>OX494451.1:2110448-12110448 GCA_950381575.1 Plusia festucae
ATAAGACTCACAAAAAGTCCTTTTGTCTTCTTGATTTAACGAAGCGTATAATTGAATGTACAAAAAATTTTGAAGTTAAACAATGAGCTTATGGGCATACAAACAGAATTAGAAACTACTAACATGGGCATCTGCGCATGCTCATTAGGATCATTTCAAATACTGTTATTAAGGTCAGTGTTCATCCTGTTTGTGATGGGAAGTGATGGTATAGTGGAACTTTTAGTAACTAGCTTTTTCTCGCGGCAGCGCCCGCGCAGGCGTCAGTTATGGTGACAGTAACCTATACATTTCATCGATAACACTGAAAAATGTTTCAAATCGGAAGAATGGTTCCCGAGATTAGCGGATTCAACTAAAACACATTCATACAAAGTCTTCAGCTTTATGATATTAGTATGAAATATTAGATTTATTAGATTAGCTACATTAGAGATATAGATGAAAAATATGGTACCTTACAGCTATTTATTTTACCAGCTTTCTAGGCTGTTGAACTACTCAAACTTCTTGCATTAACTGGTTATTGAAAGATGAGATGAAAAAAAAAAATGAAGTGATCGAAAAATATCTAAAGACACTTAAATATTGGTCAAGATAGAAACCCTGATGATGCAGAATCTAAAATCAAGTAAAACAATAATGACTCATGCCATAGAAATGAGACGTGTGCGAAACTCTCTCAAAAATTGTGTTACTATAAACAAAAATATAATGGACAATACAAAATTCAATGTCCATTCACGCTAAATTGCATCAAACCGTTTGTGGTTTCATCTAAATAGCAAAAGCAATAAAAGACTTACGTGTTTCGGTGTTCCCAAGATTTGTATCGTTTCAGGTGATTGAATTTTTCAAAGACAAAACAAAAGAATCTTAAGTACCTCATTTATAAAATAACTTTCCAAAAATCTATTCTGATTAACAATTTAAATAACCTAAGATATCTATGCCACTCGAAAACCCACATCTTAGTAATGAACAAACATATTTAATTAGCATAATTGAACAAGTTGGTCCCCTTTGTGTTTTAAGTTTGACTATTTGTTGTCCATTTAACCCAGTTGTTTTCTAGAAAAACATGTTTTTTTTCCAAGTTTTTACTCAAACAATATTCTACATTCAACATCGGTAAAGCTTTTTATATTTTTGAAAAATAATTAGCAGAAAAATACTCCAAGCAGTTGGCCCTTAAGCCAAAGACGATGATTCACTTATTAAATTATAATTTAACAATGGATCTGTAAACAAAAACCTTCGCCCAGATACAGAGAAAATTATAATTTTATGTTTTACAGAATTTTGATTTTAAGTGGGAGCCGATCCGTCCCTCTGCCAATACCAGTTGATGTATTCTACAAGGCTACTGCCGTGCAGTCAAAATTTCTATTAGTATCTTCATCCTAAGTCGAACCTCACAGCCACACAGGGGGATGTTTTTGGTCAGTGAAAGTCTGACATATCCCCACGCCGTGCCCTCGGCGTGGATTGAAAGCATTAGCTTATCACACCGAAAAAAAGGTCCTCTTAGTTGACGTTGCTAAGATAGTTTTTCTATAAAATTACGTCACGGGAATAAATGTGAACTCATGCATTTACCTTTTCAGCAGTGGCACTGGCAGGGTAACCCAGCCAAAACGTCAAGCCTTAAAAGTTAAATGCATGAGTTCGCGCTCCCGTGACGTAATTTTATTAAAATCATACAACTTGATATTAAAAGTTAGTAGTTTTTCTATATCTCTGGCTGTAGACCCTTAAACTTTCGCCAGAAGTTCAGTGAAGTACTCAAAGCCTGCGCTTTAGAAAATTGCGGTAGATCTCAATGAAAAAATCAGTATTTTCATATCCTCCATATATTTATCAGTATTATTCTTACGTTCGAAAGCTTCGCCCACCCGAATTCTCTTACCGATTGATTGCAAGTATGAACACGATTATGATCGATTTTCTTCACCGTTTTTATTTGATTTTGCACTTATGTCCGTTTGTTATTCCGCCTCTGTAATGACTTTCGATTCCAAGTCCTTGCCGGTAAGAGGTTCTACAATGTCGTTATTAGATTTCTTAGATTTCGTTGGCGAGAAAAGCAGGTATAGATTAAATATACTTTCTGTTTTAAGTGAATATGTAAATTGTGGGAGAGTGTCTGCGAATAATCTCTTATTGAATTTGTGCTTCATGAGTTTTAATCTAATTTAAATGATAATAGAGCATCTCGGGAGATAATAACAGAGCGATTTGATTAAATGCATTCCACGGTCTAGAATCAATCATTCTAGCTCGGATTTTATAAGTGATTTCCTGTTGTGGTTTTATTATTATCTTGTAGTTTAATTAAATAATTGTTAGTCTAATTTCCTGGTGGCTTTCAATATTTACTATAGAATCTTTGGTGTTGAATAATGAATAACTGTTCCCATAATTTACTTATGGAAAAGAACAGATGTTTGTCCATTGGATATTTCTTCCATTGACCAGTCGCTCCATTTAAAGTTACTCGTTGTTTTTCCTCAGTTATTTCTTAGAAGCTAATGGTATTGTTGTTGTTGACTCATTGTAGTTAATATGATAATGCTTTATATGGGTACTACATTTTTACGCAGTACAGTAAAACCAGCTAGATGATATAAAGGATGTGAATTAAATATTCAGTATATAATCGATTCAAATCGCGGTGTTCATTCAAAATCTATTCGATACAGTCTTGTTTATGAATCTCCATGCAAATTTGCTAATTGCTATTAAGGATTGGAATAGCCAGTTTTTTTGGTATATTACAGTGTATTATTTAATAGGAATAAAATTTTAATATTCGGCGTTGGTAGATTGATTTGATTCACATGTTTGGTTAACGAGGCATGACAATAATTTAGCGAAGGTCATTGTTAGATTTGATGATCTAATCAGCGATTGTTTCTGTGTGTGCATAATCATTACAATTGGGTAGGTATCACAATATCACACTGATTCATACTTTTATTTTATCAAATAATAGGTATGTACATACTGCCTAAATTCAAGTCACTATTCAAATTCAAATTCTCATTTATAAAAAAAAAACAGTTTTTTATTTTAAATGAGAATTTCACTACTCATTAAAATCAAACGAAAAAATTTGCATAAAAACATGAGTATAATAAATGTAGTCAATATCACGATAATTGCTCCGAATCCAAAGTAAGTAGCTAAAGCACTTGTGTTATGGAATCAGAGACAACGAAGGTACCACAAATATTCAGACCCGTGACAATGTAGAAAAGTGTTTTTTCTTAGCATTGATCCGTCCGGGGATCGAACCCGGGGCCTTAGAGCTAGTGACACCTTGATAACCGGTGTGTACGACACTCGACCACGGACGTCGTCAGACGGTCTTTGAAAATAAACCGAAATATCACTTAGAAACAGAAAAGGTATGCAAAGGAATTCAGAATTCTCGTAACCAGCTTCCAACACTCGTCCATATTAGCTAAACAGGTAATAAGAAGACAATATGGCGCCGAACCTTGCTTAACATTGCTAAACATCAGCATTCCGCACGAAACTGGCATTCCACGATAATCGCCCTAAAACAATGAAAACAACAATATTTGTATAGACTATGAATTTCTCACTACCAAAACAGTATCGTTACTTTATTCTTTAGATTTTGCTCACAGCTTTATTCAATGGATGGATGTTTCGTTTTCTTTCAATATCAATCCTACGAATTTAAGATTCCTCTATACTTACTAATAATACCTCTCTTTTTTTTAAATTAAATTAAATTGTCTCTCTCATCATTATCATCTGTCTAGGCTTTTCCAAAGCTGTGTTTCGACGGGCTTTTGGTCTAGTTGTTCCCTCCCAGGACAAATCTTTGTGTGATGAGCACGATCATTTGTTCTGTGTCTAAGTGTTATATATATATGTACTAGCGACCCGCCCCGGCTTCGCACGGGTGAAATGCTTATACTGCATGTATTATACATATAAACCTTCCTCTTGAATCACTCTATCTATTAAAAAAACTGCATCAAAATCCGTTGCGTAGTTTTGAAGATCTAAACATACATAGGGACAGACAGACAGACAGCGGGAAGCGACTTTGTTTTATACTATGTAGTGATAATACGTATGCATTTATAAACATATAAGTATGTTTATCAGTTATCTGGTTGCCGTAGTACACTCTGCTAATTGGGGATCAGATGGCCATGTGTGATTTGTCTCAAGATTGGCTCCCAGGGTCGGCTTCCAGGCCTACCGGATTTAGCTGAAATTTCCAATATCTTCAGTTAAATTAAATTAAAAAAAAAACACATGTATAGTCCAGCATTAACACATATTTTTATCACACAAGAACAGTGGAGTATATTCTTTATAATTATAGTGAGCAACAAACATTCAATTCTGTTTGTTGGATATGCGAACGGGATATAACAATATAGATTATCTGGTGCGTAAATATTGTCATACGTTGCTGCTTTATTATGAAGAGCTTACAATGTTTTGTTATTGGAAAATTGCATGTATTGTGTTTGTGTTTTGTTAGTTTGTTGTGATTATAAACTTGGTAATGGAAGTTTCTGTAAAATCTTTGTTGCGGGAAGTTTTATTTAACTAATGTTTTGATGCGAAAATTTTATGTAATAAGTAGAATAATATTTAATCTCATAATCAAGATGTTATTGTTACTGAAATTTGAATAAAAGTGGGTATCTACCAACCTTTATTTAGTTCATATGGTTTTTCAATCAACAATATTACTTATAAGGTTGAATATTAGAACAGAAAGGTAACAGAGCCAAAAAGTCAAGTTAGTATAAAATATAAAGTTTTTTTTTTCTTAATATATTTTCATAGTTTTTGTTTTTTTTTAATTTTATTTATTTGTTCGTTTCATATAGGCCTGTAAGGACAATAGTTATTAAAGGAAAAAAATATGCATTTCGATTATTATTATACCAGCCCGTAACTCGTTATTTCACTGGCTTCGCCATATAGACTTGCCTGTTGGTCTAGTGGTTAGTGACTTTGACTGCTGGAGGTTCTATTTCCCATTCAATATGACAAATAAATTTCAGCGAATTATTATATCGTCAGCTCTTTACAAAGTATTAGTGTAATAACACAAAGATATTTAGCAAATCATCGTTAAAGTATAAAATGCGAACCATTAAAGAAACCTCCATTACTAATTTCTTCTTCTTTTTTCAATACCAAAAACCTCATAATCATTCCATGTCATTGACTCCACCTTCGATAAATAAACAAAGTGCGGGTCCAAATGACAAGATAGTACAGACAACCACCCAGTAAAAACTTGACTTTGAAAGTGTCTTTAAGTCAACGGAATAAGGTTTATTTACGTAGTATAATATTGTGGCGGGTAAGGTGGACTGTATGCTTGCAATTATTGCGCATGCGCGGAATGAGTCAGCTACTTGATGTGGGATTCCGCTAAGGAGGAAAACGCTTTGGGGTTTTATTCAATGCGAGAGGAACTGTTCCCTAAAATGTATGTAATGTGTACGAGATATGAGTGATATGACGTATGCCCTTGTGAAGTGTAGTGACTGGCCTGTTGGCCTAGTGGTTAGTGACCCTGACTGCTAAGCCGGAGGTCGTGGGTTCGCTTCCCACCCAGGACAAATCTTTGTGTGACGAGTACGATAATTTCTTCTATGTCTGGGTGTATATTTTTATCTATATTAAGTATGTATTTAGAAATATATAAGTATGTTTATCAGTTGCCTGGTTGCCATAGCACAGGTTCTGTCTAGTTTGGGATCAGATGGCCGTGTGTGAGCTGTCCCAAGATGTTATTATTTTATATTATTAATGTGCCAAAATCTTAGTTAACAATTGCATCTTCATGCATTTCTTAAGACTGAGTGATTAATCTTCATCTTTGAACATTGAAGCGGTTAACCTTTAAACTAATTACCTCTTCATTAAACCGTACTATTTATAGCCGGAGAATCAAACGGCGTCTAACGCATTCCGTGACAGTCTTGACAACTCATGAGTCATAGTGACGTTGTTTTGTTTTCTTATAATTCCATTTATGAGAATAGTTTGTTTGTAGTTTGTGTAGACTTGTAGAGATATGAGTAAACAAGTCGTGTTGTAGATTATAAAATTATGTTTTATGTATTTGAATCGTCACGAAAACAGATGGATAGCAGTAATTAATGGCAATTTTAATTTATCGTATAAAAATAAGTATCTGAACAATTCTTATAGTATTTAGTTATAAAAGAGTCGGATTCTTCGTTGTATTAATATTCAAGAATCAAATTCAGAGATATTTCTATTCTTTTTCAATTAAAAAATGTCTAATTCCCGGAATTGAACATCCAATCCCTGAAAGTTGCAAATTTCCGTTTTTTGCGTATTATATTTCAATCAATTTTCAGTTTTTGAATACTATTCGGAGTCATGACGATCAGAGTTGTAACAAACGCGACTTTGTTTTATATGTATATATATACTAAAACTACACATCCAAAGTTACAAGAATTACGCAACAATTACCAAATGGAAGTATGTAGCAAATTTATGTAAATTATGCAATTCCATCTCATACATACTTTGGTATTATACCATCATTATGCAGTAATAAATATTACAACATTTACAACACGTGACATAAAACATGCAATGGAGATCATAAAGTGATTGACACCCACATAATTTATCAACAAATGTTATAATTAAGAACTCAAAGAATAAATCAAATCAAAGACCTCAATACACCAATAAATCAAACACGTCATCTCTTTCTTTAATATTTAAAGATCTTTAATCTCAATTCAAATGTTACAAGCCAGCTGTTACATACAAACGCGAGCTATGGGCTAACGAATTGTCATCAAAAATCATTTATTTATTACGCGGAGGGAATATTTATGAGTACATACAGATATTTGACGACCTCCGTGGTCGAGTGACGTACACTCCGGTTTTCAAGGTGCCGCTAGCTCTGAGGTCCCAGGTTCGATCCCCGGACAGGTCAATGTAGAAAGAAAAAAATCATTTGTCTATATTGTCTCGGGTCTGGATGTTTATGGTACCTTCGTTGTCTCTGATTCCATAACACAAGTGGTTTAGCTACTTACATTGGATTTGGAGCAATGTATGTGATGTTTTCCACATTTACACTTAGCCACGAGCCCCATCCTATTATAAAGTTACTATTCTAAAGAAAGAAACTTCTAGAGAATTTCGTGTCATATTTTTTTTTTGTTAGCCCGTGCTGTCCCACTGCTGGGCAAAGGCCTCCCCCATACTCTTCCAACCTTCCCTGTCGGAAGCGTGCTGTGGCCAATCATATTGCTGATTAAAATTAAATTGAACTACGATTTCGCAATCAACACTCATACGAGTATCATTATAATTTCAATTTCATCGTGTAATCAATCAAGCGCTCGCAACAACTCCATTCATCCTTCTAGCCTATCCTTTCACCTATAAGGTCATTATCTACAGACCTAGCGTTAAAACCATGCATAATACAGGTTGCCCACGCACCTCAACCGATCTCAAATCAATGGTTGCTATTGTATTTAAGGTACACTTACATAAGCAACATAAATCGCTTTAACCCCAGCAATATGGAAGAAACAAAAGAATTGTGGCGTCATCGAGAATTTTACGGCAAAAATCGTTAGGTACTCTAATTATAGACCGACCCTATTGACAGTCAATACATATTATTATTAATCTTTAATAAGATAAAGCTGAAGTTTTTGTTTGTTTCGTTAAACGCGCGAATCTCAGGAAATACTGGTCCGATTTGGAAAATTCTTTCGGTGTTATGTAGTGGTCTACATAACACCGAAAGAATTTTATCGCGGAAGGCTATAGGCTACTTTTTGCTGCAATAAACGTCGCCCACGCGGGTGGAGCCGCGAGAAAAAGCTAACTTAAGCAATATAGAGAAACAAGAAAAATATGTACACTTGCAATTCAGTGGAACAGTAGTCGTTATGGGTAGCATTTTTATGTTTTTATTTAAAAAAAATCCTTCTGATAGCTCTGTTTTTTATTGCTGAGTGTTCCATTAATATTTCCAGCAATTTTATTGTTCGTTTAATCCGACCATTACCTTGATTTTAAGCAAGAGGGACCACCCATTTAATTTAAATGAGATTTTTTATGATCTGTCTAAACATTGTGACTTGGACTGGGCGTATTACAGTTTAAAATGGTTGGTGTTGTGTCAATCATAGTTTGACATGAATGGTACCTCCTATATCAGGTGCTACAAATATTTCGATTCATTTAATTATCGACTACAGATGCCTGAATAAAAAAACTGGGTTTTCATTTCCTTTAAGTTGTGAGTTGCCAGTTGAATAAACAATGGTGCTTTTGGGTTTTAATCGTCAGATTAAATAAAGGTTAATTATTGAAAAAATCTACAATTACATGTATTTTTATTTACATCTACATGTTATAAAACAAAGTCGCCTGCCACGTTTGTCTGTCTGATCGTGATAAACACAAAAAACTGAACGGATTTTCATACGGTTTTCAACAAAGAGTGGTTCAAGATAAAGTGTATGTATTAGATACTACCTACTGCAAAGCCGAAGCGAGTCCGCTAGTACATTACCGTCAATAAAAATACGGCTATCGACTTTACTAAGGCTCTGTGATTTAAAAAAATAGCCGAAATAGTGATGTATCTGCCCAAGGTATTCACATGATTGTGGATTTGCATCCATAAGCATTTGTTTCGGTTTAGTAATGCCGACTTTTATCTAAGTCTATTTTGGGTTTCTTGCCTTTTCGGGTCGGTTCGCCCTATTTTACGTTCCTTATTAGGAACAGATAGTTTTAGCAGCTTTGACCTTTACAAAGTCAGCATAAATTGTTTTTTGTATACCTTATTAATCAGACTACACATTTTATATAGGTCTACATGTTACACAATGAAAAAATTCAAACAAAAAATACTTAAGTACATTTGGAATAAAAAATAAAAATAAATATAAATTATTATTATTTTTACTGAAACTGATAATAAATAATATCAGTAAAATATTATTTTATTTTTTTGTGACTATAAACCATCTTACTACAAATAAATGTTTATTTTTATGCTTTGTCTTCGAAAAATAAAACAAAATAGAATCGATAATAAGCCAGCGTCAATCACTCATTATTAGGTGGATTGTATGCGAGTGCTCTTAAATACGAACACGCCTGTACTGTGCGCTATAGAACAGTGCCTTGCAAATTATTTGCAGCACTGAAATAATGAACGATTCTCGGTAAGGCTTTATTAGTCGCAGTTAAATATTAAGGTTTTAATTCACGCGTGGGATGTATGAGTATTGGGTATTATTTTAGGCGTGGTATAGTTCACGTTTATTTATGGTGTTGATGGAGATATTAGGGAAGTTAGACTTTAAGGCAACATACAAAATAGAATATAAAAAACAATGGTTAATATTGTTAAAAATAATTTGACGAATAGATAGGTACTTATATCGTTTTTAAAATCGATTAAAATCCATTTCGATTATTCGAGTAAGAAAAGCAGGTCTTCAAAGGTTCTTACATGATTGTCAGAACGTTAAAGTTTTAATTCAATACGCACCTATTAACTGTGGCCTGTCTCAGAGTGCCTTTTGCATTTGCAAGTAAAATTCTGTTTTTACTACGAAGGACTTACCAACTTACACATACACGGATCAAGATAATTTTCATTTGAATGTCGACCTTAACAATGAAAATTTAGGGATTAATGTTTAATTTTATAAGTGAAATATTTATGTTGGTAAAAAAGATATATTGATGTAAATGGCCAGTAACACGCGCGAGAAGGATTCTAAACTCAAAATTTGAAACGTGTAGCGCAAGCAGGTATGGTAACTAGGGTGTGAGCGGGAACCGATTATTATCGATACACGTTGCTGATCGATTTGTAAAAACCATTACGATTTTCATGTGGTGAGCTTAAATTAAAAAAATTGATCAGGTATTATCAGTTTGATTTCTATAATTGTGTAGGTATTTAGTTTCTCGTTTTCTTTATTATTTATTCACCAACTTTTAGAAATACAATTTAACTTGAAACTAAACAATTCCAACGACAAGAAGCCCATAATTGCTCATTTTATAAACCCCTACAGTTAAGTACCACCTACTTACGCAACGTACAATTATTTGCTAATATCATATTAAGGAAGAATTGACACGTCAGCCATTGCATAATTACATAAGCAACTAAAAACTTGTCGGAACACGCCCGACCCGCATTCGATCCAGTCATAATCGATTAAACACATCATCGTTTTTAAACCAATTCGTCGAGTTCGACACCGGAAATCACATCTTAATCGACTAAAGTCGACTATTTTAAATATCGATATATCATACGTGCCTACTACATAATTATTTATTAATTTCTTAGTTTTTATTTTTACTGAGATGCATTTTATTAAATATTTACCGTTTGAATGAACTACTTTTTACTGTGTTGAGGATTTATGTTACTTAAAAATTATATTTTGAAATTTAAAATGTAATATTACATAATATGATGTATTGGGATGACTCACACATCAACACCATCTGATCCCGTACTAGGCAAAGCCTGTATTGTGACAACTAGACAACTGATACACATACTCATTACATGCGCTTTAGCTACTTACTTTGGATTCGGAGCAATGTATGTGATGTTGTCCACTTTTATTATTTATTGAAGATACTTAAATTTTAGAGATAAATTACACTCAGACACAGCACAAAGGATCACGCACGTCACAAAAAGTTTTTTTTATGCATTATATCGCGAAAGAATGCTATTATTTTTTTTAAGTTCTCCTGGAATCTCGAATCGACCCCAGAATCTCAGGTTTATCAGTCAGGGTTTTAAAACTCTAACCAAAAGCCAGTCAAATGGGTATTACTTCAAATGGATAATCCTAATTACTTATGTGTACCTATAGATGATGTAGAAATAATTTTGTTTCTATTACTCCTTCCTTGAATACTCTATACTCATCTATTCAACACTAATGTGTGACGTGTTTTCGAGTGGCAAGGGATTATTTTTGTCGGAATGTTCGATGGCCTGTGAGCGAATCGATTAAAAGAGAAAAATAAATACAAATATATATTTTTTTTGTAAATATAAATAATAATAAATAATGTATACTTACTTGTTACATTTTTTGTCCTTGTTTCAATGCTTGTATTAGTTTTAAAGTATATTTTGTGTAATGAGTAGTGTTATTGGTATTTGTTCAGATCTATTCAAATAAAATAAAAATGTAAGTAATAATTTTATCATTCTTATCAAATCGTTTCACTCTATATTATGTCCTATTGTTATATTGGTATCAATAACGTAAAATTCAATTTTTATTGGTTCATAAATTACAAACGAATGTGATGTTGTCTATGACCCAAATACTTGTGTCAATTGACACTTGAGCCCATAAAATTTATTCAAACGTTGATGTTAAATGCCGTACACAACTATTCATAATTATTGTCATTAATTAATATACATACATTTAAATACTAGTACTGTTGTTTATATATGAATTTGAACTTTATTTTGAGTTTGATAAAGTATGGATTTGAGTGTTTTGGGGAATGTAAATGGGTCAATTAAGCTTATTTGAATTACGGTTTGAAAAAAGTTAATTCTTTTGATAGTAACTAACTTGTTGCGTGTGTAACTTGCATTATAATTCAACTATTTGTTGAATAGTTTGTTTGTAATGTTTGTGCATATTATCATAGCGCTTTGCATGCGCAGTTAACAGGGAAATATACACAGACCGACTGTTAAACTATATAAATAGGTAATTATTCTACTAAATTATATTGTGTAAGAATTAGTTCCTCTTAAAATCATCTACATCGCTAATATTATAATTCACTATTTTATCACGACACCCTAGTCTATAGCTATATACCTGTCCACTGCTAGCGTCGGAGTTTTGCAGCGTTCTGTTTTTTTTTAATGATCCTTACTAGCAATGGGTCAAACAAGAATACAAGTAATGTGCACTTGTATTCTTGTTTACGCAAAATGTTTGTGAAACGCGCGGGTTACAATCCCACTGGGTCCCACTGGGTACAAATCCCACTCATTGCACTACCGACGTGGGTAGTGCAATGAGTGGGATTTGTACCAGCAACCCCATGATCGCAAGTCTGACGCCCTTGCCTTTTGACTATCGCCGCTAGTCTAAAAAGGCTGTTGGCCTTTTGGCATGACATGGACTGTTTATGTTACTTCATAGTACTTGATCCTACGCCTTCCATACAGTCATAATAAATATATACCACATTAATCCCCAAATACTGAAACGCAAATTATCTTTAAGATGTTCATAAATGTCTATCTGTCGCTACTTCACACCTTAAAGTGACAGAGACAGCATGAGACTTAACGGTGGCTTCAAACTGATTGACGTTTCAGTATTCTATGCTAAACAAAATACAGAATCCTCAAACGAAAAGAAAATGTACCGTTGATTTCTACGAATGACCATGATTTTAATGTCTAAGTCTCCCAATTAGCTTTTTATTGCCATCATCAAGGTAAAGATTAATTTGATAGTTATAAATCTGATTAAGAACATCTTTTTAATTAGTATACTAACTTATACCAATCGGATGAACTTGTTCGTGACGGGTGAGAAATGTAATAATTACGTTTTACGGGGACGTCTATTCGTTTACACCACACACGATGTAAGAATGACCTATATTGATGTCAGTATTCTTGGCATACGAACTAAACTTATATTACTACCCATTAGTCAGTGGTTAGTGACCCTGACTGCTAAGCCGGAGACCGTGGGTTCAAATCCCACCCATACCAAATCTTTGTGTGATTAGCACGATCATTTGTTCTTTTTCTGGGAGTATTTTTTCATTAATATGTATTTTTTTTTAAATATATAAGGATGTTTATCAGTTGTCTGGTTACCATAGAACAAGCTGTGCCTAGTTTAGGATCAGATGGTCGAGTGTGAGTTGTCCCAAGATATATTATTTATTATAATATATAATAACGTTGTACAAAGTCTATCACTAGCTTCAAAATAATAAAGATAGACTGGCAAATCCGTAAGTGCTACACCCATGTTCCGCGCGGGTGGCGGGGGAGGTTACTACCCAAAGATGGCGGCCGAATGAAGCTCCTGTCAGTTGACCTCCGTCCCGCGCGTACTTATTACAAGTAACCAATGTTACCACCTCCGCTGCTTTACGTCTTGGCATGGAAGTGAATAATCTATACTAACATAGAGACATAATTACGTATTACTGTAGTTCCATCTCTATGTATACTAATATTATAAAGTTGAAGAGTTGGTTTGGTTGAACGCGCTAATCTCAAGAAATACTGGTCCGATTCGAAAAATAATTTCACTGTTAGATAGCCCACTCATTCATTGAGGAAGGCTATAATTTGCCGCGATAACCAATGCCCATGCGGGCGGAGCCGCCAGAAAAAACTAGTTATTTAGATACAGAAAATCTAGAAAAAAATATCAAACCGAAAATAATTATTTAAAACTGTGTATGAACTTGTTGTATATTTTTTATTATTAAATAGTTTAATAAAAACAATTCTGGCCAAAAATTTCTTCATATTCTTGGAAACATCTAGACAATGTGCTGAACGTGTCCATTCATCAAAATATGAGCACGGAATGACAATTAAATTTAACTATTATGTTTCTTATTGCATTTGTGAACATTTTATTACTTTACATAAACATTTTCCTTAAGGTTATTCAATACTTAAGTAATATTGAATTCATCAACAACAGTCTTAGATGACCATTGGCACCGATTCTGCTAAAACCGCACTAAACTTATCTTAGGCCATCGGCATCTCCTTCACTTGTACATAATTAGAAAAGGACAGACGAAAATTAGAGCTGTCAAATTTAGTTCCGACATTTTTTTATCTTTCGGCTTCGAAAGAATGGTTAACGAAGATAATTTTTATTTTTTAACGTGTTATATATTTTATATTTTCTGACGAACTAAATATTTTTTTCTTATAGATATAAATAGACTTTTCATACCCAGTTTAATATCCTATCGGTAAAAACGTGTCACATACATGTAATGTTTCACGTCAACACTGTAATTTTAATATTACACTGCGACGTACTCGTACATTAAAATTTAATATGCTTCATTTGAGAATAACTTTACATTATTTTGGATCTTTTGAAACCTCTCCTAAAACCAAGCATCTTCTTCTTTGGCAGTAAACTTTATTTCGTAAGAAAACACATACAAACTGACATATTATTATTCCACTGAATATTCTTAAGCTTAAGCTACCCAAGAAGTTCCAACATCTTCAACTAAATGATACCCATTAAGTACTCCAGAAACGTTCTTAAGTTTTAATAAGGTTCTAATCCATGATATTCCATCTAAGCCTTATATACCTCCTAAGATATTGCTGTAATAATTCTCCCCAAATAATTCCAAAACATGTCTCAGCAACAAAGATAATTCCAACGTTAAAATTAATTTAGGTGCTAATACATTTGCGAATAAAAAACCACCAGCATTTCTACGTAAGTGAAGATTAATGCTTGTAAAAAAAATGGCGGACGTCCCCAAAAATATAACTTTTAAAGAACGTCTTATTATGCTGTTCGGTTTTCAAATAAGCTGTTCTTTATTTAGGATATGAAAGTGCTTTGGCGATGTGTTTTTTCGAGTTCATAATTGAAGCTTTCGTTGTTTTAAATATTCCTGTAGGTAGGTACTTATCAAATCTTTTTGCGATCTTCTTTTGTTTTTTAGAATTTGTTTTTTATTCTTTCGTATCAATGAATGTTTTAATAATAAGATTGAGATGTTTTATTCCGATCAGATAAGCGATTTATACGTTTTAATTTAATCAAAGAACTCTCGATTTATAGTGTGTATTACTTGTACTTACGATTACGATTGTATTAAGACTTAGCAGTGGTAAAGTTACTTATATTGAATTTAACGATCGGAAAATCTGAACATACTTCTACGGAACCTCAAGGTAAATTACAGCTACAAAACATGTCATAAAACGTAACATTTCTGTACAACTGATGTTTGCACTACCAACAATACAGCACCTGACACTGACAGCATCTGTAAAAGAAAATACAGCTTAACTCTTTTAACTAAGGTTCAATATCGCAATTCACAACTCTGTCCACCTCACACCAAAAAATTTCAACCTGTACAAATGAAACGGTAGTTAAATAAAATTAAAATAATTGACAAACAGATGTTTCTAACATAATTTCTGATTTACATTACGTTCCTGATATTAAGCATATGTCAAACTGTGTTAGCACAGATGCACTGAAGGTCTCTGCTTGAATAAACATGAAGTCATTAGTAACTTGTTCTTCATTTACTGGCAGTAGATATTTTACTAATATACTATGGTATGAAGGAATTATTTGAATTTAATCTTTCATTTTATTGAGTGTTTTTGATTACATGGGTGTGTGTGTACCTAGAGGTCACTATGCTTACTGCCACTACGCGTCGTACGGTGTCTTATATATGCAATAATGACTTGATTCAAATGTTAGTTCCAAATATTTGTGGATAACACTTGACAAATGTATAGAAAAGTCTGATTGTAACAAAAACTTAATAAAACCAGCTTTTTCGTTTGTTGGGTAATGGCCTCCCCTTCAGCGATTTCTGATAAGATCATCACACCACGTGGCCGTGGTCAACCTGGCTCAATCCTGGAATAAAACTCTTTTAATTCTGCTCTCCCAAGCAAATGACTAATTGAGAAATGAACACTAATACCGCTTACAACATATCAGTACAATCCCATAGAATTACTATCGATATAATTTCACATCAGAAGTCAATTCTCATAATACAATATTATTCTCCAAACTCTATTGACGTCTAGTGCTCTCCAAAGTCGTGCCACAAATTACCTCCGATATCGAAATACTTCGCAACAAGCCTCTCAAAAACATCGATAACGTCACGTCCCTATAAACTAATAAGTGTGAAAGAGACGACTAATAGAAGACTGTCAAAAAAATTGCTTGATGTTGAATGTTGAGTCACAAAGAATGACATTGGGGTCAAGACTATAATTTTGACCGTTGGTCAAGGGTACGTATCTATACTATGAAAAGGCCCGAACTGCAATACTTGAGTGCTCTCGAAATTGAAGTACCGTCAGTAATGGTTGGTGCTATTAGTGCTTATGCAGCGTGAAACAATACTTTTGTATCCAGAAAGGAAGTTATCATTTCATGAACCGACCAACATATTTACGTAACTTGAATGAACCAGTATAGCATTAAAAACTTGGTCTTTATAATATCAATGTTATCTTAGAAATATTAATTTTAATACAAGTGGACTAAAGTCAATTAGTCTGGATATTGGTCGTAAAGTTATTTTAGGTTTTATTTTTAAATGTAATAGAATCATAAAGGAATACATTGATAAACTTACCGTACATTGCATACTATTTGAAATGGGGTCAGTTGGTGGCAATAAACTAAAACAATTCTCACACTTAATTAATGTGAAACAAACAACAGCAATAAAACGTAGTTATAGAAGCTACTGCTATAAGAAATTAACCAAATATACATTATCATACGCGTGGGAAACGTTTAATTTACTATCATTGATAAAACACTATAAAAACGAGAGTTGACAACTTTAATTATAGGCCACGTGTGAAAAGTAATAATTCAAGAGAATTTTCAAACCATAAGATAAAAAAACATTCATTATGAAGAAATAAATAAATTAGCGTTTATTTACACCTGCGTAATACGACTTCATCGAAAAATTCCAACAGGAAAACTTGTTGAGGATGGTATATTTTCTGAACGAACAAATGACTACACTTCATTTGGACTACCGGAAGATGCTATCTATAGAGCAAATAGGTAACATTTTATCCAATCAGCGATTAGATAATGATACCAAAAGTTGTAACTTGATACCGAAGTTCTTTTCATGTTAAAGAGAAGTGTCTTCAGTAGAATAACTTTTGGGAGTATTGTGAGAGATTGTACTTATTTATTACCACTCACAGACTTTTTTTGTAAACTTCACTTCTGGTAAACTTTATACAAGCAATGCAATGGACGTGTTATGTTCCACATTGTATTACGACGGATGATGATGATATTAATTTATTAGAAAATTCTAGGTAACTACTGCTATTCTGTATACAAATTACTATTAAATTCACAAACAATATTCTAGAGACTTAAGTTTATGAGAAATCCGGCAAAGCACTTGCAATCTTCAAACTCAAATCCCACGGAACGAATTTCAAGTAACCAGTAGGCAGATTGGAATGAAAATCATGGCTTATCTCCCTTCCATCCGAATTTAATCAGTGATTCATTAGCGGAAACTAAAATGATTCTTACAGAACGGATGATATCAATAAACATAATTATAAAACTTAATTTAACTGAAACATGTTTGAGAACAGATGTGTTCCAATTATGCTTGTCGGTGGAGTATTTTTTAGATTTGAACGAAGCGTTTGAGTGACTTGAATTTTGATTTAGCTGACTAGTTTCGGTTTTAGAGCCTTGTTGATGTAATGTACTATGATTTTATACTTTTTATGATTATGTATCAGGATTCAGGAGTTTATTCAAAAGTTATGAGTTTTTGCAACTGTGCTAAAATGTTTGGAGTTATTTTCGTCAAAATTTATTGAAAAATAAAATACAAATAAGATTGCATAAAACCTAACTCGTATTTTATTTATTTGTTGGCTTCAAATATATTTTCCCTCATTCATTTATCTGCTTCAAAAATAATTGGTGCGTGAAAATCACTCGTTTATACCAAAGTACGATACACACTTTGGTAATTCACAAGCGAGTGGTTTTAAAACGTGTATTTTTAGTCAAACACGTGTTAAACGATGTATTAAAGCAAATATCGGTACAGATACCTCATTGAATATTCAATACTAATACATAAATACATTTTTGTAGATATATTCAGACCTAAAAGAATCTGCCTTACCTATGCTTCGGAAAAGAAAACGGATCTCTTAAAAATACCTTTTCAAAGTAGACACCGACCATTAATATCCGAGCTTACTTAAAAGAAAACTCACAGCCGTATACATCAAAATTAAAAAAACAAAACTGACAGATAGTGATGGGAAGTTGCGTTGGTTTTGTAATATCGAACGCAACGACCGCGCGTCCCCAATTAATAATTTTCCGGCACCGAAATACGTCAAAGGCGTCATTGTTCGGCTAAACAATGAGAGATTGGTTGAAGCTATGTTACAAAGAAAAATTAGGTAAACCAACTAACGCCCGCTCCGAATCTCGATGCTGCAGAGTGATGCAATTCGTTTCGGTTAGTGACGTGCAGTGTCGATATTTTGATCTATGATAAATTGGTTTTAGTTTTGACGGATTGCATGACTTGGAAGGCTTTTGTTATAAGTTGTTGTAAATTGGTTTAATATTTTTTCGTTATGTTATGAGTAATATGTTAGACAGGTTTTATTATGTAATTCAAACCAATCAATCCATTGGCCAAAAAGAAACTTTTTTTTATACTTGCTACTGCTATTTTGTTATTTCTGCCATGCGGACAAATTTAGTTTTTGTAATTGATGTAACATTGCTAATGTAATTTGTTCTTGTTCGCAGGTAATTAAAACGGAGGTTTAGCAGTGTCCAGACCTTGCGGGTTTCTTGTAAGATGTTTATGTCATACCAACAACTTAGTATATAAATCAGAATCTTTATACAAAAAACATGATAAAAACAGCGACGTGTTTACTTTAACTATGAAATGCATTGCATCTATCGACACTTTCCCAACACTATTCAAAGCTGACCCATATCGTCGAAAAACGCTTCCTCGTTGATTCACAATCGGCCTACTGTTCCGACTTCGAGCTGCAACTTGGTATTCAGGTCAAAAACATCGATGTTTTTTCGACGACACACTGGATTATGTAAAATAAACATTTTCTTTTTAAAATGTATAGATAAAAAGGCAATAAAAGTTTATGGTGAAGTTGTAATGGGTTCTGTCAGGCGAATTGTTCGATGTTGTAATAGATTGTCGTTAACCCGATTGTGTGAGCGCGTTTTTAACAGTTGGTTAAGTTTTGATAACCTGATCTACTCTATATTCATAGTACTTTAATTGAAGATGAAGTTCGTCGAATTGCTTAAAATATCGAAAAAAATTGGTTTATTTAAAAAAACCGGCCAATTTCGAGTCGGACTCGCGCACCGAGGGTTCCGTACAAACTAAGTTTATAATTATTGAAAATATTTTTATTATATTATGAGGTGATTAAAAAAATACAGTTTAGCAATATTTCTTTTTCTGTGCTATTGCTACACGTTGCTTCGTACCAAATTTCAAGCTTTAAATAGTAAATTCAAGGGAAGTACCCTGTAATTTTTGTGTTGGTTTAGAAGTTCAGCTTGATACCTCCACGCGTTCCTGAGAAAAAGGGTCTTGACAGACGGACGGACGGACAACAAAGTGATCCTATAAGGTTTCCTTCTTTTTTTTGAGCTACGGTTAGTTCCGGCTTAGTTTGTTCTACACAACTTCAAGACTGAACGTATTGATGCAAAGTGAATTGAAATGTAGTACTTACTATTGCGCCGAACAACAGTGTTATTGAAAGCTTTGAAATCAATATAAAGTAAAGAATATTACAAACTACGGTTAATGTACAGAGTCTTGTTACTTTTGGTCGTAAACCTCTTTACAAAGTACTTAGAGGTCGCGAGAGGACCCTCCATACAATATTGTCTTTATCATGTTACACATTATTTTATTACATAAGTTTATATTACATAAACTGCGGGCTTCAGTAAATTATTTGACGAAACTATCGATATCGATGTTTATAGGGTTGTCACTTATATTTGGTTACTTGATAGTAATTGCTACAGAAAATAAGATTTTATGTTAGTATTATGGTGGACATGGACTGTTCTGTGGTTACGCAATCATAATTTTTCAGTAGTGAATAATTATGATTGCGTCTGTTTGGTAAATCAATACTTCCATTGCGATGATGATAACTCAATCCATATTCACGAATGTTATTTTTTATGCAAGTCTGGTCAGTGTTCGAAAATATCAATTTACCTACCTACATGACTGCAAATACCTCTCTCAATCCATTTTTCATATACCTACTGCGGTACAAAATATTAAACGTCTTCCACAAAGTCTACTATTCAATAATAAAGTAATTTCTAAAACGGTATTAATATTTTATTTTAATATTCATAAAAATCCATAATTGCCAACCCTACAGCTTCGTTCATTTCAAAACGGCCGCCATGTTAGAATGGCCCACATACACCAAAACGTAATTCTGGTGAAAATTAACATAATGCGTTTATTCCTCACGATTGATGCGGTCTGTACACTCGAGTGGACAAGTGAAACATTTTTAGGTTATCATAACTGACATGTTAATTCTGACTCGGTTTTTTGTTACGTAGGATGGATGCAGTTTTATTTTGTTTCGTTCGTTGAACTTGTGTCCGTGAAATATCATGATGTGCAATTAAGTAAATGTTTTTTGTTTTAATTCTGTATTTAAATGTATACACTCGTCTAGCTTTCAATCAAAAAATATTCTATCTGTTAATTTGTTTTTACTGAATTAAAAAAAAATTATAACTACAGTTCAGAACGGTAAATTATCTAGGAAAATGTTAAACTATGTTCATTTTTAAATTCAGCGCTTTTGGTTTTAATAATAATTATAATAATTAATCCGTACTTAAATTTAACAAGTACAAAATATACACCAAACTCTAGCACTATTCCATTTGACTGTATCACGTGTAGCCACGTTAGCGAATAACGATGGTATCATGTTCGACAATTTAACACTTGCTTCGTGAACGCGCCCCGGGCTTAACCAGTGTTAGGATACGTTGCATATCGGGACCCGTAAACGCACTCCGACTTACGTATAAATGATGCAAGCAATGTAAGCATATTTCATGACCTATAAAAATACGATATAAATATAAGCTCTAAAAATGAAACCAAAATAATAGCGCCGAATCATGGGTTCCAAATGCGTTATTTTATATTCAATAAACTTTTTTTTTTAAGAAAATGTTTATTATTTTGTTATGTTGTTTCTGATAAGTACATACTTATTTTCGAAATCTTTGAACAGTACCTAAAAATGGGATGACCCGTATAATGTGGGTGTTGTGCGCGGTATCGATAATCGATTGAAGTAAATAATAGATTTTAAGTAGGTATAAAATTTAAAAACTATATTACACAAAGAAAGGAAGATAAAAAAATACATTACTAAAGCACTTTTTACTTTGAGTTAAACATAGTACTTACAGCAAACAAAGATACAGTAGGTTTATGCCATCCAAAATCTTCGGTATGTAGAATCTAACATCAATAAAAAGTTTTCATACATTGTAAAGTATAGGTTGTTTGATTATTACGTTTTTGACGGCTCGATGATGTATTTAGAGCCTCTATACACCCACATGTGTGAATAAATTCTCATAGTCCAATGTATATTGATAAAACGATTAAATTGTGTGTTGTGTAATGACTATAAGAAGAAAGATTAAGACATAAATCAAACAGAGATGGCATTGGCATGACAAGTTTAAAAAACCTTATGCAGAAAATATTTAAAAGTTAAATATATTCTAAATGTTTTGCTATCCATTTAAATAATTATTTTATATAGCTTCTGCCCGCGACTTCGTCTGCGTGGACTTCAGAATTGGGTCCAAAAAGAAATAAAAAATGTGAAGGTAATAAAAACTGGAATACAATTTTCACCCGTGTTATAGCTTGCGCTGTAATAGAGAAAAATACCGAAGCTATCAAAGGAATCGGGATAAAAGGTAGCCTATGTTCTTATCCATGTCAAAGGCTACATGCATGCTAAATTTGATCCAAATCAGTTCAGCCGTTTTTGCGTGATTGTGTAACAAACATCCAAGCAATCATCAACTTTCACACTTATACCTAATATTAGTAGGATATACCTAGTCAGTTCTCAAATAACTAATCTATACATAATATAATATAGCTAAGGATAAGGAGTTTTTCATCTGTTTAAACCCTCGTTCTAAGATAAAGGCTTGTGTTATAAGTGGGTTCACGTCGTTAGTGCAATGGGCAAGATTCGAACCCGCGACCACATGATCGTAAGTCTATGCCCTAGCCATTAGGCTATCGCCTACTACCAATTAGATTGAAAAATTCATTGCGTAGGTAAACGATACCGATGAAAAAAAAATTTAGGTGTATTAAAACAATGATTGAAAATTCCTTCAAATAAAAAATGCGCGGCCAAAGTAGTGGTTTACTGCTAGTCGATGAAAAAAATAAAGTGAAGTTTAAAAATGTGATATTATTATGTTAAGTGGGTAAACGAGCTACAAATAGTATTTAAACCTACTTTATTAAAACTTTACGTGACAAGAAAGCGCGCGCTGTTAACGAAGCGGCAGACTTTTAACTTTAAAAGCAAACAAATTATTCAAGCTTAAACTGACTGATTATTACACCACTGTCATTTATTTACGACAGGTTATGAAAGAAAATACGAATATGTAATAATTTGGTACGTGCTTGAGTAATGGCAAAATAAAGAATTATTTATTGACATTAAAAATTATTTTTAAGGACGCGAAATGTTTATCGCTAGTCTTGAATGATATCAAATTAGAAATTAGTGTTTTTTGTTTCAAGTAAACCTCTTTGGACTGGACATCGAAGATTAAAACAGTTAAATACCTTTGTGAAAAATCTTATTATGTATTTTCTAAATCTATACTTAGCAATATTATAATTCCCAACTAATAAATAAATATAGCTGAAACATTCTCTCATTGTTAGATAGCTCATTTACCGAGAAAGGCTATAGGTAACTTTTTGCCGCGCTAACATAAGACCGTAAGGCGATTAGGGCGGAACCGCGTGAAAAAGCTGGTGAATTATTGTTTTTTGTGGTATCACGTTAACCTATGAAAATAATTGATTCACAATAAAGAACAAACATTCCTGTCTTACACAGATAAATATAATCCAAAACAATCGAATGACTCTACTATTGAAGATACAGAAACCAGTTTTCCTCTCAACCCAAAGATTAAAATGTAAATATCTAAACAACAATCCACTGATACAGTTAAAGATGCAAATAATCTGGAACAGGTGATAACAACGAATATTATTCTAAAAGACGAGGACAATATTGAGACAGTTGTATCTATAAATTACATTTAATTTGATTTTTATGCGGCCATAGATACAAACTGTTTGGCCTACTTTGAACCCGTTGGATGTTTTAGACCCAGTTTAAGGTCGTTAAGTACCCGTACAACTCGAAAAATAACTGGAGCTCTTCGTCTTTGAAAAACTTTTTTTTTTAATCGACTCGAATCATCTTCTCTGCCTGACGCTTCCTTTCTTACTTCTTAATTGGAAATAGAAGACATTAGCATATGTCATTTTGAGGAATTTAGCTACCTTCCTTACATGACCTTGGGGCTTATTCACTAAGACACGCGATTAACGTGGTATTCCGTGTCGGGTTAAGAGAGGCTTTATCTCTTTTCGACATATTATACTTTTAAGTAAAAAACCTGTTGAATAGCCTAAAACATTATACAGGATTAATTTAAAAAGAGTGCGTATATTCAACGAGGTATTCAGGTGCACAATTTTCCCCAAGGAACATAGGTCTAATAAAATTGATAATGATCTATTCATACAAACATAAGTCACGTGACCTGTCACTTTGTATGAAAAGTTCATTTCATGTTCCTAGGGGAAAGATGTTCAGTTTTAGGCACCTGAATACCTCGTTGAATTTACGCACTCCTTTAAAATTAATCATTTATACTAACACTACCGGTGACTCCAGATCACAAAAAAGATTTGGTGACCCGGGATTCTTAGACTATAATCTGCGTTATGCCACGTTATGTTTTCTTTGGACTAAGAGAATAACCTCTTATTTGATTGCCGGAATATAACCAGTAATTCTATGTAATAGGTGTACAACAAAATACCTGTGATAATAAGATTTCAGCTAAGATTACTTCCCATCCCTAGCTGATTCACATAAAAGTAAACAGCACTAGATGATTCTATTTACAAAATAATTCCGTTAGTCGACAAGGCTTACAGGATGGTTATGGCGATGCCAACGGCTTTGCAGATCGTTCCATAAAATACTTTATCCACATCATGTTTCCTGGTGATAAGAATAGGCCCTATAATACATTGAGGTTCTCAAGTTTGGAAGTTCGGATTCCAAGAATTTTCCGTGGTGTGAACGAAACATTGTTAGAAAAATCAATTTTCTAATTTAGGGTCATTTTTGTTTCTAATGCAGTTTAGAGATCATATTTTTGTGTTATGTAAAGGTTTCTTTTTCTTCTTCTGACTAGCTTTTTTCTAAGCTATGTTGTGGTCGGCTACCTGTCTTCAATTCAATTCAATTCAATTCTTTATTGCGTACCATAATGTTACATAGGTGGTCAATTATGTCGGGCCCAGCAAAAGTCCTACCAGATTTACCTCATAAAAAAATATCTATTAAACAATCTTAGATGGATCTTAGTATAAGTAGGTCAGACAGGATTATTATGGAGATGAATTATTTAGTTATATAAAATTCAATTAATTTTCGAAATCTTTTGCAGTGCATCTACCACACCTTTCTGCATCACCCTAAGGTCGACTGGCAGAGAATGCCTTCTGGCATTAAGTCCACCTATGTACACTGTGCATAAAGTATTAAATAAATAAATATTAAGGAGTTTCTTGCCGGTTCTTCTCCATATGAATGACATTTCGGAACCGCGCAACTAGATTCAAACGTATTGAAATTACCTGTAATGTCTACTCGAAATAAATATATTTTGGTTTTGTTTTTTTTTATTGTGATTTTTGACAGGCAGTCCGTCCATGCAAAATACGGTATACAGCTAAATCTGGTAAGACTGGAAGGTGACCCCAATATAAATAATAGTTTGGGAAAAGGCTAGGTAGATGATGACGTACATCTAGAACTAACTTCACCATGAAATAGTTATTCCAATCACCTATTTTCCTTAGTTCCCTACTAAGAATAATGTGTAAAGGCCAACTCAGGCATTCTCGCTTACAAGGTTATGGCTACGCAACGATCCGCGAAATCGACTCAATAAAACACCATGTAGGCATCACATACCACGATGTGAAATATTTAGAGTTCTTTCGTATGTTAATATTAATCGATATAATTTTATCGATAAAACGATTTTAAAAATTAAACATTTTGCACTTTGTACTTGTAGTACGAAATACTATAATATCTGGAATTGAGTTTAAATTACTTATAGATTATTTCGATTTTAAACCATGAACGATGAAAAAAAACATTTCCTTAATTAACTGTAGGTATACCTACGTTTCTCTTAGCGTGTCTGTAAACCTTCAAATTCAGTGCATTTAATTATGATAGCCATACATGTACTAAATCTGAGTGGCATCCCTGCAAAAACTTATCATAATATCAACATATTTCGAAAAGGGGCTTGTAAGTTGGTATTGGTAATAGTCGGCTCGGAGTTTTTTAATGTTATATTTTTGGTCATACCTAAGTTTAATTCTTTATTTTGTTGTTTTTTAATAACCCGCATCGCGGACGTACGGAATCCTCGATTCGAAGGTCAAGCATAACTTTTTTTTAATTTTTTATTGCCACCACACTCGGTTAACAAACGCTCGGTATTATTCAATTACGTTTTATGGTTCGCAACTGGTAACACCGCTCTTGGAATTGCCATGTGATTTATCGCTCCGTTTATTCTCGGATTTTACACTGGCAGCCCTAACGGTAGGTCATATGCTAAAATAATCACTCAGTTTTAAGTTGTCGCACTGTCTGTTGAAATCTTCAGAACTTTTGATTTATGATAGTATGTGGTTTTTCTGTACGTAATGTAATTGATTTAGCATATCGTGAGTTGCAAGTAGAATACTCGGGAATTCTTAACGAGTGCTTTTTATTAATTTTTATGTCTTATTACGGACATGTAGACGTCTTTTTTAATTTCCTCACTTTAGTCTACAGTCTTATTTTTGCAAGACAGACAAATCGTAATAGCGAGTCTCCTTGCTGTTGTCGGCAGGTCTTTAATCAGCATCTTAAGTTTAAATGATCTTTTAAAGATTTCACATTCACACAATATTCGATTGTCTATGAATGATGTATAAAATGTATGATAATTTTTTTTTTCATATCGTAGTTATTGTCTCACTGCTGGGCAAAGGTCTCCCCTGCTTGGCTCCAGACCTTTCGGTCTTGAGCCACTTGACGCCAATCGCTTAAGAAGCGATCGATGTCATCCCGCCACCGTCTCCTCGGCCTGCCTCGTTTGCGAGCTCTGACATCAGGAAATGTTTGATAATATATTACTAATAATATCTATGTTTTTACTGAACGGAGTTGTCTTTCCGTGTTCTAATATACGATTATTATTTACATTGGAACCTTGTTTAATTGACACTACTTTTTTGTCCAAAAAGAAAACTTATCACAGCTTTTATCACATTTGATTGCTCTCCATAGCGCAATTCATCTAATACCTACACAAATCATTCAAATCTGTGAATGAAATGAATACGCAAATGCAAAAATATATAAAACACGATGTAGTTTAAAACTAGGTAGTTCTGGAACTAAAATCTCGTTAAAAATTGACCAATGGAATTCAAATTTAATCAAAAAAAGAATAAATCCAACTAGGATTAAAATTTTTCGAATTTGAATTCTAAAAAACATAGTGTTCGCCATCGTTGTTATGAGCTTAAAAGATTTTTTATTTTTTATATCGCGTGAAAAATGGTGTGTTACCATGTCGCTTTATATTTTTTGTTCGTATCGACTGCCACTTGGTTGTTTATTATTCATGCACCTCAAAAACGGTTTAGGTGTTGCAATTTTAACTGGTGTTAACTAATGACTCGCTTAATGATGTTTGAATAAAATGTTTGCGGAAGCTCATCAATCTTGCATGCTATTGTAGGTAGATGTTTGGACTGTTATCTGGGTATGAACATTTTGTTTATGTTTATTTGTCATTTTAATGAATTAAAACGCTTCTCAATATTGTATATGTTCTTAAATGCTTCGCTACATTACAGTTTGTAGTAGCAAAGAAACCACGAGACATAGAAACAACATTACACTGATTGAGGTTTCAATACTCGGAAAATCACTTATGTACTTATTATAAGAGGAAGTCCTCAGCCGCGTCTGCCTGTCTGTTTGCAATCGACTCTAAAACTACTGCACCGATTTTAATGTTTTCACCAATGCTCTCAAGGAAGGTCTTAATATCCAATTTGTCAAGTTTTTCTATTATACATTGGCTAACCGACATCCGCGCGGACGTATCCGCGGGCATCAGCTAGTAAGCTATAAAGTTCTTGAGTATCTAAGCAACTAAAGGAGTTCTGTTCGCCATTGTCCCAGCTGTCTGACCAATTTTCGTCCAGCAGTTCATTGATTATTTTGTGAAATTGTCAATTTGACTATTCGTTCCCCCAGATTGATGAGAAGACGTGTCCTCTCCAGTTGATTCTTCTGCCTAGCTACAATATAAAGCATTATAAAAATAAATAAATAAGATAAAGACTATGAATAATAATGAGGAATCATTTAGCCCATCAAGTTTTGATGAGTTTACTCAGTAACTTTATTTATCGTCATTAGATGGTAAATATTCAGTAAAGGAAGTTTACAAGGTGATAAGAGAAATCAACGTACCGTAGGAAGCTATTATTCACACTATCTCTCTAGGTGTGGTAGGACAATATTTGTTAGATAACACGAGACAAGATTATAATACTTAACTTTAGCTAATGAAATCATCTGACTCTTCCCATTTATCTATCCAGGGGGCCTAGACAAGTGGCAATCGCTTCGAAACGAATCCATTTCTAAAATCTTTGGCGCTTTAACGATGACGAAGTAAAATTGGTAGACAAAGTAACACACACTTCGTTAACGCTAGTTCGAATAATTTGTTCGATATAAACCTATTATTGTCTATGACCTTTCGTCGTCGTACGTCAAATGCATATTGTCAAATGTCATTATTTTGTAAACAATAAATAATAAAACGGACAAATATTTTAAAATTTTTGTGCTCAAACATCTGCAGAAGCAATTCCAAGCCAAACTAAATAAAGAGTAAGTATTTCTATCTTTCTTGCCAGTTTTTATGTTTGCTGGTAACAGAATATTGATAAATATAAATAGTTACGATGACTTCAGTTAATATAATTATTTATATAAGGAATGGAATCAAGAGATACATACTGTATAGGTATCTAATTTGTTAAACAACCATACTTTCAATCATGTCGAAAGGGTGAAATAAAATAATGTAAGCAATCATGATGCTATGACTTAGAAAATCACCAAACCTCCGTCTGGAAGAGTTGACAAATAATTTGCTTAATTCTAGACTGGAGAGAGATTTCATACGTAAAATCCTGACAAATAGAAAAATGCAGTTGGTTTACTAACTAATATTTCTAATATTAATAAATTTTAGGTATGGGTGGATAAATTGGAAGTTCAAAACGAAACGAGGCATAACAAGACGTTGCCGTGCAAGTGGTATACTGGCGGTGAACCAAGATCAAAACTGCCCCTAACAACTTTTGCATTAGCAGTGGAAGGTCATCCTAATATTGAGGAGCAAGAACTCAGTGTTGTTAATATAGTTACACTTAGACAGCTCTATGCAAGGCGATATAAATCTACGATACCCAACAACTTATTTTCCAAGCGACTATTACTGCAGTCCAAATTACATGGAGGTTTGGGGCACGCGTTGCCAGCTCAAGTCGCGCTACACGAAATTTGAGATGAGGTAGTAAGAGATGAAGAAATACTCTTGTTTGTATAATACCTACCTATCAATTAAAATAATTTCGCATCAATAATCAGTCTGCACGTAACATTCCTGTCTATAAGTCTCTTTAACTAAGTATGAAACCAATGTCATTTATGTTATGAGGATTCTTGTCATTTAAGTAAAAATATATCAATTGTAATAAACTGTATGAAAGCACTTAATACTATTGTTAATCTTGTTTCCTATTTTCAGCCAAAAATATGACCAAGGCGATATCAAGAAGACGAAAAATATTGCTCCTAAAAAAACTTTTCTGCCATCGAAGCCATACTGAGGTGTTATGAGAATTATTGCAAAAGGAAATACATTATAATATCGCTAATTGTAAATCGAACTGTTTATAGGATTCCAGAGGCTGACTATTGAGAAAGTATCATTTGTTGTTTAGATTTAATTACATAATTTAAATGGAGAATGATCTTTTATAAATATATCCAATAATAATAATAAATCCAATTATGTGCTGATTTTAATTATTCGATAAATCCTATCCATGCCAACTACTAAAAGCCGTTTTTTAACCAGTTTAATACTTTTTTTGATTTTTTTATGAGCCTGTATTAACCCTAGCTCACTAACCTTATTTTCTAGTAACATTATCACTAACCATTCGTCTGTCAGACTACGAAATAAAACACAGATATTTATTGTAATCAGCCTCTTTTAATATGTTATACTAACTTAATTAACAGTCTTGGGTACGGGGTAAGGAAAAAATAACATTAGGGTTATAAAAAATAATTAGTGCAATTATTACACATGGAGACAGTATGTTCCCCACAAATAGCCCTTTTACAGCCCTTACAGAAATATTTCGTCATGCGACGCTTTTTAGCAGGACAATAGCTGCAATTTTTTCTTGTTCTGGGTGCATCCTGACTGGTACCTTCCTGAGAGTCTTCAATGTGAAGTACTTCGGCAATAATCTGCTTTATATTTCGCTGTAAAGTAACTGTATTATAACGTTAAGTCTTGCAGCCAAGGTTTCATCAACTCGTCTGCAATTGCCAAGGCAAAAGGTCTTCTTTTCATAGGTTTAGTATTATTCCGAATTGTGTTAGATACGTGTACGACGTATGAGTTCACAATGGATAAAATTTAAAATATTATAAAATAAACACATCGGCCATCTATTTGTTTTGCGATTGGTAGACATGATCGAACACATTTGACTACTGAATCAACAGCGCCTTTTGTTGAATTCAATGATTTCGGGTTTGTTTGAATCATTGTTGATAATAGGTTGGTCATGGGTCGTAGAAAGAAGGTATACGAACTTGTTGACAATCAATAAAATGCATTACAATAGTAAATATTATCAAAAACAGCAATATAAATAATCATAATACAAGTTACGTAATTACTAACCTTTCGTCCGCCAGACGACGATATCGCAATATACACCAATGTAGTAAACTTCTTCCTGATACGAGTGCACAGGAGTCACTAATAACACAAATTATGCAGGTATTGAAAGCGAGCGGGGTGGCGGGGGACGGAAACTTACCGATACATCAAATGCGCGGAGTACTAGTAGTCTATTAGACGAATGGTTAGTGATCTAGGGTTAAGTACCTATTGGTAAAAAATGGCTTTTTGCAAAAACTGTGTTAGCGTCATCTATCAATAGTAGCATGAACTACGGAAGTTAACTACTTTCTTGAGGTTATAACCCCCTCAACTGGAAAGTATTGTAAATATTTAATAATTTTGTTTATAAGACACAATAGACATCTACTATTATTTTTTCCGTTCTTAAACCTACGATACTACCAATAAAAAAAAGATAGGCATGTAACGCTGTGCTGCCCCTGCGAAGCCGGGTGGGATCGAAAGTATTTCAAAAAGAAAACTCATAAAATGGGCAAATATATTTATTACAAATTAGTAATTATATTACGTAGGCCTGTATTTAAAAAATGGTCAGCTTTTTTAAAACCTACTTGTTGGTGAAAAATTGTAAAATTAATTTTACAAACTAATTAATGAAATATTCGAATAATATTATACTACTCAGTGTCTCTATCACCATTCAAGCTAAAAACCATACTGAGCTACCGTTACCGTTTAGGTGCCAAAGAAATAAACTCTCCTTCTGAAACAGTCGGGGGGAAATATATATTCATTTAAACAAAGCGACTTAAACATAACTAATAATCACTTCTCATCAACATCAGTCTGATCAAATGACTGAGCATTACACTGCCACTGTGACTTTCTTGACTTGTCTTGAGCAATCCATGGCAACGCTCAATGCTGTTTTAGGCTTGCATTTGAAGAGATGTAGAAATCCCTTCTCGAGACCCAGGATAGGCATCATTATAGTTGTCTTCAGCCGTGAAAATCCAGAATCACCTAAAACATTTACGTCAAATATTTTACTTTTGTAATGTTAAAATAAAATTATTTTGGAATGTCGTGGTTGCCTAGCGGTTAAATGGACGGGTTTTTGTGCACAAGGTGGCAGTTTCGAACCCAATATGCGTATTTTATTAATTATTCTAATTTTCAATGGGAAAATAAGACATCGTGAGGAAACTGGATTCGAGAAATTGGAATCTAAAATCTCCAACCTCACATGAGCAAGCGTGATGAACTCGTTTGTTCTGTATATGAGAAGAAGCCTGTGCTCAGCCGTTTGTTTGTGCCTCTACTGAATTTCTAATTTACCGTTTTGTTAGCTGCTAGTTCATTTCACATAAACAAAATGATTATTTATGAATGAAAATTTACCATATGAACATATTTTATGGAGTCCTTTTGTTTTCTAAAATAAAATACATGTTCTGTTCAGTGCTTGACGGATTTACGTAGCTAAGCACTCAATCGCTCGGGGTCAATTATATTTTCTTTGAAATCTGGAAAAGGAAAACGTTATAGACATTTTATAATTACACACGTGCACATTGACAATATACACATATTTACATATATTCGGTATACTCATCATTGAATATAGTTAATTAAATCATAAGTAAAGTTGGAATCGTTTGAGGAAACTTTATCTATTCCTGAATTATATTTAGGTAGTTGAGGGTGTCAAGAATCTCTTTGATGAAATGGCTTGTTGTCCGGTGATTCCGTTGTTAACCGAATGCCACAAGTCTCTGATATGACCCACCGCCGCATAAAAGCTTAGGGCGCCTAATGTGTGTGTTGTACCTAAGGATCTGAACTGATAATATTGTTATACACACGATATCTTACCTTTATTGCTAGGAAACTCGCTTAAGTCCTTCGCAAAGCTGTCTAAAATCTTAAAATATCGTAAAAGTAAATGCTAGTCCGTTCGTCAGGCATCTTGTCAATGATCTTCAACTTTGCTGCCGCCTTTCGCCTCATTTTAAGAAGCACTTATTAACCGCAAAATGTGCATATTTCACATAATAAATTAAAATAATTTAAAGAAATACATAGTCACAAAGAATGACAGAACGTAAAAATGACATTTAATTTCGTTTTCTACAGGGTCTAGGCGATCGTTACATATTCCATCAATTTATCGACAAGCGTTTGTCAAAAGGTTACATTGTCTACGCATTTCTATAGTTTGATGCTAGCGATGTATTATAATGGAATCGCCATGAAATTGCCAAATATACATTGTCTACCAATTATCGAATCGTTGAAGATACGCCACGTGACCTTTCAATGATTTACGTCATTCCCATACATTTTGAAATTGTCCATCAGCGAATTCGCTTATCGATTGTTACATTGTCTAGGCCCCCTTTACTGTTGAACACATGAAAAACATCTATTCTATAATTAAAAATACCAATTAATGTATATTTAATTTAAACAAACAATAAAATTCGAATAAAACAAAACACGTTCAAATTACATAATAAGTTACAAATCAATTCTAAATTCATATTCAATGCCGATGACAGCTGTCAAAACGTCAAACGTCGGCAACCGTCGTGCGGTTAGCTAGCGGAGTGCATTCGAAAAATGCAGGCCGTAAGACAAATAGCGATTTCGTCACCTCACCATCTGGCAAGCAAACGGTCCGCCTACGATATGTCGCAACCGCAGTCCGGACCTTATTTTTACGGTCTCAAGTTTGGACAGCAACCTATTATGTCGGTTAATGATTGTGTATCTAATTTGAAGTTAATGTACAGAAGGTCTTATTGTGTTGTTGCACACGTTTGCGATGTGTAAGGCGATTTCAAGTACAGGAATTAATAGCCTTAAAATCCCTTTTAAATAGAACTGGATTAAAATTAACATTGGTCTTATACATAGATTGTAAATGCATTGATATTTATTACCAAACATTTAACAGAATTTGCAAACTTGATTGCTCTCCCTTAATCATTGGGCACTTTTAGCTGATTGATTTTAGTGTCAAATAATTCGAATTCGGGCAGTAGTGCCTAGGTACAGCACTAGGTAGATACTAAGCTCAGTCTATACTTTTTATTTCGGGGTTATTTAAAGCTTAATGCATTCAAACCAAGCCGAGGACACGGCGTGGGGATCTCAGTCTATACCTAGGTATCATTATTTTACCAAACAGAACAGTTTAGAAAAATGATTATTTAAATTCCAAAATATTTCTCTCAAGGTGATCCATAAATATTCGAATCTATCTAACTGTATGCTGACTCAGTAGTATTTTATTTTAACAATTCTAATAATGTCTATCTGAATTGACATATTGGATGAGCAACCGACAACCGTTGCAGATAAAAAAAACAATAAATAAAAAAACGAACATGCCAGATAAATAAAAAGAGAACGCGTCAAAAGAATAAAAACATGCCAGAAACAAAAGAGCGTAGAACAATCTAATTTCAAATTCACAAAACACGAAACAATTCATAATCCGCGAACGAAGTTCAGAAACAGTTGAACAAAGTTTGAATTTACTTTATTTCTGTAGTTTTTGTTGGGAGCTAAATATTCAGGCTTTTGTTTATATACTTACATACAAACAGAGACATTTACAAATCTGTGATTACACACAACAAACATTGTTTGGTTAACATTGTAAACTTATGTGCCGTATGTAATTTTGATATAAGGTCACCTGTAGACTGCGTGACGCTGCTATTAACCACCAAAGATGAAAAAGGTTTATTAAAGCTATCAAAATACAATTTGTAGTAAAGAAAAAGTAATATCTTCATTTAAGCAGTTCTAAAAACGCGCCACATAGATACATTATTTATTTTCTGTTCTACTTTTGTTATTACATTGTTCTCCAAAATAAAATGCTGGAATTTTGTAGCGTGGTATGGTACGTCAAAAGATGTGTGGCAGGTCTAAGCGTGACGTAGGTATTGTGCGCGCAAACAATATGGCGCGCGTGACGTCACTGTATTCAAACGCATGTGTTCTATGCTCTTGAATACATTCTACTTGTTGACGACATTCTTTAGTTGAACATTGAAATTTAGTTCTGAATACAAAAAAAGTACTTTATTTGTTTTTAATTGTAAATATATAAAATAAGAAACTGAACGTAATTTAGTAATAGTTTTATGATTATTTTGTTAATATTTTTATTTTATATTTTTACTAATGAATACTGAGCCAAGCGGGGGAGACCTTTGACCAGCAGTGGGACAGTAAATCTTTAAAAAAAAAATAGGTTAAAAAAAAAAAAAAAAAAAAAATACTTTTAGAACAGTAATGTACATGTCTTTTAATAAAACAATTAAATACTCATTAAAATAACTTAATTTAAATAAACAAAGACTTCCTAGTTCCTTCTACTCACAAAGTTTCATCATGTTTTCCCGCCTTTTAAAACAACAAGTCCCGTTCGAGCTATCTCTGCATTCTTTAACACAAACCTACACTTTAACATCCATTACTGCTTATGTATCAACAAATTCAAACCAAAACAAAGAAAACCCGCCAATGTAAAATAAAACTAGCAAAGAGTATTCATATGATTCATAACCTAGCTTTTACAATCCTAGGTTCCCGCCATAACTTTTTCTTCTAAAGGAATGCGCGCGAGTTTTGAATGTCAATTTGACGTTTCTTAAGGTCAAGTCGGCGTATGTGTTCCTAGTAATAGGGTTATAAAATGGCGACGGATGCCGCATAAATATTGTTCTTAAATCATTTTGCCGCTGCTTTATAGTTTTTTTATTGTTTGTTTGTGAATATTAAAACTGATACGTGTTTCTTTTAAGATATATTCAAATGCTATAAAAAACATTCTAATAGATTGCTGATAATCATGATAACAAACTATAAAAAGAGGTTTTATTCGCTATTTAGTGTTATCTGCTTTTGTGTCGCCATCTGTAATTGTGATTTGAAAGTACTTATTATAAATCATTGTACTATTGAGTTGAATTGAAACAATAGTCTTCATATTGATAGCACACTTTGTTTGAGTCGTAAAATTCGTACTGTTATTAAGACCCTTCAATCAACCCTATTAGAAAAAGCAATAAGGAACTAAATACTTATTAAGTTAAATAGCAATAAAATTAAAAAAAACTTTGACTAGTTGATTATTTATAAAGTAGTAAACAAATTCAAAGCATTAAAATATACAAATCGGTATAAAAAAGAAAAGAAACTAAAAAATCCGTCTTTAATAAAAAAAAAACATTATTTTTAAAATATTTATAATTCTCAATATTTTCCGATGAGTCCGATCCGATGTCTCCATATATTTTTTAATCCTCAGACCTACGGGTCATGTTTACACTGATGTTCGAGCGTCTCCTTAAAAGGTCAATTGTCAATCACCACCCGCGTTGACATTCCAACGCTTTGACTTGCACGCATTTGTACCAGTTTTAGTGGCCGGCAGTGTAAACGTATGTTATGGTTGTGTGTTTGTGACTCATTTTTTGTGGCCTTCACTGTATAATGGGAACGGCACTGTTTTAAATTATGACCAGTGGCTGATCGTCTTTTAATTTATTTCACATGTTATATTCTATTTATAAAAAGATGATTCAGATTTGTTTTTAATTTACTCGATAGACTTTCCGTATAAATCTTAATTTTATTAATTTTGATCAGTTTGTCTAAAAAGCGGTTTTGCTAAGCTTAAGCAATCGCTTGACCGTGTCCTTTGTCAATGACCTCTACTACTCTTAAGGCGAAGTCACACTTAAGATCCAGAAATAGAAATTGCATACAATTAACATTGAACGTTACTTAAACTAAGCTTTGTTCGGTGTAAATATGTGTGTAAGTGCAAATTAACTTATTTAAAGGTATTATTGAGTCATCGAAATCGTAAAAAGATCTTACTTTTTTCATAATTTAAGGAATTAAATTAAAATTAAAACCCGGTAATAAATTTACCCTACTAGGATTTATACAGTATCGTGGGTGCGTTAAGTGGATAATATCACATGTGAAATCGCTTAAAATATTTGTGCCGGGCTAAGCACTTGACTGCGCCAATACACATACACATCTTAAAGAAATGAATGTTATGTAGTCAGCCGACTGATTTAAGTTCAAAATAGGTGAATTCTTCATTATTATATACCCAATGTAGGATTTTATTATGTTTGCTGATTGTGGGTTGACGTTAATTGATTTTAAGAAGATAATTTTAAATAGCGATAGATTAATATTCCTTAAAAAAATAAACAATAAATTAAAACACAATGTTTTTTACAAATTACTTTAGTTTTTTTGTTGGGGTGTAACGCTTATGACTTCAACTTCAACCCACGGTAAGGGCAAAGCGTGGGGGGGGGGATATGTTGGACTTGCCACGACTAAATACACCCTAATCCCTATTTTCCCTCGTCCTTGCCTTAGGAGCCGCGGGTTCAGTTACAATTACATAATACCTACCTACTCAAAATATTTTTAGCCGTGAGTAAGCAATCAATACCATATAATACGGTAGAAATCCCGTACAAAAATACATTGAACACCAGATGTGTCCCGTTAAAACATGATGTACCAGTAACAGATGTTCCATAATTATATGTATTTACACTATATTTATATGTTATGCACATAAGGGCACAGTTACGCATTCTACAGTTGACAACTATTTTTCTCTTGTAACTGTGCAGTGCATTGTGAGTTTGTGACGTTTGTTGCCCAATGGGCGAGGCCAATAAAGATGGTTCAGACGAGCTCACCGCAGCGGTTTTAAAATTAGAGCGTTTTTTTTTATGCATTATTTTGAAATGTTGGAATACTGTATTGCGTATGGCCAGTGCAAAGAGGGACTTGTTTCAGAGTTTTTAAGTTATAGATTATCAGGCAGGTTATTAGTAGATAAGTATAATACGAATTTGAGATACTTATTTATAACTTACTAGGTACAAAAATATTAAGTATTTCATGTCATTTAACAAGGAACATCTTCAATGGACCAAATAAAGAGGGAAACATTTTCTTATTTTAAGAGATAAAATCTCTAGTAATTTCCTTTGATACTGAACTCGATCAGACAAGAAAGTTAAAATATTGAGAAGATTATTTTTGACATTCCGGATATTGATACGAGACATGTAATAAATGGTAAATGTACTTATGCTCTTATTTTTATAGAAGCCTATTAAAGACATGATTTTGTTTTCCATGGTCCTCTGGTTTGTACAGTCAGCTGCATAATTTGATGAAACAAAATGGATGTCACAGCGATAGCCTGTATGAATAAGACTACTTTGTTTCTTACTGGCACCATCATCAATCTATGTAGTCTAAAACTCTGTTCTTGGTATTGGTATTTTGTAAAATTGATGGAGTTCATCAACATTTATTGCTGACTGTACCTACAATCTCCCTAGTCGAATTATTTGTATCTACTATTATCTATAGTGGGAAAATTATGACCAATATTTTTATAGAATAATTATTAAGTTATAGTACGAATGTAATGATATTATTATATAATAATGATCGAATTAACATAAACATTAATAATCCGAAAAAAAAACGAGCGTTTATACGGCCCGTCTGTAACGCCTTAACACAATAGCAATGGCCCGTACAACACTGTAACGAGCTAACGGTACACTTTTTCATCGTTACGCAACGTTTTTTGCTATCGGTACTCCGAACAACGCCTCTTTGTTTGCGTGTGCGCAGATCGCGGCGTATCAAAGGCATCCTACGTTACGATTATATCATACAAAAGATATGTTTGTATCTTTTCTATCACCGAATAAATATATTTTTATTCATTCGAAAGTTTTAAGGTTATTTTAATTTGAATTAAACTACTTTTCGTGTCTTGCAAATTAATTGATTATTCCTACACTATGTAAACGGACAATTTTGATGATTTTATTAGTTAATGGTTTTTATTTCTGTAGCAAAGATTTGGAGTGGAATTATTTGTAAATAATTCATTATATCTATTAAATACAATATCTAAAAAGTCATGTAAAAAAAGCCTTTTTTCTCTACAATGCTCACATATTGTTTTCGTGTATCCACAGTAAATACACAGTGCATTAACGGCCGGCAGCTGTACAAGACGTCCTATGGTTATCTAAAAGCCTCACCAGGGGACAACCAGTAAATAGTAAAACCCCACTACTTACAATGATAGGATTATGAGTAACTTGTTATACCATATATTTTGTGACTTAGAAGGGACTTTCAGTAAATTTTCTACGATTTTGAACTTAATGGTAAAGATTTTTAGGTTTTATTTGTGATTGATGGAGTAATTAGTAGATTTTAGGGTATCATGGTTCGTTAATAAGCCACACTCGTTTTTTTAACGCCATTTGTCCTCTTAACACCGTCATCGCAAGTACTTACAGCATCTACTTAGTTTTAATTTTACGTTAAACATTTTTGTAAAATTGTATAAATAAAAATAAAATACACAAAAATAATGTTGCAAAAATGGTACAAAATATAATTTGTATAAAAAACAAAATTATTTTATCAATAGATAAAATATTTTAGTAAATAAATGTTTAAAAAATAATTTCTTCTAGATCGTATAGAAAACAATGCACATTAAAATCACAAATTGAATTTCGAACATAAACAGAAGGACCGCATTATGCGTTGCGGAGACAGTTAATAATTGTCTACCACACGCTGCCCAGCTAAGCGTAATTGCCAATAAAGATTAAAAATTAGACGCAGCGCAGTTAAACAAAAACAAACGCGTTCGTTTGCATCGTAAAATATGTTTTTAATAAACAATATAGAAATATACGTTATAGTAGAATAGGAATTTTGTTTGAAGATATCATGTTTGATTTTTGAATTGTGGTTAAGAATAATCGTTTGTTTTCTGTTCTTAAATTAAATTCAAAAGCAATATGTACTTACTTTCGTCATAACTTAAATGTACCTACTCAGCAAATGTCATTAATAAATAGACGAATTAATGAACATTTCTTTTTAATTTAACACAATTTTTGACAGTTTTTTTTGTTAGTTATCTGCGATATTACTTTTCTATAAGAATTATTTCTAACGTCGAACAAAAATCTACATGCCATTGTTAGTCTTGGTAATTCGAAGTTTCTATCAATCTCTTTAACCACTGATAGACACAACAAAACAACATATTTTCTAACTTTCGTTTATTTATCAATGTTCAAACAAACAAAGTGACTGTTTATTTAATTAATACGCAGCCCGTTATGGTATAAAAATAACAAACTAGCGAGGGACATTGGACATACGGCGCGTCGCGTGTGGTCGCTCCTTACAGAATTAGATATTATTTTCTTTGTTCACTGTTGGATAATACCGTCTATTATTAATTTTGAAAATAAATATTTGAATCAAGTTCTTATTATTACTGTCATTGGCTACCATAAACAGTGAAGAGTCATAAAAAAAGTTCTTATTGTATATGTGTGTATAAGTAAAATTCAGAAATCAAGTAACAAACTTAATGTATTATTATTTGAATCTATGGCGAGTTTTAGTGTCGGTACAGTATTATAATGATGAGAATTGCATTTAAAATGGCGTTCACGATATCACCTAATGTGTCAATGATTCTGTATTTTAGACTAATATGAAGTGACTGGCCTGTTGATCTAGTGGTTAGTGACCCTGACTGCTAAACCAGAGATCGTTCGGTTCCCATCCAGGACAAATCTTTGTGTGATCAGAATAATCATTTGTCCTATGTCTGGGTGTAATTTATCTAGAATATACCTATGTATGTATTTAGAATTATTATAAGTCTAGTATGTATATCAGTTGTCTGGTTGCCTTAGTACAGGCTATGCCTGATTTGGGATCAGATGGCTGTGCGTGAGTCGTCCCAAGACATTAGGTATTATTTTTAAATTATTAATTTTATAAAGTCGAAAGTAATTCTGTCTATCTGTTACGCTTTCACGGCTAAAACGCTAAACAGATTTGGATGAAATGAATGTGATAGAAAAGCTTGATACTTATTGCCGCGAAAACCGACACTTACGCGGCAGAAAAGCTAGTTTTGTTACAAACACTTAACACCAACCGATACAACTTACAACTTATTTACATAATATTTAAAAAACGAAGTTGTTCCGCTGTTTGTTTACTTAGATCTTTAAAACTACTGAACGGATTTTGATGCAATTTTCACCAATAGGTAGGGTGATTCGACAGGAAAGTTTTTGTGTATCACTATATCCTTTTATTACTGCGTTACCCGTGCGAAGCTGAGTGGGGTTACTAGTGTATAACCAAATTAATTGTAATCATTATTGGTTTATGAGGCACTGCGCTGCGGGGAGCTTAATTATCAAACTAATTAATATCATTAATTAATTTCGTATGTAATAATGTGGTTTAAAGTTATGTTTCTTTGTATAGTAGGCATTACATGTTGTATCAATTATGGTTTTATTGATATGTAATTATTAATGGTAATATGTGATAGACGCAAGTTTTTTTGAAGTGGTGGTAGCCTAATGGCTAGGGCTTTGGACTTGCAATCATGTGTTCGCGGGTTCGATCCCTCACATTGCACTACCGTGAACCCACTCGTAACACAAGCATTTAGCTTACCACGAGGGGTTAACAAGAATACTAGTCATATGCGGCCCACAATGCAAGTAGGTAAGAAAAAAAAAACTTTCGGCTGGCACTTCTGTAAAACTTTTTAGAACGGGCGAAAATAAGCTGAATTTAGAAAAAAATATTTATCCGTGCATTTTATTATTTCCTTTGTCGTACTTTAAGATTCAAGTTTCACACTTATTGCCATTGTTTTCATTTTGAGACACTATGGTAGTGCTGGCAAGATCTGAAATGAATATAAATCTCAATAATGTCAAATTAAACGTACATTTTTTTTAAATAAACGACGCCCGCACTAACAAATTTAATCCTTGTGTGGCGGGGGTTTCACAAACATTCAAATCATATGCACAAAGAACACCCAGACTTGTAACCAGCATTTGTGGATCACACAAATGCTTGTCTCATGCGGGGATCGAACCCGCAGCACGTCGTGCACAGTGGTAATTAGCGTGGTGACCAATACCACTCGGCTATCCGTGCAGTCAACCTGTATTGGTATTTTAAAGATAAGTCATAGTTTATGTTTATCACCCCTAACAACTTCAATCTTTTTCAACTCCTATCTCTGTATCCAATATTTTTCAACAAACTAAGTAGTAATACCAAAAACCCAATCCATGTAAAAAATGCCAGTCTTGTAAATTCTTCTTTTTACAAATACTTACATCAACTAATCAACAAGCAACTTATAATTAATGTTCAGTATTGCAGAATGGAATAACCACAGATTAAGATATGAGGGAATTTACATGTAATTACGAAGCAATTAATATTTAATTTATTATAATAAAGTTACTAGAAACGTTTAACATAAACCTGTCCGTTTTTAGAAAATGCATTTATTAGTGATTGTCATAAATTATTCTGATTACTTGGTTGTCTATGTACCTATCTATTAAATTATTTTAAAGGTAATTAAAACAGGTGCCGGTAATTTGTATGGTATTATTCTTTTAGACTTAAATTACAAGAATTATATCTATTACTACCTTCTGCCCGCGACTTCGTCTGCGTGCACTTCAGAATTGGATCCAAAAAGAAATGCAAACTGTTTCTTTACCATTTTGCATTTCTTTGCACAAAAATGGAATAAAATTTAACCGACTCCGAATTCCAAAAAGGAGAAGGTTCTATATTCGATTTTTTTATTGAAATGAATGATGAATTAATAAATGATTGAAATTAATATTGCATGACGTGTTCTAAGACATCATTGACAAACGGTGAAGGAAAACATCGTGAGGAAACCTGGAGTCCAAAAACTGAAATCGCCAACCCGCAATGAGCAAGCGTCGTGACTAATGCTTTCTCTATGTCTTAATTGGAATCTGTGCCCATCAGTGGGACATTTATAGGCCGGTATTATTATTACATTCAAAAGGGAAGCTTATAAAGGAGAGAACTACAACCTCATTAGTTCGCAATACATTACATAAGCCAACTTTCCCGTGATTAATGATTGTTTTATGAACATAACCAACCGTGACCAGACGATGTATTGACTATCAAAATGGATTATTTGGATAATAAATAATGCAGCCGAATATTCACAATTAACAGTAAAAAGACAGAAGTACAAGTCCGCAAAGTTTTCTAAATTTTTGATTGCACGGATAGCCAAGTGTCACCATGCTAATTACCACTGTGCGCGACGTGCTGCGGGCTCGATCCCCGCATGGGACAAGCATTTGTGATCCACAGATAATTGTTCCAAGTCTGGGTGTTCTTTGTGCATGTTATTTGAATGTTTGTGAAACCCCCGCGACACAAGGAATTCCTTAGTGCGGGCGTCGTTTATGAAATGAGATAAAAAAAATGCAACATGTCGGTACTATTCATTGTTGTGTACATCCTGAGGTTCTTAGATACTTTTGTCTGTAAGTACTTGTCTTGATAGGCTACTTACAACAGATGGTAAACATATGGAATGGAAACAAATGGTATTTATTCTGTCTCAACTGGATAATTGAGCAAATACCTACCTTAATATTCCGTAGTGTCGACCAAACTTAGCCTACCTAAAACTAAAACTTAACTAAAGACAATAAAAGCAAAGCAATCACAAATTAAAAATAGACTAAACTGTGTACCCTGTGGCATGCCAAAAGGCCCTAGTTCAGCGTGCTTGCCAGTCAGCTAGTCCAAATCTTACATCTCTACTGTTATGTACCATATTCTTAGAAATAAATGCTATCTATCTAGTGCCTAGCACTGGTTTTAACTGGGCCTTGGGATAGTGACGAGGATAGGAAGTCAACCGGCATTAAGCATAATATTATTAAAATATACCTATAAAATAATTGTCAAATATATCTAAATAAATATATATTATAAAACTAAAATCAGATAAGTAAATGTTACTAATTTATTTATCTGATTTTAGTTTTATAATTTATTAATTAAGATATATTGACAATCATTTTATAAGTATATTTGAAAAAAAATACGTATATTTCCTTCCTTGTCATTATTTCTTCTCTAAATAAACAATATTTAATTTTCATCATTTCTTTTAACTATGCTATGCTAGGTTTTTCCACGCACTAGACGTCAAGTCGACGAAACCATGTGAGCCTTCTGTTTCAATTACTACATGTAGGATTTCCGACGCGTGATCAATTTTCTAATAATATAAAAAAAATGATTGTTGGAATATTATGTTCACTGGCTAAGAAGTATTGTACAGCATCGTAAGTTATATTAATTTTCTAATGTTCGTTAAATAATATTGAAATTAATGAGCGTTATATTATCAATTAATCTTTTATAATTATGTAAGATAGCTTTGTGATATTAATAGTTTTTAATGAAGTAATCTGTCTGTATTTTTTGTGTTTCGAGTTCTTTTTAACGTGATATTATATTCCTTTTATACTTTTATAGGATATATACCTTTTGTCATCAGTTCCCCTGCCTTGGTATTTTGTTATACTTCGCTTGCTTCTGACGATAGATTGAATATCAACTACAATTATCAATTGATTTCAAAAATTAGACAAGCATGTACTGTATAAAGGCGGTCCTTTATACTAATATATTTCATCAGTATTCAGTAATGTGGTGTTTAGATTGCATTGAATTAGAAAAGTGCGTATTTTGTAGTCGTTCCATGTAAAATACGGTGTTCAGTTAGGTAAATCCGGTAAGATTGGAGGCGAACCCAACATAGCTTGGAAAAAGGCTAGACAGAGGCAGACTTAAGTTGTACTTACTTCAACATTAAAGCATTTCAATCTACTCATCTTACGGAAGCTAAACTACCACTTTTTCATTGAATAACAAATTGATCTGCAGATCGCATTACGAGTGCTGTCTCTGTCTTTCATGATGTTGCGTCCCTTTTTATCCTCATCGGAAATAGACTTCCTATTCTAACGAATAGTGTAGGTGTGGGTATTTCTGGATTTTTATTTGACGTTAGTTTTTAATGAATGTAGCTCAAGTTTTATTTATTTTAAAATTTTAATTGGGTTTGTTGGTGTGTTTTAGTTTTGTCATGATTGTGGCTCTTCGAGTTTTATGAGATAACTAATGGATATATTTAAGCTTGGCGTTGATATTATTATAATCTTGTGTGTGAGCTGGATGCTTTGCTGGGGAAGTGGCAGGAAGAAGGGATCGTTGGATGGAATGTACGGAGGCGACATAACAAGGTAGAAATAATAATATCGTGTGTACCTTTAATTTGAGGGTGTAGGCAGATCGTGTAGTACTTATTTGCCACCAATGATTTTTTTTGCATAATTTATTTATTGATGTTTTTTTGTTCGCTTACCTCCGTCTGTCGTATTTTTCCCGAGACACGGACTATTTTGTAAGGCAATGATAAAAAAAATTTGCTAATGTTTTGTGACATGACTGTCCTTAGAACATATTTGATATGTTAGGTAACGTTAAACGAAAAAAATAACTGTTCGAGCTTCGTTTTTAAACGGTTTATAAACAACTGTTCGACCATAGTTATTAAACGGTTTAATTATGACAAACTGCACTTTCCCTAAATTTTCACTAGCTTCATAATTGCTTAAGTTACATCAAAAGTAAAAGTTAACTTTTTCTAACCGATATCATAATTATAAAACCGGATTGCCGTATTAATTAAACTTCCACTATTAAAACATTGGAAACTACATTTTCTTTTTATATCATGTTCCTAGTGTTAAACATTATTAATATTTGACTATATTACCTTAACTAAAGTAATTGAACAGTTTAATTCACTAGTTTAGTTGTACCTAATGACTTAAGCGCAAGTAAAAATAAGAGCTTTGGATTAGTTAAAAGAAAACAAGTATAACTTTCAATTAATAAAAAATAGTAGATAAGTACCCCCTCGTCATCTAATCGAGAATTCTAAAATATTGCACTGTAATTAAAACCAAGAAACAAACTGCGATGCATGCACTGACAAGAAAGTGCAACCTTAAATATTAACAAACAAGTTGCGCGCCGCGGTGTTACCCGTGGTTTACCAGATAACTATTTTTTTCTGGATAGCCTATATTTTAATTCAGCGTACCAGCTGCCTCCTTACCAAATCTTATCTAAATTGATTCAGCCGTTTGAGCATGAAGAGTTCACAAACATACACACACCCATACACACAACCTTTCGCTTTTATAATAGTGGTGTGACAACAATCCACAAAACCTACGAACAAAACAGTCAGCCTCTCCATATATCTCAAAAATCTTTTAATCTAACATCTCCATGTTTTTTTGTTACAGGTAAGTTACCAAAGGTCGTTTTCAATGCAACTGCAGCCTCCAACTACACAGATTGACCTACAAATTGCTGCCACACACCTTTTAGCGGTAAAATGACCTTGTGTAAAAAAAAACAAACGAATCCTGCCTGTTCCCAAAACCACCGTATTTTTGTTCCATACATAATATCAAAATGTCATAAGACTTGCATACGTTTGTGGGAATTTAAGCTTTGGGTTTGTGTAGATAGAGTTGGGATTGCAGTGGTTGGTTGTAGAGTTGTGATTGCGAGTGATTTGTGTGGATTTTGAATAAAAGCGCTACAGGCACGTGGGTAAAGGTACTGTACAGATAAATATCAGAAGGTTAACTTACTGGTGTAGAATATTGTATGGAAAGTAATTTGAGCGTTTTGTAATGAGTTTATTATTATTTTTACTACAGAATACATATTGAAATTACATAGCTTTGAAAAAATATCTATTTCAAATCCATGTATTCGTTGTTAAACAACAACAACTTGAGGTACCTACATAATAGGTAAAGCCGATTACTTATATCCCACACAAAAAAATATAGACCATTCATTAAAATTTGTTTTAAATGGCAATACAGAATTTCAATTTAACACGGTGAAAAAGTATTATTATTTCAAGAAGCAAATGAATTGGGACTTTTTTGTTTCCTGTTTCATGTCTGCCCATCTGTCAGGCTATATGGGGCATCATTGTGACGTGCGATTATTTTTGTTTGTTTTTACTTTATTATAACTTGAATGTGGAAGGGGTGGAAGAATTTGCTAACTGATAGTCATCAATGGATACATATATTATTAAACAGAAGGTTAAGGTCCTTGATCTAAACTGGGCGTTAAAATAAAAAAAAAATACTGTAGGTAATTATTACGATCACCTTTATATAACTAGCTTACTTCAACTAACAGCTAAGCAAACATAGTATACAAAATAATAACTCTGTAAAAACTTTATTTTTTGCTCAACAATTGTAAATAAAAAGTATTTATATTATTTTATATTTGTTCAAACGTTTATTTTCATGTGTTGTGTAGACTTGTCCCTCTATTGTATTTTTTGTGGCTCGACGCAGATGCTTACTCGCAATTGCATCAGCTGTTCAACATCTGCTTATTGCAATAATTAGATGTATTTGTAACCTTTTTGCTTATCTATGGGGGCGGCTACAAATGGAGTATCAGCTGGCTATTCCTAGGGTTAATAAGCCATATTTTAATTCCTTTTTTAGCTATTATTATTTGCTTTAAGATAGCAAATAAGAAATATCAAAAACTGTTTTTATCGATGAGACTGAGACTTCTGACTGATCAAATCAATCGACTAATCTATGCTAATATTATAAAGCTGAAGAGTTTGTTTGTTTGGTTCAACGTGGTAAGCTCTGTAACTACTGAGGTAACTACTGAGCCGGTTTGAAAATTCTTTCTGTGTTAAATAGCCCATTTATTGAGAAAGGTTAGAGGCTACATTGTGTTTGCGAGCAAAAGCAAGTTGATCATAATTATTATGTTATTCAATGTTAACTGATAATTAACTCTATGAAAACCAAACCTTTTTTATATAAATAAATAGCTTTTGCTCGCGTTTCGCCCGCGTATGCGTCGGTTATCGTGACAAATTATAGCCTTCCTCAATAAGTGACCTATCTAACAGTGAAAGAATTTTTCAAATCGAACCAGTGGTTCCTGAGATGAGCGCGTTCAAACAAACAAACTCTTCAGCTTTTATAATATTAGTATAGATTATATTATTCCACATATAATTTAAACCTAACATATTATTCAAATAACCGTCTATATTATGAAGGTTCCTATTATTTATTAAGGCGCGTCCTTCGCGGAAGGCTTAACTTGATATGTTGAATGTATTAACTGTGGTAGCCCATTGTTGGGGTTCGAGTCACGTGTGGTTAGTGTTGAGCAGTTTATCGATGTTATTATCCTACTAATATTATAAATGTGGATGTTTGGATGATTGGATGTTTGTTACTCAATCACGCAATAATGGCTGAGCGGATTTTGATGAAATTGGCGAGTCTGAAACGAGACAGTTTGTTTAAAATGCATGTTCACATAATCGGTGGGTGAGAAAGAGATGACAATATCTTGTATCGCTTTTTACGCTCGCCTGTTGCATTGTTTTTTTTTTACGTGTTTGTTTGTTATTTTTTAATAAGGATATTATTAAGGAAAATGGGTTTACTAGTATTCTTGTTAACCTCTCATGCTAACCTAAATACTTGTGTTACGATTGACAACCACATGATGGCAAGTCAGAAGCCCTAGTTGCCACCTGAATAATTATACTACTTAAACGATGTGTTTTAATTTATTTTACATTTTTATGACGTAGTAAAACATTTATAATTGAATCTTTCATATAATTAGAAGGGTGCTTATGAATGAAATATAATGTCCTTTCACGACGAACGAATAAGGGCGTCGACACACGAGATTGTTTATGCGCAATAAATATGACGATAGGAGTTATCTTGCCTTTAAAGTCGCGTGCGGACCGCCTAAACGCAATACCCTGTCACCGGGTTAGATATTAGCTTAGTTGTAGGTAAAATACAATATGTGATAAACAATTAAAAAATAATATCGGCTTAGTTAAAATACTTAAAAAAAATGTGGACAACATCACATACATTGCTCCGAATCCAAAGTAAGTAGCTAAAGTACTTGTGTTATGGAATCAGAGACAACGAAGGTACCAAAAACACCCAGATCCGAGACAATATAGAAAAGTGATTTTCTGCGGATTTAGAGCATTTTGTGTCACGTTTGTTTCCTGAGCGCTCCTCATCAAGGTGATTCCTGATAACTTCAAGTTAAGATACAATGATCTCATACTTTCCACCTGTTTCAACTCTTTAGAGATGTTTGTCCTGCGCTTTTAAATGGTTAATCATTTCTCTGACTGCACGGGTAGTCGAGTGGTATAGGTCACCACGCTAATTACCACTGAGCGTGACGTGCTGCGGGTTTGATCCCCGCATGGGACAAGCATTTGTGTGATCCACAGATACTTGTTTCAAGTCTGGGTGTTCTTTGTGCATGTGATTTGAATGTTTGTGACCCCCGCGACACAAGGATTAAATTCCTTAAGGGCGTCACTAAAAAAAATATACTTATTCCTTCATTTATGTTTAAATTTTATTTTGATGGGTATGTTTGTTTGTGTATATTTTCAATGTTTTCATGTGTAAGTTATACGTAATTGATGTCTTAAGAGCTATGATCTCTAATTACCTTTTAGTCATCAGAAGTAATTATAAATAGCTTAATTATACCTCGAGTAATATTAAACATTGATCATTTGCAAAATTAGTATATTGTTTATAATTTCGTTTTGACTTGTACGTATAATTCTGTCGCATTCAATCAATCAATCATATGTTTATAGATAACCTAATAATTTACATCTCTACCCTGATTTAATTACAACACGTTATTAATTCACCAACAAAAATTCCTCCATCATTAAACAGTTCATATAAATGTCAACACGCTTTTGTTTGTGCGTCCTTGTCAAACAATGGTGTCAAACGCAGCTCTCGTTCAATGCCTGTCAATATATTGTTGAGTTCACAACTTCGTAAAGCTGGTGCTACACAGGGGGAAAACTCTATAATTAAGTAACATGTATGTATACAGAATAGCGACATATTGCAAGGCTTTTATTTAGCAACTGTTATAAGTTTCGTTTGAAAACGATGAATAGGAATAGAAGAAGCTATTGCGAGAAAAAAGATTGTAAATAATACTTCGCTTAGTAGGGATTACTAGAAATGACTTTACCTAGTTACTGTGTGGCTTACAAAATAACTTATTTTTATATTGAGAAAATGACTTTGAATAAACTGCTTTACAGTTTGGTCTGCTTTACAGTTTGGCAGAAGTGAAATAGTTTTAAGTTTGATTGTAACACATGAATAAACGCTTTTTCATTTTTTCATATAGAAAATATGATTTAAGTTATTCATATAAAGTGTTTAATGCATTAAATTATTCATTCATTATAGCATATAGGCATGAAATGTCCGATTCAGTAAAAATATGTCTTTCGCAAATCGCCAATATTACCTCAAGTTGAAATCGTACGTAAAAGGTGTACAGTATTAATGATTCTTTCTGAGTTTACGGTTTACCTTACCTTTGACGTAATCATATAAAAAAAATCCTTAAAGCCGTCACAAAAACAAAATCAATTCCTCGTATACTCTTAGTGTGTCCATACCCTTTTCACGTCCCACTTCCCGTAATGTGTCAGCTCAAGACTCCTGTTCAAAGTTATGCGTGACATTCTAAGTTTAACTCAAGTTATTCGCAACTTGTAGGATTGAATGATATATTCATATATGAACGAATGTAATACTGGCGTGCAAGTTACGAGCTTCGAAGTTAGGTGTTATTGCGAATGAAATTACTACATACTTGTAGCGTTCTAGTTATGTTGAATAGTGCGAGGATAAAACATTTTGATGACGACTTAAATTGTAGGAATGGTAATAAAATGTTGGAGAATTTGAGGACATTAATGCGACAGGACGATGGACCGATGAATGAATTAATGAATAATTTATTTTCTTACTTAAAATCTTAAAACTAGGTACATTGCCCCACAAAACTGCTTATACGCAGTTTAACTGTGAGATCGTTGAGTCTCTCTTACAGCAAATTAAATATCGATACTTAACAATTATTACAATATAAAATTTGCTATAAGGTACGGCCGGTACGTCTACGTCAGGTATGATCTGAAGAAGGTAGCTGGGTCGAAGGTTGGATGCGGAAGGCAGAGGACCGGCTGTTGTGGCGCAACTTGGGACTATGTCCAGCCGATAGGCTGAGATGATTGATTGATTGACTGCGACAGAATGATACGAATAAATCAAAACGAATTTATAAACAAGATACTAATTTTCCAAACGATCTATATAAATTTTGCAAAAACTTGTCCTGTGAACCTCATTTACTAAACTACTTCTAATTACGTCCGATGGCTAAAATATAATTAGCGATCATGGTCCAAAAAACATCAATTACGAATATCGTACGCATGAAGACATTGAGCGTACTGACAAACAAACACACTCATCAGAATAAAATTTAAATATAAATAAAGGAATAAGTAATAAAGGGGAAGAAAATTCAACAGAACACAATGCAAGTACGGTCCATATTGGCATTAATATTGATCAAGTTATGTCAACCATGCTCCTTGGTATAATGGATTTCGAAGCTTGCACCAGATAATATTCATTAAACTCAGGGAATGTGCATTCTGCTTTTATATCCACCTAATGGATGAATTACGGTTTTCGATTGAAGTGCTGGAGAAATATTTGTTTGATATTTGAATATTGGTTTTCAATTGAGTGATTTATAATTTAATTGAATGCATCCAGGAATTGGAATGGATATTCTACAGAGGATTTGTCCAAAATATTTTTTACAGCAAACTAGGCTTTTCTGGCAAAAAGTAGCTATATCCTTTCTCAGGCTCTAGACTAACTCGGTACCAAATTTATTTATTTTTATAGATTACTGGCAATGTGGGTCGCTTATTACTAGAATTGTTATTAGCTCCTCGTGCTTACCTAAATTGCTTGTGTTACGATTGGGTTCATGTCGGTAGTGTAATGGGTGGGATTGGAACCCGCAAACACATGATCACAAGTCCGACGCCCCAGCCATTAGGCTACCGCCGCGATGAAATCGTGTTTAGGCGTGATGACTTATTAATTGAAGTTATTTCCGCATTTACAATAATAAGTATGAATGATAATGGAATGTAGATAGAATTTAGAAATAACGTAACTTTAGTTATACAACATATTGGACACAATCATTGTTTGTAAAGCTAGAGAAATGAACATCGCAATCAATGAAGTAGCACATTTAAAGTACGTCCATGTACTTAGCACGCAATACCTCGCAGACATTGCAAGATACTTCGAAAGGGAAAATCTATTGACAGTCAAATTGCAGACGAACCGTGGCAATAAATATTTAACATACGATTTCATTGAATCAGTGTTTAAAACGGACATGAGCGGACCAAGGATCCTCTTAATGAGTAAACGTTAGCATGCCATGAATGGCGATGCGTTGATAATTGAAATAAAGGTGACTCTACATTTAAAATTACTGAATAATTTGCATGTTTATTTTTAGTTTGTGTTGAACGAAACTGCGAGAGAAACTCTGCACATATTAATATAAACACAGATACTATGGATGTTACTGAATTATGGTTTAGGTAAACAACGCTTACGTTTCTGTGGTTACTACGAAATAAAACAATGTGTGCTGGCATGTAAATGTAGGGTTTTGGCTGTGGCTCTTACTTTAAAGCGGCTTTAATTTTCAGGTTTGTGATATTTATAATACACTAGCTTCTGCCAGTGACTTTGTCTGCGTGGACTTCAGAATTGGGTCCAAAAAGAAATAAAAAATGTGAAAGTAATGAAAAATGGAATAAAATTTTCACCAGGGTTATAGCTGGCGCTGTAAAAGAAAAAAATACTAAATTTATAAGCTGTCTGCCCTCGGTTTAGCTCGGTAACAATTTTCAATTTTCCCTCAGGAACTACTTAAAAGGATAAAAGGTAGCCTTTGTTCTTTTCCATGTCAAAGGCTACATGCATGCCAAATTTCATCCAAATTCGTTCAGCCGTTTTTGCGTGATTGAGTAACAAACATCCAAACATCCACACTTTCACATTTATAATATTAGTAGGATAATATAACATAATAAATGAAATTAATAAATAGTAATGCATTATTAAATTTTCGAAGTTTAAATATTCGCTAGCAACCACCTGGAAATTAAAATCCCAATCACGCAAACCTTAAAATACAATAAATCTTTTCCCATGACGGAATGGGATCATTTTTTATATGAAAAATCATTACTGCTATTAGAAATGTGGCATCATTACCACACTTTCTGTCACCACAAAAACCGGCTTCAATATGGACAGACCACAATATTACACGAAGATTTTCTCTGGCCGTGAATCAATCATAAGCGCTTATAGATTCCAACACATAAGTCATGATTCATGGTTTTTCTGTATAATTATCGGCTTCTAGATTCTTTTCAGTGGATAAAGTTTTGTTTTATTCATGTTTCTGTGTCTTGTTGGACTTCGCTAGTTTGATTCCGACTTCCGTACTGACAGATATGGTATTATCTTCTTTTAAACTTGTAATATCATCAGTTCAGTAGGTATATATTTTAACTTAGTGAATATATTGAAGTTTAACACCGTCTTATAGTCAGTCAATCTTATAATTACATTGAATTCTCCAATAATGTTTTGAAATGTTGCTTTGTTCATGTTACATAACCATTAAGTTCGCGATTCTCGAAATTGAGCACATCTCTAATTGATGGACTCCTACGCAAATTATTAAGAGTTTTGTAACAGCTATAGTTAAACATAATACTACTCTTAAAGGAATAGCTAGAAGCAAATCTTTAAGAAGAATTAATGGTGACCTTATGAATATAATCACAAAGGCGTTTTTCAAACACTAGACGGAGATCAGGGCCAAAAGTTACCTGTCATAAAATTACTACTTTATTTTGTTTATTGAAGATGTTGGCACATTGTAGACAAACATTGGGTTTGGCTTATTTGGGCCAATATTTAATTGGTGGCTGGCCTTGACATGTTTAATAGTCATGACGATGTTTTAATGACGGATTATGTTGATAGACTTGAGTCGTATCGCATTTCAAGTTATTTAAACATGTGAACAGAAACCGTTAGAGATATAATGAAGAAACAAATTTATAAGGTAGAAGCAGCTGATTGCACAAATAAAAACATAAAGTAAGTTATTACCTATAGAAACGGTTTATTAGTTTTCAATAGCAACTACAGAGTCAGAGTATGAAAAACGTCGTGAGGAAACTTGAACTCCATGAATTGGAATCTGAAATCGCCAATCCGCAATGAGCAATCATGGTGACTAATGCTCGTTCCTTCTCTGTATGAGGAGAGGCTTGTGCCCAGCAGTGGGCAGTTATAGGCTGATATTAAATAACTACAGAGTTAAAGTTAATTTTCTCACTGGTAAATAGAATTTGATCTTTTTGAATACCATAACATCAAGAGACTTCGGACAAAATAAGGAAGAATTCTTAATACTTCGTGAAATATTACGTACATTCTGAACATAAACATTCACACATTACAAAACGTGATTCAAACACCAGCCTATTTCAATTCACCAACATGGAAGTTATAAATTTGAGTTGAAGTACTGGGTCCGCCATTGTCATTGTTTAACCATAGGGTTTTAAATCACTTGCAGCGATTTGACGAAAATATGATGTTATCCATTAATCTTGAATAGCCATAAACCAATCTATAGTCACGATATCGTGTTGTGACGAAACATGGCATACATTGCTGTGATGTAAGGCGTTGCAATTTTAGTCACATACGCGTTTAAGTGGGAGTAGAACTAGATTTGAAAGAAGTGTTAGGAGGTCAAAAATTGCAGAGGGCAGAACAATCAAATGTCTGTGGATACACATTGTTGTTACTGAAAATATACAGAATTATTTTCCATTTTAATATTTCGACCTATGTTCCAAGGGAAAAGTGGATCCTATAGATAAAGTTATAAAATAAAAAAGTGGTTTTTGCATGGTTGGTCCAAAATAAACAATGTTTAGATGAAATCACATTTTTTATTCTACTTACTTAGAAGTAATATTTCTTATATTCCTTCCTTAGATTATTACAAATATAAATGCCCATTTATTAAACCGTTGGAACAGCTGATAAAAATATCTCACAGCTGCATCCTAGCTCATTCATAAAAGATTGCAATTTCTGAGAGATTTTATCTTCACCTGGTGGAGTATTGAGTTTTAACCCCTGACGAAACAGACCCGTATCATAAGTTTATTTTATTAGAGACTAGCCCACGACTTCGTCTGCGCGGACTTAATTTCCCATTTTAAAATTTCGACCTATGCTTCTTGGGAAAAGTTGTTCAATTTATGCACCTGATTTCCTCGTTGAATATACCCACTCCTTTTAAAATTACCCTGTATAAAAATGTTGCGAAAAATGGATTTCATTAAGTCGGTCTGTCGATTAATATAATAAGACGTTATTAGTACATAGATCTTGTAATCGGGTCGAGACTTACGCAAAACGCATATGGCTAAAACTTGTTTTATTTATTTGTATTGGTCAACTTATAGTTGGCGGGTCACTTAGCTAGCGTAGAAATAAATGATGGAATAATGTCTTAATAGTATTTTAAAACTACATGTATGCTAATTAATTACACAAAAAATTTAAAAAAATCTATTACTTGAAATAAAAAAACAATAAAATAAGCAATTGAAGAAAGGTACAAAATGTGCTATTTCTTTTTGACATTCTTGTTTTTTTTTTCAATCACAATGATTTTAAATCAAACTGCTGAAACGATTTTGATGACATTTATATTTATGGTATCAAATTAGTGGTATCCATTGATTAAAAAAAAACGATAGGGAATAAAAAGATTTTTGAAACTGATCCACGAGTGACGGCAATTTCAACCAATCCTGTTGAATTGAGTTTTTGTTGGTTAAAAATAAAGCAATGCATAAATAGCAGCTACATAATAATATTAGATTAGCTGTCCCCGCGACTTCGTCCGCGTGTTTACCTCAAAGAAAGAATATTTATTTGCAATAAAAACATATTATGTATTTGATTGAAACTTACATTCACATTTATAATATTAGTATTTATATTTTTCATTTTCCTAAGTAGGTAATTTAGACATACTTAATTATGTATTTAGCATCCCAAGAGTGAGTCATGAAATTTAATTATCAAGATCACAGTCAAATTTTCTTTCACAAAATTAATTTGTATCAAAGTATTTAAGTTTAACAAAGCCAATAAAATGTTGGTCAAAGAATTACTGGAAATTTAATTAACAATTTTGTTTCAATCAAAATAACTTTCTGTTTGTGTAACTTAATAGGATTATTAAAATGGAACAATTACAATCAGAATGGGTTCTCTATTTTAAATTATGGAATAAATAATGAAAGGAGTGTTTTTTTTAAATGTCACTTTTATACTTATTTATTGTAAAGGTGTAAAGGGCGTATTGTAATAAGGAACAGTCTCAAAAACACACAAATATTATACTTACGTAAAAAAATTGTATTTTTGTGAATAATTAATTTTACAAAGATTGTAGGTAATCTTAATAATTGTATAAATAAAAAGACAAAGTATTTGATCACTTTTATTTTTATATCATTAACGTATTCGTCCCCGAGCAGCGACCGGACGCCACATTACAATAAAAAAAAAAATTTGTGTCTCATTAGTGGTGATTCGAGAGATTAATAATCCAATAACTATCTCGCCTTTTTTCATTTAATTACTATAATAATTTAAAATGGCTAGGGCGTCGGAATTGCGACTATGTGGTTGCCAATTCGTAATCCCACCCATTGCACTACCGACGTGAACCCACTCGTAACACAAGCATTTAGCTTACCACGAAGGGCGAACAAGAATTATACTAGTAATCTTCGTCTAATATTGCTAGTAAAAATAAATAAAAAATAAAAAGTTTTAATTTAGACACATGTACTCTTTTACAGTGAATCTTATAGGACCTCGTTTTAAGTAAAATCAATACCTGTGGTAGGAGGCCCCGAAACTAATAAAAAATAAAAAAAATAGAAAACTGTTAAAAAAATGTCGTTAAAAGAAAATTTTATTTGAAATTATTTCTAAAACCGCGTAATATTATTTGAATGATTTCTTAGAAAATTGTGTTGTTCAAAGATGTTAGTTGGTTACTAGCGAAATAAACGGAATATTATATAATGGTAACATTTGCGAAAATACGCTAGGCCTGGTATTTCAGTATTCATAATGAAACAGTTCTTGGAAAGTAAATAACAATTATATTACTTACTATCTGCGCCCCGTGGTGATTCTCGCGGTTTATCAGATAACATAGGTTGGTTTTATTAACTTATGTGTTAATCCAGGTTGTCAGCTACCTCTATACCAAATTTCATTAAAATTGGTTTAGCCGTTTAAGTGTGAAGATGTAACAAACTTACAAAAACACACAAACTTCGCCTGTTTAATATTAGTGTAATTTTTATATATAGATGGGGTTTTTCTTATTCATGCTAAAATTCGTGAGATTTGTGATAGTATTTTCCCATAATTTGTGTCAAACTATTTTAATTCTTTCTTTAATCGATTCTTTACATAAATTGTATCTCTTTTTATTTTTTATAAATGTAATATTCCGAATGACCGTATTTTTTAATCGTAGTTTTCTTAAGTCACATCCCTAGTCAACAACAGGTAGGGCTGTCCGCGAATAAGATGACAGTTGCTCTTGTAAACGCGTGCTTTCTCGTGAAATATTCAGTTCTTAAGCACCAAATATATAATTTTTGTGTTTAAACGATTTTAATGGTCACGCGAGCGATGTTAAATGTGTGTTATTATAGTAATAAAAACCCTTAATGTTTTGCCGGTATGTTAACGAATGATATCTTTATGATGCTCTTTTGAAAAGTGATCTTTTCGGAATGCTTTTCGCACTGGCCACAAAAATATTAAAAAAATGTCAGAAGCGAAAATCGTATTTTTTTTCAGTTCTAAACTTTCATCTTCTGGTTTTGAAATGTCAAAATTGAATGATGTCAGGCCAAATAAAGGTGTAGGAAATTCTGACTTTACAAAAATACTAATTACTCGACGACTACATAGACCATATTTTATCATTTTGTTAATTATTTCATTCTGCTAATGTATTTATTGATGTTTAACTTATCTATTATGTTTCAAAAAACAAATTATAGTCAACAGTATGTTTATTATTATACAGGGTAAATTTTATGGAGTGCGTATATTCTATGAGGTAATTTTAAGATTTCGACCTATGTTCCTTGGGGAAAGATGTTCAGTTTTATGCACCTGATTACCTCGTTGAATAAACGCACTCCATAAAAAGTAATCCTGTGTACAAGTTTATGATTTTACTTATATTTTGCTAACTAACTGTTGCTCGCAGCTCTGCTTTCAGGTCTTATTATTTACTAATAAGAAACATAGCTTATGTAACTTTGGGATAATATAGCATTAGAATGGTGAAATTTTTTTTGAAGATCTTGGTCCAAAACCTGAGTTCAAAATACAAACATACAAATCTTTCCGATTTATCATATTAGTATATACATAGATAATGTGTTAATTACGGGGTTAAGTAGAATAAAATTCAATAGATAAATAGACAGACAAACAGTTCCTTTCACAGTGATAATACAAAAAATAAAAATATTTTGTGCATATTTTCATGTTTGGCTATATTTTAAGTTGTGCTAATTAAGCGTCTAGATTAAAGTGTTTAGACAGAGACTTTGAGCTAGACTTTAATCCAACCCTTTAGTAATCATAAGCAGTGATTAAATTTTATTTAAAGATTCATTAATTATTTGAGTACCTGAAAATATTTCAATTATATTCTAATTTACAAACAAAGGCAAAAAGCTTTAGCAAAAGTATTTTCCAGTTTAAATTGTTGATGTAAATTTCTTAATCACTATAATATTTAAATTCGAAAGTTTATGAGTTTATGTGTAGGTACGTTTGTTCACGGTCAAACGGCTGGACCGATTTTGATATCTTTTGGTATGGAACATCGACACCCTGGAAATAAGTTATTTTATATACCTACTGTGTTTAACACCGCGGAGCGCAGCAATGAAATGTTTTGGTAAAAGGATCTTGTCCGAAATACATAACGAAAACGTGTTATATAATTCTACACTATGTACAGTAAACCGCACATTTGTAGTGACACATTAATGCCTTTAAGTTAATGCAGTAAGGTTCATTTTTGTAATTTTATGTGTCTATTGGCGTGTGGTGCACTGTAAGCTGATACAAGAAAAATCAATTTCGGGTCTCGTTAAGCTAGGTAGGACAAATAAAACGTACGAAATAAAGAGACACAAGAAGGGTCCTGTGTTAGTTTTCCAATATACCTGACCTCATCTTATTTAGACCCCCACGTGACTGAATTGACTGCACGGATAGTCGAGTGGTATAGGTCACCACGCTAATTACCACTGTGCGCGACGTGCTGCGGGTTCGATCCCCGCATGGGACAAGCATTTAATTTTGTGTGATCCACAAATGCTTGTTCCAAGTCTGGGTGTTCTTTGTGCATGTGATTTGAATGTTTGTGAAACCCCCGCGACACAAGGATTAAATTCTTTAGTGCGGGCGTCGTTTTTTAAAAGACCAAGACCAAAAAAATTTTGGATGATGCCTTTATTTATGTCCAAAGAAAACTATTGATGGTTTTGTTTTAGTAGTTATGAATGGAATTTGAGGTGGCCACGGATAATTTGGTCCGAAAATGTCGAATTTGCCCACCCAAGAAGCTTCGGATCTTAAACAGCAACTCATTTTTTACAAGAACTTAAAATATTACTACATACTTGAAAATATTTTAAAACTTTCAAATTTTTCGCTTTCAATCAAAAAGAAACAAAATCATTAAAATAGGAAACAACAGCTTCTAGCAAGATTAATTTCAGATAGCTCCAGTCCAGACTAAAACGAAAAGTATCTTCAATGATGCAGAAACCAAGAACTCCATCTAAAGAAGAACGATAATAATTATAGGCAAACAGTTGCTATAGCAACCAAAATAACAATGGTGGTCTTTGCTGTACGACACGCAGGCACATACAATGAGGATACATTTTTAGATTTTCGACGGCAAATAAAACTTCAGTCACCAATTGGGTCATCTTTCATACGAACCACCAAGCTTGCCTTGTCGTTGCCGGCTGTAATGAGGGTTCGCGTTCCGATAATTATGAGTTGCATCGCATATCCTCAGGCCACGGAATTTTACTTTCACCGTCTGGTCTCCGTGATTTAGAGATTGAGTATTTGGTGAGACGTCTCTGAATTTTTTGTTGAAGTTAAAAATTTGCTGCCTAGGCAATGGGCCATTAAGTTACATTTTTTTTTACAATAATAATTGATGTTCTAGCTGCTTAGATAATTCTTGTCGCTGAGGAAAAAACACAAATAACGTCTCAATCAGTCTAGGTACAAACATTAGATTCATAATCCATAGTCCATAGTCAACTGTTTTTACGGCATAAAAGTTCCAAAAACTGATCTTTCAGTTCCAAGAACTTAGTACGTACCTATCAGTTTTTTCCTTTATAAAAATATTTTATGTTTTAAAATCAACTTGCCTGTAAAATTACGTCTCCAAATAAATCGATTCATCTTAATTATGCTAACATAGAGCAATCAACTTATCTAAATAATGCACAAAAGAAAGATTGCGAAACATAACAAAAGATGAAAAAGATTAATTATACTACATTCAAAGAAAAATGTTTACAATTGGTTTCATATTTTTGATAAATTGATACGATGTTTTAAAAGCATTGATGTTCAAATTTATTTTAATTATGATAATTTTTGGTAGAGGATTTTGTTGGAATTTAAAATTCAAGTGAATTGTTTCGAAATATCAAAAAAATATCATATTTTACATTTTTTACTATAAAATGGATAAAGGAATTAAATAAAATCAAACATTGCAAGAAATTTTGTAATACCTACCTTGGGCTCTTGTTAATTAACTTTAATTATTACATTTAACAAAGGCACCCTACAAAAACCCTTTTATCAAAAAACGAAGTATTGAAATTCGGACCAATCAATCCATTAACAATTTTTAACCATAAAAATTGAAAAGACCTTTATTGGGACTATTAATTATTTTATATGCAAATAAAACGAGATTTTTTCAATAACAGCAATAATATGGGTTGGTGTACGGAAAACATATTGATAATGAATAATTATGTATTTCGGTACGACTGATCTTTGTAGGGTTAAAATATTGTACGATACCGTGTATATAATCAACGTTTTTAAACGAATAAACTGCGCTTGATGTCAATACTTATGAAAAGTGAATAAAGCAATATTAACGGAGACGCAGCCTCGTTTCTATAAAGTCGAATACTAAAAAAAGTATAGCGCAAAATAAAAACGCATGATGGGTTCCGTACCAATTCTGTAAATTTTTCAACTTTTACGAACGATTACGGTCTTTAGGGCTACAGCTGACGGATAGATTTTTTATATAAGATCTGTAAGCCGGGTTCTACAATGACAACCAACTAAAACTATGGTGCCACAAGCTCAGTGTTTATCAAGAAAACGATTAAAAGCAAACAGAAAAGGCTTAGTAATAGTTTCCCATTGATATATTGAATACATTACCCTGAAATTATCGGTCGAAAATACCCCAACATTACAATCGAAAACATAACATTTATCATTACAATGTATGCACAATCATATTTAATTGTTTCGTACATCGGTCTTACGTTTGCATTTTACGGTTAATTTATTTTTAATGTTGTATTGATTGCGATGTAATTTGTAATTTTATCTTGCACATATAACTTTTGTTATAAGTGAATTTTATTTGTGATATGATTTCATACTGTAATGTTTTTGTGTGGTCAATGTAAAATATATGTATAATCTTAATTAATTAAAAATAATCTCTAAAATGTATATATTTTCGAACGACTGCAACAAACAGGATTATTATTTTTGGCTGTGTCCTTTTTTACAGACAACGTTTTGAGAAAAGAAATAGAAAAATATTTTTTTAATATTATAATACGAAAAGTGCGTGAGTGTACGAGACAGAAGTCTATGATAGATCACATGTTTTAAGGGCATGGAACCTATTAACGCGAGTGAAACCGCAGGCTATAGATAGTATACTATAACACTAGCTTTTTGCCGCGGCATCAGTCGTTTTGCTTTTCTAACAAGGAAAGTAACCTTTCCCCTTGACAAGGTACATTTCTATTCTACATTCGTTAACGCTGATCGAATCGCTCAAATGTATGAATGTGACAAGTTTAAGTCACGTGACTTATCGAAGTGAAATGTCATTTCTATACATTTAATGTCACATAAGCGATTTCTATCATCGTGAACCAAGGGAGCTTATGTTAAATGACCAACAACTTACCTGAAAAATTGGATATCAAATGCAAAAAAAAAACTAATCAGACCAGTTAAACATTAACGCATTCAAATACACTTCATACCTTTAATAAATGGTCATATTATCTAATATAAAAAATTCTCGTGTCACAGTTTTCATTGCCATACTCTACCATACGCTGCCTCCGGAACGGTTGGACCGATTTGTATGAAATTTTGTGTGCATATCGGGTAGGTCTGAGAATCGGCCAACATCTATTTTTCACACCCCTAAGTGGAAGGGGTGGCCCTCTCCAGTTTTTTTTTAATATGGCAGAACAAAGTTTGCCGGGACAGCTAGTTATTATTATAGATATGATAAATAAAACTGTAAATATGTACCTACATAATTATATTTATGCAACACGGACAGAGAGATAACACCTTCCTATAAACGTCCCACTGCTGGGCACAGGCCTCTTCCCATAAAGAGAAGGAATGAGCATTGATTATACGCTTGCTCATTGCGGGTTGGCGATTTCAGATTTAATTTTTTTTGGAATCCAGGTTTCCCCACGTTGTTTTCCTTCACCGTTTGTCAATGATGTCTTATAATGATAAAGAAAGTACATATAACTTTGAAATAGTCATATTGGTACTTTCCTGGGTTCGAACCTGCAACTATGTGCATGCGAATCCGGTCATTGAACCGCTAGGCCTTTACGACATTTTAAACACGTTAACTAGTAACATTAATACTTTATTATAGTTCCGCATCTCACATTTAATGGTCATAGCGTAGAATTTTACTATAATAAGAACCCACTTTCCCTCGCAATTACAAATCCCGTATTAAAATTTAATATTCCAACACTATGTTAAACCAAATATGGATGACAGAACAAAAAGAAAACACTAGTGATGTGACTAACAGATGAGAATTTAAGATAAAATCGGTATAATTTAGTTATTTATAAAAAATAAACCCTCAAAAAGATTATGAATAAATATAATTTTATGTATTATATATAATCGAGTAGCATGTAATTTTTTAATAACTTGCAGCTTTTTCCTTATTAAAGATCAAAGGAAATCAGATTTAGATCTGAAAAATATATCTAAAATAATGCCTTTTTAAATAAAATTGGGTTCCATAGCCAATTTTTGGTTGAAGTTCATGTTAAGGTTATTTCATTAGTAAGTTCTAAATAAAATCGTGTCCTATATCTTAGAAATCCTAAAATTATGACAATCAAACAGGATAAGTCCACCATCCTAAAACTAAAAAATATTTGAGGCCACAAAAATGGAGGCCACCTGGCCTCACAAAACTTGTTTCCCATCACTAAACGGCTCAACACCGGCTGTGTGTGGCCGTTACTTATTCGTATTAAGTTATTAATCAATGCAAATGAAGTATCGTGGATAAAACATAAGTATATGCTGTATGTACGGATACTAATGTCCGTTACGCGAGGCATTGGTTTTAAAAGATCAGTTTCGTGTCTTATTGATAACTTGCTTCTGCTCGCGACTTTGTCTGCGTGCACTTCAGAATTGGGTCCAAAAAGAAATGAAAAATGTATTTTCACTCGTGTTATATCTTGCGCTGTAATAGAGAAAAATATAACAAAGCTGTCTGCTCACGGCTAAGCTCGGAAACAATTTTAAATTTTCATCTCGGGAACTACTTAAGGAATCGGAATAAAAGGTAGCCTATGTTAATTTCCATGTCAAAGGCTACATGCATGCCAAATTTCATCAAAATCAGTTCAGCTGTTTTTGCGTGATTGAGTAACAAACATCCAAACATCCACACTTTCACATTTATAATATTAGTAGGATTACTTCACTGCTAATGCTGGCAAACGTGGAGGTGGTTCATTTGATGGTTATTGAATTCCTTCACAATTATCATCTGCCCTTTTCCAAAGCAATTTTGGATTTAGTTGAACATCGGATTTTACATGGAGTAACTGACTTCTGCCTTCCTGGGTAACGCTGTATCCCATATTAAGACTAGATCTCAGAATTGTAAAGACTTAAATACTTTTAAAGATGACGGCTTAACTTACTTTCCGAAACACGGTAAGTCTACCAAATAGTCACCCATCTTAACCTTCATTATCGCCTTCGCACGAATTTACAATTTGTCACTAAAAATAATAGGTACCTAGAAGAAAGTTTGTTCATTTCTTAACGGTTGAAGTAGTAAGTATCCAAAATGTTCGGAAACTTTTGTAGCCCTCTGTATGTAATAATTATGTAGAATTAATAAAAAATCTTCTTTTATCATGATTCGTATCAAGTCCTTTTCTACATGATAATTATTATTACTCTTTTTGCATTTTTTCACATGTCTGCCTACTCAATCGTGTGACAATGCGTGATGGCGAACAAAATGGCGAACGTCTCGTCCCTTTACAGTTTCTGTAGAAGACGTGTGTGGCCCTTAAAAGCACAAATTGAGTTATTAAGAAATTCTAATTAAGCATGGTAATAAATTCAATCGATAAAACATCGTGTGAGCGAAATCAAATTTAATGTTATACACGTTAAGGTTTAATTTAGATAAGCCGCCAATTTACATATAAATAACAAATTATGGAAACAATATATTGTATAGTTTGAATTTGTTGGAGAAATGTGATCAAATATAATCTAAATTTTAAAGAAAGCTTTCATTTATCCCTTCCAAAGAGGAGTGTTATAAGTTAAACGGTAGAATCTGTGTCTGTCATTAGCATCATACCTCTGAAACAATTATAACGAGTTTCATATAATAATATGATGTAGGAAATAACTTAAAAATAATAATATTAAAAAGTCTTAGGTACTACCAAAATTAATATTCACACGCTACCGAAAGTTGTTTTCTAAAACAGCCTTATAAGGACATAAAAAAATCTAATTAATTAATTTCCTTAGTGAGTAGATAAACGTCTTTTTATATAGCCGTCGTATTTTTGCGTATTTAGGTAAATGTTATTAATTTTAATAATAATGACGTGTGAAAACATAATATTATTATAATAATGTTTATGGTAGCAGCTTAAGTCTTAAATTAAATTTATAGAAAGTTCAATTTCTCTAAAAGCCATTCCTTTGAGATTACCATCATATTAGTTCGTACTTAAATAAGCATATTAAATGGGAAATCCTGTTCTTTTTTTCCGAATAAATGGTCGTAATTCTAAATAGAGATATCAAAACATTTTAAATAAAAATGCACTCGGAATACACGAATGAAATTAAAAGATCCCATAGAAACGCAACATGCGAGATTTTTTATCGATTAATCGCAATCGATTAACATCGATATTTACATTCCGTATCTCGGTTAATTCTCGTCTAATAGTGCTGATTACGATCGATTCTATCCCAACGCTTTCATGTCACCCGTAATTGATTGAATCGATTAAAGTGGATAATTGTTGAGCGTTGGTCGGTTATTTTGCACGCCAGTTTACGTCTTGTTGGCGGAATAGTGGTCATTAATTTTAACGCAAGTGTATGGTTTGTTGAACTGTTGGGCTAGATTCTTAAAGGGTAATGTGGATTGGGTCTTTATAATATCTTATTTCATTTAATATTATGCCAACTTATGTTGTAATAATTTACGATAATTATTTGGATTTATCTTTTCCTCAAATTCATTGCGTTTGAGAGTTCTAAGAACGCGATGTAATTTAAAATATGCTCTGCCATTTTTCTGAGTGAATAAGGATGATACGACGCCTGTTTTTGTTTAATTATAAAAATGGTTACACAATATGACATTTTTATTCTCTCTTCGTTCTTTTATAACCAAGTCCGGCAATAAAGGTCGTCAAACACGGTTAATATCTCTTTAAGTTACGTGGGCTTTTCATAACAAAGTCTTCATTATTAACGTTAACTTTGTTATTAAATATAACAGACCTTTCAGACTCTCGACGGCTAAATGTACACGAACTTTCTTATAATACAATACTAATAACAATTAAGCGATGACAACACTAGTGGACCCGCTCCGTCTTAGCACGGGTAGCTCAGTAATAAATGCCAAACCTTTTTGAATCAATCTATTTATTTCTGAAAATTGCATTAAAATCTGTTGCTTAGTTTGGAAATTCTGAGCGTACAAACAGCGGAAGTGTTTTTTTTATGTAAGAATACTGTTTTCTTCTCTAATCCTTTACCGCACCAGGCATAACGCTATCTATTATATCAGGGTTCACTTTTTTCTTGCTCAGATTCTTCACAAAATCGATCTACATATTACTGGTCTTTCTCTACTTTTAAAAATTTGAAAAAATACTACGTCACAATTTTTGATTAAGCAATTGCCAAGTAAATAAAAATATATGTATCTATTACGTATCCATCAATCCGACAACAAACCATAAGATTGAAGATATTGTTCAACAATAAAACCATGAACTTCACCTTGTTATAACACTGACATTGGAAGTCAATGTGATCGCTGTAGAAGATCAACATGATACCGTTTGTGTAACCAATCTCAGATTGAAGATCAGATTGTAATGGTATAGTGTGATGGAAATTCTTAGTGACTGACATGGATTTGTTATGAGATTATGGTGATAGGTTATCTATACTATGTTATAGGTAAACTCTCTGAAATGTCTTCGGGGTTAAGTTTCATTTGGATGATATTATAGGAACAATATTTTATATAATATTGAGTCTTGCCGTAAGTTTCTGCAAAATTTTTTTGGTACCTACTAAAAATACTTAGCAAGAAGAATAGATAATAAGAAGAATATAATTTAAATTGCCTACTAAAAACTACCTTTTCTCTTACTCTCCCGAATTGAGAAATACACCTATTAAGAAAATTGCTGAAGGTATGGGAAACCATAAATCAGTAAGTTGCTAAAGAGAAGACATTATATTATATTTTTTTTACAATTAACGTACACCAAATTTTATAAGATAATCATAATGACAATAAATTATAAAGGTCATCATCATCATCATCAGCCTGAAGACGTCCACTGCTGAACATAGGCCTCCCCCTTAGACCTCCATTTTGACCGACAAATTATAAAGGTTGACCTACTGCTTATCTCTTAAAAAAAATTCTTCCAGCAGACCTGCGAAAGGAGAAATTAATAGGATATGGTGACAACAGTACAGAGTAAATAGTCGGATTTGATTGTGGAAAAGAAATATGAAATAATTTATATGTGAATAAATCAAGAAAACCCCACATAGCATTATATATCCCATAGATCCAAATTGTATCTAGCTTTAACACTTTTAACAAGAATTCTAATCTATGAAATGCATCTAAACTCCAATCAAAATAATATCTATTCCATAAATACACATTAAAACTTCATCAAAGATAGGAATCCCAATTCCCATCTAACCAAACACGTTACAAAATTCACACAAAACATGATAAACATCTTTCATTTCTGTAACAACACTATCTTAATCTTCAATTTTATCCTATAGAACCAAAGAAATACCTATGATTTATATCATTGCACAACATGGTATTAAATCATACCTGTGGCCCTGGTAACGACTTTGAAAAATATAACAAATAGGCTTCGCTATTGTAAGGCAAACGTTTGTATTCAAAATGCCGGGGGATCTTGAGGGCTGAAGTAGGAGCAATTGAATGAGATGCCTGAATAATTTATTATATATGAATAAATCATGATAAGTGACATCTGAGTTTTGTTGAAATCTTAAAATCTGGAATTATGGTATTAGCTTTTTACTGGTGATGAGGATTCACTTGCAACTGAATCCATTAACTCAGCCTGTCACTGCAAGACATAGGTCTCACCCAAGTTGGGTCACAATACCCCGTCCTTCGCTTTTCGCGTCCAGTCCGACCCAGCTACCTTGCAACTGAATGGTATTTGAATATTCACAGTGTCCTTCAAGATTTGCACCTAAATACTAATTTGATTTTCATTTGGCCCCAATGAGATATTTTCTCTAGAATTGGTTAAAGCTTCGGTAATAATTATAAAGGAATAGTATTATTTAGTTAATGTAAAGAGCTTTTAGAGGTAACAAGCTTATGTTTCATTACAAATATAGGTATAATGAATGTTGATTGCCAACTTAATTGATACTTAGGAACTTAAATAAAATTGAAACCCACTGATAGCATTAGACAATTAAGCCCAACAATTCCCTTGATAAATAATTTGCAATTGTTGGAAACATTCGAGCCGTTTGGGGTTGAAACATTGGGTCCGAGTGCTCATATTTTTTTAAAGACTTATCCAAGCGTCTTGTTGACAGCCCTTGGGTCACCTCCTTGTGACCCAAGGGCTGGTTTTTATCTAGGTATCTGGTTAAGCATTGCCATTCAACGTGGCAATGCTGCCAGCTTTATGGACACATTTCCAGTCGACAGTGATGTGGAAGAGTATTTTGATGCAATATTTTTTTTTGTGAAATTATTATGGTGTGTATAGTTAGGTTTGTAAATACTTAATATAAAAATGATATCATGATGTCAATGTATGGTATCAAAATAATCCCATACTAATTTATTTTCTTCTATCATCTAAATTATTTTCATGTCTACGTTAATACATCCATCGCACCTCTCGTACCTTTGACTCCACACCAGAACAAACTCACGGGTATTGATGTCGCTCTTATGTTACCTCAGCATTTCCTATTCCACAGTCATTTTCAATAACGCTACATTTAATGAAGGCATTTTATATTTTAGCTCACAGATCCGGTCGAAAATATTTTCTTTTCAAAATGTTAACGACTTAATCTTGAATGACAAAGTTTTGGTGGAGTTGATAAAAAAATAACTTATCCTTTAAAGTATTTAAAAATAAACTGCGAAAGAATCCGTTAAAAATTGTTTTTTTTTTTCAATATAAATTATGTTTTAATTTTTCTAAACAGATAAACAATTTACTCTTGCAATAAAATCCACCCTTAAATTTTAATTAAACCCTTTTCACTAAATCAGTAGTAGTAGACGTAGTAGTAAATATTTACGTACCTACAGGACAATGACATACCTATATCCTCTGCTAAAATTTAGTTTTTTCAACTAAAATAATTTTAAAGGAAAACACACTAAATTTGTTCTTTAAAGCCACTATAAACCATTGTTACATCCATGATTACATACAAAAATAAAACACACCTGACACAGTTTAATCAAATCAGAAAATCAAAGCAAGATATTCATCTAAAAGTAATAGTTCACATCCATAATGAAGCCATAAATATGAACAGTGATTTCAAAATACGTAAAGACATAGATTAAAAACTCGAAACTAATATTATTTGAACTATAACAACTACCAATAAAGAAGCGGAAGCTGATACCATAAATTATAAAAAAGAAATAAAAGTGAAATTATTGAAAGCTATCGATTTGGAACCCGAATTCATTCGATTTGATATATTATTGGATATTTGGTGCATTGAAATCGATATTTGGTCATCTCGCGCTTACAAGTCGTTAAATTTTAATTCGACTAATAAACATTTATGAATTGTAATTGCTTTTTAAGAGTCGTAAAAGCAAGTTTATTTAGATGTGTTTCGGACAACTGTTTTAATGGAAGCAAAATATTTATCACCAACTAACTAAACTTAACTATTTAAATTTTCAAGGAATACTTTGATCAAAAACACTTAATTACTTTAATAATATGAATTCATTATTCATAGGCATTATTTGTATGTAGTAGTTATTATTAACTGCTGGAAAGCCAGTGTCAGTATGTGAAATAAAAATCCTAATTTTTACATTTCTAGTACTTACGTTTATTTTCATTATTTCCAATTATAAACTGATTTTACTCCATCCGTATTTCAAAAGCGGACGATTATTGAGAGAGCAAAAGCTTAACATTTTTTGCGATTCTTTTGTTACATTTTCTACGCAGTTTGAAGAAGTTTCCTTTAGAAAAAGTTTTTCTATATTCTTAGAAACCCAGCATGGAACCGTATATTTGTTTGGCAGTGTGAATTTGGGGGCTTGACAATTGATAAAGATACTTTTGTAATTGGAAAAGCTAGTGTTGCTACCCTGAAGGTGAAAAGTTGACCAAGGATAAATAAATTGGAATAAATGCTGGAATAACTGTTATAAATTCTAATGCACATTAGCCACGGTACGGTAACTTCGTTGTAGATGAGATTCATATATTTGGTCCACTACACTGCACTTTAGCTCTAGACGTCGGAGCACATTGTGGAAACGTCTTGTTCCATTATAAATAATACATTCACAGAGTCCAACATAACGTATGTGCATATTATTTTAATAATAATAGTTTTGGTCCTGTGGTCACAAAAGTCACTGTCAGGAGAAAGATCTTGAAACTTCGCTTCCTATGTCATTTAAAGTTATATTATTTTAACGTTTTTTAAAGATTACTAGCAATGTGGGTCACATATTACTAGTATTCTTGTTAACCCCTCGTGCTAAGCTATGATGCTTGTGTTACGAGTGGGTTCACGTCGGTAGTATAATGGGTGGGATTCGAACGCGCAACCACATGATCGCAAGTCCGAAGTCCTAGTTAGGCTACCGCCGCTTAAGTAGTGAAATATAGTAAACACACGGCATCTTAAAGATCATTGTTTTCAATAACTTGTATATTACTTTGACTTTCCTCTATTAGCTATATATGTGTTGTGGTTGCCTAGCGGTTCAATTACCGGATTCGAATGCACATCGTTGCAGGTACGAACCCAGGCAAGTACCAATGTGACTCTTTCAAAGTTACTTGTACTTTCTTAATTTTTCTAAGACACCGTTGACAAACGGTGAAGGAAAACATCGTGAGGAAACCTGGGTTCCAAAAATTGGAATCTGAAATAGCCAACCCGCAATGAGCAAGCGTGGTGATCAATGCTCTTTCCTTCTTTAGAAGAGGCCTGTGCCCAGCAGTGGGACATTTATAGGCCTCTGTTATTATTATAATTATAGCTATATTATATAGAATCAAGTTCTTCCTTGTTGTCCTTAACTCCAGCTTGGATCTTCTAGAGTAAATATACTGTGTCTATTATACGTTTTTTTTACTAAATAATCTAGCATTCGATCTACCAAAAATAACCATTTTGTCCATCAGTTCCTCAGTGAATTACAAAGTTTATATTGAACCAAGAAAATTAAGTTAGATTTATTTTATCATTGTAGACCAGTCAAATACTTTTACAATGTTGTTTTACGGTTAAAGATAACTTCTAAGACAGGTATTTGAATGTAGGTTTCAGTTACCTACAATGTATTTTCATAGTATAAAGGCTATAAACTGTAAATAGATTTCTGTGGTACATGTCACACTTTGTCAGTTTCCTTAAAGGTTATTTCTGAAATATTATTTTATTTGTCATTTAAAACACAGTCATGTACTGCGTACGTCATTCCTGAAGCATTTTGTACTACTATAATTATCCTACTAATAGTATAAATGTAAATGTGTGGATGTTTGGATGCTTGGATGTTTGTTACTCAATCACTCAAAAACGGCTGAACGGATTTGGATGAAATTTGACATGCATGTAGCCTCTGACATAGAAAAGAACATAGGCTACCTTTTATCCCGATTCCTTAAGTCGTCGACTCAATTTTGAAGACCACGCAGACGAAGTCGCGGGCAGAAAGTAGATAGTCAATAATATGACTTCTGTGTATAAAGCTTGACTAGTGAATTGAAAATTCTGAATGTTAGATGTTTCAATGCCAAAAAGGCCAAACATGAAATTGCCATTTTTATTCATACTAAAGGTACCTACTGATTGCTTTATATTTAGGTTTGTACTTTAATATTATAACCTAGACACCAATTTCATCTTTTTTTTTTTCTTCACCAATTTAATTGTGACAAAAAACTATTACTTTTTTTTTGTCTATTTTGCCTGAAGAAGATGACTTTACCATATTCCAAACTGGAACTACATGTATTATATTATTATCATTATACTTATTCTTCTTGACAGCCATATGAAACTCACTGAGTCTCTAATTCCACTAACAATTACCAAAAAATGGTCAATCAATCTTAACATAATTGCTACTAAACTTGAAAATTAGGTTAGGAATATCAAATTAACAAATGGATCTGCATCTCAAGTTACAACATAAGAATTCTTTACAGATGTAGGGATGTCCACTCATTTGTCTTGCTTTGACGCTAACGACATCAATAAATCAGCTTCTGAGGTTTTGTGTGACGAAATTAGGTAAATGGGTAAGTTAACCATTTTTGAAGTGATTAAGTTCAGAAACTTGATTTAAGATTTTTTATGATGGTAAAACTAACGGTGTAAAAAATAATATCTAACTTTATTCTTTTACTTGTTTCATTGCAAACAAGTAAAAAAGTACTCAAATAAAGAAAAAAAGAATAGTTTGTTCAATCTGATGCCACCGCTTTCGGTAGCTCTCATAATATGTAATTTTTTTTTTTCAGATCTCATGTCATCTCATAGAACATTCTCAAAACCTTTGACAAAACAAATCAATCGAACGTAATATAATATTAATCATCACATTCAATGGCGATCTAATTTGGTGGGAAAATAACATTGCTTCCATTGAACGTTTGAGACTATTTCATTCACCCTTCACTCTACCTAATCACTGTTAATACGAACGAAGAAAGAGGTCTGAGAACATTATCGGTCACTGACCTTCCTTCTTGAATAGCCAACCCTAATACCATCGCGGTTATTTTCAGCACTAATCCAAAACACTGCTACGAGTTTAGAAGCAACCAAAATATCGATTACTGAACTCTAAAACTTTTGATCTAATAATAAATAGGCAATGAAAATGCAGCATAAATCGTCATTAATCGATTCGGCGTTTTTGATCCGATAATCGATTTAAAATTGATTTTATAGTGCATCCCGGTGTTTGTTCAGTCGAATGATTTATGACTACATTCTCGGAATTTTGAATATTGCTAACGTACGCACGTAACTGAATAACGTACGCGTCTAAATTATAGTTGATCAGTTTCAAACTTTCCGTTGTTTTTCTCTGAGTCTTCTTATTTTTTTCTCGTTTCTTTTCATTAAGAAAAACTACAGTTGTTTATTGATGTTTTGAATGAATTGTTGTAGGTGCGTCTATCTTTAAGACCTCATTATTACTTAAAAGATTCCATGATTATCATATTTTTATTTCGAAACGCTAAGAAGAAGAAGAAGATCATATTATTTTATCATCTCTAGTTTACCCATTGTTAGTCATAAACCTTGGCTTAAAAGCCATAACAAATGATCTTAGTACGTTTGGTTAAATGATTCCCACATTACAAATATTCAAAGCTAGCAATCCTTAGTTATCCCAATTAAGAAAGGGCAGACCTTCAATTAACTTCAATCGTTTAGTAAAACTAAACATAGAACGTTTCATTTCTCTGAAGCTATAATTATATCTTTCTATCTACGAAACGATTACGCCAACGTCATTCATATTAGCTGATACTTACTCTAGCTCTTCCTGTAAACTTTCTAGACCAAATACATCAGTAGAACTACTTGTACTTTCAATACGGCAATCGTTTTAAACGGTAGTACCTTTTATAGTCAGTATTGCACGTCATTTATCAATAGAGTGTCAATAAACCAAAGACCTTTGCTTACTAGCTACTTAGATATGCCAAACAATATCGTTTGAATAATAAAAGTGTATTTATCTGTCAATCAATTCGATTCAAGTGCCTCTTGTCGATGTTTTGGTGATTTTGTTTTTGTTATCATAAGCTTCTAGGGATGATCGATATCGATTATATTGTAATCGATGAAAAAATAATCGAATTACATTTAATCTATTTTTTACGTTTTGAAATTTGGGTTTTACACGTCGTAATAGACAAACCTAAGAAGTGTATTAAAATTAGGAAGTGGTAGGCGAGTTTTTTCTTATAAACAGGTCCCTGTCTTATGTGCAATGGTCGTATAACTGAGATTTGATCCTAAAACAAATTAATAAACAACCGAAACATTTATCATTACTTATTATAAATTCATCATTAACTAAAAGCCCGCGAGGGTCAATGAAATCGATACGAATCAACAACATTATTTAGTGAGTATCGATTCTATCGACATTACAAATCGATGTTAAACACTAGTGTTGCGTGTGGGCAACTTGACATTTGCTATCGACATGTATCTAGGTTGTGAATGTTGTCCGAAATTGCCTAAATGGTTCCGTATTTGATATCGAATTATCTGTAACGGTATTTGATATAAATTGCAGGTAATAGTAGAGGACAAATATTGATTGTAGAAAGCCTTAGTGTTGTATGTAAATATTATAACAGTTATCGATAATGATGCGGTTGTATTATGTTGGTTTTTTTTTTGTCAAAATCTCATTATTATAATGATAGCGTTAGGTTGCGTTACGACTTATATTATTATGAAGTTAGTAATAAATATGTATAGAAATTAACGGTCATAAAGATAAAGATTTTATATTCTCAATACTTTATCATTCTATTTGACTGCACGGATAGCCGAGTGGTATAGGTCACCACGCCAATTACCACTGTGCGCGACGTGCTGCGGGTTCGATCCCCGCATGGGACAAGTATTTGTGTGATCCACAAATGCTTGTTCCAAGTCTGGGTGTTCTTTGTGCATGTGATTTGAATGTTTGTGAAACCCGCGACGCAAGGAATAAATTCCTTAGTGCGGGCGTCGTTTTGTAAAAAAAGAAAAAGTATTTTACGCTTTGCTAACTTTTTCTCATAAAAAGTCAGAGGTTGTCAGGCCATTTCCATGTAACCCTAATTCAAAAGATCATATCGTTACACAAATCTAGGACATTAATTAACTCTGCCTTTCGTCGCCAATTTCTTAGAAAGTGCTCTCAATAGTGACCCAATTCCAACATTTGGGAACTCGGTTCTAATGTCCCAATTACGAATAGAGTCAAAGTTCAATAGAGTTTTGTCTGTTTCTCATCAAGTGGTGGTGTTTGCTTACGTTGCTTTTTTGGAAATCCTGACCTACATGGAATTTGGATCAGAAAGGACCAATTACGAAACTTCTAATAGTCCAAACGAGGACGTATCCATGAATATTGAAGACGTATGTTTAGATAGAACAGCTTGCTCTGGTATAGACCAGTCTGGTATTGATTACATTCAAACAGACAAATATCTCAAACGATCCACAGCAAACAGTCAAACAATACGTAGATATTGTGAACATGAAGGTATCCTTACATTACATTCGATTTTTTTTTTAATTTGTATTGGTAAAAATCTCAAATTCATCGTTGTGGGTAATATGTAGTGGAAATCGATTGGTTTCATTTTATTTTGACTGGTCTGTTGGTCTAGTGGTTAGTAACCCTGACTGCTAAGCCGGAGGTTCGATTCGCACCCAGGACAAATCTTTGTGGGATGAGCACTATCATTTGTTCTGTGTCTGGGTGTAATTTATCTATAATATAAGTATGTTTATCAATTGTCTGATTGACATAGTAGGCTCTGCCTAGTTTGGGATCAGATGGCCGTATGTGAGCTGTCCAGATATTATTATTATTTATACTACGATTTCGGTCAAAATTTCCCACGCACAGATAAACAAACATTTGTTTTTCTTATCACTTAGCAACCGCGTCAATAGAGCTATCATCAATCACTGCTGTCTTTGCTCAAGTCACACTAAAAGTAAATGTACGTCAACACTCTCTAAAACACAACCACAAAATAAGTAAATAGAAAAACAAAACAGAATCAAGAAGATATTGGCATTGTGATTCAAAATCTGCTCTTCGATTCTTGTTGGCTACACAATGCACTGAATATCTATAGATAATATGTAATGATCATGATGCGATGTTAATCGTTTTATGCCGTCCACTTCTTGACATAAACCTTTCCCAAGTTAACCCATACCATCGGACCGTCCACTTTTCAGATCCATCCAAATTCAAAATCAAAACAAATAAGTTTTTATTTCAATTGCTGAACCTTTTCGCGAACTCTTGAAACGTTAATGAGTCTAGTTGCATGGTTCCAAAAGTTATTAAAATTCCTTCCTTCAGATCCTTAGTGTTCATAACTTAAGTATCTTAAAACTGTCAGGACCAAAATCAAGACTCCTAAAAATACCGAAACCCCGTTTCGTTTTAGTTTACAACGAAAACGGAACGTGGTTTCGGTATTTTATATTTGTCAGCTCTAACTAACGATGGTTATCATTAAGGGAAGGATTGTGTTGCTGGACAAGAACCTTATGACCATGTAGTTACCATACCACTCGAACTTAAGCGGATCTAGGCAATAACTCAGCAGTAATAAGGATAGATTGCTAATCTAAGTGTATAGTAACCCAGTTCCTTCAATTAATTCTAACGAGTGCATGGTAAGCCAGTGTTTGTGATATCTCTTAATTGAAGGGGAATGGGTGTTCTTTTTTGAGGTCATACTGTCGACTAAATTTGCGAATGACCTTAGTGAATTTTTTGTTTAAATAGGTTAGTATCGAAAAAATCCTTCGGTTTAATATTTTAATTTTTTTTTGCAGAATAGTTACTAATATTGATTTTTACTAAACAAAACAAAGTCGGATCTGATACAAAACTTAGGTATAACTCGATAACGGGTGGACCGTTTTTCATGATCATTGATTTGTTAGACTCTTCTCCGTCCCGAATATAAAAAAAAATATGTTTTAGTACTGGAATGGGGACGACTAAAGCGGGGCACAGCTAGTTGATTATAGAAAAAGTCATAAAAAGAAAATATGCAATTGTTTCTATTTATGCCAATAAATAAAAAAAAAGATCAGCAGGCATAGTGTTTACAATCTTTTTTTCTACCTATTTATAAACTTTTTGGACAGTACCTGTCTATAACTGTCCAGACATTATTATACAATTAATTGTGGCCACTAAATCTAGTATAGATATTGGTAAACCTAAAAAGGTTAGTCATCAGCTTAATTGACACGCAACATTTAATCACGAAATTATGTGTCGCAAACATTTGGACCAATGATCAAATACTCTAGAACTGAGCTACTGACATTAAAATTGACACGTTGATTTAAGAGAAATATCTTAATTGGATTAAGTAATGGATAGACATCTAGCAAACCTATATATGGGTGAGGCAAGCTTTTTGACTTAATCATTTGGTATCTGGTAAAGGTGCTAGACGTAACTTGAATTGAAAATTTAATTTAATGAAATTTTATTTGAAATAACCTGTTAGAGAAAAAGATCTTCTGCGTATAGTGAAATTGTTATATTTTTTACAATGAAGCGAATTTATGCGTGTGGTATGACAGATGATTTTTACGGTTGATATTAATTAACAATGGTGACGTGTGACCGGGGCAGTCTGTGCTGCGTGCGCTGTCCCTCTCTCCTGGTTGTCAAAGTACTGGTGGTGTTAAACATTATTTGATTTTAGGTAATCAAATAAGTAAGTAAATACTGTAACAAAGTATAGTGTGCATTAAAAATATTCAAGTATACCGATTTCATTAAAATTAAACATCAAAATTGATAATGTCAAATTCAACTGTTAAATGCCTCATATTTAAAATATTATGTAAATCAAATCAAAGATTACTTATCTTTTGATAGGCAGGTAGATTAAAAACAATTGAAACTAGATTATGATATTTAATAATAGGGAACATATAATACAAAAGCATTATGGCTGGCGAATTGCCTGCCTTTAATTTGCGAACAGTAATAATACCCCTAACTAAGTGTTCTCGATTCTAAATCACTCTCTTTATTAAGGTGATAACGTAAAGTGCACTGATGTAATAACTTTCATGAGCGATATACGTAAATGGCAATGTGTGTCTTTTATAACAATATCAAATATATTTAGAATGTTTTATCATATTGCGTAGGAGTGTGTAGGCTCAAACGTAGTTACAGACATGTTTTCTTCAAAAAGCTTTTAGCTTACATGTCAATAAAATAAGACCTTTACATCAAGTGTATAAAACTTATATTATTCTTCGAAATAAATGAAGTTCTATGTATTACATGGATTAAGTCAAAGTCATGTAGCAATTTACAACAAAGACTTTATTAACTAGTTTTCAAACTTTTGTTAGTAACGTGCTCATTAAATTTTCAGACTTATTTACGGATGACATCAATGCAATTTATGAGGAAAGAATCGAGGATGAGGTGATATTCATTTAGTAGAACTCATAGTAGGGGTCGCCAATCGCTCTAGATTAATGATTAAGATTAGATAATTAGTATTGGGCAATACGAAAGTGAAAGGTTGAAGAACAATGACCATGTGTTGACACTACTCCAAGGTTAAAACCCCATTGTTGTAGGAAATCATTTGTTTTGTCGTACTGGTCATATCGGATGTAGTTGTAGATATTATCTGTGAGTAATAATATATTTTACGTAGAAGTTTTTATATACATAATTATCTATACTACATCCTTTTTAGGGTTTCGTACTACAAATCGAAAAACGGAACCCTTATAGGATCATTTTGTTGTCCGTCTTCCTGACTGCCCATTCGTCCGTCTGTCTGTCTTTTATAAGACTTTATCTCGAGAACGCGTGAAGGTATCGAGTCGAAATTAAAACCATATATTAAGTTTGACTGTCCTTTGAACCTGTGAAAAAATCAATCTTCTAAGTTAATGTGAGAAAAAGATATGGCCGTTAATACTGCAAAGAACTGAGTTGTAATAAAAAAATACAGAAAGCAAAAACAATGTTGCAAGCCTGAAAATATTTAATATTTTGCTTACTTTTTATATTACATCGGATAGTTTTAGTAGGTAATAGCAAAATATTTTCAAGACCTATTTCAGTCCAATTTTATTTGCTCCATATTCATGACCTAGCATAAAATGTACCAATAAAATACCGTAGACCATAATATTTTATGAACTCCAAAATATAAAATTAGGAAAATAGAACATAATATCATCTTTGCGTAAAAAGGAAAGCAGTAGTTGTATATTCTTGAATTATAAAGTAAGAATAAAAACACATTATGAATATTTAAAAAAAATAAAAAATAAGTTTGGAAACGTCGAAAACTGTATTATTTTCCGACCATAAACCCACAAATAGCCTAAAATTAAAAGTTGCGATATACTTAATCCTTACAAAGATCCATTCAAATAGTTATTTCATTCACCTGACTACATTCAACTTTTTCACCGCAAAACCTCTCAAATCAAAGTTCAAGCAGAGTTCTGAGGCCCGAAGCGATTCTCACTTAAACAATAACAAGTAATATTAAAATGTGAACAGCTGTCTTTCTAAGACACGAAACCCTGAGGGTCCTTTGAAACAATTATTCTTTGAGATTCATATTGTTTTATTTAGCAACGTGAGTCTGATGAATACTTATTTAGATAAACTAAGTTTGGTCGAAAGTATTAGCCATGTTTTATTATTTATATCACTCTTCATTTCAAGTAACAAATGTCTTCTTTATTTCCTATCAGATCAGTAATCCTTAAAATTTTTTTGACCAAAAAGGCGCCACCTGGATGCATGGTTTTGGCCTACATCACGTCCTGCAGGGTGAGGTGGTGGGGCAGTGACCTAAAACAAAAAATAGCTTTGAACTAACTTTTATTTTTTGCTTGCTAGTTTAAAGAATCTTAGCATGCGTATTTATTTACGAGTATGTGCGTGAGAGATAAAAGAAAAAAAAAACATACATTATGACGTGAGTTTTATTAACCTTGAATATCTGCGTAATAGCAACTACTGAACTTGTATGTACATTTACTTAAATCAACTAAGCATGACACCGTTTCATAATCTACTTACATAGTATGTCGTTTCTATTGATTTTACTCATAACAAAGGTATTATTATGTATGCTCTTAGAACAACAATCCGTAATATTGACTAAATTATTTGATGTTTGTATAACATTGCCAAATTGATTTAAAGCTACACACTGGATCCACTGTAATGTAAATTTGTTTAAGTTTTTTTTCCATCGCCTGATATATTTTATTTGGGGAATAAAATTGATGTTGGACAGGATTTATATTCAAAATTATTTCTTGATTTAATGATTGAACAATCAGCCCTAAGAGTACCTAATATTGTCATAGAGACTAGTGGAAAGTGGTGTGATCAAAGTATATAAGTTTAGTATTTATTTTTTTGTTACTATAAATCAAGGCATTTCCAAACAATATTCAAGTCTAACTGTCCTAACAAACGTTGGTTTTACTTTAAAAGATTATGGATACAAAAAAAAAATTTCATGTTAGAAAACGTTTGAAGTCTGCATACCTCAAAAAATCGGAACGGATTTATGATTTTTGACATATTTGTTTTTCAAACTAGAAGGCGAAACTTTTAATGCGAAGTTGGCAGATGGTATTTGCATAGAAGTATTAAACAAATTGCTTAAATTTCTCATAGATCCTTCATATTTGTGACGTTTGGCAATAGATCACTTCGCTTTTCTTTTGTTACATATGCTAGTATTAATGCAGGGAGTGGTTTACCAAATCATTTATGTAAAAGATGACTGTACCCCTGACCCTGTAACCCCATACAAGGTGACTTCATATAGTGTGAGAGCACGCATGCATAATAAGATTAATTTGAGTGTGTGTTGATGTGCGGGCGTTATTCGTTTGTGTTTATAATTTTTTTTAATATTTCTTTATTTTTTTTTTTCAAAAGATATGAGTATTTAAACTTTCATATTATTAGCGCAAGTATCTTCTTTGTAAACATGTAGTTGAATGCTACTAAACTTCAATCAATCAATCGATCAATTATCAATACTTAATATCTTTTATTTTAGAAAAATAATAAGTGTTCCGCGGAAAATATGAAAACCCATGATATCAGGAAATGCGGACGAGGTCTCGGGTTAGCAATATAGTTCGGACATTACCAGGGTTCACGTCGGTAGTACAATGGGTGGGATTCGAACCCGCAACCACATGATCGCAATTAGCCATTAGGTTACCGCTGCTTCTTAATGGTTTAGAGGTTTTTAGTAATAATCTCTACTATATATTATTATGTAGTAAACATTACTAAAAACCCTTCCAAAATTCCCAACACGAATTAAACCTTGTACTCTTATTTACTTCCATTAAATATCAATTTTACGACCTTTCCTCACTTATGTTTTCTGCGGAACATATTTCGGTAACAATGTCTGTTATTCCTAAAGCAATTAAGGTTAACACAGTAAGCTGACCTTTACGGCACCAAAGCATACTTCACTCAGCTCCTTTGAACTCGTGTGTGAATAATGTTCTTACTCTATCACTTTGAGTGGCCTTTTAGTCTAGTAGTTATTGACCCTGACTGCTAAGCCGGAGGATGTGGGTTACATTCCCACTCAGGACAAATCTTAGTGAGATGAGCATGATCATTGGTACTATGTTTGGGTGTAATTTATTTATAATATGTATGTATTTGAAAATATATAAGTATGTTTATCAGTTTTCTGGTTACCATGGTAGGGTCTGCGTAGTTTGGAACATATGACCGTTTGTGAGTTGTCCCTAGATAAATTACATATTACATTACATGATATTATTATATTATGTTGTTTAAAGTTATACTACAATCTTTAATATCCCATAATCGTGGAGTGAAGAGGTCTTCGTGGTAGAAAAGATTGTCCATAAACTAATATTAGTTCTAATACTTCTTTCTTTTCGGTTTAATTGCAGTTTCTGTGATAACCCTATCATAATAGCAATAGTTGGGAGAAGAAGAGTCTATACATCTTTATATTCATTGCTATAACGTTTCCAACGTTCATAAGCGTGTAAATGTGCAAAGTTAAATAAATGCTTGGAAATAGTGTAATATATAAGACTATTTAGCATACAGGTGTAAGGGCACAAAGGAAAAAATAACAACCACCCCATTGTTTCTCCAAAGCAATCGGGTAATATCCTACGTTTATTCTTCGAATTTGTTTAAATCTTTTCATCGCCAAAAATAGCTCATTAAACAATCACTACTATAGTTTACAATAATAATAATGTCTGGAACGCCAATGAATGAACTGCGATAAGGATTATAATAGAACAAGTAATAATGAACTAATAACACTATGTTTACATAACAGCCGTCACCCCTTTATCGAAGCCGTTAAGATAACCACTGAGATATTACAATTAGAGTATGTTATTTTGAGCATAATTATTATTTTAAAACATGATAACATTCATGAACCTGCTATACATGTATTTTCTTACATAATAAAGAAAAGAACGATTCTTTGACAACTCTGGCTTATATGAAGCAGGATGGTGAGCTGTTATATGGTAACTTTATTTTGCAATTCACTTAGATATTTATGCATCATTTATGATCTGAATAAAAAATTAAATAATAGCTTGACCTTATTGTACGTTTTTGTCACATAGATTTAAATATGAAAAAAACACGATTATTTCAAACATTTGATTTATTAAAAATTAAGCGTTTATGTATGTGATTTTTTATTATACATAATAAGAATTTCCCAAAGAAAATCATTTTCCCTTTAGACTTTAACTTAGAAAATAATATAGTTGCTACTTATTTAATTAAAACTAACACAAAGAAGTTGCTGCGTATTACCTTAGAACGTTGCTAGTGCAAGTATGCACAGTGCACACTACTTTTAATCAAGACACAGCTTTGTTGAGTATAATAGAATATGCATTTAACTAATAAGACTTTGTTCTCTTGTTACAGGTAATTTCATTATACCTTCATTTATGTAAATATGAAGAAAACTCGAGATGAAAGGTATTTACAAAGAAAACATATTTGTGAAGAGCAATTTAGCGTTGAATTGATGTGGTCCCAGGTGTGAACCTTGTGTTACTCCCTTTATACATATCCCTGTAATATACGCTCATCATACCTAATGTTACTCTGTTATTCACGAAAGCGATTTCAACCCTGCATTTATCAACGTTAACACAATGGTCAGCTGGAAATGTTATAGCATAGCTAACCGTTTTTCGTGATAAAGTGTCGAATGCATTATCTAAATCTAAACAGTTATTTCCCATTATATTCACTTAACAAAGGAAATATTCCCACAATTTCACAATCACTGAAGGACACATCATAAGAGGCGGCCAATAAAGGAACCGGATTTGAAAACTTTATTGCTTCTGCTTACGTTTAAAATAATTCAATGTAAACCCGTGAAGATAATAGTCGAGTTGCGAAGGAAACTATAACCATTATGGCCCGTGCTAAGCACCGCGACAGGAAATTGACTGGTCTATCAAACGCACGATTTATCTCATTGTTCGGTATTCATCGACGGGTTTATACGAAAGTTATAAAGTTTAGTAGCAGTGACGACGTAATGAACGGTATTGATAGCCATCTTGACGATTTATTTATGATTCATCGTGACTACTTGGTAGTGACATTAGCTTGTGAGATGGACGATTCCAGAGAAAAATACGGACCGTTAACGCGATCTAACATGCTAAAAGTGGGACTTTTCAAAACGATAATTGCATACTTGTTAGGTAATTTTTTGTCGAGTGAAAAGTACTTTCCGTCGTAATTATGTTGCGTTATTTCTGCTTTATGGTGTGAGAATAAAATTACGTAAGACAGATTGAGCCGGAGTGTTGACAAAATAACGCCGTAATAATTTTGAACATTTCTTTGCTGCTTGTTCGCTTACATTTTTATTTTTATTAAACATTGTGTATGATTACGATATTCGATTCTAATTTGTTAATTAAAATGACATTGAAATACGTACCTATACTATAAGTTTTACTGTTAGGAATGTTAAATTGCAAATCATAGAATTCAGTTTTATTGATATTAATCAAGTAGTAAGTATGATTACAGCACCTTACTAGTTGATTAATATAAGTTCGTATTATAAGTTGGTGCTAATTAAACCGTTAGATACAAACTCTATTCGTGATGTAATATTTCTATAAAAAATGAACACTGACAAGAAATTAATAAATAAATATCCCCGTAAGCTATACTTAAATATCACTTAGCCTTTCAACGAAGATCATATCAAATATCAATTATTCTTAAATATTCTATGTTAAAGTTTTGTCCAGACAATCTAAAGAGAAAATTTGTTGCTTCCTCAACGCAGTGTTAATAAGGAAAAGTGATGGCGATCGATAACAAACTTGTCACGACGTGCATATTATTACTATTTTCAAGCCTCACCTCACTGTTATGGTATCGTTGTAGTAGCATCTACACCAACGCTTGACACTGCAGGTTATCTGCCCTCATGATCATTCTCTTTAGGTGGTTTGACCTGTACATAAATTATTATGTGGTTGGTAACAACGAGAATCAGGCTGGGGTCTGTCTGATTCTTAATTATGATTGTTGAGAACTTAAGTTAGTCCTACTGTCAGAAAGTACCTAATGCAGCTTAAGCGCTGCAGAAACTTATTAAAATTGAGGTTAAGTAGGTTCAAATAATCAACCAAGTACTTTCTAAGAGAGAATTAAAAGTTATATTAGCAAATCCATCCAGAAGCTTCGAACCAAATTGACATGTAGAGTTCTCACTTGTAATATTCCACAATTCCATTACAAAGATGCGAATAAAGAAAAAGGAAAGGTCTTCATTATCGTCACCAACGGTAAAAAACCATAATATTTAGGAAAAACCACATGAATCTTGAATCTTATAATTCCATAGGACTTGCTTTCTACTTAATCATGATAAGTTCATCATGTCCGAAATTATTGGTAATTACCGAAAACTGGTTGTAAAAACTATACCTACAAAATAAAACCAGTCAGAAAATTACATCATTATGTTACCAAGAATGTATTACATGGTAGTTACAATAAAAACGAAATTATCTGCTTTTAAATTGCAAGTAAAAATGTGGCCACTTCCCATCGTTATGTTGTTAGATCAAAATGTTTACACTGGAAAATTACTCAACATACTTGAAGATAATGATGATGTATTTGAGCTATCGTCAAGAGAATAAAGAATAATGTTAAAGCTTGGTACAAAAGTGCCGACACATTTGTGTATGTTTTCTTGACTTGAACGCACTTTATTAGAGGTACGCTTCTTCAAGACCTCCACAATCGAAGATGTTCCATGGTCAGCGATGATCACCAGCACGTGGTCAGCTCTTCATTGAAATAAGTTAGGTCTAAAAACACTAACCCCATTAACGTTAACACATTCTTAAATATATATCTGTCGCGACCTCAAACTTTTAAGTGACAGAGACAGCATGAGACTTAACGGCGGCATCAAATTGATTGGCGTTTCAGTATTCGGTTATAGGCAACATAACCTTAGCCTTATAATGTTAAAAAATGCTGATGAAACTATACAATGCCAAGAACAAAATAAATGAACGAAAACCACTATCACCAATTCACCACAATGTAATGGATTTTTATCGTGGTGGCTTAACGGTTCCATGGCCGGATTCGCATGCACATGGTTGCAGGTTCGAACCCAGGCTAGTACCAATGTGACTTTTTCAAAGTTATATGTACGTTTTTAATCATTCTAAGACATCATTGACAAACGGTGAAAGAAAACATCGTAAGGAAACCTGGATTACAAAATATTGGAATCTGAAATCGCCAACTCGCAATGAGCAAGCGTGGTGATCAAAGCTCATCCCTTCTCTATATGGGAAGAGGCCTGTGCCTAGCAGTGGGACGTTTATAGGCCGGTATTATAATGGATTTAGGAAGTATGTATGTAGGTCTCTCACTGGGTGGCCTATTACATACAGAGAATTGGCTCAGTCAAAATTACGACCCAGCTATTACGAAACACAACCAAAAGTACTTACAGTAATTAGTGAATAATACTATTTTTTGCGCGGACCACACAGCAAAAATAACCTTAATTATTAATATTGTCAAATTACCAACTGCAAATAAGGAACGGAACTCAGACCTTGCCAGTTTACACACATAACCTTGTTTGTAAACGAATCGAAACCAATAAATGATTTATTTAACTTTTGCCGACATTCCAACAACTTCGTGATTAATAGTATTCCCCATTTATTATTATTACTTAATATTTTGTGCCTTACAAACTATGATTACTATACTTACAATCTAACTTCTCATAAATAAAGTTGAAATTTGCGTAATTTTAATATGACTTACTTTGCCTCGATTTGCTGTTAACAAACTTACTGATGTTGTTATTAAGACGCTTATCATGATCAGATAAGGTTGAATATTGCGTGTCTATGTTGCAATAGTAAGGTAGTCGTGTTTTTTTGTTTACACTGCAAGCAATCCGACATGGCGTAGACTGTATGACGCGTAGATCTTGTGGTTTTTGCAAACGAGAGACGGTAAATAATTTAGTGATGTATTGAATGTATTTAGTTGTCGATATCTTAATTTATTTAAATTAAGTTTTGTAATTTATAATGTACGGAATATACTTAATTAATGTTTTGGTTTTGATTATGACAGCGTTTAGTTGCGCCCCAGCCGTTGTTTTTTTTATCGATTACCAAGATCTGTTATTATGAATATTAGCAAATATTAAGTCAGATTCACTGTTTGAGTCAAAACTAAATAATTCAAATCGGTGATCATGTGATCGCGGGTTCGAAATGCACTACCGATGCGAACCCACTTGTAATACAAGCATAATTATAATATTTTGATTACCATGAGGGGTTAATAAAAATATTACTACTTAACGTGCAACAAAGAAAAAATATAAATAAAGAAAAAAATACTCGAATTGTTTGCTATTTCCTTAGATTAGAAATTCCGCATTGTTCACTTGATGACTGCAGCAGTATCTCTGACTACCTATATAAATAGGTACTCTAGACCTAGAGGGGATAATAAAACTAACATAAAACAGAGGAGTTCCTAATCGAATTGACCTTTAACTGCCGACACGCGGATTAGATAAAGCCTATTGAGATAAACCAGTCCATTCATTTCCTGACTAATATTTCGAGACATGGTCAAGTTCACCGGATGTTTAAACCCAATAACGTGATCATTATTCTAATTATCATGATCATTGTGTTTAATTATAATAATTAAACTATTCATATTAAATCGTTTTTCCAATTAATTTATTTCTCAATTTGGGTCATCTGAATTTATGACTGTGTTACTGATGTGGTTTACTAATTATGATTACTAATTATGATTCGGAATCAATTAAAATTTAAAATATGGCTATAATCTATAGCTATGGCATCTCTAATTTTCACCAATTAAGTAGAAGCCATATTTTTATGTATTGTTTAAACAATCACTTTCTGTCAAATAATGATTTTTCTCTTTAGGTTAAACAGCTGTGCAAAGGCACTATCCTGGGGCGTTCAGTAGAATCCCATCCCGGGCAATCTCAAACCAAAACATGTTTGGCTCACGAAAGTTCTTCAGATGAAAAATTGACATTATAAAATGCGCTTGCTTTCAGTAATGGGTTTAAAATAATAGCAAGGGGGTGACGCGGCAATCTCACCAGCAATCTAATTAGGAAAGGTCGCGTTGATAACTTGGGAAGTTAATTACTCTCCAATCCTGAAGATTGAGTTTTAATTTTGAGGAATTTAAGTACCTGTCGAAGTTTTTATAAATACGATAATTCAGTTTGGTTTGGTGAAGCCCAAAAATTGGGCTATAATCGAAGGATCTTTTGTAATTATATCGTTACCATTTTTAACTCTGGAATCATTAATGTCAGGAAATTAAGATTTACCAGCATTTAGAGAGTTGAAATCGACCCATCAGTTTTGATATTGACGGGCATCATGATGTCATTTTTACGGAAAGATAAAACAGCATTTTGATGACATCCGTTTGAATTTAGGGTAGGCGGCGTTATCGCTTACAACAATACCTTCAAGACAGCTATAATATTGATATACCAGAATGATCATGATATTGAAAGACATGGGGGGGGGGGACATATCATTTTATAAATTAAACGATACTGTACCCATAAAATCCAAAACTAACAATTAAATTTGCATTCAGAAAAAATATCTAAAAAGCTGTCGAATGCTTCATCGAAGTCCATTTGTTGTATCAACAAGACAACCAAGTATTTAGACAACATATTATTATAGGCATCCTGAGTATTAGTAAATACTAACAGCATTAGAGTAACCGTAATGATGTCCAATGCCAAAGGTTATCGACGTAACCGTGTCAATGAATCACATTTTATATTAAACTCGATATATTCATTGAGTATCTGCTCTGCTTTATTTTTTTGTACCACTAATCAATGTTCGTTACGCAGTTGTTTTTACAAGACCCCTCGATTGACTGATGAGGTCATACCGTGATTCTGGGAAAACAAAACTCTATTTGCGGTCCTGAAAAATGATCTCCCTACACTTAAGTTGGATTTTCTTGTTGATTCATCGCAAATGTAAGTTGGTTCTATTAAGCTGATGTAAATAATTGAATTAATAAATGCGAGTAATGGTGACCGAAGGAAATCTCGTGAATCATTTTGTTAATGTATTGAAGACTTAGGTAGGCGGTACAACTTCGGTGAAATATGAACAAATCTCTTCGAAATTTTAGTTAAAAAGGTTTTCATAAATAAAGGAACTTTGTATTGATCATTGCATCATACAGTTTATCAAGTTTCTAAATACTAGCATTAATTAAAGCCACTTTATTTATTCTAAGTGTTTTTATTATACTTTCTTTCGCACTCCTTATTTATCAATTTCCAAAGCATTGTATGTCTTGTCTGACTTCTCAATCAGATATAACAAATAAACTCTCTTCATTATCTATTTCATTTGTTGAAATTTAATTAAGATTTTAGTAATAACTGACCTGTCAATAATTCTATTATGTATTTATATTAAAACTTTTGGCAGATGTATCTATTCTTATGGAAGCTATTGTATGGTCAACTGCAAGTTTGAAGTAGACACTACTTACGAAAATGAACTTTACTGCCTTAACTTATAGGTGTTTTTGAAGTAAACGTTTTACGAGTGATGTGCGGTAAACTTTATCTTGAACAGATTTAATATTAATATTATCTTTAGTATCATTTCGGACTTTTACTTGACTGCCATTGATTGAAGTGATTCGTAAAGTTATAGACACTCGTATTGATATTAATTTAACTTGGGTTCTGTACTTTCATTAGCAAAGTATTTAAATTTTATTGTTATAATTCAATTTAGCTAACACTTCATTTTTACTTGGCTATTTTATATAGAGGGGTATTTCTAGAAGGAATTCACATAAAGAGACATATTTTCACAAATTATCTACACAAAAATGTGGTAGGTAAGTACCTAAATGGAAAACACACTTTTGATTAGTATGCAAATTTAAAAATAGATACGTGCTTACAATATTACTCAGTAGTAATGCCTTTTGAAAATATATAACTAGCTATTATAGAAAGTCCTGATGGGTAGCTAGTGTCATCGAAAATGTAACCTTAAGGTGCAGTTTCATACAGTCAGAGTTTATAACCCTAAAATCAAACCATAATTTATGCGAAGTCATTGACTTTTAATTATTTTAAGTGTTCATTAATTTGCAAACTTTCTAATGCTCCCGTAGTGCCCAATAAATAATATAAATCGTACGTTACGTAAGTATCAAAACGTTTTAAAACCGTTTATCTTACATTAATTGGATTTCAATTTTATATTTGCATTTGTTAATAGAAGTCCGCCATTTTTGGACATAATTATTTGACTAAATTAATTTCACCATTTATGGGTAAGCGTTATTAAATTGTGTGTTTTTTATTTTAAATACATTAACTTTTACATCTAATTTCTTTGTGATGTAACGATTCATTGCTCACCTACGCAAAATGGCGGCGAAATCAATTCTCTTACGGAAGCGTCATTAATCTTTGTTGGTGGTAAACAGGAATACAAGATAAAGTACAATACCTTCGTTAGTGTTATTTCCTTATTTTATCATATGGTGAGAAAATCCTGAATTAAAATACGTCGTTACTAATATTATATCTGTTAAGAAAGACCGATTAAAATTTACTGAGTTTCGCGGTTCTAAAATGAATCGGAAACTCGCGTATATTTCTATACATGAAAAATGCATAGAAATATGATTTGTTGAATTAGTCATCTTAATCATGAAATGAGAGAAATCTACAAGCCTTTATTCCCATATAGATTACGTAAAAGTATACCTACACCTTTTTACTGTAACTAGCTGCAGCTGTTCCCCGCAGTTTTGCCCGCGGGCCCTTTTTTTCGGGTAAGATTCTATGTTACCAACTCAGGGATTTTATAAAGTAGCTCTCTAATGATGAAAGAACTTTTGAAATCAGTCCCTTAGTATTTTTTTTTTTGTTTTTAATTATCTTGCGTGCGTCTCTTCTGTGAGGACAGTTAATATATTTTCTGTTTCTTTTTATTTCATTTTTTTAATTCCTCTTAGTCGTAGATATTATTATTTATTTCTTTTATAATTAAAAGCTTTATCAATCTATTAGGTGCGGTTTGGGGAACCAATCACATTTTCTTTGGAACTGTATCGAGAGTTATTACGGTTCATTAATAAGTAATTAACATGTTTATAGAGTTCGGCCTTGACTCGGTAGACATGTTGACCGACATTCAGGTATATTATTTTTAAACTGTCAATCTTAAGAAGTAAATGTCGATGTTTTTATACGCAATAATTGTCTAATGGATGTGAGGAGTCTAGGTCGTGGCATAGGTCTGTAAATATGAACGAGAATTTTGTTGGAGTAAGACCGTTTTTTTTTCTAGATCTTAGACTCTTCTCATGAAGTAATTTGTAGCTTGATTATTATATTATCTACAGGAGACTATATTTTTTTTTGTGCAATAAGGCATACCTTTCAGGAACGAAGAAAAACTGAAAAGATAAAAGTATAAGTCATACCTTTTAATGTGCCTGTAATTAGAATGTATGATGTACAAAGGCCTCCTCTTTCTTTTTCGAATCCTCTCAACTTACAGTGTCATACCTTAAAAAATATGAAATGTACTTATCGAGAAAAACATCGATAGTTGCACCTCATCACTAGCGCATAAATACCGATCTGTGGATAGAGCAAATAAAACGGTAAAGTCGGGCTTATAAAGTTTTTCCACATCCGCTCAATGGCAGCGAGCTGTTTGTCTGTGGTCTAGCTCCAACTCCAACACGTGCTGGTTTATGGAGCTAGATGTTTATCAGGCTAAAAGTAAGCCTGTAGATGTGTTACCAGTTTTATTCATAAATATCACCATATTAAATTAATTTAATTAAATTAATGTGGACAACATCACATACATTGCTCCGATTCCAAAGTAAGTAGCTAAAGCACTTGTGTTATGGAATCAGAGACAACGCAGTTACCACAAACCCCCAGACCCGAGACAATGTAGAAAAGTGTTTTTCTACATTGACCCGTCCCGGGATCGAACCCGGGACCTCAGAGCTGGTGACACCTTGAAAACCGGTGTGTACGCCACTCGACCACGGAGGTCGTCATATTATATTATTGTTGTATTAGTTTAAAATGTGACTTACTTGTTACTCTTTAGACAGAGAAAAATACAGTAGGATTCAAAAGTACTGCTGATTTATTTAAGAAATCTTCTTTCAGGAGTCCCGCAACCTCGTCCTCATTATTATTTAAGTGTAATATATGAAATGAAATGAAAGTATTTATTTCAGACCAAGCACACAATAAAAATATACAGGTCCATATTAATTAGTAGTTGATTACTTATAGCTATGTTAGTAAAATATAACTTTCTCAGTGAAAAATATTAGGATTATGAACATTGTTTATGCAATGACTGTAAATTAACTATTAGTCCGAGCAGACGTCGTACTCCCCGGCAAAGCAACGCCACCTACAGGGAGCAATCGTTTTTTCGTACTTTCTAGGATCCAATTTAAATATTCACACTTTCATTCAATATGATACAGCCGTTTAGGAGGAGTCAATTACAAACACATGCAAAGAAGAATGACATATATAAATATTTAAAAACTAAATGAAAACCGAAAATAGATAAGTTTTTACAAAATAGTCCTTATTGTCACCAATTACAACTTACCAACTTTGAATCTCACAATTTTAAATTATTAAAATTAATTCTTACCCCGAATACTAAAACGCTTATTAACTTTGACGGACTCTTAAATATCTATCTGTCGCTACTTTTCACCTTAAAGTGACAGAGACAGCATGAGACTTCCTCAAACTGATTGATGTTTCAGTATTCACAGATTATTATGCTTAAAAATTAAGTAATATAATAATATAATATATCTTGGGAAACCTCACACACAGCCATCTGATCCCTAACTAGGCAGAGCCTGTACTATGGTGACCAGACAACTGATAAACATACTTATATATATCTAAATACATACATATTATACATAAACAACACCCAGACACAGAACAAATGATCGTGCTCATCACACAAACATTTGTCCTGGACCTCCAGCTTAGCAGCCAGGGTCACTTACCACTAGACCAACAGGCCAGTCAAAAAGTTAAACTTAAACCGTTGACATTAAAACAGGTTCCTGTACAATAATTAAATAGAAAATCCGCTGTAAAGGTCATTGCGAGGAAATCTGCTATCAAGGTCAATCTAATAAGGTTCTAACGGAAATCCATCACCAAGTAACTGTAAACTCCATTTCATAGAGTCTAGCCATTAATAATACTTGTTTTGCGTTTATACATGTATTTACTTAATGACCTTGGAAGGTAATGGGTTTTCTCGTGATCTTTGATGGTGTGTCTTTTTGATTCACACACGGCCTTCTGATCCTAAACTAGGCAGAGCATGTACGAATTCACACATGGCCATCAGATCCCAAACTCAGCCTGTACTATGGTAACCAGACAACTGATAAACATACTTATATGTTTCTAAATATATACATATTATAAACAAATAACACGCAGAACAGAACATAATCATAATTATCACACAATTATTTGTCCTGGATGGGAATCGAATCCACGACCTCTGACTTAGCAGTCAGCAAAATATTTAGAAGTCTGGGGCTTTACACCTGTCGTTTTTTTTCTTGAGCATATTTTTTATATTTATGCATTATTTAAAAAAAATAAGCGTTTCTAGATTCAAGCTTGATCCATATTTGATCATACTTCATCCACACCATAGTCTACGGGGTAATACAGTCTCCCTTCCTGTATTTCTCCCATACTGTATTTCGTCAATATCACATAGGCAGTCGCTCCATTCAAAATACGGTATTCAGTTGACACTGGTAATACTAAAAGCCCCCATGACTCTGCCTGAAACCTGTTTTATAGTTGATACAAAGTGTAGTAGATTTAAAGTCTAAAAAGACTTCCTCCTGCGAAAGGTTTTAAATTAAAAATAAAACAAAAAAAAATCCCTTCAGAGATAACTCTAAAATAACTCCCAATATTTTGTACGTCTAATTTTAAAAATTTAGTTTAATTATTCAGCTTTGAAAACACCTAAAATAAATTAAACTCATAAAAAACTAGCACGAGTCTTACAAAAACACGAAAGTAATTACTTAAAAATATGACCATAATTTAATATTTCTTTAATATTCACAAAAAATGCTGACGATACCTGTCATGGTTAATTAATAGCTACAGTATTAATTTGTGCGTAATTTCCTCGCGAATATTTATTTCGCATCATTAGTCAAACACCAGTCAAACTTTGTATCGGTGTGGTCGGCCAAGTAGTAGGTACTTAGGCTAGCTTACGTTCAATAATCGGTGACTGATTATAGGAGAAAAATAAAACGTAACTACTGCTTACAATTAAATAGTTCAGCGCGCACGTTCTACAAAAAGTCGGTCACAAAAGTCCTTTAATAAAATCAGCCGATACGAATTGGCCCGATCGAGGCCCAAGACAGATTTTATTTTTATTTTTAAAGACTAGTGTGCACTAGGTATGAAAGATAAAAATATATTTAATCCGTAGGTTAGATAATAATAAAAAGAACAGTAAACTTAGTAGAAACGTCATAATTAGGCAAAAATAGTAGCACAACCAAAATGGCGAGCCCTGACTCCTGAAATAAAATTCTCTGTAAGTAGATATAGTAGATATTCGTTATTTCGAAAAATGAAAAGATACATGTCACTTTTTGTTCAACTCGGAAATGTACAAATCGGATATTAAAAAAAATATGTCCCCGTATATTGTCGTATACTGTCCACGCATGTATAGTGCGATTCAAATTTAATGGCGGCTGTGAAGTCAGTTACACACTGCGCAGTACCTCGCCCCGCACCACGACTGGTCCACGTATTTGTTACTGCGCAGTGACTCGCCTCACATTCATAACTGCCAATAAGTGTGAATCGCATTTTACATTCTGTGGTATTCACTAAGCGTGTGGTGTAATTCCTAGTGTAAACGAGGCATTACACATAAATAGCGTCTTTATTCCAATATTGATAAGGTTTGTTTTACATTGCATAGGTCGTTTTTATACTTTCGTTTAGTTTAGCGTATACGGTAGCGAGACAAATGCTTATTTAATTAAAACTATTGGTTATATTGATGTTTGAGGTGATAGGTTATGCTTATATCATAGGTCAAAATGTTCAGTAAAAAGTCTTGCTGAGATTTCGTAAATCGTTGTTCGCATAGTGACGACTAATTAATAATATTACCGTAGTGGCGACCTACCTGCAATTTGAAGTTGCTACTAACTGTTCCCCGTGACTTCGTCCACGTTTTGTCACTGTTTTCATGTTTTGCACGGAACCCTTATTCCTTTTTCTGAAACAAAACTATAAAATGCTTTATAAACATATTATATAAGCTTCTGCTCGCGACTTCTTCTGCGTGGACTTCAGAATTGGGTCGTCCCTCGAGAACTACTTAAGGAATCGGGATAAAAGGTAGCCTATGTTCTTTTCCATGTCAAAGGCTACATGCAAGCCAAATCCGTACAGCCGTTTTTGGGTGATTGAGTAACAAACATCCAAACGTCCACACTTTCACATTTATAATATTAGTAGGATTTGCCAGTAAAAGTCTCATTAAAATAAAGGACTGGTAGTTAAGGATATAAGTGCATTTAAACAAACAAACATATTTTACGCTATCTAATACTTACTATTTAATGAGTATTCTAATGGATACTATAAGGAAAACACTAAAACTTTTAATTTTAAGTATCAATATACTCGTATATGTACAACACAACTAGAGAACGTGGCTGGATAGAAAAATCTGTGACTGTAGCTTTATTAATTTTTTAAAATAATTTTTCTTTTGCGCACAATTTGCTATCTACAGTATTAAGAGTACTTATTACTTGTCTTCAACTTCTTCTGCCTAGCCTTTTCCCAAGCTATGTTGGGGTCGGCTTCCAGTCTTACCGGATTTAGCTGAATACCGTATTTTACATAGAGCGACTGCCTATCTGACCTCCACAACCTATTGCTAGGTAATACAGTATTCCATACTTACTTCCATTACTTGTCTTCCACGTCACCTTAAAAAATACCATTGTGTATTACCCGAGTTGAGTTTGTAAATGTAAAAAAATAAAGAAAATATTTTTTTGAAAATCTTACCTAGCCTAATTGGCTAGGGCATCGGCCTTGCGATTTTGTGTGGTTGCGGATTCTAATTCCACCCATTACAATCGTGAATCCAATTGTAACACAAGCAAATACAGCTTACCATGAAAGGTTAACACGAATACTGTAATGTGCGACCCACATGGCTAGTAAGTTTTATTAAAAAAATCTTTCCTAATGTTTGGTAGGTACATTCAAAGAACTCTTTACATGTTACCCAGTTTAGCATCTTACTCAAATAACGTTTCTTAATATTTAATACCACCTACGTGCAAGACAGAAATAAATGTATTCCCAACATGGCTACCGATAGAAAGCGTAAACAAACAATAAAAATATTTTACAAATATATAAGTATTTTTACTACCGTTTAAGTATAAATCTGAAGTAGGTATCAGGTTCCAAAGTTGTAATAAATAATGCAAACGCTACAAAAACTATTTGGATTCAAGTTTACTTGAATAATCAGTGTAGGTGGGTAACTTTTTAATGCGATTGTATCGTAGTACAATATAATTATAATATGTATTTTTGATGAAATATAGTCTTATTACATTTCGCTTGTTTTGGATTTCTATGTAATACAATTTTTTTCCTGGGCCAAACTATGTACTTTCTTTATTATTTTTTTCTTTAATATTCATCTATTAGTTATGCAATGAAGAATAACAATTCAAGTTAGCATTTTCAGCATCAAGCAGTTAGACTGCACGGATAGCCGAGTGGTAAAAATCACCACGCTAAATACCACTGTGTGCGAAGTGCTGCGGGTTCGATCCCCGCATGAGACAAGCATTTTTGTGATCCACAAATGCTTGTTCCAAGTCTTGTTCTTTGTGCATGTGATTTGAATGTCTGTGAAACCCCCTCGACACAAGGATTAAAGTCCTTAATACGGGCGTCGTCTTTATAAAAAAAAGAGAATAAAAGTTGTTTTTTTTTTTAAAGGAAGCCATTGTATTTAATTAATAGTGGGTCTATTTATTAAGTTAAAAATATAACGAAATTATCCCTACTTATAATATTAGCGTTTTTAGTACATCCTGTACATTCACATTGATATAAAACATAGGTCAGACAGTATAAAAGCCTTTAAACCTATTTAATTTAATTCACCTCATAAAAGTATGATAAATAAACGTTGACATCCCTGACCTTGCCACGATGCGCAGGAGTCGATGTAATTAGCCGCGCTATTTTATGGCTGACCCTAACCCCAGCCAGTAACATGCGTGCGAACTTTCGTACGACCGTTTAAGCCAAATATTAAAGTTTCTGAAAACGACTAAATATATTCATATCAAACTACTTACGCCCCGCGGCTTTCACCGGCAGTTTATAAGATAACTATTTTTTTTGGGTTAAAAAGTACATAAAGCCGATGTTTTAACCCAGGGAATCGAAACCTCCATTGCAAATTTCATCGAAATTAGTCTAGCCGTTTGAGAGTGTAGGTAACAAACATACACACTCAAAAACATTCGCCTTTAGAATATTGGTGTGATAGTATAATTAATGAAATAGTTTTCACTCAAAAATTTGTATTAAATTAATGGCTTCAATGTTCAAAGGTAACGTAGGTCACCGGTGACCGATGAAAAAAGATTTATTGTGTCTGTCAGTTTTGATTAAAAATTGTACCTTATAATTCACATTGAAGTTTTTGCTATATTTCTTGCTTCAAATGCAGTCCTAATAATAAATACAGCAAAATCCAATATAACCGCGAAATCATTCGCAAGAAACAGTTACAAAAAGAATTAGTACAAATAATTTTTACCGTCACGTTTCATATTAGATCTTAACTTCAAAGAATCTGAGTTTCAATCAATTTTGCTGTACGTGTTGAAATCTATTTTACTTGGTAGAACTTATAATAAGGTAGTGTTTTCTTTTATAAGGAGTTCCTTCGAGAATTCTCTACATTTTCTCTGTAGGTACAGTCAACAGCAAAAGTAGATGATGAATTGAGTTTATAACTGTTGGAGTCAAAACTTTTAGTTTAGTTTTATTAATGTAGTTTAGTATTACGTGTGTATAATAATTATATATTTTGTAATATAAGTTCTTTAAAGTGTTTATTTTAGTAGTCATTGTATATATTTTTTAAGTCAAAACTGATTACGAATATATGGCAACTGTACTAGTAGTAAATGTTTGGTAAAATTTACAATCACATACTTTTGAATAACTTCGACGCCACACAGTTCTAACGCGAACTCCGTTCATTCGTATTGAATTTCTGATTTTTATCATTTACTTTTGCTGTTGACTGTACTCAACAATGGTTTTATTGAAACGTAAATTAATTCTCTTAAAGGTTTAAGAATGAAAGGATTCTTGGATTGGTTTTCCTTTTTAATTTAAAGTGAGGTATGTGATTATAATTGGTTTATGTTTTAAATTTATTTTGTGAATATGGTTGCGATAATGAGACGCTTATTGCAAAACTAAAGAGAACGTTGTATATTGTATGTAGTTATCCAAAATAATATTTAAAAAAGGCTCACAGCCATGTGAATCGCTAGCATTCTTGTTAACCCCTCGTGCTAAGCTAAATTGCTTGTGTTACGAGTGGGTTAACGTCGGTAGATCAATGGGTGGGATTCGAACCAGCAACCACATGATCGCAAGTCCGGTACCCTAGCCATTGGATTCTTAAATATCGCTATAAAAACATCTGATTCTATTATTTGGGTACTCTTCTTTTTAATAAAATGAGGTTTGTTTTGTTTATCACACACATTGTCTATCTTTTCATTGGGGTCTGTATAAATCTACATGAAACCTATCTGTTTGCAGTAAACCAACAAATGTGAGACGCATGCCCTACAATTTCTCATGTAAAGCGCAACTACAATGTACTCTAACATTTATTTCCCATGAGGAATAACTATAAACTAGCCGTTAGAATATCAGAATTATGCACATCCAAATAACTAGGAAACAGTCTGCAATATCCCAACCTTAACAATAAATTCACAACTCAGAAAACGGAGATTTTAAAATTCAACTCTACACGCAAAATTATTGAGAAATTTCTGAGGTAATTTGATATTTCGGCTTTGTGTCTTACGACCTTATGGCTCTAAGGTCTTATACACACATTTGTAAGGCATTGTCATCCCGGCCACGTCTTACGATAACATCCGTGTTGCATAGGGAATCTTTCACTAAATAGAAAGGTAAATATTGCTATCTCCGCCATATTTGGTTTTGCAAATGTCTTGCATGTATCGCAGTGCGAAATTTAATATCTTCGCGTATTGTTAGGGCTGTGCAGAATGATTATGTACAAACGGCTTTTAAAGAAAAGTCTTCGTTGCTTAAAACGTAAATTCCAATACAACGTTTTATTTAAATTATTTTATACTACCAAAAAGGTTATTAGTATTCGATTATTGTAATTATACTTATATAGCGACAGTAGAGCTTCGTTAGCATGTTCGGTTTAAGGCTTGGGCGACGTACTTGCGAACAAATCACGGTGCGGTCAAATTCAAATTCAAATTCAAAATCATTTATTCAAATTAGGCTACCATGTAGCACTTTTTGAATGTCATCAACACAGACAGCACCCTGATTCGCCCACCCCACCGCTTCCTAAGTGCTCTAGCCGGGGAGAAGAAACGGCGCAACAAACTCCCCAGCAGCACGCTGTCTTTACAATATAAAAAATATAAATAATTTAGGGAACATGCCAAGTAATCAACTGCTTGAGGTTCATAAGTATCTCTCTGAAATAAAAAATTTAGGTAAAGTAAACTACAGAAACCAAGGTCAACAGAACGACCAGTCACCGCAAGCAGCACCCGTTCACGAGTATGACGCAAGGGTCAGCCATCACCTCCCTCGCCATATTTGAGGGAAGGAGGTGACCCGACCCAAGACGCCACCACAGGCAGTGACGACTTAGGGAGCATGACGAAACTGTTGCCGGTAGTTAAGAAAAAAAAAAAAAAAAACATGACGCTGAATGAGAAACCTCAAACACTGATTAAGTGCACAATCCCATTACATGTTTACGAAATTAAATTTTATAATTAATATAATTATACATTCCAAGATGTAAAAGGAAAAAGTAATAATTTGGATATAAATTATATATAGATACGCATAATCGTATTAAATATAAAACAAAAAAAGGTAACAAACGTTGTTACATACAAAGTGTATGCCTATCAAATAAAATAAAAACATGGTTATAAAGCAAAACATAATTAATACAAATTAACATTCCACATGGAACCGTCTTGTGTCTATCGCGAATGCCAACTATGTTTATCGTTTAAATAGTCGTTAATTGTATAATAGGCCTTTTCACACAACTTACTTTTAATTGTGGATTTAAATGAGTTAAAGGGCAACTCTAGTAAACTAACAGGAAGTTTATTGTAAAGCCGAATACCAAGCCCCACAAATGAGTTGTGTACCCTATGCAGCCTGTGTGAATTTGAATTTGAATTTTGAATTTTGAATTTTGAATTTTGAATATTTATATATCATTATTATTTAAACAAAATGTTACCCTATCCAACATTATCATCGAGTCATAACAAAGAGTTCGTGTGAAAACCGTCTAACAATATAAGTATCGCGTCATCTGTTTTCACTTCACTACAAACTAGTGTTGTATCAACACAAAATATCGGTAAACTCGCGACGCTATCTCTATTCGATGACAGCTACTCGATTGAACTTCCAAATGGGATGGGAATCGTTTTATCGATCTTCACTTGTTTCGAATGTAGGAAAGTTTGTTGTTTGAGTGAGAAGTTAGTTGTTTAGTTAGCGATGCCTAGATTTCTTGAAAGTTTCGAAGTCTTCTTGGTGTTAATAAGTTGTGATGATATCAGATAAATTTATGACGGCTTAAGCGAGCTTTATATATTTATGAAAATCTTTCTTTCGCGTTACCAAATGGTTGAAAGAAAGTTGCGCCTTTCTATACCAAAATAAACGATTTAAAAGTCTTTTTTTAATGTGTTTATTTTTTTAATCCTGTTAAAGTAAAGAAAAATTTCTGATGAAAAGTGGTCTTAATATTAATTTTATATCGCTTAGTCACCAATAGTTAATATCAACATTAGCATTAATTTCATACTATATACATGGCTTGATCGCCTTATCTTTAAGAAAAGTAAAATTTATCCCACGGTATTCAATATAAATACCTACTGTTATCATTACTATAGTGATTAGTAAGTAATAGTAAGTCATTTTATTAGTACTTTAATTCAGCCAACATGAATACTAGGACTACAACACAATCATTTTTATTAGCTTTCATACAGAAACAAATGTATTCTAGTGATGGCCTACTTCAATATCGATATATGAAAATCGATAACTCAAAAACGAGTTTACGACTCTATACTCAAAATATACAAGCAGCAAATTCTCTCTGCATATCGTGCTGTGTAGAATACGTCCAGCAGCGACTTTATTCGCAGTGTTTCTTGTCGAACAAAGCGGACAACTGCCCATGTTGTCACACTATTTTATTAAACGAATTAGACTCGTAAAATTTGTTAAAATGTTTGTACAAATTGTTTACAAATGCTGCGATTTTAATACATTTATTCGTGTCAGCTTCACAATGACATTGTTGAGCTTGTCAGTTATTTCTTTATATGTTTATCGAGTAACATTGTTGACTTTATTTATGTGCAGCATTTTGCATCAAAAAGTAGGCTTAAGCATGGACATAAAGTCGTGTTTCTTGTACATTATATTTATTGCATCATTACAATTACAACTAAAGAATAAATGCACATTGGCAGTCTAAGTAGAAGAAAATCGGAGCTTGATTTTAGGTTTTAAACTTACAACTCCGTTAAAAGTAAAAGGTTTCAATAAAAACTTCATACGTTATAACACTGAACTTTCGCACAAAGAACTTTAAAAGTATCCATTGAACGTTTAAATTAAAATTCCATTAGAAAAGTAAACAAGGGATTTTCATTAAAACTTCCAAGAAATACCTTTGTACATAAATCTAACGTCAAAAACAACATTCTAAACGTAGCTCGTGTGAAATCTAGAACAAATCCTTGAGCGTATGTTAACAGCAAAAAGTATTCGACACAAGGTTTTATAGCGCAGGAATCGATTTTCCTTAACCACTTCTATACTTATGTTATTTTATTTATTTATCGATATCTGTTGTAATGTTTTTTCCCACCACTATTATCTGCAGTGTCAAAAATGTTTCATGAAGTAAAATTTTCATTTTCATGAAATAAAATTTTCAAAGATTTTATTCGCCATAAAAGAGATAGAAAACATCATGAAATAATATTGTTCTTTGCTTTTACAAAATTTTCTCCTCTATTCTCGAAACATAATGAGATTTTTGTTAACGAGAGGAAACTTACGGGAATTTTTATTTTTATGGGTTATTTTTATTCGAAAGAAAATTTATCAAATAGCATTCACAATTTTGACGATAGAATACCACAAACTGTCAATCTATACATAACCGTCGTCAAAGAATAAATTTCAAATAATTAAACGGTAGTATTTATTACAGTCATGAAGATAAATATCCACAGCCGCACAAAAGATTTCTAACAATATAAAACTATTATTAAAAAGACAATGTCACATAAAGTCCTGTTCACACTCAGCCACAAATCATGCACGCGAGCGATTGCGATCAATTCTTACCTTAACGATGCCGAGATACCGCAGATAAGGATCCGTAAGATCTGTGAGATCCGTGAGATCCGGCTGATGCCTTTGACTTGTTCGGACATAGATAAGGCGACGCCATTGTTGCCTTGTGGCGCAATTCTCAAGAGATTTATATAATAGCTTGTTAACTAGTTGACCCCGCTACTTTGGAAGACGACGATTTGGTATATTTATGTGATGGAAAGTCGATAGACCTAGAAGGGCTGACGTTTAATGAAAAGGAAAATGATTTTGAAGACATTCTGAATTTTGTACTTTTAGGCGTACCTATAGAATATTGTATCGATGAAATTTAATTGAGAATAATGTAATTTTTGTTCAAAAACTAACTGTTTTCTATTTCCTAGTTTGTATCTAATGCTTTATATTAATTAAATCAATATCTGCGGTCTCAGGCCCCAAATGTAATAATTTTTTATAATGAAAAAACTTTGCACACAATAGTATAATTTTTTATCTGAATCCGAGGAAAGCCAAATCCAACAAATGAGTTCCAAAACAAATGATATAACCAACAGCAAGTGCAAACTCTCAACTAAAAGAAAAAAAAAAGCATAAATATTAATGGTTTGTTCATATGAAGCCACAGATCATCGTGGCATGATAACGATCAACTTTTACTGGCTGTCGATACAGATTATAGAGATAACAGAGATCCGGCTGATGTTTGCAATCTGGTTACAATACTATTGTAGTATAATAGTTTAGGCGAGTGAGAGGAATGACTGATTGACAGTGGATATTGACTACATGTAGACTTACTTTGGTTGAAATGTATTTTTTTTAAAGCTTACTAGCAATGTGGGTCGCACATTGCCGTCCTATAGTCTATTTTTTAATATTGGAGACTAAATTGACGACTGCAAATGTCAAAACTGACGTAAAAGCTATTTGGATATATGTCATTTTGGCATTTTTACTTTTCAATTTAGTCTCCAGGAAAACAGGCTATAGTATATTACTCATTAACCCCTCGTGCTAAGCTTTATTGTCTTATCTAGTATTCGCACGCTATATTCTAATGAGACAAATATAAAACGTACTGAACCAGCAGTAATTTTTCTCATTTCAAAGAGAGTTATAATGTTGACTGCCCCATCGACAGAGATATCGTTTGAGAATTCTTAGGCCTTTACGGCCATTCAAAAATTGCCATCGCGGACGGTATTTCACGTCCACACGGCGGGGTATTGGTAAAGTTTTCAACTAGCAATAATCGCACCTCGGATTAACCTCATTGGTTACGATATTGCCTCTGCGCAAAGTTAAAGAAATTCACGTCGACCAAACGGCCTAGGTAAACCCGTGTAACCAAACGATTGCGACTTTTAATTCGATCCCAACGCCATCTAGTTTCGTTTGTGTAAATTTAGCTTAGCACAAGGGGTTTGCAAGTATACTAGTAATGAGTTCTTATACTATCGACACTTATTCCTTAATCAGGCTTAAGATCACCTTTTTCTATATATATGCAGCCTTCTTTTTTTTTTCCTTTTCGCTAATCTTTCTTAATTTATGACGGGACAGGGTAAAATTGAGTTCCAAGCCTCTTCAAGCCGTTTTCATATAGGTTATCGAATGATGTTATGCAACTTTTAGCCTCACTCAAAAGGCCATTCAGCTCATAACTTAAACCACATTGAAAATGAAAATAGTATCCGCTTGAAGTGTAAAATTATGACTCTGTAAAAGGTTCGGAGCCAATTATCTTCGCCTGTTTCTAGTTATGCGAAGTCGTGACCCAAATTATACAGCCCTTAACTGACAATGTTTTATTTCAAAGTATTCTTTTACCCAAGGTTAAGTTGTTTGTGTGACTTTCTTTAGTTTTAATAGCTTCAATAGGAATAAATTAACTATCCTATTGGTCTAGCGGTTAGTGACCCTGACTGCTAAACCGAAGGGCTCGATTCCCACCCAGGACAAATATTTGTGTGATGAGGACGATCATTTGTTCTGTTTTTGAGTGTAATTTATGTATTATGAAATATATAAGCATGTTTATCAGTTGTCTGGTAGCCATAGTACAGGCTCTGCCTCGTTTGGGATCAGATGACCGTGTGAGGGTTGTCCCAAGATCATTTTATTATTTATATTAAAAAAAATGCTTTTCACGTTGATTTAGTGCTGTTTTACTAGTTGGTAATTCTTAGGCTTCAGCTTAAAACAACTTTGGGATTACAAAAACCAAACGATTCACTTTATAAAGACTGAAAGTCTATCAAATAACCAGATAGAAATCAATTCATTCATTTCAAAGTAAATTTCACTTTCTTATTTAAGTTACACGCACGACAAATCAATGTTTTGAACTTTTAAAACCTATACAATAGGCATATCGCTACTTTACAACTATATCGATCATCGAATACCAACAAAGGGGAATCGATAACAATCGATGCGACAGCGTTTCGCTAGTGTCGTGTCGTCTATTCGAATGCTAGTATCGATAAAATCGGCTTCCGAATCGTGATCGCAATCGGTACGTTCGTGCGAACATGTCAATTGTCAGCTGAATAAAACGTGATAGTGTGACTATTTTTTTCTTTGAAATTATTTTTCCGTAAGGTTTTTAGCATTTCATGAGGCATTCATAGTTGGAATATAAAATTCTGAAAGGAATAAAAAGTTTTTGATCAATAATAAAAATGTTGAATTTCATTTTTAATGATATAACCATGGAACAGAAATCTCTATTTTCTGTTCCGTGGATATAACCATTGATAAAATAAACCTTAGTCTTGAATAAAAATCACAGGAAATATTGTTTTCAATTACACATCACACATCACTCCAGTTTTGAAACCAACATATTTTTTCCTAAATGCAACCTTATCTGTATTGTAGAAAGTTGTTTTTACAGAGCAGTGTAGCTGCACTCAAACAATACAGTTTTACAACCGAACTTTTTGAAATGTCACTAGATATGACTACGTTCTTTTGGCCAGCTGTGCATCTTTGATTATTCTATATCAATCTATACTAATATTATAAAGAGGAAACCTTTGTATTTTTGTATTTTTGTATGTTTGTATTGAATAGGCTCAAAAACTACTGGAACGATTTTAAAATTTCTTTTACCAATACTTAGAGGGATTCTTCCGAATCCGTATAGGCTATATTTTATCCCGGAAAATAGATAGGATTTTTCGTGGTAGTGAAAATTGTGGAGTAAGTCGACGAAAAAACTGCCGTACGTTAACGATTCTCGCGAACGCTGCCTAAATGGTTAGAGATGTATGGTTGACTTCTATAGAAAAGTTGTAGAACTCAATAATGCCTACAAAAAAGTCCGCAATAGTATAAACCAAACATATATATTTTAGCCATTATAACCACTTTTCCATAGAATAAAAGTAATTAAAATTATTAGCCTATGTTTATTGATTATATTATCGTCAAATACTAATCCTTATCCAAATAAACTATTTATTGAGCAAGATTGTTTCAATAGCTATAAATAACTTTTTATTTTATTTCAATCGGACAATTCATTCAAAAGATATTACGAATTTAAAATTGTAATTGGTATTAAAATGAATGATGGCCGCCGGCCGATATGTGTCGCACGGCGAAACCGCAGGGGAGGGGGGTGCACATCTATGAAGAAATAAATGTCCACCCGTGCGAAGCCGGGGCAGGTCGCTAGTAGGTAATATTAGTAGGATAATTTCCTTTCCCTTAGCCCGTAGGTATATTTTAGCAATTTACGTGTCTCTGAGTTATATAGTTAAAAGCTTTGAGTGTTTACTTTCGGAATGAACGCTTTGTTAACTCATGAAAACTGAACTACTTGAACCTATAAAGTTAAGTGTTTGGCTAACCCCAAAGAGCTTTAGTTACTTTTCAAATTCACACACAAATATCTATAGTTTGATACGGACTAAATTCCATCAGTTTCAAATAAAATGATATAAATTCTATGTTCCTTAATAGTGGAACATGTAAATGTGATAACAGGTCGTTAATATGCACATATTAACTTAAATATCTCACGCTTACCATCCGGTTAACTAAGTGTTTTAACTAGTATATTTTAACTTGAACATAAGATATCTTGTTTAATCTTAACATCCAATTAAATCCGTTTAATAGGCTATCTTTTAACGATGTGCCCTAAATTTTAAAACTGGATTCGTATGCGTGTCGTGGTGTACCCGTGAAATACTAATAAGACACATTCTGGCTATAATTTGAGACTGATAAGCGACCTTAAGAGGTAATGGTTCAGACTGCGTATACGAGAGTAATGGGTCAGTGTTGTGGTACAACTTTGGAGGGGTCTAGAAGTTGGCTGCAATAGGCTGGGTTTCATTTTTTTTTTAGTGACGAAATAGGATGATAATATGAAATGATTAAATTAAATTAATATTTTACCAAAGCGTTGTCTCTAAATTAGGAATAATAAAGCGTAATTCCTTAAAAGGTGTCGACTGTATTTATAAGACACAAAATATCAACAAGGAAAACTCCAAACAACATTTTCTAGAAGAATCTTATAAATATGATCCTACTTGAACTCGGGACTATGCTTGGGAAACCAACCTTTAAGCAAGTGCGAAAGTGTGCTAGCTGTTAATAATACTCATTCAAGCTTCTCAGTAAAACTTGCTTTACGGAAAACTTCAAAAAGGTTTTAACATTCTGTATGGTTTTATACTTCGGATTTATAAATCGTGTAAAGTTTTAAAATAAAAAGTTAAACAATTTACAAACTTTTACCAGTGAATATAACTTTTCTAGAGTAGAGACATTAATTATTACGGTCAGTGTCAGAAATTTCTATAGTTTTGCTTTTTTCCCACTTTTTCAACAGAAATTTTGTACAACCTTATATCAATCAAAATCATTTAAAATCAAACTAAGCTACTAAGTAGCACTTCTTGAACGTCATACATTTCATATTGACAGCACCCTGCCCCCTAGACAAGGCACACCCCCACAAGCGCCAACGCCGACAGAAATCGCTCAAAAGACATTAAATGTATGGAAATGACATTCCCCTTCAATAAGTCACGCGACTTGCCGAAGGGAAACGCCACGCGACCCACTTGCCACCTCCATACATTCGAGCGACTCCATCAGCGACAACGATTGCAGGAATGTACCCGGTCCAAGGGGGCTGATTTGCCCACCCTTCATAAATTAACTACTTACCCATAAACTTAATCAAATTTACTTGCCAAATACTTTCAAGTAAAAAGATGTGGACTAAGGCTTTAGAGAAGAAAAAAATGACGATGACAATGGTATAAAACATAGCTTGAATTAACTATATTTAATAAATAAATATTAAAAAGTAATTCAAATAACTTATAATCAGATTGCAATCAAACCGCAAGCGTATTGACAAAAGAAGTGATGCGAAAGAGGCATCGATAAGCAACGGTAGCGGCTAACGAATCGATTGTCAATCGATTTGCCTCTGGCGATAAAATTCTCACACTCGATCGAGTGCAACGTACAATAATCGATAAACGACTGTCTGATCTCTGGGATTTGCAATTCTATTATTTCTTGCTATCCTTTGATCAGTAACAAAACAAACTAAGATATAGTTTTGAATTATTATTGTATAGAGTAGGTTTAAATTTGTAACATTGTAATAATGTATATCAGTTTATACAATGTTGTGACTCCCAAAAAAACTCTATCACTTAAATATTTTTATATGATAAGTCAACCAATTAACATGCTTAATCGGCTGGATTACTATATGACAGTCGGAACCAACGGCTAAACTTTTTTCGAGGTAAGGATAAAATCTCTGTAGTTTACAAATGGTCACCCATCCACAGACCAACCGCAGCGAGCGGGGCTTAACCTTTATCATTTTGCCTCGAGCCTATCAGTTTTAGGTTACTCACGGTATTCATTAACTTTAGTTGCTGGCTGTACGAACAGCTGATACCTACTGCAAAATACGTCATTATCAAATACCTATCGATAATGGGCGTTGATCTCAACAAACGTTAGATATAAATCAAACGGAATACGAATGTTTGTGGTGAAACTGATCGAGAAAGGTGCGCTTACATTTGACAGCGGGTAGTTATCGTTTGAAAGTGATATGAACCGCCTTAGGGTATTAATTAGACGAGGTCTCTCATGTATAGGGAATTCGAAACGATTATTCTGACATCTTTTCAATTCTTATAATATTGTAAACGCGACGCAAATTTTCGCGATACATGTTAATCAATCAATTTTAAATGTCATGTTGTATATATGTTTGAGCTTTTATATTTTTAGTACGGTAATTCACTGTACGTTGACTGAGTTGTACGTTTTATTATTTTATTGTAAATGTTGTTCTTCTTTTTAGAAATGATAAAAAAAAATAATTCTTAATTCTTTATTGTACACTATAAAATACAGAAATATAAGTATCAGAAAAAGTATGTACACAGGCGAGCTTAACCCAGAGTTGAGTTCTCTTACAGCAAACCTTTAAGTGATAGGGAGATCAAAATATCAATAGAGGATAAGAAGAAGTGCACAACGTCAAATATAAAATACACTTACATAAAAATAGTACATAAAATACATCATAATAATTTTTGTTTAATTTTTTACAAAGACTTACTTTGCATAGAATCAATATTAAAATCCAACTGGTTTCGATAAGAATAAGTAAAAAGTAAATGTTCTCCTATAAAAATAAACTGTATAACAATAATAACGTTAGTAGTATCCTACATCAAAGACTGAAAAAGGCATCGGCAAAGACATCGTCGTCTGTCCATATAAATAATAACACAATTAATAAAAATGCCAGAGGCGCTCTATACACATTTCATACTTATTACTCACAACATTCTACTACACCATACGATTTGGAAATCGATTGACTCGTATCGATTTTATTGCGGAAAATACATGTTCGTTACGATGTGAAGATTAAAACTCGTTATTTGTATAAGTTTGTGTTAATATTACCGGTCTGACATTTACTTTGACTTCCTTCTAACAACTTTTACATACATCAATGTAGCAATGTGCATTTAAAGGTAAAACATTTTTTGGTAATAGTTTTTTGCCACTTTCATAGAGATTTAGAATTCTCGAAAAAACAAATATTTTCTTTCATTTAACGATGCTATAGCCAATTTTTAATTGCCTCGCGAAAATTCATTATTCAAAGGTTTCACTTAAATAAAATGTATATTACTCGTAATTCAAAATCGTGGTAAACAACTTACAAAATACATAGTACTTCTTCTATGCTAGTTTTGCTACTGAAAATAATTTTCAATTTACATAAATTAATCCTACCCATTTACGGTAACTGAGAATGAGAACCAGTGGAATATCGTAGCTTCAATTCCGTGATTTCACAGTAATTTCACGGATCTGCCTATCTCTACATTCCTGGTACAACTCGGACTAATTCTTTGAATACAGTCTGACTTGCTGCGAAGCGGTAAATAAAAACATTAATATTCTTCGTTTTTTTTTGGTTTTAATTACAAAATGAGAATTGTTAAATTAATTTTGGTTTAGATCTGGAATAAATAATATGATTCAAAATTGCTTATGTTGTAGTAAAGAAAGAGAAGACAGAAGTAGTAGAAATAATTAATATAAAAATATTGTGAACTTTAAATGACTTAGGAAGACAGCCTAATATGTATTATTATCTATCTATACATCTATACATATAATAAAATCGTAAACGACCAGTGTCTGTACATTGAATATTTTAGAAAAAAAACTACATACACACGTTCTATTCAAGTAACGGAAGCCGAATTTTTTTTTTTTAATTTTTGTCTGTTTGTCTGTGCGTTTGTACGCGATGATCTCAGAAGCGACTGAATTGATTTAAATGCTGTTTTGATTGACGTATTGCTTCAACTTTCCCATAACATTTAGTAGTTGTTTCATCGAAATCGGTTCATAAACAAAAAAGTAATGTACATTTGAATGAATAGAAAGCGATATCGGCGGCACAAAGTCCAATTTAGGATGAGCTCTCATCAATATGGTCGTCTATAATGAATAGGGATCAAACCTTAAATTTACTCAATCTCAATATTTATTTACAATAACTTTAAATATATACAATCTTAACATAACTAAAATAATAAATGATATATACACACGAAAAAATAAATAAAAAACTAATATATATTAATAAAAGTTTAAAAAATGGCGTCAAAGTATTCATCCGCATCGCTGTCGACCGGGAGTGTGCCCGCTAGGCTGGCTGCATTGCCACGTTGTATGGCAATGCTTATTCTTTGACCAAGGTAAAAGCCAGCCCTTGGGTCACGCGAAGTGTCAACAAGGCGTTTGGCTAGATCTTTGAAAACCATATGTGCACTCGGGCCCCACGGTCCAAGGGTTTCAACCCCAAACGGCTCGAATATATAACTGCCTATTAGGTTGTTATATTTCCGCCGCTTGAGGTTTTCTGCAGCCGCAGCAGCAGCACCAGCACAGCACGATGAACTTGGAAGATGGGATGGCGCAAGAGTATCGACACAGGTAGCGTCCCACACTAAAGGCCTACCCATCTTCCATGGAAATAACGACATGCCGTCCGGTCTCTTGCCATCGTCACGTGCCAAGCCATTGGGTTCGAGTACAGCTGGAACGCCGACGGCAACAAGAGCTCGTCGAATAATGTCGTTGATATTCGCGTGCCGCGCTATGCGACCTGCGCTACGGCTACAGGATAGACCGTGGTGTCCGAGGCTGTTGACTACTTCACCGCAGTGGCAGCGATGCGGAGAACAACATGAAGCGCCTATGCGTAGTGAAACAGCAAGGCGGAAAGTAGTGTCGTCGAACAAGGTGCCGATGTGCGACGACGGCAGTGCGTGAAGCCAAAGACCTGACTCCCACTCGCCAACAGCCAGCAGGCGCGCACGCTCCGCAGTAGAAGTCGATGTAGTAATAAGTCTTTCTTGAACTATTCTGCAGAGCGGCTCATCCCACTGTCTCTGGGAAGATGGGTAGTCAGGAAGATTTGATTTTGGGCAAGCGAGTCTCCAGGCATCTACAGCCTCAGAGAAACACGGCACATCAAAATTAATCAGTGTAGGAGCTAAGATATTCCTGATTAACTTATCAGTACCGTGGACCGAGGATATAAAAGCTGGTAAACTAATACTGGTAATTTTGCGGACGCCGAGCCCTCCCATACGAATAGGAAGAGTGGCTTGAACCCAAACTCGGTCATCCATGGCCACATTTAAGATCATAGACAGTGTATGTCTGATAATTTGGTCCATTTTTTCCAACAGGTGAGTGTGCTTCCATAAATGGGAAGCACGGAGAAAATAGGTTAATTTAGGTCCAAAACAACAATAACGAATTAGGGTGATGGCCGAATGCATGTTAATTTGTAAAAGTCTTTCCGAAACGTCATTGAAATTTTGAATTTTTTCATCAATAAATTTTGGAAATGAATCATCAAAGATTGGAGACCCAAGGAGACGAAGCGAGTTTTTATCTACAATTTTGATATTGGGGGCTATAGCGTTAAATTTTGAAAGAGACAATTGTCTGTCAGTATGGTCAGAAATGAATAATTCGCATTTAGATAAATTTAGGTCCAGTCCTATGGAATGAAATTGATTTTTTAAAAGCAACAGATCATTAAAAACCGTGTCTACATCGCCTCCAAGGGTTCCATCGTCAAGATACCAGACGTTAAATTTAGAATTTAGCTGTCGAATAACTGGGTGAATTGCTAGACTGAAGATCACTGGCCCAAGGGGATCACCTTGCTGACAACCAACAGCTGATTCCAAAAGGTTGTCCTGGTATAATAATTTGGAAGGTTGCCTGTAACATTGCCAAAGGAAACTAAAAATTTGAGGTAATTCTTTTTTTGTTTCTGCCAGCAAGGTGTCCCTGTTAACTGAATTAAAAGCATTTTTTATGTCAACCTTCAAGATGACCTCTCCTTGGCCAGAATTTAGATAGGTCGACAACGCGTGGACAGCAGCCTCACAGCCCCCTTTGGAGCCATAACCAAGTTGCAGGGGCTGAAATTTTTTCGAAACTACCTCACCGTAAAATTTACAACAGATTTTGGCTGCCATACGACGGTATGTAGTGCCTACGGCAATGGGACGAATGCCGCCATCCCTCTTGCGCAGGGCACATAAATTGGCCCCGTACAAGACATCGATGACGGAACCGTTAACCTTGCCGGAGAGCATGAGGTTGATCAGAGCCGTGAGCTCCTTCAAAAGCAATTCACCAGCTTCCCCGGCACCTGAGCTGACCAGGTCCTTCAAATGTTGTGGGCTCAGGCCGTCGAGGCCGCCAGCAGAGCCACTCTTGAAGGAACAAAGGGCTGCGATCACCTCTTGACCTGTAATGGTGAGGGAGTGAATGTCTGGATCAGGGGGGTCGGGAAAGGAAAGGCCATTTGCAGGGACAGGGTGTTTGCTCTCCAGAGCTGCGAGAGTTTCTGGAGAACAAGGTGCCACCACGTCACTGCTGAAAAGAAGTATGAATAACTATTTACGAAGCATACAGTAGTATTAAACAGCTCGGTGGTTGTACGATAGGCAATGTGAAATATCTTGCTGCATGTTCAAATCCTGATGTTACTATATTTTTTGTTTTATATTATTTCTAGCACCGACTTTCTTACAGAATTTTAAATGTATCGAGCTAACCCTTTTTGTGGTTTTATATATTTTTTTAGTTTGTAATTTTTACACAGGTGGTTATTATAAGAAATATTATAAAAACAGTTCCAATTCTTTAAAACGCTCAAGATAGCTTGCTGCTCATATAATGTTTGATGCCTGATCGAGACAAACAAAAATGTATAAAGTTTTTACTTTTTGTTCATAATCAGTTAGAAGATAAGTCCACCATCACAATCCCGCAATTTCTGCGAGTTACTTATGAGAAACCAAATTTTCAAATACCTGTAACAGTGAGACATCTAAAGCGCATTCAGTGATTCAGTCAGTCAAAAATATTTTTCACATGCGTACCTATTGCGACTGATCAACGCGAAGAACGTCGCGGGTACAGGTAGGTAAGGTTACTTTATTCATCTTTTTGTCTTTATTAAACTGAACGGACGGTATTTGAATCTCGCATCGACTACTGATAAATGCCTGTGTGTGACGAGATCTGATGGCAAACTGTTAAGCTGGCATAAATAAATATACAGGATATAGCGCCCGTTCCAGCTTTTGTTCTGGTCATTATTATTATTTATACACTATAGATGTATTTATCTAGACACTATTTACGGAAATTCACGAGATCTCTGATTTTCGTAAATTCAGCTTTGGTCAAAATGTGCACGTCATAATTACATTCTACCATTTCCCAAGCTGTTGAAGTAAACTTCCTTTTTCACCGGTTACAGCTGTAGATACCAATTTTACTGAATAATTCAGTACGTATATTTTGGTAAGAATGGTTATCAGGATTGTTATGACCAACAAAGATCATATAATTTTGACCATCGGACAGTCGTGTGGATGTAAACCGGTCCAAACTGCCTGACCCTGGATCCCAATCTGAAACCTCGGTCACGGTAGTCGCAATTATGAACACTAGAATTACGAGGCAACTGTCATGAAAATTGCTTAAAATAACGGGCTATAAAGTTCCCACTGCTGGGCACAGGCCTCTTCCCATAAAGAGAAGGAATTTAATAAGCATTGATCTGGCTTGCTCATTGCGGGTTGGCAATTTCAGATTCAAATTTTTTGGAATCCAGTTTTCCTCACTATGTTTTTCTTCACCGATTGTCATGTATGTCTTAGAATGATGAAGAAAGTACATATTACTTTGATAAAGTCACATTGGTACTTGCCTGGGTTCAAACCTGCAACCACGTGCATGCGAATCCGGCCATTGAACCGTTAGGCCACCACGATATGGAGATATGAAAATTACATATTTAGCTGGAAATTGTTTATACGCATTTAGCGTTTTGGTGCCGCTTTCTACCTCCCAGCCGCCTGCAGTGATCCTCCCTTTTGCTCTATTCCAGTACCGTAATGCATAATTATCAGCAAGGGTAAACAGGACTGTCTGGTGTAACACAAAAAGAAAAGACCCAGGAAATGAATGCCCGTCTCTTTTGGTCGTTTGTAGACACCATAGTAATATTTAGGACAGTGGACATCGAAAAACCTCCATTCTAATGAACTATTTTTGCTCACAGCTATATTGACACACTGCTTAATATCAAACTCAAAATAAATATCGTCGAAACAATCCTTTAAACGTTCAAAGGAAGCTGCTATTACACAGGTGTATTTTGTTAAGGCCATTTGAAGGGAACTCTAAATACCTCATGGAGATAGCAAATGCGATAAGTCGATAACATTTCTTTATTCTTTTAACATATAAATTGAAATCTATTTCATTTTCAGCTGCATCCATAAGTTTTTAAAAATCTGTCTTGCACACCCGGGAATCGAACATTCTAAAATGCGTTAAATTACACCCTGTACTGTTATAGGATCATCAACAGGGACAATTATGAAGATCGAATCTTTTCAACAAACACGGTTAATTATATGAACGGAAAACCGTGAAATCTTAACTTATAAACATGTCAATAGGCAGAAAAAGCACCTTTTTCTCAACGGTTGATCGAATTTGTCATGTGACAGTGAAAAATTTACATTTTACCAAAAATACCTAACTGTAAAGGAGTTACGAAGGGTGTGTATGTGTAACTATATAACTACAAAATTTGTAAATTCCGTTAAATTCACAAAAAAAAATCGCGAGCTAATACAAACATGTAACTACAAATATTTCTGACTCTAGGTCCCGCAATCTTATTTGTGTATAGTAGTCTACAGAAGAACATTTATCTAACGAACAAAAATACATCAAACTACATCTTTCGTACAAAGCCTACATTTATTATTTATTTAAATATTTATCTTCTACCTACGTACAATAAGCAATTTTGTTCTGAGATTTTGAGAATCAATTTTGTTGATATAATTATGGTGTATGGGACCACGTGTTATGTTAACCCAATCGATACAAAAAAATATTGAAATTGATCAATTATAAACATAACAAGTCAGTTACTTTTTTTTTGTGTTTTGTTCGTTTCCTCATAGCCTTTTGTACCCCCTTCCATGTAAATTTTCGTTTTTACCCAAAGGTTGACTGGCGGAAAATGCCTAGTGGCATTAAGTCCACCTTGTGTACCATTTTGTACATGAAGTTTTAAATAAATAAATAAATAAATAAAATTCCCGAGGTATCGCGTAACAAACGAAAAGAAAATATCAGTCGACTTGAGCCATCTAAAGCGCACCCAGTGATTTCAGTCAAAATATTTTTACACACTTTACTTTTTACATATTTTTATACCTATTACGACTGATCAACGCGAACAACGTCGCGGGTACAGCTAGTACTATAATAAAATAGTAAATTACAACATTCATTTGCCGGCTATCAAAATGTATGTAAAAGCATCAGGCAAAAAAGACTAAATACTTTGCTGTAAAAAATTGAGAGGATATTTTCAATAAATCTGAGACGGACTTAGGCTATGTTAAAACACAGAATTACATCCAGGTGATCAGAAATGGAGCTTTTTATTCCCAAAATCTTCTTTTTCATCCGCACACGTAAATTGGCATTATTGATGTGTAAACAACCAAGTAACCATGGCAAAAACTACGTTACCATAACGACCAGATCTGATTGAATGTGAGTCACTTTTTAGGAAAATTAGCTGTAGTGAAAACAGCTGGGTGGTTGAACGATTGGAAATGAATGTTCTTGCTGCAAGTTCGAATCCAGGTGCAACTGTTCCGTTTTTTCTTTTATAATCCAGTTTCTTTTACAAGTTCAAATATTTTTATACTCCAAGTTCGAATCTCAGTCGAGCTAACCCTTTTTGTGTATTTTAGTTCAAAATCAGATTTTTTATAACTTTTCGCTGTGGTCTTTTCAATCAAATATCAATAATTAAAAATATGAGGTTCAACGTAGTTTACCTATTGGTCGTTATTCATATTATTATTCCCACGTTTTCTTTTGTGATATTTCTTGGACAGAAATAATAAATTGTATATTTTCATTTAAAGTCCTATAAACTTTAATAAAAAAAAATACTTTCTAAGAGGTAATCTGCTGCTCATGCCATTTTTAATGCTTAATCAAAGTATATCTTTTAATTATCTGTATTTCTAATATCTTAAGGGTTTTTTCCTCATAAAGGTTTCGCGTTTACCGGATACAAGTAGTAAGCTAATGACGGTTTTACTGATGAATTTATAATCACAACCCCGTTTCAATCCAAGTTAGCTAAAACTAATTTAACTAAAGGACTCCAAATGATCCAAACCAAATACAGTGCACACAGATGAATAATTAATAAAATTGCTATTGACTTTTTAATATCAAAAAAATATTAATACGGATCATAAATAAAAATAAACTCTCCCATCAACTTATAGGTAAGCCGTAAAGAATTAAGTCTACCTTTTCTTACATTTACCATTCTTTTATCCATATCTTTCTTTCGCTGTTTGTTACGAGTCTCTGATGGCAAACTGAAAAACTATGGGACCAATAAATATACGGTTTACAGCGCCGGCGCCAGCTTTTGCTTTGGGCAGATTGTTTTTGCCCTCTTTACGGAATTTCTAAAATTCACAGCTTCTTCTGTCATTAATTGGACCAGATTTCTGTTTTTAATCAGCTTCAGCATCAAATGGTACCTTCAAATGTATATCAAGCTTCGTCGATCTCCGCTTCCAGTTTCACCGGCTCCAGGTGAGTTTCGTATTTCTGTCTGACCTACACAATCCATTTAACTGGGTATCTTTTGAAAGCACTGGTAAAGCAATAGCAATGATCAAAGATCACTTTTGACGGTCGGAACCAACAGCTTTACATACTATCGGACGCGTTGGACAGTGAAATAATAAGTATTAGTTTGAGCCTGCCTGTCTTTTCTTCACTTAATTTTTGTCCCGACACTGGATTCCAACCTGAACGATGCTCTGGCTGGTCACACTCAGTATCAACCACCAAGACCAAGACGCATAATACCTCTAACATTTGGGAAATTATAGTAGAAGTTGGCTTTTTTTTATTTTTTTCTTCGCAAGTGGCGCAAGTAAATGAATTTTCTTTTTTTCAGTCTGAAAACCTACCCATGTAGATTTAAAGGTAAGCTATTAGGGAATTTTATACAGTGGACTTGATGGGCACCGGAAAGCCTGCATTGCATTTTTTTCTGACGGTTACGTTGTCACTCTGCTGATATATAATCAACGTAAAACAAGATCGAAGCCTATCTTCAGGGCTAAGAGGCAGTTAGGTACCGGTGGTATTACAACACACCTTAAGCCATATGAGTTCGGCATTTTGACATGACAGTCAGTTGACCCCCGCCCGTCCCGGTTGCATGATTCACTAACTCGCTGCCTTACATCCCCCTTCGCTTGCAGATCATGCGTCTTCGTCGTCTTTCATGAATCATGATCCTTTTCGCTAACTGAAATTACATTTTTGGTTACAATTTCCAGTTATTTTGATTTAACAACAAAACTACTGAATTGATCGATTGAAATTTATACATAAGAAACCACCTCGAAGACTTACCTACTCTATCTTCTTCTTAAAAACTATTGAATTTGTCCACAATTTTCGGAGATAGACGTAGGGGTGGAGAGCAAATATAAGAAGAACAGTCGATTCCAGTCACCGCGCGCCACGCTGCTAAGAAGTCGCAATACCGCTCAACTATAGCGTCACGACGCTTCAGCTATAGCGTAGCGGCGTGACTCTACTATGGTGCCAGGACGCCTTTTGGCTATAGCGTGGTGACCCCACTCAATTGTAGCATTGCAACGCCTCGCAATTGTAGCGATTTGGACGCCTCTCTGCTATGGTGTCATAAAGCCGCACTAATATGGCGTCACGACGCCTTCCATCTACGGCGTCGCGACGCCTGTCATCTATAGCGCTGCGACGCCATACAACTAAAGAATCGTGACCACTCAGCTATAGACTTACTACGCCCGTAAGCTATGGCGTTGCGACACCGTTCTAATGTGGCGTCGCGACGCCTTTCTGCAATGGAGTCACGCCACTCTACTATGGTGTCGAGACGCCTCTCAGCTATAACCGCCTATAACTGTCCCATGGGCATAGGCCTCTACCCATATAAAAACGAAACTAGCATTAATCACCATGGTAGCTCATTGCGAGTTGACGGTTATTTCAGATTCAAATTTTTGGAAACCAGGTTTCCTCAATATGTTTTCCTTCACCTTTTGTCAATGGTGTCTTAGAATAATTTAGAAAGTCCACATTACTTTGAAAAAGTCACATTGGTATTTGCCCAGGTTTGAACGCGCGACCCTGTTCATACAAATCCGGTCATTGAACCGCTAGGGCACCACAAATTTCACTTTCAGTTATTGACGGCAATAAATACACTGATCAACGCGAACAACGTCGCGGGTACAGCTAGTGATGAATAAAAACGACGAAAATTATATTGTGTCGAAACACTAAATTCAACAGCGATGCCGTCACCGGGTCAATAAGTATATGTGTAACCTGAGAGTGATAGCGCATTGCCCTTTCCACACTCGATGTCCATCAAACGGTAGCGACAAACATTGATAGTTGAATCGAAACTCCTTCCAACGTAACGTCAGTATGTAAATACCCGTATTCGAATAATTCGAATAGAATCTGTTTAGTAATTTCAATTGATTTGTCAATAGCGATTTGTGGTAAGAAAATCTTGTTTACGTAATAGAGAACGGTGGTTATTTGAATTTAACGGTTTTTATTGGTGCTATTTCGTGTGATAGCAATAGACATTACGTAATGAAAGCAATTTCTCTAAGTTTTATTTGTTTATTGGTATACCATTTTATGGTAATGTCAATAAAGTCAAGAGGTCATTATTTGTTAATGTAATTTTGCTAATGCTGTGTTTGTTTATGTGCGAATATCATGTTATTAATTTGATTCTAAAACAATAAAACAATGTAACAGCAATATTATGCAAAAATCTGTGCCAAAAAGTAATTTAATTAACCTAATTTGCTAATCATTGTTTTTTTATATGTGTGTAAAATTACTGCTAGGTATATAAAATTCTAACAAAATCGTCAATTCTAGATTAAGTTACTTAAATCGGCAAAATAACCTTACTGGTTTTCTTATTGCTTGAGTGGTATAGCAATTTATACTACAATATATTACTATCTGTTTTTAGTTTGTTGCGACAGTTTTCGTTATTTCTGTTAATTACATCGATTTTATTTTTTTTATTTTTTTTTATTACTCATTCTCTACGCATTGAATACTTAGTTCATTACTTTTTACAAATAATGTTTATTGAGAATCAAATAAAGATCTTCTCAGGCATATAAAATTTAAGATTTCTTGTTAATTTTTTTGTTCCAAAACTTATAAGTAGCTTTTTTGTAAATCTTAATATCCTAATTCTCATGACCGTAAAATATACTCAACTCCACATTTGCGTAAAGTCCTCATTACAAGCAGGTCAATGACATTTTAATTATACTATACTTCGCGAACAATTGAAAAGGGTGATACATTCTAAGTAGGAAGTTAGATTATAATGTGGGTCTTCATTAATTTTAATTGATGTTTATGATCCCACTCATTTTTGAGGGGCGAGTAGGTAAGTGAAAGTTAATGTAGTAGTTTTATTGTTGAACAGTAGATTGTTCATAGATATTAAAAACTTTTCAAGTGTCGAATTAGTTTTTCTTCATCCATAGATGTTGGAAATGTTAAAGTGACACTTCAATATACAGTCATTAACAATTCATGACTGATTATGGTAAATTAAAAAATAATCTGGTATGAAAAGTAAGATATACAGGATTAATTTAAAAGGAGTACGTATATTCTACGAGGTAAAAAGAGTTGTAAAACTGTACCAATTTGCCCAAGGAACATAATATAAAGAAATATTAAATTGGAAAATGAAATTTGCATACAAAGTGACAAGTCACGTGAGTATTTGTATGAAACGTTGATTTTCAAATTTAAGATTTTAACCTATATTCCTCGGAAAAAGTTGTTCAGTTTTATTCACCTGATTACCTCGGAGAATATATTATGCACACCTTTTAAATTAATCATGTATACAGCAACCTTTTCTCACTTTCATAAGATATTTTTAAAAGGGTCAATATCTCTAAAACAATTCTTGTCCAGAGAGTGCAAGTACTTAGTTGTAAATTTGGTTGAACGCGTTAATCTCAAGAACAACTGGTCCGATTTGAAAAGTTCTTTTGTTTTAGGCAGCCCATCTATCTATTTGTTTTGCTGCAATTATCGATGCCTACGTGGACGGAGTCGCATGCAAAAGCTAGTTCATAAATAATTGTTAGTAACAACCTACTGTATAAAGTACTAAGTATTTTACGTGCCTGCACAATATTTTGTATTTTCCTTTGTAAATGATCATTAATACGAAATGTGAAGTACCAGCGTGCGGCAACAAAAGTGTTCATTCACTTGTGATATGTGGCTGAGCGGAACGTTCGGTTATAAATAGATGGTATCACTACTTACACGCGAACACCATACGATAGAGGTGGGCTGATGTTGATACTTATCGATGTAATCGATTTAATGTCCCATAGAAAAAAAATACTTCTTAAATAAAGTCAAAAGTCTTGACAGCAGATTACAATAGACAATAACATACGTAATAACTTAATAATATGTAAGTCATGAATATGGGAAACAAATATTGTATTTGCAAAAATATGTACCTAAATATTGATATTCAGCAAGTTGCGTTGAAGATAAGATTGTAGCCATAAAGTGGGGTTGCGGGTTAGAATAAAATCGTGTCGTAAAAGGCGACTTAGGGTTGTTAGAACAAAGAGAGTGCAGCTAGAGTGGTGACTAGGGCAACAAACAACCCCTGATTTCGCACCATAATACACGGCCCCGGTTCCCAATAGTCCCACTGCGGAAGTCAGAGAACCACATGTTGGTTTGGTTTGGTTTGGTTTTTCGGGGCCGTTTCCGCACTTTAGCCTCTTGATTGGGCCATTGTGCGTGATCCTCTCCTGTTCCTCACTCCAGCCACCTAAGCTCGTCCCAGAAAGCCAGCAACCTTTTCGGGCTGCTACAGGCCTCCCGCAACGACGCAGGTGATTGGAGGATTTGTGCCCGTTGTGCGGCCACGCTCATGCATTCTACTAGCACGTGCTGTGGCGTTTCCTCCTCCTCCATGCATCCTCTGCATAGAGGGCTGTTCGTGACACCCACTGTAAATAGATGTTTATTAAGGGGACAATGTCCGGTTACGGTTCCTATGACCTTCCGAACTTTGTCCCTGAGAAGAACCACATGTTATAACAAACTCTAATAACAATAATAATTGCGTTTGAAAAATATCCTACATTAAAATCTCATAAAAAATTAGGTATCGATGAAAGTCTTTCCTTTTCATCGATACTTTTTACATTATCCCCACCTCTAACCCCTGATCCGCACAGTGGGAACGTCTAGTGTACCATCTATAAATAAAATAATCGAACGTAAGATAAAATTGTGAAATAATTATTGCCGAGCATCGCACAATACTCACGAATCGAATGAAATAATGTTGCTCGCTATTAACTATGAGGTAATATGGGGGTATTGAGAAATAATGAAACATACTCTTTTTAAATAGTAATCCTCTTATGTTTTTACTTCAACTATTACTAGTACGATTACTGCACTATTCTAAATAGCACACATAGGACTGAGTAATATACAATTTAATACTGAACTATAATTTCCCACTCCTGGATACAGGCCACTTCTCATGAAGATAAGGAACGAGCATTGATCTCGCTTGCTCGCTTACGTGTTGTCGCTTTCAGATTGCAATTTTTGGAATCCTGGTTTTCTCACGATGTTTTCCTTCTCCGATTGTCAATGGTGTCTAAGAAGAATTAACTAAATGCATATGACTATAAATGTGGACAACATCACATACATTGCTCAAATCAAAATCCAAAGTAAGTTGGTAAAGCACTTGGGTTATGGAATCAGAGACAAAGAAGGTACCACAAACACCCAGACCCGAGGTAATGTAGAAAAGTGTTTTTCTACATTGACTCGTCCGGGGATCGAAACCGGGACCTCAGAGCTGACGACACCTTGAAAACCGGTGCGTACGCTACTCGACCACGGAAGTCATCTATTTATTGGACTAAGCAAGATTGTACCTAATAGATTAAGGTATTATATTTAGATGCAATATATGTATGTACGGAGGTACTGTAAACCTATCTGTACACAGTATAAAAAAGCTTAAAATAGGTGATAAAAAATCGTCTGTTGAAGAAAATTCAGTAAAAAATGATGTATTACACCACAGTATACATTGTTACGCTTTTTTCTAACATATCACGAGTGTAATTGCTATTTACTCCCATATGACTTTCTATGATATGTATATAATATGATATTAATACATTATGCCTTTCTAGCGTCGATATAATACGCCCTCGCCGGCGAGTTTGTTTAGTCACTGTAAGCCTTTATATCACAATTATGATTTTCTGTGAAATAAATAAATGACCCTATGTGTAAAAACCCCTGAACCTACGAAGCCTAGAAAACCCTTGGAAAATCAAATTTAACAATGTTCGAGAAATCAGTTTGTATTAAGCTTATCAATAGGTATGTATGCATAAAAATATGATGAACGAATAACATGGAAGTAAAAGTGGATTGTTAATTTTATCTTATTGATTTATGTGTTTCTTATCTTTTACGGAACCTGACCATTTCGATGTAATGTGTTTCTGTGAAGTAATATTCCACTGATGTATTTCACTTCCCACGCTGAAGATTTTTTTCTCGAACTAAAGCGTTTTATTTACTGTGGGAGGGTGTTTAGTCTACAAACTTAAAGGTTTTTTGTAAACACCTACTTTAAAGATAATAATATCGCTTAAATGAACTTTAAGTGTATGAAAATGACATTATTTTGTTTTCTATAAGTGACGTGACTTAGACTTGACCCTTCCATACATTTAATGTCATTCAATCAATTTCTATCATAGTTAACGCTTGCAGAAATGTCACTTGGCTAGGGGGGATATTTATTTTTTATATAAAATTTTACAGCCCTTGTGACGATAAAAACATATATTTCACACCAGCATTGAAAATTTTAAGGCCTACGTAAAGCGGTTTATCTAAAACCTAGGTTTGAACAGCAGTTAACCGTACTTTATACAGGGGATTAAGTTAAACCTCTTATAATAAGGCTGTGAGTTATCTATCTAAATAATGAATAGAATTACAATGAGAAAAAGCACCAGCTTAAAATAAAACTGTAACACCGAAAGTTAATATTGTTTTCTGAGGTTTACGCGAATATTAGACATTGAAATAAAACTACTTTAAACGGATTCTATCGCGGTTTATTTTGCTTTTAGTTCCCGACGTTTCAACACCTTTGCAGGTGTCACGGTCATGGGCAGACTGATTGATGACATGACACTTGCCGCGATAGAATCCGTTTAAAGTAGTTTTATTTCACCGTAAGTTAACTTTCAATTCTCAAGCACAAAGCCAAGTTTTCCTTCTGACACAACTTGCCATACATTTTACCGAAACAATGAACCGTTTGAAAGATTGAATCAAATTAACTTTGTGATATTCTATAGATAACACACCTATGCATCTGCTTATCTGTTAACAGATTAATGAGATCATTAAGATGAAACCATTGTTTTGTATGTTCAAACATTATTTTATGTGGAGGCAGAGATTGGTGTGAGAATAGAATTCTTTTAATATTTGTTGGGAAATAATTTGAAAGTATTTTTGTGTGTAATATACACACAAAAATACTTTAAAATTATATATAATAAAATGTCTCTGTTAATATTGCTTTTGGTGGAATATTTGTTTTTTTTTTATATCCTTTTTTAATCGTAGTGGCCTATAGTAGTAGTGATAACTAGCGGAACTACCCCGGCCTTGCTCGGGTATTATACAAATAATTCTTCTTGAAGGGAAAAACGAAACTCAGGTTCAGTTTGTTATCCGTCAGTCTGTCCGTCCGTCCGTCTTGTCTGTCAAAATCTTTTATCTCGGAAACGCGTTAAAATCATGTTTTAAGTCTACAGACGCTTGAAAATGTGAAAGAGATAAAACTTCTTTGTTAACGTGTAAAACAATACGACAGTTTATACCGCAAAAAAAAAAGTATATTTCGACACTGTCAAGAGAATCAATATTGATAGTGTGCTCTTTTTTGGCCTAGATCTATTAAAATGTTCTTATATACTAGTTCAGGAAAAAGTCTAAAAACTATACATTCGTAATTAAATGAAAATATTATGTATGTGCGTAAAAATCTTTCTAGTTTCAAAGTAAATAGCGATTGTCATAATATAAATACCAGAAATAAAAATAAATTGGTTGTTCCAAAGTTTAGACTAACTAAAACGAACACCAAATCTTTTCTAGGGAATTCAATACGATTTTATAATAAACTGCCAGAAGCTATTACTAATCTGCCTGATAAGAAATTCAAAACGTGTATTAAATCAATTCTCTTGAAAAAAGCTTATTATAAAATTGGGGACTATGTTGAAGACAAAAGCGCGTGGATATTGTAACTTCTGCACATGTGGCTTCCCTGGTGGTCTTTAAATTCAGCTTGTTTATTTACACAGTTCCATCTAAGCCTGTATTTCTAGGACATGCCTTGACATTCCTGTTAGGGTTGATTTATTGACTAGGTACATATTATGGTACGTCACAATTTTTTTTTTTTTTCCGTATTGTTTTTTTTTACGTTATAGTTTTAATAATTATAGTTAAAATTAATACTTGTGAATGCGTCAACAGCGTAAGGAATATATTGAATAGAATTGCTTTTGCTTTCTTCCGTTACTAGGAAAGATTTCATTGTTATAATTAATACCTAAGTATCTTTTTTTTTATGTTCCTAGCGTTATTGATGCACATACCTATTTCATGATCTATTGTAAACAATATTTAAACAATATATATATTTTTTTTAAAAGAGTAACTTATGGAGTTTCTTGCCGGTTCTTCTCCATAGGAATGACACTTTGGAACCGCGCACCTAGTAGAGTCAGTAGTTTTTAAAGTTAACGTTTCTAAAGCGCCTATTTTAGGTTTACTAGAAATAAAAACATTTTGATTTTTTGATTTTGAAATCGTAAAAAATAATAGCCTTTGTATAGAGCCCTTGGTGGGTGATTCTGGCTCGCACTTATCCAGTTATTTTTTTCTCTGACCTTCTACAACTTGAGCCATACATTATTGGCATATATACCAGTGATGTACTATGTATACCTACTATGTATCATTTCCCGTTCGGCCGTAGTATTACTTTGGCACCGCCTGTACTATCAATTAACTTAATTGATGTTTTAAAAAGCGTTCAATGTTTTACGTTCACTCGCAAACTGTTTGGGGAACATATTGGATTTATTCATACCTAAGGGTCAAAATGTTATTGTGCGTGTAGTAGAATTTCGGTAGCTTGTATTCCTATACCTATAAAAATTCACAACATTATTATTTATATTAGGTATTATTTCTATAAAAAAAATAGTAAATGATTTTATCTAGTTTTTCTACTAATAAAATATTACTTTTTATTTTTTATTTAAAAATAGGAAGAGGTTCTATGTTTTACTTCATGTGTTTGAGACCCAACAACCAACTACTGAACTAAACCCCTAGTTCTCCATTAACACGTAAAAATACCTTTGAATAAAACATTAATAGAAACTGCTTACGAACAAAGTTAAATAGGTCATTTACTTACAAATTCACTTAAATAGACAGTGAAGTGAGTGAATGACTAAATTCGTTAGATTGTAAAGAGGGGAACATACATACGGATTGGTAACCGTTCGGTAATTGTGTTTGATGGTTACCTTCGATGGTCAGTGCATAATTTAGGGCTGTCATTGTTTAACGAAGAAATGAAGCTCCCCTTTGGGGGGGAATTTCCAAAAATCCTCTCTTAGTGGTAGCCTACTCCTCCCAACAAACACACATGCCAAATTTCAGCTCTTTACGATCAGTAGTTTCGGCTTTGCGTTGTCTTGTCAGTCAGTCAGTCAGTAACGGAAGAGTTTGATATATATAGATTTTTTGCAAAAATTGCAAAAATATGCGAAAAATAAGAATTTTTAAGTTCGGTTTTTTAATAATTGCGGATAGACCTTTCACCAGCAAATTATTTTGAGATGGACAGGTTGATTGGTTGGACGTGGGGTTTTGGCAGAGAATAGAACTTCCCCCTCTCTGCTCCGTAAGAAGCGACTAAAGGAGAATGCCAGCCAGTCTCCTAAAGAATTGAAACTAGACGGCGCGACGGCGGTCACCAACTCGCTTGCCCAGCGTAGTGACTATGGCAACAGCGCATCATAACACAGCCCCAAATTGAGGACCTGGTATTGTGACGCAACCTGGGAGAGGCCTAGATCCAGCAGTGGACCGCGATTTGCTGAGTTGATTGAATTCGATTGGTGAATTAATTAAGTAGTAGCATCCCCGATTATCTCCTCCATATAACTAAAATTATAATTAAACAAAATCTAATTGTTGTTTTCAAATCATCATCCTGTACGATTTACTATTTATCTGGTAACTACGAGCCCTCTCGATTTTAATAGCATTTAGCCGTAAACTGCTTGAATTTCACACAATTTTCAGTTATCTAGTATGACTCAATTTTGGTTGATAATGGTTAAAAGATTTTCTAAATTTTATTTAGTTGGATAGTTTTATTTATATTATCAGGTGTAAGTTTATTATAGTTTTATTTTCAATTTAATTAAAACAAATTTGTTAATTTTTGGTATACATATTTTTAATATGAAAAAAATAAGTATCGTCTGTTCTACTCAATTTAGAAATAATTTTAACTTTCACCTTTAAATAAAAGAGATAAGGTTGATTTTCAGATACTTTAATCGTAACACCAAGTCAGACATACGGTCCACTGCTGTGTATTATACGCCAACGTTTACCATAAAAAAAACTTTGCTAAATCAGTAAATTCTACGAAGTTTTTTTACGAAATCCTCAACCCTAATTTACAAAAGCAAAACCTACAAATTGTCCAGCCGTAGCCCAGTCAGTAAAGCATGTAATTACCAGCCATACCGCTGATCACGAACAATAGCTTGCGGTAATTGTTGCCCATGTGCACCCAGCCTTACTCGCTTTGTTTGAAGCGAAGCCTAATTTCGTTGAGGACTTACAGTGTGTCAATGGCGTTGGCGGTTGGTAAATTGATTATAATGTTTAGTGTCAATGATCTATGCGATGTTATGTGACTTGTATTGGTATACGTTGTCTTTGTTTTCGGGGTAAAATTATTTTAGATTGTACCCCGAAAACACAGACCACGGCTGTACTTTTATACATATATGCTCAAACTTTCTACGTGTTTTCGGTTTTTTAACCATATATTTTTCTTGATTTCAGGTAAGACCCAAAACTATACCTTGATGGCCTTATTCTGCAAAGCTTTGTAAGTAAATTAATAACGTATTGATTTTACGGTTACCAACGTTTTCGTATCCATAATAAGCTGTTGCCATGACGACGCTTTCACATCGATAAACGGATTTCCCTTCACGTAAAAACAACGTTTGTTTTACTACCCAATAAACAATATTACAAATTCTTCCCACGCACACAGCCTTGATATAGTCCTATCTACGAAATGTCAACGAATCAATAATGTGGACCGTTAGTTGCGCATACGCACGCTCATTGCAATTCAAATCGTGCGCCTGCGACGTGCGGGTAACATTATTTTAGGGTCTTCTGAGTTCAAAGGGTAGATAGGTACATGTTTGAAGGGATGAATGCGTTATTAGGTGTCATCAACACACAACAACACAATACAACAATGACTCGTTAGTTTTTTGGTTGTTGTGTGATACTTGAGGTCGACTTTAAATACGTTAGCGACCAAAAAGTTTTAAGTCAGGAAAATTTTGGTTTGATTTGAGGTTCGTGTCACGAAAGTCTTTCAAAGAGAATAATCTTTTAATAAAAGGGCTAAATTCTTAACTTTTTTACTATAAATCTATTTCCGCCATTTGTGGATGAATTATAATTGTCATAATTTCGTTTTTTCATTTATGAGGTATACAAGATTATTTTAAAAGGAGTGCGTCTTCTCATACAAACATAAGTGACCTGTCACTTTGTATGACTTTTCGTCTTTCGACACTTTCGTCTTTTCCTTAAAATCTACAAATTGTTTGCAAGTATGTACAACGATATTTCATCTATCTTATACTTACCTCCATTTAAGAAATCCTTAGTAAAAGTCTAAGGAGTTAACCGAACCACGGTAATACTAACTATATATTATTACCGTGACCGAACCAAGTAACCCGTTAAATTTAAATTTAATTTCTAATTATGACTGTATGGTTGCTGTAGAATTTCTAACAAAACAAATATGATAAACATTTTGGTTATAACAATTCCATACACGTTCGCAAGGTATGACGACCGTCACCTCTTTTGTTTTGTTACGAGTATATTATATTTGATGGATATTTTATAGCCGGTAATAACTTGGAGTATTCAGTGTTAATAACTGCAAAGTCTCGTATTTTCAATAAGGTTCGATGAGTTGATTGTTAGTCTGTGTACGTTTGTGGGTTGAATAATTAAACGAACGAACGAAATTCTTTGAGGAACTGTTGAATGGCATAAAAATAATACGTTATGTTAAAAATATATTTGATTGAAGCGGTTTTGATAATACTAAAAAAAACTATTAGTTACTGTTGTGCTCCGTGGTTTTACATTCGTTAATAGATCCCGACTTAGTAAGGTATAAAAATTGTCCTGTTAGTTATTCTGCTATTCGGGACTGAGACAAAACCAACAATACAAAACCATAAAAATCGGTCTAGCAGTTCCTGAGTTATAAGAGTTGTTACAAACGCGATTTTGTTTTTTAAATCAAGATATAAAAGTAGAAATATTCTTTAGCTAGAGAAGTGTTGTTAAAAACTAATATATCACAAGAAATTTGTGTGCTATCAATGAAAGACATAACTTATTTTATTTCGGATAAATTCTAAAATGATCTTTATCATTTAGCACCTACGACAGTAAAAAGTCATTTTTTGGAGTGATAAATTTATGACTTAGCCGATCGGTCCCATCACTGCCTCAGGCAGAGCCGCGGGATCACTTGAGTATTCCCAGCGCAGTTTTGGCAGGCTTTGGTCCTCTTCGGCCCTTCCGGACACAGTATACGGACCTACTTTTCTAGCTACGGGTAGTAGGGACAAATTATAACAAAACACGTATAAGTTATTGTACTTTGTACCACATTAACGTTATAGGTATATTCATACCTACAATTCGTATCTACATTTTTCCATTGTTAACGCGAACATCGTTTTCCCATAGAAAATATTTGAATGGACAAGATAGTCGTGAGAATTAGACTTCAAAACTGTGTTAAGATATTGTTCTAGTATTCTCCTTTGACTACGTACAATGTATGCCCAAAAGAAACTCGATATTTGATAGATAGATAGATTCTTCTAATCAATATATACATATATTCAAAAGTCTATCCGAAAGTACAGCATTGAAATGCTTAAAAAAAAGTGCCTACTAGTGGATGTTGAACATAATCACAGCAACTACAAACTTCAGCAGTGAATCGCACCCATAAAACATCGAATATCTGCAGCACAACCCTAATAAAAAAGAAAATTAATAAAAGAAAAACATTCACATTGACAATATTTTAAACAAACGAATTTAATTTCAGCTAGTGTTTTGAATCATCAACTGCCTATCCTTTTCCCAAGCTATGTTGGGGTCACGTCTTACCAGATTCAGCTGATCTGACCTCCACAACCCAATGTTGGGTAACACAGCATCCAAAAGTAAGACTGGTTGTCAGAATTTAATGACTTAACGACTGTCAAAGATGATCCTATGATAGTCAAGAGTCAAGACCAACTACTTAACGTGCTTTCCGAGGCACGGAGGACCTTAATAACAGAAACCCAAAAAATTAGCTTATTCTTAGCTACGAGCCCGCCAGAGTAAATACAAGCAACATCACACACAATCTCTTTGAATCATCTCACGGAACGTACACCACATGATCGATTCCACACACAATGCGCGTTTCCTTACAGATTAGCCACTTACATTGACTTCCGTGGAACACCTGTCTGGCCATCCGTTTCCTCGTCACCTCATGCATAATGCATATCGTATTGCTTTCTGCGCTTCACTGCACATGTTCCTTTACGTTGTTTGCTTACGCTTAGTTTTAAACTTGAAAGATTATTTTCCCCAATAAATTAATTTGATTTAAAATGGCACGAAAACTCCAAAAATGATGCAGGTCCTTTTGAAAGTCAGTTTATACCTAGGCAGCAGTATGATTCTGCCCTCCTTCACCGCTTCTTAAGTTACCTGGCTGTACAAAAAAATCTCCCAAGCAGTACGTTGCCGACTTGGACAAACATCTGAAAATATGTAATAAGTTAGATAATTAGAATACTTATTAGTTATTTTCCTCGTCTATTTATTTTTTATTCATGCCAAACCCTACTTATGTTGGGGTTACCTTCCAGCCGTTCCGAAATCTGCTAAATACCGCATTCCGTATCCCTGTCTGACCTTCACAACCCATTTTGCTGTGTAACGCATTAAACGGTAAGGCTGATTGTTAGAATGACGAGTAATAGAGAGGAATGGAAGGAAAATACGCATTGCGCCGACCCCATATGAATTAAGAACAGGAAGAAAAAGACTGGTTGTCAGAATTGTAATGACTTTACGGCTGCCAAAGATCGACATGATAGTCGGGACTTACTGCTTAACGTACTTTCCGGGGCACGAAGGGAACAACGTTAAATACGTTATATTACGTTAAATAGGTTTATTACGTTCAGTGTTCCGATTGGCCAGCTGATAGCTCTAACCAATCAGAGTGCAAAAATAGTGCGGTAAGCGAGTTTATCACAGTCTCGCACTAGGCGCTCTGAATTTCAGAGCTCATGTAATATTAGTTAGAGTTCCGAGTTCTATGACAAAGGAAATAATGACTGAAGGAATGTTATTTTGACTGTACATAAATATATTACATTGTTGTTGTTATAGAACCAAGAATTCAAACAAAGCTGCGGGTAAATTCCTCTGTTATCCCTTTGTTGCCTTCCACGGACTCCCATTAAACCCTTTGTTCCCCACTACATCTCGAGGAAAAATAGTGTTACTACATAATTCACTAGAGGAAACTTACTTAAGTACCTACTTTGTGTATATACAAAAAAATAGTTGCTTATCTTCATAAATTTTCTCGTTTAATTTATTCAGTTTCGGAGTACATTTTTGTTTCTTAATACGTAATACCAGCCAGCTTAGTTTTAGTCTACAACTTATAACTACATTTGGAACTGGAAACCATTTTACTAATCAGCAGACTAGCCATACTGTGTTCCGCGGTTTCACCCGCGTTAGTAACTATAGTTACCATTCGCGCATGACATTTTTACTTTTTGTACTACTTCTTTGAGATTTGCAAATTCGTAAGTAAGTAATTATTTATTTGATAACTCACATTAACTCTGCTATTCAGGACGGAGTCTTATCCAACATCATCCAACCAGAGATCTTTATTTATGAATAGTGTTAATAAAACGGATTTTTCATTTTATTTTAATGATGACTTTGATTACAGTGACTTTCAATCGAGAACAAACAGTAACTTCGTTGAATCACTGACGTCACCAAAAGCTTGGCGTTTCAGGGCAGTGTAATGAAATTTTTTACACAAACGAGTTTTACTTTTCGGTACATTTTGTGCGTGATTTCAACATCATAAATATGCATGGGCTTGATATTACGACCTCCTTTGATACCTGCGTTCAATTTGAGGATTAAAATAGGTTTTACGTGAAATATTAAGCGCTTAGTTAGCGTGCTAAATGTTTTCGTGGAATATTGGTTGACATTTGATGGTGATATTACAAAGAACCATTTACGGTATTTCGTATTTTAAATGGAACTATTTAACGAAAGTTTTGCATTTTCTTTTTTCCCTTTGTTTTTTTAGTGGATCAATAGAGAATGTTTCTTGAGAAAAAAAAATTTAAATGTAAGTAACGTTAAAAAAATCAGGAACTAAATAGTAAATCAGCAGCTAACTTTTTCAGCAGAAATCCTTCAACATACGGATTCAATTTGGGTACAAAGAACTACCTCTAATTTTACTTTTACTTAGTTCAAAGGCATAGAAACACTGTCTCGAATAAAAGTCACAGTCAACTACATCTTCAACTACACATAAGTTTTCTTCTCAGCGTGTCGATCAATGCCAATATATCATACTTTTTCACACCGTGTCACCGTGTCACCGTCACCTTGTCTAAGGGGGGTCCCTTAGACAAGGTACACTTCTACTAGCGTTGACGATACTAAAAATCGCTTAATGACATTAAATGTATGGAAATGATATTTTTCTTCGATAAGTCACGTGACTTAGACTTGCCACTTTCATATTCGATCAGCTAGAAAGGAGATTGACACAGAGCAGGTCCCTTTTGTGGTATCATGTGCCTAATTGGAATAATAACTTAAAAACATTATTTATTTTTTTGTGTACAGGGTATTTTTTATACAATTTCTTTTACCCTGGGAATAAAGTTAAAGTTAATTAATAGTTAAACATTACGTCGACATCCGTTTGATTCAATGTAGTCTGTGGTTTGATTGTTATACAAAAAAAAGTTGCCAGGTATCAAAGAATTAAATAAGTAATGACGTCTTTTAATCAATTGAGTAATCGATATCAATTTAAAAAGATAAATGAACAATAAAAAAAACATTATTTTTATTTATATTTTATATCCTATTGGCAGTTTAAATCACAACATTAAGATTAAGATCTCAACATTTGACAACTTCCACGCTACTGTGTTAGGCATTTTGTTTTCACGTCGATGAGGTAGAATGATGGTTATCCCTGTCCTTTTTTATACATATTATTATTGTACCATGTAATTATCTGAAATGAACAAAGATAGGTGTACGCCAAATATGAGTATGTAAAGTATTCTTGATGACGAAAACTATTGGATAAACAGAGCTCATAGTCGATGCGAGTAAAACCGATGGAAATAATTACAAGAATAGATTGCTTAAATTCATAATATAGCTTAAATTCATAAGCCTATATTGATAAATAATAGATGTTCACAAAAGCAATAGACAAAAACATAGCCATATTTATTTATAAAACGCCTTAATAAAAAAATATTTTTATCGATTGATCGATAACGATTCATTAATAAGATTATAAAATATTGATCTGGCAACATTTACTTCCACATGTCACAGACTTTCGTGGTTTGTTACGTGCGTCATTGCTTTGTTTAGATACGTTGAGTTTTGAATTCCGTAATCTTTTACTTAGTTATTATTACGATACGTGCTTTTTCGATCAATACCGAGTTGAGCTAATAAGTTCCTCGAGTGCATTACGTTAAGTCAGATATTTGACTCTTTTTAGTGCTGTTCTTTGTGAGATATTTGATTCTTAGTGCTATTCTTGGTGAGATATTGGACTCCCGAACCATTATTGTCAGAGCCATGTCTACTCCAGCTAGACCGTCCGGACTCCGTCGGACACCGCGTCTGCGTTCCCGACGCTGCCGCTGTAATCTGTATTAACTGTTCGATTTTATTATCACCTAATTTTCGCCGGTATACAGTTGAAGAGTTGAACGAGCAAATGACAGTTCTTTTACGTACTTGCTCCAGCTCAATTCTTGGATGCTATATTTTATGAAGAATAAAATGGTTTATCTAGTTTTGATTTGTTTTATTTATTTTGGTACTTATACATGAACTGCTGTTAACTAATTATACATTTTTTATCATATTTAAACGTCAATTCTACACCATCTTTGAGTCTTTTTACTGTGCTGCTTTTTAAAGTACATAAAGTATACATATTCTCATCTCCATAATGATGTATAGGATAGGTTAGGTAGGTAGTATGCGTACTTAACTATAGAGTCAGGAGGAAATGTCAATGTCAATTTCTAATTATAACCTAGATTTTTACAACAGAAAAACGATGATATCTCTTGAACCAGGGTGAATAAATGAAAAATGGTTCCTGATTATGAAAATACTATGTTTTTACTATTATGTAAAATAAAAATCTTCAGGGCACAACGATTTTCGACTGGGACCCAGCTTGCCTTACAAATCGGGCATTCTCCTTTACCTTGTATAAAAAGGCAGTACTCAGCCACGTGGACAGCATTTTCGGTGGCGTTGTAAAGGTCTTCGCGTGTGCAGATGGTATGACACGCTGGGCAGTTCAATAAGTGGGCCATGGTTTGATGAAAAATGCCACACTCACATGGTTCTGGTGTTCTGCAACTGGCTCATATTTTCTTCACACCGACCAGCTTGGGTCCGGAGTCTTATAATAGACTTCCACTTCGACCATGGTAAACTGTTGCTGAGAGAGAGTTTTTCGCTTAGTGTACTGTGGGGTGTAGACGGATTCTGTCGTTCATATTTGAAGCCTGGTTCCTAGGGTATCGCCACGCAGAGGCAGTACGTCTGTTATTATACTATGCCGTCTCTTAAGCCTCGGCGGTACCTGAACGTAACGGTACATTGGGTGGTTCAAATCTTTCTCCAATTTCTCCCTCTTAATGAAACTAGCCACGTGCCTAAGGACGCATACAGCATACCAACACGGGCTGGCTTCAAACACCCCATAATATTTGCTAACAATTACACCAATCTGTTCTATTCTTTAGGCAAACACGATTCAGTTCCCACAACGCAAAAGGATTTACAATAAATTAAGCTGTTACAGAATCCCCCATAATAGAACAAGGTATAACATCGTGACCCTATCGCCCACAGAGTATTGTTCGGTAAACTAACTGGGTTTTGTACGAATGTCGAATATCTCATAAATAATGTAACCTCTTGCCGGTGTTTTAGTTACACACTTTCTAGGTATGGTTTGTTTTGAGGCTTCGATTCTGTGTTTTAACAAACTCGGCTTTGTTTTTTATTTATATTGATTTATTTGAAGACCCAGGCGGAGATGGACGGATGAATTGGTCGCCTTTTACAAGGATTGGCTCTTAAGAGAGGAAAATGGAAGGAAGAAAGGGAGGCCTTTGCCCTGCAGAGGGACAGTTTGGGCTTAAAATAAAATATATAGATTAACTTGACACTATCCGACATGTGCCATTGATTTTCCTTTTTCACTCGATTGGGGATTTGCCATACTCCCCAAGAACATTTTTGCGAAGGATACTTTGGCAGAGCTAAACCAGATTCTCGGTATGTACTTAGGATTATATAAGCGTAACCTAATAATTACAGTGTGACATCGCCGTCTGAATACGAATTACAACTACAAAGAACCCCTGACTCAGCCTTAACGCCATTCAATGTAAATTACCAACATGATTGATGTAGGATAGCACAATTTCCGCTGGTACACTCTACAACATAACATTAGCAAAACTTTGACAATAAATCCACCTTTATTTCTTAAGCATTAAGGTTGATTTTTGTTATAAATTGTTGCTATTATTGTGTGGTTGACTGTATATAATTGCTCATCGTAATATACTTCCGTTTGATGTACAGGTGGGATGGAATGACCTTTGTCTTCACGCCTGATTAGTCCTGTAAGGGTCATCATAATATAAGGTATAGCACAGTCTGATACCGTGTTCATCTGCCGAGTCTTTCCCCAAGCTATGTTGGGATCAGCTGCCAGTCTTACCGGATTTAACTGAATACCGTATTTCACATGGAGCGACTGCCTATCTGATCTCCACAACCCATTTCTGGGTAATATAGTATTCCATAATAAGACTGGTTGTCAGAATTGTAAAGGCTTAACAACTGCAAAAGATCACTATATGACAGTCGGGACAAAAATGATATTTTCATACTAAGTGACAGGTCACGTGACTTGTGTTTGGGTGAAAAGAAGATTTTCAATTTTAAGATTTCGACCTATGTTCCTTGGGGAAAGTGGTTCAATTTTATGCACCTGATAACCTCGTAGAATATACGCGTTTACTCCTTTTAAATTAATGCAGTCGTTATGGTATTGAAAATGTAAATGCGAGCGACATCGAGAGCAAAAACTAGTTCGAAACATTAATATAAAGCAAAGTTTAATATGACGTTCATACCAATTATAGTAAAGGGTTTCATTACCGTAACAGCCCTAAATTAATTTCAATTAATAATAATCTACCATCAAGTATCCGATTTAAATAAATGAATCTATCAGCCCTACATAACGGCTACTGCCGCTCAAACAGATTTGTCGGATACGCTGCGCGTGCGCATATCCCAAGCGAACTGTAAAGATAAGGTCAATAGGTTCATGTTGAATTAAGTTCAGTTAGTGTAACTTAATTCTCACAGTTTTAAATGTTAACGTTATCTTTTACAGAAAACTTAGTTGAAGAATTTTACAGAAGTTTTTTGTGAAAGCAATTATACACTTAATAAATTTAAAATAACAAGTTCGTGTAGTAAGATGTAAATTTCAATGAAGGTTTTTACAAAGCAACGTACAAAAACAATAAAATTTTACGACCGATTTTTTACTAATTACAATCGAAATGACTGAATTTGTTAAATTGGTCATTTTTGACGACATGAATCATGGTTTATTGTATATCAATGGCTGTAAGCACATAAATAGGTAACATTTTCGTTTTTTAATACAAAAATAAAGATTGTGATTAAGTTTTTGTCATGCGTATAAGGTTTATTTGAAAACTGGTTAAATTTGATAAAAATATGTTTATTTGAAAACTGTTACACCTATATCTAATTGAAGATAGTTAAGGCTGTGACTTTTGCTGGAGACTGTATCTACGTTTTTTTTTTTATATCGATACACCGTTGGCTACACCGTTGTTGTTGTAACGTTGTTTTTCATAATATGCAATACATTCTATTGTTGTAAACAAACACCGTTACCATAGCAACGCATTTCATAATATTTGCGTGGAATAGTTCTTCTGTAATTTCTTTGTACAATGTTGCGCAACCCGCTACCGTCGGCCCATGTTACAAAATTATAATTATGGGCTCTTTATGGTAATAATAATATATTTGTATAGTGTAGTGTTGTATTCCATTGTTTTTGTTACCGCAAGTGTGAGAAACAATGTACAACGGGATTTTTCGTCCCACGGAAGTTGTTCAGATATAATTGTTTTTAGGAGGTTCGTAGATAGACGAAGTGTTTGTAAGTTTGTGTGTATGTTACTTGTTTTGATAGTAAGCGGAAGGCGAATATTTTTTTATTTTTACCGCTCAATTGTGTAGTTGTGGTTTAACGTACCAATACAATTATTGAATGAAAAGGAGGTGAATTATGGAATTATTTTTGGTTCAGTTTTTTAAACCTGATTATCTCGTTGAATATACCTACGCACTCTATAAAAAAATCCAGTATTTCTTTTTAAACTCATTGTTGTTGAAACTTTGTGAACTGACTCTACAGCAGGTGTTGTATTCCGCCTTTGGATAGATACAGGGTGTTGTCTTTCGGTAACATGTTTCGGTAATCACCCTGTATGTGTAAGTCCCAATTTTTAAAATTATTGTAATAGTAGTAGTGTCATTTAGGTTGCCCAGTACCTAGTCCTTAATAATAGGGTGTTGACTGTCCCAAACAACTTGACTATTCATAAATCAATAATGCATCAATCTCCAATAATTATAATTATTGCAAATGCACTGCAAATGTCCTGCTGAGCACAGGCCTCTTCCCATAAATAGAAGGAATGGAGCATTGCTCATCTCCAACAATACGAAGTTAAAATTATAAAGAGGACACGTTGATGAATAAAAAAAACAATCATGATGAAGTATATAATTACAAACTAAAAACAGTTAAACCTCAAACTAGTTGACCCACTTTGCTTCGAACCCGGAACCCATCGATCTTACTATCAACACCTGTTTGTTTGATACCGTTGGTATCTGCCGCCGTGATGGATGGAAGGTTCAATGATAGTAGTCAATCAAAATGAGAGCTTCTAAAACATAGTTAAAAATTAATAGCGAAAATGAACCTTACCGCATTGAAATAAGGGTTGTTCTTATCAGCATTATAGTGTTTGGCGCATCGTCTGAACTATTGTAGATATTATTAGTTAATTAATTAGGGCTTCGTTAGCCTTAACTCAAAGCAACTATGGTCAATTCTGTAACATTTGAGGACAAAGCCTCTCTACTCTCTTTCATACCTTTCTCTAGAATTAAAACAATTTCTGCAATCCTACTATATATAATAATTATTATAAATGTGAAAGTGTGGATGTTTTGATGTTTGGATGTTTGTTACTCAATCACGCAAAAACAGCTGAACGGATTTGGATTAAATTTGGCATGCATGTAAACTTTGACATGGAAAAGAACATAGGCTACCTTTTATCTCGATTCCTTAGTAGTTCCCGAGGGAAAATTGAAAATTGTTTACGAGCAAAGCCGTGGGCAGATAGCATCGCGCAAGCTCTCGGCTGAAAATTTTATTAAATTTTTCATTACATTCACAATTTCACATGTTTCATTTCTGAAGTCCACGCAGACGAAGTCGCGGGCAGATGCTAGTCACTTATAAATGTCATACATACTAAGAAAATCACAAAAATAACTGCATCTATTTTGAGAAACTTACATAGAACACTTACCAACAGGAAACATTTACCGTATATTTATAGTTTCAACAATCGATAGGTATTATATTCAAGTTCAGAACGGAAGCAATAATAACCCTTTACGCGTTACTTCAAAGGGACTGACATCAAAGCCGACTGCATGGCCTAGACAAGGATCGAAGAGTTTACGCTATTTTGCGGTTAACATTTTAGGGTTGAGCATAATCAGGTTTGGCGGGAAACTGATAGGGTTAGAAAAAAAACATAGAGGTATTTTTTTCACGTTTTTATTCGTGTATTCGGAAGTTGGACGGATTTTTTCTAAAGGTATAATTTCATTTCAGATTCTTTGATGCATGTCGTGGCTACATGGTATAATATTGAAGCTAATGTGATCCATATTCATTCTTTAAATATTTTTGGCATATGAAAGGGGAAATAAGGCTCATCCTATTTTCTGAAACAGTTGGAAACGTAGGGTTGGGTTTTCTCTGCTATATTTTCCGGTTTCTTTAAGTTAGATACGTTTTTTTAACCGAACAATGTTTCAACCGGCCTGATTTTAAGCAGCAGTGAAGTAGGTACAGAAATATGACCCATCGGCACCGGAGTTCAACGCCTACTTACAATGGTGTACAATAAAAAGTTTTCATTATTACTTACCCACTTTTGTAGTCATAATAACAACAATTTTTCAAAATTAAATTATTTAAATAATATTAGTTCCAGATTGTGCCACCAGCTCAGATAAGTTTGTGGCGCTATAAATGTGTTCTGACGTGATTGATAATATTATTGCGGAAATTAAGTTCATTACTACTCACAAAATTAGCTTAAAATTAGACTTTTTAATCCAACTTTTAACAACTTTATAATTATTTTATAATATCTATATTTATTTATGTATTATTATATTTATTTATGTATATTTATTTATTTTAGTATTAGGTGTGTATATTAAAATTTTATTTTATTTTGTAATATAAATTCTGTAAAGTGTTTATTTTAGTAGTAATTGTATATATTTTTCAATGAACAATATGCAATGCCTTGGTGTTCCATCAAAGAAAAAAAAAATGTATTATTATTACTATTATTTCTATGTGTATTATGTATTAGAGTATAACTATATTTTTTCTTTTTTCTACCTCACTCGATGTTACTGCACCTACCACGCTTGTCTCTACACCACCCTTGGTTGACTGGTAGAGAATGCCTAAGGCATTAAGTCTGCCATTGTACTTTATTGTTATAACTGTGCATAAAGTTTGAATAAATAAATAATGTTCATGATACTTTTATATTATTTTTTCATAAACATAAGTCAGTCTACGTCTCATTTTTGTCAACACAACCTTTTCTTATGATCTATTTCAAGGTAATACTAAATTGATAACGTAGACTAGCAAAGACCCGTCTCAAGGTATCACTTCCAACCAAATTACACGGAAAACGTTTTGCATACTAAATGGAAATTAATATAACTTTAGTTAGGACAAACCCTCCTTTGTTTTATTGAAAATTAATTTTAGAGCTTTTGTTAAGCTAAAAAGAACCTTTTGGGAAATTGCTTAGAATGTATTTTTGGTTACCTGTTTTAAAGATTTGCTGTATAACACGGATAACTCTACTATGATATAATTATAATTTTGGTCTGTAATTACCTCACTGTTTGGAAAGTGCCACTGCTCATATAGAGAAGGAATGAGCATTGATCAATATGTTTGCTCACTTGCGGGTGTCTAATTTCAGATTCATAAGAATATTTATTGGAATAAGAATAGATACACATAGCTGTAATTATATACTATTGGCACATGTATAGACAAGTGCCAGTAGTATAGTAATTATGTCTCTATATTATGTTGTTTAAATATGAGTGAGTTTGATGGTTAATATTCGAAGAAAATCTTCATAGGATAAACACAAATATTTTTGACGTGTAGGTAAATCCCGCGACCTTCGACGAATCTAATTTTAAACGGAAACTGAATTTATGTTTGGCAAAATATTTTCTGTCGTACAAAATTCAGATCAACAAAGTATTTTGTGAATAGTTAATGTTTTCTGAGGTTTACGCTAATGTTAAACGTTAATACAGATGAATGGAAGGAAAATACGCATCGCGCCGACCCCTAATGAATGGGATAAGGGCAGGGAGATTGGGGAGGCAATCTGGCGGCCCGCAAAGCTTCATTGCTTCACAAACCACAACGAGCGATGGCAGTCAGAGTCATCAGGGGGTACCGCACGATCTCGTATGAGGCGGCCACCATACTCGCTCAGACTCTGCCTTGGAGGTGGGAAGCTCAAGTCCTAGTGCAGCTGTACACTTGGCGTAGCCAGCAAAACCAGGATAGCGCTCTGACGCTGAGTGAGAAAAGAGAGGACCTGCGAGCGATGGCACATGCAGCCTGGCTAGACCGGCTGCGCGATCCCACTGCTGGTCAACATACAATTGCCGCCATTCGACCTGTCTTCTGGGACTGGCTGGAACGGCGGCACGGTGATCTCACTTTCCGACTGATGCAGGTTCTTACCGGACACGGCTGTTTCGGTAAGTACTTGTGTCGGATCGGACGTGAACAGTCGAAGGCATGCCACCACTGCACGGCCCTAGAGGACAGTGCTGAACACACTTTACAGGACTGTCCAGCGTGGGATGAAGAGAGGCGCGACTTGGTCGCAGAACTTGGAGGGCGGGAGCTCTCACTCCCAACTGTTGTTGCAGCCATGGTTCGAAGTGAGAGCGCCTGGCGGGCGATGGTCGTTTTTTGCGACCTTATCATAAATAAAAAGGAAGCTGCCGAACGAGGGCGGGCGGGAGGCACAAGCTGTGCACCTGCGCTGTGCTGTGTGTCGCAGGCGCATAGGGCGCCGCAATAGGGCGTTAAACGACCTCAGACCACCTTGAGGTCGGGCCTGCGGGTGACGAGGAGGGCAACTCGTCATCCGATCAGCTGACAGGCCACGGTGGATGCGAACGGGAAGTCCGACGCGTTCGCCCTCGGATGAAGTGAGGGGTGGACATTTTACATCCACCCCTCTGGAAGGGGTTCTTCGAGGACCAAGGCCTGCCAGAGCTGCGTTGGGAATACGCAAGTGATCCCGCGGCTCTGGCTAAGGCAATGACGGGACCGGGGTGTTTTTAGTCGGTTAAAGTCCGAAATATCCCCATGCCGTGCCTTCGGCGTGGGGAAGTCATAAGCTTTTCACCCCGCAAAAAAAAAAAAAAAAAAAAAGGAGATGAAAATGATTTCAGGAGTCAATGTTACTAAGGGATATAATCGACTAGGGATATAGTCGCTCCAGGTTGTAAAATAAGCACTAATCTAAAGAAAGTACAAAATAGCGGTCGAACGTGAGATAATTGTACCCAGCATCTTCCCGCACATCCCACGTTAACTTCGCAGTTAAGTCGGTGAACCTTTTTTAAAACTTTATCTTGATCCGGCTAATAACGATCTTGTAGTCACGAATGGTGATATGAATGATACATACAGCACCTCTGTTTAACCAATAACATTTGTATTGGGGAACAGTAGATAAATACCTTACTATCTTTTTGTTTATTTTTGGGTCGCAAATTACTAGATTCTTGTTAACCCCTCGTGCTAAGCTAAATGCTAGTGTTACGAGTGGGTTTACGTTGGTAGTGCAACGGGTTGTTTACGATATTCATAAGTATTACTTAAGCGTGTTTTAAAATCATAGCCAGTAGTTTTTTTTAATTAGATTGGAAGGACCGTGTTGACCTTGATTAACTTAACTCAAAGCTTTCGCACGGTTATCCTACTCTGTGAAAGAAAAAGTCTACCGGTAAAATTAAAATCACCACCAAATAACATCACACAAAAGCAATTTTGTTACAGCATTGGATTATTCTGAAACAATTTCGCATCAAGTTTCTACTTTCTACCATAACTCCAAACTATAAAATTCTCATAAAATATTGAATATGAAACCTGTCTGTGTGTCTATTCAGCGGTAACCATCAGCATAAAAGGCTGACACTACCATCGCGGGTCACATCCATTACATAAATTATATGCCAACAGAATCTTAACAAGATCTCCGATATAAAAGTGTAATGATCAATAAGCGTCCTACCTGATGGGTGAAGCGAGGCTGCGGCGAGCTATAAAAAGCTAGTAGTAAGTTCTATGTTGAGCGTAAGTTTTATCTATTCAAGAAGTAATGAAAAAAATACTAAAGAAAAATAATATGTGTAGCTAATATTTTTGTCTTTAAAGGCGTAATATATATAAGTAGCATATACATAATATATTACTTAGTTTCAGAATAAAAAAAAAGATGATTACCAGATTGACAGTAGACCTTATAATTAATTTTTTTATTTAATGTTTCTCGCCTCGCGCGGCGACCTGTCCACGATCCAAACATTAAGGACAAGTTGCAGAATAAACCTTACTTTATTATTATTACTATCCTTTATAAACAAAGACATAATTAAAAATAAAACTGCTTTTTTTATTGAAACAAAACAAGGACAATAACTTAAAATTAACGAAATAAAGTAGAAAATATTTTTTGTTCAAGCGATGTTTAATTAAACTTTATCGCGCTATTCGAACCTGGGACACAGCCTTAGAAAGTCAGTACAGTGCACAATTATCACCTATAATGGGCCTGTTATCACCTTGTTTAATTTTATATGCATTTAAAATGGTTAACTTCGTATAAATATCTGAACCGGCTTCTATAGTGAAGAATCTTAAGTGGCTGATAATTTTAGGTTAATATGATACTATTATTTTGTTAGGTTACATTTCTGGGTATATACTTGACTGCCTCGTCGGTTCACCTAGGTAATAATAACAATAAAACATAGTCACCTAACACTACACACCTATAGGCTGATTTCTTGTACTAAGCATAATATTAATTGCAATAGTCCAGCATGCATTTCTTTCATACCTGTTCTCACATAGAGCAGGGTTGGATAGTCCCTCATCGCACTTTAGAGTAAAGTTCTCAACAAAGCCATTGTGTGTTAGACCATGTCCTCTCGTAAGCTTTTTAAAGAACCGGGTATCTTCATTACTGAAGATAGCCCGTGATAAAAAAAGGCGGTGTCAACACTGGTGAAGAATATTGATTTTTTTAAATATTTGAAAACTAAAGCTGCGAGCCGCTAATTTTATTGCACGAATAAAAGTTATCTGATTATGGTCCAATTAGCCCAAGTAGTTTACCTTCAAAATTGTCATAGATAGTATAAATGTATTTCGTATCTCTATGTATAAAATCCCTTCAGATAAACAGTAATTCTATTTGCGAACACTTAACACAATAACCCATCAACTCTGTTCGAGCTTAACTTCGTTACCTAGTCCTTTGAATACAAATTGCGGCACTTTTAAACTAACAGTAATATACAAATATGATTATGTCATAACTCTGTTGCTTGGGGAATAAGGCTTAAATTTGAACTAGTTTTTAACCGACTTCTAAAAGAGGAATCTCTCCATTTGACTGTGTTTATTTTGTATGTTTGTGATGAGATCTTTCGGCTATTTCGGATGGACTTCACGATTTTTTTGTCGCTGATAGTGTATACTTTAGAGCGGCCTATCGCGTTGATCATATTTAAATTAAAATTCATTTATTTCAGGAGTTGAATCCCATAAACACATACAACATATACAATTATTATAACCATCCCACCTCACACATAACAAGCCTTTTGCAACAATGTCGCATACAGGAACATATACCACGTTTCCCACGAAACATAGGTGGAAATCATCAAAATCAGAAATTCAATACTAATTAACGGAGTTCGCGTCACAACTGTGTGGCGTCGAAGTGATTCAACGTATAATATGTGATTCTAAATTATACCAAGCATTTACTACTAGTACATTTGCCATATATTCGTGCTCAGTTTTGACTCCAGTTATAAACTCAATTCATTATCTACTTTTGCTGCTGATTGTACCTACTAGAACCACTGCTGTGTTTTCACCAGACCTATTCTGTTACCAAAACTCTATAGACCAAGGTCTGTAGACCCACAACCACCAAACTACAAAGTCAAGTCTTAACAGATAAATTAATTTTAATCCTGCTAGCATTAATTAGAGGATCCCTCTTGACGAAGGTTAAGTTATTCCTAGTAATTGGTTCTTGAGTACCACTCACCTTGGCGTATATTCTTTGTTTAATAGGGTTGGCAAAAAACTTCGGTTATAATAACCTTGACCTTTAGTAAGTTTAAAATGATTTGTAGTTTTTTTTTGTTGAATGATTAATTAATGTTTCAATAATTTTAAATGTTATTGTCTGCATCGTTAAACTTACTAGTGTTATTAATTGACTTAATATATATATTTGTCTATTTGTCAGTTATTTTTAATACAAATCTTTCAATCACTAGTTAATGATATTATGTATAATTAACTATTGCTCGCGGCTTCGCCCACGTGTTTTTTGGTTATTGCGAAAATTAGCTTATAGCCTTCGTCGATAAATGGCCTATCTAACAGTGGAATAATTTTCAAATCGGTTTAGCAACTACTGAGATTAGCCTGCGCTAACCAAACCATCAAATAAACTGTACAGCTTTATAATTTATTAGAATAGATACATAAATTTGAAGTCAGCATTCGGCAAAAACTGTTTGATAACCGAAATTTTAAAGACATTTTCGCGAATGGAAGCCAGTGTTCAAAATCTACCGACCCTATGCATAAAATGTATTATTCTAGTCGAATTCATTAACTTAGTCATTTTATATTTTCTTCTTGAGCGAGACATAACATAACTTCTATAACATGTAAGAGAAGATATTCTGAGAAAATAAACCGTATTCATAAACCTAAAAAAATTTAACCTTTGTAGATTTTTTGTTGTAGTACAAAAAGGGGTTCTGTTTATCATAGTAAGTAAATTAAATAAGGGATTGAATGACGTTGCTATTAAAATATTGAATGGACGAACAGACAATAGGACATCCTGGGATATAGTTGAACAATGTGTTGTTACTGACCGACGGTTTTTAGACGATATAATTTGATATAAATATGCGGGTCATTTATTTGTATTGTGTGGTAGGTACTTTCTTATGAAACTTCTGTGACCAATGCAATAGGAAAAAAGGTTGTTATCCTCCTGGGTGCTATGAATTCTTATCAAATTCAATTTGGAGTTTCTGAACTCTCTAAAAGTCAACCCGTTGTTTCGGATCGCAATACTCTTTTTCTTATGGCAATTTGACCAAATGATGGATGGATTTTTATAGAAGGACATAGACTTCCTATAAATTCAAACTTAACCTTAAAATAGGGAATAAAGCTAGCCTTAAAGGCTAAATACATTGACCTAATCAACTCGTGACACCACATAATATGTCCGATTAAATCTATTCAATTAATAAAACATAAATAAAATATAAATAAAAATATTTCTATAACACGATGATTCAACCCTTTTCTATAAGTTATCCGGCTTACTTCTTGAATAAAACAAATAACGTTTGGTATGTAAATGATAATATCTTTGTAATTGGATATGGGCTTAATTGTTAAGCTGATTTAACTTAGTAACGGCTTTGTTGTTACTTTCAAATTTTGAATATAAATTCAATTATAATTCTTCATCACGTTGGGTGTTGGTTCCGTATATTTTTTTAGGTTGCAATTTTATGACAATGTGATGTTAGTATAAGGATTTTTAATTATTTCATTATTGGTTTGAAATTAATAAAATATATTGTTTTCAAAGTATTTTTATTAATTTTAAATATCGTGAGTTTTTACACTTTTACATAAAAGTTTAACAAATTAATATAATCTAAAAAAAGGATTTTTTAAAGCATACGAGCAATAACTGTCGTACATAAATGCTATAAAAAATTGTAGTTAAAAAAATCAGTAGTTACTCCTTTGTTTATCTTGGTTACCGCTTTTTTTTTTTTTTTTTTTTTTTTTAAACAAATCCATAAAAAAATTTTAGTCTCTAAGCACCAAAATCATGCAATACTTAGTACAAAAAAATAATCAAACAGACCATACTTAAATATAAAAAAGCCATTAATAAACATAAATACCTACATCTGTAAAGACAACAAAAAAGAACAACATTCCCACAAAGAACGATTCAAAAATCCAAGCCACATAAAATACTAAAACATTTTCTGTACAGAACCCCAACATCTATGGTGTTTTTATGGCGCGTCCCTTGATGGATTTATAGTGTAGCAGTTGATTTATTCGATAGTTATCGTGTCCCGTCAGGCCCTACCCTATTTACATTACAAGACCTTAACTGGCTCACTCAACTCCTTTTTAAGTTCAAAATTGTGTAGTTAAAGTCCCTTATTTTGAGATGTAATTAGATCAGTCATTGAAGGAACAACAAAAAAGTTTAAAGTGAACATTTTAATGTTAGCCCAGTCATATTAGGTAAAAAAAGGGGTGGGGGACCCCCCACAGTGCTTGCGTCCACGTCGCGTCCCCTGGAAACGACCCAGTTCTGTCACCGTAACGGAGTGGCAGACTGGGCTCGGCCAAAGAGCACTGTGCCATCGTAGACGACTATCTCGCCTTGTGTCTACGATTCTGCGGATAATATGATCACGCGGGACGCCCATCGGCGTTTCTCGAAAGGCCCTTCTCAGGGCCAACCCAAAGGCCCTTCTCAGGGCCAACCCAAAGGCCCTTCTGAGGGCCAGTCCGACGCTTCGGCGTCAGAAGCTAGCCGCGCGCCGTCTGCAGCTGGCTTCTTTGGAAGGGCGGACGAAATTTCAGATTCCGGCGAGTCCCAAACTAGCGTCTCGGACGCGGGCAAAACCCGGTCGCGGAAGCGTGCTTATCTGAAAGAAGGCTCCGAGGGTTCCTCGACTTCGCGATCGTTGAAGCTGGCAAAGGCCAAAAAGCCAGCGACATTAGTGGACACCCACGTCGTTGGTCTCGCGGACGCCCAACACCAGTTGGACTTGGCTCGACGGGTGCAGCACCTGCAAGAGCTGGAAGAGCGGGTTGCTGCCAAGGAGCAACGGGCGCGTGCCGCCCGGGCCAGGTCCGGGTACGGTGCGTCCCGGGTGGTGTACGCGGACCACTCCTTGGTAGAGCTGGAGCGGATGGCGGAGGAGGACGAGGAGGAGATAGCGGAGGTCGCCTCTAAGTCCTCTAACTTGAAAGGGACCTTTCAAAAAGCCCTTAAATGCAGGGCCGCTAGCATGCGCGGCATCATCGAGGAGCTTGTCCGGCGGAAAGCGACCGATGAGATGCGGCAATTGCAGGCGACAGTCGATCGCCTGCGATCGGAGGTCAGCCAGCTTAACCAGAAGCTGGCTGACGCCACCACTCGGCCAAATCAGACCGAACAAAGGCCTGCGGTTGAATTCCCTGCCCCCAACCTTGAGGATGTCATCCGCAAGGTTATAATGGAGGAGCGGGCATTCACAAGAGCCTGCTTAGCAGGTATCGAGGACCGGCTCTTGCCAGAGAAACGTCTCCGACCGCCGCTTGCCGCGGATAAGAAGCGGAGTGAACCGGGGCCGTCCTCGCAAGGCGAGGACACCCCTGTCCCATCCGCCACTCCGTCCAACCAACAAGACTGGACTGAAGTAGTCAGGAAGGGGAAGGGGAAGGGCAAGGGCAAAAAGGTGGCGACGGCTGTCTCTGCCGTCCCCGCCACGACGCCTCCCAACCAGTCGAAAACGACCGGAAAGGGAAAGGTCAAGGGCAAAAAGGCGGCATTGGCCACCCCTGCCACCACGCCTCCCAGCCATTCGCAGACGACTGGCAAGGGTAAGGGAAAGGGGACAGGGAGGGGACTTGGACGACTCGTTCCCCCAAAGACCGCAGCCGTCGTGGTGACGCTCACCGCGGAGGCAGTGGAGCGAGGAGAGACGTACGCGTCCGTACTAGTGCGGGCGCGTGCCAATGCCGATCCCACCCAACTGGGGATTGGCAAAGTCTCTTGCCGACGGACCCAAACAGGGGCTCGAATTTTCGAGTTCGCAGGGGTGGAGGGCAGCGCCAGCGCTGACCTGTTCGCAGCCAAGCTGCAAGAGGCCATCGCAGACGTGGCCAAGGTGGTCCGACCGGTCAAGTCGGCGCCCATAGAGGTGACCGACCTCGATGACTCGGTCACCAAAGAGGATGTGGTGGCGGCAGTCGCAGCAATTGGGGGCTGCAGCGTCGCGGCGGTGCAAAGCCGGGACATCAGGCCCGGCCGTGGTGGCATGGGCACCATCCGGCTCGAGTGCCCGGTCGCCGTTGCCAAAGCCGTCCTCAAGAAGGGATGGCTCTCCGTCGGCTTCAGCTCGGGTGCAGTCCGCGCACTTGTAGACCAGCCTCTCCGCTGTTACAGGTGCTGCGGCATCGGGCACACCCGAGCCCTCTGTCCGTCCACGGTCGATAGGACGGACAGCTGCTACCGCTGCGGCAAAGAGGGCCACAAAGCCGCCTCCTGCACGGCCGCTACGCCACACTGCGCAGTGTGTGAAGCCAGTGGCCGCCCGGCAGGCCACGTGATGAAGGGGAGGATGTGCAATCCTCCCCCTCAGAGGGGCAAAGTGCAGGCGCCGGTTGGGCCTGCTGTTAACGCCGTCGTTTCCGGGGCTGGAAACGCGGCGGCTGCAGAGGAGGGGGGTGATATGTCCGAGTAATGGATAGGGTCCAACATCGCATCCTCCAGGCGAACATCAACCACTGCCGGGCGGCCCAGGATCTGCTTGTCCAGACCATGGCTGAGTGGTTGATCGACTTGGCGGTGGTCGCCGAGCCTTACTCGGTCCCAGGTCATTGGCTAGGCGATCGGGACGGCTTGGTGGCATTGGTGTCGCGGTCTACCACGGACTCCCCTCCCCTCTCGTTTTTAGAGAGGGGACCAGGATACGTGGCGGCCACGTGGGGAGAAGTGGCCTTGGTGGGGGTCTATTTCTCACCAAACCGCCCTCTCTCGGACTTTGAAAATTTCCTGGAGGTCCTCACTGCAGTCGTAGGGAGGGCGGCGCCGCGCCAGGTTGTGGTGTCGGGTGACCTGAACGCCAAGTCGGTGGCCTGGGGCAACCGGGCTGCCTCTTGCAACGTCCGGGGACGCGCCGTCGAGTTTTGGGCGGCGTCATGCGGTGTGTCCCTCCTCAACAGGGGGGCGGTCCACACGTGTGTGCGGCAACGGGGAGGGTCGGTGGTCGACGTCTCGTTTGCCACCCCCGTGCTAGCCGCCCGCATTGTGAACTGGCGCGTGGAGATGGTGGAGACCTTGTCGGACCACCGGTACGTGCGGTTCGACATCTCCACCCAGGAACCCCGGGGGGCATGCTCTGGCAGGTCTCCCTTCCCTCGGTGGGCTCTCACTCGTCTGGATCGGGAAGCAGCCAATGAGGCAGCCTTTCTCCAGGACTGGCTGTCGCCTCCTGTCGAGGTCCTGGATGTGGACGCCGCGGCAATCCAGCTTAGGAGATCCCTGACCAGGGTGTGTGACTCCAGCATGCCCCGCTCTAGCCGTCCGCCTCCCCGCCGTGCCGTCTATTGGTGGACGGAGGAACTAGCGGGGCTCCGGGTCGCCTGCATGGCGGCCAGAAGGGCATACACGCGGAGCCGACGGCGCAGCGCCCGTAATCAGGCAGATGAGGACCGCCTCTACGAGTCTTACCGCGAGGCGAAGACGCTCCTCAAGTCAGCTATGTGCGCTGCCAAGGACTCGGCGAGGGCCGAGTTGCTGGAGGGTCTCGACAGGGATCCTTATGGGAGACCGTACAAGGCAGCGCGGAACCAATTGCGCCCCCATGGCCCCCCACTGACGGAGACCCTCGAGCCAGCGCTGCTGGATGGAGTGGTCCGGTCCCTGTTTCCGCGCAGGACCGATTTTAGCCCACCAACGATGGATCCCCCGCAGGGTGCGGCTTCACCGGAGGAAGGGGTCCTCCCAGTGACGGCGGAGGAGTTCTGCGCGGGGGTTCTCATCCTCCGCGCAAAGAAGACGGCCCCGGGACCGGACGGCGTTCCCGCACGGGTAGTGGCCATAGCTGCCGCTCAAATGGAGAACAGGTTTCGGGACCTCTTCAGCGCATGCCTCACGGCCGGAAGGTTCCCGAGACTGTGGAAGGAGGGGCAGCTGTGCCTCCTCCGCAAGGACGGACGCCCGGTCGATTCCCCCTCGGCATACCGGCCCATCGTTTTGCTCGATGAGATTGGCAAAATGTTTGAGGGGATCATTGCCTGCCGGCTTAACAGCCATTTGCGGAGGGTGGGGCCGGACCTGTCGGACGCCCAGTTCGGTTTCCGACAAGGGCGTTCGACCATCGACGCGCTAGCCCTACTCAAAGACCAGGTGAAGGTGGCGGTGGAGGCGGGGGACGGAGTGTTGGCGGTGTCATTCGACATAGCCAATGCTTTTAACTCCGTGCCCCATTCAACGATTTTGGAGGCACTCCGGTATCACGGCGTGCCTCAATACTTGAGGAACCTCCTGGCCAGCTACTTGGCGGACCGAGAAGTCTTACTTGTAGACAAAACGGGCAGTCTGAGGAGATACGGCGCGGAGTCTGGTGTTCCGCAGGGCTCAGTACTGGGGCCCCTACTGTGGAACATAGGGTTCGACTGGCTCCTGCGGGGAGCGCTCCTCCAGGGAACGAGTGTCATATGTTACGCGGATGACACTCTCCTCACTGCCCGAGGTAGGAGCTTCGGGGAGGTGGCCTGTCTGGCCTCTGCTGGGGGATCCTTGGTTGCAGGGAGAATCCACCGCCTGGGGTTGAAGGTGGCGCTAAACAAGACCGAGGCCGTGTTCTTTCGCGGGCCTCGGCAGCGCTGCCCTCCTGATGCCCACATAGTCGTGGAGGGTATCAGGGTAGGGATCCAGGCCCATATGAAATATCTGGGGTTGGTGCTGGACAGCAAATGGCGCTTCGGTCCACATTTCACCGGGCTGTCGACGCGCCTGCTGAAAGCCGCGAATGCCCTCTCGTGGCTCCTTCCAAACCTGGGGGGGCCCAGTGCGCGGTGCCGGCACTTGTATGCTGGTATCCTGCGGAGTATGGCCCTATACGGAGCCCCCATCTGGGCGGAGTCCCTTCACAGGAGAGAGAATGCGACCGCGATCCGCAGGCCCCAAAGGGCTATTGCACTTCGGGTGACGAGGGCCTACCGCTCGGTGGGCTTTTCGGCGGCATGTGCTCTGGCTGGCACACCTCCCTGGGAGTTGGAGGCGTGGGTGCTCGCCAGAGTATACGAGTGGACGGCGCGTCGGAAAGCGCTCGGGGAGCGCCCCACCGCGGCGGAGCGGGAGGCCGTGCGGCGGGAGGCGAGGGACGCAATCGTCGTCCATTGGACGGAGGACCTCGCCACCGCCACCTTTGGCCGACGAACTTTAGACGCGATCGGTCCAAACCTGCAGGACTGGCTCGAGCGGCCACACGGCTTCCTCTCGTTCCGTCTTGTGCAGGTGTTGTCAGGCCACGGCTGCTTTGGATCTTACCTGCACAGGATCGGGAGGGAGGAAACTCCGGCGTGCCATGACTGCGGTGCGGCGGAGGACACAGCACAGCACACCCTCGAGGTCTGCCCAGCTTGGTCTGACGCACGCCGCGGCCTGACTGCGGAAATCGGGCAAGACCTCTCGCTCCCTGGCGTTGTCAGCTCCATGCTGGAGAGTGAGGAGGCCTGGGCAGCGGTCGCCTCCTTTTGCGAAAACGTCATTTCGCGAAAGGAGGCGGCGGAGCGCGTGCGGGAGGATGACCCTCTCGCTGCGCCGCTCCGAAGACGAAGGAGAGGTCGAAGAGGTCGTAATCTTCTCCCTTCTCATGGTGATGATAGGCGGGTGACAGGCGCGGGGGCGCCGTCGCCCGCATTGCACTCTACACCACCCTTGCCGGGTATTCCCAGCCCTCCCCCCACGGGGATGGCGTGAAGGGCCCGCCGTGAAGGCGGAATTTCGTCGGAGGTAGACTGGAGGTAAAGGCTGCGCCGGTTTCCCAGTCCTCCTCCACTCAGACGATGCGGGAATGCCGCTGGGTTGTTTTAGTGGGTATACCGGGTCAGCCCGTGGAGTCCCACATAACCCCCCCATTCCCCCATATGGGGGGGTATGCGTAATGCATTTTTTCCCAGCGTCAAAAAAAAAAAAAAAAAAAAAAAAAAAAGGTAAAAAAAGGGGTCAACCTCGGAATGAAAGATAATAAGCTGCAAATTGGTATGAACCTTTGTTTTGTCATTCTAAATGTTGTCTCAAAAGTCACAATCGTTATCGTGTCCGCGTCTCAAGATATTCAAGGTCAAAGGTCACAAAAATCGGTTTTTCGCGAATATCTGGCTTCCTATCGGTTAAATGAGATTTGCATTTATTATAAAAGTTGTAGGCTATAAAATTCCCTACAACTTTTGTTTAAACTTTTTTTTCATACGACCAACCGTTTTGAAGGTAGAGCGCGAAGTGCACATCGTACAGTCATATACGGCCTAATGCAAGGTCAATCGTGAGTTATGGTTATCAGTACGTTATAAAGTCAATTATTTACTTGGAAATTATAATTATTAAACAATGCCTATTATTTATGTACTAACTATTAATTATTTATATTTAATTAAAGTAAGTAACTTGATTATTTATATATAATTATTCATATTTAACTATTTAAGTATAAAATATTATTAATTCTGGATTATATATTTTAGTTTTATTTTAAGTTAAAATGATAGTAAGAGTATATATTTTACACATATTTTTATTTATTATTAAATACGGCATAATATACATTTATCAAAATGTGAGTTCAAATATCAAAAGTATCTTTGTTGATTTTAATTGTAATGAAATTGGAAATGGAAGCTAATTATCTTCTTCTTCTTCGTCGTCTTCTTCTTCTTGTCGCTCAAAAATGTAATAAAATGCTCAAAAATAAAACACAAATCAGCCATAGCTCTTAAAACCGTACGTCCGTAGTTGCAACGGTACAATTTCAAACTAACGAATAATCTTGACTCATACAAAGTGGAGAGAGTGGCCTTGAATACTATAGAACATCTGTCCCGGCAATGAATAGAAAAGGGCATAGGGTAGGGACAAGTATTTCCAGGTATATAAGTATTGAGAAATTTACGCGTTTTAAAGAAAAGATATATAATGTCATTTTAACTTAAAATAAAACTAAAATATATAATCCAGAATTAATAATATTTTATACTTAAATAGTTAAATATGAATAATTATATATAAATAATCAAGTTACTTACTTTAATTAAATATAAATAATTAATAGTTAGTACATAAATAATAGGCATTGTTTAATAATTATAATTTCCAAGTAAATAATTGACTTTATAACGTACTGATAACCATAACTCACGATTGACCTTGCATTAGGCCGTATATGACTGTACGATGTGCACTTCGCGCTCTACCTTCAAAACGGTTGGTCGTATGAAAAAAAAGTTTAAACAAAAGTTGTAGGGAATTTTATAGCCTACAACTTTTATAATAAATGCAAATCTCATTTAACCGATAGGAAGCCAGATATTCGCGAAAAACCGATTTTTGTGACCTTTGACCTTGAATATCTTGAGACGCGGACACGATAACGATTGTGACTTTTGAGACAACATTTAGAATGACAAAACAAAGGTTCATACCAATTTGCAGCTTATTATCTTTCATTCCGAGGTGAAAGCCCTAATATGACTGGGCTATGTGCAGCTGTTTGATTTTTGAATTAGTAAGAACAAATTTTTTTTCGCTAAGTAATTGTTCCCTTTTTGGGTAATTATAATCGCTATCGCCGTCACACCGGTATGACACCGCTATTGGTCTGAAGCCCCGCCATCTTTGAGTGATTAAAATCAATTGCTAAAATTTTACTCTTCTCTTCATGTAAGTCGAGTATTTCTTGTTAACCTCAGTTCTATAATCGATAATTATAATAAGCTATGTTTCCACAAAAATTTTTGATTAGCCCATACGTACCACAGCAGTAGAAAAAAGTGTTTACATCTAAACTAATATTATAAAGCTGAAGATATTTTTGTTTGTTTCTTTGAACGCGCTAATTTTAGAAACTACTGATCCGATTTGAAAAAATCTTTCTCTGTTAGATAGCCCAGAATTTTCCGGCACGCAGGCAGAGCCGGGATCAAAAACTAGTGTACCATAAAAGTTAGAAACGTTCAATAATCATATTTATTTTTGTTGCAGGTATGTAACCTAGTATGTGACTCCAAATTAAAACTGCAAGCCGGTCAGGTAAAGGTTATAATTATATAGGTAAGTGTAAGTAGGTAGATACTGATTATATTCCCAAATATCTGTTTTTATTTTAGTCTATTATTTTCTTATGAAAGTAATCCAAAAAATCAGGATTTTATGCGAAAACAATTTACTCCGATAATGGAAGCCAAAGAAAACGGATACGTGGCATGCCTTTTAAGTTTTGTCGTTTGAAGAATAAAACACAACTAGAACCTTATAGTACTTTTTATTGTTTTTCAAAGTATTCACCACGTAGCTTAATACACTTTTCCATTCGCTCAAACCAGTTATTATAACATTTATTCCACTCTAAATTGGGGGTGTTCAAAATGGCTGACTTGAAAGCGTCGACTGCTTCTTCACCGGACTGGAACCTTTGACCACGAAGACTTTTTTTAATTTTAGGAAATGTAAAGAAATCGTTAGGGCTTAGGTCAGGACTGTATGGAGGATGGTCAAGAATTTCTACTTTTTCCTGCTTCAAATACTCAATCGTTTGTCGAGCGCTGTGTGAGCTTGCGTTGTCGTGGTGCAGGATGATGCGTCGCTTTGAGTTCGATTTTCGAAGTTCGGCGATGACTTGTGGTAAACAAACTGTGGTATACCACTCTGCGTTAACCGTTCTACGATCTTCAAGTGCAATAGTCGCAACATGGCCGGTTTTTCCAACGAACGTGGCCACCATCTTCTTTGAAGTGCTTCGAGAACGAACAACTTTAGTCGGCTTAGGCTCGTCTTGAAAGACCCAGATTGTAGATTGTTGTTTGGAATCAGGGTCGTAGGCATAGATCCAAGATTCATCACCACTGATGATGTCGTAGACGTGATTTGACTCTCCTCGGTTGAACCTTTGCAGAGATTTCTTACACCATCTGACGCGGGCCGCCTTGTGATCGTCGGAAAGCAGATGCGGTATCCAACGGCAAACTAGCTTTCTCACACCAAGCGCTTCATGCAAGATCTTCTGAATGGTTGTCCCTGAGATGCCTAATAGAGCCTCTATCTCTCGATACGTCACATGACGATCTTCGAGAATTAGTTGTCTCACAGCAATGATATTATCTTCAGTGAAGGCGGATTTTGGGCGTCCTTCGCGAGATTTGTCACTAACACTAGTGTGTCCACGCTGGAATTCTAAATACCAGCGTTCGACAGTCCGCAGACATGGGGCTTCATCACTGAACACAGATGTTAGCTCTTCAAAACACTGAAGCCGTGTTAGGCCTCTTTTAAAGTTGTAGAAAATTATTGCACGTACATTTTCCTTAGAAAGATTCATTTTCGTACGTAACCTGACAGATTCTAATCGACGCTGTGACTAAACAATAGCATTAATCCTAATACTTTTAACTGTGTTGAGATTCAAAATATAAACACATTCGAATATAGAACAGTTCCAAATTCAAAATTGCCGGGAAATATGGAAACGACAGAACTTAAAAGGCACGCCTAGTATACACTGAAAGCGGCATAACGAACAACTTTTCAAAAAACAAATTTCCATAACAACAAAATCTTTTAAAATCTTCAAGTACCTTTTAAAATCTCATTATATTATTTCCTTGATTCCAAACCTTACACACGTTCAAATGTCAACCAACTAAGTTCCACTATATTTAATAAGGCTTACGTCACAAAAAAAGTAAAATTAATCTTCATGCTTTCGGTTATGGGATTATAATATTTCCTCAAAAAAACTTTTGTGACAATAGGTACCGCGTACCTCACGTAAGAGATAAAAATCAAATAGCAAAAAGCAATCTTATTGTGTTTGGAATAAAGTCGATGTCCATAAACAAGTGTGCTATCGATAGTATAGATTGTACTACCGACATAATAATAAGCTTCTTCATTTACCCGCTACTGGTTTTTTATTCCGTAATTCCCCTTCTATGAGAGGTAAGTACATTTTAATGGTGGGACTGATTTCCGTGACCACTAAGCTTACTTTGGTGAGATTTACTGAACAAAATCGAAGCCGACCAGGACAGAGTTGAGAAAAGGGTGGACCACAAATATCAAAACACTTACAACCGAATTGAGAACTTCTTTCTTCTTGTAAAGTCGGTTGAAGTTGAATACCTAGGGTCAAAAACATTTTTCATATCATCCAGGTGAAATGAGCTGAGTAAATACGTGAATTTGTTTACCTTGAAACCATATCACTAAGGGGAAAAAATGCTACTTTTGCCGTGTGAGTGTCAAGTCGCTGATATCACCTGGGTGCAATGTTTCCGAGTTTTCGACTCAAATATCAATCAATCAACTTAGCCTATCGGGATCCACTGCTAGACTCAGGCCTCTATCACGTTGCGCCACAACACCCGTCTTCCATAATGGAATGGCGTGCACTAAATGGTGTGCCCAAATGGGCACACCAGTTGGGACTGTTGTTGGGGCACACCATCATTAAGGTGTTTGCTCTAGTCATCAAATTGAGCAAGCGGATTGTTTCATTCAGTTCTCTTTCTAAAGTTTCTATATCCCTCAGTCGCCTCTTACGACACTCACGGAAATCTAATACCCAGATGAATACATGCGACTTGTGCCTTAACTCATATCATTTTGTTCTATTTTCACATAGTTTCTGATCGACGAAGTAATTTCTATACAACAGCAATTTCAATAAGCCATGCGTAGGTCAAGCCGACTAACAAAAGGTGATTCTTTTTTGTTTTATTACCATTCCATCGATCGGTTACTGCGTGAATCTTTTAGAAATATTCTATGGTAGCCAGTAATGGTTTAAGCCCGTCCAAATCATAAAGTCCAGTGTAGCCTGGTCGTTAGCCTAAGAGGATTATTCTAATAAATATGAAATGTATTTAAATCCTTCGTTGGCTACTCGATTTTTTTACTTTTTAGGGATATATTAATCTCTCAGTATGTAAATTCTTTGATTTATTTGGTCGACTTTATTTTATGGGCGTGGAATATGCTTGAGTGATGAATGTTTGATGTTTTTAACAATGAAAATAATATCTATGAACAAATTTTAAGCAGTTTCTCGGAGTTTCTTTCTTCTGTTACCTTATCTTTAAATTTGTTTCTAAAGTATTTAGTTCCTCCTTTTGGAGCTATTTTTTTTTTCTAGCCCTCCATAATATCGCACTCTTCCTTTAAAAATAGATTTGTTTATAAATAATGTTGTCATCACATATTGCTCCTAATCCAAAGTAAGTAGCTAAAGCACTGTGTTATGGAATCAGAGACAACGAAGGTACCACAAACACCTAGACCCAAGACAATAGAAAGAAAAGAAAGAAAGAAAGATTTATTAGCGTCATATGCAACGCATAAAAAAAAAGATGTAGAAAAGTTTTTCTTTTTTATACGTTGACCCATCCGGGGTTCAAACCCGAGACCTCTAAGCTAGCGCCACCTTGAAAACCGGTCAAATCGTTATACTTTCAATAGTACCTAATACCTACCGAAACAGAATCCATGAATCCAATAACATATAAAAATCCGATATCCCCTAAAATTAATGGGTGACAAGACCAGCTTTCTATGTCAAACTAAATTAGAATTCGTCCTCCATTCGAACCAGTATTTGTGCTAACAACGGGAGCAGCTATCAATCATACTGACTACTGATTGACGGGATGTATTGGCGTTTGTTTGTAAATGTTATAACGTTTAGGGTGTGTTGATATTATAAACGATATATTTTTAATGGTTCCCAATAGTTCTTGATGACTAGAAAGGGATTTGGGCAAACTCAAAACAGTAATAGCAAATTATGTCAAAAAAATAAACCTTTGTTTGGTATTTGGTATTTAAGCGGTGGTAGTCTAATGGCTAGGGCGTCGGACATGCAATCATTAAAAAAAAAACCTTAGTTTGGTATTTGGTATTTAAGCGGTGGTAGTCTAATGGCTAGGGCGTCGGACATGAAATCATGTGGTTGCTAGTTCGAATCCTACCCATGCACTACCGACGCGAACCCACTCGTAACACTAGCTTTTAACTAAGTACGGAGTTAACAAGAATACTAGTAATTTACGACCCACATTGCTAGTAATCATTAAAAAAAGAACACATTTTGGAAAAAAAACTTGAGAGGTGTTAAGGGACACCCGGATGGAACGCAGTTCCTTTCGATTAATTAGTGAAGGAATCGTAATATTTTTTTTAAGTTGTAATATTTTTTTTTAGTATAAACAAATATAATGTAATATAAACTTAATCAGTAGGCTCAATTTTAGTAACTAAATATAACTGGCTTGCTTTCTATGAGAGAGAGAGACAGACAGAGAAACACGCGCACGCCACACGGCTTACAACTATAATAGCAATAAATAAACTTAAAAAAAAAAAGCGACTTCAAAAACCAAAACAAAACTTAAAAGGCAACAAAAATTGTAAAATAAACTTTTATACAAAAAGAATTATATTATAAAAATGGGTTCACAATTGACGGAGTAATCGGTGAACATAGGTACATAAAAAAAAATAGTGACACGTCGAACATATAACCTCCTCCTTTTTGAAGTCGGTTAAAAAGTGTCGTTACAACTTTTGGTCTTAATTTAATTTTAATATTATTTATATTTTAATTTAATTGAAATGCTATTCTTGTTCTAGCTATTACTGTAGTGCACCATATAATGCTGTCCCACGCCTCTGAACATAGCACATCAATAACAAACCTCATTTTGGAAATCGATTGTAAACTTCATTTAGAAAAAAGCAATTCTAAAACCAGTTTAACCATAATGCGACGCCAAAACTGTTACAGAATTCGACTGCAAAAAACATAGTTACAATGTTAAAAATGATAATAAAGGCTACAGGCTGGTTTTATTTAATTCACGTTCAAGTGTAAAAACGAATTAATTGTTCAAAATAAACAAAAATACCTATGGTGGCTGGGAGATATAGGGTTCTCTAGCACTGAAAACTCCATAATGGTGGATGTTATTTTGGCTGGTGAATTTTGGAAGACGTTTATTTTTAGTTTCGTTTTAAATGTGTAAATATAGTTAAGTTTAATTATCAATGCACATTATGATACTATATTATTATAAAAATGAATAATTATGGAGAATTTATTTCGTTTGTTATTTTTAATTTAAATCTTGTATATCTTGTTGCACTTATGGTATATCGAGGTTAGTGTTCTAGTTTAGGATCGTTTCTAAATAAACTACTCATTTTAAATAGGCTAAGCATAATATTTATCATAATATCTAATTATTTTATCTATTACCAAAGAAAAATATTTTCTAAATAAACAAAGCAAACTCTAGAAAAATTGTACTATAAGTGCAATTATGGCTTTTACAATTACTATTCATAATTAATTTTTATCTCATTAATATTACAATTCTTTCTGCAAATATCTCATATAATAATAACGTCAATCGTCGGCAAAAACAAAAGGAATAATATAAACCGATCATCAATAAACAAGAGGATATAAACCATAAAACGGAACCCACCTTTTAAATGTCGAACGTCGCTCACATCAACTCTTGCGCACAATACATTATTCAGTGCGCATGCGTACCGCAGAAATTCTTGATCAGCAAAAAACGTTTTAAAGGAAACATTTCTCGTCAATTGTATAAATGTTGAATTCAGTACGGACGGCTGAAACTCGTTTTTTTAAGAGATTGTCGAAGCCTATTTTATGAGAATGAAGGTTTATTTCTCGTTTTGTGTTCCATTCGTTCGTTCCTTTTTCTTTTTCAAGTAATTAGGGATCAGTATTTCTTAAGTTGTCAATTTTGTTAATTATTAAAATAATAAGACTCCAAGTAGTTAATTTTCTATAATTAACTTCGTAAATGTCTTTTTCCAACTTTAATTCGTCTTGCCTTAAATATTAAGATAGTAGATAAACAAAATAAATGGATAAGTTTGGTAGGTACCAATCTTATCATTTATATTATTAAATAGAAAATAATTTAAAATAATTAGAACACACTCACTTTTTTATGTAACTAGCCTTTACTCAAGGCTTTGCTCGCATCTGTGTAATAAAAAATATATAATATGTACTAGCTGTGCCTCGCTGTTTCACCAGCATCAGTGGTCCCCGTTACCGTAAGCAATAATATTTACTTAAATATCTATTCTGTTATTTAGGACGGAGACGAATCCAATAAATCAAGGATCATGAAAATCGGTCTACCTGTTTTGGAGTCATAAGACGTGTTGTAACAAACACACTTACGGTTTACACAAAGAAAATCGCTAAACCCCTTCACCTACTTACAGCATAATAAATTTTGGCATTTCATGACACGCCTATCAGATATCTATAAGATTACAAGAACGAATCACAATAAAACGACGATCTACGTATGTATCTGCGTATGCGCACCCGCCATTCAAGCGCTTAAGCTACGGATTTTTTGTGTCTTAGAGTAAACGTACCATTGAATTCATTCAATGAATAAAATAATAATCGATAAAATTAATCGATTCGCTATACCGTTTTTATTTAATCGATGTATCGCCTCGTTAATTATTAATTAATCGGTGAGGATGCTTGCTGCTTAAATTTTTATTGAACAGTTAACGGGTTTTAAGTTTTGTTAAATGATAAGTAAGAGCCTAGTTTAAAATCGGTTTGACTTTTTTTCATAGATTACCTACTCAAGTTTGTAAGAAATATTTTAAAATTACATAGTAGGTATACGTAGGAATGTACCTATCCATTACTCTAAAATCATTAAAATAAATAATAATATTTTTGAATCGGTAACATTTCAAGTTCTAGTTTTCGAATTAATGCAGATTATACATCCCGTTTCATAGTTTTATTAAGTTTAACTTTCGAAATAGCGGTAGCCTAATAGTTAACGCGTCGGCTTTGCAATCATAATATGACTGCACGGATAGCCGAGTGGTATAGGTCACCACGCTAATTACCACTGTGCGCAACGTGCTGCGGGGTCGATCCCCGCATGAGATAGCATTTGTGTGATCCACTAATGCTTGTTCCAAGTCTTAGTCTGGGTGTTATTTGTGCATGTGATTTGAATGTTTGTGAATCCCCCGCGACACAAGGATTAAATTCCTTAGTGCGGGAGTCGACTTTTTAAAAATGAAAAAAAAAAAATGAATCTTGTGGTTGCAGGTTCGAATCCCACCCTTTGCACTACGACGTGAACCCACTCCTAACACAAGCAAGCTTAGCACGATAGGTTAACAGGAACACTAATAATGTGCGACCCACATCGCTTTAGCTAGTAACTCGATCTCACGTAAGTCATAACAACAAAACCGTTGCAGTGGTCAAAACAACAAAACAGCATAATTACATTGCAAACAAACTCTACAGTTATCGAAAACAAAAAACGACGCATTCTCAAAAAACGAATTCTCCAAATCGATTATTCGCGATACAGGACAATTAATTGCGCAAAAACTTATAAATTCGAGATTCGTCTCTCTACTTTTTCTGAGCGATGTTAAAAGGGGAAAATGTTTAATGTATTTTTCATTCAAGTCGGTAACTTAAACAAGCTAAATGGGAAACGGATGAGCGTCGTTTGTGGATGCTCATTCAGAAGTCGTGCTGGGTTTTTGGGTTCCTTAGCTTAGTTCTTTATTTTTATTTTGAACTAGCTTCTGCCCGCGACTTCGTCTGCGTGGACTTCAGAATTGGGTCCAAAAAGAAATGAAAAATGAGAAAGTAATGAAAAATGGATTAAAATTTTCACCCGTGTTATATCTTGCGCTGTAATAGAGAAGAATATCAAATTTATAAGCTGTCTACCCACGGCTTAGCTCGGAAAAAAAATTCAATTTTCCCTCGGGAACTACTTAAGGAATTGGGATAAAAGGTACATAGCCTATGTTCTTTTCCATGTCAAAGGCTACATGCATGCCAAATTTCTTCCAAATCCGTTCAGCCGTTTTTGCGTGATTGAGTAACAAACATCCAAACATCTAAAGATCCAAACATTTTTTTTTCACTTTCACATTTATAATATTATTATTAAGTAGGAAGTAGGATAAATAATGCACAAGAGGTAATGTTACAGAAATGGAGGATCAGTGTGTCCCTTAAAAGTAATATTTTCAGGATGAAACAGTAATTATGAAAAAAGCAAAGTTTCTTGAAATCTGCACTTTTAATATAAGAGGAACGATTTATAATTTTGTATGTTCGTAACAAATAAACTCAACAAGTACTGGAACCATTTCAAAATGAGTAGGTTAACCAGAAAAAAATAGGGACAACGGGCGGAGATATTTTATAAGTTCTTCTGCCTACAATATTGCAAGCAATTTAATTTTGAAACTGAACTATTTACTTGAAGTTCTCTAAAAGTTATCTACTAATAATTTTGATTATTTTTTGTTTAGGACGAAGCCGTTAAAGATCTTTATAAGTTTAACAATAATTAAATATTGTTCCGTAACAATGTATGTCAAATGTTCAAAAACGTGTCAGCAGAACCATACTGAACCCGTTCTTAAAAAGAAGCAGTAAGTACCTTAAACACTGCTCAAGCGTTTTTTAATTCATGGCCACCCTTTTAAGGAACAACGTCCGCATTCAATTCAATACGAATTCAGTAAGAAACGTTTTTGTAGGGTCTGCATGAGATTTTTGGAGGTATACTCAATTTCTCTCTGGTTTTCTTACATAGGAAGTTGTATACTGCCAAGTGAGAAATAAACAACTGACAAAAAAACTGACACAATCCCGTTAAATGTAAAGTACAGTAAAGTAAATAATCCCTTTTTATTTTGACGGGCCTTTTGGTGTAGTGGTTAGTGAACCTGACTGCTAAGCCAGAGGTCGTGGGATAGATTCCCACCCAGGACAAATCTTTGTGTGATGAGCACGATCATTTGTTCTGTGTCTGGGTATAATTTATCTATAATATTATAATACTTATGTATTTAGATATGTATAAGTATGTTTATCTGCAGTTGTCTGGTTGCTATAGTACAGGCTCTGCTTAGTTTGGGATCAGACGACCGTGTGTGAGATTGTCCCAAGATATTTTAAGATAAACGTATATTCTTTTGGAAAAAACTTTTATTTCAAAAACTAGGCACTAAAACTAAATCCAATAATGGTCTCAAATGAAACAAACGTCAACAAAAGTTAAGTAACTTTTGCCAACGATGTCCACTGTGCTTCAAGTTAAGACAGATACCAACTTAAGTTACTGCGCATACGCAACTCGACCACTGAAATTTAATGCGTTTCGTGAATGAAATAAGTTAGGTACTGAAAAGTACACTTGCATACCAAACTGATGTACAGTTAACGAAAGAAGCTGGTCGTGGGACCTGTTTATTTCGTAATTTGTAAAAATGTTTTATCATTTTTAACCTGCAGGCATGCACACATATACCTAACTAGCTTTTGCTCGCGACTTTGTCCGCGTGGAGTAACGACTTCCGTCAGAATTTGGGTTTTTCACTTAGTTATCGCTCCATGGTCTGGTCCTCATTATTGTTCCATGGTCTATCGATTACATGTACTAAAACCCTTTCTTAATGCTCACTTGCTTCACTGGTGGAACCTACATACGAAGTTTTAAGTGAATCCATTGAGAAATAAACATTTTCAATTTACCACCTTTTTCTCCCCTTTGGGGGGGAATTTCCAAAAATCCTCTCTTAGTGGTAGCCTACTCCTCCCAACAAACACACATGCCAAATTTCAGCTCTTTACGATCAGTAGTTTCGGCTGTGCGTTGTCTGTCAGTCAGTCAGTAACGGAAGAGCTTTATATATATAGATAAAACCTGTCGGTAAAACTACCAGGTCAAACATCACCTGAAATATTAAACCATCTAATTAGAGTGCTCATCACCAGGTAACAAGATACCATTACTTATATCGATAATATAATCGATGCCTACGTATATTATCTGGAAAGAAATCGATTGTTACTTTCTAATATTATTTATTGGTTTAAAAGTATAAAGTGTTGGTTAGTATTGATCGGTTTATAATCACGTGTTTGTTTTGAATTGGTTTCCGGAACTATGGCTAAGTAGTCTACAAAGGTGTGTCCAAAAAAATGATGCTGTCGTTCCGTATTTTATAATTGCTTTTAAAAAAAAATCTTTTTTATTTTTAAGTAAACCGTCTATGACATATTGTTAAAATCAAAATCAATCAGAATAAATATTTTTTATTAGTTAAATATAAAATATTGATTACGTCTAAAAATATAATTATTGAAATGCTCAATGCATGCATGCACAGTGATTATTCCCCGACTTTACAAACAAAAAAAAAAATATAATTTATTTTTATAATTTAACAAACATAACTGCATATACAATCAATAAACTAATCTTAAATTAACCAGAAACAATAATAAAGAGGAAAGAAAGTTACAAAACAAAAAAAAAAACTAAATTTCAGATAATAATTATTGCCTAAGACTCAGTAATCATTTCGTAATTATATATGCCAATATATTTTTATAGTACTGCTCTAGATCATTCATACTTATATGGAGCTAATAATAATTATAAATATTGCCAATTTTGTAATTACAGACATTTGAGACCAAAGGCATTTCAGGCTAACATACCAAACGATGTTGTCTTGTGGTTTAATTTAGAAGGTATAGCGTATTTTAAAATCACTAGATGTTGACAAAATATAGTTCAGACATGAGGTTAAAAGATATATTTTTATCATAATCTGTAGTATATTTTTCATACTGTAGCGACCTCTAAGGAGGTTGCTAATGCTACGGCTGTGAACCTTAACTGAAAAAGCAAAAGTATAAAATCTCATTGATTGACTGATTGTTAGAAAAAAATATATTGTACTCATCGAATGCATTTTAAAATGTTTTATTTATTTTAAATATATACCAGCAATAGTTCGTACATTTTCCCGAGTTCCCACAATACCGAAATAGACATAACGACTTAAGAATGACCATTTTTCTTTTGTTTTTAGGGTGTTATGCAAATTTTCACTCCGCTATGTTGTCAATGAGGATGAAAAAAGTTTGTACCTATATTCTACAGTATGCTATTAATAATTAAAAGAAAGTAAAATTGAATTGGGGTCCTTTAATAACAGGTTGTTTTCACATAATACGAAGCTTCAACAACAAAATTTCAGGACTTCACTGCTATTTAAGATCAGGCGGTACGAAGTCATCTTGTTGAGGCAAAATAGAAAAAAAAAGTAAATTCTCACACCAAGACTTCTGAAAAACAAATACAGTAGATTGTTATTTTCAATAATTCATCTATATTTAGCCTTATAATTAAAGTATTCCACCATTATTCTCACGCATAAGTATTTTTAGCATCCTACAATAAAGGCAAAGAACAAGCTTAAAAGCAACATGGCAGCCTTAAAAACAATTCCCATCCTTATAAAATACCATGCGCTTGTAATTTGTACTGGACAAAAAGTTTTTTAGGCGGGCTACATCGCAACGACTGCGGTATTGCGATTCGACGACAAAAAGTCGACAATGAGACACATTGACAGCTAGCGTTTCGACTTTTCCAACCGGTCTTTAGTTCTGCCGAAGGAATTAGGGTTCCTTTTAAATGGAAACGATCTTTTAATTACTATGAAACATGAATGGATATTTTTAAAAGGGGTTAAAACTGCGTTTAAATTGATTAAAAGGAACAGTTCAGTTGAGTAACCTTAATAAAGTAGTTTTGAAAGACTAAGTTTAATCTGAAACAAGGTATAAAAGTATACTAGATATTGACAATTTTACACATTAACCTATATAAGATACTTGTTCTCTGCGACTTCGTCCGGGTGTATGGTTATGACTCTGATTTTCGAAAATGAGAGTAGCCTCCTTTATGGCTATAAAAAATACCACTAAAATCAGTTTGGTAGTGCCGGAGACTAGCGTATTAAAAACAAAACAATTAATTAGAAGCGGCAGTAGCGTAATGGCCACAACAAACTACTTGCGATCATGTGGTCGTGGATTCGAATCCCACCCATTGCACAAACGACGTAAACTCACTCGTAACATTAGCAAATTATATTTAGCTTACCACGAGGGGTTAACAAGAATACTAGTACCAAATGAGTGACCCAATTTACTAGAAGTTTTAATAAAAAATCGCTTTTTCATATGAGTTCTATACGATGATATTAGCAATAGTACTTATATGTTGATATTTATGTGAACGCAATTTTCATAAAATTGGTTATAAATAAATAATTTTGAATTGAAATAATTATTGTTTTTATTATAAAGAACCATTATATACAAACTCAAATAGGGCAACTTCTTATAATTAAAAGCAAGTATGAGAACGTGTTTAATATTAATTCTCTTTATATTGAGTTCAGTAAAAACTGCGTTTTCTTTGCAGTTAAGTAAGCCGGTGTGGCAATTAATTAAATATTTATGTAAGTAACTTTTTGAAATAAACGATGTAGTGTTTTTGTTGAAATATGGTGACGGTTCTTTAAATTATTGAGTGAATGTTGATAGAAAACCTGAATTGCTATGGTGGTCCATTCGTCAAAGACTCGTCGTCCAAAATTTTTGAAGATAAATTTAGTAATTAAGAGGTTCCGATTTTTTTAGTGATTCACTTTTTTATAAAAAGTCTCTCAATTTATAAAGATTATTATTGACATTGTTAGTACTTTTTTGTATGTCTAGTTTAAAACTAGACATACAAAAAAGTACTAACACTAGCTTTGCAATCTTGAAATTACAACTACCGTGTGAAATTCCTTAGGAAACATTATGGAAAATTGGGGCCTCTAAGCACAAGTATTTACATATACTTAAAAAGGTGGAATCTACGTAAGATTAATTAACTGCAAAAAATATAAATGTTACTTAATAAACATTTTAACTAAAAAAAATGCTACGATTTTTAAATCTTATGTCCCACAACTAAAAACTCTCTCTTGTAATATGCATCCATAATCAATTAGGTTCTATTATTTTTTATGTAAAATTACACAAAAGCACGTTAAAGTAATAACAGAGAAAAATAAATGCAAAAATTTTGTTTAATAATTATGCTAAATAAAGATATCAAGTATATATCATACAAAATGAAAACGCAACAAGCCTCTTACATCACGCGTTTCTAAAGCACACCCACTAGTTATATACCCCGGCTCTGCCCGCGAAAGCCCTAGTCATTTTAATTGGCGAAAGTCTATATTTGAATACAATACAAAATTCGCCATGAATAAAACATGGCGACTATGTTTCAATGCGTTTTTATGCAATGCGTATAATGGTACGGCTGTGGTTGCGTGGGTGTGCCGTTCGATGCCTGTTCTTAGAAATATGATATGTGCAGACTGTATTAGAGATAATAGGTTGTTGTCTGATGTTTTTGAATTGTTGTTTGTGTTTGTTACAACTGAAAGCTTGTATTGTTTGTGAATGTGAGATCGATTGATGCAGGATACATTCAACAGAACTCAATTTGTTTTTGTTTTTATTCATGTTACCAACAAACTGTTTGAGCACTGGCACCCGGAGTAAAATGTCCCAATTAATTCAAATGTTTTTTTTTAAATTACTTTAGTGTATATTGCTATGAAGTTGTGGTTATATTAGTATAAGTATTGTCGAGACGTCATAACAGCAGTCAATATAATTCTTAGAAAGTAAAATAGTGTTAAGAAAAAAGTTGTATTAAATGTGAAGGGTAATTTTTTAGTAATTTTGTTAATAGTAATAGTTGTTAGTAATTTGCATGCCTAATACAGGCAGAATATGGCTCGAACTGTGCACCAATGTTAAATCTGGTACTACCTGTCTTCTGTGCAAATAAATGTTTCTTTCTTTCTTTCTTAAGATGCCACTAAAAATAAAAAACAAAAACACCTGAATAATAATTTGAAATTAAAACAATCGACTATCTTTAGAAAATATATACATTTAAAGACTAACTACAATTATCAACTCATATTAAAGCCGTAATATTTTAGCATTGTTAAAAATATCAATTTAGGACCACCGCCGTTGAGCATTATCTGACAATTTTGACAAATAGCAGGCACATTGACAAATCACTTTTAGATTTGACAAATTACAGGCACTTTGACAAATAACCAGCAACATTATCAAAGCTATTGTTTGAGTATATTGCGTTGTTGCTAGGGGCTCTTGTTTATCTTTTTAAAACGTTTTAGCTACTTAAATGGGTGAAATTAAGCAGTGTTTGATGTTAAATGAGTTTCAAGTGGTTAACTTAAGAAAAGACTATAGTTATAAGTATGTTTATCAGTTGTCGGGTTGCCATAGTACCTACAGGCTCTGCCAAGTTTGGGATCAGAATATGGCCGTGTGTGGGTTGTCCCAAGATACATTTATTTATTTATATTAATAACCTATGTGTTTTTGACGTTATTATGTATTATTTATAAATCGATGTACGCCAGCTGTACGAACAAAAAAGTGTCACATTCCGCCTAAGCCGAGCGTGCAAGCGAGAGCGCCGAACAAGCGATAGAGAGGGACAATAATTGACCTAAGCGTTCTGCTTGTGACGCATCTATCTCTCTTCCACTCCATCGGCCAATGTGTCCGAGAAGAAGATAAACAGTATGCAGTTTTTCATCAATGTTTTCTTATGACGTTGGCACGTAAAATTATCGTCCGTAAACGGAATTTACAGACAACCAATTTTTTTTTTATGTAAGTATCTTTACCTTTTTCTCCAAATACTTATCTAACATAATGTTAAAATAAGAGTATGGACAAAATTATGACAGAGATTATCAAGTCATTGACAAGTCAATAAACAATTTAATCAATAAACTATGGTTCATAGCTTTTATTAATAACCAAATCCATTCCAAATTCTCATCTTGTAGCGATAAATAAAAACTCTACGTAATTTGGTAAATGGTTAAATTTTGTCCTGAAATTGTAAATACCACAATATCTACTTTTATAAACCAAGTCACGATTCAGTTCAATGTGTCGATAGTAAGGTTGTGCATACCATGTAAGTATTATCGACATATCGATGCCGCGTTCCTACTTAATGCGTGAGAACTAAGAAACGTCGATACAATTGTGAGAAATAGGACTGTGGCCATTCAATACGGTATAGTGTAGTCTTAACCTTTTACTAGTCTAGAAATAAATTGAGGTTAGGTTGGTTTATGTATTGAAAAGCATGAATGTGTTCGTATGAAAAGCTGTCGCTAGGTACCTATTTATAATAGATATCTCTAATGATAGAAAGGATAAAGTAATTTAGCTTGTCAGGTACCGGATACGAAATGTCAAAAATGTGTCAAAATTGTCAAAAGTCTATGATGACTCAAGCAAAAGTTTCGAAAATTAGTACTTTACAAAAATAATAAATACTCGACGATTAAACCATATTTTATGATTCTGTAAAAAGTAATGGATTTATTGATGTCTAACCTATCTAATATGCTTCAAAAAACAAATGGTGGTCATAACAGTATGTTTATTATACAAGTTTAAAATTTAAAACCCATGCTGCGAGTCGGATAACAAGAATTATACGAATATATAAACAAAGTACAACAATAGAGGTCCTATGCTATTTAGCCACATAAACAATTTGACGAAAGAGGTCGAGATGTTTACAATTATACCACTTGTAACTAACCTAGTAAAAAACTTAAAAAAAAGTAGTTTCATAGAAACTCAGTCCTTATGGCTATTATAATAAAGGCCAAAATGGCGTCCTGGTTTTTGAAGTACCAACCGTCATTTTTTATGGCTATTTCAACGAATTTTGTTTTTCTATTATTAGTTGTATTAGTTGATGGATCGTTGTGAAAACGAGTTCCGATTACTTTACAGCAAAGATATTATACGTTATACTGTATTCAATAACAAAAATCGTAATAAATCACTCAAAAATCGTAAACAATCTAACGGATTTTTGCCGGCGTATATAATAATTATTACGTTATATTTCTTCATAAATAGTATCATAGTAGGCAGAATAATCACTTTTATAATAAATAACAGTACTTACTTGATAATAATCCAACAAAAACACTCACTAAACCACACAACGTAAACTTCGCACTGCTCCCGCTTAGTCGCAAATACAAACGGCGGATGAAGAAAAATGAAGCAAATATTATTACATATTTTTAGTTCAGAATGAAGAAAATTTACCAAAGAACGTATAACACCAAACTTCTTCCTACAAAAGTAAACTCAAAACACTTGAAAAACGGGTTTGAACCGAGTGAAGTGAGCGCGGTGATCGGTCACCGCTCCGGGGCTCGACTGAATGGCGCGATGCGGTGCGATGACGTCATCGCGGTGTATGGACACCGCTCGGGGTGTAAAAGGTTAGTCTGGGGAAATCCTCATGGACTTAAACCCGGGGAAAGCTACAATCGTGGTGGTCTTGTTTCTTCTCTTTAAAAAATACCAGCAGAATTACACTTTCAATAAAAGGCCGATACAAAAAAATTGCTGACTCGTGGTTGAAAATTCTAGAAAAATAAAGATTGATTACAGTTTATTCCTCCCAATGGACACTTCACAAAACAATATGTTACTAATATTAAGTTTAAGAGAGTGAAACGTGAGTACAAAATTAAATCAAAGTTTGGTGAAGCAGTCAAAGACTGTGCTCAGGCTAACTCATAAAAAAAAAAGTCAATCGGTTGATATTCAATACTAAGTGACGTTTACCAAAGTCTTCTTCAGCCAAGCTTTTCCAAGCTATGTTGGAATCTGCTCCAAGTCTTACGGAATTAATCTGGAAGATGTATTATACGTGGAGCGATTGCCCCCATTAAATTAGGTATCCCAATATAAATAAATATATAAATGTGGACAACATGACATACATTCTTCCGAATCCAATGTAAGTAGCTAAAGCACTTGTGTTATGGAATCAGAGACAAAGAAGGTGCCACAAAAACCCATCCTGAGACAATATAGAAAAGTGTTTTTTTCTACCTTGATCCGTCCGGGGATCGAACCCGCGACAACAAAGCTAGCGCCACCTTGGAAACCGGTGTGTACGCCACTCAGCCGCGGAGGTCGTCATATAAGATGGTTGATGTATGCTAGAATTTTAATGTCGTAACTACTACCAAAGTTATAAATGTCGGTCGGGACCAACGGTTTTACGTGTCTTTTGAGGAACAGAGGCCGAAGGGGGTCGGAGGGGGCCGAAGGGGTCATGTTTACCAATGTAGTCGTCAAATATACAGTAAAGACAACCGTTACGAATAATTTTCAGTTTTCCAATAAGAAATCGTTGAAGAACGTCACAATGATTTTAACACTGGCCTTAGTAATAAAACTCCCTTTTGTTGTTCCCAGTAAGGCTTTAAGAAAACCTGGGTGGGCTATTAGAATATTGATGATATTATGGTAATAATGATCAGGTATATTCATGGTGAGTAGCTAGCGAAAGCGTTAATGAACTTTCTTTCATGTTTAGTTAACTGTATTTTTATTATCAGTTTCTCATTTTGTGACAGATACATAGATATATTATTGTTTTGTATAGTTATCGAAGTAGGAATACTGTAATACAGAGTAAAATGGGTAGTAGAGGTCATATGGGCCAACCCAAAATAGTTTGGAAAAAGGCAAGTCAGATGCTGAAGAAATTAGACATTGTAGGTCTGCATTATTAAATCAATTTTTATAAATGAGTTAAGACAAAATAGTATTGTCTCTATTCGTAATTACTACCAATCAATGAGAAAAATATTGTGTTAAAACTGAAAGCGACAGGTAAAAAAAGAACGGTGTTTGTTTATCGGGACAAAAAGTAGCCTATGTGTTAATCTAGGGTCCGCCAGCTACCGCTATACCAAATTTTATGAAAATTGGTCAAACGACTACAAACATCTTACACACTCACAAACTTTCGCCTTCATAGGTAATATTAGTGTAATTGTGTCTCGAGAAATTAGAGGTCACAATAAAACAAGATGAAATAACAATTCGTAATTTCTTATTACCAAACTCTTATTGATGTGCTAGTATCAAATGGTACTTATTGTAAAACATAATTTATAATGACATCAAATCGTTATAATTTCGTTTCAAATTCATTCGACTGGATAACGATCGAAACTTTCGCATGATAGATCGATCGATCATTTTATATCGATATCTACTTTCAATTGCTTAATCGACTATTGTATTTATAATAACACGTTCAACACAATCGGTTATCGATATGTTTCCGGTACATCCTTATTTACATAACGTGATTTATATTTCAACTAAATGTTTGATGATTTCTTTATTTGTTTATTAACAGTTAAATAAAAAATATTTATGTAATGTAAATTGAGCTAAATGACAAAAAAACACCTTTTTTATAAATACAGCATTATAGTATGTTTGTTGGTACATTTAAATGATTTCAAAGTTAATTAATTAAACTCAAAATTGAGTTACAATAATGAAAATCATGCAAATATCTACTTATTAATCTGCTTGGCTGAAAGTTATTCATCAAATCAACAAATACTTACTTTTTAATTTGAATTCCAAAGCATAATTTTCTGAATAAAATATTTCAACCACGAAGTGACTTGCTTTAACTGCAAAATAAATAAAAAAATTGATTGACCTTTCTACAACGGAAAATTTGTTTTAAGTTGTTAATTATTTTTAGGGTTCCGTACCTCAAAAGGTAAAAACGGAACCCTTATAGGATCACTTTGTTGTCCGTCTGTCTGTCTGTCTGTCTGTCTGTCTGTCTGTCTGTCTGTCTGTCAAGACCTTTTTTCTCAGGAACGCGTGGAGGTATCAAGCTGAAATTCATATCAAATACTCAAGTCTATGGTCTCTTGGAGCTGTGAAAAAATCAAACTTCTAAGTCAACGCGATCAAAAGATACTCCCGTTTATGCCGCAAATTTTCGACACTCGCAAGGGAATCAAAACCTACAGGGTACTTCCCGTGAGCTCAGAATCTTGAAATTTGGTATGAAGCAACGTCTTATAGCAGAGATATAGGAAAAATTGCGAAAAGTATACATTTTTAGTTATATCATATAATAAAAATATTTTTAATAATTTTAAACTTACTACCCCTTTCCTCATGAACGCGTAGTGGTATTATATTGAAATTCATATCAAATACTCAAATCTATAATACCTTTAAGCTGTAACAAAATCAAACTTCTATGTCAACGCAATCAAAAGAAACAGGAATTAAAACCGCATATTTTGAAACTCGCCACTACTCGCAAGGGAATCAAAACCTACAGGGTACTTCCCGTGAACTCAGAATCTTGAAATTTGGTACGAAGCAACGTCTTATAACACAGATAAAGGAAAAATTGCGAAAAGCATAAATTTTTAGTTACATCATATAATAAAAATATTTTTAATAATTTTAAACTTATTACCCCTTTACTCATGAACGCGTAGTGGTATTATATTGAAATTCTTAACAAATACTCAAGTCTATAATATCTTTAAGCTGTAACAAAATCAAACTTCTACGTCAACGCAATCAAAAGATACAGCAATTAAAGCCGCATATTTTGAAAGTCGCAACTACTCGCAAGGGAATCAAAACCTAAAGGATACTTCCAGACGACCTGGAATCTTGAAATTTGGCATGAAGCAACGTTATAAAGTACACATATAGGAAAAATTCCGAAAATCTTAAATTTTTAGTTACATCACATAGTATATTTTTTTTAATAATCATAAACTTAACATTTAGCAATAAAAATACCATAACTTTTACTTATATACCTACAGGTTTGTACGGAACCCTCGGTGCGCGAGTCTGACTCGCACTTGGCCGGTTTTTTTGTATTGTGTTACGTAAATACTTAGTAAGAAAATATAAAAGCATAAAAAAAAACAATTTTGGGAGACAAATTGAGTTACCCACACAGATTGAACTCAGCTATGAATTATTTATTTAAATCTGACCCCAGTTTCTAAAAATCTGATCTAAATCCGTTATCAAATAAATGATAAAAATATAAAGCGATGGTAGCATAATAATCTATAGCGTCTTACTTCTATTAGTGTGGTTTCTGGTTCGAAGCAAACCTTTACTCTATGGACGTGACCCCACTCGTAATAAAAGCATTTTAGCTTAGCACAAGGGGTTAAGTAATTAGAATATCTAATGATGAAGATGTACAGCGTTTAAAATGAGGTTTAACAGGTGTTCAAGACTTTTTGTATTAACTTTCAGCCTAAAAAAAGCCTGAGGTGCATTATTGCATATAAACAGTCTCATTAAAACCCAGTTTTTGATCCCTAATTAACTCAACAGTTAAATATACTAACTAATGGTTTCAAACTTCGGTAGAACATACTTATTCATAAATTTTTATTCTAACAAATGGTTAAATAATTCTCTCTTAGACTTATTTTTCCCTTTGATAGACAAACAAAACGCGTTTTATCAAAAATTTTAATCCATTAGTTATCACATTTAACCATTGGTTGAGTTAACTTGGGATCAAAAAACTGGGCCTAAATGTAGCTATTTTATTTACTTACTCTTAAAAATACATTAATTTAAACATTGCTATTCATAAGTTAAAACAAAAACAGATCTTATAAAAACAACGATCATTTACTAGCTATGGTCAAATCGATTAAACAAAAAAGTATCGATTGTAATCGATATTCGAATACCATATAAGAATTTCGCGCGAAATGTCGAGCGATTAATCAAATGACCGCAGTGTCTGTCCATCTCTCTGTCGAAATGATATTACATTTCCGAACGGACGTTGTAACTCGATATAGGTTTTGGACTAGACAAGTCTTCTGTCAAAAATAAAGGATTTGTGGTGACCGTAATGCTTACATAAATTTTGTGATATATAACACCGATGTGTGTAAGATGTGTTCTTAGAAATCATAAACACATCTGCGATTTTCGATTTAGGTGTCAGTAATCGAATACTCTGCTGATATCGATACTGTAAAACTAAGCGGATAATAAACCCCAAAATAATCCGCATATAATATACACTTTTTTAATGTCCTCTACCTCAATATAAAAATAAAACGGAACAGTTACAGGATCACTTTGTGTCCGTCTTGGGAACGAGTGGTGGTATCCAGGTAAAATTAAAACCATTTGAAGTCTATTTGAAGAAACCATTTCTTGAAGCTGTGAAATAAATAAACATAAGTTTTATGCTAACATTAAAATACACGACCATTTCAATCGCAAAAAAAACGTATTATTTTGACTCAAGACAACCAAAATATACTGTAGGATTAATTTAAAAGGAGTGCGTATATTCAACGAGGTAATCAGGTGCATAAAGCCGAACCACTTTCCCCACGAAACAGGTCAAAATTTTGAAATAGAAAATGTACTTTTCATACAAAGTGACAGGCCACGTTTGTATGAAAACTTTATTTTTAATTTTAAGATTCCTACCTATGTTCCTTTGGAAAGTTGTTCAGTTTTATGTATCTGATTACCTCGTAGAATATACGCACTCCTTTTAAATTAATCCTGTATAGGGTACTTTCCGTTAATTATAAACATTGTTCTATCTATATTACTTAGAAAGTTTTCACTACTTGTTGACTTGTTAATTTAAATTTACTAGATTCACAAACAATGTGAATTTGTAATGCACACAAGTCTAGACTTTAAGCAAATATCTTTAGGTCACAACAAAATTATACAGAAACTAAAATTACTTACATCTTTGGGTACAAATAAACGTTTTTGATTTTTTTTTCTGTTTTGTGAGACGCAAAGTTTCCCGATAATTTTAATATTTTATTTTAAGGGTAAATGCTTTTTCATTCTTTCTTTTAAAAGTTGTTGTTAATTTTATTTTTTTTAAGCATCACGTGTAATCCGTATTGTTTTGATCACACAAATTTACTAAATAGCAAATTATACTTGCTTTACTACAATGCCTCATTGATCATATTTTGTAAAGCCTATTTACTGCCCCACTTCTATGCCTTTGCCTATGTGGATCAATAAAGGATACTTTAGAGTTATAGAAATAGAAACCTTTCTCTCTAATGACTAGGTTTTTTTATATTAAGACCAAGTGGTCTTCAACACAAACCCTTCATGAACAAAATAACTTACTACTATTTTACTTTCTATTATTTTTTATATTTTTTCTCTATTTTTACTTACTATTATTTTTCCTACGTATTATAATCAACAGAGATTATTCTTAAAGCGATTATTCGGAAGTATACTTGCTTGAAACACTCGAACCGCAAACGATCTCGGAACAAAATACTAACTATAAATAACAGAGAGAGGGGTCTACAAACGGGTCACTGCGACTCCATTCAAATCTAAATATACTGCAATGTGTGCGAGCAATTGTTTTTATTGCTTGACATGTTCAAGGTTATTTGCGAACACTTTCTTCATTGTATTAAACGCTTTTAAGCTTAGGGTATTTGGTTACTTAATTTTTTGTACGGGAAGTCCAAATATTTTTCTCAATATTTAAGAATACATTCTTACTTTCTCGGAGGAAGTTGTTTTTATTATTGAAAGAAGCTGTATTTCAAATATGACCATGAATTTCTGTAATCCTACTAATATTATAAATGTGAAAGTGTGGATGTTTGGATGTTTGTTACTCAATCACGCAAAAACGGCTGAACGGATTTGGATGTAATTTGGCATGCATGTTGCCTTTAACATGGAAATGAACATAGGCTAGCTTTTATTCCGATTCTTTAAGTAGTTCCCAATTCTGAAGTCCACGCCAACGAAGCCGCGGGCAGAAGCAAGTATCCTTTATAAAATACTGGCATTCAGAGTAGAAGCCAAAGTTAACATATTAGGGAATAAAGAAGAAGATCGTTTTTATCATTTGTTTTCACAAACCAAAAACAAACGTAACCTATATTCACCACAAACAACGTATTTACTTGAAACATACATGTTAGTTTCTAAAAATATTTTGATGACAATATTAAATATACGCTGTGTACATAATACCTAAGTACACATACAACGCACAATCATGGTTAAACATAACAATATTCGCTGAATTTCGTAACCGTTGCGTAGCTCAAACAGAATTATTTAACGTAGCATAATTAGAGTTATAAGTGAAAAGAGAACCGCGTTTTTTTTTCATTTTATTTCTATGTATGATAATGAAAAATGGGGAAAGTAGCGAGTTTTAAGGCTGCCTCATTCTAAATAAATATTTTGAATATTTCGGGACACCTCACACACGGCCATCTGATCCCAAACTACGCAAGGCCTGTACTATGGTAACCAGACAACTGATAAACATACTTATATATTTACAAATACATATATATTATTATAGATAAATAACATCCAGACACAAATGATCGTGCTCATCACACAAAGATTTGTCCTGGGTGGGAAACGAACCCACGACCGCCGGCTTAGTCATAGTCACTAACCACTAGACCAACAGGCCATTCAAATATAGGAACTGAACAAGAATTAGTATAGAACCGTAAGGAATAGACAACTATATTGCTCACAGCTGTCCATATATTCATAATATGCACATGTTACCTCCTTTGTCTCAGAGCAATATTTTTCGTAAATACCTCTTAACTTGCGCTACCATGCTGCGCGTGCGCGAAATGATGTCACTCATCTCAGCTTTGTTTGCCTAAGATTTAACGTTTGCTGAGGAAATTAAAATCTAAACAGCGATGCGTAAGAATGGCGTTTACGAAATCTGATAAAGTAAGACAAATCGGTTTTTAGGTTGATTTAGAAATTTATTGGCCTAAACTTTCATTTGTTCGGAGAAAAGGTTCCAAGCCCATTCAGTGAAAATAGTTACATAGAATATGTTTACAGTAAAAATTTTGTGCAAAACTGAATCTTATTTGCAATATATTTGTCTAACCAAATATTGTAGATGACAGATAGTAAATGGACTGTCTTCTTCTTCTTTTCTATTGTAATCTAATTTTAAATTAATTTTTTTTTATTTTGATATTTGGTATTGAAATTTTATATGCGCCCAGATACCTAGATGTAAGAGATAGACAGTCTCACAATGTTAATACTTTAATTAAGCTGTGTGTGTTAGTTTGAAAGCCAACTCAAGACAGTTTAATAAATTACAAAAATTCGTTTTTCTTTAAGGCAGGACAGTTAATATTCTTTTTAATTCATTTATTCTTTCGAATACTGTGTCATTCGAAAGATGCTGCTAATTGTATTGTGTGTTCCCTTTTTAAGTACCAGCAGTACACTATTTGTATAATAATATGAACATATAGGTACCTGTACTTAACATCTTTGTGAACCAATGAATACATTATTATTATTAATTCTGATAATTTATTTGAAATATTTTGGTATTCTAACACAAAAAAATAACATGTATGGTAATAATAAAATAACCAATAAAAAAGAGCTGATCGATAGGAATGATGTAATGCAAATCACATCATTCCTATCCATTCGTCACCCTAATTTAACTCAAAACGACCACTGCAAAATATGCACACACTTTATATTCAGACTCGCACAAACAAAATTATGCAAAATCATTTTTGCACAATCTATCACTGTAATGGCCGCCAAATCGTGCAAAATGTTTCCATAACAGAATCATCGTCTTGTAAGATATATTTAACTTAATCCCTATTAAGGTTCTCGTGTCAAATGCCACCCAAACCTTTGAAATCAAACAAAAGTAGATAACTCAGCCACAATTCAATCAATTTAACACCATATTTAGAGCGAATTCTAATAATTTCCAACAGCTCAGTACCATTTAGAAACCCCTTTTGGCTACCATAAATCGGTATTACTGACATATCGACTGTCTCCTTAAATCTTATTAAATATTGCAAAATCTAATTTGCAGTTTCCCTTGACATGTAAATTGGTGTTCAATATTCTATGGAGTTAGTCATCAGTGAGTAATGTTAGTTAGAGTTATGGCTTTGTATGTGGGTATCCAAGAGTATATAGAACTTTAGGTTTTAAGGAAACGCTAATGTAACATATTGTTGTATGGGATAAAGATTTTCTCATAGCCTCTTATAAGCTATACTTTGTGGCTACAATTCGAAGAAATTACAGTCATCCAGAGATATTCAATATTTTAAGTTTGTATCATTGAGCGAGTAATTTTTAATTTTCTGTACGTAGATTGCGACCGTATTTTGTTTTTATAAAACAAAAATCAATAAGTAGGTACTCGTATATTTTTATATTTTCAAGTAGATCTATTACCGGCCTATAGATCTCCCACTGCTGGACTCAGACCTCTTCTCATGTAGAAAAGGCACGACCAGTGACCATGACGCTTGCATTCCGGGTTGTAGATTTTAGATTCCTAATTTTTATCCAGGTTTGGTCATTTTCGTTTTCCTTCACCAATTCTCAGTAATAAAACGTATAACTTTGAAAAAAGTACATTTGGCACATACCTGCAGTGGGTTCGACCTGCAACTTTGTGCACAAGAAACCGTACATTGAACCGCTAGGCCACCACGACAAATTATGATTTCCAAATAATGGTATTGGACAAATTTGATTATTGTTCATTCAAATTAGATCATTCTATTTTAAATTAATTGAATCATTCAATTTAACCTTCATTTGAAAATAGAATCATCAAAACGTCCAATAGAAGCTTACATCGTAGGAAAATCAATAAAATGATTAATTCATTCTTACAACGTGGGCAGATGCTAATTCTAACATGAACATTGCCACACCGCTTCACCTCCCATTTTGCAAGATCATGTACTTAATAAATTTATTAAACAATGGGCTTATTGACGTTAGCCAATGATCGTATCACTTACATAAATCAATTGTGATGAATTTTTGTATTAGAAAGTTGTAGGCAAGATTATTTGGTGACCCTTTGTGGGCTTAGTTGTGACAAAAAAATTCACATTTCCAATAGGGCCTTTTTAAAGTTATTATGATACAGAAATGAAGATACAAGATCTGCCGTGCAGGCCCTAAAGTGCAGTATGAGGAAAAAAGCGGTTTCGAGAAAACAGCGAAAAACTTTTTAACACAGTTTTTATTTATATTATTAATGTGTATGGTGGATATTTTTATTGCTAAGACGACTAAGTGACAACAAAGATGGTATTTACCAAATAAAATTATAATTTAGTACATTAGATTTTAAATAAAATGTATTTTTTTTAAATCATAGCAGTTACTGCACGCAAAAAGTTACATATATGCAAATTAAAATGCGGTAAAAATACTCGATACTACAAAATCTTTGATTTTTTTGCTACTTTACAGACTAATTTGCAGCATAAGACTTTCTTTACTGCATTTTAATTTGTTCCTTGAACTAATTGCACATGTAGTATGTAACAATTTCTTCAAACTAACGAGTATTTTTTAGGTAGGAATTCACAGAAAAAATGGCGATATGATGTGAGATATTTATTAATGATATTAATATAACTATATACACATATAACTAATTATAATAAAAATAAAACTATACTAAACCAAAACTTATAATATAAATTAAACTATACTAAACTACCGATAATAAACAAAGCTAAATAAAAAATTGGAAACTTATTAACCATTATCAACTAAAATTGATTGATAATGGCTAACAAGCATCAAAGAATTTCATCGTCATCTTTGTCAATGATGTCAATGATGTCAATTTGTCAATGATGAATGTCAAAACGGGAAACGTGCCCAAAAGGCTGGCAGCATAGCCACGTTGAATAGCAATACTGATTCGCTGTGCCAAAAACATGCCAGCCCTTTGGTCATGGGTAGTGTCGACCAAACGTTTTGCGAGTTCCTTAAAAAGAACTCGTGCACCTGGTCGCCATGTCCCGAGCGTCTCAACCCCAAACGGCTCAAAAATATAATTACCTATCAGGTTGTTATATTTTCGCCGTTTAAGGGTTTCCGCGGCTCCAGCAGCAGTAACCAGAGGCCCGATTCCCATTCTCCCACAGCCAGGAGACGAGCACGCTCTGCACTTCTGCAGTATTGATTGATGTTTCAATTAATTCCTTACGTACCAAACTACAAAGCGGCTAATCCCACTGCCTCTGAGAAGAAAGTTGTTTGGGTAGATCCGTGCCCGGGCAGGACAATTTCCAGCTATTTACTGCTTCAGTCATGCACAGAATCTGACAACCAACGAGAAGATCCTAAGATTTCCCTGGTCAACCTTTCAGTATTGTGAACCGAAGACAGAAATGCTGGTAGGCCTAAACTAGAAACTTTACGAACACCCAGCCCTCCAAAACGGATCGGCAATGTGGCTTGGGACCAAGCACGGTCATCCAGAATCACATTGAAAATCAACGTTATGGTGGACCGGATAATTTAACGAAACGAAATATGTAAATTTAGGGCTGAAACAACAAAACCGAATTAAAGTGATAGCAGAATGCAATGAAATTTTAAAAAGTCTATCCGGACCCGATTTTATTTCCGGAGCAATTGATTTGATTTTTTGTAGTGTAGATTGTCCATCAATATACTTCAGATTAGGGATATAAATTTCGCATTTAGTTGTGTTTAAATCTAAACCTATTGATTGAAATTTATTCTTTAAAGTTGTGTAATCATCGGCTATTGTGTTAATATCACCTCCTAGGGTTCCGTCATCTAGGTACCAAACGTTAAATTTTGACTTTAGTTTCCTAATATGTAATTGGATGAATGGCCAAACTAAATATGACCGGCCCGAGTGGATCTCCTTGTTGGCAGCCTACAGCGGAATTCAAAAGTTTGTTCTTATAAACTAATTTGGTAGGGTTTCTATAACATTGCCAAAGAAAACTGTAAATTTTGGGAGTATCAGATTTAACTTCTGCCAACAAGGTGTCTCTGTTAATGGAGTTAAAGGCATTCTTCATATCAACTTTTAAGATAACCTCACTTTTCCCGTAAGACAAAAATGTGGAAAGTGTGTGTACGGCAGCTTCACAGCCTCCTTTTGAGCCAAAACCTTATTGAAGGGGCTGGAACTTATCTGATAAAAATTTGTTGTAATACTTACAACAAATTTTTGCTACCCTACGCCTATATGTTGAACAAACGGCAATAGGACGAATGCCGCCGTCCTTTTTTCGAAGAGTGCAGAGGTTAGCTTCATAAATCGTATCAATGGTCCTTACCTACCAGCATTAAATCAGTCAAAGCCGTAAGCTCCTTTAAAAGCGACTCACCAGCTTCACCAGCAGTGAGACCGTCAGATCTTTTAAGCGTTGAGCAACTTCGGATATCTCAAGGTTCGTAACCTTGAGAAATTCGAAGCAAACACAAAACAGCTCCTCGAAGAGCTTTCACTGCCTACACTGACGCGGCGCAGATGTCTTCCTTCCATGGCAGCGATGAATTACACGATTCATTGAACGAGAGAGACAGCGATAAATTCTGACTAGAATGCAGTAAAATAGGAACTGAACTGCAGTGAAATTACTAAAATCGTCCAAGTTACCAATTATAATGCAGTAACAGAGTCTCGTACTGCGTTTCAATTAGCATTTATGATATTTTCATCTTTGAAAAATACAGACTATACTGCAGTAAATAATGAACATACTGCACTTTAGTTGGTTTTCACGATATAAACTTACTTAATAACACTAAATAAAAAACCACATTTTAGAACTTTGCCGCATTTTAATCTGTAGTTCCTGTGAAATAAACTAGTGATCAAACTTGCAGTATTAATACTGTTGGTACAAAAACTACTTACTGCGTTTTAATTTATATGCCTTAATATTTTTTTGGGTGTAGAATACTGATTTTTTGTGGTAATATAGATATTTACTGCGTTTAACTTGGTAAAGTGACGGATCGTGGCAGGCGTAACTGCTATAACTGTATTTTAGTTGGTATTGTAATATATTTAGACATGCAAAGTTAAGTTACTGCTTTCACAAATTTGATTTTTTAACCGTTTAAAGCATCCTAACAAAAAACTGATTAAATCTTTATGTTCCTTATAACGTGTCCATTAAGGTTCAATATTCAACAAAAAATGGCAAAAAAGCCTGTTACTGCGTTTTAGGGTCTGCACGGCAGAGATGTCGATGATCGAAAGTTTTTTTTTTATAAAAAGTGATTTCTATGGTACCAAAACCTATCTAGTAGAAAAGACTTATTATGACCAAAAAAATTTTAAGTATTTTTTTAATTTGTTTCACATCTTTTTTATTGGTGCTAAATTCTCCTCAAAGAATTATTTTACTGACACAAAAACATCAACACAACAACATGATAACACTAATAAAAATATTTACCAAATGCTTATAAACATTTCTTTGAATAAATTAGTTTTATGGTCACGTGAAAACTTGCTAAAATATATGCACATAATAAAAAACACCATAACACCATGTTGGGTATAAAACAAATAATTATATGGGTACAATAAATCGGCGACACATTCCTATGGAAAGTGACATTTTTAAAGATAGGAGTCCAATGCAAGCTTTAATTTTATTGTAGCTTTAGCTATAACTGTAGCAAGTTCACTTTTAAGATTAGAAGAAAATGTTGGTACGGTTATACGCAGATCTAGGAGAAACTAGTACGGCCTAGTCTAATCATTATAGTATATTTAGACAGTCAAAATAAATAGATAAACTGAATAAAATACTCCGTAGTTAAAATAAAAAAAATATTAAAACAATAATGATTATTTTAATAAATTATTTATTCCAATTACGGAGTATTTTATTCAGTTTATCTATTTATTTTGTCTGTCTAGATATACAATAACATTTAGACTAGGCCGTACTATACTCGGAATTTTAATTCGATTCCAGATTTGACATTAGCTACTGTCATTTTGTGAAATAATGATACCACATATAATAGTGTAGTGATGAACACAAAAATCGATTTATTTGTCATGTTCCTTCATGATCACATTTTTTTATTTATTTCACACACAATTATAAAAAAAAGTCTCAAATCGTTAATTAATCGTCAAAACTAAATTATCGGTTCAGAAATATTTAATTTCCTGATATACTTAGTTTACAAGAGTAAAATTATAAACGAGAAGAATCGATCTGGAAATATTCCATTTCCATATCGAATAATTTCGCAACGTCACTATTTAGTACTTGTCATAACGTTGCAACACTGAAATTGACAAATCTGGAATCGAATTAAAATTCCGAGTATAGTTTCTCCTAGAGTGTGCGTATTTATATCAGGATCAACTATTTTGGCCCAAGCTAAACTTCACGCTTCAGTTCTTGATATCTTAGCTATGTGTAGAGTGAGGACTTAACAGAAAGGTAAATTTATGGTCAATTGAGGCCCGGCACTGGTCATCTGTTTATAGTGAATTTTAATGACCCTTTAACCACACTTCTTCCAATGTTGGCCTTCATGTAACACATGACTTGACCAAACATTTGATGAGTTGGCCAGAAAATAAACAAAAAAAACGAAATAAAAGATAAGTTAAACTACTATTTGATGATGTCTTTTCTTTAAAAGGCCAGTCCAGAAAAGATCTGCATTTATTTACTAATCATCTGTCTAAACTTGGCTAGACCTGGCTAGACTTGACTTAGGCTGGATGACCCCTGAGTTTGTTTCGACATTTCTTCTCAGGATAGCCAGTCACAAAATGTAAACTCCAGCAAGCTCAAAAAAGAGACATGCAAAAGTGATTTTAAATCCTATTTGCAAAATAAAAAAATTAAATTTGAATTTATTAACCGTTTTGAAACAAACACAAAGAAAACCTTTTTCATATATCACGAACTCCAATTCATTAATACCAACATAATTGAATTTTAAGTTAAGAGCCCATTTAATACAAATTAACGCCAATTTCGTACGTTATTGTATTGATTGTCGAAAACAAACGTTGGCCATATATGGCGCTGGCCATGTTTGGACATTGGCCAAATGTAGGCCAACTTGTCAAGCGAATGTGTCACCGCGCTTTCATATTTCGTTTAATTCTTAAACATTTTAATTGAGTATAATTTTTGACGTGAATATTATTTATAGATAGAAAATCTTATACCTCTGCGTTCTTAGGTATTTTGGTGGAATTTCCGTTTGGGCTGAATCATTGGCAGATGCAGATTATCGAATCATTTCTAAAAAGATTCGTCTCTCAGTATCTGGCTTCATCATTATCCTGCATCCGTTTGAGGTCATGTTTTAATTAATCTTAATGTCAGTTAAAGAACGAACAGTAATATTATTGATTTATAGAATATTGTATTAAGTTCACTGTTTTCTAAAATATTGTACGGCTTAATTGCGGCAAGTTTGCCAACTACGATAATTTAGACTAAATTTGGTCTGGAGATAATTATACTCATTACGCCTCTAGCTCATATTTATATGCTCACCATCGTCTTTCTGCAGCACGGTCCACTATAAAAGTTACAACGAGCGACTGTCTATATGACCTCCACAACCTATTGCTAGGTAATACAGTATTCCATAGTAAGACTGGTTGTCACAATTGTAATGACTTAACGACTATCAAAGATCACTGTATGACAGTCGGGACCCGCGGCTTAATGTGCTTTCCGAGGCACGGAGGGGTCTTGATATGTTTACAAATGGTCACCCATCCATGGACCAACCGCAGCGAGCGCGGCTTAACCTTTATTGTCGGTCAAATATATAAATCGTACGGCTTACACTTAGCCACGAGCCCCCCTAGTTTCTAATAGTCCATTACTCAACTAATACTCCTAACGATAGTTTTAAAAATAAAGGACACCATTATTTAAAAAAATTATCACATTTTCGTCAACCACACTAAACATTTCATCTCGTACACAAGAATTTAAAAGTGACCATAAAATAATGCAGTTAAATAGTTTTTGTCCGGACATGGGGTATCGTAAACACGTCGAAGCACCATACTTTATAGTCAGCACCCTCTGAGAGCCATGCATGTGTATGGACAATTTTAGAGTTCCGTAAATCTGTGCCTGTCCACCTAACCCACTACAAGCAAGTACCAATATGACTTTTTAGTTATATGTACCTACTTTCTTAATTATTCTAAGACATCATTGACATTTTTTTTCTTTTTTTTTTAAAGATTACTAGAGATGTGGGTCGCACATTACTAGTAATCTCGTTAACCCCTCGTGCTAAGCTAAGATGCTTGTGTTACGAGTGGGTTCACGTCGGGAGTGGTTTTGGTAATGGGTGGAATTCGAACCGGCAACCACATGATCGCAAGTCCGACGCCCTATCCATTAGGCTACCGCCGCTTTTGGTGAGGTAAAACATCGTGAGAAAATCTGGCTTCCAAAAATTGAAATCGGTAATCGCCAACCCGCAGTGAGCCAGCTTGGTAATCTATACTCGTTCTTTTTCTATATGACAGATAGCCTGTGCCCAGTAGGACATTTATAGTGTGCCTAGGGTGTACTAATAGGACCCTATTATTAAGCCTCCGTGGTTTTCTTTTCGTTCGACCTTCAAAAAGCGTCTTATATGCTGTCAGAAAGACTCATAACCAATGGCAAAAATGGCATGACCCTCAAATAAAAGATGGACGCAATCAGAATTCAAGTTTTTCCACAAGCTAAACAGTAATTTAATTTAATATAGTACGAATATAGATTATTCTAGTGCAACTAAAATATTTAAAAGATAGGTACGGCTATGTGTAAGGAACCTCCAGTACACAATATTGAATCACACTTGACTGAATTTAATATTGCTCGTCGTAGCTCGAGTCTCCAAGCTCGTCTGGGATTATGGACAAATATTTATTATTTAGTTCTCTCCAAGTTCCCACACTTGTGCCTATAAAATAAGGTACTGGGAATCTTAGTAAATAGGCTCAGGCGCACCAATGCAATTACCTTCTATATGGCACAACTGACTGGCCTCTTGGTCAAGTGGTTAGTGACCCTGACTTTTAAGGGCTGCTGTGGGTTTGATTCCCACCCATGACAAATCTTTGTGTGATGAGCAAGATCATTTGTCTATAATTATGTATGTATTTATAAATACAATTATGTTTATCAGTTGTCTGGTTGCCATAGTACAGGCTCTGCCTAGTTTGGTATCAGATTGCAGATAGTATTGTTAAAAACAATGTTTTGATTATGTATTATACCAAAATTATCCACTAACATGCTGCTGCCTAAGCTATGTTGGGGTCGGCTACCAGTCTAACCAGATTTAGCTGAATACCGTATTTTGCAAGGGCCGACTGCCTATCAGTTCTCTGCTTTGTGGGTTGGTGATTAAAGCTGAAATGAAAAAGTCAAATTATGCTTTCCATCGTAAAATATCTTCGTAAAACATAAGAAGTGATGTTACGAATAAATAAATATTTAAATTTTTAATCCCAGTTCTACAAACAACGATATTATCAGATATTTAAATCAATACGACATTAATTCATAACACCTTTTTTCGTGGGCAAGGTTAAAGCAATAAATATTTATTTATTTTCATAAATAGTGAAATGGTAATAAGCGGCCATGTTTATATTTTTTATTCATAATTATGAATGTTTAGTGGTTATTTATTCTGCTTTCACCGATCTTTGATTGGGTGATTACATAGGTATATGGGTGTAATGGACATATTTCACAGTATAATAGCGCGTCTGGACGGTTGAAGAGAAAGGTTAACTTATTTGAAGGTATAGTAGCCAATTTATAAATCTTCTTTCATCCTTAATAATATTTTAATTTATTTAATAATTATAAAAAAAAGTGAAATAGCGTCAAAATTAATTAATCCCCATCGCTGACGGCCGGAAGTGTGCCATAAAGCTGACTGCTTTGTTTATCCTTAAAATATTAAAATGTATGAAAAGTATCATACACGCTTTTCTTGCATTTTATCACCATTTTCCATATATTTGGTGAGACACACTTCAAATCAACACGATATAGTAATAAAAAATCCAGTTGCTTTAAATTGCTACAATTATTTGATCTGTAAAGAAGCGATCTTTCCAATTTTTACCCAAAATACCGTTTTTTAAAAATATTTTTTTACCAAGTCTTCCTTCCATTAAAAAAAAGATACATACAGACAAACATAGAGCCTTCTTTTGGAAGATGGTTAAAATACATAAAGATCCCATACTACCGTTTAGGTTACCCTACTAAAATAATGAGTAGCAGTCGAGTTGAAATCGTAACCCCCTTTCCGTGGAAAGCTAAAATATAAATATTTGAACATATTATGGTTAAGCCAAGCCAGGGTACTGCGCTAAATTCTTTTTAAGCGAGTTTCCGGCCCACCGCGTAGCAGTGTTAATTATTAACTTAAGTTCTTTGAGTTAATAAGTTAAAGGTGACAGCGATTTAAATTTGGAGCGCGGTTGACTCGGTTTTGTTTTTAGAGGTGTTATTTCAGATCCCTATTCGTATTACCTATTATAGAGATTATTTTGAGTTGTTATTATTCGCATTTTATTAGTTGCGTCAAATATGTGACAGAGACAAGCAGCTGGATTCCGAATAAAAATGCAACTTGCGCAAATTGAACACACAATTGCACATGCACCTCAATAACTCTAACATTCTCCTGAAAAGGCTGATCAACCAACCCTACTGATCTTGACTGTCATTGGTTGATCAAAATGCTAAAAATAAGTCACAGCGCTTACATGTAATTTGACAATTAACGAATTTTTGGGGTTCGGTACCACAAAAGGAAAAACGGAACTCTTTTTAGATAACTTTGTTTTCCGCCTGTGTGTCCGCCCTTCCGTCCGTTTATCTGTCAAGACCCTTTATCTCGGGATCGCGTTGACGTATCGTGTTGAAATTAAAATCTCATACTAAGTTTTACAGTCTCTTGAGGCTGTAGAAAAATCAATCTTCTAAGTTAACGTAATAAATAGATACGGCCGTTTATATACCAAAAAACGTAATTTTGGTACTCTCAAGGGAATCAAAATTAATAAAGGTACTTCCCGTTGACCTAGATCTATAAAATTTGACAAATTATACCATCTTATCATAATTATACATATCATCTCATCATGTACTTAAATCATAAAAATATTGGCTTTATACGGAACCTTCGGTGGGCGAGTTCGACTCGTACTTGCCTGTTTTTGTCTGGATTGGGACTTTCAGAAGGAGGGGAGGTAGGGGGAGTCTTATTTTTAGTCAAGCTAACCGCTTACAACTTGGTACGTCTTTATTATGATCTCCAGATTACGTCAGTTTTGCTTTAAAATGGGGGATTAAGATGCAAACACTTAATACCTCGTTGATGGCAATAAGTCGGTAACAGGTCGTTGGTTACTACAAATTAATTATGTAATCTTGATTTGTATTGACATCGGATTTAAAAGCATTAACAAAGTCAGTGTTTGTTAAGAAATATTATTGAAATAAAACTACGTTTTAAACGGATTCTATCGCGGTTTATTTTTATTTTAGTTAACGACGTTTCAACACCTTTGCAGGTGTGGGTTACTGGTAGACTGACAATTTTCAATTTTGATTTATACAATTTTCCCTATATTATTATATATTGTTCGCGACAAACATCGGTTCCTACTTACAAATAAATAAACGGAGATAAAATCCGTTTAATAAGTAGTTTTATTTGAATTTATAACATATCATTGCGTAATCCTCAAAAACCAAAAAGAAAAATTATTTTATTGAATAGATTTTTTATATTTATATTTGAGTCAGATTAGTGAACATGTAAGAAGCTGACTCTTTGACCTAAAAATGGAAATTAAGTTTAGAATTTAATTCGTATGAGACCACTGTTTCCTAAATATATTGCATTTGAATAAATGGCAACAAAAAGTCATACAACCAAATATAGAAAATAAATAAAAATATGTTGTTATTGTATATTTTAAAAGGTATTTTTTATAAAATATTTGACTGCAAAAAAACTTTTCTAAGCTAAAAATAAAGAATGGGTTCTAAGTAAACAATACGTTAATTGGGATGACCTAATGATATTTCCTAATTACAAGCGGCCATCTTAATTGGACAACACAAAAAGTGTAAATATCGACATTAAGATAATGTTATTACATCGTTATCAAACTAAATTGTCTGTTATTGTTTGTGATTCGATAATATTACGAAATATTTCTTTTGACGGCTTAATGGTGTCAGATTCTCGCCCTAATTGCGTATAGAACATATCTTATAATAATACAGCCCTAATGATATTAAAATGGTTATTATTCACAGCTACATTATTAGAAAAATCGCCAATCGAAAGACCTATTTTCTTGGTCCTTTAAGGTCAGCTCACACCGAGACCGATTCAAAATATAACTTTATTTTCTACACGAAAAGTCGCATTGCGTCGGTGTGAGCTGACCCTTACACGTCAATATAAATAAGTCAGACAACTCGTCATTTATTATTCAATACATCTTCATTTGTTTACCATTTTTTATTAAGTATATAATTATGTGTCTATCCAGCAATTTCATCTTTCATTTCGGTTTCTGCAATCATTCTTAAATGTACACATCAATTTAGAAATGCAACTAACTTTCAGTCTATGCTTTGCCTGTTCAATTGTTTTCTAAAATTTAAATTAGCACTACACTTAAATCATTCAAATGGTTTGATTAATCGCTTACTTAATTCTTGTTCAGACTTTTTTTAAAGATTACTTATTCCTGCTAAGCTAAGATGCTTGTGTTATGAGTGGGTTCACGTCGGTAGTGTAATGGGTGGTATTAAAACCCGCAACCACATGATCGCAAGTCCGACGCCCTAGTCATTAGGCTACCGCCGCTTCAAATTTTAAGAGGAAGAAAATTTTTCATACATCCAACATAATAATATTATAAAATTCCACGCTTCCACTCCTCAAAATGTTTATAATAAACAGTAATTTCGCGTAATCTGGCATAGTACCGGTGTGTAACCTAGATCTATTTCGATTTTACCGGGAAGCACATCTGGTGTGTCGGGTGACCATACTACCACAGGACAGAACCTCTTGACCACAGACTAAAAGAAAACAGGTACGAAGAATGTAGAGATCGAAACCAGACCAAGAAAGTGCGTTTTGTTTGAGGATTCCAAGAAGTTTTTTTATGAAAATTTTAGGTGAAAATCAGTGGATTTTTTGGAGTTTCTTCTTCTTTTTTTTTCCTTTTTTTTAATTATTATTCTCAAAACGTCAACACGTTTTGTTTAAGTTATGAGTATTGACTCCATCTATATATTTTGTCTGTGCTTTGACATTATTATTGCTACAGGTGGTTTTTGTCAAATGAATTTATAGGTTAAGGTGACCATATTTCTATACTTTTAGATAGTGTTTGCGTTTTGCGGTTTTAGTGGGAAAGTTCTGGTATACTTATAGACGGTGAATGTTTGTTTTTTATTGGTTTTAATTTACGTTACTGATATCACATTAATGTTATTTACGTATTCAGGTAAATAGTGAAAGAATTCATTAGAGTTACGTTTTTTTTTGTGTAGATTTTGTAATGTAGTATTTTATTGAGTAAAATAAAAGTAAGGCTAAATAAGTCCGATTAATATGGAATTTTCCTGTTTTTCCATACAACCATCTGTTTTTAATATAAGTACTTTGATTTTCATTTGACCTTCCTTATCAAAGATTTTCCCATATGGAATCTCAAACCTATGACTAAACAAGAAAGAAATGTTATGACTCAGTTTTACTAGAATCGATAACGATCGATTTTATTGCCTTGCGCTGGAAACTGGATTCAAACGATGTTTTGACTTATGTTATGTTTATTATGCACGAATAACTTACAAAAGCCATAACAACATAATCTTACCTTGTGTTCCACGAAACTCGGTAATATATGTGATAATGCCAAGTTATTTCAGGAAAAGAGGAAATTTATTAGCTTTGCCTGCGAAAACCAGTGCATCTCGTAACTTGGTACTTATTTAATAAAATCATGACGTCATGACATCGGGTATTAATATTTATTTAAATAAACAAATCTGTTGTTTAAATAACTGAAGTTAAAAATGTTTCGAATTTGTGTAAATGTAAATCGTTTCGTAATCGTTTTTATTCCTAATTATTTAAACAGGTTGCTGCTAAAAACTTATTCAACTTAAAACTTAAAAAAAAATGATACATTTATTTAAATTTAATTACCAAAAAATAAAAATTCATATTTTCAAACGGTTTCTTCTATCCTGATAGAAAAACAAACGTGGTCACCGTACTAGCGTAAGTGCAGACATCATTAAAGCTGCGTAAAACGTATTATTGAGCAGTAAAGCCACGCTGCTATGACTGCCTACTGCCCAACGTATTAAGCGTTATATTGACTTTCACTGTCGTAACATTCGATGTTAGTTTTAGTAAAAGATAGAAGAGAATTAGCGGCCCATCCACTAACGTTCATTCCTACCGGAATGTACAATCCTTACGGAATGAACGCCAGTGGATTTGCAAGAACGAGAAAGAATGACGCTATTAAAACCCCGCGACCCTTCCCGTCGCGAAGAACGCGACGCGCTCTGTGATCAAGTTAGTGCCTGTTTATTTGTCCGGCGTGATTGAGCGCACGATTGTTATCATTTTGTGTTCGTCTTCGTCCCGGAAGGATAAAATGAATTCCCAAGAAATAGACGATAAAGGTGATATTTTCAGAAAATGTCGTTTTATCCGTTTTTTCAGTAATCTTATATCTAAACGAGCAGTTCTTGTATGCATCTTATATCTTCAAACGAGCAATTCTTGTATGTATATATATTTATATATACCTATATATAATCTGAATCTCAGAAACGGCTCCAACGATTTTCATGAAATTTAGTATGCAGGGGGTTTCGGGGGCGTTAAATCGATCTAGCTAGGATTCATGTCCAGAAAATGTCGTTTGATCCGTTTTTTCAGTAATCTTATATCTTTAAACGAGCAATTCTTGTATAAACTTAGTCTGGCCATAAATACTTTTACAATTAAAAATAAACAAAACATTTGAATTTGGTACCTACACAATATGTTGTTGCAAAATGAAAATAGGTAATCCAAATAAATCCATAAAGATAATTCAAAATGACGAGCATTCCTTTTAAATGACAACAATCTTCATAAAATGATAGGATTATAACCACCCACAGACACGCAATCCCTCGGTATGACTGACAAGATGCAAACTGACAGGAATGTACCTAAACGTGTGTATGGTCACTGAAGGATTGTTTTTCCTGTCGAACTGGCGTGTTGTGATAAAGTCAGGGGAAAGAACGTAGGATTGTGGTTTAATTAGTGGCTTCAACGGTTTTATTTTATCCCGTCGCTTTTCTGTACAGTTTGCACAACGGGACAAGTCGGAAGAAATGAACGTTAGTGGATGGCCCGTTATTCTGAGTTCAAAAGGGTTTTTAAGATCATTTATATTACCTACTATCTTAAAATCCCGGGAGACATTGTGGACTTGAAGAAAATACATACTTGTAGGCACTTAATGAAATAACACAACCCGTAATTTATATTATCACAGTGAATTTTTATTTGAACTTTACATCCAATTTTAGCTTGCCGAATGTCTGTTATCTATATAAATAAAAATGAATCGCCGAAATGGATGTAAGCACGCGTATATCTTCCGAACGCCTGCACCAAATTGAATAAGTCTCGTAACATACTTTTTTGCGTTCGTAATTGTCAGTAGGTACTAGATTTGTATAAAAAATATTTTTTTATTACTTAATTTAAAAGTGAGAGAGAGAAAAAATGGATATCTGACGATGATACTGTAGATCATATTTTACGGATACGGGGACTTACGTACGTGTTTGGATCCGCAGGCCACATCTAGTTTCCCATTTTTATATATTAGTTTAATGTTTTACCAGTATAACTTACGAAGTAACTTGTATTTAGTAATCTGTGGTATAACTGTCACTCGCTCGTAAGGATATTCATGTGACCATATGTTGCAATACTAAAAAGATGTCGAAACTTTTCTATGTATTTTACAAATACGGTTAAGATTATTTTGCGATCCGAAGAATATTATTTAAGGTAAACTTCCTACGATCATTGCACCCACATCCGTGAGTTCATTTTGTGTATATTTGTACACGTTACATCATTGTTTTGTATACAAATGTGTATGTATATGCTGTACAATTTTAAAGACTGAATGACAATAGATAACAGAGCTCTAAATATTTTTGTGCCCCTTAATTTTCTAAGTCATTGGGAGTTATTTGATGTAAGAAATAAGAGAGGTGGCATTATGTGTGTAAATTAGTTATGTTTGTAATTTTTATCGGCATTTTTCACGATGATCTACTACTAATATTACTGATGTACCTAAAATAATCTATATAAATAGTTGCTTTTGTCAAAGAGTACTTAAGTTACATTGGTTTAAATTTTGATTTCACAAATTTACAAAATTACAGTTAATATTGTAATACAGATAATTATAATAATAAGGCCTAGTTGTTCGCCGTTTGTGCATTAAGTAGGTACCTGAAGATACCATGACTGCAGCCTAATCACTTTTTTTACTTTTTGTATATTCAAACTTGTAATGAGCTCAAAATTAACAACTTATTACCGCATCCAAACAAGTGTTCTAACAAGCATCATAACCGTACCACTATCGGTGACGCGTCTAGCGATTAAAGGACGCAGTAACGACTGTTTGCGATAAAAACTGATAACTAATCTCATTCTTAGTCAACTAGCGGCCACACTCGTTTGTTTCTTACATCCGTGATCAGTTCACTCAAAACACTCCAAATTTAAAATTCAAATCATTCAAATCTCTCGCAATTCAAAACAGTTCTAAACTTAAAATCGTTCGAACTCGAAGATCGTTGTTCCAATATAATTTAAATATAATAACATTTTCATAATTCAAAACCGATTTTATTTACGGATCGCTTTAAAATTTTACAAGTTAAACGTTCGAGATTTAAAACTACTTATTCAAATAAAGAATGCGTGTCGGTTTCAATTCGTGACAAAATTACGCAGCCAGTGTTTTTAAATGAGACATCGATAATTTAACATCTTATTATAGTACCGTTACTTTGGACGTTTTTGAATAAAAATCAGTATGCATAGAACATTTTACGATTTAAATTATCACTAATAAAAATTACATCTTAGCAGTTGCATAACAGTTAACGTACTAATACGTTACAAATAGCAGTTAATAGATCGAATTTTCGTATGAAAGTTGAGTGATTCAGTGTTCGTAACGATGCGCATGCGTCTGCATGTTGCTAAGATCGCGCGGTTTGTGTAGTGCTAATGTTGTGTACAATGAGTGTTCCAAATTTAAGTGTTGATCAAATTACAGGTAATTATTTTTTATTCTGTTAGTATATGGCCTTACTCACCAGTCAGAAAAAAAAGGCGGTCTGAGAAAATAACTGTGTTTCGTAGGTTATGTTTAGAATACTGGTGGGTCCTTGTTTGCATTAAGTCATAAAGGTTTCATATTTCGTCGATGATTATATCAGGTGTGAATTGACCTTTCATTGGTCAACAAAACATACTTGTTCAAAACAATTTTTTTTTCTAGGTTTACAAGTCATGTTTATGTTTTACCAATTCTGGGTAAATATCTACTCAAGAGTCTGCCTCTGAGACAGTTATAAATAAGTACTTACTTATTAATTAAAACAACAAAAAGAGGTTATATTTTCGCAATAATAGTTCTCCACCGTTTTATATTTCTAAGTACACCAAAAAATACGAAGCAAAAATTTAAGACAAAAAAATTTAATACACAACTAAACGAAATCTTTTCTTCACATCAACAATCCAACATGGCTACCGCATACATAGTTAAAGTCCACAAGTACAAACAAAACTGGCGTCCCTTATCTGTTAGTCTAATTGCCCAGACACATTACTTAAACGAAGAATTTTTAAATAAAATACGACTCTACCTATTAATACCAATCCATTACCTCCTTTGTACATAACAACTAAACTAATACGCATAGTAAAAGAGCAATGTATACGCCTGATGGGAAGCAGTCGAATTTATGGTAATTAGTAGAACAGCTTGACAAGAAAGTACAACAACAGTGTATGTTCCAGTTAAAGAGGAATAGTATACAGATTATTATAATATAGATAACTAGCTTTTGCATGCGGCTCCGTCCGTGTGAAGATTTTCGCGGCAAAAAATACCCTAAAGCTTTTTTTCTCAATAAGTGGAACGCTATTTAATACTGAAGAATTTTTTTCAAATTAGACCTGCAGTTCCTGAGATTAGCGCGTTCAAAAAAACAAACTGTGGGCTTTTTATAGCTGCTTAGTACATTCAGCTATTCATTCATTCATACATACATGGTATATTCAGTCTTTCTTTCTCTTTTTTATTTACTACAAGCATTGGTAACTAAGGATTTTATCCAGAGAATATTACTGGCTTTCGTATCCGTAAAAGCTAAATCCGATGCAACGTCCAAGTCTAAATATCTTTCCTATTCCCGCTATTAAAAGAAATTCTAAGAAATAAAGAAATGTTTTCCTCTGTTCAAGAAATACGTTGGACTTGGACATATTTCAAAACTGGCATTGAATGACAGATACTACTTTAAAAGTCCGGATTCGAATGAAAGAAACAAAAATATTCTAAATTCAAAGTTTTGGTCGTAAATTCTTGATTTGAATTAAACATTTATTTTGTCACGTCTTTCCAATCTAGTTTTAAAATAAACTCTTATTATTGAAATATTTATTCATTTTAATATTGTTTTATGGCATCGTGGCCATTATTTTTTCATTTTTACCATATTTAAATGGTTCATTGAACTTTCGTCTGTTTCGATTTGCTACGTATCAATCCTTAAATATGGTATTTGGATGGAATTTAATTAATGGTTTTTGTTTGAATGAATATGATGACAGATAAATCAGACTGCTCTCCAACATATTATATTCTTGTCCAAATTCTCTCTTAGTGATATTTATTAGTAACAGGTTAGTTAATTTGTGATATGTGTTGTGTGCCATCGTAAAATTGTATGAATCTAAGTTATTCGAATAAATAAATTATATTATTATTTTATTATCGAATTTTGATTCTATCACTAAAAGAGTGAAATTATATACATGTAATATTTTTATTTGACATCGATATACGTATTTGTTTTGCTTACAAAACAAATAGGTACCCAAATATTAGAACCAGCTACAAACAATGTTGTTCTATTTGTTTACCTACATAAGCCCAAGACAAGAACCAAGTTATTCACCTCTTTCAAATTGGTTCCGTCCCGTTAAACACGATAATTACTTACTCTTTGTTCCGTTTTCTTTTGTTTTTAATTTGAATTTTCGTCAATATTTGGCCTGCAGTAGGCAGTGTATGGTATTATCACAGTATAAAAACATACAGTAGGACGACGCCTTTGATCTCCTTGTAAATGCCGACAATGTGTAGAAATTGTCGCAACAGCCAGGGTTGTCTCAAGTTAACAATATTTATTTAAATTTATTTTTGATCAATATTATTTAATAATTATTATTTAATAATATTATAAGTAGGTATAGATAATGTTGATCTCAAATAAATAAAAAAAATATATAATAAAAGAATCGAATTTATTTTTGATCAACATTACTTAATAGTTATTATTTAATAATAACGTTTATCTAAAAGAAATAAAAATAAATATTGTTACAATAATTAACAATAGCGAGATCATACACAATTTGTAAAACAGAAACTATTATGCAAATGTGCTTCGTCTATGGTCTCACATGCAAAAATTCTAGATTGAGATTGAGACGAACACATGTAATTTCATTTAGTGAAATGTCCTCCATCTTGGATCAGGAACTCTTGCGCGATAGACATTTCCGCGAAAGCTTGACTTCATTTTTATTTTCAGTGACCTCGCAAATCTTAAAAATGCCTTATCACAAAAAAATGCATATTTTTCTCGGCGCCATCTTGGATTCTAATTTCGACCCCATAATCGTTTTAAGCGACCCCATGAACCATGAAAATGACACCCATGAAGAAAAATTTGCAATTTTTCCTCGGCGCCATCTTGGGTTCTAATTTCGACCCCATAATCGTTTTTAGCGACCTCGGGTACCATGAAAATGACACCCATGATAAAAAAAGCATATTTTTCTCGGCGCCATCTTGGATTCTAATTTCGACACCATAATCGTTTTTAGCGACCTCGGGTACCATGACAATGACACCCATGACGAAAAATTTGCAAAATTTCCTCGGCGCCATCTTGGGTTTTAATTTCGACCCCATAATCGTTCTAGCGACCTCGGGAATCATGAAAATGACACCCATGACGAAAAATTTGCAAATTGTCGTCGACGCCATCTTGGTTTCTTGGGACCCATTTTAATAAAATTATTTTATATTTATTAAAACAAAAAGAACTAAACTAACACCAGATAGCCCTGAAAGTTAGCTCCCGAGCTACTAACACGGTAATGTATGCAGCTCGGGAGCGCCCTTCCCCCGTCTCGCCCCTCGCACCCCGCACGATTGCCCTGTCTAGACGTCTTCGTCGAACGACTGTATGATGTTAAGACTGTGGTATTATAGTCTTCTGTTTTCTGAACTTTGATTATAAAACACTGCACGGATAACCGAGTGGTATAGGTCACCACGCTAATTACCACTGTGCGCGACGTGCTGCGGGTTCGATCCCCGCATGGGACAAGTATTTGTGTGATCCACAAATGCTTGTTCCAAGTCTGGGTGTTCTTTGTGCAAGTGATTTGAATGTTTGTGAAACCCCCGCGACACAAGGATTAAATTCCTTAGTGTGGGTGTAGTTTAAAAAAAAAAAAGCGTTTTTAGCATGGATAGTCGACTGGTGCGGGTTCGATCCCCTCGTGGGACTGGCATTTGTGATTCGCAAAATGCTTCTCAATTCTGGGTGTTCTTTGTGCCCGTGATTTGAATGTTTGTAAATCCTGGCGACACAGGAAATAGGTACATTCTTGAGTTCGGGAGTCGATTTTTTTTATACAAAATTATTACTGATTTACACAGAATTTAAGTTTTTTTTTTAAAGATTACTAGCAATGTGGGTCGCACATTACTAGTAATCTCGTTAACCGCTCGTGCTAACCTAAGATGCTTGTGTTACGAGTGGGTTCACGTCGGTAGTGTAATGGGTGGGATTCGAACCCGCAACCACACATGATCGCAAGTCCGACGCCCTAGCCATTAGGCTACCGCCGCTTCTTCATTCAGAACAAATCCTTATATTATATTATATTTCCCATTTTTGCGCGGATGGCTTCCATCAGTTGACCCCCGTCGCGCGCACGAGACACCCAGTGCCCTACGTCCCCCGTCGCCTGCGGGACATGGCAGTATCACGTACGAATTTGCCAAAGAAATCCATTCGAAAACGGAAATCGTATGAATAGTATTTCAAGGGACTGGCCATGAAATATTTTCTAGTTACTAAGAGCTGACGTCACAGTAAACACTTGAATGAACACAGATTCAATGCACAATGATAACATAGGCTATCGTGGATTGGAACACGAGTATGCAGAATTATTGATGACTTATTTGACTGCACGGATAGCCGAGTGGTATAGGTCACCACGCTAATTACCACTACGCGCGACGTGCTGCGGGTTCGATCCCCGCATGGGACAAGCATTTGTGTGATCCACAGATACTTGTTCCAAGTCTGGGTGTTCTTTGTGTATGTGATTTGAATGTTTGTGAAACCCCCGCGACACAAGGATTAAATTCCTTAGTGCGGGCGTCGTTTTAAAAAAAAAAATTCTTCAGGATTATTGTATGTAAAATTATCCTCTTTTTCGTATAATAATAGATTATGTAGGTATAATGGTGGGTCCACACGATACTGTGTAGACTTTTGTTCGTACAGATATCAGTACCTATAGACTATGAAATAGGATTTAAAAAAATTACGTGGACATTTGGATCGAATGTCTGTACGGACTTTTCATTACTTCAGACTTTAATTTTTATGTTTGAAAATACATTTTTATTTTATTAGCTACGACAAAAAACATAGGTACTCCGACTTTTGGATCGCGTACATTTCATGTACATTTGTCTGTACTGTCTAGTTTGTACAGACGAAATTCTATATAATGTTTTGGAAGTCTGTATGGATTAAAAACATTGACCTTTTTTGTCTATAGATCGCTAAAACCTTTTTTACGTTACAGAGTAGGTAAAACCTCGTGTATAAAGTAGTGATTAATACAGTTAAACGTAGTCCGATAATATACATAGGTATAAACCAAGAACTCAAGTTATTATTAAATTTAGCTAGGTTCGAATCCTCTTAGTAAGGCAGCACCAAAATAATCGGAATTTTGGAACATACGAAAACAATAATACACTTGATATTTGATTTATTTCTTTCCGAATATAATTACACACACAATCAATCCTTAATCCTCAGAACGTATCATCACCAAAAAAATAATATCTTAAACAACAAGGGATATCCAAACATATCTTGTAACAAATTATTCAAAACAAAGGCCAGTCCAATCCTTATTATCAGTCCATAAACGGCCATACATCTGGTTGTCGTCGCTCCGCCGGTGGCCGATAAGGCCATACATACAACCCATACATCTTATACAAATCATACATTTAAAGGCCCTATGAAAAATTGATCCGCACTTTGCCACTATCTTATAGGTGTTGCGATGTAGGATGAAATAGATGCGGCATTTATTTTATTTGGAAATATATGTAATTAATTTAAATGACTCACGTAGACATTTTAGTAGCTGAATTGCTTATTCTTATATCGGAAATAATGTCGGGTATTACTCCAAAAGGCTGAAAAACTTAAAAAGTTGAACCCCTAAAGTGTGACGAATCAAGGTTCTGTAAATTATTTAAAATCATTTAATGAAAGGAAAAAGACACAGAGTTAATTATAAATTATTTAATAACATATTTTGCAGTTTATAGAGCAGACGATTAAGTGTGAAATGAGAATTAAATGTACTGGAACCTGAAAAAAAATATTTAAAGTCGACTGTTACTGGTAAAGGTCACTTAATTAAATCATTAAATGCTATTTAATTCTTTAAAAATAATAGACATAACCGTCTACACTACACCTCGAAACTACCGCATCCAAAAACAATGTACACCTTTATCCTTCTTGTACACCCGCTTTCAAGTCCATTATTTAGGCATTTGTTGAATTGCCCTTCCTTTAAGACAGAGAGAATACCGCCAACATAACTCGACCCCTTAACACCAGAACACTTGATTGATATACCCAACATTTTATACAGGGCCAGAGGCCAGAAACACTGGTACTTCACATTAATATTTATTAGGAGAAAGCACACTGTTTGTTTTATTTTTTTTTACGGAATCTTAACTAGTCGTAATAAGCAATTAGAGGAATAACGCTACTGAGAATGTACTCGTAATTAGATCTTTTGAAATTTCATTGTATGGTATCAATGCACCTCGTTAAAGTAAACAATTTTTTTAAGAATTTTAATCAACAATTTTTTAAACTGTACAATATTTAATCATTTATAATAAGGCTTTTTAATTTAACTAGGTTACTGTGTGACTGAATTTTTATTAAACAAATTGTCTTGAATTAATTTAAATGTATCGTGTAGTGAATGAATTCTTCCGAATATATTATTCTGCCAAGTACCCTTGCTATATTGGGGTCGGCTTCCGGTCATACCGGAGTTAGCTGAATACCGTATTTTACATAGAGCGACTGCCTATCTGACCTCCACAACCTATTGCTAGGTAATACAGTATTCCATAGTAAGACTGGTTGCCAGTGTCATGAATGACTTAACGACTATCAAAGATCACTGTATGACAGTCGGGACGAACGACTTATCGTGCTTTCCGAGGCACAGTGGGGTTACGATATGTTTACAAATGACTTTCTTCACCCATCAACGGACCGACAGCGGTGAGGGCGGCTTATCCTTTATTATCGGCTAAACCGTACCTCAGCTACGAGTAGCCCCTTGAGTAATACAGTATCCCATAGTAAGACTTCATACCATATTTTATCGAATTTGGTTCAGCGGTTTATGCGTGAAAAGGTTACAAATACCATTAACTCAACAACTTTTTCTTTTATAATATATTAGCGTGATAATTTTATTAAATCATAGAAAGTTAATCATCACGTAAGTCTATATAATGTTTATGGTTAGGTACAAATCTGTGTTTATAGCTGAGTTTTATGTGAAAACAATAGGAAAACAGTATCAAGACTAGGGTTCAGAACCGGGAAATCCCGGAACCGAAAAACCCGGGATTTCCCGGTTCTTTAATAGTAGTCAAAGAACCGGTTTTCAATGAAAAAGAACCGGGATAAACGGTATTTTCGGGAAATAACGAATCATGTTAACTATCTCATCATTTGTTATTTTAATATTACAAAAGTGACGAAAAATCGAACACGTAATTTCAAAAATTATATTGATAAATATCTCATCATTTACTTGATTTTAATCTTCTATTAACAGCGTTTAATCTTTTTATACAAAATATTCGAGCTAAAACCATATTCTCATTAAAATGTTGTATCTGTAAGTACGAGGTAGATCATTATATTCTAAAAGGTGGTACGCACGGCCACGCATCAAGCTATACATTTCCAACATAAGCTGACCTCGAGTTGTTCGGAAATGTTATACAACATAAGGTCAACGTTAACTGTACACATTCACTTCTCGGAAAATGAGTGGACAGATATTGGACAACTGCACGAGGTCCTGGATATAATAAAAACAGTTTTGGAAGCGTTGTGTCGCAGCGATGCCACATTACTCACTGCAGATGTAGCCATTACTTTAAACAAGTTAAATGACATCAATTCCTTTCTAAGCAGAAAAATGGCATCAGCTGTGAAAAAACGCTATTCAGAAAGACGTTTAATAGAAGCTACTATTCTGAATTACTTGCATAACCCTGAAGAATATTTTTTAAACATAAATAGCGACGATACAAGTATATTTATCCGTCCAAATAGCGATCAAATGTGCAACCAAATTGTATCACTTCTAAAACGCACCAGCTGTCCGACTTCTACCGAAACACCTCAAGCCTCATCTCATTCAATTCAATTGGAAGAACAACATGAACCTGAAGTGCAAAGAAGAGATCTAACGAAAAGTGATGAATTAAATATAACAAAAGATAAGAAAAGAACGTGTAAGATCAACGCACAATGACAGTCTAGATCAAAATGTTAAAATCGAGATGGCACTCTTTGAAAATGGAGGTGATCGTGGGCGTTATTTAACAAAAGCTTACGAACACCTTCTTACAATTCCACCTACTAGCGTGGAGCCAGAGAGAATTTTCTCCTCAGCTGGCCTTTTTGTAAAAAAATTAGATCTCGTTTAGGTGATGCAACTTTAGATGCATTGATCTTTTTGAAGACACATTACCAAGAGAACAAGAAAGTTTAATTATAAAGACCAAAATGGAGATACTATTTAGTAGAATCAGCCTACGATATACGTTGATTACCTTTATTCAAAGGCTATGTACGTGTGATTTTTATTTTTACCTGTTATTTTTTTGACTATATTTACCTCAAAAATTCTTAAAAGAAAAAATCCCGAATATACCGAAAATCCCGGGAAATCCCGGTTCTGATTAGAACCGGTACCGAAAATCCCGGTTCTTTTATCTGTACCGGTTCTCGATACCCTAATCAAGACCCACGCCTTGAAGATAATGAGATTTTAAAGTCGTGAATTGTAATTAATGACCGAACTATTAATTTTGTGCCTAATTTATTGGCTTATTTGCATAATTAGTAGAACAAGTCTTTGTGTTGTAATAACGTGGGCCGTTAAAAAGTTGTTTATTTCTATTAGATATTGCAGAACTAATAAATTATATTGTTTTTATTTTTGAAGTTCAACAGGTGCTTTAGTCACGGTAAATTTTTTATCTCCTGCCACTCTTTGGAAATACAAACATAAACAATGTTTTGTGATGATGATACAGTGATCTTTGACTCGTGCTCGTGACTAAGTGTAAGCCGTACGGTTTGACCGATAATAACGGCTAAGCCTCCCTCGCCGCGGTTGGTCCGTGGATGGGTGACCATTTGTAAACATATCGAAACACCTCCGTGCCTCGGAAAGCACGTTAAGCCGTTGGTCCCGACTGTCATACAGTGATCTTTGATAGTCGTTAAGTCATTACAATTCTGACAACCAGTCTTACTTTGGAATACTGTATTACCTAGCAATTGGTTGAGGAGGTCAGATAGGCAGTCACTCCATGTAAAATACGGCATTCAGCTAAATCCGGTAAGACTGGAAGCCGACCCTAACATAGCTTAGGAAAAGGCTAGGCAGAAGGCAGAAGATACAGTGATCTTTGACAGTCGTTACAGTTCTGACAACCAGTCTCACTATGACATACTGTGTTAGTGTTACCCAGTAAAATGGGTTGTGGAGGTCAGATAGGCAGTCGCTTCATGTAGAATTCGGTATCCACATGAATCCGATAAGACTGGGAGCCCCAACATACCTTAGAAAAAGACGTGAAAATTGATTGTTTACTTATTAGTTCAATTGAAATGTTCGTAGTAACATAGCTTGCACGACATATAGGTATACGTGTTAATTGTTTATTCCATTTACAGTTTTTTTTTTTTAAGATTACTAGTAATATGGGTCGCACATTACTAGTAATCTTGTTAACCCCTCGTGCTAAGCTAAGATACTTGCGTTACGAGTGGATTCCCGTCGGTAGTGTAATGGGTGGGATTCGAACCCGCAACCACATGATCGCCACACGATCGAAGTCCGACGCCCCAGCCATTAGGCTACCCCCGCTTTTAAGTTATAAGATGTGTTTTCATTTTATGTGTAATTAATTATAAGAGTTGCAATGTCCTTGTTTCAGAGATCGAAGCGGCGGAGGCTTGCAAATGGCTGAGGGCGGCCGGCTTCCCGCAGTACGCGCAGATGTACGAAGGTAAGTCTTTTATACTAGATGAACATAATTATGCCACAAACATATCCTCTCAAACAACGCTTCTTCAGTTAGCATTATAATAATAACTAGCTTTTGCTGGGCGTCGGTTATCGTGACAAATTATAGCCTATAGCCTTCCTCAATAAGTGGCCTATCTAACAGTGAAAGAATTTTTCAAATCGGTCCAGTAGTTCCTGAGATTAGCGCGTTCAAACAAACAAACAAAAAACTGTTTTCAGTTTTATAATATTAGTATAGATATAAAAAAACTGAGGTAGGCAAATTACGTAAACATTTCTATGTCCCTTTATTTAAATTATTTTGTATAAAATAATAAATCAATCTGTCACCTATTAAACAAGTCAATTCAAGGCATCCACGCAACACTATCTTGAAATGATCATAACTCAATTACATTCCCAATAATTATACTTACCCCTGAATATATAAGATACCTAGGTATTACTAAACAACAATAACAATAATTTCAACAAATTTACAATACTCACATCAAGCAAGGATTTCCACGAAGGCCTTATTAGGACAGTCCCGGAATCTCAGTCCCGACCTGTCCCAATGTATCTATTAATCATACTTACTAGTCAATGTAACGTTTGGCCCACATTCAGGATTTACAAAGGGTGATGTCAAAATGTAAAATTAAATTCAAAATTTTAAATTCGTCTTGTGGCTAAAATCGTTTTTATGTTGATTTTAAATTGTTTATTTGATGCATTATATTAGAAAAACATATCAATTTTAATGTACATAGGCCTTTTTTTTTAAGTTCAATAACATTATAGACATAAAAACTTTACTATCGGCCGCCTCAAACGCCTGGCTCATAGGGCCTGGCTAATATTATACCACCATCCTTTTGGTTTACCGATCTTCAGCATCATCATCACCAACGATCCTTGTCTTGTGCAGCCCTCATCCCATCGCTGCAAGCCACCATCTTCAAATCCCACCACGTACCTACGTCAGCAGGTTTGAGATATCCGAAGTCTAGGCAATGATTGAGGAACTAAATATAATACCTTCCTAGCCAAATGCCATTAAACCCTGCATTGCACTATTTGCTATTATTTTTTTATTTCTAATCATGTGATTCAATTAACTGACTGAAGTAAATTTTCACATTTTGTAACAGCCTGTATATAGAGCCGATAACGAAGCTCAGCTGGCTAGATGAAGCCAAATCCCACTCAATTGATCGCCATTCTTACTTTTATTGATGTTAGCATTATGTAGACATACCTTACTACTGAGAAAGTTAGTTTTAGTGTAAAACTTGACTCGATTTTATTGAATTAAGTTAAATTCCGTCAGTATAATTTATATGCTCATTCTTTCTTTATATTGGAAGAGGACTGAACCCAACAGTGGGACGATTATAAACCGGTATTATTAATCAATTTTTAAAGTATATTCCTCCAGTGTGATGTTTTATTCTAAGATTGAAAATCAACTGTTAAAAAAGTTATTGGTCTTGGCTCAGTCAGACACATTAATTGACATAAGTTTTGATGACAGACAAAATTAAACAGACCTTTAAAATTCGTACAAGACTAAGCTTTTCGAATCTCCTCATATCCTCATATCGACTTACAAGAACCTTGGTAAAAACATAAACTAACTAACCGCTTCAAGGCTCCACACGAATAGCACAGATTTAATGCCCACACTAACTTGTACATTATAAACCTTCCTCTTATATCACTCTATCTATTAAAAAAACTGCATCAAAATCCATTGCGTAGTTTTAAAGATCTAACCATACATAGGAACAGACAGCGGGAAGCAACTTTGTTTTACACTTTGTATTTAATTCAATTCTCTCCACTCAAAATTTCTGTGTATATTTCGTTATACCAAAGAGCTCAAATTTCAATTAAACTTAAGTAAAGATCAACTTGAAGTGAATTGAGCGTGCCATCGTTAAACGTGTCTGAAATACTGAATCAAGTTTGGCTTAGTTTGTAACAACGTCTTAAGCCTAGGTCAGTTCAGCTGGGCCGTTGCCGCGTCGCTTCTGTCTCAGTGTGTAGTTAATTTAAAAGCGACCGAAGCTAGGACTAGAAATTGGTAAAATTCAATTTTGGCTAGCTTTTAGATTGGATTGCAATGAACTATTAAACGCAAATATAGAAAGTCACGCAAATAGACTGTTGAAAATTTAAATGGTAACTCCACTAAGGGCCTACTTCACCATCGTCAGACAACTTTAATCGACGAATAATATTGAAAATATGACATTCATACAGAAACTGTCAAACGTCAATTTTATTCGTCAAATAAAAGTTATCTGACGATGGTGAAATAGGCTCTAAGAGTATGATAATGTACCTAATACGTGAGTTTCAGTATCTACAATAAAATTTTCTAAATCTATATTATTTATAAAATAGAATCTCAAGTTCGAACTAAATAAGCCTTTTAGAGTATGACAAACTAAACAAGACACAATATACTTAAAATCTAACACAGAATAAGAAATTAAATAAGGGCTGTTTTGATCAGAGTCAGATAACTTGCATTCATGGATTAAAAATGGCGTCTAACAGTTTTTGTTTTCAAATTTAAAAACTCAATATTTATCCGAAGTATAATCATTACGCGGGGAATAAAAGCTTAGTAAATCCACCCTAAATGAGAAATACCTACTCCAAAGTTCTTAAACTTGGGAAGAAGCATTCAATCTGGCTATTGTTCAACAAATGGAAGCCTGTAAAAAAATCCACAGTTTTCAAATGGATTGCTTGGAAAGTAATTTTCTTATACAGTACCAGACTATAAATCTCCAGTAGGACATTGAGAAGGAACAAGAATTGATCACCTAGCTTGCTCATTGCGGATTGGCGATTCTAATTCTTGGAATCCAGATTTCTTACGAGGTTTCTTTCACCGATTGTCAATTATGTCTGTGAATAATTAAGAAAGTACATAATTAAATTGTCGCATTGTCATTAAGAAAAGTCGTATTGGTGCATGCCTGTAATGGTTTCGAGCCTGCAACCTTATGTACTCAAATCCGTTCATTGATCCGCTTGGCACATTCATCTTCAATCTTCTTAGAATTATTCTGTTTTTTCCACCAATTTAGTAAAAATTATACAAACACGACCCTTCAGAATTCTTTGCTTTTTTCTTTGAGACATTAAATTTGGTATTCAGTAAGCAACATCCAATTTGACTAATGGGCCAGATCTGTGTCCTCTTTAACCCTTTTCACCCTTTTGTTCACACTCAATTTGTTTTCTATTTACATTCTGGTAGGGTCCAAAAATTGCGGTGAATACCAAGTAGAAATATCTGATTCTGTTGGGTTAAATAATATGTGAAGAAAAGGACTATTGTAATACCTACATAACAGAAAAATAAACAATGGGGTTAGGATCGTAACTTCATTAATATTTTTTTTATAATAATATCTTGGAACAACACACACATGGCCGTCTGATCCCAAACTAGGCAGAGCCTGTACTATGGGAACCAGACAACTGATAAATATACTTGTTACTAAACTTATTTATAAATAAATACATAATTATTATAGATCAATTACATCCAGACACAGTAAAAATGATCGTGCTCATGACACAATGATTTGTCCTGGGTGGGAATCGAACCCACGACCTCCGGCGTAGCAGTGAGGGTCACTAACCACTAGACCATCACGTGACCTGTGAATTTGTTGGAAAAGTTAATTTTGCATTTAAAAGTTTCGACGTATGTTCCTCGCAGAGTATACGCACTCCTTTTAAATTAATCCTGAAAAAATATAATACTGTGAAGTAGCATCCAAATTATATACCTACCTAGTTTTTGTGTAAAACGCTAACCTTATACCTCTTAAAACTTTATGTTTATGGTGTAAGTAAAAATAATGTATATTAATACACTTTTTTGGTCGATTCTTTCTCTGTGCTTATCCACAACATTCCCATCACCAATATTAGATACACGCTGACAATATCAAGTAAATTATCCTTTATTGGGACCAAAGCAAAGGGGAAAAAGGACCAAACGCATTCACTCTCATTCTGTGACGTCAATATACCATTATCTGGACGGACGTCGATTCTTCTTAAATTATAAGAATCTTTTAAGCATGTTAAATATATAAATTTTGTTTTTCGTTCTGTTTTTATGCTACCCGTTTAGTGTTCCACTGCTGGGCGAAGGTCTCCCCCATCTAAAACCAGACTTTCATGTCTTATTAGAAAAAAAAATATTTATCTATTGTAGATGTGTAATAGATAGAGGTAAGGTATCAGTTAGTTGCGACCGTCAGGTCTTAGCCAAATAGTCGAAAATTCCGGGGAAGGATCACCCTGTCAATTAGTACAGACATATTATTATAATAACTTCCGTGAGACGAATTCATAATTATTTAAGGATTCAACGGTTTACTCACGCGCATTCTCGGGATCGCCTGACTAGTTTCAGACTCAATAGGAGTCCTTAATCATGAGCTGACGCGGCGGCGGCGGTGTCGCGAGTCGAACTGTCACAGTCAATCCTTAAATAATTAGTGCAGACATAGTATATAATAAGTATAGCATACGGATATAGTAATTGCTCCATTAGAGATGTAAATGGGAAGTTTTTTCTCCTACCTAATAATTGTAATGCTGAAGAGTTTGTTTGTTTGGATGAACGCACTAATCTCAGGAACTACTGGCCCGATTTGAAAAAATCTTTCAGTTTTACATAGCCCATTTATCGAGGAAGGCTACAGGCTTTTTGTCACGATAAACGACACCCAAGCGGGCGTAGCCGCGAGAAAAAGCTAGTAACAGATACAGGAAAAATGTAACATCAGAGTAAGTCACTTTGTGCACGGTAATCTTTATGGTATACTAAAGTGATTAAAAATTTATCACTTACAGTAAAAAATTAAATCATAACCTTAAAAATGTAAAAAGCTTTTAAAACAAATTTACTAATCTGTCGCACCATTACGGCATATAAAAAAGAGAGATAATTTACTTCTTTTTACAACTTAGTTATTATACCTTATGTGATATATAGTAAAGATCATTTTCCAATGTAAGTTTTAAGATTTTATGACGAATACGTATTTGCTGAGACGTTTATCGTAATCTGAGATAAAGAGTACATAAAAATGTTGGTAAGAGTGTTTTGTTAGCATTTTTGTATAGAGTCATCGATGCGAACTGTCAAATGACGTAGACTGCGATCTTCCTAGAAGCGACATCAATTTTCTATTAAATGTTAGTGATTCATAAATACTGTACTCTGTAGGACATTGAAGTGTGATAAATGATAATATACAAGATAATTTATGTGTGTTGTATAATCGTAAGGAGGAAAATTGGGTGTGACAATGTAAGTTGGTATTATAATTTATTGATATTATTATGACGTAACTAGCTGCAGACCGCGGTGTTACCTGCAGTTTAATAAATTACTTAATTTTTCGGGATAAAAAAGAAGTCTATGTATACCGCATTTCATCAAAATTGGATCTGCCGTTTTTGCTGGAACATACACACATACAAAATTTTGCTTTAAATAAAATTAATGAGGTACCTACAGATTGCATTCAAGACATAAAACTTTGCAAATAGAGATACAATTTTTATTAAACGTCTAACATATTATTATTAGCTTCTGCCCGCGACTTCGACTGCGTGAACTTTAGAATTGGGTCCAAAAAGAAATGAAAAATGGAATAAAATTCTACATAATTATGACGATGAAAATAATATGACGATACATAATATGTACTTAAGAAATGAAATGTAAGACGTAGTTAGTATTGACTGTCCCATCAAGTGACTTCGGAGAAGGTGGTAGCAGTAGGTAGTCAATACTATCATAAATAGTGAGGCTTCGGAAAGAACCCTTTACAGTCTTCCCTGAGATGTGCCATAACAGGCGTTGCTCAGAAGGGTTTCTAGTTTGTCTTTGAAGAGGTAACAGAACCCTCCTCCGTGTTGGTGGTGGCCAACGCTGAGGATTTAGTGAGGTAAAAATAACACACTCCTCTGCCTTAATCTACGTTAGGCCGACCTTTAGAATATTTCCCCACGCAAAAAAAGTTGTATTGGTTGATGTACTTTTGTTTTCTGGGACAAAATAAATGTTTTCTATCTTTCCAAGATATTATTAAAAAAAAATCTTACCAAAATAACTTTCCAGCATAAATTCGGACTCTTCCGAATGTTTAAAAAAATATTAGTGACGTCAGTGTAAGTTTTCACCAATGACCAAAATTTTCAAGAATAAATATAATTAGTATCCTAAAATGAGGTTTTTGTTCACTTTTATGCATGAAATTGACCACTTATTTCCTTGCCAGCCATTAATATCAAACAATAATGAATTCATGAATCTTGTGCAGTGTTTTGCAGTTACCTTTTTAATATTCTCCTTATACGACAAATCAAAATCAAAACCCAGTGCACAATAATGTAAAATTTCGTGTAAAAAAACTTATATTTTAATCTGACTTTATTTAAATAATTTAAGGAAGGCGTGTAAAATGTATAGTTATAATTAAAACTTAATTTTTATACTTTGTATTTTGGTTCAAATACCTCCAACGTTTTTATTACGGGACTTATAAAAATATTGCACCAAACTTTACAAAAACCGCGTCGTTTTATGGTTTCAAATTAATTGAAAATGTTTTGTTTTTTTTTTCAATCATAAATGGTGTTATTGTATTTGACCGTCTTTTCCAATTTATTATAAATAAGGTATTTTCAGTATATGTTAATACATTTGCTCACATATCAGCTAATTTTTTTTCTTACTTAATATCCCTCTAAAAATATACATAGCAAAGTTCAATTTTAATTACAAAAGTTACATAAACCACTAATCTGGCCGTAAAGTAAATATTAACACAGATCTACTTAAATAGCTTGTACTTGTATGCAGTTAACTAAAAAAACCGTTCCGTTAGAGCCAGTAAATTTTTATTGACTCTATAAAAGTTAAACCTTCATAATTTTCGTATTTGGCTATTCAAACTACTTTTGTAACAACACAAAAAAGGCCACAAAAAACATAACAATAAATAAAATAGCCGTTCCAATGGCATAATCCGAAGTTTTTGCTAAAAAAAACAAAAAAAAAACCTTTTTAGTGAAAGTGGCCGCCCACATTTGATACCCACTAACATTAGTTTGGTCACAATAAATGATCGCTTACGTCATCCCACAGTCAAACAAAACGTAACTGATTAGCCTTATCTTTATACAGGTAAAAAATATTTCTAGCAAATGACTAAATTCCGAACGAAAAATACCTTTACAATTTCTGTTTGACACTTTTTTGACAGACGACCAAATTTAAAGCAGCTCCTAGACTATACTGCAAGCGAAAATAAACCTTATAAGTTGTTAATAAGTTCTATTTATTTATTTGTGATTATTGACGGTTATTTTGTGCTATATGCAGTATAGCGGTAGGGGGTCGTATCCTTGACAAGGCAAACTTATCCGTCAAATTTTTTTTGTCCGATTAGTTCAGGTAAGTACCAGTGGGTGACTGTGTGTTGTGTGGGACGGACTGTTATGTGGTTTGTGGTTCTGTGATCGAAATTCAAATATGTTTAGTATTTTTAGTGAGATTAATTCAACGGATTTGTTCCTCAAAAAAAATATTTGGTAAGTGTTTTTTTAGTGTACCTAGTTCCTTTTTTTTTAATGAAACCTTGCTATTTGTTTTTGTTTAGTGCAAGTTTAGAAACTTGTAGCGATTAACTCCTAATTGCATTCTTAGTAATTTACTAATTATCTACTCATTAAATTAATCAACGTTATTAAATCAAATCCACATTCCTAAAATTACTAAACCAAATAAGATAACAATATTATAATCTTTAAAATACAAATATTTTATCTAAAGACAGTAAAGATATTGCGATAAAGTATTTATTTACAAGAAATCTCAAAATCAGTGAGACGTTTATTTTATCTGGAAAAGTCTAGACCATTCAACGATACCTACATTTTTTTGTATACATAAACATTATATTAACAATCGCTGAATTATAGCCTTTTTTCAAGGCACTATTTATCATTATTAATTTATAGTTTATTAGCTGTTTCCCGTAGCTCCGCATACGGTCTCAATTTTTGTTTTATAATAAAATTGAAATGTGAGCTATCCTATCTTTTGAGTTGGATCAAACTACACATGGTCTGCAAATTTGGTTGAAATCGGTTAAGTAGTTTAAGAGTCTGTCCCGGACAAACAACGTGACGCGTAATTTATATACAACATGTAACAAACCCCCTGTCAGATCCAATAAACGCCTATACGTGGTAGTTCATGAACCGTCTCGCATAGGCGGCTCCTTTGACACAAAACTGTAGGTATTAAGTACGTGAACTATGAGGAGCGGTCAGTTGTTCAGCTGTTGCCTTGGATCAGTTTTTATTTGTATTTAATTATTTTGACTGGGGAAAAATTATAATCTCCAATCCATTTAATAGTTACGTATATGTGTTCGTAGTACGATACCGAATAATACTCTCAGGGATCGGACAGGGTTTTTGTTACACGCTGTATATTAAATATTATTATTTGAAAATTAAATATATTTCCCCCTGCCTACTCGTTTGAGGAAACATAAAAATACATATTTTAAATGGAAATTTTAAAACACCCTTTAAAGGTCAGGGTCAAATTGATTACCAAAGGTCAATAAAAGTACCTACGTCATGCAACTCAACTATATCGCTAGAAAGTTTGTATGTAACTTATACATTACTGGAGCGATCCCAAAAGTTACATGACCTTCTAAATACCCATATTGTACACTATTGACTTTAGAACACAGCTGACTATGTGGGTGTGACCGGTCCAGTGTGTCCAATGAACGGGAAAACAGAAGTTCCAATTCAAATTGCCCACGAATTTTTGTTTCAATAATTGTTGTAGGTTAATGTAGCTGTACCTTTAGCTACTACCTTGGAACTATCCTAGACCACGATAAATAGCTCTTAATATTGAAAAATAATTAATTAATAATTAATGAACCTTTTTCATAGCGATTTGCGAAAGATTTTGGAACTGTGTTTTACTAAAAAATTCGTTAGGGTAAATATTGAATATATTAAAGCCTATAATTCGTTCTAAATTTATCAATTTTAAATATTATTTTTAATGGTATACAATCGACTACCGAAACCTCCTAGATTCCAGCTACTGTCAATATAGAATATCTTTTCATAAATCAAAACTCTGTGGCCGTCCTAATATCATCTTAATTATATAGATTACTAGCTGTAACCCATGAATCCACCCGCGTGGGTGATGGTAATCTCGGCAAAAAGTAGCCTGTGTCTATGTCCTTTCTCATGCTTTAGACTATTAATAAACAAAATTTCATTTAAATCAGTTCAGTAGTTTAGGCGTGATTGCGTAACACACAGACAGAAAGAGTTACTTTCGCATTTATAATATTAAGTAAGGATTAGACATAATATTACTGTGTATAATTTATTATAAGTTCATCACTTTGTATCACTGGAGTTAGAACTTTTTTTAAATATGGATGGTCCTTCTGTTGTATGACTTTATTGTAACAAGATGACCGACACATTGTGTCGATCTGTTAACACTATTAGTAAACGATTTGACGTACAAGGAATCTTACGTCATTATCAATGGAAGGTGATGCTCAGTCGGTCTCTGTTTGACTTTGACATATTTTGACTTAACATAGAACCACTGTTGCGTTGTACATGGATTATATTCTGTACAATTGCGTTATGAATATGATATAGTGTTCTATGTATGTGAAATAAATAAATCTATGACATTTGCTTGCTTTTTTTTGTGGTTCATATTTTTTATAATTCTCTTTGGTAGTTTTTACTTTAGTCAAACTAAAACAAATTTAATTAACGCCCCTCAAAAAAGCAAAGCCCATTCACTGGATTTCTGTGAATCGACACGGTTTCAATACCATTATTATAAAGATCAAAGCTAAAAATATGGAGGGCAATTTATTTATTATTTATTTATTTCAACGTAAACGAAATCAGAAATAAATTCAACGTGAGCGATATTTAAGCGGCTACATAAAAAACTCCATTTTGAATATTGCTTACACGAATATAATTGACCTTGAACCTTTGAAGGGTTAGGTCAAAGAAACTCTTACGTTTCATGTAGCGATTAAGAAAATTACATATATACGAGACCTTTGTTCGTTTAATAAATGGTAATAAGATATCGTGTCAAAATCTGTCAAAATCCGTTTATAAGTCTGTCCTATAAGTAAGGAATAATGTATTCTTAATTTACGTACATTAACTAAAATAGATATCGATAAACCTTTTTTGAGACAAAACTAGACTTTTGATAAAAAAAAACATCGTGAGGAAGCCTGGATTCCAATAAATTGGAATCTGGAATCGCCAAACCGAAATGAGCAAGCGTGGTGATCTATCCTCATTCCTTCTCTATGTAAGAAGAGGCCTGTGCCCAGCAGTGGGACGTTTATAGGCCGGTATTATAATCGTCAAATGTTGTTACAAGTCTTCGTGTTCTTGTTGTATATATTTTGAGACAGGAATCGAATTTCTTAGAGAGGGATGTTATAAAAAAACTATAAAATACATTTTATGTTAGTTGGTCCAATGGAACCCTATAAATGTCAAGAGACATCGCGGTTGGTCCAGACGGAAATGGCTTGTTGAATCTTCCAATAAGAATTGGTTCACCACAGCCCTAACTAGAGGAAAAGAGGGTAGAAAGGCCTAGGCCTTTTCTCTGTAGTGAGACAAAAACGTTAAAAAAAAAGATACAGAGTGCTACTACAGCTAAAGGTTAAGGCAAAAACATGAAACACGGACCTAATACGTGCCTATAACATTTGAGGGTTTTTTTCGCTCTCGCCCTCGATTTCCCTGGGATTCCATCATAAGATCCTCACATGATGACAATGGGGCCAATTTGGCAGTGTTACCTTTCCAAGAAAAAAATAATCTTCAAAATCAGTACATAATTGACGGAGATATAATGGACGTACTTAAAATAAAAATTCATACAGACGAACATAGAACCTCCTTTTGGAATTTTAATAAAATTACGTCACGGGAATTAACGCGAACTCATGCATTTACCTTTTAAGGCTTGACGTTTCAGCCGGTTTACACTGGCCGTTGTCGCAAGCAGACCACGGCCAGTGTAACTCGAGAGAGTTCGCGTTAATTCCCGTGACAATTTTATTAAAATCATGCAATGCAATAGTTTTAAAGTTAATATTCCTTTTGGAAGTCGATTAAAAACAGGCGTAAATCTATAACTTAACCTCTAAACTGAGCAATTATTACACAGTGTAGCGTGACACCGGGAATTATTGGCGGCAATCATTAAGACATCGGACACTTTGATAATCATCACTGATGATCATTGGTCCTACAGCTGTCATCAACGGTTAACCCATTAATACCATAATTAACCCAAGTGTTTGCGTTCACGCTTAGATGTATGAACAATAAAACCAGATGCGCATTCTTATAAATAAAATTTATTGGTTAATTGCGGCTGTTTTATTGTTTAGTTTTTTAATCCACAGAGATTAACCGATATTTTATTTATGTAGATAGATATATATTAAACTTGAATATAATAAAGATGGACGGATTATACTACATCTATATTAATAATTTCGTTCAGGGGTACGGTAGACTCGATCGAAACCTTATATGAATAACAAAACATAAAAAAATATTGATTTCGAGTCGACAACATATATCCGCAAAATTCGGATTATGGAGAATTTCGTTAAATTCTAATGGCACTGACAAACAAAAAAACCGCAGTCGCCATCTTGGGTAATTAATAAGGCCGCGTTCCGTAACAGATAATTATTCTGCTTCGAAGTGATTCAAGGAGTTTATTATCATACAACCTCCTTGAAGTGATTACAGTGCTGACAGGGCGTATGGCAGTTGCATGATAGTTGGGACCAGTTCGGAACGCGTTTGAAATAATAGTTCAAGAATATTTATTTCGCTTTTTTCACGTTCCGTTGCATACTAGCTCTTATATTATACGCCTAGCCAATCAACACGTCGCGTGCGTCGCGCCAAAGAAGTATCCATCACAAAGAACTGCGACTCATTTGACTGTGTAAAACGAAACGTCTTGCCGGAAACATTGAGTGAATCTTAACAAAACTTAAAACTTTTCTTCAGTCGTTCGTTTCGCGAAAATATTAATATTATTTGTGTGTAAAAAATAAAAATTATTTGTGTTAAAACTATTACAGTTTTTATTTACTATATTTATTGAACACAATGAACGAAGCTATACGAATCTATGGCTTGCTTACCTTTAATATTCACCTACATTGTGTATCATGAGTCACATTTCAACCGAGCGGAGCCGGGTTTTCATCTAGTACTATAATATTGTAAAGGTGAAGAGTTTGCTTGTTTGTTTGGCTGTCACGATAATCTCAGGAACTGGTCCGATTTAAAAAAAAAAAACAGTGTTAGATAGCCTATTTATCGAGGAAGGCTATAGGCTTTTTGCTGATAACCGAACCGCTAGTAACTGGAGCGGCAAGCTTATCTATACTAATATTATAAAGAGGAAACCTTTGTATTTTTGTATGTTTGTATTGAATAGGCTCAAAAACCACTGGACCGATTTCAAAATTTCTTTTATCATTACTTAGAGGGATTATTCCGAATCCGTATAGGCTATATTTTATCCCGGAAAATAGATAGGATTTTTCGTGGTAGTGAAAATTGTGGAGTAAGTCGACGAAAAAACTGCCGTACGTTAACGATTCTCGCGAACGCTGCCTAAATGGTTAGAGATGTATGGTTGACTTCTATAGAAAAGTTGTAGAACTCAATAATGCCTACAAAAAAGTCCGCGATAGTATAAACCAAACATTTATATTTTAGCCATTATAACCACTTTTCCATAGAATAAAAGTAATTAAAATTATTAGCCTATGTTTATTGATCATATTAACGTCAAATACTAATCCTTATCCAAATAAACTATTTATTGAGCAAGATTGTTTCAATAGCTATAAATTACTTTTTATTTTGTTCCAATCGGACAATTCATTCAAAAGATATTACGAATTTAAAATAGGCATCGATCTCAGAAAAGAGTGCTTTTCTCATGGCCAATGCTTTTCTATGTTGCACTTTCTCGAGTGGGATCTCCAGAAAACCAATATGTTTTAATGCCATCTACAAATACTGCTGCGAACATAGTGTATATAAAATAAAATATATATGTAAAATAAAAGAGTTAAGCAGGTACGAAACAAAGAAATGTAACACGAATAAAAAACCTATAAAACATACCAAAACAATTTTTTTTTCAGAGAGCTTAAAAAATAAATGTCCACCCGTGCGAAGCCGGGGCGGGTCGCTAGTTTATAATACGTTTAAACTATCATGCATATAGTAAGTAATTAAGTCTAGTAAGATTTGGCAAAACGGTGTAAAGAATACATAGAGAAAATATAAAACACTAATGAATAACGCTCACAAAAAACCGCTAAATATGTTAATGATAATTTGTGTTCCAAATTACACTTTTTAGATACAACATGAAAAATGACGTATTATGAAAGAAACATTTATTTTCAATAAATAACAAAGTACATTAAAATAAAAAAAAACGTACAACATATTTTTTTTTAATGAATAGTCTATTTTCGTACACAAAAAGATTACTCACAAAACATCCTACACAAGTCTCACTGAATACGTTTGACACCACACATTCAGTAAGCAGGCATTGCCATTTTACCCGGCGCTACCCTTCATACCTAATGAATGTCTTTTATACAAACTGAAGGGGGAAATTGGGGCAAAGTTTCCTCTCGACGAGGGGAGACGTAATCTTCTGCAATGATGTAGGTGCTTTCCTTTATTTGTCATCAAATCGGAGTTGTGAGGGTTTATAGATAAGACGACTCATGATGGAGTATGAATTGTAGAGAAATGTTTAAATGAAATTTAATCATCGCGGGCAGGGAACAAAAGTAAACAACTAAACTGGAACTGAAATGTTTTAGTTTACAAGTAATTGTTTTGTATAAAAAAGTAAAAAAATTAAAATTTGAGTTCTATTTTTTTTTTGTTTAAATGTATAATGTAAAAAAAATGATAAGTCTTACAGAATCAAGAGAACATAAATATGAGTAAGTAATAATAGTATCTATAGTAGTCGTCAAAAGTACTTGTTTTTTTAGCGATCCGTATCTAAAGAAGAAAAAAAATGAACTCTTATAGTATCACTTTGTTGTCTGTCTGTCCGTCCGTTCGTCTGTCTGTTTTTTTATTAACTCTGAGTTTTATCCGTACTAATATTATAAATATGAAAGAAAATGTCTACCTGTAACGCTTTCACAGCTAAACTGCTACATATTTGATTACACTTGACATGAGCTAAGCTTGGATCCCAGGAAAGGACGTCGGCAGACGGAGCCAACAGAAATAGCTAGCTACATATCTTGCGATTCTTTACTTCTTGGTTCAGAGATGCAAACATAATAATCTGCCTAGCCTTTTCCCAAGCTATTTTGGGGTCGGCTGTCAATCTTACCGGATTTTGCTGAAAATGCATATGTGTGCATGAGTATCCATGGAGCGACTGCCTATCTGACCTCCACAACCCATTTTACTGGGTAATACAGTATCCCATAGTAAGACTGGTTGTCAGAATTGTAATGATGTACTTAACGAGGATAAGAGATGAAAGTATAATGTGTCATTTTTATGAAGACGTGAAACTTTGCCGGTGTATACCTCATTCACGTAGTTTAAAAGCCACTTTGAGTGCCCCATGGCCACTGAGCCGCAACACGTGTATAAAGCTTCTATTTATTACAGTGTAGGCAGAGATGGAGTGGCAATCAATCAACACTTTTATAACGTCTATAGTTTGTTTGTGTAGCTGCACATGTGTCCGCTAACCTTGGGTGTTTCGCTTGAAAAGAGGTGGTGCAAGAGTTAAGATGAAAGCTTCTTTTTGAAAATATGTTTTGACTTGAATGTCAATTCATCAACTCAGCCTATCGCAGTCCTCTGCTGGACATAAGCCTCTCCCAAGTTGTCCGACAACACCCGGTCCTCCGCCTTCCACATCCAGTCCGACCCAGCTACCCTTTTCAGGTCATCGGTCCACGTCAAACGTTTAATGTTATTGTAATTATGCAACGTGATAGTTCAAAAGTATGTTTCGATATGCTACGTAAATAGTTTGAGAAATATTACCTACCATCGGCAGTCTGATGAAGAATGAAGAAGTAGACGAGGTTGGCCAGAGAGGATAACAGTGGGACAACTTTTAAAACATTACCGTCTTCCGAAAAGACCTCCTTGAAATATAAATATTTTGATTTTGATAACAAGGGCCGAATATCCTAGCCGAGTATCCTACTAATATTATAAATGTGAAAGTGTGGATGTTTGGATGTTTGTTACTTAATCACACAATAACAGCTGAGCGGATTTGAATAAAATTTGGCATGCATGTAGCCTTGACCATTGAAAAGAACATAGGCTACCTTTTATCCCAATTTCTAAAGTAGTTCCCGAGGGAAAATTAAAAATTGTTTACCAGCTAAGCCGTGGGCAGACAGCTTTGTAATTTGGTATTTTCCCTACAGCTCAAGCGATAACACGGATGAAAAATTTTATTCCATTTTTCATTACTTTCACATTTTTCATTTCTTTTTGGGCCCCGTTCGGAAGTCTACGCAGACGAAGTCGCGGGCAGAAGCTAGTATAAGAATACATGGAAGTAGAACAACTTACGCCATTTCTTCTAACTTGCACCACACCGCATTATTTTGTGCAGTGTGGGCACCACCGCTGACCTTAGTACCTACATCTGGCTCCAATTGAATTGTGTAATGATGCAGTTAGCTCTCGGGATAATCAATTTATTGTATGAGTTATGTGATGCGGACACGAGAAGAATGTTGCATTGTCTGTTGTTGATTGGAAACTGCAGAGCTTTTTTTATTGTTTTGTTAAAGGATTGCGATAAAAAGATACTCGTACAATCTTCGTCCAGTACTGAACTATAACAATAATTAATGAATAAAAGATAGTGTTCATATATTTTTTTAATATAAAATGTTGCCGAGACAAATTACTAGCCGATGCTTACGGCTTATTTTCTCACTGATTGGGTCCGGTTTCCTCGCGTTTTTGCCTTCTTAGGTGAGAGGTATCTTAATGAATATAAAAAAATATGTTTTGGGTTTTTGCTTTTGGTAATCTGTCGCTTATCCGAATTTAAATATCCCGCTTACTACACAGGGAAGTAGAAACTATTTTTAACCATTTTCAAAAAGAAGGAGGTTCAACGTTCAACTGTACCTACGTATTATTTTCCTACTCCTATCAACAGGTCTGTTTCAGGTATTTATCGGTTGACATTTAAATAAAAAAAGGTTTGTGACCAATCATTAGATGTTGAATTCTATTCATTAACTATTCAGGAACACCTAAGAAGCTTAGATGGTCTTAATAATAAAAAAAAAAAACGTGAAAATTACGTGCTCTATGTAAATATTTTACCAGCATATATTCAGCAAGGAAATGTCCTAACAGAACATTTTCTAGTTTAAGATTAACTTTCTTATAGTACCTACATTACAAAAATGCGGAAACAGTGTATTAGATAAGATAAGAACATTATATCACATATGTGTTGATAACTGGGACGTTTACTGAGTCTGATTAAATGATAATATTAATATTGTAACTAACTTGATAAAAACAATAATCGAATTCACGAGCTGTTGTTAATTATTACGATGATCCCTAACTTATTGGTACGCAATTAGAAGATAATATTTTGTGTATATTATAAAATTTCGAGATTAGGAAACAAATTTATATTAATTCGTGCTGCAAACAGTTGCTTTCCGGGACAAAGAACTCTGAAAAATAAAGCTATTATAAAGTATTTTTTCATTACACAATTACCTACGCGACAGTTATTCGAATATTCCCCATAGACCATTGTTCTGAATGTATACATATATGCTTTCTTTGTAAGTGAATTTGTAATTGTTTTGATAAATAATAATAACTTATAATATCTTTATTACAGAAAAACTTAGTACATATTATTACAATAATAAATTAGGCTAATGTTTGTTTTTAACCAGATAATTAAGCTTCTGTAGCCGAACTAGGCAAAGCCTGTATTTCGACTATCAGTGAATCAAATAAATATCTATAACCGTAAATACTAATAATGTTTTTAAGTATTTTGGTAAGTACAGTAAATAGTAAAACCCTTCCAATTTTACGGTCATCATTTGTTTTATACCTAGATCCCATATTCGCAAATATTCATTCATATTACTAGCTAGTTCATTCCATTCATTCATCTTCAATTAAGTAATAATATTTTTTCTTCCCCAGTGTTTTTTGTAAACCAGTACATTGACCTCCTATTAATTAATTAACGTATTGACATTAATTAGTGTGGTGCATCGGTTGTCACTGTCAGGGATTATGTTTCTGAATGATATGACAAGTGCTGTGCGATCCCGGGATTTTAGTTGTTACATGATATACATACCATATTATTATGTGTAGGTACACAGGTATGGATATCATATTAGATGTATTGTCGGTATTGCATTAAAAAAAGCGGCCAAGTGCGAGTCGGACTCGCCGATAAAGGGTTCCGTAGCAGCAAGTAACATAATATAAAAGTTCTTCAGACAGACAAACAGACATGACGAACCTATAAGAGTTCCGCTTTTTGTCATTTGGCTATGGAACCCTAAAAAATGTACGTTTTTTGTTTTACTTTAATTATTTTATTTTATTACTTACTGCCTTTGGCTTAATCCGATGTGAATCCACTCGTAATACAATCATTTTAGCTTAGCACGACAGTTTACCAAGAATAGTAGTAATGTGCGACCATATATAACAGGCTATGTATACAAAATGTAACAAAACCCCTGTCAGGTCCAATAAAAGCGTATTTGTGGTACAGTTCATGAACCGTCTCGCATATGCGGCATCTTTGACACAAAGCTGTAGGTAGTGAGTACGTGAACTTTGAGGAGCGGTCAGTGTTGCTGTTGGATCAGTTTTTATTTTGATTTAATTATTTTTACTGGGGAAAAGTAATCATGTCCAATCCATTTAATGACTACGTATATATGTGTTCGTAGTAAAATACCGAATAATACTCTCAGGGATCGGACAGGGTTTTTTTTACATATTGTATAGGAACCCTTATAGATTCGTCATGTCTGTCTGTTTTTTGCCATTTGGCTAGGGAACCCTAAAAATGTAAGTTTCTTGTTTTACTTTAAATATTTTATGTTATTACTGCTATTGGGTGAATCCACTCGTAATACAAGCATTTTACCTTAGCACGACAGTTTACCAGGAATACTAGTAATGTGCGACCTTATAACAGTCTATGTGTAAACAAAAAGTTGTTTAGACACAGACCTATAATTACCTTTTATCAGTAGTACCTGCGTGCCAAAACGCACGTTTTCACGCACATTGTCAGTATCAATACTGATTCCTATTATCTATCTAGTTCAATTAAAAGCTAGATTGGCATTTACGAACTGACTATGGTAAGAAGAACATCATTGTGCTGTTAGTGTTGGTAGTGTTTACTCTTAAGTTGGACTTAGGTACTAGGGATGTGCCTAAAAAAATTTTTTTTTGGGATATCAAAGTGTTATCGAATGTATTTTTAGGTGTATATTTAAAAAATAAAGGAATGTTAGTTTGATTATTTCCGTAGTTTGTAATGTGTATGAAGTGAGGACTCTTAATAATCAGTGTTAAAAATTAAAGTTATTGGAAAATGCTCTTCTTACAAAATATTAAAGTATCAATTGAAACGGAACAGCAAATACTATATCAAGGTAATTTCTGAATTAAATTACATAACTATTTATTAACCTTTTTTTTTATTTTAAAGTATGATTTAATTTGTACACAAATTAAATAACAATTTTAAATTGCATTGCTCGCAAACGAGGCAGGCCGAGGAGACGGTGGCGGGATGACATCGATCGGTTCTTAAGTGATTGGCGTCAAGTGGCTCAAGACCGAAAGGTCTGGAGCCAAGCAGGGGAGACCTTTGCCCAGCAGTGGGACAATAATTTGGTTACGAAAAAAAAAATTGATTTTGATTGAAAAAAATTGACATTAAAAAAAAATACTAACTTTATTACTACGAAATAATTTTATTTGTATACAACCACATCCTTTTATTGAATACTCTGACACTGCAATACAAGACAAATACCAGTACAACTGCATAATTACCTCATTATCAAACATTATCATCTTATACATTTCTTACAAACGACCACTGTGACTCACTGTACGGTAAATTGTTAAACACCGCAATAGTGCAATATTACTCATAAACTATAACACAATGGTACAGTCGGGCACAAAATCCCGTTTACCCTATCTTAAGTACACAATTATTCAATTCTATTTTAAATTTTATCGTTTAGCTGACTAGACTCAATGTTATCTAAATACGGGCCTTAATGACAAAGTAGGCTGATAAATGCAATTGTTATTTAAAGTACGTTGACGGGTTTTAAGACAATTGTAATTTACTCTAATAACTGTATTCGATGTTTTTTGATTGGTTGAATAGGATTAGGGTTGGCGCTGATAAGAATTGTCTATAGCTTTCGTTTTTTATGGTCGGTGTTTTTTGTGGCGCCGCCTTTTAAATTTGAAAGAATATTTGTAATGGATCTTAAACTTAATAGACAATAGGGCCGTAAAGTTGAAGTCATTATACAAAGTTATAAAAAGATACTTTTTGCAATCAATAAAGTAAGAAAGAACTGTTATGGATTCATTTTTATAATGTACTAGCTGTTTCCCGCTGCTCCGCCCGCGGTCTCAATTTTTTTTATATTTGTGATGTAAGCTATGCATATTTCAAGTTGGATCAAACTGCACACGGTGTGCAAATTTGATTAAAATCGGTTCAGTAGTTTCGGAGTTCATCCCCGACAAACATCATGACACTGGAATTATATATAATATCGATTGATGCCAAAAAGTACACGGTGCTAGTTTTTCGCATTTTAGCCCATTCGATTCCCGGTCCGCAAAGCGTATTTTCAAACATCAATTTAATGCAGATTTATTTATTTTAAAAATAAAAGAATGTTTTCTTTGAGTCTAATTTGCTATTCTTCAGTATTGAGAGTACTTTCTCTCTTTCTTTCTGGTGGCAATCATAATATAACCTACGACCTACTCTCAGACCTACCAAATAGACAAACAAAAAAAAAACATAAAAGTCTGCGAGCCTGATATTTAAAGAAGAAAACAGTTTTAATATCATTGCAAGGAGTTTTGACAACCTTGTTTATTTAATTGTTAAATAACCTCTATGGAGGCGGATCTGGAGGATAGTAAATTGTACTAAAACAACAAAATTTGGTCGTCATGGCAACTACCTACCTACTTACGTTTTTAATGTCAATAATCGCGATGTTAATAATTATGATAAAAATTAAACAAAAAAACATTTCAAATTGGACCAAATTGTGAATCTAAACCATCCTCGAATCCACATGAAGACACACAGCAAATTTCATTATAATCGGTCCAGCCGTCTAGGAGGAGTTCAGTCACATACACACTCACAGAAGAATTATATATATAAAGATTTATAGATTCATCTTCTAGCTTTTCGATTTTATGTCAGTCTCAAAGCAAAATTCATATACTTCGTTGAAAAAAATGCACTATGAGAGCTTGCATACAAACGTAATCGGAAGGTTATACCGTAGATACGCTAGCGCACACAAAGATAAAAACCAGTTTCAATTTCCAATTTGCACGACAACATAAATCAATATCATTTGCTCATTGATATTGCATAAAACAGAAAAATAAACGTCCAATCAATTGTAAGCAAACAAAAAAGGGCAATCAAACCGACGAAAGTCGACCTGTTGCTATAAAATAGGTAAAAAGAGACATAGGTTGTATGTCGATTCATTTATGGAAAGTTAATCGAATACACGGCCCGCTGACCAAGCCTTTGTGAAACGATTTTAATTTACTCGCGAGAAGCAGCCCTATTTGTGGAGCGTACTGTTCGACGCACAAGTGATTGAAGACCTTTTAAGTGTTTTTTTAAATTGTTTATAAGTGTACTTGAATTTTTCGATTAATCAAATTGTTTAGATCACTAGATATTAAATCTAACCACTGTTTTCGTTTTTAAAACTTGTCGTCAAAATAAGTTAACATTTAGTGCGAGGCTGCTAATTCAACTTAAATCTCCCTAGTGTTTTTAGACGATATACCTTAGAGTGTAGTCCACGTTCCAATCTATTAACTTTGTTAAGCTTGTTATCCTTTGATAAATATTGACGGGCCTGTTGGTCTAGTGGTTAGTGACCCTGACTGCTAAGCCGGAGGTCGTGGGTTCGATTCCCACCCAGGACAAATCTTTGTATGATGAGCACGATCATTTGTTCTGTGTCTGGGTGTTATTTATCTATAATATGTATGTATTTAGAAATATATAAGTATGTTTATCAGTTGTCTGGTTACCATAGTACAGGCTCTGCCTAGTTTGGGATCAGATGACCGTGTGTGAGATTGTCCCAAGATATTTAAAAAAATATATATGTATATATAATATATTACGTCCCTATTATTTTAAAGAAATGTTAACCTTGTGTGATACTGTACTGTCACGTATGTTCGCCAAGCCATAGTCCGGAATACAAAAGGCAGAAACAGATTTAAGTGGAGTTTCCAGAGAGAGGCCTTTGAGCAGTGGATCATATAGCAATTTTAAATTAAAGTATATAAAAGTGCCCGATTAACCCTTGAATACTGAAACACTAATCAACTTTAACTCGTCCTTAAATGTCTATCTGTTGATACTTCGAGCTTCAGGCTGAGTGACGTTTAAGTATTCGAAGACGACCTCCACCAGTTTTCAAGGTGTCGCTAGCTTTGAGGTCCCTGGTTTGATTCCCGGACTGATCAATGTAGAAAAAAATCCCTCCTACATTGTCTCGGGTCTGGGTGTTTCTGGTACCTTCGTTGTCTCTGATTCCATAACACAAGTGCTTTAGCTACTTACTGGATTCGGTGCAATGTATGTGATGTTGTCCACATTTATTATAAAAATATATAACAGCAGCTGGCTTGATTTTTTTGTTAAACACTATCCTTACTTAATTATCCACGGTTGTACACTAATTATGTAGACTACTAGATACAAACGCCACATATCAAACAAGTTGAAACGGTGGAGGTTCCTTTGATCTAATATTCTCTAACGCTGTTCCTGGTGTTGCTACCAAAGTGGGCTTGATACTGGAAGGGAGATTAATTGTAGCTATAGTTGGAATAGATAAAGAGAATCTAGTGTGTTACCTGGATAATTAATTATATGACGACATGATATTTCAGATTATTTTTATTGTAATCATTACTCGTTTGCTTATAGCCCAAGGTCTCAGACCAGCTGATCAACAAAAAAAATATAATATTACGTCACGGGAATAAACATAAAATAAACTTATTAATTTTCAACCCTATTTTTTTTTTTAAGCTTATTTTGCTGATACTTAATTATAATCGAAATTTAATTTACGAAAAAATCTCATCAAAATTTTTCAATTGGCAATTTTAAGTCTTGTAAAAAATATGTTTTATCTTACCGTCATTTATTGGTGCACGATTTGATCTCACAAACTAACCAGTATTACTTTATCCAAAAAAGTTTACAATATACTACTCATCTTTTTGCTTTTTAAACAGCTTTGTTTTAAACTGAAACCAAAACTTACTGAACCATTAGGGTTGCCAAGTCAATTTCAATACCCATTTGCTTTAACTACAATAAAATACATCGTAGCTCACCTGAATGTTAGATTTTTTAAAAGTATTTTCTACTTTGCTTTTCGAAACATTTTCATGAGTTCATTATAAAATATACGAGAGCAAATATTGCTTTTACTATTGTTGAGTTAAAACTTCTTTATGCGAACTAAATCTGACATTTAAAATGGTTGGGTTACCGGAAAAATGTAACTACGAGTACCTATAGCTTAAGATTTTTAAGGTCTTAACAATAAAAGAAGTTTCTTTCTAGACGTAGTTTCTTAGTATATGAATATCATTGCATTGTGTTTTTAAATACGATTAGTACAATTGAGATTTAAATTAAGCTAAATTTTTTATCTTACATGAATATTTAATTTATTAAATTTAATTATATTCTATTGTAAAGAATATTTTATTATTATTTATTGCGTTGTCAATAAAACGTTGTCAACGCGACTGTACCTCTTAGGTAAACAGCGAAAGTGATAAATATTTTCATAGAAAATACTTTCAATCGTTTTTATGATAAATATTGGATTCTTGTGAAGTCACGAAATCTTGTCGCACAAATAAATACAATTTAACAATTTATTATTACTTTCACAAATAAATGGAAACACTTACCCTTTTTTTAATCTTAGGTACTGACAAAGTGGGTATAACATTACTAGTAGGTATTGTATTTAACCCTTGGTGCTAAGCCAAATGCCTGTGTTACGAGTGGATTCACGTCGGTATTACAATTCGTGGGGTTCAAACTCGCGACCACATTATCGCTAATCCAACGCCGTAGCCATTACGCTAGCTTCAAACAGCCAGTTTACGTTTACGCGATCGTCACGTTCATGATGTTCGACACTCCACTCCAGCCCCCTAGCCAAGTGACATTTCTACAACCGTTAACGATGATAGAAATCGCTTATATGACATTAAATGTATGAAAGTGACAAGTCTAAGTCACGTGACTTATCGAAAACAAATGTCATTTCCATACATTTAATGTCATTTAAGCGATTTCTATCATCACTAACGCTTGTAGAAATGTCACTTGGCTAGGGAGGCAAATCACGGTATCTCAACGTGTCTATCGCGCATCGTAAACAAATTTACCCAAAGCACTGAGTAGTTGGTCAGATCAGTCTATGTTGATAACAAAGCAAGTCTACACGTAGCCATATTTGCAATCTACGTAGACGTTACAGCCCTGTTAATTGGATTCTGTATAGTAATTGTATTGATCCTGCAGCTATTGACAAGAGAATGGACCGCCGAGATTATCGATGCCGCCAATTTCGGACATAAATTAGTTTGGGGAGTCTATTTTGGTGGCATGAATGGTTGGAAAGGTGAATATGGACATGTTATATTCAGCGTAAAAGATGAAGAAAAGAATAGAGGAGTAAAGAAAATAAATCCTACTAATAATGATTGGATAATGTTTGGATGTTTGTTACTCAATCACGCAAAAACGGCAGCACGGATTTGGATGAAATTTGGCATGCATGAAGCCTTTGACATGGTAAAGAACATAGACTACTTTTTTTCCCGATTCCTTAAGTAGTTCTCGAGGGAAAATCGATTTTTTTTTCCGACTTAAGCATCAAATCAAATCAAATCAAATCAAAATGTTTTTATTTCTAGTAAACCTAAAATAGGCGCTTTAGAAACGTTAACTTTAAAAACTACTGACTCTAGGTGCGCGGTTCCAAAGTGTCATTCCTATGGAGAAGAACCGGCAAGAAACTCCATAGAACCGTGGTCAGACAGCTTTTGCCGTAGTAGTAATAGTATTTTTATACATGAAACTGTGCATGCTTCTCAATCGATCCTCTGATTTAATATTATACCCTAACAATTTATTTTTGTGCTTAAATGAAAAAATAATAAGGCGTCTCAACAGCCTACGTTTCTGAGCTTTTCGTTGAAAAACCAATGGAGTGGAAAAAGTTATCTGTCTGAGACAAGATTAAATTATTCTACTTCGTTTGAAAAACAAAAATACAGTTACTGAAATTCTTATAAATCTCATAGAACTACGTATGATTTTATCTTAAACGATGACAAACTGTTTCTAGTAAAGAAAAAAAAAACAAAACACTTAATAAAAATAAATTAAAATTACAGAGCACTTGTGTTCACAACTGTTCAATGTGTATGAATGAATATGAAATGCATGAGAGTATATAATAAATTAATATAGTGAGTGGTAAATAACTAAAATAATTTGGTTTATTTTTAAGTTTTATAGGTGTACAAAATACAGGGTCACCCTTCAATTATATAAACTACTAGCTTTTATCCGCGACTCAGCTTTGAACTTAAATTTTTCCTAGTAAAAATTAAGTTCAAAGCTTCGTTCAGGGATAATGTAGCAATGAAAATGTTAAAAATAAATTTTGAAATCGGTGCAGTAGTTTTTGAGTTTATTCGTAAAAAAAAATATAAAGAAGAAATATTTGTATGTTTGTAACATACAAATATTTCTTCTTTATAATTTTTTTTTAAATTCATTATAATAAAAATAAAGTCTTGTACATAAAATATTGAGCGTGGTGGAGTTGTTGATGGTGACCACAGTCATAAGGGTGTTGGAGTTATTGACTTAAAATGCAACTGCAATTTTAATTCGGTATTTATAACACTTATAACGTCGACAATATTTACTTATTCCTTTTAAATTACAAATATTGATTTAATAATTTTAAAACACGAAATATATCGTCTTAATCTCAAATTCCTGAACAGCAACACTAAATAAAACAGGAAACTTCTTTTCACAAAAAAATATAGAAACAAAAGAATTCTTGACATGTCAAATGTCAGTCAAGATCGTCTGTCCGACAAATGACAGTACAATACATAGGTGCACAATGCATAGGTTAATTTGGTGTAACGAAGGTAATATTCAAAAAGTTTAAGGTATTTTAAATACAATTGTAGTCTGCTTTTTCTTCTTAAATTGTTGTTGTTGGTGTCAAAATGTATATTCCAACGGTTTTTTCAACTTTGGTTATTAGCTACAGAAATATGTTTATGGCGTCACATAGATAAACAGCTTCAGTTTTAAAGAAAAGCTATATGCAGATGTTGGTAAATCCTCAAAGATCTACACGGATTGAAATGAGAGTGAATTTCTGAAACTTTGCAATAAGTAGGTACTAGGTTAACCTAACTACGTATTAAAAATAAAAAGGCTACTTTTTGCAAAATAAAATATACAATGATGTATAAATATGAAAACATGAATAGGTACTTAGGTATAACAAAAGCTGATATAGGTTCCATATTCTATCATTTCGTAGGTTTATCATTTTGTTGATATTATTGTTTAGAGATTATAACTTATGCACAAGTTTTTAAAGACTTCGCAAAGACTAGTTTCTAATTCGGTTGTATTTTTTTTACCAATTTTAGCTTATGAGGGCAAAATTAAACTAGGTATATTTCTCTCTAAAAAGTGTAAAAATATGGCCATATTTTATAAACGCTACTGTACTATAGTATTTCTGTATATTTTTTTTTACCCTCAAACTTATTACGAAGTCAAATCCCCTATTAAATGAGGTTCAGAAGTAAATAACAAGCTGTGATTATTATTAACTTCTTTTGTTTCGAAAAATTTTGTAATTAAGCGCCGTTGTACTAATTTGGACTTCGCAACAGATTTACACTTAACAACTGCCAATTAATTAACCCTTTCATTCCCCCGTCACTGTTAATTAAGGCCTTATTAACGAAACGACCTTATTGGTCAATAATCCAAGTACATTTTCGCACTAAGTAAATAAACAACCTTATTTTTTATAAAACATTGCACAGTAAATTGCTCTTGAACTTGAAATCTTAAATATCCAACCTTCAATTGAGTAAGTGTTAATAAACTAGAGGTATTTTACGAAAGTGCCTAAAAAGGCCTACTAGAAATAAAAATATTTAGTTTTATATGAGACGATGTTGCCTTGCATTGGGACAAATACAGGCTGGTATAACACATGAAAGCAAGCATTCACTGGTTTTGGCTGATTTAGGATAAAAGGCTGGAGCGTTCAAGCGCACATTTCACAGTCGGCCGACCGCGTGCTAATTTTAAACGCGGCCCCGGCTAGGGTTGTTTACACTCCCGTGCAATGTAAACTATCCACCAGTATTTATATGAAAAGCCTATTCCCTGGAAAGGCATGCAAGTTTATTGAAAGCTCGGCGAAAGTTTTTTGCATTTTCACTTTTTCAGGTGGGAATTTGAAATGGTCGTTGAGTTTTTTTAATGTTTAATGTAGTGATTATGTACAGATCAAATAGGTTATTTGGAAATGTTTTTTATCGATAATGACAAAAGAAAGTTTGATGTTTTTTCTTAAAGTTATTTTGTATTTGAAAGTAGAATTGAGTCTTTGCAATCGATGGTGAATTTAGTTACGTGTCAGAAAAAGAAATCTGAAATAATTTCTATTGGCTTTCCTTCAATGGACATCTGTTTTAAAACTAATATTTTTTTTATAACACTGCCGTGCACTATATTTTCCTACGTAAACAAAATACTTACTTAAAAACGAATACGGATTTTTACTATTTTAATAATCATATTAATATTTTGCTTGATATTGTAAACAATTGTATGAGTATTTTCATATCAAAATTCCTACTTTTTTTTTTTTAAAGATTACTAGCAATGTGGGTCACACATTACTAGTAATCTCGTTAACCCCTCGTGCTAAGCTAAGATGCTTGTGTTACGAGTGGGTTCACGTCGGTAGTGTAATGGGTGGGATCCGAACCCCCATTGGGCTACCGCCGCGCGCCGCTTCTAAAAAAATCTTTACTGCTTTCTTAAAATGTTTAAAATGTTTACTGCTTTATTTTTATGAAAAATTCACTTTATCAAAGAATAAACTTTTTACTTAATTATAAAATTTGGACGTCCCAAATGAACCCACGTTACCAACATATTACAAAAACGAAACAAACTTCTAAATTATGAGTATTCAAAATTAGTGTTGGACGCAAAATGTATTCAAATTAAGGGCCTTAATGGGTGCGATAATGTGTGCCTAAAAAGGTCTCTTTAATGATGCCTATTTTAGGCAGTAACTTTGAAATTCATAAAATAAATGTTATATTTGTTCATAGAGAAATATAAGAGGTCAGTAAGGTTAAGGGTCTGTGGCGCCAGCAGTTTCGAATCCAATGCTTTTGTATTTAGTTATGTTCCTTTTTGACTATTGTATTTAATGTGAAAATGTCTGGATTTATTTAGTAGACTTTAACAACTTATTTGCGTTATATCTTCCGTGAGGTCTATTGATAATTATTTAAATATTCAACGGTTTACGTTGAATTGGTTCAACTCGCGACAGTGCTACCGCCCTATCAATTTATGATTAAGGACTCCTATGTGTCTGAATCTAGTCGAGCAAGTTAAAAAATCACAAGAAGTATTTTATCAACACTGCTCTCGTTTTACCTTTTAAATAAATAAAAACAAATAATAATTAAATTAATCTTCAACACGAAAACTACACACTATAAATGGTACACTTTCTTGCACCCGAAGTGTAATAAATCAAAACACGGTACTAAGTGGTAATTAAATTGTTCACAGATGCCAAACACTTGTTTTGTAATATCTGAAATTGAAATGCGTGGAATTGTTTATTAGATATTTATATTTTATTGTACGTACCTTATTAACATATTAAAAGGCGTGTACGTTCGTCATGTTAAATTGAAACTTCCAAAGTGAGTGAGTGACACTTTTGCTCGCATGTGTACGAAATAATATTATCAAGTGTGAATACCGCACACTTGATAATATTATTTCGTACACATGCGAGCAAAAGTGTGGACAAGCTAAATTATATTTAAGTAGAATTCAACTCAGTAGGGTTGAATCTGTATCTTTGCCTTTTCAAAGCAACACTTTCATATGAATATTTAATTTTGTTTAGAACTGCAATCATGTACGAGCTGAGTACCTAGTACCTGTTCTAAATTTATTTCGGAATTAGTAATTTAAAGCCGAAATCTTGGAAAAAAATCATTCATAAATCATTCTAATTCATACCAGGATTAAAACGCACAAGCCAAAACCGTCTAACTTTTGTAAGCCAGTTTTCAAATCTTTCAGCAAACTTCGTAACTGAGTGACGTGTCAAGGAAAATCGCCTTAACGCCTTAATACCTGTCCGGCTGTCACTCTGTGCCTCGGAAAAGGTTTTTTCTGTTCGACTGACGTTTCGCTTAATTATCGTATTGACTTGTTCTAGGGGTTGAAAGGTCATTTGATAAGGCGTTTGCTTGTTTATTCGGGTTGAGTTAGGGGTTTAATAAATTGTGTTTTTTTTGGGATGTATTACTTCTTAAGTATTTAACATTTAATTTATTAAATAATCGTTTTGTGTGCATTTATTTATAGTAAATAATTAGGTGATTAATTCTTTACTCGTTATAAAACGATGCAGTAATAACAATATTTCGTTGTACAAATAATTAAATATTTTTTCACTTAACTTGTTTTTTTAGTAAATTTTAGGTAACGATCGAATTTAATGTAGATAACCACATTTGTCTTAAAACAAACAAATAATTTTTTTTAATACAGTAGGTACCTAGTGTAGTTTACACAACTGAGGTAGTGACAGCACTGACAGCAACATTCTAGTACAACTTGTGTTACCGTACCTACGTCACGAGTTCACCCTCATCAAATTATGACACGTGTTGCCAACAGAAATAAAGAGGCAATATTATTTTATTTTGATTGATGGCAATTTAATAAAATGCGAGTTAGTTCATTTTTATTCGCTAACTTAGTTTGAGTTGATTTTTAAATAATACATGTTGGAAAGGGTTATTTTGATATTAAATATAATAGGCGTTGGTTAAGCTAAATCAAAATTCTTCAATTTATGAAAGTATGTAAGTACGTTTATTTATAGAATAAATTGTTAATGTTTTTTAAACTAAAATATTAATTTTGTACTTGAAACTATAGTAAATAAAGAACATATATACCTATATACATTCTTATAAATTGGTTCCTTTGTGTAGTCTTAAACATGAATAAAACTTCAGTTTTTTAAACCAAAAAAACCAAACCAATAATTATAATTTCCAATATATTATGTTCAACCATTTAGCTAATCAGTAACTACATACCAAAATACATTATTACCAAAATACCGAATACCTTCCAAAAATACCTGTTACCCATCTCTATTGGCCTAATATTACGTCGTAACAGTTGAAAACATCTCTATTACGGCCAAGGGCAATTCATCGAGTCCCATGTTGTATTTACGACGGTAATAACATTTAATAAAGTGTTTATTTATATTTGAAGCCCTGAACTAAATATATTGTGACGTTTCGTATTAAAAGGACGTTACGTGGTGTCGAATTTCTAATAAATTTTACTTAAATATAAACATAAGCATTTCGAATAACAAATGCAAAAGAATTGTAGTGTATTTTTAGTATATGTAGTAGCGTAATATATAAGTAGATACAGTGGGTAGTGATATTAACTAAAGGTCTTCCCTTTTTCTGATCTTCAATGTAAGTCCCGCTTAAATATAATATAGGTTACTATTAATTCATAATTTAATCTAAGATTATATAAATAAACATTCATAAAAATATCTATATCTATTTAAATATATAACTAATTTTAAACGGAGCACTAAAATGGTACAACAAACATGTTAAAAATAGAACATCAAAATATCCACTATTGCAGCCCCATTTCAAACTCGCCAATTTTCAAACACGACCTACATGGGCGACGTGTAGCACGCGACTACGCTCTCCCCACCACTTCCTAACGGAAGCCGACGTCATCACGCGATACGGAACTCTTTGTGACAGCCGCCCTAGTTCTACGTCCGTGATAACTTTATGCGGGTTTTTTTCTTTTTGCGGAACTTCTTTTTTATTATTGTGTCGCTCAGATGACAGGTCCAGTTGTTAGTTGAAATTAGATTATAAGAGATTATATTCTTTTGCTTCAATTTATGTACAAAACCATTTAGAAAAGTAGCGATACTTTTTTAGTTCTATTTATTACAAAATCTCTTTATTACCTGAAATAATAAATCTATTAATAATACTAAATAAGAAAGTATTGTTTTCAATTAATTCAATAGGATTTGAATTATTATTCCCTAATAATTATGATTATACTTTTGCGTATATAGTAGTTCCTGAGATTAGCACGTTCAAACAAACAAACGAACTCACCAGCTTTATAAAATATAGATTGACACGTGTTTGGTCAACAAACTACCAATAAAAAAATGTTAATTATTTCCAAACGTAAGGACAACATTTTACAATCGAGAGAAAAAGCATAAAAAAGTTTATTTTTTAACCACGACCTCCATACATGGGTTACGTGTAGCTTTTTTTACAACATCCGTCTAACCCACGTTTCTTTAACTCAATTAACTTCATACCTTGTTTTTGCCTAGCCAGCGAACTACCACTCTACCGGGCTTACATTAAAAATCCTCTATAAAGGGTAGTTTGAGTGAATTACCACAACAAAGGGACAGTTAACACAGTTACTGGCTTTGACAGCCGGTGCAAACACCGTGCACCCTGTATAAGCTTATATTGAAGGGTAAAGTATACAGGATGTTGTATACTGATGGTAGAGTACTGACGCTTGATATTCCCGTTCTAATGGGCTTGGATTTTTATTTTTAATTGTTGTTTAAGTTTGTAGTGTTATTTCTTGAACCTAGGATTTTCATTGCAAACAATTTACGTAATAAGCAATATCTAACAACTTTCATTTTCATCTGAGGTTTGAAGAGTACTACTTACTACCTTAACATATATATTTTATTACCTTTTCCATATCACACATAACACTATATAATAAAGCCAAAAATCTAAGAATGTGTGTGTCTGTTTGTCTCCACTTCTCAAAAAAATGGACTAATTTTGATAAAATTTGGTATGGAGATTGCTGACACCCTGGATTAACGCATAGCCTTTTTATTACAAGATAAATCGCGGGTAGCACCGCTGAACGCTCGTAATAAATATTTTACTTTTAAACTAAACTGATTCATCATAATATACAACTGTAAGAATCTTAGGCAAAACATTAAAAGACACAATTATTCGTGTCTTTTAATGTTTTGCCTAAGATAAAAATATAAAAAAAATAGAATAAAACGTACAAATTCTAGTTTCTTTGTTCTTCAAACAAGTCATTATAAGCACATTTTGTGAGTGTTGAAAGCGTTTGCCGTTTCCGTCGTACGTCGCTTAGTTTCATTTCCGCGACAGTAGCGCCCTCTACAACCAACTAGCTGGGTTTAAAAGTGTTCATATGATTTTAAACGTATATTTGGCAGATTAGAAGTTAGGTGGCCACGAGACTAAAAGTTGGTTTCAAAGTTTCATTTTATTAAGATTCTCCATTTTTCCTTCAATCAGTAAGCAAATGGAGGTTTTAAATTGCTATCATTGAAATGATATTACAAAATTAACATGTCGGTCTGGTTACAGTATATTTATAATTATAGTAATACATTACAATAATATCCAATATCACATATACCACCGAAATCTGTAACGCTAATGTTTAACATGTACTTAAATGTTAATAAATAAAGAAATAAATGCGGACATCACATACATTGCTCCGAATCCAATGTAAGTAGCTAAAGCACTTGTGTTATGGAATCAGAGACAACGAAGGTACCACAAACACCCAGACCCGAGACAATATAAAACCGTGTTTTTTTCTACATTGACACGTCCAGGGATCGAACCCCGGACCTCAGAGTTAGCGACACCTTGAAAACAGGTGTGTACGCCGCTCGACCACGGAGGTCGTCAAATTAATCTGTCGCTACTTTGCTCCTTAAAGTAACAGATAGGTACAGCATGGGACTTAACGACGGCTTCAAACTAATTGAGATTCCATTATTCGGTCATTAGAGTATGTCATGTTAATCGTTTAGTGAATCACTATCATTTCTCATTGAAATTTTACTTTAAATGCTACAAATTTAATGTTTAAGAATCCCTTTTCAACAAGACCTCACACTCATTTCTACATAATTCAAAACTTACAAGATAGCAAGAAAAGGTCCAATTCACGTCACACCTAAATCAAGCATTGTTTGAATAAGTATTATCTTCTAATCTCGTCCATTGACTATAATACAATAACGTCGCGATATGACGTCACACAATAGTTCTGACGTCATGAGAGTGACGTTTCCTTCCATTCGAGTTCATGTCTTGAGTAAAGATGTGGGTGTTGACACTATCTTGTCTAACATTCGAGAAAGTGGTGATAGATTGTTTAATTTGAATTAATAGAGCTGAACAAAACAGTTGGCTCTAACTGGTTTTGATTTAGCATCACAGTGAAGTTTCTTAATGAAAATAATGACAAAGGAAAACGATTTCTTAAAATAATATCTTCGTGGTTTCAGAATATAATGCCCTTGTCCAAGTATAGAAGGAAGGTTATTTTCAGATTCGGTCACCAGGTCAGATAACCTTGTGGCACTATGAGAATGACTTGTCTTCTTCTTAACTGACTGCACGGACAGCTGAGTGGTATAGGTCACAACGCTAATTACCACTGTGCGCGACGTGCTGCGGGTTCGATCCCCGCATGAGACAAGCATTTGTGTGATCAAAAATGCTTGTTCCAAGTCTGGGTGTTCTTTCTGCATGTGATTTGAATGTTTGTGAAACCCCCGCGACACAAGGATTAAATTCTTTAGTGCGGGCGTCGTTTTTTTTTCAAGAGAAAAAAAAACAATCGTGATCTTCATGATGAGGTGGTAGAAACTGGGTCAGAATTCGCCTCACGAGGTTACGCCATCCGTCTCTGCAGGCCGTCATCTGGGTGCACCCATTCAGGTTTCATGCAGATTTGACCTGATCAGTCCATTCTGTGAGTGACCTGCCGCGACTGTCTTATGTACCCAATAAACTGTAACCTTTAAAACATGAATACCAACTTAACTTTCCATCTTTCTTGTTCCAGATCTCCAATTCCCAATAGACGTGTCTGGCGTACAAAACGACCATCCATTCCTCGACGCGGACTCCTTGCAGTCGCTGTTCAGACGGCTGACAGCCCTGAACAGATGTGCCAACATGAAGCTGGAGCACCATCATCATCAGAAGAGATCGGTGAGTCATTACAAGCTTCATTTAACGTTTTTAAGATTTGTACCTCAAAAGATAAAAACGGAACCCTTATAGGATCACTTTACTGTCCGTCCGTCCATCCGTCTGTCTGTCAAGACCCCTTATCTTAGTAACCATATATCTGAATCTATGGACTGTCATGTGGAACTGATATTGCAGTCACTCAATGAGGCTGTGAAAAAAAACCAAGTTAACGTAAAAAAAAGATATACCGTTATATATGCCGTTTATACCACAAAAAGAAGTGTCAAAATTACGGACACTCTCAAGGGAATCAAAATTAATAAGCTGGCCTTATAACTATCCAATTATTTCTTGAATATAGTGTGTTCACCGCGATACGGTTGAAGTTCATCCAACATCCAACGATTGAAAAAGTTTGCTAAACAAGTTTGCAAACAATTTGCAGTTTTGTGATTTAAGGCCACTGTTAATAGCCTATTAACTAAACTTTCATGCTTATCGATGTTGGCTGTTGGCGATAATATATGGCCAATATTAGTGAAACAATGTTTCAAGTTTATTATGGATACTGTTCTATGTAGTAATCGAGGTGGTTCTGCGGATCTTTGAACGGAGCTGCGTAAAAGTTGCATGTTCGAACCCTTCACTATTATATATTATATTCTACACTAGATTTTGCTCGCGGGTCCACCCGTGTCGTGCGTCGGCTACCGCGAGTCCTTCTTCGATAAATTGTCTTTCTAACATTGAACATTTTTTTGAAATGAAACCAGTAATTCCTGAGATTAGTGCCTTAGATTATACAAAAGAACCTCTTCACTTTTTTAAATTAGTGTCTGGAATCTTATCCAATGTATTTGGTTAAATAAACTTGAAACTTATACTGTCAATCTGTCAGCCAGTGATCTCATTTATTTAAAAGGTTACCGCACTCAATTGCCCCTGGAGAATTCATTTGATAACTAGTGACCCGTAGCTTAGAAAAGTCACTGAACTTCTTATTTAACGATTATTGAGGAAATAACAGGTTAGATAACTCAGATTCACAGAAATAAGTTTTGATAAAATACAAAATAGAATTCAAAGTGTGCGCCGCGTTTTCACCCGAGCTCTCGCTTTTCGTAGCTTGATGTAAAACTGCGCGTATAATATATTATTATTCTTTCTTTTTCAAGAATAGAGAAGGAGTAAGCGTAAATGACCAGGCTAGCTCCCGGTGCAGAGATCAAGGATACCAATTTTGATCTGTAACTGCAACTGTAACCCCGGGATCCCCGTTCCCATAAATTTCATTTCTTTTAGCCCTTTTTATTTTTTTTTATATTTATTCACCTATTCGGGACGTAAACAAATCCAAATCAAGGACCACGAAAATTGGTCCACCCGTTTTCGAGTTGGAATATATATAGATTTTAGACTTAAGTTTTTTTTAACAACATTACGGGGCAGTTTGCCAATATAAATCCTCATTCATTTGGATCCGGCTTTTCAAATACTAGGCCAACTATATCACCAGTATTGAAAATTGATTTCATAAAATCTAGACACGAAATTACATAGATACCATAAAACGTAAAGTTATGATACAACTTTATAGTTTCCTCATCATTTTGTAAGTTATTTTATAATAAATTGTTTGTGTACTTGAGTTTATTGTTAAAATACATTGTTGTTAACGAGGGTCAGTCGTTTATTATGTTTTATGAAGGAAGCTAGGTTTTGTTCGCAGCACCGCCTACATGGGCGTCGGTAATCGCGGTAAACATCTAAAACTGAAAGAATTTATCTAGAAATTGACCAGAAACAGACCAGTGGTTCCTGAGATTAGTTTGTTCAAACAAACAAAGCCTACAATCCCCTTCCCTTCCCTTCTCTAAATGGGAAGAGGCCTGTGCCCAGCAGTGGGACATTAAAAATGTATAAGCCGGTATTAAGTAACATTTTTAACTTAATTAAGTTACATCACGAATTTATTTTTTATTTATTCCAGATTATAATAGATCTTTTTTATATTTTTTTTTGGTTTGGTACTTTCTCTAAGCATTCAACGTTGAGCGCAGAACTATACAACATCAAAACTTATATTTTTCTTTTTGTTTTGGGCCTGCCTTTGGCTCAAATATGTATTCTTAATGAGAAAGTTCTTGTATAAGAATTCCCATAAGAATTTCTTATACAAAATTTACAACGTTGAACCATGGTAGTACATACTTTTTATGAAATTGTTATTGACTCATTATTAGCGTTTTTATCTTGTTTGATTGGAATGAAAACATTTTATACAAAAGTAATTTAATTTACGTATAAAATTATATTCAAATCGAAAACCAATTTAATGTCTTCGTTAGAAATAAACGTATGGTAAAAGACATAATCAAGTACATGTTAATTTTATTAGAAATTAGAAATCGTACGCAATAAAACTGCACGCGGCAACTTGCACAATTCTTAAACCGAGTTTAAGTTCTATTTACATTACGAAGGGAATAAGAGATGATAATTATGAACGTTTGAATAAACAAAGGTAAATTTAATTTATTTATGAACTTAACAAAAATATTTAATTAAAAAACACTCTTAATACTAAATTATATTACCTAAGCAAAACTAAAACTAAAAAATAGCATAAAAAAACTCTTACACATCGCTGTCGACTGTAGGTAAATTATATTTGTATACTATTTTCCAATATAACTTTTAAATAGTTGACTCAATCGAGGCTCATTTAATTAAGCTCCATAGTTCTGCAATATAATTTGTTAACTTGTGAAAACTTGTAAATATAGGGGAATCCTACACTACGTATACGGATTCGCGGTCTCCGCTTAAGCGGTCATCAGTCCTTCGACAACCACTTTGGCTTATTAACTCTGCAATCTGTCGGTCACGCCGGTTCTTCTCCGGACAATCTATTTCTGATCATATCCTTTAAAGAAACTCCGAGCATATACATAATTATGTATTCTATATTCTCTCGAAATTCTGTGCCAACAGTTTATTATGATATATTGTCTACTGTGCGCTGTGTTTGAGATATCGTGGCACTTTGTCAGTCGAGCGGTTTTACGAGTTGTGGTCGGGAATAGTAAACATTCTGCCATTTATGTTCCCTTACTGTGTTTTCTTAAGTACTCTGGATGGGAAGCATATTTGTACGTATGTAATACTTTTATCACTGAAGTTCTGAACTTAATTCGATGAAATTTGGTAAAATGTAGATAACTTAATGTTTTTTATCTGGACTTAAGTTAAAGGTTTACAGTATAATACTAGATTTCAAATTAAAAATAAGTTGAGACATTTTTATAGACACCAATAAACCTACTTATTTGATCTCCGTTAACGTAAAAGTACGGTTTACATTTAACCTAGGTTACGTTTGTTAGTTAATCTTTCGGTGAAAGTCGGCGGTTATAAAATGAACTGTAATTATTACGATTATTGCTATACCTTCAGAACTACCGTAATTATAGCTGTTAGTACTAGTTAACGATATTTTGATCTAGCTTTACAGATAAATATGGTTACAAGTTTTGAATATTTAAAAGCGAATATAACTATTTTCACTGGGCAAATGAGCATTTTATGGATACTAATACTTTATATTATATTAATATGACATTGGAAACAATTACGTTTATTTTAGTCGCACTTGTCCAGTTTTTGTTAAAACGTGCGATTTTTTGATTTGATGATGATATGGGATCAGTCTGCTTGTGACCACGGCCAGTGTAATCCGCCCGAAACGTCAAGTCTTAAAAGGTAAATGCATGAGTTCGCGTTAATTCCTGTGACGTAATTTTATTAAAATCATGCAACGCGATAGTTTAAGAGTTAGTTAACTTGATGATGGGATTCTGAAATCCTATCATAATATATTTCAATTACGGCAAAAGTCAACTAAATAAACCACTAATTCCATACTCCACATGTACAGAAACTCAACGAAGTAATTTCCACAGAATCGCTAAATTTTAACGTTGCCAGGGTTTGACAATCCGCTGGGATTGTCTCAAAGTTGAGTCACATTTTACACGAGAATGCATTTGAACGATTTAATTCACTGTGGCTTAGTTGTTCTATAGTTAAATTTAATTAAGATAATGCTATTTTTATTCTAAACTAGCTGTGCCTCGCGGTTTCACGCGCGTAAGTTGTTCCGTTCCCGTAAATTTAATATAAACAAAATTTCTATAATAAAAATAGCTGAAGCTACTCTTTATCTATAAGATGTATGTATTTAGAAATATATAAGTATGTTTATCAGTTGTCTGGTTCACACAGGCTCAGCCTCGTTTGTAATCAGATGGCCGTGTTTAACTGTCCCAAGATATCATATTATTACTTAGAGTTTTTATTACCTAATCAATATATCCATACTAAAGATGATAGGTTTCTACACACCATGGTATATACTGATACACTTTGTCCAGTATCAGATAATCCCCACACACTATTACTGTAGGCGCCGATAGTTCATGTAATAACCAGCCAATTTCAGGCTTGACCGGTCACTCTCTATTTAGTACCAAATAAAGCCGGTCAGGCTTTGCAGTGGCTTAGTTCGATAAGAAAATACCTATTTCAAAATATTTTACGTGTAGGTACATAATAAATTGATGTAGGTATTAAAATAACATGTGAGGTAATCATATTTCCATCGCTCGTGTAATGATTAAAAAAAATTAATCACCTCCCTGCCCATAACCCATTCATAATTATGGGGTCGGTGCAATGCGTATTTTCCTTCCATTCATCTCTATTACTCGTCTTTGCATCCACTCCTTTCATTCTCATATCATCTTAAGGTGGGTACTGACCGGCGTTACGGGGCGTAATGTAACGTGTTACACCGCGAGTATTCGTGCAGTCAGTACGTCGTGTTACGGGGAAACCAGCGAGCAACGAGCCGCTCGTTGCTCGCTTTGAGTGCTTCACCCGGTTGTCGGTTTTTTGGCGAATCCTTTGAGTCTCGGCCATCTTGAGTGAACTAACGGCGAAACCGGAGCACTGAGTTTTGACGAGCATGTTACGCCAATTTTAAAACACAGCGTTTACACGCTCGATGCGAATGTTACATTACACCTCGTAACGTTGGTCAGTACCCACCTTTAGGCACAATCTATCCATCTCTTTCTCTGCTGCGATGATGCGCATGCATTGCGATCATGTGGTTGCAGATTTTAATCCTGTCCATTACACTTCCATCGTGTACCCACTCGTAACACAAGCATTTTACTAACCACGATGGGTTATCAAGAATACTAGTAATAATAACTAAATAAACTAAATTATGTTTGGCTCTGACAGTTTTGCTCCATTACCAGTACCTGGATGACCGAGCTCTGCTCGTCTTATCGGACATTTTCTGAAAATGAATCGTAGCTAGATCAATTTAACGCCCCCGAAACCCCCTGCATACTGAATTTCATGAAAATCGTTGGAGCGATTTCCGAGATTCAGATTTTATATACTTATATATATACAAGAATTGCTCGTTTAAAGATATAAGATACCAAGTTAATATATTTATTATATAAAGTAATAAAATTGCAACACTCGATCAAGAACAGTTTAATAAGTATACTTAATAGAAAACACAAAGTTATTTTCCATAAAACATTTCGACACAAGACAGATCGTTTCAAAAGGTCGTTCGTAACAAGACACGGAACAACTCTATTATTGATGTGGCCATATTATTAGCCTCTGTTAAATGTTAGAAGTTCTTTGTTTTAAACTTAACTAAGGTTTTCCGCGGTGTTTCTTGCAAAAACGGCGTTTTCTCGGCTAAATATGGATTAAAAATAAAAGTTGGCCTAGATTGGACGTACACCCATACTCTACTAAATACATACATACTCGACATGTGGAAGGTAGGTAGAGTAGTTACGACAAGTACCCTGTCTGAAATAGCTGTGCACACCATTGTGCCCTAAATAATTATCATTATAAAATACAGGTTAAGTTTTACTAGGTGACTTCATAATAATCTGGAAACCTATGAAAAGGAAAAATTCTGTCAAAAATCGATTTAAAATTAAAACTGCGTGATATTATTACTGTACCAGCTGACCCGGCAAACGTTGCTCTGTCATTTTCTCTGAAATTTCATACAAATTGGTCCAGCCGTTTCGGAAAAGTTTGAATCAAACATCGCAACGCGAAATTTTTAAAATAGATTTTGCTTGTTCTATTACACGGCTGGGCAAAAGTCTCCCTCCATTCCCTCCAGCGAACATTGTCATATAGTTACTTTATTTTTATTAATAACCCGTGGCGCACGCTTACAAGAAATTGGCTTAGTTAAGAGTTTTAAAGTAAACTTAACCTAACTAATAGTTTATGTTACACTACCTTTTCCTTTAGTTTCAAAGTTCCAATAATAAGTGGATCATGAACAAGTTTGGTTTCAGTAACTTTAAAAGGAGAAATCTTTTAAAAAGCTTTGATCCAGGTCTTAATAACTAGAAAGTTTATTGAAGAAAATTTCTTACTAAACCTTAGTAATACCTTCGCGAACTGAATGTTGAATACTTACATATTGTATCCCTGTTTTGAGCCTAATGGCTCGGGCATTGCGATCATGTGGTCGCGGGTTCCCAGCCCACCTACCGACTTGAACCCACTTGTAACACAAGCATTTCATTACCACGAGGGGTTAACAAGAATACTAGTAATGTACTCAGTACCAGTGATGATACCAGTCGCGAGTTCGGTTCTTGAGGTGCAAATTTTTGCGAAAGCTTATCTATTATTAACTTTATAATTAATTGCTCAATGGCCCCGATTCTAAACTAATTTAAGTCCATTGGTCATATTCATCATCATATTTAGAAAAGGACGGAAGAAAATTAAAACTGTCAAATTTAGTTCCGAGTAAAATTTTAGTAAAAACGTGTGCTCTAAAAACTAGAAAAGGACAGAAGAAAATTAAAACTGTCAAATTTAGTACCGAGTAAAATTTTAGTAAAAACGTGTGCTCTAAAAACTAGAAAAGGACAGAAGAAAATTAAAACTGTCAAATTTAGTACCGAGTAAAATTTTAGTAAAAACGTGTGCTCTAAAAACTAGTTTGACATTTCTAAGTTAGTTATTATCTGTTGTCGTCGTTTTCTCACGCTTGATGTTATTAAAAGACAGCAATAGTTTAAATTTAGTTTAGTTTGCGTACAGAGGAATCAGGAATAATGTTGCTATTTCTGACGCCCCTTAGTCTCCAAAAATAACTCACTATTATTATTTGATTATTTTTTTCTTGATTAAGACTTGTAGCCCTTCAAATTCAAAGGACCAAAAATAAACATTAATTACTTGTCAATATTTCAAAGGAATCAATTTAACGTAATCTGTCTTTCACATTTCATAAATGTTAAATGACAAGTCATTGCTTTTATAAATAAATTAATTACAATTTCGATACTTAATTCATCGATATTAAGCATAATAATATTACTTTTTTCATTGAGTGAAGAATTTTATTGAATAGTTTCATATCTAGATAAGTTTTATAAAAAAACTAGCTGATGCCCACGGTACGCCCGTTATCTACGTAATCTTTTAGCCAATGTATACAAAAACTTGACAAATTATATACTAAAACCTTCACCACCGAGAATCGCTCTATCCATTGATGAAAATATCATGAAAATCGGGGCAGTAGTTTTTGAGTTTATCGCGAACAGACAGGCAGACGTGACGGAGCGCTTTGTTTATTATATGTAGTGATATAATAAAACCTGCTAGTTTCATATTATTTGAAAACAAAGCAATTTAGCTTGGCTTTTTTTATAAGTTATTCGCCGTCGATATATTTTAGTAGAGAATAGAAAACTTAATACGATGCTAACTTATCGCATCCTTAAGGATTTTTTCCATGTCACCTAAATATTTTCCCACTGTTGGGCAAAGGTCTCCCCAGTACCTATTAGACTTAAAGAATAATCAACCATATTAATCATCATTTTTATCAATAAAATTTTTACTTAGTTTATTAGACTATAGAACAATGCAACCCTTTTTTCTTAGTTTATTGAGGTCGACAGTGAGTTAGCCGACCTTTAAAAAAAAGTTTCTATATTAAAATAATGTCCATAAGACAAATTTAATATTTAATCCACGAAAACTGTTTAAGTTCACAAAACTTTATAGACAGTTACTCATTTGTTTAAGAATAAAATAATAATGGATTAATATTTGACCTTAGAAACAGAAACATCCTATAACCTATTAAAAAGTGTATAAAAATTCATTTCAATCTCATCTGAACTTTAAATCCAAGGCAAACAGATTATCATAATATTTTATCGATAACTGCAAATACAATGGGTTGTAATCCCTACTTAATAAGCTAAGCCGTATTATCTCAGCTTACGATATTAATCAATATTGTTCGTATCTCCATTCAGTTCTGCGCGCCTAGTACTTCATATTTAGTTGAATGGCAACTGTACAATCTTTAAATAGATTATCTATCTATACTATATACAGTTGATTCATTTAAGAGTAGTGCGTATATTCAACGAGATATTCAGGTGCATAAAACTAAACAACTTTCCCAAAGGATCTTAGATCGAAATCTTTAAATGGAAAATGAACTTTTCATACAAAGTGACAGGCCAAGTGACGTATGTTTATGTTAATCAGGATTTACAAATTTACTATATTTAACTGCTACTAAATCTCAAGATCAAATTGGTTGTTATTTTTTGTAGGTATTCTTTAAATATTTAAAGAAAAAGTTTGACCAAAGTCACGTATTTCACTTTTATTGCCTCTACGCCAAAAATGAAAACTAAGTCCTAGCTTAATGACACGTTCTTTTCCAAATCAAACTTTAAATTCAATAAATCAACGTATAACATAAATACAAAAATTCATCTATTTTACTTTTATCTCCATTCTTCAGCCTTAAAATTTTGTCCCGAAAATGAAAACTACATCCTGGATAATGATACGTTCTTATCCAAATCAAACTAAAAATAAATACATAAAATCAACATAATACGTATGTAGGTACAACATTCTTAACAGCTGTAAGCAGGTATAAGATCACATAATTGCTTTAACCTCGACGAGATCACATCGTAACCATCATTGTTATTGAGTCTCGTCCACATTAAACGATTTTATTGATAATTTGATACACATTTATCATTATAGCTATTAAACGGTCGATTTATGGTTGATAATAATAGTTATTAGATTACGTAATACACTAAACTATATTTAATATTACACTTGTCAGCTTTAATACTTATTGGCTGAGTAGTTTTTTTTAACGACTCCCGCACTGTGATATTTTATTCCTGTGAAGTTTCTTGTGTAGTTTCACAAACTTTGAAATTACATTTACAAAGGGCATAATGATACTTCAAAACTCTTGCTTCATCTCCGTCTGTAGGTTGGTATTAAGGAATGGTTTTCAAGAGTCTTGTTTCTATTTCATTTACTTTTTTAGATGAAGCCAGATATTTTGTTATAATATATTGCTAAGACAACAGCAGTATTTGTAGATGTCAAACATATTCCAAATATTTTTCTGTTTGTAGTTGTAGTTTATTTTGCTGCGTATAAATGTTACTAAACTACACTAAAACTAGGGATTACGGAATTCATTCTCTCATTACATATCTAAATAGTGAATAGTTTCATATAAATTTTAGAAATTTTTAGTTTCACAAAAGGGTTTCGATTTTTGGAAGCCTTTTTGAAGAAAAAGAAAAGTGGTCAGCAGACAAGATATTTAAATATCAACAGACAGATTAATAAGAAACTCTGTCTATGGCACCTATTATAATAATGACTAATTTGTAATTTTATTTCTTTCTTTTTTAATGTTTTTATTTTTTTGTTATGTGCGTCGGGTGTGAGGGCATAAATAAATGGTTTTTCTTTCTTTCTTTCTTCGTAGAGCCTCCAGTATTAACGTACCTTAATGTATCATGATCTAACGACATTTAACCTTTGCTATCTTAGAGCAATTAGTACGTTATTAAGAACTGAGTCCTTGTACGTTTGTTACCAGTCATTAAGGAGCTATTTATACCAATTTTGGTTGTTAGTATTGATAATACTACTAAGATTATAAATGGTCATACATTTAAAATTAAAGTATCTTTTTTTTACCTTAACCTGTACTGTCCCACTGCTGGGCAAAGGCTTCCCCCAAGTCCCTCCATACATCCTTATCCTATCCTCATAAAGTATCTAATAAATAAAAAAAATTACGTATTATGTCAATGTGATCAATGCTCATCCCTTCTCTATAGGGGAAGAGGCCTGTGCCCAGCAGTGGGACGTTTATAGGCTGGTATTATTATTATTATTATGTCAATGGGTCAAAAAAGAGCACAAGGTATCAGTGCTTTTACTTTACCCACTGATTGTAATAGTTAAGATTTTAAGGTTTTTCTTTCATTTAATTTAGCAAGTTTGTCAAAGATATTCGATCCTTATCCGTTTGACTCCGGGTTCTAAAAAGCGTAATTTCAAATTGTGTTTTTTTTTTCATTTTAAAATAAAAGGGACGTGTCCTACGAGCATAATTTACTATCTTCTGTACTCATTTAGAGAAGGTACTGTCCCTCCAGGTGGTATTGAAATTCCAGCCTGTATAGGACCTGAACATATGTCTTATGTATCAGCGCACAACTAAGACACAACTTTCTATAATATTATTGCAAACCAAATAAAATGAATACGTTCAACAAACATGCCAATCAACAATTATTGAATGAACTACAATAACTATCAATAAATAATTATTTACCCTTCATGCTTTTCCTTAAATCCTGTTCATACAAAATCTCCTGTCACGGTTTTAAATTGACGCTACTGAATGAATGGCTGAACGAATGAATGATAATAAAACGGCTAGTTTAGTTCGTACACACTACTATTTGCCTTGTTAGTGAAGTGACAGGTATTAAAAGGAAGGAATTCAGAATTATTATGTATATAGATTTTTTTAATCCTGGAGACGAAATTGACAAGTAAAAATGCCAAAATGACATAGATTCCAATAGCTTTTATGTCAGTTTTGACATTTGCACTTGTGCAAATGTCAAAACTGACATATGACTGCACTGACATGCTGCATTTTTACGAGTACTTTTACCTGATTGTTATTAAAAGTTGTAATAATATTATGTCAATAACGCATAAAAATATATTTCTCTTGATTTTATGAAAGTAAATATTAATACAAACACCATTTAATATGAAATTTAATTTTAGATCTAAGCCGGCTTTCAGGCGCCTACAGTAGGATTTTTGGAAGGCTCATGGGAAGACGGCTTGAGACCTTTTAACCCCTATACTCGAATCCCCTCCGAGAAATGTACCCAATAAGAAAGTAAAGATTTAAATATAAATGTTTCAGGGGATTTTTAGTCCTCCAAATTTTAATGTTTGATATTTATAATTGTGTCGTGGTAGCCTAGCGGTTCAATGACCGGATTTGTATGCACATGGTTGCAAGTTCGAACCCGGGCAAGTACCACTGTGACTTTTTCAAAGTTATATGTTTTCTAGGTTATTCTAAGATACCATTGACAAACGATGAAGGAAAACATCGTGAGGAACCTGGATTCCAAAAATTGGAATCTGAAATCGCCAACCCGCAGTGAGCAAGCGTGATGATCAATGCTCATTCCTTCTCTTTATGGGAAGAGGCCTGTGCCCAGCAGTGAGGCATTTATGGGCCGGTATTATTATATTACATTTATAATTTCACAAGCGCTTTTGAGTAGTGAATTTATTACAATTAACTACTATTATCATGTAGCTGCACTTCTAAATATAACTCATTTTTTTTGTAATCAATCCACAAGGATTTTATTTATATTTTTACACCCAATAACATGTACGTTACTTGGAAACGTCATGCACAGGTTTATTACATAGAAAATTGTACATAAATATGTTAGTTTTTTGCTATTATGGCCGTAGGTACTAGAACGATTTTATCACTGAAAAGAGGCGTTCTTTTTTTAAGAATAAAAAAGCTCACAAATTCTCTAATAGGTATTTTGTATCTCCAAGTTTTACAAGAACACCACGTAACACAACGAAAACTTACTTTGCTTGTTAATGTCTTTTCTTATATAACTGGCACAGAAACATAACATGTGAGAAATTACTTAATTAGCTTGCATACTTAATATAACCCAAGCAAGACATCCCCGAGGGGAATCAAGAATTTGCAATTTAATTAACTCTAAAGACACTTTTAATCGGATTTCTTAAGCAATTGCAGACAACCCTTTCTTCAGGGAATAATTTAAAACTTGTGCAATTATTTAGAAAGGGTTAGAGAAGATATTATAAGGAGTCAGGCTGTTGACCTTAGTCGATAGGGATTCTGCATCATTATTGCGACAAGCAAATATTAGAGCGACAGTACAATACATCGATAATCAGTGTTGCGACAGAACATCAGCGCGACGAATGAGATCATAGTCTGAACCCGGGGTTGTGGAGAGCTTGCGTAAGATCCCGCGTCTCCAGCAAAGGCAAGGACGGGACCGGGGTGATTTTATTCGGTGCAAGTCCGAAATATCCCCACGCTGTACCCTCAGCAAGGGTTGAAATCATTAGAGTTTCAACCCGACAAAAAAGGCCATAGGTAGAAATAAAAAGAATGTAGGTATTTTTTGGTCTATGGATGGGTGACCATTGAAAACATACCGAGACCCCTCTGTAGTATTAGAAAGCACGTTAGTCAATCTGATCCTGCGCGACTCAGTACTTTATCTAGTAGTTACTACATATTTACAAGATCTAAAGATATAATTTAAAGATTCAACGGCTTCCTCACGCGCATTCTCGGGATCGTCCGACTAGTTTCAGACTCAATAGGAGTCCTTAATCATGAGCTGACGCGGCGGCGGCGGTGTCGCGAGTCGAACTCCAAAGATATTGTTCAACAAGTTTCAGTATTCGGGGATAAATCAGGCTAATTACGGAGGAACTCAAAAAAGAAACGTTTTTTTTAAACATACTTTAATCTTTGGCAGCTCTTAGTCATAACAATTCTACCAACAAAGGAGAACACACAATGATTGATTTCAATTTTACAACAACTTCTTAAACTAACTTTCTTGAACTAAAATAAATAATTTCTTAATAAAAGTTCTTAACTAAATCTAAACTAAATTTCAACGCAATAAAATCCAACAAAATCAATCGACGATCGCTTTATTCAAACTAAATTCACGAAGCAACAACTTCATTGGAAAGCAATCAACGCTCTTTAGAACGGCCGACTCACAAAACGGATTAATTCAATTAAATTGAATTACATTCAGTTGGTTTACGGGCGTGTAAAATAATTTGTGTTAATCCAATTACTTGGTTTCAATTGCGATCAGATTAAGCTTGTTAAGGTTCTCGTCTTAAGACACTTTTTTTTCTTTTTGTTTTGTTTATGTAGATGAAAGTTGTTGCGGTGTTGATTATGACTGTGTTATTGAGTTGTCACTCAGTGTTGATCGCTGTGTTGGTATGTTACCGTCATATTTCAAGTTTAAAGGTCGTATTGGGGATTTATGTATGAATGGAATAAAAAAAAATACTCATTTGAATTTGGTATCCAAAGGCCAAAATGCCAAGATAGCAACGTTCGGTAGCTTTAAGGTGATTTAAATTATTGTGACTAGGCATTATCTATCCTTACTTAAATTATAAATGCAAAAGTAACTCTGTCTGTGTGTTACGCTATCACGCCTAAACTACTGAGCTGATTTAAATGAAATTTGGTGCGGATATAGTCTGAGGCCTGAGAAAGGACTACTTATGTAATTTTTGTCGCAATAACCGACACCCACGCGGAAAGAGTCCCGGGCTACAACTAGTACACACGTAAAACAAGTCGAGTTAGTAACAACACTTATAAATAAGTATGACTCAAGAACGCATTTTACGACATTTGATTATTTGCCTCCGATCCGAGAAGCAATATGCCTATCAAAATGAAAAAAAAAACACGTAAAAAAAAAAGCTTTTGGGGACGGGAACCAGTTATGCGGATGAATCCGCGGGGTACTACTAGTGATACATAATATAACATAGATTTTACTTATCACTAATTTTAATACTCTTTGTCCACAGAACGACTCAGATGATGAACAATGTGCACTGAGTGACAAATGGCAGTACGAGAGGAAGTCACGCCGATGGTCCAGAGTCGTGGAGATCACGCCACAAGCACAGAGGAGACTTCAGGTAACCAGCAGGATACAAAGACTAAAATATATAACTAAAGGAGTAGCAAAAATACCTACTTACAGGGAGTTGAAAAATTTGTAAACCAAATTTCTTTACAATTCAGTATTTGTAAATTCTGACAGCATAACGTTAAAAATCTTTGTCTAGACTTACAAGATAACTTACTTCGGCTATGAGAGACATAAATGTTTCGATCAATAGAAGCGAAAATATATTCACACCTACATACAATCGTCATACGTCATTTATCACCAAACCACCCTTAAAACAACAAAACTACGAAACTAGACCTCAATTTCGATCTCCAACACATTTCAACCCACGCTAGTACGTGATAAATAAGATCTTCACATTACCCGACCCATTACGTACGCATAAAGGAATTAGTTGCTATTGTTAGCAAGTGGGCTAACTAAGGACAGTGATGGTGCATTACTTGAGATAAGGGGTTGAGATAAGTAATTAACTATGAAGGGGTTTAATACCTTCTCTTGATTAATTTAGGTAAACTAAGCAGATTAGCAGAATGAGTGGTCATTGTAGGTGTATTGTTAGACACCACTTGTCTTTACGTCGCTAATTACTGTCGCAGTAGTTTTCTTTGTGGTTATGTGTTCTATGAAGAAAAAAGAGAATTCTCTAAGTGCCTTTGGATTGATTGGTTTTTTTTATGATGGACTGTTGAATTTGCAATAATTTTTATGCTTTGTATGCTGGTCAACACTAAGTTTAATTAAATATTTAGCCAGAAAGGATTGTCTTGACTAACATTAACTATGCCACATGTAACACTGCATAAATCTCTTTAATAAATACTAATAATATGAACTTTCGAGAATATTTGCTTTAGCTGTTAGTCTTGCAAAGTTGTAAATAAAAATAATAGCTACTAAAGTCTATTGCCATTTCAATACGTAGTGGTTCACTTTTTTCACATTTACTTCTTTCCTTTTCAATACTGAAACAGAACACTTTCCACCCGCTTGTTCCATATTATGTTTGGATGAAAAACGTTTGATCGAGATCAAATTGTAGAACATTTGTTTCTAAGCGAAAATATGGTGGTTAATGGTGTGTGATAAATTTATATGGACCGGTGGATTATCTGCTACGAAATATATTGATATATTGAAGGTTTTTCTGTACTTTGTCGTCGAATGATATTGGTTATTGATGTAAGGATATATTTGTATAGAGAAATATAATTTATAAGTTAAGACACTACAAATATATTTAAAAGGGGTAGAATCTTCACCAAATGTAAAACTTCAAATCGTGGGACATAATATATCATCTATTAAATACTCAAAAACTGTACTTAGATTAGGTGGAAGGATATGTCTGACAACTTTAAACAGAGCCCTTATTTGTAGGCTAATAAAGTCTGTATTAAGGCAATGACATTGAGCGTTGCCGTTGGTTCAGAGGGTAACAATGTTTTTTTTTTATTATCTATATCATTTAATTTATAAAGAGACCACATGGAAGTCAAAATAAATAACCATCACCAGTGGACGACAGCAAGAATCCTAATTTCTCCATTAAGCTTATAAATTAAAATCAAAATATTTTTATTTCAAGTAGGCCTTTCGAAACCTTAAATAAGAAGAAGCGGCAAGACACTCCATAGTTTACAATCTATTGAATACTTATTTCTTTCTGCAGGTGATAGCAGCTCGAGCATTAGCAGAGAGAGAAGCAAGAGAGGCGAGAGGAGAGGTGGAAGATGACGAAGATGAAACGCTTCCTACGATAAGAGTGGGACTCGTTGATGCTGATGGACATTATACTGATGTTGAACCTGATCTGTAAGTAGTTTTGATTGTTGCGTACTAAATCTAAGTAATTGTTCCAGTTTTGGTCTCTCACTTATATAGGACCGCTAGAACCGCACTCTTGCTGGGTGGCCATTTTTTTGATAATATTAAAAATAACTAAAGAGTATTTGAAATTGTTATGAGATTGATCTTTGGACTAGATATTAAATTTATAATAGAGCGTACTAGCAAAACGTTTTATGAAGTGGTGGAAAACTTAATTGAAATTAACTAAAGAGTTTTTAAACTCATTTGAAAGTTCGTCTGAATCGGTGAATTTTCTCAACCATTTACGAAGCCAGGTCGATTCCAAAATCAGCTCCTTTTACTAAAACCAGTCTAGACTGCTTTGTATTGTTCCCAAACATTTGCATTTTAAGTCTGTAAAAGTGACTTTGACCTCTGAAATTATTTTAACCTTACATTTTTAAGAAATGAAAGCGAAACGTGGCCGTTGGCTGTAAAAGAATCAAAGAAAATTTTCGTGACCTTTTTCGTAAACATTTTGTTAATATTGTCCTAAATTATCTCAAATATCTGTCTATAAAAAATATAATTATTAACTTGAAAATTATGTGAAATTGGATATTTTTACAAACCTACAAATATGGGTTCATCTAACAGTTCCACTATGTAATATTATCTTTAAATGTTGAACATGATGTCGAGCAATCCATTATTCTAAGTTTATTAATTGTATTTTACCATTAGGAAAGGAATCCTTTTAAATAGAGCGAAATAAAAACGCTAAGCTATTGTTTAAATTAATCAACGACCATGACATAAAGGTTTTGAAATGTCAGGAACTAAAATAAAAATAAACCGCGATAGAATCCATTTAAAAAAGTTTAATTTCAACAACGACTTTTAATTTAACCCTGATCGCCTTTCGTTTTTGCAACTTCTGCTAGAATGGATAAGACTTGCCTTTTTAAAATAAAAGAACACAAAGCTCTTCTGAATAATATACATACATTAAAAGTTTATCGTGAACCAACAACTGCAGTGGATTTCAAAATGTTCCGTAGTTCCAAAATGTTAGCGTTGCGTGGTTCACATTATGCACGCTTTGGGTTAAAGTCCCGGTATCCTAGAATTCTCGTTTAGTTGATAATCGTGCTAAAACGCTAATGTAGATGTTAGTAGTTTGCAAGCTGAATTTGAATTTACCTTCCACCTTTTGTTGGAAACTAATTTAACTACTGCATGTGTGGTGCAGATTTATGTAAAACATTGGTTGCTTATTTGCTTCCATTATTGCTCTTTTTGGTTCCAAGTAGAATGAACTGTCAATAATCGTTGGAGCGTCTTAGAGGCAAGAAACAATGGAAGAAGCAAACAAAGAGCCAAAATCATAGACCTAGTTTCTAGTAGTGATATTCAATTCTAAAGTTTCGAATCTGCATCGAGAATGGGGAAAATTCCAAACCCTCCTTTGAAATTAATCCAATATTAATTCCTAGGAATGTCAATTCTTATGTTACCTAGGACTAAAACAAACTTAGTAGACTCAAAATAGGTCAAATAAGCGTCACGTCTAACATGTTGGTAGACGTGGGAGTAGAGTTACTGAGTGGTACGTGACCCTTTGATCCTAAATCCCCTAATACTTGTTTCTTCGAGTTACATTCGCGACCCTATTACGTTCTACCTAATCATGTTAAGATGTTCGAATTATTTTTGGGTTTCTCTTAGTATATTTCTGTTCTGTGTGTTATTAAAATGTTGCCTTGAATTTATGCTTACGTGACTGAGTGTACAAAAGATGTCCAACACTTTAAGAATATTTCCGGAATCGTGACTTGGCTGGTCTTTGACTTGCATTTGTTTTTATAATGTTCCAGCTACATTTAAGGTAAAGTAATTATAATTGTAGACGGTTCGCAAAGTAGAATTATGGCTGACCATAAGGGAACAAACAAACTTCTGGTATTTGTAATTCTCACTTGAAGTACCAGGCGCCCAGAACTCGCCAAGATACTAAGCTCTTATACAAATTGGTGTAAGAAAGCCGTAGAACAATGACAAGTGAGGGTGGCTCTCGAGTCGAGGGCCTCTTGAGACTGTCTTTACACGCTAAAATTCGTCTGAATTATTTTGTAGGTAAATTCTTTGTCATTTTAAGGAAGTGCTTGCTTTCGTTCCACCTTGTTTTTCTTCCTTGTTTCAATGACATTTCATTTCCCGGTGAAGATGAAGAATGAAATGTTGGCCTTCTACCATTTAATTTACTTTTTATAATGTGAGTTTTGAATGTTATCAGGAAAAAACAATTGACAATTGTTCTAGTGACTGTCGACGGTTTGAGCAAATTTCGTAGCTTCTAAATTAAGAACAGCCTTAACCCGACCCAACAGAATATAGCCAAAATGTGTCAGTAAATAACGTTCTATGTTCCAAATGCTTCTTATATTAATGCGAACACATAAAACTCATTTACCCAAACGCGAAACCCGAAAACAAATGTAGAGTCACGCAACAACAATTACAGGAAAAAACAAAAGAGGAATGGATTCAATAAACAAGTTTCCTGGTAAACAGAAATAGGGGTCAAACAGGGAGTTTATTTATGGAAAGGATCAATTAATTTGGAATATACATATAATACCTACAACCAGTAAAATTGGAAGCCCTAACATAGACTTGGGAAAAGACTCGGGCGAAGACCTGGCAAAGAAGGACAGACTGGATGCGAAGGGTGGATGACTGAATCGTGTGGCGCATTTTGGGAGTGGCCTATGTGAAGCAGTGGATCGAAAAATACTGAGCTGATTGATTTCTGATCAAGTTAATGTTTGTGCAATCAAGGGCCAATTATTTTCGTGTGAGCGCTGAAAGAACTGTTAGGGTGTGGCCATAGAATTAGTGAAGCGAAGTAAACAGTGAATTGATTTATCAGAAAACTGCAGGATTTATTTATGTAAATTTCGCATAATATATAGGTATTTACGATCGAATCGACCGCATAAATTATCTTACTCAGGGATTTAATATTAGAATTAAAAACGTCAGCTCAATCGGTTGAAGATATCTGCTTCAAACTTGAGTAGCAAGAGTTCACCTAAACAATTATACCTACAGTGCAAGTTTAATAAAAGGTTTTAAAATTATGGACGTTGTTGTTGAACTTTCCAAATATACCAAAACAAGCTTCTGCCCGCTACTTCGTCTGCGTGGACTTCAGATTTAGGTCCAAAAAGAAATGAAAAATGTGAAACTTATGAAAAATGGAATAAAACTTACCTTACCTGTGTTATAGCTTGCGCTGTAATAGATAAAAATACCAAATTTCAAAGCTGTTTGCCCACGGCTTAGCTCGGAAACAAATTTCAATTTTCCCTCGAGAATTACTTAAGGAATCGGGACAAAGGGTAGCCTATGTTCTTTTCTATGTCAAAGGCTACATGCATGACAAATTTCATCCAAATCCGTGCAGCCGTTTTTGCGTGATTGAGTAACAAACATCCAAACTTCCACACTTTCACATTTATTAGCAGGATAAATCGTGATAAAATCGCCATTTCTTCTCTTATACAGTATGACCACTGCCTTAAACCCGCTGATTTCAAAGCCTCCAGTCATCCTCATTAACACTTATGATTATAGATATTGTAGGCGAGCTTATTAATTTGATTGTTACATCTGATTGATTGGAATGTTAAGTGGATTGATAGTGTTTAACGGATCGGATGTGTATCAGTACAGCGACTAATGTAGTATGTCGTTGACCACTACGTTTTAAACTGATTTAAAAAAGACAAGGTTCTCAATTCTTTGGCATTTTTTGTAAGTCTATTGCACACTGTGAGGCGATTTTGAAGATTTATCTAATGTAAAATAGCTAAACGTGGTGCCATATTTTTAAGCGTCGGTAGCCTAATGGTCTTCATCGGACTTGCAATCATGTGGTCATGGGTTTGAATCCCACTTATTGCACGGGTAGTAATAAAAGCTCCGACAAAAAAAATAAGAATTGTCCTTATTCAAAATATTAAATCTACTGCCTAAAATACTTACTTTCCGACTACTTTTATCCGAATAAAAATGACGAAACGACCGAATCAGATACTAAAATCTTCGAAAAATAAACATAACTGTTTATTGCTATAATACTTTTCTACCAGCTTAAATTACGTTCTACCGAAAATTATGTTTTGGCATTTTTATCTTTACTTGCCTACTATTAATTCATAAATTACCTTTCACATTTCATAGACTTGGTGCTAATTTAACTACAACGTTATAATGAAAATACTATTCAGAGTGGTTATACAGAAACTAATAAAAAATATAAAAATGTACTTGTAATAATACCTTTTTATGGTATAAATCCAAATAGTTGAAGTGAAGATGAATGATTGTAAACCCCCTAACCTATCTGTAATGGACAAGTAAAAACATAGCAAGTCGCTTCTGGCACTCGCCGGCCGCTGCCGCGGCACGCTCGCTTCGCTCGCTCGGCTCGTGCGGGGGGTCGCAGTTCTAACCTAACCTAACCTACTGAGTCGAATTTGACACTTAAACCTATCTGCAATGGGCAAGTAGGACAATAATATATCGACCCGAAAACCCCTGTATAATACCAAATTTCATGAAAATCGTTTCAACCTTTTCCGAGATTCCAATTATAAAAAAATCTACTTAGAAGAGTAGTTTAGTAATAATTCAGGAAATTGAGAGCATGGAAATCGATCAAATCGATCGCGCAGGCCGAACAGTTTAGGCATTTTCATAAATACTGAGAGGTAAAAAATATATTTTATAACCAACAATAGTAATTAAAATAGTTCATGCGAGTCGTAAAAATGTGAATATTTTGACTAAAGCTCTGTTGTCGGTAACTTAGTAATTTTGTCGGAGGATCAGTATTTTATTCAGAAGTTTAGTTTTGTATTTCGAAGTTCAATTTTATTTTAGGAGATATGTAATTTTAACGTGCTCTTATTTGTTTGTTAAATATAAGTTTTCTTTTCGGTATGTTTTGGGTTTTTTTGTCGGTAATTCATTATAACGCTAGTTAATTAGAATAATAGTCGGCCACAGATCGCTGGAGATTAATTTGTTTTTCGGAACCATTATTATTTCCCTTATTGCACTACCGACGTGAACCCACTCGTAACACAAGCAACTTAGCATTCAGTATGAGGAGTTGACGAAAATACTTGGTTAATATAAAAAAGCGGTATTCAATTTTTTAAAAAATTTGGGATTGAAAGATAATTTATTGTTGATCAATAAAATAAACGACAAAAATCTACTGGTATTATATTGGCTACGTAAATGATGTAATCCCGTAATAGGAAATTACAACGTTGATTTTTACATAATTGTGATGAGACGGATTTTGATAGTAAGAAAACACTGTAATTAATATAAAACGAATACCACGGGCCTGTTGGTCTTGACACTGTCTAGTGACCCTGACAAGCCGGAGGTCTTGAGTTCGATTCCCACCCAGGACAAATCTTTGTGTGATGAGCACAATCATTTGTTCTGTGTCTGGGTGTAATTTCTCTAATACGTATGTATGTAAAAATATATAATACCTACATTCAATTATAAGTGGTGTTTATCAGTTGTCTGGTTGCCATAGTACAGGCCCTGCCTACTTTGGGATCAGATGACCGTGTGTGAGTTGTCTCAAGATATTATTACTAAGTACTACTTATTTTTAAGTGCCTCCGAAATTAACCTATTGTGAGATTAATTTCCTTCAGGTAATTTTTATGGTCTTTCGATATTTATTACGGACATGTTTAGCAATAGTATTAGTTAGATAATATTAATAAAACTCGTGTTTAATATTCGTAATGTAGGTACTGACTCTTTATTCCATAGTGCTAGTTATTCATAGACAATATTTTGGTACCACAGAGAAAATATACAATATTTTTTACACCCCCACTTAACAAAATAATGTCCACACAGAAGCTTACACATAACAATAAAGGAAAATCAAATTAAACAATTTTTGACAACCCTAACATCTTAATAAATTTATAATGTTTGGCACTACAGAGACTCTTAGTAAGTATGTCAGCTGGCATCTCAGCTGTAGGTAAATAAGATATATTGACCAACTCTTTAACAACACATTCTCTGATAAAATGATGCCGAACATCTATATGTTTTGTTCTTCTATGAAATAAAGGATTACATGCTAATTTCTGTGAACTCTGATTATCACTCAACAAATCAACAGGTAAATTATCTATTTGGCCTCCATTTATTTCAAAAATTAAATTTCTTAAATACACAGCTTCTTTACATGCCTCGGAGAGTGCCATATACTCTGCCTCAGTGCTAGACAACGCAACAGTCTTTTGTTTCCTACATTCATATGATATTGCACTTCCAGACAATTTAAAAATATAGCCTGTATAAGATTTCCTGTCTATTGAACAAGATGCCCAGTCAGCATCCACAAAACCAATCAATGAACTATTCCCCTTTACATATTTCAACCCATAGTCTTTAGTTTTACTTAAATATTTCAAAACTCTTTTTAAATGTTTCCAGTGAGTCTCATCATAACAGTTATTATATTGACTTAGGAAACTCACTGCATAGGCTATATCAGGTCTAGTTAAAACACATAAATACATTAGTGCACCTAATAACTGCTGATATGGATATTTCTGACAAATAGACTTGGCCTTATCTAATTTTAAATTCTTCTCCATTGGAGTATCTGAACTCTTACATTTAACCATATTGAATCTTTTTAAGATAATATCTACAAAATCCTTCTGATCTATAGTAATAGAGTTTTCTTTTACAGTTACATTTAAACCTAAACAATGTTTTATCTGGCCTAAATTTTTTATGTTAAACTTTGCCTTCAATTCACATATTAATTTATCACATATTTCTTTACTGTTATAAAATACAAAAAAATCGTCCACAAATAATGCTATATATACTCTGACATTTTTATTACAAATCATAAACAAACAAGGTTCATACTGAGACTTGGTGTAACCTAGTTCTAACAAACAAACTTCCACTCTCTGGTACCAAGCTCTGGCCAATAGTTTTTTCGCTTTTCTATCCCACTTCAGCCGCCTTTCTTTAGGTATATGAGTCATGACTAAGCTGCCATAGACACGTACATGGTTGACGTCTGGTTTCTTACCAGTCCACAGTTCGAATGGGGTGCAATGCTGAAGACCCGCAGCTGGGGATCTATTCTTCAGATATACTGCAGTTTGAACTGCCTCTGCCCACAATGTTTTATCAAACTTGGCATCAAATAAGAGACACTTAGCTTTTTCAACTACTGACCTATTATACCTCTCACAAAGCCCATTCTGTTGGGGTGTGTATCGGTTGGTCTTCTGATGTATTATTCCAGTCTGCTTCAAGTAATTTTCCATTTGTCCTGAACAGAATTCTCCACCATTGTCTGTTCTTAAAATCTTTATTTTAGTAGATTTCTGGTTTTCCACCAAGTTCTTAAATTGCTTGAAATAAGAGAAAGTCTCATCTTTAGATTTCAGAAAATACACGAAGCCCATTCGACTGTAATCATCGACCAATAGAAGAAAATATCTAGCCTGTCCGAGCGACTTGTTCTCCATAGGCCCGCAGAGGTCAGCATGTACTATATTCAGAATATTATCACTGCGTGATGAACTAATGGGGAAGGGTAGTTTGGTCTGCTTTCCCTCGCAGCACACTGTACAATTTGCTCTACTTATTTCTGCCTTATCTTGGAATAATAAGCCTTCAACTGCTCCATCTCTCATAATCTTTAGGTCATTACTGTTTATGTGGCCGAGCCGTCTGTGCCATGTCCAACTAGAAGTCACTGCAGATGCTGCTAACAGTTGTTCTGACTTCACAATGTTCAACTTGTATACACCATTGGTTAGGTTAGCTTCTCCAATGCATTCACTCTGTTTATTATAAATGCAGCATACATTTTCTTTGAAAATCACTCTGTTGCCACTATTTATTATCTTACTCACGGATAGAAGGTTTGTGGTAAGGTTATGTATGCATAAAACATTGTTGACATTTACTTTGTGTTCCTTATTTCGAACTTTTGTGGTAATTTCTATGTCACCGGAACATATAACTGGCACGGTTTCCTTGTTAGCCACCACTATATCACGCGTCTCAAGGTTATATGAAACATTCTTCAGCAAACTTTTGCTCGACTGCGAAATCATATGAGTACTAGCACCCGAGTCGACATACCAGTCTTTGTCACTGAATTCACCCGTCAGGAACATTGCACTAAATGCATTTACTTGTTTATCTTTTTCCATTTCTGGGGAACGACACTGATTTTTGAAATGTCCGAGTTGCTTGCATTTGTAGCACCGAATTTTTTTCACCGGTTTTCCGTCACTTGAATGGCTGACGTTTTGGTTTGACGTTGACGCTTGTGTGCGTTTCCCGCCATTCCGTTGATGTTTGGATGAACCTTTTGAAAAAAATGCTCCTTCGGTTTTACTTTCGATATCTGCACTCATATCTAACAGCTTGGTCTTTATTACATCTGCACTTATTTTCATGCCGGAGTGCTCAATGGCCATTATCATGGGCGCGAACTTGTCGGGTAATCCGGCTAATAAAAGTGAACCGACCCACTCGTCATTAATCTCAAAACCTGTACCTTTTAACTTTTGAGCCGTATCCACAACCTGGGTCACGTACGCAGTCATTGATTCCGAGCTGTCTAGGCGGATGGAAATCAAAGTTCTGAGTAGGCTGATGCGACGCGTGAATCCGGAATCGTCAAATAACGACTTTAATTTTGCCCACAAGTTATGCACGGTGGTTTCATTCTTGATGTGAACGTAGAGTGATGGGTCGATAGTCATCACCATCTTTGCTTTAGCCTTCCGATCATCTTGCTCACTGAGAGTAGTACTTTTCGCGATGTCGATACCTTCGAGAATCAAAAAGTTTTCGACGGCGAATGCCCAATCGTCGTAATTATCTCTTCCCTTTAGCTTCGGGACGTTCAAAGAATAATTTCCTGCCATTGTAACTGCACTATTATAAAAAACTTTAATTAATTTGACCTGGGCCCATAACCTAATAAAACTCGTGTTTAATATTCGTAATGTAGGTACTGACTCTTTATTCCATAGTGCTAGTTATTCATAGACAATATTTTGGTACCACAGAGAAAATATACAATATTTTTTACAAATATTAGCGAAATAGCGGTTATTAAATAATGTTTTACGATCATATTACTTGGTTATGATTTTATAGCCATGAAGCTTAGTAACACATTTTACGTAAGCACAGAGGTCTGTGTATGCTTGGATTTTATTATTATTACCTCATTACAAGGCTCCAAAACGATGTGTTCAAGTACCAATCATCAATTTCTTAGATAATTAGAATATATTTTATATATTATAATTATATTTATTTTGAAAAATAGTTGTATGCTGGTTTCTGACCTGCAAATATTCTAATATACAAATCCAATTATTTTATCGCTAGGCCGCTGCGACTCCTGTATTTCCATATAAGTAGCAAAATCGAGATACCAATTTTTGACAGATATTGACTCAATTAAACCGCATTACTTGGCAGACTGTAAAACGCTGCAAGCAGTTACATTGATCGTGTCGGCATCACAAAGACGTATCAACGTATAGGGCTGCCAATATTTTTAGACTAAATATAATGTTGGTGTACAATAAAGTATATTCTATTCTAATATTTTTGGAATAAACTACCAAAATTGTTATATACTTCTGAACAAAATACCTACTTTTTTACGCATAGAATAAAAAGAGACCAATGTTTTTTAGGCTTTATACAATATTTTTGGAATAAGCTACCAATATTGTACCTAATGTATTTCAAAACAATTTTTTTTTTGCGGATAGAGTTAAAAGAAAAACGGTGAAGGTGGACCCTTTAAGAGTGTGTTCTACTTTTGTTAAAGTGTGTAACCTTTTGACACTATTTTTTAGCAAAGAATGCGACATGCTTTATAACATTCTGTTTTTTTTAATCTATAGATCGCAAAGTCGTTTAAACTGAAATGTATCTATTTTCGGTGTACCCATGTATAGTATAGTAATAAATATATTATAAAATTATAGTGAGATGGGCAACCCTAGGCGTAACAGTAAGTGAAATGGAGGTCAAAGGCCGCAACTGTCTATCACAAAACGAACCACACTTTAGACAGAAGACAGATAAATTGTTATTTTTGTAATACTTATTGTTTTTTTTTATCTACAGTATTATTATTAGTTACACTACGAGAAAATAAGTAACTTGTCGGAGTTTTTCTATTTAAAATTACATTTTATTTAGGTTATTTTATGTGATAGATTAAAGAAAAAAGCATTTATTCGAAAATACTGACCTATAAACGTCCCAATGCTGGGTGCAGGCATCTTCTCTTAAAGAGAAGAAACGAGTATTGATCATTACGCTGGCTCATTGCGGGGCGATTATAGATTCCATTTTTTTAAATCCAGGCTTCTCCACGATGTTTTCCATCACCGATTATCAATTATGACTTAAAATACTTAAGAAAGTAGGTACTTATAACTTTGAAATAGCCGCATTGGTACTTGTCTATAGGGGTTCGAACCTACGCACGAAAATCCATTGATTTAACCGCTAGGCCACGACGAATTATCAAGCAAGCAATTATTTCCATGTTATAAACAAATGTGTGCCGGTTTGAATCCCAACCATTGCACTACCAACGTGAACCTAATGGTAATACAAGCATTAGAACCAGGGGTTAACAAGAATACTAGTAATGTGCGACATGTAACATTGCTAGCAACCTTTAAAAAAAAAGGAAAGACTCTAGTAACTAGAATTAAAACTGAAGCTCTTTCTTTCTGAAAAATATTGTAATGCTTTAGACAGCATCAATCAAACGAATGTAGAAGCTGTAGAATCACGCTTACATTCATAAATAAACGACACATCAGCTGTCACAGTTATCATACATATCTAGTACAGAAACCATTCCCTTCAGACCACTTGCGACATAATGGGCCCTTAGCAAACACGCCGTCAAAATGGCGGGAAGCCACAATGACTATAATTAAGTCCACAGTCCATTTGTTCTAGACCCTTCACCTATCACGTTTCTATTTCGGATTGCTAAACCTTTAGTAATGATAGGCTGTTAAAACTGAGGTCTTATTGTGAGCGGGTAGCGGAGTTGAATTAAATAAATAAATGTGGACAATATCACATACATTGCGCCGAATCCAAAGTATGTAGATAAAGTACTTGTGTTATGGAGTCAAAGACAACGAAGGTACGAAACACCCTGACCCGAGACAATGTAGAAAAGTGTTTTTTTCTTCATTGACGCGATCGGGGTTCGAACCGGGATCTCAGAGCTGGCGACACCTTGAAAACCGGTGTGTACGCCACTCGACCACGGAGGTCGTCAAGACCAAATCTTGTCGAACAAATGTCACAGCTAGAGCTGTCTTCAACGACACATAGGGTGACTTATGTCCAAAATAAAAAAGAACTATGTATTTTCATTTGTTTTTGGAAAATTTCCATGTAAACTCGTGATCAATCAGACCACAACCGTATGCATGGCGTTGGCCCCAATAACCTACATAAAGGGTGAATGTATTCAGAGCGGAAAGCTCTTGATGTGAGATTAATTGTTACCATGTGAATTTGGTTAATTGAGTCTATACATGACCAAATTTAAGTACACCACACCTGCATTAAACTCTCTACTATTTATCTTAATTGACATGTTCAATTGAGATACAAATTAACAAACATGAAAATTATTTTGTTCTTTTTTTATCTAAATGGAACGACTCTCGTATTAATCTTAAAAAGAAGCGACTTTTGCACTAAGGAACTATATTTTTGTGTTGTGAGGGTTTCCAATTCATTCACATCACATGCACAAAGAACATCCAGTCTTGGACTATAAAGTATAATGTTAATTTCGTATTATTTTTAAATATTAACTTATTTACTATGCAGGAATTAATAACATACTTAATACTGTGGTTTTTATTTTCAACAAAAACTACCCACAATTTCTGTCATTCATAGGTTAAGTCTGATATCCCACAATAAATCCTAATCTTCACGGAAGTTCATTTACCACCAAACCTTTTTCACTTACCTTACACCATATATTTCTATCATACAACATTTTAAATTAATGACCAACACTTAAATTATTATAAGTATTTAAATCACTTACATTAAAACAATTGAAATATCGTGATTCTTCAAAATTATACTTTCTAATTAGGATAAAAGAATTAAACTTTCTTTCAAACAATAAACTTATCATTTTTTGGAAGATTCTTTGTTATAATTTGGACATTGGACTTTTTTAGTCCCTTTTGGCAAAAGTTTTGAAGATGTTATATTTACCGATCTGTCTTCAGACTGTCAGCAGTTGCTAAGCTTTTAGCCAGATTATATTGAGAACACAGTTTAAGAAAGATGGTGATTTTCATTACCAACCATGAATTAGCAACATTATCCTTCAGGAACCTTCATATTATATGCAAAAGACATTTGTATACTCGTTCATACAGATTAGTGCGAATATTTGAGATTTAAGAATGTTTATGGATAGCTAACTAGCTCGATAGCTAGATTAATTTCATAGAGTTACAGATGGATTTAACAATAACATAAATAACCTTCTTATATCCTGGTCTGATCTTACAAATTAGATCTTACATTAGAACAGAAATAGTAAATAGGTTTACTTATTATATAAGTAGGTATTCATTTCTTTTAGACAAAAACACAATCGAAAAATGCGAAGTTTCTTTTTCTGTTGTCAAGCAACAGGAAAAGAAACTTCGCCTTCAAAAAGGTTCCAAAGAAATAACTTTTTCTTACAAAGAATCGAAGAAAACAAAAAAAAAAGAAGGATATGTTATTTGTTGATATCTGTTATAAAAAAGAAAAAAATATATATATGTAGGTACTTTGCTTCAAAGAAATAAATAACAATTTTAGTTAAGATCCTTTGAGAGGTGTCAAGTTTCTAAGTGGTCCTTTTGTCACGTATTTCTTTAATCAAGTAGCTTTGTCTAGTTACTAGAAGAGAGACCTTAATTACTGAACTTCTAACTATAAGGGCTACATAATGCTCGTGTAATATTACGGTGTATTTTCAGTCCTGTAGAGTAAAATGAACTTTTATATAAACACTGACATAAGCTCAATAGGCAATAAAAGACTTCCTGAAAAAAAATATTGAAAAAGGTGATCAACAGGTGGATTATGAGAAATTACTAGAAAAAATATTGAATGAAGAACTAGAATGGAGAGCGTTCAAAATTTTATTAGTTATTATTATACTATTATTTCTAGCTTCTGCCCGCGATTTCGTCTGCGTGGATTTCAGAATTAGGTCCTCCTTCGGAAAGTACTTAAGGAATCTGGATAAAAGCTAGCCTATGTTCTTTTCCATGTCAATTAAGGCTACATGCATGCCAAATCCGTTCAGCCGTTTTTGCGTGATTGAGTAACAAACATCCAAACATCTAAACATCCAAACACTTTCACATGTATAATATTAGTAGGATTAAAATGTTTATAATTACTATTAAATGCACTGTTATATCTTTTCTAGGTTACGAAACCTTTGAAACACTGATGAAACACATATAAAAGTAGAGCGTAGTCAAAAAATCTGAATGCGAAATTCTAGCTCATTTTAATTGAAAACAAGTGCATACGAAATTTAACAATTTAATCCTACATGAGTTCGAGGTTAAAACCAATTTGACAGAAGTTTTGGCAACCCCATTATGCTTTCTAGTTATGATACAGAACGTTAACTAATTTCTGGGAACGAGTTATGATAACATTCGGGAACCAATTGAAAATATTGCAGTTTTGACTGTAAGGAAAGTTTTAATTGGAGTTAGTTAAATAGTTTTGAGGAAAATGATGGTAATATTAATATTAATGTGAGCGAATAATCGTTTGCGGAATTTGAAACCATAACAATTAGAGCAATACTTAATATATTTATTGCCAGTATTAATTCTGACGGTAACTAAAAAGTCGACGTGTTTAATGCATTCATTCAGTTATATTTGCGCTTATAAATGGTTTCAAGAAAGGAACTTTTGTTAAAGAGTTCCAAATTGTTTGTTACACTGTCAAAATTGCTGGTAGCTTAAAAACATTAATTAAATCCAACCATAATTTTCAACAAAGTATGTTGACGTGGCAGAAACTCATTTTACTATGCTAGTTTATATTCAAACTTTAGAATAAAATTTTATTAAAAACTTTCGCGTAAATTCCGATCGATAAATTCGCATAAAATTAGAATGTAGGGAACACCTTTAATATCAAGATTATTTATTTTTTTGGCGTAATTTCGTTCCTCAATTGTTTTCCTAACGCACTTAACTACCATGGAACACCCAATTATTTCTCAAGCGCTAATATAATCTTTTCACCACAATTTATATGTACTTCAAGTATTTAATTATAAAGTTTGTTCTGTATTTTTTTCGCTGTATGCAGTAGACAGATGGCTTTTTCATTAACAAGAGCACCTGACAGGAACAGCTTGCGAGCTACAGCAGCTGCTATCTCTAATTTATACCTTTTGTGCAGAAATGTTAAATAAGAAGTCTGCAATTACTGTTCCTTGTTAGATAAATAAAGAATATTTAAAATTCTGCTGTATCCAACAGAGTAAGCATAGAGTATTTTTCAAGTATCGCGTTTAAGGTTTTTCTTTTCGTTTATAGTTAATAATAATAATACCGGCCTTTAATCGTTCCACTGCTAGGCACAGGCCTCTTCCCATATAAAAAAGGAATAAGCATTGATCACCACGCTTGCTCATTGCGGGTTGGCAATTCCAGATTCAAATTTTTTGTTATCCGGGTTTTCTTACGATGTTTTCTTCACTGTTGGTCAATGATGTCTTAGAATGATTAAGAAAGTACAATACATATAACTTTAAAAAAGCATCAATTTTGAAAATATTCCTATGTGATCACCTCCGAAGCATACGCTATTGACAACAAAATATTTTTTTTTAAATTAAGTCAGAATTATCGGAGATTTTGCGTAACCATTCAAGAAAAAACATACAGTCGTATTGAGAACCTTTTTTTGAGGTTGATTAAAAATAGAAAACAATATTATTCAAATTCATCATCATCAATAATTTTAGTGCTTTTTTAAGTTTTCAGCCATTACTAGCCCACGAAAGGGCCAATAGTGGACAAAAGATTATCTTATATTCACTGCTTGACTATCCTAAAAACATACATCTACCCTCTATCAAATAATTACTTTAAACAATTTCACTTGATCTGTGTAGAAGTTTGAAGGATTGTATAACAATCACCTTTGATAAACTTCCTAACGTCGTTATTAAGACCACCTTAGATTTAATTATACACCCCAAAATTGTGTATTATAATAGAAATAAATTGTTGGTTATTAGTTTGACGAGTTTCAGCTAAACTTGGCACTTTGAGCTACCAAACTTTGGAATAACTTTGAGGCCATAATAGGCCTCCCGAAGGTTTATGGAGATGAGTTTGTATGCTTTACAATGGCGTTCATAATTTCTTACCGCTTTGTAAAATTTTCTTTTGAGATGTATACATGTTTAATATTCTACAACGTTTGTGAGATTTGTAAACAAACTGATGATGTGCAGCTCACACCACACAGCATCAACATTATGCGGATATAAAAACAAAGATCTACCTAATAATTCACTTATTTAATCTCACTTTAATTTATCCTGAAATCCTTTTAAAAATTAGGGAAACACAGGAAAATATTCTTAACTCGACGTGTACTTTCTATTATGTACTTTTTCATCAATCTGTAAAGCGGCGGTAGGCTAATGGCCAGGGCCTCAGACTGACGATCATGTGATAGCGGTTTCGAATCCCACCCATTACACTATTGACGTGAACACACTCGTAACAAGCATTTAGCTAAGCAAGAGAGGTTTACAAGAATACTAGTAATGTTCGACCCACATCGCTAGTAATCTTAAAAAATAAAATCTAACTTAAACGTTTTCTTTGCTTCCAGATTGACAGTACCAGGTCAGCCATTAATACAGTTACCAAGTGACAAAGAAGATGAAGAGGATACCGGCACTCGTTTCCGGCGCACAGGCTCTGAGCGTTTACGAGACGGCGCAAAAGCCCTACTCCGAAGGGTGGAATCCCTTAAAACTAGAAGAAGAAAACGACAAAACCGCACTGAAGTCATAGTATCTTCCCCCCATTTCCTAGACGCCCAGCAAGACAAATACGCAGACCTCAGTTACATTGATATGACACCTACAACTCCAACTGCATTCCCATTCCCTGACTTTCATAGTTCCCCCATCCATGCACCAGCTATCAGGACTCAACCACCGTCACCCATGACAGTAATGCCACCATCTCCTATCGCCCCTCTTGAACAATCCTTCGTTCTAAATGCTCCTTTTGGTGATGACAGTTCGAGTTATGCGTCCGATGGAAGCATGGGTTCAAGTAATAAAAGTTCCAAATCAAAATTGGGTAGGGCGAAGAGGATTTTTCATAGAGGGATAAAGAATGATGATTCGAGTGCTTTGAGTGATTCTGAATGTCAACCGGCTAGTTGGAGGCACAATTATTATAAAGAACATAATACTCACCAAAATACAGAGGTAAGTTGTTTTTAAATTTAATACTAAGTTCCCATACACCGCGTACCGCTGCAAATAGGTACGATTTGCCTTTAAAATTATGATCAATGCATTTATGCTCACGATTTTGCAACTCTGGTGCCTATTCTTTTGTAGGCAAACTAAGGTTGGATTTTACCTTACTTTTATTCCCCGTTTAAGGCTTATTCTTCGAATAAATATGGAATTTTCGCAATTAGGACCTATTTGAAAACAAAAACTGTGAGACGCCTTTATTTATCTGACTTTGATAAAATCCACTCTAGTTTACTTACAAAAAAAACCTTTCTAATGATATAATATCTCATGTTGTTATTGGTGTGTATGGCCTTCTTACATTTATGCCCGTCCTCTTTTGTATGAGAATTTTATTCGTACCTATATTTGACAATTCTAATTTTCATCTGCCTTTTTCTAATTAGTTACAAGTGAAAAGATACTGATGAAATAAAATAAATTAATATGTGCGTGTTTAAAAGAATCGGGGCCACAATAATATACTTACCTTAATAAAATTGAAATAGAGTCGAAAATAGAAACCGGGCTTCTTCCACAGTTACCAGAGACACTTATATTGTTAGCTAACGATATTATGTTGGGTTTTTGTGATATTTATAGAAATATGGTCGGATATAAAGCAGTATCTGGTACAAGCACAATACTTGGTCACATATTATATTTGCTCGATTTTTTGCTATTCTAAATTTTGTAAAGAACCTTAAAATATTCCAAATTTTTTTAATAAAAAAAATTAAAAAATGAGTCCATAAATATAAAATTATTATAAAAAAATGCCACTAAGAATAAAAAGTCATTGCATCGGCCGGGAATCGAACCCGGGCCGCCCGCGTGGCAGGCGAGCATTCTACCACTGAACCACCGATGCTTGTACATTATATGTTGAATTGTAATATTACGTGCTATCGTTATACAAAGTGAAGAAGATAACAGTTTACATTATAGTATATATATACTTATTTCAACACCATTATACATTTTAACGATTCTTTGATGGTTCATCAATAAATATATATTATTCATGTTTTTTTTCTTTCAGGTCTATGTAGAACCACCCTCTCCAGTGGAATTAAAACCCGATCCTGAAGTACTCCGTGAAGTCCAGAAGTCTCCAGGGCACACTCCTCACCGACGCCAGGCCATCAGGACCAGCTCGCTCAATTTAGGAAAGGAAGGACAAAAGTTAGTCAAGACTTCAGATATTCTTTTGCTTCTTTGTCAATAAGCGTGATACACATGAACTTAACTCAGCCAGGGGGGTCATTCTCTAAGTTCAAATAAAATATAACGTGGCAGAATATAGTTCAATAAATCCGAGTCGCCTTTTTTGTGTTCTGAAAGTCACCGGTAGTGTTATTATAAAATATAAATTGACCATACAAAATTAATTTAAAAAGAGTGCGTATATTCAACGAGGTAATCAGGTGCATAAAACTGAACAACTTTCTCTAAGGAACATAGGTCAAAATCTTAGCTCTCCACAGTTTAGTTCACTACCAACATTTCATTCGTATATAAGTCATTCTGCACCTAATCTATCCCTCTCTTTTTCGACATTTCTTTGTCATTCATAATGTGCAGTGGTTTCCTAAGGTTGAAATGTTTTTACTAAAGAATTTTATTTTGCAGTGTAATAGGAATCTAGTCGTGTCATCAATGTCTGAATAGCTAACAAGACCCGTATCATGTTAGAATATAGCATGGCAATTTACTGTAATCTCCCGTAATAGTCTACGTTTTGTATTAAACTAGTGGACTCCGCCCGGCTTCAAACGGGTAACACAGTAATGAAAGCCTACAATTATACATAAAAACCATCCTCTTGAATATGTATTGCTGAAAACTGCATTAAAATCGTTGCGGGGATTAAAGGATCTAAGCGTAAAGACAGCGAGTAGGGACTTGTTTCATACTGTTTAAAGATTAGCCCCCTTAGACAAGTTTGTGGCACGATAGCCTCCTTAATCAGTTGTCGACCCATTATAATAATTATCAGTTAAATCGACAGAAAGAAACATTAAAACCTTGCTCTGACATATTCTACAGGCGCTTAAGTACTTGAGTAATTAATATTTCTACTGGTACCTCAAACATTTTGACTTGTTTGGTTTTAAGCTGATGATATAATAAAAACCAATCAGTTCTACTAAAATCGTACGCATAGCATAATGTTCTTCTTTACATAGGACGCTCCCTCTGGGTGCACTAGATGAATTAAACTTCTCATCGGATTTAATGCAGCAATAGATAAAATGATTCAAGAGGAAGAATGTTGTAAAATTATAAGCATTTATTACTGTGATAATAGTGCGAAATCGGAACAAGTCCACTAGTACGTCATAAATCGAATTATGTCACCAAAAACAACCGGGATAATCTGGTCCCTCCTGTATCTAAGGTATACAAGATTTCGCTGAGAAATTCCAATTTCCTTTGATCCAGAGTTTGAATAGGACGCTTGCAAAACAAAGGATAATGTATTTTGCTTGCGTCCTATTCAAACTGGTTCTCAATAAATGTAAGGTTCCACTGATATTGAAACAAATAGTGTAGGTAATACAAATTTTATTAGGTAAGTTTATGCCTTATTTCTTGGAATTGGCTTTAGTTCAACTTTGTCCTAGGATCCGCCTATGAATTGAAATTACATAATTATGAATACTTGCTGAACCCCTAACACCTTTTTTTTGTTTGCGGGGGGAAACCTTCAAAAGGCGCCTGGCCTTATGGGGACTAAGGCCGAAGAGTGAGGGATTTTTTCATCACTAAAAGCTCCCCGTTGGTCACTATCCGCACATGGAGGACGGTTCTGTTACCTCTTAAAAGACCAAACCAGAAACCCTCCTGCGCAACGCCTGTTATGGCAGGGGTGTGAAATAGTTTACCTCCTATTCTCAGACACATAAAATTTCATAAGAATCGGTCAAGTAGTTTCGGAGTAGTTTTGTTACAAACACTGTGTCACGAGAATTTTATTTGATAGATAATGAGAATTTACTTGACCGACTCTATTATGAGGTGCAATTTTTAATCTAAACCTTGGTGTTCCCTTATTTGCTCTTATTATTGATTGCAACACACAGGGCAATGATTATAGGGAGTACCTAGACAATTTAGTAAAATCATAGCTAATGAATTTGGAACAATCAAATTTCACAAAGAAGCCAAATACAGTCAAACCAACTTCGAAAGTAGCTCATTATCGCGTTAAAACTAATTACAAACCGGAGGCCATTAGTTTGAAACGACTGTTGTTGTAATGGACAATGTTGGAAGCAGACGATGGAATACTAATGTCAGTGCTGTTTTGTTGTTTTGTGTGTTTTATGAAAAACGTGACTTTCTGAAGATGCTCAGTCTTAAAGTGAAAACTAGAATTACGTAGGAGTATTCAGAACCTTTAATGATTGCTTAAGTGTAAGACATGAAAGGTAGGAAAATTATCAGATATTTAATACTTACATGTGGATTCTTTACCCCAAAAACAAAAATTGAAAGTGATTTTGTACGAAATTGCGTCAGGGTCGTTGAAAACTTTTTTGTCTAGGTTTCGAGATCGAAGTCTGAAGAGAGATAAGTCTGCATCAAGGAGTTCTGAGCTGGATAGCAGCCCAAATTCTGCAGGATCCAGGTCTCATGATGGCGATCAGGATGACGACGATGATAGCCTCGACATGAAGAGTAAGAAGTAAGTGACTGACATATTAGAATGTATGTATATGCACATATAGAACATGAAGCAACAAATAATTTAAAGAAGCGAAACATTACTTAATAACCACCTGAGTTGATCTCAGAGGCTATATTGTTGTTTGATCAAGATATAGGTATGTCTAAATAGTTGGACTAAAAGATAAAAAATACAGAACGCAATTAGTTTTCATTCGTGATTTTGGGATTTTTCGTTGAAATCGTTGCATATTTCTATTTTCCAAGAAAAACCCTTTTTGGTAATACCTAGTGTTTTAAAAACGAGTCTTTTCCCCAGGAACAACATACAGCGATGGTATTCATTTAGAACGAGCACATTGAATGGGGGACCAAAGGCGAACAACACGCTCACACCAACGCCAAACCAAAAGGACCCTGATTCGTACCGTGAGTTCATGATTGCCTTCCTTTTTACATACAGTCCCCTAACGATACACTTTGGCGACGGTAATTTCTTGCCTTATTTGAAGCCTTCTCATAATACCTTCTCTAGAATCTGTATCATGGAAAGTGTCTTGTTGAACTTGTTGAAGTGTTTAATCTATACACGTTATAGTGGTCAGATCAAATTCTTCAAAAAGTTAAAACGAAATTTCGATAAAAAGCATTCTGTTTTGTTCTAGTGTCTCGTCCTATGTCCTCGCTCTCGTGTGGCCAACTACACATCCTGAGGAAGTTAGCTCTGCTGCGTCTGACCGCTTGTATGGAACGGTACTGTCCTTCCCACAAGTCTGGTTGGAATTGGGAGCTGCCGAAACTTATCAGGAAGATCAAGACCCCGGATTATAAAGGTCAGTTTGAAAGAGTTATTCTTACCTTATAATTAGTATAGAACAGGTGACGTAAAGACCGATAAGGGCATAATTTTGCGATCAAGCTCTATGAGATACAAGTAACAATAAGCAGGTTTGATGTGAAAGGTGTTCCCGAAACGGTGTAAGAAAAACCAACCACAAACATACTGCTTAAGCGATGAAGGATTCCGTCACGACTTCCTTGATACGCCTGATGCAAATCTGTGAGCCTTATACACAGGACCTACTTACTTCAGGCGTCGAAGATATTTAACTTGTTTAATACTTATTACGTACAATAATAATACGGACACAGTCTGTTAACAGTCAAACGATATTTTCATTGAAACAAATGGTATTACACTAAATTCAACTTTAGATAAAATTCTCACGTACACTAAAAAAAAATCTTAGCTAGAGCACCTAGGAAGCCGTGAAGAATGGGCGAATCAGGGTGCTTTATTCATTTTATACATATGTTGACATTCAAAAGGTGCTACATAGTAGCTTAATTTGAAATAAATGATATTTGATTTTTATTAGATTTGAATCAAAGAAGGATAGATGTTTATGATATTCCAGTTAAGCTCATACTCAAAGTACGAAATTATTCTAGAAATGTGTATTTACTTTACCTCACAAATCAGAAAGCGTAAGATTCTATCACATTACACTGAAAAGATTTTACGACGAAAAAGTTTTCCCATCCCGAAGTTATTGGAAACCGAATAAAAATGGGACCAAAAGTAATAATAAGACGTTTAAAAGCCGTTACTATTGGAAACCTTTATTGTCCTCGCTCGGGGCTGTAACGTATTCTCAATGTATCCTGAATATTTTCCAAAGCTGAAACGTAGACTCTATACAACAATTTATAAGATTGATTTTTATTGTAACATGCTTTAAGTTTTTCCTTTCAATATACGTCTTAGATAGAGTCGTCATTAATGTAATAAAATCTATAATATATTACCCTCTTCGGCTTTTGGTCGTCTATTTTTATCCACTAAACTGAAGATACTGATGTACAAAATAATATAACATGAAATAATAATATAAGTACTTACTTATAGAGTAATATCATCTTACGTAGGCAGGTCATTCGTCTGCCATATATATTACAAATCTGATAAAAGATATAATTTGGTGTTTCATAATATAATTCTGCTGTAATGATTTTTATACATTTTCTGCCTATACCTACATATTTTTATTGAATCGTGCACAGTGCAGACAGTACAGTACTGAAATGTTTTATTGTAAGTAATAAGGTCATATTAAGTACCTAAACTTTTGAATTCTCTCCCACAATGTATTACGCGGATAGTTTTTGAGGTTTTGATCGCAAATATTGACATATTACGAGTATTACGGGATCACTGTATGCCGGCGAAAAGCATTAAGGTGATACCTCCGATGTGGCCCGCGAAATTCAAATTTTCATGTGTTTTTTGCAATTTGCTTATCAGTGACAAGTTGTAACTTGATCAAAATTCGATTCGCGACAATAACAAGTATAATTTTAAATATAAAAATGATCATAACATGTGCTCCATTCATTCTCACAAAGATTAATTCAAAGTTAGTAAAATTTCCGAAATCTAACTCATTTTCAATTATTCTTTGTGCGAGCGAATGGAGGGAACGATTTAATTATTCTTATATTTGAAGTTATATTTGTTACTGTCGCGAATCATATTTTGATCAAATTACAACTTGTCACTGATAAGCAAATTGCAAAAAACACATGAAAATTTGAATTTCGCGGGCCACATGGGAGGTATCACCTTAAGATAGCGAATTCCAAAGTTGAGGTGCTGCGTGACCGTGCCTGTGTAGGACGATAAGCGCATAAAAAAACAGACTTTTTCTTAGAAAAGAATATATTTCTAGAGTTTTCTTAATAAACACCTATAATCTCGCAAGAGTAGATTCTTAACTAACATCAATCGCATTTGTTCGTCGAGTTTTTTATTCATAGGTACTCAAATGTTACAGCTGTATTTGTTTTTAATTTTCCTTCTGCCTAGCCTTTTGCCAAGCTATGTTGGGGTCGGCTTCCAGTCTTACCGGATTTAGCTGAATACCGTATTTTACATAGAGCGAATGCCTATCTGACCTCCACAACCTATTGCTAGGTAATACAGTATTCCATAGTAAGACTGGTTGTCAGAATTGTAATGACTTAACGACTATCAAAGATCACTGTATGACAGTCGGGACCAACGGCCTAACGTGCTTTCCGAGGCACGGAGAGGTCTCAATATGTTTACAAATGGTCACCCATCCACGGACCAGCCGCGGCGAGCGCGGCTTAACCTTTATTATCGGTCAAACCGTACGGCTTACTTTTAGCCTCGAGCCCCTCCCCTCCCATTGTTTTGAATTTATGTATTATGAAAAAAAAAACCGATTATCAAAATGCGTAGAACAATGTTGTTGCTTATAAAGTTAGTTATATACTCGTGCGATTTTACAAATAACCCTGTACATTTTTAGATCGCGGCGGTTTTTAATACAATTGGTTTATTTTCAGATAAAACAGTATTCGGTGTACCTCTCACAGTGTCCCTACAAAGGACGGGACATGCGCTACCAAAGCCGATACAGTGCGCACTGAACTGGCTAAAGAATAATGCGCTAGATCAGGTAAATAAATATCTATGTACTTATTTAAACTGGTTGCCATGGAAACGCGCGTTCATATACAGGATTATTTTAAAAGGAGTGAGTTTATTCAACGAAGTAATCAGGTGCATAAAACTGAACAACTTTCCCCAGGGAACAAAGGTCGAAATCTTAAAATGGAAAATTAACTTTTCATACAAAGTCACAGGTCACGTGACTTATGTTTGTATGAAAAGATGATTTTCAATTTTAAGATATACAGTTGATTACCTCGTCGAATAAACGCACTCCTTTTAAATTAACCCTGTTTAAATTAAATAGTTTTTTCAAGGGAACTATTAATAGTCAACAGGTTGTTGACATATTCTTTCAATGTTTATCATTTACACGTATTTAACGCAATTTTCAGATGGGGATATTCAGGAAAGCCGGTGTAAAATCTCGTATAGCAAAACTCAGGACAACTGTCGAAGCGGCAGGAGCATCTAACGCGTCCTTCGCGATCGAGAATCTGAACACTATTGAGCCAAACCAATCGAGCCTTAACTTTGATGGTGCGCAGGCGCATGACGTAGCTGACATGGTGAAGCAGTATTTCAGGGAGCTGCCTGATGCGTTGCTGACTAATAAGCTCAGTGAGACGTTTATTGCGATATTTCAACGTAAGTGTCATTTTATGTTTTTTAATTAACAGTAGGTATAGGATGATGGAATTTGTTTGTTGAAGTTGTGTATAGATACAATGCTGCATTGTATATGCTGAAATATACGATTATTTCATTTTGATTAGAAAATAGATTATTTTGTTGTAATTGATTTCAAGAAGGTACCTTCTTGTAAAGTAAATTTTGACTGCACGGATGGCCGAGTGGTATAGGTCACCACGCCAATTACCACTATGCGCGACGTGCTGCGGGTTCGATCCCCGCATGGGACAAGTATTTGTGTGATCCACAAATGCTTGTTCCAAGTCTGGGTGTTCGTTGTGCATGTGATTTGAATGTTTGTGAAACCCCCGCGACACAAGGAATAAATTCCTTAGTGCGGGCGTCGTTTTTTTAAACAAAAAAAAAACAAAAAAAAAAAAAAAAATATAATTGTATTACATGTAACATTTTGTAGCTTAATTCGGATTAGGCTTTATCGAAGGAAAAAATATATTTTTAATTGATCTAAACGAAAATTGCCTTTAACGCGACTTATTATGAATATATAAAAAAAAATCAGCAATCAAGAAATAGTTTCAGGTTATGAAGAATGTTATATAATATGCCCTTTACAATACCCATGGAATTAATATTATAATTAATAAGGTATTAATTCCTTGTAAAACAAAAGAAATAGATTTCAATACAATAATGGTTTATAGATGTTCCTGAACCATTGAGACCGGATGCTGTGCAGTGTGCGTTGCTACTGTTGCCAGAAGAACATTTGGAAGCTCTTCATTCTCTTCTTATCTTCTTGGGAGAGGTAAGTTATACTACAAAAAAATCGTTCAAGTCTCTTCATTTTCGTAAAATCCTGAATTTCTTTCTGGTCGTATAAAACTTATGTTTCTGCACTTTCGTATGCAGATTTTCTCAAGGTGTTTTACTTGGTGAATTATATTTCATCAAAGCACTAAGCAATACTTCCTATAAACGTTTTTTTTATATCCAAAAAAATCTGAAAGGTGTTAGCCCAAGACAGGGATAGTTAGCGCACTATGGTGGAGGCTTAAGTTAACCAGTAGATGGCGATAGGCGTGATGATGATTTAACAAAACACAAATCCTTATTATATTTTAACTAAACAGCTGTTCCATGGGTCCACATGCACCACGGTCTTATGGTACTTGAATCTAGCTCCTTTAATAAATGGATGGGCATTCTTTCTTACCCCATTTACAACGGAATTAGTCAAATAAAAAAAAAATGAATTTCAAGAAGGCTAACTTATTTTCTATTTCGCAGGTGGCAGAACATTCGGCTGTGAATCAAATGACGGCATCCAACTTAGCTGTCTGTTTAGCCCCCACGCTGCTCAGGCTACACCACGCTCCTCCTCAGACTGGAAGCACGAAAGAAGGGAACTCTAATAGGTAAAAACAAACAAAAATAAAATAGGCGACAAAAAAAATGAACAAAAATAGACGTACCTAATATAACTTCGCACAAATTTTAGAATTCATTTTGGAAAAAATACATTATTTTTTTTCCATTTCCAGAATGGTAATAGAGAGTGTAGCTGACCAGCGCCAGATCAGTGAGAGTCGAGCCGCTCACGCGTGTCTTCTACTCCTCATTCAGAAGCACCAACAACTGTTCCTGGCTCCGGCTGATATGCTGGCCAGGTGCAAGTTCAACTACTTCGAAGAAAGCGTGCCGGTGAATATTAATATTTGTTAATCAGTCATAAGAAAGGCATACAAGGCAAAAGCTTTTAAAACATACAAGTTACACTGAGATCACAACATACATAAGCTATTCAAGTAGGGCCTATTATTTACATCAATTAACATTACTACAAAACTGTTCTTGGGTCAGAGTCAACTCAATAAACCCCCGTGACTATGACGTCGATAGTCAGGGAAAAAATCTCAAGGAAGCTGTAACGAAACAAATAATTGCCATTAAGGATACTCGCTTGTGACGTAGTAGGTACATACAAATCGTAAATATTAATTACTAGCTGTTTCCTGCGACTCCGCCCGCGGTACCGAATTTTTAAGTGAAATAGCCTATGTTGTTACTCAGGGTGAATGTAGCTTTCTAATTGTGAAAGAATTTTTGTTTTACACATTAGTTTTTCAGTTTATTCATTACAAACATACCCACATACAATAATACAAATATTTCCTGTTTATAATATTAGTGTAGATAATTTATGTAAACGAAACTCATAGTTCCATATTATATAGAATGGAATCAAATTTTCCATTATGATATTCCAGGTGGCGTTGGAAGAATTGGGTGCCGACTTCAACCAAGACTGGAAGGGTTTCCAACAAGCCTGCATAAAAGCCTTACTCAAAGAAGCCAAAGAAAAGTAAGTTTTATTGGTTAGAAAATAAAACCCATTCTCCGAAATAAAGTAATGTTGAAGACTAAGTAGATTTTCTGACCACATATTCCTTCAATATCTCTGTGTAAACTTGTCTCTTATAGTCTAACTTTTTTCATGCTTTTTTAGAGTCTGTGGCCGATCGGGAAAGAGGTGAGACATCGGTGTTAGAGCGTAAATGCACCTTACCATTGATAGTACACAATATCTGTTCTTTATTGGAGTTAAAACAAAGTTAATCTATACATTAAATCTGCAAGTCTGTTTGTCTGTCTGTTTGGTTGTTAAGACGACACGTCAAAAACAAAACATTAATAGATAAATTATTAGTGATACGCAAATGTTGCGTGTAATTCAATGTTATAAAAATTTTTGGAACGAAGTTCCTTATCGCGCGTTGTGAAAGGGGGCTAGACGGAAAAAATTCTTACGAAAAGTTGTCACGACACTTTTTGCTATAGTAAGCTATTGTCAGCTGTGCGGCGTGCGCATGTTTCTCTGTCTGTCTGTCTTATTACCTAAAAATTTTAATATTATTAACAATAAATTATTATTTATAATTTATTATAACTTAAAAAAAAAATTATTACAATTCCTTCACTAATTAATCGAAAGGAACTTCGTTCCATCCGGGTGTCCCTTGACACCTCACAATTTTTTGCTTCTATACATCGGCTTTACATTTTCATGTAAGTATATCTTTATTTGATAGGTCTGAGAATAGGTCGTAGGCTATTTTATATATTCGTATGTGATAAGGGTGGCCCTCTCCAGGTTCTTTAATATGCAAAAATAACGTTCTGATCAAAATTTCCAAAAGTTACACTGTTTTGTTGAACTCATGAAAAAAAACATCTCTTATCTCGTGTATAATAGCAACATACACTACATGTCCATAAAGATAATGTTATAATAACATAATCTCTATTATTGTTTTCATATAATTAATATTATACAAACTCTAACCATTAAATGATGAATTAATTATTATTACACAATTACTTGCCTATCCGCATTGTGTATAGAAATTGTGAAAACATATTTGAGATATCAATAATTTTTGCAATTATTATGTCAGAAACAAAGAAAATGGACGAATCTTCCCACATTATTGTGTAATCTTTGTTGTTCTATGACATGGATAGCAAAATATGCATTGTTTTTAAAGGGAAGTAACTTACACTCGTGTATTGAATCATTTTGACGTCATACGGTAAATATTGAGTTAAGATAAAGGTGTGAATTTCCTTGAGAATTTATAAACATGTGCTTGTACATTAGGATTTGTTTTCCTATTTAAATGACGTAAGTTTTACACGTCATGTAAATCGAACTTAATACCTTTTACCTACTTCGCATTTACGCGCATTACGGCAAAACTTTTGCTAAACACATTTTGCTAATAATTTTTAACAGTTTTTATTTTATTTTTGCCTAAAATATTTTTCATGATTTTTTTGTACCTAAATTAGTGTCCCAATGCAAAATCAAAAAAAAATGTTAGTTTTTTTATCACTTTACCAAGATTATTTTCTTCCAACTCCCACTTTACACTCGTTTAATTTAACTTGAATTATTCTGAAAAGTTACTTTTTCTTAAAAAAAAATTGTTTTTTGTTACATTCCTATGCCTGGTACTGTGTTTAGTCGATAAGCACAAATAAAAAACAAGTAGTAGTAAAAGTGCCTAAGTAAGTAACTACTTACCTATTCTTAGTTTATCCTGTAGAAACAAATTTAATTGACGTAGGTATGATATAGTAATTATGATGATACATAATAATTATGTCACGGGAAAAGTGTTACAGGGACAAAACGTCGTTCAATTGTTGTTTTCCTCAGACGTCACGAATTTCACGTTATTCAGAATTATATGTTTTCTAGAAACTATTTTTTGCGTAACATCTATTGAATATAATAACAATATCTCGGGACAGCACACGGCCATCTTATCCAAACTAGGCAGAGCCTGTACTATGGCAACCAGACAACTGATAAACATACTTATATATTTCTAAATACATAGATATTATAGATAAATAACTCCCATATTATGAACACCCAATATGAAGAGTAACTTTGTTTCTATTTTACAATTTGGTCAGTAAAGAACAGATGTTTGAATCAAAATTCTACCTAAAACACTGAATTCACGTCACCGTCATCAGTAGTCCTACCATGGCCACTTAGGTGTTTACCTGTAGTTTTTGACTCTGGATGTTGCTTGGTTTTGTCTAATCTAGGTGAACTAGTCTAGAAAATTGTTTTTCAGCTTCAAATAAGTATTAAAACGACTAAAGACGTCTAGCGCTACCAGTTAATCAATATGACCGATTAATTAAATAAACTATTGAAATTAGTTTAATTGTTTTTTTTTTGATAAACTTATAAATAAAACGAGGAAACTAAGATTTTAAGTTTTAAATTCACAGGGTTTCTCGCATTTCTCTTTTTAATAGATGATGCGCATGCCTCGGTGTTTCATTAGTGATTTTTATAGTCCATTTATCCAGAGAATGGAAATTAATCCAGATTCTGAAATTCCAGAACTCGTGGATGGATGTCAGTGTCTGGAGCAGCACCTCATGTAGAGTTGTGCTGCAAGAAGGTTGGAGATGGACATCCGTTGAGGCTGTGGAGAGCCACCACAGATGTAGAGGCGCCGCCGCAGGAGGTTATGCAAAGGTATGAAGACATTTAATTATAGAATGGAATTCACTAGCTTTCCAATATAAAACTGAAGTAGACAAACTTAATTGGTATTATGTTTCTTTCTATAAGTGTGTGTTTTTATGTAACCTTGTTTTTAAATTATTACAATGTATTTTTATTATAGAATACTCCGTGAGCGGCACATATGGGATGATTCACTGGTTAAATGGCGAGTCGCTGAGAAGCTTGGCGCCAACGCTGAGGTGTTTCAATACATCACTGCTTCTAGCATCAATCTGCCCTCCCGGGATTACTGTGTTTTACGGTAAGTTTAATTTAGATTCTTACGTAATATTAATAATAATTAATGTATCTGTATTCTGAAATATTGGGTGGTAAACTAGCTTCGTTTCGGAAAGATAAATTTCTTAAACTTCATGTTATGTGCTGTAACTGATTGTTAATCTATTGGTCGATTTGAGTTGACAACAGAATAAATTCCCTAACCAATTGATACAAAAAATTCAAGTCTCCTTTTTTCAGTTCTTATAACGAATAGTTCTTTATTTTCTTTACTCCTCTATTTTCATCTTCATCTTTTACGCTGAATAGAAATAATATGGTTTCTTCTTCCCAGGTCATGGCAGCAAGGTGGCGGCGGTGGAGGCGGGGGTGGCTGGTGCGCTGTAGCGGAGACCTCAGTGGCTCACAACGCTGTCGCAGCGGCTGGCGCTGGGAATGGTACGAGTGGTGCGGGGGGGAACGGTGGCGCGGGGGGAGCGGGCGGGGCGGGCGCGCGCGGCGTGGTGCTGGCGTCGCGCTACCTGGCGCAGCCCGCCGGCAAGGGCCGCAGCCGCCTCGTGCACCTCGCCAGGGTCGACACCATGTAAGCCAATACTCTATTATGTAATGCATCATATTGTTCTTACAAGCAAAATACAGTGTTCAGCTAAATCCGGTAAGATTGTAAGCCGACCTTAACATAGCTGGGGAAAAGGGTAGGCAGGATTATTTCCTTGACTTCAGACTGCATGGATAGCCTAGCTAGTGGTACAGATCATCACGCTAACTAGCACTTAGCATACGACAAAGTAATTTTCAACGACCTCAAAATATTTATCTCAATGTTAAATTGATCTAGTTTTGTGGATATTATTATGATTTGGTTGTTTGTGTAACCTGCAAATTAGGAAAATAGAATTCGGTATTTTAAACGATTTTTCATTTACAGGGGGAGAACACCAGAGTGGTACAACAAATGTTACGGCCACATTTGCGCTCTATATCTGGCCAGAATCCGGGCTTCGTTCAAGCACAATACAGAAGGACCCGAATCAAACGTATGATCCAAGCATTCCACTTAAGTTGGTACCATATTGGAACTGGCTTAAGTTGGCGTTAGTCCAACGTCAGTGTACATAGATAAAATAAGTTGGAATTGGATAATGGAAAGGTAGAATGGATTGGCGCTTAAGCCAACTATGTTCAATATTGGTGTATGGTTAAATCCTCCAAACTGTTATTAATAGTCGATTATTATGGGATATTAAAATATAGTATCAAAAGCAATAGCTTATCAAATATATTTATTATTATATCAATGTCTGTTTATAAGTAGTGAAAATTACAATTTAATTGAATCTCGTGCAAGAATAAAACTAATGTACGATTTTGTCGGAAAAATATTAATTACTCATTTCATAAACTATGAACAAATATTAAGATAATATTCAGAATTATATATATACAAGTAGATCTAAATATTTGACCAAAATACCTATCATTAAATTCAAGCTACAATTGATCTGATTGCGTATATCAAATTTTATGTATTAAATAATATCGTCGTAATGTCATAATAATATCACAGATATAACTGAAAATATTGCATAATAATATAATTACTTATTAGGTTTTAAAATGTTTTCTACCTACCTCTACGATACATGTTATCCTAGACCCTTATCCCCAAGAGGGACCTACCAAAAAGCCTGATTTATTTGAAAATTTAGTTAGATATTAATACCTAGATAGTTTTACCCTGTGGTGCATTGTAAATATAAAATAAATTTAAAATATAAAACTTAATATCAATATTACATTTATAGTTGTCGAATAATATAATTATCAAGAAATCTCGTTGAATAATAATTGAATATAAAATTATTCTGTTTACCATACCTTATGTAAAGTTATCGTTACATATCACTAGTCATATTATATAAATAAAAATAATAATCAAATATAAAAAACACATTTTAACCGTACCTGTCCTGTGTTCAGGAACATAGTATTAAATTATAATAAGAATACATTAATTATTCATATATTTAATAATCAATAATAAAATGAAATTATGTTATGATGATAAAATGTATGAGAATGGAATAAAGTAAATGTTTCTATTGAATAATGATGTATGTGTATTGTAAAAAGTCTGATTGTAAATAGTTGCATTGTTAGCTTTGATAGAAAATGACCATCACAATTTTTATGTAATTAGCATAATTGTTATTTTATGCAGTGTTTCATACATTTATGAAAAAAAGTTGAACGAATTCTAACATTACTTGTTCCATTGTTGTATTGGGTAAATATTATGTTTTTATTTTATTTATTGAACTTAAGGTAAAATACACGTGACTCAAATACTCTGCCTGTTAAAACCATAAACAAAAGGCGTCATTCGGTGTTGGTGTAAGTGAGATGAGTAACAATAAGACGTAAGATAGGGTTTACCTTTATGTGACGTAAGTTTCTCGTTTACTTCAAACACCAAGAATATATGAAACACTTCATACAAACATGAAAAATATTTTCCTGAAAAGGAAAAACAATTTGAAGCCAAATATCGTAAATTGAAGATATTAAATCGCTTGTAAAATAAATTAATGATATTTTAATTATTAATATGTAATCTCAATAATATAAGGTTGTTAGTTACCTATGATTTCACAAATTGTTGGTGCAGTTATTCGTATATTATTATAATATAATGTGGATTGAATGTCAATTCTAGGTGAGGTTGTCGGTTTGACTGGGAAGGCAGCTAAAAGTTAGAATCGTATGTTATGTAGGTTTTAATCGGATGTTATATAGAATAAAATGTTATAACAAAATTATTAAACCTCGTCTGGAATTGACTTTTGCCAATTTCGTCATTCAAGCATATGAGATATTCTCCATTCTTGTCAAGCGAAATTTTGGTGTACTAGATTATTACAACTATAAGCATCACATTATGAAATTATTGTAAATAAAGGCCAGTTACATAATAGTCTCATTAGTACCAATTCCAAAATAATATATTAAAAATACTTGATTTATATCAACAAATAATATTCCAGATTCCAAAATTGAAATAACAATATTTTTCCATTCTGGAATTCCATTTGTAGAGAAAGTAGATATTGGAAAATGAATGTATTTTAAGAATTTATATTTAATTTCCAATAAAAAATGAATTAAATTTGAGATGTAGGTAGAAAAATAATTCCGCCATTCCAATTATTGTTACAAAATGAAGCCAAATAATGATAATTATATTAAATCATTGTACGTTTTTCTGTCACTTTCACAGTATTTTACCTGTAGAGCACAAGCAGTGGTATAAATAATTATTGTGAAATAAATAAATAATTTATGTTCCAACAATTAACTGAAATGTAACCGTTTAATACTCCATGTCTGTAACGTGTAAAATATAAACTAATTCATTGTGATTTATTCTTTATGAAAATATATGGACCATTGTATTGATGATTTTGTTGTTTCATTCGGCATAGTACCTACCTATAATATTTTCATGCATGCGATCTATAGACAGACGACAATGTACAAGGTTTTTCCTTCGATGTTCACAGTCATTAAACTTAATCTTATAAGTTTCGCTTAAATACCTTATCAAGAAACATAATATAAAGAAAGTTAAGCAGGTAATGTGTGAGCGCACGAAATGGCAATTGAAAATGAGTAAACTTATCCTTCTTAGCCCGATATCTAGGCGTAATAAAGTATTCCATCTGAGGCCGAAACAGTAAGTATCACGTTGTAAATTAATTAATTGATTCAAATTATTTGCAATTAGGATTTCTACAACCACTTTCACACGTCACATTTTTGAGCTCGCTGTAGTCCCTGAAAATAAATGTCGAAACCAATTCAGAGGATTTTATAATATTGAGTTAATAAATGCAGGGTCTTTTCTTGACTGACCTTTTGAAGAAAAAACAAAAAAAGCATTAGGTATCAAATTATTTCCAAGAATTTGACCAGGTTTTTATATCAGCATCCTGATCAATATAAAGAAGCAAATATTTAATTAACTTCCTTCGTTCAGCCGAGTAAATTTATTGTACACTACGAAAAATATAATAAACGCACGCTTGCACATACAGCGCAGATGTATGACGTTTTGTTTCTGTTCCATTTATTTCGTCATTTCGTAGGTATATAGAGGTCACAGTATCCTGGTAAGATTTTTACCTACCAATATGATCTTTTCAAAGTTACCTACCTATTTAAGTTTTACTTTCTTAATTATTCTAAAGCGCTAAACAGAAGGAGCTTTCAACTGCCCGATTGCAGTCGGTGGTGTGCAGAACTGCAGACTTTGGAAATACACGCCAATCGCTTCTCGGCCTTTTTAATTTTAGCGGATATTCTAAAAAATTCTAGAAAATTCTAAAATTGGCTAAGATCAAAGTATGGAACTGCACGCCACCATAACCTTGCAATCGAGTTGCACGTTTATAGTTTTATAATTCAAATCAGGCATTCATACCTACTGAAAATTTGCAAACGAACTGCAGTCATAACATTGACATTGAAAAATACCTAATTTCAAAGCTGTCTGCCCACGGCTTAGCTCGGAAACAATTTTCAATTTTCTTTCGGGAACTACTTAAGTAGGTAATCGGGATAAAAGGTGATGATGAAAAGTGAATGTACTTTTCCATGACAAAGGCTACATGCATGCTAAATTTCATCCAAATCCGTTTAGCCATTTTTGCGTGATTGAGTAACAAACATCCAAACATCCACACTATCACATTTATAATATTAGTAGGAAGATAAATTACCTTATTACCTCAACGTTTTAATTAATTTCGTAATGGTCATTCGTGGCAATAAAATAACATTTATAAATATCAGAAAAGTACCGCATCTTGTAGTTGTAAGGCTTTTGAAAAATTACATCAGACGGGTTCTAACCAATCAATGCACCGCAAGGTACAGCTACTTTACAAAAAGAAAGGCGATTGGACGATGAGCAATCTGGTTACCACATCCAAAATAGAAGAAATATTTTTGTACTACTTTACAAGCAGAACTGATAACAACTAAATTAAAACTTTATAAATCATAGAGCGCTCGAAGTATGTTAATTAAATGATCTAAATGACCTAGTATTAACAAAGTTTATATAATGTACAAAACATCAGAAATTGAGTAAATACGATCATTTTCATGTTTTGTTGGAAATGTCAGTCTGACGGATCGTGTAATGGAACGCAAATGCGCGCCCTATTTCGCCGTATAATAAACTCGAAATGTCAGTGAATCGTCAGTCCGCAAGTGAACAGCGCAATGGGTAGTCGATTTAAATTAAAATTACATTCATAGTGCTAGTTTATATTGCATACGCGTATAAAACTAAATACTTACAATGAGACACAAGTAGAATAAAAGTGGAAGTTTTAAATCTGTGATAAGAAATCGCGGCTCGGTTCTTCGCTTTCTAATTTTCTATTCTTTATTTAAAATCGCGTGTGTAACAAGAATTTGTTACCTTAAATTCAAATTCATAACAAGCAAACTTAAAATCAAGATGAATATGTCTGAAGATAGGAGTAAAGTTACTGAAGCGAAGAAGGAACCATTCTGGGTGTTTGGATATGGGTCCTTGTGTTGGAACCCAGGTTTCGAATACCAGCAGTCTATCACCGGCTACGTGAAGGGCTTCTCACGAAGGTTCTGGCAAGGGAACACTACACACCGCGGAACCGATACAAAGGTAATTTAAAATCCCATTGCTCTTGACATTCAGTAATACACCTACCTACTTACGTCATAAATTAATACGGGAAAATGCACATTTTTCCAGTATTTACTGTTCTAATTTAAAAAAAATATATGTACAGCTGCAATTTACTTGAACCTTGACAAAAGACTGAGTAAGCAGTAAACATTATAAAAAAATGCTTCTTTTGTTTAGTGCAAGTACATTGAACCAAAATAATGTTTATTTTTGTTACCTACTGTCACAAAACCCAGTCACAAATAGATCTTCACATGTTTTATTATTGTAATTATGATCTGTTTTGAACAAAGTAATCAAATTTTAATTATGTTCTTATTTGAAACTAGCTGTTTACAAATTCCTTTTTAAATTATACTTATTTGAAAATAGAACACCCAAATAATTTTGTTTTTTATTGAAGTCTAACAATGTACCTACTGTATGCAATCTGGTTTTCAACTTAATTGATAAACATAAGTCATTATTGTCTTAATTTAAAACTAATGACTAAAAATAATTTGTAACTAAAAACACAGGTGTGAAGTACAAACAAGATGGTATTGTTATTTTTTTTAATATTTTACATAAAAATATATGGGGCATTACATATTAGATTCCAATAGGAATAAACATTATATATTTATACTAACTGGCCCATGGTCGTACCTGAGGATTAGGTTCTGTTCCTGGAAAAACCTGTGTCTATCACATTCTTTGGTATCAGTCACTCGCAATTTTTTATGCGAATATAATAATTTCTGTTCTGTTATATAAATACTTTTCCTGCGAATAACAAACAAGGCTCTGGTTGTCTATAGTACAGGCTCTGCCTAGTTTAGGATTAGAGGGCAGTGTGTAAGCTGTCCCAAGATATTATTATTAATTGCTATTAGTCAGTTAACTTTAAAATTCTGAAATTGTAACAATTTTCTCTTACTTCACAGCTCTTTGTAATAATATGTAGTGTAATATTATTCAATTATGAAATGAGCTTGGAGTTACCCCAATAAAAAAAAAGCAGGATTTTGTTACTATAATATATTTCATGAATTCCTGTTTGTCAATTTTTACCATCAACAAAGTGCTATATAAAGCAGTTCTTTGTTGATTATAACCATAGTCACCATCACACCATAAGACTATTGTTAAGGAAAAATATGGATTTTCTACTCGGGTTACTCCCAGGAAAATTCATCATCTGTCTAGACTTTACCCAATCTATGTTAGGGTCAATTCTCAGTTTTACTGGATTTAGCTAAACAGAATTTTACGTTGAGCAACTGAGTAACCCCCACACCCATTATGACTTAAAAACTGTAAAAGATCAACGTATGACAGTCGGTAACAAAAGCTACACGTGAATTCCGAGACATGAAGGGATCTCGGTATGTTTAGAGAATGGTCATCCAGGGACCAACCTCGGCAAGCGCGGCTTAACCCTTATTATCGATCTACACAAAATCAAAGTGTCAGGATTTCTAGAAATATCATAATATCTTTCATTTGACTGCACGGATAGCCAAGTGGTATAGGTCACCACGCTAATTACCACTGTGTGCGAAGTGCTGCGGGTTCGATCCCCACATGAGACAATCATTTGTGTGATCCACAAATGCTTGTTCAAAGTCTGGGTGTTCTTTGTGCATGTGATTTGAATGTTTGTGAAACCCCCGCGACACAAGGATTAAATTCCTTAGTGCGGGCGTCGTTTAAAAAAAAAATCAAGTTATCTTTCATAATATTTTGGTTTATTTGGTTCATCAATAATAATAACACACTATCAAATCATTGTTATCAAGTCAATCATAATACGAACTAATGGGACCAAGATAATATTTATGTTATTACAAGTGTAGATTATCTTATGTCAATGTTGGTATTGATAGTGACAATGGATTAGCACTACAGTATTGCGACTGCTTTGTTTGGACTTAATCCTAAATTAACTGTTCTTATACTTTCAAGGGCATCTTATTCTTTTAAAGACCATAATTATTTAAGTGCATAGCTTACGCATAATAGGCTGCTGAAAAAAAAAACCTCCAAAAATCACTTCATGGTTTATACTGCGTCTATTCCATCAAATTATTTCTATCCTATAAAGCTATACTTAATACCCTCAATCCATTATTCTATGGTGTTTGTAAGTGTACTAATGACATTGACATTTAATTTTCACGTCTGAAATACTCGCGATCCTTGAAAAAAATATATTCATTCAACTTCGATACGACAAGTCACGTAATTATTTGAGACATTATGTCGGAGCAAACTTCATTGATGTGGACAGCGAAACGTAAAGAAAGTATGTCAATGTACTGAGTAGTGTAGTTTGGTATTTTACAACTTTCGTGCGCATTTACGGGTTAAAACGAAACAGAATGGCCCGCAACTCTCACAATGTCGTCGGTCCACCTAGTGGGAGGCCTACCAACACTGCGTCTTCCAGTCTTCCCTCATAAATGCGATTAACCTCAGAATATTTTCCTGACATTGTCAGAACTGACGATGTTTTTTGATGTTCAAGGCAGATGCACTTTCACGCGAGATGCGATCTGACTCATTTTGGAGTGTTAACCTTGTGGCGGGAATAACTGTGTGACGTAACAACTGTTTGTTCACGAAAATGAGTAGATCATGCAGGTGTTTTGTCAACAATTCTTAAAATCGATGTAGGTATAATATTACAAAACAAAGTTTCTCGCCGCGTCTGTCCGTCTGATTCAAGAGGATGGTTCTTAATGTTTAACTTTTAATGTCATTAAATAATTTGTCATATTAAAGGAACCTAGCAATAGCAAAGTTACATCTTCAAAACATCTCCGGATAGCCGAGTGGTACCTATAGGTCACCGCGCGCTAATTACCACTGCGCGACATGCTGCGGGTTCGATCCCCGCATGGGACAAGCATATTTTTTGTGATCCACAAATGCTTGTTCAAGTCTGGGCGTTCGTTGTGCATGTGATTTGAATGTTTGTGAAACCCCCGCGACACAAGGATTAAAGTACTTAGTGCGGGCGTCGTTTTTATAAAAAAATAATCAAGTTATTTGAACTCATAGTTATCTGTATTTTTAGCGACCTGCAAATGATAAGACTTTTGATGAACGCAGGGTAAACGAAAGAATGTTTGTTTGTATCTAGTGTAAATAAATATTTCAGTAGTAATCTAGACTTTTGGGTCACCATAGTCCGATATCGCGGAAACTACGCAGTACACTCTCGTCATTATTATATATATCTTGGTGTACCTAGTGAGGTACTAGATAATGTAGTAATCTACAGTTTAAAAATATGCCAGTCATGTCTATCTTCTTCTGCCTAGCCTTTTCCCAAGCTATGTTGGGGTCGGCTTCCAGTCTTACCGGATTTAGCTGAATACCGTATTTTACATGGAGCTACTGCCTATTTGACCTCCACAACCTATTGCTATGGAATACAGTATTCCATAAGACTGGTTGTCAGAATTATAATGACTTTACAACTATCAAAGATCACTGTATGACAGTCGGGACCAACGGCTTATCGTGCTTTCCGAGGCACGGAGTGGTCTCGCAATGTTTACAAATGGTCACCAATCCACGGTCCAACCTTTATTATCGGTCAAACCGTAAGGCTTACACTTAGCCACGAGCACCCTCAGTCATGTTTATCTATGTAACTAAGAAGTATTAGAAAGCTGAAGAGTTTGTTAATATGTTTGTTTAGTTGATCGCGCTAATCAAAGGATCGTTCTAGTCCAATTCGAAAAAAAAAATGGATAACCCACTTATCAAGAAAGGATATACCTAGGTTACTTTTTGGATCGAAATAGTTATCATTGACATTCTAACGATACAGGAGTTAGAAAAAAACTACTTAGGTAGGTACTTGTTTCAAAGTTCGACGCTCCTATTACACAAGTAGGAAAAGATAGTGACGTAAATATTTTACATGCCGCCAAGAAAATGTATCGATAGTTATTTACGTCAGATTCGCGTAGCTATCACGTATCGATCACGCTTCTCTGTTTTTATTTTGATTTTGAGCTCGCCTACGCTTACTATTTTCGACTAAAAGTGTCTCGGTGTAGTGAAATTTATTGTAATCTAGTTGTTTTGTAAATATGAAGATTCCGTAAATAATTGTAACAGAATCGTTATTTAAATATTTAGAACAAGCATCTGCCTGCAAGCAATGTTAAAAATAGTATTAATTTGAGCCTAAACTGGCCCGCTCTAGGGCTTTCTTCTTTACATTTTCCTCTGTTAAGGACCAACTCAGGCCACTCCTTGTTAAAGGCGCCCAGTTCATCCGCCCATCTCCGCTTAAACAAAAAGTTTTTTTTTATCGATTAAAATAGGCCGTCATTAAAGAATTACAATATTTCTAATTCAAATAAGATCTTCTAATTGGCCGAAACGATGTCCCTACATTAAATATAAAATTTGCATGCTCAATCGTTTAACATGAATAAATTTCCATTTTTATGTATTGCCTCAAAACTGTACGTCCAAACTTTTGCTGTTGTCTTTTCTTTTGTAATGTAAATTATAAAAACATTGTCTTACGTTTGACCCTAAAGGTAATAGTCCATAACGTGAAATTAAATCTCTTTGTAACACTTAATTGACACAACCACTATTTCAAAGCATTACAATCGTTATTTCATCAGTACCAACACTACCAACATAATCATATTAATTTATTTTGTAAACAAATCTTAACCGTATCGTTTTTTTTACAGCCTGGCCGAGTCGCGACTCTCATTGAGGATAAGGAAGTGAGTATTATTTACCTTTTTATAAACATAGAACAGATGTAACCTTTTTGTTGCTTCGAAGAACATTGTTAGTTTTTATAGATTGTAAATTGACCCATTTACTCTCAGTAATCAGTTCCAACTTCCTTTTTTAAAACTGGTTTGTTATTCGGTGATAACGTACCAACCAGCTGTATAGGTGCCTAGTTATGTAATATTAACTTATAATGGTTCAAACAGAAGTGTTTTCTCATAAGATCAGTTTATTACTCCACTAGCTATGCCCCGCGGTCGCGGTTTATCAGATAAAATTTGTTTTCGGGATAAAAAGTAGCCATTGATGTGACAGATACCGTAAATTTTACTGAAATAAGTCCAGCCGTTTGAGTGTGAAAAGGTAACAAACATACACACACACTAACTTTAACCATAATAGTGTGATAAATTGATAATGTAAACAATTCGGCTACAGTAATAAATTATCTAATATTAATTGGGTTCCTATTTCCTATTTTTATGTTTTAACATCCAATTGTTAAAGTAGGTTAGTGACTAAGTAGGTACTAATTTTCAGTATTACCTACCTATCTAAATAACTAATACGGATTTTACATAAAAAAACGTATTCTCCAAATTAATGTTTTTCTTATAACCTTGACAATGATTGGGAACCAGTTATTTAGTCTACAATGCAATAGTAACAAAAACACAACAAATAACTGTAATCGACATTCTCATTGTATTCTAGTAAACCACTTAAATTGTCATTAAAAACACAATCGTTGCACTTGTACATCAAAAAAGAGTTTGATATTGGTTCCTAAGACTATTTGACCAAGTACATAAATTTGGAATTAATCCCATATCGATCACATCTCCTTTATCTTAATTAACACATTTATTCCAACAATTTTATTGATAGAGTGTTTCTCGAGGAAGGTTTTAGTATACAGGATTATTTTAAAAGGAGTGCGGATGCGGAGGTAATCACGTGCATAAAACTTAACAACTTTCCCCAAGGAACATAGGTCGAAATCTTAAAATGGAAAATGAAATTTTCATACTAAGTGACAGGTCACGTGACTTATGGTTGAATGAAAAGTTGATTTTTATTTTTAAGATTTCGACCTATGTTCTTTGGGAAAAGTGGTATAATGTGTCAAGTTTTTGTATGACATAGTCTTACCGATCTCCGCGCGGGCGAAGACGCGGGCATCAGCTAGTATAACATAAAATGACTAGTTTTTGTACCTAGTCTGAGTTCCTTTCGAGTTACGAGCGACGTATGCCATGAATGACGTATGGCTTTCGGATGGGTTAATATCTTAGAGCGGCCCCATCGATAAGCTCTGCACTACAGACAACATTTCACATTTTGATAACATGTCATCTACAACATGAGGTATCGAATCGCCCATTTCGCATTAGGAGATTCGTGAGATGTCTTCAGAAATCAGAACTATTATACCATTTTTATCAAACTTCTATAGGTTATCAAAAAAATTTTGTCATTGAAGTCACTTCTATCTTGATAACTGTGTCATTCGAAAGATGCTGGTACCTATAGCTCAGGATTTCCCTTTTTTAAGTAGGGTGATTACGCCAGTTTGCCGACCACCGCTGGCTCTCGACCACTTAGCGTAAATCACATAAAAATAATCAAACCCAAGTGCGGCAAGCGTTCGTATCGTTTGTAAACGCAAGCTTATTCTGTCTCCCTCTCCCGCGTCATCGTTTGTCGACCTAAGGTAGTTTGATGCCGCTCAGTGAAGTAACAAACTTATGCTGTAGTACACGTGTCACCAAATGAAAGCAAAAATTAGTGAACGGGAACATTTTCAAACGTGAGTAAAACATGATATAAATCAGTTTTGAACATAGATATTATGCTTTGTGTGTCAAATTATGTTTGTATTTACTTCTAAACTAATAATCTATTGGAAATTACGAGTAATTCATAAAAATAATGGGTGGTCGCTTAACTAACTGACTAAAATAACGCTTCCCTTAGCTTACGACCGCCTGGTCGGGAACTACCTGTATTAGACTAATCTTTTCTTGAAGATTGTGCACTTACTGCGTGATATGACGTGAAAACACTTAGATTTTTTCTATTCATAACGGCACGGCTAATTTGCTCGTCAGTTTGCGACCGGCTAATTGTATAAAATAATCAAAATTGTAAGCACTTTAAAATCATCAAATCATGACGGTCGACAACTGATCCGTTGTCGACCATCTGAACAAAATCTATCCGTTCTTATAGAATATGAAGATCTTGAGGCGTCTATCTTTGATGTACCAACAGCATCACAACAAAGACACGGTCATCCTATGACACAGAAAAATCCTGAAAATATAATAACACAAAAGACTGGTCAAAAACGCAGCCAATGTTCTAATGTTTTGATCAGCGATGTCGAAGATGACTCTGAAAAGAACATTGGTTGCGATGAATGTGTTCGATGGTTTCATCTAAGATGTACAATTTTAAAAAATAAGTCTTACTTAGAGCAGCACAATTAGATTATACCTGCCAGTTTTGTACTCCCTAATATTAAATAAACGTGATTATTCAAAACATTTATTAATTATTTATTTTCGACCTTAACTTGATAAATATTGAGTTCTTTTTACGGTGGCTTCCTAACGGTCGAGAACTAACGAAAAAACCGGACGTAAACTGACTGTAGGTGTCCGAGAAATGACAATTTCGCACTTTTCGATTAATCTTTAAATTATAAAATAATACCTTAATAAAATTCAAAAAATGATATCAGATCGTGTATTTTAAACATTTTTCTTTCACTTAAAAATCCAATATCAAAATATTAGCACTTATTAAAATAACAATGTCACTTTAAAGTTTACAAGTCTACTAAGTGGTCGTGAACCGGCCTAATCACCCTACCAGAAGTACATTATTTGTATAATTTGAACATATACCTGTACTTAACATCTTTGTGAACCTTTTCTGTAACAATAAATACAAAATATTAGTATTATTATTATAATAGGTATAATATCATGTTTCGCAAAAATCTTTGCAAATAATCGTATATGCATTCTCAAACTAATCGATTGACCTCTGGACTCTAGTACTGAACTCTATCGATAATATTGTAGACTGTTCGTCAGACGAGAAATATATCGCCTTGAATATACTCTTTAATATTATTGTATAGTGTAAAATGTCCCACATCATTGTACATTTCTTATATTGAATTAAGAAGGCAAATAATTAGGATGTACTTATGATCTTTTTTTTAATTAATAAAGCTCATAGTCGCTATAAGTTGTAATTAATTCGTTTTTTCCGTTTCGCACGGATGTGACGAATTATTGTTTAATTTTGTTTTTTATTTTTTCTTTATTTTATGCGTCGCATGTGGTGCGAATAAATGGTTTTTCTTTCCTTTCTTCATTCTAATTAATTTTTTTTTACGACTACCCACATTAAGAAGATTTTAAAATAAACTACATACTACCGTCATTTCAGTTGAAGAAGTGGTAGATTTATGTCTGAATAAACATGTTGCCGCCGTAACACAAATATTTAAACCGCTCTGTAATAGTTTTATGATTATAATGTTATCCTTAAACTCATACGTTGTGGGTAGGTACTTAATGTTATTATGATAAGAAATGTACACTCATTATAAAACAAAAATGTAACTGGGAAATTGGATTACATCTTAGGTATGACATTACACAATAGGTATCTTTTCCTGCTTAGCCTTTTCCAAGCTATGTTCAATCTCTTCTTCTTCTAATGTCTAGAACTCTCTAAACCCATACAACCCACACAATGTGACTTAAGCATAATAAAAAAGGAAAGTGGCGACTAAAGTAATGATCGATGGTCAATGAAAATCAAAATATTTTTAGTTTAAGTAAACCTAAAAGTCAGTCATGTCAGTATAATTAGGTTAAAAAGAAAATAAATATAATAATAAATCAAATCAAAATTAACTTCAAAATATTTTAGCGTAGGCATAAGTTAGTTACAGGTCTTAACAATAAATTAAAGTTCCGTTATCTCCTGCCTGATAAGCATACAATAATTATGTAGTGGCATTACATTTATAAGTATTTTACATGTCAAATTTATTTGTTATAATAAGTATAAATGAAAACAAATACTGTTTCGAACTTTGCCCAAGAAACTATCTACGAAAGCGATACATTAATTCTACATATATATTATCAATCTACAATTCTACAGTATTTATTAAAAAGGTCACTCGATAACCCAGTACGTCAAAACAAAAAGTATTATAACTTGATTATGACTAAACATGTTAACAAAACGTTAAACTGTATTCACTAGGTAGGTATTAGCGTTATCAATAATTACGTGACTTTAAGGAAATGAATACAATAATTTAGCAATATTTAATTAAATAAACTATGAAACTGGACTCCAATTTTTGTTACAGTACAAATTGAAATTAAAATCACCAACCTATACACAGGTGTTATATTGATTTTAACTGTCATAACGTAATACCGTCTTCACTATACCGAAAATCCGAGATAGTACATGTTATGTGCGCGTGCGCAGAATGTGCTAATGTTGCGTGTAATCAACATAAATTAACAGCTATTACTATAATTCAACATTCGCGTCTAGCTGCTAGCACTATTGATAAAAATATAATTGAATAGGTTACAGTTTATTAATAATTATAAACAAATATATATGTATTCAAATTATTACAGGAAAAATATTTACAATTTATAACACTATTAAACTATTAAAAAATAAACTAAATTAAAAACTTATAAAATAAATAAAACTATCTGTCTAAATATAAACAAGAAGACTTACTAACTTTTATTAAGTAAAATTGATTACAAAATAATGGTTATTAGGTATTATATATATTAGTCAATATTATAATTATATTAGTCAATATTATTTGTATATTATCGAGTACTCACTGTACTTCAGTTTTTTTAATGAACTTTATTAAATCTAGTACTTGGGTGTAGTTAGTAGTTCAGTTTATTTAATGATATCTTTTAGGTAGATATTAAAGAGGTTCTATTTTTCTAAATTAAGGGTTTCAAAGCTACACGCGTATTTTAAAAGAAAATAATCAAAGCACTTTTCCCATTTTTAAGGACACGTATTTTCCTTACATTCATTTATGATAATATTAGGTGATAAAATAGTACACGGAATATTTTTCTTGTTATAATACAATAATAAAGAACACAAAGGATAAAATTCAATGTATAGTTTCAATATTATTTATAATAATCGATACTTAAAAAACACTAGTTAATCTGAGAACCTATTGATATTTATTTGAATTAATTGAGAGTATCTTATTAATACATTGTACCAATCATCTTAAAGCATCGTGATAGTATATAAATCTAAAAATAGTTCGCAAAATTTCGATGCGTAGCTATATTTCACAGTATTTTTGTCCGGTGCTTACTCCTACACCTACTACAGTAGGTTAAATAGATAATAGATATTTTGTGCGAATCTTGTACGAAAATATCGCAAACTTTCTACGCATTATTGCCCGTAAACAAGTAGCATTTCTACTAGCGATGATAGAAATCGTTCAAATGTACCTACGTAAATGACATTTCTTTTCGATAAGCCGCGTGATTTAGCCTTGTCAGTTTGTCACTTCCATACAATTGAGAGATTCCATAGAAATTATATTTACGCAATAACAAAACACTACAAGTGATATCGATGATAGAAATCGTTCAAATGTACGTAATAGACAATTATTTTCAATAAGTCGCGTCATTTAGAGTTGTCACTTTCATACATTTAAGAGATTCATTACAAATTATACTTATAATAAAACTAGCTGTTGCCCGCGGCTTCGCTCGCGCGTAAAGTATTATACATTGATTGAATCATAACAAAACTTAATACTTTTCTTCAGTCATTGACGTTTCGCGAAAATATTGTTTTTGAAACTTTTTTATGATAAACTCTTTGTTATGTGTTCTTTCTTTAAAAATTATCATAGTGTGCGAGCGTTCCAGAATCAGTGAGTCAGTGAGTCAGTGAGTGACGTGGGCTTTTATAATAGAGATTCCCGTGCCTCGGAAAGCACGTAAAGCCGTTGGTCCTGCGCGTGATCCCTCTCCGGCCGTGTCGGTTATTGTCTCATCTGACAAATGGAACAGAGAGCGCACCTATGTTTGCACTATAATATCTCCTGCGTACATGGCTGATCTCACTTGACATTGGCCGCCGAGGCCGAAATTCGGTCTGCAGATAGTTATAATAAAGTTAAGTTAAAGGAATTAAATCGAAATCGTGCATTTACCTTTTAAGTTTTACGTTACACTTAGACTGGCCGTGTTCGCAATCAGACAAAGTTAGAAATGACACTTGTCCAGCAGGGTTCCGCATGCCTCTTTTAGTGGGGATTTTTTTAACTGTAATAAATACAGTCTCTAACAGAGCTAAATTCGAGTTAAAATTGGCATTTATCATATTATTACCACCATTTAATGATAAATTTTATACACAAAACTAATCTATATTCTTGTGGATTTATTTGATACAAATACTTATCATGTATAAGAAAAACAAAGCATTAATTTTAAATGCGTTGTCATACAAACATACAGATTTTCTTTTGTTTCATGTGTTGTCGACATACTGTCTACAGACAAAGAATATATTAGTCATGTTATGCCTTTTACATCTGTTGCATTATATTTATATATGTAGGTTATTCTTTTCTAACAAAAAAAATATGATTCTCCATGATAGTAAAGACATAATTTTGAATGTACATGATACCTTATAGTACGTTCAAAATCAATCAATCTTTAATATCCATTTATACTATTTAACCTAACTATAGCAACAATTTACTTTTCCTTTTTGGTATCGAGACGATTTAATTAACTAGACAGCTGATCTACTTTTGTCATGGCTTCAAACGCAATTTTGAAACAAACAAATTGCGACAGACCTTCGAAATTATTGGAAATATTAAACCGCTCACTAACCATTGCAATCCCATGGCTAACGTCCCAATAAATTGGATTGACTTGAACTCTTTCAAAACCCCGTTGTTTGATAAACCGACGTTTGATCAATTTTTGATTGAGTTCAAATTAACGTTCGGTTTTTCTAATAAGCAAGCGGTTCATTTATTTAAGACTAATCGATCTTAATGAGATATGTCATTGGTCGCATTTAGTCTTGTGCAATCCAATAATAGTGTAATTGTCCTTAAGAATGACCTGATTATCTAATTAATCTAATCGACAAAATCATCATATCTCATCATCAGGTTCATTCATTTTTCTGTTATTGTCATCTTTCGGGTTTCGGCATAGATTAGAACCCCCCTCTCTTTCCGCGGGTGTCGTAAGAGGTGATAATGGGATTCTCCTAATTAACTGATGACTGCCCAGTGTGATGTCAAGAACAAACATTATTGCAGTCGTGTCAACTGCATTCGAACCGCACTTGAAGTTTGAACTGCAATTTGCGGTTAGATTGCAGATGAAATGCGATCCGTTTGTCCAGCTAGAGCCTTATAGAAATTATTGGAGACCTGATATTTTACATCCATGATGTGTTTCAAGATCTGTGTGAGCAAAAACTGTTAATAGACCAAATTAAATTCGATCACGGGTTTTTGTTTTCTTTCTGTATTATTAGAATATTGGTCACCAGTCAATCTTGGAGTAGGCATCGCGCCATAAAAGTGTTTTGTTTGTTTGCGTTATCGAAATAATAAGTAAACGACCTTTTAAACACTGTTTACTGTTATTATATCACCAACTTTTATTTCATGTGTAACTATTGTCATTTTAATAAGATCATGAGTTAGGTACTTATAGACAATTTCCAGTGTTTTTATGGTTATCACATTTCATATTATTAACTACTTACGTACTATATCCTGATTGACGTGACATCTAATTGGCTCTAGCTGTATGAAAATACGTTTTAGTGTTAATTTGCTATGTCCAAAATGTAGAATCTAGTTTTAGCAATTTCATCATATTATCTCCACTGCTAAACGGACGACCCTCATCCATCCATAATCACCTATTTTATTGGTAAAAATTAGGTACTATTGGTTTTTGTAATCCGTGCATTCAGAATTCGCATATTGTAGAAATCGATTCTTAATAAATTACGATTTCCAAACAAGAAATATTGAGTCGATTAATTCCTGAGTCGATCAAAATAAAGCCCTACAGTATTTGTCAGTATAAGACAGATAGCTACTTCCGTTGTCTGTCTAGAATAATAATGGCTTGTCACAATACAATCATAATCGCATGTTTATTATTATTATCCTCATGACACTAGCTTGGAGAATGGTACAGTGTTTGATAAACATATCTAAAAGAGTTATATAAACAGTTTGGTGTATCTTTAGCAAATAAACGTTGAATTTCTAATGCACGGACCTTCTCTATATGAGAAGGGGTCTGTGCCTAGCAGTGGAACTTTTATTGGCCGGTATTCGTTTCATTATTAGGTCACGTACATTCAAGAATACGTGAACCCAAAATGGGGTAAACATTTCTGTATTAACTTTCGGAGGTGTTTGCGCTTTTAGTTCTTCGCAAGCGGTGTTAAAACCTAAAACTTTAATATTCGTTAAATTATCGAACCAATATTAAAGTTTGTGAAGTTGAAAACAAAAATGCATTCATATGGCCTGAGAAAACAATATGAGTCCAAAAGTAATATTGCAATATTTGCGTGACGAAAAGCTCAAATTCGGAAGGATATTCAAATTCAAACTCACCCCTATTCAGATGCAAATCTATATCTAGATTTGATGAAAAGGGCCACGCATGCGCGATACGTAGGAACTAGTTTAGTTCAATCGTCAATCTTTGTTATATGCAACGGACACATCGACATCTAATATCTGAAATAGTCAATACGCAGTGCGCAAGCGTGGTAATTACTCCTTGTTCCTTGTTTCTTTGAGGGCTTTTTCTTGCATTATAGTTCAGGCTGGTTCTCCTGGTTGGCTGTAGGTATACATGTTTTCAATATCGTCATCTCTTAGCCTTTTCCCCAGCTATGTTGAGATCGGTTACCAGTCTTAGCTGAATACCGTATTTTACACGGAGACCCCCACAACCCCTTGCTAGGTAATACATTATTTCATAAATCCATAGTAAGAGGAAACTGGTTATCAGAATTGTAGTGACTTAACGATTGTCAAAGATCGGCGGGACCAACGGCTTAACGCGCCTTCTGAGGCACGGAGGGGTCTCAGCATGTAAACAAATGAACACCCATGCAGCATGGACTTACAATGGCGAGCGCGAATTAACCTTTGTTATAGGTTATCGGCTCATATTTAGCCACGAACCAGCCCCCCTAGCCAAGTGGCTTTTCTACTCGCGTTATAAAAGATAGAAAACGCTTAAACGACATTAAATGTATGGAAATGACATTTAATTTTGATGTCGATAAGTCACGTGACTCAGACTTGTCACTTCCATACATTTTTTGAGCGATTCTATCAGCGTTAACGCTTGTAAAAATTCACTTGACTGGTTCGTGGCTGTTTTCAACAATAAATAAAAAATACGTTTTATAGATGACGTATTCCTCTCAATGATCAACGTCTGGTAATCATGGAACCGAAACGAATAAGTTGAGATGTATGTATGACGTACCCAGCAACATTAAAATTTCCTCGCTTGCGAACCAAATCGACTGTTCTATAATAATTTATAATGTAATATTGAATTCGAGCATTCTAAAGCAGATTCGTCACTGATGTTACCACGTGGGTGAAATTGCCAAGTGGAAATAATTGTTTTTGACGCGAACTTAACACCTGAATTGCGTCATTAATAATTTCTTGGTATTAGAATTGTGAGACCAGCATATTTTTATTGTCTTATGGATTCTACTATGTCATAAAGGTACATATAAATAATACTGTAAACAAAAACTCCTGAAATATTGTATTCTTAAACTTTTAATCATGAGAATGAACAACTTTTCATCAATATGATTATTTAAGCATAAAATTTAGTTATGCCATAGATGTTTTTTTTTAGTCTATTACGCAAAAATAGGGTACTTATTTTATTGGCCACTGTGTGAACACTAACAGCCACGCCTTTTTTTATCCCATTATGTCAGCGAACAATAAGTCTACGGGGACAAGAATAAGGTACCGAGGATTGCTAGTAAGTCATATCTTAAGGATATCAACAGTATCTTAGTATTAAGCCTCCTTTGAACATAGTTCGATCATCACAAAAAAATCGAAGATCAAAAGAGCATCTTATCTAAGTCTAAAGGAAAACCCAATGAATTGATAATAAAATTAATATTGTTGTTACTATTATATAGACTCATATTAAATTTGTAATAATATGCTTTAATTTTCCTTATGATAAGGGTTTGTTTTGCAAACGTTAAAGGTGCCTTTGGTCGTTAAATAAAACAGAAACATTCAAACTTAATAAAGGAATATTCTCTGGACATAAGAAGGTTAGCTAAAGGGCTGTTATAATATTTTATTTATATATAAGGGTCACAAACAGTCGTTGGTTTCGCCTTTTACTTCTAGAGATACTTTTCCTTTTTGACTTATTGGTGCCTGTGCTTATTATTATTATTATATTACTAGCTTCTGCCCGCGACTTCGTCCGCGTGGACTTCAAAATTGGGTCCAAAAGGAAATGAAAAATGTTAAAGTAATGAAACATGGAATAAAATTTTCACCCGTGTTACAGTTTGCGCTGTAATAGAGAAAAATACCAAATTTCAAAGCTGTCTGCCCACGGCTTAGCTCGGAAACAATTTTCAATTTTCCCTCGGGAACTGCTTAAGAAATCGGGATAAAAGGTAGCTAGGTATGTATGTTCTTTTCCATGTCAAAGGCTACATGCATGCCAAATTTCATCCAAATCCGTTCAGCCGTTTTTGCATGATTGAGTAACAAACATCTAAACATCCAAACATCCACACTCACATTTATAATATTAGTAGGATTTGTGCCATGTCTGCAGGAATATCATATCATAGGACTATATAGCACAAATATTTATTTTGTTCCAAATTAAGACATCCTGTGTTGAGGAGTTAAATGTTATGTATGTATGTAATGTTAAAGAAGCTGATAGCTAAGTAAAGAACAGAAAGAAACAAAGATCAAGCGAAGCATGAAAGACTTCCCTGAGTTTATAAATCCAGCTTGTTACAAAGCCCTTTAGTTAGGTAGACGCGGTAAATCTCTTGAACGACGTCTAGACGAATCCAATCGATGTCGACGTTATCCGAAAATATCGACATAAAAGGGGCTGCCGGGAATAAACTGGAAAGTCAGCATAAAGATGTTAACACAAAGCTAAATTTACTAGGGATATTTTCATAAAAGGTTGAATATGAAAAGGATCATTTTTTTCCTGATTTAGGTTCAAGATTAGACCAGTTAGTAGACGTCAACGTAGCACTCATCGTAGTCGGATATTAAGATTGAAATGATCTAAAGTGATAGAATTCGTTTCGAATGTTCCAATATTTAGATATCAATCTGATGACTAAGGGCGCGTTGGCACTTGCTGGGGATCCCGGTGGTTTGCAACGCGTTCCTGCATGGTTCCCAGTATAAGGGAAAGGAGAAGCACTCCGACGGTTTTAGCCGGTAAGAGTCCGGGATACCCCTCCGCCTTCCCCAGGGCGGAGGAAGTCCATGAGGATTTCCACAGGGTAAAAAAAAAGCGCGCGTTTGCCTGTTTGCACTACTAACCCCTGAATACTGAAAGGCTTATTAACTTTAACATGCTCTTAATGTCTATCTGTCGCTTTTTTACATATTAAACTGTCAGAGACAACATGAGACTTAACGGCGGATTTGAACCGTTTCAGTATTCGGCTATAAGAATCTAGATGTAAGTATCATAATCATTAAAAGGAAAGAAATTTTGCGTCTAACTTACACGTGGAAACGAACCAAACAATACGTCCTCCTGTTACAGAGGATTATATTTAAAATCTATGTAAGTATTAAAGAAAACAATTTAATCAAAATGGTAACAGATTTCTCTTGTTTTCTTTATACGTTTGACCAATATAACTTGACCTTTTACATTGTTATATTCATAGAAATATTTACAGCAATTATTTCTATTAACAACAAAATCACGCGCAGTTATGCACAAATACACATGCTTCGTATTATTATCGACACGTGTCGTTTTACACGTGGTTTTTATTATTAGATTAACTACGACTTATATTCAGTTTACTTAAAGGACACCCCTTTTATTTTATAAATAGAAAGGTGAAACAGAATTTTCTCTCATTTATTTTTTCTAGATAAGTGAAAAAATAACAATAAAATATACGGTCATTACCCTTTGTTGTTAGTGTTATTATAACAATAATTAAAATTCTTGAATCATCAAAATTGGGTCACCCTATATTGTTGAAACTTTAAGATATAAAAATACTGGCACAATGCCAAATTACACATAAAAAATTCTACACTTAAAAATAAAACAAATGTCAATGAATAGGTTTAATCTGAATATAAAACAATCTTGTTATTTATTTAGTAGAGGAGGCAGAAATCCGGATTTTTCTTACCAGATTTATCCGGATCTCACGAAAAATCCGGATAATACATAAAAAGCGTTGGCGTTCGCTGCGGGGTTTCTGTTCGGTTTCGTAACAAACTACTAAGTAGTTAGGTAGGTACTTTATCGACAAAAATATCGAATATATTTTTATTTAAATGATTTATTTATCGAAAGGTAGGTAGGTATCTGAAATTAAAACATGAATTTTAAACCATGTGGGAAATTGATCATCTATCTATAAGTTACAATGGAACGTGACCCTTATCATGACTTCGATAAACGGAGTGGAAGGGGTCACTTTCGTACAGCCCACCTCCAAAGCGTTAAAAATGATTACAGTACGAAAAACGACCTCAATGTATTGAAATAAAGATGCTATCAATGTCACTGTACCGTGTGATCGTCTGTACATTGCAAAATTACGTCCGGCAATTTACGAATTGGCAGTCGTATGATGTGACGGTAGTTCACAAGATATAAATAAACCTTTTATGATTTATGCCTAAGAAAGTTTCATTCGGTTAAGGAATTTAAGACCTTAGCGTGTGAGTAATTCCGACGAAAATGGAACTACATATAGTCATTTTTTAAATACTCGTTTTAATTTCCTGTTTTTTTTTAATTCAAATTACCAAAAGGATTATCAAGTTTATAGTAACGATATAAGGTATATTTTCTTAAACCAGTATGATGAGCCATTTCCAATGCTGATAGAAACAAAACACTACTATCTACTTGAAAAATAAACTAATGAAGCTAGTTGCTATCTCTAATAGCAATAGCCTTATCATCGGAATAACGTGTAAGGAAAGACATTGTATTAAAGGTTGAAAGGCCATCGACTTTCTAGCGTGTTAACACTAGGCTACTACATCTTAACACTTCAGGTGTCCTAGTACTTGTCTAGTTTACACCGGTTTAGACTTTAACTAAATAACTTTGTATTTTTTTATTTTTTTCAGGCCGTTATTACTGAGATACTAGAAATTTTAAGTTAGAATCATATCCTGACCGATTTTTTCTAAGCATAATTTGTCTAATTAGTTGGTAGCGGAGCTAGTCTGATGGCTACGCGTTGGATTTGCGATCGTGTGGTTGCCAGTTCGAATCCCACCCATTGCACTACCGATCTGAACCCACTCGTAATACAAACATTTAGCAGTCCATTTACTTTTTTATAGGCTATTAGGGTTCCGTGTAAAACAGGAAAAAGTTTAACACCTTCCCTTGCCTGTCACTGTCAGAAAATGTTGATGTTGAGATTGTTCATATTATGTGATTCACGGGACAGTGAAAGGGTTAAGGCAGCTTCTACTAATGAATTTGAATAAAAAAATCAGTAACTGAGTATATAATCTGTGGAGAATCAAAACATAGACGCAATTATAATAACTTCACCATAAATAATTAATTACTTTTAACAACATTCCGTAGTCAACAGAAAATATAAGCATTTTACATTTTCGTTGCGTAAGTGTAACATTATTTGAACATACAACGATTATACACGAGCATTTAGCCGTGAACTTGATAATGAATAACATTAGCAATAATTTTGCACAGTTTAAAAAAAACCTGACATTACGTGAGTACCTAATGTCAAACACATCATCAATTGGTTAGTTTTTAATGGCCTCGGCATTTTTCATTGTTTACGTGCTATCATTTTTTTTTCCAAGCTGTATCGAATGCAACGGAACTTGAGGTAACAGGGGCCCATAAAATAAACGATAGTTATTTTAAATAGTAGGTACTAATCCGTATCTTAATTGACTTTTCTTTTAAATTTCGCCAGGTTCATTCGAACTCCGGCTTTTTGTATCAACTCTGTTGAAAGTCTCACCCATCTATGGTGACTAATGCGTCTAATAAGACTTGCCCATCGACTTATACAATTATTAAAAAAAAAACAGTGTTAATCCATTTTTTGGTCCCAAATATTCATGTTCAACCTAACAGCACTTAACTTGTTTCCTTATCGGAGAACTTCCCAATTTGAGACTGCATATACTGCATGGGTACCTACTATAATCTGCAATTCGCCATCTCAACTAATCTCAAGTGAAACGAATGTCCTTTTACTGTATGTTTTGATAAATAAGAAACAAGATATTCGCACGGTAGACCACACGTGTTATTGGATACAAGGAATTACTAGAATCTACATTATTTCAAATGATGCCATTTCGAATGGCAAAGGTCTTTTTTTTTGCATTGAGCTGCTATTCTGGGCTTGTAGCCCCAGCATCGATCCATTGTGATCGCAGCTGTTTTTCCTTACAGTTCGCCTCCGAGTACTGCATCCATTAAGTATTGCAGTATCTTTTGGGGGGCGATATGTTTTTATTACATCCTGTGGCCTTAGGATGTGTTTGCCCAGGTGTAAGCTACGCTTGCGCATCGAAGGTCCGCTCAGTCCTCTGTCCGTGAGACTGTAGCGGTGTTTCCTCTGCCTCCTGGCACATTCTGCACGTTCTTATTTCGGAAATAGTGGACAAGTGTTTGTTTAGACCGCAGTGTCCAGTATGGGCTCGAACTAGGATGCGTATTTTAGTCCTACTCAGTCCTATGATCTGCTTAGAGCATTTTCGGTCCTAGGCTTTTATGAGAGTTTTGTGCTACGTCACTGATACTACGTTTTGGAAAGTAACTCCAACCCTTTCCCAATTTTATTTGGGGTGGCGCAGCATGTCTTTGTCCCACTAATATTATAAATGTGAAAGTGTGGATGTTTAGAAGTCTGGATATTTGGATGAAATTTAGTATGCATGTAGCCTTTGACATGGAAAAGAACATAGGCTACCTTTTATCCCGATTCCTTAAGTAGTTCCCGAGGGAAAATTGAAAATTGTTTACGAGCTAAGCCGTGGGCAGACAGCTTTGAAATTTGTTTTTTTTTCTATTACAGCGCAAGTTTATAACACGGGTGAAAATTTTATTCTATTTTTCATTACTTTAACATTTCTTTTTGGGCCCAATTCTGAAGTCCACGCAGACGAAGTCGCGGGCAGAAGCTAGTCTTACATATTGTCGGTATCCGTTCGCAATAAAAAAAACATAAGAGTTAAAAAAAAACCTGTGGTAAGTTTTTTGCATCAGAATTTTTTTTGCTACTTTACCTAAATGCTTATGATACAATAACACAACGGTTGTTAGCCTAATCAATGGTCTTCCAATAGATCCCATAATATTATATCCTTAGATAAAACAATCCAGGTCTTCCCATACTGTCAATAGTATTTTGGTTCATTGAGTGACTATTATTTCAAACATACATATCGTAATTGTTTTAGTAGTTCACAAGTCATCTGTTTGTATCAACAATAGCCACGTTATGACTTATGTAACGCTCTTTATCTTGAGGTTAAGATATTATTTATTTGTCCAGTTTGTTTAAAAAATAATTTTATTTGTTCAGTTTGTTTAAAAAATAATTGTGATAATTATGAAAGGTAAGGTTTTCTTACTAGGATATCTTGATCAACATCAAGATATCCTAGTAAGAAAACCTTACGTTTTCGTGATGGATTTGATACTATAGTTATTATTACTTACTTACCTAATGTTGAAGAACCGGAATCTCTTTTGATTATTTATTTAAAACCTGATGAAAATAAAACTTAAACCTGGAGTCCTTGTGATTTTCAATTAATCAATGAGCCATCCTCCTAAAATTGAACTACCTCAATATAAGTGGAAATAAATCTTAACATGGCTTTTTTTTGGCAAAAACTCAAATCTTCTCTTGGATTTTTGTCTAGATTACGTAGAAAGCATTTTGATAACTTTTGAATAAAGTAGTTTTGAAAGTGCCACTATTAAATTAATTCTAAGTAAGAACATAATTAAGATAAGTAAATATTTATTCTGTAATACCTACATACATATTATAATATGTATGTAGTGGTACTTTGTGTCTCTTGTCGGAGAGTCGTCAACCGACGACATGTTATTCTCAGCTCGCCTATTGAACTAATTTATAAGCGGACACAAATCATTTTCATCAATTTATGAAGGCCCGCTTAATACTTATAACACATTTATTGTTGTATACAGTGACTCATACGCTTATGACTTACAAAATTAACTATCTGCCCTCTTAAACAAGGTACATTTCGACAAGCGTCAACGATGATAGAATGGAAACAATGGAAATGACATGACACTCTTCGATAAGTCACTTGACTAAGGCCCAATTTTTTGATCCCGAGTTAACTCAACCAATGGTTAAATATGCTAACTAATGGTTTCTATACATACAATCGAAATTATTTTTTACCTACTGGTGGTACTTAACGACAGCTAATAATAGCTTAGAATTAATAAATACCGATAGTGTTAAAATAATCTTAATAATTAATCATGCACTCACACTTCAATATCACTACATTGCCGCGTGCTAATCCTGCTGAAAATAGATCGCTAGTAGACTCACGATAGTGTAAATACTGTGTCACTATCACCAAAAATATTCTTATCAACCAGACAGACGGTTTTCTGCAAGTCGTTGTTTTCACGATAGACACAGACCAAAATAAAGATAGAGGGGGGCCAAACTTAATATCTCAGTAATTAATATTTCATAGCAGTGAATAGGTAACAGGAAGAGGTGGCGCGATGATTTAGACGCATACTGTGAGGGCTGGTTAGTGGTTCTAGGTGGTGCAGAATAAGGTTAAATGGAAGGATTTGCGGGAGGCCTTTGCCCTGCTGGGGATCGCGGGGGTTTGCAGCGCGTTCCCGCATGGTGGAAAGGAGAAGCACTCCGGCGGTTTTGCCGGTTAAGAGTCCGGTATACCCCTCCGCCTTTCCCAGGGCGGAGAAGGTCCATGAGGATTCCTCCCGGATTTAAAAACAAAAAAAAAAAGGCCTTTGCCCAGTAAACGGACAGCATAGTTAAAAAAAATGTAGGTCATACAACTTTGTCTTCTGTCTAGCCTTTTTCCAAGCTAAGTTGAGGTCGGCGTCCAGTCTTACCAGTTCTTTAGTGAATACTGTATTTTATTAGGAGGTCCAAAAGCTATCACAAGATAGAGAAAAATGGAAGAAGCTGAGCTCTTAAATTGAAAATGAAATTTTCATACAAAGTGACAGGTCACGTGACTTATGTTTGTATGAAAAATTATTTTCAATTTTAAGATTTCTACCTATGTTTCTTGCGAAAAGTTATTCAGTTTTATGCACCTAATTACCTCGTTGAATATACGCACACCATAAAAAATAATCCTGTATTTCCATTAGACCTGTGATGAATTGATAATCCCATTAAATTGTACTTATATCTATGGATAATACACTACTATCGGAGTGTCAGACTCTCTAACATCAAATTGACGTCTATTTACTTTTTATCGCAGTTTCTCATTGGTCTCGTAACCTTCAGAGGCATAATTTATTGATAACAGGATTACTATCAAAATATTATTAAAATGTGAATACCAGTTTTGTTGTTAAGAGTGATAAGTTACATTTAAATATTTACATTTTTCGTTTACATATGTAAGATTATGATGATTACGTTAGATGGTATCAGACAGACGGACATCAAAGTGATCCAACAAGGGTTCCGTTTTATCCCTTTGAGGTACGGAACCCTAAAAATACCATAATCACAAAAAAACAGTTTGTATCTAGATATTTCACTGTGTGTATGGTTGTTGCCTCTTCCCGTTCAAACGGCTTGACCAACTTTCGTAAAATATGGCATGGTTAATAAAAAAACAGTTGTCTGATAAACCGCAAGGAATGCTGCGGGGATGACTGTCCGTTGGTCTAATAGCAAATCTCAAGCGCGACTGCCGTGCACGAGGTCGGTTCTAATCCCAGATGGGACCAAAAATTGTTACTAAGTTTCATTAAGTACCGCTTGGAGTTAAGAAGTATGGTGGTGTTTACACCCCTGTGCCTGATCGTAAAACCGTTGGTCCTGCGCCTGATCTCTCTCCGGTCGTGTCAGACTATGAGAGTGAAGGAACAGAGAGTGAACCAGTGTTTGCGCATACACTAATTGTACACTATAATATCTCCTGCGTAAATGGGTGATCTCGCTTGAGATTTGCCGTCGAGGCCAAAATTCGGTCTGGAGAATACTTATTACCGCTGGGTGCTGCTAGTGTATCATAATGCAGATGTACATACCCAACATAATGTAAGTACGATAATAGGGTAGTTTGATTTACAAAACAAAAAACTACAACTGAATTCAAGAAACCATTTGTTTTCGCTTGTATCAATAACAATGTTCAAGTTTATTATTAGAATCTATTCAACAATATCCAAAGATCAATCTGTTACGAGTATAATAATATTTATTTAATAAATAATAGCCTAATCTTAGGATGGTTGTTATCACTTATTATTGTTATATTAGCAGACTATGTTTTTCAATACATTATGATAGTGCAAAATAACAGAGGCGTTATTAATTTATGTGCCAAATAAAACGATGAATGAAATCCTCTATAAATGGGCTATCCAAAACTCTTTTTTTTTCAAATCGGAGCAGTGGTTCCTGAGATAAGCGCTTAACCAAACCAAAGTATTTTTACCAAATCTTTTAATGTTTTGTTTCGGTTTGACTATAGTATAATACAAAAATGTTTGCCTTGTTTACAAAAGTCTTATTTACATTACTATTTATATCAAATACTTAAATATTTATTAGTTCGTTAGAACCTGTGATACTTTACTGAAATTATCATATTATATAATATTTTTTATACTTACTAATTTTAATTTTTGTTTGAAAAAAAAATCTACAAAAAGAGTCTACATTGAATAAAGATAGCCTAAAGAATGATGTTATTGACTTTTGGATAGGTACCTACATGGATTCATCATCGTACATTATAATACATAATACCGAACAAAACATTAACTGCCTAAATTCGAGACTTGTGGTTTGTTCTCGATATACACTACAGACTTGCCGGAATAACATCACGGGTGTGTAAGACAATCGGCATCGGTATTACGTACCTATATCTTGCAAAATACGATACCATTTGACAGCGAATTTACAATGTTGGCTGTCAAAATGTTGTTAAAATCAATGTATACATGTACGAATGTATGTATGAATTATTATTTTCTCGATAGAATATTACAGCGAAAATTTTACAATAATGTCTGTAAAATCGTAGGTAATACGAATTATTATTTTGACGGCATTATAATTGTTTACATTTTGCTGTTGCTTTGCTTTCCCATGTAACATAATACCGCTGCCGTATGCATTAAGTACAATTAGAAAGATTGGAACAATAGAGTACCTAATAAATTTTTGTGTTTTGTTATGTTACATCTTACAAATTTGTTAATTGTTATTGCTTTTATAAAGGAAAACATACGTGACAAAGAATAGTTAGTAGTAAAAGTCGTGGTTCATCAAGTACTATGTAGGTCCAACATGGTAATCATGGATACCCAACGTGATAAAAATTCGCTAAAATAACATAAAAACCAAAATATCTTCCATAAAAAAGACCTTGAGTTCACTCTCCTCATGTTTGTACAAACATTTATAACAAATGTTTGCCACGTGAATTTAATGTTGGTGTATTTGTGGACCAACCTTGACTTATATCGGGGGCAACGCACACCAAAACAAATTCGAAACCCAATTAACATAGTAAAACACATTCCAATAAAAGTTATTAAACAAAAGCCAATAAAACAAACGAGAAATTTTACGATTCTAAAAATAAATTTTTGTTTTTGGCTATCGTTCAAAAAAGGAACTCGTTTGAAATTGAATGCCAATATCACGTTTTGTTCAAATGTTTTGTATTTGATTACCATATTTGATTAAAGATGGCGTTACTGGGTGAATCGTGTGATAAATGATAGTAAACAGACGTACGTGAAATATGAATGGATAGATTTTTTATTGATTGGCGGATGTTGTCTCGGGTTTTAAAGAGTGATTAAATTAATCTGTTATAAACAAAATAAAAACAACCAATCACAACGCTTGACATGATATTTGTCAAACCTGGTATTTATTAAATGATGAATGAAGGTTACGTAGTAACTTACTAATGATGCGAAACCAGGGTTACATTTCTCAATTTACTTCATTGATGTAACTTATATCCATGGAACTAAAACATCTAGAAACCGAGAACGCGTGAGAATAGTGAAGCACTTCAAACTGTGTCATATCAACACAGTTGGTACGTCCTAACGTACTGTCAGTCGTATAGATCAAGTGCTAAGCGCTAGTGTGCAATTATCTCCTTAATTTTAAATTGCGGTTTAAGTAGTGAATGGGTGTCACAATGCAATAAATATGTAGACGAAAACGACACTAGGGATACTCTTATTGGTCGATGCACCCACCATCACTGATCACCACACCATGCACCACCATCTTTACTGCTACACTATTAGCTACGCGCTTTTGTGATCTACTTAGATGTTTTTAATTCATGGTTACATCTATGAAAGCTTGTCACTTGAGACGGTTTCCTTAACAAAGGCCTATAGCAAAAAACAATGACCATTTAACTTACGAGTCCTTTGAATGATATAAAGAGGAGTTTGTTCTATAGACGCAAATAAATATTTACTGGATGACCCACTGAGATTATAAATAAGGAATTTTAACCCTATTGTGCATTATAATAGGATCTGAACAGATGACTCATGGTATCTACTTATGAGGCGGTTGAGGTACAGAATAATAAGTACAAGTATTTGAGGTTCTAAATGAATATTAAAATCGGAAAGGAACGCAAAAACTAATCTAAATGATACCGATTGCTTGCTGAAATAATCGTGGTTACCTTAAAAAAAAATAGAAAAATCATTGCCACATAAATTTTCATGTACTTACAACTGTTTGCGAAGGTGGCGGTATATTTACTAGAAGTATTTTTCTCTCATGGTAGGGACGATTTCCATTCTCACCGAACACAGCAGAATTCCAGATTTCTAGATTAAGTGTATTTTTTTGTATACTTAAAGGCAATTTTCTTTGGTTTCAGGGCGTCACATGGGGCAAAGCGTTCCTAATCTCAGCGGACAACAACGCCGCCTTACCTTACCTCACCACCAGGGAATGCCAGCTAGGTGGCTACAGAACTTACACAGTAAACTTCCACCCAAGACCCGACCTATATTCGAGCTCTTCAAGCTCCACAAGTTCTATTGACGAGAACAAAGACGCACTTCTGTACATCGCTGTTCCCGAAAACCAGCACTGGTTAGGTTCCGCCCCACTACCTGACATCGCAAAACAAATCATCGAATGCAAAGGATCCTCTGGTACAAATGCAGAATACCTTTTAAGATTAGCAGACTTCATGAGGGACGAAATCCCCGAAGCGTTAGACGAACATCTCTTTTCTTTAGAACGGTTGGTTAAGAAATTCGCTTCAGATATGAGGATCTGTTTGAGAACTCTTATGGGAGAGGACAGACAAGAAGAAAAGGCTGAGGCGAAAGCCGTCGTACCCAGCTTCCAATTCGCCTCTAGAGTTCCCGAAAAGAAATTGCGTTGTGTCAATATGTGATATGGGCTTAGACCAAAGACTAGGTCTGGATAGGCTAGCCTTTACGTCGTTGAAACGGCAACTGAGATAAATAGTTATGACTGTTGATGTATTAGGTACATAAATTTCTCAAATAATATAAGGCTATTTCCTGTTTGATGTACCAAATTAAAATCCGGCCTATTAATTTACGTGCTTTAAATGAAAACTAAATTCTCTATTACTAATTTTGATATCAATATTTTTTCGCAAAAATGTTAGCTAACATATTTTTTATTTGCTTTTGACTTAATTATATAAATATTACTATCGTGACATATTCCTACACATATAGACATTTCGTCATGACTATTTGTCTTATTCGAATAGCCAAAACCGGGTATTAGGTAGGTAGTGAATTGACATTCTGCATGTGATAAATGATAAATAAAAAATTTGTTTTCGCAAAAATAAATAATAAAATATCTTGCAAAGATATAAAAAGCATTAAAAAATAGTGTCAACATTTTGTAAGTAGAATATTATTTTATTTTTGTAATTTAATTGCAAAATTTATTTATTTTTCCGAAATCTGAATTATGAATATAATAATGATATTTTAAGTTTTTCTGTAATATTGTTTTTAAAATTTGAAATAGTTATGTAATCTATTTCAAGTTGTGATAACGAATCTGTACTATTGTTCTTTGTGTCAATAGTCTTTGGCAACAACACCACACCACTGTTATGATTATAATCATCTTTTCATAACAATTTTGCGGATATCACAGTCGCTTACTTTTTATTTGCTGTACAAACTAAGCATAAACTGTGTACAAGGAACGATTCAATGTTACATGTCTGCTAACGTTATGACATACTTGAATTTCTGCGTGACTGAATTTATCGTCATCCAATTAGAAATAAGATAAAAATAAAGCAAAATGTAAGTTTCAGTTTTAATTACAAATATTTTTATGTGTATTTCGTGTATATTTCTGCATTTTATGATATTTTTTTTAGCGCGGGACGTGAATAAAAATACATTGGACAGAGATTGAAAATAAAGTCTTCTTTACGAAATAGTTGTAACTTGTAATAATTATTGAAATATTTCTCACTTTAACGACCATAGTGACAATTTTGTTTTGACTAATCACAAATAAATATGACCCAAAACTAAAATTTCGACAACCCTACAAATTACAAATATTGGCAGCAATAGAATACTTGGCAATTACAAGTATCTATTTTATTTTAATTATATTTATGTTGAACTGTAAGAATTATTCTTTTAATAATGACATTAAAATTTGTAAAAACGCACAAATAAAAACTAAAAACCAAATAATTGTTTAATAAATAAGTATTATTACGGATCTAGATTATGTTTATTTTTGTGATTAAAACAACTATTTTTGTATAATTTAAGTGATTTAATTTAAGAAATTATATTTTATTTGCCGTTAAAATATGCATATTGTTAGAACAATTTAATTTTACTTGTTACTAAAAAAACTTCGCTAGAATCCTAAGGACTTTTGTGATAAGAAATAAATTAATGAAATTTGTAAAACTATTTGTAATTCAGTAAAAAAATTGAATGTTCAATTAGCATAATTTTGTATGAACATTTGTAAGTAAATGTAATTTAAGGCGATGCCATAATGTACTGACAAAATATGATTATATATGAATAAACCTTTAATCTATAATCGACCCTTTTCTTTAAAACATATTATTATTCTACCCAAAAAGAAAACTAAAATAAAAAATAAAGCTGTCGCTCCGATAATAGCCCAAAGCAATTTTTCTCCAATTCCAATAAAGTCACTGTAGAATGGAGTAAAATATATTTACACAAGATGGATAATTTTCATGTCTCCTCGGTTACATGCGGGAACTACGAAAGGCACAACCTGATTTTTTGCTGACAGCCTACTACATTATGTCAATGCCATCTACTGGTAGAATAACATTGCAGTAGTTTTCAAGTAGCCACTGCCATCTGTTATCGACAAATATTACTGCTTAACCCATTGGTCTATGCGTATGCTTTGAAAGTTCAATTAAATTTTACTAGATGGCGCTGTTTAAGTTTAGTATTAAAAGGTGGAAGGACAGTTAATTAATGCTGATTAAAAGAACTAGGTCCACTTACACTAGAGTCTAGACCGTACCTATTAATAAATTATGCTAAAATAATTAAAAACTGATAGAATACTTGTGAATTACGAATTTTTACAGCTTTTTTATTGTTTGTCGTTGAAGGTGGGGGTTGTAAAAAAAAAAGTAAGTACGTTCGCACTGAAATCTTTATTCCATTATAATTCTTACAACTTCGTTTTGACCCACACTTTATCCATCAAATATACATACAAAGAGCGCTAAAATAAAACGTATTTTACTGTAGATAATATTTGTAAATAACTGCTTTATTCGGCACTTATTAAATTAAAAATAATACCAATGACGGTGATGTTTAATTAGATTTAATTATAATTTTCAAGTTAAATGACAAGTCTCTCATCACTACTTAGTCTTAAAATAATAAATACACAATACCTAGTTGTGACAAACCGTTGTTCCTTTCAAACTATTTGATACTGAGTAAAAAGTACCTAACTACATAATATTTACAAAATAATCTCATAATAATTTCATTCTCTAATTGGTTACATTCATTATCATGATAACATAATTAATTAAGTACGAAAAGATTTGGTGGTAAAATGCATCCTTTACACAGAAAAACTGTGATGTTGAAACTACGACTAAATCAGATTAGGAAAATTCAATTGACTACATACACTGTTAACTTGCCAACTATTAGATTAAGGGCAGATTTTTCCATCGTCAACTAACCTAATTCAAGGAATTATTTTAAAGTTTTGACAGTCTGTTGTTTCATACAAAAACTGTCAAACGTCGATTTTCCTCCAATTAAACGTTATCTGTCGATTGGGAAATCAGCCCTAAAATAATAATGACACAGTCTGTCAAAAATATTAGAAATAGGTATAAGATGATGTAACAGCCATATTATTTTGTGATACATTCTAAAATAATTACAATAAAAGTCCTAAAAGAATAAAAATATTTCCGTTCTTTTCAAACAGACTAGAAGCTAGATTTAATTATTTATTTATCTCAATAATTACGTCATGGACAAAACCTGATTCCATTAAAAATGCTCTCAAACTTCACAAAATATATTCTATAATACAAAAAAACACATAAACTTTGGTACTAGGATATTTACAGAACCCCAAAGGGAATTATATTCCTAAAATTATGTACACGAAATATTATGCAATACTTTGTTTCGCAAATGTGTAAAACCTATAAATAAATATCTATGCTAAATAATTATAATCAACGATAATTTCAAAAGTTTAAATAGTAGGTAGTAATAAAGGGCACAGGGTCATTACAAACAATCTAATGTCTAAAGTACCCCAGGACAGTTCTAGAACGCTGAACGTTACCATACAAGACATTAATGAGAACCGTGATTGATTCATCTACGACGACTCGAAGAACACCCGTCTTTCCATCATCATCTTTTTACTAGCTTTCCGTAAAGAAATTTTAGGTCAAAAGGACCAGACGAAGGTCCTTTGGCTTTATACAAAAAATATCAAAACTTGATTTGTTTAACGTATGATATAATTCTTTACCCATTATAGTAGGCCAAAGGAAAATCTGACATGACCATTTGTGTCCCAAAAGGCATTACTACAAACTTCAATCTCATAGAGAACTAAACCAATAATATATTATCTATCTAGGTATATATTTTAACAAATACAACTTGATTGTTATTGGTGGGTTAAAAATTAAGTTCAGCTATTAGGGGTAGCAAGTTTTCCTTTAAATTTTAATTCAGTATGCATGTTGAAAGAACATCAAATAATTTTGATGTTAAGTTCAAATACATGTGCCAGGTGTAACAGGCGAAATGGTAAAGCTGTCCTCAACCTAGAATATTCAATAATACTTTTCGCTGTCGCTGTATCGACTTAACCGCAAGTTATAATACCATTGGCTTTTGCTACCTTCAAGAATTCTCTTACCAATCAGTCTATTTAATGAAAGGGAAGTCACTGTCACTTTCGTCACCAGAACCGTCGTAACTCGAAGGTGGGGTGTCCAGCTGTGGTAAACCGAGATCCAGGTACTCCTGGTTGGCAGTAACTGTGAGGATCTTGTCCAGATCTTCCACCAGCTCTGTGAAGGAAGGCCTGTCGCCCGGGGAGAAGGACCAACACTCGCGCATCAGCATGTATCTGAGGACATAAGAAATTTTTGTGTAGTTATTATGTTAGATCCAAATAAATATAGCACATGACTGGATTTTTCTTTTATAATAATAATATCTTGGGACATCTCACACACGGCCATCTGATCCCAAACTAGGCAGAGCCTGTACTATGGCGACCAGACAGCTGATAAACATACTTATATATATTTAAATACATACATATTAGAGATAAATAACACCCAGACACAGAACAAATGATCGTGCTCATCACACAAAGATTTGTCCTGGGTGGGAATCGAACCCATGACCCCCGGGTTAGCAGTCAGGGTCACTAACCACTAGACCAACAGGCCAGTCATAGGATTATACATTAGGATTTGTATTTTGTGTTGCAGGTTTGAACCCGTTACAGGAGAGCACAGAAGTGACTTTTCAAAGTTATGTGTACTTTCTCAATTATTGTAAGTATTGATGGTAAAGGCTCAAAACAGAAAAACCTTTATCAAAATGGCTGAGAATCTGCTCAGCAGTGGGACAACAAAAGGGTTACAGAAAAAGTACTTTTAACATTTATAAGCGACGCCGTTATTGAATGCGAAGAAATTGTTGTAGGCACTACTAGGATTTTTTTTGTTCTTTAACATATACCTACTTACAAGTGTGCATTTTTAAGAAATATTCACATAATCGTATCCTCAGTGACTTACATTTCAAGACTACAGCAAGGCGGCTTCTCCATCCGGTGGCCCGCACTGAGATGCTGGTACATGTACTGTCCCGGCACGGTAGGGTAAGGCGTGCCGCCGAGGGTCATGATCTCCCAGAGGAGCACGCCGAAGGACCAGCTGGAAATTATGCAAAAAAAATAAATTATGAATTTCATCGATGAGTTAAGTTTTTATACACGCGCAAGAAATAATGAAAGTAGCTAAGTCCAAAAGAATATGTTGATAATCTGATTAAAATATATGTGGAAATACATTACCATACAAATACAACGTATACATTGCTTTAAACCAAAAGTAACTAGCTAAAGCACTCATATAATCAGAGACAATGAAGGTGCCACAAACACCCAGATCCAAGACCAAGTTTGTTAGTGATTTTCTACGTTGACCTGTCTGGGGATCGAACCCGGGACTGAGGTGCTGGCTACCCTTAAACTACGGTGTGTGACACACCCCACAACGGAGCTCTATTATTATAAATACCCTAACTAAAAGTCAGAAATCTATACTAATAAAGCTAAAGTGTTTCTTTGTTTGCTTATTTGTTTGTTTGTGTGAACGTGCTAATTTCAGGAACTACTGGTCCGATTTGAATTATTCTTTCACTGTTAGGTAGCCCACTAATTGAGAAAAGCTATAGGCTATATTTTGCCACGATAACCGACGCCCACGCGGACGGTGCCGCGAGCAAAAGCTAGTTATCAATATACATCTACTTACACATCAGTCTGTGTGGTAAATACTTTGTGGTATAAAGACTCTGGTGCCATCCACCGGACTGGAAGTCTCCCTTCTGTTTTCTTTCTATAGTAGTCGTTACTGTGCACATCCTTCGCGAGACCGAAGTCAGCTATCTTGAGGATGCAGTCATCGGATACCAGGACATTACGAGCCGCTAAATCTCGATGGATACACTGTGGAGAAAATTAGATGACAATTAAAAAATCTGACCGAAATAGTTGAGAAGATTTGAAATAGTTAAAAATATTTTCATATATCCAGACAAACAAAATATATGTGTACAGTCATGGGCACCAATATGTATACTCTTTCCTATATTTAAAAGCAATTTTCGCGAAAAATTGTAACTTGGAGATAGGATGTTTTTCATAAAAATAAGAGTTCCAGTATGTGACACAACATGAAATTTTAATCAGAACAGTCGGAGAAAAACACTTTTAAAAGTTGTTAAGTGTTTACATATTGATGCTCGTTACTGTACACCTGTTTTTTGAGATTTTTTACGCTATTTCCTGTTTGAATCTTTGCCTGTAATTTATTTTGATGACAACTATTCTTAGACCACTATTCCTTCGATGACATAACATACATATTGACCAATTAATTTTGTTTAAAAAAGGGTTCATACAAAAATCTATATTTGTATCTCTTACCCGCCTAGATGCTAAGTATTCCATTCCTCTGGCAACTTGATATGAGAATGATACTAAATCCTTTTGTGTAAGCGTTTTCTTTTCTTTTAAGTCCTCTGTCGGTGATTCGTATCTGAAAAGGAAATATACACCGAATGAGATTAATTTCACCAACACCAATATTTTGGATCATCGATTTCGATTTATTATGTTCGTGACTAAGTCGCCTGGCGGTTCAATGCAATGATTTGTGTGAAGGTCCGAACCCATTTAAGGCAAGAACCAATGTGTATATTCAAAGTAACTTGCTTAATTATTTTAAGACATCACTGACAATCGGTGAAAGAAAACATCGTCAAGAAACCTGGGTTCCATAAAATTTTAATCTGAAATTCCGGATCCACTATGAGCAAGAGTGGCGGAAAATTTTCTATATAAGATCAGTACCTACTAGTGCTCAGAAGTGTGTCCTTTTATGTTTGATTATTTGAACATTAATTTGTGAGGTTCTTAAAAATGGTCATGACTTACCGGTTTCCTGGTCTATGGTTTCTCAAGAACTCTCTCAAGTTTCCATTCGGTGCGTACTCCACAATAACGTAAAGTGGTCCATCCTGTGTGCAGCATCCGAGCAAATTGATGATGTTCACGTGCTTTCCAATCATCTTCATCATTTCCATCTCAGAGACTAACGCCATCATTTCTGCGTCGGTGTGACCCTCTGGAAGACAAATGGATATATTTATACATAAACATTATTATGATCGCGAACTGCGAAACAAAGGACTAAAGGACAAAATCTTAAAAAAATTATATGTGACCAAAAGTTCAGTTTTTTTCTTTGTGGATCCTGTACTATTAGCCCAAATAAGTCTCCAATATTGGTTTTATATATATATATATATATTTTTTTTTTTATTTATTTAAAGAAATTAAAATACAGAGCTGTTCCTTAATTCTAAACTTGCCAAACTTTTACATTTGATGGCGAAAAATATCCATCTACAAACAGAAAAAAACTACTCCATGTTTTACAGCTATTTACTAGAACTCAGTTTCACCAACGTACCTTTCAACATCTTAACCGCTACGACCGACTGCATACCAGGCTTCAATATTCCAACACATTCAGCTTTCACGACTTTTCCGAACTCTCCTTCACCTAATACCTTGCCCAAGCAGAGTGACTCTCTGGGCACTTCCCAATCAATGTCCATCGGCAACTCATATTCAGACATCATCATTGAATCGTTGGTTGTATTTTGGACCTGCGATAGCTTCTGTTTCTCGATTTTTACCACTGGCATCAGCTGTAAGTGAAATAATGAAATTAAATAATTTATTTCTGCAAATCCTTACAATGGTTAGGTTAGTTCTTATCAATTAATAAAATTAAAAAGCTACCTAAAATATTAGCATACTAGCTACGACCGTTGCCCGTCATACTAACTGTTACCGGTTTACCAACACTTTTTTTTAAATTGGTCTAGCCGTTTGAGCGTAAAGAGGTAACAAGTACATACTCTAAACTTTCGCCAATAAATTAGTATGATAAGAATCATTCAGCTCAAAATATCCAATTTCTCTTTAATTTCTAACAATATTACTTAAGTACGGAAAAATACCGCACTTACTCAGGACGACGTCAGGCGTGACTGACACGAATGAATTTGCCAGGATCATAACGCATCCAAAAATCTCGAAATGGAGAATCAATAAATATTAATAATGTTCCCTTACCAAAGCTTCACCGGTAGCCGTTGGCGATCCATTCAACGCTGGCTTCTCGACCGTCACTTTCTTCGTCCAGTGCGTCACTATCACAGCTCTCGCAGTCTCTATAGCCAGCTGCTTCTGTTCCTTCTCTCTCTTCAGCTTCTTGCAGATCATCACCACTATGATTGCGGCTACGAAGAACATGGCTCCAAGGACTACTGTTAGTATGTTTATCAGGAGAGTGTGCTTCCCGTGATCTGGTGCTTCTTGGACTGGTGGGGCTAAAATAATAGATGTTTTTTTTTTTTTTTTTTTTAATTTATTTTATCAGAACTTTGTCGCTGAGCGACAATACCGTTCCATAAAAACCACAAATAGGCTTATACTCTACACGAAAAACTTAAAAAAAAACAATGAAAACCTCCATACTAAACAATAAATCCAATAAATCTAGCTACCACACAAACCAATACTAGCTAATTTATACAAAATTTTAGCTTCTTCGGAGAACGGAGAAGCTAAAATTCTGTTTATAAAGCCCATACAAATATGCTCTTTAATATAAATAATAGATGTTATTGTTAGTAAATTTATATGTATACAATTTAGAGAAATCCGATTATGGATATTTTTTCATGATAATTGAATACACAAGCCGCTAAATATTATGCATGTTTTTATTAAGGATCTGTCACGTTTAACTTGTGGTTATTTTAGTATACAAAAGCTGTCATATAATCAAAGATTGATTTAAAAAAATGTATATTATCAATGTGGGTCGTACATTGCTAGGGATATTGTATACTAATAATAATTGCAAAATCTTAACAGAAGCAAGCAGATGTGTTACATCTAGGTAACAAACTAAAACAAATAAGGCAAAATTTTACGAGAATTTCTCGGTCTTATTCGGGCTATATTTAGAATAGCAATGGACATGGTTACTCACATTCCAAAACAGTCAAGTATCCCTTAGCCGTTGTGTTCCCTAGACTGTTGAGAGCTACGCACACATACCAGCCTTCATCTTCCTTGGTTACATTGTATATCGTTAGTTGTTCAGGTTTGTCGGTCGCATTTTCACTCTGTAATTGTACAGGCAGATTAGTTTCATCGTCTTAAATTCAGTGTAAGATCATGCTTCTCAAAACGGAAATCTGACGATGTTGGGGCATGCACCGTAGAATGGATTTAAACCTAATTAAATTTGGAATCAAAATATTTAATAATTATTAAGAATAGTAACTATTTGGAACCCATGAATCCAACAAATGAAACTATACATAATAATGAAGTATACATAATAATGGATGTAGATACAAATATAAAACAAAGAAGGTTGATGGGTCAAGCACACAAAATAGTAAAGCAAAACAATACTGTTGTTGACAATAAAAGCAAATAATCTATCGACCACATATCATATTATGAAGTTCTGTAGTTTTTCAATCTATTAATACGTAGTAAAACTTCATAATACGATCCCAAAACAGTTAACATAGAACAATACAGTTGGAACATGCACCAAAACCATGCGTTAGTTACAAATCCCTCACCCCAACAACTTTGTTCCTATCAAAGTAGACAATAGTCTCCTTCGTCGTTGCATCACTAGGATCTACAGTTTCGTTGTAAATGTACTCGTCTCTAGTGAAATACATCCAGTAGACTGACGGATGAAGGTCAGTGAGGAACTGACAGTCGAAGCGAGCGGTTTCGCCGACCACGACGGTTTGGTTTTCAGCTCCACGAGTCAGTACCGGCTTTGCGTATAGCCGCTCTATAAAGAAATTTTGATGTTATTTTGAATGTTGAGGAGTATCTGCATAGTTCTTCAGTTTCAATTATTATCGTTTTTTCTAGCCCGTAACTCGTTAGTCCGACGTATAATTATATCAAAGTCTCAAAATTAATCACCATTACTTAATACAATATACTAATTCTGCTGGCTGATTATAATCAGACAAAATATCCCAAACATAAGTTTTATAAATGATACAGAATATATAACACCCGCCGATATTTTTGTTTTTAAGAGAACCTATGTTGGATTCAAATCTGACTTTAGACAACACAGAACCCAGAACTATCCACCTATATTTTCATTTGGGAGTAAATTTTTCTTTTGTTCTAAATTAGAATTAATTCCACATACACTTCATTCTAGAGCTCAACAATAAATAACTACTGAAAGCAACTCTAAGCTAAACCAACAATGGAATGTTGTTCGTTCATTTATTTGATTTGCAGTTTATATTCGCATTGAATCAAATAGTTGGCGTGCCTGAAACGCCTACCGTTAAATCCAGACTAAACATAGCTATGTGATCTTTGCTGTATTTAAAAAGAAAGGAAACAAATTCTTGCTCCGAAGATACATTTTCGTTAAACACTAATCAATTATACCTCCATAATTAACTCTGAAATAAAGTAATTAACATTTACCACCACCATAATACCAGCACCTTAATTTAGTTAAAGGTAATTTCTTATCTAAAATTAATAACATTGATCTAACAAACACCATTACTGTGAAATAAAATGTAATTTTAAAAAATGAACGTGTGAATGCCGCATTGATCATACTACTAATAATAATAATACAAAAATACCTTAAAAATGATTGCATGTAGGTAATACAGAACCACTAATACAAGGAGTACATTAATCATTAGGTGTTGTAAAAACGATTTTATATTATGAAGATATTAAGGAACCGAGTTTTTCCATAGGTAACCCTATCAGTGATAACCCATCACCAGAAGTGACCAACCACCGTAAATAAAATCTTAATGACCTCTTTAACTTCTCCGATTGGTATTGGCATATCACTGGGTCCGACTTCTGCATCTTTTAACGAATAGTTGTAAGGCCTGACCCAGTAGAGGTAAGGTTCGAGGTCAGAGACAGGTGGGCAGGATAGAGTGACGGTGTCGTTGACCAAGACGGTGATATTGCCAGGATACCCCTCCTTTATGTACGGCTTTGATGGGTAGCGTTCTATAAGAGAATGCCTATTGAGTATTTTGTAGATATAGTTGAGTTATTTTTCCCTACTTCACATGTCATTTCAATCTGTACTTCTTCTTTTAATGCTGATGTCAAATTAGAACCAAAACCAAAAGCAAGAACTCAGAACATGATTTTTCGGAATCATGCTCAAAATACATAATGTAACATTTTCTCTAGATGTCATCATTTAGATTAAAATACTTATGATGAGTCCTATTTAACATCTAGCGAACAAAGTTAAAGTACCGGAGTAACTAAATTTTCCTGCACTTTGGAGGATTTATACCTCGCCAATGACGCCGTTGTTGATGTGGCCAACTACTAGGCGCATCAAGTCTAGATACTAATAATAGTAACATCGGCTCGAAAGGATGAACTTAATAAATAGGTAGTAACAATAGATAGATCTTAAACTCTTAACTTAAAATAGGTTTTATCACTTAACTTTCGAAAGCTCAAATATAAAACGTACCTTGGATGTGAAGTACAACAGTGTGCTCGATGCACCCGAGTTGGTTACAAACGACGCAAGTGTAATTTCCGTTATCTGCTTTAGTCAGCTCTTCTAACGCCATAGACCATTTCCCATAAGACGGTTGGAAGAACACTCTGGATATTGGAGTACTCCTGTTTTTGTACCAAGTTATGTTTGGAGTTGGATTTCCTGTGAACGTAAAACATGCGTTTAACGATGTGGTTAAAATGGTTTTGGTTGATGTTGAACCGAATATTGAAAATTTTGTAAAGTCGTGCCTACGAAATGATTTTAGTATTGTGGAAACTTTGTGTGTAGATTTAATTGATCTAACATTTTTACTAAGTACATTTTATAAAAAAAGTGAATTTTGAATGGTCACATATTGTGCGGCTATGACTATTCAGCGGACACAGGCCTCAACTTCCATAGAAGAAAATTAAATACCTTCATTTACGTTTCTATTCAAATGTCAATTTAACAAATATTTCCTATTAAATTGATTGTATCATAAAAAAAAAACATTATTTAAGCCTACCTTCAGCGGCACACCTCAGTCTTATAGAATTCCCAGCTGGTTTCATGTCCATTTTATACAGTTTCGTCGGATGCTTGAACCTCGGAGGAAAGTATTCCTGCTTCTCATCAACATGTCCGTAGCTGGGATGGTCCTTTTCCGACTTTTCATCAGGATCATCGTCTTTGGAATATCGTTTGCTTTCCGTTACGTTTTCGTCAAGTGTGTTATTTTCCACTAATGGTGAACTCTTGATTTGTGAAAGTGTTTCAGGGAGAGCTCTTTCACCCATGTCAGCTTGGTAATCTGAAAGAATATATATATTTTTTTGTAAGTGACAAAAATACTTTTGCCTCATTTAATTTTTTTTAAGCTTTGGCTGTCGCTTCGTAATGTATTCTATTTATATCATCTTTTCCTAATGGTAATTTATAAACTCTGCCAAATAGTCTATGTCATAACTCTTTTCAACAATTTTTATTTGCTTATTTCTTTATTAGGATGAAAACATGAAAAAGCTATATAGCTTTCCGGACAAATATAACGAACAAATCTCAAAATAACATGAAAACGAAAACTCATTAACGAAAAAGTAAAAACGACAGGATATCGCTGTTTATTTCGATCATCATTTAAGTGGGTCTTCCAAAAAGCAAATGTAAAATATTAAAACCGTTGCAAATAAGTACACGAGTGCAATATTGCTGCAACCCCGGAATCCAGCGCACTGTTTACACATCTGGGTGACCAATAAAGAAGCCAATAAAATATAATATTAAAATAACCGCGCTCAGGCCAAAGACACTGGAACGACGTTAAAAGTGCTAATACGGTGGACCAAACATCAAAAGTAAGCGTCAGAAAATGAATCACGAAAAGCAATCTTTACTACTTTGAAATAAAGACGCTAATAATTCCAATGTTGCAAAATGAGTGGTTGATTGTACAAAGTAATTCTGTGGAGTAATATTTGAAACTGAAGATTATCTTTTTATTGTTTTAGGATGATTTGTTTACAATTGTCAGGAAATTTGGATTTCATACTGAAATCATGGTACCTACATCTTTTTGGTGATTCATAATTAAAGATTTTATGAATCATTAATTCATGTTAGTGTTGTAATTTTTAACATTTACATTTATTAGACTCAATTTGTGTTACGTCAATCAAAAGTGCAGCTTGAGATTGGTTTCTTTATCATTCGATTTCAAATGCCGAAATGCGTAACTTTTTATCGACTTCAAAACTCAAGCAATTATTGTCATCAATGATTTTAATCTCTCTATCTAAAGGATATTTTTTTTTATATAACTTACCTTCAATATCTTGAGCGTTATTGTGTTTCAAACTGATTCTCACAGTCATTTCTTTAGCATCATCGTTATCAGTCTTACAAGCATACAGGCCCGCATCTTTCAGCCTTAAACCTTTTATTCGTAACCTGAAACAACAAATTAATGATGAAATTTATTTCTCGACTACTTCCTTTTTTTTGTATTTCTAAATTATTATATTTGAAATTTCTTATTCCTTAATTTTCTTTGTTGGCTAGGTCGCACTGGATGCGGAAGAAGGAGCACTGGGTGCTGTAGACTAAGGAGAAGCCTTTGTTGAGCAGTGGTCCGTAGTTTGATATTTATTTGCAATATCTTCGCAGAGTAGACTATCAGAAGCCATGCACGTCAATAGGACCGAAGCACAGCGGACATATTGTCTGTCCTCCTTTCAGTTGAAATAATTAAGTAAATATCTTGGGACGGCTCACACACGGCCATCTGATCCCAAACTAGGCAGAGCCTGTACTATGGTAACCAGACACCTGATAAACATATACTTTTACAACATGTAGCAAAACCCTGTCCGATCCTTGAGAGTATTATTCGGTATCGTACTGCGAACACATATACGTAGCTATGAAATGGATTGGAGATATTTTTTTTCCCAATTGAAAATAATTAAATCAAAATAAAAACTGATCTAAGGCAACAGCAACACTGAGCGTTTCTCAAAGTTAGTACTTGCAGCTTTGTGTCAAAGAAGCCGCCTATGCGAGACGGTTCATGAACTGTACCACGAATACGCCTTTATTGAATCTGTCAGGGGTTTTGTTACATGTTGTATATTTCTAAATACATACATATTATAGATCAATAACACCCAGACACAGAACAAATGATCGTGCTCATCACACAAAGTTTTGTCCTGGGTGGGAATCCAACCCACGACCTCCGGCTTAGCAGTCAGGGTCACTAAACACTAGACCAACAGGCCCGTCAATCAAGTCAAGTTTAGTTTTGTTAAATGTTTTTCAGGAGAATGGAAACTTACCTGAACGAAAAATAAAGCTATGAAATGTGGTCACTACATCAATGAGATAATATTACTGTAGTAACGTCATTTTACGACACTATCACGCCAAATACGCAGTTGTAAGACAAAAATATAATTTACAATGAAAACATTTATTCGCATAAAGTTTTTATTATTTGTTCGCATTACTTGTTGGTTTGGGTTACAGTAGATGTATGCTTTTAATAAATCAGTTATGACATTGTTTTTATTTTTCTTCACAAAATTTTAATAATCTAATGGAAGTCCGAAATAGATGATATTTTACAAACATCTTTACTTGAACACTTTTTCTAAATGACATGTAGGGAAAAAATAGACCTAAATGAAATAAATTAATTAATAAAAAGAAGTGGTAAGGTCCACATACATAGCTAAAAATCCAAAGCAAGTAGCTAAAGCACTCATATAAAAGAAACAGAGACAACGAAGGTACCACAAACAGCCAGACCAGAGACAATGTAGAAAAGTGTTTTTCTACATTGACTCGTCCGGGGATCGAACCCGGGAACTCAGGACTGGCGCCACCTTGAAAACCAGTGTGTACACCACTCGACCATGGAGGTTGTCAATGTGGAAGACTTCAGAACGTTAGAGAAACAAAGATTTAAAATTAGCTTTTTCATTTCTAAAAATAATGAAATTAAAATTACTCTGACGCGACATGAACGCTCTGTACATATCTCAAAGTGATAGAGGAGAGTAACCAAATATGGGCTACCATTTTGTTTTTGCCTCAAAAATAAAAAACTATTAAAAAAATAACCATTTGTTGACGTCAAAATAATCACACATACATTTTTAAAGAGCTGAGTAACAATCTTATGTTCCTAATATTATAATATATTATTATTTTGAGCATTAAAAAAAATATCAAAATAGACGCTAAATATGGAACAGGTACTCAAATATGGGCTACGAATAGAAACTCATAATATCTTGTACGAAAATAACAATTATATTTATATTTATCTTATAAGTGATCAAATTACTTTGGTAAATGAAGAAATCACATCATTTACTTAAAAAAAATCACATTTCCAGGTGTCAAACTCTGGCCCAGCACAGTCATTATGTCTACTGCCCACAGTTCTCCTTCATAATCGTTTGTTCTTTATCCCAAGTTTTCCTTGGTTCTTTCTTCTTAGTTTTTGTTGTGTCCATTCTGAAAAAAATATAACTAGGTACTTTTAGAACCAAATAATTAGGTATTCGTATTTTAGGTGGTTGGATATGGGCATAGCCCATATTCGAAATTTCTTACTAAAATGAACTTGATCGTGTACTTTACAAATCATTTATAGCAATCAATAAATCGACCAAAAATCATAAAATTAAACTTATATTCTGCAATAAAACACATAGTTACAGTATTTAGACCTAATTTTCATTGATTGAATAACACATTGATACGTACCCTTGAAAATTTTTCGACAGCAGTAACACAAGTATGGCCGAAACTGGCGACAGCTCGCGCGCGGTTGACGAGAATGAGTGAATGCTATGTTAGAGCGAATGAATACGATACACTATCGTCGTTTGCTGAGTCTTTCGATTGTAGGTTTTCGAGAATTGTTACTAGCCCATATTAAAGCACTAGCCCACATTTAGTTACTCTCCTCTAACAAATTACGATTATGTTTTACTTATTAGAATATTTATTATAAGAGTGTCTCAACATCAGGATAAACCTATAAAAGTTATTATTATGTTTTTGTTACTATGTACTGTTTAATGTGATCAAATAAAGAGAAAAAAAAACAAAACTTAATTCAGTATGTGAGTAAATCAAAACTCTAAAGCAAATCCAGCGAAAAACAAAAACACAACACGGATACACAAATCCATAAACAATTGACGCACTAACATAATGGAACAAACATTAGATCCAACATACAAACATTTGGCCACACGATGACGTATTCTTTCACAATTCAGGTGATAAATCTAACCGTCAGTTATAAGGAGCCCCAAATAGAACCGCATAGCTCAAGCAAGCTTTACGAGTTGTATTACAAATCCTAAGTAAATATTGTTACTGGATCCATTGCTTACTGTTCCTATGTCTCTATTTCTGTGTTTCGCGAAAATTTTGCGTTATTTTAGATTTGCTTGGAGCTGTAGCTTAGTTCGTCGATGTATTGACGGTTCTGTATCATTGTTTCTGACAACTTTACGATTATTGTTGCAGTTATCACATCGATCTTGAGCGCAGATCTAAATTCCATTGGATTGTATGTTTGCTTTAGATTTTTATCCTACTAATATTATAAATGTGAAAGTGTGGATGTTTGGATGTTTGTTACTCAATCACGCTAAAATGGCTGAACGGATTTGGATGAAATTTGGCATGCGTGTAGCCTTTGACATGGAAAAGAAAATAGGCTACCTTTTATCCCGATTCCTTAAGTAGGTTCCGAGGGACGACCCAATGCTGAAGTCCACGCAGAAGAAGTCGCAGGCAGAAGCTAGTTAGGTAATATTTTTCATAACCAAAATGAAACAAAAACGTGCCTATTTATATATGATTCTCTTCAGTAAACATGAGTATCATATTTTTTTGTAATCATTTGTGGACCACCTTTTAAATGTCTCGTTTCTTATAGACTTTTTACACGACACTACATTTTGCGAGTAAGGACACAAAATCTGATGTAATAAGGTTGAAAATGTAATTCTTAGAAATTAGGGAATGAACGGAAGAAGATACATTGTCCGGCCTGTTGGTCTTCTGGATCTCTACCCAGAAGACCAACAAGCCAGACAATCCAGAGACCCTGACTGCTAAACTGGAGGTCGAGGGTACGATTTCCACCCTGGATAAACCTTGTACCGTGTACCGTATAATGAGCACGATTATTAAAAAAAATTCTGGTTGCCATAATACAGACTCTGTTTAGTTTGGGATCAGTTGGCCGTGTGTGAGTCCTTCCAAGATATTATTATTATAACATTGCAACGACCTCCAAATTAAGTCAAGAACAGTGTATAGCCTAAAGAAGAAAAATATATAATTGACTAATGGAATGGACTGCAATAACAATAACGCTTAACCTGTGTGAGCTATGAAAATAAAATCGATGTAATATATTATTATGATGGTACAAACCACTGTCTTTGTTGAACCACCCTGCTCCTCTGCGTGTCCACGACCTGGCCATCTTTGTACCAGAGCACAGTCGACTTCTCAGATGTTGGCTTGACGCCACACGTTAGTCGAAGCCGCTCGTTAATTGATGCCTCTAAATGTGTGTAGTCTTTATCTGTAACAATAAATATAATATCATTGTATTTTGGCTTAACATCAGGTGTAGAATAGAATAGAATGTTCTTCATTGTACATCATTAGAGTTACTGCATTAAAATATACATAGCAACGAAAGGGTACAATGGCGGTCTTATCGCTAAGATCAATATCTTCCAGACAACCTTTCAGGTGTTATCTACACTAAAATATTATAAATATTTGTTTGTTCAGTTGATCGAGCATATCTCAAGAACTACTGGTTCGATTTGTAAAATTCAGATTTTTGAGGACAAGATTTCCGCGATAATCATACCTACCCACGCGGGCGGACCCAAAATACCGATTAGGTACTTGACAAATAATCTGCAACCCAAAGCGCCTGCTATTATTATTTACTTGAAGTAGGTATCTAGATGTACACTAGCAACATTAAATAATAAAGTTTAAATTACATTAGCAAACTTACATAAATTTTAGAGCTAAAAACTTATCCTTAATCTCTAAAATAGCAATGTAAGTAGGTAACTACATTTAACATTATGTTAAAAAATAAGCAGAAAAAAGTTTTAGCGTTCCGTTCTCAGCTCATAAAGTTAACCCTTTCACTGCAGCAGTGAATACAAATGCAATCCAACGACTTTAAAACGCAAGTCACGTTTAAAATTGGAGATTAAAAAATGTTTACTGCTCTTAAAACGTCGATTCAATGAATATCATTGACTTTTGTTAACAATAAACGAAGATTTATTAAATTGTTTTTGCTTGAGCATTGTAACGTATTCATTTGCACATTTTAATGTCAATTTCTTTAGGAACTCAATTACAATTGACATTTAAATATATTCCAAGACCCCACTTGTTTGATTGTTATGTATGTATATCATTAGCCCTGATTCTGTGAAGTCGTAGGTAGAAATGTGCTTATTAAAGAGTTTCTCATAGAATAATCTGTGGTTCAGATTTAAGCGGGCCACTGACAGTAATTAAAACAGAAGGATCTTTACAAAGATTCTCGCCTACTTAGGTATTATTTAAGACTCCAAATACTTACATATTAAACATTCGGTTTTAATAACTATCCCAAATGGGATCTTAATGACTTCTCTATTTAAAGAGCTTTAAGCTAATCAGCAGAATGACCGACACTGTTTTCTTTCCTTCGACTTTTTTTAACTTCCTTACACTACCAGACCCATGTGAAGATTCTTTTCGATCCCAAATAAAGACAATCAGGTTCATTTTGTTCACCATTTCGCCAAATGGGGCAAAACAAAAACAGTTTATACCCTACTGAAATACAGAAAATCATTTTGCAACACTAGGGCGTGTTAAAATAATATACAAGTAGATTTATAGTGTTCAGGTGTCCCGTCACGAACCGACTGCTATTTTAAGACTTAAACGTGATTTTAATGAGCATTGACGGGTTTGGTTTTTATTTTAAGACTTTTATTGTAACGACTTTTGCTCTCCAGTTTAGGGTTAAGCAGTAGGGGTGTTACGGCGATTTATTTACATGCCATTTCTGAGCGAAATATTTGTACCGTTTAAATTGCATTTTACAAACGCGTTTAAGAATCACTCTTATTGTTTTTCTTAAACGTGCGAACATAATTAGACACAGGAAAAAAAACTGTGGTGAATATGTTTACAATACTTTTTGTTTACGATCGAAAGGACCACGGTCCTTTAGTTGTGGTCCCTTAAGACTAAAACCCCAGTTGTAATGTATGTATCATTTACTTCAATCTCATACACTTTAAGAGTATAATGTATACAAAACTAAGATACAAAATAATCAGTGTTTTTACTGCACTGACGATGACGTCAGTCATAACTGACTCAGATCTGACGTGTTAGACTAAAGAGGGTTACAAAAGAACAAGTGTGTCGTTAAATGATTTATCTTCTGCAAACAGCTTTTTCTCTTTACATGGGAGGGGAGAATTGTTCCACATTAGGGATGACAAATTTATTTCAATAGTAGTAGTGTTTGCGCCATTTTGTATATCAGCCACATTCACTCCAAGGCGACAAGCCGATTACCACTTGTCCTGAACTTTAAACTACCTACCACTATGTACAGTCACGAAATTGTAAAACAATAATTTAACAGGAAATCACCATCAATTCAACTTTGAATCATTTAACAACATAAAATTATATTCTTAAATCATGTATATATTTTTGAGTTTCAACAAAAACTTCTCGCTAAATAAGTTTTACATTTCGCTGTACATATACATATTTATGCTCGTGACTGCACTGTATATTTTTGAACAAATAATTATAGGTTTAAGACGATACAAGGTTTTATTAAGCCCTCAATCCTCAAAGCGTCTCTTCTAAATACACACACCGGCACAATTAGGGGAACACAAAAAAAAAGGTTGATTTTTTTCAATACCTTCGATTATCTTGACATGTTATTATTATTTATGTATTGGTATCCTCTCCAGAAACCCACTTGAGCACAAATTTCTCAATTACAAGTGTGCTAACAATTTTTATTGCTCTTTAAGAATTTGCTGACACTTAGCGTTAGAATTGCTTCTGATAAGAACTTTGTTGGGTCCCGGGCATAGTGGTTGTGGCTCATTCAACTGTTTGTTTTTGAATTGTGTACACATCCCCGATACAAAATGAGTGATTTGCCAGCAACTTCAGTGGCTAGGGCTGTAACCATGATCGAAGAGGGACATACCTACCGCTCAGTAAGTCGAGCTTTGGGTGTATCGACTTCGGTGATTCATCGCGTTGTTCAACGCTACAGAGAGACAGGATCTTACGTGCGGAGACGAGGTCAAGGCAGAAATCGGGCTACAAGCGCCGTTGATGACCGTTTCATCACCTTGCAAACTTTGAGAAATCGTCGACAAACCGCTGTTCAGACTCGGAATCAACTGGCCGAGGTCCGTAACGTTAATGTTAGTGAACGAACAGTTAGGAGACGTCTTAATGAAGTTGATTTAGGATCTTATGTGCCAGCAAAAGCACCTAAACTCGAGGCAGCTCATCGTGTGGCAAGGTTAGCGTTCGCCCGAGCGCACCGAGATTGGACAAGTGAGTGGAGTCGCGTTTTATTCACCGATGAAAGCCGTTTTTGTGTGAATTTCGTGGATGGAAGGGAAAGGATGTGGAGATATCGCGGAGAACGATATAACCAAATAAACTTCACAGAAACAGTGTCATATGGTGGCGGGTCAGTAATGGTATGGGGTGGCATATGTTTGGGAGCTCGCACAGACTTAGTGCTTATTGAAAACGGATCCCTCACTGCACACCGATACGTAACAGAAATCTTAGAACCATATGTAACGCCTTTTGCCCCATTCATAGGCTACTCACTGACTATACGTGCAGTGTGGGGGCGCGCGTTATCGTGCATGAAAATGAAATTTGTTCATTTTCATGCACGATAACGCGCGCCCCCACACTGCACGTATAGTCAGTGAGTACCTTAATGAGGTGGGCATCAGTCAAATGAACTGGCCAGCGCGATCACCTGACATGAACCCTATAGAACATGCCTGGGATATTCTGGGAAGACGGGTCCGACAGAGAAATCCAGCTCCCAGGAATGTTGAAGAGCTGAAACAGGCATTAGTGGAAGAGTGGAACAATTTGCCTCAATCGATGATCGATAGCCTTATTCAAAGCATGGGGAATCGTATACAAGCTCTCCTGAGAGCCCGAGGAGGCAATACTCGCTATTAATTTCACTATTTTTTTGTTAATTTTAGTAAACATTAAATTTAAAATGTCACACTCCTAGTGCTTTATTTTTCAATTTTTAGTAATTTACGTTTAATTTCTAAAAAACGGGCAATTTGTAGCTTATTTTGATTTAATTAAGTTATTTTAAGGCAATGTGATTATTACTGAAGAGCAAAAAAAATCTTAAAAATAAATTCATAGAAAAAATCAAGCTTTTTTTTGTGTTCCCCTAATTGTGCCGGTGTGTGTAGAACCTTATTTCAGAATGGATAATCCTTATGAACTTCTTCTTATATCATTTAAAATTACAAAATACCAGTAAGGCTAACGTAGGTGACCCATTACGTTTTAGGGAGATATAATTGGTCATCGATGTTGATGATACGAAATTTGAATTTTGACAGTTATTTTTAAGCGATTGTCGCTCTAGTTGAGGTACAACGGCTATAGACAATACTTCTAATTATAACAGATCCATATATAGAGTGGTACTTAAACTTGAGTTTCGAGTACATTTTTATTCGTAAGACTAAGTAACAAAACAAAGAATACCACAGATTTATTTTAAATCTGGCCCGATTGGGTATGTTAGGAGTATATTGCAGTATTACAATGTAACCTTCTTTGTATCGCAAGCTGACCCGGCTGAAATTTTAACTGCCATCGGGATTTGTAGCCTGTGAATTATGGACCGAAATAGTGTTGGGAATGAAGTTTATCGATGGAAATTATCGATGTTTTTAAATTGCTACTTTTATAGAGTCGAACTAAAAAAGTAACTTTTAATTAAGAAATGAAAACAAATGATTTAAAATAGTTTTTTAATGTTTACTTAAATAACTTTAAATAATAATTCTCATTTTTCATGCATTTAGCATACTAGGTATGATTATAACAATAAAGCTATACTGCCGCGCTTATGATAAACGCATCATCTCGATTTTTTAGTGAAATGAGTTATATACATATCTGAAATCAGGAAAACAAGATCTACAAACTTTCCAAAGTAACATTTCATAAATTATGCCTGTAACACGGTTTTTCAGATTTTATAAATGCATTAACTAAGACTTGAATACCAATTTTACTAATGAAGAGTGCATTATCTATAGTTAGTACAAACAAATATTCTAGTAACGATAGGGTGACTAGACATAAACGCTTTATCTTTAAATTGATGCGTTTTTTGTACGCAATCTTAAGGGTCAATAATATCAGCATGCTTATGATAATAGCATCAACCTGAGATAATGCTTTTATTATTAGGATTACACTACATGATTCAATTCCCGTACATAATAAAACGCACTAAATTTACAAGATAGTGCGTTTATGCTAAGTATCAAGTACAGTGCGTCGAGTGTTAGTGCGTTTATGGTACTGCGCGTTGGGTGTAAGCGGGGGAGGGGAAGGGCATTTTGTGTTTCGTTCGCGGTTTGCCCCGCAGTCGTGGCGCTACCACCGAGCTGGACTCGCGTTCGTTGCAGTAAAAAAATACGCGGTAAGTTTTTCCAAATACCTATTAATTTTAATATTTTGTTTACCTATTATTATAAATATTGTTTACCTATTATTATATTGTTTACCTATTATTATATTGTTTACCTATTATTATATTGTTTACCTATTATTATATTGTTTACCTATTATTATATTGTTTACCTATTTAATTCCTAACCAGACTGTTAAAATGTATTGTAAATGTAATTAGCTCTTTTAACTTCTTCAATAATCTAACAACAGTATCTTCGTGTTTGAGCTCATTTTAATTAGTGTCTGATGATGCTGAGCAAAATGCAACAATGGGCGTTCAAAAATTATAAAATAACAATGAATAACTTTTTTATTTTATTCCAATATTAACTCCTAAACATAAACTTTACTTAAAAAACTAACTAACATAGATTTCTATTCAGGATGTTTGTTTCCTTTATATTAATAAAAAATGTTTATTTACTTGGTAAATTGTACTTTTATTTCAGGTAAACATGCACAGAAGAGATAAAATATTAGCTATGACTAACTGCCGCTATAAAGAGAAAGAGCCTGAATTACCAATGACTGAAAGGTTAAAAACTATGGGTCCCCAGAGTATACCTTGCAAGACAACTCAAAAGGAACCAATCTCTACAGATATAGACAAATTATGGTCCCGTTCACTTGACTTCAATGACTTTAACAGCATTTTTGATTTTAATAATGAATATGGTAGCTTCATACCAACTGTCTATGAGATCAATACCACACAGTTACTTTATCAAAGAAGAGCGATGCCAATATCATCACCTCGTACGCGTCCCTCTTTGAAATGCTACGAAATGATGCCTGTTGAAGAAGACTTTGATACAAGCTTGAACGTTGACTATGACTCCGATGACAGCGTCAAAGACAAAGATTATGAACCTGAAAGGAAAATGAAAAAGACCAAAAATTCCCTTAAGATCTTTGATATAGAAGGAGCCACCTGTAATACGATTAGAGATAAAATTGTAGTACACGCCGAGATTAACAATGTTACAAGTACACAAACACGTGCCTGCAATCAATCTAAGTCTCGTATACTTGTAAGCCATGAGCCTGCCGATGAGATAAGCGTATTGAACTCTCCACAATTAATGGCAATCCCAGAGCCGAATACCGGAGCTAATACTTCTGACAACGAGGCAACGTCAACAACTACAGCGACAACATCTGTAAATGACAAAGGATTTACTAAATTAGGTTTACCCTCTAAAAGACGAAAATTTGATCTCCCACTTTCAGAACGTATAAAACGTAGAAAAGAAATTGACGACGAAAAATTATCGCTCAAACCTCCGTGTGATGATAAATGTCGAAGAAAGTGTACAACTAAAATAAGCGAGCAAGAAAGACAAATTATTCATGATCAATACGTACATTTAAACTACGAAACAAGAGGGGTTTATATAAAAAGCACGGTTGAGACATATAAACCAAAAACAAGAACAGTTTCGTCTGAGGATGGAAATGCTAAGAGAGGGCTATCCCACAGATATTTCTTTACTGTCAGTGACATTAAAATTGAGGTATGTAAATGTTTTTTTTTAACGACACTCGGCTATAATGCAAACAATAATAGACGCATTTATACTGCGCTTCACAAAGAATTAGATGAACAGAAAGACAAACGAGGAAGTTACATGCGTAAAAATCTCATAGATAAAGACGTCATCAGAGCTCATATACAAAGTTACAAGCCAATGATTTCCCACTATCGTCGAGAACATGCGCCGAATAAATATTATCTGCCCAGCGATATTAACATAACCATGATGTATCAAGAGTTTATATCCAAATACCCTACTATGACCGTATCATTTGAAACATATCGGAAAACATTAAGAGGTATGAACATTTCATTTGCTCATTTAGGCCACGAAGAGTGTGAACAATGCGCGATATTCGAGTTACATAAAAAAAACACCGAATGCAACCTAGAAGCATCTTGCGAAAAGTGTACCCAATATAAATTGCATAAGAATCGATACACCACCTCCAGAGAAGAGTATCAAAATGATGTACGATTAGCTATGACTGATGAAGATTGCATTTATTTCTCTGCCGATCTGCAAAAAGTTATAATGCTTCCGAGAATGGACCAGTTCAAAAATGCAATTTTTTGTCCAAGGATTATAGTCTTCAACGAAAGTTTTGTTCCCCTTGGAAAAGCTAAGGATGATAATATTCCATTTGCAGTAATATGGAATGAAACTATTTCCGGACGCCGCCAAGAAGATATTATGTCTGCATTCAATGCTTTTATAAGGAGCAAACGAGATGTAAAGAATATAATTATATGGGCTGATAATTGCGCAGCTCAAAATAAAAACTGGGCGTTCCTGTGTTTTCTAGTAAACTTGGTCAATAGTGAGACCATTGCCACAGAAACTATAACAATAAAATATTTTGAACCGGGACACAGCTTCATGTCGGCGGATCATTTTCACCATCAGGTGGAAATGGCTATGAAAAACCAAAAGATTTATGATTACGATGACTTCATAGATGCTGTTAAAAGATCCAATGCTAAAAAGAATACTGTAAAAGCTATGACCATTTCTGATTTTTTCAATTTTACTGACGTGTCGTCACAACATAAGCTAAAAAACACAGAGCCCAGATTATATTTGAAAGATGTGATGTCGGTCAAAGCTGAGAAGAGTGAATTTTCGCTAAAGTACAAAGAGAGTCACTCATCAGAATGGAAAGTTCTGGACTTTCTTCAGATGAAAATAATAAAAACAAAATCTTTCCCGGAAGTCGCAAGTAAAGTGTCGCTTAGAGGGATTAATAAAGAAAGAAAAAACGAAATTATTTCCAAATTATTACCTTTAATGCCAGAAAACAGGCGACACTTCTGGAATACCATTCCGGTCTGCAATACAGTCGATGAGTTGTCAATGCAATGAAAAGAATACTTTTTTGCAATAATAATTGACAGTATATAAGTAGGTAACTGTATTGCTTGAACTGAGTTAGTGATTTGTAGTAGATAGACATTAAGATAATTTGATGACTGCCCAATGACGTATCTGTGATAGATTCAAGTGCCTAAAATAATGTAGGAAAGTTATTTTTTATTCATTTTAAGACCTAAGTATATTTTCCGACTGATTTAGTGTACAATAATGTGATCTCATATGGTTTAATATACATTACTTACACAAAGATTAAGTTCCCAAGTAGATAAACAATTTATAACCTTTAAAAGGTTATGAATTTTTAGATATATGTGCATTTGTTTTTCTCAAACTCAAGTAATTTACTGTTATTTTAGTAGGTATCTTAAATTAAACTGTGCCGTAGTTTAAAATATTAACTAATATAAATGTGACTTCTAACTGTATTTTTTATCCCTGCCTAGTATGGGAGTAGATTATAATTATTATACTTCTGTAGGGTAAATTAAGATAACAGTTATAGATTTTTTTAGAAAAGTGTTTTTATTTGATTTTGTTTTGCGAAGAAGTTTCGTCGTTTATAATTTTCTTTTAATTTAATTTTGATGATACTTAAGTGTTCTGAAATAAATAATTTACAAATTGATAGCATTGTATTATCTATTACTTACCTACTTAGTTTTTCTGCAGTAAGAACAACTTGGAGACCTCAAATTTAGAAACCATGCTGAATATAAACTTACCATGTGATAAAGTTGATGCGCTTATAGTGTGTAATAATGAAGGATTTGGGTAACAATGACAACACAAAATTGCATCATATTGTTTTACTAAGCATAAATGCATCAAGATAGTTAGTTAGTGCGTTTTTGAGTAGTCAATGTGAATTCATAGAATTAGAGGCTGCTAATGATAAGTACCTTTTTCCAATTATATGTTATATTATAGCATATATTTGATATATATTTGTATACATAAATTCTTATAATTTTTTTCTTTTTTTTTTGGTATAAATTTCATATTCGTACCCCAAGTAGTTTTGAAGATAAAGGAAAAATAAAAATAAAAACTTTAGGCGCCATTTTCTCGGAAAGTGTCAGATCCTAGTTAATGCGTTCTTCATAAGGACGGCAGTATACATATTATTATTATTTGTTAATATAGAAAGTCGATAGAAAGTCGCACATTAATTATCGATAAGCAATCGATACATCACTATCGTTTTTGCGAGCTCCTTAACCATCGATTTAGTGGTTGCATATGTTGAGCAGATGCAAGCAACCCAACGCCTGGTCACAAAAACATGGAAAATCAAAATCGAGACATAAAAGATTTGGTGTTCTCAAAAACAATACCATTCAAGAGTCCGTGAGAAAGATTTATACAAATGGTCATTTAATTTTGAATGAAGGAAGAATGTTGGTTAAAAAATTTTTGAACAAGCGAAATAATATTTAATAAAAAAATTACGTCAAATGTCACTTACGCTGATTTAGTAATTGACATCAAAATCAAGGTACGTCAAGATTCAAAATTTCAATTTTGAACATTTATACGTCAGATAAATATTGTCCCATGCTGGAATCGAATTCGCACACGTCACGCAAGGAGTTGGCGTGCTGACAATGTTTCTGACAGTTACAAGCAGCTATTATTTATAACTAGCTATGCCCCGCGGTTTTTCCCGTTCACGTTAACATAATTTTTGTTTTAGTCAATTTCCTATTATTATTAATATCATATCATGTCGTGGTGGCGTAGCGGTTCAATGACCAGATACGTATGCACATGGTTGTAGATTAGAACCCAGGTAAGTACCAATGTGACTTTGTCAAAGTTATTTGTACTTTCTTAATTATTCTAAGACACCTGGGAACCTGGAATCCAAAAGTTAGAAACTGTTATCACCAACCTGCAGTGAGCCAGCGTGGTGATCCATGCTCATTTCTCTATCTTTCCCTGGATATTTCTTTAGATACGGAGACAAATCCAAAAATTTAAGGATCTTGAAGATTTGCCCAGCCTTACTCGAGTTATAAGTGTTGTGAAAAACCCGGATTTGTTTTATATTATTATTAGGGATGGGCCGAAATTCGTTTTACATTCGGTTTAACCGAACTTCGGCAGCTTGAACCGAACTTCGTCATTCGGCCGAATTTCGGTTAAAATGCCGAACATTCTGCACTAAATATACTTGCACTTTCATATAGAAATTAATGAAAAAACATATCTGTAGTAACAGTATACTCATAGTCATTTATTTGAAATATTAAAAGTCATACGTGATAAACAAAAAACTTAAATTGGTCTTTTTAACTACAAGTCTCAAAAATCTTTGGTTACTTAATCAAACAAAACACAAAATTAAACCGCTCTTCTTGCTAACCAAACCAGCCTTAGAAATCTTTCTTTCTTAAGGTGATACCTCCGATGTGGCCCGCGAAATTCAAATTTTCATGTGTTTTTTTGCAATTTGCTTATCAGTGACAAGTTGTAATTTGATCAAAATATGATTCGCGAAAATAACAAATATAACTTCAAAATAATATAAGAATAATTAAAACATTCGCTCGCACAAAGAATAATTGAAAATGAGTTAGATTTCGAAAATTTTACTAACTTTCAACTAATCTTTGTGAGAATGAATGGAGCACATGTTATGATCATTTTTATGTTTAAAATTATACTTGTTATTGTCGCGAATCGAATTTTGATCAAGTTACAACTTGTCACTGATAAGCAAATTGCAAAAAACACATGAAAATTTGAATTTCGCGGGCCACATCGGAGGTATCACCTTATTCAAAAACAAAATTTTACTGCTCTTCTCAACAAGTCTTAGAAATCTCTCTTACTTAATCAAAAAACAAAAATTAAACTACTTTACTAAACAATAATAACCAACCATTAGAAATCTCTCTTACCTACCTAGTCAGAACACACAATGAAAGTGGAAGATCTTAATAATGATTTAGAAATCTTTGGTATTTAACTTAATAAAAATACTAAATTATATTGGTCTCCTTAATAGTTGGTCTAAAAAAAATCTTTAACCAGACAATAGCACGTGACAAGCTGGTGACGTCTTTACAAATTACTAGTTGGCTAACGGCCCCGCGGGGAAGCGCGGAGTGCGGGCGGGGCACATCTAGCAATATTTGCAGCAAGTGCGTAAACAAGTCACAACACGAAAAAGCGCGGCGAAATTGAACCGAAGTTCGGCCGAAGTTCGGCCGAATTTTTCATTTTTACCGAATGTTCGGCCGAAGTTCGTATTCGGCACAAACCACATTCGGCCCATCCCTAATTATTATAGATAGATTTTTTTGCTTCTCAAAATTTTATCTGCCTCGCTTTGAAGATGAATTCAAATTTGAACAATATTTCAGAGATTTTAATTCACTTGAGGCTTATTTAGTAGTCCCGAATTATCCTGATGACAATGGTACAATTATCCCTGGTCTTTCAAACCCCACAATAAGACATTACGGTACAAATTATACGCGTACCTTGTGACACAATGCTTGTGTGTTGGTGGTCCGAATTCTCAAGATTTGGATTACATTTATTTATTTTGTTTTACTTTTTACCGGTCATGATGCGTATTGTATGCGTCAGACTTTTATAAAATTCATGTATAAAAGGTAAACAACAACTTTAATCCAAACATAATCAATATAGGTAGGTACAAAACAGCTAAAAGACAATTCAATTGTCGAATCATTTCTTTATCTTTATTCATCAATAAATAAAGTACCAATAAAGATAAAAGAAATCAAAATAGCTACCTATAATTATGACGAAGGCAACACTATTATATTATTATCCAAGTTAATTAGTACTAACTTGGATATAATAGTAAAGAAATCAAAATAAAACACAGATTTGGAATTAACTATATATTTTTCAAAGAAATCCCTTCAATCATTGAATATATTGCAGTAATATATTTAACACAAATCAATCACAATTATATCTCACCAAGACGATTCTGTATATTTATTCAGCGAATGATATTATTTCTATAAATATTTCTTCAGCAGACAAGGCCGCGTGCGAATCTTAGTTTATCTGTATTGCGAATCTTTTGTATAGCATGCAATATGGGATTTTAATTGATTGGAACGAAGCCAAAAAGATTTTCGAATGTATTCCAATAATATTCTGTATTCAAATCTGTATGACGGCAGCTTGACGGCAGATTTAAAATCATTTCTGTGAGTGTAAGAAGTCAGAAATATTTCAGAAAACATTTATTCATTTTTATGTGATCGGGATTTTTTTTAATTAATAATATTTAATAAAATACTGTTTTTATTTGGAATATTTTGAAAATTACTAAGCAATAATATTCATAATTCATTTTTATACGTGACAGTTCATAATTATTTTCATGAAATGATTTTTTATTTCAATTCTGTTATCATTATGATTAACAAATGTTTGTGACCAACGGTTTGTTTTTCAGGTCTCTTATATATTATTTTACAAAGATATTTTTTCAGCTAAATTCAAGTAGTAGTCAATAAAATATACATTTACTTTCCATGCTCAATACTTACAAAAGTTAATAAAAATGGATGTATGTTCGTAATTCCTATACACAAAAAATACGGAACCGATTTAAACGAAATTCGTTACACAGATACTTTATAACCTGTATTAAATAAAACATATAATACTTTTAATGCCGATAAATAGAAACAATCAGGAACTACGTGAGTGAAACCGCGGGGCACAGCTAGTCTATAAGTTTCGTCGAACACGCTACGTCATATCAATTATAACTGTTTCACATACAATTCACCGCACATAAACCAACATTTTATAACTAATAACTTGCTTATCTTAAGGCTTTAAGGTTGATTTTCGCATAAAATTTCTATCGATTACCTACAGAGGCATACGTCGATAATCGCGAGTTAATTATTCGATGAGCTACGTCCACTGCCATTGCTGTCGAAGGCCACACGATGGGATCACTTCCCCTTCCTGATTCCATACAGGAACTTTGTAGTTCAGTAAGGGACACGTGATACCATACATAACTAAAATATCTACAAATAAAAATGTGACTAAAATTTGCTGGAAAATAAACGAACGAATCGAACTCAGAATATTTTCCAAATGAGCGTTTTTTACATTTAGTCATAGAACTATATCATACTAGAAACATAAGAAGGTACGCGCTCGATGAAGATTTTGGTATAAGAGCTTTTGGTGGGATCAAAACCAAATTATTATTGAGTTGATATTTTTATTAATATAGGTAGTTTAATATTTATAGTATCTCTGACAGATCGAATTGATGGCTAAAGTCTCGTAAAAATTGCCAACTATTTACGTTGGAAATGATAAAATAATTATTATGCTGTGATGAAAAGATTTAATTAATTCAAAAACGTTCCAATTAATTTTGATCACTATATTTTTAGCAATACAATAAATAATTAGAAATAAAAATAATAAATAATCATGTTTAAAAAATATATATAATAATTAATTATTTATTTATATTCAATCGCTCGTTTAACCATTGAGTGCCTGTAGTTTTTTTTTAATCCCAGATCAAACACTTTTTACCTGACTTATACTAGACTAGTACTCATTGTCACCGAGACAAAGGCTCTTCATCACAAGAATGAACTCCTCGCTCCTTTTATAGCGATACAGTTTAAGGGACACGCGATTTGTGACAAGGAAGAGTTATGGTGGTTGATGATGTCGTTTGTTTACTAGTTGGTGAGCGACTATCGTAAAGAACTAGGGTTTGCCCGCGGCTTTCATCGTGTAAGTTTTGCGGTAATATGTATTTTTGCTAAAAAAAAACATATCTCTGGACACTTTCATTTAGCTTTAGTAGAAGTTAAATGGAATCCTTAGAACTTGACTACTATCGAAATATTTACTGTCATTTTGTTTTTTTTTTTCTAAAAAATTTTGTAAATTTAAGCCAAATTGCGAAATGTGTATAATTATATCGCAAAGTCACGACTTGTACCTACGGGGCAGCCGCAGATCAGTATGGGGCATTTGAAATTTGACGTCACTTTTTGATATACCTCTCCTGTCCTATAGCAATATTGGAATGCTTGTAACTCGCTCATTCCTAATTAGTGAGCGATTGTTTGAATTCGGTGGATTTTAATTATTTTATTGCCATAAAGTATTTGAAATGAAAAACAATGATAAATACTTTTGTAGGGAAAAATAATAGGTACCTACTTTTAGTTCATATTAATTTTCAAAGTTTATGAAACCATACTTTTTTATTTCAAAAAACCTTAAACAACTAATCTGGTGACGTAAAACAACTCTCAAGGTATCGAAAATAAATAAATTGTGCTTAATACTGATTAATATTTTTTAAAGTTGCCGTTCTTTGATATACGAGACAAAGGAAATGCTAACCAAAATTGTTTTGCTTTGAACTTTTACAAATAAAGTTCAGGAAATGAAAGTAAAGTATTGGTACGGCTATATTTCTTATTTTTTTTTAATATAGAGTGTTTTCTTTCGTTATTTTCTGGGCATCGGTAATATCGATGAATAAAAATGCATCAAAATATAACAATATTCAAAATGTATTTTTTTTTATTTCATTTGAAAGTTTTTTTTTTACTTTAAATATTTTATTTATTATAATATTTTGATCATCATCATCTTCGTTCTTGTTTACCACAGCTGGGCAAGTGGGCATACTGCTCATGTACTGAAACACAGCTGTATGGCCAGCTGTATGTAAAGTCAAGACTTCTATAATCATTCTTAAATACCTACTTACTTAGTTCTTCTTAGTTCTTGTTCTCACTGCTTTCTTATTCATAAAGCATAGTTTTTACCATTTTTTTTTGCATTCTCTAAATAAACCGTTTTAAATGAAGTCTGCCCGTCACAACCACTAACTACCAACACTTAAAAAACAAGAACCACTCAAAACAACCCCTCAAAATAAAACTGCGTATGAAATAGGGCGTCAAGTATCAATGTCAAGCCAAACTGATACTCAAACGAACAAACTTATTCATGCAGTTATTAAACAATATGCCAATCAATTCTCGAACTTATTGCTTTAAACTTACGTGTTATGAAATTTGTTTTGAGAGCAAAATAGTTGTTTGTTTTTTGAAGAATATCGTATGACGTACGTCATATTCAGTAAGTTCGCGTAAGACTTAGAAATAGCCCGGTTTCCTGTGATTTTACGCCTTGTTCATAATAATGTGACGTGGGGTGGCCTCTTTGGTTCTATGGAAATTTAATTTATGAGGCAATACTCAAGGTGGTTGAAACAAATGAAGATGAAAAGAATGACTCGTCTGTCAAAATTTTTGAATGAAGTTGGGACAAGAATAGAAGAAGCCCATTGTAGTTTATGAGCTCGGCAAGGGTATGTAAATATTGTCTTTACTGGATTTAATATGATTACAATAAGTTGACGCGTAAGAACGCTGGTAGTACAACAGATAATTTTAGACATTTTTTGAGATTCATTTTGTTACACAAAATTGGAGTCTTATTTTTACTAGGCGCGACAGTGAAGGCGAAAATAATCAAAATGTCTACTTTTCAACACATTATATAAATTGAAATTAATCACTCAACACCTAATTAGGCATAGTACCCGATTGTTTGTTATGACATCTTCAAAGCGAGGTAGGAAACTATTAAAGTAGATTCAAAAGATGAAACAGAATATTTTTAATTCCACCGACATGTCGTCGGAATATAAAAATATTAAAAAGACACACCGCTACATCCGTTTCCTGTTCGGATTTCGTAGTTGCGCGTGCGCAGCTTTTTCCCAATTAAAATGGCGGCTATAGGCGGAAGGAGAACGTCGTTCGTAGTAACACGATACGTCATTTCCTTAGGTAATATGACAGTTGCGAAATTTGAATTCAACGGTAGCGATGACGTATGACAGGAATGTCAAAATTGTTACGAAATGTCAAATATGTTTGGTTTCTAATTTTGTGTTTTGGCATGAGCAGATGTTATAATTTGTATGTTATTCATGTTTTAATTGATATGTACGCTTAGTATGTTGGCTTGATAATTGACATTTATATGATTAGGAATATGTTGAAAGCTGGAAATGTATCCTTACTACGTTTTAATGTCGCGGTCGCATTTGCATATGACTCATTCATTAACACGCAGACTAGACAGAAATGAGCTAAACCTAAGCATGGAAAGACATCCTTAACTACATCATTTACTTTCACCCATTTATAAATTACTTAGCTACCAAATAAATCAGTGATAAAATTGAACCTTATGAGTTTGAAATAAAGACGCTGTCCATGTCAAGAAGCAACTGTACAAAAGAATTTATTCTTCCGACATTCTTCTATTAATGAAAAACATACAAAAACTCTATAGTCATAAATTCTTGTAGCAGTAGCAAAATTACTTGCATATCTGCTAATGTGCAACAGAAAACTTTTTTGTTCATGCAACCTTTTTTCTGACGCACCTTTGGCGGGAAGGGTCGGTAGCCATCTTGAATTTATTTTCGGCGCACGCGCACGTTCTGTTAGTTGCGTTCAATTAGTTTGATTTGTAGGAAATCGATTTCATGGAAGTCAAAGTTTTAAAGATGCTATAAATAAATTTAATAAGAAATGTGTGATAATCGAATTAAATTAACTTTTCTTACAATTTGTTTATACGAAGTCAATTTGCATCTTTACTTTTAAGAAGAAGAAACCAATAATTAAATTACAATGACAAACTTATATAATTGACAAAACAGAACCTTTGCCATAATATCGAACGAACAGTTATTTCCTTATATTTGTGCAATTTATTCATTGAATTTAAACCAGTAGTACTGCGTTTAGCAAATGAGCCTGAATTAAATATCAAAGTGAACACGGAATCAGTTTGAAATTTAAATTAAAAAAAAGAAACAAAAATCTCGTAGGTAGGTACTCAATCTTCTCACATAATCGCAAACATTCCAACTTATTAGTCTTCCATTCATCAGCCAACAAATCCTCGCCCGTTGAACATCATCAACAAGCGCGGTATGGGATAAGTGGATGGGACTACCGTACAACAAAACGGCACATTATAATCTTCTAAAATGATAATATCATCTTGTAAAATCCTACTAATATTATAAATGTGAAAGTTGGATGTTTGAATGTTTGTTACTCAATCACGCGAAAACGTCTGAACGGATTTGGATGAAATTGGAAACATGAACATGAAAAATAAAATGGGCTACCTTTTATCCCGATTCCTTAGGTAGTTCCCGAGGGAAAATTTAAAATTGTTTACGAGCTAAGCCGCGGGCGGGCATACAGATTTGAAATTTGGTATTCTTCTCTTTTTTATCAATTTCATATTTTTCATTTCTTTTTGGACCCAATTCGTAAGTCCTCGCAGACGAAGTCGCGGACAGAAGCTAGTATCAAAATAAATAAATATTAAATAAATAAATATCTCACAATATCATCTTTTAACAGCTTAGCTTTCTGTATTCTGTATGTAATTTGTCAGGAGACAGCCGAAAATAAATATTAAGTTAGTACAGTTCTTACATCTGTAATTACTCGCATGTCTGCGTGTGGAGTGTTAACAAAGTTATTTATCGACATTCGCCAGCGGAAGCACGTACTCACGGGGTTAATTCAATTTAACAACTGCGATACCTTTTTAATGTTCTTGATCCTTAAGATTACTTATTCATATTCATATTCATATTCTTTATTGCAATCCATAATGTACATTAATGGTGGAAAAGGAAATATAAAAGTCACAATTATGGACCCTGATGGGCACAGCAAGTAGAAGAGAGGAAGGCGTTTTATGTATATATTCCTAGTAGGTATTAGTTAATGCAAAAGTAGATAGCGTTACACGATATTTATTTAAAATTATTTAGTTTAGCTATGGAATATAAGTATTATGTGTGTATGATTTATATGAATTTTATTCATAGTTATGTGTATATATATATTTACTTACAGTTTATTTGTTTATACCACATAGTTATTTGACTTTTATAAAGCGGCTTACATAATTATATTCATGTAATTTTATATGTGATGTTTAAGTAGGACTATATATTGTTAAGGCCTTTTTGTAAATAGTAATCTATTATAATATTATTATTTTTAAGTTATTTGTTTATCTGTTATATATTCATTGATTGAGTAGTATGCTTTTTGGATTAATATTTGTTTTAGGTTGTTTATGAACTTTGTATCACTAGTCTCATCCTTTATTTTGTTGGGTAATTTATTAAATATTTTAATGCACATTACGTATGGACTAGTAGAGTGTAGTGTCATGTTGGAAGTAGGTAGCATAAGCATATTTTTGTGTCTGAGTGATCTGTTGGTATGTTTATCTCCGCGTTTGGTAAAGAAGGTAGAGTATCTCCTAACGAATTTACATATTTCTAAAATGTAGATGCATGGTAGTGTAAGTATTTTATGTTTTTGGAAATAGGGTTTACAGCTGTCTGTTTGTTCTATATTAGTTAATATGCGGATTAGTTTTTTTTGTAGTATGAAGAGTGATGGTGTGTCGGTGCTGATTCCCCACATGATGATGCCGTAGCTGAACCACGAGTGAGCGTAGGCGTAGTAAGTACTCAATGCAGTTGGTAGGTCAGTGGTTATTTTTACTTCGCGAAAAGCGTAAATAAATTTGGAAATCTTGGATTTAATGTTTTGTATATGTGTCTTCCAGTTGATGTGAGTGTCTATTGTAAGTCCGAGCAGTGTGAAGTCGTCGACAACATCTATTTTTATATTATTAGTGATGAAATTAATTGTTATTGGGGATTTTTGATAGGGGTAAAAAGTCATTATTTTTGTTTTTTTGTAATTTATTTGTAGATTGTGTTGATCCATCCATTCTGTAGTTTTATTAAGTATTGTGTGTAGCTGGGTATTTATTTCTGTTTCGTTAATGCATGAGGTAAGAAGGGAAACGTCGTCCGCGAACAGTATACAGGGCTCATCCATGATTTTCGGAAGGTCGTTTATATATATAAGAAATAACAAACATCCAATTACGCTCCCTTGTGGAATTGATGAGTTTAAAATTTGCCTTTCTGATCTTACATTTTCTATTTCGTTAATGTCTTGGTTATAATATTCTAGTTCTACGTATTGTTCTCTATCCTTAAGATAGGACTTAAACCATTGATGGGTGACTCCGCGAATTCCTATTTTATATAGTTTGTCTAATAGGATATTAAATTGGACTCTATCATATGCCTTAGTCATATCTAGTAATATACCTACTGCATATTTTTTACTATTTAAAATGTTAATTATTTCCTGAATATACTTATAAACTGCTAGTGTCGTTGACTTTTGTTTACGGAATCCATTTTGTCCCTCATCAAAAATTTTGAATCTCTCACAGAAGCTATAAACCCGATCGCACATAGCTTTTTCGAGAAGTTTTGAGGCAGTCGGCAAAAGTGCAATGGGGCGGTAGTTGCTAGGATCTGTTTTCGAGTTTTTCTTATGAATCGGTTTTATGATAGCTTTTTTTAGGAGATCAGGGAATGTACCTTCTTCGAACGACTGGTTTATTAGCACGCAAAGTGGTGGAGTGAGCTCATCAGCGCAGTATTTAAATAGGGAGGGAGGTAATTCGTCTAATCCATGACTATTTTTGTTTTTAAGATTCTTTATTAATTTGTTGGTGTCGCGGTAATCTACTGGTCGAAGGAAGAATGTGTTCTCTAACTGCTGAGGTGTGGGCAGATCGCATGGTTGATGATTAGCTGGGTTCGTTTGGTCTTTGCCAATTGATGTGAAAAAATTGTTAAATATGTTTACTATTTGTTTAGGTTCAGTATTAAGGACATTATTTATTTTCAATTGTATATTTTGCTTTTCTACTGTACGATTTTTATTTGTGCGTTCTTTTATTATAGCCCACATAGTTTTAACTTTGTTTTGAGACGTTTTTATTTTATTTATGTATTGTATTTTTTTAGCGATAGTTATTGATCGTTTTAATATTTTTTCGTACTTTTTATAATATTTTTTTATGACTAGGTTGCACGATTTTAAGCATAGTATTTTTAGTAATCTTTTATTTTTGCATGCGAGTTTAATTCCCTTAGTTAACCAAAATTTTTTATTGCTTTTTTTAAGTTTTATTTTTCTTTTTGGTATAGTTTTATTTAATGTAGTAATCATAATATCATTAAAAGCTTCGTAGTTTTGATTTATATTATTATTAGGTACAATGTAGTCGCTCCAGTTAATTGACTGTAGTGCAGACTTAAATAAGCTTAGGTTATTTTTATTATATAATCGTTTCGTGACGCGATAGGTATTGTTTTCGTTTAGAGGACGCGGTATTTTAAGACTTATTATTGTACTGCAGTGGTCTGAGAAACCTAATTCTTCGACTGATGTTTGTGAATGTTTATTGTTGAAATTTGTAAAAATTAAATCTATACAAGTTGATGAATTTTGTGTTATTCGTGTAGGTTGTTTTACTTGTTGTGAAAAGTTAAATTCTGACATAAGGTCTAGCAGATTTTTTGTTTTTTTATTATTTTGTTGCATATCAATGTTGAAGTCGCCCCCGATAATTATATTATATTTAGAATATTTTATGTTAATATGGTTTAGCATTTTGTTTAACTGGTTGTTAAATACGTCTTCTTCTCTTCTATTCCAGTATATAGTAATTAATAATATGTTTTCATTGACAAGTTCCGTAGCGCACATTTCAACAATATATTCAATGGACATTTTCGTAATATCACTTTTTTCTATACAGTCTATATTTTCTTTCAGTAAGATGCAGATACCGCCACCTCCGCGATTTTTCCTGCAGTATGATGCAGCTACTTTGTATCCAGTGAAGTTAATGATATCAAGTTTTTCTTGTGAGAGCCACGTTTCCGTCATACATATTGCTTGGTATTCCTGGGTCTGGTTTATAAAGGCTTCTATTATGTGCTGTTTATTAAATATGCTTTGAATGTTTTGGAACATTATTGTGAAATGTTGACTGGTTGGCTCGGAATGTGGTATTTTGTTCATATGTGTCGTCTCGAAATGTTGGTCGGTTGGTTCGAAAAGTATGATTTCCTTCATTTTTGTCTTCTCGAAATGTAGGGCTTCCACTTATCCTGTTGCTATTTGTGTATGTTTCTGTGTCAATGTTGCAATTTATTTGCTCTCCTTCTATGTACAGTTGGTTGTTTTTTATAATAGCATAATATCCTTTCTTACGAGCTGTTAGCATTTTTTCTCGCATCATACGTCTCTCTTTCAGTGCTTCTTCATCGAGGAATTCAGAAATGTAGAGTCCAGTGCCACGGAAGTATTGATTGTGTTGTACTAAATATTTTGTCATCCTTTTGCTTATCAATTCAATAACCAAAGGTCGGGTGTTGTTTTTATATTTCCCAATCCTATAGGTATCTTCAATATAGCCTAACAAGTCGACTTGCAGAATATTGATAATGGAGTCTTATCAGTAGGAGATAAACAGATTTTAAAAACACATTGTAAGCCACGTTATTTTAAATTTTATGTTATCCTATGACATCAATCGCTTTTTCAAATCAAATCAAATCAAAAAGTTTTTATCTATACTAATATTATAAAGAGGAAACCTTTGTATTTTTGTATTTTTGTATGTTTGTATTGAATAGGCTCAAAAAGTACTGGACCGATTTCAAAATTTCTTTTACCATTACTTGGAGAGATTCTTCCGAATCCGTATAGGCTATATTTTATCCCGGAAAATAGATAGAATTTTTCGTGGTAGTGAAAATTGTGGAGTAAGTCGACGAAAAAACTGCCGTACGTTAACGATTCTTGCGAACGCTGCCTAAATGGTTAGAGATGTATGGTTGACTTCTATAGAAAAGTTGTAGAACTCAATAATGCCTACAAAAAAGTCCGCGATAGTATATACCAAACATTTATATTTTAGCCATTATAACCACTTTTCCATAGAATAAAAGTAATTAAAATTATTAGCCCATGTTTATTGATCATATTATCGTCAAATACTAATCCTTATCCAAATAAACTATTTATTGAGCAAGATTGTTTCAATAGCTATAAATTACTTTTTATTTTATTCCAATCGGACAATTCATTAAAAAGATATTACAAATTTAAAATTTTAATCTATACTTATAATAAATCTGTAGAAGTGAAAATTCTGTACATTTAAAGTATTAAAAAAAGAAATGGCGGGGGGTGTTACTAGACCGAGACCGAACACAAAAATGTGATTAAAAAAATTTTTGTCTGTCTGTCTGTCTGTCTGTTTGTTCAGGCATCACGCAAAAACTACCGGTTCGATTACGATGAAACTTGGTATAATTGTTCCTTAATATCCTGGGCACCACACTGGGTAGTTTTTATCCCGGAAAAGTATATACCTGATGCAGAACCGCAACAGACCAGCTAAACTATAAGAGATACAAAAATGGTACCATAGCAAAAATTGTTCCACGTGATGAGCATTTTCTGCTGAGAGAATAAATTTGAAGATCTGGAACACCTGATGTGGAACTCCAAGAGCCCAGCTACAGTATAACACATATAGGAATGACGTCTTAGCAAGAGTTGTTCAGCCTGATGAGCACTCTCTGTTGACGTATAAAAATTGAAGATCTGGAACACCTGTTGTGGAACTCCAAGAGCCCGGCTACACCATAACACATATAGGAATGACGTCTTAGCAAGAGTTGTTCAGCCTGATGAGCACTCTCTGTTGACGTATAAAAATTGAAGATCTGGAACACCTGTTGTCGAACTCCAAGAGCCCAGCTACACCATAACACATAGGAATGACGTCTTAGCAAAAGTTGTTCGGTCTGATGGGCATTTCCTGTTCACTTATAAAAATCGAAGATTTTAAACATCTGACCTGGAAATCAAAGCTATCACTAATTATACTGTATAATTATAAAATAGCATAACCTTCACGCGGTGAAGGCGGTAACAGTTTAGGACTGGTTTTCGATGACAATGGTATATCTGTATACAACATGTAACAAAACCCCTGTCGGATCCAATAATGGCGTATTCGTGGTACAGTTCATGAACCGTCTCGCATAGGCGGCTTCTCTGACACAAAGCTACAGGTAGTAAGTACATGAACTTTGAGGAGCGGTCAGTGTTGCTGTTGCCTTGGATCAGTTTTTATTTTGATTTAATTATTTTCAATTAGGAAAAAAAATAATCTCCAATCCATTTAATACCTACGTATATGTGTTCGCAGTACGATACCGAATAATACCGAGTCTAAGGGATCGGACAGGGTTTTTGTTACATGTTGTGTATAAATAAAAAGACAAGGCCTGACTGACTGACTGACTGACTCATCAACGCCCAGCCCAAACCCTTGAACCTGGATAGCTGAAATTTTTGCACAGACGTTTCCTATTTAATGTAGACAAGGAATAAGGAAGGATTTTTCGAAATTTAACCCCTAAGGGTGTTAAATAGGGGATGAAAGTTTATATGGAAATTTCGTATACGGGCTTCTCGATAGAAATAAATAAAGACGTATTTCAGCAATTTTGAAAATCTACCCCCTAAGAGGGTAAAATAGGGGTTGGAAGTTTGTAGGTATATGAATTGTGTAGTTTTCATTAAAGTTCATAGGATTATGAGTTAGAAATAAATAAGACGTATTTCCGAGATTTTAGAAATCTACCCTCTAAGGGGGTGCAATAGGAGTTTGAAGTTTTTTTACGATATTCATCATTTTCAAACAGAGATACATAAGATTTGGTATTTGGGTTTTTGGTAAGAAATAAATGAAAACATATTTTTGCGATTGTAGATATCTACGCCTTAAGATGGTGAAATAGGGGTTGCAAGGTATTATTTTTATGGTATGTACCTTCGTTGCTTCTGATTCCATAACACAATCCTGCTACTTACTTTGAATTCGGAGCAATGTGTGTGACTCTTCTTCGTCTTTTCGTGTAAATGATTCTCAAGTTTTGTCTGACCAAAAATTTGCCACAATTTTAAAAGTTTATCCAAACTCAATGTATGTGATGTTTTCCACATTATCTTATTATTATCTTGACGCCATAATATTTTATGAAAAATATAATTTATGCGCCTTACTTTGAAAATCACAGAATACATCCATCTATCCTTTACTACCTACTTACTACTCTTAACTTTACGCGCGAGCGAAGCCGCGGGCAACAGCTAGTTTCTTATAAACCTCAAGAAGGCGCTCAAGAAACGTTAAATACTAATCTAATGATTCTAGGTGCTCGTATTGGTGGGAAGCGGCTCAAGGCCGAAGAGCCAGCAAGTTGGGAAAGACCTTTGCCTAAAGTGGGACACCTAAAAGGTACAAAAATGAAAATAAAAATGTTATAGTTAGATTTTTTTATCTAGCCTATGCTGTCCCACTTCTGGGCAAAGGCCTCCCCCAAATCCTTCCATTTACCTTATCCCGCGCCACCTCGAACCAGCCCTCACAGTATGCGATAGTTAGAATAGTTTTTAATTAAGAATTAATTTATTTTATTATATTATTCCCATTTTAAGAAGCATAACATGGTTAGGGCGGTTTACCGGTGTTTTGTAACCCTGGTCAAGCAGTGGAGCCTAATACAACCATAATATAGATTCAGGCAAGTTTTTAGTAAGATAATCCCTAGGGGAGTCCCTGGCTTTGTTTAGGTTACCAGTCTCCCACAAATGAACATCATAATCATAATTTTAATTGTTTAAATTTTTAAGTTTTTGTTAGTAAGTGTTATTTGTGGAAAAATATTTTTCATTTATTTATTAGTACCTATTAAATAAACCTTATATCTATTATTACAGGTAAATCTTATTCAATAGGTGCAGCAATTCAAAAATATAACCATAAAATGGTCTCTAAAAACATAGTATGTCACAGTAGGTAGGTAGGTAATATGAACAATATCATGGCTTGTCTCGTCCCATTGGCAAATGCAAGAAAAAAAAAAACAAAAACATACCTAACTACATTTAGAAACACTGACGCATCAAAGATGACATTCAATTAATTCTAAGTTTAGCAAATGAAATTCGAAACGTATTTCTCTATAACATAATTTCTAATGTTCCTTTGCATTAACACAGCTTTCACGATCACCGTTCAGAAACCAAGAAAGCGAATATTCGCCTACGCGCATACGCAGGAAGCTTCGTAGCCACGCAGAGCTGTTACAAAAGTACCAGTTAATTAAGATATGGCACCATTGTATAATTTTTTGACGACGAAAAAACCGAAGTTTAAAGTCGACTTTGGTTAGAGCAAAGTATAATTCATAAACATTACCGAAATAAGTCAATTTTATATTTATTAAAAGAAGTAATGAATTTAAATATCATACATATTATGATTTTATCATTACCACACATAAACTCGTAATGGGTTAGCCAAAAGTCAAATAAAATAATTTAGTTTTTTTTCTGGATTTTAAAAATAGATAGGCCACATTACCTACTGTTCTTGATAAGAAACTATAATTAAATAGTAAAATTTTTTAGATTCTATCTCGGTCTAATTTATTTAAAAATAACTGCGATGGAATCCGTTTAAATCAGTAGTGGTCCATCTCCGCCATTGGTATTTTTATATAATAAATTACATGAATAAGAAAACTCTCAATAATCAAAGAATTATCAATAAAAGAATAATCCAGTACGCTTTAAATCGAAAGTACACTTTTTAAGTCTTGTTATAAATCAGCCTTCTGTAACTAACTTGTATAAGATGCGCATGAGTTGATCTAATACGTCGCGCTCAATTTAGAGGACGAATTTACTCTACAAACAACTCCGTACTTTATTAGTTTATTAGAGAAAATGTTGGCGACGCTGCCAAATGTGACTTGCCTAGTATGCGAGTAAATAAATTCGGGGAACTATATGGTTGAGAGGGACCACCTGATTTAATAGCAACAAGTTATTTAACCGCTAGAGAGAGTTTTATGAAAGGAGTTGATAGAACTTTATTATAGATAGCTTGTACTGTCCCACTGCTGGGCAAAAGCCTCCCTCCATTCCCTCCAGCGATCCCGGTCCCTAGCCGCCTCCTGCCAATTCCCCAGGAAGGCATCTAGTTCATCCCGCCATCTCTTCCGTGGTCTGCCGCGTGCCCGTTTCGATGTTGTAGGGCGCCAATCCTGAGCGATTGCTCATTTGGCATGCGGCAGACATGTCCAGCCCAGTCCCATTTTAAATGAGCAGCTTTAGATTAATGGAACTAATAAATAAAAATATTTTAAATATCTTGTGACATCTCACACACGGCCATCTGATCCCAAACTAGAAAGAGCCTGTACTGTACTGTATAGTAACCAGTCAACTGATTAACAAACTTACATATTTATAAATAAACTAGCTGTTTCCCGCAGCTCCGCCCGCGGTCTAAATTTTTTTTATGTAATTGAGAATTTTCTTTACTATAAACCTCACGGAGCCCGAGACCTTTCCAACGAATGCAAAACCGTGGAAATCGGTTCGTGCGTTCTGGAGTTATAGCGTCAGGAAGGAAAACCCGACTTATTTTTATATAATAGATTACCCAGACACAAAACAAATGATCGTGCTCATCACACAAAGATTTGTTCTGGGTCGGAATCAAACCCCGGCTTAGCAGTCAGGGTCACTAACCACTAGACCAACAGGCCCGTCAAATATTGGTTTGGTGATTATTATTTGTATGTGAAAATAAATGGATACCCTCTACTTCTACCAGGGTATTTATTAAATTAAGTGCTTCTTAAATTACCTACTTTCTTTTATGTCACTGCCAAGAAATCTAATAAATATGGCTTAGGAGATTTAAACACTAACACACACACACTTTTGCACGTATCGGCAATGGAAGATTAATAATAATCAGATATATGAAAAAATATGCAAACTAATAATACAAAAATTTTTAACGTAGGACTGATTTGTCGATACCCACCAGATGGCTTTTATTCCAGGAATAAAATTGACGTTTTACAGTTTTATATGAAGCAACTGTCAAAATTTCAAAATCATTTCACGAATAAAGTTATAAGGTTATTGAGTTGTTTTTTAAATAAAACAAAGCTGATAAAACTTGTTTTCTCAGCCCTGACATTGGCAGAATCGTTGACAACCGAACCCATATTCAACAAAATAGAATTGAATTATAAGATTATTGAAAAATCAGAGCTCTTAATTCAAATTTTAATGAATCTGAGTCATCGGTTAACCCTGTAACATACCCAAACTTACCTATATCCATACCCAAAAAGAAAAAAAACTGAAATTAAAGGAAGTGGAAATCCAAGCAATATTTTTCTGAATATTTTTGTAGGCAGTGAAGGGACGTCCGATATTGCTTCCGCAGTCTATTTGGGTGTCGGCGGTGTACCAATAAGTGTCGGTAGGAAGTCATTAGTCACGGGTTACTTTGCCGCGAATGGCGTGATGATTCTGGCCAGAAAGTACGGTAATAGTCGGATATCATAGTATTAGAACTTTTAAAAATTCTCAACATTTTAGGTAGAGATGTTTGACTTGCTTTGACAAGTTGTATTGTTTATAGGGAACATAAATTATTCATGAATTAATAATAATATTATTATTACTAAAATATATTTGAAAGCTCTTTGTGTTTAGAGCACAGTGTGAAGCCTGTGATTTCTTAGTAGTACACTTAGTAACGGAAATATTTTTATTTTTGAAACGGACAAACTGAAAAACCAACTTCACTCCCCAACCCACTATCAACCCCACTCCAACTTCAATGTGTTTTAACTAATTCATTATTTGTTAATTTGATAAAACAAAAAATATTGTTGTAATATTTTTTTATTATCTAACTGATGGACTTAATACAATTACGTTTTCTTTACCCATTCAACATGCCTATTGTAAGGTAATACAATAATATATTACGTAAATAAATACTTAACTGAATCCAGGAACCTATAGAAAATTAATAACTACTTAAGGCCTAATATTGCTTGTATATCAAATACAAAATGCTTCTAAATTGGCTGTAAGTCGAGATTTCGCATGATATATCGAGCTTTCTTATCCAATATCAAAGCATTATAATCTAGGCTTACAGATAGCCGATAGGAATCTGGTTTCATTACAATGGAGTAATGCTAAGTATACACTCTAACACACTGAGTATACCTACATACAGCAGTATACCTACTATTATAAAATCAAAATACTTTTTTTCCAAGTTGGCTTTTTCAGGCACTTTCGAAACGTAATATGACTCTAGTTGCACGGTTCCAAAATGCCATTACTATGGAAAAGAACCGGCAAGATACTCCATAGGTAACTCTTTTTAAAAATGAAATTGAAGCTAAACATCTTTTTCATAAAACAGAAATTCATTGAGCATATATGCGACAACGTTGATAGCAAAAGTTTCAATTTATCTTACGTATGCAGTTGGGGCAAGAGAAACATACTTTATTTTAGAAATAATATTTTTGGATCTTGCTATTGAATGCGAAGACCTATTGTGGTTTTGTAAAATACACCTTAATATTATGTACTTTCAATATTTCAACCCTTAACTAAACGTAGTTTGCATACTAATACACCATCAAATTACACCCAAACACAAAACAAATGATGATGCTCATCACACAAAGATTTGTCCTGGGTGGGGATCGAACCCTCGACCTCCGGCTTAGCGGAGGAATCGAGCACATGATCCCATGACTCCGGCCAAGGTAGAGACGGGCCCAGGGTGGTTTTGGTCGGTGAAAGTCCGACATATCCCCACGTGGCGCTCTCGGCGTGGGTTGAAAGCATAAGCTGTTCACCACGAAAAAAATAATACCTCAGTCATGCACATTGTATAACACATAAATTTTATGTCGAAGTGTAACACAGCTTTAGGTAGCCAGACTAGATTCTGCTTAAGAAGAGCGACACTTCGCGATATATAGACTCAATTAAAGAGCATTGTGATCGAGTTTAACATGGTCTTTAACGTTTGTTTAGTTAAGATACAGTTAGAAATTGTACAGTTAATCAGGAGCTCTGTAGTGATACACTTCGTTAGTAAATTAGATGAAAGTGATTTATCTCCTTCACACTATTCATTAGAAATTCTAGATGTACTTGTGATTTTAATGTCTGTAAACTAACCGCGACTTTTGGATAAGTTTATTTCGATTTACTGCTAAAGCACAAATAAGTAGGTAAGTAATATACACTTGACTAGTATACGTATACATTTATAAAGGTAAAACTAACTTAACTATATACACGCCTAAGAGCTGAGTTTTCAATCGCCAGATAAACTTTATTCGACGATTAAAATTGATGTTAGACAGTGTTTGGATGACACAACTGTCAAAATTACAAAATTATTCCTCGAATAAAGTTATTCGGCGATTGAAAAATCAGCCCTAGGACTACACTAAAATAATTAAACGAAAAAATATTGTCCAAAAATTCATCCCGGGATCCCTTTCCTACGTAAAACGAATTTTGGTAACAATATTTTATTTTAAATATAAAAATCATTGTTTAAATACGTTATACTGGAATTGAATTTCTTTAATAAACAATTTTTGACAATTTTATGTATTTATCTGTCCTAATATAAAAAATGCAAAGGTAACTCTGTCCGTCTGTGTGTTACGCAATCACGCCTAAACTACAGGAGCGATTTGAATGAAATTTGAAACAAAGATAGTCTAGAGTCTGAGAAAGGACAAAAGCTACTTTTTGCCACGATGACTGACACCTACGCGGGCGAAGTCTCGAGCTATTGCTAGTTAGAAATATGGGTAAATTACTTTCTTCTGGGTTTAACGTAACTATAGGTATATAGAGTATATGTACAGGATTATAAACTAGTTCGTCACTCATAAACACATCGTTTTCATCAAAGCACAAAGACAACGTTCTCACTATTTCTAGATTCGTAACGTTTCCTAGTACAGTCACCCACAAAAGATAGTACTACGTAAAAAGTATAAACGTACTTTTACGAAATAATTTAAATCACATTAAGTCTTCATTGATTATGGATTTATTATAATTGTTATTTATTTATAACACACATGTAGACCAATTAATTACTCGTAAATATGTTTTGATTTATTATTATCAAGAAGACATTGAAGAAAGAGAAGGCCTATGTCCAGCAGTGGGATCAAGGCTAAGAAAAAAAGAAGACATTAAAATTAAAAATATTTATGAACAAGTTCAAACCTTTCAACTAAAAAAATCATAGGGAACTATGTTATAATAAAATGAGTTAAAAAAAAGAAATGTCGTTGTAACAAGTAACACAAATAAATGTGTTTGTTTTCTAATTATAATCATTATTTTAGTGTTACTTGTTCTGACTGTACCAGGTCATTGACACGTACTATTTTCACGATAATTGTACCTGCGTCATGTTAACGTGTTGGCATGACTACTGTTTTAATTTGCTAACATTTGATGTTACTAGAAAGCCGGTCAACTAAATAACGAAAACAATAAAATTTTACAGCAATTTATTTATTTAAAGTATCTACACTAATATTATAAAGAGGAAAGATGTTTTTTGAACTTTTCCCGAGAAACATACCTAGGTCGAATCTTAAAATTGAAACCTGACCTGTCACTTGGTATGAAAAGTTCATTTTCCATTTTAAGATTTCGACATATGTTTCTTGGGTAAAGTTGTTTAGTTTTATGCAACTGATTGTCTCGTTGAATATACGCACTCCTTTTAAATTAATTCTGTATTACAATATAAACAACATACAAGTCTATTTTCATCGACAATATTTACTTTAAACTCCATTATTTCAAAACTTCAAACATGTTCTCATTTCTCTGCCCTGCATTTTAAAATAATAAGGGCTTAAACAAAACATTTATAATTAGGCGCGAATAAAGAAAAACAGACACATAAACCATAGATCATAACAAACGGTGGATCAGTCATCGTTAGCGGGAATCGGCGCGTGCGCAAGCGACGTACATTAAAAATGTTAAAACGTTTTCGGTGTTTAAGGTTCCGTACTCAAATACTAACGGGACCTTATTTTTAAGCTTTAACTTTCCGCCGGATTCAGTATCCTAAATCCATTTTAAAGGCTGGCAACACCCTTGAAAACCGATAGTCGGTCTGATCGTCAGTCTGTCTTATAGCGGGTCATATCTCATGAACTGTAAAGGGTATATTAATATTAGTAACGCGTATTTCTTTAGAAAAATCCAAGATGGTCAATTTCAATATGGCTGACATGCTAATTTATTTTTATAATTTAAGTTTTTTTTAAATATCTGTTTTTCCTAAATACATCACAGTTTCAGATACTTATTCTAAGAACCACAAAAGCTTTTAATTGCTTGTACGGCTATCGAGTTTAGGGTTATTCTTTCTGACAATATATTTACACGTCCATAGTGTTTTATCTCGTAAGATGGTACGGGACACTTTATTTGCGAGACTGACTCGCGCTTGACCTGTTTCTATCGTATTGTTTCTGTATTATTTGGAGGTGTGAAACAATAATTAGATGCTAATTGTGTATTTGTTTTGAATAACATTATTATTGTAAGCAATGTGTCATAATTGTACCCATATGTTCACGTTTGCAAGGACAAACACTGCCAAATCTGGATTTTTCTTTTTTTAAGTTGATGTCGTTTTCAGGTGAAAATGTCAAATATATTGTTGCCGGCAAGTAACTTGGTAAATAATATTTTGGAGTAGTGAGAGCGTATTTTTATATTCTATGTGCAACAAAAGCACAGTTCTATTGCTCGACTGTATCACTGCTAGTAATCTTTAAAAAAAAAACATTTTTTTTTAACATTTATGTACAGAACGTTAAAATATGAGATGAACTCGTAACGACTCTTGCCAAGTTACGTACCAGGTACCATAGCTATTGTGTAACATTGCCACTGATTGTATTTCTTCTGATTATAATTCTTTAAAGTTAAAGAAATTGATTCCGATGTATCGTTAAACAGGTATTGTAATAAAAACAGTTACTTATGTTAAGTAACTGTTTTCAATATCCTAATGCGGAAATCCTTAAATTAAATAATTGTTTTTTAAATTGTAATAAGAAAATCAGTTGGTGTTTCAATCTACCACAGCATGTGAGCATGTATACTAAATAATTACACAATGTTTGAGTCATTTAAAATCTTTTTTTTGCAAGCTCAGGTACTTACTAACAATTATGTATGGGTCGCACATTACTAGTATTCTTGTTAACCTCTCGTGTTACCTAAGCTAAATGCTCGTGTTACGAGTGGGTTCACGTCAGTAGTGCAATGAGTGGGTTTTAAACTTATTGAAGTGTAACCTCATTGCGCCTGACACCCACTATACTATCCTCATCTATTTTATATGCACAACCAAATCCGTTAAAATCCCAGTTATTTGGGTCAGATTCGTAACCACTTCGTAACCCACATTTTTGTATCCCTAGAGATACAATTATGACAGTGTTGTCACCGGCAGGGCACATGGTTTGAATACAGATAACCTGTACAGTTATAAAGTAACATTGATTGTTACGTATTTGGGTGGCTAGGCGTGGCGCACCATTGTTGCTGGCGTAGTTTGAGAACATCAGTGATCGCGATGTGTTAAAAAAAAAATTATGACAAAAAAAATCATCGCGATTTGTTAATTTTTTTAATGAAAAATAATAGGTATTCAAAAAGAAAAAGGTGGTAGGTATAAATGCAAAAAATATTATTTAATTATAGAAATATGTATTTATATAAGAAATATATATTATGTAATTATAGAAATATATAATATATGTTTTTTTACAAAGAGCCAGTATAATGGCCGAATTACCACGGAAATGATTGTGTTCTGTGTTCTGACACAAAAACCCTAATACGATAGAACTGAAGTAAGGATGGAACTAATATTCTTCTTCTTTCCACTAATGGAAAGAAGAAGGAACATAATCGATATAGGTACCTATTTGCAATATACCTAGGAGTCTAAATTGCGTGGATTCTTCGCCTTTGATACTGATGACGTATTTTTCGCAATTACCTACTTGACGACCTACACAGACACAGATTTTAGAGTACAGAAAAATCCAATTCAATGAAATTCGAATCGCATTTACTAAAAAAATTGACATATAATGCTCGATGCACACATAAATCTTTTTAGCTACGCGCTTGTATAAAGATTATCTGTCTAGGAGTTATTAATCTATGTATTAAGTATCATATTATTATGACTAAATCAATATTACATCTTCCTCCAACATTACGCACCGGAACGCGATTATTTTCAAAAAACCATTCGCGCGATACTTGGGCACACGTGTTAAGTGCGAACCCGCGATAGACTAATGTAAAGATTAGGTATTTCCGCCGCTCAACTCCTGCGCATCTGGGATGCTTAATCTATGACTCAGACATTCGCAGTGCGTATGAGATTTTTTTAAATAAGTAACTTTGCACTTATTTTTTGTGATGTCAGAACTACTGTATTTGTGGTATTGGACTTTTATCTCACGAAAGACTTTTAGAGAAATGTTGTAGAGATAGGTATGTGGTTCCGTCAGGTCACAGTAATTTCTTTTTTAATATCTTGTCTACTAGCAATGTGGGTCGCAAATTATTCTTGTTACCCCTCGTGCTAAGCTAAACTGCTTTTGTTACGTGTTGGTTCACGTCGGTAGTGGAATGGGTGGGATTCGAACCCGCAGCTAAATTATCGCAAGTCCGAAGCCCTAGCCATTACGCTACTGCCGATTATTTTGCGTTCACTGTCGGGAAAGTACAGTAACTGCAGGTTTGAAGATGCGTTTCACGGACCCCATATGAGATTTGAACACTATGCCATGTTCGAAGCATTTATCTAAAAACAAACTCCAATTTAAAAGCCGACGCAGTCTACGCATTCTTTAGTATGAAATATGTGACATCAAACTATTATTTTTATAAATTACTTCCCACTTTAAGAATATTTATTTTATTGTAATTGTGTCTTTTAGTTCCAATAAACATATTTCTTTTTTTTTTATTAGTTTTATGCGATAATTATTTTCAGTTAGGATGGCATTAAGACCAAAATCTAGAAAAGCTAAAACGAGAATCACAAAACACACTAAAACACTTATCAAATTGTGTTATAATTAAGGCCTATACATTTTATAGACTAAAATTATTATATTATTTGAAAACCCTGCAGGGAGAAATTTTCCACTGCTCGGTATGTCATATAGAGAAGAAACACAGCATTGATGACCACACATGCTCAATGCCGGTTAACGATTTCAGAATCCAAATTTTGAAAAGCATGTTTCCACACAATTCCTTCACCGATTGTCAATTATTTCTTAGAAAAAGAAATCATATTATTGGAGAAATAACATTGGTATTAGCCTGTTCGAACTTGTAACCCTGTGCATAAAAATACGTTCATGGAACTGCGAGGCCATCACAATTATTACAATTACAAAAAAAAAATCATATTTTAATATAATAATGATGTCATAAGGTATCTTTGAGAATGACGCGTCCGTTTGGTTTGGGAAAAAGATTTCTCAAGGTCTCATCCTTTAATGTCTACTACTACACATACAAGTGAATGAACTCATTCCCTTAAATCACTACTGTCCTATGTTACAGTGCTAGGTGTAGGTCAATGAACTCCATAGTTTCAGAACAGCTTGGAAGTGGTATGGCCAATCGCACAATTGGGCACATCATAAAACGACGCTTAGAAGCTGATTAACTAAATTTCTATCGTTTGATTTAATCTCTAGATCTATAATATTATTTTTGTATTTCAGTTACTTCGTGCTCTTCGACTAGTACTAAAAATCAAGCTCCTTGTATTTGGTATTTATTAAAGGACTTGATTTTGCTTGCAGCTTTTAAAATTAGTATACTTATAATGTACAATTTAAAAGCTCTATATAACACCGCCACTCCACGCTAAGAGTGTCACAGCAGTTCTTTGTCATTTAACATGAAATCACCATAACTGTAGACACTTATAGGCCACCAGACAGGCACAAACAGAATTTAAAATCCGTTTAATACACGTCTCTCTACACTAGTTGGTATTACACGATAAGGATATTGAAAAAAGCATTTGACACTTTTGTTTCTTTTTATCAAAACAATAAAAAATTACAAAGATATGGGGCCTCATGACGGCACAGCGTTAGCACAATTGTGGGATGAGAGTGACGTCACGCGAATTTTCCTTACAGTATCTTCGTATTTTTTTGTTTACGAAAGAAAGCTTATGCGTCTAATATATTTTTATTATGATCTAAAAACTTGTCACTAATATAAAAAGAATATACCTAACCCCCTAATGATAATTTATTTGAATAACTTTTAAGCTTAAAACTAAACGAAAAATCCTTAACAGAAGTTTCTAAACACGATTTGTGGCCGATCCTTAGGAGACGGAATTCTCTCAACAGGTTCTTTAGGAGTAAACACTAGCTCAAAGGCTGAGCTACAAAATCTAACATTCATAGTCCAATCATCACACAGTATCTTTCTGTACTAGTGGCTATTCTGACTCCTGTTCTATCCGAATATAAATCTTAAATACTATTAGCACTTCTGTAGCCGATCTATTTAGTCGTAAATGAGTGAGTCACTTGACCTTGGCGGAGACGAGACGCCAGCGAGACGCTGCGCAGACGACGGCACAACAAAACGTTCGGTTACTCATGTGTCGTGGAGGGTTACTAGGGCTGACACTTGCAACTTTCTTTGTTAAATTAAGGTGAAGTCATTTCGGCTCACGTCACTTTGCAAATTTATAATAGCAGATTTTTTTTATTTCATGTTTTAGATAGTGTAAAAATATTATACATTATTTTTTGCTTTTTTCAAAATAAAGAATATCAATTATTATAGATACGGCGAATTTAAGTGGGGTCTCGCTACGTCACTTGTGGCTACTTTTATATGACGTACTGTTACGAATCCCTAATGTTCCCAAAAATGCCTAATTACCTAAAAACCTCGCCTCATAAGCATAACTTCATACTGCATCTCGAAAGTGCCTAATCAGCATTTTCAGTCCCTAAGCACGGCGGCGTCCAAAGCTAGCCAGTCCCATCCTAACTCTCGTCTCGGGTACTCATCTACTATTTCCGATCTATTCTTATGTTAATTAAAGTGTTTATTATAATTATTGAAGTGTGTAATTAAATGTGTTTAATTAAAAACTGTTTTTTAAAACGCAATCCAAACGGCCCCCTCTAACAGTACCATAACAATATGAAGTCACAAGACTGAACTTTTACGTACTTTTACTTACTTTATTTTTGTCAAATACTGTGTGTGGCTTGCCCTTAAGCAAGTGCGAAGTGATGCTAGGGTTGTCACAAAGTGGTTATGAGTCTCCACTTGATGGTCTGTTTTTAGTTTATCTTAGAGGGTTCTGGATTTACCAATTGAGCAATTAACACTAAATGTTAAATCTTAAGTATACATTTAATACAATTCTAGTAAGTTGTCGTGACTTAACTTATCCGTGTAAGCTATTTTCAGGCCTTCATTCTACAGTGGAACTATTATAAGAGAAATTATAGGTTCATCAAATATGGACTTTTGCATACATAAGGAAATACTCGTCTTCAACCTTAAGCTCAATAATTCTAAAGTACAAGATTTAAAGGAGCGGCGGTAGCCTAGTGGCTAGGGCATCGGACTTGCGATCAAGTGGTTGCGGGTTCGAATCCCACCCATTACACTACCGACGTGAACCCACTCGTAACACAAGCATCTTAGCTTAGCACGAGGGGACGAGATTACTAGTAATGTGCGACCCACATTGCTAGTAACCTTTATAAAAAAAAATATATAACGTAAATATAAATTCCAGAACTGTTACAAAATAAACACATATATTTTAACAAAAATAAAATACTTCGAAACAAACGCCTGCTATTAACAATACAGTATATGCAAGTGAAGGCTATAGAATTTCCATGCTACCTCATATTTACATTACAATTAGCCCTGTCTCCTGGCCTGAGGGTCCGAACGTGTCGTAAAAACAATTCTACGTGAAGAGCTCGGTAAATATGGAGACATGGTGTTGGTGTCACCTTGCACTAAAGGTCAGGTGACAGGACAATATGAAGGTGGTAGACAGAAGGTTAAGTGACAAGTTAGGTAAGGGTTGCCCAGAAAGTATATGTAAAAAAAATTGGACAACATACAGAGTGGGACAAAAATCCATTGTATGTTTGTTTTAGAAGATTATTCTACACCAGCGTTTCCATTAAAATTGTCCAATCACTTATGTGAGGATAGAAAGTAACTTTTTGATGGATTTCTGGATTTCAGTATAAGAGACAAATTTTAATACTCAACTGCCTGCTTGGGTGATAAAAATATAAATACGTAACGATACCTTCATCACTTCATTTAATTCGTGTTATTGTAGGTGTTTAAGTAGGTATTCTCAATGATTGTGGTGATGTCTATGCTTGCACCTTTTTCGGAGAAAAGGCCCCCTCGACGCTAACTGGCTAAAGACCTATACATAAAAATTAAACCATTACGAGTATCAATAATAATCAGTTTTTTTTTATATCTTCTTGTATAATCAGAAAGATTTTACAAGATAAGATAAATAATTTTATTTCTAAAAACATGAGTATCAAAAGTTTAAATATAATGAGATCAGTCATGCTTTGCCTTACACTGGTAGGTACAAATATTATACAAGAAGCAAATAAAATGCACATACAAGGCTTGGACATGATCTTTGGTATAAATGTTTAGTTTGAAGTAAAACTTCGGAGCATTACCTACCGTATGGAATATGGCTGCATAAAATTACAATAAATAACACTAGAACCCGCAGTTTTATTATTAATTATTAAGCTATAAGCTTTGTATTGCCAACTTGGAGACTTTTGCTATCTCCAAGATATATCCATCTATAAATGTTTTCATTACATACATAAATAATCCCATTGTTTATACAGGAATAATTTTAAAGGAGTATTCTAGGAGGTAATCAGGTGCATAAAACTGGTCAAGTCTCCTCAAGGAACATAGGTCGTAATCTTAAAAAGCAAAATGAACTTTTCATACAAAGTGACAGGTCACGTGACTTATGTTTGTATGAAAAGATGATTTTCAATTTTAAGATTTCGACCTATGTTTCGTGGGAGAAGATATTCAGTTTTATGCACCTGATTACCTCCTAGAATATACGCACTGTATTTTATGTTTCCATTTTATTGTACGATAATAATTGAAATCTAATGAGTTTTACGGTCGCTATAGATATAAATTGTTTGTCTATTTATATTTATTATAGATAGATAAAGTATTATTTATGGTTGACTACTACTTTGGTAAGTAGTTACATAATGTTGTTTCGAAGATTTCAAGATATGAAACTTATTCCTTTGTTAGCGGGTACCGGTATAGAATTTTATTTTCGAATTTATGTAATGAAACAATTTAGTTTTGGTCAAGGATTCCACGGTGTAACAGAAATAATTATGTAGCTAATCACATTTTGAAACCTACCTAATTCACAAAATTTAAAGGTTTTATTTATCTTATAAGTTTTACTTTAGTTTAGTTTTAATTTTTAATAAGTTTTATAGCTTTAACTTATAAATCCTTTAAATAAAATATTTAATTTTTGTTATATTTATTTTAATAGGTATTTAATAATAATATTTCCTTTAAATATAATATTATTTTAAATCATAGTTTTATTGTTATAACTAAATTACTAATGGAAAGGTATATTTAACTTAACCATTTATAGAGCATTGTAGATGTAATTTTATAGAGCTATAAATAAATAGGTCACAATCAAATACCTAATCACCCAAAAATTTGATCCTGTCGATAGATCGTTAATATGAATCCCAGTATACAAAACTGCAGATGTCCAATGACCTTTGGTCTGAGTCTTGCAGACACACAAAAAATCCCAGACGCATAAAAAGAAACAGTAATTATTTCGCTTGCAGTCTAGGTAAGGAGTTAGACGTTTTTTTGCTAAATGCAGTCACCGTCACCGCTGAGATTTGAACGAAAAATTAATTGGTCATGCTGTACGTATCGTTTATTTTATATTATGGGAATGTAATTTTAAGATATTCGAATCATTTCTAAGGCAAATTCACTATTCATATTCATTTATAAAAAATACTAGCTTCTGCCCGCGACTTCGTCTGCGTGTGCACTTCAGAATAGGGTCAGCCCTCGAAACCTACTAAAGGAATCGGGATAAAAGGTAGCCTATGTTCTTTTCCATGTCAAAGGCTACATGCCAAATTTCATCCAAATACGTTCAGCCGTTTTTGCGTGATTGAGTAATTTTACACGAATTAACAAACAAATGTTGTTGTTGCTTATGATGACTGTAAGTTATTAAATCAAATCCTGTGAGATTACAGGTGTGTTACAAATCACTCTGGATACTCACTTAAAACAAAAATATATTAATAATTAACAAAATGATTAAAATATAGCGTCAAAACTTCATCCACATCGATGTCGACTGGAATTGTAAAGTTTATTAATATATATATATGATTAATATTATATTTATATTAATTAAAATAATGATTTATGTTAGTAAATTGTATTAATGTAAAGTATTAATACATACATATAAAACAGTAAAACCATTTTTTCAATTATCCTTCACAATTTCAACAACGAACCAAGAAAACAAACAGGTTTAGAGCTAAAATGATTAACTGAACTTAGAAGCACACTTTTGTCGTGTATTAATAGTTCTTTGAGCGTCCATTTTAGCCGGGCCTACCCCCGGTATACGCGGTGACGGTTCAAGGGCAATCCCTGATACGATTCAGCACAAATATTTATTTAGTAGCTAGCTTAATATTATGGAAACTAATTTCAGCACTGTTGAACATTTCTAAAAATACCAAGTAGATACTGTTTTTCAATTGATTCGATAGAAATAATTGAGGGGCTCGTGGCTAAGTGTAAGCCGTACGGTTTGACCGATAATAAAGGTTAAGCCGCGCTCGCCGCGGTTGGTCCGTGGATGGGTGACCATTTGTAAACATATAGAGACCCCTCCGTGCCTCGGAAAGCACGTTAAGCCGTTGGTCCCGACTGTCATACAGTGAACTTTGATAGTCGTTAAGTCATTACAATTCTGACAACCAGTCTTACTATGGAATACTGTATTACCTAGCAATAGGTTGTGGAGGTCAGATAGGCAGTCGCTCTATGTAAAATACGGTATTCAGCTAAATCCGGTAAGACTGGAAGCCGACCCCAACATAGCTTGGGAAAAGGCTAGGCAGAACTCACAGAAGCAGAAGAAATAATTGAATTGATTCTTAATTCAATTAATTGATCTGTCTTTAAATCAATTCATTGGCAAATATGTGAATTAGGCGTAGGCAAAAACAAAGTTATGTGTAAATTGTAATATGTTTTAGCCATTATTTTTTTCTTTAACTATGGAACATAATAGTCAAGATCCAATTACAAAGTTCAGAGAGGTTAATTAAATGCTAAAGTCTTAATTCGATTCTTGTTTGCTCTGTAGAGAATGTTTGTATAATGAATTAATTACATTACCTCTATACTTACATCTTAGATAAACAGATCCACATTTATCAACATTAACTTTGAAAATAATTTCGCGCTAGTATTTACTGGGGTGAGTGTTATCCTATTAATTGGCTTATTATCAATCACTAAACCAATTACCGCAGATCAATCAATCAATATTCCAATTTGTTTGTTGTGAGTAATTGTTCATTGTAAAATATGGTTTGGTGTTTATACATTTGCGTAATTAATTAAGAGTTGGCGTTTCAATTAATTATATATTTGATTTATTATATGGGATGAGATCATATACATTGTTATGTAGATTGTAAAATGTGAGGTTTTAATAGCAGTGAAAGATTCCACTTCTTTTTTACATGTTTTTTTTATCATTCTAAAAGCTAAATACTTTGCAATGAGGATGTGCTTGAGTATTTTATGATGAAGAATAGTTATGTAATTAGAATGTATGAATGTGTGTAATGTATAATACGGTCAAGACTAGTTCAGGGTTCAATTCTAATTATATGCATAAAATATTGGGTCAATAAAGAACTTATTATTTATTATTATAATATAAAAAATATATTTTACCTTATTATTTTTAACCATTAATTAAATGAATAGGCAGATGTAAATATGTAAGTGATATATCATTATTTAAACGGTAGTAGTCTAATGGCGGAGGTGTCGGATTTGCGATCATGTGGCTGACAGTCCGAAAACCAACCATTGAACTACCGAGAGAACCCACTCGAAATACAAGAAGTATTTATCTATTTTCCAGGGGTTATAATAATACCTACTAGTAATGTGCGACCCACATTGCTATTAATACAATACTAAAATATTCCAATCTTTATAAATAATAAATAAATATCTTGGGACAGCTCACACACGGCCACCTGATCCCAAACTAGGCAGAGCCTGTACTATGGTAACCAGACAACTGATAAACTTACTTATATATTTCTAAATACATACATATTATAGATAAATAACACCCAGACACAGACCAAATGATCGTGCTCATCACACAAAGATTTGTCCTGGGTGGGAATCGAACCCACGACCGGCTTAGCAGTCAGGGTCACTAACCACTAGACCAACAGGCCCGTCGAAAAATCTTTGAATATCAAACTGAAAATGTTCCAAAATCGTGTAACCTAAATTTTAAACTCCTAATTCCGTAGGGACTGTTACAATTCTGTGTTGGGATTGTAAGCCGAACCGGGCCGTAACGTGATATTTACATGTTTATTAGTAAAACAAGGGCCGACGTTCCTAGTAAATTGTTAAACGGTTGAACCGAGAATGGTTCGCTTGATTTACCGTGTAAATTTACTTCGGGGTAACGTGGAGAGATTTTGGGAAATCTGCAATGTTAGGAGACGTGGCTTTAAATTGAATTAAGGAAGAGGATGAATAAAATAGTTTTGTTTTTGTGTTATGTGCAGAGAGCTGATTATTATTTTCAAATAAAAGAAGTTTATTTTCATAAACCCAGCTTTCATATAAACAGAGTTTTTATCAATCCGACTAATAGTTCCCGAGATTAGCGCATACAAACAGTGATAAAGTCTTCCGCTTAATATAAGAATATTAGTCAATAAATATAATAAACCAAAGTCCACCGCCGCGTCTATCTGTCTGTCTGTTCGCGATAAACTGAAAAACTACTATAGTCAGTTAGGAAGTGTAGACTCCAGCGAGCCTAAAAAAAGTGACATTCACACGGACAAAACTAAATAGAATCATATTATTATCGCGAAGTACATCCTATATCGGAATACAAACAATAAACACAAATGAACCAAACATTACCTTCTCATAATCTCTGAATCGCATAAAAACGTAAATACCTACACATATGGCAGCTACGAAAAATCACAAAAAAATGTTCGCACAGTTAGTATCTAATAATTTACTTTGACTGTTAGTCGGTTTTTGTGCAACTTGACACGATGTCTTTTTTTAAATAAATAAACAAGCAAAAAGCGAATGGCAATAAATCTGCAGGTCGAAATGGGGACACAGAAAACTATGGAGTCAAAATTGTATGTTATATTTTATATTTTGTTTAAATTGTAAAAACTTATCAAGTAACCTCATTATTAAATTGAAATATTAATCACTTAAATTATAATAAACACTTAAATAAACTTGATCGGCAGGTAAAAAATATGTTTTGACAAATGTGAGGAGAAATACTCCCTTGCTCGCTGCTTGTTCTCTGCTTGTTCCTCAGGTAAGGGTGTCATCGAGGTTCAAAGCAGTGCTTGTAAACCATGTATTAACTTCATCACTAACACTCAAGCAGTCAGTAGTGACCTTTGACCCTGCGTTTACTTCGACTATTAGTACCGGTGAAAGCTGACGTGAAACGACTTCCAGAAAATGGTAATAGAGGAGACAGTTCATTACTCAAACTCAAAGGTGCATGTAGGAATGTTGAAGTGCCTTTTGGCTAGCATGTTTTATATTTTAAATGATCGGAATCTAAAGATCTTAACATGGACGAAGAGAATCTTAGATTTGTAGTATACATTCTCATAAATTTTATAAACCAATTTTTTTTTTTTACAAAAAAATAATAAGTATACACCGTTAATTCAACTAGTCCTAATATAGAAACACACATCCAAACATCACATCCTTAACCTAATGAAGTTTCCCTTGCGAAACAAATTAAATTAAACATTAAACTTTCGCCCGAGGATGCAACTGCATGCCTTCGGAATCCATGTGTCCGTGAGAATTTTTTTAATAATGTACACACAACGCATCTTTGAAGACCCGCTGCGCTAGCGCAGATACTTGCTAGCATGGTTTTTTAGAAAATAAATGTACAGTGCAAATGTGTTTTTAGTTTTGTTGGGCTCGTGTTGATTGGAATGAAGAATGTTGGGACGTAGGCTTAAAGCAATATGTTATACACAGATGAAATATTTAATGTAAAAGACAAACAAGTTGAGATTTTTATAAAGGTAAAACTTGAATTCTGATGAAAATACATGACAGAAGACAGAAACCAAGCTTAATGATATCCAAACAGATATCAAAAGCCCATAAAGTATTCGCTCAATCTAAGATCAAACATACAACTTCAAATGATCAAGCAACAAGACCAACAGGACATTCAAAAGCAAGAAACATTAATATAACAGATAGCAAGGAAGAGGATACCAGATAAACTAATTCCGCTAGATTGCAAACCGACGCACAATTACTTATCGATGATAATGCAGATTTTGAAATTATCAAAACGGCATAAGATATCTTAGACCATTCTACGATAGTGTTGGCCTCTGATTCCGCAGTCCGATTGAATAAACGGGCCTATATTTCTTATCAGATTTATAGGTTTAAGATTGGATCGGCTATTAATTTTGTTATCTAGTGCTCTCTTGCAGGTATAGCGGAAACAACTGGGCTTTCTCGAAAACAGGCCGAGTACATGCATACAATCACTTATTATCAGGTAATGTTATTTAGGTTGCAACTGTACTTGAAATATTTCAATTGTCCTATTCTGTATGGACAACACATTGATTTAATCTGAAATTTAGATCTACAATATTTATTTGAAATACAATAAAATTTCCACTCACGGCAGAGCACAAAAGAAACAAAGTCTAAACATAGACCGTAACTAATATGAATATGTCACAGTAGCATAGTGACACAAAGAATCCAAAACCAAGTTAATCAGCAATTAGTCAGTACATATTAATTGGGATCAAGTTCACTAACTTGAGAATAAAGAAAGTAAAAAAGGTAAAGCTAATAAATCCAGACAGATGCAACCGAATAAGAAGACAAATTGCCTGGTACATAACTCCCCCACCGAAACTTTGGCAAAAGGAAAACAGAGAACACCACATCTGGGCACCTGTACCAAAATACGCGAATATATGGAGGAATATTATTCCTAGAATAGCAACAGACTGTAAAATGAATATGGAGACACCATCTGCATTCAAAAACTTGCAACGCAAACAGGTCCCGCTGTTGCAGAAATTTCTGCCAGAGGAATTTGAGCCTTGAAATTGGGAGCATAAGAAATTTTGGGCGAAAATTTTGAAGACCCTAATGATAAATGTTGGCCATAGGATGATTTGTCATTCGTTGTGGACAGCGTTGACGTTACGTTTCGCCCTTTTGCTAATGTTCATTTTGGGCGGTGGAACAGGACTTTAAGTGGAAAAAGTCATCCACTTAATTTTAGATTCTTTGAAGTTTAAAATTAAGGATTGTCTTTGCCATCATTTCCTAATAACAGATCGATGCGAACTTACGCGTTACTAATTTTATTAAATCTCGTATTTCTTTATATTAAGTCGCAATAAAAATAATTCCACATGAACCGTTGTTCATTGTACCTCAATATTTTGCTTATACAATCCCTAATGAAGTTATTCGTTCAGAGAATAGTTAGTAAACAGAGCTGCATTACAGTTGCCCAGTGGTCACAAATAGATGTTCGAGCTCAATGAACTGAAACACATATCATAGCGTGGCAAGCTAATATTTACAGTGCTCTGCGACAGGCAACTTGCCGCGAATACATCAATGACAAACATTAAGCTAAACATGAATGAGGAAAGTTCATTAAACATCTATAATGAGGACATTTGAAATGACTACAACGCGCGCTCAGGATTAGAATCATTATGGCTGTAAAGTTGTTGGAATATTTCTAAATCCCATAGTTGAAAAAAAAAACACACATTAACAAACTATAGATCATGATCTACACTAAAATCGAAGATTAGCCGTGCTAGACCACAAAATGTCTGCTTTATTAATAAGTTTTTACAAAAACTTCTTTTTAATCTATTTTAATTTATCATTTAGAAATTTGATTCTAAGTCCAAGCAAATTATGATTGGTTGTATCATAAAATAAACAACAAAAATCCAAATTGAAATTCCTGAAACATCAAATAAAAGCAATAAAAATAGCATTAAACCTACCTACGTAAGCAATTTTAAATATGACATAAATACCACTAAAATAAATATTTAAAGAGGAGCTACTGAAATAGAAGATGCGATACGGATCAAATGAGACAGTGCGTCAAATACATAAGATTTACAACGTGTAGTCGGGACCGCGTTTAATGAAGAAACATCGAATTTATCAGCTGACGGCGCGTTGACAACTAAGGAAATAAATGCTGGTGCAAAATTATGGGAAGGAAGTTTATGGATTTTAATCTAAGATTTTACATGGATGGTGCTACAGAATTTCTCAATTCCAAATCCACTTTATTATAATTTTCTGATGGTTTAATAAAAAATGTTTCGTGTGATTCTTTAGATTTAGTTAACGGTAGTTTTTATCTAACTATTTTACTAGTACTTTATGTCCCTGTAAATTAAAATAATTAATTAATCGTTGTATGTATTTATTTAGTAAATTGGTCATTTACATCTATGTATATTATTACGTGAAGCAAAAACTTGTAACCTACTTGTACACTTTACGCACAATACGGTGTACTTGACGTTGTACACTTATACGCATTTTTGACACATATAATCTTTTGTCAAAAAGACTGGTCAAATTCAAAATAGATAAGATTATATTGTTTAATTATCTGAATGTCAAACAAAACCTATACCTACTCTTTATTTTATTCGTGAAGCAAAAGCTTTGCCCCTTATATCAAACTTGAAATACTGGGCCACTTGTATTTTTAAATAGTTTAAAAAAAATACTAGAGCACTTAAATGGTAAGTGAAAAGAGCAATAAGATTCCTTCAATATGGCTTGTTGATAAATGATTAATTTACATCTATGGCACATGTTCTGGCAGCTGAAAGAGCAGGTGCAAATTCTATTATCGATGACCTTTCTTCATTATTAGCCTTTAGTCACAGACAATTCGTTTTTGCTAGTTAGGTTATAAATTTTATAAGTGCAGTTGCCCATTATTCAAATTAATAGGCTTAAATTTATGATAGGCGTGAGTTTCTGTTTATAAATTAAATATCAATTGAATTTAAGTATTTCAGTTACCAGTGCAAATAAGAACCAGGTAAACAGCATGAGGTAAATAATTGACCAATAATTATTGACTTCCATCCTAGATACCACAATATTTCATACTTCCAACTATAATTCTCGATACTGTCTGATTATAATCTTTACAGCATACATCAAAGGGGCAATTTTCTTGCAAAACACCAATTAATTCAGTCTCATTTGGAGAGAAAATAACCGTTATTTATGAGTTTAGAGTTACATCCGAGATTATGCGCGGTCCTGACAAATTTCCCGGAGACAAGCGCCGCGAACGTTTCACTTATTTGGCGCGAATATATCAAGTTGAATAATTGGCATTATTTACTGACCACGGAGAGCTTGAGTGGCCCTTTAAATAATCATTACAGCCTTAGGCTTAGGATGCCGTGGAAGCGAAATAATAGATTATAATTTATAGTATGTGACTAAACTGCCTTACAGAAATAACACGAGGTTTACTTTTTACTTGATACAAGCTAGCATAATTCTAATTGTGTCTTTTATATTATTTCTAATATAAAATGAATAATTCTAAAACAAAATGACAAAAAAAAGCTTTTGAGACCAATTTGCACTATATAACCTAAGTAAGACGCTACAAAAATAGTTGTTATTGCATAGGTAGCAAACAAATTTAACATTTAAGGCTTGTTTAGTAATCTTATACGTAGCTGAACAAGTAGCAAGGTTGAACTAATCAAAGTCATCAAGACTAGAATGTTAGCTGAGATTGAATCACTCTTCGCAGACATAGGTGCTACAAACAAAATCTTAGAATCTCACAATCCAGTTAAATTTATTACGAAATATGTTCCAGAAGTCTATTTTCTTCCAGTTGTAAATATTTTTATAGCGAACCGTCTAAATGGAACACGGTGAAAAACTATTTATTTTCATTTGAACTATAAAAATTTTACGGCATTTTAAGCACTTCGAAACAAAATTTCACGAGTCTCTTAGTTAAGGTTTATTTGTTTGGCTAGAGTATTTAAGTACATGTCAAATTTATTATGTCTCACTTAATTACTTGTTTCTTAGAACTATCAACTGCGGTAGAGAAATTGTGTGCGAAAGACACGGGCTGTAAAAATAAGACGTTTATGATACTAGTCTGTTTAGTGACATTAAAATTGGCTTGAGATAATTGTTACTTGTCTACTGAGAAATTGGGTGAGATGTTTTTGAAGCAGCTGAAATCATTCAAAGTGACAAAATATTTAATGCGTTGATAGCAGAAGATCTTAGGTATTCGGACTATGAATTTGGCATATTCCATACGTATAGGGATGTCGTTGTCTAAGAATATAATATTCTGAATGGATTACTCTTTAACTAATCCTAGTCACTAGATAAGGATAGATCAATATTAGCATACGAACTATGGGGCATGAAAACAAAATATCTGGAACGAAACACAAAACTGCAAAAAAAATATAACTAAGCTGATAAAAATATAAGGATAAAGGTGAAGAAGAAAAAAAGGGTTATAAGGATATTTGAAGCAAGAACTCGACCTTACAAATGTTCTCAAAACGCAACAAAGGCAATCATAAGATATTGCCATGAACCAAAAATATAGTCAACTCATGACCATGCTAAAATTAATAAACAAAATTATTGAGAAACGCAAAATGAGTGGAAATATGAAGAGAGCTTTCTTAGTTGTCATAATAACATTAGTTGAATACAAAATGGCGTCTGATATCCAAGGTTGGGTAAGGACGTCACGAATGTACGATCACGATTTTCCCAATGTATTAAAAATGCAAAGGGCGTGCCAATGCCATACAAGGGCTGGTAGGGCGGAAAAGTTTGCAGTGACGTGAATGTAGACTTCAATTATGTATATTGCATAAGCAAATTAGGTAAGAAAACACATTATACATTGCTTTAGTATTTAAAAAAATGTAGTTATTTGAACGAGGAAATAAATATCAACGATCATATTTCTACTCTAATTGATATGGCTAATAACATATTGAGAACATAAACAGAAATGATAACTTTTTAGTAACTTACAGCCGGTTTCTGAATTGACAATTTCAACTTAAGATCGTCTCAAACTCTGATCAACCAATCTTGAGACAGCGTGTGATATTGTTCGATCAATGGCCTAAGTATAGTTTCTGAATATGACAAGTTGCTATTCCTAATTCAGAAACCAGAAATTAGACGTCAAGTAATATGAAATAGCTAATAGGTTCTCTTGATTGACACTATTCGACTCTCAAAACGTGTCCACAAAACATTATTTCTAACTATATAGTCATCGAATACTGAACCATCGTAAAAAAGGCCATAACACGGTTAACAACCCTACAAAGGGCTAAAGGATGCGCAAGCGCAGTGTCGTCTGTCGTGTTGGCAGCACTGACGCTAAAGGCACCGACATCCGTTGCTCCCGCCATTTGTATGCAATACGAAATGATATTGATTTGTCGTTTTAAGTTTACTTCGGATCAAACGTTTTCTGAAGGTAAGTATCGGTCCTTTGTTTAGATCTGTCTAAAAAACTTGGATTGCTTGCTAAGTTGATGATTTACATTTTTGAAGGTAAGATGTTAACAAAATACACTTTTTTAGTATTCTAAGAATGATTTTCTTGATTGATGTTGTAAATACAAATTGTAAGCAAAACAGTATTTAAATACTTTTTGCTTATTACCGTATTTTACATGGAGCGACTGACTATCTGACCACCAGAACCCATTTGATCTGGTGACACAGTATCTCATAGCAAGACTGGTTAAAAAAAACAATAGATATTGAATTAAAACTACTTTTTTTTACGAATTTTATCGCAGTTTATTTGGATTTTGATTCCCGACGTTTCAACGCCTTCGGTCCAGCTCCCTTAGACCAAGTAAATTTCTACAATCGTTAACGATGATAGAATCGCTCAAATGTATCAAAGTGACAAGGCTATGTCACGTGACTTATCGAAGAGACATGTCATTTCAATACATTTAATGTCTTTTAAGCGATTTCTATCATCGTTAACGCTTGTCGAAATGTACTTTGTCTAAGGAGGCAGATGTCAAAGTCACGGGCACGAGGATGGGGGCTAAAATTTTTATAAAATGTAAATGTATTAAAAACTTGTATCTTATTTTTATACGGAATGCAAAAACAGTTATCTAATACCAATACATCAAGATCTCTTAATGTTTTCGTTGATGCGGAATGTTTGTTTAGGACTGCAAGTGAAAAAATATTCGCAGAATGTCATCACTGTAAACATTTTATCTTTCCTTCGATAGCAACACACAATATTTGGGTTCTAACAAAAAATGAAGATAAACATCTGATACCTGTATTTTTTTAAATTAATAAATAATCTATGAAATGGCAATGTAGGTAAGAAATATTTTTTACAAATAAATGTTATCTAAGAGTTCAGAGTTGAGAACAATAATAGCATTGAAAGTATATCTATCAGTTTGTCTTGTCTTGTATGCATTCATACAGCTAAATGCTGAACCGGTTTTTATGAAAAGGTATGAATTAGCTTGAATCCTAAAAAAAAAACAGGATATTTTTTGGGCACGCGGACAAAAGCATTATATTAATAAAAAAATAACAGTGGCTCATTAAAATGAATTAACCTTTAATCATAGAAATTGTAACATCTTTAATAAATAATTACATCATAAAAATAATCCATAACATCCTTTCAACCCTAAAAATCACGACAAATTAAACAAATTATCATCTCTGAATCAAATTGATGCACCAAGACAATATAACACAGGACGTTACATTTAATAGATCAGACAACCAACGTATGAAGACCTCATGTAACCGGACGTCTATATAAAAGTCCACAATGTTTCCGATTTAAGAAGGGAGTTGGGGATCCAATTGTGCTGGTCATTAGAGTAATTAGGCATCCGGTGCTTCTAATTAGAACCAAATGAGAGGGTTGGGGAAGAAACAATCGATTTGTGGCCGTGAAGTAATAACCTTTTCCGCTCTTATAATAATTTTCGGTGTTAATGTGTGATACATTGTCGATGTAACTGAAAGATTTTCTGGTACACGTGAGCAATGGCATAAGAATTTAGTTCAACCAAAAAATAAGTAAGTGACCAAAGCGGTGCCAAAATCGTATCGATTCTGATTCCGTATTTAAATATCGTTGGCGCAACACTAACGATTGTAGTTGATATCGATAAAGCCCTACGCATACAGTTTTACAATATCATTCTAGACATGGCGCCTTTAACACGCAATGAATAATAATCGGACAAAAGAAATCATTTCCGATTGCCAAAAATAATGTACTATAGGCCCTACAGTTGATTTCGACACGACAATTTGTATTCTCACTGCACATCAATTAGAATTTTAAATTCTTGATATCCCATCCCAGATTTTTGTTAATACGGATGGATTTTGAATACTAAATTCGGTGTTTTTGAATATAAGAAGCCAATATACATTCTAAGCATGTCTTTTTCGTCCTATTGTTGGTCTTTTGATGTATTTGACAATTTGTACAACGGATTATTTTACCGTGTTTCTTCCTACAGCCATTGAGAAAATTGATTTAATGGTATTATTGTAAAATAAATTGCTGAAATAATCATTGGAAAGGATACAGAGGTACATCCTTTATTAGAGGTGTGAACTAAACGTACGTCATTAGGCTGTAATGGGTCGTGGTAACAAATACACAATGCCTCATTTTCGAACTCGTACTTCCCTTACATGTTTGCTTCTACCTTAGAAGCCTTATGGTTTGTTGTATATGCTTGGAACAGTTGTAATATTGCCTCAATAATCCGATATTATCCAAAAACGTAATGACTTAATTTGCAGTTTGATTTTCAGTGTTCTTTTGTAAAGGATACTAGCTAGATATTTTCTTGCAAATCCCTCGTCCTAACCTAAATACTTTTAAAGTTTATGAGAAAATGTTCAACTCTTTTCGATGAGGGGTGTGAACATAATAACACATACGGTACACTGCAATAGAAACTGTAGGTATCTAGCGTAGTTGGCTAGTTACCGAAATTATCAACTTATATTACGAATTTCGGTTAGTAAACACCTGAATTATTTATATTTTTTATCATCTTACATTTTGATCATTTTCAGGAATTTATAAAACTCACCTAAAACAATATCTCTTGCTGTGGCGACACATGTCGATGCCAACAGGATCGTAATGGCGAATGGCATTTCGCGCCAAAACGCAATCACGGCGAGGTTCATGTTACCCAGACAAACTCAACTCCTTTTATTGGGATCCATTAGTTTCTGAAACAAAAGAAAGAAATAAATTAATTTTAGTATAATATTTCTAAGCTGAAATTTAGGTATGTTGTAGTACTTGTATTCTGTTCTTTTGTTCTTGACGATAAAACCTTGAAATTTTCCGATAGTGTAGTTTTCAGAGATAAAAATCAAGAAATACACAAAACAAAAAGGTTGCCTACGGGACAGAAATTTACATTTTCAGAAGTTTAAAGTACAAAAAAACACTAAAACCCCATGATCAATTAAATAACTCGCGAAGAAAGAAGACTTTTTTATGAAAACATCATAACAAAACATTAATTAAAATCTAAAACGGACGAAAAAATTGATTCAAAGATAATGAACTCACGACTCTGGTAAACAAACTAGGTGTATTGTTTATTATTTCCATCCTAAATGAGGGTGGAAGCGATAGACTACGGGTTTATAAAAGCTTTACCTTTTAATAACTTAATACACCTAAATCTCTAGAACATAGAGGCTATTTAACATCGACTGTACCAATAATAATAAAACAAATTTTTTCAATGTTCGGTTTTTAATTATAAAACAATAAATATTATTCACGTATTTTTTGCTTTGTTTGGAGAGGGGGCCACGTCACTTGTGGCTACCATTTTCGCTAACTTCTGACGTCACAAGTACCAACTCCTGTACAAAATGTGTCTGTGACAAACATTTGTCTGATCCACAAAGTTTGTTCCAATTCTTGACATACGATGTTTTTTTTTTTCAGAAAATACGTACTCCATACAAAACGTACCCAGTTTCTACTGCTACGAGTATATAACTTATATTAAGGACTATGTATAATTAAAAGAATAACAGGTAAAAGACCTAGACCAGTCTAAAAAAAATATCGGCTACAAATATATTGAATGGAACATCTGTAGCTCCAAAAATAGCCTGCCTAAGATTCATAGGCTATAAAATGCAATGCGTTGCACACATTGGCTAGTTAGCTCTAACCCTCAATACTGAGGGTGTTTAAAAGTAATAAATGTCAAAATATATAGGTTTTACACTGAAAGTGTTTCAGTGCCGTAATACTTAAAGTTTATGCAACTTGAGAAATGCGATGTTAGTATTATTTTATTATAATGCGATTTCTAAAAATTAAATGTCGATATTGTCTTACAATTGTTTTGTGCTCTATCTTTTAGTTAACTGGGGCGCTGTGAAAAGAGAAACTCTAAGTTGTAAAGTTTAATTTCAGACCAGTTCGACTCGCGACACCGCCACCGCCGCGTCAGCTCATGATTAAGGACTCCTATTGAGTCTGAAACTAGTCGGGCAATCCCGAGAATGCGCGTGAGTAAGCCGTTGAATCCTTAAATAATTTAATTTCAGACGTTAAAAAAAATACATCATACTAAGAGTTGTGTTAAACGGGTTGGGCACAAAAATAAGAGCATGAATCTATCAACTCTACACAAATGTTAAACTGAATTACTCAATACAGAAATTAAATGCAAATAAATTACGAAAAACACCTTCAATAAAACGAGCGAATGTTTTAACATATTTATGTACATCGATACGTAGGATGACTCAAAAAAACAAGCTTTTAACACATAATTTACGAGGTCAAATCGAGTTAATTAAGAAACTGAAATATAGCCCAAGAGCCCACGACGGCCAGACCTTCGTCATTTTATAAAAGCTGAAAGTTCTTCTGTGCATGTCCCCTATACAGGTAAGAACGACCAGCGACTATAGAGTTTGGGTTGTGGTTACTTGGGCAGGTAACAGGTAGTAAAGGTGTACAAAATAGTACCTTAAATTCGTTAAAGTATAAAGCTCAATTTTTTCATATGTTCTTCGGGATAGCTTTAGAAATCTCGTCATCCATTGCCAGACACTTATGACAGTTGCTACCCCCTGCCAGACACCCCTAAACTTTAATAAATTATAATTATACTTTCGTTATAGTATAAAAGCTAAATTTTATATATGTTACTTGGGGACCTATAAAAAAATGTTACCTCAGTAGCCGGACAGTTTTGATGGTTTTTACTTCCTGCCAGACACATTGAAAGTCCGTTGTAGGTGCGAGCTTTACTTGGTTGATTGCGATCTTTTAAGATATCCAATAAAAAATAATTTTATTACGTTCATAGCCATGTTATATAAAGTAAAAAATGTTATTTTAATATCATAAAATCCAAAAAAAAAAGTGTTATTGCATGTATAAACAATATTTACTTAATCGTTTTTATAAATTTCATCATCGTCGTCGATATTTTCATTTTCTTTATCACTACACAACCATTGACGTCATGATCGTCATCAATATCGCCTTTTTCGACAGTTTCTCCAAAAAAATAAGCAAGTTTATACAATTATGAATAATTAAAAAATTATGTACCTACTATAATTTGTCATAATATTTACATACTGATTGAGTTTTGAGCGAATCACTAACATAACTTGGTAGTTGATCCCCTTCAAACCATTTGAACTGGTATTTGTCATCTTTCAATACCCAGCCGTTATTGTCTGATAAATAAATAAATAAATAATAATAAGAAGTGCTGATACCGATATTGCGCCAGTACAGGTTTCGTAAATCGATGTACAAAGTCTTAAGCAAAAATTTGATGTGCTTACCTATTAGGAACAAGGACTTGTACCACACGGCCAGCGAGCTCGCTGTCTTCACGGAAACGAACGAATTTTGTGTCTTTTCCGGGATGCCACACACACAAACGTTAGTTTTTGCGGTGCTCAAAGAACAAACATGCGTGTTTCGTCAAGTGTCTTCAGCATGAATCGTTCCAGTAGCGTAAAAATTACAAATTAATGGAATGGATCGGCAATAGCTGCGGATTTTCGACGGGTCGTTAATAGCTGCATTTACCTTAAATATTGTTTTTACATGCAATAACACTTTTTTTTTGGATTTTATGATATTAAAATAACATTTTTTACTTTATATAACATGGCTATGAACGTAATAAAATTATTTTTTATTGGATATCTTAAAAGATCGCAATCAACCAAGTAAAGCTCGCACCTACAACGGACTTTCAATGTGTCTGGCAGGAAGTAAAAACCATCAAAACTGTCCGGCTACTGAGGTAACATTTTTTTATAGGTCCCCAAGTAACATATATAAAATTTAGCTTTTATACTATAACGAAAGTATAATTATAATTTATTAAAGTTTAGGGGTGTCTGGCAGGGGGTAGCAACTGTCATAAGTGTCTGGCAATGGATGACGAGATTTCTAAAGCTATCCCGAAGAACATATGAAAAAATCGAGCTTTATACTTTAACGAATTTAAGGTACTATTTTGTACACCTTTACTACCTGATACCTGCCCAAGTAACCACAACCCAAACTCTATAGTCGCTGGTCGTTCTTACCTGTATAGGGGACATGCACAGAAGAACTTGCAGCTTTTATAAAATGACGAAGGTCTGGCCGTCGTGGGCTCTTGCTCTAATACTTGTGTGTTGTCAATGAATTTAAGATTAAGGTTATTGCAAAATATCTTCGGGATTTTTCTGGCGTTGTTTTCATGCGATATTAAGGTTCTCGAGCGAATGAGAAAATAATAATCAATTTATTATGAAATAAAATTATTATTTTGTAGTAAGTAGTACCTAGTAGATAAATCTTATTCCTTTTCTTTTATCTAAGTTCATTTTCCAAATCTTGCTATAATTTTTTTATGAGTGCCAAAAATAATATTTTGAATAAATGATGTTTTAATACATCATTTATTCAAAATATTATTCATTTATTCAAGATTATCTTTGGAAGAAGAGGAGAATTTTAGAATTTAATATAATAGAGATGCTCAATTGAACTCAAATGATAATTACCAGACAATATAATGAGGTAAAGAAGAAATTTATACAAGCAGACAGTTTCATATTATTATAACACGGAACCAACATACAAAATAACATCATTTTACATATACATATATAACTTTCGGTCGAGTACACGGCACAGGTCGTTGGCACGTACAAATTTAAACATTAAAATAAACAAGCATATAAAATAACTCGTCTTTGATTCACTGCCCGCCGTGACGAGGGGTGAAGTTTTTATGAACTTCATTATACTTCATATCAATTTACTTTTTAGATACATTTAGTGAAAGTATCGTATTAAAAAGTCTATTAATATAATAGTTTTTAGTTACTAATTGATTGGTTTTAATCATCATTTTTATCATTTTTTCAGCCAGTCGCTGGGCATCAGACATAACCGAATATAGCCTTGGGCATTCAGGAATTACATATGTAGCTTTCTATTGGTGAAAGGATTTTCAAAATCGGTTCGCTAGTTCCAGACATAACTTCCTATAAACAAACTTTACCTCTTTATAATATTATTATAGCTTTTAACTGATTAATGAAATTTGGAACTATTTATTTTGAATGAAAACTTTTTTTAGCAACTTTCCAATCGGTTTTATTGCCGACTTTGTTTACTGATAGAAGTTGATGGTTAACTAGTAAGTGTAAAATAAACTTTTTTTATTCCAAATCTAGGACAAAACCATCACTTTTTGTTCATAAAATTATTTTTAAAATCGCTGAAGTCAAAATTTCCCAGCTGAATACTCTGAGATTAAATTTCGAAACAAACTCAGGGTAAACAAACTAGCCAAAAATCGAATAAGTACTTTAGTTAGTAATAAAAAGCCTTACTACTACAGTCACTATGAAATTAAGCCGAAGTTCAAAACGGACACGAAATAAATGTTGTTTCAAGAGTAGAGGTGAGACGGTCAATTCTATCGAAGACTAAACAATTGTTAAAACTTCTGTATTTACGAAGTTTAACAATAACAAACTTTTGCTCCTAATTTCCAATTTATTACCTATAGGTAGTGCAATATATATTAAAAGAAAAATGTAGGGAATGCTATTTAGTGGCGTGTAAACAAAAGACAACGATAATCAGGAAAAATTAGATCATAAGAAAATGCAGGGAATACTATTATTGGCGTGTAAACAAAAAACAGGAAAAATATCAAAGAAATGAGGACCGAACTGAAATCAACCCACACTTTTGCGGAGATGTCAAAACAAGGGGAATACTATTTAGTGGCGTGTAAACAAAAAACAGGAAAAATATCAAAGAAATTAGTACCGAACTAAAATCAACCCACACTTTTGCGAAGATGTCAAAACAAGTAAAAATAGCTTTAGCCCGCGGATTTTCCTGGTAGGACGCCGCTTATCAGCGGCAAAAGTAGCCTATAACCTTCTTCAATAAATGGGCTGTCTAACACTAAAAGATTCTTTCAAATCGGATCAGTAGTTCCTGAGGTTAGCGCGTCATTAGCGCAAACCAACTGGTTAGCTTTATAATATTAGTATTGATTAGTATTAGTATTCGTTTTACTATATATAAGTAGGTAAATTAGAGACAAGACAATTGTTAACGACAAAATAACCAACGACACTCGTAAATAAAAATTATGTAGGTAAGGTTTTAAGTTAGCTAAACGCAGATTACACGCGTGCCACGTAAACATAAACTTTTAACGAGCAATCATAAACAAAAATAGTATTTTTCCCTTCCATTGAACGCATAAACTACATTTTTGAATATCTGTTTTATGTCGAAATTCATTCGATCATATAACATTTTCTACGGTAACATTTATCATAGTAGCGAGGGGTTAACCCGATAAATATGGCTACATCTTTTAAGGGTTAGACCGCTTTTTATACCATTCTAAATCGGTTTTCAACAATCCTTTTTGAAATGATTTATTCGTTTTGAAGGGCGAAGGGGTTTATCCATGTAATTGTTGAGCTATTAATAACTAACAGTAAATAACTGTTTTAAATATAGTTCGTGTTTTGTTTTCGGGGTGAATGACTACAACGATGTAGTCAATTGATTTACAATTAATAAACATTTCAACTGATTTACTGATGTTCGTATGAACAAAGTTGCAGATTTATTTATTTATTTATGTAGTACACAACAGACAAAAATGACAAACAAATACAAATAGTCCGGGAGGTAGCGTTGCATTTTGGGTAGTAAGTTTACGCCGATTGCTTGCCATCTTTTAGTATAGACCTCGATCGACTTATAACTGAACCAAGCGTCAGCTCGCGCACCCGCGGTGGGTATGGAACCGGAGGGTTGCGAAAGTGGTAAAAAAAAATTAAAAAAAAACTTATAGTACGCCGGCTAAAATTGTTTTCAAAAATAGTTGTCATCATACTGAGCTGAAAAAAATTCGTCAGCTGCATCGTGGAGGGGGGATTATGCATCAGCTGCTCGCATGAACTTGTAAGAAAACACGCAAAATAAAGTTATAGTACGCCGGATGAAATTGAGCTCCGTGATTGTTTAAATAATCAAAAGTACGAAAACAACAATCAGCTGCGTGTATAGCGGTGGAAAGATCGTCAGCTGACGCAGTAAAGGTGCAGATTATTCGAGCAATGCACAGAATCTTTCATGATATATTTTTGCCTTATTTTTTTTTTTCAACAAAATGGATAATATTAAAAGATATCGAAGATGAATGATATCCATGAAATATGATATCATATAATTGTAAAATAAAATTTACACAAAATAAAATGAAGGGCGATATAAAATTAAAAAATCCAAATTTATAGAACTTGTTTAGAGAAGTTATTCGTTGTCGATGGTATCGCTATCGGAATCGTTCACTGATAAATCATCATCTGAACTGTCCTGCAGGAAATCGTTCTCTTCATCTTGATCCTGTTCTTGAGCTCGATTCTCTTCACCATGAGCATGTTAATCATAAAAATTAGGCTACCCGAAATATTCAAGCTCAGAGAAAGTGCCACCGATAAAAAATCCATATCGCCACTATTTTCGCTGCTATCCGTCATACTGGTGACTGATGGGGGTACTTGATCTCCCTCGAACCATTTGAAAACATATTTCTCTTGTTGTTCTTCCTATCCCCAGTCCGTGGGAGATAACTGAGAAGGGTCTCGAAGGTGAGCATGGCTCCAAAGGTGCGCTATGAACGAAGTGCGCAGTAAATGCTGGTGTAGTTCACGTAGTGGCACTTTAGCACTTTTCAGAGACAGATTATTTTTCTGTCGAATCTCCAATATGGGAGCATATTTTTCTATTGTTTTTTTCGGAAAAAAAGTATTAATTTCTCTTTTTTTTGCCACAGAACACACAATACGGTTGAATTGCCGACATATTAGGTATTTGGACTTGCGTCCGTTCGACCGACAAGGAAAACCGAAACTGATTGTGTACGACAAAAATCCAGACGGACAGGCAGATGCTGCTTTGAAATTTTAGGGGGAAGATTGGAAGCCCGAAGGTCGTGTTATGGGTTCGAGCAAGGCCAGAATCTATCTCGAAATATGTGTTCAAAAGGAAACAGCATAATAGCAATGCTCCGAAATATTAAATCTCGACTGGGTCAGCTGACGGTTTTCCCACCGCTACACAAGCAGCTGATTGTTGTTTTCGTACTCGCAATATTTTGAAGAATCACGTAGGTAAATTTCATCCGGCGTAATATGACTTTATTTCAGGTTTTTTTTTACAACTTCATGCGAGCAGCTGACGCATAATCCCCCCTCTACGATGCAGCTGACGATTTTTTTCGTGCTCAGTATGACGTCAATTATTTATGAAAAAAGTTTCAGCAAGCGTACTATTACTTTAGTATTATTTTTTTTTACCTCTTTCGCAGCCTCCCACACCCGCACCCACCGCTACTTGTGCAGCTGACGGTCGGTTAACTTGTTAGTCATATAAGATCAACTATCGATGTTAATATCAGCCGGCTTACTATGACTTTTGCATTTGCAACGCTACCTCCCAGACTAAAATCAGAGAGGTACAAAGGTACTGCTTATTTCTTGAGAAATTTCTGCTAGCAGACCTGCGACAGGATAAATATATTAGGAACAGATTCAGACGTGGGTAAATATAATTTCAATGTTATTTGGATTTATTTTAAAGGAATAGGTAGGTGTAGGTGTGTGATTATTTCAATCTCGAATTCCCGGTAATTCACTTTTGTTAACAATTCTGTTTGTTTCTCAGAATTTAATATCGGCCTAAATACGAGTATATGTCCCACTGCTGAGCACTTGCCCCCTCTCATATAGAGAAGGAACGAGCATTGATCACCACGCTTGCTCATTGCAGGTTGGCGATTTCAGATTCCAATTTTCGGTATCCAGGTTTCTTCACGGTGTCCTCATGCTGTTTATCTTCAATAATTAAAAAAGTACATATAACTTTGTAATAGTTACATTGTTATTTGCTTGCAATGAGTTCGAACCCGCAAACATATGCATGCAAATCCGTTCATTGATATTTTAAGCCACACAAAACAACACTAAATAAGAATAGTAATTTGTCCAGCAGTGGGCTAAATACAGGCTAATATTAACCCTCTAAATGATTACTTAGGACAAATTAATTAAATCCTACTTATCATTACAAAGCGTTGTTTTTTCTGTATATTTACATTTTTGTTAGACAAAAACCGTTTAAAACGTAGATGTATTCATAAAACAAATAATTACATAACACGAGCGCCAGATGTCGCGGCAGAGGTTTTTTAGATTTCATGTTAGTAAACATAGCTTTATGGTTATGTATAGGGTGCTGTTTAGACGAGAAGATATTTAAAATTGACGTAAATAAAACATAATAATCGTTTTTCTTTCTTAATAATTAAGAATGTATTCGCCGTTTAAAGCTGGAAAATTATACTATTTATATTGCTTTTTTAGGACAATAAGACAATTTTTAGGATGAAAACAAAAAGGGATTCGTAATACCAATTGTCTTACCAGTAGTATTGGTAATTTGGTATATATTGGTATTTATTAAAAAAAACAATAGTTAATTAATAAACAATAGTTAATATTTAATTAATTATGTCTTCAAATTGAGCTTCAATTTTCATCGTAAATATTTAATGATAGGAATTCATAATTATCTATCTTTGTTCTCGTTTTACGTTTGTTATTATTATTATCGTTAAAAGTAAAGGTTTTTATGTAACTAATAGTATAACATTGAAATCTTTGGACTCTTTATTCCTAACGTAGAATTAAATGTGATTAAGATGTGATCACATACAATTGTGGAATGTATTAGAATAATCCATATACATGAGATTCCTTCATCGAGAACTATTTTTAAATCTTCATTACAATGCAAAAAACAATTACAATTATACGTAGACCGCTAATCAGCCATCAATACGCATTATGTATGTACAACCGATCTCATTAAATCTCACCGCACTCCACATTAGCTCAGTAATAAACAAACAGTGCTAATTATACAATTAGATTGTGAAACCGATCGCCATTCGACGGGACTAACTGACCAATAGGTACTATTATGCGCATGAGTTAGAAGTTACACTTCAAGCTCTATTGAAAATAATACCGGGCTATAAACGTCTCACTGCTGGGCACAGGCCTCTTCCCATGTAGAGAAGGAATGAGTATTGATCACCACTCTTGCTCATTGCGGGTTGGTGATTTCAGATTCCAATATTTGGAATCCAGGATTCCTCACGATGTTTTCCTTCACCGTTTAGTCAATGATGTCTTAGAATGATTAAGAAAGTACTTATAACTTTGAAAAACCATGATGAATACAGATTATATTTCGTGGCAAAATTAATCGTAATTAACACTCTTTAGAAATGTATAAAATATATATTATTTTTTATGAGACGCGTACAAAAATTGTAAGTAAGCGTATGGTTAACTAGATCAATATTGTCAACTTTTTCAACCGAATCATATCGTATTTCTTCCGAAATAGGCTTTCTGCGTATCCATATTGTGCGGCATCTGACCGCAAACCGCAGAATGGTCATAATTGACATAGTAAACAATTGGCCGCAACCGCAAATGAGTATATAGTAGGTACTTATGCAAAATAACTACGTATGTTACGTATATCGTGTGAACTAATTCAGTTATTCTATCATATGGTTTAAATAACATTTGACAAAGAAATAACCATTTTTAATCAAATAAATTTATGATGGAGGAACACACAACACCACTGCAAACACTTGTAGTTGTTTTTTTTTTCTAATTTTATATATCTAATCGTCAATAAGAACTGCGACTATATAACTATAAAACAAAATTATTTATCATATAAAATCAAGAAAACAAATTTAACATTCGAATATACGAACATTTTCGAATTATAAAAATAAAAATAAATGAAAAATATTTCACAACAACAATTAGTTTTCAAACAAATAAAATTACAAAACTACCGCTCGCTATCTAATACACAGGCATTCTAAATCCGCAATCTAAGTTCGTTAATTCGCGTTCGTATTTTAAAACATCCTGTGCGAGGAAGCGCGCACGTGCGGTAAACTTCCTGCGTTACCTCTGCGCGTGCGCCGGCGACACAAAGCTCCGATCGCACTTGACGGTTTCTATATTCCCTTTCAGTTGTTCAAATCATCCTTAAGTTTTGAATTAATGTTGGTTTATTATGTTTGGTTTTGTAGATAATAATGTCTAATTAAGTATTTAAAAGTAGGTGTCGACTTTAGTGCGTATTTTTTTTAAATTTCGACTTTCGGTTAATAGTTTTGATATGGTATTTTTCTGACCCAGGTCTCAAACCAATGCTAGTACCAATACGAAACTGTTTCTTCCAAGTATATATTACCCAGGAGAAACCTAGGTTAAACATAAATGTGTAAGTAACAATGCTTATCGAAAGTAATGTTTCTGGATGTTCCCCGGAAAGCGATAATTGGAAGCTGAAATTTCAAATAAAATATAACATATTCTATTGTGTCTTTAAGTTATGGTATATGAACGGCCCAAAGCTATCCTAACCTAAAAAACTTAACTAACATTGAATACCACTCAAGATCTGTACAAAGTTGAGAGTACCCCATAAAGCTCGGTGGTCGTGCATTTAATGCGCTGTACATTTACCGTAGCTTGGGGTGCAAGCTAAATATAGCGGGAACAGGGAGCCAGGTAACCCCACAACGTGCGGTTTCAAGGGTAAAGGAACACAACGTTCGTTATTGAAACCAGAGCTAAAGCGAAGGATTTTTGGAATTCAAGTATCGGACTAATTTTGGTTGCGAAGTTATGGGTAAGTTAATCTAATAATCGTTTGATCAACGCAGACATTTATGGAGAGACAGAACCAATTTATTCAAGGGAATATCTGGAACAATAAAATTGTAGGACTGCACGGATAGTCGAGTGGTATAGGTCACCGCGCTAATTACCACTGTGCGCGACGTGCTGCGGTTTCGATCTCCGCATGAGACAAGTATTTGTGTGATCCACAAATGCTTGTTCCAAGTCTGGGTGTTCTTTGTGCATGTGATTTGAATGTTTGTGATACCCCAGCGACACAAGGATTAAATTCCTTTGCAACACGTGTCGCAAAGTGGTAATTAGCGTGGTGACCTGTACCACTCAGCTATCCGTGCAGTCAAAGTAATAAATTAGTTCTTAAATTCCAAGTTTGTAAACTGGACTTATTCATGTTTCTTCTTAACCTTCTACCTTGAAACAGTTCTAAATATAATTAAAAAGGATTGCACTTGACTACTTCAGACAAGTGGCACTCATTGCTATCTTTACTACTGGTTAAAGATAACTTATTGCTTCATAAAACACGAGTAACTCAATACGATGTCTAGTCGACTGGTAAAAGTCACTACAAAGAGTGTGAAGATGGTTTTTTAATTAACTTTGATTAATTTTATTCTAAGAATGTAAATGTAGATCACTGTTGACGGCTCTGCCTGAGGTCTCTATTTTTCTATTAAGAAATTTAGACATTGTGTAATTAGTTTTTGAGTTTATTGATAAACATACAAAATACAAATCTTTCTTTTGTATATATATAGAAATTTATATTAGGAATAAACTAAAAATATATTTCAATGTCCGCAATGTTTTTTCAACAATTTATCCGAAAACATTTCTTTCATCAATTACAAACTAAATTACCTAGATATGGGTACCTACTACTGGTAATACCTAGAAATAAAGTACATATTTAAATAAAATGAGATTTAAAGACACCAACATCTGACAAGCTTCATCTTTTGTTCTATGCATCGTTTACACGCCTACGTCTATTTAAGACTAGCCGACGAGACTAGTGTTATATATAGTCCAAATATCTAAATCCCTAACTCTCACAAAGTGGTCCTATATTGAGATGTGATATCACAACAGTTCTGGACCAGTAATCAAACAGTGCGTTCACACGATAGGTCAAATTCGTGCGATCAGCGTTATTTCTGGATTTTGTATACCTTATGATGCGTTTACATTCGTGGTTTGGCAAGTTGCGAGGAAAGTAGCTGATTCATTTTAATACTGCTCCATAGCTGTTAAAATAAAATAAAAACATTTAAGTGTCTATTTATTTTAGAACTTCAATCTTGTAATTCGTTTAATACTTTAATTACAAAAATGTGTGTAACTTTTATTTTTATTTTAAAGTATTGTTACGTTTTTAGTAGGTACTAAAAATGCCAAGTTATTAATATCTTAAATGATTTTAGTCATATTAAATGCAATGATGACGCATCCTTCCATAAACTTCGGAAACAAAATTAGTTTAAGTAGAAAATATATTTTATATTAACTATCTGAAAGAACATCAACGGAAACTATCTACTTGTTTATAGCGGAATAAACATTCATGTATTGATTAGACATCAAGTATAATCTAAACAGTAACTCAAAACTGGTGCTTCCGCAAAGTTCATCAACTCGACCCACTTCCTTCACCATAAATCATATTAAACATGTAAGTGTTACAATCTATTAACAAAATGAAGCCAGTTACTCGCCCGATAATATCGTGTAAACAGGTCATAGTCATCGGGTGCTGTTTTCTGTCTGTTCGTGTGTTCTGCAAGATTGTAGCAGGAGTAAGATGTTTGAAAGAGTAATGTTCCGACAATGGTCTTGTGTGATTATCGTAAGGGGTTGTGTTTGTGGTTAAGTGGTGCATAAATACTGGGATTTTCATATGTTAAGTTTTACACAGCTCTCTGAAAATTCCTGTTGATATAGAAATCGTTTATTTTCTCTTTAAATAAAAACTCCTTGTTCCTGCTACTGTAGGTATAGTTTAATCTTATTGATTTAATATATCATTTAACTAAATAAAAGTATAACCACGATGTCAACTTTAGTAAAATGCACACAGCAAGACCTACACACTGAGTAGGGAATATTATTAACACTTTAATAAATAAAATGCTTGAGAAAGTCACATTGATAAAATCAGGACCATCCCTTCGAAGTTGACCCACACTTAAAATACGCGAAAAAAAAAACTAATACAAAAAGCAAAATCCTGTGCCCACATAAATTCAAACAATGCATTCACTACGCCCTTATAATATCGTTACCATAAAATATTCCCACATTACGCAAACTGCAACAAAACATTCAATATTCAATTGATAAGAAAAAACTTCCGCATCACGTTAATAAGTGTGTCTCCGGGATTCGAACTAGCGACCTTGGGGTCCGCGCCTCCCCTATAGCTATTGTCCGGCTGAACAATTTGTAAATCATCGATAAGGAGCTTGAGATTCTGTAGGGATGAGAGGTTGTCGATAAAAAAGGATAAATATTTAGGTAGCTAAAAAAATTTTTCAATTTTTATATTTAATTTAAATTTTTATTTTACAAATAATTTGTATATAATTAGAGTAACGATATGCCTAACACTTATAAACGTTTAAAATACCAAATTACAACGGCTTCCAAAAAACATAGTCAATGCAAGCCATAAGAAATTTATGATTACGACGATACGTGTACATATTTGTAAGTACTTTATTACTTAAATACAGATATCTAATAATAATTACCCAGTCATACACCCTAATTTAAATCTTATTATCATTCCTCATCAACGCCAAAACATGTATCATACAATATTCACCAATTTGTTAATCGTTACAAAACAATATCGATTTAAACAATCAAAATTTACATCACGTATTCTCTATCTATATAAACCGAATCCAATTCGTTTATCGATAACAATCGAGTGGATGGATCGCATCACTAGGTTGCGCTCGCGCAGAAAATCGTTATTCAATTGGGCGAGCGACTACTACAGACCATAAATGTTGCTACTATCAAATACGTGGCTTGAATTACACGATGGATGTCAATTCTACATCGGTCGTTAAATTGTCGAGGTACTTTTGAATTTTCGACTTGACATGTGCTTTGTAGTTTTATTTATGTACATTTGAAAAAAAAAGTTTCGAATAATGTAGCTAAATCAAATTCCTGACTACATGTTGGGATAATGACGGTTATTACAAAAGCAGAAAGTTTCCTCCCTCGATGAAGTAGCTACAAGTACGTATAAAGAGAAAATTGACTATAAAAAAAATAGTGAGTAGAGAACTCACAATTTTTCGTGGCATTAACTTATAATTTGTAAATACAATTGTATATCCCCAAGTGCATATTCACAAAAAAAGTGTCTGCAAGCGACGCCTAATTCAGTATTTCTCAAACTCATACTATTTTCTTAACCCAAAAGAAATGGTATTACAATTTATATTACATCATAATTGCGATTCAGTCTAAGTTTAATTAGTTATTCAAAGCTAGTGCGGTATAACAGGCAGTTATGCAGTCATTGCCATTCAGTCATATCGTTAAAATTTAACTAAGTTATGTGGAACAAATAACTGTTAGCGTATGGTCGTTTACAGTAAGGTGTTGTTATTCTACACCTGTTTAGTTATGTAAAGAATAGGGTATTATACCAAAAATAAAAATATTAGACATACTCGTATGTTTCAAAAACAAATAATTAAGAAGTTACAGTGAATAGAAAATTCGCGTGACGTCACTCTGTCGTTACAACCCCCACTTTTGAAATTTAAAACGCTTCTTTGTAAAAAAATATTGTTAAAGAAAAAAAAACGTGTCCAATAGTTTTTACTATCTGAGGAACTAAATAGATTATTGTACCCAATTATTGTATCAGTATAATACCGTTATGCGTGAGAATTATTGTTCAAAAAATAAATACTCTTTTAATAAAAATCAAAGAATAAACAAAAGTTTCTAACAGAAGACTGCGGCAACATTTCGTAATAAGTAGTTAAAATTATGCAAATTGCAGAAATTTGTATTTTATGCGTCCAAATCACACACGTGACAAAGCATTAACTCGACTGTTCGTTTCGCCACATCAACATTACGAGCGATTACTATTGAGTGGGCAATCAAACCTGATTAAAACGACTCTTATATGTTGAGGTTAGTTTTGACTATAATTTCAGTACTATTGTAGTATGGTTATAACAATATAAGAGATATATTGCCTCATGTGTTGCAAAAGTCATGGGATTAAGGTTTGCTAAATTGTTATTAGAATAACTTCCAAGATAAGATAAGTACAAATTAGAAGCATTTCAAAATGATAAACTGAGATTCGCGGTTTCACCTGCGTTAGTGGTCCTCCCGCCTTTTTCGTAGTCAATTTTCCATTGTTTTTAATATTTATTCTGCTAATCGGGACGGAGACGAATCCAATAAATCAAGGATCATGAAAATCGGTCTGTCCGTTCTTGACTTATTAGTGTTGTAATAAACCCAACATTGTTTTATATACTTATACATACATTTTTATCTGTAAATGCGATGACTAGTACCCATCCCTTTAAGAAAAAATATTGCTAATTCATCCGGGTCAGCGCGGCGATCTGTTGCCGCGAATCAGTACTTTATAACTTATTAAAAGACACAATAATAATGTATCTTAGGTTAGGCTCATTCATTGAACCGAAAACACACCAAAAAGCATTGGAATAAATAAATCTCACTCTCTTATAACGTGCGGGATTCAAATCCGCAGTCACAATCCTAGAAGGCGAATCACTAAGCTATTTGCGTTTGGGTCAAATTACATAGGAGTTAAGACTTGTAGGGAGACAAGACGTATGGGCCACTTTGTATGGTTCTGAAAATCAAAACACTGTTAGATGTCCGCATCTACATTTCAAAACAGATACCTACGTAAATAATTTGCATATTTCTAAGTTAGATATTCAAATAATACATTTATAAACGCCTTATTAGCCTCTAATCGTTGGTTTTGACTTTTGAATGTAGTCAAATTAATTTGCAAACATTCAATATATTTTTACATATTGGTGCCATTACCTATATTTAATTATACATTTTATGTCATTCAAGATCGCCATCTTGTATTTAAATTCAAGTCTCATTTATAACATAAGTCAAATGCAAATAGAATCTATTTATTTCGCATTGGCTGAGAGCTCGATATTTATGAATCGTAGTGCTGAAATTTTCACGGTACACTATAATTTATTTCCAACATTATTTCTTACATGATATTTGTTAAGCAAAATAGTTTTATAATATTTAGGGTTTAAAGTCGAGAATTGAACGCGCAAGGAAAACAATAGTCTTCGACAGTTCGGTTTATCGATAAGGAAATTTATCGATATTTTAACAGCATTGTTTTTGTGTGTGTTATATTTTTTCATATCTGTGACGTAAATCGAGAAATGATTGTTAATGCAAACATTTAATCTTTGTATTATATTTAATTTTATCTTTGTAACCTTTTAAGTATATGCACTTTTTTATACTGTCAGTAGATACAAAAATCGACATTACGCATTATATTGCACATAAACCTACTAAAAAAGTCTTCAACTTGAATTCAAACTTCAGAATACCACTACTTCAGAAAATCATATCCAATAAACTGCCATTAACATTTTAAATCCCAATTGCATTGATAAAACTCGACACTTTCTCACCATATATAAAGCGAGCTGCAAATCCGTTCACAGTTCGCACATACACACATATAACGCAGCTATCTGTTAGTTACTCGCCTTGTCACATTTATAGCGAATTAAACAAATTTATTAGGATGTTACGTATAAGTTTCAACGTTATAAATATCAGGCGATTTGTCTACGAGAAGTGCGAAAGTGTTGTGAATAAAAAGAGAGAAATTAATGGAGCTATCTTCACGCTTACATTGGTTTAAGGGGTAGATAAATATTGTAAGGTTGCTCTTCGTGAATTGAATTAAGAGGGACAATGAAAATCTAAAGTTTTGTTCAAAAGCCCGTCAGTATTGGACATGAAGAAAGATTTCTTAGCGTGTTTTTTTTTCAGAGTTATACTCAGCTAAACAGACATTGTCGGTATCGTTGTACAAGATGGACATTAGGAAAAGGACATAACAGACTTAAATAAATTAGTTAACCCACCTTTGCTTTTAATATTTTAATAAGTACAGTCACGGTATCAGTATCAGTTATTTAGCAAGAAATTTTTGTTGAAACTCAAAAATATATACATGATTTGAGAATTGTTATAATTGTACTGTACACCTTATTTCATGTTAAAATAATCTAAACTCCAAGCTCCACAATAGTATTTATGCCCTAGAAATCGAAACCTAAACATTCCACATTACTTTTCAACTACTATATACCAATTATACTAAATGTTAATGTAACTATCCAATGAGAACATAAAAGGATTTCAATACTAAATGTTTATCTACAAATTTTATTTAGAACATGCCAATACTTACATAATCAAGGAATTCCTTCTTTTAAAGAGATTACTACAAAACAATATCCGTTTTCCGATCTATTTGAAGTTTTTCAGCAGACTAGTATATTCCCGAAATCGATTTGCTTCCCAAGAATTCTAATAAACATTGCTTCATCAAAAACAACGTTGTAATCTTTTACACACGTCAGTATTAATTAGAAGATCCGAATTTATTCGTGTCGGGCATAAAACAAGAATATCAAAGAGTTTCTTAGTTTTTTACGAAGATAAGATATTAAATCTTTCGAAGGTCAAGAAATGTGAATGAGTTAGGTATAATTTTATGGATTAATCCTACACATTCTTATTTACAATTCTTGTAAGCCAAAAGTAGAAAGATAAATTTTTACATAACAGATAGCTTAGTGATACAAAAAACAAATGACTGCCAAATAACTTACTTGAAAGAGTTTTTACTAACAAATAATAAAATGTTTGGATAATCAAAGAATATTTGACGAAACATTATAGAGTTGTTTGTGCTTTCTTTCTTTTAGTAAACAAAAGATTTCGAAGATACCTTCAGTGAATGGAAAATTTGCGTGACGTCACTTTGTCGTACATTTTTTGTTAACCATTAAGCTACCGCCGCGTTTATAGTGCTTTTTTCTTAAAAAAGATAAATGTGGACAACATCACATGCATTGCTCCGAATCCAATGTAAGTAGCTAAAGCACTTGTTTTATGGAATCAGAGACAACGAAGGTACCACAAACACCCAGACCTGAGACAATGTAGAAAAGTGTTTTTTCTACATTGACCCGTCCGGGGATCGAACCCGGGACCTCAGAGCCAGCAACACCTTTAAAACCGGTGTGTACGCCACTCGACCACGGAGGTCGTCGTTGAATGGCGTACACACGCCATTCAAAGAAAGAAAAGAAAAAAAAGATGAATATATACTACTTTTATAGATCTTTGGGAAATTGGTAAACTTCAATGTGTGTCTTTGACCTGTCATTTCAATACTCCTCTCAAGAACTCAATTCTATCAGTCTTTAGGGCAAAATAAGTTTTAAGTATTTTTTTCGTGTGGATTCGTCATCACTAAACGTGAATCCTATCAATCAACGTAGAATTTTATATTTCAAGGTAGAACATTACACTATATTAGATAAATTAATTTTCAAAGGAAGATAGATTCAAGTATTTGTAAACAAAGGAACGATTTATTTAATAAGATAATAAATATCGCTTTGAGGAAATTGCAATAAAAAAAAAGCCGATGCTCTTTTGTTTTTTATTTACTATTGCCCTTCCAAAGGCATGACAGATAACATACAAACTTTATGAGATAGTCTAAAGGTCAATCAACCATACCAACATACTTTATCGTTCATCTAAAATCTACAATAAGATTCCCAATGTAATAAAATAATGTGGCAATACTCATGTCTTTAAAAGTAAATTGTTCCAATATCTTATAGAAAATTGTTATTACTCTGTTGATGAATTTCTGTCGCCTGGAATTTAGTATTGTGCTTAATTATAATTCATTTTAAGTTAAATTTTTGTCAAATTATTTGAATTTATAAATTTATTTTTTCTCTTTCTCTTTACTATTTTGTTAAATAACAATTTGTATGCCCAGTGGCTGATCATGGAATGAACATTATTAAATATGTAAAACATACTGAACACCTTATGTAACCCATGTATCACAAATAAACGGATTTGATTTGATTTGATTTGATTTGATCTAATATGATTATCAGACCAGTAATGTGACTTTTCAAAATCATTGGTTCTGTATCACAAGAGTGTTCAGTATTTGAGTTTTCGATGAGGAGAAATTTTAACGTAATTAATTATGTGAGTCATACTTGTTTATCTTAAGAAAAGGTATTTTTCTGAAAGAAAAAATTGTGTGCTTCTAGATAGTGAAAATAAATTGACAATACAAATGGAACTTGGCTTTTAAAAGTTCAAGAGTAGGGGCTTGTAACGTAACAACATTAAACTATAGCCTTCCTTATTAAGGGCTATCTAAAAGTGAAATATTTTTTCAAATCGGCCCAGTAGTTCCTGAGATAAGCGCGTTTAAACAAACAAAAATACTCTTCACCTTTATAATATAATTATAGATTACTAGTTATCTTTTAGAAAAGAAAAGAAAACACCAGACTATTTCGTAGTAAACTAAGATATAACCAAACGTTTTGGTACGTCTCGAGTAATCTTTATATATAGAAGTCTGAAGCGTTTTAACGCAAACGTGTTTGTTTACGTTAGACAATACGAAATCGTGTTAAATGTTCTCAGCAATCCAGAATTGATTATGTCTGCAAATTGGTTTATTTTTAGACTTGTGGGTTTCTTTTAGTATTAAAGGAGTTATTTTAGTCTTTTGTTCACTCTTTTTAATATTTACCACCGAAGCAAAAAGATGGGTGTTAGTTTGACTATTACTGTGAGTCCGTGGCACCGTAGCTCTTAAACGAGTTGACCCAATTGGATGCGGTTTTTTTATCTGATAGCTGGTTTTTTAGGCTAAACGGTTTCTAAGAGGGTGATTAAAATACATGAGATTTGACAGTTGATAAATACTTTTTTGTGTTGATTTTTTTTTTCAGAAATTGAGGTGTAGTGTACCTACGTTGTAGGTATATTATGCTATATGAGAATGCGAGCAAAGAATATGTACTGATACATCTAAAATTTAACGATAGAGACGTACCAAAAAATACAATATCATTCCACTACTGACTCCTCATCCATTTATGACTGAACATAACAGAAAATAAAGTGCTCGAAACAAAATTCTAGGTTCGCCACAAAATACAGATAATGTCATTTTTTCTCTCCAACTTGAAAAAGGAGTATTCGGGCTCACACATACAGATGCGCTGTGCTGTCATCATTTAAAAAATGGAAATTCATGGCAGAAAAAAAATACTTTTAAACTTTGTTGCTGGCCAGTATTTTGAAAGTCAAACCTCTAAGGAAATTAACAGCAGAAAAAACAAATACTTTAACTTTGTTGCTGGCCAGTATTTTGAAAGTCAAACCTCTAAGGAAATTAACAGCAGAAAAAAAATATACTTTTAATCTTTGTTGCTGGCCAGTATTTTGAAAGTCAAACCGTTATCTAGGCCAGTGGTATCTGAAACTAATAGCTCCTAAACAATACGTGCGTTGTTCATTGAGCGGGATTGGATAACGAGCAGGAGGGGAGAACCGTGATGGTTTCTTTTAAATTGCTTGTTTGTAGGTTAAGAGACCCGAAACGTGGAGTTTATTTGGTTCTGTAAGTACGTACTACGTGCTTTTGGCGAACGGTTAAAGTCCAAAAAGTATTTTGTTACTGTTGTTTATTTTTACTTTTCTTTTGTTTTTTTTGTTACTTAATGTATTTTTCTGTCGCAATGTTGAAATAATAATTATAAAAAAAATAGTCTTTAATTTAGAATACTTATTTAGATAGAATCACATTAAAAGCCTATTTTTTTTCATAAAATTACCACTGTCATCATCTGCCTAGCTTTTTCTCAAGCTATGATGACTGAGAAATGACCCCAAGGTTGTCTTCCAGTCTTACCAGATTTATCTGTATACTGTATTTTACATAAAGTAACTAAAATCGTCATAATTTAAAAGTTTTTCTAAATTTATCACCAGTTTTCTCCATTATATTCAAAATTACAGTTCACAACTCAATGAACTAAATCTCTTTACCTACATAACCATAAACATAACAAAAGAGGTTCATCAACAATGCAGTTCACATAGTTTTAACGCGGCAGAATATTTTACGTCCTTCGACACATTTTTTAACAAAACTTCTGAGAATTGAAAGCCCTATTCTGGATGCAAGTCACTGCACAACGTTGTAACGAATGACAAGTCCGTGATACTAATCTTTAGGACAATGGGTGGCTGAATTAACACCTCTGTAAGACAGGATGAAGATAAGATTTAGGGTTCCTTGTTTACGGTGTGAAGCCCTTGTGAGTTTTTTTTTATTCGTAAAATGGTATGACTTTTGGCAAACTACAATTTTTCAACAAACAAACTAAAATTTCAATATTGCGTACTAACTGCTTAGCGCGTTCTAAATAATATTTTACCAATTTTTTTTTCTGGAAATCTGTTATACATTTGCTAAGCACCGTTGACATTTTCATAAAGAAAGCCCAAGTAAAGAGTTATTTATTAACTGTATTAGTTTTTAATTGGAGAAAGCTTGTGTTGGTGTTTTTGTGTCTAATGGAGCACATACTTACTTACATTTTGTTTTTAAAGCTATTGCAATGTGGATCGAACATTACTAGTATTCCTACCAGGTTTAAAACCGACCACATGATCATTAATCCAACGCCCTAGCAATTACAAATCCAAATGGACTAATTATTTAACCAAATATGCAATCAGTCAAGTACGACATAAGCTGTCATTATTTCAGTCACACCTGTTTTTGCAGAGAAATAAACGCGAGCATCAAATTCTTACATAATAATCTTTGTATGAACTCAAAAAACCCTTTAACCCAAAATGAAAAAAAACCCTTCAGTACTGAGATATTAATCAATCAACGCATCTAACATTGTTAGTAGGTATTGTTACAATTTACAAGCATACATGTAACTGTGTAATGTAATCAAACAAACAGTTGACGATCACGACTGAACCAATGTTAATTGAAAGTCCTAATTCTAACAAATGTAGTGAGCGAGCCGGGGTCAAATTATGTGCTTGTATTAGGGATGACACTAAACAGGATTACATATATTTTTGTTTAATTTTATTTTATTTCGAAGCTTTGGTAGCATTATGGCTAGGGTATCAGACTTGCGATTATGTAGTCGCAGGGTTCGCATCTCACCCATTGCACTATCAACGTGAACCCACTCGTAACACAAGCGTTTAGCTTAACACGAGAGATTAACAAGAATACTAGTAATGCGCGACACACCTTGCTAGTAAACTTTATTAAAAAAAATACGCATATTTGTGAGTATAATCCCCGAATACTGAAACGCGAATTAACTTCAAGATGTTATTAAATATCTATCTGTCGCTACTTCACACCTTAGAGTGACAGAGACAGCATGAGACTGAAGGGCGGCTTCAAACTAATTGACGATTCAGTATTCGGCCGCAAGTTTTGTATATGATTTCACTGAAAATCTGTTGTTTTTTAAGCAAGTTTGAATTTACGGTATTTAAATAATAAAATAAAGTAAAAATATTTTTAATATAGTCTTAATAGCTTGCTGATCAAGAAAAAAAAAATTATCATATAATTAAAAAAAAGCTTCATATTTTTTTTTATTGATAAAATATTATTATTTCTCACTTCAATCGTTTAGAAATTCCTCTCATGAAATAAGATAAGAATATATAGAATATTTGTTAAAACAATAGTTCATACATAATGCCCACAGAAACCCAGTCTTGCTGACAATGTCACGCCCTCAAGTTAATTCAGCACAGCCCTAATTCAAGCAACGCACAACATTAACATTCCCTGCATCGCATACAAATTCTTTTGCTCGTCGACAACAAAGTTTCTAGTAAACACAGGTTTTACAGAATACGGTCACCAATGACAAGTACAGTAACAGACCACACAAAAGTAGCAATAATTTGTCATTGATGCACTTTAACTTGTAAGAAATAGGGTTTATTTTTGTGATTGATTGTTGCTATATCTATACTAATATTGTAAAGCTGAGAGCTGAAGAGTTTCTTTGTTTGTTTGTTTGAACGCGCTTATCTCAGGAACTACTGGTCCGATTTGAAAAATTATTTCACTGTTAGATAGGTCACTTATTGAGGAAGGCTATAGGCTATAATTTGTCACGATAACGGACGCCCACGCGGGCGGAGCCGCGAGGAAAAGCTAGTCAACTATAAAACTAGTCAATTAACCAAAACAGATTTATGTCCAGTGGCATTTAAAATATTGGTTTTAGAGCAAGTTTTCAGTAGAGAAAGAGTGCATTTTGTTTCCTATTTTTAATTTTTATTAAACTATCCTACTAACATTGTGAGTCGCACATTACTAGTAATCTTGTTAACCCTTCGTGGTAAGTTTAGTAATAATAATTCGCAAAAACTTAGATAATTTATTGTATTTTCATTTGTTTTATAAATGTCCGTTGTGACTGTACGTGCGTGAAGTGATTTATTGGAAGTAAGCTATTGTTTAGTACTACGAATTATGTGTAAATTACATACAAATCCTATGACAGCGAGACAGTTTATTGACGATTATGACTGCCTTATTGTTAATAATTATTTATAGTGGCATTCAAAACATTCCTTGAATATTGGGCGGCGAGCATTATGACAGTTTTGATAATATTTTAAAGGTGTATTAAGTCGATTGTTCTTTATTGATTTGAGCCTTTCAACACTTAAAGGCATTATCTCAGTTCATGTTAGGAGTTCAACCTCTAGATACTAATAGTAAAAAGCTGAAAGGTCTGTTCAGTTGAACGCGCTTATCTCAGGAACTACTGGTCGGATTTGAAAAAATCTTTCAGACGGAGCCGCGATAAAATCTAGCAAGTGAAACGTCCTGTAACCCTTATTAGAGCCTATTTATATTTGACATATCGACATGATTGTTTAATGAATTTATTTACTGTAAGTCTTCTAACTTCTGTATTCATAATCATTGTAATAGTCATATTCCCAAGGTCCAAAAACTTCCATTGGAAATTACCTCTACATCATAATATACACTGTTTTAATTACAAAGGTACGACTGACACATACCTCCGTATACGCCATCAGAATACCGTTGTTTTTCATTAGCACCTGCGTTAAATGGTAATTAATTAACGTTATTCTTCACTTCCCTTTGTTAAGTATTACTAACAAACAAAGAAGTTGAGATTTTCTTTCAAGGATGTAACAATTATGTTCCCTAAGCTGGTAAAATGTCCTCACGTGAAGATATCCTTTTTTCGAATAAAAAAAAGTTTTTTAACAATGTGTGTCGCACATTACTAGTATTCTTGTTAACCCCTCGTGCTAAGCTAAATTGCTTGTGTTACGAGTGTGTTCACAGCAGTAGTGCAAAGGGATTCGAACCCGCAACCACATGATTGCAAGTCCGACACCCTAGCCATGAAGCTGCCGCCGCTTACTATATCGAAAGTGCTTTACTAGTTTCGGGCTAAAATGGATACCCTAATCTTGAGGTCATAACGCTTTGGTATGGCCAGAGAGTTCAAGATCGCGAAAGTAGTATAGTATACACAAAAGATCAACAATGTATCAATAATTGTTATCTTACAATGACATATTTACGAGAAATCATTTTATGGTTTTTAGTCCACAGGTAAAAGAGTACGAAAGTTTAGTTGGTACGCAATAATGCTAAGCATGTATTAAGTATACGCTCGGTAAATGAATGATAAAAACAATAAAAAAGAGTAAAAAAAATGGAGGCAGCAGCAAGACTCTCTTTAAATCAGAACTTTTACGAGTAAACTTAACTTGTTATAAGTGACCCTTAAAGGAAAAAGACCATAAACTTAAGTGTTACATAACTATATTATATGTTCTCGCGACACTCGTCTGGACTTTTTGATTAAGGGGAGTTACAGTCCGCCTTATGATGGCTACAGAAAACTATGGAGTAGTTCCTATGATTTATTGGCATTAACTTTTTACAATCCGAATAGCCTACAAATATAGTTATAAATGAACAGATTATTATATGAGTGTAATATATGTGATTTTAACCTTATTGCACATACAAGTATAGTCAAGACATAATGTACGAAATATTAGTTAAATTATACCTATTTAACGTACGAATCCTACTATACAGATATTAAAATGACGACTATTAATATGTTTTCTTTTGTGGAAAAAAATCTGAATAGCCTACAAATATAGTTATAAATGAACAGATTATTATATGAGTGTAATATATGTGATTTTAACCTTATTGCACATACAAGTATAGTCAAGACATAATGTACGAAATATTAGTTAAATTATACCTATTTAACGTACGAATCCTACTATACAGATATTAAAATGACGACTATTAATATGTTTTCTTTTGTGGAAAAAAATCTTTCAACCTGCCAAATACATGTAAATTGAAAATTTAAATTCAGTTCAATGTTTTAATTTTGTTGTAAATGATTTTGTGAGTATCAAGTCGTCTCATCTCATACCTCTCGTTGTCCACAAGACCAATAATTCTCCAGTCCTGATACAGAGTATACCGGCCCTATTGTACAAGTACTTGAAGGCCCGTCACTAAGTGCTCGCTCTTTTGTTTTTGTACGTATCTACAGAAACTATGCGTTTCAATAATAACTTACTGACACATATTTATGTTGTACCAATGATGGTACAAGTAAGAAGGCAAAAGGCAATGTTCAAAGAACAACATTGGAATTTTTTTGCCCACGATCCATGCAGCCAATGTGACCAAGCCAGCGCCACTTTAACTTGGCTGTTTGGATACCGATATAATTTGCGTTTTTGAGCGAAGGGTGGTGTTCCACACGGGACCGGTTCTCCTGCATTGGATTTTTAATTAAATTGTAACTGTAGTAGCAAACAGCGCCCCCCTGTCCTTATTCTAGTGAACTACTACTGTGACGCGACGTAGTTTGAATACCGAGAATGCTATTCAAAATAATCATAAACTTAATTTAAGATCTAAAGTTTTTTTCTTTTTCAAGGCAGTGTTTACCTCAAAGACCTTTTCGGAAAAATATTATTTTAGAGCACGATTAAAGTGTTTCTGGAAAGAACTGGATTCGCAAATAGATGTTTTCCAAGATCTATATTAAAACTGTCTTTAAAGACCCTTAATTGTTTGTGTAGCTTTCACCCTTTGTTTTATTGGAATTTAGGGTGCAATAAGACCAAAATATGGACTTAATTCTTGGTGTCAGGATTGCAATGGCTATACGTAATATGAAACAGAACACCTCTCTTTACCTCCTCTAGGAAACTTCATAGCCCAGTATTCATCAGATCCATCTGCATTCAATAACAAACAATGAAATTATTCTATATCAAAACCATATTATGTATTTTAAGACATTCTGGCTAACCTCGACAGAATTGCCTGGATGAAATCGATTCCTGAATATTTGGCACTCGATTATAAACAAACTTCCACATACTCGATTATTTAACTTATTTATGGAATTGGAATTTTATTTTAAGTTCTGTTTTTGTTTGATCGGCCAGTATGGAGCCAGACATAACTAAAAGCGGTTCTTGAACGGAAGCTTAACGTATTGTATCGTATATAAGATTAGATCTGGAATATTTTTTTGAGCCCGAACTGTCCCACTGCAGGACAAACAACTCCCTTTCTTCCTTGCATTTTCTTCTCTAAAGATTTTGAATAGGGCCCTTAATTACGCGAAATCTTAAAACAAATCGAGACGGTTAAAAGTGTCAAAAAAAACAAGAATGAGAGTGATGTTAAAATCTCTACATACACTTCTAAAGTACCTCCAAAACAGCAAAACAAAACAGTAAATCATAAAAAGTTAGACCCAATCCTCTCTTGCTATTTGCTTTGATTATTAGCAATGCACGAAGCTGAGTTCCAAACCCTGCAGATGATGTCCCTACTAACTTTCTCTATTTCTCTAGCTGGTTGCCCATACGGTTACGCCAAAGAGTCCGGAGAAGCAGTCAAAGCCTGCGCCCGGATAATTGCGGTAGACCGTTTATCGAAGACTCTCTTAAAAAATTAAAATGAATACATTTAGTAACCGACGTAACTTTTAGAGATAGTTTTTTTTTTTTATTTAGATTACTACCAATGTGGGTCGCACATTACTAGTAATCTCGTTAACCCCTCGTGCTAAGCTAAGATGCTTGTGTTACGAGTGGGTTCACGTCGGTAGTGTGATGCGTGGAATTCGAACCCGCAACCAAATGATCGCAAGTCCGACGCCCTAGCCATTAGGCTACCGCCGCTTAAAGTTTTAGTAAAAGTAAGTACATATATCATATTTCTAAGTCTATAATGTATCTGTTGGTGCTAATGTGTATATCGTAATGTGTACCCATATTTTACACTTGTATTGAAAGTTTAAATATTTTCTTATTACTGTTAATATGATATTTACTCACTTTTAAACTATCACGTTGCAAACTCGACTGGCCTGTTGGTCTAGTGGTTAGTGACCCTGACTGCTAAGCCGGAGGTCGTGGGTTCGATTCCCACCCAGGACAAATCTTTGTATGATGAGCACGATCATTTGTTTTGTGTCTGGGTGTTATTTCGAAATATATAATAGTATGTTTATCAGTTGTCTGGTTGCCATAGTACAGACTGCCTAGTTTGGGATCAGATGGCGTTGTCTGAGTTGTCCCAAGGTATTATAGATACTATTAATTATAATTTAACACGTTATCTCGGATCGGGAATTTATGCGAAACATGCATTTAACTTGGATGGTCTGACGTTTCGCCGTAGTCGCAGGTACACTGAAACGTCAAGCTGTCTAGGTAAATGCATGTTTCATGTAAATACCCGTTCAATCATACTCGCTAGTTAGTTTTCCACGGATTTATTTTAGCGACTATTTATGGCTACCAGAATTTTAACAATTGAAGATGGGAATTTATTCTTCTGCAAATATTTTTCCCTATTTTTCATCCTAGGAGATCCTTTCGTTTTGTCTTCCTTTCTATCTGAAGCATAAAACCTACAATTTCGCAATTACCATCACCCAGACAGTTTGATGTTCACCACATTTCCAGTCAATCCATCAATAAAATTGATAGTCAAAACTACAGGCGAAGCTTTCATCAAGTCAACGACTCAAGCGGCCGGAAGTGACGATAATATTCCACTAGCTACCACGAATATAGATGATTGACTGCAATAAGACGTTGCCCGTTCGATCTTGCATCCTTCTCACTCTTACGCAAACGGGAGCTTATGGGAAAGGGACGGAAGATTACCAATAAATGCACTTCACGTACAAGGAAGTGGGAATGATTCCTGATGCTATAGAAATATTAATCGTCTGCGGCATGAATACGAATGATGATTTTTTCGTCTGTTATGTAAGTGTGTACATAAATTAGTTTGTGGTGTGAACTACACCATAATCCTTCAGGCAGGACTTGTTTATACACTTTGATCATTAAGAATAATAATAAGCTGGTTTATTTTAGCTAACTTGGGGGGAGGGGATTTGTAAAGTTTTGTTTTTCTAAAATTTTTAGACAAATAAAATACAATCTAGGTTTAATAATAAGTACCTATCTAGTGTGAATAGCATAGGTAGCTGAAAAAATGTGGGCTGATTTTTCGTTTTAATTACGATTTAGGCCTCTGTACAGATATCATGGCTTAAAGATGGAACAAACAGAAAAATAAATAAAACAAACAAAAGAAATAAGAATTCAAACTACAAAATAAAGAAGAATCTGAATTAATATTTAAAAGGCAATATCTGAGTAAAATATTGGACAATCCGTTTAAATAAAAAGTTTTTATTTAAATAATCGAATAATACACACCCTGTATCAAAGTAAATAAATTAAATCTCAGTAAACAATAGTACATAATAATAAAGATGCGTTTGCGCAGTCATTGCAATAAATTACTGGACGCATTCAATCGATTCAGTTTCATTAACATATAAATGGGTTAAAAATGGCTACCGTCCGTCATTTAACATCATTTGAGAGTTTATTGTCGAATTACAATTACGTACTATAAATAACATTATTTATTACGTTTTTAATTGAAGATGAACAATTTTGTAGCGGCTTAAAAGTTTGGTTTTCAAACCTTTGGTGACAAAGTGACATTTTGCGGTGACAGTTGGCACATGACCGGTGACAACTAACCATGAAAACGGAACGTTAAAAAATTCTGATATTGTAATAATTGCCTACCTTAGGATGTCATTTGTTTTTTATGATTAAATAATAGATTGAATCTGAACGATTAGAGTCAAAGTAAGTATAAGTAATAAGTACCGTTTAAAAAAAACTTTTTTGGATAAGCTTGATTAAAGTTAAAACTGAAAAGTAAGCAAAATTACGTGCACTAGAATAAAATAATTTTAAATAAGACTTAGAATAAGATAATTTTAAATTTGTAAACAGTCTTCAATTATTATTTATTTTGTTGATTTGTTTTATTTTCCTTTGTACAACATTTATATAGCATGCAGAGTTAACCTTTAAGTAATTGTTACACTATTGTCTTTCATTTGTACTCTTTGATTGTGTCATGAAACCTGTGTAAACAATTGTTGGTGAACCAAATTAAATAAATAAATAAAGTCGGGTTTATTACTACACTTACCTATAACAAAAGAACGGGTGGACCGATTTTCAAGATCCTTGATTTGTTGGATTCGTCTCCATTCCGAATTACATAATAAATGTTAAAAACAATGGAACATTTACAAAAAAAAATATGTTTACGTGCACGGGGGCAAGTTATGCCGGTGTAACCGCGGGAATCTTGCTTGTTTTCAAATAAATAAGTCCTGCAAAATTTAAAATGCATATTTTTTGTGAAATTCTCTCAACAAAATATTCCTTAAAATTTAGGCATGCTCGATAAGAAAAAAATCACATTATTATACATAAACTCTTATAATATTTTTGCGATTAAGTATCTACTCATAACTCAAAATCATAATTCGACCAAAGTAGTATTTCATCACCAGCATTTAGTTAGAACCAAATTTGTTTTTTTTTATTGACGTAGCAACGGCAGAGACAAATCTGTACAGCCTAGCCAAATCTCAACAGTAAGACAATGTCATGTACGTTGTTGACAACATTGATTGAAATTTATTGTGTCTCACTTACGATTCGGTACACAAGATGACACTTACAACTGCCAACCAACCAATAAAAATTAAACTTTAACACGTAAGTCGTAAAGTTGACTTTTGGGTGATGTGACGTATACGTTTGGTCCGTATCGTACTGGGAGTGTTATATTTTATTGTAGACGGTCAATCGAAGATAATGCTTGTACTCATGTGATTTAAAACAATCACTGACCGCTTTTGTTTTTATTGAATTATGTTGAGTATGTATGTGTATATTATCCTTAAGACTTGATCCAGTTAGAATTCGGTTACAAGCCTGTTTAATACTAATTTTAATGCTATAATGGCCCCGATTCTGTTAAACACGTACTAAACTTATTTTAGTCCATCGCTATCTTTTTCACTTGTACATAATTTAGAAAAGGACAGACGAAAATTAGAACTGTCAAATTTGGATCCGGCTAAAATTCTCAAACCCAATCTCAAATTTTCCGACAAGTAAAAACGTGTGCTCTAAAAACACTGGTGTTCAAGGCGAAAACTAGTTTGACATTTCTAAGTTAGTTGTTATCTGTTGCCGTCCTTTTCTCACGCTTCATGTTAGTGAAAGATAGCAATTGTTTAAATTTAGTTTAGTTTGCGTACAGAGGAATCAGCACCAATGTGTAATAACAGGAAGGTTAGCAGATTCTTGTAGGGACACTAAATCGCATTGAAAACATTTGTGCGAAGAATCTTTTCTGTATCTTAGTGTATATGATGATTTAAATGTTTGTGAAACCTCCCACAAAATTTCTTAATGTAGGAGCCATTTAAAAAAATATACTTAAGCGTAAACAGGAAATAACATATGGATAAAATAAATTCCGCTGAATATTGTTATCATCATGTGCCTTTGAAATTAACCACATCATTCTCAATCCAAAATTCTGCAGCTATGACGTCATAAAAAAACATTCTCCAAACAGTTCTTTTATAATCAGGTCACCATAACATTTTGGCCAGTCAAAATTGTATGAAATTTATGAATCACGATCGAACAGGATATTATTACATTATAATGATTAATGTTTCCATGTTTCGGACGAAAATACGGACGTACGTCCGTGACAATTTATGTTGGCGAGAATATTGATGATTTATTAACGTCCAACAAATATCACAGATTTTAGAAAGAACTAGATTTTGAACCTCAATACTGACTTCTTACCTCCGAATACTGAAACGCTAATTAACTTTAACACGTTCTTAAATGTCTATCTGTCGCTACTTTACACCTTCAAGTGACAGAGACAGCATGAGACTTAACGGCGGCTTCAAACTGATAGACGTTTCAGTATTCGGTCATTACATTGTTTAATAGGTATCTTATGTTTTCCTCAAGAATGCCTTGGTCTAATGGTAAGCGCGACTGCAGTGCACAAGGTCTCAGGTTCGAATCCCGGGGACAGGCCAAAATTAATTATTCGTTTTTTCTGGATATAAAATACTCAGTAAAACTCAGTGTTACAAGTCATGCGGTGTTACAACCCCGTGCATCAGAAATACACTACAAGTGATCCTGAGGGTCAATAGGAACAGCTGCTAGCTGCTAGAGCTTGCATAAGGGATCCCACGGCTCCAGTAAATGCATGGACGGGACCGGGGTGTTTTTGGTCGGTGCAAGTCCGACATATCCCTTCACTGTACCCTCAGCATGGTTCCCAATCATTAGAGTTTCACCCCGACAACAAAAGGGTCAATAGGAACAAGATTTATCTCATAGAGACTAGAAGAAATGTCTGTGGTTCCCAAAGACTTATAGTCAGTGTAGTAACGTACCCAGACCCTATGGAAAATACAGATGAAAAAAAAAATCTCTTGATCACCCAGTATATTAGATATTAATATTAAAAACGTGTCCATGGGCATAAATAAAATTAATGATTTATTTCCTCTGTCAAAACTCACACGCACGTGATTGTTGAAAAATTAGAAATTTTACAACTGCGACGGTTTTGCGTCATGTTTACAGAAATTATAAGAATTGACATAAAACGCCGCATTTATTTTGGATGATCGTAAACCTAATTATAGTAAGTTGTCGGCACTAAAAATATAATTATTATGTCTGGTTTTCTTTCATTCATAATTTCGTTATAATGTAGCATCTACTGAACTCAGAAATTGAAAAAAAATATATATAAATAAATATAGAATTTTAGACAGTGTAATGATATGGTATTTATGGTTAATTATACAGCTGAGATACCCAGACATATAGCGCAATGGCTGGTTCGAGGAGGCACGGGACAAAATTTTAGGAAGGACTGTGGGAAGTCTCTGCCCAGCAGTCAGCATAAGATACAAAAAAAAACAGAGTTACCCAGATACTCCAAAGTTATCTGCTTTCTTAATTTATTTCTTATTTTTTAGCCTGTATTTTTTTAACTATACTTACTTTTTTAAAGTCTGACATCGTCAAAAGATGTTGAAGTGTGGAGCCAAGATTTTAATTCAAATTCAATAGTTTATTTACAATAAGGATTTATAAAATTTCTCGACGAGCTCAAAAAAGTGACTTTAGTAATTTTTTTGAGCTCGTCCAGTTTTGAACACGCTGGAAAAACAAATCTAATATTTAAATACTTACAAAACTTAACCAAACCCTCACTTCATGTCTATAAAAATAATCTCAAACATAAAATACTAAATAGACCTTACACATTCATCTTTAATAGAAATATAAGAGACATGATGGCGTATCCCGTGACCTTAACTAAACAACAGTAACTCAAATACACATAAAAGGCGATCACAAAGAATGTTTTAAGTACATTTATGTGTTTTTTATGGGGTTGTAATGTGACCACACATTAGCTTGGGACGTATGTATAGAGGCTTGGATCGTATCAGTACCCGCTTTTTGTGATAAATATAAAAATCATACTAACAGCACAGGAATTATTATGGTAAGGAGCGAGGACGAAATAATAAAGGTGTCATGGTCGGCCCGTGACCATGACACCTGCAAAGGCGTCGAAATGTCGGAAACTAAAATCAAAATAAACCGCGATAGAATCCGTTGAAAAGTAGTTTTATTTCAATGTCTAGTATTCACGTAAACCCCAGAAAACAATATAATTAAAAAAGCCAGAGAAAAGAGCCCAGAAAAATGTTTACAAGATTCTTGTTCAAACGCACGGACTAGGAAATAGATCCAAAAATCTATGGACAGCATCCGCCGCCGAACTAGGTAAAGTTAAAATCTGTGTTTCGGCACATAGCGCCACTCCCGTCATTAAATTTTATTGGTTTACTAGACTAATATTTTTTTGGGTTAGTTCTAATTCTATACGATGGAGAACTAAACAATGGAGGGTAAAAAGTCTCTCTTTGTAATCAGTAATAGTACCTAGACACTTTTTTGGGGCAATTAAGTAATCAAACTATTTTATTATTTATTTATATTGATCGTATACTGTGAAAATGCATCCAGTCTTAAATAAATCTAGTTACGTAAGAAGTCTTAATTATTTTTAATTTAGCCTGTTTTATGATATTTTTCTTTTATCAACAATGCTGGCTTGTAAAATAATTTCAGTAATGGCCTACGCCCATAAATCTTTAGATAATTTTCTAAATCCATTTTCTCAATCTAGCTAAGGCTTTTACTCGTCTATATTAATGACATAAATGCATGCAAAAGCCGTCCGCGGATGTCAACGATATAATAACCCATAATTATAACCAGCTCCTATAAATAAAGCTATCAACGATGCCATGTTTATAGCTTTTATAATAATATCAATATTCTGCCGTCGTCTTAGTTAAATCATATTAACAGTTACCCGATGACTGGCCACTCAATTATGCACGATATAAGTTGATACGTCAATCATAGGATCGTCGCAAGATAAGGGTAGGGTGTCAGTGAAAGCGAGTGATACCAACACTTATTTATATCTAGTGATAACGGCAAATTGCTGTTAAGATATCGTTGTGTTCTAGTGCACTAAGCAGTAACTATAACTTATGAATGTTGTTATCTATATGAGTTAGCTCGTTTACATCGAGAATGAAAGATACAGACAGATAATATTATCTTTTACCTCCTGATTTTCACGGGTTATCCTCAGTTATAAGCATACCCGGTGCTTGAAAGGCTTACGTGGGCACACAAGTTCAACACGCAGCAGCCTTGTTAGAACTTTACTCTATATTATTATTATTGTAAAATACAAACCATAACCACTTTTTATAAAATAACTAGCTGTTTCCCGCAGCTCTGCCCGCGGTCTCAATTTTTTTTATATAATTGAGATTTAAACTATCCTATCTCTCAAGTTGGATCGAACTGCACATGGTGTGCGAATTTTATTATAATCGGTTAAGTGGTTTAGGAGTCCATTGAGGACAAACATTGTGACACGAGATTTATATATATTAAGATTTCATGTAATTTATATCTATGTGTACAGACGTATTTTAATAAGTGATGTTTCTTGTGTTCTAACTTTCATATTAATCGCTCCTCGCTCGCACTAAGGCTCCACCTAGTTGCATCATAACAGTGCCATTCAGCCAGCGTTATCATTCGCACATCGTATCCACGAGGAAGCAATGATGTATAGCCGGAAATTGATATACGTTTGACCCATTCGATCTCAACTTATCAGACAAGATACAGACGGAGCCTAAGACTGAAGATTGATTGAATGAATGAGGTGAATGGAAGGGCTTGAGATGGAGCGGTCTTTCTATAAGGAATTGCAACTAAAATTTTTGGTAATCAGTTTAAAAAAAATGATTCAAAAAAAGATAAAATTAGAATGACGTAAACTTTTTTTTAATGCGCCTACTACCTGTAATTCTATCTATAAGGTGCCTACATTCGAAAAGTAAACCGTTTTTCATTTGTTTTAATAAATTTATTAAAACAAATGAAAGAATGAAAACACCTGTACCAAACAAAAAAAAAAGGAAAAAAAATTGATGGCAGTATCTGCTATGTTTTCTGTCGACATCATTCATTATTCAAATAAATATATTAAGGGCCTATTTCACCATCGTCAGATAACTTTATTCGAGGAATAATTTTGAAATTTTGACAGTTGTTACATACAGTAACTGTCAAACGTCAATTTTATTCGTAGAGTAAAAGTTACCTGACTATGGTGAAATAGGCCCTAAGTAATATAGATATTTTCATGTACATAAATCTATTCTTAAACAAAGTGTATGCAGTTGTTATCTAAAATAATCCATTGGATAATGAATATACATTTCAACAGTAAACAAGAAATTCTATACTTAGTTTATTTTGATACGAATGCATTGAATGTTCTAAATCTTAGAACAAGCTGATTATATATATATACGGTTTATATATATTGAACGTAATACCTATATTTAGGCTGTGACGTCATACTTGATGTATAGGAATCCTAATACACAATATATTTAGATCTATAGTATGCTTAACTGGATAAAGGAAATGCGAAATATTGATACTTTGTTGTTTTCGATTTTCAGAGCGGTTTTAGAATCTTTTTGGATTATATTTCCGCGCGAAATAGGTATGAAGAACCAATTAAAATAAAATACGTAGACGAAGTCACCAGGGATAATTTAATAATATTCCTTTATTCACAGAAAACGAAACCATCGTAGAAACTCAAGAATCAATTCTATTTTGTACCTGCTTATACCTTACAGATTCTCGGAACACATTTTATTCAAAACACTTCACAGGATATTTCTAAGATAATAACTATTCTAGGGTTCATTGAATTTCCTTGAATTTTAATTTATTTAAAATGGGAATAAACTAATTTGTATGTGCGATAGGATCCTATTAGTTTTTATTCCGTGTCTATGGTATGTACATGCGTCGCATAATCTATGGACATTTTGTTACTCTATGCCTGTCATATTTGATATTACTTCCTGGTTAGGGTGGGAAAGAGGTCCTTTATTTTAATAATGTTTGAACAAGTAATAATCATTTTCAAAATAGAATAGTCTTCGCTTTTGAGTTTTCCGATTCTATCTGGAAAGCACTCAATTGACTGCAAACCCAGGTAGGCCGCTGTAAACACAACCTTTCAGGATATAAATAATTAAAAAAAAACATACAGTCGAACATAGAACCTCCTCCTTTTGGAAATCGGTTAAAAATGTTAATAACCGATCGTTCGGATACCAATTGCGAGTGTGGTGCTTCTAGTCAGAGCATGTCCCATCTGATGAATTGTCCAAAGTGTCCATACAGTTGACTTAAAGCACAGTAATGATGCCGCCATTAATTTTGCCGACATACTTTATCATAAGTTTGATCTAACCTTTTTATATATATTATTAAATTTTGTTAAGTTTTTTCCTAGACAAGCTGGCAGAATTATTCACTCTAAACGCTCAAAGTTATTAATAATTCATTAATAAGTTACATAATTATGTACTTTTGATTTTTATTTTAAAATTCGAAACAAGAACCAAAACAAATTCAATTTTTGTTTTATCTTGTTAATCGATTTGATTTTCAAGGAAATAATCGATTGGTTCGATACAGAACCGATAATTCCCATCCCTATACTCGTGCTACCGGGTTCACGGCCATAGTGACGTAACCATAACATGATGACAAGCATGGGGAATGCAGATCTTATGCAGATCGCGTCAGACTTGGGACATGTTCGAATTCAATGCGTAATGCGTATGTGACCTAATGTTTATGATCTGTGTTGCATTCTACAAGTTGGTAGCTATTAGGTTTGTTCTCTAAGCAGAGTAAACTAGAAGCGTTAGTGATGTTTTATTTCTACTCCACAATAACTATTCTTATATTTATACGATAGGTTGTGGAGGTCAGATAGGCAGTCGCTCTATGTAAAATACGGTATTTAGCTAAATCCGGTAAGACTGGAAGCCGACCCCAACATAGCTTGGGAAAAGGCTAGGCAGAAGGCAATAACTATTCTTGTACATATCAAATGTAGAAGCTACTAATTTTTATTTACTGCTTAATTAAGGATAGATAATTAATTACCGTGAGTTAAGTTATTGAATTACTTTGATAATTTTATTAGCATACTAGCTGTTTCCCGCAGCTCCGCCCGCGGTCTAATTTTTTTTTATGTAATTGAGAATTTTCTTTACTATAAACCTCACGGAGCCCGAGACCTTTCCAACGAATACAAAACCGTGGAAATCGGTTCGTGCGTTCTGGAGTTATAGCGTCAGGAAGGAAAACCCGACTTATTTTTATATAGTAGATTAATGGTACGACAATATTAATTAATTATATACATGATAACTAAGTACTTCGAATTTGTTACTAGATATACTATTAAAATAAAAAGGTGCATTTATTGCTACTAAATTATAAAACGAGGAACAGAAACTATAAAAAAAGAATTGGCTCAGCATTTATTTTTCCGGAACAAGTATAGAACGCTAATTTTAAGTAATTTCTAATATAAAATTAGTAAGTACAAACATTGATATTATTACGTACACACAGCAAACTAGATAGCTACACAGGGCACACCCACAAAGCTGTCGATAACACTTGTATGTGAACGTAATAATTACCTGAATGCAAGTGTGTGAGTAGTAGTGCGATCAACAATGCGTATAAACGTCTAATAATAATATAATCGCCCGTTATTTATACACATTTTTTAAGTTTGTGTGCTTGCTTAACTATTTAACTTGCTGTTAGTATGATTTGATGACATTTACTTCAAGATATTATTTATTAGCGTACCAATAAATTATAATTCTTTGTAGTGACAATTTAAGCGGTCTAACCAATACAGCAACTAACTAAAAAAAAAATTTTTTTTTATTATTTTTTTTTCATACAAGAAATAAGTAACGACTGTATCAAAATTCACATCATCAATTTATTCGTAGAATACCAAAGATGGCTACACTAATAAATTGATTGTATAAATGTACTAGCAATGTAGGTGATACTTGATACACAATACGTAATACTCGTACTTTATGATAAGGAATGTTAAGTTCACGGAGACATTATCTATATTATAGTATTCACTATCACTCATAATAGGGTACCTAAGTACTTACTGACTGTCTATCTCTTCCTGTAAGATGCACTGACGTTTTCCTACTGGATCTTTAAGTCTAGTCGTATGTCGGTCATAAAACGTTATAGTCAATACTTGACTAGACTTGGCAGTCAAGGAAAGTATCACTTATACTGTGTAAAAAAGAAAAAGAGTACATACATACACTATTTTTCTTTTTAAATTATCTGAGAGTGTTTAAAATGGCGCTTAATTAACAATCACATCGATTTAAAAAAAAAAGTTGAGTTGTATCTATGTTTTAGAAAGTAGAATCATTAAAAAGTTCAGACAGCAAGAACAAACACGCCCGGAATTCCAAATTTGAATTTGTATTTAGTTCTTTTCATTGTCACACGCGTTCTATTTTCGATCTGTATTCTATACGGCCAGTGTTCTGATTCCGTCGCCGCCGCCCTTTGCGCGTACGGGACAAACATTCACTTGCCGTTATTTCTGTGAAATTTATGCTAATTTAAACCTTAATCAGAAAGAATACAATTGCATAATTGTTTTATTAGAATCACGTGTAAGTTTGTTAGGATGCATGTAGTTCTTAGACGGATATTGAAAGTTATTTTAGTCGAAAATTATATTTATACAAGAAAATAGAAAATTGATAATATCATAGTAAAAATGCAAAAGTAACTGCCTGTTTGTCTGTACTTATATCTGTCTGAATTTGATCAACCGATTTTGATGAAATTTAGTAAAGAGTTAGTTTGAACTATAAAAAAACATAGGCTATACATATGTACTTTCGAAGCGAAAACTGCAGGAAATAACAAATGCAAACTCAAATTTCATCATTGAAAGTTATGCAATTATTCCCATATTTTGAACGACAACGGAAATTCGGATAAAACTTACCCCATTTACAATCTAGGAACTGAAGCAAGATAAACACATTAATCATAAATAGACTTTATTGTTATGTTCCTAAGAAACAATTCGCAACAAACTGTGGTTTGGCATTTAACATTTATAGTTGGTTTCCTACAGATTTATCCGGGAATGTTTTAGATCGTTACACATGAACTAAAGGAAAATTTACACTTTCTAATACTATCAGCTATTATCATCTGTATATCAATCTTTTTTGACAGATGTGACAGATGTCATTGAGATACCAAGTGGTTTTTTATTTAACTGCAATAATTTAAATAAATAACAAACCTCAAAGAAAAACTCTATGATTTATTTGAATATTCATGGTTGTGGAGTAGTTTTTAGTACTGATAAATGTTGTTTATATATCGTTAGGAACGGCTCGCACTTGACCTATTTACAATGACCTTAATGCAGCATATTGTTTATTGAGTGTCTGTTTGATGTTAGAACATTATTAATTGGCTTGTGACTGGACTCGTATGCACCTGGGTGCAAGTTCGAATCCAGGCAAGTGTCTATGGGTTTTTTTTTCAAAGTTGTTTGTACTTTCTTAAATAATCTAAGACACCGTTGACTAACGGTGAGGGAAAACATCGTGAGGAAACCTGGACTTTATAAATTTGCATCAGAAATCACAAACATGAACTGAGCAAGCATGGTGATCAATGCTCGTTCCTTCTTTATATGAGAAGAGGCCTGTACTTAACTGTGACATTTATAAGTTTTTTATTTTTTTATAAATGTGGTCAATATCATACATTGCTCCGAATCCAAAGTAAGTAGCTAAAGGACTTGTGTTATGGAATCAGAGACAACGAAGGTACCACAAACACCCAGACCCGAGACAATATAGAAAAGGTTTTTTACTACATTGACCCGTCCGGGTATCGAACCCCCGGATCTCAGAGCTAGCGATACCTTGAAAAACTCGACTACGGAGGTCGTCGTAGTTGGATGGAAAAGAGCACAAACGACAGGATTTTACAGTCCGTCGGAAGGTCCAGACAAGGTTGTTGCACACCATTAAAAAGCGGAAAGTTGAGTACCTCGGGTACGTGCTTAGTCATGTTAGACACATAAGACAGATACCAACTGCTTCAATTAATCATGATGTGCAAGATTGAGGGAAGAAGGCGTGATAGAAGACGAGAGAAGTTGTGGCTCAGAAACTATTCATCATCAAAAAATTAATATCAGGTTCCTGTTTCACAGAAAGTAATATTCCTACAAACGAAAATAACTTGCAACTAATGCGTTTACTCATACCAAATGTATACCAATTAAACATTTATCGATTAGGATATTGGCAGCAATCCTAAATGTAAAACATCTTATAGATACAGTAATTTATATATTTTAATGTACCTATGAATAAAGGATAAATAAATTTTTACATTATATTTTCAGTCAGGTAATTTAACCTACCCAAACTGCCTAGACTTTTCTCTACTATACGTGGAGCGACAGCACATTTAATCTTCGCAACCCATTTTACTTGGTACAGTAACCTATAATGAGACTGGTAGTCAGAATTGTAATGACTTAAAGATTGTCAAAGAAGTACGACAAACAAGCCCCTTACTTACCAGATTGGTACCAATCTCATGGACAAAAAAACAATAATCGAGGTACAGTCACGAGCATAAATATGTTGAATTGATGAGGAGTTCCTGTTAACTTATTGTTTTACAATTTCGCTATGTGTATACATATTTATGTACATGACTGTACTCGTAATAAAATCTCGTAGTAAAAAAATTATCGATAAATGTTGCGTAGCGTAAAGCGATGTGTTCCAAAAATATTAAACACTTTTCAAGTGACCTATTAAACTGTTAGGTTATTTGCAATAAATGCATTTTAACAGTTGTTGTTTTAAATTTCAAACAATAATATTCCATTACTTGACTCACGCGCAAGAATAGAGTTTTTCTTAATAATTCTGATGTCTAATCGACTGGGCATGTGGGTGTTAGCGGGTATCCATCATTCAATGAATTCGTAGGAATTAAAAAAGAATTGAAGAATGTATTAAAACTTTAAAAGCCAACCAGCTAGTCTAAAAACATTAACTGGATCAAGAAGGCTTGTCATCAATTTAAGTAATAACAATAATATTTTTAACGTACCTTTTTCGAAAACCTGTTCAGTTAATCTTTAATAAAACCGATAACAGTCACTTATTTATTTAATGATTAGTGGCTTATGATTAAAACTAGCAATTTGATACATATACCTACCCAAAAACAAGAACAGTCCTTTAAAATTATAATAAATGTTGCCACTACTTCCAAATTAGATTCGAAAGATTAACTAAACCAAGGAGGTTTATCTTCTTCATCAAATAAAAAGGTTTTATTATTAGCAAAAACATGGCAGCAGAATAAAATTGTATTTTCATTTCATATCTGCCATTCTATTTTCAAATATTTAGTCAACATTTTTAACGTTCGGAAGTTTATAACTTTTTTATTGTTCTGTTATTAAAAATTCGTAGAAGTGTGGAAATATTTATTATGTAGGTAGGTATACGAATAGAGTTTATGTTTTTCAGTATTTGAACAAACTTTAGGTTCGGTTATGATCGTGTTTTATCGTCAATCATCGGTTTTATATGTAAGTAGCGTCTGCAGATTAATAAAGCTATTAAAAAAAATGAAAAATCATATTCTTATCAGCCTGTATACCATGTCCTAGTTCTAAAGAACAAGGGTTCTCATATTTTCACTTATTCGTCTTTCAAAAGAAATTAGAGTATTTTTTTTTTTAAATAAAATTTACTAGCAATGTGGATCGCACATTACTAGTAATTTCGTAAATTTCGTAATTCGTAATTCGTAATTTCGTGTGTTACGAGTGGGTTCACGTCTATAGTGTAATGGTTGGGATTTGAACCCGCTATCACATAATCGCAAGTCCGACGCCCTAGCCATTAAGCTACCTCCGCTTAACGCTATTTCAGTACTCAATATTTCATTAGAATTTATAATAACTATTTATATCTACATGTATTAAATGTACAACAATATAAGTCAAATACAATGTAACAACATTGCGTAATTCTACAATTCTCAACAAGGCGACATAACAATAAAAAATCCACTACTAATAAATAAAACGTGGCTATGTTATAAGGCACATGGCCTGCCTTCAAAGGTCCAGATTAAGGGCTACATCTTCATTCATTGTGTTCAAGTTTTTTGCTACGACGACACGTGGTTCGCACACGTCTGCCGTACCGGAAAGAACAGGGACGATTTTGACTTCTAGAGGCGCTGTTGTTTCGTTATTTTTTATGGTTGAATAGTTTGAGAGAAATGAGTGATAAAAAAGTATTTGCCAGCTCTTAAATTGAGGTACAAGGTTTTCTTATAATATATACTTATACATATTATATTGAGGTATAATTTTGGAGTTTGTGAGGTTGTATGTAGGAAGTAATTTTTGTAACTACTGAACTGATTTTGAATTTTTTTTCACTAGTAGGAAGCTACATTATAACTAAGTATCATAGGCTATTTTTGGTGATGATTGATGTTCAGTGAAATGGATACGGGTAAGTTAGTTAGTTTATTCAATATTAACAAAATTTTATTCAGCAAAACAGATTTTTTCTAGAAAAAAAGAAAAAAAATGAATCAATGTATTACATTGACTTTATTTGGCGTTTAAATATTAATACTATGACGAATTTGGAAAAAAATATACCTATTAATTTTTTTTTCTTTTAATAATAAAATAGTACAAATTAATTCCCAACTGGTTATTGAATTTTTATTTTTAAACATTCCTTTAATTTCTTTTACATTTTTTGTTTTTTCTTTCTATAAGAATACAATTTTATAATATGCAGTCTCCATTCCTTTCTCTGTTCTTTAAGTAACAAAAACACATTGTTTGCCACGTGTTACGCGTTAGAACGCCGGCTGAATGCTAAGGGACACTGGTTCGACTCTCGGTCCATGTCTTTGGATGTTAAGATTTATTTATTACGCGTTCCCTTTTGATGGTAGTTCGTTAATTGTTGATGTTTTCTTTTAAGCTTTTATTCATCAATTGGTTGTTTTTTTTGTTTCGAGATTATGTTTAGTTTATATTTTATATTTTAAAATCTTGGGGAATTTAACGTTATGTTTCTTAGATATGATTACGAGTATATATACATATAAGCTTGTTCGGTGTGCGGTATCTCTTTGAAGGGAATTAAATTTGTTTGTTTATAAAAGTAAACATTAATAAGAAACACACTCAATTTTAAAAACTTCCAAAAATGAAATGTGCTGCTATTTATTTTTACATTTACACAACGCCTTTGCAGTTCCTTTTTACCAATTAATTTACTATTAGAAATTGGTGAATTCTTTTTTCCTGACGAAATTCATTCGTAAAATACACTGTTTGCTAACATCTATAAAAGTATAGTATCGTATCTAGAAAATTTAAACGATCTATTTGCATAGGTATTCACAATTAAGTTTCTAATCTTAATAAATCATCCTTTTTTCTTTAAAAAAATTGTATGGAAAGCTAAACAAAAAACTATTTGATTATCCTTGTATTAACTCTAAGAAATTAAAAAAGAAAACATCCATCATTTATCAGTATTTAAAGGTATCATACCTGACATTTTTATTCCTAAAAAAAAAGCTTACTAGCAATGTGAGTCGCACATTACTATTATTCTTGTTAACCCCTCGTGCTAAGCTAAATGCTTGTGTTACGAGTGGCTTCACGTTGGTAGTACAATGGGTGGGATTCGAACCCGCGACCACATGATCGCAAGTCCGATGCCCTAGCCATTGGGCTAACGCCGCTTATTTTTTTTTTAATTTGACTTGCGTCATGTAGTCATATAAAACGAACTAATTGAGACACAAACCTATTGGCTATTATCAACTCGCCACACGAACTCTACCAATAAATAAATAAAAATCCTGAATCAATACATAAATAAAAGCAATGACACTGAAACATTCCCGCTGTTTCGTAATTAATTATTTCAAATACTAAAAAAAATAGCTCTATCTGATCAAATAAAAAACAATACCAAGAATACTGAGTCACGTATGAAACTAATTATGTTTTCATATAAATGCCGCCAGTCTATATTTAATTATATCTTAAAATAACACAAATCGACTTACCAACTTCTGGGAATGAACACAATTCCCACTCGGACTATCCGCTACGTCACAAAATGTCACTATAGCCTCCAAAAAGTCAAAATATAACACAAAACGTCACTGAAAGTTGATAACACAATCACTTGGACACGGTCACATCAAAGTTTAGCTCCGTAACGTGAAAATTCGATTACTGTTCGACACTTACAAGACGACCGCACGCGCCGAGCTTTGCAAGATGACTGAAGAGAATCGGCGCGAGCGAGCTTTCAGCGGTGCGCGTGCGCCGTAATTGGAACCGTGGAGGAAAGAACGCGCGTGTTTCTATCTCTTTCTGCCGTTCGGAGTTTAGTGAAGTTGTTGTATCTCTGTCCTTGTTACACTTTATGTCGGTGCGTGAAAATCGAGGAAAACGCAAGTAAACAGCGCGTTTGCGTCGCATTACGTAATGGGAGGTGCATTTATGATATATTCTGTCCCGTGATTAATGTATTTTCACTGTTTTCCTTACGTTTTGTTAATGTTGGCTTATATTCAATGATATAGGCGCCAGATATACGGTGTTCTGAAGTGGGACGGATTCTTTTCATTGGGAAATCGGCTGTCTAATACAACAATAAACTTTTAACTGATAAGAGATTCTTTTGGTTTATTAAAGTTTAATACTAATTTAGATTAATGGGACTTTAGTACTCAACTTATCATGTGTTTATTTTGTCGTGGAAGATGACTTGGAAGTGTTTGATGTTAAAACAAACTAGAACAGGATTGCGAAGAAAATAGGGTCCATTTAATTAATGTTTTTTTTATTATTATTTAATAATAAAAAAAACATTAATTGAATGGATATCTATACTTATAATAAATCTGTAGAAGTGAAAATTCTGTACATTGAAAATATCAAAAAAATTAATGGCGGGGTGTGTTACTAGACCGACACCGAACCCAAAAATGTGATTAAAAAAATTTTTGTCTGTCTGTCTGTCTGTCTGTTTGTTCAGGCATCACGCAAAAACTACCGGTTCGATTTCGATGAAACTTGGTATAATTGTTCTTTAATATCCTGGGCACCACACTGGGTAGTTTTTATCCCGGAAAAGTATATAAAAAAAAAAAACAAACTTAATTTTGCGGTTCGATCCCTAGACCCGAATACTGTACCAACCGCAAATAATAAGTTTGTCGTAGGTTACGTCACCCGCAGTGGAGTTCAATAAGGGCCGCTGCACACGGCCAAGTAACTATTTATTAATCTGTGACACGGCTAAGATACTATAATTATTAGTGACCGACCGAAACATGTTATTTTGCCGAAACCGAAACCGAAACCGAAGGTTCGGTTTCATTGTAGTTTCGGCCGAAACCGAAACCGAAACCGAACCTTTTATAAAAAAAAGTCCTTAAAATGTCGAAAAAATTTTAGTAAGCCCTTATTTTTCTAAAATTAATATCTCGCCAACCTATAATTACAAGTTTCAACTTTCAAAGATTTATCACAATGAATCAGCACAGTTACAGAGGTTCTGTTTGAAAATTTAACTACCCTATAAAGTGAAAAAAAAAAATACATTATTTGTAACACAAAGTTAGCGATTTTTTAATGGTGGTATAAAATAAAACAAATTTATTATTAAAATATGATGCTCATATATTATGTTTATTTATTTTCAGTTACTTATATTTTGACTGCACGGATAGCCGAGTGGTAAAGGTCTCCACGCTAATTACCACTGTGCGCGACGTGCTGCGGGTTCGATTCCCGCATGGGACAAGCATTTGTGTGATCCACAGATACTTGTTCCAAGTCTGGGTGTTCTTTGTGCATGTGATTTGAATGTTTGTGAATCCCCCGCGACACAAGGATTAAATTCCTTAGTGCGGGCGTCGTTGTTACTCTAAAAATATATATATATATATATCACACCGGCACAATTAGCGGAACACAAAAAAAAGCAGGAATTTAAAATCTTTTACTTGAGGAACTGGCCAGTTATGATATTTTTTTCATCGATCGATGGGAGACAGCGAATATGGAGACGCAAAGGAGAACGCCACATACAGTCTAATTTTGAACACACAGTGGCTTATGGTGGCGGCTCGATTATGGTTTGGGGAGGGATATGTTTGGTAGCTCGCACGGAGTTAGTGATAGTCACAGGAGGGACCATGACAGCGGATCGATACATCAGAGACATTTTAGAAGAACATGTTGTACCATTTGCCCCATTTATAGGTGACGACTTTATTCTAATGCAAGATAATGCTCGTGCTCATAGTGCACAATCGGTACAGGCATATCTGAGCCACGTAGGTATACCGGTGATGCAGTGGCCAGCAAATTCCCCCGATATGAATCCGATAGAGCATGTCTGGGACTTGCTAAAAAGAAGGGTCAAATCCAGAATGCCACCCCCCAACAATCTGAATGAACTTGGAAACGCATTACTTGAGGAGTGAGAGCGGTTGCCTCAAGAAATCATCGATAACTTAATCTGTAGCATGCCCAGACGAATGGAAACCGTAATCAGAGCAAGAGGGGGAAACGCTCGTTATTAATTTTGCTTTAATTTTATTGTTAAATCATTTAATGCTTACTTTTTTTTATTTTTTGTGATGGTTCATAATCATCTAAAAATTTCACTTATTTCAAATTTCTTTATTTTTCAATAAAAAATAACGAAGACTTTTCAAAGTCGTTGTTAAAAGATGTTTATCAATTTGTTATTTTGTGTCTAATTACATTTTCGTCAAATATATGCGTTATTATCTCATAGTCTCACTTTTTTTTCTGTTCCGCTAATTGTGCCGGTGTGTATATATACTCACAAATATCACAATCAGTTAGCCTCGAATGGCTTATTCAAATATAATGAGATAATCAAATTGTTAATCATATAACCAAATCGTTAGCCGAGCGCGACCCGAAGGGACGAAGTTGTAAGTTTCGGCGCGGCCGAAAGGTTCGGCCGTTTTTGGCCGAAACCGAAACTCGGGCCGAAACTTGATTTTTTGGCCGAAACTGGCCGAAACCGAAACCGAAACCGAAATTTCGGTCGGACACTAATAATTATTTATCTATACTTTATATATATTATAATATTTATATATTTTATATATGTATTATAAAGCTGAAGAGTTTGTTTGTTTGAACGCGCTAAACTCAGGAAGTACGGGTCCGATTTAAAAAAATCTTTCACTGTTAGATAGTCCACTTATTGAGGAAGGCTATGTGCTACTTTTCTTTTGGAAATCTATCCCCTAAGGGGGTGAAATAGGGGTTGAAAGTTTGTATGGGAAGTTCGGTATTTTCAATGATAGACACATGAAATTTCGTATACGGGTTTCTGGATAGAAATAAATAAACACAATTTCAGCGATTTTAAAAATCATCCCCCTAAGAGGGTGAAAAAGGGGTTGGAAGTTTGTAGGCATATGAATTGTGTCGTTTTCAAAGATAGACACATTCAATTTCATACAAGGGTTATTAGTTAGAAATAAATAAGATGTATTTCCGAGATTTTAGAAATCTACCCTCTAAGGGGGTGAAATAAGGGCTGAAATAGTTGGTATGTGAAGTTCAGTATTCTCAAAGATAGACAGATGAAAAGATAAATAGATAAGATAATGACCATCTAAGACATATCTATAATGACGACTCCCGTGGTCGAGTGGCGTCAAACTCCGGTTTTTAAGGTGTCGCCAGTTCTAAGGTTCCAGGTTCGATCCCCGCACGGGTCCATGTAGAAAATCACTTTTATACATAGTCTGGAGTCTGGGTGTTTATGGTACCTTTTTGTCTCCGATTCCATAACACAAATGCTTTTGCTACTTACTTTACTTTTATTATTATTTTAACGCCATAAGATTAGATGAAAAATTTTATACATTCTCCTTACTTTGAAAATCACAGAATACATCTACCTTTAATACTACTCTTTACTTTACGCGCGAGCGAAGCCGCGGGCAACAGCTAGTATATAATAATTATATGGAGACCCCTCCGTGCCTCGGAAAGCACGTTAAGCCGTTGGTCCCGACTGTCATACAGTGATCTTTGATAGTCGTTAAGTCATTACAATTATTCTGACAACCAGTCTTACTATGGAATACTATATTACCTAGCAATAGGTTGTGGAGGTCAGATAGGCAGTCGCTCCATGTGAAATACGGTATTCAGCTAAATCCGGTAAGATTGGAAGCCGACCCCAACATAGCTTGGGAAAAGGCTAGGCAGAAGAAGGCAGAAGAAGATTAATTAAATGGATTTCAAGCTAAAGTTACTCTATGTCTGTCTGTTGTACTTTCACAGCGAAATACTACTACTTACCACTAAATAGACTCGAACTATTTGTATGATTTGAACTCCAAGAAATTGACGTAGGCTTCCATCTAGGCTAGTGCAGAAGTTAGCAAAAGCTAGTGTTCCAATAAATAATACTTCCAGACTATTAATGTCTCACTGCTGGGCACAAGTAAGATGAGCATCTCTGCGCGCTTGCTCATTGCGGATTGGCGGTACCATTATTCCAATTTTAGGAATCCAGGTTTGTTTACGATGTTTTCCTTCACCGATTCTCAATTGTGTTTTAAAATAATTAAGAAACTACAATAAAGTATAATAAAAAACTTATGTATTGAAAAATGTTTTAAAATATTTATTTATGAATATATTTCATACATTTTCTACATTTAGTAACTTTGTCGTAGAAAGCTCATTAATCTTAAACCCGACCCGATTGAGTCCGGAAATAGCCGAAAATACTCGAACATGCATGCACCATTATGTAAAGATTCTTTCCGATCGCAAATAAAATTAAAATTATAGCCCATTAGTTTTTAGATAACAAAAAGTTTGCGTTCTTGTGCAAAAAATGGTACCTACCTCTTTTCTTATCCGTCGTATTTTTAATACTTTTTTTTTCTCTATTATTAAACTGCAAGAAAGCTTGGCAAATTCATACGTCACCCTATGAGCCACGGGCGACGGGGTACGTAAAACAGCAGGGGTGGTAAAAAGTCCGCGGGACGGGGCAACTGACGATAGCGTCACTCGACTCATTAGGCATTGATTGACGACCTCCGTGGTCGAGTGGCGTACACACCGGTTTTCAAGGTGTCGTCAGCTCTGAGGTCCCGGGTTCGATCCCCGGACGGGTCAATGTAGAAAAATACTTTTCTACATTGCCTCGGGTCTGGGTGTTTGTGGTACCTTCGTTGTCTCTGGATTCCATAACACAAGTGCTTTAGCTACTTACTTTGGATTCGGAGCAATGTATGTGATGTTGTCCACATTTATTTATTTATTTATTTTACTGTCGTCATTGGGTAGTTACGTCTCCCGCCACCAGCACGGAGTTGCGGGTGTCACGAAAAAATCTGCCAGGCTGTAGATCAATATTAACCTAATTTAAGTAACTAGTACCAGGAACAGGTTAGGTACTAAAAAGTATGACCAATGTTTACTTTGTATTTTCCATTCAAAATTCCTCACATTAAGTTTTCAAAGAAAGTACTAGGATACACATTTATCCTCAATATTTACGTGTGCAAACTTGTGTTTATACAACCATGAACATCACAAACAAAAGTCATTAAATAAAATACTACTTTATATGTCCTACACTTCGGCGAAAGACGTCAAATGGCAATGTTATTTTGAACCTTATTATTTGGAACATAAGAAACAGCAACAAAAAGCCTGTGCTGTCAGTTTATGCAAATAATATTGCTACCTTCTATTATTCGTATTATTGTCTGCATAATATATTATATGGGCTATAATACAACTATATTGGATACACCTTTCGATAAATTTTATTATAAAGCTTATCCCGTGGCGTTGGTCGTATTTTTATTATTTTGCTCAGTTATTTTAAACACAACTTTTTGTAATTATTATTTCGAGAAATGAATTCGAGAGATTTAAATTTAGATCGTTTTTATTACTTAAACCTTAACTCCAAGTGACTTGTGTGTTTTGCTCCTCGTGAAGTCTGATTGTCTGAACTACAGTAATTATTTAGAACACAAATCCTTAAAACAGACAAACAGTCCCTAAATATAACAACACATTATCACTTTCTACAAATATTAAGTAGCAATTTCTATTACACGCCTTTGTCGTAAAACTAAGGTGTATGTAAATAGTATAGTTTCACGAGGAAACGAATTTCCTCCATCAATTAAGTTCCTAGAACATTATAATGTGTTGAAGGAACCGTGTCCGTCTGTGTGCTTCCTCATTCGTATTAAATGGACGGATTGTTCTAAATTGTATTTTGTTACAATCTTAATTTGTAGGCTTAAATATTTTCGATGGTCCTTTTGGTGTTAAAATTCTGGTCCTTTGAAGCAAAATCTTGTCCTTTTTGTAGTTTCGGAGTTTGGTACGTAAAACATTGACTGACAAAATGTATCTAATAATATTGTGACATCCTCTATGAGAATAGCTCGTGTAAGCCAAACACCGATATCAAGGATTCAAGGATAAGCCGTACTCGCTGCGGTTGGTTTGGGGATGGGTAGGATAGGCGGTAGGTGGGATAGAGACACATCCTTGCCTCGGAATTACACCTTTATGATTAAGGTTATACGATAGGTATACTTTAAATGCAATACCTAAAAACAAAGTTTTCATCAGGTAGTCCAGTCGAGTCCAGTCGTAGTAAGTAACCGAAATACCTGATCTATTGTGATTGGATTACAAGAAACCAAATAATACAGGAAATCTTGTCTCCTATTAACCATTAAATATCCTGACCTACACTCCAACAAACATAACTTAAGCTAAAAAAAACACTAAGTCGACATTTAAATTCTTCCCCAACTGGCACGTGCCACTATTTAAACCGGAAACGGATACTCGTAGATTTAAGAACAAATTCGTGGCGCGCCCTCTCACCCGCCGATTGATTCCAAACTGATTGATTGATTGATTCAGAAACGACAAAAACATGTCTTTAAAAAACGGATGTTTGACTCATTATAGTATAGTAACTAACTACTTAGGTTATCAATACTTTTAGAGAAGAGAAGAATTTCCGGATGGTAATAAAACGAAAATTAATACTTAAACGACAGGTACTAGTAAAATTCAATAGCATTGTCATCTAAATAATTATAATACTATGTAATTAGCAGTTTCTGAAAGCTATTGGAACCATACAGTTTGAAGCTAAATTCCTTTTTTTTATTCACAAAAAAATTCATTAACTTTAAATTTGTATAGTAGGTATACATATTTTTTCTAACTTTATTCTACTTACTCAACAGATTACGGGCAAAAGGACCAGTCTCGAAGGACCCGAACTCAACTTCCTTATTGGCTTAGAAAATTAAGTGTAAAAGTTAATACGTCAGCAAGTCGTTAGTAGCGTATGTTTCAGCATGCTGTTATACTTACCGTAATGTTTTCATAGTGCGAAACAACAACAATGGCGGTTCGTCGGAATAAAGCCGTATAGTATACTAGTTTATATGCTGTTGGACATATACTTAGTTTAAATGTACTGTAAGTAGGTTAAACCTTCTAGGAAATTGTTAAAGTTAATTATAAACATGAAGTCAACAAAATTTTAATTGTATTTAAAAGAAAGGTAAAAATAAATAATAGAGTTAAAATATGTTTTATTAAAAACGATTGTTTAAAAGCGAATGAAATGTATTATATTTATAATTGTGTAAAGCAATTTATTTAATTAATGTGTGGATGCGTTTTACTTTTATTGATTCTGACACTAGGTCAGTAATGTGATAGAAAACATAGCTAATAACGATTGCGTAAATAAAAACAAACAACTCAACAATCAACATTCAAATATAGAACAACCGAATATGAAAGCAACTGCATTTCCCGCACCATTCATGCACTCACGTTCATTCACTCCATACAGCCGTTCTTTTAATAGATCATTCACACATTTCATAGCAATTGTTAATCGATTATGGTGAGCGTTACATCGATTCACATTAACACTCTCGATTAGTCTCGACCTATATACAAGCGTTTGAAAAGGATACAGGGAGGCGGAATCGTGATTCGACTATGTTAACCCAATTCTGCGTTTAGTCACAATCGTAGACCACCCGACTATTTCCTATGTCTACAATCTAGACTATTTATAAGATTTTATGCACTGTAATACTTGGTATGTTTATTGTACTCGTAATGTGGTATATGTGTAAGATTTTAAACTAAGAAGAATACAGTGCTTTCATGAGCTTCATCTGACTTGACCAGTGGTTGGGTTCGATTCCCTACCCAAAAAAATCTTTCTATGATGATTATGAGTATTTATTCTGTTTGTTCTAGATGTAGTAAGTCCAATTGTACTTTCTTTTCGGAGTTGTTTAAAAATATTAAATAAATAACGAGTATATACTGCACATTCACTCTAGGTGATAAACTGGCTCTAAATTTCATATCGTTCTTTCCTCACACCATCTTAAGATGATTTAATCATGAGAGAGAAAAAGAAACGGTTTTTAAGAAGAGACACAAATACAAAATGTTGTTAATGTATGTAGTGTAATTAGTTAGTGCACTTACTAGAACCGAGAAGCCTCAAAATTCTAGCTTAAATTATTATGATATAGCCATCTCGAAAAATACTGCTGATATTCGGACTATTTAAAACGAAACAGCTGAAATATCCACAATTCATCGCACAAATCCGATCGTTATATCAACCGCATAAATTGCAGAGGGCAGGCGGTCCTCGATATATCATCCCAGTATAAGTTTACACGTAAACCGTTCCCATAGCAAGTTTGTAAACACGCGTGTAAACGTCACACTGATAATAAAGTGCTTGACCATGTAATTGAATGGTGGTGGAGGTCAGATACATAAATCTGTAAGGCGTCCCGCCTACAGGGTTGTGGCAGAATAATGTACAGAAGGACAGGTCCTTGTGGTGGTGTTCTAAATTCGGTATGCTCCCGTCGAGCATACCGAAGTTTTTTAATAACGTATTGCCATTCTTAAGTAAAATTTTCAGTTTAAATAAAATAAAACTGTAATCAGATTGTTTTTGTCTACCCTTATCTTGATGAACTAAATTATCCACGGATGAGCTGGAAACGGGATACGCCGAAAAGACGCTGGCGATGACATGTTTCACTATTCGCTGGATTGATTGAAAGCGGCTCAAGACATAAGAGCCCGAAGAAAATTGAGGCCGACGTTTGCCCAGCAGTGGGTCCCGAAAATAGTAACAGGTTTGCTTATACATTAATGCGTTAAGGTATAGCTGCATAGTTACAGGACTGGTCCTTACAGTCATTGGTCCCTATAACCTGAATGTAATTGGTAATATAATTAAATTATACACATGAACTACTAAAATCCCTCCTTTCATCCTAGCACATAAATGACATCACATTTAATGTTTAAGCTTAAGTGATGTTTTGGCAGTGCAGCCAACATTGTGTCCTAAACTTATTAGATTATGAATGCGCATGCGCGTAGAATAAATTCGTTTGGTAAATCGAGCGCGGCGGGATCAACTCACGCGCAACCAGAATAACAAATCGACAAGTATAGTTTGAATACCATGTTATTTTAAGTTTGTAGTGTATTTTATAGAAGTTAGTTCTTTAGTTGTTTAAGTGTATCTTGTAGGTCAGGTACGGATCTAGATTCAGGCTCAATAATGTAATTTAGAACAATGATTCGCGAATCTAAAAGCTTTTTAAAGCTTACTAGATGTATAAGATAGCTAAGGGATATAATAATAATAATAAACCCCTCGAGGCAAGTCGTTACCTCGTCATGAGAATAACGCAATACCTGAGGGATATTAAATTGCTTTTTGCAACCTTAAGATATAAATAAAAAATGTATCTGAAGGTCTATGTAGGAGCATACACATCCGCAGGGCAGCTAGTGGCGAGCTGTTTGTGAGTAGCGACACAACGGACCTGAGTGCTCCAGGGAGTCACTCTTTAGGGAGGCCTCCCAGCTCTTTCTTGCCTTAACTGGCTGGCTGGAGAGGAGTCGCTAGAGCTATATGCTCGGGGGTGGAAGTGTATAATGGCGTAATAACGAGGAAACCCGCTCCGGGTCCGCTACTGGACCCGCGATGGCGAAATCGGGGCCGCACCGCTCGACACCCCTAGCCGCTCGCACTGGTGTTGCCCCCTGCTGCCTGCAGTGGCGGTTGTTTGGGGGGCCCATCTAGTGAGTGGCGAGTCACCACCTGCCTATTTATTTACATATTTATGTGTAGAAAAGCAGGTGACATAGATTCCGATTTTATTATATACCAATCCACGTAACACATACTCATCAATAGCCCAATTAAGTTTATAATACCATAATCACAATAGTTCTGTAGCTACCCTGGGCCGTTCATGTCTGTTCTTACATAGAGCAGGGGTGAATGGCCCCTGGTAGGTGCCCCATCCCATTTTAGAGTAAAGTTCTCAACAAGGCCTCTGAGTGTTGGACCTGTGTCCCCACGTAAGCCTTTCAAAGGACCGGGTTTCTTCTTCTGAAGTTATCCCGTGATAAAAGAGAGATACAAATAATAATAAATTCTTTATTTCAGGCAACTAGGCCCATAGAAATAGAATACATATATAAACAAAACTTATAAACTAATACATATTAATATAAACTTAATTATTAGTTCCGAAAAACAAATTAATCTCCAGCAATCTGTGGCCGACTATTATTCTAATTAACTAGCGTTATAATGAATTACCGACAAAAAAACCCAAAACATACCGAAAAGAAAAATTAAATTTAACAAACAAATAAGAGCACGTTAAAATTACATATCTCCTAAAATAGGCCTGCTCTCAGTAGTAAAATAATCATAGACATAGACACATTTTATTATTATTAATTACTTATATTTTTTTCTGCTATTAAAATAAAAGTTTTATAGTGGACCTACTGTATTGTACTTATACTATGGCGCCATCTTGTCTAAATTGTAAGTAGGCTAGGACCGTTTGAATGCAGTTAAGTGATAGATGCACTTTATTATAATTGATTATAAATGCTTTAATACGGAGTAATCCTTGGATAATAGGAGAACCTTACCTCATTCAAGCTACATCGTTATTTAGAGTTATGAGATACAGTCAACAACAAACTTTGATAAGTAGTTTATATTACATTTATACTTAAAAGCTGATGATTTTGTTTGTTTGTTTGGTTGAACACGCTAATCACAGAACCTACTGGTCCGATTTGAATAATTCTTTCAGCGTTAGATAGACCATTTATCGAAGACTGCTATAGGTTTATTTTCGCCGCGGTAACCGATGCGCACGCAGGCGGAGAGCAAAAGCTTTGGGGAAAGTGGTTCAGTTGTACCTCCTAGAATATACGCACTCCTTTTAAATTTATCCTGTATTATGTAAATATACTATAGAAATCAAATTTGACTCCTGCTAGATCATCCACTTCGAGCTTTTCCAAAGTAAATGACTAATTTAGACTAAAAAATAGCGTAAGCAAATAGCAAAACTAATTTCAGTCAAAATGCATTATATAATTATTTAAGGATTCAACGGTTTACTCACGCGCATTCTCGGGATCGCCCGACTAGTGTCAGACTCAATAGGAGTCCTTAATCATGAGCTGACGCGGCGGCTCATGATTAGTGAGTGAACCGTTGAATCCTTAAATAATTATGAATTCGTCTCACGGAAGTTATTATAATAATAAAATGCATTACAGTTGTATGAAGCCACCTTTATGCTTTGTTTATAAATAATGGCAGTTCGATACATCGCCCACGGTTAAACTAGATTAATAATAAATCAAACGTGTCTGTTTCAATAATCCGGTGCATTATTATTCTACAACATAATATTTATGTTCGACACAATACTTCGATTGGAGAAAGTTGGATTATGTGGTATGACTAGGGCTGTCAGGAGTTAACCGACTTTAAAAGAAAGAGGTTTTGTATTTGTATTGCTTAGCTTTTCGATGTTATTGTGTTAATCTCGACAAAAGTTTCTTTAAATAAGGTATATATTTTAAAATTTGTTTAAAACGTAAGAAAATATTAATAACTTCTAATGAAAGGTTACACAACTTCGTGTTATTAAAATAAAATAATTAACTGATTTAATTCGCTTTGTCCACATAAATTTTACACAAAATGTGTTCTTTAGTTAAACGCGTAGACAACAAATAAAAATACTAAAACATTCATCTTTATCGCATTTATAATCTTCCCTTGCTTGCAATTTTCATGATTCGATAAGTTTTTATTGAACTCTTTGCAACCCTAGCTATGATAAAACAATTAGAATCAATTCACAACTTTGTTGTTATTACTTCAAAATATAATAAACAAGTCCAAACCAGTTGCCATTTGTTTAGTTAAGACTTTCATGAGAAAACACTTGCAATATATTTGTCACTTAATTGTACGAAACACAAGGATTATGAAGAGACAAAACAATTTTTTTTTCGTCATCAGCTTCTATTAGGTCCACTACCTACCGCTACCACTACAGATAAGTATATAGATACCTAGTCTATTTTTTTACGTTCTTGTCACATTTTTATTTTCATCTTTTAAACGTATATTTTGTTTTGTGGGTATCTTGTCGGTTCTTCTCCAAAGACCAGTTTGGAAGTTTGCAACAAAAGCCAATCTAACGTTAAAAACTAGCTCAAGTAATCCTAAACTTGAAAAAAAACATTAGTAGGTGTCAGGTTTTGAAACTAAAAGTAACCAACTTCATTTCTTAGGATCCAAGCTTACCTGACACGAAGATTCATCAAAATCGATTCAGCGGTTGAGCCGTCAAAGCGAAAAAGTTAGAGTTGCTTTCACATTTATAATATTAGTATGGATTAAGGTTCTGAAACGTCACATTAAAGCACTGTATTTGTTCAAAACAAGCCTAGACTTAGTCAATAAATGTATATTTATGCGTTATTCTGTAAACAAAGCTTCGTGAGGAGAAAACATGATTATGTCAATATTGTTTATGGTATCATAGTTTGAAATATTTACGGTCATGTCCAAATGATAGCTCCAGTTCCATGGGTAAGCTAGAATGAATTAGATCTGATTTACGGACCTTATATTTCAAATTTAGTAAAATCGATCTAAGATCCTTTTGCTAAAAATTACTAAATACTGAGGCCAACCGTAAGGTAGGTTCACTAGATGTCGCATACGTCGCCCTATAAAGACGTCATAAGTAGAAGGAGAAATTTAAACTTCCAGTCAGTGACCTCGGTAGCTTAGTTGGTAAAGCGACTGGCGCGTCAAGCCAGTGGTCGCAGGTTCGAGTCCTGCCTGAGGTTTAAGTTTTTCCTTCTACAATTTGTATTTAATTACTAAATACTGTATAGATTTATAAAAATTAGCTATTAAAAAAACTCATTGAACGAATTTGTTAGAACCCATTACAGGCAAGCACCAATGAGAGTTTTCCAAAGTTATAATTATGTACTTTCTTAATTATTCTAAGATATTATAGACTCGGTGAGGAAAACATCTTGAGGAAACCAGGATTCCAATACGATGAAGAAATTTAGGCTTCACACAAATTCTGCATTAGACACCACTTAAAGCTATGAAACTATTTTATTTCTCTGGATATCGTATACATACATTGATGGGTCTGGTGGGTTAGTGGTTAGTGACCCTGACTGCTAAGCCGGTGGTCGTGGGCCCGATTCCCGTGGGCACGATCATTTTTTCTGTGTCTGGGTGTTTATAATCTATAATATGTATGCATTTACAAAAATATAAGTATGTTTATCAGTTGCAGTTGTCTGGTTGCCGTATACAGATTCTGCCTAGTTAGGGATCAGATGGCCGTGTGTGAGTTGTCCAAGGATATTATTATACGCCGTGACGTCACCAATAACACGCTTGATAAATGTTCGTTATTTCTGTAAACGAGAAGAGGTAGCTTAGCAGTGGACATTTATAGGACGGTATTATGATATCGGATTGAACAAAGCAAATAGTCAACCACGATACAGCCTTAATCGTCAAAACTAAAAGTACCTATCCTGAACTCAGGACCATTCGATTATTAGATTATGAAGATATTAATGTCAATAAACATTCATCATGGCGATAATAATGTTGTTGTAACATAAATTAAGACTTGAATCAACATGAATATCCGTACAATGATAGTAAATATTGGTGTGATTACGTTGTAATGCCCGGACATATTTGAAATAATTATTTAGCCTATAGTAGTGACCAAGTTTCTTCAAGGAAACCAAGTCAATTCGCAAAAATAAAATTGAACTTACCATATAAAAATAATATCATTAGCTCATCACACTTAGTAGTTTTTTCAGCAGTAGTAGAAGCAGAATATCGTATATGATCGGCCATTTCAATGAGAACCTTCATGGTCAAGTGGCTTACATACTGGATATCAAGGTGTCGCCAGCTCTGAGGTCTAGGGTTCGATCCGAGGGTCAATGTAGAAAACCACTTTTCTACATTGGAGGTGTTTGTGATACCTTTGTTGTCTCTGATTCCATCACACGAGTGGTTTAGCTACTTACTTTGGGTTCAGAGCAATGTATGAGATAATGTCCACATTTATTTATTTACTATTTATTTCGACACGGTTCTAGAATGAATTAACCCTAAAACCTTGTAAGTTTATTCAGTCAGCTACAGCAAGTCGGACTCTATGTAAAAAACAAAATATTTTATCTTTATGTACTTTGAAACGTTAAATGACTAAAGTTGCCTGGGGAGACACTGGGTGGCCGAAGCCGTCGATATTGAACGCGCCGATCCCAGCAAAGCTTCGTTAAAGGTTAAACGATCAAGCAACATTCAACCATCAAATAAATAAATAAAACTAAAACTTCAAGAATCAAAACAGACAAACGTAATCCTCACACGTTAGTTAAAACATTCTGACGTATAGTTTTAATAAAACCCATTAGACGAAAGGATTTCAAAGGGCCATTAGCAGCCCACGCCGTGACAGACGCTATTGATTCACAAACTCATTGGAATTGATTGATGAAGTCTGTTTGACGTGGACTTTCACCGGTAAAACACAGAATATGATTAACTGGATATGCATGTCTACCAGCGAACGGAAAAAACATAGAAGAGTAACTTCAAACAATATCGAATAAATAAAAGGCCCCGTTTGTAGTCCCCGTTACATTTGTAGTCTTTAAACAGCTATTTTGTTCTATATTACCATCACCGAAGTAATGATTAGCTCTGATGACAACGCTCATCACTTATTGGCTTAGCAACGCATAGTAACAATGTCATCATTGGCGCTCGATATAAATACGTGCGATATTTGACGGGCAGCAAGAGTTGTTAAAGTACACGAGCTATGCCAAAGGTAGTAGTTAAATATTTTAATATATTTTATATGGTACTATAACTTATACCAATGTTTTAAGTATGCCGATGAGATCGATTTATGCAATATTTCACTGCGCAAGAAGGCAAAAATAACACTGTTAAATTGGACAAAAAACCGATGACATGTGCCGCCAAAGCCCAATCGGCAAGTCCCGCTTACCGGAGCACAATTTGCGTGGGATCATTTTTGGGTGACAGGAATGCTTCCATGTTTTTCCGTTCGCTGATCTCTACTCAATATGAGGAAATTTAAAAATATATAACTAAGTCTAGAACATTATGATACGTGTTTTTATAACGAAGCCGTTGGTCCTGCACCTGATCTCTCTCCGGTCGTGTCGGTCTGCCGTCCCATCAGACTATGAGAGTGAAGGAACAGAGAGTGCTCCTGTGCGCACACACTTGTGCACAATAATATGTCCCCGTAAATGGCAGATCTCACTTGAGATTGGCCACCGTAGCCGAAATTCGGTCTGGAGATTTTATTCTCCACATACCTTTTCCCTTTTTCACTTACGTTTTAAAGCTAAGCCAAACGACAATACTTTTAAAATTTTAGAAATCTTTCAAAGGTATAAAACATTAGAATAGGTCACGACCACTAAATTTTATATTTTTCTTTTAGACTTGTGCTTGTCGCATCTAGTCTACTTACATCTGTGGTCACACCGGATTACTCCATATTCCGTAATACATTCGACGTAGTGCAATCCGTTTGTTTATTGATTGCGCAGAAACTGATGGCTTTGATGGGAGACAGGAAAGGTGATTAATGGCTGCTGGGATTGTATTGACAGATCCTACAGTTTTCTTTAGATCACATCAAAAGACTGAAGCTGAATCTGTTCAGCCCCCTTAGACAAAGTACATTTCTACAATCGTTATCGCTGATCGAATCGCTCAAATGTATGAAAGTGACAAGTCTAAGTCACGTGACTTATCGAAGAGAAAAGTCATTTCCATACATTTAATGTAATCTAAGCGATTTCTATCTACGTCAATGCTCGTTAATAAAAATAGGAACGCTGCAAATGACGAAAAACCGTCTTTTACATTACTTTTTTCTTTAAAAAAAAAACGCCCGGCACTAAGGAACTTATTCCATGTGTCGCGGGGGTTTCTCAAACATTCAAATTACATGCACAAACTCCCAGACTTGGAACAAGTATCTGTGGATCACACAAATGCTTGCCCCACGCGGGGATCGAACCCGCAGCACGTCGCGTACAGTGGCAATTAGCGTGGTCACCTATACCACTCGGCTATTCGTGCAAACATAACAGTATTATAACTTTAATCTTTATTCCTAAATGTATATTGCTTTCTCTTAACTTGCAACAAGACAAGCCGCGAGCAGTACCTAATTAAGAGTACTGGTAATTACGCATCGCATCATTATGATGACACCTACACCGTTTACATTGTAAGTAATATGATGTTAAAGTTCACGTGGGTTCAAACTCAAGTTTTAACGACCTACATTTTTTAATCCCACACTTGGAAATTTAACTCGGTTTCGCGAATAACATTAATATTCATTTATTTGCTTGAATACATGGCTTGTGAAGAGCCATGGGCTTGGCTCTTCACGAGTTGTTGAAGCCGTGGCTAACTCTAAGCCGTACGGTTTGACCGATAATAAAGGTTAAGCCGCGCTCGCCGCGGTTAGTCCGTGGATGGGAGACCATTTGTATTATAAACATACCGAGACCCCTCCGTACCTCAGAAAGCACGTTAAGCCGTTGGACCCGACTATCATACGGTGATCTTTGACAGTCGTTAAGACATTACAATTCTGACAACCTAGCATAAAAAAAGATAGAATCCTGTTTTCTTCTGCGTAGCCTTTTCCCAAGATTTGCTGGGTCTTCAAATCTCACCGGATTCATCAGAATGCCGTAATTTACTTACTTTATAACATAATCAATAACACTTCAAGATCGAGTCATACTACATGATACTTCATCCGATCGAAACATCAGATAAAGGTTCAATGGCACAGATATTTGATCATCAATATCTATTTTGCCGCCTACAAAGCGAATAACAGTTATTTTACGTACGTCTGTATAAACAATGGGTTTGTCGATGTAGGTCATACATGGCTTTCATATACTCAGCCTGAAAGGGGAACGCTCTCTATGATGAAAAAATGATGATGAAAGCCAGATGAAAAATAGCCGGACAAGGCGAGTTGACGCCATAACGCGATTAACACAGCTAACTGGCGTCAACACGAAATTGTAACGCCAGTTTCGTCAGTTTACGCCATAGCTGACAGGCGGTGTCGCGACGCCATGGCTGAATGCTGTCGCGACGCTGTGGTTGACCGGCGCGGCGTTGCGACGCCATTGCTGACCGGCGCCGCGAAGCCATAGCTGATCAGCGCCGCGATGCCATAGCTGACCAGAATCGCAACGCCAAAACAGATAGGCGTCGCGACGGTGATCAGTTTACTAGCATTATTTTTAACCCCTCGTTCTATGCAAATTGCTTGTGTTACGAACGGGTTAACTTCAATGAGTGGGATTCGAACCCGCCACGACATGATTGCAAGTCCGACGCCCTAGCCAGTAGGCTGGCGCCGCTTTATTCATTTACTATTGAAAACCTGAGTATGTTTGTGACACATAACGCACGTACTACAAAACCGATTTTGACGTAACTCTTCATTATTATAGCTCACACTACAGTATATCACTTTACGTTGAAAAGTTGCGGTTGACTGCTTGTAATATCAAACCCAAACACCCTAATTGGTCGTTGTGTACTTTTCACAGCAATTTGTAATGGCCACTAGTTATCGGCAGTACATAACCAATTGTTATAAATAACAGTGCTGCGTAACTAATGACTTCCTTCGAGTCTGTCTGTCTGTCACAACGTATTGGCCACTTGGCTCGTTGCGGCTGCGAAACATGGAAAAAGCTTCGGTATTTGGTAAATCTACTTCTAAAGTGTTGTATATTTATTTTGAAGTATCTGCTTACTGCTTTCATTCAAATACTTAAAACGTTAGATACGTTATATACGTTACGATATATTATAGCTGTAAAATACCATTCATAAATCTGCCGTCGTAACCTAAGTCTAGTACTACTTTTTTAATACTTAAGAATTGCGTCAAAATGATATGTGAGAAGAATAAGCTAAGTTCTTACGAAAATAACCTAATATGTTCCAATAACAAATATTTTAATCTATTAAATATCTCGTCTATAATTTAATCCATCTCCACACTAACTTAGCCGAGCAGGACATCATTAAGCATCAAACCTACAAAAAAAAACCCAACACGTCAAGTTCTAAATATGGATATTTGAAAAAACGTCGCGATGTAACGGTTAAAGGATGCGCGCGCACGCGCCTCTCAAACTATCGCTTTTTAACAATTAATCGTTTCCTCAACTGTACTTCCTCGAGAGGAAAATTTAAATTTAGAATAGAGGAAATGTTTGATTCTCTGTGGATATATAAAAATGTTAGCACGTCCCCTTGCGCTTGTTAAATTAGTTTCATTTGTTTTTTTTTGTTCTGATTCTTAGAAGAAAAATTGTTTGGTGGACAAGATTTTTCAGTCATGTCAGCCAGTGTTTTCCCGTGGGTGTTGGCAAACGAATTAATAATAGAAAAAAACTTTACGCATTCCTATAATTTTGTGAGAAAAGTTATTTAGGTATTCAAAGTTAAAATTGTTGTTGTATACCTATACTATAGTTGAACAAAAAAATTAAAAACAAATCCAACAACATTTTATTTATTTTCATTTGGCTACTCATAAGGCTAATCAAAACTAAAATACATACGTTTTTATGCCTTGCCAACTGATTACCGTTTTCGTGTAAGTACATATATTAATTGTTAAATAAATACCAAACTGAAAATCTTCACTATACACAAATAATAAGTCGTACGGTTTCACCGATAAGAAAGGTTAATCCGCGCTCGCCGCGGTTGGTCCATGGATTGGTAACCATTTGTAAACATATCGAGATCACTTCATGCCTTGGAAAGCACTTTAGCTGTTGGTCCCGACTGTCATGAGCTTTGACAGTTAAGTCATTACAATTCTGACAACCAGTTTTACTATGGATACTGTACTACCTAGCAATGGGTTATAAAAGATAAAGATAATTTATTTTGCATTGGTTGTATTGTATAGGACCCCAAAATAGCTTGGGAAAGGTTAGGAAGATAAGTTGACACACATTTTTGTTTGAAAACCTTTATACGAATTTAAGATTTTCACATTTTCCGGATGTTTTTCCATTCAATCTGATGTCGTTTTGCCTGTCTTTCGCAAATAAGAATAATTCAGTACTATCTTAAATATGTTGCATAACACATATTGAATGTGAAGTTCGTATGCAACGCATGCACTTGCAATCAATCACTCTTAGTATATGGCATAACCTTGATTAAGAATGTCGGTCGATGTATTGTTTAAATACAATTGCAATATAAATATATTTGAATTACGTAGGTCAGTAAGCTGGTCGTCATGCTAGTGAAAATCTTTTGAATATTTGTTTGTTAGAAGCTTGAAAGGTTTTTTTATATTATACGAGATACGACTTCGGAAAAAAGTCGTACAAACATTAGCACACTTTATAACAATAGGTAACATCTCCGCTGGGAGAATAAAATGTTATTTACAATGATAAATTAAACGGTGTACGAATCTTCTGCCATGCTCACGATTTTTCAAGAAAAAAGACTAATGGCGAGAAAATTCTTGTTACAAGTATTCTTGTTAACCCCTCGTACTAAGCTAAATGCTTGTGTTACGAATGGGTTCACGTCGGTAGTGTAATGGGTAAGTTCCGAATCGTCCACCACATGATCGCAAGTCCGTCGTCTTAGCCATTAGGCTACCGCCTCATAACAACAATACTATCAGATCATTTTATTTATGCGGGATTATATACATATATATTTAGTAAATATACTTCAGAAAGTATTATGTGGCTTGTTTGGGTGTAGTCTTAAATCTCATGGGATTTGGGACTGCACTTAAACGAGGCATATTATATTATTATATTATAACTATTGTATTAATTCTACAGACTTATATAAAAATAAAAATAAATACTAAATTACTAAGAAACAAGAAATATTATAGTTAGTTTATAATACTCTACCTTGATCCAATAGACAAACTATGTGTATAGTTTTGTTGGACATTGTTGTATGTAATACATTTATCATGTTCCTTTTATTAATAATTAATAAAATAAAAATCACTGTGACGGTTGATCGAAAAATTACATAAAAGAACACATAATCGTATTGTTAATTAAAAATTAGAAAAAAGAAAGAATGGTGTGCCAAACAGTCAAATATTCTATAATGGGGAAGTAATGTAATTATCGTGAAATAAAAACGTCAACAATGAGGGCCCAGATATCGGGCATTTATTTTGGTGGCGCACGAGGAAGGAGGACGTCAGACGTCGATTTGGGACAAGAACAGGGCTACCGGCTTTACTCTGACAAATAGTGATAGAAATATGGTTAGGTGATAAATTGTTTTGAATAACTACGAGCTAGATTACATACAAAAGGGAAAAATCAGATGATCTGAGACCTACTCGATATGCAAACTAAATTTCATACAAATCGGTCCAGCCGTTTTGGAGGAGTTTGGGATCAAACAACGCGACACGAGAATTTTATTTATTAGATGAAGAGTCGATTGTTATGAAAGGTGTGTAACACAGGTGATGCTGTATATTTTAATTTAAAATATATTTTTTTATATTAATTGTGCTACGATGATTATAAAACAAACCACCTTATGTGATACGATTATTGTGGGCTTTGTTTTATAAAAAACTCACCTTGGATTTATGAGATAATAACAAATGCTAAAAGGGAATACCGTTATTCCTAAAATCTTTTAAGCGTCACAAATTCTAACATTACCGGTAGTCTGACACAATGACTACTAAAAACTTTAAAGCTCATTCAGTACTTTGTCGTGGATATTGTGACGTCATTTACATCACATGTGACACTAGTATGTCTAAAAACAGTGTAGTTGCACCTGGCTTTACCAGTAGCAACTCAATGTATGAAGTTTTAATTATGTTTTAGCTGGTTTGTAAAACTGATGTGTTTATCAACTTATCTTGCTGACTGTCGACCCGCCTGTGAAGACAAAAGTCGTGAGATATCAGAAACCTACAACCTCAGACTACTTTAAGGCCGGACCTGCGGGTGACGGGGAGGGCAACTCGTCACTCGAACAGCCGACAGGCCATGGAGGACCAAGGGCTATCTGAGCTGCGCTGGGAATGCGCAAGTGATCCTGCGGCTCTGCGGGGGAAACGCGTTAGTATGTCAGCTTTAAAAAAATAGTTTTCTCTGGAGTCTGTTTACGAACAATAATTATTTTACGTGATAAGAAAACATTGGAGTGGAAGAGAAACAAATGCGTCACAAGCCGAACGCTAGGCCGATCGTGCCTCTTTATCGCTTGCTTCGCGCTCTCGCTTGCACGCTCGGCACAAGCGGAACGTGACAATTTTTCGTGCGTACACCCGGCGTTCACCGATGCATAAAACACGTTATCAGGACAAATAAAAGGGTATAGTAGACCTGAGTCGTCTCGTGTACGAACGGGCTTCATTCGTGTAATAATTCACCGACATTTTTAAGCTTTCAATAGCCCAATAAATTCTTATAACGAGGCGATGAAACAAAAAAGAAAAAGAAAACAGAATAATTTAATAATGGCTTGTTGTTTGTTTATAGGTCAATGCAACTTTCGTCGACATCCGCTCCTCTTGATGCAAAAAATTTAAGGTTAACTGTTCATCATTCAATATTACGTATGTTTAAAATATATGTTTGTCTGGATGTCAGAAACTGCATAAAGTACTAGTGGTATGCAAAAAGACAAATGAATCGGAAATCAATAACCATAACTACAAACCATTGATAAACCCAAGCATTATTCCGAATAAACATTAAATGAGAAATAATCTTAGAAAATAAACTCTAGAAAATTTTCTACTATTTAATTAAAAGACTCCCCTAGAAAGAAGCCCACGAAATACCTATCTGGAGAATTTTCCAGGCTGTTAAAATTTACTCTGCGTATAATAACACATATATTTTCCCTATGTGGTGATAATGAAAAATAGATAGTTCGCGTCAGAACTGTGTGGCGTCGAAGTCTTACAAAAGTATTTGATTGTAAATTATACCAAACATTTACTACTAGTACCTACAGTTGCCTTAAATTCATTATCAGTTTTGTCTCGAAAAGTCATAAACTCAATTCATCATGTACTTTTGCTGTTGACTGTATTAGGTTATATTACGAGTATTGGAAAAAGTCACAATAAGCAATAATAAACACATCAGCGCGCAGACATCGCCGAAAGTTATCACTAGTTTCAAAAATATATATTGTGCAATTACACACTTGGGGCTCGCATCGGCATTCAATTGTCCAGCTGTGTAATTTTCGGTTGTAAAAAGTGTATGAATTAATTACAATACTCCATAAATAAATCAATGTAATAATTATAGCTTTTTTCATTGAGTAGCGGTTTCGTTTTGTTCAGTTTCCCACAGGTGGGCGAAGAGATTTAAACGTTAAGGCTTTTTAACTCATAATTTGGTGTCCAATAAAATTGTCCTTAACAAATTGCAACAGAGACTAAACGGCGTCTTAAAACTAATTGTCGTTTCAGTATTCCAAAATTTATGTTACGTCTACCAAATACCACAGATATTTTAATAGTGAGTTCAAATACTTACTTAAAAACCAGCGCAACTTAGAACTTATCAAAACAAAACGTGCCTGAAAGAGGATTATGTACCTGAATAAAGGTACAAGTTGGTAGCGGGTGACATGAGGCAGCAGCAGACGACGTGTCGCAGCAACACTACTGGTGCCATACCATGAGCTTATTAAGCAAGGTTGTTGCCGCTGTGGAAGCGAGACGCTGCTACGTGCATTGTATAGCGCTGTCTCGCTTCCACAGCGGCAACAACCTTGCTTAATAAGCTCATGGTATGGGCCCTGGTTTCTATGTATTTCTATGAAATTACCTCTCTAGCTTCATGTCGCTAACTACGGAGGTAATTTCATAGAAATACATAGAAACCAGTAGTGTTGCTGCGACACGTCGTCTGCTGCTGCCTCATGTCGCCAGCTAACAACTTGTACCATTATACAAATATCTCTAAGCAAAAGTAGATGATCAAAATAAATAATTCAATACTTATGAACGTAGTTCGCGTCAGAACTGTGTGGCGTCGAAGTTATTCAAAAGTATGTGATTGTAAATTATACCAAACATTTACTACTAGTACAGTTGCCATATATTCGTGATCAGTTTTGACTCCAAAAATTATAAACGCAATTCATCATCTACTTTTGCTGGTGACTGTTCTATGGACAGTGAATATTAAAGTTATATTATTAGGTTGAATTTAGTATAAGTAGTTTAACCTCAGTTATGTCCATTAAACTGATGACACTGAACTATTTTTAACCGACTTTCAAAAGGAGGAGATACTCAATTCGACTGTATTTTATTTTTTATGGCGTTGAGATATCTTTTGAATGTCGGCCATCTTTATTATTTCCAGTACTTTCTCTATTTATTTTTTCTATCTTTATTTCCATATATTGTAAATGTGTTTTTAATCCCGTTTAGGATAATATTAGTAACGAATTCAAACAAAAATCTCCTCGATTATAATGCAAAGCGTACCAGAGGAGTTCTGAGAACCACGGCCAAGACAATTGCTATCCATTAAGACGATTACTTGCCAATTGATTTGAAAGTCCAATGATAATGCATGTATTTTGTACGTCCAAACAGACATTACACACGGTCAATATAATTTGGCGCGTCTAGAAAGAGCTACAAGATAAGTAAAGTGATATGCAAAAACACACACTTAGTGTGTGAGACAGAGATGGCGATATCTTAGAGCCCTTTCCAGATGTGCCAAGTTACATCGGCCGTACTACATGCGTATCTCAAGTCCTTGCTATTTCTCAAGGCGATCATCAACAATACGGGATTTATACATAATTATATTATAGATAGTTGCTAATCATATTTGACATATTATATTAAAAATAATATAAGTACATGACTGTAATGATAGTGTATTGAGTATACAAAAAGCGTTTAGGTACTGACTACTTATTTTTATGATTAAACTAACTTTAGCCTTTCACAATAAATGGGCAATCGAATACTGAAGGATTTTTCCAAATCGGATCAGTTGTTATTTAGATAGGCGCTTTCAACTAAACAAAAAAAACTCTTCAGCTTTATACTATTAAATATAAACTGAAAAGTGGACCGCTCCCGGCTTACGGCTTAATTTTAAGATTTCGATCAATGTTCCTTGGGAAAACTTGTTCAGTTTTATGCACCTGATTACCTCGAATATACGCACTCCTTTAAAATTAATCCTGTATAACCTATAAGGTCTAAAAGGTGTTTTAACCCGCCTTTGACTCAGGGCTGGTTTAATAAATAAACAAAAAAGGAAACACAAAAGATTACATTGTTCTGTAACACAAGCCGATAGAAATTTAATCCAATATTCTCGAGAGAGCAATCGCTTGAAACTCAATAGAACGAATATACAATGCCCCGCAGCTCCGTCTGTCTTGTTGAACACTGTCTCGACGTTTATATAGAAGAGCACGCGATTTCATTTGTTATTTGGATAGATATCTTTCCTTTAGATAAAGTTAATGTTTGGTTTTACGATTTGCTAGGATGCAAGAACTTTGATTTCTGTCACGATAAGGCTCTATAACTTTATTTACTTACTTGTAGTTTTTTGTGTTAAAGATTATTAAGAAAAGGTCGAGTCAGACGATATTTTTTTTAAGTCTTTTGGATATGTTTGCAAATACTTTTACAAAAAACACAAAGGCCAGATGACAATGATATTAAATAAAGAATATCATTGCCAGATGACCCGGTTTTGGACACTGACCAACTGGTGGACAGTTAAGATTAAAAAAAAAATTCGGATTAGACAATGATATAATTCAATTATGTATGGTTTTTAAATATGACATCAATCATCAATATGAAGAGTCTAACCCCACCTTAATAAAATTTTTTTTTTTTGAAATGAAGTGCTTGAATTTAAGAATCTTAGAAAAAACAGTAGGTCAGTATATTACAGATGTATTTCATTTCCCCCCCTTTGTCTATGCCTTTATTGCTGTCCGAACTCAAAAGGATACCTGTTGATAGCCGTGTGAATGAAAAGTAATTGGATTCACACAATCAGATTGTCATCGACTTCAATTACCATTGATCGCAACATTCTGCACAACACAATCTCTGTCAAACTTAGACATTAATGTATACCGAAATAAATCCTTCATGATCCTCGCATACAGAACATTATTCATTGACATTTTAAATCACTCCCACCGTTCATTAGATGACAATGACATCGAACATAAATCACAAACAGACAACAATGAACTATAAATGTGTTTTTATTAAAATCTCCGGTTGTAAAATGGTTCCCTTGGCCAAAAATGCAAAAACATTACTTGCCATTGTCAATGATTTTAGTATTCACTCGATATATCCCAACTACCGGCTGCGTAGATCTTCCAGATAAAAAAATATCGTGGGCCTCTAAAGAATTAAAAAATTCGTTGATTTTTTTTTTGTATAAACTTTTTGGACGGATATGCTAATTCATTTTGTTAGAAATTTTCGAACGAAACTTATTACGTCAATGTTTTAGGCTTTTTTGTGATTTCCTTTAGCACATCCGGTATGTTTAAACAAAGGTTTTTAAAATATAAAAAGTCTTGTGAATATCACTGTATATTTTAAGATTCGCTATCAAATACTTTTCAAAGAAAATTATAAATGGGGCTTAGAAGTTACTAGCATGTACGTCATACATATTAATATTTTTTTTTCTTCGGAACTTGGAATAAGGCAAAAATACAAAAGTAAACATGTTTCAATTAAAACTGCTAAAGAAATAATAAATCAACATTTTGAAATCCTTATAAGTCTGTCTGTCTTTGTGTTTCGCAATCGAACCTAAGCTACTGAACCGATTAAACGAAATTTGGTACAACGATAGTCTATCCACTTTTTGTCGCGATGACCACGCGGGTGGAGGCGCGGGCTACAACTAGTTATTTTTATGTTCTTATAATTACTTCATATTTATTTACGACTCTACTCAAAATCCTGATCCAGATTATTTCACTACGTGTACACTAAATATTCCATAGAAACAGGACCTGAAATAGATATAACTTTTCACTCTTTACAGCCACAAGACCAACCCACCTGATAAATAATAGCGATCCCATTCTTAACGATGTCCCAATACATTTGCTATCTACAATAAAACCCATCTCGTTGTTATTAAATATGCAACATTTAATTGCCTGTCAAAACACCACAATTAATTTAGTGAAACTACCACTCTACATTGCAAATTTTGCTACTGGCAACACTCGTATTTTTGCAACATTCACAGCTACACGCAACCAATATTTTACCTACCAAATAAATAACGTAGACACATCCTAAACAACTAGTTTTATATAAAACATTTCACACGTTACTCTAAATAGAAACTGCGTATAAAATCGTAGAGTTGACACTAACGACTTTGAGGAAAAATATTATTTGTCAGCTTGCAACACTGGACATAAAAACTAATGGGGCGTTATATCCGAACGAGACCACTATCGACGCATAAAACTACAAGCTCTTGTCGCCATGTTCAGTGATGTTTGAGGGATATTTCCTGATTTCAAACCGATGTCAATAATTATGCTTAGATAGATGGTGTTTAGTATAAAAGCACCAAAGCTCTTTTCTGGGGATATATATTATAAAGGGTGTTATTTAAAAAGGGAATATTTATCTAAAAGTGGTGAAGATGACATCTGGTAGAGAGTCAATTTATAAAATTGCAGCTTAATAAATTAATGAATTTACGGTGTGACGTTACACTTCAATTTTTTTTTTATACTTTAGGCCTACCCGATATGCGCACCAATTTTTATACAAATTGGTCCAATCGTTTCTGAGGAGTTTGGAAACAAACATCGCGACAAGAGACTTTAACATACTTATATAGTTAACTGAATATATCTATAAAGTTTTTTTTTATGTTTTGAGTGTCTTTATTTCCGTAATACTTTTTGGTAACCCTATTAATTCTCAGCGGATCCCAACTGGGTGATAGCTAATTCAAGAAACTTTATTACTGTGCATTTTTTTCGTTCTGAATACAGTCGGCGCCGAAGATTTTAGTAATTCACTTAATTTAAATCATTAAGAAACTTTTCAGTAAAGAATATGTTGTGAAAAGTAATGCGGCCATTTTTCTTTATGATATCATTACTCAACTGTACATATTACGTCCATCGCTTGCTTACTTTCAGATTATAATCGTGAGTTGAATACAAAAACGGCAATGTATGTGTAATTTAGACTGTGACTGTTATAATCGTGCTAGCATATTTTCACGAAAGGGTAGAGCTTAAGTGATAATTATAATTTAGAGTGAATTATGATTATATTTTATTTTTAGTTTAGTGCTAAGTAATGTGTTCAAAGATGTTTGTTTGGTCTACACAGACTGTTCTTTGATCATGCTGTCATTCATATTTATTAATAGTGTCCGACCGAAATTTCGGTTTCGGTTTCGGTTTCGGCCAGTTTCGGCCAAAAAATCAAGTTTCGGCCCGAGTTTCGGTTTCGGCCAAAAACGGCCGAACCCTTCGGCCGCGCCGAAACTTACAACATCGTACCTTCGGATCGCGCTCGGCTAACGTCGGGCGCGCTCGGCACGGCTGGCAATATGGCCTATGGCGTCGCTCGCCTGACTCCGCCGGCAACTACCTACTTACTACTTACCCAAGTCTTTTAGTTTGTTTTTGTTGTGAATTCTTCATGTCATAGTTAATATTTAACGCTTTATTTTAATAGTTTGCTAACCTATTGACTGACTGGCAAGGTCCCAGCCATGATGTGCCACTCTAATATAATACTCCTTCTTCATAAAAAAGGAGACAAATCCGATATTAATAACTATAAGCCCATTAGTTTAGTCTCGCATATCTACAAAGCCTTCATAAAAGTACTTCACAATCGTATCGATGCAAAGTTGGATTCCCATCAACCTCCAGAACAAGCCGGATTTCGCCCAAGCTTCTCCACGACGGATCATCTACACTGTACAGTCTTTTAATCAGGTTATAGAAAAACATATTGAGTTTCAAAAATCACTATATTTAGCCTTCGTTGACTACACCAAAGCCTTTGACAGTATAAAACATAAAGCAATATTTACAGCCTTGAAAGACCAAGAACTAGAAGACACTTACATAGACATTTTAAAAGTAATATATAGCAATAGCACCGCGAACATTAAACTGGACTCATCAGGCACCACATTCCAAATTACTAAAGGAGTCAAACAGGGTGATCCGCTCTCTCCAAAACTTTTTACCAGCACGCTCGAGCAAGTGTTCAAGGAACTGGCAGACTCCTGGATGCAGAAAGGTTTACAAGTCGGCAACAAAACACTAACTAACCTTCGCTTTGCAGATGATGTTGTCCTATTCGCACCTACGGCAGACCAGCTGCAACAAATGCTCCAAGAACTGAGTACCGCTAGCCTTGCGGTCGGACTTATGATGAATCGGTCAAAGACAAAAGTCATGACCAATGGCGCGAAACGTAGGGTCGAGGTAGATGGGCAAAAGATATACTATGTCGACGAATACATCTACTTGGGCTAGCTAGTGTCCTTCGACAACAGGCAAGACAAAGAGATCGATCGACGGATCGAAAACGCCTGGAAGAGCTACTGGTCCATGAAGACGCTCATGAAGGGAAACCTTCCTCTTACACTGAAGCGGAAGTTAGTCGACATGTGTATCCTGCCTATCCTAACCTACGGCGCCCAGACTTGGTCCTTGACCGAGTCTCAAAAGTCCAGGCTAAAAGTATGTCAGAGGAACATGGAGCGTAGCCTGCTGAACATACGGCTAAGTGACCGGATACGCAACACCACCATCCGGTCCAAGACTGGTATAGTCGATGTGGGCAATAAATCTGCAAGGCTGAAGTGGGATTGGGCGGGTCACATCTGCAGAATGCACCCGGATAAGTGGACGAAGATCACCACTCAATGGATCCCTGAGGATGGAAGGCGACCTAGAGGCAGACCAAGAAAGCGTTGGCGAGAAGATCTGGACAATTTTCTCGCCGATTGGCCACAGCACGCTTCTGACAGGGAAGGATGGAAGAGTATGGGGGAGGCCTTTGCCCAGCAGTGGGAAAAAACGGGCTAACAAAAAAAAAAAAAAAAAACCTATAGACGAATATGTTTAATTTTAAAGGGGTAAGTTAAGTGCCAAGGTTAAGTACCTGCTTCATTAAAGTTTAAAATTCATCTTAGTTGCGTGTACTATAAATGTAATAACGATTGTAGGTACCTGCCTATGCAATAAAATGAAAGGTGAATAGTTATTAATTTAAATTTAATAAAGACGTGTAATGTTAATGTAATGTTGCGAGTAATGTAATGGTGTGAGTAGGTATTTTGACGATTTACGAGTAACGTACGCTTAGGGTTAGTGTTGGGCTTCTGGGTTTGGTTTTATTATTATTATTTTATACCACCATTAAAAAATCAATCGCTAACTTTGTGTTACAAATAATGTATTTTTTTCACTTTATAGGGTAGTTAAATTTTCAAACAGAACCTCTGTAACTGTGCAAATTTCATTGTGATGAATCTTAGAAACCTGTAATTATAGGTTGGCGAGATATTAATTTTAGAAAAAAACGGGCTTACTAACATTTTTTCGACTTTTTAAGGACTTTTTTTTTTATAAAAGGTTCGGTTTCGGTTTCGGTCTCGGCCGAAACTACAATGAAACCGAACCTTCGGTTTCGGTTTCGGTTTCGGCAAAATAACATGTTTCGGTCGGTCACTATTTATAAGCAACCAAAGATGCAGCTTTTATACCTTTTTTTTTAAACGACTCCTGCACTAAGTAATTTAATCCTTGTGTCGCGGGGGTTTCACAAACATTCAAATCACATGCACAAAGAACACCCAGATTTGGAACAAGCATTTGTGGATCACATAAATGCTTGTCTCATGCGGGGATCGAACCCGCAGCACGTCGCGCAGTGGTAATTAGCGTGGTGACCTATACCACTCGGCTATCCGTGCAGTCCGGTACCTACATGGGATACGAATGAATAACATAGTCTTTAAAATATCAGTATTGCAGTACATAAAAATAATGAATGTTCCTCCCCCAATATGAGGCCTTAAACCTTGTGCTAAATATTTTGGCACAGTTGGCAGACCCCGGCCGAGATAGACATTACACTCAAACAACCTCCCGTATCCACTCGACCGTTGACGAGCTGCGTCTCAGATAAGTGCACTACAATTGTAGGGATGTCTCAATACCTAACCAAAAATGTCGATAATATTTTTTGTACTTATTTGCTTACGGGAAATGTAAAATTGTTTTTGTATAATAGTTGAGTAAATGGTTCGTTTACGATGTTGGTTAATTTACTTTTGCTAGTAGACCTTGTTTACTATAACTTCAAGGATTGAAAACTGAAAGCTCACATAACTACTAACAAATTATCCTTCATTTAGAGATGAAATGACTCAGATGATTTTCAGTGTATGATTTAATAATTTTTCTTTATTTGCACCAATCATTTCTTTTCCTAAGTATTTTTGTTTCGACTACCTAATATACGGCACAAAACGTTTATTACTGTCACTACATACCTATTTATTTCATTTGAAAATATCACAAATATATCGATAAAATTTACAAATCCAACCCCATCACTCGTGTCGGACCCCTGTTCGCCGTGTGCGCATTAAAATCGTTATTCAATTGTAGCACTCGTATTGTAGAGCAATGACGGCACTTTATCTATCCCATTTGCTACATTACAATGTCAACGAGTGATTTGTCACTTTTCGATACCTACGTAACATTTTTGAAGGACTACACTATTACTAGTAGAATTCTGACGTCCTTATTGCGCGAGCGCATGGATAAATTTAGCGTAGACATTGCGATTATCGCTTAAAAAAGAAGTATTTAAAATAATAATTTAAATAAGACATATTAAATAATATAAATAATAAATGTATCTTGGGACAACCCACACACGGCCATCTGATCCCAAACTAGGTAGAGCCTGTACTATTGTGACCAGACAACTGATAAACATACTTATATAATTCTAAATACATACATATTAAAATAAATAACACCCAGACACAGAACAAATGATCGTGCTCATCACACAAAGATTTGTCCTGGGTGGGAATCGAACCCACGACCTCTGGCTTAGCAGTCAGGGTCACTAACCACTAGACCAACAGGCCAGTCCAATTAAACTACAAGACAAAAGTAATTAAAATACAAAGAAAGAACAAGTATTGATAGCCACACTGAATTACATAAACCAATTGTTCTACTAACACAATTTTCACGATTATTGCTTACGCATTAAGTATATCAAAAAAAAATCTCACGCCCTTTACAACTAATAAAAAAAACAAACAAACATAAAGGGAACAATTATTATAAGGGTACATAGCTCAGCAGAATGCCCATATTGTACTCATAGTGCTAATTATAATCAAACTAATTAGCATTGTTAGGAAAAAGAGGTGTGAATGGTAGTTTGTTTTTTATTTTAATTGTATGGTTGTTGTATTATGGGCCATTAGCATTATGATCGTTTTGTAAAGATTTTTTCTTTCTTACTAGTAATTTGGGTTTCATATTTACTAGTATTCTCGTTAACCCCCCGTGCTAAGCTAAATGCTTGTGTGGGATTCGAACCGGCAACCACATGATCGCAAGTCCGACGCCATAGCCATTAGGCTACCGCCGCTTCTTTTATAATTACCTAGTATTTGTGTTTTATTAAAATAAATTAAAAACCAATAAATTTGTAATTCCGTTCGTTCGTTCTTCCGGCATTAATTCCGTTTATGTACACTGTGCATGTAGTAATAAATTAATAAATAAAACCCTATAGATAGGATATAAAGTATAGGTTTAAAAAAAACTAAGAGCTGATTTTAATCGCCAGATAATTTTATTCATCTGACAGTTCTTGTATGAAATAACTATCAAAATTTCAAATTTATTCCACGAATAAAATAATCTGACAATTGAAAAATCAACCCTAAGTTACTTAATATTTGAGATTGTATGTAGTACTACTCTAGTAAAAAAGGATCGAAGACCTTTCTCCTTCGATCCTTTAAATGTGTTCAGAGTGTGACATAATTGTAAGTTAGAATTGCATTTAATACACGAACATGCACGACATTGTCGCACAAGTTGTGTAGACATTGCAGATAGCTTCTATAAATCACAGACTTTGATTCGCTACAATAAAATCCACTTTAGACCAAGAAAACCATGTTAAGACGATGGCAGAATGGTACGGTTTGTGCAAGTTTTGACGGGCTTGTTGTTCTAGTGGTTAGTGACCCTGACGGCTAAGCCGGAGGATTCGATTCCCACCCAGGACAAATCTTTGTGTGATGAGCACGATCATTTGTTCTGTGTCTGGGTGATATTTATTAAGAACTAGCTGTTTCCCGCAGCTCCGCCCGCGGTCTATTTTTTTTTATGTAATTGAGAAATTTCTTTTCTACAAACCTCACAGAGCCCGAGACCTTTCCAACGAATGCTAAACCGTGGAAATCGGTTCGTGCGTTCTGGAGTTATAGCGTCAGGAAGGAAAACCCGACTTATTAACACGCTTTTATTAGGTCGACCTGTATGTATGTAACTATGTAGTCAAATCTAAGAAAACTAATTTAACCACCTTTTAAAGATCGTAGCGTTATGAAAATTGACAGTTGTATGTGATTTTGATGACAATACAATAATATGGTACTGTCGAGCTGATCTGATAATGAAGCCGGAAGATAGGCACTAGCATTCTATGATGAAATATCGTATCATAGCCGTGTTTGGACTTGTTAGAAAGGTCTTGTAATGAACTTTGACCACGATTAAGTAAAGCGTGTTTTTTTGTGTTTTTTAAACTATTAATTTATTTTTATATAGTAGATAGAAAGAATAAAAGAGATAAAATTCTTATTTATCTGCATATAGCTCAAATAACTTGTCATGGTACTAACCAAAGTCGAATTCCTGTTTCTAAAAAAACAAATGTAAATTCTTTTGTGCATAATTACAGTGATGGCCGTTCTACTGAATACTGTAGGTGACAATAATGCTAAATTCAATTCAATTCAAATTCAAAAAACATTTATAGTTACACACATTGGTTAGACGTAAAAATAAAAAAATCTAAACGTCAAAGTAAATAGTTAAATGATGTTTCAATGTGACAGGCTGAATATTATCCGAAAGTACCTAACATAAAGTAAAAATATTGTGTAATTATTGTAGTCGTTCATATATTGGAAAGGTAAAAAAAACTCGGTGCAATATGCAATCAATAATGGTGAAAGTTCTGTCCAATCATTTGACGGGCCTGTTGATCAGTGGTTAGTGACCCTGACTGCTAAGCCGGAGGTCGTGGGTTCGATTCCCACCCAGGACAAATCTTTGTGTGATGAGCACGATCATTTGTTCTGTGTCTGGGTGTTATTTATCTATAATATAATATGTATGTATTTAGAAATATATAATGTTTATCAGTTGTCTGGTTACCATAGTACAGGCTCTGCCTAGTTTGGGATCAGATGACCGTTTGTGAGATTGTCCCAAGATATTTATATTTAATCAGTTCAAAACAACCAATATTTCCATCTCTCTCGTCTCCTCAAACTGTTATTAACACAACGTAAAGCTGGAACACTTTATACTAAAAATATTCACCTCTTACATAACCGCAGCACGAGAACAAATCGATTTAATTACTGCACTACTGTTTGATGATACAAACTACCACAATCAACGTACCAATACAAGAAATCCATCACCCGAATACCAGTCTTAAAATTGTAATGTGAAGGGTGATTTTCGTGTGTAAAGATTAAGATAGATGGGTGGATATGAGAGGATGGTGTTCAAAATCCTTTTGTTCTTGACTCCTTTGATTCGTTTTATGTAGACTTTGATTTGACGTATGTACGTACTCGCGTAAACATTGTGTGTTTCGGATCTGCTTTGCGCTTTTTTATGGATAATTTGGTGGGTTAGTAATTATTTTTTGTAACGTTGATATCAGGTTTGATTTTTTTTATAGATTACTAGTATTCTTGTTAACCCCTTTCTTAGATAAGATTCTTGTGTTACGAGTGGGTTCACGTTGGTAGAGTAATGGATGGGTTTCGAACCCGTTACCATCCCAAGGCCCTCGCCATTAGGCTACCGCCGCTTCAACTTTTTGAATTTCTTTTTGGATTGGTTGCGATCATATAAATCTAGTTCGAATAGTGTAAATTGTAAAATCATATTTTTGTATTCTTTTAAGAATTGATATTTAGAACCTATGTATCAATCCAAAACTATACTAATATTATAAAGCCGAAGAGGTTGTTTGTTAGGTTTATCAATCCCAGGAACTACTGATCCGATTTGAAAAAATCTTTCTGTGTTAAGAGTCCCTATCAATTTCGGCGCGCTGCTAGTTTAGGTAACTATTTGAGCGCAGTATCTCTGTGTGCGTTCGAACTATCGCTGACAATCGTAGTGTGCGTTGTCTTACGGTGTAGCGCCATCAAATATTCTTGGTCCGTAAACGCTATTGTCAGCACTGCATAGTTTTTATTACCCACTAAGTTCCGTAATACTGGATGGATGTTATTGTGATTATGACGTGTTATGTTTAAGTACCTTATAAAAATATCGTTACCTAGTAGTTACGGCAGTCACTTACAAAAAAGGCTAGGCAGATAATGTACAGGATGTACCTACCAGAAAGGCGGGGGGTACAGTCTATCAAATTGAACAACTATCTCCATGGGAATGTATAATTTTCTATTATTATGTGTTTTATTTCAGGAAAATAAAAACGAGATATTTTTTAGTTACTTTATTGCAACACGTCGCTTTTCCTCAATTGTTTTGAGAGAGCTAATTTGACATCCAAACTTTACATAATCCTGGGTACCGACTAGGTACCCAATATAAATGTCATACTACACCCATATATTTACCAGTAATTGAATATATTTGAAATATACATACTTCCGTGGTTTTGTTTTTCTTAGTAAGTGACCATGTTCCTCAACTCCCTGGTGACTCGTTCTCCTTTTCATATATACAGTGTATTTGCTCAATAATTAGTTGAAAAATACCTTGTCTCCCCTTTTCACCTAATAAAGAGCCTGATGCATCCTGTTTGCTAGTGTAACTGAAAATAATTAATAATACATTTTTTTTAAACGAGTTAAGTACTTACCTATATATATATATATATATAGCCTATAGCCTTCCACGAGAAATGGGCTATCTAACACTGAAGGAATTTTTCAAATCAGATCAGTAGTTCCTGAGATTAGCGCGTTCAAGTAAACAAACAAACAAACTCTTCAGCTTTATATATTAGTATAGATATATAGATTAGATTTCTTTATATATTAGATAAATAAAAAAAAATACTAGATAAAAGAAATACCTTGTGTCCGATGGGGGCTTTTCGCTTATAGATGATGTTCCAGGTAAATTTTGATTCTCGGTAGATTTCTGCCTATTTAGGTAATTCTCTACAAAAATAAAAAAGTTCATTTTTAGATTCAAGAAATAATAACCAATTCTAACAGTTTTCGTAATTACAAAAAAAAATATTTACCTAAGAACTGCAAGTGCTTTTCGTGTTTTTTCAACCTTTTTCTTTTTACCTTTGATTTTTCCTTGATAGTAAAGATCACTTTTTCGACCCATTTTCTAAAAATTAAACACTATTTTGCTAATAGTACAAAACATTAATATGTATAAACAACATTATGAAATCATACACACTGCATAAATAAAAAATTAAATCTACTCACAGTCTCAAAACTCGTTAGGTGTAGTACAAAATCACGCGCGATTCAAGAGTTTCGTTGGGAGCGGCGAACGTCACGAGCGACACAGGTCCGTCGTCAACAAGCCCTTGGGCGCGACTGAATGTATCGAGCGAGCGCATCGGTTTATAAGGCATTATTTAGAAATTTTATTACAAATAAATAAGAAGTCAGAAATGAAATATAAAAATTGGATTTGGTAGATAAATACCTCAGTTTTTTAAATATATAATGCTTATTGTTATTTTTAATAAATTCTTACCCATAGACGACGATTTTGCACATGACTTTATTGGGTTTTTTCAGCGTGGATCACATTTTTTTTTAAGTACTAGTTCATTGAAATTTAAAAAAATAAATTGTGTACTTACTAGCATACTATATGCCCAGTATTTATGATTTTTTTCAGATTGTTATTTGCTACCAGTAAGCTAAAAAAGCAATTGGAAAATCTGCTGTTTCGTGCTTACGTAAAAACATGTGTTAGGTTTTTATTTTTCATAATTTATATTGAGTAGTTATTAAAAATTGACTTTGTACACTTACTTGATAAATGAATGATAAATAACTGTGCATTAAAAAAACAGAACAGATATCTTGAAGTTATTGAGAAATTTGCGCTGAAAAAGTTGGAAATTTCTGTTTTAGACCGCGAAATTGATAGGGACTCTTAAATAGCCCATTTATTGAATTATAGGCTACTTTTGCCGCGATAACCGACGCCAACGCGGGCGGAGCCGCAAGCAAAAGCTAGTTAATTAATAAGTAACAGAAAGCCTGTAGCAATAGTTTATCACAGCCTTCAATAGCTAAATAAAAAATTCCGCTATCTGTTATTGACCGTAATCTACCTGGAGTACCAATAACATGATGGCGACGACGTAATAAACTCTTAGTAATTACTGTTTCTCCAATTAACAAACGGGTACAGCAGCTTATGAGTTAAACATGATAGCAACAGTCACAATATCAATGCAATTAAACGACAATCTCAAGATATGACTGGAATTGCTTCGTGAATAGTAATTCGCTGGATCACAAGACCAGGTACACTTGGAGAATAAGACCACCTGATTGACAAAGTAGAAATTACCTTCATAGCTTTCTCGTGCGGAACAATACTATAGGGGACTACGACACTGTGTTTATTAATTATGTATCTAGGTATTACGCATATGTAGATATTCGCCCAAAGAGAAATCTTCGCCTCTAAAATTCTACAACGCCTAGAGGTCTTGTAAATGCGACACTAGCTTTTAAAATGGGCAAAGGACTCCAAATTTTCAAGAACTGCGAAAGAAATGCAGCGGTAGGTTGAAAATTCTTGAACTCCTGGGCAATTTGTCCAGGAGACCAATTTTATTTCAGTAACTTTTGAAATCACAGCTGAGTGCTACTTCATAATAAATAAAATAAAATCTTCTGATCCCAAACTAGGCAGAGCCTGTACTATGGCAATCAGAGAACTGATAAACATACTTTATATTTCTAAATACATACATATTATAGATAAATAACACCCAGACACAGAACAAATGATCGTGCTCATCACACAAAGATTTGTCCAGGGTGAGAATCGAACCCACGACCTCCGGCTTAGCAGTCAGGGTCACTAACCACTAGACCAACAGGCCCGTCTAATAATTAAAGCCAAAAGGACCTGTAAATAAGACAGAAACATAAAAATAAGGGTTTTTTTCACAGAAGCCTCGCTCCTTGCAGAGATCTACCTAGCAGCTGGTAACGTAGTGATTGGTGTGATGACTACTCAGCTCTTACGTGCAACGCCAAAATTTTTCCAAAATCATTTCCTCTAGGTAAAATTTTAAGGCAAGATTTAGTTTTCAAAGTTCCTGTCGTACTGCCAACATAGTGTGATAGTCTTAAATTGTTAAATAATTAGTAATATCACTACAGCCAATTAATATCCTCCCACGCAGCCATAATCAATATCAAACATCTCAATTCAATATGTGTGGGTTGGTAGGGATGTCTGTAGTATGCAGACCGGGACATTTTATTATTATATTTCCTACTCTATAAAGTAGATACAGCGAATTACTCTTAATCTTTTATCACTTAATGATAATTTACTTACTTAAGTCCTACTTACGAGGCGGAGATGGACGGATGAACTGGACGCCTTTAACAAGGAGTGGCATTAATTGGCCCTTCAGAGAGAAAAATGGAAGGAAGAAAGGGAGGCCTTTGCCCGGCCCTGGGACATTTCAGGTTCAAAATAAAAAATAAAAAGCCCTACTTAACCTATAATAGCGGGACTAAGTTTGGTCAATACAGGATTAATTTTTTAGTTATTTTCACTCTAGGACGATTCTTCGACATCTCGAAATTCGTTTTCTTATTGAACATCACTTCTTTCTATTCGCAGTTGTATAATGAATCTGAAACTACGACTAATATGTGATTGTTCAATTTTATTTCGTTAACTCTTCTACTGACAGTGCCGGTAAATTCATATAAAAGGTTTAATTCAGAGGTTTGGAATAAAAATTGGAGGTTGTTGCACAGCTGTGGACAATTTTATCTCAAGAATAAAAAAACAGCTTTGTCAAACAGACAAAGAATCCCGGAGACATCCCGGCTTTGAACCGGCCATCACTAGTAGTTCCATTCGCGACAAAACTAGAATACCGTCGATATAATCTAAGTAGAATTTATTCGCTGCATATTGGAGTGCGGAGTTAATTGCTATGTATCGCTCCGTGAAAGCATGTTCCCTTCGTATTGTGGCTACCGGTATTAGACCTCTTTTATTTATATTAAAGAAGATAGAATACGCGATACAATGGCTGTAAAATACATACTCTCATGACATGACATAACATTCAAGATATGTATATAACATGAGGTAATCTTACCTCATTTGTGTATGTGTGCATGGTTTTAAAATGTTGGTGTTTTGTTCAGCTTAATGTAATCGAACACAGTGACACAGTGGACGCTCTACAAGAACGTGAATCGCAGTAAAAATAATAAAAGTAATATTAATCTTTCGTACATAAAAGAAAGTCTTAAATCTCTCATTTCTTCAGTCCATTAATTCCCACAGCCATAACGCCTGACCCGAAAGACCAACTCTAAAATAAATCAACCTAAAGTAACCTTGTTCGTAAAATAAAAGCTCAAAGACCAGATTCCTAATGAATAAGCACCTAATTAGCTGTCCAACTAGGATTCGCCGGCACGAACCCGTGACAATCTCAGCACGTTGCTGCCAATTAGCCAGCAAAAAGGCAAGGCGAGGGTAAAAAGACCAGAAAGATCGTATCGAAGGACCGGCGCCGAAGACGTAGCATTGAACATTGTGAGAATTTGTAACAAAAGAACGCGAATTAAATTGATATTGGAATTAGGCGCCATCTTATTCCAGTAGCGGGCAATTTTTGAGAAATCAGGGGCCTATCGAATGATGATTCAACTTCTAAGAATAATTCAGTAGGTAAACTTAATTGAATATTAGTGGTTGGTGACTCCGATAGCTAAACCGCAGGTTGTGGGTTCGATTCCCACCCAGACACAAATCTTTGTGTAATGAGCACGATCACTTGTTCTGTGTCTGGGTGTTGTTTATCTATAATATGTATGAATTTAGAAATATATAAGTATGTTTATCATTTGTCTGGTTACCATAGATCAGGCTCTGCCTAGTTTGGGATCAGATTGCCGTGTGTGAGAAGTCCCAAGAAATAAAAAAATGAAGATTGATTGGGTAATGAAACTACTCAAGATAATGTTGAAAATATCGTATGTTTGGTCGATTGATACGACTTTGCGAAGAAATTATATATAGCTCGTAATAAATCAATTATTGTGTTTATTATTTTTCTATAGATACTTTTCTGTTTTTAATTTAAAATTCGACTAGACTATAAAAGTGAGTGTAAGATATTTTTATCTGGTGATTATAATAATACCGGGCTATAAACGTCCAACTGCTAAGCACAGGCCTCTTCCCATATAGAGAAGGAATCAACATTGATCACCATACTTTCTCATTGCGACTTGACAATATCAGATTCCAATTTTTGGAATCTAGATTCCTCCACGATGTTTTCCTTCATCGCTTGTCAATGATGTCTTAGAATGATTAAGAAAGTAAATATAACTTAGAAAAATTCACATTCGAACCTGCAACCATGTGCACGAGAATCCGATTATTGAACCACAAGGCCACCACCACAATGATAATGATTAATGAAAATGCGAAGTCTTCCAAAATCGTCGAAAAACAAAGCTTTTAATTCAGTATAGTATGTTAATTTTATTGTAAAAATTTCAGATTCTAATTATTTTTAATAAATTTATACGGACGTGAATGGTAACAAATTACTATATTAAACCTTATTGCTTCGTGATAAGGATTCTCTTAATTGGAAAGTTACGAGTATCTACTGTGTGGTCACCTGCACGTAATACGTTAAAATGAGAATAACTCGTCGTAAATATTTGACATTAAATGCTTTTTCGTTTCGTCTATAAATTTTATCTAACGGAGCAAGAATTGCCACCATTTTTAGTAGAGTTCATAGATTTTATGTTCGTTTTATATGTAGTTCCAATTTTAGATCACCTGGACTCGGTGTGGTCGTAAAAGGTTCATAATGAAGTGGATAGAAAGCGATACGGAACCCTCTAACCGTGGTACTTAATTTCCTAACGGTTATCAATTTTATTGCGAAATAGATATTCGATGAATAAACCGTAAATGTAACCTTTGCAATATATTTATGGATATATTTTAATACTAAATACGGAACCCTGAAAATGCTTCGGTTCCTTAATGTTATTGCCACAGAAATTTATTGCTATACCCTGATCGTGAATGACTCACGTTGCTAGAAAGTTAAAAAAAATAAGGATAAAAAAAAAATCGTAAAATCTTTTAGAAAGCACGTATGATGAAATTTAAAAAAAAATGTTTTTTATCTTTTCTTATACTTATTGTTATGGTAATTGTCAAAAAAAATACCAATTTTTTTTTTTGCTTTTGCAATGTGTATTTTCTTCATTGGTCTCTTCTCGATAAAATAGACGTTATAATAAGAGAGTGCTATGAGACGTAAGTGGAACACAACTGAGCTCTGATAAAAGATTCATTTAATTGCCATACGCGATTGTGCGGCTGAGATTTATAGTGAATAAATTATGTTAATATTTATTATTGTATCGCCATTTCAATTAACATTACATCTTGATTGTTTTATTCACAAGTTTATTTATAGAACTTACTTACTTGTATTGAAAATTGTTCTGTGGATATTCGAATTGTACGAAGACATTTATAGTGCGAAGTATAGATATTTTTTTTTTATATGCTATATCAAAATAAGATAAAATTTAATTAAATATTAATTTCTGATTATTTTTTATAGACTGGTCGCCGACCCTAACATAGCTTGGAAAAAGTCCCATGCTATTTTGGGGTCAGCTTCCAGTCATACCGGATTTAGCTTAATACTGTATTTTACATAGAGCGACTGCCTCCTAGACATGGAGGACATGGAGGATCTACCTATGGAACAGAAATGTGAGTCCCCGTGAGTCCCCGTGAGTCTACCGACAGGTCTACCGGAGTCTGTAGTAGTGGGTTACCATACGGCTAACACGTAGCCGTATGGTTACCCCCTCTCTTAAGCTATACAAAATGTAAGTACCTAGTAAAATAATATGTGTTCCAGATTTGGTCAACGTGTCAAATAAGTTTGTGGCACATTATTAAACTATTGTTTTTTTATTCGTTACTATGGGTCGATATTTTTAAACACTAGACCTTCTGCAAGGCCGATCAATATAATTTCTTGTCAAATCTACTTATGCCGACTGTGATCGGTTGACGGAAAAACCAACAACCAATCACAGAGCTTAACATGAGATTTGACGGAAGATTAAGGTATTTTGTGTACACAAAATTATACCTAGTAGTTTTTCAAAATTCGAAACTCAGGAACGGGGTTACAGTTGCTCGCAACGCAAGGACCAATTTATACGGTGCAAGATAATATTGTGCAAGTTCGGGTACATTGCCGCCTATGATCGATCGCTTATGATACTATTGCCGTACCGCCCCGCATTGTACCGCAACATGCACGATATTTCTCGCATCGTCTAAATCAGCCTTAATAGTGTTTAAGTACCTACATAAGTTTCATGACCTTTGTCACCCCATGCGATAGTTTCTATGACCGTAAGGAATAACAAAGGTAAAAGTTATCTAACTGTACTATTTCCTGTTAGTTACCAAGTTCGCAAATTTAAAAACAATGAGTTGTATGAATTATTTATACAGATTTAAACTTTAACCTTTGTTTATCTTGCGTGGAAGAGCTTTCTTTTTCTTTTTAAGTAAATACATTGTGTTCGGTAAAATATACGATAAAGAAGCATTTTTTAGTTTACCGTTTGATTGAATGTCCTAAGGGACGTGTTCCGGAGATATGAGAGTTAACTGGGTAAAGAAAACGTAATTCTATTTAGTCCGTCAGTTAGGTAATAAAAAAATATTACACCGATATTTTTTGTTTTATCAAATTAACAAATAACGACTTAGTTAAAACGCATTAAAGTTGGGGAGTGGAGGCTCACTGCGTCATAGCTCGGTATAAATTTTACCAAGGCGTGACGTCATGTGGTATTTCAACGCAATACATCTCCATAATTTTTTGAACACGTGAAAAATGAAAAATTACGTGTCCAATACTTTGCAATAATCTACCTGATAGACGAAAAAAACTTAGTTCACACGCCTATTCTTCAAATCACGTCACGTTCATTCGTACTTACTGTAGTCTAACTTTTCATTTTTGGTTACCTCATCGGTTTCCTGAAGTTCACGCTAGTATAAGCAGTAGAATATGAGACACAGCTGAATAAAAGCTACAGAAAAATCCACTCAGACTTTGTCATCATTGAATACCGTTCATGTTTCTCTAATATTGATAATTAATGAAGCGGATGTGGAACAATTGTTCCATTACTGACCATGGGGATGTTCATTTGCCTAATCAATATTAATAAGTAAAAATCAAACTGAATGACCGCTTAGTGGCAGTTGGGTTTCGGTTCAAGGGAGATGCCTGGACGATGATCTTTTATACGTGATGGTTTTGCGGTTTCTATAGATAATGGTAGGCGAGCCCAACCCGCACTTGGTCGGTTTTTTTTTTAATATAGGTATGTGTAGATGTATGGAAAAAGTGCAAGTGGAAATTATTTTCAAGGGGCGCATCATCATTCATATTGTAGTCGTTTGTTAAAAGTTTTATAACATAATCAGATACTTACTTTTTTACTTTCAGTTAATAAGTATAAGAGATGAGTGAAAGGATGCACTTGAAATTATCTAAAACAAAGGTATGTATACGGAGAAGAGAAAACAGAATCAAAGTGTCGAAAATTACGAGATTTACGTAATACGGAAGCACTTAAGACGAAGAGATTGTTGTTAATGAATGTTAACTGTTGGCCTATCGCCTATTATCACCTCTCACGATCAGATCACCGTCTGGGCAGATCGTGACCTATTCTCACCTATTTTGACAGTACACTAAAGGTGGTGTGGTACTGTTCAAAATGTGCCCCATTTTGCAAGATAATACTGTAGGGACTATATTTTAGTAAATACTATGTCTTCTTAGTTACGACCTTTCGAGTATGTATGTAAAAACAACTAATCTTCAAGCGTCTTCTTTTAAAACTGATTAAGGATCTCATGGCAATATTACCTTGTATTGTATGCTTACATCAAAATCTCAATACTCAATTATTTTATGCATTAAAGTAATTTTACAGAACCATTGATGTATCAACTATTTTTCAATTTTAAGATTTAATATTTGATATGTGCCCAGTGACCAGTGACACACCATCCTAAATTATCTACTATGATACTGTTTGTACTTCATAGTAAATTACTCGTTAATTAAGTAAACTTTGTTTGAGATTACAATAACGATAATAGCGAACTGTAAATTGCCACGTAAATAATCAGATTAGGGTGCTAGATAAGTCACTGCGACTAAGGACAGTTTATAGACTTTCTGACGCTTAAGTATGTACAGTGTGGACTATAATTAATTAACAGCTACATGGTTTGGTTTTGGATTTTTCGGGCGGTTACCGCACTTAGCCTCTTGATTGGGCCATTGTGCGTGATAAAAACTACATATACAGAGAGCTACAAAGAAGTACCTACGAAACACGAAACGAAAACCAACTTTTGATCAAACATAAGTCACGTGACCTGTCACTTTGTATGAAAATTTAATTTTCAATTTTAAGGTTTCGACCCATGTTCCTTGGAAAAAGTTGTTCAGTTTTATGCACCTGATTACCTTGTTGAATAAACGCACTCCTCAAAAAAAATTATCCTGTATAAGTATGTTTATCAGTTGTCTGGGTACCATAGTACAGCTCTGCCTAGTTTGGGATTGGATGGCCGTGTTTGAGTTGACCCATATATTTTCAGATGAACCTTAGACGTACACAGTCAATCTAGATCGCGATTCGCTATCAAAATCAGTGATCACGATCAAATCTTCTGATCTTGAAAAATATCTAAATATTTTGAAATTAAGACTGGATCGCGATCATTGAATCGGATTTACTGAGCCGTTGCGTCGTACGGATTTCCATGTGTTCTTCGAGACTACCAGATCTTGATATAATTAAATAGTGAGGATTCGCTAGGACCAGTAACCGTTTTTTTAAATGTTCTTGCTTGAAAGCACGGAATAACTCCTCAGCAGCACACTGTTTCATTAAAAGTACATAGTATTGTAACAAAAACCAGTTGCAACCATGACCTTCACACATCTAAACTACAACCGACTAGAAAGCTTACACCTGTCTACCTCTAAATAGAAACGTTAAAATAAAACATTTTATTTCGTTCAGCAATACGTTACAATGTTTGTTTTATGAATGGAAACACTTTTATAAAACTTAGGTATAAGATATACGATGATGAGTTATTAAAGTGATTCTGATCGGGTGTCTGTACCTAGTTATAGAAAACGTCGTTGTTCCTGCCAGCTCTTAAAAAGCAGAACTATTAATACAATAAGTTTTTTTAATATCTACAATAATAATAATCTCCAGAGCGAAATTTGGCTTCGGCGGCCAATCTCAAATACACCATATATTTACAGCAGCACTCTGTTCCTTCAATATCATGGTACGATGTGATGGCAGACTGACACGACTGGAGAGAGATCAAGCCCAGCCCCCCTAGCCAAGTGACATTTCTACATGTGTCAACGCTGATCGAATCGCTCAAATGTATGGTCAAAAGTGACAAGTCTAAGTCATGTGACTTATCGAAAACAAAAGTCATCTCCATACATTTAATGCCATTTAAGCGATTTCTATCATCGTTAATGCTTGTAGAATGGCACGAGGCATGGAATCAATAATTAACAAATAACTGGTTAATATAAAACCGTCCTAGAAACAAATATGAAGCATTTTTCAACAACTAAAATTGTATTGCTTGAAGCATGGTTGAAATTCAGTTTATTTAAGTCTTAAATGACCGTTCAATACCAACACCCAAAACGCTTCAGAACATTTCCATTCGCACATAAATCAATAAATCAACAATTTTCCAATCAAACGCAACTTAACCGTCACAGTACGACACACATAAATCAGAAATAGCGAAGCGTCCAAACGGGCGAGTTGCGCGCGCAAGCACAAAACATCCTGCGAACGAGGAAACTGCGCGCGTGAGCCGTAAACTTCCTGTGATGTGACGCGCATGCGCGAACAACAGTCAGCTAGGCGATGCGGCATGACTTGAGGAGCTTTTACTTTTGAGCGAGTACTGAGATAAGTATTTAGACTTTTACCTTTTCAAGAATTAGAAACCATAATTAAATAAGCAGTAAATTCGTAGAGTACGAATAAAAAAAATAGTATTACTGCTTATATACCCATCCACTGTCATACTAATAACTTGTTTAGTTATGTGACTTTCATCCCTCACCATACCACGACAAACGCTTACCTCTTATCTTTTCATTTACAGGTGCTACTTTCAAGCTTCCTCTAATATACTCATTCCTTATCCTATCTAATCGCGTCACTCTAGTCATCCACCGAAGCATTCTCATTTCCGCTGCATGCAATCGTCTTTCATCAGTCCCTTTCACTGCCCATCATTCTGAACCATACATCAATACTCACTTTTATAATATCGACCAATGAATAAAATCAATCCTGATTTCCTAAACGAAATTAAAATGCCACATCCAAACCACCTTTCGATTATTCCCAGCTCCGCGTGACAGACCGTCGTTAGCAACTGCATTGCAGAATACAAATAAAATATAAACTAATAACTATATATATATAACTGTCTAATTAAGTTCGCCTCACTATTTACAGTTTCATTTAATTGTTATTTTGCGTAAATAACTGTGCTGTGAATGAATAAATACTACGATTTGAAAACAATCCTGATAGATGAAATTAAAAGAATGAGATTTATTGGTCACCAAATAACCGATGACCGAACCAATTTATAATGATGAGTGAAACTTATGTCATCATCATTACACTCTTAAAAGTTGCAATAGATTTTAAAAAAAATTAAGGGGTTGAAAAATAAACATGAAACTGTTTTAATAAATTTTACCAATGTTAACATCGTTAGAAACGAATCATTTCTAAACACACACTAATTATAAAATATCTCAATACTACTAATTAGGCTCAGTAAATTCCTAAAGAAAATGGCAGAGCTATTTTCACACTTAATGAATCACGTCATAAATCGTGATGATTCAAGCTAAACCGTTCATTTATGAGAAGCAGAAATCATTTTATTACAATAATTAATGTTCAATCTAATCGAAAAAGTAGCAATGATTAAGGGTTTTGCTAATTATAAAGCTGTAAAGTCGTATTTTAGTAAATTATTGCGTCGGAGATATGGAATGTTTAGTATACACGAAGTGGTTATGTTGGTGATTATTAGGACAGGAAAGGATCTGCCGTAGCTAATGACAGACGAAGAGTTCAGTTTGCATATCATTGGTATTAAGATAGAAAACGGAAATAATAAAGACGGATGTTGAAAGGGAAGATGCCTGAAAGACGCAGTTACCTCCTGGGTTTTGGAAAGTTGATTAAAGCCTAAGGCTGTCTTTAAGTCAACCAAATACATATTCGATTTAACAATAGCCTAGATTGAACTACCCTTTACTTAAAACTATCAAAGAAAAAGACTCTCCAGCCAATAATCGTATCTATTACTAAACTTCAGTTAAATAAAAAGGTACGTTATTCATATTTATAATCTCTTCTTTTTTAAGACAAGCAAGACACTAATATATCATTACCTTGAAATGCTTTTTGCAACACATAAAGCTATAGTTATCCAAAGAAATCTGCACAAATTCAACAAACAAAATTAAACTCTTTCTACAGGCAAATAAACTGAAAATCACTAAACGATGAACCTGCATTTACAGTTAAAAATATAAATGAGCGAAACTCAGGCAATAACTGCTTTTCTTTTGTATATTTTTTCAATGTAAACCATCGGAGTTTTGGTAGTAGATTCGACTACCGTGTAAACAAACATGGCGGCCAACGCCTATATTTAGGTACTTAGTTAAATAAACACAAATAAGTGGTTTTGTAGTGAATTAGGTAGTAGTTATGGAGCTTTCTTTTTTAGGGTTCCGTTCCTCAAAAGGACAAAACGGAACCCTTATAGGATCACTTTGTTGTCCGTCCGTCTGTCTGTCAAGACCATTTTTCTCAGGAACGCGTGGAGGTATCAAACTAAATTATATCCAATTTATTTATATCCAGTACTCAGGCCTACTGTCCCTCCCTTGGAGCTGTGAAAAAATCAAACTCCTAAGCCAAAGCAATCAAAGGATACAGCCGTTTATGCCGCAAATTTTCGAAACTCGCGCGGGAATCAAAACCTACAGGGTACTTCTCGTAGACTAAGAACCTTGAAATTTGGTACGAAGTAACGTCTTATAGTACAGATAAAGGAAAAATTGCAAAAACCGTAAATTTTTAGTAACATCATATAATAAAAAATATTTTTGAAAATTTTAAAGTTACTACCTCTTTTCTAATGAACGCGTAGAGGTTTTTACGGAACCCTCGGTGCACGAGTCCGACTCGCACTTGGCCGGTTTTTTTATTTTAATTGCATTTAGGCGCCATTTGCCGAGATCATGAGTGCTGTTTATACATTTCGCTTTTGTTTGAACATTGCATTATTACTGCTCATTAAAAGTTTGTGTATACAACTGTTGGGAATAATCAACAGTTCATGTCACTTCGCTGATCTTTTAAGATGCTTAATTAAAATAATTGCGATGGCGAAATTCTTTCGAAATCTCAAATTTGCAGCTAAGATCCTGTTTTTGCTGCTGTATTTAAGAGAACGTTTCTAGTTCTTAATCGACCTTTTAAAACTAAATACGTAATAACTGTTACCGTGTCTGTACTTACATACAATTAAGTCAATTTAGAAAAATGAGGTTTAGATATAAGAACAGTATTAAAAAAAACAAATGCGAATCGAACTCTCGAAGAAGGCACTCACGTACTATACCTATATCTATGAAAATCCACAAAAAAAAATACGTAGGTATATATGTATAATATTGTACGGGAGCTCCTTAAATACTTATTAATTTATTCTAATTTATTGTATTTATTGTCAAGCGGCAACAGAATTACCTACATACACAATAATGACATATTATGCAATAATTCCATTTTATCTTTAATTTATGTTGACGTTTTAGTTTTATTTTTTGTTCATTTCAGTATTATTGATAATTAAACATGTAATTAACCTTAATTATTGTATGCCTAAAAGGCAGGACATAGCTGATCCTTATACCGCATAACATCTGTATTTTGTACCTACCTGTGTTCCACAATAAAGAATATGATTGATTGATTGATACATCATCTGCAAAAATTTCAACTAACTATCGCAGTTCATGAAATAGAGAGAGGAGTCTTAGTAATAGGGCCGGACCCTATTACTACCTAATTTTACCCTTTGGGTACGTAGGTACCCAAAAAATATTTATTTGCGTCTTTCAGAACATCAACGTTGGTGGCAAGTATCCTATTACAAATAGGTGATAATGTCTTTAAATTTAATCAACTCATACTCATCAATAGAATTAATATTCTAATACTAACGGCTCTATTGCAAATCTGAAATTATAAAATCAATTAACATTCGCTAAATATTGAATTCGCAATAATATAGAAGGGTAGACATTTAAGTTGGAACGCGTGCTAAGGTTTAATAACAATAAACCGCAATAATGAAACAGCGGAATACAGCACTTAGTAAATAACAATAAAACTAAACAGTTTTTATTGAAAAAAAAACACATAATAACGTCGCGTACCAAATATCTTGCATCTAGGTAATTACTAAAGACGCCCATTCACAGGAACTGAACGTTTTACAACGAATGCTAAGACTCTACCTACAAGTTTAAGTGGTTAATACCAAGCAATTTAACTGCGTTTAACTTTGTATAAAAAATACAAGTCCATGGAATAGCGCATGAAGTTGTTAAAATTTCTTACTGCATTTTTCGGAAGTCCTATGAGTTATTAAGTGTTTATCTGTGGCAACATACGTATTATAAGGTGGTGTACCTAGTTCCCAGATAGATGAGAAAAATAATTTTAAACTTAGGGTCAGTTAGGGTTCCCTAACCCTTGGTGCGCAAGCCTGACTCGCATTTGACCGGTTTTTTTTTAATATAGGTACGACAAGAAACTGAGACTGAAAATAGGCATCGTAACTTTCTCTTGACAATATCTCATTCTCTATACACAAACGGCAAATACTCGCGCTCATAAACGTATTCAGAACCATAAATAAATGGAATATTTTAATGCTGTCTTCACATCAAAATGTTGCCAGAACTTGCAATAAATATCAAATGTCTGCATTCGGAATAATTCGAATGCATAAAATTAATTCTTAGTCACGCAAGACTTGTAAGCTTTCATTAGTTTGAAGTTTAAGAAATACTACAACACAAACTACTGTGACAGTTTGAAAGACAGGAATCTATAAAATATAGAAATTTATATAAGCGAATATTTATGGGATAACACAGCGATATTTAATAACTTGAGAGCTGGTGTCAAGGGACACCCGGATTGAACGAAGTTCCTTTCGATTAATTAGTAAAGGAATTGTAATGATATTTTATTCTATAATTATTTATTTTGTACAAAAAACCTGTATTAACTCAACAAAAATAATCGTCGCGGCACCACACTGTTCCATGTGAAATAGAAAGACGAAACGAAAATAACTGGCTTGCTTGAGAGAGACAGACAGAGAAACACGCGTACGCCGCACGTCTTACAACCATAGCAAAAAGTGTCGTTACTTTTGGTCTTAATTTTTTCCGTCTAGCCCTTTGTATTTGCTTCATGGTCTAGCCCCCTTTCGCAACGCGCGATAACGAACTTAGTTCCAATAACTAACACATACATGTTTATTTTGACACAGACAACCTTATGTAGTATGTGTAGTGAAGAAAATCTATTTACTCAAGTACTTTTAAAAAATCTTCCGTATCTATTTAACGTTTGTCAGTTTTGCAAATACTTAGTACCTATAAGGCCTGGTACGGATGAACAGCACTGTTTCTACTCGCGGCGCCCTGACTATGGGCAGTGTGACGCCCTTATTATCTATTAACGTCGTAACGCCGCTCAGCGCTTGCTTCGCGGTGTTGTTAGCATTGGCGTCGCGATTTCGCTCAGTGCTCGCAAAAAGTACTCTGTGGTGCTAGCATCGCGACGCCGACGGAGTGCTGCTCAACGTTGTCGTCGCGGCGCCCTTGGTGTTGGCATAGCGAGGCTTTTAGAGTTAGGGTCTCGGCGCCCTTAGCATTAGCGCCATGACATCGCTCAACGTTTGCCGCTGTTGGCTTCGCGACGCCCTTGGCGTTGGCATCCTGGTGCCGTTAACTTTGGCGTCGCGACGCCACACAACATTTTTGTCGATTGATGCGTGCGAGAGGGGCGCCGATGAGGCGACTCTCGCCATTAGATCCGCCTCAAAAACACAATCATGTCCATTTTTTGCCTATATCCAAAGCGTAACATTTGGCGTTTTGCATTTACGATTTCCCCATAGCGTGGTAAAATTTCACACAACATAAAATGTGCTTACCTAGTAGGTACACATAGCTCTCCATAAGGGTTTCGCTGCAGTCAGAAGATCAGTCAGAAAAGACAAAATGTTGTTTCCAGAAAACAAGTAAATAAATAATATTAATCCATCCTTTATTTATACACCTTTATAACAATCAATAAATATCTATTCGTCCTTACAATATTTGATTTAATCATAATATTATTCAGAATTCAAATCACACGGGTCGCAGATCCCGGCCATTATTCTATTTTTCCACGTAGTTTTTTTAATCGTGTTGTATTAACAAGCAAAGGCACACAGGCAACAGGTGGCGAGTGGTTTATGCATCCTGGTCCTGGCACGCTCTTGTGAGAAAATTCTTCCATGGCCTCCATAACGCCCTTTGAATACATTATAAAGATTCACAGTATTATAAAAAATGTGCGCATAGATTATTATCGTGTAATTTATAATAAAAACTTGCATGTAGAGATGTAAATAAAAATTATTTACGTAACATCTGTACCTATACCCTTTTGTTACAACTCTATTATTTACTTATATAATATGAGGTAATTTAAAAATTGACCAAGACGATAATTACCTAATAAAGGGTAATTAAAAAAGGCCAGTTACTTATGTAACTGGCCTATCTTTGCATAGTATAAAAATACAGTCGAATTGAGTACCTCCTCCTTTTAGAAGTCGGTTAACAACAGAGTAGCTCTCGTTGTTTGTACGCTTAGATCTTTTAAATTACGCAACAGATTTTAATGCAGCTTTTAGCAATAGATAGCGTGTTTCAAGAGTAAGGTTTATAATTAAGTACAATACCCGGGGCCAGTCCGCTAGTAAAAAATAAGTAAAATACAAAACCCTAAAAATAGATAGGTACTTAAAATAAACGACAAGGTCTACTTCTCCATACTTGTAACTCGTAAAATTTTACCAGACCTACTCGTACAATTTTACATTTTATATATTACGGTTCTAAAGTACAAAACCTACAGCGTCACCTATCGATACATTACAGAAACATACGGATTGATAACAGAGCCATCTATATAACAGATAATTTAAGTACCCGAGAAATAAAAATAATTATAAGTTAATTAAACTAATAAGTTTAATTAACTTATAATTATTTTTATTTCTATTAAATACATAACTCAATAGAGTTATGTAGTAAAGTAGAAGTAACTTATCTTTAGTTTATAAACAAATAAAGAACATAGTTTTTTTTTTTACAAGGTTTACTAATAAATTTAGTAGACTTCATTTTAGTTATGGCAACTATTAATTTGACAATAAAATTGACATTGACAGTTCATCGACCGTCGATTGGTATTGAACAAAAGAATTTTGTTCTGTCGTAGAAAACCTGAAATAAGTAGCTTAATCTACATTAATAAGGTAAAGTTATTTGGTAAACCGGTTACGAGCACTGTATTGCACAACATCTAGTTATTTAACAGTCGTAGTTAATTTGAGTGGTGTTCTATAACTACATAGCGGTGTCGGCTCAAGTAATCAATTACAGTGGTTAAAAATCATTGTGAATCATAAAAGTAATCTATTGGTTCACTTCCTTCAGCGTAATAAGTGGTAGTAGTCAATATTATACTCATAAAAGAGGCTTACGGGTGGTAAAGAAGTACATAAAGTGACATTAAGGTAATATAACGCAATACCTGATCAAGTTTTATATTTTCTATTTTTATTTAATATTTTCTAAAATGTGTTTACATCAGATAAATTTACTACGTTTTAGTTTTGAAAAATATTGTATGGTCACATTTCTGCAAGAGATTTTAAAGCAAAACATTTCTAACTGTAGAATATACCTACTTGTAAATATAAACCTAAATATCTAACCATGTATACCTATATAGTGAGTCATTTTATTCACACAAAGAACACAATTTTATAATGAGCACACTTGAAACGATTTCATTCTATATGCCCACAAAGTAGTGCCATATAGACACCTTTTTTATGAATAAATAACATGCTTAAAACATGGATATCTTTTTAAAAGTAAAAAAAAAACAAACAAGTTATGTGTCTTAATACTTAAAGCATATTTCCATAATTATCTTATCTTTAAAATGGCTCTGAGATAAGCATGTCATCTTATTGATTTACAATAGATATGAAACTGTATATTTAGTAAGGTATTATTATTTTCTTTACATCAGCATTGCAATACATTCACTTATACTAAATATTTGTGACTCATGGCATCATGGCAAAATGGTGGATATTAATTCTACAATTATTTTAATGTTAAACTTTATAATCTATACTAATATTATAAAGAGGAAACCTTTGTATTTTTGTATGTTTGTATTGAATAGGCTCAAAAACTACTGGACCGATTTCAAAATTTCTTTTACCATTACTTAGAGGGATTCTTCCGAATCCGTATAGGCTATATTTTATCCCGGAAAATAGATAGGATTTTTCGTGGTAGTGAAAATTGTGGAGTAAGTCGACGAAAAAACTGCCGTATGTTAACGATTCTCGCGAACGCTGCCTAAATGGTTAGAGATGTATGGTTGACTTCTATAGAAAAGTTGTAGAACTCAATAATGCCTACAAAAAAGTCCGCGATAGTATAAACCAAACATTTATATTTTAGCCATTATAACCACTTTTCCATAGAATAAAAGTAATTAAAATTATTAGCCTATGTTTATTCATCATATTATCGTCAAATACTAATCCTTATCCAAATAAACTATTTATTGAGCAAGATTGTTTCAATAGCTATAAATTACTTTTTATTTTATTCCAATCGCACAATTCATTCAAAAGATATTACGAATTTAATATTGTAATTGGTATGAAATGAATGATGGCCGCCGGCCGATATGTGTCGCACGACTCGCACGGCGAAACCGCAGGGGGGGGGGTGCACATCTATGAAGAAATAAATGTCCACCCGTGCGAAGCCGGGGCGGGTCGCTAGTATTCAATATAAAAAATACTAATTGTCTATAACTTAATGATCTATGTCTCTAGTTTCAAGAGTTTTACTTGTTTTGTGCACAGTATACACATGATTCTTTTTTTAGAATCAAAGTGTATATTATATATGAATCAGGTATCATATCAAAATCATACACACAAGATATTTTCTTCAATCCTACTGGTAGTTCTAGACATTAGTGTCTTGAAACCAGCAAAAAAAACTGCTTTATTAAATTAGGATAGATATACCCCTTATACAGTTAGTTATACTTACATATAAATTTTATCATATATTTATTTTATAGAAGAAATTAAAAGTATTTATTTGCGCACATATGATGCATAAAAAACAACTTCTAAATATGTTAGAGAAAATCTGAGAGAAACAGTGTGTGAAACAGTCATCGCTCAGCATGTGTTGAGACTCTGATAGAGAACTATAACACACTATATTTGGGTAAAGCAACATACTAGTCCATACATAACACACAAGTTGTATTTTGGCAGGCAATTATTGTTATTGGCATCAGTTTCATTTAGAATAGGTTGTAATGTATGTAACAGTTTTTACTATTTCTGATACAACCTAAGTACTAAGTCTTTCTTAGGGAAAAATATTATTGTGTTTACAAGCAATAGGCTTGTAAACGCAATAATATTTTTCCCTTAACTAAAATTAATTAAAGATATAAATAATTATATCTTAATAATGTTTAAATTATCATGCGAATTGTTGTTATATGTACCTATCATAATAAAAATATTATTGTAATTATCCACAAATGATCAAACAATAAATAAATTGGTATCATTTATTTATTAACATTCAGAAACTTTATCTTAGGTCCTTCACCTTTACTTTAATTTTCTGCCTATCAGATAAGCTTATTCATATCAAAAAACATTGAAATTCACTTCCTCATTTGAAGAACAGTGCCTGTTTTTAGATATTGGTGTTGATTCCCTCATATGCAAACTAAACCAAAATAAATCTATTGCTATCTTTTTTTAAAATACAGCGTGAGAAAAGGACAGCAATAGATAACCTACTAACATAAGATTGTCAAACTAGTTTGTGCTTTGGACATCACTGGGTTTTTACAGCCTGGCCACGGGAAATTCGCCTTAGCGATAAATCGCGCGGTGCGACCGGCGGGGCGTGTAGCGACTGAAACAAACACATAGAAATGTACCGATGAGGCCACGGGGAGCGGCGACCGGCGGCGCGACCGGCGATATGTACCGCGCGAATCGCACCGGCGACTGGCGGGGCGACCGGCGAGTGAAACAAATACATGACTCAGTACGGCGCAGGCCACGGAGTCGGGCGGCAGTCGCGGCGACTAGGGAAGTGAATAAAAAATTTTAGTCGTGGTCGCCGCGATTCCGCGAATATAATATGAACACCGAGTTATTTATATCGGAAGTTTTAGCACGGCCACCTATTTGGAAGTCTGGCCACCCACACCATAAATATAAATTCTATCTGCATTGACTTTTTTCTCCAATTCTGGTTGAATATTAACAAGAATGTAATCGAAGGTTTCGACACTCATTCTAGTATACTCGAAAAAATTTTCTGGATACATTCTGTATTTTTGGTACTTCTTGTGGAATTCTCCATCTATACCTCGATGCCTATTCAAGTAATGAACTCCACAATCTCTTCCAAATATTAAGTCTTGTACCAAAAAACGATTACTTTCTAAGCAATATCGCGATAACTTTGATAAAGACATTTCGGACTTCCTTACTGGTCGCGGCGGCGAACGCGTCTGCCCGTGGCCTGCAAACGCCGCCGCAATCGCCGCCGCCGTCGCCGCCGCCGCCGCCCCCGCCGCCGCCGATCCCCGTGGCCAGGCCGTTAGTGCACATGGTTCTGCCTGTCGGCAAATTTGTATGAGAATTTTAGTCGGAACTAAATTTGATAGCTCTAATTTTCGTCTGTCCTTTTCCTATTATGTTCAAGTGAAAAAGATACCGATGGAATATAACTACTTTTAGACGGATTCTATCGCGGTTTATTTTTTCGACGCCTTGGCAGGTGTCATGGTCACGGGCCGACTGAGGTGGTACTTATCTTGACATGGGATGTTGCTCGTTCCGCTATAGAATCCGTTTAATCTCTCTAATCACCGCTAATGAGACACAATTGATTTTCTATTGTAATGCGGGGACCGGTCGCCGATCGGGGACGAGGGGGGGAAAAAAATGTCTAACATTCGCGTATACCTCAGAAAAAGATACCGATAGCCTAAAATTAGTGTGTGTTCAACAGAATCGGGACATTTTCTTACACAGATACATTTTAAGTTTATCTTAGTTCACGTGATTTTTTTTACTTGCGACCCGCCTTGGCTTAGCATAGCACGTGTGCACAAGGTAAAATGCCAATTTTTTCTGTACTTAGTATCGTAGGTATCAAAATAGAAATGTCAGATGTACCGTGCGTTAATTTTAAATTTGCGAAACGATTATTATTTTATTATCTCTTATTAAGGGATAAGGCGGTTTCTTCAATATTTCAACCTATTTACATGAAACACTCAATAAAAGCATATGAAAATCCGTTTAGTAGTTTTTGAACAAATGTCGTTTAAACAGACAGTTGCGGCACTGTCTTTTATAATATACACACAGCAACCTAGTTAGCTATGCAGGGCACACTAACAAACAAATGTGTGGATAAACAACGGGAGTATTATAAGACGTTTACATGCATGTGTTATCGTAGTAACTCGATTCCACTACTCACACACTTGCGTTTAGATAATTTTTCACATGTATGTGTTGACAGCTTTGTTGGTGTGCCCTGTATAACTATCTAGTTTGCCGTATGCACCTATAGATAGATTACAATATTATGGTTTCTTTTTCTTCGTATATCCATGGACAGATCAAGAAAGAGAAACCATTAGTGAATCTCATGCCTTTTCTGAATTATATGGAGTCGGTGCAATGAGTATCTTGCTTCAATTCATCATCTCTATTACTTTTCATCTCATGAACCTAAATAAAGATAACATATTTTCGGAATTAATATCATAGGTAGGTACATATTGTTTAAATTAAAACCAAATTTTCATCATAAAGGAACACATTTTTAAACATTCGACACAAAAAGAGGGGTAAAAAGTTTATTTTAGAAAGTTATTAAAAATAACTAAATATTTTCAGATATAACCATGGCCGAAAAAGAACCGATTAGCGGTTCCAGCCGGGACTACGGGGCGACTGCTTCGGTACCCAGCGTAGGGTTCGCAGACTTCAGTCCCACAGAGCTGTACAACTTGAGTGAGGGTATCGCGGACAATGTGAACACTATAAACAGCGGGCTGAAGGCATTAGAGAAGATGATGAAGCAAATCGGAGGACCAAATGATAGTGTGCAGTTGAGAGATAAGATGTAAGTTAAGTCTACTCCTCACTATATTATTGTAAACTAGCTTTTGCTCACGGCTCCGCCCGCGTGGGCGTCGGTTACCGCGGCAACTTATAGCCTTCCTCAATAATTAGACTATCAGTGAAAGAATTTTTCAAATCGGCCTAGTAGTTCCTGAGAGTAGCAGGTTCATCAAACAAAAAACAAAGTAACGGGCACCTAAGGGGGCATTCAAGTATTACGTAACGCAATTTGGGGGGAGGGGGGGTCCCGTAAAACGTTACGATGCTTTACAGGGGCGGGACGAGGTCTTTCTTACAACAAGTTACGTAACATTGTTTTATTTAATAAAAAGTTAGGGAATGAAACCTCCCAAATTGGAAACCCTTTTCATTTACGTTATGTTTAAAATCTCTTGTTTTATTTAGTATTGTTACCGCAAAGGCAATTAAAAGTACACCAAGGATAAAAACTATAACATAACTTTTTGCGACTTTAGGGTAAAAACGGTCAGTTGAGTGTTACGTAACGCTTAGAGAGGGGGAGGAGGGTACAGAAAAACGTTACGGTGCGTTACAAGGAGAGAAGGAAGGGTCAAAAATTGCGTAATACTTGAACGCTCCCTAACTTATAATAATAAATGTGTACAACATCACATATATTGCTCCGAATCCAAAGTGAGTAGCTTAACCGGACTAAACTGATTAACCGGACATTATTAGTATTAGCCGGTCTTTATGAATAAAGACTAACTAAATTTAGTATTCAAACTGGCCTCTTTAATAATGCCCGCCGGCCCGGGATCTATTCAAAATACCAAGGGTAGTAGCTAGAATTTATCATATCATATTACTTGCCGGGCAGTATGGATAATTCACTGTTTCTAGCCAGGCAATATGGATATTAAAACAATCGTAAGGGCCGAGTCACACCGGAATGGCAGCGGCCGGCAGCGACGCGGCGAGCACTTTCAGTGAAAAAGACCAGTATGCTGACCGTGAAAAAGACCGCTGCCATTCCGGTGTGACTCGGCCCTTACGATTGTTTTAATATCCATATTGTAGTAGTTGTTCTCAATAATTTTCATTAATATGAGAAATTGGTTTGCGTTTGGTTAGCTATTTTACCTCTATCGATGAATATTTAAAATGTTATATTATTTAACCTACACTATAGTTAATCTGTTTTGTTAGTTGAATGGTCCAAAATATCCAGTAATTATTCAAACTGATAGGGAAAAGTGATAAATAACACCGTTTTAATTAAATGACCCAATGGATGCAGTCCTTATGTATTCAGAGACCGCATTTCTTCAGTGGCCCGTAACTTTTATTCCCCGAGAGTTCGCGCACATGTCAGTTTTCAGTTCTAGTGCATTGATAAAATGACGGGTCTGTTGGTCTAGTGGTTAGTGACCATGACTGCTAAGCCGGAGGTCGTGGGTTCGATTCCCACCCAGGACAAATCTTTGTGTGATGAGCACGATCATTTGTTCTGTGTCTGGGTGTTAGCATATTATATATAAGTATGTTTATCAGTTGTCTGGTTGCCATAGTACAGGCTCTGCCTAGTTTGGGATCAGATGGCCGTGTGTGAGTTGTTTCAAGATATTAATATTACAAAATATGCTTAGGTACTTTGCTCAATAAGCAGTGTACCTGTTGTTTTAGTATTTTTACCTATTTGTAAAAAATAAATATTCCTTATAATCAAAACATTGTGTGCGGGACAGTGATAATAATATAGTGACTGTATAGTAATAGTAATAACAGTTTATAATAGTGTATAATAGAAAATAGTGATAGTTCTAATAAGATAGCTATAAGACATTTTATTCATTTTAATTTATAGTTTTATAGTTGATAGTATTTTGTTTGTATAGTTTGCCAACTTAAAGTTGTGTTTTTCTTATTTGATTTATATTGTTATTTCGTTAATTATTTTAAAAACAGATTTATATAGATTTTATATTTTAAATATAAGACCGCTTATCGGCCCGGTAAAGTTTCGTTGTACTTAAGCTAATAATTGTAAGACCGCTTGCCGGCCCGGTAAAGTTTCGTCGTACTTAAGCACATTGTACCTTGTAAAAATTCGAGCGCTCTGATTGGCTGACCAATCACAGGGCCTACTTTAATTCAGTGAAAATTGTATATAATAGGGGTCTGCGACCGGTCCGAACACAGTCGGCGGCCAGCACTCCCAGGAAATAGAAGAAAATAAATGAAGACCGAGCAACTTACTCTCTTCGAATATTTCAATGGGCGTTTTTATTTCTTCTTCAACAAATCAGCGCAACTAAATGTGTATAGTTCTGCACATTTAAATGGTCCTTCGAGCCGGATTGAAGATAGTGTATGAAGAATTAATTCGTCAATAGTGAAGATTTTGAAGAATTATTTGAAGAGCCAGTATGCCGGTCACACGCTCCGAGGGGAAAGGGCGCAAACCGCCGGTAGAACAGAAGAAGGCCTCTGAGGATAGCACGCCGGCTACCTCGGGGACCGACACCAGTGCGGAGGCGAGCACGGAATCGACAGTGACAGGGACGACCGCCACAGAAACCACAGAAACCTCCACGACGAGTCGTCCAACCACCGTGTCAACCTCCGCAACCGCAACAACTACCGACGCCGCCGCCTCGAGCACGAGCACCGCCCCCGCCCCGCACCCCGCTAGCGTCGCCGCACCCTCCGCGACTCCTTCAGCCGCGACGACGCTGGCCGCGGGCGCACGGGCGAAACAGATGAAGCCGCCTGCCGCTGTCACCGCCAGAGAAGCTACGAATACAGAAACTTCAACAGTGAAGAGAGCTGTAAAGAAGAGCACCGCCGGTCGAGCGACCGGACTACAGAACCCCGCCCCCCCGAGCAAGAAGGGGTGCGGGGGGGGGTCGTCAACTCACAGCAAGTTGAAACAGTACAAGATAGCGAAGGCTAAGGAAGATTTGCTACGGCTTCAAGTGGAATTAGCCGCCGCACACCTAGCCACATTAGAACAGGAAGATACAGACCTCGAAGAGGATAATGAAGATGAAGTCTCCCTGTGTTCGAATACCGAAACAAACGCCAGAGTGGACACCTGGCTCGATAGTCAGGTGGAGCGCCCCGTGCTTGCGATCGCCAACGAGCCTCACCGACCTATAGAAGAGCCGCCAGTGGTTCACACCGAGGAACGTCTACCGCCACAACAGAGTCAAGCACCGGCGGGAGGTCAGAGCGACCTCGTCTTACTTACAGAAGCGATCACGAGAGCTGTCAAAGCCGCTCAGCGACCGAAGTTTATAGAATTACCCTGCTTCAACGGTTCACATCAAGAATGGTTACCCTTCCGCGCGGCCTACTACGAAACAGAGAAGATGTTCAGCACAGTTGAAAACACGAATCGACTTCGAAGAAATTTAAAAGGAAGAGCTAAGGAAGCAGTTGATGGGCTACTGATTACCAACGCGCATCCTACAGAGATTATGAAGACATTGGAATCGAGGTTTGGAAGACCAGAATCAATTGCAATGTTGGAAATGGAAACTCTTCGAAGTCTGCCGCGCCTTACAGAAACGCCAAGAGAAATTTGCATATTCGCAACAAAGGTTTCAAACATAGTTGCGACGTTGAAGACATTGGGCTGCTACAACTACATGTACAATCCAGAACTAGTGAAGACAGTGATAGACAAGTTACCGACGACTCTTCGCTACAGATATTATGACTTCTCAGCGACACAGCCGAGTGAAGATCCGTGCTTCATCAAGATAGAAAAGTTCTTCAAGAGAGAAGCCGAGTTGTGCGGACCTTACGCGCTGCCAGAACACGTGTCAGCATACAGCGCGCCCGCACCACAGAAGAGGATGCAACGAATCAACAACGTCACTGAGAAGAATTACAAGTGTTTCATATGCGAAGACCCGGGACACATCAACGCTGCAGAGTGTGAAAAGTTTAAGAAGTTAGATGAGAACGGAAGATGGGAGGTAGCGAAGACCAAACATCTCTGTTTCAGATGTCTTCGATATCGTAACAAGACTCACACCTGCAAGCCCAGAACATGCGGCGTCAACGGCTGCAAGAATTCGCACCATAGAATGCTTCACTACGAAAAGAAACAAGATACAGAAAAAGAAGTAGAAGTAATTAATTCGACTTGGACCATCAACAAACAGTCATACTTGAAGATACTGCCAATTCAAGTCAAGGGTCCAAGAGGGGCAGTCGACACATTCGCATTGATGGACGACGGCTCAACAGTAACACTTGTCGACGAAGATATAGTGACGAGCATCGGAGCAACAGGACCTGTCGAACCGCTGAAGATAGAAGCAATCAACGACATGAAAACTTCAGAAAAGGCTTCCCGAAGAGTGACCATCAGCCTAACAGGGCTCAACGGTCATGAAGAAGAGATCCAAGCGCGCACAGTCAAGAACCTACAAGTCTCATCGCAACGGGTACCTCACGAAATAGTGAAAGATTGTCAACATTTAGAAGACATCAGAAGTTATGTCACATACGCGAATGCGAAGCCACGCATATTAATTGGTCAAGACAACTGGCATCTTCTGTTAACGACGCAGATAAGAAGAGGAGACAGCAACCATCCGGTCGCCTCTCTCACGCCGCTGGGGTGGGTTCTTCATGGAAGCCAAACTAGAATCATCGGGCGGAAGATCGACTTCGTGTCACATATAACAGAAGAGCCAGAAGACAATCTAGAAGATCTCGTGAAACAGTACTTTGAGATGGACTCACTGTGCATCAACCCAAAGCGACCGAAGACTGACCCAGAAGAAAAGGCTCTTAGAATTCTAGAAAATACAACAACTAAGCTAGAAGGAGGAAGATTCGAAACCGGACTTCTGTGGCGCAAAGAAGATGTCAAGTTTCCAAATAACTATGACAACTCACTCAAGAGACTCTTCAACATTGAGAAGAAAATTGACCGGGATCCTGCACTGAAGAAGAAGTACGTCGAACAGATGGATGCACTCGTCACTAAGGGATATGCTGAAGTCGCTCCGAAACAGAAGACAGTTGACAAGACATGGTACTTGCCACACTTCGCGGTTGTCAATCCAATGAAGCCGGACAAACTGCGAGTGGTGCATGACGCCGCTGCCAAGACAAAGGGAGTAGCGCTCAACGATGTGCTACTCAAGGGGCCCGATCTTCTGCAATCACTACCAGGCGTCGTCATGCGATTCAGACAACACATCATAGCCGTGACTGCAGATATAAAGGAAATGTTTATGCAGGTGAAGCTAAGAACCGAAGACCGAGATGCGCTGCGGTACCTATGGCGTGGAGATCGACGAGACGACCAACCTCCAGAAGAATACAGAATGACGTCGTTGATCTTCGGAGCATCAAGTTCACCTTCAACAGCAATATACATAAAGAACTTGAACGCCAAACAACATGAAGATACTCACCCAGAAGCCGCAGCAGCCATCGTACAGAAACATTACGTCGACGACTACTTGGACAGCTTCAGAAGCCTCGAAGATGCCAAGCGCATCACGAAGAGTGTGCAAGAAGTGCACATGAAGGCCAGCTTCGAGTTGAAACAGTGGAAGTCGAACTCAGCGTCACTCCTAGAAGCACTCGGAGAACAAGACAACCAGACCGGAGACATGGAGCTCTACGGAACAGAAGAAAAGACTGAACGAGTCTTGGGCGTCATCTGGAAGATGAACTCAGATGAACTCACCTTCAACCTCAACTTAGCCAGAATACCTTCAGCGCTCGTAGACGGGAAACAGCCAACGAAGAGGGAAGCGTTGAGAATAGTAATGTCACTCTTCGACCCGCTCGGATTCGCATCGCCAGTCACCATCAGGGCGAAGCAATTACTCCAGGAGGTGTGGCGCAGAGGAACAGCATGGGATGACAAGATAGATGAAGACCTGGCGGAGCAATGGGAGGCGTGGATCACTCACCTCAAGAGTCTCCGCAACGTGGCAATCCCGCGGCAATATCTACACTACAGCGACGCCGCCTCGCTAGAACTCCACGTCTTCAGCGACGCCAGTGAGTCAGCCTACTCTGCGGTCCTATTCTGGAGAGCAGTGACACCGAGCGGTGAAGTCGGGCTATCTCTCATCATAGCCAAAGCGAAGGTGGCACCACTTAAGTTGACGTCAATACCGAGGTTGGAGCTACAGGCAGCAGTCATGGGAACCAGACTCGCAGAAGCAGTGGTCGAAGAGCACGAGAGGAAGCCTGACCGCAAAGTATTCTGGACAGACAGCAAGACGGTACTCACCTGGATAAGGACAGGGTCACGTTCGTACAAACCCTACGTGGCTCATCGTCTTGCTACGATTGAAGAAAGTTCCAAAGTCAACGACTGGCGCTGGGTCCCGACGAAGCTGAACGTGGCAGACGACGCCACACGAGATGTACCAGCAGCATTCAACAAGGATCATCGTTGGTACAAAGGGCCTGACTTCTTACATCAACCAGAAGACTCCTGGCCAATAGAAACAGCAAGGACAGTAACAGAAGAATCTTCAGGCGAAGAAAGAACTCATCACGTGAGCAACATTAGAAGACTGAAGCTAGCAGAGGGCCTGCCTGATCCGACCGAATTCTCCAGCTGGAATCGACTCAGATATACAACAGCACGTGTCCTGCAGTTTATTCAACTCTGCAGAGCCAACAGACAGAAGGTCAATTACAGAAGAACAAAGAAAAACAAAGAAACGGATCCAGCATGGAAGAAGAACACAGACAAGACAGTGAAACGACAGGCACCCAAAGTACAGCAGAAATCGCTGTTAGAAGACAAGAAGTTGCTACCAGTCACAGCCGAACTGCTCAAGTCAGCAGAAGAGCTCCTGATGAGGTCATCGCAAGAAGAGTCCTTCGCTGAAGATATAGAGAACTTGAACAGCGGAAAGCCGATCAACAAAGAAAACAGACTTCACCAACTCAGTGTTGAATCGGTGAACGGCACGCTGAGATTGAGGAGCCGCATCCGAGCAGTCCAAGACATGACGGAACAGTTCAAGCACCCGATGGTAATCGACGGCGATCATCCCACAGTCAAACTCTGGGTACAGGCGGTTCATCAACAGCTACATCACGCAGGTGTAGAAGCCACAGTCAACGAGTGCAGACAGCAATACTGGGTATTGCGACTGCGCCCAGTCACACGCACAATAGTCAAGAGGTGCCTATTCTGCAGAATGAAGACACAGATGCCGCCGCATCCAAGAACCGGTGATCTGCCAGCGTGTCGCTTAGCACACCACAAGCGACCTTTCACATTCACCGGGATCGATTACTTCGGACCTCTCTCAGTGACCATCGGACGTAACACACAGAAGAGATATGTGGCCATCTTCACATGTCTCACGACGCGAGCAATACACCTCGAAGTCGCCGGCTCGCTCAGCACCGACTCCGCGGTGATGGCATTAAGAAGAATGTTCGCGAGAAGAGGATGCCCTACAGAGATATGGTCTGACAACGGCACCAATCTGAAGGCTGCTGACAAGGAGCTCAGGAAATCGATCGACGAGGCGACTGCAGAAGAAGCAACGAAGAGAACCATCTCCTGGCGCTACATACCACCTGGGGCTCCGTTCATGGGCGGAGCATGGGAGCGGATGGTCCGCTCTGTTAAGACAGCGCTGACAGCGACGCTACATGAACGCCACCCGACGGAGGAGGTCCTCACAACGCTGCTCACAGAAGTCGAATACACAGTCAACAGTCGTCCGTTAACCCACGTGTCAGTCAGCCCAGAAGACCCAGAAGCCCTCACTCCTAACCACTTTCTTTTAGGAGGCCCAGGGCGAGTGCCGCAGCCAGGCACCTTCACCGAACGCGATACAGTCTCCAGATCCAGCTGGCGAGCCGCACAGAGACTGGCTGATGTCTTCTGGCAACGCTGGGTGAAGGAGTACCTTCCCGAGCTTCAACACCGGCGGGAGCCCCATGGTCGCGGCCAGGCGGTACAAGTCGATGACCTCGTGCAGGTCGTTGACCCGAACCTGCCTCGCAACGTGTGGGCACGAGGAAGAGTCGTCGCTACGTATCCTGGTCCAGACGGCATCGTACGAACAGTCGACATCCTGACGAGAGGGGGAATCCTGCGCCGGCCTGTGAGGAAGCTGGTGATCCTCCCCCTGCCTGCAGACGTCGAGCCCGCACCGGAACGTGATGCGACGCGGTCGCACGGCGGGAGTGATGTGCGGGACAGTGATAATAATATAGTGACTGTATAGTAATAGTAATAACAGTTTATAATAGTGTATAATAGAAAATAGTGATAGTTCTAATAAGATAGCTATAAGACATTTTATTCATTTTAATTTATAGTTTTATAGTTGATAGTATTTTGTTTGTATAGTTTGCCAACTTAGGGCGGCTTGCACAACGTTTGACTTAAATCACTCCTAAATAAAATTAGTTAAATATAATTAACCGCTTAATCACGTTTATCTTAAATACATTTAGCGACCTCTTGCACAACGATGACAGCCTCTTGATTTAGTTAAATATGTTTAAGAGGTCGCTAAATGTCGGTACAGCAGTTTCAACATTTCGTTCCACGGTATAGCGTTTTTCGGTTACGATTATTAATACGACATACGTATATTTTTTCATAAAACGAAACGCATTGTCTTATAACCTCAGATTATGAACTCATTGGTTATTCATCTAAGCTTATAACCTCCTTATAGCTTTCTAGTAACCAGGGTAACGGACGAAATGTCAAAATAATAACACGAGAAAAGTAACAGACGTTCACATTGAACCATGAAATGAAAATAAATTTTGTAACATGAGTGCTCCCAATTTTACTAAAGAAGAACAGTTGTTACTGTTTACGGCTATGGAGCCATACATAAAAATTATCGAGTGTGAGAAAACCTACTCCACCAAGCAAATCGACAAACAATAATTATGCTTGGACAAAAGTAACGGATGTATATTTTATAGATGATGCATTACATAAAAACAGATTTTGGGCACACAGGTAAGTTGTTTTATTATGGCTAAACTAGCTATTATATAATTTGAACATAAATTCAATAACATATAAATAACGGTTCTTATCTTTTCACAGGTTATGTGTGTTCAAGCAAAAAAAGAAGTGTGATATTTCTTCCATTTATCACAAGAGAAGATTAAATTAGTGCAAATGCAAGTAAAGATTTTAGAGATGGAAGTGCAACACAAATCAAACATTTATAAATTAGAATAAGATGATAAATGAAAAAAAGAATTTTGTAATTTTTTAATTATATAATTAATTAAAAATATAAAATACAGTGAATGATTCATAAATTGTTTTATTGCAATGAACATTGTTCAATGAACTATCTATTAAACCATCCATTAAATATTCTTCTCTGTAAGGTTCTCTCTTCTTATTGGGTTGTTAAACTTGCATTTTCAATGAGTACTGGGTATTCATTTTCCTCTGGAGGAACTTCTTCATTTTGAATTATAGCTAAAGTATGTAGCATAGCTGTAGCCACTATGATACCTGGTACTCGATGTAGATTCATACTTATCCCACGAGACAAGAAAACGACGACATGAGAAACCTTCACTTCTATAGACCAAATGCTCTTTCCACAACATTCCTTGTTTTAATTTGAGATTCTTGATAGTCTATCTTCTCTAGTGCTCATATTTCTATCAGATAAAGTTTCTTCATCACAAAAAACATATCAAATCACAAAACATATAATTATCAAACAAGTCCGAATCCATACTTGTGTTAAAAAAGATATTATCGTCGTAGAAATCTTCGTCATCATCACAGAAAACATAGCAAATGACAAAACATAATATTATCGAACAAATCCAAATCCATACTTGTGTTACAAAATATATTATCATCATAGAAAGTTTGATAGAAACTGTCAGTTCCTTTAACTGTCAGGCTTAAACGTGTTTAGCGCCGCTAAATAGCAGATTTTGGGTAATTAATTTTGACAAGTCCGTAAACATATTTAGCGACAAATTTTTCGTTGTGCAAGACGCTAAATATGTTTAACCATTTTAATCATGTTTAGTGCGTCTTAAATCAATTTAAGCTCTGTTGTGCAAGCCGCCCTTAAAGTTGTGTTTTTCTTATTTGATTTATATTGTTATTTCGTTAATTATTTTAAAAACAGATTTATATAGATTTTATATCTTATATCTTTAAACGAGCAATTCTTGTATATATATATATAATCTGAATCTCGGAAACGGCTCCAACGATTTTCATAAAATTTTGTATGCAGGGAGTTTCGGAGGCGTTAAATCGATCTAACTAGGATTCATTTTCAGAAAATGTTGTTTTATCCCTGTTTTCAGTAATCTAAAATCTTTAAACGTGCAATTGTTGTATAAACGGCCATCAATACTGTTACAATTCAAAATAAACAAAATATTACATTTGAATTTGGAATCTGTCATTTTTATATGATTGTTCATTGTGTTTTCTCATTTTGGCGCCAATACATTGTACAATATTTTAGGCTATTAATAAGTACAATGAGACCTCCTCTGTTTCTGACAGCAAAAAGATCAGGCCGTCAACGTAGTATTCGTACCAAAAAGGTGGTCAAAGCAGTAAGGGAAAGAATTCGAACAAATCCTTTCCGAAAGCAAAAGATATAGCACCTAGAACCATAACGCGAATTTTAATAATTTAATTTAATTTTAAAGCTGACTTAGGACTTGCAGCCTTTAAGAGACTTACTGGTCATTTCTTAACTGATAATTTAAAAAAGCATAGGGTGGTAGAATCGAAGCAACTACTGTTTATGGACGAGATTTTTTTTACAATTGAGCAACATTTTAACGAACAAATCGACCGTCTTTATGCTCACAGCTCTAAGGAAGCTTCCCGATTAGTCGACAGAGTGCATCGTGGGCATTATCTGACTTCAGTGATGGTTTGGTGGGGTATTAGCAATGAAGGAGTTACTGAGCCATACTTTTGTGAAAAAGGTATCAAAACATCGGCACAGGGGTATCAAGATACCATTCTACCAGTGAAGCCTCTTAACAATACCATGTTCAATAACCAAGAATGGTCCTTCCAGCAAGACGGTCTACGCAGTCTTGGTTGGAAACGAACGTTTCGCACTTCATCAGAGCTAAAGACAGAGGTCGTCGATCTTAATCCGCTGGATTATGATTTATTGTCAGATTTAGAGAGTACGGCTTGCTCTTAACGCCATGATAATTAAGAGTCAATTTTTTAATTTTAATGTTACTTGTGATATGTATAATTGCGAAGCAAAATTTGTTGGATTGTTCACCCATCAAAAGACAACGTGAGCTGGGTTTAGACCGTCGTGAGATAAGCTACAAAAAAAATAAGTATGTGTTTCTATTAAAATATTACTAATTGCACGCATAATTTTTTATTTAAATTACCAGTTCATATTTTTTTATTATTATGTCGGTAAAATCGAAAAATATTATTCATACTTCCTCATTTCATCAGTATGTAGGTAGTTCGTATTTAAATATAATTTCTAAAAAACACACTACCTAAAAAAAACGAGCAAAGCTCGGTGATCCAGGTACTTTTAAATATAAGACCGCTTATCGGCCCGGTAAAGTTTCGTTGTACTTAAGCTAATAATTGTAAGACCGCTTGCCGGCCCGGTAAAGTTTCGTCGTACTTAAGCACATTGTACCTTGTAAAAATTCGAGCGCTCTGATTGGCTGACCAATCACAGGGCCTACTTTAATTCAGTGAAAATTGTATATAATAGGGGTCTGCGACCGGTCCGAACACAGTCGGCGGCCAGCACTCCCAGGAAATAGAAGAAAATAAATGAAGACCGAGCAACTTACTCTCTTCGAATATTTCAATGGGCGTTTTTATTTCTTCTTCAACAAATCAGCGCAACTAAATGTGTATAGTTCTGCACACATTGTGTTACCCAATGCATACTGATAATATGGTTACAGACATTATTAAGCGACATTACAAAGACTTGATTGATCACATACACACACAGAACTCTTTGTGGGTTTCTATTCGATATTTCGTCATTTTTATTACTCCGATTAAATACAAAACGCATATGCATAGTAATATATGAAGTCGCTTTTCGCGTCTATCTGTTTTTTTCTGATTACTACTCCTAAACAGATTTTGATACAGTTTGCAGACAGAAAGAGTGTTAAATGAGGAAAATGAGAAATAGCTTTAAAAGAGGAAGGTTTATGTATACAAAATGAAACAGAATAAACGCTATACATCTAAGACAATAAACTGATCATTGTGAACGACTTTTACTATGGCCCCCACCCCAAAATCGCGAGCAAAATCCGTCCGATCAGCGGATTTTTTGATTGAATACACTTTGTCGAGTTATGAGCTCATAAATGTATAGGGCAAGCTTTTTCTTGTGCTTTTAGTGTTTAACCATAAGAGTTCTTGCGATTATTCAGTCACGCAATGTATAATTTGCAACGTCGACAAATCTTTGTGTGATGAGCACGATAATTTGTTCTGTGTCTGGGTGTTATTTATCTATAATTATGTATGTATTTAGAAATATATAAGTATGTTTATCAGTTGTCTGGTTACCATAGTACAGGCTCTGCCTAGTTTAGGATCAGATGACCGTGTGTGAGATTGTCCCAAGATATTTATTTATTTTTATTTTTTAATTTGTGCATATTTTTATGAAAGACTTATCTTACCTCGTCCTCTGTTTCCAGCCATGATACACAGCAAACAGTCAATGGCTCAGTGTCGGCGACTGCCCGCGACATTCAGCGATTGGGTGTAGTCGTGCGACGAGGGGACAAGCCTCAAAAGTTACAGGTGGAGAGGCTCACGCAGGCCTTTAGAGACGCTTTGGCCAAATATTCTTCAGTGCAAAAGGTTAGAATTCATTCTTAAATACACCTATGTCTGGCTCGAACAGAACCGTTATGAGCTCCTCGTTACTCGTAAGTTCTGCTTCTATTTTGTGGTCCCTCTCATAACTATTGGTGCTCAAGTGTATGTGGATGCATTTGTAATTTTTCTTTGTCTTTATTTTTCTAACTATTTTTTTATAATATACTAGTTGTGACCTGCGCTTTCACTCGCGTAAAGAGTTCCCGTTCCTGTTTTCCATTCATTCATCCAATTTTCAAACTATGAAATTGAAACTTTTTTTTATATGTAATTTAGTTTTATAAAACCTGCTCCTGACAATAACGAACACAATAAAAAAAGAATCATCCAATTAGGTGCAGTCGTTAGAAAGTTATGCGTTTAGCAACACGTTTGGCGATTCATTTTTATATTATAGATTATTTGTTATATATTGATCGTTTCTTAAACCTAAAAACTAACCAGAATCGATGGTATTTGACCAGTATGAAATAGGTTGATTCACCTCTCTGAAATAAAAAATATCAGTCACTGCGAAATTCTGAACAACCAAATCACTTAAGAATAATAAACTTATACACTCAAGTATGTATAAGAATTATATTACATCTAAAAAAATAATTCAAGCATAAAACCATTAGACGCCATTTTTTAGATTTTAATTAGTAAATATTAGTTTTTTCTTTTTCGTGTGTATATATATCATTTATTATTTTAGTTATGTTAAGATTGTACCTATATATTTAAAGTTATTGTAAATAAATAAACTACATTTGAGTTAGCATAAAAAAACATTCTAGAAGTGACACCCCTTATTTTACAGCAAGTGTCAGAAAGAATGGCTGCACACATGCCGCGGGCGGCGCGCGTCAAGAACGATCCAATGCTGATGGAACAGCAAGCTATTGCTGATGATGAAGAGGCTACATTAATTGCTAACCAACAAGCACAGGTATGTTTGTTACCCTTCAGTTAAATAAGTTTTAAAGAGAAGTTCCTATTTTTTTTTTAAACGACGCCCGCACTAAGGAATTTAATCCTTGTGTCGCAGGGGTTTCACAAACATTCAAATCACATGCACAAAGAACACCCAGACTTGGAACAAGTATCTGTGGATCACACAAATGCTTGTCTCATGCGGGGATCGAACCCGCAGCACGTCGCGCACAGTGGTAATTAGCGTGGTGACCTATATACCACTCGGCTATCCGTGCAGTCAGAGATATTATTATTTTGCGGCCGCCAAACTCAGACTTTTACTATTAAGACTTTATCTGTACTCTGGGCCTCTTAATACGTATCATTAAAAGTAAACATATTCTGTTTCTTAAGCAGACGTATAAAAACCGGACAATTGGATTGTGAAACAAGACTTAGAGGCATATGCCGGTACCATGAAGTAAATTAAATTTGAATATGAATTAGTTTAGTGTGAGTGGCCTAGTGGCTAGGGAGTCTGACTTGCAATCAAGTGTATCGACGTGGACTGGTACGAAGCCCAATCAATACACTACCTACCTAAACTACTCGTAAAACAAGCATTCTAGCTTAACACGAGGCGTCAACAAGAATACTAGTAATGTGCGATCGTTAGTTAGCTTCCAAAAAAAAGGGTAAATGCATTTAATGGGATTCCATATTATGTTCCAGGCACGTCTAGTACAGTTCGAGACGAGCATGCTGCTTGAGAAAGAAGCGTACATAAATAAAATAGAAGCTGATGTTCTAGATGTTAACCTAATTATACAGGATCTGGCTAAGATGGTGAATCAACAGGCGCAATCTGTTGGTAAGTGCTTTTTAACTGTCAAATTTGATTTTATTAAATCGGATGACAATTTGGTTTTGTTTCTTCTATTAATACGAAGCAGTTACCCCGTGATACAAACCAGTTAAAATGCCATTTTTATATCTATAATGAAATACCTTACCCAATATATAAATGTCGCTTATTAAAATTAGAAACTGTCTCACGTCATTGTTATTATTACAATTATTAAACATCGGTTTTATGGCGTTTAACATGAAAATTTTCATTTTCATTATTAACAATATTAATTATATGTTATATAATTCTAGTTCCTTAAGAGTTTAATAAAATGAAAACAATTTCTCACTTATAGACACCGTGGAAAGCCACATTGAAGCTGCTACTTCGAATGTTGAAGCTGGCGTTGACGAACTCGCGAAAGCCGCCGAATACCAGCGCAGATATCGCCGGAAAATGTTCATACTCATCATAATAGGGGTCATATTCGCCATCATATTCATCGTATGGGTCGTCAAAGCCTTCAGATAGGTCACTGATCAGTATTACCCCATTGTTTGGTGTTACCCCGTTCTGTGGGAGTTGGGGTTACCCCGAGGGTAACTTCGGTCAACTCGTCTCGATGATTAACCATTAATTAATGTATGTTAAATGAAAGGCCCCAGTGAAGGACGCATCGAATTTAAATGGATCTTGAATGTAAGTAAGATCACGTACATATTGCAAATATTCATCAAAATTTTGGCCATATGCTGAAAACATAATAAGTAATTTTCCTTTAAATTCAAGATACATTAATTGAGACATTATTGTTTTCTCCGTCTGAATGTGGAATTGACTTGAAATCTATTAAAAAATATATATATAACTGTTATAATGGGTAGTCTTTTGTGAAGGGTTAATTCGTGCAACCACAAATTTTGTACCCAACTGTATTCACATTGGGTATCATAATTTCACAAGAAACTTTTTGAACTTAAAAAACACATAACGTTACTAAAAACTCTAGAAGTGATATAAATGTATAGATTAATTCATTTTCATTCAGTATTCTTAAATCTTTTTTTGTTGCAATTCAGAGGTGTTTTAGTAATGGCAACATTATGTATTTCTTGCCATCACAAAATTTTATGTGGTTTTGATCATATTGATAGTCGGAATAAAAAGTACTGTTTAATGTTAGTGAACAAATGCTCACTTCAAAATACAGTAAAATAATATTTTAAGTTCGTAACACGAGTGTATTAAGTTATCACATAAACATAAACACGTATACACACTACTGAAAATCTAATACTCGTAGCCATGGAGTATAAGTAAACAACATGGAGAAAAAAGGCTCTAACTCGGTTTCACCTAAATGTTAGAAATGTTTTCAATCACCACACAGCCACTCGGCCACGGAGGTTGTAGTTTTATTTCAAAGTAAATATTCGTGTGAACTTCAGAAAACACTCGCACGTGTACCTTTCTAGGTCCACAATTTTACTATCATAAACTCGTTAAGACGAAAATTAAAGAGGCGATTCGAGGCTACGCAATACACATATTTTCAGGAATTATTCAAATATGTGACGTCGGGCGAGCGTCACCAAAAACTAGGAAACTGCAATAGTTACTCAGAACTAAAAATTCTTTAGGGGCAACCTCCCTTTTAAACGCTGCATGCTTGTCGCCTGCTATACAAACATGCGACTATTCCGACTGGCTACGATACAGAACGTATAATAAACAATAATTACTTTTGTGGCAGATATTTATAATGGCCAACAAAAGTAGTTAAAAAATATATTATTATCTTGATCTGAAAAACAAAATGTATTGAGATAAAACTATTTTTTTAACCATCCATCCATCGCGGGTTAATAGTAGTCTGCTATTAAATTACTCGCCTTGACTTTAACGAATATAAAAAATAGAATCATGTGATCAAACTAAAGCTGTTACTAGCACTAAGGGCCAATTGTTGTATAATCAGAAAAAAATACCTTGCGTCGATCAATGTGTGCAAATGGTCCTGTATTTGTTAGTATTATTCAATCTTCATCACACTCACAAATAAAAAAATAAACTAGACCATAACCTCAAATAGAAAAAATATATTTCTATGACGTCTATGGTCATTGTTCTACTTTTAAATTAGCATTGTGATAAAAATGCTTCGATATCTCGATTATGTATGATTATGTACGGGTTCGTTTTAAAAAATATATTTATAACCGCTGTGTATAAGGCCTTATGTAATTTAGAGAATATAATTGCGTTATTTATGTATTAATCGTAGTTAGGATTTTGTAGTAGATAAATAATCAATTTCTTCTGTCAATCTCATATTAATTTGTGAACATTCCAAAGATACATCAAAGTAAATTCAAAGTTTATTGAATTTGTCATAATCATAGACAATATCTGTGGAATAGATTTTATACATGTGACATCCATTAAAAAACGTCTGTTACTGTTTTTTTTTAAGGCCTCGAAAGATTTTTTTATGATTGTAGACTTATTTGTTAAAATTAAAAACCTTGGCCTTGGCTAAACTTAACATTGAGTCATTGAATACGTCAATATTGTTAAGTTTCAAAATTATTTACAGACATAATGTAATTCCCTTACTTCTAAAATTACTGCAATGTAGTGCAAAGTTTTGTCTATTTCTTTCTAAAAAGATTGAAAGATACAGAACAGACACAAAATCTAATTTTCATAATCGGAATAATCTGATAACACTGAAAAAGTAACTATATTGGCATCGTCACAAAGTAGAAAATTGTTTAAATAAAATGTATATACAGGCTGGCCTAGATCAACTTTGAACTTTATGACTGTAGACATTGTGTTACTTTTTCAGTGCTGCAGAAAATTTAGTTTCATATCCATTCGTTCTCCGCTAAGTCTTATGAGGAGAATCTCATTCATGTATGTAATTATTATTAGTCAGTCCCAAGGCAGGGCCTTGGGACTGACTAATAATAATTAATATAATAATAAATAAAATAACTATATATTATATAAAGAAAATAATTTATATAATATATAGTTATGTACCAATAATGATTATCTTAATTTTAGTAGGCAAACGGCTGTTTTAATCTCGTAATGCACTGCATAAGTTCATTTTCATTGTTTTATATCTGTTTTTAAAAGCATTCGATATTTATTTTTAATTTGTTAATCATGGAATAAAACTAAACGGATTCTATCGCGGTTTATTTTAGATTTTAGTTCCCGACGTTTCAACACCTTTGCAGGTGTCATGGTCACGGGCAGACGTTTAAAGTAGTTTTATTTCCATGTCTAATATTCGCGTAAACCTCAGAAAACAACTTGTTAATCATGGTTTATACTATAACATTGATCATTTTCGATCGACATGATATCTTCAAAGGAATATTGTATGCACGGTATTATGTGTACCCTAACTTCTAAATTAAATACAAACAGAAATAAGGAAAAAGAACCTCTGGCAGGACTCGAACCTGCGACTACTGGTTCAACGCAACGGTTGCTTTGCCAACTGAGTTACAGAGGTCCCTGTCCGTGTTTTCAAATTTCTCTTTTCCTATTATATTACACGTCTTGGGGAGACGTGTGCATCTGAGCAAACCAATATTCGATTTGATTCGCAGATCTTGTATTTCTTTCCATTTGTATTTAATTTACAAGTACAATCAATAAGAATATCCTAACTTCGTTTACTAACTTTATATTAACCTATGCACAGATAATAATAGCGATTATTTCCACTGTTATACTGAATTGCATAGATGTTTGTTAATTTAACCATCAAATGCTTTTAATAGCAGATAATTATCATTAACGTATATTTTGTTGAATTTGTCAAACATAATTTATAATAAATTTTTGTCAAAAATAATTGTTTTATTTTCTATTGCATCCTTTTCCCTTTTACGAGAATGCCTATGGAATTAATTTTAATTTGATGTGACAACATTTAGTTCTTGCGTTTTCAGGAATGGAGTTTAGTTTTTACGAATACCTAAATTTGTTTAAATTTAAAGTCAATTATATCTCCATCTCTCACTTCTTAATACCAATACTTAACCATAATTTGTGATGACATTAAAATTTCAAATCCATTGCTCTATGACAACCGAATTTGTCAACCTTCAACCTAACGAAACCAGCGATGGATGACTGCTTTTTTTCGCTATCTGTCGAGATAATAAATATTTGAAGTAAGGCTTTATAAAGGCAGAAAAACGGTAGAGCATTTTGGTATTTTCTAAACATATCAATCAGATATCTCTATTGGTCCAGACGCTTACGATATTTGAGAATACCAATGCCTACCCTCCATAAGTTCCTAATAAAGACTTACTTTACTTAAGAGACGGAAAGGGCTTAGTTACTAACAAGATTGAACATGTTTAGTACAGCATAAAAATCAGTAGCATAGATAAATAAAACCAATTAATATCGAATCATATCTTTGTATTTAAATTAAACTGACGAACTAGTACACAAAAAGAACATGTATTGTTATCCGTAACGAGCTATTTATACGTGAATGTACAGTCAACAACAAACGTTTCAAACACCAAAATACCCCATACTAATATCCTAAATACATTTAATATATTATGGTACTATACAAACAACATTATCCATAATAGTAAGGTATATAGTTATGTAGTTTTTAATTTTTAAATAAATGTAATTAAAAGGCTTTTGTCATTGACTGTACGAACAAACACCGTTGTATTAGTGTAGTGCACAATATTGTCGATATTACTAAAATAAATATTAAGTATTTCGTGGACTATTAACATGAGTATGATACAATTATAATCTAAAAAGGGGAGTAAAAAGCCCATTGCATGTCCCACTTAACTATTTATTTTAAAAGGTAAAATACATCTTCAATTCGTTTAAGTATAGGAATAAATAATATTGTGCACAACAAAAATAAAACTTATTATTTTACGTATCACGAAATTAATAATGTTATTACAATAAAAATAAAATAAACGTTCGATTATCAGAAATATTGCTTCAGGAACATTTTATTGACACCCGTTCATTTATGAATATTAATTAAAAGTAACTGTAGTAAATCACAAAAAAATGTTTACAGAGAAATATTAATTACTCATATTTATAATCAAACGGATGTTTAATATCTTAGAGAGATCTACAAAATAACATAATTTCGATAGTAATTTACAATTTGACACAAAATAGAAGCACCCTATATAATGTTACTGAGAACATGATTAAGGACAAACTTCTAAAATAAATGTTATTACTATCATAAAACAATAAAGTGGAGGAAAGTTGAAAATCTATTATCTTAAATGAAAACAAAGATGTATCTGCACAAGGCAAAGGTAATTTGATCCTTATTCCATCTACATAGAGTACATATTTCTTTTTGCAGGAATATCGTTTGATTCTTTTCGTTATATGAGTATTGAAATATAAACTTTGAATGCGACTAAATAAGTTTCATAATACATTAGAATATGAATCATTACCGATACACTGTTACTGGATATAAAACATGCTTCTATTTTGTGTCATAGGCTATTAAACAAAAAAAACGTAATAGAGAGGTGAATCACCTTTTTAAACATTAATGCTTAAAAATATCAAAATTTTAGATTTTTCTATCCTCAGTACTCCTGTTCGCAATGTCCTGTGTTAAGTAGTTAACATAATTTAGAAACGACGGATCATATCCCATTTTTTTTTTAAATTCCTAAATATACAAACTTCATTGTGTGAAGTTTTTATAATTATTTTTTCCACCCAACCTAAAACTATATAAAACAATATTATTTCTTCTCTATATGAGAAGAGGACTTTGCCCAATAGTGGGACAAAAACAAGACTTTTTTTAACATTAGCCATTACGAACAGAGAGCACAGTATCGCCAATAATGTATGGTAACAAGAAAATTTGGACACTTCTTACTTAAACTAGAAATAATGCGATTTATTGTCGCCAATATTATTAAGAATAACATATGTTACTTTTGAAATGGAACATAGTATCGAGTATTAGGATATTGCTTATAACATATATTATTGTAAAACTGACAACAGTCAACTGGTAAATTGAAGACCCTAATGTGCAAGAGCCGTTGTGAAAAAGAGATAGTGATATTCGTCTACAATGCCATCCTTCTCTCTTATTGCAAAAAAATATTCTGATATTCTTAACACTTAACTGTCAACTGCTTCATTAAACTTTGTACAATTTTATTTTAAAGTGTAAAATTGACCTATTAATATCAAACTATGTCGTAAGCTCCGTTAAAATGTTCTGTGCAAATAATGTGTAATGTGAAATATTGTTTACATACACAGTTGACCGATACCAGTTCCTGAACACTACAGTGAGGGCGCAAAACTGCATCAAAATAGGCATGTTTCATTAAAGAATAAGTTAGCAAGTATTTAAGCTTAAATGAATTAACATTTCTTGAGAAAATACACGGCAAATTATATGAAAGGAAATACGCATACATTTAAAAACCTTGTACAGCACTCGCCAAACTTGATGGCCGCTCCGAACCTAGCCGCATTACGCTGCGCAGAAAACAAAATCTGGTATCAGCGGGACGTACGCGGGGCGGGGAGGCAGGGCACGCCCGCGCGCGCTGTCTTCCACCCACAAGCAGCCTAGCCTCCCGCGCGTTAGTGCGAGGGTATGATTAGTGTGTATGAGAGTATATTGTAATAGTATGAGTGTACCATGCGCAAGATCATACTGACGGCTACATTCAGAGCGGCCACAAAGATTGGCGAGTTCTGTAATTTCATAGTTTTGTACTAAAAGGGGCGTGGACTTTTGTTTTTAAATGTCCGGTTAAAAAGTAACAAAAAAGAATTAGACAAGCATTTTTTGCTTCCTCGAAATAACGTATATCTACTTACATTTAAGCTTACGGCGAATTTAAATTGAGTGGGGGCTCGCCACGTCAGTGGTGGCTACTATTTTTGCCTACTTATGACGTCACATGCCTTCTCGTCTACACCCCTATACACAGAAGTTAATATTTTGACGCAGTTTTTTACATTTAAGTGAAATATTACATTATTCGCATGCTTAAGCAGTTTGATATGCTGTGAAAAATACAGTAAACATATAACTATTCATTCAGTTAGATTTGGTTCATCAAAATGCATTTATTTCCATTTTTAAATTATATTTATTACGTAGACTAAGGCGGACCATTCACGAACGATTTTTTTTGTACTAGAGTCGCAATTGTCACATCGACATTATTAAAAATACTTGATACACTAAGTGGTACAAAGAACTTAATTTATATGGGATCATAAAGTATTATTCAATCATTTGTGTGTCTTACAATTAGCCAAAAAGGCTCCTCAAACCTCATAAATTGAGAAGTAATGCAAAATCATGACTTGTGTGACTCACTTCAATGTATCAGATAATTTCCTTTAACATTATAGACTGTATTAATTACATATAGCTGACTAAAGGCTTATGTGTAATTTAACACCTGGGGTCTAATGGGGGCTATCGCGTATCAAAAATCCGCTAGGGTCGCTAGTGTCGCATAAGGTTTATCTGTCATTCTCCACCAATAAGAGACAAGCTACTAGCCGGCAATTGGTGGAAATTGCCAGATAGCGACAGTAGCAACCCTAGCGGATTTTTGGCCCGCGATAGCCCCCATTCACTAAGTCTAAGTCCAAGCGGTTAACGTGCTGTTACGTATAGGGTTAAGATTTACTTTCGATTTACTATACTTTGAAGTAAAAAAACTGTTAAATGCCTTAAAACTTAATGCTAACACTACTCGGTGACGAACACAAAAAAGATTTGGCGACTCGGATTCTGGAACTATACAGGATTATTTAAAAGGAGTGCGGATATTCTACGGGTAAATCAGGTGCATAAAACTGGACAACAATTCCCAAGAAACATAAGTCGAAATTCAAAAATAAAAAATCTACTTTTCATACAAACAAGTCACGTGACCTGCCACTTTGTATGAAAATTTCATTTTTCATTTTAAGATTTCGACCATGTTTCTTGGGGAGAGTTGTTCAGTTTTATAAACCTGATTACCTCGTTGAATATACGCACTCCTTTTAAATTAATCCTGTGTAATCTGCGACATGACACGTTATGTTTTGTTTGGACTTAGATAATAACCCCCTGTATTCACTGACAGTCCAATATGGCGACTAGAGAATAAAGTAAATATTATCTCTAATCGTATACGTACTAAATTCTTTAACAAAGTTTGTCAAGTGTTAATGCAACATCAAAGTGCGACAAAATAGTCGTTGCGACAATTTAGTCGCTTGCCGTCGAAACGTCCGTGAACAGCCGCATTTTACATATCTAAATGATATTAGGTATTCACAGATTATTGTATTATACAGACAGGCTTATGTACAATTTATTTACTGAGTCTAGGTTAAAATGTGACGAGAAAGGAAGATTATTTAGATGATTTTATATTCAGTCTTGTTTTCTGTCGTTTATTTACAAGGGCAGTATTGGTATATAGGAAAAGCTAGGAATAAGGCAGATAGAAAATTGCTCCTTTATTGATCCCCCTTAAATGATGGTAATTAAATACAAAAAGAGAGGAAAATTTCGAACCTCAGGCCGGTCGAAGTTAAAACCCTCAACTACAGGCTTAGCGCACCAGCCTTATATGATGTGGTTTGTAGAAAAAAAAAAGCGAAATGGTTTTTGTTTATAAATATATTACTGTGGCATAAACGATATAAAAATAGAGTTTTTAGGAGGATTTTAGGATATAGGGAACATATTTGTTGCAAGATGGAAAAAAAAATTGTTGCGTTATTTAATACTAGTTATCGCAGTTGACTGCCTGTTGGACAAAGTATTTATTATTGTCTTTACAATGAGACAACAAAAAGCAATGATTTAAGGGTACTAAGCATGTAAACTTAAAAAAGTAGATAAAATGTTTCCCCGAAAGGACGATAACAAATAAAAACGCAATGAAAATACAAAAATTTAAAACTATTATGCACTTCTGTCTCTCGTCACATCACTAACTTTCCTAACAATTCGACAAATAGGTCGCTAAATTAAAAACAAAATTGGTACCGTCAGCAGAAAAAAGAAATTTAATTCATAAAAAAAATAAGTTGCTTCAAACACTTATCACAGACCCTGTCTAAAAGCGTACCCTAACGTGACTAATTCTATACTGCCCTGATAAAGGTAATAAAGCGTTTATTCGAGTCTTTTATTTTAAAAACATAAATAAATACATTCACCAATGCTTTGATCTCAAATATTTTAGACAAATTTTCGCCCGCGAATCTCTCGATAATATAGCATCTATTTTCCCACATTCTGATCAATACCTTGTTGTAAGACAATAAAAAAATATCGTTAATTGAGAGAAAGCGATAGAAACCCGATAGCACCATCTCTTTTCCACACTACAATTACATCTGAAACACTTCACAATGCGACCCTAAAGTTACACGGTACAGCTTGACAAATAGATTCTAGCTTTTCAATGAGGGTAAATTATTCTGCTGACGGTACGAAAAATTACTTACTACTACCGTAACTTGGCCTGCCGTTGTTGCCACATCGCGTATTTAGCGCAAGCAGTATCTATCATCTGGTTCATGTGCCGCGTTAGTGTTGTAGCTAGTGGCGTTAAGTCACGAAGCATTTTTTCCTGCGAATTGAAATATTTATCGATCTAAATTGCGATGCTGTGACATAATGTGGCGAAGAAAAACATAGGGACTCATGTCGCTAATGATCATTGGTACAAGCGATACGATTTCGTAATATTCGAATCACTTTACACTCAGTATAATCAACAAACCCCCCCTCCCTTGCCAAGTGACATTACTACAAGCGTTAACGTTGATCGCTCAAATGTATGGTATTGACAAGTCTAAGTCACGTGACTTATCGAAACGATTTATACCCATACATTTAATGTTATCTAAGCGATTTCTATCACCGATAACGCAAGTAAAAATATCACTTGACTACGGTAGCGATGTCTTTTGAGTGACGACGTTTGCACTACCATATTCATCGCATCGCTTGCTTATACGATTCGCGACGAATTAGAACCACTCTCTACCAACTGTATGAGATATCGACTATATGAAGTTTCATGTGTAGAAAGAGAAATTCTTACCTCAAACGGCCTCAATTTAACATTTCTAAATCTGAGCAGCGCTTCATAGAACTTCTCTGCTCGCGCGCTGTTGTCTTCTGTCTCTGCCGTGCCTGGCTGAGGGAAACAGCGCCACAACTCGCGGAGCAACTCGCCCCCCGATAGGTAAATGCGGTGTAACTCCGACTTCACATCCGGTGGAATTAGTTCTAGAATAAGGAATAAACTGTGACAAATGGCTCTTATTTTGGATTTTGTTTTCGTTATGAAGTATAAGTTTGCTGTTGGAGCTAAAGTTAGAATCAGTTAATCAGCGATCAGAAGTAATCACCACCAAGGATTTCTGTTACATGACGCGCATGGCCGTCTATCGACGCTTTTAGTTCCATTTACTATAACTGCTGAACCTGTTACTGTTAGTATATAGTGCGGTACTGACGGGCCATGGAGGCGGCGTGGTGGTGGCGCATGAGCGCGCCGCCGGGGCTGAGCTCGCCGAGCGCGCCACTGGAGGGAGTACTACAGGGAGCTACAGTGTTAGTATATAGTGCGGTACTGACGGGCCATGGAGGCGGCGTGGTGGTGGCGCATGAGCGCGCCGCCGGGGCTGAGCTCGCCGAGCGCGCCACTGGAGGGAGTACTACAGGGAGCTACAGTGTTAGTATATAGTGCGGTACTGACGGGCCATGGAGGCGGCGTGGTGGTGGCGCATGAGCGCGCCGCCGGGGCTGAGCTCGCCGAGCGCGCCACTGGAGGGAGTACTACAGGGAGCTACAGTGTTAGTATATAGTGCGGTACTGACGGGCCATGGAGGCGGCGTGGTGGTGGCGCATGAGCGCGCCGCCGGGGCTGAGCTCGCCGAGCGCGCCACTGGAGGGAGTACTACAGGGAGCTACAGTGTTAGTATATAGTGCGGTACTGACGGGCCATGGAGGCGGCGTGGTGGTGGCGCATGAGCGCGCCGCCGGGGCTGAGCTCGCCGAGCGCGCCACTGGAGGGAGTACTACAGGGAGCTACAGTGTTAGTATATAGTGCGGTACTGACGGGCCATGGAGGCGGCGTGGTGGTGGCGCATGAGCGCGCCGCCGGGGCTGAGCTCGCCGAGCGCGCCACTGGAGGGAGTACTACAGGGAGCTACAGTGTTAGTATATAGTGCGGTACTGACGGGCCATGGAGGCGGCGTGGTGGTGGCGCATGAGCGCGCCGCCGGGGCTGAGCTCGCCGAGCGCGCCACTGGAGGGAGTACTACAGGGAGCTACAGTGTTAGTATATAGTGCGGTACTGACGGGCCATGGAGGCGGCGTGGTGGTGGCGCATGAGCGCGCCGCCGGGGCTGAGCTCGCCGAGCGCGCCACTGGAGGGAGTACTACAGGGAGCTACAGTGTTAGTATATAGTGCGGTACTGACGGGCCATGGAGGCGGCGTGGTGGTGGCGCATGAGCGCGCCGCCGGGGCTGAGCTCGCCGAGCGCGCCACTGGAGGGAGTACTACAGGGAGCTACAGTGTTAGGATATAGTGCGGTACTGACGGGCCATGGAGGCGGCGTGGTGGTGGCGCATGAGCGCGCCGCCGGGGCTGAGCTCGCCGAGCGCGCCACTGGAGGGAGTACTACAGGGAGCTACAGTGTTAGTATATAGTGCGGTACTGACGGGCCATGGAGGCGGCGTGGTGGTGGCGCATGAGCGCGCCGCCGGGGCTGAGCTCGCCGAGCGCGCCACTGGAGGGAGTACTACAGGGAGCTACAGTGTTAGTATATAGTGCGGTACTGACGGGCCATGGAGGCGGCGTGGTGGTGGCGCATGAGCGCGCCGCCGGGGCTGAGCTCGCCGAGCGCGCCACTGGAGGGAGTACTACAGGGAGCTACAGTGTTAGTATATAGTGCGGTACTGACGGGCCATGGAGGCGGCGTGGTGGTGGCGCATGAGCGCGCCGCCGGGGCTGAGCTCGCCGAGCGCGCCACTGGAGGGAGTACTACAGGGAGCTACAGTGTTAGTATATAGTGCGGTACTGACGGGCCATGGAGGCGGCGTGGTGGTGGCGCATGAGCGCGCCGCCGGGGCTGAGCTCGCCGAGCGCGCCACTGGAGGGAGTACTACAGGGAGCTACAGTGTTAGTATATAGTGCGGTACTGACGGGCCATGGAGGCGGCGTGGTGGTGGCGCATGAGCGCGCCGCCGGGGCTGAGCTCGCCGAGCGCGCCACTGGAGGGAGTACTACAGGGAGCTACAGTGTTAGTATATAGTGCGGTACTGACGGGCCATGGAGGCGGCGTGGTGGTGGCGCATGAGCGCGCCGCCGGGGCTGAGCTCGCCGAGCGCGCCACTGGAGGGAGTACTACAGGGAGCTACAGTGTTAGTATATAGTGCGGTACTGACGGGCCATGGAGGCGGCGTGGTGGTGGCGCATGAGCGCGCCGCCGGGGCTGAGCTCGCCGAGCGCGCCACTGGAGGGAGTACTACAGGGAGCTACAGTGTTAGTATATAGTGCGGTACTGACGGGCCATGGAGGCGGCGTGGTGGTGGCGCATGAGCGCGCCGCCGGGGCTGAGCTCGCCGAGCGCGCCCACGCAGGCGCCGGCCGACACGCGCACCGGCCGCGAGCACTGCTGCCCGCTGCTCCATGCCTGCACACACCACAGACACTTTACTATCGCACACTACACCAACTCCGCAGCTAATCGGGGCTTAGTATTGGATTGGGGTGTAGTCGCACTTACGGTGTCTCAATTAATAAATTTTTGACGTGTAACCTAATATTTTATTTTTATTATAAAATTTGTTTAGCTATTTGTCAAAATTAATTGTTAATAAAACACACCACCAAAATACTACTATTAATGTTTCCACTAATTTGGTTTCGATTTTTCGACAACTTTCGACACAGTAAATTACCGAATTATTAAAGGAAAACTCAGTTTTCAATATTTTAAAACTGCTGGTATTGTACATTATTAAATAATATATATTTACAAATATATTTGTAGAAATGAAAAGGCCTTTACTTCCTTAATGACATTGTATTATGTGGATTCCCTCAAGGTTGTTGTTTTGGACCAATACATTTTTAATCACAGTAATATTAAAAAAGGCCAATGCTGCTATTAGGCACAATAGTTCGTAAAAACACTCATCGTATATGTACTTGAAAGCAGAGAAATTGTCAAATTAAATCAGCTAAATTTCGTTCTCATAACTATGAAGTGAAAAACTACATTTCCGACCCAATATGTGGCAAAGAGCTGCACTTACTTGACATATGGACGCGAGCGCAGACAAAGGTGGTGGGTTTGTATATGTGTTGGATTGGTGAGTTTGAGTCGATGGGCCTAGTAGATATCGTTCTATCTGTAAACAAAAATAATAAAATCAATAAATGCAAGCATTAAACAAACTACAATCTTTTAAAAAAATAAGCATAAGTGTAGAAATGTAGATTTTGAAATCTATAAATTATAAGGACTACATTAACAATCTAAGGCCAAACACATCTTGTATCTTGAATCTTGTACAACAACAAACAGTTACAGAAACAAAATCTCACTTTAGACAATTTCAATTCTTGCATATCTTCATTGTGCCCACTATCTTCTAGATCTTCATAATGCAATCTCTCTAATATTCTTTTCTTTTTATTCGGCGCTTCTGTACTGCTTTCTTCAGCTGTTCTTTTCTCTGCCACACCATTGGATTCTTTGACGCCATTTTCAACAACTTTGTTGTTGTTTGTCGTTTTGCTACTACTGCTACTACTACTACTACTATTATTATTATTATTACTAGAATTTGTTTTATGACTAGCTTTGAGCACCTGAAATAAAGATAAACTGATTTATTTGATGATTCTGAAATACTTCAAGCAATTAAAAATAGTCTTTGATCAAAGGATGGAAATAAAACATAAAAAAAGTTTGTATGACATATTTTAAGAAATATATTCTAATGTTTAAGGCAAAAATTTGATTGTTTTTAGTATCTTGACATAAAAGTTCTTACAAGAAACATACCATAATAGAGTGTTGGTTGAATCGCTTGATCATGTTTCTATGTATGGAGGAACTATCTCCTCTGTCCTTTTCCGGAGGCGCATCGTCCTCTGAAGGTAGTAGAGGGATAGATTCTGTAAATTGGGGGAGGTCCACCTATAACAAGAATTATTAGCTATAAGTTTACCTTAGAGAACGTAAATCATCACAGACAAATTAATATTGACGGCGCAATGACAGTAAATTGTAGGGTAGGTGTAAGTAAAGGCACACAAAATTTTTCAAAATTATATTTTTATTAAACTAGTTTATTTTAAATTATAAAAACTTGTGTTTGGGGCTTATTACTGTACATATATCCAGTACTCACGTTGGTATCACTGTACATGTAGTGATACTTTAAAGCAACACCACCTGCCAGCACTACACTATTTACACTACCAACATAAACCGAAATAACTGCAAAATGCCAGAACTAAGTGAGATCCAGCTGGCACAAAACAAGCTCGAGGAAACCTTTAGTAAGAGGATGGCTGAACTCGAGGCTCAACTTCATACTAACACCGCCAAGGACACAGTAGCGAAGGTGGCTGAAGAGTTCCGGAACTTCAGGGAGCTGATGGTTAGTATGCTCAGCCTGCTTCGTCAACAAATTTGTGAATGTGTCCGCTCTGTCGATACCATTGAGACACGGCACCGGAGGAAGGCGATTCTTATGTTGGGAGTGCCCGAGTCTGAGGACCAGGACAGCACAACTGCGGTAATGGACATTGTGCACAAGAAGATGGGGTTGTCCCAGATCTCTCCGTCCCTCATCGGATCCTGCTACAGGATCGGAGCCCGAGGAGAAGTACATCACCGACCAATACTTGTGTGGTTCTGCAGTGCTGCTGATAGGTCTCTTGTCTGGAAGGCTAAATCCAAGTTACGGGGGTCATCTGTATCCATCAAGGAGTTTCTGACAAGGTCACGGCAGATAGTCTTCTCTAAAGCACGTCAACATTTTGGAATGCGCTCCTGCTGGACTCAGGACGGCACTATCATCGTCAAGGTCGCCGAAGGAAGCCGGCAGAAGATCACTACCATGGACGAGCTGGTCTCCCTGATGACCAAATACCCGAAAACAGCTGGAGTATCGTCATCTGTTCCTGGGACCGGGACCGAAAGCGCAAGCGCAGGTGCAACTTGTAAACGAAAACACTAAGTCACTAACGCTTGCGATTTATGTGATTTGCCACGGAGTTAGTTGTTTGTTTTTTTTCTGTAGAACGTTTTACCCGTGGATTGATAACACTGATGTGTAGGTAAGTTCGGCTGTGTCAATATCCTTTACCCACAATATTAATTTATTTTTAACTTGACGCACCGTCTTATTTACAAATTGTTCGTTCATTTTGTTTACAGTTTCTTTCTGTCACCGGTCGCGTCATTCTGACGTTTCGTTTTGTTGCGTCAGTTTGATTCGTTCGGAAACTAATCTGTTTTAATCTTTTTGTTCCTTGTTTATGTTCTATTTAAAAAAAAAAAAACTTTGCTTGTGTATGTTCGGTTTTTGTTTTGCTATTGTTTTAATAATCTAATTTTGTGTGAGTTGGCGGGTGGTGCAGAGATATAATATTTGTACTGTCAGCCCAATTAGTGATAGTTTTATTTATATTTATTTTTAATTTATTTAATTTATGTCTAGCGATGAGGCCTCATTTTATTCTGCTTATTCCTCGTCAGATGAAAGTTTTTCTTCGGTAACAGGTTCCCTAGGCGACTTGGTGCGACAATCGTTTGGGTCTCAATCTCGGCAGAATTTAAATGTTTGTCACATTAATGCTCAGAGTGTGCCCAGCCATTACAGTGAACTACTTGACACTTTCTCCGACTCAAACGTGCATGCCGTCCTGATATCGGAGACTTGGCTCAAACCTCACCTTTTTTCTACCTCCTACCCTCTTCCCGGGTTCGTTCTGATTAGGAATGATCGCATCGGGAGGAGGGGTGGTGGTGTTGCAATTTACCTGAAAAGTGACTTCTCCTACAAAATTCTTGCCACCTCTCCTGTGAACTCTGTTTCAGCAGAATTTATTTTCCTTGAGGTTTGTGTCAAGGGGGCTAAAATTATTCTTGGCGTCGTTTACTGCCCTCCCTCTATCGACTATTTCTCCAGTATCGAACCGATACTGGAATCTTTAGGGTCAGAGTACTCACATGTCCTCGTCATGGGTGACTTTAATACCGATCTCCTTTGCCAAAACTCCTCTCGCTCCCTCAAACTCCTCGAAGTTATAAGTTCTGCCAGTCTTCATGTTCTGCCCACACAAGCCACTCACCACAATATCGATGGTCATGATACCTGGCTCGACTTAATGCTTACCTCTTCTCCTTCCTTGGTTTCATCCTTTGGTCAACATCTTGCTCCTGGCTTTTCCCACCACGATCTCGTTTTCCTCTCCTACATCCTCAAACCTCCCAAATCTCGACCTAAAGTTCTGCACTTGCGTTGTTTTGGCCGGATGGACGGGGAAAGCCTGCGCCGAGATGCCTCTGATATGAATTGGGATGATCTGACTGAAGCATCTACAATCGCCGATAAAGTCGACATCTTCAATCGAGCAATAAGGAAACTTTACGACACACATGCACCTATACGCAAAGTTAAACTTAAACGCCCGCCAGCCCCTTGGATTACCAGAGGAGTCCGCATGGCGATGCGGCACCGGGATAGGGCTTTTCGCAAGTTTAGGAGGGATCGCTCTGATGAGAACTGGGGCCACTTCAAAGTTGCAAGGAACAAGTGTAATCAGATGATACGTAATGCTAAACGCCGACATATTCTCAGCAATCTTACTTCTGCCTCCCCTGCCGACATCTGGAAGTTCCTTGGAACTTTGGGTATAGGTAGGTTGAGGAGTTCGGACTCACAGTGCACAATTGGTTTGGATGACATAAACAACTATTTCACCACTACTTTGCCCATGTCCCACCAAGCCAAGTGTCGCACGCTGAATCAGTTAGCCGATTTACCTCGGCCTAATATTCATCAATTCATTTTTTCTCCAGTTGCCTTGGATGAGGTCAAAAAGGTAATCCTATCCATTAAATCCAACGCTGTAGGGCCTGATGGCATAAGCCGCCGCATGATCACCACTATCCTTGAACTCCTTCTTCCTCCAATTACCCATATTATAAATTTCTCCCTTTACTCCGGCTTGTTTCCTCCCCAGTGGCGCACAGCATACGTCATTCCGTTACCGAAAGTTCCCAATCCCTCTTTACCCAATCACTTCCGTCCTATATCTATCCTCCCCTTCCTATCTAAAGTCCTCGAAGCTTGTGTCCATAGACAACTAAATCAGTACGTTGCACGACACAATCTTCTAAATCCTTTGCAGTCGGGTTTCAGGCCCGGCCACAGTACTACATCCGCACTCCTTAAAGTGACTGGCGATATTAGGGCAGGTATGGAGGATACTAAAGTCACTGTGGTGGCTTTGGTTGATTTCTCAAATGCCTTTATTACTGTCAGTCATGATATCCTCTTATCTATCCTTGCCAACCTTATGATGTCATCCGAGGCACTAGATTGGTTTTCCTCTTATCTTCGGGGTCGTCAGCAGTCTGTTCGTGTCGGTGAATCCTTATCTAAATGGTGTGAACTGAACACTGGTGTACCCCAAGGCGGCATTCTTTCTCCTTTACTATTCTCTCTCTTCATTAATCACATCACTCATAATCTTCAGTGTTCGTATCATCTTTATGCTGATGACTTGCAGCTGTACCATCAGGCAAGTATTGACACCGTATCTTCGGCCGTTGAATTGATCAATAGGGACCTAGATTACATCAGTGATTGGTCAACTAGATTCGGATTAACGGTGAACCCTGCCAAGTGCCAAGCTATAATTGTGGGCAGCCAGCGTATGATTAGTAAACTGGATCCAACAGTTATCCCACCAGTTATTTTTAATGGTTCCGTCATCGATCTTAGCCCGACAGTTAAAGATCTTGGCCTGATCATCGACAACACCCTGAGTTGGCGTGCCCAAGTGAATAGTGTTTCGCAAAGAGTAACAGGCACATTGCGAGCGCTTTATCGCCTAAAGAACTTTCTCCCTTCTAAGACCAAAATTATGCTTGTGCAGACTTTAATTTTCCCTATTATTGACTATGGTGACGTGTGTTACTTTGACCTGAATGCAGATCTTCTCAACAAATTAGATAGACTTCTTAATAACTGCATTCGATTCATTTTTAATCTTCGAAAGTATGACCACGTGTCTGCTTATCGCTCCCAACTAGGGTGGCTACCTATTCGCGAACGCCGTAATATGCGTGCTCTTTCTACGCTTTTTTCTTTTCTGACATCTCCCACTCCCCCCGTTTACTTAACTCCTAACTTTCAATATTTATGCGACAACCACTGCCGCAACCTTCGGTCCTCTAATAATCTTCTTCTTTTGTGTCCTTCTCATAGCTCTGGCCTTGTTAACTCTTCTTTTCTTGTTAAATCTGTTCTTCTCTGGAATGCCCTTCCTCCCGACATCAGAAAGTCCACTAACCGTCATAGTTTTAAAGTGAAAGTTCGCCAACTGTTACTTGAGAAATTAGCAGAATCGTCGCAACTACCCTAAATATTATTTTTAAGTATGTGTATGTAATGTATATTATGTATTAGTATCCTCTTTTTATTTATGATTATTTATGTAGTAGTTATATATTTGTATTTATAATGTTTTATTTATCACTATCCCTTCTAGACTTAAACGTCATTCAGTTTATGCACCTACTTCTTGTCATCTCTGCACTACCCTTTGGTTGACTGGTAGAGAATGCCTCAGGCATTAAGTCCGCCATTATACATTGTATGTGTATATAAAGTATAAATAAATAAAATAAATAAATAAATAAATGGTTCTAAAATGAGTCACCACATCGACTACCTCGAACCAACATGTTTATGATCCACAAAACATTATTTACACATTACATTAAATAAATTGATCCCATGACAGATACCGTAAACGAAAAATAAAACGTATGGTTTCTTTTTTGCTCAACCATAGTTTACTAAAAAACATGTTTTTAAGGTTAGGTATGTTTAATTTTTACGTACTGTGAGATCTAAAGTTGTATGTTTCATAGCTGAGGCGATTGCTTGGTCATCCAGTTTGGCACATTCTCCGAACAAATCTTTGCTAGATGATGAGGCTATGCGGTCCCTGCGATAGAGAGAGGGTTAGCATTATCCTGAAAACTTTGAAAATCATAACGGCACGACACTGGTTTTTTTTTTCTAGATAGTAATCTAAGTTATTTGTGGAAGCTTGTTCGATGCAATACTCGCCACTAGATATAGGCCTTGAACCCGTATAGCGGATCAAAAGCGATGGAAAGCACGGCAGTTTGTGTAGGATTAATGATATGACAATAATATTCAGCAGAAAAAGCTAGATACGATTCTGTTGTTTATATTCCGTTTTATCTAGTACTGTTTAAGTCATTATGAAAAAGCAAAAATACTATTATGTCCAACAATTACCTATGAAAATAATGAGATTGGAAAAACTTGGTCCAAAACTCAGCTTCAGTCATTTTGTTCGGCACATAATCAACATGTTTCTTTCTAACAGCTGGGTATGTTTTAAATATGGCGTCTATAATATCTTGGGTGAGGTTGTATTTAAGGCCGTTACATCCGTCCGTTTGTGGTTGGATGTCTGCAAGGAAAGCTCCGGAAACACCTGGAAATATTTATTCTATGAGACCACACAATTAGATAGCTTGCAAGCTCTTTTATATTTAACTAGATATACGTAATGTGGTCATACGTATATGGTTGTGTTGCTTGACATCTGACTTGGGAGCACATCACCACACGAACACAGTAGTAGTGTAAGAAATTCGCGCGTGTTTCGTGATTCGAAAACAACCATACGGTTACCCGCGGTTTATCAAACATATATTTTTTGGCAAGCTGCTCTTTGGGTTAACACCCAGGGTGTCAGCTACTTTCATACGAAATTTTAATAATATTGGTCCAGCCAGCAATTGTTAAGCGTGAACAGTTCACAAACATACACACACACACACACACACACACACACACACACACACACACACACACACACAAACATACACACACGCAAACAAACTTTTGCCTGTACAGAAGTGTGAAAGTGTGATATCATTAAATGTTACTAAAAGTTTAATGTTTATTGAAACTAAGTCAATATAACACATACCAGCTTCCTGCTTCACATTATTAGATTCTGTATAAGTTTTGAGGGTAGGTGTATTCCAATATTCTTCACTATTTATCACTTTTGATATCACTAAATCTTCATATAAATGTTTCAATGTTGGATGTAAAGACAGCAATCTAAAAGTATATAATAATTAGCTTGGTAAACAACTGCTCATCTCTCTTGTATGGATGGAAAGGTCAAAAGCCAATTAAGTAAGTCAAGTTTGACTTCAGAGCTCTATTTGAATTGTTATGAAATATACATATTAAAAGTCCCCATGGGTCAGTCTTAAGGAAGGTCCTGTATTGTCATTTTGAGTTAACATCTCGAAATATTTGCATTGGAAAAACACTTATCCATAGAGTCCCAGATTGGGTGGAACAGATTGAGACTTTGCCCATCGGTGGGAAAATATGGGCTTAGTTTATTAGATAGACAAGATTTTGCCATTTGTTCTTGTGAGGGTGAAATTACATCACAATTATGTGCAAAAACCAAACAGACACAATATATTGCGAATGTTATTCCGAAATTTTTAAATAGCAGTTTCATTTACATGAATAACATAATTTGACGTATTTTTAGTATGTAGATTGTAGATCTACTTCTTTAATAATAATATTGTTATCATAAATAAAATTTAGTTGTTTATTACTCCGAATGTTTCTAGAAGCTTAACTCAAATCAAAACAAGCAAAAAAGAAATAAGACAAAATGGTCTATGTTAGATAGGTTGCATGTATTGTGCAAAGTTCTCCTGTATTGTTTCTTACTTTGAGCCATTAGTGCCCACGGAATTCCCTTATCCTGGAGGGATTCCTTCCCTCTTTCCATTTATCTCTGTTTAAGGCTTATAAAGGCCAGTTCCTCACATACATATGTTACATATTTATAGACAAAGAATTAATAACAAACTCCTTTATATTTCAAAACAACTTAGAACAACTTTATAACCTTGAACACTCACTTGGATTTCATTTCCAGTTCTCCATCAATTTGTCTCTTAAACTTTGGTAGTAAGTTTTGCAGTAACATTTTGACTTGGTCCCGGTCTTTAGCCTGCTCCTCTGCCCCTGCGGGGTTGACGAAGTGGAATGTGGAACATGTGCCATCATGCAGTACCACTTGAAGCTGCACTTTTGACTTCCCCACAGGTGATATTTTTTGGGCTAAAAAAAAATAGACAATATTTTGAATCTATTGTGATATATTTAAACATATTGCATTGGACCAATATAAGATTAGTTACTTGTTGACATGGCTAATGTAAGGAAGAAAAAGTTTGTGATCCCCTAATCAAATTCAACCAAAGTGGGCAGTTTAGTGAGTTTAACAGCTTAGAGTATGAACAAATGTGGACCTTAAGCCAAATAAATTATATTTAAAGCCTTTTCTGATCTTCTTAACCATGGTGATATTAGCAAGCAGTTTGAAATGTCCCCAACTGTAAATCAGCAGTAGCATTAGGCTGAGTTGGGGCTCTATTTTTCCTTGTACTCTCATTTTTTAAATATTTGTTCTGTGTCTTAATGTTTAAATGTATTGCTTGATATGCTTTGCCTTCTTTCTTCGTTCCTTCTTAAATCTGATTGATGCAGCTGAGTATCAAACTTTTATTTGGAGGCTGGAGAGAACAATAACTGATAAACACAATACTTACTAGTTAATATGTTATCTGACAGTATGAATGGTTTATGCCAAGTACATCAAGCTCCAGTAAAAATAAACTAAAATGAGACTGATTGCTATCATCACAGGCCTTCACAGTGTATGTCAAATAGATTATATGTTTTTATTTTTCAATAAGAGTGATACCAACAATAATATAAAAGCATTGATAATTTACAAATTTTCGTTTATACAAACATTGTCCTGAGCACAAAACACAAAATTCAGCGGGGTTAACCTATTCTTAGTAATATATAATAGGAAATTGATTTTTATTTAGATATCTCACACACCTTTCTTCAACCAACTGTGAGCACATATGACGATCAACTCATTTTTAATGCTTGTGGCATTTGATCTGTTACACACTCTTCAATACCTTCACATAGAAGAATATTGGTTAGCCCATTATTGGCCATTGCGTTAGCTTGACCCAAGTTAGATGAATTATTGAAATTTGTGTAAATAAGGTGTTGAAAGACATTATTAATTAAAAAAAAATCTCTATAATCACAAGAAGGTTTCCATGATTTTAGAACAAAGCACCAACAATCCCATCATATTTGTTAGTGAACTAGTTGAAACCAGTCTGCAAGGTCACAACAACACATAAATTTATTGGTGTTTGTGAAAACGATTTTGCTTGTTTAGGTACCACTTACGATTAATACTTTATAGTACTGATAACTATATCAAATGGTAAAACTTAACATTAAGTGAACCTAGAAACAAGTCAAATGCTTCAAGTTATATCAGTACAATCAAGCTTAAACAGCACATTAATAAACAGTTGATATTATATTATGATAGTTGGACAGGTGGTCTATACAGACAGCTTCAATCAAACAATGTTTAAAGAGCAAAAAGTGATACTTATAACCTAGCGCTCAACAGTCTTAGAAAACACTCGAGATATGAACAAATCTCATCACTATCTATCACTGTTTAAGTATACTTAACTGAATTGATGTACTTACTTTTAATATCCGCATATTTGTGTGACACAGACACAGTGTCGCTGTTTTCTAACATCCATGCTAATCTTTGGTTCATAACATACAAAGTCCCGTAACCTTTCTTGAATCTCACATAGCCGACGCTGAGCAAAACGTCCTCAGAAGACGTAGTCATTTTCGAACTTCACTACTTTACCCACAATATCAACAGTTTTAACATGAAAAAGTTATAAAATGTTAAAACTCCAGTGCTCAAACTCTTCCAAACGTTACGCGAAAATTTTATTTCAATTTATTCGGCCATTATTACGGTCTAACTTGATTTTGATGTATGAATTTACAAGATTTTACAATGGTCTTGAATATAATCACATATTCGAGTATAAAACGAAGAATTATGAAATTCTATCTACAAAAAGCCTATCACAGTCTGTCGACCATTAGCGAATTTGACAAACTTCGAAACTGTCATGTTTTTTTTTTTACCTGATTTGGGATACCTGTCGTTCCTGTTCTACCAATCGTTTTAACCAAACCACGTGCTATTTGGAATTTTAGAGCAAACAAAAATCTTTTAGGAATTTTACCATTCTTAGTTTACCAAATGGTAATTTAGTTGAGATCAAATTTTAATCCTTCATGCTAACACTAACTACAAACTAACGTTATTTATACTTAGTCGCTTCATTTGTTTCAATGAGAGACATAACTTAGATCAAGACTCAAGTACTTGATCTAAGCTTTGAAGACTTTTTGACTCTGTTGTACTAATTATTATGTATATCAATGTTTGGTACAATTTATTATTACCTATTTTAACCACGTGTATTGCTAATTTACTGTAATAGTATAAAACGTTTATGGAACAAATTAATTTATTGCTGTTTGACTGCTGCCATACGAAAAAGCTACGCACGTGTTTTAGGTGTCACTTTGTACACTAAATTTTAATAGTGATAACATCCACGCACTTACGGACACGCTACGCATGAAAATTAACTAACTTTAACAAGCGGACACAATATGTAGTAGCCAACGTGATGTGTACTTCGTGCGTCGCGTGCTCTAGAACTTTCTTAAATAAATAAATTCCTCTATTTAATCCATTGCCTTTTATTGAAAATTTTTAAGGGTACATAATATGCACATGCTCGAACTAGCACGAAAGCATGATAATCTGTGATGATATGAATGAATAATATACATGCATGTGTGTACAAAAGTTACGAGAACATGGCATGGATATTTTGACTGAATTTGCATGAAATAAGCGTGCTAATTTACTAGCATGTGTATTTGTACCGTAATAGATCTTTCAGATCCTTCTTTCTGATGTCAGATGTGGTTATGGGCTGGGGATTCACGCAGGAATCAAATTCAAGAATATTGAATTATTCGTATTCGAGGTATTTGATATAATAATAAAGTAATTTCCTTTGACTAAATATATGTCACATTATGTCATATATATGACATACCTACCTATAAAATAAAATCAAAGGAAAAATATTAAAAAGTGGTATGCTTATACCATACCGATTTTGAAGTATAGTACTGAGATCTGAGATTTAATACATTAATGTACTCAATCCCACAATCACACAATGAAAACTTGTAGAAAATTGGCAGTATTAGAAACAATTTGCAGTTTCTAATATTGCCAATTTTCTACAATAAGTATAAAACTGCCTTACAAATAAATATAAAGAGATTTTGGCGGAAATCAGCCAATCATCGGCCACCACTCATTACTAGGCAATATACATTATTTTAACACTACCAGTACCATGATTCGCTGCTTCTATTAGTTTCTAAACGAAAGATTCAAAGAATGACCTAGCACAATGTAACCACAACAAAAGAAAATGTTTAAAAAATTACGATTTTCTGTTTATACCAGTCGATCAGTAATACAACGAGAAAAAATATTTGCAATATTATTATTGTGAAATTAGCCAGCGATTTAAAATGATAAATGTAGGTTTTTTTTACGGTTTTTTACATTCATTATTGTCAAAACAGATTATTTTTGAAATATGTAATTATATTGCAGAAACAACCAGAAGGTATCAGGTGAAGGAAAATAATTACATAATAGACATGAGGATATAAATAAGAAAATAAATAAAAAAACCTCATAGTTTTATTATTGTTTAAAAGTGAGTCATTGAACGCATCCTTATTAGACCGCCTTTTAAATATTTTAGGACAGCAACACACAACATTGACAACCCAAAATGCAATCATGGCGCACGGGGCACTGTGTTTTTAGAATGCTGAGAAGTTTTTACGTAAACACTTCGTTATTTTGCATTGTAAACGATTTATGTGTTTTTATAAATTATCTTTGAGTTTTTAAGATTGTAGTGAAGCATACATGTGTGTTCCAAACTTGAAATTTTCACCCATTCGGAATCACGACTCTGTACTACTAGACACTTGCAGGTATAAAAATCATGAGATTCGCTGTTTCAGCAGTCCTAATGTTCGTAACATGATTGTATACAATTGTAAACATGATGAATCCGTCAAATTATGTGTTTGTTATTCAATTAGCATCGAACTGTAGTAGTAAATGTGATATATACGTTTGTTCCAGATAACTTGTTGGTGTCATAATGTCAGAGGCGTACGCCCGAGAGATACTGCGAAGGAATGTTGCGCAAATATGCCAAACAATAGGATGGAATGGAATAAACTCCACTCCACTGGACATTTTGGTGCATGTGCTGGAGAAGTATGTGCGGTCACTTGGGACACAAGCTAATAGATACGCCGAACAATTTAATAGGACTGAACCAAATTTACATGACCTAGGATTAGTATTTCGTGACCTACACATTCATTTACCAGAGTTAACAGAATACACCAGGTGTGTTCCACCCGTACCACCACCTGTGACCTCTGAGAAGTTTCCTAAACCTAAAGAATCTAATTTGAACTTTCTCAAGCCTGGCAGTCATGAAGTTGTCACGAGACCTATGCATGTGCATGAGCACCTGCCCCCAATGTACCCTGAAAAAGAAAGGGATACACCTGTTGTGGCAGGAACTGTTGAGATCCGTCAGAATGGCATTGATAATGCTGACAATAGTAATGCAATATGTACGAGTCCAGAAATTTCAGTCACCGATAGTCCAGATAAAAATAAGGATATTTTCAAGAGACCCACTGATCCAGTTTCATTACCTAACAGTAAACGGCCAAGGTTACGTTTGGAAGAGGAGGAAAGGACTAGAGAAATCAGTAGTGTGATGATGACAATGTCTGGTTTTCTGTCACCGGCTCGTGAGGGTAAATTGCCTGAGGCAAGACCTCCTGCTGCTATGTCAGAAAAGCAGTATGATAAACATAAAGCTAATTCACATCATTCTAATGTAATTAAAGCACCAATATTAGAAAAAAGTGATAAGAAATCTAAAAAGAATAAATTATTGAATGGTAAAGTTATGAAGAGTAAACGAAAAGATAAGAGTCATAAAGGTGAGGGTAGTAAATCTAAGGATAGTAGTAAATTGAATAAGTATCCACCTGGACATCCAATGAAAAATAAAGATGTTCATCCTACACACCATAATCATGTGACTATGCCAGCGCCGAAGATTTCGACGCCACCTACAAGATCTGTGATGCCTCCTCCGCTACCTGTGGTAGAGCCAATAAAACCAGTTCCACAAATCAAACAGGAGCCGGTAGATCTACCACCAGTGTTGCCCAAAAACTCTGTTTTAACAACGGAAGATACTATTCCTGTACCAAGAAAAATACCTATATCAAAATCTCCACTTGTTTCTAATTCTATACCTGTACATAAACCACATCCTTCAACAAATTGTTTCGTTCCTGAAGTGGAAATAAAGAAAGAAGTTATAGATGAAGAGGAGAAATTGGCCTCTCAACCAGATAGATCAAAAATTAATATATTTAAAAGAATATCGAACAAATCGAAAGAAGATAAAATTACTCCAGAGGTTGTTCATGAAAAGTTACAGTCTGATTCGATGATCTCAAGGTTACAAAATTCTGCACATGTTAATGCAATTGAAAGTAGATCCCATGAAACAATTAGAATGAAATCTGAAGAACCTGTTGTGAACAATAATGATAATAGTGCTGTAGATTTGTCTAAAGTTATGAATTTGCGGACTGATGAAGTGATAAACATTGATGATGACTCTATAGATGTGCATCCTATGTCTTCTAGAGTCCCACCTGTGGAACATCGTCCTAGTATATCAATTAATAAATCCCTGCAAATACCCTATTCCAAAGATATAGCTAGTGTCAGTCCAAAAATCAAAAAAGAAAAGAAACACAAGGACAAGAAAGATAAAGCTGCAAAATTAGAAGCAAAATTATTGAAAAAACAACAGCAAATAGCATTTGAAATAGCACAAGCAGAAAAGCAAAGTATGAAGATGAGTGGTGTTAAACCACCTAAATCAAGTAGGCCAAAGAATGAATCTAAATTGCCGCCAATGCCACCTGGTTTTCCATTTTTCCCAGCAATGACTCCAGGAAGAGGTTTAATGCCTGGCCCGGGTTTAATACCTTCTCCTGGATTAATTCCTGGTAGTGAATTTTTAGCTGAGTTGGCCAATAATCCAGCTCTAAGAGGGCTACCACCATCGAATTTGCTCACAAACCCATTCGCGTTAGGTCCTGGTGGCCCTGGTCTTATTCCAGGCTCTAGTTTCTTGCCTGGTGGCCTTAATAGTGGAATTCGAAATCCTCTCATCCCAATGGGTAACTTTCCTCACACATCTAGATCTTCCCCTATGAAAATACCTCCAATGTTACGTCGTCGTCCTAGTTTAGAAGTAATACCTGTCGATAACGACGACGATAGAGGTATGCATAAGTCTTCGATGATGGGTCGAGAAAAGGACAGGCATGATAAGCACAAATCGCAGACCATTCCAAACATTTTACAGAAGCATAAGTCTAAGTCGCATAAAGATCATAAATCGAATTTGTTTAAAATGCCGCCCGTCACGCCCGACATAACTATTGAATTAAATCCTCCTAAAATGGAATCTATGAGACATGAACCGCCGAGGCAGTCTCCCATTCCTCCCCGTTTGCCGACTCCTGAACCTATTATAGACCCTGAGCCGGAACCTGAACCAGAGCCAGTAAAACCACCAACACCAGAACTTCCACAAGCGAGGGAACTAGAAAATTCAGATAAGAAAAAGGATAAGTCACATAAAAAAGAAAAGAAAGATAAAGACAAGGATGGCATCAAAATAAAGAAGAAAAAAGATAAAAAGGACAAGAATAAAGATAAATCTGAAAAGAAACGAGAAAAGGAGGAGAGACAAGAGCTAAAAGATAAAATTAAAAAGGAGAAGAAGGAGAAAAAGAAGGAAAAGCAAGTGGTGGACGGCTTAGTTCCGAAGCTTACGCTAAAACTAAGCTCATCTAACTCGAATTCACCAATGCCGCCGAGTTCACCCGATACATTTAAATTAAATATCAAACCGGTGCTTAAAAAGGAAGAAGAGGAAGAAGATTCGCCGATAAAAGAGGAATCGGTGTCAAGGGAACACAGTCGCTCTCCAGAGTTAGCGCAGATTTCCGCACTAGTGACGAGGCCGCCGAAACAGAAACATTCAAAACATAACCACATCGCAGATATGGAAGGCCACTCGTCTTCGCCGCCGTCCGGCAGTTCGCCACCCAGGAAAAATACTCCCACGTCCTCTTCGAAATATAAAAGGATATTAATCAAACCGCTGTGCAAGAAAGGGCACGTAGAACATTTCGACGACGACGTTGCATCGATTTCGGAAGAACCGGCGCCCGCACCGCCGGCACCAGCGCCGGTCGATAAACCAACCGGACCGTTACCTACTCCTTATTACGTGGACGAACACGGGAATAAGATCTGGGTATGTCCGGCGTGCGGTCGCCCCGACAACGGCTCGCCGATGATCGGTTGTGACGGCTGCGATGGCTGGTACCACTGGGTGTGCGTTGGTATCACGGAAGAGCCCGGCGCAACAGAGGACTGGTTCTGCAAGTCGTGTCTCGCGAAGCGCGCTGCAATGGCGCTCGCTGGCGTCACTACCGCCGGCAAAAAGAGGGGCCGAAAACCCAAAGGGGAAAAAATTAGAGACTGTAATTGATATGGACCTTTTGTTGTTACTGAGATTAGTGATAATTTTCCGTTCGATAGATACGAGTAAATGGATGCAAGTTGTTAATGGATTAATTGTTGAATGATATCATGAAGAAAAATAATGTTTTTCATCATTTATAATGTTATATCATAGGCTACAATTAAGTATAGATAATAATGAATATTGACATAAAATGTTGAACATAAAAATAGTGTAGTTACTTGTAATAATTACCATAATTTTAAATATTTTGTTACGATTTCTCTTTATTTCTCGTTCGCTCGGTTAGATCAAGCTGTAATGCGATGATAGCGGGCGTGTTATACACTTCTCGCGTGTAAACATAGATGATAATATAAGATTCTTTTTATATTGTACAAAAACTGAATTTACTTAAGAAATTGGTGATGTATAAAGTAAATGTAGTGAATATTTAAATAAACAGAAATAAGGCTGGATGTATTTTCAGCTAATATTTGAATATTTTCATATTATAATTTTAATATAACCCTGTTTTTTTTTGTTGAAGTTGTTCCTTCAATTTTGTACAGAGCAGGCACTGTCACGCTGTTTTTCTCGCCAGGATGTTTGTTATCGTCGGGCGAGAATATTTGTTTATCGCGCGAAAGTGCCTGCTCTTCTGCAGTTGACTTACTTGGAGGGGAGGCAAATGTAAATTTTTAATTTCAGCCAGTGGCCAATTAAATATATTGGTACTCGAAATGTAGTAAGTTATTTTAATCCTTGTATCACGTCTATTAGGTACTCGTTTTTATAACAGTTTCTGATTAACTGATTTCTAACTCAGAGTGAGGTAGGAATCACGTATTTCCTTTTTTCTTACGCCTTAATCCTGATTAGCAAAAACACTGACCGCATTACGAACATCTAAACAAGACTATATTGAAATTGGCGCCCAAATGGGGCAATTGGTGCAAAACTCATTCGTGGTTAGTGACCGACCGAAACATGTTATTTTGCCGAAACCGAAACCGAAACCGAAGGTTCGGTTTCATTGTAGTTTCGGCCGAAACCGAAACCGAAACCGAACCTTTTATAAAAAAAAAAGTCCTTAAAATGTCGAAAAAATGTTAGTAAGCCCGTTTTTTTTAAAATAAATATCTCGCCAACCTATAATTACAAGTTTCTACTTTCAAAAGATTTATCACAATGAAATTTCAGCACAGTTACAGAGGTTCTGTTTGAAAATTTAACTACCCTATAAAGTGAAAAAAATACATTATTTGTAACACAAAGTTAGCGATTTTTTAATGGTGGTATAAAATAAAACAAATTTATTATTAAAATATGATGCTCATATATTATGTTTATTTATTTTCAGTTACTTACATTTTGACTGCACGGATAGCCGAGTGGTAAAGGTCACCACGCTAATTACCACTTTGCGCGACGTGCTGCGGGTTCGATTCCCGCATGGAACAAGCATTTGTGTGATCCACAGATACTTGTTCCAAGTCTGGGTGTTCTTTGTGCATGTGATTTGAATGTTTGTGAATCCCCCGCGACACAAGGATTAAATTCCTTAGTGCGGGCGTCGTTTTTATTTAAAAAAAAAAAAATATACTCACAAATATCACAATCAGTTAGCCTCGAAAGGCTAATTCAAATATAATTAGATAATCAAAATAATCAAATTGTTAATCATATAACCAAATCGTTAGCCGAGTGCGACCCGAAGGGACGATGTAGTAAGTTTCGGCGCGGCCGAAAGGTTCGGCCGTTTTTGGCCGAAACCGAAACTCGGGCCGAAACATGATTTTTTGGCCGAAACTGGCCGAAACCGAAACCGAAACCGAAATTTCGGTCGGACACTATTCGTGGTCAACGCTATCATTGTGAAAATCACATTAATAAAATAAAATATAATAATATATCTAAAACGAGAATACTCTAAACAAGTGCACCTACATACTACATGTGAAATGTTATTACTTTTTACTACATGGGGGCGAGGTAGCAAAGTACCGACAAGGGTTCGTCACTGCAACTGCGCGCGAAAACGAGTTCGATACCAGCATCGAAATGTTTGAGTGCGTTTCACATACCTACCTAAACATTATGAGTAAATAATTTATATAATAATATGTTTTAAACTACTATATTAGCAGCGCTGTTTTACAGACAATAGTTTTGTAGCAGTTCGTTTTACTTTTTTTTTTTCATTATCATATCATGTTTATTGGCTATCCGACATCCGCACGGGCACAGCAGCTAGTATTGTATGAAATATTTTCCTCGTAACGAAATACTTCGAAATTTCTGAATGCGAATGAAGGGAACACACATTATAGGTAATCTACCCTACGTAACTAATAAGTTTAGTTAGTCAAAGGGTTTGAAAATATGTCGCCAAATCTTATTTTGAGACAGTTTTAGTATACCTATGGACATTTACAGATAATTAAAATTATAGTAAGTCGAAAGAGATAACGCCTCTCTTAGGCACTTGTCCCACCGCCGACGAGAAAACGACTAACTATCGGCTATTTTCTCGTTCAAGAAACGTATAATGGATATACATTCCGTGTAAACAATATGCAAACAGTTGATCGCTGACTGTTCACACTGCCGGCGAGCACTCTCTTCACTAGTTTGTCGCTGAGCGACAAGAGCTATGAAAGATAACACTCGCTCAGCGATACTCGCTAAGCGATTAGAACACACGCCGAGAGAGCATCCAGCGGTCATTTCTCTACGGTACGTATCTGAAAGTTTTTTTATTTAATATGCACATCGAACAATCATTTGAATTATCATTGTTATCTAGTTAGTTCAGACGACGAAAATCATGAATTATATGATAGGATTTGTGTAATGGCGAGCCTCACTCGCACACTAGCTTGTAGCAGAGCTACACAACCATCGCAACTACGCACTCGCTTCCCGCGGCTCGCCAACTCCTTTCCAATTCTAGCTCTACTCGTTACTCGTTCATCGTTGTCGGTGAGACAACTGCCTTAACCCGTCATGTATACCGCGTGGACTAGTGAAGGCCTTAGTGCCCATACCATGAGCTTATTAAGCAAGGTTGTTGCCGCTGTGGAAGCGAGACAGCGCTATACAATGCACGTAGCAGCGTCTCGCTTCCACTGCGGCAACAACCTTGCTTAATAAGCTCATAGTATGGCACCAGATTACCAATTGAGATGTTAGAATTATTATTACTAGATTATTTTAATCCAACTACGCCATAAGGAATAAGTTTTTCGAGTGAATGCATGTAAGTATTATATTTCTTTGACACGCTCTGTAGCCATGGAGCCTCAAAGCTCCTTAGACGGCTTGATCGATTTCAGTAAAACGTAGTGATTACATTCTCTCTGGATTCAGCTTGAGCGGTGTCGTTAGATTAGTCACAATTGGAAAATGAGGAGGCAAATTGATATTTAACATACTTATTTGTTATTAATGTTGATGTCTCCGAGTTCCGATCCATCCGGCTGCGTTTGTGAACACTGTCAATAATGATATAAACTTCTGAAAAAAATATTTTTGGTTTTTCTTTCAAAAAAATTTGGGAACATCCATGATCTAAGCAAGAAATTGAGTCATGTGTTGGAACTTGGAAGTATCTGCTTTTAAGAAAGAAAGTCGCAGTTAATTTATTTTTCTTTGTGAAGTTATAGCTATTACACGATAATTATGTAGATATCGCAGCTCAAGCAGCTATATAGAATACATATTAATATAGATCTACCTGCACAGGTTCATAGAAATACTACAGTTCTTACGCAGACTCAGCGCCATCTAGTTAAATAGAGTGTAGAAGTGAATAAATTCGTATTATTTTTTTCTTTTCTCAATTTGTTTGATAGGGATTGTATGTATAACGTGTTTCTGAAACGGTGCTATGGTATCGGTATGAGGTACTTAAGTGCATGGATTTTTTAATTATTTGGCTTTAAAGTTTAGAGAGAAAACTTAACGATGATGACCTTAGAAATCATTTTTATTCAGAACTAGCTTCTGCCCGCGACTTCATCTGCGTGGACTTCAGAATTGGGAGAGAAATGAAAAATGTGAAAGATATAAAAAATGGAATAAAATTTTAACCCGTGTTATAGCTTGCGCTTGGAGGTCAGATTGGAAGTAGTTCTATACATATAAAATACGGTATTTAACTAAATCCGGTAAGACGGTAAGCCGACCCCAACATAACTTGGGAAAAGACTAGGCAGATGATGATCTAAAAAAACAATTGTACACCGTATTTCTATCGCACATTTTGGCGTTACATCTTATGATTAAATAATAAATAAAAAGGAATAATCTATGTACCTACTGGTAGCTATAGAAATAAAAGATTCTTCAAATTATTTTAATCATCTAATATAATAAATCAACATAAGCATGTAGTATAAATTAATTTGTCCATTGTGCCGTTACAATTTCTCCAGAAAACCTCAAAATTATTGCGATTAGTTGAAAAATAGAGCCGCGCGGTGTTGAAACATTTTATCGTCCTAAATATGATGACATGTGATCTTATCATAGAACTTACAAAAAAATGTACTACAATTTGCCTAACATAACCTAACATGTTAATAAACGCAGACGAGGTAAATCGTAAAAAAAAATCTGGATAAACTGGAATTTGTTTATTATACAAAACAGCAACAGTGAAGCAGCTATACAAATGCTAAAAACATTCTGATTCTTAGTTTAATGTTACTTTATCGTTTCTAACCTCTTCACTTCTGTTCAAGATGATTTTAAATGCTAATACCAGTTCCAGATATCCAAAACGCTCCAACTACAAGGAACAAATCTAAAGTTATGTTACACACATCAACAGACGTTAACAAAAAAAAGAAACCTTTACATCTTAAAGGTAATAAAATATCTTCACGTAAAACTGACTAATCTCAATCTACACAATAAGAGCTTAATTTTTACTGTTAGGCGATGTTGGCTTTGCTGTTGCTGTTGGTGATGGTATACTTTGGGGAGGCGGTGTGGCTGGATTTTTCTCCTTGTTCCAATCCTTGAGACCTTCTGGCAAAGTCGTGTCTTCATCTAAGGATCCAGTACCTTCAACAAACTCTTCATAAGTACTCTTTTCGGGGAAAGGTCTCTTTCCAAGTAGTTCAACCATGTCCTCCCTGCTCAAAATCTCTTGTTTTAGCAATCTTTCAGCTACTTTGGCGATGTTGTCCTTATGCTTAGTCAGCAGGTCGGTTGTGAACAAATGTGCATTATTTATCAGCACCCTGACTTCGGAATCAATCAATTCGGCAGTTTTTTCGGAATATGGTTTGTCTATCACCATTTCACCGGGTTGCGGCATTTCGAATGACACATTGCCGACTTTAGGGTTCATACCATAGTGGACTATTTGTGCGTAAGCGCTCTGTGTTATCTTCTTAAGATCATCTTGTGCGCCGGTCGTGATTCTGCCGAAGAAAATCTCTTCGCTTACTCTCCCTCCGAGGGTCATGCACATTCTGTCGAAAAGTTGTTCTTTGCTGTAAAGGTATTGTTCTTTAGGTAGATATTGTGCATAGCCGAGACCTTTTCCTCTAGGTATAATAGATACTTTGAGGAGAGGATCAGCGTGTTGTAGGAACCATCCGGCGACTGCGTGGCCGGCCTCATGATAGGCCACAATCTTTCTCTCATCAGGTTGAAGGACATTGGACTTCTTTTCCATGCCTGCCACTACTCTCTCAATAGCTTGCTCGAAGTTCTTCATGTTGATATCATTTGCAAGCTCGCGAGCGGCGATAAGCGCAGCTTCATTGCAGACGTTCGCAATGTCAGCGCCCGTAAAACCTGGAAGCAGATTGAAAGAACTATTTTAGAAATCAACTGAGTTGGTAATGTTTATTGCATTATTGCATAAAATATATTTTTAATGATACTTGTTTTTTTTTTACTACGAAGTTGGCAAACGAGCATACGATCCGCCTTATGGTAAGCAATTACCGTTACCCATGATTGCTTATAACACCAGGGGAGCTATAAACGCGTTGTCAGCCTGTCCCTTTTCCCCCAAAGGGTCCTGGATGCCTTATTCTCCGCAGGAACACAACGCAAGGTTGGTTGGCTGCGACCATCCGTAGGGCGGTGAGATCTCACCAGTAGGGTTGCTCCCATACGATTTGTGTGCCCTTCGAATTGTAGTACCCTTACTTAAAACTAATTTAACCTCGGTTCCGACATCCAAAGTGATAGTGCACTGGACCGAGAGATAAAGAATGAAAAATGTATAAAATCGGTAATGAGAGCTGTATTGATTGTTCAAAATACGGACAGTGAAAGATATGCAGCTGAAATGAGAATGCTTTGGAGGTTGATTTGAGTAATGAGATTAAATTTATTTATTAAATAAGTAATGAGCATTATAGAGGAAGTCTGAATGTAGCTCCCATGAATAGATTAGTGAGAAGTAAGCATATGTCTTAGTATGGACACATAATAAGGATGGGTGAAAGTCACATACCTAAACAAGTTATGAGTATGACTGTGAATGAGTATACATTCAGAGGAACACCAAACAAATGATGGATGAATGGAAGCGAAATATGCATTGGTCTGACCATAAACAGTTGGAACGTTGACAGGAATATGATGATTTATATAATATACCTCTAACATTTTTTCAATTATTTTTATTGGCTCACCACAGCTATAGAACTTTACAATGTTTCTACTAAAATAAAAAATATCACATGAATTTCATGAATCAATATACATTTTGATATCCAACAAATTATTGTTATATATTGTTTTAGTGTGCCATTAAAGATTCTGCTAAATATTTTGAATTTTTAAATATATCCAAGAAAATAGAACATTTATCTTAGGGTTATATAATAATAATTATAAAAATATACCTGGTGTTAGAGCAGCCATCTTTCTTGCCAGTGTTGCTTTATTCAATGTAGTCTTCAAAGGAGTTAAATGTACTTTGAAAATAGATGCTCTGCCTTTAATGTCAGGTGCGGGGACAAATATCTGCCTATCAAATCTGCCAGGTCGCAGTAGAGCTTTATCCAAAATATCAACTCTATTTGTAGCTGCTAGCACAACAACATTAGTTGTTGTGTTGAAACCATCCATTTCAACAAGAAGCTGATTCAATGTATTTTCTTGTTCAGAATGACCCCCAAAGCTGCGTCCACCTCTTTTTCTACCAACAGCGTCAATCTCATCAATGAAGAGGATACAAGGTGCATGTTTACGGGCCATGGAGAACATGTCCCGAACTCTAGAGGGACCAACACCCACAAACATTTCCAAAAATTCTGACCCGGAGACAGTTATGAATGGAACATTAGCTTCTCCCGCTGTGGCTTTAGCCAATAAGGTTTTACCAGTACCAGGGGGACCAGTAAGCAGAGCTCCTTTAGGAATTTTCGCACCTAAGTCAATGTACTGCTGGGGATTTTTCAAGAAGTTGACAAACTCCATAATCTCTATTTTGGCTTCTTCACATCCAGCTACATCTTGGAATTTCACTCCAATGTCAGTGGGGTTAATCAGCTTTGCTGTAGATTCCATGACACCACCAAAGAGCCCACCACCTCTCCTTCCTCCTCGACCCATCATGTCAGCTGATCTTCTCATCATATAAATTAGAAATCCGATGATAAGTAGAGTTGGCAGCATGCCAGTCAAACTTGAGGCTTCCACTTCAGTTTTATAGATAACAGGAATAAAATTGGGTGGGTCAACACTTCGTTCTATTTGTGCATTCTCAAGGTTTCTTTCAAATGAATCAACACTGCCAATTGCAAACCAGGTGACCTTCCCCTCCATTGCTGATCCTGGTTGTAACCGCACTCTTACCCATTTCTTGTTGATGACCTCTAATTTTTCCACTACACCTTTATTTAAATACAAGTTTACGAAATCTCGCCAGCTTATTTCCTTGTAGCGTAGTTCGAAGTACGCGAGCGATGCTAGTAATCCCACAATTCCCATAGCACCAAACATCATCCATTTCTCTCTATCCTGACCTTCGTAGCCACCGCGATTGCCGCCGCTTCCGCCACCCGAAGATCCGGAGAACATATTCATGTTCCATTTGTCCTGTGATGAAGTGCTTGGTTTTGACGGTGATGGTGAACTTTTTGAAGGTGCGGGCGCTCCATCTTTTTCCGGAATTTTAGACTGTTTCTGACTAGTACTTGGCTGGAAGTACTTCTCAAAGCCCTTTGGCGGCTTCTTGCAAAATTGGAACCATTGGTTCAACACAGAATCTAGAGCGGGGACTCCGACTGGCTGAATTTTCTGATTGTTATATTGAAACTTTCGTAACTGAGAGTGAGTTAACCTTATGCCTTTCCACATTCTGCTATGTTTTACTGCTATCTATTTACAGGGATCTATACTTTTATAATTATTGCACAATTCAGTTTGAAATGGGATCACAAAATACTGTCGAGAAATATCGTGACAAACATGGTTATAAAGTCTGTCAAAATCTAAATTGTCACTTGTCAATGGAGTAAGAAAGACTCCGATTCTACAATACAAGTTTTATTTGAAACTTTTGAAATTACGGTAAACATTGAGCTAATTTATACTATTGTTATTTAAAACATGACACCAACTTATAATGAAATGTTCGTACTGTAAATTAATGTTTTTTTGAAGTTGATTGTATTTATATTTTTTAAATCATCTTGACAAGTGAAGCAAGAACTCAAGAACCAAGAGAGAGAAATGTAGAAACAGACTACATAGAGAAATGAAATGATAAAAGTAGAAATCTGCCTGCAGAATAGAACCACAATTTCGTTCAGAAATTACAAGTTCATCAAACTGCAAAACACGATTACACGAAGCACTACGATAGTATGATCAATGAAGTATTATTTCACAACAATTATTGAGATTTTGCAAATAGGATTGTGATTAAAAACTATAAAAGACTCATGAATCGAGTGTGAACTGCTTCGAGCTTAGGAACATCTGTTTTGTTTTTGAACGAAAAATCAGACATATTCATTTCATAGGTAAATAAATGAGATTTACGAATGTGTATACATTTCATCATAATAACCGTTTGCTTCCCATCAAGATCATAAAAACTTTGTTCTTAAATTTGTCGTAGTGATTACTCGGTTTACGCTGCAGCTGTATTGGATAAAAAAAAATAAAGTGATCAAAGTTATGGATCAAGAGAGACCAGAAAGCAGTTCGAACCACGGAAAGAGGACACGACCTTTGTTACTGCAGCCAAGTCCGAAGATCGCTAGGCTATCAGCTTACGCGAGCTCTACGTCTAGTGGAGTACTAAAGAACTCCAAAAAGTTTGGTCCTCATTCTCCAAAGAGGGCGAAACTTTCATATAACAAGAGTGATGTGCCAGCTCCTGGTTCTCCAGTACCATACAAGTTGGTCCGTAAGGCTGGTCCTTACTTACTGGGGCCTAAACTTGGGCCAAGTCCTGTCAAAAGTATAGTGCAGTGCCTAGCCAGGAAAGAAAGAACAGATGAGTTCTACCAGGTAAAGTCAAGATATTTTGTTCATCTATGTAATTATTCTGAATTATGATAACAGGAAAATAGGTTCATTAGTTTCTTGCCCTTCATGAATGATAATGTCAGTATGATGTTATTTAGGTTCTATGATGTTCTTTGAACATCTTAAAATGCTGTTACTAATCCTTTTAAATCGCATCTTGGTTTATTAACAAGAATAAAGTATAATTTCCATTATAATGACTGTATAGAATTTGTATTATTTAAAGTATTTCATTCAAAGTAATGTGAAGTCAAAACAAATGTGTTGTCTGATCACTATTTAGTAATAGATTAGTAGATTATTTATCGAGTGCCTAGTACACTACACATAAAGCTGATAGCATCTATATCAATATTTAACATAGCTCATGAAGCACCCATGTTAGCATCCATCTTAAAAATAATACAAACTATACCGTTTTATAAAACTCTACTAAATAATGTTGAATCTTGCCTTTAATCAATTATATTTCATATATTTCAAAGTTTTTACGCAAAAAAAAGTAATAAATAACTAAATAGTAAAATTATTGTGTAATTCTATTTAAAAAGCAGATTATGCAATATTTAAACCTTTTACAATTAAGTTTCTAATATTTGTGCAATAGTTTTGAAATATGACATTAAAAATTAACAACTGTTTTTTTTAATTGAATAATTTGCATAACTTGAACAATAATTAATTTTAAGGTGCTATTAAATATCACCACAATCATGAAAAAACGGATATATGACTTACTCATATTGACCTTATAAAATGTCTAAAAATAGATATTTTTAGGAAGTTGTATAAAATACAATATAATAAACTGGTTTTTATATTGATGAACTTTGATTGACTCAGTACAGGAATGATAAACATTTTATGTAATGAGTATTGTCAAAGTTTTTTTAATTGCTATTTAATATTGCTAATAAATGAAGGTCAGAAAAGAAAAATAATTTACAGGACATACTTATTTCTAGTATTCTTCCACAAATTCAATATAGTATTTTTTTTTTTACTGGAACCCTTGTCAATTAGTTGTCCATTCGACTGTTTAAGTAAAACAATATAATAATATGAGCAATTCTTAAAGAAAAAAAAAAGGATTTCTTAAAGGTTCTTTTCCATATGTTACACATGCATTTTAGAAAACCACCTGGAGTATTTAAGATTTGTAATTTGAACATTCCAGAAGTGTTTTTTGGGATTAAAAGAAATAAGAACCTTTTAATTATAATTTTAGAAAAAAAAAAAAAAAAAAAATTTGAGATGAACCTGATTTCTTTCTAGGTAAAAATCTTGACGTTAAAAAATGAGGGTCAACCAGAAACTCAAGATGACAGGCAAGGCAAAATGCTGCTGCATACGGAGTATTCCCTGCTGTCGCTACTGAAAGATCAGGAAGGAGTTATACATCATCATGGCTTGTTCAAGGTAAATATTTTATTGGTTAGGTATAATTTATAGCAAAATTATAAATAAAACTAAATTGACTAATCTATACTACTAATAAATCTATATAAATAAAAACGAATCACTAAATGTGTTGCTAAGCGCGAAACTCGTGAAAGGCTGATTTCTTTTTAGTTGTTTGTAATTATTGTCAGGATAATGTTTTTATGTCAAGGATTGTTCGGAATTCTCATGGGATCAGCGGGAACAAAGTCTCGCAGGCATCCGCAAGTTGACTATAAATATGAAATGTATTTATGTTTCAGTTAAAAGATTGTATTTTTATCTTACTGCACCTTAGAGAGGGTAAACAAATTGATGGATTTTAGCTTAAGAGGAGTGGTTAGATTCGTGTAAATAATAATTGTGAGAACGACACAGGTCAGACAAAAAAAAAATATTGAAAAATATAAACTTGTAGTATAGCCTTTTTTATTATAAGTAACACAAATACAGCTTGTATTATACTAGCTCTGGCTCGCGGTTCAGCCCGTGTAGCCGTCGATTACTGCAGCAAATTATAGCCTATAGCCTTCCACAATAAGTGGGCTATCTAACAGTGAAATAGTTTTTCAAATCGGCCGCGCGGCCCAGTAGTTCCTGAACCTTGTTTGAATGCGCTTCTTTTTACATCTATTTGTTGCCATAAAATTTATGTTTTATGAATTTAGATATGATTTTAATTGACAGACAAAGGCTTCCTATCTGTTTTCTCCTGCTGAATTGTAAATAATAAACTGCACGGAAAGTCGACTGGTATAAGTAACCACGCCAACTATGACGTGGTCCGATACTCGCTATAAGTACGTCGTCGCTATGAGATCTATACAGAAGAGAAATTTGAGTTCTCGTTTAGTGAAAATCATGTTGGTTGAACAGGCTTATTAACTTTAAAACTATCGCGTTGCATGATTTTAATAAAATTACGTCACGGGAATTAACGCGAACTCATGTGTTTACCTTTTAAGGTAAATGCATGCATGAGTCTGCTTGCGACCACGGCCAGTGTAACCCGGCCGAAACGTCAAGCCTTAAAAGGTAAATGCATGAGTTCGCGTTAATTCCTGTGACGTAATTTTATTGAACAGGCTTAGTTTATAAATCAAAATTTTTTTTTTTTCATTTTTCAGGATTATGCATTAGAAGAAGTACCAAACCCGAATGGCAACGGTTTCATCTACACGGGACGTGTCCGTCAGCGCCTCTTCCTAGTTCTCGACTGCGTTAGTTCTCACCACTTCAGTGAGAAAGGTTCCGAGCTGGTCAACTTACAGCAGTATGTCACTAAAGTGAAGAAGGTTCCGGAGAAAGAGGCGATACTGATATTTTATGATATTGTGAGGGTAGTTGCCAATCTTCATAAGGTAAGGTGTAATTTTTTGTATATTTTTTTTTTATAATTTTAAAATAATCAGAGTGATAGATTAGAAGTTTTAGATATTATTTAGGTAATCACTGCTTATAAAATTAGCTGACACTATATGGACACCGTACGGAGAGTTTAAATCACTGATTAATGATGTATGTGTGTCAACACGAGATTCCCGAGCTCCGAAATACACTCTCGTAGAACTAAGAAATTTAGAAATTCGTATCCCACTCTCGTATATAAACGTAGCTTAAGCTCATTATAAGTTATATTTAATACATAATTATATGATCAAAGCATATATGTATACCTAAGTCAGGAGTCTACAGTCTCTTGAAGCTGTAAAAAATAATCAAACTTCTGAGTTAACTAAAGTTAACATTTAGTTATTAAAGTTTTAAGTTATTTTCGGTTGACCTAAACCTTTGAAATTTGGCAAGTAATGTCGTCTTATACAACAAGTACAAGAAACAGTCATTTAATTCGGAATTTTTACATCCTTAAAAATATATTATAGTCTTATACATACTTAGTACGGAATCCTCGGTATGCGTGTCCGACACGCACTTGTCCGGTTTGTTTCTTTATAAGTATTTTTTTTCAGAGGAACATAGTTCATAGAGACCTGAAGCTCGGCAACATCGTGCTGAACCAGCGCACAGGGCGCGTCACAATCACCAACTTCTGTTTGGGCACGCATCTCGGAAGCGATCGGGACTTGCTTAAAGATCAGAGAGGTAATCCTAATCCTAATATCCTAATCCTAATATCCTACGCCTAATATCCTAATCCTAATATCCTAATCCTAATATCCTAATCCTAATATCCTAATCCTAATATCCTAATCCTAATATCCTAATCCTAATATCCTAATCCTAATATCCTAATCCTAATATCCTAATCCTAATATCCTAATCCTAATATCCTAATCCTAATATCCTAATCCTAATAATATTATAAATGTGAAAGTGTGGATGTTTGATACTCAATCACGCAAAAACGGCTGAACGGATTTGGATGAAATTTGACATGCATGTAGCCTTTAACATGGAAAAGAATATAGGCTACGTTTTATTCCGATTCCTTAAGTAGATCCGCGATAGAATCCGTTTAAAAAGAAGCTTTATTACAATGATTTTTTTTAATGTAAATATAAACAGTAAAAATTATCTCTTACCAGGTTCGCCAGCCTACATTTCCCCGGACGTGTTAATGTGTAAGCCGTACTTAGGCAAGCCATCAGACATGTGGGCGTTAGGTGTCGTTCTATACACGATGCTCTATGGCCAGTTTCCATTCTGCGATACGAGTCTTGCTCAACTGTTCAGCAGGATACAAGCTGCCAATTATAATATACCACCGTAAGTTGTGACATTTTTGAAGTTATTTCTATTAATTTTAACAGGCAGCCTTAAAGAGGAAAATAGTAGAAAACAGTGGAGGGATGAAAACTTTATAAATAAATAATTAATATCTTTATTATTAATGCACACACTCTTAAACAAAGAAACACAAGACAATTTTTTATTAGAAAATATAGGTACAAAGTTATCTACCTATATTTTCAATAGATCCATTTAGGCCCAGTTCTTTGATCCCGAGTTAACTAAGGGTTAGGGCGTCGAACTTGCGATCATATGGTTGCGGGTTCGGATCCCACCCATAACACTACCGACGTGAACCCATTCGTGACACAAGCATCTTAGCTTAGCACGAAGGGTTAACGAGATTACTAGTAATGTGCGACCCACTAGTAATCTTTATAAAATAAAAAAAACTCGACTAATTGTTAAATATGCTAACTAATGGTTTCAAACTTCGGTAGGACATGTTTATTCATCAATTTTTATTCTTCTCTCTCCAAATTATTTGACCATTTGCTACACAAACAATTTATTGATGAAAAAACGCGTTTTGAAACCCTAAGTTTGCATATTTAACCATCGGTTGAGTTAATTCGGGATCAAAAAACTGGGCTTAAGTGTTAGTTTTAGAGCTCATGTATAAAAAATAAATTCACAATTTCTCTCAAGTTTATGGTATTCCGGTAAATATACTGACTTATTTTCTAAAGGTCCAATGTCGTTTTGGTATGTTTCCATAGTATTGTATGATAATGAACAAACGTATAATATGATATTTGAATAGCATAATATATTCAAGAATAACAGTGATACTTTGAATAGGTACTCTAAGAGCTTTGATTAATGATTTTCAATGTCATGTTTTGTTTTAATTTTCAGTGATGGCAATTCAGTTCAAGTATCAGATAATACTGTGTTTTTGATACAAAGGCTGTTGGTAAAAGACCCCAAACATCGGCTGGTAGCTGATGAGGTAAGATATTTATCATTTACTTTAACATACATAGATCAATTACTTTACTTACGTGTGTACTATGTGTCCATTAAAAACTGATTTTAAAGTAATATTTGATCAAAGATTTGTCTATAATTTAAACGTATACAAATGAGTCTTAAGTAGTCTGATATAAAGCGCTGTGAAAAGACTCTAACGGAGTCAAAAATCTTCTTCTTCTTCTTCTTCCTGCCCTTATCCCATTCATATGGGGTCGGCGCAAAAATATTCAAGTATAAATAAAAAAATACTTTTTAGAAGATTTTTCAATGTAATAGAATCAAAATAAATATTTACAAAAGCTCCATCTATTGCTTACAACTAAAACTAACACTTTTACTATCCACCAAAAGATGTCGCTAGTATACATTTTTTTTGCAGGTACTAGACCAACTGTCCAGTATTATAGCAAGCTATGTTACCATCCCTAACCCTCCAGAAGATCTCCAAGTTGTACCTGATATCCCACTGGATGAAGAGAATAAAGAAAAACCAGCAGCCAGTGGAACACCGAATCAATCTTCCACTGAAGTTGATAGGAAACCCTTTTTACAAATACCGGAAAATAACAATGAAAGAACTCCTAATGCTACGGTAAGAGACATTATCTAGTTCATAATAAATCCTTACAGTGAAAAGTAGATTTAAGCGGCGGTAGCCCAATGAGTAGGACTTGCGGTCATGTTGCCGATTCGGAACCCATCCATTGCACAACTAACGTGAAATCACTCGTAACACAAGCGTTTAGCTTATTACAGGTTATAGAAATACTGGTAATGTGCGACCTATATTGCTAAAAAAATTTTTTTTATAAGGCGAACATTTTTTTTTGTAAAAAAATACTTGTTGGATGATGATTACTATTTTCTTACCTGATGCAGCTCATATTAATCATCTTTTTAATGTTTACAGGAGGAAGTAGGCGTATTTTGCGTCCCTCTACCAGACTTCCTCGCCTTAAACTTCCCATCACCAATGCGGGGCCAACAGAACGGTATTTTAATCCAACCAACGCAATCATCCGTCGAATCATCATCCATAACATCTCCCAACCAGCAATCGCAGCGACAAATCACTGTCCAAAGAATCGGGAGGGATGCAAGACCTCTCCAAGCCTGCGAAATAACCAGGTACCAACATATGTTCGCTCCTAACCAATCCCAGAGACCCGAACAACCTCCTCGCAGACCAGACGCACCCAACTTCGTACCGGACAGGCAAGAAAGACCAGAAAACTCCAGACTTCGAAACTTAGCTCAACGTATTCCTAGACTTAACCCTATTGCTACCACTTCAGGCCAAAACGGAGATTTCAGAGTGATTCAATGGTCTGAGCAGAGGACCAGAGGATGGGACAACGACTATGTCTTACGACTACCAGTTTTAGATTTATCCAGGGTTAATGGGTCTAGGATTATGAATCCAGCTCCGGTACATTCGGTTAACAATGAGGCTGTCGTTAATAATCCAAGACAGTCTCAGATCGATCCCTCTGATGTGGACTGAAACCTTCAAATGTATAGTGGACTTTATCAGTGGCAATATATAAAGCAAAATCAACCTTATCGTCTTGGCATAAAGTTCTTAAGTGTTGCTACTGACGTTGGCTGGCAATTGATTTTCTGTGTAGCAAGTAAACAATGGTTGTCGATTGGAATTTTACTAAGCATTTCTAGTATTAGTTTTAAATGTTTACACAATACTGGTAGATTGGAGTTTAAAGGCCTTATTACTAAAATGGATTGATATTGATATATTTATATATTCTTGGCACTATACGATCTGCAGAGTTAACTAACATTTTTTTTTTTAACTAGGTTACCTTATGTTTTTTAAAACAGATCCATCTGCTTTCAAACCAACTAATCATGACTTGATTGGTTGACCAGAATATTAACAATCAATCACAGAGCTTAACATCAGTGTGTGATTATCTAATTTTTGTGTTGATCAACGATTCAGAAATCATTAGTGAATTTTAACGAATCTTAAATAACAACGTTTCTTCCATGCAATGAACAATTATTATTATTCCATGTTGTGTGATTTTTGTAAATTTTCAACAAAAAGAAATATCGTTAAAAATCCATTTTAGTAATAAGTGTTTTAAAGTCTGGTAGTGAACTAGGTCTCCAAATATTTGTATGTTTATAATGATTAGTTTTAAATAGCAACAAATTGATTTAGTGTTCGCGGGAATTGTTTATATTATAATATACTTTCAATTTAATCTTTTAAGTCTGATCTGAAACCCCTACTGTTAGGGTCTTAGTACTTTGAATTTTCGACCGATATTATTTGCTTGCAAATATAAGATAATATGATTATCCATTATGTACATTTTTTCCGATATAAATTTTATTAGTAGATTTGTGCGATTGCTGTAAGCACAAAAAAGTAAAGCTCATTGTATCCCCGTGAATTGTAATAAATCGGTAAGGGTCAATTTTACTTCTCGCTGAGTCGAATCACATCGAAGCGTTGATATTGTAAATTCACCCTTAACTCAATAACGTAAAGCTTTTTTTCTTCTGAGATAACTTGCGCGCATTATTCTTTATGTAAGAAGAAATATGAACACTACGTTGATGAGTTAAGGGTGATTTTCCTATATCAACATTTTTATTAATGCTTGGTTTCGCTTCGATTCTGCGAACCTTTACAACTGATAATGTTACTTAATTTTGCAAAACAGTCAACTTAATTCTGTTCTTGATTTATCTAAACTTCTTCAAACTGTTTGGATCGGTCTTATAAAAAGTATCGATATAGTTTTATCGACTTTCAATTAGTCGATGAAATATTTGATTTTTTTAAGTTTTTAGTTGAGAATTATGTATAAACACATCGACAGATATTCAGTAGCCATGCGAAAATCAGACAATAAAATTAAAACATTATATCGTAGTCTGTTCAGCCCACTTCCACAGTGGGATAAACAGAGTACGATATAATGTTTTTTGTAATCAGGGTTAAATATTTACAAATTAATAAAACAGCATTTCTACTGAATACCTGCCGATCTCAAGCCGAACATTAATAGGTGGACGCCATGGACATGCTGATGACGTTCGGCGCTCCCATTGGTTTGCTGTAAACTTAGGCTCTAAGCGCGCACTGCGAAAAAAAGGGGTTGCGATAAAATACGTCTAACTTTGTTTGACTGGCCTGTTGCTCTAGTGGTAAGTGACCCTGACTGCTAAGCCGGAGGTCGTGGGTTCGATTCGCCGAACTCAGTAAGAACTCTTACACCCGAGCGTCGGTCGGCAGCCGTCGATGTCGACGGCTGCAGTTACCTCTGCCGTAGGCAACATGCCGCTCGTGTGTAATAGCTCTGAACGTGTCCATCGCGTTAATGTAAAACAAACGTGCAGGGTCGTCATTCACGAAGTCCAATCCGTTAACGTGCTGTTATATGTCGGTTAAGAGAGCAGTTATCTCTTTGGACTTACTATACTTTTAAGTAAAAACATTGTTAAATGGTCTAAAATATATATCCTAATTCAACCCGGTGACTCTCATAACACATCAAAGGTTCGTAATTATTCGTCCCGGGGCAGTTCAACTATAATATGCGTTATCCACGTTATATTTTGTTTGGACTTAGATAATGGCCCCCTGTTGACATTCTGTTCAGGTATTCGATTTTACTTATTTTTAAGTAGTTTTTTTTAAATTACTGCAAGCAATGCAATTATTTTATTTTTTATAAATAATGTAATCAATCGATCTATTACTTAATGTTTATCGTCCATATTGTTTTTGTGATTATCGTGTAAAATTGTTATTTTTTTTCATATTTGGATATGTAAGGAAAGTGATAATAGTGCCAACTTGTAGTTAGATTTAAATTGGTACTACCAATTATTGAGAGGATTTCTAGCTTATCATAATTCAGGTTTATAATTGGGTATTTGACTACTATCAAAATAGATTTATCACTTTTTAAGACATATACAAGATACATTTTTATGGAGTGCGTAACTATATTCTACGAGGTAATCAGGTGCATGAAACTGAACAGCTTTCCCCAAGGAACAGGTCGAAAACTCAAAATTGAAAATGAATAATTCATACAAAGTGACAGTTCACGTGACTTAATATGTTTGTAAGAAAAATTGATTTTTAATTTTAATATAATAGACCTATGTTCATTTAGACCTATGTTCCTTGAGAAAAGTGGTTCAGTTTTATGCACCTGATTACCTCGTTGAATAAACGCTCTCCATAAAAATAATCCTGTATTTAAGCAAAACTGCAATGTTAATTTTTGTATACAATGTAATTTTATACACGTCATAACTCATACATATTGCGGAAGGAAAACTTTGATTCGGCTGTGTAGTGTAAAAGATCTAAGCGTAAGACAGTGGAAGCGACTATGTTTGATACCATGTGAAGATTATGGCAATGGCTCTAACATTGCTATACATGTGCAAAGGAACGCAAGCTGCTAAATACCGAACTGGTTTTACTTACAGAAAATTAAATAAAAAAAAAACTGAACTATATTAAGCTAGAAACGATTTATTCTCATCGAGGGACTTAATATTAACATTTGTTTATTTCTTAATATTGGGAGCAAAGACCTATATAATTAAAGTTTTATATTTTTTTATTAGTGTTCATTAAGCTGTGCTCATTAATGTACAATCATCGTATTGCAATCACCATGTTATATTAAGTAATTATTTTTTAAGTATGAAGGCCCCGTTTTTTGATCCAGATTTAACTCAACCAATGGTTAAATATCCTAACTAATGGTTTCAAACTTCGGTAGAACATGTTTTTTCATAATTTTTTATTCTAACAAATAGTTAAATAATTCACTCTCCGACTTATTTGACCCTTTGATAGACAAACAAATTTTATAACCATTAGTTAGCATATTTAACCATTGGTTGAGTTAACTAGGGATAAAAAAACTGGGCCTAAATAGTATAGAAATAACCAATGTTTAACTGTTTAGAATCTGTTTTTTCCGGCAATTGGGGGTAAAAGCGAAAAGCGAAATCCGCTTATTTCGGCTAATTTCCACTATCATTGGTGGAGGATGACAAATTTGATGCGTCACAAGCAGACTTAGCGAATTTCTGAAGCGCAAAAACTCTCCTGCCATACATTTTTATAGAAAACCAACTTTGAATTTTATGTTATAATGAATACCTTTTTACTTTAAGTTTTTTAGCTCGAATTATGGGTATTTTTTCAGATTTCATACCTTTTAGTTGATAAGCTATAGAAAATTATGTTTATGTATAAATTTATCTATGATACCTGATACTGGATACAATAGTTTTTTTTTTTTTATTAAAGCCCGATTACCCAAAACACCTAAGCAAAGTTTTTTTCGTGAAGTACGGTAATGAATGATTAGCATATTTTATTACTAAGATTAATGTTCAAGTAGTAAGCCAATAATCCTTCTTACAATATATTCCTATTCCTTAGCCACAAGCGCCGGTAGCCTAATGGCTAAGGCGTTGGACTCGCGATCTTGTGGTTGCTGGCTCGAATTCCACCCATTGGACTACCGATGTGAACCCACTCGTAACTTAAGCATGTAGGGATTAACGAAGGGTTAACAAGAATACTCGTATTGTGCGACCCACATTGCTGATATTCTTTAAAAAAAAAATAACTTTCTAAAGTCAATAATTGTTTATAACATATTGTAGGGAAATAAGTTTTATTTTGCTAACGAAATTTTACCATAGCACTGATCCCTGAAGGAGATGAAATTTACTAAAGAGAACTAATACAATACTGTCACACACTGCGTCTAATCAATTAATTTAGATCGCTAGTGGTAGATATGAAACACATTTCCTTTTTTTTTATGTAATCGGGCTAAAACTGTAAATAAGCTTTGTATGTCGCACACATGCCGTCGTGAATTTGTGATACAAATAAGCAGGTCTTAATAACGCCATCTATTAGTCGACATTGTAATTAACAACTTTTGTTTCCAACAATAGATGTCGCTGTAACGAATTTTGTATTTCCAAGTGGATAATTAATAATTATATATGTAGAAAGTTGTGTATTTGGTTCAATCGAAGATATTATAAGTAGGACAATTTTGTTATTTGTTAGTTGCATGCTGATGTGGTATGTACTCTAATAAAATGTATTTTAAAATGGTTTTGCTTTTATTTTTCACCTCATCCTAAAACTAAGCTTTTTTGCCTTACTACTTATCCTTCATAAGCATGATGATGGGCAAAAAAGAAAAAAAATCTATTAGTCCGTCAATTAGTTTATAAAGAACATTAAGCACATGTTTTCTTTTATCCCCCACTCCTGAAGTTAAAGCGCTTTTAAGTTCTGGAGTGGGGGGCTTGTGACGTCACGCCTAAGTAAATTGTACTCAGACGTAACGTCACGCGACATTTCCAATTCAAATCAAAATATTTTTGTTTCAAGTATGCTTGTCCAGGTACTTTCGAAACGTAAATGATTCTAGCTGCGCGGTTCCAAAGTGTCATTCCTATAGGGAAGAACCAGGAAGAAACTCCATAGGTTTCTCGTATAAAATGGTGATAGATATTCAGTATTTCATAAAAATACATACCTACATTCATTTAAAAATATGTGAAAACAACTTGATTGACCTGATTTTTTTCGTAAACCTATTTAAAAATTTGTTTCTCAATGAGGTGTCATCATAAAAGCGGTCATGGATGTAGGATATCATAGTCGAACCGTTCAAACATCCAAAGATCATCACAAGATACTGTTGAGGAAGGGTATTATCAGCGATCATTACATCGGCGAACTGTAATTTATAAAACCGAATATGGATGGACGAAGGGAGTTTTCGACGAACCGTTCATCGGTGAAGGTTCGACATTCAGTACTGAGCTTATTTCGACCTATGTTCCTAGGTTCAATTTTAGGCACCTGATTACCGGGTCAAATATACGCATTCCTTTTAAATGTACCATGTATAGTTTTCAAGGAAATCTTAAAGTTTTTAGAAGATAAATTTGTAATTTCTTCCGGTAATTTATTATAAAAACTTATAAACTAAGTTTAATAATATTTAGATACATTTAAATTAAATAAATAGAATTACAGGCAAGGCAAGGTAATCGATCGTGGCATCGAGAACGCTTGGAAGTGCTACTGGTCCATGAGGAGACGGTGACGGGATGACATCGATCGCTTCTTAAGTGATTGGCGTCAAGTGGCTCAAGATCGAAAGGTCTGGAGCCAAGCGGGGGAGACCTTTACCCAGTTGTGGGACAGTAATTAGGTTACATAAAAAAAATATAAGTTTTTATTACTGAAACTATCATAACAGATATTAACAACAGGCAACAACGGTACATCAATCTTCTACTATTAAGGCTAAAACAAACTCTAGAACTAACAGACGCTAAAAAATATCATGAAAACATTTTAAAACGAAAATATGAATCTAAATTTTCTTAACAGTTAAAAATAGCTTCTTTTCAAAGCTTCCGAGCAATACGGCGTAACATTAATATTAAAATTAGTTTTCATTTAAACGGGGTTTAAGTCTGACGTGAACATGTTACGTTTGGACACTGAAATATTATACTAAGCGCTGGAAATTTTCAATTTGCGTTAATACTAGGAGTTATGATAGTTTTGTAAAATCTCGTCTTTCATTTTATGATATGATTATAATTGATTATTTTTACACGACTGCTGCAAAGCCCAAGAGTTGAACATTATTAAAAACACATACATGGTAAATTATGGTGAGTTAATTAAAGTAATGATTCGTACACAATGATCGATCTAGCCTTTTCTCAAAGTATGTTGGAATTAGCTTTTAGGCCTAGTTCTTTTGGGTCTAGTCTAAACGCAGTTTTTTTTTATTTTTTTTTAAACAGCTTACTAGCAATGTGGTTCGCACAATACTTGTATTCTTGTTAATCCGGTCGGTATTACGAGTGGGTTCACGTCGGTAGTGCAATGGTAGAATTCCGACCCGCGATCGCAAGTTTGATGCCCTAGCCATTGGGCTGCCGCTTCACTGTATAACAGTCGGGGCCAACGGCGTGTTTCGTGTTTTCCGAGGCACCAAGAGGTCTCGGTATGCTTATAAATGGTCGCTCATCCACGGGCAACCAGTACCGGCTTACACTTAGCTACGAACCCCAGTTATTTATAAGTAGTATTGATACCTAGCTACGTATAGATTATAGTTCCAAAGCAATGAATAGGTACCTAAGCATACGTCTGCAGTATAAACGTTTACGGACAATTAATCTGATATTCAATATTTAAAAGCTGTTAAACGGATTCAGCAGTAAAACGAGGATAAAAAGTCGATTAAAGTATTTGAAGTCGTTAAATTTAAAAATTCTCGTACATTACGAGTGAATACCTTTCTGTTCTATTGGAGTTTATGGTCGCCCGTGTGGGGCATAAACTATTGGATCTTTTTGTTTATTTTATAGGAGATGACGTCAATTGAGTAGTTGAGTGAAGTGTAGAATAAAATTGGAATAAAATATTTTATTTTCGAATACTAGAATTTATATTCCTTGAATTTGTTCTTTGTTAGGTTTCGACTGTCTTAGAAGTATTTTCAGATAGTCTGGTAAGACTGGTTGCCAACTCCAACAGTAGTTTAGAAAAAGGCTAGACAGGCAACTTTTTAGGGTTTCAGTACCTCAAAAGAAAAAAACGGAACCCTTATAGGATCACTTTGTTGTCCGTCCGTTCGTCCGTCCGTCTGTCAAGACCCTTTTTCCCAGGAACGCGTGGAGGTGTCAAAATGAAACTTCTAAGCCAACGCAATCAATGGATACAGCCGTTTTTGCCGCAAATTTTCGACACTCGCAAGGGAATAAAATCGTACAGGGTACTTCTCGTGAACTTGGGATCTTGAAATTTGGTACGAAGCAACGCGTCCGACTCGCTCTTGGCCGGTTTTTTTTTATCTGATAAAGCACTATTTAAGATAATATATGCCATAACAATATTATATATAAGCTAAATGATTTACTCTACAACCGGAAATATGATACAAATAAAGCTATCAAATAATTGTATCGCCTCCAGCGAACCTTTGAAAGTTGAATCGGTAATATTTTTTATTCGGCAAAGCATGCAAAGGTATAATATCCATTATGTATGGGAGATTGTTATTCGGATTTCAGAGGGTTATGGGAGATAGATGGTAAGATGTAAATGTTTCGCTGTAGGTACTTTTGGAAATAGAAACCGATACGAAATGACAAGTTTGACGACCTCCGTGGTCGAGTACACACCAGCTTTCAAGGGGTGGCCAGCTCTGAGTTCCAGGGTTCGATCCCCGGACGGGTAAATGTAGGAAAACACTTTTCGTGAACCAGACCCTATGGTCTGGGTTTTTATGGGTGGTAGGTTGTCTCTGATTCCATAACACAAGTACTTTAGCTACTTACATTGAATATGGAGCAAAATGTATGTGATGTATCTAGCAACCATTGATATACAATTTTCGTATGTCAATGCTATTGTAGAAACACGAGTATATTTTAAGGACACACAACTGAATATAAATGTTTTTATGTCACATCGCGTTACGTTCTATTGCGCGATGTTATTCGGCTTGTATTAGCATATTAGGCGGCGCCAAAGGCGACAGATCCGGCTGCTACCGCGACTTTTGTCAGCGGTTCCAGCTTTATACAGGCTGATATACAGGATTATTTTTTAAAGAGTGCCTATATTCAACGAGGTAATCAGGTGCATAAAACTGAACAACTTTTCCCAATAAACATACGTCGAAATCTTAAAATGGAAAATCGTCTTTTCATACAAACATAAGTCACGTGACCTGTCATTTTGTAAGAAAAGTTCATTTTCCATTTTAAGATTTTGACCTATGTTCCTTAAACCATTAGTTAGCATATTTAACCATTGGTTGAGTTAACTCGGGATCATAAAACTGGGCCTTAGTATTTATAATTATGTAAGTAATTCTATCAGAAAAACTTTAATCATGTAAACATTCTTCTGGACACGAGAACTAGAATATTATAAAAATAAGATTATAATCATCGTAAAATAACAGCCTGTATGTGTTTCACGAATCAAAGATTTCGGCGGCAAAGCACGGCGCGTGGATGTCAAAAATAAATCATCTAAGTGACATCAAACCATAAATTATTTATTTAAATTTTACATTTATTCAGTACCTGCTCATAATTTTTTTTATTACGATGGGTTAACAAGAATACTAGAATGAGCGATTCAGGCAGCTATTAAGTAGTTTAAAAAAAGTATTGAAACATAGCATATTGGAGCAACATCTATAGTATTGGTATCACATCTAAGTTAGTTATAATTTCTGTTTGTTAATTCGTTGAAATAAGACCCTATATTATATTTGTAATAGCGTATACAATCTGCCTGGCCTAGCCTTTTCCCAAGCTATGTCGAGTTCAGCTTCCAGTCTTCCAGGATTTAGCTGAATACCGCTCAATGTAAAATAATATATATTTTACATTGAGCGACTGCCTATTTTAAGTAGTACAATATTTTTATTTCTACTAAACCTTAAAAAGGGAAATAAACATATTTTATATTGATTCGATTTGATTTTAATTACACGTTTTTATAGCATTATAGAAGTTTACGAATGTTCCTTCTCCATATGAAGTGTCCAAACGATATGAACTATACCTAGATTCAAGTATAAGTAACCAATGAGAAACTTTATCTTTTAGATGTACAAATATATTTAGATGAAAATATATATTACTGAACATGAAAACACAAGATAAAAGAACTCCGATCATAAAGCATACAACATGTCTAGATCTAACATTTCTATAACACTAAAATAAGACATAAAGATATTTGCTTTTGTAAACCGAATTTATAAAAACATAACCCTTACATTTGGCTTCGCCTTAGGCCCAGTTTCTTGATCCCGAGTTAACTAAACCAATGGTTAAATATCTGTAACTAAGGGTTTCAAAACGCGTTTTTTTTCGTCATTTGTTTATCTATCAAATGTTCCAATAAGCAGGTGTGCTAATTATTTAACATTTTTTTTTAATGTAAAATTCAAAACATTAGTTATAATATTTAACCATCGGTTAAGTGAAGTCGGGATCAAAAAACTGGGCCTTTTGGGCAAAAATGCTCGGAGGCGGTTCTCAAATCGGCTGTATGTTTTTAACTCTGTTTAAGTTTTTTCGTTAAAGGTTAATTTATTTACAATACCTGTAAATAACAAGACTGTTTTATACGGATGTAAATTTATATACCTCGATACATCTTTCAGCTTAACACAGTATTTGCTTAGTTGACTCTTTTCCGTTGGCCATATATTTGCTTAGTTGAGCCTTTTCCGTTGGCCATATATCGACTCCAGAGATTACGTAGACCTTTTACATAAGTACCTATATTTAGCAAAGAGAGTCCTTCCTATAGGTACATACTTTCAGTTTATTGGCTAGGACTTAAAAGCAATTCATTCGTTGACATACAAACTAATTTCATACACTATCTAAATTAAAAGCAATTATTCGTGTGGTCTAAAAACACATTAATCAATATGACCACTCCATATAACTGACTTGACGCAACTTGAACGTGCGATGCGTTTCAAAATGTTAACGAAACTTCAGAAAACGATGCAAAAAAAAGCACAGACCGCGTGGTTTTTAAAAATGATCACGTTTCTACATATTCTCTTGGGATGTTACTGTAATTTCTATGGACCTAAGTTTGTCCGCGTTCTCATCAGAATTTACTGCTTTCTCGTCTGCGCATCAGTTCTTTTTGTTTACTACACATTTGGATATCCATTATTTAGTGTTCATACCTTGATATATTTACAATATATTTTTGTGGCAGTTACGCATTTGTTTCATGGTGATGAACATATTTTGAATTTTTGTCGAAATATCGAAATTCGTGACAAAATAATGGGCTTTAAAAAAGTCTCTCTGATATCTGATTATGTGTATGTTATGGTATTTGTGAACACCATACTTCGATTAACAGCTATATTATGCCAAACTAATCAGCAAACTCGTACTATTAAAAGTTTTGAATTTCACTTCATTACTTTTCTTTTAATGTCTATGGATATATCTTTATGTAAAATCATCGTCGTCTTCTCTATACTGCATTTCCGTATGAAAAGGTTGAGAAAGTTCTTGAAATCCTGTTCCGTTTTTATACATATCACCGGAAGAAATGAATTGGCAATTTATATCAGGAAGATGAGGAAGAGTTTGCATTATTATGATAGTTTATTGGACATCATGCAAAACGTTCATGGGCCGCTACAGTTTTCGGTACTATTTCATTTACTTAATATTTTAAGCGCCCCGATTCAAAGTATACTTGATATACTTGCGTCAAGCTACACGTTCTTGTCAAGCACGCCATCAATCAAGAACTTCGTCAAACACGTAGATAGCTTGACAAGTGCATCAAACAAGGCCGTAAACGATTAAATTTTTTGTCAAGCAGGTAAAGTAAGCAGCTTGATCGTTTTCGGGGCCGGTTACTGCTGGACGTCAACTAGATTGTATATGGATCGGTTTGTAATAAGATATTAATTATGTACTTACGGTTTTAGGTGGCTGTCAATTGGGTAACGAATTGTCAAGTAATTGTTGGCTTGATTTATTATTTTACCAAAGGACATTTAGATCGGGTCAGTAAAAATGATAGTGTTAATAGTTACATTTTTTTTTTAATTCTGTAGTAGGATGTATTCCTTGAGAATTTGAAAGAAGTGGCGAAAACCAGATGTAGGTACAAAAAATGGAGGGGGTCTAAGCTCAGTGGTACCTACAGCATAGACCAATAAAAAAAATAAGAAAAATCTTGCTATTCAATTTATTTTTATTATAACTATTATGAAATGAAATTTTTTATTATTATGATTATATCAATGAGTACCTATCATTAATTAACTCAATACCGTAACTGGCCTAAAGGTTTATGGCTTAATATTTTAATTTATTTTCAGACAAATTTCACATTACGCATAGTAATTTTCTTGACAGAGGTAATTCAAGGCATATATTTGCTGTCTTGTCCAGCAGTCATCGCAGAGGCTACAGGCAAAGAAGTTGATGAAATTAAAGCAATACTGAATCAACAACTTACGAGATCTTCAGGTGATAAAAAAAAGAAATATTGCTACAGAGTCATTTATTGTTACAACAAGAAAGTAAAATAGTAGTAAAAGAAAATGGCTCAACTAATGTCGAACTGGGACGAGCATGACCCGTCACAGAGCTGCCATTCGAACAACTAGTGTACTGTATTCTATTATAAATCTCCTTTCTGTCAAAATATACATATAAAAAACATTTTTAAATATACAACGTGTAACAAAACCCCTGTCCGATTCAATAAAGGCGTACTCGTGGTAAAGTTCATGAACCGTCCGGCATTGGCGGCTTCTTTGACACAAAGCTGCAGGTAGTAAGTACGTGAACTTTGAAGAGCGGTCAGTGTTGCTGTTGCCTTGGATCAGTTTTTATTTTGATTTATTTTCAATTAGGAAAAAAAAATATCCGGTCCATTTAATAGCTACGTATATGTGTTCGCAGTACGATACCAAATAATAGTCTAAGGAATCGGACAGGGTTTTTGTTACATATTGTATATTAAATAACAAACTATACATTTTAAAATATAATACCCAACCTGCAGTGGGCACAGGGTTTAAGCTGACGGTGGTTAGGGCCCCAGATAAATAACCTCTTCACAATTCGCGCCCTGTCGAGAAGTACTAATTTCTGAATCAAGCCCTTGACCAACTGCCCAACGACAGCCTCTTGAGATGTTGGTCGAGGCTCTTAGCTATTGGCTGTCACCACCAACGACACAATTATTGCTGAGTCCACCCTCACTATAGTCTATATAGTCTATAGTATATGTCTAAATCCAAATATTTTATTTGTTTATCTTTTCAGCCTTCATGAAAAAGATAAACAAATAAACAACAAAAAATCAACTTAAAAACAACAACATATATATCGATTTCTGCCCTTAATAATAACAAAGCGGAAGGTGGTTTTTTATGATTTTTGTTCATTTATACGCTTATCTCTGATACTACAAGTCTGACAGTCATAATCTGTTTTTTATTTGTTCATTATTTTTATGAATGTTTTTATTTACAGATGAGTCTCTTCGATTTGAGCTAGAAACAACTCTGCTCTACGTGTGCCATCGTCCATTTAAATTTACAATCTGTCGCGTTATAGCACTTAACGCAAAATTACCTATAACTATTTTGTGCTTAAGTATATCTTATGTTATTGTAATTATGCAGCTTACGCATTTGAGGGCTTAACTTTGATTTATATACCGCACACACAAATTTGTAAAAATATCTTCTTTCTTAGTATAAGACAAAGTCACTCTGTTTGTACGCTTAGATCTTTTAAACTACGCAACAGATTTTAATGGAGTTGTAAGCAATAGATAGTGATTCATGATCTATATTGCTAAGCTATCAAAAAGTATATAAGCATTAGTTTCGAACTCAATGCTCCATCTCCCTAAACCTGTTTGAAATATATTCAGCGATATGTGAAAAAAAGTTGCAAATGACTTACTAAGGGCCCAGTTTTATTATCCCAACCATTAGTTGCATAATTATTTAACCATTGGTTGAGTTAACTCGGGATCAAAAAACTGGGCCTAAGACTAGCCAGTTACACTGGTCGTTACTTTACTTTTCAGTCTATGTACAATTGCAATTGTTTAAACATTTCTCAACATTTCATTTGACCGACTAAAGCAGCCCCCGTGGACAAGTGTAGTCATTTCATACAATTTCTGTATACGATATCCACATTAGATGAGATATGGATCTAAGTAATTAATTCGTTGACATTCAAAAGCCATAATCTTTAACACTATATCAAAATGGATTAAAAATAGAATCTAATGAATTCATATTTTCCTGCAATATCCATTTTAATTCTTCTTGGAGCACGTGTTACGTTATAAAATGATATCAAAAATACGTCAAACAATAAAAAGAAAAGATTTCTGTGTGGTTGTTTAACACTATCATATTTTTGCGAATTCTTTCTGGGTGTTACTCTTCTTCTCTTTTCCCAAGCTATGTTGGGGTCGGCTTCCAATCTTACCGGATTTAGCTGAATACCGTATTTTACATGGAGCGACTGCCTATCTGACCACCACAACCTATTGCTAGAAATTTTAGATTATTAGAATTGTAATGACTTAACGATTGTCAAAGATCACTGTATGACAGTCGGGACCAACGGCTTAACGTGCTTTCCGAGGCACGGAGGGGCTCGGTATGTTTACAAATGGTCACCCATCCACGGACCAACCGCGGCGAGTGCGGCTTAACCTTTATTATCGGTCAAACCGTACGGCTTACACTTAGCCACGAGGTGTTACTGTAAGGTTAATATATGGAAGCCCATCCGCATTGCGATTAGATTTTATTGTATTTGCTTTTCCACTTTCGTAATTACTTACTTTAGCATTATATCTGCTCCGTTCGATCCACGTTTTTACTTTTACATTCTTCGAATACATCATTCTTGTCGCTTGAAACTACATTTATGTTAAAAAACTTTTCATACAAACATAAGTCACGTGACCTGTCACTTTGTATGAAAAATTCATTTTAAATTTTAAGATTTCGACCCATGTTCCTTGAGAAAAGTGATTCAGTTTTATGCACCTGATTACCTCGTTGAATATACGCACTCCATAAAAAATAATCCTGTATCGAGATGATGCAGTTAACTCATTTTACTTTCTAGTTACCAAATAATTATCATTAACAGTTGAACATAATATAATTATATTTGAATTATATTATATAAAATATCTTATTCACACCCATAATTCTACTGTCAGTAGTACTTCTATGTAGAAGTAAAATTAAAAACGAAGTAAAATTGTTTTAATGTTAATGTAAATAAAGAAAAACAGTTTGTTTTCTAGTAACAAGATATTATTATTTATATTCATATTAAGTAACTACTAACATACTAAGTTACACATAAATACATTAACGAAGTAAGTACTTTATAATAACAATTATTTATTTTCATTAGTTTTGTTTTGTCAAATAGCTCAAATATACAAAATATGATAAAAAAAGAAATACAATGTTACCATATCTTCGATGATAGTAAATAATTTGCGAAAACACGTATGATGTATGAGTGTTATTTGTTTGGTATAAAATACAGAGTAACAAAGCAACAATAATGGATGCGGTATCTCGCATCAATAGGACGAAATGATGAAAACGAATTACGAAACTAACATAATGGTTACTGCAGAGCCTTTGTATATGAGTTGTCTGATGTATTTTTTACTATTATGTCTACAATTTAATAAATAAGTAATAGTTTTTTAATAAATGCTCCTTCAATGTCAGAGTTTAGAAAGATTTTGCTTTAAATAGTAACTTATTGTGCTTAAAAAATTGTGTGATGGTGATCAACACTTTAAACAATTAAGTAGACTATTAAAAATTCAAGAAATGTTAAATATTATTGTTTTTAACGCGATAAAGTCTTATAAATAGATGAACAGCGAACGCACGACAAAAAGTCACGTTCCGTTTGAGCCGAGCGTGCAAGCGAGAGCGCAGAACAAGCGATAGAGAATTAGAGAGGCATTATCAGCTTGTGACGCACCTATCTCTTTTCCACTCCTTCGGAAAATGCGTACAAGTAGACGAGACAGTATGCAATTTTCATTAATGTGTTCTTATGACGTTATCTCGTAAAATTGTCGTCCTTAAACCAACTTTACAGATAGCCAAATTTTTTTGCAAATATCCCATATTTTTTTGGTAGCACAGCAGTTCTTCGTAACTCAATGTATTGATAGAATTGAACGGGCGTGTGCAAATGTGATGACGCACATTAGGCTTTCATTTTCCGCGACGTGGAAAGGGATTGATGCCATCCATTTGTTTCATCGCTTTGTCTCGCAAATACGTAATGCAGACCTTTACAATTGGCACATCATCTCTTTCATATTCACTTATATTCAAATTGAGTTATTTGGATGTTGTGTCTGAATATTTTTCTGTTATTGAAATAAAATACAAATTTCTTTCATACTGTTCTTATTGTTTTTAAAATAAGATGGTTTTAATGCAGTCAGTACATATATTACGCTCTAAAGTCTGTTTTTTAATCTTAGAGACTAAATTTTTAAACGTAAAAATGTTTTAGCTAAGGCTTTTACTTCAGTTTTGACATTTGCACTTGTCAATTTAGTCTCTAGGATTAAAAATCAGAGAAAAGAATTTATTTATTTATTAAACGCCAACAATTGTTTACATACAACCTACGTACGGTCCATATTTAAGGTTTTTACTTGGCATTTAAGTCATCAGAAATATTGCAGAGAACAACATTTTACCGTGATTTTAACTTCCGTTGAGCATAACTAGTAACTTAGTAAATAAACGATCAGTACATAGGTATTAATTTTTTTTTTCTATAAAACAACGAAGGACCCTACGGTTACTGCTAATTCTGATGCCTTAATTTTTTTTATTGGGACATTTTTACAAGCAGAGCTTGTACTATAGCAACCAGACAAGTGATAAACATACTTATATGTTTCTAAATACATACATATTATAGATAACTAACACCCAGACACAAATAAAAAGATCGTGCTATCACACAAGGATTTGTTCTGGATGGGAATCGCACCAACGACCTCCGGCTTAGCAGTCAGGTTCACTAACCAACTGGACCAACAGGCCAGTCGACTCGAGTTTACGTAATAATATAATATCGGCCTATAAACGTCCCACTGCTGGGCACGGGCCTTCCCATATAGAGAAGGAATGAGCATTGATCTTACACATTACTTAATAATTATTTAATGATTGAAACTCTACGTACAATCTTGCATTATGTACTTACTTAAAATAAACAGTGTACTTGGTTGCTCCACAAACACGTTCAGTATAGTTCCGCATTAGACAAATTGTAGCCGCGGGGGATATGCCTATACCTTTGTTCACACACTTTGAAGGCAGTATTAAGTGGGTAACTCTAATACAGGTAATAATACCTTTGTTTTCGAAAGTAGGCTTAAAGGGGAATTTATTGAAAGGTAGTGTAGGTACATGAAGAAAGAAACGCTTGTTCGAATTTTTGCCCGAGAAAAATAATCGCAAGCGATATGATCTGGTAGAAAAATACTTGTTTAATATACAGGATCAATCTAAAAGGAGTTCGTATATTCAACGAGGTAATCAGGTGCATAAAACTGCATAAAACTTTCTTCAAGGAAAATACTTCGAAATCTTAAAATGGCAAATGAACTTTTCATACAAAGTGACAGGTCACGTGACTTTATGTTTGTATGAAAAGGTAATTTTCAATTTTAAGATTTCTACCTACGTTCCTTGGGAGAAGTAGTTCAGTTTTATGCACCTGATTACCTCATTGAATATACGAACTCCTTTTTATTTAATCCTGTATGTTTTTACTGAAATAATTATTTCATCATGTATTGGGTGTCCATCGGCGGAATACCTGAGCTTTCAAAATTATATCTTACTTAGTGTCTTTCACTTCAAGGTTTAATGTTTTGTTAAGTATTTTTTTTGAGTAGCGCCACACATCTCGTCGTTTTTAAATGAATACTTTAACACATGGATGCTTAGTATATCGCAGAGTTAATAAGATGCATGGCTTATGTTATGCAAAACTAACACACCTACCCTTTAACCCTGTAAATTAACCTGTTAATAATTAAGAGCGGTTATCCATTAGGTAATGTGATGCGCCGCGCCGCCGGCTATCGTTCAGTAGGTAAAGATATTTTGGGTAATTGGGCAGCAAACCAAACACAGTTGAGGTTGTGTGCTGTTAGTAATATTCAGTTACTTAATCAACTATAAGTAGAGTACCGAACATAATATATATTTGTATTTATGTCTATAGCTTGAATGTGTTTACGTTGTAAGAAATATTTGAAGTTGAATAATAATTGAGGTAAGCGATATGGAACACGTTACAGTTGAAAATATTTGTAAAGTGTGAATTAGTCATAAATAATAATAATAAATGTGGACAACATCACATAAGTACATTGCTTCAAATCCAAAGTAAGTAGCTAAAGCACTTGTGTTATGGAATCAGAGACAACGAAGGTACCACAAACACCCAGACCCGAGACAAAGTAGAAAATTGTTTTTACTACATTGACCCGTCCGGGGATCGAACCCGGGGCCCCAGAGCTAGCGACACCTTGAAAACCGGTGTGTACACCACTCGACCACGTAGGTCGTTAATTGGTTCTTAATGTTACGATATAGGATTAGGTACGATAAGTTATGTTGAGGTAAAATATTTGTCATTCTTGACATTTTGTTAATAGCAAAGGCAGGTTCTATAACAGGTGCGAAAGGATTTTGAATGCCATCTGCCCTCTCAGACCAGGTACATTTCTACATTACACACGTTATCGATGATCGAATCGCTCAAATGTATGACAAGTGACAAGTCTAAGTCACGTGACTTATCGAAGAGAAATGTCATTTCCATACATTAAATGTCATTTAAGCGATTTCTATCATCATTAACGATTGTAGAAATCTACCTAGTCTAAGGAGGCTATTCAACATATCAGTTCCCTTAGTCTTCACTTTAAATAAAAATCAAAATAGAACGCAACATTTTAAATCCTTCCTAAAGCGTTGCACCTGCGTCAGCCATTTTGAATTTCATCCCACCATTTTGTTTTACCGGCGTCTGACGGATTACAGTGCAGATTTTAATTTAAAATAATAAAGCATTCTTTTCCTCTCAAGTTCGTAATTATTTTATTATACTTATTAACTGATGGAGGCAATTAGGAAAAATGCTTCGGATTAAGCTTTAATTAGTGAGGTTTTATTTTTCTTTGTGTTTTTGTTATGATTGCTGCAGGAAATGCTCTTAAGTGCTTAAAAGGTTATTACTACTTTTTTGTATTATATCATAAATTACATAATAAAATAAAAAAGAATATGAAATTCTTTCAGAATTTTAATCATTGACATTATTCAAAGATGATTGTCTAATCGGTTAAGGAACATTATGAAGTATTTATCTTTGATTCTAAATTTTTGAACTCTGGGTCCATCCTTACTGTACCTGAATTAAATAAATCTATCGGTTACCTAACTACCTACTAGCTATATTAGAATTATTAAGTTCTTTCAAAAACATTCAGATAAAAGTTATATTAAGAACATTTTCATTTCGCTCTCAGATTTTCGCAGGAAACGATTCATCAAAATCATTTTTATGAACTCAACTTGAGAGTATTTTCTCGCCATTTTTAATCTGAGGATCGCATTAAACTTGATACTTTGTTTCAAATTGCATTTTCTGACGGTTCTTGTAAAAACTTATACATAATGCATGTTTTGCCTGCAGCTGGCTTGTGGGACTACTACTACGTTTTAAGACGATTTGTTTCTTGTAAAAAGGTGAGTTTGTAACGAGTTAAAAGTCACCAGCGTGACAATGGACTGTTATTAGGTAGAATATTTCTAAATGATTACTTTCCCAATGGCAAAAAGTAATTATAAAAATGGTCAAAACAATTGCACACACTACGATTTATTTTAAACTGTCTTAAATGTGCAACATACAAGTTTAAAAGCAACTTCTATCAGTTAATCATTTTTTTTGAAGTAGTCCTAGAGCTAGACGGAGATGGCGGAATGAGCCGAAATCCTTTGCTGAAAACTTGTACATTACAGCCCGGGACAGAGAGAGATGGACAGAGGGTAGAGAAGCCTTTGCCCTGCAGTGGGAGAGTAATGCTCTTTTGCTTTGCATTGTGACTTATTTGGATCTCCTTGGACTATCTATTTTTGTAATCTGAAAGCAAGGATCCGGACCTGGAAAAAATTTATCACATTCAAACTGAGTACTTTTTTTTAAAGAAAATTGTACCTTTTAGATTTTTAGCTGATTTCCGGAACTCCGCCCGCGGTCTTCATTTATATTTGAAGATATTATATGGCCTATGTTGACATACCGAAGACTGTGTAGCTTTCCAACAGTGAAATAATTTTTAAATCGGTTCAGTAGATTCGGAGCCTTTTCAATGCAAACAAACAATCTTTCCTCTTTATATTAGATAGTATAGATTTCATGATTACATAGATTAGTTTAAAATATGGTTTAGATTATGTATAGGTAGTAATTTGTTTTAAATACAGTTGTTTAGATTTACCGATGTACTAATTTTCTTTTTAATTTAATTTGTGAATTAAGGACGGTATAACAAATAAGAAATTATATTGTAAGATCGCTCTTAGCTATAATATTTGCATGCAAAATAAAAATAGCAAAAAGTGTCTTTGCAGTGTAACTACTATTCCATCTATTGTACCATGTTGTTGTAAATAAAGATATTTGCTTTGCACTACAGGCACTTTAGAAATATTTCAGTACAGTGGTAAGAGCTAAGGTGAGTATAAAACCAAGATAGGAGCCGTGGCAGCTGAAATACAGTCGACTTATCGGACTGCAGCGTTCTCGATTACAGCCTCGAGGATCACTCGTAACTAGAACTGTTTTTGTTGGGACATTCAAATTGCTATTCTGTATTCCTATTAATTCTAGGAAAACACAATTACTAAATTTGAATATTATGTTATATATAGGTGGTGCGCGTCGCGGTGTTACTCGCTGGTTATCAGATAATTTAATTTTTCGGGTTAAAAAGTAAATGTGTGGGAGCCAACTAAACCGCCGCCGTACCGCCATACCAAATTTTATCAAGATTGGTCCGAAAGCAAAAAAAAGTTGAAGAACACAATCAGCTTTACAAAACAACTACATATTATAACACAATAAACATCATACACAATACATATAACACTTAACACAAAAAAATAACTCCATAATTAATGTTGCTACCAGGAATGGAATGAATGCTAATAAAAATAGAATGAATGCTAATATTATAGTTAATTTAAAGAATTTTATTAACTTAATATAAGATAGTGTGTAAATCTGATTTTGTTTAACGACTTTTGTTGCCGAATTTTGTTGATTGTGTTTTATTTCTTAAGAGCTTGGTATATAGATAACATACTTTTGCATTTACGTAACCTCTGAATAATTAATATGTACCTTGCCGTTTTAGGCTAATTATTTGTTTAGGATGTAAGCTTTAACATCTCGTTTCTACTGTTTGAAAAATGTTTGTTAATTAGCAAAGTGTGTTGGTTCTAACATTAAAATTATTTACATTAATTTAAATCATGTAAGAGTGGAATTTACAATCTAACGAATTCTCGTGTTCTGTTTTCGTTCACCACATATTATTATTACAGGGATATAAATAAGATTTGAGTTATGATTTAAGTTCAATAGGGCTTATAAGAACCAAATAGGAGGCCTTTACGGAACAGTGAATAAAAATTTTGATCGGTTGTCGAACTGTCAAATCTATCACAAAATTCAAACTAATTTAATACCTGTAACCTGTAAGACCGTTCCTTTCAAAATTGTTATTTAGTATTAAGATATCGTGACCATTCATTATGAGTTGGTCAAAGTTTCATAGACGCCATTGCAATACAAACTGACAAAGCGTTTGGTTAGGATAGTATTAGCGTAATGATGTCCTGCGGCAATATGGCCGGTCACTCAGATAGTTTGTGCCATAATTAATGTTACTTACCTGTTTACTTAGCAACGGGCGCCATGACAGATTTCGGGAATAGATGGTCAAGTGATTGGTATTAAGAGAGTCGCAACATTGTCTTTATTTTTATCAAAATCAGGCCTTAGAAATGTTAATTATAAAACTAAATAACTCTAGGCGCGCTACCAAAGTATTATTTTTATGGAGACGAACCGGCGATATACTTCAATATTTGTACTCCAAGAATCTACTCTTCTTTTTTTTTGTATATAAAAACGTGGAATTTCTTAGTGTTTCTTCTTGTATTATGTAAATATTTTATTCCAGACAAGTAAAATAATTGTCCAGGTTGGAAAAATATCGACATAATTTTTTTTTTATTCATCTTACCCTTACAACTAATATATTATTTGTATCATAAAAATCTATGAATACATCATGTTTTATAGGTTTATGAACTGGCAGGTAGTATTGTGTGCAAGGGTTAGTGTGTGATGAATGACGTCATAAAGGTACGCTTAGGGCGCCCTCTGCTGACTCAGCAGTAAATACTTTTATTATAAAACTGTCATAAAATAAAGATATTGTGAATATATTTATGAACTATTCTGGTGAATTGACCGAATTTCAGTCATGGCGAGAATATAAATGAAAAAATGTGCTTTTCTTCTAACGATGCTGATGTACCTATAAGCGTGTCATGGTTTATATTTAGATATTTTTCGTGTTTTTTTAAAGCGATTAGTAGTAATGTGGGTCACCACTAGTTTTTTTGTTAACCCCACGTGCTAAGCCAAATTGCTTGTGTTACGAGTGGGTTCACGTCGGTAGTGGAATTGATAGGATTCGAACCCGAAACCACATGATTGGAAGTCCGACGTCCTTGCCATTAGGGTACTGCCGCACATTTTATCGGCTATAATCTGTCTGTACTTACCTCGTTCAAGATTCCGTTTAGGAAAATATTCTAGGCAAACGTGGAAGATTACGTTTATCCGTTCTTTCAACGTAGGCCAAGACGGGGATGGTAGGCACTCTTTGAGAGAGGCCTACGTTCAGGTCTGCCCGTTGTTTGGAACTAATTTTTCTTTAAGTACCTATATAGGGTGGCACTTTTTAATGCCACTTGGAAAGTATTCTAAATGCTGGAGATAGCAAAGAAATGTCATTTACTTTCCAAAATAAATTCTCCGTTAAGTTATTTAAAACTTTCGAGAACCTGATGTACCCAGTAGGTATAGTCTAATCATATTTGACGGGCCTGTTGGTCTAATGGTCAGTGACCCAGACTGCTAAGCCGGAGGTCGTGGGTTCGATTCCCACTCAGGACAAATCTTTGTGTGATGAGCACGATCATTTGTTCTGTGTCTGGATGTTATTTATCTATAATATGTATGTATTTAGAAATATATAAGTATGTTTATCAGTTGTCTGGTTGCCATAGTACAGGCTCTGCCTAGTTTGGGATCAGATGGCCGTGTGTGAGATTGTCCCAAGATATTATCATTATCATATTATCATATGACCAAGCAGGCCAAACAACAGTACGATAGTATATCAGAGACTAAGAGGCTGCGTCAGGATTAAGTCTGACTAATTGGTAGCAATCATCCGCCTACCGTTATACAGCATCCAATCCGCTTAGTTGCGGATGTGTGGCCTAAACCAGACCTGTGTACACATTTCTGAGTAATTAACTATAGAGAAACGATATGAAGATCCTTGGTGTACACTAGTGTACAGGTACTTCAAACACGATACCAATTTTAAGCGGCCGTAGCCTTAGGATTGGCGCGTCGGATTTGCGATCAAGTGATTGCCGATTCGAATTCCATCTATTAAACTACTGATGTGAACCCACTTGTAACACGTAACACAGAAGTATGTTCCAGTATGGAAAGCATGGTGTTGTGTTTTAGGTTTGCCCGCCAATCACCATATTAAGAAAAAGGTAATTTCCGATAGTTTTTAAAAATTGTGACTTAAATAAAAACCATTCAACATCTATGTAATTTGTTGCATCTATGAGCCATACGTGTTTACTCTTCCTGTAGGTTCCTATATATCTAGTCATAGACTAGACTCTTGTCAATCACTAGAGAAATAGGAAATAATAGATATAAGAAATATGAAATATGCATTCGATGATGTCTACTTTCATGTAGAAAACGAATGTCGATATAACTACGTTTTGCGGGCTATTGTATACAACCGTTAATACCAACTGCATTTTATTTAGTGAAGAATACAGTTTAAAGTGAGACAGCCCTGGCTATATATCTCAATTTTTGTACTTATAAACATGCTGTTTTCCGCAGCTCAGCCCGAGGTCTAATTTTTTTTATACAATTGAGATGCAAGCTATTCTATCTTTTAAGTTGGATCAAACTGCACACGGTGTGCAAATTTGATTTAAATCGCTTAAGTAGCTTCGGAGTTTATCCCGGACAAACATCGTGACTTATATATAATAGATAAACTCATTTTTTTTATTCATTTCTACATGGGAGATGCATAAAGAATTAAACAAATGTAATACTGTACCTACCTGTTTCACAAATAATTAACAAAACAACATAAAATCATGAACATTTTATAACAAACCTAATACCGATTTAATACTTACCGTATCGTTCTCCTGAACAAATACCCCTCATATGACAATTTTCCACTGGATGGTTCTATTCAAAGGTCGAAAGCTTTTTTCCTATTAAACCGCTGGCCACGGGCAATTAGTGGTAAGGACAAGTCAATCAAGCGGTTAATTAGATGTGTGTGTGTGTACCCTCTTTAGATAATAATTGGTTTCTGTATTGTTTTGATAACGATATACGAACGACATTAGGTTAGATAGAACAGTTATGAAAATGAACAATAAACAATGAGCTCTATGCTTGTAGACTTGTCAAAATCTAGGTACCAACATTAATTGGCTGTCTATTACGTTTTATATTTCTTATACATATACTAGCTGCGGCCTGCGTAGTTATCCGCGGTTTATCACATTACTTATTTTTACGATAAATAATAGGCTGTGCTAGTCCTGGGAGTTAGCTACCACTATACCAAATTTTATTAAAGTTGGTTGAGTCGTTTAAGCGTGAAGAGTTAACGAATATACACACATACTCAAAAACTTTCGCCTACATAAGTATCTATAAGTGATTTTCTGATATGTGGTTTAGCTTTCAATATTTGTACCTATGTACCCATTGAGTGTTATGATCTAATACATTTTGGTATGTCGTGTCCGTCAAAAATACAAAAAACGTGACAGAAAATTTTACAATATTTTTGTATTTAAAACCCTAGGCCGTTTTCACAAAATATTAAAACAGTATGCAACAAAGTAACTAAATATCGTTGACAAATCCAGAGCGATGTATCAGGCTGGTACAGTAATTACGCGTCAAACAAAGGGACTATGTAAATATAGTGATATTGTGCGGACAGACAGACGTATGTGAAAATTATACGATAGTATCGTGTGACATGCTCCCGGTGCGGTCGGGGCGTTAGGTACTTATTGACCAATTTAGTTTATTCAGGGCTGATTTGTCCATTATCAGATAAGATTATTTAAAAAATAATTTTGAAATTTTGACATTTGTCTCATACAAAAACTGTCAAACGTCACATTTATTCTTAGAATAGAAGTTATCTCGCGATAGAAATATCTGCTCTTAGAATATTAAGATTCTATTGCTTATAAGCTTCTATATGTATATTTTTTACCTGTATTATAGTAGTAGTAGTAATTCCTACTAATATTTTTAGATATAAATGTGAATGTATGTTTGTTTGTTACGTTTTCACGCTAAAATTACTTAACTTCATGAAAATTTGTACACATATTCTTGGAAGTATTAGAAGTAACTTATGTAGGATACTTAAATTGACAAAAAAAAAATTTGTGGTTACGTGTCATTTTGTGGCCTTATTAACTATTTTACATTTTACTCGCTGGTATTATATAATTTGTTAAGTTTTTGTGTACATTTGGCTAACCAACATCCACGCGGGCGAAGCCGCAGGCATCAGCTAGTTATTTATAGATTAACATGTAGCATATCATTGTTTTAAATATTTCTGTACAATACATTGATTTTTGGCGACAACTTTACTTTTAATTAATTTTTAATGAATCGAGACTAAAAACAAAATAATTAAATAAATAACAAGGATTATAAATAACTTTCTGTAATTATAACACTGAAGGTTCAAACACGGTGACATTAACAGGAACACACGCCTAAAGGCTGGTCATTAAATAGGGATTTGAAGGGTCGAATGGACCGAAATAAAGTTAGTCTCGGCAGGGTTAGCCAGTATTGAGGCACAGGTAATAAAGTGTGAGGGTTAATAATCCTTAGTGATGTGACTGAGGATTACCCATCTCCGTTTACATAATGACTTGTAATTACTGTAAGTTATTCTTAGTGTATGTGTTAATCATTACACTTAAAATTATCTTGATTAATCTTGAATTTTAGTTTTGAAGACACTGTAATCTTAAATGTAGACGTATTTTTTTAGTGGGATTTTACCTATATTACTTAGCCATATTTATTTCAGCGTCTATAGCCTTATTGGAATAAATAAATTAATTAAATTTTTTGACGACCTCCGGGGTCGAGTGTGTACGCCTACACACTGGATTTCAAAGTGTCGCCAGCTCTGAGGTCCTGGGTTCGATCTCCGGACGGGTTAATGTAGAAAAACACTTTTCTACATTGTCTCGGTTCTGGGTGTTTGTGATACCTTAGTTGTCTCTTATTCCGTAACACAAGTGCTTTAGCTACTTATTTTGGATTTTTTTTGGAATCCAGGTTTTATCACGATGTTTTCCATCACCTTTTGTCAATGATGTCTTAGAATGATTAAGAAAGTACATAATATAACTATGAAAAAGTCACATTGGTACTTGCCTGTAACCATGAGCATACGAATCCATTGAACCGCTAGGCCACCACGACATTAGAGGTTAATCACGCCAAAAAAAACAAGTACCTATTTACATATAATTATATTACAGTTTATCTAAACTTATAACCGACTAAGTATAGCTTTTTTTATTAGCAGCTCATTTTACTCATCCTGTAACAGAAGAAGATTTTATCTTTTTATACAGATTTATCTATGAAAATAAAACCCGACTTTCACGTATTAAACTTTTGATCTGTATTTCGTAATTTCAGATAACAATACAGAACTTAATACCACCATAAACAAGCAGGTTTGAGATTTGGAGTCTCTATAACCTAGCTCTATAATTTATGGCCTCGTCTGCCACCGTATGATAACCGGCCCAGCATAATAGTGCTCACTAAACCTGACAAGTTTGACTGAAGATAAACCGAGATTCAAGTTTACTACCTATAGGTTATACTGTAGATTGATCAACTTGGAAACTGTAGTAGTAAAAATAAAAAAATAAAATAAAAAAATAAAAATTTCGTCGATGATGATGAATGATATAATCTGGAGAGAGGTTTCTTCTCGGACCTACCAATACACATAAAATTTCATAAAAGCCGGCGATGCCGTTTCGGAGGAGCTCTATATCAAACTATGTGAAGTTTGGGAAAAGTTGTTCAGTTATGCACCTGATTACCTCGTTGAATATACGCACTCCTTTTAAATCAATCCTGTATTGAGCACCTGTATGTAAAACTAACAAAAAAACTAAATAGTTAATGAAGCTAAATTAATATCTTACACAAAACATTAACTAAATACAAAAGCTACGATCATCAATCATTATTTACGTGAAACTTTGCAAAATACATCGTTTTATATATTTTAAGGCGACGAAACCCATGATTAATGTTTCTCCACTATCCGAGTAAGAATCTCAGTCGAGAGTTGAACCCTTCCAGTTAATGCCTTGTATTGTTACTAAGATTTTAAATAAATGAACTCCAGAACCTTTTGTGGAAGGAACAATGCTGTTGATAATTAATATTGTTTTATTTTTAGTTGAAGTTGACTTCGACCTTTTAGTGTCTGGGGAGTTAATAAAGTTATAATAAAGAAAAAATTATGTTAGTTGTTGTATAAAAGGAAGAATAAGATGCACTAGTTATTTGCAAATAAACGATTTGATTCGTGCTTCAAATTCTGCTATATTATCTTGGGTGAGAATAGAACCCATGACTTTTGGTTCCGCAGTCAGGATCACTAACCACTAGACCAACAAGCCAGTCAAAACTTTATTTGTGCCTTATCTATGCTTGTTGTTTTTTATTGTATCACTTTTATGTACTTATGATGTAGATAATTATAATACCGGCCTATAAACGTCCCACTGCTGGGCATAGGCCTCTTCCCATGTAGAGTAGGAATGATGCATTTACCACCACACTTTTTCATTGCGTTTTCTTTCCTTTTTTTTCTTTGTCGTTTTTATAAAAACGAAACGACGAGTTTCACAAACATTTAAATCATGCACAAAGATCACCCAGACTTGGAATAAGCATTTGTGGATCACACAAATGCCTGTCCCATGCGGGGATCGAACCCGCAGCACGTCGCACACAGTGGTAATTAGCGTGGTGACCAATTCCGTGTGTCGTATAGTCGTGTGGTGTCGTCGTCATTGCATTATATATTATATAGGTACTTAAATAGTGCGTAACTACCTACTTTATTATCTAGAAAATACGATACAAAGATGTTTAACAAGCTTAGTGTTTGCAGAGATTTTCCATCATAATAATACAGATTCTGTTAAAGAAACTGAAACTCTATACATTACTTTCCGATCCAGGGTTCTATCAGCGAAACAGAGGCGTGGTTGCTGTCAGCTAGCATGATTTATACCGCCGTGCCGTTGTTTTGTGCTAATGCCTCGACCGCAAATAAATAATAAAAATAATACTGTGACAAGCACAGAGCTTAATTACTACCTACTGTGTTTGAAATGTGGTATAATATAAGTAATGGAAGATAAATGAATGAAATTGATTCCTTAATTTTATGATAATACGCTTTATCTTTATTTTTCAGAATTTGCTAGTTATTTGTGGAAGATATATAAATAATATAAAAATAATAATAGATCTTGGGAAATCTCACACACGGCCATCTGATCTCAAACTAGGTAGAGCCTGTACGATGGTTACCAGACAACTGATAGGTAAACATACTTATATATTTCTAAATACATACATTTTATAGATAAATAACACCCAGACAGATCAAATGATTGAGCTCATCACACAAACATTTAACCCAGGTGGAAATCAGAGCCCACGACCTCCGGATTAGCAGTCATGGTCACTAACCACTAGACCAACAGGCCAGTCAATATATATATGTAAGAAGCTTTTATTTAAAACTATATCAGGATTTTGTTTGAAAGTTTTGGTTGGATCAGTATTAATCACGCAGTCTCAAATATTATATATGAGAACTTTTAATGCAACCTCAATATACACATGTCATTTCCACAGAACATTATTAAACTGGCAACATTAATCATGCTTAAACTACGCCAGCCAATGTGCGGACACGGCCGAATATCCGCCACCAAAATGTGGTTAATATTCATCTGATTAATTCGTTAAATGCTTGATTTATGGGAACCGGGTAATTGACGTTCAATTTGCTGGTCACACTGCCCGATACCTTCGTCATTTATTATGAATTATCATTTGTTTATCGATATAAGTTGTAAAGTATTAAAATTATATAAGTACATGTTAATTACTAATTTAAATAAACTTATTTTTTTGTTGGTCGAACGAAAGTTATTTTACCTATTGGTATTTGGAAGTAAGCAGTATGTTAATTGGTAGCAACAAACAATGCTCACAGTAGCAAATTACTTACATTGAAAAATATAATTTTCGATACATAATTTCGTGATTGTTAACGCAAAAGCAGCTGGCAACGCAAAAATTTTATCTGAAATTCAGGTCCATATTTATAGTATAGTGGACATTAATATTTTAATACAGCGTTGTATATTAGCATTCGAAATTAACCCATCAGTGCGCAGCTGTCGCATCGGTCTGTATGACCACTCTGTTGATTGAAACTGTATGTACTTGTGTGTGACAGTTAGGTATACTGTGCAATTAATTTTAACGCGATGCGAGACAAAATACAATGACATACTGTAATGTACAATTATTTATTAAAGATACTGAACGTCGACCATTTTTTAACCATATTAAGAAAAGAGGTCAATCTTAATTTTACTGTATGTTTGGTAATGTCGACTCCAGCGAGCTCAAAAAATGAAGTGTAAAAGTGGTGCTAAATTTTCACAACCCATTGCTGGGTAGGTAAAAAGGTAAAAGTATCGCTTAATAAGACTGGTTGTCAGAATTGTAATCACTTAACGACTGCCAAAGACCCTCTTTGTGCTTTCCGAGACAGAGGAGTATCGGTTTGTTTAAAAATGTTCACCCATCTGCGGACCAACCGCGGTGACCGCGGCTTAACCTTTAGTACAGCTAAAACTTAGCCACGAGTCCCTCTCTTGTCCTTTACAATTTCCCGTAAAACTACGAATAGTAGGTATATCCCTTTAAAATACATATCAACAGTCGCACCAATGAAATTCCATAGACTCCCAACTCCCAGTACAGTGGAGTCACGAAGCTTCACTTAAATAACCTCGCAAAGCCATAGCCGTTCGAATAAACCACAAGAGTAGAGGCGTTCCTGCAAAATTAACAACTGGCAACACAGTCCGTAGGCCGGTGAGGTACAGTTAGTGCGTGGACTGGCGAAATGTGGATCGGGAGGGTTGTGGTACAAGTTATAAGGTACTAGCGTTTCTAATACAATTGCGTTGTGAGGAGACTGTACTTGTCTATAAGGTTTCAAGGACGTCGAGCGCGTCAACTGATTGAGCTTTTTGATAATAATAACGGTCTATAAAGGTCCCACTGCGGGCCTCTTCCCATTTAGAGATAGAGAAGGAATGAAAATTGAACCACGCTTGCTCATTGTGGGTTGGCGATTACAGATTCCAATTTTTGAAATCTAGGTTTCCTCACGATGGTGTCTTAGAATAATTAAGAAAGGAGACATAACTTTAAAAAAGTCATATTTTAGTTGCCTGGGTTCGAACCATCAACCTTTTCAACTTTTCAACCTTTTTTCTATTTATAACTTCTCAAATGTAACTGAAAATACCAAAAAATAAAATATAAATAAATTTCTAGACATAAATGCTTCGTCTGCACCTTTTGTACATTAAAATTAGTAATTTTTTTGATATTTATTTAATAATTTTTGTATACACATTATAGTTAAACAATACATAAGACAACAATTGTACAAATATTATATTAAATTGTTTTTATTAATAACCTCTCTTGTCGTATAATTTGTACCAGATCACAGCACTGTTAAAATCCAACTGTCCATTGTACTCGGCACGGCTGGCCAGGGATATTGGAAGCGTTGAATAAATATTCATCTTCGAATATTTTCCCGCAAAAATAGACCAGTCTATGAGAACACCTACTAGTAAATAACTTCTCTATTTTATTTATATTTTGATGAAAGAAAAATTGAATTGTTATCTGAGGTTTACGCGAATATTAGACACTGACTCGGCCTGTGACCATGACACCTACAAAGGCGTCAAAACGTCGGAAACTAAAATCAAAATAAACCGCGATAGAATCCGTTTAAAAGTAGTTTTATTTCAAACATCGAATTGATAAAGTTTTCCTGCCCCTAGCCAAGTGGCATTTCTACAAGCGTTAACGATGATAGAAATCGCTGAAATGACATTAAAAGTATGGAAATGACATTTGCTTTCGATATGTCACGTGACTTAAACTTGTCACTTCCATACATTTGAGCGATTCGATTAGCGATGACGCTTGTAGAAATGTGAATTGGCTATGGAGTAGATGGAAAACAATAGTGAGGAATATCTTAAATGTAATAATCTATCTAACTATAATCTGATACTTACATTTATCCCAAGATATTTATTTATTATTAATTTACATTTTTCAATCTTATGTTTTTTATGCAAACCTATTCTGAGCATATTTACCTATTTAAAATGGCAACACTGGCTGCGTCGCACGCGCATCGAAGCAAAAGAAGAGAAGAGAAAAATATTGGCGTTGTCAACAGAATAATAGACACGCCTATCGCCTATTTATTTTGTTCAAACAAGTTTTTGCCGAATCTAATATAGATAAGTTAATTAACAGCAGAAAAAAAAACCAGTACTAATGAAACTGGGGCCTTATTCACAAAGTCCAAGCAGTTAACGTGCTGTTACGTGTAGGGTTAAGAGAGGCGATATCTCTTTTCGACTATACGGGATTATTTTCTTGTACTTTTAATTAAAAATCTGTTAAATGGCCTAAACACATAAATAAAGTCCGTTTCACGAAATAAGTCCCACAGACGCGGCGTTAGTGCCAGTCATGCTACTGTATTCTGCTTACCTCTACTGTTGTACATGCCCCTAAAATGTATTTTTATACCTGACGACCTGAGCCTTAGGTGAACACATTATATGGAGGAAAATCATTCCCCGCAGTTTGAGGATTTCATTAATGTCATAATTAGTCCCATTTATTGCCGTGGGACTTATTTCGTGAAACGGAATCTACTAACACTAGTCGGTGACTCTCAAAACACAAAAAAAGATTTGGGGATCCGGAATGTTTTAATTCTAATCAGCGTCATACCACATAATGTTTTGATTGGAAATAGATAATAATACCCCTTATTGTCAGGTTATGCTTCGGCTGATGATTTTCCACAAAATGTAACTAGCTCAAGGCATCTATATTCGTATTGTGTAACAGCACATGTAAGGTTACAGAATCCACTAATGTGTTCAATCTCACAATACACTGCATCTGTTGCAAGGATATTCAAACAACAGATAAGGTTATACTGACATAGTCCAGGGCTGCGGCTAGATATAATTTAACGTAATGTATTTGAGGTAATGCGAAATAATGCCGCATTTTATGTACCTTATAAAATAAATTCAAAAATTCAAAATTTATTTATTAAAATTAGGCTACTAATTAGCACTGAACGTCGACAAACTAGACAGCACCCTGAAGCGCCCACCCTTCACCACTTCCTAAGTGCTCTAGCTGTGAAGAAGAAACGGCGCAACAAACTCAAAAGCAGCACGCTGTCTCTCATTTTACAAAAGTATAATAATAAAGAGTACTTAGGGACCGCGCAAATTAAACAAGTATTTAAGGTTGATAGATACTAATATAAATTTCCAATTTCAACCTTGGTCACGGCGCGGCGTCCGGCTGGACCAATTTTGCTATTTTTTTGTTATGTTTCTTAACATCAGAAGGTTTTCACGAAAGAAAAAATAAAGAAAACTTCACTCTACCTATTGCTGAACTAGATTAAATCCGTTTCGTATTTTAAAAGATCTAAGTGTGCAGACATAGGTAGAGACTTTCTTTTGTACTATAAATAGATTTGATACAAACCTGAAAAATCATTCACAGAACACAAATAAACATTATGAACAAATCTATATTTCCATTAGAAAAATGTTCTAGTTTATATTTGTTTACTTCATCTCGATCCGAGTTTCCTTTGAAAAGATTATTTGGAATACAAAGTAAAATGGGGGGTACCTTATATAAACATCGTCATGTTTGAATATGAATGCGTGGATCGCACACAATTGAATACGGCTGCTCTTCCCAAATTGGATAGATGCTTTCACGTACCCTGAAGTTGATATTGTAGTGATATTCATGCTAATAATGTTTGCGTATGTCTGTGTATAATTTTACAATAAAATGTGTAGTTTTGTAAGTTTTCCATTTTGAACTTTGTTGTGTGATAATTTTTGCAACATTGACCATGTTTTGTTTTTTGTCATTTCTGAAGTCGATTTACGTTATTACGATTCGCTTTTCTACTGATTTTCTTACAGTATCTAAGTATTACTTACATACATTTTGTATATTTTTTTATTTAGTACACTGTAAAGTTCCGACTAGATAGGTCGTTCCGTGACTCTATAAGCAAAAATAAAAAAATAGAAAGGAAAAAAACAGTTGAAATCCGTATGTCAGTAAATCTTAAATGATTTTTATATATTTTTACATAAGCACCTATAACTTATTTATGTTTTCATATTAATATTAAATAACAAGTTAGCTATCGGGTACAATTAATTGGTAACAATGGAATTTCTATAAAAATAAATATTACACATTATTACGATTATATCACAGTTACAAAACAATAGATTATGTTACGTCACATCAAAAAAGAATTGACGATCGATGTTCCACTTTTGGCTTCTTCCTTCCAGGCAGAACATATTTCCCTCTCTCCAGCCAAGGACTCATGCTAATATCCGTATTGTTGATCGCATCTACTATAGTTTTCACTGTTACATAAACAAGTATAATAGACAAAGCTATTATGAACCTATCGATCATTTTCACGTAGTTTTCGAAATATGAAGCAACATTATAGATAGTCGTCATGTTATTTTTCTTCAGCACTTCACAGGGGTTGTCTAAAGCCGCATAAGGTATAGACAGACAAACAAGTGAACTTATTAATGATAATAATGAGGAAATACACAAGTCCATATTTCGATTGGCTTTCAGCTTCGTTCTGTATACTTCTTTTGGTTTTTTGTGTAGCAGTATAAGTCGTAACTCATCCTCTTTGAACAGTTGGTCAAGTTTGAAGTATTCGATAAATCTGAAAATGAAGGAGACGTTTATTCGACAGAATATTTATACGTCGTTTTTAGGGTTTAAAATACGGTATTCGGCTAAATCGAGTAAACCTGGAAGTTAACTCCAACGTGGCCTGGGAAAAAGCTATGCATAATAAACGATTATGATTTATTTGTGGTGCAGTAAAATGATGTATTATAAGTCTACTAATTTAGGGGATACTCTATTTACTGGAAGCCATATCCTGCACAGTAAGCTAATTTACATTTAACAAAACTAAAATAAAAAACTTATTCCTTTCTAATAGTTAAAAAAATACCAGTTGAATTATAAAATATGTTAATATAATTAGGTTGGATTAACATTTTAATTTCAGTTTCCTTTTCGATTTAAATTACGCTTAGCATTCAGTATATTTTTGTACGAGGTAGAATAACTTTAGTTTGTGAGTTTAAGTAATATTTACATTCCGGGACAGGGTAGCACTTTGCAAGAGCTGTTTTTAATAAATTACATTTTATTAATGAGTGTAGGTACTTACTTCCGTAATCCAAGTCGGTAAAAAATCATCTTTGACTATTCTTTTGCACTGACACACACAACCTTAAAAAATATTCTTATATTCTATAACTTAAAAAATATTCAGTGACACACTTCTTCTAACAAATTTAAATATTTTCGACAAGAATAATGTAATAATACTGAGACTTATGGCTACTGCACAATATTCGATGACGTTTTAAATAAATCATTAATAAACAATTAACAAACGATGTCATTTATTAATTGACAGACGATTCTGGTTACATTATAATTGAATGATTAGGTCAGGTGTTGGTCAAAACAGTTTTTAAATAAGCTACTAGTTAACAGAAAGAAAAGAAGAAAAATATTCAGAATAATTTAGGTGATCAATCAAATCATAATATTTTTATTTCAAGTAGACCTTTCCAGGTATTTTCGAAACGTAAATGACGCTTGTTGCGCGGTTCCAAAATGTCATTCCTATGGAGAAGAACTGGCAAGTTACGTATTGTATTTAATACTCTCTTTAAAAAATATCGCTTTAGAAAAGGTTTTCTTTTGCTGTCCGTACTTTTGTTGCAAGAGCTCTTTCTTAACTTTTGTTTTACTTCATACCTTCATAAGCGGCTGCTAAATCTCAAAACTCGTAAATCACAAACCTATACTTACGAATAATATGCTTAACGTTATCTATAAACAAAAAAAAACACTTAGATTACTCTTCGAAGTTGCTGCCTGCCTTTTTTTACATATTTCCATTTCAAACAGATATCTGAAAATATCGAAATAATTTAGTACGCAGTAAAAGCAAGATATTTCTCCAAGTAATACGCAGTAGCATTACAAAACTATCCAGATTCCACGTGCTATCCTCCCACGAAGCTTGAAGGCCAAGGTCGGGGACGCAAATTTATTAGGAAACTTATTCTAACTTCACTGATGTCGTAATAAATAATGCAGTTATATCCCGCTGTGATATAGTAGTTTATTTCTGTAAGATATCCTACTATCCTACTTCCTACTAATATTATAAATGTGAAAGTGTGGATGTTTGGATGTTTAGATGTTTGGATGTTTGTTACTCAATCATGCAAAAACAGCTGAATGAATTTGGATGAAATTTGGTATGCATGAAGCCTTTGAAATGGAAAAGAACATAGGCTATCTTTGATCCCGATTACTTAAGTAGTTCCCGAGGGAAAATTGAAAATAGTTTACGAGCTAAGCCGTGGGTAGACAGCTTATAAATTTGGTATTTTTCTTTATTACATCGCTAGGTATAACGCGGTTGAAAATTTGATTCCATTTTTCATTATTTTCACATTTTTCATTTCTTTTTGGACCCAATTCGGAAGTCCACGCAGACGAAGTCGCGGGCAGAAGCTAGTTTTAAATAAGTGTAAAGCTTGATATTTCGTGAAGGTTTATTGCCAGTTTAATCATGTCATAGTTATGTTGTACCAATATTGTTATAATATACGACTGCCTCGTTGGTCTAGTGGTTGCAAGCGCGACTGACGTGCACTTTGGCCGACCCGGGAATCGAATCCGAGACCTCGGATTCGATATATAATAAAATATTTACTGCCAAAAATATTTACTGCCAAAAAATATTTACTGAGTTTAGAAATTCTCTGAAAACATGAGCTCTATTATTATTATTTTCTTTATTAATATATTATAAGCTGAAAAGTTTATTTAGTTATTCTACCATCAGAAACTAGTAGTGGATAATGTTGGATAATCCATTGAATAATAAAGGGAAATCGTATAAAACAAAAAACACGAGGCTGAAATCGCGGCAGAAAACTAGTCAACAAATAAAAACGATAGAGTTACTTTAAGTAGGTATAAGTTATGCTGATTTATAAAAAAGCACTTTATTTTATGCAGTTCAATGGATGACAAATCTTCTTATGTATAACGTTCAAATCAAATTTTCGAAGTCCTGAAGTGTTCATGAATAATTCTGAAGCGGATGCATGGATGGTGACGAAAGATACATACTGTTTCAAAGTTTTGTTAGCAAATGTGGTAAAAAAAACGACATCCAGGCTTCTACCAACCCTGTACAATAATATCCTCTACTAGACATATCGTATAATACATATAATACGTAAGCTAATTATCTAGCAATAAAAAAAAATATCTTGGTACAATCTCACACACGGTCATCTGATCCCAAACTAGGCAGAGCCGGTACTATAGTAACTAGACAACTGATAAACGTACTTATATATTTCTAAATACATACATATTATAGATAAATAACACCCAGACACAGAACAAATGATCGTGATCATCACACAAAGATTTGTCCTGGGTGGGAATCGAACCTACGACCTCCGGCTTAGCAGTCAGGGTCACTAACCACTAGACCAACAGGCCCGTCAAAAACTATGTACCTATATGCTTTGTATCTGGCTATTTGTCTGGCATTAATATCTATGTACTATGTATCTATCTAACTATGTATCTGACTGTATTTCTGGCTATTTATCTGATAAAATATCTGGCTATGTATCAATGTACTATGTATCTGGCTATGTATCTATGAACTATATATCTGGCTATGTATCTATGTACTATGTATCTATGTAGTATATATCTGACTATGTATCTGGTTATGTATTCACGTGCTATATATCTGACTATGTATCTGGCTAAGTATGTGTATGCTATGTATCTAACTATCTATCTGAGTGCTATTCATCTTAATTTTACCTTTCTGAGTAATTATTACAAATTTTCTAGTTCTTCTGTTCAACGATCAAGCTAACATGTAATGCATATAACCTTGTGATCCCGTTCGATCGTGCTCCAACATGTACCACATCCCACATCGACTCTACATCACGTCTAAGCTAGCTCCGTAGTCCGCCATTAAAACAAGCTAGATCAGTGGAATCTCAGCCATTGGCGCGGATGGTTTTATAACTGGAATACATAATTTATTACTACAATCGTCCTGGATGTGGGAATTTTTAGACTGGATTTATTCTGTGGATATCCTGATCACTTGTGTTTTATTAAAGTTGAAAAAAAAAGGAGTTTTTAATCATTAGTCTCCCACAAAGTAGTTTAAAAAGTTTTTATGAACCTAATTTGAAGAGCCTTTGTGGATGTGAAAAAATATAGTTTATTATTTTTATTTAAAGTCAGATAAACAACATTCTTCATCAAACCAAACATAATTATACATATTATTTTGAGTGGAATTTCCAAAGGGAGAAAACTTTAATTCCTGAAATTAAAATGTCGTCTCACAGTTTCTGTTATACTATGGCAAAAATTATTTATACGATGGTTTAAGCCTTATACGGGAAATAAAAATCTTGTAAAATCCACCCTAAATTGATTAACTTGCTCGAAATTGTATTTCTTTTTTGTCTTTCTTTTTTTTAGCCAAAAGAACGTTTGCGTCAAAAAATGCGACGCTAAAACACATAAATAGTGTCACATTCGTGCGTGACGGTCGTCATTTAGCATAATAATATGCCAAGGTTCCTTATAGAAAAAGGGCCTTAGTGCTTGTTGTCAGGCGACGGCCGGCTTTGACGTGCTGCCGTCGCGAGTTGTCCAGTTTTACCCCATCCATGTAATACTAGTAAATCCACGTTCTGCTTCACGGATGAGAATAAAGTTATCCCAGTGGATTTCAGCAAACGCACTGTTGAGACGCGCTCGTAAAACTACTAGCTTACCGGAGTTTTTATTATCCTAGTTCTGAATAACTCTGATTTGACTTGTTGATTCTTTGATGTACCAGGTTAAAAGGATTTTCAGTATGCGCCTGCTTTGCATAATTATTAATATTAGAAAACAACGTCGTAAATGACATTAAAAAATAAATAAAAGTTATATTCCATTTTTTTTATAAATTTGCATTTTAAATATATCTACGCTTAAGTAACATAGTATTTTTTTTTTTACATAAATAAATAAGAAAATGCATAGCCATGTTACAAAATACCTCATGAAATTAAATTTGACACATGTAGGTATCATTTTGAGATAATTCGATTTATGTCTAAAAATCCACATAATAACGAAACCGTATTAGGGTATCAGATGTAAATTGTGAATAATGTGACACGTCATCAAGCGCAGCATATCTATCCGCTATTGTATGCATAATTCATAAGCCAAACAACAATCCAATATCTGCAGACCTCTAACATCCTCCATATTAGCTCACAGCAGAGCTCTAAATAAATCGGCATTTTCCTTCGTTCTAAATAGCTAGTATTCAAAACCTCTGATTCAGTAGATATTGTACGATATATTAGGTAAATTTATAATGGTTTTTCTCATAGGTGGTTGACAATAGAATGCCATCAATCATGGTAAGATTACAACCATGACATCACACCAGTTTGGGGTGTATGTTAATTTTAAATGAGATTTTTTGTGATCTCATTTTAGGATGAAAAGGATATATTTTTGACTGAATTTGGAGAGAGTGATCCGTGTTTGTGTCCTTTTGTCTATTATATATGGTATTACAAGTTTGTTGTTTGCTTTATTTCTTAATTCATTAGCCAGTAAGTACCGTTATAAAAAGTTGCTCAAACGTTTTATTATATATTTTCTTGAATTAAAGTTTATTTGGTTTGTGTAATTTGACACTTGTTTTCTCAACCCTGACATTGGCAGAATCTTTGACACTACAACGGAGATACAATCAACAAAATGATTTGAATTTAATTGACTCAATAACTTTATTGCATACCATAATGTGTACAAGGCTGGTGGGTAAATTTAATAGAAACAATTATGGACACAGCAAAGTTCGTCGGGCACAGCAATATTAGTTTTTAGAGGAGAGGACGAAGAGCGCTTTTTAAACATAATAATAACATTGAAATAAAGGAAGAACATCGTATATTTAGGTATTTAAGTAGGTATTATTATGTGTAGATTTATTTTCATTTTATTTATTTATTATTAAATTTTTATTCGTATATTTATATCTTATATCTTTAAACGAGAAATTCTTGTAAATATATATATGATCTGAATCTCTGCAACGACTCCAACGATTTTCATGAAATTTTGTATACAGGGGGTTTCGGGGGCGTTAAATTGATCGAGCTAGGATTCATTTTCAAAAAATGACCGACAAGAGGAGCAAAGCTCGATCATCCAGGTACTATTATTGATTTACACATTATAATTAGTTATAAAGGTGTTTCGTTTCGATTCCTGAAATCAAAACTAAAATTTATTGCCCTTAAATAAATTGGTAAACCTATTTACGTAAGGGCCACTTAAAAGTGGCGCACGCAATAAAATGTTCTAAGAACAATAACTGGGATTACATAAACAAATAAAACTCAAAAAGGCAGTTAAAATATTTTATCTGTTATGAATATAATCCTGTTTTTACGGCGATATTAAAATTGAACAAACTTAAGGTAGCTGTGTAGTTAGCTGAGCGATGCTTTGCGATATAAATCTTGCTCGTTACCTCGATAATTGGCAGCTCTAGTTGTGAACTGATTGTACAATAAAGAGTCCTTACTAATATTGCAAAAGTAACTGTCTGTTTACGGATTACGATATCACGCTTAAACTAAAGAACTGATTTGAATGACATTTGGTATAGAGATAGTCAAGAGCGTGAGAAAGGACATAATATGCTACTATTTGCCGCGATTACCAACACCAACACGGGCAGAGACACGGGCTACAGATAGTACTCTACATTATTATTAATGCTAAAATTTATGATGTTAAATAAGTTATATTTCAAATCTATTAGCTATTAAGCCTATTAAAAAATTAAAACTAATCTAAACCAAAAAACTTATAAGATAAATACTAAAATACTTTTCTGATTATATCTAAATTCCTCTTGAACAATGTTTTTTTGGAAACATTGTTCATCTTGAGTATTTTTTTTTAATTTACAACAATGGAAAAATAAGTTATAGGTCGAGTCGATCTGTTAGTCTGTAAAAAGAATTTTTTTTTCGTGTTATTGCAACATATCTTCGCTAGACTTTTAATGTGTACAGCCTTTAAATGTAACAGTAAAGGAGACATAAAACCTTAAGAAGTGTTTAGAAGGATTATCTTCCCTTCCCTATAATATTTTTATTATTTAAGGGCTAATTGTAACCCTTCGCTTATTTTTCTTTACATCTGGCGTCGTGTTGAGTTGTAGAAATATTTTGTTTCATTACTTAAGATATTAATTATTTTGCGCTTTCTTACAACTTGTAATACCGTTTTTAACCAGCTTTGTCTCACCTGAGTACATACCCTTTGTTCTTGAGTTAGAATATTATTTAATTAGGTCCGTGTTTAGGTAAATGTATTTTACAAATGGTATATATATAGTTGAATGAATGTTAATATGGCGACTGGACCAATTTCGAGTAATTTGACACCATAATACTAGATGCATCTCCCGGTATAATAGCCGCAGTTTACTAGATATATGTTTTTTTCGGGTAATCACATTTATGATTCCAGGGTGTCAGCTACCTCCATACCTAATTTTATCAAAATTGATCCAGCAGTTAAGACTTAAGAGGCAACAAACATACACACACCAAACTCTCGCCTTTATGATATCAATAATAATAATTAATTGGTAAAGCAGTACAGGGTACTGTTTGATTGACTCATTCCCTGAAATGTGTGATAGAAAAAAAAAAGTAAGACTTAATAATTATACAGTATTTTTTCTGTATTTTTTAAATTCCAACCAGTTTATCCAGATTAAAACAAAAAATAACTTTTGTATTTCCACGTGGATTTTTGTTTTACCTAAAAGCAATACATAAACTTGCAAGTCCAATCTCGAAACATTAAATTAATTTGGAGAACGACAAAGTATGGTAGCAATTTAACTTGTGGACTGAGTGGCTTTGGCCTGGCCCTTGGGACTGGCCTGACTTTGATCGATGGTTTAAGTTTCATCTGTTGTGGCCTCGGAAATTGGACTGTGCTTATGTGTATCATAAGTTAGATAATGGCCCCGATTCTATTAAACACGTACTAAAAAAAATTTAGTCCAACCGTATCTTTTTCACTTGTACATATTTAGAAAACGACAGACGAAAATTAGAAATGTCAAATTTAGTTCCGACTAAAATTCTTATACAAATTTGCCGATAAGTAAAAACGTGTGCTCTAAAAACACTGTAATGTTCAAGGTGAAAACTAGTTTGATATTTCTAAGTTAGTTGTTGTCTGTTGCCGTCTTTTTCTCACGCTATAAGTTAGTAAAAGACAGCAATGGTTTAAAATTAGTTTTTTTTTGCGTACAGAGGAATCAGCACCAATGTTTTTTCTATGACTGGTTTATTAAATTAGCATAACAAATGGCCTGACCTACAAAAATTGTTGCAATTTTCAGTTTCAGCTGATAGTTTGCAAGACTTTTAAATTTTCTCGTAAGGCTTTAGTAACAAGGTTTTAGTCAATCATGTCGCATAGCACTCTTCTATAAGAATAAGAGAAATTAAGAATAAATTAAATAAAACTACTTTTTCAGACTGAAATCTATCCGTATCTATGACATCTGCAAAGGCATTGAAAGGTTTGGAACTAAAATCAAAATAAACTGATAGAATCCGTTTAAAACGTATTTTATTTCATTGTATAACATTAGCGTAAACCTCAGAAAACAATATATCAATACATTTTAATAAACATGTAAAATAAACAACAGACCGTCGAGACAAACACACATTAATACGAAATTAGTCAACTTTGAATCCTGCAGCGAGCCGTACATGCCAATAAATAAATCAAACGCGAATAATTCCACCAGACAAGACCACGCTCTGTTTTCGTAGAGTTAGGAACAAATAGACTGTTTAACATTCAAGTTAAACAGAATGAAATTAAATAAATGTGATTACAAACCATTAAATAAAATAATAATAATTCCGGCCTATAAACGTCCCGCTGCTGAGCACAGGCCTCTTCCCATATAAAAAAGGAATGCGTATTGATCACCTCGCTTGCTCATTGCGGGTTGGCGATTTCAGATTCCAATTTTCGGAATCCAGGTTTCCTCACGATATTTCCTGGTCACTGAACGGCTAAGCCAACACGACATTAAAAATAAAATTTTTATTTGCCATTAATTCTGGATGATAAAATACTTAATTCATTTTTGTAATCAATACTTAGGAAGCTTACAGATTCCGTAATTAAATTAAAATAAGTATTAAAACACTAGTAATACCTATCTGCTACTTGTATAAAGATTCACTATGGCTTATATTGAATTTAAAAAACAAACTATACTTTTAGTAAAAAGTACCACTAAATATAATCCCAATAAGTCAATCAGCAGTTACAATAATGTAAAAATTATGATCAAACAGACAGCTCTATACAATTCTATAGTCTATAGAAGGTAACATTTCGATGCAGTCGATATTAATAAAGAGATTATGCCGACATGAAATATCGATGCTATATGAATGTCAACTGTCTTTAAGTAATAACAACACTAAAATGTAGTTACAGTACTTATATGGATATTGTATACACCTTCTATATGAAGAAGAAGTGAATAACATACATTTTTGGTACTATCCTTGATGAATCCCACACTTGTCAGTAATTGTATTTTATAATTTCAGCTCATATTGTGGCTTGTTTTATAAGAAGTAATGTTCTTAAAGAAAAAAATATATGATATTAAAATGTTTTTATTAGGTACTTATCTTTTACACATTATCTTCAATATACCTGTAACAGGATAAGTTAATGATAGAAAAGTTTTTAGTGTTTATACAAAAAGTCTGCGAAAATGAATTCCAATGTGTACAGTCACGAGCATAAATATGTATACACATAGCGAAATTGAACAAATTCAACTTTTAATCATTTTACAACATAAAATTATAACAGTTCTCAAATAATGTATAAATATTTGAGTTTCAACAAAAATTTCTCGCTAAATAAGTTTTACAATTTCCCTATATGTATACATATTTATGCTCGTGACTGTACTTGTACAGTTCCACAAAATTATCTGACACGGTGGCCAAATCTGTAACTAATTATGATTCATTAATATTTTATGTTGTACTGCTTTAAATATAAAGTAATCGGATATTAAGATTTAATTTACTCTCTGTACCTACATTATTTTTGTCCTAAAATCTAAGCTAATTATTGAGTTGAAAAAGTAAATTCAAAAACAGCGACGCCATTACCGGGTTAAATAAGTTTGTGCAAAGTATATTCCATTAGGAGAAATTCAAACTTGGTATTAAAATAAAAAATCTAGAAAAGAGAACATTGACAAAGAGGTTATATTTAGAGGCCTTAACACCAATACTATTATGAAAGCATTTATAACGTAAACGCATTGATTATTATTATTAGGTAAATATCTCGAGATACACAGTCTCGACCAAAAGTCACAGCTTAACTTCATTTACACGTAGGCGGTGACAGATTTGAAACGAACATATTTTTATCCTTATCAACCTAAATAGAGTGCCCGGCACGTAACTTGGCAAGATTCGTTACGAGTTCATCTCACGTTTTAACGTTCTTGTGTACATAAATGTTTAAAAAATAATGTTTTTTTTAAAGATTACTAGCAGTGATACCGTCGAGCAATAAAACTGCTTTTGTTGCACATAGAATATGAAAATACGCTCCCACTACTCCAAAACATTGCCCAGTTACTTGCCGGCATGTTACGCTCCGGTGTAATAGGCGGACCTTCAACGCTACTCATTTACACGTCGGTGTCACAGGCGGCCGACCTCAATAGCGCCCATCGCAACCGCGAGTCAGCGAATATGTATTGCTAATATCACGCCACTATATTTCGCAATATATTACCATAGTTTTAATTTTATATGTATTAAATATTTTATTCATTCTTGGTATACCTATCGACCAATTATCATTTCAACGTAATTTAAGTAATATTGTAATATTCTTTTTCTATATAATTAAATTAATTTTAATGTCAATCGGTTTTTACTGCATCCTCCGGCTCCAGCATACGTAATTGGCGCAGTCGGTAGGATCTCGCGGGCCGGTTCGCGAGCGTAATTACTAGAACATATAGCTAGAACTACCTATACGTCGCGGGTCACCCGGGTGACTTTCAAGCACCACTGACATCGAGATCCGAATCTACGGGAGCTGCAGCCAGAGGCGTATCCAGACATTGATACCGCAGAGGCGCCGATTATGTTCATGTAAGTACTCTAGAATTGTTCTCGAGCTGCTTCCTTTCTATTGTAGTGTTATATAAAATTTTCCAAGATTTTCCATCCCAGGCAATCACGGAACCCTAGGTTAAATAGAGAATCGAGATCGGAGTTATTAGATTCGGTTAGAAATATAGATTTTAGTGAAGTAGCTAGTTCAAACCATTTAGAAACTATGTCGCAAGTAGATGAGGTATTTAAGGCATTACGTATGGTGCCCGAATTTGACGGGAACACTAATGTACTTACCAGGTTCATAAAATTATGTGATCAGTTAGTTGCAAAGTACGTTGAGCCAGGGAACGAATTTATCAATTTAGCTTTATTAAACGGTATTCTAAATAAGGTCACGGGACCCGCTGCTAGATTAATTAATACTAACGGTATTCCTGAGAACTGGGCGGGTATTCGAACTGCATTAGTTAATAATTTCTCAGACCAACGCGATGAGACTTCGCTTTATAACGACATGGCGCTCTTAACCCAGGGGTCCTCTACACCCCAAGAATATTATGAAACTTGTCAGAATTTATTCGGGACTATTATGACGTATATTAGTTTGCATGAAACTGTGTCAACTACTATAGAATCAAAACGTACCCTTTACAAGAAATTAACCCTTCAATCTTATATGCGGGGCCTTCGCGATCCTCTAGGTGCTAGAATTAGGTGTATGCGGCCTGAATCAATAGAACAGGCTCTAGAATTTGTCCAGGAAGAAATGAATACGCTTTACTTACAACAACGTAATGAACGTATCCCAGATAAAAAAACACATTTACAATTACCTAACCATATTACAAAACCCAGTATGTACACATATCAGCCCTCGCTTAATAAGCCATTTAATTTCAATATGCCCGGTCCTTCACGACTAGGTCCTGCAATGTTTCCTCAGCGCCCTTCGCTGCCATGGAGACCTAATATAAATCATCCACTCCAATACCCCCAGGGTCCAACCCGTACGCAGCAAGTTTTCGGCGCCCGACCTCCGAATTATAATTCACAAAACAATGCATTTAGATTTCAACCTCCTAAAGGACAACATTCGAATGACACCCAAAAGCCAATGAGTGGTGTTTCACATTTTGTATCTAAACCATTGCCATACCGTGGTCATGATTGGTCCAGGCAGGGTAACCCACCTCCATCTAATTATTTCAAAACTCGGGAAATGAATTTTAATGAGTGTTACGATTATTCTTACTATTACGAACCTTACGATAACTTTGAAACCTACCAGTACAATGAATATGAATGTGCCGAGCCTAGTTACTACTACAATACGTCTATGTCTCAACAACCATTGCCTTATGCAGACGAATATTTAGCAACACCCGCAGAGACTCCCGCTTCTGAAGCTATTACCGGTAATAACGAAAATTTTCAGAAGGATTCCAGTATAAGCGAATTAAAATAGAAATAAATTTACAGACACAGCGCTGTTTGCCATACATACAAATCAAAAATCCACCTTTAAAGCTACTCATTGACACAGGAGCAAATCAATCCTTTATTAATCCTGAAACTGTAAAGAAGTATTATTCAAACTTACCTTGGAACTACGATCCATTCGAGGTTACCAATGTGCATGCTACTAGCCGCAATGACTACTCTATTGACTTACCATGCTTTCAGGAATTTAATGAACAAGGACATTTAACGTTTTTCATTTATAATTTTCACGATTTCTTTGACGGTCTGATTGGTCTAGATATTTTAAACAAATGGGAATCGAATATTGATCTAAAAAATAATAGATTAGTTACACGAAATGCAGTTAATCCTATAGTTATGTATAATTCACGTAATTGCAATTTATATGAGGATGTCATTCCAGCGAATTCTTCAAAATTAATAAGAGTCCCAATTAACATGGCAAATGGTGATGCATTTATTCCTAAGCAGATAATTTCAAATTGTAACGTACATGAATGTATTACTAGTATTAAAAATAATCGTGGTCTCTTGGAGGTTTCTAATGTTACACAAAATGACTTAATTTTTTCTATGAGTGCACCTGTTAAAGCGGAAATATGTAACGCTGAATGTATAACTATCCAACAACCGCCATCGTCACGCGTTAAAGAAGTATTGTCTCGTCTTCGGACTGAACACTTGAACGAAGAAGAGCGAATCAACTTAACATCTTTAGTCTCGCAATACGCAGACGTGTTTTATATAGAAGGTGAACCACTCACTTTTACTAATAAAATAAAACATAGTATTCGTACAACAGATGAAATACCAGTATATACTAAAACTTACCGACATCCGTTTATACACCGCCAAGAGGTTCGAAGCCAAATTTCAAAAATGTTGGAGCAAGGTATTATCCAACCTTCAGAATCCGCATGGAGCTCCCCTATTTGGGTTGTTCCTAAGAAAGCAGATGCGTCCGGGAAGGTTAAATGGCGAATAGTAGTAGACTTCAGGAAGTTAAACGAGAAAACTATAGATGACAAATACCCTATACCGAACATAGCCGATGTATTAGATAAATTAGGTAACTGCAATTATTTTACAACCCTTGACTTAGCAAGCGGTTTCTATCAGGTGGAATTGAACCCCAGTGATATTTCAAAAACAGCATTTAACGTAGAACATGGTCACTTCGAGTTCTTAAGAATGCCGATGGGACTAAAAAATTCTCCATCAACCTTTCAAAGGGTTATGGACAATGTTCTTAGGGATCTACAAAATACCATTTGCCTCGTGTATCTTGATGACATCATCGTTTTTAGCACCTCATTGCAGGAACATATTGTCAACCTTGAAAAGGTGTTCAAAAAACTTAGGGAATCTAATTTTAAAATACAGATGGATAAGTCTGAGTTCTTAAAATTAGAGACTGCTTATCTTGGCCATATTATCAGTAAAGACGGCATTAAGCCTAATCCTGACAAAATTAATGCTGTAAAGAAATTCCCGATTCCCAAAACAGCTACTGAGATAAAACGATTTTTAGGATTATTAGGCTATTACCGTAAATTTATCCCTGATTTTGCAAAAGTTACTAAACCAATTACACAATGTCTAAAAAAGGGATCAAAAATTAACTGTAACGACACTGATTATATAAACTGTTTTGAGAAATGTAAAACGCTATTAACCAATGACCCTATACTGCAATACCCCAATTTTGATAAAGAATTCTTGTTAACTACAGATGCATCTAACCTAGCCATCGGAGCAGTACTCTCACAAGGACCTATTGGATCCGACAAACCCATAGCTTTTGCTTCGCGTACCTTAAATAGTAGTGAAACGAACTATAGCACAATTGAGAAGGAGCTCTTAGCTATAGTCTGGGCTACAAAATACTTCAGGCCTTACCTTTTTGGACGAACTTTCAAAATTATTACTGATCATAAGCCACTTCAGTGGATAATGAATCTAAAAGAGCCAAATTCAAGATTAACTCGCTGGAGACTTAAATTAAGTGAATACAATTTTTCGGTCATTTATAAACAAGGCAAAAGCAACACAAATGCCGACGCTTTATCACGTATAGAAATTAACAACGAAGAAACAAGTTCAGTAGTAGTAAATGTATCTGAGAAACCATATTCTTCAGCTAATTCAACCACACTCACAGCTCACACCGGTGTTGAAGATCCAATTTTAGAAATACCAATATCGGATGAGCCCTTAAATAAATTCAATAGACAAATCCGTTTTACTGTAGTAGGTGACATAAAAAAACGCCCAACTGTTTCTAGGCCGTTCGATACCCATACCCGTACATCCATTCAATTAGCAGAAAATGACCTCGAAGAAGATGTAATAAGTTCTATAAAAGAATTTGTAAACCCTAAAGTAAAAACGGGCATTATAATTTATCCCGCATTAGCCATGTACAAAATTATACCTATAATACAAAAGAACTTTAAAAACTCAGCAATGAATCTTATCCTAGTTAAGACAGAAGTAGAAAATATCAAAGAGTATCTTAGGCAGCAAGAAATCATACAAAAATATCACGAAGGTAAAACCAACCATCGAGGTATTAACGAGTGTTACCTTGCCCTATCTCATAAGTACTATTGGCCTAAAATGAAGGATCACATCACAAAATATATAAACGAGTGTAACGCGTGTGGCCAAGCCAAATACGATAGGAATCCTATTAGGCAAAAATTTAGTATTGTTCCACCACCATCAAAACCATTTGACATTGTTCATTTAGACTTATTCACAGCTCAGAACGAAAAATACTTAACAATCATCGATTCATTTTCCAAATATGCTCAAGCTTACCATCTTACAGATGGCACAGCGGTTAGTGTTATTCAAGCCTTTTTAAGATTTTGTTCTCACCACGGCGTTCCCTTATCTATAGTTACAGACCAGGGTCCGGAATTCAATAATCAGTTATTTAGCGAGTTTACACGAGTTCACAAAATTCAACACCATAAAACCTTAGCTCATACTCCTAACGATAATGGAATGATCGAACGTTTACACAGTACCTTGTTAGAACATCTTAGGTTACTTAGATTAGAAAAACGTAATGAACCTGTGGTGAATCTTATGGGTTATGCTATTTTAGCCTATAATAGCAGTATACATAGTTTTACCAAATGTAGGCCACTAGATGTAATCACTGGTCATTCAGATCCTCGCGATCCTTTAGATTTTGATTTATCCGTGCACTTGCTTCAGCAATATGTGCAAGAGCATAGGGATAAAATGGCTAAACTTTATGAGGCTATCAATGAAACCTCCTTACATAAACGCACTGAGCTTATCGAAAGTAGAAATAAAGACAGAGAACCTGAAAAGGAGTACGAACCTAACCAACGAGTTTTTGTTAAGAACCCCTCAGCAAATCGACAGAAACTAGCCCCACGCTATACAAATGACACAGTACTAGCTGATATGCCCATACATATCTACACAAAAAAGAAACGCGGTCCTGTCGCTAAGTCACGTCTTAAACGGACACCTAACACTGGAAAATTGTTACAGGATACTACTACCACTGACGTTCCTGGTCCATCTGACTCGTGCAGAGGACATATCACTTGACTCACTTGAAAATGGACCTGGATTACTACCATTTAAACTGGGAACAGCAAAAGTTATATCACACTATCACTCCTTCCTTCTCTATATTAATCTTGACGACATACAATCAAAAGTTAATTTGGTAAAATTACAGTTAAGAGAATTCAGCCCTTTAGTTAACAATAAAACTTCCTCACTATTCGAGCCTCATATAAATTATCTTGACAATAAACTAGAAGAAATATCTCTGCAGTTAGAGAGTTTTGAACCGAGTCGTAGCAAACGAGGTCTCATTGACGGATTAGGTTCAATTATCAAAAGCATATCAGGCAACTTAGATTATACAGACGCTATAAAATATAATAATGCTATCCGAGTTCTCCAAGGAAATGAAGATAAATTGCAAAATGAATTTATAGATCATATAAGTTTAACTAAAGACTGGATGTTAGAATACTCCAATATATTAGATAAAATAAGTACAAATCAAAAAATTATTGCCGATAAAATGAACTCTCTAATAAACCAGGATATAATTAGGCAGGCAGACTTTGTAAGCTACGCCCATTTAGCCCAGCACTTACTTATTTTAAACGACAACGTCGAAACGTTGTCCGATGAACTATATAGAATAGAACTTATGTTAGCCTTTATTCGTGCATCGAGTGCTACGCATTCTATGGTTAGTTTAGTTAATCTTAAAAATATGCTAGTTAAACTTAAATCAGTATACGACAAAGAGCAAGTTATTGATATTGATTTAAGAGATTATTATAACATTTTAAAAGTAGGATCGTATTGTAGCGATAAGAATATAGTTACAGTTATAAAGTTTCCGATTGCCTCACCTAGAACCTACACCCTATACAAACTTTCCGTAGTACCAAATAAACTTAACCTAGCCCTTATGCCTCCCTTACCTTATATAGCAATTCGGGAATCATATTCTATGTACATAGAGGCAGAATGTCCGAAGATCAATTTATGGTACCTCTGCGAGGAGAAGACTAAGTACAGAGTCCAGAATAGGCCTGATTGTATTCAGCAGCTCATCACCCAACAGAATACAAGCTCATGCACTCTTACATCCGTTAGCCTGAGCAAAGAAGCCATGGAAGAGCTAGATGAAAGACACTACACCCTCAGTTTCCCAGTCCCGACGAAAATCCAGATATCTTGCGGCCATGAACAATTTCAAACTGTCGAAGGAAGTTATTTAGCCACGATACCCCAAGACTGCTTTATCAAGACACCAGAATTTAAGATCTCCAATGCAGCTAATCGTATCAAAGGTCATGCAGTGAAAATAATACAATCGCCCCAGAATGGGAACATTCCACCAAGGAAGGAAGAATCATTAGTAAAACTGAATTCGATCAATTTGGAAAATCTGCACAACAGTCATCAGGAGATCATAGTACAGCCTCCAATAAAGCTTACCGATGCTAACATGGAGAACATTTATCACACAACTATACCCGTATATCTTATCTTGTCAAGCGCTGGCGTAGTTGCAATTGCATTAGCATGTCGACGATATTATGCGAGAAAGAAGGTTGAGAAAGCTGGCCCTACACACTCAGAAGATACTGAAGGAACTTATGCTCAAGTTGAACCTAGAGGGAATATCCGACCAGATCAAGTAAAGATTGACACCAATCGCCTAGCAGCAAATTTGCCGACTTCGTTCAGCAAATAGTTGCTGTTCTTCGAGGGGAGGTGTTACGCTCCGGTGTAATAGGCGGACCTTCAACGCTACTCATTTACACGTCGGTGTCACAGGCGGCCGACCTCAATAGCGCCCATCGCAACCGCGAGTCAGCGAATATGTATTGCTAATATCACGCCACTATATTTCGCAATATATTACCATAGTTTTAATTTTATATGTATTAAATATTTTATTCATTCTTGGTATACCTATCGACCAATTATCATTTCAACGTAATTTAAGTAATATTGTAATATTCTTTTTCTATATAATTAAATTAATTTTAATGTCAATCGGTTTTTACTGCATCCTCCGGCTCCAGCATACGTAATTGGCAACTATACAACCTTATCCGCGTAGAATAAAGTGTACCAAAGCAGCGTGTAGAAACAATCAAATTGTAAAACCGACGTAAGACAGATCTTTTTGAAATGACAACTGTAGTTTGGTCATATTGTGAAGGACAGATTTGGGAAATAGTGATCCATTTTTTTTCTATATCAATGCGTAAACGTTATAATTATTAGACTCACGTCTGGTAATCGGTGATCGAGTACTTACTGTCAATGTGTTGTTATCCCCTAGAGCTAAGTTAAATGCTTGTGTTACGAGTGGGTTGACGTCGGTAGTGTAATGGGTGTGATTCGAAGCGGCGACCACATGATCGCAAATCCAGCGCTCTAGCTATAAGGTACCTCCGGTTAAAATGTAAGTGTATGTGTAACATTAGATAGTATTAATGCAATAGTTATGACTGTGTATGTTGATAAATGTGTTTGGCTCGCTGTCAATACTCGGCCGGTGATAATATATGGCCTAGGTTATGATTTATGATCGTCACTTCATTAGCCGTGTACAGTCACGAGCATAAAGTATACACATAGCGAAATTGTAAAACTTATTTAGCGAGAAGTTTATAATTGCTATAATTTTATGTTGTTACTTGATTAAAAGTTGAATTGATGGTGAGTTCCTGTTAAATTATTGTTTTACAATTTCGCTATGTGTATATATATTTATGCTCGCGGCTGTACTGACTCTATTTTATGTACCTATGATGTATAGTATCTACCTATGTATTGCTTCGGACATTTCACTATCATTTGGCTTCGTTGAACCAACTTTTTCTCGTTTTGTTTCTTTTTTTCTAGTGGTTCAATTTCTTTATGTGAAAAGTTTTTGAATTTAGATTTATTAATATTTTTAAATAATGATTTGTAGTATTCCTATAGGACGGTAAAAAAACAGCTGTTGGTGTTAGTGTGAAAAAACCCGTTTGCTAATATATTTTTTTTACTATCAAGATTATTTTGAATATTTCTGTGGCTCGCTCATATTGCACAACCTCTCATCCTAAATTTAATAATTTGTAATTATACTAGTTATGATCTGGATCTCTCAAAAAACTGCCTTGTAGTTTAGCAGACGTGTGGATATGCAGAAAGCCTGTTATTGTTTTTTGAATGTACTATTTCTTTTTCTTTCTTTCACACTCGATAAACATAACCGTTATGGTGCAGTCAATTTAAAAGTCACTAACAATGTTGTGCTCCTATACTCATACAAGACAAGATATTTAAGGAAAATCATATTATTAACGTTACACAAAAAACAACACCACAGACACATATTTATATTATGACAAATTACATAAAACATTTTAGTGTTATTATCAAGCACCGTGTAAGTGTGGCAGCTTCCCCTGTCAAGTTCCATCACAATCCGTTGAGTCTTTTGAAGATGTATAAAACAAACAATCACAAAACGTACAAAGTAACAAACAAACATACAGACTATAAGTTGGATTACCACAGGAAGTGCGTCAGCTGAATGATAACGATGACGTAGGTGATGCAGAAGCTGATGAGAGTAAAAGGCAAGTGGACGTTGAGGGGCACAGCGCGGCCAATGAGATAGCTGAACGGACGAATGCCAATGTACTGCACAAATGTCTCCAGTTCATACCGGATGGAATCATCTGGAATCATATAATTAAGAATTAGATCATAAATACTAGTACAACAGACGGGTAGATAGAAAACATTGGTTTGACAATAGCTCAAACGCGGCCATTTGATCCCAAACTAGGCAGAGCCTTTACTATGGTAACCAGACAACTGATAAAAATATTTTATACATGATTAATTTAAAAGGAGTGAACTTTGTAAAAAATAATTTTTCATACAGAGTGACAGGTCACGTGACTTATGTTTGTATGAAAACATGATTTTCCATTTAAAGATTTCGACCTATATTTCTTAGGAAAAGTTGTTCAGTTTTATGCACTTGATTACCTCGTTGAATATACGCACTCCTAAATTAATCCTGTATATTACTAAATACATATTATAGATAAATAACACCCAGCCACAGAACAAATGATCGTGCTCATCACACAAACATTTGTCCAAATTGTTCATCGTTCTAGTGTAAAGTATTACAGAAATTTGTAATTTTTTTTACCTGAACATCTGAACAATTGTTTGTTCAAATTACTTTTTATTTCATCAACTTCATGGGCTATTCCTTCGGCTATAAAAGCTGGACACGATATGAAGTAAATTATTTGAGTTGTCTCCAATAATACTGACACTATCCTAAATAATGACTCCTAAAAATAAAGAAACACATCTATGTTTTATTGTACATCACGAACAGTAAAAAATAATTCTAATTCTATTCAGTTTAATTTGTCCTTACCCTTGGCTTACCTCAATAATAATTCTTTGGAATAATTCATACAACGCCAATAATAGTTTCGCGAAATTAGCTAGCATATTCACAATTAACTGAAATGGAAAAAGAAAATGTTTAGTATCTGGTTAACTTAATTGTATCCATTCCTATTGATTTTTTTCGAAATATAATTAGTTGTTTTTGACGACAAATACAAGGTATCTTAAAAAAATATATATTTACCAAATATTGCATCGGTTTATCGATACATTGTATGTTATCCAACAAATTATTGTAATTGTACAAGCTTTTTCTAATGAGTTTAACGCAGGTCGCAATCTTATTTTTCCCTGTTATATATACAGGGATTGTGATCTTCTCAAAAAAAAATCTAAGAAGTTTCATTCGATGGTGTAATATCGAGAAAACACTAATTATGCTGAAGTTATTTAGGTCCAGAACAAATAATACGACGTTGTTACTAGTAGCATTTGTAAAGGATGAAACAAAAGTTATTTGAATGAAAGCAATAAATATTCTTATCGAAATACCTATGAAGACCATGATATACAAATTATTTGTAAAATGAGATATTTTTTTGAAGCCCATGATTCTATCGCTGGTTTTGATAGCTCTACAGTATTTGAATATGAAGTCACCAGTAAAAACAAGGTAAAAGCCGACTGTGAATATGTATTCGATGAAAACAAAGGTATGGGATTGGACAAACCTGTGACCACTATGTGTATAAACGTAGACACTAAGGAAGATAGCGTGTATACTAAAACAGTAGAATCTAATGAGACAGCAAACTGTTTGAGATTTACTGAGGGTGACGTAGGTTCCAAACAATATGTGGGTTATCAAAGTAATTTTCAACGGCAATGTCGGAGTTAGTTTTTTAAATAATTGAGTTTGTTTTGACGACATGCTAAAAGTACACAAGCTTGTTACACTATCAACGGGAATCTAAAAGTCAGATGCCCACAGTAGCAATCAAGAACATGTAAATAGAAAATAACAAACAATGTGGCGTTGATAAACGCGAAAGCATGGACACCAAATTACACCTAACCAAAACCTACCCTGACAACATTTTTAAAGAAGTAATAGGACGTCAACTGGCACTAGAAAATGGCATAATAAAAGAAAAAGAAGTAAGAACAATATTAAAGTACAATGTCCAATATTATTAGAATTTCCCAGTAAAACAAAAACGTAGCAGTTCCAACGTCAAATGATATTCAATTCAATTGTATTGATGGACTTATCAATCTTGATGGAAATTTCATTAACGAAATGCATGATGAATTTTACTGATCTGGTAAAGATAGAAGTAATGATAATTGATGCAAGCTTTTATTTAACTGTTACACAAACCAATTAAGTCTTTTATTTTCCCCACGTCTGTTTGAAATGTTGTTACTGTTTGCGTGTGATGTAAAATTTCAGATGTTTATTTAAAAAAAAAATAAGTGTTACCATTGTTTTTGCGATATAAATTGGTGGTGGATAACTGGTGGAGTATTTATACCATACGTCACGAAGACGCGACCTTTTTTGGTAGCCTTTTTTAGATCCCACTGCTGGGTGACGGCCACCCTTTAAGACTCAATGAAAACAGTGTTAAATGGAATCGCTTTTCATAAATTCTTATTACGAGTCAATGGTATTTTATTTTATTTAAGTTTTATGTGCCATGTAGTATCCCACATGAATTGCGACGCCAATGACGAGGTTTCTCGAAACGAAATCGACCAAAACTCCGAGGTAATAGAGACTGGAGGAAATGAAATTACGACGCGATTGGGTAAGGTTAGGTTCGCTTTCGGACCGAAACTCCAAAATTTGGTAGCGCCTAATCGTATATGACCAAAACACGATTATCTAACCCAATAACAATAATTCAGACAACAGTCTAAAGCCAGAAACACTAAAACATTAAAATGTGGTTTCACAAACTGCATTAAGAAGTTCCAGTCTAACGATATCACACAAGTTCTAAGTTCTGCAGCAATTTGCTCAAATTGCGAATACGATGGAGTTGTTACGTTATCGCGAGACTTGAGCGGTGCCGAGTAATGCTGGTTCTTATGGTAATTGGTTGAGTGTTAAGACGCTGAAAGGAATACAATTAAGTAATGCGTTTGAAATTGGTTAACTAGGAGGAATAGAAGTGACAGAATTTAAACATGTGTTAGCATCTTTGAACAGCTTCTAAAAAAATCTTATTTAAATTATTATTCAACCAGCTTCTGCCCGCGACTTGGCGCGATTGGGTCCAAAAAGAAATGAAAAATGTTAAAGTACTAATGAAAAATTGAATAAAATTTTCACCCGTGTTACAGCTTGCGCTGAGTGTTTCCCTCGGGAACTACTTAAGGAATCGAGATAAAAGGTAGCCTATTTTCTTTTCCATGTCAAAGGCTACATGCATGCCAAATTTCACCCAAATCCGTTCAGCCGTTTTTGCGTGATTGAGTAACAAACATCCAAACATCGAAACATTGAAACATCCAAACATACACACTTTCACATTTATAATATCAAATTGTGACTGCTATATGTATGTGATGTTTTTGATGCTGTTGTTTTTATTCTCTTATTGCATTTAATACGACGTTTGAATACTTAAAAATCCATAGACATGAAAATGAATAGCCGAAATGTATGTACGCGCATAACTGCCGATCGATTCCACAAATTGGATAATTCTTTTTTTTGTGTCATAAATATTATAAGGACTAGGTTTGTACCAAAGAAAATAAAAAAATCTTTTTGTTTTAATCTCTATGAACAGTGAGTGAGTAATTTTTTTATTTTGAATTTGTTTCAGGTAGAAGACTGTGCTGGATCACATGTTTTACAGGACCTACTTACGCGGGTGAAAATACAGGCAACAGCTATATACTTGCCCGAGTTTTTTTAAAGTACCGTCTCTAAAGTTCTGTTGGAGATAAATTTTGCAGTTGTTATATTTGTACGTATAATTATACACGTGAACTTAATTTATTAGATTAACTATTAAGGAGTTGTTTAAAATTTCTGAAGCAAGTATTTCAAGTTTTCTGCATTCTCAAACGTCTAAGTGTTGTCCTTGATATTAATCTGGGCACTAATCAGCCGGATCTTCATTAGCTCACGGCTTAATTAGAGTATATGTTTACATAATAACCGTTATTATCGTGTGGTACAATATCGACGTTGACCGTGGACTTTTCCGAAACTTGTTGGACAAATCTTTGCCTCAAAGATTTCAAGTGAATAGCAATATAAATGTTAGTATATATTTTAAACTCACAAGTTTCTGAAAAGCGTTAACGATTAATTTCCTTAGGATTTTCACATATTGACTTAAAATAATTGTATAATATTTTTTTTATGAATGTTATCGTGGTAGTATTTTCGCATTTCAGAGTACATTTTTTCAGAATAAACAATAAAAATAACGAATCATAATGTATGAACATGATTCCTATATTGGAGATCTATAAAATGACTAAAATTTGAACCAATTTTTGATATCCTTCTCCTAAGTTTGTAACCTGCGCCAAACAGTTTCGTATGAACAAACAGAATGCTAATCTGTTGACATCGACGATCTGTTGATGATTTGATCTGACACGCCTCAGTGGCATGTTAATGGATATCCGGTATATGCACTTCATTATGCAACTAAAACGTTCACAATTATGTTGTTAGATTAGATTAAGTCACAGGGGTCTCGGAAAATTGTGTGAGCAACGAAAGTTAACAAGTTTGCTTATGCACCCAATATAAGTAGATCTACGATAAACCTTAAAATTCAAAGATAAAGATAAGCTAACCTAAAAATAAATACTTAAGTAGGTACAGTCAACAGCAAAAGTAGATGATCAAAAAACAGAAATTCAATATTAATTAACGGAGTTCGCGTCAGAACTGTTTCGCGTCGAAGTGATTGTAAATTATACCAAACATTTACTACTAGTACAGTTGCCATACAATCGTGATCAGTTTTGACTCCAAAAATTGCAAACTCAATTCATCATCTACTTTTGCTGTTGACTGTAAGAGTTATAACTAAAAAAAAAGACTCGAATTTTGATCATTGTCATCAGGCAATGTTCATACCAATAACAGTGGCTACGCACGGACCTTGATAGAAGTTACAATTAATCTATATACTAGTATATAAAAATCAATTGCTGTTCGTGAGTCTCGCTAAAACTCGAGAACGGCTGAACCGATTTAGCTGCTGATTTTGATCTTGAAATGTTCGTGGAGGTCCAGGAAAGGTTTAAAAGGTGTAAAACATAAATAATAAGTAAAAAAAAAACAATTACCTAAATTAATTTACTTTTGACAGAACGAAGTCTGTCCGGGCAGCTAGTATACAATAACATAACTATCTTGTACAAACCTCTTTGTGTGAAACAACGAACAATGAATAGTATACCAAGGGTCAGTACAGCATTAACTAACTACTAATACTAACTTTGAAATATTAAACTAATGACAATCTTGTATCTAAATTATATCTAAAACTTACTCATATTTTATCAGACACTAATTAGAATTCAGAGTAGAAATTAACAATAAAACTTAACGCGATATGCAAATAGAGTTGAGAGTCATCTGAATAGGACGTGTGTTCATTATAGTGGACGACGCGGCGACGACATGTCCCCGTGATAATTACGACGTCCGTACAATATGCGGATTAGATGGCAAAGGTAAGGAAATATGACTAGAAATGTTGGTAGTATACAATGATTTCAAGTTTTGTTTTAAATTTATAAAATATTTTCTTGTTTATCAGATTTTTTAAATATGTATGAAGGCATTTTGTCTAACAAACAATTGCTATCGTTTTTGTAGTCTAGTCCTCGCTTGTGCAAAATCGTTGCTAGACGTATACGGCATATTTGTTGGTATAGATAAGTGTGTGGTAACGGAACTTCGTAGTTCTGGTCGACAAAACGAATACAACCACGCTCACACATATACAATTTGCTCAAGAATTTGAATTTTAAGCATCTGATAAAGGATAGAGAATATAAGCGATGAACACACGGCTTTTGTATGAAAGCAATTATAATTTACATAAACTTGTAACGTTATTGAACAATTTGTAAAGAGTTTTAAATAAATGGTCCAAGTACCAATAGCAAGATCATTCGTAAATTAACTTTGAATGCATTTAGCGCTACCAACACACTGTTCTTATTAAACTGTTTTCAGTAACTGTACTTATCTTTCTATCATCTATAAGCTCTAGGCATACGACATCCATCCACCCTAGAAAAGAAAAAATGATAATTCTCATACGTAGATCTAAAATACTGCAAACCCTTCCTTTAAAGGGTGGTTTCAAGGGATTTTCCTAAGTCAAAGCATGGCGATGAATAATTGGAGCTAGCTCCCCCGGTTCAACGCTCGGCTTGTCTCCAGACCCTCGGTGGGGCGCTTAGCTACTGAGTCAGTGTGTCACTGACATCACTGTTCTTATGTCGGAATAATTTGATGACTTCTTTGCAGAGAAAAATATCAGGAATAGAGGTGCGGACTAGGTATGAAAAATAAAAATCTATTTCGTTTTTAAGTTATATAATAACAAATATTAGATACGTATTTTTTCTTTTTTCAACATAGTAAAATTTGAAAAAGACAAGGCACTTGGAGCCTCCTAAGTAGGTGAAAATAGTAGCCCCCATTCCTCACGTTTTTACTATCTAAAAACCGGTGAGATGGTTGGTTCCTTGGTTTAAGTTTGTTGAGGACTTTTTTGTGCTCTTCTGAGGCCTAATGTTCGAATGTATTGTCTTTTTTACATATAACATTTTGCTGGCACACAGGCATCATCACTACTGCGATCACTCAATGAAGTAGGTATCAGAATCCTCCAAAAAATACACTAAACCTACGTTTAGAGTCGCTGTAACAAAACACGATTTCCATATTCGCCTAAAGCGTGATATAAAAACCGTATCTATACGGGAATATTTTTTACTTTTGTTTACATTGCCCTTCCAAAACAAAGGGAAAATAACCTATGTACTCACGAAAAGACCTGAAGGCAACATAATTAGAATATCCGTGTGTTTCGTGGCGAGTAAAAAAATATGCAGAACCTCTCGCATCGTTAGGTCGGTGTTCGTTTTCTGTTTTTCATTTGAACGAGGTTAGGTTACATTGGGATTGGAAAAAAATCTGAAGGTGCCTTTTTCGGGAATTCATCGTTTTGCTGTATAAATGAAATAGAACGAACATTTTGGACTGGGTATTAGAAAATAAAAGGTAGTTTTCCCGTGACTATGACACCTGTAAAGGCGTCGAAACATCGGGAACAAAAATCAAAATAAACCGCGATAGAATCCGTTTAAAAGTAGTTGTATTTTAATGTCTAACATTCGCGTAAACCTCAGAAAACAATAAATTACAAGGTAAATTTCAGCAGTAGAACTTCGTCTCTTAAAGTTTTAATCAACAACACCTTCTATTAAGAACCAAACTAGTGAATTTAATTTTTCATAAGTATAATCTCTTACTTTGGGTTATTCAGACAAGTTCAGGAAAAAATACGTTTAGGTAGTATTTGATAATTGTTGTAGTTTATACATCGGTTTACTTAAAATAAATTAGACTGAAATATAAAAGTGTCATTCTTAATTTTTTATTGATCAAAATTTCAATACATCCGGCGATGTATGAATCCCATCATATGATACTAACGAGTGTCTCACAAAAAAAATACGACCATGGTTCTCACCCGGACTGTAACACCAATTAAAACATCCATCCATCTTTAAAAAAAAAAGAAGCATTAAGATCATATTTCCGCACAATATCTCATACAATTACGTGCTTCCGAGGCATGCTAATTATTCTCTCAACTTGCTTCTGTACTTGATCCTCCATTTTGTTTTGTGATGCCTCACATTTTTCCTCCACGCTCCCTTGTTTTGAGATAAATGCTGCTTTTTGTGCTCTGAATGGATAATGCAAAGCGTTTTATATTGTTTAGTGGTCTTATCTTTGTTCTAGGATATTGTATAGATGTGTGAATAGGTTGAATGTATGGTAGTCTTTGTGTTGGCTCCGAGAGGTATTGTCATATCATATGTTACAAGTTACTTATAAAATATGATTTGCTAAAAAATTAGTTTTTGGTTGAATTTGAAAATGAACTTCACGAGTAGAAATATTTTTAATGTATAACCGTTATGTATAGGTTAGTATATTGCATCTATTAGCTGATACTATTTTATACTCACGAGTAAAATATTCTTTGAAATAAAACTACTTTACAACGACGCGACGGCAAACGACAAGTGACAAAACGACGAAACACCTGGTAAAGGTATTTAAATAAATTTTTGAAATGAATTTCAATGTCTAACATTAAACCTCAGAAAACGAAAACCTCAAAATAATGAATAGGTATTTTGTTCCAATACCGCCTAACATACCAAGAGTCCATTTTAAGTCTATAAAAATCAGTCTATAAACTAAAAGCACATAAATCATGTCAAAATCTATCCATTTCACTACAAAGTCATACCAATTAAGTCCTCAATACTCATCCGGAAAGCTCGATACCGTCGGCATTAAAACGGCATCGCAAACATTTTCGTCCATTTGTTTCGATGCATGTGAAAACATTGTTGTGCTCAGAGTCCATTAGTGGTCCGAACCATAACGATGGCACAGTAAATATGCACATGCAGGCATTGTGGCAACAATGTTCAATAGCACTAGTTTTTACGATGGACGGAATTATTTTTGTAATTAAGTACTCATGTAAGCTGTAGTTCGTGAAAGGGTACTAAACCTTTGTTCATGAAAATTTATTACCCGCTGGGATATAGTGTAATAAATAATTGTCTCAATTGACTTTCAAGTAGAGTGCATTATGGTTTATTAAATGTGTTGTGGTTTTCAAAGTCATCTAAATGTAAGCAAGGTGAAAAATAAATTTAAATGCTCACTATAGATTAATATGCTCATTTAAGGAAAAGTCTGATGGGTATAAAAAATCATACTGAATAGTTATGTAAAATATTGTGCCCTCAACAACTATAGAACTATAATAAAAATATAAACTGAATAGGAAAACCGCCATAACCGCCCACATCAAAATTCTATGAATAACTGAACATGTCAAAAGGCGAACATGAATACTATCTCCAATCGTACCCTTTTCTCCCTTTCAATGTATGTCAAGAGATTCTTAGCAATAGTGCTGATGTGTAACTATATTCCCTTCCATATTTTAAACTCTACCTAACAAACTATAGAGTTGGTTTTCGAATGATGCTAAGCCATTCAGTGCTTTGAAGTATTTACCGTTTAGATTTATCAGATGTGTTTTTGACAGTCACAATAGAAATGTGTAGAGGATGTGTGCTTTAAAATAAATGTATTTGTGTATAGTTATACGTTTGAGGTAAACAGGAATTTGTGGAAGATATCTGTGATGTTTCAATACAAAATACACAGGTGATTATTATTTAGTTAGAGTTAAGTCTTAAGGTGTCCCTCAAGGACCTACTTTGTGACCAATAAAAAAATATGTTAAAATATTACTACTACATTTTTCTTGAACTCACAGTTCCCAATTTTTTTATTGAATTCCGCAAAATACATATAAAACATACATGACACGATACTATAGACTCTTGTATCGGCTTGGCTGGAAAAGCAATACTCCTAGTTTCGTTAAAATTATACTAGGACTTCTAGGGTAACAGTAATCAATGAATATAGCTACACACACAAACCGTCCCTTTGAATGATATAAGCGTACAACGCAGACTTTCTTTGCTTTATGTGTTAAGATTTTTACAGTCCAGGTAAAAAAGGACTAAATCATGAACAAAACAAAAATACAGTAACGAGATGAATACGAAACAAGTTATTCAAAAGCATGCAGGATAAAATTTCTCTTTAACTGACCGCATATTGAACTCTGATAAAATTTATAAGCAATCTGTAAACGTTTAGCATTCAAATGGTTCATGTAAATGACAAAGGTTCGATGTAAATGACTTTACACTGGTTGTGTGTAATACCGAGGACAGACCACAATGTAGTGATGATTTAATGACGTTGGATAAAGTAGTGTTGTAATTGTAACTAGACTTATACGTAATAAACTGGAAGATTCTGAATTCAGGAATAATATTGTTTTCTGAGGTTAATGCGAATATAAGACATTGAAATAAAACTACTTTTAACGGATTTTATCGCGGTTTATTTTAATTTTAGTTTCCGACGTTTCGACGCCTTTGCAGGTGTCATGGTCACGGGCCGACTGATCAGGAATAATGTTTATTGTATTGTGTAATGTTGTTAAAAACCCTTGTGGAAGTTTTAAATAAACACTTGTTGTGTGAGAGTTACTAAAATTGTAAATAAAAACTTGAAGAGATTTCGCTAACATAACGATAGAAAACTATTTCTTGTTTGCTCTATGTGTCTAGTAACTACGTCGAACGTAAAAATTATAGTTAAATAAATAAGAGGTGTTACCGCATATAATTCTAACGTCAGTGTATTCCCGTAATGCCCAAAACGAGCATCGATCATTCTCGCAAATTGCTCCGCGCGAGTTGACAGCCCCTTTACGACACGTCGGTATAGACCAGTTAAAATTAAACTTTGATTGGCTTGTACTTACTTTAAAGTTCATTAAAATAATAAGTTTCGAAAAATTTGGTAAGTAAAAAGGTGATTTGAGATGAGTTTTTAATTTTGAAGCGGCGGTGGCTTAATAGCTAAGGCGCTGGATTTGCAATCATGTGGTTGTAGGTTCAAAACCAACCCTTTACACTACCGACGTGACCCCCTTGTTACACAAACATCTTACTCTCACATTGCTAAAAGTCTTATTAAAAAAAAATATTTAAAAAATGTTTACTCCTACACTTCAATAGTCCATCATTATTCATGCCCTCTCTTTAGTAACGTAAATATATAACAAAGTAATGAAAAAAAAATCAGTATTAAACAAAATGTACACCGTATTTTTCTCGATTGTACTTTGATGTGATGAGTATATCGACAGCACTTACATCGAAAAGTACATCGCATTCAATTATCAGCTTTATTACTCGCAAGTGAATCAACGCATCGAGTTCGATATCAAAGCCTTTGATATTCTGTTTAACACACGCCAAATTAACCAGTTATCACGATAAAGCGTCAGTGATCAAACCTTTAGAATTTTCAATGCGTCAAATATGAGATCAAAGGGTGATAGCTTATTCATTTCGATGGAAAACGTTGGTAGATAGAATACTGGATGAGCTATAATCCTGCTATCAATTTAATTTATTGTTGATTTTAATATTTTCGTTTACATCTACACAAATATTGAAAGAGGAATGATTTGTATTTTTTTGTATGTTTGTAGCGTTGAAACTCAAAAAGAAAACGGACTGATTTCAATAATTCTTTCACCATTAGAATGCTAAATTATCCCTGCGTAACGTAGACTATATTCTTACTAGAAAAAAATAGGCAACGCGTTGATGTGGAAATCACACTACGCTCCTTAATTCAGAGTATTGCAACCATAGATAAATAAATGTAATATAATATCTTAGGACAATTTTCATTATATTACTCATAACTATGGCAATCAGACATCTGATAATAATACTTATATATTTATAAAACACATACATAATTCTGATAAAATGACACACAGACCCAGAACAAAAGTTTCTGGTACCTACCAATATTTGCAACCTAAAGATTTTCTAGCAGTCTCTTACATTATTATCAAATCAATCGTTTTTTTCTCCTGTGTAGCTGTATTATACACTAAATAAAATAAATAAAATAAATAAAATATCTTGGGACAAAAATTGTCAACATTTGTTTAAACGCTTAGACTTAGATTTAAATAGTTACTAACTTTAAGCTTCAACTGGGTTTAACTGTACTTCTTAAAGTAATATGTGGAAACTTCGTGGATTGTACTCTAACTTATTTTGTTATGTACCTAGCCAGTAAGACACAATGTACAATTGTTTGTTTTCCCGAATATATTTTTTTTTTTTATCTCATTAGATTTTACATAAGTTTGGACTGACTAAACATGGATCTCTTCCAGTATCAATATTGATCTTAGTTCATATGATTGAGTGTTTATTGAGTTAGGCTTCCTGTTATTTTGTACTGATGGACATTTCTGTGGCTTTGAAACGGTAGCGGGGCTAGCCAGTAAATAGAACAAAAAGCAACATTGTATAAAGTGGTCAAAGGGGTGGAAAATAATGAAAACTTGTGGAAAATAATTTTAATTGCTGAATTATTAAAGTAAAAAGTGGATATTTTAAACCTTAATTAAAATGAACAGTTAGGTTTAATAAAATAGCGTGTATTAGAAAATTATCTAAAATGATACGTGTAATAGGAAGTAGTTCCTTCGTACTAATCGTGGATAGTTTTCTAGAAGGACTAGAGGCGGCTTTTACAAGAAGAGTTAGGGATGTAGTGGCTAATTGTGTTACTTAGGTACCAACAAAAATGTTATAGTTTTAATTACTTTGTCACTAAAAAGACAGACGATCTCATTTTGACTGCACGGATAGCCGAGTGGTCACCACGCTAATTAGCACTGTGCGCGACGTGCTGCGGGTTCGATTCCCGCATGGGACAAGCATTTGTGTGATCCACAAATGCTTGTTCCAAGTTTGGGTGTTCTTTATGCATGTGATTTGAATGTTTGTGAAAACCCCCGCAACACAAGGATTATATTCCTTGGTGCGGGCGTCGTTTTTTTTAAAGAGAAGAGAAAGAGAACAAGTGAATATAACATATTAACATAAAGAATCTTTGTAAATGTATAAAAGTCAATTCTTTCGTTCCTATTCCTTAGTAGCTTCTCTGAGGACGATAAAACTTAAGCGTCTTAACATCTCCGCATTGTAACATCAATCCTCTTCCGTCTCACACAGCTACAGCTACCATCTCCACTCCAGATGATAAAAGCGTGATGATTTTCATACTGGTTGCTCCCCTAGCATTATAATCTCAAAGAGTAGGGTACCAGGTATGTAGTAAACTATATGGAGGTGACGATGATGATCCATAGAGACTCGAGTATTATTTTGTATATTGATGTCACTGTAAGTTTGGACCTGTCCCAATTTGAGGCAAGTTTCATGAATAAGAACTTAAGGAAAGTGGAGGAACTTTTGCAAATTTAGTGTTAGCATAGATAACATTAGAAGCCTTCGAACTGGACTATAGATTTAAACTCGTCCAATTCTCACAAAAGTAATAAAACCACCAACTGGTCTCTTCAATAATTCACATTAAATCTTTTTCTTCAAAATTCATGTGTTACAGGATGCTGATGACAATTTCAGAAAAGTATTTAAATTCTCATACAATTTTAAGGTTCTTCCAAATAAAGTTGCCCAAGCTTGGATTGACAGTAGTCACTCAAAACACCGCGGACCCCCACAGGGGATGTCGACAAAGCGCGGTGAGTAATTACAGAAAAATGGGGAATAACTAGGTCATTGCAGATGTGTGCACGGATTATGGGGGTTATGGGGGTTATGGGGTACACGTAAACGTTCACATGTAGTTTGAACACCATAATAATTTTTGTACCTCGGAACCGGAAATCATTAGGAATTCTATGACTAACGAGTAGCTTGCAACAAACATGATAAATATCGCTAAACTTGCTGCTGCAACTTTGCTTTGCATTTCAGGAATATAATTAAAAGTTTACGCGTAAAATTTGTTTTTGTATTCAATCTAACACTGATTGTAATAATATTGAACTTAGAAGTTCTTCTTTTTGGCGTGTTGAACATGGGAATACAATTTCTCAGATTAAACAGCATTTGTCCAGGTGCTCGCGTATGACCCGCTGGACCGTTCACTAAATGGTCCATAGTTGAGCCTCAATGGTATTTTTTGCAAATTTCCATGTATTTCAAAACAAATCATAAGTAGGATACCTATCTCTGAGTCACCACATCAAAATTAAATAATTCCGTGCAAACGACAGAAAGTACTCAGACTGCAGCAATATTCTCAACCCCACATGCAGAGAATGCTGTATCTAATCAATAGTCAAATAACTTCACATTACAGCGCGTGCACTGCAATTTCATCAAAACACCACCGTATGCGTACACCCTGTACAAATCCTATTGCAATGCCTTTCGCCACCCTGTCATTGCGATGCCGAATGACGTCATTGAGCCCTGAGATGGATTCGAACAATAATTTCTGGACACAACCCTTCATACCACGGAAATAGCGGAAAATCGTATCTTCAAATTTTCAACATGCATTGCTGTTTTAGTAATGCGACTGATTTGTTTCTGTTTAGAGAGTGAGCAATGGATGAGTAGTCCAGCGACATTGACGGATAATTGAGGGTGGTAATTGGTAAATGACGTGTGCCATTTAGAGGCCTGATGGACGAACATTAGGCCGTCTGCGCTGTTGTGGGCCGGACGCATTCCATTTGTTTGAGGGTTCCGCTGTAATTCTGCAAATGTACAAACGGGTTGGTAGGAAAAATGTGAAGTAATGTGTCACATGACAATACCAACGCACTTTTTTTTTCTTTGTCCCTGTTTTTAATCGTCAACTCTTTTGCGGCATGTAGACTTGAATTTTTTGTAATTTGGAACGTTTATTAAACGATGTTTTTTTTCCGGTCGCTTGTATTTTGTTTTTTTAAACCAAGGAATTTTATTAGTTTGCGACACATCATTTTTAAACAACATTTAATCTTACATAAAACGCAAATAAACATAATCAGTTATTCTGTTTTACACTTCCTGAGGTCATTATGTTGGCAGATTTACTTGTTTTTTTTTTATAAGATTTTTAGCATTGTGGGTCGAACATTACTAATAATCTCGCTTACCCCTCGTGTTAAGCTAAGATGCTTGTGTTACGAGTGGGTTCAGGTCGGTAGTGTAATGGGTGGCATTCGAACCCGCAACCATAATATGATCGCAAGTCCGACGCCCTAGCCATTAGGCTACCGCCGCTTGAATGGTATAAATTACATATTGTATAAAATTTTCTCATCCTCGAAATATTTCAACGTTATTTTCTATTAACACAAAGTTAATGATGCTTACATAGTGAATGTTCATAACCTTGCTACTTCATCTTAACTTTAAGATAATGTTCAATACATTTTCCATTTCCTTTTCAGCGTTATTTCAATAGGTTTCTAACAAAGGACGACCTTCGGATGTAGCATGAATATCTGGATCTTGTCGAGATTGACCTAGACCTTGACATTCACACTGAATAGCGAATAAGGTCTGTTCCCAACTCGACAGTTTCACATTGGGTAAAACTGTTTACTATTTTTTACTTTGATTAAATGCTCGAAATTATAACTATCTTGTTTGGCCATTAATCCAATATGTCCAAATCTCAATTAATATTTTTGTCCCAAATGAAAAATTTCATTCCAGTAATTACGATTAACATTAATATAATATTATTTTGTTTACAAAATATAACCTGTGAATAATTGTCTGGGCTTTAAAAGAGGCTATTAAATAAAATTAATAGACCCCTGAGTTTGTTTCAATATTTCTTTTCAGGGTAGTCAAATAGCAAATTTCGGCCTCATCAAGCCCAAAAAAAGACATGCAAAAGTGATTATACATTTATCCGATATACAGAAGAAATTATTTTAATTTCAATTTTATCTTATTTAAGAAATTAAAATTTTCTTTGATTCATTTAAAATTATATGTCTTTCAGATGTGTCGAGTTAGAACAAGACTGAACATTATCCTTGACATTCAGACAAGGTCAGCTTATAACAAAGGAGTAAGAAGCACGCTGTGCAGTATCATTTTATGTGGAATAGAACCTGCGGCGATAACAGGAATTACGCTTCAAAACTTCTGGAATCAACATGACGTCACAATGTGCAAGTATAAGTGTACTTAGAAATTTATTAACTATATTTTATTTTAACCGTCTTATAGGATAACAAGATTTGTTCTTTAGAGATTCATAAGAATTTTGCTCATGCTTCAAATTTATTTTATAGGTAAATGAAAAAGCGTCTATTTGTTTCTTCTTAAATTTTGACTAGTTCTGCCCCAAGATTTCAACCGCGTAAGTATTCGTTCCCTTTTTTTGTAAATTTTCCAATTTTTTTTAGGGAATTCCAATGTTTGGGATGGAGACAAATCCAAAAAATCAAGGATCATGAAAATCTGTCCACCCGTTCTCGAGTTATAAGTGTTGCAACAATCCCGCCTTTGTTTTTTAAAAAAGATTATAATTATATAACATTGATACATTTAAATTTTCCGTCAAGGCGTCGCTTCCGTCACCTTTGCTGCCGTCAGAAATCATGTCATATGATATAAACGCAGAGTCTATTTTCAATTGTCGCTGCCTCAGATAAACCTAACCCTTAATAGCTATTTTTTACACGATACTATAGTTCCTTTCAAACTATATATTTCTCCACTTAGTTTGCCTTACACCCTCCATTCCCCCCCAAGACATGATGCAAGAGTACTTTGAATAATTGAAAAGAACTGTCAAGTGTTTGGGGTCCCTCAGACCCTTTATAGGTCAGTAGCGTAATGTAGAGCTGTGAACACGGAAGGGTTAAGAGTGGGCGAGGGAGTGTTAAAAATGTAACGCCTTGTTAGCAGAATGTTGGTACTTAGAACTTGTACCTATGGATTGTTTGTTGACTTTTTCTTTACTTATGTATATATTTATTAGTAGCTAAGTAGCCGTAGTTCCATTTGAAAATATATTTTATTTTATTACCATCATATTATCTCATTATACTGAAATTATTACTAAAATTTAAGAAATTTATGCTATCAGTCGAGTTGTTTTGTGTCTTAAAAGCGTTTTGTAGAGGAAGGAAAGTAAAAGTTAAGACTCCTTATGAGTTATTGCTAAAAGTCCTAAATAAGTAATTAATTTCCAAGGGCTCACGACCGTAAAAAGTAAAAGTATATTTATCTCTGTTAAATTAATTGCAACAACGTAATCAATTAAAAACTCAAGACATTATAATAAAAACATTTTCACAGCGTAATGGATAATCCGGATTGATGTTAATTAATGACTTCGAAGATTAATAAAGAGCTGGAATCAAAAGGCGAATTATAAGTAAATCTCAAGAAACAAGGCAAGGGGGAAGAAATGAGAATGTCACGGAGTAATCGGATGGTCGGCGGAGACGAGACGTTGATAAATAGTCGTCAATGTTACAAGAGGGAGGTGGTACAAGTTAAAAGCGAAAATAATATGACGATGAAAGAAAGTGGTAACTTGACTGCACATAGCCTAGTGGTATAGGTCACCACGCTAATTACCACTGTGCGCGACGTGCTGCGGGCAAAGGTTGAGGCATGTTTGGTGATATTGAGCAGACCGCAGATGGCATTAGCTGTCCGCGTCATTCGTGGCTACCGCACAACATCTTGCATTGCCGCTTGCCTCCTTGCAGGGACTCTTTCTTGGGACCTGGAAGCTAAAGTCCTCTTAAGTGCTCATGAGTGGCGACAAGAACGGCTCAGCTATGGTGAAATCCCCGAGGGCTATCAAAGTCTTTGAACCTGCAAAAAAAAACATTGGTACATTTAAACACGCCTGTGGTACGTTTGTTTATTCATCTGTCCCTCTCTCGCTTATGAATTGGACCACGATGTTAAGAAGACAAAAGATATCTGTATCACTAATAGGCTTAACAATAATGTTAGTAGCTGCACTCCGTTTAATTGTTTACGATATTGTGTGTTGGAGATTAGATCCGTTTTGTTTGTTGACTTACCTTTTGTGAGCGCGTATTTCGCTAATCAGATTCACTTCTTGCTTTTAAGGATCATATCATCATCTAGCCTTTTCCCAAGCTATGTTGGGGTCGGCTTCCAGTGTTACCGGATTTTTCTGAATACTGTATTTTACTTGGGGTGACTTCCTATCTGGTCTCCACAATACAATTTAATGGGTAACTCAGTATTCCATAGTAAGTCTGGTTGTCACAATTGTAAATACCTTTAACGACTGTCAAAGATCACTGTACGGCAGTTGGAACCAACGAAGTGCTTTTCAAGGCACATAGATGGTCTCGGTATGTTTACAAATGGTCACCCATCCACTGACCAACCGGGGCGATAGCAGCTTAACCTCTATTATCAGTCAAATCGTACGGCTTACACTTAGCCACTTGGGATTATATATTGCTATTATAATTATGTAGTGATGGAAGTGCTAATTTGACTTAGACGAGAACTAGAATTTCGTTTCGTAATTATATAAACATGATCGAAAATGCACCACCCCTAATAAATTCTGCTGAGCAATTAATTATAATGTGCGACCATATACAAAATGTATGCACATATGAATAATTTTATTCAGCACACACGTCATACTTATTGGAAACGTGAAAAATCGTCAACCCTTCAAATGATGACATAGAAAACGAGCGGTCATTTGCACCCCGACATTTTTAAAACGGCGTTCATAATCGTTATTAATATGCGTATGAACCATCTAATATTGAGCGTTTATGCAAATTCCCAGTATTTGCAAAAACGTACAGAATTTGCATATATTTTGAGGTACCGTTTTTTGTGTTCAATGGCACGTGAGAGGTATAAATATTGTCTCTCATTTTCGTTTCGGTAACGCTTTGCATAAGCAGGGTTGGTATACCGTTTTGAATAATTAAGGTGTATTTTTTCGTGTTTAGTTGGTGGAATTAATTTACTTAGCATTCTTTTACAAAGGGAGTTTAGCATTTTTTGTCATTTTAATAATAGGCCTTGATCTTAGTAAAATTATTTACAATAAATGCATTTGTATTTTTTAACGCATTTTGTACCAAAAAAGGCTTCGTATCTTTTGTGTTTTTAAGGCAATTTTTGGTATTCTGTTCACTAAAAATAAAGTGCGATGGTTTGTGGGAAAAATTGGCAGACGAAATTTAAAAATAAATTTTAATATTTTAAAAGGTATTGGCTGTTGTAAAATATCATATATATCCTCTTTTGATGCGGCTGTAAATTGAATGACGGTTTGAGACCTTTATACGTGAGACAATTCCTGAGAACACCGCAATGTAAGGTCTTTTCAGATGGAATGCAGGTTATATTTAAGAAATACGTTAATTTTTTTTGTTATTTATCAGTAGAAATAAATTACGAAAAATAATGAAGATAGCTATTATTTTTTTTGCATATTTTCATTCGGTTTCGCCCTTACCGATTTAAAATTATAATAATATACTATGATATAAAAATATTTCCTTGATGTGCTCGATTTAATTTAACAGAAGCACGGGCTTATGTAATGATATAATTGTCAGAGTTAGTAAGTAGTAGTTTTAATTTTTTTTTCTTATAAAAAGGCACCCATTTTGAAGGGATTGCAAATAACACGAAACCTGTATTCTCTTAATGTCTTTTATTTATTACTTTTTCCTCGTACGCACTTTGTGCCTTCAAATCGCAGCGTATTTCGTGATCCCGTCTGAAGCTCCTTTACCAAAGCTATTTTTAAGGTCGTATACTTTACGTTTCTGAAAACAATAAACAATAGCATTACGTATTGACGGCTCAATCGATGCGACGGTTTTTATTGGCTGTCTCAGTTCTATCCGAAAAGTGCATTGCCTTGTACTGAAAATGACGGCAGAATAATAAAACACGTATGTTTTATATTTTATTGAGGATGAAGGGTTATTACCGTTATAGTAATTTCCGTGATCATGGTTATAAATAGGTATTTTATTTGCCGATTATAGCGGCTTCATGTGCTGCGCAGAGCCATGTGTATTTTGTCAGTTATCTGAATAGGTTTCATATTTTAACCAGGATATAAATGTCAAAAAAACACTGTGGCACTGTATGAATAATATAATACCGGCCTATAAACGTTCCACTGCTGGGCACAGGCCTCTTCTCATATAGTGAGGGAACGAGCATTTATCACCACGCTTGCTCATTACGGGTTGGCGATTTCAGATTCCAATTTTATGATGTCCAGGTTCCCTCAGGATATTTTCCTTTACCATTTGACAATTACATCTTAAGTAGAATGATTCAGAAAGTAACTTTAAAACATATAACTTTGAAAAAGTCACACGCCCTAGGCGTGTGACTGTTCAAACCTTGTGCATGCGAATCCAGTCATTAGACCACAACGACCCATAAGTGCAAAGTAACTATTTTTAAATAGAAATCCTCATTTGTACTAAAAGGAGGCTACGTTAAAAGTTTTATTTCGCAATAAGTCAGAAATTGTGTTTTCTCTATAAGTAATATTTATGATAAGGATAATTGTGAAAATACTTTGAGTCTAGCTATTTGAAAAGGACATAATTTCTAGGAATAGACCCTCTATTCCTAGAAATTATGTCCTTTCGATTGCACAGTACAACAACCCAAACAATTACACAATCAAACAACCCCGTGACTAATCAAATGATTTCTTCGTATAAACAAAATACTACCCGAAAGCAATTAATAAATAAAACATAGTGAGTAATAAAGCCATCACGGTACTAATGGTACACAAATTACACACCGCTGGTACCAGATGGCCGAAGTACCAATTAAAAGGATATCAGCCGACATAGTCGCGCTATTTCGTAAATAGCACTTTTATTTTTGAGTAATTTATGGATTGGTTTATTATTGATATTATTGAGCACCTCATTATTAGGGCCCATGTGTTTTAAATAAATTTTGGTTACTTAAGTGCCACCGAGGCCGGCCCAGGAAGAGGTGGCGGGACATTCTGGCCGTGTACCACGAGGGCTAGTTCGAGGTGACACGGGATAAGGATGTATGGAGGGACTTGGGGAAGGCCTTTGCCCAGCAGTTGGACAGTATGGAGTAAAGAAAAAAAAATGAAGTTATAGGTATCAAACAGACAGAGTTGGCAGTTGGGAAATGTCGACTTCACGAGTTAAAAAAAAATTAAATGTAATTGATAGTGCATATCCTAATTACATTATATGATGAAGAAATTGAATTTGAATTTTAAAAAGCAAATGTGGGAAAGGGCAACCGGTTTTTCTTATGAACACACTGAACTTTTTGAACACTCTGCCTTTAGGTAACTATCTCTAACACTGACTGATGTCTTGGACGATGGAGCTTTATACAGGTTTAATTTAAAAGGAGTGCGTATATTCTCCGAGGTAAGCAGGTGCAAAAAACTGAACCCAAAAAGACGGACATTTAGATTTTTTAAGATATTTTTTAAAATGAATCTAGTCATGCAATTCCAAAGGTTATTCCTATGGAAAACAATTCTAAAGAAAAATAGATAATCATCGTTAAACCGTAGTTTCATAAATAATTCCCTTATATGTAACTACCAATGTAATTTACGTTTAACCACAATTATTAATAAGTTTTAGTTATAATGAGAATTGTTTCGCACAGTGACCACAGCCGAAATTGTTGGCGTTAACCCAGCAAATGCGTTCGACGGGTCTTAATGGTTCCCGGTCTAAGTTTAATTTAATATTAACTGTAGCAACAAGACGCTGGTCTTAGATGCAACTTAATATGCTAAGAAGTTGGTACACACTTACGACAAGTCGCAAGCAAAGTGTTTTTATTACACATATTATTATTTTTGGTAAGCGATATGTAACTAGTTTTTTTTAACATACTTAACGGTAAGTTTTAGTTTTGTATTTTATAATTAAAAAAAGATGTTTTATGTAAACCATATCTGTAGAAAATTGCGGCTATGTTTCTGAAGTTAAATATTTTAGATGATTAATATATTATTATCTGGAGCGAAACAGGGGAGACCTTTGCCCAGCAGTGGGACAATAATTAGGTTGTTAATATTACTACTACAGGCTTGTTAGTAACAATACTTACAGAAAAGTTTTGTATTTATTGGTTACTCCGTCTTATGACAATTAATAACAAAATCCTCGAATTATGTAAGTGACATAAGACAAAAAAGTCTGATACTTTAGTCGCGCGTTCGTATTCCACGTATACATTGTAACGTATGGTTTGGCGCGTATTGTGCTGTCGCGCGCAGACGGACCGTTAATGTGTGGTCGGATTACGGAAAGCTATCAACAATGCGCGACTTTGGTACCGGGTACATAAGACCCGGACTCGCAGATTAAGGGTTAATTGAAATGGAATTTAATATTTTTGTTATGTATAAAGTCCTTGTGAATGAAAGGTTCGTGCATCGAAAATGTGTACTTTTCGCAATGTACATTATATCACGTCTAGGTTCTCACTGCAATTGTTTTTTTTACTAATTGCTAAATCGCAAAATCGGCTGTTCAGTACACTGACGAGTAATGCGTTAGTAGATTTTTTTCGCGACTTCAGTGTTAGTCCCATTATGAAAGTTGTCCGCGATATAATCCGTTTAAAGTATATCAGCATTCTTTTAATTTTGTATCTTATACAATCGTACGTAAAACTCGAATATAAATTATAACAATAATAGCCTAACTATTAAACATATAATTACATTTCACTAAGTCCGGGTAGCATCTGCAAAAAGGGTTAACCCGTCAATGACTACGGTTGTTAAGAAGTAACCAAATTATTAGTAATTGGATTAGCCACGTCGTTGCATTCAGTTGCAGAATTTATTTGAATGGCATGTCATTTAACCCTTTAAATGCGGCTGGTAGTAGGGGTTTTAATTTTGGTCTTAATTAAATAAAATGTTGTGAATTGCGACGTTAAAACTAATAGCACTGTCTACTTTCTTGGTTTTATGAGTTGGTATTTGCATATCATAACAATGCTGGTCTGAAGAAACAGATATTTGCATATTCTTCGTTGTGTCATAGCATAACGGTAATCAGATTTTTATAAGAAAATGTAAAGTATTCCTATTCAAAAGATTTTCTAACCTTGATACGGAAAACCATTGCAGATAGTATTATTAATTTACAAACTTTTTATTTACTTTTTAAGATGTAAACAAAATATTGAAATACGAAACATTACGTTACAAAAACATTTCCCCGAACCATCAAACACACCTTATTTAAATTTTCCAAAACATCCAATCTACATTATCTGTTCAAATATAAAAGAAATATATCCAATGCCAACAGGAAATGCTTTTATATTTGTCAATGTCACATCCCCACAAAAAAATGGTGGAATTTGTGACATTTTTTTCGCAAATGAACCGTGTCGACGTTGGGTCTCTCTTATTAGATTAACAAGTCGATTTGCGATTCTGTGTGTTCATACACATGTTTATTTTACGGAAATGAATCGCATTTTGGCTGGGGAGTGTTGAACTGTTGACTCAGCTTAGGTACCTACTCGTATATTTGTTGTCTTCGGTCGGTTGGATTATGCGTGGACGGTTGTAGGGTTAGATTATAATTATTTGTTTTATTTATTTAAATTTGGATTTCATCCCAGAATTCATTACATTTTTTAATCTGCATTTAAAATGAAGTACTTAGATAAAACGATTACATAAAGCAATGCAATGTGTGTTTATTGAATTCAATTTTATACAGGACTCAACTTTTTTTTTTAAATAACGAAAAAGGATGAATTATACTGAGTTAACTCAACAATGGTCGATACGATAGTTCCTTGCTTTTCTCTAAACAAAAACACGCCCTCGATTCAAGAGCTTACAATAAATAGCCATACATTTATAACTAAATATGAAACAGAATGAATCATGAGCATTCACGATGCATTCACAGCGGGCCACGTCACGTGTTCCTATGATTAGTTTGCAGATTCTTTGCATTCGAAAATATTTACACTACGTTAAATCTACAAGCGATTGGCCACCTTCAAAGCAAACAACACAAAGTTCAAAATAACAAATTCCAACTATGATAGCTTGAATTTAAATGTGGTTTTGTTTTGTAAATAATAATAAACTCTAGTTGTACAGCATACAGTTGATTTTTGAAGTAGTGTTTGCATTCGAAGGGTTGCGATTCGATGTTCACAATCGAATTAGTTGACCGCCCGCTGTTTTTGCTACTCCACACAATAGATTTCTTGGAAATTGGACGTGTGTTGATGAAATTACCCCGGGACAAGGGTTTTTAGCGATTTCAAGGTTTTATTTGGTAGCTTTAATATTTTTTCTGATCTATCGAATAATCTGTTTTAGTTTCAAAAGAGTAAAAGGCAAATTCAAAATTGAACTCATTAGATTAAATAAAAATTGGGGTCTGTGTGTGTTGGGGCTTGCCATTATTAAGGTGTTAAGGTGTAGTCACCACGCTGGGCATGTGGGTTTGTACCCCCGTCTACTTTCAGTTCTTTAGGAGAACGCTGCTGCCTATTCTCCTTATTTCTATAACCCTTAGTCGCCTCTTACTACACCCACGGAAAGAGAACGTCCCCTGGTTCTATTCTATGCCTAAGCCCCACGGCAATATCTTTACCCATTGGTAAAATATTTTTAACCGAATTTCCTACCTTTCATAATTTTGTCCGAGTTGAATTTTAATACGTTTGAATGAGACTAATCCACAGACTAACGTAATATCATATTACTTGATATTATATTATTGTCCTAACGACTCTTCTGCTGGCAAATGGGCACTTGAATCTGACTTCGATGTTTCTAATGGACTCTTAAGTAAACGTTTGAGATTCCACTGATCGGAGAATAGGAGTATTAGGGAAATGTGTTCCCATAATCATACCAGAAAGTGTACGGTAGAAATATACTACATACACAGGATTATTTTAAAAGGAGTGCGGATATCCTAAGAGGTAATCAGGTGCATAAAACTGAACAACTTTTCCCAAGGAACATAGGTCGAAATATAAAAAATAAAAATCAACTTTTATACAAGCATAAGTCACGTGACCTGTCACCTTGCATGCAAATTTCATTTTCCATTTTAAGATTTCGACCATGTTCCTTGGGGAAAGTTGTTCAGTTTTATGCACCTGATTACCGTGGAAGTTTCAAGAGATTCTAGATTAGCAAGTAAATGTAGATAAAAACTTGTAGGTTTGTTTTATGTTTTATGTTTCATGTCTATAATGGCTAGCACCACCAGACCAAAAGCTGAATTAAGATTGATGTATTTAACGGTAAGTTTGACTGATGATATGATATGAGTGATATGAGTTTAGAACTACCATAATTATTACTATTTTATTTATGTATTTACTTTTAAATGCAAACAATTAAACAGTAGCTACAATGGATTTGGATGGACTTTATGCCTCAGGCAGCCATACTACACATGTAGGAACATTAGACAACCCTTACAGGAAATACGGTAAATGTAAAGAAATAAACCACATTTGCAATTCACATAGAGATGTTCCGATAAATAAATGGAATGTATAGAGATCATATCACAGATTCTTGTATCAACATGTTCAATCGTCAAAGAGAATCTCATACGATATAATATTCGTATTCAATAGCCCGTATCTCAATGAGTTAAGGTTGATAATCGGTTAATTACGTATTATTTGAGAAGTAGGGCCATTGCTAATTCATAGTCAAACAAACGTGGTGAGCTTCTGAATAAATATGAATATTGCTGAACAGTCTGTCGAAGATATTGTTCAATAAATATGCTTTGAAGTAAAACATATATTAAAGTGCCACAAACACTCTGACCCCATGATAGCTGTTGTTGGATTTTGTGTTCCAACTCGATAGAATTATCGTTGTGTTTAGGGTAAAAATAAGCAAAAGTGTACAAGTGTACAGTCAACAGCATAAGTAGATGATCAAAATCAGAAATTCAATACCAATTAATGGAGTTCGCGTCAGAACTGTGTAGCGTTGAAGTGATTCAAAGTAGGTATGTGATTGTAAAGTATACCAAAATATTTACTACTAGTACAGTTGCCATATATTCGTGATCAGTTTTGACTCCCAAAATTATAAACTTAATTCATCATCTACTTTCGCTGTGTCAGGAGAGACTCTTGGCTAAGTGTAAGCCGTGAGTCTCGACCAATAATGAAGATGGATGGGTGACCATTATAAATAACCTAGACCCCTCCGTGACTGGGAAAGCACGTTAGGCTTTTGGTTCCGACTGTCATACAGTAATCTTTGATAGTCATTAAGTCATTACAATTCTGAAAAATAGGATACTGTATGTGTTTCGTACTTATCTTTCACATTGTAAAAGTTTGGTATTTAATTGTTCATGTTTTTATCCTTCCCTGCCATTTTTTTCATTTCTATTTTACTCTGTTGTAGATAGAACAGTAACCAGGGGGCCTAGACAATGTAACAATAGATTAGCGAATTCGCTGATGGAAAATTTCAAAATGTATGGGAATGACGTAAATCATCGAAAGATCACGTGGCGTATCTTCAACGATTCGATAATTGGTAGACAATAGCTTGTTGCCGGTTGTTCACTATAGAAATGGCATAAATACAAGAAATAATGCGAATAAAATAATTTTATAACCTAAATAAGCGCCTTAAAAATTTAAATTTATTGATAAAAAAATAACTAGATTTAATTTTAGAAATCTAGTTTGTATTTAGTACCAAGTCCAATCTACCCCTAGGGAAGACTCAGCGTGCAGTTTATGACATGAACACATTACACACATACAAATATGAGATACTAGCAATATCTGTCAAAACCTAATACCTATAAAGTGATGCCATTGAAACACCCTGGCCAGGCCGCCCAGGCTGACAGGATATCGAAAGCTACGCTACACCGTCAAAAAGCGTCGTGACCGAATTTCGGTCACGGCGGCTTTTCTCAACAAGATAAGTCGGGATCCGCACGGGACAATATTTTAGTGCAACAGTGTGAGCGCGAACACAGTTACACTCTGTTCCTTCACCCTCATAGTCTGATGGAATGGTAGACCTACACGACCAGAGAGAGATGAGACGCAGGAACAAAAGCTATACGTGCTTTTCGAAGCACGGGGGTGTAAAAACCTCCTTACTCCCTGACTCTAGACTGCACTGAGTATTTTTAACAGAAAATACCCAGTAACTAGTTTTGGCCCGATCTAGGATTCGAACCCGAGGCCTCGTGCACGGTAGTCGCGCTTGTAACCACTAGACCAACGAAAAAACTATAGCAATACGTTATTTTATCTTCAACTCAACTGAGCCTATCGCGGTCCACATCCAATCATTTTGCGTTTTAAATAATCTGATTTACATCTCACTAGCTTACACTGGATAACACTACTGCACTTTTTTTTTTTTTTTTTTTTTTTTTTTGACGCTGGGAAAAAATGCATTACGCATACCCCCCCATATGGGGGAATGGGGGGGTTATGTGGGACTCCACGGGCTGACCCGGTATACCCACTAAAACAACCCAGCGGCATTCCCGCATCGTCTGAGTGGAGGAGGACTGGGAAACCGGCGCAGCCTTTACGTCCAGTCCAACACTACTGCACTTGGCAACCCTATCTACGCTGTGGGGTTGGACTGCGGCCATTGCAAATAATGAGAAATGCATAAAAAGCACCCACTAGGGTTACTGGATATTGGGCCGACCATAATGATTGATTAAAATTGATAATCAAAAAATTTGGAACTCCGAAAAGGTTCAGATTGGTATAAAGTATATTGTATGTAAAGTATCGAGTTGTGATGAAATGTATATATACGTAAACGTACTATACATAATTAAAATAAAAGGAATCTCCCCTCAACGAAATCAAAATATTTTGGGTACCTATTTCCCATTGACCTAGAGCTATTTTTAGCAAATAAAATCGTCTTATACTAAAAGTCTGTTCTTGTATAAGTAATATATTATTTACATTTATTAAAAAATAATATAGACTTTGTACGGAGACCTCGGTGGGTGAGTCCGACTCCTTCTTATCCGGTTTTTAAACCTTTTCCTTATCGGAAAACTGAAACGCAAATTATCTTATGTCTACCTGTAGCTACTTCACACCTTAGAGTAACAGAGACAGCATGATACTTATCGGCGACTTCAAACTTATTGACGTTCCAGTATTCGGTTATAAGGCACTAAATACAATTATAACTCTGATCCCTACACTATGATTCCCTGTGTCGTAGAATCTTCAACTATAATTAGTTTAATGTAACTCTATGAAGAACAGAAAATACTAACTCGGATAATTACCGAATTAATTTTGATCGTAAAACTAGCTTAACCCACAAACTAAGCCATGATATCAATCATAAACCAAAGGCATTCATAAACGTAATAATGTTTCATTCTGATGTAATTACACGAGTTACTATCTTTGCTGTTACTACTTTATGAGTAATAATAAAGGAATTAGTTTCGCGAACATAACTGGATTACACTGTATTTAGCAAACGTTTTATTACTAGACTTACGAAGCCATGAATGAAAGAGAAATTAAGACAACTTTTTAATAAAAATAATGTAGTAAGTAACCTTTGGTTAAAATCTTAATATATATAAATCTCGTGTCACAATGTTTGTCCTCAATGGACTCCTAAACCACTAAACCGATTATAATAAAATTTGCACACCGTGTGCAGTTTGATCCAACTTGAAAGATAGGATAGCTTACATCTTAATTTAATAAAAAAAAATTGAGACCGCGGGCGGAGCAGCGGGAAACAGCTAGTCCAATAATTTTGTAGAGCAATATAGTAGAACAACGGTTATTACCTGACTATCTCTTCAGTGAGATATATTATTGTTTTATTTAATTATTATGGTAGTGTATTTATAATTTATACCAAAACTTTGAAAAATGTCACACAGTATAAAAAGTGTTGTACTTAAACAAAGAAACAAAACATATTATATTTCTAAAATTGTGGTAAAATGTTTTCGCGGTCTACGTTGGATGCGTATGAACATGGGTGCAGGTTCGAACCCAGGCATATGTCACTTTTTCAAAGTTACATGCACTTTCTTGATTATTCCATGACACAATTGATAAACGGTGAAAGAAAATATTGCGCGGAAACTTGGATTCCTAAAATTTTTGTCTGTAATCGCCAACCCCTAGTGAGCCAACGTGGTGACCATACTCGTACCTGTATGGGAAGAGGCCTGTGCCCAGCAGTGGGACATTTGCAGGCCTGTATTATAATGTAATGTCATTGCAGGTTTTTTCAGCGTTTAGTGGAATAATACGTAGAATATAACCTGAGACACATTTAACATATAGTTAAGTATTAATACTAATAGATAAAGGCTAATTGTATTGTGTGTTACTGTTTGGTCAATAAAAATATTTAGACTGAAAAGTATGAATTGTTACAATATTTATGAAAAATAATAAGTTTAAACATTCACAGAATGTGCCTTTGAATGTTATAATAATATAAATCATTGAAATATTTTAGATAAAAGGTATAATAAATAGCAGTTGGTAAAAGATTCTCACTCATTAACAAGAAGTTGCAATGGTGAAGTTACATGTAGCAGTGCTCTTAGCGGTGTTGGGAATGGCCTCAACATCCTTCGATCCTGATCTTCACGCCAAGTTTAAATCCATGGAGACCAAGGAGTTCGTTGAGTACTTTAATAGCCAGGAACACTCCTGGAAAATGACCGAGTACGTCGATCAGGACGAAATGAAATATAAACCTTGTGCGAAACTTCTTCCGAATATAAAAGAACGCTTACCGATACAAGAGCACAATCCTGAATCATTTAATGACTTGCCTAAAAACTTTGATGCGCGGGAAAAGTGGTCCCAATGTGAAACAATTAAAGAAGTTTACGACCAAGGAGGTTGTGGGTCTTGCTGGACGTTTGGCTCCGTCTCCACTGCATCGGACAGAACCTGCATACACAAAGGTGTCAATGTTAGGCTTTCTGAACAGGAATTAGGGTGTTTACAAGATGATGTCTGTAACGGAGGTATACCCACTTTGGGATTCTTTTTCTGGCAAATCTTTGGTTTTGTTTCAACTGAATGTAAACCATATGATATTGCGAAGCTGAAAGAAAATAATTGCGAATATAAGTGCGTTGATACTGAAAAGGATTATGTTCAAGATAAACATTTTGCTGAAAAGTTTTACTCGATTGCGAACCGAAGTGAGGAAATTAAAGCTGAGCTGTTTCATAACGGTCCTGTAGAAGCAAGTTTTTTAGTTTACGAAGATTTTATGAAGTACAAGACTGGAGTGTATCGACACAAATTTGGTGCTTTAAAAGGCGGGCATAGCGTCAGGGTTATAGGCTATGGTGTGGAAAATGACGAAGATTATTGGCTAGTAGCTAATAGCTGGGGACATATCTGGGGTGATCATGGTTACGTAAAAATTAAGGCTTTCGATCATGATTTACTATTTGAGCAAATTATGATGAGTGGTCTACCAAAAATTTAAAATAACTACTTACCTGAAAAAATTATATCTTAAAAATTGTGGAATATTAATGTTTCATGCTGATGTATCTATTGTATTGGGTATAAATTATATTCTTATATTGTATATACAATTGACTATTTTTCGTGCTATAATCATTTTTAATTTTATTTCAATGGTAAATAAGGAATGAAAAGTAAAAAAGAAAACCTTTTTGGTTTTATAGTTGATTGAGCTCATGCAGTATCAGTAATTTTTCATCTCCATTTATTTCACCTTTTTCACCAAGGGTTCCGTACCTAATTTTTTGCATTTCTGAATTTATTTTTTAACTAGGTTCTGCCCGCGACTTCGTCTGCTTGGACTTCAGAATTGGGTTCAAAAAGAAATGAAAAATGAGAATGTAATGAAAAATGGAATAAAATTTTCACCTGAGTTATAGCTTGCGCTGTACTAGAGAAAAATACCAAATTTAAAAGCTGTCTGCCCACGGCTTAGCTCGTAAACAATTTTCAATTTTCCTTCGGGAACTACGGAATCGGATAAAAGGTAGCCTATGTTCTTTTCTATATCAAAGGCTATATGCATGCCAAATTTCATCCAAATCCGTTTAGCCGTTTTTGCGTGATTGAGTAACAAACATCCATATATCCAAACATCTAAACATCCACACTTTCATATTTATTATAATAATATTAGTAGGATTACGTCCTTTTGAACCGCTTTGTTACTTAGTCGGGTTATAGTTCTTAACTTTACTTAGTATCGTAAAGTAGATGTTTGATTTTTTACAGCTACTAGGGACTATAGATCTTAAAGTATGGTAGAATTAATTGAACTCGATATCTTCACGCGCTTTCGAGATAAAGGGTCTTGACAGACAGACGGACGGGCTACTAAGAGATCTTATAATGGTTACATTTTTTCCTTTTGAGGTGGGTATGGAACCCTAAAAATCGTTTGTAATGGCTTTAATGACTAAAATTTTAATCGCTTTGTTTAACAGTCTAATGCAAGTAATAAGAAATTGAGCCCTAAACATTTTCAATACTCGAAGTCATCTGCACATAAAAATCGGCACTATTGTCAAGTAACAAGCTTACCATGGTTAAATTAGGTTGCCGTAGCGACCAGATTTGAATCATGAACAACTTTAGACTTTTGCAATGCAAACGTCGAGGGCTTATGAACAATAGTCTACACTAATATTATAAAGAGGAAAGATTTGTATTTTTGTGTGTATGTTTGTAATGAATAAACTCAAAAACTACTGATTCGATTTCAAAAAATCTTTCACCATTAGAAAGTTACATTCACTTTGAGTAACTAGGCTATATTTTTTACTAAAAAGTTAGGTACCACGGGCAGAGTCGCGGGGTAAAGCTAGTTTTCTTATAAAACCTTCAGGGGCATAGATTACTTGTTGATGAAGATAGAAAATACCTCACTACACAAGTACAGTAAACAGCAAAAGTAGATTATGAATTGAGTTTAATTTTGGAGTCAAACCTGATCACGAATATATGGCAACTGCACTAGTAGTTTGGTACTTAAATTTACAATCACATACGTTGAATCACTTCGACGCCACACAGCTCTGACGCGAACTCCGTTCATTAGTATTGAATTTCTGATTTTGATCATCTACTTTTGCTGTTGACTGTACTACTATGATATTGATTGTCTGGTAACTCACTGTAAGTATAACAGAACCTTTACATACAGGATAGACCCAGTTTTAAATATAATCTTCTAATGCGTAAATAAAATGGTCAAACGAAACAAATGTCACATATAAATAATATATTTATTTTCAAAAGCCAATACAGTAAAACTCAAATGAATAAACAGTTTAATACTATCTTTCCTCCGGTATCCCTGAGTACATATTATCAATAAATAAATCCCTTTGTAAAAGTTTAATTCTAACATATCCATTTTCTCCCCAATCTCTTCCCCAAGTGTTTGCTGCCAACAAATAGTCAACTCCATTTTCAACACCATAGCCAATTATACGAACACTATGATGAAATTGAAGTAACCCGTAAGTATATTCGTATATTCCTCCTGTATACCCTCTTCCGGTTTGATTATCCAATAAATCTTGATAAACATTAATAGATGCCTGTATAGGACCATTTAAGAACAGTTCCATTTTAATTCTAATTGGATCAAAAGGTATGCTGTAAACTTCCTTAGCCAAATGTTTATCTCTAAAATACGTGTCAGTATTTGTGTCAGTCTCACAGAGAAGAACACAACCGGGTTCTGTTTTTAGTTCTGGATGATACGATCTGCATTTTCTTGTAACTAAACCATAATCTTTCCAAAATTGAAATCCTTGACTTGCTGAACCTGTTTGACAAATTGTTCCGGACGGATGAGAACATGCTAGATCTTGTTCTGAGAGTTCCACATGTTTATTTGTGTGAATGCATATTCGGTCTGAAGCGGTGTTGGCAACACCATGAGCCCAGCATGAATCACAGAGATGTTGATTGTAGATTTCTCCGATGGTATGACAATGCGGCCATTTTTGTCTTGCATCGAAATTTTCAGGAAGGTTTACCATTGCTTCAGAAAACCGTAATGATGGTATATCATAATGATCATTTAATTCATCTGTATCATTCAGATCCATTGGCGTATAGGGAATATTGAAATTATACTGACCCATTTTCCACGAATAGTTTTGATTGTTGAAGTACTCTAAGAATTCCGAACTTTGCATGGTCTGAAATCTTGTATGCAATTCTTCATTGAAGATACCGAAGGTACCTCCTAACGTCGTGAGGAAGATGGTTTCAAGTATCATCTTCATAGTCAACTGAAAATCTGTTTTAGCCACTTTTGATTGACACCACTATTTATATGCGATTTTGGAACTACGGAACGATTGGCATGCCACTAAATATAATAAAAAAGTTATCAGGACATGATAAAATAATAGTAAAAAAGCACGTGTATAGATTAGGATGTCGTTAATTGAGGAATGCGGCTCATAAAACTGATGTATGTCGTTGATGCATTTCTCACTCACGGGAGCATTTATACAAGGTAGAATTTTATTAATACTATCTGTAGAGAAAGTACTCTAAATACCGGAGATAGCAAATTAAGCTCCAATGAGAAATTCCTTTATTTTTAAAAATAAATAAAATTGAATTCATAGTTTTTTGAAAATACGCTTTGTAAACCGAAGAACTGGGAATCAAAGGGGCTAAAATGCGAAATATTAGCATCCTATACTTTTATGGCATCAATCGATAGGGACACTCATAAGATCAATTCTCTCTAACAAACATAATAAATTAAATAAAAGATCAATTTTATTTTTCTATTCCCAGGTCGATCAAGAGCATAACATACGAATGCATTTTACTTCCTTTTAAAAATAAAGTTATATTTCTTTAGAGCATAAATTGCTATCTCCAGTATTAAGGGAAATTTCCTTCCAGGTGGCATTAAAACCCCACCCTCTAAATAAGCAAAAATCTCAATAAAAAAGATACCGAATGATCGTGTGTACGTCGCCTATCTTCCTGTTGTCTGTCAATGAGGATGTTAAGCATTTTGTAACGTTCAAGCGTCTTGAAACATAGGCACGTATATTTTGGGACCTTAAAGATTCGCAGTGATGCTATAAATACTTGATGTGGTAACGATATTTACGTTTAAAACACTTAAAAAGTTTCTTTTAATGCTACCAAAGTGGTTAAATTTATTCATGTGCATAAAACGACTTATAAAAGCGATCATAATGTGTTAAACAGTTATAGCGCATAAAACTATATCCTAACTGAGGCATGTTATTGCCGCTGAACGTTTACTGCAAGCGATTCGGAATTTTAATGGCCACACGTGAACGCTTCTGATATTACGATGTGTACAGTTTATTTATAAGATCCTATCTATGGTGCTTGTCAATCTCGGTATATTCGAATATAATATAGATTGAAGATAGTAATTTAAAAAACGATAGCAAAAGTCATGATTTAAGATAAAAAAAAGTCATCATTCATCAGTCTGTAAGGTAACAGGTGGTCACCCATGCCGTGGAGTTGCGGCCTTGAATAAGCCCCCTCCCCTCTCTAACCGTGGGTGTGTTAAGAGGCGAGTTAAGGAATATAAACTAAGACAATGGGCAGCAGCGTTCTCCTAAAGAACTAAATGCGGTGGGTAAAAACAACATCACATGCATCAAATTGCTTCGAATCCAAAGTAAGTAGCTAAAGGACTTGTGTTCTGGAATTACGAGACAGCGAAGGTACCACAAACACCCGGTTTGATTGTTTGGTCACCCGTCCAAAGGATAACGGTAGCAAAATAATGTAACGTTAACTACGACTATTAGAATATAACCTTGATTGAATATACTATCTATGTATATAATAATAAAGAAAGTATGCTATAATATTACAAATCGTACATTTGGAATTTAAAACTTTAGAAGCAAAGGTAAGTAACAGCATATTCCAAGTCGCATATCTGGAAACTTGTCGAATCAAGTTACTACAAGGCGACGAAATGCATATGAACCATAAATCATACATTTCGCATACACTCCGTGACTCCATCGAAATGTACCTTCGATTTTAGAGACATGCACTAACTTGGGAAGTCCAAAGCTAAATAACATTTTGGATGTGGTATTTCTAAGAAGAAAGCAATCAACTCCATCGACTAATTCTACCCTAAATGTATTATTTATTTGTGTTATTATTTCATTATAATGCTTAACAAACATTTGGATTAAGTATGATTCTAATTGTGATTCCCATTAAGTCTAAAATACACCTAACAGATGTTAAAAAAGTATCATTATGAGAAATACTTTTGTCTGGTCTTCCTTAATCAGTTTTCTAAAGTTTGGAATAAATCTAATTTAGCCCTGCTTACTTTATTTTATGTTTACATTGTTTATCAAAATGATTGAAAATCTTATTAGGTACAAAAAAAATCTGGTGTCTCCTCCAATTTTTTTCTTAGATCAACTAAAACGCGGAAATGCAAAAGTCGGATACCGTACGTCTAGAACTTGCGACATTAATATACTTGGACTATCCAGTGCCATGGAACTTGGAACTCATAGGATTTAATATTGTTTATGACGCGTTTGTTTTACGTTCGTGTTTATATCAAACTTTCTGAAAGCATTACGGGACTTCCTTTAGAATTTAATGCAAATGCTTGGCTTACGTACGACTTATTTTTCCTAAAACTATTTTAGTTATGTGGGTTTCAGCTTCTACAATCCTCTTTTCATACAATACTCGTAATATTTCGGTTGAGCTTGTGGATTTTATACTACTAGGTAGTTAACTACTAGGTAGATTTTATACTAGTAGGTGAGCCATTTCACCAGCCTTCTTTTTCTGCATTGTCTCGGGTCTGGGTGTTTGTGGCACCTTCGTTGTCTCGTTGTCTCTGATGTTTATACAGAAATATCATTAATCGACCACAGAAACAGCATTTCCTTCATTCGTGATGATAAAGAGAGAAAAACTGAAAATCTGACGATTTTATGCAGGCGCTTCTGGTTATATGTGCTTAGGTTAAAGTCCATATACCAAAATATGGCTTACCCCACAGTGGCCCTGAGGCTTAAGCGCAGGATGACAAAAAGTAAAAATGGTAGATATACCAATTACAAATCTGCTTCGGTCACAAAGACAAATATTCATTTTGAATCAGCTTTTCGCATCGTTGGGCACGGGGACTAAGTCGGCTTTGAAAGGGTTTCATGACATATTTGTGTTGTTGAAACTTCATCCCATCCTTTTACCAGCATTTTAAATTCAGGTTGGACTAGTTTATTTTCACATGGTATGGAGTTGTTTTTTTTAAGAGATTTATTTAGCTCTCTAACTTAGAGGTTTTATTGGAATTTTATTACGGTATTCATCTGTGTAGCCTCTTCCCAAACTATGTTGGGGTTCGGCTTCCAGTCTTACTGGATTTATCTGAATACCGCATTTTACATTTAGCGACTTAAACAGTAGGTAATCAAACCGCGAGGAGCTTGTGTAAGTGATGCCGCGGCTCCAGAAAAGGCAGAGACGGGACCAGGGTGTTTTTAGTCGGTGCATGTCCGACATGTCCTTTTTAATGTCAGTGAATGAAACTATACATTACTCGGGTATATTATGTTGTTTGAATTCACTTGTTTTTTTGTATTGTGCCCCATTACACACGTCGATCAGATAATTCATTATTATCAGTACAAACAGAATGAATCATTCGTCCCAATTCGATTTGTGTACATCTTTCTTCTGCTAATGTTTTATTCAGTCTTCGACGGTAAATAAGTTTAGTTTCGGACAAAACATTCCCATGTGACATAGATACAAAAATTTTGCCAACTTTACTTTATTTGCACAACTTTTTACTTTCAACCTTAATTCAGAAATAATAAAGTTCAGATTGCAATTTTTGGGTTTTCGCAACTGCAAAATTATCTAGGTCCGGCTATTCTTTGTGGGGGAAACGGGCTATCCGTCAAAGTCGGTTTTATTTATCGTTTTAGTTGAATTTTATCGGACTAATAGCCCCTGAGATAAATTTACGATTGGCAACGGAATTGTACGGTGAAAAGGGTTCTGTCGGATGCACCTTACGTATGTATGGAAGCACTTAGAAATGAAAACTGACTTGAATGGTCTTATTACGTAACTGATATTTTTCAACATATTGTCGTTCCTTCTAATATACTATTTATTAAACTTTACAGTCCTTTGCTGCATACTTATGTTTGAGTAATATTCTTTTTTATTTTTCTATTTCATTAGTACTTATAAAAGGCGTACTGTTTGAATATCATTCAGCTAGTTGTAAGATTCCGTTGAATAGTTGTAATGTTTCCTCTTTTATTTCCTGGTACAATTTGAGGAATAACCCTATTTGTAATTTATAACTACATTCTTATCCAGAATCACACAACATTTGCTCCATCGAGTATCTGTCAATGTATACGTGAAAAATGTAATGTGTGTTGGACATTTATTTGATGTCTGCCAGCTGACGTGATCGATGTTCGCTCGTTGCTCTTTGTTGGTGTAAGTTCTTGCACTCGATTTGTTTGTAACCTTAAACTTATAACTTAAAATCGTAAACTTGATGGGGAAATGATGTGGTACCTTAAAGAGATATTTGAATTATTTTATTAATGGTTCAGCATTTAAAACTTATGAGTTAAGTTGATTGTGCTTTTTTTGGAATAGGTGAATAAACCTTTGTTATGTATTGTTAGAGCCCTAATTCGTAATTTTTTTGAGTCCCTAATTTCCTAAATTAAGTCTTTTGACGAACCAATATGTGGTGCCTTTAATGCCAGCGTTATTATTCGCCAAAATGTTTGTATATTTTTAAGGCTTTTCAATGCTTGCTTTTAGTACAAATATACTAGATCGAAACACCGTAACAAGTCTCAGCTCTGACGAAATGACTGAAAAAATAAAAAGACGAGGAACTTCAAATAAGTATTAATGCAAGTTAGTATTTTGTTGCACTGAATTTATGTATTACCGGAACCATCTAATCTAAAACTACACAGATACACCAGTCACATTACCAGAACAAAACCAACGACGTAAGTGCAACAACCAACATTATACTACTTAATCAAAGAGACATACGAATATCACCACTCCTAACAAAATGTATCACATTAAGTGCTTTGTTGCAAACAAATGCGGCACATTTGGAACCACCTTAAAATACAAGAAATGTTCACATTTCATCCACGTTTAAAATACTGAAATACTAGCATTGGAAGCTCTTAGTACGACGACCGGCAGACTGTGAAATGTCCTAGTATTTGTCAGAAACTCACCACGGTTAGAATAGGAATGTGCATTAAGTAATCTTGGAGATGATAGCAGGAAACCCTCTGTCTGATTCCAAGGTTTTGCATTTTTTGGATTATCTCAACGGATGTCTGAGGTTCTTTTCAGAGATTTGTATTTTGAATGCCTGCTTTTCTTTTGTTTTTATTTAAAGTTTTCTTTCCACGAAAAATGACTGCACGGATAGCCGAGTGGTATAGGTCACCACGCTGATTACCACTGTGCGCGACGTGTTGCGGGTTCGATCCCCGCATGGGACAAGCATTTGTTTGATCCACAAATGCTTGTTCCAAGTCTGGGTGTTCTTTGTGCATGTAATTTGAATGTTTGTGAAACCCCCGCGACACAAGGATTAAATTCCTTAGTGCGGGCGTCGTTATTTAAAAAAAAAAAAAAAAAAGAAAAAAGAAAAGAAAAAATAAGTTATTTAAAAAATATTCCTTCTTTTAAAACTTTTTTTTTCAGAATTGTTATTTGATTTACTTTTGGATTTTTGGTTTTATATAGTGTACAAATCAATGGTATTAAAAAATCTGGCAAAACGCCATGTTGACACTTTGCGTGACGCAAGGGCTGGGTTTTACTTTGGTCCAAGACTGCCAGCACTTTCAGCACACTTCCGGTCGACATCGACGCGGATGAATTTTAAGACGTATTGATTTTTAGTTTTGATCAGTTTTTTTCATGTGAATAGTTAAATTTATAGATATATCATATTGTTTGTTAACAACTCAATAAAATGATTTTCAATCGGTATTATTCTTATTATATGACCTCAATGTGATGATATTTAATTAATCTTATACGATCTCGATCATGAGTGAACATTCACGCGATCCCAATAAACTAAACAAAGCAATAAAATCTTAGGCGTGAAGCAATAAGAAAGACAATATTAATTACCGTAACAACAATGTTATATTTACAGATTCATAAACCTTATGGCCTTCGAAATAGAGTTTATGTTTGCGTGTTGTTTCGTAGATAACTTTGTAAGTGTTGCTATAGGGTAAGGACGGAAGAACGCCTAATATATGGTGTTTTAGGTAATTAAATGTCACATAGATCAGAGATTAATGATGTGTTACGACGTGTGGGGACCTCTCGTGTTTGTTACTTTGCCGATTTTCTCGGAAATGCGAACACAATGGCGATGTATTTGAAGACAAATGTGATCTTGTGACTTTGTGTCGTCAAAGATGCTGTTATTGCTTGCAATTGTGATAATTTCGCATTAGAAACGACATTAGCTGCAAAAGTTGCCATTTTTCTTTTAGTTTTCATCAATTAACAATGTATTCTTGGGCTACAATATATCTATAAGATAAAATATTCTGATGTTAAACTTTGCAACTCTTAATAAATAGCTCTGCAAATAATACAATTCTAAAATGAAGATATAATTTCCTTTTTTTTTAAATAAATAGCTTGTAATTTGGGTCGCACATTTTTGTTTTTACTTTAATTTATATTTTTATTATTTTGGTTTTCTTTTTTGTGTTTATGCTGTTCATTGTTAAAGTGTCTCTGTCTGTACCTACTGTGTCCAAATTAAAGATTCTTTCTTTCATATTACTAATATTCTTGTAAACCCCTCGCACTAAGCTGAATGCTTTTGTTACGAGTGGGTTAAGGGTTACGGTGGGTTTCGAACCGGCGACCACATGATCGCAAGTCCGACGCCCTTAAGCAATTAGGCTACCACTGCTTCAGAATTACAAGATTACAATACAAAAATATTAATGCATTATATTTAGGTTACTGTATCCATTGTATCAACAGTAAGTATGCCTTTTCTGATGAGTTTAGACAAACATATGTACAGATTTAATGTTCACGAGTTTCCAGCTCTGCTTTAATCAGAATAATGCTGGAGTAATTCACATAAGTACACAGGAAGTAGATAGCAAGGCAATCAAAATTCGCACACAGTCGACATAAACCTGCAGTTGTTATAGCGGTAATAAATTGTCCTGTACAGCCAATCTCAGTAATTAAAACTAGGATAGTCCGCTTCATATTTCAGTGATGAGTTTTGAAGATACCTATTGTAGTTGAAATGGTTTTTAAATTTTAGTTTTTTGGTTTATACCATTACTAAAGATAAGAGTGGCAGTTATCACTTTTATTTGGAAAAAATATTGTTTGCTTTTGATAGTCGCAAGAAAATCACATTACTTGGCTTGGAAAGCAAGGCGAGTGGAAATGCAGGGCTTTCATACAACTGGTGTTCGAATATGTTGGTTTTTTGGTAGGTCCTAAAGGAATTAATTTAGGCTTAATAATTTAACCTAAGATATTTTTCATCCTTGGAATAAAAATGGCGTCTGACAGTTATTGTTTTTAATTAAATAAAAAAATCGTTAAACGAAATTTGATTGAATATTGATAAAGCATGGTAAAATCTACCCTAAGAAGTATTTTAAAAGTATTATTCAGTCTTATCTAGATTGATAAACAAAACACTCTTAATTTCTTTATCGTTTCAAACACACACAAACAATATAAAAATTAACACAACCTAACAACTAATCCATGCCGGTACTTATAAACATAAACTAAGTTTCCCTTATACAGGATATTCCCCTGCCGGAAACGGCCGGAACTAGGTGCAATAATTATTAATTGCCATACTGTAAGATGAAAATGGCGCCTTGAGACATCGCCACGGGACGTCCAAGGGACGTAATGAATTTTGTTTACAAATTTCAATAGAAATTAATTGGCTGGACGTAATTTGCTGTTGTTTGCCTTGGTGATAATTATTAAAAATTATTTTAGTTACGACAGCTTAATAAATTATTTTGAGGTCGAAAAAAAGATTAATGACAGTACAGAACACTTGCTAAAATTTAAAATGTTAAGATACCATTTAAGCTGAAAACTAACCATCGTATGCGGCTGACAGACGCGGCTGATAGAACGTCTTATAGTCAGTCATATAGGTAATGAATATACACCGAGCTGTGCAAACTATAGGCGGTAAGTCGCGGACGTAACCTTGGGCTGCCATTGAGCGTTAGGACGTCCGAAAGGTTTTTACGGCAGTTTTCAAGCATTGAAAAAAGGTACAATCGTTTCTTAAATCAAAGAGCTATTCGCTATAGCGATATTCTATTGCTGAGTTTTTTAATGATAAGTTGTGAATGTGTTCAATTTACTAAATACAATGCCATTATGTTAAAAATATAAAAGCTTTTTGTAGTTTAAGCTTCTAATTATTTTACAACAAATTTGCGTTCATGGGATAAGTTAGTATACTCTTTTATCAGCATTTTACGCATCAGGCGCGGTTGTCAGCCGCTTCCGTCAGCCGCAGGGATAACTAGAATTTTAACTAATACCTCGATCGAATATGATAATGTAATTCGGATAAGGGGGATTCATTTGGTCAGGGTCCGGTAATTTAATTTGTATAATAAGTTAAGACTGATCCTTCTCAGTGTTTCGGAATATTGGCACACAAAACAGCGAAAAGCGTTTCACTACTTAATAAGGTTAGCGAAAAGTTCTATTCGTTCAATAGCCAATACTGCTCCCCTAAGGTACCTGCTAAAAAATAATCCAATTCACAAACAATAAGCATTTTTACACAGATTTCAATTCAACCCCCAAACGCTTACCACCCCACAGCCCTTAATTTATTCTTTCACTGCGTCTTATTATTTGCAAATGGTCTATTTGTCGCGACTTAACCCTTGCAACGCAGATGGGGTCCAATAGACCACGGATTACGGCCGCGCGCCTCAAACCGTCAAACGACGTCGTTTGCTCTAAACGCTCACAATTTATTGATAAGGACATTGACAGATATTGCCGTGGGTCTCGTAAAATGCAAGCGGCAGATTAAGGGTTGACGAGTATTTGCAAATGGGACCAGTTTCCACAGGTTTGGTTTCATTACGAGAGGGATTTTGTGTGTGAAATGGTTCAGAGCTTATAAGCTTTTGTTGTGCAAATTCTCTTGAACTTTATTGGTGCTTCTAAACAGACCGTCATGTTGGCATTAAAAAGGTTCGAATTGTAAATGAGAATATCCATCCGCATAACTAGAGAGAGACCATGACTTCACGGATAGCCGAGTGGTATAGGTCACCACGCTGATTACCACTGTGCGCGACGTGTTGCGGGTTCGATCCCCGCATGAGACAAGTATTTGTGTGATTCACAAATGCTTGTTCCAAGTCTGGGTGTTCTTTGTGCATGTGATTTGAATGTTTGTGAAACCCCCGCGACACAAGGATTAAATTCCTTAGTGCGGGCGTCGTTTTTAAAAAAAAAAAAAAAAAAAAAAAAAAACATGTCCTTTTTTGCTCTTAAATACTTCGCGGTCTTTCTTATAGATTGAAGACCCATATATTATGCAGTGCACAAATATGACAAATATGTTGTTTAAATAAATATTTATTTCAAGCTTTTTTTCAAAGCTGTGTTTGAGTCGGCTTTTAGTCATAGCGGTTTCCTCTGAATACTGTATTTTACATAGAGCGACTGCTTATCTGACCTCCACAACCTCCACAACCCATTACTGGGTAACGCAGTATTCCACTAAGACTGGTTGTTAGAATTTTAATAACTTGACCAACGGCTTATCGCGATTCAAGAGCCATGGACACGGTGTAGTAACAAATGTTTGGCGAATTCATAACTGTTTATATGCATTCAACGGTTAATATGAGTAGGTATTATAAATATAGCACCGTGGGTATTTTTCAAGATCGCCCAACTAGTTCAGTTAACTTACAAAATCACTGCCGCTGCATCAGATCATGATAAGGGATTTGTATTCAGTTTGAAACTAGTCAGGCGATCCCGAGAAGCACGCGTTACATACATAAATAATTTAAAATATACCGCCTATCTTAACCCCTTAATTATTAATCTATTATTTTATAGAATATATATTCTATTAATATTTATTACCTGAACAAAACAAAAAAAAGGTAATTCAGAGGATCACCCAGTCGAGAATTCTGATAGTAACAAACATAAACAAAAAAAAAACAAAAACACTGGAATTCAGATCCTCTTCCTTTTGGAAGTCGGTTAATAACAATGGCACTTGCTTCTAGAACAGCAGTAACAATGTACGAGATCCAATGAAAAATGAATATTCCACAGAAAACAAGATCTTTTTGTAAAACGGCATGTTCTCAGTCTAATGGCGTCTTAATGAGAAGCGAAGTTGTGAAGAGACGTCGACGAGAACATATTAATTACCCTCCTTACACGACGCTCGGATGATTTATGAGTAGAAAATGGATATTTATCAAGTAATCCTTTACTTGATAAATATGCATTTTCAACTTAAAATGCATATTTATCAAGTAATCCTCTTTAACTTTAACGACTTTAAAACTCTTTGACGACCTCCGTGGTCGAGTGGCGTACACACCGGTTTTCGAGGTGTCTCCAGCTCTGAGGTCCCGGGTTCGATCCCCGGACGAGTCAAAGTAGAAAAACACTTTTCTAAATTGGCTCGGGTCTGGGTGTTTGTGGTACCGTCGTTGTCTCTGATTCCATAACACGAGTGCTTAAGCTACTTACTTTGGAATCAGAGCAATGTATGTGATGTTGTGCACATTTATTTAAAAACATTTATTATTTTATTTAAAATGCTTCTACACACGAAACCTAGTCTGCATAGTGGTAATATGCAGACTAGGTAGTAAGTTTGTCGATCTATCTTTGATTTTGAATTAACGTTGGAAGCTGAGTGGTCCTGTCGAGACCATCTCTTAAATTGGCCAGATGGAACGCCCAGATGAACGATGGACCCAAGAATTTTCTTGGGCCCGTTGTAGTTATTTTCCACTAATAATAGTTTTTTAACAACGATCGCGTGCACCCAACACCTCTCATTTTAAGCGCATTCTGGAAATTTGCGTACCCCATTCGGTTTCTATAGCACGTATTCACATAATCAGGTCAAGGGTAAATTACTTCTTCTCTGTTAAGAAAAAATTAACTGATCAATCAGAAATCTTTTGAAAGCATCTCTTTATTTTATATCATAAATCCCAACAAGCTTCTTTCCAAGTTTCAAGTAGTTTTTTTATGCAAAATACATTATGCATACACAGACTATAACTTCTCAATATTTTTCCTGAAACCTGCAGCTAATGTACCCTAAACAATAATTTATTGATATTATTTCTATTCACAATAAATAAAAGAAAAGTCGGAGGGTCAAACCTTACACTTACCATAACAGCATTGTAATATTCAATGGACAACGGAAAGGGTAACCCGTTACTGCGATGGGGTAAAAATGTTAAATTTACCGTCAAGAACTGGCCATTTTTGTCCTCTGTGGCGGACGGCGCGATATTTTGCCGCTTTGTGTTTCCTTTGCATTGATTTCCTTACAAATAGCTGGGCGTGTTGTTGTGTGGTTCAAGTTACAAAATGTAATATTATTTTTTCAAACAAAAGGTTGTTTAATAATATGTGAATTAGAGTTCTTTAGAATATCAGTTTCGCTTAAAAGTAGACGAGATGATCTTCTTTTTGAATGAAAATAAAAGTTACATTGTTTTATAGAAGAAACCTTACCTGATAATGTTAAAAGCCTTAGGTTATTTAACTGTAAATCCGTATTGAAAAGTAGGTACCTACCTACTTTGTTAACTTTTAAAATACATATATCAAAACAAAGTTACCGACAGTATTAAACAATTTGCATTTCTAATAAATCAAAGCTTTATAAACATTTTTTGCTCGTAACTCACACCGAGCGTTGACAGTTCAAGATTTTTGCCCGAGTGGGTCTTTTTTACCCATTTTCCGTGCAATAAAGTCCCGTTGAATCCGACACGCATTTCAAGGGTTAGGTGAGCGGAAAAAATGTGAATTTAATTTGGTCTCTGAGTGTTTTTCCTTTTTTACCTAATGATTTGCGATTTATAATCGAAATTGAATAGAACTTATAATATTTTAATTTCTTTTTTGGGGAAATATTTTGTGGAAAACTTTTTCGGTGTAATAACAAAAATGCAATATTATCGGGAAGGCATAAGATACATAGTTGAAATAACACTTTACTATCACTTATTTTAACGAAATGCTTTTTGCATACTCACACCACTTGCGGTCGTCGTATGTGTACGCGTCGCATTTTTTACGCAAATAAACGATTTTTCTTTCTTTCTTCTTCTTTCTTGCATTTGCAGTACGACTGTTGCAACCTATGTCCATTTTATAATAAAGCCATTAAACGTTCAAATCCAAACGAGCAATTCAAATATAAATAGAACACTAACATCCAATTATCTTAATCACTAAAACCCTATTAAATTATTCATTTCATTTGTCACCGGACGATGGCCGGCAATTGTGCCGTTCACCCTACTGTCCGGCACAAAAACGTTGTTAACTATACATTACATATGCAGATTGAATTCTGTTACACAATGTTTGAATAAACCTGTTAATGGATGCTATTGTAATGAATTACCTCTTTAAATAAGTTGATTAAAATGGAGTGGTCATTATTTATCTTGCATAAATAATGGAGTATAATGGACTTAGGAGTTTAAAGGGACTTAGATGGATGTGTAGATGGATGTGTGTGTATTGTTCTGTTAGATTGAGCAGCTAAGGTTTATCGTTAGCTTTATGAGGAAAGTAACCATCTAACCTCGCGAATGAATTTTAAGAAGTTTTATACTTTGAAAGTTTGACCATCGACTGATAGCTTGACCCAAACATGGGTCGAATGAACTTGTAGCTATTCTTAAACTATTTAAGATCGAGGACTAGTCTATATTATTAAGCAGTAAACAATATTAAATAAATAAATAAAAAGTTATATTTTTATTTTATTTATCTGTCCACGAGCGTCTAACTTGATTTCTATATATTGAAAATACATGTTTTTTTTACATATTTCTTTTTCAAACTGGCAGCACCATTTACTTTTAATGACATAATTAGAATACATACTAGTATGTATGCTTAGTGTTAATAAGATTACAATATCAAAGATAAATTGACATCCGATACACGTCAAGGAGCTAATTAGTCGCCGATAATTCTGATGGGTCAATTGAGTGTTATTTGAGATTGTGGGTCAACTCAATAATACCGGGATTATTGTCGCTGTAATTAGTGTGGTGGTTGATCTTATTGATTGTTGTAATTAATTATGTAATCGAAGGTGTTACATTTAACTATAGCTATTGAAATTCGGTCGTTTGCTTCTCTCATTATCTAGGTAGGTATTAAGATTATTAAAATAAAATAAGAAGATAATTAAAATTCTGTGACAAAAACAAATAATGAAGTATTTTTAAAGAATCCAATTTTTTCTTTTGCAAAAAGCTTATGCAATGAGGGTCGCACATTATTAGTATTCTTGTAAACCCTCGTGTTAAGCAAAATTGCTTGAGTTACGAGTGGAATCACGTCGGTGTTGTAATGAGTGGGATTCGAACCGGAGACCACATGATGTAAATCCGATGAACCGATGCTCCGATGACTAACGTCGCTCCAAATCGTTTCAATTTTTCACTAATATACTCGTAGCAACAAGAATAATTACTCCTTACATTATAAGTAAACTATCAATTTATCTAAAGTATGACAAACGTGACAAGCAAGTAATATAAAGGACATACACGCTTCACCAACTGTATCGTACACACTCAAGGAAATGAGAAGAACTTTAATATTCGTCTAAAATTTACATGGCATCATTACGTCATGATTGATGCCGTCACACTGGCAGTTCAATTTGGTGTAAACCGGATACCAGACCGACTTCGATTTGTCAATAGGGTGTCTGTATTGGGATGGATATTTTTTATTAGGGAAAATAAATTTAAAAAAGATGCCTGCCAATCAATTTAAGAACGGTATTGGTTTGAGTAGAAATTCGTGACTTTTGTTTATCATTTTTATTATATTTTAGGGTTGATTTTTCTATTGTCAGATAAATTTATTCGAGGAACAATTTTGAAATTTTGCAGTTGTTTTATAAAAAAAAACAATCACACATACATTTTAATTTCCCAAATAAAAGTTATCGGACGATGAAAACATTAGCTCCATAAAATACCTTATAGCAAACTGTTTTCTTTCATTTAATTTAAATAAAAGTATACATGTATTTTTATCATCATCATGTTATTCCTAACTTTTATCATCACACTGCCTTACCATAAACCTCCCTTTTGGACACAAAGTTCCGGAATACACTGCGGTCCTTCAAAACTTAACAAGTGATTGCCAAGCACTGAGTCAATCCAATAAAAGTAATCGTAAAATCACAGTCACCCCAATTGCAAAAACCTAACAATATTTATCCATTATAAGTATTGCATTCTTTTCTCTCATAAATCAGTACGAATACTGACATCCGGGGTTTTGACAAATGGCTGCGAGAAACAAGTGACGTGCGGGATAAATGGCGTGTAACTGGGACTCTCACCTCGACGATATGAGGACAATGATATTAAGGAGAGCTTTTGTTTTTAGATACATTAATATTGATGGTTGAAAAATAATTTTTAAATAGTGTTATATACAGGATTAATTTAGGAACTGCGTAAGTATATTCAACGAGGTAATCAGGTGCATAAAATTGAACAACTTTCCCCAAGGCAAATAGGTTGAAATCTTAAAATGGAAAATGAACTTTTTATACAAAGTGACAGGTCACGTGACTTATTTTTTATATGGCACCTACCTCCACAGATAGACGGACGAACAGTCAGCGGAATCTTAGAAATAGGGTTCTATTTTACCCTTTGGTACGGAAACTTACAACGAGACTAGTTATTAATTAAGGCTAGAAATTCATACTTATAGCTTATAGCTGATTTGACAACAGATTTAGCATAATCGTGGCTATCAATATAAATCAGAGTGGTTCGTATGTACGCATTAGGGTCTCGTCAATCATAGCTGCTCAATATCTTCTAATTGACAGTTCAAGTGGCCGCCGACCTGCCGACTCATCTAAGATATACCAGGGTATGTACAGGAGGATGCGAATTGGAAACTAAAGAAAATTATCGCTGTTGTGGTCTTTTAACCTTTTATCCTATTATAATTCATTTTATGTAGAGCATTTTTTTTAACATTATTTTTTCACTAACAATTCTGGCTGTTTAGCGTAAAAAGTATTTAGGGTATTTGAAAAATGTTAAAATGAAATTTAGTAAGATTTTATTTATGTTTTAGTACAATAGTTAGACTCCAAATAAGAGTTTTTAATAACATATTATTCTCACTAGAGGAAAACGGAAGAAGGAACTATGGCTCGGGGGTTCGGGCTCCAAATAAAATAAATAAATAACTTATTAAGAACTATCATAATCTTCACCTCTTGTATTGTAGGTAAATCCTAAACAATGATCCGAAGATGCAAGTTCCATTCTTGTGAATTTGTTATAGACACGTACATATATAATATCGTAAAACACATGATTCTAAACTCAACATTTACTACATCACAGCATAAATCTTAAAACGTACTAAAACATATTAAAACAAAATAACACAATCTTCTACACCCTATATATGAACATAACCTCACCTAGCTGTCATCGTGGGCACGTCGTTAATCATAGCGTCTGGCGGTCTAGGTAACCTGCAGGAACCTGCGGGAACCATGCACTTAGTATCAAGCAACGATATTCATTTCTATAAATAATTACTGCGCTATACTGAAGATTAAGAAAAATGATAGATGGCGGGGAATTTGTTGGTTTTTAATTTCAGCATCAAACGTGGCGTTCATAAATCAATTTGCTTTTAATTTTTCTCATTGCTACATTCTGAGACAATACTCCTGTGGATGTTTTGGCACTACAATGCAATGTTAATAACATTATAAGCTTACCACCATTGATAAAGAAAAAACCTAAGATTCACTGAGTCCCAAATCCGTTTTCAAAAATTTAGTTTCCAAACAAATGTGGAAAAAAAAGTGTTCCGTTTTCATTTCGTATAACTTAACAGTTTTTGTGCGTATAATATTAAATAATGGAAATATAGTGTTTGTTGGAAGACTGTTTTGTATAACAATAATTAAGTGACTTTGCATAAACTTAGGGTATAATTATCGCATTTTAAAATCTAATAATATTTTAATAATAAACCATGAATTTAGTCACCACAAAAGCACATTTAACTTTTTCGCTTCACCAGTCCGTAATGGCTTCATTAACTAAAAATAAAGCTTGTTTTCTGTTCCTTGAAGTGGATAAAAAACATGAAACAGTTACCGTCCGTTCAATACAATGGCCAATAACTTTATCTTCATTGCAAACGTCTTAAAGTTTCTAGTCACGCTCTCCTCACATTTACAAACTGTCCGAACTCACACGACTCAGCGGGGACCAATACACCGCTTATCAAATATGTAGCTAAACGGTACTTTTTAGTGGTATTTAGTGGCACTAAACTGGTACTATAGGTACTAATTCTTTGGGAATGTGAAGCGTTTTGTGTCCTGCTGTTTTTCTATTATACAGTGTAGCTGTATAATATAATGATATAGGATAGTGTGGTGTGGTAAATATGATAGTGCATTATTATTAAATGCCTTTTATTTAATGGTAATGCTACGGGTACATAAACATGCATATGTTTAGTTTGTAGGTACAGCGATTATACTGAATATTGGTTGATGTCAAAGTCTATGTTAGATTTCACATAGACTTTGACATCAACCAATATTCCAACTCATCATCATCTGCCGAGCCTTTTCCCAAGCTATGTTGGGGACGGCTTCCAGTTTTACCAGATTTAGCTGAATACCGTATTTTACATAGAGCGACTGCCTATCTGACCTCCACAGCCCATTTTACTGGGTAATGCAGTGACCTATAAGACTGGTTGTCAGAATGGTAATTATTTAACGACTGTCAAAGATCACTGTATGACATTCTGGACCAAAGGCTTGACGTGCTTTTTGAGGCACGGAGGGGTCTCAGTATGATTACAAATGGTCACCCATCCACGGGCCAACCGCGGCGAGTGCAGCTGACCTTTGAAGAGGCCCTATCGAATACTTTTATAGAAATAAAAGAGTGGACTGTATAATATATTATCGAACAAAACGTACGGCTCATATTTAGCCACGAGCTTCTTTGTGAAAACTAAACTATGCTACTAGTATTATTGTCTTCTATTGATTTAATTTTATTTGTTACAAAAAAAACATTTTATCAATCTATATATATTATATTATTATATCGCATACATTTTTATTTTGAGCTTATTGAGTAACCTGACTTTGTCAAATAATTTCATATTTCCACTTGTGCATACGAAAAATTGGTCAATACATCAATTCAGATCATACAATAACGAAAGCCGCAATGAATGGCAATCCGAAGCCGCAATAAAGCGATAAATAACAATTGCACGAGATACATTGCTCGCTCCGGCTGTAAACCAAACCGATGATTAACAGATCGACGGTTAATATCGAGCTTAGGGCTGTACGTACGGTTAAATGTAGATAAACGAATCTACTTACTTATGTTTTTTATGTAAGTAGTATAACGTATTTACAGTAAGGTACCTATTAGATAAAAAGAGAGTATTTATTTTCTAATTACCTGATACACATGATTCTGCATCAACAGCTGAACTGTTGAGATAACTTTAATTTTTTTATGCGATTTATGATAAATCGAGGTCCTACAGTCATTTGCATTCTCAGCTATTTTATTAAAATCTACAGCCAATTTAAATCTTGTAATACGAACTACAAACTAGTTGTAATTTGCTTTGCTTATTAATCATCACACTTTAAACCTTCTACAATACATTTTATGATTATTAAAGGGTATTTACTAAAATATTTTGTGGCAGCCCTGCATCGTAATCAAATTGCCTTGCGTATTGGTATCGCTTTACGACTGTAAACGCGTTTAATCACGCGCCCTGTATGGCTTCGTAATGAAAAGTACAATTGTCTGAAATGAAAAGCTTTTATAAATATCTATAATATAGCTGTCACCGTTTTTAGGGACCTAGTTTGAACCTAGAGAAAAAAATATAAGATGTGTGGCGCGCACAGCACACAAAACTGAAAACTTTCTTGCGACGTATCACTTCCCTCGACCAATCACGGCCCGATCGCTCTTCTTGGGCGCTCCGCCTCAGGGGTACTGGGGCGCAGGTCATCTACGTCACAAAGCTAATATTGCAAAAATAATTTATTAATCAAAAATTACATGGCACTGTAAGTTTATCGAGTTAATTCAAATATTTTACATGGAGCGACTGCCTGTCTGACCTCTTCAACCCATTTTACTGGGTTACACACTATCTCATAGTAAGAATTGCAATAACTTAACGACTGTCAAAGATCACTGTATGACAGCCGGGACAAATGGCGTAACGTGCTTTCCGAGGCACGCAGTAGCTTCAAAAAATATGAGTAAATAAAGTATAGGTAAGGCCATACGATAAAACAATACAAGCTGTACATCAAAAAGTCCAGTACAAAAATCCAATTTCGAAGTTCATTACGATATGAAACAATAAGATCAAAGAAATCCGATTTTCTAAAGAGGAAAAAATCTTTGAGATCTGCCATTAATTACCGTCGGCGCCAAAGGGGTTAAACCTTTAACCCTTTCTTTGCTCGCGGGGTAAAAAATACCCTCAAGCAATTTTTATGCACTCGTAAACTCTTTAAAGTTATTGTTTCTTTTTGTGAAGAGGACTTTGAAATATTGAAGAATATTAACGTTTGATGTTTGCCTGCCGCTTAGTTATTACATTTTTTGAAGTTTTTTATCGTTGAAAGGGTTAAGTGTTGGTATTAAACGCTTCTGGCGTTGATTTTGTCACTGATGTATTTGATCAATCATTTGCAGGATACTATGAACTCATTTTAGTAAAAAATGTTACACCGAATAAATTCATTTTAGTAATTTTGACTTAAATCTTTCAGTTACTGATTGAATACATTTAAAGCTTGAAAATAACGTATTTAATACAATATTATTACTTTAAATACTGCTAGTTTATTTTAGTTTTTAATTTTATTTTTCATGTTAAAACAAGTAGATTTGTGTAATGTTTATTTAAGCTGTACCTGGTAGCAATAAAGAGTTTGCGGCGAAACTAGTAGAACGTGATTAGACTATTTGACACCAATTCACAAAGGATACTGGCGTTCAAAACAGTTTCATAAGAAACAAAAAGAAGATTCTTATATTGTGTTTACAGCCAAAAGTGTAAGAATATAACAACTATGAGTCATTTGTTTTAAATACTACACAAGGTCTAAATATAATAGTTAGGTAGATAACATTGCTCCCAGCTGTTTTGACAACGTTTAAATAAAAATTAAATACACATGTTTGTTCTTCTTCTTCTTAGCGTGTTGATCAATGGCAAAGTCAATTTTTTACGGACCCAGTGATCAGCCACGCGGACAGCATTCTCAGTGGCGTTATACAGGTCCTCGCGTTTCTACGATACTACGGTACATAAGGTACGCAATTTCGTTCAGACTTCTTAGTAACATTTTTCAATAATTTTGATTGACATATATGTGAGATAAGCACCCATCTCTGAGATATATAATTATATCCATCAACGATGCCCGTAGATATCGCATTACAAACATAAAAAAGCATATTATATTTGAATTGGGAACCTCCTCTTTTTAAAGTCGGTTAAAATATTGTAAATTAGTATACCTATTGAGTAGTTATATAGTTAGTTACATAAGAAAAACTGTCATGGCGGATTACAATAGGTACACAAACAACAAAAAAGTCTCGTATATTCATTTATACATTTTAAAATCGTTCCATTGCAGACGGGTCGGTCATTGGACACGGACCAAATCGCCGCATTCCATTTTCAAAAGGAAATGCCGTTGACAGAAAACACTCCTTTGTTCTGTTCTCTGTCCATTCAATTTTCAAATAGAAACGTGCACGTGAGAAGTTTTAATTCTGTTCGTGACTGTACATGGGGAATAATTGATGTTAATTTATTTAAAAGCAAAATTGGAGATAGAATTTCAAAGATGGCGGTGTATTTTACAGAATAACAAATGGATGTTCGAAGATCAATTCAATATTAATCTGTAGTAAATAATTGATTGATTATTCGTTTAAGATCGCTCTTTTAAAATATATCAGGAACAGTTTTTCTTATTAGAAATTATACAGATAAACTCAAATAGATACCGTTGTCCAAAAAATATACCTAAAATCTACATATTTCTCAATTCAACTTTCTTAATACAAGTAAATAAAGGCAATGAAGTTTTTCTTGTTTCCTTTATTAAAGCTACACCAGAACTACGTGACACAAATGTACAGTGAACTTAATGTTCATACAGAGTTGCAAGTTACATGGACTAACACAGATTTAGTTAATAAGGATTGAAGATGCTTTCTTCACTAGTTGGAATGTAGTGTATGACGTACCTCCAATATTGGTTAATACTGGATTAATTTAAAAGGAGTGCATAATATATTCAATGAGCTAATGTGTCTATCCTTACAAGCTAACTTTTAATTATACAGGATTAATTTAAAGGGAGTGCGTATATTCAACGAGGTAATTTAGTGCATAAAACTGAACAGCTTTCCCCGAGGAGCATTGGTCGAAATCTTAAAATGCAAAATGAACTTATCATACAAAATGACAGGTCACGTGACTTATGTTTTAATGAAAAGATGATTTTCAATTTTAAGATTTCGATTTATGTTTCGTGCGAAAAGTGGTTCAGTTGTATGCACCTAATAATTTAACGTGATTTATAACTTTTGTTACAAAATATAGTCATTTTCTAGCGAGGAAACTGTTTCAGGTTAAATGAAATAAAAGTAAATAAGATGAGTTGCGTTTACCAAGATATAATGTTGCGTAATATCTATATAATGTATGGAGATTGTATGTTTATTTCCATCGAACCAAATCACGTATGTGACGGATCGTTTTAACAAAATTGATATACCGCATCGCCCTTACCCTTTATACCCTATTTTTATATTACACACTAAAGGGACACAGAAATCAAAGGGCTATTTTGACATGTTGACAAATACGCCACTGAAATAATATTTTAATATTCAACTTACACACAAAATTAAACCTTAGAAGCTTAAAAAAAGCGTATAAAATCAGTTTTTGATGTTATCTGTTAAAGGTTTTGGTATTATCAAGGGATTTGAAGCGATTTGCTATGAAATCGAAAGTAGCCGGTATTTGTAAGTATTACAAAAAGAGGTTTTATATAAGAAGCTTATTTGGGTTCTGATGGACTTGTGTGCATACTTATATGACGTTTTAGGGGAATAGATGAAAGATAAATTGTGTATTTGTATCGGTCATCTTTTGTTGGTGAACTTACGGCAGGTAATTTTTATTTGTTTTTAATTTAATTTAATAGGATTGTTTCGGGTCAATTTTGGAAGAGACTGGCATAGGATCGGAAATAATTGGCATGTAGAAAGAGAGGAATAAGCCCAGCATTGGGATTACAAGAGCTGTGGATGATGAAGATGATGCTTACACTTGAACCTTACTGTTTAGTTTAAATTATAAAAATTAATTCAATTTTTTTTATCTCGGTATATTACAAGATTCCCCGGTCCTTTAAAAGGCTTACTTGGAACACAGGTTACACACGCAGTGGCCTTTATGAGTACTTTAATCTAAATTGTGTTGTTAGTATTTTATTAATGTGCAGTGAAAATGCAAACATAAAGATAAGATTCTTAAAATTAAGATTAAAGAAGAACGATTATACAATATTCTTAATCTAAATTTATTTTCTTCGTTTTCTATGACAACTTAAGGATAAGATTTAGTAGCGATATAATTATATGTTTCAGATACAGTATTATATGTATACTAAATTATAGACGCTTATTATTATTTTTGTTCGTTATTAAAGTTATTGAGTGTAGATAAATGAAAAAGCTCTGTATAACGCATGAAAATCGCTAAAAAAATATTGGTCGGTAATATTTTTATAGCAATTATTGCAAATGCAAATGAACTCTTTTACTGCCATGGATCATCAAACTTTTGTTGTAACTAAAATTAAAATGCTGAAACTATAAGTCTGAATCTTATTCTATTTTTAACGTACTAGATATATTACTGATACAAACTCAAGCACCTACATGACGGTACCCAGGAACTGAACCTAGAATCAATTTATCACAGCAATACACCTCACGGTATAACCTCCGCGCTAATGTTTAAAACATTTTCTCCGCGCCAACGCTTGGGTTCAGTATCTGATATTATGAAAAATCGTTTATTATGTTCAGCACCTCTGATATTTTCAGTTCCTTTTTGTTAGATTCTAATGTTGTGTTGTTTAGATTTTTGTTAAAGAAGAAAGTGTTATTGAGAAAATCAAGAAAAAGATTTTGTCTGTCTTCTTCTGAATATTATGAGATACATTTTAAATACAGACCAGATATACCTACTTTTTATTTGATTCTCTTTGTATGGTTATGGAAAACTAGGTGAACCTTATAACTCCTAGATATTTTCGGTCAGTACGTGAATTTTGGAAAAAAAATATTATGCGAAAGGCAAAGGAATTCATTTCCCCAGAAATAAAATAAATGTTTTTGTTGTATTAATTTGTGCTAGTGTGAAGTATCCGATAGATAATGGATAACTGTCATATTTTCCAATTTATCTACCACGTTGGTAGTTATCGAAGTGTTGCCAAGTAAAAAATGATTTATTTATTATATTTTAGTTCAAAATTATAATTATTTATTTTATTAGTTTTAATTTTATAATTTTCTTGTGGCATCTCTCCTCTGGGAACAATAAATACTTTTTCTTTCTTCATTAAGTTATTTAGCTTTAACTTATTACAAGTCTAAAGTATTTTTTAAGTTTTTTCTTTATATTATTTAATCAAGATTTTCCGGTATCCTTAAGTTTGAAAATACGGAACCAGTTTTGTATACCTGAAGGCATGTTATTGTAATATTGAGAACGCGATTTTCGTTCCCCTATGGCTTCGAATAAACTACCCGCATTTGTTTTTTGACGGATGACTGATATTTTTATTACAATAAATGTGTTTATCTACATAATAGGTTACCACGTAACTCAATATATTTACCCTTTTTGAATCGTGTTTGTTTTGTTATACAGAATGTTACCGGGTATATATATTATTATACAAAAGGTATATAATAATATAATATCTAGGGACAGTTTACACACGGCCATCTGACTCCAAACTAGGCAGAGCCTGTACTATGGCAACCAGACAACTGACAAACATACTTATATATTTCTAAATACATACAAATTTTAGATAAATAACACCCAGACACAGAACAATGATTGTGTTCATCACACAAAGATTTGTCCTGAGTGGGAATCGAACCCAAAACCTCCGGCTTAGCAGTCAGGGTCACTAACCACTAGACCAACAGGCCCGTCAAAACGTATAAAGAACAGTCTGTCTCCAATTTTACATAAAGTAAAAAGTTTATTGAAATGTTATGTGTACCTTTATTTATTGTTAATTTGATATGCCATGGATTTGAAAATACATATAAACGGGATGGACGGATTATTTATCACTGTCCTTGTTTTTTTAAGGATTTAAAACAAAAATTTATTCTCTTTTTTGAAACAATTATTTAAACGCGAACGGGGTACGTTTACGCGACTAAAACCGCAGGGCAAGGCTATTTATATCTCAATGCTTTAGCTAGGGTTGCCACTGAATCTGTTTTTATATTAACCAGTCTCTTTGAAAATTATTGTCTGGAAAAATAAAAATAGAAAATTAATACTGAAATCTCTATCTACGCATTCCATCACTAACCCTCGAGTGACGTCATCATTTTTCCATCTACAATCCCCTGGAGTATTGACACATCATACATACTAATACGTACGTAATTACAACTAGCTAATGAGACAAATCAGTGGAACGGAATCTATTAGCGCGAGTCATTACCAAGTTTGCACAATATATAGGTGATTGCGTTATTGTCCATCTTATGTATAATTCGCTTGATTAGCCCGTCACTAATTTGGTATCGATACGTGACGCTTGTGCAAACATGTTGCTTATGACTTGATCTGTTAGCTGAAGATGTGATACTATGGTCTAGCTCATTGAAGTACCTAGACCTGTGTGACGATACGTGGTGCTTGTGCAAACATGTTGCTTATGACTTGATCTGTTAGCTGAAGATGTGATACTATGGTCTAGCTCATTGAAGTGCCTAGATCTGTGTGACGATACGTGACGCTTGTGCAAACATGTTGCTTATGACTTGATCTGTTAGCTGAAGATGTGATACTATGGTCTAGCTTATTGAAGTGCCTAGATCTGTGTGACGATACGTGGTGCTTGTGCAAACATGTTGCTTATGACTTGATCTGTTAGCTGAAGATGTGATACTATGGTCTAGCTAATTGAAGTGCCTAGATCTGTGTGACGATACGTGGTGCTTGTGCAAACATGTTGCTTATGACTTGATCTGTTAGCTGAAGATGTGATACTATGGTCTAGCTCATTGAAGTGCCTAGATCTGTGTGACGATACGTGACGCTTGTGCAAACATGTTGCTTATGACTTGATCTGTTAGCTGAAGATGTGATACTATGGTCTAGCTTATTGAAGTGCCTAGATCTGTGTGACGATACGTGGTGCTTGTGCAAACATGTTGCTTATGACTTGATCTGTTAGCTGAAGATGTGATACTATGGTCTAGCTAATTGAAGTGCCTAGATCTGTGTGACGATACGTGGTGCTTGTGCAAACATGTTGCTTATGACTTGATCTGTTAGCTGAAGATGTGATACTATGGTCTAGCTTATTGAAGTGCCTAGATCTGTGTGACGATACGTGGTGCTTGTGCAAACATGTTGCTTATGACTTGATCTGTTAGCTGAAGATGTGATACTATGGTCTAGCTAATTGAAGAAGACCTGTCAGTTATATATAAACAATATCTAAATAAATAATTAAATGTGGACAACATCACATACATATTGCTTCGAATCCAAAGTAAGTAGCTAAAGCCTATATTACGGAATCAGAGTCAACGAAGGTACCACAAACAGCCAGACCCGATACAATATAGAAAAGTGATTTTCTACCCAGACCTCAGAGTTGGCGATTCCTTGAAAACCGGTGTGTACGCCACTCGACCACGGAGGTCGGCATCGAATCTAAAGCAATAATATCTTCGACTTTATTTATTATCACTGGATGACGCGTGTTTATATTTAGGTAATTAATCAAGGGTGAAAGCGATATAAACAAGACCGGGCTACTCCAAAATTCTAATAACTTACGCTTAGATAATAATACCGGCCTATATATCTCCCACTGCTGGGCACAGGCCTCTTTCTATATAGAGAAGGATGAGCTTTGATCACCACGCTTGCTCATTGCGGGTTGGCGATTTCAGATTCCAATTTTTGGTAACCAGGTCTCCGCACGATGTTTTCCTTCACCGATTGTGAAGGGACTCTTAGAATAATTAAGAGAGTACTTTGAAAAAGTCACATTGGTACCTACTTGCTTGAGTTTAAACCTGCAACCATTTGCATACGAATCCCGTCATTGAATCGGTAGGTCTACACGACACGCTTAGATTAATAAATACATTTCCAAATCATGATAAAATCTTGTTTATTTTCTATAATATTTTCAAAATTGTCCATTTTATAAAACCACAGTCTGTTGTCACTTCTCAAACTCTCTTCAATACCTTTTTACGAAAATAGGAATAATAAAGAACAAACCAAACGCAATTTTATATTCCTTTCTCTTCCTAAATAAATGGCAATCCTGTATATCAGACTTCCGAGTAGTTCCGAGTCTACAATTAACTCGACAGACAGTCATGTTCAACTAATGAAATTCAAAATCAAGGCGGTACGAAACAATTGAACGTTGCAAACGATTTTATCCCAATCGCGTGGAGTAAGGGAAGTAACAGAAAAAACTGCGCTGAATGCAGATGAATCTGTTGTAGTATACGAGAGGATATTGAGGCCAGCAAATTGTTAACGAAATAAAAAAATACATACTTGTCCTTATTCCTATTTCTATTACTATCACTAGTAAAAATAATAATCTATTGTTTGAGCTAATTGTTTTATTTTGCGTACCAATTTTGGTATTGTTTTGTTCATAGCAAGCTTATCTATCTATATATATAAAACAAAGTCGGGTCTGTTACAACACTTATAACTCGAGAACGGGTGGACCGATTTTCATGATCCTTGATTTGTTGGATTTGTCTCTGTTCCGAATAGCAGAATAAACATTAATAACTATGGAAAATTTACTGTATAATTAACGGGAACGAGGAAAACTTACGTGGGTGAAACCACGGGGCAAAGCTAGTTATATATAATTAGTATAATTACAGTGTCGCGATGTTTGTCCAGGATGAACTCCGAAACTACTGAACCGATTTAATCAAATTTGCACACCGTGTACTTTTTGATCCAACTTGAAAGATAGGATAGCTTACATCACAAATATAAAAAAAAAGTTGAGACCGCGGACGGAGCAGCGGGAAACAGCTAGTGAAATTATATGATATCGCTTATCCACAAGTCAGTTGATAAACACTCGTCCCTTCTCTATAAAGAACGAGGCCTTTATCCAGTAGTAGACCATTAACAAGTAAAATAAAAATTATAATTATAGATGATTAACTTTATTTTTCTTTAATCTTACTCGCAATGAGGGTCGCACATTATTAGTAGATATTATTCTTGAAATCAAAAAAATCCTCGTTCTAAGCTAAGCAATGAGTGGGTTTCGAAACTCCAACCACGCAGTCGCTAGTTCAACACCATTACTATACAGCCATTATGCTACTGCCGCTTCAAACATAAATTTTTTTTTGTTAATTATAACACCTCTCATGTTTTAGTTGTTCAGAAGTTTAAGTCAACTACTTAATGTGATTAAAAATTTATAAAATCATGATAAATTTTAATTTATGAATCCGAGAATTAAAATAGCGAATATAAATTAAAAATAGGTGTCCAAATAATGTCGAAAGCTCACCAAACTATAATTCTCTATGTTTTCAAAGCAATCCTCTGCCAAAAGCAAACAGACAGACTGGCTCAATGCACGTCGTTTACATACTGTTTACAAAAACACGAGCAAAACCTCCAACAGTCAATACAGATCTACTGTCCTATTGTATTAACTTGTAGTGTGTAGCTAATTCATTCGAAGATATGCTTCTTGTTTTTAGGTTTGGTAACGTTCATTGAATACGGGTACAACGTATTTGCTGCGATATAAATGGGTTAAAAAAGTTGAACTACTGAATTCGCTCTTTCTAATTTATTTAGGGTTTCCAATCATGAATGCACATTACAAGTTATAAAATATATCAGTACCTATACGATTTCTTGTGCTGCCTTAATTAATGGGAACAATTAAAATCAGTTGGGTGGTTTATAAGATTTAGCGTACAGACAACGAGAGGGACTTTGTTGATTTATAATTTTTATGTAAGGAAACCAAAGTTACAAAAAATAATATATATGTTATACTAACACATACTAGTGGCCTAGCGGATTCGTGTGCACATGGTTGTGGGTTCGAGCCCAGGCAAATACGAATGTGACTTTTACAAAGTTATATGTATTTTCTTAATTATTCTAAGACATCATTCCCAATCCATGAAGGAAAACACCGTGAGGAAACCTGGATTTCAAAGTTAGAATCTGAAATCACCCGCAGTGAGCCAGCGTGGTGATCAATGCTCGTTCCTTCTGTATATGAGAAGAGGCTTGTATCCAGTAATGGAACATTTAAACGCCGGTAGGTATAATATTTTATTTATTTATTTTTATAGGTTACACAATAGAGATCATCACGGTTGTCAAAATTAAATAATGAATTAGAATTTAAAATAATCAAGTATTTTAACTTCGATCTGAAATAATGGAGAGACAATTATCTTTGGTAATTAAATACAATTTATGACCTATAAATTTTCAAAAATTGCAAGGCTGTAATTGAAAAATGTATGTAAACATTCTCAAATTATAATATTTGAACAATTTATAACAGCAATAATTTCCTACCATCCTCCATTGTACACTTGCCTCAATGTACATCGTATCAGAGATCATTAGCAGCAACATTAATACTGCGCGGTCTAACGCCCCCCAGTTTCCGAGATGTGACATCAGACGGACAAACACAAAAGGTGACTAATGAATGTTTAAGAAAACATCACGCTCGGAAGATGGGGTGATTCTATTTGTTGACTTTTATATTACTTTACTTGTGAAATGACTTGATGATAACAATTATTTATTGATAGGTAGGTTTTTTGTTAAAGATACATATTTAGATTATTTGTTTTATCATAACAGAAAATGATCTCAATATTACTATGATATATTAACTTTAAAACTATCGCGTTGTATGATTTTAATAAAATTACGGGGATTAACGCAATCTCGTGCATTTTTTGGCCGGGTTACACTGGCCGTGGTCGCAATCAGTCTGCTTTGCAGTTTGCTCACGGCCAGAGCAAGAAGCACGACCAGAGAAGCAGCAAGAGTTCGCCTTAATTCCCGTGCCGTAATTTTCTTAAAATTACTATGATACGTAACGAAGTAGTATAAGTTAACATCCTGACCCTATTTATTCATTCAAAAAATTTAAAGCGTAATTGTAGGCTATTTGTTATAAGACAACCATTGCAATCTTAAAGCGTAGTTACTAAAATATTGAAGTAGAAAGAAATGCCATTGTTGATATATCAAACATACCCATGTACAGTCACGAGCATAAATATGTATACACATAGCGATATTGTAAAACAATAATTCAACATGAACTCACCATCAATTCAACTTTTTATGATTTAACAACATAAAATTACAACAGTTCTCAAATCATGTATATATATACAATATGTATATACATATATTTTTGAGTTTCAACAAAAATTTCTCGCTAAATAAGTTTTACAATTTCGCTATGTGTATACATATTTATGCTCGTGACTGTATGTTTGATACTAATTCATAGATGGTATTTCTTGATATTTCCAAGTAGAAGTAAATTAAAATAATACATTAAAAGCCAAGCGATGGTTTCAAATTAATCTTAAAAATATATTACTATACCAATAAATTTGCATCAATTAACTCCAGAAAATGCAAGTTTAATGCTATCGTAACTTGTATTCTGAATGGTCGGCAAATATCTACGCATCCATGCCTGAAATAGAAATAAATTATACACATTCTCAGTGGATTACGTTCACAAACATTATCCTAAAATTTCACGTTCATTCCCACCTAGACTTATTGCTATTCAAATTCATAATTGATCAGTATTCACTAACAAAACTTTGCACAATGTTGTTCGACAGTTCAGTCGAAACTGTGAGATTTACAAATGGGACTAATCACTTAATGCAGGTAAATCCGACGGGCAAAGTTTGCTAGTCTGTAAAATATTGAGAAGTTTGAAAGAGGTTTCGTTTGAGCTTCTACTATTGTTAGTGAGATATTCTCGCCTTTATATTAGACTGAAACATGATTTGTTGTTAAAAAAAAAGTTAAAAACTACCGGACTACGTAAAAAATGTGATTCAAAAGGACGAAACAAGTAATCCAGAAATGCAAAGGTACAAAAATGGTCAAGATTAGGCCGCGGTCATGCATACATACATACATACATAGACTGCCAAAAACATTACTCTTTTGGGTCCGCCGTAGTTGGGTTAAAAATACATATTTTTTTGGTTTATTTTATGCATTATTCACGTAGAAAGGTGGTTTTTATTGTTATATAAGTAAAAGAATTAATTCGTCGAATATTAAAATAAATAGCATTGAGTACAAGAAAAATTATATCACTTATTCTACCTAGGATTGTTGCAAACTATGTATGTACCTAAGCTTCCATTTTCACTTTATTCAGCTGAATGTTAAATTGTTTCTTGTACTACCTACTAGATTTATTGTGAAAATAATTTGTTTTCTTTACCCACGATGAAACGCAGACGGTATAATTATGCGTTTGTGGTGAGAGGATGTTTGATTGAGCAAATTCATGTTGCCATTTTTCACTCCAAATTACTTTTACACTTTTTTGTTTTCACTGCCAATAACACCGAATTTCACATTTAAAACCATTTTCTCTCAGTTAATGATAAATATAGAAAAACAATACTGGCGTATTTTTATACGTGAAAAGACTTCGAATAACAATAGTACGTACTAATATAAATTTTATTCAATAAAATCTCAATATTCCATACAACTGTTTGACTTCTAGTGAAATGTAAAGTACCTGAGCTAGCGCCAATGTTATTGAGAGCTGCTCAGAAAACGTCTCGAGTGACGTCGTATTATTTCTCTTATATTGAACTAACAAAGTAATACAGACGGCATGATAAACATACATTGTGCTTTTCAAATACAGGCTTGCATTGTGAGAAATATAGGTACATAAAACAAGTATTCTACTTCTCTAGTGCTTTTCGAATACAAGAACTCTACGCCCACGTAGTCTGTTGAAATTAGCGCAAAATTGTGATTTATGTAACTTTACATAAATTAAAGACATAATTATGCATATAATATAATAATACCGGCCTATAAACGTCCCACTGCTGGGCACAGGCCTCTTCCCCTATAAAGAAGGGATGAGCATTGATCACCTCGTTTGCTCATTGCGGGTTGGTGATTTCAGATTCCAATATTTTAGAATCCAGGTTTCCTCACGAGGTTTTCCTTCACTGTTTGTCAATGATGTCTTAGAATGATTAAGAAAGTACATTTAACTTGGAAAAAGTCACATTGGTACTTGCCTTCGAATCTGCACCCATGTGCATGCGAATCCGGTCATTGAACCGCTAGGCCACCACGACACAATTATGCATACCTTTTTTAAATTATACATATTACCATGTTTCAGATGTTGCGGTTAAATACTGCTGTCTCTGTCACTTAAAGGTGTCAAGTAGCGACAGATATACATATAAGAACTACTCAAATTTAATTTGCGATTCATTATTCGGGGGTTAGCGTGAGTCTTCTTGTGAGCGTTTATCGTTTTATGCATAACATTTGTTGTGCAATAGCTATGCGGTTTTTTTTCAATGTCTGCTTTTACACTTCTATTTATATTTGTATTTTTTACATTTCTATATACATTATATAGATAAATTACGCTCAGGCTCAGACATAACAAATTATACCTAATGCTCATTACAGAAAGAATAGTCCCGGATGGGAATCGAACCAACGACGTGTAGTTTTACAGTCAGTGTCACTAGCCACTAGACCAACAAGCCAGTCAAAACCTGGATACATATACCATATAAATATATGCCACTACATTTGTTTATGAAGCCTGTATATCACAACAAGTTTGTATAGTGCATAATCCCAAACACTATTGTAATAACAAACGCAATATTCCCCATACGTGCGCGTCTGCCATTAAAACTCGATAAAGGGAAGCTATGTATGACAATTCAATTTGTGCCCCAATAATATCGGCTTACACAATAATGGACAAAGAAATCCGATGGTCGCACAGCAACCTCATTCTGTTCATAATAGGGGATTGATGTGGTATTTAGTTAATATAAACAAATAAATAATTCGTAAAAACATTTTTTTTGTTCTAAATGAATAATTGTTTATGAATTTAATTTTATGTTTATTTAATTGATTTCTTTAAATAACTTTAGGTTAGCACTTAAATCAAGGCAAGGGAATTGTAATCGAAGTCGAATTCTGTACGACATAAAAAGAAAAGTAATTTCTAATAGGTTAAATAATCCAATTCTAATGAATTAATTGCAAAAGTCAACGATTTCACATCACTACTGAAAATGTAATTTACCATCGCTCTGCAAGTAAACGATAAAGTAAAAAATATGTTATGCCGATATTTAGCCTTTAGAAGACTCTACAAAGAAAAAACATACTTTTAATTCTTTATTTAGTTATTTAACTATATACACACCAAATACTAAACTATATTAGTAGCATCAAAAAACTCTTCCACGTCGCTGTCGACTGGAAGTGTGCCCATAAGGCTGGCAGCATTGCCACGTTTAATGGCAATGCTTAACTGCTGACCAAGGTAAAAACCAGCCCTTGAGTCACATGAGGTGTCAACAAGACGCTTGGATAAGTCTTTGAAAAGAATGTATAATATTATAATTTATTATAATGTCGTGTTTAAATTAAATAAACTCACCGTTATTTAAAAAAATCAACCAAGAATATTTTATTGATATTCAATACGTCATCGTCTCCCAATGTGAACATTATTCAGGGGTCTGGTAAAATAACTACCGCCACAAGACGCACCAAAGCATAAAGCGAGGGCGGCAAATTGTTCCGACCGCTACCTCTCGTAAAAAATATATCTCATACGAGTGACCAACACGCGAATGAACCACGATCATTCGTGATTTGTGAAAATAAATATGAAGTTCATAACTCGTGAATTACTATAGAAAAGTATAACATTTAGACTGATTGGAAAATATTTTTGTGAACTTAACGAAGTATCCTGTATCACGTTTGGGAAAAAGTATGTATATGTTTTATTAGGCGTGGGAAGGGGTCTGAATTTTTTAAATCAAAATTAAATTAATATCTAGGAATAAGTGGACTTCATTTAGGTATTGTTTAACATGGGAACACTGCTGTCATCATCGTGGAGGTGGGCGCTAACAGTTGTGACATAGTTTTTCTAACTAATACGTTGGTTTTTTGGTCGCAAACGCGACTGCCGTGCACTACGTTTCCGCTTTGGATCCCAGGTTGGGACAAATACCTATACTTACTGGATCTTCTGTTTAGAAATACTCAGTACTGCTCGGAGTCAGGAAGTGTGGTGGTGTTTACACTCCCGTCAGAAAACACGTAATACCGTTTGTCCTGCACCTGATCTCTCTCCAACCGTTTCGTTCTGCCGTCCCATCGGACTATGAGAGTGAAGGAACAGAGAGTGCACCTGTGTTTGCGCACACACCGCACCATAATATCTTCTGGGGACATGGCTGATCTCACTTGTGATTGGCCGCCGAGGCAGAAATACATGAAAAGTTTGAAGAGAACTATAATTACAACGATAAAAGCTTACTTATACCATCAAGCATTATCCATCCCGAAATAATTACTTTCACGTTTAAAGCCTGAATCTCCCGAAACGCATAACTAACATATTGCCCATTAAAGGTCGGTGAAACCATTCTCAATTAAGCAGATTGAAGAGAGTTAACGGCGCGCACGTTAAACTACAGTTAAGTAGTGAATCGGACAGTTTACTGCCCGAGGTGCTCGGTTTGAGGGTATAATGTGATAGGGTTTTATTAACGGCTGTTAAGGCTTGTTTTAAAAGCTGTATGCTTGATGTTTATTGCACGTGCTGCAGGTTATGTTCCTGTTTGAGGTACTGAGTTATTTGGTTGCATAATTAAATTTAACATTAACATTTTATTAAACAAGCTCCGAATTTGTTTGCATTAGATTTAATTAAATGTCTTCGACTAAAAGTTGTATCATACCGTCGAATTTAGAACATTTTCCCTGTGAAGCCCGTTAAAAATACCATTAACTGAGTCATTCGAGGTCAGTACAATGTGTGTTTTTCTTACGGTCATCTTCACTACTTATTTTCTCAGCATTCTTTTCTTTCTTTCTCTTATCATGTTCCACACAGTCCACCCATCGCTATGTTTTACTTATACATGTTAAGAGACGATATAGAAGAATATCATTAATATTATTTTAATATTAGACTGCACGGATAGCCGAGTGGTATAGGTCACCACGCTGATTACCACTGTGCGCGACGTGCTGCGGGTTCGATCCCCGCATGAGACAAGCATTTGTGTCCACAAATGCTTGTTCCAAGTCTGGGTGTTCTTTGTGCATGTGATTTGAATGTTTGTGAAACCCCCGCGACACAAGGATTAAATTCCTTAGTGCGGGCGTCGTTTTTATTAATTAAAATAAAAAAAAATAAATAAAAAATAAAATTTATTAACAGGAATCAAAGTATACAACAATCTTATTTCTAGTAAATACTTAAAAAGTTAACAAGTCAAATATTCCCATGTAAAGACAGCCTATATCAAATATCAGAACTGTATTAATAAAACTCCCAAAGTTACACATGCCTATTATTTCGCAAAAATTAAATGTTTATTGACAAAACATGTTCACGGTGTATGTGACACATTTCGACACATTTAACAAGTTGTAAAAATCATTCGAATCCATTCACTTACTAATTCGAAACCAAATTGAAGCGGCGGTAGCCTAATGGCTAGGGCGTCGGACTTGAGATCATGTTCGAATCGATCAGGGTTCGAATCCCACTCATTAAACTACCGACGTGAACCCACCCGTAACACAAGCATCTTGGCTTAGCACGAGGGGTTAAAGAGATTACTAATAATGTGCGACCCACATTGCTAGTAAACTTTAAAAAAAAAAATTGTTTTAGATTTCATAAAGTAAAATCAAGGTTATATTTTCTTCCATCCATACATATACATACATACATAAGTATTGAAGGCTGCATAACTCTCTTACCACACGTTTCACAAATTCACGTCTTGGTGCAAGTAATGATTTTCCTGATATATTTTCCTGCAAGGTCTTCGGGTTGCAGGCACGTAGGTACAGTGATCGCTTGCAACCCACACTCACGTCACTCGGGTATGACAAACGGCGTGTCAAGTATATTGCAGAGCAACCCGCTCGACGAACTGTGATTCATCATTTTTAATACTTGAGATTTTTGTAACGTGTTGTGGATTATTTTGTTTTTCTTTTTTGTGTGTTCTTATGCGGTATTTCATGTTATATAGTACAAAAAGTTTTGTTGGAATCTGAGGCGGTGATGTATCGACAATATTGGAGCTAATTTTCACTTGAAGATTTGCTTTATAAATAAATATTAATGGTTTAGTTATTATATAGCACAGGCGGATAAAATCTAACTGATATTATTATAATACTGGCCTATTGATGTCACACTGCTCGGCACAGGACTCTTCTCATATCAAGAATAAACGAGCGCTGATCAACACGCTTGCTCATTGCAGGTTGGTGATTTCTAATTCCAATATTGAACTCCAGGTTTCCTCACGATATTTTCCTTCACCGATTGTCTATGATGTAAAGAAACGTACGAAAGTACATATAACTTTGAAAAGGAATATTGATACTTTCTTGTAGGGGTTCGAACTTGCAACCTTATGCACGAAGATCCGTTCATGTACCGCTACCACCACGACATTTAACTAGCCATTATCTAACTGACAGTTTAGATATAATAGCTTCTATGTGATTACCAAGTTATAATCCTTAACAAATCTTCGTGACTAAGCAACTATAAACCGAAATACTAAAAAGCAAGATGACGCACTGTAATACGTAAGGTGCCAAGAAGATATCTTTTGTAAACGGAGTACTCTTTGACTAATTACTTGGAATACTACCGTTAATAAACGTTAAAACTTGTCTGTTTTCACGACAAGATAAAACGCCTATGTCTGTTATAACTGACGACATATTTAGGCTACGTTACGGTTACTACGTTTAACGTTAGTCACCTTGCGAAAATATGTTCATGTAAAGACTGTTATACTGGTGGCGATTTTAAGCTTTACTTACTATGTGTTTTTTAATGATTATTTACACCATCATACCTCTCGCTAAGATGTATGATGGTAGGTTTAAAACAAAATTTGTGATCAGTTATCGCAGATTTTTAAATTTTCAGTCCCGAGGATACGCTTGAGAGAGAAAAAGATAAGTTTGAATGTGAGAAGTCATGTCATCAATGAATAACAATACGTTACATTATTATTTATTGATAACAACAAACAACAAAAATATACCGAGACATAATGTTTACAATATTTGAAGTTATTATTTTTTTAAGAATACCGCAGCGAAACCTAAATATGTTTTTACATTAACTCACAAGTTTACAACTCATCAGCCAGCGATGACTGTTTAAATCTTCAAATGTTGTGTTAATGAGGACGGCGGGAGGGGGCGAGAGGGGGTCAGAGGGGGCGATTAAAATAACATCCCAACTTTACGTTTTCACTGTAATTACAAGATCAGCGCGGTGGTTGATGAGTGCCATCAAAAATTAGGTTGTTTATGAATTTCGTTGTTTATACGGTTTGTAAATTTACCTAATTATGTAGGTACTTGCACTTCTTTGAAAAAATATACATAATACACGATCTATGGCTCCCGGCAGATTTAACGTACCCAGAGTCACCAATTACTATGGTGACAGAACCCTTAACAAACGAATACCACACCTATTAAACAGTCTGCCGGAGGACATAAGGAGTGAAACTAATAAAAATAGATTTAAAAATAAATAAAAGAAGATATTATTTGGAAATGTGTTAAGATGCTACCTACTTGTATGTAAAAAGTGATAATAAGACTCACCCGACCCCACAGTCAAACTAATAGATACTACGGGATTGTGTCATAGGTTGTCTGGATGCCATAGAACACGCTCTGCCTAATTTGGGATCAGATGGCCGTGTGTGAGCTGTCCCAAGTTATTACATTATTAATTTTAAGTTACTAAAAACACATGTCAAAAAAGCTCTTAGAATTGCGACTTTAGTAAAACAGTTTTCTCATTTCATTTAACAATCCAAATTACCTATTTCACAAACATCACTAAACTACAGACATTCAGCTTATCAAACACAGCACACAATTATTACAATTATGACTCAACGCGAGCAATGATAACGTTAACGCGTATATAAATGTTACGTTTGCAGCGCATTTTATACGCGCGGGGGATTAGCGGTAAACGTTAACGCGCGCGTTTACTTTATAGCCGTTCGTGACTTGTAAGTGCTAATGAGTTTTATGTTTGATTACGATGAGTTGTGCTTCTTTATATATTCTATATTTCAAGGATTATGTTTCTTTTGACCTAAATATCAAAAAGCGTCAATGTTGTACCGTTTTTCAAAGTAGCGATATTAGCAGTCTCATAGTCCTTTCTTTTTCGTTGTGAATTATGGAAAAAACTTCCATAATTCACAATCCAACGAATCTAATTATTTAAGAGCTTATCTGACTACTGTTTTCAAAGATAACCTTATAATCGAAAAAAAATTGACCATCTAACAGTGACTTAAACGTTATATATAATATGAATAATTAAGTAATATGGACACTGAAGAAAATAATATCCCATGATCCAATCATATCAAAAAGTAGGCACTTAACAAACGTTAATGTTATTGACTCTAGGCGCGCGGTTTCAACGTGCCATTCCTAAAAGAAGAACTTAAATGAAAGATAGGTAACTCCATATGTTACTCTTTTAACAATAAGTTTTAATATTGTTGGTATATTATTAGTTAAATGTTGAAAAATGATGTACGTCAACAACGCAATTATTGCTATAATTCACCAAATAATCCAAACAAAAAGTTACATAGTTTTAAAATACTCTTTTTAATCAACAATATTTATTTTTGTTAAGAAATAAGACAACAGATAAAATTCCTTTAATTTCTAAAAATAAAGATTACGTTCCGCCATTTAAAATTCTTCATAATGAAAGCAATTAACGCATCGTAAAGTTCAGGACACACCGGGTGAAATGAAAAATAAAATGACACGATATAATTCACAAAGGAATTTTCTCTTTGACGGCATCACGCGTCGGTTCGACGAGCTTCATACTTTGATATAACATCTATTAAAATTTAATAATTTCGTCGTCTCTTTGTCAAATGAATAGGATTGTGATGGACTTTTGATGTTTTAAATTAATTTGAAATATATTTGATGACATTTATTTTATTGTAACATTTTTGGTGTTATTATTTCTGTTTGTCGGTCAATGGTAATTGTAATTTATTTATTAATTAAATCATATAGTGGCGGTAGCCTAATGGCTAGGGCGTCGGAATTGCGATTATATGGTTGCGGGTTCGAATCCCACCCATTATACTACCGACGTGAACCCACTCGTGACACAAGCATCATAGCTTAGCACATTGCTAGGAATCTTTAAAAAAAAAATAGTCTTTATTGCGCAAAAGTTTATTATAATACATAGTCACTTACACATGAAAGTTTCAATTGTAAGCACTGTATCACTAAAATTTACAATTACACTGGGATTCCCTGTGCCGTGGGGTCCAGTCTCTCTCCTAGTTAAGTAAGTAACTTTAATACATATTCTTGTAAAAGAATATGTGCTATTACATAATTTAATTGAATTAAATGTACTCGTATATATATTAATTGCGTAGTTGAAACTTTGTTTTACATTTTCTTACTTGTCAATGATATAGAAAAAAAGCCTATAGTATATCGAAGAAAAATCTTCAACTACACTTAGGTAGTGTCAATTTTGAAACAAGCATAATTGTTTTCGCAAATTCAACCTTATCCGCATGGCATAAAGTTGTTATTCCAATGCGAAACTTTTGAAAATGACAGAATTTCTGTAGTCATTTTTTGAGGACGCATTCGAGACACAGATTGTGCATCTTGGTTTTTGTCTATATCAATGTTACAAGCTCTTCAATATTTATAATAATAAAACCATTTATTTTCAGGCTACTTAGGCCCATAGATATATACCTTACAGACTAACATATATATTTTATAAGTACATTTTGTGTTAGTAATATAAACGTAAACCTATGTTAGTAAACACTTCCTTAACACTATGTCGCAGTGCGTTCAGGTGGTATTTGTCCGCGGAAGCTTACATACTTCTTATGTCAGCTTACATACTTCAACACTCATATATTTGAAAAATACCTACATAAAAAAACTAAACACAAAAAACCGTTCGAAAACGAAGCTAATACACAAACAAACGGAAAAATAATAATAGAGGGATAACATTACATCAAAGCTTTTATATTTGTCCAATATGCTTTAGATTCCCTCAATAGAGTCCAAAAGAAAATTAAATTGCTTCCCCTTCGTCCATTTTAAAGGTCTTCGTGTCCGAATTTTTTTCTCTTTTATTTAAAATATCGTGTTACGTGTGTACCGGGGTTTATGTCTTGTTATTTTTATTGCATTTTATTTTAATAAGAGAAACTTTATATTTTAAGAGGGGTCCGTTTCCAATTTTTTTTAGATTTTGTTGTAAGTGATAGGTTGTGTTGTGTGCTTGTTAGTTGTGGATCTTATTGGGTTTTGTTGATACACTATGACAATCTGGTCCCCTGTTTTTATATATATGTATTCATTAGTTTGTTTTTTTTTAATGTCGTTGACGTTTTAGTCAACAGGCAAACTGTAAATCCATGACACTTTGTATTTAGTATTGACTGTTTAAAATAATAATAATATGTGTTCTCCTTATGGTCGTTATTAATATTTAAGCTAATACTATAAATTTGTGCATCTATGTTCCGTTAAATATTTTTTTAATATATTTTTTACATCTTTATTGTATTACGTTTTTGTCTTATAAACCTTACTAGCAATGTTGGCCGCACATTACTTATTATCTTGTTAGTCGTTTAAAAAATAAATAAAAAAATGCTTCAGTTACGAATTTGTTTACGGTAGTGCAATGGGTGGGATACGAACCGGCAACCTCGTGATCGCCCATCAAGTCCGACGCCCTATCCATAAGCTACTGCAGCATTTTGTTTCAGTATGTATTTATTTATGTAAATAAATGCAAACACACAGTAATTCACCTCAGATATATCTATAAACATTGTCACTTCCTAAAACATTTACATTTCTAAACAAAAGTTAGAGGCAATACCGTCTAAAGCCCTTCACATTTCAAAACCAATTCACTCACAGCCGTACAAATGAACAATACTCGTATTTCGGGGCCCAACACTACCTTACCAATACCACAATAACTTACACCCCACTACACAAACCCCAACTCTTATCAAAACGCAATAGAGTTTAGTTTCGAATGGTTTTTGGTTGCGCAATGTGTGGTTTAAAGTTGTAAAACGACAATTAACCCAACGAATTCTATTTCTATTTGCAAATGGATTGGATTGCCTTGAAGCGAAATGGATGGCAATTGTTCTTATACGTCTGATTGCGAATGTTTACAGTAATTTGACAATAGATGGAGACACTTTCTATTTGTCACAGACTTGTGTGCTAATAAACTATGATAGTAGGTACATACACTTAAGGTAAATATAAAAAAGTAAGAACGAGGGTTTGTTTAGGAGTTAAAAAGTGTAATTTTTAAGAGTTAAAAATAATACGATTATAATAATTCATAACAGAGAAGTTATTCTTCATTTATTGCATTCATAATTTTAAGATCTTAAGCTAATACTTAATTTGACGGGCCTGTTGGTCTAGTGGTTAGTGACCCTGACTGCTAAGTCGGAGGTCGTGAGTACGATTTAAACCCATCACAAATCTTTGTGTGATGAGCACGATCATTTGTTATGTGTCTGGGTGTAATTTATCTATGATAATGTAAGTATGTTTATCAGTTGTCTGGTTACCATAGTACAGGCTCTGCCTAGTTTCATATCAGACGGCCGTGTGGGAGTTGTACCAAGATATTTATTATTTAATGTAAATTATAGTCGAAGATAAAAATAATAAACATGTTAGTACTTAAAAACTTAATTCTCACAAAAAAAAACACAAAAACAAAACGTTTATTCACAAAAGTTTTACAAATACCTATACATTTTTTTTTGTAATATTCGTCCAACAAAAACAATATACGGCGATTCAGAAAGAAAACTAAAACGATAAGCAAGTGTAATGAAAGTATGGAGCATTCAAGTGCGGATATTGCGTCATAGAGTCCTTAATATAGAAGATAAAAGAAGGAACTACTATTGTCTCTTCGGGATAGCCGGCACATGGATGTTGGATTTACTTAGGGGCTGGATGCGGCATGTCGCATCAGAATTATGGATTTATTATTTGTGAGGGTGCTAACGGCTGATGTACAACACCGAGCATATTCTGTCAAACACATACCTACATTACCAACCCACATACTGTGCAGAATTAGTGACATACGATGCCGATGAGTTTAAGTACTTTGGTTTATTTCTATAGTAATTAACAAAAAATATTTTACAAATGTACTATATATAGATTAATCTAAAATGTTGCGGTTACTTCATTACAAATTATTGTTATAAATAAATGAAAATTTCAAATATAATAGTAATTACATTTAAGTTTTTACATCTTGCTACATGCGGGTCCCAAAAATAAACAACAGAAAAAATCTTGAACTACTTTGCCAATTATATAAGTTACCGCATCCAAACTTTCTAGCATCCGTCATTTATTCTTACTACATTAAACACTAGATAATAAGTGTTGATTTTGTTCAATTTTCCTCGTTATTTCGCAGAAGGGGCGGATAATAACATCGTTATTGTCACACGTTTTATTTAAATTAAAGATAAACAAGGAAGAATCTATTCATTTCTTTATTCTTCTTGTATACTATGTATATTTAATACGAGTATTACATTCGTGAGCACGTTACGTGAACCGTAGCGGTTTGCACGATAGCTGCCTGCTACGCGTTTTGCGTAGCATGTGCGCTACGAATGCTACGTGGCGTAGCTCATAAAAATACTTTTTCTAAAAACTTGAAAGTCATCAATTTTATCACAATAACCTTCTTAAAAATTTTGATTAATTATGCTATTATCGTAATTATTTGGGATTTATTAAAATAATTAGAAAATTATGTCTGTAAATTAGTGCTCTCACTAGGTTATTGTTCTGATAATTTTAAATCGATTTTTTTTATCAATGTTTAAACGAAAATCATCATACTTGAAACATGTCTATTTTCAACTAATTTCAAAAATCTTTGAAATTAAATATCTACTTTTTCCCAATAATTTTAAAGATTAAAATTGTTTACAAAGCCTGAATTATATTATGACTACGCTTACATACAACACAATATAATTATGTATTCAAGTTTAAAAATATAACAACACAATTAACCTCTATCTAAGTACACTATCTTTGGATAATTTGCAAGGAAACATCCTTCAGTAATTATGCTAAGTGCAGTACAGTACAAAAAGCCGTGATTAATAGCATCGGTGGCTATCAGTCTAGACGGTAAATAATGCATCGCCTCTAATGTTAGGTGATTCAGCGTGATTTCAGATACAGATGTTGGGTTGGCTCAATAAGTTAATGGGTTTATTTACAACTATACCTATTTATTGGATTATACCTTGATCATATTATGTTGGAAACGTTTAAAATAAACAGCGGTATACAGTTTAAAGAACCTTTTTTTTGAACAAGCAGGTACGTTTTTGGAGTCGATATTCGGACTTTGAAAAAAACTTTAATTTAAGTAACAGAATTAATATTGTGTATAGTATGTAATTACATAATATTTTTAATGTTTGGTACAAAGAGTGAATGTTGTCCGAAGAATATATTCTTCGGACAACATTCACTTGATTTCACCTTGTGAAAAATATTGTTTTGTTTATGTTGTTATTTATATTATTTATTTTTATTATAACTTTGTTAATGGTAAACATATAGGTATTATTAGGCATGTATGCTCCTAAAAGGTACAGCAAGGATTTTTAGATACTGTATCTCCGTCAAAATCTATATTTTCTTACATTGACATTTAAATTCGTACAAAATGAGGATTTTTCATATAATATGGTATTTTCTAACTTTAAAAATAAAAAAACGAATAAGTAATATTAAAACTGCTTGAAAAATTATTGATTACCAAAATATTTCTGGCATTTGCTGCTTGAAAACTTATTCGACAAATTTGTACACGGTTTTCGTAAATTGTAAGAGACTAAACATATTTCAGATTGAACCAGGAAAATTAAACAAACGGTACTTCGTTAATAACAAAGTTGTCTTCAAACGAACTGTTTAAAGCATTTCTGTGAAAATCAAATGAAGTGTATGAGATACTTTGGAAGTTTTATTCGTTAAGCTGATGTGCATTCGTTCCGTCAAACTCTGACTTCAAAGTCCGTCAGGTTTTCTTATAAATTATAACAGTTCGTTTTGTTTTAATTTATTAACAATATCTAGGATTATTATAACTTCATAAGAAGACAATTTTTGTTAAATATTTTTTTACTATCAGTGAAATTTGCGTGTCAGTTTTTTTAGCTCTACACAATCAATTTTACATTAGCTAACTCACATAGTAGGTAACAGAAAAAGTTAAATTTATCTCAAAATGGAGTTTAATAGTGTAACTTTGATAGTGTTTATCTTTGTTATAAAATTTACGACTTGTTTTTTATATTTTTTTATTATTAAAGTTTTTTTTATGAATTTGTCTTCTTTTTTTATCCGTACAGATGCGTAAAGTTAATAACAACAATTACGTAGTTAACACACAAGTTAACCAGCTCCAGCGGTAACGCCAAGTTGATGGGGATGACCCTCCAGATTTTATATTTGAATGGCCTTATTTCTGTATAGCGGAGAAATAGCTCTATATCTTCCTTGATTTTGGGGTCTGAAAGCAAAATATTGTTTCTATATATTTTTGTGTGTATAACTAAATTATTATTTTTTTTACTTTTTTTAAGTTTTTTTCTCGGAATACTGTAACACATTTGTAACAACTTTAACACATTATGTCTATCTGTCGCTACTTTACATGTTAATAAATATGACAGAGACAGCATTAAACTTAACGATGGTTTCAAACTACTTAATTGACGTTTCAGTACTTGGCTATAAGTTTCTTAACACATTGGTAATTGAAATATTATTTAACAAAATCATTTTTTTTTTCATATTCACAAAAATGAATATTTTACCAGACCAATGTGACTTTCTAAAAGTTTATCATTGAAAATTTGTGAAGAAAATCTTGATTTTAAAAATTGGAATCTATAAAATCACCCACCTCCAATAAGCAAGCGTGGTGATCAATGCTCATTCCTTCTCTATGGGAGAAGAGGTCTGTGCCAGCATTAGAGACATTTATATTATGCCGGTATAATTATTATTGCGAAGGACTTAACAAACCACAAACAAAAATAAGGCATGTCTTAAATATGAAATAATAATAACTAAAACAATGTCAAGTATGTCAACAATGAGAGCTTACCATCATTATCAATAAGACGATGCATCAAGAACAACTTAATTCTATCCACTTCAATTGAATAGAACTCTACCACGACAAACGGCGAAAACAACAGCAATGATATCTGTACTACATGCATTATGACGTAGCTTAGAGACTCAACTGGTTCCTGAAACAGAGAAAATTTTATATTACAACTCTGAAAACTACAAAAAAAGTCAGAACTTCCATTGTATCAAAGGTAACAAAAGCTTACATGAGATACATAGAAAGATCTTACATGTTGATAGTATGTGGTGGGAAGGATAGGCTATCTAATAATGTGTTGAATCTGGTCTAGAATTAATTCCGATCCTTAACACGACGATCACGCGGTTGCCGGTTCGAATCCCATCCAATGCGCTACCGACGTGAACCCACTTGTCACACAAGCATTTAGTTCAGTACGAGAGGTTAACAAGATTACCTACTAATAATATGCGATACACATTGCTAGTAAAATTTTTACTGAAACAATTGGCTTGGAAAAAGTTTGGCAGAAGAAGATTCATTATAATTTATTTATTTTGGATATCCAACATAAAATACACGAGTTACTTTAATGGACAAAAGTTGAGTGTAAATTTAAGTTGTGCTCTCTTAGCTACACGAGATCACAGCATTAACATCTAGACATCTTATTCTATGTGAAAAAACTTTTCTAGTTTGGCAAAAACTTACGTGTCCTTCGATTGCTGTTAGTATATGGTATACATTAGATATCAGCTTTGGAAGGCTGCCGGCGACACTCAAAAATAACTGAAACAAATATTTACAATTAATCACACTTTAATATCATATCGGCGAACGTTTGAAGGTGGGTGTGTATGTTTGTAACTTCTTCATGCTCAAACCGCTGGACCAATATTGATAAAATTTGGTATGTAGGTAGCCGACACTTACATAAGTTACTTTTTTAACCCGGAACAAATTGAGTTAACTGATTCACCGCGGGTAGCACCGTAAGGCGCAACTAGTATATACTCGAAAAAGACCTAGGCCCAGCAGTGGGAACTAAAAAGTGATAAAAAAATAACATGGAGTTCTTCGAGGATCTAGCACGGACTGAGTACTCAATATTGTACTGTCTTATTGCACTGATTTTCAATGTTTGTATTAAAATAATATTTAACTTACCGATGCATGCAATTCCGGAGATATAACATCAACCAAATCAGCGATATATCTATATATATACAAACAGAACTTCATCTTATCCTCCTTTATACTTTTATTATTTATAACATACAAATAATAATTACACTCTGGGGTCTCCTCCAATCTAATCCGAAGCATTTTCAAACGAAATCGAATACTATCAAATAGCAAGCACCTCCAGACTCTATTCAAATCGAGTGAGATCAAGGAAAATTGTCGTACCGCATACAGAAACAAACAATTATAACAAGGGTACGTATAACAATAAAAATAAGTGTACGTTACCCTTACACACCACGTGATCACAGAAAAAAATATTAGTTTCAATTTGGTATGCTTATAATGACGCCTGTTAATTCTTAAGTAAGCATCAATGTCATTGAGTCTTTTGAAAAAAGTCTCAGTGTTACTTTTACAGAATAGAATAAGGATTACTGACGCGCAGTATTCAAATAAGGACCATAATTGCGACATGTCGAATGGACAGCAAGCTATGGAAGCGAATATGACGGAAGCTACAAGTCCCAAACAATATACTATCACCAGTATCGTAAAAAGAACAGAAGGATTCTTAACAACTTTGAAATCATAACCGCAAATCAACAGTATTATTAATACCGGCCGGTAGAAACTATAAAATTCGTTGTGTTTGTTAGTTATTTTGTTTGACATATTGAATTGTGGTCTGATTAATTTTTGGGTATTGACTGATACAGAGTGAAGTCAGTTCGTTGCGGGTTGTGGTCGGTTTGTCAACACGGATTTCATGCAAGCGGATAAAGGTTGGCTAGTGGCTAGAGGTGTTCCAGTCAATGAATTTTGGTTGGACACTCTTTTGAAACAAACTCAGAATCGAATATCTTTACCGGTGAACTCATGATCATCAGCCCTTATCCCATTCATATGGGGTCGGAAAAATGCGTATTTTCATCACTCGTAACTCATCATCGCAGGATCGACTTCTTTCTTTCTCATATCGTCTTGCACACTCCATCCATCTTTTATCAGTCTCCCTCTGCTTATATACACTTCTACAGTCATACTCATAACGGTCCGCCGAAAACACCGAGTTTACGGTCATAATTACAGCGGCCATAATTATATTTAACAAATCATACTGCGGTGCTTAGTAACTGAATGATTAGAGTATTGCAATAATGGTTCATTTGTTTACTACCAATTTTAAGTGTTTATTTATTGTAATTGAAATGTACACACAAAGATATAAAAATAGTAAATATTTTATCTTTTGACATTGAGAGGCTAATTTTAAGTATTTTTTATTAAACCATTCTTATATAAAGCATTGCTGGGTAAGCCTGCTACTAGAAAGTAACATGGACACAAAACTTTAGATAATTACGATAAGATACATATTTTCAGGATACTTTCTAATAGCAAACGTTAAAAAAACTAATTTTAAGACGAATGCTGAAACATTAACAGGAGTATATCAAAAATGTCAAACGTATTGTGTTTCAGTTAAAATGACCCGACAAACGGTTAACAAAGACTTGTTTGTTACGCGATAGAAACGTTTGACGCTGTTCATGACGTCCAACTACTGTTTAGTACGCGGACGTAATAGAAAATGTTGAGTAATGTTAGATTTTATCGGACGTTTTGTTTTGGAATCGATGAAGAGTTCAAATTGTTCGAAACTGAGATACTGATCGACCTCTTTTCTTTGCGATTCATGGTTATTCCGATTTCGTAACGTTCTAAAGAAAAAACTATAGTTTGAAACTAAACTGCGCCTGTAAGCAAATGATGTGATAAAATTTCAAATATTTTTCTATCAAAAGTCATCAATTTAAAGTGTAGTAGTAATAATGTTGCTTTTGTAACTTCATATGTACGCAACGTAAACCAATCGGGAACAGACGCATATTTGTGTAATATGTTGACTATATTTAGATGTCCATAATCTTAAGCGTAAGAACAGACGTTTCTATTCAAGAAATTAGTTTTAACTTTTTGATACATTTTTAGTTTTGGTATCATTGAACTTTAATTCACAAAGTTCAATATTTAACAAGCATAAAAAAATATTAATAATAAAAAACTGTACATGATATAAATGATAAATAATAAATTTTAAACTCAAACAGAAAGTAGCAAGATTAAATTTGTATACCTACTAGAACAATAATTGGTAATTACTTAAATTGTATTTTTTTCAATTCTACCAAGACCAATAAAAATACAGTAGTTGAAGAACATAAAAATATTATTACAGGACATTAAGCAGCCTATTCACTTTTCTGTAAAGCTAAGGAATCAATAAACGACACAAAGAATTTTATTTATTTACTACAATAGAAAAACTCGGCCAATAAGGGAAATGGTCGCGTCAATAAAAAGCAAGGTAAATTGTTTAAGAGCTACCATTAGTCGGCCGACGACAATCAACATGCTCTTAGACTATTAAGTTGTTATAGGTTTGTGAATCTTGGTACTTGGATGTTGGTGTTAGTGGATGAGCTAGTTTTGGTCATCGGAGGTAGGATGATTGATTAGTGTACAGCTACGTAACGATACTATGTCAAGAAAGGAAGCAATGTTTTTTTTATTTGGTTATTGAACCAATAAAACAGCATTATAATTAAATATTATCAGTTACCGTATGTAAACAAATAGTTAAAATTATAAGGTTTTTTAAAATTGCAATACAAGAAAACAAGTGAAAAGCGTTCTTAGCATTCGTTTTTCTTGTATTTTTTATTTAATTTGTTATTATTAAATATGCAAACATAAATTCAATTAATTTAAAATCAGTATTTTTGCTTAAAAACTAGAAGGTATTTTGTTGTTTAAAATTGTTATTTATTTTTTACGCGTTCATGCGAAACTGCTTGTACATTAATTACAAATAGAAAAGGTTCGAGTCCTGCCAGACGTTAAATTTTTTATTTTGATTTTTATTAAAGTTGAAATTTTTATTTACACATTTATTTTTATATAAATTACAAGTCAGAAAATAACTTAAATTGTAGACCAGTTAAATTTGATAAAAAAAAACATGAAATAAATAACAAAACCACCTATTAAGGTGATGCCGCATCCATTCACCGTGATTTGGTATCTTAGTTTCATGTCGGTCTCCCTCTTCCCGATTGTCGTTAACTTGAATGATTGAGAACTTACGCTTTCGACTTCATTGCTTTCAATTTGTCTAATGTACAGGCTGATGTTACAATGTTTTCCTTTATTTCCTTTTTTACACCTTTGCCTTACTTTTTAATTCGTTACTTAAAGTTAGTAAGAAGTATCAATGAATGTGCGATTTATATTTTACTAGATGAGCTCAGCGGTTTCACCCGCATAAATTGCCCGTTTCTATATAATATATATAAAAAAAAAATATTATTTATTCTGCTATTCGGGGTAAAGACGAATCCAATAAATCAAGGATCAAGAAAATCGGTCTACCCGTTCTGGAGTTATAATTAGTGTAGTTTCTAAGATTATTTATATAAAGTTTGTACAAATGCGTCATTTTCACAACTGATTAAAAACAAGGTCATAGTAAATTCAACCGTATGCTGGTTGAAATAAAGATGGCATTCATTTCTAAATTACTGTGTAAGATTTTCGTAATAAAGTTGTCTAATAAGCTTAAGGTAATATTGTGTAGTTTGAAACACTAATCTTGTCGTGTATTAGACCTTGGCCTTGTGAGTTAAGCTCTATTATGCAAGAAGGTTGTTTGTTATTTTTTAGTTTTCTTGTTTTAATTATAAAATGAAATACTGGGCAGTTATTCGTTTTTCTTTAACTAATTACCACCTTCAAAAAGATTTTACATTGGATTAAAAAAAAACATAATTTAAATCAAATTGACACCTGTACTGCAATTAACAGTTTGTAGGCTATCTAGCCGTGTTATCACTGCATAGAATAAAACAAAGTCGCTTCCATCTGTCTGTCCCTATGAATGGTTTGGATCTATAAAACTACGCAACGGATTTTGATGTTTTTTTTCTAATACACTCGGTTCCAAAAATAACGGGTCAGTCACATAAACCCGAATATCTCCCGAACTACGTATGCCATCCTAATAAACGAAGACTGTTCAATTGAGAATTTAATTATACAGATAAAAAATAAAATAAAACTTAGTTACACCCACAATATTAATCTTAAATTAAAAAAAAACTAAAGTAGTCATATTTTTCTTAAGATTACATTTTTTTTATGATTGTTTTTTTGCTGTTTTTCATCACTTTCTTCATTTAATACTTTGTATTGCCTCCACGAGCTCTTCTGACAGCTTCCAGGCGATTAGGCATGCTGTACACCAAATTTCGGAGCCGGTGCTGAGGAATACCTTCCCATTCCTCCACCAGTGCTTGTATGAGCTCGGGAAGCGTGATTGGTGGGGGGTTTCGACCTTTCACGCATCTCTGAAGCTCGTCCCAGGCGTGCTCGATGGGGTTTAAGTCCGGGCTTCGCGCTGGCCACTGCATGAGTTCGATACCGACCTCTTCAAGGTAGTCATGTACAATTCTGGCGGTATGGGGACGCGCATTATCATGCATTAATATGCCATGCCGGTCCATCCTGGCCATGAAAGGACCTACATGTTCATTGAGGATCTCTTCCACGTACCTCTCTGCATTTAGAGTTCCATTTTGAATGAGCACCAGCTCGGTGCGGGCCTCAGCAGAAATCCCAGCCCAAACTTGTACGGAGCCTCCACCGTACGCCACTTTTTCCTCCACACACGCTTGATGGAAGCGCTCCCCTGGTCTTCTGTACACCAACTGCCTACCATCATGCTTATAAAGCATGAATTTAGACTCGTCCGTGAACATTACCCTAGACCAATCGTCTAGTGTCCAGTTTAGGTGTTCGCGCACGTATCTCTGTCTTGCAATTCGATGTCCCCGTTCCAGTTTGGGGCCATTTGCGGGCCTCAATGGTTTCAAATTTGCTTCAGCAAGACGTCTTCTTACTGTTTGAGCGCTTAAATTGCCACCTCCAAAGCGAATAAAGTGAGTTTTTAGACCAACAGCAGTTTGAAAACGATTTCGGAGCATTGTAGCCACCAGTTGTCTGTCTTCCCTGGCCGTTGTGCATCTTGGTCTGCCATTTCCTGGTCTTCTAAGGTGTGATCCGGTCTCTTGGTACCGCTGGACTACCCGCTGAACAGTCGACAAAGATACACCAATGTTTCTGGCTGTTTCACGCTGGCTCCGCCCAAGTTCCAAAAAAGTTAGGATTCTGGTACATTCCTCTAGCGTGACTACCATGCTTCACCTCACAGAATAATAATTATGCACGTGGAAGACGTTCACGATAATTTTTTTTGTGACAGAATAGAAATGGAAAGCATCCATAATGACATGAAACAAAAATTTTGTTTTTAAAAATAGTCATTTTTTTAAATTTTGTTTTTCTAATGAAGTTTTTTTCATCAACCAGTTTAAATAATATGCTATTAGAAGCGCAACTAAAAAGTCTTTATTCTGTTTTTTATTTCATTGATCTAGCTTTTACAGTTCTGGAGGTATTTCAATTTTTGTGACTGACCCGTAATTTTTGGAACCGAGTGTAGATAGAGCGATTCAAGAAGAAAGTTTATATGTATAAAACACCGCTAGTAATAAATAACTTGATTATTATTCTACACGAAGCTTAATGGCCCAAAAGTCAAGTGAGTACATAAATATCTTTTCGTAACTGACTTCTATAAATGGAGTGTACGAAAAAAAACAATCGTTCTTTGACTTATGTCATTGGTTTTTGAAGTCATGCCGAATTAAACAAATAAATCGTAAAACTATCATTGTACTTAACATTTTCTTAAAAATAAAATAATAATTCTAGAGCACCCTGTATAACCTGTAAAGCAGGGAAGTCTAAGCAAGTCGTCAGTTCTCCGTAGTATCACGACTTGTAAATAATAACGTCAAGTATTTTCACCCTCTTTACGTCGCAAATAACCAGTAAATAATACAACTAGCTGATGCATTATTGACATTTGTGCGTTTAAAGAAGTAAGTAGGTATTTTTTTCTAGTAATGTGGTTCGCATCTTACTAGTATTCTTGTAAACCCCTCGTACTAAGTCACGTCCAGTGCAATGTGTGGGTATCGAACCGGCAACCACATGATCGCAAGTCCGACGGCCCAGCCATCAGGCTACCTCCGCTATAAATCCTTCTAATATTATAAATGTGAAAGTGTGGATGTTTAGATGTTTGGATGTTTGTTACACAATCACGCAAAAACGGCTTAACGGATTTGGATGAAATGGCATGTAGCCTTTGACATGGAAAAGAACATAGGCTACCTTTTATCCCGATTCCGTAAGTAATTCCCAAGGGAAAATTGAAAATTGTTTCCGAGCTAAGCCGTGGGCAGACAGCTTTCAAATTTTGCTCTATTACAGCGCAAGCTATAACACTGGTGACAATTTTATTCCATTTTTCATTACTTTCACATTTTTAATTATCTTTTTGGACCCAATTCTGAAGTCCACGCAGACGAAGTCGCGGGCAGAAGTTAGTGACTTTAATAAATATTCCTCATACCATCGGGAGTAACGTAGAGGGGCTCGTGGCTAAGTGTAAGCCGTACGGTTTGACCGATAATAAAGGTTAAGCCGCGCTCGCCGCGGTTGGTCCGTGGATGGGTGACCATTTGTAAACATATTGAGACCCCTCCGTGCCTCGGAAAGCACTTTAAGCCGTTGGTCCCGACTGTCATACAGTGATCTTTGATTGTCGTTAAGTCATTACAATTCTGACAACCAGTCTTACTATGGAATACTGTATTACCTAGCAATAGGTTGTGGAGGTCAGATAGGCAGTCGCTCTATGTAAAATACGGTATTCAGCTAAATCCGGTAAGACTGGAAGCCGACCCCAACATAGCTTGGGTAAAGGCTAGGCAGGAGGACCATCGGGAGTAACGTCTTAAGATATTTTAGATTTATAGAAATATTTATTTTTCTGTTTATTAGCAGGTAGCTCAATATTTCTTATGCATCAAACACTCCATTCCAGAATATCCTAAAGAGTCTGTTACACGAGAAAACTTTTAAACAAAAAAAGAAGTACACATTTTGGTGCATGTAATAAACTGTTCCCATACCTTCGTAATCCAGACTAAACGCCAACTCAAACCGGAGTCGCCGTCAAAGGCAGACACTCACAGAGGCAGATTACAGTTCTTCTTGTTTTTTGTTTATAATTGAATGCTTTGTGGTCGCAAGTTGACGCCGCTTTACTGTCAATGGCCGGTCGCGCTTTGCTGGTTACGAGGAAGATAAAAATGTTTTATGGAGAAGGATGGAATGGTTTTTTAGGTGTTATAAGGTGCTGTTGGACTGGAAGATCAGCCATTGACTGTTTCAAACATTAAATTGCTGACCTTCCAATGTAACAGCGTATTAACGTGAAAGATACCATATTCCTTCTCAAATTCCTATAAAAATACGAAAATATTTTCTGATCTCAAAATAGAAAAATATACATTTAAAGTCTTAATTTAGCGCTTTATCTTCTTAAAAATGTGAATAAAGAAGTTTGAAAATGTTGTGACGTAATCCAGTGGTGACATCGTGATCTAAGCTAATAGTACATTGATACAATAGTTGGTAATTAAATAAATAAATTACCTGCCATCCTTTAACAATACCTTCATAATACTCTTAAAATTCATATTATTTATAATATCACTATACCTTTTCAATATATTCCAAGCTCACAGTAATCCCACTCCTTTCTGAAGTAGAAAATTGTTCAGAAGAACTTCTTTGTTCGCTGACCGCTTGAATTTTTTACTATTAAATCCACTGTGCGGTAAAGGGTACCGGTAATACCCCGGTAATTTTACCGTAGACAGATTCACTGGTAAAATGTGAATGGTTTTATGCATTTCGGTAAGTGGGGATTGTCTGAAGTAGTAAGAAGAGGATAGTTTGAAAATGTAACTTGTATGACTGTTAAGTACTCCTCTGATTTTTTTTTTACTTTTAGCTAAGAGTTTTATTTTTAAACTCATTGCAATGAAGTGTCGTGGTAAATCAAACACATCTGATCTCTTTAACGTCTAGTTTTATTGTCTCCTCTCCTCGATCCAATATACATTGTTCTTAATATAATGCTTACTTAGCTTAATCCTAGAAAGGTATGGTTACACATACATACGAATAAACGTTACAATACTTACACACTACTGTCATACACTACAATAAGTTTGACAGAGATTTTTTTTCCTTACTTACTTGTGTTATTAACATGAACGCACTGTAAAACAAACATTTAGCTTAGCACGTGTGGTTAACAAGTATACTAGTAATTTGCAGTTCACATTGATCATCAATTAAAAAAAAAGGTCCATATATTACGAGTATGATGTGGCTTATTATTTCTTGAGAACATTAAGGGCGCTGCCCATGTAGTTCTCACACAATTTTGAAAGGTGAAACCGGCCTCAAAAGGACTATAAGCTTAGCGACCTTTTCCACTCGACTGTCCGTGTTCTCGAACTTTACGTCGGAATTAAGTATAAACACACTTTATAACAAAAAAAAAACACCGACTTCATGACCTTACCCATAATCACTTAAAAGCGAAAAATTAACTGAATTTTTAAATTAATTTTTAAATTCAATTGTTAACTTAATAACTGGTTTGTAAGAAAACAAAAAAGGATACATACAGTAAAAAATAGAACCTCCTTTTGGAAGTCAGTTAAATTAAGTCTTTAGTAAGTTTCTTCTCGAGGTATACCAGCCCTTAACTATTTACTACGTACTAACTTTTACGTACATCATAGCCATATTGTAGGACAATAACTACTTATATATTTTTTCTCGGCACAAACCAAATTATATGTTATTAAGATGAAACATAATTCCCTTTTAACAACCGAAAATCCACAATTACGTGTATCTATGGCAATTATTTCTACCTCGCTGTTGCTATGGCGAGTCAATTAGATGTACCGGCTACCGTACAAAAGACTGATGTCCATATAATGATGTCTATTATTACTGACCACTTGTGTTGCTATTATTGCTATTATTTCGCGATATACAATAGTCTGTAGCCATGCTTGAGAGTACTTGAGTTACCCTCGATTGGGTTCAAAGGTAGAATGAGGGTAGATGTAATTGTTACCGTAAATTGAATGCTATGCCTTCGTATATCATTTTACATTTTTTTTTATAATAAAGCCCTCGAAGCTAAGTATAAGTAATACAGTTTGACCGATACAGCCTAAGTATGGAATACTGTATTATATGTGAGACCGGAAGCCAACCCTAACATAGCTTGGGAAAAGGCAACGCAAATTATGTATGTATTTTTTTAACATTGTAATTATTATTATTTGTTGTTTTTTATATATACAACGTGTTTGGGGAAGGTGAAATAATACTTCTAACATTATAAAGTATATGTATGTTACATACCAATGGCACCAGTATGAGGTACTTAAGTGCATATTTTTTTAATTATTTGACTATAAAGTTTAGAGTGAAAACTTCGCGATGATGACCCTAGAAATCATTTTAAAATTCAGAATGGTGAGCAAGTTCATCCAACTAAAATATTGTTCCAGATAAATGTTTTTTACAAATAATCCTTATGGGACAATTACGAACAAATACCATATACACACCATCATTACGACACCATAATTTTAAAAGGGTGTCGGCCAACATCCGACTAAGATGGATGTTCACAGGAAGAGGAAATGGTCCCAGATCGCTTATATCTACCCTCATTCGAGCCATTTTTCACTTGTTTGTGAAATAAGTGTTAGGCGTTAGTTCTAATGATGTATTAAGTGATGCTGTTCATGCGATATGTCAATGTCTGAGGCTGGATTGGGGCTTTTGTAGATGTATTTTTATACATAAACCAGCAGACCCGCCCAGCCTTGGAAAGGGTAGCACAGTACTAAATGCCTATAATTATACACAAAAATCTTTATCTTGAATCACTCCAACTATTACAATTATTTTTTTTTATTTGCATTAAAATCTGTTGTGTAGTTTAAAAGATATACAAACAGCAGGAGAGCCTTTGTTTGATACCATGTAAAGATGCAATCACGTCTCTACAATAGAGTATAAATTAAACTGACGTTCAAAATTGAATTTTATTTCCACGATTTTAATAAACATAATATTCAAATTAAAATGAATTTAAAACCTTTTTTACTTTTTTTTCTAAATATTAATGTCAAGCACTTGACGCATAACTCTTTAAAATTAATTTTATTTATTAAAACAATTAAATTAATTACTAAAATAATATTTACATGTTTTAACAAGATTAATAACGTGCATTAATCGTTGGCAGACGCATTGAAAACCTCTGTAAAAAAGTAGAATCCTTTCAATATTATGTAGTGTTTATTTCAACACGTGCCAAATCATTAAACAAATTCATCAAAGATCACAAACCTATGACAAAGATATTCAGAATATTTTTACACCTATACAAAGAGATCACTGTCACAATAAAGAGGGGTGAACATTAAGATGAAGCTAATGATCCGCTGACAAATGATCCGCGAACAACCATCGCTGGCATTCCGTCGATAATGATTCATCTCTCCTGAATCGTTTACAAATCTAGACGATTTATTCATTTGTTTGGACAAAGCTACTGAGAATCTTGATAAATATGAAGTTTCTTAGGAGTCTTCACGAAGTGAAAAGGTTACTGATAGATCTTTATTGTATCATAGCGAAGAATAATAAAACGCTGTAGTAGCATTTTTTTATCATTACTTACTTGCCAAGTACATAACAAATATTCTTGTTAAAGTAAAGGTATTTTTGTTCTTAGTTTGTTTATAAGTTGTATTAGTGATTTGTATTTATCTGTTAATTTAAAATACACACATACGGTTTTAGATATTCGAAAAAAAGTTAGTTTTTTAACAAGAATTATTTAAGCAATTGCGCACATATTCTCACACCTTTCACAATAAATTGATATCATTTCTATCCATACATTACATCACATTACTGAAAAAATCCTATAGTTTAATAGAAACATTCAAAGTTGCCTTATTATCATATTGTTACTAGTAGAAATATTTTATTTTACTACCAACACACACATACCTACTCATCTCAAGCTGATTAAAAAGCACATCGAAAGGGCGTGTTGGAATGATTTATGGTATCTTGTTGTATGGTAATCGTGTGCTAAGTGCCTTCTGATTTACGATCGACAAACAAGTATACTATAGTAGCATAATACTGTAGGCGGATTGACTCCAATGAGAAGAGATGAACCTGTGATTAAATTGTGTTCATATGATGTTATTTACATTTAGGAAACAGCGACAGAATCCATTAAAAAATATTGGTTAGTTTATCTAACTTCGCGTCGCATGATTATAAATAAATTACGTCACGGGAATTCACGAGAACTCATGCAACCAGTCTGCTTGCGACCACGGCCAGTGTAACTACTGGACCTACGAACTAAAAATTTCCTAACATCTACAAGCTACGAATATAAGAAAATATCAAGCAAGAATGCCCCAATATCTACGGGCTACGCATGTCCCAACATTACGAGCTACAAATTTCCCAACATCTACAAGCTACGAATGTACAAACATCTACGTGCTACGCATGGCCTTACATTTATAAGCTACGATATCCCAACATCTACGAGCTAAGAATGTCCCAACGTTAACGAGTTACGAATGTTCCAACGTCTACGACCTACGAATTCTCCAACATCTACAAACTACGAATGTCCTACGAACCACGAATATACCAACGTCCATTTTCTGCATGAGACACTATCATTAACGCAGTGACGTAATAGTTTTAAATCAACAACTACTGTCCACTTAAAAATGTACAGTTTTATAGTCAGAACTCGTCACATAAATCTAAACTTGAGTCATTTAAGTTTCTTCGTGTTATAAAATGAGAAAACACATTGTAAAAACTTGTACGTTTTGTCCTTAGATAAAGCAGGTCTTGAAGTTTAGAAGAGGAGGAGGAGACCTTAATAATTAAACAGAATTCACTGTGGAGAACTTTTAACTAAGTAATCGGCAAGTCACAAATATTTTTGTAGTTCGCTACGAAACCGCTACGCTAAATATAATTATTTACGGGGCTACGATGTGTGCTATGGTGCTACGTGTATGCTACGGAAATGTTTCATAGTATTATTGAAACATATCGTATGATGAGTATATATTTTTTTTATGTCGCGTAGGAATGATTAACGTTATCTTGCTGTATGGTAATCGTGTACTAAGAGCCTTCTGATAAGCAATATACAAACAAGTATAGTCGACTACATCGAGGAGGATTGACTTCGACGTAGTACGTAGTAGATGTAAGTGATTAAAAATGATAATATGAAGTTTAAAAATACTGAGTATTTTCACATGGCAAAGAAAACTTCCATTTAATTACTTCGCAAACCAATTATTCACATAAAATTGGATTGGATTTTGGATTGTCCATGTTTTCTGACCACTACAATAATATTTACACTTCTATATATTTAATTGCAGTCTGTTAGACAGTATCTCTGTCGCCGGCGGCAGTGTTGTGAGCAATCACTCGTTTTACTGCCCTTTGTCTCCTTAAATCGGAGAGAAAATACAACTAAAATGCACTCGCAGTGAGCACAACGCATTAGATATACATTAAGATCAGAAAAAATATTTTGCTCTCGCAAGCAATTGTTTTAAGTTCTGTCCATCTTCTAAGTTAAACTTAAGTATTTGTCTATGTTTTAACAATTTTTCAAAAGATTCTAATTAAGATAGCAAACTAATATCATCAAGGTGAAAGTTTCTGAGTGTGTATGTTTAAAACTTTTCACGCTCAAACAGCTGGTGAAATATTAATAAAATTTGGTATGGAGGCAGTTATCACTCTGGACTACACTACGTATACACATAGGTTACGTTTTATCGGGAAGTATTCATTAATCTGATAAACGGCAAATAGCAACGCGTGGCGCGGCTAGTGTTGAATAAAATAATTTCACTCCAATTGCTCTAACATTTCAACTTCGCTCACTTTTAAAGTAATGTTATATTATTAGTAGTAAAAGTAATTACCAAGAACATTTTTTTCTACAAACAACAATTAAAGTATTTTTTTGTTATTGTCTGTGAAGTAATTCTTTATTTTCCGTATAGACTACAATCAGTATCTAACACACCATCCTCACAGCGAGTGCTAAAGGTGTCGGTATCAGATTTTTGCAGCTCGTAAATGCCGACAAACAGTCGGTGTGTAATGTGTCGGAACAACGACTTACTTTATACCCTGGCGTCGGTTGCTTTACCTCTAATTAACGTGTTGTAATTGGTCTGATGTTTCTTCTTGTCTCATCAATGTTTGGATGTAGAGTTAACTGTTTTTTATTTAATTACTGACCTACTTTTGAGGAGAATTTCTGTTTCTTTGTCTATATAATCAGAATGGTTTTTAAATATTGATTTGCAAAAGCATTAGGATTAAGTATATTTTTATGTTATTTATTCAAATAGATAGATCAAAATATATTATTCATCATACCTTAGAATGAATACCTTAATAAATATTTGGATAATGTTAATTAAATTAAATTTAATTATTTATGTGTAATATTAATTATTTATTACATAAATTATTATCCGATATTGCCTTCAAAGGTTAATCATTATAGACACGGCTGCAGTAATGCATATATCATTGGTACCCACCCAACCTTTAAAGCAATTTCAAACATATCGTGATTAACTTGGACCCTGCTTACATAGTTACAACCAGTATATTTGTAAATATGTACCAAACATATGCTATACATACGTAATATATATTCTAGATAGTGCAGGCTATCAGTGAGACAATTATTTTCAACCGGACCGTGTGAGGGCTGTGTCCACTCGCATCATTGTTGTCGATCATCGGCTCTATGCTAGAATGATCCAACAAAATGTAAAGGAATTCGTTTTTACAAATATGTGTATGTAGAAATAAATTTTAATACATGCAATTGGCAAAATCATTTTACCACTTTCCCGATGAAAGTGGTAAAATGATTTTAAATTATCTTATATTATATATAATATAATATATATTATATTACTATCTCTGTTATTTACAACGACTTTTATTTAACAATTGATTATATTTTTTGACAGGCCTGTTGGTCTAGTGGTTAGTGACCCTGACTGCTAAGCCGGAGGTCGTGGGTTCGATTCCCACCCAGGATAAATCTTTGTGTGATGAGCACGATCATTTGTTCTGTGTGTGGGTGTAATTTATCTATAATAAGTATGTATCTATAAATATATAAGTATGTTTATCAGTTGTCTGGTTGCCTAGTACAGGCTCTGCCTAGTTTGGGATCAGACGGCCGTGTGTGGGTTGTCCCAAGATATTGTTGTTATTATTATTTAATTGCAAGAATATAGCCAAAACATAACATGTTACATTATTAATATAAATAGTACTTAATACAGTGCCTATAAAAGACATTTGTAAATTGGTATCATCATCTTAATACCATCATATCATACGAATATCTTTCAGGGTCGTTAAGCCATTACATTACTAACGACCAGTCTTACTATAACTCATTTTATTGGCTAAATCAGTATCCCAAAATACTGATTTAGCCAATAAAATGAGTTATGGGTTGTCTTATTGTCTTATTCCTTATGGTACACATGGTAATATTTACAAAAATCTAACAATCAATAAATACAGATTTGATGTACAGAGGTGAGCTTAACTCAAATATAGTTTTCTATCAGTGGTGTGTCAGATAGGCAGTCGCTCCATGTATTGTATTAATACAATACGATATTCAGCTAAATCCGATAACTTACCGTAAGACATAAAACTGTCCCCAACATAGCTTGATAAAAAGCTTGGTAAAATTGGTCTAAAATAATTTATACATTTTATTAAAAAGATTAATAGTAGGTCAAGTAATTTTAATTTGACGTACGAGTAATTTGAGATCTCACAAGTGTAATAAAGTGTATATAATTAACCAAATAAAGTCAGGTTAGGTTATGGATAAAAACTATTAAGGTAAGTTTTATCCTGACCAGTCTATAATCGGTTATCTGGAATTGTAGTTAAGTGCTAGTCCAACTCCAAATTGATCTCTAAACATCATGCATTGACTGAATCCAAAATTTAGCTGAATCATTCTCACATAAGCTCTCCCACAAAGCCAGCTAAATGCAAATCACTGATAATCCATTAGTCTTCCGTATTGTGTGCACTGCAGTGTACGCATGTATTGTACAGTGTAGTGCAGGGGCAGTAAGTCTCAGGGGCCGGTAATTGGAATATAATTTATTTGTTTTTTATACAGTGCATTTCAAACATTCACTTGTTTTGTTGTTGAGTGGTCAAGTGTATTGGTACACAGTAGGCTGTTTTATTTAGCCTATAGATTTTTAAACTACTGAATTTTGTTTGATGATGTTATTTCTCACAAGTTTCTATGTTAATTCTTTCATTTTTTTTAATACTCGATTATCTACAATATTTTAAACAATTTAACACTTTACAAAACATATTCATAATAAACTTTTTATTGTACACCAAGAAATATGATAAAACAAATCAAGTTCCGTGGGTGACGTAAGAGGCGACTAAGAGTTATAAAAAACGAGAGAATACCAAAACTGCGATCACCAACCCGCTTGCCCAGCGTGGTGACTGGGGAAACAATCACCCCAAGATAGCTCCCAAAGATATAGTGTAGGACGCTCTCCTGCCACATAGACTGGTGAGCTGAATAATCCAGCTGCTTCGGACTGGATGCGGAAGGCGCAGACCCGGGTATTGTGGTGCAACTTGGGAGAGGCCCGTGTCTAGCGAGTTGATTGAAATAAAGCTTCTTTATTTTTTATTTACGCTTGTAACAGATCTACAGCAAAATTAATTAATTTAATCAAACCAATTTTAAACAGAATTAAATGATAAATCTCTTTAAATAATCGCACGAAACAAAACAGCCAACAATTTATCGTCACGAAATTTAATTCAATAAAAACATATTACAATTTGTGAAATCCGCTTTGTTAAGCTCGGTGATCGCATGATGACAGTTAAACTATTCAGTTTTAATTAAACCCATTTACTGCAGACGTGTGTTAAACGTATACTAATTAGATTGGAGCGGTTACAGTCGACGAGATGAAAAATTCTTATGTTTTTTTCGACGAAAAACACTCTATGTAGCGCTGTAGCGATGAGTTAGTTTATGGGTACAGCGCTTTTTTTTTTGGTAATCTAAGTTTTGATGTATTTGAATTGATTTGTTTGTTTAATTATTAAACAAACAAATCAATTCAAATATATACCTATTAAACTTTAATAGGTATATTAAATACTTTTTGTCATAGTCTGGCAAATATTTTGTTTCATTTAAGGTAAATTAAATGATTTTTAAACGGGTTATCTGACCGACATGAAACTGTAACCGACTTCGCGAAATATACTACGAGATTGTTTTTGTGCCAAACTATTATGGTTCATGTTTAAATGGAATAAAATGCCGTAAAAAAACCTATTGCAAGAGTTTCAAATCACGCAAAAATTATCAATGTCTTTGATAAAAAAAAACTATTCCGTAAAAAGCGCTGCAGCGCCAGCTACCGCCTAGTAGGTAACCCAATAGTTTGACTACTTTCAATTAAAACAGGGGCGAACAACGCTTTGGTAATGAAAGTGTAATCACGTTAGCTAGTCATCGGGGAATGATTGCAGGCTGATGACTTGGTGAAACGCCAATAATCTCTTTAGCTACCAATTATGATGTAATGGATATGTGCCTTACGTACAGTTTTTTTTAAAGCTGGCTACTAATTTAGGTGATCTAAATTAGTAGCCAGCTTTAAAAGTAGATGGACTGATGACCTGAAAAAGGTAGCTGGGTCGGACTGGATGCGGAAGGCTGAGGATCGGGTGTTTTGGCGCAACTTGGGAGAGGCCTATGTCCAGCAGTGGACCTGTAGACTGAGTTAATTGATTGATTTATTTATTTTGTTGACGTCAAAATATGCTGCAATTTTATGTTATTATCAATCAACGCATTGATAGGGACATAATTATCTTTATACTGGTGTTACAGTAATTCTCGCCCATTTGAATTCGATCTTACGACCTACAAAATTGCATTATCTCTCCGATGTGTAACCCTTATGATTATTAAATGAAATAAAGTGTATCAAAAGATTTATATTTTTTCAGCATATTCTGTTAAATTTTATGTAAAAGTTATCTTAGTATTGTCCATGCTATGTTTATACTCGTATATGTATTAAACGATTTATGCAATCAAGAAACAATAGAACACAATATTTGAATAAAGATATTATATAAAACATCATAACAGTACGTATGTAGGTTGTATGGTTTTGAATATATAAACCAAATATGTGTATGATAACTGATCCAAATCATTTATATACAAAAATCTATAATATCAACAAACCACTAACGACATAATGATTTTAAAATTGCTATAGAGGAAGTAATAACTTACTTCTCACCCTTAATTTCAAGGCAATATACGGTTTAATTTAAAAGTACAAGCGAAATTCAGCCTTATTCGTTAAAAGCTAAGGTTTATAAACTTCAATAGTGTAATGACTTTATTACGTGTATATCGAATGTAGATAATAATTGGATATTACTTGGACTATAGTGATTTAAAAGTTTTTATTAATCGTCATAGATTGGTATATTTGAAACATTGATTACAGGCTTAGACGATATTGGAGAAAGAAAGTATGGTACCTACATTATAAATAAAAACTAATAATGTATTTTATTTTATCTCACTTTATTGGAAAAACAAACAATTGTACAATATGTCTTACAACTAGGTTACAAAATAATAAAAAAGTAAAGTACAATCCACTACATTTCCCTCAGATTACTATTAATTTTATATGAAGCACAAAGTGTGGACGAATTTACTTTGTTGAGGCTACGAACTGTGCGAGATTACCAATTAAACTACTATTAAAATATTACTTTGTATCTATGACTTTAACAAAATATATAATGTAACCGATACTATAACGATAACCTGTTCAGAACAGTATTTTTAACTAAAGATAAGCCACTCGTTTTAGCGCATTTTTTTTCTGTTAAGTAACTTCAATTTTTGCGCTGATATTAAAAGAATCATGAAACTGTCATGAATATTTTTTATAATGAACTCAAAAATTTAGGAAAAAGTATATTTCATACTGATTTTTCACCTAGACCTGATTTGCAAAAAAAAATATTCAAATCTATAAATAACAATGAAATCGTGACAGATGCACGCAATATCACGAGCATCTTCAACCGCCATCACCATAAGATATCTTATAAGAAAGGTACCCTAATAACGAATTGTACAAGACGCCAATAAGTGGGTGAAACAAGCGCCCGCATTATTGAGGCAAATTGTGAAGAAGCGCACCACAGAACATTAGAGAAACTAGATCAGCTAACTACTAGGATTTAGAAGCATACAGTTTTTTGATTGGATAAGCTTAAGTCTTTCGTTACTTAGTAGCTGTCGCCCGCGGTTTCACCTGCATAAGTAAGTCGTTCCCGTTAAATAGTCAATATATTCTATAAGTCTTCTGTCCCATTCACTCACGTACTTGAGATTAAAAAAAGTAACGTTTATAAGACGATAAGTCACGTGACTTAGACTAGTCACTTTCATACATACATACGATTCGATCTGCAATTATGATTGTAGAAATTTACCTTGTATATGGGGGCAGGTCAAAAAATCATTATTAGCATCAGTATAACGATTAGTACGATTTAAATTACTGCTCTATAAACCTTTGTTACTTTTTACAATATGGACACCGCCTGCCACATCTAGCCTCTTTATAGTAATGTATTTCCTCAAGTGACACCCAGTAAACGTCTCACAAGAAGGCGACTCAGTAATCTTTGGAATGCGTCCCCCGCTGTAATACAGTCGCCCCTAGCCACGAGCTACGAGGATAAAGTGGTTAGTATGTTTCAGGATTTTACATACATTAAAACACAATTTTAAGAAAAAAATATGTTTTTCAAATATACAGGAAAAGCTCGTAAAAGAGCCAATAATAAAATGGTTCAATTCGCCTGTGTACCTACATGTATAAATTTTCTGATAATTGTATTTTATAATGTACAATAAAGAATTAAGATGGTTTTTTAGTCAAACTTATTATTGTGAATGAAAACAGAAATGATAATTTGACAAAAAAAAACTATGTCTGTTTACTATTCCTAATAGCTTCTAAACTACTAGATTTGTATAAGTCGAATAAAGCGAGAACAATGAATAAAAAAAATTTAAGCAATGTAGCAAATTAAATACACTGTCCAAACAACAGTGTAAAATAGAACAAAATCATTACATAATCAACCAACAAAATCGAACCACATTCAACATCAAAGTCCAACAGATAATTACAGAAAAGTCACGTACGTCTCTTTCCCCTTAAGAAAGCTAAAAGTAGAGAATTCATTAGGTCGTTGTCCCACTCGAAGCACTTGCAGTTTTGATTGGGGAAATAAAATGCCCCGAGACATCGGCTAATTCAAGAGGCCGGGACCAAATTGCCTCGATTGTTCTTTGAGAATGTGACAGGCTGACAGTAATGTTTTGGTAGCTTATTTATGTATTTAATATTGGTACATATGTTTTTGGGATCCTCTTCATGGTAAAGAACTGAAAACACAAAGATTGTCATATGGAGTAGAAAGAAAGAAAAAGTATCTATTTTCATCAAAGAAGAAACGTTGGCGCATGTCAAGCATTTCCCTGTATTTCCTGCTAAGTTTTTAGGTAGAAACTACTGTACTGTACTCTAGAAATCTTTTTGACAGAGAAACAGACTCTTAAGTGTATAGGCTTATCGTTGTTTTGTAATATCAGTCAAATTGTTTCAGAAGTGAAAGTCAAAGGCGAAGAATACAACTTTCTAAAACAGGAAATTGTCGCATATTTTAGGCCGAATTCAGTAAACTACCATTAACGATAATCTAAGTTCAATTAATGTAAGTGCCTATGTAATAAATTATACATTTCAAGACATTAATAGTTTTCAATTTGCAAATTATATTCCCCTACTATTCTCTCGGCTATCAACATGAGCGCTCATAAAAGGAGCTTCTTATAGAATCACCTGCTTTGAATAAACGATCGATTTCCCGAACATGCGTCATAAAGTAAATCTTTACTCGAAGTACGAGCTCTTGAGACACCCAGTGTTTAGGAATGAGAAACAGATGCTAGATGTATTGGAAAATACTTCTATGATACTATAGGATATTTTTTTCCAAAATTTTGTTGGTTATGAGTCTACTTTTTTTCTCATCAATTAAAAAAGATAAAAATAGTAATTTCAGTAATATTTACAACATTTACAGTTAATCTTATGTAGGGACTAGTAGTATTGTCTGAAAATTCTTTATGAATGTGCACACAGCAAAATAGATAAATAATCAAACCAGGCACACTAACAAACACATGCATGTTTACGTAATTTATTTATATGTGTGTAGAAATTATCCAAACGCATGTGACGCACGCTGTGTAGTAGAAACGAGAGTTACAACGATAAAATGTATGTAATCGTAAATAATACTCCTGTTGTTTACACACATATTTGTGTAAAAACAACAGGAGTTTGTTAGTGTGTCCTAGATAACTATCAAGATTATTGTGTGTACCATTATACCTAATGCCTTAAAGTGAAAGAACATCATCAGCTTTGGAGTAAAGCAAAAAATCAAAAATTAAAAAAAAACCAATACCTTGATGGTATCAAACTTTTCTATAACTTTACCCAATTCTAATTTGATGGGGATTAAATCATTTTCAAAATACCACATTCAAACATCAAAACTACATCAATCCAGCTACTACACCGAACACACAAAGACTCCGTGTTCATAGTTGGAAAACCCCACAAACTCCACGTATGGGATCAAGGAAAGCATAAAGGAGAAATGTGAGGCAATAGCCATAAAGATTTTATTGTGGAACGGGAGCATGTGACGTATCACGATGAATGTAAAATATTCACGATTCAGATAGATTATGAGACAATGGGTAATGATTTTGGATATGTTTTCGATCCTTGAAGTGAACTCGATGTTGATATTGAAGTATTTGGAGATAATAATATTGAAGTGTTCGGAATAGATTGTGATGAAATGGGAAATGTTTTGCATGTGTTGCCTTGATTAGAAGATAATACGTTTCTTGAAATTCATTTGTTTCTCTTTATAGGCATAAATAGTGGGAATTGAAACAAAGGTTACTTCAGTAATGAGGACATATTTCTATATTACCTATATAAATAAAAATGAATGTTGGTTAGCGAATAACTCAAGAATGGCTGGACCAATTCGGCTAATTTATTTTTTTGTTTGTTCCCTAAGGTCCACGGACTTTTATTAGTCCATTAAAACAAAATTTAACGTGGCCACTAGAAAAATGTTACATGTATTAATCTCTCTAATCACCGCTAATGAGACACAATTGATTTTCTATTGTAATGTGGCGACCGGTCGCCGCTCGGGGACGAATAGGTTAATTAATTTTTACCATTAACTTTTGACAGAACGAAGTCTGTCCAGGCAGCTAGTTGTTTATACAAATAACAAAACAAAACAGGGCAACTTTGAAAATTCTATTTACGATACATCTTACCTTTCAAAATCACGTTCATTCATCAGCATTCATCGTCACGCACAGTCACTTCAAAGCCACTGCAGCAAAACTTCTAAATTGGTCGTTAAAATTCACACCCTTATTGTAAAAGCAGTAAGATTCAGAATAAGCAGACTAGAATACCTTGAGCCCTCCACACGGTAAATTTGTTCGGACTCTCATAAATATTGACCACCGTAAAGGGTTCTCAACATTGTGGCCATATGGTCCATTAAAGTGCTTGCTTGGTTGGTCATCGTGGTTTTAGGGCGGTATGCATAATTCAAGGACAGATGTTTCGGATACGTCCGGTTTTCTTTGAAGATCTTCATTTATATTTTGGGAATGTTTTCCTTGGTTAGGGTCTAGTTTGTAGTTCGATTGAAATAGAATTGGGGTTATGGAATTTGGATCTCCATAAACGAAATAGACGGGTGACAAATACACCACCTGGACTTTTTGCCTACATAGGCTTGAGTTGCATTTGCAGAATCCGCAAAACTTTTTGGCGTAGCCGCAGGGTACTGTTTGGTCTTTACATTTATTTTTATTGTCTTTAGATTAGTGGTTTAATTTTAAGTTGGCTAAGTTTAACTGCGGCCTTGCGCCAAATTTTTTTTTTTTTATTATATATCCTGCTACTTAGCAATCTGTTTACATGAAACAATAATCTAATACGGTGTCAGACTTTCATCGGGATTATTATCTTCAGCTGAGCTGTGCACCCATTGATGCCACACTCATCTTCTGTCCGCAAATCTCATTGCTCTTGCGCCAAATAAACATTTTTTCTTTCTTTCTTTCATTCAGAAAGCAGAAATTGATTCGATATTGATACATATTAAGACGACCTCCGTGGTCGAGTGTCATACACACTGGTTTTCCAGGTTTCGCCAGCTCTGAGGTCCCAGGTTTGATCCCCGGACAATGTAGAAAAACACTTTTCTACATTATCTAACTACTACTTATAAATCTCGGGTCGACTCTGTTTCCATAACACAAGTGCTGTAGCTACTTACTTTGGATTCGGAGCAATGTCTGTGATGTTGTCCACATTTATTTTATTATTATTTTATTTATTAAGTGTCCCATTTGTTTATAAAGTAAATAATCTTGAATCAAGTCTGTTCCTGAAATATCTAAACAAAAAATCACCAAAATACAACATGACATCAAAAAATTACAAGTGCTTAACTAAAAAGTCAACTACCCTCACTTTCCCTAATCAAACGTAATAGGAAAAGAAAAAACTGAGGCCATTAATACGTTTACCCACATTTGTCTGTCTGTCGGTCCAATAAATAAGACAAGAAGAACTGGTGGCCAATCCCGTCTGTGACCTATCTCGACGCATCAGCGGAGATCGATGGAGACGGGACTAAGAAACTACGAAAATGTATTGAGTGGTTAAAACCCCCTGTGAGGTTGTATACAAAATAATTATGTAAACATTTTACATACATTTGACAGTTCCCGAGTAATTAAAAAGTTACAGAAAACTTCTAATGTTATACTGGTAAATGACTGTTAATAACCGGACTACATTTTATGTTAAAAATTGGCTTATTTTTACACATATTTTGGTCTTCTATTATCATTTTTGCTTTAGCTGAAGGCCGAATAAGACATTGTCAAGAACTTCGATAAAGCCGCAAAAGCCGAGGTGATTGTCGCAACCATTTAAAAAAATAAATGTAACAAATTATTATACATAAAATGTAGGAAAAGCTATGTTATACCTAAACTCGTGAAAATATTATCTTAATCAGAAGTGGTATTATCAGCTCTATAGTTATACTGCTGATGTAAAACATTCATCGAAACTGTTCGGGATCATTACTCCTTGCCCTCGTTGTCTTTATTTCACTTTGTATCACCGACAGAGTTCAGAAAAAGACTTTATACAATCTTTCTTTGTTTTTATCTTCAAAAATTTTGTATGCGTCACGAGCAGCCTGCCCGCCCACGTCCGATAGTCGGTGACCGATTTTCGGTCAATATTAAAATTGGACTTACTGATTTCAATAGCGCACCGCAAATGTCCTACAAATAGAGGTTGGAAATCGTATTAGATTCGTATCGGCCCGAGTATCGGTCATACAAAAAATCGGGATAATAATAGTTAGGTATATCAGGAAATAAACAAATGCACTATGCATGTAATAGAAAATATAAAATAGGTAAGAGGTTTTTAGAAAGAAACTGCATCGACTCAATGTTTCTATCTAAGTACATAATAAAAAAAAATAGTTCTAGGTATATATACTCCGGAAATACATTTTTTTTTTAGTTTCTCCCTACTTAGGGAGTTGAAATATTGGGAAAAAATGTTTTAGATAGTCAACATTTAATCCCTGGTAGAGTTCGAAACATCTCCGGTCAATTTAGTTATCTTGGTTGTATATAAAAAGTTTAAAATTTAAGATAAACTTGTTTCGGTGTACAATAAAGAGTTATTATTATTATTATTATTATTATAAACAATTATTGTTATAATAAGTATTTTATTATATTAATATTATCTATCTTATCCATGATTTTATTAAAAAAAAAATCGTTCAGATCGAGACAAATTAGATAAGCAAAACAATAATTATTTAAAATTGTAAACACAAACTGACATGTTTAATTAGCTCATGAACTGCTGGTACCTTGGGGATTAAACATAATTATTTCGCTGTCAGCCACCTCCCTCGGGGATAAACTTATTTAGCATAGCGTCTTCATTAAGCTGCGGATATAACACTATCATTATTACAGAAGTAATTTTATTTTTGTAATTTGTTTCTGGAGTGAGGGTGGTATGGCAAGGAAGCCATTAAAAGATTCTGTTCAGTATTAGATATAATGCGGCAACACTGACTTAAATTAAAGGATAATTGCTTATCGCCCATGTTAATAACCCTAGTATGTACACACTGCAAACTAGATTGTTTAGGGCACAGTAATAATGCTGTCGAAAACAAATGAATAAACTTAATATTACCTGACTGTCGTGGTGGCCTAGCGGTTCATTGACCGGATTCGCATGCACATGGTTGCAGGTTCGAACCCAGGCAAGTACCAATGTGACTTTTTCAAAGTAATATGTAATATCTTAATCGTTCTAAGACATCATTGACAAACGGTGAAGGAAAACATCGTGAGGAAACCTGGATTTCAAAATATTGGAATCTGAAATCGACAACCCGCAATGAGCAAGCGTGGTGATCAATGCTCATCCCTTCTCTATATGGGAAGAGGCTTGTGCCCAGCAGTAGGCCGGTATTAAGTGAGTGTGTGGGAACGAGTTACTGCGATAACACGTGCATGTCAAAGTAATCGAATACAAACATGTTTTTTTTAAGTACACCCCGCAGTACACACTATCTGCCTACTTTGCTGTGAGTACAAAGATTATTTTTTTCTTAAGCGATAAAAAAATCGACGAGTTTTAATTAGCATTTATACTCTGTTTTTTTAATCCTAGAGACTAAATTGACAAGTGCAAATGTCAAAACTGAAGTAAAAGCTATTGGAATCTATGTCAGTTTGGCATTTTTATTTGTCAATTTAGTCTCCACGATTAAAAATATACAACAAAAGAATAAAAAAACATGCGTGCGTACAAAGTACACATGTCAGAAGTGAAACTTCTTTGGCGAACTAATTTATAAATCTTGTTTATATTTATACAAATCTAAAACTTTAAATTTCCAAGATTAAGAGGAAAGGAAAAAGGAAGATAGGTTAGGAATTTAATTGTCATTAAAATAAAAAAAGGTTTAAAAATTAATGTAAATTATAAATTTAATTTTTTCAATTTATTTCTTCAATATTTACATTGTTTGACATAACGTTTATCTAAAATAAATAAAAATAAGTATTGTTACAATAATTAACAATAGCGAGATACACAATTTGTAAAACAGTAACTATTATGCAAATGCGCTTCGTCTATGGTCTCACATGCAAAAATTCTAGATTGAGATTGAGACGAATACATGTAATTTCATATAGAGAAATGTCCTCCATCTTGGATCAGGAACTTTCGCGCGATAGACATTTCCGCGAAAGCTTGACCTCATTTTTATTTTTAGTGACCTCGCAAATCTTAAAAATGACATCACAAAAAAATGCATATTTTTCTCGGTGCCATCTTGGATTCTAATTTCGACCCCATAATCGTTTTTAGCGACCTCGGGTACCATGAAAATGACACCCATGATGAAAAAAATGCATATTTTTCTCGGCGCCATCTTGGATTCTAATTTCGACCCCATAATCGTTTTTAGCGACCTCGGGTACCATGAAAATGACACCCATGATGAAAAAAATGCATATTTTTCTCGGCGCCATCTTGGATTCTAATTTCGACCCCATAATTGTTTTTAGCGACCTCGGGTACCATGAAAATGACACCCATGATGAAAAAAATGCATATTTTTCTCGGCGCCATCTTGGATTCTAATTTCGACCCCATAATCGTTTTTAGCGACCTCGGGTACCATGAAAATGACACCCATGATGAAAAAAATGCATATTTTTCTCGGCGCCATCTTGGATTCTAATTTCGACCCCATAATCGTTTTTAGCGACCTCGGGTACCATGAAAATGACACCCATGTTGAAAAAAATGCATATTTTTCTCGGCGCCATCTTGGATTCTAATTTCGACCCCATAATCGTTTTTAGCGACTTCGGGTACCATGAAAATGACACACATGATGAAAAATTTACAAATTGTCGTCGGCGCCATCTTGGGTTTTAATTTCGAACCCATAATCGTTTTTAGCGACCTTGGGAACCATGAAAATGACACCGATGACGAAAAATTTGCAAAATTTCCTCGGCGCCATCTTGGGTTTTAATTTCGACCCCATAATCGATTAAGCGACCTCGGGAATCATGAAAATGACACCCATGACGAAAAATTTGCAAATTGTCGTCGACGCCATCTTGGTTTCTTGGCACCCATTTTAATAAAATTATTATATTTATTAAAACTAATAGAAGCCCTGTCTTACTCTCTCTCAATCGGTCTCGATCATGAAGGTATAGATGAAAACCTTCATGGTCTCGATCACTCTCTCTCTCTTTTCTGACACTTCCGTTCAAAGACATTGTAATGTATTCTACTACTTCCGTTGCATACCGGCGTGACGTTTCATCTGTAAAAAATTTACCCTCATGCGCCAAAAGAAGTTTCACTTCAAAAAAAAATTGTATACGTAATTATTACTGAAAATTATTATTGAACAACAACTACAAAAACTTGGCACAATATACAAAAGCAAATTAAAAATAAAACAGCCACTGAAGCTCCACCAAAGCCGAAAATAATCCCTTAATTACCATAACCATTAAAAATATAAAAGAAACAATATAAATTTAGATAAAGAACGCAAATAAAAACTCTATAATGAAAACTCAACAATGGAAACCATGAAAACTGCAAATCTCATCCATTGGGAGCAAAGACAAGTTTTTTACGATTTCATAAAGCAACGAAACCGGTTTTTCATTTACACGGTTTTAGTGGCGATAAAATATAATTAAAATATTTTATACGCCCTGTATCTCTTGGTTTTTACGGTTTGTGAGCTTTTAGGAATGCGAGAAAGTTTGGCGTACAATAAGAGATAATTAAAATTAATTGTAAAATAATATAAATCTTTGATCTCCTAATAAAAATACCTCGGCCTATGACAGTTATAGAAAAAGAAAATCAATCAGAATCCAACTGATTAAAAAAACAATTTGGAGGTCTTAATAAAATTGTAAGTTATAGTCTGAGTGCCACATAAATAGTTAACAGTATTATACAGTTAATTAAAGTAAAAAGCTAAAAGAAGTAGTTCAAACAATTGCAACTAACAATGATAATGAATATGCATTCCTTGTATGGTTAGAATTTAGAATTAGGTTCTTACCCCAGCTAAGTTGGGGTCGGCTTCCAGTCTAATCGGATCACAAACTTAAAGCACTTAATAAATTTTCTGTCATTAACTTTTATTAAAATACTTACTTTGATAAGGTTCATTTAAAAAATAATACATTTTATTATACAACTAGCGTAACATCTCCGGCATTGTACCAAAATAAATGCCTACAATTATACAAAAACCTTTCTCTTGAATCAATCTGACGCTGAACATGAATTAAAATCCGTTTCGTAGTTAAAAAAAGTCTAAAGGTACAAACAGCGAAAGGGACTTTGTTTCCTATTAAGTTAAGATAAAGTCGTTATTAGAAAAACAACTAGCAATAATTTATTCGCATGAATGCGTAATAAATTAATAAGAATAATTATAATATATCTGTTTACCCTACACAATTAAAATTTACTAAAAATGAAAAAAAAACTTCTTCCAAATATTAACAAAAAAGTCATAAACATTGGTGAAGCCGTTTCGAAAGAGAGCGATAACATACACTTCTACACCAGATTCTTATATGTTTTGCTAATATCATGTGTAGTTGAGTATTAAAAAATCTACTCCTATTGTGTCCCAAGTCTTGCTCAAAAGATATAATCAGAAATAGTCGGTTACTGCGCGAAATTAACAATTCTACGCGAGTTTTATATTTAGCTGGCTAGTAGTAAACTGCAGGAATGCACTGACTGCGTTTAATGTCGTAATGAGAAAAATATTATATTTACACGTCGACTTGTGTTGTTGGTTGTTTTTATAATTGTAAATAATTATAAGATCCGTTTTGCGTAATATTTACAATATATACACATAATTTTATTTTGTTTAATTGACTTTGAAAATTAATGTACATAAATTTAAAAAATGCTGTGAAATTGCACGCCGTGTTTGGTAAAAAAAATAGTTTTAAAGGTCTGTTTTATATTTGTAATACTAATAATAAAATTTAAAATTTATATTATATTTGTACCTAACATCAAATTGTACACATAATAATATTATTTACAACAAATTAATTGAATTGAACATCCCAACTTAACGTGTTTATCATAAATAAGGTTTAAGTTCATTCGTATGGGATCAGTATCGCTTAGAGTTTGTCTCGATAATTCTTTTGAACCCCAAATTATAGACGATTAATAAATATATAATATAAATATATTTGATAAATACGTAATGGAGTGGAATGGTGTTTTGGGAATAACTTATTTTGGCACAGATTAAACACTTCGTCAGTGGACTTAGTCCATTCTACTTTGTTAAACATGCAGCTACATAACGTACAATATGAAAGATTTAACACCATCACTTTGATTAACACCATCACATTGACTAAAGGTGAAAAAAACATCGTGAGGAAACCTGGATTCCATAAAATTTTAGTCAGGATTAGTCAATCCGCAATGAGCAAGCGTGGTGATCAATGCTCATTCCTTCTCTACTTGGGAAGAGGCTGGGCACAGCCCAGTAGTGGGACGTATAAAGGCCGGAATTATATAACACCATCGACCACCAATTTAAAACAGATTTCCATCCAGCAGCGATCAGTATCTCGTCTCAACATAGAATGTCCCAAGAGGTCGGTATCATCAGTCATTCATGACGCGCACTTAATTGGAGACATCTTGCCGAATATTTAAATGTGGAACTGAGTTTCGAAATCGCTTTATCTGTGTCCTAGTGACGTCATTCTTTATGGACTGTTTTATAACGATATCCATAAAATATTTTTTCTATTTCATAAAATAAACATCACACAGGCTCTTGGAATAATGTTTATAATTTACCAAAAGTTAAAGAAAAATAAATTTAAACCGAATGTTGTAGCCTTAGGGCTGATTTGATAAAATTGAGATTGAGAAGATTAGCCAGATAACTTTTATTCGTAGAATAAAAATGGCGTCTGACAGTGTTTGTTTTAAAATATTTCAAAATTTCAATAATCCGAAGTTCAAGCCTTCTATGGGCAAAAGGCGAAAAAATATTACTCGTCATTTTAAAAAATACTAGATGAAAACCCGGCTCCGCTCGGTTGAAATGTGACTCATGATACACAATGTCGGTAAATATTTCTGTAGTCATCGGTTCTCAAGGAATATAATTATAAAGGTAAGCAAGCCATAGATTCGTATAGCTTCGTTCGTTGTGTTTATTAAATATAGTAAATAAAAACTGCAATAGTTTTCACACAAATAATTTTTATTTTTTACACACAAATAATATTAATATTTTCGCGAAACGACTACGACTGAAGAAAAGTTTTAAGTTTTGTTATGATTCACTCAATGTTTCCGGCAAGACGTTTCGTTTTACCCAGTCAAATGAGATGAATTGGCGCGACGTACGCGACGTGTTTATTGGCGAGGCGTATAATATAAGAGTTAACAAAGAGTTAACGTGAAAAAAGCGAAATAAATATTCTTGAACTATTATTTCAAACGCGTTCCGAAACGATTCTGGTTCCAACTATCATGCAACTGTCATACGCCATGTCAGCACTGTAATCACTTCAAGGAGGTTGTATGATAATAAACTCCTTGAATCACTTCGAAGCAGAATTATTATCTGTTACGGAACGCGGCCTTATTAATTACCCAAGATGGCGACTGCGGTTTTTTTGTTTGTCAGTGCCATTAGAATTTAACAAATTTCTCCATAATCTGAATTTTGCGGATATATGTTGTCGACTCGAAATCAATATGTTTTTATGTTTTGTTATTCATATAAGGTTTCGATCGAGTCTACCGTACCCCTGAACGAAATTATTAATATAGATATTTATTTAAGTATACTTGCTTCGTATAGTTTATTGGTGCATGTTGAAAAACGTTACAGAAAGTATCCAGCTAAAAAGGTAATATCTTTGAGATAAATAATTTCTAAAAATCACCCTTTGTGCTTCCTTTAAATACAACGCAAATTAATCTCCACTTAAAATCAATTACAAACAATTACAAGAGTAAACGTATCTTACATTACCGGTAAATTAAAAATGCATCACCCCTTCACCTTAAAGGGGGTAGTCAGGTGTGAAATTAAGAGCGAGTGCATCTGCCAGGATTAATTATAGTTAATTTACCTCCTTTTACTTTAACTCCTTGCAAAAGGTAGATAGATAGCCTTTGAACGTTTCGCGGTTCGTTAACTTTTTTCTGTAGTTAATTTCCAGAAAGTGGTGTCATTTGCACGACTTAAGTGATTTCGTAACACCCTTTGAATAGAAGTTTCGATTTAAGTGAAGATTACTACAGATAAATAGGCAAAAATTGCTCGTCTGTACAGTCGGTGTATGGATAATATTAATAAGTGTATGAGGCACATACATAAGTTGGATCGGTACAAGTACACACAAAAAAAAACAAAGTTCTAGCTGATACAATACATAGACTAATGACCCCCATACTAGGAAAATCCTGTGTTATGGAGGGCATCCATCCGTCCATTCATATGAACCAAACAAAAATGTTCTTTTTAAGAGTAAGATTCACACATACTTTAGTAGGTACTGTAGTAATAACAAATTAAATTTACAAAATTAAATTATGATGGATGATTATTACGTGATGACGTAATAAGAAAACATGGCGGAACGTGACACATTTTCTTGCGTGCAGCCGGCATTCATCTATTTATAAGACGTTATTACGTCAAAAACATTTTTAAATCTTGAATTTAACATATTTTCTCTACTTAGATTCTTCTTTATGATATAAAGCCATATATTTTGTAATTTCCAACTGAATGCAAAGTTTGCCCTTTAAGGTATGCTTACTTATTCGAATGAACAACTGCAGATATAAAATAGTATAATATTTTCACGAAATAATTCTAACATAACAGCGACCATGCGTATAAAAAAAATATTTAAGCTAGTTTGACTGTCCTGAGGCCTCAGTTATGATAAACGAAGAGACGAATGTACCTTTTAAAAAGTCTTAAATAAATTCTATTACCTTAATATTTTTAATAATTGCACAAAGGTCTTTCCCCTCCATAATAGTGAGGCTTAATAAACTGTCTGGCGTTGAAAACAGTTTTATTCATAGTAATGCACCTATCAACTAACGTCACTCGGTGGGCGCCATTTGCAAAATGTTTTGTTAGGTGTGGTAAGCTTCGTTTATATTAGAAAACTGACAGTTTTGTAGCTTGCAGCTGCTAAAGCGATTTAAAGCGGTAAACTTTATTAAGAGAGTATTAATATTAAGTCAATTTTATTGATTTGCGTTTTAGGTATGGTGTGTTTATAAATAAGCTTTGTAGGTTTTTCCAATCTTTGTTAAAATTATTACTAATTATTATCACTTCAATAGCTAGGTTATTTTTATTAAAAATACAATACGACAAATAAATTTCCTGTTTTCCGATTTTTTAATATGGTGTATCTCAGCGCTTTTTTCGCTTAAAACTTTCAAATAAAACTCTGTTTGATGCAGCGATTGCATTCATCACCTGGTCATGTACGGTGACCATGCATTAACTTATCATTTTTAAATAAAAACAAATTTAATAAACACCGAATCAGTTTATTACTGTTATCCCGTTCGTAATGATATAATAACAGCATATTTTTTCCCGTCGAAAAATTTTAATTCATAACATTTTACAAGACTGTGTTTTTTCCTTTAATGAGATCAAGGACAGTTAAATATTACTCTCTTTATAAGTTTAAGATTACGCGATACATTTTTGATAATTAACCAGTTATTAAGTTGCACAAAGGTAACATAAAAAGAGCAAAAGGCATTGTGAATGCCTAAAAAAAAACAAGGCTGACAATAAATCTACAAAAAAAGAATAAGTTATATTCCGATATTTTCGAGCAACATGGTCACTTTACATCACCGGATACACGACAACGAATGCCTATATCACAGGAAGTGACGTCAGTGTGGGAATTTAAACACAATTTGTACGGTTTAGTGGGAGCGGCGAACACACCTCGCTCGTCGCTACTGAATTATATTTATTACTAGAATAATTTACTATGATATGAATATTTTTATGAGGATTTTATACGTTTACTAGCTGTTTCCCGCAGCTCCGCCCGTTTTTTTTTTATCATAATTCTATAAACCTCACGGAGCCCGAGACCTTCCCAACGAATGCAAAACCGTGGAAATCGGTTCGTTCGTTCTTGGAGTTATAGCGCCAGGAAGGAAAACCCGACTTATTTTTATATAGTAGATTACAAGTATACCTTTGGAATATTAGTAGTGGTTGCAATTTTGCCATGGTTACCGCATAAACAAAGGTGTGAATTTTTGTGTTGCATGATGCGCGCACATCTTAAAATTTCACTATCATCATTTTTTCATAACGCGCTTAAAGAAATAAAACTTCAAAAAGGTTTTTTTGAAACAGCTGCGATTTTATTCCTAAAAGCACTCTCCCACTATAAGGCAAAATACCAAGCATAAACTTTCGCTTATGGTAGATACTTAAATTACCGAAACCCCGATCCCATTCCCCTTACTAGAGTACTGAACACTATGTTCCCAAACTATATACAGTACATTTAGTATATTATTACCTAATTATAATTTCCTGTGTACCAGTTATCAGTCTATGTAAAGTGATTATTTCATCCTCATCAAATCAGTCTATCGCCGTCCACTGCTGAATGCAGCCCTCCCTCAGAGATCACCAACCATCCCTGTCTTGGGCAGCCCTCATCCATCAGCTACCAGCCACATTCTTCAAATCGTCGGCCCACCGAACCACAGGACTTCCTACGCTACACTTGCCAAAAAGACGTCTCCACTTTTTTTTTTTAAAGAAAACGGCGCCCGCACTGAAGAATTTAATCCTTGTGTCGCGGGGGTTTCACAAACGTTCAAATCACATGCACAAAGAACACCCAGACTTGAAACAAGTATCTGTGGATCACACAAATGCTTGTCCCATGCGGGGATCGAACCCGCAGCACGTGTGACCTATACCACTCGGCTATCCGTGCAGTCTAGCACATATTTGCTCCATTGACCGTCCGATTAGTTATTTAAAATGAAATATAAATATACAAATAAAATCCCATCGAATAGTCTACCTTCAAATCTAGCAACTCAAACAAACAAAGATTAAAATCTCCATACCTCATAACAGAAAACGTTCAATTCAAAATTCAATCTTGGATATTGAATCAAGATATATAAATTGAATAGTTTCATATATAGTGACATCACCGCACTTCTGCCTATTAAGAGGTCCCCTAGTAGGGTCTAGTGCAGATCACTAAGGAGGCTGTGTCGGAAGAGGTCGTAAAACTTTACGAACTGGCGTCCTTTATCTGTGACAATCGTCTTTACACAGAGTAGGATAAAGCACAGAGGGACTTTTAGCTTACTCTCCGAAAAGCAAAATGTGGCTGTTTGAATTTTAGTTAAGATTTTCAGTGTGGCACAAAATTTCTTATTTTCTCCAAAAGTTTTTTTTTCGTTTTTTTTTGGAAATTTTGATAAGGTAAACTTTAGCTACCAGTTACAAAGCTACTCATGATTTTAAAACAAATTCCGTCTCGCAGACGCTTAAAAGAGTGATAAATAAGAGAGTCTTGATTTCATAAATCAATATATTTTTTGTAAATTCTATTCTAATTTGCTAAATGTTAGCTGTTACGAATAGCAATTAACAGCTGAGAATAGCAAAAAAAAAATTACGTAAAAATATTTCGTATCATTCTAAGAACTGATTCGACCACGACTTAAAAACTAACTATAATCATGTAACCTCTGTATCTGCACAGTACTCTGTGCCGTAAAAGCTGAGATTTCAATAAACGACATCGGTGTTCTGATTGCGACGTTTCAAGATGCTCTACATATCCTCGTTAGCTGACAGACTGACAGCACCAATGTAAGTAGTGCTATTTTTTTTATGGAGGACTGGCCCCCAAATACTTATACACAAATTAACTTTGAGATGTTCTTAAATGTCTATCTATCGCTTCTTCATAAAGACAGAATGATACTTAGCGGCGACTTATAATTGATTAACGTTTCAGTATTCTGCCATGAGTAGTATAGTAGTAGTTTTGATTCAAAATATAAGAAAGGCGTTTTGTGTAAGGCCCTAATGATAATTATTACCTACCAGCTGCCTGGACAGATTTCGTTTTGTCAAAAGTAAATTAATTAAGGTAATTCCCGAGTTTAGGAACAGTTTTTTATTTTACATATTTTCTATGTTTCTCACCTTTTAAACCTTCCCTGGACTTCCACAAACATTTCAAGATCAAAATCAGCTAAATCGGTTCAGCCGTTCTTGAGTTTTAGCAAGACTAACGAACAGCAATTGATTTTTATATATATCGATTTTACCTACCAGGGGTTTCAGGGGCGTTAAATATCTAGGTAGGATACATTTTTAGAAAATGTCCGACAAGACGAGCAAACCTCGGTCATCCAGGTACTAATGATTTAACAGTGTTATTTTTAAGTTCCGTATACTTTAACTGAAAACTAACGAACTTCGTAAATAATTAAAAGTCTCTGTAATTTTCATAAATTTTTGACATTATTCAAATATTTTGACGGATTATAACCGTTCCTTATTAAATATTCGCAGTTAATGAGTCGCAAACTGAATCCTTTAGCGACGCGGCTAACAACTCGTGAAAGGGTAAGATTAATTGCTGACATTTTTGTTTTAGATACGAAATATTTTAAAGGTCCATTGGTTGTGGAAAAATATTAAGTACCGATGTACCTTTAATAAAATAACGTCACGAGAATTAACGCGAACTCATGCATTTACCTTTCAAGGCTTGACGTTTCGGCCGGGTTACACTGGCCGTGGCCGGAAGCAGACTAGTACGCTGGTAAAAGTACTAGACTAGTAAACCCGGCCCAAACGTCAAGCCTTAAAAGGTAAATGCATGAGTTCGCGTTAATTCCCGTGACGTAATTTTATTAAAATCATGCAACGCGATAGTTTTAAAGTAAATATAATACCGTCCTATTGTACCGTCATCGTTAGCTACATCCGTAAACATAATCGGCATCGGCAATACATCATTATTACAATGTCGTACATGGACTGTTAAGTAAAACCTGTTTATAATAAGGTATTTAAAAAACATTTTATTTTTTTATGATTTTAGCTAAAATATGTTAGTCTTCCACAACCTTATTAACCTTGTTATTTTTATATGAAGCTAAGGTGGTCTTCTTCTTCCTGCCCTTATCCCAATCATATGGGGTCGGCGCAATGCGTATTTTCCTTCCATTCCTCTCTATTACTCGTCATCGCGGCATCCACTCCTTTCTTTCTCATATCATCTTTCACACAATCCATCCATCTCTTTTTCGGTCTCCCTCTGCTTATATACCCATCCACAGTCATACTTATAACTTGTTTAGTTATGTGACTTTCATCCCTCCTCATAACATGTCCATGTTCCAATTTTTCCATGTATTACCCAATAAAATGGGTTGTGAAAGTCAGTCGTTCCATTTAAATACGGTATCATGCTAAATCCAGTGTTAAATCCGGTTTAAAATCTCCAAAAACATGGCTTAGCTAGGCAGCAGAGGATGTATTAACAAGAATAGCAACTTATAGGATTTGCTATGGTAGCAACTAGAAACAGTGGTAATATTTAATTTTAAGTTGGCAACAATATCGCATTGGGTTTAGCCTGTAAGGAAATTTGTATGTTTAGAATAAAAACATAATAATAATTTTGCACATATTTTATTACAAATATTTCTTTCAACTTAATATTTTCTTTTTAGTTCATACTTACGTTCGAATACGTTCCAGTGAACGTAAATAAACTTAAGAATGTCTCATAAATATCAATTGAACACAAGAATACATAATTTCGCCATTTATTGGTATTCGTCCAACGCTAATAAAGTCCCAATCCAAGATTTGTATTAAAATTCAAAGGGAGAGAGCTTTAGAATGAAGATTTTCATAGGATACATTAAAATCTGTTTCCACCGAATCTGTTTTCGAATGTGGTCCAAGTCACAAGCAATCAATACTTTTATAGAAAAAAATTATAAAACTTAAAAGTTAGATAATAAATAAAATAGAATATAATCTAATCAATCTATAGATAGTGAGGTGTTTCTCATGAACTATAAGGTGGACAGTTGAATGTTTTTAGTGTGTATTGAAACTTTCTTAAGTGATTGGCCTATTGAAGAAGAAAACAATCCTTAATCATACCTAAGAGCGCGCATAACTACGACCAGAACTTCGTTTGACTTCCTATATTAAGTTAAATGTACCTACTTGTACTCCTAAATCCTCATAAGCTACTTTACAATAACCGTTTTTTATCTTTTTCTGCCGCTTATTTACTTAGAATCACAGAGACAATATCTGGAAATAAATTTTCCTTACCTCAATGTGCAGACAGAGCCGGTCTCTACATTGTTTTGATGCCAAAACGCGGGACTGCTTAAATTAAATTACATTTCATTAACTTCCGTCATTTGCACAAAGAATCGATCATGCGTCAACATAATTACGGCGATTATACATTGCTTCAAATCTCGTCAGTTATTGGATATTCCTTCAAAATACTTAACAGGGACTTAACGTAGTTTCATTTGATTTTTTTTAATTGACTCTTAAAAGTGCCTCTTACAACTTGTACCACACGCCATGTCCGCAGGGACAGCAATAACAAGTCTATAAACCGTTTTTAGTGCCTTTGTTCAAGTAAATCTATGTCGGTTTTGACTTTTTAAACAATGACCGTGTTTTTGTTGGAACACGGATAATTCTCGAGATCTTTTTGAATGGACAAAATGGCGTCTTGAAGGAAATTCTAGTTCAACGGTTTTATTTTTAGATTGTCCTTTGTCTATTTACCGCATTGTGTGAGTACTGCGATTACAATTTTTAAGTGCAATGTTTTACAACTTATTTATATGATATTTAACATATATTACCAGCCATTAAATTTCCCGCAGGTGAGCACAAGCCTCTTCCCATATAGAGAAGAAATGAACATTGATCACCACGTTTGTTCAATGCGGCTTGGCAATTTCGGATTGCTTTGCTCCTGATTTTTTCCTGAAACATACCGTTTTTAACATGCAACACAAAAAACTACAATATATACTCGTACCTTAAGCTGTTATTACTCTTAATTAAATAATTATCTGATTTACACAAATACTAAACATCCACCTTTCCTTTTTTATCCCGAAAAATTTTAGGCAGGCAATAAAAATGGAAAGGAAATTTTAATTCATGCTCGCATTATAATTCACACGAAGCTAAGAATACATTTAAGTGAATTCAAAAATTAGGCCATTTCAAAAAATTATGCGCTGGTTATGGCCGTAAAACAATTGAATAATTGGTTCGACCTGTCACTGGACAGTCGCAGACATTAAGAGATTATTCAATTATGCTCATATAAAATTGTCGTCCACGCGTGCTATCTGCTTCATCAGCATAGAGTTCTGAAATGTTTAGATAGGATCACAGTAACCCAGTTCATTAAATTTATCGACAAAAGTATCGGACGCTTCCCAGCTCGGTGGACCGATGACCTGAAAAAGGTAGCTGAGTGGGACTGGGTGCGGAAGGCGGAGGACCGGGTGTTGTACCGCAACTTGGAAGAGGCCGTTGTCGAGCATTGAATGGAGATCATTGATAGATTATATTTATCTTTATGATGACTAATTTCTTTAATTAATTGATTTAACAGGGGTATTTGAAATAGGTGTATATTTTTTTTGTCTACTTAACGATAAAAAAGCTGAAAAAAAACTTCTTTTACAAGATATCTAGCTTAATGCTAAGAGCTTAATATTTTTTATAAGATATTTATTTATTAGAACTCTAAAAAATACCTCTTACATAATAGTAATGTTATGTAATATTTGGGCACATAAATATGACACATACGGCCATCTAATCCCAAACCAGGAGCCTGTACTAAGGCAACCAGACAACTGATAAACATACTTATACATATCTAAATACATACATACGAGTATTATAGATAAATAATACCCAGACACAAGAGAAATGGCCGTGCTCATCACACAAAGATTTTTTCTGGGTGGGAATCGAGCCCACATCCTCCGGCTTAGCAGTCAGGGTCACTAACCACTAGACCGCCAGATCAATCATTGTTGTATTTTCTATCAGTTAAAACTCGCAGAATTTGAGGACTAAACTTGAGATTAATAAAGGTCCCGTCTAAACATTTCGAACCCAATATCAACGTCAAGCCAACTTCATTGACAAGATTTAGTTCAAAAATCCACTTGAGTGTTCTACATCCTTCCAACATGACACCTTTCATACTCCTCGCTTTAACACTGATAACCCTGGGTATTACAGAAGGTGCCATACCTGGTGCTAAGTGTGACGACTACCAAGCCAACTTTAACTTGCAGGATGTGATCGGCCCTTGGCATGTGGTTGCCATAATACCCGAGAAATTATTCCATAAGAAGCACGTGATATGTCATAAGGTGGAAATCAGTGAATCTGACGAGGTGAGCATTTTTATTATTATTCTGATATTCACATAAGTATCTAAGTCAAGCCGAATGTTTAACTGTTATCTGCAAATCAATTAAACGGTGGTGTCACCTAATTTGCGAAATACATGACATAAGATCTATAGGATAGCACTATGCAAGTACAACCGTATTTCCAGACCAAAAAAATTGTAAAAATCTACTTAAATAGACCTCTGGCATCCAAGCTAAGATTAAACTAGTGTTATGGGTGGGCTATCTCGTTAGAAAAGTCTACGGTCAAACATGTTCACAGCTATGATTATGATTTGAACTAAATTGGAAACAGGTTTCTAATTTATTTATTTTGTTCCTTTCTTTAATATCATCAATGAAAGCATAATTTTAAAAATGAAGTATATATTTTCAAGTAAAATAAACAAGATCGACGTTTTGTACGGGGCAACTGCGCATTAGTATGGACATTTGAAGTGTGACGTAATTTTTTATATACCTCTCCTTGTCAATTGGAATATTAGTAACTCGCTCAATATGAAAGTAATTAGTGTTCCATTTTTTGAATTGGATATAGCCTTTTAGTATATTTTTGACGTTTGAAATATTTTTTTTCTTTTCTTACAGGCTGGGCTCAGATGGTTAATCAATAAAACAATAGAGTCACCGAAAGAGATGTTACCGAAAAATATTACAGGAATCATTATTCGGCAGCGGTACCATGTGGAGCACCCCTTTGATGTGTGGTCCAAAGCTGTGAGCGAGATAAACGGATGCTTCCATCAAATCATCTCTTTGGATTATGATATTCGTAAGTACAGTTCACTATCTAATGTTTAGTGCATCATTTTGCTTTATAATCTGAAAAACCGGTTGCTGCTGCTATAACTATAACTAACCGAATGCTACTTATGAAAAAACGGCGCAAATTCTTCTATACAGCCAAAGCATTTAAGAAGCGGTGAAGGCTGGACGAATCTGGGTGTTGTCTTAATGCCCTGGGTCGACCTTCAAAAAGTGTTACATAAGGTATTTATCACTTTTTGAAAATCGATACAGGGCAAACTATTTAACACTTTTTGAAGGTCGTCCCAAAGCAATCTGAGCGTTAAACTAAAATCAGTTTCTTAAACATCACATAGTTCACCGTTTAAAATCAAAGATCAAATCATTTTAAAAGAATCACTGTATCTTTTCAAAATATTCTTTATGAAGTGCGTTTATTCAACGAGGTAATCAGGATTGAAAATGAATTATTCATACAAAGTGAATGTGAAGTATGAAAACCAGATTTGCAATTTTAAGATTTCGACCTATGCTCCTTCGGAAAAGTTGTTCAATGCACTCCATAAAAAAAATCCTGTATTACAATAGAATACTAATGTATACTTAATATAATAATATCCAGTTAACTTAGAATTATGGGCTATCCCTGAATTATTGAAATAAATTGCTTAAGACTAATCTCCAGAGTTCAATTATTTGTGTATTTTGTTCATTTATTTTATGATTGCACAGATAAAGCCCTGAAATCTGACGCGATGATGCAGCTGCATCTCTTAGAAGTCAAGGATTCGGACCCGTTCCTGATACAACTGCTGTGGGGAAAAATGATCAACGTCGTAATTTACAGGAGGAAACAGGTAACCAATATATTACATTGTAAATATAATTTGACTGCATGGATAGCCGAGTGGTATAGGTCACCACGCTAATTACCACTGTGCGCGACGTGTTGCGGATTCGATCCACGTATGGGACAAATATTTGTGTATCCACAAATGCTTGTTCCAAGTCTGGGTGTTCTCTGTGCATGTGATTTGAATGTTTGTGAAACCCCCGCGACACAAGGATTAAATTCCTTAGCGCGGGCGTCGTTTTTTTAAAAACAAAAAACAAACAAATCTGTCACCAACCCGCTTGCCGTGTTGACTAGGGTTACAAACACCCATGATTACGCACTATAACATACGGCCCCTGGTTCCCGGTAGATCCACTGCGGAAGGCGGAGATTCAATTGTTGTGGGCCAACTACTGAGCTGAACAAATGAGGCATATATTCAGCAGAGGACCGCGATAGGTTGAGTTGATTGAAATATGTAGAGAGGATTATTTTTATGGAGTGCGTATATTCAACGAGGTAATCAGGTGCATAAAACTGGACAACTTTTTCCAAGGAACATGGTCGAAATCTTAAAATTGACGTTCAATTTTCATTCAAACTTAAGTCACTTTGTATGAAAAGTTCATTTTCCATTTTAAGATTTCGACCTATGTTCCTTGGGGAAAGTTGTTCAGTTTTATGTAACTGATTACATCTTAGAATATATGCACTCCTTTTAAATTAATCCTGTATACAAAGTACTAAAAAAATCGAAAATTTTTTTAGTATGATGTGGTATTCTAATTGAGCTCTAGAGAACTCTCATGTGTCTCTCCCTCTCTTCAATAGAAGAAGTCTCTTACACGAAAGTCTACTTTTATTATTGTATTCTCATATCACTCCTGAACTCTGAATAAATGAATGATATGATGTCTTCTTTCAGGGTGTAACTCAAGATGAATTGAAGCCGGTATTTGATTTCATTAGAAATTTGCGGGGAACACAGCGGCTTCCGGAGATCTGCGTTAGTCCTTTAAAAGATTTTATCGTGTTTTAAATGAAAAAAAATACCCTCTTTCAGTAAAAATAATGCAAAAACATAATGCTTTATAAGCAGTAGGTATATGCTATTGTTTAAATATAAAAGTAAATATATAAATATCTATCGTAATATTTTTAACCAAGTATTTTATTTTTTTTGAAACCATTTTTATGTTTTCTTGGCAGATCAAGTATTAATTTGTATCTACCTTAATATAATATAGATTTTTTTTATCATCCTAATCTCCTAAGCCGCCAGTCAGATTTGTTTTTTTTTTGCCTTTGACAGCTTCAGCCTTTTTGTATTTTAATCCGAGATTGACATTATCAAGGTACGCAAAAAATGTGGAAGCCATGGCAAATGGTAACATGTAGTTAGTTGTCATGACGACCATATTTTTAAAGATACGATTTACTTTTCTTCTCTATGATAGAGCCTTTTTACCAATTAATTGTCTGGTACATTTGGTAAGTCTGAGAATAGTTCCTTATCTTTAAGTGATATGGCTTATAAGGAGGCTCATAAGACTCTTCATTTTTTTTAAATATGGCATAACACTGTTTGTTGGGGCAGCTAGTATTTAAATAGATAAGGTTTATAATCCTTTGTCCACCAACATGTTTTGTGTACCTACTTTCAAAATAATGTCTGTATAATTTTAAAAGAAAATAAGCCACACATGATATTGCTTATCAATTTAAAATCCAATGTATCTTCGTTTAAAGGTATTTGCCGTACCGATGACCATCGTAACAAATAGTGCTGGCTCACGCCACCATAACGGTGCACCACTATATTGTAAGGAAATGCCAATAAAGCAAAAATAAACTAACGTTATGGGCCAAAGAATATCGCTCGACTCGCAGATATGATGAAAAGTATTTACTACTAGCTTCTGCCCGCGACTTCGTCTGCGTGGACTTCAGAATTGGGTCCAAAAAGAAATGAAAAATGTTAATGTAATGAACAATTGAATGAAATTTTTCACCCGTGTTGTAGCTTGCCATGTAATAGAGAAAAATAACAAATTTCAAAGGTGTCTTACTCACGGCTTAGCTCGGAAACAATTTTCAATTTTCCCTCGGGAACTACTTGAGGAATCGGGATAAAAGGTAGCCTATGTTCTTTTCCATGTCAAAGGCTATATGCAATTATGCATGCCAAATTTCATCCAAATCCGTTCAGCCGTTTTTGCGTGATTGAGCAACAAACATCCAAACATCTAAACATCCAAACATCCACACTTTCACATTTATAATATTAGTAGGATTAATACAACCGATTTTTGGAAGACACCAATCTTATAGTATGTCGTAGATTGAAAAACCAACCTATCGTAGGCACATGACTAGGTTTGACAGGTGATTAAACATTGAAACTGGATTGTTTACGGTATCCCTATAGCGTCCGCCTTGCACCGGTACAGTTCGGGCATCAAAATAAAATATTAAATTACTATTCTGAGCTTCTGATTAGGATCCTTGAACACAAAAGTCATTATTTTACCGTTTTCTTTACCGTGGTCTTTATCTGCCTAGCCTTTTCCTAAGCTATGTTTGGGTCGGCTTCCAGTCTTACCGGATTTAACTGAAACCCGTATTTTTTATGGAGCGACAGTGTATCTGACCTCCACAACCCATTTGTGGCTAACACAGTATCCCATGGTAAGACTGGTTGTCAGAATTTTAATGACTTAACAACTGCCAAGATCGAAGTATGACAGTCGAGGCCAACGGCTTAACATGCTTTCTGCGGCACGGAGGGGTCTCAGTATATTTACAAATGGTCCATCCATTTATTTTCACAAAGAGGTTCTTTAGGTATATTTCGATAAAAAAGGGTCTTAAAATCATGTCGTATCTACCTCAATTATTTTAATCTACCCACAGTCTTTTCTATTATAGGTTCGTGACATTACCTTATTAACTGCTTTTCTTTATTGCTCGCTATTCGAAAGATAATTCTTTTTGGTTGTGGCACGTTTTGTATGTGGCACGTTATGTGGTCGATTCGGTCATTACGAACATTAGTGCGGTTAAGGTTTTCAGTAAATGGTTGTATAATTCACTGAAGTAGTTAGGAGGTGACACGAAAGCCAGGGCATTAAATTATGGCACATAAGAATATTAAGAAAAAAAATTTATTTGCAAGATTATCGTTTGACACCTTTCTCATTTGTTCTGATGCAATAATACCAAAACAAAGGTGCTACGCTTGAAGTATGTTTTATTCTACACAAGGTACACCTACAACACACTAATATTATAAATGTGAAAGTTTGTGAGTGTGTGTGCTTGTTACATCTTCACGATCAAACGGTTCGACCAATTTTCGCGTAAACCTCAGAAAACTTTTTCGATGCTTAAAATTTTTGCCTATTCTCTGTCATATTTTGGAAAACCCTATTGAAGTGAAGAGTTGTACACATATACAGCTCAACAGCATCAGGTGTCGTTTGAAGGCCTGTGATTGATTCGCTTCGGACAACAACTCAAACTACAAATGCACTAAATGGGATTTTATATACAGGCTGATTTACTATAAAGACAAAAATAAAGGTTATTTTTACTTGTTTAAGCGTTAGACTTCATGTTAGAAATACGTTGTGTTTATTGCATAGTCACATGGGAAAAATATTACCCATCCGATAATTTTGTTAAAACACGCTTTTATAACATAAACCATTACTGTAACTCTTTAAATGTATTACAACATTTTAAGTACTTACTACTTACTGACAGGACTACTTACTGTCAGACGGGCTTGTTGGTCTAGTGGTTAGTGACCCTGACTGCTAAGCCGGAGGTCGTGGATTCGATTCCTACCCAGGACAAATCTTTGTGTGATGAGCACGATCATTTGTTCTGTGTCTGGGTGTTATTTATCTATAATATGTATGTATTTAGAAATATATAAGTATGTTTATCAGTTGTCTGATTACCATAGTACAGGCTCTGCCTTTGGGATCAGATGACCGTGTGTGAGATTGTCCCAAGATATTTATTATTATATTATTATTTTTATTACTCAAGTAAAAACGTAAAAAAAATAAAAAAATACTTTTTTTTGACGGAATTTTTGACACGAAAAATCAAAACCAAATCCCCTGTATTGTATGACAGGCAATACAAGCTGAGTCCGCTACACAAAGGGGGTGTTCCACTCGGCTCGTTTTATATCTATTGTTTATGCGACAGGGGCCCCTTGACGGAATACATGCTTTAATGACGGTAGCCAGGGTATAAATAAAAAACCGTTTTTATTATAAATTACAGGAGAATGTTTCGATTTGAATACAGCCCGAATTTATTAAGTTTGCTGTTTTTCTTTTTGGTTACTCCACAAAAATGGCTCCAATCATTCAAATACCTGTTCATTTTTTAACATAGTCCTTGGTTTTAAATCATTTTATCCAGGTCAAAGTTATTCTTCTTAGCTTGTCGATCAATGGCCACATAATTTATATTTTGCTAGACCAGCACTCGGCCAGGCAAACATCATTGTTGTAAAGGTCTTCGCATGTGCAGGTAGATATAATAAAGTGATATCTTGAGTGATGACTGCACGGATAGCCGACTGGTAATAGGTCACCACGCTAATTACCACTGTGCGTAACGTGCTGCGGGTACGATCCCCGCATGAGACAAGCAATTGTGTGATCCACAAACGCTTGTTCCAAGTCTGAGTGTTCTTTGTGCATGTGCTTTGAATGTTTGTGAAACCGCCGCGACACAAGGATTCAATTCCTTATGCGGGCGTCGTTTTTCGTTCTTCGTTCTTCTTGCATAAGTGAATGGTATAAAAGCAACTAAACTTCTACTATTTTTTTTCCTAAATATTCAAACAAAACCAAATTCATACTAAAACATTAAGAGAGCTTTATTCTAAAGATTAACGAGCATACCAAACTAAATGCGGAAACCATAACAGAAATAGTTATCACAAAACCCAATCAAACATTTTGATTGTCTTAACCGGGTGACCGGAATATCAAAAACTTTTAATAGGTATTTAACTTCAGAATCTCATCTTTGCACTGACGTAATTACCTAAGTCTTTTAGCAATAAAATGGGGCATAAAGACCATTTTATAATAGGGTCGTAAACTGGAATAAGGGTGAAGCGTGAAGGTACTTTTTCTAATTTTACGATTTCGCTTTAGATCGCTGAGGGCAGTTTTTTGTTCACCTGCGTTTTATTGTCTTATGCTGATTAGATTAATTGTGTAGGTTATCTATTGCTTTAGGAAGACAGATAGGTGATTTTAATTATTTAAGGACCAGACTAGAAATAGTATGTAGAGACAATGAAGAATTCAGATTTCTCTACAAAATAATTCTCGAAATAAAGTTTGTTTTCTAGTTCTGATTAACATATCTCGGATAAAAATATTGGCTCAAATTAGAAGACCACTCAAATACTATTTCATACGATCGGTAATGTGCCTTTAGGTCACGGTAACATTGCAGCTAGTAAGAATAAAACTACATAGGTAACTGCTACACATAAAAATTGTATTTTCATAGAAAACCGCTCAAAATTTTCTCAATTCACACCATATTATCTATCATCAAATATATTTTTACAAAGGACTTTTTGAGGCTTCTCATACTAAAACGTATAATGACATATTACAGCTCCATTTCAACTCACACAACCGCCAATTACCACGGTCAGATGGACTCACACAGTACGGCCTCCCGGAGATGTCCGCGCAATTTTTCATTAACCCAAGCGTACGAGCGATTATTGAAAGTCGTTCATGCGATTAATTAGTCGCCGCTAGGGTCGGGTGGTATCACATTGATTATTGTTTTGATATACGTGGTGTTAGATAGATAGGTGTTTTGTAGGTGTTAGGGTCATAGTTGAAATATGGTCCTTGAAATGTCGGCAGGTTTTGGGGAAAACATATTATAGAGGAAGCTTGAAAGTAGCGCCCGTCAATGAAAAGGTGAGAGGTAAGCGTTTGTTTTGGTATGGACATGTTATTTACTTATTTATTTATAATAAAGAAAACCAACAGCTACACAAAATTTGACAAATCAATAGGGATAGAAAACATAAAGGCCTTGGCTACAGCACAGCACGTGTAAGACAAAACAAAACTTGAACATGATTGGGAAAAATAAATTTGGATACTATAATAATGAGGAAGGATAAAAGTCACATAACTAAACAAGATATGAATATAGCTGTGGATAAGTATACAAGCAGAGGGAGATCGAAAAAGAGATGGATGGATTGTTTGACAGATGATATGAGAAAGAAAGGAGTGGTTGCCGCGATGTCGTCATCGCGGCAACCACTCCATTTTTTCACTCCCCATTTTTCTTCCTCGTGTAGTAGAGAGGAATGGAAGAAAAATACGCATTGCGCTGATCCTATATGAATGGGATAAGGGCAGGAAGAAGAAGAAGAGTCAATTAGACCAACTAAAAAGAAGAAAATAAATAACTTTATCTTTAAAGATAGAGTATCTTTGTTAAAAAGAAGTAAGAAAGAAAGAAAGAGTATTTATTAACAGCAAATAAGATAAAACTAAAACAAAATTCTAATATTTTTTTCCGAAGAAGATGCAGATGTGTTAAAATTTTGACACCTGACGCCTTAACCAGATCATTTAATTTTACTTTTCAGGCTTTATTATTCATGCTATACAATATTGCGCATACGAAAGCGGTAACTGAAATATCTGTAGGAAAAGAAATGATAGCCAAATTAAATTCTATTGTAAAATAAAAATAAACGACTCATTTCTTTCATCACAGAAACGAGTTTACACGGCAATACCTGGGGAGTATAAAATAAATAGTTAAAAGTTACACATTCTGTTCCATTGTCTACGAATCGAAGCAATGAAGCCAGCTACTTAAATTTAATGTACACTAACGTAATGCTATAAAAACAAGTTAATGTCAATACACGGATCGCGCTTATTATAGATAGGGATGTGGAAAGCTTTTTTCGATAGTCACACAAGAAGATGTCGATAAAAATATAAACGGAAATGAAAACAAGGTATCTATATTTTTTAATGAGACTGCCAATCTTTTATTTTGAGAAATTTCTGAGATATTTAACTATTTATTTATTTATGCTTGCTATACTCGATTTAAATAAAACAATTAGATATTATTTTACCGCAAAGGTTTACAGAGCACGGTTTAAAAGTGAAGTTTTTACTGTATCTTAATAATGACTGAATTATCAGTACTAAACTAAAATACCATAATGGTACTGAGCCATGTACCTTAATTTATCGACAATTTTTGGAAGACGTTTCCCCATCCCTAAATGCCAACACTAACCGGAAATAAAAATCGTAAATGAAGCCATTCGTGCACCGAGGCGGTCCCCGAACGGAATTAAATACGTTTTTCAGGACTACCCGCGTTTACCGTCCTTTTATTTCAGGTGGTAACGTTACTTATTTATAGCACTGAAGCCGAATTAGCCACTGAAAGTCAATTTACGACAACAATTTATGTGTAACAACTTATATTGTTAGCTTCGTGTCTGTTTGTGTGCATAGCTATGTATGTGTACATACGTATGCTTCATACATACTGTTTCCAAATTAAATAAATAAAAAGGTCAAATGAGTTTCATTGATGATTTATTTTTCAAGTAGTATGAACTTGGAATTTTTTATTCAAAGGAAGAACAAAAAACTACCTACTAAATAATTAATACATATTATGCATAAAGGTTTATTAATAATATGGGACACTGTTGAAAACTATGTATAAAAGAATGTTAAATACGAGTTAAAATTAAAAGAGAAACCAACGGTTTAATTATATGAACTAATTATTTCATACAATTAAAGACAACAGGTCTGAACCGCGTACGTAATAAAAGGTATAAATACCTACTTTTCCCGACATTTCAACGTACGGTTCAGACCCGTAGTTTATAATTTGTATGATGAATACAAACTGCGAAAATCTAAAGACTTATAATTATAACTAATTATTTATTAGATAAAAATGAGGGTAGAGACTTCGCGGTAGGCCAAGATGGAAATGGGAGCTTGAGATTGAGAGGATGAGGTCCATATCTGTGTGTAATATAATTATTTCACTACCAACATAAATATAGGAATTGAGAATCTTTATATAAAAAAAATGCTTACTACAGCCCTAAGGCCCTAACCAGAGAAAGATGGACGGAGAATAGAAATTCGGAAGACTTAAAAATAATCGAGGCGGAGTATATTCAAAATTTTTTTTCGGCACTACAAGATATTCCGAAATCCGATTACCGTACAATATGTCAACATAGCCCACCTTTTACCTCTAAATTTACCCCAATTTACCCCAAGATCCAATAACCGAACGTTTTCTGAGTGACCCATGAAAAACGAAATAAATTGAATATACTGCGGCGCTGAAAGGAAATTGCAGTAATATGGTTTGTAGCTAAGGGTTAATGGACAGGAAACAATCTGACCGTAACAGCTTTAGAACCAAATCTAGTTTTACTGTAACTTTGTTTAACTGTGATTTGAATGGCTAAGCTAAGACTGCACGGATAGCCGAGTGGTATAGGTCACCACGCTAATTACCACTATGTGCGACGTGCTGCGGGTTCGATCCCCACATGGTGGATCACACAAATGCTCGCCAAGAACACCCAGACAACATGAATTACGACGTAGCTCATGATTTCAATAATAACGCCACGCCGCGCGCCGCCCGCGCCGTAAACCTGTAACCGTACGCTACGGCGTAGCAGTTTTGGAAAATTAATCTAAATAATATACTAACGGCAGATTGAATTTTGAATTTTCATGATTGAATTTTATATCTAGTAACTGTTTACCGCAATCAGTAACTATAATTATCCAGTTTTGTACTTATATACATCATTAATTTCAAAGGTGTGAATTTCAACGTGGTATATAATAATATTATAAATTTTCTGTTGTTTTCAATATTTATTCTGATATTCGGGATGGAGACGAATCCACAAAATCAAGGAAAATGAAAATCTATCTACCTGTTCTCGAGAGATAGGTGTAGTAACAAATCCGACTTTGTTCTGTATATATTATCTAATAAGGTAGAGATTATAATTGTATGATCAAATACACAATCTTTTGTATCAATTCCAGCTAACCTTTTAGAAATCAACAACTTTTTCAGACGATGCTTTTACATATTTACCCAAAGCCTGTCATATTTTTGAAAACCCTTTGAATGTGTATAGTGAAGAGTTGTATAGTTATATAGCTCAACAGCATCAGGTGTCGTTTGAAGGCCTGTGATTGGTTCGCTTCGGACAACAACTCAAACTACAAATGCACTAAATGGGATTTTGTATACAGGCTGATTTACTATAAAGACATAAATAAAGGTTATTTTTACTTGTATAAATATTAGTCCTCATGTTATAAATACTCATGTTAATGTTACATTGGAAAAAATATTACATGCCTGATAAGTTTGTTAGAACACGCTTATTATAACATAAACCGTTACTGTTACTCTTTAAATGTATAACAAAATTTGATACCTAAGAACGTAATTTTTTTTTTTTCTGACGGAATTTTTGACACGAAAAATCAAAACCAAATCCCCTGTATTGTATGACAGGCAATACAAGCTGAGTCCGCTACACAAAGGGGGTGTTCCACTCGGCTCGTTTTATATCTATTGTTTATGCGACAGGGGACCCTTGACGGAATACATGCTTTAATGACGGTAGCCAGGGTATAAATAAAAAAACGTTTTTATTATAAATTACAGGAGAATGTTTCGATTTGAATACAGCCCGAGTTTATTAGGTTTGCAGTTTTTTCTTTTTGGTTACTCAGCAGAAAAGGCACGATCATTCAAATATCTGTTCATTTTTTAACAAACTCCTTGGTTTTAAATCATTTTATCCAGCTTGTCGATCAATGGCAATTTAATTTATATTTTGCTAGGCCAGTACTCGGCCACGAAAACATCATTGTGGGTAGCGTTGTAAAGGTCTTCGCATATGCAGGTGTTGGTGGAAGTTATTAAATGTTTTTGGTAGATATAAAGTGATATCTTGAGTGATGACTGCACAGATAGCCGAGTGGTATAGGTTACCACGCTAATTACCACTGTGCGCGACGAGCTGCGGGCTCGAACCCCGCATGAGACAAGCATTTGTGTGATCCAAAAATGCTTGTTCCAAGTCTGGGTGTTCTTTGTGCATGTGATTTGAATGTTTGTGAAACCCCTGCGATACAAGGATTAAACTCCTTATGCGGGCGTCGTTTTTCGTTCTTCGTTCTTCTTACATAAGTGAATGGTATAAAATAAATAAATAAATAAATAAATATCTTGGGACTATCTCACACACGGTCATCTGATCCCAAACTAGGCAGAGCCTGTACTATGGTAACCAGACAACTGATAAACATACTTATATATTTCTAAATACATACATATTATAGATAAATAACACCCAGACACAGAACAAATGATCGTGCTCATCACACAAAGATTTGTCCTGGGTGGGAATCGAACCCACGACCTCCGGCTTAGCAGTCAGGGTCACTAACCACTAGACCAACAGGCCCGTCAAATAAAAGCAACCAAACATCTACTAAGTTTTTTCCTAAATATTCAAACAAAACCAAATTCATACATTAAGAGAGCTTTATTCTAAAGATTAACGAGCATACCAAACTAAATGCGGAAACCAAACCAGAAATAGTTATCACAAAATCCAATCAACTACTACGTTCATTACAGAAAATAACCAACTTTAACTCTATCTTTGTTAAAAAGATAAAGAAAGAAAACGTATTTATTAACAGCAAAGATGACAAAATTAAAAAAAAAATCTAATCACGTTTTTGAAGAAGATGGAGATGTGTTAAAATTTTGACACCTGGCGTTTTACTTTACGTGCATTATTATTCATGCTATACAATATTATGCATACGAAAGCGGAAATTCAGTATCTGTAGGAGAAGAAACGGTAACAAAATTAAATTCTTTTGTAAAATAAAAATAAACGACTCATTTCTTTCATCACAGAAACGAGTTTACACGGCAATACCTGGGGAGTATAAAATAAATAGTTAAAAGTAACACATTCTGTTCCATTGTCTACGAATCGAAGCAATGAAGCCAGCTACTTAAATTTAATGTACACTAACGTAATGCTATAAAAACAAGTTAATCTCAATACACGGATCGCGCTTATTATAGATAGGGATGTGGAAAGCTTTTATCGATAGTCACACAAGGAGATATCGATAAAATATAAACAGAAATGAAAACAAGGTATCTATATTTTTTAATGAGACTGCCAATCTTTTATTTTGAGATATTTCTGAGATAGTTAACTATCTATTTATTTATGCTTGATTTACTCGATTGAAATAAAACAATTAGATATTATTTTATAAACCGCAAAGGTTTACAGAGCACGTTTTTACTGTAGGTATCTTAATAATGACTGAATTATCAGTACTAAACTTAAATACCATAATGGTACTGAGCCATGTACCTTAATTTATCGACAAAATTTGGAAGACGTTTCCCCATCCCTAAATGCCAACACTAACCGGAAATAAAAATCGTAAATGAAGCCATTCGTGCACCGAGGCGGTCCCCGAACGGAATTAAATACGTTTTTCAGGACTACCCGCGTTTACCGTCCTTTTATTTCAGGTGGTAACGTTACTTATTTATAGCACTGAAGCCGAATTAGCCACTGAAAGTCAATTTACGACAACAATTTATGTGTAACAACTTATATTGTTAGCTTTGTGTCTGTTTGTGTACATAGTTATGTATGCGTACATATGTATCAAATCATATACGTATGCTTCATACATACTGTTTTACAAATTAAATAAATAAATTCGTTAAAATCTATATTAATGATAAATTTATAGTAGTATATTAACTTGGAATTTTTCGTTCAAGGGAAGAACAAAACACTACCTACTAAAGCTAAATAAATAATACATATTATGCATAAAGGTTTATTAATAATATGGGACACTGTTGAAAACTATTTATAAAGGAATGTTAAATACGAGTTAAAATTAAAGAGAAACCAACGGTTTAATTATATGAACTAATTATTTCATACAATTAAAGACAACAGGTCTGAACCGCGTACGTAATAAAAGGTATAAATACCTATTTTTCCCGACATTTCAACGTACGCGGTTTAGACCCGTAGTTTTTAATTTGTATGATGAATACGAACTGCGAAAATCTAAAAACTTAATATTAATCTAATAACAAATTATTTATTAGATAAAAAAATAAGGGTAGAGACATCGCGGTAGGCCAAGATGGAAATAAGAGCTTGAGATTGAGAGGTTGAGTTCCATATCTGTGTGTAATATAATTATTTCACTACCAACATAAATATAGGAATTGAAAATCTTTATATAAAAAAAATGCTTACTACAGCCCTAAGGCCCTAACCAGAGAAAGATGGACGGAGAATAGAAATTCGGAAGACTTAAAAATAATCGAGGCGGAGTATATTCAAAATTTTTTTTCGGCACTACAAGATATTCCGAAATCCGATTACCGTACAATATGTCAACATAGCCCACCTTTTACCTCTAAATTTACCCCAATTTACCCCAAGATCCAATAACCGAACGTTTTCTGAGTGACCCATGAAAAACGAAATAAATTGAATATACTGCGGCGCTGAAAGGAAATTGCAGTAATATGGTTTGTAGCTAAGGGTTAATGGACAGGAAACAATCTGACCGTAACAGCTTTAGAACCAAATCTAGTTTTACTGTAACTTTGTTTAACTGTGATTTGAATGGCTAAGCTAAGACTGCACGGATAGCCGAGTGGTATAGGTCACCACGCTAATTACCACTATGCGCGACGTGCTGCGGGTTCGATCCCCACATGGTGGATCACACAAATGCTCGCCAAGAACACCCAGACAACATGAATTACGACGTAGCTCATGATTTCAATAATAACGCCACGCCGCGCGCCGCCCGCGCCGTAAACCTGTAACCGTACGCTACGGCGTAGCAGTTTTGGAAAATTAATCTAAATAATATACTAACGGCAGATTGAATTTTGAATTTTCATGATTGAATTTTATATCTAGTAACTGTTTACCGCAATCAGTAACTATAATTATCCAGTTTTGTACTTATATACATCATTAATTTCAAAGGTGTGAATTTCAACGTGGTATATAATAATATGTTTGTACGAAAATAAGATTTTTAATTTTAAAATTTCGACTGTTGTCTGGTTGTTTCTTGGGAAAAGTTGTTCAGTTTTAATGCACCTGATTACCTCGTTGAATATACGCACTCCTCGTAAATTAATCCTGTATAAAAACTAGTATTTATAAATATAACTTAATGCATTCAATGGTTCCATTCAAACAAAACCTTTGAAAAAAAAAAAACAAAATCCTCTAAAATAAAATAACTGAGATAATTCTGGCAAATACAATAATATCTCAGGAGTATTATCAAAGATTACCTTTTAAAACTCACGTCAAAGTCCCATCTCATTAATATACCTTTTGACGGTTTCCTGTGACGCTGATCATTTCGCGACAAAGATACTCCCTGAGGTGGCTTTTCGCATGTTATTGTTTATGCGGGCGGCAAACGTCAAAGGAGAGTAGGGTGACTGTGAGAACGGAAATGTTGGGATAAAGTACATTTATCGATGTATTTTGTAAGGACTATCGTCATACTAAACATTGGAATGTTAGGAACAAGAGTTTTATAATATCTTATTGAACTATAATTAAACTAATAAAATAGTTATAACCAAATTCTATAAATATTTTAATACATCAAAAGAAGGCTGGTGGGAAATAGTTTTAATAATGGAAATTAAGTTTATCAACGCGTAAAAAAGTCCCTGATTTAAAAGAAACCTTCAATTCAACTGATGATCGTTACTTAAGGTACAATTTGTTCCGTATTTTGTTTATTTTTGTTCGAAATATGGTCTAATAACTGGTCACCTTAGTCGCAGTCCATTGATCAGGCCGCCAAAGACTTACCGCTGTGAAAGGCATCCGCCGGCGACTGCTTCCGCGCGCACGCACCTTTAATGAACTAAAAACACAACATTAAGCACTCTTCACACTACATTATTATCTGCAACTTTCAATTTCGGTTTTCATATGAAAATACTAGAAACAATAAAGTTGAAAATAATATAAATATTGAAAATCAAAACTATTAGATGATTATTGTTAATAATCAATGTTTTCATTCAAATCAAATTCATCTACTTCCAATCGTTCAAAGACTCAAAGTGTCTATTGTAAAATAAATAATTATATATATTATGTTGTTTACGTGTTTATGTATTTTACGTAACAACATAGTAACTAAATAGACGAAAAACAACATTAACATAACTATTTTTATTTTATTTACATAAACAGTTCCAAATTAATGTTATTTAGATCCTATTATTAAATTTATCGCAGTACGACCAAAAATCGCAATGAATCGCCCTGATCGTCTGAAACATCTTTCCCAGAAAATATAGCCACAATCATTTGTTTTTATTACGTAGAAATAAGAGCACACATATACAACGATGCCAGCAGTGTTTTGTTCTACTCCAACGAAAAGAGAAATGGGGTACAAATGAATATTTTATACGTATTATGAGTATTATTGTTTTGAAGAGGAAGTGAGTGATGATGATAATGTATACAGAATGAGTAATATAATAGATTTTCAGAATTGAGAAAAATATCAAGATATAGACGGAATTGTCCAAGTATTCATTTTAGGTGATAAGAATTATACGTGTTCCTATTTTCGTTTATACTTAACATAAACAGAAGAGCCTGTTTGTTTGGCTGAACGCACTTAACTCAGGAACTACGAGGCGAATTTAAATAACCTTTTATTGCTTGATAGCCTACTTATCTAGGGAGGCTATTGGCTACTTTTGCCGTGGTAACCGCCGCTCATGCGGACAGCATATAAATAAAATTAAGCAAAAAATTGGATTTGTTTCATTATTATTACTCTTTCCTTAATACGGTGAAGAATTCAAAACATGCATTATAATAACTGCGGAAAATCTCTGCAAAAAAGAAGTTATTGCGTGTTTTGTAGCAATAAATCTACAAAAGTACATAAGCACTATATACTTTCATGTTAGTTTAATAATATACTTTATATTACTGTCAGAAAATATATCAGTTATATGTATTTTGCTCACAATTTCAGTCTTCAACAACTCCTGCTCATGTACGAAACTCTATTTTTTTTTAATTGCTTTAGTTACTTGGATACTTAAACGGTTGTATATCGAGACTAATACAATTTGCTCGGTACGTGTGATAAAGGCATTACGTCGCCTCGTATAAGGCTTAGGCATAACCATCGAACAAATTCTTACCAAAGAGTTTCATGCCTCTTATTTCCCTATTATTATTTTAACCATATATTTTTCATCAGATTTCCTCCTCAACAATCAATAAACCCGTGGTTTAAGTAACTTGCTGGCAAACCGTAAGAACGGTTCACACATGAACGCTCCCGTAATTCCGTGACGAGATGCCCACGAATTGTGTTAAGGACTGTTCTAATACCAAAATAAGTGCATTCACAATAACCTTTATTGCTTCAACTATAAGATAGATTTTTGATCAAAAGAACAGCAAAAGAAAAGTTGGTTACACAATTTGGTGGTTACACTTTTACAAATTTAATTTGCGTTTGTAATGGTCTGTAAATCATTGAGTTAAGGGTTGTTTTGCTCTGATTTAAGTGTAGTAATTCTTTGTAAGAAGAAATCTTTTAGGATATTGAATGCTGGAGTATAAGCGAGGGAAATTTAGTCGTATTTGTGGGTAACGACTTAACTTGTTAAGATTTCTACACCGTGTAATGTCGGATTTTCGAGATTATTTTTTACGAAGGTGCTTAAATAAAATAATCAAAAAATGTATGAATCATAAATTAAATCATGGTTAAGTTTCACTTTTATTTATACAATTCGCGACTCCTCACGGTAAATAATATCCTATAGCCTTCCTCAATATGTGAACTATCTAACAGTTAGACAATTTTTCAAATCGTACCAGTAGTTAGCGAGATTAGCGCTTTCAACCAACCAAACAAACAAATTTCTCTCCTCAGCTGTAATATTAGTATAAAATTGCGTCGTATATTTATTTTTATGAAACATCTTACAATCTTTTCATTCAATTCTCCAAAATAATCAAAATCTTGTTTCATGTTTGCACCTCCACTGTATTGAGTCTCAGGTGCAGTACACACCGAGATTGCCTTAGAAAATGTCCTCAAATAATAATATAATGAAACGAGATAATTTGGCTTTGGACGCATCTGGCCTTACATTTTAGAGCCCAGCGGATGATACTCTTAATTTAAATAGCTTGTTAAAATTGTATTGTCAACATTGTTCTATTATTTTTTATGGGGCGACGGGAATTTGAAGCGTTAAGTATGGTGAGTAATCTAATTTAGTTTAATTTATTTCGATTTTGTTTGTGTATGACAGTGTACTGAAACAACCTTACTTCAATCTAAGCTGTCTGAAAGAGTTCTAGATCCACAATAAAATTAGCGATAAGACCGCTCTTTGTACCTGCTTATAACTATTTGAATTGTTATTTTTTTTTCTGTTGTTGAAAGCACTGACAGTAACAAAAATAGATAAAAAAACAGTTTTACAAAACACATGAAGCACAATTTAAAGTATATATTTTGTTGTTGAATCTAGGAAACGATATAACCTTGTCACGAAGGGAAATATTCCTATTAGTCAATTTATGGAATTTGATTGCACTTTGTGTAAATTAACTTTTGCTGACTTTACATTATCTATCGCATTGCATGATTATAAAAAAATTACGTCACGGGAATTAATGTGAACACATGCATTTACCTTTTAAGGCTTGACGTTTCGTGGTCACATGCAGACTGACTTGAACAATAAAGTGTTATTCTTTTTATATTTTTGTTAAGTTATGCCTAGTTATACTTAGATTTTAATGTATGAAATACAAGCGGACCCGCCCCTACTTCGCACGGATAACACAGAATTATCGAATTATACACAAAAACGTATCGAGGTCGGCTACGCAATGAAAATGAATACGTTTCTTGCATTTGCATAGCCTTTTTAAATAGGTATAATATCACACAGCCTACATGGTTATGTGGTTTTTAATTCTAATGCTAACAATATGTCCAATTAAATCCGCGTCAATATTACTTCAATTAATTAACATTATTATTTAAAATCGCTCAAACGTTACCCTTATGTATTTCATCCCCACGAGGGTTGAAAGCATGCTGTCGGGGTGAAAATAGGTCATGCGGACACTGCCTTTAATCTGTTTAATTAACATGGAAAAAAAGGTTCGATTTCACCCCCTAGGGTATGGCTAATGATGTGTTAATCAAGGGTAAGATAACCCGTGAGTGGTGAGAGAATTTATGTGGTTAAAACATGGTTATAGAAAAGCATAGCGTGAATAACAAAATCCACTGCCCTTAAGAAAGGATGTAAGCTAATTGTGTAGTATCTTTTGTTTATATTATAGTAAGCCAACCTATAAACAATTACTAGCACAGTATATGTGCAGGTTAGTATTGTTTTGTGTGAAAAAACTTTGACTAGTTGCCTATAACACTTAAACTGCTGGTTCAAATTGAATGAAATTTGCAATATACCGTGTTTTCATAATGACTGCTTGGTTACCGAAAATTCAGACTTCTAGTTTTATTTAACGAAGTTATCCGGGGTCGAAATTGGCCTGAACTGCTTCGAAAAAATGATAGTAAGGCCGTGATGTGGTTTTTCTCGACTTGGCGATCAGATAAGATAGATAAAACAGTTGCTCGTGGCTTGTTGTCAACCGCAGGGTTTTACCGATAATAAGGCTAAAACCGCGCTCACCGCGGTTGGTCCATGAATGGGTGAGCATTTGTAAACATACTGAGACCCTCCGTGCCTCGGAAAGCACTTTAAGAAATGATCCTAACTGTCATACGTGGATCTTTGATAGTCGTTAAGTCATCATGATTCTGACAATCATTTTTCCTATGGAATACTGTTTTATCCAGTAAAATGGGTTGTAAAGGTCAGAAAGGCAGCCACTCCATGTAAAATATAGAATTTAGCTGAATCCGGTAAGACTGGAAGCCGACCTCGACATAGCTTCGAAAAAGGTTACGTAAATGAATTGAATAAAACAGATAACTCAAAATAACTCCTGTTTTCTTTTAAACCACTACCATTTGATTCGGTAATCGTCTTGGTAACCACAAAATGAAAATACATTCACCACAAACGCATTATATGGCAAATAAACGAAAAACCATGTGAGCGTAACAATAACAGAATTTGATATTTCTCAAAAGGGATTCGCAAATCTTTTGTGCGCGCATCAGTGAACTTGACAAATTGCCTGTCGTAACCCTACAGGTAATGTATGATTTATTGTTGGAATAGAATACTCTTATTGTGGTAGTAAGCTAAAAGAGTTTTTGATTATGTATGGCGTAATGGTTTTTGAGTATGTTAGGCTGATTTAAAATATATAAAGAATACTAGCTATAGCACGCGACTTCGCCCGCGTGGTTGTCGGTTTTTGCCGTAAAGTAGCTTATGTTCTTTCTCAGGCTCTAGACTATCTCTTTACCGGTTTCATTTTAATCGGTTCAGTAGTTTAGGCATGATTGTGTAACATACTGACAGACATAGTTACTTTCGCATTTAAAATATTGGTAAGGATTCAACAAATATGCGTGATTGTTCATAAAAACAAAGGAACTACAAATAATAACAAAAGGTATTTCGTTGTACTTGAGATGATGGCTTTGGTTTGAAATGTCATTGTAATTATGATAAAATATTTCAAGCTACAGTATTATACTAATATTGTCAGAACTGTTGAAACCATAAGAAATCTAAAAACGTATATTTTCCTTTGAGAAATTATTACCTCGATTCAAATACTATCTGACCAGTAAACGAGGCCAATCATAATGATAGAGCAAACTGTACAGCTCTTTCATTGGCCTCGTTTAGGTGTTGGTAGAAGGCGGTTGTGCACGAAGCGCAATTAAGGAGGTTTTCATTAACAAAGAGACACCAATTTCTAAACAATAATAAAATACGTCCTAATAAATAAATAAATTGCTCCGAATCCAAAGTAAGTGGCATGAGCACTTGTGTTATGGAATCAGAGACAACGAAGGTACCAAAAACACCCAGACACGAGACAATGTAGAAAAGAATTTTACTACCTTAACCCGTCCGGGGATCGAACCCAGGACCTCAGAGCTGGCGACACCTTGAAAACCGGTGTGTACGCCACTCCACCACTGATGTCGTCATCCTTACATCTTTTACGTGAAAGACATCCATTATTCACTGACCACCACACAAGTACAACTTAATTCAATAAAAACTAAATATGAATGGTACACAAAAAATGCCACAAAACACCATAAAATCAGATAACGAATATCTAAGATTTGATTAAATCTCCCTCAGCTATAGATTTATCAGAAATAGTTAGGTTTAAACGAATTTTGGGAAACTATGGATTGTGATACAAGAGGGTGCATATATTTCTATAATTCCATTAATATAATGTAAGTAAGTATGTGGTATGATCGATATTTAAGTGTGATACGATTTTATTGGGATATCGTACATCTGTCTATTTTTAATTTGATTAATGGGTGTTTTAGTCTACACTAATAATACTGCATTAATTTAAAAGGAGTGCGTATATTCTACGAGGTAATCAAGTGTCTAAAACTGAACAACTTTCCCCAAGGTGCAAAGGTCGAAATCTTAAAATGGAACGGATCTTTTCATACAGTGACAGGTCACGTGAGATAAGTTTGTATATAACGCGCTAATCTCAGGAACTACTGGGCCGATTTGTAAAATTATTTCACAGTTAAATAGCCCACTTATTAAGGAAGGCTATATAACATTCCGCGATTACGCGAGCGGAGCCGCGAGCAAAAACTAGTTTTAAATATTTTTTGAGTTTAATTATACAAAATTGGACATGACATTTAATTAATCAAAAAAGAGATGATAAGATGTTAATTAAAGTCTCTGCTGTAATCTGCTAATACCATAGATGTAGTTAACACATTTATTGTTAAAAAGCCGTTGACCCCTAGGGACGTAATATGACGGATTACCCTGCGCTCCCCTATTTAAAAAGTCAGTAGTTCGTGCCCTATTGTATAGATGGCGTTGCTAGTACAAACATTACAGATAAAACTACATACATCGAAGTTTTATACTTTGCATTTAACTTCATCCTCGGGGTCGCCCGATAGTCTCAAACTCTTTTCTCTCAATAAGACTCCTTAATGATGAACTGTGAAATTTAAAACGCTGCAATTATGTAAAAATTCGAATACCACCCATTACACTACCGACGTGAACTCGTAACGCAAGCATCTTAGCTTAGCTCGAGGGGTTAACAAGTTTACTAGTAATGTGTGACTCACATTGCTAGTAATCTTTATTAAAAAAAACTGATACGCACCATATTTGTAATTAAAATTTATTCTATATAGTACAAACAGTGTTAAATTAGTTAGGGACAAACGGGCTATTAGATAACCCAATGCTAAGTAAGCATCGGTAATCATAGAGGCTAAAAACACCACAAACTAGTCGGGCGATCCCGAGAATGTGCGTGAGTAAACCGTTGAATCCTTAAATAATTATGAATTCGTCTCACGGAAGTTATTATAATCCTTAAATAAATGCAAGTTCTTCACTAGGTAGGTATAAATTGGTTCATGAGACAGTAGGTATTAAATATAAATCATAATATCGTATTAATAACGTGCCACAATAATGTAGTGTCGTGCTTATCCCCTGTACACGGCGCCAGTTGCCACACTGTCTCACAGACCCTCAGCGAAAGGTATTTGTGGAAATCCAGTAACATACTGATGTACAGGTTGTTGTATATTTTAAAGAAAAGTGAAATAAGTTTAACATGAGAATAAATATATGAAAGTTGAAATGATTACTGTTACTTCTATTTAAAAGGAAAGTCTTATACACTAAATTAATTCAGACAATATTGTGAAAAGATGAAACAAAAATTTACTTTAGTTCCAAATAGTATTCCTGTAAGCCTTTCATATAAAAAAAAAACAAAAGATCAAAATAGCTGCGCTTCACAATCGTCTCACAGCTTCTAATAAAGTAAGAAAGAAATGTCAGTCAAAACTCAATGGATTACAATTCAAAAAAATAATATTTAGCAAAACTTTTGTATTATTTGCTTTCATATGCTCAAAATAGTTTTTCGTCCACTTTTTACTTCTGTTCACAAAACAACAGCCTGTATCACAATAATAGGTATGAATGTTGCATGACGTCTTTTCCCGCGTCGATATTATTTACCGCCCTCGGTCATAAACCTGTCTCCAATGAAGACAAACGGCTGGACACTGGCCGCACATTTTTTGGTTGACCCTACTTTGAAGGCGAACATTTATAAGTGGACGGTCAGCAGAATAATAATAATTTGTTGTGATATGAGTGTACAAAACACTATTTTTCCTCTATTTTCCTCAGATGAAATTACAGTATAAAAACGTATACCGAGGGATGTAAATTATGAATAGAGGAAAATGAGGATAACCAATAGGTTAAAAACAACATTAACTCAGTGTCTATTAATATGAAGGTACCGAAGGCCCTAAGAAAAACTTATAATTACAACAAACCTACATCCTTTTATGTCAGAGGAAAAGATCGTAAAATATCCTGTGTTCTTAAGGTATTACTACTTATGTATTAACTAGACTATCTCTTTTGAATCTCACACCAAGTGGCATTTAGTTTTAACGTTAAAGTTTCCAAAGCGCCTATTTTAGGTTTCATAGAAATAAAAACATTTAGATTTTTTGTATTTGACGTTAATATCTGCATATATGACTTCATCAGCCAGATTAAATATGGATGTCTCGATAATTTCGACGAACACAGACAACAAGACCACATGAAAAGATTCTAATAACCCGTGACTTATCCTTTAAAATGATTTACAAAAGTAACAACATGCAAATCTTTATTTTCAATCAAGAACGAAGATTGGGAATGAATGTAATCTGCGTGAAACGTCAGTGGGCACGTGCCGCGACGCGTCATAACATGTTCTATGCAAATATTACATTAGACCAATATGGACGGGACAGGGTTATGGAGAATTTAAATATTTATGACTAAACGCTAAAAGAATTTACGTAAATAGAAAGAAGGAGACAGGAATCTAAAATGAAGCTATTATTTGACGTATCAAAGAATTTGAATCGTTAATACTTACCTACTTTCAAGAACATGTATTGTGTGAAACAAATATTTAGCGAGAAGCTTGTATCAATACTCAATAATAAATATCTATACATGATTTGAGAACTGATTAAAATAATCTGTTAAAATTAAAATACCAATCTAGAATTAGAAAGAAAGATAAATGTGCAATTTCATAACTTCGTCGTCTGAAACAGATCACTTGAAGCCTACATATTTACGACTAGTTCTCGAAGCGTACTTAACTAGATCGATTTTGGCAATGATCATAAAATGAAATAATTATGTTGGCTTTTTCACATCTTAGGTTCAGTTTAATTATTCTCAAGCCAAAGTTTTGTTTCTTCACCAACATCGGTCTTAGCCCATGATATAACATAGTAACAAACAGTAATTCCTTTAAATCGAAATAATTTTCAACCTACGACTCCTTGTTCCATTCAACCCCACTACACCCTATAAGGTATCGCCCAAAAATTATAATTTCTTCTAAGAGTTCTTTCCTCGCCATCTGTCTCAATCTAGAGACATTTTGGAGTATCCTGAATGATACTCAAACAGTCCCTTATAGATAAGTACGAATGGGGGAGTATAATGGATCATACAAATCTGTTACAAATTTTTGAGGGAAAATACATTTTTAGGGATATTTTGATTGATCGACGGATTTGGAGATAGTTTTGAATTGATTGCTCATTGTGTCTATAAAATATGGTCAAATGAATTTAAAATTATGTTATATATTATCATATTATGTTATAGTATCTAAATAATCTAGTGTTTTTTTCTTAACTATTCAATTATCAAATTTATTTATGAAAATAAATTGTTTCTAAGTCTTACTATGGATAATGCATACCCAGTAAAATGGGTTGTGGAGGTCATATAGGCAGTCGCTACATGTAAAATACGGTTATCGGCTAAATCCGGTAAGACTGGTAGCCGACCCTAACATAGCTTGAGAAAATATATGTTTGTAAATAATTATATACATAGGATGATGATGATCAATGGTGAAGAAGTATTTACCTTCAAAGCAGCTTACAGGTTTCTGTACTAAAAAATAGTAAAGAATTTAAATATAGTAGTATCCATATCACATTGAAACCCTCCCGGGTAGAACTCGATATCATGTATGAACGTAACAAGCTTTGAACGCAAAAAGTATGGGTTGCCAATTTAAAAAGCCAAACATTATTCTAAACAAAATGTCCGTTATTTATAATGTAGATACAATGTATCCGTCCCTTATTATATCGTATCGTATTCCAAAAACAAAATACAGTATACGATACCGCTTTTAAAACAACGGTTTATTTTTTATAACATAATTGCTAATTTGCCTCATCTCTGAGTTCTCTTATTCCCTGTTGAGGGTAAACCCGGATTAAATCCAAAGCTAAGCGATGTACGCTTTATTTACTAATAAAAAAAATAAGTTACAATTTGAAGGTTTATTTCCAAAATTAATATTTTTAGAATCTCGTTTATTAGCACTGAGAAACATACTTGAAAAATATACTTAATCTTTATTTTTGTCTTAACTTTTTTTACTTTAAAAGCCATCACTTCCAGGATCTAAAAAAAGACTAATTACACTGTATTTTTTTATGCCACTGTATTCTAATTTTCTCTTTCTTTAAGTAAAACAAACCACACACAACGTTTCAATGAACCTAAAATACCAGCTTTAAAACCTATCGTCGACTGTAAAAAATATTCTTAGCATTACATTGTATATAGCTTTTACTGGAAGCACGCCCTTAGCTCATCCTATTTTAAAATTTTCAGGATTATCTCTCTCTACCTGATGAATTATTATTCCTTTTTTACTTTCCTTATTTTCGTCCGAATCTGTTCTAATTATTTCCCCTTGAGTAAACAAAGGGACTTGGGAATGCTTCAGAGTGCTATTGTCGTTAAATATAACGGTTACTTTTTGATTATTTACATTTGCGTCGTTCAATCGAATGGGGAACTGATATCGTAACTTTAAGAGTTTATTGGATTGTCAAATAGCCGGTTTATTGATTCTTTATTTTTCCTTAACAGTCTATTGCTTTAAATTAATTATATAGATTTTCCATGTCTAAATGATATAACTATACAGGATTAATTTAAAAGGAGTGCGTATATTCAACGAGGTAATCAGGTGCATAAAACTGGAAAAGTTTCCCCAAGGAACATTGATCGAAATCTTAAAATTGAAAATGAAATTTTCATACTAATAAGGTCACGTGACTTGTTGAAGTTGTTCAGCTTTATGCACCTGATTACCTCGTAGAATATACGTACTCCATTTAAATTATTCCTGTAGAATGTCGTGTATCAGTTCGCTATTTAGAAATACTTAGTAGCAAAGTTAACCGCTGTGGCGTGCAAGACCTTAATACTCAGGGATCGTCGTAACGACTCTCTGACTCTATATTATTATAATAAATCCACAACTCTAGACCTATGAAAATCACAATACAAATAATTAAGAAATACAATGCTCTGTTAACAAGACATTAACGTATGTGTTATGGTTCTAAGAAGAACTCCTTTTTTCAACAGGCATGAAATCTTAAAAAACAAGCCAGAAATCAATAGCTTAAAAATACATCATTCATCTAAAACTACCGTATCAGGAACAAGAGCGGACACAGTCCGACACTGATGTATCACTTATCCCGAGCCTACCCTTGGGGTCGCGGTAATCCGACGACATCTTCACAATTACTTGCCCTTACACCCGCACTCAATATTGCTTTACACAGTGGTGATAAAAGAATAAACGTTACTGGATGTGGTTTCAATGGTGTCTTGTTTTTTTTTTCTAAGATTTTGATTTTATTTGTCACAAGTTGCGTGTGATTTTTTTTTCTTAACTAGTGTTATATTTATGGATTCCAAGGCAAAGCCAAAGTATAATATAAATTCACTTAAAAATTTCATTTAAATTTAGAAAATAAATCAAGCAATCTAAGTGCAAATAATATACGTTTACAAGTACTCATAAGATAATATTATCATCATTTTTAATGTTTCGCCTATCGGTGATTTTGTCTAATGGTTCCCGATAATGTTCACCATCTTTCTTTGCCTCATCCAGTTAAAATAACAACTATGTTTAAGTAACAATAAGGGGTCTCAATTCACCGATTTATCGTGTGTTGATTCAATCATAGATTCCTTTTTAAAGTTTGATGTTTGGAAACCAATTTGGGATTATGATGGGTCACGTTATTTATTTTTAGTAATATTGGTTTTGGTAGATAAGAATTGATTATTTACACTGAAGTATGTTACAAATAAATCTTTTAAGTAACTACAGACTAACAAATATCCCACTAACAATATTTTTTCATTTCGTGTGCAATTCAAAATTTTTTAGTCTATTAGTGCGTTTTTTGTTTTACTATTATAATATTATAGTTTTAGGTGTATAAATATAGTTAAGTATGTAAATATTTTTCATGATAAGTTAACAATAATTATATAATAATAATATTATCTTGAGACACCTCACACACGGCCATCTGATCCCAAACTAGGCAGAGCGTGTACTATGGCAACCAGACAATTGTTAAACATACTTATATATTTCTAAATACATACATATTATAGATAAATAACACCCAGACACAGAACAAATGATCGTGCTCATCACACAAAGATTTGTCCTGGGTGGGAATCAAACCCACTAGAGCAACAGGCCAGTCTAAATTTTATAATAATTGCACATACTTTCGTTATAAATCTTGAATTAAATAAATATATTTTTAAGTATTTCTGTTACCAAAAAAAAAGTATGGTTTAACCTTATTGAACAATTCTCAGCTCAACCTAACAAACCTCACGGAACAATAACATCCGAATCTCATCTATTCATAGCACCGTCTCGTTTTGACAAATTCAACGTAACCAACAAACTGTTCCATTAGTCAAATTAATTATTTACCATCTTGAATGGCAATTTGTCCTTTGACCGGCTAGTGCTTGAGATATTGTTAATCTTAGTAAGAGGTCTTGTCGATGAAACTTCGGATTTATAGCTCGACATCCTTTACTTTCGAATAGTTTCGGTGTTAATGGAGATTTTCAAGTTTCTGATTGTTATTGTAAATGAGGTGGTATTGTTATTGGAGAAGGCTATCAAATTCGGAATATTGTGATGAATAATTTACTAAGTAGTTTGGTATTGAAATGAAGGTATTCACACTTCATTATTTACATCGGTCTAAAACCCGCAGAAAATACTTTTATGTAGCTACTAATCTTCGTTTTATTTGGGCCGTTTTAATTTTGGTAACGAGAGTGCTACTTATTAAAAAGTATTATGCATGTACTAAATTCATTTCTACAAAAATCTGATTCAAAAAGTTTAAATTTGTGAAACAACTATCACCCACATAGGAAATTCACTTCAGAGTTTCAATACGGAAAAGCAAAGACTTTTTTACTTGGATACTTGTCAAAAAACTACCCAAGTTTAAATTTCAAAACAAAGCATAACATCGACAATCCCTCTTACCTAGCAATTTGATATCATCCGTAATCCCGTCTGCCACAAACAATACGCCGGAATACATTAACTAGGAGTCAACAACGACCGCGACTCTTTGAAGCATCGTTGTATCGAATTAAGCTTGCTAGAACGATTCCCTACAATAGTTTGGTCTACGATGAATTGTCTTTTGTTGGTCTGTAAGTGAACGAGCTTGATATTGTGGTACTGATATCATTTGTGTTGTCTTAGACTGATTCATTATCTGAGAAGCTAGATTTCGCAACATTGGAGATAGTTGCTTCGGTACAAATAATAATTTTGGTAGATCTACTTTAAGGTTGCTTTTTCATTTTACCTGTGGCCTTAATTAGTGCAAACTTACCTACTGTAAATCTGCTGTTTAGTAAGCTGTTTAGTGCTGTAAAGCAAATAACGATGAAAATTTTTCGGTAGAATATTGGGATTCATAAAATAATAAATATAAGACAATAGGCGATAATAATAACAAGAAACACGCGGAAATAAACAACGCTAGATAATTTAGAGTAATTGCGAAGAAAATATCTCGACAAAATGCCAAATACAAGCATTTTATTTTCCATTTCCAGTCAGTAACATCTCAATAATGATACACTTGGGACATTTGGCGATACAATAAAATCCAAAATACTGTGGAGTCATTTCAATAAATCGAGCCAACACTCATTGACGTACAAACTGCCTGTTTTGAATTTCACTAGCTTTTGAAAACGAGATCCGAAGCACTTAGACACGGATCGCTACATGAGGGGTATGTAGAACTATTTAGATCGTCCAACATTTTGCATTGACGAAACTATCATTGGAAGAGATAAAATAACGTTATTTCATTATAATAAGCAAATAGATATCTACAAAGTACGTGTATGTTCCTTTGGATTATTTTTTTTCAGTGGTCTGTAATTATCATAACATTCATAATGGACGATATAAAATTGAGTCTAAACATATCTGAAAATGCAGCTTGAGAAAATTTTAGTACATCACAAACCTTCCAGACGGCAGAGAAAACAACATCCTCTTACGTTGAGATCAATAAACCTACAGATAAGTCACCTCTTAAAAGACTTACTCCCTGAGAACAAACCTAATACCCAAATAGCACTATATTGGTAAAACGATGAATATAAGAAATCAAGAAACTGAACATTCTACATCCTAGGAGGCTGTGTGTCCCAAACGTCTTACGCCTATCGAGAGGCGTTTAAGAGCATCTTGCCATAACAATAAACTTTGAAGGGACGCCACATTTACATACGTATTACCTAAAATGTTTGACAGTTTCAAACAGATGTACTATTGTTTAGATTTGGGTAAAGCCTTTGATGAATACGATATAAGATGCTTATCTTAGTCCACATTGTTCCGTTCAGATGATTTGTTGAGGTTGTTACAGGAAGCTTTTAAGCTATTCCGTAGTTCTGTGATGATGTGCCCATTAGTAAATTTGATGAGGGCCTGGCACTTATCGATTGTATTATGAATGAGATCATAACTTGCCGACATGATGATAAAGTAAGATAATTTTGTTCCGTTGAAGAAATTATTCAAGCAATTCCAACTCCTTAACGAAAGTTTTTAAAACTTCTAGAGAAACTGTAAACAGAATATTTATTAGTAAATGAAAAATGATTTAAGACTGAAAACCAAATGTATTCAAAAACTACACATCAGCACTAAGCCAGCAAAAGTTTTCCATAATTTTATTTAACATTTTCTAAAGCTTGGCATTGTATCAATTTCTTTTCAAGACGTTCATCCAATTTTTTCACACACATCAATCTATTCAAGCGAATTTTAATGACCATTGAAACTTTTAAAAAGCTTTTATGTCAACGCAATAGGGTTCGTTTTTGAACTTTTCAGTTTTTGGTAGTGAAGTTATCGTTCATATTCAATCGTGTGAACGGACGCGATCCGTCACGTAAACGACGCGTGTACGCGATTCATCAAAAGTGATAGTTTTGCAACAATTTTATCTTTGTCAGTAATGATTGAATTTGATGAGTTTATTTCATTTGATTGTTATTGTTGTGTTTTGCTTTTTGATTTTTTTATTGTTCTTGTTGTTTGGAGTTTTACATGAGTGGTGTCGTCCAAGGAAGTGTAGTAGGATTGTTTTATATCTTTTGTCTGCATTTCTTGAATATTTGAAGTTATCATTATTTTATTTAGCCCTCATTGTCACACGTCTGGGCAAACACTTCCTTACAGTCCTCTGCCTTCCTTCATGGACCCTCGATTCTTTTTGCCAACTCTCAACGATTCAGTTCAATAACTAACTTTTTCAGGTTCCAGCCGGCTCCCAACTATACCCATACTCATTTTTTAATCGAAATATTTATGACGATGATAAAACATACATTAATAAAATAAGCGGTATTTCATAAAAGTTTTTAATTATTTTGAAGCACAACACGTAACCAGCCATAAATCAAACAAACCTCAACAAAATATTCATTTTGTTCCAACAACAGTGACATTCAAATAAAGTAAAAACATCGGAAATGTCGTGTCCAATAAACTGGAAATATACAAAGCGGACATTAAGCAAACAAGTGTAACATTTCAATCCTTTATCGCAAAGACTTAAAGCCCAAAATCCTGTAAAATTTAATTTTGATAGATGCGCGCGAATTCGCTACAATTACCAAAACAGAGCATCGATTTATATTTTTGCTAGAAGTGGCACAGTGGACCGTATTACATAATGCTACAATGAATACTAAATTTATTATGTTTGCTTAAGCGTAATAAATTTAATACCACAACAATATTTACTATTTTAATTGATATACCAAAACCTTAAAACCAAAGATACAGTTTCTCAAACATGCTTCTTGAACTAGGCAAGCTGTAAAAGAGACCAAAACTTTTGTTTTTTTTTTATCTTTATAACTAATATTTATTCATTTATGTAAAACTGAAGGAAGGCACTGTTAGTAGGTATTATATAATTTCAATTTCTTTAACAAATACACGAATATTCCAAGCTAAGAAAATACTTCATCATCATCGAAACCATAAATCAATCGAAACCCTTCCAGATTCTCTACATCATCAAAAATCTACGTCGGATTTGTCTGTCGCAAAGCTGAAACACGGATCAACTGAGCTTACACCGACGGCGACGCGGAACGTTTACACTAATTGCGATACGATGTGATACGACACGATACGAAGCGATCCGACACGGAACGAATCATTTGCATTCCTGATAAGGTTGGAAAGGTAATTAGACAGATAAGGTGAAGGCTGAAATTGTTGATGATGGTGGAATTGGGATTGATACAATTAATGAGTCTGTCTTATTATATGGTAATGGTGACAAACTTGATATATACGCTACTTGAAACCTTTGCATAGCATTCGTTCAAATAAAAACATCTGTCGAAATATCCCTAGCAAATTTACTAAGCGCAAACATTAATTTGGTTATTTCACTACGCTATTAATGGAGTCAGGTTTAGTTTTTTTTTCATAGTCTTACAAAAACCTGTACCTTGATAATATGCATCATTTGGTTCAAGTCTCAAGCTATATAAACATTGTATTGCGTTAATTGCATTAATTGAGAGATAACCTAGAAATTATTATTTATGTTATTTTTTCTTATTTTATGCGTCGCATATACCGCGAATAAATGCCTTTTATTTCTTTCATTCTAGATTTTCGTGATAATGGGCTGATATTTTCATCATCATAATTATAAATTCATTCTAGGAATGATTTTGATTTTTAAACCCTACAAATTTTGGAGCAAATTCGAGCTATACTTCTCTAAACTCGAAATCTATTTCCAAAATAACATGAACTATTTAATTGTTATCTTCTTTGTTGACTTCCTAATTACCTAATAACTTGATCGGAGCTAACCGACTGCGAACTGAACTTATCTGGTGAAGCCATCCATCACTGTCCGAACTAATTCCTGTGTCCAAGATACGGGATAAACGCTTCGTACGTGATGTTAGTGTTTTTCCTTATCCCACTCAATTGTTTCAGTGGACAAATAGATTGGGAAGGATAGAGAATAAAAGGATGAAAATAGGGGTAACAATAGTGTGAATGGATTTATTTTGTTGGACGTTGGGAATTTGGAGTTTATTTGAGTTCAGTTGATAAATATCGGAAATAATTGTAGATTTATTGATGAAGACTTAACAAACAAAAGAAAACATATCGCAGTAATTGAAAATAAAAATGTATTTTTATGTCAGACCTGTATTTCAATTGTTTCTTCCTTTGTTGTGGATATTAAGATACGAATTTTAAACTTATTTCTTTTAAAATGAATATTTAAACGTATTTATTTCAATTCAGTTATAATATATATAATAATACCGGCCTATTATCGTCCCACTGCTGGGCACAGGCCTCTTCCCATATAGAGAAGGGATGAGCTTTGATCACCATGCTTGCTCATTGCGGGTTGGCGATTTCAGATTCCAATATTTTGGAATCCAGGTTTCCTCACGATGTTTTCCTTCACCGTTTGTCAATGATGTCTTAAAATGATTAAGAAAGTACATACAACTTTGAAAAAGTCACATTGGTACTTGCCTGGGTTCGAACCTGTAACCATGTGCATGCGAATTCGGCACATTGAACTGTTAGGCCACCACGACAGACAATCAGTTTTTTTTTTCTTTTTTTAATTTTTTCATTAATTCAGTTATTAATATTTAAATAAGAAAACTACACCTGTTTTTTTAAGCTTGCCAGCAATGTGGGTTGCACATTACTAGTAATCTTGATAACCCCGTGCTACGCTACCACAAGTCCGACGCTTAAGCCAAAGGCTAAGATCGCTTTTAAAAATATTTAAAATCATTAATTAATGAAACATTCAATTGAATAATCTCTAATATTATTCTGCACTTATGTTTTAATCTAAAATCATATTGGGAATTGAATTTATAATAACTAAATACACTCTCACGGCCGTTCAAAAATATTTTATTCAATTTTACAATTTAAAAGGATCAACACGTGTCTCCATTTCCCATGATTTTAAAACATAATTTATGTATTTGTGACGTGATGCGTGATCAATTGAGTGTTATAGAAACCATTAAACACAAGTTAACACACATTGACTTGTCTACAGCACGCCCTACAGTTTAAACTATTTTGATTTAGAATATAAACTGCAATAAACGATTTACAACTGTATATGACAAGTTTTAGGGTGTAAAATTGCATGTTAATGAGATTTTTTTTTGTTCAAACTTAAGTTTTGCACACGCGTCTTCACACATGAGTGGATTATAGTCGTTTGTCATATTTAGATGTTTGTTATGTTGTAATTATTTGCTAATGTTAGAGGCGTGAGAATGTTGGTACGTTTGAAATCTGTTTGTAGAATTTAATGTTTCAATAATGATATTGTTAACGGTCTAATCCTTTGAGAGAAGGTGTGTGAGAATTAAAATAAAAAGTAATATTTTAGTAATATCATTACAAATATTATTAGGAGGACAGATTTGAATATTTGTAAAGAATAAACTCAAAAACTACTGGACCGATTTCGAAAAGAACTAACCATTTGAATGCTACTATTTATTATACTAAATTTCTTTACTTACGCGCGAGCGAAACTGCGGGCTAATAGCAAGTGTTAGATAAAATAAAGGTATATTTTCTATTACGGATATTTTTAATATATTTGTTAATGTAACATAAATGAACAATAATTTTGAGAATCACAATCTTTAAAATCCGATTAATATCCCAATTAGTTCTACAGATAATAAACTAACACTAGATAATGAAGCCCCAGACAGTGACAAAGCATCAATAGAACATGAAAACCAAAGTCCACATACACATAGCTGCACTATTGGACACTAATTGGATTATTCAAGTGCAATATTAGAGATATAGGCGACAGAGGCCGTGTCGTACAGTGACCCTTGCGCCTTGACGACACGAGGGGGAGAGAAATGCCCCGGGCATTGTGGAGTTACATCGATGAGTACTGTAGCTATAGATTTGGAAGTGGGGTGTATTTGTGGAGATAGATAATGGTTGAGTATTATATTAGTATTGATTTTAGAGTGTAACAAAATTAAGGTAAAATTCCAATAACTATTTTTTTTTATTTGTCACTGTCTGTTCTAGTATGTATAGATACCCCCTCTATGTATAAAAGCGAATTTGCTCTCCATTCAAGGTTAGTTGGAAAGAATCCCAGAATTGGGTTAACTTTCCTTCAAACTACTTATGGTTATTTTTTTAGAATAATAATCATAACATTTAGAGTCCTTTTATGCCAAACTATGTCCGCTTTATCATATACGGTCTCTAATTTTACAGCTGGTATATCCATTCGGACTAGTTATTCTTCCACTCTTAAGGAGTACAAAAATTAAATTTCATCATTAAAGTATCTTCATAATTTGACCAGCAAAGTCCAAGTCTAGTAATATTTCAAGACTCACTGAATGTTTTTCCATTTTACCACAAATTTCAATCATAGGTCCAAAGGTAATGGTTAATACCTACGTGAGACTTGCGATCATGACGTGGTTGCGAGTTCGAATCCCACCCATTTCACTACAGACGTCAACTCACTCGTAAAACAATCATCTTAGCTTAGCACGAGGGCTTAACAAGAATACTAGTAGTGTGCGACACATATCGCTAGAAACCTTGCATAAAAAAAAATTGGTAAGTACCTACAAGACGAAAATAACTTACATCACTCCTTCGTTCAAACCAGTCTACCAAACCCACTTACACTAATAAATAAAAAAGGAATAAAGCAACAATACAAACAAACTGTAACAAACGATACTAGACCCAAAATAATGGACGAGGTCCTGTTTTGCTTGACCAACGATTTATCAAAGCAAAATTTACATTCAGGACAAGATTAATGACCTATGTCCTGCATGTTCAATGGCAAGCAAGAGTTGAGGGAAGATGGTGAGGCATCAATCATTATGCTTGATATTTATTGCGACATTATTATCTTTTTTCAATGGACATAAGGTCCCTTCTGGTTTTTACGCGTCATTTATATCAGTTCAACGTTTGGCTAAGCGGTTGATGAAAAGAAGTTGATGAAAGATGATGAAGCATTGATATGTCATGCAAGTTGAACATTTAACATAAAAGTCGAAAAAATCCCTGTAAGCAAATCGGTACATCTGTCAAACGACATAATTGACAATCAAACCACAATAAAGCATCTCCATTCAACTCATAAAATAGATCAAAAAGAATTCTAAATCGAATCGACAAAAAACTTCAATCGTCCAGCGGGATTGCTTTCAAGCTATTATTTTCGCGTAAATCGCTCAGATTTAAAACTCTCGGACCAACGTCCAATTCACGATTCAACAAAACGCTTGTCCATCCTGATAGATGCCCGCAGACGCTTTGGAAAAATTCAGAAGGTTCCAAAAACTCCAAGCGATTTTAAACCTAACATTTTGGGCATGATAGTTGAAAATTGCTTGAATTTCCAACATGCTTGGTCAGATTGAAGCTGAAATGTGACGGTAAGAAAGAATCAGATAAAGCAGTTAAAAAACGAGTGCAATTACATTCGCTTTATCTATTCGTATACGTCAAGGATGATGTGAAATCCCCTGTTTTGAATTGCTAAAAAACAAGGCGTCAGATGTCAGGGTAATCCGCCAATTAAAACGGAATCCGAGTCGGTCTGAACTCATTAATTGAGCAAATTATTTTGAATTTGAGCAAATAAGGCTCATTATGAATGTTGGTTTTATATTTTAAAATGATTTGGGGCCTATTGGATTTAATTTTGTTATGAGTACCGACAAACTTGAATCTGATAGATTCACTTCAGTATTTCACATAATAAACGTAGCAGTCGTATAGAATTCACAGCTCATCATAAACAGCTTCAAAAGACGCCATAATCACCTCCTCTATCAAAATAATTCATCTGGTAGTCGTAATTCTTAACTACATTTAACAACACCATAAAAACATAATATGTGGGTATTACAGTGAAACCTGGTTAAGTGAGACATCAAGGGACCTGCATTGTCGTTTCACTTATAGAGGTATTCCACTTACCCAGTGTCTCAGATATACAGGTATAAATAAATATCTGTCTCATTTACAGAGGGTTCCATTATTAGAGGTGAGAATACAGGTTATTTCAGTTATGTTACGAAGTTGCTTGACCCATGTTAGCAAACACTGTTCAAGTTCAGGATATTCTGATAAACGTACACGTTTTAGTTTTCCTTGTCCTTCAGAACATTGTGATTCAATTTTATGTTTACTCTGAATTATTCTACAAAGAGTAGATTTTGGCACATTAAATTCGGCACAAACTTCTTCGCGTGTCTTCCCACTTTCATAAACGGATATTAACTTCAGTTTTTCACGTAATGATAACGATTGTAGCTTTTGTTTTGGCATTTTTCAAATAAACATCTGTATGATAGTAAAGCGAAACTAAAACTGTAGGTAATTGAAGCTCAAAATTACTTACGTACTTGGAACTACGTGTGGAATTTGTGGGTAGAATAAGAATGAGTAAACAAACAATGTTATCTCAGTTACAGAGGTTTATGCATATAAAATTTACTCGCTGTCTCAGTTATAGAGGTAACTATGATGATAAATCGAAAGAACAAATCCCAGATAGCGAAACTAAAACTGTAGGTAATTGAAGCTCAAAATTACTTACGTACTTGGAATTACGTGTGGAATTTGTGGGTAGAATAAGAATGAGTAAACAAACAATGTTATCTCAGTTACAGAGGTTTATGCATATAAAATTTAGCGCTGTCTCAGTTATAGAGGTAACTATGATGATAAATCGAAAGAACAAATCCCAGATATAGAGGCTTGCCTCGTCCCACTAACAGAGGTAATTCAGTGCCAAAGTGTTGGGACCTCAGCACGAGTTCCAGTTATGGAGGTTTCTCACTTATCCAGGTCCCACTTAACCAAGTTTCACTGTATAAGAAAATTGTTTATTTTTTCATTCGTTTGTACAAGTGTCTCTACCGGCGGAAGAAGAAAACTTACAACGTTCACGATTCTATCAACTGTTTACTCACGATTTCGTTTAAAAATCTTTTCAGCTTTTACTCTAAATAATATATTGTCTTGAATTCTCATAGCTTCTATAATTTACCGATTTCATGACTTTTAGACAATTCAGCACTTTTTCAAGCCGTTTTAATACATTTGGACTAATAAATGAATATCGAGTTGGAGAATAGAAGGTTAATGATTTTTTAATAATTCTCGGAAAATATTGGTTTAATTTAACAACCCCTTAACTGTATACTGTATGCAAATGAACTAATCCATGCATATAATATGCAACGCAACGGAAGCCCTATATGAGTGTGTACGCCACATAAGTTAGTGATTGTATGAATTATGTACGTTAGCACTTTGAGAGCAATTAACAGGTTTCCATTACATAACTTAGCGATGTCTACTCACTCAAGGTTGGGGTAAGTTTATGTGGAAAATGCTTCTTAAACAAATATATTAATTATTGCACATCTCATAGTCCTTCGGGTGAAAGATAACCTACATAAAAGGCATTTCGTAGCTATCAAGATTGTTTTCTTTTCTTAAAATCTTGTCAAAATGGATTCTTGTAAGTTTTAACCGAGAATATTAAAAAGTTACTAATTTTAATTCGAAAATCCGCTAGGGTCGCTACTGTCGCTTAAGGCAATTTCGACCAATTGCCGGCCAGTAGCTTGTCTCTCATTGGTGGAGAATGACAGATTTTTATACCTTCGATGATCGATCGTTACTTTACATTTAAAGTGATAGAGAAAGCATGTGACTTAAGGATGGTTTAATATTTAGTTGCGTTTGAATATTGAAAGTTTTATGAAAGCTGAGGCTCCTGTAGTAAACGTTAGCAACAAACGTTATTTGTAACTATTACCCAACTCATCCTAAAAGAATCCGTTTCCATACAGCAATAGCAAAACGGTAATCCCCCTGTCCAGTCCTAATAGCGGTCTTCTGAATAATAATCAAACTCACATAAAATTTCAATAATGGCTTCGTTAACTGCGATCCGATGCAAATGTACTAGTTGTAGTGGGTCCGTTACTTGGCCCTGATTGTTTCGTGTTCCCGCTGATAAATTCGGATGCAAAAAGTTTATCCATTAAAGTTCTGAAGATTTTCATTTGGACTGGTTCTTTTACTCGCATTTTTTTTGCGTATCTACAAATTGTAGCTTCGTGAACTAATTTTATATTAACTTGACTCCAGCGATTTTATTGGTTTTTTATAATCAGCTACTGGTAAATTATTTCACAGTAAAAACATTCGTTATTTATTTACCCAATTGCTTAGGTCAGACACAATAAAACGAATTCCAATTACCCGACTCTACATACAAACATTACATTGGAATTTAATCTCCATTACTTGGAAATTTGGAACCAATTTTCGTACTACAGTCTACACACGCCAAAGGATCAACCGCCTTAATCAAATCTAGTCAGAAACAAAGCTGAATTCCTTCGCAATGCCGTTTCCTCGTAATTCATTCCATATGTATAATAAAGCCGCTTTAGCTGTCCATGCAAAACAAAGACGGCCTTTAGAGGCCTTTGGCCTTTCTGAAATTCAGCGGTCACCATTGTCCATTTAGCTTTAGGGGACCCACCGCCCAATTTATAATAAACTCCAATACTGTAACAAAATCCACTGGTTGATTAAGGTGTGAGAGGCCAGTGTAAGCCGGCTGAGGTCCGGTTCAAACCAGATGTAAGGGGAATGAACTGGAATATTATAGTCAGAATAGGAACAGAATGTGGTTTCCGTATATGAGATGGTGACATCTGATAGGTGGATAGGCGTGTTATCGTTTGCTAGGGTTGTCCTTTTGAATAGTCGATGTTTTGTTACCTTAACACAAATTCAAGTTAGTTATGAAGACTTATGAAATAGTGCGGCAATTCTAAACTAGGTGACGGATTTATAGAAGTTTCACCAAATCCTTTTAGTACGCGACTTATTAAATAATAGTTTCGAACCAAAAAAAAATAAACCTAATGCACTTTAAGCTCGACAATAATTATCGAAGAATTATTACCTAACGGTATTATGTAATTCAAATATAATAATTTCTGTAATCTCATTTTCAACGAAAGCAACATCGATATCTATCCCAACCCTACAAACCCTAGCGACTATTACAATGCAAAGATATTTAGTGCTGGGCGCATTGAACAGTGCTTATCCACGTACGATAATTTAGTTTCATATATTAATGATGCTCGTACTCTGAGGAAGGACTATTATCTAGTCGAACGTAATTATGGTGCATTTGCTTGTAATGAGCTATGGATTCAGTATTATTACCGATAGAAAAGCCTTCAGGCTTTCTATCGCATTGTGTTTAGTTGGTCTAATTGAAGGTAGCTTGAAGACTCCCAATGATTTGCCTGCCAATATAGTAATTTTCTCGTTTTAATTTTCTTTCGCATTGTGGGTCTAGAAATCATTCTGTTATTTAATTATACGAATCAGTTTCTTTAGTTAATGGTAACCTTCATACCTCAACATGTCCTTTACTACTTTCATATGCAATGGCTCTTGTCCCTAGTTCTATCATTTTTTTTCTTTCTTTGAATTATTTTTCATTTATATCAATATCATCAAGTAGCAAATCTTCAGCGGCTAAAATATTTTTTTTATATTATCACCGTTATTTTCATATTCATTTCCATTGCCTTCGTAATTCAGATCCCTATGTCAATACTCCTGCACCCTGTACCAGTCTTCACTGGACCAATTACATTTCAAATAGAGCTAAACTAGACTAGAATTTCTAACGGTATTCTCATATATCAATCACAATGGTACAGAGGCTGTGTCCGCGTCGCTTGAGGCGATTGGTCTAATTAAATGCCTGAGTTGGGCCTATGTCTGGGTATTGTCACAAATGTATCGGGCCCTGTAATGATGGGGTGGACTGGACTTGTAATGCGAATTTGGTGGATAATATGGTTCAAGAATATTACTACTTAATGTGTATTGTAATTTTGACGTGAATAAGTATTATTACAATTATCGTTTTGTTACATATCATATGATCTGTGTCATCTTTTTTAACTTCAGCAATTACATTTTGGTTTATCTTGATTTTGACTCCAGCAATACAACTGAATTTATTTATGTCAGTTGTATTATAAGGAGAACTTTTTATTAATTAGTTATAAGTTAATGTACCTCGTTGAAATAAAAATTATATTTTAATAGTTTATATAAGTAATCAATGCCATTTAAACTTTCAATAAAAACTAAAAATTCTTCATACTGGTCTCTTTTAACCTTAATTTATGACCTATATCATCCAACACAACTATCCAAACCAAAAAAATCTCGACCACCAACTTAAAGCCTCCAAAATTCACTCCTACATTATGTATCCCCATAATCCCACCCTAAATCACCCTTAAGAAGTACAAGCAGTTTGTCCTGTGATGACAGCTTTACGACCTGGTCGGTACGCGAGTGCGAACTACATAAAATATTAATACACAATTTGTCCGAGTGGACCTACGTTAATCTGCTTTTATAGGATTTTCGGGATTAATTGCGTCGACCAAATCGGTTTTGATGGTACATTTTTGTCTCTTTCATTTGTAGGGATCTATCCATAAATAAGAATTAGTTGGAATGTGTTCTAGTTTTACGATGAATCATATTGGTTGACCACATCTGTCTGTATTAGGTGGTTAAGAATTTCTTAGGATTAATCAGATCAGCCCTGTGAGACGAGCAGATTTAGGAATAGTAATTATTTATTAATGTATTTTAACAGTCCTTTTCTAGCCATAACAGATTACATGTTTAAATGAAAAGTCTAAGTAGGTATATCAAACGTAACGAGTTTTAAAATTATGCTAACACCTAAGAAATGAAGTATTCCTGTTTCGGCACCAAGTTTTTCAGCACCGATTGTTTCAGCTATCACTGCATTTGGTAAGTTGTCATATCAAGATTTGTCTATACTAGAATTGTGCAAACAAGCCATACACAGCTACACGACCTAGTAACATCATCACATTAATATTTCATCCAAATTAAGTCCAAAACCTAACCAAACAGATGTCGTGCATTATAACACTACATGTAACTATATCACTAATCACGATCTCATTAGCAACGAATTACGTGACACGGCTTCGACATCCGAATCCCATACTATGTGCAATTACATTATATTGATACATATGTAATTATATTTATGAAACTACACAATGTTGTGACAATTCGACTATAGGTGTTCAATGTGGTTTAGTGACAGGATACGTAAGCAGACAGGCGAAAATTATTGTAATTATTTCTATTCCATTGCTCATGCTTCATTTGATTGATCATGATAAATAGGATGTAATTAGAGAATCGAGCCTAATGGTAAAAGAAGACGCGGCGAGAACGTCAGTCTCGCTCTTTGTAAAACAGTAGGTTAACAAGAATACTTGTAATATTTGACCCTCATTGCAATTTTTTTTTCAATAAGATCTGACGTCCCATCTTGGCTATCAGACTTCTTGACTTGTCAATCCCTAAATCAGAACATAAGCCGAAATAAAAAAGGTATCGTTTGAGTAAAAACCCCAAAGTCTACAAGCATTAGTCTACAAGAATGAGTTAGTACTACATTCTAACAAGTCATCATATCAATATGTCCACCGTTCTACTTCATTCAAGGATAAACCATTTCTTCACACCATCTAACTTCTAACATAACCTTGTAAACGTATCATTGATCTCTATCTCATTAGAGCCAAATCGTGAAAATCCCCATTTAGAGGATTGTTTAATAATATCACATTTATATCTAAATACAAGTACAAGAGAATCTTTAATATCCTACTGTTTAAAAAAAACATTATTACCAGTAGCCAGTAAACTCTTACTGGCTATTGGTAATACTGTTTCTTTTATATAATATTGAAGTTTACGCATCTAATTGAATACCGTTTTGTGGTAACAGCTTTTTTCCATCGTTTTTCGCAAACAAAGTGAATCAAAGTATTCGGTTCTGAGATCAAAAACCGTTTTTCCACAAAGTTAAACTGTAGCTAACATTCATCTCATCGATATTTCTAAATTTATTTACCTGTAGGTACCTATATAAAAATAAATCGATTCATATCTCTAACATTACTATTACTAATCCCAGATCACAAGCCTACCCACCCCAATCACACACACCTACACAACATATATTGCTCTAATTAAATACATTAAGCACGGGAGCGCATCGCCGTTCAATTTGATCGGAATGCGTCCGCGCCACGTGCTAATGCCAGACACACAACACTGCTAATTAGACGCGACATCTGCGGACGTAACGCTCCGATTGCAACAAAAGGTGTAATTAGTTGTTGCAGATGTAGGATTAAACAAACATTTTTTGGGGAATCTTTAATAGTTAAATGTTCATCAAATTTTGTCCTGCAAGTTCCACTTGCACCTATATTATGTTTCACGACCTCCGTGGTCGAGTGGCGTACACACCGGTTTTCAAGGTGTCGCCAGCTCTGAGGTCCCGGGTTCAATCCCCGGACGGGTCACGGTAGAAGAATACTTTTCTACATTGTCTCGAGTGTCTGATTCCATAACACAGGTGCTTTAGCTACTTACTTTGGATTCGGAGCAATGCTGTCCACATTTATTTATTATTGTATATGGAACTACATGTACTTACAGCTTCACATTTGAAAGGTTTTTCCTTCAATTGATATACTATCATTAGAAATAAATACTGTTTTTAAAATACAGACAGAATTGAACCATGTACGAAACTTACAGCATGTAGAAACGTAAATCAATGTCGAAATGCAAACTGAATATTTTTATAGTATTTAAAATCACAGTGCAGATAGACAAAACACGTTATATTATATTACTGAACTCAAATCTCATATATAGGGTAAATTATCTCAAACAGACTCAAAATCAGTTTAACAAACTTGTTGTTGGAACAATGGAAATTGACTTTTCAATTATTCGAATTCGTGAAAAGCTCATGATAATTCGGATTCGCTAGCAATGCCAAAACATTAACCTAATACGCTGATATCCCGTTAAACTTAATCTAATATCTCTCAAATTGAAGCCACGGGGAATCAAAATTTTGGTCGAAATAACCAATCGAATTTGCATATTTGCCAACTGTTAGGGTTGCTAAATGCTATCGGACGTTGGTCTCCATTTTCCAAACTACACATGGAATATACATAATTTTCTTCCACACTTAAAAGATAGTGTCTTGGAATATAAATTTGATTCCCGCCGTTTCTTTTTTAAGTTGGTATAAGTAAAACATCATCCTACTAATATTATGAATGGGAAAATGTGGATGTTTGGATGTTTGTTACTCAATCACGCAAAAATGGCTGAACGGATTTGGATGAAATTTGGCATGCATGTAGCGTTTGAGATGGAAAAGAACATAGGCAACCTTTTATGCCGATGCCGACTCCTTAAGTAGTTCCCGAGAGAAAATTGAAAATTGTTTCCGAGCTAAGACGTGGGCAGACAGCTTTGAAATTTGGTATTTTTCTCTATTACAGCGCAAGCTATACACATATAACACGGGTGAAAATGTTATACCATTTTTCATTACTTTCACATTTTTCATTTCTTTTTGACCCGATTCTGAAGTTAACGCAGACGAAGTCGCGGGCAGAAGCTAGTAATAAAAATAGTATAAGTTACTTAGGGATAATGTAGCGTTAAGTATAAAACTGAAAGATTTTTGAAATCAGTCGAGTGGTGTTTGAGTTTATTCGTTACAAACTTCAAATATTTCTTCTTTATAATATTTAACCGTTTAGATTATTATAAGATTTCTAAAGCACCTAGCTGATCAAACATGACGGTGAAGATTTTTCGCTTGGAATTATAAAAACTTAACGTTTTAAAAGTCAGTGGAGTGTCGCGATTGTTTTGATAATATTGATAAAATAATAACCAAGCTCATTTAATTATGTATATATTTTTTAAGTTTCGTGCACCCCTACCATTGGTACCAATATAGGACTGCGTTTAGGTGATAAATACATTGTCACTTAGCGTGATTAAAATCGATGAAACCGCGAACGGTCGGCGCTCGAGAATGCGAATTTATTTCAGTTGCGTGATAGTCGTTGTTATGAATATTCAAAATATGACTTCAATTGAATATTTTTTGCAGCTCTGAAATTTACTTGGAAAAAGTGTCACAATAATTTTCTTCCTGTAAAACAAATCAATCGATCGCTAATAGGATTTTTTTTTCTAAGAATACATTCCCAAAGTCAATGTCTATAAAAACGGAAATCTATATTTAAACCGTATTTTATGCATCAATGAAATCCTTGATTAAAAACTAAGCTTTGCTAGCTTAATGACTACAGTGTTAAACTTGACATCATATTGTTGCAGGTTTGAAACCCACGCTTTTCACTATTGACGTGAATTCCCTTCTAACAAAAGCATTTACCTTAGCCCGAGGGGTTAACGAAAATACTAGTAATGTGATAAACATAGTAGTATGCTTCAAATAAACCCCTTGAAAGAAACTGACAAGTCTCAGTCACGTGACTTATCGAAGAGTAATGTCATTTGCATACATTTAATATCATTTAAGCGATTTCTATCATCGTTAACGCTTGCAGAAATGAACCTTGTCTAAAGGGGCTTATTCTATAAATTAAGATAAGAATATTTTTTATCGATATTTGGATAACTAAACCTTTTATACCCACCAGAATTTCCTTTCATTTCTAATTCAATACAGTCATAAGTTTAACTGCGCGTGAGCCATTAGCGTAAACTTTTGACGTCTCACACTTAACTCAAGAGTTCCTCTATAAAACTTTATAACTGTTGTTAGCTTTTATCGCTCCACATTACAAATTCATCATTATAGAATAAGGAAATATTTTTACGGTACGAAGAACATTGGATTTTCTAATGAGATGGTTTTTGTTTCTGGGTTCTCTATTATCAGACCTCAAGTACTTTCAACAAGTTCAATCTCTTGACATTAAACCATCCTCATTTCGTACGTATATATCCGTGGTCGCCAGCTCTGAGGTCCCGGGTATTGTACAAAAGTTTCTTTCTTTCTTTCTTTCTACATTTATTTATATATTTATACATATTTTACATCTACAATGTTGACAAGAATCTCGTGTCACAGTGTTTGATGTCGAATTCTACGAAACGGCATCACTGATTTTTAAGAAATTGATTGCTTATATTTGCTAGATCTGTGGGTCCCAGGCTATTTTTATACCCTAAGTGATAAGGATGGCTCTCTCCAGAATATGGCAAAACCATGCCAGCCCAACTATTATTCACATAATAATACCGGCATATAAATGTCGTACTGCTGGACACAAGCCTCTTGTCATACAAAATAAGAATACAAGGAAGGCAAATGTTTTTATGTATTTCCGAAATTGCACCTGATTTTCTGTTATTTTTTACTCAGGTACTTAATCATCATTGTTATTTAATTATCATGTTATCAATAAATCCTTTCCAGACTCATTCCAATACGACTAATATCTTTCAAAACGATTTTCATGTATTTTCCAATTTTTCACAATTGTTTTCTTAAAATTCATTCAAGAATGAACTAGAACGAATAAACATAAAATCCATAAAATAGAAACTCCCTCAATATTCAAAAGCAACACTTAAATCTGGTTCCTCCATTGGCACTATATCTTCCTGTTCACAATGTACTGACGGCGGCGTTTGTGTGAAATTTACAATGCTTTTAGTGACGCACCGGTGGATAGCTCACACGTTGGTGGAAATCTGTTTACGTGGAGATCGATGTGGGAAAATTAGATGCGGCATTTATATTCGGAGTTTAATAAATATGGTGTATTTTTTTTGGGATTTAGCAAGCTGATTAACTTATTTATTATCGTCAGCATAAATTCGCCACAATCATGGCAATGTGCTTCCATTTACTTAATTGTTGCTATTAGTTTATATTTTAAGTTAGTTAGTAGTAGTTTTGTTTAAATGTCTACGAAGTATTGATTAGATTTGATTTATGTAATGAGTTTTAAAAGCCGTGTAAATGAAATAAATAAAACAAAGTATACAGAAAAATTACTTGTATCTTTCAATTTGTCTGAATTGCAGGCAATAGGTAATAAAAATAAGGGTTGCAAATTTAATGAGTTTACATCATCTGATTATATAGACGTTTCTCATAATATTCATTTCGTAGAAAGTGCCACATCCATTAAATTCTTTACTTATTACAATTGATTCAGAGAAGTCTTCAAGATAAGATGTAGAATTTCCTTAACGCATTAACATCTCTATTAAATTAAATTTATATTCCTATGGAAGCGCAGACTAGCATACAGTATAAGATGTACTTTCGAAAACGATGGCTATATCATCAGTAAATTTTGGACTATCCTTTAGGTATGTACCTACTTGGGTGACTGTATGTGACAAAGAAAGTTCAGAAAATTCATTTAGGTATAATAATACCGGCCTATAAATTTTCCACTACTGGAAACAGGCCCCTTCCCGTATAGAGAAGGAATAAGCATAGATCACCACGCTTGCTCATTGCGGGCTGGCGATTTCGGATCCAATATTTTTAATCCAGGTTTCCTCACGATGTTTTCCTTCACCGTTTGTCAATGATGTCTTAGAATGATTAAGAAAGTACATATAACTTTGAAAAAGTTACATTGGTACTTGCCTGGGTTCAAGAACCTGCAACCATGTGCATGCGAATCCGGTCATTGTCGTCGCTAGGCCACCACGACATATTAAGAATTACTCGTAATGTTACATCCCTACCATGTGCTAGGCGAATTGTATGTGTGAAATACGATATCATTTCAATTCGTCTCAACTCAAAGAAAATTCATATCTTAGTAAAAACGATCTTATAATACAGAGCATATCTTTGGTGCTTATAGCTCCAAATTTCCATATCATTAAATAGGTAGAAATTTACGAATATGTAAACGCGCTCAATATCCCTAACCAAAGAAACAAGACCTGTGTACTTGGCTTGTTTTAAACAAAAAGCTTCACGAACATAGTTCTTCTGATTTTGGTGTTTTACGTACAATAAAAGGAGCAATCTGGGGCATATTTCGGAAAGGAAATCTTGGAAATCACTTAGTCGAATGCGAATATAGCAATAAATTGACGATAACATTTACATACGGAGGGTTTATAACGGGTCGCTTAACATGTTAATACGGGTGTCGATTTTCCTGTTTTTCCCTTAAATATTTTAGAGGCACTTTAGTTATGAATATTTTGGGTAAAGCGTCATTTGACAATCGGTGAAGCGATTTTGCTTGGAAATGGTTTCTTGAAATTTTTTTTTTGTTGTCCTCCACGCGTTGTATTCCTCAATCCTGAGGGTCGTGACTCCCCCGCTGAATCATTTTTACGTTTACTATCCTCCTCCAACGGTTTCGGTCTTTTGTTTCGTGGAGGGCCTTGTGGAGATTGGTGTCTAGCGACAATCGGATTTGGTCCGACCATCTTATTGGACTGCGGCCTCTTAGTCTTCTGCCGTCAAGTGCCGTTCTGCCTTTTTTGGTTGTGCAAGATCCTAAAAATATTGAACAGAAAACGTCAGTTCATATTATGAGAAGCATCAATATTATTTTAAGGGATTACGGTTTACTGCCAAAAATGCACGTGAGTAAATCGTACTCGATTCAAAAAAGTATGAATTCGCGTCACGTTCTTAAACAATATTGTTACATCAATCTTACAAGAATAAATATTATTGTTGAGTATTTAGCGATGTGAGAATGATTGTCAATACAATCATAAAAACATAAAAATATTTATTGAAGTATATTTTTGTTTATTGTTACCAAAATTAACAGACTTACAAATGATCACCAGTTCCAGCTATATTTTGTAACAATTCTGCTTAGTCTGCACAATCTTCAAATTTAATTTCGCAAACCAATCAACGTCACGCTCAATTTTTACTCTCACCCCTACTACGACTTGTCACTTTTACCTCGAACAAAAGCCGACCTAATCTCGAATGAATATAAATGATATGAACATCCGAGTTTCTCCGAACCACAGCCGGAAATGGCCGAGGATTTGTCATTGTCAAATTTGAATACACGAGAACGGATGCGGGAAAAACGAACGTCATCTGTTAGTAAAGTTCGTCTGTAGATTGTGGAATTGTGTTGTAGATTTTTTATGTCTGAGAAGTAATGTATTGGGTGGCCGAATGAGGCAGTACATTAAACAGAATGAGACGTGTTCAATCATTCATGTAACTTGTGTTTGGGCGAAGAAGAACAAGGAAAGTCAAACTTATTTTAAGATTTTCTTTTGTAAATGACCATTGCAGCTTGCTATTTTATTTCAAATCGGCCTCTCCTAACTGTTGTACGTAGGCTCTTGAATTATAGTTAGGTACACACAGAGTTGAAATAAGAAGACGTTATTTTTCACACTCATTTCCTATTTCTATCTAAAAATGTGACAATGACAGTACCAAGAAAATTTATAGCAATTTACTCATAAATAAATCGGAACTAAACATAGCGGAATGTTTTAAAACCTATTATTTATTGTTCACATAAATCTCGAAAGAAACCTGTCATAAAAGCCGGATAACCGGATCTCGAAATTTTACGTGTGCAAATAAAAAGGACATAACATCCTCTCATTTCGGAAACCAATACATTTCTATTTCGAGTATGATTTAAAAGTGAGTAATGACGTGTCTTGGTAATTCCTGCTGGATTTTTGCGAGTCATCTATTATTTAGACGGTAAGGCTTTGTTAGATTTACAGTTTCCGTTTGACTTTGTTTTGAGTTCGAGTGTTTTTCATGCGAGATTCTATAGTTGTTTTTTACACCTGTTTATCAACTGGGTTTGTCGACCGTGTTTTTTTTCTTTTGGTAACATGTTGGATCATTCTCTCTTCGTTTGTTTTAGCTTCGATTTTTAAGTTGAGAGGAAACAGCTTTTCCGTCGATTGTAACCATAGACTATCGTTTATATTGAATTCAGTTTTTGTAAAATTATTGTTCGTTGCATTTAACTTTTTATTTTATTATGATCTTTATTTTTACAAGAATATAAACGAGCTTAGTAATTATTTTTTCATTTGTCCATTCTCATATCACTCGAATCAGTTCATTTCACGGCTCGTCCTACTTACATGAATCATTTATCAGTACAAAATAAACAGAGTGATGTGCATTGGGTAACTCACGTGTGAATTAATCATTTTATGCAAAGTCGGCTAAGTGCCGCTGATAAATGATGGTCAAGCTTGGACAGTGTGCACTGATAGTTAGAACTTGGCGCATTATGAGAAGCTATAATATGCCATTATAAAATAAATGCAAATGTAAGGTATGCAAAGTATATCTGTCATTCTCCACAAATGAGATACAAGCTGGCCTCTGATTGGTGGAAATTGTCAGATAGAACTTATGCGACATTAGTGACCCTTTTTTATCGTGGTGAAACTAATATGATAATAAATTCGACCCACGCTGAAGGCACAGCGTGGGGATATGTCAGACTTGCAACGACCAAAAACAACTCGGTCCCGTCCTTGCCTTTACTGGAACTGCAGGATCACCCACGCAAGCTCTACGCAGCACCGGCAGGCTTTGATCTCTACTAGACCCATTCCAAAGAGGTGGGTGTAGCACCCGCCCTCGCTCTTTCCACGAGGGGATCCGTTTGACTTCGAGTCCATATCCTCCGGGGCCTGTCAGCTGTTCGGGTCCTGGTCACCCGCAGTCCCAAACATTAGCGACCCTAGTAAACTGGCCCTTTCAAACTTCTTAAAATGTTACCAAGTTCAAACTCTATGTAGCCTCTATAACCAGTGTCCACTTGATTTCATTTTTCATTCTTACACCGTTTTGTTTCGCGGACAGGGGTCGCTAGTGTATTGAGAAAGCTCCCGTTTTTAGGACCCTGCTCAATCACTTTTATGGGGTTTGATACCGAACATCATTAACAAGGATTAAGCAAAGTTTACATAATACGATGTGCTTTGAAAAGGATTGGAAGGTAAAACATTTTTGTGATTTGATTTTTTGATTATTAAAAAACATTATCAATTTTGTGAACTGCTCAAGTTGGTTATGTTTGAAGTTATGAAACGGTATTTTAATATTAATCTATATATTATGTTAATCTATGTATTTTAATATTAATGTATGTTTTGCTTTTTGACTGAGTGTCTTTACTAAGTCGTTAAAGTACTCAAACAATCATATTCTTTTTTTATAGCTGAAATTTGAAAACCCCACGTATGCCTGTCATTATCAGAACTCCTAACCCACTCTCAGTCATTTGCTACATACATTATTATAATTCATGAAATTCATCAAACTAAGTCTGATGCATGTACCATGTACCTGTCTCTGCGTCACCTTAGTACTTAAGGTAGACTGGTAGAAAATGCCTCCAGGCATTAAGCCCGCCTATACAACATGTAACAAAACCCCTGTCCGATTCAATAAAGGCGTACTCGTGGTACAGCTCATGAACCGTCTCGCATAGGCGGCTTCTTTGACACAAAGCTGCAGATAGTAAGTACGTGAACTTTGAGGAGCGGTCAGTGTTGCTGTTGCCTTGGATCAGTTTTTATTTTGATTTAATTATTTTCAATTGGGAAAAATAAAATCTCCAATCCATTTAATGGCTACGTATAATTATGTGTTCGCAGTACGATACCGAATAATAGTCTTAGGGATCGGACAGGGGTTCTGTTTCATATTGTATAATATGTACAATGTGCTTGAATTAATAAATAAACCCATACTAAAAGACCAATCCAAAGCAAGGGTACATAATCGACGCTATTTATAACCAAAACTTACTCCGTCACGAGTCATATCTTCAGAAACTGCTGTATATATCAGAGTGACCGATACGAATGGGAATATTAGTAGAAATGCCACAGATTTGTTAGAACGAAGGCTATTTTATCATAGCCATAATAAAGGTATGAGAAATGTGGCGGTTAGTGTGGGCATTAATTATGAAACGAGTCCCGAGTAAATATACTAATATACATGTTTTGTATTAATATACATACATTTTAAGGAACTTGCAAAACGTTTGGTCGACTCCACACGTGACCAGAAGGCTGGCATTTTCTTGGCACAAAGAATTAGCATTGCCATTCAACGTGGCAATGCTGCCAGCCTTCTCTTTCCCGACATTGGCAACGATGATAATGAATTTTTTGATGCTTGTTAATAAGTTTTCTATTTTTTATTTAGCTTTATTTATTAGGTAGTTTAGTATACTTTAATTCATACATATTAAGTAACATGTTTATAATACCGGCCTATAAAAATGTACCACTGCTGAGGAACGAGCATTGATCACCACGCTTGCTCATTGAGGGTTGGTGATTTCAGATACAATTTTTGGAATCCAGGTTTCCTCACGATATTTTCCCTCACCGTTTGTCAATAGTGACTTGGAATGATAAAGAAAGTACATATTTGTGTAAGTTAGCTAGTATTGGTTTGTGTGGTAGGTAGATTTATTGCTAAGTATTGAGGCAATTATAGATCCTTTTGCCATCGATAGGAAAACACCCTATCAGAGCAGGGGACGTGGTCTCATATTAATTTTTCAAATAGATTCAGTAGTTTGGTTTGTAAATCAAACTAAGTATAAGTATTAAAATATTTACCAGGAATGTCAAAATCTCCTGCAATTGAAGTCGTTTTTTTTCAGTGTTATCAATAATACATTTAACCATCGATGGTATACATGTATAATATAGGTACCATCGATGGTTGACACTGAATAAATTTTTTTGTCTATAAATTATACAGGCCCATTTATACAGTACTTAGTACTTTAGCCAAAGCATAGGTATTTATTAGAAGGTCGATCAAAACTAGTCTAAATAAAGAAAAACACCTGAAAAAATGCCTTATCACTTGAATAATAAAATCAAATTTCTAATGCAACTGACAAAGTCAATGACGAGTTTCAATCATGAGAACTATTACTCATACGTACCTATATTCACTAACATACATTATTTTTGTTTCGACTTTATTATGAAGCCTTAAGATTCAAAATTAAATGACAAAGAGTAGGATGGCTTTAATTTGAAAGGGGTATAGGAATGACCGGAACTTATATTGAAGGGTTAACAACAACCCTGTTTTGCCGACAGCGTGGCGAATTTGAGTGATCTTTCGTGCGATAGATTGATGCACTCTTTAATTATTGTTACGGCTGAATCACTTTGTATATTTCAACTATAATAAGTACTTGTAATGTTGCTAGCTTTTATGAGACCACTATAATTTTCATGTTAAGATTCGACTAACTTGGAAGGCTCAAATATTTTAAATTTTGATTTTATTGAGACTTGGGAAAATTGTGATTAAAATTACCTTTAAGATTTTCAGTTGAACTTTTTCTTTTCAGGACGCTAATTAATGATTTTCAATTTAACTGAGCCCAGTATAAGGCAACAATAAAAGCATCATTACACGCTTATTATATTTCAATTTAATATCTACTACTTATACTAAGAAAATTCCATAACTGGGGGATTCTTGAAAAAGGTCTGTTTTTATTTTTCAATTCGGAAAATGCACTTAACCATTATTTTAGTAACCCTATTCATTGCTCGACAAGAGACAAGAGATTATAAAAATAATTAAACCTACAACATTACCTACCATAGATTTTCTTCATAAAAATAAATTATCTAATCCGAAACTAATCCGGCGCCCTTATAAGTTACATTTATAATTCCTATTTTCACTACAGCCACCCCTAAATATTATGACACATTTTAATTACGAAACACCGACGCCATTTTGATTTTAAACACTAATCCGCTTACGAAATGCTGTGCTGTTGGTGAGGTTAAATTATGGACTAGCGATGTTATGTTATCGATATAATTTTGTTTAACGAGTCCTAGAAATTTTTAATCATTTTGGTATTAAAAACGTTTCGGGAAATCATTATAGCTACTGTTTTACCAACTACGATGAACCCAATTATACAAATACAAGTATGTAGGTAAATATTTATCCACGCATATACCTACATTGAAATCATAGATCGACATTGGCTTCGGCATTTTCATTATTTTGTATGTGCTGCGTTTATTAATAGTAGGTACATAACAAAATGTATTAATTAAATATCAAAACAGATTATTGTTTATGACGCAGTAACATCGATATCGGTTGTCTCATCACTACACTCAGACAATGATAACATCAATTAACGCCAGCTAATCCCACCGCGACAGGTTTCTTATTAGCGACATTTGTCAGCAAGGTTACATCACTAGATTATATCTGATAACAATATGGCGGGCCTTCTTGCGTTGACGTCGTTAATGTATTCGCGGTAATAGGGAAATGGCGGGAAGAATTTGTAGGTTAAAATTATATTTGAAAAAGTAGTGTTAAGTATTATTATGGAACATACCATTAAAGTAATATCACCACATAATAAATTATACTTATGTAAAATATCAGAAGAAGATAAACATCTTTTTTTTAAATAGCCACTTCAATTATTGGTTTTTTAATCTTGGAGACTAAATTTACAAGTAAAAATTCCGAAATGACATAAATTCCAATAGCTTTTACGTCAGTTTTGACATTTGCACTTGTCAATTTAGTCTCTAGGATTAAAAAACAGAATAAAAGCGGTGTCGTGTCTATCGAGTATCGATCCTTGAGTGTTAAGATAGTTGATATGGTTCAAACAGATATTTGAAAAGTAAACTGTGAACCATAAATCCAACCCCCTATAGCGGCAAAGCTTTCCTTCAAAAGTGTGACTTGCATAATTAACAGTATCTAATCCTACCACGACAGGTTTCTTAATGGCTACATTAATTGTCAGAGAGGGTGACATCTAGGGGTGACAGAGATTATCAAAATTAAAAATAAAATGAACGCCTTGTTAAGCTGGTATTAGGAATAAAAGGTAAGTAATATGGAGATTGTGGAGTTTAAAAGGATAGTGTTAAGTATAATGATGCGTATGTGCGTACAGGATACAGATTTGCGTGATCATATTTGCAATCACAGAAATATAAATTGTTCCGTGCTTCCTGCCTCGGTCCCTAAAAATAAGCAACTTTCTTTAAACTATCAAAAGTCTTCGTGGAAAAAAAATCGACGCGTACTCTTTTTGAATGATGAAGCCAGCTTTATTTGGGTATTATATTCACAATGGTTTCTTTAAATAGGTACCGAGACCCCTCAGTGCCTCGGAGAGCACGTTAGGCCGTTGGTCCCGCCTGTCAGACAGTGATCTTTGACAGTCGTTAAGTCATTACGATTCTGGCAACCAGTCTTATTATAGGATACTACGTTACCCAGTCAAATGGGTTGTGGAGGTCATATAGGCAGTCGCTCCATGTAAAATTCAGTTTAATCCGGTAAGATTAGTAGCTGACCCCAACACAGGTTGGTAAAAGGCTAGGTTGATGATGATATCATGATAGACTATAGTTTCCTTGAAGAATTAATTTAAGTATTTAGGTATCAGTATTTTGATCATTCCTAAGGATGACCATGGATAACTGTAGCACCTCTTATATTACCTACTGGTTTAATAAGAGGGTATTATCTACTAATATACAGGATTAATTTAAATGGAGTGCGTATATTCTACGACGTAATCAGGTGCATAAAACTGAACAACTTTCCCCATATATCCTGTATAAAACAAATTCTGGTTTGTTTCAACACTTAATATTATAACTCGAGAACGGGTGAACCGATTTTCATGATCCTTGATTTTTTCGTCTCTATCCCGAATATCAGAATACGTTTGATGTTTACGGGAACGAACACAATTTACGCGGGTGGAACTGCGGAGAACAGATAGTACTAATTATCATCAACATTAAGCCGAAATTCTGAGATGTGACTTTCTTTGATGGTAGAAATGGAACAGCGTTGCGCCTGTAAACCATAGTAAGTTACATATTACGTTGTATCCTCAAAATTTATTGGTCTTATCAAATCATAAGATGTTATTGTTTCATTATTATTATCAGCCATCATTTCCATATCCCACAGTGGAACAATAACAACAATTAACATTAATGACGGGTCAAAATTCAATGGCGGCAAAAACCAAAAACGTCACCCTAAGGACATGTTTGCATAAAGACCATCACACATAAAATCTTACGACACCTTCAAACAACTTCTCATTGCGTTCCCAAAACAAAAAATCATGGCAATTTCAACTTTAGATTAAAGTAATAAGAGTTAATGTAATCCAGTGTTGTGTATTTAGTATAATTGTAGGGCCAGTAAAATCATTACTGGCTCGCTTGGAGCTGTTTCCCGTTTAAATTAAATGCAGGACAATGGTCAGTGGTTCTGAACTACGTTTAACTGGCTTGATCCTAAGTTATGTGGGGATTACCCGTATCTTAATATCTCGCCATATTAACGTGGTGCGATTGGCTGCCAGGGGTATGTTGTAGTAAGATGTTGGGGTTAGACACTTCGGAATTTGGCCGAAGGAGACTCGTCTCGAATTGAAATTTTGAAGAATCACAGAATTGAAATCAATTTTGGAATTTAAGTAGGTATTCGAATGAATTAATGAAAAAAAATTGATTTGTATTCTCATTAATTTTTAGCGCATTTCATGAATACCTAGGGACTTTTCTAGAAACTTGATGATGATACCATTTCCAATCTTCAGGTGGATTTTATATAGTTCTTATAAAAAAATACTATAATACAATAACAACAATGATTTAAATCAATTTCGTGTTGACTATAAAAACGTTTGAAAATACAATCTTATCTATGAATACTGTTAAAATAAATCTTCAGGTTCATGAAACATTGGGAATTTATTAATTGCCCGAATTTTTAAAGTAACAGCAACACATTCATATCACAGTAACGAGCCGGTAGTGATTGCAAGAAGGATTACGTTAGCATCGGCTATTGACTCCCTGGGGGAAACCAACTCAACCGGGTATCTGTCTATGAGACCATGAGCCATTGACATTTGATGTCCGATTGCAAGAATTTATGACTATCAAGCTATACGGTTATACCAGAGGACTATAAACAGGATTACGAATATCCGTGCTCTTAGAATATAATTGTAGCTCCGTATATTAATCATCATCAAACAGTTGTGTAAAGGAGAAAATTTGCTATAATATTTTTGGCAGGCGCTTTGTTTCATCTACTCTAATAAAATTTGTTTTTTTGCTGTTCCGTTTTACTTAGGTGTCCTTTTATTTTTGTTAATAGTTAAGATAATTTAACTTATGTAACGATAACACTAACAAGAAAGTCACACAGTCCGATGACAAATCTATCTATTAGGTAATACTTTTATAACTAACCTAAAAAATAATGCATTAAATTAGCGCCCAGATGTAGCACATTTACGTTGTGTTCTGCACTCATCACTGAATTTTTAAGTCAAGCTAATCCACATACCATAACTGAAAATACTTAAACATAAACAAAACAATGCTAAATAAATAGGTCATAATCTACGCAAAATCATTGTATTAACACAAGCTCTACACAACTCTCTGTATCACTGACAGCAATGAGAACTTCACAATGCAATACAAATGATCGCTATTTATAATATCTTTGTTAGCTTCCATAGAATTATTGCGTTGATATTATGATATAATGCTTTTAGAGATACTGTCCAGAAGTTAATATAATTCATAACTAGTTTGTGACTTGATTAATTTGTTTGCTTTTGAATTCATTGTGATTTGATTTGGAACATCTTTTGAAGATGGGGTCGAAATATTACTTTGTATTTATTTGATACCGGTTTTTGTTGTTGACTCCTGCTACTATTAAACATAATTCTGTTAATATTTCTGTCCAGTCTTTTTGCCTCAGCCATCTGTTATCATTATTGAATTTGATGATCTTCTTTGGTATGTCACGTGTACCGTATAACCTAAGAAATGAAATATGAACAGAAATTTCAACCTATTTATCGCCAACGGCCATACCACGTTGAATACACCGGTTCTCGTCCGATCACCGAAGTTAAGCAACATCGGGCGCGGTTAGTACTTGGATGGGTGACCGCCTGGGAATACCGCGTGCCGTTGGCATTTTGCATTTTTAATAAAAAAAAATATTTATTTATTATTTTTGATCATTGATATTAGATTTATGAAATATTTCTTCTTCCTGCCCTCATCCCGTTCATGGGTCGGCGCAATGCAATCAACTACATAATCACTAAACTTACTGGCAAATAATGAAATTATTATTTACTTGCAATAATTCCGTTGGTTAAAATCTAAAACGACTTCCAATAATAGTTTCATCTAATAGAAGTATTCTTAAAACGTTCGGTTCGGAAAGAAAAAAAAACGCAATAGAGTTCGTTCAATTCAGTTTTTTTGTCACAAAACTCATCCAATCACAATTTTATATTTCTCAGTTAGACCATATTATTATGCGTCACCCATATTATTAATTACCAGCCAGTATTTAAGAGGGAAATCCTGTATTATGCAAAGTAATATCTTCAATCTAGTTAAACGCAGGGGTCGGTTGGGGCGCGAATTTTAATCTTTTACCCCTACTACCTAATTTATAATATACAGAATATAATCTATACATCTGTTTTGTTATTGTGGTTCTAGCACTAGTAAGAAAATAATTTCATGGTTTAAGTACTTACGATATAAGTAGATCAGCTACCTCTGAGCGTGCTGCGGGTGTGATGTTATATATCTGTTTTTAAAAATACGTGAAAAAAACAGTAAAAAAGAAAATCACATACATGCGAATACATAAATAGCACTGTAGCTATAAGAAACATGTGATAAATATTGTAGACCATAACATAATATTATATTATGTGCCAAAATGTTACGTAACCGATATTGTATTACTTACATCTATTACCACGAATTATTAGCACACATTTCAGTGAAAAAGTATTATAATAATTAATTATTAATTCTTAAATTGGCACAAAATACAAATCAAAATGAACTATGATGTTTCTACTGAAATAAAATTGCAAAAATTGCAGTAATTCTCAAAAGAAATGCTTCGCCGTAACAGTGTTCAACACTGCCGTGACCAGGATTCGAACCTGGGTTACTACGGCCACAACGTAGGGTCCTAACCACTAGACGATCACGGCTATCGAAGCGATGGGAAGGTCGTCGAAATTACCCGCCACTTACTATCGACGCGATAAAGTGACGTCAAGGAGAAAGAGACAGAATATTTTTTGTTGGTATTCTTATTTTGTTATTTTTATGTACAGTTAACATTTTCGTAAGTGTAAATATAATCGATATAAAACTCTATTACGTATGACGTAAGGTTCAAATTAAACTGACGCATTTTATGGCTGTTGATACAGTAGTCTGTACATTTATAGTTTCAATATATTATTGTTAAAATTAATGATTTAATAAGACAGGTAAATTATTAAAAACAAAAACTGGTAGGTATATTAAGTCATAAGGAATGTTTATCACATTAAACTTATATAAACTACGACCTGATTCAAATTAATATTGTATAATAAATACAGATGTAAATAAAAAGTAACACAAAGTTCTTCGGTACCTACAAAAACGTTTAATTGACAACCCTAAAAAATAAAAAAATAACAGTAAAATAATAAGACAAAGTAATAAGTCTAATGACCGCTGCGGACTCGAATCCCGGACATGATTGGTAAGCAATTTAGTTGACACGTGTCGGTATACGTAAACAGTGAATTTCGGGAATTACTTCACCGGTCTTCACCCTCTTAGGATAATATGGGTGTATTTACTTGCACTTTTTTCTTTCAGTTATCAAACATAGTGACTTTGTTTTTCTATTGCGGTTAAATATTTTTCACGAATTAATTTAAGTACTACCGTTTTCTGTAGGGAAAGAAGAGAATAATACTACTATGAATATCATTTGTTTGATTGTAATATTAGTAATAGACGAGAATTAAAAATACAATCGATCTATCTATACCCACGCATTGTTTGAATTGTATGAACTCATACAGGATTAAGTATATTTTATGGATTGCGTATATTCTACGACTTCTACGAGGTAGTCAGGTGCATAAAGCTGAACAACTATCCCCAAGGAACATAGGTCGAAATCTTAAAATGGAAAATGAACTTTTCATACAAAGTGACAGTTCACGTGACTTATGTTTGTATGAAAAGATGTTATTCAATTTTGTTGTTTAGTTTTATGCGCCTGATTACCTCGTTGAATATGTGGATCCTATATAAATATACTTTAGTTGTTTAATCTATACCCAGAAACTCGTTAAGCTCAGTAGTTGGAATTCGGATTTTGAAGCTGTGAGTCTTGATTCACGTCTCGTGACTTTTTATGATTGAATGTTCAATAAATGAAAACATTATGAGATAATATTGAATATTTTTTTTATTCTAAATTAACATAATCTAAAATAGTTAGGTACCCAATACTATCAAAATAGTAGGTACGATTGTCATTTATTTATAAAACACAAAAAACAACCCCTATAACGTTCACCTGAATATTTCAATAGGACTGCTATTAACCGTTAGGGTAAATTGTACCCACAGGAATTATTTAAACAAGCTCATTCATTAAAGAGAAGAATGCCTTGTTATGTCATTTTAGTATAGTAATTGACGATTTGATTGCCGGCCAGTGTTAAAAAATAATGAAAAAGCGATTGACGGGTTATTCGTGAATTATTGATCAGTGTTGGTCATTACACACTATTTATTCCGTAAAAATACTAGCTTCACATTATTTAAACGCCTTACAAAAAGTTATCAGCAATTTTATGTTTATTTATAACTAAAACAATTTTTCCCTGTGGTAAATGGACAGCAAAAATAAAATTATGAATTTCAAAAGATTACAGAAGCAAAAAGCCAACGGCACGCGGTATTCCCAGGCGGTCACCCATCCAAGTACTAACCGCGCCCGATGTTGCTTAACTTCGGTGATCGGACGAGAACCGGTGTATTCAACGTGGTATGGCCGTTGGCTACAGAAGTGTCGAATTTATGTTTCAAGTTAGGTTATGTAACACTAAATTACCTGCTTTGTAATGTCATCTGGATAAACAAATCACAAGTTCATTTGTTGTAAGCTTAAAATATTAGCCGAAACCAGAGCAGTGGGATTAGGGGTCCAAACCAAATCCAACCTTATTGGGAAAAATATAAAGAATTTGTGTGGTTACAATGACATGCTAAAATCTTTCGTAAGATAATAATATTACAGTCACGAGCATAAAATATAATATGTTTGCACGTACCTAGTGAAATTGAAAAACTTATTTAGCGATATTTTTTTGTTGAAACTCAAAAATATAGACATGTTTTGAGAACTGTTATAATTTTATGTTGTTAAAAGATTAAAAGTTGAATTGATGGTGAGTTCCAGTTCAATTATTGTTTTACAATTTCGCAATGTGTATACATAATTTTATGCTCATGACTGTACATATTATTATTATCTTACGAAAGATTTTAGCATGTATGTAACCACACAAATTCTTTATATTTTTCCCAATAAGGTTGGATTTGGTTTTGACCCCTAATCCCACTGCTCTGGTTTCGGCTAATATTACGGCTTACAACAAAAAAACTTGTAATTTGTTTATCCAGATGACATTACAAAGCAGGTTATTTACCTACAAGACTTAATACCTACTTTGACATTTACAAAAGACAATTTTAGTGTTGTTATTCCTAAGACCAACTATAAAAACATTCAAGAATAAACTATCTATGAAAATTGAACTTATCATTCCTCAAGCACAGCAGGGTTTCTCAAACGTCGAATAGCCAAACTGATTTCCCAATTAATATTTACAGCTGACATAATTTTCTTCAGCTTTTATTTTCAAGTTATAAGGTTCATTTTGGTTCAGCAATTTTTTTATAAAAGGTGATATAACGTGGTTTGTGTGTAATGATAGAAATATATAAGGTATTGTGTTTTGATGGCTCGTATAGTTCGAGATGTATGTTTGTATGAGAGTAGGAAATGGTTATGTTTAGCGTCAAGGCTTTCGCAAGTTTGAATGGGATGGCTGGAAGTAATAGCGAGTTTATTGTTTGGAACTTTTGTAGAGGAAAAGCTGCGAATCGGTTTTTAGAACTATCATTTCGAGTAATTTACTTGAATGCAGTTTTATTATGACTGTTTATTGATGGAGATTATATACCTACTTAATCCTAAAGATAGATAAAAATAAGTACCTTCAGTTACTTTACTTACTACTCGATAAATTCAACGCCCTTTATGAATATAAAAATTGTAGGTACTCAACATTTTTGTGCAAATAATTATGTAATTAAATACTAAATATTCCTGGAATAAATGAATAAAAAAAGCAAAAAGCCAACGGCACGCGGTATTCCCAGGCGGTCACCCATCCAAGTACTAACCGCGCCCGATGTTGCTTAACTTCGGTGATCGGACGAGAACCGGTGTATTCAACGTGGTATGGCCGTTGGCGAAAGCATCCCTGAAATTACTATTCACGTTATATAGATTTATAGACATGAGTCAGAATTACGGCACATATTTTATTATACCGTCATCTAAAATTATTATTACGTGGTGGATCACATTTTGTTATTTTGCTCCACGCGGCCAGATGCAGGAAATTTGTATGTCCGCTTCACAATTTATAGTAACCTTGCAGCCATGCTAATTTTAGTTTTCAGTAGGTTACCTATCATATATATCTAGGTACTCAAGTAATAAATTATGTCATAGTAGGTATTAAAAATACTAGCCTATTTTTTTAAATAATTTTATTTAGTAAGGTTTTTATCCACAATTACTTACCAGCCTCATTGTACCGAGATAAGAATAACAAACTTTCTGTGTAGATAAATAAGATTGTCACTTATGGTTAAAAATTAAATCATCAACCAGTGTTGATGATTTAATTTTAACCATAAGTTCATGGTTTCATAAGTGGGATAGGTAGGTATGTGAGAACATTATCTTTTTATTTTAATTTAGTACCAACTACCAAGGAGTATTATAATGGTACCTTTAGATTAATGGAATAGTTAATAAATAGGCACTTAACTTAATTATTAACGCATAATAATTGAACAGCGTTAATTTAATGTATAACATTCTAGCCATTACTATTCCTGTCAAAACATTTATAATTCATTGCCGCACCTGTACTGACAACACTATAAGTGCAATGTACACAGCTAGCAATGTACACTTGTAATATGATTAGACATAAATTAGTAACAATTAACTGTTAATTAGATTGTGATATGAATCAGATAATTAGAGTAAGATAATGTAAATGTTATTACAACTATTATAATTGTTCCGAATTGATCTACAAGTGTATTACATCGAAGGTGTTAATATATCAACACTAGCTTCTGCCCGCGACTTCGTCTGCATGGACTTCCGAATTGAGAAATTTGAAATGAAATGTAAATTGGAAAATAGTAAAAAAGGGAAAAATACCAAATTTCAAAGCTATCTGCCCGCGGCTTAGCTCGTAAACAATTTTCAATTTTCCCTCGGGAACTTCTTAAGGAATCGGGATAAAAGGTAGCCTATGTTCTTTTCCATGTCAAAGGCTACATGCATGCCAAATTTCATTTAAATCTGTTCAGCCGTTTTTGCGTGATTGAGCAACAAACATCCAAACATCCAAACATCTAAACATCCAAACATGCACACTTTCACATTTATAATATTATAGTAGGATAGGATAATTATAATTATTCAGCATAGGTACCTACTTACTAACCCATTTACTTGTATCACATAAAACTAACATAATTTCGAAATACATAAAAATTCGAAATATTAATATGATATCATTTTGTCCCTACTCAATTTCACGCGGTCAATAACCGCGGAGGTTAATTAATTTAGGCGCCTGAAGAAATTCTTATAGCACGATTCTTGACCATGTTTTGAGTCTCGACACTTTTTTCATAACTTTGTCAGTGAAACATAATAAATAATAATTATCATGATGTTATACTATAGCTTGCTTATAATTTGAAGGTTTCACGTAGGTATTGTAAGTGCTATAGATCCAATGGCTCTTTAGCAACCATGGATTACTGGGATTCGTAAAAAAAATAAGTATTTTTTTATATATTCAAAGTCCTGACATTATTTTCGTCATATTAGGATTATGTAGGCCTAGTTTTTTGGTCCCTAGTTAACTCAACCAATGGTTAAATATCCTAACAAATGGTTTCAAATATCGGTAGAATATGTTTATGCATAAATTTTTATTCTAACAAATGGTTAAATTATTAATTCTAAAAATAATAAATAAATAAATATCTCGGGACAATCTCACACACGGTCATCTGATCCCAAACTAGGCGAGCCTGTACTATGGTAACCAGACAACTGATAAACATACTTATAAATTTCTAAATACATACCTACATATTAAAGATAAATAACACCCAGACACAGAACAAATGGTCGTGCTCATCACACAAAGATTTGTCCTGGGTGGGAATCGAACCCACGACCTCCGGCTTAGCAGTCAGGGTCACTAACCACTAGACCAACAGGCCCGTCTCCAACTTTAATTATTTAAACCATTTGATAGACAAGAAAACTCGCGTTTTGAAACCAATAGTTAGCATATTTAACCATTGGTTGCGTTAACTCGGGATTAAAAATCTGGGCCTAAGACAACGGGTAACTAACGGGTCGACTTACTATTTAAAAATATATAAACTTATTTTAATAATACCTTATTAAATGCATTGCGTGTGACTTATCTAGGTTTTTAATAGAAATATTCAAAGCATCCCGTCATTATAATTGGTAGGAAGATTGATGCCTTGTTTAACACCAATTTGTGGATATTATCTTAGTAATGGATGAGGTTGTTAGTTTTAATTAATTTAAAAACGTTTTTCTGTTAAGGAAATAATGATAATGTATCTTGTTTGTTTATTAACTCGCTAAATAATACCGGCCTATAAGCGACCCACTGCTGGGCACAGGCCTCTTCCCATATGATTGGGTGATATGGGTGATTTCAGATTATAATTATTTTTGAATCCAGATTTCCGCATGATCTTTTCCTTCACCCTTTGTCAATGATGTCTAAGAATGATCAAAAAAGTACGTATAACTTTGAAAAAGTCACATTGGTACTTGCCTGGCTTCGAACATGCAACCATGGGCATGCAAATCCGGTCATTGAACCGTTAGGCCACCACGACATTTTTCTCGCAAAATGGTATTTTAAAAGCACTTGACTTGAGGGACCTTCTTTCGTAACTATGTGTAAAATACATTTAAAACAATGTCAACCGCGTATCATACTTATTTGTTGTGTAGGTATTTAATTTATCTTTATTTTTTTTTGGAAATCAACACCTAATGGCCGTATACTGAAACGATAATCAGTTTGAAGTCGCCGTTAAGTCTCATGCTGTCTCTGTCAGTTCTTAGCGAAGGGTAGGCTTTTAAGTCCGTGTTAAAGTTAATTAACGTTTCAGCATTCGGGGTTATAGTAAGGTAATTGTTAAAAAAGTTACAGGAGTTACTCGTGTAAATTTTTTAACAATTAAGTAACTTTGTCGCATATTTCTCGCATATATTTATACTTTTTTCGCATGATTTTAGGAATATACATGCCTGGGTACGTAGCTATAGTGTGATTCAAGATGAAAGTACCTACCCGTACGAAGTCGGAGCAGGTCCGTTAGTGATAAAAACGAAATTTAAATGTTTATCATGTACCTACCTAATTATAAGGTAAACACAAATAAGTAAAATTGTACTGACAAATTCTATTATTGGAAACCCATCTTATATTGGGGCTGACAATTTTCGAATTGGAATCGCTAATTTATTCACCCTAGTTCGGGGTGAAGTTGATGTTAGAGTGTTGGTAGTGTTCGCGTGTGTGGATGGTCCGCTTAACGATACGGACAAAGTTGATATAATTCATTCTTGCCACGATTCAAAATGTTCTATTAAATTAAAACCTAAAAATATAACAAATGAAATTAAAAAAAATCAAATAAAAAGTTTAAATAACATAAAATGTGTGCCAGAAACTTATCTGACTCGGTTACAGCGGGTCTACGTTTCTGTTGTTGAATTATGTGTTTCAGCTCAATAGATTTTTTTTTGTTTTTATGATACAAATAATGTACTCGCCGAGGGGTAAAAACTTAAAAAGTGTAAAAACTAAAAGGAGTAAATTACATTTTTATTAATAAGTAAAATATTAGGTATTTCATGTTTATAAATGCTAAACAAAATAAAATTAGTAAATAATTTTGGTTTCAGATTTGGCCACCGAGTAAGATAAGTTTGTTGGCGCTATTTATAATGACGATGATATTTGTCTGTTATCACGATTAATTATATCTGAGTACGTATACAATATTTTCATGATAATATCGCACCCTCAGTGGAAAAACGCCATAAGCCAGAAATGTTAATTTTTCAGTACGGCCAAAAAACTGGTTTTATGGAAATATTTACTTTGTCTTAGGTCGTAGAGGAAAGATTCTTATACCAAATAAAAGGGAAAAAAATATAACACTGCGTGGAGTGTTTAAATTAGTGGTAAGGTTTCCAGTTTATTAGTAATCATAGAAATAAATGATTATGCTATTTTTCGTTATTTAAAAAAATATGGTATTTTAAGTATCAATACTTAAGCCAAACTTTCCCGTGAAATTAAATATATTTTAAAAAGTATGTACACTTAAAGGACTTATGAACTTGTAACACTGTCAATTATTGCTAGTATAAGTAGGATTACTGCGATTTTTCTTTTATTAAATTTGTTGTTTATATTAAGTATCCAACACTTACCCCTTTTTTCAATTTAAAGGCTCGTTGAGAGACCTTAAGTAAACAAGAATAATGATTTATTCCATTATCTGTTATAAAATTTTTACATGCATATTGCCAGATATTTCCCAAGGCTAAATATTTACGACTAAAGGAAAAAAGAAGGAATCATATTGTGTATCAAATAATTTTTATTATATTCAAAATAATTAGCATAGCTTTGGATACAATTAAAGTTTGTAACATAAATAACAGTATTTAACAATAACTGCCAAGATATTATGTATTTTCTGTGAAGATTGCCGTGACTTATATTTTTTGGATGAATTTCTAAATACTCAGCTTTAACTTGTAAAAAATATTAAAATTACAAAATGAGCAATTTTTGCAACTCCGTTTATAACAAAACCACGTTGTCTTTTGTTAATTTGTAATATTTCTTTGACAGAAATTATAATAAATTGTATCTTTTTATACCAGTGCCACGATGTTTGTCCGGGATGAACTCCGAAACTAGTAGTAACTAGTGTGCAGTTTGATCCAACTTGAAAGATAGGATAGCTTGCATCTCAATTATATTAAAAAAAACTAGACCGCGGGCGGAGCTGCAGGAAACAGCTAGTACTTTAATAAAAAACTTGTACTCTCTAAGTGGTGGTCTGCCATTTTTAATGCTTAATCAAGGTGTATCTTTTCATTATCTGTATTCGTGATATCTTAAGGGGTTTTTATTATATATAGACGGTTTTACAGAAGAGTTTACAAGCACAACCCCATTCCGATCTAAGTTAACTAAAACACTCCAAATGTTTCAAATACCTAGCTAATCCATTGCACACTGCACCGTGATCTTGGTGTATTTATATGACTAAAATTAGGCTTGCTATTTACTTTTTAATATAATTATATATTTTTCTTAATACGGACCATAAATAAAAATTAACCCTCCAATCAACTTATAGGGAAGCTGTAAAAGAATAAAGTCTGCCTATTCACAAATTTCATCTTTCTTTCGCTGTTTGTGACGAGTGTCTAATGGCAAACTGAAAAACTATGAGACCAATAAATACCCGGCTTGCAGCGCCGGCGCCAGCTTTTGCTCGAGGCAGATTGTTTTGCGCTCTTTACGGAATTAAGTATGTAGAGACGATTTACTAAAATTCACAGCTTCTTCTATCAATAAATGGAGCTGATTTCTGTTTTTACTCAGGTTTGATTACACTGCCCCTGTGCCTATTAAACGGTACCTTCAAATTTATAGCAAGCTCCGTCGATGTCTGCTCCCAGTTTCATCGGTTTCAGGTGTATTCCGTATTTCTGACTGACCTCCGCTATCTATTTTACTGGGTAATTCTTTTGGTAGCACAGCTAATCTTAATAACAATGACCAAAGAAATTTTTTGACGGTCGGAACCAACTGTTTTACATGCTATCGGAGGCGTTCGACAGTGAAATAATAAGAATTAGTTTAAGCCTGCCTGTCTTTTCATCACTTAATTTTGGACCCGACACTGGATTCCAACCTGAATGACACTCTTGGTGGTCACACTCAGTTTCAACCACTAAATCAACAAGCGCACGAATATGACGCATATTTCCCCTAACATTTTAGAAATTATTGTTGAAGTTAGTTTTTTATTTTATGCCTTGCAATGGGCCCAAGTAAATGCATTTTCTTTCTTTTTGTCTGAGAACCTACCCGTGTAGTTTCAAAGCCGCACAAGGTGTGGAATTAGGGGATTTTATACAGTGGATACCGGAAAACCTGCATGCGAATTTGCACTTTTTTCTTACGGTTATGTTGTCACTCTGCTGATAATCAATTTAAAAAAAGATCGAAGCCTATCCACAGGGTTTACAGGCAGATAGGGGCCGGTGGTGATACAGCACACAAAAGCCATGTGAGTTTGGCACTTTTCTACATATCATACGAGTATATAGCCTACTTATGAACTGCCCAGCATGTCCCACCGCCCACCGTCAGTATGACAGTCAGTTGACCCACGTCCCGGTTGCATGATTCACCACCTGCTGCCTTACATCCATGGTAACATTTTCCAGTTGTTTTGATTAACATCAAAACTACTGAATCGATCGATTTAAATTCATACATAATAATATGAAACCACTTCAATGACATACCAACATTGTAAAACACCAAAATTACCTAATTGGTCCACAATTTTCGGAGATTTATAGAGATGTAGATAACGAATATAAGAAGAACAGTCGATTCCAGTCGCAACGCCCCGCTGCTAGGAAGTCGCAATACCACTCAACTATGGCGTCGCGACGCCATACAACTACAGCGTGGTGACGCCACTATAACGCAACGCCAAACTTCTTATGCGGCGCGACGCTGCTCAATTGTGCCGAACCGTTACGGCGTGGCGTCGAGACGCCTCACGCTTGAAACGCCACTCTAATCTCAACTATAGCGTCACGACGCCCGTTAGATACGGTGTCGCGACGCCTCTTAGGTATATAGTCGCGACGTTTTTTAAGTTAATATGAAGTAAACACTCATAACGCTGTTTTATTTTTATCAAAATATTTTTTTAGTGCAGTATGTGCATTTATAATATAATGTTACCTGATTAATAAAACAAAAAACGACGTATTCGTGCATACAAGACAAATGATGTAAAAAAAAGAAACGGATTAGAATCATAATATTTGTTATTGTTTATTTCGATCATTAAAATTTAACGATAAACGTCATATAATGTAATACGTCATATTATTCACCATTTTTTTTGCGTTAAAACGTTTATCCTATTTATCCCTAAGAAAAAAGATTATGTATTCAAAATTAATAAAGCAATATTTCTTGCACAAATTCGTCAAATTTATCAAAAAAAATATGAAAAAAAATCAGCATATGTAACTTTAAACGTACCTTTCAAATATGTGAAAATCGACAATTCGACGTAAAACCACTTATGCTCTTTTTCCACTGGGGGTACGATATACACATTCAAAATATGTGTGCGAAGGGGATTCAGCCGGCTGTAAAGTGTAATTTCTACGTAGCACTCGCCAACGGCCATACCACGTTGAATACACCGGTTCTCGTCCGATCACCGAAGTTAAGCAACATCGGGCGCGGTTAGTACTTGGATGGGTGACCGCCTGGGAATACCGCGTGCCGTTGGCTTTTTGCTATTTTTAATAGAAATGTTTTTTTTTTGTAAATTGTGTATTATTAATGTATGCTTTGTACCATATTATATTTAAATTTAACTCGTGTCAAATACTTAGACGAAGTTACGTAATAAGTATCAGTAAACACCACAATATGGTATCGTACCTACATCATTGCTCACATTAGTTACCACATGTCAATGTTTGCGACAGATTTTAGATAGAACCGATACTTGGTTCTGTTCGAACTGTACCTACCAGGATTAGGAAAAAGACACCCAATTCTATGACAGTTAATTTGTATAATTATTATTAATATAGGTCGACAAATGGCTGGGTTTTGTGTTACTTATTAAATAAATGGCGTAATATTTAAGTATTTATTGTGTTCTGTTTTTGTAGGAGGGGTTGTTTATTAAATGAGTAATTATAAATTTATTCATCAATGTTTCAATTTTTATTTTTCATTATTGGTTATTTCTGCAATAGCCGTTGAAATTAAATAAATAGATAACTACCTACGATAGTGTTTTTTTGTCAGTCTCTCACACGGCCATCTGATATTCTGATCCCAAACTAAGCAGAGCCTGTACTATGGCAACGAGACAACTGATAAAGTCATACTTATTAAATATATTTCTGTAAGAAATATACATGATAACCACATTTATTTTAAATATATGTTTCTTTGAGAGATTTGTGATCGACTTCAAGATCGGAGTGGAATATACGTTTTTTTTGTCTACTCATCTAGACTCTAGACTTCTAGAGCCTACTATGTATAAGAAAAAAATACATATAGGTATCACCCTACAAAATACAAGTCTATACTCTAGCGAAAACATTAATCGTTCCATATAACCCCGAAATTATTAATATGCAGTCAACTGGCTGGAGGAGGGGTGAAGGGGTGAATAAATTCATCGTCGACAAAGTGTCGCGTCGAGACCAGGAACGCGTTAACAATGCGGTAATTAATATCCTGTATAAGTCTATATGTTAACAAATAGTCAAATATATAGGTAACTTACCTACCTCTTGAAAGATAGATAAGGTACCTATTTTTATGTATGAGATTAGGTACCTCAATAAGGCCCAGTTTTTTGATCCCGAGTTATCAAGCAATGGTTAAATATCTTAACTGATGGTTTCAAAACGCGTTTTTTCATCAATTGTGAGTCTATCGAATGGTCAAATAAGTTGGAGAGACAATTATTACGCCATTTGTTAGAATAAAAATTGATGAATAAACCCGTTATACCGCAGTTTGACACCATTAATTAGCATACTTAACCATTGGGTGAGTTAACTCGGGATCAAAAAACTGGGTGTAAAACAAGTTGGGAGGTAATTCAAACGAAATATCAATCATGACTAGATCCGTCAAACGAAAAAAAAACATTGATTTTCTGAAATAAAGCAGACGTCTTCAATTTACGACACCTATTATCTTCCTTCATTCACATAATCAAATAAAAACACGTGACTATCACAGATCTTCAATATTTATAAAGACATAACCACAAGTTATTGTACAGTCAACCACAAAACAATGCCATTTCCAACATCACCTTTATTACAACGAATTAAGGTTGTAATTCGCGATTAATTGATGCTTTCCAATGTGGTTCATTGTAGGTACGCTGTTTCAACCATATTTTTCTCAATCACCATTAGTTCGTATCTGCGACTGTACGGCCTATTGAACGACCAATACATACATACATCTCAAGCAATAAAAATCTTCGTTTGTAACGCCTAACATTATTCGATTTTCAACTTTATTAGTTAAAATATAGGGTTGGGTTTCACTTGGCAGTGTTAAGGCGGCTATGTCAAAATTGATGTGTACCAGTTTGGCAGTAGAATGCGGAGTATTTCTGCACTTCACTTTTATTGTATCAAATAATAGGGGCGCTCTTATATCCATTATCACGTGTTTGATCTAAAATGATACTTGGTACGTACACTGCGAGAGGTGTCTTTTTCCGTGTAGTAACTGTATTGCAGATATGTTCTTGGGGATGTAGAATTTACTAGGTAGTGTAAGCCACCGTTCAGAAATAAAGTACTTACACAATAGAGAACCAAACACATAATTCTAATATAAAAATTAATTAATCAATTAATCCCTTTTTGCACACTGCCTTGGCAAAATTTTGAAATGAATTATAAACCACTTCACACAAACAGGATTAATTTAAATATATATATATTTTTTTTTTTTTTTTATAAAGATATAAATATATTAAATCTTTGCGTATATTCAACGAGGTAATCAGGTGCATTAAACTGAACAAATTTTCTCACGAAACATACCTATCTAGGTTGAAATAAAAAAAAAGTTCGGGGCAACCAGATACAAGTAGATAGTAGGTAAAAATTACCTGCCTTTATGTAGGTCAGGTCATTTATCATGAGAAAAGTAAAAAAAGCCAACGGCACGCGGTATTCCCAGGCGGTCACCCATCCAAGTACTAACCGCGCCCGATGTTGCTTAACTTCGGTGATCGGACGAGAACCGGTGTATTCAACGTGGTATGGCCGTTGGCGGAAACTAAGACGAAAATAGAGTTTAGTACACCGCTAACACTAATTATTCACTTTCTGACCTATTTATTCCGCATATTCATATCATTTTTAATTAATGATTTTAAGTTATGATTTTTTTATCATAAAATTTTGTAGAACGTTGTTTCAACGTAGCTAAATTAATATAAAATTAACATAACTATGTATTTTAAACTAATTTTCACACAAACATTAAAGTGGTCACCTAATACACGGTAGGCAAATTCATAATGCGGGTACATTGTACCCCGGTTCTTAAATGTCGTCTAATCGATCAACTTCACTCTAATTCAGCTCATCTGCATATTAATTCTGTGCCGAGCCCTTAATAACCAATGGCGATTTAATCCGGGGGCAAATTGTGATATTGTACAGTCGTCAGCAACGTAATTACAAAAATATTCACGATTTTTCATTCAATACATTGTCATGTAATGGTTAAAGTACTGCGTCTCAAATTTAAATGAAAAAACCTTATTTGCAGCGGGAACCTTGTGTACGGGAACCTTGTGGACGCGTACAGTTTAAAATAATAAGTAGAAATAAATTATAACAACGAACAAAATGTTAAATATTTTTTAAGGACTCGCGACTCATAAATTATTTATATATTTTCTTTTATTTAAATTAAATAAATAAAATTTAGACAGTTCAAATAAAATGGAAATATACACTCGAAAAATTCTTACAAAGCACTGCATTTGTTTTAATATTTAAATATCAAATCTTGCCACTAAACCCTTTACACAAGACTGTACTTAATTCTACAAGATAGTTCATAACTTCAAATTTAGCCATGCGGGCGATTTAAAACAGCCAATGAAATATGAGATGGTCATTCAACTGTGCGAATAATTTTACGACCTCTAATATTTCTAATGTAAACTAGATAATTTTTTTTGGGTCGAGAGGTCAAATAAATATTGTAGTTTTAATAATACAAGTACCACGACGAATGATGCGTTGCTATTACAAAAATATCAGGGGTTTTAGGAACAGTGTTTTCTAAATCAATAGTTATTTTGGGAAGTATATGCGTCTAATCAATTATTTTATGTCAGTTATTAGGTTTTTTTCTACAGTAAATATTTTATCGATACTTAGCTGAATCAAGATTTTGTTGCTTTGAAAATAATAATGTTTACAGAAAATACTTTTATGTCTTGGTTTATCCTACGAGTATTTTATGTACAAAACTACTTCTCAAAACAAATTTGTATCAAATTACATTTTAACCCCCATCATTAACGAACGCAATAATCAATCTCAGACTTTGAAAAGAAAATCACGCCTATCAGTCATTAGAAGACCCGCTGCAATTCGAATTATATATGCATTGAAAGGGTTAACGTTTGGTCAGATTCGCCACGCTTTCGGTATTAATATCTTGATCCATCAGCCGGTGACGGGTTAAGATGAATCAGGGCGGAGTGCGAGGGTTAAGGGGTGACTCTCAAAGTTTTAGATATAAATCTATTGTTTAGTCTGATGGAAAATTGTCGGGTTTTAGTAATTTTATTGTTCTATCGTTTCTCAAGTTGCTATGAGTTTTAGCTAGGTGTTTTATTTATAATTTATTTCTTACTTTTGTTGTATTTCGAATAATTATTGCAGGTTATACAAGTAATTAGGTTTTTATTACGTTTATTTGTCTAACTATTAACATTATACCTAGTAGGTAGTGTAGTACATACCGTACCTCACATTTTAATTTTTCTTCGCCAACGGCCATACCACGTTGAATACACCGGTTCTCGTCCGATCACCGAAGTTAAGCAACATCGGGCGCGGTTAGTACTTGGATGGGTGACCGCCTGGGAATACCGCGTGCCGTTGGCCTTTTGCTTTTCATACCCTTTTTAATAATTTTTGAATTAATTTCGGTGGTGTTTCATACCGAACAATTTTCTATTTTTTTATCCACACTTCTGTCAATGAATTATGAAAAAATAATTTTAAATTACCTACATGATTAGCTGGTCATGGATTAATCACATCGTTACGTTTTTTTTTTTTTTTTTTAAAGTTGATTACTGATTGTGTAATCAGAAGAATAAAACATAACACTTCAAATAATTATCTGAATTCATTAATTACACAACAAAACACTAGGCAGACACTTTGTAAACAGTAAATTCGACCATGCCATTGCCAACGGCCATACCACGTTGAATACACCGGTTCTCGTCCGATCACCGAAGTTAAGCAACATCGGGCGCGGTTAGTACTTGGATGGGTGACCGCCTGGGAATACCGCGTGCCGTTGGCTTTTTGCCTTCTGTACTTTTATCGTATTTTTTAATACATGATTTATTCTACACTCCGTTATCCTACGTCACAAATGTTAATCATTTTCAAATATTTTAGAGTTTCAGAATAACTTGAAATAAATATTATTTTAAATTTTTTGGGTGTTTTAGATACAGTTCTTTCTTTATTAAATAGACAAAATCTAAAATCAATCTATTTCATTTATGGTAAACCTAGAAATGAAAATAATGTATTTTTCATTGTAAACTTAAAGAAATTAAATATAAATAAGTTAGAGTATCTTTCCATTGTTGTGATTAATAATTCAGCGTCGCATACAAAGGGTTAAGTTACCATTAATTAACGAGATTCATTCGGTCAGCGGGGATTTGATGTTGGAAATAACGAGCTAGATTATTTAGCGCTGGTTTTATGGTTAAGAAAAAAATCAATATAGGTACGCACTTTGGTACCTACTCCTAGGTACTTCTACTTATCAAGTACTTAACACATTTTCGGTTGAATTTGTACTGACAAAGCGATCAAAAAAAGTTTTCGTGAGTTAAACGCACACGAGTAGTACGACGTAATTTTTGCTTTTATTTACATATTTTTTAATATAATGGCCTAAATCTAAATAACGAAAACTAAATAAGCGCCAAATATGTTTTAACGCTTAAAATGTACCTACAAAAGTAATCATTTTCAAGAAAAAGGAAAAAAAAACCGAGCACAACAAAAAATAATTCCGATGCGAAAACATCTAAATCCCACAACAAAAGTGATGGCATGAAATTGTACCCACCCACATAGATTAATGACAGCCAACAATGGACCGGACCGTTTTTACCCGATCCCTATTCGATTTAACACCAATTAAAAAGTTCTACAAAGCAGCCAAAGGGTTAACTTCATTTGCGTATAATTGGTACGATTCTAGTGGGAATGAGATTTTTACGGAGGAATGAGTTGCGCTCGAGTTACAGACAGATAAATGCTTGTTAATTTATGTTTGAATTTCGATAGAAATATTTTGTATTCAATTTTTTTTGTATTTTTAGGGTTTCATGTCCAAAGGGTAAAACGGTGTCTGTCCGTCCATACGTCCGTCTGCCACCAGGCCTCATGTATCTCATCAACCGTGATATTTAAACAGTTAATATTGACCTGAGCTATTCTACAAGTATAGTTTACCTTATTATTTAGTTAAAAAAAAAGGTGTAAATAAATTCATTTTTTGTGAATTCAATGAAAAATGAAAAGAACACGTATATGAGAGCCTCTTTAAAAATTTATATTATTCTGTTTTTACTTTTTTAGTATCTATTTGTTGTTTTAACAGGCAACAGAAGTACCTACATCATCTGTGAGTCTGGGCTAATTTTTTGCCATTTATTTATATTTTATGGTACGGAACTCTTCGTGCTCGGGTCCGACTCGCATTAGGCCGGTTTTAAGTTATTTATTGTGGTATGCATGTTACATAACTACAATTTTTTACATCTAATTCGCAAGGCTTCGATAAAATCACTTTATTCGTCATAAAACTTCACGAGCGACAGGCACAAAATAAAGAAACAAAAAACAAAAAAAAAACGATTCTTTTTCCGAATTTCACTTCAAAATTACCTCCACAAACTTTTTTTTAATTAATTCTTTTTTAGAGTGAATAGAAGACATTCGAATACAATGTGATTTAACCCTCTAATTGATTCAACACGGTTCTAAGAGTCGCGGTTAAGGGTTAAGGTGATTCGAATTCTTTGTCGCATCGCATTCGAATTGAATTTTGAATCTAATTTGATTGTGGATGAGATTGATGCTGCAAAAAAGAAGTTTTCTATTAAAAGGGAGGTAATTTAATTTGGTGTTTTTAGAATTCCCTGTACTCATTAAAAAAGTTCAAACGGATATTTTGTAACTAATTGGCAAGTAATGCGTTCTAGCGACTTGCTTGAAAAACATCGGCCAATTGTCCCACACAGTTGCTGGGCACAGGCTTCTTCCCAAATAGAGAAGGAAGATTAGCATAATAAATAATATAATAATTCGTGAACTTTTAGATAACATGTATATTCTGTACATAAATTTATTTAAATTATCCAAAAGAATTCCTTCGAGCCGGATTTGAACCAGCGACCTATGGATGACAATTTTAAACCAACTACAGTCCACCGCTCTACCAACTGAGCTATCGAAGGTATACGAAAGTGGTCGAAATTAGGGTTGTATTTCTCTGAGCCGTATTTGTATCTAAATGTGCGTATTGCATATTGCGTAGTGAAGTAGCATGTTTGGCTGTGTGTGTTTAAAAATACTATATTGTACGTAACAGCCCGATGATAAGATAAAATTAATACAATTTGATGGTCAGAAAAAAGTTGATAAAATTATAAGTCTAGGTAGGTACTTAAGTTTATTAAAATATTTTAGGAACGTACCTAGGTACTTTAGATTAAAGTACCTAAGTTTATGTAGAATTATTATCTTCCTGTATTCAGTTCCTTGTAACCGTGGATAAATAAAATTTGTATGGTGTTAATTTATGTTGTCTTACTGATAACTTTGATTTAGATAAGATAAGATAAGTAATTTTATTTTGCAAATAGGGGTATAAACAAGTTGATACATAAAGAATAAGTACAGCCATATTTTACTAGAAGGCATGCAAGAATACACAAAATAGTCATAATAATAAAATTAAAATTAAAATTAATAGACATCAAGAATTCAATCATTTACAATAACATTAACAATATCAATCACTTACAATTTTAGAACTGTGTAAGTAGGTATTACAATGAATTTTATCAATATCAGAATCTGGTAAGTTGTTACCTAGGTATATACCTACTACCTATATTGTTTTCTGAGGTTTACGCGAATGTTAGACATTGAAATACGGACTCTATTGCGGTTTATTTTAAGTTTAGTTCCCGACGTTTCAATTCCTTTGCAGGTTTCATGGTTATGGTTACTTACATAATGGCAGGACCATGACACTAAAATAAGGAACTAAAATCAAAATAAACCGCGATAAAATCCGTTTAAAAGTAGTTTTATTTCAATGTTCACTATAATTATTTTCTAACGCAGAAAATGTTGAAAAATAAACATTGTGAGGTATAAACATCTGTACCTGTACAATCAGTAAACAACGTAGAAACAAAATGGCGGATATAAAGTTAACAGAATCACCGACAATCAGCGATGGTGGAGCGAAATGCTGGGAATATTTCATCGGGAGCGAACCACTAAATTATCTAAATAGAGATCACTCCCCAATCAGACCGAGATTTCGGTGACAAAGATCAAGGCTGCCTGGATGTGCTACCATAAGCAAGTTATTACTTGCATGTACCATAAGTAACATAAACATATTAAGTAAATAAATAAGTACCTAAGTACTAGGTACCTACAGTTTTTAAAGTAAACAGTAACAGGCAAAAATGTATTTATTAGGTGTAACCTATGCATACTTAGTTTTTATTTTGACGGTAATCTGAAACCCTGGTCTTAAAAAAATTGAATGGAAAATTTCATTTTGCACTTACTAAGTCGTTCCGTATACCTAATATCAATAAGAAGTTGGTATTGTACCTGCTAGAATTATGAAGAAGGATTTTACAAACTCCTTATTTAAAAAAATAATCTTGATCCGTAATATTGTTGCTATGTAAATTTTATCAGGCGTAAAAATGTTAAGTGTTTCTGTTCGTCGTGTCTATTTTTAAACAGCTGAAACGCAAATAGTTATTGAAACTAGCCCCAGACATTTTAAATCTACTTATTATTATTCGTGAAACATTATATTTAAGTAGATCTAATAACTATATTTAGAAGTAGACATTGCAAGTCTTACTGCAACTTCTGTGACATTAATAGGAATTGACAAATAATAGAATAGAATAGAATACAATTTATTTGCTTGTAATAGAGTTGTACAGATCTTATAAATTATTACAGTTCTTCATATTTCAAGTCGAAAGATTTACCGCATTTGAACGTAAAATATATTACAGCCCAATTTTACACCAAGCACATCTAGAATTAAATATATCTCATCCCTCCCAGACCCGGATATATAGTATTCAGCCAAAGATGGCGGGCGGAAACACGTCGCGCCTACTGTCATGGCAGCCGGAAACGCTCTCGCCATTTGATAAATAGTTGTTCTTCAAGTTTTTCTCATGCAAATGAGGGGTCTCATGACTGATGGCATTTGTCACAATCTACCAGAAAAGATTTAATTTGAAAATCCTTGGGGTTGTTAATCTGCGCCCCTGTTTGCAAGGATCGCTGATTGCGCGAATATGGTAAGGATTCCGTTTTATTTTTTGAATGTTAATAGTGAATGAAACAAATAAAGTTTAGGTAGTTCCTTTTGTATATTGCTTTGTAGAAAATTACTGCAGGAAATAAAATGCATAACTAAGAAAATTCTTTTTTAAATTCATTGTAATTGTCATTATTTCGATAAATTTATTTGAAGGTTTTTCTAGAACGTTTCAGGTCAATCACAATTTTATCAAAATTATAAAAATATATAAATTAAAAAACTTTAAGGTGCAATAAAGCAAAAAGCCAACGGCACGCGGTAATTCCAGGCAGTCACCCATCCAAGTACTAGCCGCGCCCGATGTTGGTGAAAAAGGTATTCTACATAATTTATGTAAGTATGTGTATTATATTACCGATTGCTTTCATCAATCAAAAATATTTTCTACACAATTGTTGGTAAACCTAATCAATAAAATAAAAAAAAAATATAAGTTCACTAGCTGTTTCCCGCTGCTCCGCCTTCGGTCTCAATTTTTTTTATATTTGTGATGTAAGCTATCCTATCTTTCAAGTTGGATCAAACTGCACACGGTGTGCGAATATTTTGATTAAAATCGGTTCAGTACCTAGTTTTGGAGTTTATCCCGGACAAACTTCGTGATACTGGAATTATATTTAATTGATGTAACTTTGACACAAAAGTTCTAAATAAGCAAGTAACCTACCGGCATTTTAATTAATTATCGCCCGCATACTGTTGTCTAAGTACTGTTCACCCTACAAGGTGTGGTCATCAAGAAAATGGCGCGTGCTAAATGTCAATGGACACGACGACAGATGTTAGTATACCAGTAATGTTAGAAATACCGTTAATTGGCGGTTTTTACGGTAATCGTAGTTTTTACTGTTGGAAGGAAATGAATGAAGCGTGCTGGGTTAATTGTTCAGTTTTTTTTTACAAATTAAGTAGGTATGAAGTTAAATAAATATCAGGTAAGGTACCTACATTTTATTTTTGCTGCAAGTATTGTAGTGTAGAGAGTTGCATTAGATTTTTTAATCAGTTTTTGGACTAAAACGGACTTTTATAGTCAACGATTAGTTTTAGGATTCTGCCATATATTAAAATGTTGAAAGAAATAAAACCCTAATTTGCTTTTTCAAAGTTTAGATGGATAATGAAAAAGAAAAAAATAAGTGATGTGCTCATCAAACGGATTGTCAACGTTAAATTCGAATTATACTTCGCCAACGGCCATACCACGTTGAATACACCGGTTCTCGTCCGATCACCGAAGTTAAGCAACATCGGGCGCGGTTAGTACTTGGATGGGTGACCGCCTGGGAATACCGCGTGCCGTTGGCTTTTTGCTTTTTGATGTTGTTCTCAAAATAATAACTTCTATTTTTGTAATATTAAGTATTAATAATTATTGTAATTTAAGTCCCAAATAGTTATTATTTACGAAGTAAATTTTAATACATATAATTAGCTAACATTATTTCTGACAGAATTATTCTACTCTTTTTAGGATTTGGCCACCGGTCTTAACTCAATTACCTACATCTTAGGCCCAGTTCTTTGATCCCGAGTTAACTCAACCAATGGTTAAATATGCTAACTAATGGTTTCAAAACGCGTTTTGTCATCAATTTTTAATGTATTAAAATATGGTCAAATCAGTTGGAGAGATAATAATTTAACAATTTGTTAGAATAAAAATTGATGAATTAACGCATTTTACCGAAGTTCGAAACAATTAGTTAGCATATTTAACCATTTAAAAATATAATAAAAATACACTATAATACATAAAGAATTAAGTATTAGAAAAAAGAATTAGAAATAGTTTTGATCCAACAGACAAACTAAGGCTATTATTCATAAATGCTTATTAAACCTATTTTAGTTAAAATGGTCTTAAAATCGGAATCTTCTCTTTCATTTTGCAAATGTAGAAAAGAAACAAAACACTTGTAAAACCTTTATTAATCTCACTCGTTTTTATGAATAAGGGCATATGTGTATAGTTTTGTTGGACATTATGTAATTTATAAAACCTAAAATGTACCTTTTGATAAATGAATAAATAAATAAATAATAAATTGGTTGAGTTAACTCGCAATAAAAAAACTGGGCCTAAGTTGTAAATAAAAATAGTATTAAACCGGAAACGTAAAAAAATGGCATACCAACACAAACGACAGTTTTCAAAGCAAAAAGCGATAATCTTTGAACCGTCAAAGGTTAAGTGACCACGTGTCATGAACTTTTGAGACGCGTGACTCACAGCACACCTTGTCCTGTGCTATACCGAGCGTGAAGACACCTGGTCAGCTAAGCAAACAACGATCAGCTATATTCAACTTTATACTGTATGTGTAAGGTTGGTATTTGATTGAAGTTGTCGCCGACAGGTGAGAATTTTAGCAGAATATGAATAATTCTCGGTTTCCATATGGTACAAGAATATACTATATTGAACATTATCACGTTGGGGTAAGGTTAGTATTTAATTGATGTGGTGGACAGGTGAGAATTTTTGCAAAATATGAATGAAAGCGAAATGTTTTTTTGAAAGGGCAGAATAGCGATGTTCATATTGTTTTTTTTTGTAATTTGCTATAAGTACTTAGCATATTTACATAGCAAATAAATTACGTGTAGGTATGTAGGTTTGTGTGAATAAAAATGTAGGAATCTAGTTGTTGTTACTATGTATCGTTTTAAATTATATTATAAAAAGAAATACAATCTAGAAAATATGTAAGAGTGGAGAATATAAATAAATAAATAAATAAATGTTATGTACTTAACTGATACGACTTTTTTCTCATAGCTACTGAATTATCCCTAAATATTAAACCATTTAATTAAAAATATTTTCCCATTATTTTTTATCACTGGCATTCACTGGTCAACAATCCGCCCCCATGCGTCCGGTCCATTAAAACCAGTACGTGATCCAAATAACTCTAAACAATAACCTTCTTTGTCATTCACGCCTTTTAACAAAACGGAAGCTACAAAAAATAAATAAAAGTCTCTTATTTTTACCCTCATAAGGTTAAAAATTGTATGACTTAATTCATAAACATTCAAAATAAGTTCTTATGACCGTTGGAAAAAGATTTGAAATTGATTGACGTAAGAATAAACAAAAATAATTAATGAGAAAACCAAAATAGTTAATGCATTCACTATGATTCTAATTTCGAAGGGGTAAGGGTGGAATTTGGGTGACACGGTTTATATCTCTAGTTTTAAATTTCGATTGTCCAGTGAATAATAGGGTCACACTTCTGCGAGATTAAAAACTATAATTATTCCGCGTTAATAAAGGACAGCGCTATACACATAGTATTTTTATCTCTTTCTCGCTTAGAACATGAAGTTCTTTTTCGGTGAGGGTACAAGCAGAGTCAATACGTTAATCTGCATAATAAAAGGAATGTTTTAAATATGCAGCGACCCTTAATTGTCGGCTGGCGAGTGGCGGCTATCAATTGCAAAATAGGAAAAAACTGTCCATTCCATTGAACAAATGGACTAATACTACAAAAGGAATGGAGAAGCGGTTTGTTTAAAAAGCTATATTTTTTCAAAAAAGTTGGGGATCAAAATATTTTTCTATAAATAATTAATTATGATTTTGTTGATCCCATCTTCACGTATGGACGAGTTTAAATTAATTTAATCGAAATACTTGTGTCAATTTAGGTTTTGAAAGTTTGGGTGAAGTGCTCGTAAGTATCCATCGCAATTTGATCGAATCGTATAGGTAAACGCGGGCTAGTTTTCCGCAAATCGACGTCTTTTCTTGCGCCTGTTTTGTGTTTAGAGGAGGTGTTTGCACTACTCTAGCCCCCCCCAACTCCTCTACGAAGACTAGCAGACCCTTTACGTTGCCGACGACTTCGGAGTGTGACCGAAACGCAAGTCAGTAAAAAATCGGAACCCATCCTTTTGGGTTTAACACAATCGAGTAATAATATCGAAACAAGATCGACTAATGTATTCAATATTAATATTATTAATCAATGTTTTCTAATAACCACATATTTAAATATTAATTCTTCACACGTCTCCATACCTCGCGAAAATTAAAAGGGTTGACGGGTCCAGTCCTTTTGTCCTCCTCAAATGACCCCAGCAATCATGTCTATTCATTCTCCGCCATTTTCCCATAACCAAGATACGGGCACTTTGATTTGCGTTCATATTTGAATATGATCATTATGAATTAGACTTAATTAAGCAAAATAGTGGACATTGTTTGTTTGTATGGAGTTAATTTTAAGCGTAGGGTAATTTTCTAATGGAGTTCAATAGTTGACCATAGGTGATCTTTAATTAAATTCTGTTTGGGATGGGCCAATGAAGTGTAATTAGGTGTGTTGTGAATAGAAATCCAATATTTGGGATTTCACGAAGGTTTGCCTTTGAAATTATTTAGAATGGATAATAATAGTGATGCTACTGATCGGAGGCTTCTCATTGGACATAATTATATTTTCAATTCCAAAATTAATTGTCATGCTAGTATTTTAGCAGGATTCATCCTGAACTATTACCTATGTATTGTAATTAAAAACTGTGAACTTTAGCGAGACTTTAAAAATCTGTTCAGAATAATCCTTGCGAAGAATTTGCAACATGATTCTAATTTTTTTCATACTTCACACATAAATATCATATTAAGCTCTCTGACGATTGAGCATGAAAAATAACTAACTAGGTAATTACCAATAGTCGTAAAACAAATGTTGTTGCTTATCATGTCTGTTATCTACTCCTGCGAGGTTGATGTTTTACAAATAACCCTGTATAATGTAGATACCTACATAATTATACAATATGTTGTGTTTGAAACCTTTGTTCATTCATGGCATAGATGAATATAGGTAAAGCACTCTCCTAACTCAATATTCCACACACTACTAACATAAAACGTCCTGCATCCCAATGAAATCATTAGGTTTTTATTACTGACTACCTATCAGTACTAACTAAATTTAATAGGCTATAACACACACATGCATAGTCCGTTAATAAACCTACGGAACCGATCGTAAAAGGTTTACGAGCGGTGCATTCGGAAAAATATTTCGTGTATAGTGACGTCATTATTCCGGTGACGTTTATTGGCTATAGGTTGTGCACGCGGCGTCGCGCTTCGATTTTGAAGGGTCATCTAGTTTTGATCGTGGTCTTTTGTGGGAATATTGTAGTGTATGTAATTTGTGTGTTGGTCTGTTTTGAATATTTAAATAAGTAATAATATATAATAAGTGATGTATTGCTGTCAAATATGGATTTAAATAAGCTGTAGAGTTCGAATAAAAATACTCTGAAAGTGAAATAATAGTCGTTTTTATTCTTTCATGTGTTAACCTAATTACCAAAACAGTTTGTGACCGTACTTCGACCTTTAAGATTTTTTTTCAACAGCAAATTCTACTCTCTTTCCATATTTTATATTTATAGAAAACATATCCTATTTTTCAACACAGAATATTATTTTTTTAATTGTAAAATTAGTTTACAACTCAACAGACACATAGTTTAAATTTATATAGATATGCAGTTTACGTTCCACCAGTGGCGTTTATCGATACTCGTTATTTACGCACGACCGATTATAATGGACGGATTTTGTTGACTTTTTTATAGACTCGATACAGGGGGTCAATAGATTTACAGATTGGACTGTGTCTATTGTAAAATGTCTCAAACATTTAGTACCATAGGAAAGTAACACCTTTTATGTCTGAAATGTTAATAATGTTTACATGTATAATCAGAAGTAAAAGCCTTGTAAATAAGAGGACCAACCAACTAAGAGGTTTTGTTAGTTGGCGAAACAGTCAAGATCAGGCTAACAGCGGTCGACATCATCATCACATCATGCTCCTTTCCGTTTCGTTCCTTCTTTAGGCCGTATACAGAAAGAAAGCTGGAAAAAGCTGGAAACTTATTGGAAAAAGCTGGATACGCGCTGCGCGTATCGGCGCGCGTTCGTATATTTTCCTGCGCGGTTTACTAGTGCTGTCAAGCGCCGATAAGCGCTTATAAGTTTCCAGCTTTTCCAGTTTTCTTTCTGTATACGGCCTTACAAATCTCCGTGGTAGCGTACACACCGATTTTCAAGTTGTTGCCAGCTCTGAGTTACCGGGTTCGATCCCCTGACAGGTAAAATGTAGGAAAACACTTTTCTACATTGTCTCGGGTCTAGGGGTTATTAGATTTCGACCTATGTTCCTAGGGAGGGGCAAGCTGTTCAGTTTTATGCACCTGATTACATCTTAGAATTATAAAAATTAATCCTGTATAGCTTCCTATAAGACAGTCAAAACAAATAGTATGTTTTGTTTTCTGTAGGAATCGGTCTCTCGTCTTTGCAAATACCTAATTACTAAGCAATATGACAATTTGCACTCAACAGAATACACAATTACACATAGAATGTGTCATTATTATTCCGCTTTTCTACCAGATACTAATATCAACAATGCAATATGCGACCAAAAAGCAGCAAACGCATAACAATCGCGGATCAATTACAGCCTCCCTACCGTTTTGCGTCATAACATCTCAACGCGAGCCATAACTGTCCGGCCGTCGATATGGTAAGTTACAAATAAATCAGAAGGTCCACTAATAGATAAATTATGACCAGTATTACTTGTACGTGTAGGCTTATACAATATTGAGAAGGAGAACTCTTTAGTAAATCGAGTGAGAGGCAGATCCAATCGTATCCTGAACGTGATTGCTTGTGGACATGGTTCTCGGATCGGAGGAGTTATCTGACCGCTTTTATTTTCATATTACTCTCTCCTATACTTACTTTTATGTATCATAACAATGTTACTTACATACCTGAAATAAATAATTTATTAAATACATTTTCATGGATTTTAATATACTGTTTGGAATACGGAGAAAGGAATCAGAGAGTGGTTTACTTGTGTTTACATTACCCTCACACAGTAAATTGTGTCATTTTATTTGTTGAAAATGGGTGTTTTTTTTAAGTGTAATTTTAATTCAATCTTCCATCTTCCTCATCCAGCAAGACCCTGTTAAAATCCGATCTTACGTTCCAAGTCTGATTTGCTTTGTATCTGTTTACTGGCAAGTCCAAACTTTTTACCAAGCAGTGAACTAGTATAGTTAGCGATGTACGACTGATATTATACAAACAAAAAAAAATGTAGATGACTTGAAAAAGCTAGGTTGGACAGGATGAAAATCGCAGTCGTGGAGTACATAGTGGGCAGCTGTGGGCAGATAAACGTTGATTGATATATACAGTGCGTCAACTTTTCTGAGTCATACGAACTTAGTCTTCTGTTATATTTTTGTACTATGACCGTCGGTCAGATATTTACGAGATCGCGTCCGAACACTTTATGATTATGTTCTGATGCTGATTGAATGGCCGACACCCTTCGGTTCAGTAATTGTCAGGCATTATTGCTTTGATCGTGGTTTTGGTGACTATGATATTTGCTATACTTACAATCTTGATATTTAGGGTCGTAAACAGTAGTTAGTACTTATACAGTTATTTGTAAAACGCCTGCATCCTCGCGGGAGTAGATAAATAACATCATAAAGAATAACATTTGTTCTACGATTTATCATACATAATTTATTAGTACAGTCTTAAAAATAACCCTGTATTATAACGTAAAAACAATTTTGGAAAGATTAAATTTGAAAGTTCAATGTATAAATTAAACATGCCTATTCGTAAGATACTCAATTTTTTTCAATTGATTTTCCGGCCAGGAATAAAATTGTCAAACTGGTTTTCCTGTCTCGTACCAACATGTTAGGGGTTCTCTCAGTTATTTCTGTATAATTTATAAACACACACCATCGGTCTGTCATTGCCATTAAACGTGGCCATGCTACCAACCTTTTGAACACACTTCCAGTAGACAGCGATGAGGATGATTTTTCTTACGCTACTTTTTAGTTTTATTTGCTCAATTATTATAGTGTGTGTACAATATATAGTAGAGGTTGTAAATATTTATCATGGTACCTTGTAGAAACTAAATGATTTGATCAGTTCAGAACACACACCCATTTCTTTCGGCTTGACTCTTCCAATATATTTAGCTTTGTACTAAAAGATAATTTAATATATAAATAAACTTCAAGTTGTCTGGTATTCACATGCAAAATATTAGAGCATTACCCTCTAGTGACGACCTAATACGTTATTCCAATAACGTAATATGTTATTTTCATACTGAACATAATGCATGCGACGGTGAAATACAACTATCTTAAACAAATGTGCTAAAAAGACAAACGTTTTGTTTGGTACCAGCGCCCCGGGACATATGATAATAGCTCTGCTTTGAAATCCCTTACCAAGGATACGCGACTTTGCTATACTCACGAGAGTTTTATGTCAGGGAGTTTCTTTTGCAAACATTTGTATAAAAGAAAATCTAGTGTATAATCTCGTGTCGCAATGTTTGTTACAAAACTCCTCCGCAACGGCTGGACCGATTTGTATGAAATTCTGTGTGTATATCGGCCAACATCTATTTTTCATACCTCTAAGTGATAGGGATGGCCCTCTCTAGATTTTTAATATGACAGAACTACGATTGCCGGGTCAGCTAGTACTTACATAAATATATCTAAATCGGTATAGAAATAAAACGATTGCCTTAAACTAGTACAGAAAGTAACCTAATTTTCATTTAGGTTACTTTCTACGAGAAACAATATTTTTCAAACAGTAGTTTGGTGTCACGCGTCATGATTCTCTGAGATTGAACATTCAACGACAATCGATAGTGTCAGAATTGTCTTATTAGTGTCTGTCAATCAAAAAGACTTGCCACTAATAGTGCTGATATCTTTAAAATATATTATTGCATCTGTTTTAAGTGACGCGATGTCTCTTCGTCTGTTTATTCTTTTCTCATTTATGTGAAGGAAAAGATGGATGCCTTTGTCTAGTCAAATACGAGTGGAAATTTAATTATGTCTTATTGGATGAAGACGGTGTTATATATATAATTATAATAATATATTGGGACAGCTCACACACGGCCATCTGCTGACCCCAAGCCTGGCAACCAGACAACTGATAAAAATACTTACATATTTCTAAATACATACATATTATCGATAAATAACACCCAGACACAGAACAAATGATCGTGCCCATCACTCAAAGATTTGTCCTGGGTGGGAATCGAACCCACGACCTCCAGCTTAGCAGTTAGGGTCACTTACCACTAGACCAATAGGCCAGTCTATTTCCATGAATGATGAATAATTTAAATTTTTCGTTGTCATTCCTAACTCGATTGGATCGTGGGATTTAAAACATGATTCAAAGTCGATTTTATTATCTTTTAGTTCTGGAACCTGTGGTAGGGAAATCACCTTTATAGAAGCAAGACTCTGGAGAATATTTAGAGAATAAACTTTATGTATTCCTTGGCAGTTTATGTTACACGGAACTCGTTTCAGTTTGAACAAGTTTCTTGTATTTTGGATGGCTAGAGCAAATGCAGGAGTGTGAGTCAGCGATATTTAGGTGCCATCGTTGCAGTTACTTTCTTAATGTTAATTACTTTAAAGAAAGTTTAAACCAAGAAGTCTGTAATATAACGAAAAATATCTTAATACTTAGTTTATGTTATTCAATTCTACGGCACGAATAGCCGAGTTGTATAGGTCACCACGCAATAATTTAGGTTTAATGAGATTTTCCATTTAAATTGACGTTCAATAATCCAGATTTTCTTTAATATCTCGGAACTCTACGAGTTTCTGATTGAACTGATTGCTAAGTCGACTTAACAAGTTTGAAAATTAACAAGAAATTAATTATGCCTGTATGAAGTTCAAAGGATTATACTGGGTTCAATTCAGCGTTATTAACTTAATTTCAACTGCTTTGCAGGGTTCCAGGATGTAAAATTATGGATCTTGTTTCTGCTTCTCATTATAATGGTTATTTGGATACTTGAAATAGGCATTAGATAGGGTAAGAGAAAAGATTGGTATTTTGTAAACTTGAAAACAACTGAATCGATTTTGAAACTTCATTGAAAATTAGATTGCTACATTATCCGTGAGTAACAAAGGCTATACTTGTTAGGTGGGCACTAGAAAAAAAATTGGGGATCGCGGACGGAGCAACGGTTCGGGCAAAAGCTAATTGTTTTAATATAGAAAAATTTATAGAAACAACCACTTCCCATTATTGATGATCTTAGATAACACACGAGTATTATCTCCCTGATAAACGAAGAAATTAGCAATCCAAATGCAATCTCCACAACCCCCAATCAAATCCCAACAATTATAACTCAACCTCAGAAACAATCCTGTTCCAAAATTTCCAAATCATTAATTAAGGGCACATAATCCGGGGCTAATTAAAACACGCGTGCACATACCACGATCCCCGGGGAATATACTCCCTATTGAAATAATTACTAGTTCGTAAGACAGGATTATTTAACCCCTCCACTACCCAATTAATTTCACTTGATTTAAGCTATGTTCGTTAATGATACAGTCCATATTGTTATTTTTTTGTGTGAAAGGGTTGAAAATGTTGATGCTATTAGCTAATAAAGGCGGTGCTCGATTGCGGCACACGCGGTGCACGTATCCTATGCTCACGAAGCTGCATGTGTCCACTTTTAAACATTTTCATTTTTTATGCGCAGCTTCCGTGGGTGCAGGGCATGTTATCATTCAAAGCAAAGTTAATACACACGTACCTACGTACGTCTTCATGCACTGCTCTGTAGAAGCCTTAATTGTCTACCTTAACGGGGCACTCAGGATGCTATATGGCGACGACTACATCAAAGGTCTACTGAAAAAGACGATAATAATACCATAGAAATGTGTACTCTTGTTTGATATACATAACCAATCCAACGAAACGTGTAACAATTCGTAACTTTATTATGGAAGGAAGAAGTAATTAAGGAGATAATAACACTGAAATTAAGCAACCAAAGTTACCTTTGTCGAAGAATACTCAAACGTTCTCTTACAACAATAGTGTACCAATATTCCCAAAACGAAATTGAAAATCAGTCCGCACCATAAAACATCGTTACAAGGAGCAACCGTTTTCAAAGACCAAACCTCACTTCAAGAGCAGTGACGTCACGAGTTTCATGCAAAAGGCCAAATCCAATTCAAAAAGCCACAAGTGGGGCCAAAGTGAGGCCCAAGTGAGATTGGTTTTGACGCTCCAACGCCCAGACCGAAGCTTGATCATGTTGGTCCGGCGGTTAAAAGGACATGGGAAAACGTGCATAGATTAAAATACAGATGCGAACAATCAATAATATTTTTTGACCATTGCACGCCTCATAAGCGAAACGTTGAGGTGGGTATTACTGTCAGTTTACGCACACCGAGTGATACTCCAACTTAAAATGTCACTTTTTTTATTCTTTATTGCTTTTATAAGTGAATATAAATAGACAAATGTTGAGAAAAAACACTATTTGTAACACTCATGATATTTTTAAATCTGTTTTTAGTGTATAAACTAATTAAAAAATTGTTTAAAAAAGTTCTGTCTTTTGGACGTCCGTGTGTCTGTCTGTATGTACGGATCCCGTATCTTGTGGTCACGATAACGAGCGAAATACTTCACTTATCGAGCTGGTTTTTTTTTATAGGCTTCAGTATTTTGAGGAATAGAAGCCTATTACTTTTCACGGTATAATTTGATGTAGTTTAATTATTATTTACAAATAATCTCAATTTTATTGTAATGAATGAGATTATGAGGCGTGCACTTTTGGATTTTCCAACAATTTTATTTCTGAACTCGTTCATAGTTTTGAATTGAGTTTGTGTTTTTTGTCTGGCTTTATTTTTCGTGTAGTCTTCTTATTGTTCTTCATTGTTACGCGTTAACAGAAATAAATATTTATATTTCGGAGAAATAAATCATTAGTTATAATATAACATTGAGAGTAAATGACGGTGAAACATGATCTAGTGATTCAATAAACCACACACCGTGTTTGTTGCTGTAGTCCGAAATTATATATTTTTACAGCAGTCATTGGTGTTGGTTTGTTGCGGTTTACGTTTACTTTCTGACTAGCGGTAAATTTGGAATTATCAATATGCTTTCGACCAGTTTTCTCTTTTCGGTCTTTTTCACTTCTACAAAACGGAATATATAAGTATGTTTATCAGTTGTCTGGTTACCACAGTACAGGCTCTGCCTAGTTTGGGATCAGATGACCGTGTGTGAGATTGTCTCAAGATATTTATTTATTTATTTAGAAAAGTCTCTTTTCCTTAATCATTATTATATTGGGACTATTAAAATCCTTTCTGCAGTTTACTCTTTGTCCATTAAGGTCTCGACCCATTCCGTTTGCCTTTGTGAATCGGTAATGTATGCAGAGTGGGGCGGGCCTGTTTGTCAACCATATTCAAGTGATGTGTCACAAACTATTGTCGTTCATTATTACTAAGTACTTGTTGAAGAGAACCGATTCTGATGATAGAGGTCTACTTGACAGTCATTGCTGGAGGATAAAGAGTTGTTGAAAAATAGAGCCTGTCTTCAGTAATCGTATGTACCTACTGAGAGTATTTTGAAGGATAAGATAAGATAAGATAAGATAAGATATATTTATTTGTAAGAATATGGTACAGTTAAGATGTTACAAAAATTGTTGATCCATAATATTCTGCCGTTTCCGGCGCACAAATATTTGAGTAGGTACAAACAATTATTATTATAAAACTATTACACCTAAACAAAAAATTAAAAAAACAATTACTATAAAATAAAAACATAATAACACTTATATTATTTAAAATTTCCAATCAGGTTTCTCATTTAAAAAATCACTTATAGAATAATAACATTTATATAAAAGGAACTTAAATAACTTATTTTTAAAATTTCTAATGTTCATATCTTTAAAACAAGTTGGTAATTTATTGTAGATATGAATTGCCATGCAATAAACGTTTCTTGAGAACAGTTGTATTCTTTGTTTGGGTATATTCAATTTGTGTTTATGTCGACTAGCCCTTACAACAACAGGAGTAAATGTTCACAAAGTTAAACTATTGTTTAGTTGAGCTTAAATGTCTGGTGATTTTTTATTTGCCAGTGTTTGTATTTTCTTGTAATAAAGCGAGCATATTTTTGGAATGCCGTGTTTGATCACACTTCTGAGTAAAGGTTTTGATTTTCTTTTTCCAAACCTGTCTGTATTTTTTGCTGATGCTGCGATTTTTGCAATAACGTTAAAAAAAATATTTCGATTATTTACGGCAGCAAGTTTCTGATAATCATTTTTTCATTTGCTGCGATTGCCATTATCTCGGTGTTAGCTTTCTTTGTAGCAACATCAGTCCCGACTCTATGCTGTACTACCTAAAATCAAGATCATAGGTACTGAAATTTAGGTACACCTACATACATGGTTCATATAGTCTCCATCAAATCAACCTATATCCGATATTATTAAGACGAATGTGCCCATACATCTTCTATTTGATGTATATCCCATTGGACTTGTATGCAAATTCCTAGTTACGCCCCATGCCTGTGGAGTGGTCACAAGTGTCGCGGTGATTTAGGAACTGGAGGTGCTTGAACTAGATGTTTAGCAGATGTATGTCTGAACCAAGTTTGAGACATAGTTTTGATGGAATAAAATGGTGTCAGAAACTGTTGTTAGTTGGTGGCGGCGACGGGCTTGGTAAGTTGGTAGTAATCGGCTCGGAGTGTTGCCAAATAAAATTAGTTTTTTTTTGTTACTTAATTGTTATATTTTTAGTTCATAAGTTTAATTCTTTATTGTAGTTGTTTTTTTATTTGTGCGTCTCTACTGTGGGCAGTAAATACTTTTTCTTTCTTTCTTAAAAAACATAGAGACCGTTGCGGAGTCGCAGGCGGAGTCGGGGACGTCATGTCCTGGATTAAAAAAAGATTTTGTTTTTGTTATAGGTATCATTGTTATCTCGATGGAACTATAATCAACAATATTGAATTTAATTGATAAGATATGGTTTTTAAAGAAAATTTACCAGCTCCGTGTGTGCTAATCGTATTTTTTTTATGAAAAACGACGACAGCATTAAGGAATTTAATCCTTGTGTGCGGGGGTATTTGTCAATGTAATATCTGCTGGCTCTCAAGTTCTAACGACACCATTCCACTACGGACCACCATACAACCAATACCTCCAAGTACAAGAGTAATCCTTAAACATTCTTAATCAATCATGCGGGAAACCTTCCCGATTGATATTTATTCCTTCTACGATACGTCAAGACCACTTGATTTCCTATTAACGTTCAATATAAATAGAAAGAATTAAAGGACCCTTCAGTAAATACAATTTGCATGGCGTAAGATGCTTGCATAAGCTTTTGTGAGACCTCCTTTTTATTTAAGAGGTTTTCAAGTATGCGGGTAGTGTGTATGGAGCTTTAGATAGAAAATTTGCATAATTTTTTTGAAGGATGGTGGAGGATTTAATATTTAGGTTAAGTTGGTTTTAACGATAAGTTGTTGTTGCAGTATGTTGGCGTCTTATTGGTTTTGGAGTTCAATTGGTTTATGAACTTGAAACTTTTCTTCATTGTCATATATCTTCTTCTGGGTTTTATTTTTCTAGATCTATAGATATAAAAAAAAGTATTTAAAGCTTTTGTTTTTTACGGTTACGGTAAAATTATGAACTAAATAAATAGAAATTAACAATGTTCAAAGCATATTTTACGTCAACAATTAATAATATTTCATGCAATTACAAATCTTCTAGTCTTACCATTAGAAGAATCCAATATGGCGTAACTTACAACTTACAAGGTACACGATTCTATTAAGGAAACAACTCGTTATATGTATTTTCCCATAAGATCTGTTTGTCTATTTGTATTTCATTCTCTGTGTTTGTTTCTGATGCATGAAGTACGTAAGAGAAGGAATATTTTTACAAGATATTGCGTTCATTCTCTTGATATGGTTGTTTGGGGTTAAATAAATAATTCAGATTCTGATATTGTTTAATATTATTGAATTTTATTTGATCTAACACAATGTCGCGATTTTTTCTTTAACTATCTTTGGGGGCCAAGTTATAAACAATTGCAATTCTTGATTAGTAGGTAGTTAGTGCATACTATTAACGATATTGCTACTAGCTAGGTAGTGTATCATCCAGGCGCCACAGAAAATAAACAACATCGTCATCATTATCAGCCTATATTCGTCCACTGCTGGACATAGGCCTCTCCTATGGCACGCCACTGAGTTCGATCTTCAGCTCTTCGTCTCCAACTACTGCCAGCCACTTTGCGGATGTAGTCGCTCCATCTAGCCCCCGGTCGTCCTGTACTACGCTTACATACTTACCACAAAAATATTTTCGATTTCTTCCTTAACTGTTTGAATAACATGACAAACAGCATTCCATCTCGAAATATATTAAAAGTGGGTGTTTATTTCACCACATGTGCGAAACACAAAAAGTAACATCACCCAAAATTTGGTGTCAAATAAATTTTAAAATTACACACAGTACATAGATTCCGGAATGTATGTTCAGAACAATATTAAAGGGTGCCAATCCATTGTACCGATTCAATTTGTAACGTAAAGCTTAAAATTTTAAAAGGGTTCGTTGGCACAACACCATTTCCTTTGAACCCTATCGACATATTGTCGATACGAATCACAAAAGAAATAACATTAAATTGACATACCATTAAAAAATATAACTTGAAAAATTCAATGAACGAATCAAGCGGAAGATATAACTACAAATGTGACAACCCTATACTGACGTCATAAAATAACAATTTATACGACGCGCCAACCCTAATGAATAATTAAGAAAATCAATAGTGATGTCACTCATTAGCATAATTTTAACTTTTATTCCGATTGATTGATCGATGTCATAAAAATATTTTTATGAAAAGTAAATGACGCAGTAATGTTGACGCTTTTTTTGCATAAATAAAAGCATGACACGCGATTTTATAGAAAAATATGCTAATTATTATAAACATTAATTTGTAACGGTTGATTTGTTAATAGGTTTGATAATTTGCATAATCATGTTAATAGTAAAGGTTATGTCGTTTGTCAAAAGAAAGACTTTTAGTACTTTTTTGATGTATCGATCGTAAACGCTAAATATGTATCGTTAAGTATAATGGCTCTATTTAACCAGTGTTGTAAAAAACGAACATCTGCGGTTGTTAAAATATATCAATTTAAATCCTTACATATAAAAATTATATTGTCTATAAAAAATTGAATGAATAATTACAATCTACGATTTTTTATGTTTAGGTAGATTATTTAAATAAAAATAATTAATTTCATGAGATAAAAGCAACCTTTTTAATTCGAGTATAATATTATTCTTTCATTTTTATCTAAAAGATTTCCGGGTTGACGTCATAAATCATAAATGTCAAATAAATGTCTAATCTGACGTAACAATTAGTTTTATTCAATAAATATAAATTTTATTTATAACGATAATAATATACTTTTTACAAATTATTTTGTAATTTTTATTAATCCTATATTTTTTTTAAATATATTTTTGTAGAAACTAAATTCCCACGATTGTAAAACACCAGCCATGTTCACAAAGGGTTAATTTAAAGTGACAGTTTTAAAATCGCGTCATAATTAGTCACGGTAGGTACTGACTACTGAGTAGTGTTGTACTTTGATATTGCGTCAAATCTGAGTGACAATTGATGTGTGTGAAGAATCGGGTCTCGTGCGAAAGTTTTGATACGAATGTTGGATAAGTGAAAATAATTATTTTTCATTCTGGTTGCGTCGTGGCAAATTTAATTTAATTAGTTGATGCAAAAGATAATAAATAAATAGAAGGAGGCAAAAAAAGTCTAGGAGTCGTTGATTATATATTTAAAATAAAATAATGATATTGAAAAAAAAATATAATTATGATTAATAATATAGAATATAATTATTATATTCGAAATAGTTCAAATACATTTTACAAGATCAGAAACTTATAAAATCTTGATTAATAAGATTTTAAGGATTTAAAAATAAAATACATTTATCGTTTTTTCTACAGTTAAATCGTGTTTTTTTTTAACTTAGTACATACTTCACTAAACATAAGACTTACACAATGTAAGAAATGCATAATCCTTCACAGGAATAATAATCTCGTACCAATTAGTCTGCTGATATTAAACAAGAAGTCGTAAAATGGAACTCGAGTTCTTTACTGCCGATGTTAGCGCCAAGAAAGGGTTTTATAGTTGTTTTGTGAACGAATAAAGATGGCGTATTTAATAATTTGATTACGCGATGACAGTGCTTTGTTTATTAATATTTTGATGGGTTTTAATTTTCTTTGACTGTGAAACGTTTATGTACGAGTATATTATTTGAAGCATTGGGATTTCAATTTTCATGTTTTGTTGTAGGTAGGTACAAAATCAAGGGAAGTTTAATAATTTTAATATGTAGTAAAATATTACTCGATTCCATTGTTAAAATACCTCACTAAACTTCTTGTAGTGTATGTAAATACCTAGAATCATACCGTGATTCTGCGACTCGCAAAAAATAGTTTTTTTTTACAGTACCCTGGAATTTAGGGGTTAACTTTGTTTTTTGTGTAATCAAAGCTGAAAATAAATTTAAGAAAAATTTGGTGACATCAGTTAAAAAGTCGCATTTTATTAAAAGGTATTTGACATGAGTACATGTGTAGCCGTACAGTGGGTGCTCTCTACCCGTAGGTGTCGAAAGAGACGACTAAGGGATAAAGAATCATCAGGGTTTTCCTTAAGAACGAATATAAAAGTGCAGTCACCAACCCGTTTGCCCAGCGTGGTGACTAGATCAACAGACTGGGTGTTGTGGCGTAACTTGGAAGACGCATTGGTCCAGCAGTGGTCCGCGATGTTGAGCCTGAGTATATTGATTGACATGTGGAGCGACGCAGGTAATTTTTTGCTTCTTCTTCTTTTCCTGTCGATGAACTCGATTCAAATAGTATCCGACCAGAATTGAACAACTTGCAGCTCTATCATTAGCCTCGTTTAGGTCAGGTCTTGGTAAGTACAGGTGGTTGGGCACCACGCGCAATTAAGGAGGTGTTACATGTCCTGTACAGGTGTTCCCCAACGGCACTGCAATTGGGTTGAGTGCCAGATTATTACTCAAACTAGAATTCGAACTTTTTTGCTGCAATTGCTCATACCACACGTTTCCACATTTTAAACAAAATCTTCTCACTTAATCCTGTCTAGTCTAACTCCACACCTTATATGCTACATGCCGACATTAATTTCCCTTTAACCTCAATTAATCTCCTTGTACAAATATTTGCGCGCCACAATTTCATTACCTTGTAACAACTAACAACAGATGGCGCTGAGATCGTAACTTCTATTTATTTTGTTTTATTGGGCCACTGGGCTGCTGTTCGTAGTAACAGTTGTAACTACGAAGGACGTGTTTCATTGTCTTAGTATACAAACAACGTAAAAATTAAAACAAAGGAATAAGGATCTAAATGTTTCTATACATAGATCAGCAGCTTCTATTTGTGACGTCATAATGATATTGAGAGAATTCTTTGATACCGAAATACCTAGGTGTGTACCAAAGTAAAATATAGACATGGACAATGTAAGGCGCTCCTGCTCAAAAATACGCTTGAATATTTTGTTAGATGAGTCAATAATTAGAAGTACGAAAAACTAGCTGTTTCTCGAAATACCGCCTGCGTTGTCTATTTTATTTCGAAAATATAAAATAGATTATGTTACCCGCGGGGATAGTGCAGCTTGCCAACAGTGAAAGATTTTTTTTAAATCGCTATTCAATGCAAGCAAACCAACAATCTAATTTTTCCTCTTTATAATATTAGTATAGATTGTTAGGTATATAAAACAGATATTGCAATAGTAATAAAAAACTAAATCTTAACAAAAAAATATTCAACCACAATATTTTAAAATTATTTCTTTTCAACAAATGACACCCAAAAGTCAAGATAATAAATATTTTTACAAAAATAACATCAAAAGATGAAGTAAAAAAGATAAATAAAATAAAATTAATTGGGTATTTGTCAAAGCGACACACTGACACACCGTCCTGATTGGGTAGATAGCGACCCTAAAAATTGCGTGAAATTATTATCTTACATTTCATCGTAGGCAATAATTACAGCAATTTGTCGCCCTCAAAAAAGAAAAAAGGAATGTTGCGTCTATTAATTTTATTTTTATTTAATTTACTTTGAATTTATATTTTTGACCAGATTGTAATTGGACATTTTTTTTTGCAAACCGATGTTTTTGATTCGATACTATGACTTGAAAAAGGTAGTTGGGTCAGGCTGGATGTGGAAGGTGGAGGACCAGGTGTTGTCGCGCAAGTTAAGAGAGGCCTATGTCCAACAGTGGACCGCGATAGGCTGAGTTGATCGATTGATTGAAAATATGGTAAGTAAAGGAAATTTTACGTATTTATTTAATGAAATTGAAAGAGAAAACACAAATTAATATTTTGACACGCTTAGAGGAAGGCAATAATCATGTATTTGTATTGACTTTTGTTGGTATTTACATTTCATTCAGTAACAAAGAAACATAAAATACGTTTAGAAATTAAATAGGTGAGGATTAGGATTAGGATCTTCAAATAAATATTGAAAAAATCAATAAAAAGATAAATGGCTCATAATGTGATATAATTTGTCATTAATATTCCGTCATACTATTTGTATACTACATTTTAGCCGCTTTTCAAAAGCCCTTGACTAGAGGAAAGTGGGAATATTGGGTGCGGTAACATTTTTAACATAATTTGTAAGGGAATATTTTTATGTAGTGCGTATATTCAACGAGGTAATCAGGTGCATAAAACTAAACAACTTTTCCCAAAAAACATAGGTTTAATCTTAAAATTGAAAATGAAATTTTTTATACAAAATGACAGGTCACGTCGTGACTTATGTTTGTATGAAAAGTGAATGAACGCACTCCATAAAAAAAATCCTGTATGTTTTATTTATGAACTATTAATATGATTAACTTGACATTAGAGTAATTTTTATCGTAAGTTAACTTCGACTATTTTATCCAATATTAAAAGTTACCCAAATTATCTTTGGTTAACACTAACAAGTGTAACAGTAATTAGTAGATAACGTGACAAACGGTGCCGCGTTGCGTTACGTGTTTCATAGTTAATTTATTTAACTGGACGCATATGGTGCGTTTTTTTATGGTAATCGTTTTGTTATTTGGCTATTATTCTTAAGGGTAACTATGATGGTTAAGATTTTTAAAACATTATTTGAATTATCTTTTTTGTAAAAAATATCTTGCAGTCTTAAAAAAGATTAAGTTGATGTTATTTGTTTGTTAAATTAAATTAAATGTTTTATAGACAATCTAAAAGTTACATATTGAATATACTGCGGTGTGTTTTTTGCTAATAATTAATGGCAAATAAAGTTATTTTTAAAACAAAAACATGTCTATAATAACCGTACAAATGTATATTTTGATTGATTCTTGATTTCACAATGGCAATTATCTGGATTAAAAGCACTTACACCTATAACCTACCAGTCCAAGACAAACAGTAATTACCTACTATTATTACTTTCCATAACACTAAACATTCGGAAGCTGTGACGTAATCAAATTACGTCATTGGCTACTACGGCTTAACCCATTAGATGTCCTTGCATGGGGTTCCAATTTGCGACACAGGGACAAATTGGATTAGATTGCTCTTTGACGGGTTATCAGCGCATTCATGGGAAGATTTAACTCTTTGTGGGCAAAGTCCTAGGTAATATAATTTTGTAACTGACTGAAGCAAGACAGCTCTAATTGCGCGAATTTCTGTAGTACAGTAGTACAGTTGCCGTAAATTCGTGATCATTGATTCAACATGGTGTCATGGTCACGGGCAGACTGAGATGGTATTTATATTGACAAGATATGTTGCTCATTCTACCTTAATATTTTTGTATTTTATTATTAACGTCGGGATCTAAGATCAAAATAAACCGCGATAGAATCCGTTTAAAACTAGTTTTATTTTTTAATTATAAGTAGTTGGTAGTCATATTCATTGCAAATAATACTATATTTTATGTGAAGTTAAAAATAAAATAATTTGAACTTTTGTTTTTCGTCGTAATCGAGACACAGTCGCATGCTAGCTAAGTTAGTACACGATCCATTTGGTTTTTACATTTTAATATCAGTTTCTAAATTCCAATCGATAGGTCATTAGGACGCATTCACACTGTCACGTAACAATGACATAAATTCAAGCGAACACGCTCCCGAATTAATTCTGTGGAGTCGCGTATTATATTTATTACCTATAAACTGAGTGCGTTTACTACTCTACTCTTATGTATAGACAGATTAGGGTAAGGGTCTTTGATCTAAGTTTGAAGGCAAGTAAGCTTCAAATATTTCTCATTTTATTAAGTACTAGAAGTGTAATAAATTTTCAATAAAATAAAATAAATAACCTGTTGAGAGTCGCACCACGCTCCCATATTTTTGCAAAGAAACATTGTAATTACATTTTATTCGGTTAATATTTAGGAGCTAATCTATATTAATAATTTCGTTCAGGGCTACGGTAGACTCGATCGAAACCTTATATGAATAACAAAACATAAAAAAATATTGATTTCGAGTCGACAACATATATCCGCAAAATTCGGATTATGGAGAATTTCGTTAAATTCTAATGGCACTGACAAACAAAAAAACCGCAGTCGCCATCTTGGGTAATTTATATACAATTAATAAAAGGCCGCTTTCCGTAACAGATAATTTATTCTGCTTCGAAGTGATTCAAGGAGTTTATTATCATACAACCTCCTTGAAGTGATTACAGTGCTGACAAGGCGTATGACAGTTGCATGAGTTGGGACCAGAATCGTTTCGGAACGCGTTTGAAATAATAGTTCAAGAATATTTATTTCGCTTTTTTCATTTCACTTATTTCGTTGCATACTAGCTCTTATATACGCCTCGCCAATCAACACGTCGCGTGCGTCGCGCCAAAGAAGTATCCATCACAAAGAACTGTGACTCATTTGACTGTGTAAAACGAAACGTCTTGCCGGAAACATAGAGTGAATCTTAACAAAACTTAAAACTTTTCGTCAGTCGTTGTCGTTTCGCGAAAATATTAATATTATTTGTGTGTAAAAAATAAAAATTATTTGAGTGAAAACTATTGCAGTTTTCATTTACTATATTTATTAAACACAATGAACGAAGCTATACGAATCTATGGCTTGCTTACCTTTGATATTCCTTGAGAACCGATGACTACAGAAATATTTACCTACATTGTGTATCCATGAGTCACATTTCAACCGAGCGGAGCCGGGTTTTCATCTAGTAGTTTAATAATTTGGTAGAATTTCAGAAACAGGAGTTCCATATTCCAAAGTAGCAACTCTGCAAGACCAATCAATCAGGGACCGAAAAAAAATATATAAATGTATTGAAGCGGCGCGCGGCGGTAGCCTAATGGCTAGGGCGTCGGACTTGTGATCATGTGGTTGCGGTTCGAATCCCACCCATTAAACTACCGACGTGAACCCACTCGTAACACAAGCATCTTAGGTTAACGCGAGGGGTTAAAGAGATTACTAGTAATGTGTGACCCACATTGCTAGTAATCCTTTCAAAAAAATAAAAAAGAAAATTGTCACCCATGCATTTGTTATGCATCAGTTACAAAACAATCATCACACGCTCACAATTTCACTGCAAAAATTGTCAATCTCATATCAGAAATCTCTGGGCGTTTCCCAATAAATATTCGGACATCATAAACATGATGTGCCATCAGTCGGGGGACGCGGTGACATTACACGCGCGTGCAACGTTATCGTAAAATTTTACGACGCTACAAGATCACTGCGGCCGGACGGCTTCCGCTCAAGATATTGTTATTATTCCATTGTTGTTTGAAAGCAATTTTTGTAATAATTTTTCGAATATGTTTGGGAATTAGTGTGCTAAATGATTTGAGTGAACGAACGAGAGAGATGAGCGAGTTGATATTATTATGTTTCATTTGTTTAAAATACATAATATTATCACGAACATTTGTTTATTTAAAAATTACTCGTGCTATAAATATTGAATAGTTATCTATACTATACTCAATCGAAAAGTTTTGGATAATCAAGGACAGGTAATAAAATCCGCGCCCGATCTCAATTTTTTATACTATCTGTGATCTGTGTTGATGATTGACCGATGTTGTTAATAGTAATCCAATGAACATACATTTTATTTATGTTTACTTTTATAATTTTAACTAGTAGTGTGTCCACTCATAACCCTAAAACCACCAAAACAATTCAACAAAACAAGTCCACCATACTCCCTAAACCAACAAAAAGGAAAAAAAAACTAAACGAACATCGAAATAATATGACAAAGCACTCGGAAAAATACAATCCACAGCGATAAATTAAGCCTACGTTATCACCCAGTACCTCTTATTTACAAAAACTTCCCCCACAACATTTGTAAGAAAAAAATGTGTTAACAAACAAAAAGATTTATTTTGAAGTGGCAGATAAGTTCTTTCACGTATCCCCGCCACAATCAGGGAAGGAACGTTAAATAAATATAGTGAAAAACCCAATAAAAGTATATAGCCTAATCTCTATCCAATATTTTCTTAGTTTCAATGGAAGTTTTCCTTTTAGAAATACCAGTTGGATATGCGTGGACGCGTCTCAATTTTTAGATATTTTGTTGATGAAAGTATTTAGTAAATTCATGTTTCGTAGTCGAAACTATGATTAATTTGACTATTCTTGGATTCAATTGTCTATTTATGCAGTTAGTAAAAGATGTTAAAAATAATATATATTACAAAATTACAAAAACAATTTACCACTTTACCGTAAAGAATCAGACGAAACATAATTATTTTGTCAATTTCATGAAAATTATTTCAAAATACAAGCAAAAAAAGTGCAAAAAACTTTTTTGTAATTGCTGTAATGCAATAATAATAATAATAATAATAATTTATTTATTTTCTCGAGTAACACAACTCATTTTGTTAGTAACACTTATAACTATGTTAGTAAACAAACAATACAACAAAACAAGTATAACATACAATTAAATTAAATAAACATATAAATAACAAGCCACATCATTACACTACTGCTGGTCCAGCAGATAGTTTGCAGCACCGATTCACGATCGCGCAATCCAGTCGGCTGGAGATCATTACTAGGATGCTGTTGGTGCTGCCCCGCACCCTGCGTACCAGGGATGCGCATCTTTTACGCATTACTGTATAAAAACAATCTACGTTGTTAAAAAAAATGTTTTTTTGGCAACATTGTTAAAAGCAGTAAACTGAGCCTGAGCTTTGACTGCTTCATGGGAATATACTTTTACGTAGGTATATCCTCTTTATTCCGTCCTCAGTTTCCACCTTATGCTTTTATCGGCAGAGTAACTGTTACCGATACCAGTTCATGTTATCTCACAATTATTTAGGAGACGCGTTCTCACCGATGAAATAAACACTCTTTGTAAGGAAGGGGAACAGGATATGTTATGGTAATGAAAATATTTTGAGAAAATAAACGAAAATTGTCTGGCGTTTTAGGAATATTTGTTTTGGATTAGGAATAGTCTTAACTGATACGTACCTATTAATGATTCAATTAATATTAATAATTGTTAACGTTACGTTGAGCGTACACTGTAAAAGGACTTCATTTCAAAATTTAACATTCTTTTGAACTGAAAATAACTTGAGAGATAAATACCGTAAGAATCGTTTTAAAATACCGATTGATTTTGCATTATTTACTTTTTTTTTATATTACATTATTACGTCCTATCTATCTTATTCATGACGTATAGCTTGTAAGTAATTAACAATCTATCAATTATTAAATCAATCTTAATCTAATCGCACTGAAATCAAATATTTTATATTTATCAACGAAAAATAACCAATTCCATCTAATTAAACAGAAAAACAGATATTTTATACCAAACAATAAAATCGTTCACCATTATTGTAGTGGAAAACGTCGCCATAAACTTTAAGTAGTTCGGACTCAGTCGAAAATATGAAGGATACATCGTAAAAGTGGGTAAATAATACAAAATACAATAAGTGCCAATATTGAAGGAACGCTCGCGACGGTGACACAACGAGAGCTTTGTCTGACGTATTAATTTTACAGAGGCATTGAAAATCAAAGATGGCGGCTGCGTAAGGGTACAATTAATTTTTTTGTGCTAAAAAAAGCAAGATTTTTTTGTTTTTGATTTAGTGTAGAAATTTAAAAGGATTATCACATTATTTGTTATTTTGATAACTTTACATTTTAATCCTAGCGTGTGATAAGTCAGTCCGTGTAAAATAAAGTATTGGGGTAAATCCGGTAAGACTGGAAGCCGACCCAACATAGCTTGGGAAAAATTCCACTCAGATGATGTCAGACAGGGACAGGTAGGGTTCTTATAATTGAGTGTGTTTATAGATTCATAATAATTCATTTCAATATTGTTTGTGGGACTTCTTTGATCATCTAGTTTGTTCTTAATTTTGTTACTTACAACGACTTTAAATGAGAGACTTATAATGTAATTATGAGATTCTTTGGAACATGATTAGACTTTTTTTATATGAAGTAGGTACATATTTAATCATGATAGATCAGTTTCTAAATCAAATTAAAAAATATTTTTAAAGTTCCCAATATTATTTTAATGAATAGATTTTAGTTACTATCTCCAAAATTTGTATGTCTCATTGTGTCCCAACTCTTAGGGCTCGTTGACACGACTAGGCGTCATAAGGGCGCGTCCACACACCGCCGCGAGTCGCGCTCGTAAACATTTACGATCCACCGGGGATTAAACTCAACTCGTGACGTTCGTTTTTATTAAAAAACAACTATCTGTGTTTGTTGGGTGTTTTTTTTTATTGGTTGCATTTGTACTTGGTAACTGCAAAGAAATTAGACGTGTAGTTTCAAATGGTACCTGGGAATACTCGGTTCTTAGCTGTGATTTTCGAATGTCTGACGAAACTTTTCTTCTGGGAATATTGACTTCAGATGGAACTGAAATTACACAGATCTGTTATTAAAAAATATTTGGATCTTGATGAATTTAGGTGGCTTTTTAGCTGAAAAAGCACAGTAAGTACTCGTCTAAATAAGTATCTACTTACCCAACTACAGGGAACTATCATATGGTAATGTCTGGTCATATTTGAACTAGCTTTTGGTCACGGTTCCACTCGCGTCTGCGTCAATCATCGTGACAAACTTAGCCTTTAGCCTTCCTTGCTAAAGGGGAAATCTAACACTGAAACAATTTTCAAATCGGACCAGTAGTACCCTAGTAAGCAAACTCTTCGGATTTATAATATTAGTGTAGACTGTAGATAGTATACTTTAACAAAATCATAGTCAATTTCTGTAGCATTCTGTATTCATATCCATTGAATGCTTAGCATGTCTTCCAACGCCAAAGATGTCATTTTTATGTTTTCCATTACCGCAGGCTACCTTGCGCTTTTGACGCATATCAGTGTCTAATATTGTAACAATATAATTTTTTAAAAGAGTAACCTATGGAGTTACTTGCCGGTTCTTCTCCATGGGAAGGACACTTTGGAACCGAGCACCTAGAATCATTAGATTAGTATATAATATAACGTTTCTTGAGCGCCTTCTTGAGGTTTATAAGAAATAAAAAACTTTTTGATTTGATTATAAAACAACAATAGACATTGCAGCAGTGTTATTTTCTAATTAATCAGCCTCGCAGCTTTTAGAATCAAGACCATGGCAAAACTCTTATATTTTTTTATTTTCCTTCGCTAAATATTTTCAACGCTTAGCCTAACTTCGTTTGACATAGTGATGGGAATTCGCCTACATCAAAATTCACACAACTTAATCAATTCTATTTTCTAACTGCATCGACCACGGTGACCGATAGCAAATCGGATTACTGACCAGCGGTCAACACGTTCGAACCCGTCAGAGGTAATAGGATAGAAATGCATGTAATTGATGATAGTACTGGTAGAGTGCATTGATTAGATTGGGAAACTAAATTATGATTTAGTCTAAAATGTTTTAGTTATAATTTTAGTCTGGTTTATTTAGAATTTCTGTCACGCAATAGCGTAGTTTTAAGAAGAATTAAAATCAATGTGGCCTCGACAGTTTCATTCTATATACTAAAGTAGTTTTTCTAAGAGGCCATTGACTAACAATATTAATGTCGTGGTGGTTTGGCGGTTCAATTACCGGATTTGGATGCACATGGTTGCATCTTCGAAAACACGCAAGTAGCAATGTGACTTTTACATAGTTATATTTACTTTCTTAATCATTCTAAGACAAACGGTGAAGGACATAGTGAGGAGCCTGGATTCCAAAAAATGAAATCTAAAATCCCGCAATGAGCAAGCGTGGTGATCATTGCTCATTCTTTCTCTATATGGGAAGAGGCCTGCGCCCAGCAGTGAGCAGTTAGTAGGTGGGTATTAATATTTTTAATTATTATAGTAATTCCTTTTGTACAAGAGGAAGCATGCAGGACACTTACAGGATGGTGCTGTTTTGATACAGAATATAAGGTATAAGGATCGTAATAATTACAGAAAAGATAATGTGAATTAAATAGGACAATCGGTTGTGTATCATGAAACGAATACCATAAAAATTAAGCTTAGATTCTTTCCTAAGCGCATTTTAAAACAACTGAAACGTCAGTTTAGTAGACTTTTTTTTACGGGGGATACCTACAAAGGGCGGCCAGCCTTACGGGATTAAGACCGAGGAGTGTGGGATTTTTACCTCTCTAAAACAACGCCATTAATCACCATCAGCACATGGAGGAGGGCTCTGTTACCTCTTAAAGACCAAACCAGAAACCCTCCTGTGCAAAGGGTAAAACGCTGTAAAAGGGTCTTCCCCGAGTCTCACTATTTTTGGAAGCTTTCTCCAAGCTCACTTGATAGGCGGCAGACTCCCCTCTCTTATCACCTGTAACCCGAAAGTCCTAGTTTAGTAGACCTACTAACATTTTTACTCCATCAATTAATATTACTTATAGAATCTCGACTGAAATATTTTTGCTCTGTCCTCCCACGCTTATTACCGTGGGACGTATTAATCCCACTGTCCACTGGTCAGTTTACACGTCAAAGGGTTGTTACATAAATCCTGTTTTGACGCTTCATTTGGTCAGATTGTCCGTAATGTTATTTGTTGTGGGAAATTGTCACTTTGACCGCTAAAAGTAGAAATGTTGCGAGCCGAAAACGTCCGATAAATCGGTGACCGATTTTTTGAGGTGGAAAAAAACCGTATGTAATTGCAATAGTGCGCACTCGCTCTACAAGAACTCGCTCAGAATTTGCATCAGAATCCGAATCGGCCTGATTATGGGTCCTAGAAAAATTCGGACGTGGCAGGCCATTTTATCTGAGGAATACTTGAAAAGGTTAACGATATGCCTGGGCCTGGCCTGGCCTGGCCTGGCCTGTTCAATTTAGGTATAGTTACGTACGTTAATGTACGTATTTCACACGACAAGTATGTATGTTTTTTAAGTGCAAGTACGCATAGAATTTTTTGTAGTATTAAAGTTAACTAATGATAACCTTGATTTAAACATGGCAGTAAGCTTATATCTATGACCAATAGAGAAATATTATGTCTTTACTAAAGACGCCCATTACAAAATGATTTTTCAATTATTTCCAATTCAATTAAAAAAATACTTACTTCAAAAATCCATTACATCGCTCTGAGAATATCCTAAACTCTATTATCACACCATTTATCTTTCAAAACCATTGCGATTGACGATCATTAACAGTTCATATGTTTTGACAAACCATTAAGCTTCTGTCAATTGTTATTTGACAATCGAACGTCATATTTTACACATGACGTCATCTTTACAATGTCAAGTGACGTTAATAGAGTCTGTGTTCGAAATATGAAACCTAAAACCATTGCGAAAAAGAGATGGCAATATCTATTTCAATAGCTTCGTCCCTCTCTTAGTATAACAATTATGGTTAAATATGTTTTTTGTTTGTGATTTAAAAAATGAGTTATACAATAAAAAAAATGTTTTTGTTGCCGTTTAATAGTTTTAAAAGTGTTGAGTGAAGTGGTAGATGTTCCTTTTTTCCGAATTTAAATTCATTTCATAATTTAAATGATTTCTGGAGAGATTATTAACAGAAATAACGGCTTTAGAAGGAATATTAAAGAATATGTTTAGATTTTTTGTCTTATTGATGTCGCCGCGCGGGGCGAGAAACATTAATTATTTATGATACATAATAATATATTATTATACAAACATGTATGTACTTATGAAGACAGTTGGTAATGGATGTCACGACTTAATTAATAAAACCCATTACGCACATGTAAAACATCATTGCTACTACACAGGACATCAATTAATACCGTAATTAGCAGATGATATAAAAATTAACCCACATCAGATTGAATGTCATGTACATGTCATTTTAGGGTTGATAGTAAGTACCATCTAATTAATTAGTTTTAATTACTCTAACCCTTTCGCTACTTAATTACATGCACGCACATCTTTTTACAAATTAATATGAAAGGGTTTAATAGTCATCTTACCTTTTTTATTATTTATAAATATACTTTTGAGTGTCAAATTATCCAAACCGGAGTATATATTTGAAGTATTGTGTAATAATGTAAAATAATAGCGAATATTTTCTGGAAAAAAACAACCACTTAACACAATGCAGACGAAAATCTACAATCACAAAGCCTTTATTAAAAAAATCAGATCGTGTAAATTTAAACTATTTTAATATTCTACAAAAATCTAGTTATAAATATAATGTCAACCCTCTAAACGCATCGTGCTTCCAAATTACCAATATTGAGCGTGTCGGTCGAAATGTCCACACGTGGTCGCAAGATTTACATCGCAACAATGTCTTAATATAAGTGTGACCACATCAATTAACAAATGTTCTGTAAAGATTTAATCTTTCGGACATTTGTGGTCAGCAAACAGGGAACTGTGATTATGTGAACATATTTTGCATGATTTTACGATTTCGTGGGGTAAGTTTGTATGGAGACGTAGTAGGTAGTGGTAATTGTATAAAAACTTTACGTGTATGCTACATAAACTGTCCATAACAGTTTGCGCTTCACCTAATTTTCAGACTTAAAGGAATAATTCAAAACTTACCGTACCTACAAGAAAATTTACGTATTTTAAATAAACGTCACTTAGCAATAATGAAGTTTGTTTATTTTACTAAACCTGCCTTTACGAGAATAAAAAAACATTTTCAAAATTCTAACACCACATGAAGCAATGCAATTGTTAACACTGAAATTGGTGTGACCGGGCCCAAATGACCCCAGAATTCACGGACAATGTATTTTTAAGGACATCCCATCCGGTTCAAGTGTGAATGCGATAGAATTTGTTCCGGACCCCAACAAAGGGTCAATTTTAGAAAATCCTTGCCATTTTGTTTTGGCTACTCAATTTTTGATATATTTATGTGTTTTCGCTAACAAGCGTTTCAATGTGGGTGTATAGACCTGTCGATATCAAATTAAATTTATAGCTATTGATAAAAAGATTTTATTTTATATTATAAAATAGATACGAGACCAATAATTTTTATTAAAATTAATTTAATTTCCCCGATAATCATATCGATTTTCACCATTTAAGGTGTAACAGATTTAAGGTGTTGGTATATTCCTTTCGAAAGTAAGGTATCACAAAAAGGAATATACCAACAAATAACATTAAAAAATATTACCCCAAACAAAATTGAAAGGGTGTGGCCATTAATTTTATTAATGATATGTTTAAAAAGCTATATTTGAAATTAACCCAAGCGTACTTTCACCGCAAACAATCTTCGCAACAAAGCGAATAAGAGAAGAAAACAATTAATCACTAGGTGACAATAAAAGCGAGAATTATTAAATGTATTGATAGGGGCGACTACTATTAATTTATATTATTGGTATTGTATCACCTGCTCATAATCTTTTTTGTCACATTTTAATTTACACGAGAAAAAAAATATATTTTTTGATGATTTTTGAAGTAGTGATGATTAAGAAAACTGGTTAGTTTAATGATAAGATGAACATGGGCAGTATATTTGTGTAAAATAAAATAGTAGATATTAGGAATAAAAAATGACCCAAGTATAATTATTTAACAAAAAAAACCGACGTATTTTGAGGCGAAATATTAAAATATTTTAGTCCAATACTTAGCAAAGATTTACCAATCCATAAAGAAATTATGCTAACCGATCTCATAAATAAGAAAAGTGAAAACCATACACAGTTAATGTGGCTTTTAGAGGCAATAGGTATGTTTTCCCCTTTACCAACTTTTGGGGTAAAATATAACACTACCTCGTGGGCAAGGGGTTAACTCAGAAATGTCGTTAGTCCTTCACACACTCTGATGATTTTCTATGGGGGAGAGAAAACATTTTTTGCGTAAATCGAGTTTTGACGCACGGATATTACCAAAATTGGAGTGACCCGAGGGAAAAAAGACAAAATTATTGTCTGTGGAGCCGTTAAATGAGTTTATTGGATTTATATAGATAAACGGGTTTTGTTGAGTGTATTAGCTTGTTTTTCTATTTTTTATCGAATTAGAAATTTGGGATAAATCATGTGCGTCGAATGCGCAGGGTTAAGTAGTGTAGTATCGAAGCAGTTGTTGGTTAGACTTCATACAATTATCATAAAGCATGTTTCTAGAATAAAACTATACTGTTTAAATAATCAGCTTGCTTTGTTTATAATCACTGTCATTTAAAAACTATGTAGGAATAAAGTCGAAAAAAAAAAACAACAAAAAAATGTACTAAAAAACCAACACCATTATTTTTTCAAAAATCAATTATCAAAACACTGGGGGTAATTCCGAATCGCGTCGGTAGCAATTCAACGAATTTGAACCTCGTAAAGTTAAATGGACCGTATTACAGAGAGGAACATGTGTACTACTACTAATGGATTTAAAATTTATTGTATTGACGCCCACTTTATTTTTAACTGAACTTCATATTGCGGGTCAGGAAGAATCTATTTTCAGAGTGATAAGAATGAAAATTGTTTGCGTCGATGGTAACAGAAAATTTGTGCACAGATTATGTATTTTATAGTGGGGTATGGATACGATTATATTGGTTGGCTTTAAAAAAATCTTAACTTGATTTTATTTAATGCAAGATTTTCCTGCGGCTTTTTCTCGGAACGACGAAATGAAAACTACAAGAAAAATAAATAAATGTTTTTCCATAAGATTCGGTTTATTATACTACCTGTTTTTACTTAAAGTATTTACAATATCTAAAAAGTATTTAGATACGTCATGTTCAACTTTTGATTATTTAGAATCCCATCCAATAAAAGTTGCAAATCAACATCTAAAATGGCCAAAATTTCATTATTTGCACATAACTAAAGGGGACTTCACAAACGACTCATATACTCCATCTAAAATGCATGTGAAGAGCCACTGATCATAAATCGCATAGCATCGTGTATACCACGTTAACCCGTCGGATGTCAATCGTAAAGTTTTACGATATCGACTAGTTTCCGAAAGGGTTCCTAAGACGTATATCGGACATATTGCTAAGTTATAGACGGTTACATTGCATGTTGAGCTGCCTTTCGAATATAAGAAGGAATGAAAATAATGTAATAAAAACATGCGATTGATTCTTGTTTAAAGGCGATAAAACATGTGTACCTAAACAATTTTATTTCAGGCAAAGGCAATCATAGCATGGCCTAGCACTCCAATTAGAGCCAATGCTAAGGTATCTAATTAGTTCAAATGGGCTGTTCCACACTTTGATTGTGCGTTTGGTTTAGAGACTAACCAGCTAGCAGCAAAAATACCGAAGAACAATAATTAAGAAATATAAAAAAACTCGTCATAAAATCAATCAAATCCTTCCACGATATCTACTCATGCCAGAAAGTAATAGCATATATGGCTCTTTCATCTAGTCATTTTTAAGAACTAGGTATAAAGTCATCCAGTCCAATTGTAATCTCTAACATAGTTGGAAAATCCAAAAGTGCACGCCTAATAATCTCATTCATTACAATAAAATTGATATTATTTGTAAATAATAATTAAACTACATCGAATTATGTGAAGTATTTCGCTCGTTATCGTGACTTTTTAAAAAAAATGTTTAATCAGTTTAAATAATAAAAAGAGATTTAAAAATATCATGAGTGTTAAAAATAGTGTTTTTTCTCAACATTTGTCTATTTATATTCACTTATAAAAGCAATAAAGAATAAAAAAAGTGACATTTTAAGTTGGAGAATCACTCGGTGTGCGTAAACTGACAGTAATACCCACCTCAACGCTTCGCTTATGAGGCGTGCAATAATACTTAAGAAATAAGGACTATCCAAGTTCAACGATAAAAACAAGATACACCTCAAAACCAGGCTGGAAATGTTACAAATTGTAAAATGTTCGTCTTTTGAATAATAATAGGAGGAATATATTTCCTGGTATGTCTCTTACATACCAGGAAATATATATATACTCCTATAAATGAAAACTCCACAATACGTCAACCTTTTCGTAAACATAACAATACTCGAACAGTTTCCTTACCGTACCGTTTCCATATGGAAATTGCTTCTCAAATGGATTGCTCCGATTTCAATTGAAAAGTTAAACTTGGTTATTTCTTCGAATTCACTCCGGGATTTCAATGCTTACGATATGTTGTTTATTTCGGTGGAATTTTGATTCACAGCCTTTATTGTAGAGTTTTCAATTGATTTTTTTTGCCTAATAAGTACCTATTAATACAAAAATGTGATGGGTTATTCGTCAACTCGACACGAAATACTGGACACACGTGTGTCCAGTTGGTGAAACTCAAAATAGTATCACTTATTATTTCGTCATCTGGACACGCCAAGTTTTCAAGTGTGTCCAGATAGTGAAACTTAAATTAAATCACTTTTATGTTTTCGCCAACTGGACACACGTTCATATTTTACTTGAATTCATGAGAAAGTACAGTCAAGCAGATTAATGTCCTGTGTCACAATCATCATCGGTCACTAAATGTTCCACTGTTGGGAACGGGCGATTTTATGTCATTGTAAAATTATCCACCATTTCTGAATTTATTAAGTATATTATATAAAGAAAAAGAAACCAAATACAGTACAGTTTCTGGTAGCAATCAAAAGAGACATGAAAGATTTTTTGCGCCGGGTCATGATTGACTGACCTATATCACGAAAAAAAAATTGATACTAAGTATTAGAATGAATACCATGATCGCAGAAACTGTAAAGGTGGGTACTGACCAACGTTACGAGGTGTAATGTAACATTCGCATCGAGCGTGTAAACGCTGTGTTTTAAAATCGGCGTAACATGCTCGTCAAAACTCTGTACTAAGAACTCGTGAATTTAATTGGACCGAGTGTACATAAAAAGGATACAAATTATAGAATACGTACTGACCGAACCGCGTAACACTCAAAGGATTCGCCAAAAAACCGACAGCCGGGTGGAGCACTCAAAGCGAGCAACGAGCGGCTCGTTGCTCGCTGGTTTCCCCGTAACACGACGTACTGACTGCACGAATGCTCGTGGTGTAACTCGTTACATTACGCCCCGTAACGCCGGTCAGTACCCACCTTTAGAGAGTTTGAATCTGAAGAAATCAGCATCGGTCACTGTATCGAAAAACTGAAGTAAACAAAAATATCTTTATATTTTATTGTCATATAATATTCTATATTTTATTGTTGATTTTATTGATCTCTTTATTATCATCTAGTGTTAGTAAAATTTTGTAATATAATTAGGTACCTTAATTATTTTATTTCCAACGTGTCAAATATTGTTGTTACAGCGTGTAGAATAGTTATTTAGAATAAGTTATGTAGAATAATTATTGTTTGTAAAATTACCTATTTTAGTATTGTTATGTCTTATTAAGTATACTCTACCGATGATTATGTTTTGTATTTTATTTCATTATTTTATGCCACCTATAAGTATTGCTTTTGCTCCACAAGGTTTAACGTTTCGTTCCACTTTCGTACAAACTTTACTGCAACTACATATGTTATAGTAAGCAAGCAAACTTTTCAAGTTCGTATAGGAGTCGAGTGTATCTTTTAAGATTAAAAACGTCTTTGCGTTCAACCTTGGATTAAACAAAATGAATGCTGAGTTAAATTATGTTGGTACGTCCTTATTTGATTTTTTTGTGATACTCGAAGTGATATTGTTTTAATTATTAAGTACATATTTAGATTATATTGGATATTTTACACGTTATTGTAATGAAAATACCTATAGGTATTAAAAAAATGTGTCATTAGCTAATTATAGGTACTTTATATTTATAAATCTTCATATTATTTGATTGTTTATTTTTTTTTTAATTAATAATAATTTTTATTTCAAAATTGGTCTTAAATAAAAGCTGTAAAGGTTTTTCAAACATACAAGTGTGGCAGCCATTTCATGCAATCCCCATTATTAACCTGACTGTACCTTTTTCTTGCGAAAAAACTGGGTGTGTCCAGTTGGCGAAAACATAAAAGTGATTTAATTTAAGTTTCACTATCTGGACACACGTTTAAACTTAGCGTGTCCAGATGACGAAATAATAAGTGATACTATTTTGCGTTTCACCAACTGGACACACGTGTGTCCAGTGTTTCGTGTCGAGTTGACGAATAACCCAATGTGATAATGTGACAAGATAATGTTGTAAACCATTACTTCAACTCTAAAACAGGATATATCAGCAAAAAAATCATTAAAAATTCAAATAGAATAAAGCGTTGCACAAACAAACTTTACAATGTTTAACCCTTAACCGCCGCTCCGGTATTTTATACCGCAACTATAAAAATACCCGGTATCGCTACCCGGTTCGAGGTTCGTTAAAAACCGCATTAGTCGCATTTATCGATGTCGTTAACGTGAGCTTAACTGTTTTAACTTCGGCGTGTGGTTCTCAAGGTATCTATATAAGGAAATTAATTGTTCAGCGTTTATAATTTGATTAATTAATATAAATAATTAGTTTTATCATTTATAGAATATATTTTACTCATAAAAGTAGCTTGAATTTTGAGAGTAGAGTTAAAAATATGTGAAAAAGAAGTCATAAAGAACAGTGGCAGTTGTTTTGTTGTAGGTGTTATTTAGTTTTATTATTTCCGTGATGATACTTTTGATATGTTTTCGATTTAAGAACATGGTAGGCAGTAAATTATTAATACCTATACAATGCACGTAACATAATTATATATTTGATAAGTTTTTGCCCATTTACCTTTTTATACATACTCTAAATACATATAATTTTAACAATCTAATAAAACGCATCACAATTTTGAGAACCAGCCGGATATGTCTGAATTTAACTTCGCAACTACATCAGCATCACAATACGTACAGACGTTTGTACGCGGAAGCTAAAAGTTGTAAATTTTTACAACTCACTGTCGCTCGCAATTACTACTGCAGGCGAAGGGTTGAATTGTATATTATGTGCTTCGCTTGTGCGCGTTTGTTTTATTCAAGACTATAGAATATTTTTGATGCTGTTTATTTAAACTAAATGTTTTTTTAAGTTTCACTGTATTTAGTAATAAGTAGAAGAGTTTATATTTTAATGAGAGTCCATCTTTCTGATTGCAATCGCAATAAAGTTCTCGGTATACAAACTTATTTATTATTTGTTTTATTTTAACTTTATACAGTCTTACTGTTGGGAATAAGTCTCTTTTGTAACCCTCTCCACGTAAAAGCAAGCTGCTTTTCAGAAATTTCTCCTGGTCGTAATGAGAAAAAACGTTTATTCATTTTTTTGCTAGGAATGTATTCACAAAAGTTAGATTACCGTAAGATAATATCTCTATCAACAATCATAATAAATGTTATGCACAGTAAGATTAATCCTAGTATTGAGTAAGTACAAACCCTGAAGCGGCCCGGATAAGCCGGTCACATTGCAGATAACTTCACTCAGAAATTGAGGACAGCTTCTGTGACTATTACGACCCGGATATAAAGTTAATTGAAGTGTTTATAACGCAGTTGCTTTTAGTTCCTAACGTTTCAACTACTACTAATGTTTCAAGTTTATTTAAATACGATATTTCGCCTTTAAGCCTCATTAGGTTGTTAAGATAAGATTTATATATAAAAGAAGCTAGAGAGTGCTAATATTAATTTGTTTCTCTAAAATGCATCAAAATAAAAAAAGAATTCAGAATTTATCACTCACCGCATTAACAGGTTACATTTTATTTGTATTTAATTTCTTTTATTTTAATTTTTTTGAAATATATTTTTACGCGATGATTTTATTTAACTTTTTGATTTTTTGGCATATTTTTACTTTTTACTTGGTTTAATATGTCACTTCTAGTAAACTATACTCAGTTACGTAAACTAAATTTGCATTCGCGTTACCTCGGTTTAGTATCTTGCGGATCAGCCGTTGGGCCTCCGTTTGTACTAGACGTACTTGACTTAATAAAGTACATGTATTTGACTGTTATATGTATTGAATGCTGTATTGTATTGGTAAAGGCAAATGTGATTGGGATTATATGCTATAGAAAACTTATTGTGAGTTTTGAGAGGTGTTTGTAGTTTTGTCCTAATGTTCTGAATTTGAATGGTTAGGGGCTCTTCAATTTAAAAAGGATTTACGGCCGTGTTTTGTTTTATTTTAAGTTGATTGTGTAGCTTAAAGTTTTAGATTGTTTTCAATCTCAGTATTTCGGAAATAATTATAATGTGGAATATTCCTCGCATTTCAATCAAAACAATTGTAAAACATTCAAAAGCTGACCAGAAAGCATATATAATATACAAGGATCATTTTCAATAACCTAACGATTCTCGAGAAACCAAGAGAATATGCTTCTAAATGCTATATCATTCACTTGTATGTACTTGTAATTTGGGTACTTCTGACTCAAAACCGACACTCAAAAGTAACATCTTCAACTACATTCACACGTCAAAACTAAATTGTCCTCAAATTATCGTATTTCAGAGACCAGTTCCCACGAACGACACGTGTGTTATAAGAGGGAAGTGTCCTCAACAAATATTGTCTTTGAGGACACCCTACACGGTCTTGACTGTTTAAGAGTGAAGGAGGTGAGTGTTTGGTGACAATAGGTTGTAATATATATAAGTTAGGGGATTATTAATTTGATTTATTGTAATTTTGTATTAATAATGTATGTTTATATTAAATTCATTCTGTTAGTTTTATCATGCAGTAGGTGTAAAATAATTGCAAGAAGTAAATCGTTCCGATTACTAAAATTTAGACTTAAATGTTACTTCTGTCAATCTTCTGTCTGTTATAAATAGTATCTTTATTAAAATATGAGAAGTTATACGTGTCTAGATAATTACAAGTATCTAAATACTAGCAAAAAAAGAGCTGACATATTGTCCAAGTCATGGAACTCCACAACACTACTACGGACAACAATATCATCATTAAAATCACTGCAAATAGATCCAAAGTACCAAATAATCCATAACAACCGCAAACAACAATGGCTACTCAAAAAATTCCCTTTTCCTTCATCCACTAACCTAACTTAACAATACGATACCAATAATCGCTCTCCCTATTAATTATAATTGACATATTTCGTACTCTGAAAGCAATTTGTCGAGCATTTCAATGGTCACGTGGCATTCTTGTTTGTTTTGATGTCCAGGGGTATGATGGACCGGCCGCGATCATTAGAGGGTTATGTGCCTCTTGATTTGAGTATATGATGCGTTAGGTAATCTGAGTGTTGTATTTAAGTACTATATGGTATAATCGCATGTCTTCTAGAAATGAAAGATTACAACTATCAATACTTGTTTTTTTTTTGTCAAAGAGAACTCAGTCTGTTTTGTGTATAAGTATAATTATTTTTTCTCTTCAAATTAATTATTCTTGTTCTATAAGTCTACTCTCCAGGAAATGAGGGTCAGCTACCAACTGCTGGAATGTACCTCTATATTTCTTGAGGAGAAACGGAAAGAGTTCAGATGGACTCGAGATCCCCGTCCATTACCGGATCTTGCGGAGCTACGACTTCCTTCTGCGTTCAACTTGCCTATTTTGCGCGACCTTGCCCATCATAATTACCTTCAAGAGTTCATAATAATATCTATTTTACCTTATTTAACAATTTATTTTTATATTTAAATATTTACAAACATAACATAAACTTATATAATACCTAATAAAACATATATTTACACACGTTTTGCTTTATAGATGGAGATGGGTAAGTTTTTTTCCTATAAATAACAAATACCTATAATATTTAGATAAGAAATTGTTAAGTTCTCCATAACTTATTATATTACAGTCTTTAGATTGAAATAACGAGCATCAAATAATTAATATTTAACTTATATAATATGTTTTTTTAGGTCTAAATATTTTTTCTTCCACAGCAAGGCCCACCCAAATTGGTATGCTCGATTTCTTGTAAACAATATTTTTTTTTATCCCTTGCCCTAATCCGTACAGTGCGCTGACACAACACACTAATTTGTTCCCATTATTGTAAAATTTCGCACAATATAAAAAAAAAACAAGAACCAAGCACGTTCTATTTTATTGCAATAAATATATACAAAAGACTCGGTAGCCACTAATTCCCACGTTCGATAGATTCAACCCTAAAATGCGCTAATTTTAAAACATTAACTTGACTATTTAGTTAAACACGTCGCCACGCGAGCGCCGCGGGCGGTTTGAAACAAAACATGTATAACAATAACAATTTGGGTTCGCAATGAATAATACATTAATGGGGCTGTTTTTTTTAGAGTTACGTTTTTGGTTTACCATATTATTATGAAGAATTCGTGATTGAAACAAAAGAAAACTTTCTGACCACTGCTTTTATTGTTTTTTTTTTTTGCAATATATTTCGAGCTTAAAGTATAATAAAAGAAATTTAAAACTCCGTAATCATCTGTAATTATTATTGTATAATCAAATCTTGCTACTAAAATTATGATTTTGTGCAAACTTCGCGCATACAAAATAAAAATATACGGAACTAAAATCAACCTTACAATGTTCATCTAACTGTTTCACACAAAAAATATTTATTTATTTGTTTCAAAATCGTTATTCAATCATTCATGGGAGGACCGGTGATGTGGGATTGTGCCTTAAGCGTTTTGTGACAACGTTTGCGGAACTAATATAATATAACAATATGTTTACTATTTTTGTTAACAGGTTTTATACTGGTAGTATAATGGAAGGATTTGTGAGTATACGACGTACTTCTAAGTTGGGGTTTTGTTTTTTTTTATTTTTCCTTATCTATTTAATTTACATTATTATTATGCTTTTTTTACTTGTCGCGACATTAATGAATTAAAAGTCTGTTTTCTAGAGGTTAAGTTATGTTTTTCAGGATTCATTCAATAGAACAGAATATAATAAACATTTACATTTGTTACTAAATTTGTAACAAAAAATATAATTACTTAGTTGAACAAATTTCAATTTAGCATAATTATTACTTTTTTGTCCCAAATAAGGAAAATAACCCTATTTTTTTTATGAAACGAAAGCTTCTCACTCAAAACACAATCAAAATCCGTAATAGTGCAATTATCTAATCAAATACCCAAAAAAATTAACACCGAGGGTGGCAGGGGAGTTTCTATTGACATTAGAAACTACAATTACTAGTCCCTGATTCCCTAAGGCTGTTTGTATGTATTGTGTGTGACGTTCATACAATCATACAAAAGTATTGAAGCGTTTTGTGTATATGTTTAGTTTTGTGGGCGCGCGCGTTGGAAGGTTAAGCGGTTAATTTATTTTATATCCTAAATGTCGTGGGATTTAATTAATTTTCCTTAGTTATTTGACTATCCTGAATTTGGTTCACTTTAATATATTAGATAAACATGTTTTAATTTTATAACATTAGGTTTATAGAAAAATAAATACAGTTTAAAAAAAGCATCTGGGTACAATTTATTTTACAAAACTAACCTTTCAGATTATTTGTAAGCTACCGTATTAGGTACCTATAAAAAAAGAACCACCGAAATTTTATTCAAATCATTTTTGCAGAAAATTTAACTGATCACAAATAAAGAGAGGTCAGAACTCAAACTCAATGATAATTTTATATTCGATCATAGATCTGAGACACCCTACGTAAGAACAATGGCCACACGTCACGTCGACGGACACGACACGTGACCGGCACGCGCCCGCGACGTGATGCACACCGGAAAATTGATGCACTGAGTTAGATTTTGTGACTTTCAATGCTAAGGAGTGGATGTTCTAAAAATTTAAGCGGTTTGTTTTTTCCGTTTATTATGGGTGTCCATAAACATACAATTGTAAGTACATTATGTTATTGTATATCGTTTAAATAAGTTTAAAAATAAAAGAAGGTTTTTCTTTTCTTGTGAACTGACAAAAATGTTGGGTAGCAATTTATATAGGTTTTAATAATATTCCTACGTTAAGGCTATTCATTATTGAATATGAAGTTCAAAAATTAATAAAATTTTGAGTAAAATAAAAAACTAAAATTCATGACGAAAGAATAATATAAAAAAACAACATAAATTAAACTAAAAATTTTCAAATTCAAATATAAGGCGCCTCCACAGTTTTGCCTCTTCTAAATCTGACATCTTCCATTTACGTACGTTTGATTCGTCGCCGATTTTTGTCAAAGCCATCGTAAAACACTACTGCGCCCGCGATTGTTTTTATACAATTTACTATACACATTCACTCATTCACTCGCTCTTTATTCACTCATTTAGATATGGTGTGTGCCATTATTTGGTTTGATTCGGAACTGACAGACTTTGTTATTTTTTATGTGATGTTTTGTTGTGATATCTGCTTAGTTTTCGTGAGCGTGTCAAAGTTTTGATTGTCTGTCAAATCTGTATTGTAATGTGGATTTGGTGTCGTGAGAATGTTTTTTGTTGTTTGTTTATGTGGTGTTAAGTTTGTGTTATATTGTTGTTTAATAACAAACAGATTAAGAGATTGTAATTCATTTGATTTATTCATTTTTACACAGTTTTCTGTTTTCATAAATTATTTCACCAATGATTAAATGGCTTGGAATGCACTAAAGGGCCTAAAGTCTGTATTTATTATACATATCTTGATAATTAAACAGTCATAACTCTTCTTAATTAAATCTTAATGAAATTGAAGTTTTATACAAAATCCAATATAAAGTGGGAAAACATACTCGTAAAACATCAAAACATAAATTGAGATAAAAATATGACCTCTGACTCATTATTCGAAGCTATTGTCCATCAATTTTCCTCTTAAAACTTTCCACTCAGAATCGCACGCGATCGTAATCGCTCATACGCTAAAATTCATTAAACTCAACACGCTTGGTCTGTTTTAAAGTCACCCCCTGTACGATTCAATAATTACATACGTTTTAACCGATAGCCACCCCTCTTTATATTTGAATATGGGTTTATTTCAATTGACTTAACTGGAACATACCTAAAAATGTACAACGACCAAACCATTTTGATCCATAACAGAAATAGATAGAGTAGAATTTCGTTTAAATATTTTTATATGATAAGGGTGATTTTGAATAGATTTGATTGGGATATTAATACAATTTTTGTTCTTATAAAACGTAACTCTATTTGTAGTATTGTCACCGCCACTTAAAAGGCCACATGTCGCCTCAAGGGCTTCTCGTTTTATTGTGTTGCAATTTGAGTATTTATTTTGCTTAGAACTTGAATAAAAAAGTTTGATTTGACAAGTATCAAATTATTACCGTACGCTTCTGCTTCTGCTTCTGCTTAGCCTTTTCCCAAGCTATGTTGGGGTCGGCTTCCAGTCTTACCGGATTTGGCTTAATACCGTATTTTACATAGAGCGACTGCCTATCTGACCTCCACAACCTATTGCTAGGTAATACAGTATTCCATAGTAAGACTGGAAATTATTACCGTACGATGGGTAGGTAATGGTATTGGTTGTGGAAGATTTTCATTCTTTTATTTCAGATATATATCCGTAGGAGTGTAGGCTAGGCAGAAGGGAAGGAGTGTGTCAGCTATCATAGTAGCCAATCAAACAATCTTCATTGTGAACTTGTGAGGAAAAGTTGCTTAAAAATGGAATATTTTATTCGGGTTTGATGTTACAGGTTTTTGAGTAAGAAAAGATTTAAACAATCCAGTTCAATTACAACATTAAAGTGTCAATAATAATTGATGAAATGAAAAACTAAATTCACGCTTGACCGCTACTAACGCAAAACAAAGCAGCATCGTAACTCAAAGCGAATAAAACTTCAATCGGGGTTTAATAGCTTTTAAAATTCCGCAGTGACTGGCGAACGCTTCAGTATTTGTTTAATGGACACCGGGCAAACCGCGAAATGCCCGGACACGGAACAAAACTTAAAATAATTGGTCCGCAATACGCTTCAGCGATCCTCGGTGGATGGTGGATGGAGAGGTTTTGATACTTTAATATTTTTATTAAATAGTTTTAAAAATAAAGTCTTTTATTTAAATGGTAAGATGTATATTTCAGTCCTAGTCAGCAAATAAATATGTACCGAAAAATTAAGTTAATTTGGGAGAATTATGAATTGCATTGGTGCATGAACTTAGATGGATATAGGAAAGGGTGACCCTGACCATTGTAACTATGGACGGATTTTATGAAAGACTATAATATGTCTTGTAACACACTAGAAAGGATGTTTCATCTGCTCATCTGCCTAGCCTTTTCCCAAGCTATGTTGGGGTCGGCTTCCAGCATACTGACCACTGAATAACGTTTTTTACATGGAGCGACTGCCTATCTGACCTCCAAAATCCATTTTACTGTGTAATACAGTATCCCATAGTAAGACTGGTTGTCAGAATTGTAATAACTTAACGACTGTCAAAGACCATTGCATGACAGTCGGGACCAACGGCTTAACGTGCTTTCCGAGCCACGGAGGGATCCCGGTATCTTTACTTAACCTTTGATATCGTTCAAACCGTACGGCTAACACTTACCCTTATTAGTATTTTTTGTCAAATTAAAATTGTTTTCTTAATTAGTAATAAGCATTTTTTTGTCAGAGTCAAACAATAATTTGTCTTCTTTCCGGTGGACAAGTATCAAGACTGTTTAATCGGTCTAAAGTCCATGAAAGAGTTATACCGTCGCTGACTATACGCGTAAGTCATTAACTAATACAAATAAATTAGATTTACGGCAAAAAATGGCGGATCAGTGCCGTGGACGGTAATACCTCCCGGGGGATGGTAAGGAAGCCAAATGTACAGGATGTTCACAATTAATAGTGCAGTTTTTGAAGAAGAGTCGAGAATGGAGATTATAACTTTCTCTTTTAGGTTATGTTTTGAATGTCACGAGCTATCGTCCAGGTCAGATAACCGGAACTGGCTGTTAAATTATAGTTTAAATGAAAATATAAACTATTTTTTTTAGGGTCACCAAGATACAGGTTGTGCCTAATTTGAGATGCTATATGTTTTTAAGATTTGAACAGTCCCCTATTCCCCTATCCTTTTTTTCAATTTCAATGCATGTTATTACTTCTTTAAACTCAGTGAACGCTAAAAAACTATTTCTATCTTTTTTTAATTAACTCGTATTTTTGTGTTTAAAAGTCTGTCCTTGAACGCCTATATTATAAATGTTTCAGAATTCATTAGATTTGGTAAGTAACATTATCTAAAAAAAATCGAACAGTAACGCTTTTAGATTTACAAAAATAAGACATACTATCACTATTCAGATGCACTGTGGAAAACAAACATCAAAATATAAACTCTTCCTCGAATTAAAATTAAAATCACAGAATAACAATAACATGTTCCCAACTCTACGTTATCCAATTTATTTAATACAACACATTTTGTAGAATAAAACTAAACTAAATAGAAAAGCGAAGAGTGGCGTTTAATTAAACCATAGAGTTTAGAAAACACGAACTGTCTGTTTCTCTTTTAAAACATGTTTGGACGTGTTTGTGAATGTGTTATGTCTAGTTGTTAATTAAATGTAGTTTAGCGAGGAAATGAGGATTTTAGGATTGAATTTCCAGAAAATGTACCTTGAGGTTTCATTGTTATTCGGTGCATTGTTAATTATAAGTTAATATTAAGGTGATGACAATGGGCTAATCAGAATGTATGTGGTTTAAACGTGGAATTATGAAGTTATGTAGCTTGCTATAATTTGCCTGACTTCTTGCGCTCATCAGGATCTGCTTAAACAATGTAGAATTATGAAGATATGACTAAGCTTACTACAATTTTGCATGTCTTTCTGCATTTTAAGAAATAATAATAATACCTATTTCAGACTAGAACCAAAGTGTGTCAGTTAAACACTAACTTTAATAAGCTTCTTCTGCCTAGCCTTTTCCCAAGCTATGTTGGGGTCGGTTTTCAGTCTTACCGGATGTAGCTGAATACCGTATTTTACATAAAGCGAATCTGACCTCCACAACCTATTGCTAGGTAATACAGTATTCCATAGTAGGACTGGTTGTCAGAATTGCATTGACTTAACGACTATCAAAGATCACTGTATGACAGTCGGGATCAACGGCTTAACGTGCTTTCCGAGGCACGGAGGGGTCTCGGAAATGTTTACAAATGGTCACCAACCGCGGCGAGCGCGGCTTAACCTTTATTATCAGTCAAACCGTACAGCTTACACTTAGCCACGAGCCCCTCTACCTACTAACTTTAATAAGCGTTAGTTATAAACTAAGAAAGAAAGGAAATGTTTTATTTGGAACTTCGCACGGCACAAACCACATCAATTATCTGTTAGTTTGTAATTATTACCTTAAAGTAAGATCTCAATATTTAAGCGTGAAGATAAGACCTGAAAATATATTGTCAATTTCAATCAAGTAAATAGCCTATAATGTGCACACTGACCATTTTCCTATTATCTGCAAACCAAACACCCTGTACACGACCAGTTCAGAATGACACAGTCCCAACCTTTCCACAATCTAATTACTGTAAGTGCTCTCCAGAATACGATTGTGCTATAAACGTCTGCATTGCAAACTGAGAGTTACAAATTAACTCTATATTACTAGCAAACACTGATCTATAGTTAAGTGGTATCTAGGTACTAATTATTTCTTTTTTAGTTTAGACCCCACTGCTGGGCAAATGCCTCCCCTTTAGTCTTCTAATTAACTAATTAAAACAATGTATGTATAGTTAGTTAGTACTGTTGTGACACAAATTCATCATTATTTCGGATGTTTAATTATAGCAATCAGTTATGAGATGTTTTGGCCGGGTTGTAAGTGAAAAACGCAAATGCTAGTCTAAAGATATCGAAAAATGTATAAACCATATATTATGCAATAAATAATTGTGATAGTATTTGTTTTTGAAATTATAGAAGAAAACTTTCTTTACGTTCTGGTTTCGACCGATCCAAATCCATGCTAAAACGAGTAATGACCATTTTCCTACAGAATAAGAAGTAAACAGACTAGTGGGTCTCAAATGGTAAGGGAACACTAAGATCTTAACCGAAAACGTGTTTTTTAACTTTTCATACGGTAATCGAATCCAGTTACTATCTCAGCATGGAAGTACATGCAAAGCTTTATGCACGAAAATGAGAAACAGCAGCCAAGCATACGAATGTAGGAAATGTTATGAACATTTAGGGCTTCATAAAACATTAACAGTGAATCTAATTTACCGGTATTTATTGAACAATACTAATTAAATGAAGACCATAACGTACTGTACTCCGAATATCGCGTGACATACAAATGTTCTAATATTACCAGGGATGCACAAATGGCAATATAATTAGCCGGTATTGCGATGTAATTGTTTGGGGATGAATGTGAAATTAAATGTCTGTAATGTTTTTGATGTTTATTCACAGCTATGTTATTTTTGTTTCAGAAATGCAGCAAAGAGATGAGGCAGTATCAAAAAAAAAGGCTGATATTTTAAGGCGAAAAAAAAACCAGAAGGAATTATTGTTTGGAACTATGGATTTTTAGGTGTAAAAACAAGCATAACTTAATGTGTTGCTTAAAACAATAAATGCAATAAAGTGCTTATTAGCAAATTAATTTCACACAAAAAATTAGTAAAGATAGTATTTTTTTTCAAGTTGTAAATTTTTTTGCTTACCTCCGTTCCGAATCCATTACCAACATTCTACTTAATTAGTAGTAATATTCAATTAAGCCAAATCAACCAATAAAATACCTAGGTCCAAACTAAACGCCTTGAGGCATCCCTGTCACATATAACTCATATACTTAGGACTGATCCAATCAGCCATCGGAGACATCTATATCGGTATTTGCCTTCAAACGGAATTGTGCAGAGGAGCACGGAACAATTAATCGTAGATTCATGTCCTCAGGCTGATTAGACAAACGTCCTTTCGGTTGGTCGCTTGCGAATGACAATCTAAATGACCACCTTGTCCGCTTGTGAATCCGTCTTAGGAATATATATTAGGAATATCCTAATTAGTATCGAATGGAGTAGTATGGCTCTGTTACCGTCCACTACATACTCGACTCTATTCACAAGATTTTAAGAAAAATCTAAGGTTTCAGTACCTATCGCCAAAAATGTATGGGTATATTAAAGTCAAAGTGCTATGAATGGAACTACGAATCACTCAAAAATCAACACTAATTTCGACATATATAACAATACATTAATCATTTTAAACTGGATTCCATATTAGCCTAAAGAGTTAGCTACACTTAAAAACAAAATGAACAATTTAATCCCCTTAAGTGTGCACCACGGACAATGCAGAGAAGCATCTGTCACACTGACATTTGTCACGTGATCAAAATGAATACGGGGTCCTATTAAGTGAATTAGTATCCAGAGGTGCAATTATTGAATTAAAAATGTATTTGTGTAAAGAGGTCGGTGATGAATATTAAATTGTCCCCTGTTTGTTTGATTGTTTCATGTAATTTGTATAATTGTATGATTTTATCGTGTTTTTATTGTTTTATATGAGATAAGTGTGGAGAATAATAATTATGAATCACTTATGTCATTTTGATTGATCACAACTTGTCACTACGAGACGGTTTTAATTAACAAGAATTGTTCGAAAGCTATTCTTAGACTGTCGAAAACTACATCTAATATAGTTTTAATTCAGCGTTATCTTATTGGAAACCCGGTACCAATGTTTCCGAATGTCCCTTCTGAACAAATGTAATTAGATGGTGTACCTAAGAAAGCAAACAGGTTTGATAACATCGATTGTGTTTACACCGCAAATACTACGTGATCTTTGTTCCTCGATAAGGGTTTGGTGAGATAATATTTTTTCAGGATACAGCCTGAATGGAACTTATTGGAGTTCAGTATACGTGTAACAGAATCTAATGCTGTGTGATTAAATATTTCTCATTAAGTTTCTTTAAGGTATAACTCTGTTGTTATGGCAATCGGTTTAGCTTATATACACTTAAAGTTTACTTCAAAAAATCGGGAAGTCGACATTAATAATGAAGTACATAGATAATGTGGACAACATCACATACATTGCTCCGAATCCAAAGTAAGTAGCTAAAGCACTTCTGTTATGGAATCAGAGACAACGAAGTTACCACAAACACCCAGACCCGAGACAATGTATAAAAGTATTTTTCTACAGTACCCGTCCAGGGATCGAACCCGGAACCTCGGAGCTGGCGACACCTTGAAAACCGGTGAGTACGCCACTCGACCAAGGAGTAAATAGACAATAGATAAGTACTTATTATAGTCATATTAGTGCAAGAGTGGCATAATTTATTTTCAACCTGTGTTCTACCGTAACTGAGTTACTTGTTATAAAGGTGTTTATGATATTTAATGTGAACACCGTGCCTTAAAAATGTTTCAAAACAAATGTGACATAATTGCCAAAATTTTAACTTATGTCATAACTAACAATATGGGGATAAAATATGCAATTAAATATCTTTGTAATATGTTTTTAACATGTTAATTATCAATCACTTAAATAGACACCCAACAATCCTCAATATTTTTTATGACTACATAACGGGCAACACCAATATCCCCCCCTTCAAATCTATTAAACTGGATATCAAAGTAACAGCTAATAGAACAGATGTTCGGACGTTTCGTGAACGAAAATTAATCCGAAATACAATCGTGGAAGGAACAGTAATCCCTCTCGAACAATCACTTGTCACTGGAAACCACTCATGCGCAGCGGGCAAATCATTTGTGTGGTGAGAAAGCGCTTGAAGCTTAGTTGTGTAGCAATTTCAGGTAGAACATAATATAATATATAGAACGATATTTTTTTTAATAAATTTGAAACTATTATACCTACGTTGATCCACTACTGTCTGACTTCCAAATCTCTTCGTGTGGTCTTCTACAAACGCAACCAATTTATATTCATTTATTTTGGTGGCTCAAGAACTATTAACAATGAAATAATAATAATAAATTTTCAAAGTAAAATCTCTCAGTAAGTAAGTAAATTATAATTGTACACAGCTTCGAGAATTGTAAAAGTCAGCATCAAGTGATTAAAGCGCTGTAGTAACCATAGACAAGTGTTGCAAGCTAATATAGAATGGTATTGAAATAAACGATTTTTTCGCTCCAAAACATTTTGACAAAAGGTGTCAGATTGACACTTGCACATTAGTGGCAAGTGTAAAAATTGTATGCGACAAGTGAAATGGGGTGGATTCCATTTTACGGTTTTATAATTTGTTGAAGATTATTATTTCGGTTTCAATTGAATAATTTGAATGGTTGGTTATATAGAGATAAATGTTTGGCGGCTGGTTACCCTGGCTGTATAATGTTTTTCTGTTATTACTTTTTTTTTCTACGTTATCTGTGCCCTATGGCTTTCCTTGCTGTTTTATCAAGACTAGTAACTTGATGTTAAGCAGCCTTTCTTCTTTGAGAATTGCTACGAAGTGCAATTTGTTTTTTAATACATCTGTTAGTTTTTATTTTCATTGATATTTTTTATCAATTAATGGTAAAAAATTGTATAGATTATGATAACCTACATGTCCATTTAAGCGTTTCTCAAAGTCCACAGATTTTCCTTGCGCAATCCCGGTTAACTTATGCGTCAATCAAGACATTCCGCAAACGACTGTATCTTGACATTCTTTTATAATAAATAACCGCCGCCCTTTTAAGATTGCAAATGATAACTTATTTTAAAATTTACGGCCATTTTCTTACGAATCAATCCTGGGAAGTGCGGCTTTAGAGCAATTAACTTGAGTATTTGTGATGCTGTAAGTCTCAAGATAAAAGCGAGTTTAAATGGTTTTACTATGTGTTCCTACTTTTCAGCGTGTGAACACTAAAATTCGACTGGCCTGTTGGTCTAATGGTGAGTGACCCTGACTGCTTAACCGGAGGTCGTAGGTTGATGCCCGCCCAGGACAAATCTGTGTGCGATGAGCACGATTTATTCTGTCTGGGTGTTATTTATCTATAATATATGTAATAACAAAAAAAAATCTATCAGACAGGATTCTACAACATAGATCTTATTGCTACAGCTTTTAAAAAAATTGTCAGTCCATACGGTTGGCAGCGAGGATGATAGCTCAGGGTATAAAACGTGTACAGTCACGAGCATAAATATGTATACACATAACCTATGTAGCGGCGGTAGCCTAATGGCTAGGGCATCGGACTTGCGATCATGTGGTTGCGGGTTCGAATCCCACCCATTTTTTTTTTCTTTTAAAAACGACGCCCGCACTAAGGAATTTATTCCTTGTGTCGCGGGGGTTTCACAAACATTCAAATCACATGCACAAAGAACACCCAGACTTGCAACAAGCATTTGTGGATCACACAAATACTTGTCCCATGTGGGGATCGAACCCGCAGCACGTCGCGCACAGTGGTAATTGGTGTGGTGACCTATACCACTCGGCCATCCGTGCAGTCAATTACACTACCGACGTGAACCCACTCGTAACACAAGCATCTTAGCTTAGCACGAGGGGTTAACAAGATTACTAGTAATGTGCGACCCACATTGCTAGTAATCTTTTAAAAATTCATACAAATAAAGATACTTGATACTGGTTGCAAAAGCTCATGCCGCCACGAAGATGAATCGCTTACGTCGTGTGACTTGTTCTGGTCTGTTGAAGATGGCCACATCACCAAGTTAACTGGAAGCGATCTCAGAGCCCGGGTTATGAGTCAACTGGGCGATATTTGCTATAAAGCTTTATCAACAAAGATTAGTTTATCGAAACAGATTGGAGACTTAGTTAATATTAAATGCAAAACGTTGTTGGTATTAAAATGCGAATGAAAGTCATAAATATTAATTTATTTGTTTTTAACTCTTATAAGATCGTAAAAATGAGAATGAATCTTTGCATGCTTAAACTTTTTTAATAATTTTCTTTTACTGAAAAGGTATAAAAAATATCTTTAGTAATTTCATTTTCTATATGATCGCTTCGTAGCTATACCTAAATCATACATTAATAAAGTCAACGACCTCCGTGGTCGAGTGGCGTACACACCGGTTTTCAATGTGTCGCTAGCTCAGAGGTCCCGGGTTCGATCCCCGGACGGGACAACGTAAAAAAAATCACTTTTCTACATTGTCTCGGGTCTGGGTGTCTGTGGTACCTTCGTTGTCTCTGATTCCATAACACAAGTGCTTTAGTTACTTACTTTAGATTCGGAGCAATGTACGTGATGTTGTCCACATTCAGTAGCTAAACAAGTACACTAGCTGCAATGTAGGGGCTTAAAAGAGGCGTTATCTCTGTCGATTTACTATAATTTTAAGTAAAAAATCTGTTAAATACTCTAAAACGTAAATACTAACACTACCCGCAGACTCTCAGAACACAGAAATGAGTTGGCGACCCGTGGTAGCTATACCATTATCATCGTTATGCCACGTTATGTTTTGTTTGGACCAGTATGTGGACAAAAACAATTGAAAAAAAGAAAAATTTTATCATTTATTTTTTTTAAACAACCATTCTTGTTTTTTTTACAAAGTGCTGGTCTCTTTTGTGCATTTATTTCAATAAATAATTTTCACATAATAATATGCAAAATTATGGTATATCTTCCTTATAAGTTAACTTTACCTGTATACTCTTTGACGAACAAGGAACGAACTTATAATTGAATTCCTGTTAACTGCTCCCCACTGACTGTTAAATCTCGCTCATAACTCGATCCATACAAACCCTTTGTCCAGCAACATTGTATGGGATTATTTCAATAGTTTTATACACTATTACCTGTTATATTCGTATGCTTATAAGATATGTCGCTTTCTTAGTAGCAATGGAAGTACTTAATGAGTTTGATGTCGCCTTATTGACATCCCATTTACTATTTCTCGAAAATGAAATATTAAATTTATTTATTTAATCTCAACACTTACAGCTTATCTTTTCAGAAAATTTCAATACGATAGTGTAGACCAATATTTACAAAAAATAGCTTCTCTATGTACCTACACAACGTATGTGGTATTTTACCACGGATTTCTTGGAGCACATACCTACTCTGCCAATGACAATTTCCTTCCTAGTTTCCAATTTGTTTATATGTTTGCGAATTTCTAAGAAGAATCTTACTCAGATTTGTGTCTATATGTGACACTTATTAGTACTTGACACTTAATAGTTTATAACTATTTAAATAAACTATGATAATTAGGGCATTATTTTTAAACAGTTTAACTTTATTTTTTACCCGTCAACGGAACAAAGAAAGTATTTGCGTATAAGGTGACAGTTTTTGTGTCATAGGAATACTTGAATATGTATTACGTCTCCATAAAAATGCTTCAACTCTAATAAAGAATAATTATATACTTATCTAGGGAAAACAACATAGAAAGGTTTAAAAAAAAACTTTGCCACATGAAACAGTCTCACCCATATTGATAAAAAGAAAATTCCAATAGTGAAGTTCTAACAATAAATCACAGAGTTAAAGTATATGAATCATACGGATTATCTCAATAAAAATAATGGTTTTCTTTTGAGAATACGGTGAAATAAATAAAGGCATCTTATCGCGTGGTCACTGCGCCTTTGTTTTATCCGGGAAACCATTTTTTATGCTTTGGCAATGATTTATGACGATATAAGTTGTGTTTGCGGATATTATAATATTTTGGCTGGGATAAACGTAGACGAGTATCGAGCCACCACGATTGCAATATTAGATTGCATTGTTTTGAATTCAGATGTTCTCACGATATTTTCTTTCATCGATTGTCTCTATTATAATTATGCCTAACGCCAATATAATTTCGTCTAAGAATAATAATTTAGAAAGGCAATAAGAAATAGGCTGGTTTATCTACATAATTATGCTTTATACATAGGTATCGACAGGATTAATTTAAAAGGAGTGCGTACATTCAACGAGGTAATCAGGAGCATAAAACTGAACTACTTTTCCCAAGGAACATAGGTCGAAATCTTAAATTTGAAAATCATCTTTTCAAGAATAAGTTCAATTTTTACTCTCCTGTGATGGGTTCCAACCTGCAACTATGGGCATACAAATCCGTTCATTACATTGCTAGGTCACTGCGAAATTTTTTGGGGCCTACAAAGTCTAAAAAAAATGACGGTTTGTCTGAAAATAAAAAATCACTTAAAACTATCAATACCAAGTGAATAAAAAAGGTTCATGGACTATCGTACATGCAGAACATTAGTCACTCGCGTCAGATTCGCGGCTGTTTTCTACACGCGAACACCCGAATATGGAGCTCCATGAACAGGGAGCTCCCTGACATGCAATATATTAAAACGTTTGTGGGAGTAGCGGAGAAGCAGAAATCCAAGTATCCATGTCACGTGGTGAATTAGAATGCTTAAAGTTAAAGATGAACTGGTGCAAGTTTTGATTGAAGAGTTTTCACTTAACTAAAATTGATTGTTATTTGGTTTGCTTAAGGTTTTTTTTTAACAAACAGCCAGCTTAAATTACTTCCAATAAAAAAGTCAGGTAAATAGCACAGATGAGAGAATCATCGGTAGGTGTGTGACGAGACATAAATTTAGTTTTTAATTCCCGGTTTAATTTTTTGCTGATCTGCTCTAGGTGGGACAGGATAGAATCAGTAGGTCTAGGGCAAGCCTATAAGCCCGACATAACAGCGGTTTTTAGGTTAATATCAATAGACTGGCCTGTTGGTCTAGTAGTTAGTGACCCTGACTGCTAAGCCGGAGGTTGTGGGTTCGATTTCCACTCAGGACAAATCTCTGTGTGATGAGCACGATCATTTGTTCTGTGTCTGTGTGTAATTTATCTATAATATGTATGTATTTAGAAATATATAAGTATGTTTATCAGTTGTCTGGTTACCATAGTACAGGATCTGCCTAGTTTGGGATCAGATGGCCGTGTGTGAGCTTTCCCACGATATTTATTTATATTAATAGATGTTAAAATTTTAGACTGATTCAGTAAATATAGTTATAAATTAGCATTAATCCTATAAGATACTTCTTATCTTATCACAAACAATTACGTAAGCTTTAATTCTACCTTACAGGCATTCCATGTGTCTACTAAAATTCTTTGTACGCAAGAATGCGATGACCCCATGACGGCTAACAAAAGGTATTTCAATTAGAGACATTATTCTTGTCACTTGAGCTGCGATGGACATGTCTGTTTAATTAAAACGGTAAATATCATCAAGGACCTGATTGGTGGAAATGTGGAAAGGAAAATTGTTAAACAAAAGTAGTTAGTTTGGCTGCATGGATGGCTTGCGCCAACTACAATTGCAGGATGTGATACGCTGTCAATCCCCGTACGGGACAATTGTGTGATCTATAAACAAATATTGGTCCCAAATATGGATATTCTTTGTGTTTGTATGTTTATGAAATCGCCTGCTATACAGCGTTGGTGGAAATAAATGGCGACTTAAAAGGTTTTAAATTTGATACTGTTAGGGTTAAAATTATACAGGCTTGAGGCTTTGATATTGTATGAATTAAGGTCGGGTCTTTGCAAAATATTCTTCTTCTTTAAGTGCCACTCCAATTAATGAAGGTCGGCTACCAGCTGCTGGAATCTATCTCTATCTTTTGCAAGGCGGAACAGTTCACAGAGCAAGCGTGTTGATCAATGCTCATTCCTTCTCTAATGGGAAGACGCCGGTGTCCAGCCGTGGGACGTTTATAGGCCGGTATATTATTTCAATAGTTTATGTCTTTGGTAAAATTCATCATAACTCTTTCTTATTAATCAAGAGTTCCCTCTACTTTCTCTGTTACCCATATTATAGTTCCGACTTAATAAAAAACCCCCATTATTTGTATGAATTGCTGTAAAACCATTACTAAATGAAAATACCTATACAAATGTTTCTTAATACTATATTACCCGTTAATAGAGGTAAATTATACGTACCACAATCATACGGTAATACGAAAGTAAAAAAGTTAAACAACACATGCGCGGCAACCGCAGCGCGCCTTCGGTGACTCATCGCAACACTAGCCGGTTAGGGATGCGACACCATGATTTAATTATTCATATAATAAAGTACACAGTCATTTCCAAACCAAACCTTAGTTGATTAAAAAAGAAGTGTTGCATAAACAGCAAACGTTAAACGACATAATAATACTTCCAATAATGTTCTGCAAACTGTATATTATTTCATAAACCATTTTCTTTCAATTGTTGGATAATTGTTGCCAATTATGTATACAAAGTGTCCATGTTTTAAAACAAGAAACGTCGTGTTTTCTATAATTATTGGTTTACAATAAAGGGGTGATTGGAAATTCCGAAGTGTTTGTATTACAGTTTTTTGTGCTAATGGTATCATTAGTCCCGTAACTGCATAGTTATGAGGAAAATGTAACTACCGAATGATTTGCTTACGATAATATATGGGAACTACAGAAAAGTCCGGTCATGTTCGAAAAATTACTTCAGCCTTCAGCCCATATAAATGAACAACGTTGTCCAGTAAAGTAATAAGTAGTCATTATCTACCTAGCCTTTTCCCAAGCTATGCTTAGGCCTTAGTGTTAGGTTTTAGTGGCCTTATGTTTAGTACCTAAGATAAAGGCCCAAGGCCCAACGCCTTCCTTCTATCAGATATTTCGCTAAGTATTTGCACGAAAGTGAATGTTAATTCAACGTACCTAATTATCAACCACGATATCAAGTATTGTCAAATGGACAGAATACGAATATATTCTATTTGTTTCACGGGACGGAAAACTATGAGACCTAGAATATTTTTATTTAGTTGCATAAGACAACATAACACTATTACTCCACCTTGACCAGATCAAATGTTAAATCTCACGTGAAACCAACCATCCGGATAAGTTATGAAATGTTTCATCGGCCAATAGAATAAAATAAATAATTCATGATATCGATGTGTCGAGGTGCATCACTAGCAGTAAAGGGTGACCGGCGGCGTGTCGCCGCGGTAACGAGGGCGTTACTGGTCAGGGCTGGCATAATATATAACCTAGAATTATTTTAGGCAATAATTAATATAATTATATCATTTTAACTTTAGCACTGATTATGTCTAGGTATAAATCTTATGTAACTAACAGTATCCACAAAACATATTTGAATAAAGGTGAGTTAAAGCGATTGAGCATTTTATATGCTAGGTTATGCCTTTTATGTTTAATTAAGTTATTTTTTACAATTATTTGTATGTTGATAATGTCATTTTTTGCTTGAAAAATATGAATTTGTTACATGTACAGATAGTTTATAAATATCTTTAACTCTCCGGTTAATAGTATAACCAATTGTCCCCTGAATCGCTGCCGTGTTATTTCGTTGTTCATATAAAACTTTTGCTATTTACACTTCAAGTTTGAGTGAAGGCAGGTAATGGCCGTGGGAGAATACAGCTATCAACATGACAGAAAATCATCAAGTATTAAGTATATCAAATCAATCCAAAACCCATTTAAAATCGACAAAATCCACTCAATTTTACAATATGATAAACAACAACTGACAGCCCTACAAAGGGGGGTAGGGTGGCAGAAATATGCGACTTAGTAGGGGAGCTATTGTCCAAGAGTCTAATATATCAACGTTGAATATCAATGTGAACATCCATCGCTTTCGTGGCCTCTTATTCGGCATAATTCGGTTATTGTAGCTATTTCTTAAGTTGATCACGTGATTATGAAGATCAATGGTTACGTATCAAGTTGTGAATGACAGTAGATGTACTGTAATATAGTTTAGGAGCTCGGCTAGTTGGGATATATTTGTTTGTTTTAGTTTTTAGATTTGATTTGTGACGTCGTTTTTTGGTGACGTATTGGGGTTGGCAGAAACCTACTTTATATGCTGGACGTTAGAGGGTAGCATATCTTTAAAAAATATTTTATTATAGTAATATATATACTTTTTCAATGCAAGCTGGGGCGAGTCCGATAGTAGATACCAGCGGACATACCGCAGTTTTGCAATCTTCTTCTTAAATCACTCTATATATTGCATGAAAGAGCTTATAAATCCGTTGCATAGTTTAAGAGGTCTAATCGTACAGGCAGTGAAAGCGACTTTCTTGTTGCATTCATCACAAAAGCGGATGAATGGATTTGGATGAAATTTGGAATCATCAGAAATTTGGGTTTTTTAAAATTACTTTCAAATTTTTCATTTGTTTTTGGACTCAATTCTGAAGTCCTCGCAGACGAAGTCGCGGGCAGAAGCTAGGTAAAGTATCGTTAATAATAGTAACCCGAACCCGCAACTGCTCACCGGAGTTCTGCCTAAGGCTATATTTTTTCTTTCCTCTCTGCTATTTGTATTAAGTTACAAAAATAAGATAGTAAGTATTTACTCGTGTATTAAAATATAATAGTATTTAATCATACTACAATCTTACATCATACATTTCGTTCATTGTTTAGAAAACAAATAAATTAACAAATCTAATATTTTTCTATCTTTTTTTTATATTTATCAACTAGGTACAATTCCCAGTATATGAAATAAAATACATAAAATATTACAGATATATCTTTTTATTCTATTCCATTCTTATCTACTTTTTCAGTTACAAAACAAACAATATCTAAATTAAATATTCTTATCTTGCACACCTGTGTTTAATCTTCACATATAAATAATACTTTTTTGTCTAAAATAATATTATTTATTAGAAGGTCAAAGTTGATCAGATATATATTTATCACGAGATGTCAAAGGTTATTTTGGGGAAGGCTATTAGGAAGGGGTTCCTAATAATTGTTTAAACCCTTAATTGATGTGGATATAGTAACTATTTTAAAGACAATAGAAATATTATTTTGTGTTTGTTGTAGAGGCCTAATTAGGACTTATATAAAAAAATGAACTGAATAATTTTGACTGGTCTATTGGTTAATGACCCTGACTGCTAAGCCGGAGGTCGTGGGCTCGATTCCCACCCAGTACAAATGTTCTGTGTCTGGGTGTTATCTATACTAATATTATAAAGCTGAAGAGTTTGTTTGTTTGTTTGTTTGAACGCGCTAATCTCAGGAAGTACTGGTCCGATTTAAAAAAATCTTTCACTGTTAGATAGCCTACTTATTGAGGAAGGCTTTAGGCTATAATTTGCAGCAGTAACCGATGATCACGCGAGCGGAGCCGCGAGCAACAGCTAGTTTATCTATAATATGTATGTATTTAGAAATATATAAGTATGTTTATCAGTTGTCTGGCTCCCATAGTTCAGGCTTTGCCTAGATTGGGATCAGATGGCCGCGTATAAGATGTCCCAAGATATTATATTATATTATTATAATGGTTTTATTTTATGATAAGGTAGGTACTGTCGTCTACAAACGATGTTAGATGTTGTAAATAAAAATTACTTGCGTCGTCATCGTATTGTGTATTTACTACAAATTACATTTATAAAGGTATCGTTCTAAAACTACTTAGATTAGGTTTGCTTTAATTGTTTTATGAGCTGAAATTGTTACTACTTTTTTGATCAGAATAAATATCTTTTTTTTCATTCTTGTATAAATTAATACCATTATTTAACATTTTTTTTAAACTGTCACTTTATCATGATTATGGCAACGTTGATATTACCTTTGCAATAAACATTATTTACATACACGAAAAATTCACTGTAGATAAATACTCTTGAAGAATACAGACTAGATGATATTAAATTAACTTCAATAAAAAATATTACATTTTAAACGACAAACGACATCTATTAAAGCATGGCAAAAAAAAAAACAGCGCATTCCCATAGACATAATAGCAAAACTATTGCGCGTTATTACAATGAAAAACAAAAACTCAACAATGAAAAAATATTTATTGCTGCTCCATTCATTTGTTAACTTGTAAGTCGTCTATCCCAAAGACTGACCCTATTTTGTAAAGGGTTGAAATAACATGTGTAATCTGAATTATTTATGGTCAATTATGTCCTGCAAACGGACTTACTGAATTATGTTGAATATTAGAGCCATTACTATTTTCTATGGACGGTCATTGCGGATTTAGTTGTCTTGTTCCGTTGGTCTAGTGGAGATTCCCTTCGTTTATTTTTGGATAGTTTTGTAGAGGTGATTTTGTTTTTATGTTAGATTTTTTAAGCTGAGGAGTTTATTTAATCAGTTTTTAAGAATGAAAGAAAGTAAGTACCTAACATTAATTTGCACATTGCAAATTGGTGCCTACAAGTTAAATTCTGTCTGTATTAGGCATGCAAACATTTATAATTAACTACCGAAATTATAAATTTAATTTAGGCAATGTTGTTAAATTTTAAAGTTTCCACTTCTTCTTCTTCCACTTCACATACATAATGTATTAAGTATTTATCTTAGTAATTAAACAAAAATTGCTGTTCAATTTACCTGAAAACCAGTAGTAAGTAAAAAGTAGATCAGAGTTCCCAATGCGAGTTTGTTCTACGTTTACGAGATCGATAAGTTTTTTTATATTCTGCGCTCTGATTGGCCAGCTCCAAGCTCAGCACCAATCAAAGAGCCAATCACGAAAAATGTGTCGATCGCAATACACTCTCACATTCACATACACATACTGATATCCAACCATCATAGCCTTTCTTTTTAGCTGTCGCGGCCATTTACCTAACAGGAAAAAAAATAGTTTCAAAAACAGTTGCAAAAAAAAACTTGGTTACTCAACACCTTTCCGTAACAATACAACACCATAATAATTTAGTAAAAATTTGTCCCACTAACTCGACAACTTTGTCACGAATAAAGGTGACGCCAAAAAGAGACCATGTCGCATTTAATAGGACTACCTTCGAGGTCATAAATTCTATAGTTTATGATCTAGAATTAATGTAGCGACCTCATTACTAGGTATTCTTGCACATCCATGAGGGGAATGGGTCAAGAAAGAGTTATGGTGTGAAATGCAAGGGGAACAGAAGGGAGAAGTTATTCAAAGGGATTAAGATTTCAAGTCGTTGAAGGGCTTAAGAAAGAGATTTAAATAATCAAAAAAAATTTTTTTGCTAAGTAATTCTATTATAAACCTTTGAACTAGGACTATTTATAAACCTTTAATATAGAATAACATTTGAGTCCAGTCCAGATTTGTTTGCGAATATTCAAGAGGGATAAATAATTAAAAAAACGGAAGAAAATGAAAATTTTATAGAAAAAATTACTTAGCTAACCATGCAAAGTCATCCAATTAAACGTGCATGTAAAACTTTATCTTGATCAAGAACCAAGGGAACTGGGTCAAAACTTCCAGGATTTTTGACACATTTAATTACAGGTGAAGATAATAAAAGCGCATTATTTTTCTTTGTTTAGGCCTTGTCTTGGACATTCGCCTGAGTTAAAGACCTCTTAAAAATAACAATCAAAGCACGTTAATACCATTAAGCAAGTAAGAGCACGTATAAATGTGCGACATAACGCATAAAATGTTAAAAGCGAACATTTCACAATAAAGATTTTATCAAAGCAACACATGAAGCAAACCGGTTTGAAAATAACAAAACACAACTATCTATTGAAGAGATCACGCTTATTACCTTGTTTAATAAACATTGCAACAGTGTTGATTATAGCCTAAACCAGTTTAAACTAACAAAAGTGATGCCCCAAACAAGTGACAAATGTGCAAAAAATCTAGACAAAGACAACCAGAAGTACATTTTAATAGCCTTGATATAATGGCCCTTGAATCAGTTACATTTTTAATGGACGATAAATATCCTTTAGCTATTATGGCACTCGATGAGAACCTTATTAATTTGGACAAATTTTTACAACGTAACGATTTTAATGATTACATTTTACTTGTGAGAAATTTTGCTATATAACTTTTAGATTGTTGTACGATTTTATTTTCCAACTTGATTTCATTTACCGTTGTATATTTATTGTTAAGAACTTGATTGTATTTGAATGCTGATTGTAGTTAGGTTATAAAATAATCACTTGCTATACATAAAAATATTGTATTCCTAGTTTACGATCTTGAAGACAGAATTTCCAGTTCTGTTTAGCTGAATACTGTTTTTGTGTATCTTTCCTTTTTTATATTTAGTAAGTAGTAGGGAAAGCCCTACATAATACAATCATTACATTAAATATATTATGTATATTTTGCTATATTTCGCTGGAAAGACAAATGAATACGGAAATTGCATAATAGACGTTTGCAAATATCATTTCTGAATAAAGGAAGCAAAAAAAATGGGGTCACCTTAAAAATATTGATGTAACAATAACAAAAGAGATCCGTTAGACCCATTTGATATCATATTACACGTTCCACGTAACGTTAAACGATATTTAACACAGTAGAACAATGATCTCACATCATTAACACTGAAATGGTCAAATAATGACCATGAATAAATGATTCGCTTAGATAAGGGTCTATTATAAAAGGACCCTAAAGGTGTCCCTCAAGGAGATTACTTTGGACCACTATTATATTAATTATATGTGACGAAACTGTATCACAATATGGCTGCAGATTGATGCGTTGTATTGTGTGTTGATGATTGTCATTTGGATTTCAAAAGGATCAGTCAATGGTGTTTTTTGTACCATCTTCAGGGGAAATGTTTGTAGGACATTTAGTTTTGATGTAAGTTTTAATGTTGATAAATAATTTAAGTATGAAATGAAATATAATCTGACCGTAGGTATGTATAAATTTAGGTTAAAAAGGTATTAAAGTAAGCAGTTTAATCTTTAAGTAATTCAGTTAAAAAAGATTTAACAGATTTTACTTTAGGTAGGTATGAGAAGACTTTTTTAATTCGTACATTATAATTTCACTAGATGAAAACCCGGCTCCGCTCGGTTGAAATGTGACTCATGATACACAATGCAGGTAAAAATTTCTGTAGCCATCGGTTCTCTAGGAATATTTAAGGTAAGCAAGCCATAGATTCGTATAGCTTCGTTCATTGTTTTTAATAAATATAGTAAATAAAAACTGCAATAGTTTTCACAAAAATAATTTTTATTTTTTTGCATACAAATAATATAAATATTTTCGTGAAACGACAACAACTGAAGAAAAGTTTTAACTTTTGTTAAGATTCACTCAATGTTTCCGGCAAGACGTTTCGTTTTACACAGTCAAATGAGTCGCAGTTCTTTGTGATGGATACTTCTTTGGCGCGACGCACGCGACGCGACGTGTTGATTGGCGAGGCGTATATAAGAGCTAGTATGCAACGGAAAATAGCAAGAAAAAAGCGAAATAAATATTCTTGAACTATTATTTCAAACGCGTTCCGAAACGATTCTGGTCCCAACTATCATGTAACTGTCATACGCCTTGGCAGCACTGTAATCACTTCAAGGAGGTTGTATGATAATAAACTCCTTGAATCACTTTGAGCAGAATTATCTGTTACGGAACTATTAACTACCCAAGATGGCGACTGCGGTTTTTTTGTTTGTCAGTGCCATTAGAATTTAACGAAATTCTCCATAATCCGAATTTTGCGGATATATGTTGTCGACTCGAAATCAATATTTTTTTATGTTTTGTTATTCATATAAGGTTTCGATCGAGTCTACCGTAGCCCTGAACGAAATTATTAATATAGAAGATAGTATTTGGATTGGTTAAAATCTCTTAGCAAGTTGAATAAATACTACTTACTTCTATCACAAGCAGGTTTAGTGTAAAGAAAGTAGTCTCAAATAAAACGATCTGCCGTTACAAAGGACGTCCACTATATACAACTAGCTCATTACATATCCATTTGAATTTGATAATTTATTACGTCTGTACCACATTCAAAACGCCTATTAATCTCAACCATTACAGTTCCAAAGATCAGTTCAATTTATTTCGTAGAGCGTTTAGATATTTTCAACCTGACAATATGTCAGCTATAGAAACATGGATGACATGTGTCCTAAATACTTGAGACCATGACAAACATAATCAAGATGACTCACAATCACGATAATTTTAATCCCTTACTCCATGACCCTTCGAAGCGTACATTTTTTAGACCTACAAAAGACGTTAGCCACCAGTTCACAGGTCATAATGTATTCAAAATATGTATTGTGTGTGGTATCTTTTCAAATGGTATTTAAACAATGATTGCAGGTCCCTTTTGAAAGAACAAAAAATATTGGTCCCTTTTCAATGATGAAGTGATGGACAATAATTTTGAAACGGATCATTAACTTGATAAGATCGGTGATGTAATTATTTTTTTGCTGATCTTGTGAATTGTTGAGATTGCTTCACATGAGAGTCTGTTAATGTCAAGAGTTTTTTCTTGTGACATTATAATTGTACAATTTACAGTGCTACAGTTGACACCATTAAATAAATATTTAACTGCAACGGACTGGACTGATTGTTTTATTTGTATTTTCTTAAATATCACATTGAGATCATACATATTTTTTTATACATAAATATTCACTGTAGCTTAGTCCGAAAATTATCAAAATTCTTCGTATCTTTCAAGATTGTGTGAATCTTCAGTAGAATTTTCTTGCTCAAAATACAGGATTTTCCTTTCCGTAATTTCAGTGGCCAGCTATCCGTGTCGGACAATGGGACCACTATCCGAGGTATATGCGGGACATTCACGTACATTGCAGTTCTTACATCCACTATTTGTTTCATCCCCATGTATGCAATAAGGTGCCTTGAAAAGAATATTATTTATGGCTAAAATAGGGATGGGACTACTGACCTTCGTATAGGGAGTTTATTAGCTTAGTTTTTTAGTAATTATCGATTTACTTATGCAATTATATATGCATTGTAATAAAACATTAAATTAGCTAGCAACCTTTTTGAATTAGTAGTGACGGTAAGTTTACACTTATTAATTATTAGTTTATACACCTTTCCTACTACTTCATCAATGGAATTATTTAATCTCGTTTCAGTTCTTTGACGTTATAAAAACTTAACTGGTTTTTAAATTCTAAATATTTCTGTTAAATATTTTCTTTCAAGTGACTAATAGGTATTACATTTCTCTTCGCAGAAAACTAATCGTGGATATCTTGGTACGAGTCACATCACTAAAGAAAGGTAATATAAGGATGTGAGTAAAAATTTCTCCGTTCTGTGCACAAGATGTCAACATAAATTGTGTCTTGTAAAAGCTCACTAATGGCGTACGATTGTGTACATTCTCAATATTAAAGAATTTTTGTGTGATTTACAAGGAAGTAAGAAATATATTAAACCATGTATCTTTCTGGGTTTGCTTTTTGTATTTATGTCTTTTGGTAGCTTAATGTGTGTGTGGGACTTTTAGTAAGGCACATCGTCCTAAGTACCTTGTAGACATTGATCAAGTAAGTTTTACTGAAACTGTATAAATAATATTAGGAAACTCTATAAAAATCTGAATAATGAAATATTAACAGCTCATATTAACAGGTTTTTATCATTGCGCCGACCTAATATGGAAATAATGAATGGAATAAAGGCAGAGATGATGAGGAAGGTTATATAAAACAGAAATAAGTAACAAAAACATAAATCTAATAATAATGACTTAAAAGAATCATATTATGATCGTAATTATGTGTCAAATACATCATTAGAAATATAGTACGCAATACACTGTTTAACTAATTATGACAAACCATGCCTTATTGCCTTACAACTTTGTATTCAAAGAGATGAACAGTAAATAAGCTTACTGACTATTTAATTAAAATGCTTTTATATCACAATGCCAGTTTACTGCTTGGCTCAGATAACCGCTATTCGTACGAAACTCTGATTAAAACTAGCGGGACTGCAATAAAATCTGTCTACGTCACAGTTAATATGTGCAACCGCAGGAGCGACACAACAATGTCAGCGAGAATTTCCGATGAAAAATTAAATTAAATCACGTAGCGATAGCTTAACATTGTAGACTGGATATGACAGTACATCAGAAGGCAAATGGTTGGATACTTATAAGATGATACACACTGCAGGACGATGGTACATTTGAAAATGGGGAAAGGCCAAGCACAGATGATGTGATGAGTTACGAATTATTCGCATTAAGTTTACTCTCAGAGTCTCCGAGTTTTGGCTTCAGTAACACACTCAGGGTTACTGAAGCCAAAACTCGGAAAGGAGGTGACGAGACGGTATCGACTCTTCTTAAGTGATTGGTGTCAGCTCAAGACAGAATAACTGGTGTCAAAAGGGGGGAGACCTTTGCCCAGCAGTTGGAGAATAATTTGAATTAATACGTTCAATCCCAAGCTTTCTACCCCTGAAGGGTCGAACGTGGATTCTAATACATTGATCATGTTTTGGTTGGCCAGATTCAACCCCCAATTGTAAGACATTTACAAATGAAATTTTTTGACACATTATATGTTTAGAATTTTATAAAAAACAGCTTGTCTAACTATTCCCTAAGAAAAACATTTTCATTAAACAGATCTAAAACAATCACTGACCTACGACAACGATAAAATCCTTGAGACGTGTCTGTCACAAGATTTAAACCAGACAGCAAAATAGTCCAGACTAAGTATTCCAAGTATACACGATAATACTAAACAACCGTTAAAGTGGAAATCACTTGACGACACTAAAAACTTTGATCTTGTAGCGCTTACAATATTTACACGTACAATAAACTGGATATAAACAGTTCTAAGTTGTCAGGTTCGATGTCTCCACGAGTTCTGATGAACAAAATAAAATGCCTTGGATAAAAACTGTGGATAATTGATGGTAGGTACTTACATACTTCGTTTAGGTATCATAGATTTTTATTTTAAGTACAAATAAAATCTCTAGTAGACTTAGAATTGGTCCTCAATTCCAACAGGCAGTTATGAGCACGAGTCGGAATTTAATCAGTTGGTATCTAATTTTTTAAGTCTTCCTATCGATAAGCCAAAAAACCATTTTATCAACCTAACCAAAGTAAGCTATTGTAAGCTGTGCGGCGTGCGCATGTTTCTCTGTCTGTCTGTCTAATTACCTAAATTTTTTAATATTATTAATAATAAATTATTATTTTTAATTTAATATAACTTAAAAAAATAAAATTTTATTACTATTCCTTTACTAATTAATCGAAAGGAACTTCGTTCCATCCGGGTGTCCCTTGACACCTCTCAAACTTTTTTATATTATATTTAGGTGCCCTGTATTTAATTGGAAATTTAATACAGAAAAGTAGTAAGACTATCACGAAGTGGTCACGCAAGCTACATATTTTCTTTTACCATCTGAATATCAAAGTAGCTTTATCACATAAAAACTGATTTTAGTATTAACGTAGAACATAAAAGCAGTTACTGACCTACGCCAACATGTCTCAATACACTCAACTTTAGGATGCCGTAATAAAATGAATGTCGGACTTACGTCGTTAATCCATTGTGCAGTTAGGTGCAATGACGAAAAAGCAGACGACAATGTAACTACTGTAACTCTGGTCGTACTATTGGCTTAATTAGATCGGCGAGAAACAGGTGAGAATGTGGTGTGAAACGTCCAAAAATCATAGTTGGTAAGACGAGTGTGAGTTAGAAGCTGGATAAATCTTGGATGACGTATTATGTCTCCATTTTAATAATTTTCGAATAGCCTTACGAGTACCGTGAGTATAGGCTGTAGTTCCAACAAAAATCAAGTCAAGGAGCTTATCATTCTAAACTCATCATCATCATTTTAAACACTTAATTAAGAATGAATTTATTTGTATAATAAAGTCAGATTTGAAAACTGCACTAACTAAATTTTTTTTATTCTATGATTTTTTTCTTTCATACTATCGAATGTGTCGTTTAATAATAATATTATGGGTATGTAATAAATAAATATTTTCTTTTTTTTAATTGTTATATTTTTAGACATAAGTTTAATTCTTTATTTTGTTGTTTGTTAGTTCATAAGTTTAATTCTGTATTTTGTTGTGCGTCTCTGCTGTGGGGCAATAAATACTTTTTCTTCTTTCTTTCTTAATATATATAATAAATAGTAAGGGTAGCCTATTTACAGAACCTAGATTTAATATCCTCAGTAATAAAGGAGAGATGGAAAATATTTTCATTACCCTCGCAGGACACGAAAGTATCTTGAATGAGGCGCCATCGCCGTGGATAAACACTAACGTTGAAAAGTTTTTCATATTTTAGCCAACTATGTTGTCCAACCTCATATTCTGTAATACGAGGTTTAAAACTGGAACTAATTTAGATTTTATGGATTTGCTAGTTTAATGTTAGATAATAATATTTGGAGAACGAATTTGGTTCTAAATGTAATGTGAATGTGGTTCATTATTTTATTGAGCGGTGCAAGAATGAGTTTGTTTCAACGTTTTTTCTCAGAGTAGCCAGTAAAAATCTTTTCAGAAGGAGTGAGATGCGGGCCTTTTACACCCACACCTAGAAGGAGTCTGCCAGGACTGGGGCCAGTCGGAGTCGAGCAGAGAATGCGCGAGTGATCCCACGACTCCGGCCAAGGCAGAGACGGGACCGGGGTGTTTTTGGTCGGTGAAAGTCCGACATATCCCCACGTCGCGCCCTCGGCGTGGGTTGAAAGCATAAGCTTTTCACCCCGAAAAATGAAAATAATATGAATTTGAATTTATTAATATTTACAGTATCTGGATCTTTTTTCTAATTATTTTAAGGCTGATACTATAAAACTGCAAATATTTTTTTTTCCATAAAATTGACGTAAACATTCACTGTAAAGAACATTACCAACTAAACTTTAAAATCCAATAGACAGCCTTAATTCTATAAACTAAAAGTCAAACATAATTAGTTCTGGCTACTACAGCAAATTCACCAGACACAGGTAATTCTATTTCGCTGTAATTCTTTAAACATTGTGGATGGATCATCACTAATATCCGAATCGCGTGGAACTGTCTACTGGCTTAAAAGAGGTACGCCCACTGTGACCATGTAAATCGCTCATCAGCATGGCAAATGTTTGATCAAAGGTTGGCGAGGCTTGGATCAAAAGTTGGCGTTCAGCTCAAGAAGTTTTAATGGAAGTTAAGTCTATTGAAATCATGAGAAAAAGAAATCAACTTTTCAAAAATAATATATAAGCTATGGTCATTGGTCTACTTGATATTTTTTTGCAAAAACATATTAGATAGTCGCTTTTATGGCTAAATTTCTATTTTTTTTTGGATGTGAATGAATCTACACTGTAAATTGTTACTTATTTTTGTCTAAGTTTTGGTAGACAGTGGTTGTCTTTAAAATGAGGTTCTATGTTACACGGCATTTCTTCTTAAGTAAAATAAATATTGTACTGATCTTTGTAATAACTGTCTTATATTTCTAAAAAATAACGTAAGTATCTCAACTTTATTTTAACAACCTAATATCCGACGATTACGGACTTCGCCAACATTGGCCTTCGCATCACACAAAGTGGCGTAGGAAATGCGTGCACTAAGCGTTTTTATCACACACTGATTGCCTGGCATTAGATAAATGGGTTCCGTACAACTTTTCATATATTTCCGCTTATTATATCGATGCTTTCAATCGGCAACTTTGATTGCATGTGTGGCGATTATGTTATATGAAGCAGTAATGCTTTAGTTACGTGTTGTCTTTGATTAAATAAATGATGGGTTTTTTTATGTATGATAGGTGTCATTTAAAAAAAAAAATTACAAAGTACACCGTTGAAAAGCTTTTGCTTGCGGCTCCGTCCGCGTGGGCGACAAAAGGCTTCAATAAATGAGCTATCTAACACTAAAATATTTTTTCAAATCGCCATAGTAGTTCCTGACATTATCACGTTCAAACAAAAAAGCTCCTCAACTTCATAAAATTAATATATATCTAGGTATACATAGGAGTTAATATTATGATAGTAAAGTGTCCAATGCAAGACAAACATACAAAAAACATAAAAACAGATACTTCAACATACATTGTTGTCTTTATCTTAAATTTGATACACGGAATAAAATCAAAAGTAACATTAAATTTATCACATCCAGTGAATTATGACATAGCTCTATAAAAAACTTCAATTATACCAACAAAGGGCAATAAAGTGTTCTTACTAACTTTTGTTTGAAACAGTCAGCTTTGAGGCCTATTTAAAATGTCAACTGCAGGTTTTAAACGCCATGCTACAGAATCTTACGAAAAGATATGGAGACGCTGGACTATTTATTTGAGGAAGTGTGACGTCATAATTTGGGTTTTGCTGTTGTTGTATGAATAATGTTTCTTGATAAAATTATTTCTATCACTTACGATTATTCAGACAGAGTTATATTTTCAGTAAGTATAAAAGTTTAAACATAACCTTGCGATCTGAATGACAAAACCAAAATCCGAATCACTTAGCACTAGCTAACAGTCTCACTTAAACCCATAAAAATCTCAAAAAACGTTTGGCTTAGACCACTCTTACACAATATTAAAAACTATCTCATCGTGATTGTTTAAAGAATTTTAAGGAAAGGTGGCAAATGGTAGTTTTTTAAGTAAGTTTTTTTATCCATGCTGGGTACAATTCTAGCTCCATAATAGTTTAGTACGAACACTACTCCACGCCACTTTCATCGGGTCCACTTCAGCGATGATTCACCGTCTGACTCAGGCTAGCGGAAGACACCTGATGAAATCATGAGGGTCATTCACCTAGGGATAGGTGTCATGGTCCGTTGATTTAGACTACATGCCCATATGCCTCTGTGTTACGTTATGAAGGAATTCGCTTCCGATGTGAAATTCTTAGTGTATAACTCATGATTATATGTAACCTTATGACTATAAGTGACTTTATGTAACCCTGTATTATATCGTCAGAGTACGGCAACGCGTGGCCATATTTGACCACAAATTGAAAATATGAACAATATTCATAGTCAATTTCCAAACAAAAATCGGTCTTATCGTAAAAATGTAGCTGATTGAAATAAGTATGGGTTTCAATATTTTTTTTATTATTCTTTTACTCTATAGGAGAAAGTTGATCAGATTAATGGAAAATGTACATATTATAATATTAGTACAAGTCTAGAACCTAGCATCTTGTAACATTGATTGATATCTACGTTATACAGGCTATCCTACTGGTTACTGTTCAAACATTATTTTCTTGCTATTTAAATTCATTAAATGTTAATGGAGTAATATGTATAATAGAAAATTAAGTAAAATGAAGGGCTCGTGGCTAAGTGTAAGCCATACGGTTTGACCGATAATAAAGGTCAAGCCGCGCTCGCCGCGGTAGGTCCGTGGATGGATGACCATTTCTAAACATATCGAGACCCCTCCGGGCTGCGGAAAGCAAGTTAATTAAGCCGTTGGTCTCGACTGTCATACAGTGATCTTTGACAGTCGTTAAGTCATTACAATTATGACAACCAGTCTTACTATGGAATACTGAATTAACTAGCAATATTGTTTAATTTAACACCTTTGTAAAAACAGTAGAATAGGTTGTGGAGGTCAGATAGACAGTCGCTCCATGTAAAATACAGTATTCAGCTAAATCCGGAAAGAGTGGAACCCGACCCCAAAATAGCTTGGGAAAAAGGGTAGGCAGAAGAAGAAGTTAATTGAAGTACCTAATAAATATGGACAGGAATAGACAGGATAAGAGTGTAAGGAAATGAAACAATAACAATAGTATAAAATGAACCGAAATATTTACTATTAAACAATATTTAAATTTACGTAAAATAACATACTACTGTACAGGAACATTGCTTCCACGTTCATATTATGTCCATGTTTCAAGGTGTTTTCCTGAAAAAAAAAGTTACTTCTTTAGCAGTTACAACCATAATAATAATAATACCCTCTAAATGTCCCACTGCTGGGCACAAGCCTCTTCCTATATTGAGAAAGAACGAGAATTGATCACCAAGCTTGTTCATTGCGGGTTTGCGATTTCAGATTCCAAGTTTTGAAACCGAGGTTTACTCACAATGATTTTCTCAAGTATTTACAATATTTTCAATAAATAACCATCTGATTTTTGAGAGGTTGCTTGCTACGATTACGATGTACGATACTTTTAGAATACTAGTAGGAGATTGAAGCAACAGCTAAAATTATATATATAAGTAATTTAAGGCTAGGCAGAAGAGAAGATAAGTAATTTGCATGTATAATCACTATGCTCATAGGTGAACTGTAATGTTCTTGAGGTAATAAAGTTCCTTAAACCTAATTAATATAAATTATAATTATTTTTGAATGCCAAAGACACTAATACTTATTATTATTTCGGCCCATCATAAAATCTAACTCTTGACTATTTAATACTTCACAACCTAAGGGCTTTCTTAGTGTGTTCAAATAACGTATAATCAGCACAGTAGTTTTTTAAACAAAATAAGTCAAATTGGGGATGAAAAACTAATTGAAACAGAACAGGAATTAGTTTGAAAAGCAAGACATGTAACAACAATTAACAAACCAGAAAAATATTCATCAGTCTGTAATAAAAATAAAAAAGACGTGGATAATACTGGTCGACGTTCAATTGTCTGCACGATCAATTGAAACTCCAGCCTCTGGCCATATTGTCTTCCAATCTATTCAAACCAGATGAATGCCAGTGATACTCAATGTCTGTTGATAGTAAAACATATATTGTGGTCAATAACAGCGATGGAAGAGGATAAAATGTATGGCAGGCTTTGTTTGTCGGAGGAGAAAATATTTTTCAATTGAAGGCGAATTGGAATAGTTCATACAGAGATAGATTCCAGCAACTGGTAGCCAACCTTCATTAATAAGATTGGCGCTTCAGGAGGAAGAAGTTCGTATACAAAAGATCTGTACCTAAATGTAAGTTTACATTCACTTATAAATTTTAATTAAGTTACAGTAAGAATCTTAGTGTTATTCAATTTTTTTCTGTACTATAAATAAACTGAATTTTCAGAGTTAGCAAACTAAATTTCATATTAGTTTTAGTTATTATACAGATCATAGTTCATTCTCATCCCCAAATAAAATAAAGACCATAAAACTTTGGTTACCATTGTTCTAAACCAAACGCAATCCCAAATGTAATTGACATACGTTTACCTAAAAAAAGCCATAGAAACGCCTATGCGGACGGCCTCAAAGCTTACAACAGGCATGACTCACAAACGATCCGAACGTAACAAATAAAAATGTTTAAAACGGAAAAACAAGTGATGATTTACCGAAATACAAACTTATATTTGCGTCCAACACAATTAAAACTGAAGCTAATACCGCAGAAATAGAATCTGACGAAGCGAATGCGGATGGTAAAGTTAAATTTGTGTAAAGTCTCTGTGGGTGGTGAATAGGCGGCAGGTTTGCAAACAACTACGAAAGAAAAGGGGGCGGTGCCGAATTCAATACAAATATGGAAGCGGCTAACTTGAATAGAAGAAGCGACAGTAAGTGACCTTTATGTGGAAACAAAGAGGCAAATGGCGAAGGGAAATGTCCTGCTGTGCGGAAAGAAAGGTATAACGTCTTTACTGTTGACCGTCTCGGTGTTTTGATGGGATTTTGTGTAGGGCTGCCTCACAAATTTATAAATAAAAAGCAAATTTAGTAAATCATTAAATTGGAATATTTCTTTCAGAGTTGACTATGTAATATGTATATATTAAATTATATGACTGGATTGACTGGATTAGAACCTAAAATGGCTTTAAATGAATTGGCTATTAGTAAGATTTTTCAAGAAAATAATGTTTTGATCAACAATTTGAAAAACAAGAGATTTTCTATTATATTAAAAGTTTTGAAAATTAATTTACTTATATAGTTAGGCCTCAAACCTTTAAATAATAAACTACTACCGTCAATATAAAAAACAACCTACTTAACTGTCTATAATAAGGATGTACAAATAATGGAACAATAGTGCAATATTACTCAAAACAATCTATCTTTATAGTTTTACTGCTCTCATGACAACCCTAACTGTCGACAAAAGCCAATATTTATAGCACCCAATGTCTCTTAACTTCTTCATCATCAACATTACAATGTGTTGCTACCTTTCTGCGTCCAAAAATATCTTTTCAATATTTATAGACATAATTAGTTCCGTCTGCATTCTCCAAAGCAATTGGCCTTTGCAGACCGTTGTTAATTTAGCCATAGCTTCAATTTTCAATAGAAACTTTATACAATTGTTGAAAAACAATAATTGCTTTGGTAGCGTCAAAGGAATTTGCATAATATTTGATGTTATTGAATAGACGTCCTTTTTGGTTGGCTGGTGTGCCGCTACTAATTGTGTATTATAAGTTGTTTTTACTTTAACTTGTGATAATATCTTTAGTGTTCACACAAATGTTTCAATTTGTGCGTGTATTTTTTTATATTTTGAGGCCCTTCGAATTTTGGATGGCATATCTTTAAGCTTGATTTGAAGTGAAGGTATGTACGAAAATATTTTTCCAATTTGAGTAGGTATGGAATTACTGTTTAGTTGATAGAGAAATCACTTACCTAAAATTATTCAATTGATTTTTTTTCTACTGGTAGCCTGACCTTTCTTTCTCTTCATAATAAAAGTAACCATAAATACTTACCTTACGTATAGCGGTGATAGGTTAAGCATTAATCTAGGGTGGGTTGGTGGGTGTTACGGTGCAAATTGATAAAGTCAATTGATTGACAATGCTGAGTTGGTTGATTGATAAAACTGAGTAAATTGTTAACTTTAAAACTATCGCGTTGCATGATTTTAATAAAATTACGTCACGGGAATTAATGCAAACTCATGCATTTACCTTTTAAGGCTTAACGTTTCGGCCGGGTTACACTGGCAGTGGTCGCAAGCAGACTCTGCGTGACGTAATTTTACTAAGTAAATTGCTTGATAAGGCTAAGTGGATTGACAACTTACTTTATAACACAGACTTTGGGATCCATGGACAGCAGGAAATTGTTTAGGCTGTTCTCGCAGTTGGTGTAGGCCATGCCGAAACCGAGGCCACCCCCAATGTACATCGGCCATTTTTTGAAGCCACGCAGGAAGAAACTGCCCATCATACTGCCGATAAGTAGGCCAGCGGCTAAACAGAACGCAATATTACATGCTGTTTTTGTACTTTTACATTGTTAACACAGTTAGTTATTCTATTCATCATATCATAATATGCAACCGCTTTTTGACCGCTTGTCGTCGTACACAAGCAGCCGCGTGCTGTTATTAGCCGCTAGTGCGTAAGAGGGCTTACGGTTTCGCTGAAAGTAAAAAATGAGGAGACTTGCATCGCCGTGGGTCAACAGGATCTCTTTCAAATAATGTAAATCATAGTAAAAAACTTTTTGCCTAGTTGGGAAATATAGAGCTACACAATTTTTGGGTTTGGGAATGGAATAATTTGAATCTAACTGAAAGTATACTTAATCAGCCAATTTGGTAGCTAGGTTTGTTTAAACATCTTGATTTACATTTTTGGAAAATGTAGGCACAGTCTATTGAATCCAAAAAATATAATGTTTCAAAACGAATAGTTTAATAAACATTACCAGAATTACTGCAAGATGCAATTTAAAATAGAAAATTAATATAATTGGGAACCTGTGAATGAGAATAATATTAGATTGCGTATATAGCTATAATAATTTCCATAAAAATATTTAGTACATTTGGAGGTATTTTAAAATTGTTAACATTTGCTATTAATACCACATTAATAGCATTCAATTTAAGGAAGTTTTAGAAATAAACTATGAAGAAACAAAGAGACAAGAAAGTATGATGTTTAAGGTTTTTTTGTTATTAATTAATACACTTTTTCATGGCACACTTTTTTTGGTATTTTAGCTTGTTGGTTGATAACGGGCTACATAAGATCCAGTTGTAGCATTCATAAAAATCTTGAGGTTTTGGTATTATCTTAAAGTTTTTTCTATTTTCACAGATGATCACATACTTACCAATAGAAAATCAATCATAACACCGACACACAACTTACATACTTTAATGACCATGATTTCTGCATACACGATTCTGGTGATCTACATGTCACCTAAGGTTTAGAACATGATATGTTTACCTAACCACAAGCGATTTTAAACTTTATTCACCAGTTTTTAAGCCGAAATCAATGAAGCATGACGAATATCTATCCTCAAAGTCTCTTGTGTCCGCTGCACTCATCCCTTAAACTAAGTAACAAATAACAACACCATATTCATTGCTGCAAACCAAGTACCTAATGCAATAAAACTTATTATTATAATTTAATGGTTCGTTTTCAAGAATATTTCATCACTGAACAAAGCACAAAACAAATTTTGAACGTTGCACAATTTGGTTTGACATTGACGTGTGGCATGAAGGGAATTTTTGTGCCAGTTTGAAAAAGGTACGGAACATGTAAGTTTTATATGACTTGGAGATTAGAAAAATCTAGAAAAGGCAGCGAAATGAAAAAAAAAAGATAATGACAATTATTATTATTAAAATAAAGCAGAATTGTATTGTAACGATAAGTGTGATGTAAGCAGCTGTTTGTGAGAAAGTATATTGGTGTATAGGTATCTATCATCTATAAAATGCCACACACATGCAATTATAGCTTTACCACGGCAGTCCCCGAGTACCACACGTTTTTTTTTATTACTGAGTGTATTAAATTCTTGATTATGCTTCATCAGATTTTCCAATCAAATCCACGTGGACAGGTTACCAATTAAGTCTAAAGACCTCGGAATAAGCCGCCACTGGATTAGCAGGATTACCGCTAAGCCTTCGAACACAATTAATTTGGTTATTATAGTTTCAATCACCATCGTAATGTTCATTTGATTTGCTTGATTTAGTTAATTGATTTAATTGGGTAGTTGATTTACAGCTAATTACCATCAAAAAGTATTGTCTATAGTCTATAGATGTTCTACTGTTTACATAGGTAGTAGAGTCTATAGTTGCAGGTGATTGAATAATAGCAATTGGGTTAACTATTTGATAATGTAAGAAGAGTAAATAAATAAATAAATAAATAAATAATAAATAAGAGTTTGTAAAAGTCATATTTCTTCCAATATCAAACTTATAGGTACACAACATTATATTTGAATGATATAAACAAATAACTTAATTCTAATATCTACAACGAATAATTGTATACGTGTTAGCGAAATGTTGACAAGCAATTTTACAGTTTAATAACTAGATTTTTATTAGAGTGGTTATATTTTGTGCTCCTTTTTTACTTCTTCTTCTTCTTCGTGCCCTCATCCCATTCATATGGGGTCAGCGCAATGCGTATTTTCCTTCCATTTCTCTCTATTACTCGTCATCGCGGTACCACTCCTTTCTTTCTCATATCATCTTTCACACAATCCATCCATCTCTTTTTCGGTCCCTCCTCTGCTTATATTCCCATCCACAGTCATACTTATAACTTGTTTAGTTATGTGACTTTCATCCCTCCACATAACATCTCCATACCACAACAAACGCTTACCTCTCATCTTTTCATTCACAGGCGCTACTTTTAAGCTTCCTCTAAATTCCTCCTCCTTCCTCTTTCTTTACATATGTACTAATTAAGTAATTATATTACTTACTAGCTGTACCCGCGACGTTGTTCGCGTTGAAAAGTGTATTTATTGCCGTCAATAACTGAAAGTGAAATAACTAAAGTGGCCGTGGTGCCCTAGCGGTTAAATGACCGGATTCGTATGAATAGGGGTTCAAACCCGGGCAAGTACCAATGTGACCTTTTCAAAGTGACGTGTACTTTCTAAATTATTGTAAGACACTATTGACAAACGGTGAAGAAAACCAAAAAATTAAGATCTGAAATAATTGCCAGCCCGCATTGAGTTAGCATGGTGATCAATACTCGTTTCGTTTTTATATGGGTGGAGGCCTATGCCCATATAAATGCAATACATGTTATAGGCGGGTATAGCTGAGAAGTGTCTCAACACCATAACAGAGTAGCGTCGCAACGCCATTGTAGAAAGGCGCCGCGACGCCACATTACAACGGAATCGCGACACCAAAGCTAACGGGCGTCGTTACTCTATAGCTGAGTGGTCACGACGCTTTAGTTGTATGGCGTCGCAACGCCATAGATGGGAGGCGTCGTGTAGCCATATTAGAGCGGCGTTACAACACTATAGCTGGGAGGCGTTCAAATTGCTACAATTCCGAGGCGTCGCAACGCTACAATTGAGTGGCGTCACTACGCTATAGCTAAAAGGCGTCATAGCACCATAGAAGAGCCGCGTCGCTACGCTATAGCTGAAGCGTCGTGACGCTATAGTTGAGCGGTATTGCGACTTCGTAGCGGCGTGGCGCACGGCTACTGGAGTCGACTGTTATTCTTAAATTCGCCCTCTACCCCTCCGTCTATCTCCGAAAATAATTGTGGACCAATTCAATAGTTTTTATAGAGTAGGTAAGTCTTCGAGGTGGTTTCATATGTATACATTTCAATCAATCAATTTAGTAGTTTTGTTGTTAAATCAAAACAACTGGAAAATGTAATAAAAAATGACATATCGGTTTATTTATTTATTTATTTATTCTTCAGGATTGCTAACAAATAATACATGATTTATTTTGAACAATAGTAATTGAGCGTTTAAAACTAGCACTACATGTATATTCAATTACAAGCAACCACATCTTACACAGTTAAAATCAAGCAACATTATTACACAATACATTTACAAATAATTAATTAAAATTTAGGTACAAAGTTAAATTAAAATTTCATTAATAATAAAAAATTAAATATACTGTATAACAAATTTTATAAAATAAACATTTATCTATTACAACCTTAGTAGAAAATTCAGGCAAATGTATTAAATTAATCAGTATAATAATTAACTAGTTTTTTACGATAATTTTTAATATTATCATGGTTTATGTCTACATCAGCTTCGGTTAACGAAAAGGATCATGATCCATGAAAGACGACGAAGACGCATGATCTGCAAGCGATGGGGGATGGAAGGCAGCGAAGTAGTGAATCATGCAACCGGGACGGGGGTCAACTGACTGTCTTGTCAAAATGCAAACTCATATGCTTAGGTGTGTTGTAACACCCCCAGCACAAATCTGCCTCTTAACTCTGAGGATAGGCTTCGATCTTGTTTTAGATTGATTATCAGCAGAAAGACAGCATGCAGGTTTTCCGGTGTCCACTCAAGTGCACTGTATAAAATTCCCTAATTGTTCTCAGACTGAAAGAAAGAAAATGCATTTACTTGCGCCACTTGCGACGCAAAAAATACAAAAGAAAAACTAACTTCTACAATAATTTCCAAAATGTTAGAGGTAATAATTATGCGTCTCATCCGTGCGGAACATCTGCTTGTTGATTTGGTGGTTGAGACTGAGTGTGACCAGCAAGAGTATCGTTGAGGTTGGAATCCAGTGTCGGGTCAAAAATTAAGTATTGGTTTGAGACAGGCAGGCTAAAACTAATACTTATTATTTCAATGTCCAACGCCTCCGATAGTATGTAAACTGTTGGTTCCGACCGTCATATCTTTGGTCATTGCTATTGCTTTACCCGTGCTTCCAAAATATACCGAATTACCCAGTAAAATGGATTGTGTAGGTCAGACAGAAATACGAACATACGACATCGACGGAGCTTGGTATACATTTAATTTTGAAGGTACCATTGAATGCTGAAGCTGAATAAAAACAGAAATCTGGTCCATTAATTGACAGAAGAAGCTGTGAATTTTAGTAAATCGTCTCTAATATTTTCGTAAAGAAAGTAAAAACAATTGCCCTAAGCAAAAGTTGGCGCCGGCGCTGTAAACCGTATATTTATTGGTCCCATAGTTTTTCAGCTTGCCATCGGACACTTGTCACAAACAGCAAAAGAAAGATATGGGTAAAAGAAAGGTAAATTTAATTTAATTTTATTATTTTTATCCAAGAAATATTACAGATTAACAGAAGAAAACGTGAGAATAATAATATCAATAACGACCAATAGGTAAACTACGTTAAACCTCATTTTTTTTAGGGACAAAAATGATATTTGATTGAAAAGACAACAGCGAAAAGTTTAAAAAAATATAATTTTTAACTAAAAGACACAAAAAGGGTTAGCTCGACTGAGATTCGAACTTGGAGTATCAAAATATTTGAACTTGTAAAAGAAACTGGATTATAAAAGAAAAAAAGGGCGCCGTCATACCTGGATTTGAACTTGCAGCAAGAACATTCATTTCCAATCGTTCAACCACCGAGTTGTTTTCACTACATCTAATTTTCCTAAAAAGTGACTCATACTTCAATCAGATCTGGTCGTTATAGTAACGTAGTTTTTGCCATGGTTACTTGGTTGTTTACATTTTGACAGCGGGCAAATGAATGTTGTAAACAATTATCAATTTTCCCTCGGGAACTACTTAAGGAATCGGGATAAAAGGTAGCCTATGTTTTTTTCCATGTCAAAGGCTACATGCATACCAAATTTCAACCAAATTGGTCCAGTCGTTTTTGCGTGAAAGAGTAACAAACATCCACACATCCACACATCCATTCTCACAAACTTTCACATTTATAATATTAGTAGGATTACTGACAGATTGAATTCACAGAAACGCCTGCTGAGAATAATCAATTTGAAGTTTTCAGTATCTTGCGATGTGTATTTGTAAAGGCGCAATGTAATAATGATTAAAAATATCTATAAGGCCAAGCTATTTTATCCCGAGTTAACTCAACCAATGGTTTAATAATTATGCTAACGAATGGTTTCAAAACGGGTTTTTCATCAATAGTTAGTTTGGTCAAATAAGTTGTGGAGTTAATTAATTAACCATGTTATAGAATAAAATTTGATGAATAAACGCGTTCTACCGAAGTGTCAAACCATTAGTAAGCATTTGTAACTATTGGTTGAGTTAACTCGGTATAAAAAAACTGGTCCATAGTGTGGTGTACCGGATGCACATTTATTGGCGAAGACCTATTCAGGTATAGTCTAAGGATTATTGACACGAAAGGAAGTAGAAGAAGAATCTTTTCGGTTCCGTTATTTCATCTGTTTTACTAATTAATATAGGTAGGTACACAGACATTTAAAAAAAATAACCTTTTTAGACCTGGATATAATGCCACACCTGGCTTCACTAACATAACAAGAATTTCTGAAAAATCTAAGGACGTTCAGAAAACCAAAAGCCACTCATACCAACCTCTTTTTGTAGGGTTAACAAAGGCGTAATATACAAAAAAATAATTGAATCACCTAATTGAAAATCAATTAGGTACAGTCACACTTTTTATTTCTTTGCCTTCTTATTTATTCACTTAACCGGGAAAATCCTCTTGGACTTCGTCTTCCCTGGGAAAGGCGGAGGGTACGTCGGTTATGACTAACCTACTGGAGTGCTACTTCCTTCTACCGGGGACCATACAGGGACAGGCTGCAAACAACCGCGATTGTATTTCTCTGCTCACCAACCTTTAGGCAAAGATTAACATTAAAATCTCATGTTTGTTGAACTCTATTGAGTGGTTTAACTAGACAAGCATTCAATCTTAACTCAGGGCACGTCCAATTTAAATCAAATCGCACATAATTGATCCGGACTTAACTTGTAATAGTGATGTCAATGGCCAGTTTTATGCAATAATCGATGTTAATACATTTTTATAAGTAAAGGACTTGTTTTTGCCCAATTTGCTCAAGTAATGTAGTAAACGATCTCAGGTTTTTTTCTCCAGTTTTTTTGTGTGATGATATCTTTTTATATAAAACTAGCTTATGATCGCGGCTCCGCCCGCGTGTTCGGTTATCGCGACTAAAGTAGCCTATAGCCTTCCTCAATAAATGGGCTATCTAACACTGAAATATTTTTTCAAATCGGACCAGTAGCTCCTTAGATTAGCGCGTTCAACCAAACAAACAAACTCTTCAGCTTCATAATATTAATATAGATTAGAAACACTTTTAAAAGTACCAGAAAAGGGTTAAAATGTGAAATTCTAATATTGGTATTTTTTTATAAATAAGAAAATAAGCAAGCAACTCAAAGTACCTACGTTCTGTCTATTTTATAGATCCCTATGGATAGATCATACAATTATATTATAATCGTACTTATAGTATAAATAGTCCAATGTATAGTATGGATGGACTTAAACTATAATAATAATATATACTTCAAATAATTAAGTAATAAAATTCAAACTAAATTCGATAATCCACCCGTCCCCATCACTATTAGTAATAGACAAAGGATTTAGTGCTAAACAAGCTGCAAGCCTAATGATTGCCCAAGCAGGGATGCCACCGACCATAATCCTATCTGCATGTCTTATCAAAGCGGTTTCCGGTAACGAAGCAAAATTGACAGCCCTGATTGAATGGGGAATGTGTGGTCGGAAGACAGATTGAATATGAATTTATTAATGTTAATTTATAAATTAATTACTGCATTTCAGGAAATTGCATTTGTTTATATTTATTTTGTTAAACAATGGACTAAACTTGTTCTGTTGTCGAAAGTAAAGATTTTGATTTGATTTTATCTAGTTAGAATTCTATGAGTAATCAATAATTCTGATAACTTATTTTTAATTTACATCATTAGATAGTCATGGATTAATTAATCGCATCGTTACTGATCGTGTAATCAGAAGAATAAAATAAAATACTTTAAATAATTCTCTGAATTCATTAATTACATAACAAAACACTACGTAGATACTTTGTCAACATCAAATTTGGTATAGCTATCGCCAACGGCCATACCACGTTGAATACACCGGTTCTCGTCCGATCACCGAAGTTAAGCAACATCGGGCGCGGTTAGTACTTGGATGGGTGACCGCCTGGGAATACCGCGTGCCGTTGGCTTTTTGCAATTTATACGAATTTAGTTAAAACTTTGCACAATAATGATCTCAGAAAAATCATATTATTTTTTGTCACAGACTTTTTTTTAGCCTTATAGGTGTCCCACTGCTGGGCAAAGGTCTCCCCAACCTGCCTTCCGCTTCGCTTATTGTCACTGACTAGAAATAAAAAAAAACTACCTAAATGAAAGTCCGAGGGCAAAAAGCCAACGGCACGCGGTATTCCCAGGCGGTCACCCATCCAAGTACTAACCGCGCCCGATGTTGCTTAACTTCGGTGATCGGACGAGAACCGGTGTATTCAACGTGGTATGGCCGTTGGCGATACATAGCTGTGTTGAATTTACATTTCAATATCTATGTGAATGTAACTATGTAAATAATAGGGATGGGCCGAAATTCGTTTTACATTCGGTTTAACCGAACTTCGGCAGCTTGAACCGAACTTCGTCATTCGGCCGAATTTCGGTTAAAATGCCGAACATTCTGCACTAAATATGCTTGCTATCATAATAGAAATTAATGAAAAAACATAAACATATAACAGTAACAGTGAAATAAAATAAGTCTGATATACTCATAGTCATTTATTTGAATTATTAAAAGTCATACGTGATAAACAAAAAACTTAAATTGTTCTTTTAAACTACCAGCCTCAAAAATCTTTGGTTACTAAATCAAACTTTCTTTCTTAATCAAAAACAAAATGTTTGTGCTCTTCTCAACAAGTCTTAGAAATCTCTCTTACTTAATCAAAAAACAAAATTAAACTACTTTTCTACACAATAATAACAAACCACTAGAAATCTCTCTTACCTAGTCAGAACACACAATGAAACTGGAAGATCTTAGAAATCTTTGCATAGGTAGGTACTTAACTTAATAAAAATACTAAATTATATTGGTCTCCTTAATAGTTGGTCTAAAAAAAATCTTAACCAGACAATAGCACGTCTTCTTCTTCTTAGAGTGTCGATCAATAGCAAAGTCAAACTTTTACGGACCAGTACTCAGCCACGCGGACAGCATTCTCAGTGGCGTTATTCAGGTCCTCGCGTGTACAGGCGGCAGGACACGCTGGGCAGCTCAGCAAGTGAGTTATGGTTTGGGGAGAGAAGCCGCACTCACAAGGCTCGAGTGTGCTGTAACCCCATCGGTACATGCTTTCTTTACACCGGCCGACTTGGGTCCGGAGTCTGTTTAATGATTTCCACGTCGGCCATGGTAAACTGTTACCGGGAGGAAGGTTTTCGAATAGTGTGTTGGGGGGTGGGGTTGGGTATCTCTCCTTCTAGAGTTGGAGCCTGGTCTTGGCAGCATCGCCGCGCAGAGGCTTTACTTCTTTTACAAGACTATGCCGACTTTTAAGCCTTTGTGCTACCAGAACATAATGGTGCTTTGAGTGTCGTGGGTCTTTTTCCATTTTGTCCTTTTCTATGGACTTCTGGAGGGGCAATGCCGGCTAGTGAGTACAGCATGCCAACAGGAGTTGGTTTTAGACAGCCTGTAATAATCCGGCATGTTTCATTTAATGCTGTATCCACCAGATTAGTGTGCGCGGAGCGGCTCCAGACCGGGCTGGCATATTCGCCAGCCGAGTAGCTAAGAGCCATTCCGGTTGTCCGTAGAACGTGCGGCGATGCTCCCGACTTAGTCGAAGTTAGGCGCCGCAGGATATTATTTCTCGCATGCACCTTCATTTTTGTGTTTTGGCAGTGCTGTTTGCACGTGAGGGCTCTGCCTAGAGTGATACCAAGGTACTTAGGACGGGAACAGTGAGTAACGGGCACGTTTCGCCACGTGATATTCAAGAATCTATTGGCTCCCCGGTTGCGTAGGTGGAAGACGCAGGATTGTGTTTTTGTGGGATTAGGTTTTAAGGAATTGCTGTCGTATGTACCTAAGATCTGTAGTCCTACCGTCAGATGGTTTTCGACTTCTTCAAACGATGATGCTTGGGAAGCCAATGCTAGGTCATCAGCGTACAGAAAGCGTGTTGTGTTTGGTGGTTGTGGCTGGTCATTGGTGTAAATATTAAAAAGAAGAGGAGCCAATACACTACCCTGCGGAAGGCCATTCTTTTGTGGTCTCCATCTGCTCTTCTCGTCCATGAGGTGTACCTGAAAGCGTCTGTTGTGGAGTAATTCGCTTAGTATCCTGGTGAACTGGTAGTCTTGTGTCATTTCTGTTATCTTCCATAGTAGTCTTCTTAGGTTTACTGTGTCATACGCAGCTGTCAAGTCAACAAACACTACTCCAAAAAATAAACAATAGCACGTGACAAGCTGGTGACGTCTTTACAAATGAATGACTAGTTGGCTAACGGCCCCGCGGGGAAGCGCGGAGTGCGGGCGTGGCACATCTAGCAATATTTACAGCAAGTGCGTAAACTAGTCACAACACGAAAAAGCGCGGCGAAATTGAACCGAAGTTCGGCCGAACTTCGGCCGAATTTTTCATTTTTACCGAATGTTCGGCCGAAGTTCGTATTCGGCACAGACCACATTCGGCCCATCCCTAGTAAATAATAATTACGTCACATTTCAGTAATCACTTAACAACAATAAATTATACCTACCCTCATAATATTATTGCTCTGTATTATGTAAATAACTATAATATGCTTTTACAGTATAATTTGTGTAATTGTCAAAATCGCCTCAAGCTGTTTAGATTATACTCAAAATGTACAAACGATGTCCCCCGGTTTCGCTTTCGGCTATTAAGGAATATAAGCTTTGCGTTCGACTTCACTTGAGCAAAATTGTATTAGTATAATTTATTGAATTTGGTTTTACAAGCTACATCGATATTTTAAATACCATAGATGACATATAAATGTTTAGTTGTATGTAGATAAGGTATCTATATTATTGTACTCTCATTCCCATGTCGTGGATTCGATAAACGAGCAAACGATTTATTTGCTCTAACTCAAACACAGGGCAAACAAAAAAATATAAATCTTCATTCAGTATAATATTCCCTATAACTACAAAAAAATACCGATTAACAAAAAAAAATCTGCCTTAATTGTACTAGATTGTGACAGACCAAATTTAATTACAATCCTAATGATTCATTCATTAAATCAAAACAAACATACAAACCAATTTTCGCTTTCTCATTATTGGCATTATTCGTATGATAATTATATTAATAAGGAATACACATTTATAAACGCATATTCAAACAGTTGACTTGGCCCTACGGCTAATTCTCTTCAAAGAGTATTTATGGAGATGAAAAAGTCATTAGAAAAAGCTTTTAATAAATTTTGCGTATAAATTAGGATTAAGATACACTAAAAATATTTTCCTGTGGGGTTGTAATGTCGCTAATTTTAGGGTAAATAAAATAATCGTATTATTGTTACTGGTTGATCAACTAATGTATGAAGGCGTGCATGTTGTTTGTAGTATGTGCCTATAATTGTAGTAGCATAATTTGATAGACTTCCTCGATAAATGGCTATCTAACAATGAAAAAGTTTTTCAAATCGGATCAGTAGTTCCTGAGATTAGAATTTCAACTGAACAAACAAACTCATCAGCTTTATAATATTAGTATACTTAGATTGTGTAGAAGTTTAGATTGATGCTTGATGGAAGCAGTTAAGACTGGAGCGAGAAAAAAATAATGCAAAATACTTTTTCCGTATTACCTTGGCGCAAAATAAAATGTTCGCTATTAATAAAATTATGATGAGTTGCTCGGTCACTGACGTCAGTACAGTATTTTTGGTGCTATAGCAAGTAATGTTGATAGTAAGCAAAAAATTCAGACTAACTATCGCCAACGGCCATACCACGTTGAATACACCGGTTCTCGTCCGATCACCGAAGTTAAGCAACATCGGGCGCGGTTAGTACTTGGATGGGTGACCGCCTGGGAATACCGCGTGCCGTTGGCTTTTTGCCCTTGGACTTTCATTTAGGTAGTTTTTTTTTATTTCTAGTCTGAAAAAAATAATTATTATGATTATTCCGAGATCATAATTTTTTAAATAAAAATGGTTTGTTTTGGAGGTAAACAGAAACTACAAAATTTAATAAACTTAAATCGTAAAAATTGCAAAAAGCCAACGGCACGCGGTATTCCCAGGCGGTCACCCATCCAAGTACTAACCGCGCCCGATGTTGCTTAACTTCGGTGATCGGACGAGAACCGGTGTATTCAACGTGGTATGGCCGTTGGCGATAGCTATACCAAATTTGATGTTGACAAAGTATCTACGTAGTGTTTTGTTATGTAATTAATGAATTCAGAGAATTATTTAAAGTATTTTATTTTATTCTTCTGATTACACATCAGTAACGATGCGATTAATTATTAATCCATGACTATCTAATGATGTAAATTAAAAATAAGTTATCAGAATTCTTTGACAGAAGTGTGGATAAAAAGATAGAAAATTGTTCTGTACGAAAAACAACTGCATTTGTTGAGAAATTAAAAAGGGTATTAACAGCAAAAAGCCAACGGCACGCGGTATTCCCAGGCGGTCACCCATCCAAGTACTAACCGCGCCCGATGTTGCTTAACTTCGGTGATCAGACGAGAACCGGTGTATTCAACATAGTATGGCCGTTGGCAATGTTGACATCGAATTTACAATTAGCAATTGTGAAGAATAAAATACTTTTCAATGAATGTTTTAAATAATTTTGAAATAAAAAACTGTTAATTCAGCACTTCACTCGCCTTTGTAACAACACCACTAAAATATCACTTGTTATCATACCACGTTTCAAAGTCCGTACCTCATTTCACGTAAACTCCTACAGAATTGCAACAGCCAATATAAGATTTATATCATCGCCCACAGCTTACGAATACCCTCATTAAGTTTACGAGGAAGCACAGTCGACTTTTATAGTTAGCTTAATTTTAAAGCACTGATTAGTGCTTGATAGGTGGTTGATTGGATAGATCAATCAGGGAATGTAATTGTTGCAAAATGGAAGGTTTTACTGAATTACTGCAAAAGATACGAGTGGATGAGTTTCTTGAAAAGATTTTGTATAAAAAGTTATTTCCGTACATTCCTGTTGGTGTTGCCAAATCAAAAAGGTGTTCGATACCGACTTTATTGGTACGGACATCGACTTCAAACAAATGAGTTGGTAACTCAACTAGTGATTATTATATGTTAAGAATTCAGTTTATTTTTCTCAAGTGGATATAAGAATGTGTTTTTGAAGTTGGTGTTTTTTTATTTTATGTATTTTCTTTTTTTTAATGGCTAAATGCTGTACTGAATTAAGTTCTTTAAATAAATAAACAAATTTATTCATTAATTTTGACACCATTCATACTCGAGAGACTATTTTTAAATTGAAACGAAGAAAGAACAATTAGCCACCCACATGATATTGTTGTGACATTGCCATCCATCTTGTATCGTTGTTTTGTTTGTTGTGAGTGTCCTAATTTAGATGTTAGTACCGGTGGCACTACCGTGGCACTAAATGTACCGGTTGATTGTAAGCACGTGACGATGTTTGGGCTTCACTTAATTAGTTTGTTTTGAAGGTGAAGAAAGGCTGGGTTGTTTGAATGAAGGTGTATGTATAACTATGTTCTTTTTTTTTAAATGGAAATCTTTTCAATGGAAGAAATTCAAAATAACATTAATACTATGATAATTTTCGTTTTGTCCTTACTTAACTTCTCAGAATTCTTTCTTAGCTCGCAACCAAAATGATTATATTTTTAAAAACTTATTCTTCCATATTTTTTTTAATCAAAATCCATGTTACTGAATGTCTCTATCTTATCGGTATCGATTTCAAAAATAATTGTGATTCATGTCTAATTATAACAATTTTGATTCCATTCAAAGCTATCTCTCACGGTTCTGTATAATGATTTCATAAGAAGGTTCAATTATAAATTTAATTGTTAATTTCCTAACAAAGGACGCATTATTGCGAAATGACGCATGCCACTCGTAAACCAACCCCAGATGGGATTCATGCAAATTTTGACGACTCTAGTCTGAAGTGATTGTCTTTTGTTGAATCGCAGAAGTTGTATCAAAGACTTCTGTAGTATACTGGCTAATTATGAAATTTGGCATGCATGTAGAAACCTTTGACATGGAAACAAACATAGGCTACCTTTTATCCCGATTCCTTGAGTAGTTCCCGAGGGAAAATTGTTTACGAGCTAAGCCGCGGGCAGAGAGCTTATGAATTTGGTATTTTTCTCCATTACAGCGCAAGCTATAACACGGGTGAAAATTTTATTTAATTTCACGTTTTTCATTTCTTTTTGGGCCCAATTCTGAAGTCCACGCAGACGAAGTCGCGGGCAGAAGCTACTCGGAAATAAAGTTTTAATTTCCTCCTTGTGCACTTGCTCGAGTACATTATTTTCATTCTAAAAACACGAAAATTCTATTGAGTTGAAAAAATTAATTCAATAACAGCGACGCCATCACGGGGTAAAATATATTTGTCTTTAATCACGTATTTCGGCAGATGGATAAAATGTGATAATGATGGACAGCAATTATAGGTATGTAATAATAATAAAACTGTCGTTTCAAGTAATCCTGTTAGCCTGCAAAGAATAGAATCACATTTCTTGATTTCTTCTTCAAAATACAGTTTATAAAGAAGTAAATTCCTCATTGAGAGTAATTCATTAACTTTGTACCTGAAACGAGAATGTAGTTTAGTTTAGTCTATGCAAAACATTTTAAACTTCGTTATTTTAACTATTAATTTTATTGTGAAGTAAATAGTTAAACGTCCCACTGCTGGGCACAGGCCTTTTCCTACAAAAAGCAAAAAGCCATCGGCACGCGGTATTCCCAGGCGGTCACCCATCCAAGTACTAACCGCGCCCGATGTTGCTTATCTTCGGTGATCGGACGAGAACCGGTGTATTCAACGTGGTATGGCCGTTGGCGATAGATGAGCCGAATTTACTGTTGACAAAGTATCTACCTAGTATTTTGTTCTATAATTCATGAAAATATTGAGAGAATTTATTTGAAGTGTTTTATTTTATTCTTCTGACTAGCTTTCGCCCGCGACTTCGTCTGCGTGGACTTCAGAATTGGGTCCAAAAGGAAATAAAAAATGTGAAAGTAATGAAAAATGGAATAAAATATATATATATGTTACCGGCCAAACCCGATTTCAGGACAAACTAGTTTTGCCTAGGCTAAACTAGTTCTTCCTATACGCGATAGGATTAACTAGTAGGTATAGCCTAGTCCAAACTAATTTGTCCTAAGCCCGATAGGATAAACCAGTTTCACCTAGCTAGGCCAAACTAGTTGATCCTAATATAAATACGCCCACGACTTTGTGTTGAAAACTTTTTGCCCAACGTCCGGTAGGTTTAGGTTAGGTTAATATGGTGACCCTTACGTGCACGAGGGCGGCGAGCGGAGCGAGCGGAGTCGCGGCAGCGACCGCCCCGTGCTGGAAAACCTTTCAAGCGATTCACGACTTTATGTGTGTTAAATATAGCTTTATTATCAAATTGCCCAACTATCATGTAGCAACATAATAATGACCGTGCAATGTGATAAATAATGAAGTTAAGATAGTAAATAATCACTTAGCCCGATAAAGCTAGACATTATTCATAATGCTCGTGCATTATAAATAATGCCCGCTTTAATCACCTGGTCCACAACAGATATACTGTTTAGACTAGGCCGTACTAGTTTCTCCTAGAGTGTGCGTATTTATATCAGGTTCAACCAGTTTAGCCTAGGCTAAACTGGTTTATCCTATCGGGCTTAGGACAAATTAGTTTGGACTAGGCTATACTAGTTAATCCTATCGCGTATAGGAAGAACTAGTTTAGCCTAGGCAAAACTAGTTTGTCCTGAAATCGGGTTTGGCCGGTAACATATATAAGCCCACGGCTTAGCTCGTATAATTTTCCCTCGGGAACTACTTAAGGAATCGGGATAAAAGGTAGCCTATGTTCCTTTCCATGTCAAAGGCTACATGCATGCCAAATTTCATCCAAATCCGTTCAGCCGTTTTTGCGTGATTGAGCAACAAACATCCAAACATCCACACGTTCACATTTATAATATTAAGTAGGATTACGCGATCAGTAACGATGTGATTAATCTATGACTATCTAATGATGTAAATTAAAAAAAAGTTTTCATAATTCATTGACAGAAGTGTGAATAAAAAAATTGAAAATTGTTCTGTATGAAAAACAACCGAATAGGAAGAACCTATGTTAAAAAATTAAGAAGGGCAAAAATTATATTTATTAAAAGCAAAAAGCCAACGGCACGCGGTATTCCCAGGCGGTCACCCATCCAAGTACTAACCGCGCCCGATGTTGCTTAACTTCGGTGATCGGACGAGAACCGGTGTATTCAACGTGGTATGGCCGTTGGCGATGGTAATGATGAATTTACCGATTACACCAAACTTAAGATAAAGGAATGAAATGACATGCCTACGTCACGCGCTTTTTTATCACATTTTATACACGTTATATTTTGTATGAAACCCAGCTTCTACGTTCTATTTCCGTTGCTCTTCACCCATAGGCCATATCACATTGTCACGTAATAACGCACGCAGTACGCAAGCTGCATAATAATAAAATAAGACAAACAATAAAAACTTATCTTTAACCTAACCTGTAAGATCGACGATAAAATCGGTGAATTACATACATAACCAACTTACATTTACCACCAACATAAACATAACTAACTCTTACATCACTAGAAATAAGGTGGAAGATAAAGTTTGCCGACTGCAAGTGTATTGTGGTAGTAATTTGAAGGGCGCAGTGTGCTAAAATGTCCGGATTAGAAGACGAAATGCATAGGTTGTAAATTTTACGGCTATGCAAATGTAATACCGTATTGGACAGTAAAATCTAAGCCATGACACGATGCCAATATTAAACACGACGTACATTTTTAAGATCGTAAAGTTTTTGATTTTTATTAGTATTCTTTTATAGTAATAAGGGATTTACGTAAGATGAGATGCATTTAAAAGTCCTTGTATTAGTTTTTTTACGATATTATTCATTGGATGTAAAATTTATAGATTATTTTTTTATAATTATTGGATTTTTTGTATCCTTTTTCTCATTATTTTACAGCAAGTAGGATTTATAATATTTAACTGATTTTTATGTTTGTAACCTTAACGCTCAAACGGCTGGACCAATTTGAATAATATTAGGTAGTAGTAGTAGTAGAAGCTCAATTTTGGATTAACACTGGCCAATTTTATCCCGAAAAATTAATTTATCTGACAAGCTGACGGGTAACGTCGCGGTGCGTGCAGCTAGTTTGTTTGATTATAATATACATGTCATATAATCAAAGGCCATAAGTCCAACCATAGTGTCAACATTGAAAAATAAACTGGCTGTAGTTTGTGGAAATGGAAAAGGACGAGGGGGTAATGTAACAACGCTTATGCATTAGTGGACGTAGTTCACCCAAAAAATTTCATAGGTTTTTATTTGACGTAAATTAGGGAAGGTGACAAGAAACATTCAAAACAACATTACTTTCAAAATATCACGTAAAACGATTCTCAGAATTTCCACATCAACCCTCAAATGCCAAGCTACTACAATGTGTAACCTAATAAAACTGATGTAAGATAAAGTTGATGTCGACGGGATTAAAAACTTGTCGTAAAACCCTGGATAATAGTTACATAGGATTTACTTGTGTTTACGACAAACAGTTCAAGTAATCCCTGCTGACTTTATGTTTGTCAATTATTGTTCGTAATTAGGATGTTAAGTTTATGAGATAGGGTAAGCTATGTTGTGTGGTTCTGATTAGCATGTGTTGTGTCAGGGTGTTAGGATAAATTTTCTATAATCAGCAATAACTTTATGCAGAAGGTGGTTTTTTTTACAAATTTTTACATTGTGGGACTGCTACAGTCAATGGTTTCATAAATTTTAGTTTAGAAATAAAGTATACGTAATTAGGTAATAATAGAAATTATTCATTGACGAAACTTATTTGTTGCTTTGCTAAAACCAAATTTAAAGTAAGAATAAACCCATTACTCAGATTTAATCAAAACTTTATGAAAAAATATGTCATAATTAAACTTAAGTGGAGCAACCCGAGCAATAATATATTGGGTATTATTGTTTGAGCCAACAGCTAAAAAAAAAACACAAAAATAAAAATGTAACAATAATGTCAATAATATTATACTTATGTTTAATTTTAATATCAACAAGGGCTTCGAACTTACAATAGGTAGAATGACAACCTGTAACTAGGTACAATTTTTCAATACAATTTTCGGTATCGAACAATACTTAATTATAAGGGATGTATTGACCACTCAATGAACATCGACAAATTACAAAGGATATTCTTTTTACGTACCTTTCACAACATACTTATTACTGTCAAAATGACTTTCTACAACCAACAATTTACAAATCAAACAATATAGATTTTTGGAATTCAAAAATTAGTTGCAAACCCATTCAATTAAAAAGCATCATTACAAAATGAAACTACTCATTATCTACTGTCAACGTGCAATTAAATATCAAAATATACCAAAAATATTTTGTTTTAAAATTGCTAACTCGTATACCAATTTCAACTTTAAAATCTGAGGTTTATGTTACAAAATTGGATGCGAAACGATTCCAATATAATGATACGTTTGAAGATACAAATTTAAACTTAACATCAACATTTCTAAATTAAACCGTATTTTCTTAAAAATAAAGCCTAAGGTTCGATAACAGTAAGTTTGTTAACTGCAATGTAAAGTTGTTTTTACACAATAAAGGTACGCTCAGGTGCGTAACAAACTAATTAATTTGAAAGCCCGCATTTGATTAAACAAATCAAATGGTTTGTAGCGTGTGGGGTGAAATGAGAAATCGCTAAGAAATTTTAACGTCACGTTCCCGTTGCGTTTCCGCCTTATTGTGTGTGATGCCCCATTATTGTAGTGTGAACAAGGGCTTAGATAGTGATGAATTTAATTGAAATTAATTTTAGAAACTGTCGACAGAATAGTACAATACGTTGTATGACAGGATATGACGTTTATTTTTCTTGTGAATGTTAAATTAATTGAGGACGTCGCTTAGTCTCGATCTCAGATAAATCACAGAATATAAGAAAAACTATTTATTTAGGATTTTACTTTATTTATTCGGATTTTATTTAAAAAAAATATATATAATTTTTTTGTGTTTTTTTAATATAAGACTTTTGTTCTGCCGTTTTGTTATTTGTCCCACTGTCCAGAGGCTAATTCTTACCGTCCTATTTATGACATATTTTTCGTACTCCAATTCCCTAGTGCCACCTCTATCACATCACAATTCTATCACCACCCTCACACAGGTGTCGTCAATTCACACGTACCTTTATGATATCTCATTTATTACACAACAGTAATTACTGCCTGCCCAGTGCCCACTGACCGAGGCGTTATGGTGTGTTTCTAGGTATTTGTTTACTTGTTTTGATAATTGGATATGGTTGATCGGGTCTATTCCGTTCTAGTCTGTAAGTTTAAGAAGTGTCTCTTGACACTGAAGAGTAGGATATCCCAAAATTTGTTATCGATTGGACTTTTAAATTTGAATTTTATGGAAAAAAGTATGTTCAAAAGATTATGTGTATTCACATGAAAATAACTTCAAAACAAATATATCCAGATTTTTTTTTGCATTTTTTTTTTTAACAACTCAAACTTTTAAATTTAATCCTGGTCTCGCGGGAAGTTACACAAACGTGAAAATCTTTTACACAAAGAACACTGAGTCTTCAAACAAGCATTACTTAATTGTGGATCACACAAATACTTTCAATTCAATTTAACACAGAAAAATTATTATTGAAATAAAACTTCTTTCCAAACGGATTTTATCGCGGTTTATTTTGAATTTAGTTTCCGACGTTAAGTGTTGAGACTTCGGAAACTAAAATCAAAATAAACTGGGATAGTATCCGTTTATAAAGTGCTTTTATTTCAATGTCTAACATTCGCGTAAAACAATGAAAAAAGTTGTTATTTTAACTTATTATATCGTTCCGGTTTGCCCGATGTAGGGAAAACTTCCATGTGCTTATTGCATGTGATAAAAGAACACATTTTGCCCAAAACCACAAAATTCAGTCATCATTATTCTATTAGTTAACAATGCATGACCTTTTAAACCCCATTAAAAACTTTTCAAAACAATTACATGGCAAATTGATTCTCCCACAAATAATAAAAAAATTCTTACTCACCAAAACATTATGAAAAAAAAAATAGCAAACGCCCTTTTAGTAAAAAAAAAAGATTATATTAACCGCAAAACGTTTTCACCCCAAGGTTTCGTGCATTCCCACGGACTAAAAGAACGAAAAACACAAAATGATGATTCATGATTATTTTGAGTTGGGGATGATTATATTCGTTCATAACTGTATTTAGTAACTGTTTTCGATAAACGTGCAATACACCCAGATGGCCATGGCAAGATGGGCTGGACTCCTTCAACCAAAACTGCTGCTGGCTGCAACACAGTGCTGGACAGAGAAAAAAATTAAAGGAGAGGCGAGAGATCTTTGCCCTGCATTGAAACAGATTTATCTAGCTCATTATTTGTCTTTCTTTCATGGAGTATAACAAATCTGGATTATATTTATTATATAAAAAATGATTTTTTAAGTAACCACAACCATTAAAGTAACTATACCCTTAATCAATAGAAACGGCTAACAATGTAAACAAAGAAATGACATTTTTGTATGAGTAGAGAATTCGTCAAATCTTTGTTTACATTATTGGTCCTTCCTGTTAATTAAGGGAACTTAAATGGATTTTTTCCGAGACGGAATGTTACAGATAATTTTTGATTGTAACAATGTATTGTACAGCGTTACAATCAAATTTATTCGTCTAAGCATTACAATGGAAAATACAGATTTATTGTTTGAAATCAGTATATAATTAATACAATTTTTTATTTCCAAAACATTAGGCAAACAACTGAACAACCTGTTAAAAATAATGATTACATCGAAAGTAACGCGAAAGCAGCCCCAAAGCGATACGGTTCTAATTAAATTAATAGTTAGCCCATGCGATACAAATGACGAGCAACTAATACAAAAAATAGATCTAAAAAGATAAAGTTAATAATAAAACACTTCCTTTAACACGTGCGACCTATAAACGACGAATATGTTTTGTGTATCCCTCAATAAACCGATCGTTGTTTTTCATGAACATTTAATTAATAGCATGTTTTTAATTTAAATTGTGCTGTTTTTCTTAATTTATTTCGATGTCAATAGAAAAATTCTTAAGAATTTCCACAACCCTTAGATACACAGTAGGTTGATTTTATTGAAACGCAATGAAATATCAACCATGAATTTATTTATATAATTTATATAATTATGTGACCTAACTAACCTAACCTTTAGAAAAATTCGGAAACTTTAAAAATAATTCATTTTTATACAATCAACTATCTGGACTTGTGACCCCTGAGTTTGTTTCGATATCTCTTCTCAGGGGAGCCAGTTAAGAACTGTTGACACCAGCGAACTCAAAAAAGTGACGTTTCAAACTGATTGTAAAAATCCAAATATAAAAAATATATTTAATATGAATAATAACAAAAACAAGCTCAATTGAGTTATAAAAAATCGTCGTTGCGCCCCCGCACCTAACCCGCATGATTCAAAACTGTCGATCACGATAACGGGGCAAGCACCGGACAATAATACCGTATTAAAGATATTAATCACATCACTATACTAATGTTACACGTTACGCACACTGTTACACGTTACATGTTACACATGGTTTGAAGGAAATTATTTGATTAGTCTTACGGCTTACCTATGGGAGTTATATCATATCTGGTATAAAGGACCACACGGCTTTAGTAATAAGTAACTACGAGAATGAATCTTATTGTCTTAAAATAAGAGATTTCAATGTTTTTGTTACTCGCCCCGCGCGGCGATCTGTTGCCGCTAATTAGGACTTTATAACGATTTCCATGATCCAAAAATTAATTAATTGTATGTGTATTATTTATGAATTCATCTCACGGAAGCTATTCAGGATGAACTTAAAAGGAGTGCGTATATTCTACGAGGAAATCTGTAACTTTTCCAAAAGAACAAAGGTCGAAATCTTAAAATTGAAAATCAACTTTCACGTTGTTCCTTGGAAAAGTGGTTCAGTTTTATGCACCTGATTACCCCGTAGAATATACGCCCTCCTTTTAAATTAATCCTGTATACAAAATAAAAGGTATTCTGACTACAGCTGGATGATAACTAAACACTCACTTAATATTTTGTTTGTATTTGTGTCAAAAATATTTTAATAGGACCTTATTATTTGAGGTTGACTGTACTTTCTTAACTTCCTCTATAATGTGGGAATATCGAGGTTCGGAGATGGAAACAGGAAACGCTATCGTTTTATTGGGCACTTTGATTGTATGTTTATAGATCTGGTTAGAATACAGGTTTGTAATAACAGGAATCGACCTAATCATAAAAATCTTTGTTTACTAATTAAAGAAATGTACAGGATACTTTGTATTTCGTTTTTATTGGTCACTATTATATATATATATTGGTTCGATTATGTTTTGTTATTTTACGTTACTCGTCCCTCCTTCCAAGTCCTCCGTCCTCCCTATAATATGAAGTACCTGGGTATATACCTAGGTACTCCATATTAGCGAGTATACTACAGAGAGACTTAGACAACTGTAATGCTTCAAGAAAAAACAATTGGTAATACTGGCAATATACTATACAACACTGGCAAGAAAAAAATTGGTCCTTCGATTTATAAGGACCAGTTTTATAATATAGTATTTATCTGTTCGTAATAAAAAATCACTCGGGTATGTTTCGTGCGAGTAGGGACTTAGGGAGGAAAGGACTATGGAAACATGATAATACAAACAGAAAACATCTAATTTACAAAAACGATGCTGTCATTACCACAGGTAGGTATTTTGTATAAACATTTCAAGACAAATACATTATAAGGTTATTACACAAATACGTCTGGCGCACGATCTAATATTTGTTTAAGACGCATTACGTGTAGACTCTGCCGATATCAGTTAATTGCCACCCCTGACTTTTGAGGGATGGCCCGATTTTTTTTATCAAAATGAATATTTATTTTTTATATTTAGATTTCATATTATTATGTTTTTGTAAACATTGCAGCATCAGCCAAATGAATGTACTTCCTTCCTTACTATGTATTTTTTATACGTATATTAATACAATATGCCTGCGTGTTATGCAATCACGCATAAACTACCGAACCGATTTAAATTTTTTTTTTTTACAGAGATAGTGTACTTTTTAGCGCGGTAACCGACTCGTGGGCGGAGTAGGTATTTTATATACTTCTAATTTATAAAATTCTTGTGTCGCGATGTTTGTGACCAAACTCCTCCGAAACGGCTGAACCCGTATGTATGAAATTCTGCTGCATATCGGGTAGGTCTGAGAGTCGCCAGCAAACATCTATTTTTCGTACCCCTAAGTGATAGGGTTGGTACGCTGCAGATTTTTTTAATATGGCAGAACAACGTTTGCTGGGTCAGCTAGTATACTATATAAAACATATCAAGAAGATACCTACACTACTGCAAAAAAATACCTACTTAATAAAAAAGTAACCATTTAGTTTCATATAAAGCCCGTGAAAAAGTTATCTAAACAATTAAAATAAGTAACATAACCCCCCAAACGCCACTCAGTTAAATACCAACGAAAACAACAAGATCACAGTTTATTTATCCAAGGATGCCTTTCATTCTCACCCCTATCATGTTTAAACCCCGTAAATTGTATAATTCCTTCAAAAGAAATGTCTAAACCCACCCTCAGAATAAACTTTCTTAAATCAATAGTGACATGTCACTGGCAGTATAGATTTTATTTTGATGTAACTAAAAATAATATTACGCAACCTTAAATAGTAAGAAATAAGGTTGAGAATTACTTGAAAATTGTTTTAATGACAGCAAATTTAAATTTGTTGTACTTGAGTTGGTTTTGCTGTTTGAAAATGTTTCGATTTATTTGTTGTCTAGGTATATAGGGTCGAAATTTCTTTGATTATTTTTTTGTTAGTTGCATCAATAACTTGGTGTTTTAGCTGCAAGGAGGTGTCATTTGCATCAATCCACGTCGTATTAGTACATTCTTTGTGTTAAAATAATGGTGTGAGTGAAAAATTTGAAGTTACATAATTGCCCTGTTGTTTCAAGAATAATCGTGAAAGCAAAATAAAAAAAAATTGTATTGTACTTTAGACATTAAAATTAAGACAATATCCTTTATATTTTAAGTTTAAAATTAAATAACGTACAAAGTAAAAGTCCAGGTTAACTTAATCTAGATTCTAGGAGACTTAACCCTTGACTTCGAACCGGCTTTACAAAAAGAAGGTGTGAAACGCTATTCTATTTCGAAAACCTAGCAACTAATCACAGCGTTTTATAGATGACTCTATAGTTATTATTTTTTTATTATTTATTTTAAACATGGAGACAATTTTATAAGTAGGTATATTCAGATATTTTTTTGTGTACTGTTGAGTTATTATACATTATAAAAGAAGATCTAAATTTGTATATAAATAATACGTCAGTTAGATAAAAAAATATTTGATACGATATGCATTTACCAAAACAATAAGAATGGAAAAGATCAAGCCTTTTAAAGTTCAGGCTTAGGTTTATAACGTTAGCAAAAAAAGTAGAACAATGACGCCACGTAAATATTCCAATAACTGTATCTTCGTTTTTGTTTACCAGACGATGGAAAATACTAATATTTTTTCATTAAGTTCCTAAAAACCGGCCATTTTTTTATTTTTATTAGCCCATTGTGATTTTTTACTGTTGCAAATCGGCTGTCAATTTTTTAATGTATTATTCCACCCACAGCAAACTGTCATTGTGCCTTTGTTAATTGTTTGTACCGTATTTAATTTATTAAGTTGTAACGACGTACTTTAACTAGGTCAGTGGTCGGTTTTGTTTCTTAGTGTCAGACTCATTCTCGGAATCAAATAAAAATAAAAAAATATTCACTTTCAATTCCAAAGTTAGACAACGTGCGTATCATGATTACCGGGTAGTAAGATTTTCTGTTTTTTTTATGATAATTAAATTAATGGTGTGAGTCACTCACACCATTAATTTAATTATCAACCACCAATCTCTTCTAGAGGCAAATCATTAGATTTGCCTCTAGAATCCAGTGATTGCACTGAAAGAGATAAATCTCAATTTACAATAATATTGTTTTCTACTTACGGCTAATTTTTTTTATTATATTATAATAATAATTATTATATACCTATTATTTCATTCCTCGAAAGAAAGTTATTTAATGATAAAAAATCTACTCTTAGAAGATAAATAGATCTTCTTTATATTATGGAATATTTTTTCGGCTTACTTTCACCAAAGCATAGGTACCTACCTAATATTACTACAGACTTTCACTTAACAAACAACGTAGTATTCAATCATTATAAATAAGTCGTGTGTCATCCTTTGTCCCCGTCCTCTTTACTCATTGGCGCGTGAGATTTACTCGGAAATTAAAACTTTACCTTCGTAAGTAATAATTTACCGGTAACATCGTGACAGGTAAATTGCGAACAATATTGATGGAATCAGTGTAATTTTCGCATTTTTCAAATACTGTCTGTATTGTGTCGCCGTATTCGGGGAAATATTAATTTTCGTTCTCGGAAATGTCGAATTGCTGTTATTCTGACAGGTTGTCATTGCATTGGATAATAAGGCGCTCGTTGACCGTTACAAGTGTCGGTTTTATGAGTTTAATTTCAATTTTCATCTATATTTTATTGGCTTCCTAGAATTTTACGTACCTAGGGTGTTTTCTGACTTACAGCTGTGACAAAAATGACCACCTATAAATGAACACCTACTTATAAATAACGAACATTTGTACGCTTCTGAACAATATTTAGTACCTACTGTGTTTTATTGGGATGTTCAGGTATTTTCTGTAGTACTCTGCTGGAGACGAATAGACGAAGACAAGTTCAAGAGCGATCCTGCAACTCTGGACAAGGTAGAGACGGGACCAAGGTCTTTTTAACGGTGAAAGTCCGACATAACTATCCCCAGGCCGTTTCTTTTGGTGGGAGTTGAAAGTATTACCTTTTTACCCAGAAAAGAAGAAAATCTTGTGTATGCAGATGGCGGAAAAATCTGCTATAATGTAATGTTTTTTAGAACTATTTTCATATTAATATGATATCAGATTCAAAAGGATTATAATTAACAGCTTGTCACTCACCCAATTATGTAATTAAAAGAAACATAACACCTGGATACAGAACTCAACTCCCAAAATACGCCGGAATGTGTCGCCATTTATCAAGAATTTTACCAAATCGCAGACACTATTTTTGTATACTAGACATGTCTTAACTAGTAAACAAATGATCATTGTCAATGAAACTAATGGTTACAGTCCTAATGTGTGGTTGGAGTTTCAGAGTTAATTTTTGAGTGATCGTCCTTGTTTTACATATTATGTTGACGTAACCACGTGAGGACTGTGACAATTCACAGATTGGGAGGGTTAAAATTGGTGATAAGTCTCCAAGTACGTTGATGATACTAAGGGCTTATGTCACCATCGTCAGATAACTTTAATCGACGTTTTATCAAACGTCAATTTTATTCGTCGAATAAAATACTGTCGATGGTGAAATAGGCCCTATAATTATGTAATGAGGAAGTTCAGACTATACGATATTTAAAGACTAGAAAAGAACTTGGATAGGTAGTTATAGTAGTTAACTTTGTATATATAACTATCGTCTTTGTTGGCGGCCCAGTCCTTTTACAACAAATAAGGTGAAACTAATCAAAGGTTTAGGTTAGTTATACAATGTACAATTGTGTACTTATTACTATGGAGACCAAAGCTTTAGGGGAAAAAAAGGAAACCGTTAAGTGGAGCATATGAGTTTTTTTGTATTTCCAAGCAATAAAATAGACATTTAATGTTTTGAAATATAGAAAGATTAACAGCATTTAAAGAGTTTTTAAATTAACTGGTGTAAACTGTAACACCTGATTTTATGGAACTAATAAAAAACTAATTAAGTATAGAAGAGGGGTGTAGTGGAATCACCATAATGGCCATTTATCAAGTGGGTAAGTATAACATTTGTGCGCAAGCGCTGATCGATGTAACTGATACATTTTAGGTGAATAAAATTTAAATAAATTTTGAGTATTTTGTTCGGGTTGATCTAATTAGGGGATTTTGGTTGGACAAGTTTAGAATCTTCTTGTTTAATTAAATCGAAAAATGTGTTATAAGATATAGTTTTTGTTCAGTTAATTAGTTATCTTTGTTAATTTTTCCTTGTTCTGCAGTCGGAAATTTAAAGGGCCAATTTTCCCACCGGCCAATATACCTACATTATAAAAAAAACACTACATTATTTGTACCTCAAACTTTTGTGTATAAAATCTCATGTGAACGTCAAAAAATCCAACGTATTAAGAACTTAATTTTTACTATTGTAGTTATTTACCCAATTCTCTTTACATAAAATACAAATTAATAATAATTTCGGCTTAAAACTGTCCTAATGTTGGCCACATACCTGTTCTCATGTACCAAAAGAACGATTGATTATTTTTACAGGACGGTATTGAAATTCAAACGCCAAACTAGTCCCAGTTACCTATCGTACTTTAATAAAAAAACCATATTCTCATTCAGTCCATATTTTCGTATCAAAACAGCGTACAGCAAGCCACGCAGTGTGAACACAAATTTATTCATATTGCAGCTATTAGAATTCAATTGTCGTGCGACTGTCCATATGTTCGAGATTTTTGTATCACCAAACTGTTAAATTTGCATATCAGTGTTATGTTAATTTTGACGATATAAACACGTGTCCGTTTTCCACGCGTTAAACATGCGATTGCGGTTAATTTTGTTAAGTACGAGAATAAACTTGTAGCACTTCAAATAATATAACTTTTAATCAAATTATTTTATGGGAATTAACCCCGCAGTTGCCGTGGTCCAAACAATATTGTGGTGAGGACTTATTGTAATATAAATATTTTTTTATTATTTTTATTAAATGCATTTTATGACCTGATCACGTGCAATTTTATTTGAATAATCATATGATAATAATAATTAGACACAAAAACTATTCACAATTAGTTAGTTTAGAGCAAAATGAGTGTTGTATCTTGAATGCATTAATATGCTAAGTTCTAAACAGTTTCTGAACAACAAACAGATACTTAATCATATATTTTATGTGTTTTCCATTAGCGACTCGTACGCGAATGACGTCACACGTAATTTACGGTGTCATACGTTAGGCTTTAATTTTATAGCGTTAATTTGAAAGTCCCGGACCGTAACTGTTCGCACGTGGCCAGTGGGTGAAGGACTCGCTACATTGGCCCTGAAGAATGAATTACTTTGTTTTTTTTGTTTCATTTTTTTTTACACAAAATAATTGATAAAAGTTATTTTAATTATGATTTATGAGTTTGATTATTTGATATGCCAAGAGAATGCAATACTAAAACAACATAATAATAAATCGGAAATACCTCGCAATTTATTTTTAGAATTGTTTAAAATTTAATGAATCTTTGACGATAAAAAATTTATACCGATAGATATCCATAACTGAAAATTATTATAATTAGTTTATATCAGAAGTACTAAAATAATTATTTTCATTAGATTGTAACATGCGTAACTGAAATTCATTGAAAATAATCCTCTAAGCGTAACCTCAAAACAGTACTAAAATATGTGTAAAGGCAATTGCAAATATAAGTCAAATCTGTGATTCACTAAACCCGACAATACCTCAATCGCCTGCCACAATAAAGTAAATAAAACCATCAGACTGACACCATTACGGAACGAGTCCAGCAACATTGTCAAACTATCGCCCAGTCACAGTATATTGAAATTTACAACCCCCATTGTACCTCAAAAGCTTTATATTCTTTAAATTTTACAGCTTTATCGGTCAATGTGACAAGCACCGATTTTTGCGTAAATTTCATTGTTAGGTCCAAAGGACCAATTACGGTCCTGTGTGGTCTATAACACCGTGGCTAATTGAGGGTTGACTCAAATAAACGGTTTTTTGTTTGATTATTGTGTGTGGGTGGTATCTCTTTAAAGATATGGATATTAAAAGGATAGTTTTGTTACTAAATGTTGTGAATTTACTTGGATACGGTATCCGCCTCTTTTTTCGGAAGCATGTCAATTTTATGTCACATTTAGAATGAACCGTAAATGATTACTGAGTTCAAAGAAGTCTGTAGTTAGGAAAGTCGGTCTACCTTTGTCGGAAACTTATTGATATTGAAAAGTACCTCATATAATATTCGTATAATAAAAGCTCAGACATAATAAAAAGCTATATGAAAACATTGATATGTAATATATTTATATGGGAATAAATACCTACCTTTGTAATTAATAAACCAAAATACATTGTTATGTAATACGCGCAGAAACACATTTAACTGAATTAACAGATTATTAAATTTTTAATAAATATTTCATTCCTTAAATATTTTACTATGCCCGTCCATATTATGGATCCTATCTAAAACCGAATCATTTTATGAAAAAAAACCACTGCTTACGAAGTAGAAAATAGCCATAAACCTATAACTATTTGATATTTATTTCGCATCATCACTCCCCACTCATTCGGATAACTGTGATGAATTTTATTAGCTTCGGGATTATGAAGACTAATTCTGCCAAAGTGAATTTTTGGGGTTCCATAAGTATGCGGAAGAAAAATGGTTCGCGCGCTGACTTTGCAATACGTTAATGTTCTAATGGTATAATCGAATGAGAAAAGTTGATTGGTATACAATATTATGGGCTGGTATGATTTTTAGATGGGGAATTGTAATTAGTAAGTCATGCTTTTAGTTGACAGTTGGTCAAATGCGGACATAAGGACCACGGATGTTGAGTTCGCATTCTTAACAAACAAAACCAACTTAATTTCTTATGTCTATTGCTCGCGTACTGGCATACTACATAACTGGCATAAGTAACAAGCTGTTTTCGCTCTGTATTTTGTACCATAGTGATCTGTACTTTTAAATCTCTTTATGCTGGCTGGTTCGAATAATTCGAATATGGCAAAAAATAAAAACATTTTGTTTCAAACTGATCCCACGTACTAACCAGTATCAGTACCTACGCTATCCTTAACGTGTCCTTTTTTTCTTTTCTTCATCTTTTTAATGAAGAATAATACTTCATGGGTTTCCTTTCCTACTTAAAAGTTGTGATACTGTCTAACTTTAAACAATATTATGATTTTCAGTTGCTTATTTGGGCAAAGATTTACTATTTATAGAACTAAACCCCTGTTTGAATAAATGTTCTTTCCACCTTAAGCTCCATTCTAAATTGCCAATATTATAAGTAAGTAAGTCCCGGGGATGAGTATAAGAAATATTCATCCCCGAAACTATAATAACAACATTTTCCACCATAGATCTCTCCTCACAATCTGTGTGCTGGTATGATGAGTCTGTGTAACAACCCCTCTATCGATCAGTGGTGTCATCATGACTCTAACTATAACATTTGGTAGATATCCATCGGTATTAAGTTAGGTTTGGGTACACTGAGAGACTTATTTTATTTATTAACAGTTTTAAAAAAATATGAACATGTGTTACATAAAATCCTTACTTCTGAAATGTGAAAGTAACTTTTTCTGTCCGTGTGATACGTACCTAATTGCGCCAAAATTACAGATTCGAAACCCACGCCCGGCGGAGTCGCAGGTTGCAGCTAGTATTAATTTGTAAAAAATACTTCCATTTAATGCTCTTTGATCTAAAACAGTTTGTGAAAACAATTGAAAAAAAAAATATGGTGTGGTTTTGGAATTCGAAATTATTACCAACCATTTTATATTTATACTTTTAAACGAACTACTTTTAAGTTGTATTTGTTTAAAACTTTAAATTTTAAATGAAAATAACTCCAAAATACAACTCAGTGTGCCTCGCATCTATATTTTAGTCGCCATTTACAATGGATTCACTTTTAAAGTTCAAACATTTGAACTCAACACAACCATCGAAGGGTGAAATATGGGGTTGTGCTTTATACACTATTTGCGGATTTAAATATGAGTATGCGGATTTTTAGTTTCGTTTTTAAAATCCCTACTTTAGGGTGAGTTTGGGTTAAGTGATCCGTTAAATAGAGCACATGTGTACATTTTAACGGCTTAAATGATTATCGTTTGATTTTTGTTATGATAGCTTAAATAATTTAAACAAGTTTTTTTTTTAGTTTTTACCACTTAAAAAAATTTTTTTTTTTGTTTCAGATACACATGCTGTTGTTTTGTACGAGTTTGCCGTAGATTCGAAGGATCAAAGCCACCTTCAAGATCTGGTGTTGGAAATGTCCATGGGAAGTGGTGTTCACTATTCTGGGCAGCATTTGAAATTAACTGTGCAGTGTGCGATAGTAAAAAAAACAGTCAAATCACCTAAAAAAATAAATAAATTTAAAAAAATACCTGTAAAATTTTATTGTAGCAAATATAACAACGTAATAACATAATATATAGGTAGGTATCTGTTATAATAATAAACTAATATAAAAATAAAATAACCCTTCACCTAAACTTAACCCTAATAATTCCATAATACTTAATAATTATTCCGGTGACGTCATTTGCACAAAACTGCACAATATGATTGGTGGACCGTACTCCAATTGTAATCGACATGTCCAACAGATGGCGCTGTATCGCAAATAACCGTAAGTAATCTCTAATGAGCTCACCTGTTCTCTGACTTTGAGTTATATTTTGGTTAATACAAGGGGTGTATTTATTAATGAGATAGAATGGATGAATTATTATGGAGCATTGTTCTGAGTTTCGTTGCGTCGTCACACTTAATTTGTATCAGTTACCGTACACGCATTTAAAGTATCAAAGTGTTCAGGGTGTAAAATAAAGTGAAATAGAATTGTTTTATATTAAATATGCTTGAGCCGATTAGCGGCATAACTTATGTAGTAGTAGTAGTAGTATGAAGTGTAGTTTGTAATAGTAGTAGTATGAAGAAACCTTTTAAAAAAATGACAATTAGAACACGTTTTTTTTTATTCATATTTATTTCTACAGGATTAATATGCGGTGTGCGTATATTCAACGAGGTAATCAGGTGCATAAAACTGAACAACTTTTCCCAAGGAACATAGGTCGAAATCTTAAAATTGAAAATCAATTTTTCATACAAAACATAAATCACGTGACCTCTCAATTTGTATGAACAACAAATATAACAAAATCACAGGTGCTAAAAACATTAACAGAAATCTATAAGTGTCTATTTCCTATAATTCAAACAAAGTAATCAATCGTGACAAACGCACCTTTATTACATTTCCGTAGTAAATCGCTAAAAAAAAAAGAACAAACAGAAAATTACAAACCATTTGACATATGACACCGCGAATATTCAAATTAATGCATTATCGATATGAACAAAGGTGCACTTGACTGGAAAAAGGGAGTTTTTTATGACAACTACGCGTGTTACACATTTTGCCTTCACCTCCCCTATCGACACCACAGTCTAAAAACACACCCACTCAAATTGGAGAAAAGACACAGTATACAAAAAAAATATGTTTTGTATTTTTTTATCTATGTACTGTAAAAAGGGGAGGTTAGGGTAATATGCACATACAGGTTATGACATGTAATTCACGCGTAAATCAAATTTGACCGGTAGGCGTATGCAGTTGTCTTGCGCATATGGCGATGTTTCTAAGCGCGATGATTGTTACGTTTCTGAGTGCTTTCGTGTGTAGGAAGTGACGGTTCGTTCGTGATAAATGGACATAAAGTGGGGATAGGACAGGCGGCTTAATAGATGCGTTGTAACATGCTCTGTTGTGTATTAGCCACATACTATGTGATTGGGTATTGTTTTAACTTTAATTTTGCATTTTGATTTGCTAATTTAATATAGAACGCAAATTTTAAGATTCTAATTGGTTAATTTTATATGCTTTTAGTTAAATATCTAATTTTATTTTACTTTTTTATTTATCTTTCGTTTTAAATTTATCATGTAGTTTTTTTTTGTTTAATGTAAAAAAGTGCATATTTACCTACTGGTACTTTTGCAGATTTATGATTAGTAGTTATTATTTATGGTTCATGAATGTATAGGTTTTGATTCTTAGTATTCTTACTGGCAAATAAAATGAAGCAAATTAAAACAACTGCTTAATATCGCCGACTGATTTTACAGAGATAAACGATAAAGGGTGAACGCGGTCAGTATGGCACACCCAATTTGCGCGACCTAATTACCTACGTGTGGTAATTTTATTCAAAAACCTTGTCAGTATTTCTACTTAGACTGCTTTCAAAATTATTATAATAATTATATATTACCAGGAAAACTATAAAAATCCAGGTAATGAATAATTATTATAATTACACTAACTTATTTAATATTTTGTGAAACTCTGGTAAAATATTATATTGTTACACTTATTAAAAAGTTTTCTTTAATCTAAGTAAAAATTACAGTTAATTTATCAATACACAGCTTAAATGATTTCGTTTGCGAAGAACACCCCTTAAAATAATCTACTTAGGTACACTAACGACCAAAAATACAGGCCGTCGAGAATTAATCCAAATTTCAACGTATTATCCTGCTAAACAACCACTTATTAAGTCGGCTCCTATTTTACGCTTACAGTGGCGGCCACAAAAAGTACCACCCTCGTACACCTGCACGTTCCCTTCAAACTTGGACAATATGCCGATAAGTTGAATGCGCCACTTGTTGTATAGTTTGTACGCTGCTTTAGGGTGAGTTGGTTTAGTTTAAAATTATTTATATATATCGACTTTTTTGTAGTAAAATATTAAGTGAAACTAAAATTTGTTTCGTTGTGTGTTTTCTAAGCATTTTCGGAAATATATGTTTTTTATTTCTATTCAAAACTTTTTTTAATTATCTTTGTTTATCGTTGGCAAAAAATCTATCTTTTCCCCCAAATTTTACACCTGTATATTTTTACAAAAAAAACCGTCTCTCTTAGCAATGTAAGGTTGCACTATATTGGAGCGAGCGTCTAGCATTTACCCCAACACCAAATAGTAATGAAGAATTATTGTTTTTGACGTTACACTCCAGTGTTTTGTTTAAGGATTTCCTTTCTATAAGTCTCTTCGGTCTTTGAGGAGACACGTTTGCACTTGTCCCTTGTTTTTGTAGGTGTCACTTTTTTTAGCTCGTAGTGTACTAGATCTAATCATTGAATGAATTGGAACTTTTGAAGTCATAGGAATTGTTTTTTAAAAAGTCTGTTATTTATATATTCTCACAGAGTAAAAATAACGCAAAGATAGCAAGATAATAGTATGAAGTACCTCCCTACCGACATATACGGAAGTCATGTTAGTGTCTACATGGCACTTTGAAGATATATTATATTTCTGAAGACAGTGTCCAAGCATTATGTGCAATGACTTGTAGAAAAAGCCCCTTAGACTGACAAATAAATCACTGCTAATACGATTTAGGAATAACATATTTTAGCCAGCTTTTAACTTAAGCGTGATAGCTGATATGCACAGGCACGATATTTTAGAAAATAATATATGATATTAACTTTTATTATTGATTGTAACTGTACGATATAAACTAACAACAACTAACTTCTTAAAAATGCTCTAAAAGTCTTAAGAGCCATTTCACGTTTTCGCGCGAATATCTAAGACTTTAGTCGCCTAATTTACCATCTTAGTTAATACTCTGGCATTGGTGAATACATGTAAAAAATAGACCAATCTTTCGTATTGACACTTCATGTAAAACATTTACAGAAACTTATTTCTTTACTTTGTAGTGATTAATCTCCCACAACTAGTTTACTGAAGAATCATCGCAGAGTCAACTTCAGACTCCTATATCTATCATTAACAGTTATAATTTTGACGAAAAAAAATACACAATGCATCAGGCATATAGTTTTGTCGACACATAATGTACTAGAATATCGATTATTATAAACATTAATTAGTAAAAAAATAAAGTCTTGGGTCAATTTTTACGATTTATTCGCAATTATATCGCAATTTTTTGGGTTTACTAAGGCGTAATTACATAAAAAAAAATGTCAAAATAAACTATGTTCTTTAACAAATCGAATTCTAAAGTTTGATTAAAATCCCTTCATTTAATTAGACATAATATCGATATTAAAATCACTCTAAATTAGAATAAAGTACGATGCATAAGCCGGTACTGTTTAGTCCGGTGCGAGCTCCCATCGAGGAAGGACCTATGCCACTTTTTCCCGCGTCTCAATCTGCGCGTGCTCATGTCGTGAACGCATTATTATACTACGACTACAACATTTTGATTTTTTTCGGTTTTTTTTTTACAAGAGGAAAGAGTTTATTTTATTATAAAGTGTTATTTTAGTAGATTAAAGATTAATTATATATTATTGTTTAATATTGTTTAGCAATGGGGCGTAACGACGCAACCGTTACGCCCCATTTTGTACCATTGTATCAAAAAAAGGAAAAATAAAAATTATGCAGCCATATTATTATAACTTATGTGATAGTCTATATTATTATTTGTTTTCCTGATAATTTTTATTACATACTTTACATAACATATACTTGTGTTTTTTTTTATTATCTAGAAACCTTTATTAGACTGAATTTAATTTTGACAAGTCAGGATGGTTTACATATAACTAATTTAGACGTGAAACAGATAAATAAAATAACTTTTTTCATAAATCTCTAAATTCCGCATTATGATTACAACGGCTCAAGATTATTTAGTCCGTCTCGACACTCGCGTTACACTGCTTGTATTGTGTATGTGTGATAAGCTTTGCACACATACACAGTGCTGCCGTCTTTTACCTAAACTCGAGCGCTTTAATTTTGTGAAATGGCTCTTAAAGATTTAATTATTTAGAACATCAAAGTTACTACTGAAATTTGTAAATGGCACGCTTTTACACTATGATAAAAAAAAAAATTCAAAATAACCTGAAAATATTTAGATTTTCTTCTTTCTAAACAGAAACCCTTTTACAATATTATACCACTACTGCGCAACGACCGGTGACCAACCATCACCTTAAATATTTTTTTTCATAAAAGCCACTAAAACGAATACAAACACGTTTTAATTGCAGACTCATATAATCCTATACTCAAAACAACAGATCATGATCATACGACAGTGTTTACTATGCCCACGGCTAGATGGCGTGCATTAGTTAAGTAAACATGAAAGAGACTCTACTATGCCTGAGCCCTACAGATTGGTGCAGATTGGTATTACGGATTCTAATGGCCAATGGAGATTAATATTGATACTGGTTTTATGTTTATATCGACTCGTGATATGGCTCAGAATTACATAAGAATGTTAAGTGTCAGCCTTCGAACTAAAACTCAACTCAACTCAAGAAAATTTTAACATACAATGAAGGACGATTGGGAATTATGGTTGCAGCTTCAATGTGAAAAACTGTTAACGAAGATAAGATTCCCACATATATGCGTAATTTATTTAGTTATAGAGTTTACATAAAATGTTGATAACAGCCTTATTTTTTATACTCTATCAAAGCTTAGTTAACAATAATGAAGTCACAGGTAAAAAATAGCAGACAAGTGAATAAGTTAAAAAAAAAAAAGAATTCTTTATTTGCGTACATAGCCAACAACTTACCAACAAATCCTTACAAATAATTCCAAAAACAATCATATATGGTTCACTATAACTGGTTAAGTCTAAGGTTGTTAGCTTACACAGAACTGATTCACCCTGCTTCCCGTACTAGTATAAACTGTATTACGGTGAAACAGTTTTCATCGGCCGCGGTATAGGCTAGTTGAAACATTAGACTTATAGTGGCACTTAATTAATTCAGCAATGTTATTATTTATGTTAGTTTATCGTATGAAGTACAGTTATTCAAAATGGTAAGTCGAATGGAACATGAAACTGCACATGGATCGTCGCAGTTAGCAAATACCATCCTTAATAGATGAAGAAAGAGGATTTGCCAGTTCGTAGTCAAATGTTGGCCAATTTCGGCAAACACACACTTTTCAAAAACAAAACACTGTCGACGCCGTGTCGCACCGTGTCCAAATTACCCTGAAGTACCTTTGGTAGTTGTCTGTGTATTCAGACACTGTGTGTAGTTGGAAAACGCAAGTAAGGCTAAAGTTATGGATAGTGCTGCCTTCAATCGAGCGTACACTGTGCAGATAAGTGCTCGCCAGTGTAATGTACAGTGGAGGTAAAAAGTGCAGCAAAGGAAATTGAATTTTGTTTCTTTTTTCAAAGCTTAGCTTCAGAAAAGTTTTATGCTAAAGTTAAATTGTATGAGACGAGGGTTTTTGTATCTTTAAGGAGATAACCCTGTCCTGCGAACGCCATTTTGTCCTCGTGGTTATGGCAGTGTCTTCATATGATTATAATTTTTGAAACTTGTAATCAGGATGGCTGGTAAAATTAGCTCGTGTACCATTATTATGTAAAATCTATGATACAAAAAGTTGAGTCAATTCATAATTGAAATCTTACACTTTTCCTACATTGGCAAAAACTAAAAATTATATTTTATCTTTTATCCTCTAATAAATAATATACCTATAAAATTGCTAAGAATATTCCAAGAACCTTGCCCCACGGAATTGCGCGCGTTTATCCTATAACTTATTTTTCCAGTATACAAACGGTAACTCCAGGTAACTGTGTAAATCCAGGGGGTGAGCTACCTCCATGCTCAATTTGAACAACATTGGTCCAGCCGTTTGTGACCAATGATTGTGACTAATGAGTAAACATACATTCAAAATGAACTTTTCATACTAAGTGACAGGTCATGTGACTGATGTTTGTATCAAAAGATGATTTTTAATTTCATGTTTTCGATATTATGTTCCTCGGGGAAAGTTGTTGAGTGTTATACACCAGATTACCTCATTGAATATACGCACTCCTTTTAAATTATTCCTGTATATAAATATGCGACGCGATAACTTCGTGGTACCCTTTTTTACGAAACCGCGGACGGAGGAGTATGAAATTTCGCACACATTAATATGTGAATTAAAAACTAATGAATAAGGTTGATTTTCGACCACTATTGGGCCTCTAGTATACATTATACAGTTAGCTCAATATCTCAGTATTGCATACCAGTACATAAGCCAGCTTAATATCCGCCCGAATGTTTGCTTACCAGCTTAGCATAGGTTAGGTTCCTGTGTTTGCCCGCAGGTACCTTCGTCAAAGGGGAGACGGTCAGCAACTAATCTGATTACTCCACTTAATTTGTGGTTTTGTTTGAGATTCTGTGGTCCATTTACTTAAACTAATATTTGATTGATATCAGAATATCAGTTGTCAGAGGTCAAGAACTCAAGACCGAGGGACCTAGAGCAAGTTGGGGGAGATCTTTGCCCAGAAAGGTATATTTAGGTATCCCACACCTAAAAGGTTAAAAAAGATACGGAATAAATGCAATTATATCTGGGGCCCAATTCTCCTATTTTTAAACCGTCCGATGGCAGTGTAATGTCTTTTATTACGGGATTAACCCCATCGCTGTTTAAGACACTTCTTCGAGCTATGCGCACATAAATTTATGGGGCGTTTGATTCTTTTTTCGCATTTTCAATGTTAGTGTGATAGTCAAAGTTATCCATAATTATGAGTTCAATGGTTCCATTAGGTGTTGCGTTCATTCTGTTACACATTGTATATTATATTTATATTGTAGAGAGAAACTCCCGCATACTCCAAATAAATGAAAAATGGCTGTCATTCTTAAATTTCGGTTAATAATTAATTGAACCTAATAATAATTCCCATAATGAATTAAAACATGAAAATAACAGGTTAAAGAATAAACCGAGACCAAGCCCTATTGATTGCACGGGACTGTAACAAGACAAAATATTACAATCTCTATTTTAAGAACTATAGTTTTTAAAATGGAAATTAACGAACGATATAATTATAGTCTTCAACGGATATATCGTCTTATTAAAATCGCAACTGTTATTTGATCAATTATTTAACTTTCACTAATAGGTGTCACCTTAGCATGATTTTGGCATTAGGTACAATGACTTGAATGACTTTTGACAGAATAGTATTAATATTTATCATTTTCGCCACAACCATAAAACTTACAGTTCAACCTATCTATTAGCCCCGTATCCGGTAAATCATATAAACATTAAATGGAAATCGAACCCGGAACTTTATAAATGAGGCCACAATTTCCCCGTAGTAATTGCTTAGCACATCAAAATATCATTACTAGTTACCCTGTTTGTTAGAAATCATTACTGCAGAACACAGGTTTGAGTCCCAGATGCACTATAAAATTAAATTCCTGGTTTATCTGTATCATAGTGGAGTTCACAAAAAGATAAGTACCTATAGCATATTATGTATAGCTAGTATATTATGTATGTTTCAGTTGTCATAAATAAATAGAGCATAAGGATTGAAATAAAAATTACTTAGGCATAAAAGAAACTCACGTTTACATAATATGTCTTGCTATATTCTTTATTTCATTGTATTGTTTGGTACAAATTTCGTGAGAAAATTGTAAAATTTTCTTCAGTAGGTACATTTCCGCAAACAGCTTCGCCAACTAGTCTACTATTAAAATATTATTACATTGGGTAGGTATTTGAATTTTAAAAATAAAGAAATTAGTTACTAACAATCTGTATACCTAAAAATGTTGGCCATTAATTTATGATTTTGCTTGAGAATAACATAGATTACATGGAATTCAGATCAGAGAGATTTAATATTAATCAACTTTCATCATAAATAAAAAAAAATACAAACGATAAATGTCCTAATGTAGGTCACAAGCCTCTTCCCATATACCGCCACCACCGCGCTTGATCATTGCGGGTGGTGATTTCAGATTCCAATTTTTTTGGTACTTTCCTGAGTTTGAACCTACGACCATGCGTATACGAATCCAGTCATTGATCCGCTAGGCCACCACGATAATTAAACTAAAATATGAGCTTATAACTCCAAAACACAGGACAAGTAGCAAGCTACTTATCAATAGCTCTATCGTCCTCAATAAATTATTCTACGCAGTAGTAGTACTCACAAGTAGTTAAGTACTTTCTCCTATCTCCATACAAATAGTACAGTCACACACATAATTGTTTGGTACAATCTGTGCGTGGCTGTGCGATGCTACGCACGTAATCTGTGGTACAGTCGTGTGGTCACGCCTCTTAAATATACGGGGTGGTCGATTTGTACCAATCTTTTACTATGGAGTTATTTGGCTGATTTAAAAGATCAACCCTTTTTCGCAATGCTTTCACAAAATTCTTTATTTACACGAAAGGAGGTGATACAGCGAAAGGCTGATATTACTTTACCTTTTAACAGATATGCATGTTAATATACTACTCCCTATTTCTGTCCACCATGTTTTTGTAAATAAGGTTTGCTATAATACTATTATTTTTCATACGACTAAATGAAAAAATGTGAGTACCTGCATACTATATCTCCATCTGTTTTTTTATTGCAGCATCTAGTTTAGCAGTTTGAAAAAATGCACGCATATAAACCGTTACTTAAATAAACATGAATGGTTAATTTATAAAAACGTATATATAAAGGTTCATAGAGATACCTTTGTAGATTTTAAAGTTATTCTCCGTCGATCCACTGCTCCATAAAGTCAGAGATTTGTATTTTTGACATTAACATTTTGTAAACAACCTGTATATAAAACTTAAATCAAGAGCGTAGGATCGTCATTTATCATAGTCCATATTAACGGTAACTGTTCACTTGCGACTTATTAACTACTTGTGGTTCTTTGTTGTCTCTAGTACATGTTACTGACGGACAGACGGACAGTATGGACATTTGTTAGTGTATATTATGTTGGTATTTGTAGGAGTAGTGTAATTAGTTGTTGTATAAGTTTTATGCTTGAAATCGCTAGTATTATTATTAACTGTTAATTGTAATTAACCATTTACATCTGCTTTAGAACCAAGATTTTTTATAATTAATTAGGCCATTATTTGAAGTCAGAAGAAGTCAGTAATGCATGAAAATTCATTACAAATTGTAATGCATGGCATTTGACCAGATTTTGGAAATATCCCTGAACATATTATATAAATCGTTTTTAAATTCCTAAGGAGTGCAAAAAAAACAGCCACTTGTGTTTGTTACGTAATAATCATCAAAATAATTATAATGCTATAACAAGACATGGTCTGACACCCAAGCGTGCAGCCGAGGGGTCAAATATTAACGAAATATTTTTTTTGTGTTTTTTTTCTACTAAACCCCGTGCTTATCATTGGGGTCGAAAAGACCCTGCGATGGTGTAAAGGGGAGTCGGTACATGTACCGCTGTTTTAACAAAAAGTGTTTTATGAATTAAAAATAATGTTAAATATATCTATTAAAAATAAGTAAAAAAAAAACAGTAATGTTTAGTAGCATCAGAACATTCCTAGGTCCTACTTGTTACTTTTAACACCTACATAAATTTTCTATCAAAACACATGATTGTTCTTTACTTTTCCATATTTTTATTCAGTTCATCATTTCGTGTTTTTGGTGCGATTTAGTATTTCTAACGATTATGAGCTAAATAGAAACGGGAATAGTTAGGAACTAACTTCACCGTCATGTAAGCCATCAGTAATAACAAAAAAGTTCCAAATTTGACATCGCGGTTGCAATTTTTTTGTCTTGAATTCCCCTCAAATGTCTGTTTTTTTTTAGAGTTTTTTGCTAAGGGTTTGAACTCGTAAATGTCGGGTGCGTCTTTTTGATCTATGGGTAAGTTTGTCATTAAATGTCAAAGTATTTTATGTTTTTATTGATTGGAATGATTACCGTGAGTCGTGGGAAACGTTTTTATTTATTTTTTAGCAAAATTGTGAATTGTAATGATGATGTTACATTTTTATTTGGCCGTGACGTTTTTTTTCTGTGGAGTTTCACGGTGGAGTAAAATTGATAAAAAGTTCGTTTTCTAATCCTTTCTCTCTGGGGATTTCTGGGAATTATAAACTGTTATTTTTCATTCTACTTTTTTATTGAAGTAATAGTCTTAACGAGCAATTATTCTGTACTTACAAATGTGAAAAGGTTTAAACGGTCCTAGTTTGTCTACTCAATAATTCAATAGTTAAATTAATTGGCTAATAAATTTGACACGACAAACAAAATAATAACGTTTAGAATAAACAATTTCAATGGATAAACAAACACTCAACCAAAATCAGCCCATTGTCTTACCCGAAACTGCAAATCTAACCTTACTAAAACATATTCACTTTAGCACAATAGAGCACAATAGGGCTAATATTCAAGCACAGAGATTCAGCGCAACTCATTCACTAAACAATTACCAACTAATAGAATAAATGGGGTAATCAGGACACTTCTGTGTAGAGCGGGTTGGCGAGGGTTATGCAACGTGATGAAATGAAATGTTTGTTTAGATATTTGAAGAGTTGTTGGATGTTAGAAGAGAAATAATAATATAGAAAAAAATATAAAAAAGAGAAAAATATAAAAATAGAGAAAAAATATAATTTTCTGTCTGCGTGGACTTCCACATTGGGTCCAAAAAGAAATGAAAAATGTGAAAATAATAATAAAGAGAAAAATACCAAATTTCAAAGCTGTCTGGCCGCGGCTTAGTTCGTAAACAATTTTCAATTTGCCCTCGAGAACTACTCAAGGAATCGGGATAAAAGCCTATTCAAAAGCCTATTAAAGTTCTTTTCCATGTCAAAGGTTACATGCATGCCAAATTTCATCCAGATCCGTTCAGCCGTTTTTGCGTGATTGAGTAATGAACAACCAAACATCCACACTTTCACATTAATTTCTAATATTTAATCCTACTTGGATTAAAGTAGAACATAAATTATATATGGCATGTTTTTGAGTATTTGAATACTTGACCAGTGCATTTGAATAAAGTTTTCAAAACAGAAATATAATCACGAGATTTTTGTCAATGACCAGAGCTAGCTTTTGATTAAATACCAAATGATGTTAATTTGCCAAAGCAGGGATTTTTTATTACGTTCTTATTAAGTTTAACTTTGGTTAAAAAATATATTTCACTATCTAACACATGACAGCCAACCCTCAAATGCCGCACGTTAGCCAAACAAACTTGGAGTACACCTTTTGTCCCCGTTATTTGGATGGTAATGCGTTAATTACCAGTTTTGCATTCAAATTACCTTCTGAATACAGAGTTATGAATATTATGATTGTGAGCACAAATTGATTAAATGCTTGTTCGATGATTGGTGTTGACAGCTAATTGAGGTGTTTTGTATTGAAATGAGCTGATATTGTGAGGTTAATTTTATATTAATGTGTTTTCTAAAGTGTTTTATAATTATGGTTTTAATTTTGGTGTTGTTGATTCGCGGTTTCATGATTAAGTTTTTATAAATTCGATAGCGTAGTATTAAACGTGATCTATATGATAATATTGTAGAAAATGAAATAAAAACGATAATAATGGAAAACAAATATGTTGAGCAGCAAAAAGTTTAAGTTTTATAGAGCACAAGGTATCATTTTGGCTTTGTATGTAAACACCAACGCTTCTTAGTAAGAATAGTAACCCCGTAGTTCATATTATTACAAGTCAAACAAAACAGGTAAAAGTCTTGTTAAGTAACTAAGACACAAACAAAAGACAACACAATGCATAATAATGGGCCATCCAAACGTTGCGTGACCTGATCAAGCTTATCGAACGAAAAAACGGTACTTCACGCATTCGACTCCTCTGCCTTATACCTATTTGACACGCATGTCAAAATAATAGTGATCTCTACACGCTACGTTTATTAACAAATATAATAACAGAAAATGTGACCCCTTAATTGAACAGAAGTCAAAATACTTGACGTAATGTTACACTTTCAGCCGATTAGTAATGGTTCAATTCGCATTATCGACCCAATTATGACCCACTTCATCTTAAACCGTCAATGTTTATAGAAAAAGAAAAAAACTTGTCTTTTATTGCGTGAGGAATAAGGTACGTTTTTGTAAAAAAAACGTGATGGGGCCTTTTTGGCATACCCAGCATTTACGGGTTAACCGTATCAAAATCAAGGATTGACTCGAAAAGGGGGCAAGTTCAAATAGAATGACAAACATTTTTAACACCCCTCGTTTAAAAGGTGAAAAAAAAAAACAAAATGCCGTTTACAAATTTTTATGTTCTAAAATTTAAAAGTTTATTATTTAATACAGTGTAGTATAAAGGGTGAGTTCTAAAAAGATATTCATTAGTGGCAATAAAAAGGTAATGTCCCATTGTGATCGATCGATGAATTTTTAAGATGATTTTGCGATTTTTTTTACGATCGATTTTGAAACGTTTTACGACAGTATTTTGGGTTTATTGCGTGAGAATGGATCCAGCTGTTAGTTTGAATAAAATATACATTAAAAGTTAATGCTAAAGTTTTAGGTAACGACGAAAACGTTAATTATTTACGGTTACGGTTAATCAACATATTATTTTAGCAATCAAATTTGTATGACTCAGGTGAAATAAAGGTGAAGGTTAGCGCAGTGTGTAGGTTAATATGGACCTTTGTTGCCTGAAAGAAAAAAAAAACGTTTACAAGGCAAATACAAAATGATTAACTCAACCGGCCAAGTAACAAGACATTTTTTACTGTTTTTTTACAGAAAAAAAATCATAATTCAAATTTACTTAGTGTCATTACACTATAAGTTAATTAATAAAGTAAGTTTATAATTATATTGTGTTAAAATAATGGTTTTAACACAAAATAATTATAACATTTTAGTAGCCAAGACCACACATGAAACTGTCGTATTAGCATAAAAACGCCCTATTATCTGATAAAACTCATTATTAAATACCCGCAGCTCATCAAAAACAATTTAGGCTTACATTTAACACTATAATAACAAGTTTAGTGATACAAACTGACATAACTGCACATCAAAACATTACAGTTTATGTATTCAATAGCACGATTTGTTTTTTAACTAATTTATGGATGTTAGGCACGGAAGTACCGCCCATGTTATATTTAACTTAGATGTATAACATGTCGCACTGGAAGGGTTAACTTAAATTTTCATTTTTTATTAATGTAGAGAGGACTATTAATTGTGGGCAACTATATTTTGTTCCTTTTTTTTTGTCAGGATTTCAACCTATACTTTTTAATTACACTTATAGAAACATCATTTTTAACATGCTGAAATTGAACCTACTTTTTTTTTAATATTACACTTATTTACGTACAGTAATAATTATTCAAAATATCAGATCAGGGTACATCTAGTATTTTATAGCAGTGTTATTCAATAGGGGTCACTTAAAATCCGGGTTTAAAAATGAGATTTTAACAACGGTTATTACATGTAAATTAATTAATGACCTCTCTTAGTTAATGTAGTATTATGGTGTTCATTCATAAACTTGGATAAATAATGCAAGTCGGCTTTGTTTTGGTTAAGAAATAAAATGATTGATCATAGATTAATAAAATATGCCGGGATTTTTGTGGTGGCCTAGCGGTTCAATGACCGGATTCCTATGGATACCAACATGATTTTTTTTTAAAGTTATATTTACTTTCTTAATTATCCTAAGACACCATTGACAACCGGCGAAGGAAAACCTCGCGAGGAAATCTGGATACCAAAAATAAAATCTGATCGCCAACCCGCTATGAGAAAACGTGGTGATCAATGCTCGTCCTTCTCTATATGGGAAGAGGCCTGTGCCCAACAGAAGGAAAATATAGGCTGGTATTATGTATATGTAGATAATTCCTTAACGATTCTTGTGTTGTCTAGTCAAAAATTATTAGTTCCTGAATAAAAAGAATGAAACATCAATCTTATGGTAAAATTAAAATTAAACTATCTTGTAATAATTGAAGTAAGTACCTTAAGGAAACTATCTAATTATGGTAAAAACTGTTCAAATATGAATACTACCATTTTGTGAATATCAGATAAAATTAAATAGTCTTTGTAATTGTGGTTGTTATGTGAATACACTAGAAGGTAATTGCTATCTGACTTAAGAGGAAGTCTACCACATTATCAATTAAAGTTTTTTCTTAACCTTACTTAACTAACTTATTTTATAAAATAATCAATCGATTATTATTGCTAAAAGTACATACGACCCGCGATAAAGAGATCATTCGTTAATTCGACCAATCGTTCGTTCGGTCTATCGTTTCTTCGGCCAGTTATTAAATGAGAAATGGTTCTCTCGATCGGCAGTTAATTAACCAGATGAATTTCGATGTCCAGTACGGGACTCTTATAAAAGTAAGACCCTCTAAACCCGTAATCATACATTATGTAATGCATAATTCAAGGAAAATGAGTGAAAAATATAGGACATGATTTATAAGGTACTTATTTAATTAAATGTTAGCCAGCAGATGGACGGCGCCACCGAGGCCGGCCCAGGAAGATGCGGCGCGACGATCTGGACTTCTTCCATGAGGGCTAATTCAAGGGGGCGTGGGAAGAGGATCTATGGAAGGACTTGGAGGATACCCAGCAGTGGGACAGAAGAGGTCAAGGAAAAAAACGTTCGTAATTCATTTAAAGAACACAAACTACTTATATCTTAAATAACCTTATCAAACTCAAGGTACAAAATAAAAGAGTATTCAAACAATGCAAGATTTATATTATTTATGTACTTATAAAATATAACTGCTCGGTTAAAATGCGCCTCATTTTTATTGATTTCAAAGTAACCATACTGTTACCCCTTAACAAAATATGCAGTACTTTTCATCTCAGTATCTTTGCCTTTTGTACTGTCGGTAGAGTAATGACAGAAAATTGTTTGAGTCGCGTCTTTTGTACAACTATTCCAATCAGGGTCTCATCCTATGGGAATTAAAAAAAATGTAACAAACCTTCCTTCATTCTAAGAATTAATTATTAAAGCAAGTTAGTGAGAAGTACTGAATGAAAAGGTATAGTTGTAATTGTATGTGATTTGAAATATTTTGTAATGGGGTTGGACGAATGGACGCCCTACACCTGCTTTTGAGTGAAATATTCTGTATAGAGGCAAACAACATTTTGTATAATTATTCATAATTTGTTATACTTATTAATCTCAAACTGAGTTTAATAAGTATAACTGTTTTAAACTGAAAAAGGTTGATTATTGACTGCTCAGGATTACTTTTTAGAGAATAAAATGAAACACGGGTGTAATTCACGAGATCTGTATTGCCACTATTATAACAGGTAATACTGTTGACACTTGAGGCGGTCGCGCACACATTCAATCTCAACAATAACAAATTATGAATATTCTATATAACTTACACGTATCGTAAATAACTAACTGATCAGAGACAGTCATTCTATGCAAATTGCAATATTAACATAGCTTGGGAAAACGCCACGCAGAAGATGTTATACTTACTATATTATTTAATGAACAGCATTCAATTGCAACAGCAAGAAATTCATAGTTTAGGGGCACAAAATACTGAGCTTAATTAATAAAAGCTAGAAAACCTTAAAACTGCATTTTTTCCCCACCGTATTTATCAAGGTAGCCCCCGAAAATTTAAAGACAACATGACTCTTTAAAGTTCTCAAATATCGTATTCGGCAGTAGTATTAAGTATTCTTTGAATCGGCCATAGGCGATATCATTTTAATTCGGTCTTCTTCTTTTCGAGTCGATGGTGTTTAAAACTTATTATATTGTTACTACACAAACAAAACTGTAATGTAAGCAGAAGTTTATTTCCTTCTATGATTGCCTCATTTGTATAAACAATTATCATTTGGATAAAACAACTTAGGAATCTCAAGTCTCATTATATTTACTTACTATAACACTCCCTATAATTTAATCAAAACTTAACACATTCGAGACATGTAATAGAATTACTTTTATGGATGTGCTGACACCATAAAAAGCTAATACCACGTATCTAAGCTCTACAGACAAATGAAATGCGCGCTTTCAGGAAATTAAACCATAAACTTTGAGTGGTAATGACTATTATCGTGTGAAATGAGCTTCCTTTCTGCATATAACTTGGGTTCTATGATGTATACGATAGTTGATAGGAAGTTACTTGATGTAATTTAGTTAAAGAAAACTTGATTTGTTTGAAACAATAATGTTTCTCATTTGTTTCTTGTTCTAATTGTTTATTGTATTATAATTATGATTGACAGCTAGATGGACCGATGACCTGAAAAAGGTAGCTGGGTCGGACTGGATGCGGAAGGCAGAGGAGCGGCCTATGTCCAGCAGTGGACTGCGAAAGGATGAGTTGATTGATTGATAGAATTATTAATACACACATCAAAAGTGTCTAGGGATCAACATATATTTTTGCAATAACTTTTCTCCTGATTGATATTAATTAAAATTTTCTTTAAGGATTCATCGAATAAAGTGTTTTCGTTTGTCACAGTAACGATAAACCAAGTCACCTTTGCATTAATAAAGAAATTTGCCATTTTCCTAATAAAGGGATTTTTGACATTTGAACCACTAACACAAAAGTTCGAAAAAAAGACTGAAATAACAGTTTTCTTTAAAATTTTATTGGGTAACTTAAACAATTAATAATCCGTGTTTCTACCGCGAACACTAACAACACAAGAACATCGGTTTGGCATACTCAAAATGAGTTCATCCAAATCACGCTGTGGAATGGCCGCCCATGTTCGTTGCAACAACAAAAAAAGGTCTTCTTGCGACTGGATACCCTCCATATTCGGCAGAGCTCTTCTCTGTAGCATATCCCATGCATGCTCAATCGGGTTCAAGTCTGGCGACTGAGCAGGCCAGGGCAGGACATTGATGTTAGCTGCGGCGAGAGTCTGTCTTACAACTCTTGCGGTGTGCGGTCGTGCATTATCATGCATTAACTGAAATAAGGGACCGATTTGCACTTGTAGAGGAACGATGACGTCTGATACAATCGTCTCAGCATAAATTTGAGCGTTGAGGTTGCTTCTGATCCAAATCAACTCAGTTCTTCCGCCGATCCAAATACCCGCCCATACCATGATGGTTCCACCACTATAAGGATGGACTTCCTGGCAGGATTTTAATCGCTGTTGGCGTCCAGGGGTTCTCCAGTGTCGTATACGTCTTGTATCCGGTCTCATACCAAAACGAGACTCATCAGAAAAGCACACGAAACGCCATTGTTCTTCTGCCCAATTTCTGTGTTCAAGAGCCCATTGATATCGAATCCTACGATTGTGCATTGCTATAGGTGGTACCCGTAGCGGTCTTCGGGAATGAAGGTTCACTTCATGCAAGCGGTTTCTGACTGTTTGGTCGCTAATTAAGTTCCCTGAAGAGTGATGAAGCCTCACGGCTAACATCATGGCGGTTATTGTTGGAGCTCTTCGAGTTAAGATTTGAATGTATCGGTCTTGTCTCCGTGTGGTGCAGCGATACCGTCCTCCATGGCGCTCAGCCACGGTACCAGTGCTTCGGTAACGTGTCCAAAGTCGACTGATAACACTCTGACTTGTATTCAGAGCTAAAGCCACAGTACGTTGCCGGGAACCAGCTTCTATCATTCCCACGGCTCTGAGCATTTCTTCCCTGCTTAAATGACGTCGCCGCTCCATAATAACGTTGGTTTTAATCAGTAGTAGGGAAACAGTAGCACTAATAATGTCTTCAATGCGTTGTATGTTTTTATAGGGAAAATATTGACAGCTGATTTTCATCTTTTACTCGAATTTGATTCACAGTTCCTGATTCGAATTATGAAATGCACCAAAAAGGATCCATATAAATTTATAAAATCATAAATTTATTACAAAGCCACATCTCAATCTCAAGAAATCCGCATAAAAATGCTTGATCCCTAGACACTTTTGATGTGTGTATTTCTTTAAAGGTAAATTGAAGCTGATGTAGCTCTATTATAATCACATCCATGTAACGAGGATTGCCTATTACCATAATGTTTTGAGAAGCTAGAACTGTCTAAAACCTGTAATTTGTAAAGGAAAAATATTTCATAATCTCTTAAATACTACATTAAATGTGTCTCCTACAAATGTGGACGTTTGATGGAAATGGCCGCAAATCCGCTTATCTTAATCCTAGCGCTGAAGTCGTTGAGGCCATGAAATAAGCGTTTGTAAAATCAAAAAAGCGATTCTTACATAAAAATAAAAATATCTCATTGGACGTTACACATTTTTTTTAAATATTTGGAACGATTTCTGTTTTTTTTTATTTATCATTTGATTTGAGCATAACCTTATATTTTTTTCCTGGAATATTGAAAAAAAAGGCAAACAGAGTTATTGACCAGCCATTGAGTTACTACCTTGTAATCGGTGCCATTTTAAAATGCAACATTACGTGTTCAATCAAAAAATAAGTTACAAGATCTGATCTGCTTCGAATCATTATTTAATTTTCCAAACATTTCTCGCTGACTTAATGGCCCCAATACTTTTGAATTATTAAAGCTTTTAATGTGTGTGGAAATTAAAGTAGTCGGAAAAGTACCAAGTATGACAAAGTAACGTTAATATATGATCTAGAATACACTGTTGTGTGGTGTTAGACTACCTCACAATGGCTGTGTATTATTTATGCAAGGATTTGAGTGAGTCAGGCGTTTTAACTCGAGTATTAGAATTGGCTATTCCATGTATCACTAGAACGAAAAGAGGTGGAAAACATTTGAAGAATTTCTTTAAAATAACTGTTTTTTATGACACATAAATATTCTTTCTTTTATATGCTTTTTTTAATGAATTTGTCTTAACTATTATGACATATTTTTTTTACTTTTTTACTCTATTATAAAAAATATTTCAAACTAAACTACATACAAATCTATAAAAGAACTTATTAATGATTAAATAAAAACTAAAAAGTAGCATAAAAAATTATATAGTATGTTATTTTCAGCATACGACTTTGAATGAATTATTATTTCTATGTTTGATTTAGTTGATCTACATTGCGTTTAGATTACAGCAGTCCCTAGACCAAGCTGGCCCGAGCCCGCGAACGAAGCAATAAAAATAAGTCCCTAAGGTCCTATTTCACCATCGTCAGATAACTTTATTCAGGGAATAATTTTGAAATTTTGACAGTTGTTTCATACAGAAACTGTCAAACGTCAATTTTAATTGTTGAATAAGGCAAACAGCAAGAGAGGGCTGGATCTAAATTTGTCTGATTTAGGGCCTATTTCACCATCACCACAAAGATTGTTAACAACGCACTAAGTCGAGGCCCGAACCCCGCAAGCGGTGCCCTTAGTGGACGTTGCTAACGTAGATAGTTTTTCTATAGCTTTGGCTTAGGCCCTTCAGGTTTCATCAAAAGTCCGGTGAAGCAGTCAAAGCCTGCATTCAGGTTAACTGCGGTAGGAATCATGAAAAATGCCCTTTGATTTATATATCTTAAAGAGAATTGACTGTTCCTACAGACTACTTATTAATTGCACTAAAAATTGCCTGGTGATATGATTCACCCCTATGAATTGTCTCTTAAATCTTTAATGTTGTTGCCCCACTTCAGTTCACTTTATCTATACTGATGATAATTCTATAAGAGATGTTTCGACGCTATGTATTTTTTTCTTCGTTTCCAAAAAGTCCTAACAAATCTAGAAGACCATTTCCACCGAACGTGTTGTTTTTTCAAGACCCCAATTTTTTTGTGACATTAATAAACTTATAATTTACGACTCAAAGTCTTATTAAAGTATTCGGAAGTAATAAAATCGTAATTAAATGTACCTTCCTACCCTATTGCTCAATTTCAAGTCAGTTTTACGACTATTAAATTGAACTCCAAATAGATAGGAAATAAAGGAGAAAATACAAAGTTACATTTGCCGTTGGAAAACAAAGATTTTGTTTTACTCTCTTCGGGAATATTTTTTGAAGTTGTAAATATAATTTTGTGTTTGATACTTAGGATTGTCGAAGATGTTGAAATAATAAAATATGGTGATTGGCAAACGGTTTTATTTCGTAATCAAAAGCTACAGCTTTAAGTCACGCTTTAAAATTATGAACATCATATTTTTTTGTTTTATGAGTTTATGTAAAAAAATAATGTAGCTTGTTGTTAGCAATAAGGAACGAATACATTTTATGAATATAGGTATATAAAATGCTCAAAATAGTATTTATGGTATACCTGAGTTAAATCGCTGCCGATACAAATAAAATGGGTGTCAATACCTAGGTCAATTAAAAAAAAAGACGGTGTCTAACTGTCCATTTTAACGTGCATAAAGATTTGATTATCCTCATAATATGTATAATCGATGTTAAGTATCCAATATTTTATCACTTGTCCGTTGATTTATGACGTAGGGAACCTAAATGAAGACAATATCACATACATTGCTCCGAATCCTAAGTAAGTAGCTAAAGCACTTGTGTTATGGAATCAGAGACAACGAAGGTACCACAAACATCCAGTAAATGTAAACGGTGCCCAGTTTTATATCAGATCAGTCTTTTGAATTTTAATGGTAAACGACGACTAAAATGTTACTATTATACATATTGCCCATAGAACATGTCGACTGTAACTACAAAACTGTGAACACAGGGGTCTTATTCTCAAAGTCAAAGCGGTTTACGTGCTGTCACATGTGGCTTTATATCTTTCGACTTACTATATTTTTAAGTAAAAAATCTGTTAAATGGCCTACAACGTATATACTAACACTACCCAGAGACTCAGAACACGAAAAGATTTGGCGACCCGGGATTCTTGAACTAAATTCTGCGTGCTGGCACGTTATGTTTTGTTTGGACTTTGTGAATAACCCCCCTGTACAGTCAACAGCAAAATTTAAAGTAGATGGTCAAAATCAGAGATTCATTACTAATGAATGGAGTTCCCTTCAGAACTGTGTGGCTTCGAAGTGATTCAACGTATGTGATTGTAAATTATGCAAAACATTTACTACTAGACAGTGCAGCTGTTGCTATATTCGTGATCAGTTTTGACTCCAAAAGTCTGCCCGCGACCATGAAACCTGCAAAGGTGTTGAAACGTCGGGAACTAAAATCAAAATAAACCGCGATAGAATCCGTTTAAAGTAGTTTTATTTCAATTAAAAACTCAATTCATCATCTACTTTTGCTGTTGACTGTACACACGTGAGTCACACCTCGTTCAATTTTATCGTTAGCTGTTTATCACGAGTTTTCTTTGTTACAATGTACTGCAATGTAAATGAAAATACTTCACATAGATGTGATATTTCGTGTTCTTTGTTTATCTGTGACAAGTGACCTACTAAGTCTTAGTTCAGAAAATGAATGTATAATTCAGCGAGGTATTGATTTTTGTTGTCAAACAGTATTTTATAGAAAAAATCATGTAGGTACTAACTTCATCACAGTTTACACTTATATTACTTAATGAAAAATAATGTTTAAGTACAATACGCATAGATTTTATGCTAAGTTGTTTGCCTGAAGAGACATTAAAATATTAATAGCTTTTAGACTAACGCGTAACTAGCAAGACGGTAATAAAAGGATATGAGTATGTATATATTAATATAGGTACAAGTAAGTTTATCAGTTTTCTGGTTGCCATAATACAGACTCTGCCTAGTTTGGAATCAGATGGCCGTGTGTGAGTCGTTATAAAATTTATGCATTCCTTTGATTCCATAGATGGGCACGAAGTCATAAAAACTGATAATAGAATAAGGCATCAATCACTAAAAAGTCAATAAACACCTCTAAAAACTAACATAAAATATAAAAACCCTAGCTAATTTGAAACCTAATATTCAACTTCAATGGAAGAATATAAAGCAAACAGTTCTCACAATTACCTCTGCAAATCGACTCAAACTTACACCTGTTCACTGCAATAATAACCAGAAGTCTGGAGAGATGTAATTTGTTATTTTAGACTAGAAGCTCTTGCTGGGAATCGAATTAAGGAGTTATTTTAATGAAAGATCATTTTATTCAATAACGTTCGTAAGTATTTTAGAAGACGAATGCTTTATGAAGAATACATCGTAATGAAAAGTTTTTCGGTAGTAAAGACGGGTGAAGAAAAATGAAACTAAGAATAAGTGATGGTATTTTTAGCCTAATGGCTAGGGCGTTGGACTTTAAGATCATGTGGTTGCATGTTCGAATCCCACCCATTACACTACCGACGTGTACCCAAGCATCTTAACTTAGCGACACACGTTGCTAGTAACATTTAAAAAAAAAACAATCGCATGGCAATTTTCTGTCTAGCCTTTTTTCAAGCTATGTTGGGATCGACTACCAGTTTACCGGATTTAGCCGAATATCGTATTTTACTTGTAGCGACTGCCTATATGACATCCAAATCCGTTACTGCGTAATACAGTATCCCATATAAGACTGGTTGTCAGAATTGTAACAACTTAACGACCGTCAAAGATCACTGTATGACAGTCAGGACCAACGGCTTAACGTGCTTTTCCAAGCACAGAGGAGACTCTTGAGACCTCGATTAACACGTAGACTACAATTTAATCTATTATTCTATCTATATTCTTCCATCTTTTAAGCTTAAAATGCTGGTTTTACACAACAATATCTGTTATTTTTATTATTATTAGCTAATATTTAAGACACCTCGTTGTAAGAAGCACTAGACTATTTATTAGTTTGAGACAAAGACGTGAAGGTGTTAATTTCAGAACGGAACGTGAATAAACTTCAATTAGAGATGGCGCCTCGGTAGATTTTGGCCACGAAATCAGCGGGTTTTATGTAGTAATAGGAATAATTTATCTTTTACAAAATTTCACTTAACTCAAAATAGTAATAATAATAAAAATAAAATACCGGCTTCTAGACGTCCCACTGCTGGGCACAGGCCTCTTCTCATATAGAGAAGGGATGATCATTGATCACCACGCTTGCTCATTGCGGGTTGACGATTTCAAATTCCAATACTTTCAAATCCAGGTTTCCTCTCGATGTTTTCCTTCACCGTTTGTCAATGATGTCTTAGAATGATTAACAAATTACATATTACTTTGAAAAAGTCACATTGGTACTTGCCTGAGTTCGAACCTGCAACTATGTGCATGCGATCCGGTCATCAATAAAATAAATGTTTCTAAATATTTCTAGCGTCAAAAATTGATTGTCAAAGATATTGCTTGCTCAAGACCTTCTTGATTCCTAGTCACAACTTGAACTTACGTTTTTGTTTTTTTTTTATTTAGTTTTTAATTCAGATCGTGTTCATCTGATTTTGTTGTTGACTGTTACATACTTGTTTTGCTTTGTTTTTCTCATCAAATAACAAGATTTTTTTAGCGTTTTAAATTATGTTTTTATGTATCGTTATGTGGCGAATAAAAATAATTATATTTGTTATATTTTATGTATTTTTATAATACATTTAGATTGAGTTAGGACTTATGTTTGCTTGTATGATAATGGTTTTATTTTCTACATTCTTGAAGGTACTTACAACGTTTTTCTTTCTTTTTATCTATACCAGTCCGCGTTTTTTCTAGCCTGTTATCCAACACTTAGCGAGTCACAGAAACAGCAATTGTTTATGTTTATCGTACTCATTGTTTGCCAGCCAAACAAGTTTGTTTCATCACTTCGCAAAGTGTAATTTGCCATAAACAAGGCAATAAAGTGTTATTATCTTTGACGATATTATTTTTTAAATTTCTGATTGGGAACGCTGCGTAAAAGGTAACTTGTTGTGAAAGGATATTAAAATAAAATTGTTTATTTTTTGGAGTAAGATTTTAAAAGGTAAAACCACTTCATTGTAGTCTTTTGTTTTTAATTATTAGTTTGGTCAGTAACAAAATGCAAATATTAATAAGTATAACACACTGGCTAAGCCGGAAAAAGTTCTGCCATATTAAAAAAAAAAACGGGAGTGTGCCAAGAGTTTGGTAAAACATAGCGATACGAGAACTTTATACATAATCCAATTAGATTTTAAAAACGTAAAAGTGCAAAGGTTGTAGAAGAATATTATTATTATTGAAGACTAGTTTAAGCGTACAGCTTCGTCCGCATAGATAACGATTATTGTGACAAAAAGTATAATTTTAAATCCTTTTTTGGATTCAAGCTTACTCCATACTGAGTTTTAAATCAAATCAAATCAAATTATTATTTATTGTGGATCACAGGTACAGTAAAATTCACCCGTCAAAATATCAGCTTTTTTCAAACAGTATGGGGGTTTTTTGTTCGTTGAAATCTCTCCTTTCTGATGGTGTAAAAAAAATATACATTACTATAGTAAATGTTCTCAGAAAATGCATAATCACTATGTACAATTTCATCAAAAAATGTAATTGCTTCAATTTTTTCCAGTCTGCATTGGTTCTTCATCCAGAATTTCATCTGAATCATTTTGTGAGATTTTCTATGACATGAATGTAATTCGAATTTAATAAATAAACTTTAAACTGAAAAAAAAATTAAGCAATGTCATTTTTTTGATGAAATTGTACATAGTGATTATGCATTTTCTGAGAACATTTATTATAGTAATGTATATTTTTTTTACACCATCAGAAAGTAGAGATTTCAACGAACAAAAAACCTCCATACTTTTTGAAAAAAGCTGATATTTTGACGGGTGAATTTTCGATTGAAAATTAGGGTGTTTTTTTTATATTAATTCAAAATAAGGTGAAAAAATAAATATTTTTAATCAAATAAATTACAGCGTATTTGGGACATAAAAAGGTAAGTTTTCACCAAATTTCGTGAAAAAAAAAATATTTTTGAAAAAGATAAAAATAAAAAACCAAAAACTTGGTTTTTTGGATTTTTCACATACATTTTGAGGTTATGTGAAAAAAGTGTAAATACAAAAGTTGTAGATCTTTTTATTACCTACAACTTTGCCATTTGACTTTTTTCCATAGGACTTGTAGTTTTGCTGGAAATCAAGATAAACCATTTTTTACCCTTAAAACCCCCCCCTCCCCCCCTTCCCGAACTCGGATCGACCGTAATTTATTTTTTCTTTAATTTTTATCATATTCCCTTCCTTTTCTAATTGGTTTCATCCTACTGTAATTTTTTTTCACTTTTTACAAATTTTGAAGGCTTCGGCCCTGGTCTAAATAGAAAGACATAGCAACTTTCGCATTTAAAGAGTGGATGTGGATAGAGTGGATAAAGTTATTTATGCAGTGTATCTAATATATTACTAAAAATTACAATAAAGGCTAATCAAACGAAAATGACATAAAAATACTATCAAAACACGTCAACCTTTTTATCATATTATGAATCAATATTCAACCACATTTATACGTAAAATAAATACCATTTTCCTCTATTATGTGTATTCTAAATCATTTCCCGTAACAACACAAAGAGTTTGCAAAACGTTTGGCAGCCATTTTAAAACCACAATCGGATTCTCAGTATTTCATCGTAAAGGTATATCGGAAAGCGATCGTGATGCGACTGTAAGACGACCAAGAGTTCGCGTTTTGATGGATTTTCCTTATTGAAATAAAACTACTTTAAAACGGATTCTATCGCGGTTTATTTTGATTTTAGTTCCCGACGTTTCGACGCCTTTGCAGCTGGTGTCATGGTCACGGGCCGACTGAGGTGGTATTTGTCTTGACAGGGGATGTTGCTCGTTCTACCTTCATTTATTTTTATTAATTATTTGTGTTCCGACCTACGCAATATGAGCTCACTGTGTCTTGAAGTCTTGCAGCGCTGCTTTTGGGTTTGGTTTTAATTTTGTGAATTTTAAATTTTCCTTATTTTTTTTAAATGAGTTTATGTATGTTCTTCATTGAAGCTGTGTATACCAATTACCATTTTTAAAAGAGTTACCTGTGGAGTTTCTTGCTGGTTCTTCTCCATAGGAATGATATTTTGGAACCGCGCAACTAGCGTCATTTTACGTTTCGAAAGTGTCTGGAAAGGCCTACTAATATTTTGATTTTGTTTTTTTTTATTATTTTGAAAGATTTTTTTTATAAAAAATACTGATAATAATTATCAGTATTTTTTATACAAAAAAAACAATTATTGTAGAATAGTGCTGACCAAAAGTGCCAACAAAAAGCCAATCGGGACTTGGATAATATTTTTGTTGCTTGTTTTTTAGTTTTATAGTTTAGATTTTAATAAGTATTGTTTTGTGTGTGTATATAGGTAAATACGTTAATATTGTATGTACATGTCTGCGAATTGTTACCTACTTCATGATCACGTCATATATATTTAGCGTAATTTGTAGTATCTAATCGCTATACCATTCATGAATTTTTATGGATAAAAACTTATTTTTTCTCATAAAAATTAACGTAAATCATCGTCAACCTACTATACCTACCCTGGCCAGACGTTATTATTTTCAAATTAAGGTCGACCTGTCTGTGTGTATGTAAATTGCAATACGTTGGACGATTAAAATGTGATAAAAAATGAGCTTTGTATGAATCGATCGATTTATTAGTCGTAGGATATCGATTTGACCGAACCGAACTTTACATTAGGGTGTTTGTTACTTGTTAATTATTTAATAAGCCAAGATAACTGTAGAAATTGTTTTGATTAAGTTTCATATATTATGATATTTTTTCTCCGTTATGTCAAATAGTTGTTCAATGCCAATTCTCATAAAACTATTAAAAATGAAGAATTCTATCTCTCAATGAATATCATATACTATTTTTATGTGTACCTCAAAAAACGTTCCCTCATTTCTTTTGACTTCCATCTTCTTCAGCCTTCTTCTGCCTAGCCTTTTCCCAAGCTATGTTGGGGTCGGCTCCCAGTCTTACCTGATTTAGCTGAATACTATATTTTACATGGAGCGACTGCCTATCCGACCTCCACAACCAATTGCTAGGTAATACAGTATTCCATAGTAAGACTGGTTGGCAGAATTGTAATGACTTAACGACTATCAAAGATCACTGAATGACAGTCGGGACCAACGGCAGCCGTGCTTTCCGAGACATCTTTCTTTTGACTAACATCAGTGGGATTAAATTAGTTTAAATAAGTAGATACCTATTAAAAATTAACTACCTATGTTCTTGATTAGTGATAGCAGATAGCGTAAAACTACTCAATAAACGAATGGATTATCATTCACCAGTTTCAAATGATATCAACGTCCAAAAAAAAAATCCAGCACTTTTGTGCGATATGCTGTTGACGCCATTGCAAGTCGATACTACCATAGCGTACACTAGAGGTGCACCATTACGCCTTGATTGATTACAATGACTGCACAGTTTTGTGTTGTGCGCTAGCCAACTTGCCTTTTCACCTTTTTTGGGGTTACTCTATAACATTTTAGCTTTTAGTGCGATTTATTCGAATATTGCGAAACTGTATATTTTATCCATTGTCATGACTGGTGTGTTTTATCTGTTAGGTTGGCTATCAAGCTTTGTTTATTAAGTTAGTGATGTAACAGGCTAATTGAAAACTATTTTAGTTTAAAAATGGATGTTGATATAACGTTTCTTGAGCGCCTTCTTGAGGTTTATAAGAAATAAAAACTTTTTGATTTTTGACACGACAGATACCCTCTTTCAGTTTGTATTTAATTTAATTTAATTTAATAATGACAACATACTGTGCTCCGAATCCAAAGTAAGTAGCTTAAGCCCTTGTGTTATGGAATCAGAGACAACGAAGGTACCACAAACACCCAGACCCGAGAGAAAGTAGAAAAGTTTTTTTTTTTCTACATTGACCCGTCCGGGGATCGAACCCGGGACCTCAGAGCTGGTGACACCTTGAAAACCGGTGTGTACGCCACTCGAACACGGAAGTCGTCATATTGTGTGAATTTCCCCGCACCCTCGTTGATGCATGAATATCTACTGCGCAGCAATTCGTCTTATACTCACAAGTGCAAGGATGTTTCAATCGCAGTACAACGATGACCAAAGTTGCTGAAAATCAAGTAAATACTCGTATTTCAGCAACTTTGCTGGAAAAAGTCCTGGTTGATGAGCACAAGTGGATTGGAATCTTCAACACTGCATAACTACTCCATCACGCCAAAGAAAAAAAAGGATGCAAGTTGACTACCAACTATGGTCTTTCGGAGAGGCACTAGGAGAAGAAGTCAAATAAAAACATGTCTACACTTATAAAGCTCGGTATGACATAAAAAAATGTTAAAGGGAATGTTCGATTTTTTCGCAGGCGTTTTAATCACTTAAAAACGACAAATAAATCAAAACAGCGCAAAACAAAACACCAAAACCATTTCACACATGTTTTTCCTTTCATTCGTATTCGTATTAGAAAACCCTTCATTTGTGTATAAATGTACGATAGATCACATTGACTGTACACAAACAAAAAAAAATCGTCCACAATTACGGAACCCTTTAGAAAAAAAGACAAGCAAAATATCCCTCTTTGTATTTTTTTTACAAATCGCTGTACATCGCGGCCTCACTGGGGTCGAACCTAAACCCTATTGTTTGAAGGACACCTGCACCATTGAGCCATGGGTGCTCTTTACGAGCTCACAGACAAAACAACATCCTATATCACAGAACTCAAAAATGCTATAATCAACTTTGAGTTTGAAATAATAGAGTTGTTTTTCCGTTGGTGGAGTAAAGTTAAGTTTTTTTAAGTATCTTAGGTAAGTAACGCGAATTTTCTCGTGTAAATTGAGAGACAACAGTGAATTGTTTTGAGTCATCACTCTTCAGGAGTCCCCTTCAAAAATCTTGGAGCGATTTTGTATTTACGCTTAATTTGGTAGTAACATGGTTAGAACAAAAATTGTGTATATATGAGACGTACTGCAACTAAATTGGCTCATATATAACCTATAGGAATTTTAATTATAAATAAATAATAATAGTTAAAATGGTAATGACAGTCGTTAAGTAGATTTAAATCTATCTTTCTTATATTATTAAAAAATCGTGTCACAATGTCTGCTATCGAACTCCTCCAAAATGATCTCCCCGCTTTTTATGAAATTATTGTGTGTAATTGGGTAGGTCCGATAATAGGTCATAAGCGATTTTTATTCCCCCGTTTTTTTATTTGAAAAATCAAAGTTTGTAGCTAGTAAATCAAATAACTAATTATTCATAAGTTACAGATTTTTAATGAAAATAATAAAATTATTCTTACAGAGCAGATTCTTATTAACATAGAAAATTGGAAGGAGAAAAGATTATGTTATTATTAGCAAGTTCGATATTCAACAGATATAAACTAAGTTTATTAAGACACTGTTTGCAAAATCGTAAAAATCAATATGCATAACCGAAAAGCGTCAAGATCACGGTCACCTTTAGACCATAATGCTTTACACGTTTTATTTTTATTGTATGTAACTGATCATTAGCGTTGCATCATACGTGACTCATGCTAGTGCTGTGGAGCCGTGAGCCGGTGTGTCATAGGGTTCCGTAGTATTTCATTTGTACAGAAAAACATTTTTCAATGTAAAACCTTTTTTATTTTTAATAGACTATGTATATTACTTTTTTCAAATAGAAAATTATACATTACTAGCTGTTTCCCGCAGCTCCGCCCGCGGTCTTTTTTTTTTAATATAATTCTATAAACCTCACGGAGCCCGAGACCTTTCCAACGAATGCAAAACCGTGGAAATCGGTTCGTGCGTTCTGGAGTTATAGCGTCAGGAAGGAAAACCCGACTTATTTTTATATAGTAGATAATATATAATATAATTATTATTATCTTGGTCTAGTGGTTAGTGACTGACTGTTAAGCCGGAGGTCGTGGGTTCGATTCCCACTCAGGACAAATCTTTGTGTGATGAGCACGATCATTATATTTGATCTGTGTCTGGGTGTAATTTAGCTATAATATCTATGTATGTAGAAATATATAAGTATGTTTATCAGTTGTCTGGTTGCCATAGTACAGGCTCTGGCGAGTTTGAGATCAGACCGTGTGTGAGATTATCCCAAGATATTATTATTATTAATACAACTACATATTATGGAACGTAAAATATAAAAATGTATACCTAATAAAAAGCTATAATTAATTATTAAAAGGGCATTTGTTATGCGAATGTGTTTAAACAATCATTTTCCAGGTAATTTCCCAGGACTTTATCTTGGTGATTTAATCAGTTTTATTTGGTTTTCAAATGTGTCATCAATGTTGTATTTATTTTATATGTATTTTATTCATTTCCTATATCGTACCGTTTTCTTCTGCAAGGTTTACCTTCATGTGAGGTCATATAAATAATACGGAGTAGTGATAGTGATAGTATAATGTTTGTAAAATAAATAACGCAATAAAATCTGTTTTTTCTTTCAGTTTTTTTATTGTTTTTCTAAAATGCTATATTTTATAGGTATTTTTACTATTATTGTTGTCACATAACAAGATTGTTATGTGACAACTGAAAGATGAAAGTTGATTATTTTAGGATTTATAAATTATGAATATATCAAAGCTGGGCATTGCGAGGCTTCGAATACTCGGTAGAAAAAATATTGTAGATGGTCATAATTATTATACATAACATACAATTGTACATACAAAGAAAAATTAAAAACAATCTACTTATCTGTAAACAAATTATGTTTTTTTTTCTTAGTTTTGATGCGTCCAATGTGACGCAAATATTCAAATTCATCAATTCAATATTTCTTGTTTTTCTTTCTTCTAGACTTTTGGAAAGGTTTCATCCTTCGAACGATCTCCAAAAGTCTTGCAGATTTATGATTTCCAGATCGTGAGGCGATACGATTGCTCGATTGGGGGCAAAAAACCAAAACATAACTGACCTGCAACTTGGCCATATACTAAAACAAAAAGTTAATATCACGAGAACTGGTTCCAGACGAGGTGGGACAGGAAAAAGTCGCAGGTGTGTTCCAAATGGAGCTCAAAATAAGGCAATTATAATTTATTAATAAGCTTTTAGTTGAGTAGATAGTAGTAGTGATCAATGACTGGATTCGCATGCACATGGTTGCAGGTTGAAACCCAGGCAGGACCAAATGTGACTTTTTCAAAGTTATGTGTACTTACTTCGGTGAAGGAAAAACATTTAAAAACTTGGATTTATAATTTGTAATCTGGAGTCGCCAACCCGCAATAAGCAAGCGTGGTGATAATTCCTTTTTGATATGGGAAGAGGCCAGTGCCCAGCTGTGGGACATTTATATATTATTTCAGTATATTAAGATTTTTATTATAATAGAATATAATTTTTGGATTAGGATATGTATAAAAATTGCTCTATAAATGCTCTACAAGAAATGCCTTGCTTTTGTTATATTATAGTACCTAAACTATACAAATGATGCGAAATGAAAATTGCTATCCTAAGTCCAGTATGTTAAAGATAGGCAATAAATGAACAGATATAGTATATACAAAATTACATGTAATGTAGAAAATATATTTTATTTTATTTCAGCACTTTTGTGATTTCATATCCGTATATTTGGTTGCAGAATAGAGACAACATTATCTTTCAAGGATCTCATTTTCTCTACAAAAGGTTTCAAATAACAGTAGTTATGCAAAGCCTTCATGAGGGAACCAGCTCATACACTTGCAAAAAAGCTTAGCAAAATCTTCTGGGTCTTATATTCTCTATGAGGCAACTGGAAGAGATATCAAGAATTCTAGTATCGCATTAAATAGAGTTTGATAAAACTTAGTTTTTTAATGTAGAAATATACATTAATAAAGTAAGTTTGAGGAAGAAGTTCCGAAAAGCGACAACCGATACGAAGTGAGGCAAGTACGACAAAAATCTAACACCATTAAAACTTAAAAAGATACTAAAGCGCCTGCTAATCATAGTAAATAATTCTCAATTTACACAAAAAATATGGACGAATCTCTTTCCCGAAAATAATTGTTTCAAGATAATCAAAACAATATAACAATGTATTCTATCTGAGGTTAACGTTGAAATAAAACTCTTTTCTATCGTGGTTTATTTTTATTTGAATTCCCGATGTTTCACTGCCTTTGCAGGTGTCATGGTTACGGGCAGATTGAAATCAAAATAAACCGTGATGGATTCCGTTTAAAAAGCACCTAGTTTTATTTTCTCACCGCGTTTCGTTACCGCGGCAATTTATAGCCTATAGCCTTCCTCAATAAGTGGGCTATCTAACAGTGACATAATTTTATCAAATCGGCCCAGTAGTACCTGAGATTAGCGCGGTCAAACAAACAAATTCTTCAGCTTTATAATAAAAGGATATATAACAATGTCTTTTGTTTCGCACATGAAAATTAACAATAATTAATAAATACTAATACTAGTGCCAGAAGGAACACATCACCCATATAAGAATGTTTCTTACTTCCGGTGAGACGGTTTCTTGTGCGCATAACGTACGTCCACTTTATTTTAGTCTTAAAACTTCGCTTTTTGTACTTGTTTGTTGTTCTCAGAGTAGATTATTTTGAAGTAACTGGTTTTTGTTGAGACAATTTGTATAAGAGATGAGTTGTTTATACATATTTATTTAAATTGGCTTTTCAGGTAAAACTTTAGCTTACAACGCATTTTTTAAATATTTTATTTTTACAATTCATAATCACAGGCGTAAAATATATTTAGATGCTTCATTTTTAGATACAAACATTACGTTATAAAGAATGTAATTAATTATTAATTAATTAAAAAATGATATCCAAAAATTACGTTACAAAGAATACCTATCTAAATAAATTAATCCGTTTACAAAAAAAAATGAAACAGTAACAACATTTATTTACAAAGCTTCCTCGATAAAATTTTGCTACCATTTGTAGGGTGTAAAAGTCAAAATCTAAGGGTACTAATATTATAAAGCTTCTTCAACTTTGTTTATTTGGTTGGACTCGCTTAGGTATCTCGGGAACTACGGATCCGATATGAAAAAATCTAATGTTAAATAGCTCATTTATCGAAGAAAACGAAAGTGATGGGCAAGCAAAAGCTAGTTTTAAACATATAAAACCTCAATTACTTATTGCATGATGCAAATCATAGTTAATTTATTCCTGCAGTAAATTGGTAAATCGTTTTAGCTTAAAGCAATAGGTACCTTATACTCATTTATTACTTTTAAATTACGCCTCAAATAGAAGTAGCAACAATTGTGTCAAATCGTGATCTAGACAATCTTGTGGAGTATTGATAGGCTGATTAATCATTTATCTGTGATTTGGAATATTGAATACCTACTTTAAATCTGTGAAGGGCTTGTTCAATTTCAATTGTACCTTGATGAATATTTTATGTGAACTTAAATTTATCTTTATACCGCAAGTGAGCAAGGAGGATATCAATGTTAAATTTTTCTCAATGACAAGAGCCATTTGCCCAGCACTGGGACAATTTGTAGATGTCATTGTTTATCGTACAATGCTTGTTTGTCGGTTTCGTAAAAAAAATATTATATAATAATAATTTTCCAGTGCCTTCTTGTTAATAGATCATTATTTATGTGTATGAATACATTTTTAATATAATAAATGTTAACATTTTAATATTAAGTATTCATTATTATCTGGAGTCGTCAATGACACTGAAAAATTATAACGCGTGTGGCTATTTCTGTATAAATTGTTCCAAGGTTGGGAATTGCGCAAAATCTTGTAAATAATAAATATTGCATTAACACCGTATTTGAATTTGCAACGTTGCGTTCAGAAATGTGTCAATGTAGTGTCAGGACCTTGATCTAGAAACCTGATATTATTATAATAATATGTAAGTATATACATTTAGTTTTTAATTTTTAATTCCATACTTATGTGATATAAGAAGAGTTATACTTTTTGTCAAAATACTTTGTAAATTTTTTTAATAATCATTAGAGACACAAGAACAAACACAAGAATATCTGGAAATTTATGCTAATATTATAAAGCTGAAGAGTTTGTTTGAACGCGCTAATCCCAGGAACTACTGGTTCAATTTGAAAAATTCTTTCACTGGAAGATAACCCACTTATTGAGGAAGGCTATAATTTGCCGCGATAACCACACGGGAGGAGCCGCGAGGAAAAGCTAGTTAAAATATAAAGAGAAATGTTAAAATAATATTTTGTTATATAAGTTATATTTTGATAAAAAAACTAATTTGCTTTTTTTCCTAAGTATTTAAATATGTAAATTATTTCTTGTGGGAAATGTATAATTCTCATGTTCGCTTAAATTCAACAAATCACATTTTATTAAATTTGCACGTTTTATCCATTTGCATAGATCAGTCAATCATCCCTTACTTATCATCGCAATGTATATCCGTCTCTTTCGAACCCTTTATAAATTGCGCTATCTCGCACCATAATTTGAATCAAATATCAATATAGCAAAATGGAAAGCATTATCATTATTTTCTGTGCGGTTACTTATCAAATTGACCGTGAAATTTATTTAAATCATTTCAATTTTATTCTTTTCTTTATTTGTTTTGTTAACAATCGCTTCTTTGTAAACAAATTTACACTTGCTCCTTTTTTATTTGCAGTTCGTGGTGTACTTTTTTTTTCTGGTTGTTATTAACAAGATCGAAAATATTTGTTTTTTTTTTTCAAGTGTTTTTCTTTATCGTGATAAAAGTTGTTGTCTGTAAGGATATCATCAGAATCTACATTTTGTTCTTATTATATTATTTATAATAATTTGTAACAAATTATATGCACGTCATATGTCTACGCACGCAACACGTTTATCGATATTCATTATGTCACGTCCCTAGTATTATTAATTCAATGCTTGAGGTTAATTTTAGCATACCTTGCTTTGTTTACCTCTACTATAAAGTAATTTATGGCAAATAATTGTAATTTTGGAAACATTCTGATTTTATCAACATCAATTTGAAAAATCTAATAAAAAATTTAAAATTTTTAACGTGAATATTTAGTGTCAAATTATTCCTTCTATTCTTCTGTTGCACCGAAAAATTCTTAAAACAGAAACAAAAATTTCAACTATGCTCACCCAAGAGGGATTTGAGCAGACATTTTTGTATAAAATCCTCATTTAGTTCCTGATCAAGCGAGATTGTAGGATTCGCAAATTTGCATCCGTCCCTTGCATTCTCTCACATCAGTTGCAATTTAAATAATTCCTTTATAACAAATGGCGGTGTATTAGAATAATGTAATTTTTTTACCCATGGACGAATATCTAATTGACCGTGAGAGAAATTTGTTTGGATCCTATGATTTCTAAGATCGCAAGGTGTTACTAACAATATTGAGAATTAAACATGTGTATGCAAATTTTGAAGTATCGACATATTCAAATGAAAACAAGTGTGTGAATTTTATTCGTTTTGGTTTCCCAAATGTTGTTGGATACAGGTTTCTGGTGAGTTTAGAATTATGTTCTTTACCCCTAACGGATGAGTGTGAATGTGTGGATTAGCTAATGTAAATAAAGAACGGGACTTGTTACCAATGTTATCTTCTAATGTGTTTGGTTGATGTAAGATGGAATTATTATTTTAATTCCATTGAAAGTAAGTGTACCTGTCGACTTCTGTACATTTCTCTGTAGGGGTGCAGCTTTTGGGGACTGTTCTGTATTCCTATGTAATTAAACATTATAGTTTATGTAATCTTGGGATAGAAAAAAGGTCGAGTTTATAAACAAGGTTTTAGTTGGTATGTTTCAATAAAATTGTTGTTTATCCTAGCCGTTGTTACGTAGGTGTATCTTGTTATCTTGATACAACTACGAAGTAGAAGTAATTTAGTTATTTTTTTTTATTAACTCTCAATTTTAACATAATTATTATTTTAATATAATTTTCAAATTCAAGCCTATTTCTTTTAAACTCACTATGTATTTGTATACCTTACATAAGTTTTTATGATCAAATAAAAAGACTTTTTTTTAGGTTTTTTGTGCAGATAATAATATCAGCTATAGCTTTTAATATTGTAGTGAATGTAGCGGTTCTGCCTTTTTATATCTCTAGTATAACACAATAAATAAAGCCAGATACAAACACACAACACATCTGAAAGCCATTTCATGTGCTGACGTGTTAATTAAATTAAAGTTTTCAGCTACAGTCCTGGTTTCGAAAAGTTTTTCACACGATACAATTGTTTGCGGTAATTACTGAAGCTTCATAGATGCTATTAATCATTGGCAGGGTTGAACAATGGTCGCTGATGCACTTTTTAGGGTTCACCGGAGTATAAAAAAGGATATTCCATTTAGAATGACCTAAGAGAAGTAATAAATTATAGTGTATTGTCAAATTGTAGAAGTATTCTTGTGGTCACTTTTTGTAGTTTTTTTACCGTACACTGTTTGACAGAAATAGAGAGACACAAACATGATATATTTTTTTTTCATTTTGTCCGTTTTGATCTTTGAAATTAATCTTTATTTATAATAAATAAATAAACAATTACTAATGACTCTTCTTTATTACGTCTCTATTCTTAGACTTGTTTTTTAAATCTACTATTAAGGAAATACAATTGTCAGACTGATATCTTGTAAATTAAAATCAATAAAAAAACACCATCACTTCACACCATGTTTTTCCTACCTTCTACAAGTTACAGCATTGCGTATTTCCGTGGTTAGTCAGAAGTTTGCAAGACAGTTTGTAAAAGTTAAACAAGTGGGTCAAGATCAGAATGTCAGATGAATCATTCAAATAAAACATAATTCGTATCGATTTTAGGTTACGTTGGCTTTTGTACGGAATACATAATTATTGTTTGTTTAGAAACGTTACTAGAGAAATTACTTTCTTAACAAAAAAATAAATACTAGTACATAAAGGAAGTGATTGTAATGGTTTTGGTTTTTATACACTTCTATTTTTCCCAAGTAAAGTTATGATTTCGATCAGTAGTTGCAGTATTCCTAGGATTTCACGTTATGGCCTTAATTTCTTCAGTTAAAACAGCAATACGAACTATTTCCTTATATGGTAAGTCAAGAATATAATGCTGTTTCTATTTCCTCCTTAAAAAAGATGATGTAATGTGATTTTTGTGACACATGATACGAGTTCAAATATGATTCATTTAACCTCGTTCACCATACTTCTAATTGTTCAAATAATTAAGTGTCTCCCCATATTTTTTTGCCTAGTTTATTATATATTATGATTCAGATCAATAAGCTTTTTAGATTTTGTCACACATGTCTGCAGATCAGCGCATAACAATTTTAAACGAATTAATTACAATACATCATAATATTATCATGTAATATACTAAGTAGCTCTTTTTATCCAAACGTCTCCAAATGTACCTACATGATAATAAATGAAAAAGGCTAAAATAAAAATAAACTATTGCTTAAAATAAAGGTACATAGTTTTGTTGAATTAAATACTAACTGTTCCCCGCGAGTCCGCCCGCGGTACTTAATTTTTCAGTAAAAATATAGCCTATGTTACTCAGGGTGCATGTAGCTTTCTAATGGTGAAAGAATGTTTGAAATCGGCACAGCAGTTTATGAGTTTATTCATTACAAACACACAAAAAAATATAAATCTTTCCTCTTTATAATATTAATAGATATTCACTCCGATAAACACTGCTACTTTCCGCATTGTAAAGGCATTCCGTAAACAAAATAAAAAACAACGACAAAAAGAAACATTACCGTGGTAGCAGCCCTAATCGCAAACAACAGCACACCTTAGTACAATGGCGTGCATCAGTGTTGGCGAATTAATAGCCAGTAGTGAGCCACACTTAATGAATATTGCAGCCAAACGCTAGGTGACTGATACGACCGCGTTATATTGAGTCGCATTCGCGGATAATAAATAGCTACGGCAATTATTACCTGTGTCGTTATTTTGGCTTGCAGTGTACGTGTGTAGTTTTGGTCAAATTAATATCTGTTTTGTTTTGGGTTGTATGAGTAAAGACCAAATATTTTTTCAGTGTGGTAATAATTTATTATGAGACTTTCATGGATTTTTTTGCACATCAATTTTCATCGCTATTATCTGACGTTAAGGATGGAGCTACTCGTAGCTATTTGGAGGAAGAGAAATATATTGAAAATATTACACTCACTTAACGCAATAAGTCCTACATGGCTATCATTTTAATACCTCTATAATCAGGGCTCAGGCTATTACACAAAAGAATCTAACTGATAAAATATTTCTTGTATTTTATGACTCAAATGAAATAATTTACAAGCATCTTAGCTTAGCACGCGGGGTTAACGAGATTACTAGTAATGTGCGACCCACATTGCTAGTAATCTTTTTAAAAAAGAAAAAAAAAACTACTATTAAAATTGATATGTTTGTACACTATTGAATACACACAAAACAGTGTAAGGATCGAATTGCCTTTTCAACAAAATCAAATTACAAATGATTACAATATCCCTATCTCGTATCGCATAACAATGGCGTACAATACCACAGTATTTTGTGAATTTATTTCTGCATTTAATGAATATAAAGCTAAACGTCAGGTGATTAATGCTACAGTTATATTGACCCGCAGTGTACTGCAGGCAAAATAAACATGGTATTTTTTTGTATACTTTTTTTGTCATGCAGTGTAAGTAGACTGTTAGACAGCGTTAAGACTGCTATGTGGTGAAGTGTCCCGTATGTTTTTGCCTTTTACCTTTTAAATTAGATTTCCTTATTATCAATGTTTGACCCCTGAAAGGGGTTTTTTCTTTCCAAAATGGTTTGAGAAACTCATGTAATTTTTTTTGCATTAACATGCCAGTTTGATGAATAAAAAAGTTGAAGTGATAATTAACGAATAATCACGGCATCGGCAAACGGTTCTTAATGAACTTTTATTTCCTTTTATTGGTAATTGTTATAACATAATTTTTATAGTAGAGTTGAAAATGTTTTCTTTACGGTAGATTGCCATTTTATATTTTGTATCCTAACTGTACCCAGTCTATTGTTAAGCAAGCATAATATTTGCTCGTCAGCTTACGTCTCAACACAGAAGCGACGGCTGAAATATGATTCTCACTTACAGGCTATTTAATTAGAACTGTGCGGCGCGCTGTAATGCTTTGTTTTGTATTTGTATTAAATAACGTACAATGGGTAGCGCAAGTTTGGAATGTTGTCTTTTCGTGCGAGTAGGTATAATGTTATTATTCTTCACTTAAATGTAAGATGACTGTTTGTTCGTAGTAGCTCATTTAGATTAGAATATTCTTACCCGGTTTCAGAAAGGCTAATAAAACTGTGCTATCACAACCCTTAACGTGAGGTGTGTCAATTGTTTATCTAATTTTTAAATAGACGGGGGATAGGCTAGTTAAAAAAAAATCACTATCAAGAGTACCACAAAATAAGGTATATTGGTACTGTTTACAAAAAAATGGTTGTCCGTAATGTCGGTTTACGGACTAATATTTTACGTGATAACCATAAGAAAACCTTGATGGAAAACTGCATACTGTCCCTCTTCTACTCGGACGCATCGATCGATGGAGTGGAAGAGAGATAGATGGGTCACAAGCCGAACGCTTAGGCCGATCGTGCCTCTCTATAGTTTATTCCACGCTCTCGCTTGCACGCTCGGCTCACGCGGAACGTGACAGTTTTCAAGCCTGGGCATTCATCGATTTCAAAAAAATAATACACATTATGTTTTATCAATTGGTAGTCCTTACGTTTCGGATATTTTTTAGAATAGTATGGAATAGATATTGCAATCTTTAGTTGTATTACCTACTCAGTCTTTATTTTGTATTTTTTTTTATTCTATTCCTGCTTATGCCGTTGAAGTTTTTATTTGATCCATGGACTGTGTTAATTACTTCTAATAGTGTTTTCGCATGCATAATGATGATAATACATTTAAACACAATTCCTCTCACACTAAACGTTAATAATTATGCTACCATATTATTTAAAAATCACGCAAATAACCCCACCACTTTCAACTCCATTTAATTACCTATCTTATCTCATTACATTTAAGTTCAAAATCGAAAGTACTAATCCTAGAATACACGTCACGTATTCAAATCAATAGGATGACAATACTATAGTCGTAGTATAATGGATCGACAAAACGTGGCGACAAAAAAGTCGACTCATGCGCACACCTGCGATTTTCAATACATTCATCATTGATCGATTAGTTCCAAATACTTTTACAAATGTGATAAACGAATTTAGACCTTGTAAGCTTAAACTTAAAGTATATAATAAGCAGGTTAAATTGAATGTGTGATCTGGTAAAGGGTAGCTTCCTATAGTTTAAGAAATGACTATATTTGACTATCAATTTTGTAGATGACTTAACGAAATCATGTAAGTTGTTTATTGCATGATTATTGCTAAGGTACATATAATAATTAATAAACCTACATTTAAGAAAGAAACAACTCAATAAATACGCTTTTTCGAATTATTAACCGACTTTCAAAAGGAGGAGGTTCTTTTATGAATAGTGATAAGTCTCCAGACCGAATTTCGGCCTCGGCGGCCAATCTCAAGTGAGATCAGCCATGTACGCAGGAGATATTAGGTATAGTGCACAAGTGTGTGCGCAAACACAGGTGCACTCTCTGTTCCTTCACTCTTATAGTTCGATGGGACGGTTGACCGACACGACCGGAGAGAGATCAGGTGCAGGACCAACGGCTTTACGTGCTGTCACGGGGGTGTAAACACCGCCACACTTTCTGACTCCGAGCGGTACTGAGAATATCTCTTAAACTCAGTAAATATTTTTCGCCCGATCCGGGAATCGAAACCGAGACCTCGTGCACGGCAGTCGCGCTTGCGACTGCTCGGGTACGTTTCGCCACGCTATAGTAAACTTTTTCAGCTTTAACTTCAGCTTCAAACAATGCCGACAGTCAACACAGTCTTTTACTACACATACCTAAAAAATCCATACCTTAACTACATTATGTTATGGGAACATTGACGCATCATAAAACCATGCAACATCACTATCATTGTATTACGAAGGTCTCTTTTGTGTAAAATGATTCAAATGCGGGCAAGAAACATGGAAAATTATGGAAAATTCACCACATACAGTTCTGCTATCTTTTATGTAGAGCGAGTTGTAATTGTTTCTTGTCGTCACTTAGTAGGTAAATTATGCATGTGTTTATGCATATAAAATTAGGTACTTGTCGTCTGCAAACAAATGAGGCGTATCTTCTTCTGCTTAGCCGTTTTCGCAAGTTAATGTTGGTCAACTTCTAGTCTCAACGAATTCAGGTGAATTCCTCCTTTACGCCCCGCCCAGACTCTCACGACTCGAGTCTTGGCGAATGGATGCTGTAGGAGTCGTATTCATCCACTCTCTCGCTTTCTTAAAGGTTTAAGTACTAGTGGGTTTACTAGTATTCTGGTTAACCTCTCGTGGTAAGCTATGTGGTCGTGTGCCGATCTAGCCAAAACAATAATATCTTACTCCAAAGCTGCGGAAATTTTTAATACCAAATTCTGTGTTTACATAATGAGTATATTTTTTTTAAATAATTATAACAGACCTCTTCATGTATGTACATCCTTACAATATTCATGTTAGACAATGTTTCGGTAACACCTGTAATTTGAAACCATAACAATTTTTGTCCACTCCTTAAAAATATTATCAGTAGACCACTCGTCCTAATGGCATAATAATATATGCTAATTACAAGCACACTTGGGCACAAACAATAGCCTATTATGAATCATAAATAATGTTTCTAAATGATCTATTAAATTTTGTAATAGGTTTTTAAAACAGTTTTGAAAATCTGTGGAAGTATTTTTAAACTATTTACGACTTGTTTTAACTTGGCTTTTTTAAGTACAAAGATAAATTTTTGGAACCCATCCTACTCTAGGATTATCAATGAAACATTCAAATCATAAACTCAAAGAACACCCAAACTTCTTACATACATTTGCTTGCTATTCATATAAGTTAACCATTATATGCAACCAGGAGAATGGGCGTCCACGTTCTCCTTAGGAACTGAAAGTAGACTGCGGTCATCACCGCTTGCCCTACGTGGTAACTAGGGCAAACACCTTAATGGTGGTGCACCATACCACACAGCTCCCAAATTGAGGGCCAGGTGTTGTGGCGCCACATGGGAGAGGCCTGGGCCCTGGGTGCAGCAGTGGACCGTGATTAGCTGAGTTGATTGATTGATTGAACCATAATATATCAATAATGCGAACACCTAGGTTCGCATTATTGATATATTATAGAATATAGCCAGTAAAACAGTTTATCTATTTAATCTACGATAAGGTAAAAATGCTAATATAGGTTGTCAATGTTTTTCTTGCTATTTCTATCATAATGTTTGAGCCGCTAAAATACATCTAGCTTTTGCTCATGAGTCCGCCACAGGAGCGTTGGCTATCGCGGCAAAAAAGCCTGTAGCCTTCCTCAATAAATGGGCTATCTAACAGTGAAATATTTTTTAAATCGTTTAGTAGTTCCTGGGATTAGCACGCACAACCAAACAAACTCTTCAGTTTAATTACTAGGTTTGCAGCTCTGATAAAATAATTTAGCCATCTCACCCGGGGATGGTGTAGCTTCCCAACAGTGAAAGATTTTTTTCAAATCGGTCTAGTAGATGCGGAGCCTATTCAATGCAAACAACCAATCAAATCTTTCCTCTTTATAATATTAGTATTGATTGATTTTTTCCTACTATTAACAATGATTTGCTGTCTTAACGTTACGTTTAAAAAATACTTTATTTTGTGAAAACTAACTGCAATTGCGATTAACTTTACTTAAATTCAAATGGCACGATATTCTTTATGCGTCCAATGAGGCAGTACGAAATTAGAATCACAAAAGTATTGATTTGTATGGCTAGTAATCAAATGGAAAACGAATAAGGTCAAGCTCCTATGAATCAGAGGTAATGAAACGTTGGGAATTATGACTCAGCTGATATGGAATGCAAAAATTGAAAAAATGAAAGGTCAAGACTAATCTATCACGAACAAATTAGATTTTTATGGAGATACTGCTGGTAGCAAAGATACGTCAGAACTGATGAATGAAAAGAGTAAACTTAATATTCGAAGAGAGCATTGGCAATACGATAATGTTTTTATGTAAACAGTTCTAATGAAGGAGCAGACCAAAAATTATATTACCAATTTTAGTAATGTACCGTACTGAGGAAGAATGGAAAGAAGGCCATTGCTCTTGTACAATAAAAATTGCTAATAAAAACAAAAAGCAAATGGTAGGAAAAACAAACAACACTTGGTTCTAAAAATCTTTTATTGTGAAAGGGCTTTAAATTTTTGAGATCCTCAAAAATATGTTTGTTTTTTATAATTATTGTTTAGTTTTATTATTTGCGCCTTACAATTAGGAAAAAAATAACTAACACTAATATAACACTTGTTAGTTGTTACACATAAGCTTCATTCTTCATTTTCTTGTTAACAGGCTGAAAAAAATAAAAATATGCACACTTGCTACTTAAAAGCTTTCTCCATTTCTTTAAAAACAAGCTTACAGCTAATTATGACGTCATTATTGTTATTAACTCTTATCACTTTCATCACAATGTAAACAAATGTAACACCAACCATCAAACAAACAAGCACCGGATCTATTCCTAGAACTTTCAACTTTTTCCTTTAAATAATAAGTTCGTAATTTCCACGTATAATTTTCTCCTGATTCTCGAAACTTGGGTTCATTGGTTCACTGCGATGTATGAATCATTGTCGATAAGTCAATACACCGTAGAACAAAGACCTCGGCTTGTTTCTTATCATATTTTACAACACGATTAACACCGATAGATGTCGCCATAAAAGCTCAGAGCTGTTAAGTTGTACAAAGGAGTTATTATTAAAATTTCTGTTGGCCCATACTTTTTATCTGTGAAGTCGGCGGTGTAAGTTATAAACGAACAGAGCTTTCTTTAGAAACTTTGTAATATTTTGCGACACGATGAAGTACTGTAGCTTCAATCTTACTACTACTGTACTGCTTACTAGCAATGCTAGTATTATTGTTTAAATGCTTATGTAACGAGTGGGTTTACGTCGGTAGTGCAATGGGAGGGATTCGAACCCCGACCACATTAACACAAGTCTGATGCCCCAGTCTTTAGGCTACCGCCGCGTCAAAATGATAGCCTTTTATGTTATTATAGTAACAATAATTCGCAAATGAAGTTTTGGTGTTCATTTTTTTTATGTATTTACAACTCACCCTTACGTATAATTATTATTTTTAAATTATGTATAAACTACGTCACATAAGAATATTAACTGTCTGAGATTGCGGTCGATTCCAACACTAGACCTACCTTAACAGGTTAACACTAAAATTTTAACAATAATTATCACTCAATTCTGTTAATCTCTTCATCTTATACCTTAGTCCAGATCCCCTAGTTATCTTCAGCAAACAGTGGATATATCAACTCATTTGTAAACTAAGTGTTTTGTAATACAACCGATGTGATCTTTGTTTTAGATGTCGGACATCGAACTCGGTTAATGAGAACGACATCGATTTTTACTATAAATATTTAGATTTAACGATAATATGGGGTCGGTGACCGTTTATCGATTGAATTGAATTTCAGTATAAGATTTTCTCTTGAATTTTATGAATGCGACGTTGAAACTTTTTCTTTACGAAAATTAAACAGAAATACAACTTTTGTTAAACAAATTCTATCGCGGTTTATTAAGATTTTGTGCCTGAATTTTCAGGTGTCATGTTCAGGAGTTGACAGGGTAGGTTTTTTCATACTTAATAGATAGAATACTAGCTTCTGCCCGTGGCTTCGTCTGCGTGGACTTCAAAATTGGGTCTAAAGATTCGCTCGTTAACAATTTTTAATCTTCCAACGGGAAATATTTGAGAGATCGGTATCGAAAGTACATGTCTTTTTCCATAGCATAGGTGACATTCATACCAATTTTCAAAACTGTCTTCCCGTGGCTTAGCTCGTAAAAAATTGTAAATTTACTTAATATTAGGTTAAATTGTAGCCTATGTTCTTTTTTATGTCAAAGGCTACATGCTTGCCAAATTTCATCCAAATCCGTTCAGCTTGAGTTACAAACATCTAATCATTTATTATCTTTGGATGTTAAAGGAGATCGTTTTAGATTCAATGCACCGATGCACAATAAATTGCTAAGCGCTTTTTTATTTTAATTAATTAATCTGTTACATTTGCCTTTACCTATATTTTGCGTTCTAGTATTCACTTACGTCCCTTCAACATTCAATAATAGCCATAAAGAGTGCGATCTTAAACGTTTTCTCATCATACAACGCTAATAAATAACAAGTCGAAACGAAATTTACGGTTGTTTTGATTTACGACGCATAAAAGTGGCAACACTATTGTCCGTTGACATTTTGAATCGTTAAATAAGGCAACATTATAAACGTCACGTTCGAAACCGTTATTTCAAATAAAATTTCATAATGATCTATTACATCGTATTTTTTTCGGACATTTAAATAATAAAATACAAAGTTAGCATGAATGGGTATCGCTGTGAAATTATAGATTAAAAAGTTATGTCTTGTTGTCCTTATGTGATGTGCTGTAACATTTTTACTGACTATAAAATATATTATGTTCTATATAACAATGAAGATGTATCTTACTGTGAGTTTTTACGCATCAAGAAAATAAAGGCTGGGGAAATAAGTCTTCGGTTCACGCAACTATGTATAAAAAAAGATAGAACAATATATATGGAGACTTCGTAAAAATACTTATTCTTATACTATTTTTTTTAAACCCATGTACATATTTTGTATCGTTCCGTTAGGCCATCTTGTTTTTCCCTTTCCGATATAATATTCTTGAATTTTCGTCTGTTTTGCCAATCATCAAATATGACTAAACAATAAACATATTTAAGAGAACATGACATTTAAGTCCATAAAAATTTAAATATTCTGTTCACTCAATGCAGGACACCAAGAAAAAAAAAACACGATTAATAATAATGTCGCCATCTTGAACAAATCTCACATTATTGCTACAGCCTCATTAATCTCGGCATACAATTAAGGTAATATTTATCTACTTAACATATTATAAATGTTAGTACTCAAACAAGTTGTCGGTCAAATTCGTTGGTATTTATTTTTCACTATAGCTTTGTCGTGAGAGTGTTTGATCGGGATGTGAGTCATCGGCGCAGGCGCACCGTTTGTACAGGGTGTATGTTTATTTAGATAGGCCATCATTTCCACGCACATTCTAATTGTTTATCTACAAGTTAATCGACCTACAATTTTTTAACTGTAAATCATTGTCATTGGTGCTGATTCCTCTGTACGCAAACTAAACTAAATTTAAACCATTGCTAACTTTTACTAATATAAAGCGTGGCAAATGGATGACAGCAGATAACAACTAACTTAAAAATGTCAAACTAATTTTCGACTTGAATATCACAGTGTTTTTAGAGCATACTTTTTTAAGTACTTGTTGCCAAATTTGTATGAGAATTTTAATCGGAATTAAGACAGTTCTAATTTTCGTGTGTCTTTTTCTAAACATGAACAAGTGAAAAAGATACCGATGGACTTAAATTAGTTTAGTACGTGTGTAACAGAATTGGCACTTTATCGTCCTTACTTTTACTATTTGATTTCTAAACGAAACTTTTTTATTCGAAAACCTTCAGTGTTAGATCAGTAACCTTTTCTAGTAACATTAACACGGTAAAATTTCCCCTGGGATTTTAGGACCATCTCTTCGCCAAACTGTTTAAAATAACTCCATGATGGAACTGGGACCTAACGACATTGCCAAACATAATACCCTGGGTTGACACAGACAGTTTCGTCTAGACAATGTGTACGGGCTTAGATTAGCTGACATACGGCATTATGAGCTGTTTAGTTTATTGAAGCTTGCTGTAAATTAACCAATACGATGGTCTATAAAGCCATGATGACTTGCTAAGCCAACAAATAAGCCGTAAAAATAATAAATTTTTCTATGAATGAGTATTGGAACCTCAGAATAATAACTTACTTAAGTTATTATTCTGAGATTGGAACAGATTTTTTTTTGACACGGCACGCGATATAGATAAAATAGGACTTAAAAAAAATATATTCATAAAGAAAAAGAAATAAACTTTTGATTCATTATAAACTAAAAACAACTGTGGTAAAAAGGCTGTAAGCTGGAATAAATGTTTTTTTGTCAGAATCACGTCTTATTGTATGGAAAATCTTAACACATTTATTTAAAAGTGGGAGACTTTTGATCTAGGGCCACATATAATCCAGAATCATCTCTATCTTATCATTGATATCTATTCCCGAAAATAAAATCAAATCTGGAAATGTAGAAGTATTCTAATAATATCTCCTACGACTAATATTAAATTAATTAAAGAAACAATAACCTGGTCAGACAGGATCACGCTGTATAACAATCTGATGCAACAGATAGCGTACGTTTTTTCTAAAGCGGTGGCCACCACCGTCCTACTTCTGCGAGTGACTCATCCGCGGGAATAGGCTACGGAAGTAATGGAGACGCTGAAAGAATATTAATGCATAGTTTTATCGGCTTTGAGATTCCAAGGTTAAAAGTAAAAATTGAATAATAAGTGATTCTGGTTCCATTCAAGTTATTCTGGTCATCAGTAATAAAAAAATCGATAATGAATGTTTTATAGTAAAAAATATTTTTATGGCTTATCTGTGCACGCATGTGATCCTAATAGCTGCAAGCTCTGACTTTCGAACTTTTAAGAAGTTTTTTTTAGAACTTTTTTATAAGAAGCCTGAAAAGACTTCGTTTTTAAAAGACGACATTTTCTATCATAAAATAAAGAAACCGTTTTGTCAAATAGTGTAGTTCCATTCTTGGGTAAAGTAATAAATTATGAAAATACACTGCTCCATATCTTTTTATCCTTCCACTCTGTTGACTAAACACGAGACGATGTCTTCAAACATTTTTTTGTCTATTTGACGCCGAAAATATTTAGCTCCTAAACGATTCAAATTATAATTAGGACCTTTGAATTGTGAGAACCCATAATTACAACTTGCAGTTAAAAAAATCCCATTCTTGAAGATTTTGTACTAAGGTTTTCTATTTTGGACGGTAAAATATAAGTTTGTTTTTTTATTATTCGGTTGACTAGCCCGGTTAATATGGTTAAAATGACCAATATTAATCTTGAAATGTCGCCTATTGTGACTGTGATTGCTTTATGGTGTAACCTTTGATTTTCTTTATTTATTATCTAATTGTATTGAATTGTCCTGTCAAGTTGCTGTTCCGCATTGAACCTCAAGAATCTCTAATAAAGTGGCCTTATTTAAATACCTTTATGTACCATCCTTTACAAAAGTTGTTATCATTATGATCTTACCTTTAATGTTGATGTTATTGTCGACGAATATTTACGCAACGATTTGAACATTGTTGAAATACTTGAATTTTGTTTCCGATACTTTACCAACCTTTTTGTTAGTCTTGAAGATTGATAATTTTCTTTCTGTGCGTAAAGCTACAGGTTAATCCACGGGCTAATCGATGTGACATTTCAGAGCTATTTGTTTCTACCTCTTCTTCTAGTTTCACTCGAATTTCTTTGACTAAATTGGAATGGCCATCAAGGATACTAAATCTCCTCTGTTTAAAAAGTGTTTCTTCTTTGGACGCAGTTACAGTGCAATTCAATCATTCATCAACAGAAATGTTTTCATCTATGTTAAGGATTTTATCATTACTTCAATTACCATCTTTTTTCGTTTTATCAAAACTTTCATCTACTCATTTGAGAGGATATTTAAACTACAATTCACACTTAACCGTTTTAATGATGACTCTTGTATTGCGTGTGGCTGTGACAGAGATGAATTCGTCCTAATTACAGTTTTTGTTACGAGATACGCTCCACGAAGCTTTGTGGTAGGTCGGGATAAGTCCAAAGCAGATTTAATAAAGCTTTTAATTGAATCGTCATTAGCCGTAAAGAGGGCTTCCTTGGAACGTGATGTAATTGGAGCTTTAATATTTTTATCATTGTCATTCATGGTTTTCTTTTGTTTGGTGACAAACGTTATGTTTTTGACTTCGATTAAGTTACTGTTTTTTCAGTAAGCATGAATTTTAGTATTAAGTTTCTAAATGAGCCGATATCATTGTTAGTTCATTACTTATCATTGAATGAAACAGTGTTTTATTTTTGATGCCAAGTATGAGTCGTTTTGTTCCACATTGTTACATACATACAGGTCGACCTAATGAAAACGTGTTAAAAATGATCGTGCCCATCATACAAAGATTTGTCCTGTGTGGGAATCGAACCCACAACCTCCGGTTTTGCAGTCAGGGTAACTAGCTCAAACCACTAGATAAAAGGCCAGTCGAATGACAATCATTATAATTTTATTACCTATACCTTATCTGCCGATGTCCTCAAAATTCTCTAATTTCATTTAGTAGTACACAAGCTGTCTTCGTTCTAACGGGACTATTCTAATTACCAACTCGCACGACGCTTCACCTTACTGCAAACTACGAATTTAATCAGCGAACCGAAACTTTGGTCCGCAGTGAAACTGCAGTACAGTTGATTGCATCTGGTTAGTTTAACTGTTCAGTTATCGAGTTTGGTATCTGTTGGTCGAATTGTATGGGTTCAATTTAAACTAATTTATTTGCTGAAACGGACTTAGGTTTTCGTAGTCGTATGTTTTTGGTTTGCAGAAGGACCAACAGTTAAATAAAAGATTAGAAAATTCTAAAATTTAATATTGAAATAGTAGTACTACTTTTTTTTTAAGATTTTGGTTATCGTTTGATGGATTTATTATACAATTATTTATCGGTAGATACTTTATAGTTTACATATGCACATATTCTTGGAATCGCTCGACTAGTTTTGGCCCTAACAGGATCACTCACTAATTTGGCGTTCAACGATCTTGGTAGTGTATTTATTAGTAAGAAATACGGAATTTACTAACAGATTTAGTAATATTGCTTATTTTGTAGCTATGTTCTACAAGAAGGTGGTATGTGAAGGTGTTATTCATGAAAGGTGTTCATTAACGGTTGTTCACGGCTCATTTACTTGCACGTTCTTTTTAATTGATACAGTCTTCTAGCGGAACACACGCATGGATAGATGAGTCACCGTCTTTCGAACCTTGACTAAGAGTAGATAGACTTCAATTTACCCAATATTTTTTTTTTATTAAATTATTTATTTAACTTGAAGATTTTATTTTCTCTTTTTATTTTTCATGTCCTAAAATTACCTACTTAATGTATTGAAATCTGAAATCGCCAACCCGGAATGAGCAAGCGTGGTCATCAATGCTCATCCTTCTTAACTCGAATATGGGAAGAAGCATGTGCTCAGCAGTGGAACATTTATCAGACTACTTGTTTCGAATTAAATTTTTAATTTATTCGACCCTCCTTCTGACGCAGTCAGCTTACAAAACATGCTCTTCCATATTATTTAACCTAATAAATGAAACCTTTTGATATTAAATAAAACAACATTCACTACAAAAAGGTTCACATTAGCAAATATTTCAAACAATTAACTTCTAATGAAACCTCATATGACGACAATTAAAACTTTGAATTCACCTTTTTGTCTAAAATGTTGTGGTGAACAAAATATTTCACAATGCTTTGTGCTGCTCTAAATTTTAATTATCATTTAATTATTACGGAGAGGTTTGATTAAAATTTCAGGTATCCTTTTTGATGTTGATGGTACATTTTGAGTTTTGTACGTACGGATAATTTTACGTGCGAGCCTTTGACGATTTAATAATTGAAATTGCTGAAACATTTTCTGTTATATAAAATAGATTATGCTAACTATGTTAACGTTAGGTATATAGGTAGAAACACTGCAAACGTTGTTCTGCCATAAAATAATCTAGACAGGGCCACTCCTTAGGCCTTAGGGGTGTGAAAATATATAAATGTTGGCCGATTCTCAGACCTACCCGATATGCACACAAAATTTCATACAAATCGATTCAGCCGTTTCGGAGGAGTTTGGTAACAAATATTGCAACAGTAGAATTTTATATACTAGATATAGGTGCGTTACATAGAGGTACATTCTGAAAAAAAAAACTCATTATTGTAATTCGAAAGTTAATTATAATTTATAATTAATCGAAAGTTTTTTTTTACTCTATTTTGACTTACTATGTATCTTAATACAATAGAATTGATTCGAAAGAAGAATATTTATTAAAAAAAAAAATATGAATGTAATGATACTTTCACGGAGTAAACATGAAGTCACTATTAAAATAAAATGAGTACAAATGTAACAGGTGCATCATTGAGGCCTTAATTAAACAATTTAGCTCTCAGAACAAACATATCATGACAAACAAAAAGTGGTCTCGTATGTTCAAGTGTTTAAACAAATGATGGGACATAATTATGCTTCGTAATGTTTGACAGACGACAATTTGTATTAGATTGAATGTTACACACTTAACATTATGGTTACATAATTATCATTAAATTATGTACCTGATTCCTATAACCTATCAAAAACAAATATATATATTTTGGTGTGGTATAACGATGCTTAAAATATATTAATATAATAAAGAAAAAAGATTTGTATTCTTGAATGTTTGTAACGAATAAACTCAAAAAGTACTGAACCGATACCAAAAATTATTTCACCATTATAATGCTGCATTATCCGAGATTAACCTAGGCTATGAAAAAAAAATGATTTCGTGCCAGACAAAGTAGGGACCGCTAGAGAAACGGCAACAGTAAGTATTAAAAATAATCCCAAGGTAAAAAAAGGGTAAGGTTAAATTAAATTGTTTTGACAACCTCCTTGGTCGAGTGGCGATCACACCGGTTTTCAAGGTGTGGCCAGCTCTGAGGTCCTGGGTTCGATCCCTAGACGAATCAATGTAGAAAACAAAACACTTTTCTTCATTGTCTCGGGTCTGGGTGTTTGTGGTGCCTTCGTTGTCTCTGATTCCATAAACCAAGTGCTTCAGCTGCTCACGATTCGGAGCAATGTATGTGATGTTGTCCACATTTATTTATTTATAAAGAAGAGTCCTATTTTAAGAGTACACTGTTTGCCTTATGTAAACTTTTGTGACTATAAAATTATAGAACAAAATAAATAATACTCATTTCACGATACCTGAAGTATTTATATCTTAATACGACATAGATAATACGACTAAAACCCAGCCTCTGTAACTTAAGATGCATAAAATCTTATTACGAACTTCAAAGTTCGACGGCAGTTACAAGTTAGTACTAACTGCTAGTTAACTGTTGTATAACAATGTATGGGGTAAACTTCCCGGTAAAACTATAATATCTGCGACGCTTTGAAATGATCAACTCAAAGTATGAGTAAAGAGGTTCTGTTTACTTAACACTATTTATGTCTGAAATATAATATTATTTACTCTAGAGAAGAAATTTACTGTGAAATGAAAATTAAAAAATCAAAACAAAATGGTTCGTATTATCTTGCAAGGTTTAATTGAAAGAAACTGAGGTATTGTATAGTGAAAGATAAATAAATTATGGAGTTGCTTATAAACTTAGATATGACTAGCTGTTCCCTGCGACTCCGCCCGCGGTACCAAATTTTTTAGTAAAAAATATAACCTATGTTACTCAGGGTGAATGTAGCTTTATAATGGTGATAGAATTTTTGAAATCGACACAGTAGTTTTTGATTTTATTTATTACAAACAAACACAAAAATATAAAAATACAAATCTTTCTTCTTTATAATATTAGTGTAGAATATTTTTTTTTACAAAAGTTTGTTTTACTCGTAAATAAAAACAAAGTACCTGGATCACCGAGCTCTGCTCGTTTTTTTTTGGAAGTTTTTTTAGAAAATATATTTAAATATACATACTGATGAAATGAGGAAGTATACCTAAATAATATATTTCGATCTTACCAACATAATAATAAAAAAATATGAACTGGTTATTTAAATAAAAATAAATCACAAATAACATTAAAATAAAAAAATGTTTTAGAGACTAAATTATCATGGCGTTAAGAGCAAGCCGTACTCTCTAAATCTGAAAATAAATAATAATCGAGCGGATTAAGATCGAGGCTAGACGACGGCCGGCCAGTCTTCAGCACTGATGAAGTCCGAAACGTTCAATTCCAACCAAGACTGCGTAGACCGAGCTTTATGACCCGGCGCCGAGTCTTGCTGGAAGGACCATTCTTCGTTATTGAACATGGTGTTGTTAAGGGGCTTCACTACCTTCTCAAGAATGGTATCTTGATAGTTGATACCCTTGTGCTGATGTTTTGATACCTTTTTCACAAAAGTATGGCTCAGTCACTCCTTCATAGCTAATAGCTCACCAAACCATCACTAAAGTTGGATAATGCCTACGTTGCACTTTGTCGACTAATTGGGAAACTTTCTTAGATCTGTGAGCATAAATACGGTCATTTTGTTTGTTAAATAGTTGCTCAATTGTAAAAAAAAACTCATCCGTAAACAATTTTTTTCTGTGCTCTCCTTTTGCGAACCGCTTCAGTAGTTGTTTCGATTTTACCAGCCTATTTTTTTTTTATTATCGGTTAAGAAATGACCAGTACGTCTCTTAAAGGCTACAAGTCCTAAGTCAGCTTTTAAAATACGAGACATGGTTCCAGGTGCTAGTATCCTCATCTCCCGAGATAAAATCTTTTGCTTTCGGACAGGATTTCTTCGAATTTTTTCCCTTACTGCTTTGACAACCTTTTTCGTACGAAACTACGTGGACGGCCTGATCTTTTTTTATGTTACAAACAGAGGAGGTCTCAATGTATTGGCGCCAAAATGAGAAAACACAATGAACAATCATATAAAAATGACAGATTCCAAATTCAAATGTAATATATTTTGTTTATTTTCAATGATGGCCGTAAATACAAGAATTGCTTGTTTAAAGATTTAAGATTACTGAAAACACGGATAAAACGACATTTTCTGAAAATGAATCCTAGCTAGATCTATTTAACGCCCCCGAAACCCCCTACATTCTAAATTTCATGAAAATCGTTGGAGCCGTTTCCGAGATTCAGATTATATATATACAAGAATTGCTCGTTTAAAGATATAAGATAACGTTACAACCACGAAATCGCTAAATTAATGCAAATGAAAATAATACAGTTGGAAACCGTTTAAACTAATAAAAATATTTACATAAACCAAGTTCATTGGCAAATGATGAAATCAACACGTCGTTATCACTTTAAAAACAAGTCTATGAATCATCGAATAATAATTAATTAAACCGCGACCTGATTACTAATTTGGATAAACTGACATAACCGGCACGATACAAGAAAAATATAAAGAATGAGTCACGCATGGCATAGCAACAAGATTTCGCGATGTCGCAGAATCGAATCTCAAATCACCAACTGGCAAGTGGACAGTGTTGAAACATGCTTGTTTTTTCTCTATATTGGAAGCATTTAAGCCAAGCAGGATTAGTTAACCTGAATATTAGTAATGTGCAAATCACATGTTAGCTAGAAAACTTTTTGAATTCCCTATTATAAACTTTTTGAAGAAGAACAAAAATAATTAAGTGGTTTAGTCTAGCAGTGGCATGTGGTAGCCTAGCTTTAGTCTAGATGTTCAGACTCGTTATTACCTCTTGGTACTACCTATTACATTAAATAAACAGAAATAAACTATATTCGAATAATATTAGGGACTTATATTGTTGTGATTGTAGCCTATTATCAAAATAAACAGAAACGAAGTACTTAATTAATTTAAGTCATATAAATCGGGTTCGTTTGAAGGTGGTGTCTAGATCTGGTTAAATTGGTGAAAGGTCTGGGTAAATGTATAATAACACAAACTTTTCATGCAAGTGCAGGTATTATGTACAATGTGTTAAGAAGATGAAGATTGTCTATGTCGTGGTAGTCTAGCGGCTCAATGACCGGATTTGCATGCACACGGTTGCACGTTCGAACCCTGGCAAGTACCAATGTGACTTTTTCAATACATCATTGACAAACGGTGAACTCTATAGGAAGAAGAGGCCTGTGCCTAGCAGTGGGACGTTTATAGGCGGCCGGTATTAAAAGGGATTTTCTCAAGTCGTCAATGTTTTTTTTTGTATATATCAGTACTAAAAGTGAGGACTATTTTCTAAATTAAATCACTTGTAATGTTGGCCTCAGATAAAAAGACATGACACAAACATTGACCTTACTACACTAAAAAAAAATGTCATCACATAAAACTTCAAACTAAAACAAAGTTCAAAACCACGCCTCAATGATGAATCATCGACGCAATATAAAATGTTCATTTCATCATTATCTTAAAAACACAGGCAAAAATGAACCCTGAGTACTACAGCATAAGGATAGTATATCGTTTTGGAAATAACATTGACTGAGAAAGTTGAGTGGTTGGTGATTCATACAGGCTTTGATTTTAACGTTAGTTGTGTTATTTTATTATATGCTTATCGGTATCTGAAACTACTGATATAGTCATTAACTCTATTAATAACTAGTTTTCTAGGCGTTCTTTATGACGGCAAAAATAAAAATAGTAGCCTTTCTCGATAGATCGCCTAACAAACACTGAAAGATTTTTCTAAATCAGACCAGTAGTTCCTGAGCTTGGCGCCGTCATCTAACCAATAAAACTCTTCAGTTTTATTATACAGGATTAATTTAAAAGGAGTGCGTATATTCAACGAGGTAATTAGGTGCATAAAGCTCAACAACAACTTTCCCCAAGGTACATAGGTCGAAATCTTAAAATTGAACATCTTATTTTCATACAAACATAAGTCACGTTACGTGATCTGTCCCTTTGTATGAAAAGTTCATTTCCTTAGTTAGTGGGCTATCTAGCAGTGTCTTTTTTTTTCAAATCGAACTAGTAGTTCCTGACATTAGCGCTCAACCAAACAAACTTTTCAGCTTTATAATATCAGTATCTATAGATTAGATAAATTTCGTATTCAAATGTGTTAGTACTATCTTTAAGAGTACAGATATCAGGTACAATACAGTGTGGTGTTTCAAACTACAGATAATGATCGGTCATTACCACCTATAAACGGTATTGAGTATCCATTCCCCCTCGTTGAGTCACTTGCGAGGAAGACAAAGCGCACAGGATTCACGTAAACACGGGAGATGTAGATACCTACTATAATTCAAATTGAGTAAGGTATGTAATTATGCGAAGAATTTTGCAATTACCGATATCTATGATATAGAAAATAACTCACTGATATCATAATATATTATTCTATTATTCCTATTGTCCGTGTTATTGCGTGACTGCTAAACTGGAGTTCGTTGGTTCGATAAACAGGATTTATTTAATGAGCATAATCATAATGTTCTCTATCAGGATGATGTTTGACATGAACAGACATGTATTTAGAAGAACTCCAATGTTTGATTAATATAACTTGTATAAATCCAGGCTAGAAATTCGAGCAAGCCATACATTGTTCATTAAAATGCATACAGAAATATTATTCTAAAAAATGGAAGTCTCACCGATGATAATATTTTTTCACGAAACTAAAGATCAATATTCTATTTGTATATACATATATATTATTTGTTGAAGTAATAAATGTTTAAAGACTGAGAAGGCTTTGACGCAAGATACATGATTGCTATTACAATTCAACAGGCGCGTCGACGCTTGTTAAATGTATGGAGTTATTTGACAACGATTGCCTTATTTTAATTTATTATATGTGTATAATTGTTGGTGACGCTCTAAATGAAAAAACTATATATAAGTAGGTACATTGAATAACTTTTACGTCTTCAAATTCAAAACATTTTCCGAATTAACAACATATTATTTATTAATTTAATAATAATAGTAAAATAATACATAAGAAAACAAATGTACAAAGACTGCTAATTACATAAGAAATCTCTGCCAGCAGGCCCGCGATAGGAGGAGTGGCAAGCGATAGGTGGTGTACAATCTAAATAAAATTAAAAATAGTAGTAAGTAATCAAAATAAATACATGGTAGTTATTTTGACTACTATCATACAATCTTACGTGGTAATACAAGTATATTATTTTTTGTGAAAAAAAAAGGTTATTAGGGAATGATATTATTCATACTTAATTTCAAAATATGATATACTAAAAGTAATATAGTAAGTATCTTCCTTAAACGAGTGCCATAAAAATAAATGTTTATTTCATCATAATTATCTTAATAAATTGTCAATAATCTAATGTCGAACCCCCAAATATATTATGAAATGAACCTCGAAGACAAAATTATTATTGCACTATGAGCATATTATATATTTTTAGATGTATGATAATAGGTTTGCATCAAACAGCAAATAAACATTTAATTATAGCAAATAATATAACCTACATAGGAATCAGACATCTTTATTCAACTCTAAATAAACCTCATTGACATGCATTAAAACGTGCATTTAACAAGTTGTTGCTCGTAACTCAATTACTGAACTATTAAAACTACAACATACATACAATTTCATACATACAATTTTTACATAGGAAGTTTCCATAACGACTTTAATTAGCATACATCACAGCAACACATAATTTACTCATGCTTACTCAGTGGTTCTCATGGTTTGTTGGTATATCTATTTGTTCTATATTATATTAATACGTGATGCAAAAACTTTGGACTCCCTTTTTACGAAAATTGCGCGGACGGAGGAGTACGAAATTTCGCACACATGTAGTTTTTTTAAAAGAAGTTAAAAATGCAATTTTTTTTATTATGCTTAAAAAAGATCTAAAATCAATAAAAACCCATTAGGTTAGGTAGGAGGACGTTATCTATATTCTATAGTAATATTATAAAGAGGAAAGATTTGTTTTTTTTTTTATATATTTTTGTGTGTGTGTGTATTTTTGTAATGAATAAACTCAAAAAATAGGTACCGCGGGCGGAGTCGCGGGGAGCAGCTACATATACAATGAAGAAATTAAAATTACAAAAGCATTAACTCACTAAATAATGAAATTATCTTGTGCGAAAATCGCCATGCTTATTTCCATTTTCGGAAAAGAAGACTAGGGCATGGTGTCAAATTTGAATAGTTTTGTATCGGGCCTACCATAAACGAACGAACTTACCTATCACTACATAAACTGGTAGGTTTAGCATTAACCCCATGGATAGTAAATACAATTGATGAAATGCTTGGTTAGTTTTGATCTTTCAAAATTTGAAAACCAACTCATAAATTCCAACACTTCGAATGATCAATTCTGTAGAACCATTTTTTTTGCAAAGCAAATTCCCTAGATATACTTAAGTTTGAGCACCAGTGCCCTAACTGACTGTGACGATTAGTCTAATGCATTCAAATTGGCATAAACAATGCTGCATTATGCGCTTTTGTATGCAACAATAGTTGCAAGGTCTTTTTGATAAAAAATAATTGGTATGTTACTCAGCAACATACAGTCTGGTTTTCAAGTTTTATAACAGAGATAGCAGGAATAATGTCAATGTTTCCCATAATTATCATTGTTTATAGAAATATGAGAACAATTTGCCTGCAGAATATATAAGAGGATAGTATGGTTTAAAAGATACTTTTTTGTACAAACTTGAAGTACGAACTCCCATCTTCTGGTCAACTTTCTTGGTAGAGATTGGTCTACCAAAAAAGGTTCTTCTTACAGGATCAATTTTTTGAAATAAGTACCTAAAAAACTGTACTTAAAAAAACAACGTTGTCGGTTTACAAGGATAAATTAAATGATTACAAATTAAACCAAGCCACGCTCAGAAAAACAATTTCCAAGAAAATGATTAACATGTAACCGATTCAATTTCCTTGGCCCATATCAAGTCACAGTGACCATTTTTAATTAACCCCCGCCTTACACATTGACATTTTAAATTGAACTTTAAGTTTTAGTCAATAAGGCACATCTATAAAATTTTGGAGGGCCATTTTTATGGTTTAGGAAAACCATTGTCATCATTAGTAAGATTTGGAAGGCGTAACGCATGACGAACGAGGATATAAAGTAATTAGGACATGAAGGATTTTTTATGGTGTTTTAAATGCCCATTGTTGTTTAAAACGTATCATTACGATTGTTAGAATCTGATTCCAGATGGATAACGTTTGGGATAATCTATATTAATAATTTCGTTCAGGGGTACGGTAGACTCGATCGAAACCTTATATGAATAACAAAACATAAAAAAATATTGATTTCGAGTCGACAACATATATCCGCAAAATTCGTATTATGGAGAATTTCGTTAAATTCTAATGGCATTGACAAACAAACCGCAGTCGCCATCTTGGGTAGTGATTACAGTGCTGACAAGGCGTATGACAGTTGCATGATAGTTGGTGTTAAATGAAAGAGGTATGAGTTTCGTATAAAAACCTCCTTTACTGCTAAGTTAATTTGTTCTCTTATTTAAAAAAATAATTGTTTTTCTTTCAATTATGTAAGAAAACATTTGCTCTGATGAAAATAATAATATATTTACTTATTTTTGGTACAAGATGGTGTTATTTCACATAAAAAGCTAGGCCTCACGATTACTTAACAGTTGGGTCCAGAATCGTTTCGGGACGCGTTGGAAATAATAGTTCAAGAATATTTATTTCGCTTTTTCACGTTCCGTTGCATACTAGCTCTTATATACGCCTCGCCAATCAACACGTCGCGTGCGTCGCGCCAAAGAAGCATCCATCACAAAGAACTGTGGCTCATTTGACTGTGTAAAACGAAACGTCTTGCCGGAAACATTGAGTGAATCTTAACAAAACTTAAAACTTTTCTTCAGTCGTTGTCGTTTCGCGAAAATATTAATATTATTTGTGTGTAAAAAATAAAAATTATGTGTGTGAAAACTATTGCAGTTTTTATTTACTATATTTATTAAACACAATGAACGAAGCTATACGAATCTATGGCTTGCTTACATTTAATATTCCTTGAAAACCGATGACTACAGAAATATTTAGGTACCTACATTGTGTATCATGAGTCACATTTCAACCGAGCGAAGCCGGGTTTTCATCTAGTTATCTAATAAACGCGTTTATGAATGACGTTTTTACGGTTGATGAATAAAAGAAACTAAATTTTACGTGTAAAATTTCATAAATATGACTAGACAAATTATTATCTTCCATATTCTCAAAGCTGAAGGACAGCATCTAAAAGAAAAGGGGTAAGGTTTGTCATGAGCTAATTATCCATGATGAATAAATTTAAGTAAATTAAGCTAATACTGTTTGGAACTAAAAAGACGGACAGACGGACGGTCAAAGTGATCCTATAATGGTTTCATCGGACAGATGAACAACAAAGTGATCATATAAGGATTCCGTTTTTTCCTTTTGGGGTTTGAACCCGAAAAATGTTAGGGTCATTAGAAACATTTTATTTAGTATTGTTGAAGAGGTAGCCCTTTGCCCTACAGTGGGACAATCTATTGTTGGGATCTACGCAGTTGTATTTATACATTCTTTAATTCGGTTCTTGTAATCGTTTACTTATACTTAAGGTTGTATATAAATAGGTGTCAGGCAAATGAATTCTTAGAACCAGATTAGATTTTAATATGAGTATACCTGAGGAGTATACCTTGAAACGCTCTTAACTCTGGCTTGCTTTATTTCATTTTAATCCATAGTAATGGACTCTTGATGATCTCATCCTATAATTGTTTTGTCCTCATTAGCCTTGGGTGCGAAGTTAAAAAGAGAAAGTGTACTAAATGAATCATTAAGTTCTTTTTGTCCACATCAAAACTTATTACCTGCACAAAGGGGGAAAGTGGAGGGTCAAAGATACTATCATTTACGTGTTAAATGTTTTATGGTTTGGAATTAGTCAGTATAGGTATTAACAAGAGACTTTTCTCAAGATGTGGTACATTTTTATTAACTTAACATGTATATAACTCTATTAAAGTATAAGTATTGGTATTTTGCTTTATCTAAGCGGCATACGCTATGTGAGTTTGAATGTCTGGTAGTCGTTATATGTATTGAAATAAAACAAGATACAGTATGGTACGATTTTTTTATGTTTCGTCTGTCATTTGATTACTTCTTATTACTAACTATAATAATTTTTAACGACAACCTAACCTACTAAAATCACTGTTTTCCCATTATAAATTTTCTTCTACCGAAACTAATAATAGTCTTTGCAGCAAGGCTTCTTACATGGTTTGTAGCTACCTTCAGTACAAAGGTAGCCCCGGACTTTCTTTGCAAGTGGACAATCAAGCCTACCGCAGGGACCGTGGACATCCCTCTTGTTTACGAACTGACCATGTTGGTATTTCCCTTTAATCACCTCCCCGGGGATAAACTGGTGCTGACTGCCTCTATACTCCATTCGCTTCGGACAATTAGTACCACCACAAGGACCCTTCGGAAAGCCCATAGCCAGAATTGCCAGTTCACTTTGGGTGAAGGGAGCGACAAAGTCCTCGTAGACTACGGGTTCCTCAACGGGTATAATTGGTTCTCTGGTAATATCGGGGGCACTGAAGAAGTATGCCACTGGAGGTACTTGTTCGATCATAGTTCCGTCCCAATGCCTCACTACTTCCACATCTTTAAGCTTCAAATCATCGCATAGATATTTTCGCCCAGGTATTCTTTCCATCTCTGGTAACGATACAAAGCTACTAACCACTTTGTTACCCAAACAGGTCAGCCGAACATAGAATTCTATTTCTCCCGACGCTTTCAAATCCTCCTCACATTGTAATGGTCGAATCATCTCAACTGTGTTAGTGACCATTTCTGGTTTACTGGTATCCCTGAATTCAGCTTGATCATAATTTACGGGATTTAATTCCTCTGCCTTCTGTAAACTTTCGAAGAAAGATTCATGCCATTCAACAATACAAAAGCCAATGCAGCCCATGTCTTGATCTCTGTTCCAGACTGTGATGTAAATTGGAGTTTTTCTTAACATGTCTTCTAATTTAGAAGGTCTTGATAAGAACATAACCGAGTTTCCGACGCCAAAGTAAGGTGGTTGGGGAAGTGGTTCGGATGGTAGCACAATCTTCCTTGGTGGTATACCCTTGCCCTTTTTACCCTTCTTTCCTTTCTTGGGTTTTGCTTTCTTACCTTTGCCTTTCTTTCCTTTCTTAGGGGGAGGAGGGGGTGGCGGAGGAGGGATAAAGTTGTCGTGTGCTACATAGAAATCGAAGAGTGGCAGACAATTCATCTGCATTGTGCAAGTTTGCATAAACTTCATTTCTTCTTCTGATGGCCCCGGAGGTTCTTTTCCTTTCTTTCCTTTTTTGCCTTTTTTGCCCTTTGGTTTCTTTGGCTTCTTAGCCTTTTTGCCTTTTTTTCCTTTCATAGCAGCTTCGAGGGCCAAAAGGCGTTCTGCTTCTCGCCTTTTTTCCTCCTCCTCTTGTTGTATTTCGTATTCATCTTTGACGTATGGTTCTAATTTCAATATAATTTTTTTGACGAATACCTCGATCATGAAGATTTGCTCCATTGTGGCTAATGGAAAAAAAATGTTCATTAAACTTTTAAAACTTAAGTGGAGGTCGAATGCTCCATAAATCATATTGAGTGAAGTTTCGAAGCTACCTTGTTAGGTAGATACTTGCGACTAAAATGTCTGCAAAATCTTCTCTGGCTTGTCTTCCAAAAATAAGTTATATGAAGCTTTATTATAACATTCTACTATTATAATAATAGACAACTGACTAGTACAACATTTTATTTGTTTATAAATTGGAAAGTATGGCTGCATAAGTTTAATAGAGTCCCTACATACGTTTGGCCGAACATTTCGTATATAGTTTTCATGAATACCACCAAAATATTACCGAAAATGAAAAATTAGCTAGCAGCGGTCCAGCTAACAAGTCCTGCTCTCAAACTATAACAAAACCTCGAGGCCAATGAACTACTTACATTTAGTTTTATCTCCCTTTGTGGAATGGCAACAATATAACTTTCCATAAAACGATGTTAAATGGGTACATTTCGGTTTGGTGATGTGTATACACTGTTAATTTTTGCACATAATTTTGATGTCCAACGGATTGGGTTTTTAAAACGGATGCTAGGCAATTTTAAGTTGAAACCATACTGATTTGTGAAAAAATGACAAAGCGTGTCAAAACATCATCGGTTTGTTTTTCAATGTCGGGATAACGTCACTGGAAATAGTTTTTATGCATTTTGTATTCATTATGGCTTGATTAGTACTCTCAACAGGGTTATAGTCTTTGATTTAAATATTCACTCCACCCAATAATAAATATTGTTTGTAACATGTTAACATTCTTTAAAATTAAGTTAGAGCCCGAAGACATAATCACTGTAAACATTGAAAGCAATATTCTTATTAAAGACACTTATATAAAAAAAAAAATTGGCTAATTATATTGTTGAGGATTTAGAAAGATGTCCAAATTATGGAACGCCTCTAAAAGAATACGATGCAAAATGACAAACAAAACTCTTTTAGCTCTTAACCAAAAATAAATAAACTTTCGATACAATAAAGATCCTTAGCAAAGAGATACAAAAACATGAGCGTGTAGTTAGAGTTCACGTCTCGGGGTCACGTTTACGCACGGGGGTAAGGCAGGGGCGCGGGGCGGGTGCGCGGGCGCAAGACAAGTCTGTTTGACGTAAAGTTCGGACTGGATAAGAAGTACTATTCTGGTAGATTTTTTATTGAGATAGGTAACATGGTATAAGTGAATTTAGGTGGTTGGTAAATGATGTGAAGTGATAGAAATTTCATTTTGACAGTAAAAAAATCAATTGGAATTCCATTTTTAGTATCGCTTATGACGTCATCCAGAGACAGGATTAATTTAAAAGGAGTGTATTCAAAGAGGTAATCAGGTGTATAAAACTGAACAACTTTTCTCAGGGAACACATTTGGTCGACATCTTAAAATAGGAAATGAAATATTCATACTGAGTGATACGTCACGTGACATATGTTTGTATGAAAAGATGATTTTCAATTGTAAGATTTCGACCTGTCTCTTGAAAAAAGTAGTTCAGTTTTATGCTTCTTATTACCTCGTTGAATAAACGCACTCCTTTTAAATTAATCCAGTTTAAATAGGTTTTGGGTAAGGTTTTGAAGTACAAGATCCTCCTTCTCCTTGTATCGTTTACCGCATTGCTGAGAGTCGTAAAACGTGTAAATTAACCCTTCAGCTCCGAAAATTTTTGAGGGTAGACATGACAGGCGCCCACGTGATTGTGACGTCATATTACCCACCACGGATGTTTAGTTATCCATAAACAAAATTAATTGTACTTATCGAACTAATAATGGGATAAAAATACCAGTCGGGCCTTAGAGGCTAAGGGGTAATCTTTCTCCTAATTATTTTGCGAAGTTCAAAATAGCAAGTAAGTAGTTTTATCATGGCTAGCGTTTGTCAATCTGATTTTATAATACTAAACCTTCTTTTTTGTTTGTGTTTTTTATGTTTATGAGTTTTATGAGATTCTATTATGTTTGGAGGCCAACATAACGTCATTTGCAACTTACGTTTTATATTGAATCGAAATGACAGACTCATCATGTAGTTGTTTAATCGATAGTGGACAGACGCGATTGAATGAATTTTGTGGAATGACTAAATGAGTCAGAACTTTCAACGTAATAAACTTGGTTCAATATAATTGCTTTCTTCGTAACGTCCACTCATTTGACGTTGACTGACTATGAAAAATTATAACCGTAATTAACGATGCAATTTATCTATTCGATATAACAGTACTAACTGATCCATTAACAAGTCCGAAGACCAACTTTTATAAAATGACTAAATTTTTAGCATTGAATCAATATTTATCTCCAGACTGCTATAGGACAACATAATTTAATAAAACATAATTTTAAGTACCTCTTTAGTCATAGCTCAACATCATCATCTTCTCAAAATTGTTTTTGTTTATTTATTAGATTCTAAAGATTCAATTAAATGTGGCAGATTTAGGATTAGTTAAAAAATATAATAGTTGTCATTATGATATATTTCATATCCAAGCACAGCTTAATCCAAGCCTTGCGCACGGGCACGCTCTGTCTCGCTCGCTCGTCGATATTTAAATTTAGAATCGCGTTTGTACGTTATACGATTCGCAATGTACACAGTAGTTTGATGCGGCCATGTTCTACCGTAAATCGTTTAGATTTACTCTCAACGTCACTAAACATCGTAAAAGATGGTTCTGTGTCAATAAGGTTTTGATTGCTATCGTTATTTCGGATGAATTGGCTATCTGGCTAGGGATTCAATTATCAAGTTTCTTTTAGAAATATCGTCACGTCAACAGAGTTTTCTGGTTATCAAAATCATTAAACGCAATGGTCCTAAAAGCTCAAAACATCCAATAGCCGTCTTGTGTGTGTTTTTATTTGAATCATTTGCTAGAAAGGATCGTCCATAGAACATACTCCATAGTTTTACCATCATGAACTAAGCACCAAATACTCTTCGAATGGATGCGGGGGAATAACCCAAAATGTTGGATTGCAACGAACGCGCAAAACGCCTTTAGGTACTTCGGTAGGTAAATGGAATGATATATAATTTCAAATTAACACGTAATTTACTTTTACTAGTAGCTGCTGCTGCGTTGCTTTGACCGACTTTAATTCTTCAATTAGACAACCTTTGGAAAAATCGTCATCAATTTCAAAATTATAAAACCGATTAGGAACCTATGGCTGACTGACTACTGGACGCCAATCCAATAACTGAACGTAAAACACTTACATTTTCTTAAAGAAGTTAGTTAAACGATAATATCGATATAAATCAATTAATTGATACCTTCAAACTGGCTAAATAAGATCGCAAAGCATGATAGACAACCAGACCACCTAGTCAGATCAAAATCTAAGATATTGCGAAACAGCAACTTTGTAAGACTGGTCCATGTGACTAGCCACGTGACCTTTATCACGGCGGCATAAGATTCTAATTGCAATCATTTTCTTTGATATAAAACTACTGTTCCGGTGATCTTGCAAAGTGATCGCTTAATTCAGTGGCACGTTTGGCTTATAAGGTAACTTGTAAGTAAAGGCTTGTGTGGTCTATATCCCCTTGAACCTATCCTGGCCAATGCTATGGAAACGAGTCCTTAAAATAATATAATACCGGCCTATAAACGTATCACGTCCCACTGCTGGGCACAGGACTCTTCCCATATAGAGAAGGGATGAGCATTGATCACCACGCTTGCTCATTGCGGGTTGGCGATTTCAGATTCAAATATTTTTGAATCCAGGTTTCCTCACGATAGTTCCTTCAATGATGTCTTAGAATGATTAAGAAAGTACACATAACTTTCAAAAAGTCACATTGGTATTTGCCTGGGTTCGAACCTGCAACCATGTGCATGTGAATCCGGTCATTGAACCGCTAGGCCACCACGACATTAACAACTAGTCCTCAATAATGATGAATAGGCTTACCTGCCTGTCTTGTTTCCTGACCAAATCTAAAATTAAGTGATAGTAGCCTTATGGTTGGGACATCGGACTTGCGATCAAGTGGTTGCACTGCTATAACCTCTCGTGATACGAGTATTTCGTTTAGCACGAGGAGTTAACAAGCAGACTGGTACCACAGTACTGTGTGACCCACATTGCCAGTAAGGCTTTAACTTACCCTGCTCTACATTTTACAAATGTTACAAATTAAAAAAATACAAGCTTCCAGATTCCAAAATACTGTGAGTTTTTAAAAATATTTTACAGCCCAACCCACGACATTCAGCTCAATGTTACAGTACCGTTATTTATCTACTAAATAGTACGACGATACGGTTTTGATCCTCCCATAAAAAATCTACTAGAAAATTGCGCAACATTGATTAAATTGTAATTTTAAGACTATCAAATCCGAGGCTAGAATATGGCCCGATCATAACTTTGATCCTAACCAATAGGCTCAATAGTAATTTTATTACATTGTAAGATTGTAACAGATAAGTTCACCTTGGATGCTGTAAGGATACCAAAATCATAATAACAAAAACACTTAACCTCCTCAAATTTCTTAAAGTCACAAACATTACCATAACAAAACGATTTCTATTTTACTCAATAAAATATAAACGTAAATCTAATATTGTATTTATAAAATTTTCCGTTTGGTAGTATCGGGGAGGCGGGGTGACGGACGGAGGGGGGTCGTTAGCCCTCAGAACCGGTAGCGTGTGCGCATCGTGCAGCTGCGCTTGCGCAGAGTAAGGCTGCGAGCATAATGGAGCGTGTATTGTACGGTGAACTGTAAAATGTGTTTTATTTTGATGTCTGAGTCTGTAGGTGAAGCTAACTTAAGTTCGACGTAACTTAACTTAAGCTTAACGAAGATTATAATTATTAGGAAATACTGAATACTGAAACGATAATTAACTTTAAGATGTTCTTAAATGTCTATCTGTCGCTACTTCACACCTTAAAGTGATGAAGACAGCATGAGACTTAACGGCGGTTTGAAAGTGATGGACGTTTCAGTAATCGGCCTATAGTCAGTTAAGTAGAAGTAGACACAGTAAAAATGACTAATTTATAATAAAATTAAAACACGGAGACGAAGGGAGTTATTTCATAGTTTCTTTTCGTATTATGTATATTACCTAACTTAACATACACATTAGAAATAATTATATTTGATTTAAAACTTTTACCTCCAATTTTTTTGAAGCGGCGGTAGCCTAATGGCTTGGGCGTCGGACTTGCTTGCGTGGTTGCGGGTTCGAATCCCATCCATTACACTATCGACGTGAACCCACTCGTAACACAAGCATCTTAGCTTAGCACGAGGGGTTAACGAGATTAGTACCTAATGTGCCACCCACATTGAGAGTAATCTTTAAAAAAAAAAAAAACTGAAACGTCAATCAGTTTGATTAAGTAGTAAGATTAAGTCATGTTGTCTCTTTCACTTTATCGGGTTATGTAGCGACAGAAAGACAATTAAGAACATTTAAAATTTATTTGGCACTAGCTGCCCGGACAGACAAGAGTTCGTTCTGTCAAAAGTAAATTAATTAACGTAATTCCCGAGTTTAGGAACAGTTTTTTTTTACTTATTATTTATGTTTTACACCTTTTAAACCTTCCCTGGACTTCCACAAACATTTCAAGATCAAAATCAGCCAAATCGGTCAAGCCGTTTTCATGCTATGTCGTGAAAACGGAAAACGGGTTTCATTTTTATATATATAGATTTCAGTATTTGTGGGCTTATAATATTAACTAGCTCTCCTTTTGTGTAAACAGTCATTTAAATTAGGATAATTTAAGTTTCGCGTTCAAGTAATTTGTAACATTAAATAAGGTTACATTTATTTCTGAAATGGAAATTGACTAAAAGGGCGGATGCAATGTTTCAAATTACAAATGCAGTACAATTCTTGGTAAATGATTCACTGCATTTTCTACATAAGTACTAACACAATGTGTCACTGAAATGGCTTTAATATTTAATGTGGTACACTGTCTAGGTTAGTTTTCAGTCTATCGATTTGTGTAGTGACTGCTAATTTGGAGTTATAAATTGACTAAAATATCAAGATTCCTAGACGTTGATACTAAATTATGATATTGGGAAAGTATGCTTTGTTTTTAAAATGAAAGTGCTCTACATTCAAGGCAGTTAATATTTATTTTTCTTAGAATCTATCAAGCATAATTCATTGTAGTAGTTAGTTCGGAACATATTAATGTTTTTGTCTGTGAAGAACACTTTGAACTATGATGAATTTGAAAAACCCTTCAAAGAATATGACAGATTTTGTATAGACAGATTTCTACAAATTAAGGTCCGTTTATGAGGAAAAGCTACAAATATAAACGTACCCACCTATTTTTTTATAAGTAAATAAAATAATATTTATTTACTAAAAAGAATTTTTAAAGAAATGTATCTCTCGTTATCCAAAAATAAATATCAATTTGAACGCGTCCTAACCAATCATCTCGCTTATACAAGTATTATAGAGGCACAGCGTACGTGCAACTTACACTATTCTAATAACACAACCATAATTATTGTATATAACCTATACAAATGTATACGACGTTACGTTGTATACTGTAACTAAGTATGAATGTATATGTATAAAAGTGTAAAGAGGTCAATCTCTTTATTGAGAACGTTTATCAGTAAATGGATTTATCGAGCGTGTTTTATAAATACATGTACTTCTTTAGTGATCATTTTGATATTAGATATCACATTTTGGTGGAATAAACTAGTTGCGCCCCGAGGTATTACCCGCAGTTATCAGATAACTAGAGAAAACTTTTAAAAAACATATTTAGTAGTAATCCCACATGTTGATCCAGGGTATCAGCTTAATATTTTTATCGATATTGGTCCATTTTAGGTTCATAAGTTCATACTTCAATATCAGATAGTATTATTTCACCTTTTTGAAATACGTTGTATATTATACCACAAATATGTGTGTATTATGACATAAAATCAATTCCCTTGTACAGTCAACATAGAAACATCGAATAATATGTTCTTTCCTAAACTATTGAAGCAGTTGTTTGCAAATTTAGTTGTAATAATAAAACGTGTTGATTGTTCCAATTTTTTTTATCTAACTTAACTATAAAAAGAGAAAGATTTCTTAAATAATACTTGTATCAAGCTAAGCGTAGTTTTTTTCAAGTCAAATTAACATGAAAATTGTGGTTAACATATCGTTCAAAATCACAACACCACATCTAGGGTTTAAAAATCTCTTTTAAATTAAGATTACATCTAGGGTTAAATTCTACGGTATAGTTTTCAATTAATCTACACGCTGTCCTCCAACACGTGTATTCAAATAAATTCAATCAATCATTCTAACTTTATTTGTGAACAAGTATTACAATAAAAGTCTTATGTATACAATTTTGTCGAGCTCTATGTCTTACCAATGAAATTGGTGTACAAATCTATTCATTTTTTTAGTAATAAGCCTGAATTTATTACAATAAAATAAATAACTATATTTCGCCAAAATACAAATTGTCGTGTCTTGCACTTACAGCACTTGTACACGATGTACTTACAAAGATTGTGTATAGCGACCAGGATCTCATGTTTATTTTTATATTACTCCAGTTTTAATTCTGATAGAGAACGATTAAAAATAGCTGGTTGGTACCTGCTATTAATAACTCGGAACAGGTGTAAAATTATTATACCTTGAGTAGTGGAAATATTTATTAGCACTAGTACTTATAGTTTAATGTTTCCAGAAAATATGAATTCAAACTGTTTATATTGTTGTATCGAAATACAAGATACATCACTATCACTTTTTTATATCTTGGGACAATCTCACACACGGCCATAATGATCCCAAATTAGGCAAAACCTGTACTATGGAAACAACTGCTAAACATACTTATATATTTCTAAATACATACATATTATAGATAATTTACACCGAGACACAGAACAAATGATCGTGCTCATCATACAAAGATTTGTCCTGAGTGGGTATCGAACCCACGACCTCTTAAAAGTTAGGGTCACTAACCATCGAATTTATTACAGTTATTTTAGTATAACCATTAAAGACCTACTAAAAGACCGAGTTCTAAGATTTAGATAATCTATATAAATAAAAATTAAAGTTGGTAAGCGCGTAACTCAACAATAACTGGACAAATTCGGCTAATTAATTTTTTGTTTGTATGGTTCCAAGAAAGTTTTAATTCTAGAAAAAAAGTAACAAAACTAAGTCTGTCCGGACAGCTAGTAGGTATATAATATATATACAAAACCATAAAGTATTTAATATTAACTCCGTTGAGTACATCCAATAAATATCTTTAACATAAACAAAACAATCCGCAATAATACATTGTTTATTTAATTACAAAATACAAACTCACTGTTCGATATAATTCGTAAATCGTTTATTTATAAGATTACTCATTCATTATTTATTGTAAAGTACACATCAAGTATTTAGTTGGATGACTAACTTCGAATAAAACTGTCTAGTGCCTTATGGACTCAAATGTGTGTACGTTGGAAACGGGCTCACCTAATCTGTTTTACGTATTGACTTCTTTCAGGTTCATAATTATTGTCATCATCACCTCCCTGCTCTTACCCTTTTCGTATTGGGTCGGAGCAATGCGTATTTATCTTCCATTCTTTTCCACCATATTTCTCGTTATCGCGACATCCACTCCTTTCTATCCAAATTAATCCTGTATATTATTCTAAAAACAAGTTAAGCACAGTTTTTCATCAGTGAAACACTAATCTTTACACAATCCTCTTACTAATTTTACAAAAATAGCTTATAATCGCTATAAAATAAATATTAATTCAAGTACGCTAACCGCAGTCACGAATATCGTATTAAATATCCTTTCTAAACTTACGGAGGAATACAAGCATGACGTCAGAGCTTACACCGTAACACGTCACGGTTGCATTGCTCTACAAGAATTACAAGTCAGTATCGACTTTCAGGCATATCTATAACAAGACCAGTTTACATTTAATAAGAAAACATTTTTCTTACATTATCTTAGGCAACAGCTAACTATTAGAGGTAATTTTTCTTAGATATATTAAAAAGCTTGAGGGGCAATCTATAAGCCGGTTGACCTATAATATGGATTAAGCCGCGCTTGCCGCGATTGCTCCGTGGATTAGTGACCATTTGTAAGTACACCGAGACCTCTCCGTCTCGGAAAGCAGGTTATGCCGTTGGTCCCGACTGTCATACAATGATCTTTAACAGTCGTTAAGAGCCATTTCACAAAATTAAAGCGCTCGAGTTTAGGTAAAAGACGGCAGCACTGTGTATGTGTGCAAAGCTTATCACACATACACAATACAAGCAGTGTAACGCGAGTGTCGAGACGGACTAAATAATCTTGAGCCGTTGTAATCATAATGCGGAATTTAGAGATTTATGAAAAAAGTTATTTTATTTATCTGTTTCACGTCTAAATTAGTTATATGTAAACCATCCTGACTTGTCAAAATTAAATTCAGTCTAATAAAGGTTTCTAGATAATAAAAAAAAACACAAGTATATGTTATGTAAAGTATGTAATAAAAATTATCAGGAAAACAAATAATAATATAGACTATCACATAAGTTATAATAATATGGCTGCATAATTTTTATTTTTCCTTTTTTTGATACAATGGTACAAAATGGGGCGTAACGGTTGCGTCGTTACGCCCCTAATCCGAATAAACCGAATAAACCGAATCTACTAAAATAACATTTTATAATAAAATAAACTCTTTCCTCTTGTAAAAAAAAACCGAAAAAAATCAAAATGTTGTAGTCGTAGTATAATAATGCGTTCACGACATGAGCACGCGCAGATTGAGACGCGGGAAAAAGTGGCATAGGTCCTTCCTCGATGGGCGCTCGCACCGGACTAAACAGTACCGGCTTATGCATCGTACTTTATTCTAATTTAGAGTGATTTTAATATCGATATTATGTCTAATTAAATGAAGGGATTTTAATCAAACTTTAGAATTCGATTTGTTAAAGAACATAGTTTATTTTGACATTTTTTTTTATGTAATTACGCCTTAGTAAACCCAAAAAATTGCGATATAATTGCGAATAAATCGTAAAAATTGACCCAAGACTTTATTTTTTTACTAATTAATGTTTATAATAATCGATATTCTAGTACATTATGTGTCGACAAAACTATATGCCTGATGCATTGTGTATTTTTTTTCGTCAAAATTATAACTGTTAATGATAGATATAGGAGTCTGAAGTTGACTCTGCGATGATTCTTCAGTAAACTAGTTGTGGGAGATTAATCACTACAAAGTAAAGAAATAAGTTTCTGTAAATGTTTTACATGAAGTGTCAATACGAAAGATTGGTCTATTTTTTACATGTATTCACCAATGCCAGAGTATTAACTAAGATGGTAAATTAGGCGACTAAAATCTTAGATATTCGCGCGAAAACGTGAAATGGCTCTTAAGTCATTACATGGGTTATGGAGGTCAGATGGGCAGTCGGTACGTGTAAAATACGATATTTAGCTACATCCGGTGAGACTGGAACCCCAGAATATAAGCCTTATGTCAGAATATTTGCCACTTAGGTACAATATATAATAAAAAAAAAAACATAAAATTAAAATTTGATATTAAATAAATGAAAACAAAAACAAAAGCTTTTTATTTTTCGAAAAATATATGCTCAAAAAATAAGCTTAATACATATTAGATAAACGTTTATTAATTCCCTAATAACGCCTCATTAGAAGTTGATAAGTGAAATTGATAGCATTAATATCCTTAGGGTAACATTCTTAACTTAAAATCAACCTATCTATTATAAGTTCTAACTTATGAGTGATCGTCTATTAAGTAACTTTAAAGAAAAGTTATCAAGTAGAATTAAAAGTTCACACTTTTAACTTTCACTCAATTTGATGATATATCATTTTATTGGACTTATTTAAAAAGTTAAATATTCTGACACCATTTTAAAACTAATTAATGACACGGTTTTCGTTCTTTGATTACATGTTACAGCGACCTTACATGGGACAGTTTATTATTTTGTAATTTAAACTATATTAATTGTAAAGAAATTTAAGGAAAATCATTAAGCGTGGGCCTCGGTTATCGGAAGTAGCCTTTTTTCGATAAATGGGCTATAAAACACTGAAATATTTTTTCAAGTCTAGTAGTTCCTTAGCGAGTTCAATCAAACAAACAAACTCTTTAGCTTGATTATATCTATTACTAACGAGCTTTTAGACTCATTTTTGACTGCACGGATAGCCGAGGCCACCATGCTAATTACCACTGTGCGCGACGTGCTGCGGGTTCGATCCCCGCATGGGACAAGTATTTGTGTGATCCACAAATGCTTGTCCCAAGTCTGGGTGTTCTATGTACATGTGATTTGAATGTTTGTGAAACCCCTGCAACACTAGGATTAAATTCCTTAGTGCGAGCGTCGTTTAAAAAATATAATTTTCGCCAGATTTCACTTATAAAGCGACTTTTGGCTTACTTTTCTTCTCATTTATATTTAACCTAGTGCTGACATCACCTCCCTAAGAATAGTTGTATCATTGCCAATCGGCTCTTTTTATCTGTTCCGTCAATCTCTGAAATTGAGGAAATTAGATGTATTTAAGAAGCAGCGGTAGCCCAATGGCATCGGACTAGCGATCATGTGGTCGCGGGTTCGAATCCTATCCATTGCACCACCGACGTGAATAACCCGTAACACGAGCATTTAGCATTCAGCTTACCACGAGGGACTACAAGAAGAAAACTAATAATGTGCAACACACATTGCCTTTTGCTTTATGCTTTAAAAAAATGTCTGTCAACATTCATGAGACAGTTCTCCAACGCAAGTCCATGAGGGCAAACCTATGTATAAATAAACAATATACAGAATCTCATGTAACCCAATATGATCTATAATGGCTGTATAATACAGCGCACAGGTGTCAGTGTTGTGATGGCAGCGACTGTTCAGCTTCAATTAAAACTAGGAATAATAAACATGGTCACTCATTTACATATGCGTCTGTTGGTCCAAAGTTAACGACTGGTTGGCGTAAGGGGGAAGCTGAAGCGATAGTTCCAGATGAAATAGTTCCAAAAAGGCGGCGGAAAGTGAAAGATCGAAAAAAATAGTAAGAAATATATTTAAATACAAGTAGTATGATTAAAGTAAATGGTTATCTTAAAACTGGTTATTTTTGAAGCTAACAATTTGTAAAATAAAATAAATGAATATTGTGGACAACATCACTTAAATTGCTTCAAATCCAATATAAGTAGCTAAAGCACTTGTGTTATTGAATCAGAGACAACGAAGGTAGGTACCACAAACACTTAGACCTGAGAAAACGTAGAAAAGTGGTTTATCTATATTGACCCGTCCGGGGATCTAACCCGGGACCTCAGAGCTCGCGACACTTTGAAAACCGGTGTGTACGCCACTAGACCGACTCGATTACGACGGATATCGTCATAAAAAAATTTGTACTTGGTAGTAGGTACCATGCGTCCAGCATTTGACCGTATAGGTTGATATAATAATATAATGATTGGTTGATATATTATTACATGAACAATGTGAGTCATAGCTGTTACGCGGGTTAACGCCGGTAGTGTAATGGGTGGGATTCGAACCCTCAACCACATGATCGCAAGACCAAGGCCCTAACCATTAGGCTACCGCCGCTTTATTTTATTTTCAATATTATGCCTTCTGATTACGCTTAAATTTAATAAAACAAGCGCAAATGGATCGAATGCTCATAACTTAGACCACAACACTAGGATTACACCCAGAATTTATTGGCTACGATTGAAAATATTGTTCGTGAGTCAGTTTTATGTGTTTTCGTGCATTACCTTGATGTATGTTAGTGTATTATGTTTATAATGAGTCGTAAATATAATGTGTGGAGCGTTAGAAGGGTTAATTGTTTTCTATAAGACTTGTACATCCATTTATGATTAAGTGCATGTAAAATTAAATCTTCGGAGTTTTTAGTGATGTGTTGGAAACTGAGTAATGTCCTATTTAATAAAAGTTAAAATATTAGCCCTTGTAGTTTTTTGCTATGCATTGTCAAGTATTTTAGAGAGTAATTTGACGCAAAAAGAGGAATTTTTAATATTTTTAATTATATAGGATGTTACAAGACTGCCCATAAAGCCGAAAGGAAGACGAGTCTATTCACAATATTTAAGAAACATAGTAACGCTGTGTAATAAAACCTAAAAAAAAATCACTGGTATTTTTACGGGGTATTTCGTAACACGTATTTCCACTAAAATTCTTTTTCACTTTCACTAAAATTTCAATTTTGTTGTTGGGAAACCCTGTTTTCAAAGATGACCCTATCTAAAAGATTTAATCACATAGCCTTAATACACCATTTTATAGTTGCATGTTTGCTAACTACAGGCATCCGATTGAAGAAAAAAATCCTGGTTTCAGAGCTGTCATATCCCTACGCCGTGCACTCGCATGGCGAAGTCGTGAGCTCTTCACCCTAAAAAAAGTTATAGTTAGTATAACGTTTTCTTTTAATTTAAAACTGTGTTAGGTATCTCCCTCTGATGTTTTAAATAAAACATTGGGAAAATAATAAAATAATTATATTTTCTCTCTCAAACCTATTATGTTATGACTAATTATTGTCCCTAATTAAGACACCACTTCTAGAATACTCCAAAACAAATATCGACTATTTATTGTAATAACACGTAATGTTAAGACAGTCCGTGAATAAACATCCTGTGTATACAAAGGACAGCAACATAACCCAACTCCGCACAGTCGGCTAATTGACAATCCAAAGCTGTTATTGTCCAATAGTTTCGGCGATTTGAATAAATAGATGGTTATCTAAATATTTGGTGGAACGAGGTTGGTACACTCGCGTACGAAATGATTAGGCATCGATATTATTTGTTTAGTGATATGGTTATGTTTTAACTTTTCTCTGTTGTTTTATAGAAATGCCTTCTTTGTACAATTTAAATTGTAGGAAGTATTTTGTAAATTTGGTTTCTCACCAATAAATCTTTACAAGGATTGAAATAAAACTACTTTAAACGGATTCTATCGCGGTTTATTTTGATTTTAGTTCCCGACGTTTTACAAGGATTAAAAAACATAGTGCGGACTTCGTTTAAAAAAAAACAAAAAAAAATTACCTGCTAGAAATTTAACTTAGTTTTGTAATTGTGTCAACAATGATGCTAGAAAAATATCTAAATACTGTAGTAGGCGTTACAAGCATTTAGGTTAGCACGAGAGGTTAACAAGAATACTAGTAATGTGAGCCCCAAATTGCTATTAATCATAACAAAAACCAGGAGGTCCTGTGTTAAAAAAAAAAATTGTTTGCATTTTACATAAAACTATCTTCGTAGAAGTTATTATTCTGTGTAACACTTTTGCACTTAACTGTCCTGTCACTCCACAACTTAATCAATAGGAAAAACAACTCTAAGCACCCTTTTGCATACGCAAACACTGCTCCTGGCATTATCTTTGAACTACCCTCATCAAAGGAAAATGACCTCAGGATTATATGAAAATTAATGCCCTTATGGTTCATTATTGCGTAAAGGGTTTTACTTTGATAGTTTAATGCATATTAGTATTTAATATAATTATGAAGCAGTGTGAAGGAACTAAGAAGAACGTGTGTTAGCTTGTCTGTGTGTCTGTTAGGCTTTGGTCACACAGTCAAGTACCAAAATAATAACGTATTTTTAACTTTTCTACACTTGGCTTCAAAATACAAATAAAACATAATAAATAAATAATAATTAATTTATCTATAAACTATTCTCATTTCTACAATAAACCAGTAAGATATATTTTAAACAGACCTAATTAAAATATGATGATGAAAATACAGATACTTCCTTATTAACAATGTTAATTAAAATACTTTGAAAGCTGTGGAGTTGCTATATTTAGGTACAAAAAAATAAAATTATATTCATGTAGCGCATAATGACATTATAACTGCCGAGTAACAAAACATTCGATACTAATTGCCTCGAAAAAAATACATTTAATTTTCTATTTTTTTATATAATTAATATATTACCCTAATCTTTCTAAACAATGAAACACTATTGGATATAGATTCGAAACAGATTTTTTCATTTATTCAAATTTTTTTCAGAAAAGTGTTTTATGTCAAAGACCTCATCCTTATATTGTGTGTCCACACAGTCATGTCCATGTGGTAGATAGATAAGTTTGTTATATGATATTGTTGATTCCACACAATAAATCACCTTAATATATTTTACGAACCTTACAAATAAAAAGGAAATAAAAAAAATTACGCTTATATAAAATAAAGAACATTAAAATAAAATAAAAGTAACCCTACAAATTCTACTCCACGGTCACAATCCGACCGTAATACGAAAGACGTCTGTTTTAGTTTGTGCAAAACTAATTGGTTATGCAAAATTCGAGTGGCCATCCAAGTCTGGCGCACTGAAGATGTCGGCAAACAGTGACGGTAGAAAATAATTGGGCTACGTATCCCACAAGTGGGCTTGCAGATGAGAAGCGGTTAATTTGGGGTTTGTTTGACCAGTGGCTGTGATGAGACGTGTAGGGAATTAAATACAAAGTAATATTAAAATTTGCAGCAAAATTGAATAAAAATAGTAATGGCTATTTTCGTAGTGTGTTATTAATATTTAGGATTGAATTATCATTTAGGATATTTCGGTGTTTTTGCAGGTTTCGCGGTGGAAAGTCAATTAAATGAAAATTTCGGTGAAATCAGATTTGTTTAGAAAAAAAAAACTAAATTGGAATAATGCAGTGAGACGATCAAAGCGTAAATGAATATAAGGGTAGGTACAATACAAAGAGATAAGCATATAACAACGTCGTTTCTCTAAACATACAGTCATGATGGAAGCGAAATCGTAATGATCGATTATTTACAATCATATATCATCACACACTCCAAAAGATAACACAACATAAACAAACCTTTTTCAAAAACCTAACCATAACAGCCAAATGTGTCACATTCCAAAAAAAATGTAAAAGACATTTAAATTTTGAATCCCGTCACGACACATCAATTTCGCCCATCATCGGTGATGTCCACAATTTTTTTTTACTTTTTTCTGTTAAAAATGCCGTGGAGTTATAAAAATAAATGAGGCTTCGCAAACATTGGGGCGAGGACAATAGTTAGATCATTATTTTCGGTCATTTGAACGAGCTACGATTTCGACGGGGAAGAGTGAGGGGGTATAAATAACCTGTAAGCGGTTGAGGGTTGAAACGTCGAGATTTTATGATAAGCGGTTATCATAATTTGAGTTCAGAAAATTACCTTTCTGAGTGTAGGCATGGAGCAGTATCTATCTACTCGTACTATCGTATTCTGTCTATATAGTGTTTATTATACAATTCAGCTTAAGATCGGACTCTAATCTTCTAGGTGTTTCAGAGTAATTAACTTTTCCGCATTCGGTAAAACTGATCGAAGTAAAATATAATAAATTTGTATTATTCATTTTTAATTTATGGCACTCCAACAACCAGTTAACATATAATTATAGAAATTACAATATCACAGATTAATAATATTGTCATAGAATTTAAAGATTAGTGAAGTAATTTAGAAATAAACACTTATGAATAAAGATGTTAATTCAAAATTATTCGCATACCGCAATTAGGATCCAAAAAATATTGCGTCTATCCGCCAAACATTATCCTGTACCAACACATTAATTTTAATGATAAAAACCGCTTATTTTTTCGTCGCAAGGCACCCTTAAAATTTCCTTCGCCTATTCAAATGTGACTCGTAAAATGTACCAAATATTTGGCACTGCGGTAATAAAAGACGCAATCATTGTAATTCTTTCTTAAAAATTGTAATTTCTCTTGTAATTTGACGTTTAAATTGGTTTCAGGAAATATATTTAGCAATATGCGGCAAGAATAAGAACGTTATAAGTGATTTTTAAAGGTCTGAAATGGTTTTGAATGAAATATTGTGCTTTTGTGGTGTGTAAGTATTTTGAATATCTACGTATACGCATCGCAATAAAAATATTCACTAGAAGAGAGTATTATAAGTTTTAAGATTGCGAATATTTTCAACATACAACGTCATGGTATAGAAAAATCGCAAGATGGACAAATATTTTTTCAAATCAGTCCTCAAAACTGACCACAGAAATGCTGTCAATTCAAAAAGTCTCGCATCGAAAATAAATGTCAATTCCACGGGATAAGAATCTCCAGTGCAGGAGAGCTCTTCCGTTTGGCGCCGAAACGCGAGGAGTGACAAAAGTTAACGGGAGAGGCAGTAGAAGAAGAAGCAGGTTTGTTTTAAAACTGTCACCTATGTGTCAATGAATACAGTTTTCGCTGTGACTATTGTTCAAGCCTGTACTCATATTTAGGGTTTTTCTGTATCAATGATTAGAAAACCTCCGTGGTCGAGTGGCGAACACAACAGCACTCGCCAATCTTTATGGCCTCTCTGAATGTAGCCGTTGGTACGAACTCGCGCATGTTACACTCATACAACTACATACTCTCATAAACACTACTCATACACTCGCACTAACGCGCGGGAGGGGAGGTCGCTTGCGGGTGGAAGACAGCGTGCGGGGGCGTGCCCTGGCTCCCCGTCCCGCTGATACCATGATTTTGTGTTCTGCGCATCGTAATGCGGCTAAGTTAGGAGCGGCCATAAAGTTTGGCGAGAACTTTATATATTTTAACACAAGTGCTTTAGCCACTTACATTGGATTCTGATGTTTGTTATCCACATTTTAAGAGATTTACTATCGGTGTTTTTGTGAGTAAAGATACAAATCATACAAGACTCATCATCACAGCATTTTTCTGAATCAGATGAAAAATTCTCTCTCTATCTGAAAAATTCACTCCTACTTGGAAAGTAGTAGAAAACTTACTCACTTTTCTCCTTTATTTTTTGGTTTAAAGTGCAATTAAATAAGAATTTCCTTTATCTTCGCAAAAACACGTTGTAAAAGAATGCGGATACTGCTCGTATTACAAAAAATACTATTATAGAGTAATTAACCTGATACATATTTCAAGTTCATAATGATTTGTTCATATGCTTTACCGCTCAGGAAATAGAGTCCAATTTGCAGTAAAATTATTTTAATCTTTAAGCTTTCATACCGTTTTTATTGAAACAATGATCGTGGGAAAATCTCCGACTAACTGTAGTTAGAAAGCAAAAAGTAATCGATTGTATTCAGAACAAAAGTCAGGTATCAGAAATAAAAATAGACGTAACCCTTAAATGCCTAAAAATATATGTTTTTTGATACGTTCAAAAACGCTGAAAACTAGTTGAAACTATTTCAGAGATTAAAAAAAAAAGAAATATGCGCTTTAGAAACGTTACAATTAAATTACTCTGGGCGAGCGGCTATAAAGTTCCAATCCTATGAAGACGGTAAAAAACTCCATAGATAACTATTATAAAATCTGAGCCTTATTACTGCTTTATTAAAAAAACTGTTAAAACAAAAAAAAAGGGAAAAATTACTGGAGAGCCTGGTGATGATTAAATAAAATCGTTTCTCACAAAAAAAATTGAAAGCCTGAAAACCCAATTCCATACTTACTCCTTTTTCGATACAAACAACAGTCGCGTGCGCATAATCTGTTACGCCACACGCCTCCATTTGCAACTATATTTCACATTCTGCGTCAAACAAAATCCGCCCTTATTCTATAGATGCTAGGAACTAAATGGATTACTATTATAAATTGGTTGTAGACTACAATAGGTGTTGTTTCAGAGTTGTATTTTTTACTAATATATTGCTAGGTCAAGTTCAGACTGGCAAATAATTCGAGCGTGATGCCTAGGTCATTAACGTTTCTAACTGCAGTCCATTCAATCATGTTTTTGTTGCTTTGAAATTATTAATAAGAGTGATGAATGATATATGAGTATTTTTTGTTGTAGCTAGGTTCTGAAGCTGTGAATAAAATAAGTTTTTATATTGAGGTCTAGTTGCGGAGTATGTAGCAGTCAATTCTGACAACCTTACTACGGGATACTGTACTACTCATGAGGTGTGTGGAGGTCGGACAGTCGCTCCACGTAAAATATGGTTTGAGTATTAAGATGAATCTGGTGATACTGGAAGCTGACCCCAACGTACCTTGTAAATAGGGTTAAGCAGAAAAAGTTTGAAGATGTTGCCAAATATGTAAAGGAATATTTTTTGTTATTTTAAAAAGATAACGAAGGAAGACTACATTTTTTCGATAATTTTTTTGGAACTTAGAAACAAAATCCATTGGCTATTCCTTTAAGTACAAAAGTTTAATTTAATGTAAAAAAATATGATAATTTACATAAAAATTGCTTCAAAGGCACATATATATTTACTTATCCATGATTAATTTCAAAGGAGTGCGTATATTCAACGACGTAATTAGTTGCATAAAATTGAACCACTTTCACCAAGGAACATAGGTTGAAATATTAAAATGAAAAATGAAATTTTCATACAAAGTTCGTTTAAATAAATCCTCTATAGAAATGATTCCTTTATCACTAAATGTAAATAGTTTCTGTAACCCAAACATTCAACACTCACCAACAAAATCAACTTCAAAATAGTGTAACTCCTTAACATAACTTAAGTTTGATCTGCGATTAAAGTGAACTTCCAATAAACTGTGATTGGTGTGTATCGATGACAAGCATTGTCGTGTTGCGATACGACACGCAACGGCCAGCTGTTACTGAAACGATAAATTTATGAGTAAAAACTGAGTTCGTGCCACACCCGTAACGACGGAACAGTTAGGACACGGTTTGTTTTACGCGTTTTTAAGTTCTTAAATAATAAATTGTTATTTATTAATCTACTTGTGCAAGCCTAGCCGCTGTGGAAATGTGATTCTAATTTCAAAGGAACATCATTATAATTAGGATTGTGACTGTCAACACATCTATATGATTTAAAGTAACGCTTAGTTTGTTAGGTATATTGTCACTTACATTCAAGTCAGTGTCAAAAATATTCAATACTTCAACCAATCAACTCAGCATATCGCGGTCCGCCGCTGGACCTAAGCCTCTCGCATGTGGCGCCACAACACCCGGTCATCCATTTGGAGCATGTTGCTGCATGTTCTCATCATCGTCATTATTGAGTTTCCCATAGTCACCACGCTGGGCAAGCTGGTTGGTGACCGCAGTCTACTTTCAGTTCTTTAGGAGAACGCTGCTGCCCATTCTTCTTGTTTTTATATCCCTTACGATACCCACGGGGAGAAAAGAAGGCTACATGCTATGCCAAAATGCCACGGCTTATAACCCCAATATAATTTAATTTCATATACAAAATTGTCTAATAATTTTGGAAAACCAGGTCTAGGTTGTTGTGTTTTCTTTTTACATCAGAGTTGATAAATTATATTTTTGTTTAATACGTGTATGGTTAATTTCCTTCTCTCTCTCTTGTTTAATACAGAGAACGCGCAAATGAAACTTGGTCCTTAAAAGCGGTCCTTTCGCTTCGTGATTATAACGCAAATGGCTCTTTATAATTACACTGTCAAGGTTCGAGACCTGTTTACTGCCTATTGTCTTTGTCTCAATACGATTTAAATTGTTGCAGCTACAATTTTGATATTTCAATTTATTTGTAAGCAATTGTTTGAGAACGAATTTGAATTTAATTGTGTTATTGTAACTGAACTAAGATAATAGTTTAATTAGTTCCTTGTAGGTTTAATAAAGATTACTTTTACTTATTGATGTCTTGAATAAAGACATCGTGGTAAAAGGAGTATTTAGTTAATTAAAAATATACTTTAAAGATTTTGTTTCGTAGCCTCTTTTAGATACCACTGTTGAGAAAAAACCGCTTTTATTTTCCAAACCTCTCCGTCTTCGACCATATCAGGCCAAATACAAATACCCCGCATATGAGGCAAGAACATCACACCATGTTTGCCGCCGACAACATCTATATCCTCCTTCAGGAGTATAGTCAATTAACCTATGTTAAGAATATTGTGCTTCGTTGTTAAACAAACAGTTGATTCGTAATCATTTAACACAACGTCCCTAAACAGACATCTTCAAAAACCATCTAACCGAATGTTCTAAAACTTAACACGTTTAACGACACAATAACTGTCCCAATATAACTGTATTTACGTCAATACCACATGTGATTGATTTTATGTCCAAACATCTTAGCTACTGAACCCCTTGAGGGTTCACAAAGGAATCCTATATTTACGAGAACATTAATTTTGATTGGTATAAACCATAATATTGATGTGTCCTGTAAAGTTTACGTTATTTGAGGAATTTTAGTGAAAATCTTGGAGAAAGGACCAGACCTAAGATCCGCGTCTATTACTTAAAGAAATCATGTTTGCATAAATAAAGAAAGTGATTTATACATTTCTCAGTGATCAGTCATTAGCTGAAAGGCTGTTTATCTATATTATTATTATAGATATTGTTTGTCCATCTAAATCAAATTCTTTCTTCTGTTCAAAATGTTTTTACTGCAATAAGTAACAGTAATTCAAAAGCATAAATTCTTCGTATTTTAATTGAATATATGTCAGAAAAATATTGCTTACTGTTTCCTAGTTAAATTGCCTGAAATGTAGTCGCAACAAATAACTGTTAGCTTCAAACCAAACGAGTTTCTAGTAGCTTTTAAACTCAGTGTAATTACCACGTCAACTATCCATTCTGCAACATTGTACCATCTTTCGCTGTAAAATTAACACCCTAACCGAGAAAATCTCCTGTCTTTGTCACCCTAATAATTATACCTATTATACTAATCTCAGAGTTGAATAATAAAGCGACTTTAAGTACCAATAAAATATTTAGTACCGACATGGACCCGAGGAAGCTAGATCGATGGTTCTTCAAGTTTTTTGGGATCACAAGACCACCATAACTTCAACCGTTAATCGTTCAAAACTACGCGTCTCAAAGGACCAATCATTCTGGTGTAATAACACGAGACGTTTTTATGGTACTATTTTAAATATGGCATCTTAAACGAAGCTCGGCTTTTATTTATGGTGACCGTAATTTTTGATGCAAGACAATGGTTTTAATTATGTGCGGCAATAACTACTGTTAGTAAAATACTTTGATGGGAGGATTTTCAGGTATTATTTAAATGGCGAACCGTAAAAAGCAGATAAAATAAGTTGTTTATGAGATAATCAGCTACGCCGTTTGAATAATAAATTAAGTATGTACTTAAATCGGAGATGAGTCGCTTGGACCGAGATAAAGGAAATTTTTAACGCCTATTTTGCGTACATCTGTAGCAGAAACTGTTATATGAAATACAGAACATTACGAAAATCTAAATTTTAATTTATTATTTCGTGCTTCTTTGCTAAATAATAAAAAAATAGCTTCAAGAGCAAGCCCCTTGATTTTACTCCTAAAATATCCGAGAGTGCTTAAAATAATGCTATGTGCTAAAATATTAATTACCGTTTTAAGCGCACCAAAACAAATCCAAAAGGGACTGCTGTGAAAATACATAAAATGCTTAAAATAAAACACCCTGAGCACAATATGTCAAGTGTGAGCGTAATAAAGAATGTTTAAAGACACACCATGTATAATTGTCAGTTTTAAACCTCGTAATGGGTTTACAGTGAGTTATTGACTCTGTTTTATTAGTTAGCAATAAAGTTGCCTCTTTGTCTTTGAATAGATGGAAAGAGAGTACTTATGAGGTGCTTATTTTGGTACATAACAGCGGTAGGTAGCGTCATGTGGGTCAAGGAACTCCAATTAATTATCTTTAAAAAAAATTGAAACTTTTTTATTTAATATAAAAGCTGTAGTAATATGAGAGGCGGTAGCCTAATGGCTATATATCGGAGCGGTCAAGAGGTTGCCAGCTCAAAACCAACCCATAGCACAACCGACGTTAAACTACTCGTAATACGAGCATTTTGCTTAGTAAAAGCGGTTAACAAGAATATTATTAACTAGCCTTTGCTCGCGACTTCGTCCGCGTGGAGTAATGACTTCCGTCAGAATTTGGGTTTTTCACTTAGTTATCGCCTGTTCTATGGTTTATCGATTACATGTGTAAACAAACATTAAAAAAATCAAATTTGTGACAGAAAAAAAACTAAAACCCTTTCTTAATGCTCACTTGCTTCACTGGTGGAACCTACATACAAAGTTTTAAGTGAATACATTGAGAAATAAACATTTTCAATTTACCACCCTTTTCTCCCATTTGGGGGGGAATTTCCAAAAATCCTCTCTTAGTGGTAGCCTACTCCTCCCAACAAACACACATGCCAAATTTCAGCTCTTTACGATCAGTAGTTTCGGCTGTGCGTTGTCTGTCAGTCAGTCAGTCAGTCAGTCAGTCAGTAACGGAAGAGTTTTATATATATAGATTTGTGACCCATATTGCTAGTCAACAATTTAAGAACGAAAAAAAAAGGAAATAAGGACCAGATTCGAAAAAATTGGTCCTTTAGTACTTCCCCTATAAGTAACGGAAAAGGTTAAGTGTAGTACAGCTACACGATTTTATGGACAGTGTAATTAAGATACCTGCATGGGAAAATGGAAATCCATAACCATGGTTCATTAGATTAACGATGTCCCCATAATTGAATGTCCCATGCGATCCAATTATTAAGTTTTTTGTATAGCGTTTCTCTGTGGATTTATTTTTGATGTGATTCTTTACAATAATATAGGACTATGTGAATTTATTTAATTATTTGATCTCTTAAAATTATTGTCCCTTTATTTTCCATACAGTTAATACTGTTATTTAGTTTCTAAAAATATAATTTTTTTTCTAATTATATTTAATAAAATGGTAATGACAATCTATTAAAAATAGATTTTTGTGGTCTGATTTGTAGAAATACAAATTTTACATATAATTTATTTTATAACAAATAATAATTGTTTCTACAATAACTTAATTATGAAGTACCTGTGCTAACACGAAAAACAAGAAATATCTTTAACATTTTTGTATTTATAAATCAATTAATATGATGAATATTTTTTCTCCAATCACAAAAAGAAATCAAACGTATAGGTAACCACTTAATGATCTTTCTTTATCGAATAATACAGGATATGACGTGTATTAGACTAATGCCTCTAAATATGACTCATTATGAATACAAAAACTTCAAACCGACAATATATTAGTGTTTCCGGTTGTTTATTGTCATTGCAACATTCGTAAGCGAATGTATTTGACCGTAGACGTCTAACTCAATAAACAGGTGACAATATTTAATTTGAAGATACTTTGCCAGACTGTCACTGGCATCAACTATTGAAAAATCATGTCCTTCATTCTCTAGAACTATGAAATAAGAGACGTGTAGAAATTAAAGAATTGATCCTACAAAATACGTATTTATGATTTATTTTAAAATTATAGTTAATGCCGTGATTTATTTAAATTATAAACATTCTCCTACATAGTGAAGCTCAAGTCATTAAGGATTTAAACATGTTCAAAATTATGATTGATTCCACCACGGAGGCGTAACCTAAAAAGTGGTTGCAGGCGAATCAATAAATTAGGTTAAACAACAATCAGTTATTTTAGCACCGCGTTATCTTTGGAGTTACTGCTTACCACGCGATTTGGGCATTAGTGAGCGTTCAGATTGACTGACAAAGAGAGAGTCTACATACAGGATTAATTTAAAAGAAGTACGTATATCCAACGATGTAATCAGGTGCACAAAAACAACTTTCTCCAAGTAACATAGGTCGAAATCTTAAAATGGAAAATTATTTTTTCATACAAAGTGACAGGTAACGTGACTGTTTGTATGAAAAAATGATTTTCAATTTTAAGATTTCGACCTGTGTTTCTTGGGAAAACCAGGAATCAAATTAGTTTCGTTTGAACATAAAATTGAACGACTACCAATTTAAAGATTAAGATAATTTTTTCTGCAATTTCGGCTTGTTTTTCTAAAGTATACGTAGTCTGCACATACATATTGTAACGATGAAATAAAAACTTCACCATACGGACAGCAACAGCAAAAGTGATTTTTTTTTTGACACAAAATTGATGTGTCTCTGTTTATTTTTGGGTGATTTCGGATGATTACTATCGTCGCAAATTGAAACGATGGCTATCACTGGTGATTCAATGTGTGAAAATAATTTGTGTTTGCTTGCTCAAAAAGTTTCCCGAAAATTTTAATGTTGTTTGATTTTACTAAAGTTTTCTTGAAATCGGAACTCATTTAATGATTCCATAGAATTATGTCGGTTTTGTTGGAATTTAGGGGGCTTTGATTTGGAGTGTTTTTTTTCCTATTTTAGTTTTTGTGTTATTTTTTTCACAATTCTCAAGACGGGATATGAATAAATAAATGTGGACAACAATATGTACAATGCTCCTAATCCAAAGTAAGTAGCTAAAGCACTTGTGTTATGGAATCAGAGACAAGGAAGGTACCATAAACACCCAGATCCAAGACAATCACTATTGTAGAAAAGTGTTTTTTTTTCTACATTGACCCGTCCGGGGATCGAACCCAGGACCAGAGCTGGCGACACCTTGTAAGCCTGTGTGTACGCCACTGGATCACGGAGGTCTTCGAATATTTACGAAAACACCGTATTCATATCCAATTGCGTCTTTACACTAAAACATTTGTGAAAGCAGTGCTGAGGCAGCATTGAGGTAAATAGTCATTTTTTTAGAGTAGTATTGTTTTTTTGTCTTCTGAGTGAAAATATATTTTTAACAAGCGTATACGTCAACCGACAAGCTAATCAATTGCCAGACACGTACGAACTTGGCCCAACAACTACAAAGCCCATTTTGTTTAACAAAACAACGTATTTTGTAGCATAACTAATTTCTATACCACCCCTATTTTGCGTAACAGGTAGTACAAATCCACAAACTTAAAATTCTAAAGCTCAATTAAATTTCACCTCTATAGCCATAACTTTAAAGTTCTTCATAACAGCATTTAAATCTTTGTTACATTATATTCTTTTCTAACTGCAGGCAGAGTTTACCAAACTTATCCCTACAACTTTTCAAACGAAATTGTAACTTATAAGTTTGTAATAGAGTCTTTAACAACAGCAAAACTAAATATGTTCCAAAAATTTTTTGCTTCATTTTGACCTACTAGCAGGTTTTGCGAAAAAAAACCTTTTTGTATTCCCTGCACGTGTTTAGGATTGAAAGTTATTGTTCGAAAGTGCTATTGTTGATATTTTGTTAGTTTTTTTTTACTGATCCACCTGATGAGTGGTCAAGGGTGTTGTTGTTTTTAGATTACTATTGCGTATGACGGTTTTTGATATCACTGTCTAACGGTGAAAGAAAATCCACCCGAAATAGTATAGTATAGAATAGAATAGAATATATATTTATTGTAAAAACATGAGTATACATCAAACAATATGTGCAAGGTCTTAAAAATAAAAGTTAGATCTGCATGTTTTGCCACTAATGGCGTACAATAACAAGCATGTTTAAGGTCTAGAAAAAAGACAAAAAACAAAAATTTTAATTTGACTCTATACAACAAAAAAACCTAAAAAGAGAATCCTAAAATAAAGAATATAGATAAGGGCAATACATATTATGCCAAAATTACGTACTTTACTGCGAAATTGTCGTAAATGTGTTTACTGATCAAAAGTCCTAGAGATTAAGAAATCCATTTAATTAATTACACTCATTTAAAAATTCCGTTATGGTATTGTAGCATTTAGCAATAAGATATTTTTTTAAATGTATTTTAAACAAAGCAGTAGGCATTTGTTTGATAGGTTTTGGGATTTTATTATAAATGGTCGGTGCTAACCAAAAAGTACTTTTTTGCATCAAAGCCGTGGTTGATCTCGGTACGCATAATCTATTATTATCTCGTCTGTTACGAATGGAGACGTCTGATAGTTTCTTAAATAGGTGTGGATTGGTCCTTACAAAAATAGCTATTTCATAAATAAATAATGAAGGCAGACTTAAGATGTTATATTTAATAAAATACTGTTTGCAACTATCAGTTATTTTCAAACCAGACATTGCCCTAATGCACCTTTTTTGCGACTTAAAAATAATTTCCTTATTGGTGGAGTTTCCCCAGAATATAACCCCTATAGTATAAAAAACAAGTTTACCCGACAGCGCCAAAAAAGGGGGTAGGAGGAGCGAAAGATCGAATCTATATAATCTTCTTCCCCATCGAAATGAAATTGAATAAAAAACATAATTTTCTTGATTTGAACAAACTTGTATAAAATAATTGATAATCTGAATTAGAAGAAACGTACAAGCATAGTTCTTACCTCTGTATGGATGTATATCACGATATTGAAATTGCTCTCCAATGCCAATTTTGGTACCCAAATGTTAAGGTAATCTAGTTTCAAAGCCTAAATAACCCATTAGGTCCACGATTAAGTACTAACAGATAAAATACCTACCCAAACTTGAGTCCTTAACATCAAAGTTCGCGTTAAAAGTTATAATACCGGTTACAACCGGTTACGAAACAAAGGAATCTGTTTGTCAGAATCTAGGTTGATTGAACGACAATTTAGGTCTTATCCTGCGATCTAGGTCTTTGAATTGTTTACGTTTACCAGCTGTGCTTTATAGTAAGGTTTTATGGTTGTAAAGTGGGTTTAGGGTTTCGTTTTAATAGTAGGTCTTGAAGTGATGACAGTATTACAGATTGGTCCTTGGAGGTCCCTAAATGGCTCTTATAAATGCAGAGGGTCGTAAACGTCGACATTGGAGTTTATACGAATAAAATAAATAACTTGTTTATGTTAGTTCAGTTTTAAATCAACAACCATGTTTTGCTTATTATAAAATTCTATTACATAAATTGCTAACTATCATTAGAGCAATGGAGGTTTTGGGGAATTTATTAGGGCACTTACACCTAAAAGAACCAGCAAAGAATCAGAGGTAAGTAAAGAATTTAACTCTATCAAATCAAATTAATTCTATAAAAAAAAACAATCAACGGATTCGTGTTCACAAGTGCAGGCTCGATTAAATTACAGGTAGATCTATCAATGCGACTTCTTCAAAGTCTATACTTTATAATTTATTGCAAGACGTCATTGACAATTGGTGAAGAAGAACATCGTGAGAAAACCTGGATTCCAAAAATTGCTGAAATGGCCAAGCCAATAAGCAAGTGTGGCATTCAATGCTCGTACCTTCTTAATACGAGAAGAGGTCTGTGCCCAGGCCCCAGCTATGGGATATTTACAGGTCAGTACTCTCATTATATGATTATGACTTGAATTAAATGAAATTAATCAAAATAACCGCAATATGCAGCCTATTTCTATACATGCACAACTAGTTTTTTTCACCATGTTCCGATGTTAACGTTTCCATGTTAGCCTGACCTCTATGTTTATTCAGCTGTGGGTTATATTGTTCACGGATTAGTAAGAGGAGATCAGCGTGGGAGACGGTTTGTGGTGCGAAGGGTTCAATTTTTTTTGGAATGTAGGTACTAGTTTTATTTATTTTAATGACTATGATTTTGCTCGTAAAGGTTTTTGTTTTGGTCAATATTTTGGTCCTTAGATACATCAGGGAATTTAGGTGCTTTTTTTTCTTATTCTCTCAACCATCATGGCTAAAGTAAGTTCTTCTATAAGCTCTCTAATGAGAATTCTAAGTAAGAATATGGTGTTTTATTTTTATTTTAAAGCATCAAGTGCAAGAACATAACAAACTAATATTAGCGCAGCAAAATGTCTTTAATAGAAATGCAGTGACTGGTTTGTAACTAAGCTGAATTTGTAGGTCTTGACTGAAGTGTTAAGTTTATACATATTTATTTCAGGCCCAACAAAAAATCAGCGTTAGGCTGAGTTGAGGACCAGTTTCGCTTTTATTTTAATAGTTTTTTCATTCTTGTGAGTTTAAAAATAAGAGTTTTTCTTTCTCTCAGTTGTGTTTAAATAAGGAACAAGTACGATTTAGCCTAAATAGTTTATAACTCTCATATTGCATAAAACAAGTTAAATGATTTCATTTAGCTGTTATCACAGTTACTTAATAGTTTATTTCAATAACAATAACTCAGTTTATCTTACTTGTCTAATGGTTATGTTATCAGTTAATGGTTTTACAAACTTATAGCTTTTTTAACCATTTTTTTTTCACTATGAGGTCGAGTTTACGAATCTTTTGCGTTGTAATTTTGTGAGTGTCGGGTAAATCGTACTGTTGTCGACCGTGGAGAATATAAATAATACATTCTTACTACTTATGTCTATTATCTACGAAGATAATTTATTTTAGAAGATATAATTATGTTAATAAAAATAGTTCTTATTTAACATTTTACAGTGTCCTTTTGTTTAACGATACACGTAAAATAATCTGAATAAATTCATCAACATAATGCCAAAGGCAGTTTCGGCAAAAAGTGGTGTACAATTTCAATAAACTGCTTTTTACATTGCTGAATAAATATGCTAAAATTAAACAACTAACATAACTTTCAAGCTTCTTTAACTTCTTTCAAACTTTCAACGCAAAATAAATTTCTTCAAAAACCAACAACTGGTCCTTTTACCCCAAAAAGGTTATCGGCTAGTCAACATGTCCGATGGTGTGTCAAAAAAAGTTTTGTTTACATTTTTTGTTACTCAGCTGTGGATATTTTTTTGCCGTGTAGGTAGGCACCAAAAACGTCGGGGGCTATTTCGTATTTTTATGCTATCTCTAAGCTGTTTGACTACGTTAGGTTGTAAGTTAGTTAAGAGTTTTAAGAAGTTAATTTGCCCTACTTGAGAGAATCAGGAAAGGATGAAATATGTATAGATAATATTTTCGACCGGTAGCGCGAGATAAGACACTTATGTGTCAATACTTTACCGTGTTTTAAATTTTGAAGATGTGCTTAATAGGTAGTCAATAGATAATTTATGTAACCTACTTAAGGCCTACTTCAATCGACATAAATTGTGGTCTAAATAATTTTGACAACTTTTTCAAATTACGTCATAGTAGTTGTGTTATATATGACAGCAGATAATTTTTGCAGGATCGCTTCTACTTTTCTACTCCAGTCAAAGGCGTTTTCTTTGCGCGCTGGACCACTGGGTGAGAGATGATGTAAGATATTTTATATTTTTTTTATTATTGTGAGACATTATCCTGACTCGTGTCCATGTTATGGTCGCCTAGCGGTTCAATGAACGAATTTTCGTGCAGGTTGCAGATTCCAACCCACTAAAGGCAAGTACCAATGTGACATTTTCAGTTGAAATCATTGAAGGAAAACATCGTGAGGATTGGATTACAAAACTTGAAATCTAAAATTGCCAAGCCGCAATGATCAAGCGTGGTGATCAACGCTCGTTCCTTCTGTACTTGAGAAGAGCTCTGTGTCCAGCAGTGGGATATTTTAGGACAGTATTATATCCTGACTATCTATAATCTTACAAAAAAACAATTGACTGCATGGATAGGCGAGTGGTATAAGATCAGCATGCCAATTATGCCAATTCCAAGACTTGGTGTTTTTAGTACACGCGTGTGATTTGAAAGTTTGTAAGACCCCCGTAACACAAAGATTAAATCGCTTAGAGCGAGAGCTGATTTAAATAAAAAATTGAAAATGTAAACAAAAGTCCACTGATAAGGTAAGTAACTTGTTACAACAAGCATCAACAGGTTCATAAGGCCTCGAGAAGCAGCCCTCTACCCTTCAAGTAATTATTTTTTAAAGGTCCACCCTTCATGCCTTTACGCCCATAAAAACTTCAACTTTTTACCTGATAGAGAAGGATGTGAAATTGACCGGTTTGAAGACAGAATCTCCTTTTGTATCTACTAACAGTGAGTTATTTTATGTCAATGCTCAAATCATTATTGCAATTCATTCAATGTAATTATTAATTTGTGTCGCTACTTAGTGGCGCATTTAGTTAAAGTTACCTATTTAATTTTCTAACTGTTTTTTAGAATTGAATCTTAAAATTTGGAAAAAAAAACTTTTAACAAGTTAGGTAGTAAATTGAATAATATTTTAAGAAACAGTATTTCTAGGTTAATTCAGTAGGCGCCAAAACGATGAAATATTTTGATGAGGTTTTCGATATAAGTTTAAAATATATTAATGTCTACGACTGAATAAAAAAAAAGGAATTGCCATGCAAAAATATGTTTGCAGTATGCATTTGCATTAATAAATGGCTTACTTCCTTAATACATAATGTGCACTATGGTCACTAACATTACACTAGTCCGTATGGACTAGACACCATCACCATCAAAACTTTCATTTTCTATTCCCACGTTTTCTTCTTCAAACTCGTATAGCGGAACATAGTAAATGTTGCTAATGAGCCACCATAGTACCATACCATGGGTATACCATTGTAAATAATATGTATTTCAAATATCAGGTGCGATTGCGCGATATGCCGTCGAACTAAATGTACCAGATTAAGAGAATTTTATAGAGTTGGTAGTGGTGTGTGTGTGATGGTTTTGGTGTGACTGTCGAGCAAATAATAGTAAAATAATTAATCAGTAATGAATTGACCCAGTAATAACTATTTTCACGCATATACTAATTGTTACAATTTACTTTACTGACTACATTAGTTCATGTAAAAAAAATTGTCAAGAGTTCAATTTGGACCCACTAACAAATTTTCTCATGGCAATTTACAAAATCTTTTTAAAACGCTCTGTAAAATTAACTCTAATTCTCATAATTCCGGTAGCCAAATGGCTAGGATATCGGACTTGCAATTATGTGGTTGCCAGTTCGAATACCACCAATTGCACTACTGACGACCCACATCTCTGTAAAGCTTAAAAAATCTAACCATATAATTGGTATCCATCAACATACACATAGGTAAGAATCTCCATAAATTTAACCACAATATAATCACTACTGTACTATACTGTGTTAAGGTATTAACAGCTCTATAAATCTCCGTGCATTGAACTTTCCGCGACGCGCGCTAATCTGTGCGCATCACGCGGATTGCAATTTATTAACTGAACAGTAGACATGTGTCCAGTCAGGTTGCACAACGACTTTTTTCAATTCAATTTTAAATTTCGAACTGGGTTTAACGTTTTTTAACAGTTTACGATTTATGGCCAGTGTAGACCTGTATATCTTTGAAAAGATGGCCAAATACTTACAGACAAGTTAGTTTTAAGTCTCAATTTGTCTCTATTGTTTTAAGGTGTACAGAACTACAGCTACATACGAACAGTAGACATAGAAATATCTTAAGTTGCGTTTGGCTTTCCCTGGGGTAATATAAATAAAGGATCCGTTGTACTAATAAAATAAATAATAACTGATAAGATTTGGATAACTGCCGTTCAGCTTAGGTAGTTTAGTAAGTGCTTCTTCAAGGCAATCAAATTGGTAGAAATACTATGAAAAACACCAACATGAATACATTTCAAGGGAGCAAATTGGATATGAAAATTTGCGTTTGATACAAAAAAATATTACACACGTACTTTTTCTTATATGAAAACAATAAAATTTGAAAAAGATGGGATACGTTAAAGTTAAGCAGTGAGAGCTTATGACGTCATACGTAGGCAAAAATAGTAGCCGCAATAACCTGATGTGCCGAGCTCTCACTCCTTAACTTAAATTCACTGTATCTAAATATATAGCAGTTATTTCTAAAAAGCAAAAAACATATTTGTTTAATATTTTTGCATTGTCTATAAACCGGACAAAGACAACCTCCGTAGGCAAGTGGCGTTCACACCGGTTTTCAAAGTGTCGCCATCTCTGAGGTCCACGGGTTCGGTCCCCGGACGGGTCAATATAGAAATACACTTTTCTACATTGTCTCGGGTCTGGGTGTTTGTTAAGCAAGGTAGATGTTGTATATAAAAAAAAAATTGTCTGCTTGCCTATTAATGTATTTTTTTCTACACAAAACTTTTTGTACACTCTCCAATAAAATTCAAAACATCGATACTGTAATCTGTTGTGTTGACACAATGTCTGCTGAAAACTACTTCATATCCATCACGTAAGCTCTCATGATTGAAAACGGGGTTGTTTAACATGCATAGTTTAATCCTGGTCCGGTATTTAATAGTTCGTCACCCCTGTTGATATAGTCGGAAAGTAACTGATGTTTTATGATATAGACTATTTTTGAGGCAGCGTTTTTTAATTAAGCGTCCAGATATTCAGAAATATTTTTAATTTAAATATTTTTTTTAAATTAACATGAATCTCCTTATTTAATGAAAACATTACAAATGAAAATAAAAATGTTTTAAAACTTTGTTGCTTCTTAACAGTGTGTTGTTATTTCGTGACATATTTTAAAAGAACACTAACCTCAATGGTTCCCTGAAATTTTATTTAAAATGAAGCTCAAACAATGTTTTAAGTTCAATTCATGACGAATTGAAAAACATATAAACAAACTAGCTTTAGTTCATGGCTCCGCCCGTGTGGGTGTCCGTTTTTCGCGTCGGTTATCACCAAAAAACATTATTCAGAGTTTAATAATTCATATCCTTCAGAATCCTTACTTCCTACTAATAATAAAAATGCGAAAGTAACTCGGTCTGTGTTACGCAATCACAACTAAACTACTCAACCGATTTAAATGAAATTTCGTATCGAAATAGTCTAGAGCCTGAGAAAGAACATAGGCTTTTCTCCGCGACAACTGACACCGGCGCGGGCGAAGTCACGGGCTACAGCTAGTTGTTTATATTTAGCCCTATCCGAGTATTAGTCTTGTAACAAAAAACACAAATCAATAAATCATACTACAATCTAGCAATAACTCTTTAGTGAAACCAATTAATTGGCAATACGTCAACATGGCGATAGCTGTACATTGGGACACAATTAAATTTAATGGCAATATATTTTGGTAGTAACTCACTCAATGGGACACCTGATGTCTGACAGGTTATATATGCGGCTCTTGAGAGTGGTGTACAAGGTTCTATGATTAATAATAAATAATATTAATAATGCTTATTATTTGTCAGTTTTCTATTTCAGTCTAAGTATTTTGCAAGCTTATACGCAAGTTCCTTAATTAAAATCGTAGCTAGAAAATTATAGAACCCTAAAAGAGAGCGAACCTACTTATTACTATATTATAGAGACAACGAGATAGAATTTCTAACTTTTTTTAAACCTTTCTAGATTTATTTACACTATGTTCTTACATTTTAATGGCAAAGAAACTATCTTCAGGATTTTTTCATATGATTCGGGTTGTAACAGAACTGTACAAATTCAATGTTGCAAAATAGTAATGTGAAATATGACTAGTAAATTGATGTGTAAAATGAAAGGCGTAACTATTGCTCTTAAATTGCTACTTTATTTTATAATGTGAAAAAATATTTGAAAATGTCAACATTAATAATTGGAGGCTGTCGTAAAACAACTTCCAAATTGCTAGGTCCAGCACCCTTCGAACTATGCAAGTATTTGCAACTATTTCACGCCGATGTCCGCCAGCGTAACTCCAATCAATTTGCACTCAATCTATTAGCAGGTCAATCAATGCTGATGAAAAGGAATTTATGATTACAGGAGCTTTGAATATGATGATGACTTGTCAGTTTCTGATGATCACAGAACTAATGGTTATTAATTTTGTGAACACTGATGTCTTTTATGCGGCAACTACTTTTGAGTGTTATAATTGTTTGTAGCATTAAACGCACTATACATTGCCTACGTTTGTGATCTCACATAAGATAATTGTTTTTTTAATATTGGACACGAAAATGCAGTTGTTTGTTCGTTAAATAAAATTATTTATTGCCTCTTTAAGCTGATAAATAAATGAAATCCAAGTAATATGAAATCCATTGGGAAAGTGGATACAAGTCGTAAATTTCTGATTGTAAAAAGAGCTCCGTATAATGCATTTAATTTTGTCATAAAATTTGCCGAAATTTGACAAAAAAAATAATGAAATGTATACCTACAAGGTATACCATAAACGTCAGTTACATAATTTACATAATTATTATTTTAAATTCTTTGTGTTAACTATTATTTTTTCGTAAGGAAATTATATAACAGTGTCTAGCCTTCTGATCTCATGTTTTCAATTCAGATTAACAAATTTACCTCAAATTTCAGATTAAATAATTCTTATAGCCATAGGCTCGAGTATATTTTAATGACTATTTCTTCAATTCCCAGTCCATCTGTAACATAAACATGACTGACAAAAAACTCCAACACCATTTTGGTCCAAAAAGATTGATTGTGATATCTTTGCTTTTACACTTTGACCAAGGAGTCCCGATTTGGTTTTAAATTGTAATCCACCGTGGCAGCTACTGTCCGATTTCACGGCTTTTTGCTCGTTCTGATTGCCCTTTGTAGTGGTTTGAGTGTGGTTTAAACTTGAAAATAAAGCGAGTGCTGGAAAATATTCTCCAAGATATATGATATAATATCCTCCAAAAATATGCTCCAAAAATATCCTTTTCTAAATTTTTCGTAGAATTGCGGATGTCGCGATCTTAAATTTGGTCAGTCGAAAAGATCTGTAGCTAAGGTAACTGACTAGTTAATTTCGAAAAATCTTACGTGATCGTCGTTAGCCCATTAAAATATTAATCCTATGATTTTCATAACTATCTATCTATACATATAACTCATAGTATTATTATGGTCTTTACCATAGATTGAGGCTGGGGCTGGATAAACATATTTTAAAATTCATAAAAGTTTGCGTTGAATAATCTTTTTTATTCTATATAGCTGGCACTTTACTGTTTGCTGATGAGATGTTGCAAAAGCTGTGTCTGACATATTTCATAGAACTTCTTAATATATATCATAAAGTAAATAATTGTATAGGTAATTATAGTTTTTATTCCCGCTACCTATTTTGTTTTGAACCGCATCTCGGATAACGTTGCATTTGGACTGGCGACCATTTCAGTAGCGGTTGTCAATCGCATTAACACGAATTTATACCTCTTTCCCATTACCGCATTATGCATTCATATCAATTTTAATATTTATTATACACTGCTCTACCTTTGAGTTATAAAATTTAACGTACATATTATTTGATTGTTGTAATAAATTAATCTGTTCACCAAATAAAATTACTCCATTTGCAGCGACGCTACGTGTAGTAATGGCAGCACTCTATTTTGTATTTGTGGTAAATATTGTCTCGTCAGTAAATATTACTCGTATTAATATTTAGTAAAATCTTGTATTATTTATTTCAACCAAATGCATCAATGCGTAATATTGTTTTATCGTGCCAAGTGTTGTAACCGTAGTTCTATCAACGATGTTCGAATTCCCCCTTCATGTGTTAGCGACTTGCAAAATTTGCTCGCGGGGAACTACTAGCGCCATCTATTGTGAAGACTTTTGTTAAAGTTCACATAGAGTGCAATTAACACAAGTGCCTTAATATAATGCATCATAGATCACGTAAAATGTTTCTTCACTCACAGATTTCATAATTAACACGTTAATTTAAAGTAATTTAAACATTCCACATTTTAAATGCTTTTTTTTTAATAAAAAAATGTTGCATGGGCTAGTTTTTTTTATTTATCTACATCACGTTTTAAACAAAGAAGCAAATATCAATTAACCGTTATTGATCTGTTTATAATTGGTAATTACACGTTTACCCTTCATAAGATCAACTCCTATGTTGTATCACGTATTCTTTCATAGCAACTTACTTAGTCATCTCTTGCATGACCTACTTTCAATATGTTAAGTCATTCGATCGCTTCACTGAACACGTTTGAACTTGCTTTATCGGTACTAAGGTGTTTAACTTTATGTTTAGATGGTTGTTATTCATTTCCAGGTTATAAAGAATTATAATTTACTTTTAGAGTGTAAAATTTATGCATCATGCTTCTTGACCTCAATGGATTGATTTAGAAATGAGAATTTCCTTGAATTGCCTTAACCAACTATTCCAAATAATTTAGAAAATATGGATCATAATTCTTGAATTTTTATTAGGTAAGGAGAGCGTTTTCGATATCTAAAAAGTTTTACTTAAACATTCGGATTTTGGATCTAAAATTGGGAATTTGGGACATTTTTCATTAATATTGTTTCCTCATTCATTAATTCCAGTCTTATAAATATATTATACCATTCCTAATGAGTCGTCCGACTAGACATTATTTGTTCAATCTTAGTGTCTCATCACGTTTATTTTAATCGTTTAGCTCTTACCGACTGGATTGCTAATATTTATAAAGTTGTACGTGCTACTGGTTTAGAGTTAATTGGTATAATAATATTAATGTTATCTTTACATAAATTAAAACATTAATTAGTTTTGAAAAACTAGAAGTCATTTACTATCTAGTTAGGAAAGCTTAGGAATTGTAGGTGACAAATTTATGAAATGAAGGAACTTGGAAATGACATCATAATTTTGTAAGACTTAAATGAATAAACGTTTTTAGCTTTGGAAGAATCAATTGTAATATTAATAAAATAAAGTTCTTTATAAGTAGTAACTATAAAACATTTGACAAATTAGTTTTTGAAAATAATTATGAATGTGACGCGATATAATGTAAATTGCTCGTCTCTAAGTTTTACTTAGTTACAAAAAGAGAACAATTGCCGCCTAGTGATAATTTCGACTCCAAATGAAATTGGTATCAGAGCAGGAGGATGAAGATGATGATAATAATTTAGCTCTTCCGTTTTTTATTTGATTATTTCTCTATCCATAAACTTATGTTCAAAACATAAGTGAGACATTGTTCCAAAAACCTTCTACGCTTGGTTGGGTCTTTAATTTCCCAAGATGTGCGCTCGTGCAATTAAATTTATATGAAAAAATGAGTCAGGAATCATCCGGACAGTCCTTGGGCTGACTTTGTTTGCTATGACTAATATTACGGCAGTGTCGAAAACCTTAGATATGTCGTTTTAGTTCATATTTAGTGTTTGGTGAAGGCAGTGGTGTGAATTTAGTATTGTGATGGTTTATTTAAGTTTTGTATTGATTGGTGCTAATGTAAGTAGTCGTTTAGTAGGGCCATCTTGTTCGTCTTATTTATGATCTGTTTTGAATTAAGTTTGTTATAATTATTAATAGTGCAAAAATGTTATTTTATTATTATTTGATAATTGATTGTTTACTTCTGAAACATCTAGCACTTGATAGGAATATTTATTCAAGTAAGAGAAAATTCTTAGCCTCTTTCACTGCACTGTAGTTACCTGAAAATCATACATCTCGATTTCTCGTTCCTCGACCAATATTATATTTCAGACCGAAATTTAATCCCGTTTTGTGGTAAATGAAAAAAAAATTACAATAATTACGCGAGAACTTTGTCAAGCTACAAAAAATGATTTATGTCGAATGCTCGACAAAAAAAATGATAAGGAAAAAAGTTTAACAATCGCAAATCACTTCGAAAAACAAACACAAAGAATTACAAAATCACGCATACGGGTGTTTTATTTACCATTTTTATTTTCATTGGTTTTCAATTTTATTGCCGGTATTCAATCTAAACAAAGGTTTCCACTCGGCCCTAAACGCTAATAAACCTAAAAAACACCTCGGATTTCACAAACCAACGCGTATGGCAAAACCACGACCATTAAAACAATTTTATAACGCTTTTACGTACTACCGAATTACTAATAATAAAACACACGCGCCTTATTCCTGTCACAGTATCGAGACCCGAGCCTATCAGAATCAAGTTTACGTGTATCTCCTGAACAAAGAGCCGTTAAAATATCGCGAAGCAAGATATACTAGGTTTGCGGCGAGAGCCCGTGGTCGAGTGAACGCTTTCCGTTTAACAACCCCGTTGTCGCAAGTCCTCCATCCTTACGTCACCTCACCCCATACGAATCACGATCGCCGATTGGCCAGTTCACTTTGCCGCGCTTTCTTCATCTAAAATCCAAAATGTTCACTATCCTCCTTTCCCTTTCCACAAAGGGACGGATTTGTATCATCGGAACGAGAGAACTACATTTCGTCGATTGCTGTTGTAACATGATGTAACCTGGTTGAAAAGAGATACGTGTATGTAGCATCAAAGTGTGGGAAAGGGACGGGGAGAGTAGTGTCGACGTTGATTGTAGTAGTAGAGTGCGAAGGGAGCGTGCTACCGTGCGTTCCACTATTTATAATCAAATGGGTTTCGTTAGTGTGCGTGTGTGCACACGTTATGCACCGCACCAACACAGGGGGACGCGCTGAGCGAGGCAATGATGTGCACGAAGTATTATCCCTTATTACACGATTCGCTTCCGCGCCGGCCGCACGTGCAATAGTCGTCTGTCGACCTCTTTTGTAGAGCGGTGTGCGAAGTCAGTTTGTTTACATCGGTTAGCCGCAGCGATGCATAGTGCGTTAGTTAGCGCGATTGTGTCATCGACCGTGCGCTGGTTATACCTAAATTGCGAGTGATTTACGGACAATGTACCGCATGAGTTTTTTGCGGCCAAAACTTTTTGTGAACTTGTGAACTGTTGAGGTCGGAACTTTACTTGTGATCTCATTACCGCCAAATTGAACTGTGTAGTATTATTTATTTCGGACCCTGTGCCATTCGTGTGTCAAAGTGAACTTTAAAGTGATATTTCCGCACAATTGACTTTCGAGAAATTTTGCTGAACTTTTTTGTACGTCTTGAAAATTTTTATGACTTCAGAAAAATAATTTTTGACCATAAAACAATTTTGGAAGACTGAGATTGAAAGTGGGAAGTAAATTTTTGACTGAATCAAAATTTTTATAAAACTGAAGAAGTGGATCGAAAACCGGAGAGGAGCTTAATACAAATAGGCACACAGCATTTATGCATAACAAACAAACAGCTATCTGTCCACGCTTCTTCCGTAGAAAAAGACGTAGCGAAAGACAAAGATGGCTATAGCATTCAACTTGCCGAGTGAGAGAGAGGCAACAGAGGAGAACTTTTCGCGGCTGAACCGGCTCCTAGCCGAGCTGTACGAAGTTCTGTGCCACATATTGGTATCACGACAGCCTGGCCAAGAAGTCCAGGACAATAGGCGAGGTGAGTGTCCTCGTGAGCATAACACACCACCTTACCACTTAAGATGCAATTCGACCTACATCGTCAACCTAGTGATGGTCGTGGCCATCATCAAGGTATCCCTCGCGTCGTCTCTCTTCAATAGCATCAGATAAAATGAAGATTGTATTAGATAAGTATTGTTGACAGTGATACTGCAAAGCAGGTCTGGACTGTTGTTACGTATTTTTAAGTCCATCCGTATTTTATTTTGTGCCTATTTGTTCTGGAAGAGATGTTGTGTCCAACTGCACTTAAATTGTAAATGGTGGTTACTTCCGAATTAAATTGAGGTGGCCCAACAGCTCAATATAATTCGACATTGCAATTCTAACATTTATTCCGCTTTTTAAAATGAATTTTGCTTTTTCAAATTTGAGTGAAGTTCGACAAAACGCCTCAGTGATTCTGAAAAATAATAATTATATTTTTATGTCGTGCATTTAATAAAATGTTTATTTTCGTGCGAAAATATTTTTCTATAGATTTGTTCGTAAGTGCTTTCGCCAATAATTTCTGCCACATTTTACAAAATAATTTTACCAGTGATTACAATGACAAGTGATTTGTAATTGATTTAATTATTTTAGTGTTGTTAAGTTTTTTGATTTAGTACATTTCCATTTGATCTCTTGTTTATCAATTTTAGATTCATTTAAATCTAGTTTAATTTATTCCAATTAATTTCGATGATAAACTTAAGAAATAATATTAACATACTCTTTCTAAGACACGTATATAGATCTCAATTATATTTTAGTTCCAAATAATTTCGATAGTCATGAATAGTTTTCGTTTTCATTTAATTATTTTCATTCGAATCGATTAGACGCCAAATATTAGTTAAATATACGAAATCGTAAAGAAATATGGAAGCCTAAAATATCAAAATCATGTAAAGGAAAACAATTGCTAAAATATTTCCTAATTACGACGTATGTATAAAGAAATTTTTAATTTAGTGTAACTGTAAATATTTTTACTTAAATATCAGGTATATTGAATATTTTGTTAAAGCCATAATTTGTTTCAAAATATGTTCTGTTTCTAAAAAGTGTAAAAAACTTTATAAAAAAAAATTACATTGTTTCCTAATTTGTATAATATAAATAATATAGGATTAATTATTTGACCTGTAAATATTGCATTTAAATGTTTGTGATTTTTTCTTACTAAGCCTTTATAACTATTTACACGTACCTACCTATTCTAGTTAAGAACAGCATGTAATCGAATCGTATAGCCAGGATTGTGTTAATTCTTTTCTCCCAATCATTTTATGGGGTTGTAATAATATTGTGAAATAAATATTATTTTGTAAACTTACACATGTTTTTTTCTGTAACGCGAACCTAAACCTAAACAAATTGTATCCATCCCAGTGCTATAAATTATAACATACAGGTGTATAGACAAACAAAAAACAACAAAAGATAGGTGCGATTTATAACAAAAAATAAACTTTTGACTTAAAAAATATTTTTAGATTTTTTCTAAAACATAATAGGTAACTCGACTTAAAAATACAAAAGGCATGACAAGAAACCTTATCGATAAAAAAATAAATGACACTACAAATAAAGCTTAATACTACGCGCCACTAAATGATAACACAGCGCAAACAGAGTCAAAGCTTTCGTCGATCAAGTCAAAAATATCTCTTGTTTACGCTTCATCACTGAGACATGTTCCGACTAGTTCAGAAATGTGGAGACAGGATAAATACAGCACGTGTTAAACCTACAAAATAAGCATTCACAGTGATAATTACTGCATTACAAATTTCAGTCAACACATCAAAATCGTCGCTTTAAAACGTCGTACAAGGGCAGCATTTAATAAACTTTCTAATAGTGTTTGAAAAATTTTGTTTGTTGGAATTTTTAGTAAATCAGATACTGTAGAAACATAAAAAGAATTATTTTATCGCTTTCAATGTTTACAGTTATGTCGTAAAATAATGTCCTTACCTTAATACTAAGTAATTTACAATTAAAATTTTTTGAAATACTTGTTTTGTCTGCCGTCCCCAAATAAACCTCACGGCTAAATCTTGGGGAAAAAAATGGTGAAACTAAAATAAATTCCATGGAAGAATAAGAAAGATGGAGTTTAGAAATGGTTTAGTTAAATGTTGTTACAAATGCAGAAATTAATAAAGTAAACGGTAAAGTTCATATATAACATCTGTTAAAGGACCTTAAAATTCTGCTCACAAGTCTATATAAGTTCAAAACGTTTCGAGAAACATGAACTAGTTCAAGCTTGGCGGGACGTAAACTTGGCACGCTCTAAATCGTGGTTGCAGTCACGAATCGGCACGGTCCAAGTCATAAACTCGTACATGCCAATTTAAAATTTATATTTTTAGTCAAAGACCTAAGAAATCTAAGTTCTTACTCCTACATATATTTAAAATTCAGTATCCCTAAAATTAACGATCTTTTCTTTTGTCTCAAAATGGAACATAATAATATAAATATATTATTGATCTCATCAAACATCAGATGGAAAAATTCAATGCACACTATTCTTATAAGATAGAACCTTTTCCAAGACAAGAAGCTTAAAATCTAACAAGATTCGTAAAATTTCTATTCCTAGTAGCTCTTATAGGTAAACTTATGAAATATCATGTGATAAAACAGAATTTCAAGTTTAAACGGAATCGCCAACTATTTGTAGATTATACCATAACTAACGTTGGCAATGGACTCGATGCAAAACGTTCGACAATTGAAAGCGAAAATCGATGGCAACTGGACGGATCGTGGACGAAGAAATCGAAAACTATAAATGAAATGCATCACATGCATATGAAATTATTAGTAAGCCTAACGAAGTAAACGTGGAAGTACTGCATTATGGGTATCATATCTATACAAACATTAAGCTATCCATTAAAGATACCTATGCCTTTACAATTTTGTGGACCTATAAAGGAAGAACACATCCTTGTACACTTATAGCTGCAAAAATCCAAAAAAATGAATTTTCAATTTAAAATTGGTACTTATTGGTTGTTATATTTTTCTGGCTAGAAATTAGTTATACCGGGCAAGAATTCTTGAATTAATTTAGTGTGTCTTTGAAGTCGAAAACTTTTCAACTAATTATAAGTAAACTAAGGTTACTGCACCTAATTATAAACCAAAAAGCAAAATTCATTTTAAATTGTGTGTTTTTCTTGAACTTAATTATGTTCTGCGTCTATTTGACTCGATATTTTTACGTACCTATTTTAACATTTTTAACCCAAAGCGTGATTCTTCAAAGATGGCGTCGTCTTCATGCCAAAGTGTCATGGTAAGTACAAATTTGTTAAGAAAGTAAGTCACGGTTTTGAAGACTTATTTTCGATTACAATTGAAGTGGAAAGAGACGGTTCAGAAGTTTTTGGGATATTTTTTTGTTTTGTCAAAGGGAATATTGCCGGTGGCCATTGTCAGTATCGACTGTCGATCGTATTTTGTTTTTTTCAAAGGATTCGTAATCAAGCAATAATAGTTTTGATGTCTCATTGATCTTGAATTGAGAATTGAAGTAGTTACAAGAAAAATATCGTAGTAATTGGTTTTAAATATTTTTATTAAGTTAATATTAATTCTGTTGGCTGATGAAAAACAAAACTGTAAATACAGAAGGAAAATACTTTTAATCCAGTTTTAAATAATAACTTCTATGTAATAGCTACAAAATATGGCAGTAACTTTAATGGAATTATTCTTGTCAATATTTACTTCAAAAACGAGTATTATTATAGGCAATTTACATGTTTGTTAACAACTGGAGACAATACAGATTTGGTTCACGTTGGTGATTTTTGTTTTGGCAACCAGACAACCGGAAACACACAAAAAAATTTAAAACAAATTTTTGTTCCTTTGCGTTACATTTCCCGACGGATAACCGCCAACCGGTACCCGGTTGCCGGGTACCTTAGATGTAACAACCAAAACATCAATCCCGCCAGCTGGTACAACCAAAAGTATTTCAGTACATTTCTCTATAAATAATGCAACTACTTGCAAGTTTAATGCGTTTAATTTATGATACCATCTGTATGTTAATTTTGGTCTATTTATGTTCAAAATTAGCACTTTGTCAACCATACTTGTGCTTACTGCTCGAATTCTGGTTAAGTTAGATTTATTACTTACTGCTAATGTCGTCAGCAATGAGAACTAATATTAGAATTATAGCGCTAGTACTTCTGATCGATAAACTGGGTATTTACTTGGTACCAATAATACGATCGGATTTAATTTAAGAAAGCAAGAAAGATGTCCCAGTTTTAAGCGCAGTTCACTTCATAGATTGACTTAGATAAAAGTAACGATTAGATAAAAATATATAAATGATAATAATGAAAACAAAATTGAATATAAAATATATTAAAAGGCAAAAAGCCAACGGCACGCGGTATTCCCAGGCGGTCACCCATCCAAGTACTAACCGCGCCCGATGTTGCTTAACTTCGGTGATCGGACGAGAACCGGTGTATTCAACGTGGTATGGCCGTTGGCGATAGATGAGTCAAATTTACTGTTCACAGTGTTTTGTTTAGTAATTAATGAATTCAGAGAATTGGGTAGGTAATTGAAGTGTTTTATTTTATTCTTCTGATTACACGATCAGTAACGATGCGTTTAACCCATGACTATCTAATGATGTAAATTAAAAATAAGTTTTCATAATTTATTGACAGAAGTGTGGATAAAAAAATAGAAAATTGTTCTGTATGAAAACAACCAAATATTTTGTTCAGAAATTATTAAGTAATAAATAGAAAAAAGCCAACGGCACGCGGTATTCCCAGGCGGTCACCCATCCAAGTACTAACCGCGCCCGATGTTGCTTAACTTCGGTGATCGGACGAGAACCGGTGTATTCAACGTGGTATGGCCGTTGGCGAAAGTATAGTCGAATTTTTCGTTTAGTAGACATCAGTTGTTTGATTCACAATAACGTTTTATTTTTGTTCAAGGTCAGTTTTACGCAAGCAACTAGCGTAAACATTTACTAGTGAGAATGGAATACGTCACAAAAATAACGATAAAAACTGAGTATATACCTAGAGAAACAATGATAATGTATTTTTTATTATCTTATCTCATTTAACAAATTAGGTAGGTAGGTACCTGAATACATGAATTTGTTGAAATATCGAATTATTTAATTTATTGAACATAAAATATAATTTGCCTTTTGCACAAGTGTAATTGTTAAATCACTGTGAGCGCTTGACAATTATACAACACACAATTACAGAGTAAAACTGTTTGGATTCTCGCATACTTACATTATAGAGGAAAATATATAAAAACTTGAAGTTGATGCTTGAGTTTGATCATCAAATTTATAGCCGGAAATGGCCGAATACTAAAACGTCAATTAGTTTCTGTCTCATCACTTTAAAGTATAAAGTAGCGACAGATACATTTGAGAATGTGTTAAGATTAAATTACGTTTCAGTATTCGGTTAGAGTCCTTCCCCCATCTTCTCTAGGGCGGAGTCAATGGGTCAACAAAAAGGGTCTACATTTTATTAACAAACGTCTTATCAGGACAATGTTCTACAACCCTGTGAGTGTAGAAGGTCTATTGTTTTTTCTTGATCTTCTTCTGCCTAGCCTTTTCCCAAGCTATGTTGGGGTCGGCTTCCAGTCTTACCGGATTTAGCTGAATGCCGTATTTTACATGGAGCGACTGCCTATCTGACCTCCACAACCTATTGCTAGGTAATACAGTATTCCATGGCAAGACTGGTTGTCAGAATTGTAATGACTTAACGACTGTCAAAGATCACTGTATGACAGTCGGGACCAACGGCTTAACGTGCTTTCCGAAGCACGGAGGGGTATCGGTATGTTTACAAATGGTCACCCATCCACGGACCAACCGCGGCGAGCGCGGCTAAACCTTTAGTATCGGTCGAACCGTTCGGCTTACACTTAGCCACGAGCCCCTCTTTTTTCTTGATCATTACGCGTAATAAGAATTGAAAATATGATGTGAGATAAGTGAATAGAAAGATAATTCAGTCAAATTAAATGTATTTCATTGGTATTCCTCTAAAGGAGTGCATTATTAAATGTTTGATTCATTAATTTGATAATTAAAAAAGAAATACAAAACTGTGATTAAAGCAGCTTTTCATTAAACATGGATAAAATTCCTTAATATCTATCAAATAAATAAAACCAGAGAAATATAAACTCTATTTTTTGTTCCGTTATTCGTGCAAATTCTCTTGCTTGCAAACGAAACAAAAATATTTACTAATGCAATGCTCTCTTTTACTAATTACAATACAACATATTTATGTCAAAGTACCTGTCTAAAATGATTTTACTTTATGTTTTAGAGAAACTGAGCCTACTACAAAAATAGCAAAAATATTATGTTGAAATAAGTCATACTTATACAAAACCATAAATTCAAATTGATGGTTGCCAACGGCCATACCACGTTGAATACACCGGTTCTCGTCCGATCACCGAAGTTAAGCAACATCGGGCGCGGTTAGTACTTGGATGGGTGACCGCCTGGGAATACCGCGTGCCGTTGGCTTTTTGCTATTTATTACTTTTAATTTCTGAATAAATTCGGTTGTTTTTATACAGAACAATTTTCTATTTTTATCACAATCTATAAATAAAATCAATGAATTATGAAAACTTATTTTTAATTTACATTATTAGATAGTCATGGATTAATCGCATCGTTACTTATCGTGTAATCAGAAGAATAAAATAAACCACTTCAAATAATTATCTGAATTCATTAATTACAGAACTAAACACTAGGTAGATACTTTGTGAACAGTAAATTCAACTTAGCTGTCGCCAACGGCCATACCACGTTGAATACACCGGTTCTCGTCCGATCACCGAAGTTAAGCAACATCGGGCGCGGTTAGTACTTGGATGGGTGACCGCCTGGGAATACCGCGTGCCGTTGGCTTTTTGCTTCTGTAATACCTTTACAATTTTTTCAGTAAACGTCCATCCTTACAGTGTTTTTTTCGTTATCGTAACATTGCCAGGACACTTTTTTTATTGAAAGGCAGGTAAAGTTAACACTTCTAATGCGTCTGCACTATCAAATTAATCCTTACTTCCCTACCAATATTGTTAATGCGAAAGTAACTCTCTTTCTTTGTGTTACGCAATCACGCCTAAACTACTGAACCGATTTATATAAAAATTGGTGCAGAGAGTCTAGTCTTAGAAAGATTTTAGACTACTTTTTTTCGCGATAACTGACACCCACGTGGGCCAAGTCACGGGCTACAGCTAGTAATTTACAGATATTTGAAGTAAGTTTTGTTACTATGAAGAAGGCATACATTTTTTTAAACATTAAAATTATCAAAATCATTGGATTATAATCATAAAAAAACTCTAGTTATAGAATAAAACATACAGTAGATATAGGTTAGTTATTATTCTCTCGTAGACAAAACTTGTTTCGTATTCTCTTAAAAAAAGCAAAACAAAAAAAAACCATAATCCACTATTAACACCAAAATGGGCTATAACAATAACCTTAAACGAGAGTAAATCAATACTTTTACTAAAAAAAAAATAAGTGTGTCCCGCACAAAACTGTACTACCAACTTTTTTTAACTAAAGTCCTTTTATAGAGCCTTAAAATATTCTACAGGTGGTGTCCCAAACAGGTGCTCGGCTTTTTTTGGAACAAGTTCAGACAAGTTCAATAGTGCTTTGTCTGAGTTCATTTCTAGCCCCGATTTGGTATATTTTCTTGTTTTATTTTTATGGAAGAACCGTGGAACGAATGATAATTTATTGCAATGGAGTTTGAATTTTAAAGTTTTATTGTTTTTTTTGGGACGTTTATACCGGTAGCGGATTTAATAGGGTTGAATGTTAGGTTTTAGATGTTGGTGACAGGATTTTTACGACGTTTTTTGATATAATATAAAATCGTTTGCTTAAGTTATAGCAAAATAAATAAATATATTTGTGAATGGATTGTGGGTAATAAGAATAAGAAATGAATTTTATATTAAAGGTATTTTGTTGTGTTTTGTGCTTACAGCATTTTTATAAATAGTACAAAAACAGATGGTTTGCATTAAAATATTAATAAGTTGTCCTGAATTTTAGTAATAATAAAATGTTTTTTTATTAGGTTACGCTTCAAAAACTGTTTTTTATTTAAATAACGAAAACTACCGTTCAAAATCTTGATTTAATCATTGGTACAAAATAAACAGTCGTTATAAAATAACACCTGTTAAGTACACTAACTTGTAACCGCAAATAAAAATCACCCTTTTCACATTTTTGTAACATAAGTAAGTGTTACCTTTACACGAAGTTAATGGTTTGTGTAATCTATTTCTATTAAATCTTCATATTAAAAAAAAATATAATTTAATTCAGCAGGTTGATAAAGGGTGCACTCGTGATAATCATTTTAAAATCACTCAAAGCTTCTAAAAAAATGCACCCCATTTCATAAAATAAGATACAAATAATTGAAATAAGGTTTAACTTTTTAAGTTTGGTCACTTTAGGGTAAACTCGGTAAAGTGTAACATATGTTAACAAATATTTATTGTTATAATTATGAGTATTTTATTTAAATGTGTGGCAGTGTTAATTGAAATAAATTATGTATAGTGAAAACAGGTCGTTTCTGCCAATTGAAAGGTATTTTGTGTAATAAATGTGTGAATTTGTTTAATTAAAACATTTACGTTATTTTTCGTTGGTACATCGTATAAAGTAACTGACAAAACCCTTTAGTTTCTTAGTGAAAATGATTAAAAAAGAAAAAACTGCGAATTAAAACTCGTCAAGAATTGAATTACATTTTTGTCAGAATTGAAAACACAAAACTATATTCTGATGATTAGACACAAATAGGTCAGAAATTAGAAAAAAAATATACAATGGTGCTGATTCCTCTGTACGAAATAAAAACGGCAACAGATAACAATTACTAACTTAGCAACGTCAAACTAGTCTTCGCCTTGAAGATCACAGCGTTTTTGCACACGTTTTTACTTGTCGCCAAATATGTATGAGAATTTGTCGTAACTAAATTTTACAGTTCTAATTTTCGTCTGTCCTTTTCTAAATATGTACAAGTGAAAAAGATACCGATGGACTTAAATTAGTTTAGTACGTGTTTAACTGATTCGGGCCAGTACTTAACTATAATCTTTTTCGACCACCTTGTTACACAACTTACATAAAGAGCTTATTAAACTATAAAAAAATAAGTCTATAAGCTTCTCATCGTTCCCTTAATGACTCTTTTCACTCAAAATTATAAGAACATAATATCTATATTTCTTCTCTCATTTCCTCATCATTATCCAACGTAATCCCTTAAAATAATAAATTCGTTTGACATTTTAAGAAACTTAACGAAAACTGATATTGTTTTAATCATAAAATACATAATTTGCCTACCCGACATCACTTATAAGCAACCACTTAACCCAGATCTCCTCATTTTGAACAAAACAATGTATTTTTTTGGGAGCTTTTGGTCCGAGATATGCTGGTGTAACCTTTTTGACCTCAAACCTGTTGGTCGGTGTTACGAGCTGGGAATCCATTTTATAGCATTTTGATTGTGTTTTTTGGTGATTTGTAATATTCGTATCAAATTTTACGATGGACATAATGTACGTCAGACTTAGGCCTGCTTTTTTTAAACATGACTTTTGGATTCTTTGAATTTGATCTTCGTTGGCTCAAAATCTTTTTGATACCTTAATGTTTATATTTTAGTTTTTTACTTTAGCTTTTCTCAATGTTATTGCTAGTATTGTACTAAAAAGTTTACTATAATGAAGCGGAACAGATTTTTTTGTTTGTTTAAACGTACTAATCTCTAGAACTACCAGTTGGATTGAAAGAAATCTTAGTGTAAACGATATTCTTATTCGTGAGAAATCGTTTAGGATTCTTTATTATAGATTTTTTTTTTGTGTTCCGCTTAAAACATGGTGCAGCATTAAACTCTATTCTAAAAAAAGCGACCTAGAATGTACGGCTGACCTAAGATTTGATCGGTAACGCTAATGATAAGTACACAAATTAACAGGCAGCTGTAATTTATTTGTGACGAATACCTTAATACAGTTAAATAAACTAAACATTTAAACAATACAATTAAACCTTTACCTTATCATTTTGAATACTGTACAATTGAAGTTACATCCATAAAATTATTTGTCATTTGTTTATATCGTACTCCTAATTCAAGCGTTAAAATTTTTCTTGAAAACTTAAACCTTCTCTTAAAAAACACAGTAAAAAAAAGTAGAAAGGTGATAATCTGTGGTGACTGGAATTTAGACTACATAAAAGCTGATAAGCAATTTAAAGAACTAGAAAGCATTTTAAATAATTATAACATTCAAAACCACATCACAAAACCGACTAGGAAACTGTCCTGTATAGACCTCATAGCTAGTAACCTGTCTACTGTCCAACCCCAGATACACTACTTAGCTTTGTCAGATCATGAAACTGGGCAAAGTGTTTCTTTTGAGTTACCGATATTTAATAACAGGAATATTAAATCATTTTGGTTTGAAAAAAAACGAGATCTTAGTCAAGACAATATTGAAATATTTGTAAATAGCCTTTCAGCTTTATCTTTTTCCGAGGTATATACTATAGATGACATAGACAAGGCTTTCAATTATTTTCACGACCTTTTGACCCTATTTTACAATTTATGTTTTCCTATACTGAAAGTTAAAGTAACGAATAAACTACAAAAAAACAAATGGATTACAAAAGGCATAAAAAAGAGTAGTATTATGAAAAGACGTTTATATCTCCAACATCGACTAGAACCTTCTAATAAAAACCAACACATGAAAATCTACAAAAGATACTCTCAAACCTTAAAACGATGCATGTTGCAAGCGCAAAAATCAATTAATACCCGATACATTTTTAAATCTAAAAATAAATGTAAGGCGGCTTGGAATATAATTAAAAATTCTAATAAGGATCAGGAATCTTCGCAAGATATAGATTTAATAACAATTAATAAAACGACTTATACACAACCCGACATTATTGCTGACAATTTTAACAAATATTTCATAGGCACCACTAACAAACTCTCTGACTGTTCCCCAACTAACTATACTGACTACAAACCAACATTACCTAACCTATCTAATAGTATTTACTTAACTCCTACTAGCGACATCGATATTTACAAAACAATTCATTCATTGAACTCTACTAACTCCACAGGATTTGATGGAATTAACACTAAAATATTAAAAACATGCGCAAAATTTTTGGCTGCTCCCATTTCCCATATTATAAATCTTTCATTTAGTAAAGGCATATTTCCATCAAGGTTGAAGTTATCGATAGTGAAACCTTTATACAAGAAAGGCGACAGAACCAATATGAATAATTACCGTCCAATAACTTTGATTCCGATTATATCTAAGATTTTTGAAAAAATAATGTACGAAAAGCTTTATTCATTTTTTACAAACTTTAAAATATTACGAGAAGAACAATTTGGGTTCAGAAGGAACAAAAATACAACACTAGCGTGCTTCAATTTTATTAAATTTATAACATCGAGCTTAGATCGCAAAATACCTGTGACGTCTTTATTTTTGGACATGACCAAAGCCTTTGATTTTGTTAACCATAAATTATTAATTTTTAAACTAAACAGATACGGCATAAGAGGAAATGCATTGGATTGGCTAGAAAGCTACTTAACCAACCGACAGCAATGTGTAGAATATAAGAAAATAGAGAAACACAACAAGTATATATATCGTTCCCCGTACCTTCTAAATAATTGTGGAGTTCCACAGGGTAGCATATTGGGGCCTTTATTATTTCTAGTATACATTAACGACCTCCCCAATGTAACTACACACAACTGTATTCTCTATGCTGATGATACTACGATTAGTATTCAGTCGCGTTCCCAAAACCTATTCGAGTACCAAGAGGAAATCAATAATACATTAGATAAAATTATAGTTTGGTTAAAATTAAATAATCTCCATATTAATATAAATAAAACAAAAACTATACAGTTTCAAACATACCATAGCAAACATTTACAAATTCAGGTTAAATATAAAAATGACAGGATTGAAGAGGTTGATAACACCAAGTTTCTAGGCTTAACAATTGACAAAAATTGTAATTGGAAAGCGCATATTGACGAACTTTGTATTAAAATAAATAGGTTTGCATTTGTTATTTATAGAATACTAAACGTAGCTGGTATTGATGCTGCTCTATGCGCATACCACGGATACGTTGCATCTAACCTTCGCTATGGCTTAATAATGTGGGGTAATTCTGTGGATGCTCATAGAATATTCATTGCACAGAAAAGATGTATGAGATCACTTTGCCGAGCACAGCCTCTAGATAGTTGTATTCCACTTTTTAAGAAACATAAGATTTTTCCTCTTCCAACACTATATATATTTGAAATATGTATTTTTGTTTATAAGTATCCTGATTTGTTTGACATGCATAATGATGTGGTATCTAGACCTAGTAGAAGAATATACAAATTGCATGTACCTCATCAAAGACTTAATATGTATTCCACTAATGTTTTTTGTATGGCCATTCGGATTTACAATAAGTTACCTGATTATTTTAAATCCTTAAAATATTCAATTTTCAAAACAAAACTGTCTCAACTCCTAAATGAAAAATGTTATTATTCAATTGACGACTATATGAATGACAAATTTTGACTTGTAATTTTTCATTTATTTTTTTCGTGTAATTCAACTTTATTGTTTCCTATTTAATTATTTGAGATAAAATACTGTAACCTGTTTATGTTATAACTTCTTTCTTCTTCATTTCCCATTTCTAATGTATCTCTTGAATATTTGTACGCTGGAGACAGCAGAATATTATGGACTTTTTTTTTAATGTAACACCTAATGTAACAATATTCTTACAAATAAAATTATTATTATTATTATTATTATTATTATTAAAAAACACGACAATACCTTTTTGTTAGCTTTGCTTACCTAACGGTAAAATTATATTGCACGATTTTATTAATAGCAAAACGTCAGGATCCAGGTGTTGAATAAAGTCAGCAAACAATTGAGCGGCTTGGTCGAAAAATTACAAAAGATGCTTTAATTCGAGTATGGACTACATGTCCTTTATAACTTGACTTTCTATAAATTGATGAGATATATATTTTTTACCCATAAAACGTTGTTTACTAAAAGACGATTAAAAACATTGACTAAACCTTTTCAAATACATTTTGCAACCATTGATTGAGAAGCCCAATGAAAATTATTCATAGAGTTATTCGATCGCGGGACAAAGAGTTTCTCCATAAAAAGGCTAGCTAAAACTGAAAGTTTTTTTCAAGGTCTGATAAAAAAAAACTTTCAATTCTAGGTAACTCTTTATCGACTATTAATAAGTTATTACCAAAGCAAAAGCTAGTTTTTCTTATAAAATACGTCTATACGTCAGCGCAACAAAAGACACAAATTAAAATTTAAAAAAAAACGTAGTTAGTTTTTAACTACGTTTTTAAGCTCGTTCAAACAAAAAAATACTTGAGCTTCATAATATTAGTAAAAATATTTCCGCAAAGAAGCATCGTTTAAAAAGTATATTGTCATAACTGCCAGTATCAGCTTTAATAAAACAAGTTTTAAATAGATTGCTACTTGCTACCGTCCACGTGTAAGTAATTATAGTGAGACAAAGGGCCACTTGGACCCATTGTGACTTGAAGTAATTGTGTTGAGCAGTGACGGGTTAAAGTCACTGGTGTCAAGTTTAGTATCTTGTTTCGAATGTTATCATTTTGTTTTTACAATTGTTTCAAAGCACTTGCTTATCGAAAATCCAGGTGTGTGGAACTTGAGTCCATGACCTGGCAATCAAAACTATGGAAACTTTATCAGTTACTAGCTCTTACCCGCGGTTTCGCTCGCGCTTGTATACTTTAGAACTTCTTTAACCTTTCGTTATAGGTATTATATTAAAAAATATCTGCATCTGGTTGGTTCTGGGTGGGTCACTAGTGTTGTAATTATTAAAAAAATAAAGAAAAACATTTATCTTTTTTACTTTTGTTTTGCTGGGGGTTTGAGAAATCTTTTTGCTTTGTGGATGCCTACGTCATAAGAGTAATATTTGTGCGAAATTTCACGTTTCTAGCCCTAAGGGTTTGGCATGTGCATTGATATTATATTAGTTATATTATATTAGTCAATCACTTTTACCTTTTTAACACGCTTTTATTAGGTCGACCTGTATGTATGTAACTATGTAGTCAAATCTAAGAAAACTAATTTAACCACCTTTTAAAGATCGTAGCGTTTTGAAAATTGGCAGTTGTATGTGATTTTGATGACAATACAATAATATGGTACTGTCGAGCTGATCTGATGATGGAGCCGGAAGATATGAACTGGAACTTCATGAAGGATGATCGTGTCATAGCCGTGTTTGGACTTGTTAGAAAGGTCTTGTAATGAACTTTGACCACGATTAAGTAAAGCGTGTTTTTTAGTGTTTTTTAAACTATTAATTTATTATATAATAATATAGATACATGTATGTGTAGGCAACCATCGTGGAGAAGTCCTTGCTAAAACGTAGTATAAATTTGTTCTGTTGATAAATATTTATATAGGTGATTTCACACGTGTTTTGGTAAAATTTTGTATTGTTATACATTAGCAATTTATGATACTTGTTATAGTTGTTCTAACTTCTCACTTAAGCAATCAAAGCGCGAAAATGTTCATCCAGAAATACTTATAAGACGGTTACTAAAATTATATGAGTGCAGTTCATAACAATCATAAATAAAGACGTGGGAAGCTCACAGCTCATTGCACATTAATGCAATAAAACTTTTTGTTTTTATTATTATTTATGAACAATTAACATGGCCGACGTTGTTACAGCTACAATTTTGTAACATGTGTCCAGCTTGAAGCTATTATTTTAGTGTAATGACTTCTTGGTACTCTTTAAATGATAACAGACGTTTTATTGCTGAGAACACAGAGGTATTGTGTCATAAATGAGACTTGATTGATGTGGTAGCTAAGCATACTATAGAATAATAAGTATATGAATACAAGAGCTTTGGTAGGGATGCGGGGTGGGGGGGGGCGGGGTATAAGTAGTTAGTGGGTGCCAGAGCCTCCTTCGTTTTGTCATCAGTGTGTATCATGTGCAGGTGAGGTTGGCTTGAATCTTTGAGATGGTGATCGGATCCCGATGCAGACATCAAATGCAAAAGATAGAGAGGTTTACAAGAAAGAAGGGGAGGCCTTTGCCCAGCAGTGGAATCTAATAAAAGGCTCGAGAACAAGAGAATGTCAGCAACATAATACCAGAAGACACTGATCTTCTAGTGGTTTAAGGGTATTTTAATCTTTGAAATTCTTTTCCTAATTATGACCACCCTAATTTCAAATCGCAACAAATCTTTGCAGTAAAACAAAGTGCCCCAGATTTAAAACGTTTGTATCTTGAATTTGAGTGCATCATTTAACCTAATGATGCAGTTAAACCGATAAAATCATAACCCACAAAAGAAAAGAAAATGAGACTTAAATCGTCCGATAAAAGAGCACAACTTAATAAGACAAGATCAGTCCAAAAACAAAATGCTTACAAATCGTCGCAATAATTTCTGAGATTAAAATGGACCAGACCAACTTGCAGTTCCCATCATTTTGGAATATTAAGAGAATCGTGACAAGATCCCTGTTGAGAAATTACTGTAAACATAGTTATGATACGTTAAGCCGTCATTAGGTTGGGTTTGGAGCCAATCAGGAACCTGTTTTTTACGACGCAATAAATTTGGGTAACAGTGCCTTTTGTTGCTTTGGCTAGTGTCTTTTCCTTATGGAACAATAAGAGACAACATTTACACGTAATTATACAATGTTTAAGGTAAATAACTGTTGTGACCGTCTGTAATGGCCGCAAAGGCCAATGATGATGAAGGAAAATAAAAAGCAGGTGATTGCTGGCATAGTGTGAATGTTTAAAAAACAATATTTAAATTCAATTCTGCTCATAGGTATCTCATTATATCTCATTATATGCTACGATTGGGCGAAAGAAAATTACTATATATTATAAGGAACGATTATTATTCACTACACTTGTTTACCCCGCTCGGGGATTGGCGATTTCGGATTACATTTCCAAATTCAGGTTTTCTCACGGATGTTATTCTTCAACAATTATTGTCAGTTGTAACGAGGATAATTTGTCTCAAAGATATAGAAAATATATGAGTCCCAAAACAATATTCAAAAGAAATATAGAGCATAACAGCTATTACATTCATGGATATGCATCAAAATTTTAACGAGTTAATTGTTTTTTACTTCGACTCTAGTTCATACCTCCATAACAATAACGTACCCGCTAATATATAACTATAATACCTACATCACGTTAATAACAAAACCGCAAATGAGAACTTCCTACACACAGCTTTACTATAAGGAAAACCACTCCGTTGTTGTGATATATTTCTCAGAAACGGTTTAGATTGCCCATCCTTTCTTGAAAAACGTCTTCTTGATAATCGAGCTTCCAAGATTCCTGACTAAGACGAATATTTCCAGAAATTATTATAAAAGAATGTAATACTATCGTATATACAGGAACAAACGCAGAGCTTGCAGGTTTTCATCTTGAACATTATCGTACTATTTCTTATGTATCTTTTGATTTTTATGTATCTCTCTTTGTCTGTTTCAGGTAAGTTGCAATTTTATAATTTTCTTCAGACTTCACAGTGGTAAGGTAATTTTTCACGCATCTATGTTATGAGGCAGGTTTTTTCGGATTTAATCACCTTTTTACAATTTTTTTAACAGTCGTAGCATGTCGTCACAATATGCCTGTTATCTTTTTCAAGAAATAAGTAGGTCTAATATTTTTATATCCGACTGATGTTTCTTATTATTGTTATAAGTGATGTATATCACAAGAGCGCGCGAGCGCTACAACCTGTAAACCTTTTTTTTATATTTATTATATTAGTCGATAAAGATGGTAACCAGATTTAAAACACCAAATTATCCATAAACTTTTCCAACACCCGATACGTCAATTACAGATCATATTCAACCATAAAGTTCAACCACTTTTGTTACCAAAACTTAACCTTACAAAAACTGTGACACTGACCGAGACAAAAAACAAAGACGCACTTGCGGTCTCTCAATAAAATCAAATTAAATTAAACCCTGTGTAAAGATGAATAAGGATTACAATAATGTATTTATTAAAATGAGTTTTATATTTGGAGCAATAAGGATGTTATTAAACAGTTATTTTGAAGACGATGGTAAAGTTATAGTTGTATTTAAAAGACCGATCGATCATACAAAGTTTATTAAGCGTCAGATTAACTTTCAAGTTGAAGTTAGACGCGACAGACCCTTATTAGATGATGAGATAATAGATGTTAAGGTAGAAAGTGTTATGAGAAAATAGGATTATGGGTTAAGAGGTATATAAAGACTGCTTTAGAATTCCCGTTAGATGGATTGATAAATCTAAAATTAACCTATACTATAATTATAAGACTGGCACAGAACTAGGGAGAATGGCACGTAAGAAGAGGGGTCTATGTACATCAGTGAGATGATAAGTTCTATAGATGACGATGATGGTGTATATGGTTGTTAGGAATGTGAAGGTAACCATATGCGTCACTTACGCTTTCACGGCTAAACCAATTAACTTATTTTGATGAAACCTTTATTTTTTGAAACACAAGGGTAAGATTCAACCCCAAGAAAGGATATAAGTTACTTTTTGTATATACCTAAGTTAGACGTGTGAATTTGGGTTGTAATATTGTTTTTGAATTTAATGTTTATTTAAAGGATCTTTTACAAATGTAAAGTTAGTTAGTTATGTTAATTGCATGTGATGGAAAATTAAATCCTAAATTGCTGTAACTTAGCTTAATGTTGCGCAAAAATCTACCTGGATTACAATAGAGTTTTTTTTCAACGGCATGTACAAAGTTGACAATAAAAGTAATATTCGACCGGAACGAAATCATAAATCATAGCAAGTAACACCATAAGCAAAGTCCGATAGACAATATCTGATGTTGCCTTAGACAAAGTTAAAAGTCCCATTTATTCAAATCTATATCTCATATTTGGTAGTTCAGTCCTAGAAAATAGGGTTGAGAATGGCTTGGCGGTAAAGATTCCCAACTGCAAAGATATGTAAGTGATGCACCAACAAAATAAGAAGGAATGATAGTAAGAAATTGTCTAGTTCCAAAGGCTTATGGGCGTTGCGCTTCATTTAGCAAAAGTATATCGAATTCATCATGTGTAACGTCTGTGTTGTGTGTTTTTATTAAAAATTGGACGACGTAATGGGACTACGACGTCGTTTAAAGTTGATGGCATACGCTCCGATAGTAGTAGTTTGTTATAATGTTGCTAAGCGCTTTCAAGGAAATATGGATTGTGACCAACTATGATTAACTTTCATGTTTTTGTTTGATTTGATTTATGACTTAGGTAGTTCTTTTGTTAGAAACGTTTGATTTCTATGCTTGATTATATTATGTAGGAACTCTATCATTATCAACTTATTCTATATTTAGATCTTTACATTCACGAATTATAAATATACACAGTGTTCTATCTAGAAGTTTGGAATATTGTTACTCATCCGGTCGCAATTCATTATTCCAATTGACATGCAGAGATTTCGTTACAACACGATCATTAAACATTATTTCATAATCTACATACTTTTACACAGCTGTTCATACTTCTGCAATATTAGTAGCATCTATTGCTTTGTTCGGCTCGCTTATCTCTACACGCGCTCATTATACACGAGTAATGGACGCAACATTTACAAATAGTCACGACTCTGCATTATGCTTTAGTGACACATTATCGACATGATATTATGACGTTGATGACCTGCTACTTATGGTGCTTTTAGCGTCCCGATTTAAAATATGACATGTCTTTTTGTGGTTACTGATGGTGAAGGCGGAGGTAATATTTCATAGGCAATTAGCAATTTTTCATATCTACGGACTGAGCTTTTAGTATGAAAGTGGTTTGATATGAGCTAATCTGGAATAAAGGTGGGATATGTCGGTTGATTGCTTTTACGACGCTTAATGTTGCTGACTTATCTTCAAATGTCTTGGATGGAATGAAATCCTAAGCTTATGTTCAAGCACACTCGGATTCATGCACTATATTATTATTGATAACTGTTTCAGCTCCTCTTTTAGCTGTTTTGTCTTTGACACGAATTCGAGGCGTGATATCATTTGTCACATTATTTGCTTTACATCTTAAAACTACAGTACAATCTTCTAAAACAACGGTCTTGTTTTTGAACCCTTATCTAATATGACATCATGGCACTTATGGGCACGCTCTTGTAAATCACTCCTTCATGGGTTTGTTAAAACATTAATTGATTACTACCATAAAACATAGCACGTGGCCACACTTAAGTTTTTGTAATTGACACGGACAGACACTGTGATTTTGTTTCTATTTTTAGAGGTAGGTACTCCTGATTGGTAATTTGTCGTGTTTCGTTCTGGTGTAGTCAGGGAACTAAACGCAATTAATATAGTTTCATTTCTTTTTTGTTGCTGACCCGACAAAAGTTACGATGGCATAATTTGGAGAGGACCACCCTTATCACCTAGGGTTTTAAAAATGGTCTACGACCTATTCTCAGACCTACCACTTACACCTACACAAAAATATCATAAAATTGGTAAAGCCGTTACAGAGGAGTTCGATACAAGCAACGTTACACGTAATTTTAATCATAACGATTTAATCAGACTTTTCGTCACATAGACACGACATAGGTATTATTTGTATGAAAAAGTTGGGTTAGATTTGGATAAAAAAGTTAATTTCGAATTTTTTGCTGAAACTTGTAAATTCGTTCTCTCGTAATACATATATTGAATCGTATGATATCGCGATAATTATGAAAATTAACAATTGTATCTTATGTTCTTTAAATTAAGGTATGGTTTGATATATTAGTTAAGTTTGCAAAAATAATGAGTCATTAACAAAGAGAATATTATTTTATTCTCGAATTAAACTAATCTCAGTACTGTGTTCTGTGTCTACTTGTAATAAAACAACTAATAACATATTGTACAGAGTCGCCACACGCGTCGCCCGCGCACACTCATCGTGACACAAAGAAATGACTGCATTTGATTGTAAAATAAGAAATAATTTTTATATCCACTTAATGGTGTGGTGATGAGGTATACTGTCGGTTAGATTGGCTAATATGTTCCAAGATTGAACCGGTACTATATTGGTTAGGGTTAATTTTATTAATACATATTAATAATTTATGAATGAATATGAATCTTTGAACTTCAATCACAAGGGCTGTAGAGTATTAGAAAGTCCAAGAATAATATTTAGAATGCAATTTTTCAAAGATACATGTTAGAACTTATATTGAGAAATAAAAATTCTTGTAGGTATATCTACGCATGCTTATATATTACATAAATTTTAATAGCCCAAATATAAAATGTTTGTTAACTTTTACAGCCGTATGTCACGGCTCTTGTTAACTGCGCAATAAGCTCGATTCGATGACGTAGAGAAATATCTTCAGTTGGATTTTAACTGGACTTTTTAAATAATTACCTTTATAACACAACCATCTATTAGATCTTGGAATATAACCTTACTTGGGGCTTGTTACACCTTTGGTGATGAAGGAAATTAGTTGACAATATATTTACAGTTTATGTTATTGAATAGTTCCAATTTCATGCAAAAGATGGCGCTGAGTGTTTGTGAGACCAACAGTAAAGAAGATTAAAAAATTAAGTTGAAGGAGGCCAATAGATACTTTAAGGTCATTGTGAAACAGTTTTTGAATACCTATTTTCTGTAATGATAATTCTTTCTCTTCACTAAGGCTACTTGCGCAATACGATAAAAAATGGGATATAAATCGCAGATGTGAAATCTTACTTATGGTAATTTGAAACGATTTATTTTCGCATTGCGCGCTTCCCGTTAAACCTAAAAATAAGTTCACATTTAAAATATTCACTTACATGCAGGTGCCTCATCAATCTTTCTAAATAGTCTTCTTATACTCAAAACCTACCTATTACCTCTCACACCGTTACATAAACATGTTAACAATAAACATTACAAAGAGTACTTAAATCATACCTAAGTAGGATACGAGCCAGTGTTTAGGGCATCTAAATCGTCTAGAATTGCTGAACAAAGTACGTCTACTTAACTGCTCTAAAGTGTGCTCGTAAAGTCGGTAGCTAACATAGCATTGGGGTCGGGCGTGTATTCCACCGTCGTGTAGCATTATTGCATTATTTTAGCTGGTGCGAATATTCGTAATTCTTTTTTCTTTTGTCTTATCTAATAATTTATTTATTTTTAGATATAAGAGCATGTATTCAAATTTTAAAATGTAGGTTATTAATCGGTACAATTTAGAAACAAAATGAGAAAGCCCTAGAGGTTTCTTCTTATCGATTGCTTAAATAAACGAGTCAACAAGATGTGCAGTAAATAGTAATAGATGTGTAGTCACAATACACTATTTAATTTAATAAATATTTTCTGATTTGCGAAGTTAAGTCAAGTAAAGTTTCAAGTGACAATAAACATATCCAAATTTTCTAAACCTCTAGTTTAAATAAGATCTTGCATACTTATTTTTAAGTAGGTCCATTTCATGTAATATACAAATAAAATAGTTGAAAATATGTAAAATTAATTCATATACTTGCGCGGTTGAAACTGCGGGGCACAGCTAGTAGCTAAATAAATTATCAAACAAATTGACTATTAATGGTTAAAAAGCATAAGGATTTTTGAAGAAAAGAAAAAGTTATCCAACATTTTTTATTTGTTAGGTTAGGTTGGTACGCCACGGTGTAAAATGGTCCTTTAAGTGGCCGCATAACGTACAGGAACAGCAAGTTGGCCAGCATTTAACTTTTGATTTATCGAACCATCGCCTAACGGGATCTGACGTCATGGGGTTAACTATCCTTGCGTAACTTAACGACACTCTTAATTAATATTAGAAGTTGAAAAGTTTATTGTAATTAGTAAAATCAATTAACTGTTAGGTCTAGTGATTAGTTTTAAGATGCGGTCGTTTTAGTTTGATTGCCGATTAAGTTTTCAAGTCCATATATCACGGCCTTAAGCCCGATTTTACCATGTAGGAAGTAGTGTGGTGATTCAAAGTTATCGATGGGCTATAAATAGCACAAAAAAGTTTAATAAGCCCAAGAATAAGCATTATTTTTCGTTTTGCGTATGTTTTTTGTTTTTTTTTAAATAAGAAGTTGATATCTATTAAATGTAATTAAATTCTTAGAAATTTCCTAAAAACAATAAATTAAAGTATAGTTGTAACAGAAAAAGCAACTTTAGGAAACCGTCTATCTGTGACCATGTCACCTGCAAAGGCTTTGAAACGTCGGGACCTGAAACAAAATATACCGCGATAGAATCCGCTCAAAAAGTAGTTTTCGTTCAATATCTAACATTTGCGTAAACCCCAGAAAACAAGAGTTTTAGGAAATAAATAAAGAAACTCTCAACAGAATCCAATACTCATAGAAAGTTTGAACTATATCTTATTCCATTTCCTATTTCATTTATCTTTAGATTTTATTTTACCACTAACATTAACAAATGTCGAAACATATGATTAACTCTAATATGAAACTGAAATCAGATTCGTCTTTATTTTAGTCTCGATAATCACTAAACTTGATCTCTCACAGTAGCTTTATGCCACAATAGCCATAACATCATCAAGGTAACACCTATTACATCTTATAACATTAGCTAACACATAACACAAACAAACCACGCCAATCATAAGCCCGGTGGTCCTACAACTGTCTCGGCGCTGCGCAAACGCAATAAATACACTCGTATTATATTACAACTTGTATTTCGACGCGCGTGCGCACATCAAATCTACCATCGGTTTTAATGCATCCTCTCAACGCTTAGGACTGGGATTGTATTGGTATCGATATCGATGTAGTTTAACTAGTCACTCGACTCAAATCAAAGATCTGATTTAATCTGAAAACTTGCGGCAACGGGCAACTCGGTCGAAACGCCAAGCCTCAAAAGGTAAATACATGTACCCAAATAATTCACTTTATTAGTATTAGTGATCTACCTAATTCTATATTAATCATGCAACCGATAGTTTAAAAGTTTATAAAGTACTTTTGACTTTACGTCTTACATATTATGAGTACCCTTGAAAGGACAATATAATTAAAAGGTTGTAACTAAAACGAATAATGCCTGCATCATTTTGTCGAATTTAACCCTGACCTATGTATTTTAAAACTAAAGTGGACTCTTAAAGTAATTCGCATTCCACGCAAAGACTGCGTTGATTATACCTTAGAACTTACTTTTTTTTCTGTGATGTTTAATTTCGGCGAATAAACTTATTATTATTATCTTACTTCTACTATTAATGGCGGAAACTATCGACAAGATATTTCGCCAACCTATCACAACACTACACGTTACCAGTTTGTCGTATCGAACAAACGGTCCTGCGGTGTACCTATGTTAAATATAATATTATGTGGTGAAGACATAGTGGAAGAAATCGACCTGAGTTGGTTTAATCTAATATTGAAATAACATCGACGTTTTTACCTTTCGTAATGTAATTTTACAGTAGCGTAGTAATTTTATTGTTTGTTATGTAATGTTGTAATTTTGGAGTATCGATAGTACTTTGTAGTATTGTTTTCTTTCAGTAATTTGGTTTGGCTTTAGGGTATCGGTATTAAAATTTTAATAGATTATTTTTGGTTTTTATATGTTTATTCATTTAGAAGTCTACCTATATTTTTTTAAAGCAAAAAAAATCAAATTTTATCTGAACAGTTTTTGGCGAACAAGTCGCCAAATACTGTTCAGATAAAATTTGATTAGAGTCCAATGACACGAAAGGAAGAAGATGGGGTACTGTACTACCTGGCAACATGGGCTGTGGATGTCAGATAGGCAGTCGCTCCATGTCTTGTCCAAGACTGGAAGATGATCCCAACCTAGGTTGGGGAAAGGCTAGGCAGATGAAGATGATAGAGACAACTGCCAAAGTAAAAAAAAAAATAAGGTTTTTCTTGATTTTAACTGTGAGTCAACGTCTGAGATTTGTCTATACATTATTTTCTTGATCATAGTTTAAGAACTTAATAATGCCGTATGGTAAGTAACGCAGTTTTTTCTAATTCATATTTACCACCAAACAAAGATAGTATTTTCAGTATCGTATAATTTTATTTTATAGAGACATGAAATATTAAATAATTATTTTTTTATTTATTATCGCAATAGCGTTCGGCTTCCTCTGATAAGAGCATTGTCAGTTTATATTTTGTTTTATTTATTTTCACGTTAAGGCACTTACAAAACATTGGAATATTTATATATTTTTTATTAGTCTCTTTTTTATAAAGACTGAAAAATTAAGTACAATAAAGGCATAGATTTATTGTAATAAATTACCACTTTAAGTGTAGTTATAATTGCGTAACATTCAAAATCGCCAATCAGAATAATGACAATAGCATATTAAAGTTCTGAGTACCCAAAATATATCTGTTTATCGCATTTTATAATGAACTAGCTGTTGCCCGCGGCTTCGCTCGCGCGTAAAATAAAGAGTAGTATTAAAGGTAGATGGATGTATTCTGTGATTTTCAAAGTATGGAGTATGAATAAAATTTTTCATAAAATATTATGGCGTTAAAATAATAATTAACGTAAAGTAAGTAGCAAAAGCATTTGTGTTATGGAATCTGAGACAACGAAGATACCATAAACACCCAGACTCAAGACAATTTATAAAATTTATTTTCTACATGGACCTGTCCGGGGATCGAACCTGGGACCTTAGAGCTGGCGACACCTTAAAAACCGGAGTGAAAGCCGACACCTTAAAAACCGGAGTGAAAGCCACTCGACCACGGGGGTCGTCATTATAGATATGTCTTAGATGGGCGTTATCTTATCTACTTATCTTTTCATCTGTCTATCTTTGAGAATACCGAATGTCACATACCAACTATTTCAGCCCCTATTTCGCCCCCTTAGAGGGTAGATTCCTAAAAGGCTAAAATCACGGAAATACATCTTATTTATTTCTAACTAATAACCCTTGTATGAAATTAAATGTGTCTATCTTTGAAAACGACACAATTCATGTACCTACAAACTTCCAACCCCTATTTCACTGTCTTAGGGGTATTATTTTTAAAATCGCTGAAATACATCTTTATTTATTTCTATCCTGAAACCCGTATACAAAATGTCATGTGTCAATCATTGAAAATACCGAACTTCCCATACAAACTTTCAACCCCTATTGCACCCCCTTAGAGGGTAGATTTCTAAAATCTCGGAAATACGTCTTATTTATTTCTAACTAATAACCCTTGTATGAAATTAAACGTGTCTATCTTTGAAAACGACACAATTCATATACCTACAAACTTCCAACCCCTATTTCACCCTCTTAAGGGGATGATTTTCAAAATTGCTGAAATACGTCTTTTTTTATCTCTAACCAGAAACCCTTACACCAAATTTCATGTGTCTATCATTGAAAATACCGAACTTCCCATACAAACTTTCAACCCCTATTTCACCCCCTTAGGGGATAGATTTCCAAAAGAATAGCCTATAGTCCTCAATAAGTGGACTATCTAACAGTGAAAAAATTTTTCAGATCGGATCAGTACTTCCTGAGATTAGCGCGTTCAAACAAACAAACAAACTCTTCAGCTTTATAATATTAGTATAGATAATAATGACCAGATCAAAAGCTGGAACATGCGCTATATCCTGTAAGTATATTTATTTATGCCAGCTTAGCAGTTTGCCATCAGATCTCGTCACACACAGGCATTAATCAGTAGTGGATGCGAGATTCAAATACCGTCCGTTCAGTTTAATAAAGACAAAAATATGAATAAAGTAACCTTGATGACCTAGCTGTACCCGCGACGTTGTTCGCGCTGATCAGTCGTAATAGGTATGCATGTGAAAAATATTTTTGACTGACTGAATCACTGAATGCGCTTTAGATGGCTCAAGTCGCCTGATACGGGTATTTGACAATTTGGTTTCTTTTATGTAAGTCGCAGAAATTGCGGGATTTAGATGATGGACTTATCAACTAACTGACTATGAACTTCACCTGTTTAACAGTAAAGTGTGATTGTAAAAACTTTATGCATTTTTGTTTGTCTCGATCAGGCATCAAAAATTACATGAGCAGCAAGCTATCTAAAAAATTAGCCATGTAAAAAATTACAAACTAAAAAATAATACAAAACACAAAAAGGGTTAGCTGTAAGAAAGTCGGTTCTAGAAATAAAAAACAAAATATGTAGTAACATCAGGATTTGAACACGCAGCAAGATATTTCACATTTCCTATCGTATAACCACCGAGCTGTTTAATATTACTGTAAGCTTCTTAAATAGTTATTCATACTTCAATAAACTGATCGCTATGGCAACGTTATTTTCGCCATGGTTACTTTTTTGTTTATATGTCAAAGATTACGTGTACAGATGAATGGAGATTATGCAAATTTAGAGTTTGATCCCTATTTAATATGGACGACCATATTGATGAGAGCTCATCCTAAATTGGACTTTGTGTCGCCGATATCGCTTTCTATTGATTCAAATGTACATAACTTTTTTGTTTATGAACCGATTTCGATGAAACCAAAACTAAGTTATACCTCAAGTTACGTATAATTTTTGTATATAAACATTGTCTGCATGGGATTCATAGATTTTACGTGATGTGCGCACAAACAAACATATAAACAGACAAACAGACAAACAGACAAAAATTTCAAAAGTGATGGAAATGGGTTCTCTTAGTTATCTTTTCACATGCTGGCTATTTTTTTTTTCAATTTCTTCAATGTACAAAAATGACTTTTCTACAGATTTATTATATGTATAGATAAGGTATTAAAACTCCAATAATTATACTATAACATGTACTATCATAAAACAAAGTCATTGAGATGAATAACTTTAAATTGTAGATTGCGGTAACTACGTAATATTTTAATTCAAGAATAATTGTCAATAATTACTTGTGTGGTGACAGTTTGCTATTATACTGCCAACACAACCTGTTATATGACAAGTAACATTCATGGAAGTTGAACATCCATAATTTATGTTAACATAGAACAAATTATTATTATTCCATGTATTTGCTTGTACATTTCTATTAATTGTTGTGGTAAGTAATTAGTGCGCCGGTGAATCATTGTTTGTACCTAAACAGGAAGCGTCTATATTATGTTTAGATAACAATACATTTTTTTTAATTAGTTTGTACTGTAAATTAATTTCGTCGAGGAAGGCTGATGTAACACTAGCTCCTTACCTACAAATCACGGGTTTTAAGTGTCAAAAATAATTGTATTATCAAGCATATGTCCACTAGTTACACAAAAGTAGCCCTTGTCTCTAAATATTTTACAACAGATAAAAGTCTATCTGAGGGAGACCGTGAAAGATGATATGAGAAAAAAAGGAGTGGATGCCGCGATGACGAGTAATAGAGAGGAATGGAAGGAAAATACGCATTGCGCCGACCCAATATAGTATATTGGGTCAAGAGCAGGAAGAAGAAGAAGATAAAGTCTAACTACCTGAGAATACGTTATTTTTTCTAACTATAAATTACACAGACTGTTGTCAACTTTTCGACTTCCAGGCTTATTCTACAGAACAGAAATTGTATGAACATACAAATTAACAAATTTAATTTCAAACATCCATCTGATCATATAAAAATAGAATATAGAATATAGTAACACTATGGTGGTGACAATAATCAATAAAAAAAAACATTATTTATCAAAACAACTTCCCCTTAAGCGCAATGGCACAATACGGCCTTATCTTGTCTCACGCATGCGTAGTAGCCAGTTGTAAAATTATCTCTTTGTAGCGTTATTTATATAAGTATGCATATAAATGCACTGTAGTAATATGGTCATAATGTCATGCTAAGTGTAGTCATTGTTGCATAATAATCTCGGGTTATTATGTGAACTCTGTTGGTATTTACTTAGAGTTTTATTATGTTGACTCTTGGTCTAGGATTATCTCTTGTTTGACGGTATAATGCAAATATTTGCGACTGGTATCCAGTTAAGAGAAAAAACTTGATATTATTTTATTTACATTTTTCTTTTTATTTATTTATTGCCACAAAAAATACAAAAAATAATTACACTTGAATTATTACAATTTTAAGAATGTAGTAGAATATTTATTTATATTTGTTGACCACTAATAACCAATGTAAGATTTAACTTGTAGTACTAGGGCTCTCGTAAAAGATCACAACCGAAAGTTAATAATGAGGAAGTGAATATCGTAGATACTCACATTCACGCGCTTATTTTTAAAAGAGACATCTTGGGACAGCGCAACACTCGGCCATCTGACCCCAAACCAGGCAGAGCCTGTAAAAACTTGTTAAAGGTAATTTTTGTTTCTGAATACGGGGGTAAATTGCTAGTTTTGATACAGTATAAGTCAAATAAAGGCGCTTATCTATAGCTGCGCACGCGGTGCATGATGACTACGCCACGTTGGTTGCGTGTATCCTGTTGCGTTCCAGCGTGTCCGTGGGCGATGTAGATGCTACCACAACTATTTTCATATAATGCGAAGCTTGGCAAACGTGCGTAGCCTCTCCGTCGCATTGGAACAGCATCATTATTATCTGTAGAATACATTTTTGGCAAAACTAACACACCTTCACACACCTTCATCTATGTCACGTCATCGGAGGTAGTCACTGAAAATCAGTTTGTTGTGATGGTGGTCACAACCAGAGCGAGTACCTCATTGTCACACTCAATGGCATGCAATGTTAAAGTTTTATGTTATTATTCAATTTGTTGTTTTGTCTATTGCGTTTTCTTTTTATGTGTAGGTACTTGAGTATTTACACGATAATTAATAGGTGTGTCAATAAAGGTTTTTTCTTAAATATTTACAAAAATAAAACCATAACATGTACCTACTTCATAAACCACAAATATTAATTATATTATTGATTTTAAAATTCATTGAATTACAAATTCTGCGTAACATGATTATTTTCCTTATTGAGTATTTAGTTTATAAATAATTGAATATTGTTGTTAATGAAAATGCAAGTGTTCGTTATCATAACATAACAATTATATCTATTAATTGTTATGCTTCAATTATAAATAACAATGATTTATATTAATTGTAAGGTCAAATCATGTTCATTGTTTTGTCTTAATGTTTATGTAATTAATGTAGTCAATGTTAAGAGTTATGTTTTAGTAAGTATTTAATAACCTAACTTTGATCTTGAGTTACTGTCATAGGTTAAAAGTTCAAGTTGGTACGTAGTTTAAAATAAAGCGTATTAGTAATGTATTGTAGTTTATTATCAATTGTAAATATGAATTAGTAATTAACTAAATTATCTTGATAGTTTACATTCTTGAACTGCGTGAGAATTCTCAAGACAGTTTCAAAGGATTTCATGGGCTTTTGAAGCTTTGAAATCGAACGTATGTTTGCACGCGTATAACATCAATATGTTTTTTTGAGGTGGTAAGTTAATGCAAGCAATCATTGCTCCAAGGTACGGCGTTTGTAGTTTCAGCGCTAAAAATATCGGATTTCACCGAGTTAAAAAAACTCTGGTCCCGAGTAGATAACCTAAAAAAATCTTGATCAAGTCATTTAAAAGAAAGATCCATAATAAAAACTACTTTGTTACACAAAAACATCTTTATCTTTCCAATAAAAAGTTGAAAGATAAACAAATATGAAAGAAACACAATAATATTAATAACTTAACACTCAAAGATGTGAGTCAGTAAAACTGATATGGACATTCAAGTGTTGATAATCCACTTAAATATTTTGCAATATGAAATATTTTATCGTAGTCAACAACGGCCTTACCTAGTAATCTATAATAATAGTGTGGGAATCCTTGCTGTTTGCTAAAGATAATTATTTTATTACGTTCGTCGTGATTTTTAAATGACAAATCGTTTTGTGTAATTATTTAGTATTATGGTTGTAGGAAATCCAATCGTAACTGATACCAGCTCACGTAGACAAGTCACATTTCTATATTGGATCACGCTGATGGAATCGCTCGAATCTATGGAAGTGACTAGTCTAAGTCGAAGCATATTGGATTTAAACAAATTATATTAAATATTTTCATTCTTAATAATAAATATCAAATATAATAATGTACATATTTACATACAAAAATAACAAATACTTAGGTATTAAAAAAATACGTCAAAATAAACATGCTTTGAACAATTTTAATATATAACACACAGTCCACTTTTGGCTTTATATTTGGATTCCTATCTCACCATACATTACTTAGTATGTAAGTATGTATGTAAGTAGAAATACTTATGTTTCACCAATTAACATGGACTTTATAGCCACTTGAAGGCCAGGCAATCACCAATTGTCATTTAGGTCAAAAACCACACAAGACTTATCGAAATCATAGACTTCATGAATTAGACTTGTCCTTTTTAAACTTTTGGGCGATTGGATCATCGTGCATAATGGAACTTTTCTAGGGGAAACTACTCACCCAATAATGATGAAACGGTAAGGAAACTGCTCAAATGCTTACACTTGTTGAAAAATATTTGTCATTTACCTAATAGCTAATTAGTTGAAACAAAAATAATAAAGCACATGTGGGCACATGATGATAAAATCATTTCAGTATGTCAATATTGTGTCAGGCACGTCGTGTTCCAAAGTTCATAATGTCCAATTGTTATGATGAATACCACAAATGTTTATAATGAAACTCACAAAACAGGAAAAATTAACTTCTAAATCATGCAAAACATTTAAAATATTGATCAAAACGATCACAAAGAATTGACTGTGTACCACAGATAATATTCATAGTACATTTTAATGATCATCAATCGTTATTAGATTCTGCGTAGTCTCTTAGGTCAAGGCTAAGACTATAGACTGGATGGGTACCCGTTGCGCGATAACCTACAATACGTACTGTTCTTGGTGTTTATAATCTTCTCTTTGTACGTCTTGTGTAATGTCAATTGCAACGTACGAGGTTCGCATCCATAGTTGTGACAAAAATTGTGTGGTGAACAGAGATTCAGGTTCTTTGTGTCCAACAGCGTAGTGTTAATTGTCTGTCTATTGCAAGATACGTTTTAAGGAAAAGATCATGATGATAGATTGAAGCTTGATTATCCTCAATAATAATATCCCTAAAATACATTCCTTGAAAAGACAGTAAAAATACTGACGTACTCTTGCAGTCTTGAGGTGCTTTCTATTAGCCTTGATAATTTTTGTTTTGATTGTCTATCAACTCCATAAAAATATACAAGAAGAAAAAAAATATTCCCTGAAGAACTTTACCGGTGACGGGGCAAGTTAGATCGAACATAATTCGCGAAGCAATGGCTGGCTTCAGGGTTAGCTACTGTCTGACGTAGAAGCTTAAGTTACGAGTGGCAAGCTTTTTCAATCAGTTAAGTATCGTCCATGCTCTTCTTTTAGTCATTTATATGAAACATTAGGTAAGACTTGTGATGACTATCATATCTAACTGGCATTCAAAATATATTTATTTTCAAAGTATCTTAAACTCTCGACGAACGACAAAAATCGGTGTTCGAAAATGGATGCTTCTTTCTTTTCAAAGACACTCAATCCTAAGAAAAACTAGAAAAACTCACTTTGAAAGTATTTATTTCGCACCAGTAGGCAGGGAGGACCGTCTTCTGAGAAAAAAAAATATAATTATTCCCAAGTTTCTGACTTGGACCGAATCTAAACTATAGTATTACGTACAACATTATAGTAAGGTATACACGTATGAACTTTCGCAGTGGGCAACGGCAGAAGCGGTTCCAAACCGGTTCCAATACTGCAATGTACGGCGACTTGACTCGGACAGAGTCGTTGAGGCTCCATTAATATTGAACTAGGAATATTATGTGAAACGAACTGGTTCTCGATAGCTTCAACAAGTTTTTAAGACGGTTTGTTGTAACACCCTCTGGAAGACCTAGTGTATCTACGTCTTGTTTAAGATGATTATCAATATTTCTGACAATATTAATTTCAAATTTTACTGTCATTTGATGTTCTTTACTGCTTGGGAAATTTCCAGACCATTTTTATCAACAGTTGGTCCTTATTATAGTTGCTTCCATCACTCATAAGTGAATTTTCCTCTCAATATTAAAATAAATTACAAAAATAGATTATGATTGACATTTCTACCATGCCTAGGAAGGGGTATGTTTTATCTAGAATAAGCAAACGTGCTGTAATTATGTGATCCAAATGTTGTTACTGCAATGGCTTCATAATATTGTTTGTGAAAATACCAAAATCCATAAAAGGAGGAGTTAAAAGTATAAAGTTTGTTTGTCGTTTTAAAGATAATAGAACTCTCCACAGTTTTCTTGTTTTAAAGCTAGATTTAACTGAGGCGTCTTTATTACTTCTTGTACTAAGATACTATCGTACCCCATACAATCACTTACTATAACTATATTGTGTTCATACTGTTTCCTGGTTCAAATAAAACATGTTTCTTACATTGTTCTTTATGGCTTTTATGTTTCTTTACTTCTTCTAAATTATGGAAGTCAGCTTTATACTCTTTTGTTGGGATTATTAGTCCTTGTTTATTTCGAGTGTTTTTCTTTAAGTTTCTATTTGAGGTATCGTTGATGGTATCGTTCCGTTGGTAAACTAAGTTATTTTACTGTTTGCCATTCTATCTGTTTAAGACGTAGTAAATTTACTCATGTTTCTATTTTCTATATTTGTTGAAAGAGCAGCCTGTGAAGGATTTAAAATATGAACTGTAGAGCCTCGATAAGGAAAGCAGTAAAAATGAAATACTTGGGATTAAAATTAATGCTTTGAGGTTGTTGAATGCAAAAAGGATGCAGATGAAGATAATGTATAAAACAATTGCAGTTTCTACTTCTCAGTAACACGTTACCATACATCAAAACAATCACAATCATGAGAGTACTGACATTATTCTAATCTGCTATATACATATAAATAATGGAACAGTCGTTAAATATCAGTTCTGAGGCGATTGCAATGACATAAAGCTGTTTTACATCTACAACATTATATTAATTTTATAAATCTTCAATTGTGAACTCTATACCTTCATTATAAGATTTATTTTAAGTTTTTGTAAGTTTGTCTGCATGTCTGTCAGAAGTCTTTGGCTTGCGTAATGCTAGATGTACTGTTTTGTATTATGTCTGTTAAGTGTTGGCGTAATTGAAATTGTGTCGTATTGATCTTTGATTAGTTATAATTACTGCTGTTTGTATTCCAATTTGTTTTAAGATTGACTTGGTTGATTTATTGTCGAAGTTCTTGTGCTGAAAAGTTTATCTACTGTTTGGTCTGGAGACAGGGGATTTTTTTTTTAAATGAAGTAACTAAGAACAAAACATAAAAAAAAGAATTATCGTATGAACACAATCATGTAATGTTCTCTAAATTGTGCCATATTACTTATTTTGTGGACCTGGATTTCAATCTCGTGTTACCACACATAAAATCAAATCCATATCCATTTTGAAATTATCAAACTCTACCTGTGCCCTACTGTTCCACCTGCTTTAGTCGCCCCGTTCTCCATTATTTCCCATAAACTCCAATTTTTTTTGTAAAATTTCCATTGTTTTAATATTCATTCTGCGATCGGGATGGAGACGAATCCAATAAAATCAAGGATCACGAAAATCGGCCCACCTGTTCTCGACTTATAAGTCTTGTAACAACCCAACTTTGTTTTATATACATAAAGATATAGATTTCAAATCAAAACATACCACTTCATGTTTAATTTTAAATTCAATATTGTACAACCCGTACTAGTTATTCCATAATAAATAATTCCATAATGTATTCAAGCTATCCATCCAAAAGCCCTAAATGGTGGTGTTAAGCTCTAATTAAAGTTAGACAGGACCGGTCATCTATCAAGGCTGGCCTAGTTTTAATGTACTCACGTTTTATCAATTTGAACAACTGTATTCGTTCCGAATCGTATTCATTTCAACAACCAATTTAACCTTCTAAAAATAGAACTCTCTTAGTTGTTTAGCAGTACAACACGGCCATAATACGGCCAACGAATCTTGGCGAGTCAGTAAAGAGCTACGAGACAGTTTGAGTGAGATGCAAGTTCACATAAACAGTGGGTGAGAAGAAGACGACAATACCTTGTATTGCTTTTTAGGGTCGCCAAGATGTAGCGGCCGAAGAGTATGTGCAATTTAATATTCTATATTGTACAGTGGATGGCTGACTGCTGTCAACTGATAATGCGGGGCTAAGAAAACGTGGCTTTTATGAGGGTTGTGGAGGTCAGCCTGGAGGTACTACACCGGAGAAATTGCGGGAAACAGGCAATGTTTTAGATGTAGTGATGGTTGCTAAAATACTCGCTTTAAGTTAATTCATTTAAACTTGCATTTCGATGAGCGTAATCAAGCGATGAAGTTAAAACTTTCAACCATCCATATTTAAGTTAACACATATAATACTTTTGATCCTGAAAAACAAGTTACTTGTGACTCGCGGGTAACATAGTTGAATTTATAAAATTTCAATGTGTCTGACAGTCAAATGATTTGATGCTTCCATCACGTCATTTCGCATTGTTATTTTTATTATTTTCTCGTATATTTAATATACTGGAACAGATATATACCCATATGATTATCAATATTTTCTTCCTAACGCATTTTCAGGAACCGTTTTGTTGGTGTTTTTTGAGATATGCAATTTGACTAATCACAGTAACTATTATTTTTTCTATAATTTTAATATCTACTCCAGTTATTATTGTTGTTATTCATCCGTTAAACCGGTGTGTCACTGACAGCGCAGGTGTTGTTTGCAACACCGCCAACGGGATCATGCGTAGGAAAGGGACAATTTTGCATTGATTATACACGCAAATTGTTGTAATTTTGTCGTAAACTTTAGTTAAATATTGTACATGTGGATTGTATTTGTTGTTATGGTTATGAATAAGATAGGTACATTAGAAAATAGCTTAGGAAAAAGAGTGAACTTAAATAGTTTCTTATGAAGTTGCCATACCATAAGTTAACATAATTGTCAACTATTGGTTAACTCGGGATCAAAAAACTGGGCCTAAGGACATTCAAAATAGAAAATATTTTTTGGTTTATGTTATTGATTTTCCATCGAATATTTCTCACTACAGCTAATTGTTGAACATTGTAACATGATCACATAGGTAATCGGAATGTGAAATCATTAATTTTCATTAATTACTGAATATTATTTCCTTTGTGCACGGTATCTTTAATAGTTTGCAATTCGATTGCCCTTGTACTCTCTGCTTTGTGTATATATAATTACAATTTAATTAAACGTTACACCATAAAATCGAAAATCCTGACTCGAATTCGCAACCTGCTTCCAGTTCACCCACGCCTATCGTAGGCGCAACATGTTCGTAAACATGTCCCGACCGGCCAACCGTCGTAAAAATACGGGAACAACTTGCTGACTTTTATTTAAGATAGTTAAAACTTGAACATTGGACATCCATACTACTTCGACGTTAGTTATGTTACAATGTTAGAAGAGTTGATTGATTTGAGATTATTCTTTATGGACCTTTAGATTCTACTAAAATGGTTCTTTTTTCTTTGCAGTATTTTCGGCTACACAGATTATCTCAATTGTCTGTAGCTGTTTAAATATGATAGACAGGTGATTTTTTTTATTGAAAAATACCAAAACCAAGAAGGGAGGCCTTTGCCCTGCAGTAGGACAGTACAGGCAGAAAATAATAATCAATATTAATATTTAAATCACAAAAGACCTTTACTGGAATAGTCTGGACGAATAAAAATTCGTCTGAAGATTTCTTTGAACTTTTGCGCAAGAAATGACGTCGTTATGAAGTAGAAAAAATTGCCCTTTCAAGCAGAATCTCGATAACCCGCACTTAAGTCCAGGCAGGTATCGAAACATACGCTTTTGCAATTTAAATATAAATTTATATCAGGTTCAAACGGTGATAGAAAACTTATGGGAAAACCTTTATAATAAATTCTGTTCGTGTGTTATGGTATGGGAACTGTTCAAGTTCTGCTTGCCACGCTAGACATGACCTAACTGTTGGATAGAATGGTAATGTGGTGTTCTGGATGCTGGAGTAGGCACCAGAATACACGTAGACCTTAAGTACGTCATTTAGCATAGCATTCATTTCCTTTGAGACAAAGAAGAATCATTTGTTTAAATTTTATAGTTACTGTCAAACAGAACTATTCCTATCCATAATAATGCAGTAATATTTCGTTACAGATACAAACACACTCACGCACGCATACACACAAGTACTCATTCATACATACGAACACAATTTTAAAATTGTTTTAATGTAATACCGAAAATTAATACGGTTTATAAAAATTTGTTTATAGGGCTGACTTCAATGATATTTTATTGATATATGCTGCTAAAATAGTGTTTGAAGCTGATTATTGTACTCACAGCTTAACTACTACGCTGTAAACATGTACGGGCAGAAAATTTTACCCGTCCACTTTAAGCACAACGAGAATTTTGGGAACCAATTAGTAAATCACAGTAGTCTCGTGGTCTTGTTAGATGACCCCTCGGAGACTTGAGTTAAAAACTTAGAATAACCACCTGCTAGATCTAGGCAAATTGAATTCACGATGATGAAAACCCAGTTGAGCAAGAATACATGCAAATTGCAGGCATTAACTTAAAAAGACTGACAATTTTCTACCATGAAAATGGTTTGAAATCAAGAATAATTTTAGGTACATAAAGATTATATACCTTATTTACAAACGAATAGGAAAACATGCAAACGGAACGATTTCCTACTGTATGCGCGTGCGCCGCGTGAACGCATCTAGGTCAAGTACGGGCGACGTGAATCATTTTTCTGCGATGATCGTAAGATGGCTTATCTTGATGACGTCTTTATTTGCTTTGTTATTATTATTTGTTATAAATAATATCCTTGGCTTTTAACTTATACGAACTAAATGCTCTCAGCACTGATCGAATTATAATCTCCTACTTAAGTTTTCCCAGTTTCTTGTGAGTTGTATTCTTTAGCCAAATTTTCAGCAATTTCTTCTTTTTTTTTTTTTATATAGGTATATATCCATGTTTCTGTCATTCGTCATCATTATCCCAAAACCTCCCGATCTGAAAGTTATGTTTTGCATCTTATTTATTAATACCATTTGAACGCTTGTGAAAGCTATTCAATATGGTTACAATTGAACCTTACAACCCTCGCCGCCGAGGCCCATCGGGTATTACCTATAAAAAATAGTAACGTACACGTTGCCCCCCCGTCCCTAGATAAAACTGGTACGAGCCGGCCAAATTAGCAATATAAATAAGGTCCCAAATGACCCAGGTCCGAACCCCGTAGAGGGTGGCCTCTAGCTGGAGGCCCTTAAGGTTTCGCCAAAAGTTCGGTAAAGCAGTCAAAGCTTGCGCTCAGGCTAATGCCTAGACCGAAACAAAAAAAATGCAATTTCAGAAATATCTATTGTAAATCAGAACATCGCATGCGACAAAAACGAATACATCATCGATAAACATATTTATTTATACCCATCATACACTTAAAATGTCGAACCGTACGACAAATCAAAACAATCAACATCGCAAATTGAATTCTAACAGTACGTAGTGTCTTCGTGATATAATCAGCTATTCAAGCCGGCCTAGGCCGTGTCTATGATCCTAGGCGCAGAATAGTAATCACACCGTTATGTGTCGTGACAGCCTGCCTTGTTTTTGGAGCTGACGGGAATAATACGAGGGAAAGAGTGGTAGTATTTAAACGTGGTAATGTAATGTGTGACCTATTTTCTAATGTGATGGGAATGGGCAGTTTTGTTGGTTTGATGTGTGTTGAGTAGTGTATTGTTGATGGTAGTTTTTTATATGCAAAAAAAGATGGAAGCCATAGTGTTTAGAGTAGTAGATAATTTTAGACGTAAAGAAAGGCAGGTGCAGCCTTAATAAAACTGGTGCAAACTTAAACTCTTTTGAAATACTAAGATATGAGGTATTGCATTTATATCTTTACATTGTTCGATTTTGTTCCTTTCACGGATTTTCATGCAGTTTTCAGCAAAAGACAGCGTAATTCAAGAGGAAGGTTTATGTGTATAAATATAGGCATTTAATACTGTGCGGCCCGTGAGAAGCCGAAGGCGGGTCTGCTTGAATATAAATAATAACTGAATAATAATATTTTAGGACAACTCATACACGGCCATCTGATCCCAAACTAGCATGATGTAGCTTAAATTTTTTTTCACAATTTCTCTACCTATCTATGTATTACTTCCCTAATTGTTACCAATTATATTCTTCGCTTTCTGTTGTACTGACCCTCTCGTCTTTTGAGCTTTTGACAAACAATCCAGATAATAAATCATACTTTTGGCAATCCATGACTTAAAACTAAGTAAAATCAACTTACAGTACAAACCTTACTAAATAACATTTCAAAATCATATTAATTGTACAACATTGGTACGGTGATCAAAAAAATCATAGCCAATCGAATTAATCTTTCAAATCTAAAATGATGGTATATCTTTATCCAATTTATTTGTCAGATATTGTTCTCTGCCATTTGTCAGAAGGTACAGTCAGCAGCAAAACATTAGAAATTTTTTGTATTTAATGTCGGTCTTATTTCGAAGCGGTAAGGATGATTTTCGAATCAAATTGTTATTTCATATATGCGGTCAACTATACTAATTGAAGTCATTATGAGTATGCGTACGTAAGTGAGCCTATTATTACGTCAAATTGATAAATAATTGTGTATGTGAATTTTTGTAAGCTACCTTTAGAATGTAATGAATGTATGATGGGATTGATGGGTTTAAAGATATATTATTTTTATTATAAGTGAGTTCATTTATTAAAGTATTGAGATAACTATAGTTTATTTTAAATAATTAATGTAAAACTCAAGTAAAAAAAACTGGGTAAATTGAGATTCACTTTTAAATCTCAATTTATCCAATATTATGACTTTTTTCTCGTGTGCTTAGTATATGATTTATTATTTTAGTTTATATTTTTTGTCAATATTTAAATAAAATGTTTTTTTACTTGAGTTTTACATTTATTTGAATTATTATGTTCCAAAAATATATTTTTATATGCATGTAATGAAATCATAACATTTGCATCACAATACGAAGTGATCTTACCTACTATAATATTTTTTTATTGTACCTACAACAAAAACAACATGAGTCAGTGTCCAAAGTTTATTATTGAGTAACGCCAGCAAAAATTTGAAACCTGTCAATACCGATTATCTTTAAGAAATTAACAGTTTATAATTATCATAACATGACTAATTTCTTTGAAGTAATAAAGTACATGGGTTATTATCTATTGTTGAATCGTGACAAAGCTAATGCAACTAATAATTTTATGCTAATACTAATTTTTAAATTGCCTAATAATCAGTGGTTATCTTAGCTGCGACTAGATTGGATTGATTGTGTTAGGATTTTAAATGAGTTAGCACTGTGTTTTTAAATGAGTTAGCACGCCTGTGTTCTTTTAAGGGTAGATGCATGGATTTATAATCTTCAAACAAGCGCGTAGCTCCTAGTGAAGCCAAAAATATAAGATCATCGAGCATTTATCGTATTTACTTTCGTCGTCGTCTTTTTTTATTGCATCGTGAATTTGTGATAACTTTAACTGCCATTAAACTTAAAATTTAGGAGATATTTGCAATAGCGTGCTTGACCTTGACGACTGAGAAGAGAGTTTGAAGGGCTTCACTATTCGTGCTTTCGCTTTCTATACGTTATGGTTCTATAGGTAGGTAGATAAAAAATAGCTGTGTAGAAGAAAAGCTTGAGACTCAAGACTGGCCTGTTGGTCTAGTGGCTAGCGATACCGACTGCTAAACTGGAGATCGGAGGTTCGACTCCCACCCAGGACACCAGTAGTTAGCTTATTTAACCATTGGTTGAGTTAACTCGGGATCAAAAAACTGGGCCTTAGTCAAAAATAAGTTATTAACTAGCCTTAGTTACTTAAAATTATTACAAACTCTTCAACTAAAATTATATAAAGATACAAAAATATAAACAAAGCTACAGTAAAATCATGCACTACATTCAATATATACATTACCCAGGTTACTCCATAAACCATTTTAAAATGGTCAAAGATTGATCATTGCATAGAGTACCTCTACTATGAGTAGCTGGTTGCTGGTAAAAAACTGACAACCCGTGATTAGATAATGATGCCTTTGTCATTAGATATCGGAGGCAAAAAGTGTCGGACGTTGTAACCGGTCGCAGGGTTGTCAAAATCCCCTTGACTTTCATCTTAATTTAAATTAACAAGGTTTTCCTGTAAAATTTCCTGTTTATAACATTAATTGTATAAAGTATTCATAATTTCGTTTCTTTTTCTTCATATGAAAATGTAAGTGGGAAAGCAACCAAATAATACGATTAATATTATCCTTGATATAGGTACGTAACTATAGTTTTTACTCACACACAGCCTTTTACTGGAACCGACCTGTGTTTGGCAATCACTCAGTCAAGTATACCTAAACATAGTTAAATATTCTAAACATGAACATATTATATGGATAAATACGGACACAAAATAAATCAGCATGCTAATCACACAAAGATATGTCCCAAAATGGAATCGAACCTACGACTAAAGGTTTAACAGTTTTGTAAATTGTAAGCTTTACAATTATATTTCTTAAAATACAGAACCTCGAATGTTCATGTAAAGTAATAGTAAATAAAATATCATTCTTTTTTTGTGACAGCCCTACTCTATAGTACAAGAGCTACCGTATAGTTCAAGAGCCAGTCACGAGCCGCAAACGATCGTCGATAGTGAACGTGTACTAAACAAAACAGCTATAACACTTACTATAGTCTCCAACTTAGTTTTTATTACACCGAAACTGAACTTAACTTCTGTTCATTTTTTGTAAAAAATCATTGTGTCTGTATTTTATGGATCGTTTGGTTGATGAAGAAGTTCAATCTGGGTCTAATTGGATTTTCACTATTTTCACAACCTTTGTAATATCCAACTTCATGTTTAGTGCATACTTAAACCAATATTTATGTAAAGGAAGCCTAGGGAGAGCTAAAAGTTTAAATTTTTTCATTTAAAAAGGTTTTAAAAAAAAATATTTACTAATTTCGTATAAAGTGAAAATAAGGTTGTATACATGGATTAAATAAGATAAGGCAACTCAATATACTAAACAGTTATTACATAGATTATAATTATTTATATCTTCTCGACCTGATATCAACGTCGCTTTTGTGGAAATTAGTGTTTAAATTCAATAGAATTTTTGTGGTTGTTATGGTAAAAATAATGCCAAGTGAACCAGGAGTAAAAAATGTTAAATCTTAGTTCCCGACTATTTTATATTTAAGATATGAAAATGAAATTAGTATGTAAAATATAGTATTCAGCTAAATCCGGTAAGACTGGAAGCCGACCCCAACATAGCTTGGGAAAAGACTAGGCAAAAGAAGAAGATGAAGATGAAAATTAATGTCATTTAATGTAATTTAAGCGATTTCTATCATAGTTAACGCTTGTAGAAATGTAACTTGGCTAGGGGGGCAGGTCAGTTAAGCTTGTGGCACTATACGTGATTGTGATTTTGTCCCATCATCATCACCACCACCAGATGCGATGGATGGAATGGTGTAATTTTAAAATCTCTGTCTTAAAAAACTACTTGCCCATAAAAGAAGTCAGAGACCAAGCGTCGTGGATTTCTCCACTTTAAACGTACCATCCCAAACTGTAAATCAATTTAGCATTTTAGTAGTAATTTTGTAGACGCATTTTGCAAAATGTTTACTTAAAATATTATTAAAATATCGTATTACTGAAGATAGAATCTCTAAAACACTAAACTCTTACAACCTGGAGTTTCTTACAGTTAATTACATATGAATTAAACGTTCGCAGTCCATGGTACAGTTTGTGTATGGTTAAAGTCATATGCATTTGGCGATAAAGTCCATCAACGCATACATTTGAACTCAAGCCCTTAAAATATAATTTATTACAAAATCAATGGAAAAAGAACCGATTGCGGTGATTTTATGTGAGGCTAGGGCTAGGGCCTCTGTCTTGCGATCATGTGGTAGCCGGTTCAAATCCTACCCATTGCACTACCGACATAAACCCACTCGTAGCATAACCATTTAGCTTAGCACGAGAGGTTGCTAGTAATTAATTAATTAGCTGTTAAGAAAAAAAAATTACAGATGTTTTTAACGGCGGTTATTTATATTCTATTCTTTTTTTTTGTGTCAGTAATCTTCAAATTCTGTCTGACCAAAAAGTTGCCACCTGGGTTAAACAGTCGTTGGCTTCCATTAAGTCCAGGAGAGACCAGGTGGTAGGGCAGTTGCAGGGCAGAGTTGGGTAGGACAGAAGATGTGCCATAACTTGCGATGGGGCACCACATTACATTGGATTAGTTAAGGGTCAGATTTACACCAACATTTCTGTTTTTTATACTTATTGTACTTATATAACAATCACATAATGTTTTGTCTAGCTTTAACTGGCCATGCAAATAATCAAACAATCTCTAGCCATAACTAAAACTATACAGACATGTTTAAGTATGTTATCATTTAGTCCACAATCTTGTAATTTACACCACAATATTGTTGCTGGTAAAACAGACGGTCTCTTTGAGCTGTAACCAGACACCAAGAGGCGTCGGCTTGACTGTACGAGACGTAATTATAAACTTAACATAAAGCTTCAATATGATCTGAAAATACTTTGTTGTTATTTGTTCTTGTTGAACTTGTGATTGACTTTTTTGTGGCTTCTGTATGGTAAATTTAATCTGGACCACCCATTTTTATTCTTAAAATTTCATAATGATCATCTTTAAACTTTACATCTTCAAGCTAATGGTCTGAGTTTTAAATAAAAAATCGGATTAACTGTATCTTATTTCAAGATAAAAATGGAGTTAAAGTTAACGTTATAAAATGTTATTATTTCCATTATAGATAATGTAAACATTGATAGTCATTAAAACCCAATTAAATCATCATTCATTTGATTGTATTCAAATCTTTAACAACAATCTGTGATGACACCGACACTGACAAAATATTATGGATCAGACGCATCAAAATTCTCATGTTACGCTTCATGCTCTAACAGTTTATCACATTAGATCATTTCATTAATCCAAATCAAATGATACATCATCATCTAGTTACCATGACCCCACTAAGATTATACTGAACGAACACGCAAATGACTAACGAAACTAATTTCCACGTTGTCCTTTGGAAACCCTTGACACGTATAGACGTCGATAATAGTGCACACCTGTGTAATATAACTTCGATTAGATTATGTTTTTGTTTGGCTAGATTTCTGTAGACTGATTGGCGACAACCCTGTCTCAGATTGTTGGGTCCATTTCAAGGGTATTGCAGGTCTTTAGTTATTAAGTGGTCTAGTAAGTATAGGTTGGTGTTATTCGAGGTATATTGCACCACGATTAATAAAGTAGTGTAAGCTCCGATGATTTTGTTAGCTCGCGTAGTTGAGTTCTCTATATCAGTAATTGCTTTACAATGCTATTTTGTTCCTATTGCATTAAATTGGTTATTTTTATTTGCATGTCGGTCATTTCAATAAAAAAAAACAATTCAGAAAGTGCGTACTAAGGGGTTAACTCTTTATAATCAAAATAGTAATGAAGATCCACTCAATTAGGGTCATAATCTTCGAGCATGGTCTCAACACATTGGATCAAATGTCGCTGTTGTCGTGACAAGCTCTGCTGAGGCCCTTACATACGTTATCGTGATATGCCAACACTTTCACAACAGCGCAGTGTTAAATTAATACTTGCTTCAACTGTTTATGAGTTTAATGAAAATTTACACGTATTTGTACTAATTCCTTGTATTCTTAGTTATAAACCTTAAAATTCATCCCTTCTGAAGATAATTTATTGTCTTTATTTTAGATCTCTTAAGCCTTATTTGCTGCTCTGTCGTTTTATTTTCAAATTTTTTTTGCCCAAAAATAGTTTTCCATCAGAATTTCTTTGTTACTCATAGTCCAAGAGAAAAATTTAAAGTCATAAAACCGACTTTGTTATTTATAAGAATGGAATATTTACGAATAAGTATTTCCTCTTTCTGTGTTAAAATTGTTCATTGTTATTCAAGTTGTTCAAGCAAAAGCTATCAGATTTAATATTGCACAATAATTAAGGACAGGTTGCCAGTACATCGCCTACGCTCACCGTTAAATTGTTAATTCCTGCCACTTGACTCTTGCAACATTTAGTTTGTACTTCATGTTCATTATTTAATGGTGTTTTACACAATGGCCCATGTTGGCCAACCTTAAAGCTTCTTAGCATTTCATGGCATCTTTGAAAGTAGGTACTGTAAAAAACGATGTCCAAATGTCTCTATCGCTTATTTTATGTTCTGAAGTTAGAATACCATGGCCTGTACCTTCAGCAAAAACCACTTGTCTTGGTTTTTGCTGCCCTTGTTATCATTAGAACATAATCATCTATGTCATCTTTATCTACGTCTTGGGTTATCATAAATATATTTACCTGCGTTCAAGCAAAATTTACATGCAGCACTATATAATTATGTTTGTTACGTGCAATAGTTGGATAACCTTCTTAACTACTAGCTACCACAAGGTAAAGGGCCTTGTAGACATCAAAACAACCATTATGAATAAACAGCTGTTTCACCCTACATATCCAATCCTTAAATATTTATCCCTTGCTTAGAACCTTTCATGTGTGTTCCGTTGCCCTACCTCGTCATTTTTTTCTGTAAAAAATATAAACAATGTAAGATCAAAGTGCGCCCCACACCGTGCTAGGAAAAGATCTCTTTAGCAAGGATTGTAGTGACTAGATGGTTCCGGATATTAGAGAACTCAATTAAGATTTTATGTTATGAACAATTTTGAGGGTCTGTCTAATTTTGGAAAAAGAGCAGTCATGTCTTTGCATCTATATGTCTGGATTCGTATTCTTATTTTTTTTTCAACCTACATAGTTCTGGAACGGGTCTGATCATTGACTACATTCAAGTTTTCATTTGCTGCATTTTTATGTCCTGCAGTACAGCTCTGAATCTAATTTTATATCATTGAACTTCCTTAGAACATTAATATAATGGATAAAGCCTAAATATTTTTTGTAGAAACTACAATAATTTGAAGTCATTCCATTCAGGTCTGATGGTTCTAACTTCCTTAAAACCTACGGATCCCAAAATTACCTTAACTAAGGGTGTGTTTACACTAACGGCGACGCTCGCGCGATATTTATTTATAAACAAAATAATACATTTGAAGGCACGTGTTACACTGTCGTAAAATTTTTTGGGACTTGCGCATCTGGTGTGGTTTGTGTGCTCCGGCTTACATAAGATGAGTGTAAAGTAAAAACACCGATGTAGTTTGTTTATTTGTCACATTTTATAGTGAATATTGATTTATAGTTTAAGGTAAATGCGTATTTTATGTGTAATAAAATTGCTTTTAAATAGCTAAAACGTGAAAATATTTGGCGTAAAAAAGTAATTAATGAGGCTAATATAGTTTTAATGGATCTGACATTGTATGTTATGTTCATTATAGTTAAATATGGTAAAAAATAAACATACTGTAATATACTTCGACCTTTAATGAAGGATTAAGCAAAAAGAAGAAATAATAAAGGATCATGTTCTTTAAGGACCAAAAAATTATGGTTAACTATTACTGTAACTCGAGATATTTTGTAGATAGATGTTAGTTATATTATGTCTTAACTCATATTTACTAGACTCAGACATAAGCTTTGATCACGTCATAATCGACTTAACGCTCAAAAACACGCCTATATCAATAAATCATGTAACACCAAACAAAATAATCTAACACGAAACAAACTTATGCATAAAACAATTTACACAGCGCTGCGCTTGCGACGGTCGCACACACGCATACACACGCACACATGCGCAGTGAAAAATGAACGTTTCTCGTGTTACGATAGATTGCTGGGCAGATAGATACTGGATCTGTTTATGGTTTGTTTGCGACAGTGGTGCTGAAAGTTTACTTTTGTTTATAGATGGTTGAGTCCTTAGACTCGAAGGACCAGAAATACCAGTTAAGATTTTGTTATGACAAAACTTTTTACTTGTGTTTTTTATGATATTACTTTCAAATAAATCATTTTCAATTGCATGGATTATGAAAAGAGCAACACGATTTGGAAAGTTTTAAATTCGATATATTTTTTAATACTTTGGCGAATACAGTCCTTTATTTTAAAAATCCAGGAGTTATCAAAGCAGGCAATACCAACCAGTGATTTGTACTCAAAAAGATTAAACGAGAGATTACGATTTTTTTTTAGATTTTGTTAAAAATTGGGAAATAAATAAATAATTAAAATATAAATTAACTGAGAAACTTTTAGCACCACAGTAAGCTGATTCGCTAATCGCTAGATAATGTCGGCGTCGCGCAGCGCTAACCTTGTAACGGCGGCTTTTATATTATAAGCTTTGCGATATTTATTGTTATTGTAAGTTAGGTTCAACTATCTTTACTCGCTGATATTTGTAGGCATTATAATATTATATTTTAGTTAATTTTCAATTGAATAATAATTTGAAAAATATTTAAATGATGTAGGATGGTGGTAAGCTAGATGGTGCAATTTTCGACATTTACCTTGACTGGATGTTAAATTGTTATTTTTTTGGTTTGGTGTAGACAACAGTTTATTTAAATTACTTAAGTAGAATAGATAGAGCCTAAATTAAGAATATTCAAAAGTTCTGCCAACTTGAGGTTTTAAAACATGATCATTGTGAAAATGGTATTTTAATTTTAAGATAATTTATTATAATTCTTCGTTTATTATCCACAGTCGGATAATCTTAATTCTCAGTACAATTCCACGCTGTTCGACGGTCCAGCGTGTCCAATGCAAATGACGAATCACTATAGGAATATTGTGTAATAGTGATGAGCGTAACATCGATAGTTTTTGTATTCTTTAATGTATATTTTTTAGAATTTTATATCATAATTATTTTAATAAACAGTTATACATGTAAATTAGTTAATTGTCATATTATTGTTTAAAATTTAACAGAACATTGGTTGTATTCTATAAAATAGGTACCTAATATTTTTATTACTTTTTTATTTTTCTTCAAAGTATGCGTGGTGATCAACGCTGATTCTTGGTTGGTAACTGACTAATGTTTTATTTAAATGTGCTATTACTGTGCAAGCACATTATGAACATTACTTACAGTGCAAGAAAATACGTATTTATACCTTATATTCTAATCTGTATTAGATCTTAAAGAACATCACTTAAACCAGTTCATAACACTACTGAAATAGAAAATACATCGATAAACATACAGTAAAAACATACGAACTTACCAATTACCATTATGAGAGCGGTAAAATTATTGCCTTACCTCTACCGCGTGCCATCTCTTTCTAACGATTCAATTTTAATAGGAGTGAACGAGACGGACATGTCATCAGTTACAAAATGACAGGTTTAGATGTAATTGAGATGTTTTTTGTTTTCTGTGTTCCTGGTAGTTTGGTGATGTTAATGTTTGTTTATTGTTTTTGATGTAAGTCGCTACTGTATGCAAAATAATAGAGGGTTACAGATCAATCTCAACGAAATGTTTAGCAATAAAAACAAAGTTGAAATCTATAAACGTAAAAAGGTGTCTCAAAAGCACGAAACAAGAAAAAAATAAAAAATAAATTCAGAAATATATATTGTCTGTGATACCCGGGCTATTATTATGAATCTATTGCCACCGCACTCATTAAAATCGGTTTAGTAGTTTTGGCACTACGGTGGAACATACATACCTATATACATAGTCTGCCAAAAACATTACCCAAAATTAAGTGAGAAATTGACTTCTTTAGGAAGCTAAAGAAGTCAAATTTTCACTCTCTAATCGACTCTACTATTCTCTCACTCGACTCTCTTTCTAATCTACTCGGGTCACAAGTATTAGATCTCATTTATTAAATCCGTACCTGACAATAAGAATTAAGAGACAATTCACAAATAACAGCTTACCTATCTATGAACAGGAACCAAATACAAATAAATAAATCGTCGTTTACCGTTACAGGGATTTAAAAAACTCATTATTATGTTTTACAGGGAGATGTTTAAGATGTATGCGGGAGATTCCCTGTAAGCCAGTGATCCGTTATAATGAGGTATCTGCCAACAGCTTAGTGCGGCTTTGGAGGTGTTATATTTAGCAGGTTTTAAGAATATCGATCGGCAAAGCTTTTTTACGAGTATTGTCGTATTTGAATAAAAAAGAAGTAGGAAAAGTCTCAAGAAATCATAATTAAATGCCTACCTATTCATTGTGACATTTTCCTAAATAGGACCTACCATTCAAAATTTATGTCTACGAAAATTTGTTCAAAATTACGTAAGCTTCAAATTGTGTCAAAATCATCAATTAGTTACTAGTGACTTAAAAATATATTTAATTGATTGTACAAATACTGTAAGCTATATCTGAAAGTACTAACTTACTTCATTCCTTTTAAAAATACCACCAGAATAACATTGTGTTATTTTGGCATTTTTACGAAACAAAGTAAAAATATATCAAACTACATTAAATTTTATAGTCACACAATATTATTGATTCTGCAGATTGTTGCTTATGTAGATCCTGTACTTTTATTTGACCCTAAAAGATTTAAGATTATAACAACGATTCTTTTAAGATAGTTGTATTCGTTCTATCGACATCTTTTAAATTAAATAAAGTGAGTATGAATTAATTTCAATTACCATTTCGTCAATACATCAAGTTATTACGGAAACACGTTATTATTACGCAGTCAAAACAGTTCTACAACAATCGAATTTTATTAGAAATTCGGTCACGTTTAAACATAATTATTTACGACCCTTTCTTTGGTCAACACCATATCGGAGTAAAAGTATATTACATACACATTATTTTATCCACATTCATCTATTTTTGGCAACATGGGAACTATTCTAGCCACTCGAAACATAATAAGTGGTAGTCCTGTGTTGGAATAACAAGTAGCTCCCATATTAATAGTATTATATAAGTTTAATTTATTTTTGTACTGTGGGAATGTTTTGGTAGTCAAACTTCTGAAGTGGATGCTTTGATTCGTATCAAAGTTATAAGGAACTGTTAAAAATGAAAAGTTTTTTATAAGAAATAAGTTTGTTAATTTTTTATACAACCAGCCGTGTAGCCTAGCGGGTCAATGAACGGATTTGTATTCACGGGGTTGCTTGCGGGTTTGAATTTGAATCCATTACTTTGTCAGTTTATCAGTTATATGTTCTTTGAACATTGACCCATTGTTAATTGGCGAAGAAAGTCCAAATTGACCCACTGTCAAATGAGGAAACCTGGATTCCAAAAATCTTCTGGAATCACCATCCCGCAATGAGCAAGCGCGGTGATCAATGTTCGTTCCTTCTCTCTGTAAGAAAAAGCTTCCCAATGGGAATTTTAAAGGGCGGTATTATACAGAACAAAATACACGAAAGTTTTGCGAGAAGTGCTGGAAATTTGAAATTACTTGTTGGCCTTATGGTGGAGTAAAAATTAAAATATATACCAAACGATGAGATGAGATAAAATAATTTTAAAGAAGCATTTTGAAGCAAAAGTTTCTTAAAACAATGTTCTTCTTAAATATAATAAACTTAGGTAAGTATTATTTACGGTTCAGAAAAATATAAATAATTCTCAAGCTGCTTTCCAGTTCATTTCCCTTAACAGTTTGGATAAAGCAAAGTGAGCTGTTGTGTCGTTATTGCTCTATTAAGATAATGCTAAGGACATATGAGTACTGTAATATGTGCTCAACCGTGAAGCTTTAGTACAGATAAATATAAATTACCGTCATAGACAAAGATGACGATGAATTTTTTGATGCTTGTTAGCCTTTATTTTGTAATCCATATTACTTAATATTGGTTAGCAAGTTTTCTTTTTATAGATAGTTTTATTTATCTTATAAGTTTTTAGTTTAGTTTAGTATACCTAATTAATATAGTTTAGTATAAGTTGTGTATAATATAAAAATTATGTATATTGTTTACAAGAAATAAAAATTACTAAGAGTGTATAAGATAAAGTTTCAAGAATCTATACAAATATTTTAAATACGAAGGTTTGTATACGTGGATCTTCACCTGTTACTCAATCACTCGGATTTGGATGTAATTTGTCAGAAATATACTAGAAATATACTACCTGAAATATGCGCTAAGCTTGGCATCAAAGTACAAGATCGTGATCGTAATATGGATTTCCGAAATCAAACCAAAGTTCGGGTTTCAGTACCGTAATAACGATGCTGAAATAGAGTTGGGCACTTTACCAGACGAAGTGACAGCAGGTGGAGTAAAACAGTGACAGAGTGGTGGTCAAGGCAAGGCAAAAGATACGACAGTCGTCTGGGAGCTCGATGGGTCGTTGACACATTGAAAGTTTTGGGTAAAGTCTGGGAAAGACTGGCACACAACTGGAAAGAATGGCACGTAAAAAGAGATCATCATCCGCAGCCCTTGTCATGCCGACATGGGCTGCGGATGATGATGACCTAGAATAGCGAGTAAGCATCCTGATAAAGAAATGGGGATCAACAGGTACATAGACTAAACACATAATATTAAAATACTAGTTTAACTTTCAAGCGTAGGAAACTTCATAATTCTAATATCAATAAGACGTCTTATTTGGTAGCCGTTATAACATAAAACAAATTACACTGCCATTTTAACGTAAATCTTATTCTTAATAACCAGGCGTTACAAGCATTATTAGAATCACCACATTATCAAACTTAAACCTACCTCAAAAGATCACATCCACCCAAAAATTACCTATAAAAATATCCTTTCGAAATCCCATCGAGTTCCTTTCAAACTCAAGTTTGTCCATTGAATTTTATGTTACGACCAATGATAGTAAATTGACATCTATATGAAGGAAACTTCTGAAAATTGGAGCTTGAAACGATGAAGCAAAGCTGGCATAAGCTAACTTGGAACTTCTTTTAAGAGCTCATTAATATGTTTAATAACTGAAGCTAATGCTGTAATGTTGCCATCAAATGTTATGGCGTTTTTAGGGTTTGTTTTTGGATTGTTTAGGACTTAGGATATTGGTTGGGCTATTTGACAAAATTGTTATAAGATGGAGTGATTTCTTCAAATTTTATTACGAAAAGTTTTTAAAATATTTAATATCATTCATGTTGCTCATTCGCATATCTTATTTTATTCATACTACATATTCTGTAAGTAAAATTATACAGTATAAACACGCCAATTCCATTATATCTTCGACAACTAACGCGTGTTGGTTTCAGTTAACATTCACATTTCAGTTATCAGTCACATTTCAAAAAAATATACTAATGGATATAATGACACTAAACCATTCAATTTTCTACACTATCGTAAAATACTAAGCTAATTAAAATTCAATAGGTAATTAACATAATTACCTTTCCCCTAACAAGAAATTTAAAAACCATAAATCTCCAATGTTACCAAAACTAAACAATAAATCGAAAAAGATCTTCAAATGAGCTTTCAACAAAATACCACAGTGTATAATTACACACAAATTTATTAACTGTCTGGCAACACCAGGAGTCTTTTGTCAAACGTAAAAAAGTTCAAAAAGGCCGAAAAAAAAGAAACATTAATCTAAATGTCGGGTGTCGGGCTTAAGTAGTGTTTTGTCTTTTGACTTTCTATTTTACTGTAAATAGGGTGGCCCTAACAATACTTGTCTTCTATTATTAGAATATATTTGTGGATATTTAGTCAGAAACCAAAATCAAAATGTTTTTATTTCTAATAAACCTAAAATAGGCGCTTTAGAAACGTTAACTTTAAAACTAAATGACTCTAGGTACGCGGTTTCAAAGTGTAATTCCTATGTAGAAAAACCGGCAAGAAACTCTAACCGAAAATGTTAAATAAATACTTTAATTACGAATGAATAATTATGTTTGTTTTCCTGAAACTGGACGTGTTTTTCATCCGTAGGTTTATGTAGTATTTTTTGTCCCGGAGTCCAAATAAAATTAATATAACTATGGACATAACACCTAATAATAATGACAGCACCGATAGACGTGTGGTAGAGGTTACCACGCCGACTTCCACACAGTTCGAAGTGCCGCGGGTTCGATCCCCGTATGGGAACGAGCGAATTGTGTATAATTCACAATCATTTCACTTGTTCCCAGTCTGGGTGTTTGTGTCTGTCCATTTTAATGATATGTGGCTGTGATAAATTAATATGAATTCTTGATTGATTAATTACGTAACCTCAGTATATTTTAATGTTGAAAACTAAATAAATACCACTAAACAGAAGATAGCTCCGTTAATATGGAGATGTTCAATTTTAATGACAGATATTAATGATATTATACAGCATACTTTATTTTCGGTTCTCATTCAATAATACCTAAAATTAACTATAAGATCAGTATTTGGTTCCCCCACCACGTTTCTCCCTAACGTCTTAAGGGTGTTTTTGTCCCCACCCAATTAATATTCATTTTAAATTGTTAAGATCGTCGAGATTAATTCTTTTGTGCTATTTCGAGGGTAAATAATAAAATCTTTGTCATAGAAACTTAACTTAAAGTTGTTTTGATAAATTACTACAATTATTTTTGAATAGTTCAAACCATATTATTCAAATTCATAACAAGTTTGAATATTTTAATTAGCTGACATCCGACAGTTGTATTTTTGATTGAGTAATTGCTCTTGTTAGTACGACTCAAATTGGGGACAACGCTATACAAATAGGAATGTTGATGTTTTGACAACGAGTAATTTTGTATGATTAAACATATTTAATGATAACTTAATAATAATATCTTGGAACTTATCCCAAACCAGGCAGAGCCTGTACTATGGCAAGAGAAACCAAACAAAAAAAAAGATAAAAAATATAAGATGCTGCTCATAACACAAATATTTGTCCGGGCTGGGAATCGGACCCACGAACTCCGGCTTAGCAGTCAGTATCACTTACCACTAGACCAACAGGCCAGTCATAATTTCATTTCGTTTTTTGTTTATAATATTTCACAAACTTAATACCAGGAGGATTTAAAAAGATTGTTGTATACGAATTGTACAGTCTCTAACAAAATTAGAAAACAATTAACCTGTCAATTGTCATCACCTTTCAACGACTATTTAAAGAAACTACCAATACTAATATCGAAAGGCGAACCGAAAAAAGATCAGAAATGTCCCTAAAATTTGGAGAAAAAATCTCAACATGATTTACATTCTAACCTCTGACAGAGTGACAGAGACATCGATTTTGGACAGTTTAATTTCAGGTTAAATGACAAGAGTCCCCCAAAGTATTTCTGGGTGAAATTCGGGATAGCTCTCAATGTTACAAGGTTCTGTTAAGAATTCGACGAATTTGTCAAGAAAGACGTGACATGTGCTTGAAATGGTATTTGGAATTTTTAGAGATAATTTTAGAATGCGTATTTGTTTAAAATAAGTTGTTCATGTAGTTTTGAATTGAAGTGTTTTGAAAAAATAGTCTTAAATAGCAAACAACCATAATTATGATAGTCGAAGCCGTTGTTAAAAGAGAATTTTAAACATGACCTTGACTAACGATACATTCCAACGAAAATTGTAGAAATGGTAAAACAGAATACTGTAGTGATTGACAATACAGTAAAAGAATTTAAAAAAGAACTCAACAATGTCCATCCATTAAAAATTATCTTCAATCCAATATTTTGAGTCATAGATTGAATAACAATAACACAACAATTAAATCCAAATTCAGATATGAAACAATTACGATTTTAACTAAATAGGTAATAAATAAAACAAATTACAATGGCGACGATAAATTTCGAAACATTCCCAATTGCTATCAAAATTGTACGAATACGCCTGAGAAGGCAGAAATACCAGTGACAGTGCTGCGTTCTTAGTAAATATTGTTTTTCCATATAAAGATAGGAAGTCAACTGGTTAATAGTGAGGCAATTAATAGGATATGCATATTTCAATTCCGTTTGGTAGGTAGGTGTTGTATTTAGAGTTCAATTTTGCCTGCTGAGTCCATAATTCTGCCATCAATTGTATCTGGATCGACGTCACTGGAATGCTATCGATATTTAAGCAATTCAATACGTGCATGTTTGCCTTTCTATAGTTTAAAATAAATTAATTTCAATTTACGTAGAAATCAGGTTTTAATGGAAACAACTTGAGCCTTCAGGAAATTCGCTTGTGGAATATTAAGAATTTATTAAGCTTTGGTAATAATAACAGCAAGATATTCAACAGTTCATTTTACACTTGTCTCAAGACATGCAAAACAGTAAGCCATTAAATGCAGTTTATGTATTAGTTTACAAAGTCTAACATTTCGTTAAATTTACTTCGCAAAACATTATTATACAAATTCAAACTAAACGTTCACATTGTTCTTTTTGCTGCAACTTTAACAGCATCAATGACAATACAAAGCACAATTATTTCTGATACATTGAAATCTCAGCCACAATCCTTCCATCTTAGAATTCATTTTACCTTGCATTCTGCTGCAGCACCACATCACAGGATATCCACCTTTATTTTTTATACCATTAAGCAGAAAATTCCATGCCTAGCTTTGGTACTCCTGTTGACCATTTTCGTCGTCGACGCCGTAAAGTCTAGCAAGATTAGTCCAGTTATTTCTGTGGTACAGTGACACATGCGCACACGCAGCTGGTGGTCGTGATCTGTCGTAATGGAATTCACCACTAATGGTGGCTTGGGTACTGAAATGGAGATTTATGAACACCCTGTTGAGGTCGTTTTGAATGTTGTTGAAGTATGGCCAGGACCGTGATTAATATGACATAAAAGGTTACCAGTCCAGAACACCAAATTAGGATTCATATTTTATAAATCTAGCTACCAGATCAAAATATGTGTGTCATAACTGCGTATTTATTAATGATCCTTACTAATAGCACATATTGTATTAATGTTTAGTCTACTGTAATTGTATGTACCAAATTATTTCAGAACATTAGCCCAGACCGCTTTTTGTAGATGTTTTAGGAAAACAACTAGCCGATGTAACGTCAGTTTTGTTCTGTATTGATTCATTTTAAAACTGTCTTTCCAATTCCATGTATTTCAACATTTGACAGATCAAATTGATATACAAAAATATAGAATCTACATTTATCTCTTCACTATTCTTTCTCATGAGGATATTCCACTACTTAAAATGATTCGACGTTGAACACAAATTCTCCCTCACAATCGTGAAACGTTCAACATGGGCACAAAACACATGTAGATTGACTGTTTTCAATATTATTTTCAAAGGCCACGTTCAAACCTTGAGGCACAAAAGCTGTTATTCAAAACCTGAACGTGAGTTTATGGCAAACAAAGAGTTGAGACGCCAAGCTGTCTGCTGCACGTGCTTATGAGTAATGGCGTTAAGTAATTGTTATTTGAAGTATTTGCGTTTTCTCTACAATATTATTTGTTGTATTTCTTATGAATGCTCCAACTGGTTTCTGTATTGTCATGAGTGGGTTGATGAACAATCAAACACTACCTGCTAATCAATTGTTTTATTTTATCAAATATTTTACAGACACACTCACGAACGATTGATGAAAATTCAAAATTTCCAGTAGAGTAAATACAAGCAGGTTACTTAAAACATTTTCGGAATGGGAACTCTTCGAAGAAGGAATAGAAAGAATCGAAAACATTTAAAAAAATATATATATACCTAAAATAACTGAACTTAAGGAAGGTTAAAACATTTAATTTTGATGGTTTCATCCTTCTAAGCGATATTGATTTAAACATGTAGGTGTTGTTGAACTTCATTTTAGGAGCAACTTAAGTTTTCCACGATTAAGGTTTTGTTACGCAGTATTGCGTAATAATTGCATCAGTGCTTAATCCTAGCCTATAATTCTACTACCAACATAAATAATATGGACATTATTATAACTACATATTATATGTTTAAATATACTTGGCTCTAGTAATGCCAAGGGCAGTTGAATCGACAAACGATTTTCCAGTTTCCATTTTCAGTAAAAACATGCCTCGATACATTCAAGTCACACATGTAGACATGCATCAACAATCCTTATCGTCCTAACCACCACACCATTATCAATGAAATTAGGTTTCTGTTGCTATACCGTTAAGGTTGCATTTCCTTTAAATGCTGGTTGAGTTATACTTTTTTCTTTAACCGTAGTCTTGCGTAGAACTATAGTAATCAAGGCCTACAAGTCTCTGCAAGTTGAATGTCAACATTTTGTTTACATTTCTATATGTATGTGCATATTATTTTTATGGTACGTTATCAATTTTATTGGTATCGTCTGCTGAGACTTTGACGTGATACATTCTATAGATTACGGTTTTGACGTTAGTGCTATGTATTCGTTTAATCAAGTTTATTAACTCTCATATATTTACACCTTCTATTTTTGCACCGATATGTGCGATAGATGTTGATTTTATATCTTTAGATTCAGGATTATTATTTATTTATCTGTCTTATCGACGTTTACAAAATATTTGTAATTTAATCAACGAGACATTGTTTAAGCTGAATGAATCAAATATGCTACAAAAACTCAAGTTAAATTTAATTGAGAATTAAGTGGCTCCAATACCAAAGCTCTTTATTTAATATTTCAGTCCTTTATTTTAAATCCTGGCATTGGTTGGCTCAAACAAGGGTCAAGTGGAGTGGGGAGGTGGAAACCAGTTGCAGAACTAGTCGGCGCTTATTAGCACGTGCCTGATCAATTCCTACATCTACGACACGGCAGCTTTCCGGTTTTACGCACAGCGTCTAACCTCTATCACCCTTAGATTAAACAGGTTCTAACGTATCTTGTTATCAAAGTACAGGAACACCTGTACTTGGTGCATGTGTCTCTATGTTGCGTTTATGTGGAACATTCACCTGATCTTTATGCTCTTCAATACTAGCTTTTTCATTAACTCCAATTATAATCATACGTCTCAAATTGCATATTTTATCGTCTCGTCCAATGTCTTACATTAAGACCTATAGGTTTTTACACTCTACTCGTACGTTTCTACAATTGCTAATAATTATTCGCGACGGATTGCAACTGCTACTTGTACAGTCAACAGCAAAAGTTGATGAATTGAGTTTTTGACTTTTGGAGTCAAAACTGATTAAGAATATATGACAACTGTACGAGTAGTAAATGTTTGGTATAGTTTACAATCACATACCTTTGAATCACTTCGACGCCATACAGTTCTGACGCGAACTCCGTTAATTAGTAGTGAATTTCTGATTTTGATCACCTACTTTTGCTGTTGACTGTACAGATCAGCAAGGAAGAAGTTAGTTTTTCGATTAGAAAATTATTAAATAATGTTGCTTCACCATTGAATTCTAAGGTGTTATTTTGACACTACGTAACTGTCCTGCTATACCATGTATGGATTATCAACGATCGATTTCGGTGACTTGGGTCGAATTGTAATGCGTTGTTTGTGTAGGGACTGTAAAATTAACGGGATCTTTGCCTGTCTGGTCCGGTTCGATGGTTAAAGTTGTAAACTTGCAGCGTGTAAAACAAAAACAAATCAAATCATGCTTCTACCATAAATACGTGTAGCTTATAATAAGGATCTTTTTGCTATAAATCTCAAATTTTCACAAACATACAATTAATCATATAGTACTTTATTTTTTCTTACATACTTAGTCTAAAGTACTCTAAATGTATGAAGGTGAGTCCATAAATCTGATGGTCTACCGTAATAAACTCTACGTAAAACAAGTGGTTCTCTTTTTATAGTTTTAAGTATTTATTTTCATCCACATATCCTCTAAACGTTAACCAAACGTTTACTCACCTTTTTACCCAGTTGACTTTGCAGAGGATATTTACCTCACATAAGCCAGTACCATGAACAGCTCTTTATCTCAATTTGCGTCTTCGATTCGTACCGCAACGATACGTTATTATTGAAATATTGAGACATAAAGAAGATATCATTTCTTCCTCAACGACGTCCAATTCAGTCCACATGAACATCGTTTTCGGTGCTTCATTAACTGAAACAGGATTTCAAGGACGCTTGTATCTCATAAATTATACCAAAACCAGTTTCTGAACAGGTTCTATATTTGCGACCTTTACGATTGTTTACTGTTTATTTTTAGCTTTACCCTCCCGAATAAAACTTTCAAATTACATTTTAATTGTCCCAATAAAGCATATCAAGTTTTTTCGACACGGGAAAGATTTTAAATTGGATGAAAATGATGGTAGTATGTTTATTATTTTGTTTCCGTTTTTATTGGGTTATTTTATATTAAAGACTTAAAAGTTATGTTAGTCTGATTAAATTTAAGATCCTGTAGATATTGGAATATTGCACCGACCCCATATGAATGGAATAAGGGCAGGAAGAAGAAGAAGAAGAAGTAGATATTGGAACAACTTATTTTGAGTATGACGCTGGGGAATTTTTGAATGATTATTGGGCGAATACTGAAACGTCAATCAGTTTTAAATATCATGCTGTCTCTGTCACTTTAAGGTTATCAGTAGCGACATAGATATTTAAGAACCTGTTAAAGTTAATTAGCGTTTCAGTATTCGGTAACAGTTTGATTTTAAGTAGACGATTAACTCATTTATTTTTTTATTCATTAACTCTTAGGATTTTCTTTGATCACTTGATCATACTAAAGTAAATGAATTTTGGATTTCATAAGCATAAAATAGCATCATCATGATCTGCCTAGCCTTTTCTCAGCTGCTGGTCATACCGGATTTAACTGAATACCGTATTTTACATGGAGCGACCGCTAAATTGACCTCCACCCTCAGCATAGTGCCGAGTAATACAGTATCCCATAGCAAGGGTGGTTGTCATAATTGTAATAACTGAACGACTACCAAAGATACTGAAGAGACTACCCTGTATGATAGTTGGTAGGCTTAAGGTGCTTCCCGATGTACGGAGGGGTCTCTGTATGTTTACTAATGGTGACCAATCCACGGACCAACTGCGGCAAGTGCGGCTTTACCCTTATTACCGATCAAATAGTACGGTTTACACTTAGCCACGAGCCCCTATAAAATAGCAAACAGGCGACGAAAAATTACTTTTTCTCCTAGATACGTAATTCATAGTAGAAATACATAGTAATTCCACAGTCATAAAACAAGTAGTCATTTTGTCGCGTTTAGCAATTTGTCCTTCCGCGATGACATCTTCGATTCTAAGGATTTAAGATCCTGTCAGTTCAAATAACCGGGTTTGCAGTTAGCAAGCCTGTCGTTAAGGCACTGCGTATTTACAAGCATACGATTAGAAGGAAAATGGAAGAGCTAGATGTAAGTATACTGTAGTAAAGTGACATATTGGAGAATTGGGTACTTGACTAACAGTATTTTTTTTCTGAAACTAGTCGTAAATACACATACATAGCTGCAAAGGAACATTACGATTTAGTACACGATTAAAAAATTGTATAAAACCTTTTTTTGCAAAACGACGACTTGAACAGAAAAGAAATATGACGTCACATTTTTATATATCTTACCGTGTCAAATTACTATAAAAAAAATTGTATTCGATATTTTTTTCTTGATATTTTAAATATAAAAGAAAGTTGTCAAGTAGGTATCTAATTGCATTACCTATGCAATAAATCTTAAAGGCATAATATTTTATGAGTGGTGTCTTAAATAATCTTAAAAGGACAGTGAAGAAATCTTGATGCTAGTAACTCGAGTTCAAACTACAGCCAATTATCATTTACGAGTACCCCCTGATCACTCAATAAATATAAGACATAATTGTATACAAAGAAGAACAGACATAATTGTATACAAAGCTAGAACACTTAAATAAACAAGTTAATGTTTAAATATGATAATACACTGTTTACATTAACTAAACAGTTACATTGCAACAATATAAAACACAATAAACTACTATTTTAACTATAGTACCTTTTGTTGAACAAAGCAAAATATTGGCTTTCTCGTTTTATATGTCTCATATGCATGCGTACGCACGTCCTACGACGTACATGGTCGTAAGGCGAATGACCGATTGTGTCAAAACGTGAATAAAATAATTTAATACAGCCAGCTTAACAAGACCCCTTCTCATGAAACTTGAACTGGGATCATCGGTTCAACTTAAATTGGCGTTTTTCGTAACAGGTCCAGTTCAATTTGGTCTCTACTTTGGAAGTTATTTTTGGAAGGGAGGGGTATAATTGTACTGGATATTATGACAATGTTGTCAGCAATTTGTTTAAAATTAACTTCGGCTGTATCTTGGTTATTGAGTTGATCGCTTTGTTAGATTCTGTAGCGATGTATAATGGTACTTATGGTCACCGTATTGGTGATTTTTTTACTGTCATTTTTCCTGTTCTATTTCTATACTGATGATATCCAAGGCTAAGTAGACCTCTTTGTCTTTAAGTTTTTTTTTTTTAATTTGGTTTTCATGAGGTTTATATAAAAAAAAATTCATATAGAGAACGCACGCGCTAGCGACGATAAAAAAAATGAAACAAAAAACAAAATTATTTTAACAAAACTGAGAGACAACTTTGAATGGTCAAGAACTCCTTAAAAAATAACACCAAATAGTGTTTTTAAACTAGAAACTAGTTAATAAACAGCTTATTTTTACTTCTTTGATAAAACAATACTTAACATAGCTAGCCAATTTGCATGAAACTCTAAATGAAGGTGTTCCTGACGGCAACTTTAACAAAGCGAACGGTAAACAAAAATATTTCTGTTTACAATACACAAGTTATTTCCAGTTTGATAAATACAGAGCATTTCTTTGGCGTGGTGTTAGTTGTTTATGTAGGGTAGCCAGCAGTTCTGGAGTAGGAGATATTTCCTCGTGTTTTTGAACGCCATATTGGAAAGTTATCAGGTACTTATTATATTAGTAGTATGTACCATTACACGAGTGAGGGTAAAAACTCATTAGATTTTAGATTGACAACTTGATTAACAAGTTGAAGTTTTTGAAGTGAAACTTCTTTTGGCGCATGAGGGTAAATTTTTTACAGATGAAACGTCACGCCGGTATGCAACGGAAGTAGTAGAATACATTACAAATTTACAATGTCTTTGAACGGAAGTGTCAGAAAAGAGAGAGAGAGTGATCGAGACCATGAAGGTATGTTAGTTTAGTTCTATTAGTTTTAATAAATATAATAATTTTATTAAAATGGGTGCCAAGAAACCAAGATGGCGTCGACGACAATTTGCAAATTTTTCGTCATGGGTGTCATTTTCATGATTCCCGAGGTCGCTTAAACGATTATGGGGTCGAAATTAAAACCCAAGATGGCGCCGAGGAAATTTTGCAAATTTTTCGTCATCGGTGTCATTTTCATGGTTCCCAAGGTCGCTAAAAACGATTATGGGTTCGAAATTAAAACCCAAGATGGCGCCGACGACAATTTGTAAATTTTTCATCATGTGTGTCATTTTCATGGTACCCGAAGTCGCTAAAAACGATTATGGGGTCGAAATTAGAATCCAAGATGGCGCCGAGAAAAATATGCATTTTTTTCATCATGGGTGTCATTTTCATGGTACCCGAGGTCGCTAAAAACGATTATGGGGTCGAAATTAGAATCCAAGATGGCGCCGAGAAAAATATGCATTTTTTTCATCATGGGTGTCATTTTCATGGTACCCGAGGTCGCTAAAAACGATTATGGGGTCGAAATTAGAATCCAAGATGGCGCCGAGAAAAATATGCATTTTTTTCATCATGGGTGTCATTTTCATGGTACCCGAGGTCGCTAAAAACGATTATGGGGTCGAAATTAGAATCCAAGATGGCGCCGAGAAAAATATGCATTTTTTTCATCATGGGTGTCATTTTCATGGTACCCGAGGTCGCTAAAAACGATTATGGGGTCGAAATTAGAATCCAAGATGGCACCGAGAAAAATATGCATTTTTTTGTGATAAGTCATTTTTAAGATTTGCGAGGTCACTAAAAATAAAAATGAGGTCAAGCTTTCGCGGAAATGTCTATCGGGCAAAAGTTCCTGATCCAAGATGGAGGACATTTCTCTATATGAAATTACATGTATTCGTCTCAATCTCAATCTAGAATTTTTGCATGTGAGACCATAGACGAAGCGCATTTGCATAATAGTTACTGTTTTACAAATTGTATATCTCGCTATTGTTAATTATTGTAACAATACTTATTTTTATTTATTTTAGATAAACGTTATGTCAAACAATGTAAATATTGAAGAAATAAATTGAAAAAATTAAATTTATAATTTACATTAATTTTCAAACCTTTTTTTATTTTAATGACAATTAAATTCCTAACCTATCTTCCTTTTTCCCTTCCTCTTAATCTTGGAAATTTAAAGTTTTAGATTTGTATAAATATAAACAAGATTTATAAATTAGTTCGCCAAAGAAGTTTCACTTCTGACATGTGTACTTTGTACGCACGCATGTTTTTTTTTGATAAAGTTTAATTTAATATTTACGTGTCTTCTTTTTAATTAAAATTAAAAGCTATTTTGAAAAAAATAATATAAAAAATACACTACACACGTCTCGTCCTCAAATCTCCACTTTTGCGGATCGGTATCGAAAAAATCGATGATTCTCGGCAAAGCTATTTGGTCTATTACTCAGGCCCATATCAGGCAATATCCCAATATCTCCTACAAACATGGAAACCAAAACTAATGTTATGAGAACTGTAAGTTAGTATCACGTTAACGCAGGTCATGACCATCTGGCGTCACTTTTTTTATTACTGTTCGGTTACACTCGGCTATTGTCGGCTGTGTTCGGCTGTTCCAGTCTGCATAGTGTCTGAGTATTGTCGTAAAATTTATAGTTGTTGCTATTTTCAGAATAGAGCTCGGTGATATGGGTTAGGGTTAAGTTGTTTTATGTAGTTTATATACATTTTGTTCCAAAAAATGGTCTGAAATTAGTCCCGATATTTTAATTAACTATGGTCTGATATTTTTTCTAGTAATTAATCGGAATGATTGAAAAAATGGGAAAGCGCTCACAGACTTATAAAAAAATTAAGAAAAGATAAGAACATGATTTATTTCTTAGTACTTGGTAATTATAAATGTAATAAGGTGAATTAGTAAGAAACGTACCTAGATCTTTCACAAAAACTTCCACACATATTGGTATAAATGGATCCTGAAGAAATAACCTAGATAAGACGTTTATCTTCTATGTTTGAGCCATCAAATGTCAAAAGGAATAACAGTTGTAAAACCACTTTTTATTTCGTAAAAAAACTTTCAAAAAGATCTTCATTTAAGCTCAACTTTTAACAATATCTCAAATGTAATCAAGGTCCGTTTTTTTCGTCCAGTCAACAATATTAAAATGAACCAATATGATTTTTACAACCACAGTTTGAAAGATGGAAATTAACATCCATTTCGTGATAAAATTACTAATATCTCATGCGAATTGATTGCAAATTGTATTGCTACCGGTTTTTTCACTGACGGAGTTAGGTGTGGCCTAAATTTTAAAGAAATGCGGATGTATTTAATCTAAATACATAACACATTCATACAGGAATATTTATTATGGAGTGCGTATATTCTACGAGGTAACTAGGTGCATAAAACTGTACAACTTTCCGCAAGGAACATAGGTCGAATTCTTAAAATTGAAAATGAAATTTTCATACAAAGTGACAGGACTTGTTTGTATGAAAAATTTATTTTATATTTTAAGATTTCGACCTGGAAAAGTTGTTCCGTTTTATGCACCTGATTACCTCGTTGAATATACTAAATAAAAAGTAATCCTGTATATTATTCGGAACAGTGAGCCCAGAAAAATATTTTCAATGCGTTTGTACTGAATAATTAGGTTTATTTCCTAATTTTACTATTTGTTTGTGTCTTATGTAAATTTGCTAGGCCGCGAATTAAATACTGAAACGCAAATTAATTAAGATTTTCATTTATTGTCTATCTGTCGCTATTTCACACCTTAAAGTGACAGAGACAGCATGAGACTTAACGGCGGCTTCCAACTGATTGACGTTTAAGTATTCGGCCATAACTTATGAATATTGATTGGATGAGAAATTCAACATGCAATTAAAAGTCACATTATTTTAGTAATGCTGTCTATTTGGCAATCGAAATTACAAAAATACGAAAAAGAACACAAGTTTTTTATTTTTAATATTTTGGCCCGCTCAGCTTACAACTTGGACCACACGACCTAAACTGCGTCGCATTTACGTCGACCAATTTATCAGGCGCCAAGTTTACGGTTTGTTTTTATAAAAAACTTAATAAAACCAGGACACGTGGGCCGTATGAACATTATTACTTTTAATCGGTTTATTGAGGGCTTGTTGTTTAGATATTTTCTGATAAAATCTTTGCTTTAACAGATTTTGCTTTGAAAGTTGAAAAGAGGAATACCGCCTACAGTAAAAATCCTTTGGCAACGTAAACCTGATATTGTTATCTCTCATATTTAAGACTACTTACTATAACAAGTTTTGTTATGTTATGATTGTCAATGTAACGCATGCGTACATCTAGTAAAAATATTCCTATTTAATTTTTAGATTTAGTTCTGGAGTCTTATTCACAAAGTCCAAGCGGTTAACGTGCTGTTACGTGTAGGGTTAAGAGAGGCTTTTTCTATTTCGACTTACTAGGTATAGTTTTATGTAATAAATGTGTTTAATGGCCTAAAACTTATTATATACTAACAATACCCGTGACTCTCAACCCAGAAAGGATTTGGCGACCTGGAAATCTTGAACTTTAATCTGCGTTATGCCATGTTATGTTTTTTTGGTATTTGAGAATAACCCCCCAGACCTGAGTTATTCCCATAACAGTACTACTCACCTGTCTTGACACAACTACGAAAAGTAGAAGCTAATTTTGAGTAATGTAACTTATTTTCAAACGAGGTCAATTTAAATATCAGTCTATCGGTAATTTATAACTCACACTATAATAATAATATCCCATCAAAATCTATCACACAATAGCTCATGTGACGTCGTACAAAAAAACAAGTGAAATGCGCCTGCGCCGCTCGGAGTGACCGCGTTAGGTCAATCAACTTTGCCCGGTAGCCATACAACTTTTTAATACAATATAAATAATACACTTTTTAATATTAATACTTACTTAAATGAATTATAGTTTTAAATTCTATTTTCTATCTTGTATCGGTATCGAACATCTTATGGCTAGAATTTATGTTGATTAAAATATAGTGTGTAATTGTTTCGTTGATTGAATTTTGTAATTAATACATTGGTTCCATGTAATTAATAAAGAAGTATACAGGGAGTTGCTCCCATAAAATCTTTTTTTAATTACTTCTTTCTTGACAGTGTAAAATTAATTTCGTAGGTAATTTTAAAATGTACGGTGTTTCAAGGTTCGATTACATGCAAGCTTAATTCGGTCATAATAAAAGTCTAGTTTATTGTTCAGTTAAAAAATATATATACAGGGTGTACACTAAAAATTAGTAATTGAAAACACGTTTATTTTTATATTTTTTTAGGGCACACGAAATCTATTTAAAACTTATTGCAGCTATTCCAAAGTAGTTTAAATTAAGGAAGATACGCTGGGTTGATATAAAATATTATTACAATAAGCTTCTACCCACTTATTGCAACATAATATTCAGAATCGTAACTTAATACATCAAAGGTCTCAAATTCACACCATACGAATTCAAATTAGTAAAAAACATTAGTAAAAAACCTCTTTTGAATTCAATCAATTAGATTTAACACTTGCTATGTCAACGATACTGCTATCCCTATCATTAATCAGAATATAATCACACTATCAAAAAATTTATTCAAATTTTATACGAAAGAAAAAACTAATCGTGTATTCAGAAGCTCATGGGTCATGGTTTTTTGTTAAACATTATTTCTTTAAGTGTCGGGAGATACGCTTTTGGGTAAAAAAAAAACATGGAGTTTATTATGGCCGTTTGAATATAAAACTTGAAGTAGCTTTTAGTAGTAGATATACCTACTCGTATGTTAATGTATTTTGTTGTTCGTAGTTAAAGTAATTGGAGAAAATAATAAGGATCTGTTGGTGTGACACTTAAGACCTCTTTTTTAATATAAGCTTCGAAATGTTCGAATATTGATCACGCTAACCTTGTCGTGTCGAGTCCAGAGAATAATACGTATAATGAGTGAAATAACTGATTGCGTCTATTCCATCTGTCTGTACTAATATATGAGTATGTATAGATATTGAAATAATACTACTTTTGGCGGGTCTGCCCTTGACCATGACACCTGCAAAGGTGCTGAAATGTCAGGAACTAAAATCAAAATAAACCGCTATAAAATCCGTTTTAAAAGTAGTTTTATTTCAATATCTAATATTCGCATAAACCTCAGTAAACAATATTTACTAGTTAAGTTTGTTTATAAGATGATCTAATAAAATAATAAAGAAAGCTTTTAATTTCTGTATGTTTGTAACAAATAAACTCAAAACAACAAAAAGCCACTGAACCTTTTCTTCCATCTATAGATTGCTACATTATTCGTGAGTAACATGATAGGCAATGAATACCAGAAAAAACTGGGGACCGTGGGCATTATAGGTGTCGAATAGGCAGTTCTATCAGTGTAGAACACTGGAGTTCAGTTCAATCTGAAACTGGAAACTGACACCAAGATAGATTAAGAAAAAACCAAAGAAATCTGATATTTTAAGTTGTAAATATTTGCATATGAAATCACAAACGGCATAACTTTCGTCGCTAGCATAAATCAATGTGACTCGTGTCAAAATTGTGTTCGTAGCAGTCACATCACTCAACAGGACATAATTAGCTTACGTTCTGCCATAGCGTAGCCATATTTATGTTCAGTAAAACCTATGTTTTGAATTTCGCAAAATTTCAAAATAATATTTTCAATTTCAATATAATCATTTTTATGTTTTATTTTTTTTGTTCCTAGCTAATGCCAAGACGCAATAACAATAACATAATTTTACTGTTGAAAATTTTACGATGGCTGAAAGGGATCGCTAAAAATTAATTAAAAAAAGAATATTATCTGAATCTTAAGGTTTTTTCTATTTCGTAATTAGACAGCTCTTGCTATTGCAAAATGCAATGTACTTAACATTGCATTTTAGCTTGAAATTGCAAGAAATTAACTGTCAATACGTAGTGCTGTACGACTAACATTTATTGGTCCTTTCGCATTCCATTGCCAATCACAGATCAAAGGATTGACTTTCTTTGATCGTTGAATGACGTTAATGTGGTTGTAAACGTCACTTACGTTTTGTTAACATAGTAAAACTAAATTGTTAGAGTAATTTATGAACTGTTTAAGTTGTACGTGACAAAGTTTTAAAATGTATCGTGATGGGACAGGACATTTATTATACCACTTTTTCTTATCTCAAGTAACAAATAAATATGCAAAGAAGACAGCAGAGTATAGTATATTTTATAAGTATTATATACTTAAATTTGTTTTACTCTAATTATAAATCAACGACTTCGTTTTTTACACGTCTTTCGGACATTAAGTACCAAATTTGTTTTATGTTATTTGCAGATATAATAATATAACGTATACTAATTATGTTTTAACACACAAACCCATAACTAGATTGCTTTAAATTTATCACGAGAGTCTTGACAGGTCGAAAGCCGGTGTCATTAAATAAATGAATTGCTCATCACTGTCCAGCAAGCAGTAAATGTCGTGGTGACAATAATATTGTTTAAAAATACAATTCATGTCTCGCAAATATATTTTTGGGAATAAAATAGATGTTTACGGACGATTAGATAGTATTTTAGGTTGAGAGTAGTTTTTAATTAATAATGTTGGATTTTTTTGAAGTTAAGTATTTAATTTCATACGGTTTGTAATTATATTTATAGCGCTCTGAAAAGTAGTGTAAAATCAAGTTTAAGAGAAGTCCCTAAAAGTTTTATTTGAGAATTTTCATTGGTCAAGCAATTAAACATAATTTCAGTGTACATATTCATATTAAATTAAAAATATTTTTGGTCTCCAGTCTTATATGTAAAAAAAAAAACTATGTATAACAAAGATACAGTGAACGGAAAATTCGCGTGACGTCACTGTCCTACAATTTTTGCTATCGTTGTGACATTACAAGCCCCCACTCCTTTACTTGAAAACGATTCATCTTGTCATTTTTTTTTGATAAAGGAAAAATATTTGTCAAATATTTTTTTAGTATCTAACTGACCGAATAAATTCTACTTTTCTTTGTACCACCCAGTATGCAGTAAATAAAACTTTTACGTGTCAAACCGGACTGTTTTGCATATAAAATCAAAGATCCTCACAAAGTGTCGAATGTTCCAAGTTTAGTAAGGCCCAGTTTTTTGATCCTGAGTTAACTCAACCAATGGTTAAATATGCTAACTAATGGTTTCAAACTTCGGTTGAACGCGTTTAATCATCAATTTTTGTTTTAACAAATGGTAAATTAATTAACTTTCCAAACTATTTGACCATTTGATAGACTAAAAATTGATGAAAAAACGCGTTTTGAAACCATTAGTTAGCATATTTAACCATTGGTTGAGTTAACTCGGGTTAAAAAAACTGGGCCTAAGTACAGTAAAATATTACAGCTAAACTTAACCTATCTTGTATGTATATTTATACTTCTCGTGCCAAACTCGATAGTGCCGTGTCTAAATCCGTCGGTATAGTGACAGGCACGGTCGCCTGTTCTATTCCCGGCCGTGCAATAATAAACAGCCAGTTGTTTGATGACTGCATGTTCCCTCATGTTGGATAATATTATTAGATTAGATCATTTCTAATCGGTAATTTACATGTGTTTGTCAATAATAATATTAATTTTGGTCCTAAGGAACAGTGCTACAATAATAATTCTTGTCCTAAGAACTCGTGTTTTATTATTGAAAAAAATATTTTTATTTTCTCTCTGCTTATTTATCACGTTCCGTATTGCATGAATATGAGGATCTTTCTTCAATCGACTTTAATTCAATGTCTGTGAGGTTTAGTACTCGAAAAAAACCATAGGTTATATTTAATTCAAATAATGAAAGTCCTGATGAAGTACCTATGTCTAAAGTTTTTACTGCAAATATTTCATCCATTCCTCTTTAAATTGAACACATTGAAGGTTTTGAATTGAACACATTAAACATTAAATATAATGAAATCCAAACAAAGCTTTCACTCCTTGCTCTACAAACAACATCTGTCATTCAACAAACCTTATTTTTTAAATAGAGCACCGATTTCTGCTATCACGCCCAATTTTTTTCTGTACAAAAATTACCCAAAAAAACTACACTTTTGCACCAAAAACTCCGTAATTCACTTCCTTTGAGTCGCAAACAATAGGATTAGTAAACAGGTGGGCCACTTTCATTATTATTACGATACATTAGTATACGCATTAAACTAAAAAAAAATACACCATCTTGCTACGAATCAAATCGGTATACGACAATGATTGCTTTACTTCGAAATACGACGCATTTGTAATTATGAAAACATATCTTTATAATGTACCATCAGTAAAAAACATAAGACCTATTTTTGCGTACAACTGTCTTTCCTCATATCACGTTTCGTTTCGGTGTCCCGCAGAGGTCGTTGGTACTCAGGGGAAACTAAAGCACAGGTGTCCAACGCTCGGCCCGATAGACAGAGATGGAGATAGTGTAACTGTAAGCGTGCGAAAAGGACGCAACCAAAATAAACGTTGAACTTATGTTGTGTTTTTTTTTTCTTTTTGCTCTCCCTCGCCTATGTTCGTGACGGATCTTTTTTTTTTATTTCCTTTTGTTGCTCTTGTAGAACCTTTTTGGCTTATTTCGTTGCTTTTAGCTATATTTTAGTCTAACTTACCAATTAAAGTTATTAGGTTAGTTGTTATTTTGGTTCTCGTAGGTTATGAGTATGATGCGTCTGCGCAGTTTTATAGTTTTTTTAATTGCCGTTTAGCTTGTTGTATTTGCATTTTGTGGGAGTATTGGTCTTGTACTTAAGTGTCATGTTTATAAATGAAGGATTATACGTTCGATTTTTTTAATAAGACTTGAAATTTGTGAAAGCGTTGACCAACAGAGTGATTAAATGTAGTAAATAAAATAAATATTTTTTTGTGAGTATTTATTTATAGCTTTTGATAACTTAGTAATGCGTTTCTGTCTATTACCAAAATGTATAGTACCAATATAATATAGGTAAATCCCTTACAAAATAAACAATAATCTCGTAGAATATCACAAAGCGTGTTCATTCTAGCGTATAATAATCACCATGGCATTATCTGCTATTATTTGGGGATAGAATAGAATTACACCACCCTAATGATACTTTGGCGTAAAATCGTATTACTCAAGATTTGGTTATTGGGACTTTCTTTTATTCAATATTATTTCATGTGCGTATTTTATATTGGAAAATCGACGTGTTTGAAAATTCTCCTTTTGGCATGCATTTATGTAACTTTCTGTTTAGTTTGTAAAATAATTTATTCAAAATACTAGTGTGTAAAAATCTAGCATAAAACCATCTCAACACAAATTCGCTATTTTTTTGAATTTGGAAAGAATATTGGTTAACTTTCTGTAAGCACAGTTCATTTCTTGATATATTATTATGAAAATCTTACACCTTAAAATGTCATTGACAGCACCAAAAAAATGCTCAGCCTAAGTCTGGCAGTATAAACATATAATTTAAAACCTTAATGCCCCACTTCGAAACAATCATATACTAGTTAGAACACAACGGAACAATATAACATAATCACAACGATCTTAAGACGATATCTCTGTCATTAAATTATTTTTGTATTACCACACTCTTGCTTCGAATACTCCAAAAACGACATAAAAAATAAATGGTTCTTACATGTGAAGTCAATAAGGTTCAATTTTCCTTGACGCTTGAGTATGCGACAGTTTTTAAGTTTGCGTCGTACGAGCTTTTGTTTTTGCTAACGGTACAAGCCACAGTGAAACTGTGATATATTTAGATGCATTTATTTGTTGTTGTTGTTTGTTTTTGTTTCTTTATTATTTTTGTTATATATTTTGAAGTAGCAAATATGGCTACTTCAGTTAATTGGTGAACGTCGCTAATTGAAGTTTTAGCAGTTAGATTTATGATCCGTAGTGTTTCATGGTGAGCACAAAAGCCTGTTAATTTTGTAGACCTGTTTTGTAACTTATATCAACGAACTCAAAAACAAAACTTCAATAGCAAGAATTAAGGCTGCTCTGTTCTCTGCTACTGTTATCTAGTCTGTCCCTTGCTTTGAACAAGTCCTGAATAAAAAAAAAGTAAAAAAACAAAGCTTAAAAATTATACGTGACATCAATAATTATTTTCTCCGATACCACACGACACAACAAATAAGTGATATAAAAATTAATGGTGTACCTCTATCAGTTACCACTCAACCAAATCATGTGGCAATATTAACACAAAACCATAAAAGCTCTGACATCAAATAAATCTAATAGAAAATTAAAACCAACGTACTCATGAGCGCGCGCAGCGAACAACGAGTTTCTTGTCCCACACATGCGCAGTGGTGTCTGTGTGTCGAGTACTCTCGCACACATAAGCGCTGCGTAAGGCCAGTAGTGGGCCAGTTTAAACGTTACTCAACGGTAATAATTGTGATATTGTTGTAGAGACAGCAGTGATTTTTTGTGAATTAGTGCCGAAATATGTTGTGGATTTGAGTTTAAAGTGTATGTATGATTTTTTTATTCTTATAAGGTCCTTGAACCATGTGTAAAATTGGATCCTTTTGCATTTTATCGTTAATGATTTATTATTGCGTAATATCTAAACAACTTTTCAAGTTAAACTTTAGCTTATTTTTTTTTTTAACTAGGATGATATTTTAGAAGCTTATGTTTAGTCCGACCAGGTTAAGAATTACTTTTAAAATTATTTTCACTTTTTTATTCAAACGTTCTTAAGCATAAACAATAAAGTAGAAATACTTCAACATATAAAAACCAAAAATCTTATTTTATCTTATCTCTGATGCAAAAATTGACGTATCATGCTCACAGCTGAGATTTCACGTAAATGTGTTTTACAGCTTACCTTACTTAAAATGTCGCACTGACAGTGAAAAGTATCAAAATATTTTCCGCATGCAACACACAAACCTGCGCAAGACACAAAGCCTTGTCCTACTAAAATAAAAACAAAAAACAAGTTTTTCTGCTGACCATACAAGTCGCCAAGCCTCCGTGCTTACATCGATACACGTGGTGCAAGAAAAAGAGAAAATAATAAAACCTTTAATTTATGCCTTGATAGTACTTGTATCTTGAAAATAAAATATAATCTTTTTTTTCACTCCGTACCTTTTTTGGGTCACTGGCCTTTAGAGATGTGCTTTGCCGATATCGATGCTTCTTTGTTGTTTTTTCTTTTCGTTGAGACGATGACGTTTGTCTGATGAGTTGAATGTTGTTTTTTAGTGCAGCAAATTATGATGCACAATCGTTTGCCCTTGTGTTAATGATCTATGTTCATTCAATTAATTTATAATTTAGATAAAATATTACGAATGATTCATTTAAGTTTTTTTTATGCTTATGTGTGATTGAACGTAAATATACATATTATAACTATATTACTTTTTCTGCGACTTTTTGTGTTAATGTTTGCACGTCCCGTTATTGCATAAAATAAAGTTAATGATGATTGAATGTTGTTAACAAACCAATTTACAAACAATGCAACGTAATTAAAGAAATAAAAAAAATATTAAATTTAATTTGAAAATCTTTTGAAAGATTATTTTATAAAGGACGTACAATTCACATCCCTCTGCACTGCAAGTAGGTATTGTACAATGTTATTGACAATTACCTTCGCCATATGCAACAGCCATACATTAATGCTCAGACATCAGTAATTTATCGATAATGAAGACGCATAATGATTAATAACGAAACAGGTGTTCAACGGGAAAGTGAAAGGACCAAAGTTTTTTTAAACTTTATGATTGGTGTAGGTACTAACTATAGATTATAATAAATGATTTGGATTTTTGCAGTACCTAAAAGGAATCATTATATTAGTTTACTTACAGGTAATGCTTATATTTTTCATTAATTTTAAGAATTTTAAACTATTATCGACAAATATATATATTTATATATGGCATTCAAATACGTAATAGGCATTTATTTTTTGTAATTATAATATTTGTGCTATCGATACGGAACTGCCCAGCACTACGCCACAGCACGGTAGCCAACCCAACGCCTACGTGATCAGCGTCATCACAAATCACAGCATAGAGCCCTTTTTGAGTTTATAACAATCGTAAAACAAAACCGCAATTATGTGACGCAAAACTTCAAAACAAATTGATCAAAAATCCGGCAAAATATTTTAAATCGACTGATGACAAAAGAGCAATGGGAGGAGATATAGACTTTCCCTAAAAGGATTTTATCAAGGACGATAAGCAAAAAGTTAAAGAGATAAATTTAAACGTAGATGGGCACTCAGGATAGATGGTAGACGGTCCAAGTAAAACAGGATGCCAGATAGCCATCGTCGACGAAGTAACTGATGGCATTTCTGTAACCGATACAGAAAACAAAAATAAACTAGAAGCAAATTTTTGGTAGAATTTAAAGTAATACATTTTGTTATACTAGCCCATACATGTCCTACTGCTGGGCACAAGCCTCGTCCTATATGGATGAGCACTGATCGCCATGCTTGCTCATTGTGGGTTGGCTATTTCAAATAACAATTTTGGAATCAAGGTTTCCTCACGATTTATCTTCACCGTTTGTCAACGGTATCTTAGAATAGATAAGAAAGTACATATAACTTTGAAATGAACATTGGTACTCACTTGGGTTTTTGGTGACCACATAAGAATGCCTATAAATAAATGCCAAGATTAAGTGCTCTCCAAATTGAAAAACCACAGCTCCCTGAATTGAATTTTGAATACGGGTGGACGTACCCATAAAATTGGTGCCAAAAACACGAATTTTTCGAGGCATCAATAAACTCTCTCCAGGAATACGGGCGGGATGAACATTTAGGATAATTTCATACATGCGGTATTAAAATATGGTATTGGATAAAGAAACCACAGCTACCTGAATTGATAAATTTCCATACGGGCTGATATTTTTTGGCAAATTGTGGTTAGTCTTTTTGGAATAGGGGCAAGGCAAAAGTCTTCATTGTAAGTGCATTGAATAGTAACACAAATGTGTACAAAAGGACCAATAACACTAATGACCATGAATTGTTTTAATTGAGGACTTAATGTTTTCCAGATTGCCAGGACTTACGATATTTTGAATTCCTGTAGAATATTTCGCAAGTTCCATATGACGTGTTGGAACTAAACAAAGGTTGAAACACAAAGCCTAAACCGGAGCTTGCATCCGTTTGGTTTTGATGTCAGATGGCGAACGTTTGAGAACCCTTTTGCCAAAACGAACATAATTATAATATTGATATCTCATCACATGTGGGATTATGGTACGAAAAGAAGTCGAGTTCTAAGAATAGGGTATTGTGAAAATAATTTTAATGGAACGTTCAAACTATAACTTTGGGAAGCAGTTACCCTTTCAATCCGATATTTAACTCAACATTTGAATTAGTGATAAAATCGTAAAATACCTTCAATAGTAAAAAGAATTGCTACTACTACGAGTTGATTCATATGTATTGAAAAGCAGGAGCTTCAACGTTTTAATTAAGTTAACAGTAATTTAATTCAACAGACTGACACTATTATTATCTAACAAGAGAACACAGTTCAATACTTCAAGTACTCAACTAAAATATTCCTATAAAATTGTATATTCCCGGGATAATTTACTCCATATCTTACTATGTCACCTATCCATACAATAAGTGATTGTTCGCGTTTATCACAGAAATTTTGCTATCAATCTACTTCACATAATGTTTGTGAAAACACTTAAGTTTGATAAACACTTGACGAGAAAATGTGTTATATTTACTGATGGTACGTACGTTGTAGCTTACTTTTTGACGACCAGAGTTTCACAGGGTTTAAGAATCAAACCCGAGCAAGCAATGTTACTTTTACAAAGTATTAAGTCTCGTTTTTTTTTGTTTGATAGTGGTGAAAAGCATGATGAATTTGAAATATAAATCTGGAATGCTGTAAAGTCCCACGTCATCAATGCTAGTGATTAAAACTCTGAATAAAGAGCCTCTTAGTTTCAAGTATGTAGTTCAGTTAAAAACTGACAAACTATACCCATAACTCTGCTTACACTAAAAGAGTAACACTACCAACAATATACAACAAACAATGCTTAGAGTTTCATCTTTGGCATACATCAGAAAAACAATAGCTAAACAAATTAACATTTGAAAGGCAGCGTAGCTCGGTAGCAGTGAGTTTTTACCCGTTCAAGTAAATAATGAATGCAGACCAGCGATTTTGACTTGCCTTGTTTAAAACCATTAATCTTGTTTTAAAAGAAAGAGCCATTTGAAGTGAGTAAGTAGATACTTAATGCGTACGGAGGGAATAATGAGTGACTAATATTTTGAGATGTAGGTACCTACTCGTATATTTTACAATGTATGTCAGTAGGTACAAAAATAAATAATACTAAGGAGTGGGCAGACTTACGGGTTTTGATTTGATTAATTAAATCCTACTAGAGGGTTAGGTCACAGTGAAACAGACAATATTAACAGTCCAAAGCATTTTCTAGTAACAAATTTTAGGAGTCTCTTTTTTCAAATAAGATTTTTATAAACTGAAAAAGCAGGAGAATAAAATTAATTCAAACGAAGAGCCGTAAAACGTTGATAAATAACAAAACAATATTAAAAAAGTTAACTGCTCTATCTCAGTAAATTCAAATTATCTCGTATGTGGGCTTCCTTTTTTTAACATGGTGTTATCCTCGTGGTCATGTCGACACACAGAAACTACAGAAATGAAAGTACACAGTTTACAACCGACACTTGTGGAACCGTCTGGCTCTCGTTTGTTAGCGTTTTGATGAACCAATCAAAGTTGTGATCATTTTTTAGGGGACAAGCCCGCCACACGTGCCCTTCATTGCAACTTTTGTGATCCAGGATATACAATGATAACCAATGAATACCACCGGGGTTGTCCCGGTGGACTCGGTGTGTCCCAGAGAAACGATTAACTGTCTTGGATCCTGCAACGAAAATAAACAAAAGTAGTTTATAGGAGTAGGAAAAATAGTATCCACTTCCCTCCACTGCAAGTGGGAGACATAAAGGAAATAACGGCTAAAGGCAAAAAGAGAAAGAAAATACATCAGCTACTGAGATAATCCCTCTTGCCCAGCACCACGGATTGATAGGTCCTAAAAAAATTGTGATCAGTTGATTCCACACCAAATTACTCCTTTAGACTTGGTTTGTGTAAACCTATCTTTAGTAAGCCAGTCTGCCTAACCCAATAACTTAAGTAATCCATACCATACGTCACAAATCAATCGCCCGTGTGCTCAGACAGATCGTAGAAAACTAATTACTATTCACAGCTGTGCTCATCCATGATAATTAATAAGTTTGAGGTTTGACTCATATTTGCATACAATGGTTGGTCTGGACGCGAACGCGTTCTCAAATACGCATCATTTTGTTGTGTTAAGTTATAGTTAGTGCTTGGTATGTTTTTTTTTCTATGTTTTTCGTAAACATAGAAAAATTAAAAAAAAAATTCAGCTCAGAAGAAAAACTTTAAAAAACATGTTGAAATTTGCAAAGTTAGATAATGATGAAATTTGAGATTGTAACTTTTTTTTCCATGCTTAAGGTTGTAATACATAATTATTATTTAAAAGCACCCTTATACCACCATGATTGAATAACTTAATTAGTATACATTTTAATTAATACCTACTTTTATTCACTATTCTTATTAACCAATATTTCAGAGTAAATGAAAAAGGCTCACTTAATAAAATAAAAATTGTTTAGTCGAGAAAGTGTTTAACATACCACCTTAATCAAAACGTTGAACTATAACATTATTGTTGTTAAAATAATTTATATACAGTCTCTTCAAAACAACCTGCTTGGTACAAATAAAAATATCCTTAAAAATTCGATACTCGTAGTTCGAAATCATTAAATTAAATATTAATGTTGAATGCTTTTCTCAAAGTGATGGTTCTATGGATATAATAATGTGTTGTGTATCATTTGAAATCTCACAGTAATGGGATCAACAATTAACTATAATAATAGGTAATAGACAAACCGCTTACTCTACAGCTTTATTTCTTATTTGGAGCCATTTAGAAAATTATTTGAGTTGCCGTAAATCAATTATTTAATTATTTTTAATTGAGAGGAAATGTTTTGATTCACGTAGAGGTATTATAACGTAGGTTAGATGTAATTCAGAGTAATCTTGCAAGTTTACAAGGCTGGCCCTATTTTGAGTGATACAGTTATTGCTCGCCACAAGCAGTTTTGAACCTCTATAATATGACATAGGTACAATTATTTTACAGCTAAATGTCTTTTCTAATGGTTTCTGTGCCAGGATGGTACTTATAAATTTTAAATAAGAAATTTATGAGTGAAATAATATTTTTGACTTAAGACTTTGAGCCTAACCTTTTCCCAAGCTATCTTAGAGTCGGCTTCCAGTCTTACCGGATTTAACTTTGAGATTTGTTAACCAAAAAACTAACTCACTCGTTTGTGCTTGACATAAGGATTGGCAGATATCGGCGTAGGTCCTAATAAGTCGAGGATTTTTTTAATTTTCTTTACATCGAATGCCCCAATAGCTTTTAATTATAATTTACTAGCTTCTGCCCGCGACTTCTTTTGCGTGGACTTCCGAATTGGGCTCAAAAAGAAATGAAAAATGTGAAAATAATAAAATAGTAGCAAATACCAAATTTCAAAGCTGTCTGCCCGCGGCTTAGCTCGTACACAATTTTATTCCCTCGGGAATCGGTATAAAAGGTAGCCTATATCATTTTCCATGTCTAAGGCTACATTTATGCCAAATTTCATCCAAATCCGTTCAGCGATTTTTGCGTGATTGAGTAACAAACATCCAAACAACCACACGTGCACATTTATAATATTAGTAGGATTTTGTGCAATATTGTTAAGTTATTTGAAATAAAAAAACAGTCCTACTTTTAAGGCATTATTTTATACTGCGTAAAAACATTTCAGTAGCATTCGTACCAACAAATTATTCATTATTCATAATAATTATTGTTAAGTACTTAATCCTTAGCTTCGATATAACTGTTATAAGAACCAGTTCTTAAACACAGTGATTCGTAGGTGCACGCAGTTGACTGGTCTAACCAACTTACGTTTGCGGTCGGTTTAACATTTATACTTGATTGCTTTTGCCTAAGGCAAAGTTAGAAGAAGTTTTTGCGTCTGTTAGGACCATTGGACATATTGAGAGTAATATAAGGCATCTGTTAAACTTTATTAATAAAATAGCTTTAGACTAATGTTGTGATTTTAAAGGTCCATGAAATTACGATTAATAGTTCGATTTAAATATTTATTTAGTGACAGAAAAATTCTTAAAAACAAAATTAATTTTTGTTTTGAAACCTAATAAATTATTATTCTTTTTTTGGACGTTAGGCTTGCAATTTGAACAATATTTTTGTTATTATGAGACAAATTACATTCACAATAAACTGTGATTTTATTTTCGTATTGTCAGGGGTTCTAGATTTTTTTATTTAAACAGCTTTTTCCAGTTTTTGGACAGCATCAAAGTAACGTTTCAATCTCCCCAAACGTGATTTTAAATTCGAAATCAACAAGCGATTAATCATTGGGCCGAAGTTCATTCATGTCTAGTCATCGAGTCCTTTTGAAATAATCCTTTAAACTATTGAAACTCGTGAGACAAATCGTTGGTACGAAACTAAATGATTTAAAGCAAGGACTCATGGTCAAGAAAACATGAATTGTGGGAATAATCGTTGAGGTAATTTGATCGTTGTATGTTTTGGTCAGGAGGTAAGTATATGAATGTTTTGGATTTATTTCTTTATACATTGTATAAAAGGGACGATGGGATGGACGGAGCAGTCTTGGTTGATAATAAGTATATTATGATTCGATAGATTGAAATTAAGAAGTAACTTTTCTTTTTGTTTTCTGTCAAACATGAACTGGTTTAGTTGTAGTAATTTGCGCGGAAGAGCAGTGTTTTCTAACAGATAAAAAAATGGCGACCTAAGAAATAATTCTTAGTAAAGCAACAAAAACAAAATGATAAATCGTAAATAAAGTCTATAAAAAAGTATTACGTAAAAAATGTCGTAGCACGTAGATCAAAACGGTTCTAATTTCATCACTCAGTCTTGCGGTACATAAATTTGCTAATTCGTATGTAATTCTTACTAATGGCAGCTAACAGTTCGCTGGAAATGCTTAAATGCCGCTTGTGCAAGTCTTCGGTCGCAGATCGTCGTGGTTTTCATTTAAAACATTTTCTTTTGTATATATTTTTATTTATCACCTTCGTTGTAATGTTGTTAACAACTATAAATTTATTAAATTCAATTATATGATGGTAGTAGGTCCCTTAATATACCTACTGGCTTTTTTTTTAATTTATAAAGAACATTGAGAGTTATTATTATTATTATTATTGTGACAATTTAAAAATCGTTTTCTGAACTCTTAATACACACACACGGTTATTAAATACAAACTATGAGTTTTTATTCAATAACTGTGAATGCAAGATTATTTTGTTTAGAATCTTTGTTGTCATTTATGGCGATGTATAAAACTTTGCACTTTACTCATTTAAAAAACAATAAAAAAAAAACTTAATAAGTCTGTACCGAGTTGGGGAAGACCTTTACCCAGCCGTAAGACACAACATAAAATGTATTTTTAATGGAACAGCGCTTCATAACCCCAAAATAAAAAGTTAAAGGAAATATCCAAATTATAACAAGATGAACTAAATAGCTCTTAATAATAAAGACTGTTACCACAATATACAACAAAATCAATGAAAGATACGGCTATAAACTTTGAAAAGTAAACATAGGAGTAGCACATCAAAAGCTAAGGCAATAAAATGGTCAGTTTACGACACACATAAATCAAGTATCGATATTCTATTGGCAAGACGTTGCAGTGGAACCGCAGCTTAAGTCGACAGTAACTAGTCTAACTGGTCCGTGGACAAATAATTATTGTCTTTAAGTGATATATTATGTGTTATGTTAAGCAATTGTCAGCGAGGCTTCAGAGGGGTTCGTTCTAGGCCTTATTCACAAAGTCGAAGAGGTTAACGTGCAGTATGTGTAGGGTTAAGAGAGGCTTTATCTCTTTCGACTTACTATACTTCTAAGTAAAAAAACGTATATACTACCACTACCTGGTAAATCTCAAAACACAAAAAAAACTTTTGGCAACCCGGGATTCTTGAACTATATTTTGCGGTATGTCACTTGTTATGTTAACATGTTATGTTTTGTTTGGACTTAGGGAATAACCTCAAGCTTATACATAATGATAAATTGATACTCAATAAATTCACAGATGCACTCGTAATCGATAGCTTTGAAATGGTATAAACGATGTTAGGATTTTTATCCCGCATTAAGGCAATAATAATGTACATTTTATGAATTTGACTAGCTACGCCCCGTAGTTTTACACGCGGTTTAATAGATATCTTATTTTTTGCCTGTGTTAATACGGGTAATCAACTATCTCAATACCAAATTTTAACACAATCTGCCCCCCTAGCCAAGTGACATTTCTACAAGCGATAACGATGATAGAAATCGCTTAAATGACATTAAATGTATGGAAATGACATGTTTTCGATAAGTCACGTGACTTAGACTTGTCACTTTCATACATTTAATGTCATTTAAGCGATTTCTCGTCGTTTCGTCGTTAACGCTTATAGAATGTCACTTGGTTAGGGGGGCTGTTCAGACTTCTAAGCGTGAAGAAGTAACAAACATACATACTCACAAACTTAAACCTCTAAAATATTAGTGTGACACCTTTAAATACCTTATCACACAAGAGAATAACGATTAATTCAATCTTCAATTACCAAACTCATATTGAAAACAATAAACACACAAATTCGAATCTACAAAATTAATCCTATAAAGCCCTCAATTTTATTACCATCTTAGTCCTTCATTATTATTCAATGCGCATGCATTCTCTTCAATTATATACCAACCTTAACGCTCTCAACTTTTAAAACCTTGCTCAAAACGCTTAACCTGTCGCAACGGTCAGTACATCTTTCGAAATCCATTTCCCCCGGCACATGGGCATATGGCAGGGGAATAATACTACGGGTAGCTGTGATATTGTAAATAGGCGTAAGCCAGGGACACCTGTGTTACGCATCCAGTGTGGATAAGACAAAAAAACATACGACTATCAGTGAGCATTCTGTTCGATTTGTATGGACTTTCCTGGGGCCTTAATCACTAAATCCAAGAATTTTACGTGCTGTTACGCGTAGAGTTCAGAGAGGCGTTACCTATTAGTCCCCGAGCGGCGACCGGTCGCCGCAATCTAATAAAAAATCAATTGTGTCTCATTAGCGGTGATTAGAGAGATTAAAACAAAAAAAAAGTAAGAAAACGTATATACCTATTAACACCACCCGTTGAATAAAAATCTGCGTTATGCCACGTTGTTTTTTTTGGACTCTTAGAATAACCCTCCTGAACATTTCTCCGCCTTGGTATTGGTAATTTGGTAATTTTGTGTTAATATTGGGTTCCGAAAACAAAAAAAGATCTTTAAATGTAACGAACGTTTTTCCGAACGTTCAGTGTCGACAGGATCATTGCTCAAAATGGATGATAACCTGTACAACTTCGAAGCTGAATACTACCACAACTACGTAAGTTGCTTAAGCATGATCCACATTATGATTATCGTTGCACTATAGTGAAACAGCAATATCTTCTATCCCCCTCGCTCGTGCACACCGGTCGCCTGCTGCACGTGTCTCATGAAAACGGGTTTCGCTCGCGGACGGACCCAAGATTTTATTAATTTGTGTTTCTTATATTTTGTATATTACCTCTTCGCCGCTCCTGTGCGCCTGGTACCCGCCATCGATATTGTTGATAACAAATTGCTTTTCTTTGTTCTGTCATGGCGTCTTTGTTTTGTTTAAACAATAAGGTCAAATAAAGCTAGTCTTTGCTACCTGATGTGATGAATGTTTTGTGACTTAGCTTGAATGATTACCTATGTTTTTGCAGTGTCGTAGAAATATTACTGCTTGTTAGCAAGCTATTGTAATTTGTGGTTATATTATTTAAATCTATGTGCTTGCTTGCAAATGCATTGATGGTTTTTGCAACATTTAATTTATAGGTGCTGTATGAATAGATGACATGATTAATTTTATTGGGACATTACTTGAATATTATTTATCGTTTTGTAAGTGGATTGTATGGATTTTGGTAAATTGCCCACCTCCACTTGTATGTATAAATTTACCTAAATTAAAGGCACTAAAATAATGTCGGACCTGATAAATAGCCGTATACAGCTCACTTAAGATTTTTAGTAAAGTAAAACAAAAAATTGTTCAATCGCGACGTAAAAGGTCCTTTAATTAAGAATGCTTTATTAATATTCTGCCAAAAAATAACCAAAGAACTGCTAACTAAAATATAATGTCAGATGTAGGACACTGTGAGCACAAAAAAAAACTTTAAGAAAAAAGGAACTACGAACGTATTCGTAATATTAATCTCAATCCAAGATTGTCAGAACAGTGCCTGAAGCGTTCCGTTTCCAATATTTATGATGATCCCTTTTAATAAACTTAATCGACTCGACTAAACTATTAAAATAAACTCTTTTTATTTCTCGACAAATTTTTGTACTCAAAAATGATTTGTTTGAAATCTTAATTTAATAATGATACATTTCGGTGATCGATGGAATTTGTGTAATTGTTGAATATGAATTCCTTTAATCGGTGTAAAACATTTTGTTTATAGCTTTGGTTTTTAAAAACCTTTGTTATAAAACGGTATGCTGATCCTGCGGTGGATTAGAAAAGTTAACACCAGGTTGCATTTTTTATAAGCTATTCTTTCGGATTAAGGAATGGGTAGAATCGGAATGGTGAAAAAATTTGGACGTTTGAAAGGATCCAGCCAGCCAACAAAAATAACCAACTTATTTAAATTGTTACATACCCAGTATATCTCCTATTAATTAATTACGACTCCTGGTATATTTCTAAACGTCTGCCAAAAATGCGGATGATCATATTCTGGGGCTCCTTGGTAGCTCAGAGCTTCATACATAATACATAATCTTAAACTTTTCTACAAAATATGATCATTCAATTATCTATGACCAGTTAAGCAAGATGCCTTAAGTTTAAATTTAACAAAACATAAGTCTCTCAAGACAACAAATGTCTGTAATTACTGTCAGTAGCCAGTACACAGTTTGGAAGTCAAACAATAACTTATTTACCTCGTTTGGCAAACCTGGTCAAGTATTCTACATAACTAAAACGAATTCTGTTACAACAACATTATTAAAATTATTAGTTGACGTTAGTTATAGTTGAGGACTATAAGATAATGCCCACAATCACATTAAGTTGTTTTAAATGATCTGTTTACAGTATTTGGTAGTTTTGCAACTTGACCTAAGTCAGGAATACTTTATTTATTTTATTATTGAAGGCTAAAAATCAACAAGCTTCAAACCGTTCAGTCAAAATACATACAATGAAACATAGAAGCTCATTTTTTTATAAAAAAAAAAGCGGTTAAAAGTGCTCCTTTTCTATCACTACATAATATAAAACAAAGTTCTCCGCCGCGTCTGTCTGTCTGTTTGCGATAAACTCAAAACTACTGCACTGATCTTCATACTTTTTTCACCGATGGATACAGTAGTTCTCGCTAAACCTTCCTGTTTTAGGATATAATTTGCCAAGTTTTCGTTTATATTGGCTAACCGGCACACAGCGAAGCATTAGCCAGTAACAAAAAAAATTACTGGCTTGCTTGTTAGTATCTAACATAATAGTTTTGAAGTCCTTTTGTCCCAAAAAAGCTTATAGGCTATAAGGATGAATTGCCAAGTTTCCTTTATAGTTATTTGTGATCCCTTGTGAGTCTTCAAAGTAGGTTTAACACGAGGTCAGTTATAACACAGATAGCTTTGTACCTAAACAGGTTTTAGCCTTCGTGTCCCACATGCATTATGGTGTGGTGTAGGACAACGCTTCAATGCGAGGGCTTCAAGAAAAATGGGTCTTAAAATTTTAGTAGTTCGTTGGTTTTACGCGACCTACACACTACACAAGTTTGTTTGCTTCACTTGAATTACTTTGGAGTTACCATGTTAAAAAAATTATCATATTTAAATGCTATAGCGAAACAAGCTTCTGTTTTAAACGCAGTGGTTTTTGGGATTAATTTCAAAGTAACTCTGTATGATTGTCCATTTATCTGTGAAGCTTTGACAGCTAAAATGTTGAACTGATTTTTATGAAACTTGGTATGGGGTAGGCTTGTATCCCAAAGGATCCACGTGAGCGGAACCGCAAGCAAAATAGACGGATAATCATACAGAGTTAATTTCCCATTTATAATATACAGTGGTGGTCATATAATTAAGAACGCTTATTTAACGGGAACATTTTTTTAAACTTACAAGTATAACTCATTGCATGTTTAATGTTGTATGTCTCTCGGTATGGCAAAACTTTTACATACTTGGGGTACATACGTTAATACTCATGATTGTCTAAAAAATAAATAAATTAACTTTACACATTAGTTCGAACCTGGCATTACTATTTATTGGCTGGTCACATAATTAAGAACGATGAATAGTTTATCTTTTTATTCATATTTAAATAGAGAAATCTCTGTGGCTCTGTGGTTGTTTGTCACTATTCGTATAGATTTGGCGCCATTTAGAGCTGTAAAAGTCTTAAATAAAGGTGATTACTTCATATGAAAGTAATGGAGAGAAATAAAACTTGTGATAAATCTACTAGGGAAGTAATAATAAAACTTCGGGAGAATTGGTCTTATAAAAAAATTGCCGACCATCTGCAATACTCAAAATCGATGGTTTTCCACGCTGTGTAGCATTTTGCAACTTATCAAACTACTACAAATAGTCCGTGTGTTCCTAATCAGAGAAAGTCATCCCGTCGAGATGATCGGAATATCATTCGTTTGGCAAAACAATATCCTTTTAAAGGGTCTAATGAGCTGAGAAAAGAATATTTTGGTACAAACAACCCTTCAGCAATCTGGGCACGCACTATTCGAAGGTGTTTGGTAAAAGAAAAGTTGCACGGAAGGGCAGCTAGGAAAGTACCCATGTTAACATGGTGCCATAGGCAGGACCGGCTTGAAAGTATGAAGACTGGACAGTTAGACAGTGTAAAAATGTTGTTTTTTCTGACGAAACTAAAATAAACAGGGTATGTTCTGATGGAAAACGTTATGTACGACGCCATCCGAATTAAGCATTTGACCCTAAGTACACAAAAAAAGTCATAAAAGCATGGTGGAGGAAATTTGAAAATTTGGGGACGCTTTTCTGGACTTGTATTGGACCTGCTAAACTGATGGAAGGAAACATGGATCAATTCCAATACAAAAATATGCTGGAAAAAACAATGTTACCTTATGCTGAAGACGTGCTTCTAGTTATTTGGACATTCCAGCATGATATTGATCCAAAGCATACCGCACACATCGTTAAATAATTTCTCACATCGCAATCAGTTTCTTATTAGATTGGCCAGCTAACAACCCAGATCTAATTCCAATGGAGCATCTTTGGTGCGAGGTATAGAAAAATGTTTCAAATCGACAGTGTCGCAATTTAACAGAGTTGTACGACATTTTCTCTCTTGGTAAATGTTAAAAATTAATAGAATCAATGCCTCGCCGGTGTAAAGCAGTGATTAAAAGTCGTGGACATGCTAACGACTATTAACTTTATTTTAAAGTGTATCAAATTGTTTATTTTACTTACGCACTTCATATTTCTCTGATTTATTTAATACAAGTTTCATATAAACAGCATTTCAAGCATTTAAATAATCGTTCTTAATTATGTGTCCAGCTTCATTACTATGTGAATCTGTTACGCTAGAGAATAAATACAATTTGTAAATGAAATGGTTATTGGATTTATCATATATTACTAATCCCATTTGCCCAATTCATGTGGCTATTTCATAAAATAACTAGTTATTTCTGAGAAGGAACACAGAACTACATAAGACATAATTTAGCAAATAAAATCTGGAATTTCCTATCGTTCTTAATTATGTGACCACAACTGTATACTCGTATTAGTGTGGATAAGGTACTTTGATACAGTACACAATTTGTTGACACGCTATATTTTCCTTCCATTCTCAGCATGTCCACATTTATGTACTTGCCACACATAAAAAGTTATTGGACAACAAAATCATTAGCTACTGCACATTTCTGTGGTCAAAACTCTATTGTTCTGACCACACGGGCGAACAAAGAGACGTAACCTTACAAAACGACCACAATTGTTTTTGGAGAAAATTACAGCTTCCCAACATTTAAGAAGTTGTAAATTTTGAGTCAGCATTGTGTGCCCTTATGTCTGTGCCTTATGTTTGGAGTTAGTTTATGTCAGCCATCGGCTCTGTATCAGTTGGAAAGGTATAACTTAATTCCAATAATTCCTTCTGTCTTTTGTTTTTCAAGAAACCGTTGTGTTTTGCCATCTTATCTTTTGATAACGATTTCTTTGTTGTCTTTGTCAACTTTGATATCGATCACTGATTAATGTTCTGAGTAATAAAAATAGAGAAATCTACGAATTTGTTTGTTACCAATCTCGCCAAAAGCAAAACTAAACAAGACACAGCCCACATAGTCATTATGCGCACGCGCAACGTAGGCGACTGCTAATAAACATTTTGATTTATAACAAGAGATATAGGCTTTAATGTGTTTTTACTTTAATAGTCTGGTTCTTGATAGTCTATTTTTAATATTTTTTATTGTTTTCTGAGAGAATGCGAAATAGGAATTGATTCAGTTACAAGACTGCAGTCGTTAGATTGTGGTTTATATTTATTTAGGAGTTATTTGTGTTATTGTTTAAGTTATATTCTGAGTCTCCCTGTGTGAATACTTACAACTTTTACAACTAATAACCGTAGAAGAAATTCAAGGTAGACTAAGTAGACATTTCCATAAATTTCATTGACAATCGGTGAAGGAAAAATCGTGAGGAATCTTGGTTTCCAAAAGTTAGAATCTGAAGCCACATATCCGCATAGAAAAAGTGTGGTGGTCAATACTCGTTCCTTCTCTTTAAAGGAAGAGTGCCCAGCAGTGGGACATTCATAATAATATAATTATCATTTTCATACTACTTACAATTAAACTCTTTATACAGCTTACTATGCCCAAGTTTCCTACTAAGTTTTCCTTTTTTTTACCACAGGTCATTGACAGTCTCCTTTGTTTACCAACTTACTTACCATTATTTTTCCTTGCCCACAGAACGCCCATACTCCGAATCAGACATCGCTCAACCAACACCACAAACGCAGCAGTGTCGGAGGTCTGCTTCATCACCACCATTAACCTTGACCCTTGACTCCGACTTGGAGGACGATGTCTTCGCCCCAAGATCCGACCGAACCAACGATTTATTTTCCACCAGAAATCTGGATATTTTTGGATATGGAAGCCCTAGGACTCCTGCAGGGGTTTTATTAAGTCCCAGGAGGGAGAGGACTTTTACCTTTTCGGTGACGAGTGAGAAGCATTGGAGGGACAAAGGAGGGACGGATGTTGCCGATGGGATGACGAGAGATGAATTAAACGATACTGACAGTGAGAGAGAGACTGATGAGGTGAGTAAAATTAATTACTTTGATGTTAATAAGATTGAGAATTCTCCGTTAATTATTTAGTACTTTAGTGCAGTTGGATATTCGGACAGTAACTGTCTTTTAGAACTTGTTCACGTCGACGAAACGTCGTTGTACTTGCGTTAAGGTTTGGGACAGTTCTATCAATGTAAATAGTTATCGCACAAGTATTCGTAGACTAGTATAAAAGTGAAGTAAATACCTACCTAACTAGGGATTTTATCAAAGCTTTTGTTTAACCGACTTCACAAAAGGAGGAGGTTCTTTGATCCAATGTTTTTTTGTAGTTTCAATTTATCCAACAAAACCAGCTTCCAAACAAGTAAATTTCGACAACAGAAACCAAAAAGGCGCCTGAATTGATAACAAATAAAAAAAAACAAATTAAGCAACAAGAAAAATAAGTTAGTAAAGTTTGATTAAAAATTAATTACACAATAAAGTAGTTAACTGAACTTCCAATTAATACTGGCCGAACGTGGAAAATGGCGACAAAATTGCGCAATATTAAAACAATACGTTAAATTGTTTAACAAATTACAATGTTTTTGTAAAAACGACACGTGTTACTTTATCCTTTGTTTACTATGAATCACAACCTGTTTCTATTTATAGTGAGTAAAATACGTATTGTAGTAAGTTATACTACAATAATATTATGACGTTATGAAGTAATAATTTATTTTTACGCTTCGAGTAAAGGAATGATTTTTATCTAACGTGTTAACAACATTAAAGCTTCGTCAGATAACGAGTCAGTGGCTCCTGATTCAAGATTCAAGTTGCGCGACCGCCACTTTGCTTTTACAAAAGTGTCAGGCACTCATAGAAGTTCTTGCTACTTACAATTATTATTTTTCTACTGATTGAATTTGTATCGAACGAATTTATTATGTTGTTTTTTTTTGTTGGGGTTTTACTATATTATGAAGAATGAAATAACGGAACATAAAATATATTTACCTGTAGAAAATAATAGTACCTAACTTATAAGTTTGCGAGTTCCAATTTATAGAGGTCTTAAAAGTTACAATGATGGTTTAAATATTAGTCTAAGCTCAGTATATTTCATTAATTTACCTTCTGTTTAAAATTGCGTTAAATACTGAATTTAAACTGCGTTACAAATCGTCGTTTAAAATACTGATTCAGGGTAAACAGAAAATTATTCCGTCGTTTGAATTAAACTTGCGATAAATCAATACATCGACCGCTCCTTCACAATTCAGTAACTATTTACATCAGAACGTCATAAATAATAATTTAATGTAGTTTCACGCTTATAGAAGCAAATATTTCGTAACAAAATCAAAAATAAATAATATCTGATCATATTTCATGTTGGCGATGGACGAATGTTGGCAAGGTGCCATGTCTTTCTACTCTACGTCGTCAACAATTTCTAACCGAATATAAAATAACGCCATATTATTGTTAGTGAACTTTACCCGCTCATTATCCCTTTTAATAATATTAAAAGAGGAAGTAGACAAATATTATGATATTCGATTTCGTAAAGTATAGAATGTATGCGTGGTATTGTTTAAAATTTGCCCAACACTATGGCTGATAGTTACTGTTCAAAATTTTCATCTAAAATACTTTCCTCGTTTACAACTAATTATTTAATAATAAATTGATTACACATAATTTAAAATTTATTTATTTCGGGTTCAATTATACGAAAGTATCTACAAAATACGCAATTTCGTTTAGACATCCTTGTTCAATTTTTTAACATTGTTTTGATTTGTTAAACAAACTAAATGAGTAATTTTTTTATCAATTGCCGGATTTATCGATTAAGAAACTTACAGCAAAAACATAGCCGAATTAAGAATACTTTTGAAGTCAGTTAAAAATCTCTTATTCTATGTTATTCTTCTATACTTTTCATACAAACATAAGTCACGTGACCTATCACTTAGTATGAAAATTTCATTTTCAATTTCGATCCTTGATTTGACAGATTTGTCGTTATCTCAAATAGCAGAAAAAATATTAAAAACAATGGAATATAGAACAAAAAAAGTATGTGGAACGGGGACAACTTTCGCAAGTGAAACCGTAGGTGCACCATAGTCAAATATAAAACAAATAAACAACAGAACATTTACAGGATTACCAGTTACGCAAGAATTTAAAACAATAGCAAGCACTCAACATGGATCCAACAATCCAACTTAATATTGCGCAATGTGCAATCGTAATCGTATCGGTATAAATAGAGTGTTTACGTTGCATTTAAACTTGGTTTATTCGACACAATTAGGTCGATGTGGCCGACAGAAATTTTACCATGATTTATTTGACAGAATGTTCTTTGTTTTTGAATTTAGAGAAGTTTATTTTAACATGGGTACTTCGTGGGTACTTCAGAATACACGTGATTTGGTATTTGTAGTGTAACTTAAAATTATTGGGTACTATGTGTAGGTGATCTGTGTATTTATTTATATATTAGGTTCATCAATAACATAAACACGAACACAAGCACAAATCTGTTTATAGCAGGAATATTAAGTCCAGTCGTGGTGCGCCTATGACGTTTTTTTCTAGTTCGTAAAAATAAAACCGGCTAATGTCTCACTGCTGGGCACATGCCTCTTCTCATATAGAGAAGAAATGAGCATTGAGCAGTGATCACCATGCTTGCTCATTGCGGCTGTTTGAACAATGTTTTTCTTTACTGATCGCTGAAACGACGGCAGCCTAATGGCTAGGACGTCGGACTTGCAATCATTAAGTTGCGGGATCGAATCCCTACCGACGTGAACCCACTCGTAACATAAGCATCTTAGCTTAGCACGAGGGGTTAACAAGAATACTAGTAATGTGCGACCCACATAGCTAGTAAGAACATATTATTTAAAAAAAAGGTAATCATAAATAATTAAAAAAATATAGAACTAAATAAAGTCTTTGAACAAGACGAAGAAGTTACATTGGTTCTTGCCTTTATTAGATTGAAACCTGCAACATCCTTTAAAAACGCCATTTAAAACGAAATAAAGCACTGATTTGTAGTAAATCTGTGACTTTCTACTGCAACATAAAAGTGAAGATCATTGCACTATTTAGTGTTCATGTTATTGCCAGTTACTGACGAGCGATGATTTTATAGGCCAGCGTGAAAGGATGACTCAGTTATGCACCTATAAAGTTAACGAGACTCTTTACAATTGAGTGTTGAATAAATCTGTTTTATAGACGGCCAGTAATTTTGAAGGAGAAAAACATTATTACAAAAGTTAACGTTTAAGATCGGAGAACCAAAAAGGTTTGATGACTGATTTAGCACGTGCAATCTGTTAAGTCTTATAATTCCTTAATTGGTGGATTTTACCAAGCTGATAATAATAATATGTTGAGACAGCTCAAACACGGCCATCTGATCCCAAACTAGGCAGAGCCTTTACTATGGCAACCAGACAACTGATAAACATTTAATATAGATAATAACACCCAGAGTGGGATTGGGCGGGTCACATCTGCAGAAAGCACCCGGATAAGTGGACGAAGATCACCACTCAATGGATCCCTGAGGATGGAAGACGACCTAGAGGCAGACCAAGGAAGCGTTGAAAAGAAGATCTCGACAATTTCCTCCTTGTTTCACTAAAAAATTTTCGTCAGATTTGCCTTTAAAAAACATAGACATTGGGGATCCCTATAACCGCATAATATTTAAAATCTTTGTTAACTTTGGTACACAAAAACAGGTCCAAAACACAAACGTGTCCAGACTCTACCTGCTTATGACCTTGTTGGACACAAATACAGTCTTGTGTTTGCGCAGCAATAAACAGGCACAAGTCAGCTTTGGCCAACTGTAACAACACTGGCTTTAATGTGCGCTTAAAGTCCGAAGTAACCTTTGAAACAGTGCGGTGTGGGGGCGACGAGAATTGGCCACTGATAAATATAAGCTAAAGAAATGGATTTTTTTTCTAGAGAATGTGGTATGTTTAGGATACCGTATATGTCTGATAAATGTTTTTTCGAGAAGTATAGAATGAATTTCAAAGGATTACGAAGTAATTGTGTGCATAAAATGAACATAGTAGTTCGAAATCTTAGAATTGAGAATCAACTTTTCATACAAAATCAAGGTCACGTGACCTGTTGGTATGAAAAGTAGGTTTTTTTTTTCATTTAAGATTTTGACATTTTATTATGTTCCTTGGGGAAAGTTGTTCAGTTTTATGCTCCTGGTTACCTCGTAAAATATAGGCACTCCTTTTAAATTTATCCTGTTTAAGAGGAATAATATTATTATGACATGTATCCGATCCGAAAATGAGTAAAATAAAAAATCACGTGATATTTGTTTAGTCCATCTAGTTTCAAGTTTTAATTAACACAAATAAAATATTGTATTTATGTGAGTAGAATAAGCTAACGAGCCCAGAATCAGATCCAATACTGAAGTTGTGAATCATAAACTAAGCAACCAATGTCGGGAATTCAACTTGTACTATACGTATCAAAATAGGTCCATTAATATTTGGACCAGGTCAGATAAACTACTAAAATATAACTGGAAACAAGGGAAACACATTTTCTGATTTCGTAAATTTCCAATTGGTATCCGATTTTGAAGGGATAATACATTTTGAGCTTCGTAAACAAACTCATTTTGTAGTGCCGTAGTCACTCAGTGCATTAAGATTTATTATTACAACAAAAGTACAGTCAGAAGTAACCGTGCATTATAGGAACTTGAGCTTCTCTTGCAAATGTTAGATTTTCATCACACTTATATGATAAAGATCTGTCTTCTTGTCTCAGAGGAAATTTGTGAATGTGTGTTTGTTTGTTACGTCTTCATAATCAAATGGCTTGACCAATTTAGCTATCTTTTACACCGGGTGCAGCTGGTATGAAATACAATCCCAAAAATATATTACTGTTTCTTTTTAAATTACTTATTAATTACAATATGGGTTATTTTAACCTAAGACTCTGCCTCTGCGCTCAACATTTTTGACATTTGTACGAGAATAGCTCTGCAAATAAAATAAAAACATTTTATTATTAAACATAAAAAGTGTTTTTAACATGATAATATATTGCTGACAGAATAAAATAACTTTATTTGTAATTAATTAAAAAATAATTGTTTCGCATACTTAAATACATTAAAAATACAAATTAGAATAAAGAATAAAAGAAAACACGTCATAAATATTTTTGCTCATAATAATATAAAAATCAAACAGTTAAAAAAACAATTGCTGTTATCCACTAAGAAACATGATATATCACATTTTGTTGGCGGTACACTGCCAACAATAATTTAGGCCACTTCTCAACGTGCTGACAATACAAAATAAACTGGAATATTGTATCACGTTCAGTTATTCTCGTCACAACTGAATCACAGTGGGGGAGAAAAACATCGATATACATACGATACTTGTGTAGATAGATTAATTAACGACTAAGAGCTTTAATTAATCTACTTACGTCTAAATTATGTAGATAATCTATAGTAGGTAATTATGTAAAATAAAACTTGAGACATCATCTGCTTAGTCTTTTCCCAAACTGTGTTGTGGTCGGCTTCCAGTCTTACCAGATGTATCTGAATACTGTATTTTACATTAAGGGACTGCCTATCTGACCTCCATACTATTGCTAGGTAATACAGTATTCCATAGTAAGATTGGTTGTCAGAATTGTAATGACTTAACGACTATCAAAGATCACTGTATGAAAGGAAAGTCGGGACCAACGGCTTACGCTTGTGCTTTTCGAGGCACAGAGAGGTCTCGGGATGTTTGCAAATGGTCACCCATCCACGGTCCAACCGTGGCGAGCGCGGCTTAACCGTTATTATCGGTCAAACCGTACGGTTTACACTTAGCCACGAGCCCCTCATCAATACAACTTTTTTTCACCACTTGTAAATAAAATAAACGAATTTTAAATAAAATATGTCAAGGAAGGTACAGCATCACTCAATAAATCATATTTCTAAGATGGAAATCCAAACACACTTAAACAAGATCCTCTCACAAATATTAAAACACGCATAAAATTACAGGGACAATTTCTATAACCTTTTGTGTTTCGTCATCCGTCTAATGTGTTTTCATATTTCGAGTAACTGTGAAGGGTCCTTACGCTATCTTAGACTTTTTGTGATCCGTGCCCAAACCCTTGGAGTCCCTTTTTCATTTCGCATCATCTGTATTAATATTCATAAGTAAATTACACCGTTTTTAGGGATAAGATTTCAACGACACGATTGAAAGATTTTCGTGTCGTTATTCCTTTGTGTTCTCAAGGAGAAAAGTAATCAGAAATGGGTTTTGAGAAATAAAAGAAGAAGCTATATTTTGTTTGTGATATTTGGTAGAAACGGTAGGTTAGCTAAGATTGATGGATATTGACTATCCTGTTGGTATAGTGGTTAGTGACTGCTAAGACGGAGGTCGTGGGTTTGATTCCCACCATCAATGGACTTTGCCTAGCAGCAGGACAGATAAGGTGAATATTTTTATTTTTATTTATTTATTCATTTGGTCCACAAGATAGACCACAGCATGTTAAATTATAATCGAATTATCAAACTGACATGGTAAACTGCGACTCCAAAAGGATGTGTATACGACATGCCATGCAAGTTGTTTGATTGCCATTGATTGTGTATACGTCATTAAACCATATAACATCAACGTCATAAATTATCATCTGATACAATCTTCTGTTTTTATCATGTATTTTAAAGTTAAACCTATTTATTAAATACTAGCTTCTGCCCGCGACTTCCTCTGCGTGGACTTCAGAATTGGGTTGTCCCTCGGGAACTACTTAAGGAATCGGGATAAAAGGTCTATGTTCTATTCCATGTCAAAGGCTACATGCATGCCAAATTTCATCCAAATCCGTTCAATCGTTCTTGCGTGATTGAGGAACAAACATCCAAACATCCACACTTTCACATTTATAATATTAGTAGCATGTTAATATCCACAAAAGATCAACATAACATTTTTGCATCATTTAAAAACCAAAATCCATTACAAACGCATTAAAATCATTGAAATCTGTCACACAGTAACGACCTCTCACGTCTTTTGCGATCTCCATTACTTCCCTCAAAAGTACCCTTTCTTTTCTTTTTCTTTTACCCCCATATCTTTTCTTTTATATCTTTTACCTGTTTCGTTTCGACGGCGTCTCGGATGATTGCTCTGTGTATAAGTGGGTCTTACAATGGTATGACATTTTCTTTTTAATACTTATTTTAGAGGGTGGAAAGAACGTGGATGAGTCAAGAAAGATGTGAAATGAATATTTGGATTGAACTGAAATTTTAATTAGAATATGCCTATTGGATGATGGAATTTAGCGTTAGCTTCCGAAATCAGCAATAACAGTTATTATAAGTCTGATGATAATCATGAGTGATCGAAGTAATTCGATTTGATATACTTCAGAGAAAAACAAGCGGATCATTCTATCCAATGGTGCAATAAATAATAATAATAAATAATACCAGCCTATAAACGTCCCACTGCTGGGCACAGGCCTCTTCCCATATAGAGAAGGGATGAGCTTTAATCACCACGCTTGCTCATTGCGGGCGATTTCAGATTCCAATATTTTGGAATCCAGGATTCACGAATTGGAATCACGATGTTTTCCTTCACCGTTTGTCAATGATGTCTTAGAATGATTAAGAAAGTACATATAACTTTGAAAAAGTCACATTGGTACTTGCCTGGGTTCGAACCTGCAACCATGTGCATGCGAATCCGGTCATTGAACCGCTAGGCCACCACGACTTTTTCATGGTGAATGGTGCAAAGTATATGAAAATCCATTTGGTAGTTTTAAGTTAATCGCGTACAGACCAACATTGCGGGCAATTTGTTTAATAGGATGTAAATATTTAAAAGAAGAGACATTTTAGATACAAAGCTTTTAGGCGCTGTCCTTAATCAACTTTTTCCGTATTTTACTCTAATTTAAAAGTGTCGACATCATGAAAATCCAAGTTTGGCAATTTTTGACTCATTCAGAAGCGAATTATGATAAAATCCAATTCCCCCAAAAATAAATAAAATCGGACTAGACCCTAAAAGATTCACACCCATAAATATTCATGGTGGAAAGCAAAAAGGCAACAAAGCCGTCGCCAGTCCAGGGCTCGCCTTGAAGTTATACCCTGAAGTGGAACGCCAGACGCTTTCGAAAACCTTCGGGAAACGGATCGAAAATAGAGGAGAAAAAAATCGAGACATGTCTAGCGAGGTCTCAAGCGTCAAACCTTAAGTCTTAGAGGGATTGTGTTACACCGAAGCTGGATTCAAATGTTAATTAGATTGTAACATATCAAGATTAGCAGTATCTTAAATTAAAGCAATAAGTGATTGAGGATTTTGTGTGTTCATAATTGAATACCTTTTTTGGTTAAAATTCACAATTTTCACAATCAATTATTTAAACGAAATTTAAGATTAGTCTCACTATTCTTTCATAATAAAATCTTGATTTGCACGAGTACTCGTTTCAAGAAAGTTCAAGAAAATGTAATGAATAAACTCTTTCCACAATGCGTTAGGTACGTTAGATAGGTAAATAATGGTATAGGTATTCTTTCTTACATTTTTGCCCATTGCTGCAAAAGAAAGTATCTTGTAGATCCTAATTTTAATAGGGTTGTTTTTGTAGTAAAACCATAAAACATAAAAGCCGTGCCCAAAAAATATACCTCACTTTATTATGTTCAATCTAACTTCTATTGCATTACAGAACGGTGTAAAAAGTTCCCGAACCTTTGTTTCTCTCCACTCGGCGTGCCGTATCATTAACTCGAAGTGGATGGCAGATTTTTTAGACTTTTTAACGTTAATCTTTTTTTCTTTATTTATGAAAAAAGTGAGTGGTGTCACCGCTCCAAGATTCAAGAGGTAATACTCAACGCGCTTAATATTCGCTTATGCTGAATTAATTGGGGAGACAGCTGCTTGGAACAAGTTGTGATGTTTATTTGTTTTGTGTAGTATAATTATATCGTAATTATTTTATTAAAAATCATACACAATTGTTCTTGAAACCCGAAAACAATATTTAGATGTTTATCGGATATTTTGTAAAACCACAAGGAACAAGAATATTGATAACTGCTGTTATTAATAATTACTATTACGGTATTTATGCGGAACACTTACTTGTAAATTAATTAGATGAAGAAAGGTTTTTTTTCTTGCTATTTGCAATGAAATATAAAGTAGAAATTTGGACACTCAGCAGATACCTCTGTAGCTCAGTTGACAAAGCAACTGGTGCGTTAAAACATAAATCGTGGGTTCAAGTCTTGCCGGAGTCTTCAATTTTTTTCTTTTTATTTGTAATTAATTCAAAATTAAAGATAGCTTTGGAAAACAAATTTAGACAGGGTGCGCTTAAAAATCTGACAAAGCATACCTACACCTAAATAATCAGTAGGATCAAATATCATACGTTAAAATATAGACTCAAAAGTTAATTTTCAAACAATCCCATCAATTCCCTTCACATTCGGTCACGATCTCACACAACATCATTGACCCTTCATCGTCATTCATTAATAACAAATACATTAATATCAAGAGCCAACCCTTTACACCTGTTTTATTTCATGGGAATGACCAAGGGAAGGCGATCCTCTTTGCTTTGTTAAAGTGTCAAAGTTTATTAAAGTTTAATGAGGTAAGACGAATTTGTATAAATTGGTGTATTTTGTTCTAGTCTTTACGTATCCTTTTGTAAATACCTTAATGTAATTCGTAATATAATTCGTTTATAAAATACGTAATTAAATATCCTTAAAACAGAAAACTAAAAGCAAAGACAACGGGCAGCATTGCAATTCAATTTTTTTTTTCATTTATTATAGTTTGTTTTTTTTGTTGTTAAGGGCAAGGTTGTTATAATAGTCATATTTATTGTAAATATTATTCTTGTAACAATTTACATTAAAAGCAAAATAAAATCAGTACATCAGACTCCCATTAAATGGGTAGAAACCCATCCTCCGTGATGTTTAAGAGTTCGTATTATTATTCGTCAAATAATAATTATTGAATAGCGTACAAATTTGCATTATTTAGGCAGTGTAGAAATAAGCCCCAAATTCTAGATATTTTCTTAATTCTAATCAGTGCATAGATCTACTAAGCAGAAAGGTGCATTTTAGGAATTGCTTTTCGTGCACCTGAAGTTATCATCTACTGGTTTGCTAATGGGAATATAAGAAAGGAAATCTCAATATTATAATTTCATTTTTAAATTACATTTTCTACAATTCTGAAACAGGTAGGCAAACATGTAGATATGATCAGATCTCATAATAGGATATTGGATGCGACAGACAACACAAAAGGGAAATGATTCAACAAATATAAATCATACAGTTCTTACGATATCGTAATGAAATCGAGCGACTAAGGGAGTTAAGGGGAAGATGGTTTTTGAACTTAGTTATGGTGCCCATAACTTAAGCAAAGATAAATTTGAGAATTGGATTGAATTTTTTTAATAAAGAAGACACAGGTAAAACTACTTTTCCTGCAGACTTAATCCATGTTGAATTAATCCAGATCAAAATAAAAAAAAAATGAAAAATTAATAATTAAATTATTTAATTTTGTTTGTGTGACGCTATTAATTTTAAAAACTATCGAAATCACTTTCGTTACAACATTATCTAACAACAACAAATCAAACAAAAAAAACCTCAATTAATTTCTACTTCGCTTCATTAAGCAACTCAAAATCTTAAAAACAAAAAGGCAAAAGCATCGCCTTAACAAATCTTCAACAAAAGGAAAAAAGGAAAAGATCTTAATACAACAAAAAATTCGCAAGAACTCAACATGGGTGCGACATCATAATTCGGAGCCGAATAATAAAAAGATAAAAGACAACCATTGAGATTTCCCCCGTGTTCACCGTATTTTTATTGCGTTTCCCATCAGATAAGTGAACGGGGGTGGAAATCATATGAATTTTATAATACACCTTAATTATTGTATCTATTTGAATTACAATTTCTTGAATATATTGGTTATTTTCTGAGGTTTTTGCGAATATTAGACATTGAAATAAAACTACTTTAAACGGATTCTATCGCGGCTTATTTTGATTTTAGTTCCCGACGTTTCAACACCTTTGCAGGTGTCATGGTCTCGGACAGACTAAACTGTTCCCAAGAAGCATGTCGATATGTATGTCATGTCTTAAGATTTCGACCAATGTTCCTTGGAAAAAGTTGTTCAGTATTATGCACCTCATTACCACATTGAATATTATTATAAACACTTTTTTGAATGAATCCTGTAGAAAGCGTTGGACAATGCGACCAAAAAACTAAAATTAAAATTAACTTTAACTATTCAGTACCAACTTACTTAAAGTTTATTTTAATTTTAGTTTTTTACAAATATTAAATTAAGCCAAGCAGACAAATTCTATCCACGTTAAGAAAACCCCATTTTAATATCCCACATCGCCCTATAAAACTTTTAAAGGCATTCAGTGTGTAAAATATTTTGATAACAAATGCGTAACGCGTCGAGTTGTTATTAACAATAAATCGCATACGGCACCATTTGTCATATCAACACATTTTATTCGTCGTTTTGTAGTATTTTTGATGTGTAGGGACAATATAAGGGTGTAAGACTAAGTTTACGTATCGATTCAAGCTAAAAATCGCATGTTTGATTCTTGAATGTGAACTTAAGTCTTGGTATGTGTGTTAGTACTCATTCACTACTTAATGATGTAGTCATGGTACACAATATCGTTAATTCTTATGTTTTAATGTAGAATACATTTTTATAGGTAGGTAATTATGTTGTACTGTCTAGATTTTAAAATATTTTTTTTGTAAAATAAAAATCTTTTTTTTTATACTTAAATGATTCTTGACTGCACGGAGTGATATAGGTCACCACACTAATTGTAATTACCACTATGCGCGACGTTCTGCGGGTTCGATCCCCGCATGGGACAAGTATTTGTGTGATCCACAAATGCTTGTTCCAAGTCTGGGTGTTCTTTGTGCATGTGATTTAAATGTTTGTGAAACCTCCGCGACACAAGGGTTAAATGCCATAGTGCGTAAATTCAAGTTGAACTGGAAATATTAAAAATTACACATTTTTTTGAAGTAAGTTTGGAAGGATAAAACAATATCCCATAATATGGAAAAATGGAATTCATACACAAACCGAGTCAATATGAACCATATAAGCCATTAGAATCAGTCCTACCACCTTGCAAACCAAAATAAAAACACCCTACCCCATTGGAGCATTATTGTAATCTGTGAAATAAAAACGATATTAAATTTAAGGCACTTTTTATACTAGAAGATGGAAAATGCGAATTTCATATCAGTAGTTAAAATAAAACGATGGATTTAGATGACGTAGGCACGTGTGCCGTAAAATATATCGAAGTATATAAAATGGTTCAGTGTAAATAAAAATTGGATCATGTCTGTGATATAAGTGTTCCTACAAATTGTATGAAGCACATGTTTCGAAAGTTAGTAAGAGAATTCAAGTATTTCAACTCTACAACAGGAAGTTTAGTTTACTTTTTATATGAGGGTAACAAATAGCCCGCTTTCTGGCTTTGTTTTTCCTAAGGATTTTTGCGGTTCTTATTGTTATTTCTTCCCCATAGTGTTTTTACTTATGAAACAAGTAGTCTTATTAGTTCAAATAGCCTTGTTAGTCGTAAACCAGTACTAGAACGATCATGGTTAGTTATCAGCGTTTTCTTATGTCCAGAGGTTAGATCTGAAAAGTCAAGATTATGTGATGGTGTCTTGAAGTAAAGTCGTTTGTGGAATAAGATACCCTTTTAACTGACTTCTAGAAAGGAGGTTCTATGGTCGAAAGTATTTTTTTCAACTGTGCCTTCAAAACTACTTATATGGCATCACGTAAGACAGACCTGGCAATTGTACCAAAACCGTATCATTTTTCATTTCACCGAAATCCTTTAGTAATTTTTTTTAGTGACGCAGTTCACCAAAATTGTGCTCAAAAACATTATTACACCCATTTACAAAAACAACAAAAGAAACAAATTAAATCCTGCTATAATCAAACGGATCTGAGTTAAGCACGTTATTTATTATTATTTCCTTACGAATGTAACCTATTTTATTGTACCTTTAACATTCGCAATAGAAACTTTACTGTTAACATAAAATGGGGTATAAAAGATTTGATATAAAAATTAAACTCTTAAGAAATACAGAACCTCCCCCTTATCGGTCGGTTGTAATCATATAATTCGTGTTATTGTTCGAAAGCCGCCATCTTCATCCGCCATTTTGTTTTTAGAATTCGAATTTTAAAAAGTTCGGAATAAAACGGTTGTAAAAAAGATTTTGATGATACCTCTTTTTATTAGAAAAGTGATGAGCTTTAAAAAATATTTATAATAAAAACATTATTGTTACAAAGAAAATTATAATGCTTCTAGCTATTGTTATTCTGTCAGTCTTTTCATTTCCTTTTCTTGCGGCCACTTTTTTCTTAAGTTGAAGTAAAAAAACGGCTGGATTTAAGATGATGTTATTAAGCTTTTGTAGTCATATCTACATAGAATGGTATAATTATACTATTGAAGTAGGTATTGACTCGTCAGGTAGGAAAACTAGTGTTGTATTTAATTTCTCCCTATATTTTTAACAAAAAAAAATAATAATTTCGTTAGAATATGATCGGATAAGCAAGAAAATTTATGCAGATTTTACTTTTGGTGTGTTGATTTATCATCACCTAATAATCTTACAATAGCCATAGAAAAAACTGTCGTTAAAATGGCTGACCCCAAATATATAGTATAAAATAAATTGTTTTTAATTCTGATTCTCAAGTTATCCTTTAAACATTCGTCATTACATATACAGTTAATTTAACAACCGTAACCAATTGAAATTATTGCCGTTAACAATAAAAATTAACGTAAAATAAGAAATGTAATACCTCTTTTGGATTCAAACTCATTACACATATTTAACTGTCAATAAACACTCTTTAACGATTTAAAAAGGGAATTAGAGGACTGACGTCATAAATACGTTTGTTAAGTGACGTGCGGGGCAGAAGTTCCATTGAATGGAACATTAGTTATTGGGTATTCGACAATTTTTTTTTTTTTTAAATCAAAGAAATATTTCAAACTATAACGAATTCTAAAAACGACATACTAATTAATTTTATATTGAGCTAGTTACAAGCATTCCAATATTGCTAATTTGACGGAGATAGCGATAATGTTTTGTGACGTCAATATTTATTTCTCCATACTAGTCTGGGGCCGCCCCGTACAAGTCGTCGTTTTGCGAAAAAGAGATAGAGCATGCGACATCAACTAACTTTAAAAGCTTATAACTTATATAATTGTGTATAATGTATATTTTTGTTATTTATTTCGCAGTTTAGCTTCAATTTACGACTATTTTTAGAAACATTTGTCAGAAATCAATTTTGCGATAGTAGTCAAATACCCAATTAATCGTGACATGAATAAGTCTCAGTTGTGATCGACTTACAGTGTTTATTGCAGCAAGTAATGTGTCAGCCTTACCATGAAACTATGTTGTTTCCACTTAATCAACCATCATTAAAAAAGTGAGACAAGTTGAAAAATATATTATATTTTATTTTTGAGAAAAAATATTTGTAAACATATTTTTCAGACCAAAACTACAATAACAAATCAGAATTTTTGTTTGTTTTTCTGTATCTTCTTCACTCGTGATACTCCAACATGGTTACGAGTTAACCTTCGGCGTTCATCTGCTTAGTGTTAATGAGATTAACAGTTCACTATGACGTTTATAGCCGTCGCGTGCGCATATACAGGACGCGTTTTATGTCATACAGGGTGTAAATAATTTAATGTACGTCTGAAATTTGTGATAAAGTATTATTTGCTGTTTAATGCTAATCGTGCGTTTTTTTATCGCCTTACGGTTGAAATATTTTCATTTACGATGATTTTGTATGTAATTTAATGTGTGAGTTTTATAAATGTATTTTACTGAGTTCTGGGTTCTGATTTATATACTTAAAATAAGATATCATGTATCTTCCAATAAGAATACTTGATCGAAGATACAAAATCAGAAATACACTCAGAGGCACAATTAACCGCCCACTTAAATTTTTCGTTGTAACTTCAAAACATTATTTTGTAATGGTTTTTTTTCTTGGCAGTATTTTAGATTGGATAATTTCACATGAAAAAACAATCAAAATATACCTGCTATAGAATATTTATTTTAATAATAAACAAAAGTTTGAAATTACCGATTAATGAAAATTATAAAGGTGATGTTAAAGCTGTCCAAAACTTTTTATTAAAATTAAAAATCGATTTTTCAATAATGGGTATTTCCTCCTCTGGCACTTATGACCTCCTCCAGTCAATTTGGAAGACCATCCATTATGTCTTGAATATCTGACTGTGGTATATTCTCCCACTCCTCGACCACTGCAATCTTTAGCTCATTAATGGAGGTAGGAACCGGAACTCGACCTCGTACCTGCCTTTTAAGATAGTCCCAAACGTGTTCAATGGGGTTTTGATCTGGGCTGTGAGCTGGCCATGGTAGTTGTGCTATACCCACGGCATTAAGGTACTCCGTGACCACTCTGGCAACGTGCGCACGAACGTTGTCATGCATCTAAAGAAAATCTTCTCCAATAAATGGGGCAAAAGGTATAACATGAGGTTCTAAGACCTCTTCCACGTACCTCTGAGCATTTACGCTGCCTCTTTCAAACACAACCAACTCTGTACGAGCCTCATAAGAAATACCACCCCATACCATTACTGAGCCACCTTAGTATCCCACTGTTTCGACAACAGCACACTGTGCAAACCTCTCACCGGGCGTCGGTACACACGCTGGCGTCCATCAGGACCTCTTAAGGCTACTCTCGACTCATCAGAGAAGAGAACGTTCTTCCATTGCTCCATGGTCCAGTTTCGGTATTGTTGAGCAAATCGAAGTCTAGCTCTCCAGTGCTCTGTGGTCAACGCTGGTACTCGGGCTGGCCGGAATGCAGTCAAATTACGCTCTGCAAGCTTTCTTCTTATCGGTCTAATGCTGACGCTTACATTTCGAACTTCAAGTAGGCGATTACGAGCCTCGGGAGCTGTAGTGAAGCAATTTCTTAGAACGTTGGACACTATGAATCTGTCATCTCTTTCAGAAGTGTACCTCAATCGACCTTGTCCCGGTCTTCTAGTGTAAGATCCAGTTTCTCTGTATCGTCGGATGGCGTCAAGTATTGTGGTTCGAGGTAATCCCAGCATACGGCCTATACGACGCTGGCTATACCCAGCGTCTGAGAGCGCAACCGCTCTAGCTGCACCAGCTGCATCCAATGGCATTTTACTGAGTAAAAATCTACTGACAAACTCTTACGCACTTTAAGAACCAAGAAACGCGTCTAAAAACTTCACAGGCACTTCTCTGCGTACGCGCAAAACAATCAGTTTGAAAGTCAATTTTCGACTGAACTCAATAAAAGAGACTCACACTTGAGAGTATCTTTACAAAAGTGTCACAAGTTGTCTTTATTTATCATAAACTATCCACCAAACAAATTGTCAGTCATCATTATAAGAGTTTAGTTACTTTAAACAAAGATAAGCCACTTTTGCCGGGTGGGCGGTTAATTGTGCCTCTGAGTGTATATAAATGCTAAATTATTCATTTTATTTTAGAACACTGTGTAGGCGCAATTGACATTATAATCATGAGACATTATATCACACATGAAAATATATTAAATTATTTTATTTAAATTCCTATCAGCCAGCAATCGAGTTCTTCATATATTTTCATTCTCATCCTAACTCGACTCGCCTATAACACCGTTTATAAAAATGCGCCCGTTTGCACATAACACAAGTACAGTCAAAAGCTAAATTCTTTACAAACATTAAGTTTATAACAATATGAATGCCGTTGACATAAAATAAAGTCATAACAGATAATATATTCCAATCTATAAACAGTTTATGATGCTCCACAATAGTTTATAGTGAATGAGATTTAAGTTTTATCGACACTTGTTGTTTATGTCGGGGGACGGTTAGGTCTGTTTTGACCATTTCGGTTCGTTTGGGGGTTAACTTAAAAAAAGTATTGTACATAGCCAATATTTAAAACGGAAGAGATTTTTCTTTCGTATTTTTTTATCAATGAACGTTAGGTCCCTCAAGCAGATGGACCGATGACCTGAAAAAGGTAGCTGTGTCGGACTGGATGCGGAAGGCGGAAGACCGGGTGTTTTGGCGCAACTTGAGAGAGGCTTATGTCCAGCAGTGGACAGCGATAGGCTGAGTTGATTGATTGATTGAACATTAGGTATTCTACTTTAACCTATAACAAGTTTGAGGTGTTTACGCAATTAATGTTAAGCGTATTTTAGTAATTGCTTAGATATAATGAAGTACTCGTATGTAACAAATCTCAATTTAAAACCAAATATGATAAACTAAAACTAAATTGTCAAGTCCACAAACAACTCCAAGATCTAGTTAAGCTCCCAAACCTCGGTTAGGAGGGCTCTTGGAAATTACCTAACCCTAAACTTTTTACTCGAATAATTTGCAGATATTATTATATCAGTAAGCAACCCTACTAACTTTATTACGATATTCGATATGACGAGACACCGATTAGTTGCTTACGACTTGACCGTAAATAATGTGAGTAAAAAATATTACTCACAAAAAGAATGATGCGTATTTTTTTATTGTGACGCGTTTATGTGTGCGATTGTACTTTCGTGTTTTGAGGTTCTGTAGCGAAGTGTTGGAAATTAGCCAAATGCTTTTTTTGTGTTATTTGAAATAATTTTGATTATAAATGAAAGCACGTCATGTTTTAAAATAAATAAATGTTCTTATAATTTAATAGGCAAAAAAAAAGTTATTATCGTGTAAAACAGCTGTACTTCTGGATAATAGGTTTGTAACAACTATTAAAAAAATCTTGCATGCCAGATTTAGTGATCTGTTATTTTGTATTATTTTCTGTTTAAAAAAGTATTAATTACAAAATATTTTTATCGTTAAATCTGTCTTCTGTCAATTATCCTAATCTCCATGAAACAATATAAAAAGTACAATTCAAACGCTTCCAAATGATTACATACACACTTTTACACAAATACATAGGGTCAGTTCGCCTGTTCGCGTCCACCCCCCAATTCGCGTCCATTTTACGGATCTCCGTTTGAAAACTCTCGAAATTAAGTATACTAACACACCAATCAGCCGAAAAGTCATTACCGCCAATACCTCAATGTATAAGAGGCACGCACATATAGACAAAAGTTCCCTGCCCCCAATCAATCCTGTGTAAAAAAATAAGTTTGTGACGGCTGTTCAACAAGAGAGCGCGGATGCGCGGAATTCTAAGACAAAAGTTGTAGGCAGCGGTGCGTTTGAAGGTAAGTATTTTATTGTTTTGTGTGTATTTTGGATACGTAGCTGTTTCTATGAGTTGATAATGATATAAAGAATTATATTAATTATGAATTTGCTTATATTTTTTATAGTGAACAGTTAAAATAAGGTGGACGCGAATTACTACACCGAATTTATAAAATTTCCACTTTGCGTCCGCAATGGACGCAAATTATACCTGCAGGGAATAATAACAAAACCAAATCGCGTCCACTATTTTTATTCATTCTTTCAATTGATTTGTTTGTACCTATTGTTTGTAACAAGAACAGAAAAAAAACTTTAAAACACCCTCAAACGGTTGGTAAAACTGCTCTAAAGCAAAAAAAGGAAATACATCCTCTTCAAGAAGTTACAAAGAAATTGAGAAAGAAAATTTACCAGCCGTGGAACGCGTGAAATGTCCTGAATGTGACGATACACTAATTTCAGATGTAGAAGACGACGAAGAGAAAAACATTGGCTGTGACAAGTGTATTAGATGGTATCATCAGAAATGCACTCGTTTAGTAGGATTAAGTTATTTAGAGGCCAAAGATAAGTCTTTTGAATATGACTTGTGTCATTAATTAAAATTCTAGGGCTATAATAACATACCTTGTCTCATAATTTTTGAGATTTAAATTTTTTTTAGTAGTAGGATTAGACAAAATTATAGTATTGTTTTGTCTATACGATATAGCCAAAGACTTATTATTAATCATGGCTGATTGTTAGTTTACAGAACAGATTAAAATTACTATTTACTTACTTACTACATAAGTAGGTACCTACCCTATTTGTTTTAAAATTTATTTATTTATATAAATTCACTCACTTACAGCTATCATTACAGGATTTTAACCCAAGGCGACAGCGTAATTACTTTAAAAATAACAAATTTATAGTTCTATCAATGTTTAGAAGAATAAATAGGTATTTTTATTTTCTTAAAGTGATTTGTTAATGTTAATATGATAATTTTTAAATAACTATAATTCTTTAATAAATAAATTATTAAAATCCAATCTCTCTTTACATTATCATAAAAATATCACCCCTTTATTCCTTTTCTAAGGTGGACGCAAAGTGGTCCAACGGGTGGACGCAAATTGGATTTTATGGACGCAAACTGGGTAAATCGCATAATTCTGATGTTTTCCTTTTTTTAAAAAAAACCACAAGGTTTTTCGAACAAAACTAAACGTAAACTTAAAATAGACTATTTTGATGAACACATTACATAAACTTTTCATTGAAATTACAGCTGGAACATTTTTATTTTCTCCTTCAAACTTGCCAACTGCACTAAGTGGACGCGAACAGGCGAAATGACCCTATATGTTTCATATAACAGATATAAAATAAAATAATCAGATTAAGATAATTTCAATTAGAAATTCCACCAAATGTTTTGACCACCTTCGCATTAATATATCGCAGTTGTAACAAATCCATACGGAACCGCACATCTCTAATAAAATAGTGACGCGCCACGTTTCGATACGGTCCGATATGTATTTTTATGATCGACTTTAATTTATTGGAGCCCTCGTAAATGTCAACTGACGTATAACGTTTGAGAATATTATTTGTTGCGCATGCGACTTTTAACGATGCTCTTACTTGATTGCCGGGATTTTTTCCTTTTTAGTCCAGCAAGTTATTAGCGAATTGAAAGAAATGAGTGACAGATATGATCGATTTGACAAAAATGCTTTTTACTTTTTAAAAGAATTTAAAGGTATTTTGTGAAGGGATTTGGTTTGGTTTCGAGTAACTTATTATCGTTTTTTTTTTCGAAAGTACTTCTCGTATCTGGAAAATATCAAGGTGATTCGTACTCAGGCATTGTTTCAAATCTTCTATCTACTTGTTGACTGTCTAGTCCGCATTATTGCGTTCCGCTATTTATTTTATTTTTTCTTAAAAAGATCACTAGCCATGTAGGTCGCACATTACTAGTAATCTCGCTAACCCCTCGTGCTAAGCTAAGATGCTTGTGTTACGAGTGGGTTCACGTCGGTAGTGTAATGGGTGGGATTCGAACCCGCAACATATTATGATCGCAAGTCCGACGGTCTAGCCATTAATTAGGCTACCGCCGCTTAGTAATAATAATATTTTTTTATCTCTAGGTACTTAGACTGAAAATATGTTTCTGAAATAATATAGCAAAGCACTGCCCAAGATTAATTTCTTTTGAGTCTTACAATAATTATTGTCAGGACAACCCGTTTATATGAAAGAAATAATATATACTTTTGACTGCACGGATAGCCGAGTGGTACAGGTCACCACGCTAATTACCACTGTGCGCGACGTGCTGTGGGTTCGATCCCCGCATGGGACAAGCATTTGTGTGATCCACAAATGCTTGTTCCAAATCTGGGTGTTCTTTGTGCATGTGATTTGAATGTTTGTGAAACCCCCGCGACACAAGGATTAAATTCCTTAGTGCGGGCGTCGTTTTAAAAAAAAAAAAAAATACCTCCCTATAGAGGAACATAAAACCGCATCCTTTTTAAATCGGTTAGAACTACTTTTCATTTTCTATTTTTGTTTCTAATAAAAAGTCATCCGAGCTATTTTAGACATAAACAGTTGAATAAAACCCAGCTTCAGAACAATCTTAAAATGAAAATAAAACCTATCAATACAGTTAAAGTCTTGGATTGAACAATAAAATTTTCAATGACGTTTGTAGAATGAGGTAGTCTACGGCTTACATTGCTTTACTGGCGATTTGAACGTCAGAGTGCAGATCAAGCCACATAGTTGCTTTATATCGCAGTTTCTGCAACCAAGTCGTTAAATTTTATAGAGGTATTTAAAATGTAATTAAATAAAACATTAGTACATTTACACGTACTCAACTAATTTAAATTCATCGGTATTTTTTTCACTTGTACCTGCTTAGAAAAGGACAGACGAAAATTAGAACTGTCAAATTTAGTTCCGACTAAAATTCGCATACAAATTTGCCGACAAGTAAAAACGTGTGCTCTAAAAACACTGTGATGTTCAAGTTGAAATCTAGTTTGATATTTCTAAGTTAGTTGTTATATGTTGCCGTCCTTTTCTCACGCTTTAATTTAGTAAAAGATATCGATGGGTTAAATTTAGTTTAGTTTGCGTACAGAGGAATCAACACCAATCAGCTCAGCCAAGCAACTCAGGCCCTTTTACTATTTTTTTGGTATACAGGTTGTTACCTAAGGGAATATGAATCTAAAATTAGTACTAGCATAGAGTCCTTTTCCGAAAACTCAGCTTGAAATGAGATAGTGAAAAAAAAATTATACATTTTTTGATTCAAAAATTATGCTTTAGCGATGTACACCCGACAGCCGAGGCCAACGAGCGAGTCCTTGGAGAGTCTGAAATGAGATACAAGACTACACACTTACATAGGTTTGTCAACCTCGTTCATCGCAATAACTGTCTAAAAAAAACAGCAAAAAAAACGTATTCAATTAACAAATTGAAACTTGAACTTTAAAAGTAATCTGGAAACTGTCTTCCATATTCTGTTCCAAATATCATTTTAAAATCGTGATCAAATAAACCTAATAAATCGTTTAAATAAATGTTTAAGCTTGGAATAAACTAGGGACATTAAAACTCACGACATACGATAACGTTTAACTTTTAAATTTCAAATATGATATTTTATCGACAGCAAAGTTTTATTCCAAAACTTATAGCAGTTAGTTTTCTTACAATGTCGCATTTTATTGTTGGACTGCCGTAAATAAAATAATAATTATGTCTCATAACCGTGCAATATTGATGTGTTTAACTGGTACTTCCGTTGCAAATATTATGTTTTATATTATAACAAATGTTTAAGGAACACCGATTGACAAATTGTTTATAAAGTAACTAAATTCGCCCGCGGCTTTACTCGCGTGAGTGTCGGTCGGTGATTGCAGTGAAAAGCAGCCTATTTCTCTTTTTTACTTTTAGCTACCCAGTATCTACCAAGTATTATCAAAATCAGTGGTGTGGTTTAGTTGTAAAAGCGTTACAGACATACAGAATTAGGTACTTTCGTATTATCCTTATTCGTTTCTTATTAAATTGTATGTACAATATTAAGAAGAGTTTTGGATAATGTTTTTACATCTTTCTGTGAGACTTACGGCCTAGCCAAGCTTAAGAAACATTGATTGTCTTAAAACGCTAACACAGGTTTGTTTACGCCTTGGACTATTTCGCTCCGTCATTAACTCATTAAGTATTTGAATTATTCGTCGAAATCACAATAATGTGGACATATTCGACTACTTGACATATTTCTCTGAAAATGCAAGTTAAAATGGAAATGGGCAGGTCACATCGCTTGAAGAACTGATAACCAATAGAAAATAAAGGTTCTAGAGTGGCGACCAGGAACTGGAAGACGCAGCGGGTAGGCCTCCCACCAGATGGACAAATGACATCGTCAGAGCCGCAGCTAACCGGTGGTGCAAGCGGCAAGTGGTCGTTCGTTGTGGCGTTCTATGAAGGAAACCTTTGAGAGACAGAGGACGTCTGCCCGCTCATGATAATGATGATGATTTGACTACTTTCACAATCAAATAAAATGATTGCAAGTATGATATTAGTGACAAAAATAAAAAACATAGTTTATAGAACACAAATCTAATGCCTAAATGCCATTTAGGAACACATGAATTCCAATTTCATAGGTACTTACATAAATAATTATATACCTTCAAAAAAAAAGTAAAATTAAATCAAACTCATTTCAGAACTCTTTTCAAAGAATCTTTTATTTCGCGACACAGTAAATAAACCTGATGGATTACAGAAAAATAAGTACGTATTCTGAATTCAGTTTTGTTTCCATCGAATTAAGTTCAAATTTGTTTGTAATAAGAAAGCGAATTGCCGGCAGCAGCCGATATCCTAACAAAGTTCTGTATTTGAATGTACTCTTTAGTGGACTGCGTTAAGGTTAAAATTTGCTTGGAAATCTTTAAGGATTTTCAAGTAGCAAGATTGGGTATTGAGTGAAAATTATATGCTCGAATCCTTTGAACCGATTTGTCGTGAAATGTTGAACCGTTGTATTGTTCATCTTCAAAGGATTTTTTCTTACTTTATTATTACGCTTCGCGAGCAGAAAATTGTAATGCGATTGTTATTTGCTTAGATATATCGAGTTTCAGGCAGACTGGGTATTATGGTCGATTCTATTACGATCTTCGATTTGTCAATACTTTTATAAAAACTTGGGTAATAATAAACCCAATTTTGTTATTCTTATTAAATACAAAACAATAAAATTAATTGAAAGCTGAAAATAAGCTTTTCATTAGACAAAACAATTTTTCGAGACACATGAAGTCCAATATCCACAAACTACTAGCTAGGTATTTGTATTTTGGTAAAGAAATGATCAAAGAACAACTCAAAGGTAACCCTAATATAAATATTGACACAATATTACCGATATATTTGGGTACCCTTTTCTATCCTATCATAATATTTGGGAAGTCAACAAACGAAATAGTTCCATAAACAATACCAATTTACCTTTGTACAACAAATCTGACTTCAGCTATCGAAATTTCAATCACAGATTTAATAAATAAGTTACAATTTGTATAGAGATCTTTCATTTGATCTCTTTCTTCAATAATAATGTCAACCTTATCTTTATTAGCATAGGTATTAAAATTGATTGTGGTTTTATTTCCGAGGGTGAGCTACCATTTCTCGGCATCCCAATTTGTTTTTTTATTTACTTCTTAAAATGTATGCAAATTCAAATGATTCCTCGCGATTGATGCTTTGTCGCTAGATTATCAGCTACCCGCGTACCCATCTCTTTCTTCCCGTAGATATTTGTATTTCCATCTCTTTTTTGCCTTCTCGTAATAATGAAAGCAATTTGTTGGTCTCGTATTCAATTTGGCAAAGTAAAATTAGGTATAATAAAATTATACAGATTCCTGCTAACGTTTCGTATAAGAGGATTTTTTTTATAATTTTGTATGCAATAGGGTGTCCTTTACCTGTGGTTGGTAATCTCTTTAAATTAGGGTGGAATACACTGTGCAACGTTTTGTTGGATTATTCGCTTTGAGGAGCTTTAAATTCTATGTTAATTGTAACCCAATATGTTACATAGAGTTTATTTAACATCTATGCGTCTAAAGATTCATAAGTGTAATGTGAGCTTACATATAATGGGCATACATTTTGAAGTAGCTATTATATTAAGCGCACACAAGTGCTATGGAGACATCTTAATTTCTATTTATATTGAGAGCATAAAATCTGACATAGAAAATATAGTTATCATCTTAAAACTTTGAAGGACACAAAATACTTCCCTGGGGTACTCCACAGCAAAAATATTGTATAGCATATCGAATAATAGAATAATGAAACATATTTGTGACTTAAAATACAATAAAAATATTATAATATACCCAGATAGATTTAAAATTATTCTTAATGCCGTGCATCATTTCGATATGATGGTTTTCTTAATCGAAGGCTTTTGATAAATTTTTTTGAGTTCAAAGTGTTCCTCTAATTTCCTAGTACTATCATAAATATTGATAAGAATTTCAGTTACTTGCCGTCTCTACTTAAAACAATAAACTCATTGTAAACACTATTATCACGCAAACGAGCTTTCAGATAAATACTAGTGCTAGTATAAACTACACCATTAGATATACCCTCAGAGTTTAGGGCTTTACAACACATCCTAGTCTAATGCTATAAAGTGTAGCGGTTGTGTGAAATGCACCTAATGCTATACCATTGACTTTATTAAGTTTTATAGTTGAGTCGGACTATATAAAAAGGTTAGATTAATTTAATGAATTTTAGTAATTGGTAAATTATTTGTCTCCCTGTAAAATGGTTTGAGAATTATTGGAAAAATTAAAATACTTTAAATGACTAAACTCGAATAAACTTGTTATCGTAGTTGGGATGTTTCTACATTTTGTCTTTGGAATTAGCTGATATTTTTCTTCCTGACCATGTCTTTTGTTATATTATACTTCAAATAAAGCATTTATTTAAAACATTGCTAAATCATAACGATAAACATTTATTTCGCGGATCAATGAACTGAGCAGTAGTCAATATACAGTTCCTACCTATGATAAATCCAAACCCCATCCAATAAAACACATGAACATCAAAACAAAAGTTTGGAACAATATCGGAACGCCAAACGGGTATCGACACAGTTTATACCGCCATAACATGCACCGTTTCTACCCATAATAAAAATGCCATTCAAATTATCCTAACAATAAAATAGCAGAGTGTATCACTCACTTGAATTACCTTCGGTGCTTTTATAATGTACGATCCTACGTATGTGTCCATTAATGTAGAGCTAGTGATTTCGATACATCTTATGTGGTCTTATGTGACTTTCATCAGGTACTTTTGTTCCGTGAGTTGCTCTGGTAGGCATGACGTTTTTTACTGGTCTGATTTTAAAGACTTTTCAAAGACACGAGGTTATTACGAGTGTTAGAAAAATGTCAAAGGGGTGAAAACACCATAATATAAACAATACAGCCTTACAAAAAAATGAAAACCCATTAAGAGACATTTAAGTGTCATCAAAATCTCAAATTATTAAAACTGACACAAAATTATTGACTCAATTAAACTACGGTCTGACATTCTAATAAATTCCAATCCTCTATAAAAAGAAAAATGGATAAATAACCACAAACATTAACTAACTCGACTAATGGACGAATAAATAGTACAGTTATTTTATTGTTAGACAATTCACCAGAATTCCTGTGATCTATATTTTATGCGCTACAATAAATATACTACTTTACTGCCAGATATCAAACTTCCTAATTATAGGAAACATCTTATCCTATAGACAATTAAATAGATAAATTCCTGATCTAATAGATGCATAAAATAATAAGTCGTATCGCAGTCGGGTCGTATAATCTAAATTTCTTACGTACTAAACTTTATGGTGGTATTGTTTTATTAATATCTATAAAAAGTGCCCCCACTTTAGTTTTACGAAGAGCTTCTTAAACTTATTTCTCTATGTTTGCAATCTTTATGAACACGCTAAGTTTATTACTGTTGAGAGGCGTTGTTTGTATTGCTGTTTTGTTTTTATAATGATTTTATACTATAGAATGGTATCCAGTGACTCTATTGTAAGGCAATTGATTATTTTGCCGTATGGTATCATTTCAGCATTTCCCATTTCTACGAGACGAGTTTACAATTTAAGTATTTCTTAAACTTACAATTGTTAATTCATCACTCAGTGGAAAATAAGTGAGACTAATGTCCTTATTATTATCGATCTGGTCAAGGTGGAATACTTATCTTATTAAATTATAAGTCCATTGATGAAAGGGAAAAAGTTCTATCATTGTAACTTTTTCAAGAGCTCTACTGCGGCCTGGCTGCTTTGACTGCTTCACCGGGCTTTATCATCATTATATCAGCTTCGAAAATAAATCAAGCTTACTGTATTAAAACAAAAGACGTTGGAATATGTTTATCACCACCGAAGTCCACTCTACCTCCATCTACTTCTACCCGTATCAGAAGTTCAGAACTAACCTAATATCTTCTTTCATTTCAGACGGACGCGCCATCTGCTGAAAAGGAACCAGAAGGATCAATATTCTCCTCAATAATACCTGATAAGCTATCAGGGTCTATCTGCACTGCCGTCATCTTCATGCTAGGGTGGAAACTCTTCTCAAATAAGCGATGAATGAGTTGCTTTTGAAGAGTTCGTGAAGGGATCTTATTGTGGAAATGTTTTAATATAATATGTGAATGCGTTTTGATTCTCAGTCAGTTTAATGATTTTTTTTTTGTGATTCCATAAAATGTATTTGTGAAAAGCTAAAATCGTTAAAATTTTGGAAACCGAAAGCTAATGACATGTAATTGCAATTTAGTTTTTTTTTTTTTATTTCTAATATCATTTTAACACATTTTTGTACAATGCCACAGAATTAAGAAATACATGTTTTTTTTTTAAGCTTAATAAATACTGTCACATATTTATTAAAACATTTCTATGTAACAAAGCGTACGATGAATAAATAAATAATGTTATTCTCTGCTCTACGCTTTTTGCAATTTGTACATTTTCAAGGATTTTCAAATCCATATTTGTATAATTATTAGACGTAATAAAACACAGCTTTAATTAAAAGTTGTGTGTTTGTGTATCGTCTGTGAAACGCACACTTGTATACCTAAATTATAATTATACGTAGTGCTTAAATTAATGTTTGGTCCATACGACAATGTATTTGCTGCTACGAAACGAAAACATTGGGTAATAGCAAAGCGATTATTATTTATTTTTGAAATTAGAAAAATATTTTTGTAAATGGAGAAAGTTTTGTAAAAAAAAAGATTTTCTATAAAAAAAAACAACTTTTCGAAGATTTTGAGAAATATAACTTACGGTTTTTAGAAATTCACGACTATTCACTTGCTAAATAGCACATTAAACAAAAATAAAAAATAATGGAAATTGCTTCTGTAGAGCCTTGTCTTAAAAATATTTATTATCTCGAAAAGACTAAAATAATCGTTTACAAAGAAAAATAATGAAATGTCAATTTACATTCCGCTTTCGATGTTGATATATAAATAATACATAACCATAATGATAATAGTTATATAATTATAATATAAGGGATTTCGATGTAATCAGAAGAATGGACCAGCGCTGTTAAAGAAAAATAGATTTTATTTAAAACTTTAATAAAGTCCGTTTTCCATAAATTGTTCCAAAGAGAGCAGCCTAAAAATTATTATCGATTGATCTCATTTTTTATTTTTTTGTGTAATAAAAATGTTTATTTAAATATTGTAGAGTTAGATCATTGCATGGTGAGTGCCAAGTTATTTCAATGGAGATTTTATGAGATGGTATATTTTGATAATTAATTATCATTAATTGTAAATAACTTAGTTAAGATTGATATGCTCTGTCACGTGTATTCAGATAGCAATTTGTTTATATCAAGTTAATTATTTGGAAAGATTAATGAAGATGAATTGATTTTAAATTAAAAGACCATCGATTTTTAAAATCATTTAGTAAATTGAAAAAAAAATTAGATCTTTATTTTTAGATAATTAATTAATTATCAACACAACGAAAATTAAAAAAATAACTACGACAATCTGGACTGAGTGTACATATTGGAGATGCTGAGGACACGAGAGCACATTATTATGTATAATTTAGCTTTTATCAATATAGTAAATAAAAATACTCCATTAGTTCAGCTAGCTGATAACTCATAAAAATAAGTTAAATACGAGGCTTTGAAATTTAAAAGTTTCAGTTTTGTTTCCAAAAACTAGTATTACATTTCTAAAATAAAGTTCTAAAAAACTTTTTTTTTGTTTTTTGTACTTTTTTTTACGTTACACAAAAAAAAATGGGAACAAAATATATTTTGGGAACAATTAGTTCACTTTATTTTGGAAACACGTTTTTAGTTTATTCCAATAGTTTTATTTTAATTAAGAGAATAAAATAAACGGAAGAATGTGTTCAAATGTGATATGTATTTATTTAAGGAAACAGTTAAGTAAAAAGAAGTTTTCCTAATGATCTCTTGGAAACTCTTATTTGCCTATGAATTTTCATATTTTTTGCTGATAATTTGTTCTAATTTTGCCCCAATTTGCTCAAATTTTGTTACACTTTATAATTATGTATTTTGCTCGGGTTCGGTCTAATTTGACTGAAACTTTAGTCCAAAAATAAGAGTTTTTACCACTAAACGCAATTAAGGATTTACAGAAAATGTTCAAATTTTTTTAGTAAATTTTATCAGCAAAAAATATTAAGAAAATAAAACATGAATAAAGCATTTAAGAGTTCTGTACATAACTTAAAATTGGTATGCTTAATGCTCTTTTATAAGAATATTATCTGTAGTGCAAAAATTTCTAAATTTCCATAATAGGTAATAATGCTTAACACGAAATAAAACAAAATCTGTATGGAATATGCAAAAAATATAAAAAAAAATTGTAGAGAAAATAAAATATTTTTTTTTATAAAAAAATGTAGTTTTTACAAAAAAAAGTAGTTAAACTACTCTGTTACTTTTATAATAGGACTCTTAAAACGGTACTTTGCAAATTCCACACAGACTTTGAATATAAAACCCGCTTGCTGCTGTATTCACATTATAATTAACTATAGTATAATAATAATTATAAATTTTTAAGCAATATAATTGTAATTACTCATACATGTGTAAGATTTATCTCACTACCAAGTCTTTTTTTATTTTTACGAACAAAACTAAAAATTTATTCATTTAGTTTTTTTAGACTATTTTAGTGAAATCGTGTGATCTACACTGTGTATAAAATGGCCTGTATATTTTAGTTTAAGAATTTAGTAAGTTAGTTATTTTAGTTTAGTTTGTTCTATTTAGCATGGTTTTGTAACAGTCATACCAATTGACTTTAATTAAGTTCTTTATGTAATTAGTTTCAGATCAACTGCCAATTATTATATTATTCTGTGTTTTGATATTTCTTTATTTGAAAATATACTTTTTATAAATATTGGTGTGTTTCTTTTAAGTAAGCAACCAATCCTTTTGAGTACCCGATTCGCCTATACAATGGTTCTGATTTGAGTACCATATTTACCATAATATGGGTTAAGTTTAATCTGCAAATTACCTTAAAAAAGTAAAGAGGGCATTCAATAAGGCAAAATCTAGTAAGGAATGTATTACGTACGCTCAAAAGGGAACTTTAGCTGTCATTAGAATCAGTTCATAATAAAAAACATGCGTGCGTACAAAGTACACATGTCAGAAGTGAAACTTCTTTGGCGAACTAATTTATAAATCTTGTTTATATTTATACAAATCTAAAACTTTAAATTTCCAAGATTAAGAGGAAGGGAAAAAGGAAGATAGGTTAGGAATTTAATTGTCATTAAAATAAAAAAAGGTTTGAAAATTAATGTAAATTATAAATTTAATTTTTTCAATTTATTTCTTCAATATTTACATTGTTTGACATAACGTTTATCTAAAATAAATAAAAATAAGTATTGTTACAATAATTAACAATAGCGAGATACACAATTTGTAAAACAGTAACTATTATGCAAATGCGCTTCGTCTATGGTCTCACATGCAAAAATTCTAGATTGAGATTGAGACGAATACATGTAATTTCATATAGAGAAATGTCCTCCATCTTGGATCAGGAACTTTTGCGCGATAGACATTTCCGCGAAAGCTTGACCTCATTTTTATTTTTAGTGACCTCGCAAATCTTAAAAATGACTTATCACAAAAAAATGCATATTTTTCTCGGTGCCATCTTGGATTCTAATTTCGACCCCATAATCGTTTTTAGCGACCTCGGGTACCATGAAAATGACACCCATGATGAAAAAAATGCATATTTTTCTCGGCGCCATCTTGGATTCTAATTTCGACCCCATAATCGTTTTTAGCGACCTCGGGTACCATGAAAATGACACCCATGATGAAAAAAATGCATATTTTTCTCGGCGCCATCTTGGATTCTAATTTCGACCCCATAATCGTTTTTAGCGACCTCGGGTACCATGAAAATGACACCCATGATGAAAAAAATGCATATTTTTCTCGGCGCCATCTTGGATTCTAATTTCGACCCCATAATCGTTTTTAGCGACCTCGAGTACCATGAAAATGACACCCATGATGAAAAAAATGCATATTTTTCTCGGCGCCATCTTGGATTCTAATTTCGACCCCATAATCGTTTTTAGCTACCTCGGGTACCATGAAAATGACACCCATGATGAAAAAAATGCATATTTTTCTCGGCGCCATCTTGGATTCTAATTTCGACCCCATAATCGTTTTTAGCGACTTCGGGTACCATGAAAATGACACACATGATGAAAAATTTACAAATTGTCGTCGGCGCCATCTTGGGTTTTAATTTCGAACCCATAATCGTTTTTAGCGACCTTGGGAACCATGAAAATGACACCGATGACGAAAAATTTGCAAAATTTCCTCGGCGCCATCTTGGGTTTTAATTTCGACCCCATAATCGTTTAAGCGACCTCGGGAATCATGAAAATGACACCCATGACGAAAAATTTGCAAATTGTCGTCGACGCCATCTTGGTTTCTTGGCACCCATTTTAATAAAATTATTATATTTATTAAAACTAATAGAACTATTTGCTCTGTCTCACTTTTTCTCTCAATCTTTCTCACTCGCTTGCTCCCTACTCTCACTCCACGGCTAGTTGCTCATGCTACGTTCGCCCTGTCTTACTCTCTCTCAATCGGTCTCGATCATGAAGGTATAGATGAAAACCTTCATGGTCTCGATCACTCTTTCTCTCTTTTCTGACACTTCCGTTCAAAGACATTGTAATGTATTCTACTACTTCCGTTGCATACCGGCGTGACGTTTCATCTGTAAAAATTTTACCCTCATGCGCCAAAAGAAGTTTCACTTCAATAATCTCCGGACCGAATTTCGGCCTCGGTGGCTAATCACAAGTCAGATCAGCCATGTACGCAGAAGATATTATAGTGCACAAGTGTGTGCGTAATACAGATGGACTCTCTGTTCCTTCACTCTCATAGTCCGATGGGACGGTTGACCGACACGACCGGAGAGGGATCAGGAGCAGGACCAACGGCTTTACATGCTTTCCGAGGCACGGGGGTGTAAACACCGCCACACTTCCTGACTCCAAGCGGAATTGAGAATTTCTAAACTCAGTAAAATATTTTTCGCCCGACCCGGGAATCGAACCCGAGACCTCGTGCACGGCAGTCGCGCTTGCGACCACTAGACCAACGAGGCAGTCATATAACAGCAAACAAGATAGTTAGCAACGCGCTCTAACAAATAACGACCGAATACTGAAACGTCAATCAGTGACACCTCCGTTAAGTCTCATGCTGTCTCTGTCACTTTAAGGTGTGAAGTAGCCACAGATAGATATTTAAGAGCATCTTCCAGTATTCGGGGATTAGTGTGTAGGTAAACAACGGGAGTATTATATTACTTTTACATGCATGTGTTATCGTAGTAACGCATTCCACTACTCACACACTTACTTAAGAAATACGTTTATATGGATGTAATCAAAAGCTTTGTTGGTGTGCCCTGTATAAATATCTAGTTTGCTGTGTGTACTAAGCATAGTTATAAAAGATCCAGACGAACTAAAATAGGTTGTTACAAAATAAAACCAATCAAAACTTAAAGCACACATTTGAAACTCTTCCGCCATTTTAAAATCTAAGTAACATTATCTGAAGTTTAAGTTACCGTGTGTCTGAGCACCATCCATCTAAGTTATGTGCTTTAACTTAGAAAAACATTATCCGGTAGAGTTGCGGTTAACTTAATGCGGTCAGTTAAACTTGATGTTTTCACTTAGATGTAACTTGGGAAGTTTATGGGTTCGATAAAAGTTCGGTTTGAAGTAGGTACTTTGAAGGATATAGTTTGAATATTCTGATGTGAGAACGAAAATGATGCAAAGGTTTTTATTTTTTTGGTAATTTTCTTTTTAATTGTTTAGGTGTCCCAATACTGGGCAACGATTCTTCCGTGGCAAGCACGGTAAATTTTTTTATCGGATTACACCGCATGGCTTAAACTTAAATATCTAAACAAAAAAATTTGGAACACTTAAAAATATAATAATCTAAGGACTATATTGCTATCCTAACGTAAAATTTTTGGTATACTTGTTTTGTAACAAGTCTTACATGTTTCTCCAGTTACGAGCATAAATAATGTATACAATCAATCAATATATCGATTCAACTTTTAATCATTTAACAACATAAAATTATAACAGTTTTCAAATCATGTATATATTTTTGAGTTTCAACAAAAACTTATCGCTAAATAAGTTTTACAATTTTGCTATGTGTATACATATTTATGCTTGTGACTGTACAAGTCGTACAATTTGTGCTGTGTCCAAATTAAATGTTCTTTCTTTCTCTCTTACAATTCAATAACTTATTGTAACGATAATTAAGCTCGACTCTAAAGCAAGTGATTACAATTTATTTGAATGGCTAAAGTGAAATATTTCGACTAATAATACTATCCATGTTAGTTATAGCTCCTCAATTGTTTTCAAGTAGAAAACGCGGCTAATTTTGGAAATATCCCACTTATTTATGTTGGAGAACAATTAAAACGATTTATAGAGTCACGGAACGATGTCTGTGGGACTGTGACGTGTGTAGGAATTTTATGGTAGTTTGGTGACCAAACAAGACGGTTAAAACTTTGAACTTATTATAATTTAAGTTTCATAGAATTAGAAGTTTAAAGTTTGTAATTTAAGAAACAAAGTGGAACGTCCATTCACTCTAAGATATATAATTAGATAGATATATAAGAATTCAAGGCAAACAAAATATGAAGATTATCTAAGGTAAATAATACAGCATATTTTTAGAAATATTGCAAACATACATGTCTGGTTGACGACCTTTTTTTTAGTTACATAATAAATTCGATAAATACTGTTGATATATAATTTCCGAAAGTTTTATTTAATTAGTAGGTTAGGTTAGAGTATAAGCTTATCGCGGAGGTTTGCAACGCGTTCCCGCATGGTCCCTAGTATAAGGGAAGGAAGAAGCACTCCCGCGGTTTTAACCGGGTAAGAGTCCGGCATACCCCTCCGCCTTCCCCAGGGCGGAGGAAGTCCATGAGGATTTAGCCCAGGTTAAAAAAGGGTCGACTTTTTAAAAACAAAGACTTTTTCTATTTTTTTTTTAACCGTGGGAAAAGATTAAAACAGCAGGTAGCTATCACAAGCGTGTCGATTAAAACTGATTTGTAGATTAAACACATTTGTTCATATAAGGGTTGCTTATAGGAAATAAATGTGCGCGCGCATAATTAAGACTTGTGAAGAGGTGAATTTAAGAAGTGGTTAAGTATTATTTATTAGCTGTTCACACTGGTTTTCACGTATTAGTAAGATAAAATTATCAACCTGTATTACCCTGTATTTTTTCCACTAGGCCTTTATTATTATTCCCGAATTCTAATTGCACAAAGTTAGTAAATTCTTTTTTTCTTTTGAAAAATGAAATAATATTATTTTAAAACAAAATCGTTTGACAGATGAGAAAAACGTAACACTGAAATGCGTATATAATTTGAATTGATCGATGTTGTGCTAATAAGGTGTCCACAATATTCAAATATCCATACATGAACATATTCACAAAAGATTTATTCGAATACAATCAATTTTGTCACCGCACTCAGTCAATGATTGGCATCCGTCAAAAATCCGATTTATAAAGCTTCCATACCCTAAAAAAACATCTTTTTTGCATACGCAATCACAGTACGCACTATTAGGTACCGTATCGGAAAAATAAACAAATATATATATTGTTTGAAATTCAAATTTTTCGATATTTGCATATAGACAAGGATTATTGTCGATCACCGATTATTTTAATAGTAGGGCTCGTGAATTATTAAATCCTTTGGGGTTGTATTTTCACACATTTTTAACAATGAAAGTTTTTGATTTGCAATTTATATTGTAATAGTGTGATGGTATTTCGAAATCGATTGATTTGGTGTTGATTGATCTGAGATTAGAGCTGTCTGTGTTGTATTGTAGAAGTTCGCATAGAAACAGACTTGTAGTTGGATAGACGGAAGCTGTATTTATGATCGGGTTACCGACTTAAAATATTACACATAATTGAGTAAGAATTTAGTATCTATACCAATATTGTGAAGCTGAAGAGTTTGTTTGTTTGGTTGAATGCGCTAATCTCAGGTACTGTACAGGTTTGATTTTTTATTTTATTTTTATCTGCTGGAACTATTTAAATAAAAGTGGCTGTAGCTTAATAAGTAAGAATAATTTTTTACTTAAATTAATACCGGCCTATAAATTTCCCACTGCTGGATATAGGCGTCTTCTCATAATATATAGGGAAGGATATTTTTCTTTAAAATGTAAAATAATATCTTTAAATATCTTTTAATGCGTAATCAATAATGAGTATCTACTAAACCATTTTAATCAGCAACTAATATCAGTCTAACATCTAAACATATCACTAATGTCATCACCTAAATAACTGAATAACGTCAAACATGGCGCTAATCGATTCCCAATTACATGAACCAGATGCGTTATGGCAGTCAATACGTGTCAAACTGATGCTGTTTGATCGCTTAGTATGCGTTTTGTGAATTAATATGCGGAGGTAAGTTATAGTGGGTGATGTCCCTATGTATTCGCGTAAGGTTAAGATGGATGTATACATGCGAGATCTATACCTAGGTCTGAGTATTTTTTCAATGCAATGGGGATTGCACTGTATTGGTATTATGAGTAGGTATGAATGAAGATTTTTATCAAACAGACAAAGTAGTATTTTTAATGCAATGGGAATCGCACTGTATTGGTAATGTGAGTATGAATAAAAAAAAAGACAAAGTTGACTTTAATCCTGTACGTTTTCACCCAAAAACGGTGAATCTTGAACTTCAACGACATAATGAAAATAGACAAATTGATCGTAACTTAATTATTCCGGTTTTATTCAGTTTAATTTGAAATCTTGACCCTTGTTTTATACACGTATTAAGAACAACAAAATAAATCGAAATTTGAATAAAACAAGCCCAATCCGCTCACATCGCTGTAAATAATATTAACTGGAAATGAAATAATAATACAAGCTCAAAATAATAATTTAATCGCCCACGTACGTCATCAAGCATATCAGGTTAACCAAAGTCAACAAATAAAAAACCGCCCCAGACACGTTATTATAGAATTTCGGCGACAATAACGTAGTTATGACACAAAATCCTCTTTTCATTCCCACCTCGGCCAATAAAAGAAAAAAAAAACGAAGAAAAAATATTTACGCATCGTAAAAACCACAATACCACGTTTTATTTCCCCGGTACGGTATGCAAAATTGGTACGAAATTGAAAAACAAATTTGTTACATATTGCTTTTTTGACTGCGCGACGACTGGTGATGCAGGGGTATTCTAAAATCATTTTATGATATGCTTTTCTTATTTATGTTTGTAACTTTTTTTTAATATTTTTGTACAAAATATGGTTTCATATTTATTAAGGCATATTTTCAGCCGACCTGAGAAACCCATACTTAATTTAAGTTATTACTTCTTAGCTCTGCTCTGCGCTCTGCTCTGCTCTCTAATCTGCTTTGTGTCTATAGTCAATTTGCATTTTATTCCAAGTTTCACCGGTTATAATCATCAAACTGAAATAATTTAAAAATATTTATGTGAATAGCTTTGAAAACATTTAAATAAACTGTAAAATAAAATTAAGTTTATAGATGAACTAATCCCAATTTGTATGTAGCTCGAACGAACCCGATTATGAATATTTTCGATAAAAAAACAAACCATTAGAAAAAAATATATATATTTTAGTGAATAAAACATAGAAAGTTATAAAAATATTATTATAGTTTATTTTGGTGGTTTCAGAATAGGCATCCATCAAAATGAAAGGGGTTGTCCAACATTGGCGCGTCGTATTACTTCATTACACGCCATTATATGCAGAACGAGTGGATTCTTTTTGTTTTGTCGGCTGTTATTGTTTTGCCTTGTGGTTCAGATGGTGTTTGAAATTAATCCAACAAGTCAAAAATATTATATCGAAATTAACAAAAAAAAATTGTGTCAAATCAAATAGAGACGGGCAATTTCGTTAAAATGTATTAAAAAAAAATTTGTCATCAATATTTTTAAAAATTTATTAAAAAAAACTGGTCGTATATAATTATACGTCACAGATAATCCTTCAAAAGTTGTATGAAAATGATGAAAAAGTGAAAAAGATTGCTGAAACCGCATAAAAATCCGTTGAGTAGTCTAAAATAAGTTAGTGTACAGACAGCAGAATCGACTTTGTTTGATACTATACGCTACTCCAACTTTAACATACAAAATAATTTTATATATTGACAAATTATTAGACACGTATTTGATTTTCGAATTAACAAATATATAAATACAAAAAAAATGTTAAAGCGTGGAGGGGCACGCCACGTCACTTGTGACTACTATTTTCGCCAACGTTTAACGTCACAAGCCCTTAGTCCTGAACTTTAACGCGCCTTCAACTTTATAAAAAAAATCGAATATTTTTTATTAGGTATCCAACTTACAGGCTATATCGATATTTACTTATCATACCTAGTTGGCATCCCTATTGAGGAAACATTGCATTCATAATACGTGTCATCAACACACAGTAACAAACCTAATCACATCGCTGTCTATCTAACGTAATCTAATTCTAATGCAAACGCTAGATAACCACTATTTAGTAGAGTAACCATCGTATTGTACGGAATCAATCATGACAGACATGCAGACACGCAGACATTCATGTCTAATATCACTTAAACATGCTGCACGTTCTAAATGGGAAGCCTTAATAATATTCGGGTGATGCCATAGAGTAGGATATCATGGAGAATGGTTATGTGAATAAGTAGCTGGTAATGTTCAAAAGTGTACTTCATCTCTAAATTAATATGTAGTACAGTTTGGTACTATGGTAGATCATTACTATAGATCAGAATAAGCAGAGGCCCTAAGATACGTCCTTGTGGAACACAATTGGTGCAATTTGTAACCGATGACAATGTTATCAATTTCTTGATTTTAGTACTGTGTCTAGTATTGACTCTAATTTGTTTTCTTGCACCAAGAATATAGATGAGTATAGATTAACACGAACGTAGTTCTAATGGCAATAGCATGATGTCAATTCTTGGTGCGAAACGATGGAAAGCTAATTAAAACTGATGATGCAAAAAGTTTTAAAAAAAATTACAGCAATTCGTTCAAACACTTAACTAAGATTTAACATTGTCATAACTGAGATCCTGAAAAACAACTTAAAAAAACATTATATGTGTTTATTAAAAACACACTTTTCAATAAACTGGTGTATCTCTTATACTTAGTCTTTGTGTTGTAAAATCATCCCTTGATTGTCGGCAGCGGTGGCTGGACATTCAATATCAATGCAAATGTCTCCCTTGCACTGGGGTGCACCGCTGCTTTCGCTATTCCTGTAATTATTATGTTACATTTTTTAAGTGGTACATGCCGTGGGTACATATAATGTTTAATAATTAATTTGAACAGCTAACTGTTGGTATTTCGATTCGTGTTTGCACTCGCTTGTATGTATGTGTTGTAGTGATGTATAATACTCCCTAAATTCATCGATTTCAATTACCTTCGCTCGAAGACCTATGAAATGTATAAGAAGTAGTGACTCATTTCGACGATAGGTTCGATGGAGCAACTTAGTCTTTCAACCATTGTCAACATTGTCATGTTAAAACTCATCTTCAACGCTGTGTTGTATGTATTCGTATCTAAGTTCCTTTTGTATATATTTGCTTGTAATTCTTGCTATAGTTTTAATTTTATTTCATAACTCAATACCAAAGCGGATCGCTGTTAAAATGGTGCTCAAAAGATTTATAATTTTTAGTATTTAAGTTTTGTTTTTTATTTTCCTTGCTGATAACACTTGTTTTCCCAATCCTGACATTGGCAGAATCGTCGACAACCCGATGAAGCCATTATCAAGAAAATTGAATTGATTGGACGCTGTGTTCACACTGACTATCATGGTTGGACATAGTTTCTAGATGCAATGTAACTAAAAACGGTAATAACCCTCCACCAGCATTATTAATTACCCAAAAAAGATTAAACCCATTACATGCCGATTACTATATTAAAATTAATATCCATTCAACTCTCGCGCACCACACACAAATGATCTACGGAGGTGTGGTTCGTGTATTATTCGTAAAAAGGGCTAATTTTTTGACACGTGGCGAAAATATTTAATATTTTCTACTTAGTCATTGACTGTGGGAAATTTTGATTGGGTATAGGGAGTTATGCAAAAGTTTATCTCAGCGGGAGGTAATCAGGATGTTAATTGTCGAATTATGATTTATTAATTTGACCTAAGGGTGGGTAGATGTGGTTTTGTAAAACCATTATGGGACCTTATTATATACGTATAAAGAAAAGGAAGTTTATTTGCCATTTGTTACCACTAAATGTGTGAGCTATTTATTTAATACGGGTTGAGAATCTAAAATGAATAAAAAACTATCATTAGTGCGACGTGTAGTCCCCGAATACTGAAACACTAATTAACTTTAACACGTTCTTAAATGTCTGTCGCTATTTTACACCTTAAAGTGATAGAGACAGCATGAGACTTAACGGCGGCATCGAACTGATTGACATTTCAGTATTCGGCCATTAATGTTTTAGATACTATTTAAATATTAATTTATCTAGAGAAAGTTCTTCCGTGAGTCAATAAGAAAAAAAAACAAACGTATTTTCTAGCCGTACCCCCCTATTACAAATCCTATAATTTCAAACAATAAACACAAAAAAATATAATCAAATCGCTAATGACGGTATTTAAGCTGTTATTCCGAACCAACGCGTTTGCTTTTCTTACAAGTCACGTGACTTGCACGTGGCTAAATAAACCGACGCCATTTTGAAAGTTAAAACCAATCCGAGTTGAGCTCTCGTTTACTTCGATTACTTTGAATAACAAGTTAGACAATACTGGTTGAATTAGCGGTCATTATTTCAACCGTTTGAAATAGGAATCTGATTCGAATTATTTGTAAATTTAATTCATGTCTGTTTTTTGGTAATCAACTCTATGTTTTAGACGTAAGGTTTGTTTTATAAATGAGTGTGTAGGTGTAAGTTTCCAGCAATTTGATTGTGGAGGCACCAATACAAATATGTGCGGTAGTTGTAAAATGTTTAGGCGGTTACAGAGTGATGATTCTACTGATTCTAGTTATTTTGTAGCTATTGTTTGTGGACGCGTGGCGGTCGTTGTTTAGGTGTTAATAATAAGCAATTTGGGGTTTAAGTAACTATTGTATGGTTGGTATTACTTGGCATCACCATGGTCTATTGTAGAGATTGATTACAATTTGTTGAAAAAAAATGATGTTTTTATAAGGTTTTATAGGTATTTTATATCTTGTATTGTCGATATGTGGAACGAATTCTATTGATTCATAATCAACTTTGAAGAAATTAGCTGTCAATATTCAGGACTATCGAAAGATTAAAAAGCACCCATCAATAGTTATAATGCTATCGCTCAAACAAAAACCTAACCCGACACGCGGATATCAAACCTTTAAAGCAAAACAAAAAAAAATCAGTCGCAAATATCAATTCAGCCCTTCAGTAATTTAGGTACCCCGCAAAAATCATAATCAAAGTGTTACAGAGACCAGACGTGTTGAAAAAAATAAAATAAAAAATTCAATGACAAGATAGGGACGAGCTTGACCATTTTATCTTGACCTCTCGGCTTCTACTGAAACCCGTGACAACACCCGTTTTTTTTTGCAACGTGGGAAGCAGAGAAGTTCTCTTAAAATTGGTTGCGCAGTATTAATGGTTTTGGACCTTGGGTGAGACGCGAAATTTAATCTTCCGCGCAAAAAGTATTGAATAGAACGGGACAAAAAGACTTAAAGTGATAAATGGATGCTGATCACCGTCGCCTCAAGTCCTCTTTTTAGTTTCTTGGCATTTGCTAATTAATTTTCTTTTCAAATTGTAAGATGAAATAATACAGTAAGAAGTTACGGTTCTTTATTTATTATCATGTGATTTGTCAGGAATCAAGATGGATTAATATGCACTTGTTTTCGTACTTACTGTATTGTTTACATTATATAATACAACCAGTTGTCCAGTAATATCGTTTAAGTATTTACTGACATATTATAACCAATTTGAAATGCTGTAACATAAAAAAATGAGTAAAGAAAAAATATCAACTTGATACATGAAATTTAAAATCAATCAACTGAAACGAATCATTGCAGATAAATTAAAGTCATTTGGTACCTAATTCAAATGTCAGAAATAGAATTTTGGTATTCCCAAATTACGAAAACAGGAGTGAACATGATGAACTACAAACAAATACCAAAGTATGATAACTTCACACGGCTAAGTTGAAGCCATTCACAATAATGATAAATGATGGAGCTGTCAATTCCGTCTGTGTTTTGTTCGAAGCATTTCCTGAGCTGGAAACTTGATAGTGAGGTGTCATGCCTTGATTATTGATTTTCGATGCTACAAAGGTTGTTTCGGTAAATGTATCATTTTGTGCTTTCGTATTAAGTTTATCGGTTTCACTGTTTATGTACAATGATAGGTCTGGTTAAGTGGTTACTGGTTACAGTGGTTGAAATTTGTATGAATCATATTTCAAGGTTATACTTTATTTTTTTCTCTTAATGTTTTTTTATCTTGTTTCATTAATCGTCTTAAATCTTTATTTAAACATACAATAATAACAACGTCTTCAACGTCAACTACCACTTGTCCTTTTTTATATATTACTTTACGATATGATGTTAATTTTTTTTTTCTAACTTCTAAGTTTTATTTAATTGCTAAATTTTAAATTAATTTTAAATTCTATCGACTAAGAAATTCACGAAACAAAACAATTCCGTGGTATCCTAACCCTAAAAAATCTCACAAACCCGTAAGGCGTGTTTCAATCCATCATAGCTCACCATGATTACACCATAATTACATCAGTACAAGGGTTGAAATTCACCGAACATGACGACACGTGACCATTGTTTGATTTCTACCAAATTATGGTTTTAAGTATACATGGATGATTTCATATTAAGTACAGACGATTTGATGTGGTTTTGTAGTCAAAATTGCCCATAGATTATTATTAAAACATAAAAAACGCTCCAATAGATCCTTACTGTACTGCAGTAAAAGTCGTATATCTAGATTGCAAAATTATATTACAATATTATTATACCACTAGCTGTTGCCCGCGGCTTCGCTCGCACGTAAAATAAAGAGTAGTATTACAGGTAGATGGACTTATTCTGTGATTTTCAAAGTAAGGAGTATGAATAAAATTTTTCATAAAATATTATGGCGTTAAAATAATAATTAACGTTAAGTAAGTAGCAAAAGCATTTGTGTTATGGAATCTGAGACAATGAAGATACCATAAACACCCAGACTCAAGACAATTTATAAAAGTTATTTTCTACATGGACCTGTCCGGGGATCGAACCTGGGACCTTAGAGCTGGCGACACCTTAAAAACCGGAGTGAAAGCCACTCGACTACGGGGGTCGTCATTATAGATATGTCTTAGATGGGCGTTATCTTATCTACTTATCTTTTCATCTGTCTATCTTTGAGAATACCGAACTTCACATACCAACTATTTCAGCCCCTATTTCACCCCCTTAGAGGGTAGATTCCTAAAAGGCTAAAATCACGGAAACACATCTTATTTATTTCTAACTAATAACCCTTGTATGAAATTAAATGTGTCTATCTTTGAAAACGACACAATTCATGTACCTACAAACTTCCAACCCCTATTTCACCCTCTTAAGGGGATGATTTTCAAAATTGCTGAAATACGTCTTCATTTATCTCTAACCAGAAACCCGTATACCAAATTTCATGTGTCTATCATTGAAAATACCGAACTTCCCATACAAACTTTCAACCCCTATTGCACCCCCTTAGAGGGTAGATTTCTAAAATCTCGGAAATACGTCTTATTTATTTCTAACTAATAACCCTTGTATGAAATTAAACGTGTCTATCTTTGAAAACGACACAATTCATGTACCTACAAACTTCCAACCCTTATTTCACCCTCTTAAGGGGATGATTTTCAAAATTGCTGAAATACGTCTTCATTTATCTCTAACCCGAAACCCGTATACCAAATTTCATGTGTCTATCATTGAAAATACCGAAAGTCCCATACAAACTTTCAACCCCTATTTCACCCCCTTAGGGGATAGATTTCCAAAAGAAAAATAGCCTATAGTCCTCAATAAGTGGACTATCTAACAGTGAAAGAATTTTTCAGATCGGATCAGTACTTCCTGAGATTAGCGCGTTCAAACAAACAAATAAACAAACAAACTCTTCAGCTTTATAATATTAGTAGGTATAGATAATAATGACCAGATCAAAAGCTGGAACATGCGCTATATCCTGTAAGTATATTTATTTATGCCAGCTTAGCAGTTTGCCATCAGATCTCGTCACACACAGGCATTAATCAGTAGTGGATGCGAGATTCAAATACCGTCCGTTCAGTTTAATAAAGACAAAAATATGAATAAAGTAACCTTGATGACCTAGCTGTACCCGCGACGTTGTTCGCGCTGATCAGTCGTAATAGGTATGCATGTGAAAAATATTTTTGACTGACTGAATCACTGAATGCGCTTTAGATGGCTCAAGTCGCCTGATACGGGTATTTGACAATTTGGTTTCTTTTATGTAAGTCGCAGAAATTGCGTGATTTAGATGATGGACTTATCAACTAACTGACTATGAACTTCACCTGTTTAACAGTAAAGTGTAATTGTAAAAACTTTATGCATTTTTGTTTGTCTCGATCAGGCATCAAAAATTACATGAGCAGCAAGCTATCTAAAAAATTTGCCATGTAAAAAATTACAAACTAAAAAATAATACAAAACACAAAAAGGGTTAGCTCGATATATTCGTACTTCTGTAAGAAAGTCGGTTCTAGAAATAAAAAACAAAATATGTAATAACATCAGGATTTGAACACGCAGCAAGATATTTCACATTTCCTATCGTATAACCACAGAGCTGTTCAATACTGCTGTAAGCATCTTAAATAGTTATTCATACTTCAATAAACTGATCGCTATGGCAACGTTATTTTCGCCATGGTTACTTTTTTGTTTATATGTCAAAGATTACGTGTACAGATGAATGGAGATTATGTAAATTTAGAGTTTGATCCCTATTTAATATGGACGACCATAATGATGAGAGCTCATCCTAAATTGGACTTTGTATCGCCGATATCGCTTTCTATTGATTCAAATGTACATAACTTTTTTGTTTATGAACCGATTTCGATGAAACCAAAACTAAGTAATACCTCAAGTTACGTATAATTTTTGTATATAAACATTGTCTGCATGGGATTCATAGATTTTACGTGATGTGCGCACAAACAAACATATAAACAGACAAACAGACAAACAGACAAACAGACAAACAGACAAAAATTTCAAAAGTGATGGAAATGGGTTCTGTTAGTTATCTTTTCACACGCTGGCTATTTTTTTTTTCAATTTCTTCAATGTACAAAAATGACTTTTCTACAGATTTATTATATGTATAGATAACCCTAAAAATGTTTAAAACAATCGTCAAATTCTTCATACCCCGTAGTTTATATTATTAATCTTTCTCTACTTCTACTGACCCTTCGTTCCAATTCCTCTTGGATTTTTTAAAGAAAGTTTTACACTCATTTCTGTTTTTGCTCAGTTTACTGCGTTCTTGTTAGCTATCATATGGCACTTATTACAAAAATTACTATAGTTAAATCACTCGTAAGACCATTTGAAAGTCAAAAGATGATCTGGAGAATCCTAAATTCATTGACCACCACAAGAGTGCGAATGTCATAAAAACGAAACAGCCAACAATCTTATTATCAGTGTCCTATATAATCCTTACCGTTACAAACGCGATGATGCAGAATCCCTTGATCCCTCAAAGGAGACACCTACAAAACATAATCCTACAGGAGTGGGGAGGATTTGTTTTTATTTATTACACTGTATTTACGTTCGTTATGATTAAAGGCTACAGAGTTCGAGTGCTCATTAATTTAATACAATTGGAATTATTGTCAGTATCTCGTATATTACGTGTTTTTTTTTTCTGTTTCAGAAGTTCGCAATAGAATCTTATAGTGGATGCGTTTATTCACGTTAAATATTAAAACAGTACTTAACTATTATCAGGGATAAAACTATCTCGTTCTTTTTATCTGTTCTTATCATCGCAGAGGCCTAGCAGTGGTGTAATCGTCTGTTTCATCTGCATATGCTGTTGTAAATGTTCTTTATATCTTACATAATTATGTTAATTTGATGTGTTTCTCATTCGAAATGGAATCATGAATTATTTAAATTGTCGCGATTTCTTTTCAAGTAACCTCAATCAAAGCAGTGTACAGCAGGTACTATTTCATTAATAAAGATTCACAGTAACGTTTCTTTATCTCCCTAAATAAGTCGCGGCTTAGAAGTACCATAATTTATGAGCACTACAACTAGTGAACCATTTGCAAATTTTAATTACATCGCATCATTCGAGACATCCTGCTGATAATATGACATCAAAGCAAATGCGGATAGCCACCCCTGAACCAAATTACAGATGCATTTAATACCCCACCCTTTAAAAACCTCTAACCTTACTACCTAGAAGATAAAGTTCAAAATTCTGTTGTTATGCTTTTTGAATGCAAATGTAAGTTTGGATTGAGGTTTGGAATTAATATCTGTCAGCTTTTAGGCTCTTTGAACAGTATTATGAGCATTTGACACTATAAGTGTGCGATATGAAGAAAGACCTTTGTGAGGATTAAACGGCAAATGAGCTGGGGCGACACTACATACTTGGCAAGTAATTGTGTACTTCATATTATTTTGTGAGGATCTGCTGACAGTAAAATTCGTAAATTTATTCAATTATTTCTTCATGTCTAGCAGTAGACCCTAATGTGTTGTGCACTGTATGAATTTGAATGTAAATACGAATAAGTCTTTTTTATCAATTGTTTAATTTTCAAAATTTTCACAATATTCGTTTACCTAACATTAACATAATTATGTTGCCATTATAAGTAGACATTGACGACAGTACTTACTTTTAAGCTAACGCGTTGCAAGATTATAAGACTTATTTTTAATCCCAAACTTAGCTGATGCTTATATCTTCGGGGCCTGAGTGACGGTAAGTTACTAAAGTTATATGTAACTCGTATCAACAAATAAAACAATGGTTTTGATGGATGTTACTTAACAGCACACTTTATTACTAGCATTTTCTAAATCCGAAGTACAACATATTTCTTTTCACACGATACCTAACCTTTCTTCCTAGTCATCAAGATTATTCGCATCCTCTTCCATAACAGCCCACAAGCATCGATTTCGAAACTCGATGTTTTTCGTCTCATCAGGAATTTTCTCTTCACTGATCGGTTCAGGTAGCGATTCCAGATCGTCATCTAGTAGTGACGTCACAGATAGTAGTGTTGAATCTGTGATGTTGACCGTGTCGCCTGCGTCTCCTCTCTCTGGCTGACTTCTGGTTGTTCCTAAGGTCTGAAAACATAAATATTGATTTTGAAAAAGAGATTGTGAAGTTGGTTGGTATTGAGCATGGTTTCTAGTATAAAATTTCGAATTTAAATCCAAGGCACCCCTGAATTTATACAATATGCGAAACAGTATCATCATCTCTTGCGATGAAAACTTGTGAATGAAACTTCGAGACGAAAGCTACACTTGCTTTGGAGATCTCCTCCATGGAAATTGTAGTTAGCAACTCACTAGGCCAGTGACTGCCAGATTATAAGGTAAGAGCCTAAGAGCTTGCCTTAAATTTTGAAATTGCTATTATGTTATTTTACGAATATCATATACCTACGGCGACGGAGCAGAAAGTTTTCGTAGAGTGTGTTATAAAATATGAAAGTACGGCGCAGGGGGGGAATTAGCCACTATGTTATCGGGACCTGACCAAACTGTAAGGATCATGACTTACATCTATGATTGCCATATGAAGTATAGGCACTTCCAGTTTGAGTGGTTTGATTTCCTGAGGCTCGTCGTCCAAATACGAGTATTCAGTGGGCACCTGCCAATTTATCTAAAAGTTAAAATCGCATCTGTCAATCATTTTTAAAGGCATTAAAAAAATGATGCTCTTAGCAATATGTTAGGTACATTATTTGTTTAAGAGGAAATCTTTATAAGCAAAGCAGGCCAAGGATGAACAAGTGTATCGCATTAATTCTAAGACCTGATTATGGTGCCTTAGACTTTATTTCGAACCAAAAAATAATATGTAATTATCCTATCTTATCTAGAAGCAAAAGAAAAACTAAGCTACATATAGTAGAAGATAATAAAGACTAACACGTCTTAGTCGCCATTTTTCTAGAAATTCGTTGGTCTGCCTCAACGCCTCTTTGCTCTCATGAAGGAGGTCGTCGATCCGATCTTTGCTACGGAACTGCTTGTATTTGTTTAAGAACTGCAAATTAAAGAAGACATGGAGGGTCAGGCGTTATGTGTGATGATGTGAATAAAAAAGGTTAAAAATTATCATCACCTAATCGGTTATGAAGTTTTAGAATCGATTATATTTTATAAAATTTTTTGGCTTCTTATTAACGGCAACTGGCAAATAATATGTCATCTTACCGTAGTCTTCTCGTTGATGTCAGGCAATACTAAGTTGACACATAAGGTATGTATGTAGACGTATGTGGAAAACAAAACGAGCAAAAGAGATCAAGAAATAAGTGAAAAGTTGGACGCTTACCGCAATAGTCAAACTCAACACCAAAATCTCCATAAACAACACTGGCAGACTGATTGGATTCTCCGCGTTTATATGTGCATGCTTCGCTTCTTCCCTCACAGCCTTCTTGACGAAGCACGCCACCTTGCAGAAGATCTTCTGGAACATATCCACGAACCCATGACCAAGAATGTAGTCGATCACGATCAGGCTCAAGAACACGGCTCCGTAGAGCATAGCACTAAACGCTTCGACCAGCATGTTTGGGAAGGCCTGTGTTGATTTTATTGAATGATTCACATTATTTGTTGCACCACATTGAATTTCTCCAATTTTCCGTTGGTTGACTTAAGTGACAGGAGGATTTTGTCTTTTTCATGACAGGTAAACTAGTTGGTGTGTCGTTTTTATTTGTGTCCTTTTGGTTGTCATTAATTTTTAAATTGAGGTTTGTATCCTCTTTTGTTTCTAAGACAGGTTTTAACAATTTTTTCTGTTACGTGGTTTTAGCAAAATTAACACAGGATATTTTCATGTTTCATTATGATGTTTAATATTTTAGTATATTAAGCATCATAATGAACGAAACATTGCATGACACTTTTAGGAACAAATGTTTTTTATTTTATTATTCTTGAAAGTAGCTAATTCGTACAGAACTTACACGTTACTGCTATGAACATATTGTATCCATTTATTAATCTTCTGATAACACAAGTTTTAAACAACTTAATGAAACTTCAACATCCTTGTTAATTCTCATTGATAGTTGCTACGGAAACATACTTGTTTGTCTTGACAACATTGTCAATCGAACAAAACTGTTCGCGTACCTAACATTTTAATTCTCTTTCTGAAGTATAAAAACAAAAATGGTAAGTCTTGTTACGTTTACAAGTGTTTAATAATTTTTGAAATGTTTTGTCTAGTAATAACCAGGTGTTACTGTTCTTTAGGCACCAAAAGCGGCGAAAGGTGGTGCCAAGAAGGCACCAGGTGAGTAAACTTAAGTGTTTTCTTACATAGTATTTCGATGTCCAGATAATAGATTGAAATACTACCTAAACAGCATAGTATTTTGAATAACAGCGTTTCAAAGTATTTATTTAAGTGTTAGTACCTACGTAAAAGAGTTTTTTTGACAAGTTTAATAAGTGCTGTTAGCAATGTTTTATGAACCTATTTATTTTGAGTTTGAACGACGATAAACGGTTTCTACCTTTGCAGGTGTCATGGTCAAAAGCAGACCTGACGTATGACACCTGCAAAGGTATTGAACCTCATGAAACGTCAAGAACTAAAATCAAAATAAACCGCGATAGAATCCGTTAAAAAGAAGTCAATATTCGCGTAATCCTCAGAAAACAAATACCTAAAATATTTTATGTTTTTTTATTAATCCTTTTCGTCCCTTAGAGTTATAGTCTGTAGTCTATATTAGTATAATAGTTTTATTATACATAGGTATAATACCTACTGGTACTTGGACTTTAATTTGATTTTATTATGTAAATGTTCATTATTTGTTTTTGTCTTCAGCTGTTGTTATCGATGGCGTCGATACATCAGAAATGTCTCGGGAAAAACTCGAACAGTTCACTCTCAAAGTCAAAGAAGAATTAGACAAAGAGAGAGAAGAACGTAATTATTTCCAACTAGAACGAGACAAAATAAGAACTTTCTGGGAGATTACTAGACAGCAGTTAGAAGAAGCTAAAGCAGAGCTAAGAAATAGAGAGCGAGCAACAGAAGAAGCGCAAGAAGAAAATGAAGCACTTTTGGAAACAGAGAAACAAAAAATCAAACACTTGAAATATGAACAGCAAGCAGCAGCGGCTGCATTGAGAGCTGAAAACTTAGTAGCTTTAAAAGCAGCCAAAGAGGAACACGCTGACCAAGAGCTTGAACTGCTCAATGACAAAAGAGTATTAAAACAAGAAATAAGAGAGAAAATGTTAGCTGCCCAAGATGAGTTGAGACGTGCTAAATTAATTCACGCAGAAGAAGTCTCAAAAGCTAGAGACCAATTCGAAGAGAGAGCTCGAGAAATTGAGGATAAGGCTGACAAAAAGTTATACGAGACAAAAGTAGAATTGACGGTGAAGCATAGAACAGAAATAGCAGAAGTTGAAGAGAGAAAAAATAAACAGCTTGATGAGTTGATAGCTCACCATGATAGAGCCTTTTCTGATTTGAAAAATTATTACAATGATATCACTTTGAATAATTTGGGTAAGTTTTCGTAGGAAATGTAACATAGTTCGTGATTTTATGCACTCGTCTTAATTTTCACGTCATATTAATTATTATTAAGAAAAAGGCAGAAAGATAATGCATTGATTTACGTTACATGCGACGCATGAAAATGAAAATAATAATAACTTAACAACTTCATCATTATCTTTAGTCATTAAACCCGACATAGGCATAGGTGGAGCCTAGGGTAGCTGTGTTATAAAATAAATCAAAGAGATTTCAATAAAATCGTCAAATTTTATCTTAACAAGTGTCTATTAGAAATGTAGTAGCCATGATACTCAAGTAAACAATTTTATTTTTAGGTCTCATTAGCAGTCTAAAACAACAAATGGAAGAAATGCAAAAAGTAAGAGAAAGGGCCGAAAAGATCTCTAGAGACGCTGTCGCTGAAGCTAAGAACCTTAGAGAGCCCTTGGAAGCTGCTATTATGGATAACAAAGAACTTCACAGGCAAATGTCGAATTATGATCGAGATAAGGCTGCGTTGGCAGTAAGTTACAAATCACACTTATACAATATGTAACAAAAACCCTGTCCGATCCCTTAGGGCTATTACGCACTGTCGACTAGTCGCCGGCGACTCAGTTGTCGACGACTGTAATATTGTATAGTTTAAATAGGTGTTTACGCGCAAGTCACCGGTTGCCCGGGCGACTCGGCGACTCGCCGCGCAGTGGCGACGCACAGGCAACTGCCGGTCGCCGGCGACCAATAGGAGCACGGTTTCAAATGAAAGCATTCACACTGCGAGCAACTGTCGTAACGACCGGACGGCCGCGCACAATGAGTTTTGACATACTTGACTTGACTTGGAATACTGTCGCTCGGCTCGGTCTCCGGCCCTAGTTTCCCATGTTTCGGTCGCCGAGGGACTGAGTCGCCGGCGACTAGTCGACAGTGCGTAATAGCCCTTAGACTATTATTCGGTATTGTACTGCGAACACATATTATACGTAGCTAATAAATGGATTGGAGATTTTTTCTTTCCTAATTGAAAATAATTAAATCAAAATAAAAACTGATCCAAGGCAACAGCAACACTGACCGCTCCTCAAAGTTCACGTACTTACTACGTGCAGCTTTGTGTCAAAGAAGCCGCCTATGCGAGACGGTTCATGACCTGTACCACGAATACGCCTTTATTGGATCGGACAGGGGTTTTGTTACATGTTGTATATAGAAAGTTTGTGAATGCGTGTGTATGTTTGTTACCTCTTCACGCTCAAACAGCTAGATTATTTTTTATAAAATTTAGTAAGGAGGTATATGACACCTTGGATTAACATATAGGTCATTTTTTTCCCGTAAAAATTAAGTTACCTGATAATCCACGGGTAACGCGGGACTTAGCTTGTATAATAATATTTCTTTAAGCTTCCATTATTAATTACCAAGAGAATAAACCTTATAGTTTCTTGATGATCTGAAAACTTTGAGCTCACAGTTTTTTACACATGGTATTACAAATTTAAGGCAAAAACAAAACAACTATGTTCCCTGGAGAAACAGTTTGAAGTATTGAAGTGGGAGTACGAAGTGCTGCAAGTACGTTTTGATCGAGTTCAATCTGAGAGAGATGAACTTAAAGCCAGGTTCTCAAGAGCTGTTCTTGAGGTGCAGCAGAAGGCGTCCCTTAAGACAGCCCTACTGGAAGCTAAACTTAAAAATATGGAGGGCAGGGATGCGGGACCGAGCGAAATTCATGTGAGAATACTATGTTTTGTTCTACCAACAGCTTGGTATTCTTATTTTAAATAATATAATTTCTGTAACAATCTCCAATTCAAAAACGTTTCAGGAACTTCTCAAATTAAAAGACACCCAGATAGACGATTTACGCTATGAAGCAGCTCGACTTCGCAAAGCTCATGATGATCTTTTGGCAACTTATGAAGCTAAACTTGCAAAATTAGGAGTTCCTGCTGAAGAGCTTGGGTTCAAGTAAGTTTTTAATTAAGCGCCATCTAGGCAAATATGGTGGAACTACAACAAAATGCTTGGGTTGAAGCGACATCTATGATATACGTGGAAAACTTTTGCAGCGTGTCGAAGTGATTAAGTCTTCACGCAATCTTTGTTGTTGGTAGTTCGTTGACTAAATCATAGATGGCGCTTTTATACCCTATGCCTTTTTATTTTTCAGGCCACTGAAAGCTGTCGCCGTGGCCGGTTTAGCGCCAGTTATAGGTCAAGGACCCGCTGGATTGGTGACTAAAGACCCGTGATCAGTAATAGTTAAAGGAAATATAATTATTTTTAAAGATCGATGCAAATAATAAATATTTTACGAACGTTTCCGATTTTATTTATCTACAGAACATGCATTTCTTTTCTGTTCAAGAAACGAATTCAGATAGTTAAATTCCTGTTACGATGTATGAAGTGCTACTCAACTTATGAATAGGTTTATATAAGTACTTAGGCAGGTCAACCTATTAAATATTAAAACGAGATTACGAACAAATTATGGAGTCGATTGAGAATATTTTTTTATTTGGGATTAGGAGCTAAAGGTCAAGGTACTTTGAATAAATAAAACGAACAGTCGAAGCCAATGAGTGTACTTTATTTCCTACTAACGATTTTTTATTTATTTTTATGTACAAAACGGTTATAAGGCAACAGTTCCAAATGAATGAAAACGCATTTACGATGAATATTAATAATTCAAACATTTCGCTTTTGTTTTTTTTTTATAATAATAGCAATTTGCGCCACACTCGAAAATTTTAAGACAGTTACACACATAGGACAATTTATTTAAGTAAAAGTATCCTAAGGCCGAATACTGAAACGTGAATTAGTTTTAAGTGGCCGTAGGTCTCATGCTGTCACTGTCACTTGAAGTTGTAAAGTAGCGTCAGGTAGATATTTGAGAACCTCTTAATATTAAGTGGAGTCTTAACTTTAACACAGCTAAATATCTATTTGTAGTTTGTAGTTTCATTCCCCTTTAAAATGATAGTGACATTATGAGACGGACTACTTGGGTACTTAGTTTTTTAATTTTTGATAATTAGAAAAGAAGAGTCTAATGGCCGAATATTGAAACGTCAATTAGTTTTAACTCGCCGTTAAATCTCATGCGGTCTCTGTCACTTTTAGATGTAAAGTAGCAACAGATAGAACTTTATGAACCTCTTAAAGTTGAGTAGCGTTTCAGTATCCGGGGGTCAAAACTTTTTTTACATAATAACATGTCTATATGTTATTTATTCGTACCAGGATGTAAACGGTACTCACGGACGGTGCAATATGCAGTTATCAGATTTGGAATTTAAAATCCGCCATCTTTCTTTACGTAACCAATTAATCAAAGTTTGAACACCATTTGAAACTTGTAACAGCAAAAATATTGTTTGAGATTATTTGCATTTACTTTAAAATTTATTGTGTGACCTATTAAACTTTGAAAACTAAAGAACTACTGCAATTGGATAAAATCCAACATTGTCTGGAAAACAGCCAAATACAATTAAGTAACCTTTAGAAAATATTGCAGTTTAAATAAATAACTAGTTCAGTTAGATAAGGAAACCATTGTTTCGTAACGTTTATTAAAGATGAACCAATTTCAAATTTATGCCCAAAATTTCAATTCAAAAATAATAAATAGATATTTATTTAATAAAATAAAGTCACGCAGTCTTTTTATTACATTGAAATTAATATTTATGAATTGAGTTTTTATTTATTAGTTAAAACCTTGAATTGAAGTAATTATATTATGTCTTGCTGTTTATTTTAAAATAATTATGTGTGTAACTGTCATAATTGCGTTACAATGATAATAGCTCTTACCATCTAAATTTTTCACAAACTTCAAAACCTTTGAAACTAATATCGACTTTTTTTTATAAAACATCTCTAGGTGGGCTTTTAATCTATTCTGCTGACGTTTACTGTGCCGATAGATCGATGATAATGTTTATTTATTATATTTCATTCTTATATACATTTAAGTGTTTTTTTTTTCAAGCCAAAAAGCATTGAAATAGCGATCGCACCCATTAAGATTAACAAAATATTCGTAATAAAATCAAACGGCACACATTCAATCCTTATTCCTGTACTTTAATGCAAGTTTTGATTTTATTAAAGACAGGTGTAAACATGAAATAATGTTTTTCAAAAGTAATAAGTATATTATTGTAAGGGTGTTAAAAAAGTGTAATCTAGAGAAATATAATAAAGACACGAGGTCATATTTCTACCTCAAAATACATTCATGTCAGAATTACATATTATTTATTTTGAAAGATTTATTTTTAATTATCAATAATAAAATTTATAAACCCATTTATTCAACGGTACAATTAAATCTCTATAAATTGATTTTTTTATATTTTATACAACATTCAGTCATAAATATTATTTAAATATATTATTTCTTAACAAGAATAACGATGAAAATATTAGAAATATAACCTCATCTTTACAATAATATTTGGAAGAAAGGGCAACGACGTGGTAACCTATCCGAAGGTGACTTAATTAACTTTACAATCACATTAAAGCATTTTACATACAATTGCAATACAACAATATCATTGGAATTATTAAAAATACGCATTATTAACACTAAAATCACTAGAAAACTATACACAACCGAAACTCAGACGCTCACAAGGGAAACGTAAAAATTACAGCTAAAACATAATTTGACTTCATTTTATAGTAATCATAACTATGATATTTTACCAATTGCTTTGCGCTAACTTATACTAATTTTATTAACGTGATTTTGTGTCTCAAATACATGAAAACCTTAACATAATAAAGAAAAAACGTACTATATATAAATAATTTTAAATATTAATTGACTAAATGAAACAAAAGTGTTTTATTACTAATTTTCTTAAGGTAATACAATCGGTATTCATTCCCTTCCCAAAACATTATCTTTACATTTGGGGTAATATCACCATACCTACAACACAAAACGAGAAAGGCGTTCCTATCAGATCATAATTGTACGATATCTTATTGATATATTCATCAAATTTAATATACTAGATAATGTGCGTAGATTTTAGCGGTATTTAACTCATCCAGTCTAAGTGAGTTTTTATTTAATAATTATAAAAAAAATGACCATAAAATATTCACAACGTGTGTTGAGGGACTGATCTTACTTAGAAAAAGCTTTATCAGTTTGTCTGAACAAATTCATTGGTGGCAATAAGCCCGGAAACACTAAAACATTACAAAATATAATGTATTTCGTCTCCAAAAGATGCAGTAATTTTATGAAAAATATTTCATAAAAAATAAATTCAGAGAAAATAATTTAGAATAGCATAATATTGAAATCGTCTGGCGTATAATTACTCTAGAATTTACGCAATATTCACAAGCCTTGGTTATTTATATATATTACGAAAAAAAAATCTTACAACCTTGGATTATTCAAAATGGATTTTATTTTCGAAATTTTTGTTCATTCGACTTTTTTCCTTAATTTTCCGACTGTTATATAAATCAAGCGTTTGAGTGCAGTTGAAGAAATTGTTTGGATACAATTATAATTTATGTATTCTATTTGGGTGAATATAATGGTAATCGTCGGTACGGATCGGTATGGACAGTGTTAATGAATTTTTGAATAGTCGAGGCACGGGACGGAGAATCAATATCGCGTAGCGCGTGGCAAGGAATCCAATAATCTCAATGTACGTACATGTGTACCGTACTGAAACGAACACGTTTCGACTTAATTTCATTCGTGTCTTTTTCTAATATTTCAAACATGCAGTCAAACTTTTCAATCAATTTCAGCTAATTTAACTCAACTATTTCAAAATACATGCCTTCAACCTATATGGCTTACTAACTAAAATGATATCATGAATTGTACTGATGTGATAATACTAATAATATTTTTAGTCGATGTTTTAACATAGTTATTCTTCAATTTTCTTTATCTAAATACTTTCTATTTCTCGACTGCTTTTATCGTAGCTAATGTCTCTCAAAAACAACATTCGATAAATTATTTTACTATTTTTGAACAGCTTGCTTTTATATATTTTTAATTAACAATATTTTTTTTTATATTTTCAATAGTAGGTATATTTTAACAGCACGCGTGCATTTTGACACATTAGCGTACGAGCATTAAAACCTTATTTTATTACTGAGATAAAATTCTTTTAATACTAATATAAATCGTTTGTCGCGTTAATATCTTCTGTTTTTTTAACCTTTCTGTCTTGAGCAATAATTGTATTAAATGCGAATATATTTTTAAGATTATAATTTATACATAATACAACAAAATAATGCTCATCATTCTCGGGTTATAGTTTCATCAAATAAACAATTATTGTCATTTTTAGATAGTTTTTCAATATTCTAGCTCTTTTATTTGTTTCTGTTTTACTTTCCAAGTAAATAAAACAAAACAGAAGACATTGCCGCTCAAATATTTAGTAGGTACATATCATTTTAGATTTCACAACGCGTTATAAAAAAAATCTTTCGCCCGTTTTGACCTTTTAAAAGTCGTACTTTCATACTGTGTCTATCCTACTCTCTCACTCTTGCACTCTTACAGAATAGAATGAGAGTAACAGCAATACTCAAGCGTGTCAGAAAATCACATGTCGAGCACAATATTGATCATAAAGAGTTTGTTCATATTGTTCACCTCAGCTCGTGATGCACTCTGTACCCAATGCCGCCTCTTCAGGAATCCTGTCATCTGTAAAGAAATAATAAGCAAGATTTGAGAACTTGCACGTACAAACACATTTTTTCTGGCAGCTGGAGATAATTTTGGCCAGGTTGTGTGTGCAATGGTTGGACAGTGAAAATATGGCAGTGATGCTGACTAGTCTACGGCCCTATAATTAATCAGGTATCGTTTATCAAAATGGTCTAAGTATATGTGCCCAAAATGGGGACGTTGACGTTCTGTCAGTGACACTAATCTTGTACTATGAGTACTATCAAGTTTTTCTCTTTGTGTACCTTGTCAGAAACTTATAATTATTCTTGTAATATGCCGTCACCCCAGAATATGGTGGATTATAACGTAGCGCGGTTCATCCATTTACTTTAATTCGCTTTATTTGGATATATCCTTATTATAAAGAAAAGCGAAAAAATACGTGTCTATTGCCTTGTTGACTCTGACATATTTTTTTTTACTTTTCCCACCTAGTCAACAAGAAACTTTCCTTTCCAACTTAAAAGTTAGACATTTTTGCGCAGCACTAATCGAAGTTACAGTGCAGTTGTTTTGGTATCGGAATATTGTTATCCGAACGAACAGCTTGATTAAAAATCGATACTAACGTTAGCTTTGTCCCCAGTGAGAAAGTTTGCTATTAAAGATGGTATAGGCCTTAGCAAATATTTTGTTTTTGTTCGCGTTACATTACAACGCGTTATAAGTTAGGCACGGCATAAACTTTCTACTTACAGCACTCACTTGATTGTTTAATGTATGGACTCAATGTATACGCGAACAAAAACACAGCGGGTTTACTTAACATTTTCCTGTATTAAGGCAGAAAAGTAATAAAAATAAAACAATAAAAAAATGTAATAAAATAAAATGTCTAAAAGCAACAAATAAATTGAAGTTCAATTTATTATTCATTAATATAAATGAATGCCAAATTTTTGGTAATCCTTTGTTTAGGTACAATTCAAATATGTATGCAAAATTTTGAAAAATGAATCGAAATTTAAAAGCACTGATTTGAATTATTCAAAAATAATAATCATAATGATCATTTTATATTGTGAGCTCTAAGCATTAAGCGTGTGATACTTTTACACTTTACATTTATTATGTGCATTATTTTTAAGAAGTGCTCGATTATGTAATGCGATTTTGTGCCTTAAGCGAAAAGGAATAAAGCTCAAGCCCCCAGAGACGTACCTCTGTGTTATATTGTTGTTAGTCTCGTTAGGCGTTCACGAACGACGACTTGGTCCTGTCGGGTGCAGAGAATATTTTATGAGAATCTGTAGAACACTGGGTTTTATGTAACTACCTATGTTTTTTATCATTTTATTTCTATCTTGTATCCTGATATTTATCTCAGTCCTACCATTTAAACATGGATTTTAATTTATCAAATAAGTGATTCCCTTGTCTCTGTTTTTATAGTAGGTACCTATCCAAAATTCAAAAGTAATTTTCTGATTAAATAACTTATAACAACAAACACAGAAAGTAAGTAATTAAAAACGAAACAAATAACGACTAGAAACCCAAAATATTTTTTGGCAAATTACATTGACAGCAAAAATAAACTTACCCAGACAGAGACGCAGAATTGGAGATTGGCGGACTATTGGATTCGAAGCCTTCTTTAGGCTTCTCATTTGCCAGTTGCATCTTCAGCTGATGTCCGAAACACGCCAGATCCTCCCTGAACGTATCGGACCCAGGAGTTGTAGGCTTCTCATCATCGCCCGTAGCCATTGCCTCAGCGTCACTCTTCAACGGCGCCTGTTCAGACTCTTCCTCAGTATTATATATCTTAAAGTAGGCAAACGTCAAATATATCACCGAAATTATGAACGACGGTATAGGTATTGCCATAGCATACACCAGGTTTAAAGTATTCTGCCACATATCTAATTCTGTGATCACCAGTCCAGGGTCCACTCGGCTGTAGTAGCAAGTGTAGTTGTTGCCAATAGGCTTGTGCTTCGCGTAGAAGACTGTGCAGTTGAGGATAGGCGGATACCCACAGCCCTTCACGTTGGGGAACAGCCGAGCACCGGTGAAGTACCATTCGGAGTCGTTTCCTTGTAAGCCCGTTGGTATGGCTTCAGGTAAATCCTCTTCCACCATATCTGGATACGATTTATCAGCGGTTACCTCGTAATTCTCGTATTCGTAGTCTTTTCTCAATGCCCTCTCAATCCTAATTAAATTTTCCATGTCGGTTGGAGTTACATTGGGGTAGATGCCCAACTTGTAGTTGACGCGGATCTGTGTGCACTCAAACAGATCTTTGGTGCAGCCCTCCCTGCAAGACGCCCAGGAGCAGTTGCTGGCGCCGACGAGATGCTTCACCCCTGTTGTAACGCATAGTGCTGGGACTGGATCGAATTGCATGAATATTGTAGTAAAGGCTGGTTCTATCACAAATGGTACGAGAAAGAGGAACGCAAATAGACTGAATGTTCCGAGTAGAACGAATGTCGCTGTTGTGTAAAATAGAAGTTTTTCCGCGAACGTTGGGGGTACAATTTCTTCGTCGGTCATGGTGTGTAAGCGCTACGGCCGACCATAGCGCTGTCTCAGCTTGCCTGTGTCATATCATTATACATCGCATCAGTCTTTAAACGTTGTTTTTGGATTGTTGTTTTTTAACATATTTGTTGGTATATCTGTAAAAACTTTAATGAGGGTTTTTGGACTTTAAAAAATCTAATCAAGTTAGAAAATATTTTTAGCATGCACAATACGTAGGTACTATCTTTGTTAGTCAAATATATTGTCTAGTTCGTACTTCAATAGTCGGAAATAAATACCATTCAATTGATCAAACACAAACTCTAGAATTTAGGCAAACCAAACATTGAGATTGGCATTTGGTATTTGTACCAAACATTCCGAATACCGAACGTTATCTAGAATGCAATGCGGTCTGACATCTGTGATAGCTAGGTTTAAATGGTTTAAATGACAGCGGTTAGGCACGTGACAGCCTAACATTTTACTGACCCAATTTAGTTCTAAAAATGTAGTTCGATAGATTTTTGTCCATAGCTGTTAGATAATAATAGATTCTGCTGCCTGGAAATTATGGTGCAAGTTAAAATGTAGGATTAGTGTTGGAGCCATTTTAATAATGCGGTTGGTGTGGATTACTGTGATTAGCGGGTACTTTAAGTTGATTCAGGTAAATTGAGTTCCATAGTAGTTTTTATTGCCTCTTAGCCGCAGAGAGGCTCGTGGCTAAGTTTAAGCCTTACGGTTTGACCGATATTTCAGGTTAAGCCGCGGATGGGTAACCATTTGTAAACATTGGTCCCGACATGTCATACAGTGACCTTTGACAGTCGTTAAGTCATATATAATTCTGACAACCAGTCTTACTATGGGATAGTATTATCTAGCAATGGGTTGTGGAGGTCGGATAGGCAGTCGCTCCATGTTAAATACGGTATTCAGCTAAACCCGGTAAGACTGGAAGCCGACCACAAAATAACTTGGGGAAAAGGCTAGGAAGAAGAGAATTTTTTATTGCGAATGTGGATCACACGGAAAAGGGAAGAACTCTGGTGATTTTATTTCCTTTCTGTCTTTCCAAGTTAGAAAAATTCCAAGAAGATTTTCCCAGTAAAAAGAAACAATAGATCATAGTTTTTCGTTCGGTTATAATGCGTAGATTATTCTCAAATATTTTTAATACAAATGCGAGCCTTAATGCACCGTCACAAGCTTTTTCTACATCAAAGGTCACACGATGTTAAATAGACATTTACAGACAAAGCACATAGAAATGTCATAATTATGTTTGTAATTTAATTTCTTAATCTGAATACTGTGAATACCATCGACCTAATTGAATTAAGTCGCTACAAATGGCACCACACAATTATATCTAGACGCCAGACTGTCTGAGCAACAATCCCGCACACTATTGATTTGAGCTAGAATTAGCATGAAGAATATTCTATGTGGTGGTAGTATAATAGTGTTGGAACAATGTCGATAATTAAAACGAAATAATAGGTCTTTACCTATGAAATTGCCGCTCCGCTTTACTGACTATTTCAAATCGAATTTTGTTTTCGGTTTTAATTCTATTTTCAAATGCAATCATTTTTATTTTGTAAATAAAATTCTTTTCTGAAATTTATTCATTTGTTTTTCACTTAAAAACTGAACGTTATCTAACGAATAACGTTCAGTTTTTAAGTGAAATTGTTTGTTATTAAACTAAGTACGTATCATTTGTTCTTGAACACTTACACATGGGTTCCTATCTTGATGACAACATGGTATAATGGTTTGAATAATATCAGTATCAAAAGCCTAACATAATCTTACTAAAACTAAATTTCGCGGACATAGATCGCCATCAATCATTTAGCAATCCACTGTTTGACATGGCCGCTCCCAAATTGTGTCATAATACTCGACTCTTTGTTTTCCATATTCTATCAATCACGAGCCCTGGGTGACCAAAAGTCATTATATAGTTTCGTTCCGTTTCTCTATTCATCGTTACTTAAGGTCAAAATTATAAACAAGCGTACTAAATTTTTTATTACGTCACAAAATGTATGTAACATTTATTTACATTACATAGGTAAATCTTAATACTTTTCGTATTTATAATGCTTTAAAAAACCGACGATTTAATAAACTTTATTTACTTTTATCATATAGTGTTTTATTATATCTTGTTCTGTCCCACTGCTGAGCAACCACCTCCCTTCATTCATTCCAGGGATCCCTGTCCCTTGCTTTTTCTTTCCAATTTTCTAGGATCTTTTCTCTAGATCTATACTTATGTAACTATCTACATAATGCAGTGTTTTTGTTTTGTCATAGTTACTATAGCAGGTTATGTAACACGCTAGAATACTTAAATAAGGTGACCCTAGGGCCGTGGCGATAACTGTTATAGTAACACGCAGTTGCTACAAAAATAGATTAGAACCCGAGGTATCTATTTTTAATCACTGACCTATTAGTACCTTCAGTGACGAACATCGCACGTATTTATTAATGAACTAGCATGATGGGTCATTAGTTTATAAATATTATAGTATAAGCGCACAACATTCACGTGTCCACATTATATAATTACAAAATTAATTCGATAAATAATTCATTTTCTATTAAATATATAAAGTTATTTTTCAAAAAAAAAAATCATTTATTTACCTACTTAATCGAATAAAATGAAAACAAAATATTCTAAGATAAAACTCGATTCATTTTGTTTCAGTAATATTTATTTTACATTTTTAAATCAATTCTGTTTCTGAAAAATATGTATTCAATTTCGTTTATCAATATTAGTACATCGTTAAACGATTTCGTATATTATTAATATTACATAATTATACAACTTGGAAACCTAATTGTAGCAGCCTACGTTACATTGGAATTTGTCTACTGTGTTCATGCAATAGAGTTCAAAATAAATGAATTTCAATTAATTATTATTGCTCAAGAGTTTTAGCGCAAAAATAAATGAGTAGTAGGTACCCGTGTACATATAAAATGTCTATGAGAGCAAGAGTTGTAATATAAGTACAGTGCTATTTATAAATCTTCTGTCATGTCCCTCCTGGACCACCTGAACTCTCCAAGACGTGATGGAGGCCGACGGTTGTGCCATATTCAAATTGTGGGCGGTAATTGATAAATATAACTTAAATCTCCTTTAAGCCTGCAAAAGAGCGATGCTTCACACCTGGTAGGTATATAAGTATATTAAAATCATTTAATTCTAACTAGAGAGCAAAGCAAGCATACGTTTAATTTAATTAAAAATACTGAATAAATTGTAAATAAATTATAAGTTGAAAATTACGAGTCTTGCTTCTTTTACCATAAACTTATATAACGAAATATATAAACTTGATACATGTTTCCATGCCTAACATAGTTTAGTTAAAGTTAACGTAAGCTACCTTGTCTATGACAAGATAAGCTTTCGAATAAGTTAAGATTGCGAGGGCTCATCCCTTTCGGCTTAGCAAGCGCAAGTCTTAACATTGTTTCTGGGTTAATATTAGTAAGCCTTTGGACTGATATCACTCTGAAATATGAATATAATTAATTAAACATATTACTTAATTTGTTCAATATGTACCTAATTTATTTACAATAGGAGAAAAGGCAGGTGACGGCAGTCAACAGTCAACAGTGTGCTAAGTAAATAAACGTGAAACTATTCAACGTATATTATTTCAAATAGCTACAAAAATGAGATAATTATACTAAATTCTTATTAATTTAAACCACATTCATGCGTCACAGTAACTTTTAAATTCTATTTGAATTTAAATTTACAAATTATACTGAACTATAAAATCTAAAATATAAACAGGTTCAATATAGAACCTGTTTATATTTTAGAAACTCAATTAATATCTTCAGGAGGCTATTTCTCGTTACTATTACTGCAATTGATTTGAGCCTTATTAAATCTGGGTTTCATATTTAATAAGGCACAATTCAATTTGTTTAATTACTAATATTATAATAACGCCGCAAATCTATGTAGTTAATGAAAACTATTTACAATCGCCCGTTTTTCTTTTAGTTATTTCGTGTTGAAATTTAAATATAAAATGTAAAATACATTAAAAAGAACCATAAAAATAGATTACCATTCGCAAGGTTAATAATTTAAACATGTATTTTTTAAACGCTATTAAACAGCTGGGCTTGTAATACTAGTCTTAAATTAATCAACTAATCCTAAACACAAGAGGATAGCGTTAGATCTGTTACAGAGTTTCTATGACCATCTTCTGGCTCCACCATCAGACCAGCTCGAAAGCAGCTGTTTTGTCACAGAACATATATTTTTAAGTATATAAAATCAACTCGATCGGATGTTTAGGAAGTGTATTTAATTTAGGTAATTTTTTTGTATTTATACAGACTTATGCGTCGTGTGGAATTCGTGGCCTAGCGGTTCAATGACCAGATCGCATGCACATAGTTGCAGGTTCGAACCCAGGCAGGTACCAATGTGACTTTTTCAATGATAAATGTACTTTCTTATTTATTCTAAGACACCATTGGCAAACGGTTAAGGAAAACATCGTGAGGAAACCTTGATTCCAATAAATCTGTAATCGCCAACCCTCAATGAGCTAGCGTGGTGATCAATGCTCATTACTTCTCTATATGGGAAGAGGCCTGTGCCCAACAGTGGGACGTGTAACGGTTATTATACCTATGCAAGCAATGTTTTGTAAAAATCACCGATAATACAGAGCCTCCTTCATTCTAAAGTCTATTAAACCAACGAAGAAGGTAATTCCAGAGCCAATAAGAAAAACATGCATCAGAAAACCTTAAGAATAGCGAAGCGGGGACAGCATTTCAAAGAGAAATGTCATTCAAACGACGGAGTATGGTCCGCCATTGTTTATTATGTGTCTGCATCCATTGTCGATGTGTGTGTGTTGCTGATAGAGATGTTTTAATAAACGTGAACGTGTAGGTGTGAAGGAACTGTTTGACTGTATTTATTTTCTCAAAGGATCAATCAATGAGTAACCATAATAATATAATAATAATATATACTAATAGGTATATAACTACATAGCTATAAAAGACTGCTGTATATTTTTTTTAAGTCTGATATTTTGTTTATTTGTGCTTGGTGGTCGAATATATTGAAAACAGGCTATTCTTGCGGCTCCACCCGCGTCGTTGTCGTTTATCGTCTTCCTCGTTAGATGAACTATTTAACATTTAAAGAATTCCTCAAATTGGACTAGTGGTTCCTGAGATTAGTGTGTTCAACCAAACAAACTGTTAAGCTTTATAATATTAGTATAGATCTAGATAACTCTGCATGTACTTAAAACTTACAATTCACATATACGAACACTGGTTAACCATAACCTTCTTTCTTGCGCAGTCGGCAAAAAGGTGCTTCCATAAATTATCTGCATCTTCTAAGAGGCTTCTTGCTATACACTAAAGCCTAATTGCCTCGATGGATATTAAATTGAGAGGTGTATTTAATTTCCTCTTAATTTTATTGCGACATTGCACACTATGGGTGTATAAAAAATAAAATGATCACTAAAACTTCCAAAATGAAAAATGAAGAACTAACATGGATGTTATATTGATTTGTATAACAAATCAGTTTGTTAGATAAATTAAATCATTACTCGCGAACTTAAATAGTTGATATTGATTTGAGTTAAAAATTAATCTTGAGAAGTTAACAAATAAATTAGAATTATTGAAGGCAATACTAAACTGCTTTCAAAGCATCAACCATAAACAACAGAAACCTTAAACCAACTCTTCTATAACAAATGAAGGGACAATAACAAACTTAAAATCAATCTTAATTCAATTACGATATGGTTTCTATTGGCTTCTCGACGTAATTGAGGTATATTAAGGATATTTAAGATATTAACTACATGCAAGGGTAGTGCTCCCTCACAAGGAAATCGATACCTTAATACCAAAGGTATAGAGGTGTAGTTGGTAAAAGTCATGTTATGTGCGTGGATTCAAACTTGCACGCTATCTTTATATGTCCCTCGGGAGTCCAGTAAAAACCTAAGCTTGCTGGAGCAACGAAGAGCTTTTTAAACGATCCTGCAACTCCAGCAAAGGCAAGGAAAGGAACGGAGGGTTTTTCGTCTGTGAAAGTCTAATTTATGGAAGAGAAACACTCATCCCCTTTCCCAATTTTAGTTTTATTAAAATTGGGAACAAAACAACGAGAATAAGGAAAAAGACCGTCTTAACCCCACGCTATGCCCTTGCTGTGGGTCGAAATTATTAGCTCTTAATCCTAATTATAATATATCTACATTATAATTAGAAGCATGAATAGGTATTAAGATGCCTAAAAAATCAGATTCCAAGTTTTGGAAACCAGGTTTCCTCACGATGTTTATCTTCACCCATTGTCAATACATAGTATACTAGCTGTTTCCCGCTGCTCCACCCGCGGTCAAAATTTTTTTTTAATTGATGTAATCTATCCTATCTTTCAAGTTCGATCAAACTGCACACGGTGTGCAAATTTGATTAAAATCGGTTCAGTAGTTTCGGAGTTCATCCCGGACAAACATCGTGACACTGGAATTTTATATAATGGATTTATAACTTTAAAAAGTCACATTGGTACTTGCCTGTAGTGTGTTCCGACCTGCAACTTAGTGCACAAAAATCCGGAATTGAACCACTAGGCCACCACGATAGGATAAATAATTATTTAAGAATAAACAAATCAATCATTCATTCGGTCACATTCGTTCTTTCGTAGTACTACTACAGCGTAGTAGCGTAGCTACGCAGTTACGCAGTTTTACTCTCGTAGCCGACTAATAGACTGTCGGTAGTATAGCGGACTGAAGTGGTCAGCTACGATTTCAGTACAAACAGTACGTAATAGGAAAGTGTCCACCTGTATAAACGTCTTGGTTTAGTATAAGCCTTGTGGTTAGACGCTTGCCGCGGTTGTTTCGTAGATGGGTGACCATTTGTAAACAAAACATGACCTCTTTGGAAGCACGTACGTTGGTCCCGATTACCATAATTATGTTGATCTTTGAAGGTTGTTAAGTCATTACAATTCTGACAACCAGTCTTACTATAGAATACTTGTAACAGTAAAATGGGTTGTGGATGTCATGATGACATCAGTCACTTCGTGTAAAGCTGAGTTTGGAAGGTGAACCCATCATAGCCAGGCAAAAAGCTAGGCAGAGGGAAAATTAAATAATTGAAAGATTTTTTCTTCGTTATAACGAAAAGGACTTAATTATAACAAAGAAAATTGGGTTTGTTCTACTTTGATATTTATCGAAATGTAAACTAGCTTCCTTGCTCGATTAGAGCAGTTACAATGTTTGTAGGTACTTATTTACAGGAGTTGATATGATAGGCGTGGATGTAAGGATGTCTTGGTTAGCTTAAAATTTGTGTGTTCATTTTAATACCGCCCTATAAATAACGCACTGTGAGGCATAGGCCTCTTCCCATATAGAGAAGGAACGAGTATTGTTCACCACGCATGCTCATTGCAAGGCGATATCAGCCCCTTTAGCCAAATTACATTTCTTTAAGCATTTTTCAAATGACAAGGAAGTGACAAGTCTAAGTTACGTGACTTATCGAAATCAAATGTCATTTGACATACATCTAATGTCATTTATTCGATTTCTATCATCGTTAACGCTTGTAAAAATGTCAGTTGGCTAGGGTAGATCCAAATTTATTATAAGTAAACGCAAATTTAAATGGTATTGCTCTCAATAAGAAGAATGGCTAACAGATAGTTTTTCAAGTTCGGTTTCATTTAATTAGATTTTGTAGATTGTCATTTCATGGACAAAATTCCATGAATACTATCAAATAATAATTTAAAGGACACCATTATTTATGCAAAAAGGGTTGCGGACTAGGTATAAAAAAAAAACTATTTGAGCCGAAATAATTAATTGAAATTCCTAATTTGATGATAAAATATTAGATTGGTATAATTTTTTTTCTTTTTTTTTTCTAAATAATATTTGACAAATATAAGGCGCCTTAAAGTCCAGGAAGGATGGCTTGAGACGTCAGAAGTTGGCAAAAATAGTAGCCACAACTGACGTGGCAAGTCCCCACCCCTTAACTTAAATTCGTCATATCTAAGTAGATATACGTACGTCTTATAATTTTCCATTATCTAAAAAACGGCTTTAAAAACAAATAGTTGACATCCCAATTCCATAAGTTATCTATTATGAATATCATAGCGTTCGGTGCGGTTTGTCGGGGGTTCGACCTATGTTGTGGTGTTGCCAGAGCGCAAAAATCACAGTCAAACTTCATTCTGACATTCGTACTCTTCATTATTATTATTGTGCTCTTCTATATGGTTTTTGTTAAACATCGTTTTATGTAGTGTGCCACTCTAGTGTTAAATAAATTATTTTTCTTTCTTGTCATGTCATGTGGCTATTTTGATTCCTAATCGCTATTAAATTCATGGAGTTTAAATATTGTTTAGCCATTTTGTTAAACTGATTGTGTTTATGAACTGTTTTGCTGATTGTGCGTTAGATTAAAAACAGTTCTAACCAGACGGCCTAAACGGGCGCCAGAGAGTCTGGTCTAGACTAGGAGATGTCTGGTGTGTACTGCAGACAAAGTATATGTTAGGCAGTGACATAAACTTATGAATCATAGAGTTATTTACGCCTTTTATGAGTTTGTTTTGAAACGAGACAACATTTTTGTTTTAGGAAATTTTACCGATCCAGAAAGCTGATTTGAATTAATGTTTATTTAATATGTATGCAAAGCGCAACCAATATTCGGACATGTCAAGCAATTGTTGGTCAACAAATATTTGTAAAAATAATTGATTTAGCAGTATTTTAAAATCCAGGGGTCAACCACGTGTGAATTTTATTATAGTGGACACTTCTGGCAATTTACAATGATAAACTATAGTAAATATTATAACTAGTTCTATACTTTCTTAATTATTCTAAGACACTCTTGACAAGCGGTGAAGGAAAACAACGTGAAGAAAAGTGGATACCAAAAATTTGAATCTGAAATCGCCCCGCAATTAACATCCGTGGAAATTACTGCTCATTCCTCCCCTACATGGCAAGAGGGCTGTGCCCAGCAGTGGGACATTTATAGGCCTTTATTATTAAACTATATTTGTTTTTTAAAGACTTGTTGAAACTTGTTTTTAAATCATGTGACGTTGGTTGGTGGGTTGCTTTTACCCTGGTCATAAGTTAAGCATTGCCATTCAACGTGGCAATACCGCCAGCCATACATGACACTTTCAGTCCACAGAAATGTGGATGAATTTTTTTATGAATGTTTTTTTGTTTAACTATTTAAGTTTAGTTTTAGATATCACTACATGTTATAAACTTAAAACACACGCGGGTGAAACCACGGGGTAAAGCTAGTATTAAATAGAAACCGGCTCAATTTAGTATACTACAGCTGTAAAAAGGTAAACAGACAAAAAAGTTTAGCCAAAATCATAGAAATCTCAAGAATAATAAATTAAGCGCAAAATTTAGACTATAATAAATTGGTTTTTATTTTTTATATTAAATTACTTCCTCTAAACTGGCCTGAAAAAAAAACAAATGAAAACCTTTTACAAACCTATAAGGGCGGATTTTTGGATAACTTGTTCAAGGAATAATTTTTATATTTTAGTTATCTAACGATGGATAGATCAACTACGAATCAACAATCATTTAACATGACTTACGGAGGTTACTAACCCCATACCTACGTTTTTCTGCAATTGAAACCATATAAAACACTAGCTTTTACTCGAGGCTCCGCTCGCGTAGGCCTGCGTCGATTACCGGGGCATATTATAGCCTATAGCCTTCCTTAATAAGTGGGCTATCTATAAATGCAAGAATTATTCAAATCGGACCAGTAGTTCCTGAAATTAGCGCGTTCAAACAAACAAAAAAACTCTTCAGCTTTATAAGTATAGAAGATGAGCCATAGCCATTAACTATGTAAATTCATTAGTATAAGGTATTATAAACGCAAACAGTTAATCAATTAATGAGCGTTGTAAATACTCTTCAAGGCTACTTACAGTTTTTGCATACCGATGCATGAAAGCTTATATAATAATTATTACGATGCTTCAGTTTACTATGGGAAATAAATGTATTTAGAAAGGCAACCCATCAAGCCATTAGGTAAATGGTATATAACCTCTGCCGAGCCTTTTGTCAAAATATGTTGTGGTTAGCTTCCTGTCTTACCGGATTTTAGCTGAACTTAGTATTGAAATAAAACTACTTTTAAACGGATTCTACAGCGATAGAATCTGTTTAAAAATTTAAAAGTAGTTTTATTTCAATGTCTCATATTCGCGTAAACAATATGAACTTAGTATTTTACATATAGCGACTGCCTGTCTGACCTCCACAACCCATTTTAATGGGTAATACCATATCCTCATAGTAATACTGGAAGTATAATGGAAAATGGAAGTATAAACAGCCAAGAATCAAAAACTTCAATATGTATTAGAATTATAATGTTCAGTTGTTTTATAGTATCAAAATAAAGACACGAATTTAGTATTTAAAAGCGTTTTTCTCAGCCAATCAAACACCGGAATTCATACCAATAAACCCTTGTTATAAACTCGCACAGATATAAGCCAATTGAAGCGACATCTACATAAACTGGACTATCAATACAGCTACCCGTGATAACTAGAATAAATTGGTCCCTGAAAAACTTAAGACCTTTTTTGTAACGTTAAAAGCACTATTACATAACCTAACCTCAAACTATAAGGTTTTGACGTCACACAATACTAAAACAACTATAAATTCTCTATTCAAAGTATTTCAAACACGTAAATGTACAATAAGCATGCCATACACTTGTATTCGAATATTATTGTTATTATTTTTTAATTATAACACAACCGAAATGAAATAAACATTTGAAGTTACGTAATTATTCATTTAAAAACCATTTTATTATTTCCTTTTTATTTTCTTTCATAAATTGAGAATAAAAATGTAAAAATATGCTGACAAAATAGCTTACGCGTTGACATAATGCAGTAATTACTTAACGGTGTATTTGTGTTTTGTATTTTCGTGTAAATAAAATGGTTTTATATCGTAACTTACATTTAGTTGATTAAGGAATCTTTATAATAGTTAAACGTATTGTGCAGACTATAAATAAATGACTAGATATGCATTTAACCAGCCCCACTAAAGCTTAAACCTCACTGGTACCATTTAGAACGAAACACGTTGAAGAAAACAATATTATGAAAAACACTGGTACTATTTAACACTATATCATTATGTTCTTGATTGAAAACGTAGTTTTTTTTATTTTCTTTTTTTAATGACGTCTGTTTTTCGTCAGACGTCGACGCGTTCCCGCGACTCGGCTACTACTGGGCGCAGGCCGACCCCGCTAGCCTCGTAGGCACCTCAAAACTACATAACACAGGAATACCAGCAAAATCCTGTTAAAAATACCCCTATATTCAAACAAAACTCCAAAAAATATAACAAAAGAAATAAAATTCAATATTAGAAATAAAATTGAATTAAAATAATATTTTGCAAAAAATTAAATTGTTTCAGAAATTCGTGAAATTATTTCTCATTTTTCTTTTATACATTTATTTATTTGTTTTAAATGTTATTTTTATAATATATTTTTGCGGTGTGATGTGGTTATTTCAGTGCGCGCGTCGGTTTGGCGGGTCGATACAGCGGCATCATGTGTTCCAACACTGTACGGCGACAGACAGTCTTGTTTTACAATTCTGAGGTCCCGATGCTGAATGTTATTGGGATTACTTTTCCTTGTATCATCTACGATTGTTTCCATACAAAATTGAGGAGGAACATATATTTTTCGCATACAAATATCAGCATTATGTCCAGGGTTTGACGTTGAAGAGAGAATTGGCAATGTGAGGTTACTTTGTCTTGGTTTTCGGGTGCAATGAATGTTGCTTTTACATTTTAAGGGTTAGTGACTCGTGTTTTGGTAGGTTGCTTAGTCTGTAAGGACAAAACCTAATTTTTATTTTAGTTTTCTTTGACATCGAACTTAACTTTTTATATTTGTTTTTGTATTTTTCCAATTTTATATTAAAAATTCATATTAAAATTTCACGAAAAATAAATAAAAGTGAAAAAACCCAATAAAACTTAAAATGATGTCATGAAACGTCTATAAATTTTCAATATAACCTATTAAAATCGTTTCTGGAGTTTTCTTGGCTAGCGGCCAGGGTTTCTTTGCTTTAAGAAGTTATTGTGTGCCCTCATGTGGAAAACTTATGAAGATCTCTCTTCTGTCGAGTTGGCAAACATTTGGATTCCTCTTCACTCAAGATGGGTCACAACTTTGATAACCTTTATTTCAAAGCGTTTGGCTATAAAGAATTAATTTTTAATTTTCTTGCATCATCTGTTTCAATTTCCTGTCGATAAAAAACTTATTGAGATACTTTTTGGGGGTTAAGTTTTAAAAATAGCATCCATATTGGAAATGGCCACAAAAACCGACAAAATTTATGATCACACAATTTTAATAAGAGTTTGAGGCCATAATAGTTAATGCGCACATGAGTATAACAATTAACAACAACGGAAGAAACAGATCATTTATTTATAAAAAGGGTAAGACCATTAATTAGTCAAACATCCTGCGTAACAAACGTACACTCCTCATTTTATGTTGATATAGTATTTCAACCTTCTTACTTCCTTGGTTTTTCTGGGTTGAGATTACAGGCTCGAAGGACCAAACCTTTTCTAACATGGAGAGACTGCCTATTCTACTTTTACAGGACTGCCTATTTACTGAGTAAATCTGTCCCTTAGTTAAAGCCGAATACTGAAACGTCAATCAGTTTGAAGCCGCCGTTAAGTCTCATGCTGTCTCTGTCACTTTAAGGTGTGCATAAGCAATAGATATACATTTAAAAACGTGTTCAAGTTAATTAGCGTTTTAGTATTCGGGGTTTAGATTGGTTCTCAAACTTGAAGAGACTGTAAAGAGTATCAAAATGACGTTAGTGCAGCCGATAATAATAAGTTGAAGTGCTTTCCACGGCATGATTCGATCTTGATAATTATGTTTTATGTTGTGGCAATCAAAGGATGACCTCTTAGATGCGTGACCATAACAATTCATTTCGGCAACTTTTATCGATCTGAACTATTTTACCCACCCTTCGAATATGAATGTGTTATTAATCAAACAAACAAACATCCATGCTACAGTAAATGACATATTTACGACGGTATAATAAGCAAAATATTATTGAATACTAACTGTGCCACGCAGTTTCACTCGCTCGACTTTCCCACTAGGTAACTAATTATAAATACCCTATAAACTTCCTCGAGAATTGGGCTCTCATATCCAAAATGAGTTTTCTGATCTGACAAATATTTTCGGAGATCAGCGTGTTTAAACAAACAAACTCTTAAGCATATTGTATCACAAGCGGACCCACCTCGGGTTCGCAAGGGCAGCACGGTAATAAAGAACTATAATAATATATACAAAAACCTTTCTCTTGAATCACTCCACATATTGCTGAAAATTACCTGCCGTGGGGTTTTGGCATAAGGATGAAAAGAACTTCTCTCTCTCTTCCCTTGGGTGTCATAAGGGGCGATCAAGGGATATAGTAACAAGAAGAATGGCCAGCAGCTTTCTCCTAAAGTACTGAGTAGACTGCGGCCACCAACCTCTGGTGAACAGAGCAAACACCTTTATGATGGTGCACCATAGCTCACAGCCCCCAAAATTGAGGACCTGGGATGGGAGAGGTCTAGGTACAACAGTGGACCGCGATTAGCAGAGTTGATTGATAAATATCTTAACGTACGCACATCGGGAGTGTCTTGATTTTATGATATGTATAGAACTATAAACAACACAAGCCTTGTCTCAAGATTGCTTCTATAATTCTATCAGAGCTCACAAGGCATTTTATACAGCTCGTAAACGGATTTTAATTTCGCTACGCCTAGAAATGCAGCTGGTACAAATTGCCTTCCTTTTGTATAAGGCTTTTGTAAGTAGGTTTTTTATTAACCTCATACTTTTTTAGACATTATGAACTACTTATGAGTTGATTCAGCAAAATAAGTTTAGTTCGTGCTTCTATAAACTAACATTATTTTTTGGAAAAGGCTCAGAAGTAGTTCATAATGTCTAACCACGATCAAAAAGAGCATGTATAAGTCGTGGGTAGGATGAAGTTTTTGTATCTTAAGATTAAAAGTTCAATGTTATTTTGATTATGCTGGTATATTGATTAAACTCCTATTTATTAATTTTGGAACCTACTGGTGCAAAAACATAAATACTCTTTGTTAGAATAAGAAATACTTATAGCACATAATTATATAAAAGTAAAAAAAAACTGCAACTGCACACAAGTACAAAGAAGGTACGTTATTTATTAAATCGATCCATAATTATCGGATATGCCGCGTAACAAACGATTAAAAAATCATGCAGTCGAATTGGATCCTCCTCTTTTTGCAGTTTCATAATAGACAAAATCGTCTTAAATAACCGAAAATCCACTGTCTAACATCAATACTATCTCTTAATCGTTTATAAACAATAAGTATATAAAAGCATTTAGGCCATCTTACAATCTATAAGTTGATGTTACTAAGAATAAAAAAAACCCAAAAACACGATGTTTTTCTTTTACGACCAAAACTCGCAAAAGTAAGCCACCAAAGTCTGCAAAGAAGTTCGTTCCTCGCTTTCTGTAATTACATTGCCGTCACTACTGAATAGCAGTAATTATAAACTGTGCGACCCATTTCTAAATTACATGCAAGTTCAACTGTACTGCAGAAAATATATAAGTGTATAATTTTGCTTTAAAACTTAGCTCTTTGTACATTTTGTGCAACATATACCGGTATTAAGGACGGTTGTTTAAGGCGGTCTTATCGCTATTATCGATGTCTACGACTATACATAGGAACATAAAACAATCATATAGTTTGAAAACGAAAACGATAACCTGAATAATTATAATCTCCGCAAAAGGGGAATTTCCTTGCAAAAAACCACAAATTATAACTCTCGACTAATATAGTCATTAGACCTAGTTATAATTATATTAATCTTTAATTAAGACACCAAAAAGCAAAATATTTTATGTAGACAACAACTTAAGGAAGATACAGAAAAGTTTATTCTGTGTCTTCACTCCTTAAACTAAAATATAAGTTCGCAAATTTAACGACAACTTCATGATTTTTAATGTCCAGAGACTGCAAAACAATTAACTGTAAATAAAGAAACATTCAAGTATCTGTTAAATTTATTTATACAAATTTACTTTACTATGTAAATAAAATGCGTATCCAATAGCTTAAAACGTCTACAGAAGCAATTCCCATCAATAATCTTGAATATTTAATGAGGATGAAAAGAGAAATTTAAAAAGGCCACGAGTTGTTCGCCCGAAAATTGTTCACTTAAATATGTATTGGCTACCAACACAACCCTAGCCATGAATGTACTTTAGATTTAACGCAAGTCTTTTTAAGGTACCTAAATATATACAGCAAACTAGATAGCTTGGCACACTAACAAACAAATGTGTGTGTAAACAACAGGAGTATTATAATACGTTTACATCCATGTGTTATCGAGAGCTTTATTAGTATGCCCTGTATAAATATCTAGTTTGCTATGCGTATATGGCACCAGTTTGAATTAAACTGTAACCAGCGCTTACTGGTGGACCTATGAAAATGATAGTTTCAAATTGGCTTTTAAGTCAAATTAAAGGATATTTATCGCCTCACTAATTCGTTCAATACCAGGTCCGCGCGGGCATGGGACGGTACCAGCCAATGACAGCTCGCGAATGAGAATGAGTCGAATGAAGCTCTTGTCAGAGGTTCCCTGTCCCGCGCGCACGTGTTTCCACCCCCGCTGTCTTACGTCCCTCGTTATTCGCAGACCATGGAAGTGTCACGTACGAGTCTGCCAGGCTCTATTATCTTTTGTTTGTAAATACTTTTGAATTGTTGTCACCACAGTAGGATTAGCTTTTTATAAGTCGTCTACCAAAGATTGGAATGAAGGTATCCTTACAAAATTTTCTTTCACTGATTATCTATAAGGTAAATCAGACCAGAGAGGTGAGTTAAAAAACCTTAAGATTGGGACATTATGAGCTATTGAACAAAAAAACAATGATTCCAATACTTGACAAAATAAGGAAACAAAAACATCCTTTTTACCATCAGTTCGAACCTCAAAACCAGGCATAACACAGTCTCTATAAAAAGTTAACTCGAAATGTACAAATAATATAAGCGCGCGTTACGTGTTGCTAGGCCCTACTGAATATTTCCACATAATGATATGGTACCGTAGACCCACGGCAATGCAGGCAAACGCAAGGTACCGTGCCACGTGCGGTCATTCAACCCTTTTAAAATACTGGCAATTCTGTATTAAGGTTGGGTTTTGTATAAAGCGGAGCGATTAGCGATTTTTGGACCATTCGTTCTCACTGGTCCGATTCATTATTTCGATCGTCGAACTAGTGAGGATTTAAATTCATATTTGTCGAATTATTTTGTTATTATGCCAATAATTATATGCAAAGTATTTACGATACAAGCCTTTTACTGAGGGTGGATTTAAATAAAGTTTTATTGTCTTTATTTTAATCTAATTGTTTTTGTACTTGTTCGCGTTTAAATACTCAAGAAATGTCAACAAATTTAGATACGTACTAATGCACTGCGGGTTTAAAAGTTAGAAATCACTGAGTTATAAATCTTAATTGATCAACTCAGCCTATCGCTGTCCACAGCTGGACATAGGTCTCTCCCTATTTGCGCCACAACACCCGGTCCTCCGGCTACCGCATCTCAGGGGGCCGTGTGTTACAGCGTACAATCATAGGGTGTTTATTGCCTCAGGCCGTATACAGAAAGAAAGCTGGAAAAAGCTGGAAACTTATAAGCGCTTATCGGCGCTTGACAGCGCTGGTAAACCGCGCAGGAAAATATAAAATATGAACGCGCGCCGATACGCGCTGACCGGCGCCGACAAGTTGTCGGTACTTCAGCTGGTAGCGCCGATAAGCGCTTATAAGTTTCCAGCTTTTTCCAGCTTTCTTTCTGTATACGGCCTCAGTCACCACGCTGCGACGTTGCACGGGTTGTGACCGTCGAGTTTTGGTTCTTTAGGAGAACGCTGCTGCCCATTTTTCTTGTTTCTATATTCTTTAGTCGCTCCTTCGACACCCACGGGTAGAAATGGAGAGGGGTTTAATCTTTGTGTTATAAATCTGTACACCCAAATTCAAATCGCTCCGCTCGAAACCAAAAACCAGTTAGGTGCTAAATTATTACTTTTTATTGATCCGTGGCAAGCATTTTTATGAAACCTAGTTGTGGCCTAGACTCAGTAACGTATGAACTAAATTGTTTGATGTATATCAACTACAATAATTGAGAATTCATATTATATGTATTGCATGTAAGCGCAAAAGTAATCTAAAAACGTATTTTTTAATATTTGAATTAGTTTCGCCTTGTTAGACGAATCATCACCATTATTAACAGTCTCTGTCAATACACTGCCTGCCATAGGTCTCTTTTTAAAAACCATTGTCCATCATCAACCATCTTGAATAATTATTTTAATAGCAATCGTTGCAGTTCTTTTAATAACGAGTTTTGAATCATCAACTACCTTAAACTTCTGTATGTCAAGTTAAAAGATCTTTCTTGTGTAAGGACAGTTAAACAAGTATATGACATTGATTGCTCAAGAGATAACGATGCCCAAAGCTCCATTCATCAAATTCAAGAAAGAAATTAATTTTGTGGATTGTGGTGTTCCTCGTTACTTTTACTTTAAGCTAATTGGATTAGCATTTCTCTATAGAACATCGCAATGGCTGAACGTCGGGACTAGACCAGATTAAAAAGTATATATAAGTATGCTTTTTGACTTTTGGCTGCCCAAGACAGGGATGGTTGGCGCGCTTTGGGAATACGTCAGAAGTGGACGGCGATATGCTGATATCATGATGTTTTTAATGAACAAATAGCTGTTCTAATTCCTTTCTGGTTGGGCCTAAGCATTTCTTGAGACTGAAAACTAAACCAGAGGTTGCAAAAAAAATACGATATATATAATCCTTACTTATACCTGTTTTACATTTTATAAAATGATATAATGATTATTTATACTTATACTTATTAAAGTTTATGACGTCTTTTAAAATTCAACTACCTTTATATTGATTTTAAATTTTACCACTAGTGGACGCCTTATAGCATACGTTTTTTAAATTTCATTATACAAAATTTTACTTAAGTACGTTTTACACCGATCGGAATAAATCCGAGGAATATATTCAGCTATGATTATAATAAATGAATCCAGGAGTAAGATGGATGAAGAAAGGCATAACCAAAGAATCCCCAGCAGTGGGCTTAATGAGGTGGAGAATAAATAAAACAAATTTATAAAACAAGCTTTATTTGTCATTACACTTTGTGTTGGTTGCAGTTTGATGCATCTCTTGCGTATTTACCTAAATCTAAAAATTCAGACACAAAAAATCTTCAATAATAATAGCTATCGTATTTACATATAACAGCGAATAATATTCAGAATATATTTTACAAATACAAATTGATTATTTAAATTAAATGAAACCAAATTTAAATAATTAAATATTATTTTTTAAGATAAATAAAATTATATTTATTTATTGAATATTTTTTAGAGTAATAACACATTTACAACACACAGGTAGAGATCGATTAAATTTAAAGCTTCGAACAATATATTAAATGTAATATCACAAAAAGTGGCAGATTATGTACACCTTTTTATTTATTTATTATACTCAATCTTAATTCTTTGGCTAAATGAAGCTCAAAGTTTAAATTAATTTACAAATTACTCAAAATTTTATTCCAAGTTCAATCGAACACATTTCAAAAGTTATCTTTTCTTCAAACTTTATGTATATTGAGATTTAAGAAATACTTTTTTGAAATTATTCCCTACTTAAATTAACTTAGAGAAACATCATACGATTTTTTCAGAAAACCTTTTAACTAAACCCAAATTTTCTTATTTATAATAACTAATACCATCCATCTATCAATTAATTGGCTCTAAAACACGAACTACGACCCTTGAAATGCTAATAAAAAATCAGATATTGGAGAGTTCGTAACTAATTAATTAAACAACAAAATATCATAACTAAGTACTAACTTAAAACTATCTTAAAAAAATAAAATATAATAAATGCAAAACTTAAATATAATTATTATTGTGGTTTTTATTTACATTACAATATTTGCGATTGTAGGCATGTGAGTAAATTTTTGAAAGTGTACTCTACATTTATTTTATAAATGATTTAGATGATAAATTGTCTACATTTTTGCGAAAAAATTGTTGACGAAAAATATGGTTCACTATTTTTATTAAGGTACACGATTTTGAACATGATATCCGTATGATATTTTTTTCTAACTATGATTAATATTAACATTACGATTACAAAATTAAATAAAAACAGTCACGCGTTTCCGGAAGCTAAAAAATATAAATAAATGACTTAATCTATCCGGCATAGCTCAGATTAAGGATAAAGAGACGTTTTACTTAGTATTTTTTCTTTAGTTTTATAAATAGATTAAAGCGTAAGCCATATTGCCCGCCATAAAGTCGTAAAACATTAATACTGTTCCGATTTCACCTCCCCAGTTTCAGCAGCCTTATATCATCGTAATCGCACTTTTTACATTTCAACTACTAATTTTGAGGATAGAGTAAGGATTAGATTGCCAGAAAGATATCGGTTAAAAAGTTTACATATATTTTTTCTTTTTAATAATAAGTGTAAGTAGACAATGATTTAGGCAATTTAGGTTGTACTCAAATCTAGAACACTGTAACAAGAGCGTAAGTTTATGTCACAACCTTTGAATCATAAACTTTTTAATCGATAGTAAGAGAATTTTAGGAAACCATGTTTGATTTAAAACTGTAAGGTATAATGGATAAGGAGACCCTGAAAAAACTTATTAACCACGCGCATTGGACGCAGTTTCCTCGTAGCAATCACGCAGCAACTACGCAGGTTTACAGCTGCGTATAGCCATCAGGGTTTCTTGGGGAGGTGCGGCGGCGGGCGGCTGAAGCTCGGCGTCAGAACACATCATCGCTCGGATCGTCATCCAACTCGCACAACAGTTTGCTACTGTAAAAGATAAAACAAAAGAAGTAAATACATTTTTCGAATAATATTTTTATTCAATTATTATTCATTTTTATTTTCTTTTTCGTAATTTATTGTTTTGTGTTTACAGCTATTCGAAAATTGAACCAACAATTTAAATTAAATTGTTTTGTTTTATTTTTATTCTAGAATTTTAGTTAACTACTTTAGATTTGCTATGTACTGTATTTGCAACTACTTTTTATTGTGTTTACCTTATTGTGTGAAGCAGTACGTTCTATATTTTAGAAAAAGTATATGTATTGTGAACTACAAGAGCAGAATTTAACTCGTACAGTGGTGTACGAAATACTACAGAATACAAAAACACCACTCAGCACAGTGCAGAATTCTAAAATAAAAACGTACTTGTTCAAACTATAATCCATTAAAACTACGTTGTTCCAACACCGTACTTGAGATAGGACCTGAAAGTCCAGCAATTACACTATTTGTTTATAATACTTAAAAAAAAACAATCTACTCTTACTGCCAGAAATGGGACAAGAAAACTGACTATTGTACCTAAAATAAAAAAAAAACAGATTGTTTTTCAGGCGTATACATTTCTGGCAATAAAAATATCTACAAAAACTAACAAAAAAGTTAAAGTTAAGTACTTACTCCTCTTTGCTCGCGAACGATTCGGCGTGCACTCGTCTGTTACACGCCCTGTCGCAACAACGACAGTGCCAGTACGCGAGCACGCTCAGGCTGAAGACGAAGATGGTGGTAGGCAGCACCAGGGCTAGCACCAACCCTCGCACGGTCGACTCCCATGAGTACCGAGCCACCACCAGATCCAGCCGCGTGAGACTGTAGTAGCAAGGAAAAGTTTTCGGAGCCCTCGGCCCCGCATAATCACTAGCAAACACTGAGCAGTTCACAGTCGGAGGATACCCACACCCTTCAGGGTTTATGAGGAATTTCAAATCAGTCTCGTCCCATTCAGTTGGTACAGGCGCTGATTCCACAAAAGGTCTCCTAGCTAAATTCACACGTATTTTGTGACATTTCGTGTGAGCGGTCGTGCATCCTTCCCTGCAGGACGCCCAAGTGCAGTTAGTTAAAGTTTCCGCGTGAACGTGCTGTGAGACTGAGCAGATGCCGGCTTCGGGCACGAACTCTGCTAATATAGTCTGTATAGCAGGCTCAACAACGAATGGTATTAGGAAGAGGAAGGCAAATACTGCGAGTATAGCTGACGTGCCAAGACAGAGCGATGTGTAGAACTTGAATCTTTCAAAAAAGTGGTTTAGAAGCTGCTCCCTCGTCGGTTGTTCGAGTGACTTGAAGTCTGGGCTGCCTGGCTCAGCGGACGCACCCATAGGTAAGGTGGACCGCTCTGACGCTGCTGGGGAGAGGCTAGCCCGGGATCTGCTCATAGAAGACATCTGGAGGGAGTGTCAGCCAGTAGAAAGCATTGCAAGCAAGTTAGTCGTCTCTTAATGAACTAGCCGGACCCTCACAAAGGAGGGGAACGCCTGGAACAGAAAAACAATTATTATTAGTAAAATTTTAGAACCATGTCAAGTAAATTTAAATTACAATAAATATTATGTACAATGTCACAATCAAATTTTTTATTCTTTATATTTTAACCGTCATATTAATTATATTATTATGACTAAAAAACAATTATTATGGTGTATTTATTATAGATGCACTGTTTATATTGATTACGCAACCAGAGTCATACCATGGCCTATTAGAATATCCAATAAAACCTTAATAAACATAATAACAGAACACACTAAATGATATCTTACGAGAATATTACTAAACCCACCGGGCCACCCTACTAGTGACCTATGTCTTACAGCGAACCACTGTAAACTAACCTTAATGTCACAAATAAATATTAATGCGGGCTATTGTTAGAAGCTTTACTGGAAATGTTTGACGCAGAGGTCTCACTATCGCATTAAATCACAGACCTAAAATATTTAGTAGAAAAACACCCTAGATGGCAACTATGTCAAGGACAACACGTAAGTTATGCGATCGATTTTACTGAAACAAGTGAACGAACGTTTGTTAGTCTTTTATCCGTAGCTACGATCCCCTAATGCTGGCAAAAGCGATGAAATTTTAGATACGATTACGTAATACCCGAGTTATAAATAGACCGTACTTTATGAGTGAATATAAAATGCTTTAAAAAGTAATACATTCACAGAGTGTCTATCATAAGTTTAACTTTTTTTATCATAGTAACTACTTTTGGAGGGGGTAGACAATCTATGTAACATTTGATTTCAATAAGTGTATTCAAATTAAAGGGTCGATATCTTACGTGACTGATCTCAGAGTGGAGAAACAGGATCGTTTGGATGCATTTGCATATCAGCTGGACCAGCGCCGCATCCCTTAAAGCGCATCTTAGCATCATCACCAACTTCAATGGTCCGTTGACACAACATCAAAGTAATACACGAAACGACAACCAGAATAGTAGGCAGTACAAGAGCTACGACAAACTGGCGGTATGTTGTTTCCAAATCAAATCGAGCAACAACAGTATCAGGGCTGTTTTCCATAAAGAAGCAAGGGAATCTAGCTTTAGCGTTATGGTCAGCGCCATCTCGTCCATAATCCTTAAGAAATTCTTTACATTCATCAGCTAGAGTGTTCACACAGCCTTCTAAGTTTATCATCAGGCGGCTATCATTTGCTAACGTGAGTTCCACTTCAGATGGTGCAATGTCTCGGTTCGGAGTAGCTCTCGACTGGTACAGATATTGGAGATACGTGAAATTTGTTAAATCGGCAATATCTGCTCGCGGTAATAAGGCAGCGTTAATACAATCCACAGCAACTACCCCTTGAGTACCATTATGTACTGCATGACAGGATAACATAAGAACTTCTTCACCGGAATCCGTCCAAACTATCTCAGATTTATCTTCTTGAACTAACTTTGCACATCTTGCTAAAAACACTCTGTCCCCACTTAATACTATAATGTTTTTATTACGGGTTGGGATGTCGACGCATCTACGATCACAGTTGTAAGGCGTTCTTATTTTTCTACAAGTACCTCTGTTACAAGAGAATAGTCCGTGGACGTCTATGCAAGTTATTTTCCCTCTTCTTCCTGAACACTTTAATGGTGGATCCGTTTCTCTGAAGGCGCATTCGAATGCGTCTGTTATATTAATACATTTTCCTTCGGTACAGTTGAATGTTCCTGTTAAGTTTCTACACTCGTCTCTAATACAATGGTATTTCTTCGCGTTTTCCTGGTCGATACCGAAGCAGGTTTTGTTCGCCGCGCTTCCACACTCAGACAGTAGTAAGGAGGTCCCATTCTTGCGAACGTTGACATAGATCTGGATGCAGGCTCCGGACGTCTTGCTCAGGCACCACTCACCGCAAGAACCCCAGTCACAGTTGTCTTTGTTGATAGCCCTCGTTGTAGTACACATGATTGGGGTAGGATCGATGCCAGACGCGATGGCTCTGGTATAAGGCATGTATATCGCAACTGTGAGGTAGACTATAGCCACTGCACTGAGTACCGCTGTCATCTGACATATGCAGATGGTTCCACATATTTTCGTGTCCTGCGGAGGAACTACGAGGTCCTCAACGGGCGTCGGTTTCGGCATGTCGACTCCCAACCCGCGTTCTACGACCACTGACGTAAACGTAAGTTATTTGCGCATGCGTGGTGGCGCGATCGATCTGACGCTGCAGTGCGGACAACGGTGGAGGGGCTTTTTTATAAACATGTCAATGTCCGGAAAGTATAATTATAAAAAATGCACGCAATTCTCATGGAATGGGAATGAGGCATGCGAAATTTACAATAAGCGAAATTATGTTGATTTTTATCAATTTAAAACAGATGTTGTTTAGTCAGGAGAAATAGGAATGACGTGTTACAATACAAGTATTGTAGTCCAGGTCATGTAGGCATAAAATAAGTAAATAAATATTATTCTGCAATATCGCTATACAGTAGAACTTAAGCAAATTTTTTTATGGCTATGACTTCCGATGTTTTTTGTACCAATCAACAGGTTTTCGATTGTTTATTTTACAGTAATAAAAAAAAAAATCTTAAAACACCAATTACCATTTGTAATTTGAAAAGCCTTAATGCTTGCAAGTGAGGTTTGTAATATTATTAAAATGTCAGCCATACATTTTTTTAATAATATCATGAAAAAAGAAAAATATTATGATACAAATTAAGTGTGACGTTTTCTTATCTAAAAAAACTCTAAAATTACATTACTGTTAATTGTTAGATTAGTGCAGGCAATGATAATCCATTAATTGAATATTAACAACATGTTTAAAAATAGAACTCACCAGCAATCACGCCTCACGTTTTCCAGTTTCAAAACATTCAACTGTTTAACTGTATTCCAATTATAAAATATCAATTTGTTCTTTAAAAATAATAGTCTATCAGCGGTATATTATTGTTTTATCACAGATGTTGGGAATTTTGTGTTTTTTTTTGTTGGAAATGTAGAGTTTTCACGTCGGTGTGTTATTTTCTACTGGTCTGAAGTGTGTTGGTGTTCGTACTGCGCAATGCGGAGTTCTCGTATAAGCGTGAAGTTGGGTTTACTCTGTTTACTGCATACAAGCTTCATTTACGATAGCGTTTTATAAAGTTTGTTACAACTTTTCTGAATGCCTCTTTTAGCAAAAGTCATATTAATTTAGGTATATATTGTAAGTACAATAAACAACACAGATTAGTAGTGTTAAGGTATAATTTAAGATGCTTGATAGGGCTTCATCGAAATGAATTGGATAAGTTTTACCAAATTAAATTTCTTATACATCAAAACTACGAGTATTTAGTATGTAATTCGTCTATTATTCGTATCCTACGAAAATTTGTTGGATTCCGAAGGCAAATATTCAGATCCAATATTATTATTGCTTTTCGACACTTTAAACAATACAATATTTATTCTTGGACCCTTTCGTTCCTATGTAGAAATTTTAATGCAGTAACTCTAATGGTGTTCAATAAAAAAAAATCTATTCAATTCTATATGAGTGCAATATACTTAATATTGGTTTGATCAAAACAATAATAATAATAAAAAATAAATAAGATACCATTATTTAAAAATATATCTATTATAAAATACGCAGACAGTGCGTACTTAATCAATGAACAACTGTAAAGGAGATTTAAAATAAAAATAATTTAATTTAATTTAATGATACACATGGACTGGTATAAATAAAAACATAATATCATTAAAATAAAAGTATAAATGCACTCACCTTTCACATTTCCCACGACACCCAAAAACAGAATCATTTCAATTTTTCCAATTTCTACATTTAAAGTCGAATTAATTTTCAAATTTAAAATATTATTGCCAACTATTTATTAAATGTTTTTATTTATTTGTTTACATTTTCAAATACTGGCCGATACCCGACCTGTTTTGCCGCGGTGACGAAAAACTTTGTTTAGGTTAGAGTTTACACCAGACTTGGCCCGCGCATGCGCGTTGAACTGCCAAAAATCTCGATACGGTAATATTTACGGTGTTTGCAACGTTTTCATCGACTTTTCTTTAAAATATTGCAGTTGGCAGATATATGAGAATATTTATTGCCTTTTCACTTTCAATTTATTAAGTAGATGTAGATATTTTGTTATTTCTATCACGCGTAAAGCCCCTGAGTTATAAGCAAACAAGCACTGCAGTACGCTCTTTTTGCTGTCTGGAGTGTTTTCTGTATGTATTTTTATTTCATACCAGATACTATTTTACTAAACCCGCTTCGTCATTTATTAATGCCATGAAAATTGATGAAAGAATTAAAAAAAGCTTTCTAAGGTTTATGCGAATGTCAGACATAGAAATAAAATCTAAAATAAAAATAGGGTTCCAATAAAATTTGACCGGTTTTTAGGTAAGAAAAAATATTAGACACGTATGTTTTATTTCGTCTCATAAACAAATATGAGGTAGGTACAGTGAATGGAAAATTGGCGTGACGTCACTCCGTCCTACATTTTTTGATAACGTAGTGACGTTACAAGCTCCCTTCTCCTGAATCAAAAAACGCATCATCTTTGCCATTTTTTTTATAATTTTTTTTTTGCATACGCTTCCTTTGCCAATTATTTTTTTTATAAAGAAACATGTAATTTTAATTTGCATTTTTAATTCTTTGACTAAATAGATTTGTTCTCATACCCTATTTAATAACCCTATATTTACAAAAAAAAAGTATTATTAAGTTAAAAATAAGTACCAGCTTAATCTCTTCTTAAGGAACGCCGTATTATGCCTGAGAAAATAAGGGCACAAAGGAGTGCACACACTTATCTTCTTACTATATAAAAATAAGTCGGGTTTTCCTTCCTGACGCTATAACTCCAGAACGCACGAACCGATTTCCACGGTTTTGCATTCGTTGGAAAGGTCTCGGGCTCCGTGAGGTTTATAGTAAAGAAAATTCTCAATTACATAAAAAAAATATTTAGACCGCGGGTCGAGCTGCGGGAAACAACTAGTGCTCTATAATACCTCCTATAATGACTCAATTGACCAATCTCCGTTGAATTACTTGTTATGACCGACATTTGTCCAAGAGAACGTTGCTAGGAGAGTAATATGATAGAAATTACAAATAATATTAAAACAAAAACTGCAGTCCATCTTCCATATACTTATATAAATAAAAGTATGTAATTAGACTTTCCTGTTGGTCTAGTGGTTAGTGACCCTGACTGCTAGACCGGGGTCGTGGGTTCGATTCCCAATCAGGACAAATATTTGTGTGATGTGCACGATCATTTGTTCTGTGTTTGGGTGTTATTTATCTATGTAATATGTATGAATTTAGAAATATATAAGTATGTTTATCAGTTGTCTGATTGCCATAGTACAGGCTCTGCCTAGTTTGGGATCAGATGGCCATGTGTGAGATGTCAAAAGATAAAAAAAAAGTATACATGTGTGCTATGGCGATGGAATGCATATTTTGCGTAATAAACAAAACTAGCTAGAACCTAGCTAATAACTGGAAACCTAGAAATCTACTAGCTATCTACCTTGAAACCTAGGCAGATAGCCTTCTAACAAAACGTAGGATTAATAACAATAACAACCAATTGTAGTTAATAAGGACATCTTGTAAAATTTCCCTTCATCTAAAGATGATAAAATTCTGGTTCAATTCCATTAGAACTGGTATCAAGGGCCTTAAAAACTAGTTACAATCTAACTGACATAGTACTAACCAGAAAGGAATGTATAGTGATAGCTGAATTTAAATATTGTGGTTAAATTATTAAGCATTTGATGAGTAAAATAGGAATATTATGAATATTCCAAAAAATCAAAGAAATCCCAATTATTATAGACTAGCTTCTGCCCGCGACTTCGTCTACGTGAACTTCAGAATTGGGTCCAAGAAGAAATGAAAAATGTGAAAGTAATTTCAAATGGAATAATTTTTTCACCCGTGTTATAGCTTGCGCTATAATAGAGAAAAATACCAAATTTAAAAGCTGTCTTCCCACGGCTTAGCTCGTAAACAATTTTCAATTTTCCCTCGGGAACTACTTAAGGAATCGGGATGAAAGGTAGCCTATGTTCTTTTCCATGTCAAAGGCTACATGCATGCCAAATTTAATCCAAATCGGTTATCCGTTTTTGCGTGATTGGGTAACAAACATAGACTACTTAAACATCTAAACATCCACACTTTCACATTTTTAATATTAGTAGGATATTAAGGTTTCTTTGTTTTTGGATTTTGTAAAATGAGTTGAATTCAAGCTAACCCTCGTGAACCTATCCCTCGGAAACATGCTTTCTCGGGATTTCTCTCCCTCGAGACATTATCCCTTTGGAACTATATCGCTCGTGAATCCCTCTCTTGGTAACATGTATCGTTGATAATTATTGGCAAGGACAAGCGTTAAACAAGCGTTAATAGAGTTAATGGAAAGAATGGACAGAGGCAGGCTTTTGCTCCGCAGTGGGACAGTGCAGGCTAGATATAATAATAATAATGATTTGAGGAATTACTACTTAAGAACTCTTTTCCGACTATTTTTAAGGTACATTATAAAAGGCTTAGCTGAATAATTCTTACTCGTTCATACTTATATACTCGTTCATGTTCATCAAACACACTGAAACATATCTAGTTCTGTTGTTTACAAAGATCGTTGTAAACTTAAAATAAAATTCCATACAATTACGAACGTCAAAGAAAGGTTAAAAAAGAAAACTGTCAAATAATACTTATAGTGATATCAGAGGGCATAAGGGTCAACGTACAACAATAAATCAACGACAGCCGTCGGTTATTGCATTATGTCGTTAGTTTGATTGTTCACTCGCAATTTATCAGTTAGGGCTTAGCCGACGTCCACACTGAGCGGTGATCTTATTTAGGTATTTTATATCTGTTTTAATAATAATATCTTGAAACATCAGAATTCCAATCCAGGAATCTAGATTTTTAACATATTTTATGCCAATATTATGCTTTAACGAAAAACTCTACCGTCACCCAAGGGGGCTTGGTAACAACATCTCCCAAGCCTGATCGGAAATCCCCCGAAATTGTGTCTTGGCTAAATAGCAGACCACCGCCGGTGGCAAGACACCGAGGCAATCGCAGGAAGGCCTAGAGACAGCGATAGGGATCGTGTTATCGTATGTCAAACTGCTGCATCTGACATCTCCCCGATCGTAACGGTTCACCGCTCCATCGGACAAAGAGATGTTAGACGAGAGAGTGCTCTTGCGTTTGCGCGTATGTTTGAGCACTATAATATATCCTGCGCATCTGACTGCTTCCGTATAATGGACTCCGATTTGGCAAAGACTGGTGGCGATGGGTTGAGGTAGAGAGGTTCGGGCTGATGCAACCTGAGCTTTGTCTGAAACCTGCACACTAGCGGCTCTGGGGGTGTGAGTACACGCCGTGGTCGTTTTCTCTTTGAACTGGGGGGACGGAGGGAATCCGGCAGCACCCAGGGCGACAAAGCAGCCCTTTTTAGGGGAGCACTGCTTTCCCTGCTCAGCCTGGGAGGGGGCTAGAAAAGGTGCCCCAAAAAAATGCTCACCCCAAACACTCTCTGGATAGCAGTAACCACGGCTGCTTCCGCATCTTTTTATTCGTGGTCGACGCAACAATATTAATAAACTTAAAACACCTTTACTGACTTTTGGTGCATGGAATGTTCGCACCCTTCTCGACCGCGATACAAACGCCTGCCCAGAACGAAAAACTGCCATAGTTGCTCGGGAACTCCGCCGCTACAATATTGATATAGCTGCTATAAGCGAAACCCACCTTGCCGAAGAGGGCGAGTTAGTCGAGCATGGCGGTGGCTACACTTTCTACTGGAAGGGCACTGCTGCGACAGAACCAAGAAGGTCGGGAGTTGGTTTTGTGATCAAGAATAATCTTGTAAAGACACTTCAAGAATGTCCAATCCACATCTCGGACCGTATTACCACTTTGCGCCTTCACTTAGACTGTGACAATTTCCTTAATGTCATCAGTGTCTATGCACCGACGCTAGATAGTTCTGACGACACTAAGGATAAATTTTATGAGGAACTTACACAGTGTCTTCAAAAAATACCGAACAGAGAAAAGATACTCTTGTTAGGGGACTTTAATGCCAGAGTTGGTCGAGATTATGAAGCGTGGCCTAAAGTTTTGGGTAGGCATGGGGTAGGCAACATCAACTCTAATGGCCAGTTGCTGCTTAGTTTATGTGCTCAATTCCAACTTGCAATCACAAACACCATGTTTCGCCTTGCTGCTAAGCACAAAACTACGTGGATGCATCCCAGATCTAAGCACTGGCACCTCATTGACTATGCCATCACGGGGCAACGAGACATCTCTCAGGTCCTAGTCACTCGTGTTATGCGCGGTGCTCATTGCTGGACGGACCACAGACTAATTGTCACCAAACTGCGTCTTTGCCTTCGGCGACCATTGAGGCCTAGCAGGAAAAAGCCTCAGAGCATAAACATTGAGAAACTCAAACATCCGGTACCCCGAAGCAAATACGCTGAAAGTCTGGCATGTGATATACACTCTCATCAAAATACCGGTGATATTGATGCTGACTGGAACGTTTTGTCGTCGTCCATTCTTGACGTAGCCATTAACACCGTAGGCCTAAAAAATAGACGCAAGCAGGACTGGTTTGATGAGAACGACGAAGTTCTTACTAAAGCTATTGCCAAACACCGAGAACTTCTCAAGCGCAGTAATAACAGAGCACTAATAAGAGAGAGTGACCGTGAGTTGCGTAAGCTCACGAGATACACCAAAGATAAATGGTGGCAAGACAAGGCTCAATACATCCAGTGGCTTGCTGATAGTAATCAGCTCGGGGATTTCTATAGCGAAATTCGTAGTCTCATGGGTACCACCAACTTCATAAAGGTACCACTGAGGTCGCTGGATGGTAACAGTCTGCTGAAGAGCAAAAATGAAGTGCTAGATCGTTGGGCAGAACATTTCAATAATCTGCTAAATGTAGATCGAACAGCCGATCTACGCTATATAGACAGTTTGCCTCAACTTCGAATAGCAGAAGAACTGGATGATGCCTTGTCTAAACACGAAGTACTTTGTGCCATCAAACAACAGCAAAATCAGCGTGCGGTTGGCTTAGATCTTATACCAGGTGAACTTCTGAAATGCGGCGGTGAGGAACTGCATTCACGCGTCTGGGAAATGTTTGTGCTTATGTGGGAGAAAGAAAAAGTTCCTGAAACTTTTAAGTTATCTCGCATCAGGGCTCTCTATAAGAACAAAGGCGACCGGTCGGAATGTGGTTCTTACCGCGGTATTTCACTGCTCTCTGTCCCTGGAAAAGTCTTCGCCAGAGTACTACTAAACCGCCTCAGGAATCTCTCTGAAAAGATTCTGCCGGAAACCCAATTTGGTTTCAGACCAGACAGAGGGACTTGTGAGGCAATTTTTGCAGTCCGTCAACTCCAGGAAAAAAGTAGAGAGCAGGGACAGCACTTGTATCTCTGCTTTATTGATCTGGAAAAAGCCTTTGACTGCGTCCCTCGCGAGGCCCTCTGGAAGGTACTCAGAAAGTTGGGGTGTACAGAGAAGTTCATAAGACTCCTGCGACTCCTGCATGATGACATGCAATGTTGCGTAGCGGTTGAAAATGACCAATCAAGCTTCTTTTCCGTCACTTGTGGAGTGAAGCAAGGTTGTGTCCTGGCTCCCACATTGTTTGCATTATATTTCGCAGTCGTAGTCCGGGAAGTATTGACTTCTTCTCCTGAAGGAGTTCGTATTCGTTATCGGACTGACGGCAGACTTTTCAATCTGAATAGACTCAGGGCGACCACAAAGGTGTCCTATGCACATATAGAGGACATTATGTATGCAGATGATCTTTGTTTCGTAGCTGAATCCCCTGAAGTCCTGCAACAGCTAGTCACAAACCTTCACAAGCAGTGCTGTACATTTGGCTTAAAGATCAGCGTAAAAAAGACAGAAGTGATGTCACTAGATAGTCACGGACGTGAAGAACTGACCATCATGCTTGGTGGAGATGTGCTGAAGCAGGTCGATAAATTTCGATATTTGGGGAGCACTATAACATCAAAGTGCGACCTTGACGCCGAAATTAATAGCAGAATTGGTGCTGCAGCTGCTGCTTTCGGCAAACTCGACAAGAAGGTCTTCAGCTCCCATGACATAAAGCTATCCACAAAGGTCTCTGTGTATATGGCAGTGGTGTTGCCTTGCATACTCTACTCAGCGGAAACATGGACGCCGTACCGACGCCACATCAGACAACTAGACCGCTTCCACCTCAAATGTCTGCGCAAAATATTAAATATCCATTGGTCTGATCGTGTGCGTAACACAGAAGTGTTAAGGAGAGCCAATGTAGGTGGCATTGAAGCATACCTCATGAGGAGACAGTTTCGTTGGTGCGGACATGTACTGCGCATGCCGGATACTAGAGTGGCCAAACGCATCCTCTACTCCGAGTTGCAGGAGGGCAAACGAAAATGTGGCGGACAGCTGCTACGATACAAGGATGTGCTGAAGCGCCACATGAAAAGCTGTTCTATAGATCCGTCTCAGTGGGAGAATCTGGCATCCAACCGCAGAGACTGGAGAAACCGCGTAAAAGCCAAAGTCTATGACTTTGAAGCACGCCGACTTTCTGAGCTGGATGCCAAACGAGATGAGTTGAAAGCTCGACCACCCGTAGCTATCAACTACAACTTAGTGGCTGGTACCCTGACATGTCCGCAGTGTGCGCGGACTTTTACGCATAAAATTGGGTACGCCAGCCACATGAGAGCACACGCACGCCAATAGAGTCGAAGCAGTCGCCGTTACCGAAATCGGTGTGGAAGATTATTATTATTAATTAAATAAAAATAACCGAAATATACATGCTAATATTAGTTATTAATATTTAGATCGAAAAAATATAACAAAAACTTAGGTTATTTTGCAAGATCTGAAAAGATTAAAATATGTACGTAAAATTTAATTATTTGCAGACACGCGACGGTGAAACAATTAGGTTTAGTACTAATAATTAAAATTCCATTATTTTCTTTCCACAGAAGCATATTTTTACCATGTATAAATAAATAAATAAATGTGGACAACATCACATACATTGCTCCGAATCCAAAGTAAGTAGCTAAAGCACTTGTGTTATGGAATCAGAGAAAACGAAGGTACCACAAACACCCAGACCCGAGGCAATGTAGAAAAGTGTTTTTCTTCATTGACCCGTCCGGGGATCGAACCCGGGTCCTCAGAGCTGTCGACACCTTGAAAACCGGTGCGTATGCCCGTCGACCACGGAGGTCGTCGTCGTGAATTCCCTGGAGGTACTTGGAGCTTTGTATTACATTCATATTATTATGTAATTAGTCAACTTTTTTATTGTTTTAGCCGGTGTCGGTATTATTACAATTGGTCACTCATCCACGAACCAACCTTGGCGAGCATTTATATTCAAAATCAAAATCAAAATCATTTATTCAAACTAAGCTACTAAGTAGCACTTTTTGAACGTCATACATTTAATATTGACAGCACCCTGCCCCCTAGACAAGGCACACCCTCACAAGCGCCAACGCCGACAGAAATCGCTATTCTGGTGAACTAGACAAAACCGCTCAAAAAATCAAATCGAAAAGTTTTTATTAACACGTTATTATACTAATCCATTGAATAGGTGACTCTGAGAAGAACCGCAATAAACTGTTAGGGTTACTCTTTTCACACTAGGATTTTAATATAATTGTTACATTATTAGTTACAGATATTCGTCAATAGCGCAAAGTAGACGGCAGTAATAACAGAATATAAAAATCAGTACAGGGCAAATAAAGTAAAACAGGTAAATAGTTAGGGTACCTATATACTTTTACAAGCGTGCCGTTTGTCTTAATTTTCGAAATTTCGGTATACCTGAACTACAACATTTTTAAACAGTTTAAGAAAGAAACTGATCTTTATTCTTTGGAAGAGACGACTAAGCACTTAAACTGTAAAAATCCTAAGGAACGACGACAGAACAAAATATTCATCAACTATTCTCATCTTGAACATAGCAATTAGCCGATAAATAGAAAAATATCAGGACATCCCATATGGGTCCGCTGCTAGACAAACACTTCTTCAATGTTTGTTGTTCAACAATGTACCAAAAATAAAAAAGGAAAAAGGCAAAAACAAACTCATGTGTGACCGTGCCTTGATTATCGCTTGTACACAAGAAGATCCCGGATCTTTCCAGACCAACCCACGCGGTGGTCAGGGGTCACAAACATTGACGAAATTGTGTTAAAAACTGAAACTTATATTTTTTCACAATAAATGACGTTTATATACAAAAGCCCGCAGGAAATAGACGAGATACCATTATAAGTAGTTACAAGTACATTGCCCTAGTCAACAATGGATAAATTCATAAATTGCATCATTTACGGACCTACAGAAAATAATCTGTTAAAAACAAAAGAGGACGATAATAGTGTATAATTAATTATTATTTGTATTCAAGCTGAAGTTTTCAGGTTTTTCGTCAATTTTATAATTATTGTTCGCTCTTGTTTATTATGTCGCAATAACTTCGGTCTTCTGCCAATCTGAATTAATGTGTTCTCAATATTTTATTAGTATCGTAAACTCATTGCTGTCTATCACCACTATTATTTTTATTGCTCTACTTAATCTAGAATATTGATGTTAAAGGAAATGTAATTCCGATATTAAACAGAAATATTTGGGGCAGTGTTTATGTGACCATGATTGCTTAGTTTACAAGTTTCTTTTTTCCTGAAATACTTATACCTTTTACCAAAAAATAATGCACAAAATGTTTCCGACCCCATCTAATATGTCGGCGATTATAATCAATAGGTACGCTAAATCCTGGTCCTGGGAGTATATAAGCGGGCTCCCAAAGGACTCGCCACAAACTCCTGCGCACCATACCAAGTACAACACAACAAGTATCAAGATGAAGACTCTGTTCGTATTCGCCGCTTGCATCCTCCTTGCACAGGTCAGTTCGTATTGTAACTTTATTTAATTGGTCAATTTATAAAATAGTATGAGATAAAATCAAAAAAATATTTAGTGATGCCATTTTCCAATTGTTTGTTACTTATATTTTGTTGTTTATTATATATACCTACAATGTTTTTTTAACAAGAGTTAGCTTAAGATAATAATTCTTTTAAAGGTTATCTGCAGCGCTTTGCAATTGCACCCGCGACCAATAGCTATATTTTAAAGGCTTCAATACATAACACAGTTATAAAGTAAATCTTCTCAAAGATTTGAAAAAAAAAAGGTTAATTTTGTAGAGATAATTTTTTTTTAAATTTCGTCTAAATGCCAACGATACAAAAAAATTGAATACTTAAACTTTGGATTTCATGTCTAAAGAGAACTTACATAAAAATAGTCCTGAATTGAGACCATTACATGTCACGTTACTCTGCAGTTCAATAAGAATTTAATTATCCCACATTAGAATGGGGATTTTTCCAGTAACGGTATTGGAAAAAAACCCAGTCTTCCAAACGATAATGTACAGCATGTAAATGAAACAATCTTTAATAAAGTGTTCTCTGTTCAGGCCCTCACTGATGAGCAAAAGGAGAAACTCAAGAAGCACCGCACCGAGTGCCTCAGCGAGTCCAAGGTTGATGAGCAACTCGTCAACAAGCTCAAGGGTGGAGACTACAAGGTATTGTGAATTTATTCACTTTTGTTTAGTTGTTCCTTGGGTCATATGGATATGGATAAGGTTCCAGAAAAAGCGTCCGTCTCCATAAAAATCAAACACAAGAAGTAGTTTTGAGGACTTCCGTGGTCAAGTGGCGTTTACACCGGTTTTCAAGGTATCGCTAGTTCTGATGTCCAGGTTCGATCCCCGGACGGGATAATACTTATAGAAAAACACTTTTCTAAATTGTCTCGGGTCTGGATGTTTGTCGTTCGTTGTCTCCGATTCCATAACACAAGTGCTTTAGCTACTTACTTAGGGTTCGGGGCAAAGTATATGATGTTGTCCACAATTTATTAAAAAAAAATAGACAAGCTGAAGGTTTAGCGGAAGGTTTGCTCATCACAATGCTTAGTGCGAACTTGTTTTGTGTTTTTGTGATCTATACGATTATGACGTTTGGCTTTCTGATTGGTAAAGAGCTTGAAGCGAGCCAATAAAAAACCATAGCCAAATGAGCAGTAGAACTGGAAAAGTACAAGCTTCTTTTTTAATTCCGAAAAACTTTCCATTCTGTTCATAAGGCGGGTCCTGAAAAAGTTCACAATAATTAATGGTAACAATATTGTTTTAAATTTTTGAACTCTTTACTTCACTCTGTTATTGAACTACCTACCTAATGATTTGAACGCAGACGGAAAGCGAGCCCCTAAAGAAGTACGCTCTCTGCATGCTGATGAAGTCCGAGCTGATGACCAAGGACGGCAAGTTCAAGAAGGACGTCGCTTTGGCGAAGGTTCCCAACGCGGGTAAGTAAAAGACGATCACCCATACATCAGAGTAATTGCATAAGATTAAGTTACAAATTAGATAATGGTGCTGATTCCTCTGTACGCAAACTTAACTAAATTCAAACCATTGCTGTCTTTTACTAACATGAAGCTTGAGAAGCACACGTTTCTACTTGTCGGCAAATTTGTATGAGAATTTCAGTTGGAACTAAATTTGAAGATGTAATAGATATTGCACCGCACAGTCAAAAGCGAAAAATCAAATTTTTTATTTAACGAAAAAAATAAATACAGCCATTGAATCAAAATTTAGGTATTCGCTATTGGCCTAAAACTTTTAAAGTTGGCAAGTAATATCGTTGCATACCCCAAATACAGAGAAAAGTCTGAGAACTACAAGTTATCAGATTTTTTAAAAATATACGGTTATTGTACAAAAACCTTGACTCGCACTTGTCCAGTTTTTATTCAGCAATTATCGTTTTAGTTGACAACAAAATTCCGAACTTCACGTTCATTTTCACGACATTACAGACATTAATCATGTCTGTGATGCTGTGAAAATGATATAAATAGATATTGTAAAGTTAGCGATTCCAAAATGCCAAACACCTATTGGAGTAACTATACTAGTCTATAGATACTATTTTATGTGACGTCAACAATATAAATTTATCTTCTTTCTAGCCGACAAGCCCGCGGTTGAGAAGCTGATTGATGCCTGCCTGGCCAACAAAGGGAACACCCCCCACCAGACTGCCTGGAACTACGTCAAGTGCTACCACGAGAAGGATCCCAAACACGCGATATTTTTGTAATTGCCGAACACCATCACCATTTGGATTTTTCCTAAGGATTTTCTGTTACAGTTGCACATTTTAAAACATTTTTCTGTACATAAAACACCACAAAAATCATTTTAAGAACATTTTTCAAACTTGAAACGACTACTCCCTGCTACAGTCATCATGCAACTGACATGACTCGAGATTTTTTGTTTCTTGTTTTCATGAAGTATATTTTAAAGTAGTTGTAATTGTTTAAGAATGCGGAATACAGGGATTAATTGTGTAAAAATAAAAATTTACAGAACTGCCTTAACGAATTTAATGTAGATCAGAAATAAAGAAGAGTATTTGAATGTCGTTGTTTGTCTCGTCGTAACACCTTTATTTTATTAAATAACACTTTTTCAATTTAGAGACTTGTCTGAGTACCTTATATCCGAAGTCAATCATATCGTGATGATATTCCTAATAAATGTTATGGGAAAAAAACTAGCTACAGTTTCGTCTAATTCAATAGCCGGTTACATAATGAAATACTTACTACTATAATAGGTATAATATTATTAAACTGCCTTTTAAAGACTAGAGAAATATATTTTATATAATTATAATTAAGGGTGTTTTCTGACGCAGCGACCCATTTTTGAATTTTGTTTTTTTTTTTAACGAGGATTGAGGGAGAAAATCTTTTTAGTCCTTCAGTGGGAAAATATAATATGACAAAGTTTAGAGAGAGTGCTTTTAGTTCAGGAGTGGGTTCATCTCATCTCAGTTATTTCGTTTGTATAAATAATACGTTTTTCAAAATCTATAAGTCGGGCATTAAATGAAGAATTCGACGACCAAAAACCATAATTATTTTTAAAATTACTTTTCGAAGTAACGAAAATCTTACAACTTTGGGTAGAAAAACTGAACTATTCGCTTCATATAACATTTACATAAACACAAGCGACACAGAAAATAAGAGAAAACCAGAAAAAAACTATCGCAAACAGTAAGTAGTACAAATCTATATTAATAAAACCGAATCGCCAAAATGTATAAATCTGGACACTAATTAATTATCGGACGCGGCTGACGGACGCTACTTAAAGGTGTCTAGATAATTAATGTACACTGAACTGTGCAAACTACCGAAAGTAAGTCGTGGACGTAAACATGGGTTGATCTTGAGCGTTCGGACGTCCGATTGGAATCTGGCGCGTTGGCCGTGCATACTTATTAGTCCCGACTGTCAACCGCGTCCGTCAGCCGCATCCGATAATTTGTTTTCAGTTTTACTTCCGAACGTCTCCGAAGGTACTCTTTTTTCAAATCTCATAATATGGAAAGAGATTGTTAGAATGAGACAGAAGACTGAAAACGCGGCTATAACCGAAGGGCACGGGTAGTTTAGAACTAAGTAGGTACCTACGTCTATTCATAGATTCAAACGCCTTGTCTGAACACACCCTAAAACAGGAAACCATCTCTGATAATATTTTTGGTTCTAATTCCATTGTTTTTAATCAAGGTGGCATATAAAAGAGTGGTATGCATAAATTGAACCATAATTCAATTATTCATATCCTAAGTGGACCGTGGTTGAGATAAATAATAATTATGCTCTCGTATCTGAGCATTGTGATAATTATTCTTTGCTTCAGTCATTACAAAATTGAGGTAAATTAGATGAATAAAGGATAAAAATTCTTGTTGCCTTTTTTACGATTTTAAAATATTATGTAGCTATAATACTTAGTTAATTCGTTCATAGAAGGTTATTTTTAGTGAGACAAACCGTTGTCGTTAATATTATCAACATAATATCTTATTCTTAAGAAAACATACGAAAAACAATTGCCAGTTTACGATTTTTTTCTGTTCTACCCAAACCAAACTAATATTGAACCCCAAAAAGTTATTTTATTCTAATTATTATTATTTTTCTTTCAGGGTTTAGAAGATGATGAAGAAGACCCCAAAAAATTGATCACAAGGTTTCATTTGGAATGCATCGAAGAGACCAGGGTGGATCCTGATCGTATTACGGCGATTAAGAAAGGAGATTGGAGAATGTCACAGGTTTTTATGTAGCTGTTCATTAATATTGTCTCGCCTTTTAACCGTCCAAAAGACCATCAACCAGGCAATCTTTGATCGCCTGCTAAAATACTTTTTGGCATCCTGGTAGGAGTCACTGGCATGGATTCGAACGCGAAGTCCAATGCGTTCTTCCTTAAAAAAAAGTGAGGGGTGGACATTTTACACCCACACCTCTGGAAGTGGATTCTTCGAGGACCTAGGTCTACCGGACCTGCATTGATTATGCACAAGACTAAGTGATCCCGCTCTGGTTAAGGCAATGATGGAACCGGGGTGTTTTTATTCGGGTAAACCCCGACATATCCCCAAAGCGTAATTTCGGCGTGGGGAAATCATAATCTTATCTCCCGAAAAAAAGGATAAGGAAAGTGATTGGCATCAAATAAACCACTATCGTTCCTTTTATGGACATAAGACTTACTCAAATTCTGTTATTAAAAACGACCCTCAACCATTCGCTTCCAGTCTGACTGACCTAGCTTTCATTTTCAAACGTCAATTTATTAGTGTGTACGCATTAAAAAATAAATAGAATTGGGAAATAAATGAACGAAGAATATCTTTATGCCTGATAGGAATTGAACATTGCGTTTATGTGTTTTAGGGACAACTATTGCTCGTACAGGATTGGTCACTTTGTGTTATGATAAAAACTGGATTGATGACGAAGCAAGGAGTTTACAAAATCGACTTGGCGCTGTCCAGAGTACCACCACCAAGTGAGACTTGTTAAATTTATTTCCAACGTCTGCAATTCTGGGTGGGCGACTTCGACTCGTACTTGTCTGGTTTTTTTAATTCCCTACTATAAAAGGAATTCCACTAGGCACTCCTTCTACCTCATAATGATCTATCTTGATATAATTATGTTGGGTTCCACGTGGTGTTAAAGGCTTCCTAATCGTAACACGTTTAATCACGTTTTAACACACAGTAAAAAAAAAATGCGCAGTTGAATAAACTGAAAATACATACCGTAACTTATAATTCCATCCAAATATCTCCTGGATACATTTTAGACAACATTTTTATTTTCATTTTTCAGATAGAAGAGCAGTGGAAGAAATGATAGATCATTGTCTCAGTAAGAAAGCAATCCCTGCCTCAAAAATCGCAATGATGTTTATAAAATGCTATCAAAAATCAAAAGGAAATTATACAGTGTCCGCTTTAATTAATCCAAGTTAATTTAGCGCTATCTATCGATAGAACTCACTATTTGTTTGAAAATAGTGCCATCTATTGAAAGAAGTTAGTACTTTTGTACAACGCCATCTAACGGTGTTTGATGAGACTAGTTTGTTGAGATATAAGACTGATTTTAAAAAGGCTACACTTCGTTATAGTCTAGAACTGCTAATAAAGATGGCGCTGTTTTAAACCATTAGACTAGGAAACAAAGATTAAAAATGTTTAAATAATTATACAATGAAAATAGTATAAATAAAAGAAATGATGTATATACAAATAAAAACAGTAAAATTTATAAATAGTTTTTATTTTACAATCCTTTTTTTTTATCATACCTAGGTATAAGTTTTTTTTATTTAATTCAATAATGATTTGGCAGAAAATCAGTTCGATTTAAATGCGACATTAGGGATACACCACTGAATCAAGATAATTTCATCCTAATATCCTAATAATATTATAAATGTGAAAGTGTTTGGATGTTTGTTACTCAATCACGCAAAAACAGCTGAACGGATTTGGATGAAATTTGGCATGCATGTAGCCTTTGACATAGAAAAGAACATACCTTTTATCCCGATTCCTTAAGTAGTTCCTGAGGGAAATTTAAAATTGTTTACGTGCTAAGCCGTGGACAGACAGCTTATAAATTTGGTATTTTTCTCTATTACAGCGCAAGCTATAACACGGGTGTTTTTATTCCATTTTTCATAACTCTCACATTTTTAATTTCTTTTTGGACCCAATTCTGAAATTCACGCAGACGAAGTCGCGGGCAGAAGCTAGTAGTAAAATATTTCCTAGCACAAAACAAACAGTGAATACAAACATCATGAGGATACCAGACACTTATTTGTTACGTGAGTAAGCGTAGTAATCAGTGCTCTTTATTTTTCTACAAAAGAAGAGCCCTATTAAGTAATATATTGTTGGTAAAAGTAGGGAATAAAAATATTACCATCGGACGGTCATTTACAGAAAATACGCTTGTTGGTATGTTAATTCACGAAAATGACGAATTTTAAAGTTGTATTTCTGTGGATCACACGCATATTGCAGTTTTAAATCTATACATATATTAAATTGTAGAAGAGTCGTTTTTGTACATAAAAAAAAATGTAGCCAGTGTGAATGGACAACAGATAGAACCCATTTTCAGCATTTTTCGAATTTTTGTCCGTTTATTTGTTCGGGCATCACGTAAAATGTTCGAAAGCAATGTAGAAAACTTTTTACACAACGATTGCGCGTAACTTGACGTAACATTTAGTTTCTGTTTCATTGCAATCGTTCAGGCTATCAAAATATATTTTTATCTAAAGTCTTCGCGAAGTAAAATTACATTATTAAGTTCCGACGTCGCGGGCACAGCTAGTGTTATCATATTTTTGTTCTTTAATTTATCAACAATACAAATGACCAAGGCATAAAACAGGCAGACAGAGAAAAGGTTATAAATATATGTACAAAATTTTACAAAAACCTATATTCAGATAACTCTTCTTCCAACCAACCAATAGAAGCCTATTCACGCTCCGATTCTGTCGCTCCTATAACCGGTTATGAATTTCATTGTGCAATAAAAACCTTGAAATACAATAGAACTCCAGGGGAAGATTCTATCACCTCGGAAGCCCTCAAAGTTGGAGAGAATACACTACTTCCACATATAACTAACCTTTTCAACAGCATTTTACAGACTGGTACATTTCCCTCCAAATTTTGCCATTCAAATATAGTACTACTGCATAAGAAGGGAGACAAATCCGACATTGGTAATTACCGACCCATCAGTCTTGTTTCCCACTTGTACAAACTTTTCATCAAAACTATCGAAAATAGAATCTTCGAACATTTAGACCAAAAACAGCCCCCTGAACAAGCAGGCTTCCGACGAGGCCTCTCGACCATTGACCATCTCCATGCACTAAACCAAACCATAGAAAAACATATCGAATTTCGAATCCCGCTATATCTTGCGTTTGTAGACTATTCAAAAGCTTTTGATAGTCTTAAACACTCTGAAATATTTAAATCTTTAACCAGTCAAAACATAGATTGCAATTACATTAACCTTTTAAAAAACATATATAGGAACAGTACAGCTAGTATTCGCATCGATACAAATGGGCCACTCTTCAATATTCAAAGAGGAGTTAAACAGGGCGACCCCTTATCTCCTAAATTATTTACAGCAACCCTAGAACAAGTGTTTCAAACTTTGGCAGCCAGGTGGGAAGTGAAGGGCATTGTCTTGGGCGAAAAGAGATTAACGAATCTCAGATTCGCAGATGATATTGTTCTTTTCGCCTCTACAGCACTAGAGTTAGAGTCCATGCTCCAAGAACTGAGCACAGCAAGCGCCGAGGTGGGACTCACAATGAATATGACCAAAACCAAGGTAATGACCAACAGCGCGGAAAGAAGGATCATGGTTGAGAGTGTGGAGATTGCATACTTCCAAGAGTATATATACTTAGGCCAAATAGTCTCTTTCCAGGCGCGTCAGGATAAAGAAAAATGGTCTATGGTCTATGAAAAATATCATGAAAGGACCGCTCCCGTTAACTTTGAAGCGAAAACTCATGGACATGTGCATTCTCCCCATACTCACGTATGGCGCGCAAACTTGGTCACTCACCAACATCCAAAAATCCCGCCTCGGCGTATGCCAAAGAGCTATGGAGCGCAGTATCCTTCACGTTCGATTAACAGATCGGATAAGGAACTCAGTACTGCGCTCTAAGACTCAAATAGCAGACGTTTCCGAAAAGGCTGCCAAATTGAAGTGGGACTGGGCCGGACATGTGTGCGGAATGCCAGTGGAAATGTGGGCGAAAGCCACAACAGTTTGGTTCCCCAACAGACGAAGGCCACGTGGAAGACCCAGGCGGAGATGGACGGACGAACTGGACGCCTTTAACAAGGAGTGGCCTCAATTGGCCCTTCAGAGAGAAAAAATGGAAGGAAGAAAGGGAGGCCTTTGCCCTGCAGTGGGACAGTTCAGGCTCAAAATAATAAATAAAAATAATAACAAATGACTGTAAACTGTTTAGACGACCTCCGTGGTCGAGTGGCGTACACACTGGTTTTCAAGGTGTCGCCAGCTCTGAGGTCCCGGGTTCGATCCCCGGACGGGTCAATGTAGAAAAATACTTTTCTACATTGTCTCGGGTCTGGGTGTTTGTGGTACCTTCGTTGTCTCTGATTCCATAACACAAGTGCTTTAGCTACTTACTTTGGATTCGGAGCAATGTATGTGATGTTGTCCACATTTTATTTATTTATTTATCTAACTTACTTACCAAATAGATTTTTACTCTTTGGACCAAGTCTTCATCCCTAATGAACTTCTGTGTTTTCTTGTTTATCGTTTTAACACAAATAGGTATTTAAAACTATACAAAATCTGGTCATGACAATCAGCTAAGGTTTTTGTCTTCGGCATACACCTCTCTATTATTACATCTACCGACCTAGTGCCACTGGGATAAAACAGGCTTACCTACTATTTTTTTTAGGGTTCCGAGTCAGACCAATAAAAAAAGTACTTTTTTATTGGTCTGAGGGTTTCGCATTATTATTTCTCGACTTTTAACCTACTAGAAAGTACCTGGTGAGAAAAACACTAATAGACTTTTACATGACATTGTATTTATCAAAAAAAGATAGCCTTTGTGGTGATTCTTTATCATTCCAAAACACCTCTGAAGATCGGTGATGGAAAACATAAATGTTTTTGAAACGAAACTTAGATTGCCGAGCCGCAATGAGCAAGTGTAGTGACTACTACTCTCGTTCTGCTCTCGTCTCGTAATGCTCGTTGCTTCTCTATTTGGAAAGGGGCTTATGTCCAGCATTGGGTCTTTCAGGCCGGTATAATAATCATAGTCTATTGTTATTCTTGAGATTGTTCAGCACGTCTTGTTTCTAATAAAATCAACAAAAAATGTCCCGTGTTTCATCTAACCGTTAGGCAATGTATAAAAAAATATAAAAACATTCTTCCTAAAACTAGACTACGCTTAAACAGAAGATATCTTAAGTATCCCAACATAAAAATTGCCACCGTCAATGATAAACGATTTTAAAAGATTTAACTTTAAAACTAAAAATACTTAAAATAATTGGATTGTGAGTTTAAGCTATTCACGTATTTGCTTCTTGGATACACCACCTCATGATGATCAGCTGGTGATGGAAGGTACAACTACTGAACGGTTAGGAGTTGAAAGATAATTCTTTAGTTAAATTTTAAATGTGGAAATTTGGAAATTCAGTTTAATCGAAAGTGTAGTGTCCTGAGCTGATCGCATTGTCACCAAGTTAGGATCTGAGGATGAGATCCCTGGGAAATCGACGGAATACCTCAATTTTTTATTGGCACATAAATATTATGTGTTTAAATTTTTTTTCTAATGCTATCCAAGTATTCGCGACTGGACATCTTCATGTTGGTTAACTGGTGACGGAAAGTATGTATATTATAACTCCTCAACAGTCAGGAGTTGGAGGATAATTCTTTAACAAAATAGTATGGGAACGGATAGAAAGTTGTATTCTTTGGAAATTCAGATGAGCTGACGATGGAAGGTAAATCTTGACGGTCAAAAGTCAAAAGCAAATTGCATCGTTCCATACATGGTGCTACATAATGAATAGGTAATTACTCAAGTTATATGAAGTAGGAACCGATTTCAACTTAATACGATTATTTGAACTAAAATTTTATAAATGAACAAACTTTACAACAGAATAAAAACTCTGACAAAACCAGTAAAGAATCGATTTGAAGTCGATGCCAAACGAAAAAAATATTCGATACCGACTTTAATTGGCACGGACACCGACTCCGAAACAAATCACAGTTGAATATAATATATTATGGTGGGTAATATAAGAATTCAGTATTACCATCATTTTTGTTAAAAATATTGTTTTTTATATCACTTTTCAAAGTTATGAAAATCTACCAACCTAATGTGGAAAACCTGAACTATTCGCTTCTCATGCTATATTAAATGTAAGGTACATTTACATGAACACAAGCGACACAGAAATTAAATAAAAACATAAACAAAACCAACCCAAATAGAGTAGTATAAATCTATATAAATAATGTAATTTTATATAGATACTGCATCTGACCAGAGAAACGAACGACATTCATCAAACCATGAAACCAAAACTAAATAAAATTTCCCAAAAATGTAGCCTTACCTAAATAAGAACGACACAATTGCATTTTTTGAGGAAGGTGTATCTTACTCAAAAGCATTATTATTTTCAGTTATGGCTACGCATTTTCTTAAAACTTTGTTTAAATGTGATCCTGTCATGTGTGGTTAAATATACAGGATTAATTTAAAAGGAGCGCGTATATTCAACAAGGTAATCAGACTCATAAAACTGAATAACTTGCCCCAAGGAATATCGGTTGATAGTCTTAAAATAGAAAATGAACTTTTCATACAAAGTGACAGGTCAGCGCTTTTTTTTAATTATTTAAGTCTACTAAACGATACGCATTATAATTAAATAATCAAGGCTCACCACATCACAAACCACTGTATTTTGTTTTGGTTTGTGTGACTTATGTTTGTATGAAAAGACAATTTTAGATTTTAAGGTTTCAACCTATGTTTCTAGGGGATAGTTGTTCAGTTTAATGCACCTGATTAGTGATTACCTCGTTGAATATACATACGCATTCCTTTTGAAGTAATTACAAAATAAAAAATACTTTTATTTTGTACCTGATAGTATTTTTAAACCATAAAACGTTGGCTGTAAATTTGGTGAGCTTCACTTATGAAAAAAGATTACTTTGTGGATTTTTATTTATAGTGTTGATTATTATCATGTGGCCAGAGCTGGCACAAGAGTGTGACAAGAAATGGGGTAAACCTGTAGGCTTATTGGCTATAGTGGTTGACAACAAAGGCAATTAATCGCTTACCAAAAAAAAAACCGTGTACCCTACAATGCAGTCGGTTACCGACCTTAGCTGATATTAAATTTGTTTTTTTACCGTAATTTTTTTTCCAGTGAAAATATCTTGGGTTGTCAAATAGAGATAGCCAATAACCCCACTGGCCAGAAATTGCACAAAATCACTTTATTTTTCTTATAAGTTGGCAACTATTCGATGTTTTAAATAACAAGCTGTTGAAACTAATTGCTAATTTGTTTAAAAACTTTGTACAAAGTTATTGAATTTCACTACATAAACTACAAATTAAGAGGCCTTCAAAGTTGACAAAACTCTTAAAGTGGCCAAACCCTGCCAATACTACGTACCGAGTATTTCACTTCTATTCATATATTAAAACGCCTTGTCGGAACACATTCTAAAGCAGGAAATCCTCTCTGATAATATTTTTATTTCTAATTCCATTGTTTTTAATCTAGCTAGGATATAAAAGTGATTTGCAATACCACATTTCATTTATTCATAATATATCCTAAGTGGACTGTGGTTGAGATAAATAATAATGATGCTCTCGTATCTGATCATTGTGCTAATTAGTCATTGCTTCGGTGCTTACATAATTGAGGTAAATTAACATTTTTATACGTGAATTATTTTAAAAAATATCATCTGTATGTATAGTCCCTATGTATCTATTGGTTCGAGCGTTCTGTTCTCTTCTTCTTTTAGTGCTTCTCCGTCACCAGAGGTTGACCGTTAACTTTTCGTACTCCTCACGGTTCTGCGCCAAACGGAAGAGCTCTCCTACACTGGCGATTCCAGTCCATTCTCAGATATTTCTAAGCCGTAACTTTCTTCGCCTTTCAACTCGTCGTTTTCCTTCAATTTTGCCCATCATGATCAACTGCAATAGATCGTATCGTTCGTGTCTCAATACATAACCCAGATATGCTAATTTTACGACGCTTCATCATCTGTAGCAGTCGAGTTTTGGCGACGCGTTGTAGGTAGTACTATTTCGTTTGAAATCTTGTGCGTCCAGGATATTCGAAGCATACGTCAAATCAAAAGCTTCAAGGCGTTTTTTGGTGTCCTCTTTGATGGTCCATGCTTCGCAATACCAAATGCCAGATGTACCTAACAAAGAAGAATCCGAGTTCTATGTCTGATGCTAATACTCCGGCAACAGAAGACTTTTTTCATTTTGCTGAGGGTGCTCTAGCGATTTCTATCCGGCGTTTTATTTCTTGATCCGAATATTATATTCGAATTCTTTACTTCGTTGACTCAAGCACCGAGGTATCTATATTGTTGGACACGTTCTAAGGTCTTATCTCCCACTCTGATGTTGGCGTTTGGATTTGATCTAGTCACAACCATGACTTTAATTTTCTTGATGTTAATTGAAAGTCCGACACGCTCACTGTGATCTGTGATCTTGTCGATAATCGCTTGCAAACCATTTTCAGAAGAAGCTATAAGAACACTTTTGTCAGCGTAAAGAAGATTATTGATGACCATTCCATTGACTTTTACACTAACATCCAGATTTTCCAACGCTGCGGACATTATTGCCTCTGAATATAGGTTGAACAACAGAGGTGAAAGAATGCACCCCTGTCGAATACCCGGCATTTCTATACCTATCTTCTGTCTGACTGTGCCCAAGATTTGCTGAATGCGCCCTTTGATTCCAGTAAAGACTTTGGATGATTCTTATATCTTTACCATCCAGTCTGACAACTTTCATGTGCTGCATTAGTACCTCGTGTTTATATTCAGTTCTATTGATATTTATAATAATGTATTTATTTATATTTGTAAAGGTTATTTGTAGTTGAAATTATGTATATATGTAGAAGAAGGTACAAATCGTTGTTGTCAATATTATCTATATGCTTCTTATTTTCAAGATAAGATAAAAAGTATTATGGTTACATCTTTTTTCTGTTCTACCCAAACTAAACTAATAATGGTCCCCAAAAATAAACATTTAATTTTTCGAGTGATTTATCCTATTTTCATTATTTTTCTTTCAGGGTTTAAGTGATGATGAAGAAGATCCCAAACAATTACTCAATAGGTATCATTTGGAATGCATAGCGGAGACCGAAGTGGACCCTAATGTTATAACGTCGATTAAGAAAGGAGATTGGCAAATTCCAAAGGTATCTACATAATATTGTCTCGCCTTTTAACTGTCCAAAAGACCATCAATCAGGCAATCATTGATTGCTTGCTAAAATACTTGTTGACATCCAGGCACGAGTCAACAACATCAACCCCATATCGGTCCTTTTCCACATACGACTCACTAAAATTGTGTTATTTAAACCAGTCCTCTGTATTCCGCATCCAATCCAACCCAGCTACCGTTCTCAACCGATTCATCGGAGTGTCCACTTTGGTTTATTTACCTTAAAATAAATAGAATTGGTAAATGAATAAACGAAGCATAATATCAAGATTAGGAATAATAGAGGTTAGGAATTTAACATTATTTTTATGTATTTTAGGGACAACGTCTGCGCGTACAGGACTGGTCTCTTTGTGTGATGATGAAATCTGGATTGATGACGAAGCAAGGAGATTATAAAATCGACGTGGCTCTGTCCAGAGTACCACCACCAGGTGAGATCAAAAAATAATCTCCAATCCATTTAATGGCTACGTAACTATATGTGTTCGCAGTACGATACCGAATAATACTCTTAGGGATCGGACGGGGGTTTTGTTACATATTGTATATACATACATATATTGTAATTAAAAGATCCGTCTAAATAGCTTCTTGAAATAAGTTCCGCGGTTTGTATACATCATACAAATTATAGGCAACGGGTCTGAGGTATATAAGGTTGATAGATTTTAATTTTTTTATTTTTATTTTTCAGAAAGAAGCAGAGTAGAATTAGTAATAGATGATTGTCTCAGTAAGAAAAGAATCTCTGCTTCAGAAATCGCAATGAAGTTTATAAAATGCTTTCAAAAATCGGAAGGAAATTATATACTTTCCGGTTTGTAAATAACTTAACTTAGCGCCATCTATTGTCGATAGAACTCACTATTATGATAAATTGAAAATAGTGCCATCTATTGAAAGTAGTTGGTACTTATATACAACACTATCTAGCGGTGATGTATGTGACTGATTGTTGAGATACATATAAGACTGATTGTTAAAAGGCTACACTTCGTAGTAGTCTACAACTGCTACTAAAGATGGTTCTGTTTTAGACCATTAGGTTAGGAAATTAATGATTTGCAAAAATGTTGTATACAAATAAAATTAAGTAAAGCTAAACCTTATGTTGTCTGATATAGTATGTTTTACTATTATTTGTGAACAAGAATGAAATTGAAATTACTTATAAATTAATAAAAATATTATAATTTATATAATAAATAAAATAGTTTTTGTTACTATCATAATCCTTTAACATAATTATAATATTTTATTATTTGATACACAAAGAAATATAAATGTAAATAATTATTAATATATTTACAGTGGATTGAAATTTTGTGTGAAACCACTCCTCGCAACATTTTTATCAACTGTTGACGTCCCACTTCTAAACTTTAAAGCGCTTTATCTTTGTAATTTTTTTACTGTTTTGTCAAACAAATAAAGTGCCTAATATTTTAGTATAGTATACCTACCTTATAATGGACAAAGGGTCAGTTCACACCTAGACGGTCGGCGATCACACGACGCGACGCTGCGCGAATATTTTTAACGAGCCATCAAAACATAACTTTATTTTCTACTTATAAATTAACCTTCTGTATTTTCTTGTATATTGTTTAAACACAAATAACTATAAACCATATAAAAACTGGTTTGTACAATCAGCTGGGGTTTCTGCCTTCGGCATATACCTCTCTCTAATTACCCCGACCGACCTAGCGCCACTGGGGTAAAAACAGGCTAACTATTTTTTAGGGATCTGTTACACTATTTCTTGATTTTTAATCTACTAGAAAGTATCTAGTGAGGTAAACACCTACAGACTTTTACATGGCATTGTATATTTCAAATAAAGATAGCCTTTTTGGTGGCTTAGTGGTTCAATCACCGTTTTCGAATGTACAGTCAGCAGCAAAAGTAAATGATGAATTGAGTTTATAACTTTTGGAATCAAAACTGATTACGAATAAATGGCAACTGTACTAGTACTAAATGTTTGGTATAATTTACAATCACATGTTTTGAATCACTTCGACGCCACACAGTTCTGAATTTCTGATGCGAACTCCGTTAATTAGTATTTAATTTCTGATTTTGATTATCTACTTTTTCTGTTGACTGTACACGGTTGCAGGTTCGACCTTAGGCTACCAATGTGTTTTTTTAAAGTTACGTGTACTTAATTAATTATTCTAAACCTCCAATGATAATCGGTGAAGAAGAACCATAAGGATTTCGAAATTTACATCAACAACCCACAATGAGCAAGCGCAGTGATCATTGTTCGTTCCTTCTATGATTAGGAAGAAGAATTGGGACTTTTACAGGCTGGTTTAATTAAAACCGACTATTGTTTTTTTGACAAATTATTATCTCCGAAATGCAGAGTGTAAGTTGAGTGGACAAATTTCAAATTTAATATTTATCTTTTGAACTTAACTAAAATACTTTTACTTACTTTTAATTAAAATTCTTATAACTATGGTCTTAAACTATTAAAACACTTATTTTAAGTATATCTTTAAGTAGAAAACCTAATTTAATATTTTTTAATTAATTTAATAAGAAATATAACTATCTCTTATTATCCTAAAAGCACTTACGAATCTGGTACTTCGAGTCACAATTTTAATTAAAAACAGACATCTCTTTATGTACAGAACCTTTATACTAAATACTAGCATCGTGTAGCGGCAGGTTAAAACCAGACCAGGTAATTATTGCAGGCACAGTTTTTGTGCGCATTATAAATACGCTATTGTTCCTAGGTGTTCAATGATTACCATACAAGAACAACATTTAAACACTTGCTTTGGCTCGCGGCTTCGCCCGCGTAGGCAAAGCCTATAGTCTTTCTCGATAAATGGGCTATCTAACATTGAAAGAATTATTCAAATCGGACTAGTAGTTATTGCGATAAACGCGTTCAAACAAAAAACAGCTTTAAATTTGGCAATTTACCTATATTATTATCTTTATAATAACTTCCGTGAGACGAATTCATAATTATTTAAACATTCAACGGTTTGCTCACGCGCATTCTCGGGATCGCCCGACTAGTTTCAGACTCAATTGGAGTCCTTAATCATGAGCTGACGCGGCGGCGGCGGTGTCACGATTATTATGGTAATAGATATAAGAAATAATATATAGTAACTTAAATTAATGAATCAGATGTTCAAAACACCTTAACGCAATGAAAATATAGGTAGTTAACCTATCTCTCCTCATACAAAACAATATATAAAAATAAATTGCCGAAATGTATGTATGCATATTATTAAGTTCCCATATTCACAGATTCACAGTCGGAGTCCTACACCGAGAGTATGGTGAATAGTTTCGTGGCATTTCTAATAACGTTTGGCCGACTGTACATAAAGGTTAAAAACTGCATCATGTATAGGTTACCAGGTGTATGTCCAAGCAAGTGTTTAACAATGATAGATCACTTGGTTATGTTAACTAGTTATTAGGTATTTAGTAGTGTTTGTTGTTTTGAAAAATATTTGTGACAATGTTTGTTGATTAAGTTTCAATTATAAAAAAAATATATATAATAGGTCTTTCACGTTTAAAATAGTGAAAAAAATTTGGTTCCTTCTGACTTTGTTATTTGAGGTTTGAAATACCTTTTACCTTGTATTCATAAGAAAAACTGGAAGAATTGAGCCTAGCCTAGAGAAATAGACAGGAAACAGAAGTAAAGATAATTGGTTTGTTTTTTTTTAGATTTTGGCTATCTGCTGTTAATTATGTCTAGCAACAACTACTGCCAGGGCCATGAAGTGTTGGACTTAGTTTTTAGGTAGGGTAAACGTACCGGTTAACCGGCCACTACCCCTTTTCGGCCACTTAGCACGTTACTTTGAATAATAACCAATGATAAAGACTGCTCCTTTCTAATTTCGCTCCATTCGATCCTGACAATCTTCACGGTTCATAATACAACGGCATGGTCTCGAAATTTGCGAACTGAGGCCTCAGTCGCCATTTAAAAATTTTGTATGTGAACGCGTGTCAAATTTAGGAGAAAAAATAGCACGTGGATTGATTTTCAAAGATAAATTTTTAATTGTTACTGTTTGTTTATTGGTGATTGATTTGGTTTGTGTGTATGTAGCATGTTTAATTTTAATATTCAATTGCCTAAACTTCATAAAACTTATCATAATTGTGATATTTTTGGTGGTCGGACAATACGTCAACGATTTATTTCAAAATCTACTTTCCGACCAGGTGGTCGCAAAACCGGTTTATTCAAGTCATTTCTCCTTGCCTTTATTGCGGAAACCTTAAATTTACCAACATAGTTCCCATAATATTTGTGAATACCTAGAATTTTGTGAATTTAAAATTAGATTCCGGCCGCCAATATACCCCATATTTTCAAAGATATGACCATAAAAACATTAAATTTAGCGGCCGATAACCAGTAAAAACAAAACCTGTATTCGGCCGTATGAAAACTTTGAAATAAAGAAAAGCCGAAAATTAGTAAAAATTTTACCTGTTGGATACAGGTAAAATTGCCGTTTGAAATAAAGGCTGCCGCTAAGTGGTAAAAATGTAACCTTCATATTTCTGGCATCGCTTTTTATGATTTTTTTCTTTTTTACTTTCATACTACTATCAACCCTATGAGCTAATGAATATGAGTCGTTTTTCTACCAAGGATTAGGTGGCCGATAACCAGTGCACTGGTGGACGATAACCGATTGAAAAGGCCGATAGCCGGAATATTTGCTATTTTTACGAAAAATATTTTTTGTTTAATTATGTATCACTGATACGTCTATAAACGCTAGGTTCTATGAAACTAGACTATTGTAGGATGAAATAAAAAAATATATTAATAGTCTTGTAGTGCAGCATTATGATAGATATCCACTCTGAAGTCAACAAGTCGCTTAAACGGCCGATAACCGGTAAGTTTACCCTACTCTAAATATATTTTAACGGTCTTCAAAATACAGGATTAATTTTTATGGAGTGCGTATATTCTACGAGGTAATTAGGTGCATAAAATTGAAATTGAAAATAAATTTTTCATACAAACATAAGTCACGTGACATGTCACTTTGTAAGAATATTTCATTTTAAATTTTAAGATTTCGACCTATGTTCTGTGAAGAAAGTTGTTCAGTTTTATGCACTGCATAAAAAATAATCCTGTATATTTTTCAAATCCGCCTTGTGTTTAGCACAATAGCTACTCAGATGATTTTTAATTTGATAAGTTATTCGTATTATTATACAAATTCTAAGTTAATCATTACACAGAACTCGAAACATAATCTTGAAACCCAACTCAGTTATATTACATAGGTATCTGAGCATTATAATAATTTCAATAATTGATATAATAGTTTTACCGGCTTTCGTGAACACGATACGAGTATTTTCTGACAGTCGAACATTTTATAAGCGCCCGCGGTCTTTGGTCTAGTCTTTGAACAAAAGAACATCGTATTATAGGTATTTCTCACAATTTATATAGGTATGGTGCGTAATACAAATATAATAATATGCTCTGTAATGTTATGTAATGTTAAAAAAGAAGAGGTTCTCAATTCGACTGTTTTTGTATGTTTATTTCTCCATATTATCTCCTATATATAGCGATCGATTGAAAAAAGGGCATCTATTCTTCAGAGGTATCATCTTCTAATATATAAAATTCTCGTGTCGCAATGTTTGTTACCAAACTCCTCCGAAACGGATGGACTGATTTGTATGAAATTTTGTGTGCATATCGGGTAGGTCTGAGAATCGGCCAACATCTATTTATCATACCCCTAAGTGATCAGGGTGATCAGGGTGGCCCGCTCCACTTTTTGATAGACTAACAATAAATTGATGAAAAATCGCGTTTTGAAACCATTAGTTAGAATATTTAACCATTGGTTGAGTTAACTCGGGATCGAAAAACTGGGCTTTAACCAATTAAAGAGACCAGTTGAATCCTTGATATACGAGGCAAGATACGAAATGTCAAACAGAATCAGGATCAGAAATTCCTCGACGATTGGGCTATCAAAAAAATTTTTTTTTCATATTGTTTGTTTCAGAGATAAGTGAGTTCAATAAAAAAAACTCTTGCTTTAAGTATTTATAATTTTCTAAGTAGGTAGGGTCAGTTCGCCTGTTCGCGTCCACCCCCCAATTCGCGTCCATTTTACGGATCTCCGTTTGAAAACTCTCGAAATTAAGTATACTAACACACCAATCAGCCGAAAAGTCATTACCGCCAATACCTCAATGTATAAGAGGCACGCACATATAGACAAAAGTTCCCTGCCCCCAATCAATCCTGTGTAAAAAAATAAGTTTGTGACGGCTGTTCAACAAGAGAGCGCGGATGCGCGGAATTCTAAGACAAAAGTTGTAGGCAGCGGTGCGTTTGAAGGTAAGTATTTTATTGTTTTATGTGTATTTTGGATACGTAGGGGTTTCTATGAGTTGATAATGATAAAAAGAATTATATTAATTATGGATTTGCTTATATTTTTTATAGTGAACAGTTAAAATAAGGTGGACGCGAATTACTACACCGAATTTATAAAATTTCCACTTTGTGTCCGCAATGGACGCAAATTATACCTGCAGGGAATAACAACAAAACCAAATCGCGTCCACTATTTTTATTCATTCTTTCAATTGATTTGTTTGTATTGTTTGTAAAAAGAACAGAAAAAAAAACTTTACAACACCCTCAAACGGTTGGTAAAACTGCTCCAAAACAAAAAAAGGAAATACATCCTCTTCAAGAAGTTACAAAGAAATTGAGAAAGAAAATTTACCAGCCGTGGAACGTGTGAAATGTCCTGAATGTGACGATACACTAATTTCAGATGTAGAAGACGACGAAGAGAAAAACATTGGCTGTGACAAGTGTATTAGATGGTATCATCAGAAATGCACTCGTTTAGTAGGATTAAGTTATTTAGAGGCCAAAGATAAGTCTTTTGAATATGACTTACGTGTCATTAAATAAAATTCTAGGGCTATAATAACATACCTTGTCTCATAATTTATATAAAGATTAAAAAAAATTTTAGTAGTAGGATTAGACAAAATTATTGTATTGTTTTGTCTATACGATATAGCCAATGACTTATTATTAATCAAGGCTGATTGTTAGTTTACAAAACAGATTAAAATTACTATTTACTTACTACATAAGTAGGTACCTAATTTGTTTTAAAATTTATTTATTTATATAAATTCACTCACAGCTATCATTAAAGGATTTTAACCCAAGGCGACAGCGTAACTACTTTATAAATAACAAATTTATAGTTCTATCAATTTTTAGAAGAATAAATAGGTGTTTTTATTTTCTTTAAAGTGATTTGTTAATGTTAATATGATAATTTTTAAATAACTATAATTCTTTAATAAATAAATTATTAAAATCCAATCTCTCTTTACATTATCTTAAAAATATCACCCCTTTATTCCTTTTCTAAGGTGGACGCAAAGTGGTCCAACGGGTGGACGCAAATTGGATTTTATGGACGCAAAATGGGTAAATCGCCTAATTCTGATGTTTTCCTTTTTTTAAAAAAAACCACAGGGTGTTTCGAACAAAACTAAACGTAAACTTAAAATAGACTATTTTGATGAACACATTACATATACTTTTCATTGAAATTACTGCTGGAACATTTTTATTTTCTCCTTCAAACTTGCCAACTGCACTAAGTGGACGCGAACAGGCGAAATGACCCTATATGTATATTAGACAACAATCTATAAATGTCTTCCGATTTTCAGTTGTTGTAGTAGGTTGTAGGTAGGTCAAGTGGGTTGATTACTGGGTATCAATAATGATAGGTATTATGAAGATTTCTGTGGAACTCAATTATAATCTGACCTTCTGTTGGTTACCTAGATTTGCAAGCTATTATGTAGTCTAGAATAGTCTAATATTGATCTGTTACTGGCGGTATGATGGCATTCGTCCAAGGAGCTATCAACAGTTGATAGCTCCTTGGACGAATGGAACAAACTTTGTTTCAATTCTAGGCACCTGAAGACAATTTTTTTACCCTTCAAGTACCTAGGTATTTACACCAAAAAAAAAAAAAGCTTTATTTCGTTCTAATACCAAAAACTTATACAGTGATATACCACAGAGATACTACTAGTGCGAACGAATACCAATACTTTCTAAATAATTATTTTCTGAGCTTTACGTGAATGTTAGACATTTAAATAAAAGGTACTAGAGCAATAAAATCCATTTAGAAAGTAGTTTTATTTCAATATTTGTTATTAGTTTAAACAATGGTCTCCGTTTATAATCACTACATATTATAAAACAAAGTCCTCCATCGCGTCTGTCTGTCAGTTCGCGATAAACTCAAAAAATGCTGCACTTAATTTTATACTGTTTTCACCAATAGATAGAGGTTTTCGAGAACCAGTCCATCCATCATCAAACACTAATAATTTGTCAAGTTTTTGTTTAATTGGCTAACCGACATCCATACGGGCGAAGCCGCGGTTATCAGCTAGTAGATACCAGTAGTGTTTGTTTTGGTATTCGAACGGAATATATAAAATATAAGTGGTCCAGCAACTAGTTCAAAATTGAGGGCTAAAGACTACGAGGGCGGAGCCCGAAAAGGTGGTCAGAACAGGTCAGACCAGGAGACAAAGCAGATGGAAGTGCCAGTGAACGTCGTACCCCACGCAGCTCAAGACAGAAACAAGCGGAGGCAAGCTGTCCGACAACTACATAACAGGAGTCACGATCCTCAAAGATGAAGGAACGACTGAGGAGGCGGAGAAAGTCCAGCGAATAAGCAATTATATTTTTTTTTTTAAAGGTAGTAAATTGAGTGGGTCGCACATTAGGTACTAGTAATCTTGTTAACCCCTCGTGCTAAGCTCAGATGCTTGTGTTACGAGTGGGTTCACGTCGGTAGTGTAATGGGTGGGATTCGAACCCGCAACCACATGATCGCAAGTCCGATGCCCTAGCCATTAGGCTACCGCCGCTTCAATTTCAATTGGATATTCTTTTTAAAAATGAGACAGATGAGATATATATTGAGGTTATAAATACAGGATTAATTTAGAAGGAGTGCGTATATTCAACGAGATAATTAGGTCATTTTTCTCGGGAAAACTTGATCAGTTTTATTCACCTGATTAGGTACTTCGTTGAATATACGCACTTCTTTTGAAATAATCTTGTATAATGGATACTCAGTACCTACCTTTAACGCTAATAAAAGTAAAAAATATTCCAAATATCCATTGTAAGGTAAGTACATAAACAATTCTATATGCAATACATAGGAAGGTAATATTTTTTAACCAGGTCGCTACAATTACTGCAATCTTAACTACGATCGGCGTTTGTATGGTGTTCCATGGTGTTGTATGGGCTCTGTATGTATGTATGGCGGCATTATCGCTACACAACTGTGATGGATATTAAATGGTTATTTATTTATGAGTCACCGTAAATGAACAATTTAGGAGTAATAGGAAATTTACTAAAGAGAATTGACCAAATTTCCTTTTTTTTATAATACTGGTTTCTAGATGTCCCACAGCTGGGCCAAAGCCTCTTCCATAACAATATCATAAAGACCATTTTTTTATAACTTTCATATAATATTGTAATAATGTAAATACTTATTCATTGAATACCAAAATATTTATTACATTTATATTATATATTTGTCTTATTATTTGTATATTTTTCTTGTTTATTACACCTGTCACACACTCTACACCACCCTTGGTTGTCTGGAATGAATGCCTAAGGCATTAAGTCCGCCTTTGTACCAATTTTGTGCAAGAAGTTCAAGTAAATAAATATTGAAAATAATGATCTTTCATCATAAAAATGTACCCATATTCCATTTGAAAAGGAGATAGGTAAGTAAGTACTTAATACAGCATTCGACACATGAAAAAATTATGTTACAATTTTATTCAACACAGTCATGAAAAAATGATGTTAAAAAAATGATGTTGCATTAGCCTTATCCAGAACAGTAGGTACTTAACCAAATTGGCCATTTTAAAATGCTAAATGTACCCAATATAAAAAAAAACTATCCCCTTATGAACAATAAATATTTCTATTGTTTCAGTAGATGTAAGTGCTACGTCTTTCTCAAACATAAACTTTTTATAAATTATTTTTCAATGCTTTACCACAACATAAATAGTCGGAGAGACACGAACAATATCGATATTTATCGTGTGCGATGCGAAAACTGTGTATTTTAAACCTAATAGTTCTCTTTATCATGACCGCTAGATTTATTAAAGTTACCTCATTCCAGTCATTACTATGTAATAGGTGTCATTTTAGAAGCCATGTTATTACGCAAAGTAGATATGAAAATGTTTGATTTGTGTATCAGTTGGCACTTTATTTAGACTAATGGCGAAATTTTTGTTTAGAAGTCTTCACATGATAAGTATGAGCTGTGCGGTTTCGGATTTGTTCAAAACACTTGTTTGTAATTTAGTTATTTTGGACAATAAATAAGTGACGTTATAGTAGAAGGTATTATTTTAATACGATTTCAGGATACCGACCTGCTAGTCCCCAATACAACTTTTTTTTTTGTATATTGATGTAGCAATCTTGCTAAGTTATCAATTTTTACCATAGGTAGACTAAGGTAAGTCTCTGAACGGCAAAGCAAAGACGTTTCCTAATAAAAAAAACACTTAGAACATAAATAGCAATACAACGTTATTGATATGTTTTTAAATGAAAGAAACTAATTGTTTTACTTAGATTATGAAAAGGAACTTCAAATAACAGAATCTATATACATAGAATGCCAACAACATTCCCTTCCTTGGCTTCGCTGTAGTCGGGTAAAAAGCAGTCTTACCGTTTTTGCTTCTAATTCTTTTTACGTTTGAAAAGTCGTAGTTTTCTAAAGATTTCTGATCCACTTAAAGAAAATAAATTTTTTAAATTCCTACCCATTAAACAGCTGACAGAAACAATGTATTTTAAACATTTCTCCGTACCTAAACGTTACAAAATTCTTAAGCCATTGCGTGTGTATTCGATTCCGTAGTAAGATAATATGTATGAATGAAAGTCTCATCAAAATTCAACCAGCCGCTTGATGTATTAACAAATAGTGAACATGAGAATCGTTTGCGTGTTGAATAAGTTGCAATAAATCCCACGGCCATTTTGGTTATTTAAATTAAAAAGTATTGTTTTGTTGTACGAAGAGGTTTTTGACCCAAAGCATTTTTATTTTGTACACCAAACGAGCAGGAGTCAATTACAAATTATTTTTGATTTGTTCTTGAATCATTGTATTAGCATCACTCAATTTCAGAATTTATTCAATTTGATTAAAATGGTAACGTACTTACATACCTACATGGCCCGGGTCAAATCTCTATTCAATGTATTCAAAATATGGGCGTAGTTGAGAATTCAAGATAAGGCGAATTAACTAGCTGATAGTCAACTATATTTTAATCGTCATAGATAACCTACCTATTTGCCGACAAAATCTTTTAAACAGGAAATCATACCGAAGCTACCTGCCAGTCACCCATCCATCGGTTAACTTTAACCCACACTTAAATATCATAAAAAAACTTAAAAAAAACCTTCGTAAATTCAAAGAACTTAAAAAACAAAAGTTCCAAAATATACCCGTTTTTTATCACCATAATCCTACTGAACCCAATATAAGGAACCAATTTTCAACAATCTATTTGAAAACAGAAGCCGTCCCGCCTATCTGCTCCCTTATTGGCTACCATAACATTGTTAGAAAAGTATCACCTAGAATATATCCGTCTCTTTCTAACTTACTAAACTTGTATTAAGCATTCGGTTTTCTCTGTCTCTCGTACTATACAAATTACAGATGGCTTAATGTTTTTCTACGAGACCGCTGTTATAAATTTTTAGGGCATTCTAATGTTTGAACGAGGGAATCCAAATCCAATCCTATGTCACACAGAATAAGACTGAATCTTTAATAATTTTGTGCTGTCGCTTACACCATTTTGGTGTGATACAATCCAGGTATAATTTTTAACACAAACTTTTTTGCCAAACGGTGTGTAATCGTTATACTTACTTGTAATGGCGTCGGGTATGTTTTTTTTTAAACATTCAGAACGGTTCCTGGACGGGTGTTAGCAATTATCCACGTACCTATCTAGATTTTAGATAAAACCAGTTTATATTTTTTGCATACTTTGTTATTGCGATGTGTCCTTCCGTTGCGTATTTACCTAGATATAGGTATTGGTTCTGTTCTTAATTATGAAGAACTTAAGGCATTTTGTTAATTGATGTTTAAGTGAGCTTGCGTAATGGGGAATAATAAAGTTATAGATGGATAATAAGCGGCTTGTCACAGTTGTCACGTATGAATGATAGCTGCTAATTATGTGGCTTCATGGGTAATTCCTGTAGTTATTCTAATGTGAATTAAAATACTTTGTTCAAATTATAAGCCGCACCTTTTTAGGTGACTTAATGAACGAGCTTTGACAATCTTGTAGCACTAGCCAAGCTGCTGGTGATTTCAAATTCATAAAGTCTTTGCAACCCTGGTACAATATGCAAAATGCGAAACACAATTATTTAAGAATAGTGATCATAGACCCTTCGGACAAATAGTGTGAGTGCAGTCTTCCCGACCAGACATTTCCGCCCATGTTGAAGTAGCTTAGGTACCTACCCAAATTCATGTCCGGACACACTATGGACAATTTAAACATCTTCGAACATGTTGCCAGCTAATGGGTGCATTAATTTAAGTAGGTATATAAAAAACAAAATACACTCGACTTAAAAAGAGCAACTCTATTGTCTGCTGCTGACGGACATTTGCAATAGCAGTGATTGATAAGATGCATTTTCAACCTTTGTAGGAGTTTATGTTTTAACTGACTTTAGGAAGAGGAGGTTCTCAATTTGACTGTACATACGTTTTTTTGTATTTGTTACGCGATATCTTCGGCTTTACTGTATCAGTCGGTATACATCGATGATCCCATATACATTTTAATTAATTTCATTAAGTACCTAGTATTGTTTTTTGAGGTTTACGCGATTATTAGAAATTGAAATAAAACAACTTTTTAACGGATTCTATCGCAGTTTATTTTGATTTTAGTTCCTGACGTTTCGACACCTTTGCAGGTGTCATGGTCACGGGCAGACTGAGGTGGTATTTGTCTTGACATGAGATGTTGCTCGTTCTACCTTAGCATACACGTCCTTTGATAGGACTAATTATCAGAATTCTAGGACCCTAAAAACTGACAAAAATTAATGCATTCTGTGACCAATTCATAATAATAAATTAATTTAAAAGTACTTTGCACAAAACTTGAAGTTTTTATATAGTTTTTAATATTATTTATATATGCAGCTATCTACTATAAAATTTACATTTTAGTGCTTGTTTGTTTTTTTGTGTATTTTTATTATTTTTTCTTTGCACGAATGATAATTTATTATATGACCAGCCGAGCGATTCCGAAAATGACCAAACTCACCTCACCTCTCACACTCACTTCACTGCTTACATTACTTGTACTTTTCACCGTATTCTGAAACTGCACTCAAGTTCAAGTGATGTCGAAATCTCAGGTGAAAACTTTTGAGGTGGGCTTAGACGGGTCTAGCTTTAGTAACATCAAATAAACCTTAATTTCGGAATACGAAATCTAGTTTTCACCGACGAATTCGCCGTGACTTTGTCTAATGTATTTTCGGAATCGACGGGCTGTTTATGTTATTTTAAGGCTGTATACCCTTAGGGCGGGAATATAGGTTACTTAGTTATTGAGAAGTACCTCCATCTGCTTTTGAATATTGATCTATGACTGTTTGTGAAGATCAACGTTTATAATGATACAAGCTGTGCCCCGCCGTTTCACCTGCCAGTTTTCCCCGTTGCCGTAAACGTCACATTTTATTATTTATACTAGAATAAATATTTATTCTGATATTCGGGTCGGAGAGGAAAAATAGAAGATATAGAAGATTTACTAGCTCAATATAAAAATATTTTGTATGCCTTTTTTACAACTCGATACACTTTATAACATATTTAAATACCCAATTGTCGAATGGCAGTGTTATCCACCACTGACGAGCGATCGAAATAGTCTTAAGAACTGTCAACTTTTTAAGACAGCGTGATAATATTCTACATTGTCATATCTAAGCTAAGTTGGTAGGAAATAGATATACGCTTTATTTATAACCTCTTCCTATGGAAAGCACTGGAGCATGTAATGGTGGTTCTATTTGAGGCGATAGGGGGCTGTTAGTCGTAGATTGATTCGAAACAAGTCTAACGTTCATATTGCTAATACAAGGAACCTAATTGTAATAAATAATTACCGGCCACCCGTGACCATGGTGCATGTAAGGAATGAAACGTTGGAAATTGTGGATTTGAATATAATCGTGGTGGAGTCCGTTGGACATAGTTTTTTTTAAGATTTGGTACTTGAAGCAAAAACTTCGTACCTACACCTTTATAAGAAAACTAGCTTTTGCTCGCGACTTCGTCCGCGTGGAGTAATGACTTCCGTCAGAATTTGGGTTTTTCACTTAGTTATCGCCTGTTCCATGGTCTATCGATTACATGTGTAAACAAACATTAAAAAAATCAAATTTGTATTATATTAGAAATATGTCTCCATGAAATCATGGTCTAAAAAATGCTATGTTCACTTATACATATGCTATGCTCACTTGCTTCACTGGTGGAACCTACATACAAAGATTTAAGTGAATTCATTGAGAAATAAACATTTTCAATTTACCACCCTTTTCTCCCCTTTGGGGGGGAATTTCCAAAAATCCTCTCTTAGTGGTAGCCTACTCCTCCCAACAAACACACATGCCAAATTTCAGCTCTTTACGATCAGTAGTTTCGGCTGTGCGTTGTCTGTCATTTACCACCCTTTTCTCCCCTTTGGGGGGGAATTTCCAAAAATCCTCTCTTAGTGGTAGCCTACTCCTCCCAACAAACACACATGCCAAATTTCAGCTCTTTACGAACAGTAGTTTCGGCTGTGCGTTGTCTGTCATTTACCACCCTTTTCTCCCCTTTGGGGGGGAATTTCCAATTATCCTCTCTTAGTGGTAGCCTACTCCTTCCAACAAACACACATGCCAAATTTCAGCTCTTTACGATCAGTAGTTTCGGCTGTGCGTTGTCTGTCATTTACCACCCTTTTCTCCCCTTAGGGGGGGAATTTCCAAAAATCCTCTCTAAGTGGTAGCCTACTCCTCCCAACAAACACGCATGCCAAATTTCAGCTCTTTACGATCAGTAGTTTCGGCTGTGCGTTGTCTGTCAGTCAGTCAGTCAGTCAGTCAGTCAGTCAGTCAGTCAGTCAGTCAGTCAGTAACGGAAGAGTTTTATATATATAGATTGCACGGATGAAAGAGTACGAAATCTCGCACACTTAGAGAGGAGAAAGAGTTCAGAATACTTATTTTTTTAAATTAGATTGCATAATAAAAAAACATTACGACATTTTTTAATTATAGATTAATATTGTTTGTCTTTACTGAATGACATATTATCTAAAACTATAAGCAAAAACTTTGACAACTTATTCAAACTTGAAATTAAAACAAATTATGGTTGATTTACTCTTCTCCTAATACTCGTTAAGCTTCGTATAATAAACTCATCAAATTTAAAACCGAACGATGACAATTAGGTAGGTAATTTAAAAACGCAAATAGCTCAGTTTAAAATAAAATTAAAGTACCTTGAATAGAATATAAAGTTCATTACAAACGATAGATAAAAGAAAAGGTTAAGTCCGTCAATCACTTGCCAACACGATAAATGTCGATAGTTAAAAATGTAAAAGACAGCTTTGTTGCATTTTAAAAACAGTTCAGTCTCGAAATCGATAATGCACTCCAACACTTTGTAATCCTACTATAAATGTGAAAGTGTGGATGTTTGGATGTTTGTTGCTCAATCACGCAAAAACGGCTGAACGGATTTGGATGAAATTTGGCATGCATGTAGCCTTTGACATGGAAAGGAACATAGGCTACTTTTTATCCCGATTCCTTAAGTAGTTCCCCAGGGGAAAATTGAAAATTGTTTCCAAGCTAAGCCGTGGGCAGACAGCTTAGAAATTTGGTATTTTTCTCTATTACAGCGCAAACTATAACACGGGTGAATTTTTTTTTTCCATTTTTCATTACTTTCACATTTTTTATGTCCTTTTGGACCCAGTTCTGAAGTCCACGCAGATGAAGTCGCGGGCAGAAACTAGTGTCGTATATATTTGTTTCTATTTATATTCAGAATACCTACAGTTTATAAAAAAATAATACCGACTTGTAAGTGCCCCACGGACATTTATATTCTTATTTAAACCTCTTGACTTCATAGAAGGTAGGGACATTAACGACCACGCTTGGAATTGAAATTTTTGGAATCCCTTACGATCCTTTCCTTATCCAAACTGTCAGCGATGTCATAGAATAATGAAGAAATAATGCTATAGGAAATTTGAGGCATTTAAATCTTAGTCTATGGACAAACAAATCCTGGATTGTTTTTACTAATTTCCGAAAATATCTCAACTAATTAAACCCTCGGTTTCTTTAAAGCATTGCCGGTAAATGTAATGACAAGAAATTACACTTTGACTTATTTATCGTTATTAAACCAAGGTCATAATAAATTAGTAACGTGATTTTTTCGAACATAGTCATTAAAAGCAAGGATTTCATTCATTCATATTCATTGTAATTCAAACCCTTTAAAATAATAGGTTCCCTACAGTATTTTTAATGATTCGAAAACGTGAGTGCGTGTGTACGAACCACCATAACCTCTCATTTATAGTCTAATAAAATCGTTAATATCTTCATCTACAATTAGAAATCAATAACATGTTTAATTTTATAAATGAGTAATGAATGTGGCTTGTTTTTAACGCAATGAAAAATAACCAAACGATTGAATCGCATGCTTGATCAACACTGTCTGCATGCTCACTACTTACACGGTTACTTGGTTTGGTGCAATTCTATTTAATAACCATTGGTTCCGCATATATAATCTTTGAATAAAATATTTGCATACCATAACACAGCTACAGCTATTATGAAGTCTAAAATCTGTCATAGTTTATTTCCGTCAAGATCTGCGAATAGAGCTATTGGCCCCAATTCTAATAAACACGTACTTAACTAATTTAATTCAATCGGTATCTTTTTCACTTTTACATATTTAGAAAAGCAAAAACGAAAATAGAATTACTGTCAAATTTAGTTCCGACTAAAATTGACACACAAATTAGGCGAAAAGTGAAAACGTGTGCTCTAAAACCACTGTGATGTTCCAGGCGAAAACTATGTAGTTTAACATTTCTAAGTTAGTTATTATCTGTTGCCGTCCTTTTCTCATGCTTTATATTAGTAAAATTTAGCAATGGATAAAATTTAGTTTAGTTTGCGCACGGAGGAATTAGCGCCATTGGCTGCTGGAATTTTAAAGGCGAACAACCTTTAAAAATAGTAGTTTGTCTAAACTAAATGTTAGACACGTGTGGCGGGCTTGTCCCAAAATAATGAGTTTTTAAGAGATTTTGAACTTAAGTTATCCGAGTTGTTATAGTGATCTTGCTAGAGCTTCCTTATTTCTAGACAATCGTTTTTGTCATCTACTAAATAATACTTGTTCCTACTTAGTCTGTGTTTTTTGCATGAGTTTTGAACGTTTGTGAAATCCACCGTAACAGGGATTAATAAACAAAAGAAACGATATAATTCTAGCTAGTGACTCTAGTTTTTTTTACTGTTGTCTTGAGTTATATTTATGATAAATGGTATAATGATAAGATATCTCCAAAAACAAAAAGGTTTCTTCTCTACACTTACAGAACCCTAAACCACACGTGCGCAAGATTTTCTCTACCACAAAAACTCGCAGTACCATACAATACTAGGAATATAATTACAGTGTTTGCATACGCTAATTGTGGTACGTTATCGTAAGCATCTGGCTTCGTCTGCGCAATGGAGTGGAGAGGCAACGGTATGCACGCTACTTAGTTTGTGAGGTCAATCAATGTGAGTGGAGGATTTATTTATAAATGATACCATTTCATCACTCTACAAAATAACAATCTTCACATAGTATGAAAAAGTCGCTGCCACTGTTTATACGATTAGAATTATTAAACTACGCAACGAATTTTAATGCACTTTTTAGCAATAGATAGAGTGATTCAAGAAGGTATTTGCGTATAATTATAAACTTTTTTTAAAAGATTACTAGCAATGTGTATTACACATTACTAGTATTCTTGTTAACCCCTCGAGCTAAGTTTAGATGCCTATGTTACGAGTGGGTTCACGTCAGTAGTATAATGGTTGGGATTCGAACCCTAGAATCGCAAGCCAGTAGGCTTTAGGCTACTGTGACTGGCCTGTTGATCTAGTGGTTAGTGACCCTGACTGCTAAGCCGGAGGTCGTGGATTCGATTCCCACCCATGACAAATCTTTGTGTTCATTCTGTGTCTGGTAGTATTTTATCTATAATATGTAAGTATGTATTAATAATAATATAAGTATGCTTATCAGTTGTCTGGTTGCCATAGTACAGGATCTGCCTAGTTTGGGATCAGATGGCCATGTGTGAGCTGTCCCAAGATATTATTATTACCCTTGCGAAGCCGGGGGCGGGTCCGCTAGTACCTACTGTATAAATGATGCTTTATATTAATTGATTGAGCTTGTTTTGCTTGCATCTCCTAGATCATACACCAATCTGATAGAACAATTACAAGATCTTAAGGTAACTGGATATTGTGTCTGATAACCGAACTGAGGTAAAAAGAATTGAGAGTTTATTTTTTAACTAAATTTATATAAATTCGAGAGCTTAATACTATAGCTATAACTTTATTTATTACTATTAAAAAATGAGTAGGTTGGTACTCATTTAGAAGCAGTTACATAAATAGTTTGCAAGTTAAGCGTAATCTACACACATCAAAAGTGTCTAGGGATCAAGCATTTTTATGCGGATTTCTTGAGATTGAGATGTGGCTTTGTAATAAATTTATGATTTTATAAATTTATATGGATCCTTTTTGGTGCATTTCATAATTCGAATCAGGAACTGTGAATCAAATTCGAGTAAAAGATGAAAATCAGCTGTCAATATTTTCCCTATAAAAACATACAACGCATTGAAGACATTATTAGTGCTACTGTTTCCCTACTACTGATTAAAACCAACGTTATTATGGAGCGGCGACGTCATTTAAGCAGGGAAGAAATGCTCAGAGCCGTGGGAATGATAGAAGCTGGTTCCCGGCAACGTACTGTGGCTTTAGCTCTGAATACAAGTCAGAGTGTTATCAGTCGACTTTGGACACGTTACCGAAGCACTGGTACCGTGGCTGAGCGCCATGGAGGACGGTATCGCTGCACCACACGGAGACAAGACCGATACATTCAAATCTTAACTCGAAGAGCTCCAACAATAACCGCCATGATGTTAGCCGTGAGGCTTCATCACTCTTCAGGGAACTTAATTAGCGACCAAACAGTCAGAAACCGCTTGCATGAAGTGAACCTTCATTCCCGAAGACCGCTACGGGTACCACCTATAGCAATGCACAATCGTAGGATTCGATATCAATGGGCTCTTGAACACAGAAATTGGGCAGAAGAACAATGGCGTTTCGTGTGCTTTTCTGATGAGTCTCGTTTTGGTATGAGACCGGATACAAGACGTATTATACGACACTGGAGAACCCCTGGACGCCAACAGCGATTAAAATCCTGCCAGGAAGTCCATCCTTATAGTGGTGGAACCATCATGGTATGGGCGGGTATTTGGATCGGCGGAAGAACTGAGTTGATTTGGATCAGAAGCAACCTCAACGCTCAAATTTATGCTGAGACGATTGTATCAGACGTCATCGTTCCTCTACAAGTGCAAATCGGTCCCTTATTTCAGTTAATGCATGATAATGCACGACCGCACACCGCAAGAGTTGTAAGACAGACTCTCGCCGCAGCTAACATCAATGTCCTGCCCTGGCCTGCTCAGTCGCCAGACTTGAACCCGATTGAGCATGCATGGGATATGCTACAGAGAAGAGCTCTGCCGAATATGGAGGGTATCCAGTCGCAAGAAGACCTTTTTTTGTTGTTGCAACGAACATGGGCGGCCATTCCACAGCGTGATTTGGATGAACTCATTTTGAGTATGCCAAACCGATGTTCTTGTGTTGTTAGTGTTCGCGGTAGAAACACGGATTATTAATTGTTTAAGTTACCCAATAAATTTTTAAAGAAAACTGTTATTTCAGTCTTTTTTTCGAACTTTTGTGTTAGTGGTTCAAATGTCAAAAATCCCTTTATTAGGAAAATGGCAAATTTCTTTATTAATGCAAAGGTGACTTGGTTTATCGTTACTGTGACAAACGAAAACACTTTATTCGATGAATCCTTAAAGAAAATTTTAATTAATATCAATCAGGAGAAAAGTTATTGCAAAAATATATGTTGATCCCTAGACACTTTTGATGTGTGTATATGCTTTCCTTTTAGTTAACAATATAATTTTGTTTCATTTTAGCCTGTTTTGGATGACAAGCTTCACTTCGAATTTGAATTGACAAGAATATTGTGATGGCCTAGCGGTGAATGACTGAATTCGAACCCAGGCAAGTACCAATTAGACTTTCTCAAAGTGATATGTACTTTATTAATAAAATAATTCTTAGATACCAATGACAAACGGTGAAGCTAAACGTCGTGAGGAGCCTGTATTACAAAAATTGGAATCTTAAATTGCCAACCCGCAATAAGTAATCGCAGTTTATTTATTAGTACATGGAGGTATTTAGAACTGTGAGAAAAAGTGTCGTAGTGGCCTAAAGTGTCGTGGTGGCCTAACGGTTCAATGACCGGATTCGTATGCACATGGTTGCAGGTTCGAACCCAGGCAAGTACCAATGTGACTTTTTCACAGTTATATGTACTTTCTAAATCATTCTAAGACATCATTGACAAACGGTGAAGGAAAACACCGTGAGGAAACCTGGATTCCAAAATATTGGAATCTGAAATCGCCAACCCGCAATGAGCCAGCGTGGTGATCAATGCTCATTCCTGCTTTATAAGGGAAGAGGCGTGTGCCCAGCAGTGGGACGTTTATAGACCGGTATTATTATTATTATTATATTTTATTGTTATCTCCTTTATTTTAAAATACACATATAAATTACATTTTTAAATATATACTACAAAAAGGTTTTTTTTTAAGCTTTCATGAGGTTCTCGTCATGAAGGATAGTGATATCAACAATCACGGCCCGTCGCTCTGATCGATCTATCACCACTATATCAGGCTTATTGGCTACAATAGTCCTGTCAGTGATGATTATTATTTATATAGCATGTTGCGAGCACAGACAGCAGTTACTAAAACAAAACAGTTATCTCAATGCTCATGCCTTTTCTATATGGGAAGAGGTATGTCCAGCAGTGGAACATTTATAGGTCGATATTAAAAGCTTCATTTGTTTTTCAATAATTAGGTACTATGAAGAAGACAAACCACCAACTACTTAACCTCAAGGAAATACACACACAGACACCTACATTACACGCTCAATTTAAATGCTCATCAAAAAAACGTACACACTACTAACGAGATAATAGGTCGGTGAATCTTTGACTATTTGACATCCTACTGCACCTACCAAATATATTGACCTCTGGCAATACATCAAATATTTAAACGCCAACAATAACATCCAAATTTAACCTTAAAATAAAAAAAATACGTATCATATTAAACAAAAACAAATATGACTCTTCATGTAGTTTTTAGAAATGAAAATGAAATCTAGATTTTTCATTGTTTTTTTTATATTTTGGTAACATTTTGTATTGATGTGTTTGGAGATTTTTGTGTTATGAACAAAGTGAGGGCTCATGTTATGTTGGTCAGTGTATAGTGGTTTAATTTTAGTAAATGAGTATGAAGAATCGTTCAGTTCGGCCCCTTTGATGTACAAAGCGGGTGATACAAAGGAATCGTGTAATTGGTACGGATCGTGTGGGGTTCTATTTGTAAGGTCTTGGGTTCCGTCTAATGCTAATTATTTCTAAAATTTGCCTTTTTCTTTTAAACTGTGTCATAATTTAATACACACTTCGAATCCTGCTTAGTTGGATAACAACAAAGCAGCAAAATCAAGTAATATTTATGTATATTTTAAAATAAAGGTAAAAATGCTTGACGTATTATATTATCTACGAATATTTTATGCATTTTGTATAGGTACATTAAAGTGTGCTCTTCCAATCATAACAAAATGAAGGAACTTGTGATGCACAAGGAGTCTAGCCACAATTTCCTTATCCAATTTTGTATTAAATATATCCGGGTTCGTATCTTACAGTATATTACATATAGTACCTATCTAAAACATAAAATTCCAAGTTACCAAACTCCTCCGAAATGGCTGGATCGATTTGTATGAAATTTTGAGTGCATATCGGTAGGTCTGAGAATCAGCCAACATCTAGTTTTCATACCCGTAGTGTTAGGGTGGCTCTCCCCAGATTTTAAAAATGTGGCAGGACATCGTTTTCCGTGTCAGCTAGTATTATATAATTATTATAAACAAACTTATAGAAAAAACCAAGTGCGCTGACGCAGTATTATAACAATTATCATATCTGATCGTAATACGCAAGCTGACAATTCGAACAAATTATACGAACGATTTGCGATTTTTAAATTTCGAACACGGAAGAGGCGGTTTTTAAATGTAACGGTTTTTTCAAAGGTGTTCGTTCAGAAATTTTAATTGTTTATGTCTTTTTAAAGTATTAATTAGTTTTTTTTGGTAGAAATTACGATTTTGCTAATAAGTAGGTAAATTTAATGGGCGAATGTTGATAATAATGTAATTACAACGTAAATACACATTGCACATGTTTCTATGCATTTATTCATAAATAATATTTACTTAAGCTTTAAGAGTACAAAGTTTTACTAAAAAAACTTTATACTAATGTTTTATTTACATTCGGACCCGCCCAACACGCGTAGACCAGTATTAAATGCGTAGAATCTATTAAAAAAAACAAAGTCGGGTTTGTTGCAATACTTATAACTGGAGAAAGGGTGGACCGATTCTCATGATCTTAGATTTATTGGATTCGTCTCTGACCCGAATAGCAGAATAAACATTGTTTTTTTTTTTTTAATTTACAAAAAAATAAATAAGAAGATGTTTACCGGAAGGTGAAAGTGATGGAAGCCTAATGGCTAGGGTATATGGTCGCGGGTTCGAATCCCACCCATTGCGCTATCGACGAGAATCCACTCGTAATACAAGCATAAATTTAGCTTACAACGAGGGGTTAACAAGAATATTAGTAACCGCGGACACAAACTCACACATATAAAACCCTCTACCTCCACAAACTAGTTATACATAAAACCCTCTTGAATCACTCTATCTATTGTTGAAAACTGCATTGAAATCCGTTGAGCAGTTTAGAGACCTAAGCGTAGAGACAGCGGGAGCGATTTTTTTATACTAAGTATGTAAAGCGGCAAAGCTATTGACAAAATTATATATTAAAATATTGTACAAAGAGAGAAACAAAAAAGTTATTTGATACTAAATAAATGTGGACAACATCACATAAATACATTGCTCCGAATCTAAAGAAGGTTTTTTTCTACCTTGACCCGTCCGGGGATCGAACCCGGGGACTCAGAGCTGGCGACACCTTGAAAACCGGTGTGTACGCCACTCGGCCACGGAGGTTGTCTCAAATACATCATTAATTAAATATCGACAAACACAGTAAACTGCTGATCCAAAAAGGCATAAACTTTCGAGATAGCCATAGAAAGCGACGGTAATTAATGGTTTATCCCTTACATCCATTGTATTTTTAATTCTACAGCAGTAAAATACAATTATGAAAGGTCGCGAGTTCGAATCCAACAACCTACAAATCCATTTTAGATAGTAAATAGCATTATTATTAATGAAACATAAATTCCCTATAGATAATAAATTAAAAGAAAACTAATAAAAATAAATTTAAAACAATGAACAAAAGTCAATATGTTTTTGTCGTTAAATTTTAACACTTCAAAAACCAATTTAAATTTATCAAAATGCTATTGAATTCGCAATTAATTATCGTTGAACTTTGGACATGTATTTTGTGTATTTAATTGGTATGTATTGTATATAAAGATCAGTCAAAATAATTATGTCGGATCCGAGATGGAGAATCGAATAGTCATCGATCTCCGAAAGTCTCTCTTGAAGTATTTGAATTTTTAATTTTAAATACCTAATTATAAACATTAAAAAAAAGCATAATTTATGCATTAATAAATTTTTCATCAGCCACACGTTTAAAATTAAAAGTAGGTAAGCATAAAATATACGTACATAAAAATATGGACTTTCGGTCTGAAATAAATGATTTAATAAATAAAATCAAATAGATCCCGCGTTGGTCGTAATATTTTTGGAACTGCATTTTTTTTTATTTTTACTTATATGATACATAGGTAAAGTTTGTGATTTTAGGTATATATAGAAAGTAATATCTGGAACTACTAAACCGATTTTGATAAAATCTTTTCGCTAGTAGAAATTTACAATATTATTCTTGGGGCCATAGGCTATAATTATTATTTAGTGATGTTTGATGCCCAGCGAAATTGACCCGGATCAGTAAGTTGAAAATAAAACATGTATCTTTTCTTCTCGGCTCGATTGCATACACCTAAAAAATTTTTGGTAGCATGTAAGAAGGTACTTCACTGCTTCGTTTGTTTTTTAAAGTGGTTTAATCAATTTCGCGTCAATTTCCCTTTTCTTTATCAAGTTAGAGTGGTGCCAGGGCGTTCAAAAATACTAGTACTTGATACTAAAACCTGTTATCCATTTAACATTTTCAGTTATCCATTTATTCCAGTAATTAGCCTTAATCTGAGGTTTAAAGGGACTTATCTTCGTTCCGTGAAGACTCAATGAGACACCTTTTGAACCGAGCTTATCGTATTAACACAATTATCTGCCAATAGTGACGTCTTTATTTAAGTGCTAGGTTTTTTCTGTGTTCAGGTGAACTTAGTTATACCTGGATATTATTTGGAATAAGTTTGGACGTGCAACTTTTTTAACTAGTAGTCAAATTTTCAGTTTTTTTTTACTTTTCACTCATAATATTCTTGTAATAGTTATGAGTAATTGGTGTAATGTTACTAAAGATTATATAACGTGTAAACCTTGCAATTATGCAACTAAAAATCACCATAAGAACATGATTTATTTATAAGTTTATCACGACACCAATAACATTCGTACATGCATAGGTATATTTTTCTGCAATCATGAAAAATATCCATCAAAACCTATTGAAAAAAAAAGTATATGGCATAGGATACTTTTTTTATTTAGAATAATTATTATTGAAAGCCAATTTGAAGGTATTGTGCCATGACTGGCTAAAAATCGAATTAGTTGTACGGAGGTACTTATATTTTATTATAATTTTCAAAGGGCATCCAAACTTGACCCCAGCTTCATATACTAAACAGACGACATTGACCCTTTTCACTGTACTTGTTTATAAAAAAAAGTCCGTTAGAATCGCGTGCGCAAACGATCGTACACATTCGTTCTTGGAAGCATGCGTCAACGATTAAGATAGGTATCATTATGACAGCCCGTTGTTAAATATAAGCAGAAATAAATATTGTATTAATAAGATTGGTTTATACCAGATATATTTATGTTTATTTGCAATATTTTAGAATGTTATCTTCCATACCAATGACAGCGAAAAAGATTTTAAACGCGCAAATCTCTTTATGTGCCTGCCCCTCTAGAAAGTGATATTTCTACAAGCGATAACGATGATAGAAATCACTTAAATGACATTAAATGTATGGAAATGACATTTGTTCTCGATATGTCACGTGACTTAGACTTGTCACTTTCACACATTTAATGTGGTTAACGCTTGTAGAATGTCACTTGGCTAGGGAAGCTGCTGTATTGAAAGAAAAGCTTTTGATGTATGATAGCCTGATTTTTGAGGAATAGTTGAATACCTATTTTAGAGAATAAAAATTTCGCATCAGAATGGAAGTGCAGCAAACAGCTAGTTTAATATTCTTTAAGAATGATTTTTCTTATATAGGCATTTTTAAAGATAAAGATATTTTATTTGTATGAAACATGTGTACATCAATAATACATAAAATGCTCATTGGAGATGGAAATATAACAGTTAGACCATTATGTTCTTACCGTTTATTTGAAAAGTAATCAATTAGATTTATAGACTGTTCGTCTCAAATGACCCACGGTAGAGGTCGAGCTAGGCTGTGGGCTGTAGGTCATCAAATAATTAAGATATTATGTCCCAGGAAGTAGGTAAGCTGGTCCCAAGTAGTAGTACTTACCGCTCTCTTGTATAATACCAACATAAAGCTTATGAGGAAAAAAAAACGATTTGAAACAAAAAAAAAACAGGTTAGAAAGAATATAGGTATCTAATAAAAAGAGGCTTAACTTAAAATTCTTAATTTACTCCTTACCATTAAAATAAAAATACAGTCAGTAAAAAAAGAAATAATAAAACAACAACCCTTAATTTTTCTATTTTTCATGTAATCAAATGATACTTACGTGATGTTTATTGTAAAATTATGATTATTCTTATTGCAGTTGTTACTTTTATTGCAGTTTAGTCATTTAAGGTAATCTTAATGAAACTATAAACTAATATATAAGTATTACCTTTTTATCTATTCATTGTAACATAAAAATGATTAATTTAATTATAAGGAATTTACACCTTGAATCTTTCGAAATAAGAATTTGATCAGACTATTTTTTCTTGTAATTATATTTCTAAACAAGAAAACTTAATTATCACAACATAATTTGACTTTACGATGCTAGATAAAAAAAGCAATAAAAATCGTTTAAGAAATAGTAATACGAAATATATTTTCAAACCGACTCTTATTTATTTCGTAAATAAATTTTATAGTCAATACCAACCTCTTTTAGTACTTCAAAATGTCAATTCGATGTTCATAAATATTAAAAAAAGTAATTTTCGACCACCATCATCGCTCTATAAAACGTCGCGATAAATTCACCAACTTATACGCCTATTTCAATTCTTCCTGCCTTCAGCAATTAGATAAATATCGTGGTCATGTAAAATAGATATTTAGTGACCAAATAAATACTCAGTAAAAGTTTCAAAAGGTTAAATTTTAAATGTAAAGAGTTCTAGTTGTGATGCCCGGAAATCGGTCCGGTTTGTTGAGCCTTTATTGAGTACCGTTGGCAAAAAAAAATGGATAGGTACTTTTTAATCGATATAAAAAACACTGCCAGCCGATATCGTTCAGTTAACTTTTCTGTTTGAGCTTTACAGGTAGGTATAGTGGTCAATTCGGCACCTGTCACTCATGATGTGAAATTTTATATTTTTTTTTGGACCTTTGACGTTATTTAGTTACATATTCATTTTTAGTTGGGTTTTCAGACGGAAAAACAAAATTTAACAGGTCCACGTTTTTTTTACCCTGATCTGTACCTTTCTTTTTATTACATTTTCCTTCAGAATTCAAATATTATATTCAAGTGAATATAATATTTTTATTTTACTATAGAAGTTAATTATTGTGTTTTATGTTTTTATTAAAGGTGATTGGTTTGACATGTTAATTAGAAAAGGTGTAAAGAGCGTTGCTGAGTTAATACTAAAAGCTGGGATAGGGTAATATTAATAATTTGTTTTAATAATATTAAGGAGTGTTATTTATTAGTTATTTTATTGCACTTTAGTTAATTAGGTATTATAGTCTTGTAATGCGTGTTATTATTAGATATATTTATAAGGTGTGAAGTTTATTTTTATTTTGATACCGCATTTTCACAACTCTTGTAGTTACGAATAATAAAAAGATGAAGTAGGAGGTGTAAATTACACTCCGACTGCAGTGAAAATTATATCTATAACATATTGAAAAAAAAATCTTTGGAAATTCAACAATATGCTAGTTTGGCTACAATAGTAGCCCTATAACTCTCGCTCGAAACTCTCATAATATAATAAACAATGTAGTTTAAAAAAAACAAAATAATAAATATTATTTATCTCTGATATTTTATTTTAATTTTTAATTTTTTTTATGCAAACCCTCCTAAGTTATTACGTAAGTCGGTATTATTTCACAGTTGCTTTGACGGTAGCGCCATCACTCAGTAGCTCACGATAACGCGGTAATAATATTAACGTACTAAAATAAAGGTCTGCGTACACCTGTACACCTGTGGCCATCGTTAATGCTCGCATGTCCTACAAACATCACTTGTTACAATTAAGTCTACCACCCACTGGACTGGCTACTAATGAATGATTTGCAGGCACTTTTATGAGGTCATTTACCTAATAGTTCAAACGACTGATCAACCCCCAGTCTAGATATAATTTCTTTGAATAGGGATACTGGAATGTTTCTATACTTAATATTATTAAAGCCGAAAAATTTCTTTGTTTGGAACGCGCTCATCTCAGGAATTACTGGTCCGATTTGAAAAAAATATTAAGTGATAGATAGCTCCTTAATAGAGGAAGGCGATAAGGTTAATGGCTAGGGCGTCTTGCAATCATGTGGTTGCGGGTTCGAATCCCACCCATTGAACTACCGACGTGACACACACGTCGTAAAACAAGCAATTTAGCTTATTGTTCAGAAGGTTCAAAAATAATCATATTAAATAGTCCATATCTTATAAAATATAGGTCCTGTATAAATCAATAAATAAATAAGATTTTGGCGATTTTGGTAATAAGTAAGTACCTACCTATTCAAAGTAAGTTTCAAAAAAGCTTATTAGTAAGCATATGCAATATTGTTTGACGATTTTAACCAAGTTGACAGGCGATAAATATTTTTTTGTTAAATAGGTAACTTAATTAAAAGAAAATTAACAATGTTAATTTCAAATCAACGTCAAGAATCGTTATAGAAAACGTGCCTCTAAAAACGAATAACAGAATGCAAATTCGATTTTTAAATTACAAATTAACGTCAGAAATTCGCGGACTTTCTTGACATAATCGGCTTAGTACGTACTGGGGGCACGTTTCATAAAAATTAATTGCATGTATTTACGTCTGACATATTTTCACGAGTTACCATTTTGACGCAAAGTTTGCATAATTATTGTTGGCTAGGTATAGATATACAAAATATATAGTTACGTACAAAAGTTATATAAGGTTTTTTTTTTATTTCTTCTTTTTTTTGTATTTCTTATTTTTTTTGTATTTCTTCTTTTTTAATTTATTTGTTATGTGTTTCTTCCTGTACCAATAAAAAGATTTATCTATCTATGTATCTATCTTTTTGTCATAAATTTCATATACCTTTGGAGCTACATATTTAACCTATAATAAGTAATACGTCATCTGCCTATGTGCATTTTTACTACTATACAGGATTAATTTAAAATGAGTGCGTATATTCAACGAGGTAATCAGGTGCATAACACTGAACAACTTTCCCCAAGGGTCATAATCGAAATCTTAAAATGGAAAATGTATTTTTCATACAAAGTGATAGGTCACGTGACTTGTGTTTGTGTGATTTTCAATTTTAAGATTTCGGCCTATGTTTCGTGGGAAAAGATGTTCAGTTTTTTGCATCTGACTTCTGTCTTTATGATTCAATCTTCATCTTACTCCCTATGAATAGCCGAACTATTGTGTTTGTGACACATCAATGTGTCTATTTATTGTTGCTGTGACATGGCAATGTAACTGGACACCTCTGTTTACTAGATCAGGTTATGCAGGTGTGAAGACAAACACACATCCAAAAGTTATTTATTGATTTCAATTTATAAGATACTCCCATGAATAACTGGAGTATCAATCATTTTTATTTTCTTAAAGGCAAAATTATTGATTGATGATCATTGTAATCATTGATTATTATTTTTATTAACTTTTTTTGTGTTTTTTTCGTTCATATTGTATATTTTTATGTTATTTTTAATAAGGTACTTTTTTTTGTGTTTTGTTCGTTTATATTGTACCTATGTATTTTAAACAGCGTCATAATTATGTAACTGTTTGTGTTAATCAAGTCTATTTTTTGGCGACAAATTATAAAAAAAATGGTTTTGCAAAAAAAAAACAAAAGCCTATCTCAATAAATAAAACGGTTTGTTTTTAATAAAAGTTTCACAAATAAAACAAATAAGAAGCCATTTTTTTTATTAATAATTTGAACCAGTTTTGGATTCGAATGTTCAAGCTGTATCATGATATCAAACGCATCTGCCAAGACCGGAAGCAAGCCTTTAGAATGAATAGGACGATGATGATGATTATTTGCATTGAACTTGTAAATATTTCATCACCGCCCTTTCTATTTATCACAATTCAACTAATATACGACTATTATGCGCCTGCGCAAGTCATTTATAACGCCCAACGAGTCCGTTTGTAACTTATATTACAATGCTTTACTACAATTGCAAGAAAATATCTATTCCTGTCTTTTATTGAACGTAAATGAATAAAAATTAAAATCGATACACAAGACATTTTAGTATCACATTTGCAAATTGTTTATGTGTTTATTATGTTCTTTGTTGATAATATGTAAAACGAGTGCTTAGCATAAAAAATAGTCCATCATTAACACCACATACCTTGTATTATACAAGGTATTTTTATGGTACATGCCTGCAGTATCAATGGAAAAACTATATTACACGAGTTTTTAGACTTGGTAAAGAAAAAATAATATGATTATTACGGTATTGTAACATTTACATCAAACAAATTAAGAAATTTGTTGATGATCCCACTTTTCTTCTACTAAATTGGCAGCTATGCAAAGAAAAAACCATTCTACCAAAACCTTTTAATCTCTAAAAAGGGGGCTATCGCGTATCAAAAATCCGCTAGGGTCGCTAGTGTCGCATAAGGTTTAACTGTCATTTTCTACAAATGAGGGACAAGATACTGGCCGGCAATTTATCGTCGCCTCACCCGATTCGCGCCGGTGTCCCGCAGGGCTCGGTGCTCTCTCCGCTCCTCTTCTCGCTGTACACTAGCGATATCCCCAAAGGTGGCACTTCCCAGATAGCTTTATATGCCGATGATACGGCCATTCTATACTCGGGCCGTCTGCCCGAGAGCATAGGACGTCACCTCCAGATCGCGGTCAACGCCCTCGGGCAATGGTTCGCGAAATGGAGGATCGAAGTCAACCCCTCTAGGAGCGCAGCCGTACTGTTTTGTAAGAAACGTATAGCACCCGCGCTTCCTCCCCCTATCACCCTTTTCGGCGAACCAATCCCTTGGGAGCGGCAAGCCAAATACCTGGGAATAATCCTTGATCGAAAACTCACGTTCATAGAGCACCTTCGGAAGGTCCGCTCTCGCGCCGCGTTCGCCCTATACCGTCTTCATAGTATTCTAAACGTGCATAGTAAACTATCACTTACTTGTAAGCTGAGAATTTACACAATGTGCGTGAGGCCTATTATGACTTATGGCAGTGTCGTGTTCGCACACCTGCCCGACAGTCGACTCCGTAGGATGCAAACCCTCCAGAATCGCTTCTTACGCAGGGCCACGGGAGCCCCGTGGTTCGTGCGTAATTCGCAGCTTCACTGCGACCTCAAACTGCCGACCATCAAGCAGTTTATGAAACGCGCGTCCGTTAAATTCTTCGATTCCGCCGAATCGCATAGGAACCCCCTCATCGTGGCCGCGTCCCTATACCGACCCTCCGCCATCTCGCGCACTAGGCGCCCAAGGCACGCTCTAACTTATCCCGATGATAGCATTACGCTCCTTCAGGAGGCCTTCAGCCTCACTCAAACTAGCACCACTACACAAAACCGCCGCCGACACTATCGTGTCCGTCCTCGCCGTCCTCGGCGAGGCCCGTCGCGAGTAGATAATAATATAAGTAACGTAACGTAACGTTGCCCTCCCGTCCCTAGCGAATACCGGTCCGAGAGCCGGTCAAACTAGTTTATAAAAGTCCCTAAATAATCAAATCATTGATCCAGCTATCCCTTGCTTTTTGTTATTTTTTCGATTGCTAGCAACGATCTAAGTCGAGGTCCGAGTCCCGCAGGGGGCGCCCTTAGCTGTCGTTGCTAGCGCAAATTCTTTAATTTGCTCCTGGCTGGAGGCGTTTTTATAGTCTCGCCAACTTAGTCCGGTGAAGCAGTGAAAGCCTCCCACGAGGCTAACTGCGGCAGTCCTCAACAAAAAAAAAAAAAATGGCCGGCCATTGATCGAAATTGACAGATAGACCTTAAGCGACGGTAGCGATCCTAGCGGATTTTTGCTACGCGATAGCCTCTTGGGATATATATTTTCTTAAAAAGGATGTTGCACTAGTTATAAACAAAAAAAAATAAAGAATCGGCAAAAAAATAAAATTTCAGCTGAATACTCTATTTAACAAAGAGCGACAACTTAAATGACGAACACAACCCAATTTAGTGGGTAATACAGTGTCCCATTTTAAGACTGGATCGTAATAATAACAAATTATCTTATCAACAACTTCAAAACACAAATTCACCCTTACATTTTTTTCTGTATCAAGTAACTAAAGTCAATTATCATACGCAAGACGATTGCAACCGCAATTGTCTTGTAAATTTGTAATCATGTCTGTACTTCACAATTATCGACCGATCACTTTTTATTATAATTTGTCTTGAGTCGATCAAGGTTTAATAACCAATTGTATTATGAAACTAATATATACTTTGAAAGAAAAAAAGCTAAAATAACTCTTGATACAATAATAGTCTGTTTGTATTAACATCTGCTGGTCTGACGGATGTGTGATGGTAGAAACATTGGGCATGAAATATGTAACGTGCTTTAGATACTGTTTACTTGTGTACAGTGCTAGAGCTGTTAATACACTCAATTTTGACTGATTGATTCGTTGGGTAGTTTCAAGTCAAATCTAAAGCCGATTAGAACAGTTACCTACATGAATGTTAGCTTCTCCTTGTCCTATCCTTGTCGTGGGTTCCATCCATACGTAGACTAGGTTGTATTAACCCTTTCACTGTCCCGTGAGGCACATATATTATGAACATTTCTATTGTTTAACTATTGTGTCTTCTGACGGGACAGGGAAGGTGTATACATTTTTCCAAGCTATATTGGGGTCGGATAACAGTCTTACTGGATTCAACTGAGTTCCGTATTTTATTTGAAGCGACTATCTGATTCACTGGGTCACACAGTATCTCATAGTAAGAATGTTGAAGTATAAAAGCGGCGATAGCCTAATGGCTAGGGCGTCGAACTTGCGATCATGTGGTAGTCGTTTCGAATCCCACCCTGCACTATCGACGTGAACCTACTTGTAACACAAGCTATTTAGCTAAGCACGAGGGGTTACGAATACTAGTATTGTGCGAAACACATTGCTAGTAAGCTTTTAAAGAAAAAAAAACCACAAAAAATAGTCAGGACCAACGGCTTAACGTACTTTTAGAGGATTCATAGACCAACCGCGAAGAGTGTGGCTATAAGATTAATATCGGCCAAACTGCACAGCTCACTCTTCCATAATTCTTTTTCTTCCTTCTCTTATCCCATTTATATGGGGTCGGCGCAATGCGTATTTTCCTTCCATTCTTCTCTATAACCTACTCTGCCCTGATAATTGTAAATGCAGTACTTGCAAATCGGCGGTTTCGAGATAAACGCGGTAAACGCGTTTTGTGATATCTACACAACAAGTCTGAATTAAATAATGTTTTATAAATACCAGAAAAATAAGAAAAAAATCAAACTTTGTATTGATGTAATTTTTTCTTTATTTTATTATTTCCTTTGGATAAAATGCGCATTACTGCATTTTGTTCTACCATCTAGACTTGTGAACATGAAAGTATCACTAAGCCCAAAGGCAGTATTTGTGTTCATTACTGCAAAATCACCTAGCACGTGTTTAATACTGCGTGTCTATTTATTAATCGTGTCTTAATATCATGCCTGGTACTAGTTGAAAAATTTGTTAACCTTTTACTTCAGCTATCAGATACTATTATGAGAGGATATGTGACGAAATAAAACAGACCTTAATAGGTACTAGAAAAGTGGTTAAAAAAAATAATCAGTCTTTAAAATACACTTTAGGAACATGTAGAATACTGCGTTCAGTGTTAGTGGTGCAATAGAAGCTATTTATTATACTTGCTACGCTCAAACGCGGCATTGGCGAATACTGCGTGTAGTTTTAGTGGCGCAAGAAAATCTCTATAATATACTTGCTACTCTCACACGCAGCAATGTTGAATACTGCGTTAAGCTTTAGTTAGTATTTGTTGCAAAGTACTAGAACGTTAAATAAAGTTGCAGTAACCATAGCAAGTACTGCACAACATTCTAGCACATGCTGAGTACTGTGTATCCAGTTAGCAAAAGTAATAATTTGGTGCAAGTACTGCGTATCTAGTTATATAAAAAACATGTTTATGATAAAAAAAATCATGAAAATTATTTTTTTATGTATAGATTAGCCCCTTGAGGTGTCATTTTTGCAATAAAGTGAAAATCGCAAAAATGTCGATTACTGCACTTACAATTATGACGGCAGTACTCGTCATCGCGGCATCGACTACTTTCTTTCTCATATCATCTTTCACACAATCCGTTCATCTCTTTTTCGATCTCCCTCTGCTTATATACCCATCCACAGTACTCGTCCATAATAATCATCCATTATTAAATAAAAGGTCACAATCCTTGCATTTATGTAATTAGGTGTCAAGCCATCTCAGGATCGTAATGTTTCTTGTAATATTGTAAGCACAATATTAACATGTATTTTGCCTTACAAATATGAGACTTGCTTAAGCCTTTTTTTCTAGCCATTCCTGTCCCAATGCAGGAAAAAGGGCTCTCTACCCTCTTCCGACCTATCTCTGCCTCTCAATAATAAATTCAGTTACAAAATCAAAAAGTTTTTATTACTTATAAACCTCAAGAAGGCGCTCAAGAAACGTTATACTAATTGAAGATTCTAGGTGCGGTGCCAAAGTGTCATTCCCATGGAGAAGAACCGGCAAGAAACTCCAAAACGATTAACCTGATTTTAAACACTTTAGTCTTCGACTGTACCACCTAAGCTTAGAGTACTACAATTAAATCTAGCTTGTATTTACTAGAAACATACTTTTCATAGTGCTTATGTAGGTAACTGTAATGTAAGCACATTTCCTACTCAATGTATGCTATTATTTTAAATAATTTTAGGTGTAGGAACATTTTTCTCAAGGTTAGATATTACAAAGTTGATTTGAGAACGTTTTATTTTGACACTAGCTTTGCCCCGCGGTTTCACCCACGTAAGTTTTCCCCGTTCCCGTGAATTATACAGTAAATTTTCCATAGTTATTAATGTTTATTCTGCTATTCGGAACAGAGACGAATCCAACAAATCAAGGATTATGAAAATCGGTCCACCCGTTCTCGAGTTATAAGTGTTGTAACAAACCCGACTTTGTTTTATATATATAGACTAGCGACCCGCCCCGGCTTCGCACGGGTGGATATTTATTTTTTCATAGATGTGCACCCCCTCTCCTGCGGTTTCGCCGTGCGAGTCGTGCGACACATATCGGCCGGCGGCCATCATTCATTTTAATATCAATTACAATTTTAAATTCGTAATATCTTTTGAATGAATTGTCCGATTGGAATAAAATAAAAAGTAATTTATAGCTATTGAAACAATCTTGCTCAATAAATAGTTTATTTGGATAAGGATTAGTATTTGACGATAATATGATCAATAAACATAGGCTAATAATTTTAATTACTTTTATTCTACGGAAAAGTGGTTATAATGGCTAAAATATAAATGTTTGGTTTATACTATCGCGGACTTTTTGTAGGCATTATTGAGTTCTACAACTTTTCTATAGAAGTCAACCATACATCTCTAACCATTCAGGCAGCGTTCGCGAGAATCGTTAACGTACGGCAGTTTTTTCGTCGACTTACTCCACAATTTTCACTACCACGAAAAATCCTATCTATTTTCCGGGATAAAATATAGCCTATACGGATTCGGAAGAATCCCTCTAAGTAATGGTAAAAGAAATTTTGAAATCGGTCCAGTAGTTTTTGAGCCTATTCAATACAAACATACAAAAATACAAAAATACAAAGGTTTCCTCTTTAAAATATTAGTATAGATAGATATATAATTTAGTTCGTTGAAGATATTGATCTGAATACATTTGGTAACTTTTACGTTAATATACATATTATGCTAATTCAATAATTATATTTTTATTACATATAATATTTACTAGGTACTATTATATTACACACATAGTATATTTTTTTTGGCAAAATTGAGGATCTACTTTTTCACTCTGCTCTGCCTTTGTAGACAAGTAACATTTCTTTAAGCGTTAACTAATAGAAATCGATTGATCATCATCCACACCCCCAATTTGAATCGTCAAAAATATCACGATATTTTTGTCAATTGAGAAAAAAAGCAGATTCTCGGTTCAGCATCTTATTCTGTAGGAAGTTGATTCAAGACATCTTAATGTAATGCAATCATTTAAACTTGTTGTGATGGGGACTACCTACGTCTTATAGTCCTGCACAAAAAGGGTCCTTGGTTAGATTTAACAAATATATCGACCGAATGCGACAATGTTGCACTTAATGGAATCAACAATTATGTTATTTGTGGCGTTCAAACCGTTCTTTTGACATGGATTATGCCTTAAAAGTATGTTATAATTGAAATTGTGTGTTTATTATATTTCATGACGTTTTATTTCGAGTTTTTTGTACCAGCAATACGTACCAAGGTTGCCAGTTGCATAAAATTAGTATAAAACAAGTGTATGTTATGTAGATTTATCAATATTTAACATTATACTAGGGTAAGTTGTAATACTACCAAAGATCATGTTCTCTATCCCCGTAAATGGACTTTTACAACTGTATATTACATATTAATAGTGGAAGGAGTTGTAAAATATGTTAATTAAGTAAATAAAATACTACATTGACCTTTAAGACAGACGTATTGTAAATTCATCTTGAAGCCATACTTACAAACTTAACACAGCACATTAAAGATAATCATCATTTTACAATTTATCATATTATTTCGATAACACCTCATAATTTATCGAATTCTCATATATTTCTGAATATACAACTATCCATTCACATATAAAAACGATAAAAAACACGAACGCATTTAAATTCGAAATTCGAAAAGCGCGCGGAACGACCAATTTTTAAATTCCGGACGCGTGGCTATTGGCCGGCGCATCTGCGCGTGCGACGGACACTTGTCACTTTGACACTTCAATACAAACTGCTGCATTCTGTCTGTCGGTGTGTGAGTTTTTTGTTTTTTCTTATCTTTAAGGGCAGTGCTGTAGCTACTGAGAAGATTTTATTGCGATAAGTTTTATCTTATTTTTTGATGCCCGTTGCAAATTCTTATTTGAAGAGTGAATTATGTACATCAAGTTTTACTGATAAAGTAGTTCGAGTAACGAAAAAAAAACTATAAAAAAATATGTGTGTGTACCAGAGTACACAGGTAAGAAGTGAAACTTCTTTATTTTCTAATCGTTTTTTGTTTTATTTTTAACTTATTATTTAATTTATATTTTTTATTGTTTTTAGAATTAATAATGTTCACTAGATTTACAGTCATATTTATTAATACTTGCTAATTTTAACAGATTTATATACATTCACTGATACTTACAATCAAAAAGTGAGGTTAACCTCAAATAAATATTAAAATCATGCTCATACGTGTTGAATTTATAAAACGAAATATATAATCACTCTCACTTTTCTTGTTAATTCACTTAAATTTGAACAAGTCTTTTTATTTTATCACTTTCAAATTAATATATTGTTATTATTTTTTCAAACCAAACTTCAAAACTAATATATTGTTGTTATTATTATCATATATTACATTATATTCTTTACGTCACTATACTAAACTTCGATAAAAAAGCAACATGGCGCGTAACCGAAAAACCTGACGATTTTCATCACGTGACTTTCTCCCATACGTCGATAAAGAAGTTTCACTTCAAAAATGCTTCGCGTAATACAAGTTTCTGAACCCACAAACTAATAATTTTCATAAATATTGTTTTTATTTTTAAGTGTTTTGTTTTAGGTGTTAAACCATACTTTATGATCAACAAAATTACAAATATCTTGTCGTCATTATAGCATCGCATATCATCAAAAATTACACCTCACGATGTGTCTCAACTAAAACAAAGAAACATAATTTGAAATTATTTATAATACGCCATTGACTCCAATAAGATATCTATAGAGGATAATAGCTAGTATTAACTCATGTCGTATTAAAACAATGTTGTGGACACACATTTATCTAAAATGCCTGCATTTTCTAGTTTTATGTGATAACCTATTGTTAAAATGCCATTTATAGAATATTGTTTTACAATTTTGTGTAGTTATTTCTTGTAATTTTGTAGTAGGTAGGTATTTGGTGCGAGTAAAATTTTTGTTTGTTGGATAGGTATGACCAATTACGAACTGGGCAAAACTTGGCTTGTCTTTTGGACACGGTCTGAGCAAAATTTAAATACTAAAATGTAAATTTTAAGATATATTATTAACCAACTGCCAAACAGGGGGCTCGACGCACTATAATCGTGGACCAATTTTCTAAATTATTTTTTTTGTTTGAAAGGTTATACTTCCGAGGTGGGACTTCCTATTGTCACCATTGATCTGATGATGGGATTCCAGGGAGAACAACAAGGCCCTATCAGCGATATTTTATACCAAATATGTAAATAATTTCCATGGAATCAGTAATACCTTGAAATATATCATTGTCCCATTGTCCTGTGGTAGGTGCCACTATTAATGGTGTTTTGTACAAACGTGTGGTATTTATGTAATGTATACTATGTTATGTGGATCCGCCATTGTTCGGAAAATTAGAAATGCTAGAATTTATTTACAACGCGCAACGGTATGAACTAGCTATTTTTTGTAAACACATGATGTTCTAAACAATAGATACACAACAGCAAGTTTCTGGTCTTTGAACATTTTAAATTATACATTTATTTTAAAATTTGAGTCGCGTAAAAAGTTGAATATAATTGGAAGGCAATAGATAAGTTATTTTAAATGAATTAACATTATCTACTCGTACTTTATGTGCTTTTCAGATCTATTATAATAATAATACCGGCCTGCCCTGCAGTGGGACGACATAGAGAATGAATCTCTTTCAATATAAAGAAGGAATGAGCATTGATCCCCACGCTTGCTCATTGCGGGTTGGCGGCTTCAGGTTCCAATTTTCGAAATCCAGGTTTCCTCACAATGTTTTCTGTTTCCTTCTAAATATCGATTATTCCAGTAACAAGTAGCAATATTCCCATAGTTCAAGATATCTCAACTTTTTTTTGTTTTTTTTTTATTTAGTTTTGCTAAGCCGTGACTGTGTAATATACACACACGACGGAGTTACTATCTTACTCATATGTATGTGTAGATTCACAGTATAATAATAAAGCATATTATTTCCTCATTAACATGGAATTAGAACGTGATAATTAACACGTTTTCCACCATTTATCAGTTTCTTAAGTGTGTGAACCTTTTATGGTGTTATTCAATTAAACTTTATAAAGTAGCATAATACATGGCATGCTTGTATAAATTGTATGAGATTTTAAACAAAAAACAAAGTTCTTGGTGTAAAATAATATTTTCTACGATGAAATAAAAATAAAATGATTAAAATACACATTTATTTAATTTTACTTGGTTCGGCTTCAAACTTCAGTAGATAATTCTTTACCGTTTTTTTTTCTAAATTAAGTTATTGCTTAGAAAGATAAACATCCTTCTGCCTATTCACACCAAATAAATTTGTATCTCCGTATCAGCTTAAAACAAGATATGACAAACAAAGAAGCGGCGGTAGCTTATTGGCTAAGGCATCGGACTTGCAATGTCGCGGGTTCGATACCCACCCAATGCACTACCGACGTTAACCCACTCGTAACACAAGCATTTAGCTTACCACGAGGGATTAACAAGAATTCTAGTAATAATGAATAAAAATGTGGACATCATAACATACATTGCTCCGAATCCAAAGCAAGTAGCTAAAGAACTTGTGTTATGGAATCAGAGGCAACGAAGGTACCACAAACACCCAGACCCGAGACAATGTAGAAAAGTGTTTTTATTTCCTACATTGACATGTCCGGGGATCGAACCCGGGACCTCAGATCTAGCGACACCTTGCAAAACGGTGAAATGTGCGCACCACATTGCTAGTACGTATTTAAAAAAGTATTACCTCTACACTGTAAACAACGACTTATTAAAAAAACATATCAATAAAATTCACCAATAATTAGTAAAAACATTATAATAAAATTAATACCTCGCAAATGTGCGAATAGGATTATAATATCAAAATGGAGATGACACTGGATTATCTCGACTTTAATTAAAAAACGCCATCTGTGGAGCATAAATAAAATTAAAACCAGGTGATTTTATTATACTTTGCATCTTGTGGTATTATTCTTGACATGTTAAAAACTCGGTGACAAACGTTGGTTCTGTAATCTTAGTAGTTTTTTTATAACTAGCTTTTGACGGCGGATTCACCTGTGTGGCGTGTCAATTTTTGTGCCAAATATAGCCTATATCCTTTCATGGGGTTCAAGCTACCTTCTTTAAATTTCATCAAAATCGGTCTAGCAGTTTAGCATTAATTATGCTTGGATGCATTATAATCATAATTGCAAGTACTAGACAGAGGTCAATGTACTTACTAATCCATATGTAATTATTGAAGCATAAACTATTTATTCGATAGTTCTTATTTCTATCTTAGTTAGTAATATAAGCTTAAGCTTGTATTTTTCCTATAATTTTATAAGCATAAGAAAAACATAATATAAACACGTTATTACAATAAATATTCCCAACTAAATATTATACACACCTATTACTAAACTAAGCCTAAAATTAGATCTTTGCACTTTCCGACTTATTTACTTTCGTAATTATTTATACACATTATCGCATGTGTTAGCGAATATTTGTAATTAAATACAAATTGTAGAAGGAAAAACTTAAACCTCAGGCAGGACTCGAACCTGCGACCCCTGGCTTGACGCGCCAGTCGCTTTACCAACTAAGCTACCGAGGTCACTGCCTGGAAGTTTAAATTTCTCCTTCTACTTATAACGTCTTTATAGGGCGACGTATGCGACATCTAGTGAACCTACCTTACGGTTGGCCTCACTGACTCTGATTAACAATGTGTTAATTAGAAGTCCGGGAGATGGCGCTGGCCCAATACTTATTATTTTTAATTATTTATACACATTATCGCATGTGTTAGCGAATATTTGTAATTAAATACAAATTGTAGAAGGAAAAACTTAAACCTCAGGCAGGACTCGAACCTGCGACCCCTGGCTTGACGCGCCAGTCGCTTTACCAACTAAGCTACCGAGGTCACTGCCTGGAAGTTTAAATTTCTCCTTCTACTTATAACGTCTTTATAGGGCGACGTATGCGACATCTAGTGAACCTACCTTACGGTTGGCCTCACTGACTCTGATTAACAATGTGTTAATTAGAAGTCCGAGAGATGGCGCTGGCCCAATACTTATTATTTTTAATTATTTATACACATTATCGCATGTGTTAGCGAATATTTGTAATTAAATACAAATTGTAGAAGGAAAAACTTAAACCTCAGGCAGGACTCGAACCTGCGACCCCTGGCTTGACGCGCCAGTCGCTTTACCAACTAAGCTACCGAGGTCACTGCCTGGAAGTTTAAATTTCTCCTTCTACTTATAACGTCTTTATAGGGCGACGTATGCGACATCTAGTGAACCTACCTTACGGTTGGCCTCACTGACTCTGATTAACAATGTGTTAATCAGAGTCGCCCTATAAAGACGTTATAAGTAGAAGGAGAAATTTAAACTTCCAGGCAGTGACCTCGGTAGCTTAGTTGGTAAAGCGACTGGCGCGTCAAGCCAGGGGTCGCAGGTTCGAGTCCTGCCTGAGGTTTAAGTTTTTCCTTCTACAATTTGTATTTAATTATTTACTTTCGATTAAAAAAATATATTTTGTGACACATCGATTTGCATTCCGCTTATCGATAATAGGGATAACAAATATTTTTTCAGAGTAGATCAATTTCTAGTAAAATTGCCGAATATATATTTTTTATGCCAGAAATTAAAAAATATATTTACCTAGATCAGTAAAAATCCTACATTATTTTTAGTAAAAGCTGCATTAGAAAACTTGCGAATTTTCATAATTTTACGTATTGATGTGAGTTTTGTTTTATATTTCTCTTATTTATTTAGCTGTGCTGACCAGCATACTAAATACCGATTTATGTTTTTCAAAGCTAGATCTATTAATATCCATATATTCATAAATTGTGAACTTACACCGACTGCTAATTGCCGCAATTAAAGGCGAACAACTAAACAGATGACGATCAAGATCATTTCTGTCATGTTTCTTCAAAGTGAGGAAGAATTTATGAGAGGAACTAGAAAGGTTACCCCAATCAAAGGTCAGTTGTCAACGGTACAACACTGTCATGGCGGCCGTTGCCACATTTAGTATACGTCACGTTGTTAAATAAATTTAATGTTTTAGGTATGATGAAAAGTTCAAATGTTTATTGCGTTTGTATTTTTTAATATTTAATATATTTTTAAAATAAATTAACATTTATTTGTTATTGTAGTTGTGATGTAGAATTATTTAAACGAAATGAAATAATCTTGTGTGCATAAATAAATACGTAATAGTGGATAAAAATCCAGCCCATAATATTTGTTTGTTGACAGTGACTGTGGTAATGTTTAAATGATAGTACATACGGTTTTAATAAATTTATCTAACAGAAGCATAATTATAATAGAGTCGTATTTTGAATAAATAAACAATTATTAGGTATAAATAACTGATCCAGCTGTAATATGGTAAAAAAAACATTATCCTGGATATTAAAAGACACTTAAGTTTCGACCCCCAGGCTATCACAGGCGTATCGGTTATAAACATCGTGATGTGACGTTGCCTGTAATTGATACTCTTTACCTCAGTTAATGAATTTAAAGCGACGATTTTTAATTTAATTATTGTCTGATACTGGCAATTTCTATAGTAATATAAGCTCGCTTAGAGGCATTAATATTTTTTGCGGAAGTAGATAAAATCTATAACGGACTTAAGTAACTAAAACATGGTTATTATAACATACAATATTATGTCTCATTGGTGTAACTAAAGATCTACCAACAGCTTTATATTGAATGTTTTACTGCGTAAGCCAATTCCAGTGCAAAATTGAGGGAAACAATCCACCGAAAGAAAAAAATAACAGGGTACAGTATTCTGGAGACCAACCCTTTTTTTGCCTATTATTTGAGTATCGTTAAATATCGTTAACTAAATTACCATATAGCGGATTTGTTTAAATAAAACTTCAAAAAGAGAAGGTTCTCAATTCAAATATATGTTTTTATTTGTTTGCGCGATATCTCCAACAATTATTTTTGTCATCGATAATGTAGGTAGGTACCCTCGAAATTGATACCATATGAATTTCTTCTTTATTGATTCGGTCGTCAAAATAATTAGTAAATTTTACCAAGAAAGCCTGAACGAAGTTAGTCCTTTGTATTTTTGCGCAATTGAAGTCGTTTTTTATATTAATGTGTAATTATTGTTTAAGGTGATGGCGAAACGTAACCTAAATATAAACTATCTTTACCAAACATAACGCATTGTATATTTCCTTCATATTTATTATTGTTTATATAACAGCTATTTAAATTTAAATTTATGAGTTTTATTTGTATTTCGAGATCAATATCTGAAGTACGATCGTTTTTAAATGTCACAATGCGTTTTATAGCAGGATCTTGGCTATAGTTTTACAGTTAAGTTTCAAGATGATTTAGTGATGTTAAAAATATTTATTTATTACTGTTTTATGTAATTTTAAAGTTATTTACGTTTTAAGTTGTTTGGTAAAATATATTTAATTTATTTAATGTATTTCATGTCCGAATAGGGATAAGTTATCGATAGTTAGTTGTTAATTGGTTTGAAATGAGATATAAATATTATAAGAACAATAAATTTCAGCCCATGGCACTGGTCCACAAACCTGAGATAGGCAGCCGAGTCGGTTGGAGGCGGTAGGTGGAGGACTTGGAGCTGTAGCGCAATATGAGAGCAGTGGACTGCGTTAGACTGAGTTATTTATTCACTTATTTATAAAAAAAAATTACAGACAATTATAAAAAAATCACCAAACTGTATGACAGTTTGTTTGCCATAATAGCACTCTGTTAGACGAGAAATTGAGTATACATATTCTATAATTATTTACATTTTAAGCTTACAACTGGTAACTACTGGTTAAAATAAAAAAATAACCTTTTTCCTCAATTTAATTGTTAATCGTCCGCTGTTAAGACCGGTTTTCAGGAGTAGGATATAAGAATCAGAATCACAATTATTTGTGAAAGTACCGTGACGATTGGTGTTACAATAAAGAATGTTGAATATATTTATAAGTATTTTATCCGGAATAATGATTGTAAAAAGGTAGGAGGTAAAAAACACGTCTTATTCAAAGTTAACACTACAACAACGAGGTATTTTTGAAACACTCTAATTGAAAGTTTTATTTTTAATTTTACTTTTTACTAGCTGTTTCTTTTTATATAATTGAGATGTTAGCTATTCTATCTTTCAAATTGGATCAAACTGTGTGTGCGTATTTGATTAAATGTCCTTCTTTTTTTGTTTTCCTTCTTTCTAAAATCGGTTAAGTAGGTAGTTCAGGAGACCATCCCGGACTAACCACGTGACGCGTTTTTGCAAGTTTGCATGGCAAAAGCCTGTCTTTTATTCCCGCAACAGAAGAAAACACTTGCATTCAACTTTATTGTTTATAATTTTCTTGGTACTCGTAAAAATATAAATAACAATACATTATTACGAACTGATGTATTTTTTTTTTGCGTTCTAATGTTCTTTTTGCGATAAACGTTACCGCTAACTATAAAGTTATAGTTTCTCTTAAATAATGTTGTAATTAACTCTTGTTAATTACCGTGTATGTTAATTATCCTGTACCTTTGATGTTGCCGCCCATGACTGGCCACCGTAATAGTTTATAGAAGTTTAGATTATCTTGCAAAGTTTACTTTTTTTTCTCTTTCTTTCCTATGGGGTTAAAGAAGGATGGATAGGTATAAAGCTGTCACTTTATATGCCATAGAAAGCTTAACTGTTATGACTGAATATAAGTTGATTATGTACAGTCAACCCCCCATAAGTGGTAGCCGTTTAATTTATACAGAATCTTTATGTCAAAGACCTAAGGTTTAGATTTGTTGGTCGTTGTGACAAGTGACGTGCGTACGACTGTAGTTTCAAATTAAGCAACCATCAGTCTCCCTAAGTGGTAGAATAAAAATAATAATTACATTGTTACGCGGTTTTAATGATTTATGGAGTTGATTTCAGTTGAATACTTTATACAGGAGTAATTTAAAAGGAGTGTGGATATTCAACGAGGTAATCAGGTGTTTAAAACTGAACAACTTTTCCCGAGGAACATAGATCGAATACATTAAATGGATGAAAAAATAATTTTCAATTTTAAGATTTCGACCTGTAATTAATACTTATATTGCTTGAATAAAATTAAATATTATTAAAATAGTCAATTTATATTATTTATGTATGGTCAATTTTAATTATAGGTAAAGGCCTCAAACACGACAGACGGGACATCGGCTGAAATACAATACAATAAAGTAAACGGAGTTTGTAACTTTGTACATATTTTTTATGTTCCTTATACACTGTAACATGATCGTAAAAACATTTTAATAACAATTACTGTAAATTTTAACTCTAATTGTTTATATCTAGCACCCATTAGTTTAGTCGTAGCGATAAAAACTTGATAATTAAATATAAAACAACCTTCAGCGATTATAATTTGCATTTGTACTCATACGTAAAATAAAATGTTACCGTACTATCTTATTTGATAAAACTTTATCAAATCTACTATTTAAATCATTACAAGTCAAATAACTCTATGTCTATCTATCTATGGTACTAATTAGAATTGAGTACAGTATAAACTTCCTTGTATAATATAAATCTGCATATGCACTATGCAGATAAGTAGTTGCATATTGAAAAGTATGATGCAACTTATTTATTTCACAATTCAATTGTTTTTAACTTTACTGTACAATAATAGAGTCTGTAATTACGGTACAGTACTGTATTAACGGTAGAAGGAAAATGCTTTTTTTTTAAAGACTTGTAATCATCTTTCTTTTTTTATTAAATTCTATGTGTACAAATCGAATCACATGAACCCACGCTGAGGATTTCGACATGGGCATATGTCGGATTGCACCGACTAACCCCAGTCCTGTTCTTGCCTTTGCGGGATCCATGGAATTGCTAAAACATCTAGCCTTGCTGTCTTCTCTCATAACGATTACTGGAGTCAATTGGAAATCCAGGTTTCCTTTGGGTGCTTATCTTAATAACTTCTTGACTGCACGGATAACCGAGTGGTGTAGGTCACCACGCTAATTACCACTGTGCGCGACGCGCTGCGGTTTTGATGGGACAAGCATATTTTGTGTGATCCACCGATACTTGTTCCAAATCTGGGTGTTCTTTGTGCATGTGATTTGAATGTTTGTAAAACCCCCGCGATACAAGGATTAAATTCCTTAGTGCAGGCATTATTTTCCTGAAAAAAAAAAGAAACTGAAAGATTGTCTACAATAACATGGAAAATCTATGAACTTAAGTCGTTGGACCTAGCTTGATTGTAGTTTTTTGCATACGATAATTAGGATGCCAAGCCACTACATCTGATTTTCAACCATACAATATCATTGACGAGTTTACGATCTAGAAATAGATTAGTTTATTCCTTTTAAAGTCTAGAATGAAACTACAAGCTATGAATTTTAAAACATTTATACCATAAAAATCGATTGCCTTGTCTAATCGATAGCATACGCTTATTAAACAAACTATATTTTATTGGTGTTCATTGCATTAGATAGAACATAATTATGCGTGAATTCATAGCGGTAATTAATATAGCTTTAATGAGATATAGATAATTATTAAATGTTTGTTTGTATATTAGTCACATTAAGTGGTAATCATATTTAATTGTGACTCAAAGGTTATGGTAAGATAATGTTTTATAAATAGTTTCATGTATGTAGTTGTGTTTTTTTTCGTTTTTCTATGATTTTTTCCAAGAATAGGTAGGTGCTTAATATGATTACAACAGTCTTTATTTTTCCTTTTGTCATTTTGACAAATGACCATGACTGCTAAGCCGGAGGTCCTGGGTTCGATTCCCACCCAGGAAAATTCTTTGTGTGACGAGCACAAGGATTTGTTCTGTGTCTGGATGTAATTTATCTATGATATAAAGGGTGTCCAGCAGAAAATTTTCAAGTTTAAATAGTCATTGCTCGTAAACTAGCGAGGTGAGGTAAGTGGGGAGGGTACCGTTCGATGCGCGTGATTTGCGGATTTGTCGGTCAGGATGAGTCACTGGTCGAGAGCGCACTTTGCGTTCGCGGTTGAGCAGTACTTAAAGTGCGGCGATTCACTGGTACATGCGCGTCGCGCTTTTTGTACGCACTTCAATATTCGACGAATAAGTGATGGGCCGAATACGCAACTTACCTTCTCTCTACTCCCTTCCCTTCTGGTCTGAACTTTTGAACCCACGACCAGATAAGTACTTACCTCACCCCGCTAGTTTACGAGCAATGACTACTTAAACTTGAAAATTTTCCGCTTTATATGTAATTTATTTATCAGTGTTTAGGTAATAATATTTATCAGTGGTCTGCCTAGTTTGGGATGGACAGATGTCCGTGTGAAAGTTATCCCAAGATATTATTTATTTCCTTATTTCAAACAGTTGCTTTTCGATTGTAGGCAGCTAACTCCTTTGCTTTCAGTTTGTGTACCATTTAGGACCTGAAGTTAGAAACAAATAAACATAATTTGCTTTATCTATTATATATAATTCCAATGTCACGATGTTTTCCGTGATGAACTCCGAAACTACTGAACCGATTTTAATCAAATTGCACACGGTGTGCAATTACACAGTTAGTTATTTTATAATTGAAGATTTGCATTAAAAAAAATCTAAAAGTTGACAGAAGAAGGTAACCTTCCCGATATCATAGACGTAATACTTATTTATAACATAAAGCAGAAGTAATAAAAGCAAATTTTAAAAATAAAACCTGTCAACTAAAAGTGATAACTCAAGAACGCAGTTTTTGCGGTATTAAGAGTTAATGGTATAAAAATGGATATAATTAAGATATTGAATGAGGGAAGGCAGGTGTGAGTCCAGGACGAATAAAAAAAATACACTCATACCGTTTTATGAGTTAACGTGTAACTGTAGTTATTGATATTAATTGTGTAGTTGGTTATACGAGGGGCTCGTGGTTAAGTTTAAGTCTTACAGTTTGACCGATAGTAAAGGTTAAGCCGTGCTCGCCGCGGTTGGTCTTTGCATAGGTGACCAGATGTAAACATACAGAGCCACCGTGCCTCGGAAAGAACGTTAAGCCGTTAGTCCCGACTGTCATACAGTGATCTTTGACAGTCGTAAGTCAGTCTTTGGATAGGTGAACAGTTGTAAACATACCGAAACCCCTCCGTGCCTCGGAAAGAACGAGCCGTTAGTGCCGTCTGTCATTTAGAGATCTTTGACAGTCGTAAGTCATTACAATATTTACAATTCCGTCAATTAGACTTATTATGGGATTCTGTGTTTCCCAGTAAAAATCTCCTAAGTGTTAGCTGGGGAGAAGAAACGGCGCCACAAACTCTCAGTAGCGATTACATACATAACTCGGTATTAAATAACGTATACTAAATGATCATTAAGTACCTACATACCTCGGCATTGAGCTATCGATTGGAAGAAGGGCCCAGTAAAGACTGAGCAGATAGCCGAGTGGTTTAAGTGACCACGTATACAAAGTATAGTAAGAAGTATATTTTTGTGGTCACCACACTAATTACCACTTTGCGCAACATGCTACAGATCCAATCCCCACGTGGGACAAATATTAATTTGTGTGATCCACAAATTTTTGATTCAAGTATGGGTGTTCTTTTTGCATGGGAGTTGAATGTTTCTGAAACCCTCGCGACCCAAAGATATCTAAGCTTGCTCATTTCGGGTTAGCGATTATAGATAAAAAAATATTGAAACTTTTTCTCACTATGTTTTCATCACCGACCGTCAATGATATCTGAGAATAATTAAAAAACTGCAATAGCTATTTAAATCCTTGTTTTACCCCCACACAGTGTGCACCCCCATTTTGCCAGTAGGTAGGTAGTGGGTTCGAACCTGCAATCTTGTGCACTCATATCCGTTTTAAACCACTAGGCCCGGCATTTCACCTTATTTACTTATTATTAATAAGTAAATATATATTATAATAAGTTATTGATAATAATTATACTCTAAAGAAAAGTAAAGAACAACTCATACCTACTACAAAACAAACTTGATGATATAAACTTAACTACTCTGAGCAGGATAAATGACTACACTACCGCTATACAATTACTAACTAAAAATTACATCTTGACCATTTAATATCAACAATCATACAATTCCTGTGTCGATTTATCACAATGACTTTTTACTGTGACCATAGATAAAGAAATATGCCGCTGTATCCGACGTGAAACGATTAAAGTGCAGTAATGCGTTTAATTACGTAGCGAACATTTACTTTCATGAAAGTTAGTCAATTAGGATGAGTAATGTTGCTGGTTGAATGTCTATTTGGTCCTTTCGTGAAATCCCTAAATAGATTTTTTTATTTGGAAAAAAAAATGTAACTTATTCATACCAACTTCACCTGACAGTGTTCTATATGGGTGAATGAAAAAAAAATGACATCAAAAACCAAACCAATTTTTGGTTATTTTAAGTTAAATATAATAAGAACATACCCTGATTGTTTGATTAAACTATTTTTATATTTAATAATACCGGGCGGCTATTTTAACACATTAAGAAACGATATTTATTTCATGTATATGGTTTATGAGCGTCCTTTAGTATAAGGATATATATTCAAGTATATCATCTACTCATAAATCAAATATTCAGCTCAACAAGAATGGCTAACTGTACAATCTCAATATATTTAAAGACCACCCTTTATTTAAATAAACACCTTTTACAATAAACTATTATAATATAATCCGAACGAATGTTTAACGTCCAATTTTAATAAAAATAAATATATTTTTGTCACCCTTTTTAATGTCACGGACATTTCTTGTAGTTTTATGATACGTGTTAAATAAAATATCATGTCGATCGTCAGCTGTTTATCTCCGTGACGTGCATATGTTATGCCTGTGGTAATACGAGTTACAGTTGCCTAGTTAAAATATTTTTGATGCTCTTCTGTTCATTACCGTATGAATTTAAAATATTCTAAAAGATTTGAGTGAATTAAATTAGAAACAGTTTTTTGGTTTGTCTTCAGAAACGGATAAACCAAAAAATAAGAGTTCTTAATGACGTTTAACTTTTTCTTTGTATATTTGCATGTGACTTACGCATATATATCTATGTACCGATTAAAAAAACGTAAAATGAACACACCTTTGTATAAATCACTAAATTGTTTTTTTTGCAATTAGTTCCGGATTCATACACAGACTGCCAAAGCTATGGTTATTTATTTACTAGAACTTAATTTGCTAGTAATGTTAATTCCGAATGAGCCAATCTTTGTCATTTTAAGACCAGTTTTACACCTCGCGTGAATGGACATAATTTTATTTTAAATAAAAAAGCGATAGTTATTTTCAAATCTCATTTCAGACAAATTGCAAAGTAAAATAATCCGAGACAACATCGTTGCTAAAACTGGCAACACTTAATTTCTCCTAATTTCCCACTAAAACTGCAACACGGTAACTGCTTGGAGAAACACGGGCTATTAATAATTTCATATTCCGAGCCAATATGACATTTACATGAAGTACTGTTGATTTATTACGAGCACACTCTTTAAGAGAACATAAATTCATAACTAAGTTGTGAACGAATGACATATTAGTATACCTTTTATCTTTTTCTTTTATTCAAACGGTAAACGGAAAAAAAGAAAAAAGAAAGATTTTTCAGCAGGGAATATTTTTATTGTAATTAAGGTTTTAATGCGTTTAATTTGATCTTTTAAGTATTAATTTGGCCAGTATTTTATGTGGATTAAAATAAAAAGAAAGGAATGAATTTGAATTCACAAAGTGTACTTATATGAGACTTTACGGTGCAGTGGTTCATTGTTAAACCTTGTATGTAAATGTTTGGAAAAAGGCATATCTTACGTCGTTTATTTTTCCTATTTGATCAATCATCTCATTGTGTCGTTATGCTTTTGTTCACGTTACATCATACTTACATTAAAACTCTTACCAATTATACCTAGGTATAATTGTTTATAGGCCTTTAAACTTTATATAGTTGAAAAAGTCACATTGTTACTTGTCTGCTACGGGTTCAAACCTGCTACTCTGTGCTCACAATCCGTTTGTTGACCCTAGCGGCCACCACGATATGTGGACACATCATGACATCAGCCAATCGCCATCGACTACGGAACTTGGGCCTCCCTTAAAGAGCGCCAACAGTTTCAGTAATACCGGGTTATAAGTTTTAAAATTTATATAATTTAGCAGAATTAAAACGATTAAAATTATATAACAGCTGACCAATAATGTGAAATGATTAATTACGTATTTCAATTTCAAAGTAATTTCTTTGCTCTAAATAACAAGTCACGTCTTATTGAAAAATTATTTATGAAATTACTTGCACTGTAATCATCTGCTTTCTGATAAGATAACCATTTTGGAAATTAATTTCACCATTTAACTTGAGTTTTTATTAATTATTATTATGTCTTGTTATGTAATACTGTGTTACCCAGTAAAATGCACTGTGGAGGTCAAATAGGCAGTCGCTCCATATAATATTTCAGCTGAATCCGGTAAGACTGTGTAAGACTGGTAAACTAAGTTACAAGTATTTTGACTTCAACGTTGTTCACAAAAAGTATAAATATCACATTCATATTCTAAAGACAAACGTTTTTGTATGTATTTTACCTCTTCACGCTCAAACGGCTCAACCAATTTTGATGAAATTTGATATAGAGGTAGCCGACACTCTAGATTAAAACTTTTATGAAGGAAAACTAAGTTATCTCATAAATTGCGAGTAGCACCGCGGGGCGCAGCTGATAGCTAAATAAGTATTTATATCTAATATCAGTATTGCTCAGTCCTAACTCCTACAATGTTGCAATGTTTTTTATTGCACACACGTACAAGCAATAATAAGTTCCATGTAAGGGCGTGTCTATTGCCATTCATAACGTAATTACTAACAAACAATTGCTACTGAATAAAAGAAAATCCGTACTTCAAACAATTTGTCTTACTTGTCCGTAGTTCGGTTAGACCACACGGTAATACGAGTGTATACGTTCACCTTTTTAACTAAAAGGCCACTTTCACATAAACCTTAACTTAGAGTTAGTAGCTAACTTGAGGTTAGATTGATAGTTTGTCACACAATATTGTCAATTTGACCTCTTTTCAACAACTAAGTCTTCTTCTGCGTAGCCTTTTCCCAAGCTATTTTGGGGTCAGCTTCCAGTCTTACTGGATTTAGCTGAATACTATATTTTACTTGTAGCGACTACCTATCTGACTACCACAACCATTTTACTGGGTAATACAGTATTCCATAGTAAGACTGGTTGTCAAAATTGTAATGACTTAACGATTGTCAAAGATCACCGTATGACAGTCGGGACCAACGGCTTGACGTGCTTTCCGAGGCAAAGAGGAGTCTCGGTATGTTTAAAAATGGTCACCCAGCCACTGACCAACCGCAGCGAGCGCGGCTTAACCTATACCATTGGTCCAACCGTACAGCGTACGGCTTACACTTAAGCCAAGTTTTTAGATCCCGAGTTAACTCAACCAATGGTTAAAAATGCCAACTTTTGGTTTCAAAACGCGTTTTTTCATCAATTGTTGGGCTACCAAATGATCAAATTTGTTGTAGAATTAATTATGGAGAACTTGAGACTTCAGATGCCATCGCATTCTACGAAATTTTACGATAAATCTTTCACCGTACAGGCTATTCGTTTGTGGAATGCGTTGCCGGTGCCAGTACGGCAAGCCCAGTCACTGGTCTCCTTTAAGCAACTTGTAAAAGATCATCTCCTTTCTCAGTGTTTGTAGTTCCTTTTGATGTTTATACGTCTTTGTCAGTCTACCTAGTTTTCTCAGTCGCTATATTTATTTGTATGTATTTATATTTATGTATAAATATTATATGTTTGGGTTATTGTTATTATTTATATGTAAGTAAGTATATATTTTTATGTAAGTTTGTACTATTTTAACATTAAGTGTATTTTATTGGTTCGTCTTTCGTCTAAATGTAGGTACATATGGACGAAAGATAAATATATTCTTCATAACGCTGTACGCCACGGACTACCCCCCCTTAAAAAGTATTGTCTTTTTGTCCATCCTAAGGTTGTCTGGTAGAGATCGCTATTAGCGATAAGACCGCCGTTGTACCCTTTAATGAGATTTGTTCATTTCTTTGTGTGATCAATTTGTCTAAATGTTGGTGTACAATAAAGTATATTCTATTCTATTCTATTTAACCATTTGCTAGAATAAAAATTGCTGAATAAACGCGTTGGTTCTACTGAAGTTTGAAAGCACTAGTTAGTATATAATATTAAACCATTGGTTGAGTTAAATCGGGATCAATAAAATGGGCCTAAAAAGACCTTAAAGTTTCTCAATATTAGGTATTTGTTAAAATTAAATATTATGTATTATTTATAACCAGATATTTTATTAAAATAATAAATTATTTTTTAAACCTACATGAAACAGTAGCAGGTGAAGTGTTATGTTAATTCTGCCTAATGATAGTTTATAGCGACCTAATACCTGAGATGTGTCGATAATTAATTAACTATAATTGCCCACATTAATACTTTAATTGCCTAACGGGATGTTTGGCACAGGTAATCTATTAATGTAGGAAGAACACGTCTTTTCATGGCGATGGTAAAAAGATGTGTTCCATAAGCCGAATTAGCTGTGTATGTTTGGTAGAATTAACTCTAAAATTGTGTATAAGATAAATAATATGCAGTTTTCAGTAGGTGAAGATTCAAAGCAATACAAGTCAATTTTGACTCACCAAAGATTAATTTTAGTAAATGTTCAACTTTAGTTGTTTTTTAATGATATTTTTTTATTGTTATTGATATATAAATCATTCATTTGGAACAATATTATATGTTTTTTTTTAACAAAGTTCTATGTTGTTTTAATTAAAAAAAATAGATTTTACTCTGCACGATCTTTATTATTTATGTAACACGTTATAGATTATATTTCATAGTCCAATCTTTAAAAAATAAATTTGTCGGTATCTGTATAAAAAAAAATACAAAAAGGGGTAAAAAAACCTTTTTAAAAACAGCCTCCACAATTTTACATGAAACACAGCGAATACTTAACATAAACAGGATATAATATTTATGTCGCCTACATATTATAATAATTATAATTTACAATTACTTTGAGCGATGTGGTATCAAAACTTTTGCAAGGAAATTCATATTTATGACTTCATAAATTGTATACGGCGTCAAAGAGTCTTATCTGCTTTCATAATTATTTTGACGGGCATGTTGGTCTAGTGGTTAGTAACCCTGATAGACCGGAAACCGTGGGTTCGATTCCTTCCTCGGACAAATCGTCGTGATGAGCATAATATTTTTTTGTTCTTTTTTGTTTGAAGAAAAGCAAAACAAACAGTAATCTAGTCTAGTCGTTTATTAATGTCTAGCTGTGCCTTGCGGTGTTATCATAGCCTATAATCCAGGTTAATCCAAAATTCAAAATTTTGTCACAATAGGTCCAGCCGTTTGAGCGTGAAAAGGTAACAAACATACACACACTCACAAACTTTCGCCTTTAAAATATTAGTATAACTTACGTACTCAATTAGGTATTATGCTAAATAGTAGCTACAACTCAAGATAAATATGGCTGTCAAGGCATGCTATGGCCTTTGTCTATCTTGCCAGTTTCGATGTTAAAAACATAAAATGATAAGATACGACAAACTCTTATCTTGTCATGTAGAGCTGCTAAACAAGCGTGTTAATGGCAACATAACAATTGGATAGCAATTTTATTGAATTTTAACACGTAATAAGTAAGTACAGCTGTAAAAATATCAGCGAAAACAAAAGAATGCGAAAACTTAAGAACAAAAGTACCAATGTAGTATATGAACCTTCTTAATTTTGAAGCGGCGGTAGCCTAATGGCTAGGGCGTCGGACTTGCGATCATGTGGTTGCGGGTTCGAATCCCACCCATTACAATACCGACGTGAACCCACTCGTAACACATACATCTTAGCTTAGCACGAAGAGTTAGCGAGATTACTAGTAATGTGCGACCCACATTGCTAATAACCTTAAAAAAAAATGGTATTGTAACCCCGAATTCTGAAACGCTATATAACTTTAACACGTTCTTAAATGTCTATCTGTTGCTACTTTATACCTTAAAGTGACAGAGACAGCATGAGACTTAACGGCGGCTTCACACTGATTGAGGTTTCAGGATTCGGCCATTAGACACCATTGAGGAAACCTGGATTCCGAAAAATTTGAATCCGATGGTCAACCCGCAATGAGCAAGCGTGGTGATCAATGCTCATTCCTTCTCTATATTAATTAATTAATTTATAAGTATGGGAAGAGGCATGTGCCCAGCAGTGGGACGTTTATAGGCCGGTATTATAATTACTATACTTACAGGATTATTTTTTATGGAGTGCGTATATTCAACGAGGTAATCAGGCGCGTAAAAGTGAACAACTTTTCCCAAGAAACATAGGTCGAAATCTTAAAATTGAAAATCAAATTTTCATACTAACATAAGTCACGCGACCTGTCACTTTGTATGAATATTTCATTTTCAATTTTAAGATTTCGCCCTATGTTCCTTGGGGAAAGTTGTTCAGTTTTATGCACTTGATTACCTCGTAAAATATACGCACTCCATAAAAAATAATCCAGTATTCCTAAGATTTACGTAAGGCCAATGATATTTTAATAAATATCATTGCGTAAGGCATTTTTAACACTTTATTATAATATCATAATCATCTCTCGTACTTAACAGTCTATGCGCACTTACTACACATTTTATAATTTTTGCTCAAAAATATGTTATTTTAAAACTACCTACGTTACAAAAAAGAGGAAAAATACACCTGGAAGCCAGCTACCTACTTAAGCAGGCAATATGTATTCTATGCAACGCAATGCAACAAGAATTATTAAAAAATAAAATATTTCTGTGAAATTATTAACTTCTAGCTTTTATGGTGTCAGTTAATAATTATGATTATTATAATTACCTACAGTGTCTAGTTTCGTATACAACTAACGTAAACATTTAATGCAACCGGTAAAAAATGTTTAACATACTAACATGTTTATTAGTGCCTAGGTGGATACGGATTGGACTTCAGGTATTTGAAGATGATTTCTAAGTTTTAATTTATTTATCCACATTCTCGACTAAGTTTTCACATGACATTATTATTGCTTATTTTGTCTCACAAACATGAACCCCTACTGAATATAACAATAAGTTTTATTTCAGTGCAAAAAAATAATGATAAAATAATTATCATTATTAGAAATTACCATTTTGTCATGAAAAAATCATTAAGTTGTGATAACAACGAAGCTATAAAATTATTAAATTTTAAAATATAAATTCGAATTACAAAATTTAACGATTCCCGAGGCTATTAATTCGAGACCGCAAATTCAAATTCAACGAACATATGGAACGTGAAAATTCCGTCAATAATCGTTCAACTAATTCGATTCGAATTTTAAATTGTTGCCGAATTTGTTCGGTTTTTTCGACCGCCGTCGGTTTGACGCCGACGCGATCCGAAAACTGTCAATCAAACCGTTGCATATTATTATTTAAGGTATTGAAGGCAATTTGAAAATAAAAGAAATTTTGGAATTTCGAACATCGGAACGTTTGTATTTAGTTTTTTTAGAGCTCTCGATTTTAAATAATGAACGACGAATAGAACCGCCTTGGCGGCCATGGTTTTTTGTTTCTAATATTATAAAATTATGAGTTGAATAATTTTTACGTCTGACTGTAAGTTACCCATTAGGGTATTGATTTTCGGTGCCAAAAATATAAATAATTATGGTCGCAAGAAAAAATAACAATAATTAGTAGGTATCTATAAGTATAAATTCTATAATACTTACTACTGATAAGTTACTACTAATACAAAATATAGGTATACTAGATATTATTGACACTAGTTATAGCAGTAGTAGTTTCCAAATCCTCTATTTTTGAGTAATTCAATTTCTTTGAAATGCCCTTTTTATTTTTCTATTGATACGATTTAAATTATATTCAGTCTTCCTTTCTCTTTAAACTTGTTTTTCCCAAAAATCTTTACACCAAAATATTATGAAATAAAACAAAGTAACAGGTATACAGATCCCCTACTTTTAATACAGAACTCGCACTTGTCCATATTATTCACGAAAAAGCTAATTGTGTATGTCTCGCGGCCACAATCGAGGTCCAAAGTAAAAAAGTCACTTATCAGCCCCGGAGGTTCGTACAGAAATTGGGCTTATCCCTAATCTTATATTGACACCGTAATGAGACCAAAATATTGTAACGTCCGAGATTAGTCCCGAAAACTATAGAGACGAACTATGACGACCAAATGTTTAATTTTTGAGTTGAGTTTTTATTTCGCAATATTTATTGAACATTTTGACGCCAGATATAACTTTTTTGTCCCTGTTGTATTATACCTATAGATGTCGATGGAATTGTAGCTTTTAGAAGAGCGAATATGTGATGCTATAATTTTAACGTTTTTAGTTTTCGCAAACAGTAGTTGGTAACCACCAAAAATGTTGTATAGCACCTAAATTATACTCATTTCAACACTTCCAGCTATTTTCAGCCTGAAATACTGTTCCACCATCAATATTTTATGAAAAAAATAATTAAAATTTCTGTTAACCGAGCTTAATGGGCAGAAATTGCAAAATTATAATTATTAAAATGACTGACCTGTTGATGTAGTGGTTAGTGACCCTGACTGCTATACCGGAGGTCGTGAATACTTATTTGTGTAATAATTATTTGTCCTGGGTGGGAATCGATTCCCACCCAGGACAAATCTTAGTGTAATGAGCACGATCATTTGTTCTGTGTCTGGGAGTTATTTATCTATAAAATGTATTTATTTAGAAATATATAAGTATGTTTATCAGTTGTCTGGTGGCCATTGTAAAAGCTCTGCCTAGTTTGGAATCAGATGGCCGTGTGTAAGCTGTCCCAAGATATTATTATATATATTATTATTATTATTCATAAAAAGGTCATCTCCATATATTTTCTTATTCCAAGACAGCCACCGGCCGGATTTGGTTCCGTGAAACTAATCAGTTTAAATAAGTAAATTGACGATAGAGCCGGCTTCGTCACGCGACGCATCGGACAATGTCTACCAAAATGGAGGCTGGATGTTGATGTACCTTGAACTTGGGTCGCTTTTTGTTAAGTCAGAAGTAGATTATAAATGTACTTATTGGAATTATCTAATTGATCTTGCTTAAACAACTCTGATCATATATAGGCAGTACCTATTATATTGTAGTCAAACGATAATAATTTATGGAATTTAATTTTATATGATCTAACTTTTAAAAGCAAAAGGTATAAAGATGTGTCTTATTGTAATTTTTAACAAATAAATACAATTAATTTGCTTCAATCGAAGTTCTTTCTTCTTAAAATTTGTATTAGGTACCTAGGTATATTCTCTTCATAATATCTTCTTCTTAAAATTTGAAAACATTAGTTAGGATATTTAACCATTGGTTGAGTTAACTAGGGATCAAAAAACTGCCTAAGTGAGTTTATAGAGGTGAAGGTAACTTATGTACCTAGTCGATATATATTTATGAATTTAATTTCTAATTTAACTACAATCATAAACAAAATTTACATTTACTGGAGACGCGACTACTATTGATTTTGTTCCACCCCTAAGCTTTTGCAGGCTCGGTAGTCAGTGGCCGACATAAGAATGAAGTACTAAGATAATTCAATAGATGGCGTTACTTGGCTCGAGGGTCGTTTTTGCGTTGAAATATTTATTTTCTCTATGAAAACTACGATCAGAAAATACGAATAAAAATACAAAACATACATTTGAAATAAATACTCAGACTTGTGTTTTAAAAAAATGTTTCATATATAAAGAGCCGTTCCGAAAATTACTTACGTGACCTGAATGAATGTTGATAATAGTTTGAACTAAGTCAAAAAGGACCTATTCAGGGATACAGATCGGGATACGGTCCCACTCTCTGATCATCCACGAATCTCAAGGTGTCACCTACGAGCGCGTTGTCATCATACGCGAAGAAAGAGGATGTAATCCATAGAAGAGCTTGAAATGTAACATCAAATCAGTCGCACGTTCACCGTCAACTTATTTTGGTACTAAAACCACCGGGAGTACAGATTGAGCGCACAACTTAAGAGAAAACGATCAATAATGACGGGCCTGTTGGTCTAGTGGTTAGTGACCCTGACTGCTAAGCCGGAGGTCGTGGGTTTGATTCCCACCTAGGACAAATGTTTGTGTGATGAGCACGATCATTTGTTCTGTGTCTGGGTGTTATTTATGTATAATATGTATGTATTTAGATATATATAAGTATGTTTATCAGTTGTCTGGTCATCATAGTACAGGCTCTGCCTAGTTTGGGATCAGATGGCCGTGTGTGGGGTGTCCCAAGATATTATATTATATTATTATTAATTTATTTTGTCTCCGAGTGCTGATACCTTGGAAATTCGGTTCAGCAAATGTGGTCATTGCTATTCTCTTTGTTAACTGGTACATGATATGTTCAGAAGATTTTGGCTGTTTCCATGTAACAATTTTATTGCATCGTGTAGTACAAGAAAGTCCTGCTCATAATGGTGAACAATTTTTTTTTTAATTGTAGTGATGGATATTAAGGTTTTTTAAATATAAACAAAGGTAAATGTAACAGTAAGGTGACATCATACTAACCAGATGATAATAATTTTATACGGCATTCAAATAATAAAAAAATATGAAGGCTTTTATGACATCACTTGTAACCTAAAATGTTACTGGTCTTGTGGGATAAGTTAAAAAGTAAAGCGATTTATATTATATTTATTTATTTTATTAGGTATAAATACCTCCTCCACCACCTGGGCATCGGTTATCGCGGCAAGTAGCTTATCTAATAAAATTCCTTTTTTATATGGGATAGCTAACACTGAAATATTTTTTCAGATCGGTCCAGTAGTTCAGGAGATAAGCACGTTCAATCAAATAAACAAACAAACTCTTCAGCTTTGTTTATTATTTTTTCAATATGAAACATTTGCTTATTCAGTTCATCTGAATTATTTAATTGCATTATATAGGTAAATGAGATGAAAATAATAATAATTATATTTTTAATAAGTGGCCAAAAGTACAATATTATTTTAAATATATTTTTAAAACAAAAAGTTAAATAATTTACATGATAAAAATAATAATGCACCTAACATCAAATTTTTAAATATGTATCCAAATAACACTTTAATCAATAATACACTTTGGTAACACCCAATTTCATTAACTAAGATTTTAATTCAATACTGCCAATTAGAACAATGTACTTAATAATATTTTTAGTTTTCTCTAATACTAACTGAATATCATTATGCAGTAAACAAGATTAAGTCAATTACAATCAAAACACAAATAAACAGTAATCCCATTTTAATCTTAATTAGAAACGAATTATTTCAATTTTAAATGACTTTACCTAAGATTTCTTTTATATTTTTAGGGGTCAGTGTAGAATGACTGGAACCTATTAATAAAATTTTTCTGTTCCTCTGTTTTATCAGTCGTCTTATCGTGGATTATTTTAATGTTGTACCTTAAATAGACAACAATAAAGTATATTCTAGTCTATAGCAGTTTTACATATAAGTAGAACTAAAAACTAAGCTACAAGATTATTTTTATATTAAGTGATTTTTTTTACATAAATAGTTAGGTTATATTATTGTCATTTTTTAATAACGTTATGAAAGAAGAAAAATCGTGCAATTAAGCTAATATTTGAGACATAAATATACACGTAAAAAATTGGTAAAAGAAACATGAAACGAGTTTAAAATGTGCACGATACGGATCCCTTAATTCGCGAAACACACTCACACTTGGCTGATTATTTACAGACGTCAAATGTCTATAGAAATGTTATGCCTCATTATTGTTTTGCTCCAAAATCTAATTGAATTGTAAAACTAAACGGCTGATTGCAAATTGGACAGTTTAATTACCATTAACATTATTACACGTAACTCTGTACTTTACTTGTTCACTGTCAGTTATTTTTAACTGTTAAATAGCTATAAGCATTAACCAGTTATTAATGTCTGTATGAGTTTATATCCGCTTCTATAGGAGCTTGAAAACCGTTTTTTAATCTGTCATGTCGTGAAAACGTTGCATTATAAGGTTGAGAAGACTAAAATGAAGAAAAATTGTGTACCATGGGCCTTATTAAATTTACAATAATATTAAAGTACCTAATTAATATTCTTAATACCTCTTATTCAATCGTGTTCCTATAACTTAACACCTTCTACTTTGTACAGGTAGTTGGCAGATGCCCGAGTACGGGTAGCACGTCTACAGTTTTTTTTTCTCGAGATTCTTCTCGTTTCCCTCTCTTCTTTGAGGTTATTCTCATAACAGGAGAAACTTTTATGAGTTCTACCACAGTTAGCTTAAGCGGCAGCTTTTTCTGAAGATACCATAAGCTTTAAACTCAAATCAGCCACTAGATATAGTATTTTATTTAGCTTTGTTTTTAAAACTCCAAAATCTTATTATTTAAGCCATATACGACACAGACATTCGTAATGCGTGAGATTCGGCAGTTCTACTATGATTTACAACGAGCTGTGTCGGTGAGGGGCGCGGGGCCGATGTAAATCATAGCGGCTCATACTTCACGATTTTGAGGCATTCGCTATAGCTTGTTTACTTCTAAAACTTATGTGGAAATTATTTGTTTTATTTGGTTTGGTTCCCCAACAGACGAAGGCCACGTGAAAGACCCAGGCGGAGATGGGCGGACGAACTGGACGCATTTAACAAGGAGTAGCCTCAATTGGCCGTTCAGAGAGAAAAATGGAAGGAAAAAAGGGAGGCCTTTGCCCTGCAGTGGGACAGTTCAGGCTCAAAATAAATAATAATAAATAAATTTGTTTTATTACTTGTACATAAATATACAGTGTGTCTGGTCATGGACTAGTGATATTCTAAGGATTGTTACAACAACTATTCTAACACACAAATACACTATACTAAAGATCACTGTATGACAGTCGGGACTAACAGCTTAACGGGATCTCAATATGTTTACAAATGGTCAACCATCCACGGACTAACCGCGGCGGGCGCAGCTTAACCTGTATTATCGGTAAAACTTAGCAACGAGCCCCCTCTATTATACATAGGTATAGGTAAGTTACTAGGTAAAAATAGGTAGGTGGTGGCCTTTTTTTAGGTGTAAAGTTAATGCATTTAACCCACATCGAGGGGTATGACAGACCGTCTGCCTTGGCCGGAGTCGCGGGATCCCTCACACATTCTCTGCTCGACTCCAGCGGGTGGTCATAGTGGCTTAATCGTTATGTCACACTCACAATGTCACTGAAACTTTAAAATAAAATACCAACCACATCGCGAGCAATAACCAGATAATAAAAATTTTCCTTAATTATCTTAAAACTTAGATTTATAATCCAGCATAAAATAACATAGTTTCTTTATAATTCAGGTTATTAGGGGAGTTAGTAAAGATTTTATTATGCAGTAAGTTTAGTTTTTATTATGTCATAAGGTTAACTATTCACCGTTTATTGCATTACAATTAAATTTGGTTTACGATGTCATTAAATTTAGAATTTCTTTCTTTGTGTGGGTGATTGTAGAGACGTTTTTCTTTTACTTACATAAATTTAGTACGTTTATTTTAATAATTTTATGATTATTATTTTATTTGCCTATGTGAAAAGTAGGTACCTAATATGTCTGTTCATCTAAAAAACAAAGTAAGTAATTTTTATAAATAGTACGGATCAACTTCTTAATACAAGTCAAAACATAATCTTAATTCCAATCAAAGTTGAGAGAAATCAGGTTTACTCGATCAATTTAAGATAAATATTCGACTTGATAAAAAGAGAGTAATAAAAAAAAGAGACTACTGACATCAAAAACATATTTTTTACTGAACAACCTATACATTGTTAAATAACCTAAGTCTTTTTCTGCCTAGTCTTTGCTCAATCTATGCTGGGGTGGTTTCCAGTCTTACCGGACTTGTTAGTCCGGTAAGAGTGGAATATTGTAGTGGAGTATTAGTAGGTAATGTGCGTCCACATTGCTAGAACCTTTTAAAAAAACTTCATCTAGACCAAGATCAAACAGTACTTAGAAGCTCACATTGAATCACATCCTACCTAAAGTAGATTTATCAGCATTCCATATACCTAATTGTTTTGTTCATCATATCACTTCCTCATGCTTTCACAATTTCGTAGTTTTTACATTTATCATTAAGAAAGCGTAATGAAATATGTCCATATAGTCTAACTATAAAAACAGCATACAATTAAGTAGATATGTGATAAGCTACAAAACAAATATTTTTCTTCTTTTAATTCGCAAAACCGTAGTACCGCATCTAACTAAGGTCATTACAAAATAATAATATACATCATTTGAACTTTTTATATTTTTTTAATATAATAAAAATAAGTAAAGTCAAAAGATAATAAATAGTTAAGCTATCACTGTGTAAGCAGATAATATCAAGACAAGTATAAGTTACAATTTATCTCCTACTTCAGATTATAAAAAAATGTTAATTTAAACATAGGGTCCGTCTGCCCGATCGTAAGGTTGAGGGGAAAATGCGAAAACTCGCCCTCACCCGGGCGGCCATGTTGTGACGTCACCGCTAGCCGTAGGGGACGCATTTAGACGAAGATTTTTTTTGTAATTATAATATTTTTTTAAGGCTCAGACTTTATTAGATTAGATAGGTATTAGAGAATTATCTGAGTAGCTTTTATTGGTAGTTTTTGTTAGCTCATGCTGAGTTGGCACAGAAATGAATATTTAAACTTGAAAATAAAACTCTAGGCAATATAGCATACCTAATACTGAACAAAAGTTACCAACGTTTCTTTGTTCCACTTAAAATCACTTGTCAATTTGTATTTTTTTAATTTTCATGTTGTCAACCGTCAGCAGATTTGGTACAGTACAATTCTAGAACAAAAAATGAATTTCCACGAAACTTAAAAACTAATGCACTTTACAAATGCCAGTTATCCTTTCTCCTGAACGTCGACATTGCAACTGACATTGCAAACAAAACCTATACAATTTAAAACAAAACCATACAAAAAAAGGTGCAAAAGAAAAACTCGAGCGCAATTGTTAAGAAAAATAAAAATGCACGCTCAGTACGTCCCCGTGTGCGCTTTGATGATGCCGGAGCGGTGTGATTGGTGGATGGGAAGTGGAGGGCGTGGTTTGTTTTCGCCCCTCCCTCCTCCGTTAAGGGTCTTAGATTGTGAGGCTCCAAACGTCATCGGGCGCTTGCCGGCTGCGCCACGCGTACTCACAACACATAGTATAACCTTCAAACACGTGCTCCATACAAGAAAATTAATAAACCGGTGATATTGACCGTGCAGTGACAATGTGGTACAATTTAATGTGACTCAACAATAATATTAGGCCCAAACTGTGTTATGGGCCAAAATTATGATATAAACAACTGAAGTTATGAAGAGTGTTCAAACTAATGTTTTGTGTTTAGTGTTGTGGAATCGATCGGCTGAAAAGTGACCTCTGGCGGTTGAAATTGGCCGCGTTACATAAAACAGTAACAATACAGATATTTTGTGGAGTGATATGTTCAGTTGATCGACGGTTTTTTTAGTTTGGAGCCAAAAAATCTTCCAATAAGAATAAATTCTGCCGTAGCTCAATAAATTCTTCCAAATCTTCTTCATCAGCTTTTAGTAGTCACTCGGTTAATATTTTAAAATTAATTTTTATATTTTCTTTTAGAAATTCTTGACAGCCGTTTTAGGCTTTATTTGTGCAATATTTAAACAAAGATATCTTAGTGTAAACGAGTGTAAATAAAGCTCAGGCTAGATCGAATTTAAGATCCGATTTAAGTGTAAATAATAGGCTCATTAGAAGATCTAGAATAGATTAACCAAATATAAGGGAAAAAGATAGAAATTTTGAATTTGGTGAAGTTGATGTTATATTTTCAAAAGATCAAAGTGATATCGAAGATCTCAAATATTTAACAATAACTACAAACAAAGGAACAATTGTAATTTACGGCCGACCTTTACAACCGGATGAAATAATTGCTATCAAACTATTAATTTTTGCAAGGAACATCTAATTCGAGGTCTTTGTTCACGAGTTTCCAATACAATCAAGATTTTAAGTGCCTGCAATTAAATTTGGAGTACACATTTACAGAAGAATATATTTTAATAGACGCTAATTGCTGATATTTGCAAAATTGATAACCGTTTAACATATCATCGGTATCGAAAAAAATATTTTAATACCATTAAACTGGAAAATTAGGATTTTCGGTACTAAGCCACTTTCATATGCTGTTGCGTTAACTTGGTCATCACCACTGACAATAACATCACCAATCAAACCGTGAACAACGCTATTCTTAAGAAGATCATCAAAAGTGACTCCATCATCAGAATTTGATGCATCATTAACCACATGCCTTTTCGTTGATCGTCCGATTGTCGACAAAATTGCTTACGTGGAGTCTACCACTACCAACATTATCCAAACGTTTGGAACACTTGACATCCAAAGCTCCAAAGTGACTCCGACATCAGGACCCGATGCATTAACCACATGTCGTTTCTCGGCTGACCGCCCGCCTGTCGAGCAAATCTCTTGCGTGGAGCTGGAAGCCGTCAAAATAGCCTCTGAGAAGCTGCAGCTCTGCGGGGGCTGGAGTGGGCAGGCTAGCTACGCACTGGATGGATGCGTGGATGCTGGCCTGCTCAGACCACCGCCGCAGCCGCACTCCAGCCAACTCGGAACCGTTTATGCTACCAAGAGGAGACGGAGGAATGGAAAAAGGTTAGTTCTAGTGCTAAGAATTTTTAATAAAACTCGATATAGTATAAATTATGGCATTTCTGAAATTTAATTCTTAGGTGTTTAAATTAATAAAATTTTATATTTTTGTGGTGAGTGAGCTCTATCTATTTTTCAATCATTTAGATTGCAATAGTGTTCGTGCTAAGTGTATAAAATACATTTTACTAAACTAGGTAGAAGCGCGTGTCTTTATGGAGCCTTTGCAATACGAGACTCTGTTAAAGTGTACATATACCCGTAGTATTGAGAAATTTTCATCGTGTCAAAGAAGTCAGTGCAACTTCTGTGGCCTATTCGCCAATTTATTTCTGTTTTTCTTTTTCAATGATAGCTTATAGGTGTTTGCTTTTAAATATCTATTCAGCAACATGTCCTTCATGTTTTACTAGTTTTAGTCTTATAGGAATATGCTAAAATGCAACTAATAATAATCTGAATAAGTCTATATCTGTAATTTTAAGGTGATTTTAGAGTAGGCGTCATAAATCTGATTAATATCTATGAAACTAAAATATTTATGAATAACCATGACAGTTCGCGTATAGTTATTTTCTATGTATGTATCTTTGCATACAGTTTAGCAATTCATTCCACGTGTTACTACGATTTACGCATGATGTACTTACGTCTGATAATATGCAAGATCATCTTAGCGTGACAACTCAAATTGGATCTAGGCAATTGTTCTGGTGTTTTTTTAAACATAAGCATTTTACTATTTCGACCTGCGTCTTATTGGATGCATTCACAAATTTTTGTAATTTTTTTATATCTATTGGTAGGTAGGCACCTAATTGTAAATGACTGTCTGATTTTTTATTTAGGTATGATTTATTATTTTTTAGTTTTTTTTTCATTTTCGTATATTAAAATCATTTGTTTTGAATATGGAGATGGAGTATTCTCAATTTAATTTACATAATTTTATTATAGTGTCATTAATTTACAACATTTTAGTGTACTTTTTATTTTGATGTCAAAATTGAATTCTCATTGTGAATTCGTGATTTTAATTGCATAATTTAAGTATATTCTTTTTTTAATATTATATTTTGATAATTCTTAAATCATTTAAGGAGTAGAGATTTATCCTAATCGTGAATGAATAAGTTATTCGTAAAGATATATTTTATGTAAATGAATTTATCTAAATGAGTAATAGCCGATATCATAACGGCAATAATATTTTATGTGACAAGTTATAAATAAATCACAATTTGTTTGTTAAATATAGTGACAAAATAAATTATTATGTCTAATGTATTGTCATGGCTAGCTATGTTTTACTTAATCACACATAACCTATGGTAAATATTTTGAAACCTATAAATCATGCGTGTAGTATATAATTATGTATTGTGTTTTTTTTTATAAAAAATATTATTTTTTTATCATAATTAATTAAAATTTATCTAAACCTCATTGTTTTTTTTTTTCAACTTAATATCACTTTTTATATCGCGGAATTCGTAATACTTTACTTTAAAAAAAAATGGGCCTGCTGGCAGAGATTTCTTACGAAATAAGCAGAGCCTTTGTATAATTATTATTGTCTTATGTATTGTGTAACTATTATATGTGTACAAAAATCATTAAATAAAATAAATAATGATTAGCTTTTTTATAAGGTGTGTCAAAAAAAAACATCTTTATTTTTTGTTAGTACCTAAATTCAAATTGAAAACACGATTAAATATTACCTACTATAATAATAAAAAAGTTAAATTGAATAAGAAACATTATTTCAATGACGTTTAACACCTATCCAACACTAAAAGCGCCGGATATGTGATATAAAATAAAAAATAAAGTTCAATAATCGTAACAAATCGATTTTTAACAATTAATAATTTTGGAAACATCAAAATTCTCAACGCCTTGCCTAGGGCCCCAAGTATTTTGTACAAAACTGAACTCTGTAACTCAAGTTTTAAGGTTTAAACTTTATAGGCTGTGATGTCCTTCAAGTGACGGCTATGCGTACATACCACAGAATTTGAGTTACTAAATGCGACTTTGGCAAATACACATAAGAATAAATATTAATTTTACACATTAAAGTAGGAATTAAAATAAAATAATAAATTTAATCCATAATAATAAAAAAGGAGAGTGAGAGCAAATAGATTTTATTTTTTATTATTTTGGTATTTACCCTAAATTGTTAATGTATAATAATTTACATAAATACATAATTTTAGTAAATTTAATTATAAATAAAACAGAGGAACCAAATTATTTATTTTATTACTCGCTGTTATTATTTTTGCGTCGTAAATCTATCAATTTAGCTTCTTTTTATGTACTGCAAATTTCTAGATAATTATTTTACAAATAAATTATGGTAGTAACTAATTTTTTTATAGAATATGTAGATTATATTTTTTCATTTAAATTCGTTAAAACTCAAACCAGAAACATTACACGCTGGTAGAAAAACTGTTTCATAATGAAAGTGTCAATTTAATGTATTGTGTGTAAATTTTGACATTTCGTAATAAATTATTGACGTGACCTGAATGTAACAATGAAATAAAAAATTGGTTATTTACATTAGACGCAAATATTAAGGTTTTATCCGAGAAACACGATGTTACAATGTTTTGGGTAATTTTTATCATCATCAATTATATTTTTATATAACATTACTTAACTTTGGTGTCCCGTATGTTAACTGCATTACATAATGTAAAGATTTCAACTACTCTGAACATGACCTTTAAATGGAAAAGGAATGATAATCCTAATTTTGAAAATATATCCAATTGAACTACTACAAAATAAATTTCAACGACATAAATAAACAAAATGCGATCAGGATTCAGGTTAGACTAAGTTTTTTTTAGTCTACATAAATATTATTAGAGTGTAAGATATTTGAAAAGAAATGAAAATAATAGAACCTTAATGCAAGATATTTAGGAGGTAGAATAGAGCATTGACGGTTGCTCTATACAAAAACACTACCTTTTGCGCGCAGCTCCGCACGCGTGGGCGTCGGTTTATGCTGCAAATTGTAGCCTGTAACCTTCCTCCATAAGTTGGCTATCTAACAGTGACAGAATGTTTGAAATCGGCCCAGTAGTTCCTAAGTTAAGTGCGTTCAAACAAACTCTTCAGCTTTATAATAATAAATATCGGTACCTATAGATTAATTACATTTTTTTTTTTTTTCCTAAAAACCGTTTGGAAGTAACATGCTTATTGCTAAATAAAAACTCGTAAATAATAAAACTATTTCCGCACTAAGTTTATTGCACCTTTTCATACAAAAAAAACCGTTAAAGCTCAATAACCTGAAACAAAAAATTGCTCTAGAACATTGCACCAATTTCTTGCCAATAAAATTTAATATTCAATCATATCTAGAAATTTTCGACATCCATAAAACCAAGAGCGTTACGAATGGTGCGTTCAAAAATCAGTACTGGCCTATTAGGTTGATTCGATTATTAATTTATGAGGTGAATAAGAGCCGTATATCGATACACTTTAATCGATTCTACTCGGTACGACCGTATCGATTTATTCGTATAACGGATTTCGAATGTGTTGAATTTCGAATTAGTGATTGTTTTCAGTTAATTTTTTGGCAATTGTAAGTAAAAGACCACGTACTTTGTAACTAAGGGATGTATAATAAAGATTGTGTTGCCTGTTTGAATAATTTTATCATTATGGATTAGCATGAAACTAAAACATTATAATGTGTGTTCACACATTCTTCCTTACAATGATTTATTTTTTTTAGGTAAACTAAATTTTATTTTGAGCCAAGCGTCCCACTGCTGGCCAAATGTCTCCCCACATTTGGCCAGCAGTGGGACAATAATTAGGTTACATAAAAAAGTACCAGAATTTATTCTTCTCTAATGGCTAGGGCGTCGAACTTGCGATCGTGTGGTTGCGGGTTCGAATCCCACCTATTACACTACCGACGTGAACCCATTCGTAACACAAGCATCTTAGCTTAGCACGAGGGGTTAACGAGACCCACATTGCTAGTAATATTAAAAAAGAAAACATAAAAAAAGTTATTAAGCTGACCTGACTTCCCTTGACCCTTTGGCATAACCTTCCTACTTATAGGGGAGACCGGGTACAAAAGTAACATTTTGTACTTCCACCCTGGTTACGGGTTGATTTTTACAATATTGATGAAATTAAAGTTACCGTATATTAGTTGGGTCTATGGTCTTGAATTAGAGTATTGATTTGCCTTGTTATTGTCAAATTTATAGGATCTACAGAAACTTAAAAAAAAAAGGTGAATTGTTACTTTCGACCACACAGGCGGGTCGAAAGTAACAGGACGAAGAGATTTCTAATTAATATAAAAAGACATATTTAATCTACAAATTATTAATTACAAAACTTTGATTTGCAGTATTATAAAATTGGTTGTAAAATTGTTGGTCTTTTCAGGTCGGTTTGGTCTTGGTGCTCTTTTTCAATTGCAGTTTTTTCGAGCGTTCCGTCAATATCGCCGTCTTACGTTTCTTATGTCCTTTATTCGTAACAGTTAAAATAAGAATAATTGTGGAGGCACAAACACCCTCCCCCTCCATACTTCATCAACCCAGCGGAGCATCTACCCCTAGACACGAATTGCAGTGGCTAATCTGGAAATCTCTTAACCGACCGCGGACTCAGTTTGGCCGCTGTAAAAATAATCTGACCATAAGGGGGTATTCTTCACCCAACCCAATCAAAGTCAATGTGGAGCACCTGTACAAGACATGCAATACCACTTTTTTTTTTCTCGCCAAGTTTCTTCTTTTTGCGCCATATTTGCAATGCTCTTCAGCTGCTTTTCGATAAACTTCTATGTCCATATCTCATTATAATAATTATGTCATTCTATGTGTATATAATAGTTCCTCGTGCGGGGTTTCTGATGCGGTGTGCACAAAAAAATATCTCAGTCTACTACAATAAGTCAGTACGAGAATACATGTAAATAACATGTTACTTTCGTACCCATAGGGCTATGTTACTTTTGTACCCAATCAAATTTTTGTCAAATCTTGAAACATAACCTTCGAACGCAACGTGCTAGATAAAAACGAATTATAGCACTGTGCAATTAATTTAATCAAGAATCCCAATGTTAATAATCAGATTAATATCACTCTTTTACACTACGTAAACAGTAAACAAGTAAATGCAAAAAAACTTACTTTCTATTCGTATAATCACGTATCATTCTCTAACACAACCTAACTGTGCGTGGCGTCCGTGGTGACTGTATACAGGTTAGGGGGTGCAAGGGGCTATCCCTGGCCGGCAGCGAAGATGTGTTGCGATTATTATATAAACCAACAGCGCACTTGTTACTTTCGACCCGCTGTTACTTTTGTACCCGGTCTCCCCTATACCTACCTACTTAGGTAATACTTAGAAAGGATTACAGAAACTTGGAACCAGAAGCGTCGGGCATTCAGTCACATAATATAATGTAGGTATACCAGAAACAATTTGAGATTACAATTGATAATAATACTGTTGATGTTTTTCACCTACCTCTTGTTTCGAACAAAACATTATGTTAATAAATTCTCTGCAAAATTCAATAACTAAAATTATCCTTACAAGGCTATCAAGGCTATCAAGACAAAACAATATTTTATGTTTTCCTTATTGACTAAGAAATAGTAGACAAGAGAAAATCGAGTGTGGAATGACGTCACGCCACCCCTAGTTCTAGGGTATTATAAATACCTACCTACAACACGCCTTCACGATCAAACCTTACTGAGAGATAATTGACCTTATATCAGGCTGATATAGTTTTTAATAATTTAATAGCTTTATTGGCGTATTCATTAATAGATTTTTTTTTTATTTTAATAAATAGTTTTTTTTTTCATTTGTAGTTACTGTGATTTTAATATTTAAATAAAAGTGTGTAAAAATGGTAAATAAAGAGTTCCTTATTAATAGCTTATTAAAAGTTTTTTGTAAAATAATATAAAAGAAATTAATTCAATTTAAGCTTAATTTAAATCGATATTTTAAAAAAGAGTTCTCAATTCGGTTGAATGTTTTCTTAAGGAATCGAAACGTCCATTTTAAAAGATTTCGTGTTGCATTCCTAGTCGTAAACTTTTCAGTGAAATAATCTACCTTGATTTCGTAATTTGGGCTTTGTAGCTGAATCGGTAAATATTTAAGTGGAATTTAAAATAATGTTCGAAATTTTTGGGAATAAAATTGTAATGTTCTTGGTCTAACGATTGTTCCTGGATAAAACAATATTCAGAGTACTTTGCTTTTCTCATATCCGGAAACCTAGTGGGACTGAATTTGGAATACTGTTTACTGACAGATAGCTCTGTATACCTTCCCTCTTCCCAAGCTCCTTTGGGGTCGGCTTCCAGCTTCACCGGATTCTTAATACCAAATTATATATAGAGGCAACTGCCTTTCTTAACATACGCTTAGCATATTTAGTTATTTTCTTAAATATTAAACTTATCTATGTATCAAGCAAACGAACCAGAATAATAACATATTTAACTAATCAAAAACTTTTAATTAAAAATGACAAAACTATCTTCATACCACTCAATTGCCTTCAAAAGCCACAATTAGTCTATGCGAACGTGAATAAATTACATATGTTGCTGTAACACAATACTTGTATAATAAACTATGGTTTGAACGAAGATAATGACGTAATTATTACGTCATGGAGATGTCGCGTATGGTGTTAAAAATGGTGGTCTTGTGTGAAGTTTTTCTGCCTATTTAACTTAGAATGGTGGGAGTTACAATCTAAGTTTTGATTAAAGATTGGAAAATATTGAAGCTTTACGGTTTTTATTTGAAACTTTAGTACAAACATAATTGAATACTAGTGTGATTCTATAAGGGTTCGTATAGGCAGCTAGAATTTGGCTTTATTTGGTTTCTAGTAGAGCCTCTTTCTATAGTAAAAATCGCTGGCCCCTGCTGGCCACAAATAGCGCAACACAGAGATAAATGGATTTCTTTAGAGGAGGCCTTCACCTTCATCTGAGGAGGGGTTCTTGCAATTAACAATAGTATTAAGATATGTATAGATTGTAAAAACTAGCATGTATTAATTTTCTTTTCCAAACAACTTTGTAATCTATTACTAAGCTGTATTTTATACTGCAAGAAATAAAAGGCTTTTTATTTTATTTTATTATTAGAGCCTCTTTATTTCTAAAAAATGTGTGAAAGCGCTGAAAATATTTAGCTAACCTTTTTTTTCCGTACATATCAGCTTATGGGCTGAATATTAAATTAATTAATTGGGTATAGGTAGTCAAGACATTGGTCATCAAGGTTATCAAATTATTAATAAATCAATCATAGTAAGCAAATAAATTTCCTTGTTTAAGCTAAAGATATTAGATACTTAAGGATAAGTATTTATTTTAATGTTTATATCTTGCATTAAAATTTTGGCTTAGTTTTAGTTCTGGCTGCACCCCTTCAGGGTCCTTGTATGTTGTTTTGCGTATACATTGATATATTTGTAATTTACTACATTCTGCTTTAAATAAGTAAATAAAAAAATCATTGACTTAAGAAAAAAATTTAATTCAGAAATCCGATCGTCACTTGTTCAGTAACACGGCATTGACCATAGATTCCCTGGAAGTACATGAGCTGTGCCATGTAAGTGGATAGGTATAGGTATAGGTTAACGCGGGCTTGCTTTCCGCAAATCGACGACTATTCTCGTAAGTGGATATCACAACATGAAATACCATCACAAATGATAAATACACCATAATTTGAGTTTCAAAAAACTAAAAATCGCAAACTAATTTACCACAGTTAGGGTTCAAATGGCAAACTTATTATTTAACAGACTGACGTGCAGCCATCTGCGCGCGCAGGTGGTTCTGTACTTCGCCGGCGCGCGCAATTTTGTATATTTCCCTTCTTTTTTTAAATTCGACGGTTTTATTTGAATTTACGATTGTACGAATGCTTAGGTTTTTGTTTTCTGTTCATGTTTTTAAGAACTAGAAAAATATATCTAGGTATGCGTCTTGACACACTTTATGAGAAGAGGTAAGGATATTTTATTTTTTATGTAGTTTTATGTTCTACTGAGTCTGTAAATTTCATTTTGTAGGGTAATGGGGGCTAGCGCGAGTATGAAATTCACCAGGGTCGCTAGTGTAGCATAAGAACTATCTGTCAATCTCGACCAATCGCAGGCCAGTAGCTTTTCTCTCATTGGTTGAGAAAGACAGATAGACCTGATGCGACACTAGTGAATCTAGCAGATATTGGACATGCGTTAGCCCCCATGTTTTAAAATTACTACTTAAATAAGGCTGTCAGAGTTTTATTGAGGATGGGGTAATGCAAAAGGATTTTAATGAAGAAACCCTATTTTCTTTACCATAAACCTCTTTGAGTGAAAATCTCGCTAAAATTGTTAATACTTGTCGTTCTTAGCTTTTTCTAAGCTATGTTAGATTCGTCTTCCAGTTTTACTGGATTCAGATGAATACCATATTTATTGTTACTTGTGTTCAATTTTTTTTTATTTTTTTCCATCGCTTCGAGCCGTCTATTTTTTTTACAAAATTTGTATATATATACCCATATTTTGCATAAACTGTAACTTTCAGAGCAAACTTATATGGAAGAAAAATAAATAGACAACTACTACTCACGCTTGACCACTTCAATTTTCAGTTGAAGAAACTGTCAATATCACAAGTTTTTCTTATCACTCATAATTATTTAACACATGCAAGTAAAAAATGATAAGCGATAGAAATTCTATGTTTAATTTATTAGACTGTAGACGGCTATTGTAAAAAGATTCTATAATTTCCTAGAAATTTAAATTTCTTTTTCCTTGAATGGTTTTCGCAAAAAGTTTTCTGACTAACAAGGTTATGGTCTATGTTTATTTAGCTAATTGTGTAAATGTGTATATTATGGACTGATTTAGCGCTTTATTTGTGCTTACGTTCACTTTAAATTGAATGCGGTTTTTTTAACGACAGTAATAGTAATAAAGCGTTCATAGTTATCGATTATTATTATTATTTTTATTTGATTTACTAATGGCAGTTCTGTTGGTGTGTTTTATCATAATTAATTAATAAATATATCATAAATAATTTTATCATAAATAACTAAAAAATATTCGCTGGTTGCTAGGTAAATGGTCTATATTATTTTCTAATATACTTGTAGCTAAGTAGAAATATGATTGAGCAACAATAGGTTAAGCAGCGGTAGACGCGGTTTGTCTTTGGATGGGTGACTATCAATAGAAGTCGGCTCATGTAAAATACGGTTAAATTAGATTAAAAGACTAGTTGCCGATTGGGAAAAAGCGAAGCTGAAGAATCAAGATTGTTTCTCCATAGCAAAAAAATAATTATAAAATTTATATAAACCATTTATCTTAAAATATTTTTTTTAAGTCAATAATTTGTCAAAAACAAACGGCCCATATTTACTTATAACTCTTCAATAAAGATCTCTGCCCATCTATGATAAATTGACCATAAAACTCTTGATTCATGAGGAATCGTGTTTAAATGAGGGGCACCCATTGATTATCAGACGATATCGAAGCGACGTTGCTTCGAGCGAAGTACGCCTATAATTTCGCATTTCGCAATTTCGCAAGTTTACTTCTTCGCTACTCAGCCATCGATGTGTCGCGTGCCCTTACTGATTTTATTATTTATCGATGATCAAGTGTGAACAGTGTATATAGGCTTTAATTGATACTTGTATTTTCAGTTTTTTAAGTCTGGTAGATGTTACTTGTTCTCTTCGTAGATCAGAAAGAGCTGTTTTAGCCTGATTGACAATGAAATTATTTTAAACAGATATTAGTCGGTCAGTCTGCCCGTGACCATGACACCTGCACCTAAAACCTATCAGAAGCTCAGTTTTAACAACTTTGTATGACTGTTACAAGAATACAGTTACTATTTCTTTGTATTACTTTAAAAAAATGTAACGACCCGCCTTTATGCGTATAATGGCTAACACGAATTTTAAAAGAATAATGTGGTATTGCCCATTGTATTTTTTTATGAGTTCTACCACAATTAGCCTGAGCGCAGGACTCTTGGACTGCTTCACCGTCTTTTGACTAAACCTAAAGGGCCTCCAGCCAGGGTTATAGAAAAACTAACAACCTTAAAAACATTCACTAAACCCCTTCGGGCCATTGTATTGATCCAGCCATCCGAGACTTCCACACTAAAATGGTGACAATAAAATTATGAATTATACACTTACCTACTTTATGACTTATGAAATAATAATTTACCTGATAGTACGTTTATTACAAAATGGTATTAAATATACGATACTGACATTAAAAGACCAAGCAATAAAACTCACTATAATTTCCCTTGCACTACGCCATGACTAGAATTCGAAATGCTACTGATATAATAAAATATTTTTCACCTTTAAAGCTGACCACCCAGTGTCAAAAGGGATGATATTATATGACTATACCAGGTTATTATTATTTAACTTCTATCATTACTTAATTCGAATTGTATAATTAAGTAAGAAATTAATATACCCAATAAAGTTAAAGGGATTTTTGTCGGATCTGAAAAATATGTGTTTTTGATAGCCTAAATATCGATAAAGGTAAGTTAAATTAAAATCACGATAGTTTTATAAAAAAAGCAAGGAGAGTATAATAAAATAATGTACCTACCCAAGAAAAAAATATGACTTGTGTTTATAATATATTTACGTATATTTATGTATAGTAAATCTTTGATTTTACATAACATACTTATTTGTCACTATAACAGATAAAAGAGTAATCTGATCAACAAAAAAGAGCTCCGATTTTAAGAAAAAAGTTTTAATAGTTTACTTTAAAATACCTAATTAACTTTGATCCCTTCCGAATTATTATTCATGATTTAAATTATAATTTTTAATCCCGATCAAACCCCATACAACCTGCATACAAAAATGCATTAAATTCAAACATGCAACCTCATAATCAAGCTCGCGATTATCATGTGTAATTAAACATGGCAAGTTTACATTTTTAGCGTATCGCGTCAGTACTTAAGATTTTTAAATGTCCGGTCACAAGGCTCGTTTAATTTCAAGCAGATGTATTGTGGAGCACCGTTTAAACCAGCCAGTCGTTAAGCAAGTACTTGAGGGAGAGTACTGGTACGAGTTAGCCAAGCAAAAAAAGTTCGTACTGTAAAATGTCTTATACTACGCATTGGTATAGTACGCATATTGAACAAATATAATGGATATCATAAGAATTATATAAAAGTTTAAAGAAAAAAAAAAAAAACTTAAAGATATTGTGAAGTCATGATACCAAAGAATTAGGGTCGCCAACAATATTTTATGATGTCGGTATACTTGAAGAAAGCGACAAACTTACCCTTTAGACAGTATCCGATACAAACAAAGCACAATAACTATTTACCTTACCACTAACAAATTACTCTCCTACAAACTTACCAACACAAACGCAGCATAGTTTTTGCAAGTCGGCGCGTGCGCACGTGACCGCACTGTCGATCGTCCTAATTAGATCAAAGGTGACCGACACAACTGAACCAGTTATGATAAGAATTTCAATTTCACACCAGTCTAAGAGCAGTTGTTGAAACCTAAAATAGTAATGCTAATTTTAACAGTACATGCTTGTATTCAAATTGCTTGAACACTATCTTGTTTCATAATAAAAAAAATACATTTGGTACTATTTAAATTTGCATAAAGTACGTTGAGGCAAACTTCTTGGTCACTTGTAACTTGTTATAGAGTCAACACATCTATACTATCTATACTAATATTATAAAGAGTAAATATTTGTATTAAAGCTTGTCTGTATGTTTGTAATGAATAAACTCAAAAACTACTGTGCCAATTTCGAAAATTCTCTCACCATTAGAAAGTTTTGGTATATAGTGCTCGAACTATGAATAGGAAAAATTAATTAAAATTTTAAAGACGGTTTTATGATATTATTTTGCTACATAAGCCAGATATTTACCCCATGTGAAGCTTGAACTTCTTATAATTAACAATCGAATATTAAAAAATAGCTGGAAATCTCAAAAACTCAAAAGTATTTTATTAATTTTATTACAAGTTTTCCAAATAAAAAGCAAAATAATTAGTCACATGTCTTCCAAGAACTAGTCCTTTTTTCACAGAATCTTCTCCACGACGTCCATAAATCACCAATTAAAATACCATAAATTTTAATAGTATTAATACCTTAAATACCGTATCAACACCTTTCTAACTGCGTGACAATTATGTAACAATAATGAGCTATTTTCTTTGTTAAATGACTTACATTTCTGACCTTAAATGGTCGATCTTAATCACTATAGTATGAGCAAATTTGTATCCGAATGTACCTAATTGGGTTCACGGACCATTTGCTTATTTTCATAACTTGTTTTTAAAGAGGGGAAAGAGAATAAAGAAACGTATCATTCCCATAACAACGAGGTGTATAACACTCATCTTTTTATCAATTCTTTGTCTTGAATGGAGTATTAATTTACTTGGCGTCTCAAATATGGTGTTGACATGTGTTATTATTGTTCCATTATTATTTATATGGAAATATTTTCATAACTTATGTATGCACGAAACGTGGTGAGCATCAAAAAAGTTTGCGTTTCTTCGGCTAAAGGTCTCACGACAACTCGTACGCAGTTACTGAGCAAGTTTCTCTTCTGCTCTTGCATTTATCAGATTATTTATTTATTCATCAGTTATTAGAAGGAAAAGTAATAAAGAGCTTTATAATACAGCCTGTGTGAATTTAGAGCTTTAAAATACAGCCTGTGTGAACGAAAGCTGGAGATTATCAAATAATTCCTAAAACATAAAATTTATTTCGGACTTTCATCGTGTACTGTCATTGTTTTGTCATCGGTAGATTAACCCAACAAGAAAAAAGCACATTCAGATATATTCATGAAGTTTTATATTATAATGATAGTATAACACTTTATAACGGCTAAATGGAGTCAAAAACATGATCATTAACAAAAAAATTACAACTTAAGTTCAGTGATCTTTCTGACCTGTCAACTGAATACAGTTGGCCTATGATATATTGATTCATATTTTCTCGTCATAACAACCTATATTCCAGGTATTCTCAATCAATCAGCGTCATTCACATTTGTGTGTAAATGCAAAGACACATCGTGCTAAATTTCCTCTTATATCTCAAGCACATATGTATGTAAACTGTTATTTCCTACGTACCACAAAAAGTTGTTCATCCGTGTTAATTATGGCACTCATAGCTCGCCGATCCAATAAAAATATCAGCAATTCTTTCTTGAAATATACGGGACCTTATTGCGTGTGTTCCCGTAGCGTCTAATACTGGAAATCAATAATTCCATAAATAGTTTTCAAAAGTTGACATCGAATTTTGGCACTAATTATCTTACATTCCAATCTCTAGTAGATTGCTGTCGGATATGTTTAATTATTGTAAGCTTAAAACGTTTGAGATAATCCTTCACCACTTTACAGATCAGTCTAATATGAAAATTAGGACCATCCATTAGGACATATTTCCATTAGCTGGTAAAGGTTTTTTTCCAATCACAATCAATGAAGACAGTTTCTAGAAAACAATAATATCTATCTAAAAACTAAATGTTTATTTTGAAGTATATCGAATTAAGACATTTTAAGTACAAAATCTACACAAAAACACATTTCAATCACAACTGATGGATTGACGGGCCTGTACAGAACATAGTCCCGTATATTTCAACCAGCGGCTGCTTCTAAAGGAAACATCATGCAACAATGGCGGAATGGTATCAGCTCACAGGGTTGTCACCTGTCGTAATTACAATAAAAACTGGTGACTCTCACATGCGATTATACTTGCGCGTGGCGTGGAGTTTAGACTTTTTTGAAGTTAGGCTCAGAACTTAGTGTTGAGGCGAAAGCGGGTTTCGAGCTTATATCGAATAAATTTTCAATTCAGAGAGTTGTTCCGATACACCTGTAAAATTACTTTAAGAACATCATAGCTATAATATAGAATCATAATTATAATTAAATAACAAATAAAACTAATTATAAAACACAGTATAAACTAAACATAGTATAAACCCGCTGTAATGCTTAAAATTAATTAACTAATTCATCATAACCAAGTAAGTTATTTTTATCAACTTTCCTCTACCTAATAACTCCTTCAGTTTTATAATAAAATATCCCGTCCCGCTACCTCCTAACCCCACACCGCTACCTTAACCCACCTTCACACAAACAACAATAATTGTCTGCGCGTTAAATGTTAGCTCGCTGATATTAAGTGATACAGCGTCAAGCCATGAAAATTGCTGCAATGGATGACTGGCATTTGTTATAGTTTAATCAAAATTGTACTTGACAAACTATAGGCTATCTTGGGCTTAATTTTCCCGTTGATGACGTAATATCGTTTTTATGGTATTCAGTGATGTTGATGGATTTGGACATGTGTAATTGCATATGACTTATTGAGACATTATGCGATGGAGATGTTTCTTTTAGTATCCTTGTGGTCAGGTCCTTTTAAAGGGGAAACTGTTTTTTTTCATGTGGACAACAATGTGGCAGAATAATAATTAAGAATTTGCTTTAGTTATTGCATATCTACTCCTTTTGTCTTATCATTTTTGACAATTTTATTACGCTCACCACAAGGTACAATCAGGCGCTGCGCATCAACTTTTGAATTCACAATGCTGTGTGTAATATTTTTGAGTATTTATAATACCGGCCTATAGACTTCCCACTGCTGGGCACTGGCCTCTTCCCATATAGAAAAGAAATGAGTATTGATCACCACGCTGGCTCACAGCGGTTTGGCGTTTGGGTTTTTTGGAAGCCGTGCATAGCGAAGCTCAGGGAAGACTCTACAATCTGAGATTGTTAATGATGTTTTAGAATAATTAGAACGCAAATAATTACAGTGTAACCAGTATGACAGGATAGCGAGAAATTTTATGTTAGTAGATGCCCGCGCAAATCATCTAAAAGCGACATTCTCTTTGACGACTGAACGCTGCTGCCCATTCTCCTTGTTTCTATATCCCTTACGACACCCACGGGAAGAGAGGGGGAGGTTATATTCTATGCCGAAGCCCCACGGCAAGTCATTAACATAATCTTTGAAATTCTCACCAAAAACCGTACCTAAAGCGCTTAAAATAATAAAAATCAAAACATGATTTTGAGCATCACCAAAAAGTCTCATTAAATGTTAGACTTTCGCACACGAATCCGTAAAATCGCTGCGATTAATCGCCGATGTAACGGTCGCATACGCCTATTAAGTATTTAATAGCTTCACGCGTAATTTTACTTAGTCATTTATTACTGAAGACAATGGAAAACTATCGATGTATGGTAATAGAAGCGTGAATTAGAAAAAATATGGCAATTTGTAGCGGAGTTCAGGGCTGGTTCCGTAGGTTAAGTGATGTGTTTGAAAGACATTTGTAATGATAATTAAGCACATTATAACTCACAGTTTTCTCGGATGGTCGCTCTAAAAAAATACATTGTTTTGGGTTGTGCTTGTGCTATTTATTGTAGTTGTTGAAACCCAGGATTATTTCACGGTACTGTGATCGAAAATATAACTTTTATATATTGCACCATAACCTATCGTATCGTATCTGTCAAATTGATCAGATTTAATGGCTACTCAGATAGCCAAAGTAAGTATATTGTACTTTTTTCATCTGCGTGATATCTTCCTGGTGAAAAATAAATGATTTTTTAGTCTTTTTTTTTTTCAATTTAGAAACATTTCACCCAAGTGAACACAAGTTGCAATATAGGTTGGCACCTTATAATTATGTTATCATAGTATGCCTCGGTCTTAACTTCAGTAGAAATAGGATTTATGTGTAGCCCTAAACGTGATATATTTTTAGCCAGTCTTTTGTCACACCCATTTATTTATCCAATCTAATGATTAATTAACGTCAATACTTCTGATTGAAGTCGACATAGCGACTGGTAGTGCTACATTTTTACACTGATATGATGAATAAAGAATAGAAAAAAGTATTCGAAGTATTCATTAATCCGCTGATTGGTAATCAAATGATTTATTCATTTTAATCTTAATTGATTCCGTTTATTCAATTAAATGATTTTTAAACGACTTTTACAATTCATGTTCGCTTGTTTTTAGATGGAAGAGGAAGTTTTTAATTATGAGAAAGTGTTTTATTCATTGCATTGACTTAATTTTTGGCTGTTGGTGCATAGCTTGTTTGTGTCATCAGTTTAATTAGCACATTTTGATACATTTTTCGTCATCATCATCATCATCAATTTAAGAGCTCACTTCTTTTCGGTGCAGCTCCTTCTATTTTTCTCGGTCTTGTATCAGCTCTTGGACTTTTTTATACATCAAGACTTACATTAATTTCTAATAAACTAAAATCTCTGACAGTCCACAACAAACATCTCGAGGAGTGTTCCTCGAGATGTTTGTTTTGGACTGTCAGTTTTTACCTATTGATACAATTTTTTTTGATAGATTCTCTACCTAGTTTATGATCAGACGACCGTGTGTGAGATGTCCCACGATATTATAGTAATATTATTTCAATTTCGCAACAAAAAAGCCTGTTTGTCTCTCTAGGTGAGCTGTGAAAAAAATTGCATGTAGAGTAACTTTTTGCTTGCGTCTTTTGCAAATTTGAGTACGTCTTTGTGCAATAAACAAATAAATAAACGGTTTTCGTATTTAAAATTAATTTAATTGATTGTTCTTACGTTTGCACTTTGGAAAGGTTTTAAGACTTTACCTGCATAACTCTAAAACTCGTATTCTAAACTTCAGATAGATTCTATAACGACTAATAAAGATTATTAACAACCATTGTGCTTCGATCACACGGCAATATAAAATGTTTTTTTGTTTACATACGACGAACACAGCACATCAAATGAGCTAAAGCGATCAATTTTGTTGAGTTTTCTGTTTATTGATATAAAAACGCTTGTATTTTATAGAACAGAAGCATTAGCATTAAGGCTTAAATGAGTTAAAATGTTGACAGTGTTACAGGCGAATGGTGTGAAAATAGTCTGTTTCACAGTCTATAATTTTATATAAAATATGTACCCATTCAAAATGTGAGACATTCAAACATGGGTGTCTGTGTTGGTTGGCAGCGCGGGCCGAGTTCACATGTAGAGTTGCGTGTTCGAACCCAGGGTATTTATGATTGTAATTGAATGGCCTGGCCTGTTGGTCTAGTGATTACTGACTCTAAAAGCTTAGCCAGAGGTCGTAAGTTCGATTCCCATCCAGGACAAATCTTTCTGTGCGACGATCATTTGTTCTGTCTGATTGTATTTTATCTATAATATGTATATTGTACAGGCTCTGCTTGGGATCTGATGGCCGTGTGAAAGTCATCCTAAAATATTATTATTATTATAAATGTAGTTCCTGCCCACACACCTGCAACTTCTTCACATTTTTATTACCTACTGCCTAAATTTACCGACATCAAAGAACTTGACAAAATAATCTCAATAAAACACTGACTGAAACAATAGCCGAGTGGTTCGGGTTGCACCTCACCAATGATCACTATGCGACGACGAGCTGGGACAACGTTCCAAGTCTAGGTGTTCTTTGAATAAGATATTTGAAAAACCCCACGACAAAGAAAATCTTGCAGGAGTTTGACCGCAAATAATTACAGTTTAACAGTTGGAGGTAAAGTTGACGCCCAGTGACTGACTGCATGGATAGCTGAATGGTATAGGTCACCACGCTAATTACCACTGTGCTCGACGTGCTGCGGGTTCGTCCCCGCATGAGACAAGCATTCGTGTGATTCACAAATGCATGTTATGACTCTGGGTATTCTTTGTGCATGTGATTTGAATGTTTGTGCAACCCCCGCGACACAAGGATTAAATTCCTTAATGCTTACTGGGTCAACTAGTATTCAATATTAATTGTATATTTTTTATCCAATCAATAAATTGTATAAGCCTTTCTCAAACCAGTCACTCCGTACCATAATAAAGGCCACTATACAAGGAACTCATATCACTTATAACAGTTGTATAAATGAATTAATTTTCTGCAATGTTCACTGTAGATGTGTTACGGTCTTGCGGGCCCGTTACACTGCCCGCTTGTAAACATTGTGTATCTGCTCGACACTGCTTTGAAACTGTATAAAGATCTAGCTTAAACTAGATTTTGCCGGATCTATCTTTTTAAAAGTCGTGGTTGTCGTGGTGGCCTAGCGGTTCAATGACCGGATTTGCATGCACATGGCTACAGGTTCGAACCCTGGCAAGTACCAATGTGACTTTTCAAAGTTATACGTACTTTCTTAATCATTCTAAGACATCATTGACAAACGGTAAAGGAAAACATCGTGAGGAAACCTGGATTCCAAAATATTGGAATCTATAATCGCCAACCCGCTATGAGCAAGCGTGGTGATCAATGCTCATTGCTCATTCCTTCTTTGTATGGGAAGAGGCCAGTGCCCAGCGGTGGGACGTTTATAGGCCAGTATTATATTATTATATTTTTGAACGAATAATTTTTAACGAACTTTTTTTTAGAAATAGTGCATGTTCTGTAATTAGTGATGTCTATTGGCTCTTCTTTGTAGAGCACTCATTATGTTTAACATAGTTAACATCAACACTTACTTAAGAGCTTGTTTTTAATTTGGATTAGTGTACAATGAGTGGCGAATACTCTTTATAAAGTTTTTCCAATAAAGACAGACACACAGATTTGTATATTTTTGTATGGTATTTTTGTTTGTGTGCGCTGTTACGTTTAGTTGATAACTGCGGTAGCCTAATGGTAGGGTGGTTGCCGGTTCAAAACCGAGCCACTGCAATAGCCACAACAGCTAAGCTCGTGGAGTTAAACCAGCATATACTAGAAAAGTGTCTAAAAAGTCGTCTTTCGGCGCGGTCTTAATTATACGTAGGTGTGTCAATAAAGGTTATTCTTTTCATCTTCTTTTTATTTACAACACAACTTCGGAGTCAAATACATCGATCTTTAGAAAACTATTCCGTTTAGCTACTTCTTTATTTGATAATAAAACAATAATCGTAATCTCACACCTTAACGATGGCGCACTACAACACACAACCCTGAAATTGAGGATCAGGTGTAGTGGCGCAACATAGGAGAGGCCTAGGTCCAGCAGTGGACCGCGCAAGCTGAGTTGATTGATTGTACCTAACTTCCAAAGAAATTACAACACAGTCGTAGCAAAATGGTATAAACTGGTTGAAAAAACATAACGTTTGACGTTCCTAGTAATTCACAGTACATAACGTTGTGTATTATGTAAATGATGGCCATGTAGGGACATAATGTGTTACGCTTCCATATGCTTATGTCCATAGTACGTTAGCTATGATCATTGGTACGTAGACTTTGAATGTTAGATATATTTTCTTTCTATTGGAAATCAGTCGCTTCTTGCAAAATACGGTTTTCACCTGAATCCGGTAAGACTGGAAACCGAGCCCAACGTAGCTTGAGAAAAAACTAGGCAGAAGATTATTAAAATATTTATATAATTTTGTATGTTGAAAATGTATGTTAACATCATAATTATTACGTTGCCGGCAAGTAACTTGGCAATGTTTTGGAGTAGTGAGAGCGTATTTTCTTATTCTATGTGCAACAAAAGCACAGTTTTATTGCTCGACTGTATCACTGCATTTTTTTTAACATTTGTGTACATTAGACCGTTATAATATGAGATGCACTCGTAACGACTCTTGCCAAGTTACGTGGCGGGTAATATACCGTGAACGGTCATCTAAACAAATTAAAACTAAAAAATTATACCTAATGCCTATAAATATCCCACTGCTGGGCATAGGCCTCTACTCTAAATAATTACAGCATATATCTGGTTCTAATTAAATACTGAACGAAAATATATACATACGGTTAATGTTAGCGGTTCACAATAGAAAAACAATATGACTGGTATGTTCTCAGTAATCAATTTTATTTGGCAACGTATAATTCTGTACTTGAATGACATTGATAGATTATTTTGTATCTTAAAAATAAAATAGATTTCTTAGTACCTACATCAGTTTTTTTAACACAACTAAATTTAATAATGTATTGTCATTATAACAATCTAATGTTTTTTCACAATTTCCTTTTACTTTCTAACTCCAAGCCAATATTGCACCAAACTAATTACTACTTTAACATATTCAAATAAAGTTCACAATACAAAAGCAATGAAATCTTCAGTAAAAATTTCAACACAATACCTAGTGTTACTCACATTAATCATTCGAAACCAAATTGTTTTAGATCATTCAGAGTGCGCTTTTTCATTTTCAATCGTATCTTTGTTGTATAAAGTTGGAAATTGATTGAAGATTTCCGAGCACTTAAGGCGAAGCTCTCAGTAACAGCAAAAGATTGACATTTAAATACTTAAGTGGAAGTGAAAGGCTGAGAAAATGATATTTTTGATTAAAATTGGAAAATAATTGCGTCTCCCACGTAGCTGCAATGGTTCACGTAATGGTTATAGTTTTTTTACTCGTTTAGTCGTGTCGGACGCTACTTAACTGGTTATTTCCGGTTATTTGGTGTTTAGGTTCCTATTGTTAGGAGGCTGGTTATCGGAGATTGCATCTGTGATAGATACATTGAAGAAACTGTACCTTGTGGGTCAAAAGACAAAGCGGTGAACTTTAGAACAAAGATAAAATTTTCTTTGAAGTAAAAGGTATTAAAAAGTAATAATCGGTAGCAAGACCATTATAAGTTGGCATTTGTAATAATAAATGTACTTATTTCATAAACCAACCAATTTGCGAGCTGTCGGCCTACCCTCAGTTTGCATTAATATAAATTTCTCTATAACAACTCTATTAAGTCGTAACATATTCTTGTAAAACACAATTTTGCTCTTCACCATACAATATCTGCCCGTACTAATTAGCTCCTATGCCATAACAAGACATAATTACAACTAAGTATTACAGTAGTTTTAGAATAGCGGCTATCGTCCTGTTTTACTTGAAACCTGTGCCTTTACTAGAAGCTCCTGTTGAATTGTGGAAGAGAGATAGAGCGCTACTGCGCTTAGCTGTATCTCGCTTCCACAACGGCAAGTCCTGGTTTAAGAGCCCGATACCTTAACATTATGTTTGGTAGACTAGGTCTTTGTATACTGGTATATTATGCTATGAAATTTAATGGTGCCTGACCGCTTCATAGTATTGAGACGCAAAAATACCGTTATCAATAGATTGAATTATCATTGTTTATTTATAGATAGCTTATATTTATAGGTCTATTAATGCAGGACAAATTGCTAGCTTCTAATATTATAATAATACCGGAAAATAAATGTTCCACTGCTGGGCACAGGCTTCTTTTCAAATAGAAAAGGAATGAGCGAGTTTCGAATTGCGAGTTGGCGATTTCAGATTTTTTTGGAATACAGGTTTCCTCACGATGTATTCGTTCACCTTGTATCAATAGTGTCTTAGAATAATTAAGAAAGTCATATGCTCAAAATTCTTAATTATGTTCATAAAAAAAATATCTATGTGCGAAATAGGTTGACAATGGAATTTAAAAGGCGGCGGTAGCCTAATGACTAGGGCCGAACTTGTGATATTTTGGTTGCCGGTTCGAAACTCATCCATTGCACTACCGACGTGAACCCACTCATAACACAAGCAGTTAACTGAGCACGAGGGGTGCAACAAGAATACTAGTTATATCCAAACCACATTGCACTATGGTATTAAACTAATAAGATTTTTAAGAAACAAAAATGTATAATATTTGTGTTTCGTTTTCAAAATAATAAATAGCGACAGCAACTTACAGGTTACATTGCATATTTCTCCTTTTAAAACGAAGTATTAAAAGACGACGAAAATACGGGTATATAGGAGTAAGTAGCTCCAGTTCATAATATTGTGAAATTCACGACTACCAACCAAGCGTTTTTACAGGCGTCAAAACATATTATGAACGAAAATGATGAAGATAAAAATCGCATAAATGACATTCAATGTATGGAAATGACATTTGGTTTCGAGAAGTCACGTGACTTTAAATTGTCACTTCCATACATTTGAGCGATTCTATCAGCGGTAACGCTTGTAGAAATATCACTTGGTTAGGGAGGCAGAGTCGTGAATTTCACAATATTATGAACTGTAGGTGCGTACTCCTATATACCTACTATATATAATTATATATTAAATTTTTGTGTCATGAGCACGATCGTTTGTTCTGTGTCTGGGTGTTATTTATCTATAATATTTAGAAATATATATAAGTATGTTTATCAGTTGTCTGGTTGCCATAGTACAGGCTCTGCCTAGTTTGGGATCAGGTGGCCGTGTGTGAGCTGTCCCTAGATATTATTATACTTTGTTTGAAAAGAAGAAATATGCGATGTAAGCTGTAGATACCCTTAATATGTCTTTTCGAAACCACACAAATATAACGACATCCGTATATCCTCAACAAACATTATAATAATCTGCTAATCTACTTATCATTACAAGACGAACGAAAATTATATTTTAATTAATACAACTACAAGCAGCAAAAATTAGTAGCAGTTTTTAAAACAGTTTTATTTAGCATTTAAAACTGGCACGCCACATCTGTCCGTAATCACTTGGATTAAAAATTATTTTTTAAATATGCTACCCTGTGTGGTCTAATAATTATATAATTGTTGGTAATTTATTCAGATACTATAAGGAGTTACGGAGATATGCGTACAATGTGTTTTTATGTCATTTTTGTGAATGTTCTTTGATGATTTTGTCAGCTGTTTCATTATGAAAGATTGTTTCAGAATCTTGTCGTGTGCTTTATATTCTTTTTAGTAGCAATTATAAAATACTGGCCTTTTAATGTCCTACTGCTGAGCAAAGGCCTCTTCTCAAGTGAAGGAACGAGTACTGTTCACCACGCTTGTTCATTACGAGTTGGCGATTTCAGATTCCAATTTTTGGAATTTAAGTTTCCTTACGATGTTTTCCTTCACCATTTGTAAGCGATGTCGTAGTTAATAAGGCACATATAACTTTGAAAAAGTCACATTGGTGTTTTGTTCGCCTTTACTGGGTAACCGCTATACCGCTTCGAAATACTTTATCAATTCTTCTTCTGCCTACCCTTTTCCCAAGCTATGTTGGGGTCGGCTTCCAGTATTACCGGATTTAGCTGAACACCGTATTTTACATGGAGCGACTGCCTATCTGACCTCCACAACCTATTGCTAGGTAATACAGTATTCCATGGTAAGACTGTTTGTCAGAATTGTAATGACTTAACGACTATCAAAGATACTGTATGACAGTCGGAAGTAAATATTTATCAATTGAATAACGGTAATCATTTGCAATGTATCTCTCTAATAGAATGAAATTTTTCAAGGTTTATTTTAAGAAACACGTAATACAAAAATAATTAACCAGTATATTTTTTTTTTCACTAAGCATGGAGTCAGTCTCTTCGCCCGTCACACCAAACACAGTCAAAATTTTACGGAATGACACGCAATCGCAATGAGTGGGATAGCGCTATACAACTATTATATCACCATCTCTTTCTAAAGCGAAACTATTATAGCTTCAGTTTTTAGTAGTAGACGACAGTTTAGTTATTTATTATCAACATTCAAACGTAAAAGTATTTTTCTTTTTATACAGTGGAATTTTTACTACCTAGCAAAACATTTTACACCAATAAATACATTTTGGTTCCGTACAAAAATCTACATAAGTAAAAACAAAGAATATATAGTACAAATGTAAGTTTTTTTTAATAATTGAGCCTTATTATGGCGCATCAAACAAATGCTATGGAATTTGTTCCACGAAAACTGCTGTACGGTCAGCAACGAAATTACTAGCGTAATTACCACAATTATTAATAATTATTAACCGAAATTGTATTATTATTTATGGGAAAGCTACCTCTATTATGTTATTTGAAGTGTTTTGTAGATATTGGAGATAAGTTTTCATGAATAATGTGTGAGTTTTTATAGTGTATGTAGCTTTTAATAAAATATGTGCGATGCTTACTTCAGATAAGATAATTTGTTGCTTTTTTAATTGATTGTATTGGTTTCGGACTTATAAAATAATTTTTATTACAATAGATACTATCTAAAAGCTGTTATATATCAGAATTTCATTTAAACATTCTAAACATAAATTTACTTACTATTTTGACCCAAGATTATTTCTATATTCAATATATGTATAGAAAACCCATACAACTATTATTTTTAGTATCATAAAGTTTTTACTTACATTATTATATCGAGACGATGTTGAGCATGAAACATACATTCTAAACATGAATCATAGCTAGTCACAAATATCTGCAAGTCATACAAAAATGACACAATTATATTCCCACCTAGTTTCATCCATTTTTTTGCTATCCATACTTCAATATTAAGTCCACTACACCCGCACCGCAGGGCAGCGTTTAAATGACTTATCATTATGTAATTACTATCATTGTCCGCGCGCACACATACAAAAACGCATACATACAAATCTCATACAAGTACATAAAAACACAACACATACATCATTTCCATAAACAGAAATGTGAATATATAAACGATTCTGTGAATATGTGCAACTGTATACCTATGGTAATTGTATGTGAGTCTGTTTGTATGTGTGTGTGATATTTTGGCAGTTGTAAAGGGGTTGTTAGGTTTTATTATGTTTTAATAATAATTGGATAATTTGTATTATTGCCTAAAACTTAATGCTATAACTACGCCGTTGAGTGATAACCAAAAACCTACTGAAATATACTAAAGATTAGTTTAATTTATGTGAGCATCTAGTTTAAAAGAGAGTTAAGGATTAATATGGGCTATCAATGGCAGTCGAATCGCTCAAATGTATGAAGGTGACAAGTCTAAGTCACGTGACTTATCGAAGAGAAATGTCATTTCCATACATTTAATGCCATTTCTATCATTTTTAATGCTTGTCGAAATGTGCTTTGTCTAAGGGCTGATCGTCTTTATAATGCATAACTTGTTTTTAAATGTATACTCGTACATCAGAATCACTACTTACACATTTCGAAAATAGTTGTATCAAAAGATTTTCCTTATCGGAACTTCCAAAAACCACATTATCTTTAACTAAGTAATTGATGGTTCCAGAATCAAATCTTACAATCAAGATTCTGACAAAACACAGTAGACAAATGAGCACAATAAAAAACAAAATAGAAGTGCAACTTCTTGAGATGCTTCAAATTATTCTCATAATCCTAATTTTTTAATTCTACTACAAACAGCCCTCTTAGACAAGGTACATTTGGACAAGCGTTAACGATGATACGAGAAATTGCTTATATCTATATGATATTAATTGTCCGGAATCCGGAAATGACATTTCCCATAAGTCACGTGACTTAGTCTTGTCACTTTCATACATTTGACCGATTCGGTCAGCGTTATCGATTGTAGAAAATAATGTGCCTTGTCTAAGGGGCAGGCCAAAATGTCAATTGTACTAACTAGGATACAAAAGCTTATAGGGCGAGTATTACTTAGAATTTCGGATGGTTAATAATATCAAATAGAAAATAAAATGGCGCATGAATAATTTATTGCAATGAGGCTCGTTTACAGTAATGGGTTGATATTAGGATGATGATGAATAGTTTATGGTACAGATATAAACTAATATTTTTTTTGTTGTGGTGGCCTAGCAGTTTAATAAATGGATTTGGGTGCACAACGTTGCAGGTTTGAAGTGTGATTTTTTTTAAAGTGATAATATGTACTTTCTTAATTATTTTAAGATATCATTGACTATTGGTGAAGGAATAATCGTATGGAAACCTTGGTTTCAAAATATTAAATCGGCAGAAATGAGCAAGCGTGGTGATCAATACTCGTTCCTTCTTTTTATAGAGAGAAGACACCTGTGTTCAGCAGTGGGACAATATTTTGTGCAGACCGGTATCATTAATATTTATTATTTAGTGTTTTGTTCGGAAGGAAGTGTTTGGAACAATTTAATCCGCATTCAAATATAGGTAGGACTAAATAAAATAGACTTTTCCTAGCTCCAAAATAATATGTAACTACTTCATATAAATTACTAAAATCACAGAATGAAACGGTTGTTTGTATTTGAAATAATCTTAAGATATTACAAAAATATGCTAAATTGGTTCTTCTCTATTTATCTGTGCAGTGACATAACTTTGAATCAACCATTGGACCGCTTCCCAGAAACCGAATAAACTTCAATCAAACTCATTATAACTGCTTTGTGACAGTCAGACATAATCGTTATAATTATAACTAGTCGGTCATTGACTGACTTTCTTGTACATTTCGTTAATGTTTTTGGTAATCCTACTTAATTTTACAAATGGATATAAGTAATGATAATCTTTCACACAAAAACTAAATCACGGACTTCGACGAAATTTAGCAAGAAAATGGTGCTGATTCCTCTGTACGCAAACTAAACTAGATTTAAACCATTGCTGCCGTTTACTTACATATGACGGGCCTGTTGGTCTAGTGGTTAGTGACCCTGACTGCTAAGCCGGAGGTCGTGGGTTCGATTCCCACCCAGGACAAATCTTTGTGTGATGAGCACGATCATTTGTTCTGTGTCTGGGTGTTATTTATCTATAATATGTATGTATTTAGAAATATATAAGTATGTTTATCAGTTGTCTGGTTACCATAGTACAGGCTCTGCCTAGTTTGGGATCAGATGACCGTGTGTGAGATTGTCCCAAGATATTTATTATTTATTATTTATTATTATTTACATATAGCGTGAGAAAAGGACGGCAACAGATAACAACTAAATTTGAAATGTCAAATTTTCGCCTTGAGCATAGTTTTTAGAGAAAGTTTTTACTTGCCGGCAAATTATCTATATCTGGGATGTCGCATGAGTTTTAACCCGATGATTTCTTAGGAATGTAAAAAACACGGGAAAAACTACGGGATGGGGCTAGATTAGAGGAGTTAGGGTCACTCTTGAGACTTTATTGTACTAGGTAAATAATGTAATTAATGAATAATCATTCTTTGTATACTATTGTCTTCAAATTCTTGACCCAAAATTCACAATCACATCACTCATAAGTCCAGCAAAATTGACGGATCAATGTATGTAGGTACCATTTTTAGAGGCCTTTACCCATATATCAGATAAACTTTACAATATAATTTAAATAAAAACAAAACACGAAAAGGTAAATTTAAGTCTTTCTTAGGCCCAGTTTTTTCATCCCTAGTTAACTCAACCAATGGTTAAATATCCTAATTAATAGTTTCAAACTTCGCTGGAACATGTTTATTCATAAAAAAATATTGTAACAAATGTATAATTAATTAACTCTTCGGCTTATTTGACCCTTTGATTGGCAACCAAAACGCGTTTTACCAAAATTTTAAACCATTAGTTAGCATATTTAACCATTGGTTTAGTTAACTAGGGATCAGAAAACTGGGCCTAAGGCAAGTCCGTAGTCTTAACACTAAACAGTAAAACATATTATACAAAATTCACCACAATATTTTCTTCTATTAGGTGCGAAATCAATAAAACTTTATGTAGCAAGTTAAATGTCAACTGAAATTCCGGCGTTAACGGCTTATAAATAAGGTTTAACTCATTACACCTCTCGCAGCAGTCGGCTAATTTAATTGGATAAGTATTGTACTCTGCTATCTCTGGACGGCCTCTTATCTTTGAGTTTTAGAACAGGGAATGGAGTGGAGTCGTTTAATGTTGTTTTAGTCTTATATTTTGTTTCTTGAAGACAGACTTGAAGTTTGTTTCTACGTTATTTATCAAAATTGTTTATATTTTGCTGAATTTTCATTATTTGTTCGCTGCGGACATTATATTGCTAATTGTTACTAACATTTATCAGACTCGTGACATTCTACCTACTTTATTTCTTCTTGATTTAATCTTTTTAGTAACCTTTTAGGTGTCCCACTGCTGAGCTAAGGTGAACTCAGAATTCAAACGTATTTCAGAAGTTCCAACTCGGACGCAGACTGCACCATACACAACCTCCTTGCAAGGATTCAGTCTCAATGTTTGACGAAATGGCAATCCTAATTAATCAAAGGTATCTGGCACCGACTCTGCAGTTTCCCTGTCCGATCCCGGAGAACCAGCGGCAAACAGTTTGACGTACGATGAAGGAATTTCGCGATAAAATGGCGGCTCTACGTGCTTCGGTGTTCTGCCCCGATTGTCCGCGAGCCATCGTTAAAATGGCTTTTAAATGAACAGCTGTTGTTTTTTAGTTTCTGCCGTATTTATGTTCGAGCTTTTAGGAATATGGGGTAAATGGTTTAAGTTATTTGCTGGTGAAAGACTCTAACATTTACAATTGTGTTTATTTCAAAAAGGATTCTTTTTTTTCAGTTTATTATTTTTGTTGCAAAATTTCTTGGGTCCATTAACGCAATTGGTGAACAGAGTCATGATTATCATCATTTAATTTCAGCCTGGAAACTACTAAGTATAAGCTCAGCTCTTTTTCTGCCTTTTTGCACTATTTTGTGAATCTCTTCTGGGTGCATTTTTTCGATACCATAAACCCGACATTTTTGTCATTTGCTATTCAAAATTATGATCATCATCTTCATCCCTACCTCTTATTATTGGGGTCGGTGCAATGCGTACTAACCTTCCATTTATCTCTATCACTCGTCATTTTAGCTTGACTCTTTTCCTTCTCATATTATCTCCCACACAATTCATCCATCTCTTTTCCGGTCTTCCTCTGAATGTATAACCATTCACAGTCATTCATTAATGTGACCCAGTTTATAATACACATATTAATATGAACGAGTAGGTATTTCAGTGTGATTTTAAAACTAATTCAACAATTTATTCTCACTAAGCAGTTAATGATCCAAATCAGTTTATAGTGAATACTATTTTTCAACTAAAATACATAGGTAGTAATATTCGCTATTCAAATACATCATATTTACATTCAGTTATCATTAAGATCATAAAACTTATTTATTTTTAATATTCGCCAGGAATAAGTACCGCTATAAGCCCCGCTTAACAACAACCAGTATTAGCGAGAATATAGTTCATCGATCGCGAAATCACGTCCTTTCGTCTTATTAAATGCCTTGATACGATTTGACGGACTGATGTTTACTGATTAATGGCATGGAAAACTCTTTGGTTTTGTAACTCTATACTTTACACCTCAAGAAACGAGATGCCAATCAACAAACTACCTTAACGCTCACAACTTGAAGTACAATATCCTTTGAAATAATCTTCGAAATATTTTCAAAGGATTTTGTATTTTGCGGTTTCAGGATTAAGGTTTGGTATCCAATGAGTGTGTGGATGATTAAAAAAGTGTAAATAAGCTACTGTTTTAGTGTCGGTTTACTTGTACGTTGAGTTTCGATGTCCAAAATTCGATTCTTGGTCAATTAAACATGTTATAGTATTCAGTACACACGGCTATATCAAATCCCTTCGTGAGAATACCTGGATTAGTTAGTCCTTTTATTTATTTTCGAGAATTTTACACACCTTTTTTTAATTAGGTTTTTTTTTATATTTTAAGATGAGTTGCTAAGGTAGACTTTTAGCACTAAATTACTTAGGTACTCAAAAAGTTTCGAATATAAATGCCTCTTTACCGAACTAGAACTAGAATTACTGATGTTGTACATTACACAATTAAATATTAATTGGGCTGAAATTGATTATTAGTACTACGATTAAGGTATATTCAGATCACGAATATAAATTTTTAATAATACCGGCCTATAACTTTCCCACTGCAGGGCACAGGCCTCCTCCCATATAGAGAAAGAATGAGCATTGATCAGCACGCTTGCTCATTGTGGGTTGGCGTTTTCAGATTCAAATGTTTTGGAATCCAGGTTTCCTTACCATGTTTTCCTTTAACTAAATTTCCTATCTTTTTTTAATGAGAAAATACTTATAACTTTGAAAAAGTCACATTGGTTCTTGTCTGGGTTCGAACTTGCAACCATGTGCATGTGAATCCGGTCATTGAACCGCTAGGCCACCACGACATTGATGGTTACAAGTCACCATGACAGCGTTATTGATGATAGATATCGCTTAATTACATTAAATGTATGGCTTGTCACTTCCATACATTGGAGCGATACGAACAGCGTGAACGCTAATATTGACTGTTGTAGTGACTCTTGTCTAGGGGCTGGCTTCTGCGTAATCAAAATCATACAGAAATATATAATTATATAAAAAACCACCCCATTAAGAAAAAAATGTACCAGGACATTTTTATTGCCGTTAAATCGGCGTATCAAAACTAATGAGTCTCAATACCTTCTCTCTCATCTTATAAGGATAAAAGAGCGAAATAATTCCCAGCTATATTGAATACTAACCCCCACTGCGCACGCGCATACCAACTCAGTAATTGAGACATATATCAACTCTGTGTGTTTAGCCGGACGGGGCCGCGGGCCAAAACAGTACAAGTGCAGAAAATTATTATTTTTTTTGTCTATAAATTAATGTGACTATCATAAATATCGATAATTAATTGACGCCTCTAGCTGTTTCTGTATTCTATTTATAAAATTAACTCTATTTGGTTTATTTTTTCATTTTCGTGGACTTCAGAATTGTGTCCAAAAAGAAATGAAAAATGTGAAAGTAGTAAATGGAATATATCACCTTTGTTATCGATTGCGATTTACTAGAGCGACCATTTTCCCTCGGGAACTACTTAAGGAATCGGGATAAAAGGCAACCTATGTTCTTTTCCATGTGAAAGGCTACATGCATGCCAAATTTAATCCAAATGCGTTCAGCCGTTTATGCGTGATTGAGTAACAGACATCCACATTTTCACATTTATAATATTAGTAGGATGATTGATAGATTACAGCTGTTGCTAAAAGACTTTTGAATAGATACTACCATTAAATAAGTTTAAATATTTTAATTTCAAATTTTAATTTACGCATAAACCGCAGACATTAAATTTTTATGATGCAACTTAATTAAGAATTTCACAAAAATAATTAAAAATGTGTTTCGTGGTCGCTTACAATAAAAAAATATTTAATAAATAAATAAGTAGGTATTCATTATAAAAGAAGATAAAAGAATAGGCCATTAGCAGTAGCAGTAGGATATAATACGGGTGTTGGAAAAAAATAAAAATAATTAAAGGTTGTTTTGTTTTTTTTTTTGGTTTATTTATTAAACAGTATTGTGCCTCAGTCATACCTATACTAAACCCTAAAGCCGATAACAAAATTAGAAAGCATAAGAAATATTTAATACCCACATCCAACCGTTTATTATACGGTTCCGTACATTTTTTTCGTATCAAAAATTATGGTTTGCAACCAACAATGAGGTATGCAAATCGGCCGACAATCGAACCCCGTACTAAAATTAGCTGCCGTCTAAGACATTGAGCATTTGCTCTTATTATAGAGTTTAGCCGATTTTCAGAGGTTAATGCCTGATCGAAAGGGATTTAAATACATGCCTTCAAAATGTTTGAAGGACTGATGCGTTTTGATACTTGAAAAAATTGCAAGGTTTTTGACAGATATCTTGTGTTATAATCTTGCCTAGATGCTTTATTTCTATACTACCTATGTATAAATATGTACAAAGAATAAGCATTGCCATACAACGTGGCAATGCAGCCAGCCTAGTGGGCACACTTCCGGTCGACAGCGATGCGGATGAATACTTTGACGCCATTTTTTAAACTTTTATTAATATATATTAGTTTTTTATTTATTTTTTCGTGTGTATATATCATTTATTATTTTAGTTATGTTAAGATTGTATATATTTAAAGTTATTGTAAATAAATCATACATAATAACCTATGTAATAAAAGTATGGCTTGGTTAAAGCAGACAGTGGTGCTGATTCCTCTGTACGCAAACTAAACTAAATTTAAATCATTGCTGTCATTTACTAACATAAAGCGTGAGAAAAGGACGGCAACAGATAACAACTAAGTTAGAATTGTCAAACTAGTTTTCGCCTTGAACATCACAGTGTTTTTAGAGCACAAGTTTTTACTTGTCTTTAATTTTGTATGAGAATTTTAGTCGGAACTAAATTTGACAGATCTATTTTTCGTCTGTCCTTTTCTAAATATGTACAAGTGAAAAAGATACAGATGGACTAAAATTAGTTTAGTACGTGTTTAAAAGAATCAGGGCCATTGTCAGTTAAATCTATTTTTAACTAGCTCATAGCCAAATACTGAAACGTCAATTAATTTAATGCCGCCGAAGTCTCATGCCGTATCTGTGTCTTTAAGGTGAGAAGTAGAGACAGATAGATATTTAAGTACATCTTAAAGTTAATTTGCGTTTCAGTATTCGCGGGTCAGAACCACGGTTTCACTTTGAGTAGCTCCTATTCCCATAATAAATGTGATGTATCAGTCTTCTATCTCTTTCACTTACTCGCTTGTCATATAATAGGATGAAAAACAAACTGTTTGTTTCTATAATTTTCTTTCATACAAATCTTGTCCCGGCAAGAACTAACATAAAAAAAAGAATTATCCAATTTGGTGCAGTCGTTCGAAAGTTATGCGCTTAGCAATATTAGGCCACTCATTTTTTATTTGTTTAATATTTATTCAAAAAAAATTGTTCCTCACACGTTAAAAATTAAAATTGGGTTTAATTTGTTTTTTATTAACATATATTAAATTGTAAATGCTGAAATTTTGTAAATTGTCTTTATACCAGATGTACTCTTAACTCCTTTTGTATTCTTATATTGTCATATTTATTTATATTTTACGAGCTTTTCCCCGCGGTTTCACCCACGTAAGTTTTCCCCGTTCCCGTGAATTATACAGTAAATTTTCCATAGTTATTAATGTTTATTCTGCTATTCGGAACAGAGACGAATCCAACAAATCAAGGATCATGAAAATTAGTCCACAAGTTCTCGAGTTAGAAGTGTTGTAACAAACCCGACTTTGTTTTATATATATAGATTCCCCCCCTTCGGTAACATCCTTTGTAGGTGGCCAGTCTTCATTCCAATAGGCCATTGAGGAAAAATTCCGGTCTGGATGTATTACCAGCCACGTTTCCGCTATCCGAACGTCTTCTATCACCATTTCTCCACAACACGTAAACAAACAAGTGCATTAGCAATCTCCAAGCTTGTCCAAGCTTCTACAGTCAAATGCGTGGCCGTCTCGCGTGCTTTCATTGCGTGTAATATAACCAACACGTGTTTGAAACACGCAACCGACGTACAACTGTACTGATAACACTATGTCTCAATGGATAGCGTGAGGTTTTCAGATTTTTAATCATGGGCTCGAATGGGATGTTTGCGTGACAGTTTCTGATGTTGAGAAAGGTCGATGATGATGATGAGACGGTTAAGGTAATGTTTGTTTACGTATGTAATCAAGAATTGGAGTTTTCAGTGTTGAAATGAAGTGTAGAGAAAGGTATTGATCGGTACAAATATCCGATGATCTTTGTACCATTAATGTATCGTGCAGGGGAATTTTCATTATCATTGATGATATAAATTGTCTTCTTTTAATGTGAGTTTGTTTTAATGCCCATTGATTGAAAAATGGATACAATGAATCAATCCCAAACTATGTTATTGTTGTTTATTTCTATTATTTATTTATTTTTCATAATGCCTATCAAATTATTAAATACAAAATAATAATTATATAATAATAATATCTTGGGACAATCTCACACACGGCCATCTGATCCCAAACTAGGCAGAGCCTGTACTATGGCAGCCAGACAACTGATAAACATACTTATATATTTCTAAATACATACATAATTATTATAGATAAATTACACCCAGACACAGAACAAATGATCGTGCTCATCACACAAACATTAAATTTGTCTTTGGTAGGAATCGAACCCACGACCTCCGGCTTAGCAGTCAGGGTCACTAACCACTAGACCAACAGTCCGTCAAATATAATAAATGCAAAATTACTCTGTGTGTCTGTCTGTCTGTGAAGCTTTCGCATCTAAGCCTTACAATCGATTATGAAGAACTTTGGTAAGGACTTAGCTCGAACTCCGAGAATGGACATTGGCTACTTTTTGCCGCGATAACCGACATCCACGCGAACAAAGCCGCGGGCGAAAGCTAATCCCTAATAAAACGAGCAAAAATGTGATATCTTATTTGTGTAGTGAGATTCCATTTAAAACTTAGCGAAACTGATTATCATTTGATAGCGGATCAACTTACTCCATCTACAACTATTTTTTGCTCGAATATCATCGTAAAGGAAATCACCTATGTGTGCATTGTTTTAACATACTTCTGCGTATGTGTGTTTCTTTAATACTGACTTGAATAGTTCTACGGCTTATCTTTTAAGAGCTTGGTCAGCCATGCGTTGGAAATGGATAAAAACTGATTGTTAATAAACTTTCATCTGGACGTTGTTATTCCGAAAGTACCTACTTTTATAGAGCATTGGACGTCTGAAATTATTTCTTTTTTATTTTCATAATCATAACAATTATAATCTATCAGGCTAATGAAGGTATATATAATAATAATGTTTATCTAATGAAGTCATAAAAAAATAAATAAAGAAATCTTCTTAATGTCAAAAGCATGTTTTATAAATTGAGAGATAGCCAATATTCTATGTCCAACGGTGGACCGTGATAATTTAGAATAAGGAAATGCCAAAACACATTAAAATTTTCACTGTAGGTGTTGTGTTTATTAAATTCTAAACTACTTCAAGTGCTCACACTTAATGATAAAAAGGCTAAAGTTTGTGACTATAAGTTTGTTACTCTTTACTTTTGTTCAAACGGCTGAACGAATTATAATAAAATTTAGGAGAGTTTAAAAACCCAGATTGACTCGTGGGAGTTATCTCGAAAATAATAGGTAACACCGCGGACGAAGCTAGTAGAACATTTTCCTCAAAATAACAAACAGATGCGACTAGATAATTCCTTCTAGAAAATTCTACACAAAAGCTCCTAAACTCAAAGGTAAACACCCTAATGATTATCCCGGGAATCGAACCCCCTAACAGCTGACCGCACCGTACCGTGTCTTCCGTGATACGAACACATTTGGCGTCGGACACGAAAACTATTTCGATATGTATACGGAGTATCTGTATGTTGATATGTAGGTACCTATAGACAAACAGTTTTGTATTGTGTTCTTGAGTTCAAGCACTTATATCGGCCGTAATTGTCCCACGGCTGGGCAAATAGGCATAGGGAAAGGAGATTTTTTAATGTGTGATTAAAACTGTTGATGCTCGTGATGACGTGTGTAGAAGTGCAGTAGAACCAAGTTAAACTAGATGATTAGTATTATACTAGCTTCTGCCCGCGACTTCTTCTGCATGGACTTCAGAATTGAGTCTCCCCTCGGGAACTACTTAAGGAATTGGGATAAAAGGTTTTTTCAAATCCGTTCAGCCGTTTTTGCGTGATTGAGTAACAAACATCCAAACATCCACACTTTCACATTTATAATATTAGTAGGATTAGATTATGCTTAGCCTTATGGGCACACTTACAGTCGACAGCGATGTGGAAGAGTTTTTGATGCTATTTTTAGTTTTAGTTTTGTTTAATTAATATAGTTTAGTATTAAGAGTGATGATTTATTATTAATATAGCTAACATTAGTATAATTAATATAACTTAGTCAACAGTTTTCAAACTTGACCAGTTTGTGCCAGGCAGGGATCAAATTTATTTGTTTCTTTTTCATTATTTTAATATTATCATAATTATGTTCATTTTCAAGAACAAATAATTTGAAAAATAACATCTGAATTACTTTCATGTTTTTTCGTAGTAAATTTTGTCTAAAAGATTTAGATTTTTAATGATAAATATCTAAAAAGAACAACGTAAGGTTGACCGAAAATGAAAAATGTTACAAGCCCAAAAAAACGCCACAACCAATTAAAAAAAACACCCATATCTCTTCATTTGCGAACTCGCATTTATCATTAACTATATCATTAACTTTATTTATTAATATCAGAGTATTTAGCGAAATACTCGGATATTAATAAATAAAGTTAATGAGCGAGTTGTACCTCTCGCTAGAGGTGTACCCTTGTTGCCAAGTGCAATAAACTGGCTATATCACCTATAGCTACTGGCCGTGACGCTACGTGCACTTTTATGCACCTTTCGTGTTTATTAAATGTTGGTAAAGCTTTGAATGGCGATGTGGGTAACGTTTAGAGTTGACATTATAAAGTAGAAAGTGTTACAAATTAATGTGGTTTGATTTTGATAGTGTCACTTCTAGTAGTTTGAGGAACTATTCTGTAAAAATTTCGTCATCAAAACGTAGATAAAGTGTAGTCGAAATGAGATATCATTATATTTTAAGGCCTGAAACAAATTGCACTTTGTACTGAACAGTCTGAACTACCATCAAAAATGGCCAAAGAAAAATGTTGTGTGAAAGACGATATGGCTGTAAAATATAGTACTTTAAGGTGACGCCAGTAGTGAAGTATTGAAGAAGAAAATATGCTGCACTGATCCCAAATGAAATTGAGATACTTGAGGAGGTGTGATAATAGACATTGACAATTTTAAATCAAAATTAACGACCTCCGTGTTTCAGTGGGGTATACACTGGTTTTCAAGGTGTCGCCAGCTGAGAGACCCCGATACCCGGACACAGAAAAACACTTTTAGAAATTATCTCAGGTCTGGGTGTTTGTGGTACCTTCGTTGTTTCTGATTCCATAACACAAGTGCTTTAGCTACTTACTTTGGATTCGGAGCAATGTATGTGTTGTCCATATTTAAAATATTCATAAATCCTCATCCCAGTGACAATTTAATTTCGAACCAAAATCTAATAATTTAATACACACGGCCCACTAATTATCTTGTCACCATTTTCCGTAATTCATAGTTAAATAGTTCGCATATCTCAACAAGCATTTAAAGTTAATTGCTTCAGTAATACGTTACGTAGGTTGATTTTAAACTAGGTCTTGGCATTGATTGTGGCTTTCAAACCCGAAGGTCGTAGATAATTCAGCTGAAATATTGTTTCAGATTTACGATACAAATGCTTTGAAATATCGGCCATTTTGTTTGCAGACTGAGTGGGTTTCAGAAGATTTTTTTTCTAATAATATAATGATATAATTAATATAAATTTAAAGAATGAAATCATAACGGATAATAATTAAATCTTGTAGAGGTAATAATATATTATGTAACATCTCTAGATTCATGTGCACTATTTAATTTATTTAATTAGGCTTTATAAAGATTTAAGTTTTACTTTTACTAGTAAAGAAAAACCTTTCAAATTGTAGGTACAAGATCAGCATGTATCTTTTTATTTATCATCAGTGAACTCAATCAAGTATTGATAGTTTTTACAATTTGAATTAAATTTTGTAACTAATTTAAAAAATCTAAGAGGTATAATTATTTTCGATTGCCTTGGTAAATTTAAAACTATTCACAAAACCAAAGTTACCTTGTCTTTATACTTAGATACCTACTTAAAATTCATAAACGAAACGTCAACTAAACCCCGTACAAATTCATAACCCATCAATCGTACAAATTCAAATGTCGAGCAACTGCATGACATTACCATTGAATATTCAATGGTAACATTCCCCAAGAAACTTACCAATAATTCCGAATTGTATCTAAATATTTACAATTCTAAAAGAGCTGTACCTACTCAGGAAATATGTTTGGTAATGGAAATTGACTCATAGCGTTCATGTGTAAAGTAGGTAAACGATATGTTTTCATGCCGAATTTGGTGTAACAATTTTGATAAGACTTGGTGCAAAGAAAAAATGAACCTCCAGAAAAAAAAGTAAGGAACAATAATTCGTCTTCGTAACTAAAATTGAAGCAAGCGGAGCCCCAAGCGAAAGCTAGTAAACTTCTAATTTGACATAAATTCGAATTAATCTGAAACTTAAACATGACTCACCTATCTAATATTATAATCGCGAGCTGAATCACATTGTGAATGGACAGGGCATTGCGTGACTGGTAATTATCTACGATATTGGTGAAACTTTCATTACGTTGGGGTCTTAAAGGCCACACGTAGCACGCGGAGGGTTGACTGATGTAGGAAATAAAATTTCAAAAGTGCACGGCGTGTGAAGGGTTGGCTAGCTTATGATGTAGGTATGTTTCTTGGAACTATGTTCACATTTCGTTTGAGTTATTGTTACACGTTTTTAGTAATAAAGAAAAAAAAAACTAAAATTAAAATGGTTCTTAGTAAGGTAGGTACTATTATTTTCATTTTAGTCTTCTGTTATTTATAATATAAAGTCAGCCCAAAAATAGAAGTCAGTATTGGACTGGATTAAAAAAAAAATACTAGTAACTATTTATTTTTTCCTACACGGTATAATATTATGCACAGTCGACATAGATGAAATATATATAAAGGTATCTAATAACAGCAAATCAAATCAAATCAAATCAAAAAGTTTTTATTTCTTATAAACCTCAAGAAGGCGCTCGAGAAACGTTATATGCTACTCTACTGATTCTAGTTTTTTGTGCAGCATGCACAAAAAACTATTAATCTAGTAATGGCCTATTGATCAAGTCGTTCGTGACCCTGACTGCGAAACCAGGGGTCGTGGATTCGATTCCCACCCAGGACAAACCTTTGTGTGATGAGCATGGTCATTTGTTCTGTCTGGGTGTTTGTATGTGTGATTTATCTATAGGTACTGTGTATGTATTTAGAAATATATAAGTATTTTTATCAGTTGTCTGGTCACCCTAGTACAGGCTCTACCTAGTTTGGAAACAAATGACCGTGAGTGAGGTGCCCCGAAATATCATTAAAAGAAATATTATATTATTATAATGCTTGCTAGTTCCAATTGCGATATACTTCCCCATTTTATTATTTCCCCACAGTGGATGTAGGTATCTATTGATTGTATACAATATAAAGTTCAATAATACACTAAACTTAACGATCACTGGCAGACACCACTAAAAAGAAATCATAATTATCCAAGAACTACCCAATAATATAACTTTTTTTACGAAACACTCCCCAATTTTCGTACCCCGAAAAACTGTACCACGTGCAAGCCAATTACGTTTCCAGCGAGCATTCACCCCTGAACAATATGACCCCCGAGACTACCCTCTAAGAAACAAGAAAGGGGGCGTGGTTAGGGTGGAATCTTCCATCTCGCTCCAACTCATGGATTTCTTGCAATTTTTTCAGGAGTAAGCTTTCGATTTTGTTTACAGTTGACGATAAAGTAGGTTGGTTGTTTGGTGACGTATTTCGGGGGGTTGTGAGATATTGTCAATTTACAGCGACTTGAAGCTAAATCAACTAAAAAGTAAGCTTTAAAGTAAATGTATTAATCTGTTATATTAAATCTCTTATTTCATAAATAATTCCTACACCAATAATGATTTTGATTAAAGCCAGTTCACGAACTGACGAGTGTTAGGTTATACGCTTTAGATAACTTTATTCGACGAATAATTTTGAAACTTTTACAGTTGTTTCTTATAGAAACTGTCAAACGTCAAATTTATTCGTCGAATAAAGTTATCTGACGATGGTGAAATAGGCCCTTAATTGTGTATTGTTATAATTACAAATATTGATTAAAGTAAAATTTGCGTCAGCTAGTATGCTATATAAAATATAATTATGTATGTTTAGGTACCAGACTTGGTTAAAGATTAGAATTACAAAAGAATGTATGAAAAGTGATATAGTAAAAACGTATTACGCAATATAAAAATAAACTCCTAGCTTCGTCGAACAAGCAGGAAAAACACACAGTTACAGTTAGACTAAATAAGCAGCATAAGTGTTTATTAAGAATTGCACACGAAGTAAATATTATTCTGTAAAATAATATCATACAGCCCGTACCGAGCTGCAAAACCCCATAAAAACCGTCACGCCAATACAATTTCCCTACTTGGCAATAAAACATGATCAATTATAAACCAATCAATTATAAGAGACATTTATCATGACAATGCATCGTAACGTACGTCTCATTAACTAAACGGTACCACCCAATAATTATAATGAAATCATGACATTTCTCTTTAGAAGAATGTTAACTTTCCATGTCCGAGCCAAGAAAAAACGGGCGCGAGACGCATGTAGATTCCGTACATGGACTCGTTGAATCATATTCAATGTTAGTTCTTGAATAATCGTAAAAAAGGACATTACGTATTGTACGTTTGATGGAAGTTACGATAGGTCTTATTACGGTGTTATTTCGACACTTTCGACTGTGCATGACGATGAAAGGATTGGGTGTCAAGCATAGATGGAATGAGTGAGTAATTGGGAGAGTGAATGTGTAAGAGGGTGGGAGCGAGGATAGGAAAATGGCGAGGAGTGTAAAGAAAATATGTAGTTAAGAATTGAGAGCTGATTTCTCAAAATATAACGTCGTCGTCGTCACGTCCTAGAAAAAGAAATAGGTCAGAGAGCATATTAGACTCCGTAGCGGCCCGAATATCGCTCCTACAAAATGTGATGTCGCCGGGTAGGCTTAGGGTGTGACATCAAAACGGCAGTGCTTCAGTATACTGCTACACTCCCATCGTAAATTATAGGCGTGATAATATTGCGTAAAATAAAAACCAAACGTAATTTAAAAAACAAAAATTAGACTCCTAGGACTTGGAAACGTTGCAGAAGAATACTAACTTTAAAGATTAGTCCATGTAATTAAAATTCAACTATGTTTCAAAATGAATATAATAATGTAGTTGGTAAATATTTATTAGCAACTATAAGCCACCCCATGGTTTCACCCGAGTATTTTGTCCCCGTTCCCGTAAACATATTTTTTTTAGATGTTCTATTGTTTTTACAAGCTTCCATCATTTAAGTATTACACTGCTATTCGGGATTGAAACAAATCCTACAAATCAAGAATCATGAAAATCGGTCCACCCGTTCTCTTGTAATAACCCGACTTGCTTTTTAAATATAGATTCTAAAACTCTAACACCCAACTGACCTACCATCGCAAGTACTCACGATTTAAAAAGCATTAAAAGTGAAATGAACACTATAGCTTAACGCTATACTATGAACCCTAAGAGCTATCACTAAACGTTAAAATCCCACACTATGATTACATCCACTGTTTTTCACCATTAATTAGTTTATTAATTATTCAAATTTGTATGCGAATTCGCGATGCTTTATGAGATTAGTCGTATCGAGATTTTATGCCTGATAGTGTCAGTGGTCCAAGTCATGACATATAGATATAAACTTTGACAAGATATATTGTTTCGATGTTCATTTATTTTTGATAGTGTGTTGTGGTTCAAACCAGAAAAATAATAATAGCAGCCTTAATTGATTTTACTGTATTGATAATTATTAAAAAGCAAATGCAAATAAATGATAATTAAGAATATAAATATTTATTATTGTTACGACGGTCTATAGCTTTTTGTGTATTTATTATGAAACAGCTAGAAATTCGAAGTACTTAGTCCCTTTTTTTATTTCAGTATCTAGATTGGCATACTATACACAATAAAAAATTATTACTTACATCGAACTGTAGTGACCGACCGAAACATGTTATTTTGCCGAAACCGAAACCGAAACCGAAGGTTCGGTTCCATTGTAGTTTCGGCCGAAACCGAAACCGAACTTTTTATAAAAAAAAAAGTCCTTAAAATGTCGAAAAAATGTTAGTACGCCCGTTTTTTTCTAAAATTTATATCTCGCCAACCTATAATTACAAGTTTCTACTTTCAAAGATTTATCACAATGAAATTTCAGCTCAGTTACAGAGGTTCTGTTTGAAAATTTAACTACCCTATAAAGTGAAAAAAATACATTATTTGTAACACAAAGTTAGCGATTTTTTTAATGGTGGTATAAAATAAAACTAATTTATTATTAAAATATGATGCTCATCTACTATATAAAAATAAGTCGGGTTTCCACGGTTTTGCATTCGTTGGAAAGGTCTCGGGCTCCGTGAGGTTTATAATAGTAAAGAAAATTCAGGAAAAATAAAGAAAAAAAAATCATGTGAGATTTACTATGCTCATTGTACTCTGCTCAGTTAATTTCATGTCTCACTACATGACACTGGCAGTAGTGGTTGTTAGACATACTTTTTTTATTGTTTGCCATCACAGATACAAGGACAAATAGAAACATAGGCTATATTTTTTTACAAAAAAAAATATATACCACGGGCGGGCGGAATCGCGGGAACAGTAGTTTTTGAGTTTATTCATTATAGAATAAACTCAAAAACTACTGTGCCGATTTAAAAAAATTCTTGCACTATTAGAAAGCTAAATTCACTCTGAGTAACAAAGGCTAGGTGTATGTTTTACTAAAAAATTAGATACCGCGGGCGGAGTCGCGGGGCACAGCTAGTCTACTATATAAAAATAAGTCGGGTTTTCCTTCCTGACGCTATAACTCCAGAACGCACGAACTGATTTCCACGGTTTTGCATTCGTTAGAAAGGTCTCGGGCTCCGTGAGGTTTATAGTAAAGAAAATTCTCAATCACATAAAAAAAAAGTTAGACCACGGGCGGAGCTGCGGGAATCAGCTAGTATATTATGTTTATTTATTTTCAGTTACTTACATTTTGACTGCACGGATAGCCGAGTGGTAAAGGTCACCACGCTAATTACCACTGTGCGCGACGTGCTGCGGGTTCGATTCCCGCATGGGACAAGCATTTGTGTGATCCACAGATACTTGTTCCAAGTCTGGGTGTTCTTTGTGCATGTGATTCGAATGTTTGTGAATTCCCCGCGACACAAGGATTAAATTCCTTAGTGCAGGCGTCGTTTTTATTAAAAAAAAAAAGAAAAAAAAATATACTCACAAATATCACAATCAGTTAGCCTCGAATGGCTTATTCAAATATAATTAGATAATCAAAATAATCAAATTGTTAATCATATAACCAAATCGTTAGCCGAGCGCGACCCGAAGGGACGATGTTGTAAGTTTCGGCGCGGCCGAAGGGTTCGGCCGTTTTTGGCCGAAACCGAAACTCGGGCCGAAACTTGATTTTTTTGCCGAAACTGGCCGAAACCGAAACCGAAACCGAAATTTCGGTCGGACACTATCGAACTGTAACAAAAAACTAAAGTACCTAAACCCCCGCTACCGCTCATGACTTGGACCACACAAATTAGTGTTTGCCTTAACTAACGCCAGTTATTGCCTTATTGTATACATACACTTTGTGTACAATGTCTGCACTTATTTTGTTCTATCACTTGATAGTTACACTGTCAACTTTTCACTTCACTTGTATTACACTATTTGTTGCCTTTTTTACATTTTTATTGGCAGACGACGTGTCATTTGAAGGGTTATTCTAGTGTCAGAGATGGGACAACGTGTTACAATATTTATGTGTTGTTGATGACACATGCTTTTGTTTTACATTTCGTTGGAAACTTTTAATGCGTCATAGTCTGCACGTGGTTTTAAATGGAATTTATTTCCTATTGTTTTTTTGCACTTATTAATTGAATTTTTAAGCTAATTTGATAAAACTACACAACTTCAGTATAATTTATACAATCGTATAAGTATTAGTCTTTACATCATTCACTAGGAATATTATTACCTATCTAACGCTGTGCAGAGAAAGCTAGAATGATAAAAAAAAAAATTGTGATGAACGTTTTCGTTGGTATAAAATAACGTTGGCCAAGCAAAAATATACAGAAAGAAATAAATATCCATTATCTTGACAATAACTTCTAAGATGGATACAATAATAATGCCAAGTACATAGATAGATATACCTACTAGTGAATCAATTATTCACCTCCCAACAGTTCTAGACACAACGAGGCTTTGCATCTACCCTTGAACCACATGGCCTTTAACACCCAAAGCCTACTTCAAAGAATCCCATCGAATAAAAAAATCACAATCTTCGCGACAATGTGACAAAAAGATAATTTTCACAGCCTCTCGATACTTAGGACAATGTCACTGATTGAAAATTAATGGATTCCTAATAGCATTGTTCGGATTCTAGGTCGCCTTAACTTTTTTTCTTTTAGCGAACAAAGGTATTATTCAGTTTGCTGTGCATCAAGACGATGTAACTGTGTCAGTAATTAAAATGATTAGGTACTCGGGTGGGTCGTGTTTGATAGCGGGGAGGGTAGCGGAGCGTTTTGTCGACACGTGTTGCCTTTATTTTGGTTTTAAGAAGATTGGTTTTAAAAAGAAAGATGGTCTTGACTCAAAACTTGAACTTTGAATAAAGTTTATGTGCTTATAAGTTTTTAGATTTTTGCGGTTTGTTTAGATCATACAAACTAAAAACAACGTTTCGGAACCGGTTGTTTTCCGCAATATATAGATTAATGTATAATTATAAGCATTTAACCGTGAGGCTAAACGTGTGAAGCTAGGGGATCCGGTAGTATTTGTATATACCTATATAAATATGCAAATAAACAATTTTTATATATATTATTCTATAAATAAAATATTTACGTTTTCGAAGTGACACTTAACCCTAAAACGAATACGTGCATATACTTCCTCTAATCGCTGTCACTAGGACCACACTCATCAGTCGGATGATTATGAATTATGTAAATTATAAATGTTAAACAATCCAAGAGATTGTTGATGCGATGCCATGAAAAAATACACCCTCCATGCTTCGACTAACGCTCATTAAAATAATTGCTTTTTGCAGCCGTGTTCTCTCCGACCGTCTGTCTGTCCATGTGTGTGTTTTCACATGTACTGCTAAATTTTCATGTGTGAGTGTATAGTGATAAACTTAGTTTCATGCTAGAGTAGTGGCCGTAGTTCAGATAAAGAAATTTTTATAAAAAAAATGAATGGTAAAAAGAAAGTTGATCTAAGATTTATGATATGACGTTAGATGTTACGCCTATGATTCTTTGTGTATTGTTTGTCATACTAAGGTTCACTATAATTATTTTTTTTGTTTTTTTTTTTCTCCTAGAGAATTTCATTTAGGCTAGAAAAAATACAGGGATACTGATTAAAATCTATGGGAATAGTTGTTTCCTGTCAGTCCTCAGTTTCAATCTAGATGTTAGTTTGTAAGTAGCCCATGTGTGAATGACACATCAACAAAAAACCGTTTCACATTTTACACTTGTGAGCGAACCGTTTTTAAATAAATTCTATTTATACTGAGATAACATGTCACGATTAAGACTTGCAATACATATACATGGACATGTGAATTTCAGTTTTCTTGGATAGTAGGATGAAAAAGCTAAATAGTCAAGCATTCAACCCCAGCTCTGGAAATAGGTTGGCAGTGTAAAATCAATTAAAAGCAGGCTTTAATTGTTTAAGAGTTGAGCATAGGTTTTTTTTTAACATTGGCTCGTTGCAAATAATAGTAACTATGTCAGACTCTTCCCAGCCTTCAAACAAAGAAATAACGCTCTTCATTTATAATATAAATAATTAAATACATAAAGGAAAAATATAAAAGAAAACAAAGATACTAATGGTAAAAGTCTATTATCCAACCCTTTGACGTCAAAGCATAATAAAGTTAACCCTATAGACACCAGAATTAAAATAAATAAATCACACATAAGAACTAAATCCGGTGCGTTCACCTTAATTCAATCAGCAACGTATACTAATCGAATAAGCCGCGAACTTTGTGGGGAAAGGGTTAGGGGCGACGCATAGCGTGCGGCGAAAACGCTGAGTCAGTCTGACTTGCAATGGCGGCTGATTGAATTGCAATGTGTGCTAATTTGATGATTATTAAGTAGGTATGATTGATAGTTTTGATGGATGAGTTTTAATAATTGTGATTTAGGGTTTGATTTTTTTTGTTATAAGTGTCTTGATTGAGAGTCGAAGTAATACAATAATATCGTATCTAGACGCTAATATGTTAACAGTATTTTTTTAAATGTCATTGATTATGCTTCAGGGCAATTTAAATACTGGTCGGACGCGTTAAAAACTGTATTAAATTTTCATATGAGTGTTTTAGAGCGCGGCTTCACCAATAATTTATTGCTATGATCTTGAGTACTTTTTTGTTTACTTATGCAACTTATTTTTGTGATTATTTTCAATTAACATAAAATCAGGCCTTTGTCAATGTTGATTTGTTCACATGATTTGTAAAATAGTCGCGCGTTTTTATGACGGTTTTTCATCGCAGTATCGACAACACCTAACCACAAAATGCATCGACGACGCGCCGCCGGCAAATCCAATAGGTTTTCATTTAATAAAACCCTTTTATTGGCTTACCTTAGATTTACCGGCTTTATAGTTCGCTGGCTTAGCGTTATGTGGACTATACGATTTATTCCAACGTGGATGTGGTACTTTACACTCAACAGCAATTTCAATTTAGATTCAACAATATAGCATAGAAACTTCAGAAGATGGAAATCAGTTCTTTGGTCAACGGCCGTGTGAAAAATGCTAGTAAAGCTAGCTGAGTTTTCTGTAGTTTACATTTAAGACGGTTTCTCTAAGTTTTGTGCTTATATTGACATTTTGAATTGCCTTTGATTGGTTAGTTGAATGTAGAGCTATTACTTTGTTATGTCTTTAGCTTAAAAGATTAGCTGCCTATCAAAATATTTCAGAAAACAGACAGCACGTTCTGAATAATTGATTCAACCGCCATACTTGTTGGGAGTAGTTTCAACCACCATATTGAAGCGGTATATCCCCGTACCTACGTGAAATCGAAACAAAACTCAGTAATTGGATTTAATACAATAATACCTTTATAATAAAAACAAGTAATACTAGATCTTATCCCAGAATACTAGAGCCTATTTTACTACAATCACATTTTTACATACCCTTTCACATGGCCACTGTTCAGCTCATCTTCCATCGTGAACAGGGCGTGGTTGTTACCTCATAGGTTACTTCGTACTAGAAAAATATATAAAACACCGGGAAAGGTGTAAAAAGTGACGCCTTTAACAAATAATTGTGTGTACAAACTGGATTAGTGTGGAAATCGCGTTAGCGACCACACCTCCGCCGCAGCAGGGTTAATTCAGATGACAGCGTTGCTATGGCAACGGAACGCCCCGAAATTTTACGAGTCTGCGCTGTTGGTGCGACTTGGGTAAATTCTCGTATTGATAAACAAAAATTGATAATTTTAGTACCGTTTTTCCTGTCGCAAGCCGAAATACATGCATGCATTCATGCGCTATTCTTGCAGTTTTTTTCACTTTCCAGTTTATTTATGGTAAATTTTGAAAATAACTTCTTGTTTTTTGAATTTGTACCGTTGATTCTGTTCGATGAAAATACATAAAAATAAGTAAATACGGAATTGTTTTGTTATGTTACTCTTAGCTGAAGAGTTGAAAAATAATGAGAAATTTAATACAATATCAGAGAAATTAATATGATAAAATATTTTTATACACAGATATTATTATTTGTCACCTTTGTTGCCTTAGCGACCTAGCTCCGCGGTCATAGGGTTACTTGATGATACCGTTACCATGGCAACGAATCGCCATGAATACCTCCCAAGCGGCATTGTGCCTACGATACATTGTTAGAAAATGGATTCAAAACAACTAATTATAGCCTTCCATAATTTAACATTTTTATATTATTTTCTTCGATTTTTTTTATATTTTATGTCCTATCATCCCAAAAATTACGGTATTTTTTTTATGTTGACTACCGTAACAAATACAACCTATAACGTACTATCATCAAGCAGCCAATGACTAAATCAGAAACCACCACGCGTTCACCGTCCAACGCTGGCCTATCTCATTATAAAATAGAATGAAGTTTTACCTTAACCAACAATGTTCTGAAAGAAACCCTAACAATATTTGCTTAACTAGGAAATGTAATCTGAGACTGGTGTCCTTGACATTTGAAAGACCAACAAAGTAGCTTAACTGCCTATCTAGATATTTCTTTAGGTCATTATCACTTCGCTTGAACTCTATTCTATGCTTAACTTCCCATCCAAATTATGTATTCAGAAGGTATACCCCTATCAAACATTAAAAGAAGTAACATCACATTTTTTAAATGCATTCATTGTTCAGTGTAAAAACTGACAATCAGTCTTACCATGGAATACCGTGTTACCGAGTAGCACGGATTGTTGAGGTTAGATAGTCAGTCGTTCCATGTAAAATATCTACGATATTCAGTTAAATCCGGTAAGACTGGAAGACCCCAACAATTTGGGAAAAGGCTAAGCTGATAATGATGATGACTTAGGTATTCACAACAGAAATAATTGTTGAAAAGATTTAAAAAAAAACAAGAATAAGTATTTCATTGAAAAAATTGCTTTTTTATTGAGTGGTATGGGGTTGGTTTCAAAATGAAAATTAATATTAAAGCCGAGGGCTGAAACTAGTCTAAAATAAATGCAATAATTAACAATTTTATTTAGTTGATCCAGTTTAATAAAGATAGACTATACGATTTATTTTAGTATGATTTATATAAAAAAATTGGAGCATTTATTATGATTTAAAGCGAAATGTTCACTCGAGCAAAATGTATTCTTAGAATGCCAATAATTTTATTATTAGGGAGTGTTTATAATGTTTTTAAGTCGCTGCGTATCGAAATTTAAAACGCGGATGACACAATTGATAAATGATTTATTTCTGAACTCGACATATTAAATTTAATCCTAATAGGTATCTTTTGCCTAGATTTTTTTTGTCTTTTCCAGTCTTGCCAGTATCAGCCAAATACTGTATTTTACAATGTGTGCCAGTCTGACACCGACAACCCAATTTACTGGCTACCACAGAAAAAACCGAGGACGATTATTTTTTTCAATCACTAAATAAGCTTATCAATTATAATTCTTAATAACCAGAATAAATCATTATCACAAACATTTTAACACAGTTGCAATCGCTTACAAATGCGAAATCGAGCTAAAACTTCAACATAAACCCATTCATTTCAAACGTTTAATTTTAAAAGCAATTTTACTCCGGCCGTGTAGTGTATAATCTCTCCAATTCATCTACCTATCACGTTGACTACTGTTTTGCCCCAGCACCGCTCGAATCCGGTTTGTTTTTTTACCAGTATCGCAAATCAAGCGTTACGGTACGTTTTCGTTTTGCGGCCGCCATGTTGTTTTCTTTTGTTTTTAGGTATTTCGTCTTGGCGCGAAATTGTGAATTAATTAGCTGTGAGGATTTTATAATTGTATGTTTTAAGTACTTTTTAATATATATTTTTTTATTTCATAGTCTGATAAAAACTATTTTTATTCCTAGTTTATTTACGTTAACGCTAAGTTAATTTACGATTTATATTTTTTACTATTTTTATTATTTCTGAACGTTTTCATATCTGCTTCTAAAGTACACAATAAATACTAAATTACATCAATGATTATCCATACTAAGTCAATTTTTCAAAAACTCTCTTGTGACTACTTCCTGACTTACTAATTAAGAAATGCCGCAAAATGGCGCTGTTTAAAAAAAACAAAAACCAGTGTAAGCCAAATCGACCGTTAACAAATAGCGCCAAGTTAAATGTTTTTCAAGTTATTTATAGTATACCAAGGCTTCAGAATGGAGAACCAGTCAATCCGATAATACTGGTAAAATAAATACTCACTATAATCTGCTAATAGTTTGCTTGTATTACTAACGACAGATTTATAGGGACCATTGTTAAGAACAGACCTTTCTAGAAATTGATGGTGAAAATTTTGACGTAGATATGAGCGCCTGTAGGTAATGATATTTCGAACGAAAAATTAGTGACAGAAGAAAACAAATAAATGAAATAAAATCTTTTTCACGCCAAAAAAATTTTGAAATAATTAGACTTTTGACAATTATGTTCAATAATGTAGTAGGAAAAAAATAAATCAATTAATTCTTACGTACACGGTTCTTTCGCAAGTTCTAGGCCTCTTAATATTTTTAGGTACACATATTATTACCAATATTAAAAAAACCAGGCCGACGCCCGACAGTAGATAGACTTGAGTATTTGATATAAATTTCAACTTAATACCTCCACGCGTTCCTGAGAAAAAGGGTTTTGACAGACGGACGGACGGACAACAAAGTGATCCTATAAGGGTTCCGCTTTTATCTTTTGAGGTACGGAACCCTAAGAAAGTATGTACCGAGCACTCAATGTCTAATAATAATAATTACTTTTATTAATGAGACCGTTTAAAATATCAGCTAATGCTAACCACCCCATATCATAGGCTACTTAACTGGCCTATTTGCCTGTCTCCAATTTCAATGTCCGAAGGTTTTATAGTAACAAACATGTTCACACTAACCCTTCAATAGCGCCAGTTAATACGGTAGGTAGTCATTTTAATTAAAAGTTTTTGCAACGACCTAAACATAAATTAATACTAAATTAATGCTGGCTGATAAAAAAGTTTTAGCCGAACTCGTTCTTTTTTTGTTCTATTTTTGAATTGTGTAAATGGAACATCTTGATTAAATAACGGTATTTAGAATTGAAAAAAGTTTCCTTAAATGCCGTTTTTGCGACTTTTTATGTTTTTTCTTTTGAATTATTTATTTCTCGCTTTGTTCGTTCTCAAATCTAATATATCAAGCCGTAATGCGTTGTTTAATGAGTACTTTTATCGTATTAATCTATAGAGAACCTGTTTGCGACACCTTTTGGTATAAAATTTGTGAGTATAACGTACTATTTGCAGTGTGAGGTTAAATACCGTTAAATGACGTTTTCCATTTTGTGAATTTATTTAAAATTTGAGTTATTATAATATGTACAAAAAAAAAACAAAATAAAATATACAAAAAAATAAACAATCATGTAATAACTATATTTTATGACCTATATTTTTAGTTTTACAATTTAAAATCCATGCACTTATAATTTAAAGTTACTTTATGATTCAAGGATTATAGAAATTATGTTTCATTTCTTTAAAAACACTACTAAAACCTTTTATTCCCTACAATAGACCACAAAACTCGCACTTTCGTACAAACTCACATTCCCATTCTAAATCCATTAGCGAAACCAAAATCGCACGATTAAAAGCTAACCCTCGAAATGCGACCGGCACTTAAAGAGCATTAGTTCCGCTCGTGTGGTCACATAGACCGTATTGTGTGATCACAATGACGCTGCAGGGGTTATTGGGCTTACCTGTTAACTGATAGCTGTGGTTAATGGTTTGAGTTTATTTCAATTGAAGTTTTAATAGTACGGTAATTAAAAGGGTGGATTAGGTTAGTGTCGGTTCGTGGTGATATAGGGTTTTGCTGACTGAGTGACGGGTTGTAATTTTGGTTCGTATCTTGCTTTCTTATTGTTTACTGTATGTAATAAAATGGTATTGGTGTCAATCAGCATTGAATTTACTAAAGACTATTCAAGAGAAATTTAGTTAAATGCTACAAAAGTATTATAGTTAAAAATCGAATCGTATAGTAAATTGAAAAACATTTTTTTATCTCAATCCATAACATGTCAACCAAAGGACAAGGGCACTGCCTACCTTTTCTCGAAGCGCTTTTTTCATAATTACTTCCATCTGTACTCTTTAGCCCACGAAATCAACAAAAGCACAATTTGTACCGGTGGTTCCTTGTCTTCATAAACAAATAAATTCACACAAAAACACTAGTAATAGATATAATTCAACTGGCCGTGATTTGGACAATGTTTGATGACGCGTCATTAAGGGTCGTAAGCCCCAAGCGCACTTAATATAGTTTTAATAGGCTCTCTTAGATCCCTGAGTGAACATCTTGAATGCTTTCATTTCTTTTAAAACTTTTTGTGTTGGTCATTTGGATCACTAAAACATCTTTAAATCTAAGTCAGTTTTGAAAGGGTTAAATGGATTTTGTTACAAGCAACAGCGCAAAATATGGTCATAGCAGTGGTACGTTTTTTTTATCTATTTTTATTTCGAGTTTACTACAACTTTTTTTCTTGAAAGATTTTTAAGGTAAATAATAAATAAATATTATTATCATTATCTTTTTTTGCCTAACTCATAATCTAAAGAAATTTAAAAACATAGGTAAAAACTATTATAATATGAAAATAATCTTAAAGATACAATTCCAAACCAAATATGCTTTAAAGTACCTACAAAAAGTTCATAATATTATTTAGAAGTCTACTTAGAAGTCTTAGAACTATGTAGTTCTCTAGACCAACATATTAACTTGTAGGTATGTACCTACAAGTTAATATGTTGGTACGGATATAAAATTTCTAGATAATTAAGTAACGGATTGCCATAATATTGATAGCAATCTCTTGTTTATTGTGTATAAAGTTAACAACCGTGTGGGAAGGGAAACTGTTTACTGTGATTAAGTACCCAATAACATCTCGTTACGCTACTTTTCAATTAATTTTATACATAAGAAAATATGAAAATTATTAGACGATTTTATGGCAAAAAAAAACTGATTTAGTTATAACATGGTACGCTGCGTTAAATTTGGTTCTGAAAACGAAAAACAAAAAAAAATATATAAAAAAAAAACAGATTGATGTCGTGTGAGTGTTTAGTATTTTACTGTTAACCCGTCAAATACAATAACCATTATTAGTACATAAATACCGAACAATAATCCGAATTTTCACGCCCAACCCTAAAGTGCGATCAATGCCTTTATATTCCAACCCTCCTATCGCTGTCTTTGGACAAAGAGACCGCGTTTTGTATTTTGACAGGAGTTAATGTTCGAGGGGTCCTGACATCTCTACCTGACTGGTACAATAGGCCCCCGTTGGCGAATGCCGTATTTGCTGGGTTAGATAAATTGTAAGTGCACTTGTTGGATTGGGGGTTACATTTTATTGGATATTTTCTGGATAATGTTTCCTCTATTAACGTAACGTATGTTAGTTTATTAGGAGGGACGGTTTTATTCAAAATAAAACTGTGGGTTAAGGGCTACATTCTTTCTGCTTTATCCAATCATTAAAAGATATTGAAATTATTTCGGATTACTTGTTGGTTGGTCAACGTTTCAAAATGTGTCTGAAGATACCAAACAAAATTATCTTTCCTTGCAAATGAATTCAACCTTGGGTTTGGTGATTGGATAATTATATCATGTGTATTTTCTGTGGACAGGTCACTGTCAGGTGAAATAAGGTTAATTTTACGTTAAAAACACAGAATCTACATATATAAATGTGGGATAAAATAGTTTAGTAAGGTATGAACGTAGCTTTGATTGTTAAAACAGAACGCAACAGATGAAAGAAAGAGATGCAAGTGTGTGATTGAGACGAAAGAGATTGACAGAAGGATGAACGACGACGGACGTACGGTGCGACGACGCGATTTTAAAGTATAATTTTGTAAATTGAAAATAAAGTGTTTAACAAAATATAATTCGTTTATTTTGCCATATAATCCCACAAATTTGGGGGCTCGTCCGGGATTGGCAAAGTAAAACGATTATTCAATACGGGTTCGATTTTGAATAAGTTGAACATAACGGACGACGGCCATTATAATTCGAAAATGGCAAAAGGCGAACCACATGCGGGCTTAAACTCAATGTTGTACCTCACTTCGGAACTAATTCCTAAATTTACGGGTCAAGACAAAACGTACCCAGTGACGCGATGGATCCAAGACGTGGAAGAAAACGGCGAAATATGTGGTTGGACACCGTTACAACAGCTGCTGATGGCGAAGAGATCCCTCTCAGGCACCGCACAACTTTGGATGAAAGCTGAGCGCCCGCACAAAACATGGGACGAACTTAAAACGGCCCTGAGTAAGGAGTTCCCTGACACCGTGGATATAAAAACAATTCACGAGCTTATGAGTCAAAGAAAGAAAAGACGTGACGAATGCTGCATCGACTATATGATGGTCATGAAGGAACTGGGAAAACGAGGAAAGATACCCGACTATGTGGCCATTAAATACATCGTTGATGGTATAGTCGACCACGAGGCCAATAAAATAATGTTGTACGGTGTTACTACTTATAACGATCTTAAAGACAAACTAAAAATCTACGAGACTGTTAAGGAAAAGATGAAGCTGGAACATTCAAGGACTCCCTACAGAAGCGATAACCGCGGTATTGTGAGACCCGAAAAACCGCTTAAAAGATGCTTTAATTGTGGTGACTGTGATCACGTATCGGAACGCTGTCCGCGGAAGATAGAAGGACCGAAATGCTTCAACTGCAATGAATATGGTCATATTTCGCCGAAGTGTCCGCATAGAAAAAACATGGCCGAAGGCGGCCGTAAGGAAGATACGACGGGTCGAAGTTCTTCAAGATGGCGTGGTTCGGGCATTTCCGGCGATACGAATGCACACATCGGCGCATCGACAAGTGGAAGCGGGAGTGGTGAACGAGTGAGCAAGCAAGCTATGTTCGGCAAATCATCGTTCCAAAACGAAAATGAAACGTCAGGAGCGCCACACTCACAGATGACACTGACAAATAGTCAAAATCAAACCGAGTATGGCATTTACGATGTAAATCAACGATCGCAACGGGAGAAACCTTTCAAGATTGTAAAATTATGTGGAAAAGCCACTAGGGCTCTGATAGATTCGGGCAGCGATGTAAACTTAGTGTCTTCGGAGTTTTGTACTGGTGTTAGTAAAATGATGAACAATAAAATAACGCTGTCTGGACTTGGTTCCTCTAAAGTGGAGCCATTAGGCTGTATAACTACAAATATTGTAATCGACGATACGAAATACGACGATGTGTTATTTTACGTTGTATCTAGGGACTGTATGCCTTTTGATGTAATCATAGGTCACGAATTTCTTAAGAATGTTATAACGGTTATGAATGGTGGTACGGTGTGGATGAAACCTGTGGAATGGGTGAACAAAATTAATTGTTTTGTTTGCAGAGTCGACGTTGGACACGTAAGTAATGCTTATTTTAAAGAAGAGGTTTTGCGGATGGTTGAGAGCTATCAACCATGTCAAATTAAAGAAGCCCCTATCCAATTGAAGATAATTCTGAAAGATGATGTTCCGGTGGCGCAACGGCCGCGACGATTGTCATTGAAAGAGCAGGCGGTAGTTGAAAATCAAGTAGCGGAGTGGCTTGAGCAAGGAGTTGTACGCGTAAGTTACTCTGAATATGCTAGTCCCTTAGTTCTTGTTCGCAAAAAGGATGGTTCTACAAGAGTGTGTGTGGACTATAGAAAGTTAAATAGTAAAATTGCAAAGGATGAGTTTCCATTGCCTATTATTGAGGATTACATTGATAAGTTGGCTGAGGCAAGAGTATTTAGTGTACTGGACTTAAAAAATGGTTTTTTCCATCTGAAGGTTAGCAGTGAATCGGTTAAGTATACAGCATTTGTGACACACCATGGTCAGTTCGAGTTTCTGAAAGCTCCTTTTGGCTTGAGTGTGTGCCCGAACTATTTCATGAGATTTGTGACCATTATCTTCAGAGAATTGATTTCTAAAGGCATTGTTCTAATATTTGTCGATGACATTCTTATTACAGCAAAAAATGAGGAAGAGGCCATTGATAGATTAAGAGAAGTTTTAAGAGTAGCATCTGAATATGGTTTGCAAATAAATTGGAAGAAAGCACATCTGATATGTCGAAGCGTAACATATTTAGGACATACAATTGAGAATGGACAAGTAAGGCCTGCCAGTGACAAGATCGATGCTGTTTCAAAGTTTCCAGAACCCAAGACGGTAAAGCAATTGCAAAGTTTTATTGGATTAGCATCATATTTTAGAAAGTACATTCAGAATTTTGCATCTATAGCACGACCACTTACAGACTTACTCAAGAAAGATGTTAATTTTGAATTTAATGATGAGCAACGGTGTGCATTTAATTGCTTGAAGGAACGTTTGATTACCAAACCAGTTTTACAAATATTTAATCCAAGGTGGGAAACAGAAATGCATACAGATGCGTCATGTTTGGCATATGCTGCTATACTCATGCAGCGAACTGGTGATGACGGTGGACTACATCCTGTTTATTACATGAGTCGCAAAACGAATGATGCGGAAAAGAAGTACACCAGTTATGAACTGGAAAGTCTAGCTATAATAGAAGGCATAAAAAAATTTAGGCATTACTTGTATGGTATAAAATTCAAAATAGTAACTGATTGTCAAGCATTCCAGATGACGCTTAAGAAGAAAGATTTGTGTACGAGGGTGGCAAGATGGGCATTGCTTCTGCAGGAATTCGACTTTGTGGTTGAACATCGACCCGGAACGAAGATGAAACATACTGATGCTTTAAGCCGAAATCCGTATGTAGCAGTAGTAACTTTACATGATGAGATAAGAAGAGCACAGCAGTTGGATGATGGTTTAAAAGCTATATTAGAGATTTTACAGGAGAGACCTTATGGTGATTATTATGTTGACAATGGATTGTTATACAAAGGAATGGAAAAGCATTTAGTTATTCCGAAGTCTATGGAAAATGAAATCATAAAAAGGGCTCATGCAAATGGACATTTTTCAAAGAGAAAGATGATTGAATTAATAAATAAAGACTATTTTATCAAGAACCTTGATAAAAAAATTGAAGAGTTTGTTACAAGTTGTATCCCATGTTTATTGGCTACACGTAAAGAAGGGAAACAAGAAGGATTCCTAACTCCGATTGAAAAGGAAGAATCGCCATTGCATACACTTCATGTGGATCACATCGGTCCAATGACAGAGACAAAAAAGCAGTATAATTATATCCTCACGATTGTAGATGCATTCACAAAGTTTACTTGGATTTTCCCAACTAAAAGTACCACAAGCAAAGAAACCATTGAAAAGTTGAAAATTCACCAACAACACTTTGGCAATCCAACCAGATTTATAACTGATCGAGGAACGGCTTATACAAGCATTGAGTTTCAAGAGTACTGTAAAGACGAAAACATACAACACATTAAAATTACGACGGGAGTACCTAGAGGAAATGGGCAGGTGGAAAGGGTACACCGCACTATAATCTCTGTACTCACAAAGCTGTGTATAGAAGACCCCACTCTGTGGTACAGGCATGTAAGTAGATTACAGCGTTCTTTGAATAGTACTCTACAGCGAAGCATAAATACTACACCTTATCAATTATTGATTGGTACTAAGATGAGGATGAAGGAAGATATAAGGATTTATGATTTGCTTTTAGAAGAAGAAAGAGAAAGTTATTCAGAGGAGAGAGAGAAACTTCGAGAGAAAGCTAAAGAACAAATTCTACAAGTGCAAGAAGAAAATATAAGAAATTTCAATAGGAAAAGAAAAGAAAGCATGAAGTACAGTGAAGGAGACTTAGTCGCAATAAAGCGCACGCAGTTTGGCACAGGAATGAAGCTGAAAGCTAAATATTTAGGACCCTATCAAGTTGTAAAGGTAAAGAGGAACAACAGATATGATGTAAAGAAGCTCGACCCTAATACTGAAGGTCCTGGGGTAACCTCGAGTTCAGCCGACTACATGAAGTCGTGGCCAGATGATACCTAAAGGTGAGGGTTGTTTATTTAATTATATTCATTCTATTTCAGGATTGTGTATGAAACTTTGTGTGCAGTGTGTTAGCATAATTTATTGTTAAGACGTTAGCTTTGGTTATCTTTAATATTTTTAGAATTAAATTTGTTGTTGTATTTTCTATTTTAGAATAAAACTTAGTATAAGGTGATTTTATGTTGTTACTTTGATGTTAATGTTGTAATGTTTAAGTTGTAAATTTAAGGTTGAAAGGCTTGTTATGAATGTTTGTATGGATGTCTGAGGACAGACATGGTTCAGGATGGCCGACTGTGGGATAAAATAGTTTAGTAAGGTATGAACGTAGCTTTGATTGTTAAAACAGAACGCAACAGATGAAAGAAAGAGATGCAAGTGTGTGATTGAGACGAAAGAGATTGACAGAAGGATGAACGACGACGGACGTACGGTGCGACGACGCGATTTTAAAGTATAATTTTGTAAATTGAAAATAAAGTGTTTAACAAAATATAATTCGTTTATTTTGCCATATAATCCCACATAAAAATAATTTAAATTATTTATAGATTTGAAACGGAGGTAGCCTAATATGTAGAACGTCAGACTTGCGATCATGTGGCTGTCTGTTCAAAATTACCCATTGCACTACCGACGTGAACCCACCCTTAACATAAGAATTTATCTTAGCATGACGGCTTAAAAATAATGCTAGTAAGAACCTACATTGCTATAGTCCGCTTTTTATAAAAAAAAACACTTGACAAAATTGACAAGTAGGTACAAATGACATCGATTACCGTAGGTTTTATGTCGATTTTGACATTTGCACTTGTCAATTTAGTCTCCAGGATAGAATATAGTAAGTTTTTTGTAAAATTAGCTCAAATATTGTCCAGCCAAGCATTCTAACTGTATTACTATTACCATCAAATGTCAGATAATAACGAATCTGTTTATGCAGTTTACCGGCGATGGTTGTCCACATCAATTGTGGACAAATTGCTACGATTTGCGGTAATCATGTCTCTAATGCTAACCTCCGTATGTGGGCCATTTGCTCCAATGATATTATAATACCAAACAGAAACTATACTAGAAGCTCTTAAAGCAGAAATGTTGGCATAGTGAAAACGAGAAGAATAACATCTCTTTCTGGGCCGGCTTTGATGTGTCTTGAAGTTTTATATAGTCCATGTAGACATTTTTTCTCAGAATTCTGACAACCAGTCTTACTATGGAATACTGTATTACCTAGCAATAGGTTGTGGAGGTCAGATAGGCAGTCGCTCCATGTAAAATACGGTATTCAGCTAAATCCGGTAAGATTGGAAGCCGACCCCAACATAGCTTGGGAAAAGGCTAGGCAGAAGGCAGAAGAAGTAGACATTTTTTCTCACAGAAATATAAATATAATAGCACAATTTTTCTCATGTCTATGTTTTTACCCAGCAATTGTCAGATATGCGACAGATGTGTACGGCCCAGTTCCATTTCAAGCTAAATTTAATCATAGTAAGTAATTTTATTCATGGATGTTACATTAAAAGCAACTTGAATCTAACATCCATGATTAAAATTTGTTTACGATAGGTACTTTGTGGCTACTCTCTCTAAGTTTTGTTATCACAGTAGGTATTACACGATTAACGAAGTTTCCGTATAAACCTTGACAGAAATAGAAAAACACACTTCACGTATTACGAGAAAAATCGTAGGAAAACGCTCATTCTCTGAAGGCTGTATGCGATCAAGCGCGAACTATGGTATTGGCATACTTAATTTTACTTGGCATACATGCTCATCGGACTTTAACGTGTAACCCACAAGCAAACAAAACTTGTCCCTACCATCTTCAACACAAGATAAAATTTCAAACGCAGTTCCTAACTCACTTACGACTGTTTGGTATCACACTTTTCGGTATAAAAAAATCGCATACGTAATTCGGATTCCTCAATTTATGATTTATGTAGACGGAATAAAGTTTATTTTTGGTTGTTTGATTGTACAGATGAGTTGTTTGCACGTCCTAAATCTAGCGTTCATTTATTCAATTATGAGATGATCGTTTACTGTGCGAAAAATATTTTTTTTTAATCAAATGAATCGTCAATTGTTAGAAAATATTATACAGGTGTATGAGATGAGGTCGTAGTTTTTATTGATGTATTTTATAGTTGATAATTGACGCCAATTATTTCGTATTGTTTAAGATTATAATTGTGTTAACGCATAATGATTGCCGTTAAACAATTGACAGTTAGTTATGATTTATACATAGGTAATCTGGAAGCGGTTAGACCGGTGTAATCTGACGATAATATCCGTAAACAATGTAGAAAAACTATAGTTAAGTTTAACACATTAATAGACTGAGAGAGATTTTCTTGGAAAAAATTGCTTCACGCTTAGAATTTCTCTTCGTATCGGCGTAGGAGAGTTAAGACGTATGTTTGCATCATACATGACATATTCAGTTGTACAGAAACTGTTTTATTAATGTAACTATTATTTACTATTTTATTAAAAAAAAACATAAATAAGCATCTAAAATAAGGGCGAACGAGGAATAAAGAGATCACTACATACTATTTTCATTCTACAAATACTGATCCGAACTTTAAACTTAAGGTCAGCATCACAAACAAAAACAAAAAAAAAGACGTTCCTAAAACAAAGCATTCGGCCTTAACCCGTCCAACGACCTTTCTAATATATTTATAATTATAGTCCACAACACTCTACATTTGTAAACATACGAGTATCTTGTGACGTAACAGTTTTTTGTTTTTTACTATCTACAGACTATATTTTAGGAGGGGTTCGCCTGTGAAGGTTGAATTTAAAATGACATACAATTGTGTCAAATTTAAATTGTTAAGAATAAAAAAAAGTAGAGTGTTATCTACCTGTTTGTATGGCGATCGTATTATATTGAAAAAATCTATCTATAATATGTATCTTTAACTCATGTTTGCAAAAAAAACAAATAATGATTAGATTTGTGACAGTAATGAGCTGGCTTACATGTATGAAAACCGCATTATAAGTAATACAAAATTGTACAAAATACATATACAAAACTTTTTGATTTTTTGTATGAAACTATCAATCATATTCAAATATTAAAAAAAAACATTATTAATTATGTCTTCTTTTCTATTACGATTAAGTAGGTACTCCTTTTTTATTCACAATAAAAATAAATAAAAAAAAACTACATTAAAAAAGTAATAAGAAGAAATAAGTGACTATCGTTATTATTATTTCAATGAATATAAACAAACAAACAAACATATTATACTGCATTCATATATCATAGAATTTCTGGTACATTTGAAGTACAGATTATGGGTTTGAATTTGAAAGTAATTCAATCATGCTATTAAAATAAGATTAATGTAAGTATGAGGTGATATTATTATAATCAACTTCTTCTTCTCTTTTTACAACTTCCCGTTGTAAAAAGTGAAGTAGGTACAGTACATCAGTGTTGCTTTGTGTTCAATTTTAAGGAAGGTTTTTTTTTTTTTTATTTCTTTTAAAAGAGCTTATCGCACTAATATTATGTTTTGATTCATATGGATAGATAGATAAAATTCACCGGTTATTTAACACACGTGCTACGGCTACTTGTAAGCCGTACAGTTTAAGCGATAATAAAGGTTTAGCCGCGCTTGCCGCAGTTAGGCCGTGGATGGGTGTGACCATTTGTAACCATACCGAGATCCTTCTCTCTCGTCTGACTGAGACTGTCATACAGTGATCTTTGAAAGACATTAAGTCATTTGTATTCATCTCAATCCGTAAGACTGGCAGCCGACCCAAACATAGCTTGGGAAAAGGTTAGGCATATGATGAATATTTCACACACTCGACTCTTTTCTCATGTTCCTCTCATTTTCTCTTTTCCATAAATGCGATAAGCAAGAAATTGTGTAAAATTTCATATACTTACTTTCTATCATTTATTTTTTAACTTCTTTCAGCGATTATAGTAGGTTCTATTCGATTTACACAAATTATTTTCGGTTTACTTAGAAAGGTTCCTTAATCATTGCCGAGTCAAAACCGCGACTCTGTTAACAGGCGATCAAAGAAATTAAATTTGACCGCTATAGTAAGTCAAACTAAGAAAACGTTTTTGTATACCTACTTCGCGAAAAACTCAAGAGTATTTATGATACCACTTAAAAATAGTAACATACAAATTTTGAACATTAATACAGAAAACCAAATTAGTCTACAACACATTCATAATCCCATAAGTCTTTTAAGACGCTACGTCAGTGTCATATGGCGTCACAGTGTCAAATGACGTCACACCAATTACGTAAGTCAGCGGCCAAGAAAACAGTAGGGACATCTAGGTGAATGAGTTGTAAACGGTTTTCGTGCTGACATGCAAGCGTGTTGTCACGCATCTAAAGAGTACGATGTTCTGTGGGGTCACGTGAGGATCTTAGTAGTAAAGGGTTAAGTTTAGATGGATAGTATGGAGATGCTGAGATATTTGCATTCTTTTTCGTGATGACATCGGTCTTTTCGGCCGAGACGAAGACAGTTGAGGGTTGGTACCAAATAATTGTATTGAAATTATTTGGTAAAGCGAATGCAAGAGACATTTCCTTTTCAGGTTTTGTTTTGATTTGTGTTACTTGTTTGATATGACTGTGTTTGATTTATTCCCAGGTTATGATTTTTTGTTTTAATATATAATATAAATATGTATTATTAGCATTTGTCCTAAGATAAAAAAAATGATATAAAAAACTATAGCATTATGTGAAAATTTGGTATCGGTGGAAAATGCTCGATTTTTTTAATGTCTGTACTGACCACTCACTACTTAACAAAGACTCAAACAAAATTCAAAATACTTTTATCTCGTTCAAAATCGTTAAGTTGTTATAAACAAAAGTATAAGAACGTTTTCACATATTTAAGTGTAATTTCCCATCGTTCATCTAATGATCGTTTAATAGGAGCTATTTATATGCACTTTTGTTTTATCACTTGTAACAAAACTCAAAATAACATGAAAAAAGAAAACAACTTCTAAATTCGAACTTTTGAGCGTTCTTTATTTGCAGCCATCTGGCATGTGACATAAGTGCCAGTAAGAATTTATTATTATTTTTAACAGCAGCTAAAAAGGTTGCAAACATATTGAGGTTGTTAATCTATTTGCAATATGGCTTTAGATGTTCTAGAATCTGATGGTTCACTTTAATCCGAACGCTTTATCGTATCGTACGTAATAATTAATGAATGGATATACTATTAATCTTTTTTTTTAAAAGAAACATAACCTTCTCTTATTGTTTACGTTACCTATAAAAGTAGAGTTGTAAAGAGTAACCAAGACTTATCGACTCATACTATTGCTGGGTATTAAACTATTAGTAACGTTTTAGGTAAAAACCTTTTTATTTTGTAATTTTTTCATAAATAAGTACTGTTGCAATAACTTAATCTTGAAACAGTAAGAATGAGAGTTACAATAGATATGATGACGTCACAACAGAAACTAGCCGTGCGGGTTGCACGTCACGAATAGGCCTATGTCAATCGTTGCGTGTTCAGCGCAAGGTAACTAAAAGTAGGCACTAGTTAGGAATTGCTTTTACCGTTGTTTACTTAAAGATGTTGTTCTCATTGCGGTGTATGCTAATTTTGATACCTATAAACAGTAGTGATCACATAACATTTTGAAGATTCACATAGGTATTCAGATTTTGGAGTAAGTTCTTCATCTCTATTACTATTTACTCGTCATCGCGACATCCACTCCTTTCTTTCTCATATCCTCATTTTTGACGACCTCCATGGTCGAGTGGCGTACACACCGGTTTTCAAGGTGTCGTCAGCTCTGAGGTCCCGGGTTCGATCCCCGGACGGGTCAATTTAGAAAAAACACTTTTCTACATTGCCTCGGGTCTGGGTGTTTGTGGTACCTTCGTTGTCTCTGGATTCCATAACGCAAGTGCTTTAGCTACTTACTTTGGATTCGGAGCAATGTATGTGATGTTGTCCACATTTATTTATTATTTATTTATTTTTTATTCATATCACCTTTCACACAATTCATCCATCTCTTTTTCCGTCTCCCTCTGCTTATATAGCCATCCACAGTCATACTCATAGCTTGATTAGTTATGTGACTTTCATCTCTCCTCATAATATGTCCATACCACGGCAAACACTTACCTCTCATCTTTTCATTTTATTCTATTCATTGTATACCTAAATTGAGGATTTAATTGTATGTTAAACTTATGACTACAAAAAAAAACATTCATTCACTAAGAGAAAATAGTTATTAAATTAATTTGACACTACTCGTTTACGCAAATCAAGCGAACAAACCGTTTAGCTAAATTACAATTTAACCAAAACATAGTTTTATTGAAACAAATTTTTAATTAAACGAAAATCACGAACCGTAAAGTACTTTTTAAATATAACAAAAGTTGTTTCATTAATTTTATTTGTTAATTGATTTTTAATCCATTGTTTACGCTACGCTAATAATTTTGCAATGAAATTTTTAATAACTTAAAATGATGTTTTAGTTTTTGATATAAAATTTCTTCAATTATTCTTTCGTTACGTTATGTCTAATAAGTGTTGGGTGATCATCCTTTCCCATGGTCCGTCAATCTATGGCATAACTGTATTATCACTATAATATTTGGTTGGCTTTGGAATTCTGATCTTTTTTCAATTTGAACCCATTTGTCATTTCGCGGTTTTGACGTTATGCTCCTAAGCGTGAATTTTCAATGTACGTCAAAATACTTCTGTGTTAATATTTTACACTGGTTTGGGATGTTAACACGCATTAAAGGTTCTTATACATCAAGTTCTCAAAACGATCGGCATTTTAAATACAACCGTTTCAAAACATTTTTCTTCATTTCAAATCTTATTGTGGTTCGTTTAATTTACTTCAAATTTACATAAAATACAGTCACTTGTTAAGAATAATCCTTTCTCACACAAATCTTATTATAATTTGTCAACAGAAAATTACCGGAACGGGTAAAAAAAGGAAAAGACATCACAAAAATATATCGATAATAACGATACCTATCACAATCGCCAATCGATTTTAACTTAATCGAGTTACGATTTATAGAAATAATCGGGCTTGATTTATATGGCACTTGCACTTTAAAGCCACAAATCAAACTCAACCTTACTGATTGTGTATAAAGTTTAATTTCGTTTGGTATTATTGTGGTGTATGAATACAAATTGTATGGGAGTAATATCAAAGACTGCGCGTGCGCCGTTTGATACTAACGTTTGAATAAATCAACAAAAACGACGGGTGGCGATGACTAATGTACTATTTATAATTTGTGTTGGACACCAAAATAACTGGAATAGAACAAGCTTCAAGCAAGCTGTTCTCCTGATATCTGTATCAATAGCTTGTTATTTAAAGGAAGTTGAAAGCTAAGTAAGCTGTCATTATAAGCTATAGCTTAACTAGAAATTACATTGGTATAAGTTATGATTCACGATAAAGGAAAACATGATTAAATTGTTTCTGCATTGACTCAATAGGAAAATATTTAAACAATAAATTATTTACCTACTGCTGTAAGAGAAAAGAATCATATTTGTCAGTTTAAAGTGTCAATCACTGTTCCTATATTATACTCAAGTTATCAATATTATTCAAACGTTAGTATCAAACGGCGCACGCGCAGTCTTTAATATTACTCCCATACAATTTGTATTCCACAGTAATACCAATTTTAATACCAATTAATTTTATTAGGTGTATTCAGCAACAAAAATTTTACCCGTCTCGTATTTAAAATGTCCAAAGTAACAAAATGTATGTCAAACTAGAAGTAATGTGTTCAGATGGCAGTGCAGCCAGCCTTCTGGGGACTTCCGGTCGAATATGATGCGTATGAAACTATGAATATGTTGACTCTATTTTTTTGGCTTTTAGGTTTTAAGTAGGTCATTATAATTATATTATTTTTATGTAGTACAATTATTTTTTTAATTCAAATTTGATATATCTAAATCTGTAATTTGAGTTCTGATTAAATAAATCTATAAAAAAATTGCCTAAGAAATTCTATTAATATTAAAACCTTAAAGTAATTTCGAATTCAGTTCTCACGTATCTCAAATATAATAATAATTATAAATAATTTGTTGAGAAACCACTCCATATATTTCCGTGTCCTCTCTCTAATTTAAGTTAACCCAATGCAAGTTGGGCTCATAAACAAATTATAGAAAAACAAATAAAACCAAATAACTTATAACGCATTAACAATACGTTAATTTAAATAAATTACATTGTAATTAATAATTTAACTTGAAGATCGTTTACATTTAAAACAAATATAATAAATGTGATTTATGAGTTCAGATACACTTTTGATCAGAATACGAAACAGTATTGTTTTTTCCTTAGTGGTTCCACAAAATTCTGAGAGTCGAAGATTTGGACATGGGTGACAATAATTGTAATGGTGCATGATCTGTTTTACATTCATTGACACAAATTTAGTTTATTTCCCAAGACCTAAAGTTGTGTATCAAGATTATTATAACGTACTAGCTCGCGACTTCGTCCGCGTGGAATCCATTGAGAAATAAACATTTTCAATTTACCACCCCTTCTCCCCTTTGGGGGGAAATTTCCAAAAATCCTCTCTTAGTGGTAGTTTACTCCTCCCAACAAACACACATGCCAAATTTCAGCACTTTACGATCAGTAGTTTCGGCTGTGCGTTGTCTGTCAGTCAGTCAGTCAGTCAGTAAAGGAAGAGTTTTATATATATAGATATAGATTACAGGAGCTTAGGGACCCTCTATCACATGAAAATACATTTCAAGTGTCTACGAATTAAAACAAACATTATATCAATAGTCATAGGGTTTACTTCTAAATGAAACAATATTATTATGAAGGCTATGTTTAAACAATGATGTTTCATCAACGATATAATTTGTCTTGTCAGTTACAGCTGATGAGTTTAGACTGATGTTTGCACCCCTGTATATGCTAGCATGACAGCAGATTAGTTAGTCTTTAAGTAAAAAACAAAGTAAATTGTTCAATTATAATCATGTTCATCAATAATGAAAGAGAAAGAGAGCTTAATTACGATAATTGATCAGTATTATAGTGTATTTAATTTAATTTTAGATTTCTAATTAAAAAGCAAAGGAATTAGGTACCTACGTAATTATACTTATTTTTACTCGTCTAAAGAAATCAATAAAACAACTCACCCACCTATCGCGGGACATAGGCCCACAGCTGGACAAAGACCTCCCCAAGCGCCACAACACACCCGGTCCTCCTCCTTCCGCATCCTGTCCAACACCAGCCACCTTTAGGTCGTCAGTCCATCAGGTTGTGGCGCATCCTACTAAGATATTTGGTTGATAGCATATTTTATAATTAATTCAATTGTATTTTTTTACCAGAACACTAATTTCCTCAACCCATGTGATAATTAGTATGTAATTTAATAATTTTATACGTATTATGCTAAATTGTGTCTCTTCAAATGACATTTTGTAGACTGTGCATGGTATATTACATTGCACTAAGCTTTTAACTAAATCACAAAGTAAACTAAACTGCAGCACAATCATTCAACACAATTAAATACAATACACAAGCAACATCAAACGGGCCGACTAAACTAAAAAACTTAGTACAATTTGACTAAAAAACTTAGCAGAATAATGCTGCAAGCTCACCCCTTATCCGCCGCATAAGTTATGCTAACAAGTAGGATTGCGTGACCCAGGCCTCGTTAGCCAGGCAAACCCGAATGCTACCGTTATACTAGGTAATGTGATGTGTCATTTTAAATAGCGTCTTAGAAATGAATGATCCAAAATTAAGTTTTGTGAGCGAATGTAGGTAGGGTAGCCATGATTTTGGGCTAAGATTTTGAGGTAAGATTTTTTTTACTAAAAATCTAGTATTTTTATTTATTGGTGATTGCCTAGTGTAGGGACCAAATAATTATTAATGACAGAATGAACAAAGTTGTTTCTTTGAACCTGTAGCTATGACTACATTAATTTGTAGATTAAAAGCAACTGTAGCATAAATAGCTAGGGCATAGACTTGAGATTATGCGGTTGCCAGTTTGAAACTCACCAGTGACGTGAACCTACTCATTTCACAATCATTTAGCTTAGCACGAGGGGTTAGAAGAATACTAGTACCTAATGTAAGTAATACCACAGTCATGTCAAAAATCCGTTCAATTTTCAATTGAGTAAATTGAAAATTAAGCTAAAGAAAATGGGCAGACAGACAAGTTATATTTTTTACGTATTTAAGTAACCACAAGGATGTAAATAAAGTAATAAAATTCTCGATATAACAGTACTCGCTACTAACAATTGCGTGTTGAAACCTGTATTTATAAATTGTTAAAAGAAATGGAAATATACTTGGGCATAAAGTGGAATATTAATAACATTGTTAGGTGTTTGCTGAAAATAGTTTTAGGAATTAAAATTGATAAAATACTGGTACATAAAATAGATCGACCTGCAATGGTTGTTTATAAAAGAAGTCGGTAAATTATGTACAAAACTATAATGCAGCGTTCTCCGTACACGTTTAGAAACAAGTACATGACAATAGGTGTTCTACTGCTGGGCACAGGTCTCATCTCATGAAGAGAAGAAACGAAAAAATATCACCACCATAATCATTGCTCTACCACGACTAACATGTTATCCTACTAATATTATGAATGTGAAAGTGTTGATGTTTGGATGTTACTCAATCACGTAAAAACGGTTGAAGAATGGATTTGGATGAAATTTAGCAGGCATGTAGCCTTTGACATGGAAAAGAACATAGGCTACCTTTTATCCCGATTCTTTAAGTAGTTCCCGAGGTTCCCCAAGGTTTGCTCCCGAAAATTGTTTACGGGCTAAGCCGTGGGCAGACAGCTTATAAATTTGGTATCTTACTCTAATACAGCGCAAGCTATAAGCTATAACACGAGTAAAAATTTTATTCCATTTTTCATTACTTTTTGGACCCAATTCTGAAGTCCACGCAGACGAAGTCGCGGGCAGAAGCTAGTATGATAATATTTTTAACCCTACGCACACTTATTGTACTATAAATAGTCAACAATTTACCTTGTTTCTGCAAAGGTTATGAACCGAGCCTTTTAAAAAGCCACATATAACAAAGTATTATTCCCAAAGGGGTTTATAATACGTTGTACCTTTTATTATGTTTCAAAGCAATAGGGAATACGCCTATCATATTAACTACTTCACTTCATATATTTTTTAATCCTGTGAGGTTATGGACGTAACTGACAATTTGAGTTACAATTTGGAAGATGTGCATTGATAAAATGTCTTTTACAATGAAGCCATGTATTGATATGGTTCCGAAATTGTCATCTGGTCTGAATATCTGGTTTTCTAGTGTACAGTTTACAATAAAATTATCAATGCGATGGTATCTCTATCTGTCTGACTGCCTGTAATAGGATAGTCTAAAGAACTGAACTGATTTTAATAAACCTTGAAAGGGTGGACATTGACTCCTTTTTTCCGCATTAATCGTTACCTACGTGGATGGAGCCGCGGGCAACGATTAGTTTCTTAAAAGTTTTTTTTTCAAGTTATTTCCTTTTTGTTAAGTGCAAGACAAGTATGCACAACCTTATAAGTGGCTTATACAATCTTTGAAGATCTTGGCAAGACTATGAATAAGTACTGTTAGGGTCTAATGTTTTGATATGCTTCGATTATCGATTCATTAATAATATAATAATAACGGCCTATATACGTCCCACTGCTGGGCACAGGCCTCTTCCCATATAGAGAAGGGATGAGCATTGATCACCACGCTTGCTCACTGCGGGTTGGCGATTTCAGATTCCAATACTTTGAAATCCAGGTTTCCTCGCGATGTTTTCCTTCACCGTTTGTCAATGATGTCTTAGAATGATTAAGAAAATACATTCGATTCGATTCATTAATAATTGTTTTTTTTTTCGTTAACAGTATCAAACCACCATCAAAAGACGGCGTCACGAAGAGCAACCCCAGCAAGCGACACCGGGAGCGACTCAACGCGGAGCTGGACACGCTGGCGTCGCTGCTACCTTTCGAACAGAATATCCTCAGCAAGCTCGACCGCCTTTCCATACTGCGGCTATCAGTCAGCTATCTACGGACTAAAAGCTATTTTCAAGGTCAGTGGGAATAAAGTAAAGCTTTTGAAGCGGCGGTAGTCTAACTGTTAGGGCGCCGAAAAAAAAAACATAAGCGAGATAAATTTATTCAAGACAGAATATTTTCATTAAATGTTAACATTATAATGCTATCTAATATTATGTTGAATATAGCTTTCAAAAAAAGGATTTGAGACCGCACATAATTAAAGTGGATAGCATTATTCTACTTGGTGAAAAAAAACTATTTAGACGAAAAATTACGAGAAATATGAAAATAAACCTTATAAAATATTTATCAAAACTTAGTAAAAAATTGGGACGAAACTTCTGGTTAAATCGGGTTACATAATATACCTTACATTATGTACTAACAACATTCCTAACATGTGCAATAAAATTATCAGACAACATTTTAACAGAATAAAAGGCTATGGCTATAAGAAAAATATTTTTTTCTGTACATTAAAATTTTGGGAGCTTTTTTATCTAATAAAAGAGCTTAGTGGTATAATAATAATATATGTTAGATATCAGACCCTTAATCTTGTGTCTCAATTAAAAGAGGTTAACTACACCTTATTATGCTTATCCTTACTTTCTGAAAAGAATGGGCACAGTAGTTAGAAATATAGTTCGGTGGTATGATTGGTCCTGTAATACTTTCCCAAAATTTGAATAAACAGGAAATTGAGTGTAGATTTTAATAATGTTTTTACATAAACATAAAGGAATAGAGAGGATAGAAAAAAATAAAATATATATATTTCTATTTAGTCTTCGACTGTTATAATATCATCTGATTCCATAATTTTATTGCACTATACATATATGTATGTTAGTAAGATTAGTATATAATTACACTTTATATGAAGTTCTACATATAAAAAAATACAATTTCTCGGTACATTGGAACACAAAAGCGGCTACTTAAACCCACAAACAACGAATCTATTCTCATTTTAAACCCAACACCTGACGCAAAATTTAATAAATCGAAACTTAGAATCGGTACTGCATACCGATGTATCGATTACTTATAAATGCCTTTCCCGGCACTTATTTAACGCTGTCAGCCAATTTTATTGCAGACTACAACGTATTAATATATGTGCCGTCTCACCGAGTTCTCGATTCTCTGGAATCGATACTCGATAATCGATGTTGTTTAGATGTACTTTGGAGTAATCTAGTGCAGGTCGACTTCTGTAATTTTAATAGCTAGGTTAAGACTTGAAATTAAATATCTGGTTTATAATTCAGACTCGATTTAAGGATGTTTTTGCATCTGTAACATTGAAGTTTACTGTTGTATTACATTACATCAGAGTTAGTTTATATAGACTTATGATTTTCCTTGATAGTAATGTCCAAACTAACAGTAATAAGTGGTATTATTTAAAAACTCAACTTGCCAACAGTCGGACGTAGTACCTACCTACGTACAAATAAATCCTAATTAAAAAATGAATTTACTTTCGGAAAAATTCTATTTAAAAAAACGTTTTTATTTATTTCAGTCTGTGATTTAATACATCATACAAAATACACTAATAATATAAGTGTTTTTTAAATATTAACAATTAAAATAAAAACGAGTTCCATTTACCTAATAGTTCCTAAACTCCAAAATCTTATTTGAAAAAAAAATATACTTTCAGTATCTGATTTATTACAACCAACAATGAGGTATAACAAAGAATGACCACAACTAAGAACCTAGCCAAAAACCACACCAACCAAAAATATTAATTAAATTACTAAAACCACATCAACTACGAACTCAAGAAAAATAAAATGACACACAAACTCAATACGGTTCGTTAATTGGTATAATAAATTATAAGGGAAGACTGCGCTACCAGTACACGAGTAAATCATCAAGAAAATTATGAACACTGCGTATAATTTTATTCAGTATCGTTGAGATATAAAAATCAGTAGGGGGCTGGTTCTGTTTTATTGTGAACCTTCGTATGTTTAAGGGATTGACGACGCGAACCGTTCCTCTGTGTACCGTAAGCAACAGAAGTGTTAACTTTACTATAATATAAAAATAATAAACGTGAAGTGAATGCGTTTAAAAACCGAGATTTGTTCCTTTCATTTTGAAGACCTCCGTGGTGACGTGTACACACTAGTTTTTAACGTGGCTCTGAGGTCCCGGGTTCGATCCCCATATGGGTCAAATTTTCTACATTCTCTCGGGTGTGGATGTTTGTGGTACCTCCGTTGCCTCTGATTTCATTACACAAGTGTTTTAGCTACTTACTTTGGATTCGAAGCAATATCGTAGGACGACATCACATATATGTGATGTCGTCCAAATTTATTTTTAACGATCCATATTACAGGCTCTGCCTAGTTTGGGATCAGATGGCCGTGTGTGAGGTTGTCCCAAGATATAGATATAGAAGATATAGATAGATAGATATTCATACACATTGTAATATTCAACTAAATAAGCAGCTTTTCATAACTGTCTCTTTCACGATTTTTCCGAACGTTTTGTAGTCATGTATACGTAAATTATAAGGGTACATAACGCTTTTAAATTTTTATTTCCTTTTTCATATCCCGTCTAGAAATGATGACATAATATTAAATACATGTAAACTAAATAGGTACTACCTATGACAAAAGTGTTTCAATTTATTTAGTAGGACTAGCGATTACCCATGGCTTCGCTTGCGCGTAATAGTTAAACGTCATGTACTATAATAAAGAATGAAACGTCAATCAGTTTAAAGCGGCAGTTAAGTGTCATGCCGTCTCTGTCACTTTAAGGTGTGACGTAGCGACAGATAGATATTTAAGAACAGTTAAAGTTAATTTTCGTTTCAGTATTCAGTGTTAAATATTAAATATTATAGCCAATGATACTATAAGTAATGTGGCAAACTAATGGTGAAAGATTTTTGTGTTTATTCTTTACAAAATATAAAAAAAGCAAATCTTTCCTCTTTAAAATTAGTTTATAAGTAGATATATTGAAAAGGATATTTTAGGATGTTGAGAGCATGGGCAAAGTTATCTAAATTATCATTATCATCGAAAACAATCATTGATTGAAGGTTGAAATAATCATCCCAGTTAATATAGTATTGCCTGGATTCTGTCAACGAATTCACACACATGCAAATCAAAGGATGGAATTCAAATAGTTAATTCTGTATGTTTATAATGTATTTCATTGTGATATTCGTGTGTAGGTAATCTTGACAAATTATTGCTTTGGTAGGCCATAGCGGTGCCAAGACATTTGGTTCCGTTTTCTTAATATAAAACAAAACTTATGTTATCAATGTGATATGGAAATCAGAAAACAAACCTTATTGCTTTGCCATAAAGAAGTATTATCACTGCATTTTGCTTGACAAATATTTACTTTAAGTTTTTCGTGCAATATCCTCTGAACAATTTATAATATTTTCAACCTAGTTTTTTCAAGAAGGATTTTGTGATGTGATTCATGAAGTTATTCACTCGATTACTGTGTACCTCATATAGTTATTTATAGCAATATATGATTTAAATCAAGTGCTGTGCACACCTATACAAGTGCTGTTGTTGTTTATGTGTTACAGTATCCCAAAATTGTATTAGTGAATAAAGAAATAAACGATAATAAGACAGTTCATAATATACTTTAAATTATTTTTATCAATTTATTATTAGATGTATTTCACAGATATAACTTTAACTCCATGATTAGAAAAACTGTCACTAAAATTGTCTATTGACCTCTGTCCTCAACTGTATCTTAAAGTCCCGATAATTCTAATTAAATCGATTGTTGAAGCATCGATTACAGCGGTTTCTTCGATTCGAAACGATTTCGGCTTACACCACGGGGTACTTCAATACGACAAAAAAGTACCAACTTAGTACCGGTAGCTTGTTAATTTATCGATGTATTCTTAGTACCCATCATAATGCTTGATTAATGTTCTCTTAAAGTTAATATCTCATGTAACCTTATATCAGGACATCCATCTTGCTTTCTCTTGCTTGATATATTTGATTTTCGATGCTTGGTTGTTGCATCACATCTATAGATCTATAAAGTATAAAAATAGTTTTATCACTGATCAGTTTTCTTTATAATATCATGACGATTACATATATTCTAAAATGACGGACTTAGCCAATTAAGAAACCCTTTTGTTTATAAAACCATATTTATTTTCGAGTATGTACTAAAACCAATACACGTGTCAAATTATCGTATACGAAATTTCAAAATTGTGTACGAAAACTCATAAAGTTACAAACATGTTGTCTCGACTCCTTTTCGAAAAAAACTTTTACACGGCACGTGCTTTGTTTCATTTTAAGCTTAGTAGGTGTAAAAATTATTGCAATCATTTCAGTTACTTTTTAATTTTGTATAAGGGTAAAAAAAAAGGTTCTATAATAATAACAATACCTTGGGACAACACACACGGTCTTCTGATTTCAAAATAGGCAGAGCCTGTACTATGGCAACCAGACAACTGATAAACATACTTTATATATAAATTATAAATACATACTTATTATAGATAAATTACACCCAGAAACATAACAAATAATCGTGCTCATCACACAAAAATTTTGTCCTGTGGGAATCGAGCCTATAGCTTCCGGTTTAGCAGTCAGGGTCACTAACCGCTAGACCAACAGTCCCGTTAAATAATATAATAATTACCCCATACATTTTTAATGTATAAAAAAAATCTATGATACCACAGACCTACTAAATCAGAAAACATTTTCAGCCTCTACTTCCTACTTCCGAATCAAAACCAAAACAAACGAACCACGACACAGTATTTATATTTATAAAAGAAAACGGTATAACCCGGTGCCTGCTACGACCGTACACGGCCCGGAAGACCTATTGATCCGATGCTAATTTAACACCGTAACCTTACTTTATTGATGGGAAATCGCTCCTATACTTTCCATAAAGGCCGCCGTTAAATAAAAAAAAAGTCGCAGTAAATGGAGGGTATGTTTGGGGGAGAATTGGGATTTATGGCCGCTGAGAATTTTGATGATTACGGTCCCGTTTTATAGTTTGGTTTTGGTTTTATTGGTTTTGTGTATGATGTAAGCAATAAGGAAATCACAAGAGTATTGTGTGCCATGTACATTATAGGGTTAACCTGCTTTAAGACAATACAATGCAGGAGTTAACATAATGTTAAAAACAACACTAGGTGCAAATAGATATTTTTTTTGTTTAGGAAAAAAAAAAGCACTCCATTAATCAAATTTAGCATCTCCCTGCCCTTTTACCATTTGTATAGAGTCAGCGCAGATTTGTATAGTTGAGGTGGCCCAGCGGTTCAATGTCCGGTTTCGTATGCACATAGTTGCAGGTTCGAACTCAGGCAAGTACCAATGTGACTTTATCAAAGTTATATGTACTTTCTTCATCATTCTAAGACCTAATTGACAAACGATGAAGGAAAACATCGTGAGGAAACGTAGATTCCAAAAAAATTGTATCTTAAATCACCAACCCGCAATGTGCAAGCTTGGTGATCAATGCTCATTCCTTCTCTATATGGGAAGAGGCCTGTGCCTAGCAGTGGGACGTTTATAGGTACCTATTATATAGAGTCAGCGCAATGCGCATTTTCCTTCCATTCCTCTCTATTTCTTGTCAATTTAGGACATAGTAATACGTAAAAATAAAATTATAACAAGATTTTCCAAGTAGTTTTTATAGTAATTAAATTCGTTGGCCGGTTCCAAGAATAAAATTGTACGTTGCATTTTACACAACGTTCATTAGTTGACGGGAAGGCATGGCTTGTTCACGAGAATTACTGGTCTGGGCAAAAATCCAGGCAAGTATTTATCGGAGTTTGAACCTAAATAAAGTTCTAGGTTAGAAAATAAGGCGATGTGGGTTTAAATTCGTGTTTTGGCTAGGTTCAAACATCGAGATTTGCTTTATTATTTAAAAAACCACTATTTTTTATTTCAGAAACATTATTATCTAAATATGTTTTTGTTTTTTTTTTGTATTAGGTATAAAGGTTCTAAAGTGAGAATTTACTCTCATAGAGTTGGTGTTATTGATTAGCGTAAATATACAGGCGCGAATACAAGGATGATTATCTTAACCCCGAATACCGCTCATTAACTTTAAGATGTTCTTAAATATCTATCTGTCACTACTTCACACCTTAAAGTGACAGAGACAGCATGAGACTTAACGACGGCTTCAAACTGATTGACGTTTCAATATACGGACATTAAAGATTTATTTTCACGAATGACAGTTATCACAGGTATATGTTATTTAAGTATACGATATCAAATTATGACATAAATTTCAAGACAAAACTATTGAACTAAACATACATAAAAACTTAATTTATTGCTCCGATATTTATTGAAGTTAAAAGCTGCTATCGCTAAATCGTATAATACAGTCAAACACACTTCAAAAATCACAACGGACACTTAAAAATAAACCTTACGTTCTTTAACAGAAAAGTGTTTTTTGTATCAAAGTATTATCCATAATGTGCTGTCGACTGTACTAAATAGAACCCCATAAACAACGTCAAAACTACAACGAACATTCCTTTACTTTTCGTAAGCCGAAAAACCTTAATTTTCACGGTAAACATTTTCCGTCCCAACATTAAATTCATAAAGCAATTTGGCTTTTATAAGAAAGGTATTAAAAACTAATTTAGCGTGCACCATTTGAAGGTTGGCTGCTAACGTCTGGGGATTTAATTGATCTGATAATAACAAACTAAAAACCTTTGGCCAGCCTTTACATCCTGTGGTTTAATTTAACTTGCCTATACATATTATAAACTTTCGTCAAGTTGTATACGTTTTAACTACATAAAATATTATTTGTAGCACTTTGCTGTAGGTACCTATATATAGATTTGCTGTATATATATAGGTACTTTTCCTATATACATATTCTAAGTATACATTCTTTTATCATGAGCTGGTTATTTCCTCGTTGATATCAATTTGTTTTCTGGTAAAAATATACCCAGTACCTATGGGATAATGTGGCATTGTAATGGTGAAAGAATTTTCGAAATCGGTTGAGGAGTTTTGAGTTTTTTTGTTACAAACATACAAATATTTCCTCTTTATATATTGAATTTAAATGTCTTATTTGTAGATATTTTCTATGCTTGCCTTCATCCGAATTCTCAGTATATTGATTATCATAATATTAGTTTATTACAGTTTTTTAATCAGATGTACCATGTAGGATTTTTTTTAATTGTAAGTAAACTTTGTAAATGCCTGGTTTTTATTTGCTACGAGTTTTAGTTACATTTTCAGTCATAATATTTAAGTAGGCAAACAGACAGGCCTTAAACAATGACGTCATTGTAATACAAACTTAGTGACGTCATTATGAACAAGGTCTCATAAACAACTGCTAATAGACTTTCTTTGTCTTTGTATAAAAATATAGTCTTTATGGACTTAGTAAGGTATTTGTATTCGCATCTAACTTTTCAGATTTCAGGGAAAAATCCAAAACACTTTAAATTCGTTTAAGAAAACTACTCGAACTATAATAACATGGTACTTTTTATCCTATTTATTAAATACAAGCTGTTTCCCGCAGCTCCACCCACTGTCTCAATTTTTTTTAATGTATAATATGTCTTATGTCACCCGGGAATAGTGTAGCTTCCCAACAGTGAAAGAATTTTTCAAATCGGATCAGTAGATTCGAAACCTATTCAAAGCAAACAAAAAACAATCAAACCTTTTCTCTTTATACTATGAGTATAAATACAAAATACCTATATGTAGTTGTATGAGAATATAATATATATAACTGAAGTACCTGTAGAAAAAAATACCGAACAAAAATATCATTTCTTCGCTCGACAAAAAGTTGATCACAAAAAAAAATATTCCCATCAACGTTGTATTAAGGTGGAAAACCATTTTTCCTAACATTAGAGCCATGAGGCCGTATGATTGATTAACTTCTTATCACACATCATTGTTTTTCATAAAACACTCTATTCCAAGGGAAAAAAGGCTAATTTGTCACATCGAAAGCTTATCGCGGTGTAATTGATTTAAAAATATAAAAATCTTGATACAAAATTAATTCTTGGTGGCAGTTAATAAATATTATGAGTGATTTCTTTAACGGACCTGAAGTAATTATGCCTTGATTTTTCCATTATTAGGTGCATGCATATAATTTTAATCGTGACATTTTTTATTTCATAAATTAATTTTGCTAGAAGAAAAATATTGAGCTAGAATGCTCCTATGCCAGTGTAAGCTTACAGGACAATATTAACATATTTCGTACAAGTTTTCTTAAGTGTGTTTCAATAATTAATTCGAAAAAAAAAAGATTTAGTTTGTTTTGCTCATATCGTGATAACGCCTTTATTAGGTACTCAATAATACAATTGTGACTTATTTAAACCACAAAGTTCAAATACATAAATAATATTTAAGTAATAAAGCACTTCATTAAATTTATACTTTACTCAAATATATCAAAGTTACTTGAGTCCTAATCTCTAGATTTTTATCTTATAAGCACTAATAATAATGAGGTTAAGTACTCTTAAAAAGTTAAGTGTTATACAGTAATTAAATATCACGACATTTTTTGGGTTTAACAGCACGTGTATACCGTTTAAAAACGCCCATTTTTTTAGGAGAATTTTTTTTTTTATAAACGACGCCTTGGATTCTACTTCGTAGGTTCGAACCCAGGCAAGTACTAATGTGACTTTTTCAAAGTTATAATTATGTACTTTCTTAATAATTCTAAAACATAATTGAAAAACGATGAAGGAAAATATCGTGAAAAAACCCTTCAAAATATTGGAATCTGAAATCGCCAACCCGCAATGAGCACGCGTGGTGATCAATGCTCATTCCCTCTTTATATGGAAAGCGGCCTGTGCCCAACAGTGGGACTTTTATAGGCCGGTATTATATAATGTGCTTACAGTGAAGATTTCATACGGAAAATGTTGAATAACTTGACATAAACTGGTTATAACTTAATCGAGTTCTGATGCTATTCGGTTCACTTTGGTCTTAATATCTGTATTTAGGTAAATTTCAGGACTTTTGCTCATAGCTGGTTATTAGAATCGAATGTGTAATAAAAAAATGAATTTGTATATTTTCTATCACCGAACTATTCGCTTAAAAAGCTACTGAACTATTTCACACCAAATTAGATACAATAAATTAGCAAAATACGAATCAAGAAACTGCCTCAAACGAACCCGGGTAAACTTAACCGGTTACATAATAATGAAATTAAAAAGCACTCTATAAGAGCCGAGTATAACCGGTTAACGAGTTGAAATAACTCGTAAAACGTTGCTATAGGGATCACGCACACACTAGTAAAGGTGGGTATTGTAAACACAACGGATATGTACAGGGTGTTTGAAAAATATTGAATTTAAAATGGAGCTGGAAGACGTATTGTTTAGTGGAAATACAATAATGACTGAAGACTTTTTATCTCCTTACCTTCTTGTTCAATAGTCAATAGTATATTCTTTTTAGCTGTTTTTTTTGTTATGAAATAGTTAAAACAAGAGCTAATGCTGTATAGCGGTTAAGATGATATTATTATATTTGACATCTGTAAGTTCTACTACACCGATACTTGTATTTAATTCTGAATTTACAGAAATACGGTCAATTAACAGTAATTGAGTTACTGAGAGTCACTTACAGTTCTTTTTCTTCGTTACACTCTTGGTAGAGTGGGCGTTGTCAACACATCTGGTGAGGTGGCAAATTTCAAAATACGCCTCTTACAGTTACTGAAAAAAAATCTAATAATTATCATGAAATAAGATGAAATAAGAATACAAAATTTTCACACCCAAACAAAAATAAAATCAAAAAACAACAGCCTGTACCTAATAGGGCGGCGACGAGTCCGCCCGCCCTGCGCTTCGCACTTATAAAATATAAATAAGGCTACATTGTACACAATCTATGCATCGAAGCTCGGCGCTTACGGAAAGGAAATTGTTACCTTCAGGGGAGCGAGGAGCCTTCGACATAGGAAGGTGAGACTACAGTTGTTGAGTGTTAGTAGTCATAGGTATGATACGTAGGCAAATTTAGTGTAGGACCCCCAGCTAGATGGACCGATGACCTGAAAAAGGTAGCTGGGTCGGACTGGATGCGGAAGGCGGAAGACCGGGTCTTGTGGCGCGACTTGGAAGATGCCTATGTCCAGCAGAGGATCGTGATAGGCTGAGTTTATTGATTGATAGAATAAATAAATAAATAAATATCTTGGGACAATCTCACACACGGCCATCTGATCCCAAACTAGGCAGAGCCTGTACTATGGTGACCAGACAGCTGATAAACATACTTATATATTTCTAAATACATACATATTATAGATAAATAACACCCAGACACAGAACAAATGATCGTGCTCATCACACAAAGATTTGTCCTGGGTGGGAATCGAACCCACAACCTCTGGCATAGCAGTCAGGGTCACTAACCACTAGACCAACAGGCCCGTCGAGAATAGGGATGATAACTATTTTTTACGTTAGTCGGATAGAATAGGTTGTATAAATTTAAAAAACTAGACTTGATTCCCACGTGGGCCTTGGTTATCAAAAAAAAGTGCCTAGAGCCTTTCTCGATAAATGGACAATATAACTCTGAAGGATTTTTCCAAAAATAAAGCAGTAGTTCCTTATATTAGAGGGCTCAACCACAAACTCTTTAGCATTTTATTATTAGCATAGATAAATAAAGAAACTTATAAGTACTGTTCTGTGATAGACGCCAACAATGTTAGTGTTATCATTGATCTGCTGACGATTGAACGAGTCTAGAATAAATACAGACGAGGTGAATGGAACGAAAGCTGCAAGTTACTAAGGTCAAAAGGTGGTGTCAAACCCATGCCGAGTTTACAATTTTACAGCGAAATAGTTGACATATTGTAATAAAATGTGTTATATTATGTAAGCGCTTTGCTCCTGGTGGCTTTGATTTGATAATATCTCTTAATTACTTCTATTATTATTTTTACTATTTATTTGACGTTCTCCATCTGTTACATATTATAATAATAAACTAAGCCCCACAAAACCGTAGTATTGGTTATTAATTAAATGTTTATAATATTTCGGGCAAAACTAAACAGAAGCTATTTTATGGCAACAAGACAACTGATACATACTTATTTCCAAATACATATTTTTTTTAATTTATAACACCCTGACGTAGAATAAATGAATAGTTGTTCAGTTTTATGCACCTGATCACCTCGTTGAATATACGCACTTCTTTTAAATTAATTCTGTTAATGAAACCTTTTTTAGTGTGTGTTACCGTAGCAAACGTTATAATCGCAGTGATTTAGTTATTTACATGTAAAGATCCCAGATTGAGAAAATATTAGATAGGGATCATTACTGTCATTAAAAATCACGACACTAAAAACTGCATACCATAAAAAATCCTATGAAATCCCCGGCCAATGGGGATCACATAAAAACCAGCCCCTTACAAGGCACCCCTATATAACTACGAAATTACGGGTAGTTTGTAAAATTCGCCGACTGTTGTAGGGGGCGAGAGAGGACCGGGGGAAGGGGGGTGGAAACAACCCTTAATGGCGGCATTGCGTGACAGAATTTCGGCAGTGACCCGACTTGCCCTGTGAAAGTGAAAATATCTATTCAGAGTTGTTAATACCACGTGATTTCGATGGAATTATCTTTTACTTTTTTTTGGGTTTGAAATAGGTGATTAGGGTGTTATGAATGGCTCAATGTAGAATAAATTGTGTAACTGTTATTTGGTTTACTGCAATCTTTTATTTCAAGTTACGATTGTGACACCTTCCTTATCCAATTTCCTAATTAACTTTAATGAATTCTCATATATTAAATTAATTTAATATTAAACCTATAAATAACCACCATGTGATTGTTATGAAAGGTAACAAAAACACTTAATTTTAATTTAAAAGCTTTACACATGTAGATATTTTGAAAAATGCCTCTTTTGCCACCCTAACAATAATTTCACTCGAGAATAATTCTCAGTTTTAATTACACCGCTCGTTGAATAAACAATCTTAGTAATTATAATTTACGGGGAACAGCAATGGAAATTGACCGCTGGAACTATTTCAATGGAACGATTAAGGATTAATAGACCATAGCTCTATTTTACGACGTCCAATTTACATTAGCTTTACATAACAAATTGATTTAACATTGAAAGGCGGTGGTTAAATTTTGCGATAATTTTGTAGGATTACACATTATTTATAATAATTTCCTTTTAGGTATGACCATTATAGTTTTTTGAAGTATTATTTATTTAGCAGTTGGTCAATTAAACTATAGACGGTAAATATAGACGAGTTTTCTTGGAAAACAGTGTTCAAGAAAATATAGGAAACATGATCCGATTATCGGTCATAATTATCTATGTAGGATCTTCTGAACAAAATGTGTGGCAGAGACTTTAGATGCCAGGAAGTGGTTGATAATATACAAAAAAAGTACCAAAACGCCTTACGCGTGACGTATAAAATTTTCCTACTAAACTCTGGAATAAATTCGGTATTAACAGCTCTATAGATACCCCAAACATTTCAGCGCGCCACGAAAATTTTATTATAACCAAATTGTGAACAATATTTTCGTAAATATTTTGGAACAAGACCAGTCTTTATAATAAACGAACTAACGTAAACACTTAATTTATGTTTAGATAAGATGTTACGATCATTCGCTTAGAAAAAATATAATGGATTTTTTAAATATATATTTTTTACTACTATTACAAGCTGTAGGTATCGAGACAAAAGACGATTGAAAAGTGAAGACCAAAAAGAAACTTACTGAATTATAAAGAAGAAAGATTTGTTTGTTTGGTTTTACGCGCTAATCTCAGGAACTGCTGGTCCGATTTGATCAATTATATCAGTGTTAGATAGCCCATTTATATGAGAGAGGCTAATCGATGCTCACACGGGCGGAATCGCGCGCAAACTATAGACAAAAAAACACTCTATCATTCAACTATTGGGTACATTGAAAGTTCTATACCATGTTTTGTGTCCCTGTCTAAATAAATCTTCAATTCCTAATACAAACATCAGACTAAATACCAAAATCAACTGCAATACAGAAATACATACATATTTCATTTCTGACAATCGAATCGTATTATTAATTACGCGGATTTAAATTCTCTACATTTCTGAAACACTCTCCACGCAATTATCATGTTTATAATTAATCTTGAAAAGAAAATCCGTACGAGGAAATACGGAAAGCAAAATTGATTCAGTGAGTACGAAAAATATGGAAATTTATACCAAATATTGTTGCAAAAGATATAAATCATTCTGAACATCGTTTGTTAATTTACGATCGTCATTTGCATAATTATGGCATTTATTTTTTTGCTTCGATTTATCGTAAGGTATGTGTAAAATTACGTAAAACTCGTATTTAAACCATGTTTATAGTTTTTTATCCGGTAATCTATTAATAATTTATGCCGTTTTTTATTTCGCAATTCAATTTTATTTGAATTATAATTAAAACAATATGTCTGTTACATGTAGTTCCTATCAATAAAGGGATATGATTGAATAGGCTATAATTTTAATTTAATATTGGTTTTATTACTTGTATTTTGAGTATTATTAATTACTAAGAAACCTCTTTACTTACAAAAAATATGTTTTTTTATATAATAAATTATGTTTGTATGAAAAGATGATTTTCAATTTCAAGATTTCGACCTTTTTTTGCTTGGGGAAAGTTGTTTAGTTTTATTCACCTGATTACCTCGTTGAATATCAACACTCTTTTTAAGTTATTCCTGTATTTATTAGTTTTGTTTCTATTCACAATATAATAGTTAACAATAAATTAACCAATATAAAGGTCATATTAAACTTCTAAATAATAGAATTGCTAGCTTTCGCCTTTGGTAGTAAAGAAATTTACGCTTTAGTACGCTTCGAATCTGGTGTAATATGAATTAACCCTAACACGACACACAATCATGAATAATTCCAGAAAAAAAAAATTATCAGTGCAGTCCTTATATTCAACTATACGACGACAAATTACCACGCATTATAAGTAAAACTGAACCCTAAAATAAAAAGTTTAATGTAAAACATTGTGCTAACCTACAAAACAAACGGGCTCATAAACACACCCCAGAGGGCGCTGCCCGCGTTTATTATAACATATTTATATAATTTATAACACACGGCTGCTAATGACTTTATGCTAATCGTAACTGACACCATGTTTGTTGATAATAAATTAAATGTCTAATGTAAAGCCTGAAAATTAAATGTTTTTTTTTCTGGTATTTCTATATTTTTCTATTAGGTATTCTACAAATAATACTTAGAAATATCAATTTTTCTAAGTAATAAAAGCGTGCCGTTTTCGACATTCCGCAATTACCGTTTATTTGTTCTATGGGACTGCCCGACCATGTCCGATGATTGGTGACCGATTTTTTTATAGGAGAAAATTGATTCTGACTGATTGATTTGATTGATTAATTTTTAAAATTTATTAATTGAAAAATTAAAAAAAAAAAGATATTGAATAATGATAAATTGATTAATAGGTAAAGAGAAAATTGATAAAAACAAAATAGAATAATGATAAATTGATTAATGAGTAAAGAGAAAATTGATTCTGATGAAAAAACTGATTCAATGCAAAGGATACGTCTAACGACAATTTGTAATTGTTACCTTTATATATTTGGCTGTAAGGCGGTAAGATAAATTCAGTACCAACACTTGAGTTCTTCACCAAAACTACGAAAAAATAAAATCAAAAAGTTTTTATTTCTCATTCAAAAGGTTTTTTTTTTATGGAGGAGAGCCGCGAGAGAGAGAGAGAAAAAACCATCAACCAGCTTACTTTAATTTTTTTTATAAAATATACTTTGTTGGTAGGTACATTGTTAGTCGAACCAGGAACGTCTATACGAAATTAAAAAAAAAACTGCCATTAACACAATATGGCGGCCCGTAAACCAAACCTATCTACAAATCACTCGTCAAAATTCTATATGAAACGGCACAAGTAATAATTTAATTCGTCATCATAACTTCGGCTTACTTACGACGAGTGTCAAACATACATTATGTAGTTATGAACATACTATACCAAATAACGGCACAAGGTAGTACGAAAATGAACCTTATGAATTTGAAATAAGGACACTTTTAATGTCACTCGGTTACGATATGTGCGAAAGAGTGTACTACTGAATCGCTAATTTATGTGCGGCTCTCAACGTTAAATAATTAAACTGGGGTTAAACGCGGTCAGGAAAATGTTTTTTAACCCTGTTGATGATTAAGTAGACATTTCCTTTTTTCAGATTTCATTATTTTTTATTCATAACTTTCTTTACTTTGCAAAGGAAGTTTATTATATTTTGTCAATTTAGACAATAAATTAGTTATATAAAACTAGCTTCTGCCCACGACTTCTTCTGCGTGGAATCAGAATTGGGTCGTCCCTCGGGAACTACTTTAGGAATCGGGGTTCTTTTCCATGTCAAAGGCTACATACATGCCAAATTTCATTCAAATCTGTTCAGCCGTTTTTGCGTGATTGAGTAACAAACATCCAAACATCCACACTTTCACATTCATAATATTAGTATGAAGTAGGATATGGAATCGTTTTCTGCATTCGCAGTGTAGGTCGCATTGTATGAGTTAATAGTCGCACTGGCATTTGAAATCATCAAGTCCTGATAGTCGTGGTGGCTTAGCGGTCCAATGACCGGAATGTGAATGTGTATTTTATTTAAGTTATATGTACTTTCTTAATCATTCTAAGACATCATTGACAAATGGTGAAGGAAAACATCGTAAGGAAACCTAGATTCCAAAAAAAAAATTATCTGAAATTGCCAACGAAAATGTCAATGCCCATTCCTTCTCTAATGGAAAGAGGCCTGTGCCCAGCAGCGGAACGTTTATAGGTCGGTATTATAAGAATGAAGATCGTGGCGTTTTTTGTGAAAATCCAAAAGATTTTATTAACAACAGAAAGTAACTATACATAAACGGTGATACAGACTTCGCGAGGCGTACGGCACTCATTGAATTTTCTGAATGTGTGGAAGATCATATTGGTGACAAGTGTAAACTACAAAACATACAAGGACGGCCTACAGTCAACAGCGAAAGTAGATGATGAATTGAGTTTTGAGAACTTTTGGAGTCAAAACTGATCACAAATATATTATGGCAACTGTACTAGTAGTAAATTTTTGGTATAATTTACAATCACATACTTTGAATCACTTTGACGCCACACAGTTCTGTCGTGAACTCCGTTTATTAGTATTGATTTTCTGATTTTGATCATCTACTTTTGCTGTTGACTGTACATGGCGAGGCGTGTGCGGCTAATGCCTAGCACAGTCTGTCGCTACCTCTATTCCGCCAGTAACTCGCCTTTACTCTTTTATTTAATGTCAATCATCTTCATAAGATTCCATTTTAAAATCTTTCAAACGAAGTAAGTTCTCGTGCACACAAAACTGACTTTAAAATCAGTACGTCAATACAAGTGAATACTGCAATTACGATAGCCGTGTCAAGGAGACAGCTAACCAACTAATAGTAACAATTTTACGCCACTGCGTTACTAACCCGGTAACGGAGTGTAACACTACCATACTTAGATGTATCTTTACGCTCCTTTTCCGTTACTTCATATAAGTGGGTAAACAGAGGCGTTAAAGCGAATCATTTTTATTTACTGAAACTTTAGATGAGGGTTTTTTTAATAGGTGATGAGGGTTTATTTGAGACTATTAAACACGACAATTTAGTTGTATATTAATAAATAATAAATATCTTGGGACATATTTTTTTATACAGGATATATTTTTTTTTAATCAAATAACACGTAAATTATAGCGGCTAGGGCATCAGATTTGAGATCATGACTGTGTGGTCGCGGGTTCAAATCCCACCCATTGCACAACCGACGTGAACCCTCTCGTAACACAAGCATATTTAAACAAAAAGTGCGACCCTCATTGCTAGTACATTATAATACACATTGGCGGCTTTACTAAAAAAAATAATCACGTTTTACACACATCAGCAAAATATTTAAAATGATTCTAAGAGTTACAAACACATACAGTTCAGTAAAAAAAACAATAGCAATATAATTGCATAATTGTCGCAGCATCTGCAACACGTAGTGTTCTCTATAATAACTCGTGTTTCATGCTTTCTAACATAATTATTGTACGCAAAGTTACGGACGAAGCCGGGGGAAAATGAAAGTTGATTTAAAAACTCAATTGTATAATTGACAGCAATGAGATTGGATGCCGATTTCAGGATGAGAAAAAAACTTACAAGTAATATTTTTAAATATATTTTAAACAGAAATGTGATGTTTACGTTTTGTTGTCATTTAATAAAATAATAAGTAAATTAAAGATTTGTAATGCGGAATTAGAAAACTTGCCTTTGTTGTGGAATAATTATGAAAAATGTCTGAACATAAAGACACTTTAAAATTTCAGTGCTTAAGTATAGAATACATAATTATGTAGAAAATAATTTATTAATATTTGTTTATTGTGAAACTTTTTTATTCGCGTTATTAAACTCAAAATACACAAAGGTTTTCATAATAAAGCAGAGAAACACAAGGAGATTCATGATTCACGCACAATGGCCCAATCAAGAGGCTAAATGTCAACATTCCTGGAAAACCGAACCGAAAAAGATTTGAAAGAGTTTTCTCAAAAAATACAAAAAACATAAGATCCACACCGAAAGAGATTTGATAGAATTTTCTCAAATAAAAAAAAAACCACTATCACAATACCTATCCAAACACAAAAATCCTACCAAAATCAACCCGTATATTACACTAATAGCTGTACCTAATTTCCTTAATGCACTCGGGATATCCAATGCCTCAGTATGTATGGGGCGTGAGCTATAAATTGGTGCACTCGCGCAGCCGTCGATCACAATCGGTACATTCAAATGAGCTGCTGGCCGAATTTATGACTTCGAGCTCGATGAGTAAGACATTCTGGTGTAGACTTGTGTGGAGAATAGAGGTGGCCACTGTATGGAAAGGAAAATAAAGATGGTGGATTACAGATGTCAGTTTGTGATTTAGAGGCGTTTTTGTTGAGTCGTTACAACGTAAGTCGTTAAAAAGTATGAAAAGATAAATTAATAATAATTGCATTGTTATTATAAACTACAGATAATGGTTAGAAAATAGTGGTTCCAATAAGTGCTCCAATTGTTTTTTTTATTAAACATCAAATAAAATTGTTTAGTCTGGTAAAGCTTAGGAAATTCCAAGTCTTAAATAATTTAATAAGAATAATTAAAATTTGAAAATTAACTTGGTGATATTATTAATTTAATTTAAAATAATTAAAATTTAATTTAAATAAATCACCAGTACTCGTAAATAAGTTATTTATAAATCCGTTCCCCTCTACACAATTCACAGCTCTATGGCAACTCGAAGTTGAACCGAATCCCATATTTAACAGGTAGCCGCGTGGACACTGTACGCGATAACAGGAATTAAACACAGCCACACTGCACTGTGTCGAAATAAAACAAACTCAAGAAATAATTGTATGAAATTGACGCACCTGTGTGTGCTGTTGGAAAACTTCTAACAGGCTATGTTATCGTAGTGCCAAATTAAATTCGACCTCAAGGAGTTTTGATAACGTTTGTAGTTTTAAGATTTTATTTAGGTATAAATTAGATACTAGGTGTTGCCCGTAGCTCTGTCCCTCGGTCCCTATTTTACTCTTGTATGAAAAATAGCCTATCATACTGAAAAAATTGTAGCTTTCTAATGGTGAAAGAAATTTTGAAGGAAATCGTTTAATATTATTTGATTTTATTCGTTACAAACATTCAATTCTGTCCTATTTATAATTTTAGTAAAGACAGAGAAGTGATTTCTTTGAGAAAACAAACCTAAAATAATACATTTTTGTTTTTTGCTCCTTGTCTATACAATAAAGCCGGATTATAAAAGTAGGAGCCACGAAAACCCAATAATAACATGCAAAACCAAAGCTTTGGAAGCGTGAACATGTAGTCCCGGCCATTCGAACCTTTGCATTGCTCCCACATTTTATAAGCAAAGCTTTTGCAAGCCCTAATGGATCATTAAAACAAACACCGATAAACGAGGCTATCCCATGTTTCACACCGAACAAAACAAAACACTGCACGACTCACGATCTCAATGTATTAGTGACAAAATGTTTTTACGCCTGAATTTCGACCTTCTTGTTTCAACCTCATTTCGTTTTATTTCAACCTCTCTTTTGTTTTATGGAGATTTAATTAAGTTTTAATTTTATCTCGCGGCTCCCGTTGTTTAAATTGAGTATTTTTTTGGTATTGATACTGTTTCGAAAGAATTATGGGGTTGTGTATTATTTTTAATTGTTCAACAAGCGTGGATGTTGAAGTGTCCATCTTGACTAATGTATCGAGATTGTTCCGCGATAATTACTGAGGTATTCTTGTTGGATGTATTTTTATTTACTTAATTATAAATAACAATCAGTTAAGCCGGCTCTCTTAAATACTTCTTGAACTGTATTACTTACATTCAAAAGCAAATTCATAATATTCAATGTATGTATTTATTTGACTGTTTATGTACACAAAACACATCAGGATACAACATTAAAGATAAATATGAACAAAGGTACTGTAATCTAATTATGACCATTGCCAGCAACTAAACTTAACTGTGAATTTGAGTGTGCAAAAACAGTTATTAATAATTAAAATTTCTACAAAAATACGTAATATAATTATTATAATTACAACATCACGGAAAAATTAATAATATGTCTTCATAAATTCGGGTGTAGGTAAATACGAAAATTATTGTTACATAAAAACTATATTACTACGAATTTCAATTGAAAACGTAATAAATATCGGTACGTATCGTACCTCAAATTACAGTTATTATACTTAAATAGTGACGGGGCGTTGCGTAAAAGCACCTTAATTGTATCGATAATTACCTATTCGTATCAATTACACATTTTATCCGAAAGAGTTTTTTTCACGACGATTGTAATTTTCGCATTCATACGTTCGCAATTAAAATACGTTGTAATGATGAATACTGATATAATGAGCGCTGTTACGACCACTGATTGATGAAAAGTGAAATCGCTATGATTGCAAATGTTTTTCTTTTCTCCCCACATTACAATAGATAACTTCGGACATTGGAACGTATTTTCTCTCGGAACGGCATGAATACTTTTATTATGAACTCCTTGTATAGTGTTCACGAATTATCTGTTGTACTGGTAGTCATGTTTTGCCCGAGGATAACTTGAAGGCATAAACTATCGATGTTTATAAAACAAGACAGAACGAAAGGGGAACAGGACTAGTCTGTTACATTCTGAAATGAAATACTATGGAGAAGTCCCGACAGCAAACTATTGCAACATTTATTCGAAAATCAATAAGAAAACTCCGCAAATATTTTTTCTGTCAACCGTAAAACAGAAGTCAGGCTTCTTTAATATATGCAGATAGTTCAAATAGTTTTTAATTACAAGCGCAATGTAAATTAACTTCGCATACTTCTTCATATAGGGATGACGTATCGGTTCTGACAGTAATAACTAAGTAACGCCATGTGTTTCAGAAATAAATACAAAACAAATACCTTCATAACGACTAGTGTCGACAATCTATAATCGACATTGTATGCAAATATAACACGACAACACTACGAAAAACCACTAGGCATGAGCAATAATGCTTTAAAAGAATCGAATAAATGACGATAAAGAACAATAATTATTCGATAATTATCACTTTTGAATTTAAATAATCGAATAATGGACACGTCGGTTGGATTCGAACGTTAATTAAAATTTGTTTTTCGAATGCTAAATAGGTAATGAAGAAATTATAAATAGAAATGAGTATTTTTAATTACTGGTTTTGTTGATAACTATTAAATTTTTGCTTCCATTTCGTTTGAGATAAAAAGATGATTGTGCAACTTTGTATTAGACATGATCACTTATTGTGTGTTAATATGGGTTAATGAATAATGATTATAAAGTGTGAATAATAATATATTGCTTTATCACCTTTACAAATATTCTAGTTTAAGATATTCAAAGCCCATCGATTAAGTATTTCTTAGGGCAGTTAAAACATATAAGGACGTGTTGATTGTCAAGCTAACACGATTATCTGAACATTCCTTACATTAGCGCATGAGTTTTTAACGAATTCCCTAACATGCCCTTAATTGGCATTACACTTGTAGGTGGTAGACAATAGACACATTTAAGTATAAGTTATAGTTATACTTAAAGTTGATGGCAGGATTTGATGAGCGGATCAATGAAACTATTGATAGGTAAATGTTATTATTCCACTAACGAATTTCTTAATGACAAAGACATGTGGGTAAAATAAATGTTAAATAGTATTAAGCCTTAAGATTGTTTACCAAAACTAAAAAATTTGTACACCAAATATGGTAGAATATAAGGAACGTAATTTAATGTTAACATCTATTGTACTATATTCTGACAAATAAATCTATCTTTATCTTTATCTTTAATTTGCGTTTCTTTTCTAGATTTACATCTTTGTGAGATCAAGCATAGTAATCAACTTAGCCGATAGCGATCCTCTGCTGGACATAGGCCTCTCAAATTTGCGATGCAAAACCCGGTTAACCGCCTTCCCTATCCAGTACGACTCAGCTACCTTTTTCCGGTCGTCAGTCCATCGGGTCGGGACGTAGACGCCGTCCACTGCTAAAGTAGGCCTCCTCCAGAGAGCGCCAACCATCCCTGTCTTGGGCCCTCACCCATTCGCTGCCAGCCACCTTATTCAAATCGTTGGTCCATCGAACCGTTACGTCATCGATAGCCAAAAGCCAAAAAAAAATTATAATATTTTTTTATTATACAGCCCTCACTTGGTATGCTAAAAACAGAATAAATGGTACCTCTACTTATAGCTTCGTTCTTTGCAATTGTTTTCCACAAAGAAAAGTTTTAACTTAAAAATAATATTTACTCACAAAATTAAAAACACATGCCATGGCTTTGTGGTTATCTCTTCATTTTTAAATACCTACCAACCTCTTTTTAACACAACCATCCCTTTGACAGCTGTCAACATTAGTAACCATGGCAACGCGTAACTAATAATTTAATGCAAAAAGTGGTGAAAGAAAATTATGCAACCAGGTGCAAAATTAAAAAAGATTATCAAAGGACCAAAGTAATTATTAGTACTCGTAATTAGTAATAAGGATTTAAAACACCGGGCTTCAAGTAATTTTGTTAAAGTTTGTAGGCAAACTGTGCCAGGTGAATGAATTAAAATTTCTAGGTATGCAAATTAAAGTCGTTCTGAATTAAAGTTTACTAAAATGACTTGTAATTGCGAATTCGAAATCTTACCTATACTATTATTTTGAAAGTGTGTGTTGGTTTGTTACTTCTTTACGTGTAATAAATGATCGGATTTACACGACAATGTCATAAATTACATCTTGTACATAATTTATTATAAAAAATTCTATGACGTCACAATGCTTTGCTACAGACAAATAGCACCATCATTAAAAGTCCCGATTCTGTTAACACGCAGAATAACACTTATTTCTGTTCATCCATATCTTTTCTCTTGTACATAATTAAAAAAGGACAGACGAAAATTAGAGTTATCAAATTTAGTTCAGATTAAAATTCTCATACAAAAATTTGTATAAGTCGGCAAATGCCAAGCAAAATCGTGAGGTCTAAAAGCAGTGATGTTCAAGGCGAAAACTGATTTGACATTTCTAAGTTACTTTGATGTTATAATAATTATGTTGCGATCCTCATCTCACGTGATAGTAGGAGATAGCAATCAATAGTTTAAATATAATTTAGTTTCGTACAAAGGAAACAGAAACTTACTGTTTAAAACTTTGATGTTAATGAGAGTTTTTAACACATACCCATCTGGTAACATAACCGTTTTCTATTTCCCAAAAATACCGACCTTTAGTTACTTTGCTAATAGGGTTGTCACCAACTTGAAAAATATAAATAAATAATTATAGGTCTTGTCACTGTATTTAAAAGACAAACGAAATAGGGTGACCTAATAGGAGGTCCTATCGATATCTATTTAACAGGTAATAATTGTTTTAGTAGGTGGTAATTATTCTACTAATAAATGGGGTTCCCACGGCAAACACATGGTGTATAGTTCACCGCAGAAATTACGAACATAGACTTTATGAACGGGTGTTAATAAAAACTAGCTTCCTATCCCGACTTTGTCCACGTGAGCAATATTCCCACGATTCTCCCGCGCTATTTCTGAACTGTCAGTGTCAAACGCTGCGCTATGGTTAAAACCCCTAGTTTAGACATTAGGGCCAATGGTATACTAAAAACTAGATACACAGTCTCGATCAAAACTCACAGCAAAAATTTATTTCAATTATGCATTTAAAACAAATATACCTATTTATTCTTCAATTTATTCTTAACCACATGGCATGACATTTTTTTTACAATATAATTGTAAGATCTAATTTCTTTAAATAACAATGAAAAGTCTAAAGTTTGTCATTTTTTGAGGACGGGTTTTAGACACTGACTGTGTATCTTGGGTTATTTTACAGTTTTTAGATTATTCCTACGACTAAACAAAATAATACATATTACTCCGGGGTTAGTCTCAATCTTTATTCTACTTTGAGTAGTTTTAGTTAGTTGACATACCGGAAAATTTAACCTTAAATAAAAGTAAGTACCAAGCCAATTTCCAAAAGAAAATAAAATAAAATTCTGGAAAAACGATATATACATAATCGCTTTAAAACCATTCGAAGGTTTTCTGAAGTTTACGCGAATTTTAGACATTGAAATAAAACTACTTTTTAAACGGATTTTATCGCGGTTTATTTTAATTTTAATTCCCGACATTTCAACACCTTTGCAGGTGTCACACTGCGATAGAATCCGTTTAAAAAGTTTAATTTTAAGTGTCTTTCAATTTCAACCTTTCAACATACGCATACTGTCAATCGAGCGCGTCACGACGACATTTATAATTAATTCTTATTATTTCCAACCCTAGTTAATGAGGACTTTAATACAGTTTGAAGGACGGAGAAAGTTACACAATGTAAAATACTAAGCCGCGATAAAATAATATTATTTACAAGGTGTGTTGTGTCATGTTTATGTTGACATTCTTGACTGTTTAAAAGGGGGGATTTTAACAGAGAATAAATTATAATTTTGCAAATAATTTAACATTAAATACATTGTTGTGAATGTAATACAAAGATGAGAAAAGGAGTTGGATGGATTATGTATTGCGTTAAAGATTATTATTATGAAAAAGAAAAGATTGCATGCTTTGATGACGATTGATGAATAGTGGATCCCTAATAATTGGGAAAAGGGCAGAGAAAATTATACAATGTACCTAATATTTAATTCAAATAATTTTAGTTAGTGTGAACAATTTAAATTATTTAATTTTTTTACTTATCAATATTAATTGTTTTATTTAAATTCTTATCACACAAAAAATCGTGGTCATACCGATGCCGATTGAATATATAAAGCTACGTTTTTTAATTATTTTATAATCTTCAAGATACGTTTATAATATTTATCACTTAATTTACCTTCTAAATATAGCTAGTAAAGCTCTGAGCTAAAGACTATTGAAAACGCACCCCATAGGTTTAAAATCCAATCGCTTTTCTTGTTACTTACAAAGACATCAACCGGCCAATTTATCGATAATGAGTAACTATAACCACGTGCACACACTAGCCATCAGAAACATAAACAAACACGTACAATCAGGCACAAAATGATTTAAGCGTCGCGAGTACCCGTAAGCGCATACGATTTATGCGTTCTCGCGAGCAATCAATGAGCCAGATACTTTGACGTTTCATTAAACCACTCGACATCTTCATATCTTGCTCGCAGTTATTTATGTACCCGACTGTACCTTTAGGCTCTTTACACAACAGCACTCTGCCAAACAATTACCTCCTCACTACAGAATGTAGCAAGAAGCAATATCGCGTGCACAATTTTTTTTAACGAAATGAGACATAAATTGATGCTTACACAATTAATTTTCTCAAGTATCTATGAAATTGTGCTCATAATTTAGTTTCGAGTCATTATAATGCAATTTAAAATTTATAATATAAAAAAATATGGGAGCTATTATGGTGTTACTACATTACCCTAACGGCGTGTTTGTGTGGAAATTGCAAGAATGTTAATTATGAAATAAATTGAAAAAGTCATGTGAAGGTTTTATATGCCAAAACTAAAGCTGCATAAATCGACGTAAGTTTAAAATACTTTACTCCTCATTCGAGCTAAAATGAGCTGGAAATACTAAATGAGTTTTTCTGCTAATTTGAGAATCAAACATTCACAATACAACAGTCTTCAAAAGAATATTGAAACTAATACTGAATCCAAACAAATAACTACAAAGACATCTTGCCCATCTCATTTTATGAGAAAACACCATTATTTAAAGCAGACCTTTTCAAAATACATAATTATGTTTCACATGTCCACACAAACAGTGTTGGACGTTTTTATTTGAAAACGACTTTTATTAAAATATCGATACCAAATAAGTAGGTATAGATGAATTTTAAAATCGATTCTTATCGAAATCGATAAAACTACGCATGATACATTGTTCATTATAATAATTATAATGGCACTTAATTAGATTCAGGAGCAAAAGCTATGGTTTATGTAAACATTATTATAATATTGAATGGTTTTTACGGTGTAATACAGAAATTGCTTGTAGTTAATTTATGTTGCCCATAAGTTTATGTAAAATATCCTCGGTATGACCCCTGTGGTTCAAAGTAAGATGGTTTTTAATATAATTTCTACCGTGGACTTAACTTTCTAGACACGTCAACTGTCAAGTGGGAAGTAATTTCCTTCTATATAAAAAATCCAATTTGCAGTGGCCCACAATCCGTACAGCATGATAGCCTACTGATTTGGTAAATATAATTTGAAGATACTTTAGAATTAAAAATGTATTTCGGTAGAAGTAGTACACATATCACTATCCATGTAAATCCTTCCGATAAGCTACTAACTTATCATTCATACCAAACCGATCACACAATACAGCATTGTATTAAACGATTATCAAAGCGGTAAACAAAAACTTAAGTTCCGAAAAAAAAATTCGCCACTTTTTTAATCTACCAAGTCGACGATATAAATAAAATTTACAGCTGCGGTGTCTCGCGTCATTACCGATTACAATCGATTAAAACGATATCGATCATAATTGATCGGCGCACGGGCGCTCGATTCTCACAAAATACCGTAACCACCGTAATGGCCAGTGTTGCTATATCATTGAGAAATTATTTTTGTTGTCAATTGATCTGGATGAATGTAAGCGTGACCAAATCTTAAAAGAACGGAGATAACATTAATTAATTGTAATTGTTGATCATAAAAATTCTTTGTTCTAATCGACTTGATATTTTTTGTTAAATTATTTTATCTTGTTAATGAGGAAAGTTTGAGAACTTTGTTTAAAGTGACGAATATAAAAGGTCAAATATTTCTTTACCAATTAACTGCGTAAATTCAAATTAAAGGACCCATCGAAACGTCGTCTATCCAACCTAACATGTAAAGGAATAATAAAAATTAATAAGGTAAGTTATATCAAGTATAAGTGCCAAATAAAGTGCTGGTTGTTTATCCAAATCTGCTTTTTATCGATCATTAATACTATTCTTATAATCAGGACTAAGTTCAGTGCTCACCATGAAAAACAAGTCAAGCACAAGCAATTTTGTTAACAACACTACGATCAACGCTGAAAGTCTAGGACAGACACAAAAAACGAAAACATTATGGTAAAACCATTATACATTTCAATCAGTAGGTAATAGATGAATCACATTTCTTTCGCGTTCTGGAGCATAGAGTGTACCTAGAGACAATCAAAATATCGATGTTAATAGCCGAAAGTCGATTAATTGTAAGCGTATCAGTAAAAAATCGGTAGAACGAACGTTACTCTCCGATAAACATAACTGGTGTTTTATGAGTTGTATTTAGAGCAAAATGATCATAAAAAGTGACTTCACTTTCTATATTTTCCTCATACTTTTCTTTAAAGAGATCCGGAAAATGGACGGTATGATTACTATTGGTGTTAAACAATTATGTTCAGATAGTTATCGCTTTAAAAGATGGCAGTCTGTAGGGAAAACGTGTTGACAACAAAGTTGATAAGCCAGTAATAAGATACACTGTTAGATTGTGGCGAACGGAAGAGCAAAATAAGTGCATTAAGATAACCTAAAACGATCTTAAACAAACAAGATCACGGAAAAAAATATAATTAAATATAAATTAAAGTAGATAAAGCACTTGTGTTATGGGATCAGACACAATTAATGTACCACAAACACCCAGACCCCAGACAATGAAAAAAGTGTTTTTTTTTTATAGATAGATTATAGATAATAACACCCAGACACAGAACAAATGATCGTGCTCATCACACAAAGATTTGTCCTGGGTGGGAATCGAACCCACGACCTCCGGCTTAGCAGTTGTTGGTCTAGCGGTTAGTGACCCTGACGGTCACTAACCACTAGACCAACAGGCCCGTCTGACATGAAAATATTTAGAAAATACTGCGCTATATTTTAGTCAGAAATTGTGAGGCCCTTAATAGCAAACACAACGAAGACTCAAGTCAACAAAACGCTACAATATACACCAACCTTCAAATCAATCTTAAAGAAATTAATATTAAACCAAATATGACACAATGATTGCCTATAAGAATTGCCAGTTAAAAGTGTTTAAAAATACCCATATATCGTCACGCGGAATTCGTTTCGCTGCTCGATATATCTGCGAAATAAATGACACACAGAACTGACTGCATCAGATACGAAGGGTTTTAATTGAGCTGCACTGGTCTTTCTGATTTATGTGAAGACCACGCCAAAACTTATTCACATTATGCCGGTTGTGTGGGAAATACGAGCGTAAAGAATGGCTAGGTAATTTAATAGAATTTATCACTATCTTGGCATAGTAAAGTTCTATGTTACCTATAGAATTTTATACGTACGATCTATGAGAATACCTTAAATCTAATATATCAAATTCTCGTGTCGCGGTGTTTGTTACCTAAATCCTCGGAAACGGCTGGACCGATTTGTATGAAATTTTGTGTGCATATCGGGTAGGTTTGAGAATTGGTCAACATCTATTTTTCACAGTGATAGGGGTGGCACTGTCCAGATTTTTTTAATATGGCAGAGTAACATTTGCTGGGTCAGATAGTAAATAGGTATATTATAATTATTGTATTTCGAAAGCAAAATGTGATCCTTTTTTATTTAAGTCATAAACCTATTTTACGGTATCTATGCATACTTCTATGATATTAAGCTTTAGCATTGATATAAATTAATATTTTTAAATCTCTACATAGTGCAAAAAAACGCGAGAATAGGGAAAGATTTTGAAGAAAATTTTCCAGACTGGGTAAATTTTGAGACCTGACTAATTTCTAAATACAAGATGCACAAAAAAAATCTTCTTATTGATGTTCGCTTACTTACAAGCCTGTGTGTCCACGAAAGATCTTCGCATCCGATACACAGGTTAACACCAGCCCCCTTACAGTTGGTTTTATCCTTCATTTTAACGTCCAAAATAAAATATTATTCCATCGCGATTGAATTTTCATCACCTTGTAGATCATGCCTGATGTTATTATGCTTCCATGACAGCATATAAATATCCCACAATTAATACAGATTGTTAATTAAACTATTAAGTGGGCAGTGCTATGAACACCAATACAGCGCAGTCATTTATTTCATTTCGAATTCGTTCCCTTGCTAATACATGATATCCATTGCTGTATCTGTAAGCATTTTTAATAGCACTTCACGTATAACAGTAGCGATGGATGTGATGTTTGTTAGTTGATCGATTATTTCCAATCGTGTATTTTTTTGTTCATGTTTGAAGTTAGTAATCATTTGTATGCGGTTTTTGTTAGCACGCTTTGTCGACAAAGTCAAATATAAATTATTCTGAGTGAAGTAAACAAAATGTTTGATGATGAAAAACCTCGGATTAGTACGCTCATTTAAACTGTTTCATTATTCATTGCTTTGTCAAATTATCGTAGAATATTCGATAATTTGTATTCAGACGCTAACAGATATTTTGGCTTTTAAATACCGGCCTAATGTCCCACTGCTGGGCACAGGTATCTTCTCATAATGAGAAGGAATGAACATTGATCACCACGCTTCCTCATTGCGGGTTGGCGATTTTACGTTCCAGTTTTTAGAATCCAGGTTTCCTCACTTCTTCTTCTTTTCGTGTCGATGGTACACTTTTTTCATAAAGTATTTAAATTTGATGCGCCCAGTAGTTGGCCGCATTAACTGGTTTCATTTTTTTTATTTGGTTTCCTCACGATATTTTTCTTCACCGTTTGTCAATCATGTCTTAGAATAGTACTGCCTGGGTTCGAACCTGCAACCATGTCCATACGAATCCGGTCATTGAACTGCTAGGCCACCACGACAGTGAATTTAAAATACTGTTTATAGCTACAAATCGTTGTGCAAAAAATTGCGAATAATATTAAGAAGTTGTATAACAAATTATGACCACCACACACAATGGTTGACGTTGATGTATTCTTATCATCCATTACTTCTTCAATATTAAAAACATCCGTCATAGCTATTAATAATTCATCAATGAACATTAAAATATGTCAAATTAGATAGGATTTGAAGCGTGAAGAACATTATTTCAATTTGTAAAATGCACATTGTATTACCTACAAATATGGATTTGTACTAATGTATATTTTATGAAGTAACCCTTTACCATAAAAACCTGTCGTACCAAAGTTTAGCATAAGTTCTTTTTGTCTCTGTCACTAAGGTAATACAAGAAAGGGACAATGATACTCCATTTTTGATATGGAACTGAAATGATAAAGGTCTTTCGTAACTTTTACATTAGGCATTGCATATTTTATGTGCGTGTTTTCATGTTTATTCCGTCGTAATTATACAATTTCATATTTATATTGCATCATAATTTAACTAACTACTTAAGGTTTATCACGAGACACTCTCTGCGAATTTTCAAAATTAGCGAAGAGTGGCTCATGACAGAAACCATTGGAAGGTTAGAGGATGTTTTTCCCAAAAGGCACTCTGAATTGAGGGACATTATAATAACAACATAGTGAAACAACCAAGTCAGAATAAAGAGCAATTATTTTTTATATTTGAGGTTTATTTCGTTTCTGATACGCCCTTTACTAAATAGATATATTATACAATTAGCGTAATAACCCATGTAAGTTAGTTTCCGTATTTATAAAAAAAAAAAAGAAATAATACACCTTAATAGCTACATTACTAATTCATTTTATAACTTTGATAGCATTAGACACATATTTATAATGCGTATATAAAGACCAATATACTTCTCAAATACACAAAAGTCCTATGAGGTGTAGTACAGATACCTAACGAAGCTCATACTAAAAACAAAACAGCAGCTATAAAACTAAGGTTAAGTTATAAATAATTAAATAAATTATAATGCTCAATAAATTAGCTATTTATGAGCGATCCATAAAAAATATTAAGAATTATATTATCTCATATTTCTGGTCTATCATGACGAAGTACAAGTAATTTATGAATACTTAATATGCATTAGTGCAACCTTTAATACCAATTCATCATTCTTAAGTTCTACGCAGGCTTTAAGTCAATGTAATAAGCTCATCACTCTTACTGCGTGTTAATAATATGGTCCTCTTGTACGAAAGGACCGTTGGTCTTAATTCCGCAGATGTTTTCTCGTACTTCACACTTAATAGTTTAGATGCAGCTTAGCTTGTATATTTACCTAATCAAATTACATTAATAGCCTTAATTAAACAGTCACAGAAATTATAGTTTTCAAATTTATGGTTAATTTAGCATCATTGAAACTTAACAGTAGAATGAACAAAATACGTGTAACATCATTTCATTAATTTTTATTAATTAAAACAACAAATTGACACGATATCTAAAGCTCATTCCAAATTCTATCGAAACTGTTAAGGAATCCATTAACGAGCGTTATAACTAAATATAACAGGATTTCCCACCCTTTCACATTAAAACCCCGTAAACACATTTACCGAATCAAAAGCATATTAAATAAGCAATAATACAAACGCATTTTATAAAGGTGGACGCACAAAGCCGTGGACATACCGAGATGTGATAATATGGTCCTTTTTTTGGTCCTTCGGGCATCGTGACCCGCCGGCTTCTGTGCACGCGACCGGCTCACATGCCTCCGATTATAAAGATATTTATTTTTTTATAAAATATGTATTATTGTTTTAAAACAATGAGATGAGGAAGGTTAATTTTCTAATAATATTAGTCTCGTGTTCAAATTAGGAACATCTAAAAGTAAAGTTTTGCATAAATACTTTGTTTTATAGGAAGTGACGACACCACAGTCTAAAAAATAAAAGTATATTCAAATGAAAACTGTATTTCATTTAAAAAAAGACTAGGATGTCAGTAGTAATGTTTAAATTCTACAACAATACAAAAAAAATATTTGTTGAATTTATTCCCTCACATGAATTTGTTGATTAATAAAAACAAGGACTACATGTTTTTTTTAAAGTAGATTAAAACTTTGAACTTTGAATAAAAACAGCGATCAAAACCTTTAAAATAGTTTGCAAAGTATTGACTATTCTTTGGTTCATACGATTTTTAACAAAACATTTTGACAAATAAAATATCAGCCATGTATACCCGCGACACACGAGTGTGAAATCAGTATATTGATAAGCTAACGACCGAACGTACCGGGATTCTTGCTCGGCTGTATCAATTAAATGGACGAGGCAATCTCAACACTTTTAAATTGAAACCGAAGCGACATTGGTTCACTTCGCTCCCGTAACGGGGAGTTTAATTAATTAGCCCGTGATCGATGGTGTTTGAGACATAGTTTGGTCTTTTGGTACGGATTTCGTGTTCCGGTTTGGTCCTGATTTAAGTTAGAGATATTGACGACTAAGTTTTTGTGCTAATTTAAAGTTAGTATCATGAAATGGATATTTATTTTACGAAAACTGTTTTAAAACTTAATTTTGATAAAACAACTTGCACGGAACTTGTTTGATTGCCAATGATTTTGCTGTTGAAAGGTAGAATCCATTTTGGTCAGCTATTTATGCTTTCAAAATCTAAAACTTTACATACATTAGTACTTTTAACTAAACTCATAAATACACTAAAAATTATATCAGCTAACCCTTAATATAAGTAACAAACCAACTGCCAAAACAATTAGATACCTAACAAAACACTGCTAATTTCAATTCAACATTCCGAACCCCACATTGCTCCACAAAGGCTACAAACATTAACCCATTCAACGCCACGCGTCTACTCGGCGTGACAGCCACCTATCAAATGAGCCAATCTCACGATTACCGCGCCACTGACGTTTCGTTTCACGCAACTGACGTCGACAGTTGGCCGCATAGATAATGTGCCAACGGTTTTAATTGGCGTTATGAATATTGATTTTGTCGTAATAATTATTATTATGATTTTATAAAAAAAAAATGAATGAGTAATTTATTAGTGTTTTATACTGAGCTGGTTTATAAAGGTTGGGTTATGTTTTTATGGTAAATATAACGAGGGAGTGTCAACCGTGTCATTTTATGTTCTAGTTATTCATTTATGTTCCATATTTATAATTAAAATGACAAAAAAATATATTAATGCACAAAACGTGTACTTTTACAGAAATACCTACGTAAAAGTTTCTGGTAACCTATTTGTAGAGTTTAAATAAAAGCTGTTAAACACGTTCTATTGTTATCTAAATTTGGTTAAATACCTCGTTCGTTAGGTCAAAGGCCTTACTACACCCTCTCAGACCATTAACCTTTAACCATAAAGTATCGATATTTAGGCCAGTTTTTTTTCTTTCCCGAGAGACCAATAACGGGTACACAAGATTTAAAATATTCGAAACATTTACAAAATTGTAATTTTAAATTTAGAATAAAGGATCTTATAACTCTTCGGGATTCCCACAGGGAGCGTCGACGGCAAATGATTTAGAACCATTTTGCTCCTTAATTAAAACGAAATGTGGGATTGTCGTTCATCTCTCTCTTACGTATTAAATTTTATGGGGTAACTATTGTTGTCTCTGTTATACTTACTGAAATTACTTCGTAGTATATTGAGACATCTCGGTTTGTCGTGATTTATTGTGAGTCGGCAAGAAATTTTATCAATATGTTTACTTTAAGAATTAGTGGTAACTACGTCACGTTTGGCGATTTATGTTGCTATGTTAATTCTGTATTGATATCACACTTTATGTTTATAGTTTTAAAAGCTTTAGGAAACCTTTTTTAGGCTACTTTCTATTGTATGGACTCGTGTTATTTAGGAGCCGGCTTGTCCCTTTGATTGTGATTACTGATTTACGAGGTAATGTTAACAACACTATTTGTGTAGGCACAGTTCATTTACATACGCATGTACAAAATGGTGGTGACTTTTTGAATAATGCTTAATACACAACCAACTAACTGGTTTTTAATGTGGACATTGGCTAACGACAAAGATCCAAAACTGTTTTCAAAGAATTGTATGAACGTCGGGAACTAAAATAAAAAATAAACCGCGATAGAATCCGTTTTAAAGTAGTTTTATTTCAATGTCTAACATTCGCGTAAACCTCAGAAAACAATATGAATTGTATGATATCAAACATGCGATTTAAAGAAGAATAATATTCAATAAAATTTACAATTTCTTCTTAGAGAAAAAATAGGGAAAACGAACAAAGAACACTTAATAATTTTCGAACCAAAAAGCAAAAACCGAAACAACTCAGCAATGTCACACAAACCTAATAAGCAAATAAGCACGCTTGAAGTATCCTTACTTAAATAGCAGCGTGACATTATTGTAATAACGAGCGTGACACGCGAGCAAGCGCGTGACCCGAGACCCACTCTAGTGGCGAGATTAGTATTATATTTGCATGTTTCAGTATGTTTTGATGGTTAACACACTATTTAAAATAAGTATTAAAACATGTAGTAGGAACTAGGAGTTGTGGTATTTAGAAGAAACGGGTTCAATTGAAAACTTTTCTATTCCGACAGCTATTCTCACTATGGGATACTGTTACCCAGAAAAATGGGTTGTGGAGTTCAGATAGCAGTCGCTCCATGTAAAATGACCCCAACATAGCTTGAGAAAAGGCTAGGCTGAAGAAGGGTTGAATTGGTATAACTTTCACATATTTATCATAGTAATTTTGAAATATTGATAGTTTTTTTAAACAAAACTGTCAATGGAAAATAAGCTCTCAATCAACTTGATATAGGTACTGGACATAGTCCTCTTCTTCTACAAAATATGCCTACGGGAAGAGATGTTAATAAATACGATGAGATATTATAGATTATTTTTAATGGTTAGAAAACAGTAAGTCAATGCATGAGTATGTTCCTGTCAGTAAACAGGCACCGAAGTTCTAGGTTTTTTTCTTTAATTAATTATTAAAAACGGTCAAAGTATAAAAATATCATAACACCAATTTATTGCTTGATGTGAAAAAAGAGCTACACAAACGAAAAATTTATTGAAACTCCTTGTTGTAATACGAGATAATAAAGAATACCTACACCACAATTTTATTACAGGAATACAGTTTCGCTACACAAGCATACCTACCTAAAGTGTTTGTTTGATTGATTGAACGCGGTAATCTCAGTAACTAAAGGTCAGATTTGAAAAAATCTTTTAGTGTTTAATAGCCCATCTAAAGAGGTCATAGGTTCTTACTGCGATAACTGACGACGCCCACGCGGGCGGAGACGGGAACAAAAATTATTTATACACTAGATGAAAACCCGGCTCCGCTCGGTTGAAATGTGACTCATGATACACAATGTAGGTAAATATTTCTGTAGTCATCGGTTCTCAAGGAATATTAAAGGTAAGCAAGCCATAGATTCGTATAGCTTCGTTCATTGTGTTTAATAAATCTAGTGAATAAAAACTGCAATAGTTTTCACACACATAATTTTTATTGTTTACACACAAATAATATTAATATTTTCGCGAAACGACAACGACTGAAGAAAAGTTTAAGTTTTGTTAAGATTCACTCAATGTTTCCGGCAAGACGTTTCGTTTTACACAGTCAAATGAGCCACAGTTCTTTGTGATGGATGCTTCTTAGGCGCGACGCACGCGACGTGTTGATTGGCGAGGCGTATATAAGAGCTAGTATGCAACGGAACGTGAAAAAGCGAAATAAATATTCTTGAACTATTCAAACGTGTTCCGAAACGATTCTGGACCCAACTGTTAAGTAATCGTGAGGCCTAGCTTTTTATGTGAAATAACACCATCTTGTACCAATAATAAGTAAATATATTTTCATCAGAGCCAATGTTTTCTTACATAATTGAAACACAACAAAGAAAAACAATGAAATTTTAAAATTAGAGAACAAATTAACTTAGCAGTAAAGGAGGTTTTTATACGAAACTCATACCTCTTTCATTTAACACCAACTATCATGCAACTGTCATACGCCTTGTCAGCACTGTAATCACTACCCAAGATGGCGACTGCGGTTTTTTTGTTTGTTAGTGCCATTAGAATTTAACGAAATTCTCCATAATTAGAATTTTGCGGATATATGTTGTCGACTCGAAATCTATATTTTTTTATGTTTTGTTATTCATATAAGGTTTCGATCGAGTCTACCGTACCCCTGAACGAAATTATTAATATAGAAGAAGAAGATAAAATACCATGTCCACATTGTTCATATTATTATGGAATGATAATAATAGTATTATAATTTTCACCGTCGCAATTTGTTTTAAAAACCGATCCGTAGGGTCCAGTATTTTATCTATCGAAATACAGTCTGATCAAACCGGTATACCCCACATGTCCAGTCATTAAGAGGTCACGGTGCGCTACCTTTGTATGGGGTTCGACCACGTGCCATATGTGAAACGGTTACAGCAGATGTGCTCCCCAAATTATACGTTTTTAATTGTTTTTCGTGAATTATGATGTGTTTTTGTTTCTTCGTTTTTGTGGGTGAAATGTTGATTGAGGTTTTTAATGTTTGTGATGGTATGACGTTATAAACGATAGCGGTAATGCGTTAGGATAATTATATTTAGGTGCAGAATTTTATAAATTTATCTAAATTTTCTAAAATTTTACTACTTCATTCAGACTTATTTGAAAATCGTGGTAATTATTATAAGTAGCCTTAGGTATCGCATTAGGTTTCTAAACTTGTAATTATAGTTTAAGAGTTTTAAATAAATAAATGAATAAATTGGTTATTTTAGCTATTTAGCCTCTCATTAATGTTTTCGTTAATTAAAACTTTGTTAAAGATTTTTTGTAACAAATATGAGTCTTAAAGATGTACAAAAAGAAAGTATTGAGGTAGAAATAGCGAAGATATTAAAGAGTCGCTTGCCCGTCTAGAAAACTACATCATAAACAAGGTAATTGACGGGCCTGTTGGTCTAGTGGTTAGTGACCCTGACTGCTAAGCAGGAGGTTGTGGGTTCGATTCCCACCCAGGACAAATTTTTGTGTGATGAGCACGATCATATTTTGTTCTGTGTCTGGGTGTAATTTATCTATAATATTTATGTATTGAGAAATATATAAGTATGTTTATCAGTTGTCTTGTTGCCATAGTACAGGCTCTCTCTAGTTTGGGATCAGGTGGCAGTGTGTGAGACTGTCCCAAGATATTATTATATTATAATTATTATGGTAATAACGAGTTAGCATACACCGAAGTGATTGTCAAGCAATTTCTACTGATGGACTGTAGACATATATACATTATCAAATAACTCTGAATATTACAAAAAAAAAGCATTACTGCATCAACTAACTCAGGTTTCTTTAACCAAAAACTCTTGTTAGTACAGTTAATGTCACCAAAAAACTTAAGCTTAAACTAAGGTTTAAATGTAGTACAAGGATTATGCAACGTTAACCGCTCGACTTGAGCTGGTAACTTTATGGTGGGTGATCACGAACTCCTTGTTATGGTCACTCTAACCAACCATTGTTAGTTTTAAATTAACATATATTTTACATTGACAAAATATGCCGTGGTATTCTGTAGCTAAGATTTTCGGATCAATTTTGAAGTTGGTTGTAGTTTCAATAGATAGTTCTGTCTCGCTCGTTCTTGTAAATTTAGTCAAATGATTGAAAAGGACAAGAGATTATTTTTATACCCTGGTAGGGTAGCAGATGACAGTAGAATATAATGGAACTAGAAATTATTTTATTTTCTCTTCAGCGTGATATATAATATAGAACTGAGTCAAATTTAACATTTTAACCTAAAGAAACTCATAAACAATTAATCATCTAAATATTAGGTTATTAAAATTTACATAACGATAAAATATTCATATGAAGATCTCCGTGGTCGAGTGGCTTACTCACAGGTCTTCAAGGTGTCGCCAGCTCTGAGATCCCGGGTACGATAACCGGACAGGTCAATGAAGAAAAACACTTTTCTATATTGTCTCAGGTCTTGGTGTATGTGGGACCTTCGTTGTCTCTGATTCTATAACACAAGTGCTTTAGCTACATACTTTGGATTAGGAGCATTGTATGTAATGTTGGCAACATATATAATTTTTTTTTATTAATCGGGGCACCTAACAAGTTTTAATACAATACAAGGAGCTCTCGCACTAACATTCCTACCAGCGGGTCTGTAAGTAATAAATCTCACGCACAATCGCCAAGACATTGTTTGTGATGTGTTTATGTAAACCATTCTAAATACTAGTCATGTAGACTCGAATAGTGCAGTGGTTAAGTTGTTGAAGTTACGTCCTAAGGGGTAGAGAGTCTTTTCCGTGGTTTTGTAGTTTTTATTTATGCGCTACTGGAATTCTGTCGCGAATGTTTTTTTAGTAGCTAGAAATAGAAAATTACACAGCAATATATTTAATTAAAGAGGAAATAATTTCAATTTAAGAGAATAAAAAAAAGATTAATTATAAATGTTCATATTTTAATATCAACATTTGGAAGTATATCAAAACAATTAATTAGGTACTGAATCTAATCAATCACTTACCAAGTATAACGTTTTATGTTCGATATTTGGTACAGGGTTTAGTAATAACAATAATATCTTGGGACAACTCACACAAGGCCATCTGATCCCAAACTAGGCAGAGCCTGTACTATATCTATCTACCTATATATATTTGTAAATACACACATTATTATAGATAAATTTATTATACCCAACACAGAACAAATTTTAATGATCGTGCTCATCACATAAAGATTATAAGATTATCATGGATGGGAATCGAACTCACGACTTCCGGCTTAGCAGTCAGTGTCACTAACCACTAGATCAACATACCCGTAATTCATTAGTAAAACACTTAAACATATGTTAACAAATCAATTTAAAAAAAGATAAGTAGGATGCACTGAGTAGCCTATAGATACTTTAAAGTTTATCAAATACATATATTTTTGCTAATCGCAGGTACCGTATCTTCAAAATTAAGTTCACAACTATATCGGATCACCTAAAATCGCAATAATTAAACCGCAATTCGCAATTACAATAATAACGCTATCTACGTATGTTAATAAGTTGGGAACACATTGCTTGCACCTTTGCATTCAATGAATATTTATATACTTGGTAAAAATACTTGTGTTTACAATATTTGCTTGAGGCCTTTATTAAGGAGTTTGTTATGTTTTATAATAATTAATATTGCCGATGTTAAAGGACATCTATCAATTTACTTGTAAGCTTTCTTTTTCTTTAAAATGAATTTAATAAAACGACATTTTCGTAGCGAAGTCGAACAGTTCAATACTTTTTTTTTATTTACAGAGAAAAAAATGATCACCGCTAAATAGAAAATAGTATCTAATGAGTTTGCTGTAGGTGTGCTGTATGAAAAAGTTTAATTAAAAACTTAATTAATTTTAAGAATTACAGGTATTTATATTTTTTCTCAGCAAGTAGGTAATTAGATTTCCAAAGACTAATAACATCCATCTTTTACAACGGCGATGAAAAATGTTAAAACAAAACTTAATTAGCAATAATGCAGCTAATTATAAATTAGACATTGATGTCCATTTGTTGCATGAAGATAGAGTATTAAGCAAACAATGAAAATGTATAGTATGACAAATAATGTGACATGCGATATTTTTTTTATATTTCCTAGACTGGTAATTAGTTTTTTTTTATATAATTACGCTTTTATGGTATCAGAGTGACAGTTTTATCGGAATGAAAGGTTAATTCCGGGGTAAGAAGAATAATTATTATTGAACTCAAAAGTTAATTTTAACTTTCTATTTATTAAGGCGAAAACGCAAAGTTTTTGTTGTGTTCGAAACATAATATGGCATTTTATTTATTCTCTTAGATATTTTTCTCATAAAAACACATCAAACTCCTACTTAGTAAGCCATATCTAAGCATGCTTTTTTCTTGTTTGAATTAAAATAATTGAAACTTTATTATTAAACTTAGAACTGAATATTTTTAATTTTGCAAAGCCCGACAAAATAAACATTATGTAATAGATGTTTCTTATACTTTTTCAATTTATAACTGAAACAAAAAATATTCCTGGACTGATAGTGTAATAAAATGACGATTATGGAGGGTGATAAACCACCGCGCATTCGATTAGTGACGTTCCTAAAGACATTATCGATAAATCGGTAAATCCATTCGATTGCGGCCAGCGTTATCTTGATCTGTGAGTCGCAAAACAATAACTTTGCGTTTTTTATTAAAAAGTAAAATGTATTGCAAAGAAAATAATGAAAGTGGTGGTATGAAATAATTGCAATTGTTTTTCAGTTTAATGGTTGTTTATTATTGCGTTTGTTTTGGAATTTAAATATAAATTAAATATTAATGTACCATATTTTATGATTTGTGGAGGTTTAATTAGTTATTTGTAGAACCTATTTATATACCCAAAATTTTATGAAATACTTAAAGTGTACGAAATAAATTATATCGTTATTTAGTTCTACTATGAACTATTTTATGACTTATCGTTAATTGGTATGGGTATGTCTCCAGCCCTCTCTATTGGTGTGAATTTGAATTTGGAAAGACGACTGATATAAAATTAATTGCAGTCTCATGTTTTACTTACCGTATTAGACTCCTTTAAAAATGATGTTCCAAACGAAAAAAAAAACATGCTCCTTAAAAAAAAATCTACTTATTTTGCTAAGCTTAAAATGCTCTCCGTATCTGTAATAATTAGTAATTTAAGAGCAAACCTTTGTTGTTTGACTAAAATCAGATTTAAATTCCAAATGACCATAGTAAAAAAAAGTGGCCATATCTAATTTGTATGTCTTAGTAACAGACTGAATCGTTTTTCAATAGGTTTACAGGTGAATATTCGAGATGAAACAAGTGACGGTCGACGTAATCACATAAAATACACGTCAATTATTTTATAACGCAGTTTAATCGACACTCTGTGTATGACAAGCTGTCATATAAATACACCTTTTGTATCTCCGTTGTTCATTTAACAAAATATAAGTTCTGTTATAACATTGCGACACCAAAACACAATCAATAATAACTCATACCCAGCCAATTGAAAGTGACATCGATAAAGTATGATCTATCGACATAAATCTATCGATAGTATCGCGTCACTAGCGTCCACATGGTGTCTCCCACGCTGGTAATTGGCCAGCTCGGTCGTAAAGTGTGCCTTACCGGTGGTGACAACACTACAACCTTGTAGAGAATTATTATTTATTTTATATTGTATTATTTGCTTTGAGAAGAGGCTAATCGAATGATTATTGGTAAACCAATTAAACTAAGATACTAGGATTTTACTTATGCGCCTTACTTTTTTATGGGTCATATTAATGGAATGAAATCATAGCCTGTTGGTCTAGTGGTAGGTGACCTTGAATCGAATGGGAATCGAACCCACGACCTCTGCTGAACCAGAGGTCGTGGGTTCGATTCCCACCCAGGACAATTTTTTGTGTGTTGAGCATTATCATTAATTTTGTGTCGGGGTGTAATTTATGTATTAGTACTGGCTTCTGCCCGCGACTTCGTCTGCGTGGAATTCAGAATTGAGCCTAAAGCTTCGCTCGTTAACAATTTTTAATCTTCCCACGGGAACTATTTGAGAGTTGGGCATAGAAAGTACCTACACGTCCTTTTCCATAGCATAGGTGACATTCATACCAAATTTCAAAGCTGCCAGTGGCTATATTCTTTTCCATGTCCAAGAAGAATGCATGCCAAATTTCATCCATATCCGTTCAGCCGTTTTTGCGTGATTGAGTAACAAACATCCAAACATACACTTTCACATTTATAAGATTAGTAGGATAATATTCATTATTGTTATTGCTATTCGTGTGGAGACTACTGACTCTGGCAGCAATGCATCTACAAACAATATACAGCGTTCTCTGGGGATCCAAGCTATTTACATCCAAACTACCGCAGTATTATCTCATTTTTAATCGCTATTTTAAAATTTTGTGGTTTTCTGTAATTATTACCAATTTCGTATCGCATTGGAGTCAGTATCGACGATTGTAATCGTACCTGATCTATTGTGGCCCACTACTGAAATTACAATACACTACATTTCCAAGTATTTTTTGTCATTTTATGTGTTGGTAGATTATACCTAAACAATAAACAGGATACGAATGCAATACCTAACTTGAAGGACATTTCTTACTAAGAAATTGTATTTACATTGTGTAAGTTTAAGAATGCTCAACGTTCAAATCCAGACTGCGCGGTCTTAGACTCCATTTCCGAAAAATTAGCCTGTTAAAATATTACACTGTAATAATTATGATTGCGATTTTGTAACTAAGATTTGACATAGTACTTAAATCTAGTAAAATATCTTCTGCAGTCATATCCACACTTACCTCCCAGTATTCGACTTTGAATATTTAATAAATGACTTGAAAACGAACAACTCTCAATAAAAAATAAGTCATAAACTAATCTGATAATTAAGCACACTAAACACAAAATTGAACAGCAAACTCGTCACTCATATAGTATGAAAACCCACTAGCTCCATAAAGTCCATTTCCCCATAGCAATGTTCTATAATACCCTCTATCTAGCACAGCATCCCTTGTATCAGATCGAATCTGATTTGTCGCGGAAGCCACGCCCCTTCATTTACTTACGCAAGTGTTGTTGATATTAGAATTGCGTCTGTATGGTTGATATTATTTGCTCCCACTCCCGGACAAGTGAATAGTTATAAAAATTAAAAAAAAAAAAAAAAAATAAAAAAAAAAAAAAAAAAAAATATAGCTATAGATAGAGTCAATTAACATACAATGTAAGTGGTTAGAATTGTACGCAAATAAACTCACGTGTTAAATGTAATTTTGATAAATGGTGTTATTCATTGCAGAATTTTCTTTAGCGTTTTATTAATATTGTAACAGTAAAAAATGGCTTATGAAAGAGATAATTATTAACATTTTCTAAAACAGAAAATTATTTCAAGGAAAATATATGTGAAGTCTCGATTCTCATAAAATTATTACATTTTGATGCAAAATCCATAATAAAATTTCCGTGAATTTGATTTTTTGTGATTTGCTATTATGAGAAGTGATTTGCGATGTCGCGGTGGCCTAGCGATTCAATGATCGGATTCGAACGGTTGCAGGTTCAAACCCAGGCAATTTCAAAGTTTGAACCATTGACAAACGGTGAAGGAAAACATTATGATCGCCAACCCGCAATGAGCCAGCGAGCATGGTGATCAATGCTCATTCCTTCTCTGTATGGGAAAAAGCCTGTGCCCAGCAGTGGGACATTTATAGGCCATTATTATAATTACGAGAACATAAACAAGATCTTTATTTGAAGATTTCTATTTGTATTATAAAAACAAGATCCTTCTCTCCTTCAAGATCTCACCTACTTCAAAACAAGAGTAGCAATCATTTAATTAATCGAATCTTAAGTTTGAATTCGCATGGAGGTGTAAAGAACATTTTCCTTTATAATTAGTTGCCTCAATATTAACAGTATTTCATTGGTAACTGACAATTTCCTGACAGAATACCCGCTTTTCCTGACAGATAACCAAACAGCCTATAATAAACATCGTTAAAATCGCCATGACCTACAATAATTATTATAATTTTATATAATTATAAACGTTACTTTTATCTTTTCATACCACCTTTAAGTGTTAATTGCAGCGAATGCTCGATAAAGCGCGTTTCTTTGTAAATATCACAAATAAAATAATTATTATATCTTTTTAATTACCAGCTATAGGTGCATTGACATCACTAGGATACTCCGTGCACCTGCTTTTGACAGGAAATAATAATAATATGGCGGCTACATTAAACGACGTATTTAAAAAAATATTATAATATTATTTATATTTTATTTCGTAGCATGAATATTTGTAGCGTTTAGAGATAACGTTTTTCGGGTCGTAGAACAGTTACGGCAGCGTAGTCACAATAATATTATACGAAACTATCGATAGACGAAAGTTTATGAGTAGAGAATGTGTATGTTTGTTCCCTCTTCACGCTTAAACGGCTGGACAAATTTTGATAAAATTGTGTTTTAGATAGCTGACCCCTGGATGGACATAGGCACTTTTTATCTTGTAAAAATTAAGATATCTGATTAACAGGAATGTTTCGTGACTTTTTTAAACAAATTGATGTGTTTATGAGTGGAATATTTATTAGAAATGTTTGTTTTGTTACAGTGGTCATGCACAAGGAGAAAGATGACATCCACGGTCACAGGAGGGAGCACTCGCCTTACGATCACGCCATGCCGGACGGGGAGATGTTCTTACAGGTAAACTATACTGAATAATAATATTATAAGTCTTAAGTGGTGTGAAATACGACACTTACGAACTTAATCACAATCTTAACTTCACTGCATCGATATACAACGTAGACTGTTTCATTTAAATGTTTTGTACATTTAAGATATAAGAGGACCATAATTCTGTACATTTTTATAATTGCTAAACTAGCTTTTGCTTGCAGCTCCGCCTCCGATCGCGACAAATTATAGCATATAGCCTTCCTCAATAAGTTGGCTAACTACTAGTAAAAAAAAATGACCAGTAGTTCCTGAGATTAGCGCTTTCAACCAAACAAACGTCCAAACTCTTTACCTGTATAATATTCGATAGATTCGATAACCGACACTCACGGGGGCGGAGCTGAGAGGAAAAGCTAGTTATGAATTAAAACCATTCCTCTGGATTATTCAATAATATAATAGAGTGATCTCTATTTTTTGCTAAAAATCGGTTGCGTAGTTTATAAGATCTATTGCGTACAGACAGCAGGACATTATTAAATACTAAGCAAAGATGTATGTACAATAGCTTAATTGATTTTTTACACAACTAAGATGAAAAAGACCCTTCTTTGCATGATTTTTAAACTTTGTGGGTACTTTTATACTACAAATAGGAAACCGCAACATTATCCTAGTCTAACAACAAAAGCTAATATTGACAACTAAATTACGATGCCATTAAAGTTTATTTGACCTTCAACATCAAGGTTACAGTCACCTTGGTAATATTGTAACCCAAGTTTTTCAATTTTATTAACTTTTTCGATTTATGCGATGCAATTGTCTTTGGAAAATTGGATACATTTTGTATCCAATTTTGTTTGTTTGTATTGGTTGCAATTGTAGATATTTGTAACTTAAAGATTATTTTATAAGTAACTAGCTATTCCCCGCGACTCCACTCACAGTACCTTATTTTTTTGTAAAAATATAGCCTATGTTACTCAGGGTGAATGTAGCTTTCGAATGGTGAAATATTTTTTGTAATTGGCACAGTAGTTTTTGAGTTTATTCATTACAAACATACACACACACACACAAAATACATATATATATATATATAAATGGATACAATAAATACATATTATTATAATAAGGACTTATTCAATAAAATTTAACGGATTTTCCAACATGAAATTTCACAAAACTTAAATCAACTCAGGAATTCAACCTAAGACCATAACTTGTAAAGCCATCCAGAATAACTTGTCATAGCAATAAATTACGAGTAGTTAGTAAGTTTATAAATCAATAGGAAGTATTGATGCAATAAATATAAACACAACTATTCGCTTATTTTCCGTTCTCTAGTTAGCTCCGTTTGTTTCCATTGGAATACGATACGATTTTTAAAACTGATCAACTCGACGTTTTCTTCTTCATTTCGCGTCAATGAACTTTGAACTATATCTGGTCAAAATTGAAATTCTGATTCCCTCACGTCCTGGAGAGTGCAGGAACAGATGGAAACTAGTCTCTTTAATTTTGTTACATAGTTTAGTCATCTGACATCTAATTTTTCGGTCTCTGTAGACATTATTTTTAATTACGGAATAAAATATAGAGTTCTTTCGAAGTACCAAACCTCCAACATTTCATGATATGTTTTCCAATTCTTTGATATGATTCAAGTAAAAATAAGTTAAGCATTGAGGTCATTAGCTACCTACTTCTTAAAAAAGTAATTAAGTAAATACAGTAATTGAATTATATTCAATAAAAAATGTATAACAAAAAAATATATTTTCGGCCGGAAGAGCTTTAAAAAACATAAAGAAATTAATAGGTCATCTATAATATTGAAGAAGGTGGCATAGAAAGATGAGGGCTGCTCAAATCATGGTTGGCGCTCTCTGGGTGAGGGCTACATTTAGTGGTAGGCGATAGGGTGATATGATGATGATTATATCATTACTATATCCAGCTTGTACTGTCCCACTGCTGGGCAAATACCTCCCTATTTTCCTTCCAGCAATTCCGATATTCCTTGCTTCTTCTTACCAATTCCCTAGGAAGGTATCCAGCTCGTCCCACCATCTCTTTCATCATCTGCCGTGGGCCCGTTTAGTGTAGTCAATCTTGAACTCTTCGATCCCATTACTCATTTGGCATGTGGCGGACATATATCAGCCCAAATAATGACAATGATCTAAAATATTAAAACTACACACAAAAGTCTCTATTCTGAGATACGATTCTCAACACAACCTATCTTTAACTTAGTTGTTGCGTTAATATCAGAAAACGGGGGTTTTCAAATTCAATATACCTACGTACGTCAACGACGGAAAGTCAAGGGGCCCGCGCCACATTTCTCCGTCGAAGTAAACTCGTAACTCACTGTGTCTGGCCAAGGAAATAACTACGAAACGCCACGAAAAAGTTAGCAAAGTCTTTATACCAGACGGAATAATTTCGGTGAATACAGAGAAAACTTTTAGTATTGTCGTGAAATCGGTTGGAAAGTTTTGTGATTCGTAATTTTTGTGTATGCACTATTATTATTATTTGTCAAGTTCTGACCTAAATCGATGTCGGGGTTATTTATTGCAAAAAAATTGTTTTTGTTCTAGTTATAAAATTTTGCAGTAAGTAATTTTTAATCAAATTACAATTCTATTCATTGTTGGTATACAAAAAAGAAGCGTATTGAAGCGTAGTTAACAATTACTAAACAAAAGTGCATTATCTTCTTAACGTAGGTAGTACAAAAAGAAATCACTCAAACTCAAAACAAAAGCAATTGATAGAGTGATTCAAGATAGAGATTTTTGTGTATAATTAAAGATGTTATCCTTCCGCTCTGCTACCCATACGAGAACGGGGCAGATGCGCTGGTTTATAATAAAAAAAACTTTGTCTCAAAATAGCACAAATTAGACCGCAAAAATACTTCGGTTATACATAACTGACGTGGGCCTTATCTACCTATCAAAACATTCAAAGTCACATCCATTAACTAACACAACTAGTTGCCATCAGGTATATATTTATTGTTATTTATGTTACAGGCCCTCAACGGTTTCCTGATGATCCTGACGTGTGAAGGCGAGGTGTTCTTTGCGACGCACAGCATCGAGAGCTACCTGGGCTTCCACCAAGTAAGTACCAAGTACCCATACCCTTATAATTCTAAGCTACTATGTAAGCAAACCTAAAAACCTTTGAAAGCTCATAAGAAATCAACCTTAATGATTTTCTTAAGGTATACATAAGTCAAAAGTGATGACTGAAGCGAAAGCAAAACTAGAAGTAATCAATCAAAATCAATGTACAGAATTTCAAGAGGTATCACAGGTCACATGAAGCAAAATTTACACTCCTATCGAAATCATTGTGAAAGGCTGACTAAAATTTTATTACGCCTAGTAACAAAGCTACATAAAATCTTTATGTAGACCTGAAAATGTTCACATACCATTAAACTATTTCCATAAAACAAAAAACACACGAAAAACAAAATACTACATTTAATACACACATATTTTCCCACAAATTCACTTTAATTAATTACATTATTTCCATATAAAAATTACCCTATTTTCCTTATGAAAGGCCGCATTAACCTTATTAATCACTTACCCCGAGTGAGATAAGGCTTGGACGAAATTTAATTATTCATAAATAAAAAAAGTGTGCTATAAAAATATTAATTAACGCGCGATAAGTAAACTTACCATTCTAGAACCACCGAGTGTTATCAACAGTACCTTTATCAAGCTCCAACGAATGGGTTTATAATCTCCTCGGTATTTACATATTTTCACGTTAAGTGGGGGTTAAGTGAACCTCCTGTGTATGTATAGCCTTCGGAGAACACCCTGGTTAACAATATCCTAAGCAGAGGTTTTTAACCTCTAATCTTAAATAGGATCCACTACTTGCTGTTCTGGTGATATCGTAATCTAGGATTGAATGAGCGTGCCTGTATGAAACTCCATAGATCTACTGTTTGCGGTTTCTTTTCATGTATTTAAAACTATAGAAAAATTTACAGATGTAAAAAACTTGAAAAAAGGAGATTAACATCACTGTAACTACAGCACTGATTAAATTTAGCTTTCGCAAAATTACTTCGAAGACTTTAAATACCAATGAGCCAACTAGAATTTACTTTTAACATTTTGGAACTCAGTTCATAATAGGTAGATAAATCAAATTCCACTCCCGACTCCAATTTCCTTCAAAACAACCGAAATTAACATATCCACGGAATCCAAAAAAATATTAAAACAAAAAACTGCGACGCATTAAAACTGCTCGTTAACAAATGCCCTCCGCATTACAGCTAATAAAGTCCCCGATGAAATATTGCTATTAGAATGTAAAAACCCCGGTTTTCGACCCCCCCCTATAAAACTTACTTGGCAGTGATCGTATGCGTATAAATTTTACGTTCACCCTTCACCCCCTCTTTGGTTTTGTTTATGCTCAAAGCAACCGGGTAATTCGGTTACCTGAGCAACATTAGTTTGACAAAGATTAAAGATTATATTGCAGACGGTACAAATAGACTTATCTACCTAGCAGTACATCATGAGTCGTTACGTAGACAGCTACTTCTTCAAATAATTATGTAGTGGGAAAAATAACCAAGAAATTTTACTACTAAGTATGAAACATTTTATTACAATGAAGGATGATAATTTTATCACACATTTAATGGTGGAATACTAAAATGGAAATCAGAATAGCTTAGTTTTATCAGCGACATCAACATTTTAACTGCAGTCTAGTATTTAAAATAGTTTATTATTTTCTGACGTAACCTCACATCAGACGGATAAAATAAACACTAGCTTTTTCTAACAGTACAGTACTTCTCCCTACCTCAGACAGCTTTTTTATAAGTAGAATATATGTTTAATATTAAAAGCGTTTAAGGTTAAAACTATAACCTGAACAAAAACGAACCTCGTTAATATTGTCAAAAATAAATAAGCACCCATTAAAAAAATAAAGGTTACGTTCCTGATCAAGATAAAAAATAGTTTTCTACCTACTTAAACGTCTACCCAATTAGTTTATGCCACACAAAGTGCGTAGGGTGGTTCGCGATTAAAACAAATCGATTTATAAATCATTAAATCGGTACGGGTACTTGCCACTTCCTGACATTGGCGTGGCACGTGGCAAGCTGAGCCGAGCTTTAATGAGCCCGATTATACGCAGTAAAGATTGCCAGAGTAAATATTATTGTGGAAATGAAAACGGTTCGTATTAGCATAGGGTTTTAGGAGAGTACAATGTCAGGTGCTCGTAAAAATATAAATATAGGTAAGTACAGAGAAATTTAATTACGTGTAAATAAACCTGTAGTTACTGAAAATATTTTGTTTGTGTATAGAATGGAAATCGCAGAAAATCGTCATGAGATCTACCTATCCACTTACAAGCATCATAAAATAAAAAAAAAATATAGAGATCCTCTTCTGCACCATGTTGTTGTAATTATGTAACATCTAACTCTCGGATTTTGAGAAAAACACTAGTTACAGCAACAACTGGTGTCAACTTACCTATGCCTCTGCAAGTATCATTATAAAGCCTTCAACAAATCGAACCAGATGCAAGCAATGATACAAACAATACGAGAATTCAAAACCAAACGCATCCAAATTGTGGGGTGGTTTGAATAGGAATATTAACTCCAATCCGCGCCAGGTGGTTGGCCAACAGTATCGATCGGTAATGGTCTGGGCTCCTTCGTAAATGGCTCCAACTACCACCAAGATAACTTTTATTTGTTGCTTTAATTTCTGTAGATTAAATTTTCGTTTTTATGTCGTCTCACTTGAATTCGAATTAGGTTTCTGTTTTGTAAGGTTATTTTTCTTTGCATAATTAAAGCTGATTATATTTATGCTGTTCTAGGAGATAGGGGTGTAGAAATAAAACAATATGTGGTTGAAAACCCGACTGTTAAGCTAGAAGTTATGAATGTGAATTGTATTATGTGAAAGCTAGCTTAGAATATAAACTACAAAGAAATGTGCAAAAAATATATTAATAAATACTACCACTACAGGTTTAATACTAGATATTATTGCTTGCTCACTAGTTACCTAAAATGAATTAATTGTTTTATGTGTCTAATAAATAATACAAAAAAAAAACATTCGTAAACAATATCATGATTCAATCAAAATGTTTCATCATGATAAAAAACGCACCCTGAAGTTAAATCGCAGCTAATCAAAACTTTCTATCTCCCCCATTATAACCAGAGACATATCACGGTAATAATTTCCAAAACTCTAACAAAACGACAAAAAATACACAAAAATGACATCATCTATCAATATAAACCTACGAGGAGAAATCGCCAAAACAAAGGTGTATCAACAAAACATGATTCCGTACCTTAGCAACCCCCTACCCAATGAGAATAAAAAGCAATTACCCAACAAATCATCTTTTGACGTTTAATGCCAACGCAATATGTTGTTACTCATACCAGCCCCATACATATTTTACAAATTCATTTATATATTTAGAGGGGGCCGAAGTTTGTGCCTTGAGCAACCCTATTGATTATCAATTAGTTTTGTACTAGCATCATATGCTGTTGCATTATCCACACTATTTATACGGTCCTTTGTTGTGTGACGTGTATGAAAATGTGTGAGAAGTCTTTACAAACAATTTTAGAACATATTCTAACGCGGCCAAGGTAGTCATTAGCTTGTCGTAGGTCTGGAATTAACACGTCCATCTTCGTTACAGATGATTCTTTAATGATTGAGCTTCGAATCGATTTCTAGGGCTCGGTGTGGGTTATTGATTTACGGGTTTATTGTGACTTGCTCTTTTTGATGTAGTTAAAGCGTTTATTTGTGAACTAATTATCTTGTTATCGTTTGATTCAATAATGATTATTAGTTGAACGTTGGATTAGGTTAAACCGGATTGCTTAAATTACAAGTATGGAAATAACATGTGCATTATAATATGTACATGATTAGCAATTACGCGGTGCGTAATGTGCGTATAATTTATAAGCAGTTTTTGTTGCGATATTAATACAATCGTGCGAGAATTACTGTCAAGTTAAATGGTTATTTGTAATCATAAATTAGTTATTCATTTAACTAGTCGTCAAAGGAATGATTGTTGACGTTTCGTTCATTTTTTCGCTCTCTTTTTTATGCTCGGTATATTTTACTATGGGAAATAAATCATGCTACGTTTTTTTTTCAGTCAGACATCGTCCATCAGTCAGTGTACGAACTCGTTCATTCTGAAGATCGGGAGGAGTTGCAGCGACAAATCCTCTGGAATTCCTTCCTTCCTCCAGAAGTCAGTAACCTAACGCTGCAAGACGTCCTTCGTCCAGACCGAGCGCATCTTCTAGAAAGAAGCTTCACAGTCAGATTTCGATGTCTTCTGGATAATACTTCTGGTTTCTTGGTAAGTTCGTGGTGCACCACGATGTGGTGCACCACATGTTAATTGTATTGTATTACATTAATTGCGTCAACAAAACGTAATTCGAAATTTGCAAGTAAACTTGATTCTTCTAAAATCTGCAAGGTGAAATGATATTATATCGTGATAATATTGAATTTACACAATAATAAGATTTCACTTCAGATTTCTGATTGCCAACTTTGACTCCAACAGAGGCTTGACATCCGAGGCCGCATCAAGGTCCTTCACGGGCAGAACAAGAAGACGGAGGAGCCTCCACTCGCGCTGTTCGCGATATGCGCGCCCTTTGGACCTCCCAGCCTTCTCGAGATCCCACAGAAGGAAGTCATGTTCAAGAGCAAACACAAGCTCGACCTGTCTCTAGTCTCAATGGATCAACGGTAAGACCTTTTTTCAAAGACAATTATGTGAATGCATTAGTTATTGTTCATTAGCGTTCTAGATACTTAAACGTCTTTATGTATAAAGTTTGGTACGATAAGCTGCTGTTGAATCTTTTCAAGCAGTCTTGGTTTTGACCATAATTCACATGTCACAATTATTTTAAAAACATTTTGGTATCATGGTTGCCCTGAAATACAATCTTATATTAAAACAATACCTAACCTACAAATTCGTATCTTTTGATCTTCTGTTACTGCTAAAGTAAATATTGTGTACATTAAAAGAAATACCAATAACCATTGCACATAAACAGCAACGTCGTATTGTGTTAATGTAAAAAACAAACTTTCACAATGCAATTAAAATCGAAACCAATATCCGAAAAACACTTAAACTTATGAAACAATGGCTCATTTGGTGCAATTAAAAGGCACTAAAAGATACTACAAAATATAATAGACTGGAAAAAATCTAATAATTGCACAATATCGAACCAAACTATTTGAAAACCACATAAAATTGTTAATTCACACTCAAAAATACCTAGAACAATGGCTGCCTTAATTAAATGGAATGCCTTTATGTTACAAGAAAAATTGTAAATAATTTAATGATTTTTGACTCAAAACAATGTGACAATACCATTAAGTTAAGTATTAAGTGAAAAAAATCCACTACCAACTAAGAAATTCTTTTGCTTATCTGAGAATTCAAAACAGATTATTTTTTTTGTAATATTTCAGCAGTTCATCCTGAGTTAGTTCTTAATATTCTAATATGCATACTCCTTCTAAAACCAAATATCACACCTGTTTATGTTCGTTTGAGACTTTGATAGAACTATTTTTTGTTTCAGGGGTAAAATGTTGCTAGGTTACACGGATGCTGAGCTGGCAAACATGGGAGGCTATGATCTAGTTCATTACGACGATCTAGCTTACGTCGCCAGCGCTCATCAAGAATGTGAGTATTATTATACAACATGAATAGTGAAACCAAGTACTATTTTACTACTCCCTCCGAATCTTACTTTTGTGTAGTCGCATAGAACATACATAGACTGGTAATTAAGGAGTTATAATAATAATACGTATAGCCAATTAAATAAAAAAAACAGAAATAGATAGAAACTTTACATAACAATATTCATATATTAATTATGAACCTAGTTTTGTAACGTACCGATTTGTTTTGTTTCAGTATTAAAAACAGGTGCTTCCGGAATGATCGCATATCGCTTCCAAACGAAGGATGGCCAGTGGCAGTGGCTACAGACATCCTCCAGACTAGTCTACAAAAACTCCAAACCAGACTTCGTTATTAGTACGCATCGACCGCTCATGTAAGTCTATCAGGAATAACTCTACGTGTCATTTAGCGTGATAACAACTAAGTCCGAATCTGATTGTGTGATTATCAATTTCAGGGAAGAAGAAGGCAGAGATTTACTTGGGAAACGAACGATGGACTTCAAAGTTAGCTACCTCGACACTGGCCTAACTAGCTTGTACTTCTCAGAGACTGAACAGCTATCCGGATGTGAGACGAACGTTACTACACCTCCGAGAACTGCAAGGAGATATAAAACTCAACTCCGGGACTTCCTCTCAACTTGTAGGAATAAGAGAAGAGTTCCCACGACTCCAGCTCCTCCTCCAGTTGACTATCTAGCGGCAGATGCAGTAGCGGCAGCGTACACGAATTTAAATGGAGCTTACACAGCTCCTTACGGGGAATATCCACCAGCCCCCACATTACACTATGCACCACCACCTTTAGACGACAGATTCTTAACAGCAGACAATCTCTTCCATCAGTATAAGCCACTATCATACCACTATACTCCTTATGCGCCCAACGGCTTCCTAGAACCGGCTCCTCCGCCTGGATACGAAGTCGCGCCGGCCTATCACCGACCACCTTCGCGAGAGTACACATATGTGGACAGCAGTGGGAGATATATGAGTCCCGTGACTGGTCAGGAGAGGAGGTCGCCTTCCGTAGTGCCGGGACCAAGTCCCGCGGGGTCGAGTAACTCGGAGCAGGAGCGGATGCAGCAGCCACAAGCCTCAGAGATGCCGCGGCAAACGGTGCTCATGTGGGGCGCCGGCGGGGCGGCACAAGAGGTCCCCGTCGAGTACTCCCCTCCCCAGGTTTGGCGTTACCATCCATCGCATTACCATACCGCTGAAGCCACTCAGTAAACTAGATATTTTTTACTTCCCAATAGATCGTCGAAATTTGGAAGGTTTTCAATTAGATGCCAATTATTATTGTTGTTTAAATGAAAATTCTTAAGCAGATGATCGAAATTATTGCAATCTTTGTTACCAAGATTTATTTTTCTTATACCTCGCTCAGTGGTGAGACCGCATCGGTATTTAGGTCTTCTCAGACTTAAACAGGGTCCTTCCAGTATCTTTATAGATACGTCTTGATGTATATTTATAATTCGAGAATTTTATCCAAATATATTAAGAGATAAGCGTTTTGTAGTATAAAATGTAATGATACGGATCACGCAACGCATTGTTAAACACGATAGTTTTAGCGTTTACTTTGTAAATATTTTTATTAGATAGCTTGCTTTGTATGAGGGTTGGCCCTAACGTTCGCTTTTGAGTCTTCGATGGATTTGAGCGAATCGATATTGTGTTATAATATTATCTACTTTATACAATTGGTCATTTATTTTAGATACCTTGTTTATAAGAGGTTATTTAACAAGTTTTTCTACGCGGTGACGTTCATTATAAGTTACCCACTAACAGTTTATCTATTCTATTAGCAGTTTCTAGTATTTGTACAATTTTGTTTTCCTTACCCAGTTTATCAGTTATATCTTCTAATGAATTATCATTGTATGTACCATATGTATTGTTATAATCTGTTTTACTATAATTGCAGGCACTTCACAGTACTTTAAGTTATGCGGCAAGCCTCGTATAAACAAGGTACATAATAATATAACTTACTCCTAATTTCGCTTATTTATAAATATATAGCGAAATTTCAATGTTTCTTGAATTATGCAATACATATCATTATTTAAGCACGCAGTTATAATCACTTATCACTTTATGCAGTCGGCCCGAGTTTTAAGTGACTTAATTCAAAACTATACCTACATAAAATGTAATTCAAATTTTTAACGCTATGGTTTTAATCCTAAAAATGAATACACATTTTTTTATAACGCTATATATATTGTGAAATATCATAGAAATATTATTTAATTACTTAATTTTTTTTTGTCCTTTCGAAAGAACAGCATTATGCTAGAAGCACGCAAGCTTAGTATAAAAAAATCCTTTAAAATTTTATTTGTCTTACAAGAAACTGCTTATCCATACTTTTTGTTTTCATAAGAATCCAAATGTCCATCCAATCCAATGGAAATCCAGACATATTTTTTTGTAAAAGGATGTTAAAAATTGGGCTTACTTCAACATTCATTGACAATTATCTGACAGCGTTAACTAGTTATCGGCAATAAAGAAGCTTTCTTTGTTGAAATACGTTCAAAGTTTGCATTTATATCTTGCTTGTGCACCATGTCTCTGATTAAAGGGTCGACTGCTCGCACTGCCGAACCAACGCAATGTAAGCACTGTAAATACACTACGCGTGCCTTTCACAATACTTCTATTGTTTTAATAATACACTAAATTTTTATGGTTATAGACCTAGAGTGTACTTTATACGAGGGGATTATTATAGATTTCTTACAATGTACAAATGCAATTTTATGCTACTCGTATTTCTTGTCGAAAATACTACGTAATAGTCAATCACTAAAGACAGTCTACATTGAAGCCAATTTAGAACTATTGTCGTACAAAAAAAATGTGTAATATTTGATGCAAAAAAATACACCATAATATCTTTAAAGCTTTGACCTGAATTTGATGAACGTTTTTTCATGATGAGAAGTTTTGTGACTCGTAATAATTACACTCGTATAAAGTAAGCTCCAACATCTAAACCGATGTTGTCAGTCAGTATTTATGTATATTTCGTTGTGCTACAGTGATCGGCGTTGGTACGGCAACAGCGACTCGCGTTCAAATGATTCTTCCGCCGTCGACTTAGTGATAAGTTAGCATACAATTAAATGGTGCGTTGCGAAAAACACAGGTTTTAGAATACCATAGAACTCTTGAAATGTGAAATTCTTTCTACTTCTGATAAATAAAATTATAAAAATAAAACAAAAAATTTTCACTAGGTAAACAATATTTTATTTTGTATGGCAAATTAATTTTACTTATTTTTTATTATTTTACATTTTATAATATGCCTCTAAAATCTGTATTTTTCACAAAGTAACCAATATTAAAATATTTCGTCTTCTAATTGTATATTAAAAATAGTTTTGTCGATACGGGTCGTACGACTTTAGGTTTTGTATTGTATCGAGTCTTGTCGATTTTATTCTTCCATTGTGTGAATTTCATTTCCAATATAAATAAGATAAAAAGTATATTTAAACTCACCTTTTGAGGACATTGCGAATAGGTCTTTCGATAATCGTCTAGACCAATAATTTAAAATAAGAGAGCCTATTATCGATTTCTAAAATTATATCAAATTGACTATTGGTCTGAATCCATTAAATTATTTAGCAATCAAATTATTATCAAAATTAGTCACTTTTGAAACGAAAGGAGTGTGATGAATTTACTTGTAAAATTATAGCAAAATGTCAAACCTAATTCACTTGTTGCTCACTTAATAAATAAAAAAAAAGACGAAAAATATCAAAATTTTACAAAGACACAAATATTTTGGTAGTTACAGTTTGGTTTAAGTTTTACCTATAATCATAATATAATTATAGAGGTGTTATAATAGTCTTACCAATCAAAGCATATCGAACATTTTTTTTAAATACAACTTTTACCTTAGTGGTATCTTTATGGCCCTCTCTGGTCAAATATGACAAAAACGGCAAAACTTAAATAAAAGTGTGTTCAGCCAACATTTTTCCATTAATTAAATCACCATAATTTTACCCTAATTTATTAATGAAATTGTAAATAAATAACTAGGTTTAGAAGCTTAACCGTGTATTATTGAATTAATTATTCATAATTATTTAAATGGACATAATTATAAATAAGATAAAGTTATCCGAACAATTTCTGTATTTATTTTAGCATATCGTAATACATAATGTAATTAAAAGAAAATCAAATAAATTTTTCATGCCACTGATATGATTTTTTATTTACAATGACTCCAAAATACTTTAAATTATATATTTTTTCATTTCCATTAACTAAAATAATAATTTAATACAATAAATAAATAATATCACACTTCTCCATCAAAACACTAAAAAAAGTATAAAAAACGCAATGCTTGCTACACAACTGCATAACTCTATCCAAACATTTTAATATTTGAAGCAAGCGCCATCTAGTTAAATGTTCTGAAACTACATGCTAGATATGTACGCGTTGATACGAATTGACTCACTTAAAATACCAGTTGTGCAGGTGGCGCTGTAGTACGGATTTAAAAGCAGCAATCATAGGATACATACAACAAGGAAATTAGTTCATCCAGCTAGGTATAAAAATTGTGTTTAGAACAGTCATTTTAGTTTGAGTAATGGCATAATTTTCAGTGTATTATGAACAATAGGTAGAACAATATAATAGTTAGATGCATTAAACTGCTGTAAAACGGTTTAACTTCAAGCTTAACTTTATAATATAACCACTGTTTCCCGATTGTAAATAAAATATCGTTAATTGATACACTTGATTGACATAATTTATTTTAAAATAGGTTTAAGTAGGTCATTCATTAACAATATTATATAATCAACGCACAAGTGAAATCATAGATAAGTAGGTAGGTAGGTACCTACTTCCATTGAATCCTACTCGTACTCCAAATAATTATATCCTACAATCTCTTTTTATAAATAAATAAATGGCATTTCTAGTATAAAATACATTATTGATTTAATAAAACAATAAAAATACCTATTTACAGAGGTCACATCGGAATTAAACTTATACAGGATTAATATAAAAGGAGTGAATCAACTCCGTTGATTCAACGAGTTCATCAGGTGCATAAAACTGAACAAATTCTCCCATGAAACATAGGTCGAAATCTTAAAACTGAAAATCATCTTTTCATACAAACATAAGTCATTTGTGATCTGTCAGTTTGTATGAAAAGTTCATTTTCAATTTTAAGATTTCGGGAAAGTTGTTCAGTTTTATTCAGCTGATTACCTCGTTGAATAAACGCACTCCTTTTAAATTAATTCTGTATATCGCCATTCCTTAGAAGATCTGTATTGTAACTTATAATTTTTTAACAAAAGTTTACCCAAATTAGTTATTACAGTATATTAAGAGATTAAAATCGGTCAGCAAAGTGGCCTTATAAGGGGTCCGTTTTATTTTCTTGAGGTACGGAACATTTAAAATGGAATCTTTAATCTTAAAAAGGTTGCCTAATCGTTTAGGTACTAGGCAAACTTTTTTGAGAAAACCTTTATGGTCTTCCCCCAATTCTGGGGAAAACGGGGGAACTCTTAAGGAAAGCGCCGGAGTTCTTCCCCTTTCCATGTACGAATCAGGTGGGAACTGTTTTTATAGTTTATTTTTAATAATAAATGTGGACAACATCACATACACTGCTTCGAACCCAAAGTAAGGAGCTTAAGCCATAAAACTTGTGTTATGACTCCTCCTTATTGTCTTTCTGTCTCCTTCTTGCAGAGATTGAAAGTTAAAACTCAGATCCTACTCATCCTATAAGCTTCTTCTACTTAAATAATTTCGCTGTGGATTTCAGGACATTCAATGGTTTTCCTGGGAAAAACCGAGCTTAAAAATGTCGGTGGTATTCAATGATTCCTGGATTACAGGAGTTGCAAGGAATTGTATCGAGGATGTTTTGGGCTAGTTCAAGTTAAAATACATCAACATGGTTTAACCCCATGTCGAATGCTGTGATTTTAAATCGACATCAAATTTGAAAACAGATTGAATTGAACAGCCACCATAAAACAAAGGTTTGGTGACTTCTGAATGATCTTTGAAACTTAAAAAGGCTTAAAATATTATTAAAGACTGCACATAATATATATATGCACTGCACATATTTTCGCTTTTAAGTGGCTATAGGGTTTTTAGAGTCGTTGGTGCAATTTCAATTTACAGTTTACAGCCATTATATGTGCAGTCATATATCTGTATATATAAAACAAATTCGTATCGGGATTCGTATCTGTCCCGAATAGCAGAATAAACATAACCATGGAAAATTTACTGTATAATTCACGGGAACGGGGAAAACTTACGTGGGTGAAACCGCGGGGCACAGCTAGTATATATATATATATAAAACTAAACTGATTTCTTAACTTACCTTATAATTATACTATTTAATTGTTAAGTTACTTACAGATTGATTAGTTTCAAGTCGGTGCCCGGGCCATTAAAGTCGGTATCGTTTGATACCGACTTCAAATCATAATCAAAATCGGTTCACCCAGTCGACAGTTCTGAGGTAACCAACATAAAAAATATATATACAGTCGAATTGAGAACCTCCTCTTTTTTTTGAAGTCGGTTAAAAATAACAAGTCGTACCTACCTGTATGTAATTCTTAACAAAAAAATTGAAATTTGGCCTGCTTAATCAAGTGTCGCCTACGCTTACAAAGCTCTCAAAATAAGGGTACGATTGAAATAATTATGTATGACACATAACACTACTTTAAATAAAATAGGATATTTTGTTTTCTCACACAGATGGCTTACAAACAAAAAGACAATGTCCCTTTATCATAAAAAGTAGCTGAACAATGAGATCCGAATATTGAAACAAATATTTGTTACAATTTGAACAATTGACTAATTAGTAGTCATTGTTTATAAAGATAATAAATAAACAAAATCGATGTGAGAGTTGCGCGCGGCCATTGTAAAATTATTCATGAAGAGCTGATAATTCGATTAATAAAAAAATATGATTGTCTTGTTAATAAATTTTGCAATTACCTTTGACTAAATACTTTTACTGTAGTGAATATAATTTTTTGAAACAATGTGAAAAAAAAAAACTAAACGGAAACAAATAAAAAAAAACTAGGTATTTATAAAATATAATATTATGTCTGTACATTCTAGCGGGAAGACTAAATTTATAAATAGGAGTAAGTTAGTTTTACTAACTGAACCTCATTACTTAAGGCAAAATCGCATTTTTATGTTACAAAACTAGAAAAATTAACAATGACGTTCCCGACGTTAGATCCTGAATAGTAAAATTTTCGAGATTTTGGGTCAAATTCAAGAAAATTCAAGTTTTGCGTTACTCTGAAATGTTTATGAAAACAAAATGGCTATATTTCTTAATAGCCTTGGCTTTAAGTTGAATAGGCTTAGTTTTTACAGCTTCAAGGGACCGTAGACCATAGAGTAGGTATTTATTTCAAAACGAAAAAGCCCTGCGTTCCTGAGTATTTTTGTTTTCCTTTTGAGGTAGGTACGAAAGTCTAATATTGAGGAAATCGCTGCACTTTGGACCAAAACAATTTTTTCAATCGTTGTTGAATATTCCTTATACAATCAAAGTACATAATACTCGTGAGAAAAACTAATATGATTTACTATGTGCAAACTGTCGCACAAACGTTCAAGAACCTAAATAAATTAGAAAAGACAACATTTTGACAAACCCGCGTCACAACACGAAACAAAACAATGTTCTACGCGGTATTATCACCTCTATACAAACGTCACAGTTGGACGGTCTGCAGCAATCTGGATACATTTAACCACTCTGCGTCTAGCTTTCGACTTGGACACACGCGTTGGAATTACTAAAAAGTGTTGTGATAATGCAGTTAGCTGATGTTTTGTGTTATATATTTTTAACGGTGAGTGAACTATTTTGTTTAGAACATAATATTTTGAAATTTGTAAATCAAGTAACTAAATGTTTTTTGTTTGTTTTTTAGAATTTTTCATTGTTTCGCAAAAATATTATTTTTATAATTTGAATTTAACTTTTATATATTTATAAGATTTCAAACACAAGTTAGAATCAGATCTATATGCCGTTTTAGTGATTCATTCTCTAAAACCAGTAACTGTATACCGTTAGGTTGTTCCCTTACATCGCAAGCATAAAAGCCCTTAAAAGGAATTCGGGCAGGTAGTCCTTAAGCAGAGCAGGGTGAACCATAAGATTTTTGTTCATGTTTCAAGCTTCTTGGTTCACAGAGATTAGAATAATACCATATTATTTGTTAAATAGATGTGAAATTAACCCTACATACTCATAATTTAACCATTCCGAAATTATCACCTTTTTCTTTTCAGTTCAGTTAGAACATAATTTTTAACGTTTAGATTTTGGAAAAAATAATTTATTAAGTACATCATCGAAATGTTTAACAGTAAAGAACTTAACTATGTTTAGAAATAAAATACATTTGTATTTATACTTATCAACTATATAGGTAGAATAGATTATAATATACTAATAACTACTAATTATTATATTGTGCGACAATGTTTGCACGTGGATTAATTAAAAAAAAATGTTGCAACAACAGCGGTCTTATTGCTAATAACGATGTCTATCAGATATTTAGGCTGGACTGAAAGACATTACATCGATACGTATTGCATCAATTAAACATATTCTTTTACCATTCGTCTTTAATTTCTCAAACTATCTAAATTAATTATTGTCTAGTTTCACCCCTACGATGTATCAAAGAATCCATTCATGAATCGCCACACGTTTGTGTACGTTTGTTCAATATAAACTCATGAAATTTCAATGAGTGTCATCGCACTGAAATCGATTACCTGTATTAACGACTAAATTCTTTAGTGTGTAGTAATCTGAAACTCGGTTCAGTTAATAATTAATCGATACAGTTGTAAATTACTCGATTGTCTGCTTAAAAATGCAGTAAAAAGTGAAGACGCTTCTTGTTTATGTTAGAAACCGTTTAACGCGATGATAATGTTTCTTATTTGTACAGTTAACATGTGATATGCTCACATTTGTATCAATATTAACATTTTTTTTATCGCTGAGCCGTTGTAATTTTACTAGCGAAATCTAAAAGTAATGGAACTTCGAAGTTAATTGACATTAGGTGTATCAGAATACTAATAATGTTATCAGATAATTATGATATCCATAACATACTTAATTAATGACAACAAAATTAAGGCAGCACTTATGCAGTTATTTTACCTTCCTCTAATCATTTATAGATAACGGTTTCAGAAACCATAATATTTTCGGAACAAAATCTTGCGGAAGAAAAACCTAAAAGGAAAATAATTTGAATCCCAATAATATAAAATCTAATTCAAATCATAAACATTTAAAAAGAATTATGGAAGATTCATTTAAGAAAATTATAAAAAAGGCAGTCATTCTAAATCGATCCAGAGAAGACTATGATAAACCCTCGTTAGACTATGGTAAACCGTTTCATAGCAGGTGGGCACTTAAATGCACTGGATTCCAAGATATTTAACTTTTTCTGAAGACTGCATAGTCCGTAATTAGTGTCAGGTTTGCAATGAGACTAGCATTAGTTGAGACTAGTTAGACCAGGTGGGTGGTGAATGGACAACACTGGTTTGAAGCAAAGACACCAGCTGGACCAATCTAGCAGTAAAATGTAAATTTTTGGGGAAACATCGACGTGTTTGCTATGTAAAATCGAAATGAATTCGTCTGCCCTGAAGGACGGCCTGTAACTATAATTATTACATGCATTATACATCTATTGTATATGGATGATGCTGATTTTGATGAGGATAAAAAATACATAAAAATTCCTTTTATTACTTTGCCTTGCCTGCACGCTTGAAATAGAAATATTTTAAGTTACAAAGATGGGTAAATTTGTAAATCTTGATCTAAAAATAGCCGTCTGGTTCATGCTATTAAGTTGAATGGGTCGCATCTTCACTTTGGTATGTTATTCATAGATTTTCTGCAAAAACAGAGTGAAAAAACGTAGCCAAAAAAATCATCATTCAGTTAAAAAAAAACTAAGCCATAGTTTACATAGATTAAACCGGTCGCAGTTCTGTTAAAAGTGAAAAGAAGACGTGTTCATTTTTATACCTACGAACATAATTGATTTAGAAAACGTAGGTATTTAAGTAAACGTAGGTTATAATCGATGAAAGTTAGTTCGTCTTAAGTTCCTTGATAGACAAGTTATTGAAATTTGCCACGCCAGATACTTGTATTTAAAATTTAGAAAGTATTTATATAATTATGAGGCTGAAAAAAGATATACCTAATTGATTTTTGGGATTCTTCCAAGTGCGGTCAATGTGCTTTTCTAAAGATTCAATCAGAAAACGACGAGTACATACTAGTGTTTTCCAAAGTTTCTACAAGGATGCAAAGCCAAGAAAATTCTCTTCACTCATAGGTCTGTCTCAATTTTTTTATCAAAAATTTATATTTCACCCAGAATTGAACATCAGGAATTCCATAATAAACCCTGAATTGGAAGTCAAATCTAATCACATTCATTACTCGTTCCCATGGAATTATGTGGGTTAAGTCACTTGATACTGCAGGTAATCTACACTTTTGTAAGTAGATACTTACTAAGAGAAATTCACGATCTAGTTCGTGGCCTTGTGTCGGGTTATAAACATTCTGGGTCAGTCGGAAATTGAGTAGCTTCTGTGGTTGATATGCAGATTCTGTTTCCTTAAGGAAGTCTTAATGATTTTAGTTCAGTTATCGTTTCTGACTACTTAATGATTAAGAAGCCGTTTTTGATTAGTGAATTATAGTAGTCCCCGTAGAGCTATGTTTATTTTCAGAAGAGTTAACATGGAATTAGTTTACGAAACAATAAAATTGTTTCTGATTGGAGAACTATATCAGTATGGCGTATGAACCTGTGGAGCTTATAAACCCTAAGTTTATTTGGAGAAGATCTAAAACGGAAATAGGACACAAAAAATTTAAGTAAATCCCATTTTGTCTGATATGTTTTGATTGCAGATAGCGATGCAGATACTAAAACACTACATATAAGCAGAACGCGAATCGACCGCACGTCATGGTGTTTTACAATTCGCTCTCCTAGAAAAATCTAGATCGCCTCACATTTACATACTTTTAAAGAAATCTCAATGCTGTCTAACAAATTGCTCCATGTTTTCTTCACTTATCTGTCGCCATAGCGTTACCGCAAAAACTTTCACACTTTGACTGCTATTGTCTTCACTGTATAATCCTATGGGTTTAATTGGGCAATCTAATCTCAAATTCAAGATACATCTTTGTCTGAAGAAAGGTTAAGATTTATCATACAAAGTAAACATTTCTTGATAGGGTTTAAATAGTAGACTGAAGAAATAATCCTAAAATTTTGGTTTGCTTTTTAGTTCCTTTTTTAACGATTATTACATTCGCCACTAACACTCTTTATTATCAACTTGGACTTATAATGACATCAATTAGATAGTAAAATCTCGACCAAAACCCAAAAGTGCTACCCTGTGACCTTCTTAACTTGATAAATGTATCTGTTTGGTTCAAGTAAACGGTTAACGGTCACAGCTATGGTTAATAAAACTTTCTTTGATACTCACTTTCGATGAGTGAAATCAAAGGCAGTGTCAGTGGTAATTGTATTAACACGTGATTATAGTTTAGCATTCAGTAATTAGCCTGACTAATCGGACTATTACTAACTACGGACTATGCAGCTATCGAAAGGAAATTCGGAATATTTTCTTGTTTGTTTACAGTAGACAATTGCGGCTTCCATAATCAAATACACAAAACTGTGTAATTATTCATGCATCCTATTGATTTGTTAATGCTATTCTAATTGCTAAATATTAGGTTTGTCATCGTTGTGTCAGCCGATGGATGTCCGCTGCTGGATATATGCACAGGAATACCCTTAGTGTGTGCAACATTCATACTGACTCTGCGTGGTGCATTGTAGTTTTGGGTTTATTTATTTTGGTTAAATATTTCGATCTCCTTTAATAAGGAAATACGAATACAATATGTTTTAAGAAACCCCTATGCAAACATTACTGTATGTGAGTGCGTAGTTAGCAATTTTGTTTTCGGTAGTTGTCTTGCACTGTTTATGATAAAAAAAAATGTTTTAATATTATTATATTATAAACTATCTAGATGCCAATTTGCGTCCAAATCTATTCAGTTATTTTCGCTTGAAAGAAACACTTCCTCATCTTCTCAAATAAATAATTCAAAATCGTGTTTGTTATAACAATGATAACTCCAGAACGAGTGGACCGATTTTCATGATTCTTGATTAGTTAGATTCGTCTCCGTCCCAAATAACAGAATAAATACAATGGAAAACTAAAAGAAAAATACGTCAGTTTGAAGTCACCGTTATGTATCATACTGTCTTTGTCACATTAACATTTAAAGTAGCGACAGACATTAGGAAAGTGATAAACCTAATTTGGGTTTCATTATCTGCGGATAACAGACTTATTCATCCTGTTCAGCCTTCTTTTGGGTTAATGATTTTCAGCTGCATTTTTCACTCGCTTTTAAAAAGAGCTGTTTTCAAAAATCTTAATCCCAAACGTACCGCTAAGAAAGAAACGATTTTTTCGATTATAATTCTAACCTTAAAAATAAAACCTGATTTTCATCTACCAAACTTCGTTACAACAAATTAATTATAATTATTAAACTGTAATTAAATTCGTGATGGAACTCAGTTCAGCTGAACGATATTTTGACGCAGTGTGTACTTTCATTTTCAATTCGCGTGTTTCTTAAAATTAAATTATCGATTGCAGATTAAACTACAATGGTTAGATTGATGTCAGATTGATCGCGTAAGGTGTTGATTGATGTTCGATTGAAAAGGCACGAATTATCCAAATATTTCGATGTTTTTATCAATCCAAAGTTACAGATTGAACAGATGCCCAATTGATAGTCTTATGGATGCCATACTCCTCAACGTATAATAAGGTTTTATTAAAAGCCGAACCCAGTGGGTAAAAACGTGTTTTTCTCATTTATGTACGTTTTATGTTTTATACTATCAAAATTGACCCTAATTTCATCAAGTTTGTTTTTATTCGAAGGCTTAATAAATATTTTCGGCTAGAAAATGTATGTCTAGCTTTTTCACGTGCTAGAATCTTACCGTAGGCCAAATTAATAAAAATGGTGTTTCAAGAATGATTCAATGGACCAGATATATATAATATCGTTAATATGTTATCTATGTTTCATGTAAACATTCAATAAGTGCAACGAAAAAAGGCGAAATTCAGTTATAAGCTGATTACAATTTCTCGACGATAGATAAAATAATATGTTTTAATAAAAATTTGCTAATTGGTGAGTCTTAATGAACATAAACATCTCTTGATGGATTAATTGGCACTTTCACATTTTTGTGAAATAATTTGGCGTATAATTCATGATAAGTAGATATTTCTTGTAAACACAAAGATACAAAGGCTTTGGTAAATATATGGATAAAAGTAGGTACAGGTAAAATGACTCCCACGGCAAGGCAGAACCGGCAAGAAATACATCCCTTTCTTTGAGTTCCGTTTTAATAATAGAAACTGCATTCATAACTTACTAAACATAATACAATAATAATTATATCTCACATTAATTTATTTTCGCCGATCAGTAATCCAGTTCCCAAGAAATGTAGTAATCACACGGGTTAGTAAAAGTCCCTTAGTAAACAAGCAACGCCTTCAAACTGGATTAACTTGTTGCCAGTGTTTACTTTTTTAAACAGAAAATAAGCTAGTTTTTAATTTCCCACTATTTAATCTCTTAATAGAGAATGTATACCTTTTTCCTTGTTTAAGATAGTGCAACGGCCTGTACGGATATCCGAGTATAGTAGGTATGTTTTTCTTGATACATGAAGCAATCAATCTTAAACATTTTATTAATGGTTTGACTTTGTTGTTTTCATAGAAAAATACTCTACAAACTGTGAAAACTTGTTTAGTTACAGAATAGCATCTTTAAGTGAGTATCTAATATAGGTATTCGTAATTGAGTCTTCTGAACAAGATGACCGAAAAAGACCCCTACAGTTAACAATGTTTAAAGATTAAATACAAATAAATTGAAGATAAAATGTCAACCTACGGCAGGATTCAAATCTGCGACTCTTGGTTCATTGAACAGGTGCGTTGAACCAGGAGTCGAAGGGTAGGTTATTCTTTTTGTATTTAATTTTAGCGGATCAAATAAAAAATAATAAAAAATGTAAATATATTATAATTTCATACGTAATTCTTTATAAAAATATGTAATATTGTAACTATAAAATAAAGAATTTATTGATTATTCCTTGCAAGGACTCTATATAACAGACATCCAAAAATAAAGGAGGTTCTATATTCCGCTGTATGTATTTTTTTATTGTTAACATGCTTTGTAACGCGGTATCTGGCTTAGCACGAATTGTTTTACTAGTAATCTGTAACCCACGTCGCCAGTAAGCCTTAAAAATTGGGATCTTATTTCTTATCTGAATACAAGAAATATTAAATTCGAATTCTAAACAATTTTGAAGGAGCCTATTGTCATAAATAATTTGTTAATATAGGGTCACCCAACAACAACAACATTTCCATTTAAAGGTAGTAAAAAAATCCCTTTCCTTCGACTACTATCTTGCAAAATAAGTTCTGCGGTTAAAATAAACATCAACAAAGTGACACTTCCGCCTTCTAATGCATGGCGTCGTGAATGGAGAATATCTCGTTATAAAGAAAAACGCACACAGCGCCATCAACACTAAAAAATTACAAACCAACAAAAAATTGATAAATTCATTAAAATTCGACATCAGCTTTAAGGATTTTTTTACTTAATTTGGTAATTTATGTTATTATCAAGTAAAACTTAGGTAATATGTTGATGCACGTTTAAAACATTTGAATGGTATTCTATTGTTAGTTTTACAATAGCAAAGGTCGTAATGTCACTTATCTGTCAAAGAATGTTTGACACTTACGCTTAACAGTGACATTGCGAACCTTACCACAAAAAAGATTTTGCCGCTATCTCTTAAATTGCGTATAAATACGCAACTTACGTCGTACATCGTAACTTACGATTTGCAAATAATAGCCCATAACAGCAAAACATTTAATATTAATATAATAATAAATTAATTAATACTTATCCAATGAATGAGAATGGTTTGAATTGTTGAAGGGGGTGTTAAACTAAAAATCCTGTACCAAAAACTTTATTTATTCTTACGTTCCTTAAAAAAATTAAATATTTAAACTCCAATTTTTAAATCCAATGTCCGTTTCTCCTAAAACCGAGCTGTAAACGATTGTATTAATTCAAATAACTCGTTTTGATTATAACTTTAATATTAAATCGCAATTTCCCTTTTCACTATTTCTTGAAGGCCGTATAAATAAATACTTTATTTATATCCAATGCATAATGTATGTGTTCGTCGAATTCCACAGCTGACAATAAAAACAAACGTGAGAATTTTAGATTTGGGAACCGGTTGCGTATAATAGTCTTATTGACCATGACGTTTCAACAATTCTAATTGGAATTTATTCTGTATTGAATTGCTTAAAAAACCCAGCCTTTAAACATTTTGTCTGCGGAACTAAAATTCGAGTCTCTGTAAAACAAATAGTCATCATACTCATATCTAATTACTCATTCAAATAATTCAATCAATCAATCAACTCAGCGTATCGTAGTCCACTGCTGGACATTGGCCTCTCACAAGTTGCTCCACAGCACCTGGACTGGAGGTCTTTCCTTCCTTGGGACTACAGGGAACTGGGGGCCGTGAGCTTTTGTGCACAATCACCAAAAGGCCCAGCGCCCACTATAGGCATCGGCATGGCTGAGGATTTTAGGTGATAAAAAGCATTATACCATAACTGCATGGCAATGAAGTAGAAACTATGATTATTATATTAATTAGGTATTTTTGTTCCTACGAACATATATCATGGAAATTTCTACTTTATTGCCATGAAGTTAATGTATAATGCTTTTTATCTCCTAAAACCCTCAGCCGTCCGATGCCGATAGTGGGCGCCGGGCCTAATGTGCTTGGTGACTGCCGACTTCCCAATACTAATAGCATTTTGAGCTTTGCAACATTGAATTTCGTATCCATGATTGTTTTACGAAAAAAATCCAAACTATACAAACTTTTCGATAGTTGTATCAAAGTGTTTATTTTACAACAATAGCAGTCGCTTCGCCGCGCGCCGCCACACTCTTCATAACAATGCATATTTAAAACTCTAAACATTTGTAAATAGAAATATCAACATGACATGACCCCATATTTAAGGGTCAGAAAAAAAGTAAAAGTTTCTCTGTCATGGTTTGACCCACTTGCTAAACATGTTTATTTATAACAAGCTGTTCCCCGCGACTCCGCCCACTGAACCTTATTTAAAGTAAGTTAGTAAATTAAAAACATAGCTTATGTTACTCAGGGTGAATGCAGCTTTATAATGGTGAAAGATTTTTCGAAATCAGTACAGTAGTTTTTGAGTTTCTTCATTACAGACATACACACACAAATCCAAATCTTTTCTCTTTATAATATTAGTGTAGAAATTCATGAAACATCATGACTCGAATCTCAACTCAAACAAACCGAACCAACTGTGATTTTGAACTTGAATTATATTGACATTGATGATATTGCGAATATGCAGTGGAATTCAAAGTACGATTTATTAATAATTGACAAGTAGACCCGCTTCAGCTTCGCACGTGTATTATACATACAGTATCCTCTTGAATTCCTCCATCTATTAAAAAAACCGCATCAAAATCCGTTGCGTAGTTTTAAAGATCTAAGCATATATAGGGACAGACAGCGGGAAGCGATTTTATTTTAAACTATTTAGTGATGGTCTACTTTTCAGTAGCCTTAAAAACATACGAAGGGCCTGTGCCCAGCAATGGGACATTTTACAGTTTATGGGCTGGTACTATCATTTAAAATAATATTATCAAGTAATTCAAAATAATCAAACATTTGGTATTAAACTGAAATTGAAATTGACGGGCCTGTTGGTCTAGTGGTTAGTGACCCTGACTTCTAAGCCGGAGGTCGTGGGTTCGATTCCCACACAGGACAAATCTTTGTGTGATGAGCACGAGCATTTGTTCTGTGTCTGGGTGTAATTTATCTATAATATGTATGTATTTACAAATATATGAGTATGTTTATCAGTTGTCTGGTTACCATAGTACAGGCTCTGCCTAGTTTGGGATCAGATGGCCGTGTGTGAGTTGTCCCAGTATAATATTATTAGATATAATTATAAAACACGTGTACACTGATTATATTACGTTTGTGTTCTGTTATTGTAATATAATATCAAATGTTATTGATAATATAAATGCTGATTACCGGCACATTACGATATTTAATGGATTGTAGTACATTCTTTCCTGCTTTGCTGCAGACCTTGTGGTAGAAAAGTTTGCTGTGATTAAATCATATACAATCTATTGACAAATCTATCTTAATTATACACTAGCTGCCCAACGACTTCGTTCGCGTCTTTTAGTTCCATAAGTATTGATGTTTTGCGCGGAATTTGATGCGGAATATTATTTTTAATATTATGAAGGGGAAAGATTTTACTGTTTGTTTGTTTACATAGAATATGTTCCGAATCAACTGAACTGAATGGAAAAATACTTCACTGTTGGAAAGCTACACTATCCTCGAATGACATAGGCTATACTATATGTAAAAACCATTTAGCGGGCAAAGGTGCGGGAAACAGCTAGGTAGTCAAAAATAAAACTGGTAGTTCCGGAGATTAACGCGATAAACAGACAAAAAAGCTATTCCGCTTTTATTTATATTTACTTATTTATTAAAAAAAAAATCTCAATTTATTAGCTCTTAAAATATAACTATTTCTGAAGTCATAAAAATAGGCAAAAAAAATACTAAAGAAAAATTAAATTAGGTAGATAGATAAAATAGAGATATTTAAGCAATTATATACGCAATAATACCAAACACCTTTAAGCTCTATAAATAAAATAATCGATGATTTTCATGCAAAACATTAAAACAAATTTCTACCGTCCCTTCAGAACATTAATTATGTGTAGAAGACACCGAAAAGCCGAAAAGTATCAGAAATACCATTTTTTTTATACCAAATCTATATTGTTCTAACTTTATATATTTATTTAAATATTTATAATCTTAACATAAACTAAAATAATAAATCCTATACATACATATATAGACATATTATATCACATTTATTATATCACGAAAAAAAAAAATAAACAAACTTAACTAATCAAAATCTAAAAAAGTTTGTAAAACAACTTTTTTACATTTTGATTAGTTGTTTGTTTATTTTTTTCGTGTGTATGTATTTAGATTAGATCTCAAAGGTAGCAAAAAAAGTACTATAATATTATAATTGATCGTTTGACTGTCTTAATTTTAAACATTCAATTAATATTTTACTCTTGCTTCGCAGTTTTAAGTTGGAAACGGTTTCGCTCCATATTTTATCGCCATTAACGAACGCTACAACGCCTCTGAGATTTACAGACACTTCTCATACGAACACGCACTAGAAAGTGACTCATACACGTCTACCATCCTCATACACTTTCATACATTTTTGTATGGATTCGACCCTAGGGATCAGAATTAACATAAAAAGTAGCAGACAATAAGATGTTGGTTGTTTGTATGGAAATTACTACGTGGTTAAATTTTTAATGTAACAACTTAAGTAGTTATGAATTTTTAGTGACATGTTATTTTTGCGACATGTTCTAAGTGGGCAGTAAATGGTAAAGGTTAGCTATTTGAATAATAATAAAATAATTGTTTGTTTTTATTTAGCATTTTAGAAAGTTCAGTACCGCAATAATTTTAGATTATGTGTAGATACAGTCAGATTTAAATTTCGTTTAACTCTTCACCAGTTTATGATTTTAATAATAATAATAATAATAAATATCTTGGGACAATCTCACACACGGTCATCTGATCCCAAACTAGGCAGAGCCTGTACTATGGTAACCAGACAACTGATAAACATACTTATATATTTCTAAATACATACATATTTTAGATAAATAACACCCAGACACAGAACAAATGATCGTGCTCATCACACAAAGATTTGTCCTGGGTGGGAATCGAACCCACGACCTCCGGCTTAGCAGTCAGGGTCACTAACCACTAGACCAACAGGCCCGTCTATTGGTCGATTGGTGATTATATACCATTATTTTAATTAATAAGCGGCGGTAGCCTAATGGCTAGGGCGTCGAACTTGCGATCATGTGGTTGCGGGTTCGAATCCCACCCATTACACTACCGACGTGAACCCACTAGTAACACACAACACGAGGGGTTAAAGATTACTACATAGTAATGTGCAACCCACATTGCTAGTAATCGTTAAAATATACATTTATATTATCTATAAATATATTTATCATATTACTAGGTGACTCATCAAACGTTGTTGAGAAGGCCACCAAGGGATATAAAAAATCCTACGAACTATTCTTTAAAGTATCAAAAGTTGATACACAAAAAATCATAAAAGTAAAAAAGCTATTTCTGGATAGTTCAATAAGAAATTTTAATATAATTATGGAAATCTCGTATCTCTTCACAAGATTTTTATATAGTTATTAGCTATAGCCGGCGACTTCGCCCGCGTGGGTATCGGCTATAGTGCCAAAAAGGCAGTCTATTCCTTTTCTCGGGCTCCAGATAAAATCTATCGGTGTGCAAAATTTCATATAATTAGGTTTAGGCGTTTTTTGCGTAAGACAGACAGACAGTGTTCCTTTCGCGTTTACAATATTAGTAAGGATAGGAAGGAAGTAAGGATATCGATTTATTTGAAGTAATCGGGACTCATAGGGATGTTAACGATATTCACTTAAAATATTAATAATTGATTAAACAATAAGCAACGCAATTTTGTTTCGATATGCTTGGTAAAATTTTGAAATAATCTTGATTTAAAAACCAAAGTATTAAAAACCCAAAGTTCTGAATCGATTTTCATGGGAACATCTCTGAAGGATCTGATTCACATGCATCTTCAATAGCCGGAAGTATAGCAAAACAAACAAACGAAAAAAAAAAACAAACAATCGCATGGATTGCCTCCTTCTTTTGAACACGTGTTGTAAACACTGAACATGGAACCCTAGATCTATATGATCACAGATAAAAAAAAACATGAAACAAGACGCTGCGAAACGATTGTTTGAAAACAAATTGCAAGAATGTCTGGTTATTGAACCTATAATAATGAACAATAGTAAATGACCTCTATAAGAAGAACAATGGCTATCAATACTATTATTGGACAACAAAGATTTATTTATCATCTCAGTCTACATTTGTCGGATCGAACTAATTGTCTTGTATGGCACTTCCCATTCTTTCGGACATGGAAGACTATATCAGGCAGTCTATTGTGATGCCTGTGAACTTGGGCGAGCCTTGTGTAGCAAACAAATTATATGAAAACATCCTCTACTACTACTGCCCTGATAGTTCAAAGATAGGATGAATAATAATATGCAGAGCAGGATACCATGAAAGAAAACAATAAGAAATTAGATAAATAACTTGAAACCAATGAAGCAAACGTTAAATAACTGAAAACACTTTAAACTTATAGATATAATTGTAAGATACAAAAAACGCATCGCAGGCAGTTTTTTTTTCGAATTTGACTAAAATATTTTCCCGAAAATCACAGTTAAATTATTTCCGTATAAATAAAATTAGTTAATCTTATCGTCTATAACGAGAGATCAACAAGATATATGCTACAGCTAGTCTCCGCGTACGCATACTTTCTTCGATCATTACCGTCACGTGAAAAGCATTCTACCACCATATTGGGGCTGAGTGAAGTAATGGAGCAAAAAATACGACACCGAGATTGATAAACGCCTTACAGTTAACGTTTACTTATTTGTTCTAAGAAATACGATTAGTGTCAAAAGCAAGAAAATTTTACACAATGTGCACTTAAATATCTGCTAGCAATGATTGACTGACAAGATAAGATTATCGTAAGGATAGAAGCATGATAGATGCAAAAAATAATTTATTCATTCATACTTAGTAAATCATCAACACTAGTCAACATTTAAGAAGAGAAAAAACCTTTTTCTCTAAATTAAAAAACGTTGATCACTCTATAAGCTTCTTAGGTACTCATATCACTTTCAAGTAGTTACCTTATTTTTCTTCCTTTTTTTTCAGATAACAGTAACAGCATCATGTGTTGGGGCAGACAGTCAGAAGAACGAAATAGAAGAATCACAACCTCAACGAAAGATTACCAAACGAGAAGCAACAGTAATAATAGATAATAACTATCCCATGGAAAGGATATTCCAAAAACCGAAAGTGATTTACAGAAGAATATCAAAACAAAGATATGGCCCTCCAAAGCCGAAGTATGGGCCTCCAAGACCAAAGTATAGGCCACCGAAAGCGACTAGAAAACCTGGAAAGAAAAACACTAAACCGAAACCAAAATCAAAACCTACCACTCAGAAATATGGACCTCCTATCCAAAATGCCAGCCCTAACAAAAAGCGAGCCCCCAATACCAGGTACAACCATCCCAAGTCAAGACCCAACAGCAAGCCTAGCTTCGGCCATGTTGTTAAAATGCCCCACTATGCTTTCTTCGTTCCCGATGAGAACAACTTTGGTGAACCCCCGATGGATTACCTTAGCGACTACCAACCTGTGAAATCAAGCTACGGAGAACCACCCGTGGATTCCTATGGAGCACCACTCAAAACAAGCATAAAAGACGTATACCCAACACCACAAAGTTTCCAAGAAACCACTCACACTAAGTTTGACAGCCAGGAGTTTAATTCTTGGTCTCACAAACAAAATAAAAACCGCGATCTAAACTTTGCATTTTCGAAAAAGCTGCCAAAGTTGACACAACAGGAAAGCACAATAATCGTAACAGGGACACCGGTTGACCATAATGATAACATTCAGGTTTCAGAACATGAGAAACCTTTGATGCAAGACAGTCAATACTTCTTCAGAAATCCGAGACCATCGTTTTTCGCTGATAACGCTAAAGTAGTGAACCGCCCGTGGAGGCCAAACAAGCAGCAGATTGATTTAGATGACGAGATTATTGTGGGTGGTCGGTACGCGGAGCCTCCTGCGAGGTACGTGACCAAGTTCCAGCAGAACGCGCTGTTGTATGATGATGACGAGGCATTCTCACAGTTTCACGGCCACGCGGACGCGGAGGCGCCGTCTTCGGCCTCGAACTCGGCCTACACGAACTACAAGCACAGTAATTTGGCGTTTAGCCCGCAGAACCTGAACGATGTGTTTAGTATAGTCGACAAATAGTATTAAAAGAAGCGGTCATGTCTATTCTGTAAACTTTGGCGCAAAATTTAAGAGGCTCGTGGTTGGGTGTATGACAAGTGGGTGAAAGTATTAGTTACAGGGATATGTAAAGTGTGTTAATGGTAGACCATTTGAATGTTGTTTGAATTTAGACTGATTCTGTAAACAAGGAAGACAATAATAATTATGTAGGATTCATTTAGCAACAAATTTAGATTGCTCATTCCTCATGGTCGCCCAATCTCGTATTTTTCAATTTATGTACAACACACTAGGATACTTGTATTCCACCGTATTATTTTAGTTCAGTCTCTTTTCATAACTTTAGAATAAGTTGTGTAGATAACGAAGGAGATAGTCTGTAGGAATTGGAGGGTCCAAGACTAGGCTAGGTCATTTAGCGTTACGCCTTTTACGATAAATTATATTAATTAAATTGTAATATTAAATGTAATTCATGTGACTTTTAATTATCACTAACACAGTTGTAAGTGATCAGTTCGACAAAAAGTGATAAAGTAAAAACAAGAATTGATATTTACACCATATATTTATACCCAGTTTCTTTAAATGTACATAGAAACAGTTTTCCATCATAACAAAATTTATCCAATTTATGTGCCAACAATGCCTGTGTCACGGTAAGTATCGAACAGATAATAGTTTTTGACTTTACAAAACTTTCTGAGTGAAAATGAAACACAATTTACATGATCCATACTATATTAAACAGAAGCTTAAACGAAATCAATCATATCAAAAGCTTATACGTCGAACGTCTTAACACACAATATTATAAAACTACAGTAAATCGAGTTAATCTAAAAGTATCATAAATTCATCGCAATCCACACATTCTCGAAAACAAGTCGTCCGGTAAGTATATATTTACATTCCTATAAAAACGAAATGCAAAAGCTGCTATTGTACATTTGTAAACCTACTTTGTGCTGGTTGCAGTAAATCGTAAATAATTCACAAAACAACAATTTCAAAAGTCATTGTCCAAAATACCAGGGTCTTTTTGAAACAGATGAGGTAAGTATCAAAATACAACTGAGTACCACCTATGTAACTAATTAACCTACCTATAGCGGACAGCAACATATACTATTGATAATGATCACAGATCACATTCAACGGAAATTTTATTTACATTCAGCCTAAAGGTAGCACGTTCTTAGTACATAGATGAGTCAATACTGAAGGCTATTTCCTCGGTTCCGGATTGTAAGTATAGGGTGAAGCTTTGCACAAAAAGTCAATTATAGCAATATGTACAGACGGAGACATAAACTGTTGTTAAACTGCTGTAATAGCCAGCTAGTGCATTTTATACAAGTTACTTATGATAGAACTAGTCCCATCTCCTTGTACTTGATTCATTGGCGGACATAGCTCGTATGTCGTGTCGTCGGTTCGTCGAGTCGGGGAACTAATCCAGATGGCGAAGAATTTGTTGTATTTTATGTACAGCGTAAATAATTACAAAATAAAGCTCACTGCTTAAATCTACCAATTTATACTGACTCCGCCAATGAATCTGGATTCCTGACCCAGACTGGTGTTTCAATTACTTAACCATACTTCCTTACTTGGTCAATCATCGGCCTCGCTTACTGTCTTTGGGAGCTACTGCGATCTGGTTATTGACGTGCTTCTTCCTCCGCGCGTTCCCGCAGGCCGCCCGCGCTGCCTCGCACGCACAGTGCGCGGCTTGTTTAGTCGCCGCACACTCTGCACATGCGCACTGCAGCTTATGTTGCAAGTGCGCTAGTCTTGCTCTCGCCTCTGAGAGGTTATGACATTTCTCTTGTAATCCGAATTTAGTCTTCTCTAACACACAGTGTGCAGATTTTTCTAGCTGTGCTGCCAGTTGAGTAGCTTGTACCATTAGCTTGTGCTGCAAGTGTTACAACAAAGAAAATTGTGTCTTAAGTTATGTATGCAGAAAACAAAGTAGGTACACCGTTACACTAATAGTGTTTATATCACCGTTAGGTATGTTAATAGTTGTCAATATATACCTATATAAGTATGTACGAAAAATAAAATGTATGTAAAAAAAATTAAAGACAACGTAATTGTGTTTATGTATATTTGAGATAAAATTGATTATAATGTTTCATATACACTTTTATCCACCATTCTAAAACCGGAAACTATTTCTTTTTACCGCCGCCAGAGCATAGACATGATAATAATTTTCCAGAATAAGCTCTAAAACATACTGGGACACATGACAAGATAGCTGCTGATGCGATAAATGTGCACAAGGACATGCAAATCATTGTGCTATGAACTTCCCTTCAATATGGTTGATGTTCTCAGGCAGCGGTGGGTAATGTCTTGCCGTCCACTTGACTAGACCCTTTGAAAAAGAGAAAGCAAAGTTTTACGAAGCGTCCATTAACGTAAATCAGGCACTTCAACAATTACTACCAAATAACGTTGGAATTAGAAACAATGATCAGAATATGGTAGTAACCGTAATGAATTCGCCATTAAACTGTTTTAAATACTTCGTAAAACTTTGGATTCCTTTTTATCCAGTTGGGTAGGAATTGTTGAAGGTACACAGACACAAATCTTATAGACAAGAAGTATGAACATGACTTCCTGATTTGAAATTATCTACTGAATAAATATGACTACTTGCAAACCTTCACGATTGGCTTGCACAAGGGCTTATTTAGGGATAGTCCCACAAATTGCCAAACTCAATACAAAATGGTGATTTTATTATGGTCTTACCTGAGCAGTGGCTTGCTGTGCGACTTGCACAGCAGCGTTGACAGTCCCTTGTTGCTGATGTACCGCAGCTGTGTTCTCCGCAACAACAGCCTCAGCTTCTTTCACTTCTTGTTGGAGTTGTTCCACTACAGCTTGCTTGCCAGCGAGCGCCGCTTCCGCCGCTTTGGCTGCTTGTAATGCCTTCTCAGCTAGTTGAGTTTTGACCTGAAATATTAAAGCAGTGGGCAGAAAAGCTTTTCTGAAAAGTTACTTTTTAAGTGACAGGTGTCAATTAAAATTGGTTTATATTGATATATTATTCATGTATCAAAACAACATGAACCATGTTAAAGGTTAACTTGGCGTTTACAAATTCTCTTAGCTTTCTTTTTATGATTAATCAATTACTGTCACTGAAATGACATATACAGCAAGTATTTATTTCAAATCACACAACACTTCACAAATTCTGCTGTACTAACCATATGAGCAGCTTGGGCTCCTGCAGCGTTCTGTGCCGCTTGTGCAGCTTTCGCTTCCGCAGCTGCTTTCTGTGCTATACTTGATGCACACTTTCCCTTACAGTCCCTTGGGGTTTCCCTCACTCTATTTTCCTTTTTGCCTTGCAGCTGCTGGGCCAACTGCGGCAAGTCTGGCTGCTTGTCTGCTGCCGATCTTCTCTCCGGGAACCCCCACACTGACGCACAAGTCAGCAACAAACACACCCACAGTCTCATTTATACACAATTTGTTATCCTACGAGTATATATCGGCAATAATATATTGCCCACGCGGACCTAAAAGACTACATAAGTTTTTCCTTTCATAGAATGGTGGATAAGAAATTTTTCCTCAGGACTTGTGACACAAACAAATCACGATCAGGTGGTTTGACAGAATGACATTGATAGTTCTAAATTTTAATTTACTTCACTTTCTTTGATCTCAACTTTTTAGTTCGCATTTATTTTTAATAAACATTGATACTTCTTCATTTTATCTATACATAATGTTAATCTCTGCTTGCATTGATTTTTCTTTCTGATGGAAAACTATGTAAGTGATGTCCTCCGCAATCTCAGTTTTGAACGATATAAGTAACCTCAGAGTAAAACTTTTATGACAATTTCGTACAAACATTTCAGTACCTAATCAATTAGTCTCTATTTAGTAACCCATCACACTACTTCTGTGAAATTGTAGTTTTTGTAGGTACAAGCTCGTAAGTGTAGTATTAAGATTGGTCTATCAACAAAAATATTGTGACTGGGATTTCTGGTTTATTGAACTTAGAAGTCATACTAAAGAGGCATTTTATCCATACCTAATAGTTAAATGTAGATTAGTTTTATAAATACCAACTAAAATACTAAGCTGTAAAACCGTGCTTAGAACTCAACAAGATATTAATCGATGCAATCCCTATGTATTTTACTGGCAGCAAATACACTTCTATATCAGAATAGAACATTCAAATAGTGACATAGTTGGGAACTGTCAATCAACAACTTGTCATGGCTTAAATTTTGTGTGAAAATTTGGGAATTATAGAAACCCGGTAAAATTATGTGTGCTTTCATTTTATCCCTTAGTTCGGATAGCAACATAACAGAGGCTTGATTTTTCGCCTCTTATTTCCTTTTGTAAGCACACATTGTCACCTGCTTCTTGGGAAATCCTGTTTGAAGGTCAGTATTATTTTTGACTTCATCAGTTTTGTCAACTTCAAATGTTTCAGGTCCATCTAAGATGTGGACGATAGACATATGTTTGATGTTAGCAATATATTCATCATGCTCATATCACTAAAATAGTCAAGTTGACAAACAGGAGTGAATTGAATATTTTATGTACTCATAATTAGATACCTGACACCTTGTTTATATAGTTCACCTAAGCTTTTTAAAATATATAGCATATTACGCTTATAGTAGATAATCAAGCTGATAACTGTTAGATTTGTACTATTTATTTGGTAAGGGAAGACAAACTTAATGGCAAAATGGTGTCGCTTGGAATTAGTTTGAGTACAGTAAAAGATCACTGATAATCAGTCCTATATGAAATCATCAATCATCACTGATATATGAAAAAAGATAATAGCTACTACAACTGAATTCTTTAAATCATGATGTTGGTCAAATAAGTTCAACTCTGTCTTTTACTTTCAGAACAGCGTGGGGCACCTCGTATCAAAAGCGCACCTTCGCGAAAATATTTCCCACTTCGCTCGGCAACACATTGCTCTGCATTTTTTCAAAGGAGCCAGCCCATCGCAGCGCGGCTGTCATCAAACACCGTCGACGTGAACAAGCAAGGTGGCTGCCGGAGCCAGGACTTGAAAAATGATTTGCCTCTCTTTGTACGCCCTGATCGCTTCTGCCACGATCCTAGCGTGCGTTCCAGTCTGCTACAGACAGTTTGAGATGCACAAGTTCGTCAAGTGCCTTCGAAAATAGGAAATATGATAATTTGCATGAGTTGCATGACGGCGATCATCGCGGTTGGTTGTATAGCTTGTGGCCCAATAGTATTGGACACATTCTGGCCTAAGTGTCCGAACAGGAACAAGAAGGACGTGCCGCCGCCATGCAAGAGCCCCTGCTGCCCGAAGCGATCTCACGCAAGCTGAGAAATTAATTTGTATTGTTAAGTTGTATTAAATATTTTTATCCGCTATGTTTTTATGTTTGTACTTTCAACTTTATGTTCTTGAACCAATTGTAACATCTTAATCCAAAACTTCTAAAGTTTGTATCGGCAGAAGATATAACTGTAAATAGTTTTCGAAGTACCCATTACAGGTATGAATTAATCCGTTCACTTTAAAATGTGTAATAACTGACTGCTGCATATATTTTGCATTTACTTGTAGGAACACTTTTGTATACAAAAATAGATAAAAGCCTTGTGCGAAGGTTCCCAAATAAAACTGCGATGGGCTAAACTGTTTTTTTTTCTTTAAAACCTGAACATCTAGATTACTTAATAACAGCGCCCTCTGGGTATCCATGTTATAGTCACTATATTACTAGAATACATTATAATGTCTTTGATACCAGCATAGTCGGTGAAGGAACCATGAAGGAACAACCATGAAAAATGACAGCGATTGTCTTATTGCTGTTTGCTAGAGCTGCTTTTGCGCCTTATTTTTGTGGTCACTAATCATGGTGAATCTTGCATGTCTAGAAACAAGATCTCAATAGCGGCGTCCACTTCGGGTACTATGGCTCGCGTAGCAGCCTCATATTAGTAGCTCTCGAGCACGATGCGCAGCGGTGACCCTAGACAGGCCAATCCCTCAGAAGTCCCCAGCATTAAAAATGGAGGGTTGTGTAACTTTAACAAACAACTTGCGTAAATAGCGCTCGCGAGCCTAAACTAGTAACCACATCGTACGCACCACAGAGTAATTTTATATGCACAGCGCGCATTGAGGTAACTGCTCGACCACGAGCCACAATCAGCCGAGGCATTGGCTCGCGAGGCCTCCCCGGGTGTCATGCTCGGTTGGTGTGGCTACTTATATCAAAACTGGGTATTACAAGGTCGCTTTCATTTTAGTGAAAAAAATAATTGTCTCAAATTCTTGTTTTCAACATAATAATACCCTCATTGGATAACATGATCAAAACAGTTATGATATGAAGGAAATCGAATTTTTGTATTTATAAATAAAGATGCTTTGCGGACAAACGGGTATCAAGCAGTAGATCACGTAAAAGCTTTGCAAAATTGATTGATATATATAATTACCTGATAAATCCTCATTTACATCTTTTACATAACAAACTATTCTTATCACGATCTTCTTGCAAGTGACATTGACAGAGTTTTAAAAAGAAATTTTAAATTTAGAAATGTGGTGATGTTTCGTTTTGTGTCATAAACCGGGCGAAATTTTGCATGTGAATAAAATTTCTGTAAAAACAATATGCATGTTAAATTACTGTGGAATGTCGCTAGGATAATCTTGATATCGGGATTATCTTTTGGCGTTTGATTAACACAAATGTTAACGAAATTACCGTGCCTTGTCTAGTAATAGCTGGCCTTTGCATGTAAGTATCGTATGAACTGTATGTCATTGTAATTACCATTAACAATTCAACCTAAATCTTTGAATACGAGAATTTTCATCAACGAATTCAAAACAATGACTTGAGACATTAGGTGAGCCACTTTTTTGTCATGATATTGACAAGTTCGGTGCATTTTTTTGTGAAGTGTTTCCAAACTGTAGCAGAAGGTACCACCGACATCCAAGATAAGCATATTTATTTCTTTTTGTAATATCTTATCGTTTTCCAAAATTACTTCGGTCATTGTTTCAGATCTTATCTATGATTTGCGGTCCAGTTTACGCCTTCTTTACGGGCGTGGTGCTTTTCGCCTGTTTCAAATATTTGCAATCTTGGACTGGGCGCGATAGTAAAATTTGCAAGAATTGTGGTCTGCCACGCTAACCCAAACAAGTGGCTCACTTTAACTCACTTATGATGCGAAAGTGACTGTCAAAGCTTCAAGATGGTTTGTATAAGTTGCGGTGCCTTAGTAACTATACTGGGGTTGGTAGTCATTGGACCTCTGATATGTGAAAGAATCATGTGTTGTTTAGGCGGTAGTAAGAAGAAGTCAAAATGAGTCCTGATAACCTTGATTGTTTTGATGTGCCTTTATTTCGATTTCCCTGTAACTTAATTCGAATATATTACATAATGAAATCCTATCAATCGTTTTATTTTTAGATTCGATAATTTGTTGTTTATTATATGACTTTCTATATTCAGCTCTTCAACTTTATTGATTTACCTTGTGTTAAATAATACAGAAGCATCGTCCCGCATAACGCTTACGTTAAGTTCGTTAAGCTTATTAAAATGAATTGTTTATCATTTTCTTTAACTTTACCTCTGTCTATACTTAAATTGAATAATCTCTTTATATCAACGTCTCTTTTGTTTCAGAGCCAATGTTTAGCGTATCACTCCTCGCTTTAATAATAGCTGCTATATACCTCACAGTTACGGACATCTTCTCCAGACTTTTTGGAAAAACGAGGAGCTGCTGCCGTTCAAAATTTCTTGGTGATGATAGGATTGAGGACTCAAAACGTTCTGACTCTATAGGATCTAATTCTATTGGAGGGCGAACGAAATATAAGTATTCATAATGATTTGTATGAGTTGTGCCACAGCCTTAGTGGCAGCCAGCTGTATAGCATGCGGCCCCCTACTATGTGACAAGCTTCTGAGGTGTTTCGTCAAAAGTAAACGATGATTTCGAATAACTTTGTGTTCCTGAATGTGTAATGTAATAAATTGTTTGTCTCTGTACATTGTAGTTTATTTTCTGATCCACTAAACCGTTTTACCCAACCTATTTTACACCCTTAGATCCATGTTTAAGCTAGCATCTATTTTGAACCAAAACGGAACGTTTGATCGTTGCATTACGTATTTTATTTTTTTAACTGAATAAAGCAAGTATTATTTGGAATATTTTAAACTTGGAAAGCTATAAAATGTTATCTTTAATGTTGAATGTGTAAACTTTGCTGACCATAACCATAACTATTGAATGATCGTTTTTGTTTCAGAGAAGATAGCCGACATTTTCGGATGCATGATTTGCGTATCTCTGCTGAGTGTGCTCAGTGCTGCTACCCTCATCATCTGCCTGCCCTACTGGACACGAGGTCTATTCCAAAGCAAGTGCTCTTGTCCAGAAGCACCCATATGTCCTGACTGTGGCATGCAATTCTGATCGCTCGTCCGAACATTGAATAGTGGAAAACATTTTTGCGATGAGTGTATGAATTCGAACGCTAACATAAATTACTAAGTCCTTATGGCCTGAAAATAAGAATTTGAATGTTTTGAATTCGGCCTTTATCTATTCGGGCCGAAAACTACGTCGAGCATCAATAAACATTCTGATTCAGAGTACTTTGTTGTGGAAGTGTTCGCAGTCAACAATATGATTTGTATGAGTTTTGTGACCGCGTTAGCAGCAGCCGGCTTGATCGTAATAGGACCCATAATATGTGAAAGATTCTTGAGATGTATCGTGAAAGCAAAGAAATAACTTGAATTAAAGATGTTTTGTTCCCATTTTTCGTAACAATTAAATTGTGGTTTCGAATAAATACTGTGAAAGTAGTGTTTGTTTTTATTGTAGATACTTCTATTATTCTAAATTAATTTGTCCCTACGCTGGCTCGATCCGCAATGGGTATTTGGCTTAAGATTTAGCCAGGATTCAGAAAAATCCAATAGGGTTACATTTTCTGAATATTGGCCGGCTTTGCTGTTACGTGTAGGGTTGAGAGATGCTTTACCTCTTTCGAATACTATACTTTTTAGTAAAGAAATCTGATAAATGGCTTAAAACAAATATATAATACGTTTTAAGTCATTATACATAATGTAGGCAAGGTACAGAGTCAACATTCAGGAGTTTATCACAAAAGATAAATTTGGTCATATACGTCACGGTACCTGGTCAGTAATGAATAATGAATAAGCTAAGCAAAATGTTTCAATTTGATAAAATTTTAGAATCATGACACTGCTAATCAAGAAGGCAATTCCAGGTCGTTCCAGGTTCATCAATCGCGCACACAGCGGCATGTCTCTGTGTGCGTGAGTGTCTGAGTCTCGACGAACTGTCGTCGGTCAAACCCATGGTCAAACCATAGGCCTGCCGTAAACGGACGACTGCTTCAAGCAATTGAGACTGACTGCTTGAAGCCGCGACTGCGCGGTGAACTATAGTCATTCATTCGCTGCCGTATACACGACTGCTCGAGCAGTCACGACCGCTTCAAGCCGTCAACTGCGTGACGATATTCCATCGTGCAGTTGACCGCTTTTGAGCGGTCTCGAGGCATACATCGGCTGCTCGAGCGGTCCGTGTACAACCGCCCATACGGTTTTAATATACACTAGCCAATTTCTGTAAATAATAGCAAAAAACCTTAATTTGACTATAGATTCGAGTCGAGGATCATTATCTAGTTATATACCTACTTGAATTTGACGAAAATGCAAAACAGCACCTTGTATACAGTACGGTGGGAGTCGGACTCGCGCACCGATTGTTCCGTACAAACCTAAGATTTTTCCTTTATCTCTCCTATAACACGATGCCTCGTACCAAATTTCAAGATTCTAAGTTCACGGGAAGTACCCTGTAGGTTTTGATTCCCCTTCGAGTGTCGAAAATTTGCGGCATAAACGGCTGTAGGTATCTATTGATTGCGTTGGCTTAGAAGTTTTTACAGCTCCAAGGGACGGTAAACTTGCGTACCTATTTGATATAAATTTCAGCTTCAAAGAATCTTGACAGATGGCCGGACGGACGGACAACATTGAAGTGATACTATAAGGCTTCCGTTTTTTTTCTTGAGGTACGGAACCCTCAAAAGTTTTGACGACCCGGGATTCTTGAACTATAATCTTCGTTATGCCACATTATGTTTTGTTTGGATTTAGAGAATAAAGGTCACAGCTCATTAGAGCCACCCGGCACCCACCCCGCACCGCCTCGTCGCACGGCATCCACTCGATGAGTAGTGGCCGAGTATTATCCGTGTATAGCTGATACACGGATAATATTCGGTCAGGTGTCGGTCATGAGCTGATGGCTATCCACGTCCTCTCGAATAATCTGTCTTTTTAAACAGGGAATATTGCATATCTACCGGCATAGTGATAGTATCCAGCAAACCTTTCTTCTTGTATATTTTAATGAATGCACTAGTTCTTGCAGCAAAACTGGACTTCACTCAGTAAAATGTTGGTAGGTGTTAAATAAAACGAGCACATAGAAATTAGGAAACTTTTACTATACAACTAACATACCCCGTAATATCACTTGACTCCGTTCAACTAGACTACAAAAGTACAAAAATTGAGCAAACATGTCATAGTACGTCTGCACGAATCAGCGAAATAAATAACTTACTTATGACACAAAGGGCGATGCGTTCCATACACACTCCATACAAAAAACATACAAAGTGATATCTTCGGAATGAAAGCTAGTTTACTAAAGTATCGTTATAGCGACATCTATTGGCAGTTCACGTAAACTTTAATAATTACACATTTTCTAAATTTCTATATTAGTATACCTACGAATCGAGTGGTTTATGTAAACTGATACCTATAGAAGCTAAAACGATAATTTAATTATAATTTTAAATTGAAATACATCCACAAAGAGATTTCTTAAACTATGTATGTTGGGGTCGGTTGGACCGACTTCTTCTGACCTCATAAAACCATTACTGGTTTATACGGCTTTTTGCCATTTTTAATTAGTGTGAAGTAGAAATATAAGTCTCTAATTACCCGACTGGGTAAAAAGGAAATATTAGCAATTCGAACTTAGGTAAGAGCAAAGAGTATTTTTGCAGTTAGCAATATCTTAAAGTAAGGGATATTGCAACTACCAAAGTAAAAACTGTGCTTCATAATCATCAATTCAAACTTAAGTATTAGGTTATACTGGCCTTTTATTAATGGCAGTAAATAAACAATTTAAATTTAACAGCTCTTTCTAAAACCTGCCAAACAAATACTTGTCCACCAAAAAATTAACACCATGTGAAAATAATTACCCTTTTTCAGCAGTCGGGTGAAATCTGAACATCTTATAGCTTTCATTCAAAAACCTGTATGTTACCATTTTGTATGGAGCGAGACAAAACGCATCACCTTCAAATTGACTAACATCAGACTACGTTTTTAGACTATCTCTAGTTGGTGTTACTATTGCTACAACGTGTTTCTTCGTCCTCGTCTTACCTAAAACAGCTTCATCTAACTTAGCTATCGTCGCACTGGGTGTAGGATAGTGTCCTACAAATCTTGAATGAGATGTAGGACGGACTATCTGCACTTTCTCATTGTTAACCATAGCCATTTCTTTTTCTTCATATTTTTCAGCACTTGATCTGTAAAATCTTCTAATTGGGGCTGTATTTGAAGCATTAGGATTCAGATCCTCGATTTGATCTGTTAACGTTTCTTGTTTTACATTTAAGTTTTCTATTGGCTGCATTTCTTGTTTAATTATTTCAATACTAGGTGTTGTTGTTTCTGGTTTAACAGTTGTTGTAGTTTCTGAGCTACTGTTTTTCAAAGTCATTCGTCGTCTATGCTTTCTTTCTTTAGAATCATTTTCTGTTGCATTCCCTTGAGCTATATTTATACCAGCGTTAACAGTGATTAGTTTAAAATCTGATGTGTTTTCAGCTGATGTTGAGTTTCTTTTGGCGTTTTTTGTTGCATTTCTGTTGACGTCGTAGTTTCTATTGCCTCTGTATACGGGGGCAGATTCTGTAGTTGTTTTACGGTTTCTCTCATCAATGAGTGGAGTGGGAGTTATGAATTGGACATTGTTGGTGATGCTAGCAACGGTAGGTATATTAGGTTGGACTGGAGCGTTAGGGACGGGAGAATTCTGATTTTGAAGAATATTCATAGCTTCTTTGATACCGTCCACGTCTCCCGGATTTGTTTGTTTCTTACCTGAAAATTTAAAAGTATGTGTAAAATATATTGCAATGCTTGTATAATGTTACAGATAAGATGACATTTCAATCGCGTAGTCTATCTGCGGTAATTTATTTATTATAAAACACATTAACAAGTACAAAACACTTAAATTGTGAAAAAATCGAATGCCCGATCTTGTCAGATATTAAAAACTTAATTAACTCTGTTATTAAACTCATCAAATGGCTATAATAATGGCTAACTTTTTCTTCGGGGTTTCATCAGTTACAGTTAAATACTCACTATCCTCTTGCATCTCCTTCTTGTAAGACGAGAAGAAAGTAAGTGCTTTCATCAACTGGTAGCTCTTGGACACCGGTATGTTGGTCTCATACAGCTTCTTAGTGTTCTTGCAGTCAACGTAGAACCACCAGTTGCACTTGAGGATAGTTTGGTCGAAGAGCGTGGACTCAGGACAGAGGAAGGATTTCATGACGAGACCATCGTCTGTTAGAGCGCAGACGTGGAACACCTGGAAATTAATACAGTTATTTTTTAATTAACTGTTTAGAAGGTAATAAGTTACAAATGCAGATGAAGGTAGTGTAAGATTTTTACCCATAGTGTTATTTGTAATAATCACTACAAAACTTTGAATACTGGAAAACTTTTTCAAAAGTAACTATGTGTCAATGGGCGTTACAAAATAGTTGAACTTAAAGAGCATTTTCCCTCTTGTTCTATTGTACAGTTCTAGGGTATAGCTAATAAGAGTTTTGAAAGCAACTTTTAGTTGCAACTTTTTAAGATTCAGAACCAGATATGCAGTCAGTGCTCTTTGAAAATATTCCAAGAAGATGCACTGAATAGTGGAAATTCAAAGAAAAAGTATTCTATACGAAAAAGAAATTTAACAACCATTAAGATGAAAGATAAAGATATATTTATTTGCTTTAAACATGTGTAGTTTACAGGAAATGCATCCCATAATGTATTTTATTTTTCTGTAAACCTGTTTCGGTGTACAATAAAGAGTTATTATTATTATTAACAACCAACTCACCATACACCCAAGACTCTCATCTCCATACAATCCAGGGAAGTACTTCTGGTCGCCGCAGTGGAAGTTGGTATCGGGCAGGTCAACCTTGGACTGGAAGTGATCGTCGAAGTTCTTCTCGTAGCCGACCGGGTAGTACTCGCGGGGCGCATTCATTACCTTGCCAGAGATCGGTAATCTGGAAGTTTAGAGATTGTGGTATGATGTAATTAATGGTATTTGTGATTCTCTGAAGTTCCTTTGGTGACAACTACAACTACTAGAAAGATTTATGTTTAGGTACTTTTAACATGCTTAGCACATAAATGCGTAACTTATTGGCTTCAACTAAAGTAGCATAAATTGTTTTTTTTTGTCACTAAAATAAGACATTTAAATTTCTGATATTTATGAATTAGTTACGCTGATTAACTAAAAACAGCAAATATTAATTTGTACTGCACAAGCACGTTAATAATTATGTGTGTCACAAACTATACCATTGAAATAGGTCAGCTATTGCTGTCATACCTCTTTGGCGGCTTCTGAGGTAAGGCAGTGGTCAATATTTCAGGCTCCGGCTGCTGCTGGAATACGAAAGGCTGTTCCGTCGTCGTCGTCGTTGTAGTGGTCGAAGACGTCGTCGACGGAACAGGGATGTTTGCGTACTTGCTCAACAACTGCTGCTGCCTCAAGGCTATCGCTGCTTCTATCGCCTCCATAGATATGTTCCCGGCTTTTGCTATCTCAGCTATCTTATTATTTATGTCTTCTTTATTAATTTTCAACACAGTGTCGTCTCCGTATCCAGTTATTGAATTGTAATCATCAACCTTCTTCGTGTTGTACACAACGTTGTTTGCTATATCGTGCACCTGATGTGGGACCGGGTCTACAAAGTTAGAAATAGGATTTTTATGGATGTAAGAGCTAGGTACAGAGTAAGAAGGGTGTGGTATGTGTATTTCTTTGAATACTGGAGCGGATATAAGAGTCATGGCTTGAGAAGGTGGCAAAGGTACGAATGGGTTAACTGTGGTCATGGAAAAAAGTTGGGGATCTATCATGGTGGGGTGTTGTGTGTTTCTGATTGGAGAGTACTGCTCTGCTGTCATTTGTGATACCATTTTTGATATTTGATTGTGTGATGGATATATCTCACTTTGGTATGCTAATCCTGGGCCTTTCGACTGTGGGATTGGCAGTGGCGTGTAGGTCTTGCGGGTCGCCGCTATGGGTATGACGGCAAGGGTGTCTTCTTTCGGCGGAAGAGGTTTGAAGGCTGGTATTCCCATGGGTACAGGCTTAGCCATGGTGACTGTTGGTACTGGCCTGGCCATAGTGTGCTGGGGGCCGACAGGCGCCTGAACCACGATAGGTTGCATGGTGGAGGTGACGTGTCGGTGCAAGCTGGTGAGCTTATCCATGGCGGATTGGTTTGGTCGGTTAGCTGGTGCCATAGGACGCATTATCCTGTTTTGTTTTCCTCGTTTCTGAAATTAAGAGAGCATTGATGACGTTAAATTAAGGTCAAGGACACGGGTAAGTATGTACAACGTAATGCATTTTTCATAATAAAAAATGAGAACATAAATTACCACAAAAAACGTATTATACTCAAGTTCCACATATAAGGCATCCGCAAAATACACTTAAACATTACATATACTAGATGCTATAAAAACAATCGTTGCACATTTTTACTTATTGCACCAAATATGGCAAGATCTAGTGTCGGATAATAGTCCAATCAAGACGATTTTCAGAGATCAAGTTGCGTTACATCTGTGTAAGTCCCGTAGGTAATAACAGTTATCTAAGATAATTGTCTTATAAATTGCGGCTCCTAAGCTAGGTTGTTGAAATCGCGTTTATGATATTTTTTGCTGTTATTATTCAATTGTTCATACTGGAGATTGGAGGCAAATATTTGTCAACGGTAAAATATGTAGCGTTGTTTATTAATCTGGAGTATTTGGAACCCTGTATGCAATGCTGGTTTATAAAGCACTTTAATTATTTACATCCTTTTACAATTTAACTAAATCAAGGAATACCAAGCAATTTAACCTCGGTGTTCGTAAAAAATTGGGCATTCAGCCGTAAATGTTGTTAATATTATAGAGGTATATGAAAATTTCGCAATCATAAATCATTCTAGATTTTTTCAGGCCCATTCTCGTCCAAGGTTTTAAAATGGTGGTCTCATTAATTTTATCCATTTTTTAACTGATTATATTTTTATTACGCAATATATCCGGCAATTATAGTCAAATATTTTTGCATGGGATACAACTCTAAGACATTTTTTTTAATATTATCAAAATCAATTTAGTAGTTTGGTTTTTAAAATTGAAATTGAAAAAAGTAACAAATAATGTGAAAATGATCGTATAGTTTGTTTTTGTTTGTTTGTTGGTAGGGACTTTCCTGCAATTGTTTTATTTAACATTTATGTGAAATCAAATAGGTAGGTATCTCACCTCTTGCTTCACATTCATTCTCGACGGGTCACTAAGGAGGTTGGGTGGCGCTCCATTCTTGACGCTGACTGACCGCCGCCTACTGGGGTCCAGATTGGTAAGCGACTGCTCAAAACCCAGCTCATCACCAAGACTGAAACCTGGAAACAGGAAAAAACCACTCCTTTTATAACTATAATATGACCACTAGGGCATAAATGGCTTACGTCGTGAATAATGACAGGTTTTAAAGGAAGCATAAGGCAAAGTTTAAAAAAAAAATTAAAATTATATGCCTCTCCAGCGAAGATGTCTTTGATTTTTGTTACTCTTTATCTTTATAGATCTCTAGTCTTCATCGAAACACCATACCATGTTTTACCATTGATCGACATCAGATATTTTTTTTTTTATAGTATCAGCCTTAAACAAGGAGTGGCCTCAATTGCCCCTTCAGAGAGAAAAATGGAAGGACGAAAGGGAGGCTTTTGCAGTGGGATAGTTCAGGGCTCAAAATAAATAATTATAATAAATAAATCAGCCTTAACTTTTGGTTCAAGATATGCAAGTTGCCGTATTGTGGACAAGTCTGGTTATTATTTTATACACAGTGTGTTCATTGATTAGTGTTCCTTACATTATTTTGTGTGATTCGCTTACAATTGTATGTAATTTTGGATTCTTACGAACTAATGTTACGCTTAACTTCATTAAAATATTTATTGCTGTTACATATTCTGTTATGTATACTATGTTATGTACTTCGACTGTATTCGCAACATTATTAGTGAATCCAGTGGTTTTATAATTAAGGTTTTGAACCGCAAATGACGTTGTGTCAGATTTAGAATGGATGTAATTTTAGAAACAATTGAAATAAATTATGTTTCTACCATTTGTCATTCATACCTACGTTCAATGAGATTAAAAAATAACTGTTTGCACGTCTCTTCTTCTGCTTGTCTTTTCCCCTGGTGTATTGGGTTCAGCTTTCTGGATTTAGCTGAATACTGTATTTTACATGAAGCGACTTGTATATCTGACCTTCACAACCCATTTTACTGTCAGCAAGGTAATATCAGGAACAATTTAGAGAGTTTAATATAAAGTCCTACTGCCATATCATTTATATCATTACCAACCATTGCTTCGTTAATTATTCTAACAGAAAATGTTTAAGAAGAAGAGAATCTAGGACTCTGAGACTGATCGTAAAAGGTATCTTAAGGTACATAATAGAAACCTACAAATTTTGTATAACAATGCGGTGCAAAACCCACAGTTAAACTGCTAAACCAGTTTTGTGGGAGAATGTTTTAAATAAATACTGTATCTCTTTTATAATAATAAATAAATATAAATAAATAATCTTACCTAAACTAGCGTGTGCTTTGATGCCTCCAAGATTTCTAACCCTGAAGAGACCAGACTTTTTGAAGGCGCAGTTGATTTTGAAACCGAAGTCTGATTCTAGCACACATGTTGGTTGCACGATTTCTGGAAAAAGAAAATAAAACACATTGTATTCACGTTGCTTTAGTGTAGAGTATATAGTCTTGCAATACTATAGGACGAATACTGAAACGTATATCAGTTTGAAGAGCCGTAAGTCTCATGTTGTCTTGCTGTCTCTGTCACTTTAAGGTGTCAAGTAGTGACAGATAGATATTTTAGAACATCTTAAAGTTAATTGGAGTTTCAGTATTCAGGGTAAGATACTCAATAGGAATGTTGTTTAAGTTTTTTAATTATAATATTTGAGGACAAGTTTTAGTCTGTTGGAGTTATGGAAAAAAGAGAGAATGAACACCACTGAACAGGAGCTAAATGGGGTTTTGAGTTTTAATCTTCTATAATATAAAAATGGATCGCCAAATGTGTTGGAAGCGCATAACTTCCGAACGACTGCACGAAATTGGATGATTCTTTGTTTACTGTGTTTGGGTTATTAGGACAAGATTTTTATAAAAAAAATGTTTATATTTTCGTTTAAACGAAAATTACAGGCGTTAATGGAAATCAGGAAAGGGAACTCCTTACGCGGGTGAAAGCGCGGGTCATAGCTAGTTATTTGTAAATAAATTTTATTGACTTTTATTTATTACGTGTCTTCACATACTTTGGTAGGGAATAACGAACGTTAAAAGCTTTTACTATCTTAAATGTAATATTTTGATGACTATTTTGATTCTGATTTGATTTGATTTTGATGACTATTTTGATTCTCTATCTTAATAAAGTATGAACATAAAGTCTAAGTTAGAAGCCACTCTGAAATTTAATAACTGTAATAAAATTATATTTTTACAATCACTCTTGCAGAAATTTTATTCGTGCAAAATTGGCTGTGTAACGGTAACTTATTAGTAACAATTATATTTAGCCTTCAAGCCCTAGATTTCCCTTCTTTATGATAGTCCAACTTAAAATAATTATCATATAAAGTTAAGATTACTACTGTATTTAAATAATTAATAACAGCTTCTTAAATTTAATTTCTACTAATTATCAAATGTTGGTGAGATATACATAGGTATTATGAAGATATAGAAGACCTACCTAAGTGTTTGGTGTGTGCAATAATTTTGCATGCATAATTAATTTTGAATGTTGATTAGGAGTGAACTGACAGTAGTTTAAACTGACACACACTTATTCATAAATGCTTATTAAACCTATTTTAGTTAAAATGGTCTTAAAATCGGAATCTTCTCTTTCATTTTGCAAATGTAGAAAAGAAACAAAACACTTGTAAAACCTATATTAATCTCACTCGTTTTTATGAATAAGGGCATTAGTTTAAAATCATTGAAGCGAAGACATTCTAATTTATCATTAATGTCATTTCTTGTACCTAATACAGTTAGGTATTAATTATTTTATGTAAATATTGATTACAGAACTAAATTTAAAAAAAAATAGTGTATTTGGCTAATGTCGAAAAATTTTCCGATCATATTTTTTTGTTTTTCTTTTCTATTTTATCCTCAGGCTTTAACACGAAGATTTCTTGGGAGATAACACATCAAGTCATTATCTTTTAATTAATACTGCGCCTGCATCTTATAACAACTAATTTCCGATACAGCTTAATGAAGCCTCCTTTCATGCCCATCAAATAAATTTAAAAAAATCTAACCTTGATTTTTCTTATAATCTCAAATAATTTCCGCTTCTAATCACGCAAGGAAGCCTCTATCCTGATTGCATCTAAACACATATTTTATTGTAATACAGATAACAGACGAATCGACAAGCACATCCCTCTGTTTAACATAATTACTAATAGATAATTAAACGCGGAACATTTTTCCGGCGGTACGTAAGCCAGGATTCTCGGCCTAGATTTCTCTTCGCCCTATTGTATTGAGTCATTGTCGGTTAAAGGAGAAGTTTCACTATAAGGCTGCATATAAGAGGTGTGCGAGGATGCGTAGCGAGGAAGGATTTGTTATGAACCAATAGGATTACTTTATTTAATTATCCTAACGCGTTTTATTTAACAGTTGTCAAATACCTTTTAAAATAAGTGAATAGTATTTTTTTTATAACTTATATTTTTTATACACATTAAAGTAAGCTAGACTTCAGTTGTTCTAAGAAAGATAAAAAAATACATTTTAAAGATTCAAAATATAAATTGAAAAGACGGTTTACTTATAGGCGATCATTAGCTTTTCAATAAGACATAATAATATAACACGAATTGGTCCTGTACGGCAGTATGAGCCGTATAGCTAAGTTCACATAGCATAATATTTATTACCTACGAGAAAGCACGCTGTCCTTCCGGTTTCGATAATACTCTATCATATTTATACGTCAACATTTTTTACCTTGTTAGCTTAGCAACCGGTCTCATAACTCTGGTTTTGTAAAATCACTCAAGTTCGAATGACACTCTTAACCCTTAAACATTTACTTCCGTACATAATACCTTGAGGGTTTGTTCACCTTGTCAATTAATAAGCCTCATTTATGTCAAACTGTTACGTTGGTAAATCATTGGTAAAACAATATTCCAATATTATCGAATTTTCAAGTTGGTACCTATAATGGGCAATTGGGCATATATAGAGAGAAAGAAAGAATAACGTTCACGTTCACAAAAATAACCTATTCTTTAAATGTTGATAATTTTATAAATTATTGTGGATCATCATACTATGTGGGTGTTCTTTGTACATGTGATTTGAATGTTTGTGAAACCCCCGTGCCACAAGGATTAACTTCATTAGTGCATCATTTAAAAAAATAAAAATAAAGTTTAGCCTTGATTTTTATAATTGTTGAACTTCTGCCCTTTATCTTTTATTTAACAACCCAATTAAATCACTTCCAAGTATTGACAAAGGTCTAGGGCCCGGCTCACGAGTACAGTTAATTTATACCTTACAGTACTTAATAGACTATAACCTACTTATTATACTTTGTCGTGATGTAATCATTTAACTGTTCTCCTGACAATGAATTATGTGTTTACATCAATATTGTTTATTAGGTGCGACAAGACAAAACTTCTACGTATATTAAATCAGTGTAATGCAGCTGTATAAGCTTATACCTTCATTTGTTTTAAATAGGTGATTGTCGTGTTGCAAAAAAAGGTTACACTGTAATAAATCTTATCTTATATATATTATTATTATATCTTTAAACGAGCAATTCTTGTATATATATATATATATAATCTGAATCTCGGAAACGGCTCCAACGATTTTCATAAAATTTTGTATGCAGGGAGTTTCGGAGGCGTTAAATCGATCTAGCTAGGATTCATTTTCAGAAAATGTAGTTTTATCCGTGTTTTCAGTAATCTAAAATCTTTAAACGAGCAATTCTTGTAGCTATATACGGCCATCAATACTGTTACAATTCAAAATAAACAAAATATTACATTTGAATTTGGAATCTGTCATTTTTATATGATTGTTCATTGTGTTTTCTCATTTTGGCGCCAATACATTGTACAATATTTTGCGATATTAAAATGGAGTGGGGTGATAAAGAGAACCAAATCGCTGTAATTGCATTATACAAAGTAGGTATGGAGCCAAATGCAATTTTTTAAATCTCCATACGCTTGGTATTAGTAAAATGTTTGTCGGGCTATTAATAGGTACCTACAATGAAACCTCCTCTGTTAGTGACAGAAAAAAATCAGACCGTCCACGTAGTATTCATACGAAAAAGGTGGTCAAAGCAGTAAGGGAAAGAATTCGAAGAAATCCTGTCCGAAAGCAAAAGATTTTATCTCGGGAGATGAAGATAGCACCTAGAACCATGACGCGTATTTTAAAAGATGACTTAGGACTTGCAGCCTATAAGAGATGTACTGGTCATTTCTTAACTGATAATTTAAAAAAGAATAGGGTGGTAAAATCGAAACAACTACTGAAGCGGTACGCAAAAGGAGGTCACAGAAACATTTTGTTTATGGATGAGATTTTTTTTACAATTGAGCAACTTTTTAACAAACAAAATGACCGTATTTATGCTCACAGCTCTAAGAAAGTTTCCCAATTAGCCGACAAAGTGCGCACTATCCAACTTTAGTGATGGTTTGGTGGGCTATTAGCTATGAAAGAGTGACTGAGCCATACTTTTGTAAAAAAGGTATTTAAACATCGGCACAAGGGTATCAAGATACCATTCTTGAGAAGGTAGTGAAGTCCCTTAACAATTTTCAATAACCAAGAACGTCCTTCCAGCAAGACTCGGCGCCGGGTCATAAAGCTTGTTCTACGAAGTCTTGGTTGGAAACGAACGTTTCGGACTTCATTAGAGCTGAAGACTGGCCGTCGTCTAGTCATCTTAATCCGCTGGATTATGATTTATATTGTCAGATTTAGAGAGTACAGCTTGATCTAAACGCCATGATAATTTAGAATCCCTAAAACATTTTTTTTATTTTAATGTTACTTTTGATTTATTGATAAGCTGTTAAAAAAAATAGTATTTGTTTCTTATAAAATATTAAACTAATTGCACTCGTGATTTTGATAACCAGTTCACATTTTTTTATTATTATGTCGGTAAGATCGAAAAATATTATTCATACTTCCTCATTTCATCAGAATGTAATTCGTATTTACATATAATTTCTAAAAAACACACTACCATAAAAAAACGAGCAAGGCTCGGTGATCCAGGTACTTAAATTTTATGCAAAATCATAATTGGAGCCTAAAACCTTTTTACACAATATTCTGAAGTCACTTTTGAATACATTTACATTTCAATAAAATTTAATTAAAATATCATTATATTTGTAAAAAAATGCTTTATATATAAAAAAAAATATATTTAAAGAACTGGACATCTTGCAAAATTTAATAAGCTTAGCTAAAACGATAACTCAGCTACGATTACAAAAACTTGTACACAAAATACACGTAAATAAAGCTCTTGATCAGCAGCTGGTATTGCACGACAATGTCAATACATCAAGATATTTAGCACTATTGCTACAAAAAGCAACATCTCTTTGTTTCGTCAGCTATCCTTGACTCACAGATGAGATTAAAATATTTCAAGTGGCAGAAATCATAGCCAAGTTCCCACAGTTAAAAGGTAGATACTCATTTCCAAAAAACAATAGATTATATTATTCTCTTTAATAACATAGGCTCGACAAAGGAGAGTTTTATAATGTCCGTCTTTAAGATAAATAAAAAATTCAAGACACATATTTTTTTCTTTTGTACTGTAAACAACACATTACGAATGTAAATTTAATTGAATTTTTGCGTGACGTCATTCTGTGCTATAATTTTTGCGCAACAAGCCCCCACTTCTCAACTTATAAGCGCCTTACCTTATTCAAATATTGTTGTTTCGATAATTAAAAAAATACATGACTGTCTTATATTTTTTTATCCAATTGACGTAATAAACCGATTTTTATATTATTCTCGCAGGAAAAATAAATAGGACAATAAACTATCAACTAAAGAGGCATTCAATTCAGAATATTATATTATAGCTTAAATATTGACAAAGTGCTTTCGATAAGAATCATCTCAGATCAAGGTCCCTTGCTCAAGATACTTAATAAGTTTCGTAGATCGTCATAACGCAACCATCGGAAACTGAATGAAATCTATTCATCTTTAAACAAATATGCAAATGATCAATTAATTAGATGATTCCAAATGGAAGTAGAAAAAAAACCGGTACTAAATTCAGATAAGTGAGTCCAGTTTTTTAATGGTATTTCGAAAGACGTGTGATATAATATGTTTATGGTATATTGACTTCTATTCACTTTCCCTGACCGTCCGAGTTATATATAGTTCGTGGAAAATAAATAAATAAAAGTGAGAAAACAGGAAACCAGTGAAATCAACTATGCATGTTGTGTTTGCTTAATAACCTAATTCTAATGAATGAACCTGAATGTACATGCAGTGACACAAATAGGAAGAGATGGAGAAACATTGCAAGCCGCAACCAACCCAGAAAACGATTCATAACCACGACCACTCCGTCAGGAGTGTACGACTAAGAAGAAAAAGAAGGAATGAAAAGACTTTTACTTGTGAAACAACATTGCTATCTAATATTATTATTATGGCTATAAGATGTAACTTGATACTATTCCCTAAATATTCTAAACTGAATAAACCACTACAGCCGCTGGAAGTCGAAAAAAATAAGAGCATCTTGTAATTTTATGTAGCATAACTGATACAAAGTCGAACAAACTCATTGATCGATTATAAAAACTTATCTTTGGCTACGTTCCTATATAATTACAATCACGATACATAATATTTTGTATCAGTAATTAGGTCCCTACGTATATAATACAGAAAGCGAGTTGATTACCCTCCTGGGCTACCTTCCCGAGTTGATTTCTTTGGCAGGCAGGAATTCTCATAATCCGCCTCCCTACGAAAACTTGCCTTCGACAAAAGGCCTTCTAAATAATTATGCATGTAGATAAAATAATTAGATGTGTAACCAAAATGGCAACCGCGGTGGATACCACGTAATTACTCTTATCACGGCACCAGGTCTTGAAGTTACAAAATTCTTACGATGCTATTATTAGGGATGTAATTTCTTTCACGCTCGTCTAAAAATAAAATGAATGAAAGGATTTTTGCATCGTTTTTAATGACGACCGGATTGATGCTATGGTTTGTACGTACCTTAGGTTTGTACGAACGGTTATTTTGAAATAAAAGCATAGTTTTCAAAAACTCACTTAAAGAAAAACTAGTAGGTTCATACATACAGTTGAAATAAAGTAGGTACATATATAACAAACATTTCATATTGGGTTTTTATAGTGTTTAATTTTAATGGAAGAAGTGAGGAGAGACATTGATACAGTATTGGCTTAAAAATAAATAAATGAAAAGGATGTCACACCTAACAGTCGGTTTGGAAAACCGACAATTTCTTGCATACAACTGCCGGATATTCTACCCAAAAATTAAGATTTTTAATTTCACAATTTATAACGGTTACTAAGTTACGCAAAACCAAATAACCTACGTCAATGATGTTAATACTACGTAATAAAAAAAAACATTGTAAACGGAATAATGTAAAAATGTGAACCAGCTGACCGGTTCATGCCTGCCGGATCTTTAGAGAAAGGTATGGCTTACTTACAGGTTTGACTTTGTAAATATTGGCTTGTTTGTTTGACTGATGTTTTGTATGTCAATTTTAGATAAATAGTAAGTGAGAGTGGATGTTTGTTGTTGGTTTCTAGAAGTCGTTTTGTTATAGTAGTATTAAAGTATAGAATGTATTTCATGATTTATTTATTGCTTCGTCATTTATTTATATAAGTTCGCTTAGTTCTGTATATATGTATATCTGTAGCTTAAAACCACAAACTTATTGATTTATATTTACAATACCACATTCGAAGGCTGGCAATTAACCGATTAATTTGCACAAAAATATATACTCAATAGAGCTTGTTAAACTAGAAACGTTTAACATAATTACGACGTCTTGTAGTAATTTCATCAAAAAAAAAACTTCTAATCACAAGTGATTCAGTACCTATTCTTGGAAAAACAATGTCTATTTTTTAATGCCAGATAGATGCCAATAGACAATAACTAAACAAAAATTAATACATTACCATACCACACAAATTTCTACAAGAGAAACTAAACATATGATCATAATATAGTATTGCACACAAAATCTTATAAATTAGGCATATTGAGGGAAAAGTGAAAAGAACGAACGATGTTCGACGAAGCATGGCCAGACAGGTGGACGTCGCCGTTGAAATATGAGCATGCGTAATGTACTACTAAGAACGCGAACTTAAGGCAATTTATAACAAACAAAAATAATTTTCACATTATTCTTCTTCTTTTCAAGTCGATGGTACACTTTTTTTAAAGAGTAGGTCTATTTAAATTTGATGCACCCAGTAGTTGGCCACATTAACTGCGGCGTCTTTGGTCAGATTAAAATTTTCACATTTACAACTCTGTACCCTCTGTGAAAAGTGATATAAGTCGACTTATATCGATTTACGTTTCTTAACATTGTCTTAAAGCTAATTTTTTTCTCTATTTTTCTGTCTAATCGGTGTGTCGGTATCTATCATAGATCGGGAAATAATTTTCGTGTATAATGATATAAGTCTCATTTTTGGTCAATTTTTACGACAAATTTCGTGTATTCTGATCTTTCTCGAATTATATCAAGTTGAACTGAGACCTTAACCTAACTCAAGTATGTGTATTTTGATTCAAATCAATTTGTAGCAGAAAACACCTTTGATATGTTACACATGCACATTGTGCGTAATGATTCAACTAGACATATATTAGCAAACACAAAGAAAAATATCTAAGGGCCTTTGTGAATAGTGATATAAGTCCAGATTTATCTCTATGACGCAAAAATAAAGGCGCACTATCGTTGTGTCAACTGATACAATTCAACTTATATCAAAATACGCGAAGCAATTTGGTGAACTAAGTTTTGTGAAAAATAATATAACTGTATTTGTATCTTTAAAGTACTGAAAATAGCGTGTGCGTTGTAAAAGTTGTCGTGGTGTCAAGTGATATTCGCAGCATTGCGTTTCTTATGTGTGTCTCCTTTCGTCACGGCCGACTTGGTCTTGAGGGAGCGAGAAGCGGAAAAAATGATGGCGGGTGTGGTCGTATGCAAACATCTCGAACGACACTCAAGACTCGGAACTGAAAGAGTGCGCGTGTTCACATTGCTGTCAAAATGAGTGGCATCGTAGGGTCATTTCGCCTGTTCGCGACCACTTAGTGCAATTGGCAAGTTTGAAGGAGAAAATAAAAATAACCCAGCAGTTATTTCAATGAAAAGTTTATGTAATATGTTTATTAAAATAGTCTATCTTAAGGTTACGTTAAGTTTTGTTCGAAACATCTTGTGTTTTTTTTTTAAAAGACAAACATCAGAATACGGCGATTTACCCAGTTTGCGTCCATAAAATCCAATTTGCGTCCACCCATGGGACCACTTTGCGTCCACCAGCTTAGAAAAGGAATTAAGGGGTGCTATTCTTATGATAATGTAAAGAGAGATTGGATTTTAATAATTTATTTATTAAAGAATTATAGTTATTTAAAAATCAACATATTAACATTAACAAATCACTATAAAAACACCTATTTATTCTTCTAAACATTAATAGAACTTAAAATTTTAAAACAAATTAGGTATCTACTTATGTAGTAAGTAAATAGTAATTTTAATCTGTTCTGTTAATTTTACCCTATAATCAAAAGGAATGTAAGTAAACTAACAATCAGCCTTGATTAATAATAAGTCTTTAGCTATATTGTATTGACAAAACAATACAATAATTTTGTCTAATCCTACTACTAAAAAAATGTAAAATCTTAATAATTTAAATTATAAGACAAGGTATGTTATTATTATAGCCCTAGAATTTTAATTGATGACACAAGTCACATTCAAAAGACTTATCTTTGGCCTCTAAATAACTTAATCCTACTAAACGAGTGCATTTCTGATGATATTACCATCTAATACACTTGTCACAGCCAATGTTTTTCTCTTCGTCGTCTTCTACATCTGAAATTAGTGTATCGTCACATTCAGGACATTTCACGCGTTCCACGGCTGGTAAATTTTCTTTCTCAATTTCTTTGTAACTTCTTGAAGAGGATGTATTTCCTTTCTTCGTTTTGGGTGTTTTAAAGTTTTTTTCTGTTCTTGTAACAAACAATACAAACAAATCAATTAAAGGGAATGAATAAAAATAGTGGACGCGATTTGGTTTTGTTATTATTCCCTGTAGGTATAATTTGCGTCCATTGCGGACGCAAAGTGGAAGTTTTATAAATTCGGTGTAGTAATTCGCGTCCACCTTATTTTAACTGTTCACTATAAAAATATAAGCAAATTCATAATTAATATAATTATTTTTATCATTATCAACTCATAGAAACAGCTCTATGTATCCAAACTACACAAAAAACAATAAAATACTTACCTTCAAACGCACCGCTGCCTACTATTTTTGTCTTAGAATCCCGCGCGTCTGCGCTCTCTTGTTGAACAGCCGTCACAAACTTATTTTTCTATACAGGATTGGTTGGGCGCAAGGAACTTTTGTCTATATGTGCCTCTTATACATTGAGGTATTGGCGGTAATTACTTTTCGGCTGATTGGTGTGTTAGTATACTTAATTTCGAGAGTTTTCAAACGGAGATCCGTAAAATGGACGCGAATTGGGCGATGGACGCGAACTTACCCTAAGTATTTTATTTTTACGTAGTAATTTATTGTTATTTCATTAACATCTTGAAAACCGTAAGCCCTAGCTCAAAAATAATGAAAAAATGCCCCCCCTTATAAACCGGGCCCCTCACAAAACTGCTGATATTGGCATCAAGGTCACCCATCCATAAAGTAACCTACACTTTGCTTAACCTTTGTTAACCTTTCAGTAAAATTTTAATTTTCTTTTTTGGATCGGTTCTCACGAAACTACAATTTTTTTATCTTCTTTATTTTATTATATATCGTATAACTCGAGAACCGGACGGACGTGCAAATAAAGAATATACGATTGAAACGTTACTTTTATTTTTACTTTTTTATACAAAACGTAGCTTTATAAAGCCACCAAAAAATATAATTCATAAACTTATATCATTTTACAACTAAATTTCACTCCACTTTATGCGATATAATTAAATTTAGATCAATAAACACCATGAGAATGATGCAATATATTTCGTGTAAACTGATACAACTGGTTTTTTTTCATAATTAACCCATACCAATTGGCTCCCATGAAACCTTATTATTTTCTGAACAACATTAGTTCAAGCGGTTTTAATATTTTTAGCTCTAACACTTTCATAAAAGTGTAAGAAAAAATAAAGTAACATTCAGCACCAACAATAAGTACAATGTGTAAAATGATATTATTTAACTTATATCATTATACACAAAGTACGTTCAATGTGGCTATTGATACAAGTGTGGTTTTTTTTAAATAACACACATTTTATTAACTTTAGGATAAATCCAAAATGTATCAAGGTTAGTAATCAATTATTCCAAGCCATTGCAGTTTAAACATTTAGAAAATTATCAAAAATAAAAAAGTTATCGAAATTTTAAAATCGCAAAACTTTAAACTCAATTTTCTCAATACTACATTTTTTGACTTATATCACTTTTCACAGAGGGTACAGAACTTTAGTTTACGTTTTATACCCATGACAGAATAATAACTTAAAATAAAAGAGTTTTTAGTTGGAAACTTTGAAGACCTTTACGAACGATATCTTTTACCATAGTGAGAGGTTACTACATATGACGCGCTGGGGTGTTGACAGGTTAAATTCCAGTTAATTGACGATCCACTGAAGTGGGAACTTGCGACTTTTAAGGAACTTGAACAGCTTCTCTTGTTTATTTCTGATCTACTTACGAAGCACCAAAAAAGCAGTTTATATTAAGTCTTTTTATAAAACGTCCTTGACATTATTATATTCATGATATTGCTTAGATGCTTCCTCAAGTCCACAGCATCTGCGGTATAAATAAATACACCAAGACCACAATAACGAGCACAATCGGAATGATCGCGCTCAAATCACCGTATAATCACATCAATTTTGTGACGCTCACGTAACTTACCTTCCATTGATACTTACCACTGTTTTGTTAAAGAAATTGATTGTGACAAATTATAGCGAGGTAATTTTATTTTAGTTTCACTCTTTTTTTTTCGAGTTACACCTCGTAATAATAGGTGTCTACCTACCATATTTCAAAAGAAGGTATAATAATAACCTGAACATGTATTTACTTCTTAAGGATTGAATTTTCGACCAAGTTGCAACGGTCGTGGTCGCAAGCAGGTAAATGCGCGCGTTAATTTATGTAATTTTATTATAATCCTGCAACGAGATCGTTTAAAAGTTAGTAAGCTATAACGGTTATAGCTTACTAACTTTTAAACGACGTACGTATAGGTTATAGTATAAACTATACGTAGTATACATTAGGTGATGCTAATGTATACTACCTAACTAACTTTATGTAATAAAAAACGAGTTTGTATTCCAGGGCTTTTAAAGTGTAAAAATTAAGGTCGGCATTTGTTGAATTGCATAGATGATACATGCTGTCTTTCACATATATTATTTAGTTCTAACGATAAAGATAAGTATGTGCTAAACTCATGAAGCGAGAAACTTTATCCCATCTCAAAAAATAATTGATTCAAATTTATTGACTTCATATAGAATACAGTGAAGACAATCGATCGTTGTTTATGTTTATAACAACAACCTAGTTAGCAAAACCTTTGACTAACATTTATGTTAGTGAAACAACCAACTCAAATAAGTAGAAAGTTCGAGAAAGTTATTTATTTTGTATTATTTATTTAAGCTCAAAGCATATTGTATTGGTAAGAAAAAAATATTTTAAAATTAAATATCGGCAGCGGTATATCAAACACATTCTGATGTCAAACGTAATTTATTGCCACTAGCAAATGATTAATCGTAAAAAACCGCCTACAAATCTTCAGGTCAAATTTCACCTTTCGCCTTTGACCTTAACGAAATGGTGTCAAATCGGCACTGAAGCTTACAAAATCATTGATGGACGGAGTTACCACACTATTATAGTATACGACAGGTGCTAGACAAAATAATTTGACTGAAGGCTGACCAATTAAATTGCAAATTCAAGTAAAAAAAAACCGCAAAGTGTTTTGTTATAAGAAGCTCGTTAAATGGATGATATTTAGAAAATGTATGTCGAAAATTGTATATATTTATAATAATAATAATGAGTGGCCAGTCACCACCTGCCTATTTATTTACATTTCTATCTGTAGAAAGGCAGGTGACATAGTTTTCCGAATAATTATTTAAGAAAATCATTCACGTAACACACACAAATCACTCACCAAACTAGTTTTAACTCTATAATATTCACAATAGTTCTGTAACTACCACGGGCTGTTTATGTCTGCTTGGGGTGGATGGCCCCTGGTAGGTGCCCCATCCCATATTAGAGTAAAGTTCTCAACAAGACCTCTGCGTGTCGGACCTGTGTCCCCACGTAAGCCTTTCAAAGGACCGGGTCTCTTCTCTTGAAGTTATCCCGTGATATACAAAGAGATACAAACAATTATAAATAATAATACCGACCTAAAAATGTCCCACTGGTGGGCACAGGCCTCTTCCCATATAGGGAAGGAATGAGCTTTGATCACCACGTTAGCTATTGCGGGTTGGCGATTTCAGATTCCATTTTTTAGAATAAAGGTTTTTCTCACGATGTTTACCTTCACCATGTTTCTTTGCAATTATTTTTTTAAGCAATAATATATGGTTATTATAAAGAGAACCTAGCAAGCATTGTATAAAGACAGGTTTTCAAAATACAGGAAGTGTAACTTGACGAATAAACCTAGATAGGTTGAATACAAATAAAACGATGCACAATCTATGCAAAAGCTTTAAGTTGTTATAGCCTTCGCTTTCATATAATTAGCAACTCAAATGGTCAACTACACAATAGGTACATTCAAATTTAATATTGTTTTGTCTTTACTTCCAATAACATGAATAGTATATCTTTAGCTTTCTTTCACGTCAGGGCTGTTAAATATGATTTTTATAGTAAGTTCACTTTCATTTTCGCTGGGAAAGTTTTGGTAATGTCACCAGTTTGTCACGGTTACATTACTGGGTTTAATTATGTAAAGTATTTTTTTGATGTACCTATAAATTGACGTGACTGTGATGTAACTATAGATAATTTTGAATTTGACTCTCTTAGGGCCAGTTTTTGTTGTCCCATTTATTCATCAACTTTTATTCTAGCAAATGGTTAAATAATGAACCCTCCATCTTATTTGACCATTTAATAGACTAACAATAATAATTGATGAAAACACGCATTTTGATACCATTAGTTATTAATTTAACCATTGCTTGAGTTAACTCGGAATTAAAAACACTGGGCTTTACTCATTCTTCTCTATATGAGAAGAGGCCTGTGGGGATTATTATTATATGTTTCGTATACAAAAGCTGGTTTTAAATTAAAAAAAAATAAGCCTACATTATTCGGTCACTGTGCTACTTGGCAAAGATAAATCAATTGTCTTGTCACATAATCTGGCGTTAAACCAATCTGATAATCATAAGACCCGCCTAATAGCAACTAGCTAAAACTCCTAAACAATGAAGATTAAACAGGAACGTATCATGCTATATAATAAAATTGAAATATCAAATTCAAATCTTTATTTGCATTCATGTGCGAAAGGTTCTTACAATACAAAATAATATCTGCAACGCCATAATCACGGTAATATTATAAATAATGTTAAGCATTTTTTAATCAGTTCCAACCTCATACAATTAAAGCCGACCTTTACGAAAAAATCAAAACGTAACACATCCAAAAGTCTCAACTTAAGGTACATTTACAATACTCTCATTTTGACACACTTAAACCTCCACTAGGGCCAATGAAGAGGCTACGCATGTGATTCAAGGCTAGTTTTGTATAAAAATGTTTGTGATACAACCCTCGAACACTCTACGCATGAAACACTATAAATGTTTACAAGCGAACACGTGCATTCGACGTAGCGAGGACATCGTGCACCGCGTGTGCCGCGTGCGCCGCAATAGAGACATTATTTTGTTTGGATATAATACTGACCTATAAATGTACGACTGTCGGGCACCAGCCTCTTCTCGTATAGATAAGAAACGAAAATTGGTCACCACGCTGGCTGAGGGTTGGCGATTTCAGTTTCAAATTTTTGATAAAGTGCATTGTCTACCTTGTAGTGGGTTCGAAATTGCAACCTTGTACACCAAAACCCGTTCGTTGAACCGCTAGGCCATCACGACATTTTTGTTTGGATGTTGTGTGTCGCAATAAATGGCCCCCACTCGTGTCCACATACACTTTGGTGTGAGGTGTGTAATATGCTCAATATGTGTGTCCGTCTGTAGTGTTACATGAGTTTGACACCCGGTGCGTACATTGAGTATAATATGTTGCTAAGTTGTAGGTTAAAAACTAGGGTTGAGGTCGGTTACGGATTCATGAATATTTTGTTTCCAGTTTCGGATAGCAAACAGTTTTATATTAGACATCCAGGTTTCAGATGTGACCTTTAAATTTTCAGGATGTACCTACCGATTGGGCTGACATTTCAGATGTGAAATTTTCAGGAATGTATCAATTAGGCTGACAGAATCCTGTAAAGTATTTCGTCCCCAATCCGAAACTTTCGGAATCTTCTTTAACGGTTACAGTTTTGATAAATATTTATTCCGGAAAACCGTTGAAGGTTCATAACACTCAGATATAAAAGTATCATTAGTCTGAAGTTCAGATTACTGACATCGTTTTCAAGTGATTACCCTGTTATTACGGTCATTAGATCACCGGGTGAACACTAATGGCGTATAATGATGTATTACGGCGGATATTGTGTAACACGGTAGATAGGTCAATGCTTTATTGATATCACGAGGTTCTAATCACTTTTCAACATGCATTGAATTGATAAGTAGATACTTAAAGAGTATTTATTGTTATATGTACTTGTTAATAGGATTAAGTGAGTAATGAATAGGTTTCAAAACCATTTTTTTTTCTGATTAAAACATACATAAAAGAATTTATTTTTCTGTAGGTGAAAAATAATAAGCCACGCGGAGGGCTCGGTGTGGCAATATTTTGAGCTTTCACTGTTCTAAAAAAACCATGGTCCAGTCTCTTGGCCTTGAAGAACACCCAGACTTGGAACAAGCATTTGTGGATCACACAAATGCTTGTCTCATGCGGGGATCGAACCAGCAGCACTTCCCGCACAGTGGTAAGTAACTAGCGTGGTGACCTATACCACTCGCATATCCGTGCAGTCAATTGTCAATAGTATCTCCAATAAGTTGCAAGGTTGTCGTTATAAGACTCCTTACTTTTATTCAGTTTATGTTTGTACCTAATAAGGTTAGTTGAACGGTTCAAAGATCAACCAACACTAAATGTAATCGTTATTTATAAGTATATTGCTTAACTTACATTCTACCAATTGTAAGAAGTGAAGATACCACCGACGTGACCTCGACGATTTGCAAATACTTAAAATCATTAAAATTCAATACTATAGGTACTTACAAATAATAGATAATTTCAACAGTTCTTAAATCAACTATCACCTCATCATAAAAGACTTTTAACACAAAGTTAGTGGAATTGATGAATTGCTAAATGCCAGATTACAATAAGTATGGAATTGAGAGTTTTCATTGACCGCATATAAGTAGCGCTACCTATTGTGAAAAAATTGCAGTTTACATCCCCGTTACTACAGCACTCGCCAATCATTATGGTCGCTCTGAATGTAGCCGTCGCGACGAACTCGCGCATGGTATACTCATCATACTACTACATACTCTTGTACACGCTACTCATACACTGGCACTAACGCGCGGGAGGCGAGGACACTTGCAGCTGGAAGACAGCGCGCGCGGGCGTGCCTTGCCTCCCTTCCCACGTACGTCCCGTACCTGATTTTGTGTTCTGTGCGCAGCGTTATTCGGCTAGGTTCGGAGCGGACATAAAGTTTGGCGAGAGCTGTACTATGCGCAACGTGCTGACTGCTCTGACTGCTGGTTGCTCTTTGGGCATGTAATTTTAATGTTTGTTTAACCCCCGCAACACAAGGATTAAATTTTATTCTTTGGTATTAGTTTTCTTATAAAAATACGTATTAATAAAAAAAGTTACAAGAAAGCAAGTTGCATTCTAACGGAAAAATTCGAGTCGCGTCATGATTTTAACATAGATAAAACATGTATTAACAGAATATACCGGTAAGAAAAGATAAGAATCGGAGACCATTGCCAAATCTATGGCCTTAAGTATTAATAACCTGAGAAGTATTAAAAATGATTGTGTAGTTATATTACACGATTTGTGTCAAAGTTATGAGACTGCCAATGTGTAGGTTATGAATCAACAATATTTTATAATTCATTTGTTAATAAGAATAGAAAAACAAGAAAAATTCGCAATTTACAAGAAGACAGTAAACATGTGACAATGCGTATCATTTATAAGTGGGCTGTGATGTGACAGCAATTGTATTCAAAGTGTGTTCGAAATATCGATAAAAGAATTATAAATATATCTACTATATAAAAATAAGTCGGGTTTTCCTTCCTGACGCTAATATAACTCCAGAACGTACGAACCGCTTTCCACGGTTTTGCATTCGTTGTAAAGGTCTTTGGCTCCGTGAGGTTTATATAATTACATTAAAAAAAAAGACCGCGGGCGGAGCTGCGGGTAACAGCTAGTCAGGTATAAAAAATACCATCCAATATTACATTAGCATAATGTAAAATAAATTCAGGTACTAAGGTTTTATTTAGTATATATCTGCTTTTAATGGTAGTTTTTCTGTTTGCTGATGTTAAATGTGTTTTATAGTAGCTTTTTCCCATGCCTCCACCCGTGTGAATTTCGGTTATCGCGCCAAAATCATAGTACTTAGCCTCCTTCAACAAATGGGCTATCTAACATTGAAATATTTTTCCATATCGTACCAGTAGTTCCTGAGGTTAGCTTTCAACCAAACAAACAAAGTTTTCAGCTTGATAATTTTAATATAGATTTAGATATTATAGAGCTTAACTTGTATAGAAGTCGATCTAAATTAAGAAAAAGTAATGAAAATTATAAACGTTCAATACCATCCTGTCACATTCCAAAGCCTTTAAATGTAATATGCGAACTGAGCCTAAGCAATTATTTTTAATGCTCGCTATATAATTTAATTACTAAGTCATTACGATGAATACATGTCCGCAGAGAAGACAGCGCTACCAACATTAGAATAACTACATGATTTTGAATGTTAATTATCCTAACGCCTAAATTAAAACATTGATGTCGATTGATATGACCTGTTATAAATAGATTTTTTTCGACAACTAATAATCAAGTAAATCACATCACATTTTTACAAACGAACACATCCGTTTAAACGGTAACTTAAAAGTTAAAAATAAATATTTGCACACAGATTACTAATTATTTTTTTACGTTAAATTACTTGGATATAAACAGATAATTCGCGTAACAAATTTTTGTGAGATTCGCAAATGTGTACAATGTGAGTATGAGGAAACATAAAAAACACTATTAAAGTAGCAACTCTTTATACCATACATTAGCAAAAGGTCTTTATAAAAAGTTTATAATAAAAAAGTTTTTTTTTTCAAATCACACCAAATCAGTACGTTTGTTTAGGAGCTACGATGCCTCAGAGAGACGTCTAACTTACAAAACTCCTCTTTTATTTTATTTATTAAATCTGACAATTTTGTTAAAACTCAGTTAAACATGTGGTTTTACCTTAACAAGTTAACCTGCACGCAACAAGGTCGGCAGACTTTCAAATATCAGATATCACTCACATTAGCAACGTACGTCATTCTAGGGCCAATCAATTTTAAAGGCAGGTTACATCCAATTTATTGTAATTAGAACACAAGGTTTAGTTTTCAATGTCATATTTGAGTGTATACATGCTATGTAAAATTTAGTAATTTTATAGCACCCAATGCTTGTCTTTCCTTAATCAGAACAACGTGAGACTACTCCTCACCTTATAGCCTAAAATTAATAAGTGCATTAATTTAAAGTATTGGTAATATTATGATTTATACCTACCTCTAAAACAAAAACAAGAAAAAAATACTGCACTTTTATCTGACTCATCAAAGATGACATCATTCATTGATTTATTCCGTTCTAATACCAACAACTAATACCACTGGTATTTGTTTCATTCATATTTATTTTCTATTCCGAACGGGTACCATTATTTAAACTAATACCAAAACAAGTTTAAGGATATAAGGTACAGTCAGTGAAAATGCTTTGTATGAAATTGTAAGACTTTTAATTAAAAAAAAAAGAGTATCTTAATCCAAAAAATTATATTAACTTTTAGACGTTTGTAAAAATATTAACAAACGTCTAGCTCAATAATAAAATATGTCTAATAATCAACATTATTATAATTTTAGTTCCTCCTAGTGCATGTGCATAATATCTTTGTTGCAAAAAAAACAAAACAAGAACAATTTACTTACAATCTAAAATTACAAAATATCTCAGAAATTTCGCGCAGGTAAAAAAAATTGCAAGATGATTCACATAAACCTGTTTTTCTCTGTTTTGTGGCATAAACTATCTTTGTGTTTGTAAAAATATTGGAATGTCGTGAATTTGGAAAGTTTTAGAATTATATATTATTATAACAATAATTTGATTAGGTTTGACTGAGCTGACTGTACCAAATTCAAGTTGTTGGTATTCGTTCGCACATTAAATTTAATTATTTAAAGATTGGTATCCGTTCGGAATAGAAAATAAATATTGTTGAAACAAATACCAGTGGTATTAGTTATTGGTATTAGAACGGAATAAATCCATTCATTTTGTCAATTTTGACATTTCAATATTGGGACATGAAAGGTTATTAAAGTAATGGTAATATTATGATATTATTATACTTCAAAACAAAAACAAACAAAAAAAATAAAAAACTAACGTAAGCAAAGGCCCTTTTAAAATTGGAATCATTTATAATCCGAAAATTTTGTTAGTTTAGGTACCTCATCTTAATTACAGGCACTAAAAAAACAAACTCGATTCTTTCACCTTTAGTTCAGTATTTAAATCATCTCATTTCTTCCTTTGATAATCTAGGTAGGATTTATAAATTTACTATTAACTTACCACACGTGTAAATCTAATTACATTTAATTAATATTGTGGTTTGTATCTGCTACTGGTGAATCCAATTTCAATGTCGCGAAACATTCAATACGATGTTCAATGCCATAATTATGTAGACGTTTAGTTCGCTAAAAAACTACTTCTCACTACGTAAGTATTTAAATGCCCAACAAACTTATTAGTGACGTACTAAGGCCTGATTTAGATCTAAAACCTAATCAATGATTTTAATCTTAATAAAATCATTGATTAGGTACGTCTTTTTTTATTTGGAAAACTGAACAAACAACAAGAATAAATTAAATACTAATAGAAACTCGAACCTGCGACTACTGGTTCAACGCACGAGTTGCTTTGCTAACTAAGCAACAGAGTTCATTGCCCGAGTGTGCAAATTTCTCCTTCCCTATTATATTGCACGTCTTGGGGCAACTGTGCGCTCATCTGAGCAATCCAATATTCGATTGGTATTCCCGACTTGATTAACGAATTAGTTAACTCAAAGTCTGATAGATGGCGCTGCCCGAACTATATATAAAACAACAAGGATATTTTCCACATTTGTTTCAAATTCATGGAATGCGCTTATAACTCAAGTACATAGTTACACAAAGTAGAAATCTCAAGTATTCACACTTATCACGCGCTACTGAGCACAAAAGTATTGGTCAACATATTGTTTACCAACTGCAAACAAAAAATGTTTGACTGGAGTAGACATGTTGACTCAATAAAATGATGTCTTATATTACAAAAATTAAAGGTGTAGCCTTCAGCTATCTAATTACTTTGTAAATATATTTTTCAGAGTTGAACTTTATGTAATATCAATTTATAGTTTTTCCCTTGTCTCCGTTTTCTATATTTTATTGGGTCTGTTTACAATCCTACCTACAGAAATGTATATTGTTGTAGGTACTTTCTTATTTATTCCTCATTAGGTATATAATATGCTCATACCAATTATTCGAATATCAATATAATACACAAGCATTTTGATGAATTTAAACCAACCTTCATGCCGGAAAAGATACAGCTGAAGTCTTTTAGGAACTTACCTGAAAGAAAAGAAAAATACAGTAAGTTATAAGTGTTATAACCATAAAAAGGCTTAATTAGCGAAACAATCAATGTAGATCAATTTATAATATGAATCGTAAAATATCCTTTTTTTATTTAAAAAGTTTAATTGTCAAATTAATGAACAGGTACTTGTATTCCGCAAATTATATATTAATTCAAACAACCTCGTACATGCCATTAACACACACAACGTTATAATTACACCCATCATAATTTCATCAGCTGGTACCTAAACACATAGCGTGATGATTTTGCAATTAAACCCACGTCAACAACCTTTGACACTTTGTCAAGAAGACACTTCTATTAATAAACAATTTTAAATACGTTTGCTGCCTCAAACATTTCGAAACTTAAGTAATCTATAAAAACAAGTCAAAATTTGTCTATGATGTCTGTAAAGACTGAGGGCAAGAAATTGCCTTGACACCTAGACTACAGCGGAGCCAAAGAAAAATATATCTGATCCGCTGACGGCAGCATCGCTGTTGTTGAATTTAGTGTTTCAAACCAATAGAATTTTAGTGGTATTATATTTAGGGTAAAAGTAATACCTATATATACCCTCGCTTAGGTGTACATAGAGTGAATAAAAACTGAATTTCCGATTATTTAATATTCAGACTATACATAGGTAATGAAATTAGTAAAATAATCTTAGTTTCTGATTTGGCCACAGGTCAGAAAAGTTTGTGGTACTATATCGGACGTATCACAGTCCCATCACCTACGAAGGTCACAGACTAACATCTAAGTCAGTAAAATTTCTGTTGAGGATCATAACATAATTTCTACGTCATCATCACCAATTAAACTAAGCACAATAATTCGATTCCCGACTACAATTTAAAACTATGCTACTGATGTAGACTCGATTCCTCTCCCCCATATCCCGTAGAATTCCATAAAAGAAAACTAGGGAAAAGTATAATCCGGTTGCTCTTAATAACCACTTGATATAAGTTTTTACGCGATCGGTTTATTGATCCAGTACCTTCCAATGATCTTATAATCACTTATCTACTTGTTTTTTGCAGATAGAAACTAAGACTTGACGTTGCAATATAGGTCTAACACGCCCCTTTTAAGGCTTGGATCCGTCTAACAGATTAGTTTAGTGATAGTTGGTCATAATCGATGGATAGGAAATTATGTACTTTTTACCTCGTTAGTAAGGAGTTTTTTTCTTTTCATTTCCGAATTTCTAGAACAAAAATATGTTTAATTTGCCAGCCTACCTGCTGATATTGTCAATTTGTTTCAAATAAATTATTGATATTTCATTTGATCCTAACGGGCCTGTTGGTCTAGTGGTTAGTGACCCCGACTGCTAAGCCGGAGGTCGTGGGATCGATTCTCACCCAGGACAAATCTTTGTGTGATAAACACGATAATATTTTCTGTCTGGGTGTAATTTATTTAAATGTATGTATTTATAAATATGTAAGTATGCAGACGGCCGTGTGTGAGATGACCAAAGATATTACTATATTATTATTATTTGATTTAAATACTTTGAAGATTTTCCTTTAAAGTCTCAACACCAATTTCTCCGTTTCACGTCCCAAATATACTTGTCACTTCGATTTGTATGCAGATTCGTCGGCCAAACAGAATTCGGATGTCCGCCGTGCGGCCGCGTCGCGGTGAAAGTGATCAGCGAGCGACAATGATTGGATGCGGTATTCCATTTACATTAATTTTATGCTTGATCATGAATATAAATATGTGGCGATGATTTTTCAAAACTTGTAACATACAACCATTAATCTAAGTATTATTCTGTTGTTCTCGTTTAGGTATACCTAGCTTCGAGTAGTGGGTTTATGATAATCATTGTTAGCTTAGTCTTATAATCAACCAAAAATCATTTATTCAAATAAGGCTCTAGCACTTTTTGGAGGCCAAAAACATTGACTGCAAACTGATTTCCTCACCCTTCACCGCTTCCTAAATGCTCTAGCTGGAAATAGGAAACAGCGCAACAAACTCCCCAGTAGCAAAGCATTAAAATTGTGCTTCAAAGTCTATTAAGGTTTTTTTAAATTACTTATAAAAGTATAAGGTACCGACTTTTTTTCGAATACGTACTTATTAATAAAATTCTTTATACTCACCTAAACAATTATCTAACAAAGTAGATACATAAATTCAAAAGACAACATAAACAAAAATTCACTTTCTAAATTGACATATCCAAAATGTATCGACATTCATGACTCCAAGCGAACTCGTGACGTGACGACATTGACCGTCTCGGTCAAGGCTATACCCAACAATTAGCTTTGAAACCAGCAATGTATGCCAAAATTTCAATTTCACCGAAAACACACAAAAGCATATAAGTACTATTTAGTATAGCTTTGTAAGTATAATTTAACACAAGGAATTTCTCCTGTCGTGGTCAACACTATGGTTAGCGTAGGAAACCGGTCTTTGCGTGAAATCGGTTTCACGTCATTGTTATACAAGAAGCTACCAGAACGACCGTGTAAGCATGTGATTTCTTGTGTTTAGGCTGTTTTCATCCTCATTAATTGCAGTTAGTGTACAGATCATATTTTTTATCCACACAAATTTTATTAATATGGAAATAATTCTGTCTCAATAATTTTTTATGAAACTTGGTATGAAGGTTTTATAAACTGCAAAATTAAGTTTATTTATTGTTCTTACAAAAAGGTTGAAAGATACAAGCTTTTCTATGTTAATTGACAAGATTAATTAGCTGTCATTGATTATCAAGACTTAAGGAGAAGACAAAACATAAAATTCTCTTTTTTCCGATGCTTAATTTGTTTCTAAACCTTTCGTTAAATCCCAAGATTAGCTAAGTTTGAAAGCTGTGAAGATATCAGAATATATTATAAGGTATCATAAAACTAAATTAGTTCTGCATTAACATCTATCATCTCATCGCTCGTCATCATAGTTTCATCATTAACATTGTGCAAACTAATCTAACGCTAATTCACCAACAAATTTAAGCAGTTTTAAGCAACAACCTTATGTTCCTATAACTTTTTAATGTATATGAATAATAATTAACATTGAAATGAGGGGATACTTTGCAGATCTCGATATTATTGTTGCAAGGTAACTTTTCAGTCCTATAAGAACTAATATTATTAATGCGGAGGGGCTCTTGGCTAAGTGTAAGCCATGCGGTTGGACCGATACTAAAGCCGCGTTTGTCGCGGTTGGCCCTTGGATGGGTGACCATGTGTTAACATACCGAGACCCGTCCGTGCCTCGGAAATCACGTAAGGCCGTTGGTCCCGACTGTCATACAGTGATCTTCGACAGTCGTTAAGTCATTACATTTCTGTCAACCAGTCTCATTATGGAATACTGGATTACCGGATTACCTAGCAATGGGTTGTGGAGGTCAGAAAGGCAGTCGCTCCATGTAAAAAACGGTATTCAGCTATATCCAGAAGTATTGGTAGCCGACCCGAACATAGCTGGGGAAAAGGCTAGGCTGTTGATAATATTATAATAGAAAAGTATGGAAGGATGGATCGATGTTCTTTACTCAGTTGCTTCATTGTGGCGAAGCGAATCTAGATTATGTTTGGCACAGCGGTAGACTATAGTCTAAAACGACACAGGATACTTTTGATCTTGGAAGTAAGATGCTATGGGATCAGTTTGGACCTCCACGCGGTAAACAACAGGTTATTTAATAATTGCTTGGAACTTTGAAAGATCATGCTGCTAATTTATTGCGTTACTTAAGATCATAAGTGGTCATTATTTCAAAGACTACTGTGTACCATTAGTGGTCCATATTTAAGTTTCGTCACTGAATTGAACGAAGATTTTTACAACGATTAATAGAATCTTATTATCACGCATTACGCATTTGATTGGTCATCGAAACAAACTGATTACTAAACTATTTCTTATGCGATACGCAAGCCGCCTGTCAGTTCTTACGCTAACAATCGATCAATCACGACAGTATTTGTGGCTGGTTACGACAAGTAAGCTATAGTCTTGCCCTATGTGATCATCTTTAGGATTTATAATGGGGTTAAAGTTATATGTATAATATACCAGAAAGAATAGGCTTAGTAGCGGTTTCGCCCTAATCTTGCTCGCCCGAATCGGGCGAATGAACTACTTTTGATTTTGAATATTTTTTAGGGCCGGTTTCGCCCGAGACAAATTTAATAGCGGGCGAATCAGGTCAAGTAAAATTCAGTAATGTACTATTCGCCCTAATACCATTATACCTCAAAAAATAAGCCTTGATTTTATAATTTTTATACAAAAGTACAGTTGCGTACACAATTGTTACTTATAATAAAAAAAAACTGTTGGTGACTCTGGTTCCTGTATGTCTAATATTATCTACTCAACAAAATAAAAAGAAAATCAAAATCTAAACAAGCTATTGATAAAAATAGAATGTATTTACCTATTATGTCAGTCAATTGGTTTAAATGGGTGGGTAGTATTAAATAAAAATCAAACATAATAAGCAGATATATTTTAATTTACACAAAACAATTTGAAATAAAAACTATTAATAATATAGCAACACTTATATATTTAATTATACTTCACGGTCGTCTACTCATTATAATTTTGTACTTACTAATAATCAATCACAGTATTTTTACAAATATCAAAGCACAATAAATATAATTTTGTACTTATTTATATTAAATATTTTTTTTGAGTAATATAAATAGTATGGCAGATTTCAATAATAATCACAGTTTTTGTAATTATAATCACAGTGTTTTACTATAATACATTATCTCATAACTAAATCTAATTTTTAATCATAATCATTATCACATTTTTCATTGCTTTATCATATTTTTTTAATTTGGTATTTATTCGTAATTAGTGTTTTTATTTTATTTTACAAAGGTACACAAAATAATTAAACTCGCAATTTTTCAATGCACAATGGTAAATTTATTTCACCATTAAGCAATTGTTGCAGGATATCATCGATCCTATTCTGTAATCTAATAGTCTCAGGACTTTTTTTAGATATATATTTGTTATAATTATAATGATAAATAATAATTTGAATCTTTATAAAATAGCATTTAAGAATACAATTAAATTTGGTTTTGGTTTGCACATTTTATTAAAACGCGAGTTCCAACCTTCAATTGCATTGTTGGTTTTGTGAGAAATATCATTAAAAAGATCATTTGTCGGAAAAATAATTATGCTTCCTCTTTAAGCCAAGTATTGACAAAGTAATCATTAAATTCAGTTACTTTGTCCTCACTTTTATTTTCAGCCTGCACATATAACCACCCATCTATTTTATACTCTTGAGGCAAGTAGGTATGCTAAAACCATACATCTTTTTACATGCATTTTATGAATTAAAGACTTATCCATTGCTAACTGTTTCGCTTTCCTCCACAAGCGTCTTTTAAAATGAAATAGACAACCTTGGATCCGTGCCTCTGGAAAGGCTTTTTCGATGGCCAACATTGCACTTTTTTCAAAATCTGTTGTAAAACGTTTTGGGGAGATTTGCGGTAATTGACTCTTAATTAAATTAAAAAAAGTTTTGTAAGTGTTTTCTTTTTTATTAGGCAATAAGGCGTATATAGCTGGAAGAATATTTGTTTTTTTGTCAGTACTACCAACATCAACGTGAAGCGTGTAAACTTGTAAAAATGAAGGAACACAACTTTTAAATGTTCCATCACAAAAAAACATTTTCTGCATTTTTAAGAAAGTTTAAAACTTTTTTATTTGAAAAGAGTATAATACAGGTTTCGCTGTCTTTAAAATAAGCTCAGATGAATAACTGAGTCCTTAATCTGAGGTTATAAGACACCGCGTTTCGTTGTATGAAAAAATATACGTATGTCGTATTAATAATCGTAACCGAAAAACGCTTTACCGTGGAATGAAATGTTGAGACTGTTGTACCAACCTCTTAACCATATTGAACTAAATCAAGAGGCTGTCATCGTTGTGCAAGAAATGTATTCATGATAAACGTGATTAAGCGGTTAATTCTATTTAACAATTTTTATTTAGTTTTGATTTAAGTCAAACGTTATGCAAGCCGCCCACTATTTTCGAGTAACACATGTGCCTAAATATATCCTTTTTAAAAATATTTGTACATGGTGCGCTCGACTGTACTACTTATTTTTTCAGAGGTATTATGGTATTAGGGCGAATAGTACATTACTGAATTTTACTTGACCTGATTCGCCCGCTATTAAATTTGTCTCGGGCGAAACCGGCCCTAAAAAATATTCAAAATCAAAAGTAGTTCATTCGCCCGATTCGGGCGAGCAAGATTAGGGCGAAACCGCTACTAAGCCAAAGAATATTACGATACTAGCTGTTTTGTGCGGTATTACCCGCGGTTTATTAGACAATTTATTTTTTTGAGATATAAGGCTATCTATGTGTTAATCTAGGGTGTCGGCTACATCCGTACCAAATTTTATCTAAATGGATTCAGCCGTTTGAGCTTGAATACGCACACACTCAAAAACTGTCGCGTCTATAATAATATTTTCATATCAGTGTTTAGCATAGTGGCGCCTTGGTCTATATAGCTTGATTTTTTATGTTTAGAATTTTCTCTTATCTAGGTATTTATTAATGCACGTTTTTGAAATCCTACTTAAAAATCAATTTTTGACCGACGTTAAAACAGAAGGAGGTTGTATGTTCAACTATAAGTACTTATTTATTTACTTTGTCCTTCCCCTAGGCCTGATGTTCTCGTACAATAACATAGCATTAATCAGATTTTAATCATATGTCAAAACATAAGCTTCATGCCCAAGATCATTTGCAGCATTGGTCAATAAAATGTAAAATCTCATTTTAATAGTCTCCAGTATAATCTTATTGAAATGCCAAAAACTTGATGGATGACTGATTTAACATTTATGGTGAAACGGTTTCGTGGATTGGACCAGGACACATTATATTTTATGGAACTTTCACTACCTTCTCATTCGTTATGGGTTATGATTGATAACATAATGGATAGTATTCCATTAAATTCTTGTATTTGGGTTTGATTTCTTTCATAACTTTCTAACAGTCCATAGGCGAATCATTCATCACTTTATAATAAAGGTACTTACTCGACTAGACTAGACACTGTTTGATTCAATATTGGGACATGATACGAAGATGTTCTAGTGTAGAATAAGTTGTCATTTCTAAAGTAATCATCTGCCTAGCCTTTTCGCAAGCTATGTTAGGGTCAGCTTCCAGGATTACCAGATTTAGCTGAATACCGCATTTTACATGGAGCGACTGCTTATCTGATCTCCACAACGAATTTTACTAGGTTATACAGTATCCCATAGTAAAAATGGGAATTTCCAGAAATAATTTTGCCAAAAAAATGTTTGCTAGTTTTAGTCCGTAGCGAATTTGGATTGCAAGAATGTAGAAATAACTTACGTATTGACGATTCAGAGTATCTTTGTTATTGACTAAGTACTTAGAAAGAGTGTTCAGCAGCGCCAAGGAGTTTATTTTGAGTTCTGTTCGAAAGTCAGACACATCAAGTGAAGTATGAAACGTGATGGAAAATACGCACTTTCATAAAATATCACTTAGTCTGACTCCTGACCTAGTTACTGAAGTGAGACTCCAATAAAACATATGCCACTTGACCGACCAAGCGGATATATACGACGATATTAATGCTAATGTACGAAAGCTTCATCAATAGATATATCTAGAAACACTTAAATTACATATTTAATGACACAAAATAGTTTTTAGACAAATCATTTGGTGAAAAATGATTTAAACTACGTTCTCTTTCTTTATTATCCGTTCTCAGTTTCATTGACTTACCTATCACCTTTGAAGTTTATTAAATGTCCACTTACCTATTTATATTAATTATTAATTAATAGACATATTTTCCCAAACCTTTGCCGTTAATTATCAAAGCATACCTACGTGAAGATATTATTTTGTCAATAGAGAATACAATTAACTATTCGTTGATATCAAGTGGTTATGAAAACATACTATTCGCTCTCTCTGATTAAAGAAAATGTCATCAAAAGGAAAGCCAAGAGTTTGGCAATTGACTATTTAACTGTCAACACTTCAAGAGGTTTAGAGAAGCATTATTGCTCAACAAAATTTCCATAAACTGGTTAAGTGGAAATCAAAATGAGGCACTGTCAAGACTTAGAACTCAAAGTAAATAAATATGAGTTTATCAAGAAGTGTTTGTGGGCGAACGCAATGCGTCTAAAGCTATACTTAATTTTCAATTTGGTATACTCTAATGGCGTTAAGTACTTCAAGTAGTTCAGATATTGACCAATAAGTTCAAACAGTCTAAAGCAAGTTGTAGGTGGAAATTTCGACATCTAATTTTATATTTGGATGAGTTCAATGTCAAAAATGTTGCCCAGAGCTTTTTAAGTATTGCTTGAGATTTATAACTCTCTATAAGATTGTATGCTTACACATACAAATGCCAAGACAAATAATAAGGCAATTGTTGAAGGTTCTTCAACCATAAAATTGTCTAAGAGAGCTTCATGATTTTTACCAGAAAAACAGATTTAAGATATAGAAGTTAAAATGAAAGAAAGAAAAGAGAAAATTGGTGAGCGTAGCCAAAGAAACACGATATTTTCGTAGTGACCTTAACGATAACTTAATTAAAGGTCATCGATCATCAATGACGAGTTCTTAAATGACCTGTTACCTTTATCTAGTATTTTCTCAAACTATGTAATGGTCGGCATCTAGTCATGACGACTTCAGCCGAGTTCTTAAATTCCTATCATCTGAATAGCCTCTTCCCAATCTATGTTGCGTTAGCCTTCCAGTCTTACCGGGTTGAGCTGAATATCGTATTTATTCCACTATCCGTTTTATTGGGTTCCCAAGATAAGTCTAGTTGTCAGAATTGAAATGACTTTCCAGGAGACTGTGAGATCTCGGTATGTTTACAAAATGTGGTTACCAATCCACTGACCAACCACGGCAAACCAGTTAACCTATATATCCGTATAATCTCTATTTATACTTACCAGGAACCCAGTGAAACTGAAGATAATATACCTAAATTTCTGAATAAATACAGGTAAAAGGTACTAATATCCTATGGGAATACTTTCGCTTCTCGAAACATAGAGATCGTTCAGCTCTCTACTTGTAAATATTGGCTATTGTTAATAGTGAAAATGGTGAAAACCGTAAGCATTTCACACTGATATTGGAAACAATAGGTTCTGTAGGAGAAATGGCGAATGCCTGCTAATTATGTTACTGATTTTTTTTTAAACGTGATAGTGAAATTTCAGTTTCGTAATTATTTATGTAACCATTATCAAGTATGCTAGTGAGGACTGTGGTGCTGCTTACAACTTAAGAACAAGAGGATCTGGGTGTAAATGTAAGTGTGAAAAATCTCAATTATATTTAGCTTTATTAAATACTAGCCGCGCCTCGCGGTGTTACCGACGTAACCAGAAAACTTATCTTTTTGGGAAAAAAAGTACTTATGTGCTAACCCAGGGTGCCAGATACCTCCATACCAAATTTTATCAATAGGTATCGGTAAAGCCTTTTGAGTGTAATTATGTTACAAACATACACATACAAGCACACACTTTCGCCTTTATAATAAGAATTTTGTTACTTCCTTTTAGTACCTAACATATTTATGTACATAAACAAAGTATATTTTGCAAGTAAATTAAAGTCAAAAAATGTTTACTAAAAACAAAATCTCACAATATAAATTTCATTTGACCCCGAGATATTGAAATTCTTTTGAACTACAACCTGACACAAAAATACCAGACAAATTGAAAACAATAGTCTGCTTAAGATAACCATCTAACAACGACCGGCACGAGTGTAATGATGAATAATGACTGCGTAGACGCATTTAATTTGACGACACGGCCGCATATTTTCTGAGATTAATCGCAGATTATATTATATTAAAAATATAATTCAAAAGATTTTTTAACTGCCTCACTGAGAAACGTTTCAGACTCTTTAGGTAGAAGTCTGTAATTAAAATAGGAAATTATGGTATTTGTACAGAACCCTCGATGGGAGAGTTCGACTCGCACTTGTCCGGTTTTTTTTTTTGCCATTTGTATCCCACTGCTCCTGCCATCTCTCTCTCTATTGAGGGCTGTATTATTACGTTTTTCTGCAGGGACCTGCTCTTTCCGCCATTTTGTTTAAATGGCGACGGGGCTAAATGGCAATGTCTCTTGCCATTTAGCCTCCCTTTATTAGGTAGATAGTTTTGGCCATCTTTCTGAGAGTTGGCTTCGTTAAATCTATACTAAATCCCTTAAGTAACTACAGACCTGGGTGCAGCACTAAATCTTACTTATTATGAATGTTAATGAAATAGATAGTATCTCAGTTATATGAGAAGGCGTGTTGGAATAATGAAAGTGAAGGAAGGCGGAGAAATGTATAGAGATTGCAATAATTGCACGCGATCGCTTTTTGTTCTACATACGCACATTGCCACACGCTCACCTTCTATTATGAGGATTATAATGAATCGATTAATACAGGTCTACAGTTAATAAAATATTAGGTTCGTAGTTTTCAAGATACTAGAACAAGATTTATGGAAGTGAACTTTCTTTTAAAAAACTTATTTGGATAAATAAGACTACCAACAATGGTAAACCTACTCCTTTTCTTCGTGTTGATGGACTCTAATCAAATTTTATCTGACCAGTATTAAGCAGTCTTTACAGCTCTTTCTATGCCTCGTTTAGATCCATTAAGTACAGAAGAATACCTACTTCTGTTCTTCTCATGGCCCTGCTTTCGGTGGGAGATTATTTTTACAGTGGCCAGCATGGCCGCATGCGCTCCACGATAAAATTTTGTCGCGACATTTTATCGAATCTACTCGTCAAAATATCTTGGTTCTAACGTTTTGTTTTCGTTTCTAACATGGCTGCCTATGGCAATGGCTGGTACTAACGACGCGCGCAAGCTAGCCATGTTAGGGCCGAAGACAAAACAATATTATGACATGTAGGTAAGAGTCGATAAATTACCACAACAATTTTGTAGCTAGGAAAGCTCAACGAGACCTGATGGTTTTAAAGAATGCAAAGCCATGAAGTAAACTGTCATGGTTTTATGAAACTTATATTATTAACAAAGTTTAGCCTTTGAATTATAAGAATATATCCACCGTTTTATGTTAAATTATATATAAGAAGAGGCCTGTGCCGAGCAGTGGGACATTTATAAGCCGGTAACACGATAAGTATATAAGATCATTTTATTCAAAGAATAAACCTAGTATTACAAATACTTCTTCATCATTCAAAGGATATTATTATGTAAAGGCATTGCTGTTAATGGCTGCATCATTGAAAGATTTAGAACTATAATTTAAAGTCCGGATCGACGTGTGCCAAGAGTTAGGCAATATCAAAGACTACTATATAATAGTATACTGGCTAGGCAATATAGAATCTATTATAGTTGCATTATGGTGGAAATACCCGCATCTCATTGAATGAGAAAGAAAGGAGTGGATGCCGCGATGACGAGTAATAGAGAGGAATGGAAGGAAAATACGCATTGCGCCGACCCCATATGAATGGGATAAGGGCAGGAAGAAGAAGAACCCGCATCTCATTGAACATGACGCAGAAGCGATGATTAAAATGAAAGGAATAGTAGCTAGTAAATGAACATGTCTTAAAATTTAGAGATCTCGATTCAAATACATACTTTTTAGTGTGTTTAGGTTATGTAAAATGACAATTATCTTTTCAGCCAGACTTTATCATTAGTGATACCAGTTTTACTGGCAGTAGGCTCCACTCCTGCAATAGATTCAGTATAGATGATATTACCCACGTCTATTAATTACACAAGTATTCTCCATCTCATGGCTAAATAAAAACCGCTCATGACTGGTTACTTTAGGACTGGCTTAGGTTCAGAAACATAATATGCACTTTCATTTTTATGTTAAAAACAATGTAATTACGACACTAGTATAAAACTAAATAAACTGAGGAAAAATGTGCCTATCTTCAAACTAGACACACCGGTCACCGGCAGGTCAGTTACAAAATAGTCACTTTCTACATCCATTGTTTCGTTATATAACTACTTTATGTATTCCTGGTACCTGCCTAAAAATTTATTACTTTATGCTTATGATGACTTTGGTCATAAAGTTTTACTGCAGGAAGATTTCTAGACGTGTTCGTGCATATTATTCACTTTTAGTAATAGATGTTAATCTTTATGGTGTATTACACCTGTTTAATCCATACAGCATGCCTAGCCTAGCAATAGCTTATTTTAATTTGAGAATATGTTTGAACCACGGTTCTGAGCGAATGTTTTTTATATTATTCTTCTTACTTTCTTTATCTGTCTAGATTTATTTATGTGAAAAAAAAACCGACTGCAATTGCACGAAAGTACAAAATACGCAAATCTGTCTAGATATTTTTGAGACTTTTTTCTTTTTTTCCAATCTACAAAACGATTTTGACCTTTATACGTATTAAGAAACCTCTGATACCATCAGGAATCGAATCACAATATCCGAAGATGCATACAATGCAATGCAATAACAAGCAGACTAAAATATTATAAACTAGCTTCTGCCCGCAACTTCGTACGCGGATCCTGTTGCTTATGCCAGCGACAACAGCGTCGTCGAATTAAAAGATCTGAAACGTTTGATGTCAAATTCTCAGAACCCGGGGACGGGAAAACAACGTGATGCGCGAGACGATTCGAGACCCTCCAGATATTTCATTTTTGTAAGATAGCAGGAAATGCCCATCAGAACTTTTGCTCACGATCAGCGGTCAGTCGCGCATCATATTCTTCACTGGTCTCTAGAGACCTGTATGTAGATACGCAAATACGATGAGAATGCAGGCGTGCATCGCGATCCGAAGAGGTGTCCACGGAGCGAGTTGCAGCCTGATCTTCTCGAACAGCATCAAGTCTCTCTTGACGCTCTTCGGTAGATTCTTGGGATCTTATGATCCTCAATCCTTTTTATTATTTAGCCTATTTAGCTCCTTTGGAACATTGGGAAAGATTTGACCTCTTTCATCATGGTTATAGTTTTATTGTGAAGATACCTGATCAATTAAAATCTAAGTGACTGCAAAGTAAATTAAACGCTCAAATAACATAAGCCCAAGGGCATATATATTCGATAAAAAAAAAATTAAAAAACAAATTGGGAGTTTTGGCCAGTAGAGTCGAATTATAAATGATATACCATCGGCATCCAAAATCAGTCCGAAAGGTATGTTATTTTATAAGTATACAGTGAAATTAGTGATAGCTTTGATTTCCAAGTCAGATGTTTCAAATCTTCGATTTTTATAAGTCAATAGGAAATGCCTATCAGACCGAACCACTCTTGCTAAGACGTCATTCCTATATGTGTTATGGTGTAGCCGGGCTCTTGGAGTTCGACAACTTTCTCAATTTTTGATCTTCAATTTTTATCTGTCAACAGAGAGTGCTCATCAACTGAACAACTCTGCTGAGACGTCATTTCTATATGTGTTATGGTGTAGCCGGGCTCTTGGAGTTCCACAACAGGTGTTCCAGATCTTCAATTTTCATACGTCAACAGAGAGTGCTCATCAGGCTGAACAACTCTTGCTAAGACGTCATTCCTATATGTGTTATGGTGTAGCCGGGCTCTTGGAGTTCCACAACAGGTGTTCCAGATCTTCAATTTTTATACGTCAACAGAGAGTGCTCATCAGGCCGAACAACTCTTGCTAAGACGTCATTCCTATATGTGTTATGGTGTAGCCGGGCTCTTGGAGTTCCACAATAGGTGTTCCAGATCTTCAATTTTTATACGTCAACAGAGAGTGCTCATCAGGCTGAACAACTCTGCTAAGACGTCATTCCTATATGTGTTATGGTGTACCCGGGCTCTTGGAGTTCCACATCAGGTGTTCCAGATCTTCAAATTTATTCTCTCAGCAGAAAATGCTCATCACGTGGAACAATTTTTGCTATGGTACCATTTTTGTATATCTTATAGTTTAGCTGGTCTGTTGCGGTTCTGCATCAGGTGTTCAAATTTCCAAGATAAATTATAGCCTATATGTTGCCCAGACTTAATACCTATACAACAAAAAAATAATCATTCAAATCCGTCTAGTAGTTCCGAAGATTAGCGTGTACAAACAAACAGACAAACAGACATACAGACAAACAGACAAACAGACAGATTTTTTTTTTTGGATTCGTGCTCTATAACTGTTTGTAAACCCCCCTCAATTATTATTTTTTTAATATATTCAATGTACAGACACAGTTTTTTTACTGTTTTATTATATGTATATAGAAGATATAAATTCGAAATGAGATCTTCCTTCCTTTCCCGTGGGAGAGAGTTCCGGAGGGCATGTTCCTGAGGGATTTAAAAGTCTGGTACAAACAGTTTACATTTTGATAAATACAAAAGCAATAAGTAGCTACCTATTGTGGAACTCGTTTGTTATTTAAGTGCGAATAAACTCACATTTAAAAGGATCTAGACAGTGTTGCGAACTTTCAAATCTTACTCATACTTATAAAGCGGAACTCTCGTGGTGATGTAAATACTGATTCATTATATTATTATCCTTAAGACTTTATACGGAGATAGTCACGATATAGCCTTTCCACATATCTCTACTAAAATTAAAACTGGTAAAGTTTGTGAGTTTGTTTGTAGAAAGTAATCTCTTGAACTAAAGTACCGACTTTGAAAATTCTTTCATTATTAAATGCTACATTATTTCGGATTGCCGTAGGTCTGGTGATATTTTAGTTTGAGGGGTTAGCAAGTGTACCAATAAAATTAACATGTGATTCTCTATTTTTTTAAACGAAACTATTTTTTACATAGATAATGTATTGCGGTTTTCTTTTAATTTTACAACTCGATGTTTCTATTGCCGACAAACTGTTCTGCAGTTTGTATTGTAATACATTTTTTAAATAAATAAATGATTGAAAGAAGTATGAAATTCGGCTTGACATGGATTTGTAGTACATACTTGCAATTTAGTCATAGTTTATTAATTTTATAACGGCATTAATTAACATTGATTTCATAAGCATTTTCAATAGGACAACGACCGTTAATAGACAAAAATATTTTTCTAAACGCCCATTATATGCAATCGACCGAACATTAGTCATGAGTTATGAAGAATTTATAAATATTAAATTAACAAATTTTTAACAGGGGTGAATCGATCAACATTAGAAATGCGGTAGAAATCAAGCCTGTATTTACGTTTTGCGTGACAAATACGCGATATTGACTAGAACTCCTCTAACATTAGTGAAAGATTATACCGATTTTCCTTGCATGTTTTTATTTCGCGTTTGCACCGATGAAGCAATAAACGCAAAAAGCGTTAGTTTTTGTTGCTTTAAGTAATGAATTAGTTCAATTATATGAAATATAGTTTACGATAACTGAAAATCGACTATAAATCATTATATTTAACACTAACCTTTCAACTCATTTCTATTCTGAAACGACGTAAACCCAACATGAACCCACTCGTAACACCAGCATAAGATGCTGGTGTTACTTAGCACGAGGGGTTAACAAGAATACTGGTAATGCAACCCATATTCGGTTCGGGCGTTTCTTTAGTTTTCAAGTTCATTTCGACATACATATGAATAATTAATTATGACTGCATTTACATAAAAATAACGATTTTGATAACCGTCTTTGTAATAAGAGGTTATACATCAATAGTCTACAATTACAATGAGGAGAGATTTGTATTTTTGTTTCTCTCAAAAACTACTGGAGCAATTTCAAAAATTCTTTCACCATAAAAATGCTACTGATCATATCGGTCACCACCAACTATACCATTGATATCCCTACCAATACGAGTGTCTATCTAAATACATTGCTCTAAGCAAATCTATTTCAAAGTTAAGTGAATTTAGTGAACGCATGAACACTGCATTTAATCACCAGTGGGCGAGTCCAGTGGCCTATTAACTGCCTTTCACTACTCTTGTGAAAGTACTATCCAAAATCCTCCTCTCTTTTAGGTAACACAATATAGAAGTATCTACCAAATTAATCTTGACCCCAATCTCATGTTTTAATAGCCCGTACATGATCTTTACACGTTTTCATTGTATTATTATGGACATTTAATGGACATTTCGTTAAGTTTTAACAGCAGTTTGTATCTTATGGAGCTTAACTAATTTACTTTTTATACAAGTAGACCAACTTGTTTCGTTCGTATACAAGTTCACTAGGTAAACTCTACAAAGTTTTTGTTTTAGTATTCTTTTCACGCCAACATTATTATTATTTATATTATTTTTCTTGACTATTGATTTGAAGTCGGTAACTAAATGGCTAGGGCGTCGATCGATCGATCACAGTCATGATCGCAAATCCATCGGCTGACGGTTCTAATCCCACCCATTGCACTACCGACACCATTCATAACACATGCATAGCTTAGTACGAGGGGTTAATAATAATACTAATATTTGCTAGTGATCTTTAAAAAAACTGTAGAAGTGTAGCATCCTTAAAATCAGGTTAGCCGTTTCGAAGATTATACCCGACAAATAGAAATTTAGGGATATACTAGCTGTTGCCCGCGGCTTCGCTCGCGCGTAAAATAAAGAGTAGTATTAAAGGTAGATGGATGTATTCTGTGATTTTCAAAGTAAGGAGTATGAATAAAAATTTTCATAAAATATTATGGCGTTAAAATAATAATTAACGTAAAGTAAGTAGCAAAAGCATTTGTGTTATGGAATCTGAGACAACGAAGATACCATAAACACCCAGACTCAAGACAATTTATAAAAGTTATTTTCTACATGGACCTGTCCGGGGATCGAACCTGGGACCTTAGAGCTGGCGACACCTTAAAAGCCGGAGTGAAAGCCACTCGACCACGGGGGTCGTCATTATAGATATGTCTTAGATGGGCGTTATCTTATCTACTTATCTTTTCATCTGTCTATCTTTGAGAATACCGAACTTCACATACCAACTATTTCAGCCCCTATTTCACCCCCTTAGAGGAAAGATTCCTAAAAGGCTAAAATCACGGAAATACATCTTATTTATTTCTAACTAACTGTATGAAATTAAAAGTGTCTATCTTTGAAAACGACACAATTCATGTACCTACAAACTTCCAACCCCTATTTCACTGTCTTAGGGGTATGATTTTTAAAATCGCTGAAATACATCTTTATTTATTTCTATCCTGAAACCCGTATACAAAATTTCATGTGTCAATCATTGAAAATACCGAACTTCCCATACAAACTTTTAACCCCTATTGCACCCCCTTAGAGGGTAGATTTCTAAAATCTCGGAAATACGTCTTATTTATTTCTAACTAATAACCCTTGTATGAAATTAAACGTGTCTATCTTTGAAAACGACACAATTCATATACCTACAAACTTCCAACCCCTATTTCACCCTCTTAAGGGGATGATTTTCAAAATTGCTGAAATACGTCTTCATTTATCTCTAACCCGAAACCCGTATACCAAATTTCATGTGTCTATCATTGAAAATACCGAACTTCCCATACAAACTTTCAACCCCTATTTCACCCCCTTAGGGGATAGATTTCCAAAAGAAAAATAGCCTATAGTCCTCAATAAGTGGAATATCTAACAGTGAAAGAATTTTTCAGATCGGATCAGTACTTCCTGAGATTAGCGCGTTCAAACAAACAAACAAACTCTTCAGCTTTATAATATTAGTAGGTATAGATAATAATGACCAGATCAAAAGCTGGAACATGCGCTATATCCTGTAAGTATATTTATTTATGCCAGCTTAGCAGTTTGCCATCAGATCTCGTCACACACAGGCATTCATCAGTAGTGGATGCGCGATTCAAATACCGTCCGTTCAGTTTAATAAAGACAAAAATATGAATAAAGTAACCTTGATGACCTAGCTGTACCCGCGACGTTGTTCGCGCTGATCAGTCGTAATAGGTATGCATGTGAAAAATATTTTTGACTGACTGAATCACTGAATGCGCTTTAGATGGCTCAAGTCGCCTGATACGGGTATTTGACAATTTGGTTTCTTTTATGTAAGTCGCAGAAATTGCGGGATTTAGATGATGGACTTATCAACTAACTGACTATGAACTTCACCTGTTTAACAGTAAAGTGTGATTGTAAAAACTTTATGCATTTTTGTTTGTCTCGATCAGGCATCAAAAATTACATGAGCAGCAAGCTATCTAAAAAATTAGCCATGTAAAAAATTACAAACTAAAAAATAATACAAAACACAAAAAGGGTTAGCTCGATATATTCGTACTTCTGTAAGAAAGTCGGTTCTAGAAATAAAAAACAAAATATGCAGTAACATCAGGATTTGAACACGCAGCAAGATATTTCACATTTCCTATCGTATAACCACCGAGCTGTTTAATACTACTGTAAGCATCTTAAATAGTTATTCATACTTCAATAAACTGATCGCTATGGCAACGTTATTTTCGCCATGGTTACTTTTTTGTTTATATGTCAAAGATTACGTGTACAGATGAATGGAGATTATGTAAATTTAGAGTTTGATCCCTATTTAATATGGACGACCATATTGATGAGAGCTCATCCTAAATTGGACATTGTGTCGCCGATATCGCTTTCTATTGATTCAAATGTACATAACTTTTTTGTTTATGAACCGATTTCGATGAAACCAAAACTAAGTAATACCTCAAGTTACGTATAATTTTTGTATATAAACATTGTCTGCATGGGATTCATAGATTTTACGTGATGCGCGCACAAACAAACATATAAACAGACAAACAGACAAACAGACAAAAATTTCAAAAGTGATGGAAATGGGTTCTGTTAGTTATCTTTTCACACGCTGGCTATTTTTTTTTTCAATTTCTTCAATGTACAAAAATGACTTTTCTACAGATTTATTATATGTATAGATATGAAAAAACTCGAAGGGCAATGAAGAACATTAATTTAGGAAGCGAGCGCTATACCCAATAGTTGCCTGCAATATGCTGAGGTCAGATGTTGAAATAAAAATAGTCAAAATAGTGTGACGCTGTAGAAAATCTTCATCAAATCTATATATATAAACTCTTCCGTTACTGACTGACTGACAGACAACGCACAGCCGAAACTACTGATCGTAAAGAGCTGAAATTTGGCATGTGTGTTTGTTGGGAGGAGTAGGCTACCACAAAGAGAGGATTTTTGGAAATTCCCTCCCAAAGGGGAGAAAAGGGTGGTAATTTAATAAACGGTGGTACACGCGGACGAAGTCGCGAGCAAAAGCTAGTTCTGTATAAAGTGACAAATCAATTTGTCTGTCGTTACACACGACCGGCCCTGCTTATGTTAATTCCTCATATCTATTCATGGCCAGTGCAAAGTTCTCACGATTGTGCAGGAGTGCAAACACGTTCAATGGTGAAATACCGTATTTGTCATTTCTTTACAAAACACTTGACTAGTGACTAATTTGTAATGTCTTTAAATAAGGTGTTTGGGATAGAAGCAAGTTAATAATCTTTACAATAATAAAGCCATTGCCATGCACCTAGAGTCATTAGAATAACGTTTTCTTGAACGCCTTCTTAAGGTTTATCCTGTTAATATTATAAATGTGAAAGTGTGGATGTTTGGATGTTTGTTACTCAATAACGCAAAAACAGCTGAACGGCTTTGGATGAAATTTAACATGCATGTAGCGTCAGATTCCTTAACCTATTCGTCCCCGAGCGGCGACCGGATGCCGCATTACAATAAAAAATCAATTGTGTCTCATTAGCGGTGATTAGAGAGATTAAGTAGAAATTTGAAAATTGTTTACGAGCTAAGCCGTGGGCAGACAGCTTATAAATTTTATTCCATTTTTCATTATTTCACATTTTTCAATATTTTTGGACCCCAATTCTGAAGTCCACGCACGCAGTCGCGGGCAGAAGCTAGTTAATAAAAATCTTGTAAACCCCTCGGGCTAAGCTAGTTGCCTAGTACTGGAGGGTACACATCGGTCGTACAATGGGTCGGTTTCGAATCAACAACCACATGATCGGAAACCCGACGCTCAGACATTAGGCCACCGCCATTTAAAAAAAATATTGTAGAATGCTAATAGGTAGGTATATATATTCCCTCCGATCATTAATCATTTATCGACGTTAGACTAATGATATGGCTGTGTCCCTTTTACATTCAATTTCTTGTGAAATGTGAATGTCAAGTTGTTTACGTGTAATAAAAACTATAAATTAAGTTTTTTAGGGATTTCCTTTAATAATTATAGTGACTTTACGAGGTCACTGGTTATTTGAACACATAAATAAGAGATGTATGCCTATTCGTGGTTCTATCAAGGATACTATTTGCATTGAACAATGCAAAATAGCCACCGCGCCTACTAGAGCCAGACGAAAGGTTAATTTTATGTTTTGGGGACAAGGAATGGAAAATTAAAAAATATTTGCAAGTAGGTTATTTCTAAATATAAAGCGTTTTGACGGACAGAAGAACGAAGGGACGGATGGACTACAAAGTGATCCTATAAGGCTTTCGTTTTTTTTTCTTTTAATGTGGCGAACCCTCAATATTATTATTTATTTCAGCTTTAGTGTAGTAATACTGTTTTTAGAAAGGAGCCGAAGAGTTGTTGGTACTGATTAAGACCTTATGTAGGTACCTAAATACTTGAAAAAAAAATACAACGGGTAGCACTCCCGGAGTGCCTGCAGAAGTGAAATAAAAATAGCAATAATAGCTGCGGTTTGTTCAATTTCCATATTTTATACACTTTATAATAGGTACACGAATTTTATATATTTTTTCTATGCAGGCACCGGACCGGATGATATCTCACACTCGCGCAAGCACCCTGAGCCGCGTCTCAATTTCCTGCTGGAGTTGCGCCGAGTTTGCGTAAGTGATCCCGCGGCTCCAGCAAAGGCAAGGACGGGACCGGGGTGTTTTTAGTCGGTGCAAGTCCGACATATCGCCACGCTGTGCCCTCAGCGTGGGATGAAGGCAATAGCGTTTCATACCGTCAAAAAAACAAATTATTTCGATTAGTCACGTGACCGACGTGAGTTTAATATTTTTACCCATCTCAAAAAATGCGCAGCGCCGCTAAAGAAGTTTTCACTTCAAAAAACTTCTAGATTCCTATCTTACCATGTGTCATCTTAGGCCTGGCCTTTAACCTCAGTAATTGTAGTTGCATCATTTACTATTAATCGTGACTTTAACGTGTTTAACTTTTACTGAACAACCACAACTGACCTTAACTTTAAAGAAATTCTTACTACACTGTTTTGAAACTTAGAACAGCGGGACTTCAACAAACATAACGTAAAACTTACGAAATAAACCATTAAAATTAAATGTATTTAAAACGCTTACTATTATTTTAGTAAGCACTGGATATATGTACCTACCATAATATATAAAAAAATAAAAGTGGACAACAAGACATAAGCACTTGTGTTATGGAATCACAGACAACGAAGGTATCACAAACACCCAGACCCGAGACAATTTAGAAAAGTGTTTTTCTACATTGACCCGTCCGGGGATCAAGCCCGAGACCCCAGAGCTGGTGACACCTTGAAAACCGGTGTGTACGCCACTCGACCCCGGAGGTCGTCAAATGTCCACAATACACATAATTATCTGCTAAGGATCTGTTTACCAACAAATATACCAAAGCAAAGTCTAGCAAATCGTACCCGCCCGACTTCGAATCCTTGTCCAGGAAGTTCTCGAACACCGGTAACTGACTAAGGGTTTCCCGTTTCCAACAAAACCATTATCATTTGAACGTGGGGAATAATACAATTATTTTGATTTGGTTTGTGTCTAATTCCATAAAATCGGACTTTTCGATTGACAACATACAAGTTACATAAACTAATACATAAAATTACGTACGTTTAGCATAATATTTAGTTCAGTCAATCTCGCTACGACCTTGGTTGCCTGGTCCATGTAAACAAATTTTCTACCGAATGCTGATCAGCTTTCTATAGGTATGACCAATTAGCTCATAACGAAGCGAAAACGAAAAGATTCGTATATAAAAGACACACTTGAACATAAATCAGTCCATTTCTCCAAATGCGACGCACGTCATTGTCTACACGATTAACTTAATATGACAATTAACAATACATTTATCAGACACGTGAGAGCAAATAGCTAGAAACATCCATCTGCGATGTCGTTAGTGTTTTGTTCATGAAACGAGAGAAAGTATTCGGAATGAAAAGAATCTCACTTAATGTTGCATTAATTATTCATTAGTTAGTTGTCTGTGAGGTAACGGTGGTTCTACATATAATTCGTTTTCATTCAAAATGTTGAAGCGTAAATCTGTTTATGGAAATAGAAAAATTAAATTTTGCGACACGTATTTTATGTACTACGCTAAGTACGAAAAATTACGTATTTTACATGACATCTAAAAATAAAAACTTATTCGATTCTCAATGTATGTCTAGGTCAGCAAAAACATACACACCACAATATTTGAGTAAGAATCTATTTTACCAAATGCAGTCTCCATAAAAACACGTTAAGTAAAAGTAAGGTTCCTATACTTCCTATATTAACCCTGACAATAGTCACGGGCATTGATCGATAAAATTCTGCTCGGATATCGATAAAGAGGTTATTTCACGGACAATTTCACTCGTTCGCTCCAGTTGCTCGGTGGGACTGTGACAACATTTCTCTGTAATAACTAGTCTCTGATTCGCGGAAAAAATCTAAGGCTATCACGGATATTGGTTCCGAGTCTAGACGTTTGCAGAAAATCCAAAATGGAGTAATGTTAGACGAAGATCTGATTGGGGATAATGTTGTAAATTAAATTCGCGGTTTTGTAATTCACCTTCATAAACTTTGATATTTCATAATGATTAGTTAATTACTAAATTATTACAGACATCTAAGACGGAATCTTGTAGACTATTTGTAGTTCAAAATAATAAAAATGCGATGATGTATTTGTTTATTGTTGTTGCGAATGTATGTAAGAACTGCTTATACTTATTAATAAAAGACTGGCCTGTTAGTCTAGTGGTTAGTGACCCTGACTGCTAAGCCGGAGGTCGTGGGTTCGATTCCCACCCAGGACGAATCTATGTGATGAGCACGATCATTTGTTCTGTGTCTGGGCGTAATTTATCTATAATATGTATGTATTTAGAAATAAAAAAGTATGTTTATCAGTTGTCTGGCTCTGCCTTGTTTGGGCCTCAGATGGTCGTGTGTGAGTTGTCCCAATATATTAATTACAATCCTTTGAAAACATACTGCACAGCTACCTATCAAAATCAAGGATTATTCTCACATTATAATAACACCATAGCGTGAGAACTACTGAAGCACTGAAGCATACCTGTAACAAGAGATACAAAAAATAAGTCTAAAAATATTTACGAATATAAAAAATCTTTTCTTTACATAAACTGGAAAGAACTCATTATACCTTTTATTCAAGAGGTATATTTTCTATATTAATAATTTCGTTCAGGGCTACGGTAGACTCGATCGAAACCTTATATGAATAACAAAACATAAAAAAATATTGATTTCGAGTCGACAACATATATCCGCAAAATTCGGATTAGGGAGAATTTCGTTAAATTCTAATGGCACTGACAAACAAAAAAACCGCAGTCGCCATCTTGGGTAATTAATAAGGCCGCGTTCCGTAACAGATAATAATTCTGCTTCGAAGTGATTCAAGGAGTTTATTATCATACAACCTCCTTGAAGTGATTACAGTGCTGACAGGGCGTATGACAGTTGCATGATAGTTGGGACCAGAATCGTTTCGGAACGCATTTGAAATAATAGTTCAAGAATATTTATTTCGCTTTTTTCTTTCTATTTTCCGTTGCATACTAGCTCTTATATACGCCTCGCCAATCAACACGTCGCGTGCGTCGCGCCAAAGAAGTATCCATCACAAAGAACTGCGACTCATTTGACTGTGTAAAACGAAACGTCTTGCCGGAAACATTGAGTGAATCTTAACAAAAGTTAAAACTTTTCTTCGGTTGTTGTCGTTTCACGAAAATATTTATATTATTTGTATGCAAAAAAATAAAAATTATTTGTGTGAAAACTATTGCAGTTTTTATTTACTAATTTATTAAACACAATTAACGAAGCTATACGAATCTATGGCTTGCTTACCTTTAATATTCCTTGAGAACCGATGACTACAGAAATATAAATTTACCTACATTGTGTATCATGAGTCATAATTTAACCGAGCGGAGCCGGGTTTTCATCTAGTATTACTATGAAAAAGGTTTTATTATATGTATACTTGACACAATAATACCAACAACTTTGTATAAAACATTAAGTAAATCTTATTCATAAATGTAAACAAAATAATGAAGTAATTAACGAGCATAATAAATTACGGTGTGGTTCTCAAAGTTACTCTAATATAATGTAACATTACAGTGTTGAGTCATATTGTTTCATATAAACGTGTAAATAATTATTATTATGAGACGAAACGAGAAAAAAAAAATGTGAGCTCATAATGGCTACACATTTTACTATCTTTTTGGCTGACCTTGCTTCAAAAATCAATCCTTCATTTTTGTAATATTTTTTTTTTCATTTTTTTTTAGTTGCATCCTGAAACCACTACCTAAAGCGTAAACTACCAGAGTTTGCAAATCGATGCTTATAAAGTTTTAGTCGATTTTAAAACTAAATACAGAAATCTAATATACTTAGTTGTGATTAAAGTTGTTGCATGAAACGTAAACGTAAACATTTTACAACACAAATTTCCCTGTAAATTATTTATGTAATATCACACTTATGAAGGTAACATGTTCTTAAAGCAATAAATCTCACAATGAAGACATAAAACTATTGGCTATTGACATCTAAAATTCGAGGTACCACAAAACAAGATCATCACAATATATCGCTGAATGAAAAAAAAGAAAAAATTAATATCAACTGAAATCTATTATTACAACAGGCACGCCTAATGCAATACACATAGGAACCTGGCGTTCAAAAATTGGATGCAGAAAACCTTATAACCTCGGGCTCATGGCTAAATGTAAACCGCATGGTTTGGCCTATAATAGAGGTCAGCTGCACTTGCTGCGGTTGGTCAGTGGATGGGTGACCATTCGTAAACATACCGAGATCCCACCATGCCTCGGAAAGCACGATAAGTTTTTGGTCTCAACTGTCATAATTATGGCGATCTTTGACAATTTTTATTTAATTACATTTCTGACATCCAGTCTTACTATGGGTATTACCCGGTAAAACGGGTTGGAGAAAAAAGATAGGCAATCGCTCCATGTAAATGTGGTATTTAGCTAAATCCGGTAAAACTGGAAACCGACACCCACAAAGCTTGGGAAAAGGATAGGCAGATGGGATTTAGTTAAAACCGAGATATGGACGGATGAATATCAACCCTATTTCCAAAATTATCCTGAAATTGCCACACAATCTGACTATTTACGGACAAAACTTTATTTCTTAACATCATACTTAATCTATTAATTTACAATCACATACTAAATAATGAAACATACCTACCATTACTCGGCAGTAAAGTGTAAAAAATAACAACTTCGCGAACTTTTTGCATTTCGCACTTGTCTGACATCAAGATCTTTTCAAAGACTTTCACAATCAAATATTTGGTCGAACAAATAGTGTAAGTTCATATGACCGCGCGGACCCGCGCGGAGCCGCGCGGTAAGAGCATTCACATGATGGCAAATGTATGCGCGGTAGTCTGGCATCAACATTGCTTAAGAATGGACGTGGAGGAGGCAATTTGCTTATGGATTTTATACCGAGTTACTTTCGCATTTATAATATTAGTTAGGATAGTTAGGATTACGATTATACATACGATTGTAACTTACCTAAGTTTTTCTTTTTTTCTTCAGAATCATTATTACTGCAGAAAATTAAAACTAATTCTTCCCAAGATCTTCTTTTTATTATTTTATTCGAATATTCCTTGGAGTTAATATTCCAGATAGCTTCTCTTTTTTCAATCTCGTCGATAAGCAAATCGATAGATACAATGTCGTCTCCTTCGGTGATCATTTTTTCTTGAATCTATGTGTCTATCCGTCTCAACACGCGCGGATCATCTGAACAGGTCGGTACAAGTTTGTAGAACTTGAAACGCGCCGTGCCGCGCGGTTCAAGAACTAGCGCGCGGGTCGGAGCGCGCCGCGCGGTACCGCGCGGTACCGCGCGGTCATGTAGACAATACTAGCTGTTTACTTCGATCTTGTACCGCGCGGTCGAAAGTTCCGCGCGGCACCGCGCGTCCATATGAACTAGCACATAATGTTCGTAAATATCTATGACATTGACTTTCCAATATTGTCTGTAAATGTTAGTGATGTCAAATACAATTTAGATCCCATAAATATGAGAATTATATTGTTGAGTTTTAGCTGAAATTAAGAAAGTCATGACGCTTCTTCTGTCCTGCCCATTCTGCACTCCCACCTGCTCTCTACAGGACGCGATGGAAGCCAATGACCGTGCCATCCGGGTGGCAACTTACTGGCTAGACGGAGCTAAAGAATCATTGACACGAAAGGAAGCAGAAGATGCTAAAGTTTATAGATTAATGCCATTGCAAGTTGAAATAATAAATAATAATTGTGGACAACATCACATACATTGCTCAGAATCCAATGTAAGTAGCTAAAGCACTTGTGTTATGGAATCAGAGTCAACGAAGGTACCACAAACACCCAGACCCGAGACAATGTAGAAAAGTGTTTTTTTCTACATTGACCCGTCCGGGGATCGAACCCGGGACCTCAGAGCTAGCGACACCTTGAAAACCGGTGTATACGCCACTCGACCACGGAGGTCGTCAAGCATTGCAAGGTAAACCTATCATCCCTTATGATAATATGTGGATGTTAAAGGCTAATTCTTAATACAACTCTTTAAAACTTCTTTAAAGAGTAGTATTAAGATCTAGCCTTAATAAGCATGTGATTCTCCACCGAAAATGAAAAATTTATTCTGTTAGTTTTTGTCGTGGTAAAACGCTAATGACTTAAACCCACGCTGACGGCACAGCGTGTATGTCAGACTTGCATCGACTAAAACACCCCGGTTCCATCCTTGCAGCCTTTGCCACGGGATCACGTATGGAACCTCTGCACTGCTCTGACAGGAAAAATAGAAAACCTTATAAAAACATCTTGACACATTTACGGAAAGTGTAACGCGCAAGCATTTAAAAATAAACAATAATAAGTATATTAAGTAATTTTGAAGTCCTTGCGGTTTCATAACAGTCATTAACTTAGGTGCCTAATAAAAACCTTCTGATAAATGGCTTAGCTTTACAAAATAGTTTTCGAATTATTTCTCATTTTCAGTTATGTCTTACATCATTAGCAATTTGTGGTCATATTTCACATATTATGAGTCTATCAAATAAATGGCGGTGGTTGAGAGTACTAAGTTAGAATCTTGGTTAATTTTGATGAAGCCATTTTCGGGACTAATTTAATGAACGTATTTCATGTAGTTAATTTTAAGAAGTCTGGTTGAGAATTGAACAGGATTTTAAGTATCTATGATTCAACATTTATTAAATTAGCGTCATGGGAATTAACGCGAACATAATATGCTGCATGCAGCTTGCACCGGCCGTGGTCACAAGCAGACGGAAGTAATTTTATTATAATCATTGTTGCATCGTGATAGTTTAGAAGTTGGTGATCCAACATTCGTATGACAGATCTTGTCTTCAATTGAGGTAGTTCTCCTAAATACTAATTCGTTCCTAGGTCAGGTCGTAAACCCTCGTGGTACTAGCACAAACGGAATTGAAGCTATAGTTGTATTTGTGTATTTTATTATCTGTAGTTCGTAATTGACTAAACAAGGCTTATGTTTGACCAGCTACGGGCAGCTGACTTTCTAACGAGCAGTCGCTAGTACAGACGGATCTAAGTAACCAAACATAACAACACAATGTATTTAATTTAAAATATTACAGTAGTGCACAAGTAGGTCACTGCTCCATCTGGCTTGTTTAATCACCATCCTTTATTTAATTGTCATAATTATTACATTATAATGATGACAAAAGCATAGTTTCTCTAGTAGTTGTAAAAATGAGTGAACGTATTTGCATAGTGACTTGAGATTTATCGAATAGTACTTAGAATATAGTGTTTGCTTAGATGACTGGCACTTGAATAAGAAATCATAATTCAGGAATCGAGAGAAATCTCTTTACTTTTGCATTTGGTCTGAAGGAACCGAGAACAAACAATATTTTTAGCAAGAACAACTCTTATTTTAGTCAATACCTTGGCAAAAAAATCTTTAATAGGACATTCATGGCGAACATTCAATTTCTCTCAAATTGGACGAAATCTTACTGAATCCACAATGACCTATGCAGTTCCGGGTGGGTGCATGAAAAAGTAAATCCCTGAATTCGCGTTAATTCTTGTACCCTATTTTTATAATAAAGCTGTTTCCCGCAGCTCCGCGCGCGGTCTCAATTTTTTTTTATATGATTGTGAATTAAGCTATCTTTCTAGTTGGATCAAACTGCACACGGTGTGCAAATTTGATTAAAATCGGTTCAGTAGTTTCGGAGTTCATCCCGGACTGACATCGTGAAACTGGAATTATATATAATAGATAGATACATAGATAGATTAAAAGTTAGAAGTGCCTTATGCGGAGCTTTCAACTAAAATTTACTTCTAATAATTCTTCATCTACGTTGTATGTATATTCATGGCTTCTTACATAAGTCCTGATAAAAACAGATGGGTATGAGTAAATTTTACCTAACTGTAGATGGGACAGTGGACAGTAATTCATCATGATCAACCTTGCAACCTCTACTCAAGTGAGCTTATAACTTATTTCATCAACAATACAATAATTAGCATCACACTAATGATATCGCCAGTCTCTGCTTTCGTAAGAGTTACCAACACGATCGATTGAGAGAATCTATAATGTGTCAACCACGGAGGTTAAAGTTTTGTAACATGTGAAAATTTGATGCTTCGAGGTTTTTAAAGGTTTTCGTGTTCTTGTCAAGGTATTTTTTATTACAAATGCTTAAAGGTGCCTAATTGTGATAATTTTATTGAGTTTCGACACTGGCTTGATGTCATGCCCCAAGTTCAAAGGTGGAAATAGTTTGTTGAGAGGACATATTGCCAACGACCGTATCTCGGAATGATTGCTTAAGTAACACCATCTGTCTGTTTGGTACCTTACCATTAAAAAGAGAAATGAAAGCAACATGCATTGATAGAAAAGTGCTTGATCAGGGTCCTGGAATGGATATAGGATCATTTTCATACCCTAACTGATCACATGGTTTTTTTTAAATTACGCTGATGAAGGCCGCAACAGTTGTGGTATGTGGAGAAGGTATTTAAGCACCCGTAGAATGATGATAAAGAAACTTGATATGCCCTTCATATGTTAATTCTTATCTTTCTATCCTAAAAACTACCACTTCATATACTTGCAAAACTCGCTTACATTACCAGTACAATTTTATAAAATTACTTCATCCAAACTAATTCTCTTACATCAGTGAGAACTCTGGCACTTGCGTGTGTTATTAAATGAAATATAGTGTTTCTCTTTCCATTGCTACCAACTGGTTCGTATGACGCGTAAAAGTGGATTGGTAGGCTTATGTTTGTAGAAATGAAGGATTTCGAAAATAAACCTTACTGTTTTGAAATAAGGTCGCGACCATGATAAAAGTGTAGCTACACTCACTGCTGTGTGGATGTCTGTACGTTCCTGTTATACAATACAGTAGGCGTTTTCTATGTTATTATTGGACTTATGCAAAGCGAATTTGTTAGGAAATTGCAGTGTTTTCAATATGACTTAAAGTAGTTATTCAGTTGCTCAAATAACCTAACTGTGACGCACACTGAATGCACTGTATGATTTATGATTAAAAGTCTAGCTATCTTTATAGCTAGGAGAAAGCTTTCCTTACTGTATTCATATCAACCAAGATGCTTACACAAAAAATAAGAAGTATTTCACAAAAAAAAGTATGTCAGTAACCAGCCACGTGGTAGATAGAACGGCTGCTACAATGGATTTGAGCATCCATATCCCCCAATAGTACAAGATTGTTTAATACTGCTCCCGTACTGATTTATTAAATCCGTATTGTGGCGGTTTCTTCTATTATCATCATCCTGGATACGGGGATTGATTTATTTTATTTCGTGCAGTGCTAATTGCCATAATGACTTATCCATGCGATCACATTACTTAAGTTACGAACTAAGATAAGGTAAGGTTGAGTTCAATTTATGTGCAGTTTGGTTTAATATATTCATAGAAACTAAAGCGTACATGACCTTTCGTTTGGCCTAAGAAATTGCTTCCGGTTCGTGCCTTATACTTAAATGACCTAAGGTATTTTTTTCAAGTAGATACCTATATTAACTAAACACGTAAACGTATATATTATGTCCTATTTACAAATGAAATTAGGAATTTTGTACCTAATAAAAATAGTTTGTAAAATATTAATTCGGTACCTAATAAAAAGAATTCATGACGCGTTTTTAATACTAATATTTTTTTGTTATACATCCGGATGATAATATGATTAATGTGACAAGTATAACAAGCGAAACTTGACCTTAGAGTACATGCAATGAGGTCAGAATGCATTAAACATTTCGAAAATTAAAATAATATAAATATAAATTTAAAACAGAATTTTGTTTCCTGAAGTTTTAGGAACAAACGGGATCAAGAATAACGTAATAATATATGTTATTCTTGAATTGCACGGGCCGGGAAATGAAAATTATACATAGGTACGTAGCCTATTTCACAATCATATCTAGGACCAATTTAGTAAATTATTACAAATCACTCAAATAATAAAAGAAAATGTTAAACGAGTTCAATTTAAATAAATAAATAATAATTGAATTTATTTTCATATTTTATTAAATAAACAATAACAGATATTTCTTTAATATTTACACAAAAACACTTTTAAAACTTGAGGCTAGTACGAAAAAATCTGCGAAAGTCCGAAGTAATAAACAATTTTAAAGTAGAAAGTAAGAGACTGATACATTTTATTACCATCTGGATAGCCGGAAATATCCAATCAAATATAATTTACGGAATCAAATATAGGTATAGACCGGTTTTTGGAGCAAGGTTATGGTATAATAAATATCTGTAAGTGATTTCGGTTGATTCATTCATATACTTGATGACCCTCAAAGTCTTTTAAATAAAGTAATTTATAATAAGTAACACTTATGCGTCCGATCGAGGCCGCACAGTTTGTTACAAAAATTCAAAAATAAAATAAGAAAGATAATAAATATTAAATTGTGTGAATTTTCTACTCCGTAAATCCATTTTGGCAAAACAGTATGTTTATTTCATTGTTCATTGCCGTAGACGTGATTAGAAAAACTGCACCTTCAATTACGTTTTGAAGTGCCTGAAATATACAGATGCATATCTATTGGATAATACAAACAAAGAAGGCTATGTGAACAGTTAGTGCACCAAGGTACTGTAGATTATTTGAACTAATCAACGATTCGTCTAAGTTCGTAGTAATTACAGAGAATACCCTCACGTTTCGAAAAAGAACGGTCAATAACCCGATTGCAGAAGGACTAACGGAATATTTTGTTAAGTGCTGTGTCTACATAAAAAACGTAAACAAGAAAATCAACTCAACGTGACGTAATTTCTAATTTGCCTAAAAAACAAAAACTTCTATGTCAATTGTTTACTTAATGTCATTTTGACAGACAAGTTTTGCCGTCACATTACTTTTTTTTTTGTGTTTGGCAACAGCACATTCAGCCGTGTACCTACGTAACTTATGTCAAAGCAAATTACAAAAGACAATTTAGATATTTTAAAAATCTTTTTACAAATCATAATGATCGTATAGTGAGAATTATTGTGTAAGTAAGGAAAAGAATTACATACGACATTGGCCCTATAGCCACTATGTGTGTGTAGTGACCTGTTGGCATAAAAAATACGTAATTACAAAAGTCAATAACAAACGAATGTGCAATTAATGAGTAAAGTCGATGGCTTCACTGGCGTTAAATATACACATCGAAGATTTTTTTTATTCTCAGGTAATTTAAAATTTGAAGCATGAATACTTCACACGCATGGCCTCCGTATGTGAGTCTTAGTTGGTATTTGGTAGTGGTTATGCACTAGTTTACGTTATACTGTTTTATTGAATACTAACTGTCCCCGGCGACTTCGTTCGCGTGTTTTTATATCATGAGTTTTTTTCTGAAATGTAAGTAACCAAAACTATTCCTCATTAATCAAATTTCGAGTAGATAGATGGGGATTAAAAAAATATTTTCGGGGTGTTGACTTATATAATTTTATATTATTAAGAAATCATCGTTTTGCTTCCAAAGTGTGAGAAATTAAGGTTTTCTGTCTTTTATTTATTTATGCATTTAAGTATTCAGTGTCACTAGTCACTTGTTATTGCTTAAAAAACGTAAAACTTGTTATGTCAAAATGCGATGGTAATTCTATTTTTATTGTGTCTTTAAATTTGAAACGAGACAAAATAAAGCAATTATTATACATTACTCTACTATTCAAGGTTAATATGATGCCTTTCTGGTTATAACTTACTTAAACTTTAGTTCAGGTTACTTTCACTGTTAATTCTTGGGTCTAAGTAACGTTCTCCTTTAGTTGACACAACCTGATCACCCGATAGCCATGCTATTTCCTTTCGGAAAACAACTCTCTCATTTTCCACGTAATTCTTATTTAAGTCTTAGTTAAGCAACTACAACTGCTATATTTATTGCCCTTAATACTGGAACTGCCTAATTACGTGTAGCCTACCTAAGCCAGTGGTTAGCATAAGAATTAAAAGAACAAATCATTTTAACAATTGACCTTTGAGGTAATGCAAACTGTATAATTTAGACATTATCTGCACAAATGTAAGGCTCTAGTAACAGGGACCTTATTCGCTAAGTCTAAGCGGTTAATGTACTTTTACGTGTCGGAATAAGAGAGGCTTTATCTGTTTTGACCTAGGCCCAGTTTTTTGATCCTGAATTAACTCAACCAATAGTTAAATAAGCTAACGTATGGTTTCAAAACGCGTTTTTTCATCTATCAAATGGCCAAATAAGTTGGAGAGTTAATTTGAATAAACAATTTGTTAGAACTAAAAAGGATGAATAAACGCATTCTACCGAAGTTTGAAACCATTAGTTAGCATACTTAACTATTGGTTAAGTTAACTCGGGATCAAAAATCTGGGCCTTACTATATTTTAAGTAAAAATTTTGTTAAATGGTCTAAAATGTATATACTAACACAACCCGGTGACACTCAGAACACAAAAACGATTTGACCACTCGGGATTCTCGAACTACAATCTGCGTTATGTTTTATTTGGACTTAGATAATAACCCCTAGAACTTAGCAAGCCCTCGGTGACTCATTTAAGTTGCAAAATTTAACGCCGATACTTGGTCCATTGCAGTTACCTAATTTACTATTCATAAACAGATTGATTTAATAAAGAATTTGTATATAAAAAAAACAGTATTTTTCTGGTCAAAACTCATATCAGTGTTTTTCTTGAAGTTCCAGGAACCTATTGTTATTAGGATTCTTCATTAAACTGAAGAATTTCCATATAATAAGAGACTTTTATTCTGGGCTACGAAGTTTTATAAACGTACAATCAGTGTGGTACAGCAAGAATTTTAGTAATAAGGTTCTAAATACGTGCGCAAGACACAGTCACATCTTGTCAAGATGAAGAGTAATTGACTGAACGCGCAATTCTCAGGAACTACCGGTCTGATTCCAAAAAATATTTCCGTGTGAGATAGCCTATTTATCGAGGAAGACTAGAAGGCGATAAATGACACGCACGCGGACGGAGCTAACAAAAAATACTTCATAGATTAATGGCGAAAAAAGAGTTTTATTTAAAAAAAATACATAGTACAATTCTCCATACGTTGGCAAATCTACAATAAGTCCTTGAGTGAACGATAAGTGGAAACCCAAAAAAACATGAACCTTTCAATAAAATGCGTGAGATTTATTCAACCTTAAGATACTCGTAAGTTGTGACGATATTCCAAACGAAATGTTTCGAATAATATTTACAATTCTTATCCGTTTAGTAATATCCATATCAAAAGAGATTTCGTCCATGAAGCGGTGTAAATTATTTATAGGATCTGTACGCAACAGTTTTGTGCGCATTTCCTATTCATCATGGCAACGTTTGATTCATAGTTTCCTAGTGCCAGGCTTTTAAGGCAAGGTCGATTTAGTAGATAATTTTGATTTAATAACGTCAGCGACTTAAAGAGTTATTAAGGCCCAGATTTTTTATCCCTAGTTAACTCAACCAATGGTTAAATATGCTAACTAATGGTTTCAAATTTCGATAAAACGCGTTTGGTTTGGCGCGTAAAAAAAGACAGAGAGTTAAAAATTGATGAATAAACGCGATATACCGAACTTTGAAAGCATTAACATTTAACCATTGGTTTAGTTAACTACGGATAAAAAACTGGGCCTTAGTTAGTGACGTCACACTTGTTATCTAACTGGTGAATGAGCTTCGCCTAACCTTTAGCGTGACTGCATAGAAATAGACTTAACATGTACAAAATACAAGAAAACCTAGACTGATATTACGTAGCTCACTCTGGCACGTAAGCAAGATTTACGTTCGACAACGAAATCTGTTCTAGCTGTACAAATAAGTACTAGTTATTGATTGAGAATCTTAAGAATTTCAGACCACTACAATTTTTTCATAGTCCTCGCTACTACAAAGAATTTTCTAAATTAATCAATCACCTATTTGGATGAATCTTTAATTTTTAATCTTTTTCCATTCGCAGCCTTCGTCCTACAAAATTCTTTTTTCTTTATATCTAAGTTAGTTTTGATTATGGTACACGTTTTGACACCTATAAGTAAAGATACAGTACCTAGATTCTACTTAAAATGTTGTCACCTTTCATCATAAAATAAGAATTGGGAACGGAAATGAGCTATCATAAACAACAACAAAAAACTATAAGATATTACCGTGCACTAAGGTTAGGTTATAAAAACTGATATTATTACGATTATTTTATACATCTTTGTTTGTACGCGGTGGATGTTGTGAAACCAAAGCTTGGACTGTTCAGAAGATAATTATACCAGAATGCTCAAAAACCATCGATAAATTAAAATCTATTACGACAACTCACACACATCCATCTGATCCCAAACTAGACAGAGCCTGTACTTTGGTGACCAGACAACTGATAAACATATATATTTATCAATAAGTACATATATTATACTATAGATAAATTATACCCAGACACAGAACTGATCATCGTTCTTATTACACAAAGATTTGTCCTGCGTGGGAATCGAACGTGACCCACGACCTCCGACTTAGCAGTCAGGGTCACTAACCGCTTGACCAACAGGCCCGTCAAAAATCTCTTATACAAAATTAAAGCTTCAGAATTCTTAATCGGAGTTTGGTTGGACCTAGTGACCTACACAGAACACGTTTAGCAAGTTAATCGAAACAGTTTTAATTATCTCAGGTCTTTACAACTGTTCGCTTTAAATCGCTTTATTTAAGCTTTCGAGTAGAATTGATTGCTATCTTATTGTATATCGTATATTTTGCTTTCTTTGAAAATAAGTAAGTTATACCAGGCTGTCAAAATAACTTACCCAAGCTGTCAAAATAAAAATATTTTGTTTTACTTTTTTTTGACTAGCATCTACATTCACACTCAGTAATTACATGTAATTTTCATTTATATATACATTACCTGTCTATATCTACACTAATATTATAAAGAAGGAAGATTTTTATTTTTGTTAGTAACGAAAAAATTAAAAACTACTAGCCGATTTCAAACATTATTTCTATTTTATTATAATAACTTCCGTGTGACGAATTCATAATTATTTAAGAACGGTTTACGCCGCCGCGTCAGCTCATGATTAAGGACTCCTATTGAGTCTGAAACTAGTCGGGCGATCCCGAGAATATGCGTGAGTAAACCGTTGAATCCTTTAATAATTATTATTTCTTAGCATTATCGTAGCTGCATTTTCCCTGAATAACAATATAGTCTATATTTTTACTAGAAAATATTAGGGGCCGCAAGCGGCGTCGCTAGTGACAGCTAGTTAAGTAAAAAATCGCTAAATAACCCAATTTAAAAAGTAAGATTAAGACTCGATCTTTTTATCTAATGTCCCATATAAGTTTATTATAATTCTTATAATATTAGATGAAAACTTCACCATAAGATCTAAACGAAAGTTTAATAACTTATTTTTCCTGTTATCGCGACAAAAGTTTTTTACCGCCATTCCTTGCTTTGCAAACGAAAGTTGTTTATGCCTTATAATTAAATTTTTATACTTGACAAATTTGTTTTTATCATGTGAAATTGATTCAAAACACTGGTTTGTATATTATCGCTCTATGATTATGCATGCAAGTATGTGTTTATGGAGAAAGGTACCTTTTACTTGCGTTCTCATTGATATCAGAACGCTTAAGTTTATTGTTTTATTTGGTGAGATAAATTGTTTTTGTCACGCGATTCTTTCTTGAATTCTTGCTATGTAGAGAGTTAATAGATATACCTACGGCGACATTGCTATCACAAATAAAATTCATGGTGAGCGTTAGAAGGTTTTTGCTCTATTAAGAACAAACAAATTTACAGTCGTCTCTTTTAAAATGAATAAAGCAGACATGACGAAAAACACTACTCGAAAAAAAACTTGCACACTAAAAAATTATGGCTAATTTTGTTTAAACATAGACATCGTGGCGTGTTAATCACGAATGAATCTTTATTGCTAGGCAATGCTGTAAAGGAGAGAGCGAATCCTGTCGGAGCTGCGAAGAGCATGCGTAAGTGATCCCGCGGCTCGAGCGAAGACAAGGACGGGACCGGGGTGTTTTTAGTACCTTTTTAGGGTTCCGTACCTCAAAAGGTAAAAACGGAACCCTTATAGGATCACTTTGTTGTCCGTCTGTCTGTCTGTCTGTCTGTCTGTCTGTCTGTCTGTCTGTCTGTCAAGACCTTTTTTCTCAGGAACGCGTGGAGGTATCAAGCTGAAATTCATATCAAATACTCAAGTCTATGGTCTCTTGGAGCTGTGAAAAAATCAAACTTCTAAGTCAACGCGATCAAAAGATACTTCCGTTTATGCCGCAAATTTTCGACACTCGCAAGGGAATCAAAACCTACAGGGTACTTCCCGTGAACTCAGAATCTTGAAATTTAGTATGAAGCAACGTCTTATAGCAGAGATATAGGAAAAATTGCGAAAAGTATACATTTTTAGTTATATCATATAATAAAAATATTTTTAATAATTTTAAACTTACTACCCCTTTCCTCATGAACGCGTAGTGGTATTATATTGAAATTCATATCAAATACTCAAATCTATAATACCTTTAAGCTGTAACAAAATCAAACTTCTATGTCAACGCAATCAAAAGAAACAGGAATTAAAACCGCATATTTTGAAACTCGCCACTACTCGCAAGGGAATCAAAACCTACAGGGTACTTCCCGTGAACTCAGAATCTTGAAATTTGGTACGAAGCAACGTCTTATAACACAGATAAAGGAAAAATTGCGAAAAGCATAAATTTTTAGTTACATCTTATAATAAAAATATTTTTAATAATTTTAAACTTATTACCCCTTTACTCATGAACGCGTAGTGGTATTATATTGAAATTCTTAACAAATACTCAAGTCTATAATATCTTTAAGCTGTAACAAAATCAAACTTCTACGTCAACGCAATCAAAAGATACAGCAATTAAAGCCGCATATTTTGAAACTCGCAACTACTCGCAAGGGAATCAAAACCTAAAGGATACTTCCAGACGACCTGGAATCTTGAAATTTGGCATGAAGCAACGTTATAAAGTACACATATAGGAAAAATTCCGAAATACTTAAATTTTTAGTTACATCACATAGTATATTTTTTTTAATAATCATAAACTTACTAGCTGACCCAGCAAACGTTGTTCAGCGATTAAAAAAAAAAAACAGATGTTGGCCGATTCTCAGACCTACCCGATATGCACACAAAATTTCATGCAAATCGGTTCAGCCGTTTCGGAGGAGTTTGGAAACAAACACCGCAACACGAATACACCATAACTTTTACTTATATACCTACAGGTTTGTACGGAACCCTCGGTGCGCGAGTCTGACTCGCACTTGGCCGGTTTTTTTTTTTAGTACCTACGCTGTGCCCTCAGCGTGGGTTTAAGTCATTACCGTTTCACCCCAACAAAAAAAAAATTAAGAAAGCCAACTGCAGTGACTGCACGGATAGCTGAGTGGTATAGGACACCACGCTAATTACCTCTGTGCGCGACGTGCCGTGGGTTCGATCCCCTCATGGGACAAGCATATAATATGTGATCCATAGATACTTGTTCCAAGTCTGGGTGTTCTTTTTGCATGTATTTTGAATGTCTGTGAAATCCCCGCGACACAAGGATTAAATTCCTTAGTGCGGGCGACTTTAAAAATAAATAAATAATAATAATAATTTCAATAACTATCTTCTACCACAGATTGGGGCAAGTGTCAGTTTGGCATCTGTATCTTGGACGTCAGCATTAAAAAAAACCTGTCTTTCTTGACACCTTGATAGATAGATCAAATTAAGTTGTAATAGAGTCCAAGTGTGTCAAGAATTAAACCATCTAACGTTCAGCATTCAGTAACTTATATCAACACTATTTTTATTCAAACCACGTTTTATACGTTTGCTCATGTTTATGTGAGCATTTAATAAAATCTGAGAGCCAAGGTTGCTATGGTTACCAAATTGTTCAAGTAACTGTATGTAATGTTTGTGTATTGCGACATTATCATGAATCGATATGAATGGACTTCAGAATTTAATCTTCATTTCGAGGTGAATTGTTAAGAGTAGGTTTGAGGACATGTCAGGGTCATTCGGACTTTCATTGACCTTGAGGTATAAGTATTATAAATTCTTAACTTTCCAAAATATCTGCGAAGAACACAGGTCTTAACGAACCGCTTCTATAATGTACAGTTGACACGCTCACAAACACACACCAAGATCATCCTGTGTCGAGTCACGGAAATCTAGGTATATCTTATACGATATGCAAAAACTTTGTATCCCCTTACGAAAATTGCACGGACGGAATAGTATGAAATTTCGCACACTTATAGTTCATAGATATAATAATTTATCATTTATTCCTCTCAAAAAGGTTTATATAGAGAAAAAGAACTTGTATTTAAACGAATTATTGTTATTAATTATTGAATTATTGTTGTCGATTGACGAACACTATTGGGCCTCTAGTTCTCTTACTTACCAACATATCATAGAACGAATAAAATATTGAAATATAACTACTTCTTGTACGGATTCCATCGCGGTTTATTTTGATTTTATTATATTATATTGTAATGGGCAGACTGATAAAGATTTCTAACATTCATAAATCTTTGAATGATGGATTCGAAAAAATACTTCTCATAGTATTAAAACGTTTAATCAGACAATATAGTGACCGACCGAAACATGTTATTTTGCCGAAACCGAAACCGAAGGTTCGGTTTCATTGTAGTTTCGGCCGAAACCGAAACCGAAACCGAACCTTTTAAAGTCCTTAAAATGTCGAAAAAATGTTAGTAAGCCCGTTTTTTTTCTAAAATTAATATCTCGCCAACCTATAATTACAAGTTTCTACTTTCAAAGATTTATCACAATGAAATTTCAGCACAGTTAAAGAGGTTCTGTTTGAAAATTTAACTACCCTATAAAGTGAAAAAAAATGCATTATTTGTAACACAAAGTTAGCTATTTTTTAATGGTGGTATAAAATAAAACAAATTTATTATTAAAATATGATGCTCATATATTATGTTTATTTATTTTCAGTTACTTACATTTTGACTGCACGGATAGCCGAGTGGTAAAGGTCACCACGCTAATTACCACTGTGCGCGACGTGCTGCGGGTTCGATTCCCGCATGGGACAAGCATTTGTGTGATCCACAGATACTTGTTCCAAGTCTGGGTGTTCTTTGTGCATGTGATTTGAATGTTTGTGAATCCCCCGCGACACAAAGATTAAATTCCTTAGTGCGGGCGTCGTTTTTATTTAAAAAAAATATACTCACAAATATCACAATCAGTTAGCCTCGAATGGCTAATTCAAATATAATTAGATAATCAAATTGTTAATCATATAACCAAATCGTTAGCCGAGCGCGACCCGAAGGGACGATGTTGTAAGTTTCGGCGCGGCCGAAAGGTTCGGCCGTTTTTGGTCGAAACCGAAACTCGGGCCGAAACTTGATTTTTTGGCCGAAACTGGCCGAAACCGAAACCGAAACCGAAATTTCGGTCGGACACTAACAATAATATACAGAAAAGCCATCATTAAATCTTATAAAGAAATGAAGAGGATCGAAATTTAATCGGAGAGGATCAAAGATCGAAATTCCCTATTTACCGAAAGAAATTTAATTACAGTAACAACTCAAAGCCTAACTTGAATTAACCCACACACAGAACCAGGTATTGCCTTAACTTACATTATCTAGAGCTAACTTTCTAACTTGTCTCTACCTTGGTTAAGGTACTAAACCTTGTTGCTGTTCTTGCATTGTAAGACGTATATTTTAATAGTATCTACTACATAGTTAGAATTTTATTTATCAGTGGTTCACAGATATAATTTATAGGAATGGATTGAATTTCTGGTATGCATGGCGGTCTCGAAAGTTAAGTATGGTTTTATAGTCATTCATACGTCTAGGTTTGAATATTAGAGATATTTTATTAGGTGGATACCTTTGATTCAATCATAGATATGAACTTACCGATTTGAATCAATATTATTTCAATTATACCTGCCAGGTATAATTTGAATTCGCTCAGTACTTTTGCGTAAAATAAAACAAACATTTTTCAATACCGAAAACTTTCTAGTTTTTTTTTATTAATTTCAGCAGACCCACCCCGGCTTTGAACACAAAAAACAGTAAAAATACATTTTCTCTGGAATAACTCCATCTATTGCTGTCAACTGCATTAAAATCCGTTGCATTAGGTACATAAAAGACATACACGATCAAACTTTGATTTATACTTAGTAAAGATTTTAGAATCAAATACACTTTACTCATACGTACAACATATAAACAATTCTTCACTATCCTATAAGTACCTACGTGTGACAAAAAATAATAGCCAACGTTCGCGTCAACTTACACGCATGTCTGTAACGCTAGATATTGTAACACATCAGTGAACAGAGAAATGAGCTAGATCACCGACCCTAGATAATATACTACTGGTTTGTAACCTACTCAATACAGGAACTTGTAGCACTTAGATATTATTTTCAAACAAGGTGATGACAGACTTACAACTCCTTTGGTAAATCTTTTGGTAAATTGAATTCAATCAAAATGGAAGTTCACTAAAAAAACTTGGCGTGGAAAGGATTTATTCAAAAGAATTTTAGACATTCTGAATTGGAGAAAGATATAGCAGTGGGTTATGTGTATGAACGTGCATGATATTATGGTATTCAGAATGGAAACTATAAGACAATTTGGTTGAAGTCAGAGGCAGCACGTCTTTATAACCGACTCTCAAGAAAAAAGAGGTTCTATGCTCGACTGTATGTATATTTTTTTATTTATATGTGACCACCGATATCTCCGTCAATTGTGGACCAATTTATTTATTTTTACCTTTAGACTGCCACATTATGCCTGGGTAGGCAACATAGACGATACTAAAAAACAAAAAAGAAACTTTCCAGAGAAATATAGGAGCTGTGAACAACACCTAGTATTACATATTATGCACTAGTGGAAACTCGCAAATCATCTGAATCTAAGCCTTCGATAGCTCAGTTGGTAGAGTGGTGGACTGTAGTTGGTATCTGAATCTATCTGAAAATATTACACTGTGTTTATTTTGTATGGAAGCGTGCACTGTAGGTGGCAATTTTAAGTATGGCTAGTGGGTTTAGCAACAAAGTAAAATTATGATTGTGGGTCAACAAGATCAAATTATGCAAAATGTGTTCGAACTGAAGACCTTTCATTTCATAGTCCGTGACCCTAAATATGTTTATGTTGAAAAAAGCGTTTATAATCAAACAGTTGTTGCTTAGAAAGAAAATGTATATAGATGAATTGCCGTTTTATAGTTCTTTCAAAATCAAAACTTAATTCTCGAATCTTTAATAATTTTGTATGAGTATTATGAATTACGATATCAACTCATTTCGCCTTCAATTCTATTTAAGTAATAATAAAAAACTCAGAGTCCAATCCATTCGTTCATGAAAAATAATGTGTTTTGATCAATATAATAATATACTATCTAATTACTTGTTGCAAAATATTTTTTAAGTAGAAACCGCAAGACTTAATTTGAACGTGTTTTAACCTTGGTGCCAAATGGGACTCTTCAAATTTATTATCTACAACGTCAGAATAATGGTCATATACCTATACTTATAATATAAAGAGGAAAGATGTGATTGTTTGTTTGTTTGCATTGAATAGGCTCCGATTCTACTGAACCGATTTGAAAAAATCTTTCACTGTTAGAAAGCTATCTTTATCCCCGGGTGACAGAGCTAATAATATAATATTTAAAAAAAACATTGACCGCGGGTGGAGCTCCATGATACAGCTAGTTTATTTATAAATTAAATTTTCCTTAAAATCCTTATTCTTACACAGTATAAAACAAATCGCTTCCGCTGTACTTATGTACCTACTTATACGCTAAAATCTTTAAAAACTATTTTCGCTATTTTTACTATGTTTTGCCAAACTTACTTAGTCCATCTGTAACATTTATAGAACCCTCGTTCTGTTTATATCTAGCATTTTCAAGATACTACTCTTCAAGTAAACAGTAACATTTATCACCTAAGTAAATTATGCTAATACGTAACTTTAAGCTCCAATACTGCCTAACGGACCGGTCTCAATGCATAACACAGTATAAACTGGAGATACGCGCATGCGCGACAATGCCCGCAGTTGGTACCGGTTGCAAGTGTGTCGGAATTAAAGTTCAGTATGCATCGTATACCGTTAGTCGCTGAGAACAAATATTTTAAGACCTCAAAAATTTGTTTAGATCATAAGTTCCTAAGGTTATGAAAGAATGATAAACGTATAATTATTAACAGTAAATTTTTCATGCGCAATAAGGTTAAATGGTAGGACTTGGGGAGACCTTTGCCCAGAAGTGGGACAGAATAGGCTAGTAAAAAAAAAATAGGCGTACAACGTGTACGTCTTATAATTGTAGAATGTTACACACAGTGCTTTAAAAATCATTTAAAATGAATGTTTTAGAAAGATGATAGACATGATAGTAAAAAATAAATATTTGGATGAAAATTTCTGATACGTAAACAACATCTTTTTCTAAATACCAACGTGAATCCAGGAACTAAAAATACTCACGATACATCAGATCAATACATCACGAAGAAGTCGTTGAATACGAATCTCCTCCATTGAAAGTACAAGTGTAATGTTAATGTTCACGGAACTGCTATCACCTGACTACTAATGAGTAATGTCAACTTTATGATATTCTAGAATAATATGACAGGTATAATTAAAACTGAAGTAAAAGACATAAGTAAAAGAAAGACATCATTAAGCGATATTGGAGATGGCAAAGAAGAAAACGGGAATGTTTATGTCGAGAACGAAACTCTTCATCAAGGGCTTGATTCAAATATATTAATAAATTAAATGTACAGCCAAGCGCCTTAAGTGTATTAGCACCTTTTCTATGTTGGCAGTCGCAATTCTCCGCGCGGAACTTTGATTGTTTGAAAGAAAACAATAACAGTTTATCAGTACCGCCAGCAGGATCACAAGGAGACATTGATGTTAGTAGATTCCCGCCAAGAATTGAGACAGCGAATTTAAATTGAGATCTACAGCACTCGCCAAACTTTATGGCTGCTCCGAACCTAGCCGCATTACGCTGCGCAGAACACAAAATCAGGTATCAGCGGGACGTACGCGGGGCGCGGAAGCAGGGCACACCTATGCGCACTGTCTTCCACCCGCGAGCATCCTCGCCTCCCGCGCGTTAATGTGAGTGTATGAGTGGTGTGTCTGAGAGTATGTAGTAGTATGAGTGTAACATGCGCGAGTTCGTACCGACGGCTACATTCAGAACGGCCATAAAGATTGGCGAGTGCTGTACTTATGGCTCTTGACTGTGACCTACATGAATATGAACTAGCGAGGAAACCTCTTTGGTAGTTAAAGAATCAACTGAAATAGAGCAGAATCAGAAGCAAAATTTAATTTTCCCTCAAGATCCATGGCGGTTTTACATGTCAGGCAGCTGACATCTTTTAACTTGTATAAATTGTGAGCCGGCAATACGAATTTAATAAAGTACCGTTTGATTCGACTCTTGGGACCGGATCCGACCTGATCAGTGATGGCCAGTAGGTCACATATCAAGTGCATATGGAACCGTTATGCAGGGCTTGACAACGATGTTCTAGATGCTCTGATGGAAACAGGTGAAGGAATTCATTCGGATTTGTTTTTGTTTCAGAACTCGAAAGGTATGCCAAGTTAAAAAAGACATGTAAATTGACTCAGAATAAAATTGAGAGTCACCTTGATTGATACTGTAGGTTCAAGTAGAATATCCAAATACATTGCAATTAAAAAGTGATATATCTTAACGAATAAAGAACTTTCAAAATGTTCATAAACTATTAAGATTTCAAAGTTTATAACAATTGAAAGCCAATATAACTTTCCTACCGTTACAATCGCAATTTTACGCCATCAATGTCATTGAATATCAGTCCCACAATCCCACCATTGTCTAGCATTAAAAATCAATCTAGCAGCATCTAGGTAAGCGACATAATATAATAACTGTTGTCTCGCATACTTCGATATTTATCATAAGTAGGTATTAATTTGGCTGTTGATTGAAAATTCATTTTGCTTTTCTAAGTTATACCAAACAAAATAAGTGGAAAAAATTGTCTTTATTTTGTAGTTGACAATTAACTACAAGAAATCGAGGATTAAAAAACATGCATCAGTTGTGCTTTAATTTTCATTTATGAAGCCCTAATACGAAACTTAAAAGAACATCAGGTAGATTACTAAAATGTACATTCATATTGCAGTCTAATCAAACTCAAATACAAATTTATTGCACAATGACTGAGGAGAATTTCGGAAATAGTTTATACTTGATATTTAATATTTTTTGGAACTAGGAAGTTGTAGTAATAAAAAATGAACAAAATGATCTTTTACATATTTTATGCCCTAGAGCGCTATCTGACGCTCAAGTTAATTTGACCATGACTGTCTGACGTGAATGTTTGGGTTTTTAGCCTTTGCGTAACACTGGCCACTGGCTAGTGGCGCGCCAAAATATTAGATCCGTTTGCTCGTTTTGTGCTATGAAGAAATAAAATATTCATACTAATTGTGAGAATTAAACGTGCATAAATTTAGGATGAGTTATTTGAACCGGAATTCGACAATTATTTTAGCAAATTCTTATTAAAATGGTAGAGAAAGATATTTAAGACTGTTTTTGTTATTAATATTTCTTTTCATCTTTAGTGTTATTGATAAAATATTTATCGACAGTCGAAATACACAAAAATCAAATTTCTCGAAAATTTTTTTTGCACCTTATATCTAGTTATATGGCAAGTACGTCCTTAAACCTCATCCAATTATATCTTAATCGAATTAAGATTGTTTACGCCGCCCATCTATCAATTTTACGATCGATATTTAAAAATCGTATAAGGAAGCGCGTCAAAAACCCGAAGTAGTTAATTGCAATGGAGTTCGAACGCGACCACTTTCTCCCGCGCGAAAGTGTCACACAACTAGTTATACATTTAAAACAATTTTAACGATGACAGCTGAATCGATACATCGGATCAAATTTTGGTATCGTTTAAAATATCGATAAGAATATTTTGTTTTTTATTTTGTTCTAATGAACTTACTAGGTTTCGTGAAACGTCGTGTGAACATTTTGTACTTAATTTGTAAATTGAATACGGATTACGGATGTTACGTGGAACTAAAGAATTTTGATGAATTACGATTTCCGATGCTCGGCTCATAGAATTAAAGTACTTAATGTTTTCTTTTTATTTTAAGTTGTCTCGAGGATTTACGTTTGTTTGTTTTTTTTTTTGTAAATCAGTGAATCCATTTTTTCCTAAAAAAGCACTTCTTCTGCTTCTTCAAAATGTTAATTTATACTTTTCGGAACTTTCCGTATCTACTCGGTACGATTAGTGTAATTTATTAATTAGAAAATTAAAATGCAGTTTATATAATTGGTATTTAGTAACCTATAATGCAGATGATTCAATATTCATATTACCTACATACTTAGTAATTGATTTTAAACATATTGTCCTTTAGTTGTTAATTACCTTTTGTTTTCGTAACGACGTGTTTTGATTTGGATTGTAGAAATCCATAATATTAGGTTAATAGGAAAAGATCTATGTTCTGTGGAGGGAACATAGGTTTCCTTTTTATTTTTATGAATCTTTGGCAGGTTTCCTGTCTAGGTAGAAAATTATACGTTTTTTTTTATTTGTCGAGATGACCTTCAAGTGCGCTCGCCCTCTTGGGGTTATAAGACCAGAGTTTGGAACTTATAAGACCGGAGAGTGTGTTATAATTTATTTTGGTTCCGTTGGTCACAATTAGCACATGAAGAGGGGATTCACTACCTCTTAGGTAGTAGGTACCTACCTGCCTACCAAGGTAGTCCCTGCTGCTTTCCCTTCTGGTATGTGAAATAGCCTTATACCTTTTCACGATTATAACCTGTTTACGATGTTATTACACATTTACATATTTAACTTGTTTTACACAACCCTATAACTATTTAAATACCAGATATATGACCTAGCGAGAATAATTCAAGGTCCCACTGGCTTTTACCTATGAAAGAGCAAAATGAAAGAAAGTCCGGTCAAGACATAATATCTTAGTAAGTTACTGGTATTAAATAATAGTAAACGTATGTGATATACTGTGAGAACTGGTTTGAGCTGCCACGGAATTGGGAATTATGGAAGAACGAGGTAGAGTCTTTTGCCCAGCAATGGGGCACTTATGGTAAGGAACACAGACATTCATAATAATTTTTAGCTACCTTTTTTTTTAAATGACGCCCGCACTTAAGAATTAATCCCTTGTGTCGCGGGGGTTTCACAAACATTCAAATCGCATGCACAAAGAACACCCAGACTTGGAACAAGCATTTTGTGGATCACACAAATGCTTGTCCCATGCGGGGATCAAACCCACAACATGTCGCGCACAGTGGTAATTAGCGTGGTGACCTGTACCACTCGGCTATCCGTGCAGTCAATACTTTATATAATAACCTATACTTGGCTGAATGATCGCGATCAGTGCGCTGCGTAGGCAGGCAAAAAAATATAGAGCTTATGGTAGAGCAAGAGACTCGCCCCTAATAACTCTATTTGGGAATAAATGATATTTCTACGAAGTGTAGGCGATTTTTGCTTAAGCCATGTGGGATTTTGGACGCGGTGATAAATTATACTTCTTTGTATCAAACCCTTTTATTTATTTCTGCTTTCCATCGGTTTGTGAGCATTTTTATAAACATAACTTATGAACAAACATTTCAAGAGAAGCATATACAACGTGTTTCAGAAAGGTGTAATAATACTTTCAATATTATAAGTACATGTAAATATGATACATACCGATATGAGGTACCTAAGTGCATGGGGTTTTTAATTACCTATTTGGCTTTAAAGTTTAGAGTGAAAACTTCGCGATGATGACCCTAGAAATCACATAAATTCAGAATGGCGAGCGAATTCATCGCACCGCGAGTAGGTGCCAACTAACTGTAGCGTAGGTTTAGGGTTGTCGTTAAAATCTTCTAAAAATGTTTTAATTTATTTTGTAGGAAAAAAAAATATCTTAGTATTTAAAATTAATGACAAGGCCAATTTGAAGTTCATTAGTTAATACTTCAATATCTGATAGTACTTACCTATTATACCTATCACCTTTTTGAAACACGTTGTATAGGGTGCTAATCAATTATTTTTTTGTCAGCAGGAATCGACAGGATATGGTTCTATTTTTAAGTGAACGTAATCTTAATAATTTTTATGTTTATAGATTGTAGAACTCGGGTTGACGTATTTTTTTTTATTCTTGTATAATACGTGTTAATGTGATTTTTTCATTTATAGTCAGCTGTTCGCCGAAAAAGTAGGTTAAAGTCATTTAAACGGTTAAATAAAGTTACCGCGGCCGGACTCAGTCTGATCTTGAACATTATGGAATGTTTATTGCTTACATAAGTTCTTTGTTATTTTTAATTGCATGAACTGAAATTTAACTTACCTATATGAACAGCCAGTAATAACAGGCATCCGCCTATTAAACACAAGAACTTCATTATGACTACTTAAAATTCAAATCCTTACACTTTCACCAAAACACTATTTCACTGCATTACATAAATGCAAATAAACTAAAATTATATTTTATTCCACAACCATTTTGTTCACTGTCACTGTTAGCACAATTAAATAAAAAAATATTTTAAAACTCATTTATGGCTTACGGAAATGCCGCCAAAAATTTGACAGATAACTTTTTAAAAGCACGCGTCAGGCCGCGTTCGAAAGTCAAGCGCTAACTGCGCATGGTCGGCCAGCGAAACAGGTGTGCAAACCGGTGAAGGAAACGAACCGTATAACCCGACTAATGTAAAAGATTACTCATTTAATAATCATGTTGTTTAATTGAATGACGTATTATTTCGTTAGGGTTATCATTTGCAGGCGCAAAGCGTATGTGCAGATAGTAATGTTATCACACTTTCTTTAACTTTTTTCAACATGTTACGTACTTATCATTTAAATTGCAAAGTTCAATCGTAAAATTTGTTTGTTTTCGCTCTGATTTAATTTCTACCTTGCGCAAGAAGCTAAAGTGATAAAATTTCCATGGTCAGCTGTGGTCTGTGGAGATACCCAAAGGCCGAGTTGAAAGTTGGAAAAACATTTTTGCAACACACTGAGATAAAAACGAATTGGTTTCCACTTGTTCACAAGTATATAAATAGGTAAAGAACCCTGGTGATTTTAATCCGGCACGTTGGCACCTCTGCCTCCACGACGGCGTAGGAGGCCGTTAAAATTTTCCCCCTAACAAATTGGAAGACCTTTTGCTACTTTTCATAAATACGAATTGAGAGATCATTGATTGACTACCTACTAATTTTATAAATGTGAAAGTGTGGATGTTTGGATGTTTGTTACTCAATCACTCAAAAACGGCTGAACTGATTTGGATGAAATTTGGCATGCATTTAGCCGTTGACATGGAAAAAAACATAGGCTTCCTTTTATCCCGATTCCTTACGTAGTTCTTGAGAGAAAATTGAAAATTGTTTACGAGCTAAGCCATGGGCAGATAAGAGAGGGCTTTGAAATTTGGTATTTTTCTCTATTACAGCGCAACCTATAACACGGGTGAACTTTTTATTCCATTTTTCATTCCTTTTTGGACTCAATTCTGAAGTCCACGCAGACGAAGTCGCGGGCAGAAGCTAGTAAAAAAGTATTGATAATCTTTTCTTAAAAGGAAAATGGAGTTTATTAACTTTATATTTCACAGTATGTAATCTTAACATTATGTTGGAAATCGACTGGCCGTCGTTTTGACATTGAACTGTATTGCCACCTGTCAATGAAATTAATTAATGTGTACAGTCATTACACATTGACATTGACCAAAGTTTTAAATCAAAGCCATGTAGGTTGTTTAGGAATGATATTATTATGGTAATTTGATATTTTTGTCGCTACCATTGTCAGGTTCTTGACTGTATCTACATGATCCCGAATGCCGTAGCTATATTTGCGTTTTAGGAATGTGAAGCGACTAAGACTCCAATTTAACCTGTTTATGACGTTCTTCACGTCTTTATTTACGGTTTTAACCTTCCGCTTCTCGTTTTCTTCATGTGTAGAGTCTTTTAAGACACTATAGCATAAAATATGGCCTGAGGTCTCCCAACTAGCATTACAAATAATAATAATGTATGTACATGTAAAGTAAAAAATAGATCTAGCCTTGTATTGCAGTTCGCCATAATAATATTAAAGATTTTAGCAATGCACGTCGAGGTCTAAATTTCGCAAAGGGTTGCACTGAGGTTACTGACAGCTGATCACATCGTTATGGTCTGGCTGGAGACCCTTAAGGTTTCGCCAAAATGTTCGGTGAAGCAGAGTAAGCCAGCGCTGAAGCTAACTGCGGTAAACCTCGTTAAAAAGAGAGAATTTTACAACTCGGCAATTATATACCGTAAAATGGGGTGCATAAAAAATGATTTTGGGTTGAATACATCAGTTCAACTTGCGACACCGCTCAGCTCATGATTAAGGACTCCTATTGAGTCTGAAACTAGTCGGACAATCCCGAGAATACGCATGAGTAGGTAAGCCGTTGAATCTTTAAATAATTGTGAATTCGTCCCACGGAAGTTAAAAAAAATATGGGTTGAATAAAGATAACTTTGGAGGAGGATTCTACCCTCTTATTGTGTCGCAGACATAATAATATATTTTTACACTACAACTGCTTTCATATAGGTTTTAATAGTTAAGGGTCCATCGTTGTCATTATATTTAACATGAAAAATGTATACCTACCCCTCTATTCACCCCATTTTACCCGGTATCTTATTCTTACAATGAAGAGTACAAATGTAAATTATCTTTGAATTGCCATAATTACCTTCTTACAACCTGCTGAGGAGTTTGAGCGTATTATTAAAGGCCTATTTTATTACATAACTCATGTTTTGTAAAACATAAGTTACATAAAGTTATTCACGCCTAATTTATTTTCCTAAATAATGATGATGCTTGTTATCTAATCCAAATCTTCTAAGTAGAGACTCTTTTTAATTCACCAACGTATGTAGGATAGGTACCTACTTTGTTTTATATAACTGCCAAAAAATTGGTTTTTTACGGGTGTCTGGCCTGCTGGTAGCTTCAAAACGCACGGTTCGATTTCTATGAGATTTGATTGAAAGTTAATAATGTGGACGGCATCACATACATTGCTTCGAATCCAAATTAAATAGCTATAGCACTTGTCATATGGAATCAGAGACAACGAAGGTGGCACATACATAAGACATCCAGACCCGAGATAATGTTTTTCTACACTGACCCGTCCGGGGATCGAATCCGGGACTTCAGTCATTCGACCATGAAGATAGTCAAAAAGTTCTTCTCATTTTTTTTGTTCACCTGTTTGTAAACCAACGACCATATAGCCCATGGGCTATAATAATATGGTCGTTGTTGTAAACAAACTGCAAACTGACTAACAAACTAACAACACTAGAATTCCATAGTTCCCTATCAACGTAGTTTCGGCATAGAATAGAACCTCCCATCTCTACCCGTGGGTTTCGTAAGAGGCGACTAAGGGATAAAGGTAGAAAAAGTAGAATAGACAGCAGCCGCTAAAGAACTGAAATTATGTATACTGCGGTTACCAACCCACTTGGCGTGGTGACTAATGCGAACGCCTGATGGCGCACCGCAACACACAGACCCCAAATAGAGGACCGGGTCACGGTAATACTATCTATACAGTATTGTAACTTCATACAAACGGACGAAACGCGAGCTATACCTACGCGCCTCGATCTCGGATTGCGCTCGCGACGCCGACAGTCTCGGCTGTACCGCAGTGTCGAACGGATGGTGTGTTGTTTTTTTAACAATAACCGCGCGATTTTTTCTCCAAAAATCAGTTAATATGACGAATAGGAAATATTGTGCTGTTTTTGGTTGTATGAATTCGTCAATAACGCATCCAGACATAAGTTTTTTTAAATTAGGGTAAATACGCTAAATGTCGGCCCCCTTACGGATTTTCTAACTTTGGAACGCTCTGGCTGCACCAGTTTGCAACAAAGGATAGCTTGTGTTGCAGTTTTAGACAGGTTGATAAATCTATTTTATATTTTTAGGCATAAAGTTGACTTTTCTACTAAAATAAAAAAGGATTAAGGTTTAGATGCATTGAAGGCGAAAAAACCCTTAAGTCGGCCGTTCGCAGCCTATGGTCGGCGGTGTTTTTCCTAAATGTCGGCCGGATATAGGGTGTTTAAAATTAAGACAGTGAAAAATGTAATCAACATGATTTATTTTGGCAGGAGTATGATATCACACATTTTTTGGCAGGAGTATACATTTGTATTTGTTTAAAAGTAACTATAATTATAACTAAGTTAAACATCACAATAAATATAATAAAAAATAATATGCAATAAAAATTACAATAAAAAAAACGGGGCTATAAGTAGGCCAGCTGCAGCAGCTGAGACGACTATCATAACAGTGATAGTTTCCTTTTCGCTACCTATCTATTAAACATAAGTTTAATAGATAACCAGCAAATTCCAAAAAACTTTTTTCAATTGTATCCCAAACTATTTTTAGCTATCATGAATAATATATATGTCTTCGATACTGTCAACTTCTACATCGAAACTTAACCTATTTATAATGTTAATAAATTTTTGTATTCGGTAGGTACATAACATATATTCAATTTCAAGAAAATAAGTTTGATAAATAAATTAAAAATGACTACCCACACAATCAATGAAAAAATACATAAGTAATCAGCCTGTATAGTAGCGGTCAAATTCGAGGCTGGCCGACATTACGATATTTAATATATTTAATGTCGGCCCCTGTTGTGTGTGCCTCATTTCTCGACATTCAACTAATATCACCCCGGCCGGTATTTAGCGACTAAACGTAAAATATATTTATTTACCTATTAAGCTTTGCAAATACTCCTATTAAACCAATGGAATTGGTAGAATTGGAATTTGTAAAACAGACTGCATTTACTTTAAGTCGGCCCCGGCCGAGAATTCGGTTTTAAGCCGAAACTGGTATTCTAATGGCGGCCACCTATTTTTCATTTAAAATAATACGAAAAACTTTGAAAAAACGTTGTCAAAATATAGTAGAAATAACTTTTGAGTGAAAACAAAGCTTAAAACAAAAATAAAGAAACGTCTTTCCGTTGTAATATCAATCCCCGAAGCGTGGGTATTCACATCAAGTAAGCTACTTTAACTAAGAACTTGACTCTTCAACGGCGCGATCGCTACTGACGCTCAGTGTGCGAAAACCGGTTGACGTAATAGGATAGTGACAGTTTGTGCGTATAGAATATGAACTTAGGTTGCAATTCGAGTAGTAAAATTACCATTTCATTACCCTTGGAACGAACGCAAGATAAAAATGTGCAGACGGCCGACGATTGGGGGGGGGCCGAAGTATGGCGTATTTACCCTACCTGGAAACTCTGAAAGGTAAGACTATAAAATAATTTTACTTACTAGTAGGTAGGTAGGTACATAATGTGTGTCTTTTTAATGGATAAGTATTTCCTTTTATCTCACGAAAAAAAGGTGTTTGGATTAATAAATAAAGCGAATAGAGTAACGGAAAGTTATTGAGACGAGTGAAATAGGTAGTTATGCTGTTCTGAATGAATCATGATACGGTAGGTACCTTTTTATTAAATCTGCCAATCAAAAAACAACACGCATTTTTATTGAACACTTCCTATTCAATATACAAAGTATTTCATTTATTTATATAAAAAGGATATTTACAATCACAAAACTAAATAGAAGAAACAGAAAGTAGGCAAATGTAATTAAATTGCTGGAGACGGGCAGCCCTAACGCATGTTTACGTAGCGCGCGGCTGTAGGCATTTATTTCTATTTTGCGGCCGAGTTACAATACTGTATAGATAGTATTACCGTGACCGGGTGTTGTGACGCAACATGGGAGATGCCTAGATCCATCAGTGGACCGCGATAGGCGGAGTTTATTTATTGATACCGACGTAGTTCACAAGAAGGAGAAAGGTACAATACAATTATACATACAACAGCCCGGATTATAATTATGTAGTTTTAAACCCCTGACAAACATGTTGATGCCTCTTCACCAGTTTCAGTAGCATAAGATTCAAGACACCAAGCACCAAGAGTATAATAAAAAAATACGTCGAACAAAAAACTTTCTCCTTTTCAGTTGATTATTATGACCCAAGCAACTAAATAAATTTAAAGTACTGCCATCTATCGGGTATAACGATAACAAATTAATGTTAAGTTTTGTCCACCTAAGTTACACGTGTAAACATGTAGATGGCGCTGAAACCTTCTACATGGGTTGTGTTTATAAAATATAGATGGCGGTAACAGCTTCGCTGATATTCTCGTTGTATGTACCGAATGAAATATGAATAAAAACTTTAGATTTTTTTTTCTGATGTTTTTAGTTTATAAAAATTTCAAAGATTTTCTGGTTACTGTATGTAATGTTTCATTAGTATTATTTTTTTTGTATAAATTCAGTCACGCAATGGATACGATAAACGAGATACGAGAATGTCATCCATCTCTTTACTTTTTTTTTTAACAAAATTGGGCTAAGTAGCCGAAATATTATGCCTAGATTAAAACTCAAATAAAAAATCTAATCAGCTGATTTTGAATTAAATTCTAGGAATTATTAATTTTATCTAATAACTTCTTAAAAAGTGTAAACTACTGCAGCCGGTGACGCCATCGACATAATTCAACAAACCGTGTGAAGGTTGTTCGCCATCGCTTACGTCTTACGTCGTCGTTGGCAGTGAACGGAACGAAGTGTCGTCGTATAGATCGCTCGCTGGCTGGCTGGCTGAAAATAGTGAACCAAAGTATGAGTTTTCGAAATATGTTCGAATAAAAAGTGTGTAGTGAGTGACTGTCATCCAGCAAGATGGTTGATGACGTGAAAGATATTACCGAAACCGCTGAAAGTAAAGGTATATGTGCAATTATAGTTGAAATGTGGCGTTCTAGTGTTAAAATGTGATTGAAAAATTGTCTAACCCTAAACCGTGTCGTGGCCCCACGTAGTGGGCTCGTGTACCGCTTTCGAGAATGTCCGAAGTGTGATACTGTCGTCACAATTGAGTGTTTTGTTTTTTACCTATATTTGGACGTCTTTTTCACGTCGTGGTATGTTCTATAATTAGAAAAACGCTCGCCAGACGGTAATAGTTGGCCGAGAATGTCTCCAAAAACGTTAGGACTCCGTAATGTCACACTGTCTTGTTGTACATGGTTTTGTTATGTTAGCTTTATTTGTACCGTTATTTGAGGATTTTATGTAGCCAGCAGAGGGCTAATAATGCGAAATTCTTCGTGTATGACGTAAATGTAATGATAGGTTGTTTTAAATGTATGATGTGTTATTTGAGTCATGTTATATGATTAGTAACGCGGGCGTTTAGCGTTTATTACATATTTTACACGTACATTGCAGCTAACTTTCTACCCGTTTATCTTATCACAGCTGTATCTGTACATTTTATGTGCGACGTGCATTCGATATTAAAATCTTCATCATAACAACTTCAGTGAAATTGCTCCTAATCTATGTTTGATAAAAGATAAAAGAAATGCCTGGTATTACGCCCATAAGTATATTGATATACATGATATAATGTGTGTTTAGGATATATTAATGTTTATTTCACCAACTCTTGCCAAAGTCTCACCAATAAACATTTTTATCCTCATATCTTTTCCTTCCATATCCAATGAAACTTATCTTAGCCATGTAACAGAGTGATTAATTAAATGATTGTACAGATAAACAATTTCAATTGAAAAAAAAACATAAGTAGTTTAGTTCATTGTTCTAATCATAAAGAAACAATATTGATACTATTGGAATTCTGCGAAAATTATTCAAAAACATTCTATCTACATCATTCTATGTGCAACATTTAGATAGTTTAGGTATATTATTTAGTCTTTACGGCTTTACACTGAGTTTAGATTAAAAAAAAATCTTTTAAAAACAAACCTAACATAACTCATGCTGAGTTGCATTTTGAAAACCGGTATTCATTAAAAAAAAAAAACAATTTTTGTATCTTTTATAAGAATATTCCTGGATACACAACTTGTCAGTGTGCAAATTGGTTTTTAGTCAGACAGATATATTAAAACTCAATAAATATCCAACATTCTTATTAACTTCCTAGAATTTAATCCATCAAAAAATTGGGGTCAATTTCCAGTTTAAGTTAATCTATCTGAATGCAGTCAATACAGTCTTATAAAATTTAAGTTGACCAAATTCTCATCCATGTAAATAAATCCAGCCTGTTCCCAACAAAGCTCGCAAAAAGGAATAAAGTTTGACAACCACTATTCACATAGTAATTGATGTAATAATAATCATTCTCTGTGTAGAATAAGTCGCCTAAGTTAGAAATTTGTGTATAATACCTATGTTAAGTATATTGGATCTCTATGTAAAATGTATTTATAGAAATCAGAAATTAAAATTTGAGTTATCCTTAATCTCTCTAATCACCACTAATGAGACACAATTGATTTTCTATTGCAATGCGGCGACCGGTCGCCGATCGGGGACGAATAGGTTAACATGCATTTCAATAAAAAAATTACTGCAGTGCTAAACACAAAATTATTATTTTTCTGCCATCATATTAAAAGTTCCTTAATAAAAGTTCTCAATGGCCCAAGGTTAAAATATTGTAATTTATTCTCAAACAACACCTCCATGAATCTCTTAGTATGTAGGAGTAACTATCATATACCCAAATTAGTGTATTACCTCAATGACTTATTCAAATATTTCAAGTATTAGCATATTGTTCAATGTTGGAATTTGAATGCATCTCTTAATGAATAGTATATTAGTATTATTAATTTCCAAAACGCAGCATCAATACAAACACATCATCATAACAATTATTCTAGTTACTAAAAACTGAAATCCAGCCCCTTGTTTGCAATATTAAGATTTTTAGCAATGCACTAAGTTGTGGTCCAATGCCTGCAGGGGGTGCTTTCACTGAATTCATGTATGTAACATAATTTTTTTTCAATTGATCTGGCTGGAGGCTATTATTTTTTCGCCAAAAAGTCTTGTGAAGCAGTCGAGGCCTGTGTTCAGGCCTATTCGACTGGCATTAAATGTAGCTGGATAAGTAAACATACTTAATTCTGATTTTCCATTTTAGTGTTTGTTTGTCATAACATTTATTTTGTAACTATCAACATGTTCTTAACAATAGTAGTCCTTGCATTCAATATTATTTTGCTTAACGCAATTACCAGGATGACTCAATCTGGTTATTATTTTAGTTCTATTGCAGTTAAATTGTATAATCCCAGAATTTTACTACCAGTACTGCATTGTCTGTAGCGTTTATGTGATGCATCTGTTGTATAGGTGTTAAGACAATTTTTTTTACGTGACGAAGCAAGTGTTTTTATAGCATATTTATATATTCATAAAGTTCCATTATCTCCATCATGTGCTGTTAGACAATTGAATTGCCAAATAATCATAGCATATTATATAGTTTATTATTCACACAAATTATGTCATATTTATCTTAGTAACTGCTTGCGATTTCTAATCAAAGATACACTCATATTTTGTGCTTCTCACTTAGCACTATACAGAGACATTCCTATGAGAAATGGTTAAATTTATCATTTATCAGAAGGCTAAAAATGAAATCAATAACTTAATCAAAAAAATACCTATCATCTTTGAAATTTCACTCCATTCTTCCTACATTTTCTTAATACGGAAACACCTGTATTATAACTACCTGTGTAGTGTCTAAGAATATAAAACTATTGACATCATATACATAATTAATACATGAATCACTAGACATTAAACATTGGCGGGCACACCTTATTCAGATAGGACATTGACCTTTATGTCTGGGTAATAAAGTATAGATTTGTTTGTACAAAACTGGCAGGAATGTAATGTTTACTAAAGGTAAAATTAAACTAGTTGGAAAGTGTTTAAATATCTAGTTTTGTTATCTCGGTAATGAGATTTTTGTTCAATATAATTGATTTTATGATCTTACTGAGATAGGATTTCGTTAAAGATATTCTTTATTACTGTTCTAATTGTTGAGTGAAATTAATCCGGTTTTGTTTAACGACTTGATAGTTTTAATGAATAAATTAATTGAACAGTAAACCTAGTTATTTCAGTGAAGTAAATAAATTAGTACAAACCTAAGTGTTTTGTAGAATATTTAAGTTAAATGAGGTCTTTGACATTAAAATTGATAACTAAATGAGTTAAGTTTGTTTTATCTTTTAGTTGAATAAATAAGTGTATAGTCCATTTTGGAACTTATCATTATTTGCAATTTGTGTCTTTAATTTTTAAAATATTTATTGCAAAATAAATGTTTTCACGCGTACCTACTTCTAAAATTTAAAATTTTCTAAAGCAAAGAAAAGAAGAACTAAATAAATACAAGTAAAATTAAAATCAAGGATTAATTACATCAACATTCCTTCATAATTCTTTTTCTTATGCTAATGCAGCTGAGACCTCTGCCTATCGACAGCTTAGTTTAATAGCATTATACCTACTTATATTGGCATATTATTCTTAATGCTCTTCTCCAAAACTATCTTATGTGATAGACACAATATTATTATTAAAAGGCTTTTTATTCTGCAAGCGATTATCGTCTTTATAAATAATGGATTCGTGTAGGCGTTAAATATATAACCTTAATCCGAATAGATTATAGAATATATGTCAGCGCCCACTATAATTGAGAAACTAATAAGTTATCACTTTCGACGGTGCTGTTGAAACTTGGTGAGGTCAAATAGAAACTTATATAAACTAAAAATAAGGCGTATTTTAGCTAAAACTAAGGACAACAATACTCAAAACATATTAGTTTATTATGAAAAAATCACCACTCTCGATCACAACAGGTTGCAGATTTGTAATTTCATACCAGAATTCGAAATGTTGACCGCTATTCGCCGTCGGGGGTCTTAGAATAACTAACACAAACACAAATACTGGACAAATTATTTAGAAACCGCTCCCATTTATTCTGATTTCAAGTCCCGCACAACCCTAACAATGCCGTTTTCTCAACTCTTCTTCAACCTAATGCTTTTCTGCTAAGCTAATCGTTAATGGACCTGATAAACATCTAAAGATCGATCCAAAACAAAAGGGCGCCATAAACTATTTACATTGTAGAAATCTTTATGACAAAGTCAGTTTCCCTGAGCCTTTTCTGGCATGTTGCCATCGTCCACGTGGCAGCCCTTGACCTCATGCCAGACTTTCATAAGATGTGACTTGCATTTCTAGTGAAAGATAGACATTAGTAGTTATTTTAAATTTCCAAAGTCAGAAAAATTCTGAAAATTCAATCTGCTATTTATTTAGGTGTCGAGTTGAGCAATTTACACAGTTGTTGGGGTAGAATACATTTCATGAATGAGAACTGTAAGGTCAGTCAGAAGATCCACTAAGTTACAAACAGTAGCTATTATTTTGATAATTACTGCTTTTAAAGCCTCTTGACTTTTCTTTCCAATAAATATCAGTCCGCTTCTATAGATATAGAAAAGGCTATGTAAGGGGATATTCTATACTATACAAACACAAGTTATTACTTACCATTGCCCCAAAAATATTCAGAGATTACATTCCTTTCACGAAATTTTATTACACTTGTCAACCCATAGGAGTCCGAGGCCGTGTTTTGGGTGTAAAACTATCCAAATGCTGAAAGTTACAATCCTCTAACTTCTAAGTTATGAATTCACTTAAAAAAATTTGCTTATCCCAATTTTATAAAGACTTCGATCTATACCAGCGTTCCAATGCTAATCATAATTATATAGTGTAGGTGTTGTTGGTAACAGTTAAGCAATGTTTGTCGAGGTCAGTGATAGATGGGTCCTCTTATAGGGCGTTCTGAAATGTCTGTTAACTGATAATTGAAATGGGGATTTATTTTTTTGATCGGCTTCGTTCAATCGTTCTTTTTAACCTGTGTATTTAAATCTAATCAGGGATTTTTTTAATCACGTCTGTTATAAAATATCAATCATCATTGATTAAAAAATTACAAATAATTGGCGTTTGATTTTCCAACATTTTTATGAGTTCTAGTAACTCCTCGAGCTTGTTGGTATGAAATTTTGGGATTCTCCCAATTTCTCCGTTAGGTGAAATTCTCTGACTATAAAAGGGTACGATAGCTAATTCCGATGCTACATGACACTACACACGTTTGCCTCTCCAATCTCCAGATAAGCCAATCTATATTTATCCGTATTGATCTAGTGTTTACAACAAAAATACTTTGTGTACTTACGCAAGTGCATTCCTTACATCTCGCTTATCAGCTCTATTTAGATTGTGTTCGATAAACAAGGTAACGTTATGTGCCGTTCTCGTGGTATTTGTTTGAGGTATGAGATGGAATATTTATGGATCGTTTGTTCTTAAGAAAATACTGTTTTAATTTGAATACATAGTGCAAATTAATCTACTTATAGGAAGTCAATACTGCCTTGTGCCTTAAAACCTTTAGAAAACAAGGCATGAAAGAGACGACTTGTTCAAAAGATTTTGCCCCTTGCCCCTGTTTTAAAGAACTTTGCTGTAAATTGTAAAATGAGAGCTTAATCATGTCTAATTTCTTAATTTTCAAGAATTCAACTTGCCAGCAATCGTATTTGGATTATCTTCTTCTCTTTTCCTAACATCACTATACAGACATAAGACCATGTAACATGTTTCCGGCATTATAAATACTTTTTTTATTGGCAATTGCCTTCCGCGGCTGCACTGTGGAATTACCGAGCAATGTTGCCTTCGACTTGAATGGCGTTTAATGTGGAAATACGTTTTGTTTTCCTCCCAATATAATTTTTTGTTTTATCTTCATCATTACTACAGGCATAGCTTATAAAGATTCTCAAAATTGTTACTATCCAAATAGTCGAACTAATTGAACTTCAAATGTCATCTTTCTTCAAGCGGTAATTTTCCGAAACCTATTAAATGTTGAAAGCCTTCTTTCTACTTATGGCAGTATTTATGATCCGAAATATAAAAGGTCATCGATCTATTTCTGTGACAAATAGCGTAGATTTTTGAAGTCTTCTGATGCATATTTCAACAATTTTACTACCCACGTAACTTTAGGAAAGAAAATGTTTTCTTTGGCCCGAGTACCAGTTGTTTAAATAATTCTGATAGTTAATTCTTTTAATTAGAGTTGTTGGTCTTATTAAATTAATCGATGGAACTACTATCTCCCCTTAATCGATGTTATCAGCTTCTTCCCATATGGTGTGTCAATCAGGGGGCTTTCGACCTTTCTGATCACGCATTGAACTTTATCCAGAAACATTATCAGCCTGAGACGTGATGTCACACGAGATCGCTGTCATAATGAGTCAGTCCATCAGATTCCGTAATACGCCCACTCAACGCCATATTAATCTTCTAATCTAGAATAATATCTGGCATGTCTTTGTTGGGATTTAGATACTTAGTATTATTTAACCCTCAAGTGATGGGATTAATGATGCAATTATGTAATTTTAGAGTATTTTGCTTGTGATAAAATTTTAATTTTTGAAGGTCATCCACCAGTCCATCGCCAGTCACCGTTCTTCATTTCTTCCTAGCGATATGCTAAGAAAAAAAAACTAGATTTGTTTTCGTTTCTGTCGTTTTAAATTAAAACCAGTCACGCCCACTATAGTATGTTCGATTATTTTTTCTAGAAATTCGAGACCAATTATATCTTAACTAACGAGCAATAACTCAAGATACAAGTAATGCGATACAATTCGATGACCTCGCATTGTTTAAACCCAACCAATTAGTTGATCAGTTTCGATTTAATATTTTTAAGGTAGCATCGACTACCTATCTAATTTGCCGCTAAGAGAAAATTCTGCGCTTTTTTTTTATAGAGATTGCAAATCTAGTTATTACCACAGTTGGGCATGGACAAAAACTAGCTATTATATTATTGTTAGTAAAAGTGGATCGAATGGAGTGCGCTAGAGAAACCTTGGTGTTCTCGTGTTTTTATATAATATTACTCATTGCTATTGCTTTATTATTAAGCATCACGCATACGGAACTTTTAGTGGGCTATTCGTGATGTATCTAAAATAATATATTTGATATTAAAATATAAATTAAAGTTTAAAACTACAACCCGACTACGTATAAAAGGTGACGAACAAGTCCAATATAAGTCCAGAAATGCATAGGTACAAAAATGGTCAAGCCAGAGCCGTGGTAGACCGCCGAAATTACCCTTCCTTTTGGCTTCGCCGTAGTCAGGTAAAAAACTATATTTTAGTCTGTTAGAAGGGGTCTCTAAAGTGCATTCTACCGTTAATTTAGCTACTTAATAATACCGGCTAAAAACTGTCCCACTGCCTGGGTTTCCAGCAGTGGAGCGCTCGCTCATTGCGGGTTGGCGATTTCTGATTCTACTATTTAGAATCGCAAGTTTCCTCACGATGTTTTCCTTCACCAAGCAAGAAACCATTGTCAAGAATAATTAAGAAAGTACATAATATAACTTTAAACAATGCCTGAATTTGAACCTGCAACTAAGAGCAAACGAATCTGGTCATTGAACCGCTAGGCCACCACGACTCGCCTACCTACTTGAAAACTGTCAATACTGGTGTGGATATAGATGCAAAATTTTGATATCTTTAGCAAATTATTCCTGGGGCACAACATCGTTCACGCTTTTTTACCAATATTTTATCTGGTTAATTCAATCTCTCTAAACTTCAGTTCTGTGGTAATCAGAACTTTTACGGACAATTGGGCAATGGCGTTATATGGCACTACTTAGCCTCAAGTCTAGTCAATGTCAAAGTAGAACGCCGGCGACCGAGTATTTACTTCAAACATAAATTATTTTCAACCGACTTCAAAAAAAAGTAGGTTCTCAGTTCGACCTGTATGTTTGTCCGCGATTATCTCGCCTTTGGCTGAACTCATTTTGATGCTGTTTTCAGAAAAGTGTTTGTTACATTCTGGAGAAGATTTTAGTGTATAACACTATTGGATATCCCGAGTGGCTATAGGTTGGAAAGTTTAAAGTCGGTGACATTTCTGTTAAAAAGTTTGTTATATTCCGCTCTCAATTACAGCAGTTCGTATCTAAGATAAAGTATGAAAGATATCAAAGGGATTGAGGAAGTTAATTAATATATTTTATTCTAAGTACTTTGATATAAATCCGCCATACATTATTCCATTGCTTCAAATTCCTTAAAGCTGAAACGGTTCTAATCTCAGCCAGATTCCAAGTCCGGCTACATACCGAGCCAGCAAACCTAGACCAGACCGTTGCATTCCTCACCGATGACGCCGCAGTATTTACTAACTCTATTGATACTGCATTCAATTGATTCAAACATCCATTCACAAGATTATTGATTAGTTTACTTTTGTTTGCGTGACGTTGCCTACGTGCTAGTACGCATTTCGTATTAATTAGGTCAAGTCAAAGCGTTTAAGGGTTTGGTATGTGTTGGAGTACAGTTGTATATGTCAGCGGGGCGAATATCAATAATTATGTAATTCGTTTGGTCGATAAATAAGGAATCGATAACCTGCTTGAAATTGGGGACGAAGAAATAGGTTGTTTGGTAGTCAATAAAATAACAGCTAGCTTAAGGAAAACATATGCGACTATATCTTCATCTACCAATCCTTTTCCCAAACTGTCTTGGGTCTCATCATAGACTATGCAACCTTTTTAAATGTTGATATAATCATGCAGATTGTCTACAATTCTCAAATGAAAGTCAGCACGTTCCTTAATTATTATAATCATGTGGTAGGTACCTGCTCTTTTATCAAATTGGTGATTTTCTTTATCCCAAAGAATATAAATTTACTCTTAAATCCTTAATAGTTTGTCGTTTGCAGATAATGTATCTTCATTGTAGTTAAGAACTTGGTAACTTAATTTATTGTGCCGTTTAAGTTGTACTTCACTAGTTTACCCCACTTTTATTGAACTTCGAAGCGAGTCGTAGGAAATAGAAAATTGCTAGCTATAAAATAAAGTTTTCTACGCCATGGATTTATTTTCTGTTAAGTCGACTTTAAAAACTCTTAGATTTGATTTTCTTGCAATACGTAATGGAATGCTTACAAGAAGAGCTGCATAGATTTTGAGAAATATGGTTAACTGGTGAAAATCTTTTGGCTTATGTTAAGAGCTAATGTTAAATCATATAGCAAACCTTAAATGTAGGCCCTGCCGCTCATCAAGGAAACGAGCATTAATCAGCTCTCAACAAACTGATCAAAAATTTAAATTAAAAATAAGTGATTGATGACCCAATAGAGACACGAACTGGGATAAAAACCTAACTATTTACCTCTTACTTGATGGAAACGCCATAAACGTGGGGAAAATGTTAACGACATCTAATAATTCTACAAATAATTAATTTCCGTAATCAGTAAAGAGAAATAAGACCATTGCGTTATACTCCCACGATGGATTAAGTAAAGGAAATGGGGTAATTCAGATAGTGATGTATTGGTTTTAAATACTAGTAGTTATCTTTAATGTTAAAGTATAGATAGATTTTTCCAAAATATTAAGACGAACGACGACGGTACGTCACAATTGAACGGGAATAGAATAGATAATTATCTATCCAGTTGCGTTTTTCTGGTCCTCGAGAAATAAGTCTTAAGAAATTCCTACCTCTTATAGTGTCGGCTCTTATATATCTGTCTAGATTTGATGACGTCGTTGAATTTGTATGATAACATCCCAATTTCTTTTTGCGTTTGTTTGTAATAATTTACGTAATGCAATGTTGTTCTTTTCACGTCTTTAACAGTATCTTTTCCTTTTCGTTCAGCTATATTTAACTCGTTCTATGAATGCTGATGTATTTCTTGCTGTAAATTATCGATACCATGTCGTGACGATTGATGTCTGAAGTATAAACGGCCTCTTCGCGCTATCGTTCAGTCTAGACGTTTACGCATGTGTTAGTCGCACGCTAGCAAGCTGTCTTATAGATAGTATTACATCATAAAACTGTTCTGAGGTTCCTACAGGTATACAGGGTGGATTTATGAGTGGTGACATTGTTTTCGTTAAATGATCATTGTGATAATCTGCATGATAAATAGAAGTTTTGAGTTTAGGCTATTTCTAATGACACAGCACCTTGAATCAAAATCTCAATATCCGATGAGAGAGTCAAATTATCTAGTATTTTAAGTTGAGATTGGTTATAACTACAATCTAAAAGTGTTTTGGTGAAATGAACATCTGCAGCACGCATATTAGATGATCGCAATAGTAATGATCTTATACTTAAAACAATTGTACCGTATTCATATGTAAAACTATAATCATGTGTAAGTTGAGCAACTTTCTCTAAGTGAGCTCCAATAAGCGCGTAGTCGTAGACCATACTTAACGGGCAATAAATGCGGTCTTTAGAAATGGACTGCATCCAATTGTCTACATCTTGGAGAAAGGGAACGACGTACTGTTAGGTGACGAATGTCAGACTAATAAAATTCTGTGTTCTACAGATTGCCACAAATTCGGAACACAAATGCCGAGTGCTGTAACTGTAAGTGAATTCGTAATTGTGAATTGCAACATTTTAATCGGAACAATTGTTATTATCCAGCATATCGTAATGATTAAATCGGTGTTATTGCTGTAATAAGGAAGGACATCCATTGGTGGGATAAAAGGCTTCGAAGTAATGATAAATATGACGAAAGAAGTTAGCTCTAAAATAATCAATAGAAAATATGAATGGAAAAATACAAATTAAAATAACCTCCAATGTTTAGAAACAATCAGTTTCTAAGTAGAATGTGCGGTAAAATACTGTAGTTGATAAGAATAGAAAGTATTTATTACAGAACTTTACAATATATTTGACCGTGATATGAAATGAAATGAAATGAAATATTTTTTTTTTTCGAGTAGACCTTTACAGGCACTTTCAAAACGTTAATGACGCTAGTTGCGCTGCGATATTTACAATACACTCGACCTAGGTATTCCATAACAATGGGTATACAGTTACGACTATGTACTAAACTGACGGCGAACAATCTGTTTCATAACCGATCATAAAATCTAGTGTTGATAAAATCTAGTCTAGGTTCCCTACATAACAAACAAGTCTTGTCAACATTAATATTGTTTCTAAGTAATGGCCTGGCTTTTAATTAAAACAAAACCCTTGCTAGTTTTATGTAGGTACATATATTAAAATTCAGTATTGTGCTGTGACGTGTCTTGGTGGCCTAGTGGTTCAATTTAATCTTGATTATTCTCGGGCAACATTGACAAACGGTGAAGGAAAAAAATGTGAGGAAACCTGGATTCCAAAAATCGGAATCCGAAATTGTCAACCCTCAAAAGGCTAGCGTGGTGATCTATGCCCGTTCCTTCTCTATATGGGAAGAGGCCTGTGGGGCCGGTATTTTTGACGTACCTATATAAAAACAGAATAAAATTTGACTTGCTACAAAATCATATTCCCAAAAACGGGAACTTGGTCAATATTATTATCAACAAGGCGTTTTTAAATTAAATTTTAAATATCATATCAATCTTGTTCTCCAGAAAGAGATAAGGCTTAACTTGAAACCCCAAAAAGTCTTTGAGATCAGTAAATTTACCAACGCATAAAACTCAAGTTGATTACTCCGAAATTCTCATTATGTTTTTAATATAGTAAAAGAAAAATAGAACTTAAGCCTAGCTTAACGTAGTTAGTTGGAACGGAAGATTTATCCATAGCTTGTTTTTTTTTATAAACATTGTCTTGTTATTATTTATTTGTCTCTTATCAGTTTATTTAGAAGCCAAATATCCGTGCCAATATATTTGTCTTGAGAGCATTGTTTATTTATATCTTAAAAAACTGACTATCCGTCAAGATATTACAAGCAAAATTGATTTCGCCGTCTTGATTGCCGCAGGGGCTAACTTCAATCGATTCCCTAACGTGAAGCCCGGGGATATTTGATCGTTTGGTATCTATTAGAGTAAGTAGAAATAATACCTGTAGTCGCTAAATACCGTAATAGCCCCATGGCAACTATTAAATAGAATTCGAGGCGTATTTTCTCCGAAATGCAATTTTGGGCTGTAATTTGAAAAAATGGAATTGAAAATTCCTTAATACATTAAATTTAATGATAAAGATCCGTTATTATTACCTACATCAGAATAGATCTGAACAACAATTAAGCTAAGATATGAAAAGGAGTTGAAATATTTAAATGAAAGCTTTATAAATATTGTTTGTCGCGTATTTGCTTATAGAATAATAATATCTAATTTAGTATAGTGTAATGGAAAAGAAAAAACTGTAAAACTGCTATTAAGTAATAACACAAATACCAGCATTGTGTTATTTTATTCGCAGTTTTTTGTCTTCTTCTGTCTTCTGCCTAGCCTTTTCCCAAGCTATGTTGGGGTCGGCTTCCAGTCTTACCTGATTTAGCTGAATACCGTATTTTACATAGAGCGACTGCCTATCTGACCTCCACAACCTATTGCTAGGTAATACAGTATTCCATAGTAAGACTGGTTGTCAGAATTGTAATGACTTAACGACTATCAAAGATCACTGTATGACAGTCGGGACCAACGGCTTAACGTGCTTTCCGAGGCACGGAGGGGTCTCGATACGTTTACAAATGGTCACCCATCGACGGACCAACCGCGGCGAGCGCGGCTTAACCTTTATTTTCGGTCAAACCGTACGGCTTACACTTAGCCACGAGCCCCTCCCCTTTTTAAGTTTTTTGTATTCTGTGTTAACCTCGAATTTGCGCGAACCTACGTCTAGCTAACGTACCTACCTATTTAGTCAATCGTGTATTTGATACTAACATCAGTATTTTTGCCCTTATCTTGGTGGAAACTCTCATGCTCTTGCTAAAAAAGACCCATGGATGGACTGGCTTAAGAAAACACTAAAATTATTTTCACTTCCATTTCCCTTCCTACTTTTCTTTACAGTGTAAAGGAAAAGTTTTCGATACACTTCATACCAAGCTGGCAAGCGATCTGTTTTTCTCCTGAAATCCTTCATAGAATTCCTACACCCTAAGAAAAACAAGTTCATGCTGGACATTTACAGGTTTAAAGCGCCGGATTGCTCTCGCATTTTATTTACCGGGTACCCATTTGCATTCTACAACATTTTGCGGACCTTCCGATTGTAACCTAACTTTTATCTTTCAGCGAATCAAGAAGCCCTAGACCGAGCAAGATTAGCCCGCGAGAGGCGCGAGGCAGAGCAAAGGAAACGCCTGGACGAGCTGCGCGCACACGCAGCCGCGGCGCAGGCGCAGCGGGAGAAGCGAGACGAGGACCGACGCCGGAGACAGGCTGAGCAACGCGCTAAGGATGATGAAAGGCGTGTACAGGTAAGGCGATGACGTGGACCAACACATTCATAATGAGTTCTCGAGTTTTACAGTTCAGTTTAAAAGGATTCTACACAATTTTTAGTCATATTCTTTCATCCGATGTTACAGTACAGGTGTCGTAACTTTTCATTTATAGCACAAAGATCGAAGTAGATAATAACTGGGTACGGACTTATTTCAAATAGAGTCTGGAATATTATCTAGCGAAGTGGAAATAAGAATTTGTTTTGTTAGGGACTTGCGTAAGGCTGTTTTAATAAGCCATTTGGCGCAGATTCTCAAACGAATTAGTTCAAAGCGTCTTTATTAGTCGGGTTAGCTAAATAGCTCCTTTTCGTTGAATCTGTAATCAACGAAAGCAATTACTTACTCGCGAAAAGCTTCACTCATTTTCCGTTTTAAAAACAAAATCCTTTTTTTCCTTAACGAAATCGGTTCTATTTTAATTAAATTTTTGCGGACAATTTTTACCAACATGGCTTCAGGGAACAAAACAAAAATCGTAAGACTTGATGCGAATTGTGAAACCAATAAATCAAAAAAGTTTATCTCTGAAGTAATGACTGTGCTCTTTTCTTATTAATTCAACAGCGTTGACATACAATTTCACATCGCTCGATTGCTTACCGCCACTGAAGTAAATAGAACTCTTGAGGCGAATCGCAAAAACATGTATTTTACAATTTTTACAAATCACGTACTGCAAGTGGTAGTTGAACCCGGGTTTTACACTTTCACTGCGAGCAAAATAATGGTTACGCTAACATATAACAGTGAAAATTAGAAATTAACTTAGAAAACATAAAGTTTTGATGTTATTGTTTGTTAAACATAATTGTTGCTATGCTGATGTGGCCGCAGCGATGCGGAAACGTAAAACTAGTGATAGATTCTAAAAGAGTACGTTAAACAAAGGTGAAAATGCTACAGAATATTGACAGCTGTATTTCGTTGATTGAGTAGGACTTATGATCTATACTCTATACATATAAATCATTTTTGCCACATTTTTGCCGTTACATAATGCCATCAGGCATACATCTTAGGCCGTGATAGATATGGAAAGGGAAACGAAATAAAATCAACTTAAAATTCAGTCCTGACAGCCATCCTTCACTTTGACTTATTGACACTGATTGAAATGTAATTTCATACTCATACATAAGGATAAGTCCAAATAATACGTAAGTAATTTAAGGAAAATTAAGTAACTAAGCTAAATATATTTACGTACATATTCATATAATATGGTTTTCGGATGTGCTATTCTCGTGCACATAAAACGCGGTTCACTTGCTCATGAGTTCAAGGTTTATATAACACGATTACGTATGCATCGTATGCGCTTGAGTTTAGTTTTGTATGCTGTCTTGTACCGTACATTACCTACTATTTCTCAATGATTATATATCTTTTGATTAATGTCATGGTTAGGACCAAGGTCGTATACGACCGGTTTTCTTAAGTCATCTAAAAAGAAATAGGTCTTAGCAGTTGTATTCGTCTTCGTCGCTGCGTTAGTGGTAGCACCACCACACACATATTCCAGGTTGCAGATATTGTCATCCTGCTCTTTCTTATCGTCTACTAAAATTAAACCTCCATTTGCATTTTTACTGTGGTCTTGCGGATTTCAGTCATATTTTGGTCTCAATACTTGTTATCTCATCCATATTATTTAGTCATTTCAATTTAAGTACTAAATTCTGAATAAGAAATACTATCAAAACTTTCATTAAAACATTTCCTGTTCAAAAACATTGTATCTCATGTTTTTTCATTTTGGATCAAACATTCGGACAAAATGCTAAGTCTACTTTCATAACGGTGCATTTTCATTTGGTTTAGTTTTATTTGCAAGTCAGCGGCCAACTGCAGCATCTGGTAGTGGTGTTTGTTCCAGTTTTAATAAAGGTTTATATTCTGTGTTATAAGTTCCAACCCTGTTAATATATACTTACTCACTCGAGAAAACTTTTCATTTTGTCAAAATTCAGACTGGTTGAGTCTTTTCTTCGTCTGGGTTTCGTTTAGGAATATTTATTACATTAATGTTTACACATACAACTACAACTACTACCGGTTCTTTTTCATAGATTCTGATAAATGTGCCGAGTGCCACTGCATTCCCAAAAACGAGAACGAAGATAAAGTATATGGCTGGTGTAACGCCAAAATAAATTTCAGGCTTTCTCGGATAACCTTCGTTTGAGCAAATATTTCTTCTGTACAACGTATAATAAAGTGTCAGGTTCTTTATCAGTTATACTTAATCTTGTTTTACCCTGTGGTATTTTCTCTTTTACTGCATAACTACTACATTTAGGTACTCAATACTGCTTGCACTGCCCTATTGGAAGCACTTTATGAAAAAACATTTTTGTTGTCCAAATTAGAATTATTTGTTTTAACTTATTTTGTTGATTTTTTAATAATTCCTTGATTTTCGTTTCATGCTCTTCTTAGGGTGTCGATCAATAGCAATTTCCTACGTTGGATGTGCGGTAGGCTGCCTACATTAGTTCATCGGGGTCAGCCTATCGAAGCCCTAGCCGTTGGGTTATTTTCGGTTTAATAGTTTAGTGACGTAATATCTAGAGAACAAGTGGTGAGAGCATTGCTATTTAAACGCTATCTTGTTTGACCTGGATGTAGAAACTGCAAGTGTTGGACCAAATAAACTTAATTATTGTAGTTTGTTTAGGATCTTATCTGCGGTGTAGTAGAGTTCAATGGACTTCTAGAATCTAGAGTGATTAATAGTCGGTCTAGTGCCAAATGTGCATTAAAATACATAGGATATTAACCCTTTTATATAGTTTATTAAGAGCGCTTATTTACTTACATATGCATTCCTATTTGAGTTTGATACCGGAATTGTTGCAACACTCGCAAAAAGGAGATTTACCTAACTAAATAAAAATTAAAGTATGCCCAAACGATAAACAACCCAAAAGAAGATTATACACCTGTTCAGTAAAAAATACATATTACACTTATGTACTCAAAATTATTGAAAAATGAGTAATCGGATGGTTGTTTACGTAATTATCAACCTTGTCCATAATACCACCAGTCGTCTTACAACCTTCGTATAAGGACGATACTTTTCCCAAAGCTTTCTCCAGTGAAAATAAATTTACTCAGATTATTAATCTTATACCCAATATGGCTATTCATACATCTTTCTCTTCACATATTAACACGGGCTTCGCAATATCGATTGCGGTTGGTCTGCACTGTAATTAATAAGGCTTGGGACGCATTGGGCAGGCGTACTGCGGCTGCATAGCTGTTAAGTCGCTGCACGTTATTACACGCGATTATCTCACCCATAACTCGTGTAGTTTGTTTTAATACTATTGCTAAACATTGTGGTTATCGCTTAATGGTAGTCGACCAATAATTGGATTGTTTTTGATTTTGTTCGTGGTCAACATCTTGAATGCTTCAAGCGTTAGTCGTTCGTCTTATATCTTTTTGACTGTCTTATTCAACATTTACAAACTTCAGTGTAACTTTAGGCTTCTAGCGAAGTTTGTTCTCAAACAACTAGCCATCTCGTCTTAACTGCTTAACAGTTTTATGTGTTGATCTCCTTAGACCTTTATTACGCATACCAATTAGCATAGTTCTAACGCTGTTGCGGCTCGATTAGCTACTTTTACTCTGAGTAGGGCTTGAATGTTCTATTTAAGAACTGCTTTGATGTCTATATTTATCTAGGCTAACTTTGATTAGTTTGCTAAGTATTTTAGAACACTGAAATATTAGTTTAACCTACATTCTATAGGTAGTTCTTAAGTAAGGACATAATAGATTTAGAAACTAGGAAAAGGAGTGAATTTGTTTTATCTGGAGGTACGATCCGAAACCCAAATAAGCTTAAAGCTTAATAAAACTAGAAATAACTATACTGTTTCTAGGAGCATTCTCCCACACAAGAGCTTCAGCTCAATTTCTTAAGGCTTCATAAAAACTTCTTAATTTCGTCAAAATCGTGAGATCCGTTTTGTTGAACGGTGAATAGTAACCTGCTTGCACACTACGTCATCCTTACATAACACGTCCTTGCTTAGATGACGTCACGCATTCCCACGCACGCCGCTGATTGTTTTAACATGGACGAGAGACGTTTGATTAATAACAAATTATAGTTTTATTGCAAGAGGTACAGGTGCGAGGAATGTGGCGAGGGTCGGGGGCGGGGGTAACGAACAAAGTATATGGAAATTTCCGCGGTTCGATACTTACGTTGTTGAGATATATTGGTGTGTATGTCCTGTGTAGGACAAAATCTTTAAGGTTTTATCAAAGAATCATCACATACTTTCTCCATGACAATATTTTGGAACCGTGCGAGTAGATCACATTGGTTTTAGATTATAACTATACTGTTTCCATTCGTTTATTTTATTTTTGACAGCTCGAGTTCTGAGTCAAATAGTGATGGCCTGATGCGTTATCGAATCGATTTTTTTTAACAAACGATTTTATTTGTGACCAAGTTTTAATCGATTTAATACATATTTTATTTGTATTTTATTTTGTTTATTACAAGTAGGTACCAAACGTTTATTTTCGTTGTAATAATTGCAATTATTTTAAATTAAAGTCTTATTTAAAAGTCACTACAATACGTATACCTTTACTCATATTCATTAATTTGCAGCAAATACATTCGATCCTAATAATAGGTACTATATAACGACTGTTTTTGTTAGCATTTAAATGTATTTTTATTTCAAAAATGATTCCGATTAAAAATATCATCACGATTATTACATAAAATTAATTCGATTCAAAACCGTTTTTGTTATCTGTGGCCATTCGTTACGAATGGCACAACTCTAAGTGGGCGTTACCCGTCAAGAAATTATCTATTTTTATTTCAAAATATTGTTCTACAGTAATGTCGTACTTTATAGGCGTGAACTGTCAAAAATAAAATAAACGAATGGAAACAGTATAGCTGTTTCCCGCTGCTCCGCCCGGTGTCTCAATTTTTTTTTTATATTTGTGATGTTAGCTATCCTATCTTTCAAGTTGGATCAAACTGCACACGGTGTGCAAATTTGATTAAAATCGCTCCAGTAGTTTCGGAGTTCATCCCGGACAAACATCGTGACACTGGAATTATATGTACATAGGTTATTTATGTTATTTAGGTTATTTATGGTTAAGTATATTAAATGTATGATTTTGGATCTGTTTTGATTTGTAGATCTATAGTAGTTATATTGAGTAAAAAAACTGTATGATGGGATTTTTGTGAATGTTATGTATTTATTACTTGAAACCATTTATCGTGGGTATCTATGAAACATCCATAATATCACCACAGAAAGATCATCAATATATACTATACTCATAACTCTTAATAAAATCCATTCTTTAACTATCCCGTTGCTTCGCTTGGCCCATTCTCATATGCAGTATACTATGTACTACTTAGTCTAGTTTACTTACTATTAATAATATTATTTCAATAACACTTCCAAGTTCCACCTCGGCATACTGTTTTCCTTTGTTCCAATACTGCTTTAATGTAACTATAATTGTTAGAATAATGGTTACGGCATGGTATTGATATCAAACAATCATATCGTCTGTTTATTGACTGTGTTATTTTGTCTCCGTATATCTCTTTACCATTGACAATGAATTACGATGACGTTGATGTTTGTTTTATAACCATTCAAAATAGCAGACAAAACAAATAAAACCAATAAACTTGTTTTGCATGTGCAATTAGCGGTAATTTTGGAAATTATGGCCTTTGAGGGTAGTACCAGTTACAGTTATATTACGTTACGTTTATAAAAAGGACTGAAAATTGAAAACCATCGTGATATTTCAATGAAAATATTATGCTTATTTCAAAGCATCTCTTCTTTATAATCATATGTTTTTGCTTTTATTATATTGTCATTTCATAACCTTAAAAAGGTTATTATTAAGTAATTATTTATCAAAGTTTTATTGTTTGTTTCTTGAAATTTTGGAGTATTTTTCATAATTCTCATCCTTCCATCAGGTCCTCATAAGAAAACGTGTACCTATGAAGCATGGTGTTATACAAACTGTTCAAATTACACAATCAAAGGCTTGTCTCGCTAAGGCTTTTGAAATATAAAATCAACCTTGAAATGCTTTTTTGGCTTTTAGTGTAATAAACATAGTTTTTATTGCGTCCCAACCTATTTACGTTTTTTCCCACTACACATGAACGTATCACGCATCGATCTCGACACATTTATCTCGGCTCACAGTGGTACATCAGGTGACCAGGTCAACGTTACATAATGCTGGCCTATTGTCAATGAGGTCATGCGCTAACTCGCGCGAGTACTATGCTCGTGCGCAGGTGCCGGAATTTGTTGACGAATTAGTATCTACTGTAGGAAATTTATCTGTAATTAGATATTATGTAAATATAGTTTCGATACTTATCTGATTAATGTATCGAAGATGTTTTTTAAGATTTCTTTAATAAAATCAAGCTTTGTGTGGATCATACATTAATTGTCTTCTTACTATCGTTTTAAGCTAGATGCCAATGTTATGTTACGAGTGCGTTCACGTAGATAGCGCAATGTATGGGTTTCGAACTTGGCAACCACATGATCGCAAGTACAACTTCCTAACCATAAGGCTATTACCGCCCGCCGATTCCGTACTCATCGTGACTAACGAATTTCGCTAATATATCGATACTATTTTAGAAACAACACAAGATTAAAGTACATGCAATGAATTTGAGAATATAAATTAGGTCTCGGTTTATCAACACCCTACTTTTTAAAGTTTTACGGATTATGCATTGTATGTTTTAACATCCATTACATTAGGAAATTCAGAACTTTTAATAGTAAACACTCGTGTAAATCGTACAAATGTGTTTAACTAGAACGCGTAAGAAAGTATGAAAGTTCGCCATTTTCTATGTAATTGTCATACGTTTGATACTTTCTCATTTATCAATTACGAGTTCTTGTCAATTCCTGGAATGAAAATGTAAAATTTTGCGGTGATTACAATTTCAAAATTTTCTCTATATTATTAAAAATCCTTTTTTGTTTGTGGATAGCGTTTAACATAAAACTATACTCCATTTATTATAGCATTAGAAAAAAGAGGCTCGCAGAAGCAGGAATTGAAAACATTTTATTTCAAAGAAATTGTTTTAAGTACTTAAATAAACGAAATAAAACTTTTTTTTTTAAATTACGCTTTATTTATAACAATATCTTCATCACACATTACAAACTTACACCAAAACAATGAATGAGACAACCAATCATGTCATGATGACTTAGATTTAATTAAGATTAAAATAATAGTAATTTTTAGCACAATATTTTAATTAAAATAACAACTTACAACACACTATAGTGAAAGTGTGAAACTTCTTCGTCTTCATCATAGCATTTAGTCATAATAAAATAATAAATAGGTATATAATAAATAAACAAATAATGGTAGGATAATAGTAAAACGAAAAACGTTCCAGTATTGTTCATCACTGCTTCTTTTAGCTTTTTAGCATTGACACTGTCATTTTAGATTGGAATGAAATATTATAAATAAATGAAAGCCATATAATTTGTTATGAAAAATGGTAAACATGATTACAAATAAGTGTGACAGCTGGTATGTAAATAGATTTTAATTTATAGGCGTCAATCGTAACTGTAACAAGTTTATTGTACTTTTGCAACAAAGTGTACATTATAAATAACCTTTTTTAACTTCTGTCTAATGCTATTTTAAATGGAGTATAGCTAGAAGTAATTAAAGGTCAAGTCGATGTTTAAAATTAAATATTTTTTTTCACGCTTCAGGGGTATAGCTTGTTGTGACTAAATCAATGTTCACTTAATATGTCACTTAACCTTATGATCTTTCATTGAGTCTATATTTTTGTTTCTGTCTACAGACTTTTCACATGACGTGTAATATTCACAAGAGGCTATTATTTATTTTTAAGTACCTATACCTACTTATAGTATAGATTACAAATTATAAAGCTGAAGAGTTTGTTTGACTGAGCGCGTTAATCTCAGGAACTACTGGTCGGATTTGAAAATTATTCCGGTGTTAGATAACCCTTTTATCGAGGAAGGCTATAGGTTACTTTTGCCGCGATAACTGCCGCCTACGCGGGCAGAACCGCGAACAAAAGCTATTTACTCATACATTTTATATCTAGGTGTCGCTCTTTTAAAAATGGGTTCATAGGGATCCAACAACTTCATCCAACAGTTCACCATCACCACTTAACTAAGCTATGAGCTCTTTTTACCCTTTTGGAATCCCAAATTCATTAGATACATACACAAAATACAAAACTCTTTTCGAACCAAACATATTGTTATGTTACGACCCCACACGTCGATCAACGAACACATTTAAACAGTAAACTCAAAATAAAGCATCCAATTTACTGAAAACTACTTAAAGTAAGCATTCATAGGTTACATCCAAACAAAAATACACCCGGAGCGCATCAAAAATTATTTAAAATTAACTCTACGCCATGCGTCAAGGAGTCGACAAAAATAACAGAGTCACTTCCTTCAGGATTTCTCGAATAACGGACTGATTCGAGATAGGCGGGACACTATTCTACATCTTATTTAGAATTTCTATATACGTAGTCCTTGCAAATATCTAAAATAACATTGCTGAACAATTGTTTTCGATGCAGAACTGACTGTCTCGTTGTGACGCCGTTTTTGTTATGGTAATACCGAAATTAGTGGTGTGTAATTGTTATTCAAATTATTCGAATTGTTCTAGTACAAAAACTAAGGACATTTCGGTCAAAATTACGTTTGTGTGAAGCGGATTATGGAACTCTTTGGAATTGTGTTTTGGGTGAGTTTTAGATTAAGGTATTTGTTGTTGTGTGATATTTATGATCAGGACTAGAACTTGAGGAAAAAAAAGTGATAATGGAATTAAGGTAGACTAGTTCACCTACCACTACATTTTAGGTGTAATAATTCCATTTGCATTTGTTGCAATATCTTGTAGCTATTATAAATAACTCTGAGTGCAATTGTTTCGGTTGGGAAAGAGTAAGAACACCTCAGAGATAGAAAAGTTAAGATTAAAAGGGGCAAAGTTCAAAGTGTCAAGCTTCATCCGACACAAATTGACTATTGTACAACATTTAAATATCCTCGTTAGTCGACAAGTGACCGCTCTGTGGCCGGCAGCTTTAAAGTGGCACGTCTGAGCCGCTAAGCCGGCTTTCCGATTGACTACGTCGATACAATGACGATATAAAATACCGCAGAAGCTGTAGCAATGTCTCTATTGTTGGCTTATACCAAAGTTTCTCTGTACTTGTAAATTCGAAGTAGGAAGTCCCTGAATATTGTTCAAATATTGATTTTATTGGTGCGATATTACGGTTTATGATGCTGGGTTAGAGTTTATTGAGACACATTTCAAAGCAAATACATTTTCTCCCGAACTATGTTAAAATTAATGATAAAAAATGTTTAGATAATTTGTTATCTCAACTGAATCAGTATATAATACCGAACATAATTTTATAAACAAAATAAAGTGCCTTGAGTGAAGAGAACCGGAAGATCAAATTCCCAACCCTTAGTTCGTATTATCGGTCCCCACCAAACAAATATTTTCGTCTACGGATATTTGTGCCAAGTCTGGGTGTTTTGTTTACAGTACAAAACATCGCTTGAAAGTTTTTTGAAAGCGTAGAATAAGTCAACGAAATGAATTGCAGAAAGAACACAAAATGAAGATAAAAACTCATTTGATGTTTGCATTATTTTTGCTACATTACGTTCGCAATATGAAAGCTAAAATGTTGGAAGATCCTAAAATAAATATTGATAGAACCTACTTTCAATGCAAAAATGCAACTACCATTTCACACAAGCAACTTGTATTGATCCAACGCGAAAGATAAGATAAATTTGGCTGAAGATAAAAGAAAGTGTTTCAAGGACGTCGTAGAAATTTACTGCTAAGATTCATATAAAAATGTTTAAGGGTATTTTATGCATCTATTTTCCTATCGCAAACAAAGCTTAGGAAAAGGGGACTTTTATAAATACATTACGGGGGTTTGCAGCATAATATACCGGGATTAGAAATCTGAAACAGAATATAAATGATCTGAACGAATCTGGTCTTTCCAATGGTATAGACTAAATATTAATTACATAGATGAACTCTTGAAAGAGACACCCAGGAAGAATTGAAAAAAAAAACAACTACCTTATTTCTAGTGTCATTTCAAAAATATCGTTTGTTTAAACTGCAACTAGGAACGACTAAAACAAATGAATGAAATGTATGAATAGCCAATGTGAATAATGAGCGCGCAAGGACGGAGAGCATTCTGGCCTGTAAAAAAATGTACAGCAAAATACGACACAGTTCCTGGATTAACTAGAAGTTATCTTACGTCACTGACTGAACTGAAGGAAAAAATAGTTTAAAATTTAGATGCTACGTCCCATAGAATTTGGCACGAACACTCAACTGATAAAATCTAATAAGTTATGACTTGAACATCGGCTAATAGTAAGCCTAGTACAATGCCTAGTCATCAAATTAATTATAAGATCAAATTGAATGTTGTTGAAAGTATAAAAGTATGTAATGTAGGAATCAAAGCTAATAGTATAATATGAGCATAAATTACATGTATATTGCCTCTGTTTATTTTTTACCTTTCGAAGTTTATTTTTTACTTCGCTTTGTCGGGAAAGAGACTGAATGGCCCAAATGGCGCAAAAAGCGAAAAAACAGCAAAACGGCACACTAAAAAGCAGCTGTTTCTCAAAGCTTAGTGTTCTTGACTCCAGCCTAGTCTTTGCCTCTATCGCAGTCGTTCACCCTTGTGGGCGTAGCTTGGTATGTATATTATGGGTGTATATTATGTATCGCACAAAACGTCTGATTCCCTGTATGCTGTGGTTAGCATGTAGTCTATCTTTTGTTGATTTTACGCGGTCGTATCTGATTTTAGACGGGGCGTTTGCTTTCGACATTGTAGTCTGTTTATTTGGGATTAGTCTTGCTGAGTATCAGGCTTTTTCTCTATAGATATTGGCTATAGGTTCTTTTATGATTTTGTTCTTCTTATGTGTCGCTGATGTTATTATTAATTATTGACTACGATTACAAAACTTTCGCCCTCATAACAAGTTTTATGACAAAAAGCAAAGTAGCCTTGTTAGATCAGATACTTGACTCAACAATTTTCTAGAATAGATTCTAATGCTATTTAGCGATTAATTTCCTCAAAGATAAATCTTTCGGAACTCGTAAAAACCGAATTAAATCAACACAAACAGTTTGATCTAAAAATATCCGGTACAAGTTTTATTGAATTTCTTAGCGCAAGCGCAGCGGATCTCAGAGCATTTTCAATGAAGATCAAATGGTAGTCGGACTTCCTGCTTCTCTTCGCCTGAGTGGTTCAATCCATTCATAGAACTAACGATCTTTGCCTTAAGATGATGCTTATAAGAAATGTTATTCATCAAACGCATGTTTATAAATACACATTGGTTTTGAATCGCTATTCAATTTACACAAAAGTATTGTTTTCGTATTGATGCGCTTTTGGTAGAAAATTCTCCTAATCGTTATTAATAGACATCGATCGATAATATTCAGATTAGGACGGTGTGCGCAACGGTGATTGAAGCGTTAAGTGACGAACACGTTATTGATAGTGACCTCGGTTCGTTATTGCTAATCAATGTGATATTTTGGAAGATGGATAATGAAGTAAGAAACGAGGTAGATGGAAGAATTTTTCTTTATTGTAGTATAACAGTTAACATTTCTGCATATTATCTTAGGTTGCAATTACTTTTTGATGACATGAATATTTTTTGCTAAACAATAACAATGATATGATACTTTTTTTTAGCCCATTACATCTTTTTCCTGCAATTGCAACCACTGTACTTCACTAAATTGTGTATCTAAGTAACGAAAGCACATGTTTTAATTAGAATACGTTTAAAAACAAGTTGTAGAAAATTCGGGTCCCATATATTGCATGTTGGCTTATATTTGGCTTATATTCAAATATTTTTAGTCGCATTGTTTCATTGCTCTCACGAACATTTCCTTTTACTATATTGAGTTCTAAACATGTGAAAACATTTCGCGAATATTTTGCATGTCATTACTTTATATTATAACGTCGTACCAAGCGATCCGAACGACCAATGATGCATACTTCCTGTTGTTCCAAATCCTAATATCATGTAGACGACGTTTAAGAAATACTTGTGCCTTATGGTCGGGACAGCCTCTTGTCGTGCTCCGAATAGGGCCGAGGTCAACTGATCCTCCGCTATTAATCTTACGTGGATAAGGAATTATACTTGGAGATGGGATCATTCACCTGTGTTAATAACGTTGTCTGATGTCTATCTATCTTACATATTACACGGCTATTCTTCATTATCATACAAGAGCGTCGTCATGTTTCCTTACTCGAAATGAACTATTAATCAGAAACTGATTCTTCATTAACTTTGATAAATTTGCGTTTCACAATTTTATCCTTAACGTTCCTTTACGCGGGGGCTTTAAGTTGATATGTCAAGTGCACACTCCTACACAGTCTTGGCAAAAGGCAGCAGAATCTTACGTGTGTGCCACATTCATACTTGTATAACTAGTTTGTTAATCATCGTCCATTGATGGTATGGTATGATTTGCATAAATACAAAAGTAAAGTTCGGAAAAAAGACTCCAGTTTTCGTCCCTATTGCTCCCATCTTCTATTTATAAACCTTCTATTTTGCTTCTTTCTCTACGTGTTGTCTGAAGGTGATATTGATGTGCTCTCTGTAGTCTATAATGAGCTGGAATGGCTTTGTCTCCCTTTAAAATGCTCTTCAAATCTATGCCAAAAGCCTAGTTGATGGACATAATTATGTCAGTGTGGACTAGTCTAAGGCGTGTTTATAGTCTTATATTGTTTGGCATGGCGACCGATGTTGCTGGATCAGCGAACGCGTCCGGTCAAGCAGAACGGAGGTATCGGCTTACCGCCGGCACTTCCTTATCAAGCCCTTGGATGGTTTTTGTTGGGTGATTCACTTCTGTAATAATTTATTATTGACTTTGATAATGCGAAATAGATTAAAGTGTTCTTGTGTCTGTATAAGGTTTGGTTTTGTATCTCTGCAACTATCTAAGGCTATTCGTTCTAGTATAGACGAACAAACACTTTCTCAAAGATAAAGTTGATCTTTTTTTCGTAAATCTTACGTATTAACAGAACATAGTGGTATTTACTGTTAATAGCTCTAGAACTGCAGCAAAGTCCGAACTTTTTGATTTTGACGCAATGCGTATGTTTTTAAACGAGTCATAGCTGAGTTGAAACTAGCTACCACTAAAAGTCGTTAAACATGAGTTTCATGGTAAGTCCACTATGATTAAGACATTTTCCGGGATACAGGCGGGTTTTTGTATCTATTGTTGCTATAATAATCATTGTCAAAACGTAATGACGCACATTATTGGTTGATGTATTAAATAGTAACATGGTCTTAAAGTTGTTAACGACTAATTTAGTAACTATTATGGAAAATAATTTCATTAAAAAATGAAGTTCTGTCCAAATCGACGATTCTACTAACAAATGGCTTCATCGTTTTTATAACTCAACGAATTTCATGACTATACATTTTTTATCTATACATAATCTTTTACTAACTACAATTCGGGTCCTGTTCTAAAGGGCACGTTATTTTTAATGGGCGTTTGTATACCACGCGCGGTTGCATCCCCGATGCGGCTAATCGAACTGCATAGAGCTTGATTTAAATGACCCCAGTTAATTCAGACTTATCGTATAGTAGGGGTTCGTGATAATTTTAATTCGTTTAGTTTCAAGTTCATGACCTTTTAATTTAAGGGCAGTTTACAATATTCCTTTTAGTTACAATTCTTGTTTCATTTGTTTAAGAGAATTCAACAATAGATAGTTTCTGGATTTTTTTTTTCGGTTCCATTTTCAACAAATTTGGGGCTGTTGTGATGCTAAGACTAGCATCACAACAGCCCAAAATTTGTACCTCCTTAATACTCTGGTCCTATCCTTCTTAATACTTTGGTTTCAAAAGTCTATAAACAATTTCATAGTGACGTTTATTTATAATTTTTAGCATTTACTTAAATGTTACAGCGCTGGAATTGGACAATGTCAAATGATAGTATTTACTGAGACGCAATTGCAAGCTAAAACTAAGCTGTGCAATATGTAGGGCTTACTCCGACCTCATTTGCCTGGAATTTGGTTCAGCGGGTTCTAGTAAAGCGACCTTTTCCAGTAGGTACACTAACCTATAGCTATTACTCTTAACTTAGGGTTTCCTTATGCAGTCCTATTTATCTTGGAAAATACACTGATCCATCGTTATCGAGCGACTTAAACAACTTTATTGTGTGCAATTTATTGAGTGTTTATCTCAGCCACTCCTTCCGAATATCTAATTCAAGGCGTCTTGATAATTTTATGTACTTTTCCAAAGATATTAAAGTGTTTACAATAATGTTATGCAGCTTATGCTGTTTAGGTAGTTGAGCGATTCTTCATCTTACACTATAATTATTAGCATTCCGTGCTAATAATTATAGTGTAAGATGGAGGTCAATGATCTAACAAGTGACGGCACGATTTTCTTTACATAAATTAAATTGACGAGTAGCGACGTCTGCAACCCACGTCGAATTTTTATTCTTTAGTAATCCTATTATTTTCTATATTTGGCGTATCAACTTGCCGTTTTTAAGTGAATAGGCTATCAAATTCCCTCGATGGAAGCTTATGAAATTTTACCGGATCTGCTACCTACCGGATAAAAGCCTACCTTCCGCTTTTCTACTCTCACGTCTTAGTGTCATCAGTTGTGTTGTGAGTGTATCCAGCATAAACACAGGATCCTTATCATTAAAGTATTGTTACAGGTTGAAGAACGCAAGCGCGCGATATGGGAGGCATCAATATCGCGCCGCGAGGCGTTGCTGCAACGGGAACGCGATCGGACGGAGCGGTTGGAGCGGCAGCGAGCTGCTCGCTCCGCTCCCCGGCCGGCGTTCGCTTTCGGCTCGTCCACACCTCGGCTACTAGAGCCGGTAGACTCGGCTGGATTTTTCTGGGCCGCGCGCAGGTATGTCGCAAATTACCACGTTACACGTTACAAGTCATGTTGCAGCTTGCATTATGCGACGAGGCAAAGCGTACATGAGATGAGTGTAATTTGAAATCACACTAACTCTTTTACATCGAAAGTGATGTCTACTATCACTCATTTCATAATTTCACAAAGTAATAAATTTATTTAAATAAGATCAATTGGACGCGGATAGAAATTCTGTCAAATAAATTTCAATTCACGCTTATACCCAGCTACGCCGCGCCTCCTCAGTATACACAGTGCAACATGGCAAGATTCTAAAATAAAGTCCGTTGTATGTTAATCATGACTTCGTTACAAGTCATGTTGCAACTCATGTTACAGAGTGCAACAATCGAATCCTAGAATAGCCTTTTGTTTGTTGATCATTGTTGTTATTAATTTGATTATTGAAGTTGCTTGTATATTACCTTTATTTTGGATGGCCTCAATTATTCATTGGTTTAGCAAAACCATTGTCTTTATTGTTTTTAATAAACAATGATCAATAACCATTTCTGTTTATAAAACATTGGTAGGATTGTTTAGGACTGATTTTACTTGTATATTAGTGTCCCGTATGAATTTTATTTTACCCATTTTGTGTAATTAGTAATTACCCCCATTTATTATTATGTGATCTTCTTCTGATCACTTTTTAATAATTTAAGCTTCCCTTTCTTGCTTTGCTTATTTCGGGTTCTCTCAGGTGTCGGGTATTACACGAATAACTACAGAACTCCAGTAAATAACAAGAATTATACCCATTTTTTTCTTTTTTGTTTTGTTTTTATTTTTGGTGCACTAATTGATTGTTTTATTTTTCCCCATCAACCAGTACCAACCCCATAGATCAGATGAACTTTTTTGAATCACTGTAAGCAGTTTTTTTTATTTAAAATTTTTTGTTTGTTTTTTTCCTAATGTTTACTAATGTATCTGTTGTTTTTTTTGTACTAATTGTTTTTAATTTGTTATGCAAAATGCAGAATGTTGGAAAAGTATTTTTTAAACTTTATAAATTAGTGAATTTTACGTAGTTGCTAGCTAGAAGTTAATTAGATCTTGATATTAACATTAAAGGTATGCATGAGCAGCATGATTTGTTTTATGTTTCCAGAAACTTAACAATAAAAAAATAATTAATAAATTGCCGAATAACTTTCGTATGACTCCCATTTACAATTCATATGACACGTACCGTAATTTGCAACATATTAACATTACCTGCATTTATTTGAAATTTTCCACGAAATGACCTAATAAAACTTATCAGTTAAATGTAATTAATAAGGCGTTTATTCTGCAAATAGGTAACATTATGATAAAACATATACTTACCTAACTGTGCGTAGATAACAAACACAACAAACTAAAAGCCCAACGTCATACCTTTTAATTGACTGTATTTATATGTTCACGCTATGATATCATACGGTAGGCAATTGCAGTGCTGTTCGCAAACATGAGAAATGACGCTGACAACGTTGTCTCATTGAATAGGTGTATATATCATTTACTCGACTCAAAACACTGAGTTTTCTCCGATATCTTCTCTATGCATGGGAATTAACTCGATATACGTATTCTCCAAGAACCCTACATTTAGCAAAATAATGTAGATAATCAAAAGCATCATCATTATCAGCCGTAGGACATCCACTGCCGAACATAGGCTTCCCTATAGATTTCTAATAGGACCGGTTGTAAGCGGATATCGCAGATAGGTACATATATAAAAAGTAGTCTTTATTGTACACCACATAAGTAACAGGATTATGAAATACACTGCTTTTTTTGTACTTGAGAAGACTTAACTTTTAATTATGAAAGAAAGACCCCGTTGAAATCGTTTCTGAACGAAATATGGAAGTTGACTCATTGAAATGCTTAGGTATTTGGAACGGAGCCATGATACGCTGCTTCTTGACCTACAGTAGAAGTATCTAAACTGTATTCCAATACACTAAACGATTCACTAACACCACAACTAAAAATGCATTATAGATTTGGTTCCTTAGTAAGGGTGGAAACTGAAACAAAATAAGTTTTTTTTTTTTTGGGAAACTAGCTTAGTACTGGCGAATGGCGATTACTTGGTATACAGTTCTTTCTTAAGGACATGTAGTCAAAAAGAAAAACAAGTGATAATAGTGTTCGGCGACAACTTTTTTTTTCCCAATATTTTTAGCGTTTTCAACAGATATTATTTAATCTGTGCCCGAAGTGTGATTCTCATATTGTCCATTGGAAATAGATAAACGGTTTGACATTTGTCTGACTGCAAATGTAAAAAAAATTGTCGATCGTAACGTCCAATTGCCTCTATTAAATTAGCCAGTAATGGTCCTAGATTTGGTTATAATATGAAGACGGTCAATATAATTTAAATGTGTTAATAAATTAGGCATGCAGGTATACACTTTTTTTAAATATTGAATTAGCCGTATAAACGTCACAGACAGACAAATAAAGTTGCTTTCACATTTATAATGGGCCAGCTGCGCCCCGATAACTTGATGCTTTCGGGATAATATAGCTGATATGTTATCCTTCTTACCAAATTTTATCAAAATTGGTCTAGCGGTTTAAGCGTGAAGATGATACAAACATACACACTCATAAACTTTCTACTTTTTAACAGTTTCGTTAAGACGGCTGTCAAATGACGCTACGTATTACCAGACTACCCGTGTTATACCACAAAACTTATTAGACTGATATGACTGATAACATATAGGAAGGACTTGATAATAAACTGATATAGGGCTATAATTCTATTGATAAAAATTCAAAGACATAACCATCGAAATTAATTTTATCTCCTAATCATTTGTCGGACACAAAAAATACCGTATTTTTCATATAATATTCCTAAGTTAATATCGTAGATACGTTTGACAAATACTAGAAGTGTCAAATTTATCTACAACGACGGGATTATCAGCTGGTGATATGCTCGCATATCCTCTTTTACTCGTTCTCAAAATACTGAATGTTTCCTATCATATTCCAGTTCCTCAAGCAAAGAGAACAAAAGTCATCACCCAAACTCCCAAGGACTTTACTAACTTATTAATGAGTGCAAAACACAACAAAACGAAAACACACCGGTTGTCAGTCAGTAACATTTTTATGATAATTTTATAACATACTTGAATAAATAAATATTGTGTCGAGTCTTGATGCAACTTGTTGCTTCTTTCTACAGTGATATAAACTAGATAAGTATATACATATTATGCATTGATCATAAGACCGCCCCACACAAGGGCTGATTCAATCTCTGATTTCCCAATCAGACATCATCAATGTAAATGTTTTGTTTACGAATACGTAAAATTAATACGAATAGAAAGATCTCTGTAACATGGTTGGGAAAGCGACGGGTGCGTTGAACCAGGAGTCGCAGGTTCGAGTCCTGACGGAGATTCAAATTTTTCCTTCATTCTATTTGTATTTAATTTACAAGTTATTGTGACGTCTAAATGCGGTTTAAATCAATAAGAATAATACGAATAGGTGGTTGCTTTCTATAAACCAATTTCATATTTATTTCCTTCTTCCACTTTTCTATCTCCTCGGCGTATTGATCTGAAAAGTGAAGAAAATTAAGAGACATGGGTTCAATGCACCCCTGCCTATCCCTACATGGATCGTCGTGGTATACTTGAACATATAAATATTCTATACCTGTGAGGTTACGTTAAGGGTGAATGTCAATAAACTCGGGTGTCTGGGTGCAAGACTCGGGCGGCCCTACCCCTAAGAGTGATTCATAAATCATTACATTCACACAGTCCTAATAAATGATATTTTCAATGGAATATGGGAAATTATTCTCATGTTCCCTGCAGATTTTGTTAGAAGATAATAATATATATGTTAATTGACTGTCGGATATATTAAAAGTGTTATATGTAGAACTATACATAATTATGTAGAAATGTAGAACTAAAAGAAATATTCATAGAAGTTGTATGTATACACACATACAATCTAAGCAGCTTGTTATTATTACATTAGATGTTGAATCAAATACTCGAGATTATTCTCAAAGACAGCTCGTTCGAATTGAATTAATGAAGCCATATTTTAAGTAAATGTTGGAAACATTTCGTGATTTATGATTTAAGTATGGCATTATCTGTAGTTTTCACTGTTTATTATAATAAGTGTCTAGACTTAGATCTAAGACCTTGACCTTGTAGGCTTTAGAGCTTCTGTCATCCGAGCCATTAAGTACACTTGTTTCTATTGAAGTTGCTAAGAGAAGAGGCATTGTAGTTACTGAGATAAATTGCTTTGTAGCTAATCGTTTTGTTGTTATTGTGCTCAATACAAATATTTGTTTTACTTATAAAGGTCGTTTTCATCTGGAGTTTGTGCATTTAAAATAAATATTTATTTATAATTGAATAGAGTATTTTTTCGTTTGTAGCAGACGATTTTTATATAATATTGTTCATCTTGGAAACACAGTATCAAATCCTAAGATGTGTCCTAAGAAGATTAACAGAATAATTTTGTCTTATTTGTTTACCAGATGAAGAAATACCTAACGTTTATGAAATCATCGTGCTCATAATAAATTCTACGCATGCGTAGAAGTCCAAGAATGTTGTTCAAAGTCGTATACAATTAGAATTCTTGTTTGTTGTCTAAACAGAGTTGTTCAGCGAAGATTTATAAGGACGTTTTGATACGGTTTCTATACTTTCGACAATCGATTCCAAAAAATCTCACTTAAACCGTCGATTTTGAGATCTCTTATTCGAGCATTGATTGGGATGATATGAGCTTTGTACAAGTATGGCTGAGACATAATCGATAGGAACATCGATATTATTCGATATCCAAAATCGACCTACAAGTAGACAATAAAATCTGCTGACCAGACACAAGAAAGAGGCTTTGAATAAAACAGAAACAAGTATAGATCCGAACTTAGGTGACCTAAGATCTACCTATGTCGACAAACCTCTAGCGAAGGAAGCCAATTTCCTTTCACATTTTCCTTTGCACACCGTAGCTTCCAATAAAATTATATTCATGGCATGCGAGGAATGTTATCCAAATCAAAGAATGCTAATAAGAACAAATATTAAGATCTAACAAACTTGATTATAGCCCGAGGCGCCATGACTCACGCGGTGAGCATTTATTTTTATAAACTTAAAAACTTGTTTGTTAATTGATAAGAGAACGGGCAGGCCCACGCAGGTGTCTTAATAAATATGCCTGAACACCTGGACCTGAAAAAATGACATATATTGGTCGGTGCTTTTTTTCGATCGCGTCGCTTGCTCCCTTGAATGGAACATACTTGTACGTATAAAAACATAAGTTTTATGTTTTTTTGTGTGATTTGTCTGCTAAATGCAGTTGATTTCATTTAATTGCCAGTTGTTGCTCATTGAGTTTATTACTTTACCAGATGTCTCTGGGGCTATTTAAACCGTTTTTTGATGACAAAAACCATGAAATAATTGAGTTGTCGCTGGGCGCATTAAAATAGTGAATAATCAAGCTATATTGTCATAAACCAAAGCGTTATTGACCGTATTCGAATTCAATGGATCCCATCATCTTCATATTTTTATGATTCTCTCTCATCCTTCATTTAAGTATCTTATTACATCCATCCATCAGGATGTCTCTCAGCCACAACCAAATTATACATCTTGCAAGTTGCGCGTGAAATTGAACCATCTGTTAACACTTCGCGTCTTCGTATCTTTTAACTTTCCTATCTCATTAAACGAATATAGAAATATGTATAATTATGGTCAAGTGCTGATGCTACCATGTAATTATGTTTTTGTAAAATAACTGCATAATACTTTCGCGGTTGGTCCACCTAAACAACCTTCAAGCTAAAATAAGTATACTCCAGTCAAAGCATTATTTTCGCCATCGTGTCTAGCCGGAAGGTTACCATTAGCTATTTCTAATATATTTTTAACTCCTAGCATATTTTTAACTTCAGTACATAACTGAGGAAATCTAGATTGAAATCTAGATGTACAAAATCAAGTACTGATTTACCGAAAATTAACTGAAATATTCACGTTAACTGTTTCATGTTAGTTTACAATAAAGCTTGTTTAGTTTATTTTAGTTCGCTTCCACTCTGACATTTTCTAGGCTTAGATTATTTAGGTCACATACCTATTCCGTGTTCAGTGTCCAGCGGATTTTAATTAAGTCTAGACTAGATTTATGTTTGGAAATATGATGGGGCGCGTGTCGACACATAGAAAAAAAAAAGGAATTTTTTCGTTTAGACATAAAATCACGAGGCAGTCAAATGAAGTGACAGGAACATGAAAAAATAATGAATGCAGAAGCATTTTTGTATGAAGATGAATTACTAAAATTCTAGAAATAAGTACTAAATAATTGAGTGACTGTTGTATATTAGAGGACCGTTTACATTGAAACTATTATATTATTTAATCGACTAAAAATAACAACAAATCTGCTCAACACTTTGATACATAACCCAAAACAAATACACCAGACCTTGTCAAGGGCGTTAACCAGATTAAATTAAACGACCCCTTTGCATGTGATACACTCCTTAATTACTCCAGCACACGCCATTACTACAGACAACAAAACCATTTATGCGATTATCAACCTTATGCGAAAACAATTAGGTGCAGGTAAATCGCAAATTAATTTTAGGCGTAATTTCAAACTAAATCTGATTGTTCTATATAGTGGGAATTACTATTCTTGGTTGTTCAGTCATTCATCAAAGGTTCTAAGAATTGCATGAGTAATGTCTACGTAGGTACATGGAGTTTTCCGTATAGACTTACGTAGTATTTGTAAGGACGACTATCAGCTGATTGAGCGCTGTCAAGAATAGTAGCGTCTAATTGTGTACTGAATGAGTTATTGCCTTTTAAAGGCTTGACAAGATGAGTATAGTAAAACTTATTAGATAAACTAATGTTTTTTTTTATAGTATACTAGTAAATACAAAAAATCATCTGTAGTAAAAACAGCTGGTAGGTATTGATTCCACAAACTCCCTACGGACAAATTTTGAGAATATACAGATTTTCTTATTCTTGAAGTGTCTCAGAGTTTCATATTATTATAATCCTAGTATTTTGGATACATTTCAACAGCTTTCCATACAATTAACACAATTCAGCGAAACAACATTAACAAAACATCTTCCTTCAGAGAAATCCGTAGTATATTATGTAGTCAATATTCTGGCTCGGATGTAAACAAATGTATAGTACAGTGCGCCTATTTCCTCGGCCAACACTGTATGCCTAATCGACGAACGTTCCCGTTTTGCCATAAGTCAAAGGAGTGGGTCAATGCTCGACAATGTACTAGTTTGACAGTATTGAGCATTCATTCTTTCTTTGCGGTACAGCACCGTTTATGGTGCAGTGTAGGTCATGAAGGTTAGTGTGGTGAGGGTTTAGCGATTGTTTTAAGTAACTACATGGTTAGATGTGGCTGTGAAAGTAGTCGTAAAAAGTGGGAAGAGCTCTTTTACTGGTCAAAGCCTTTTTGAAGTAATATCACATGCACAGATGCTTAAAATAAAAGAAATCTGTAAGTTAAGAAGCAAAACCATGTCTATACTTAATAACTCGATTCTAATATGAGTCTTCGTTCGTAGGGATTTCTGTAATGATGCAATCTGGAAGTTAGACTATAAAACAGTCTAAAAGTTCAATAGATGAGTTAATACTGTGCAGTATCATTTGTGTAATAGTCACAGTGCAATTGGAGAAGTAACATTTTGCACTGAACCCAATCCGAATACATCGTACTTAATTATAAGTACCATTATTTTATGTACCAATATGCAATAAGTTTGCATAAATAGTAGAAGATTTCATTAATCTTATCTTTTATATTGCGTTTTAAACTGCAGAATCCAAGTCAAATATCCAATTTGGTAAACAAAAGGAATCCAACGGAAAGAAGCGTATAAGCATCTTTTATGTCAGCGAAACGTGGAAAAGAAATTTGCCTTGGCAATCTCTTCGAACTTACCCCTAATGCACACTGTATACCTTTCGGTACAGGCGTAACATGATACATCAAAACGAATAAACATAAATGTTTAAACCAGCAACAACCTAGAATATTCATACCAAATTGGTCTCTGATGTAATCTATGAAGCAACACAAAATACACAATAGAATCAGCTTCCTATTTTATGAAGCTTTAGTAATCCTGGCTACATCCAGCCACGTCCGCGGCTTCCGTCGTGGTTTACTGACCTCATGACGTCATTAGCAACGATTGACAACCATTGTCTTCCACACAATGGCCTATATCAGCTAATTTGTGAGTGGTGAAATTTTTTGCGCTCATTATGCAATTTTTTGGTTGTTCATTATGTCAGCGTAATGTTTGGAAGATTCGAGAAAGCTGTTGTCATTGTAATTTGTTAAGTTGTTACACTTTTTGTTTTATAATGAAAATGTTTTTGTTGGAAATCTACTGATATAATGAAAAATTCTGATAATGATAATATTCGGATACTTGGAGTTACAGTTTCTTGAAGCAACTTTTGTCGGTTTCATTTTCGTCTGACAATTTCCGAAAAAGAGATGGATGGATTGTGTGAAAGATGATATGAGAAAGAAAGGAGTGGATGCCGCGATGATGAGTAATAGAGAGGAATGGAAGGAAAATACGCATTGCGCCGACCCCATATGAATGGGATAAGGGCAGGAAGAAGAAGAAGATTTTCGTCTGACAATTTACAAACTTAACGTGAACATATAAATTAGTTTTAGTCTTAATTTGGTTGGGAATGTCAGTGTTTGGTAAACGGCGGTAGTCTCGCCTTGTATCGAATTAGGACCTACCGTTATTGCATAACTTTGCTGTCAATACTAATCAAGTGTCTCCTATATGGATAAAGGAGTCGATGATAAACGCGTTTGGGCAGACATGTTTTTATTGTTTTTTATCCCATTTAATTTTGGTGGTGGAAGTGTAGAGGTGGTGGGTTGATTTATTTTAGGTCTCTGCGAAATATAACGATTTAACCAAGGCCTATTAAAATGTGCTAAGTTTCTAACCTCTGATCAGCTTATTTATTTAAAGCATGCTTATACTGTAGCCGTTTGGTCTATATGTTATTATGTTAGAATTCCTCGATACACGAATCGATTAGAGACAGTGTTGTAAATATAGGGCATTGTGCTACTTACTTCATATTTTAAACATGTGCAAGCAGTGCTGTTATAGTTCTGCGTGAAATGTGTCACTTGCTAATTTTGAACATAATAAGTTGGAAAATGATATGGTGTTAGTGTTAATAATAAGCGATTTGTCTTCTTTTTGTTCTTCAATGCACTCACAATTCATTCTCGGAAGTGAATAACTTAGATAAGTATAAGTAAAGACAGCTCCTTAAAGATTCAATGATAAATCTTAACAAGTAAACTTGTAGACCTTACATTCCTAACGTGTGGAAATAGGCGTCTTGTTGCACGTGGGCTATCAACGACTATGTATTAAAACTTATAATTGATATTAATGTGTCCGTACTATTGAGAAACGAACTACAAACGTTTATGAGTTTGTTGGAATGTGTGTATAGAAATTATTACCTAATTAAAGTAGGGTGAAAAGTATTCATACAATAAGATACTTTTAACTTCAGTAATTAGAATTGTTTTCGAACACACATTGTGTCCATTAACTGCTAAGCCTATTGCTCAGGTGAATTCCGGCTCAGCCAATAATTCGGGATGCGGAAATCGGCAGTATTTAATGTAAAACGCCGCATCTGGCTAGACGGGAAATCGACCCCGAAATAGTTGGCACAATGCCAGCCTGATAATGACAAATGTAAATACCTATGTCTCTTCAACACGGATAGGAACCGGAATGTCGGAAGTTAATATTGCTCGATAAATTAATGAAGTATCATCAATGAATCGGGGATTTTTGAACTCTATATTTATTTTATTAATTTATTAAAAGTTAAAATAAGTATATACAGAGTGGTTTATTTAGTCATAATGCCAAATATATGGCAAACGCAGGTACCAGCCGTTAAAATAAAAGGATATAATGCTGTGACATAAACTGTTATCGGTTACTTTTCAGGAGTTCAAAATACCAGTAAACGGTGCAGAATAATCAGTTTTCAATAATGTCTCGTATCGTTTTAAATTTGATCTAATGATAGCGGTATTGCGTGACCTATCCTAACATTCACACGCTTCACGATACAGTATAAATATTTCATGGCATTTGTATAACATACAAGGTCACATATTAGTTAAATAATTGGTTGATGTGTCGCTCATGTCGATCGCTCTATAGAAGTACCGTAGTACCTAAACTTTTTTTTCTACGAAACTAAACGTAGATATATGTAAGCAAATACGGAGTCATTTATTTAAGAGCAGAAACATGGGAATTATTTAGCAAACATAACAGGACCACCCGCGCATAATTTACGAAAACTAAATCGATACGCCACTAATAACAATATCGAAATCGATTGACAAAATCGATTTTAATTGATGGTTTTATATTTTATTGACATAATCCGCGCTCATTGATTAAACTTAACGTTCTGACCTCAAGAGGTTTTATGGACGTCACTTTCAAGTAATTCTGGTTATACATTGACATACTTTGATGTAACTTGTTCGTATCGATTTAATATATTTGCAATTTATGTAAAGCTAGTTGATAACCAATTTTACGTTTTAAAACCAACAACTTATATACGTACTACTGGCATTTGTTTCGACTAATGTGAGTAGAAACATATACCAGTGGTATTAGGTTCTGAAATACCAGTGGTATTAGGTTCTGAAATACCAATGGTATTAGGTTCTGGTATTAGAACGAAATAAATCGATAATCGATACATGTATATAGAAGGCTTATAGATCGATGTATGCTGAATGTTAATTAGCTGATATAACGCTTAAGGTTTCGGCAACGCTTGATGTGCTTTTTATGTTGGAGACGAGATTGTTATATTAAGTGAACATTCCCGAGTATTTGTAACAAGTATGAAAAATATACCATACAGATTTTTATAAATTAATTAACAGCACCATTAAACATTGCATCATGCAAAATTAATCCTTCCAGCTTATACGAATAGAGTCTTAAATGTGATTTGTGTTTCCAGGGCGGCATCAACAACAAATGTGATGTTCGCGTCTGCGCCGCTCACGAGACGCGCTTCTGCACTACACTTGGATACGTCAGACACTGATAACAAAGGTACAAATACATTCAAAACAGTTTTAGTTAAATATTTACATGAAATCGAGAGAGAAAAAAATGACAATGAGGAAAACACTCGTTGAGCTCAGTTTCTGGATCAGACTCAATCAAATTCATACGAAGGCCCGTTCATTCCCAAAGCTACGTGATTGCTCCTGTCTTCAGTTTTTAACAACTCATTTGACAGCCTAAGCCTGAAAACACGGTTTTTGGTGATTATATAGGTACCCAGTTGCATTGTTTTTGATAAGGCCGTTAGACTGGCTTCCTATCCCAAAGTTGGTATAAGCCAAGATGAGTAAGTATTAAGTATACTTACTCATCATGGTTTTACGTTATCCTAATTTTGCGCCATTGTTTGATGTGGGGTGGCTAGGCTACGTAATCATTATAACAATTGAAATACTGACTGTATCATACTCTTGAATTTTGGCATTAAAATCACTATGTGTCACAACTCGGAACATTTAAAGCAAGATGACAGTATCCTAGGTACATGAAGCACAAATTCTGATCAAATGCCGCATGATTTCTGACTCACTCGTACTTTATCTTAGCCAGCCCTCCCACCATATTTTATTATTTGTCATTATGTGCCTTTAGTAACCATGTAAAAAAGTATACGTAAATGTAAACATGTTTTTTTACCCATGCTGCCTTTGAAGGAGTGGTGATGTTCACCAGTTTCTGTAAGTATATTAAAAATATAACAATGTCAAAGTGTATTCGGAAAGTCCCAACTATTAAAAACAGCCTTCATATTCTGATTTATGGTTTTTTCTTTACATTACAAGGCACATTAGTACGCTAATGGCCGAAATAATTGTCCCCATATAGTAATTACGGTCCATACCATGTTGACTCACATAATTCGCTATTGTATTGAGATCGAGTACGTCTCGACCTTGCCAGAGATTAAGAAAGGATTATGCTAACTCGCTGTGTAAGCCAGGCCACTGACGCGTTATAAATTTATACCTTACGTACGGTTTTACATAAAAAGATTATGCATGCACTATCGATTGAAGCAACAATACTTATTGAATCGATTGTCTTATTCGATTCTATACAATCGATTCTGCTAGCCTTGCGATAAAATTTGTTATTAATAAAGTATTATTATAACATTGTATCTCATATTATGTTATCTATGGTACATTATCAGTTATATTACTGTTTGTCTACACAGATATGTATCAATCAATTTATGGTACTAGCTACAGTAGATACAAAATACATGTATACACAAATATTACTTTGTGCACATTAATTTGAGGGGGAACCTTGGAAGTATTTTCAATTCACAAAAATGATCATCAAGCCTTCCTTAAACATGGGAGGATTTGTCCGTAATAAACCTTTGTGGAGTGAAGTATTAGGATCAATTTGCTTTCATCCATAGAAGTAAAAAATGCTGGCCTCAAACAAGTGCACTGAGCAATTAAAAAAGTTATGGTTAGGAAAGAAAATCTGTGGTGTCTTCTTCGGTTTCGCACTGTTGACGATCGTGATAAACTCAAAATCTCGTTTAAAAAAATCTCTTTGTGGTATAAATGCATATAACTGATTAAAGAGAATACCACATACTAGACTGTATAAATGAAGATTGCATACAAGCATGTATTCTGTTAGACTTTTCTGTTCCATGAATTCAAACTCTCTTTTTAAAAAGAACACTATTCTATCTGAGGTCTTCACTTTGAAAAGGGGTTTGAATTCTCGAAACGAGGGTTCTGACTGTAACTGAACCCAATTATTGTTGCAGACGAACCCGAGCGCAGCCCTCAGCCAGTAATGTGGTCGTCGGTGGCTCGGCGGCGCACGGACCTGGTGCCCACAGTGCCCGCGCCGCGCGCGCCAGGTAGGGCCTACTCCATGACGCGGCTCGACCGTCTGCCGGCCGCGCGCCCGCTCGCCTCCGCGTCACCCTCGCTGCATCACCTCAACAGGGCCCGTAAGATACCGACATATGGTGACGTCATGCTTCGCTTGGTTAGCTTCGCTTGGGTTGGGATCGTGTCAGCTTGTTTTTGCACCTATTGTGCTGAGTTCCATATTTCTAAATTTGCGTGTTAAGTAAGTTTGGTTTGAGGTTCTAGGTTTCTGAAATTCATCATTCCTCCCTACTATTTGGGATTGATGTGTATTTTGTTTCCATTCATCTCTATTACTCATTTGACCATTACTAACTTCCTGAAAATATGAAAATCCAAATTTCGCAATTTCTGCGGTACATTAACGCCGAGCTCCATAATATACATTATAAATGGATAACAATAAATCATGGATTTCCAAATTTGTATCAAATTGAAAAAAAAAAACCGTAATTTTTTTACATGAATCCAAATCAATATTTTCTATGGTTTCCTTATGATATTTTTTTAATTGACTTCATGGTGTTAACCTTTTTGACTAGCTGGTTGCATATCTTCATGATTTTGAGCTTCTAAAATTTTTATATGCGCTGCACTTGTGTGAACTACCTCACATTTTTGAAGTAACGATTTGCAATTGAAAGGCACACGCTCGCCTTTGAATATATGTACCTATATAACTGTGTGACATGCTTATTCTAAGCGGGTTTTCAAGAGTTTCATTTTGTGGCTTGCGTTTGGTTTGGTGTGAATTAGAAATTATATTAGGCTCAGTTTGTTTTTGAAGCTAGCTAATTTAGCTTTCTCTCTGCATTATAGATCATTCCTACAAGTTATTACTGATTCATTATACAAAACAGTGGGTACATAATTACTTGATTGATCTTGTTTCCTTTATTGTATTTTTTGGCGTTGTTGTTAATCCTACCGACGCAGAATTTTCAGCATCTGAGACATCCCATTGACGTAGGTTCCGGTTTAGAATGGTTATCGTGATATTTAAAAGGCAGTGGAGACTCCGTAATTTTTCTATATCATCATAATCATCCACAATCTTTGTCATCCCACTGCCGGGCATAGTCCTCTCTTCTTATGTGCCATTCTCTTCGGTTCCGAGCCAATCTTCAAAATTAGACCCGGAACTTTTGCATATTTTCTAAAATATGCCTGAAATAGAGTTGTAAGTCCTGTTCTTGATATTTTTGAAGGTTCTTTATCCCTTCTGAGCGTCCTGTGTGTTTTACAAGTTGTAATATTATTATCATTTCTGCTTTTAGGGCATTTTTATTTTAGGGCACGAAGGACAAGATACCAGATGTTCCATTGTTTGGGGAGTAATACCACGTCTGTATACAATGTATCCCCACTTAGACAGATTATCTTTGTTTCGGCCAACCTGAGTCCGAAGTCGGTTTAGAGACTTCCAGGTTGGCCAAGGCACCCCATGTTCTGCAGGGAGATTTTCTTGCGGTGGAACAAAGGGACAAATAAGGTGGAGCTGTTTTGCCACAGTTTGGGTCTTATCGGTGAGCTTTCGGATTGTAGAGGAAGGACATTCCTGACGAAGTTATCTTTTATTGCTTTAGATTAAGAAACGCTTTGGGTTTACGCTGCGGGTCGCTTATTGTCGTCAAAATGTAATTTGCTTCCTCGCAAATATATCACTAACTTATTAACTTAATTTTGTGGTTAATTTGTAATTTGTCACTAACATAACTTATGTTCGATTTAATACTGTATTCTCGGTTTATCAGTATTTGTATTATCATTTCATTTTCAGAGGGTATTAACATTTTGTTGGTTATAAAACAGTGCTCATTTTGATTCCATGATGCTAAATATATCGACAAAAAACTTTGGTATTCAATGCTCAGAGGAGTTGGAGTTTTAAGTTCCAGATGCGCTAAGACATAAACAGGGTTATTTGTAAAACACCTGCACCCTTGCAGGAGTAGATCACTAACATCATAAGCAACAACATTTGTACTACGACTTAAGATAATTCGTTAGTTTTCTTTTTATAGTCAAACGACAAGAGCGCTAAATTTGATAATTATTTATGAAGTATGAAAAAAATAAAAACAAATTATCAAAAGTCGTAGACAAATTCAAAGCGGCGGTAGCCTAATGGCTAGGGCTTCGGCAATCATGTGGTTACGGGTTCGAATCCCACCCATTACACTACCGACGTGAACCCACTCGTAACACAAGCATCTTTGCTTAGCACGAGGGGTTAACAAGAATACTAGTAATGTGCGACCCACATTGCTAGTAATCTTTTTTTTTATGTTGTTCCTTATGATGTTACTTATTTATTCCAGCGAGGTTGTAGATGTTTTACAAATAATCCTGTATACCCGTAATAAAAAAAGATATGCCAATACTGTGAACAACATTTGACATAAATAGTATGTTCTGATACTCATAAATTTATGTCAAGTCTTTGTATACATTATTGCCATAGCCTATTGACTTCAATTATAACTGTGTCGATTTGTTTTTCATTTTCATATGTCTTTCTCTTTAAATAATATCACTTGTGTCCACACTTTGAATATACAAACTTATCCTAAATTCTTCACTCCGTATCACTGGGTCGCTTGGTTTTGCTTCAACATCTTTGTTCCATTTCGGTCTTTATTCCCATTAGTTTTAGGCATATTTTACAATGAAAACGTCAGGGAAAAGGTATTTACCGCTGCCTCTTATAATACATCTTCTACTCAATAGCCAATTTCATCCACAATATTTATTTATGTATTTATTAACATGTGGAGTGTTCTAATGTAATAATAATTACGGTTTTAGCCTGTAACTGCCGAATAATCATTAATGTAATCATTGAAGATAGAAATATAATCAACATAACGATTGAAATAAAACTACTTTTAAACGGATTCTATCGCGGTTTATTTTGATTTTAGTTCCCGACGTTTCATAACGTAATAATGAATCCATGTTTGTTATGTAACTTATTGTTCCCCGCGACTTCGTCTGCGTGTTTTAGTATCATTAGTTTTTCATATTTTTGATGGAACCCTAATTCTTTTTCTAAGAGAGACAGATTGACTAGATAACCCGGAAAATGTTGTTTGCCATATCCTAGAGAGTGCCTTACACGTGAACACTCCATGCTCCATATCCTCCGGGATTATTTTCCAAGGATATTTCCCAACTTTATAAAGATATTCTTATTGGCTATTGTGTACAAGAATGTTAACCTACTTGGTCCAGTCTCCTATCTCCTGGTGGCGTGGCTGCTTTCAAGGTAAGAGTGACTAACAGCTTTGGCTTTCTATCTAAACTTTCTTTATGTGTACAATGCACATCCCCCATTTAATGCACTTCGAACACTGTGCACAAAAGGCAAAAAAATAACTATTTTTATGTGGCTGTAGACTAGCATAGTATATTCAATGTACGTAAAAGAGATCAAAGGGTATAATTATACAATACTGAAGAAAGTTATGGAATTTTGGAAGGATCCAAAATATGTTTTTGAATCATTCATTGAGTACGGTTCAGAAGATTCTCAGTTAAAAGACATTGTCTTCATGCCAGAAAGGTTCTTGAAGTTTTGATTGAGATAAGTTTTGATTATGCCTCTATCAGTTAGTGATTGAATAGTGGAGTATTTGCCCTGCAGTGGGACAGGTCTAAGCTAAAAACAATGCTTTGTACGAATCTAGGTTTGTATAAAGACAGACTCAGTAAATTAAATGGTATTCTAGTCTACACCCACAAAGTTTTTAGCGAAAAAAGGCATTGCATGAGATTTTGAAATAAATTTTCATTAAAATGAAAAGTATATGATATTGGTAAAAAAATTGTCAAAGCACTACCTATTATGTGTCAATTTCATCTTTCCCAAAAAAAAATTATACACCTACTATACAATTAACCCTTACACTTGTAAAATTAATGGACACACACACACACAGACCCAATCATTTATAATACACACATATATTCAAATCTTTCTTTGAATTTCAAGTTACAGGTACATCCAACATAAAACATATCAACACTGACTTCACATGCACTTTACTAATACATCTTCGCTTAATGCTGGGTACACACCAAAACAATATTTGGCTATCACTTCTTGTTTGTTGCTATTTATTTTGTTTTTGCGAGAGTTTTTCTAAAATACAACAAAAATCAAGATGGCCGAACATTGACGACTATTGAAGTATTCGAAAATAATTGAACCTTGTCGAAAGCAACTGACGATTATGAAATAGTAATTTGTTTATATATGTCATTGTTGTGTACCCAGAATTACTACGCCCATTCCCCTTTGCACCCTATCTCCTCGCTGCCGTAAATACACCCAACCGCACATCAGTTGTTCCAAACTCAGCCTTAAAATTTTGCTATAAAGCCTCATTCGCTAAACACGGTCAGTTGCAAAAACCGCCTTAACAACTTAAAAAACAAAGGTGGTTTTGCTAACTACGTGATAAGCAATACAGCGTGTAACAAAAACCCCGTCCGATCCTTAAGAGTATTATTCGATATCGTACTACAAACACATTATACGTAGCCATTAACTGGATTGGAGATTATTATTTTTCCCCAGTGAAAATAATTAAATCAAATTGAAATAAAAACTGATCCAGGGCAACAGCAACACTGACCGCTCCTCAAAGTTCACGTCCTTACTACCTACAGCTTTGTGTCAAAGAAGCCGCCTATGCGAGACGGTTCATGAACGAATACGCCTTTATCGGATCGGACAGGGTTTTGTTACATGTTGTATAGAGGCGTAATATTTATTGGCAAACCCCGCCTTAGAGGTTTGAGAATAAGGGCGGTTTTGGTATGGTTGTGCGTGCGGTGTGGTGTAGTGGCGTGTGTGCGCAGAGCCGCGGTCGGGCGACACGACGCCGGGCTCGCGGCCGGGCAGCGCGCTGTCGGGCGCCGTGCCGCGCCGCGCCGCCGCCGCGCCGCGCAAGCCGCGCCCCGCCTCCATCGCCGGCACGGGCGTCAACACGCCCAGAGGTACCGCTACACTACACTATTACTTGACGCATACGGTTTCATTTCTTTTGTCTCGCCATTTTTATTAACAGCAGAATGTACTGATGTTGTACAACTCTATAACTAAGTGCATACGGATTGATTTCTTTTGTCTCGCCATTTTTATTAACAGCAGAATGAACTGATGTCGTACAACTCTATAACTAACTGCATACGGTTTGATTTCCTTTGTCTCGGCATTTTAATTTTACAACAGGAAATACTGCCACTGTGAATAAAGTTTTTGCATGAAATGAATACTTACAAATAATTTTTTTTTTGTTTAGGTTTTATATAATTTTCAGCTCGTTTCGTGTGAATTTTTGGTTTTTCGATATTGATCTTTGATTAATTACATTAAGGTTCAAATTTGTTTCTCAAACTTTGAAGCTTGTAGCTCTCTGTTGCGATGTTGATCAATGTTTGATGTTCTAGCTTTTGTAAATATTAACATGTAACTATAATACATAGATTTTACTTTGATATTATTAACCAACTAATATTTTTTGTACGTGTTGTGTTATGATTATTGTTTGAGATTAACCGTTTACTTTTAACAAAATATAGATTAATGAAATTTCATGATATAATATAGAAAAATGTTTTAGGGAATAATACACTAAACTTTTAGTTACCACCGAAAATTCTATTACTCTTCAAACCCGTATATTCTACTGCAGATAATCCTTTGAAACTCATTTGTTTAACCCAAATGGTGGGCGATTTACAGCGATGTTAATACGTGTTCTCGTAGGCGGCGGAGACACGCTGTCGCAGAGCGTGGCCACGACGCCCAGCGTGTCGCGGGACAGCACGGTGATGGCGGGCGGGGACGTGCCGCGCCGGCCCAGCACCGCGCCGCGGCGTCCCCGCCCCGCCTCGCTGCACGCCGCCGCCGCCAAGCCCGGTCAGTACGCAACTACACCACACACATCCGACTGACCTGTTGATCAAGTCGCTAGTGGCTAAATTGATTGACACCTCTAGGAAAAATCTTTTTATGATGAGCATGATCATTTGTTCTGTGTCTGAGTGTACATTTCACTGTAATATTTATGTATTGAAAAAATATACATATAAGAATGTTTATTAATAGTCAGGTTTCCATAATACAGGCTCCGCCTGGTTGGGAATCAGATGGTCGTTTGTAAGTTGTCCCAAAATATTAATTCAATATTCAATTTTCACTTCTAAATAAACGCTGTGCCGTCAAACAGAACCACTCTATTAGCCAGCTCCAATCCAATTTTAACCAATCAGAGAGCCAATTTCGAAACTAATCGTCTCGTTCACTCGAATTATACTAAGTTCAAAAGTTTTCAAGCTGCAATTGAATGAGTGTGGGCCTGTCGCCACACTCATTCAATTGCAGCTTGAAAACTTCATTATCACAATTTTCTTACGTTATATCATATTGTTTTTAGTGACGCCAGTTGCGCCTGGTGAGGGCAAGCCGCCAGTACACAGAAAGCCAAAGCCATCCAAAGATCACGATAAGGTAAAGTTAAAAGTATTATCATTCTTGTGCTCTAAAAAGAATAAAACGTCTCCTCGGTCATCAATAACAATATATTTTTATATTAATTGTGACGCCTCGAAGAACGTCGTTTAATATTTAAGAACTTTCGCATTTTCGTCCCTGGTAATAGAAATTGCAAGTATTTCAGTCTAGATTCTCGCGCTTACGTTACTTGCGGTTACGTTTCGGGGACGTACTGCTGCTTATTTAAGAATTGTTCATTTTTATAAATGTGGACAACATCACATACATTGCTTCGAATCCAAAGTAAGTAGCTAAAGCACTTGTGCTATGGAATCAGAAACAAACGATGGTATCACAAACATCCAGACCCGAGACAATGCAGAAAAATGTTTTTCTACATTGACCCGTCCGCGGATCGAACCCGGGACCTCAGAGCTGGCGTCACCTAGAAAACCAGTGTTTACGCCACTCGACCACGGAGGTCGTCAGTTTTATACGTTAGTGATGATTGAAAGCTAGCGATATCAAGGTTTTTTCACCCATGCTCATTATTTGGTATCACGAAGAAAACCGTACGCTCTCTTACATATTTTATAACAGTCATACAAACATTCGCGTCTTTTTCATTCATGTCTTGTCATGAATCCATCTTTTGTCTACCTCTTCTCCTATAGTAGGAGAGATAAATTCACGCATAAGTAAAACTTTTTCGTATTGTCCCCCTTTCAACAGTCATGATAATGTTCATATCCTTTTCATTCACATGGAACCCATTCGTCTCATCACTCAATCATTGAGTTTCCGTACCATATTTCAAAAGAGGTTATTATCTAGGCGGCGCGTGGTAAGTCACTGTCAGCGTCACCGGGTCGCACGCTGTCACCGTCGCCCGCCGTTTCCAAAGAGTCCAGCGTCGACAAGGAGATCGCTAAGGTAACGACACGTTGATGTTACCATGATCCTATATAACAAGCCCTCTGTGTTTTCCTTGTGATCTCTAAAAAACCCTTAACAGTCTTACTATGTCCTTAAATAACAAATTCTTTAAGAAGTCCTTTTTGTGTTCGTTAAGGTAAAGACACCTTACCATATGACCATAGACCTGAATAACAAATGCCTGTAACAAGCCCTTGTTTTGTTTCATAAGCTCCTGAATAACAAACTCCCTTATCAAGCCCGTTTTCGTGATCGTTAAGTGATCATAGACCTGATTAACAAATGCCTGTAACAAGCCCTTGTTGTGTTCGTTAAACTAAATAAACCTTACCGTGTGATCATAGCCCTGGATAACAAATGCCTGGAATAATCCTGTTACTTGTGCATGTCATTTGATTGTTTGTGACCCCTTCAATGAGTGTAAATGAATTTTTTAATTTCCAAGTGCGGACTATAGGAGTCAAATTACAATTCTCGCTTTTGTCATCTCACTAACGTGATTTTAATATCCAATGATTAATGAACTTAATCAAAAGATTATTTTGCCGTTATAAAGGCCCAAATTGACTATTTCTTTGACTGGTTCGTAAAACAGTATTAAATAATAATAAACATTTATTTCAGAATAAATTCCATTAAAGTGTGTGCGATTTTTCCTTTGTTTTAGACAAATCATTTGTCTGCTGTCAAAATTGTCAGCCGTCAAATAAATATGGGGAAACTTTGTTCTTTTTCACTTTTATAAGATGACCATTAGTAATATTTGTGTGTACAGCCGGCGGCGGCACCAACGGTAACGTTGGACAAGAGTCAAGTAGACGCGATCGAGGTGACGCACAAGTTAGAGGCGCTGCAAATACAGAATGGAGACGCACACCATGTTATTGATAAGGTAAAGAGAACTCCATCTAGCTGATAGTCTTGTTGTGTCATCTCGAGAATTAAGTTAAGAGACGAGGCACATGAGGCAGCGGGTGTGGTACCGCGACCTCAATTCTCGCCTAATTTGGATTTCATTAATTGAGTAGTAACGTCTCCCGCGCCAGATCACAGTAGTGTCACGAACGTATTAGCCTGGCTATAGTTTCCCTGACCTAAATAATTTTATTTTTATTACTAAGTTTCTTCTTTTATCTTTCAATTATCTTTCCAGTCAAACGAAATCAAAGAAACAATAGAAGTTAAGCAGGAAACGAAAATCGAGCAAGTAACAGAAGTAGCGAAACACGAAGAGAGAGTGATAGAGAAGAGCGAGCAGAAGGAACAGAAGGAGAAGCGGGAAGACAAAGAGGAGAGGAAGGAGCCCTCCGTTGAAAAGACTGATGATAATGAGATGACTGGTGAGCGTAGATTTTGGTCGCATTTTCTTGAAGCTGGAATTTTTCATTAGTGACCTTTAGATTTCTATGTGATTAGTTACCATATATATAAATTTTATCAGTGTTACATAAGGTATATTATTTATTATTTTATGAAAAAGAAAGAGAAGGTTTTGTCCCGTAGTGTTATTTTGAATTATGTAAATTTTTGTGTTAGGTTTTCTATTAAAATTGTGTCTTTTTGCAGTGTTAAAATGAAGTCTTTCTTTCTTAATATGAAAAAAACAGTCACTATATCATACAGCAATGCCTGTGACTCTTGATATTGTTTCTCAATTGTCATACACAAAAAAGATTTGAACAATTAGTTTGAGAGGTCAGTAGTTGAACAATTTGTGTGTTGTCAGCGTCGATGTCGGCGCGGCGCATCACGACGGAGGAGGAGGCCAAGGCCGCGCTCGCCGAGCGCCGCCGCCGCGCGCGCGAGGAGCTCGAGCGACAGGCCGAGCTCGAGCGACAGAGGTACCATCACACTCATTTATCTTCTGCTTTTAGCGGTTGCTTGTGGCTCTGCCCACGTGAGCGTCAGTTATCGTTTTCTTCGATAAATGGGATACCTATCAATGCAAGAAATTTTCAAATCGGACTTGTAGTTCCTGAGATTAGCGCGTTCTACCAAGCAAGCAAATCTTTTAACTTTATAATATAAGTGTAGATTATGTATACATAAACAACCACACATGAGTGTATATATATATAAATATAGCCGTATTGGGTACGACAAGCAGTTTAATAACACCATCTTTCACTTATTTTGTCGTTACAAACTAACAGTCTAAGTTGCTTATAATAAATGATATACCATGCTTCCATTCCTAGATTGCAGCGTGAAGCCGAGGAGGAGGCGGAGCGGCAGCGGCAGGAGGAGGAGCGACAGCGTCGCGAGGAGGATGAAGCGCGCGAGCTGGCGCGGCTGCAGCGACAGATGGAGGAGGAGAAGCTGCGGAAAGCTATCGAGGTAACTGCTTCTGGAACCTGCAGCACACTGCAGCCTACCGAGGAGGAGGCAGATTGAACTTCAGTGGGGCCGGGAAATTCTTCGCCAATCAGACTTGCATTTATATTACCATTTTGCATTGCATTGCATTTATACTATATTACCTAGGAATAGGTTGTGGAAGTCAGATAGGCAGTCGCTCCATGTAAAATACGGTATTCAGCTAAATCCGGTAAGATTGGAAGCCGACCCCAACATAGCTTGGGAAAAGGCTAGGCAGAAGGCAGAAGCAGACTTGCATTTATACTTGATAGAACAACACATATGGCCTGGCCTTGTGGTCTAGTGTCTAGTTACCCTGAGTGCTTTTATTATTATCGTAGTGGGTTTATCAGTTATTTGGTTGCCAAAATACAGGCTCTTTCAAGTTCGAAATCGGAGTCATTTGCGAATTATCCCAGGACATATGGTATTCATCTTCTAAAGACGTCATTCTATTCTTCCAGGCTCAACAGCAACTCGAACGCGAAGAAGCTGAGCGCAAAACCCGCGAGGAAGCTGAGAGACTAGCGCGACTCCGTGAGGACGAGGAGAAGAGGAAGGCCGCCGAGGAAGCGGAGAAACTCCGCCGGGAGGAGGCCGAGAAGGAGGAGAAGGAACGCCTCGCCAGGAAGCAGAGGGTGGAAGCTATCATGGCCAGGACCAGGCTGCGGAAGGTAGGGAGAACTTAGTAGAGTACGTGGTGGAAAGGGAAGGGATTTATTGGATTGGTTATGGATAAGATGGAAGGTGTATGTACGCGAAAGCTATGATGATAAAATTATTGATTCTTGTGAGTGATTATCTGATAAAATATGTACCTATGTATAATTAAGAATACAAAAAAAATATGTAAGGAGAAACTAAACGAACAAAGAAGAAGAAGTCGATTTATTGTTATAGGCGAGTTAAAAAGTATGTATAAAAAATTACAGAAAGTTATTTACAACTGCATTGTCATTTGCATATAAGGCGGCATAGTTCGTTAACAATTTAAAGTGCATCTAAGGATTTATTGATATCATCGGTTTGCGAATGTGCGGGATGTATGCATGGTAAATAGTTAAGAGCAAATTCTATCAGGTTGTGGTAAAGCTAATTTATTCTGGAATGCGGTGCTTCCGATCTTTAAACGGGACGTCCAATCCGTTAGCAGGCGGAAGAAGAGAAGAAGCAAGCGGCACCAGCGTCTGCACCCGCGGCCACAGAGCCCACGCCCACGCCCTCAGAGCCCACGCCCACGCCTGGGCCCGCCGCCGCCGAAGCTGTGGGCGAGCCCGCGCCCGTGCAGGCTCCCACGGACAATGGCAACCCGCCCAGCCAGGTCCGCACTTGCTTATGCTATACACACGCAGACATGCTCCACTGCGGCCCACGGACACGCTACACACGTGGCTCCAAGCTTCGCTTTGTATAAAAATAGAAGTGATAACATCCACTACACTCACGTTTCGCATGAGACATGCTAACAAGCGGTCACATGTAGCCAACGTGGCGTGGACATCGTGTACCGCGTGCGCCGCGTTGGAGCTATGTCTTTACTGCACGATACTCGCTCTAATCCTTGCTATACTTACTTGCTTAACAACTAGTATGGACACTAGAAAATTGCCTTTATTAACTATGCTTTAACTTAATATTGTCTTTTTTTAACTGGTTTGCAACTATTTCTGCATGGTTTCTTTTCTGTGTTATAATTAATAATGTACGTCCATATATTTTCAAAATATATTAAATTATCTATTTAATAAATTACGGGCAAGTTGAAAATCAGCTTCAGGCACCACTTGTCTGACACATTCTTAACTAGTTGCATTTTGGCACATTTGTGAGTTTTTATTTTATGTAAAAGATGTTTTGTTTAATTCCTGTTATAAAATCTCATATTTTTCTGCCAAATTAATTTAGACCATTTTATTACAAAAATAGCACAAAAACACACATCGTTAATTATTTAAAGATTCAATGGCTTACTCACACGACGCGCTGACGCGGCGACAACGGTGTTACCGCCGCATCAGCTCATGATTAAGGACTATTGAGTCTGAAACTAGTCAGGCGATCCCGAGAATGCGCTTGAGTAAGCCGTTAAATCTTCAAATAATCATGAATTCGTCTCACAGAAGCTGTACATCGTTAATATAATGCATTTATTAATACATCTTAAAAACCATTTATTCAATCTACACTCCACCATTTATTCATGATTATAGCAATAACAAAACAACAACTTTAAATATTTTTTTACCCTCTTCTTAGATCCAAAGAATCCTCAAGTAATATACAAAATACTGTGATTCCAGACACAGGAGTCCAAGCCGGCCGAGGTGACGCCAGCCGCGGCCGAGAGCTCCGCGCCGGCGACTCTGCCGACCAACAACGGCAACGTCACTGCCGACCTACTGGGACTGTCCGAACAACTCGCCGTCAGTATACACTACTTACATATAAACTTCGAATAATTCAAGCTAGTGGAAGAGTTAAATTCATACGATTGGACGACCTCCGTGGTCGAGTGGCGAACACACCGGTTTTCAAGCCAGCTCTGAGCGCCAGCGCCAGTCGCGGGATCGACCCCCGGACACAGAAAAGCATTTTTCTACATTTTCTCGGGTCTGGGTGTTAGTGGTACCTTCGTTGTCTCTGATTCCATAACACAAGTGCTTTGGCTACTTACTTTGGATTCGAAGCAATGTATGTGATGTTGTCCACATTTATTTATTTAAACTTTGAAGTCATAAGGGCTTCCAGCCAACACCTAGGGGCATCTCATACACAACAAGTACGAGGATTAAATGATAACCAACCGTTTTAGGTTTGTTACGATGCTAGAATGAGTAACAGTATCAAAATAAAAGAAACAAAGTTAAGGCATTTACTGCAACAAATTTGACGCATAGAATAAAAGTAATAAGAATTCATTTGTAAAATATTCGGGGTAATTAATTATACATAATTATCTACCTTAACTAACTACCATACCTCCTAATGATTATAATTATCTTATATGGTGTATTTTTCCCTGTCTATTCCTTTCATTCAAGCTTGCATATGATAGTAAGATCTAAGACTATTTCAGCAGCCAGTTATAACAAATACGTTTTAACTCATTTTATAATTTAACATATTCTCTTGTTCCCCAGACTGAGGACAAACCCGCCGAGCAGACGACGACAATCAAACTTCCGAGTAACGACAACGCACCAATCACCAACACGCCAGTCGAAGCCAACAACGGCAACGTGCCCCAACCGGCCAACATTGGCCACATATCCGCCAACTTCATACAAACCGAGCGTTTGTCCAATGAGAGCCAAACAAAGATGGCCGACGTGCCGAAAATCCTCGATGATGACTTCACCACGCACAACGGTCATGGGGCCACTCACAACCACCCCTTGACATTGCAAAATGCGATCTAAAAACATACACGTAAGGTTGGTAATGAAATGCAGTCGGTTTTCATAGCGTATATATTGGCTCGGTCGTGAGGTTGTGATTATGGCACGCTATTATTGATAACTTGGAGTTAGATAGGCTTATTTATTATGACTATTATATGTTTGATCGCTGACGGTTTTTTGCCACATAAAGGTAAAAAATAACGCTTGAAAATTGCTCTTCTAATGAGGATGCAAGTGATTAATCAAAACGTCCAAATATTTCTTTATCAGTTAGCGATCAAACAAACACGGAGATGACAATTTAAAAAGAGAGATATCACTCTCAACGAAAATAGTAAAAATCGAGCAATCTAGAAAACGAGCAGAAATGTGTGTCACGGTGCTTTTAATAATTTTCACACATCACAAATATTCACTCAAACAATGTTTTGTTATCGTTGGTGCTAGTAAGTTTTTATAGATAGACTTGTTATAACAAATTCTTAAACTAATACAAGAACTACACCAACTAAAAGAGTCAAGTAAAAGTTTCAAGGTCTTACAAAATCCTAATATTGCGACTTATCTCGTACCGTCGTTCGTTGTAACTTACAACGAATGTTCCAAAAAAATAACTTAAAATTAACTGAAATTAACTAAATTTATATGTACATACAGCAAACTAGATGGTTAGGCAGGGCACACCAACAAAGCTGTTGATATCACATGCATGTAATCGTAACATTACCTCAAAGCAAGTGTGTGTAATAGAAACCAGTATCTATGTCCATACGGTCATGCATATACCGTAATATTACCTGAATTCAAGCGTGTGAGTATTAGAAACAAGTTACTACGATAACACATGCACGTAAAAGTAATATAATACTACTGTTTACACACATATTTGTTTGTTAGTGTGCACTGCATAGCTATCTAGTTTGCTGTGTGTACTATAATATATTTTCAATAAGATGGCTGTAATTAAAGTATATATGCCTCTTTTAAAGTATCACTGTATACCGAGACTTGTCCTAGGGACAGCTATATAGCTTTCTCAGAATTTTGACGAGGGACAGTTAATATTATAATTATTTAATCAAAATGAGATTAACGAGAACTTCAAACAAGATCGAACAAGACAGAAAGTAACATATAAAATTTGGTTGGTGTAAATGTACTCAGATCTCTAAATAAAGGTAAAGTAAACGGTATTGTTGAAGCGATCTGTTTTGCGAAGCCAATATGTATGCTAGAAAACAGGGTATGTTATGTGACTGTCACTCTGGAACCACTCTGTGTTAGGATGATAATAAATAAATAATCATATTTATTGTGTAGACAAGCAAAGGAATGGCATATCCATAAATCTCGGTAACGAAATTGATTTTAGATTCCAAATACGGAAAAATAAATAGCTGATTTCGCCTATCATAGGCGATCATTGGAATTGAGAGTCAATGTGTCCTTCAAGTGGAATAATTAGATTGGTCTCTACGTAAAAGAGATTTCTGTTACTACGTAAAAGGGTAGGAAAACATTTTTATGTGAAGTAACCATCTTTATATGAAGTGGCCATGCCAATTAAGTTACTGATATCAATGTACAGTGTACATTGTGTACAAGGTGTGTACCATATGTACCATGCTGATTTGCTTAGGATTTGTTTATATTTTGATATCAATTCGAGTCGAGATATATACACACATACAAGTCAAGTATATTAGTGTTCAACCAAATTATCCTATGAACGAAAACATATGTACATTATACATTAAAATATTAATCTGATTCGAAACTAAATATATAAATGTGTATTGTACGTTGTAAGTGTTTATTCCATGTTCCATGTATCCTACGTTTGTATATAATAATATGTAACATTTTTAAAGTAGGTATACCTACTATACTATATTTATCAAATAATATACGTATTAATTAATATTTGTGGTACAATACCGCACTGGCTCTTGTTGAAAAGAGGCGTGAATACTGCAGTTGCAGTTAATCCTAAGCAAAAATAAAACGTCTTACACAAATAATTTTACACCTTAACCTGATGGCATAAGAGTGACAGTTCACTAGGAAGGCACTAAATTATTATAATATATTATAATTAATGCATTTATTGTAAATTATCGCAAGTGAGTACTTGGTTTTACCAACAAACCGCTAATTTGGTCAAATGTTAGCTTTTTATGTACAGTTGTGACAGGAACCCAATGGTAGCGAAGAAAAAAATATATAAATTGTCCATCTATAACGACATTAAACTCCAGAAACGAAAAACAATACGTAAACCGATATTCAGTATTTTTTATTCCATTAATTCAATTTTTTCATGCTGTAATATATTTTGTATAGTTTTGCTTACATTGGAGTCTTGGCTATGAGTTTATTGGTTATTCGGTAATGGGACTATTATGGATGAACTATCAAACCATGTAATACCTCATATAGTCCCAAAAACACAGTACTGAAAATGGCGATTTTTGTCGGTTTGCTAAGTCCGCGAAAATTTCAAGTAGGTAAATATTACTATTACATAGATCAACTTACATATTTTGTTAACCAATCTAGGTGTAAATACAAATCAGTGACATTTAACACCAGTTTTGCTTAACTTTTACGCAATCGAGACGTTTACCGCGTTCAGCTCTCTGATTGGTTTAGAGCTTTTTACGCGCCAATCAGGGCCCTGAACGTCTTTTACTCGAAGCGCTACCCTGTTGTCGTAAAAATTTCCACCTTAAAGCAACGTTTAGTTAAAGGTAAAACATGAGATATCCAAAACGATGTTAGTAAGCCAATGTAATACAAGTGACGGTGTTCATTGCCTCTATAAAATATTATTGATATAGAATTGTAAAGATTATTTTTTAACTTTTGAATTTATATTTTCTGTATTTGACATTGATAGCAATTTAAATCATGTTTAAACAATATAGCTGCAAGACCTCACAATACCTACACACAACTTCCCCAATTTAAATCAAATATTTCAAAATTGAATCAATAATAATTTGTATAGAAAAATGAACCGTAATACCAGTTATTTAAGTTTATTTTGCAATACCACACTAGATTATCCGTCTCGATTTGAAAATCCGTCTCGATACAATTGGTGTTGTGTGGTAAGTTGTAATTAAGTTTTATATATAATTGTATCATAATTTTAATACTTCTTAATGGATTGTTAGTGTGAATAGTTTAATCGAAATTACTTGTAAAATCAGCGCAGATAACATATTTTTGTTATTGATAAAGAAAGAAAGCTGAAAAATTTTACACAGTAAGATCCCAGGGCTCCCAGAATTCACATATTATTTTCTGATAGATAAAATGTCTACAAGAGTAGTATTAGTCGGTACAATGAAGGTATGCGTACCCGCTTACTTGGGCCGACGGACAATTTTCAGATACCAGATGATACTGGGGACCCTGAGGTCTTGGATCATTACAGATTTGTGATCGTGGATAAAGAAATTACGCATTTAACCGAACAATAACGAGATTTTACTAATGATTAACAATACTTGAAAGTTTGCTAGCAATGATACAAGTCTTGCCTTTCTAAGCAATTGCTTAACCAAGCCAGTCTGGGCTAGAAGTTAGTCAATGACATACTCTACGGCCGCTGTAGCTTGGCGAGCTAAAAAGCGATACAAGATACTGTCGTCTCTTATACACCCAGCGTTATCCCTTTTCGGGCTCTCCAAGTTTCGTCGACCGTATTGAACTAGCAAATTATGAATAATACTTAAAGTCGTAAGCTATCTGCAATACGAAAATCCCAAACAATTGTTTGTTATGACTATAAACGTAAGTATCCGTATTCGAAATCTAATAAAATATTTTAGGGTTTAGTTTGAGAACAATATATATATACATGCCTTTCGGTAGACAGTATATTGCATTACTGTATAAATAGTATACTGAAATTTTAACTCTATAGCGTTTGAAATAGGGTCGTTATTCTGTATCTGTCAATTTCTACTTGATAAGGGCCATTAGCCTGTCTCTGACAGAAGAGAGATGCAATTGAATCGACCCTAGCGGATTAAGTACGGGCGGTAGCTCCATTGTTCCTACTTAGTCTTAAGCATGGCATAGGCATGGCTAAAAAAACTTGAGCATACAGGCAAGGCTAAATAATCAATTAAAATACTTATTATACAGGTTACAATGCCAAAGTCATCTTTATAACAACTATAAAATTTCAGTTCTATTTTATTGCAGGTAGAGCTTAAAATACTTAGTTTTGTTTTTGAGAGCCTTTTTAAATTTTGTTGGATTGGTCACACCCATTTTATAATCACGATGAACGCACAGAATGATTTCGAATACGGATAAATGCGTACAAACTGAACGCGACGTTTCAATTTGTTTTTCTAAACAGTTTTTTTTGGAAAGGAAATCAAATGAACAGTATATATTTAGGTATGATGATGAAGTTATGCTTAATAAAGTTACAATAATGTAATTTAAGTTATTTATCACGTTATATATACAAATTTTTGTATCATAAGTAGATAGCATTCAATGTTATTCAGCTTCTTTTTATAGGATGTTAAAGAAATCTAGTTATTTGATACCGTTTCATGAGGTTACAATGGGTTGCATTAATATAGTTTACAACTGGACTAAGATTCTAACAGTTTACTAGTTTTTGTATAAATTAATTGTTGAGTCGAAAAGTTATAGTTACGTTTTCATACAAAAACATTTTAGTATATTATTATTGTGTTTAGATTTTTAACTTTTTAGCGTTGACTTTCTTTTGCCTGTTTGAGAATGTTATTTTTATGAAAATGTAATTAGTACTCGTCGATTTAAGGGGAATGTTTCCCATACTGTATATTATTCCATAATATTTTCTTTCACATAATAATAATAATAGTAGTTTTTCCAATTTATTCTGTTGTGTGTCGAATGTATTGTTTTGTGTGTGATGTTAGTTAAACGTTAGTTATGAATTATTGAAGTAAGTAAGAATGGGGTGGAGCGGTAATGCGTACGTTGTGGAACAAATCACCTACAGCGTATGTAATCAGTGCATTCGACACACAAAAGACTGACATCTGCAACAAATGTCTGTTCATTGACGTTACTAATGTCAAACTGACATTTGTTGTCAATGTCACTTAACAAATTTATCATAACGATTTTTGCTTGTAGGTAACATTGTACGATTTGTGTTTTATGCTTATCCATCCACTTTTAATCGTTCAAATTAAAATGATGAATCACGTAGTGTCTCACGGCCTTAATTATTATAAAAAAAGTATATGCGAACCATGTTTAAATAGATGTCTTGTGTAGTAAATAAATATGGTTGAAGATTGCTCGAACAGTTCAAGTGATCGATTTGTTTAACATAATTGTAGGTTGTTTAAACCATTTACTTGATTTTGTAGTCGACATAAACCATTTTTTTACTACGTGAGATATTTATTCTGGCAGAAATCATACTTAGGTTGACGTTATGATAGAATTTTTTAAATCATTTGACTAAATTAAAGTCAGCTGAATTTTGAGAGTTGGATTTCTTGATTTGTCAAATTATTTAGCAAGTATTGCTGGTCTATCAAAACGTCATCCTAGGTGCGGTTGTTAGTAAATGTAATATTTTAATACAATGATCAGTGTGACAGGTCGCCCCCGTGTTACGTCGACCGTCATGTTCCATAGTCTGACTGTTAAGTTATTAAGTTTAAATGTGTTGACGAGCGTCCTATGTTGCGTATAACGAACAATAAACCCAGCAGATTACGCGACAATAATACCAAAATAAACTAGTCTAAAAATGTTATGTAATTATTGAAAACGTGCTAATAAAATTAATTTTTCATTATTCAATATGTACTAAATTTATTTTCGGTTAAGAACAGTACTTTTGTATGTTTAGCGTTATGAAATATGGCGGCCTGTCACATTGCGCCCGCGCATGTTGTGTGTCAGCGCGTATGTGTGTGTGTATGTGAGTGTGTGTGAGGCAACGCAGTCCATACATCGGTACGGTTAGTAGTTGAGAAATAATAATGTAATTGATATCATACATAGATGGACATGGCTTCGATGCGTTATATAACTACTGTATTACGTTTATAAACATCATGGATTTATTAAATGAAACAATTTTAATACGAAAAATAAATACAAAGAAGTTATTTTGTGTTTCTTTGCCATTGTGCAGTTTACCATACCCTTTTATAAAAAAAAAAACGTTCAAAATGTATCTGCGCCACATTGCCACATCACGTGTTTTCGGTGAGAGGCATAATCAATACATTTAACTTTATTAATAAAATTGAAACATACCTAACACAGTTTAGGTCCTATCATACATTCCACAAAAAGTTAGTTTAAAATGAACTAAATCAAGCATTCATGACTGAACCACACAATATCTTGGAGGTGTACATTTAAATTACATTGATATATCTAGTCTGATAATCAACACAATTTCACAAATTTGAAGAGTGCTCTATGACTATCGTTACTAAAGAAGTTGACTCAATTTCTTAGGATTACTAAGGACTCAGTTGGCATAATAGAAAAAATAAATTTTACATATTTTTTTTTAAGCAGCTCTTATTTCCTTTCATCTACATAAGCTGCAAGTGGAATTACTTGCACTTGTCGAAACGTCAGCGTTTTATGAAATGCATATATATTACGATACCGACTTCAAGAAAACGTATTTTTGTTTGTTCATTGCGGTAATTTTTCGAAAAGGCTGGGGTCTGGGTTGTAATTGTTAGTTGACTATTATTATAGCTTATGTTTTGAGAAGTTGGTGATGTAGTTAGGTAGGTACCTATCGCAATTTTAAATTTTAATTATCCAAAAATAGCGCAATCTTAAATCTTTTATTACGTTCACGTGTGATCTGTACCTACTTACAATTTAAAAAAGGCTCACCGTGAACTCCTGAGGAACAAATAAAGATACGAATAAACAAAGATATTACTTGAAATACTGGAATAAAAATGATGACTGTTTATTTCTAAATTCAAATTAATAAAAAATAAAAACATCAGCTGTCAAGTCAAGATGGCCACCACTCCTTTCTACCCGGGATGATTATCCCTGCAAAGGAAAATATACAAACGAAATTAAAACAACACGTAGCTTTTGAGTCCGCGTAGGCCCCGGTTAATTAATAAAAAGTTGCATATAGCCTTTCTCGTTATAAATGGGCTACCTATCTAGTGCTGAAATATCTTTTTAAATCAGACCTTGCGTTCCTAAAATAGCCGCGTTCAACAAAACAAACTTCGGCTTTATAATATTAGTAGGTGTATAGATATACCGCTTTAAAATCCGTTGAAATATAATTTCAATGTGTAATTTAGGAGTAAACTTTAAGTTGATGTAAGGTGATACCTACAGAGGTATTAATTTACCTTCGATGTGCAGTTGGCCAAAACATTGTTACTTGTTCCTAAGTTGGGATGTTCTTATATCTAACACCCAGCAACGATATCGATTACAATTCGATAGACCGATCACATAGCATATCAGGCACAGAGTACATTATAAGGATAAAGGCTGATCAGGTATAACCAAAGACATTGTATTCTACTAACATTACAATGTCTTTGGGTATAACTTACATCTTTACCTACTAATCTGATAACATATTAATTCTAGAGTAAAAAAATTGAAGTGATGTTGATACTCTAAAATATATATTTCAGTATTCATTAATATACAAGCAGAGGGAGACTGAAAAAGAGGTGGATGGATTGTGTGAAAGATGATTTGGGAAAATAAAGGAGTGGATGACGAGTAATAGAGATGAATGTCTCTGTGTAGGTAATCTTAACAAAAAAAAAATGTAAGGAAAATACACAAAGCACAGACCACTTATATGAATGGAATAAGGGAAGGGAAAGATAATGATTCAGTCAAAAATATAACTGTTAATGTAACTGTTTAATCGACTGTATCCATCTTTTGTATTTTGAGGTTTACGCAAATGGTTAAACATTTAAAATATATTTTTTTAATGGATCCTATCATATCAATCAAGAGACCTGCAAAGCCGTTGAAACGTCGGGAACTAAAATCAAAATAAACTGCTATAGAATCCGTTTAAAAAGTTGTTTTATTTCAAGCTACAAAATTCTCTCTCTTCATTCATTTACTTTTCTTGTTGAGTGTACATAAATCGTTTAGCCCACAATGCCCTTCCCAAATAGGTACTGTAGTCTGTGGAACACGACTTTACTGTAAAAGTATTATTCTCGAAGCAACCGGTCAAAAATATTTGTTGCCAGTATTACGTATGTTCTTAGTCTTTAAAACTGGACCCTACTGCTTCGGAACAAAGTTGCTAAAGTAACGTCACCGCTGTTCTAGCTTCCACATAAAACTTGCAATACGGAGGGTAACAGTAGAAAATTCCGATTCAGTAAAGTGTCACGGTGTCCTGTCGAAATTGTGACGAATGGATTGTCTGCCGGTGTGACGATTGAAGCTCAACAGACAGGTGAGTTTGAGGCACGATGTTGAATTGTTTTATGTAGCAATAGGTAGGTATATTTCTTTACATACTTATAAAACGTCGTAGCTTTATGGATAAAAAGATAAAAATGGTTAAGCCGCTCTCGCTGCGGTTGGACTGTGGATGGGTGACCAATTGTACATAACATACCGATACCCCTCCGTGCCTCGGGAAGCACGTAAAGCCGTTGATCCCGAGTCCGACTGATATAATTTGGTCCTTGGCATTTTCTACAATTCTGATAAGCAGTCTTAGGCACTATGGGATACTGTACCCAGTAAATTAGGGTGTGAAGGTCAGGTCAGTTGCTCCATTTGAAATACGTTCTTCAGCTGAATCTGGTAAGACTGGAAGCTGACCCCAACATAGCTTGAGAAAAGGCTAGGCTAGGCTGATAATAGGGGGTAGGTAAAGGTTTTAGTATGAATCCAAAGACAGTTGTTTTTTAATCTGTCAGTTAGATTATAAAAATATTTAACACACGCGTTAGGTACCTTGCTTTTTCAAAATAAGGAAATATTAAGTTAAAAAATCGAGTCAAAGTTCAGTAGTAGGGGGTAATGACGTCATTCTAGTGCAGAATATTCACGAAATTGTCTGGCCGTGTGACAAAAAATAATCGTCGCGAGTTATATGGTTACGTAAAATGACAAAAAATACCTATTTTTATTTTTAATATTTACTAAATACTTATATCTGCCAGATGTTGTGTCCATTTGTCGATAATAGTTTATTTATTTATCAACTTAAAACTATCATTACAGGAATATCCTAATGCGATAGTTAAGAAAATAAATGTATAGATATAATAGTTACCTTTTCCTATTTTCCTAACCACGTTACATAATGTACATACCCATAGGATTATGTTATTTAGACCTGTGGTAATCCTCATGCACTTCCGTGCCGTAAAAATGGCGGAGACGTTAACCTATCTCCTACCAGCTCTGCCTAGAGTGCTTCATCCTTCTTGCCTCAATAAATTGGGAACAATAAATTCGCAATCTGACTTTGACTTGTCACTTTCATACATTTGAGCGATTCGATCAGCGTTAACAATGGGGGATATCGAGAGTTAAGAATCCGCTAGGGTCGCTACTATCGCTTAAGGTCTGTCTGACAATTTCGACCAATTGCCGGCCAGTAGCTTGTCTCTCATTGGTAGATAATGACGCATATATACCTTATGCGACACAAGCAACCCTAGCGGATTTTTAATAGGGACGCGATAGCCCCCTTTGCTGTCTAAGACCTTGACCTTAAAGTAATGAATTCGATTCAGTTTAGGTGTTTTTTTAATAAACTAATGTTCAATAGGTATCGCTATGTGCCGTTATAATATAATATCTTGGGACACCCCACACACGGCCATCTGATCCCAAACTAGGCAGAGCTGTACTAAGGTGACCAGACAACTGATAAACATACTTATACACATACATACGTAAATAACACCCAGACACAGAACAAATGATCGTGCTCATCACACAAACATTTGTCCTGGGTGGGAATCAACCCACGATCTCCGGCTTAGCAGTCAGGGTCACTAACCACTAGACCAACAGGACAGTCGTTATATACCTAAATCTTAAAGAAACACGTCATATACTTACCTACATCCAGAATAATAAGGTAAGTACTTAGGTTCTTAATCATTCAGGAGATTAATATCGCTCTCGCTCTAGGAGTTAATTTCTCAGTAGGTACCGGTTATTAGGCTACGTTAAGTACTTGTCGCTTCTAGTTTAATTAATTCATTTTCGTTTTACACTAACCATAAAAAATAACGATGTTATAAAGAGCGATCCCAGGTGAGTTTATCTATATCTACTGATATCCATGTCCTAACTAATATTATAAATTCAAAAGTAAATTTGTCTGTTTTTCTTTCTGTATGTTCGTCTTTTTCGTTCTCAAGGCTAAACCACTTAACAGATTTTAATAAAACTCGATTTTAGGGTAGGTAAGCTTGTATCACAAGAAATCATTTATTTCAAATGAGACTACTAGGTATATGTATATCACTTTTGGAAGTCAAGATATACATAAACAGCACTCTGATTCGCCCACCCTACACCGCTTCCTAAGTGCTCTAGCCGTGAAGAAGAAACGTCGCAACAAACTCCTCAGCAGCGCGCTGTCTCATTCGACAATAAATAATAATAGAGATCAAGTAAGTAGTAGCAATAAAGTAGGGACCATCCGGGCTAACATGCATGCAACTATATAATTGTCGCGAAATTTTATCGATCCTTACACGTCAAAATATCGTTTTATATTCGGCCCTAATGCTAGCTTGCGCGCGTCTTTAGAACCAACCGTTGCCCTAGGCAGCCATGTTAGAATGAAGACAAAACGTTAGAACGAAGATATTTTGACGAGTAGATTCGACAAAATGCCACGACAAAATATTATCATGGCATGCTAGCCCTGCAGGCAGGCCCCATAAAAACACAAGTTCTTACACAACACACCCCTTAACTAAAATGAACGTGGTGGAAGCCGGGGCAACAACTGGTGTTGAATATTCCTACGTAAAGGGAAGTGTCTTAAAACTAAAATAAATCGACATTAAAATTGACAACTGCGTATATTTAATTCACTATTGTTATAAAGGTATACATTTTGCCAGCCCTTACAAAATGTTTATTGATAAATGAAAGTACAATAAATATAGAACTAGATTATAAACTAAAATTATTATCTAAATTAACTAAACCCAGGTAAAATTCTAAGGGAATGCTGAACGGAATTAAGTGCTGATTTCTTTTTTGCATTTCGATTGCATTTTTAGTAAAGAGAACGTTTAATGTTATTAGAATGAAACCCTTTTTTATAAAGCTACAATGTTTTTTTGCTGAAGTAAAATAGAAACCAGCCCTTTTCATTAAATATTTCACATATTTAAGAAAAAAGAAAATTTGTATGGAGTAGAATTCAATACATATTTCAACTTAAAATTAAATTTTATATCGATAAAAATTACGAATACACTCTACAATTATTTATTTATAATTGAAAATACTCCTAGTGGAACTATCTACTATTTATTTAATCTTTATATTTGTTTTTAAAATTTATAACAATAAATAGGATTTTTATTTGACATCGACAGATAATATACGAAGATCGTTTTCGTTCATTTAATATTAACAAAATATTTTCGTGAATTACGTAGATTTATTTATAGCCGTTAACAGTACCAAAAACATACTTCAACCTTTATTGAAAAAAATATAGTGGGACCATAATACAGACTACAGAACCAAAAAAAAACAAGTATAATCAATATATCTATCACAATTAAACGATAGATAATTGAACATGGAATTATAAAATAAATCAATTTAAATCTGTGTAGAACATAGGTACATTGATCTAGTAGTACATTGGTATAGTAATCAAAACAGTTGAAATATGTTTAACATAGATACATAAATAGTTATTATATACTTTAGTAGGTACATAATTGTTTTACTGACTAGAATTTCTTAATGAGCCGTGAAACCAACGCTAAAATAAGCCTCGTATTTTTTAATTCGCAAGAAATCTTATTTTAAGGATATGTCTTAAAGATAAGTCTTTCTCAAGAAATAGTTAGCATTTTATAATATAATAGTTTTGTTATAATCATTAGTTTTTGAAGACACTTAGTTTGGGGTGTCCAGGTCGGGGGTAGTTTCTGAAACCAAATAGTATCATAAGTATTTTGTCACGTTAATAATCTTGTCTTCCCATTATTTGAAAGCAGAAATCAGTGCCGATATTGTCTATAACTTACAGTACCAAAAAATGTAACAACCATTAACAGCCAAGTTAAAAACCTGTGAACTACAATACAGAATATGGTTGATTGATTGAAAAAGCGTATTGTTTTGATTTTTTTTTAAATAATCTTGTAATCCCATTATTTGAAAGCAGAAATCAACCGATATTGTAGAGTCCATGTCTTGCAGTACCCAAGGATGTTATACCATTGATGGCTATCAATAGTATTACATACTTTATTGTTAAGTTAAAAACCTGTGATCTACAATACATAATATAATGGTTGATTGATTAAAAAAGTGTGTTGATTAAAAAATTGTGTTGCATAATCTTGTGTTCCCACTATTTGAAATCAGAAATGAGTGCCAAAACTGTGTATCTCTAGCAGTACCCGAAGATGTGATAACTATTGATGGCCAAGTTAAGAAGTCTTATCTTTATAAACTATCATACAATAATTATCATTTTTAAAGATATCAAAATAAAGATATTCTTTAGTAGAACCCGAGTTTTCGAATAGGATATTAATTATACTGGATATGAAACTAAAAATTCATTTAACATGCCAGTTACATATTTACAAATTTCAGAAGTAAGGGCTTGTACTGTCACAATTTTAACAAAAATTGTAGTACAGAGTGACGTCACACGAATTTTTCATTCATTGAAACTACGTAATTATACGCTTACAAGTTGAAAGAAAACATACGGGTTTCATATTAATTTATTATATTAAATACGGACGTAAAAAAAGTGTTTCATACCCTATCAATTCGGATTTTTTCAAATGCTGTTTTAAATATTGTTATTTATCTGTGGAGGCTTCTTAATAGCAACTTGAATAATCATTTTGTAAACTTAATTAAGTAATTAGTCTGTAAGCCTTCCTAAAAATTTGACTAAACAGTCCCAAGTAAATAAATGTATATAACGTTGACTATATCTGAAAAGGAGTTGGCTATTTTACATCGATTAAGCATGGCTTTGATAAGATTGTGCCAATAGTCTACAGTTTGTCAACGTTTTATCACTTTGAATCCCAGTTAGTGTATGTAAAACCTTATAAAAAAATTCAAAGCAAAGAAGAGTTAACTAAGTGTATGAATATGTTACGGCGTCGTAAAGTCACACCCAGATCAATTGCTTTGGTACCTGTTCCGACGATATTCGTTCGTGATAGATGATATTATCTCTGAAAATTAAAATAACTTTGATGTATCGAGAATTTTCATCTATTTAGTTTCTTATAATTCCCGCACTGGAGAAGCAGCGGTAGCCTAATGACTAAGGCGTAGGATTTACGACCATGTGGTTGCGGGATTGAATCCAACCGATTACACTACCGACGTGAACCCACTCGTAACACAAGCAATTTAGCTTAGCACGAGGAGTTGACAATATTACTAGTAATGTGCGACCCACATTGCCAGTAATCTTAAAAAAAAAAACACTTATATAAGTTTCGCCCCAGTTATGTTTGTTTTTGGGGCTTGAACCCGTAGTATTTCGCGCAACGGAAGCTGGCGTGTTGACCGCTATAGGTTCAACACGGCTATCCGTTCAAAGTTTTCCATCGACAATGTTATATTTTTATAGTAGGTATGTATGAATATATCTATAAATATTTAAAATTAAAATAGCACGAGACAGATTTGTGCCCTAATTTTCATGCACCATACACCTACGCGAGAAAAGGTCCATCAAGGTCGATGACATTATCCAAATGCGTCTAATCGAAATTTATTGGAGTCAAAATATTTAGATAAATGTATTTTGCCCTTTTTCCCTTATTAATTACTTAAAAAAACCTCAAGTATCTTAAAAAATATGCTTTCTTGTGAAATAACTTAAAATGTTTTCGAAGTTTTTTCAAAGAAAAGAAAATTGACTTTTAATTGATATTGCTGAAGACTAAAAATACTTGTTTGTGAAATTGAGCTTCTTTTGAAGAAGGGTTTGTTAAAATATCAATATTTTTTCAGGGCTGCACAAATTGTCTCCTACTCCATTAATAACATTTTTTTAAAGCTTGCCAGCAATGTACCATTATTTTATATATTACGTATTTTTTTAACTCCTCGTACTAAGCTAAATGCTTGTGTTACGAGTAGGTTCTCTCCGGCAATTCAATGGGTAGTTCATAACCTATGCCCTTGACCTTTTCAGTAAAAGTAAAAAGCGTATGAAAACTTACCATCAGCCCATTTCTTGCCGCGCATTCCGAAGAATCCCATCTGAGCCTTTCTCTTGGGCAGAGGTCCATTCTGGTCGAGCAAAAACTTAATTTCATGCGGGCCACTGTTATTTAGATCCTTTTTGCCCCTAACACCAATAAATTTGCCGCGGAATGTAAGGTCGTAGGGTCGCTTGTTGTTCATAGATTTCTTCCCACGGACGCCAAAGAACTGGTGAATGTTCGCGGCACGTTTCTCTACTTCGTTTGTCAGAGGTTCGATGTCAGTCTCCATGGTCTCCGGGATCATCTTCGCCATAGGACGCTCTAACTTTGACAGGTATTGCAAGAGCAGTTCGTTAAGAAGTGGCAAGTCAGGGTCGTTTCGGTTTTCGCTTGAAGAGTAGTCGATTTGGCCAATCAGGGATCCGTCTCTCTTCGGTGCCAGTTCGGTGCTATCAAACTCGGGGAAGAGGACTTCCTTTTTTCCTCTCATTCCCATAAACCCCAACGGAGCTCGCTTGTAATACTCCTCTGGAGCTTCTAAGATGTCTTGAAGGCTTTTTTTCCCTTTAACGCCGACGAAGAACTGCGGTTTCCTCTTGTAGAATTGTTCGATGCCCTCATCGTCGAAATATTTCTTTCCCCGCATGCCGAGAAACCCCTGCGGCACGCGCTTGGACATCTCTTGCGCGGCGGCGAGGGACACCAGGTGGATGGTTATGAAGACGAGGCAGGCTCTATGTGCTCCCATTTTGGTATGATCTGAAACAAAAATACATCTGTTAGAAATACGGATAGAATAGAATCTTTTAAATTTAAGCTTTTACTTGATTTGAGCTTCTCGTACATACTCTACCTATAAAGACTTAAACAAAGACTAAAATAATAGGATAAATATAAGTAAAATTTATTATCAGTATAATAGGCATTGTAAATATATCCTCCTTTATTTGCAAATCACTAAATATTAGTGTCCGACCGAAATTTCGGTTTCGGTTTCGGTTTCGGCCAGTTTCGGCCAAAAAATCAAGTTTCGGCCCGAGTTTCGGTTTCGGCCAAAAACGGCCGAACCCTTCGGCCGCGCCGAAACTTACAACATCGTCCCTTCGGGTCGCGCTCGGCTAACGATTTGGTTATATGATTAACAATTTGATTATTTGATTATCTAATTATATTTGAATTAGCCATTCGAGGCTAACTGATTGTGATATTTGTGAGTATATTTTTTTTTTCAAATAAAAACGACGCCCGCACTAAGGAATTTAATCCTTGTGTCGCGGGGGATTCACAAACATTCAAATCACATGCACAAAGAACACCCAGACTTGGAACAAGTATCTGTGGATCACACAAATGCTTGTCCCATGCGGGAATCGAACCCGCAGCACGTCGCGCACAGTGGTAATTAGCGTGGTGACCTTTACCACTCGGCTATCCGTGCAGTCAGTAACTGAAAATAAATAAACATAATATATGAGCATCATATTTTAATAATAAATTTGTTTTATTTTATACCACCATTAAAAAATCGCTAACTTTGTGTTACAAATAATGTATTTTTTTCACTTTATAGGGTAGTTAAATTTTCAAACAGACCCTCTGTAACTGTGCTGAAATTTCATTGTGATAAATCTTTGAAAGTAGAAACTTGTAATTATAGGTTGGCGAGATATTAATTTTAGAAAAAAACGGGCTTACTAACATTTTTTCGACATTTTAAGGACTTTTTTTTATAAAAGGTTCGGTTTCGGTTTCGGTTTCGGCCGAAACTACAATGAAACCGAACCTTCGGTTTCGGTTTCGGTTTCGGCAAAATAACATGTTTCGGTCGGTCACTACTAAATATGCATAATTAACAGGTCCCGAAATTGTTGATTTTAATACATTCAGACATATTTTGTAGAGAAATATTTACGGTGGGTTTATTACGAGAGGATCAAATTTTCAGTAGGTGTTTAGATGGACATGAAACAAGGTCGGTCAGTGTCACAATAGTGTGAACTCAACAGTAGGTACTATGGCTAAAATGTCACCCCTGGGAGATACACTTGTGTGCACAACGCTTAACGTTGGCTTCAACTAATACAATATTTAGGTGACAACCCGGTTTAGTTTGGTGTGATGGCCTTCACCCTGGGTGCTTAGTACTGGTTTATTTAGGCTGCCGGCCTTATCAAATGCAATGGTTTATTTTTTCAAGATAGAAATGATTTGAGAAAACCGTGATCAGAAAAAAACAATTTTTGTCTTGCTGATACATTGTGAGTGTAAATAGTTATGTGTCTTTATAATATTTATACGTATTTAACCTATAAAAAAATTACGGATTACAAATTGTAGTCTTAACACGCAAGCAGCTTCAGATGTAATTAGTTGTACTTTTACAATCGCGTTGTATGATTAAAATAAAATCACGTCACGTGAATTAACGCAAATTCATGCATTTACCTTTTAAGGCTTGAAATTTCGGTTTGACGTTTCGGCTGGCCGTAGTCACAATAACACTATTTGTGAAATAATTTTATCAAAGTAAGATATAAACTAAACAAGGATTTCAGTGATGATAATCAGCAGGATTGCCCCGTAGTTATATACAGGATTATTTTAAAAGGAGTGCGTTTATTCAACGAGGTAATCCAGTGCATAAAACTGAACCACTTTTCTCAATGAACATAGGTCGAAATATTATAATTAAAAATCAACTTTTCATACAAACATAAGTCACGTGACCTGTCACTTTGTATGAAAATTTGATTTTCGATTTTAAGATTTCTACCCATGTTCCTTGGAAAAAGTAGTTTAGTTTTATGCACCTGATTACCTCGTTGAATAAACGCACTCCTTTTTAAAATAATCCTGTATATTCAAGGTTCTTCAAACAAATATAAAAAAACAGATACATTAGAAATAAACAAACATCCCACGTAGAATATTATTTTAAATTAACTATTGTATAATAAAACGGTTACCCAGGTATGGGTTGAATAACAATAATATAATAATAATATATTTGACAATAATATCTGTATTACAAGTTACGTTGGTCTACAAAGGGACAGGCGACAATATTCCTATCTAAGTAATGCTTATTTATGACGTTAATATTGTTTTTGTTTTCATTTCACGTAATAAAGAGATGTTTGATTTGTTTTTTGTATTGTATTTTACGTTCTTAGGATTATTTTTATTACTTTTGATATTGAGGTCTCGAGTTTTGTTTTGGAAAAATGAATTTCGTTTGGTTGAATAAAATAATTACCTAGCTTTATGAGGGTCATAGAATTAGATAATAATATAAATACGTTTATAGGAAGATAGGCCGGTCTGCATTATTCTGCCTGGTTGATTTATTAGGTGCCTATTCAAAGGTATTGTGTTCAAATTACAGGCAAGTCGAAAAATCGATTCTCAGTTGTTACCTAAGTACTCCAAAGTCAGTATTTATTGAATTTAAGTAAGTAAATTTGAATTGGCCTGACTGCACGGATAGCCGAGTGGTATAGGTCACCACGCTAATTACCACTGTGCGCGACGTGCTGCGGGTTCGATCCCCGCATGAGACAAGCATTTGTGTGATCCACAAATGCTTGTGTCAATTCTGGGTGTTCTTTGTGCATGTGATTTGAATGTTTGTGAAACCCCCGCGACACAAGGATTAAAATCCTTAGTGCGGGCGTAGTTTTAAAAAAAAATGTATTAAAAAAAATATTTTGAACATCGGTTCACAATTTTATTGATAGTGATATCAGTGGACATACATAAAAAAATACATACAGTCGAACATAGAAACTCCTTCTGCTTGGAATTCGGTTAAATACTGGTTTAGCTAAATATTAGTAAACGATTGCTTCATAATTATAAATATACCTATAACCAAATTTATTTTTAATATAACCCTAAAACAGCGACTATTTTTAAACAAGCGATATAAATATACTAAAGGTCGTCATAACCCTTCAGCTGCGACGTCTAAACGTTAAAAAAGGTAATTATACAACACTGACGACAACTGCGTTCTACCTGACTGGTTAGAAAGAGACGCAAATAGTTATTACTATAGGAGTGAGAGGGACAGATGATGTGCTAATGAGCTCCTGTATTTGATGTTGACGTTACTGAAAAGGTTTTAAAGATGTGTAGAGGTTGCCTTGTTAATATTTTATGTATTTTTGACCTGATTTGTGCAATTTTTTGTTTGTCAGTATAGGCTCATTGAGTTCTTGTGTCGTAGTATAATTATCATCTCTATTGATATAGGTAATTATATCTTAGGCTGAATTATATTGAAAATGTACATCTATCTATATATATAAAAATCAATTGCTGTTCGTGAGTCTCGCTAAAACTCGAGAACGGCTAAACTGATTTAGCTGATTTTGATCTTGAAATGTTTGTGGAAGTCCAGGGAAGGTTTAAAAGGTGTAAAACATAAATAATAACAAAAAAAAATACTTTTGACAGAACGTAGTCTGTCCGGGCAGCTAGTAATAATATAGTTATCATTATCGTAAATAATTAGTATAATATCTTGGAACAACTTACGCAGGGCTATCTGATCTCAACTACTCCTGAATTATGTTTGAACTTGTATTATGGTAACTAGACAACTGATAATCATACATATTTATTCTAAATAAATACATGTAAAAGATAAATTACACTAAGTCAAACAACAAATTGTTCAACATATCACATATAGATTTGTCCTGTATGGGAATCGAACCCACGACCGCTGGTTTAGTATTTATTGTCACTAACCGCTAGATCAACAGATCAACCACCATCCACCATGGCATCATTTCTCCGTCAACCCTCGCATATAAACCACCTTTTTTGACTTGGGGAAATCTTCATCATAGACATTTTTGCCTCAGCACTCTATTGTGGGCCAAACGGAAACGCATTTGCAAACTACCGCGACTCCCAACAGGAGATTTATGAGGGAAAAAAACATTTATACTACCATAATAACATAGAAAGTCGTACCATTTTATATCTATACTATATAATAAACAACAGGATTTGTATTTTTGTATACAGTCTATGTAATATAAAATCAAAAACTACTTGACCGATTTCAAAATTTTTTTTATGATCAGAATTCTTCATTATCTCTGAGTAACATAGGCTATATTATTTCTTGCCAGAAAAAAAAAATCCGCGAGCAGAGCCGCGGGCAACTGCTTGTGGACAATATGATAGATAAAATTATCCCGAAATTAATTTGATATAAAATTAGTAAGTTTTCCTTGTAATAAACAAATAAATGCAAATTAACCCTAGCTCTATTAGTTTGGTAGATAAATTGACAGGACGAAACCAAACCAACGCTCAATTTAACGATATTGACAGCTGTGACAAAAATAAGTTGGCAGCCATTTTGCCAAAACCCTGTGCGACCGCAAATTTGTTTATCGACAAAATCTCACCTCCATTAGAGAGGTGCGGCTTCGATATATTGCATTGCGCTACGCGTCGCGTAAAACTATGGGTTGTGACGTATAACGCCAGAGATGGATTCAGTTAAAGTTTAATGTTTTAATACTGTAACTGCTATAGTGCTCAATAAAGAAAAATGAATATTAATACATGGTTATGAAAAATAATTTTTGCCTGGATTTATGTTTGGGTAATACATTAAAAATTAAGTTTTATTGAATTTGGTAGGTATTCAAAATATTGTTATTATATTTTAAGAGATCTACCGTAGTTAGCCTTCGCACAGGCTTTGACTGCTTCACCCGATTTTTCACTTTTTTTTGTTAATCGTTTTCACATTTTGATTTAGCTGAATATCGTATTGTACAAGGAGCGACTGCCTATCTGACTTCCACAACCCATTACGCTTAGCCACGAGCCCTTCTCAATACATACTTACAGGATATGAAAATGTTGTATTGTCTCAATGTTAAAAAATATCAATGATGGTCATGATATTCTACGCAAAACCACAAGAATTTTTTAATCTCAATTTCACTACAAATAAGCAACTGTTACTAAAATATAAAGACAAAGGAGATATTTCAGCTAGAGTTTTTGTATCTACTTGACACAGCGAGGTAAAGTCATTTTTTTCAGGATACGTGGTTAGAATTAACAAACTTTAAGAATTAATTCAGACATGATATTATCTAAGGTATCTACTGTATTATAGCTGTTCTGTTGTGTACCTAGGTATATACACTGTATGAACTTCCACTAATTTAATTCTATTTTTTCATTTTTATTATATTTTCGTTTTAATCTCTTTATCTCTTTAATTTCATATACGAAATTTCATACACAACAAAGTTTTTGCTTCACGTATTAGTATATTATTATAGATGCTTCTCGTGTTATATAATTATATCGATTATATGCCAAATGTAAATAATCACTATTTCTATATATTGAACAATACATACAAGTTATACAGACATTCTTAACAGAAAAGGATACAAGGTACCTTAACACCAAATCTCCGTTCACTCTGTGTCAAGTTGTATCATTGAAAAGGACATTTTAGCAGTTTCTTTTACTATATAAACCATTCGCATCTTGAAATAACATAGGTATAACATTGAAAAAGAGAATGTACTTTTCCAGATTTGATTCTACAGACAATGCATTGTCAAACTTGTCTTTATTCCACCAGGCTATCCGACTACATACGTCAGGTGATTGAATAGTCGTTCTCTATAAACAAAAAAATCGAACAACAAAACCGTTTAACCATTGTGTACGCGAATGTACAATTCGAAAGCACGGCACGTACAGTCGAAATGAAAAGCGTAACGTTTGTAATAACTAGTTTGTTTGATTGATTTGAAAGCGGTCTGGTTTTAAACGCATCAGTTATGCATTTGTTTTATTTGTGTTTTTTGTAAGCTATAATTGTTGCTGTGTGATATTTACCGATCAATTTAGATATGGTATGAAATGTGTGTGTAATAATATCGTGGCATGTTCCGGGAGGTAGATGATGACATAATATACATAATTTTTATTTGTGCGATGGATCCAAAGTGCTTTTTGACATATTTTTTGTATCTCTATTGCTTTTTTATATATAGTAGCATATTTATTTTCAATATATTTAATTTTTATTTTTTTTATTTTTTGGTCTATGTTCTTTAAGAATTTACGCAGGATTCTACACGGTAATTTGAAACAAGAAAAAGAAGAATTTTTGAAATCAGTTCTGTAGATTTTGAGTTTAGTAGTTACAAACATACAAATCTTTTCTCTATAAAATATTAGTGCAAAATGTAGATATAGAAAGGGTAACAGAACATAGTCCAACTTTATGAAATTATATTAAAATTTAATACACCGTATTTACGTCAGATGTCACGAAACGGATTTGATGGTCGAGGAATACCTCTTCGTTGTTCACTATCCACGATACCTGGTGATCATTCTTTAAACAAGGTGCTACGGATATGCCTTTACTACGCATATTTGGAATACTGTTTCTACCCATTGAAATTTCTCTGTCCATGAAAGAGATAGACAATAAGTATATTCAATCGACATAACCAGTATTTTTACCAGGTATTTTAACCATGACACCTTGTAGACAACAATAAATGCTGCACCTCTTATTTTTATAAACAATATCCTCTGCATTAAGTAACAGCGGCCATCGAAAGATGTTTCTGACTCCCAAATCGGGCACAATCGTTATTAATGACGAAGCTACGTTTCCTTTCATAGAAAAGAAAAATCGCTTTCCCCTGCAAAGAATACAGCGCCTACTTTGACGGGCAACATTATATTCCTAATTATCTACAGCTTTACTGTCATACATTTTAAGTATCCTTATATTTTGGTTTATGAAATTGTGTCATTACTTATTCATATTACCAAAATTCAAATTATGTTATGAATTATTTTCTGAGGTTTACGCGAATGTTGAAGTAAAGTTTTTAAACGCATTCTATCGAGGTTTATTCAAATTTTAGTTCCAGACGTCTCGAGTAAAATAAAAATAAACTGCTATATAATCCGTTTAAAAGGATTTTTTTTTTCAATTTTTTTTTTCAATTTTAATATAATTTCAATGCCGTTTTATAAATGCACAGTGCCAATGAAGTATAATACAACAATGAACAATCAAATGGTCTTAACTATTGTCTCGAGATGCTCTTTGATCTTGATTGGTCATCAAGCGATTGTTTAAAAACTACCATAGCCCTGTGGCTTTATCCGCATACTACCCGGTATGGTATAAACAAATATTACGAAGAGGAAAGATTTGATTGCTTGTTTGCATTGAATAGGCTCCGGATTTACTGAACCGATTTGAAAAATTCTTTCACTGTTGGGAAGTACACTATCCAGTATATAGTAGTATATAGTAATATGGTGACATAGGCTATATACAATTTTCAGGGAATTAAAAATTGTGACCGCGGGTGGAGCTGCGGGAAACAGCTTGTAATGAAATAATCACTTACGATAAAATATCAATTGTCAATTTAGACTAGAAACCATCCGTGTGATAAATTTCATTAAAATCGGTTCAGTAATTCAGCGTAAAGTGTGACCAATATTTATTTGTGGATTTAATATCTTTAAAGCCCAAGAGAAGAAATAAACGGAACGCAACTAAAATGTAAATTACAAAATAAATAATTTGATTACTTTTAATTAACAGTCATCATACGCTCATTAAATATTTTTACAATTTAAATATTGTTACTATGAATATTTCGGCTTAATACAAAGGTTGAATGCATCTTATGAATAAAACATGTTGTATTAAAATTGTTAAGTGAGAACTGGTTCGGTTTATGTGAACAATAAGTATCCAATTATTATTTACGCGCAAGCCCGTGACGCCGCATATTATTACTAACGAGAAGAGATATATTTTATTCCGAAATTGAGATATTTTAAATCCTAGGTATAAAAAATTACAATATAGTCATTTTATGTTCTTATATAATGGAGTTGAAGAGTTTAAGAACGAAAGAAGTAATTTGGATACAATAATAATATTCATATATTTGCTTGAATGTAGGTTAACAATATGGTGGTTACATGGTAGTATAGGTTCCGTGTACATTCTGCCATATATACTGCCATATAACTAATTATCTTTTATAACTAAAACTAGGCAATACAAAATAAGCTCCTATAAAAGTTGCAATAAACACAAAGTCACAATTACAATAAACAACATAACACAAAAGTAACTTTCCTATAATATTTTTCTATCTGACTGTCAGTCAACACATTTATAATTATAGTCCTCTGGAACTACTGGTCGGATAGAAAATTTTTTTATACTTAATCCTACGCGACAACATAATGCATTTTTGTTGGACCGACATTGCAATCAGTACGCTCTTCTTTTCACCTACAAAAAATCGGTCATCGATTATCGGAGGTGCGCGGGCTAGATAACAAAGAAAATTATAAACTATTTATTAAAATAAAGTGGTTTCGCGCACGCAAAACATGAAAATCCCAAGCAAGTGCGGGCGAATTCGCGGGGTATAGCTAGTGGATTTATTAGTTGTCGACGTATGTTTCCCGGTAGTTGGTTATCCATGATACAATTCTATGTATTTTCCATACATACAAAGATATGGCAAAAAATTTAATGTCGCATTAATATTCCTTTAACTTTTGGTCCGATTTTGACAATGTATAGAGAATTATGCAGATTTTATGAGTATCATAAGTTTTGCTTCAACCATTAATTTATTTTCGTACAAGAAACTTTGTTTTTTTGTTGGTCGATCCTAGTTTTTCTACATTCCATGTTTTTAGTGGCGCGTCTAGCTTTTGGCAATTTAACTTTGACGTTTGTTTTTTTTTAAATAAAAACTGCTTTTACTGGAATTGGTTTATCTAGTTACCAAAAACGTAAATAAACCCCATAACCCCACATGAAAATTATACATAATTATACAATATATTTGTCGTGTGATTGTCGAGGTGGCCTAGCGGTTCAATGAACGGATTATCGTGCACAAGGTTGTAAGTTCGAACCCACTACAGTCAAGTACCTACCAATGTGACTTTTTCAAAAAGTATATATTATTATTATTATTATTATTTATTATTATTTAATAAGACATCACAGATCCATTGTGTTAGTAACAAAAGTCTTAAAATCTATGTTAGTAATTAATAACCAATAACGACCTGGTTCTGTCGACCAGCGTTCGTATAAGCGGGCTATCTACCCGTGCGGCAATCGAATGCAGAATACTGTTACGACTGCCACGCAATCTCCGCATCAACGACGCAGATTTTTTTCGCCATATTGCATCAAAGTTATCTGTGCGAGCGTCGGCAAACATGCCCGATGCGCTACAGAAGCGTGGCAGTCTCAACAGTACCCTGAACGCATTATTGAATTGAATACGCAGAGCGTTGTAAGCCCCTTGGGTATATCTGAACCACAGGGCCCCCGTGTACAGCGTTGTGCAATAAGCTTTAAAGAGGGCTAATTTTATTTCTACTGTACATCGAGAAAACCTGCGAGCCAGCATGTTCGCCCGGACTGACAACGCCCTGCGCTCCCTCTCTATATCAAGATCGTCCTTCAGGTCATCTGTTACCATATGGCCAAGATATTTAAATTTGAAAACCCTTTTTATTGGGAGTCCTTTCAGTAACAGTGGCGGAACCGTAGATGGACATTTGGCACCAGACCTGAAGACGATATACTCTGTCTTCTTAGGGTTGTACATTAACCCATGAGACTCCGCGTAAGCCTCACACACAGCTAATAGCTTTCGGAGCGCACTGATAGAGGGCGCCAGCAGCACCATATCATCCGCGTAGCTGAGATTATTTAAACACACTCCATCAACATAGCAACCGATGCGCATACTGCTGAGTCGCTCGATCAGTGCATTCACATACAACCCAAAAAGCACGGGTGAAGACAGTCCCCCCTGTCTCACTCCACACTCCGGCATGCATGGCTCCGACAGTTCTCCTGCCCATCTCACACGCGTCTCCTGATGTAGGTACCAGTATTTGAGGAGAGATGCGAGTTCTGGTGGCAGCGTTGTAGTACCCAGCTTCTGCCATAGTAGATCATAAGAGACCAGGTCAAAGGCCTTCGATAAGTCCAGGAACACCGCATAAACGGGAGTTTGTCTGTCCGTATAATACCTGACAGCATGCTTCAGACTCATAATAGCGGTCTCCGTTGATAACCCAGCTCGGAAGCCAAACTGAGCATCATGAATCTCGACGTGCCTATTTAAATGCGAGTTGATCACGCTGTCAAGTATCTTGGCTATAACAGTGGCTAGTGAGATTGGCCTGTAGTTTGACCCGTCTGATATGTCCCCAGATATATACCGTCTTAATTATTCTAAGACAATTGACAATCAATGACGAAAACATTGTGAGGAAACCTGGAATGCAAATATTGGAATTTGAAATCCTATATGATTCGAATCCGCACCCTTATATGACAAGAGGCCTGTGCCCAGCATTATTTTAATTATTTATGGATCGGTACCATTATAATTCAAACTGTCTTATTTCAATAAAATTGATGAAGCTATTTAAAAACAGTTTTCTTTTTTAAATATTGTTATTATAACAGTTTTAAATATTGTTCATATAACAGTGTAGTTCACTATAAGGAATACATAATATAGTAAGGCTTTTTATATCGTATAAAACGGGAACCTTGCGGTACTAGATAGTAATATTGTCATAACCGGTCTTTATAATTTAAGAACAACCTCTCTTGTTACTATGTATATTGTGCTCTAGAAAATGCATATTGGGAGCGGAATGAAAATATTGTTGAAGTGATAACTTCTTATCGCGGGCCTCCTGGTAGAGATCTTATCTTATGAAATTATCAGAGCCTTTGTACATATGCTGACTTATTTTTTTTGCTATAATGTGCGTACATAAATTAATTATTAAAAAAATAAGGACTAAGTTCTAACTACACGAACATTCTAATAACTATTATTTTCAATGCATACCTCTTTTATTTTCGATCGGTTACAAATTATACTTGCACAAATCAATGGCTGTATTTCGTGGGCAACCCGATAACCGAGCCCACTTCATTCAAACACCGCTAAGCTCAGAGTTAAGCTCCATTTTTGCGTACACGGGACTACACGCGTCATGATTAGTAATGTTGTGCACAAATGTGTTAAAACATTTATTAATTTAAATGACAATTTATAATAAATAACTTTATATTTTTGTTTAATCCATATAAATATTATAAAATATGATATGCGTAAAAAAATACATATCCAATATTTTTATTAATTTATAAATATTATAAAATATGATATGCGTAAAAAAATACATATCCAATATTTTTATTAATTTACATGAAGGCCATTAAAAAATCGTCGACATCCTTATTTTATTGTTTTTTGAGGCTTACACGAATGTTAGACATTGAAATAAAACTACTTTGAAACGGATTCTGTCTGCCCGTGACCATGACACCTGCAAAGGCGTCGAAACATCGGGAACTAAAATCAAATAAAACTGCGTTAGAATCCGTTTAAAGATCGTTTTATTTCAATACTTATTTTATTCAATAATAGCCGAAAGTTGCCTTTCGCACATACTGGTTGATAAAGTCTCATACGACCTAATAGTTTGAACCCTGTCTTTGTTATAGTAGAAAGTAAATAACTCCTACGGAACACTCCTAAAAGCCTTACCTACATTATTTAATGTTTATAGCTCACCAACCAAATAACTTCAATAGAAAAAAAAATTACAGAAACACTTTTCCCACCGGCCGTACCTCTAATCCGTGGTGTTGATTCAAGATAACAATACATTACTCTATCCATCATATCGGATCATCAAATCTAAACATTTGGGACACTAACATGGCTATATTTTACCGTCCATAGGATATTTTATAGGATTTTATGATGCCATTGCCATCACAATAAACGGTACCAAATATTTTGAGGAAAAATGTTGTATGGCAACTTTGACACAATATTAAAAAGCTGAAAAGTACTATAATTATTAATGATCTTTCATTAATTAATATGTATTGGCTTAAACACTTACTTAGGTCCTCATATTACGTAATAATTAAACCTACCAAACGGTGAGACAGTTTGTAGGCGGGAATAGCACTCAATGACTAGATGACTTTAGATTACTGAGCTGAAGATGGATCTCAACTAAAAATAAATAAATTAAATTTTATTTTAAATAATTTTGGTGTCCTTCTCATTTAAAGCTGATTACAGTATTTATATCCCACGAAACTGTGTTGACAGTTCAGCTTAAAAAATACCTTCAAATTTTAACCACATATGGTCGAATTCTGAAACGTCAATCAATTTGAAGCCGCTGTTAAGTCTCATGCTGTCTCCGTCAGTTTAAGGGGTAAAGTAACGACAGATAGACATTTAAGAACGTGTTAAAGTTAATTAGCGTTTCAGTATTAGGGGCTGAGTTATTAGTAACTCTGGAACGCGCAATAACTCTTAGTTTAACAGAGTAAGGCCCAGTTTGGTTCCCGAGTTATGGTTTCAAAACGCATTGTTATTCTATCAAATGGTCGAATAAGTTGGAGAGTTGATTAATTAACCATTTGTTAGAATAAAAATTGATCAATAAACGCGTTCTACCGAAGTTTGAAACCATTAGTTACTTTAAATTTTTCAAAAAACTAGGCCTAAGTTGGTAATTGTTAGTAGTTTCATTTATTTATAATCGTCGAAAGTGACTTAACATCATACTCGAGATTTGATGTTACAGAACCACTACAACTAAAGCCTTTTTCCAAAGCTAATGGTAATTTAAGTGGACAATATCTACACAAGATAATATTAATGTACACTTAATTGCACGATAATGGTAAATCAGGATTGTAACCTTGGGTGGATAGACTGGATTGAGTGACTGTCAGTAATCTACTTCAAATTTATTGAGGGCTTAACTAAATGACTAACCAATGGATAGATATTCCGCTATACAGGGTGTAACCGAAAAGTTATATGAAGTTGTGAAGAATACTAGTATAGAGTCGGTTTACAACATTTCAACTCAAATTGAGTTAATAAAATGTTTTTTTTTTTTAAATTTGTCACATTCAAAACCAAAAATCATGACAAAACCTGAATGTTAAGATATGACATCACTTCATCGTTCTGATTTATGGTGTCGACAAATTTATCATTTTTTAGATAAATTTGATATTTCTAGACGGGCCTGAGTTGGTCTAGTTGTTAGTGTCACTGATAGTTAAGCTGGAGGTCGTGGGTTCGATTCCCATCCACAAAAATCTTTGTATGATGAGCACGATCATTTGTTCTGTTTGGTTGTAATTTATCTATAGTGTTTATAAATATATAAGTATGTTTTTCAGTTTTCTGGTTGCCATAGTACAGGCTCTGCCTAGTTTGGGATCACGGTATTTTATTAATTATTAAATCTCTCATTAACTCTAGAGCATTTGGATACATTGAATAGATATACCTACCCTTTGGTAGCATTCTGTATATATATTGTTAATAATTATTATTAACAACAACAAAAAATCGACCTTTGTTCTTATATTGTCAATAAACTTTTAAAACTGAGATGTATTTAACATCTGAGATTTAAGTGCAAGGTACAATTAAAAGGTAACTAAGACGCTGTCAACATTAAGTTGATAGTTAAATTAATGCATTGCACTTTACTTAGCGACAGTACTAGGGTTAATGGATTGAGTTAACTGTACGTACAGTCTTTATTCTAAAACTTCTTTTAACATTCACAATTTAATTTCAGTCAAAATCTTAATATAAAATTTCTTATTTTTTGTTTCCACTACGGAACAGAAAAGTTTTATTCAAATCACTAATTTAAAAAGAACAATGAAGATTTGTGTTTAGTATGAGTCTGTTTTCAACGCTCTGCTTAGACTCAACGAAGGTATATTGTAGTTAAGAATACTTTAAGAACATTTCAATTTCGTTGACATGCGAAATGTGCATGAAGATTACGATAATTTTTATAGAGATTATATTGGTAGGAAGCAGCTCAAGACCGACGGGCCTGGAGCAGGTTGCTTTGCCCAGCAGTGGGACACCTTAAAGGTAAAAAGAAATGTTGGTCAATAAAGTTTACATTGATCAATGTAGTGTTCATAGATATGACTGTCAATCTATTCCTTGGAATTAAAAAATATATTCTGTGAATAAATGCTTTCTATCTGTCCAAGGTTAGAATAAAAAGTATTTAATCAATAGGCATGAGAACTGGGTATGAAAAAAAAAACTATTAGTCCAATAGAAAAAAAAATTAACACTTATTTTTTCTTATAACAAATGATTAAAAAATTACACTGTAGAAGCGCTTTGCAATCATTAGGGGAATAGGGGTGCTTAAAACGTTACGTCAAAGTAAAAATTCTACCAAGCCATCCACTGTGTCTTCAAAATTAATTGCTAAAGATATTATGTAACGGACATTAGCATAAAAAATAGTCATCATCGGAACATACCTATTACGCTCATCTTTTAAACGATTACCATACTGGTTGAATCGGTTATCTGACTTAAGTTTTGTGAATAATGTATTTTCCAGTACACTAGGTAAGAACAAAGCAAAGTACTTATTTTCTTGACACATGGATCATAGCTTGGGTAATACAAAACAAGTATAAAGATGGCAAAAATTTAATCTATCTAACGTACAGTATCATATACTATACATACATACTATTTACTCGCGACTTTGCCCACGTGGGCTTCAGTTATCAGGGAAAATAGAACACACAGCCTTCCTCGGTAAATGGGCTATCCAAAACAGGTTTTGTTTTCATATCGGACCAGAATTTCCTGAGATTAGTGCGTTTAACCAAAGAAATAAACTCTTCAATAATATTATTAGTAATATTAATAACAACCCCGAATAATGAAACGCACATTAACTTCAAGATGCTCTTAAATGTCTCTACTAGACAAGATGTTAAGTCACTTTCGAATATTATAAATCTATGAAACTACTAACAACTACTACCTACTAATTAATAACTCTATTAAACTAAAAGATACTGCACGTTCCAGGGTTAATTTTAATAACTCAGCCCCGAATACTGAAACGCTAATTAACTTTAACACGTTCTTAAATGTCTATCTGTCGCTACTTCACACCTTAAAGTGACAGAGACAACATGAGACTAAACGGGGGCTTCAAACTAAAAAAAAATAGAAATTTGTTTAAGCTAAAAGTTTATCAGCACTTCGTTAGAAGTTCATAACTATCTTTTTATATAATATTTATATGTGTATGGAATGTATATATTATTTAAATATTTATAAATATATTTGAGCTATTTAATTATATAAAATTCATATAATTTTCAGGATCAATTTCAGTGCATCTACCACACCTTTCTGCATCACCCTAAGGTCGACTGGTAGAGAATGCTTTCTGGCATTAAGTCCACCTATGTACACTGTGCATAAAGTATTAAATAAAATAAATAAATAATTGACGTTTCAGTATTTTGACTTCACGGATAGCCGAGTGGTATAGGTCACCACGCTGATTACCACTGTGCGCGACGTGTTGCGGGTTCGATCCCCGCATGAGACAAGCATTTGTGTGATCCACAAATGCTTGTTCCAAGTCTGGGTGTTCTTTGTGCATGTGATTTGAATGTTTGTGAAACCCCCGCGACACAAGGATTAAATTCCTTAGTGCGGGCGTCGGCGTCGTTTTATTAAGAAGAAAAAAAAATATTCGGTCATCAGTATAATAATATACAATTTATATGTTGTGTAGTCAATTATTTTCCAACAGTTAAAGCCGTCATCAATAAGTTACATGTTAGAAGAAGAATGGTTGAGAAACAACAAACCGAGCTAAAAATGTGTTTCACCCTTAAACTCTGGTTGTTCAATCAAGTGGTCTTGTTAGTCGGTTCAATAAGTTTTAGGGTTCCGTATTCTAAGAATAAAGCCTTTTAATTTTTTTATACGAATTTAATAGAGTTGACATAATGAGGTTTTAATATAACAAGTGCTGACGTGTCATGTTGTATAGAGTATAATTGTCATAATTTAAATCGTTAGATAGTAATAATATTATTTTTTTAAATAACGCTAAGGTATTGTAAACGATTTTAGCTATTGACTAAATTAACTATTTATACACACTTAAAACTATAGTACAATTTAATTAAATTAAATTATGAATAAGAATTTTACCGATATATATCTTAAAATTTAAGAAGGAATGACAGTTCAATTAGTACTTCAACGTTTGTAATTCACACTGTGTTACTGTAAATACGAATTTTTTTAGGCTTTAAATTACAAATAAATTCAACTTTATTCAATTACTTTACGTATAGTGATCAGAACAACGAATTTACTTTAGTCATTTGTTTTGAAGTCAAAACTTTCTACAGAACCCCACGTGTAAGTAACACCTCCCACTTAGCTCGTATTTTTAAATTGTTACGCACAGGTGCAGCGGATGCATTCGCGAGTTCCCGCCCGCTGTGAACTTGCTAACGAGATGCGATCCACGTAAGGTAGTGATCGCTCAACGGAGCAGTCACGGCAAAAATATTAAGAAAAATTAGTTATTTTTAACAAACTAACTAAGTTTGTATAAATGTTATAATACTTTGTTGGTTGTTGGTTTAAGTTTTTCTTTTAATATTTTGAGACAACCCACACACGGCCATCTGATCCCAAACTAGGCAGAGCCTGTGCTATGGCAACCAGACAACTGATAGACATACTTATAAATTTATAAAAACAAAAATATTATAGATACATTTTAATAGCACCCAGACTAAGTAATTTCATGGAATAAATAATTATCATGTCAAGTCCGAGTTTAGTCTTGCCTATTGGTAATTCAATAAGAATATATTTTGACAGTAACACATCGATTTATTAAATGTCTCTTTAAACATTAAAACTTACTTGATTAAAAAAACTTGCAAACGAAGCAAAATGTGATCAAACAATGGAATTTCAGTACGTATATTGGTCAATGCATATAAAAATTGTACAGTGATGTTTTTTGTATTATATTGAAAAAACGTTAATATCGTTTTTGCTTTAACACATTGTTAATTCCCACCCAAAACCGAATAGTTCTAACGTAACTATAACTGTACACCTCATCCACAAATTGTATTAAACTTAAGATTTATATTTTATTTTTATTTTAATAACTTCCGGAATATTATAATTGGTAGTAAATAGATGCGACAGATTGGATTCAGTGCTCATCACAAATGATAAAACTCCCACGCGCTGTGCAAACGTCGCTCAGAACCGCTACAAGTAAATTGAATTATGTTGAACATGCTTTAAGTTAACTATCCTTACTTTTTAATATTTGTACTATGTATATCATCCTTGTGTTAAATGCTAGTTGTTCCCAGCCACTCTGCCCGCGGTAACTAATTTTTTTGTAAAAAAATATAGCCTATTTTACTCAGAGAGAATGTAGCTTTCTAATGGTGAAAGAATTTTTGAAATTGGGTCAGTAGTTTTTGAGTTATTTTTTTTTTCATTACAAACATACACACAAAAATACAAATTTTCCTCTTTATAATATTAGTGTAGATGTATATAACAATCCTTTTATTAAACAAAAATTCACCAACGTTTTTTTGTTTTTGACGGGGTGAAACTCTAATGAATTCGACCCACGCTGAGAGCACAGTGTGGGGATATGCCTAGAACCGACCAAAAATACCCTGACCCCGTCCTTGCCTTTGCTGGAGCCGCGGTATCGTTTACGCAATCTCTACGCACCAGCAGACTCTACCAGCTTATTCGCCACTCAAGCGTGCGTAAAGAAATTTTACTTCAATAAATAAGGGAATTAACAGCCATTGGCCATGGTCGCAAGCATCAAAAGGTAAATGCATGCCCGTTGCTTCCCTTGACGTAGTTTTATTATACTCATGCAACGCTATGGCTCAAAAGTTAGTATTGACAATATTTTTCAGAAACCGGAAGTTACATCTAAATTTAACTAGTTAGACTAACACTTGAGTATTCCTTACGATTGAAAAGCCAAAGGTTTTCGTACCATCGATCAATCGTTTTCGGCGTTTTCAATTGAACAAGATTGTATCTTACCTCTTTCATATTTCAACGGGTCGTAGTTTTGAATTCCTATACGAAACAGTTTTTCAATGTCAAAGTGTAACAGGTATGCCGTGATGTGATTTAAGGGTTAGGATTTAGAATTCAGGTGTTGGTTTTACTATTAACAAAAAAACTTTCTGTTAGAAAGTCAAGTTAGATTTTTAACTTGCCATCGGTTTTACAAAAAAGGAGTTAGAAAAGTGTCATCAACGTTTTTTATTAAATAAATTTTCATATCTACTTTTTTTTTTTTATATTTGTTACAATGGGTATTATTACATAATATCTGCCAAACTGCAAAACAGTTGGTCGGCAGGTACAACTGTGTTTCTGTATACAGAATAACTACAAGTATTAATATAAGCAATTAATGTTATCTTTTCTGCTTGAGAGGTTAAAGAAGAGTCACTGACTGATGTAATTGTAGAGCAGAACAAAAACAACTGGCAAGAAAATTTCGTGTTCGTTGTATTAACTTAGCAAATTTCAAATCAGTAAGTGCAGAAATTGAAAATTTTCGTGAAAAAAAAACATGTGCAACAAATCCACATAATAATATCTAGTTATAACCGGTTCAAGCTGGACGGAGGCTTTTCACACAAATGTAGCAGAAATGCATTCGGACGATAGTAAAATTATTATTGCTACTTATATGTGATATGATGCCTAATAAATGTCGCGATAGGAATGTTTAGACGCAGGTGCGATTGGACTGGATTGGAAACTGTTTTATTTTTTCAATGTGCATTTGTTTTTTATTAATGGGTGTTGAAGTTAAAGTCAAATTAAACGATGATTGGTGCTGATTCCTCTGTATGCAAACTTAACTAAATTTAAACCATTGTTGCCTTTTACACACACAACATAAAGTGTGAGAAAAAGACGGCAATGGATAACAACTAACTTGGAAATGTCAAACTACACCTTGAACATCACAGGGTTTTCAGAGCACACGTTTTTACTTGTCGGCAAATTTGTATGAGAATTTTAGTCGCAACTAAATTTGACATTTCTAATTTACGTCTGTCCTTTTCTAAATATGAAATAATTGAAAAAGAGACTGATGGACTTTAATTACTTTAGTACGTCTTTAACGGAATCGTGGCCAATAATGTTAAAACGAATATAAATTTATCTTTTAAAAACACCATAAGTATTTTTTTTATTAACACGCCTCCTTGATTGTACATTAGTTTTGTTTTAATTTTTTGATCTCGAATTTTCGAAACGTCAAGTGATCTCGAATGATCTTTATTTATATTCTTAGTTACATTATTCCAAAGATCCTTCTTCATACAATCTTTTTTTGGACACGTAACGTAGTGCCAATTAGAAAGATCCGATTAAAAATGATTTATCGCCAAAAATAGTACATATATTTATTTTAGTATTTGGTACTAAAAATAAATAGCGTGTAATCTTCACAAAAACGTATTCTTAGCACTGGGAATGGGTGCCAAAAAACCCAATTAAAATGGGCCTAAGGCGATTAAGCCAGGGGTGTTATTATTTCCTAAAATAACGTTTTTCTTAACAAATAAATATCGAGGGATCAACTGACAATGAACCTTTTGGGCTTCTCTCTACGGTTTTAATAATGTACAGTCGACCTTACATAAGTTGACTCTTGAAATTACGAAAATAAACTTTACTGCGTTGAAATAAAGTCGGCTTTAAATTATGACTGCGGGTGGTAGACTGAACGAAAGTGTAATTTTAATATTTTTTGTGTGAGCTCTGTATATCAGTGTCAACTCCGTCTTTATTTAAAAATGTATGTGACTTTTACACTAATGTGTTGATGTGTGAAAAATTCAATTAAGCGGCGGTGGCCTAGGCTACGGCATCGGGCTTGCGACCGTGTGGTGGGTTCGAATCCCATCCTTTGCACTACCGACGTGAACGTACTAGTAACACGAGCATATATTCAGCTTATCACGACGGGCTAACAAGAATATTAGTAATGTACGACCCTCACAACATTAGATTTTTTGTGGTCTTGAAAAAATTACAAACTTTCAGTACAGCAATATCTATGTGTATCAATATCAATATCCACGATATATAGAGAGAGAGATAAACAAACTTCGCTATAGTTTTATTGGACATTTTTGTGTAATAATATAAACTATACCGTAACATAAACCTTTAAATAAACAAAAAAAACTGAACAAAAGCTTACCCGACACAAACAATCCCTTTAAGCTGACGTTTAAATTACTAACTAAATACTAGGACTGTAATTTACCTTTAATTTAGAGTGTCTCCTTTTATCTAAAACAAACTGATTTTCAATCCACCGTAACCGTATATTTTACTACGGCGTAGCACTGATAGTGCTACGCGTGCTACGCTTGCAAACGCATGTAAACTTTGAGTATAACAGCATTTAATTATCATTTTAAATTACTCTACCCATTTCATTTGAAATAAAATTTAGCAAAAAAAAAATCTTAAATGGTGAAGCTGAAAATTCTGACCCATGCTTAGATCTAAAACACGAAAGTTTCTTTCAAATCAACCACCCAACAATCCATCGGAAACCTCCTAACTTTGTTCACATAATACTGCCTCCAGTATAGACCCACATACTTATTGTATTAAAATTCTAATAACTTCCAAATTGAATGTAAGCCGGGTTGATCTTCGTTATTCATAACAGACTTTAATAAGTTAACCCCACGTTTCAGAGCGGTTTCCATCCATTTTTATTGGTCGTTTTATATTTACGACTTAACAATAAGGTATGAGCAATTTTAAACAACCTACAATTAATATTTTTGAAGCTATTGTTAGCTAGAAATTTAAAAATATTGGGGGCTCGTGGCTAAGTTTAAGCCGTACGGTTTGATCGATACTACAGGTTAAGCCGCGCTCGCTGCGGTCAGTCCGTGGATGGGTGACCATTTGTAAACATATCGAGACTCCTCCATGCCTCGGAAAGCACGATAAGCCGTTGGTCCGGACTGTCATACAGTGATCTTTGACAGTCGTCAAGTCATTACAATTCTGACAACCAGTCTTACTAATATACTTAGTACTCCATGTAATATATGGTATTCAGCTAAATCAGGTGAGACTTGAATCCGACCCCAACATAGCTTGGGAAAAGGCTAGGCAGAAGAAGATTGCTAGCTAGAGATTACTTTTTAAATATTTTTTTATTTTATTTCGAGTAGACTGTTTTAGGTACTTTCAAAACGTTAAATGACGCTAGTTGCGAGGATCCAAGGTGTCATTCCTATGGATACAGATAAAGTAATATAGAGCCGGATTATGGCCGTCAAGTATGAACCGAATGCTAGCACACCTAGGGAAGATCTATTCTCTAACTTACCTAATGCAATTTTGTTAAAAAAACTAAACTTCTCAACAGGATCTCTATGGGTGGAAAAGTTCACAAGCTTGCGAGTACCAACTAATTTACATCCCGTGCAGGAATTGAACGTAAACCAAACCTCTTTTTCGGCGAAACCATGGCTTTGAACCACCCTGTATTAGGGACCAAGAAGATTACACTTGACTTATTTTTTTCCCAATACAATGCCTACAAAATAAATTTTAATTTAGCAGAGACGTGATTTCTACAAAAAATACTATGAATCAAAGGTTTTAACTGGAATCATAAGATTAATTATTTTGAATTTACATTGTACATATTAGGATTAAAATTAAGGAAATAATAACCACGAAAAAGATGGCGGAACGAACTGGACGCTTTCCAAGGAAATCGGCAGGAAGAAGCAAGGAACCGAGATCGCTGGAAAGAATAGACGGAGACTTGCCCAGAAGTGGGCCTGTACAAACTAGATAAAAAAAAAAAAGAGTTAACCCCTCTGGCAAGAAAACATTCGCGATCTACTGCAGTAAGCTTAGTTATGTATGCCTATGTTAGGTTAAAACAATTTCACTTGATATTCATAACGTTCAGAACTTAATGTTTGTAAACAAATTGCCTGTAAAATTTTGAATAATGTGAAAAGTTATTCGTTTTTTAATGTTGTTTACCTCACACAGAGCGGCGCTTTGTTTAAAGAATTGATTGAAGTTTGAGAGGACTCCAATTGATTTTTGTGAATATATATATCATATGGTAACACGAGGCTGTCAATATACTGATGGATCTTTTGCCTTTAGGTAGGTCTCGTTTAGTTTTTCAATAAAAATCCACTTTCACGTATTAACAGATTTTATTGAAAATTGGTATGAAGCAAGCTTGAAACCTAAAAAGAGAAATAACATTGAATAAACTACTTTGAAACGGATTCTATCGCCGTTAATTTTGATTTTAGTTCCCGACGTTTCGACGCCTTTGCAGATGTCATCGTGTCATGGACACGGGCAGACTGAAAATCCAAATAAACCGCGATAGAACCCGTTTAAAAGTAGTTTTATTTCGACGTCTAACAATCTAACATTTGTGTAAACCTCAGGAAACAATAGAAATAACATTTTTAACAAAACAAAAATGCAGGCGGAACCTCGGGCAACAACTAGTACGACTACTAAGGTTGTACGTAGTATATTGTATCAACTTTTGCGGTACTTACCGTTATTTAAGTTTGTTTATCCAAGAATGAATGGGTAGGCGTAGGTTAAAATATATGCTCTTATTTTTATAAAAGTAGAAAAATGCTAGTAAATTATGCTACTTCTAACTCTACCTACGAGTAATTAGCTTTGTGGAGCCTACTGCGATTAAACAAGCTCATAATAATTAAAAAGTATAATAAAAAATCTTAATGAATAAAATACCTATATATACTACTAGCTTCTGCCCATGACTTCGTCTGCGTGGACTTCAGGATTGGGTCCAAAAAGAAATGAAAAATGTGAAAGTAATGTAGTACAGAAAAATAGCAAATTTCAAAGCTGCCCACGGCTCAGCTCGGAAACAATTTTTAATTTTCCCTCTGGAACTACTCAAGGAATCGAGATAAAAGGCCTATGTTCTTTTCCATGTCAAAGGGTACATGCATGCCAAATTTCATCCAAATCCGTTCAGCCGTTTTTGCGTGATTGAGTAACAAACATCCAACCATCCAAACATCCACACTTTCACATTTATAATATTAGTAGGATAATTTTTAGTCTACATTTTTTTTAAAGATTACTAGCATTGTGGGTCACACATATTATTAACTAGTGTTCTTGTTAACCGTGCTAAGTTAAATTGTTTGTGTTAAGAGTGGGTTCACGTCTGTAGTGTAATGGGTGGGATTCGAGCCCGCAACCACATGATCGCAAGTCCGATGCCCTGCTCTACCGCTGCTTCTACTTCTAGTTGCTCATAATGTGAGTAGGAAATATGATTGGCATTTTTAATCCTTAATAATTATTTGATAAATATGTTCGAGATTGACTGACGTATTTTTGCTAATTATAAAACTGGGAAAAACATCGAGGCTCATTGATTAAAAAGTTAAACATTAACAGCCTTGTAAATGAGCCACATTTCTATTTTGCCTTTGATAATTATGATTGTTAATAAAATAATTATAAGATGCTTTAAATTTTATGAGTACTTAAGATTACATTTGTATACCAATTAAGGTGAGACATTGTGATACGTGATACTATTGTTATTATGTCTTAACACCATTAATGTTACCTATGTTTGCGCAAATAAATAAATTTATTATTATTATACAAGAAGCAGTTTATCTAAAACCTAGGTTTAAAATCCAGTTTTATCGTACTTTATAGAAGTTTAAGCTGGGGTTTTTAGTTTGTAATAAGTCCGTAAAAGTTAAAAAGTTCTAAAAAAAGGTGTTACGATTGTTTTAACGTTTCTAATGAGATGGTAAGTGTAAATTGAGGTGATTAACGTGGTAATCTCGAGGGGTCGCCGGCCTAACTCAATCGGCAGACAGATTGCGTTCGCGGCTAGATTGCACAGCTTTCCTTTAAAAAATAAACGCAAATGTTTTGTTTTTAATGCTTGTGAAAAAATATATATGCAGACCAATTCTGTTTCCGAAACTACGAATTAAAAGTTTATGCACAGGGCATCTATTCCATTCATCTATTGGCAAACAAAATATTATTAATAACTAGCTGTATTTCGTGATTATGCCAACGTGAGTGTCGGTTATCGGCAAAAAGAAGCCTATGTCCTTTCTCAGGCTCTAGACTATCTCTGTACCGAATTTCATTTAAATCGGTACTGTAGTTTAGACGTGGTTGCGTAACACAAGGACAGCTAGAGTTACTTTTGCATTTATAATATTAAGGAAGGATAGTAAGGACACGTCTTAATCAAATATGACAAAATTACATAATCTTTGTATCTAAGGTCAAGTTAGGTTACTATTGTATAATAATAATAACACCAGCCTATGTCCACTACCACAGCTATAAAAAGATAGCAAAGTTCTTTTCCCGTATTTTTGCAGGTTAGCGATTTCAGATCAAATATTTCGAAATCTTGGTATCACGAAGATTTTCCCAGTTTTATGTATAAATAAATAAATGGACAAAAAAAAACGAATCATACTTTCCTTGTACATGCAGAAAAACAGACGTTTTCAAAATAAATAGAGTTGTACTGGCCAGTTGTATGCTTTTAATTACAAAATGGAGGCCGTATTTTTTGATTGATTCAAGTTAAGATGAACTCGACGAGGTTTAAAAGTAAATACTTCACTGCAGTATTATTCGTAATTTTACGTACGTAACACAAATTATAAAAGAGAGATGTTGACTTGGTATGAAAAGTAAAATAATATCAAGTTACATTCATAAGTAGAAACTTGGAAGATAAGTCGTGTCAATGTTCAGAAGTGAAGTTGAATGACATCACAATCTTCCACAAAGAGTTAGGCGACAAATCGAATGAGTATTTGGTTACCTAAAAAATGTGTCTATAATTTTAATTAATCTATAAATAAAAATCTTTTTAGCAAAAAGCTACCCCAGCATAAATACATGTCTGGACTGATGTTCCCACACATGCTCAGGTCTTGACTGACGTCTATTCTTGCGCGATCATAGTTATTTAAGTTTACTATGTTAACTTTATCCTAACGTCTCACAAAAACTACAAAAACACTTTGTCGAGCGAACTATGATTAGCGATATATATGTGTAAATGCTGGTTAGCCCATAACCGGCCTTAGAATAAGCCTTAGATAATTATTTTTTATGTTTTCTATATTAGGAAAGACCTTGAATAATTTTAAATGTATATACATACAAGCACAATATTATCTAAGCAAAATAAAACTTAAAAATAAAAATTAGACATACACTGGGTCATACCACAATTTCACAACAAAATACTGTTGGCGTTATATAGCTTCTCTTTCTTTACAATACACAAATAATTACACATTTATCCACGTCTTCATAAAAAAGTATAAAAATATACAAATATAATGACTGATTTATCTGACTATCAATAAAATATAACGTACGTGTGAGATACATTGTAAACCTCAAAAAGGAAGCCAAGCATTTGTGAAGACTCATAAAGGAGTTTTTTGTCGAGATGTTTAATAAAAGAAATAAGTACGAAATAATTATTCCTTTTCAATAAAATAATAATTCTTATTTTGATATTGTTATTTCTTCTTGGAATGAATTGTATTGTCTTGTTTATGTGAAATTCTTTACCATGTTTACCTGTGTATGCCAGTACCTAGAATGTATACATAAATATGAAAAATACATTTCGAACTCATGCCAACTATAAGCAAGAAACCGAATATTCTCATATTTTGACTAAGTACAGTCACGAGCATAAATATGTATACACATAGCGAAATTGTAAACCTTATTTAGCGATGAAGTTTTTGTTGAAACTCAAAAATATATACATGATTTGAGAACTGTTATAATTTTATGTTGTTAAATGATTAAAAGTTGAATAATTGATGGTGAGTTCGTGTTAAATTATTTTACAATTTCGGTCACTGTTTATTTGCTATACTCCATTTATGCATTAGAAAAAAGAGGCTCGCAGAAGCAGGAATTGAAAACATTTTATTTCAAAGAAATTGTTTTAAGTACTTAAATAAACGAAATAAAACTTTTTTTTTTTAAATTACGCTTTATTTATAACAATATCTTCATCACACATTACAAACTTACACAAAACAATGAATGAGACAACCAATCATATCATGATGACTTAGATTTAATCAGATTAAAATAAAAGTAATTTTTAGAACAATATTTTAATTAAAATAACAACTTACAACACACTATAATGAAACTTCTTCGTCTTCATCATAGAATTTAGTCATAATAAAATAATAAATATATAATAAATAAACAAATAATGGTAGGATTATAGTAAAACGAAAAACGTTCCAGTATTTTTCATCACTGCTTCTTTTAGATTTTTAGCATTGACACTGTCATTTTAGATTGGAATGAAATATTATAAATAAATGAAGCCACATAATTTGTTATGAAAAATGGTTAACATGATTACAAATAAGTGTGACAGCTGGTATGTAAATAGATTTTAATTTATAGGCGTCAATCGTAACTGTAACAAGTTTATTGTACTTTTGCCACAAAGTGTGCATTATAAATAACCTTTTTTAACTTCTGTCTAATGCTATTTTAAATGGAGTATAGAAGTCGAGAGCCAATCTCTACTACATACTACATGTAAAAATACTAGTTTCCAAGTATTGTCGTTTGAAAGAAGTTTGGAAAAAAGAGCAAAATATTAAATTAAAAACGATTTTGATAACATAGCAATTGTGTTTGCTGCTTTTTTTATTTCAACTTCTTTTTTTCTAGTTCGTAAGATATGTATTCTGCCTATTTTAGTAAGATATACTCGTAATGTAGCATACTAATAGTGAAAGAATTCTCGAAATCGGTGCAGTAGTTTTTGAGTTTATTCGTTACAAAAATACAAAAGAAAATCTTGGCTCTATAATATCAGGTGCATTAGGTACTTAATTGCAAGGTACCCACCGAAATAAACGTATCAGAAAAATAATTGCGCTTATAAGCCTTATTGCTGTTCGACAGATTACACAAAGAATCAGCTTCCATCTGCAGTGTTTCCGCAATCCGAGCAACATAAGGGTCTTTAAGAACAGCGTAATATATTCTATGAAGGTGGGAAAAATGTCCAAACACCCTTACTGCGATGATTACTCGCCCGCATTTTTGCGCCTACTTAATTTTAAAAATGTGAAGAGTTGCTCGTTTTTTCGCAAGGATGTGGTTTAGGATTGTGTGTGTAATAACTGGTTTATTATGATAAACGTAAAGATATTATAGAAAGATAAAAGATACTTTCTAGATTTATAAATCACAATCGACTCAGCCTATCGCGGACCACTGCTGGACATAAACCTCTCCCAAGTCCCAAGTTGCACCACGAAACCCAATCCTCCACCTAGCGCATCCAGTCCGAGCCAGTACCATTATCAGGTCATCGGTCCATCTGGCTGGGGCGTCGGTGATGTATCAATACTTTTTCGTATTATATTTACTCCCTTTATATATTTTTTTATAAATTATATTTTTATAATATGTATTCATACAGGATTCATTTAAAAGAAGTGCGTATATTCTACGAGGTAATCAGGTGGTTAAAACTCAATCACTTTCCCTAAGATGTATGTGTTGAAATCTTAAAATTGAAAATGAAATTTTCATACAAAGTGATAGGTCACGTGACTTATGTTTGTATGAAAAGTTCATTTTAAATTTTAAGATTTCGCCCTATGTTTCTTGGAAAAAGTTGATCAATTGTATGCAACTGTTTACCTCGTTGAATATACGCACTCCATAAAAAGTTATCCTGTTTTTTTAATTTTAATTTTATTTTTAATATAACATTTGGTGTAAGTGACGTATATCGTTCTGATTTTTATGGACAAATAAATATATTAAGTATTTTATAGTAAGTATATTTACTATGTGTCTACTTAGTTCCCATTGAACACGAGATTCCTCACATCGAGATAAAATCAACTAAACATGTGTTATTAAAACAACCGAGAAGTATATTTTCTCACGCCGCACTTGATGCAGGCCATAATAAATTAACATTTATGACAGAATTTATAATTATGAGAGACGTGTTATGGTTTTTGAATATCAATTTCTTATTATCTTTTCTCGAGTATTTTTCTCGTGGGTAAAAATTTTAGAAACAAATCTTTTTAGAGTATAATTTAGCCTTTGTTTATTTTAAAACAGGCTTTTTTATAGAATAAGTTAACACACGTTAACGATGATGAAATGGATTAAATTACATTAAATGTATGAAATTGACATTTATTTTCAATACGTCACGTGACCGCATTTCTGTCACGGCGGCTTCCCTCAAAAATATAAGTCATCTGCGCGGGACATATTATATTGCAACAGTTGCTCACTCTGTTCCTTCAACCGACACGACCGGAGGGAGATCAGGCGCAGGACCAACGGCTTTTCGTGTATAGTATTCCGAGGTTCGGGGGTAACTTCCTGATTCCGAGCTGTCGAAATCTTAAAAATAAAAATCAACTTTTCATACAAACAAATCACGTGGTTACATGATTTGATTTTTTTTACGCTTTAATAGATAATGGTACGGAACTCTTCGTGCACGAGTCCGACTCGCACTTGCCTGTTTTTTTTTTTCGGAAATCTTGCTAGTGATAAAGTAACTCAAGCTCAACTCTCAATTGGAATAGTATCTTGAGAAATCGTGAAGATCTAAGTAACTGTTAAGTAAATGTTTGTGGGAGAGAAGGGAATTAACTACCGATGTCAGACAGATGTTATTGTTAGGATAGCCGCGAAAACTTCACACAACCAATGATAATATTTTTTATTGTTTAAGTTTATTTTAAATTCGATAACTTGATTATGACGGAAAATGTTTTCACATAGGCGATATTTGAAAAAGTAATGTTGCTATTAATAATTTTTTAGTGTTTCAGTTTGTAACTACTGTACAAAATTTAATAAATAAGTACTCGATTTTTCGTGCATGACATTTCTCGACATACCGCGGGCTGCTTAGAACTTGAGATATTTTGAAATAAAAACGTTAACGTAAAAATAACGCATGAAGTCGCAGGGAAATGTTAGTAGGGATATAACAAGACATAAACAATACCATCCTAACTTTTAGTTAAGAATAACTTCAAACTTAAAATCAACCTACGATGACATTTTATTTGCATTTTTGAATTCGTAGCAATTTCGTAGCTTTTTTGCTACGAGTTAAACGTAGACCTCTTGCGTAGACTGATACATTTTTACGGTCACACAATGGGTGCGCATAGGAACAAGTATAATCAAAATGAATAAAAATAACGATTATTTTAAAAGTCTAGGCCCAGTTTTTTGATCCCTAGTTAACTCAACCAATGGTTAAATAGGCTAACTAATGGTTTCAAATTTCGGTAAAACGCGTTTCGTTTTTCTGTCAAAGAATCAAATAACTCCGAGAGATAATTATTTAACCATTTGTTAGAATAAGGGATAAAAAAAACTGGACCTAAGAGAAAATTTACTTTTATAATTAAATCAAATGCAATGAAATATGCAGAGAAGGCCTTTGCTAGCTAACAAATGTATTTTAGCTTGATTGAATTATATTTCGTTGATGGTTAAATAACAATACCAACCTATGTCAAGCTGAGTGACATTTATAAATGTTATTTTTATAACTTGGAATGCCTTTGTGTAAAATGTCTTGAAAATGATCTAGAGATTTAAAAGCATTTAGGGTTAAAGTCCCTTGTTGTGTATAATCTGTTTGTACATCTGTTCAAAACTAATTTTAACAGAATGTAGGTATTTTATATAAATATCACTATATTATATAACGATATTGCATCCATAATAGTTTAGTATAAGCAGGGTTGTATCAGTACCACGAACAGCATAAAACATCGTAATATGAAACCGGCGCCCTTGTAAAATCAAATAAGATGAACTACCGGGGTTAGGGTAAGGTCTCACTGCGAACGGGGAGAGTAATGAGTTGAAAAATGTATTACCTACCAAAGCTACCTACCTAAGCTATAAGAAGCAAAAATAGTTCCTCCACCCAGCCTAATGCAACTACTGGAAAGCAGCAGCGATTATTTTCGGTGCAAAATAAACTTTTTTCTTTCAGTGTTAATATGTAAACAATAACAATAATTTTTATCAGTTCCATGAGTTTTGTGTATGGATACGTTTTTTAATTAGTATTTCAAGGTTCAGAGTTTAATAAAAAATCAAGAGACTAAAGCACACAAACCAGGCAAAGACCAGAAGAAAAATCTCATAATAAATTAAATGTGTTCTGTTCTTTTGGAATTGTTTTCCGTTTTGTTTATATATTTTCTTACGCGATTAATCTATCAAAGTACGAACTATAATTGCTCTTCTCCATTAATTTTATAGTCATTTCGCGGCCCAGTGGCACCTCGCTCTTTGGGCGATAAAACAAAGCGCGACGAGTAATGCGACGCTGGTTTACAGGGCACACTTTATTGCGTTCACCACAACTCAACAAAATATTTATTGGCATTAATGTAGGGCTGTTAGGTGACACGAAACGATAATATGAAGGATTCACACGAGGACTGTAATTATTGTCCATAAAATAATAAAATATGAGATCCAAAGCAATAATTAAGATGTATAATAATCTAATAATAATCCCCAGACCGAATTACAGACTCGGCGGCCAAGTGAGATCTGCCAGCCAGTATATGTACGTAGGATAAATAAATGTGGACAACATCACATACATTGCTCCGAATCCAAAGTAAGTAGCTAAAGCACTTGTGTTATGGAATCCAGAAAAAACGAAGGTACCACAAACACTCAGACCCGAGGCAATGTAGAAGTGTTTTTCTATATTGACCCGTCCGGGGATCGAACCCGGGACCTCAGAGCTGACGACACCTTGAAAACCGGTGTGTACGCCACTCGACCACGGAGGTCGTCATGTAGGAGATATAGTTCACAAGTGTGGGCGCTAACCCAGGTGCACTCTCTGCTCCTTAACTCTCATAGTCCGATGGGACGTCGTACGGTAGCCTAATGGCTACGGATTGGGACTTGTGATCACGTGGCAGCCGGTTAAAAACCGTAAGGTAATTATGTATTAGAATATTTTATTCTACGAATGACACTATACTTTTAGTATCGTTGAATAAATGAATAAAATAATTCCTGAGTTATTATAACTTTTACATGTTTTACAGTAGAATCACACAAAAATGTATAATTAATAACACCATTGTAAAAGTGTTGTTTGCAAAATAAATACCTATTTCTTATGGAGTAAGGCAGCCCTACTGTGTATGCTTCCAATAAACTGTGTAACGATACCATCCTTGTTGCAACGTTCTATTACCGGGTATAACATTAAATACCTTGTCAGTTGTTCTATTGCCTAGAATTTATGATGCGCGTCAAAATTGGGAGTTTACTTCCCTATTGAACAAGAACAATTGAGTGTCGAAATAATGGCGGCATTTGAATGTAAATTACCTCAAAATGGGCGTCAGTCTTTTTCATTACTTATTTATTGAGATGAATGTAATGCTAAAAGAATTTCATGAAATAGACTTTGGTCAGAATTGTTTTTTTATGATTTTAGTGTCCCAACAACTAGCTACCTATATATCATAAAGATTCGAGAAAAAGTCGACGAATATCGGTCGTATAATTATAAACTGGATATTTTCAAATAAAAGAATTTTGGCCGTATTATTTTAAATAAAAGAACAAAAAGAAAAATTACAGAAAAGAAGAACTACCTGAACATCATGTTAGATTTTTATTCCAAACTCAATAAAGCTAAGAAAATATAATTTTAAATGTTAAGGACTATACAATACTTTACACAAAACCTAGCAAAACAGAAACTAACAGAATTACTATTCTGAACCCATCTAACTAAACTCTAAGTTGACGCTCGGCTTACTATACTGAACCTTACCAACTACCTTTATACAAATCTTAAGTTTAACTTCGTCCTAAAGTTGTAAAGACATTAACAAAACTGAAGAAAACCCTTAGGACAAAGTTTATGTAAAACATATAGTTAATGTGTACCTTTGAAGTAAATGTGATAACAGCAGTTGGGAGGTTGTAAGGGAATCTGTCAAGTTTTAGTTTTACGTGTATTTGGATCAACAAGTAAATTGATATCTTTGATTAATAGAGGGAAGAAATTAGATTGATTTTGCTTATTATTTATTAAGATTAAAATTCGTTTTTTTAATATATTTTATACCCATGACTAAATCTAAATCCTACTAATATTATAAATGTGAAACTGTGGATGTTTGGATGTTTGTTACTCAATCACGCAAGAACGGCTGAACGGATTTGAATGAAATTTACCATGCATGTAGCCTTTGACTTGGAAAAGAACATGAGCATGAGCCTTTGATCCCGATTTCTTAAGTAGTAGGGAAAAAATAGAAGGGAATATTTAAAATTGTTTACGAGCCAAGCCGTGGGCAGACAGCTTATAAATTTGGTATTTTTCTCTATTACAGCGCAAGCTATAACACGGGTGAAAATTTTATTCCATTTTTAATTACTTTCACATTTTTCATTTCTTTTTTCTGAAGTCCACGCAGACGAAGTCGCGAGCAGAAGCTAGTAATATATAATTAATAGGCGCGTCGCACACAGACAGTCACAATTTGAATACCTGAACTTTCTACGTAACCTTTAAATTTTTTCTGTACATAGGAGTGTTTTAAAGTCGCTAACTCACTTATTTTGTGGCATCGTGAATAATTTATGAGTTTGAAGGCAAACGCTTTTAGTCAAATGCAGTTTGACCTGTCACCGGGAAGAACTCAAGACTAGGATGCATCATTGTTCTTTTATTTTTGTGGCTAATGTATATTTTGAGTAGGAAAATAGATACAATTTTTACATATAGTTGACCAATCGTAGAATATACTACAACAGAGTCGAAGCGCGGTCTAAACATAACATTAAATAAACAATATACATAAGGCTCATTATTTCTTATGAGATAAACAAAAGACAGGCAGAATACATGCAAGCGAACTTGAATGTATTCTACGGAATTTTATCTTGGACAAATATAAGCATTGCGTTGTTGGGATAACAATATAATTGGTTTATTTATTGAAATTAACACGTTGATTTGTGATCGATTCACGAAGTCACGATTCTGCTGTAGTGTAAATTGATCAATAATCAAAGATTCGAGACACACAAGAACACTCTCAGTTATTTAGAATTTCGAGACGGATTTTAAAACATCGGCAAGTTGAATTGAATGCGTAATTGCGTGAATGCTGAATCGATTGATTGATTAGCAGTTTTTTAAACCAAGATCATTAATCAATACTGTAAAAAAAACGAACTGTTACTTAGGTGATGTATTGATACCAATATTTTTTTAAATATTTGTTTTAAAAATACAAGAGCTCAAACGTCTATGTTTAGTCAATTTTTATGTATACTCCCATTATAACTCGCAAATTACAATCCGCAACCTTGAATCCAGTCAATTAGATCGCGGTGTCAACTCACCCATAAATTTATATTTCCTCGCTATAAATATCCTTTTTTTGTAATACAACCTCCATGGCATTCGGTCTACAGTTGATATGATACAAATCCCAAATGATTGATATTGTAAAAATGATTGAAAACGCAGCTGATTGACAGTGTGATCGTGACTGTACCAGCTTAACACTGATTTATGGATTTGCTTGTACATTCGTAATCAACAACGATTCGAATAAATGCGAGAATAAATATAAAGAATTTCGTGCTTGTGTGATGTTATTTTTGGATTATTTTTCTATGAAACTTTTTGTATGAGCTGAAACACGTGTAAAGTGATAAAACGTTAGCTTTGAAGCATTTATTCTGAGTTTTTATATGCCTAATAACATCTCATAAATATAATGACGCCTATGATCTTTGAAGGAAATATTCAACCAGGTGTTTATACCCCCACGTCTTGTCACTTATCATAAGTCCCGTGTAATGAGGAGGGTATTGCGATTCATCAGACACAGGATTATACCTTTTTTGACACTTTTTCACGTAATTAGGGAATAGTGTTCTTAAGGATGTATGATGTGAGATATATATATATATATATATATATATAATTATATAATAATCGTTTATTTCAGGCAATATAAAACAATGCAAAACAAAGCTTACAGAGGCCCATATTATATATACCTTACAGACTAACATACATACAAAAATATAAACTATAATATATATACAGTGTGTAACAAAAACCCTGTCCGATCCCTGAGAGTATTATTCGGTGTCGTACTGCGATCACATATACATAGTTATTTAATGGATTGGAGAATAAAATTTTTCCCCAGTCAAAATATTTAAATTCAAATAAAAACTGATCCAAGGCAACCGTTGAACAACTGACCGCTCCTCAAAGGTCACGTACTTACTACCTACAGTTTGGTGTCAAAGAAGCCGCCTATGCGAGACGGTTCATGAACTACCACGAATACGCCTTTATTGAATCTGACAGGGGTTTTGTTACATGCTGTATATTACAGATGGAAATTTACATACAATTCGCCTGAAATTATCTTTGTTAGAGAATGTTGGTCTAAACGCTGTATAAATTTAGTTAAATTCCTATTTTTGTTTAAAAAAAGACGTTCATACCAGCCATCATTAGGAATATTAACTGAATCGATTGTACTTATTACCTATATATACTTTGGTGAATCAATACTATAGTGCTAACACAAGTGCGTTAACAAATACAGGTGGTCGCTCTGTTCCCAGACAACAATCTGACACGAGAGAAGCGATTAGTAGCAGGCCCACTAGGAACACACTTCAAATTTTTGTCTATGTGCTGACCATGCTATCACAGTTACGTTCTTAATGAAGGAGATTTTTGAGGTCTGACTTGGTGTTCTAAGTTCAGATAGTTTGATATACAGACTTATAATACACTAGCTTTTGCTCCCAGCTCCGCCCGCGTGGGCGTTGGTTATCGCGGCAAATTATAGCCTTCCTCAATAAATGGGCTATCTAACAGTGACAGAATTTTTCAAATCGGACCAGTAGTTCCTGAGATTGTTTTATCAAATTAACAAATAATGATTTAGTTCAAACGCATTAAAGTTGGGGAGCAGGGGCTCACTACGTTATGGCTCGGTATAAATGTTACCAAGGCGTGACGTTATGTGACATTTCGACTCAATATATCTCGGTAATTTTTTGAGCACGTGTAAAATTAAACATTACGTGTCCAAACATGTAACCCACAACATTGTCCACATATTATTGAGAAATAATATATAATTAAAAGTAATAGACAAAAGTATACAATCATATATATGTTCGTAATTGCTGACAAAATTTAAATTTAAATTAGTCTACATTAACACCACTCCATTAAAACTCCACTAATGTTGGTTAATAAAGAGCTCTAAGAAATAGTAAAGATATTTAACGGAATAAGTTCTTAACAACAAATTACAATACATCCTTTAATTAGTTTCATTAAAGATAATTACCGTTTCACACTCAGAACTGATTCGGTTATAACTAGTTTATCGCACCGCTACATTTAGCTCACGAGCATCTAAAGAGATTATACTTGCGTATGGTTCTAACTAAAATTCAATGTGACGTCAGAAACCGAGCTAATATTATTAATAATTATTATCAAATTAACTGTCATTATGAGGTGTTGAAACCCGGATGTCTGATATGATACTATTACTGAAAATGCGATGAAAAAAGGTTTTTTTAATTATGCAGTTTTATTTGAAAATATCAAATCAGGGAAAACCTTGCGATTTATTCTACTAATCCTACTAATATTATAAATGTGAAAGTCTGGATGTTTAGATGTTTGGATGTTTGTTACTCAATCACGCAAAAACGACTGCACGGATTTGTATGAAATTTGGCATGCATGTAGCCTTTGAAGTGGAAAAGAACATAGGCTACCTTTTATCCCGATTTCTTAAGTAGGTCCCGAGGAAAAATTTTAGGCAGAACCACCTAACCTTAAAGTTTAGTATTTTTCTCTATTACAGCGCAAGCAATTATTTATTTTTTTATTAATTCCATTTTTCATTACTTTCACATTTTTAATTTCTTTTTGGACCCCATTCTGAAGTCCACACAGACGAAGTCGCGGGCAGAAGCTAGTTATTAATAAATTACAAGGTTATATATTAATTAGATAATATCCTATATCCACTATATTCAGCTTATTAAGTATGGCTTAACATATTTGTCAAACCATACTTCTTATAAGTTAGCCACGAGTCCATCAATTAAAAACTAATTCACAAATTAAAAGCATATTTTGTATAAAAGTACCAGAGATGCCAAACTTTTTATGATAAAACAAACGAAGAACTTTAGTGCAACTGCGTGTCAGAGGTGACAAACATTTTAAAGCGGCAATATAAATGACGTGTAACTTAAGTTGACAAACTGGCAGGTAACATAAATGTAGAGAAATGTATCTCCATGCACTTCATTATACAAGGAAATGCAGTTAATTGTTCTTGTACCTACTTTGTCATAGTACATTATAGTTATCTTCAATTATGTTGCTTATGTCCGAATACAGAAACGTCAATTAATTTGACGGGCCTGTTGGTCCAGTGGTTAGTGACCCTGACTGCTAAGCCGGAGGTCGTGGGTTCGATTCCCACCCAGGACAAATCTTTGTGTGATGAGCACGATCATTTGTTCTGTGTCTGGGTGTAATTTATCTATAATATGTATGTATTTAGAAATATATTAGTATGTTTATCAGTTGTCTGGTTACCATAGTACAGGCTCTGCCTAGTTTGGGATCAGATAGCTGTGTGAGATTGTCCCAAGATATTTATTATTATTTATTATTTGAAGCCGCCGTTAAGTCTCATCCTGTCTCTGTTACTTTAAGGTGTAAAGTAGTGACAGATAGACATTTGAGAACATATTGAAGTTAATTTGCGTTTCTGTATTCGGAAATATAAATTTGTGGAAAGTTCAAATAGTTAGCTTGATCTTTAAACATACGTTTTTTGTTACATCGCAACAGTCAATAAAAACACATACAACTGACTATCAACACGTCTAAGTTAAACTCATACAACTGAAAATTAATGAAGCGGTTTAATCACCGGATTCGCATACACATAGTTGCAAGTTCGAACACATGCCACAAATGTGACTTTTTCAAAGTTATATGTACTGTCTTAATCATTCTAACACATCATTGACAAACAGTGAAGGAAAAAAGCATGAGGAAACCTGAATTCTAATAAATTGGAATCAGAAATCGCCAGCCCGCAATGAGCAAGCGTGGTGATCAATGCTCATTCCTTCTCTATATGGTAAGAGGCCTGTGCCCAGCAGTGGTACGTTTATACACCGGTATTATAAGAAATGTGCTATTTTACTAATAATGAGGTGCCTTTAAAACGTCGTAATGCTTACTTCTTTACGTAAATTCCTTCATCTTTTACAATAGACGGTCAATTGTAATATTACTTTAATTAAAAACCTCTGTAATTTCAATGCTTCGTTCTTTGGCAATAATTTAATCAAAAGTTAAACAAAACTGAATATAACGTAGGACTGTAATAAATTTGAAAGTTTGACTTAAATTTAGAAGCCGAATTCATTGGTATAGTCTTTTCTTTACACATAATATATCAATGGCTTAGTAATTAAATTAATTAATATTAACCTTAAAACAAAGGACTTTGAATTTCTTATCAAATATTTGAAGTCTTAACTGCTATTTTCAAAAGAAAGATATTTCGATTCGATTGTTTTTTTCGTCGCAATATCTCGGTCAAGCGAGGATCGACATAAAACTATTTTTTTTATGTCTAAATAAAATTGCGCATTTTTATGTTCTTACAATTGAAGTCATTGTTTATTTAGTTATATTTATGTGTAATCAAGTATGTAAAACATGTGCATTTGGCTTCATTTTTAATGAACCTTTCCCTTGCTAGGTATAAAGTATAAAAATAGTCTAGACATATAATTTCTATTCTAAGATTTCTAGAAATAATTGACCCACATTTTTCGTCGCTAAAATTTGTCAAATACATCGAATAAAGTTCTACCAAATTTCTAAGATAAATAATATTTGTACAGGACCAAGGTTTAAATTAGCACGTCCTAAATAAAGATTTAGATTGTAAAGAAAACGTTGAGAGCCCCTGATTCTAAAGAACATATTACAATGGGACAATCTGAGGGGCAAACATTGAGACGTTGAGTGTTGACTGAGCTCTAAAAGGCACAATGTTTTGCACCCCTGAACTGAAACCATTTTACCTGTATCAATAGTTGAGATTCAGCGGTTACCACTTGAATTCTATATCTGTGTTTAAGAATGAGAACTGCAGATATTTTATAGTAAATATAACTGAAAAACAAAATAATTTTAAATGGGATTATCATCAACAAATTTTTGAATACCGTTTTATTACGAAATGTTAATTGCGAATCCAGCAGTTTTTTCTTTTTTTTTTCAAGAATATATTATGTAGCTATGGTTACCATCTCCACTAGTAGATAAGACTTATAATTACGTTCGTGTTATTTTTTTATAATTGAATGATTCATTATGTCATAGATAAATGATGAATGAATTATTCAATTATGATCTTCAATTATATCTACTCTTGCTAAGGTAAATATGCTCGCATTCACGACGAAAGTTTAATGGGTGGAATTCGAATCGGCGACCACATCATCGTAAGTCCAACTCTCTAGCCTAATGGCTACCGTCGCTTCACAAAACTACGGTAGATATTCTAAAAAAGCCTGTATATAACTTCACCATTTTATCACTTAAACTCAGAAAGCGAATAATGCTACACTTTTAATGAAACTGTGGGCTGTTTGGCACTTTATTTTACGCAATTATATTCTCTAAACTATTGTTTCTTGTTAATTACACTGTTGACTTGTAATTACTGTAACTGTAATGTAGCTTGACATTTAAGATAATTATTTAATAAGTCTTGTATTAAGTAAGAGTTGGAGTGAAGTTAAGATTATTGCTAATGACACTATGAACAGCGTAGTGCAGGGTAGCGAACCCTCATTCATAAACGTGCCATTTTTTCTAAAGAAATGTTTAATGAGGTCACGTAATAATTATGACTTAGTGATAAATATTATCAAGTCTTTATTTATTACAAAAAAAAGGACACTGCGTAGCGAAGGGTTACTAGAGTTCGCTTGTCATAAACCTTCCTACTTCAACATTTTTCTTAGTGCTTAATAAATGACGATAAACAATTGAGTATTGAGTATTGAATTTCGTTGTTGGTGACGTGCCCAAAATACTATGTCGCGTGCCATTGGTTCGCCATCACTGGCGTAGTGCAATGTTGAGTTCGTTTATTTATCATTCTTTTTAAAGCTTACTAGCAATGTGGATCGTCGCACATTACTAGTTTTTTATTCTTGTTAACACCTCGTGCTAAGCTTAATTTTATTATTACGAGTGGGTTCACGTCAGTAGAGGTAATTAGTGGTTTATGAGCGGCCAGCTAAAGCCATGATCGCAAGTGCGACGCCCTAGCCATCAGGCTACCGCCGCTGGATTGTTTATTAATAAATGGGGAAAGGTTATGTGGTTTTGGTAATTTGGTTCATTAAATATGACCTGGAAACGTGTACCAGGAATTGTATTACCAGCTGTTCAATATAGCCTTTAAACTTGTTGAACATTGAATCAGTAGACACGATAAAAAATATAACAATCCTGTCTATTAACATACATATCTTATTCTGAGGTTTACGCGAATATTAGACATTGAAATAAACGGATTCAAATGCGGTTTATATCAATTTTAGTTCCCGACGTTTCGATGCCTTTGGAGGTGTCATGGTCACGGGCAGACTGATATTAAAATTATAATTTGTAACTAACTACCTAGGTCTTAAGAATTGTCCACCTTTTTTTATAAAATTTATTTCAGTACACATTATGCTGAACTTTTTCACGCATTGTCAAATTTTCCAACGTTTTTACAACCCATCTTATTTACAATTAATAATTTATTTACTACCTAACTAAAACAAAATCTAAACACTTTGTTACAAACTGGAATAACTGCCTACAAGGCTTGCTCATTAAAAAAAACCTTCACTTTATGAACTAACTATGGGTACATAGTGCCCGCTTTACACTCAATAATAAATGCGTATGATTATACACGAAATTCACTCTATCTACACCTACCCAGAACTACATTAAAACTAAATTAAGATCTAAACGTACAAACAGTGTGAGCGTTTTTTATTCTGTTGATAAGTATTAGAGGTTGTCTAATAATGACGCCTAGATAGGTATTGAACTAATTGGGTCTGTTTAAACATGTTTGCATTGCCCTTCACAATGAACGACGGGTAACGTTGCACTGTTTGACTATGTGGCACTACGCTTAAATAACCCAACTGATGTTTGATTCGCGCAATTAATAGTACAGTCAACAGTAAAAGTAGATGATCAAAATCAGAAACAACTGCACGGATAGTCGAGTGGTATAGGTCACCACGCTAATTACCACTGTGCGCGACGTGCTGCGGGTTCGATCCCCGCATGGGACAAGCATTTTTGTGATCCACAAATGCTCGTGCCAAGTCTGGGTGTTCTTTGTGCATGTGATTTGAATGTTTGTGAAACCCCCGCGACACAAGAATTAAATTCCTTAGTGAGGGCGTCGCTTTAAAAAAAATAAAAAAAAAGAATACTAATGAACGGAGTTCGCGTCAGAACTGTGTGGCGTCAAAGTGATTCAACGTATGTGATTGTAAATTTAAATACCAAACATTTACTACTAGTATGTTGTTGTAGTAAGTTGTCGTATATTCGTGATCAGTTTTGACTCAATTTTTTTTTCAAATTTCACTCAATAGTAAACTCTACTTTTGCTGTTGACTGTACAAGTGAAATGGTAGTTAAATGGCCGAATACTGAAACGTCAATCAGTTTGATGCCCAGTTTGAAGTCTCATGCTGTCTCTGTCACTTTTAAGTTCGAAGTAGTGACAGATAGACATTTAAGAACGTGTTAAATTTGACTGATGGTTCAGTATTCCGGGGTAAGAAACATATTTTCTTTTCAATCGTACTTTTCCTCGTCAATGTGTGGATAACCATTTTTATAACTGTTGTCTTACATTTAACGACAATTAGGCCCAGTTATTTTATCCCTAGTTAACTCAACCAATGGTTAAATATCATAACTAATGGTTTCAAAATTCGGTAGAACATGTTTATTCATTATTTTTTATTCTAACAAATTATTAAATAATTAACTCTCCGACTTACTTTACCCTTTGATAGGCTAACAAAACGCGTTTTGTCGCAATTTGAAACCAATAGTTAGTATATTTAACCATTGGTTGAGTTAACTAGGGATAAAAAATGAGCCTTTGAAAAGCGGATTAGTAATACTGAATTAGTTACAAAGTAGAAAGTTTTGCAAAATCTTTTTTACAAAAAAATACTTAAATGAATTTAGTTCAAAAGTTCAAGCATAAAAACAAAAACCTTACTTATATGAGCTGTTTCCTGCTGCATTTTTTTCTGATAATAAATATAGCTTAGGCTGCTAAGGGATTATGAAGCAATCTAATGGTGAAATAATTTCTGCAATCATTCTTTAGTTTATTTATTTTAAATATACAAACATACAATTCTTTCCTCTTTATTATATTAGTATAGAAAAGAGCTGATAAAGCTTAATAATTATCGGACATTCGTTAACTAACTCAATAAACGAAACAGGTCTTACAAGTTTCAGTAATCATATGCGTTTTTTTTTTCTATTTAACATTATAAGAACCATTCTAGATATAGACAACATACGTAAAACGCTACTAAAACTCTAAGTACCCAGTCTTATAATCCTAAAAGCTTAAAAAGTAATCCACTGACCTCTGGTCTATTCGAATAGAAATCGGTTTATATCTGAGCTTGGGAATCTATTAGTCACCCCTCTCTGGGGAGCGTGTGAGCTTTCGTGTTACCTGTCGGATGTTATTATTTTTTTACTCACTTTTCATCGGAGTTTTTAGGGTTACGTTCGAGTCCAAGTTGGGTTGATGGTTCTGTACGTAATAAGGACACTATAAAAGCTTTTTAATGTTATTTATTAATTGAATTATTTTGAAGACAGGGAAGAAGCATCCGTTGTTTTTTATTTGCTTTGATCTCTTGTTTGTCAAAATACTTTGACATTCTATTTATAAGAAAATGGTAAATGATGTTATACTATCCTAGGAACTAGGTAGGAAGTACCTACGTGAATCTTAAATAAAACTAGTTCTAGTAACATTGTATTTAAAACGAGTTTTAATACCAATCTGCAGATGGATTCATTCAATCATGGAGTCTTTTAATTTTTTATTCTAATTCCTCACGTTATCAAATATTTGGGTACATCGGTCATGGGGTCTTGACAGAAAGATATAAACACCATAATGAATTTACCACTTGTCTACACTTATGAAGAGGCAAGATTTATGTTTTTGTATTTTTGTGTGTGTGAGTTTGGCTATATTTTTTACTAAAAATTTGGTACCGCGGGCGGAGTCGCAGGGAACAGCTAGTCTTGTAATTAAATGTTACCACTATCATAATCAATAAATTACCCGTTCCTTTATTTGACGAGTAAGAGCGGTTTCGCACTACGTCCGATCCGAATCCGTTCCGAGCCCGTGAAAATATGGTTCGTTTTCACGCCAAGTAGGTAGTTGCAGACATAATAAAATACTTAGTATAAATTTAGCTAATCATAAAGATTCCTTAAGGATCTCGCGGATAGTTTTATAGTATTTTGTAGGATGTCTAGCGCTAGAACTGAATAATTTTTGTTTATTGAGAACCAAAATAGGTATATATATCCTAAAACTGATATCAAATAAGTACTCTCTTTTGGGTCAAGACTTGTATTTCTAGTCCTTTAAGATAACCTGTGAAAGTAATCTTTTTACGAATGTATGTCCATTTGTAAAGCTTTAAACTTGAATGGTACGGAGTAAACTCTGTGAGCGCAAAAAATATCAGTGTAATGCTCCAATACTTTAAGACGCCGTTCTATTACCATCGAGGATATATGTACGATGACGCGAGCGCGAGACGATTTTATTGTTATACGACGCAAAAATCTATGATCACATCGCATGATCCCGCGACCCTCAATAGGACATCTAGAACACAGTATGTTTAAACGTACGGTCGCGCGATCATTTTTCTGTCGGAAGCCGGACCTCCGTGGTCGAGTAGCGTCCTGCACAACGGTTTTCAAGGTGTTGCCATCTCTGAGGTCCTGGGTTCGATCTCCGGCAATGTAGAAAAATACTTTTATATTATCTCGGATCTGGATGTTTGTGATCTTTACCTCTGATTCCATACCACAAGTGTTTCAGCTACTTTGGATTCAGAGCAATATGAGCTTTTGTCCTCATTTATTTATCATCGGACGAGCCATGAGAATAGGACGCCTAAGTTGCTCCTCAGGCTTCTTATCATCAAAGGAAGAAGAAAGCCAATCGAGTTTGTATAGTGGGTACTATACAATACTGCCGTCGGTTATCGGGAAATTAATGTAAAAATCATAATAATAATATCTTGTGACTTACTCACACACGGCCATCTGATACCAAACTAGGCAGAGCCTGTACTATGGCAACCAGACAACTGATAATAAACATACATTACATATTTCTAAATACATACATATGATAGATGAATTACACCCAGACAGAACAAATAATCGTGCTCATCACACAAAGATTTGTCCTGGGTGGGAAATGAACCCACGACCTCCGGCTTAGCAGTCAGGGTTACTAACCACTAGACCATCAGGCCCGTCAATTAAAATTACCTACTGTAAAGTTTTTATTAGACTTGTGCGAGACTAGTGAAATGCACAAATGATAATTATAAGGTTCATATCAAGCATTCATAATTATTCTAAGTTTCTCCTGTGTCAATGCCTCCAAGCCATTACAACTAGATTCTACGTAATTTGCCCGCGGATGGCTTCAGGAACCAATCTTCTTGAAAAGGAATCATTAAGATAACGTACAAAGATAAACGAAGCATATTCAAATTAGAAATTAGGTTACTAAGTACCTAGCACATTTTGGATGTCATCTTCTTAAAGTCAAGTCATAAAAAACGTATTTGACACCCCCCAAATTTAGCTATACCAATCACCTTTTCCCAGTGCTCTTGATAAAAGGTACCTACTGCGCATGTCCGCAACATACTCTGACCCTCATTAGAATAACTAAAAGATAAAAAACGTATTTTCATGCTTGGTTTTGATACCTTTATTTAAAGGATACAGACCGCGAATCATGCGCATCGCGGAGAGCTCAGTCGCATGATTCGCAATTTTTTTAGTTCGGAGGTTCACATAACTACATGGATAGGCAAGTGAAATCTTGTATAGAGCCGCACGCGCGACACGTTAAAGTCTGCATCGGTCATGTCGACACTCTTTTGAAGAAATTTTGTGCTGTTCAATAAACAGTTTTTTTTTCTTTCTTTCAAATGATATACCAATACCACTTGGTTTTTCAAACCACGGACACACCCATCTGGGTTATGTTCTGTACGACGAGTTCTCGAACAAATGTGAGATCTTTATATAAAGCGACGGTAGCCTTATGGCTCGGGCGTTTTACTTGCGATCAGGTGGGTTCAAATCCCACCCATTGCACTACCGACGTGAACCCACTCGTGACACAAGCATTTAGCTTAGCACGGGGGGGTTAACAAGAATACTAGTAAAATCTCCTGACACGAGGATTACAATCGGAGGGGGGAATTCGATTTTTAGAGCGTGGAAGTTGATGAATGAATACAATTTATAACTAAAGTGAGATCTGTAAACTCATTTGTTAAGAATGTGTTATACCTACAGAACGAAAGAAATTATTATTATATTTTTATAATATCAATATACTTTAGTTTGTAGTGTGGATAATTCTTTTGTTCTTAACAAAAGTTATTAAAACTCGCACGTAAAACCTACGTGTCATCTTTATAAAACCAACGTATTCATTCATTTTTGTATTATGTAAATTATTTTGCGCTTCATAACCGTGTTATTTCAATATTCATTATGTGTCGTCGTAACATTGAAACTGATCCCATTATTTGTTACGAATGTGTGTGTTAATAAGATTTGGCGATTTAAAAGGTCATTTTTCGATGATTCCCAATTACTGTTTCTATAGTAGCAGGAAATTGAAAAAAAAATAAAACTATAAGTAGAATCTTCAACTATGATATATTAATATCAGCTTGTTTTAAAGTGTTCAATAGTGATTTTTGGTGACGACTAATTGATATAGAAAAATTTCATTTTTTTTATTAACTAATTTTACCTGAAACTTTGTAGGTATAACGACTCTATACAACAACAGATGAAAGAAAAGAAAGAAAAATATTTTATTTTGGAACCTCGCACAGGTAAACAATTAGATACATAAAAAAGTTATACAGAAACAAAAAAAAACCGTAGGTTCCATACGGTTTTTTTTACGTTACGGTTTCAAAAAGGCTCTTTTTCAGCACAATGGTATGACATGGAATGTCGGAGCGCTGGTATTCTAATAGGGGTTGTACTTCAAGAGGGCTCGTCATCCCTTTTGAATTCATAGAACCATTCGGTAACAACCTGAAAATAACTCTATCTAGAATAGAATATACATTATTGTACACCAACATCTATCCTAAGATACGGGTATATTATCTGGGGCAATAGCACTGACAGGCAGCACGCGTTCTACACATACTTACAGCATCTATAGTTTGTGTGATACTGACTCCTGCGAACCTTTCTTTAAAAACAAGCACATATTAACTCTGCCATGTCTATACTTGTTTGAGACTGCCGTATTTGTCAAGAATAACATAGACCTCTTTGAATATCGAAAGCGCCTACGGCATCAAGATAAATTACACGTTATTAAAAGTAAAACTCATTTAATGCACTCGAGCATTTTGTGCGACTTCCCGTGTATTTAATAAAATTTCGGGGACAATTAGAAATACTCCAAATATAAGAGTATTGAAGGAGACCTACATAATTTCTTAGTAAACAAATGCAATTTTATGTTAACGACTTTTTCGTTGATGACTCATGATGTCGTACCCCCAGTGGAAAAAAAGCATAAGTGGTTTTACGTCGAATTGTCGATTTTCACATATTTGAAAGGTACGTTTAAAGTTACATATGCTGATTTTTTTTCATATTTTTCTTGATAAATTTGACGAATTTATGCAAGAAATATTGCTTTATTAATTTTGAATACATTATCTTTTTTCTTAGGGATAAATAGAATAAACGTTTTAACGCAAAAAAAATGTTAAATAATATGACGTATTACATTATATGACGTTTATCGTTAAATTTTAATGATCGAAATAAACAATAACAAATATTATGATTCTAATCCGTTTCTTTTTTTTACATCACTGGTCTTGTATGCACGAATACGTCGTTTTTTGTTTTATTAATCAGGTAACATTATATTATAAATGCACATACTGCACTAAAAAAATATTTTGATAAAAATAAAGCAGCGTTACCTATGAGTGTTTACTTCATATTTACATAAAAAACGTCGCGACTATGTACCTAAGAGGCGTCGCGACACCATATCTAACGGGCGTCGTGACGCTATAGTTGAGATTAGAGTGGCGTTTCAAGCGTGAGGCGTCTCGACGCCGTAACGGTTCGGCACAATTGAGCAGTGTCGCGCCGCATAAGAAGTTCGGCGTTGCGTTAGAGTGGCGTCACCACGCTGTAGTTGTATGGCGTCGCGACGCCATAGTTGAGTGGTATTGCGACTTCCTAGCAGCGGGGCGTTGCGACTGGAGTCGACTGTTCATCTTATATTCGCTATCTACCTCTCTGTAAATCTCCGAAAATTGTGGACCAATTAATTTTGGTGTTTTACAATGTTGGTATGTCATTGAAGTGGTTTCATATGTATGAATTTAAATCGATCGATTCAGTAGTTTTGTTGTTAAATCAAAACAACTGGAAAATGTTACCATTAATGTCATTTCGGTTAAAAAATAATCATGAAAGACGACGAAGACGCATGAGCTGCAAGCGACGGGGGATGTAAGGCAGCGGGGTGGTGAATCATGCAACCGGGACGGGGTCAACTGACTGTCATACTGACGGTGGGCGGTGGGACATGCTGGGCAGTTCATAAGTAGGCTATATACTCGTATGATATGTAGAAAAGTGCCAAACTCACATGGCTTTTGTGTGCTGTATCACCACCGGCCCCTATCTGCCTGTAAACCCTGTGGATAGGCTTCGATCTCTTTTTAAATTGATTATCAGCAGAGTGACAACATAACCGTAAGAAAAAAGTGCAAATTCGCATGCAGGTTTTCCGGTATCCACTGTATAAAATCCCCTAATTCCTCACCTTGTGCGGCTTTGAAACTACACGGGTAGGTTCTCAGACAAAAAGGCCCATTGCGAGGCATAAAATAAAAAACTAACTTCAACAATAATTTCTAAAATGTTAGGGGAAATGCGTCATATTTGTGCGCTTGTTGATTTAGTGGTTGAAACTGAGTGTGACCACCAAGAGTGTCATTCAGGTTGGAATCCAGTGTCGGGTCAAAAATTAAGTGACGGTAAGACAGGCAGGCTCAAACTAATTCTTATTATTTCACTGTCGAACGCCTCCGATAGCATGTAAAACTGTTGGTTCCGACCGTCAACAAATTTCTTTGGTCATTGTTATTAAGATTAGCTGTGCTACCAAAAGAATTACCCAGTAAAATAGATAGCGGAGGTCAGTCAGAAATACGGAATACACCTGAAACCGATGAAACTGGGAGCAGACATCGACGGAGCTTGCTATAAATTTGAAGGTACCGTTTAATAGGCACGGGGGCAGTGTAATCAAAGCTGAGTAAAAACAGAAATCAGCTCCATTTATTGATAGGAGAAGCTGTGAATTTTAGTAAATCGTCTCTACATACTTAATTCCGTAAAGAGCCCAAAACAATCTGCCTCGAGCAAAAGCTGGCGCCGGCGCTGCAAGCCGGGTATTTATAGGTCTCATAGTTTTTCAGTTTGCCATTAGACACTCGTCACAAACAGCGAAAGAAAGATATGGAGAAAAAAATGAAATTTGTGAATAGGCAGACTTTATTCTTTTACAGCTTCCCTATAAGTTGATTGGAGGGTTAATTTTTATTTATGGTCCGTATTAAAATATATATATATATATTAAAAAGTAAATAGCAAGCCTAATTTTAGTCATATAAATACACCAAAATCACGGTGTAGTGTGCAATGGATTAGCTAGGTATTTGAAACATTTGGAGTCTTTTAGTTAACTTAGATCGGAATGGGGTTGTGCTTGTAAACTCTTCTGTAAAACCGTCTATATATAATAAAAACCCCTTAAGATATCACGAATACAGATAATGAAAAGATACACCTTGATTAAGCATTTAAAATGGCAGACCACCACTTAGAGAGTATAAGTTGTTTATTAAAGTACCTACTAGCTGTTTCCCGCAGCTCCGCCCGCGGTCTAGTTTTTTTTAATATAATTGAGATGCAAGCTATCCAATCTTTCAAGTTGGATCAAACTGCACACTAGTTACTACTAGTTTCGGAGTTCATCCCGGACAAACATCGTGGCACTGGTATAAAAAGATACAATTTATTATTTCTGTCAAAGAAATATTACAAATTAACAAAAGACAACGTGGTTTTGTTATAAACGGAGTTGCGAAAATTGCTCATTTTGTAATTTTAATATTTTTTACAAGTTAAAGCTGAGTATTTAGAAATTCATCCAACAAATATTAGTAACGGCAATCTTCACAGAAAATACATAATATCTTGGCAGTAATTATTGTTGAATACTGTTATTTATGTTACAAACTTTAATTGTATCCAAAGCTATGCTAATTATTTTGGATATAATAGAAATTATTTGATACACAATATGATTTCTTCTTTTTTCCTTTAGTCGTAAATATTTAGCCTTAGGTAATATCTGGCAATATGCATGTAAAAATTTTATAACAGATTATGGAATAAATCATTATTCTTGTTTACTTAAGGTCTCTCAACGAGCCTTTAAATTGAAAAAAGGGGTAAGTATTGGATACTTAATATAAACAACAAATTTAATAAAAGAAAAAACGCAGTAATCCTACTTATACTAGCAATAATTGACAGTGTTACAAGTTCATAAGTCCTTTAAGTGTACATACTTTTTAAAATATATTTAATTTCACGGGAAAGTTTGGCTTAAGTATTGATACTTAAAATACCATATTTTTTTAAATAACGAAAAATAGCATAATCATTTATTTCTATGATTACTAATAAACTGGAAACCTTACCACTAATTTAAACACTCCACGCAGTGTTATATTTTTTTCCCTTTTATTTGATATAAGAATCTTTCCTCTACGACCTAAGACAAAGTAAATATTTCCATAAAACCAGTTTTTTGGCCGTACTGTAAAATTAACATTTCAGGCTTATGGCGTTTTTCCACTGAGGGTGCGATGTGTCTGTGTGTGTGTGTGTATGAATTGTCATGTTTATTTAACAATTTCCCTCTAATAATTTAATATTGTAAGCCCCAAGGGCGGGACATAGCTGAACATTAATGTGCTTTTAATAGTATTCCATCTGTATGCATGTACCTATGATCCACTATAAAGATTTTGAGTTTGAACATTTTACACAAAATAATTACACAAAGAAAAATCTAATCTCAAAAAAGGATACAATGGCGGTCTTATCACTAATAGCGATGTCTACCAGACAACCTTAGTATGGACAAAAAGAAGATACATTATTAATCTTCTTCAAATAATGTTCATTAAAGCAATCATCCAAGTAAGATGCATTAAACGTTAAACGATGAATGATTAGCAACCGACAGTAATCATCTGGGACCATTTCCTAAACCCCGACAAGTAATGACATATCCTCTCAATTCCAACTAGAGGCTTCTAACGCCAAGTGGCTTAGATCGTTTGTATGTTTATCACATGACTTACGGGCCCGCCCCTGTTTCTGACAGATGGCACAGTAATAAATTATATTCAACCCCTTAGGGGTTTACAAAAATCCCTTCTAAGTGGATGCGTCAAAATTTGCAAAATTTCAAGTTTCTAATGCCTTGTGAGCCCTAATGACTTGATTTCACGTCGCGAGCAAACGGGCGAGACAGTGCTCTTGCCCGAGTACTCGGTACCTACATATTAACATCTTTGTGCTATGTTTATACGTACCGAGTTTGCCTTTTAATATAAAGATAGATAATTAGCATACTTATCATACAAATATTATTAAGGCGGAGGTTCGTAATTGTTGTTTTTCTTTACTTCTTCACGCTCAAATAACAGGAAAATTTTTGATAAAATTTGGTATGTACATAGCTGTAATTGTGGATTACACCAATTTCAATTTCATATAAAAAAAATTAGTTATCTGATAAACCGTCAAAATGTAGGTACAATTGATAAATTTTGGACGATAAAGAATAATAATATTATAAATAATATAATACCGGCCTATATACGTCCCACTGCTGGGCACAGGCAGTGGCGGCTTTAGGGGGTGGCGAACTGTGCCATCGCCCAGGGCCTCGCGCTTGGGGGGGCCTCGCGCTACAACCCAAACAAATATTTAAAAAAAATTGTAAAAAATCTATCTAGTCTAAATTAATAGAACATTGTGTAACTTCAGCGAGGGTTTTTAATGAACCGAGGTTCTTAATTTCGTTACCGTCCGTGATACATACAATGTTTTATATCATACCTACTTACGAGGAATCAGCTCAGAAAAATAAGCCAAAAATAGTTCTTCAGACAAAGAATTAGCCTTTTTGTTATTTCTCCATAGAATAAATTTTTCGTGAGCGGTCAAATATCTTTCTCTGGATTTATCCGGTAATAGGTTTTCACTGACCAATTTTGCCGCGTTACCTATTTCGGGCAGTGGGTGTACGAGCAATTTCGTCACTAGGTGAAGACGATGACATATTTAAATCAGACTTTTTCACTGATTGAAAATGACAAAATGTACAAAAAATACTCGTGAAATGGCGCGTTTTGCATTTTCATATACCTATATTTTTTTCAAAATTTGTCAAAGGTAAACTTCCTTGCCAACTGACTGTGCATTTAATTTAATTTTTTTTTCAAATATGAAAAAACCTGATTTTTAAGTAAATTAATTTAAATCACATGAGAAATTATTTAACAATAGTTATTTTAAGATAATAATTATTTTGGAATATGCTTATGTTTAAACCCCGGTTCAAGTTTTTATTTAAAAATATTTAAAAAGTTTGAATGCCTACCACAAATACACATATATTTTGCCATTTATTATGATGTAATTAACAAAGTTACTGGTGTAGTAAATTTAATTTACTATGCGGCTAAACCTGCTTGTAATCCAACCCAAGATGAGCAAGTAAGTATGATATAATACTTTTAACTTCGATGACACAAGATCGACTTTCAGCCCTTGCTCATCGAAAATGACGTTGCTCATTAATTAGATTATTCTGCTTTAATTAAAGATTTTAGTCTTAAGAAAAGTCGCAAGCATCAGTTTTAAAATTTATCATTTTATATTTGTTAATTTTGTGATTCTTTAAATATAAATTACTAGCGTATCTATTTTTTTAGTAAAAATATAGCCTATGATACTTAGGGTGAATGTAGCTTTCTAATGGTGAAATAATTTTTGAAATCAGCACGGACATACACACAAAAATACAATTAATCTTTCCTCTTTATAATAATTATGAAAAGAACTGTTGGTTAGCCCTGAAAAGAACTGTTGGTTAGCCCTGAAAAGAACTGTTGGTTAGCCCTGAAAAGACCTTTTGTTTAGGTCTGAGAAGAACTTTTGCGTAGGTGTAGTTTTAATTAAAAAAAAATCGCACTAAATTTATTAGACGCCCACTTCGCAACGGGCCGTGCAGCAGAAATCGTAATATTTTAATTTCGCCATAACTTCAAAACCAAACGTTCAATTGTAATCATTCAAAGACCAAATATTATCTACATAAACTGTACTTAGTGATGAAAGTACAGTTTATTTTGATAAGGATTAATAGCATGAGTAAAATAAACGCGTTTAAATGTAGTCCAAAAAAAAATCAAGATTTTTAAATAAAAAAATGCTTGATGTGCCTCACTCGACATAGATAGGTATGGTGTGTCGCGGACTTTTTTGTAGATACTTATAAGATCTACAATTAATTACAATATTTTATGGTTCTATCTTTTATAGTTTAGGCAGCGTACGCAAAATAAGTAACTTTTCTGGTTGATTTTTTACACCTTGTGCCCGAAAAACCCAAATATCTTACGGAACCCTCTTTTTTCAGTTCTGCCTATGTTGTTCCTCAGGGTCTATTCTATCTTTGTACCAAATTTCATCAAAATCGGCTCACTGGTTTAGGCGTGAAAGCGTAACAGACAGATAGACAAACAGACAGAGTTACTTTCGCATTTATAATATTAGTAGGGATTGTAAAATTCAAATTTTATTTGTTTAACTTTAGCATTTCTCCTCAAACATGACATTTAGCTAAATCAAAAAACCAGACCTACTTTCGCAACACATACTTTTCACGAAGGACAAAGGGCCTCGCATAGACCTGCCGCACGTAGCCTCGCAATGGCTAGGGCCGCCGCTGGGCACAGGCCTCTTCCCATATAGAGAAGGGATGAGCATTGATCACCACGCTTGCTCATTGCGGGTTGGCGATTTCAGATTCCAATATTTTGAAATCCAGGTTTCCTCACGATGTTTTCCTTCACCGTTTGTCAATGATGTCTTAGAATTATTAAGAAAGTACATATAACTTTGAAAAAGTCACATTGGTACTTGCCTGGGTTCGAACCTGCAACCATATGCATGCCAATCTGGTCATTGAACCGCTAGGCCACCACGACATTTTTTATATTAAAGAACGTATTATTGTCAAAAGTGAGAAAAAAGATGTTACAACTTCACGCAAATACTTCTTGCGGGAGTATAATTAAATTGACACAATTTTGTGTTCACAGTGTTAAAGGCGGACTTAATGTCTGAGGCATTCTCTACCAGTCAACCATGGGGTGATGCAGAAATAACAAGTAGTAGGTGCATTAGATACTTAAATGAATCTGGTTTAAATACAATTTAAATGTGAACAGTTCCAACATGAGCTATTTTTTGGAATAGGTTATATACTAAATTGTTAAAAATTTTAGTATATTACCTATACTAAAAATATATTATTAGTAGATTACCTATACTAAAAATATATTATTAGTATATTACCTATACTAAAAATATATTATTAGTAGATTACCTATACTAAAAATGTATTATTAGTAGATTACCTATACTAAAAATATATTATTAGTAGATTACCTATACTAAAAATAGCTCATGTTGGAACTGAATATGTATTACTAACTTACTGTGTTCAAGAAATAATAAGCTACCTACGCCTGGAAATAGTATAATATTTTCACAAATTTCATCCTCCACTAAGTCTGTTTTGCCTACACTCGTTAGTCACTGCATTTCCAGATCGTTTCTCCATACATATATTATGTACTACCTGCTCCCGCGGCTCCGCCCGCGTGGAGGTGTATAAGCTAATTCCATACCAAGTTTTATCAAAATTTCTTGCTCGGATTCTATATATATACCTACATACTAGATAAATAACACCCACACATAGAACAAATGATCGTGCTCATCACACAGACATTTGTCCTGGATGGGAGTCAAACCCACGACCTCCGGCTTAGCAGTCAGGGTCACCAATTAGACCAACAGGCCAGTGAATTTTTTTTAGAATTTCCTCTTTATAAAATGTCCGTACCCATACATATAATATACCTCGGATATGCGCGCAGTTTGAGAACGTACAACTTAGTCTTTGTGCACATTTAGTGGCAGTTCGGGTACTATTCAATGTTCAACAATGATACACATATGTACAGACAGACTAACAAACAAGAAAGTTTGTTAACTTCAGGTATTCGTACGTAAAATTTTACTTATTCGAATCTTTTTTGTGTATTATTTTATTTTTTCTTTGTATAATATTATATTTTATTTTAAATTCATATACCTACATTCTTTCAATTACAAGTATAATTTTGATAAACAAACCACAGTTAAATAAAACAAATTGAAAAAAAAAATGATATAACATACGGATATGAACGAATACAAAAAAATATATTATATCAAAAGCCGAACAAATTAAAAAACAATTTTCATGAATCCTAGCAAATAAATTAGATTTTTAATTGCTCTAAAACATACAAATTTTAATACAAATGTAAATAAACGGATACATGTTTGATGTGAATCAAATTCTTTTAAATAAATATGTTAGCGTGGGTACATTTTGTGCCAATATTATCACGTATTTGTGTATTATACTAAGTCAGTCCAGCTTGATCAACTTATTTAATTTATCCATACTAATATTATAAATGCGAAAATAACTTTGTCTGTAGGTTACACAATTACGGGTAAACTGCAGAACCGATTGGTATTGAATAAGTTTGGATCTCAAGACAGTCGTGTTTTTACCGCGCTAGCAAGGCATTATTATATTCTTTAGAACTGTTCTTTCTGAGGATTAGTAATTAAGTTATTGATCATTAAAGTCACCTGAGTCTGACCGTGAACATGACACCTGCAAAGATGTTTTGGAAACCTCAAATCCTATCTATTTTCCGGGATAAAATATAGCCTATACGGATTCTATACTAATATTATAAAGAGGAAACCTTTGTATTTTTGTATGTTTGTATTGAATAGGCTCAAAACCTACTGGACCGATTTCAAAATTTCTTTTACCATTACTTAGAGGGATTCTTCCGAATCCGTATAGGCTATATTTTATCCCGGAAAATAGATAGGATTTTTCGTGGTAGTGAAAATTGTGGAGTAAGTCGACGAAAAATCTGCCGTACGTTAACGATTCTCGCGAACGCTGCCTAAATGGTTTGAGATGTATGGTTGACTTCTATAGAAAAGTTGTAGAACACAATAATGCCTACAAAAAAGTCCGCGATAGTATAAACCAAACATTTATATTTTAGCCATTACAACCACTTTTCCATAGAATAAAAGTAATTAAAATTATTAGCCTATGTTTATTGATCATATTATCGTCAAATACTAATCCTTATCCAAATAAACTATTTATTGAGCAAGATTGTTTCAATACCTATAAATTACTTTTTATTTTATTCCAATCGAACAATTCATTCAAAAGATATTACGAATTTAAAATTGTAATTGGTATTAAAATGAATGATGGCCGCCGGCCGATATGAGTCTTTCAATGGTAGGCATCGATCTCAGAAAAGAGTGCTTTTCTCATGGCCAATTATATGTTGCACTTTCTCGAGTAGGATTTCCTGAAAACCAATATGTTTTAATGCCATCTACAAATACTACTGCGAACATAGTGTATAGTGAAGCATTAAGGTAAAGAGTCGTTTAAAAATTTAAAACAAATATAAAAGAGTTAAGCAGGTACGAAATAAAGCAATGTAACACGAATAAAAAACCTATAAAAACATACATACAAGGCAATTTTTTTTTTTTCAGATAGCTTAAAAAATAAATGTCCACCCGTGCGAAGCCGGGGCGGGTCGCTAGTGTCCAATATTCGCGTAAACCTCAGAAAACAATATAACTAAGGGCCTATTTCACCATCGTCAGATAACTTTTATTCGACAAATAAAATAAAAAGTTTGACGGATTCTGTATGAAGCAAATGTCAAAATTTCTAAATTAATCCCCCAAAAAATTTTTTCTGACGATGGTGAAATAGGCCCTAAGTCATATTATAATGCCAAGGGTAAGAGTTTAATGTTTAACCCCTTTTTTATGAAGTTACTGCCCGCGACTTCGTCTGCGTGGACTTCAGAATTGGCTCAAAAAATCAACCCGGAAGTTTAAAAAACTTAAACACCAATATTTAGATACCATTAAACTTTCATGAAAAGGAGTTCGAGTTTTTAAAACACTGATTAAACAACTGTAATATGTTTCAAAGGCAAAAGTAAAAACAAACTGAATTCTAAAGTTTTATATTAACTACCACTTTGGTACTTTATCTTTTAACTTTGTGGCTAACTGCTCTATTAATTGCTTGAAAAAACGATTTAATGAGACTTATTTTTTCTGGATCAGAAGTTGGGTTACAATTAATGGTCGAATACTGAAACGTCAATTAGTTTGAAGCCGCCGTTAACTCTCATGCTGTCTCTGTCACTTTAAGGTGTAAAGTAGCGACAGATAGACATTTAAGAACGTATTAAAGTTAATTTTCGTTTCAGTATTTCGGGATTCTTTATGAGAGAGGTCTCAAAATACCATGATATCGTAAAACGAGTAAGTTTTTCATTATTACGTCTCTTAATATATTTATCTGTGGACCATTAATATAAACTAGTGTTTAATAAAAAAAATATAGACCAATAATAATTGGAACTACAAAAAGTCCATAGCTATTTAGCATTTGACCTCATATTAATCTGTGATATCAAATAAATAAGCGGCGATAGCCTAGCTAGGGCTTCGGACTTGTGATTATCTTGTTGCAGGCTTGTAAAAATTAAACATCTATTATAGGGTCGACGAGGATGTCGTTTAGTCAATGTATTCAAAAACTTATAAAATTATATACTAAAACCTCCCTCGAGCACCACTTTAACCATTGGTTAAAGCAGCACGAAAATCGGTGCTGTTGTTTTTGAGTTGAAGCGCGAACAGACAGACAGACACGGCGGAGGACTACAGTGGTATTTATATATTTAAAACTAAACTATAATTTATTCTTTAACAAAAAATAGGTAAAAACAGTTTTAAAAAACGTTTTCGGTGCATTCATCATGCTCTCAGTAATTCTCAAATCACCATTCTTCTGCAATAAAGGCCGACGTTCAAACTAATATCCCTCGTTCACTACAAAGCACATTCCAATCTTTTTCCGTCTTCAGTGTCCAAGTGTCGCGAAGTACCAGCTTGCTGGATGTTGAGCTAAACCGTTCCCAGTGATATAAATTATCTTGCTATCTGATTGTTACTGGGTAACTTTGATAATGTGGAGCTAGGCCTGTCTCTGAAACTTGGACAGTTCGGGGATAAATTTTATTTGTTATCGTTAAAGAAAGAGGTTTAATTCATTTATTGGCAGATGAAGTTCAATGTTTTCTCTTTTAAAAATAGTGTGAACCGGTCAAGAGAAAAATTAGTTTAAGATTTTATTTTAAAAAATATGATACTGTTTTTTAAATATAGTCTTCATCAAAATCAAAGATGTTACCGAAATGCTTACTTATTATTATTATTGCGATTGTGTTACTGTGTTTGTGTGTTCAATCACACCTAAACTACTAAACTGATTTAAATGAAATTTGGTACAGAGATAGTCTAGACCCTGAAAAAGGATGTAGGCTACTTTAGCCATTATAAGGACACTCACGCGGGCGATGTCGCGGGCTACAGCTAGTAACATTATATAGACTTGTGAATTGTTTTAAATTGATCAACTGAAAGACCAAATTATAATTATTAATCTTAAAGTTTCGCTAAAGGACGTAGTTACCATAAAGGCTTAACGGTATTGTCCTGAACTGTTATAATAACGAAGAATTAGCATTTAACTGCCCAGTTTTAAAACTAACCGCGTGTTCCTTATCATCTGTTAATGTTAACAGCCTTCAACCTTTTTATAGTTATTCTTATTATAATCCGCGGTTATCAATTAGTGTATTTTATAATGATTATTACAGTCATTGTCATTAGAAGGCCTAAATTATTTTCTCTTAGTCATAAAAACAAGCTCTTAAGTGCTATGTTTTAACTAGTTTTTGTTGCGACTTTGCCTGCGTGGGTGTCGGTTTTCGCGGCAAAAAGTTCCATATAGCCTTCCTCGACAAATGGGTTAAGACCATTCATTAGATTTCTAATGGGGCCAGTAGTTGCTGAGATTAGCAGGTTTAACTAAATAATTGTAGTGCTGTAGATATAGATAGATTATTCATATTAGAATTATTGAGAAAAAAAATTCAAGGTGACTAAACCTGAAAAACATGAAATTGTGTAGCGAAGCGAAGAGGCGACTAAGAGATATAAAACTAGAAGAATGGGCAGTAGCGTTCTCCTAAACAACGAATACAAAACTGCGGTCACCAAGCCGCTGGTCCAGGATGGTGACTACTGCAAGAAACACTCCATGATTGCGCACCTTATCACACGGCCCCAGTTCCCGGTAGTCCCACTGTGGAAGACAGAGAACCTATGACCAGCAATGGACTGCGATAGGCGAAGTTTATTGATTGAACATGAAATTTTAACTATGGATAATTATTTAAGTTAAAAGTTTTTTAATTTCTTAATTAGAGGATTAATTTAAAAGGAGTTATATTCAACGCGGTAATCAGGTGCATAAAAGTGAACAATTTTCCCCAAGGGACAGTTGAAATCTTAAAATGGAATATGAACTTTACATACAAAGTGACAGGTCACGTGACATATGCTTGTATGAAAAGATGATACAATAGGTAATTACTTTATTGTTCCTACTTCTTCTGCCTAACCTTTTCCCAAGCTATGTTTGGGTCGGCTTCCAGTCTTACCGGATTTAGCTGAATGCCGTATTCTACATGGAGCGACTGCCTATGTGACCTCCACAACCTATTGCTAGGTAATACAGTATTCCATAGTAAGACTAGTTGTCAGAATTGTAATGACTGTCAAAGATCACTGTATGACAGTCGGGACCAACAGTTTAACGTGCTTTATTCTACACAGTCTGATTCGACTGTGTAGAATACTTGTATTTCATCTCAATAACTTCAAAATTCAAGTTCAAAACTACTTCGAGGTTACATTACATTGTAAACAATATTCTGTATCTGTATTCCCGATTCCCAAAGCGAAATCAAAAACTTAGAACCGTGTCTTATGACAATGTATTCGTGGCGAGGTGCAATATTGCGCGAGTAATGCAGTTACCAACTCCATTCCACGCGGTCCATCGTGATCGTGACGTAATCACTATCAAGTTATTCTGGAGCTACATATAAGTACGTGAAATATCAGGTAAACTGTGAATTTTTATAATGAGTATCTCATAAATAAGTCTTATCCAAGCTATGTTTGGGGTCGGCTTCCAGTCTTAACGGATTTCTTTTTTTTTACAACTCCCACACGGCCGTCTGATCCCGAACTAGGCGGAGCCTGTACTATGGTAACCAGACAACTGATAAACATACTTATCTTTACTGAATATTATAAAGCTGAAGAGTTTTTTTATTTGAACGCGCTAATCTCAGTAACTACGGGTCCGATTTGAAAAATTATTTTACTGTTACATAGTCCACTTATTGAAGAAGGCTATAGGCTATAATTTACCGCGATAACCGACACCCACGCGGGCGGAACCCCGACCAAAAACTAGTATGTATTTTGAAGTATATACTACATAAAAGTGAAAGATTTTTCAAATTGGCCCAGTGGTTCCTGAGATTAACGCGTTCAAACAAACAAACCAACTCTTCACTTTAACTAAAATAAAAAATATAAATATTATAAGTATAGATTGGTCTATAATCTATTGATTTGTCTATAGATTACACTGTTTATGTTTATGAACTGACTTAAAAAAAAGGAGGTCCTCAATTCGGTTGTATTTTTTGTTTATGTTCTCCACACACAGACAAATATAATACACGTAAAACCAAGGCCACTTAAAGTCATTCTTAATTATTTGCTATTTCATTTTATAAAAAAGAGCAGAACGCACAATGGTTTTTTGACTTCAATACTAACTTTATGTCCAAGCCGTAAGGTTCACTTTCCTTAAGCCTTGTTTACACAATACTTTGGTCTTGTCTTTCAACACAGTTTTGTTTTGGCGCTGCAAATTTGGTTACTTACGTCAGCACGTCCAACATAATTCTCGTTCCCAGTAATTCTTAAACAAATGCAATTTAACTCGCAGGTTTTGGATGCAACACTCTGTGTGCAAAGTAAATTTTTTGTAGGAGGAAGACTGTGAACAAGTCGGTTAATTCAGAAAATTGAGGTTAATGGCCTCATACTGAAACGTCAATTAGTTTGAAGGCGCCGTTAAGTCTCATGCTGTCTCTGTCACTTGTCAAAGTTAAAGGTGTTAAAGTTAATAAGCGTAAATTATTTATAATAACTCTTCTTCTGCGTAGCCTTTACCCAAGCTATGTTGGGGTCGGCTTCCAGTCTTACCGGATTTAGCTGAATACCGTATTTTACATGGAGCGACTGCCTATCTGACCTCCACAAACCATTGCTAGGTAATATAGTTTTCCATTGTAAGACTGGTTGTCAGAATTGTAATGACTTAACGACTATCAAAGTTCACTATCTAAACTATAATACCCCTTATCACCCTGTATAGTCGGTCATTCACCTGCCATTGAAATCAGTGCCATTGACAAGTGGTCCCGCCGTTATGAAAGTTACCCCTAACGGTGCGTATATTCAACGAGGTTATCAGGTGCATAAAACTAAACAACTTTTCCCAAGAATTGCCACCTGATTACCTCGTAGAATATACGCACTCCTTTTAAATTAATCCTGCATATTGCATAATAATTTTTGCATACCTATTATGTAGGTAACACTTTGATATTATGAACAGGCACTGCAATTTATTTTTTTGTATAGATGTTTAAAGAAAATCATAACTTATGCTTAATAACATGAATTGAATACTAGTCGGTTCCCTTTTTTTCTTAAAAGCATATTGAGAACAAAATAAGCGAAGAATATCGAGAACCAAGATCTTTAAAAGCTTTTGAATCTTCTGACCTTAACCCTCAAATAGATGTTTATCTTGCCGATGCTTTCGATGTTTGAAATATGTGTGACCTCTTTGAAGAAAGTTCAGGATAGATTATTTGTTTTGTGCAATTTTGCTCTGTTTTTGATGCAAAATGCAAATGGTTCAGATAGTAAATTCGGTTCACTATTATTTAGATACCTATATATTTTTCCTAGGCATCAAAAATTGTAATTCTCACAACCGGTCTTACTATGGGATACTGTGTTACCCAATAAAATGGCTTCTGAAGATCAGATATATAGGCCGGCACTTCATGATAAATACGTTATTCAGTTGAATCTGGTAAGACTGGCAGCCGACCTCAACATAGCTTGGGACAAAGCTAGGCGGAAGGTATTCTTGCTTAAATAAAATTATTATTTATGGCGAGAAAAATTCAGAGATATTGATATAATAGGGAATATAAAAAAGGTTACGAAGCAGAAACCACCGAATTACTTTTGAATTGAGTTATAAGTGTTGTAACAAACCCGACTTTGTTTTGTAGAGTAGAAAAAATACAAAAGGAGATGTTTAGCAGAGAACATCTTTTAATTTGTATGCGCAGAACGTTCTGGGAAAAACAGTAATGTACGGTTTTCTTGAAGGGGGATACTGTGGGAACATACATCGAGCGCACGCCCGACCCGTGCAATAGGCGGACCGGCACTGGACACGGCACGCGCCGCGCGCCCTGAGCAAAGTTAAAAGTGCCTGATGTAACCAACGCATAATCCAGAAATAAACGAAAATTCTTAATGAACTAGTTATTTACATTGAATTAAATTAACTAGTGGTATTAAGTCCAATTTAAAATCGTTTACAATCGTGGTTTTACTCTTAATTTTTTTTTTGTATTATTATAATGTAAACGTTGCTCCTGCAATAACTCTGGAATTCATCCATTAGTACGCATTCTCCGAGCATTCCTCACCGATATCTCAAGATACCTACGATTTTTTATTACACTTAGGTTATTGTTTTCTGAGGTTTACGCGAATATTAGACATTGAAATAAAACTACTTTTAAACGGAATCGCCGACTGAGTCGGCCCGTGACCATGACACCTGCAAAGGCGTCGAAACGTCGGAAACTAAAAAAATACCGCGATAGAATCCGTTTAAAATTTTTATTTCAATAAACTTATTAATAATTTTAACCTAAGAATTCTAAATTTGAAGAAAATCACTGCTTCTTTATGTCTCGTTTTGAGTATGTCCATTATATAATCGTGGATTCAAATCAAAATCATTGCAAGTATGTTGATCAGTACTTATTTCATTTATGATGTGTAAAAACACTACCCTATATAATAAACAGTTAACCCTCTCGAATCCAAAGCGTAAGAATAAATATTCATAACAATTATTTTAATGTTTAATAACCTCATTTTATTATTTTTCATTGTTGTGTGAACTGCAGCGTGATACTCGTGAAAACTGCTTCTTTGATTGGGTAAACACGGTTATAAATATGTATATTTTTGCGCCGCTGTCATTTTCGAACAACGCGGGTATTTACATTTTCATAAAGTTGTTTTAATTGGCAGCTCTTAAAATATTATCAGTGTTTTTTTGTTAATGCTATCCTGTATCTTAGTTCAAGTTGAATTTGCTGTTTTTCGCTTGCCGACATATAATATTTGAACGTTATAAGAATGAACATAAATGTTCAATCTAACTAATAAATAATTCACTTATAGTTATCTACCCATTGACAAGTAGATGCTTAAACCTTGCACCTAAGCGAAGGCTATAATTTTAGCAATAGGCTAAAGGCTAAGTAAAGTGATTAAGTTGCCTAAATCTTACAACAATATAAGTGGTTTCTTAACCTTTCTATCGATTTCAATTTGCCATTTAAATACAAAATTCCTAGCCACCCCCATCCAGGTTATAAGCGTCAGTCTTAAGCTCCTAAATTAATACCAACAAACTAAGCAAACACAAATATTTCACTAATTAATCTGTTACCGTCAACTCTAACCCCACGATATTCAAATCGATCTAGTTCGAACTTGACCGCGGTCACTTAGATCGCGACAAGAATTTACGTCGAAACTCCGAATGTAGACATTACAGGGTTAGTATTCTCTCATGAATATTTTGAATACGCCAGATTACGGCGGCAGTTTCGGGTTAACTTTATTTGCTTGTTTATGAGCCGATAACACGAAGGTTTTATTGTCTTCTCATTTGTTTATGGTTCGAAAGAATTCAAAAGAATTGGGATTTGTCTTTGCTTAAATTTGGGATTTGAAAAATCATCTATAACTTCGACATCGCGCACTTAGAGTCATTTATTTTTAAAGTTAACGTTTCTAAAGCCCTATTTTAGGTTTACTAAAAATAAAAACATTTTGCTTTTGATCATTTTGATTTTTGACATGTTTTTACCATAGACTCAGTCGTTATCGCAAAAAAAAGCTTATTATTGCCGAAGATAATCTAGTGAATACGGAAAAATAAACACTTCAGCTTGTTTACAAGATAAGATTATTTACAAAACAACTGAACTTTATACCGGCTCTTAGAACCACTCGAAAACATTGCATTATTTTAATTTCTCCATCCTTTTGCGTAAATAAATTTACATCACTACAGCAACCAAATCATAACCCGTCTTATCTTTTAACAAAGGAATGTAAGTGCATGAGTTTCTACGGGTTGTGTCCGCATAATGCATCACCTTTCTGAATAATTTTATGTGTTATACACAGTATAATATGCCCCTTTACATCTACATAAGGTCGCTTTTGATTTATTTATTTATTAATCTTAAATCACAAAGGTAGGTATCTTATTAGCTAAGCCCCACAAAACCGTTGTAATGGTTTGACTGTGGGATCAATGAGTCTCTAAACAATAATAATTAAATGAACTTATAATTAAGTAAACTATATTTGTGTTATATTTATAAATCTAATTTCAGTATTAAATTATTCCTTCGAATCGAAATCTGCTTCTAAGACAATGGTATTGTTGTCTTCTATCTGACCTGTTTAAAAATCGCTTATTCGATAACAATCTTATGAACAATAATATTTCCAAATATATTCCAAATAAAGATTTATTAAACTATCAATAAACACTCTTAAGTCCTGGAGATTACTCTTGAATTTATTTCCGACCGATTGACATTGGAATTGTATAGTTTTGTTTTCTTAAACATAATACCAGCGCCGCATTGTTTCAATATTATAAGTCTATTGAGATGAACTAACTGGATTCAAAACATCGATAACATTTTTTTAATTCTGGGTCATCTGTCTGCTAAATTTATTTGGGCTTTTTCTCGTTTTAAAAGATAGAGGGACCTGAATATTAGCCCCTTATTGCTTTTTATTATAAACGACAGTACAAACTTTAAAGGAGAAGGATAAAAGATAACACTTGTCCTTTTCCTTTACATATTTCCTTCCCAATAAAGATAGACAATACACCAATGCCAATAATACACATTATCTTTGACTATACGAACTGACCAACTACAATATAGATCAGAAGACTTCAAGATGATTCATCTATAACAATGTTCAAATCAATCTTGGTTCACACAACAATGAAACCAAACACAACGTGTTGATGTTTATCATTATGTTGGGTACCCATGTATTTTGGTAACTGTATTGTTTTGGATCTAAACAGATTATCTGGGCTCGACCGAATGATCTTTTGTTGCGTTGCCTAGCAACCTTAAACAATATTGTTATTTATTTAAAGACATTGAAATAAAGTCGTAGGTTGGTTGTGACTGTTTTGCCTCGTGGCTACGATTTTAACTAGAGCAGAATTAAAGTAAATAGGTAATTTACGTATTAATATATTAAAACAGTTATTATTTTATGTAACCTATATCTACAGAGCACTTATTAAAAATAATGCTATGACTTTTAAAACTGAACTAATGACCGTGTGTCTTGACTGCATATTTTAGCAACACTTGTAGACCTATCTTATGATTATACATACTTAGGTGTGTTGAAAAAGAACAGACTATACAGTTTTGTTTTGATATCCTTGGGAAAATTTACCAATTATTATGATTTAAGAACGAAACTACTAAATCGATTTCAAACCTAAGAAACGAAACTCTTTTTGAAGTCGGTTATAAAACTAAGAAAATATTAAGAACTAGATGAAAACCCGGCTCCGCTCGGTTTAAATGTGACTCATGATACAAAATGTAGGTAAATATTTCTGTAGTCATCGGTTCTCAAGGAATATTAAAGGTAAGCAGGCCATACATTCGTATAGCTTCGTTCATAGTGTTTAATAAATACTTATAGTAAATAAAAACTGCAATAGTTTTCACACAAATAATTTTTATTTTATACACACAAATAATATTAATATTTTCGCGAAACGTCAACGACGGAAGAAAAGTTTTAAGTTTTGTTAAGATTCAGTCAATGTTTCCGGCAAGACGTTTCGTTTTACACAGTCAAATGAGTCACAGTTCTTTGTGATGGATACTTCTTTGGCGCGACGCACGCGACGTGTTGATTGGCGAGGCGTATATTATAAGAGCTAGTATGCAACGGAACGTGAATAAATAATAGTTTAAAAAAACTAAAAACACGCTTTTTATTGAAAACCAAACTAAAAAACAGAAAATAAAAAAATATTTTATTTTATATTAGTTTTTTTATTATTAAATTTAAATTATTAATTTTTAGTTTTTTTAAACTATTATTTAAACTATTATTTATTTTCTACTTTTTAGTTTAGTTTATTTATAAAAGCGTGATTTTTTAGTTTTTTTTAAACTAAAAAAAATATTTTATTAAAATAGTGTATTGTCATCGGTCCTCGATAAATCTACAAAGTTTGAACGAAATCTGGCCGTTTAAAGTGGGTCAAAATCGCGCCCAAAGAAGTCGGTTACAAACAAACATACAAACATACAGGTGAAGCTAATATAAAGCGTGTAAAAAAGCGAAATAAATCTTCTTGAACTATTATTTCAAACGCGTTCCGAAACGATTCGTCACAACTATCATGCAACTGTCACACGCCTTGTCAGCACTGTAATCACTTCAAGGAGGTTGTATGATAATAAACTCCTTGAATCACATTGAGCGGAATTATCCTGAATTATCTGTTACGGAACGCGGCCTGGACTTATTAACTACCCAAGATGGCGACTGCGGTTTGTTTGTCAGTGCCATTAGAATTTAACGAAATTCTCCATAATCAGAATTTTGCGGATATATGTTGTCGACTCGAAATCAATATTTTTTTATGTTTTGTTATTGATATAAGGTTTCGATCGAGTCTACCGTACCCCTGAACGAAATTATTAATATAGATTAAGTCAATAAACACTAAACCAAAGTACCTATTTAAAATCTTTATATGTAAATATCTACTAATATTATAAATGTGAAAATGTGGATGTTTGGATGTTTGGATGTTTAGATGTTTGGATGTTTGTTGCTCAATCACGCAAAAACGGCTGAACGGATTTGGATGAAATTTGGCATGCATATAGCCTTTGACATGGAAAAGAACATAGGCTACTTTTTATCCCGATTCCTTAAGTGGTTCCCGAGGGAAAATTTAAAATTGTTTCCGAGCTAAGCCGTGGGTAGACACCTTTGAAATTTGTTATTTTTCTCTATTAAATCGCAAGCTATAACACGGGTGAAAAATTTCATTCAATTATTGTTCATTACATTCACATTTTTCATTTCTTTTTGGACCCAATTCTGAAGTCCACGCAGACGAAGTCGCGGGCAGAAGCTAGTATGTAAATAAGTGAAGCATAAACTTTTTACGAAAATTGCGCGGACGGAAAATTACGAAATTTCGGACCCTTATAGTTTATACAGAGAAGGAGTGCAGGATGCATTTTTTTAATTATTTAAAAAATAAAATATGTCAATTAAAACAACAATACGCACACTACCGTATATTTGACACACACGCATCATGGACTCGCGTCATGAGTTCTTGATCTGAGACACGCTCGCACTTGACCCCTTTTTCAAAGACAATGTAGAAAAGTATTTTTACTACAATGACCCGTCCGGGGATCGAACCCGGGACCTCAGAGCTAGCGACACCTTGAAAACCGGTGTGTACACCACTTGACCACGGAGGTCGTAAAAATTGTGCCTCTAGTTTTTATAATTCAGCAGTTTAGCCCAAACTATATCAACTTATATTATATAACGTAACATGTTTATACGAATTATAACTTTGTAATTTCGTCGTCCATTGCGTGTTGTTACGAATAATCCCCAAGTCGGCAGTTCTAACTTGTGGGTCAAGCAGTGGATTCTAATATTATGTTTTCAGACTTAAATTAGCATAGAAGTGTTGTTAATCGGATTTCTGAGATATCTTTGCATCACATCGTACCTTTGGATTTAAGTTATTGTTCCTTAAGCTGTACTTGTAGCTTAGACTAAAATATTAGGTCCTAGAATGTGACTGCTAGTGAAGGTTTCTATAACAAATGAAGAGAGATCATTTCTTTTTTATAGTATTATAATATAATAAAACCGGCCTATAAACGTCCCACTGCTGGGCACAGGCCTCTTCCCATATAGACAAGGGATGAACTTGATCGCCACGCTTGCTCATTGCGGGCTGGCGATTTCAGATTCCAATATTTCGAAATCCAGGTTTCCTCACGATATTTTTCTTCACCGTTTGTCAATGATGTCTTAGAATGATTAAGAAAGTACATATAACTTTGAAAAAGTCACATTGGAACTTGCCTGGGTTCGAACCTGCAAACTGCATACGAATCCGCTTATTGAACCGCTAGGCCACCACATTATTTAATTAAATATACATTAAAATAAATTATAGTATTAAAATAAATTGCCGGAAACGCACTGATTATACGCGATATTGTCTATCTTGTCTGTCAGTGTTTCTCCTTAAATACAACGAATTTATGTTAAGGAGTGGGGGCTCGCCACGTCACTTGTAGCTACCACATATTTTCGCCTACTTGTGACGTCACAAGCCCTCACTCCTAAACTTTAACGCGCCTTATCTTTGTCAAATTTTACTGTTTTGAAAAAAGAAAAAATACGTAAAACTTATCTTTTTTTTATTACTTACTTAACTTTCGAACTAAATAGATTTTTAAGTACTTTTCATAGGTACCCCCGTAGTCTGAACCCCTACAAGCAAGCCAGCGGCAAGCCTACAAATTTTTATCTATTTCATTAGAATCTGGTGTTAGAATCACTATTTTGTAACCAGACAGGATGTTGTTTGAGTAATCCTGTAATCTAATTCGTCATGAACCTTATCTACACAAATACGATAGGTGCAATGGATAAGTGCATGACCTTCAATCCCGTTAACTGTGGGTTTGACTCCCACATCACTGTAAATATCACATCAATCCGTACGTACGTATTGTTTTAGATGGAAATCTGAGGTGTTATTTCCAATCTATGAACAACACTACCCACGGTGTGGAAAATATTTAAAGAATTGTTTGAGAAATCAAGTTGATGTTTGTTGATGATTTTAATAAAATTACGTCATGGGAATTAACGCAAACTCATGCATTTACCTTTTAAGGCTTGACTTGAGAAGGTAAATGCATGAGTTCGCGTCGAACCTTTTGCTTTCGGTATTAAAGCCTCCATGTGTTTTATTTTTCTGTTTGCTGTAATACTGGAAACAATAAACTTCTATTCTATTCTATTCTATTCTATTCTATTCTTAATACCCGTGTGACGTAATTTTACTAAATTCATGCAACGCGATAGTTTTTAATTTAATAGTAACATTTAGGTTAATAATTAAAGTAACATTAAGTTTACAATATAAAGTATGAAAATTGAGTGAAATAAAAAAAATATATCCATTGTTTTAAATTTAGATTTAACGAGGGGTTCACAAGATTTAACCGACGTTCCTAGTAATCGTAAAAAAGTAATACGAGTACGGCAAGGGCTGGTTCTTGATGGGGCGGGACAAAGATTTATGAAAGAATTTGGGAGGCCTTTGCCCAGCTGTGGGACAGCATAGGCTAATAATAAAAAATATATATACAAACTGCTAAAATCGTAACTCTTTATCGAAATATTCATGCTATTTTTCTGTTAAAAAAGCATGAAAGCCATCTCAAATCTAACACCAAAATAATTGATTGATAATCGCATCATATGTTGATGTTTTTATCTACACAAGAATTATATAAGTTTTAATGTGTGCCCTACTAATACAATTTAAAACTACAAAAACCTTAGCATCATACACATCATTGGTGAATCTTGTCAATTTACGGTAATCTTAATGACATCTTGTCAGATGATTAGACGTCCCCGCCAGCCGCAACTAATCCGACAGATTGTGGAGGCCGGCGATGGACCGTTCAGATCACTAGTTATAGAGAAAGTTTTAAGCCACATCTGTCCTATAGATGTTGAATTTGTTAACCCCTTGAATTCTTGTTAACCCCTCGAACTAAGCTACATGCTTGTGTTACGAGTAGTTTAACATCGGTAGTGCAATGGGTGGGATTCAAACCTAGCCATTAGGCTGCTGCCGCGTAAAATTTACTTTTGCCATATATTGGTTAAAAATTGGTTTATTAATAGTTTATTTTATAGTCAATCACATAATCATGCGAATATTAGAAATGAACCTTTATAAATACAGAATAAGTTGTATTTTTACATGCACATGTGCAATCGTGATTTGGCACAAAGTACCTACTGTTACGAGTACTTCTTCGTACAGCTCTAATCTTAAAACGGCACATCTAAAGTAAAAGCTAAGTGCTTGGCCCTGCTTACCCGTATTCACTAATCGTCGTAGTTTTATACCTGTAAAACGGTTAGTACATGAAAGAGGTTACCTAGTACCGAAGTAGTTTGAAATAAAATAAACAAGAGACTGTCAGAAAAATTTAGTTTAGGTACGTTTGTTGGTGGAGGACAAAATTAATGTTCCGTTAAACTGTTTGGTTAGAATTAACTAGACTTGCTTCCTGACGGTTAATAAAAAAACAGCATTTTTTTCTGGGCTAATGATTTTTTTGATTAAAATTAATCATCAACTCAACCTATCGTTGTCCACTGCTGGACAACTCTCCCAAGTTGCGCCAAAACACCCGGTCCTCCGCCTTCCGCATCCAGTCCGACCCAGCTACCTTTTTCAGGTCATCGGTCCAGTAAGATTAATAGTAGGTATACATACCCGTAGATAATAAATACGTAACAAACTCTTAAGTTTAAGTATCAAGACAGTTTACTCACGCGCCATTCTCTGAATCACTCGACTAGTTTTTTGTTAAATATTAATTAGATCAACTTTTTATTTTATTTTTAATATAATATTTTTATTTATTCAAGGTCTTCCCATTGATTGTGCATACAAAATTTTATAGACAACATTAAACATATTTGTCTAAGATTTATACTCAATACAAGTCCAAAATTATGAGCTGTATATTACAATCTTTCAGGCTGATTATTTAGATAAAAAATAAGTTAACGCGTAGGTAAGGAAAAATATGAATTCGTGTCACAAAAGATACCACACCTACACACGTCTTCTATATAATTATACACCTCAGATAGACACTAATACTTCAAAGATTCCTCGTATAATATTAAAAAAATATATGTATTAATTACTGCGTTGAAGGTACAATACAATTACAATTCAAATTAATATCTCTGTTCCCAAATCTGTGATCCAGGATGTCACTACGTGCTTCAAAAACACTCGTTAACCAAAGATGTCCATACAAAATGACCAATAAGGATTACGGGCGGCCGTTAACACCAAGTTGTTGCGATAGTTTGTAATTTGACTAAAGTTTAAGAACAACTAACAGTGCTCCGCAGTTTTATTCACGTAGTTCCCTTCCTGGACGTCCTAACGGGATAAAAAATACCAGCGTTTATTCTGATTATGAAGTCTACACAAATAATAAATGTTTGTTTTGTTATGCGTTCACGCAAAACCTACCAAGAAATTTAACATACGGACTGTATTTATTGTTGTTATTTGTGTAGACACAAAAAGTTGTAGGTTTGAACGCGTTACAGACAAGTACCTAGTTTATTACATGGTGAGGAAACCCAATTTTTCCCAACCCGGAGTCCAAATTTTTTTTAAATCTCCCTCCCGCATCGGTGATCGATGCTCGTTTTTTTTCCCACGTGTTGCCTGTGCCATTGATGCATTTATAGACCGGTATTATAACTTCATGATCGTGAAAGGGACAAACGCGCAGATAAACAATATTTTATATGTAGTTATATTTTGTCTTCCTCTTTCATCACTTAAAGTTAAAAGCCAGTAAAAAGGCCCTCACCTCAGTAAACTCAGTAAATTGCTTAAATAACTTTGTGTCAATTTGTGTGTACGAGTAAAAATGATGTTTAGGTTTGATGGTGGATTACAATTATGCCCTATATGAGCTGATTTTTTCATCGTCAGATGACTTTATTAGAGGAATAAAAAAAAATACAGTTGTTTCATACAATAACTGTCAAACGTAAATTTTATTCCTCGAATAAAAGTTAATTGGCGATGGAAATATTGGCTTAAAACAATCTAAGTATAAGTCTTTTGAATTAGGAACGATAGAATTTCAGTTTGAAATTTTGAACACTTGAATTTTTCGTTCGAAATTCTAAATCTAAGTTTTTCGCCTGTATAAAATTTTAATAACAGTACCTACGCGAATCCACATAATCAAAAAAGATAAAGACAATTATTTAAATATAAAAACTAAACTTGTAGATCAAAAATTTCCAAATGCCACACATAGTAACAGAACCATCCTTCATTTGGTGATTTTAAACAACTGGGTGGTTAGTGAAACATACCAAATGTTTTTACAAAGTATTACTTCTTTTATAAAGCTATAGGCAAAAACCAAATCTTTTATTGCATCATTCCCACCTTCTCATCAACGTATTTTTTATTTCCAAGTCGGTTGTCCAGTGCAGTGCCTATAATTAACGCTCAAGTCACAGGTTCCTTCGAGCTAAATGCATTTATTTTCCCACAAAATTGGCTTTCCAATCAGCATGCGATTTTAACTTGGAAGTCATCAAGTGACGTCACCACTCATTTGCTTTAGGATTTTCAGTTGAGAGCGTTTTAGATAAATACATAGTTGGATTAATATAGGTAAATAATTTATAAGATTTCGTCAAAATTACTTAAAGTAGATGGTAATTCAGGAAACTATTGTCCTCAGAGAATGGCCAATCTCAAGTGAGATCAGGCATGTACGCAGGAGATATTATAGTTCACAAGTGTGTGCGCAAACACAGGCACTCTCTGTTCCGTCACTCTCATAGTCCGATGGGACGGTTGACCTACACGACCGGAGAGGGACAGGCGCAGGACCAACGACTTTACGTGCTTACTGAGGCACGGGGGTGAAAACACCCAAGAGAGCATTGGTGAGCACCCTTGGTGAGCATTCCAGCATAATTATATCTACTATAATAAGTCTTATATCGTTAAAATTCTGATCTAAATTACTTCTTTTTCATTAGCCTCGATTAGTCATGGATCATTGTATACTGGGCAAAGTCTTGTCCACAGTAAGGGTCTACAAACAAGAAAACCTACGAAGAAGAAATACTTCTTAACTAATGTAACTCGAGCTCTACTCACTGCTCACTATCAAAGCAGCCCGACTAGTTTCAAGCTGGACTGGGGGTATAATCATGGGTTCATGATGCGCCGGTGTCGCGAGATTAGCTGATGCTTGTGTTAAAGACTTAGTTGGTTGGTACTGGGTTGCACCATAACATCAGTTAAAGTAAAAATTAAAGTCAAATTCAACAACAACAGTAACACTAACATTAACCGTTGTACCGACATGGGTTGCACCGTCGTATTCTGTAGCATTAAAGTAACGTATGACAGTATTTGTTAATGAATTTAAAGTTAACATTAACGCTAACCGGTCAAATTTGAGCGGTTACGGTTAGCGTCAAGTTATGACGTCAATATGACAATCGTTGAAATGGTGCAACCCAATTTTTTACCTAACCGATACTTTGACAGACGGTTATTGTTAAAGTAAGATCGTGCTACCCACACTTATATTAGTAAACTTTTTTGTCACGGCTCCGACAGCGTGAGCATCTGCTATGTAGGCTAATGTAACCTATTGGCTTCCTCGATAAATGTTATCTACACAGATAATTTTTTGAAATCGGAGCATTGGTTCCTGAGATTTAATTAAAAAATAGCGTGAACGAAAAAATATCTTAAAAATCTTCAGCTTAGTGTTATCAATCTCCTTAGACAAGGTACATTTCTACAAGCGTTAACGATGATAGAAATCGCATAAATGAATGCTGAAATGTAATGACATTAGATGTATGGAAATGACATTTCTCTTGGATAAGTCACGTGACTTAGACTTGTCACTTTCATACATTTGAGCGATTCGATCAGCGATAACAATAGTAGGAATGTACCTTGTCTAAGGGGGCTGTGTAAATATGTTGATACAAAAGTTATAGAAGTAGTAATGAGCTATAGATTGTAGTAAGTTTCGTTAAGAATTTGCCGGATGTAAGTACTTTATATCGTGACATGAATAATATGATTAATCTACTGTAGAGGTTGATGCGAAACAAAGAGGAAATTATATTACTGATAAAAATACAAAGAAGCATTTTGAATATACGGGCTAAGGGCTGTCGTATAATTAAGTTATTGGAAAATTAAGTAAGGAATATAAAAGGAACAAAAAACAATTTCTTTTCTAGTCCATATATTAAATGTTTTAATATAATTGACTGATTAATATATTATTACTAGCTGACCCAGCAAGCGTTGTACTACCATATTAAAAAAATCTGGAGAGGGCCAATGCTATCACTTAGGAATGTGAAAAATAGATGTTAACCAATTCTTAGACCTACCCGATAAGCACACAAAATTTCATGCAAATCGGTCCAGCCGCTTCGAAGGAGTTTAGGAACAAACATCGCGACACGAGAATTTTAAATATTAGAAGAAGATATTTAATGTGTAAGTACCTATCTGTTTGATTTCACGGCTAAACCATACAACCTGTTGAATCATTTTTTTTGTGAAGTTTGCTTGAAGTCCAAGGATGGACACAGACTACTTTGCGCAAGCCAATCCTCGGGCAAAAGCTAGTGTCGTTCAAAAAACGGCTACAGTCTTACAATAACTAAAGGTGAACAACTAAAAAAAATTGTGGATACAAAGTTGAGGAAAAAAGTGAGATTGCCAATTTATTAAAAGATTAGATTTTTTGCCCAATTAGTAATGATTAAAAGAGTGAAAATTATAATAAAGCCTGCAGTGGGAAGGCGAGGGCTAAGAATAATTCTGACATGAGTGGGATAGTTAAAACCTTTTTGTTGAAGATTTATCGAAACGGAAAATATGAGAATTATAAAATAGAAGCAGACTAAATAATTATTTTTTAAATTTTGGTATTCAACATACATTTTATGATATTAGCTAAAAATTATGAATATTATAATAAGTGCAAACGCATGCAAAATTAATCCGTTTTAATATATTCAGCAAATTAAGCGTTGCATCTTACGGTGAAAGATTTAAAATGTATCTTAACCAATCAGTATGTAAATTTTATTAACACCGCAATATGGTAATTTATTTATGCAAGTTTTCATACTATTTTTAACAGATTCACTTAAAACCTGTCTAATGTGCAAATAAATGTTTCTTTCTTGACAACCTCCGTGGTCGAATGGCGTATACACCGGTTTTCAAGGTGTCGCCAGCTCTGAGGTCCCGGGTACTTCCAATATTATGTTCATGGTGTGTATATTCAAACGCAATGTAATTTGTTATTGTATAAATAAATTGAATTGAATTGTTCGATCCCCGGACGGGTCAATGTAGAAAAACACTTTTCTACATTGTCTTTGTGGTACCTTCGTGGCCTCTGATTCCATAACACAAGTGCTTTAGCTACTTACTTTGGATTTGTAGCAATGTATGTGATGTTGTCCACATTTCTTTTTTTTTCTTTAAAAAATATATTAATATTTTTCAAGTAGGTTCATCTGCCTGCCGTGGGCGATGTAGCGTTACCAACGGCATTCGTATGAAAGAAGAATCTCACCGAAAAAGGTTAAGATTTAACCTGGTATTTGAAGAAATTTAAAAATATAATCTCAAGTAATTAATCTTAATCACGGTACACAATTGTAAAAATCATGAAGGTTGCGTTTCAGGGTGCTGTCAAGTTCGTCGATGTTCAAAAATTGCCACTTAGTAGCCTAATTTGAATAAAGGAAATTTGGATTTTTGATTGTCATTTTTTTTCCTGCCTCGCCTTTTCCCAAGCTATGTTGGGGTCGGCTTCCAGTCTTACCGGATTTTGCTGAATACCGTATTTTACATGGAGCGACTGCCTATCTGACTTCCACAACCTATTGCTAGGTAATACAGTATTCCATAATAATACTGGTTATCAGAATTGTAATTACTTAACGACTATCAAAGATCACACAGTCGGGACCAAGGGCTTAACGTGTTTTCCGAGGCACAGAGGGGTCTCGATATGTTTACAAATGGTCACCCATCCACCGACCAACCGCGGCTTAACCTTTATTATCAAACCGTACAGCTTGCACTTAGCTCCGAGTCCCTCTTTTGATTGAAATTATTAACATAACTTAATTCATTTTCACAATGGCGCCGGCGGAAGTTTACCGGTTTTTCTTAGGACTGCAATTGATATATTTTTCTATTGATGAAACTGGCCATTTGGAGTTTATTTTCTTTCCGAGACAATGGTAGATCAATGATTATAATAACACTAAACACCTCATGTGGCCCAAAGGCTGGTTTTTATCTTGGTCAGCGGTTAAGCATTGCCATTCAACGTTTAATTATTATAGTTTATTATTAGGTGTGTTTAAAGTTAAGTTGGAAATATTTATTATAATAACGTATCTACTAGGTTCCAAGTAGATGAATTTGATATTAACTGCCAGTTTTTACAGATAAAGTTCGGTAGTGATGTGTTGTATTGCATCAGCATAGACATACTTTATAGAAATAAATAAATATTAAATAAACGTTGAACAGCCTTTTGGTGTAAAAGGTTAAAAAATAACCTTAAAAAATATTATATTTGTGGTTTTATATGAGGTATTTTTTATTTCTTGTCTATAAGAACAGCTGGGGTGTAGATGACCAGAGAAAAAGCGAGATAGCTAGCCAAAGGATTGGAGCTAAATTCCCCAGTGTAGCTTTCTCTGTATTTAGTAATTTATTAGTAAAGTCATATTTTTTGGCGTTTTAAAAGAATTCGAAAATTTTCGTTTTAAAAGTTCAGCGCCGTTAATTTTTTCAATCCCGTTTTCCAATTTATCATTTTATTTCATCGTGACCTGGCCTTATTACCATTGAACTCAATCACACTTTAAATATTACATGTTTTTGTTACTATTTTTGAAAGCTTTAGAAAAAATCCATTAGTAACGAATATGAAATATATTTCTATCACGACAAAGGTACAGTTTAAAATGTTTGTTACTGTAAATTAAAATTACGATTATACCATAATGGCCTTTTGCTTAAAAATCACTTTATTTATTAATAATTAGAACAGAATATTGAAAGATTTTAGTAATAAAGTAATAAATTATTAGTGATATAAAAGAGAATGTAAAAAATAATTATTAATTCATACAAAAAAGCATTTCTTGATTATTAAAATAGCTGCAATGCATTTTTAATTTATCCGATTTATTTTTTTAGTTTTAGGAATCCAACTTTTTAAATTACGTCTTTGAAACGGAAATTTAAAAATCTACCTTAATATACACCTACCTTTAATAACAGCAGCAGAAATTCGAATAAAACAGCAATGTTCGTTAAACACTCATAACTTTGACACGTACTATTGCACAGAGGTGTAACGCGCGGGAAAGTTAGACTCAACTGATGGAAAGCGCGCGAAAACTCCGCTACTTACGCACACATCCGACCAATCGCTGCGCCCGTACGCCTCCGTGAAACATCACCGACCAATCACGTTAAAGGGGAAACACTTAAAAACTTTAATAGGTTTTTCATGTTGACACTTTTGGAATGCTTTCGAATTATTGGAAAATTATCATTATCGTTAGATAATTGTGTGAATTACTTTGTGTGATGCTTTTATGCTAAATATTAGATTTGACGCATAGATAAACGATGAAAGTACCGATTTATTATGCTTTTTGGGAAACTATAAATAGTTTCACGGGATTTCCTGCTCAATAAAACGTAATGCAAAACACGATTAATTACCTAGATACATAATAATATAAGTAGGTATCATAAATAACTATGGAGATAAATCTATTTGAGAAAATGAGCGATTTTCTTTTTTTTATTAGTAGGCGTTCCACACCCACGCTTCAAAAAAACGTAGCAATTATAAAACTATAAATACCTTGTTACAGGACGCATGAATGAGTTGAGTACTGACATTTAAACGATAAGGAATAACTCAAAGGCCAAGTCACTTATAATCTTGAAGCAAACGCTTTGTAACATCAATGCATGTTCCTACTCAAAATAGGTGAATTAATAGGAGTATAATTTTAGCACTTTGTGATGGGATATTTACAGATACTAATGATACTTATATTTTGTTTTCTTTTTAAACTAGCTAATCTCGCGCTTAAATCTTCATGTATTGTACTTATGTGACAGTCTGACTCATAACGAATATAGGCTTCTTATACTTCACAAAAAGAATTCGATTTCCACGCAAAACATTGTCTCGTCTTTTTCTCTAAATTTTAACGAGCAATGTAAGTCGCACATTGCTAATAAGCTTTTCAGCTAAAGGCTTGTCTTACGAGTGGGATACGTCAGCAGCGAATTGAGTGTATTTCGAACCGGTAACCACGACAAGCAAGCCCGACGCCCTAGCCATATTATTAGGCTAGGTTTCAAAAAACCATGCAACTAGAACACGCAAACGGGGGACAGTTAATAGGGGTGCAGAGTCAGACTAGGTATGATAATCTCTAGGTATAATGGATGAAAAAAAATATTATATATACGTTCTTTTCTTTTTTCAATACAATAAAATTTTACGAAGATAAGGCGCAATGAGTTTAGGAGCAGGGGCTTGTCACGTCAAAAGTAGGCGGAAATAGTGACCACAAGTGACGTAGCGAGTTCAACTATTCGTTCTAAATATTCGTTATTTCGGAAAAGCAATAAATAAATGTCTAATATTTTTTCAATATCTAAAATTGGGCATCACAACAAAATGGCGCGGTTGCATTATAATAATATAGGAATATAGCATATAGGTAACTACAGCCATGATATTTAAAATGTTTAACTGATTAATAATATTGTCTATTCGTATTATGCATCAAAAATATACAGGTTATTTATGGCATTAATCAACAAATAATCACGTTTCTTAAATTACAACGGCTGTTTCATATGGTTACATAATATTCAATTTCCGCCTCATTTATTATAATCAGCATCATATAAATTTAATACGTCATCAACTCAACATATTATTCATGTTACTAATGAAAATTTTTTTGTCGGTCCTGTTGGTCTAGCTAGGTTGGTGACCTTGACTGCTAAGCCGGAGGTCGTGGGTTCGATTCCCACCAAGGACAAATCTTTGTGTGATAAACACGATCATTTGTTCTGTGTCTGGGTGTAATTTATCTAGGTATATTATGTATGTATTTATAAAAATATAAGTATGTTTATCAGTTGTCTGGTTGCCATAGTACAGGCTCTGCCTAGTTTGGGATCAGATGGCCGTGTGTGAGTTAACAAAATAAAAATAAAAACTCCTGCCGTTGATACAAAATATTCCTTTTGATTTGTAATTAATTTATTAAAATAAGCTAAGGTTTTTAATTAACATGAGTTAGTAATCCGATTTGTAACATACTGTTATTTATGGAATAATAATAATATGGTGTGTATATCATATGTATATGTGTGCATATTATCTTCCATATGTAGCGGGTTCGTTATCCTATAATAAAGGCTTATAAATGTCCCATATAGAGAAGGAATGAGCAATGATCACCACGTTTGCAAACTGCAGATTGGCGATTGCAGATTCTTTACTTGACTAATTAAAAATGGTGTTTACGGGAACAGGGAAAACTAGCGCAGGTGAAACCGCGGGGTAAATTTAATAATTTAAATGATCCATCTTTTTTTACACCATATTTATTTATTTATCAAAAACATGGACATACAATTTAAAAATACATCAAAAATCGCCAAACTGTGGTACAGTTTGTTGGCGATATAAAACGGTTTTCTCGTATTGCTCAATTCAGATGACGTCACATAAACTTCATTTTTATTTTTCAGGAGCTGCTGATACGTCTATTTTTGCGCCTAAAGTAAAACATGAGAGTTGTTTGTGCGCCGCTAAGTAAATTGCGAAAGACAAACTATATACCAATACTTTTCGTAAGAAGAAAAACAAAAACTTTATAATATAAATGGAAATTTTTATGCTAAAACCAGTTGACATGTTTACCAGGATTGCTTCGTCATAGGAATATTATGTATGCTCATGGTAGGTAGGTACTTATTGGGAGACATATTTTAACATTATTAAGGGATACTACTCAGTAAATGGGTTGTGAAAACAAAGATTAAATCCTGTATTTTTTTTTAGATAAAAATAAATTTATTTAAAGTATTAACAAAGTAGATAAATATTTACAATCAATAATAAATCATATCCAGCGTGTAACAAAAACCCTGTCCGATCCCTGAGAGTATTATTCGGTATCGTACTGCGAACACATATATACTTTGAGGCGCGGTCAGTTGTTCAGCTGTTGCCTTGGATCAGTTTTTATTTTGATTTAATTATTTTCAATGGAGAAAAAAATCAATCTCCAATCCATTTAATAGCTACGTATATGTGTTCGCAGTACGATACCGAATAATAGTCTAAGGGATCGGACAGGGGTTTTGGCATATTATTGTATAAATGGGTCGCATTAACACCTAAAATTTAGTTCTTGTAGCAATATCCTGAAAAGTCGCTATTCCGAAATCACGATTCATGTCAGTCTTACCACAAAACAAAATTCGGAGTAGACAGCACAATAAAAACACCACGAAGGTCAGCTACTAAAAGAACTTTAAAAAAAAACTGCTCAGTTCCACGTTGTCATTTATGGCGCTCAAAACATTTTTATCTAAAAGTTTTGGAGTTTCCGCAGCGGACACCGCTTTGACTGATGAATAGTTGTGGGACAAAATAAACTGTTTAAAATATTTACGTAAAACATTGTTAAATAAACATTTTTATCACCATTTTTAAACGGGTAGACGATGAAAATAATATGTGTGTACTCTACTACACGTAGTACAGGGTGTATGTAGGTGTAGTCTACCTACTTGATGATTAGTCACAACTTTGCGTTTTCTAATTAATTGAATACGAAGAAAATATTCATCCTTCAAGCAGATTGATGAGATCCTGGCTACCTTATCATTTTCATTTAACTTTTGACTTGGTTCCCCAACAGACGAAAGCCACGTGGACAACCCAGACGGTGATGGACGGCCTGGACGGGTGTCCTCCATTTGCCGATGACAGAAATAGGTACCTACATGGAAAGAAGGGTCATTGCCGTTTAGAGTAATAATAATTTAGACTTAGTAGTACTTATAGTATATGAAACGTATCTTAAAGAACGAGCAGATACTTATAAAACTTTGAAATGTTATTGATACATACTACACACATCAAAAGTGTCTAGGGATCAAGCATTTTTATGCGGATTTCTTGAGATTGAGATGTGGCTTTGTAATAAATTTATGATTTTATAAATTTATATGGATCCTTTTTGGTGCATTTCATAATTCGAATCAGGAACTGTGAATCAAATTCGAGTAAAAGATGAAAATCAGCTGTCAATATTTTCCCTATAAAAACATACAACGCATTGAAGACATTATTAGTGCTACTGTTTCCCTACTACTGATTAAAACCAACGTTATTATGGAGCGGCGACGTCATTTAAGCAGGGAAGAAATGTTCAGAGCCGTGGGAATGATAGAAGCTGGTTCCCGGCAACGTACTGTGGCTTTAGCTCTGAATACAAGTCAGAGTGTTATCAGTCGACTTTGGACACCAACAATAACCGCCATGATGTTAGCCGTGAGGCTTCATCACTCTTCAGGGAACTTAATTAGCGACCAAACAGTCAGAAACCGCTTGCATGAAGTGAACCTTCATTCCCGAAGACCGCTACGGGTACCACCTATAGCAATGCACAATCGTAGGATTCGATATCAATGGGCTCTTGAACACAGAAATTGGGCAGAAGAACAATGGCGTTTCGTGTGCTTTTCTGATGAGTCTCGTTTTGGTATGAGACCGGATACAAGACGTATACGGCACTGGAGAACCCCTGGACGCCAACAGCGATTAAAATCCTGCCAGGAAGTCCATCCTTATAGTGGTGGAACCATCATGGTATGGGCGGGTATTTGGATCGGCGGAAGAACTGAGTTGATTTGGATCAGAAGCAACCTCAACGCTCAAATTTATGCTGAGACGATTGTATCAGACGTCATCGTTCCTCTACAAGTGCAAATCGGTCCCTTATTTCAGTTAATGCATGATAATGCACGACCGCACACCGCAAGAGTTGTAAGACAGACTCTCGCCGCAGCTAACATCAATGTCCTGCCCTGGCCTGCTCAGTCGCCAGACTTGAACCCGATTGAGCATGCATGGGATATGCTACAGAGAAGAGCTCTGCCGAATATGGAGGGTATCCAGTCGCAAGAAGACCTTTTTTGTTGTTGCAACGAACATGGGCGGCCATTCCACAGCGTGATTTGGATGAACTCATTTTGAGTATGCCAAACCGATGTTCTTGTGTTGTTAGTGTTCGCGGTAGAAACACGGATTATTAATTGTTTAAGTTACCCAATAAAATTTTAAAGAAAACTGTTATTTCAGTCTTTTTTTCGAACTTTTGTGTTAGTGGTTCAAATGTCAAAAATCCCTTTATTAGGAAAATGGCAAATTTCTTTATTAATGCAAAGGTGACTTGGTTTATCGTTACTGTGACAAACGAAAACACTTTATTCGATGAATCCTTAAAGAAAATTTTAATTAATATCAATCAGGAGAAAAGTTATTGCAAAAATATATGTTGATCCCTAGACACTTTTGATGTGTGTATTTGAGTGAAAATCTGCAACCTATTCATGAACGATGAGCCAGTCATCGAACCACGATCTTCAGAATATTGAAAAACTTATTATTTAAAAGTAATTTTTAAAGCTTCTATATTTGAATCACGAAACGATGACTTGTTTTTCCGAGATTTATTAACAGCCAGGTAGACACAACTCAGGGTTGCCAACTTTACGGAAAAAAAAACGGGAATGCAAAACATACGAAATCAATGGTGAGCCGCATGTCGGTTGCAAGGAATTTCCAAAATTAATCTAGGCTTCGAAGTAAAAGCGCTGTCAATGTGTGTTACCGCTGATATGCGGTCGATTGTACCTCTATCGTTTTGAGTTAGTACATATGGTCGAAAATATATATTTAGATACTTTCCTATCTTATTACTGCAGAAGCACATTTAGGTTTCTTGCTTTAGTATACTGAACTTAGCTTAGATCTTTTTTAGATCCATAGTAAAAATGATATTCTAAAAAGAATTAACATTAGGAAGAATTATCTTCACAAAAACATAGTAGTTATGAGTTAATAATATAGTAATCTCGATTGTATTAAACACGCACTAAACATAATTATTTTAGTCCATCAATATTTTTTTCAGTACCTATACATAATTAAAAAAGGACTGTCGAAAATAAGAGCTGTTAAATTTAGTCCCGAATAAAATGTTCATACCAAATTGCCGAAAAGCAAAAATGTGTGCTCTAAAAACTAGGGATGGGCCAAAATTCGTTTTACATTCAGTTTCACCAAACTTAGGCAGCTTGAGCCGAACTTTCTATTAAAATCACTCTTTTTATTTACGAACTAAACATTTTCAAAATTTAGAAAAAGGTTTATAATTATATTCTTTTGTACCCTACTCGATTTTAAAATTTACTAGAGGCAGGTTATGATTACCGAAATTCAGCCAAACTTTGGCCGAGTTTTTTTATTTTAATTAATTTAAATTTGCCGAATGTTCGGCAAGTTCGTATTTGGTTAAAACCACATTCGGCCCATTACTAAAAACACAGATGTGCAAACTAGTTTGAAATTTAAAAATAACTGTCTATTCCATTTCATGACAACCCTAAATCAACCGTTTGTTTTAAATGAAAGAACATGAAGAAGTTCTTGCTATAACATCTCAGTCACGTCTTTTTGTAACCAAAGCAAGCAGAGATTGTTACAGATGATTAATTACACTAGTTTTGCATAATTTATAAAAGGTATCTCTGTAATGTATATTCACTACAGAGTTCGTGTGGAGAAGTTGATGCAATCATATTTCTATTGTGAAAACTAGCTGCGCGGACAGACTTCGTTCTGTCAAAAGTTAATCGTAAAAATGTTATGTTTTTCGAGTGATCACATAATTTTTTTTTTGTATTTAGACCTTTCGTGTACCTTAGGGAACATACAAAAAAATAAATTAGCCGAATTGGTCCAGCCATTCTTGAGTTTACCGCGCTTACCAACATTCATTTTTATTTATATATATAAGATGTCTCTATCTGCTTTTACGAGCCTTTCTGTAACTTGCAATTTATGTATAATTATTATGTATGTGTCTTCGGAGCAAATCTTGTGAGCTAAATTAGAACTAATTCTTATCAGATTGAGGTGAAAATTCCTGCTCTGGTGATGAAGTCAGAAGGTACCTGTGAAACGCAATTCCATCACTTGTCAGCTTGTTCGATTTCACTTGATTATTTATTCTAGAGAAGCTTACATTGTACTAAAAATATTTATTTAAGAAATATTTTTCCATATTTCTGCTGAGGTAAACAAAAGACGCGCGGACGCAAGCGAATGCGCGCGGATTCGCCCTCATTCCATTGGATTTTTGTTGCAAAACAAATATGAACATTACGTTATTTGCTATTCTTTTGTAGTTTGATGCATTGATGTGCTTCACCTGTGCAGCCTCTGCCGTAGTATGAATTTGTTTCGGAACAAAACACAATCAAACGAGAGTAAATTATAGATAGCTACATCTCTAAATCTTGAAGTATTTAGTCTAGGAGCTAGTATGTTGCAATCACGGTCCAGTACAAACACTGTCCGGACTCTGAGACTATTTGTAGAGTCACAATTAATTCCTATGTCAACGGCCACAGTAATTACCGACAAGTAGGTCTTCTAGCTTTTGTTACCTGAGGCCGCAGAACGATTTAGAACAGATTGTTCAAGCTTTAGACAGGGATGGCGTTATACAGGGAAGTAGCGCTATCTCCTTCTGGAACGGAACATTAAAGAATAAAATATAAAGATAGATACAGTCAACAGCAAAAGTAGATGATGAGTTTATAAATTTCGGAGTCAAAACTGATCACGGCTAATGATAATTTACAATCACATACTTTTGAATCACTTTACGCCACACAGTTCTGACGCGAACTCCGTTCATTAGTATTTAATTTCTGATTTTGATCATCTACTTTTGCTGTTGACTGTACTATTCTGATACCTACTTACTTATACAAAAAAGTATTTGTATTAGATTTCCGTAACTAATTATAACGTGTTATAAATAGAGTTTTTCTTGAAGGATAAAGGTTATTAATATTTAAACGTTGTTTTTCATATAATTTTTCCTTAATCATCGGGGTCCATTCATAAAATGTATAAATAATTATTTATTTTCTTCTTTCTTTATGGTACTACTATTATTATTCAAAATGAAAATTATCATTTTTCTTTTATTAAATTGTTTTTATACTCTCAATTTTTTTTGGTGTATTGACTCTGTCATTCCCCGAGCCCATATTATTATAATTGGGAACAAGACAGGGATATGATTCATGCAATACCTTTTATCAATGATGACGTGAAATCAAGCCGTGCTTTCATTTGTTTTTCCATGAGGAAAATACCATACATCTATGACAGGCTTAAACGTCCCACTCTAATATACGTCATCTGATAAATTTGACAATGTACGTCTGTCCCCACATTGAGTGTGACTGTGTTAGTAGTTACGGATATATCGAAAAAGCCATTATTGTATACTACAAGCCTTTAGGAGTGTTTCCCGCTTTCAACTTTATTATCACAATTAAGTTATTATTTCATATGAACAAGTTGATTCTGTAATCACTAAGGACACACATCTAAATTACACGTCAAAAATGGGCGGCAGCCTAATGGCATGACATCGGACTTGTGATCGTCACTCGCGGGTTCGAATCCCACCCTTTGCACAGACGTGAACCCACTTGTAACACAAACATATATTTAGCTTCCCACGAGGGGTAACAAGAATACTAATAATGTGTGACTCATTACGCTAGTAAGCTTTCTTAAAAATAAAAAATCTCTATTCAAGATTCTATAAATAATTTCATAGAGCGACCTAACTCCATAAACTACAACCCACATTTTATATCATACCGCAGAGTAGTTCATTAATAATTGATACCTTTATTGAAAATACAATTCAATACAATTGGAATTCAGTTCGGTTACAATCAATACGGCGTTGAATTCAGAGCAAAGCAATCTTAACCCTGTGCGATGTGTTATAGGATCGCAAATGCTTTCAAAATAACGATTACAATACCTTACTTCTCTAGTGGATGTTCTTTTCAATTAAAAGATTTTACAGATTTATTTTTAATCACGAATATTTTGCACGGTAAAATAAAACGGTTTGATTTTTCTTATTTCTATCAATCAAATTTCGTAAATCAGTTTTATTTTAATCTTTTTATAAGCTCTATTACTGTAGATAATTATAATATAAGATATTTATTAAGCTTGTATTCAATTATTTTTAACGTAGATTTTATACAAAATCTACTGTTTCAGGTATAATTAGCTGGATAAAAGACGTTTTCCAGTCCAATCTTACAGTCTAAGGTTGCAATAAAATGATTAGCACAATACATAGGTAATGTGCTAAGTCACTCGCCATTGATGCAACCGGATCAATACAACCCATCAATTGATCTCACAAAATGTTTTCACAATAAATCTCGATCGACAGCAAAAATCTCGGAATATTGTGGAAATAATATTTAGAGAGAAAAAATTATCGTGTTGCGAAACTTGACCGATGAGAATCACTTGTGGGAATACGGGTAGAGTTATGATCACAGGCACAAAGACTTGGTTTAAACTAAATATATTGTTATGTTTCAAACTATTTGTAGTATGCGCTCATTTATTGAACTGTTTCAACTAACTTTTTATAGTATTTTCAACTGCTTAGGCCGGGTTCTTATATTAAACGTTTCGTTATTGGTTAACCTTACCATCCGTCATTTACCTACCGATAACAAATAGTTACGAATGTGAAGTGTTCCACTAAACCCTACGAGCGACAAACATCCGTAGTTAAACCGCCTACGACTCGTTTTCTAACGGTCCTCTCGTCCTGACGTTTAATTGTTCCAAAACATTGTACATTTATTAATGTAAAAAAACAAATGTTCTTTAACACATATATGATTAGAAACAAAATGCTGTATTTTGACACTATTCATTTTATTGTTTTCTGAGGTTTACGCGAATGTTAGACATTGAAATAAAACTAGGTAGGTACTTTTAAACTGATTCTATCGCGGTTTATTTTGATTTTAGTTCCCGACGTTTTGACGCCTGGCAGGACTATTAATTTTACTGTCTTTGATTTCTAGACTCAACGCTTCCGGAAGCATTTTTATACATTGTGCTTACTAACCTGCCTGCCCTCCCATCCGTTAGTAAACCAAACGTGAGTTACTGACAGTCACTTGGGTAACGAGGATGATGTATGATAAAGGAACGATTTGGATGACGCCTCATTGAAATTTTAACTGTTCGTAATAGAAATGATTGGTTTTTGGAATAAAGAAACAGAGCCTTAGTAAACACCAAATAATGACGAAAACTTGTAGGAGGCAAGCTAACAATCCGAGCGACCTACCTACTACCGTTACTAATAATTTTATAATACGGATACTTTAGCCTAGAAACAAATCATATCACTGAAACATACCTACTTACAAGTATGTGATATACCTGGTACCTTTTGATTTAAAAAACCACTAGTTACCTACTAACATTAAAAATTAATTCAGTTTCCCTATTTTTTTCCTGACACGGTCATTTTCATGTTCAACTAAAAAGATTCCATTACCTCATTAGAGAGTGTAATTAAATATTTATTTAAAGGAGAACAAAAGAACAAAAATAAACATTCCAAAAATATAACTTCGGAGTTTCGTTTGCAAAAGGTACCTACCTAGCATAATAAGCTTAGGTTCCTAGCATAGCGCAATCGTGCAGGTAGGTACCTACCTACATATTATAATGTAAGCGAGCAATCGATTTCAAAATGTCCTGGTGGCCTAGCGGTATGCACATGCTTGCAGGTTCGAACCTAGGCAACCTAGCAACCAATGTGACTTTTTCAAAGTTATACCTATGCAGTTTCCTAATCATCCTAATCATCCAATTCCTAAGACATCATTGACAAAACGGTGAAGGAAACCATCGCGAGGACACCTGGATTCCAAAAAATTTGGATCTTAAATCGCCAACCCGCAATGAGCAAGCGTCATCAATGCTCATTCCTTCCCTATATAGGTGATTTTTCCCTATAGTGGTTTTTTCGTACGCTCCTTAAATAAAAAATAGTAGGTACCTACCTACTCTCTTTATTTTTACGACTAATACCTGCAATAAAGATTTTTAAAGTGTAATTAAATATGACTATTTACAATTTGAAAATCTATCGGCATGGTACTTTGTCAAAGCAATTCCGACAACCAGTCTTATTAAGGGATGCTGTTTTACCCAGTAAAATGGGTTGTGGGGGACAGATAGGCAGTCGCTCCATGTAAAATACGGTATTCAGGTACCTACTCTTTGTTCGCTTCATTGCTTATTTTCAAGTAATAATACTACAGGCCTCTACATGTCCCACAGCACGGGCCTTTTCTCATAGGATTATCTTAAGAAAATAAAAAAGAAAGGAAAGGAAAACATTGATCGTCAAGTTTACTCATTGCGAGTTATTTCTAAGTAACAATATTTATATTCACAGTAATGGCGCCGACACGTATTCCTTCCTATTCATTAAACAACAATCAATTGAAAACATAAAAACAAACATTGAACAAAATTGCAATCAAAACTTCCTTTGAATTTTCAGGGCGACGTGGCAAAGGTAATTTAGTAGCGGGCTTGTTGGAGCAAATAGAGTTGAATGATTTTGACAAACAATGTATTCTGTTAATTAATGTCCAATTAATGTCCACTGCGCATGATTGAGCGGCGGAGCGGCATCGAATGCAACATTACAGTGGTCTTAATGCCCCACTGAATATTAGCTGACTGTTTTTACAAATTGATAAAACATTGTGGCTTAAATCGTAGGATGAAAACGTAGGAGGATATGTCGTACTTGGCTACCTAACTACCTTTTTTTTGGGGTGAAACGCTATTGACTGCAACCCACGCTAAGGGCACAGCGTGGGGATATGTCGGACTTGCACTGACTAAAAACACCCCGATCCCGTCCTTGCCTTTGCTGGAGCCGCGGGATCACTTACGCAAGCTCTACGCAATGGCTACCTAACTACCTATCCACTTATAAGAACAGATCATCATCCATCCATCTTCAAACATCACTGCCATACGAGTCCCATAGTCTACTAAAGATAAAATTAAGAACCAGATTTTTTATTCCTAACTGGCTTCTGCCCGCGACTTGTCTGCGTGGACTTCAGAATTGGGCCCAAAAGGAAATTAAAATGTGAAAGTAATGAAAAATGGAATAAAATTTTCACCCGTGTTATAGCTTGTGCTGTAATAGAGAAAAATACCAAATTTATAAGCTCACGGCTTAGCTCGTAAACGATTTTTAATTTTCCCTCGGGAACTACTAAAGGATTCGGGATAAAAGGTAGCCTATGTTCTTTTCCATGTCAAAGGCTACATACATGCCAAATTACATCTAAATCGGTTCCGCCGTTTTTGCGTGATTGAGCAACAAACATCCAAACATCTAAACATCCATACTTTCACATTTATATTAGTAGGATAGGATATGAGATCGATTTTTTATACAAGCATCATGCACATGTATTGTAGACATGCAGAAATATACTGGGTACTTATTAAGGGCCTGGGCCATAATTTCTCATCATTATAACCGACCTCATTGATGCAGGACATGGTGGGGGCCCACTGCCCAATGACTATGACTCCATTACTAGAACAATAATTGTGAATGGCAATGTGTAAGGCGGCTCAGGCGAGTCGCTGTGCAGAAACAAATTCATACACGAAGGTGTGTGGGGCGAGGTAGGTACGGCGCAGTTTGTAACCAACTTCAGCCGCCAATATTTTGAATCGACCTAGGTATAACAATAAGTTCAATTCAAAGCAAACCCATTTTTTATTTTCCGACAAACATTCTCAAGTTTCGTAAAGATTACCAGTATACTAATCCCATCATGAGGCTAGTTAAGTAAGTACCTTTTTTTTTTTTTTTTTTTGGCGGGGTGAAACGCTATTGCTTTCAACCCACGCTGAGGGCACAGCGTGGGGATATGTCGGACTTGCACCGACTAAAAACACCCCGGTCCCGTCCTTGCCTTTGCTGGAGCCACGGGATCACTTACGCAAGCTCTGCGCAACTCCAGCAGAAGTTAAGTAAGTACCTAGGTAGGTACCTACATAATTTGTAATCTTTCTGATAAAGGTTTGGTTTCCTGACTAAAATATAAAAGTGTTTATCACACCTAAACACCAAGAAGCATAATGAAAAATGAGCCCACAAGGGTAGGCAATCTGTCGTAAACCATAATAATTATATTAAGTATTATAACTATAACAGGTACTACACAAAACAAGAGTCGGCGGGGCAGACCCAGGAGAGATAATTTGGATTCTTCCTTCGTTTATAAGTCTCCCGCGGTTCTTGACAAGTAGAACAAAACAAAGCTTTTTTGCCAGAAATACAGAATAATAATAAATGGATATTTTAGGCTGGTCTCCTCTTGGGTAGAATCTATAATAATTAGGTATCCAATGATGGACGATCTTAATATTATACAAAAAAAATTAACGTAGGTGTACCTAGCACTGAAATTCATAATTCTCTCCTGTTGGTCTAGTGGTTAGTGACCATGACTGCTAAATCAGAGGTCGTAGGTTCGATTCCCCACCCAGGACAAATTAATGTGTGTGCACTAGCATTTGTTTTGTGTCTGTGTATTACTAATGTAGGTACCTATGTATTTAGAATATTTATTTATTATTCATTGTATTGATTGTTCACAATCTGTTACATATCTGACTGTCAATTAAGTACCTAGGTATGTTTAGCAGTATTGTCTGAATACCGTATGTCAGTTGTCCCAAGATAATATATATACTATAATCTCGTAACTTTATATTATTACAAAGTTTATTGGTGCTGTAAGTATTTTCTATTTGCCGTAGCTTTGTGCCTCAACCTTATTGTTCGCGATTGCGATGAATTATACAATGGCATGCCATCTGTAATTATTCATGATGAAACGGATCAATATGTTTGCTCATTCTATCATTCTTTCGAGTTGAACGTAAACACTGTGGTTGTTCAGCGTAGTTGGTTCGAGTTTTACTCACTAGATGTCATTATAAAAGAGTTTACAAACAATTTAGACCTTTAATAATAATTATTATTAAGCGTCTTATTAATTTTGTAAAACTATTTAATTTCTAACACTAACTCTAATGCCTACACCTACGTGTACACAAAAAATAAAAATGATTACGATTGTCCAGTTCCAAGCAATCCCCATTTGCGCCATCTCTTGGTAACAGTAAATTATTGCTAAAAAGTAAAATGCAGCCTTCAGAATAAGTATTTTTAATGTGTCTTGCTAGAAGACAAAGAATGTAATATCATAGGCCGTAGCTGAATACCAACGCTATAAACATCTATGTATAATGATTCTCTTATAAAATATAATTATAATAATCCTCCATATTCCCATGCTCAAAATAAAGCTCAAAAGACTGGAAGCAAAAAGTGTTGAAATGTAGCAAATACATAAATTAATAATTAACAACATAATAAACTGAATAAAAACACAAATATTTATAACTTGAATATGCTTGACTGAAGAAATTAAATTACGTGATGAATTGATTTGATTTGAATATGAAAAGGTGTGGAAAGGCTTGTATTTGTTTTAGGATTTTCTATTCTCTCCAAAGACATTGTACTGTTAGTAGAATACATTACAATGTCTTTGATTCTCTCTCTTTCAAGAGTATTAAATTATTGTTCTGTGCTCTTTCATCTAGCAACACTGTAAGCTTTTATCGACTGTCAAGATTTTCCGTCGGCGTCCTGTCAAAAATCGTTAAAAAAGTGGTTTCGTTATCTGTTCTATTCGCATTTTCTGTAAAATACCGAAATCCTCCCTTCGTTCTGAGTTATTATCAGTTGCTGCTATATTTCCAGGTAAGTTTTAAGTATTCTTAATTTCATACCGCCAGTACATGAGGCTGTGCATACAATAATTACTTAGGCTTTCACAAAGTCGTGGAACGTGCTCCTCATTTAACTCCTTTTCAGTCCATATTATTTCAATCCAAATAGAATTCATAGGTTTCGTCGAAAAAAAATGAGAAGGTTGAAGTTTATCCGTGTACATTTGTCAATGAAATAAGTAAGTACTTAGCCTAAACCTAAGTAATGGCTAAGTTATTGCCAAACTGACTGTGTGTCGGCTAGACAGCATTTTTAAAGTTAGGAAACTAAGGAAGAGACCTCTGCCTAAAAGTAAGGTGTTAGCACCAAACTAGGAATGCAATAAAGATGTAACAATAACATATCATGACTGTGTATGTTTTGCTAGCTTGCTTGAGAAAATATGTGTCACAACTTGTTTTCCAATCTATCATTTTCCTAATTTTATGGTGAACTACGGGAATCATTCTTATTTTGCTATAGATTGAGTGATATATTGATTCTTTCGTATATTTTTAAGTACTGAAAGTGATTTGTACTTTAAATTTCCATAAAGATTCCATATTTATAAATTATAAAAAAAAATATATGAAATAATTAAATAAGTACATTGTTCTATAAACATTGAACAAACATTGTCTTGCTTTATTCTGTGAACAGACCAAAAACTTTACAAAAATAATTCCAGAATGTCAAGTCAAGAGAACGAGGCCCCCTTGCCAGAAGGATGGGAGATGAGAACAAGCCGTTCCACAGGTATGACCTACTTCCTCAATATGTACACTAAGAAGTCGCAGTGGGAGAGGCCGGAAGCTCCTGCTGACCCTGGAGAGATCCGCTGCAGCCATCTCCTTGTCAAACACGCTGAAAGTAGGCGCCCATCCTCATGGCGAGAAGAAAACATTACACGTACCAAAGAAGAGGCATTGGAGCTTCTTAAAGGCTACCGTAAACAGATTGTAGCGAATGATGCAACTTTTGCTGACTTGGCATCAAAGTACTCAGATTGTTCTTCAGCTAAACGCGGAGGAGATTTGGGCATGTTTGGACGTGGACAGATGCAGGCTCCATTTGAAGAAGAGGCTTTCAAGCTGAAGGTTGGGCAGCTAAGCAGACCTGTTGAAACTGACTCTGGAGTCCACATCATCTTAAGAACCGCTTAATTTAAGTGTTACTTTGTTTATTGGGGTTACAAATTGCAAACTTTATGAACCAAATCTCAATATTCTGATTAATTACATTATTTAGTTCTTTTTTTACTGTCCTTATGTATTGTAAATCAGCAGTTCAGACAGGTTGTCATAAGGAATAATAATAATATGTAATTAATTTGTGTATATGTCTGACTGCAACTGAGTATTTACATTTACATTAAAATTGTTTCCTCATAAAGATTATATAATCTGTATCTGAAGTTGATACTATCAGAAAATTATAAAAAATAGTACCTTTAAAAGTATTTAAATTCATGAATTTAAAAGATCTTAAATGTTGCATGGATATAATTAAAGCTTGCTCTGTTTATGTATAAATATGAATATTTATATGTTCATAAATAAATGTTGAATTCACTATATGAATACCTATTAAGGATAGTGATTGCTATACTCAGTAGTTTGTTATTTCTGGCATAAAGTGTGTATTGTAATTAAATCTGTTTTGAAATAAGTGTTCTGTAATCTAATTTCTTGTTGTACTTAGGTTTAAAAGTAGTAATCAAATTTGTAAAAGACAATGTTTATTACTTGCTATATTACCATATAACCACCATCTGCTTTTGTACCGAAGAACAAGATTAAATTCTTTCTGATTATTTAATTATTTTATTTATATTTGTTCACCATAGGATTGGGGAAATAAGTTCAATGCTACCTTATAATATATTGTAATACTTTTTATATTCACTAACAAGATGCACAAATTTTAATAGGAATAACAAAGTTCTTAATTTAATTATATCAGTACAGTGTCATCGACGACCCCAGCCTGTCGTCAAAGACACAGAACTCCCGAACTTTTAAGTTTTTTTTTAATATTTTCTAACATCAGTTACAAATATGGCACTAACATATAATTGAACTTACATCTAAAGTAGACCGTAATCAACAAAGTTCGGGAGGAAATGATCATGTCGTCCAAATTACAAAGCCTTCGTCGCGTCGTCTCTGTCTTGACTGTTTCTTATTAGGAGGATAGTGTCTAGAGTGGATTCCTTCAAGTTCTGGGGCGCCGGCGTCCAGATGGGTCCGATGATGGGCGGTGACCGCTTGCCTCCCCACGCACTGAACTTCACCTTCCTCTTGCCATCCTTCTTGAAGTTCACGTCCAGGTACGGATGGCCAGGCTTGAATATCTTCGGCAAAGACTCTAGGAAGCTCTTGAACGGTAACGCGTCCCGCAACGTTCTCTCATTTGCCTTAGTGCTCAAAGCCAAGATCTTGATCGGGTGTCGTTTATCCAAGGTCGGGATGAATTGGAAACCTGCGAAGTTAAATCGTTCACCGTTCGGTGAGTAATTCGATACGATTCTTGTCAATTCGGGTATCGTGGTCGAAAAAATTATTTTGGAACTTTTCGAACCTGGCTTGTAGATCATCTGGCCGCTGCGCTTGCCTCCCCAGGGGCTGAAACGGACTCGTTTCGGCATGCTCGGCTCCCGTATGTTGCTAGCTCGTTTCCAAGTCCACATGTGTTCAATGCTAGCCTTATCTCTCTTTCCTCCCCACGGGCTGAAGTACTTTTTCTCCATAGGTTCGAGCAAACTGGTGGTATTTTCGTCTACTGTGCCAGCGAAGCTCATCACGAAAGGGCTTCCTAACATATCATCGGTTTGCAGGTAAAGGTTTTTATCTGCGTCTGCTGTGTTCGGGAGCCAGCGCCTTTCACGAATCTCTTCTTTCTCTTCAGCCTTTCGTCTCTTCCTTTGGAGATCAGTTTGGGAGTCATCGAGTGCAGTTTGTTCGTTATGGGGAGAGTTCTGCATGGTTTCATAGTCGTTTCTCGTCGGCGGTAGATTGAAGTAGTTGACGTATGGCAGCGGGTACTGCAGGTTCGAGTCTAGCGAGTCGAGGAGAATTTCTGCGCCGGGACCCCCGTTGTTGATGTACTGGAGACTCACGGTGCCAAACCACGAGAAGCTGATGAGTAACCAGTGGTGCATCATGGTTCTGAAAAGAAGACAAGTTGTGTGTTTATAAAACAATTTTTTCGTGGTCTTTTTGTTTTGATAGTTTGAAACGTGACAGGGATGATTAACATAGCTCTTACAAGTGCTGATAAGTAGGTACTAAGTATTTCCTAAAATAAGCCAGATATTTATTTGAAAACTTGATAATTCTACGTATTACCTAGGCACATCCTTAAAACCTTATTGTGGGTATTAACAATTTTGTAGTTAATTAATAAAATATGTTCTATGCACGCATGAGTTTCAAAAAGCTATAAGTCAAAGAGAATCAAGTCTTTATGCACAATTAACTGTTATGGGGATTCGTTTTAAATTTTAATATTACTTAATTATATTTTACTAGCTTTCAGTTTGCGATACTTCGGCACCCTTACGACCTACCGGGGTGTAGGTAGGTACTTATCGCGAAAAAAAGCAACCTCTCCTTTCTTTTCAAACAGCGTTTATAAAGATTTGGTACGCAGTGACTAAAGGTAAAACGTATCCTAACACATGAAAATTTTTATTTTTTTTAAGTTATAATAAATTATAAATAATAATTTATTATTCATAATATTAAAATTTTTAGGTAATAAGACAGACAGAGAAACATGCGCACGCCGCACAGCTTACAATAGCTTACTGTAGCAAAAAGTGTCGTGACAACTTTTCGTAAGAACAAAAAGTGTCGTGACAACTTTTCGTAATATTTTTTTCCGTCTAGCCCCCTTTCACAACGCGCGATAAGGAACTTCGTTCCAAAAAAACAAATCAATCAGCAATTCTCCATATAAGTAAGACCATTATGATAAAGAAATATATTCCTTTACATATTTGTAACCATACAAATGTAAGTACCTACGTTTAGCCACACTCAAAATAGTCCTCTTATAACTAAGGTCCTTTTGAGCTGAGTAAGGAGGACGCATAATAATATGTACCTACGGACACGGAATTGTTAGCTTACCTTTTACTTGTGTAAATAAAACTACGAATAGAACATTGGCATTTGTTTAAAGGTAAGGCTACATTCATGGATATATTAAGAGTGGTCTGGGATGTCACTTGGATAGCAATATAACATCCATTAAAATAAATGAATTATGTATGTAAGTATTTATGTAACTATTTCGTAAATAAACGTTGTGCTTGTGACATGTATTTTGCACGAAGCTTGGATATAATTGATCAATTCAAGTCGGACTCCCACCAAGGGTTCCGTACAAAGACTTATATATTTTCATTATTTAATTACAAATGAATAGTTTTCGGACTTAGCCTTGTACCTACTTGTCGTATATAACGATATTACAGGCCTAATTTCAGATACATTTTGATTCTGTTGAGGGTGTCGAAATACCTATACGTTTTTTGCGGCATAAACGGCAGTCTATTTTTTTAAACATTTTTTCATTCAAATTATAAGTTTGAATTTTTTCACAACTTCAAGGGACTGAATTTAAACGTATGGTTTTTACTTCAACTCGATACCGTTATGCGTTCTCGAGATAAAAGGGTCTTGACAGACAGACGGACGGACAGCAAAGTGATGCTAAAAAGGCTCCGTTTTTTTCCTTTTGAGGTATGGATCCCTAAAAAGAGAAACATTCTTAATAATTCTAATTTTATCAAAAAAAAATATATCTATATTCCGCTGAGAGTTATTCCATTATTATTTTAATTATTAAAAGCCTTTCGTTCCCGGAAGCTGAAACCCGATCTCTCAGAGTTTGAAGCTAACTGTAAGATAGAAATCCTATTAAAATTGATATCCAAAAGTATTTGTTTTAAAATGCTCTTTGTAGCGAAACATTTGCCGTGTTTTAGAATTTATGATTAGAATTCTAATGCGAAGCTTTCTCAATGTTTAGAAGTGACATTTAAAAGCTAGATAAATAATGATTTGTTGATAGTTATAGTTATACATAAATAAAAGCCTGTGTCTCAGAATGAAGTAGAAGTATCATAAACGGTAACGGGCATTGATATTGCTCTTGTTATTCGGACGGGCCTATTAGTTAAGTGGTTAGTGATCCTGTCACTAAATTGGAGGTCGTAGGTTCGATTCCCACCCAGGACAAATCTTTGTATGATGAGCACGATCATTTGTTCTGTGGCTGGATGTAATTATCTATAATTTTTGTATTTAGAAATTCAATAAGTATGTTTATCAGTTGTCTGGTTGCCTTATTTATTAGATGCCCGTGTGTGAGTTGTTCCAAGATCAAATCTCATTACTTAAGGATACCTACTAGTCCATAATCTAACCTGCAAGCTTTAAGCGGCGGTAGCCTACTGACTAGGACGTCGGACTTGCGATCATGTGATTGCGTGTTCGAATCCCACCCATTGCAGTAACGTGCAAACCACGTTGCTAGTAAGCGCTTTAAAAAAAAAAACTTGCACACAAAACCAGCAAGAAGTTAATAAGTTGGAAAAATTAAGATTATAGCGACGCCCTCAATATACTTTGCAGTCATTATTTTTATACCCTGAATATCATTTTATGGCATCTATAAATAAAAAAAAACTAGGAATAAAAATCTTCAAACCGCATCACGTATTTTCACGGAATTCGGATACTCAGTCTTAAATTTTAATTATCAATTTTGAACTTTAAAATTCAATTCCTTTGTGAGACTAGAGTTGGGTTTGAAAATTACATTTAAAAGGTAGCCTTTGTGGGATTTGTCTAATGTTTTTAAGTAACTTCATTATAATCCATTACGGTATTTTAAGTATATTTAACTTATGTTTGGTGCGCAGTATCTTGTTTAACATCGTAGTAGGATGTTTTTAATACGATCGTGGATTTTCATTTCAAATGTTCTTTTTTAACGAAGTCATGCTTTCCAAATGACTGAAATATATTATTCTATACTTTTATATTATAAAGCTAAAGATTTAAGTTTTTTTCTTTGGTTGAACACGCTAATCGCAGGAAGTACTGGTCCGATTCGTAAAATAGTTTCAGTGTTAGATCTCCATTATCGAGGAAGGCTTTGCTACTTTTTGCCGCGATAACCGACACCACGCAGGCGGAACCGCGCACTTTTCTACATTGTCTCGGGTCTGGGTGTTTGTGGTACCTTCATTGTCTCTGATTCCATAATACAAGTGCTTTAGCTACTTACTTTGGATTCGGTGGAATGTATGTTATGTTGTCCACATTTATTCATTCAAATTAAGTTTTATTTTTATTAAAAGCTTAAAATGAACGTTTTGTCTAAGCAAATCGGTGTCCGACCATGTAGCCTTTTGCGGGATGTACTTGTCTCCTTTCATTTTCTGTCGTTTACAATATTACTAGTATTATGAGTCAAATAAGACCTCTACTAACGCACACATACAACCGGAAGCTTATCGATACTCGTAAACAATCGCAATTTTCATTAGGTACCACGAGCAAACGACATAAAACCTTAGAAATATCGGATTAAAGCGCTTATTAGACCACGCTATATTCAATCTGTATTTAGAAATATATAAGTATGTTTATCAGTTGTCTGGTTGCCATAGTACAGGCTCTGCCTACTTTGGGATCAGATGGCCGTGTGTGCGCTGTCCCAAGAAGTTTTTTTTATTAATCTGTCCTACTGTACTGTCTTATTAAACCATGCTTATAGTGAGACATTATGCATAATTAATTAGACATAGTAGCGACCAACAACAATGACCTACGCATAGCGAATGATGATGAGTGTCTAAAGACACTATGCCAAAAGTACGCCTTTAGTGCAATTTGAATTACTGAAGACACATCAACTCAGCCTATCGCGGTCTACTGCTGGACATGGGCCTCTCCCAAGTTGCGGTAAAACACCCGGTCCTCCGCCTTCCGCATCTAGTCCGACCCAGCTACCCTTTTTCAGGTCATCGGTCCATCTGGCTGGGGGGCGTCCTATACTACGTTTGCCGATTCGCGGTTTCCACTCAAGGACTCGTCTGCTTCTTCGACAGACAGACAGACTGAAGACACATGATGCCGAAATTACTTTGCCTTGTAGCGTGCAGCCGAATTTCGGGTCGTGAGTTAAGCGGCAATGTACATAGTGCAAAGTATTCTGTCGAGCACACATTTTTTAATTCGATTGCCGACGAAGATCCGGGGTAATTATGCTAACTAATGGTTAAAACATTGCCAGGACTGACTCATTCCAAAGCTCTTGTAAAAGCCTATGACTATTCTCTTCTATAGAGTAGGTATCTCTGTACTCTAAGCGGATCATAGGACTGAGTAGAACAAGAATGCGCATCCTAGTTCGAGCTCTTACTGGACACTGCTGCCTAAACAAGCACTTGTTCACTATGGTACTGTCCGAAGTAAGAACCTGTAGAATGTGCCAGGAGCATATTCTCACGAACTGCGGATTTTTGATGCGCAAGCTTAGCTTACACCTGGTCAAACACATCCCACAGGATGTAAAACATATCGCCCCCAAAAGCCACTGCAATACCTAGTGGATGCAGGACTCTGAAGCGAAATGCAAGGAATACAGTGGCGATCACTATAGATCGATGACGGTCGCAGTGATGCTGGGGCTGTAGGTATAGTCTCAGAATAGCCGCTCAACACAAAAACAAAAAATGGTTGAAAATTCCGGTAGGACGCGCTTATTCAATTTCAATTACACATTGGTTTCATATTGAACTCTCCAACTTATTTGTCCATTCGGAAGACTAAGAATTGATGTAAAAACGTGTTTTACTGAAATTTGTAACCATTAATTAGCATACTTATCCATTGGTTAAGTTAACTCAGGATCAAAAAAACTGGGCCTAAGCTTACGACATTCAGCTCGTTGTAATAGCTAGCTTGTCTAGTATGTCAGGCTAGTTGTTCGAGACAGAATTCTACGTAGTGTGATAAGTGCTTAAGAACTATAAACCTACTATTGTTGATATAGGATCCACAAACGAACACACCTACGTATAATAATCTAATTCCGCCATTTTGATTCCCCGCAAAGGAAGCTAATAAATGTAATAAAATAGTGTACTTATTAACTTTGATGTTAGATGTTATGTTGATTCGTTACTGTTTATATTCATTAGTAAAACATACGTAAGGATAGTTATTTGAGGACATACATTTTTAATAACCTAACAAGCTTATGAAATAAAGTAAATAATAAACTTATAAAATAAAACCATTACAGTTTAGATAATACCAAAACGATGCTATGAGTGTATAATATTAAAAACTAAAATAATAATAACAAAACAAAACAACTATAAAATAATGTAAGTCAATATCCTAAAAGACACTTAAAAAAATGTAAAATCCCGAACTAAAAAAGCTACTTTACATAAAATTAATAATAAAAAATTTAAAACATTATAAATTGATTTTCTTGCAACTGTAGGTTTTTTTATGTAAGTAGGTATAAGGCTAGTTTGTTTTCTTTCGTTTTTTTTATATTAGTGTGTATATGTGATCTGTAGATGTGATCTGACGATAGGAGACGAGAAGAGTTAGTTGACTCTTCTATACAAATAAAAGCGTTTGACTTTGAATTCTCGTCTTGTACTATTACTGCTAGTATTGTTCTACGGCTAGGTAAAAGCCCTGCAGTAGAACAATAACCGGCCGATAATAGTGTACTGTCTGAAGGCCTGAAAGTAGCGCCGTGAACAAAAAGTTTGGAGACGAGATGATGACGAGAGAGATGTTTGTCGTAGTATGGACATTTTGTGAGCAAAAGTCACATAACTAAACAAGTTATAGGTAAGCATCATTGAGAATGGGTAAACAAGCAGAGGAAGACCGAAAAAGAGATGGATGGATTGTGTGAAATTATGTGATGGTATGAGAAAGAAAGAAACGAATGCGATGAAGGATTGTAGAGAAATGAGAATGGAAGGAAAATACGCAATTTCACCGAATACATTGAAAAAAGGGCAGAGATATTTAATATTTATTGTTATGTTTTAGTACTAAGAATTAAAAAGTAAGTACATACTTATATTATCAAAATAAAATAAAGATGAATAATATAAACGTAAAAAAATAATCTAAATTTGTTTTGTCTTATCTTCTCAGTGTTAGTAGGTACGCCTACATTATATTAAGACGCTTCAAAAATAACACATCTTATTCATTCATAATTATATTGTTTGTAATAAAGATACTGTACACGTCAATTTACATTATACGCATACGCATTTATTCACAACGACACAAACTCGAAGAAACATAATTGTATTTATTTATTATGTTTGGTAAGACAAGTATAATCGGGTAGAAATATTTACGAAATGTGTGATGTTCGTACACTATTAAGCTTATAGACGGGTCTTGTTACACGAAATTAAGTATATTTGAAAATACGCCCACATAACAAACAATGAAGGTACCTAATTCTAAATCTATACAATTAAGTGTGCTGAGAATTCTATTGTTCCAAGTAAAGACGTTTTCTGAATCGATATCAACTTAATGGTAATTACATAAGGCATTTATAAAAATACCAGCTTTTGCCAGCGGTTCATGGTAAAAAGTAGCCTAAAGCTTCCCTTGATAAATGGGCTATTTTACACTGAAACCATGTTTGAATCGGACTAGTAGTTCCGGAGATTAGCGCGTGCTCTCAAACAAACTTCAGTTTTATACTATAAAAAACTGGTGGACCCAGTTGGGTTCGCATGGATAGCACAGTAATATATGCCTATATTTATACAAAAATAAATCCTCATGAATCTACCTGTTGCTGAAAACTGCATTAAAATCCGCTTCGTAGTTCAAGAGATCTAAGCGGACAAACACTGGAGTGACTTTTTTGGTACGATTTGGAATATCTGGGCGACCTACTTAATGATATTTTGTACTAGCTGCCCCCCGCGTCCGCTTGTTTAAGTAATACTAAACAACATTTTTTTTTTAGAAATTTATAGTTTATACTACATTTTTCTTGAATCAAGCTATCTATTAAATATTTTTTTTTTACAATCCGACTTTGTCCAATGTTTAGCGCTCTTGAACAAACAAAAAATCTCTTTCGATTTATTCTTTATAAAAACAGGTCATTAGCTGAATACCTTAGGTATTTTACAGAGAGCGCTGCTACTGCTACTGCCCATCTGACCTCCACAACCCATTGCTGGGTAATACAATATTCCATAGTAAGACTGGTTGTCAGAATCGTAATGACTCAACGACTGTCGAAGATCATTGTATGACAGTCGAGACCTACAGCTTAACGTGCTTTCCAAGGCATGGTGAGGTCTTACAAATGGTCACCCATCCACGGACCTACCGCGGCGAGCGCGGCTTTACCTTTATTATCTGTCAAATCGTATGGCTTACGAGCTTTCTTTCATAAAACAGGTATATGATAAAAATGAATATACGCCGGAAAACACAAACGTGATAGATCTGCGTGTTCGACGTCAAAGCGAACAACTTTTATTCAATTCAGCCTTCGCAGTCTATATTTCTATTCTATTGTTTAGTTTTGAATAAAATCTATTATACATGTACATGTAAAATTCTATTTTGACCCATAAAGCTTTGTCTTGCTCCCTTTGACGCATCACTGCACTATTTGGTAAAATTCCTCCGTTCTGTTTTGCGATTTCAAAATGACTGACATTTTGCCGGAAAAGTGCTATCAATACCAATTGGTTTTTTGGTGTTCAGTTGTTTTTTAACATACGACAGATTTTTAGAACTCTATGGCTTAGGTATTGAATATTCTGCAATCATGACTTAAGTGTGACACCGATTATTTATTGCTTGAATTGATTCTTTGACTAGGCTAGGGGAAAGTATAAAGCTTATTCTGGCTAACCTTAACGGTTTTATTCTGTAATTATTCTAATATTAATATTTTATTTAGTAGCTTTGGTATCTTAGATCCTAAAAAGTTCATGATCATCAGCCTATAGTCGTCTACTGCTGGACTTAGGCCTCTCCTATGGCACGCCACTGAACTCGATCTTCAGCTCTTCTCCAACCACGTTGTACCACCAACAACTAAAAAGTTGTTTATGAAAGACTCTGTTGAGTTAAAGAAAAACGAAGGGCCGTCATTTGTATGACGGCCATGTTCGTAATGACAGTAGTGAACAGATTTCGAACGGCTTTTTATATAGCAGTGTAACCTCCTCTAAATGTTTGAGAAAATTTAGACACGTCTCATCATCGTCAACGATAAATTGTCCACTATTCGACGACCCCGCTGTTGGAGAAAGCAGTAGCTTTTTAGGCAACCAAACTCTACTATTCTTGGAAAAAAATCTAACAATTCGGTATCTCACAAAGTGACAAAAGATTTTTTACAGCATTGGGGCAGTTAAAGCGTCCTATTTAAGAGTCTTTATTATCATTATAAATTTCATTTCACATTAAAGCGCAATATAATATTGCGACCTTCTGAGATACCCACACTTTGATCTAGGTACGTTAATTTTTATTCACTTTAAAAACATGATTACATTTTCAGTCGCTTATCATGATCCCGTTTCATCCCGTATTTATTTTAAGAAATTCCTTTTTTGCCTTTTTGCATGTGATGGGCGTGTATTCATGTCTGTTAAGAAAAACCTAAAATCTATCTATATATCTTTATAAACAAAACAAAGTCCGGTTTGTTACAACATTTATAACTCGCGAATGGGTGGACCGATTTTCATGATCCTTGATTGTTCGATTCGTCTCCGACACGAATAGCGGAATAGTTATGGAACAATGGAAAATTTACTATAATATATTTTTATGGGAACGGAGACAACTTACGCAGGTGAAACTGCGGGGCAGAGCTATTTAAATATAAGTAACATTTTGAGGTAATTAATTTATTTGTGAATGATCTAAACAGTTTATCATTTGCCTAGCATTTTCCCAAGCTGGTTGTGGCTGGCTGCCAGTCTTACTAGATTTAGCTGAATAGCGTATTTTTACATAGAGCGACTGCCTGTCTGACCTTCACAACCCATCGCTGGGTAGTACAGTATTCCATAGGAAGACTCGTTGTCAGAATTGTAATGACTGCTACTTGTTTAGTACCTGAATGATCTAAACAGGGTATCATGAAATTACTTAGGCGATGATAAGAAACTAAAGTATAAGAACATGCCTACCTATATATGTATACCTGTTCAATTTTCAGTTAACCTTAATTTTTCGTTTGAAACTTTGTTAGAAAATAATCAAGTCAATTTAGCTACAGGTGGTATCAAAATTACTTATTTTCGGCGTCATCTATTTTAACTGAAACCAACCTCCATACACATGATAGGCTTACAACGTTGTGGGTTGTGGGTGGAATAAAGGGCGCAAGTTTTCCGAAAACGGAAATTGATGAATTATCTTTTGCATAATGAAACATTGTAAAATGGATAACTTGTTCAGTAACTTTAAACAAGTTTTGACATGGTTCTTCTGCAGGCGTTTTATGGGATTAAATTACGTTAATGAAAAAGCTTTTATACCTAGTAGGCAAGTAAGAATATATCAATGTATGCACAAACTGAATTATCTCGGACCGACTACTTCGGACTACCATCTACCATCGACTAATCTAAACACGATCAGAGTTCCTAATTATGAGCTGAACCAAAGTCGTCGCAAATTGAACTGCAAAGTTTTATGACTACTAGTTAATTACCGCGGATTTACCCTATATCAGGATAAAAAAAAGCCTAGATACGCTCTTCCAAGTAGTAATCTTCATCTGTGCCAAATTTCTTCCCAATTTCATCAACCGTTCTGGCGTGATAGAGTAACTAACGTCAATCCATAAGTCTATGCAAACTTTTGTATAATAACAGCAGTAAAATAAGAAGTAAGATTTCGCGATCTCTGCTTATTTGTAATTCAGTCGAAGATAAGCTAAATACTGTTCGAGATTGTTTTATTGTTTGACTGTAAAATGATCCAGCTTGTTGAAGGATTCGCCCGGGGATGAGGCTTCCTGCACTACGGGTCTTGGGATTGATTACTGGCAAACTAGTTTGTATTTCTATGGCCTACGGGTATTGTTGCATTTATATAATTTACAAATTAACATACTCCTAAATTCCATTGATTCGTTGTTTGGTAGATAGATCGAAGTTACTTTTGTTGGTGCTTGATTTACTAGTAGTATTGACTTGTAGTCCGCATAGGGCGTGAACAGATAGTTTCACTGTGAATTTATTGATTTTTCATCTTCTATAGTTCATTGAGAATTTATTCATTGTACCTAATTACGTAACTAATTCATGTGAATTCACAAGTTAACTCTGTCGAGAAATTTCTGTTTCTGTTTAAGTATGCAGTTTCTTTACCAACTCAGCATAAATTTATTATATTTGCTTAAATAAAAAATTTACGTACATTTTGAGCGGATGCGGTTCCGGTTTCCGAAAAGTTTATACTTTCTGCGTCTTTCGGAGTTGAAAATTTTCTCGGTAGCCTAATGGATTTTAAACTAAGAAATTCAGTTTAAAACTGGTAAAATAACTGAATAGTATAAAAATAACTTCTGTATATATTTTTATTTCTCATCTACTGCAACACGCGCTAATCTCAAAGTACATTAATTATTTCACTAATTATTATGAAGGTATTAGGTAGATTCACAGGTAAAATACTTTAGATAATACCTTGTTACATCGTGGTATACGATATTCCATTCGATAGTTTTACCGTAAAATCTATTTGGTTCTGGATATAACAGGATACTGAGAACTGATTTAAATGCACTTTAACGATTTTGTCATTAAGCTGTAGAGTGAGAACAAACATCTATAGGGCATGTCTCGTTAATGGCACTGGGTACCTTTTTATGTTGGTATTAAACAAACGGAAAATACGTGTCCAGCATTGTACTAACTACGATGATTAAAGCATAAATGATATCACACACTCTGGAAGAAAAGATTTGAAAAAATAATATATAGAATATTTTCACGCAATTTGCAAAGTACTTTGGGCGATTTTTAATATTGCTACGATTACTACGAGACCCTACAATTCTGGATTTACGTATAAATGCGTATTTATCATTCAGCTGCAATTTGGGGTTGGATAGAATTCCTAACTTGCTACGAGCTACGATTTCGTAGCACGTAAAGTTTAGTGTTCAATATAGGATTTTTTTTTTACTAGTAAATTTAAATTTATTTTCTTGTCAAGTAAAGATTTTATTGTTTTTTTCCGTAAAAAAATAAGGAAATCTAGAAAAGATATAATACTTGTAAAATATTTTTTAAATTCCTATTAAAAGAAAATTAACTTATTAAATCTAAAGATCCGATATATTATTTTCTTTTTGTAACTCACCTAAAAAGTATATTATTGCGATTGGAAATTGATATTGTTTAGTATTTAGTTAAAACAAAATTATTAAATTTTACGTATAGCTTAAAAATCTCGTATATCTTTACTACCATACGAAGCAATCGTAAAATATGTTACAACCGTTATAATGTTTTAATATATTTTAGCTTTAATAGTTCATATCAATTATATTTTATCATAGGTATTCAAATTATTCATAATTAATTAAAATTTTGGAAAACAAAGCACTAGATGGATTTCTATCTTTAAAAAAATGCGTACGTAACAGATTTAAACTTAATTCTGTTCCATATTTCTTTCTTTATTATTGGTTATAATTTTAGGGTTTTTTTCTAGACTTAATTTAACCAATTCGTATGATAACTTATTTGCACAATACTAAGTTTAAAAATCAATCTGAATTCTTCTAGGGGCTTCTTACTAATCCTAAACTTAAGTATTAACTTATAAACTTACCTTATCGAACAGATCACAGCATAACAAAATTTGTAAAATAAAATGAAAACTAATCACTTTAGCAATCACTAATACATGTACAGTCGCATACAGAGTTGTTTACCGGATGGTACTTGGAGTAGTTGTGATGTGTCCGTTCTGAGCACCACGCTTTTATATGGCGTGTCGGTTGACGAGGCGAATGTACCGACAGCAGAAAAAGTTTACTCACACTTTTAGAAAATCTCTTTTATTATTATTTTGTAATATATTTTGTGATAAATTGTGTGTAATATTTATAATAATCGAATTATTAAACCTAGATAATGTTCTGGGAAAGTTTTAATACTGTGAAGTATTTAGGTGAGTTATAATAATATGGCAATGGAAAATTTAACTTAATAATGACTCAAGTCTCAGCTTTAAGAACGAAACGTAAATAGCCATAATAATGGGAACTAATTTGTTAAAGAGGTTTGAGGTCTTGATTGGAGATGTACTTACGGCCTTAATACAAAGAAAATTTTTAAATTACACTCGGAGATATGCTCGGAGATACATATAGAAATACATTGCTTTTTAAAAGGTTGGAAGACTTATGGTCAAATACTGAAACGTCAATCAGTTTGATACTGCCGTTAATTCTCACGCCGACTCTATTTATCTTTATTTAAGGTTCAAAGTGGCGAGAGATAGACATTTAAGAAAGTGTTAAAGTTAATTAGCGTAGTCGTAAGATACACCCAACTTATTTCGGACATATTCATGTATTTACCGTACCTTACCCTATACAGGATTAATATAAAAAGTGTGCATATATACACTTTCTTAAATGTTTGACAGTGTTTGTAAATTTCTGGCGCTTAAGTTTGGGGGTGCATTATAATTAAGTAAGAATAAAAAGATAACTTTTTTACATTTTAAAGCTCTATGATGGATGAATACATTGGTATTTTATTTGTATTTACGTAAAGAACCTATTCATCATAATCACATTGTAAAGTTTTTTGTGAAAGATTCCTTAGGTATTGGTTTTCTTATTTTTTTATTATATTTATACTCTTTTGTAACACAGTATCGACTTTCAAAAACATGACCAATTCATAAGGTTCATTAAACTTTTTGAGAAATCTTAAATATAGATCGTTATAAATTAAGCAAAACCTATTTTGACTAAGAGTATAATATTATTCATAATTTTCTCAAGTTTGCAAGGTTTCGTGCTAAGAGCTATATTTGATCTAACTTAATATTGTATTATAGCATAGCACAAGTTCTAATTATGTAACCGTGTAATATATGTGCCTGGTTTACTACGGTTTACTACATAACAATTTCCGACGACCTCCGTTGTCGAGTGGCGTACACACAAGTTTTCAAGATATCGCCAGCTCTGAGGTCCCCGGTTCGATCCTCGGACGGATCAATGTAGAAAATCACTTTTCTACATCGTCTCGGGTCTTCGGGTCTGGGTGTTTGTGGTACCTTCGTTGTCTCTGATTTCATAACACAAGTGCTTTAGCTTCTTACTTTGGATTCAGAGCAATGTTATGTGATGTTGTCCACGTTATCATATATATCATTATCTTTTTATTACTCGTTCCGAATCATTTCTAAATAGTGTTTCCTGGCGGTTAACAGTTAAGTTTTTCATAATATGCAATTATCATATTTATATAAGATATTATATAGCATATTTATGTAAGATATTAATATTAAATGCAACTTTCTTAAATGAGACATAATCTTACTGTAAAACGCAGTGTAAAAGACAAGCCAGCAATAAATTCTGCAAAAGTCTGCATAACTTCAATGAATTTCACTTTATCTGCCCACAGAACAGAAAATAGATCTCCGTGATTGTACCATATTCTTACTAATAAAAATCTTATCTTACGCATTATTATAGGTGATTTTAGCTATTTTTTCTAACAAATGGAGGAAAACGTCCAAATCGTCACTATGTAAGCATCGCTGCGAAAACCATATTATTCTTTAGCACCCGAAAGTTACTTACAATCCTATTTAAGTGAGTCGTAACTCCCATTTTATATTTGGTTAATATTTGTATAACCATCATCGATAAACACCGCAAAATGAATATAAAGATTGTAAAATTTTCGAACGACGAGACCATTTGATATAATATTAAACAAATTAACCAACCCCCCATTAAAATATTTGATGTGAAACTCTTTCAGTTAGTTTTATAAATTAATTTTAACATCCTTGTTCTGAAGGCCCTTTTGAAGCCCTATACGTACAAAGGTTCCTTGACCTTAACCCTTAGAAGGAAACCAAATTCTCGTACTACATTACTATCAGTTAGTCTATTTATAGCTATCCACTATCAAGTACTATTTCTGATAACCCAGTCTAGTTTGTTCCATTCCAATTTGTCACTGGCCCATTAGTGACCAAGTTTAAGTAAACGTTGTTAATGTCATGCGATCTTTAACCTGAATTGACGTATACATGTTTGACTCAATTTATGCACTTCTGAGTTCTGCATCCAGATTTTATCACTTCATTCGAACCTATTAAGGGTTTTTTAAAGAAAAGTAAAATTAAGAAAATTCTGGTTAAAGCTATAGCGCTTTTTGTATCATTATAGAAGGTACTGAATCCTAGATGTTATTTTGGGTACATAAATAAGCATTACTAGTGTATGTATTCAATTTAAATTTACGTTTTTTAAAGACTGAACTTTCCACAGCGACACAGAGCAAAATCCAGCCTTCCATTTTTCATATCCCTTGCAACTTAACCAAGCAATTCAAATAAAAATAGTAAAGTAAATAAAAATACAAAAAAACAGATAACATAAACGACAGTCTTCAAAAAGAGAGTAATATAGTAGCAAAAGGAGATGGCTCAGCTAATGCTGTACGGGGACGAGCACGACCCGTCACAGCGTTGATTTTCAGCCATTCTCTCTCCCAAGTTGAAATACGGGAGTAGCAGGACGATATAATTGGCTGTACCAATCGCTAAACAACTTCTTAAAAAGTATTGTTAAACATCTTTAAGTATTATAACGTAAAATAAAATTGAGTAAACCAAAAGCTGCAGTTCTGAAAGGAATTCCAAATCTTTCTTGATATTTTAACACTTATACAGGAATCATTTAAAAGGAGTGTGGATATTCAACAAGGTAATCAGGTGCACAAAACTGAACAAAATCGTAGAAAATCACTCAATAAGTCATGTGACCTGTCACTTTGTATGAAAAGTTCATTTTCCATTTTAAGATTTCGACCTATGTTCCTTGGGAAAAGTTGTTCAGTGCACCTGATTACTTCGTTGAATACCCGCAATCCTAAACATTATTCCTGTATGATGGTTAAAGCAGGATATAGGGCGAAAACTGGAACCTATTTAAGAACACCAAACCACGTATGCTTATATTTCAAATATTATTCAAGTAGGTGGTAGGTACGTGAGATTCTCAGATATTATGAATAATGAATATCTCAATTATCATATCCTTGCGATAGTCGATGTTATTGTAGTATGAACCTACTTTGTAGGTTTCTAGGTAAGTTACAAATTATTAGTTTAATTAATTCAAGATCATTTAATTAATGTTCAAGGAGAAAGTTAGGTGAAGCGAAATTTATCATAAAGATCATGAAAAAAAAAATGTCTTGACTTTATTAATGCGACAATCATAAAACTTTCTAACGCAGCAAAAAAATGAAATAACATTTGATCTTATAACTACTTCAAATATGAATATCAGTTAAACAATAAAAATTTGCAAAAAAAATGTCTTAAATAATAATGTTACATTTTTCTGCTAACGATACTTGGTCCGCGCGACCAACTGTTGAATTGCAATAGGACATTCTGTGCCTGATCGTAGGACGAAACGTCCCTGTTTTCCCACTATTTCATACTCATTGGTTTGTTCCACAAAATTATGGTCACTTATACCCCATTGGTATCGGAAACCTTTATTTTTAACAAGTTTAAACCTTCCTGCTGTGTTATTTTCCGCCATATTGATTTTCTTTTTTTTAATTTCCTATTAAAACTGTTTAATATTTTTTGTCACGATTTATTTTTAGACTTTTTTATTGTTAGCTTTTTTATTTTGTTCGTTGTTTGCTGTTTTTTTAATTTGATTATTGTCTGCTTGCTGGTATCGGAAAATTTTATTTGTAACAGGTTGAAAGCTTTCTCTTCCGACATTTTCCGCCTGAGGTTTTGTTTTGCAATTTTCTTGCAAAGAGACAGCATTACGTTTTTATTAAGAATATTTTGTATTGATACGGGGTAATACAGTATCCTATAGAAAGACTGATTGTCAGAATAGTAATGACTTAACAACTGTTAATGATCACCGTATGACAGTTGGGACCAACAGCATAACGTACATTTCGAGGTATGGAGGGTATCTTTATAAATGGTCACCCATCCACGGACCAAATGCGGCAAGCGCGCATTAACCTTTATCGGTCTAACCGTACGACTTACACTTAGCCAAAGTCCAGAAGCTCACATAATCCTTTAGATATGAATATTTTGATACCAACAATATACTCGTGACTTTCATACGAGTCGAAATGACAACTCGCTTCAAATTTGGAAAATAAAATTGCCCTTACAAGATTCCACTGCTGGATAATCGCCTTCCTCTTATTCTGTCTTGTGCGATTCCGGCCTAAACCTGCATACCTGATTAGATCATCACACCACCGTCACCGATATCGATTTGGGCAACGATGTCTTTCATCATACACCCAGTGGAAGAAAAATGAAATGAATAGAAGAAAAATCACTTACTCAACCATTAAACCCAGATGAAGCAGTTTCACATTAAAATTGATCTTGTTATCGGGGATCGTAATAATTGTATACAAACAAGCCGTGTTTACCTCGATTGTAGGCGTGAGCGCAACCGACATTACTCGCATAGTCCCTACATCCGATATCTTTGTTGTAAAGATGATTTTGTTTGTTTTACCCCAAATTTAGGGTTATTGACCCTATCATCACCACTTTTCATAATTCTTCGTCAAATTAAAAAAAAAAATAGAGTTCTATTTCAAAGTTATGCAAAGTTAAGCAAAAAAGATGCATACGATCCTTATGTGGCTTAAAAACTACAGACAGCTGTGTACCGCATTTTAAAAAATTAAAATTGTTGACATTACCGGCCTTGTACATTTTGGAAACTACAATATTTGTTAAATTAAATCCTGAAATATTTAGTAAATTATCAATAGTGAATAAAAACCCAGTACGATCTCAATACCAAAATAAAATATGTAATATTATATGTAAGACATCTTTAATGCACAAGAGTTTCTTTGGTGTAGCTCCAAAAGTATACAATAAATTGCCGGATTCAATAAAAACATTGCCATTGTTAAAATTTAAAAAAGTGCTTAACAAATTTTTAGTTGAAAAGTGTTACTATAGTTTAGAAGAATTTTTTAATGATAAATTTTAAGTTAATGTGTTTTACCGTATACCTTCTTTACTTTTGTTTTCCCCTCTATTTGTATGCCTTGCAGGCAAAACATAGCGTTCTTTTATAATTTTAAGATCTTTTATGTATTTTTCACCTATGTTTAACAAATAATAAATGATTTGATTTGATTTGATTTGATTTGATTTGATTTGATTTGATTTGAAAGTTATTTGTCTTTCTTACAACATCCGCATTGTTCACGTATTTTGGTTCATGTTTTGTACGGACTTAGCGTTGTGATTTGACAAACATTACTTCTATTATTTCTTCGTAAGAATACTAGGATAGTTCTCGACGGATAAGTTTAAGTCAGTACAAAAATAGTTATTTACAAGAAAGTAGTCGATTACAGGTCCTCACGTCTAAATATTTGCTTATACTTTGTTTAATATCTGGTCATTTACTTTAGGAATTTTACGTGTAAATAATTTATTGTACTTGCATTTTTTATTTATATTAAGTTCGCAATCTGTTAAACAAAATTATAAACTAAGTATGTGCTCGGTCACGCATCGTTTGGGTGCACATTCCTACGTATGTTCAAAATGTCCGGTTTTAACATTTTCTCATCTTGGTCTTGAATTGTTGTTTTCGCTGGTTTTTAAGATACTCCAGGTAAAACCGTGTAGGATCATTATCGTTAGTTTTCTTGCAGTTTCGTAAAAACACCTATTAAGAATGCATCAACAAGGAGATAGTCAGTGCTTTCATTGCACTGAAGTACAATTGCTAAAGATCGTTAAGAAAACATTTATAATAGGTATTATTGTCTTACCTTTTTAACTGGCTTCCTATAAACGTCCCACTGTAGGGCACAGGCCTCTTCCCATATAAAGAAGGAATGAGCATTGATCGCCAAGCTGGCTCACTGCGGGTTGGCGATTTCAGATTCAATTCTTTTTGGAATTCAGGTTTCCTCATGAGTTTTCGTCATTCGTTTGGTCAACAAACATCTGAAATGTTTCCATGGCGTGCCAGTGTCATGGTTAACCTGGTCATGTAAAGGAAGTAATCTATACAAATCTAAAAGACTGGAAGATCTTTCTATTTTTATATCTACCACTCAAGATTGAAAAAAGATCTTTTTGTATTCTAGCCTGATTCATGAGAAATTGTAGACTAGCTTTTGTTTTTTTAATGTTTTGCGCATAATATGTTAACCTATGAAATTAAGAATTCTCTGAGGACAGCTAGTTGTTTCGATAATTTTCTGTTAAGTCAATTAGTTAAAACAAACTGCATGCCATTAAAACACGTTAACGTTTTTCCCTTTCTTACTTGGACTGTAAAATAAGCCACCTACCTACCCTTAAAATCGGTGCTGGAGATCAGATAGGCAGCCGCTCCATATAAATTAGTGGTGTGCAGCTCCTGGTGAAACTGTGAGCCCGTTCACACTTACATTAATGTTGAGAAAGGAAACATCTTACTAATAAAGCCAGCAATTAATGTTTAAATGTAATAGTCAACAGCAAAAGTAGATAATTGACGATGATGATTAGTAAATTGAGTTTATATTATAACCTTTGAAGTGAAAACTGATCACAGAACATGGCAACTGTTCTAGTAGTAAATGTTTGTTTTAATTTACAATCACATACTTTTTTTGTGCACCTACATAATTATAAATATAATAACTGGTTGATTATTTGATAAATAATAAAGATACGACAGATAGCGTAGCGTAGGTAAGGAAAAGGTTTCTGTTGAGCACATGAAGTGGTTAACATTTTGTCTTGAGTTTCCCCTAATAGCGTAGGAGTATTCTAAAATACAATGACGTATTAGTAAAACGCAATACCTACTCAACGGTTTCAATAAAATGTAGAGATAAAAACGTTGTCGCGTCCGATATCATCTTTATGAACGTAGGAATTTTACGAGTTCTCAAATTGCGTTTTGAGTTTCAACTTTTGTGGATGGTCATTTCTCGCTATTACCGTTCTTCACAATTTTTTGTAGTATATGGGGAGAGCAAAGTATCGCGTAATATTCTGAAGTATGTGATTTCGTTACAATATTTATTGAAATATTATTAATTCTTGTGGCGTGAAGAGAAATTTGGAGAAGATTCTTTTCTCTACACATTTTTGTTTTCGTAAGAAGCTAACGTTGGAAGTAAATAAAAACTATAATAAGGTACTGAATGAATGCGTTTACAAACATTTAGATTTGTATTAAAAACTTAAATGTTATTAAATGAGTGCTAATCTTACATTTTAATTAAAATAAATACCAAAAAAACAACCTAAATCACTCAAGCAACAGATGACCCAGAGATAATTTTCCATTACAAACACATGTTGGATACACAATCGTCAAATAACATGGATTAAGAGCTTCGTAACATTTATAAGAAAGTAGCACCTGAGATGAGGGTTGATTGAATGAAAACAAATGGAACGTATTAACTAGACGCGTGGGACATCAAACTGGACCCTCTATAAGGTCCGTCTACATTTGAACTTAAAGCGTGTGATTACTTCTTAGCCGACTACAATAAAGAAGGTTCTAGAGCCTTTTTCTTCCATTCCAAAAGAGATATCCGGTATCCGCCTCTGTCTTCGCATATTATCCTAAAATCAATTTTCTCAATTTAACAGTCTACAGTATATGACTAAGTTGACATACGTCAATATCACCTGATCCTCCGTCTTTCGTATCCAATCTCACCCAATTACAAACTTTGTTAAAATTGATATATATATTATTACTGGGCTTTGTAGTGAAACGAAATTGTGGAGTCATCACCGAAAAATGTTTTCACATCTTTAAAATAATTGAATCGACCACAATAGTTTTTGGATATTTGCATTTTAATTTGGGGCTTGGCTTATGTGGAATGTGGATCTCTCATTCGCTCTTTAAGCAATTTTGCCCTAAAATATGCGGAATCGTTTTAGAAAAAACAGTGCTTTGAAAATTTGCTTTTGTACCATTCAGCATAGAATGAATGTTATTTCAATATTGAATATGTATTTATCTCGCCATTCGTTTACATTTAAACTTCAATTTTTTTAATGTCTTTCGCAAAGTAACTACGTACCTAAAGTTTCAGTTTTCTAAAATATTTTTCTATTTTTTCACCGATTTAGAAAACAGGAAAACTTATCTTAAGTTTACTTTTTTCTGTGTCTTAAAATATGTATAAATTGCCTGAGTAGATTATTTGCGTTCATACTTATAAACAGAAGGTTTTATTTCAACAGATTTTATTTAAAAAAGTGTAATACGTCCTTAAACAATTTCCTTTCCTTTAATTAATTCGACTAGACGAGTAACCCACATGTTTCAGTGTTCGTTTTCGTTCACACATACTTTTGGCGGAGGAAGTATTCCTCAAGATTGATCAGATAGTTGGTAAAGTCCGTTTCACGAAAGAAGTCCCACAGACGCGGCGCTAGTGTCAGTCATGCTACAGAATTTTGCTAACCTCTAATGTTGTACATTCCCCTAAAATGTATTTTTATACCTGGCGACCAGAGCCTTAGGTGAACACAAATCATTCCCCGCAGCATTAGCTCCATTTATTGCCGTGGGACTCCTTTCGTGAAACGGACTCTATACCATACATTTGTTTTCTCCATAAGTTAGAGCGTGATAAGTAGATTAAATAATTTTTCATATATCATGTTTTGTTTTACTCACTCAGGATTCTTGTTTGAAGAATAGCACTGCAAGTTGTAATGTTTTAGCGGTCCCATCTGATACTAACCTTCAGACAAATAGCTGCTGCCATTTGATCTTATTTTTTCATCTACAACATCCAGTACCTATTTCCGGACGTGCAGAAAATCCTTCAGAGAATTTCAGTCTCTGTTAAAAATATGACACTAAAAATAACAATGAATATTCTTAATGTGTTAGAAGAGTCGATTCAGCAAGTACACAATTATTCTAAGTAAATATTATTTATGAAGAGTAAGGATCTTGTTTAATTAGATGTGTAACAAACACTTACATGATATTAGTAGTAATTATACGATTGGGATTGTACGCTAAGCCAAGGCTATTTATTGATCAATATGAATAGTCGATAGTTTCCTGGTATATGACAGCAGCACTAAAGACTTTTGCGTTCCCTTAACCTCCACTCTATACTGCACTATTTTGGAGACTATTATAGAGATAGGGAAAACAGTAATTTTAGGGTAGAAATTTTTAGTCCTCCATTACTTAAGCGGGTGTTTTCAGAAGCCAAATCCACATCTGTTGCTTTTCCAAACTCATTCAAATTTATTTTCCCACAAACAAGTTCATAATAAAATTATTGTAATAACTAGGGTCGACCTCTCTTACTGGCGATACCCCAAAACAAACAAGCCACGACAAAAAAAAATGATCAAACAACTTTAGTGTAGTGAGTGTAGTCAAATTCTATCTCCAAGCAAAACCAAATACTGCTGATTTGTAACTCTCTATGAAAGTACCGATACATAGCTTAGGTCGCAGCAAGTTTAATATAAACGCTTCTGTATTCAGCCTGTCAATATGGCCTCATTGTGTGCGATTGAAATGAAGACTTAATGCCAATGTTATAACTGGGAAACTTTCTATTAAACTCTGCAGCGCTGTCCATAGTTTGTCAGTTGTTTTTTTACTTCCTAATGCAGGCTTTGTGATAAAAAGATACTGAGAAAGTTGCTTTTTTATAATCGTTATTTAAATAAAAAAAAAATATTACACAAAAATGTTAATAAGAAAGCAGAAGAGTATAAAAAACCCAAATACATTATGACATTCTTTGTTAAATTTTAAAATGAATTTGAAATAAATCGGTTTTGAGGTAAACATATTATACCTTTGAGGCATATTTCCTATCGATGATAAATATCTATAAATATATTTTGATCTCCCATTGTCAGAGATAACAACCTACAAAAAAAAGAACAAAAATAGAAAGAATTGTTCGATCAAGAAAGGTAATATGACAACTCCTCAGAATAAATATTTTTCATTACTAACTCGAACGGTTATAAAGAAGTCCTATACGTTAAGAAGTCACGAAACCACTTAAAACAAAATTGTTGTTATAAGATTTTCGAAAACATAAATAATGATGAGGATAAAGAAATTCAAACTTATTCACGTGAAATAATCAAAAGACACAAGAAATTCGACTACATTTCAGTTAAACAGTCGGCATTTAATAGCTTTGTGACGTCCATAACGGCACACTAAAATTAATAGCTAGCGTACTACGATATACGCCACTAGTTCAAAACATGTAAAAGCAAATTGACCATGCTAACACCCCATATACACCCTCGTTTGTCATAGGGGTTCATTCGCATGCTAATGTTATAACTACTACTGTTTTGTTACAGATACACACGATTTGAAGTCATGGTAAGTGATTTTGATTATTATTTTCATGTGTCAATGTCATGCGTAGGCCGAAAAAGATCAGGGTTATACTTTAAGGCACCACAGAGGTCCTTTATTGCGTTTTTCTTTGTTCATTTTTTCATTTAAGTTCTGTTTCCTTCGAGGAGCTGTAGGCTTCGGTATACAGTATACAGTTTAAGAGTTGTTCACTGGCACGCTTGATGAATTTTCCGTCAGTCGACCTGTTCTGATTTCGTTGGTTCTTAAAAACCTTTGAATTATACAGTCCCGTTTAAAAAAAGTTCAAGATCTGCTCCGACGACGATCATCTACCACCTTTCTTGTTCGGTTATTGGACCTTCGTTAAGTCCTACTCAATGGCCTGTTGATTAGAGAGTGACCCTGACTGCTAAGAACTCGTGTGTTTGATTTCCACCCAAAACTAATCTTTGTGTTAAGAACATCATATTTTGTTCTGTCTGAGTGTAATTAATTATGTCTTTGGAAATATAAAAGTATGTTTGAGAAAGAAAGAAGTGCTTGCGGCGATGACGTGTATTTGAATGAAAGAAAAATGAAGCAAGCAAAAATGAGAGAAGTTCAGGGAGATGATAATGATGATCAGTTGTCTAGTTGCCAAAATACAGGCCCTGGATCAGATGACCATGCGTGAGTTATCCCAAGATATTATATTATGTTACTATATCGTGTTTGACTGTTTGTTAAATAGAAATTCAAGTTCTGCTCCGACGGCGACTGCCCGCTGTGGGCCCTGGCTGGCCTGCACGCGCTCTCCACGGTGCCGTCAGCCTTGTTCTGGACACTAGTACAGCTAGTCATAGATGAACAGCCGGTAAGTATTTTAAGTTAATAACACTGATATTTTAAATGCGACAGTAACTCTGTCTGTATTTTACGTTAAGCCGCTGCACTAATTTTGATGTCACTTCGTATGGGGTAAGCTTGATCCTAAAAAAGGAACTTGGGTACATCTTGCTGTAAATACCGAAATATACGCGGGCGGATCCGCAGGCAGCAGCTAGTTGAATGGGATTCTATTTTGACCACTTAGGTACTACGGATGAATACTGGTATGGAAAAGTTTAGTGATTAAATAACTTGTAGATGATTTGCACGTAGTTTAAATGACAAAATAATAGACGTTTCAGCTAGTACCAAGTTTCCATAAGTTCTGAAGTTGCTGGCAAAAGATAGTCTATGAACTTCTAATATGTTTGCGCTACGCTATTCTACGAATGTGCTACGAATGCTAAGAATTTTCACCTATCTTCACACATTCATTTTAAACATTGAATATCATGTTTAAAATTCTTCCAAACGATGAGATATTACGAGTAAGTATATAATAATTCGATATTATAGATATACAATATCGAATTATTATATACTTACTCGTATATTTTGGTATCTAAAATGTAAGTCTCGTATAACTATGTATGTACCTTTGACACGTTTGCTAAATTCAATTGTATCATTTCATCATATCGTTCCTTTGTCTCAGATATTAGTTCTTGATGTGTATTTGCCTGGTTTTTTTATTCATATGATTAACCTCATGTTTCATACACTGAAATTAAAGTATGACAAATGGTATTAAACATTATCTATTTGGAATTTGTTTTTTAGAAAGATTACTAGCAATATGGGTCGCACATTACTAGTATTCTTTTTAACCCCTCGTGCTAAGCTAAGATGCTTGTGTTACGAGTGGGTTCACGTCGGTAGTGTAATGGGTGGGATTTGAACCCGAAACCACATGATCGCAAGTCCGACGACCTAGCCATTAGGCTACCGCCGCCGCCGCCGCTTCGATTTGGATTTAATTGTGTCTCATGTACTTAACTTTCTTTTGTTTTATTTTTAAATTTTCCTAACTAAACGGCAAAACAAAAGATTATCTGTTTTTAGAAAAGAATACCTATTGTTTTATTATACTTTAACACTAAAACTTAAATTCTTTTTAAAAATGTTTTAAAGCAATACTTCCACGAAACTCCTTTTTAGATAAAATAATACATATTTATAATGTTCACTTTTAAAACGGACGAACTATTTTATTTGTATTGACGTCTAGACAATACTCTGAGCTTATTTCTAGTGACTATTTTTATCCTCTACAGAATTTAATATGATGGAACAAAGGTACAGTTTGTCCATGGGTTTTCGTCTTGGTTTTTAAAAAAGAATTAATTGGTAAAAAAAGATATTCAAGTCTGGGTGTTCTTTGTGCATGTGATTTTAATGTTTGTGAAACCCCCGCGACACAAGGATTAAAAGGAAGCGTTTCGTTTGAATATTTTTAACAAATACAGCATATTTTTACAATAATGGAGTAGGTAGGTAAACTTCGATATTTTTAAATGCTATCCGTAACAGACTTTTCGTGGTTTATGTATATCTACAGAAATTATTTAAAAAAGAATGATGTAGTACATCTTAAATGTTTCTTAGGTCATATTTTGCTTTTTTTTATTTATTTGTATACTGTAAAAGTGACTATGTTCGTTTAAAATAGCATTTCGAATAATTATATCAATTTATTTAAATTAAATTACAACGCATAGAGCCAATTACAGTAATTTAGTAAATTATATACTTTAGTATACAGAAAGGACAAGTTTGGTAACATTTTAATTTCACAATTAATCTTTTAGACAATTTATCTTATGGTATACACATAATTAATTATATACATAAAAGTCCACAATAGGGATATTTAGAAACGTAAAAATCCTATCAGGCCGTCAGTTAGATGATAAAATAAAAATTTACAAAGACGAAGCGTAAGTTTTGGAATAGGGCTTATAACGTCACAACGTTAACAAAATTTGTGGGACTTAGTGACGTCACATGAGTTTTCCATTAACTTTATTTTCGTATTGGTTTGTTTACGAGATGAAAGAAACAATACCTACGTGTCTATTATTTTTTGATCATCTAAAATGGTAATTGAAAAAAAAAACCAGTTAACTTCCCTTCTAAAGGAGAAAGAATACATATTTATGCTGTTCCAGTAAATAAAAGTACAAAAAATATTTAACACAAATCACTCATAAAACAGAACCGTCTCCCAACTCAGCATAGTGCACCTAGTTTTACCAGATAGCACTGATAAATACAATTTTAGAGTCAGATCTAGCCGCCATTTTGAAGTCATATTTGTTCTTATAGTCTCTCGTATTTACTTCACAAAGAGACATTTCCGCATTCCCTGAAATAACAGACGAAGCTAATATTAAGTTAGTTTTAATATTCTTCTTAATACGATGTTGCACTTAACTATTTGTTTTGTTTATACGTTTTATGTTGGGAAGATATCGGCTTACCTTTTTTTTGTATAATATCAGTAAGATAGTTTAGTACACACCTGTTTTAGTTGTCCGGAATGTAGATAAAGTAATCTTTTTGCAAATTACAGCGTTGAAATAATATAAAATAGAGAAAGGGATCATACTTAGAAATATGTTTTGAATACTGTTATATGCACACATAAGTATAAAAAATACATACTGCTTCTTAAATAAGCTACTGGTATAACTAAAAATGTTTCTATGCCATTTTTTTTTTTAGGTGTCTATGTATCCAAGGACTAGCTATTAGGTGGATGATATTTTTTTCACTGGTCACTCCCGGATGTTTCGAAACCACGACACTTAATGAGACATTTGTTTGTCTCGAAGACCAGTAAAGCAGTCAAAGCCTGGGCTCAGGCTAAGAGCGGTAGATCACAAATAAAAACCTTTTATGTAAACTTCTCTAGCGACTCTGGTGTACATACAAGATAATAATATGATAATATTGTACATCATATTACACGAAATCATAAATGTTACCTGCTAAGACAGTGATACACTAAAAGAAATGAAAATAAACTAACTAAACATATTCTGAACAGGAAACTTGGAAAAAAGACCACTCTCCTCATATTAATAAAGTGTAATTTGCAATGTTTTCCGAATCCCTCTGCTTGTAATACTCTGGAATAACATAAAGTGTGTTTCCTTTGTCAATTTGTCCAGATGTGTCCGCTGATGGACTCGCCCACCGTCCCTTTGAGTACGACCACATAATTGAATAGTCCTGTCTAATGTTTAATGTTATGTGACCTTTTACATGTAATAGTCTTAATTTGAATTATGAAATTGGATTATGTTTGTGGCTGGCTTGAAAGTCGAACTTGGTTTAAATTGTTGCGTAGATCGGACAGTTTTGGTAGGTTGTAATGATACATTCTATTCGTAGCAATGTGGAGCCGCTACGCCCACGACTGTAGTTAGCCTACAAGCCTAGAGTATTAGTGTTCTGTGACTACAAGTTTCCTGCTAAATAACGACGTAGAGAAATGCTCTACCGCAGCACCTCTTCGGAATTAGTGACTTTCCTGAAATTAAAAATGTTTTTTGGAAAAAAGCCTTCCACTGACCTATGCTTTATTTCTGTTTTGTTTAGGGATATAATATACCTACTCCCAAGGTTTAATTAATGATTCATATTTTCGCAGGACGAAGATCAAATCATGGAAATACTGAAAGATACACACTTGAGTAAGTAACTACTTAATGTACACAAGTTTACAACTTTTGCCAAAAGCACAGAGAGACCCCATCAAATGCGCCAGGCGGAATCATCCCAAAACTATTGATTTTGTCTTGATTGATGTCACCATATTGAACTGAATAGGTACCGTATTTTACTTGGAACAACTGACTATCCTGCCTTCACAATTCATTTACTTGGTCCCTTGCAACGACGCCTTACCTATACTAGTATAAGTAGTTAAGATCTGAAGTGTCTAGTATGTATCTGTAGTTAACATTCTTGCTCATGTAATTGTAATAAAGGCAGCTGATGCTTTACCAACCAGTCAGGCTTCACTCAAAAACCTAAAAACGTTATTTCCATTTCAGTCTGAGTGTGCGTTTTCCTCCCTCCAGGGTCGGCTTTCAGTCTCTTCGGATTTAACTAAATACCCTATTTTATGAAGCAACTTCCTGTCTACCGTCAACATCCATATATTTAGTCCTGAATATATTACATAGAGCTTAGCAAAATCGTCCGTGGCAATACCATGCTCCGCCCGGAAGGTAGGGGGACCTTATTGCGTAATGATACTCCCATCAGTTGCTTTCCATCCCACGGACACGGTGTTCCACCCCCGCTGCCTTATATCTCCCGTCACCCGCAGACCATGGAATTGTCGAACGTATTTGCCAAGCTACATTCAACTTAATCTCTCCAGCTACGCGGGACGAGTGTGCCCGTGCTGCTGTCGTCATCCGCTGGGTGGTGCAACAAGCCTACTCGTGCAACTGCAATAGCGGACAGCTGATGCGTGACCTGCTGGTGCTGGGGGTCCCTCGAACCCACGCTAGCGCCCTTGCTGATGCTTTGAATAACTACACAAATGAACATCCTCGTCAGTTTCCAGCGAATGGGTTTGTTTGTAAGTAATAATAGAAAATTCCTTTAGACCAGTCAGCCTATGTACTAGAATTCAACATCTATTAGCGTTCATACTAAAAAAAAAAAACTTGAAGGATGTATTTCGGATAACCTCAAAAAAAGAAAAAATGGATAAACCGACTTGTCTAAATTGGAGTTTTCCATTAGATACTAATTTAAACATTGAAACAATAATATCCTACCTCTCTATTACTTGGATATTAATCAAAACCCTTAGCGGCCTTTTCATTTAGGAGATCCAATTGTTTCTTTATCTTTACAGTAGATAGACTGGTGGACATATCAGTGACTCCAGGCCCTGAGGGCACGGTTGACACTTACGCCATGACGCTGGAGACCAACAACGAGTTGCTCAGAGAGCAGAGAAGACAAGAAATGCTGATAGAGAAGACCAGAGCCATGGAACTGCTGGAGGACCTCAAGAGGGCCTATAGAAGAATGTCGGAACTTGATCACCCATAAATTTATATGCAGTTCTTTACCTTGTAAGGATTTTTCCCGAGCTATCTGCCTAATACACTTACGTAATGGCTAAAGCAAAGCTCAATTTTAATAAAAAGTAGTATGTAGAGAAGTAGTTGCATTTAAAATCAGTTAATCAATTAAGTATTTACTGAATTATATGTCTTTTGATAGTTTCCCAAATATTAAAAGTAGTAGCACTTAAATTTTCACTAACCATTAAAGAGACTTAAATTAACTGGCAACACATAATCCAACAGAATATATATATAATAATTGACTGCACGGATAGCAGAGTGGTATAGGTCACCACGCTAATTACCACTGTGCGGGACGTGCTGCGGGTTCGATCCCCGCATGGGACAAGTATTTGTGTGATCCACAGATACTTGTTCCAAGTCTGGGTGTTCTTTGTGCATGTGATTTGAATGTTTGTGAAACCCCCGCGACACAAGGATTAAATTTCTTAGTGTGGGCGTCGTTTTAAAAAAAAAAAAAAAAAAAACAATAAATAACCATAAAAATAGGGCGGGGAAACTGCGTGGAAAAGACCTAGTATTATTTAGTACCTAGTATTTCCTACATAATTTTATATTCTTCCTAGCGAATAATAAATTAAATTATATTATTTACCGGACTATCATACACCTCGCATTACCTTCTTATATTTTTTTATTTATATTCTACAATAGGTACGCCAATACGAAAGTAGCAACCCTAGCCGAAAGTTTGACTCGCGGTTGATTAGTTTTAACTTGAAAAAATAGTTATTATTATACTTGTTACTTTTTCTGATATACTGCACCTAACTTATAACTTTAATAAAACTAGTCTATTAATTTATGAAGTTTAATTTATTGCCTACGTTATCCTAAATCCTTTTACTAAAATCATTACACTTCTTTTAGAACTGTAATGATTTTAGTAATCGTCACAATATTGGACAACACAAAAATGACAAGACGTAGGTACCTACCTACGTCGAATTCTCGAATTGTACCTACTGTTCCCACAAGAACAAAGTTAATTTATTTTAACAATACTAGCAACGCAGTTGTGTTTACAATTACGGATTATTTTTGAAACATATCAATTAAAAACTAATTATTTTAACCGAAACTTAAATTCGCTATATCTATGTAGTTACTCGTTATTACGTACAATGATATTAAAAGTAAAAAGGTGATTACGTATAAGAAAACAATAAATTTGGCATCCCTTTATGACAGAAATGTGCTGCCATTTATAATTACAACAATAAAATCGATCAAAATAATGACTTGTTTTTATAGATTTGAAAATAAGATATTTTCTTATCCTAGCAAAAAGCTAGCAACCCTGTTTTTACCACAGATTATGAAACCTCCTGCTAATCTTGTGTTATCTTGTCACTTTGTCAGAGTGGTATTGCTGCGTATATTATTATGTATTTGTTTTGCTATTGTTATTGTGTGATACTAAAATCGTTATAATTACATATAAGTGAACAATAATTCATAAGTATTATGCTTTAAAGAATATCAGCAACTGTTTCATAGGTAGTTTATTTTATAAGAAGGTAGTACCTACTTCGTCTACTTATTTGAAAGAATTTTGTGTTCAATCAGCCGTATTTATGTGTTATAAAGGTATGAACTGCGTAATATATATTTTTCTAACACAAAAATTAATTGATCAATTAAAATGTTATTAATTTAGCACAGTTTAGCGACTTACAATGTTTGATCAGAACATAACCTGAACTAAAACCCCCTTTTTCAGATGATTATTTTGTGCACTATCTGCAGTGATTTAGTAAATCAAGCTGAAAATATCTACGTGACAAAATGTGGGCACATTTTTCACCACCATTGTCTCGCGCAATGGATAGAAAGGTAAAATTAAAAATCTCGTTATTCATATCATCTTACAAATAAATAACTTCGTCGTATGATTTCTTCCCAAAACACTTGTAATGTATTGTTTATGTAATGGAGAGTAGCTAGTATGCTTCTTATTTCAATCAGATAAAATGTCTATTTCCAAGAATAGGTACCTAATATTATTATGTAGGTAAGTACTTTACACAACAATAAAATGTTTCTTATAATGTGAAGACGATTTTATTGGATTCTCATAGAAGTGGTAAAGAAATAGAGTTATAATAAATTGAACATCGAAATGAAGACAAAGCAATCTTTTTTTCCACCCTGATGAATTTTAATTGTTGTTTATGTAAAATGCATGTGTTTGACAAGTATGTTAACATTTTACAATTTTATTAGGTCAAAAACCTGCCCACAATGCAGAAACAAAGTGACAGACAAGTGTATGTTCCGTCTATACCCAACTGTGTCTAATGAGAACACGGGAGAGGATGCGGCGACACTGCAGTCAAGGCTTGACGATGCCCAGCTCCAACTGCGGCAGCAGAGGGTCAAGTATAAGGAAAAAGAGGAGAAGATTATCGCTGTAACTGCTGACTTGAAGAGACAAGAGTTGGTGTTCATTATTTATTATTATTTTGAACTTATATTTAATTATATGGATTTGTGTATGTTTTCATTGAATAGTCTCCAAATCTGCTGAACCAATTTGTAAAATTCATTCACTGTTGGGAAACTACACTATCCCCGGGTGACATAGGCTATTATTATAACATTTTATAAAATAAAATATTATACTGCGGGCGGAGCTGTGCAAAACCACTATTCCATTAGAAAAACCAACTGCTATACTAAACATAAAACAACCATTAGAATAGGAAACATGTTTTATGTTTTCTGAAAACATCTTTTGGCATTTTTTTTAAGAAAACTAACTTATCAGTTGCAGGTGTAGAAGAAGAGTTTATATCACTAATTGCCTGGTATTATTCCTGTGTTGGGCAAAGCTTTTCTTTATTTGAAAGTTGAAGAATGTTTTTTTAACCAAGACTCAACTGTTAATATTAATTCACATTTAACTTTACAACTCCAATTCGTTCGGTACAAACTTATGGTGGAAAATATGGTGTTTGCTGTGCTTAAAAGACATTAAAATCTAGCAAACTAGAAAAAAAAATTGTCTGTGTCGTATTCTGGAGGTATCCCAAAAACCACCTACGGCAATAAAAATATCTGTTATGAATTTATCTATTTTTGAATGTCATTAATTGTATGAAGAATAAAATATACTTTGTTTTAATTTTCAATTACTAACATCTTGCTGCTTTCAGTGATCTTCTAAAATCATATGAGAAGCGACTAGTGAGCTTTGACTCTAAGGTCCTGGCTTTAAGGGAACAGCTGGAGTATGCTAACATACAGAACAAAGAGACGTCAAGGATTAAGGAGGAGAATGAGGGACTCAAGAAGAGTATGCAGACCTTGAATGGGTATGTTTGATTATGGTAACTTACAAATGCAATATGTAATTATGAAGCTGTAGCTGAAGCATATAATATAATAATAATACTGGCCTATAAACGTCCCACTGCTGGGCACAGGCTTCTTCCCCTATAGAGAAGGGAAGAGCATTGATCACCGCTTGCTCTTCTGATTCCAATATTTTGTAATCCAGGGTTCATCACAATGTTTTCCTTCACCGTTTGTCAATGGTGTCTTTCAATAATTAAGAAAGGACATATAACTTTGAAACAGTCACATTGGTAGTTGCCTGGGTTCGAATCTACAACCATGTGCATGCGAATCCGGTCATTGAATGGCTAGGCCACCACGACATTTGAAGCTGAAGCATTTATTATTATTATTTATTTTGAGCCTGAACTGTCCCACTGCAGGGCAAAGGCCTCCCTTTCTTCCTTCCATTTTTCTATCTGAAGGGCCCATTATGGCATTAGGCTGAAGCATGCATAAAATAAAATGTTGCTAGGAATTATTGCTCCATTTTGTTTCTGCTCCACAGGCAGAGCCTTAAGCCCAGTTTTTTATCCTGAGTGAACTCAACCAATGGTTAAGTAGGCTAACTAACGGTTTTAAAACGCGTTTTTTCATCAATTGTTAGGCTATCAAATCATCAATTTAGCTGTAGAGTTAATTAGTTAACCATTTGTTAGAATATTTAACCATTAATATAAGGCCCTTAGGAAATGGTGAAGGCTGGTGAAATCAAGGTGCTGTCTGAAGAATTTCAAAAAGTGCTAAATCATAGTCTTCTTTTTCATGATGAGATAGCTATAGCACAGATTACTAAATAGTTACTTCGTAAGCTATAGTGTAAATAGCTCGCTGTTAATTTTACACAGCTATTTATTCTAACCTAACTTAAATACCACCCATTATTTTTCAGTTTGCAGAAAGTGTTAAACGCGACAAGTGATGAGGTAGACCAAATGCTACAAGGATACTCGGACATGCGCACTATCGCCACATTCGCTACTGCGCTTAAAAGGTAAGAAAAAATTGGTTGTCTGTAACTACACATATTACACAGGATTAATTTAAAAGAAGTGCGTATACTCTACGAGGTAATCAGGTACATAAAACTGAATAACTTTCTCCAAGGAACATAATCTTAAAATGGAAAATGAACTTTTCATACGAAGTGTCAGGTCACGTGATTTATGTTTGTATGAAAATATGATTTTAAATTTTAAGATTTCAACCTATTTTCCTTGGGGAAAGTTGTTAAGATGTGTATAGTTTTGTTGGAGATTGTTGTATCATACATTCATCATGTTCCCTTTTTTTTTTTAAATATAAAAATAAAATATGTTGGTTTACGGACGATAATTAATTTTACGCGATAACGTCATAAGAAAAATTGCAATCTGACTCTCTTCTATTTGTAAACATCGGCCGATGGAGTGGAAGAGTGATAGATGCGTCACAAGTCGAACGCTTAGGCTGATCGTGGCACTTTTTCGTGCGTGCAGCCGGCATTCATCCTTTTATGACATTTAAGACGTTATCACGTCAATAACTATTATTTACTACCGCTGAATTGCCGGTTCAATCCTTGCATGGGACAAACATTTGTGTGATTAATCACTATTGTTCACTTCAATTATTATAATTTAATTGAACACTTGTCCTTGTGTCAACAGAAAATTCTTCAAGATGTGATTAAAATTAACATAATAATGTTATTTTAATTAAAGGGCTCTATGCGAGTCTGAGGCGAAAAAGAACGAGACTCGAGACCGCCTGCACTCGGCCAAACAGCAGCTGTCACTGGAGAAAAAAACCATCGCTGACTTGCAGAATAAAGTATTGTGAGTAATATTATAGTGTGGTAGGATCTTATAAAACCAATAAGATAACCAAGTCAGCTGCTCAGCTCGATCGGAGAGCTATGGCAGCGCAATGCCTCGAAGCTATGGCGTCGCGACGCTGGACGGCTCATCGCGACGCCGAGTGACTGTGGCGTCGGGACGCCAAAAGCTATTGCTTCAGGTGACTGACTGACTCACCTTACGCTACGATTTACGGAAAACATAGTGTAACATTTTATAATTAATTAAGTTCGTCGTTTTTCCGGCCACACAAAAAAGATATAGATAAAAAAAAACAATCAAACTTACATTCACATTAATAATATTTTTAAGATAACTGATAACTCAATTTAATTTGCTTATTTTAGGCAATTAGAAGACGAACTCCATCAGGTACAAACGAAGTACGATATCCTGAAGACGGACAAACACATGGCCGAGCTGAAGATGAAGGTTGCGGCGCAAACGGCTCAAGAGAAACGCATCCTGGACGTGTCCCAGTCGCCGCTGCAGGCGCTCAACGAGGCCATACGTGATCCCGGAAGCAACAACACTAGCTTTGTAAGTCACATTTCAATTTTCAATTCTTTGAGGAACAAAGGTTGTTTAAAAATTGTTCCAATATGGCCACCTCAAGATTATAGGGTGTTAATGGTGTTTTAGACAACATGTAACAAAACCCCTGTCAGATCCAATAAAGGCGTATTCGTGGTAGTTCATGAACCGTCTCGCATAGGCGGCTTCTTTGACACCAAACTGTAGTTAGTAAGTATGTGGCCTTTGAGGAGCGGTCAGTTGTTCAGCTGTTGCCTTGGATCAGTTTTTATTTGTATTTAAATATTTTGACTGGGGCAAAATTTTATTCTCCAATCCATTAAATGGCTACGTATATGTGTTCGCAGTACGATACCGAATAATACTCTCAGGGATCGGACAGGGTTTTTGTTACACGCTGTAGAGTGAGAGTGAGCCCAGTGTTCGAGCTGAACAAACAAGCAATAAAAAATATGTCCTTAATAATAAAAATTTGATTCAGACGTCCTCTGCTGTCTACCTTATTAAGATTGTTAGTAATGCACCGTGGTGCCCTTAGGCCCAGTTTTTTAATGCCTAGTTAACTCAACCAATGGCTTAATATGCTTACTAATGGTTTCAAATTTCTATATAACGCGTTTTGTTTGTCTATCAAAGTTAAGCAAGTCAAATAATTAGTTGGAGAGTTAATTATTTAATAATTTGTTAAAGTAAAAATTTATGAATAAACATGTTCTACTGAAGTTTGAAACCATTAGTTCTGTGTCTGGTTGTTATTTATCTATAGTATGTATGTATTTAGAAATATATAAGTATGTTTATCAGTTGTCTGGTTACCATAGTACAGGCTCTGCCTAGTTTGGGATCAGATGGCCGTGTGTGAGCTGTCCCAAGATATTATTATATATTTTTTTTTTCAGAACACACTGGTGAATAATATAGAGACGTCGGACTCTCCGTACCTGAGTCTGAAACAAGGCAACGCATTCTCACTGGCGGCTCTACAACGCGCGCCCTTGAAGATGCCCGACAAAATACAGGTAATACAGTACCTATAAATCTAATATGAAATTACTTTTCATTACTGATTCACTAACGCAGAGCCTTACCACATCGGGGCTTCATCTTCCTGCTCTTATCGCGGGCTTAGCATGAAAAGAAAAAACCCATTTAGTCCATGAGTTAGATAATAAAAAAATATTAGATAGATACGTATTTTTTTTTAACACAATAAAATTGTACAATGATATAGCGCGTTAAAGTCCGGGAGTGGGGGCCGCTAGGGTCGCTAGTGCCGCATCAGGTATATCTGTCAATTTCCACCAATCGCAGGCCAGTAGCTTGTCTCTCATTGGTGGAGAATGACATAATTATACACCTGATACGACACTAGCGACACTACCGTTATTTTTGACTCGCGGTAGCCTCCGTTAATTGCCATTGATCCATACATTTAGTGCCACCTGCCATATTAATAACAATTTTATTACAAGCATGGTCATCATATTTCTAGGTGATCAGAAATTATTTTGTAATAATTTCTTATCGATAATTTATTTTTATTTCCAGCCCTTCGATAACCTGTACATAAACTCAATAAAAAACGCAACGAAAAAGCTCATGAACGAAAAGGCAACTACCGTAAGTACAAAACACAGCATTTTCCATAAAAAGGAGCCGATGAAAATCGAATCTTTGGACAACCCTATGGACATATCTTACGACGGTTTAGGCGGCCACTCGAAAGTAGACACGTTTCCCGTACCGAACAGGGCCACAATAAAAAGTTGTATCCCTAAGATATCATCGAAGCACAAACTCAAACGGCCCAACCCTACCGGCAACCATGACATCGAAAAAATGATGAAAAAAATAAAAAACAAATGAATTTTAAGAATAAGAAGACTCAAGTACACACCACTTACTCGTAAAAAAATGAATAATTATCTTTTTTGTCTATAAATGTGCCCTTTTAAAGGGATGTAGTAACGCCTTTAAATTTAAAACACTAGTGCGGGTAAGGGGTTAAAAATAATCGTAATTTTTGTTTATGAACTGTTTAAATAAAGTGAAATTAGTAGTATACCAGCTCTGAGCTTGGAAATTCATGCCGCCTTTCGCTAAAGGTAGTGTGAAATGCATGAACCTCATTTATTGGAATAATAAATTATAAGTAAATCTAGTTTATAGTCTTAAGTAACGGGATAACACCGCAGGGACCGGATTCGCCCGTATAATCAGCTTTATATCTAGTGTATATGTTAATATAGGGATTAAATTAAATGATATTACCATTTTAATGTTACCCACCGATATTGGAATAGTTAGGATCACTTATGTGAGCTTATTAGATATGAATGTGCCAATTTTATTGTAAAATAATGTATCATTACAGTGTAAAAAATAATTTTATGGACGCAAAGTTTAATATTTAGTTTATCAAGGGCTTATTTCACCATCGTCAGATAACTTTTATTCGACGAATGAAATTGACGTTTGACAGTTTCTGTATAAAACAACTGTCAAAATTGCAAAATTATTTCTCGAATAAAGTTATCTGACGATGGTGGAATAAACCCTATGTATACCTTATTTTTTACATAAGAATAAAAGATTCCGATGAGTGAAAAGAATCTCCTTGCATAGATTGAAAGATGGAAAGAAAGCTTTAAACTACTTCGGAAAACCAGAATGGTATCATCCAGAATGGAAATCAAAATGGAAACGAAATTTGGAACTTTGTTTGGCGCTTCCTGACGCCCGCCACTGATATGGACGAGAACTCCACCAGCCCGCCGCTTGGTGATCTCGTCGGGAAAATAATATGGTTTCTCAAAGTTTCTGAGTGTTACCAACAGGAAAAAAAATCACAATTATTTCAGTAAATTCCTATCTTAGCAAGACAACATCGAAAGAATTATTGTCATGAATTTAGTGTTTTAAACTTTTATAGGTAAGTCTCAATGAAATTGCTATTCAATAAATTATCAATTTTTTTTTTAATGTTACCTAAACTAGTACTAAAATATAACAGTTAAAAAGTAAATTGTTGACAACTTGAAGGTTGTAAGGAGTAAGGTAATGCATGTCATATCACTTTTGATGTGCATACTGCGCTTGCGCAGTCGACTTTATTTTCAGGGTTGTGCTAATTAATAATGGTATGGTATGACATTATGCTGTGTGTGGATGTACGGATACGGTATTGTTATTAAATAGGTTGTGGAGGTTGAACAGGATCGCTTAATGTTAAATACTGATCATCTGTTTCGTACCAGAAAGCTGAATATAATTAAGGAAAAGACTGGGCAAAAAAGTTGAGAAATAATGCATTTATAAACCGCCATTAAGTATGCTTCATCATTCGAATTTGAACCTTACTGTAATATAAACTAAATCCTAGTTTGTAGCTACTTTATATATATTTTGATGCTGACTCAAAAAGTACACTGAAGCCATGGACTTAGGTAACGTAGGTAAAAGTGGAGGAAACACTCCAAACACCTATTTGAAACGGACGGTGGGTTGTCCCTCTCTTTCTAAATATATAAGAATAAGACAGAGACGTTTTTAATCGGAACAAAGGTACCTAAGCCAGGATCTACAATGATGACCAATGAATCCTACCGAGAAACTTAAGCTCGGTGTGTCTTAAAGAAAAGATCAACTGTCTTGAAACCCGCAACGAAATTAATCAAATTAGTGCATAGGAAAAGTAGGCAAAAATGGTGTCCACCGAGACAGTGATATGTGTTTCCTTTATACAGAATTAATTTACGGTCGAAATCTCAAAATTTATAATCATCTTTTAATGCAAACATAAGTCGTGTGACCTGTCACCTTGTATGAAAAGTTAATTTTCCATTTTAAGATTTTGTCCTTCCTTTTGGAAAGTTGTTCAGTTTTATGCACCTGATTACCGCGTTGAATATACGCACTCCTTTTAAATTAATCCTGTATTAGTATGTACCTGTGTCGGTTTTACTTATTAAATGTGTGTGTTGCCTCCACTTTTATCTACAACTTCATGAGTTCACTTACAACTTCAGGGATGACAGACTTGAGTTGGATAAGTTAAAATGCTTGATGGAAATGTTAATGGGAGCTTGTTGTGTTTATATTTTAATAATAGGTATGTACGATATTAAATTTTATTTTATTATTTTTATTAAATAAATTGTTTCCTCACTTTACTCTTTTAAATTGTTTGTAGTCGCTTTTGTATATTTATTCAACGTGAAATTAAGTTATTGTTGTATTTTTAATAAGTAGGTAGGTATATATAGTTGTAATCTGTCACACAAGCCTAAACACGACTCAACTAGAATATAAGCTCGTATTTATTATTAAGTGTTAATATTAAGGTTAATTATGATAACATGAAAAATACAAATAAATTGTGCTGATCTATTGCGGCACGGAGAAGCTACGCACGTGTGTATCTGCTGTTTCGTATAAAAATGGTAGTGATAACAGCCACGGCACCCACGGACACGCTACGCATGAACAGCTAACAAGCGTACACGTGTGTGGATGTAAGATACAGTATTGTTATTAAATAGGTTGTGGAGGTTGAACAGGATCGCTCAATGTTAAATACTGATCATCTGTTTCGTACCAGAAAGCTGAATATAATTAAGGAAAAGACTGGGCAGAAAAAAAATGAGAAATATTGCATTTATATACCGCCATTAAATATACTTTATCATTCGAATCTTACCGTAATATAAACTAGATCCTAGTTTGTAGCTACTATATATATTTTGATACTGACTCAAAAAGTAGCCACGTTGGCCAGATGTGTACGCTTGTTAGCTGTTCATGCGTAGCGTGTCCGTGGGTGCCGTGGATTTTATCACAATAATTTCTGTCGCGTGCACAGTTAGGAAATGTCGACTCCAGCGAGCTCAAAAAAATGACGTGTAAAAGAGATTGTTAAAATCATAATATATTGAATTTAAAAAAGTGGCTCAGTGGTACGGTGCAATATTGGTGTGTTAAACGTCATTATTGTCCAATGGGGCTATCGCGTGTCGAAAATCCGCTAGGGTCGCTACTGTCGCTTAAGGTATATCTGGCAATTTCGACTAATTGCCGGCTAGTAGCTTGTCTCTCATTGGTGGAGAATGACAGATAAACCTTATGCTACACTAGCGATCCTAGCGGATTTTTGATACGCGGTAGCCCCCATTAAGATCGTTCCGATTGGCTGTAATAATGTAGGTGGAGGATTGCCAACTTGGGTTTTGGAATCCGTAATTAAAAATATTTGTCGTTCGTAAATAGTGGCCAATTAATTAACGTGCACTTTTGTAAAATATGCCTATAAGTATTCAACGAAAAATGTAATTATTTGAATTAAATCTGTGTAGTTTTAAATAGGCTGTTTTACAGTATGTAAAAAAAAAATAATGTAAATTAACAATTATAAAACTTAGTTCTGTGAACCTCGATGTTTGAAAACATATAAATATTGTGAATGAATGTTGATAAGGTAATGCATAGTTTATGAAGATAAGACTGCAGATATCATGTATGAAAATGAATTGATTGATCATGAAATTGAGTTTTATTTCTACACTAGTTTCTGCCCGCGACTTCATCTGCGTGGACTTCAGAATTGGGTCCAAAAAGAAATGAAAAATGTGAATGTAATGAAAAATGGAATAAAATTTTCACCCGAGTTACGCTGTAATAGAGAAAAGTACCAAATTTCAAAGCTCCACGGCTTAGCTCGTAAACATTTCTAAATTTTCCCTCGGAAACTACTTAAGGAATCGGAATAAAAGGTAGCCTTTTCTTTTCCACGTCAAAGGCTACATGCATGCAAAATTTCATCCAAATCCGTTCAGCCGTTGAGTAACAAACATGGGGTTCGTGGCTAAGTGTAAACCGTATGGTTTGGCACTTATAAAGGTTAACCCGTGCTCGCCACGATTGGGTGACTACTTGCGTTTATACCCAGACCCCTCTGTGCCTCGGAAAGCAATTTATGAGGAGAAAATTGTAAACTTGTAAATTAGGTATTTGAAGTAACAATCGCTGTCGCGCTGTATACATAATTATGTAAGTATGTGATAAGGTCAAATGTAGGTACCTACATCCGATTAAATATCCCACGTAAAAACGACATTTGACTCTTCATTATTTACTCCTCTAATTTTGGAACAATTTAAAAGATATTTCTTATTATACTGAATGTGAAGACTTTATGAGAACATTTTAATTAATAGTTAACAAAATTGAACAAAACGACTCTGAAAACTGGCATCGAAATAAAAATTTTTTGAAGGTTCTCGTTCTTACACATAGCAAAGTTTTACAATTTTGCTATGTGTATATAACTTTTTGACTAAAAAGAAATAAGTGCATAGAAAATATCTATTTTACTGCAAAAAATCATTACAAATCTGACAACCAGTCTTACGAGTACTGTAGATCTAACTCAGTAAAATGAGTTGTTGTTGAGGTCAGTGTTAATATGGAATACTGTAGGCTTAACCCAACAAAATGGGTTGTACAGGTCCGTTAGACAGAATACGGTATTCAGCTGAATCAGGATATTCGAAGCCTACCTCGTGTAATCACAGACGATGACAACTACTTAAGTGACATTTCTGGCGGCCAACTGGTCATTGTTATTGCAACAAACTCAGGATAAGAGGTGTGTATAGTAACATATTGCAACTTATTCCTGGCAAAGTTTCATCTAAATTTCAAGACTTGGCCGTGTGGTTGAAATGGCCTCCCCCAACATACTTAGCTTAGCAAAAGGCTAGGCAGATTTAATTTGACCTAGCTACCCAGTTGCAGGTAGTTCAAAGCTTGCTCAAATAAGAGCGGTTTCAGACTAGCGTTTTATACGCGCGTATGAGCTTGTTTTTGGAAACGCATGTAGGCACGTATAGGCGCGCCTTTTGGCACACATTCAACTCGTACGAGCGTCGACGCGCTTCTAAGCTCGTACAAGCGCGAGCCGCGAGAGACACCTCCCCGCGCGCCCATTTTGATACTGACACGATACCACCGGTTCGAGCGAACACGCCGAAATATGTGCGTTTACGCCAGTCCGGTTTTTTGAAACGCGCGTGTAAGCGCGTATACTGAAACGTCCGTATACGCGCAAAAAATACGCTAGTCTGAAACCACTCTAAACAAACATTAGCAAGAATTGAAAAATTGGTTCATGTAAGAACATGCCACTACGAGTCAAATCAAGTTATTGTCGCTATCTTCTGCTATATATTCCAGACACCAAATTTCATTAACCTATTGAATCAGTGACGCGTGTTCAATATGTAAGACAAAGTGACAAGCGTTAGGCGCAAGACGTGACTATGCAAATTACATGCCATGGCTTGTTTTGTCAGTAAACACACAGATATATATAGGTACCTATGTAGAATTGTAGGTAAGCTTGTATGTTTATTGAACTATAGGTTTAGAGTCTACTTATGATATTTAGTATAGGTAAGTACTAGGTAGATAGGGGAGAATGGGGAGCTTAAATAATTAATTAGCAGTTTAGTAATTACCTAAACCAAGGTGAGCACTTTTAACAAAATTTCTAGTAGTCGAATGCCTGCCTGAAAACCGTTAAGAAACTACTCATCTACATAATTTTATAAAGTCCTGAATCTAACTTCCCAAATCGATCAAATTTGATTAAGCCTGATCGAATGAACAAATGAGAAAAAAAACTATTTGTCAAGAGCTTATGAATAAGTGCGTTCTAACAAAATATTTAATAATGGTAGACACAAAAATGTCCAAAAATAAATAATTCTAACTACAAAAATTTAATATTAACGTAGCCAGAAACATTACTGCAGGTGTAGACACCAGAATTGGAATGAACAAAAAAATTATTAATAAGTAAATTTAAAAAAATTAATATTTTTATAAAATTATTAAGCATCTAGTTCGTAAAAAAAAAACATTTCTATCAAAACAATTGTATCTTCAGTAATTTGATTGCTTTTTTCTACCATTTATAAAGACGCAGGCGACCGGAATGTTCAGAGAATGTCTTTCAGCGAGATCCAATAAGATTAACGTGTTTTTTTTCTTTCTTTTGCTTTGTATATTAGCTCATCCGTGAAAAGTGGCTAAAATACGTTTGCAAACTTTCTACTATGTTTAATGCTATGAAAGCGTATAACTATAATTACTTACAGAATTTTATGAACAGGTTATAGGTGCCAATAATATATAACCTATTAATCCGTAAAAGGTGAAGAGTAGATCTGATATAAAAAGAGTACACAAAGATGTTGCTTAAAAAGAGTTGATAACATGATAGGTATCCAATTTTTTAACCTCAAATATTCGTAACTCGTATATGTTGCAACATTCTTACCTCGTAGATGTTGCGACGTTCGTAGCTCGTAGATGTTGCAGCATTCGTAGCTCGTAAATGTTGCAACATTCGTAGCCCGTAGATGTTGCTACATTCTTAGCTCGTAGATTTTGCGACAATCGTAGCTCGTAGATGTTGCTATATTCGTAGCTCTTCTATGTTGCAACACTCGTAGCCTATGGATGTTGCAGCATTCGTAGCTCGTAGATGTTGAAAATTCGTAGCTCATAGATGTTGCAACATTCGTAGCTCGTAGATGTTGGGACAATCGTAGCTTGTAGATGTAGCGACATTTGTAGCTCCTAGATGTTGCGAAATTGGCTCATAGATGTTTGGGCATTCGTAGTTTGTAGATGTTGCGACATTCGTAGCTCGTAGATCAAACATGAATTCGAAGAATATTTGATAAGTTTTAGGTGAAATAAATTGTGTCAAATATTTTTCGAACAAATTATAGGTAACCGTGATGAACTAATATTGAATTAATTATAAATCAACGAAGGCAATTAATAAACCATTAATAATTATTAATAAAATTAATACAAATATCAATTACATAAAAAATACCTTTTCTAAGTAACACAGTATTTTTGTTATTCACTATAATTGTGAAACTTTTTGTATTCTTTGCTCTAATTCTATTTAATATAAAATAAGAGCAAATAATATAAAAAGTTTACTTGATAAATGGCCTATCAAACACTGATCGGACTAGTAATATCTGCGATGAGCGCTTACGAAATATGATCACATTCGCAATTCTGTTATATGTGATTTATTGTACTAACATTTTCCTTTTGTATTCATCTCACGTTTGTCACAACAAGTAACTCTCAGTTGTATCCGGAACAAACTTTTTGCTGAATGTTCGAAAAAAATCCATTGAAAATACCTCCTGACATTTAATTTGAGACAAGACCATAACCCTTTCATCTTATGGGCCTTTTGCTGCTTCACTGAACTATTGACGAAGTTTATTTCCTCATTCAATATAGAACGTTTAGTGTCAGTCCCCAAAATTGTGTCCGAAACCTTTATTCAATTGTTTATCCCGAATTCCGGTTTACTTAAGTTAATTTCATTAACATTTACAGGGATATTATGTACTCGGGATGGTACCTACTAATTGGTTAATATCAGGGGTCCCTAAATATACAATCGGTAAACGAGCTCTATATACGATCTGTACGATTTTTGTATGTATCAACCACCTATATTTTACAAATAATGAAGGATTTGATTTGATTTTAGCGTCATCTATGCTAATAAGATTTTTTTTTTCTTTTTTTTTTTTAAAGATTCCTAGCAATGTGGGTCGCACATTACTAGTAATCTCGTTAACCCCTCGTGCTAAGCTAAGATGCTTGTGTTACGAGTGGGTTCACGTCGGTAGTGTAATGGTTGGGATTCGAACCCGCAACCGCATGATCGCAAGTCTGACGCCCGAGCCATTAGGCTACCGCCGCTCTAAATTAATTAAATTAATAATTAAAGTATTATAAAGGATACGCGTAGCACTGTAATAGACTGCCTATTATTATACACAAAACCTTTCTCTTGAATCAACTATCCATTGCAGAGAACTTCATTAAAACCCGTTACGTTGCTTCTTCATTTATAACATGTATACATCTAGTCTTGTATACTACAGTCGCTCAGTAAATTGGAAATCGTCAAACCTGACGGATTAGCGAACGGTCGGACAGGCTTGATATATAGGCAGACATGTTGTCACTCACAGCCAGCTACCGAATTAACACTGACCTGTATTATGACGTTTATAACTAAGATTGTTTTAGTGACAGTATTTAGGATCACGTAGATATAAGTTATAACCAATAAATCATCAATTTAGGAATACCCCGAAAAAAATCTGAACAGACCTGATTTTTAAAATAATAATATCTTGGGACATCTCACACACGGTCATCTGATCCCAAACTAGGCAGAGCCTGTACTATGGCAACCAAACAACTGATAAACATACTTTTATATTTCTAAATACATACATATTATAGATAAAATGATTACCTTTAATTATCTTTATAAACCATCTTACGAGTATGTAAAAACAATTTCGATCACATCAAATTCAATCAAAAATGGCTGTCAACCCGATAGTAAGTTATGGCGCGATAGATAATACACAGGACAACTCAAAACATCCCAATTTTTGGCCGGTGTTAAAGAAAAAGAACCCATGACTTAAAAACGAAATTCGGAAACATTTCCTGTTAAACATAACTTAATCGGTCATCAGGGTGCAAAGAAAATAAACTAAATTTAAAATCTAAAGAATCTTCAAGACTAAATATATTACAGACTCTCTAGTAAATCTTTCTACAAGAGATATCTTCCCAAGGCAACAAATAACAAATGTCTTAGAATGTGCAAGGAATTTCTAGAAGTGCCGAGATATACGAAAACCACGTGAGAATCATTATTTAGCTCTGAAACGTTTGAAGGAACATTACTCTTAAAAGCTGATAATAAGTATGCTTTATCATTTTGAACTATTATCTTAAGGTAAAAGGGATTTATAAAGATTTCAAGATGGAGGACAGACTGGCGAATGCCAGGACAAATTGAGTTGGATGACTATGACGCTGGTTGTGGAACTGTTTTCTATTCAGTTTATCTTTACAAGGTCAATACCAATTCGAAAGTGAAAACATTTTTAAAATAAATAAAAATAATTTAGTAGGTAGCTTTACATGTTTAAATAAAGAATCATCATGTTACGTAATACAATTAAAATTACCTAAGTACTAAATATAACAAGACAAAAACATACTTCTCAGTGACTTATCCTAAGCTCAAATACCTCTCTCTGATACCACATATATGAAAGACTAATTTACTTCTTGTGGAATTTAATGCACATTATAATAGTGATCAATTTCATGCATCACTGCTTTATTAGTAAAAGCCAATTATGTATGGACTTATAGACTGGCCTGTTAGTCTAGTGGTTAGTGACCCCGACTGCTAAGCCGGATGTCGTGGGTTTAATTTCAATTTCCCACCGAAGACAAATCTTTGTGTGATGAGCACGATCATTTGTTCTGTGTCTGGGTGTTATTTATCTATAATATGTAGGTACCTATGTGTTTACAAATATATAAGTATGTTTTTCATTGGTCTGGTTGCAATAGTACAGGCTCTGCCTAGTTTGGGATCAGATGGCCGTGTGTGAGGTGTCCCTAGATATTATTATTATTATAGACGGGTTGTCACGGTTGCCGTCTGCCGCAATTTCCCTATGGATTGCTCTCCATAGTTGTTCCAACCAAGGGCGGATCCAGCTTTGGCGCCAGGGGGGGGTCACATAGTGGTGGTCAAGACACAAGAACTTATAATTTAATTTTGATTATAATAGATACAAGTATATTTAAATAACAAAATCAATTTTGATGTGAAACATCTATAGCCGCACGTAAAACCGATTTCTGGCGTGGCGACGCTTGGCGTGGCAACGCGTCGCCACGCTATATGATGGTATATAAATACAGTCTCTAAGCAGTAGTGTGTACGGTGTGGCGACGCGTCGCCGATTATGGGGTCGAAATTAGATCCCAAGATGGCGCCGAAGAAAATATGCAAATTTTTCGTCATGGGTGTCATTTTCATAGTTCCTGAGGTCGCTGAAAACGATTATGGGGTCGAAATTAAAACCCAGGATGGCGCCGAGGAAAATTTGCAAATTTTTCATCATAGGTGTCATTTTCATGGTTCCTGAGGTCGCTAAAAACTATTATGGGGTCGAAATTAACACCCAAGATGGCAGGAAAATTTGATAATTTTTGGTCATGGGTTTCATTTTCATGGTTCCTGAGGTCGCTGAAAACGATTTTGGGGTCGAAATTAGAACCCAAGATGTCAGGAAAATTTGCTTATTTTTCGTCATGGGTGTCATTTTCATGGTTCCTGAGGTCGCTGAAAACGATTATGGGGTCGAAATTAAAACCCAAGATGGCGCCGAGGAAAATTTGCTAATTTTTCGTCATGGGTGTCATTTTGGTGGTTCCTGAGGTCGCTAAAAACGATTATGGGGTCGAAATTAGAACCCAAGATGGCGCCGAGGAAAATTTGCTAATTTTTCGTCATGGGTGTCATTTTCATGGTTCCTGAGGTCGCTGAAAACGATTATGGGGTCGAAATTGGAATCCAAGATGGCGCGGAGAAAAATATACATTTTTTCATCATGGGTGTCATTTTGGTGGTTCCTGAGGTCGCTAAAAACGATTATGGGGTCGAAATTAGAACCCAAGATGGCGCCGAGGAAAATTTGCTAATTTTTCGTCATGGGTGTCATTTTCATGGTTCCTGAGGTCGCTGAAAACGATTATGGGGTCGAAATTGGAATCCAAGATGGCGCGGAGAAAAATATACATTTTTTCATCATGGGTGTCATTTTGGTGGTTCCTGAGGTCGCTAAAAACGATTATGGGGTCGAAATTAGAACCCAAGATGGCGCCGAGGAAAATTTGCTAATTTTTTGTCATGGGTGTCATTTTCATGGTTCCTGATGTCGCTAAAAACGAATTAAGTAGTCACGATTTGAAATAAATTCGTAAATTTTTGTATTTAATGAAAATAAATGTTTATTCAATAAATAGTTATCGTTACGAGGAAAAAAAAATATTTTATCATTATGACATAATTATTTAGTTCCTATCACAATCTTATTTGCATATTACTTTTACAAAATAATGTCGATGTTTCACATCAGCTGCCAGGCGTCCCGTGACGGCTCAATTTTTTTCTTTTACGTCTTCTCCCGAAACGCGATATCACTTCATCTACTTCAATGGGTACGTTTTATGGACGTGGAGAAGTGCCAGTCCGGTTAGACGTTCTTCAACCATGGAAGCTCTTAGCCACGATTTGATTTTTCGTAACGTAGAGAAAGATCTTTCCGCTGTCGCTACACTAACAGGTATATAGTGTAGCCGTAATACATAAAAAATTTCTTATATTAGGATACATCTCAATATCGCAATTTAAAATAAGGTCAGAAATCGACTGCGGTATGTTCGGACTCCGCTGAAACAAAGCGCGGGCAAGTGTCACACGAAATGTGACATAATATGAAAGGTGGCGGCAGTGGCGGTGGCGCGGTAAAATTAAAATTTTCGACGCGTTCTTTCCCGAGTCATGCGTTTGCCGTCAAACTATTAGGTATATTAAATTAATTAAATATTGAAAGTACTTAAATAACATCTATAAAAAATATATAAAATCAGTATGTTTAACAATTTTACTTAGTGGTTCACCTAGGACCTGGACCCAGCCCAGGGGGGGGTCATGACCCCCATGACCCCCCCCCTGGATCCGCCCTTGGTTCCAACGCACTAGATAATATGCTTTAGACATAATTTCCTTTGTTGACTAAGCCAGTTTTATAATTAAAGGCAATATTTTATAACTTGTTTAGAGATTGGTATTGAAATGAAAGAATATAATATGAAAAAGGCTTATTGCAAATACGGCTTCAGGAATGAAGTTCTAAGAACGGGACTATTACCTGACTAAACTAAAGTAAACATAAGATCTTGTCTTTCATCCAGCGAAATCTCCATTCAACTAATGAATTGCGAATGCTGCTATCGAAGGTAAAGTAGAGTACCAGAACTCATAAACTGACGGATTTTTGTTTGGATCATGCTCGAGGGGAACCTTGTGGCTAAGAGTAACAAATGTTAAAAGTTAAGCCGCGCTCGCCGCGGTTGGTCCGAGGATGGGTGAACATTTGTTTACATTCCGCGACGCAAACAAAAGCAAGCTAAGCAGTTTTTCCCGCTTGTCCTGTCCCAATATTGCGATTTTTGGCAGTCGATAAGTCATTACAAATTCTGACAACCAGTCTTACTATGGGATACCCAGTAAATTGAATGCGGAGGTAAGATAGCCTGTTGCTTCATGATATTTTATTAAATACGGCATTCAGCTGCATCCGGTAAGACTGGAAGGCGACCCCAACATAGCTTGGGAAAGGCCAGGCAGAAGAACAGTTTCGATGACACCACTATTAATATTTATCTTGCCAGACTACCTCTAGAGTCTTCAAAATGTACCTACCTATAATATTCTAGTTTACCTTCAGAGATGAAAAATATAGCATAATTACTGAGATTTTCCTTAAATAATCCAATCCAATCCAAGTACGTTTCAATCAGTATAACTGCCTCTTAGCTTCTACTTTAATTAAGTGACATAACATATTTATTTTTGTGCTTTTGTTGTTTGTCGTCGGTACCGTACCCTAACATGCCCTGAGGCACATCTTTTGTCCCTTTGAACCTAGCTTTGTCAACAGTACGCAATAGCCATATAAATAGAATTTAATTATACCGAAATCTCTTTTATGTTTAGACAAATGGGAACAAAAAATAAATGAACTGCTTTGAAAAAATATTCTTGGACATTCGGCACACACGGATTTAGAATCTTAGGCTGTGTACAGGATGTTCATTCCATCTGAGTATTTAATGAATTTCAAAGAAATGCATAAATAAAGTCTTTAAAACGGGACATGCTTTGCCGATTGCCACGCTATAAACATTAAACTAGGTGCGCCCCGCTGTGTAACCCAGGCTTTATCAGATGACTTCATTTTTAGAGACTATAAGTAGCCAGTTTTGATAATATTTGTAATTAAAGAGTTGGTATTTTTCTATTTAGTATTTTGATGAGCGTTTTTTATACACTCCTTATGAAGCGTAATAAATTTTATAAAAAGCGGTCCAGCCATTTGAGCGTGAGTGGTAACATACATACATACACACGTAAATGTGTGTATGATTGTATGTGTGTTGAGTGTGTACACACATTCTAACCCCAAATCTTACAAACTTTCACCTTTTTATGTAATATTAGTGTGATTAATTTAATTTACCTGCTAATATAAAGACATTAAAATAAAATATGTTTTCCATGTTTTTTTTAGGGTTACGAAGTTTACTTAACAACTTTTCGTCATCCATGTATTGGTAATTCATCATCATATTAATACATATTACGATGGTAGGACTTTTTTGTAAGGAGAGTGCTGTCTGATCGCTGCCTAAGAAAAGAACAAAAGAAATTGGGTTTTTGATTTTCAGCTGTAATATTCTGTTTTTATTTAATTTCGTGGGTTCACGGTAATAACGTGGTGATGTTCCATTATTAAACACCCTCAAGACACGATTGCTTAGAAATATAATTATACCTACGTAGATACAGAACTTTTTAAAGTATTATAATGAAAAGGAAAGATTTGTATTTTTTTACTTTTAGAAAACGAGTGGACCGATTCAAAAAATTATCAGCCAGTAGATAGAATGCTAGTACATGATCCTTGATTAACATAGGCTATATTTCTAACAAAAAAAATGGACCGCAGGTAGAGCCGCGGGAACAGCCAGTATTATTTACTAGATTTTTTTTGACGACGCCCGCACTATGGAATTTGATCCTTGTGTCGCGGGGGTTTTACAAACATTTAAATCACATGCACAAAGAACACCCAGACTTGGAACAACTATTTGTGGATCACACAAATACTTGTCTCATGCGGGGGTCGACCCTGCAGCACGTCGCGCACAGAGGTAATTAGCGTGGTGACCTATACCACTAGGCTATTCGTGCAATCATTGTTTAAAGATGTGTTTATATACCTACGTATGTATTACTGTGTATATGTACCTACTCACTAGACTTAATATTAGTGACAAGCAAATTGCTATCCTTTCCTTATCAGCATAGAACTTAAAAGACTTTCCAAAGTTTGTGTCTATATTATTTTGTAGCTTATCCCATAGGAATACCATGTCTGGATGGTGTGCGATCAGTATCAATGAACTAGGTATACCCCATATCAGGCAATGAACCCAATATTGTATTCCCTATGCGTTGCGTGGAAATAGGCTGTCTTCAACTCTTAATAGGTCATTGAACCTAAGGTTTTTCGTAAACACTTTCTGATTATAATATCTATGTTCTTGTTTTTCTTAAGTTACGTACTATAGCAGACAGCTAGGTATTTTACTTGTTGACAAAATCATTTTTACTTTCACCGTCTTCCTAGACATTTCTTTATTTTTAGTCCTATTTTTTATTTCATCCTGTTACATACTATTTGCCGTTGCGGCCTAGCGGTTCAATGACCGGATTTATATGCACATGGTTGCAGGTTTGAACACAGGCAAGTACCAATCTGACATTTTCAAAGTTATATGTACTTTCTTAATTATTCTACGACTCTATTAACAAATGGTGAAGGAAAACATGGTGAGGAAACCTGGATTCCAAAAAAAATGCATCTGAAATTGCTAGCCCGCAATGAGCAAGCGTGGTGATCAATGCTCATTTCTTTTCAATATGGAAAGAGGTCTTCGCCCAACAGTGGGACGTACTATTTTTCTTTATAATACAACTTATTCTTTGACAAGATATTGTTAGGTTACGTATTGTTGGGGATTTATTAACCGCCCTATTTTCTTCATTTGTAAAAACTCGTAAAAGAAAAGATAAACCATGTCCTATAATTATATTCTTCTTTAGTCAGCGCTGAAAGGACTGGTAGTAGGGCGCAGTGACAAAAACCAGTGCATTGACCCCCAAACAAGTAGAAGAATAGTATAATAAGTAAGTAACTATAGGTAGCTCCCATCTACGGTCGTTTACGTCACATTGTTATCCGGTACAATAAAATCTTATTGCTGATTCGATGGATACATTAAACAAATGAATGTTGAATTGATAGACGTTTTTTGCATCACCTTATTCTAATCGTAACAATGATCTCTATTCTATGGTATGTAAACCTCGGAATTATTAAAAAAACTTATTCAATTGCGAAAGTAAAAAAGGAAATTTCTTCTTGACATTGAAAAACTTGAAAAATTAAAACACTTGAAAAATTTGGTAAAAACTAAACTTCTGAATCGATTACGATGAAAATGTATCCTTTGAGATATGATAAATAATATAAATATCTTGGGACAATCTCACACACTGTCATCTGATCCCAAACTAAGCAGAGCCTGTACTATGGTAACTGATAAACATACTTATATATTTCTAAATACATACATATTATAGATAAATAACACTCAGACACAGAACAAATGATCGTGCTCATCACATGGGTGGGAATCGAACCCACGACCTCCGGCTTAGCAGTCAGGGTCACTAACCACTAGACCAACAGGCCCGTCTTCTGTTTCTGTCTTCTTGTCTCTGATGTCCCACAGATGACAACAAAAACTGAAATCGATTCACGACTGCCGGGGATATCGTATAGAAATAACTGCAGTTCTGGCTGTTTTGAGTACCTATGGATTTGAGATACCTACTGATTGTGCATCTTAGTTTTTCCTGCCTGCCTGATACCCATACCCAATTTACTTACTTAATTAAATTAATTAATTTATTTATATCTGTAATTGCACAAACGTATCTGCTACAAATATTATTATAATCGTATGTATGTATCGTTGGATAAAGTCTCTCCTCGTGGCAACGGTATTACCTATATTAGACACGTGTTAGAATTGCAACTGCTAAACGTGCAAGTAGGTACTTACCTGTTTACAAGGAAAATTGGATCTTACTGAGCTACGCCATGTATTGTCAGTGATACAAACATTGAATAGAGGTTCATAGGATCTGTTTCTATATAATCTAGCTATCACAGCGACTTCGTCCACGTGTCTAACTTTCATGTGCAATTTGTAAATTAAAGTAGCTGAATCATGCTCTAAAATAAAGATTTATCAATCCTCATAGCAGTTCTAGAGATTAGCTCACTTTTACAAACAAAATAATTTCTTTCGTTTTATTATATTATTATCAATGCTCATCCCTTCTCTATATGGGAAGAGGCCTGTGCCCAGCAGTGGGACGTATATAAGCTGCTATTATTATTATATTATTATGTATAATTATACATTGGTATGTGCCATGCAATGGTAATAGTAGGTAAGTGCAATGCAATTCCTTTAATATATATTTTTAAATGCTTACTGAAAATGTGGGTCGCACATTGCTAGTAATCTTGTTAAAGTAGTAGTTAGTAGTACCGTATCAAAAGAAAGCAAATTAAAAAAAGAAAAACAGCATTTAATAAATGCTCGGATTGAAAAATCGGTGGTTACGATCAATTTCCGACAATTCGCAAAGAAATTCACATTTTTATACACCAATGTATAAACATCCAGTTTTCTCCTCTGAATAGAACACGTGTCCGTTGGTAATCCTATCACGTATTCTTGATCTATCGCGGTAATCCAAGCTAGGGCCTTCAGACATTACAGTCTTATTAAAATATATAGCCAATGCTGGCTCGTTATCTTAATTCAAGACCTTAATTTTATCTTGATAGCCAGTAATGTATAAGTTAACCAGGTTTTTACAGCAAAAGATATTTTTATTTTTTAAAAGACTTCTTTAGGATTATTTCTCTTTCGACGTTTAGTTTTTTTTATTTGTTACGCGATATTTTCAGTACGCGAGTAGTATGTTTCAAAAAACAATTTTTTTTATTTATCTCAGATGATTTTAATTAAATTGATTGAATTAATTATTTCGTTTCAGCGGAGCTAATCACTATTAAGAATTACAAATTGTATAGTCTACCTACTAAACTTTTACCGTTTATTTTCAATTTGTGAGTAGCAAAGTTACTTGTGATTTAGATTTAGTGTTTTTTTATCTTTCGATAAAGGAGTATTTCATTTTGTTTTTATTAGTAATATTACGTATGATAGAAGTGTATAATAAGTGGTTAAAAAAAGAGTACGTAATTATTGTTTCGTTGTTTATAGCATAAATTGAGTTTAAGTTACCAGTTAACAGTTCTAACTTAGTACTCAAGTTAGTAACGTAATTATGTAGTTTAGTTTAATTGCATTCAAGCGAGCTACTGGTTTTGTTAATTAATGCTACTTTCAATGTTATCTCTTTTAATTGTTAAATCTTTAAATACATTGGCAAATTAGAGTTTATTTTTATTTCAATGATTCGTCGAACAGAATTACTCTAGTTAGCCAATTATATTACAAGACTAGCTGTTGCCCGCGGCTTCGCTCGCGCGTAAAGTAAGGAGTATGAATAAAATTTTTCATTAAATATGATGACGTTAAAATAATAATCAAAGTAAGGCAAGTAGCAAAAGCATTTGTGTTATGGAATCGGAGACAACGAAGGTACCATAAACACCCAGACTCAAGACAATGTAGTAAAGTGATTTTCTACATGGACTCGTCCGGGGATCGAACCTGGGAACTTAGAGCTGGCGACACCTTAAAAACCAGATTGAACGCCACTCGACCACGGGGGTCGTCATTATAGATTAATATGTCTTAGATGGTCACTATCTTAAATCTACTTATCTTTTCATCTGTCTATCTTTGAGAATACCGAACTTCACATACCAACTATTTCTGCCCCTATTTAGGGTATTATAGGGTAGATTCCTAAAATCACTGAAATACATCTTATTTATTTCTAACTAATAACCCTTGATTTTAGAAATTTAATGTGTCTATCTTTGAAAACGACACAATTCATATGTCTTCAAACTACTTCCAACCCCTATTTCACCCTCTTAGGGGCATGATTTTTAAAATCGCTTAATACTTCAGAAACCCGTATGCAAAATTTCATGTGTCTATAATTGAAACGAACTTCCCATACAAACTTTCAACCCCTATTGCACCCCCTTAGAGGGTAGATTTCTAAATTCACGTAAATACATCTTATTTATTTCTAACTAATAACCCTTCTATGAATTTTTTTGTATTTATCTTTGAAAACGACACAATTCATATGCATTCAAACTTCCAACCCCTATTTCACCCACTTAGGGGGATGATTTTTAAAATCGCTGAAATATGTCTTTATTTATTTCTATCCAGAAACCCTTTTACGAAATTTCATGTGTCTATCATTAAAAATACTGAACTTCCCATACAAACTTTCAACCCCTATTTCACCCCCTTAGGGGGTAGATTTCCAAAAGAAAAGTAGCCTATAGCCTTCCTCAATAAGTGGGCTGTCTAACAGTGAAAGAATTTTTCAAATCGGACCAGTACTTCCTGAGATTAGCGCGTTCAAACAAACAAACAAACTCTTCAGCTTTATAATATTAGTATAGAAGTATAGATATTAGTATAGATAAATTATAGTATCTTAGCCGTGTGCGGCGCCCCTTAGTGAACTCCACTGCGGGTGACGTAACCTACGACAAACTTATTATTTGCGGTTGGTACAGTATTCGGGTCTAGGGATCGAACCGCAAAATTAAGTTTGTTTTTTATTGTATATACTTTTCCGGGATATAAACTACCCAGTGTGGTGCCCAGGATATTAAAGAACAATTATACCAAGTTTCATCGAAATCGAACCGGTAGTTTTTGCGTGATGCCTGAACAAACAGACAGACAGACAGACAGACAGACAAAAATTTTTTTAATCACATTTTTGGGTTCGGTGTCGGTCTAGTAACACACCCCGCCATTAATTTTTGTGATATTTTCAATGTACAGAATTTTCACTTCTACAGATTTATTATAAGTATAGATATAGATATAGGATTGAAAGTAGCATTCATGGTAATATTTGAAAGTATTTATATATTTCGTTTTTCCTAAGTCCTGCTACATCCTAGTGAATACCTACTATGAGATAATTCCATGTGTTTTATCTTAACGTAGCTTAAATCAAAGTGGCTGTCTGTACGCTTAGATCTCTGAAACTACGCAACGGTTTTTAATGCAGTTTTCAGCAATAGATAGAGTAATTCAAGAGGAAAACTTTTGTGTATAATTACATGGATTTATTACTGTACGGGTCCGCTTGTAATAATATATGAAATACAAAAATTTAAAAAAGGAAAGTTTAATAATATATCTACATTTATATTTATCTGTTCAATACTCGGAATTTAATAAATAAAATGTCCATAAAAATAACTCCTTACCTGAGAATTAGCTTCTATATTATAATCAATGGTAAGTACAAGAACATTCTTAAAGAGGAATTACGGTCAAACATGTTTTGGTTCGCCAGTAATCCCGTATTTCATAGAAAGCCGAGTCCTCAGTAGACGTTTTTATACAGTAAAAAAAATTTTTTACCTCCAATAAACTACGTTGTATGCCTCGACCTAGGTTTTTGTTTACACTATGCTTTGTACGTACTTCGTGAACCATTTTGGCTGTCGGCCAGACTTATAAGGCTCAGAAAATTCACTCTTTATAGATAAGTGTTTCGTGATCGTCGAAACTTTTTGGTTTATTGTTTTTCGATTGCTTTTTTTGTTTTTGTAAAGCTTTAAAATATGATATGGCCATTTTCATGAGATGAGATTAGAATAAGATCTGAGAAAATGATTTGTTGTTTCACGCTGGTTGTTTTTAAGGCCGGACATATTTTTCGTAATGTATTTTATACAAACTATGCAGTAGCCATTTTATCAATCTATGGATACGTTTCACATTATGCTAATGTTATTTCTAAAACGTACAATAAATGATCAAATACCTAATATTAAATTACTTAAAAAATACAAAAAATTTAAAGTATAAAAATGTTTTTTTTTTTATTATTTGAAACTAAATATTATTTTTTCATATTCGGCGAAAGAATAAACTTGCACGGATTCTAATCTAGAAATTTCTTGAGTGGGTGTTTCTCTTAACTCTGCGTGAGTTGCAAAATAAGTTTACGTAATTCCGTTGCGCAAAGGTTAAAGTTATTTGCATTTAGACGTTATAATTACAATCAACAAATTACGTCACTATACACCAACCAGCAGCACAAACTCTATCTACAAAGTATTTGTAACTTAACGATGGATATAATAACAATAAAAAAAATATATATAGAAAAAAGCCAAAAAAGTCACAAATCCGTCCTCAAATAATGACTGATAATAATCAGTCATTATTTGACTATTCGTGTCTAGAATGTGTGTCGATATAAGTGTCGTAGAGTAAACTGTTCATAAGGTTATAAGTCGTCATCGTAAAGTTCCAAGCTGGAAATCAAATGAAAATTTACATTTTGTAGCTAATTCCCGTTGTTTTCTAGTCAATTTCAAGCATAAATGATAACCATTTGCAGGCCGAAATCATGCTTAAATCGAGTTATTGTTAGCACAAAGCTGAATTGAAATTTTGAACAAAATTGGTTCATTGTAATAATGAGCACAATATTTACTTATAATTATGCCCCAGCTCACAGCTTACATATTATTATTTAAAACTTCCTCTTGTACCACTCTATTTATTAAAAAAAACACTCGCTTTAGGCTTAATAATTTAAGCTCGTTTTTTCATGAAATCTTTGACAATATATTAAATTTACCAGACAAGATTGAAATCTTTCTTACATCTTTAAACGAGCAATTCTTGTATATATGTATAATCTGAATCTCCGAAACGGCTCCAACGATTTTCATGAAATTTAGTGTGCCCCCTGCATACTAAATTTCATGAAAATCGAATTGTTTTCGGGGGCGATAAACCGACAAGACGAGCAAAGCTCGGTCATTCCATTCATTAATTATTTAATTAATTACATCTCCTAGGTCATTTCATTATTATAACATCTCCAAGATAAACGAGTTTCCCGCATCAAGATGTATCAACACTCATTATTACAGAAACTATTAAAACGTTCGCTTTGACAAAGTTTTTGGTCTACAAAGGAATGCAGAGTTGTCGGTAAGGACATTTACATTTTTTTTCCTTGCACTGAAAAATGTTGCTCAAATTTCACAGCTTTTCGTAACAGGCCTCGTAGAACGAGGCACATAATGCTGTATAAGCAGCAATACAACAAAATATAAATGAAATTCGATACTATTATTCTTTTTTATTTATATTTTAATTGGGACAACTCACACACTGCCATCTCAACCCAAACTAGGCAGAGCCTGTACTATGGCAATCAGACAACTGATAAACACACAAATATTTATAAATAAGTGGATATTATAGATAAATTACACCCAGACACAGAACAAATGATCGTGCTCATCACACAAAGATTTGTTGTGGGTGGAAATCGAACCCACGATCTCCGGCTTAGCAGTCAGGGTCACTAACTGTTAGACCAACAGGCCCGTCTTTGATTATTTGATTATGTCAGCAGCTTGTCTTTCATTGTTGGAGAATGAGATACACAGATTTAAGAAACTCTGAAGGGGGTAATGGTTTTTTTTAATTACGAAAGCCCTATTGTCTGAATAATTGTTTTCCGGATTTGTAAGCGTTTAAACATGAAACTGTGTACTAGGAATAAGTGCCAGCAAAATATTTTATCAATATTGAACAAACATTCCTGTGGTATTCAAAACCCGTGCTTAATCTTACGTAAGATGTACAGCATTCCTTACAGAACGCAGTCTGTATTGGCTCCTTGTAGATAACAAGCTTCACCGCCAGACATTCTTGTTTCATGACAAGCTAACATCGCAAGAGCTCCTACACTTGAGTCAGGTATGTATAGTTTGATATTCCGCGAATATGGAGATGGATATTTTCATGATAGTTAAAATGTGACGCGCAAATATGGAGATGGAAGTTTTCTTATGGATTAAAAAGTAATGCAAAAATTAAGACTGTTTTTTTCAAACTATTTTGATTTACAGGAACTAAGATAAGTAAGAACTATGTATTTTTTTTTTAATTAACAGTTCAGTCCAAATAATGAAAAGCTTTTCCCCTCCTCTTCCTCCACATATGAGAAAACGCCCAGCAGTGGGACATATTTTGTAGGCCGGTATTATTTATTCACAACCAACTTTATCAAATCTTAAGCGCACAGAAAGAAAAAAACATAACTTTGAAATTAATCTTCTAATATAATATAAAAAACTCGTGTCGCGATCTTTGTTACCAAACTCCTCGAAAACGGCTTGACAAAGTATGTTTTGTGTGCATAGCGGGTAGGTCTGAGAATCGGCCAAAATCTATTTTTCACAGCCCTTAGTGAAAGAGGTGGCTCTCTCCAGATTTTTTTAATATGGCGGAATAAATTTTGCCGTTTTTAGCTAGGAAAAATATATTTTTTATACTTACAAGTTTATCGGTACAAACTATTATGTATTCATGTAGAAGTGTATCAAAACTATATTTATACGTGGTTGTTTTGGACAGACTACCAAATACAAATAAAAAACGTATTGAATTGCAATGTTTATATTTTTGAGGTTCACAAACAAATGCTGGTTGAATTTTTATTCACGATGAATTTACGTGTATATTGATACCTTGATACCGCAATAAATCAACAAGTCAAATAACAATTCTTGGGATGTACTTAGAGAAAAATAAACCACTTCTAAGAAATCCTCTACACAACATTTTGAAAATTGTCTTGGGTCACGGTGTTTTTGGTACATTCGTGTCTCTGCTTCCATAGCACAAGTGCGTTGGCTACTTACTTTAGATTCGGAGCAATGTATGTGATGTTGTCCACATTTATTTATTTAATTATGAAAATTTCATGTAAGTATTTATGACTACACTTGATCGGAAACGACCTGAATATCTTTACATCGTATAAAAGGAAGTCCGCCCCGCTGTTTGTATGCCTAGATCTTTTAACTACGCAACGGTTTTCAGCAATAATGGAGTATTTTAAGAGGAATATTAAAAATACAATGTGGCTATCAAAATTGAATTTATAATATAATTTTGAGCGCTGCTGGTCCATATATAAAGAAGTTGCAGGGTGCAAACCAGCTCTCATTAATCTTCACAATTATAATGAATTCAAGTGACAAAATAATGAAAACCTGCAATGAAAGACACTGCAATTTTGCTTTGACTGTAGTTTTAAGTTTACACGAATAGAAAACCAAACATGCGGTACTTATACACAAGTGCAAACTTATATACTTATACTTATATTGCACACAAACTTCTAGTCAGCTCTTTCATTATTTACAATCGCAGCCTCAAGCCTTTTAAACTTTGCTTCACGTTGGACTAATTAACGGCAAAGCTAACTTGGTCTAATTACTAATTAGTATAATATATATTATGTTAACCCTAACTGAAATTCCAAGATCTAACATAATCCGGCTGTGTTTAACATAATTCAAAAGACTACCAGTCTCAAACCTAAAGTGACGGTCTGAATCGAAAATGAATAAACACTGATGGTCACAGGCCTCTTCCCATATAGAGAAGGAATGAGCATTGATCTCCACGCTTGCTCATTGCAGGTTGGCGATTTCAATTCAGATTCCAATTTTTAAAATCCAAGTTTGTGACGATGTTTTCCTTCACCGTTTGACAATGGTGTCTGTATGTGACCAACCATTCCGTAACTTCTGTTATGATTATGTCTTAATTCAAGAACTATATATATACAGAAGTACTAAGCTTATAAATGCTAAAGGTTAAGTAAAAAATAAAATTAATTGTAGTAGTATTAGTATTTCACATCCTTATATATATTATAAAATACGGTATTCAGCTAAATCCGGTAAGATTGGAAGCCGACCCCAACATAGCTTGGGAAAAGGCTAGGCAAAAGAAGAATCCTTTTATATATTTCGTCCTTCCACACACGTGTTATCAATTAGTAACAGTGACCTACTTCGGGGACTGTATTGATACGAGAGCCATTAGTGATTATAATTTACAGTAAAAGCCATAAGACCGCGTATTCTCCAACGTATTAAAGGGATCGAGAACATGACGTTAGTTATATGAAAAAAAAAATCTATTATAGGATTAACGAGATTACTAGTAATATGCGACCCACATTGCTAGTAATCTTTAAAAAAAAAAAGAAAAATTATGACTAAGTGACGTTCATAACAAGTAAAAGAGTTAACAAAAGGCACCAAACATCATATACAAGCAGATTAAATTTTGTCTTTCACAAGGCTACAGCACATTTTGTAATTGGCTCGGGACTTGGGGAATGTAACAATCTAAGAGGCTTCATAATAGAATTTCACAGGAAGGCTATGTTCAATTTTTGACGCTCAAACTCAATCTGATGAAAATAGAGCAAATAGAGTATAGTTTATAGAGTGGATTTAATAATTACAATTAGTATTTAGGAAGCCTAATGGCTGAGTCGTGGGACTTGCGACCATGTGGTTGCGGGTTCGAATCCCACCCATTGCACTACCGATGTGAAATCACTCGTATCACAACCATCGTAGCTTTACTAGTCATGTGCGAACCACATTCGTAGTATGCTATAAAAAAAATGTAAAGTTTGATTGTCTATCATATTACGTAAGTATTTATTTTTTCATTCTGCCTAGTATGATAGTTCTCAACGTATAAACTTAATAACAATTAACACAGACCAATTAACCACTAACTAATTGCTAGTTACAATAAAATAACGAAGTTCTTCGTGGAGTTAATAAAAGGTTTTATGGCGGTGGTAAAAATTGTCCAGAGTTACAGTGGAAGGGATCAGAAGGGTAAAGTGGTCCTTAAGGAGAATCATGTAGGCTTTCGTTTTCTGAATTTATTTATGACACATTTAATTCCGATAGGACTGGAAGCCGGCCCGAACTTCATTTGGGAAAATTTGTGACAGGAGAGTTCCCTGAATTTATTTCTAACACGTTGTCCTTAATTTATTCACATAAAAAAAGTAGTGACAAATTCATGTACATACAATACTCATAAGTAGATACATAAGTTGGTTAGATAAGTAGATACATGTGGGATAAATCAAACGCCAGTATACCAAAATCTTCTTTTAATTCCCATTTTTTTCATATTTTTCCGTCTTTAAGTTAACCGTCTTCTCTTCCATCCTTTCACACTCTACTCCCGCTCAACTCTCCTCACACATTCACTCACTCATTCAATCTCTCGATTACTCACTCATTCAATCCATGTTTGACATCCAGTCGTTTCATCCCTACATACAAAGGTAGGGTTCCTGACTTGTTTAAATTTGTAAGAGTATAGAATATAATAGGATTTTCTTTATTATACACCATATGAGTATACTATAATACACAACAGTGAAAGGGGTCTCGATTATAATGTAGTCAATCCATAATAAATAATTTGAGTAGAAAAAAGAGAAGATTTCTAATGTTCTAATGAACTATCGGGTTCCATGATTTTAATAAAATTACCTCACGGGAATTAACGCGAACTCATGCATTTACCTTTTAAGGTTTGACGTTTCGGCCGGGTTACACTGGCAGTATTTGGCTTGCGATCACGGCCAATGAAATCCGGCCGAAACGTCAAGCCTTTAAAGTCCCCGTTTAAAGTCGCAGTTCCCGTGACGTATATTATTAATATTAATAGGACTGATAATCCCTTACCGACTTTGATTCTGATACGACTTCTTACCGACTTTTTGTAGGACGTGTGCATTGCACTATTGTAATCAGTACTTTATATTTTCACCTACAAAAAATAGGTTCCAATTAATATTGGACGTCGGTGGGCAGCCTAAATTGTTTTATTTCAGGATGTTCTGTTGAATGTCATCGTCAGTAATAATTATATTATTAAATTGTCGAAATGAATGACAGTTATTTATTTATTAGGTATACCAACAGCATTACATATATTGTGTACAAAATTAAAACAGTATGACAACATTTCTTATATGCATGCCTATTATAGGTACACACAGCATTCACAACATATGTCTACTAAAACACAGTTCCTTTTATGAATCATATTATAATTCTGCAACACTATCAATTCAGCCCGTAGTTGTTTTCGGGTCAACCACATGTCTCAAATTGCACCGGCCGTGAACTCTCAGGCCAAAATATAGAGACAACTATAACGAGTTATACTGTAACGAAATAAAAACATATCGCAGAAGTCCTGATGATTTTTTCCTTTGTAAATCGAGAAGATTGTATTTTGAGATGTAAACCTTATTTACACATACCTATTTATATTCATAACTATTTTAAGCGTACTCTTTGAATCCTTTTTGTGGGCAATCAGTATTCGAATTTCATTTTCTTATTTGATTTTTTATGAATAATTTATGCCATTTATATATAAGAAAATAATAATAATAATTTTTTTTAACGACCACAAATGGTGGAGGTTCCAATTCGAGGGGATTTTTACCGACCACAAATTGTTGAAGTTTCCCATTCGAGTGTATTTTTTTAAATCATTGTCATGTGATCGCCGGAGACTGTGGATTTTTTTTTGTCATGGATAGATATGGATGAGAAAATCAATTCAGAATTTTAGTTTTGAATTAAAATAATTACCAATAATTTCGCAACAAAATGCGTTTTTATTAAATTCTTTATTTTTTAATTATATTTATGTGTAATAAATTATTTTATGTAAAGTTATTATCCAATACCAGGATGAGTGCAATATTGAAGTCAAAGGACTATTTATTTTTAAAAGTTATTTAAAAATAAATAGTTATTTAAAGATAAGTCGTGGTGGCCTAGCGGTTCAATGACCGGATTCGAATGCACATGGTTGCAGGTTCGAACCCAGGCAAGTACCAATGTGACTTTTTCAAAGTTATATGTACTTTCTTAATTATTCTAAGACATCATTGACAAGCGGTGAAGGAAAACATCGTGAGGAAACCTGGATTCCAAAAAGAGAATCTGAAATCGCCAACCCGTAATGAGCAAGCGTGGTGATCAATGCTCATCCCTTCTCTATATGGGAAGAGGCCTGTGCCCAGTAGTGGGACATTTATAGGCCGGTATTATTATTATTATTTCCTTTATTTCAAAATACACATATAAATTACATTTTTAAATATATAGTACTAAAAAAAATATACATTTAAAAATATAAAAAATAGTCCCCAACCGGCATCGGGAACAAGGTCCAAGCTGCCGGTGGTTAGGGCTCCAGAGAGAGGAACCTCCTCACGATTATTATTATTATTATTATTATTTCTTTCAGAATATTCAAAATAAATCTGTTCAAGGGCCTTTTCAGTATAAAGGGATTTTTATTCTCCTTATCAGTAACGATCACGAAAAATAAATACAGAATTATCCGATTTTGAAGAGCAAAAACTTATTCGAAAAAGTTTATAGATGAATATCATTTCAATTTGATAAAGGATCTAAGATTGTTTTTATTTCATTTCTTTATTTCTGAACTTTAATGTGAACCTTTTAGTCTGAATAAAAATAATACTAAAATTCTGAACTAAAGAATAAAAGACTAGAAATATCTTAGTGTCAATATAAGTATAAATGATGAGGGATAAACAGCACACCCCTGAGACCAGTCTCATCGATCACGTAGTAGTCCGTCGAAGCCTCCGTAGGCCGTGCGGTGTACGTAAGAGAACCACAGTCGCGCCGCGCCCGTAGCCCGCTACGCTCGTAGCGCCGTAGCACCGTAGCACCTCTATGCAAGTGACTTACGTCCTTTAAAAACAAACGTAAGATTGTGAATGTGGAAGTGGCTTGTTGTGACTTTGTAACAACTTACATGTAAGTTTAATTTAATTAACTTAATTTATTTAAGTTTTAAACTTTCTTTTTCATCTGAAACAACAATTTAAAGAATTTCGTCATAAAAACTTATTTTGAAAACTTTTGAAATATTTTTCGTTCAAATAAACTTTTTTTTATTTATTTTAGGAAATAAAGTTATTAAATACTTTAGTGAGCTAAATAATTACATATCTAACTTAAAAAAAGTAATTTAAAAATTGATTAATTAAAATTGACACTTCTATCTAGAAACTTCGTAACACAAAGTGCAGAAAACCATTTCATATAATATTTATTTCCTGAAGCGAAATGAAGAGGTGTCATGGGGTATGTTCTATGGAACGAACTAGGTCAATGATCTCGCGTTAGCCTGAGTACGTACCTAACGTTACTCTTACGTATACGTGATACGAATTTTACCTGGCTATATTTATAATTGGAGGCTTGAAGTATACTTCCGTTGGCTTTTTATGAGAAAAAAGAAGTAAATTAGGTTGTGATATTTTTGTGGATTTAGTTCTGATTCAATTTAAATTAAAACAAGTTTTTTCCTTAAACGTGAAGAAAAATAAACTAGAGTTTATTATATGCTAATTAAAATATTGTAATTATTTCTTTCATACAATTAATTCAAAGTAAATATTGTCTAGTAATATCTTTAATTCCTAAACAAATATTATTAGATCCTGACATTCTTCTGGTTAATCAATTCAGTCAGTTTTAGTACTTTTGGTATACATTTTTCAATGACTACTTGGGTATACCTACTGTATTCTATTTTTATACCTTTTATATTTAGAGCGTTTTGGTAATAATTAGACAAGTAAGAAAACAAGTAAGACCGTATCTCATAGTAAGACTACTAATAAAGCGGCGATAACCTAATGGCTAGGACGCAATGTGGTCGCAGTTTCAAATCCCACCCATTGCACTACCAACGTGAACCTATTCGTAACACAGGCATATAATATTTAACTTAGCACGAGGGGTTAAACAAGAATACTAGTAATGTGTGTCCCAAATTGCTAGTCGGCTTTAAAAAAAAATGGTCTGGAGCAAGCCTTACTAATTATATTTAATATTAATATCACTTAATAGGCATGATGACTGGGTAAAGAAAACATAATTATGTATATTTAGTCCGTCAGTAAATAAAATATACACCCATATTTTTATTTTTTTTTAAATTAACAAATAATGTCTTAGTTAAAACGCGTTAAAGTTGGGGAGTAGGGGCTCACTACGTCACGGCTCGGTAAAAACTTTACCAAGGCGTGACGTCATTTGATATTTCAACTTAATATATCTCCGTAATTTTTTGAACACGTGAACAATGAAAAATTACGTGTCCAATACTCTTCAATAATCTACCTGATAGACGAAAAAAAAAATATTCACACGCTTATTCTTGTATTCACAAATCCAGCCCCTCTAGACGTTTAACCTACCTTTTTCCACTAAAGTAACCACTTCCGTTCGCTATTTATCTAGCCACTAAGGTAATAAAATACGAGTAATAGTTTACAGTCCCCCTTAATAGGTGGTAGTAATTTAAAAGCACTTAGATTGCATTCCCCGGACAGTGAGTAAGCCTGCTCGGTTAATTCCAACTGCGGATGGGTTAAATTGCCAATTACCGATAGCAGTCTTTGAGTTCTTAACTAAAATTATTAAGCTAACGTTCAAAGGGATTTTCACAATTGAAATTATGCAGTTTGTTATGATATATTCGTATAATATTTTCTCGATATATTTCTTAATTGGATGGATATATCTCAAGAGTGGCTCAGAAATATCCGGGAGTGGACAGGCATATCCAGCGCAGAAGAACTTTGTCGTGTGGCACAGGACCGAGATAAGTTTCTGAAGTAAACGGCCGACCTCCGGTAGCTGAGAGGCACCCTAAGAAGAAAAAGAATCTCAAGTGTGGTAAAATATAAAATTAAACCTCAGGAAATGATAAACGGAGATCAATTTCAGACGGGCCTATTGGTTAGTGACCCTGACTGCTTAGCCGGAGGTCGTGGGTTCGATTCCCACTCAGGACAAATCTTTGTTTTGTGTCTGGGTGTAATTTACCTATAATATGTATGTATATAGAAATACATAAGTATGTTTATCAGATGTCTGGTTGCCATAGTACACAGTTTGGGATCAGACCGTGTGTGAGGATAATCACATTTATAGTGGCAGGCTTTTCAAGTACCTGTAGTTTTTCTTCGGCTATCATAAATATATAAACATAAGTCACTAAGCAGTTGACTTAATTTTATTCCGAATTTATTAAAAAGAGTAAATTGAAAGAACAACATTTTCCTACTTTTCCGTAGCTTTTGTGCGACTTGCTTTTTCTTTGGAGTTATGAGAACAAGTTTTGCAGGAAACGAGCTACCAAACTTAAAATAGGATAAAACTTAGTACGTGAAGATCTTAAGCTTTTAGTGCGCGTTTCAATGATGTTGGAAATTCAGTTAATATCATTTTAGTGTTTATTGCTTGTCGCTTGAACGTGGATGGGTATAGAGGAAGGGGACAACCAAAGAAACGATTGATGGATAATGTGAATCACGATAATTGTGTGAAACGTAACAAACAAACGAAAATACAAACCCACACAGTTATAAAATGATGAGGGAAGTCAAATAACCATCACGTCTAGCCTTTTCTCAAGCTATGTTGGGGTGCACTTTCTGGATTTAGCTAAATACCTCCCTATCTGACTTTCACAACCCATTGCTAAGTAATACAATAGGTATCCCATAGTAAGACTGGTTGTCAGAATTGTTATTGAATTAACGACTCTCAAATATCACTGTATGACAGTCAGGACTGACGGCTTAGCGTCCTTTCTGAGGTACGGTGGGATCTCGTTATGTTTGCAAATGGTCACCCATTCACGGTCTTACCGCGGCGAGTGCGGCTTAACTTTAGTATCGGTCTCACTTTGCCACGAGCCCCTCTTGAAAAGTCAAATATTAAGTGATAAGTAAATAAGATAAAAATGAAGACCCTCACTCAGATGGGAATAATAATCAAAATTGATTCTTTTCCTTGCTAAGGAAAAATTATATTTTCTTATACAAAAGTGTATCCGAAAACATCTCTTTAGGGAAGCCTAAACTAGATTTTATGTTAACAATTACTGGGGTTACAGGAAAGTGTTATTGGAATTTATTTTATATGTGGTATTCACAAGGGCCTGAGTGTTGATATTTGGTTATAGAAATAAAATGCTTTGATATATTACGAAATAGCGTTTTACATACTGTTTATGTTTATGTACCACATCTTGGTTTTTATTTTTATATTGCATTTGTACACAATTATATTTGCATAAATATAAGAATTTAATTTTTATATTAATTTATTTATCTACATACAAATAATTACAAATATATCCTTATATTAAATATCCAGCCATACTAAAATGCCTTCTTGAAAACGTTGCCAGCTCTCCTAATAGCTAATTCTTGAGACTTTTTGTTAGATACAAAAATATTGGCAGGCTGTAAACCATTCGTTTGATTAAGTTTCCTCATTACAACGTTATTATACCTTTACTCGTTAATTAATCAGCAGTTCAATTATATCATCATTTGCCTAGCCTTTTCCCAAGCTATGCTAAGGTCAGCTTCCAGACTTACCGGATTTAGTAACCTCTTACCGTATATTACATGGAGTGACTCGGATTTGCATCCGACCTCCACAACTCATTTTGGGTAATAAAGTATCCCTTGGCCTACACCTAAGCAGTCAATTATACCAAGAAAAGGCTTACTATGACGACATGGCGTGGGGTTTCGTCATAGAATAGAAGAAGGAGGCACCTTTCTTCCCCTGGGTGTCGTACGAGGCGTCTAAGGGATATAGAAACAAGGAGAATGGGTAGCAAAACTGAAAGTAAACTACGATCACCAAACCACTTTGCCCAGCGTGGTGACTAGGGCAAATACCTTAATGATGGCGCATAACACACAGCCCTTAAATTGAGAATCTGGTGTTATGGCACAGCATGGCAGAGGAATAAGTCCAACAATTTTGAAGCGGCGGTAGCCTTACCAGGGCGTCGGACTTGCGATCATGTGGTTGCGGGTTCGAATCCCGCCCATTACACTACCGACGTGAACCCACTCGTAACACAAGCATCTTAGCTTAGCACGAGGGGTTAACGAGATTACTAGTAATGTGCGACCCACATTGCTAGTAATCTTTTAAAAAAAGAGAAACCAATGGACCGGAATAGGTTGCATTGATTGATGACGTCATGAAAACTAGTTAAGCAGGTAATTACAATTCGTCCCACACCAATATTAAACTCGTGGCTAAGTTTAAGCCGTACAGTTTGACCGATAATAAAGGAAAGCAGTGCTCGCTGCGGTTGATCCGAGAATGGGTGACCATTTGTAAATATACCGAGACCCCTGCGTGCCTCGGAAAACACGTTCAGCCGTTGGTCCCGACTCTCATACGGTGATCTTTGAAAACCGTTAAGTCATTACAATTCTGACAACCAGTCTTAGTATGGGATACTGTATTACCCAATAAAATGGGTTGTGGTGGTCAGATAGGCAGTCGTTCCATGTTTAATACGGTATTCAGCTAAATCCGGTAAGACTGGAAGCCGACCCCAACATAGCTTGGGAAAAGGTTAGGCAGATGACCAATATTGAACAACCGATATCCGACAGTCACATTTCACGGTTACCTTCATTTCTCGGAAGCTAAATAATCATTTATATCACATTGGGTAAGCTTGTCACGTCATGTTAATATAAAAGTCGGGTTTGCGTGATAAGCTCAAATAATAATAATACAATTAAATAATGTACTTCTAAGGTCTAGTACCAAGGTCAGTATTATAAATGTAATAGGTAATAAGCACGTTTGAAAAACATTCTCGTGTTGTGATGGTTTTGTTTTGAAAAAGTTTAGGGTTAGTTTTAAAATGAATCAATGAAGGGTTAGTTTCGGATAAAGGTGTTTTTTTATTCAATATCTGTAGTTTTATTATTTTTCGTAGTGTTTATTCGCTGTGGGAGTTTAAGCAATCAGTATAATATTTTCTAATAGTTTTGTAAGAACTCTAAATATAATTTACTAGTTTTTACTCTCGGCTCTGCCTGTGTGGGCTTCAGCCTTCCTTAATAAATTAGCTATCTAAGAATGAAACATTTTTCCAAATCGGTCCAGTAGTTCCTGAGATTGGCTCATTCAACCAAACAAGCTGTTCAGCTCTTTTAAGCAACTATAGATTGGACTTATTCCTTCATACTTCCACAAAAATTAACCATTTCAATGTTACACTTTACTGATATAAAAAGACCAACTCGAAATGTCTTCATTCCAATATATTATTTAAGCATAATAATCCGATAAACTGTGCGGCAAATTGAAACGACGATTCCCAAGTATGAAGACACGATGTTGGTATTTCCAAATATTTCTCGCCGTCAAAACCATTAAGCAATTTCCTCGCCTCTTTACGGCGCCATTTTCCTCCGATGATAATACATTCCGGAAAACTCATCGCTTGTTGAATTAAATCACAAAGTTTGATTAAAAACGAAAGTTTACACTGATTTGTTTTAGATGTAGGGATTTCCTATAGAATTGTCAAGTTGATCTATGATAAATTATCTATAAATAACTAGCTGTAGCCCGCGACTCCGCGTGGGTGTCTGTTATCGTGGCAACAAGTAGCCTATGTCCTTTCTTAGGGTTTAGACTATCTCTGTACTAAATCTCATTTAAATCGGTTCAGTAGTTTATGTGTGATTGCGTAACACACAGACAGAGTTATTCTCGTATTTATAATATTAATACATATAAGTAAGATTTATATAATACACATACTTAGCACATCATTCAATACGTTATTATCTTTTCCCATATACCTACATATCACATCATCCTATTTGCGTGTTAAAATTTATTAAACTACCAGCTGCCCGGACAGACTTCGTTCTGTCAAAAGTAAATTAATTAAGGTAATTCCCGAGTTTAGGAACAGGTTTGTTTTTTTTACTTATTATTTATGATTTACACCTTGTACCAATGTTTGTGGAAGTCCAGGGAAGGTTTAACCTTCCCTGGACTTCCACAAACATTTCAAGATCAAAATCAGCCAAATCGGTCAAGCCGTTTTCATGCTATGTCGTGACAACGGAAAACGGGTTTCATTTTCATATATATAACTATATAATCATAATGAGAACGTATTCAAAAGATATAAAATTTGGTATCGCAACAGGCCTTAATTTAATTTAAAGGTTTCATAATAATAATTATAGATTCCATTCCAGGGGTTGAAAGTTGTGTTCGTCCGTTGTTAAACTCTAACTATAATTGATATAAAGTTTCAATGTTTTTGTAATACCACACATGTACCCTTCATCCCAAAAGTTAATTGGGTAAGAGATAATAATGAATAATTATGTTTGACTTTTTAATTATTACAAACTTGTTCTATATTATTTTATTTCAGGTCAAATATTTGAGTAAAAGATTTTTAGGTTTTTGGAAAATATTAACAAAGGGTAAATATTTTTGAAGTGAAACTTCTTTATCGACGTATGGGAGAAAGTCACGTGATGAAAATCGTCACGTTTTTCGGTTACGCGCCATGTTGCTTTTTTTATCGAAGTTTAGTATAGTGACGTAAAGAATATAATGTAATATATGATAATAATAACAACAATATAATATTAGTTTTGAAGTTTGGTTTGAAAAAAGAATAACAATATATTAATTTGAAAGTGATAAAATAAAAAGACTTGTTCAAATTTAAGTGAATTAACAAGAAAAGTGAGAGTGATTATATATTTCGTTTTATAAATTCAACACGTATGAGCATGATTTTAATATTTATTTGAGGTTAACCTCACTTTTTGATTGTAAGTATCAGTGAATGTATATAAATCTGTTAAAATTAGCAAGTATTAATACATATGACTGTAAATCTAGTGAACATTATTAATTCTAAAAACAATAAAAAATATAAATTAAATAATAATTTAAAAATAAAACAAAAAACGATTAGAAAATAAAGAATTTTCACTTCTTACCTGTGTACTCTGGTACACACACATATTATTTTTTTAGCAACTATGATATTATATTCTTTTAATTTGATTGTCAGTATTGTTTATTTCTTCGACTCATAATTAGATGGTTAACATTTCATAGATTAGGTATATCTTTATGTTTTGCAGTACAGTACGCAGTAGTGTATCCTGATATCTGTTGATTCAGGTCTACTATATTTAATCTTGATTTATATCCCTTCATTTACGCTGTTATTATAAAGAGGAACGATTTCTATTTTTCTAAGCTTGTTATAAATAATGGGAGAATGGTACGTAAAAACAGAGGCCTACGCCCAGCATAGGGATGAAAATGGGTTATGGATGATAATGACGAACGAATAAACCAAAAACAACCTGACTGATTAAAAAATCATTCACCATAATAGCTGCACTATCCTTTGAATAACAGGCTATAAATTATTATATTGAACTAGCTGTACCCGCGACGTTGTTCGCGTTGATCAGTTTTAATCGAAATTATTTGTATCAACTCAGAAACCTTCGTGGGCTCATGCACAATAACTTTGCTAGAGATCGTCGCATGATCAAATGCATAGTTTACGATTTTATATAGGACATACAGACAAACATTTATTTTTATATACCTATTAGATGTCCTTACGTGTACGCTTGCGCAAAGCCGCTGGCATTAGCTAGTGTTTATAGATTGAAAGAGACAGAGACGAGTTATCTTCTACAAGAATAATAAGGGTGATATTATTATTTTTTGAACATAATAAAAATGTTTTAATATGTTCAAAAAAGTTGTTAAAAAGTTGCTAAAAAGTCCAATAAAATTCGTATCTTCAAATTTAACAGCTCCATTTACCATAAAACACCCAGCCAACTAAGGCTAATTTAATCGCCCCTGGCTTTGACCGCAACACGCCAAGTTTTTTTGGGACGGTCCTCTATATCAATTTTCCCCGTTTCACCTAACGAGAGTGAAACCCAATTTCTTTTTGTTAATTAGGTCAAATTGCCTCTAGGATCAAGGACGTCAGATTAAACGTTATTCGAAAAGTTTGTGTTAATGGTATTTATTAGAATTACCGTACAGTACGATAGGGTTTGACCGATGGTTTATAAATAACACTTCGTATACTATCCCTGTACAGTATCAATGCTATTATGCTATTCCTAATGATAAAAAAACAGGACAAGTAATTTTAATTCGAGTTGGTTGATTTTTTAATGAAATTCAAATTTATTTTATTTTAAATTCTCGAATTGTAATTATGTAATTTTTATTAAGGAATAAACAAAGCTTTAATATTTAATGCTAATAATTTTCGAAACTCGTTGCTTTTCTACATAAAGTTTAAATTGCTTTTCTAGAATCTAATTCAAATGCATTGCATGACAATGTCAGCAAAAGGTGTACAACTTGCTGCGGAATTCGACTTTAATTTCACATTTTAAATTCAATAAACTTTCTTGTTATATTAGTATCTGAGGATAGGTAAATATACCTGAGGTTATAATATAAAACTAAACTCTAAAATATCAGAAATATTCGGGCTCCCGATAGACACGATTTTTTTTTCGTAGGATAACCCCATAGATCCGTAAACCCATTTTATATAATAATATGTTTCACTTACATCACGTTCAACTGGAAATCAATAAACTCCTACTTGGGTTACTGAGTACTATTTTACTGAGATATTAACGGTAAAATAATATCTTACACGGGTAAAATACTTCAGGCACTTTTTCATACGCCCAGCCTTTTACGAAGATAAAATGTCGGGGTCGGCTTCCTATCTTACCGGGTTCAGTTGAATTCCATATTTTACAAAGACTAACTATCTACATACATTCCACAAACCATTTTAATAGATATCATAGTGATGCAGGAGACTGGTTTGGTAATCATATTTTAAGTCTTAAGAGTTTGTTTTGGTCAATGAAAAATATAAGATTTCCATTCTCATTGCAATCTATATAAGGTTAGGTTACCTTACAAAACGTATGGAAAAATATAAAAAGGAATTTCATTCTTGTATCGCGGGGAGTTACTTGTTACAAACATACAAATCACATTCACATAATATAACATTAAAACTTGGAACAAGCATTTTTGTTTTGACGGTCCTTTTGGTCTAATGGTTAGTGACCCTAACTGCTGAGCCGTAGGTTGCGGGTTCGATTCCCACCCAGGACAAATCTTTGTGTGATAAACATGATAATTTATTCTGTGTCTGTGTATAATTTATCTATAGTATAATATGTATGTATTTAGAAATATATAAGTATGTTTATCAGTTATCTGATTCCTATAGTACAGGCTCTGCCTAGTTTGGGATCCGATGGCCGTGTGTGAGTTTGCCCAAGATTTTATGAAAAAATATTGTAAATCACACAAATACTTCTCCAACGCGGAGATCGACTCCAAGTATTTTATATTCGCGTAATATAATTTATCATACACAACTCGTGAATATCCCAGGATTTCACAGAATGGTAAGTATAGAAAAACACATTACATAAAAGTACTTTTTATACCTTTGTACATTAACATGCGCATAAAAATAAGCTTACTAAACCCCTTCATTCTTTTTATGGTTTATTTATACATATTTATTGCAAAAGTTGTAGTTTCTCGTGTTCCACGTGTTAGTGATTTCTATTTTAACTTTAGATTTATTTTTAAATATAAATTTATTATTTCCAACTTTTATACTAGGAATTTGTTGAACGTGGATGCATACATTGTTACTGGGTTAGTTGTATAAAAATAACGCGTGTTTTATAATTTTATTGTGAAACTTAGATATTGTTAACAAAGCTATTTTATTTATCGCAGAGCACTTACAATTCTATAACTTTATTTCCTACTCTATATAAACTTTTGATTAATTAATTTCGTTGTGGGTTCCAGGTATTTTTTTTAATAATCGATGCCCGCACTAATGAACTTAATCCTTGTGTCGCGGGGGTTTCATAAACATTCAAATCACATACACAAAGAACACCCAGTAATAAAGTTATTTAGTAACTATTATCTAATATGCGTTCCAAATAATTTAATCGTTTCCCTGGGACACTCCGAGCTTAAGTGTATCGGTGGTATTCATTGACTATCATTGTTGATCCCGGCATACAGGAGTTGCAGTGATGGGAATGTGGGGCGGCCTTGTCCCAAAAAAAACATTTGGAATTGTCAATTATGATATCTTTATTAAAATAATAGAACAGTGGTTATCGATTATTTTGGTTATCATAATTATGTAGGTAAGTAGGTACAGTCATCCTCACAATACAATTTGAAACTAAATACCAACTAATCCGTATTTTCATACCGAAGCCTTACTTGTTACGGTAGGTCATGTTTATAAACAACCAAATATTTTTGATAAAAATTACTAATAGAAATAGCAGATTTTTACATAAAATTTATGTTCAGCTTACAACAATTTATAGCAGTAACTCATTCTGTATGCCTATTCGTATAAATAATAAATTACGAAACTGTTTAAAAAGCCTTCGTAAAGTTTCAATAAAAAATATTTGATTTAATATAAAAAAATGCTGTTACTCGACAAATTAATATTTAACCGACAAAACAATAATATATACACATTACACACGTAAATGTATTTTTTTTCCACTTTTTACATACATTTTTTGTCGTCTAGAAATCAAAGTAATACATAGGTACCTATTATAAGTTAAATAATATTACAATATTTGTACAATATGAATGAAAGAAAACTAAGACTGATTTTATTTATATGACACCATTTATACTATATTCTAACCAAAAAATTTCTTTCTTTCTTACCAACCATACAAAAAATTGCTTTCTAAATAAATCCAGCTTTATACAAACCTCTTTTATTACAACCTACAATCAATTTACGTAATACAGTTTTCACGCTTCATTTAAGGTCAATGTTTGGCAGCATTCAAGGTATTTGACCTCAGTACAGGATTATCAGATGTCTCCCACATTGCAAAGTTGGCGTTCGGCCAACACCCGAGCGATGACCGAGCGAATACGAACAGTGCTCATTCATTATTCCTAATATTTTCTTAGTTTTTCCTACTTTTTATCAGGTCCCTTACACCGGCTTTTGTTTACATTTTTGTAGGAGTTGTAACTCTTGTTTGCGATATCTAGTTACGACTATGTTTTTTGTATCTTTGTACGGCATATCATGATAAGTATCTTCTTGCAATATAATATATTATGCATATAGACTGCCTCGTTGGTCTAGTGGTCGCAAGCGCGACTGCCGTGAACGAGGTCTCGGGTTCGATTCCCGGGTCGAGCAAAAATATTTACTGAGTTTAGAAATTCTCAGTACCGCTCGGAGTCAGGAAGTGTGGCGGTGTTTACATCCCCGTGCCTCGGAAAGCACGTAAAGGAGTTGGTCCTGCGCCTGATCCCTCTCCGGTCGTGTCGGTCAATCGTCCCATCGGACTATGAGAGTAAAGGAACAGAGAGTGCACCTACGTGTTTGCGCACACACTTGTGCACTATAATATCTCCTGCGTACATGGCTGATCTCACTAGAGGTTGGCCGCCGAGGCCGAAATTCGGTCGGGAGAGATTATTATTAATATATATAAAATTCAGAGGTACACTGGCTGATCCACCCGACTTTCTCCTTGTGTTTAACTTCAAAGGCATTTTCATGAAGGTGACACTGAGTCTTTGACTCAACAATTGTAACTACAATCTCGTATTAGGGTGACCTGTAAGGGCAATTATTGTAATTGAATAAATAAAAAAATTGATACATGTCTTAAATAAATATATTATTTTTGCGCGATGTTTTGTGCGAAACGCTTATTTTTATCACAAAATAATAGTAGCCCATACTAGGTATACTCTGTGCATAAGGCTATCATACACACTCAGTTTTATTTAATCCAAAGAAATTAAATCTCCGCAGTTTAAACCAACAAAAATAAATCTTTCCCTTGATATTTTTATTATGGACAGATAATACAGCATTATTTAAATAAGCTACACTGTTAACCTTATTAAGACTAAGCTGAATTATTGTTCTTGTTATCACAGTGAATCAGTTTTTGTTATATTTGCATACCGCATAATGCTCTATTAACTACGTACGAGGCACTGCTGTTATAGATAAAAAAAATGCATGCAGTTGAATATAGAACCTCGTCCATTTTGGAAGTCGGTTAAAAATAAATCTCAGATTGAAGAGCAAAAATATAGACATCATTATGTTTTCTGAGGTTTACGCGAATATTAGACATTGAAATAAAACTACTTTTAAACGGATTCTATCGCGGTTTATTTTGATTTTAGTTCCCGACGTTACCAAGTCGGCCCGTGACCATGACATGCAAAGGCGTCGAAACGTCGGGAACTAAAATCAAAATAAACCGCGATAGAATCCGTTTAAAATAATTTTATTTCAACATAGGCATCATTTTATTAATCCATTTATTTATTGAAGCGAATGTATTTTTTACTACTACACTCAATAACGAACATAAAAAAGAAATGATGAAAGAGGTTTTTATGACCTAGAGCTCTCGTTTACATAACAAATCATAAATCTAAAGACCTATTAAATTTCGAAACAGTTTCGACAGCTTCCATTACTTTAACACAAAATATTAAAGGTTCGGAATACGTCAATAAATAACGAATTGTTGAAGTAATGTGAGTAATCGCCATTGTATTAATCAATTAGAGGCATAGCCGAGGAGCTCGTAAACTTTATGTCTTTATTTATAGACCGTTCGTCGTTCGCGCTTTACAGCGAACTTTATTTATGTTTCTTAGTAATTTTCGGCACCTGAGATTATTCTATTATTGCGATGGATATTGTTCTAGCTAGAACATTTATACAATAAAATCTTATACGAATTTTAACTGGATCTTGATTTAAACGACCTCCGTGGTCGAGTGGCGTTCACACCAGTTTTCAAGATGTTGTTAGCTCTTAGGTCCCGGGTTCGATCCCCGGACGGGTTAATGTAGAAAAACCATTTTCCCTTGTCTCTGATTACATAACACAAGTGCTTTAGCTACTTACATTGGATTCGGAGCAATTTATGTGATGTTGTCCACATTATTTATTTATCTGATTCAAAGTGTGTAATAAGAATAGAATATTTAATAACTAGCTGATGCCCGCGGAACCGCCCGCGGTTTCTTTTTTTTTTTTGGTGCAAAATGAAATCCTTTCTTGCTCAGGGATGGTATAGCAATCTAATCAATCACAACTAAGCTCAAGCGGTCGGAGCCCCAACAAATAAAGAACCTGCAGACTGGTGTAAACAATTGTGCCATCACAACTAAGTTTCTTTTATTAACCCATTTATTGGCTACTGAAGTAGAAAATTCTATCGCGGCACTTATCAATTTTCAACAAAGTAAGAAACAAGTGAGGAAAGTTTAAGTGGTAGGGGTGAACTAAAGTGAACTTGGGAACATGGAAAGAATCTGGAATGGAAGAATCTATTCACTATGGAAGAATCTATTCACTAAGTACAAACAAAACTTATCTAACGTGGTATAACCCTTAGATATAGACTTGCCTGTTGGTCTAGTGGTTAGTGACCCTGACTGCTAAGCCGGACGTCGGGTTCGATTCTCACCCAGGACAAATCTTTGTTTGATGAGCACGATCATTTGTTATGTGTCTGGGTGTTATCTATCTATAATTTGTATGTATTTAAAAATATATACCTAAGTATGTTTATCAGTTGTTTGGTTGCCATAGTACAGGCTCTGCCTAGTTTGGGATCAGATGGCCGTGTATGAGCTTGTCCGAAGATATAATTAATTATTATATTGCCAGAATTCCGGGTTGCCATATCTTTTTCGTGTTCTGAGAGTCACCAGGTAGTGTTGATTATACGTTTTAGGCCATTTAACTGCTTTTTTACTTAAAAGTATAGTAAGTCGAAAGAGTTAAAACATCTTTTAAACCCACATCAGCGCGTTAACCGCTTGGAATTAAGTGAGAAGTGATATGGTCCAAAGAAGTTAGGGTAATGAGGTAATTGTAGAAACAATTTAAACAAAATGTTAAGTTTTAAACAAACATGTGGTAAATTATTAAAGTTTTTTTGAAAGATTAAAGAATAATTACGTAGAATTGCAACGAGAATTCTTCTAAGTTCAGCAAGTGATCATTTATCTCGAATCTAAGACGGAGGTAATTGATTAATACTCATACTGATAATCCTTACCAGAATCGATACATTTATTATCTTAAAAGTGTTTTCTTTTTATAAAACATAAAAAAAAGGAATCTTATCTTCATACAAATAATAAGATGAAGGGACCAGCGTTTCAACTGTGCTAAGTCTTAGTTTTTAATCCAACATGGAAATGTAACTTCGTGACATGTTATTACTGAATTGTTAGTATTGAAAATGTTATTATTATTATTTATTATTACATAGTTTTATTTATTATTTTTTAGTTTTGGCTATTTTATTGTATTATTATTTTAAGTTGTAGTAAATTCCTTTTTATTGATTTTCAGTCTTTGACAACTGAAAGAGCAACACAACCGCCATCAATAAATATAACCCCATTTTACTGTTGAAATATTTCCAAGTAACAAAAAATCATGTTTACAAAGCTGAAGTTTACATTGAGGCTATAACGTCACCAGGTGCCAATCTTGACGTCTTCACTCAATTCGCTTTTGCGCGTTGTGTGCGGAGTGTCAACAAATGGAGCTCATAGTGTGGACTTACAAAGTATCTGAATGGTATGACGTCACTATTAGTTCGCCTATAAAGTGGGATTAGAAAAGAATAATGTTACTTTTTGAGGTTTTCATAAACGGTTAAGGTGCTGTAGTAATAATAATAAAGCTTTATTGCAAACACAAAGTTTCATAATCAAATCACACAATTGAGTCGCAGTTTAAATAAATTACAAAAATCAATAAAAAAGTTTTTGTTTAATTTTACCGCGAGCCGATGCTTAATACATGAAACTACAAAAATTCTGTCCGACAAACTTTTTTTTTAAGGAATTTAATCCTTGTGTCGCGGGGGTTTCACAAACATTCAATCACATGCACAAAGAACACCCAGACTTGGAACAAGTATCTGTGGATCACACAAAAATGCTTGTGGTGGGGATCGAACCCGCAGCACGTCGCGCACAGCGTGGTGACCTATACTACTCGGCTATCCGTGCAGTCAGTTATAATTGTATTGTTACATCTGTCTTACATGTAGTGTATAAAGTTAGACTTCATTATGCGTTCAGGTATAACAGTTGTCAACTAAAGCGATAATTGCTTAGCAATAAACTATAAACACATTGATTCAAAAATAGGCTAGATACTATGATAGCTAGATGGTTACACTTAAATATATTATAATTAAGTATCTTAAAAGGGTTGACGTTTCTTCATTACTTTTAATATACTTATTTGTATACTGTATTGCAAGGTTATGAAATTTTCTAATCAAAACACCAACACGTTTTTTTTTCGTTCCTTAATCTATGAAGAATGTGAATGAAGTGATTTCTTGCGTAGCTCTTAACAATAAAAGGAGCGTGATGAGTTATTCTGGGAAGTGTAATACGGTGTGACAAGATTACACTGATTTTACCCACTTGACGGGGATTTATTTGATGGCTTGACAAATTTTAGCTGGAGTATTTCCCTAATTCATCTCTCCTTATGCCTTTTTTTTGGTAAATTACTTTTACATAAAAAAAAAAACAAAAAGTTGAATGAGCTCGTACCATGTCATTTATTAGCTTGAAGAAAATGTATCTTTTATATTATATTCTAGAATACTGTTTTTTTTTATAAACAATTTATTGACAAGGAAGTAGAAGTTTTTAAAGCGCAGAAAACAATACAAAGCAGTACAAATGTTTAGAACCTTATACTCTAAAAAAGAGTTGATCCAGTAAAAGTTTTTTATTTGTATTATAAACAATTTATCAAAAACTTTTGTGTAATAATAATAACTAAACAGTACAAATGTGTTGCTTAATTCTTTAAAAAAATTCTGCCAGCAGACCTGCAAAAGTAGAAACATCAGAAAAAGGGACAACAGTGAGTTGAGAACAGTATTTTTTTTTTGGTAACATTGAACAAAACAGTTTTACCTTTAACCCTTTAATCCATTAGAACTGGAGTTAGGTATCCAGAGACGGGTCGTTAAGACCCCAAGCATTGTTATGTGTTGATAGCCAATCAATCTTAGCCCATTAAACTTATTTGCTAATGTATAGCAAGTTTTTATTGCGTTCTTTTATTAAGCTATCGAAATATTGGCAAGAGCGTTCTTAATTTTGTGATACTTAAGCTTTATTTTACTATCGTTTAATAGTTTTATTGATTGTCTGCTCAGGGTTTTCTTATTAATTGAAGTCGTATACTAGATGAGTAATATTAGTTTTGATGGTTTCTGATTGTGTTGGGTTTTAAAATGGAGGCCGCTGGGCACTAAATAAATGTTTTTTACACCAAAAAAATATTAAATCTTTGGTATAAGAGTTTACTTTGTTTAATTCAGCTTTAAAATCGAAGAGAAGCACGAATATAAACTGAAAAAAGAAATACAAAAATGATATATAAAATATCATTTTAATAATATAAGAAAATAAAATTTGCTAAATAACACCGCGTTTTATAAATAAATTCATAAAACAACATGTAACACCACACCTGCGATCTAACCCTAATGAGCCGAGTTTCATAATTCCATTGTTATGAAGAGTTTTTGTAATTATAATCCGTGATACTGATACTAATTACAGGCATCATTAAAAATCCTGACGTGTTTCCCGTCAGAAACAACTTCATTTTAGGGTTAAAATCCAATTTTGTACATAGAATATTATGAATTTTAAGATGCTTAATTATACCTATTTCAGTTATATAAATGTTTCATAATTATCATATTTCTTCTATATAATATATTAAATTCTCCTGTCACGGTGTTCCTTTGTTCCCAAACTCCTCAGAAACGGCTAGACCGATTTTCATGAAATTTTCTGTGCATATCGGGTAGTTCTGAGAATCAGACAACATCTATTTTCGCACCCCTAAGTGATAGGGGTGGCCCTCTCCAGATTTTTTAAATATGGCAGACCAACGTTTGTCGGTTCAGCTATTAAATATATATAATATATAATTATAATATGTAGGTTTGTTTTATTGTGTGCAGGTGTTAAAAAAAATTTTTAATTGACCACAATCGTTATTCTTCCTAAAATGTCTATTTAATTGATAGCCGACTGCATGGATAGCCGAGTGGTATAGGTCACCACGCTAATTACCACGGTGCGCGACGTGCTACGGGTTCGACCCCCGCATGAGACAAGCATTAAATTAGTGTGATTCACAAATGCTTGTTCCAAGTCTGGGTGTTCTTTGTGCATGTGATTTGAATGTTTGTGAAACCCCCGCGACGTGGGCGTCAAAAAAATAACTTCTTAAATTGAACTATTTTTCAAAATTGATACCACACTGATTGTAGCTACCGTATCCCATTTAGCTAAGTTAAAGAAACTGTTTTATTATTTACCAACCTAAGTACAATAAATCTGCATCTGTTTCCACAAAATTACTCGTGAAATATAATAATTTTATTGTTTAGATAAAGTAATAATTACGTTTCAAACACTTTTTATTCAAAATAAAAAAAAAAACAAAAATATTTTTATTTCGAGTAGATCTTTACAGGTACTTTCAAAACGTTAATGACGCTAGTTGCTCGGTTCCAAGGTGTCATTCCTATGGAGAAGAACCGGCAAGAAACTCCATAGGTTTCTCTTTTAAAAATGGTTATATGTATACAATAATATTATCCAACTGATAAATTAAATAGAATTTTACTTTCCACACCCAGTATTCTGTACTACATGGTAATCGGGATGAATTACCATTGTAAACGTAAGCGTCGCGCTTGTGGTGAACATCGCAAAACCGCGCTGCATAAATTTGTGTAAAATAAACCTCGACTACCCGTAAATTGCAGAGCAGACAAGTAAGACTGTGTAATTAGCTCGCCACTAATTAGGCTGCGCAAATTCGAGCCGGTATATGATAGTAATAAAATTAAAATTACAACGGTTTTTACTACTTATTACTAAGGCCCAGTTTTTTGATCCCGAATTAACTCAACCAATGGTAAAATATGCTAACTAATGGTTTCAAAATTCGGTAGGACGCGTTTATTCCTCATTATTTGTATAAAAATAAATGTTAAATTCTTAACTTTCCAACTAATTTGATCATTTGATAGCCTAACAATTGATGAAAAACGCTTTTTAAAACCATTAGTTAGCATATTTAACCATTGTTTGAGTTAACTCGTGATCAAAAAACTGGGCCTTAGAAGATTGAGGGAGAATAGGTTCAAATAATACATCATTATCTTTCTAGCCTTTTCCCGAGCTATGTTGGGGTGCTTTCCGATTTATTCCGGATTTAGCTAAATACCGTATTTTACATGGAGCGTCTGCTTATCCCTCACAACCCATTTTGCTGGGTAAAAAGGATAAAAAAAGAAGAATTAAGAAAGTATATTTAACTTCGAAAAAGTCACATAGATACTTGCCTGGGTTCGAATCCGCAACCATGTGCATGAATCCGGTCATTAAACCGCTAAGCCACAATGACATCTTTTTCTTATAATATGCATAAAAAATTCTGTTATCTAAATACATTGAAACAGATCAAAAACTATTTTCTTATCTTCAACGAATGTTTTATCGGCCGGAAACTAAACTATTGGAAAAACAAAACACTGCCGTATAACCCCCAGAGACCCAACATACGCCCCAAATAACTACTGAATAACTCAGATAGTCAAAGAAAAACAAGTGAAATAAATACAAATAAACGTTAAGAAGTTTTGTTAGACAGATAATGTGTATGCACCATATTATGGTGTGGTGAATAAATTATTTGTTCATAAAAGGTTATTTGTAGATGGGTATGTCACCGGGCAATAACAAGAACCGCAAATTTATAAATTTTCCAGAAAATTTATAAACTTTTGTAGGATTTTAAATGCGAGATAAATTTTAATATTAATTTTAATTATTCAAAATTCTTTTTATCTTGTTAGTTTAGTGTTGTTTTTAAAATAAGTTCACCATGTAAGCGCGTTGATTTACTTAAAATGTAAGCTTATTTTTTTTTTATAAATAAATTAAAAACAAAACTAATAACCTAACCGTCTCCTTAACTTTTTATTCAATTCAGAATACGTGGATTTTCGGAACTTCCCAAACAGTATTCAGCTATGGTTAAGTGGTGTGTCATAAGTGACTTAAACATAAATCCAGATATTGATTCTTTTGACCTTTGCAACATTGTACCACAGTTTTTACAGGCCGTGATGTAGGTACGACGTACGTATTAACGGTGTCATCTTTCTAAATAAAGGAGTGTTAGAGTGGTATTGTCCCTTTTGTATTGTATGACGTAGTATCTTCACGAAAATGTACCTGTATTCAGTCAGGCGACATTGCTTTGTAATAAGTTTTGTTGCCAAATTCTTTAGCAGATTTGGCCGGAAAAGCAAAAAGAATTTCTAAAGGTATTATTGGAGGTTTTGTCCACAAAGTCAATTGTTAAAGTTCAAAACATATAGTGGATTTGCTTCTATAGGTATACTGTTATTATAAAGCTAAACATATTGTTTATTTGTTTGATTGATAGCGCTAAGCCCAGGAACTAACTGGTCTGATTTGAAAACAAGTCTGTCAAGTGATAGCCCATTTATCGAGGAAAAAAGCAAGAAGCATAAACTACTAGAACGAATAATTATTATTTAATTGGAATCCCTTTTTGTAAATATCTATTAAAAAGTACTTATTTCCGATCATCATATTTTGCAAAAGTACTAAGGTCTAAACAAATAATATTATGATACTTTCAAACTATAAATTGAAATATGTTACGTATAGCTTATTGGTTCGAATAACGAAAATCCAAGAACCCCTTCCATAACATACAATACTTTATGGGAATCTAAGACGCAACTCAATTTCCTTATGTTCGGGAAATCCGAAAAATCTGAGAAAAAATATGGGATGACGTAGCTACCACACTCTCTATATTACAAATACTAGAAAAGGGTATTCTACTTAAAAAGAAACGATTTATGTATAACTAGATGAAAACCCGGCTCCGCTCGGTTGAAATGTGACTCATGCAAGGAGTTTATATAGTATACAACCTCCTTGGACTATCAACCTCCTTGGACTCATGATACACAATGTAGTAGTATGTGTTTAATAAATATAGTAAATGAAAACTGCAATAGTTTTCACACAAATAATTTTTATTTTTTACACACAAATAATATTAATATTTTCGCGAAACGACAACGACTGAAGAAAAGTTTCAAGTTTTGTTAAGATTCACTCAATGTTTCCGGCAAGACGTTTCGTTTTACACAGTCAAATGAGTCACAGTTCTTTGTGATGGATACTTCTTTGGCGCGACGCACGCGCCGTGTTGATTGGCGAGGCGTATTATAAGAGCTAGTATGCAACGGAACGTGAAAAAAGCGAAATAAATATTCTTGAACTATTATTTCAAACGCGTTCCGAAACGATTCTGGTCCCAACTATCATGCAACTGTCATACGCCTTGTCAGCACTGTAATCACTTCAAGGAGGTTGTATGATAATAAACTCCTTGAATCACTTTGAGCAGAATTATCTGTTACGGAACGCGGCCTTATTAACTACCCAAGATGGCGACTGCGGTTTGTTTGTCAGTGCCATTAGAATTTAACGAAATTCTCCATAATCCGAATTTTGCGGATATGTTGTCGACTCGAAATCAATATTTTTTCATGTTTTGTTATTCATATAAGGTTTCGATCGAGTCTACCGTACCCCTGAACGAAATTATTAATATAGAAGATGCTACTCACTTACATTCGCATCAACACCGTAATTCCTACAAATGTGGGACAAACGCAAGAGATAATGTGAAGAATAATTTCTGGTATTCGTGCCTTTCGAAGCGGTGTTGAATATGAGTTTCTAATCTAAAGGATCTCACATAATAATATCTTATAATATAATATCTTGGGACAATCTCACACACGGCCATCTGATCCCAAACTAGGCAGAGCCTGTACTATGGCAACCAGACAACTGATAAACATACTTATATATTTCTAAATACATACCACACAAACGATCGTGCTCATCACACAAAGATTTTTCCTGAGTGGGAATCGAACCCACGACCTCCGGCTTAGCAGTCAGGGACACTAACCACTAGACCAACAGGCCCGTCACATTCGTGCAAACTTTCGTGACCTGTGCGAAGGTTCGCGCATGTGAGTGACCGTAGTAAGCCAGGGTTCAATGGACGAAGATTAGGCGCACACTACACAATTCAAGCTTGGACCAATTGGCGTGACGTCAGCGTCTGTTGGACAATGGATTATTAATTGCCTTGATTTACACGCTATTCGTATTTATACCTATCTATTAGATCAAATGTAATAAATTTCGAATCGCTCAATCGTATGAAAGTGACAAATCTAAGGCCCAGGTTTTTGATCCCGACTTAACTCAACCAAAGGTTAAATATGCTAACTAATGGTTGCACAACGTGTTTTTTCATCAATTGTTAATCTGTCAAATGGTCCAATAAGTTGGAGAGATAATTATTTAACCATTAGTTACATTAAAAATTGCTAAATAAACGCGTTCTACCGAAGTTTGAAACCATTAGTTAGCACATTATTAGCCGTTGGTTGAGTTAACTCGGGATAAAAAAACTAGGCCTAAAGCACATGACTTATGGAAGAGAAATGTCATTTCCATACATTTAATGTCATTTAAAGCGATTTCTATCATCGTTAACGCTTGTAGAAATGTACCTTGTCTATGAGGGCAGAATATAATTAATACAGCTTACTTTTCCTAATTGTAACAAGAATGGTATTTTTCGAAGTTTATTAATAAGTGTATAATTTTTTTTTATATAATAAAACTTTTTGTTTTCCGAGGTTTACGCGAATGTTAGACATTGAAATAAAACTACTTTTAAACGGATTCTATCGCGGTTTATTTTTATTTTAGTTCCTGACGTTTCGACGCCTTTACAGGTGTCATGGTCACGGGCCGGGTCCATGTGGCAGCAGGCTGAAACGTCGGGAACTAAAATCAAAATAAACCGCGATGGAATCCGTTTAAAAGAAGTAATAAAACTTGTAAGACACATAGGAATGTAGTTGATTGGAACTGCTTTATGCCTTTAATCCAACGTATTCATACCGACTAAGGCAGGGTAAGTTACCACCTTACAGCTATCGCCCGCGGCTTGCCAATAACTTACGTTTAATACCTTCAGATGTTGAGACTCGATTTTTCCAATATTCTTGCTTGAATAAAGTGCTTTTGGAAAAATATTGTTCGATTTTGTCTTGTATTTATTGGAATTAGTTCATTCACTTCATTTTCCGGTGCATTTGAGTAACGTATACATACATACAGCCAGCTAGATCCAGGGCACACTAACAAATAAATGTGTTCGTGAATAACGGGAGCATTATTTTACGTTTATATGTATGCATGTGTTATCGACAGCTTTGTTAGTGTGCTCTGCATAATTATCTATTTTGCTGTGTATACAATAACGTCCTCGGGCGCTAGACAGCCTGTCGAACATTTATGGTTATACAGGAATAATTGAAAAGGAGTGCGTATATTGACCGAGGTAATCAGGTCCATAAAACTGAACAACTTTCCCCAAGGAACATAGGTCGAAATCATAAAATGGAAAATGAACTTTTCATACAAAGTGACAGGTCACGTGACTTTTTTTTTTGTTTGTATGAAAAGATGATTTTAAATTTTAAGTTTTGGAAATTAGCCCTTTATTGTTGTATCTATTATTTTCTTTACCCACTGTGATTATCACATAAGATAACTTTTCCTTTAAACAATCGAATAATTGTTATTGTTTGGATATAGTGAATGAAAAATTCAATCATATTATTATCTTTGGCATAACAAGTACCTAACCTAAAAGGTAACTTAAGCCGTAAGCTTTAAAGATGGACTCCCACACCTAACTTAACTCGTATGACCCACATTTTATTCATATTTCATAGAATGAGGTCAATATTTTTGACGTGTTACCTTATGAATAATTAATGTGAAATAACTCCTGATTATCTGTAATCCTGTTTTAAATATGATAATAGCGTGTGACGCGAAATTATTCACGTTTCGTGGAAAGCCATATTTAACCACAATGAATATTTATTATGACGGCATTCATCTTTACTCATCGTCGTAATCTGTTATAGATGGATAAACATACTTAAGTTGTTCACAATACAAGTGGTTCATAATAATGAATAATTAATGTTCTTCGAATTAATTTGTGAAAATATAGGTCATCGGATACAATATTATAGTCTGAATAAAATTAGTTTATTCAATAGTCAATAGTCAATAGTCAATATATTTATTGTTTATCACAGGTGTATAGTAAGATGTTACATTAATTATATTTATATGATCGCTGTAATATACCCTTAGGGTGTACAATATTTGAAATTTAGTCTACAGAATACAAATAATTATTTTAGATACTAACAGTTCATATAATGTCAATAATTACAATTTAAAAGGTCAGTCAGGTCAACGTAAACACATAACATAATTAGAAGATTATTAGATATCATTAATTTATTTATTACATTACATTATTATATAAACTTATCATTAAAGTATTCGTTTACAGTATAATAAGATTTAGAAGTCAGGAAAGTTTTTAACTTATTCTTAAACATATTTATATTTTCAGTTCGTTTTATATCTTTTGGTAATTTATTGTAAATTTTTACTCCCATGACGAATATACTCTTACTATAAATACTAGTTCTACATTGTATGGCCGAAAGTTGGTCTTTTTGTCTAGAACTTTTGAGTGTCTCATAGTCTTTAATGTTACTTCTTACCAAGTTTGCTGCTTCATAAATATAAATACCAGGTAAAGTGAGAAGTTTTAATGTTTGAAATAAGGGTTTGCAAGTATCTGTCTGTTTAATTCCACACATACTTCTGACACATTTCTTTTGGGCTCTAAATGCGTACTCTCTGTCTGTGGAGTTACCCCAGAAAAGAACTCCATAATTTAAAGTAGAACCAACGTAAGCATGATAGGCAGTTAACAGTGTTTGTTGGTTGGCCACTTTCCTTAGCATGTAGAGAGCGTATGAGAATCGGCTTAGCTTATTGCAAACGTAGTCAACCTGCTTTTTCCAATTTAAGCCTGAGTCAATGTAGAGACCAAGAAATTTTGTTTCATTAACTTGGTTTATATAATGGCCCTTATAGCTTATTGTTAATGGATTTATTTTGACATTTCTATTTTGGAACGTCATATAGTTAGTTTTGTCTAGATTTATTTTTAAATTATTTGAGTTTAGCCATTCTATTATGTGTTCAAGGGATATATCAATATCAGACGCAAATGGATTATCCTTACTATCTGAAAATATTGCCGTGCTGTCATCAGCAAACAATATCATGTCCTGGGTGATTGCATTCGGAAGATCATTTATGTAAATTACGAAAAGGAGAGGGCCAAGAATGCTACCCTGAGGTACTCCATATTCCACAGTTTGATAGTCAGATGCATACTTTTGCTCTAGTTTTGTTTTTCCGTCTATTCTAACTATCTCAGTACTTTGTAATCTGTCAGACAAATATGATTTTATGAGGTTTAATGGAATGCCCCTAACTCCGTAGCATTCTAGTTTATGAATAAGGATCCTATGATCTACATAGTCAAAGGCTTTGGACATATCCATATATATAGCAATGATACGTTGCTTATTGTCGAGTCCAGTCATTATTTTCTGTAGAAAATTATAGAGTGCAGTACCCGTCGATCTACCCTTACGAAATCCATATTGCTCTTTGGTGAAAATATTATTACTTTCAAAATAGTCGCATAAGTTATTATATATTACTCTTTCGAATATTTTGGCAAATACCGGTATTAAAGCTATAGGCCTATAGAATTTCATGTTTTCTTTATCTTCTTTTTTAAATATGGGTGTAATTGTTGTTAATTTTAGTTTTGAGGGAAACACACCCTTTTCAATGGTTAAATTAATTATGTGACACAGCACTGGTGCTATAATAAAGGAAGCTTTTTTGACAACTTTGGTATTAATGTCATCATAGCTGGCACTATTTGTATTTTTTAAAGAATTTATTATTAGAAATAGATCGTTTACGTTTGTAGGTTTCATAAAAAGTGATTTAGATGCATTGTGGGTAATTTTTGTCAAAATAGAATTTTTAGTCTGAGTTATCGGTTTAATATCATTAATAAAGTAATTATTAAAGGCTTGTGCAATTTCTCTGGGTGATGTTATTATTCTGTTATCATGTTTGATTTGAATAATTTCTTCTTTAGGCCCTGTAGTTTTTTGTTTGTTGATTATTTGCCATGTGGCCCTTCCTTTATTTTGAGCTGAATTGATGTAGTGATTGTTTTGTATCTTTTGCGTGTTTTTAATAATTAATCTTAATCGTTTTGTATATTTTTTAAATTGGGTTTTATCTTTAGGATCCGATGACATCCTATACTTCCATAACAATAACCGTTTTCGTTTAGAACATAGCCTCATTCCTTTACTGAGCCATTTAGGTTTTTTGCAAACTGGTATTTTAACTTTTACGACTGGAAAACAGAGGTCATAGAACATTTTGAATAGATCAAAAAAGTTATTAAATGCTATGTTGGGATCGTCGGTAATGTAACACTCCGTGAAAGTTATATTTTTTAAACAATTTACAAATTTACTTAAATTTTCCTCACAATAATCTCTTTTTAGTTTGAACCAATGTGTCATATTATACGTTTTGTCCACAGGACATCGCAATAGTTGTGCTGTGTGATCAGACAAGGAGAGTTCTAAAATTGAAGTAGATGAACCTTTGATGTTATGCGCTATGTTGTCAATACAAGTATTGCTACTTAGACGAGTGGGTTGCTTTACAGACAATTTTAGGTTGTAACTCGCTAATAGCATTTCAAATTGTCTCGCAACGTTGCTTTGTTCCAACATATTAATGTTGAAGTCACCACATATTATAATTTTTTTATTTAAGTAAGATATTTTATTTAACATCTCTGTAAGTTTGACGAAGAAGCAATCTATAATATCCCGCTTATTTTTAGGCGGTCTGTAGACACACAAAATGACGATCCTGTGATCAGTTAATATAATTCCACTACATTCAAATATATTGCAAATACTCAATTTGTTAGCTTCAGGTAGAACTTTATATTTTATCATATTTCTTAAAATTATACATGAACCTCCTTTCCTATTATTTCGTGAATAAAATGCAGCAAGCGTGTAATTTGAAAGTTTTAGTAAGTTTTTGTCTTCAGAAGTCATGTTGTGTTCAGTTATGCATATTATGTCAATGGGATTCTGGTTTTCACGCGTGTGCAATGAGTGCAAATGTACTGTTAATTCATCAAGCTTATTTAATAATCCGTTTATGTTTTGATGAAGGATATTTAGGTATCTATAGACGAAAAAACGACTGACTATTTCCATCTATATGTCCATTGTTTATTTTATTGTTTATTTTATTGTTTATTTGTGATGTAGAGAACTCTTCATATGGGTAAATACTTAGGTCTACAGAAATTGCCTTCATAATATTTTTAAATATTTGTTTCATTGCAAATTTTGTAATTTTTCCCGTTTTCAAAGAGAACATATCGAAAGTCAGTTCATAATTAGTATCAATAATGTAAGCATATTTGTTATTTATTATGTCTAAATGAAGCAGGTTATTGAACATTTCAATTTTATAATTATAGATTGGGGCTCCTAGTTTGTAAGTAGGGACACATAGTACAATATTAGTATAATTAATATGTTGTAAAGATTCTCTAACATACCGAATTAATTGTAGAAAATTATCTGCTTGTTTAAAATCTTGTTCCCCGATCAATATAACACAGTAATCATTAAGAGTATAATTACATATTTTTTTATCAATGTTAGTCAGTAAATATTTAAGACTACAATTAGGTAGACTATACCGACAATAATTAAAATCAGCTGCAAAGATTTCTGCTATATGTTGTAAATTTCCCCTTGTGCTGTCGTTGCTCAATATGCTTACTTATTATCTTTACATAGTCTAGAACTTGTAAACTTTGTAACGGATTTGAACACAGTTTTCAGAAATAAATAAAGTGATTCAAGAGAGTGGTTTTTGTGTAAAATTAAAGACACGTTTAATATGTATAATATTATACTCTGTAACTCGTGCGAAGCCCGGTCAGATAAACTATCCTACTAATAAATGTGAAAGTGTGGACGTTTGGTTGTTTGGATGTTTAGGTGTTTGGATGATTGGATGTTTGTTACGCGTCGATCGCGCTAAAACGGCTGAACGGATTTGGATGAAATTAAGCATGCACATGGAAAAGAATATATGCTACCTTTTATCCCGATTCCTTAAGTAGTTTCCGAGGGACGACCCAATTCTGAAATCCACGCAGACGAAGTCGCGGGCTGAAGCTAGTATAATAATATTTTTTCAATTACATGACCGATTTATTTTAATTTTTTAGTTGATTAGAGCATCTATATAATGTTTGTTATAGATACTAGCGGGGATGGCGGGCCGAGTTTGACAGCCTTAATTTAGATTATCCCTTAAAATCACAAGTAAGCCTAAAAGTGGTTACAGAAGCCCTGACCTTTCCAAAAAGTTTAACATGGGACAACAGGCAAACATTTCTAAGCATTTAAGTGATTTAGAATGCAATTTAATGCGATATACAATTACGGGAAGATTTTAAGTAATAATAATCATATCTTGGGAAAGCTCACACACGGTCATCTGATCCCAAACTAGGCAGAGCCTGTACTATGGCAACCAGACATTTGTTAAGCATACACCCAGACACAGAACATATTATCGCGCTCATCACACAAAAAATAGTCCTGGACGGGAATGGAACCCACGACCTCCGGCTTAGCAGTCAGGGTTACTAACCACTATAGCAACAAGCCAGCCAAAAGAAAGGCAAGAGTTTATCCACTTTTAATCCAACCATAATTCTGAAACTCTGACGCAATCGTGCCCCGAAACCAATATGGCGGTGTAAAAAAGTCGAAATGTACGCAAAGCAAGAAAGTTACATAAATGTACCGCCAAAGGGTACACTCGACCTTAAGGGCTGAGGTCGTAATGAGGCCGACTCGAGTTCGTAATTACAATTTAATAAGGGAACTGAGAACACAGATATTCTTAAGGATTTAGCTTCTAATACTCAAAATACTTTATGATCTGAAGTTTTTAATAATACTCCAACAAAAGAATTTTCGTTGGATAATAATCGGCTAAAGAGTTTTAGAATAAATTATAAATTGGATTTCATTGTCATGATAATTTGAAGGGTTGAAATTTGAACCTGGGGCTACTACTGAAAAGGTTTTATACAAATTTAATATTACTCCCTGATCTCCTTAATTGAAGCCTGTTAAAGTTAGGCCTATTTGTGGATGTTTAAAGTAAAATAAATAAATATAAGCATAATATCATGAGATAAAAATTACCTTTTATTCTACGGTGCGCGGTTGGTTGTTGATGTTCAACATAATAATATATTACAGTTAAGTTGAAATTATAAAAGATAACCTCTGTAAGTTAGGGTGTAAGTATTGTTTAAACAATTTATTCGACGTCAATGGCGATGAATATGTAAATATGTGCTTTCATCCGGCAAAAGAAAAAAAAAAATACCTAGGTACTTACGTTTAATTTATTTTATAATTTTCTCATTTCAGTGAAACGTAGCGTTGAAGATGAGACTTAGAAATACTTAATTAAATTCTGATGAACTAGAATGAATAAGATAGGAAATCCGCTTCAAGCTTAATTATATCCTAGAGGGCTCTTTACAAATAGTACGCTGATAGAAAATGATTAGTCGGAATGAATGGGATTGTTAAAAAAATAATTAATATGAATTATCTACCTTTAATGTTTCAAGTAGGTAGATTTATGCACTGTATTAAGTCTATTAAAATGGAACATTTTAAGTTTTCGAAAATTTGAATTATTAAAATGATCACAGCGAGATGACTTTGAGCTGGCAAACTAAAAATGAGTAGGTATTATTGAGAGTTTTACATGTTTAAAAAAAGCTAAAAGGATAATTTTTTTAAAAAGTCCAGTATTAAGACAAGCCGCAAAAAGAGAGCGAAGAGCAAAACCCTTAATGTCTTCAAGGGATGGATTCGCAATTGAAGTAGGTAGGTAGCTATGTGGTTTACAATGTGCTCCCATATGCTCTCTAAATAGGAGAAGCACTGGGAGAAGCACTCGGTGGTTTTAGCCAAAAACCCTCAGTCTCTCAAAAAATGATGAAGGTATTATTGGGGCGGATCACAACCGCTAAATATATTCAAATTTAAATATATAGGTATCCTTAAGACTACTTGAAAATCAGAAACAAATAGAAATATTCAAACACAAAAAATATACAAGCCTTAACGGCTTGTATATTTAAAATAATAAGCTTAAAAACAGCGACATAGGTATTCAACTTATCTGAGTTTTTCCCAGGAAGATGTCCTAAGTAATTTTAAGATTTCGACCTATGTTCCTTGGGATAAGTGGTTCAGTTTCATGCACCTGATTATCTAGTTGAATATACGCACTCTGTAAAAAAATAATCCTGTATGCGTCTCCATTTTTCATGGCAACTTTTGAATAGCAAAAATGCACCAAAGAGGTACCTACACAAAGAGTTTCAACAGTAGGTACTAAAGTGCAAACAGTTATGAGACAGGTAAGTTCTTTACAGCCCTCTGGTCGGGCACGTGTAATCTAGATTACAGCAATTTTCCTTATTGAGGTGAGATTATCTGTAATAAGGTTTAATAGGTACAATACGGCGGTATAAGTAATTGGAATATTTGCTTTGAACGAGGAAACTATTATGTTATTCTTTTACTCTCTGGTCTTGAGAAATAGTCATAAAATTATTTATATAGAAAACTTGAAAATAAAAGATGTTGAACGAATTGTAAAGATTATTATTTTTTAATTAATATTTTCAACGCTTCAACTAATTTACAGGGGTTATGGTTATTTAAACTGTGATCATGAAACCGTCTTACGGTGACCTTTTATTTAAAGGAAATGAAAGAAAATAAAATTAAGAATCAAGGCTTGAATTAAATCCATAAAAATATCCAAAAAATCCGTTTAATTCCAGACAAGATAGTGGAAAAATATCGATAAATTTGAGACAATATATTTACCTCCGAACACTGAAACTAAAATTAACTTTAAGATGTCTATCTGTCATTTGCTTCACACCTTAAAGTGACAGAGACAGAATGATACTTAACGGCGGCTTCAAACTAATTGACGTGGCAGTATTCAGCCAAATCTATATACCTATATCAAAATGAAACCCGTTTTCCGTTGTCACGACATAGCATGAAAACGGCTGAACGGATTTAGCTGAGGTCCAGGGAAGGTTTAAAAGGTGGAAAACATAAATAATTAGTAAAAAAAAAACTGTTTCTAAACTCGGGAATTACCTTAATTAATTTACTTTTGACAGAACGAAGTCTGTCCGGGCAGCTAGTTGTACAATAATGTTGAAACTTTTCTCGTAAATATTGTCAAGTATGATAACACCGTGTCAAGCTAAAATGAAACGAGTTTCAAGAAACCATCGATCATGTAAAACGTTACTAATAATTTGTAGGACAAAATATTTATGAAATAATTCATATAGAACAACATTTTTGTATGGTTTGAATGTAATAATTTAAAATAAATACCAAAATTCTATTCAATCTAACAAATATGAAGAAACAGAATATTGTCTTTAACTTTAGTAATAGTTACTGCTGGATTATTTTAGAGCAATGAAAACAATGAAATAAAACACTCATATTAAAAACAGTGGTAGACATAGGTACTTTATACGCAGAGTATCGTACCACAACAACATAGAAATAATAAAATGGCAGGATAGAATAGGCGGCATATTCAAAATACAACACTTATAAACTTTAGCAAAAATCAACTTAGCCCTTTTCTCATTTTTTTTACTAAAATTACGAAATGGGATCTAACTCATATATTTAACTTTTAAGGCTTAACTTGAGTAGATGTAAGAAGTGAGTCTGCTTGCGACCACGTCCAGTATAACCCGGCCGAAACGTCAAGCTTTAAAAGGTAAATTCATGAGTTTGCGTTAATTCCCGTGACGTAATGTTATTAAAATCATGGAATGCGATAGTTTAAAAGTTATTGTTTTACCTTGACCAATATATAAGTATTGTTTTATCAAAAATGTTGTTTTTAAAACGACGTATTACGTTCCTGAAAGAAAACAATCCTACCAATAAAACCTTATGACAAGAAACATTTACAGTATGAGGTCAAATGGAAGCAAATTGCATTGTCTAAGGCTTCGATCGACTTTAATATATTCTATTAAAAAGTTAAACTCAATGTCTCGCCTTGTAATAAGGCTGTGTCGATGGGGACTGAATACAGGCGTAATTGCATCATGGAAGCTTGGCAGAATTCTCAAGCAGTACTTGTAAGATTCTTCTGGTTATTTTATGTTACCAAGTGTTTGAGGATTCACTTAAACAAAAGTGTTTTCATGACACAATTGCAAATAAGGGTCTTGAAATAAAGATTCTAAATGTATTTTGAATTTAATATGAGAGTTTTCTATACAGCTGACTACATAACTATCAAACTACATGATATACGACGGGCCTGTTGGTCTAGTGGTTAGTGACCCTGACTGCTAAGCCGGAGGTCGTGGGTTCGATTCCCACCCAGGACAAATCTTTGTGTGATGAGCACAATCATTTGGTCTGTGTCTGGGTGTAATTTATCTATAATATGTATATATTTAGAAATATTATATAAGTATGTTTATCAGTTGTCTGGTCACCATAGTACAGGCTATGCCTAGTTTGGGATCAGATGGCCGTGTGTGAGTTGTCCCGAGATATTATTATTATTAATTATTATTATACTAGTGAAATAATTAAGAGCGAGAGATTAAGTGTTATTCAATTTTGTTTTATTTAAAACTGCTTTCAAATTATTTGAACCCAGGTTTAAAGTTCAGCTCACAAACATATGCAGGACTAATTAAAACGAATGCTCAAAGTTTTACTCTGTAATTAAACGAAGCGACTGTTTCGCGAATGGCCAGAAAATTGAAAATAATTTAATACAAGCGAACAAATTTTTTGGACTGAATTTTATACGTTCAGTCCAATTCTCTGTTATTATAAAGAAGCTAAGTTTATGTATTTGTATGAAGGAGATTATCTGCGAAAATTATCACTGACTGGCCTGTTGGCCAAGTGGTTAGTGACCCTGACTGCTAAGCCAGAGGTGGGTTCGATTCCCACCCAGGATTTTTGAGTGATGAGCACGATCATTTGTTCTGTATCTGTGTGTTATATATCATCTATATTATGTACGTTTTTAGAAATATATAAGTATGTTTATCAGTTGTCTGGTTGCTATAGTACAGGCCGTATCAGATAGCCGTGTGTGAGCTGTCCCAAGATATTATTATTCTATTGATCTAATGTCAAAAGCTTTTTCATTGATCTACGTTGTAGCCACTTCAGGACTTTTATGTTAAAAATAGACGATGATGTAGGCGAGGAAATAAAGCTAGCTATTAATATTTAAACAACAAAGACGAAGGTTATCAATACTAAATAGAGGTATATCGTGCTTGTCATGATTCACGACCCAGGGGCGTACTACAAAGTTCTGAGGACAATTTGAAGGGAATCTGTGTAGAAACTTCAGGCTGGCATTTTAATTAAGGTTTCAGTTTTGACAGGTAAAGTTCTAAACAGGCCTTCATTAATAATGCTAGACTGACTTAGTGGAGGCACATTCAAATTCTTTTGTCATCATTATTGGACTGTGTTGTTAATTTTGATATCTCTACACTATGACTTGTATGTACATACGTGGGATGTGGGTGTACGTGGGTTGTGTTTTCAGGATAAAAATATAATAGGATTTTCAAGTAACTTACGTTAGTCTCTCTGGAGACGCCATGCTACGTTTGATTTATTTTTTAATACTTCTTGCACTCTAAGATATACAGGATTATTTTTACGGAGTGCTTATATTCAACGAGGCAATCAGGTGCATAAAACTGAATAACTTTCCCCAAGGAATATGGGTCGAAATCTTAAAATTGTAATTGAAATTTCATACAAAGTGACAGGTCACGTGACTTATGTTTGTATAAAAAAATGATTTTCAATTATAAGATTTCGACCTATGTTACTTGGGAAAAGTTGTTCAGTTTTATGCACCTGATTACCTCGTTGAATAAACGCACTTCATAAAAAATAATCCTGTATAATCTGACTTAAGGCCGGAAGGCATTCTCTATTACTTGATCTTAGGGGGGTATAGAAACATGGACATAGTATTTTAATGTAGGTGGATTCATATTCTAACAAATATATTTTATAAAATCCTTGGTCCTAAATTTCATTTATTTTCGTATTTTTTAGTTACATTTGTAAGTTTGTCGAAAAGAGATGAGAATACTATTTTTTTACACTTCAGGACATATTATACTATGTTAATATTTTAAATATTTCCGAACATTTTGTGAATAGGTAAATTGAATAATTTCTTTTATGTTTACTACGACTTTTATGACGATACATAATTGGTGCCATCAATATTAATTGCTGTTTTTATACGTTGTCCGTTTAAAATTGCGTTTGAATGAGTTTTGTAAAATAAAACGAAATTGCTTTTAATTTGCACTTGGCTTTTTTTAATATTGCTCTAACAATATTCGTTCTTTCCTCGTCCTCGTTTTGTTCTTCCGAATTTTATACTAGGACGCAGTTATATGCACTGAAACCATATACAGATATAGAACTGAAACCACAGTTTATGCAGTGACGTAGAGATTGGCTAACAATAATGTTGTCAAGGGTATCCGCCAAGGATACGCTGGACATACTAAATATGGTCATTCAAAGGGGATGCCTACTTGTTTCCTTTTATCTTTCCAGGTACAATAATCAAATGTAAATATTATGCCCAAGTTATATGAAAATAAATTATTATTATATTATTATTAAAACAAAATTAATAAATAGAAATAAAATAAAAATCTACGCACCTTCAAAAACAATCAGTGTTCGTAAATTGTCGTTGCAGTTAAAGAAATTCTTAGATTTAAAATTTTTAACGGACTGCCGACACGTTACCCTCATTCTGATGCAGTCGGATGATACAACTGCATTTGAAAACAAAATTATTTATATTCACACAGAATTATCCGTCCAAAAAGTTACATAAAACTGAAGGATAAATTGCAAACAAAGTTAAAGATCGCTTGAGTTTCCGAGAACCAGCGCGGCTTTGGAAGGTTCCAGAATGGATAGAAGTTTTAATTTGTTTTAGTTGTAAAGTAGTTAACAACACAATAGACACTAGAACTAGAGTTTTAGTTCGTAGTGTGCTTATCCTGGATTAGTTGGGAACCATTTTCCAGTAAATTAACTGAGGCATGCTGTAAGAAAGCGAATGTTTGGATCAGCCGTCTAAAATGTCGTTTTATTATCAATAAGGAAAACAGAAAAGTTATTTAAGTCTCCTGCAATACGTTTAATACTACATTAATTTATTTTATGCGAATTTAACCAAGTAGGAAAAATGTCAGACTATCAGAAACTTTCGTTGCCCTTTTTTTTAATCATGCTCTTTTTCCTTTATCATTGGATTATTTACAATGGTACTTAGTAACTCAAACCAGTAGTCTGGAGGATTATTATAGACATAAATGCTGTAATGGCGTGAAATATAAATACATAAATCATGCCTTTATGAATAAAGTGGACACTATAGTCTACACTAATATTATATAGAAAAATTATTTAATATTGTATTTTTGTGTGTATGTTTGTAATGAATAAATTAAAAAACTACTGTGACAATTTAAAATTTGTTTTAACCATTAGAAAGCTACATTCACTCAGAGTAACATAGGCTATATTTTTTACAATAATAATTAGGTGCCGCGGGTGAAGTAGCGGAGAACAGCTAGTATATAATAAAATAGTGAAAATGAGGGTAGTAGTCGATGTCAAACGAGAGTCTTTTAGCTAAAAGCAGTTGCAAAGTTAAAGCATACAAACATTAGAAATGTCATATATTTGTCCGTACTCTAGTATGTACGTAACCACAAATCCAAGACTTTAATTCCGTAGATTTTGTAGACAACATAATTAAAATACAGCGCAAACAAGCCAAGCGTAGTGTAAACATAATAAAAGCCAAAATATTCAATGTTAACATTATATTTCAGTAAAGCTTTAGTGGTTACATACCTATTAAATTTTGAATATTAATTATTGCGTACTAGACATTTTCATTTTAAACTACTTGTTTTGTGTTTATTATTTAGAATAATTTATTATTTTGGGACCTTTGCATTCGCAAATGCTTTTTGTGGGTTGAATTTTAATTCTCGCTGAATACTTTTCATGTTACTGACCTCGTACGACACCACTCGTAGGTTGCATAAAACAAAAGCTAAAGTATAGATTTAGGGTATACAATAAAACTTTTAGATTTGTCGTTCAATTCTCGAATAAAGTTCTTCTCTGAAGAAGAGAGCCGACATAGCCCACATATAGTACATGCATATTTTGGTTTGGAAGAAGTTCATAAGTATGACATGCATTATGATTATCCAATATAATCCACAATAGATGCAGGTAATTAATATTCTTGTGTTATAATTATTATTATGAAATAAGAAAACAATCCTAGCAGTCAGCAGACCTGACAACAATGTTTTCCCGTTAAAACCATACAATTTAGATGTATGCAAAGAAGATAGTTATGAAGGGCACACTAACAAACTTTACATTGTTGTTGGTGTGCGTATAGTCAAAGAGTGGTCATTCTATTTATCCATGCACACAGTCGCAATTTCTTTTTAATTCAATATAGTAAGGAATATATTGGAAAATGTTTAGCCCTGCATTTTCATGTTTACATCTCAATCAAGGCACAGCAAAGGCGAAACCATTTCAGCTCAGAAAAGTGTGAAGTTTCTTTGCTTGAAATCATAAAAACAGCTCAAAAAGGTTCTAAAAAAGTGGAAATTCCAAACGAACGTAAACAGAGGCCGTAAAAAATAATTCCCTCAAAGGATGAGAAGTGTTGGGGCTTTTCATGAAATTAATTTCTCGTTGAAGGAACTTCGTATGAATAATACATTTTTTGTCGACGCGTTTCTTCGCAGTCGTTTTGAAACGGTAAGTAAGATAAGTAGGGTTCGAGGCTGTGTTTTGAGTGACTAATTTTGGACAAGTTTTTGTCATGTCATCGTAGGCTACACTTTATTATTCCATCTTGTTATCTTTTAGCAAATGTCTTTGTAGTTTAAATGATATGGGTAAATTACGTTCCGGTCTCTTTCAGTACTGTGAAATAAGCCTTATGACTTACTAATAAAGTCTATTCTAGTCTAGTGATAATGGCAAGTGATTGTCTTTCACACACTACGGTCTTTTCATTTAATTTTGCTTTGCCGGTATCCAATACGTTACCCTACTAGTACATATTTGATGAACTATAAATTACATTGTCTACGCATGACATCACTATCTAGCTAGGAAAAGGGAAACAAGTGACGTCCGTTAAGTTGGCAGCACTGAAAAGGAGCACGGGTGGTTGCTACCGATATGAACCCTACTCTCTTAAGGCGGATACACAAGTACTACCTAAGACACGGTACGCGCGCCCTCCCTGAATGTAAGCACTTGCCTTGCAAAAATATATGAATATGAACGTCCACACATTCCGAATAATGCGATGAGCTTCGTGCGCAAATAAGCCTCGCAAACTCTGTGTCAGCAACTCTGTGTCAGCCTTTACCCAAGCACAGAGGCTGAGTGGTAACACGCGCGAATATATGTCTTGCATTATATTTTTATAGACAGCAAAACTAAATTATTAGTATACAGAAATAATTTAAAAGGAGTGCAGGTAGGTATTCAACGTAGTAATCAGGTGCATAAAATTGAACAACTTTCACCAAGGAACATAGGTCGAAATCTTAAAATTAAAAATCATAATTATATTATTTTCATACAAACGTAAGTCACGTGACCTGTCACTTCGAATCAAAAGTTCATTTTCCATTTTCAGATTTCGATCATGTTCCTTGGGAAAAGTTGTTCAGTTTTACGCACCTGATTACCTCGTTGAATTTTTTAAGTACTCTTATCACTTGAGCTATAGAGATAGCATAGAAAACGGTTAAAATACTGCATTATGTAGGAGACGTGACTAAACGGATTATTTAAACTATTATTTAAGTAAGTAAGTGTTTAAGTCTGAGTACATTAATCAAGCTTTTGGATAATGTATTCGGTTGACTTACTACTTAACTAATAGAGTAGATACATCGTCTAGATGGTATCAAGTTAAACTTGTCTGTCTCAAGTGTTGTAGTTCGGCAGAGTGCCAGAACCAAGTCTGATGCAACTTTACTCAGAATGTATACTATTGCATTAGCTTCAAGAAAACTGAACTCAGTTTAATATTAGTTGCAAATCAATTTATATATTTGTTTTGTATTTACTTTGTTACTAGCTGCCCGGACAGACTTCGTTCTGTCAAAAGTAAATTAACTAAGGTAATTCCCGAGTTCAGGAACAGTTTTACTACTTATGATTTATGTTTTACACCTTTTAAACCTTCCCTGGACTTCCACAAACATTTCGAGATCAAAATCAGCTAAATCGGTTCAGCCGTTCTTGAGTTTTAGCGATACTAACGAACAGCAATTGATTTTTATATATATAGATTAATAATTAATAATAACAATTCTTCCTTCATAGCTTGCATTCTTCCTATTTATAAAGTCCATATTTATGGTAGGTCTTGTTTTGCTTTTGCGTTGTGAATAAAAAATCGTCATTTTTAGTGAAATACGTAGGTATACGATTTGATGAGCATTATTATGCCCCATATAATAAATACACACATCAAAAGTGTCTAGGGATCAAGCATTTTTATGCGGATTTCTTGAGATTGAGATGTGGCTTTGTAATAAATTTATGATTTTATAAATTTATATGGATTCTTTTTGGTGCATTTCATAATTCGAATCAGGAACTGTGAATCAAATTCGAGTAAAAGATGAAAATCAGCTGTCAATATTTTCCCTATAAAAACATACAATGCATTGAAGACATTATTAGTGCTACTGTTTCCCTACTACTGATTAAAACCAACGTTATTATGGAGCGGCGACGTCATTTAAGCAGGGAAGAAATGCTCAGAGCCGTGGGAATGATAGAAGCTGGTTCCCGGCAACGTACTGTGGCTTTAGCTCTGAATACAAGTCAGAGTGTTATCAGTCGACTTTGGACACGTTACCGAAGCACTGGTACCGTGGCTGAGCGCCATGGAGGACGGTATCGCTGCACCACACGGAGACAAGACCGATACATTCAAATCTTAACTCGAAGAGCTCCAACAATAACCGCCATGATGTTAGCCGTGAGGCTTCATCACTCTTCAGGGAACTTAATTAGCGACTAAACAGTCAGAAACCGCTTGCATGAAGTGAACCTTCATTCCCGAAGACCGCTACGGGTACCACCTATAGCAATGCACAATCGTAGGATTCGATATCAATGGGCTCTTGAACACAGAAATTGGGCAGAAGAACAATGGCGTTTCGTGTGCTTTTCTGATGAGTCTCGTTTTGGTATGAGACCGGATACAAGACGTATACGACACTGGAGAACCCCTGGACGCCAACAGCGATTAAAATCCTGCCAGGAAGTCCATCCTTATAGTGGTGGAACCATCATGGTATGGGCGGGTATTTGGATCGGCGGAAGAACTGAGTTGATTTGGATCAGAAGCAACCTCAACGCTCAAATTTATGCTGAGACGATTGTATCAGACGTCATTGTTCCTCTACAAGTGCAAATCGGTCCCTTATTTCAGTTAATGCATGATAATGCACGACCGCACACCGCAAGAGTTGTAAGACAGACTCTCGCCGCAGCTAACATCAATGTCCTGCCCTGGCCTGCTCAGTCGCCAGACTTGAACCCGATTGAGCATGCATAGGATATGCTACAGAGAAGAGCTCTGCCGAATATGGAGGGTATCCAGTCGCAAGAAGACCTTTTTTTGTTGTTGCAACGAACATGGGCGGCCATTCCACAGCGTGATTTGGATGAACTCATTTTGAGTATGCCAAACCGATGTTCTTGTGTTGTTAGTGTTCGCGGTAGAAACACGGATTATTAATTGTTTAAGTTACCCAATAAAATTTTAAAGAAAACTGTTATTTCAGTCTTTTTTTCGAACTTTTGTGTTAGTGGTTCAAATGTCAAAAATCCCTTTATTAGGAAAATGGCAAATTTCTTTATTAATGCAAAGGTGACTTGGTTTATCGTTACTGTGACAAACGAAAACACTTTATTCGATGAATCCTTAAAGAAAATTTTAATTAATATCAATCAGGAGAAAAGTTATTGCAAAAATATATGTTGATCCCTAGACACTTTTGATGTGTGTATAATCTAACAATTATCTTACACCTCTAAGTAATACTTAAGCAACACTTCTGTACTTTAATATTTGTGTACTTTAAGTAGACAATAAAATAAAGAAATTCATTTAAAAGGGGTTATAAATACAATCAGAGGAGAACAGTAACAGTGGAATGGTAAGTGAATATCAGTGTTTCTTACAAAAAGCTTTGTCTAACTTAAATAAAGACAAGCATTTCGTTGCCCCACGTTTAGAGAAGGTAAATAACATTAATAAGTAAGTTGGTAAGTTGGTAAGTAAACTGTAAAAAAAATCAAACCTTACACAAATAGGAAATAATACTTCTTAAAATAAAATTGTTTTTGATTGTTTATGTTTTGTTCGACAAAATACCCAAAAAACGTTAATTTAATGTTTTTTCATTCGCGTATACATCGAAAATCAATAAATATACTCATTAAAAATCTGACGAGGGCCAGCCCTATCAGTTAGGGGTATAAAAAACAGTTACCGAACTATTCTCAGACCTACCGAATATAAACGCAAAATTTCAAGAAAATCGTTTCGGAGGAGTTTAGTAAAAATCACTGTGGTCTGTGACACAACAACTTTATACATAACTAGCTTTAGCTTGCGGCTCCGCCCGCGAGAGTGTCGTTTCTCGTGACAAATTATAGCCTATAGCCTTCCTCAATAAGTGGGCGAATGTGAAAGAATTTTTCAAATCGGACCATTAGCTTCTGAGATTAGCGTGTTCGAACAAACAAACAAACAAACTTTTCAGCTTTATAATATAAGTATAGAGTAAAGATATATATTTTAAAACACCCCGACTATGATATGATTTTGTATAGAAGCAACCTTCGCAAAATTCCGCTCATGTTCAGCGTTACAACGAATTTGAGAAAAATACTGACTAGTATTTTTATGTTTACCTGGAAAATAGATTCTTTTGATATCGAAAAGGATAAAAGTAATACCTGATAGGGGAAACAGTGTTTTTTTTGCCTAACATACATATTTTATGCAAGCTTTGAATTTCATGAGGATGTATCCGGGGAAAACAGGGATGTATATCCTACAACTCTAGCAGTGTGACAGCGTCGAAAAAATTGATCAAATCAACTTATTATATTAGGAAATCCTAGATACTTCCACTTACCTATATAAGTACGATATTATTATTGCGTTTCGATTCAAAATGTGCATGTGGCCAATCCAACGTGATAGCGGTCCGAGATCACTGAATGTGAAATTCGAAATTCAAAAGCAAAAATACTTAGCATGGTTTTGATATTTATAAAAAAAAACAATACCTATGTACATAAAACTGTCATAATTTCAAATTATAGAGATTGACACAATACTGCAGCCCGCGGCTTCGCCTGTCGGTTATCGCGGCAAAAATAAGCCTATGTTCTTTCTCAGGCTCTAGACTATCTCTGTATGAAATGTTAATTTAAATTGGATTAGTAGTTTAGACTCGATTGCAAAGCACACAGACAGAGTTACGTTCACATTTATAATATTAGTACGGAAGTAAGGATTTCATACCACTAGTTATTTACAATTTTTGAATTGTATTTTGTGTCTTACGAAGACGGAATTTAGGTTTAGTTTACATTAGCATGAGATGAATACAGGAAGTCGCTTCGGGCTTCATCTGCCTGCAGTTGTCGCGGCGCCAAGAATTGAAATTAGGTGTCTGGGAGTCTTGACTTTATAATACTTTGAGACATGACTTATGCGGACTTTGAACTTTAATATTTAATTTTGAAAACAAGTTTATTTATTTTAAATTCTAATGTCGTTATACCTAAGTAAACATGCATTATTTTTGTTCCTATATATATAAATAAGAATACCTGCAAACGTACCACTGCTGGGTACAGGCCTCTTCCCATATAGAGAAAGAATAAGCATTGATCACCACGCTTGCTCATTGGGGGTTGGCGTCTTCACGATGTTTTTCTTCAATGTTTATCAAACTGAAAAATGGAAAAGTCACATGATCATGCGAATCCGGTCATTGAAACAGGCCACCACGACATTATATTGATCCTATAATTGTCATGTTAATATCTAACAGTTTTTTTATTACCTCCGGATTATATGTAGATGTCTGCACGTTGCCCCATGCCTTTAACATACAAAGATCCCTTATTTACTTATGTAAGACGTGGAAACAAATATAAACATCAGCGGAGGTACAAATCAAACTGAAATGAATTTACCCTAGAGTTGTAATCAAATTTAAATCCTCCGAAGCTTAGTTAAGTCTGTCTCCGTACAAGTAAACACTCGTAGTCCTTACATATATTATAAGTAGGTACTTACGTATTAACTTGAGCATATTTTTCACTTAGGTAGATATTCCTTTGTACCGGCCCATATTTTTGGCTGACTACGTCAAGGAAAAGTAACGAAGAATAATCTTTTTTACCGTGTGATAAATAAAACACTTGATCTTCAAAGGAAATACTGTGACGTTATTTCCCTATAGATTTATTTATGTGGAAATATCCACTTATCCACATGTTCTTTGGATAGGTAAGTTTAACAGCTTCTGTTATTATTTGTTTCAAATAATGTGATTTCTTAGTTGACAATTGCAGAAGAAAAACATCGTAAGGAAACTTGGATTCCAAAATTGGAATCTGAAGTCGTCAACCCGCAATGAGCAAGCGTGGTGATCAATGCTCGTTGCGCAGCGATGGGACATTTATTGGCCAGTATTATATACAGGATTAATTTAAAAGGATTTCGTATATTCAACGAAGTAATCAGGTGAATAAAACTGAACAACTTTTCCTAAGAAACATAGATCGAAATCTTAAAATAGAAAATTATCTTTTCGTACTAAGTGACAGGCCACGTGACTTATGTTTGTATGAAAAGTTCATTTTCCATTTTAAGATTTCGAACTATATTTTGTGAGGAAAGTTGATCAGTTTTATGCACCTGATTACCTCGTACCTCGTTACACCTACGCTTCTACATCAAAGGCTTTGCCTAGATTCTGCAGAAGAAACTTTATTGGATGTTATTGGACTGACTAAATGGTTGAACAAGTAACTGCTAAAATTTATATTGGCATGTAAAAACACAAACGTATAATCAAAGTAGAAGAAAAAAATTAAGTTGATCATGATGTTAGTTATCTACTACTGCCAGGTTGAAGGTGATTTACGAATAACCTGTATATACTCAAAAACACATAAATAAAGTTTTGAAGAATGTAGGAAAAAATTGTATGCAGAGTGTAAAATGAAGGATGCATTAAGATAGAAAATACTAAGAATTAAATAAGTTTATCATGTTACCAACGGTTTAACCGATAATAAAGGATAAGCCGCGCTCGCAGCGATTGGTCCGTGGATGGGTGACCATTTGTAAACATATCGAGACCCCTCCGTGCCTCGGAAAGCTCGTTAAGCCGTTGGTCCCGACTGTCATACAGTGATCTTTGATAGTCTTTGAGTCATGACAATTCTGACTACCAGTCTTACTACGGAATACTGTATTACCTAGCAATGGGTTGTGGAGGACAGATAGGCAGTCGCTCCATGTAAAATACGGTATTCAGCTAAATCCGGTAAGACTGGAAGCTGACCCCAACATAGCTTGGGAAAAGACTAGGCAGAAGAAGATCATTTTACCAACGTTCAATGCGTGCAATGAGGCCACTCATTTCAAGTAGGTATTACACGATGAATGTTCCATAATAATCTTACAACAACAACTTTACGATACACTAAAGAAGTACGTAATAAATAAAATTATATTGATAAGCGTACACGCTATCAAGGGGAGTTATTATAGTGTTTATGAATTATACAACCAATTTCCTCTAAACATATAAGATCTATAATAACTTTTAATAACATTTTATAGCTATATATAAACGCCACGAGTAAAAAACTGAGCACTTCATCTATACAGGACAAATTTAAAAGGACTGCGTATATTCAACGAAGTAATCAGATGCATAAAACTGAACAACTTTTCCCAAGAAACATAGATCGAAATCTTAAAATAGAGAATTATCTTTTTGTACTAAGTGACAGGCCACGTGACTTATGTTTGTATGAAAAGTTCATTTTCTATTTTAAGATTTCGAACTATGTTTTGTGAGGAAAGTTGATCAGATTTACGCACCTGATTACCTCGTTGAATATACGCACTCCTTTTAAATTTGTCCTGTATAGATGAAGTGCTCAGTTTTTTACTCGTGGTATAAAGCTTTAAAATGTTATTAAAAGTTATTATGGATTTTATATGTTTGGAGGAAATTGGTTGTGTGATTCATAAACACTATAATAACTCCCCTTGATAGCGTGTACGCTTAATGTACGCTTAACAATATAATTTTATTTATTATGTACTTCTTTGGTGTATCATAAAGTTGTTGTTGTAAGATTATTATGGTACATTCATCGTGTAATACCTATTTAAAATGAGTGGCCTCATTGCACGCATTGAACGTTGGTAAAATGATCTTCTTCTGCCTAGTCTTTTCCCAGGCTATGTTGGGGTCAGCTTCCAGTCTTACCAGATTTAGCTGAATACCGTATTTTACATGGAGCGACTGCCTGTCTGTCTTCCACAACCCATTGCTAGGTAATACAGTATTCCTTAGTAAGACTAGTAGTCAGAATTGTCATGACTCAAAGACTATCAAAGATCACTGTATGACAGTCGGGACCAACGGTTTAACGTGCTGAACAACCGCGGTGAGCGCGGCTTTACCTTTATTATAGGTCAAACCGTATGGCTTACACATAGCCACGAGCCGCTCGTTGGTAAAATCATAAACTTATTTATTTATTCAATTAATTCTTACATACTTATTTAATTCTTAGTATTTTCTGTAAATCCTCCATTTTACACACTGAATACAATTTGTCATACAGTCTTCAAAACTTGATTTTATTATGTGTTTTTGAGTTTAAACAGGTTATTCGTAAATCACCTTCAACCTGGCAGTAGTAGATAACTAATCTACGACTTTTGATCATTCGTTTGTGTTTTTTTCATATCAAATTTAGCACCCTAACATTTAATTATGAAAAAGAACTAACGAATTATCAAAAGTCGTAGAACAAAAGTTATTTATCTACTCCTGCGAGGTGTTTTACAAATAACCCTGTATATATAAAGAAAAGTTTAGTAAAACCTACACAAAAAATAAGTTCTTTAATTCTAGAATATGTTCTGGATCCATTAGTAGCAGTCAATTATGAAATATGGAAGCTTCTCTTATCTAGCGCGTAAATATTGTTCCAACTGAGTCTACGCCCGCACCTTCAACTTTACTCAAGGAAATAGATTATCCTCGTTGTCAATAAAGCTATATTTGTACGTGTAGGATGACGTACTCTTCCGTTCAGGTAAAACGGAATTGCTATGACAGCTTCCAATGTGACAATAGTCCTGTGCCCATACCATGAGCTTATTAAGCAAGGTTGTTGCCGCTGTGGAAGCGAGACAGCGCTATACAATGCACGTAGCAGCGTCTCGCTTCCACAGCGGCAACAACCTTGCTTAATGAGCTCATGGTATGGCACCTGTTCGGTATGTTATTATGTGTTAATATATTATTGTAGTTGTATCATAAATGTATGTGCGAATGTGTAGAAATATGGCAATGTAACTACCTATATTATAGTGGTGGCAACACTGAAAGAAAAAGAAAATGTACAAGATACCGAAGTTGATTACCTTTGAAACTATAACTGTATTTTAATAAAGAATAGTTTTATAAAGCCTGGTTCATATTTAATTCTATCAGTTGTTTTATTCAGAAATGGTCACCTTTATATTTTACTATAGAAACGGGCTGTCAAGATTTCGATAGTCTGTGGTCGGTACTAAAAAGAAGTGTGCGTGTCGCTCAGATTAAAAATAAAGAAAATTACTTAAGGCCGTTGGTTATTTCCTATCTTCCCATATATATCTGTGGTTATATTATTAGAGAATGTATTTTTAAATTTGTTTACTTACTGGGAAATGGAAGGAGTTTGTAACCAGCGTTGTCCATGCGGTTTGACCAATAATAAGGGTTAACCCGCCGCTGTTGGTCCATGGATGGTGGATTAAAGTGTTTTTTTATGGTATGAAGGGGTATCGGTAAGTTTACAATAAATGGTCATCTACCATTTGTAAACTTACCGATCCCCTCCGTGCCTCAAAAAGCACGTTAAGCAGTTGTTCACTACTGTTATACTTCGGTCTTTGGTTGACGTTAATTCATAACAACTCTGACCACCAGTCGTACCTACTATGGGATACTGTATTACCCATATAGATATTAAGAGGGTTGCGGAGATCAGATAAGCAGTCGCACGTTAAATACGGTATTCAGCTTAATCCGGTAAGACTGGCAGCCGACCCCATCATAGCTTAGGAAAAAAACTATTTTAAATACAGGAATAAGACTATTTATTAAAATATTGTCCCTTTAATGAAGGCAAGGGAAAAATGTCATATATATTAGTACCTAACTTACGCAGGTGAAACTGCGGGGCGCAGCTAGTATTAACTAAACCTGAATTTGAGGTAAGCTTTATTAAGCAAAACGAATTCGTTATATTAAAATAATGAGCGGTTAAGACTGTTATTTCATAATCGTGTTTATTATGAATAAATAACTTTTTAATTACCTTTCACTTCGGTCAAGGTAACAATAACGTAACTTTCACTCAGATTGTTTTACGGTTAGGAAAAAGAAAAAACATCCAAAGATAATTTACCTTTTCTAACAGGTCATAATCATTTTTTTTCCTTTTTAAAAATATTACTAGCAATGTGGGTCGCACATTACTAGTAATCTCGTTAACCCCTCGTGCTAAGCTAAGATGCTTGTGTTACGAGTGGGTTCACGTCGGGTGGGATTCGAACCGGCAACCACATGATCGTAAGTCCGATGCCCTAGCCATTAGGCTACCGCAGCTTCTCAATTTATTAAGAACGCGTAAATTACTTGAAGCTTATTTTATAGACTAAGTAGTTTACGTTTTTGGGGTCTGATTACGATCCTGACAATCTTATTTGCGGAAATCTTATTGAGTTCAAACGTAAGCTAGATTCACAACCCATTTTTTGTTGGACTTAAGTTCCGTCTTCAAGACCGCAATGGACTTAAGTAATACTATCCCTTTTTATTTTGGAAGGAGTGTAACCGGACTTCACTGTCTTCCAAACTTCATGTGACAACGGGTGTACAGTCATGAGTATATTATGCTCATGACTGTACACCCGTTTTGCAATTTCGCTATGTGTATACATATTTATTAAATATGTATACACATAGCGAAATTGCAAAACAGTAATTTAACAGGAACTCACCATCAATTCAACTTTTAATCTTTTAACAACATAAAATTATAACAGTTCTCAAATCATGTATATATTTTTGAGTTTCAACAAAAACTTCTCGCTAAATAAGTTTTACAATTTCGCTTCGTGTAGGAGGTATGTACATATTTATGCTCGTGTCTGTACGTATATAATTACGTCTGTATGTTCTTGCGAACAATACAGATCGCATGTCTTTTGAGGTACACATTTTATGAGGCATTATGAATTTATGTTCAGTATATTTGAAGGTTATATCTAAAAATTAAGAAGTCTTTCAGGCACCTGTCTTAAGCATACTCTTGTACGGAGCTGAGGCCTGGATGGAAGCGAAGCAGAAAGGTCGACTTAACCTTTTAAATGGGAATATCATGGTGGGACAGGGTTACGAACGGGAAAGTTTTAGAAACTGCACAGCTGCCTAGTTTAACCTTGCTTCTCAAGCGGCGGTAGCCTAATGGCTAGGGCGACAGACTTGCGATCACGTGGTTGCGGGTTCGAATCCCACCCATTACACTACCGACGTGAACCCACTCGTAACACAAGCATATTAGCTTAGCACGAGGGGTTACCAAGATTACTAGTAATGTGCGATCCACATTGCTAGTAACCATTTAAATAAAAAAAATAAAAATCAGAGACGCCTGAGTTCGCTAGGGCATGTGCACAAGATAGAACACTCTAGGTTACCACGTCGTACTTTCTGGGCGCAATAGCAAATACATAAAGAAGAGACTGCGCTAAGCGGTATATGGCTTTGTTTAAGATTACCATTTTTACCATTATTTGTTTACAAACAACGAATGATAAAGAACACAACCACTCAATCAACTAATTAAATGGGCTTTTAGCAATCACCGCAAGTGACATAGTTATGGGGAGTATTAAATCAGAGGCAATTTGAATACTAATACGAGTTGGAGTAGCGGGATATTGCTCGGTTAGTGATGGCCGCGAACGAAGTGTTGCGCTAATTTTATCGATACTTGTCGATACTCCCCAGAGTTTGACCCAGTTGTCCTACAAATGGATTGGAAACTTCGATGTTTATCAATTTTCTGCGGACAAAGTTGAAGTTGTACTTTTTTTTATTTTTGTGTGGGTACTAAGAAAGTAGTTTTATATTTTTTATTGTAAGTTAAATACTTAATTAAACTTGTCTGTGAAACTGAATATAATTTACACAAAATTAATTACAACACTAACACTACATAGTTATGTTTTCTTTTATTTTGTAATATGGTGTTAAAACATTATTATTTAAAACTAGCTGCCCGGACAGACTTCGATCTGTCAAAAGTAAATTAATTAAGGTAATTCCCGAGTCCAGGAACAGTTTTTTTTACTTATTATTTATGTTTTACAAACATTTGGAGATCAAAATCAGCTAAATCGGTTCAGCCGTTCTTGAGTTTTAGCGAGACTAACGAACAGCAATTGATTTTTATATATAAATAGATAACTAGTAAAAAGTATATGAATATGCTACAAACTCATGTGACTCGGTGACGCCTTCGCTGTTGTAGAATTTAGTGTTTCATTTTATTAGAATTTTCTTTTACAGATTTGTTCACTTATGACTTCCCCACGCCGAGGGCATGCCATGGGGATATGTATGACTTTAACCGACTAAAAACACCCCGGTCCCGTCATTGCCTTAGCCAGAGCCGCGGGATCACTTGCGTATTCCCAACGCAGCTCTGGTTGACCATGCCAGATAAGTTCGTGGCACTATACTCAATTATTAAATACTAGTTGTTTCCCGGCGACGACTTCTCTCGCGGTACCTAATTATTCAGTAAAAATATAGCCTATGTTACTCAGGGTGAATGTAGCTTTCTACTTGTGAAAGATTTTTTGAAATCGGCGCAGTAGTTTTTGAGTTTATTCATTACAAACATACACACACACGAAAATGCAAACCTTTCCTTTTTATAATAGTGTAGATTTTATTGTCTTTTTTTTATTATTTATGATCAAGTAATTCTGTTAGAGAAGAAGAGTTCCTTGATCTTGCTATACTTTCGAGTTGTTCTTAAATCTCAACGAAATTCATCTCCATTATGGCGGGAATGTGACTTAATAAGCCATACCCACCCTCATAATACTCGCTTAAGGAATTTATTGCATATACTTTCAGGAATGTGCCTTTGTTAACTCCATAATATCCAATAAAAAGATCATTTGAGATTTTTCTATTAGGTACTTAATACCCCATTCATTTTTCGTATATGAGCAGCTAAAGAAATAACTAAACGCAGTACCTATTTCTAAAGAACTAGCAATCTACCCGCGGTTTTACCCGATTATCGTGGCAACAAGTAGCCAATATCCTTTCTTAGTATTTAAACTTACTCCATGCTCCGTCGAAATCGGTTTAGCGGTGAAAGCGTAACAGAATACAGACAATTTTTTTCAAATGAATTTATAACATTTATGTGGATATTTCCTAAGTTATTATTCAGAAATGGGAGTTACCTAAAATAATAACAATAATTCCTTTACACATACATATATTCGCATAGGTATATTGTCGCTAAAGTCCCACGTTGGGCGCCAATAAAACGATTTTAAATTACTACGGAAATTATACTTCAAAATTGCTTTCATATGTTAAAGTGTGGCTTTATTAAATTGAATGTGTCATTAATAGCAAAAGCCAAATGTAATTGGATACGGAAGCTTTTGTTATGAAAATATTATTATTGAGACCGCGGGAGTTCCTTAATTTCCTGTCATCGTTCGTATTAATTTATTACCTGCGTCGGAAATAAATTAAATTCTGAGTAGGTCATGTATTTATTATGTTAATTACGAATAAAGTTTTAAAATCTGTATCGGTGGATTTTTAAATATCAATTTCCATTAAACACTGCGGATTAACCATGACAATTATATTCAAAATGTAATTAGATAATCTACACTAATATTATAGAGGTAAACTTTGTATTTTTGTGTGTGTGAGTATGTATGTTTGTAATGAATAAACTCAAAAACTACTGTGCCGATATCAAAAATTCATTCACCATTAGAAAGCTACATTCACCCTGAGTAACATAGACTATATTTTTTTACTGAAAAAATAGGTATCGCGGGTGGAGTCGTGAGGATTTTTTTTCGTTTATCGGCACTGACACAATATACAAGTAAAACAACGAAAAATTAACTTGAAATCTTTCTCCTTTATGTGAAACTGGTTAGTAAGACCTTGCCAATTTTAAATCACTATATTTTCGAATAGAAACCCAGCCAGCGTTGCATTTACGACACGATTTTAGGAGAACATTTTCAATTACTCCATTTCAGTCTGAAAACTCGTCACAGTCTGACTAAAAGGGTTGAATACAGTATTTTAATTGTAGTTGCTAGCTAACAGTTTGTGAAGAGTGTAAATTCTAACAAGCGTTGCAAAAAAAATATCAAGTAGGTAAATTTAATCTACGAAAAGGCTAGACAGCTGTAGATTAAATTTACTTTACTTTTTTTTAAATTTACTTTTATTTAAGCTGATCCGAACATAGCTTGGGCTATGTTCGGATCGGCTTCCAGTCTTACCGGATTTAGCTGAATACCGTATTTTACATGACTGCCTATCTGACCTCCACAACCTATGGCTAGGAAATACAGTATTCCATAGTAATACTGGTTGTCAGAATTGTAATGACTTAACGACTTTCAAAGATTACTGTATGACAGTTGGGACCGACAACAACCACAGAGGGGTCCCGATATGTCTACGAATGGTCACCCATCCACGGACCAACCGCGGCGAGCGCGGCTTTACCTTTATTATCGGTCAAACCGTACGGCTTACACTTAGCCACGAGCCCCTCTATGAAAATACTTAATTAATGTCTTATTATGTATTGCTTTAATTCTGTCAGGTTTTGAGTAAATGGTTTTGGTTGGTAGTCCGAATAAGTACTTTGCTTAGTGGCTGTGTGATTTTAGTGGTAGGAGAACGACGGTAAACAGTTCTGATTGCATCGCACCGAACTAATGACATCTGCGCTGTTTGCCAATGAGTTTTGGATTGCTCTATCGAATAATTACTTTGGGAGAGTAATAATATACTGTAGCATAGGTTACGTGGCATAATAATTTATTCCTATCAATTTATATACATGGCAAAGTATTCTTTATATACGGGAATATTAGTAATGTTCTGTTTTTCTTTTATAATACTTACACTATGTGTCTTAAAATATATTGCTGTACTCTCTCTTTATTGATTTATTTTTTCCAGTAATCCACAAATTACTTAAGAATATTATTGTTTTGGTTCACAACTATAAAATCGTTTCTTTTTTAAATACTTCTTTAGTCGTTTAGAAAAAAATATGGGAATGAAATTTAAAGTATAATTTCTCACGTGCTTACGGCGCACCCATTTTTTTTCTTTAGGTATAACCTTCCTAAATAATAAAAACGATTTCAATGTTGCTAAACGCTGTACGCGATATTAAAACCGGCCAGTCTTAATAAAGAAAGCATCAAATCAATTTGATGTTCGAAGGTAAAAACGAAAATAATATAAAAAAAGGACCCTTCTCCGTTTTTGAAGGCTCACAAACATCTTACCGTTCAAACATGGCTATAAACATTTTTTTTTTCACTAAGTAAAAGATTTAAGAAAGATTATAAGAGGTCATGGCTCTATACGTAAGTCGAAATCGAATAAAGTTCTTAAACAAGTGAACGAAATTGTTTGAAAACATTTCTTGTTTTGAATTGTTTACAGGTTTTGTTTCATGGCGTCCTGATGAAAAAGTTTTCAATTTGGTTTCGTAATGGTTCAGTTTGAAGAATTACTTAAATAAATTGGTTACATTATTGCTTTTTGGGATGGATGAACTAAAGGCAACTTGGATACAAAAAATACAATTTTTTTTTATGTTTCTTATAATTGGAGATAGTGACAACTGAATGAATGATTAAATTAATATTTACATGTTTATTATAACTTTTATTTATCTTATTTTTTTTAAAATATTTATGCGGAGCATTAGGTACTGATAATTAAATTAAAAATAGAAAGGAAAAATTTGAGCCGCAAGCAGGACTTGAACCCGGGACTACGGGTTCAACGTACCAGTTGCATTGCCTACTAAACTTCAGAGATCACTGCCCGAGTGTTCAAATTTCTATTATATCTGACTATCTGAACAATCCAATATTCAATTGGCTTTGCCGACTTGATTAACATTATTGCTAAATCCAAAGTCTAATTTATCTATTTTTGTAATCAATTTACAAACTTTTTATAAATTTATGTATTTTAAATTTTACACAACGATTACAATCTATTAGTATTACGTTAACCTTTAATAATATTATAAAGCAGAAGGTATTTTTTTATTTTTGCTTGAACGAGCTAATATATCAGTAATTGATCTGATTTAATAAAAACTTTCAGTGTTATATAGCCCGTTCATATCGTTTAAGGCTATAGGTTGTTTGCCTCGATAACCGATATCAAAACGGGCAAAGCAACGAATAAATCCTAGTGTTTACAAATAAATATCGCAACTAAAACTAGTGTATACTAAAAATAGTGCTTTAAAATAAAATCAACGTTTGCCATTGAAAATAACGGAAAAATACGGAAGCGTCTATATCGTGTCGACAATCTATAAAACTTATTTTCGTGGTGTTTTTCGAACGCAAACTGAATTATTAAACATTTTTTTCCTCTTTATACACAACCCTGAAATTAGGAACAATATATTTGTGAAATGGCCTTGACATTGACTTTTATGGTCTGGTAATGTTTATGGTTGTAAATCGATGGTAATTACCGTTTTGACTTACGCAGGCTCGTTTACTGCAGGGTTCTTGGCTTCCTACACGCAAACTAATAAACTCATATAATATTTCTCTTTTGTATTTTTTATAAACAATATTATTATCATAGTAATAATATTATATATAATTATGCGGACTTGCCTCAGCATGCACGGGTACCATAGTAATAAATGTCTATATATATACTCAAAAACCTTTTTTTTTTTTTTTTTTTAATAATAAGTGATGAATTTAAAATAATGTTCATATGTGACTCACGGGACGGAGAAAGGGTTAAAATCCGTTGCGTAGGTTAAATAACCAAAGTTCAATATTATGTAAATAAGGTTATAACAGAATATTCAATTATTATAAAACAATTTTATCACAAAGGCGTGAAAACACTTCAAAGTATGAAATAATTAATCATATCTTTTCTCCCTTTCAATTGTTTCCCGTTTTGAAAGGTCAATAAACCCAACTCCGAGAATAGGGATGCGAAACAGGTAGGTATAAAATGAAAAAAAATCTATTTCGTCCTAAAAAAATATTAGATAGATACGTATTTTCTTTTACAATTATATTTTACAAATATAAGGCTCGTTAAATTTCAGCAGTTGGCAAAAAGCCACAAAAAACGAGGCAAGCTCCCACTTCTTAACTTAAATGCGCTTTATCTACGTAGATATTCTTAATTTTGAAAGAAAAAAAACCTATTAAATATTTTTTTCGTTTGAAAACCGTCATAGGAAAAAACTCCCTTTTTGTTATCACTTACATGCTTCGACTTAGTACTAGCAGGTTTGCAAAAAACTAATATTATTTTCAAGCAATATCATTTACCTTTATTGTTTACGATATTTTATGTATTTACGAAAAGTATGCAGAGCTGACTGCCAAACTTTGTAATTCGTTGGAGAACAAGAAGAAAAAAAAACAATGAAATCTTTTAAGCCTTGAACTAATCCTCTGTTTAATAGGATAAAAGGAATTTCTCAAGATGAACCCTTCTGTTTACAATAAAAAATAATAATCTTATTGCTGTTGGAGTAACAAAACCTCGCATTTTGCAAAACAATTAGTTTTTCACATTTTTTTGTTTCATTTAAGCGATTGTAGCCTAATGGCTGGATGGTTCAAACCCCATCCATTGCACTATCGCCGTGAACACTCGTAACACAAAAATACTTTAGCTTACCACGAATGGGTTAACAAGATCACTAGTAATGTTATTAAGACGACCTCCGTGGTCGAGTAGCGTACACACTGGTTTTCAAGGTGTCGCCAGCTCTGAGGTCCCGGGTTTGATCCCCGGACGGGTCAATGTAGAAAAACACTTTTCTACATTGTTTTGGGTCTGGGTGTGTACCATCGTTGTCTCTGATTCCATAACACAAGTGCTTTAGCTACTTACTTTGGATCCGGAGCAATGTATGTTATGTTGTCCACAATTCCACACTCAAGCGGCGGTAGCCTAATGGCTAGGGCGTCGGACTTGCGATCATGTGGTTGCGGGTTCGAATCCCATCCATTACACTACCGACGTGAACCCACTCGTAACACAAGCATCTTAGCTTAGCACGAGGGGTTAACGAGATTACTAGTAAAGTGCGACCCACATTGCTAGTAATCTTTAAAAAAAAAAAAAATATATTATAAAAAAAAATGTGTGACTCAAATTGCTAGTAAACTTAAAAAAAATATAGCGGTACTAGTTCAAGAGTAGATTTTTAAAAATAATTATAATATCTTTTCTTTCTTTCACTTTTATTCCTTTTGGGATTTACGATAGCAGTATTCCTTAACCAAGATTGTTTACAAGCCATAAAACTGTCTGCAAAATGCATTCGACAATCACGACCGCTATAGGTATACCCGTATTTACGGAATAATTTTCCTTGTATATTAAACGACGCGACATTGGTAGAATAACGGAAATAAACCTTAAGACTTCGACATAAGGATACTTTTAGTATCAGAGTGTATGTAAATGAGGGGTTGACTGCACGTTCTTTAGGGATCGAATGGAAACAAATTCTAATGTTACTTTGAGTTTGACACTTAGTTAATTTGAGTTTAATATCAAGTTATGTTTCTCTAGGATTTGTTATCTCTGTGGGAGAATGAATCTTGCATGTTGACTATATAATTATAGCCGAGAATAAGCTGGATCAATTCTCATGCTTTTCTATGGGTAGAGGCCTGTGCCCAGCAGTGGGATATGTATGTTAATCAAAAATTACGTCAGCAGTTTCACCGTTATTGGTGATACTATCTTAAATTGAGCACGAACTTAATCCGAAATTAGATTCCTATTAATTAAATAAGTTTGCAAAGAGAGGGATGAATGCCTATGTTTTTTATGATGAATTATGATTATTTTTTATGAAGTGCGTTTATTCAACGAGGTAATCAGGTGCATAAAACGAAACAACTTTTTCCAAGGAACATAGGTCGAAATCTTATAATTGAAAATGAATTTGTCATACAAAGATAAGTCACGTGACCTGACACTTTGTACGAATAGATCATTTTCAATTTTAAGACTTCGACCTATGTTCCTTTGGAAAAGCTGTTCAGTTTCATGCACTCCATAAAAATTAATCCTGTATATTTATAATATTGACAAATTGTATTGGAAAAAGAATTCGCTCAATACTTGGGTTAACTTGTTTCTGCACATGCAATCATAGTTACTGTTTAATTTTATCTAAAAAGTAATAATACATGTTAAATAGGTGATATATCATTAGTACGTAAGTGTACAATATGTTTACGCATTGTTTAACTAATTACTGTTATACAAAACTGTATTAGATTTAATTTTGAACAGGTTTAATAGCTATAAATTGTATATATAAATTAATATTCCACAACATGTACATACTTTTAAATGTCTGTCAAATAAAAAGACCAAGAAACAAAAAAGAATTATATTTATTCACTACATTTTCGTTTTGGGGTTAGATCGCTACCTTCAAAAACAAAAAATCTGTAAAATATTAGGAATCAGGGTACATTTAATCTGTGCAGTCGAAATCGGAACAGAAACAGATTACGTATGCAAATACAATCCGGACTTATATGACGTGGAAAACGACGGCCTGGCTACGGTCGGAACAGTATGGTTCTAATTAAACAATCTACGTGATTACGGTTTTTGCGTCTATCAATGAAACTGAAAAAAAAAACGATAAAATCTGGTCTTTTTTTGTAATCTTTTAAATGAAGTCCACAATATCTATATCGACATTTTAGTTGTATTGAGTAGGAGTTTTGTTAAAAAGTACAGTAAGTAGGTACTTTGTCTATCTCAGGCAATTTTAAAAATACCTATAACACCACTTATTAATTTTTTTTCCTTTTATAAATGGTTGCACTTTGAGAAGAAGCAATTCCTTTTTATAAAAAGTGAACAGAAGGAAGCAATATTTTTATTTTATTAGCTTCAATATTGAAAGAGCTTTGACTATAGTTGTATTTTTTAATTCGTTATATATATAAAAATGAAACCCATTTTCCGTTGTCACGACATAGCATGAAAACGGCTTGACCGATTTGGCTGATTTTGATCTTGAAATGTTTGTGGAAGTCCAGGGAAGGTTTAAAAGGTGTAAAACATAAATACAAAAGTAAAAAAAAAAACTGTTCCTAAAATCGGGAATTACCTTAATTAATTTACTTTTGACAGAACGAAGTCTGTCGGGGCAGCTAGTTCGTTATAAAACAACCAAAGATTGTATAAAAAAAAATGCAAAAGTCATATAGCTTTACAAATACACTAACGAAAAAGTTCTTCGCCATTAGTTTTCCTACATACCTACCTATATATATCTACCTCATTATTTTCCATTCATCATCAAGCGGAAAGATAATTTTATATGTGTCATACTTTGAAGTAGATATACTTAAGTATGTTAATTAATTACGTACAAAATGAATGTACTGTGGAATACCCTTATTATTTCAATAGTAGTACCATTTGCTAGTGGCCAGCGAATATCGTATAATAAAGTTTGAGTTTTCATCACAGCACTCGAGAGAGAGGAAGATATTAAATTATCTCAACGCTTCCCGCCATCCGTTGACAGTTATGACGTAGAAAGGCATAGCAGCATGGTTTCATTATAGCCCCAGTCAAATAAAACGGGTTTATAAAGTATGGTTTGTATATCTTCCGTTTAGTCAAAGTGAGCCTCATTTTGGCAGATTTAGCTGTATATTGCCTGATGGGCAATTGCTTGACGGGCCTGTTGGTTTAGTGGTTAGTGACCGTGACTGCCGGGTTCGATTTCCATCCTGGACAAACAATGTGATGAGCACTATCATTTTATTTATTTGTAAATTATTATTTTTTTGGTTAAGTACAGCCACATCGATATAAATTATAAGTAGGTACTTATTAAATGTCAATTCTAATATTATAATATAAGTAATATCTAATTATATCTTAAAAGTAAGAAATATATAAACAATTTAACCAAGACAATTGATTTAATAGTTCGTATCCCTCCCATTGCACACGACATGAACCCACTCGTAACACAATGATATTTTAGCTTAGCATCAGGGACTAATATATGGAAAGCTTTTTAAAAAATCTATAGTTAGGTTTTAAATCCACATAATTGTAATATTTGTTAACCAAAAATATCGAAATTAAATTGCGTGTATTGAAGTCGGTATTTATATTACATTTAATCGAATCAATCATATAAATATTTAATAAGATGACATTTCTATTAACTTCGTCATACTAATGAGACCGACAAAATGGCGCGTTGAAGAGTAAGTTCCCTTAATTCCCGACCTAATGTGATGGAATAAGAAATTACATGCTAAACTAAGTGTGAATTTCATGGTCTGTTATCAAAGCTAAGTCATATAATGGTCGGTGTTAGTAGTTTATGAGACTTATTATATTATTCTCCCATTATTATTATGCTGCCATGCTTTTAATATTCAGCGTTAAGCACAACATCGTCTTAATAAAATGTCGTGGTGGTCTAACGGTTCAATTACGAGATTCGCATGCACATGGTTGCAGGTTCGAACCCAGGCAAGTACGGTGAAGGAAAACATCGATGTTTGCTACGCGGTATCTCCGACAATTGTGCATTGATATCAAAAATATTGTTGGCATCAATTGGCATTTTTTTTTGTCCATAATTGATTCAGTCATCAGTGGTTTGGTTTTTGAATCAAAATAATTGTATTTTTTTACCAAGAATGTCTAAACAAAATTACGTACTTGGCACTTTCGTGTCTTGAAGTCGATTTATTACATTTATAATACAGGCCTATACTTGGTACTGCTGGTCACAGGCCTCTTACCATATAGAGAAGAAACGAGCATTGATCACCACGCTGGCTCAGTGCGGGTAGGAGATTTCAGAATACAATTATTTAAATCCAGGTTTTTTCACAAAGTTTTCAAAATTACATAGAACTTTGAAAAAGTCACATTGGGACTTGCCTTAATAGTGGGTTCGAATCTACATCCTTCTACAAGAAAATCCGTTTATTGAACCGCTAGGCTAATTTACATTAATGTATAATTAATTATTGTATTTCGTCGTCAAACTGAAAAAAAGACAAAGTTTCTGGCAGCTTTTCAAAGATTTAATAAAACTTCAGTCGGATTCAATTCGGAACGAACGGACTCATCCATTTTTCAGTTGAAAAGCTTTCAGCTAGTGAATGCTATCGATACTTCACAAAGGCCTGGAAGAAAAGGAATACGTTTTTCACAAAATGTTACCGGTTTAGCGTTGTAACACATTTAGGTTACGTTAGTACATATTTAAGTTGAATTAAACTTGCGTACAATGAAACGTGGGTGGATTTGGATTATTTTAGACTGTGGTTACGGTGAAGTTTATAATTTACTATTAAAGATAAAGATAAAGATATATTTATTTCTAAGTATATGGTTCACTAAGATCTTACATTAAACATTGATTCACATATACTACCATTTCTGGTGTAGAAATATTAAATAAGCTAATTCCATGCAAATCTTAGACATTACAGTAGTTTTATTTTGATACAATTATATATGTTGCCGGTAGGTAAGTATATGACTAGAAGACTAGTTGCTCTGGGTGTTTTAGCTTCTTGTCGTTTTTTGCAATTATATTTCTAATTATAAAAAAACTATTTTTTTACAAAGATGACGATGAATTTTTTGCTTAATTTAGATAGTTTTATTTATATTATAAGTTTATTTAATTTTTAATACGTCGGTATAGTCTTATAATTTGTTAATATTATTCTTGTAATAATTAAAAAATCATCTAAAAGTAATAGTACATATAATTAAATCTCATGTATCGGGCTATCATGTACAAAATAATTGTTTCAAACCAACTGGGAATTCCAGAGATTAGCAGGCTTAAACAAACAAAAATGAAAAGTATTCCGTTTTAGTATAATATATTAGGATTTAACTATGATTTTTTTAAAATTAAGACAGAGATAATAGTATTATTTTATTTTTGTCTTTATTCAAATAAAAAAAGATATTATCCCTTTAAATAAAGCGTGTGTGTAAGTTTTTGTACATCATACATTAGTGTAAAATTCTGAAAGCGATAATGAACTTTATTTTTTTCTTATTATTATTAACTTTACTTCGATCTTTATTAAACACCGATAAGCGCGCGGGGTCGGAGAGGTTAAAATCATAGCATGACACATAACAGTGTCACAAATATTATTTTTGGAACAATGATAATGGACAAAAATCACCGAAACTGATTAATGTATTGAAAGTACATCGCATAACATAAGCTAAACATGTTTTATTTTATTTGTTTTACTGCACTGTTTAGTTATGGAACCAAGTATGCGATTTCTCTGACACAAACAATAGAAGATTTCAATTTGATTCTGCAAATATGGTTGCCCGTTTTCTGCTAGTTTCTCACTAAGAGGTTTAGATCTATCTTGTCTATATTCTGCCTGAATTCAGTACCTAATTCTGCTTAAAAGGTCAAAGGTTAAATTATGTCTCGGACCGGTTAACAGCCGATACATTATGTGATAAACCCTAAACTAAGCTATAACATTACTCAATTAAGGTTTAGTGGTTAGAGAGTTAGGATATAGGTCTATATTGAGTATAGCCGTCGTATTAAATGTAATATTACCCGGTAATTGGGTTTCCTGAGATCTTTGCAAGAGGATATTTAGCTTAATTATACTCCAATTACTAATAATTGCTTTCTGATTCTTCACAGAAGTACTTTTTGTTTGTATATGGGATTCAAATCGGCAACCACTTGATCGCAAGTCCGACGCCCTAGCTAAGTACCGCCATTTCAAATTTTTAACAGAAATATCTTTGATAAACGAAAATATCTATCTCTTGTTCTTAAGTGTGATGAGTGATTTAAGTTGTGAAATGAGCCCCACAAAGGTTCTCTCCAACCGAGTGTCGTTGGACAAACATGGCCTACTTTGTATAGCTTTCGGTTACACGCCTTTGTGCCTTGTGACGTCCTTGATTTTCTGCCATCGTGCCAACGACGCAATCAATACGCTCAAACGATGAAAATAAATATCCTGAATTTTGATGATTTTCTGTTGGACACCGATGACTACAGAAGCATAAATAAGAGGACGCAGAAAGCCGAACATTTTGAAAGAAAATAAAAAAGAGTTCTCCCAGTCTAAAATCCAATTTTTCTCTTATCTACTAACAGTAGACCCAAAATTTGGTTAAGCTTGCCTTTATACTTCTTTTAATGTACATTAATAATTATGAAAGATGTTGCATGGTTATTTGGGTACAATATAGACCCACCATAATGGATTTGGTTAGAGGGGCTCGTGGCTAAGTGCAAGCCGATCGGTTTAATCGATAGTAAATGTTAGGCCGCGCTCGCCGCGGTTGGTCCGTCGATGGATGACCATTTGTAAACATACCAAGACCCCCGCGCCCCGAAAAACACGTTAGGCCGTTTGTCCCGACTATTATACGAGGATCTTTGACTGTCGTTAAGTCATTACAATTCTGACAACCAGACTTACTATGGGCTACTGCGTTACCCAGTAAAATGGGTTATGGAGGTCAGATAAGCAGTCGCTCCATGTAAAATACGAGCCAAATCCAGTAAGACTGGAAGCCGACTGGACCCCAACATAGCTTGGTAAAAGGCTAGGCAGATGATTAATAAGGAATATAAAAATGAGGATGAGCAAAATGAGTTATAATCAAGATTCCAAAAGTTTTCTTTATAACCCAGAAGTTTAAAATGAAACATTTGTATAATGGATGGCGCGTCACTTGAGAATCAAAATTTTAGAGCATAATTTACTATAGTGGCTCCTACAGTCTGAAATTATATTTAACCTTTTGCCAATATACATAACCAGTGACCACCAATTCATTACTCATGTTGGTATGAGCTAATTTAATTACGGCTAGTAAGCCCCAGTTAGGGGCACTGGGTTTGGCTGCGGTAAATATTGTACTGGAGTATCACTATACCTATTTACCTATGTAGCTACTTAAATTGATAGAATGCCAATTTAATGAAATTACTTACTCAAAGGAACACCCTTCAATCTAAAAGCCACTTATAATGTATCAGAATAATATCAAATCATTGGTCTATAAGAGATAATTTTAAATGGTCGTATAAATTATATGGTGTTTTTCTTCAAAATACTATGCATAGGTTACTTCTGAATTTTTGGCACCTATAGATGTACTTCCAAAAGAAACTTAAGGTTCATAATGTTTCGTTTTAATCCTATAATTTATTTTGTCAGCAGCACGATGTCCCTGGTCCCTCCCGGAGGCGCGGACTCGCCCAGTCCCCGACGGGCTGTCAGTCCACTGCTGGAGATGCGTAGACCCCACTGCACGCTGGCTTGTGACTACTGTGCCGCTGTTCTTGAAGATAAGTTCAGACGTAAGTTGGGATTAGAACTTGGATGAAACCCGCTCACTATAGTATTTTTTTTTACACATGTCCATCTATACCAAATTAGGCAGAGCCTGTATTATGGACACCAGACCACTGATGAACATACTTATATACTTATTTACAAATAGAAATATTATAGATTAATTAAACTCAGACATATAAAAATGATCATGCTCATCACAAAAATATTTTTCTTGGGATCGAAACCTCTGGTTTAGCAGTCAAGGTCTAACTACCACGAGTACAGCAACAGATCAGTCAAGCAAATTAATGTAAAAAAAAAAAACTGGAGCAGTGTGTGAAGTTGGAGTTAAATGATAAGAGTAGATTATGTTAACTAATTTCTGGATTCTAGAGTCAAAATCATAGTGACATTAAGTAAAATGTAAACAAAACTGATTTCTTTCCTACGTTTGGTTTAACCAACCGTGTTATGTATAAACTATCCCACGACAAGTGGTAGTACGAATAAGAAATCTTAGAAAAGTTAAGTGGTAATACACAAGACATTAACAATATTATTTTATAGAGAGTATGCGTCAAGAAATACCCGTAAGAAGAAACCGTTCATTCACATTTACCATAAACTTTGCATCATAAAACTTGTCGGTTCTGGAACATATTTCTACCCAAAATACTTCGAGAGAATACTAAGGGTTCTCAAATAAATGAGGTAGTGCGTACTTCTGAGGCATTCCAATGAACGGTAATGAAATATACTGGCATCTTAAGTTTGGAAAGGCGCCAAAAGAAAAAAAAAACGAATTTAGTTGAATTATTAGCCAGCAACGGATTCGATTTTTTTTTAAATTGAGTCAGTAATTTTTCTTCCAATATGTCTTTTATTTTACTTGGTTTATATAATGGTACCTATAACGTTCTATTCAAAGCATATATAAATATGCTTCCAATAATGTAATTGATGCTGAAGTTAAATGCATGTGCTTGCAATCACAATAGAGCTAAAGAAAGACAGATTTTAACAAGTTTTCAGCCATATATTTGGTTTTATTTGGGAAAATATAGCTCTGTGAAGCATAACTTTTGTTTGATATGGAGATCGTTGACCTACACCCAGCATCGCCGTTCAAAAGAGTGTTTTCAAGAACGCTCAAAAATTCTAAATTAAAAACAAAATCAGAGACTTAACACGTTCAATTTAAATTAATAATAATACTAAGCTGGGTTATAAAAAAGATTTATTGGAGACATAATCGTAACAATACAGTGTAGCTAACCTGTTTTCAATTTGTTAGGAGCACTTTCACAGATTACAACAATGTCTAAGGATATTTTTAACCGACTTTCAATGGAGGAGGTTCTTTTACGACAATTTTTTGTTTTTTTTTTTTTGTACGCGATATCTCCAACAATGGCCGAAAGATTAAAAAAAATATATGTACGCTCGTGAAGTTATACTTTATAGTGATGCGCGCGCATCTTAATAGTTCACTCTCCTGATTAGCTTAAATAAGTATAACTTAAAAAAAAATATTCGTTCATGACGAGCGAAAAATAGTTAGAAAAAAATAAGCATACGTAAACCCTTCACTTGCGTCCTATATAGAATCAACTTTCATTTCTTTTCATTTATTACATACTTTTCAGGTGTACAATTTTATTAAGAATATTTTACCTATTTCTTATTTCCTAGGTAATGCAGATATGCGCAATAGAGGCACATCACCATTGTCGGCTTCTCCTCGTCAGTCCCTCACCGGGGAGCCTCCCTGGACACTTCCAGATGATGACCGACCCGACTTCTCAGCACTCAAGGAAAATATTCAGAGGATCAACAAGTAGGTTAAGATTTGTATACTTTTGCACAACTGATACAGCCTTTTTATTTGTTAAACGATCTTGGTAATAGACATGAATGTGTCTGGTTTGATTGAAAACCAAAATAACAAAAGAAAAATAACCAGAAAAAATATTAATCGTTGATGTAGTGTAGTATAGGTAGGTGTATGTATGTCGAGTCCCTGTTGAGTCTGCAGTCAAATTGATTGACTGTAGGTATTTTATTTTATAATTAGTGAAATAAGAGACGGTTCACCTTTTTTCTTATACCTTATGGAATTCCGTAGGTATATTTTATATATTTAAAAATCTAAATAGTTATTTTTGGAATAGTAGACATTAGATTTATTAATGTGTTTTTGCTTTACGCTAGGTTTTGGAATGTATGTGGATACGTCTGTGTATTTTTTTTTCCACCATAATTTAAGGAGTATATTTGTACCAGGGACTGTGAGACTTCAACCCGGCTGGACATGTTGCTGACCCAAGTGGAACAGTACGCCAACAACTTGGAGGCGCTGGTGGAGGAGAGGACATCGGATTATCTGGAGGAGAAGAGGAAATGTGAGGAGCTGCTGTATCAGCTGCTACCCAAGTAAGTGATTTTATCAAGGAACACTTTTTGCATATTTACCCTTCAAGTGTATTTTGATAATTTTCTCCCAAGCATTCAGAATTTAATTCATGAATATCTCAAGAAACTCGTCATAATTGAAATTAAAAATAAATTTCTCGTCCATTTTTGAAAAAGATTTTTGTGCAATTTTTTCCTATTTAAAACTATCACCCTTACAAGCTTTAGTGGTACCGTTCTAAAATGATATATCACTCACCTGCGTACAACAAATGTATCACAGTTTAAGCTTTAAATTCTCTCATTTCATCATCTCTTTTATTAATTACGCCCATTAGGCACACCAGAATTATTGACATCGACGATTCTTTTAATAGAAAACTAATCAAATTTTCAGGTCTACCCTAAAAAACCTTCCCTATTTAACCACGATATTTGTCCTTGCCAGGTCCGTTGCCTCTCAGCTGATAATGGGTCAGCCGGTCATGGCGGAGACTTACGATCAGGTGACCATCTACTTCAGTGACATCATCGGCTTCACCCAGCTGTCTGCAGAGTCCACGCCCCTTGAAGTCGTTGACCTGCTCAACGATCTCTACACGAGCTTCGATTCGATTATTGAAAATTTTGACGTTTATAAGGTTAGTTTAGAAATAAAGAATTGTTTTGAGATATTATTTTAATTGTTTTAGACTGTTTATTATATTATTAGTGTATGAAGTATGTTCAGGGAATTTAACTAACTTTTTGGGCGTCTGTTGTTAGTTGAGACGTATCTAGATTTCACATACCACCAGCGATGTAAGTCATCTAGCTCGGCCTTGTCTCAAGCTATTTTGGGGTCGGCATCCAGTCTTACCGGCTTTAGTCGAATACCGTGTTTTACAGAATTCTATAGTAAGACTGCTTGTCCAAATGGTAATGACTTAACAACTGTCAAAGATCACCGCATGCCAGCGACATATAGGAACCGATATAAAGTACAAGTTTATTATATTTCCTTTTATTAGATTTGTTTTATGTGGTATATTAAAATATATCTCAGAGAGCATTTAGTTTGCCTTTCGCTTCAAAGTAATGATAATGCCTGAATGTTAATATTGATTGTACTGAAAACAAAACTAAATCAAGTATATTTTCTTCTAGAATAAATCCTTCGTTCCATTGGCAATGCAAAATAAAGTATCAGCTATTATTCAACTGGATGTAGCACCTTAGGTTGGTTTCCTTATAACACAACAGATGTGATACTATAACGAAGTGAACTCATTTTAGTCCATCGGTATCTTTTTCACATGTACATTTTTAGAAAAGGACAGACGAAAATTAGAACTGTCAAATACTTCTGGCTAAAATTATCTTACAAATTTGCCGACAAGTGAAAACGTGTGCTCTAAAAACACTGTGATATTCAAATCGAAAACTAGAGTCACATTTCTAACTTTGTTGTTATCTGTTGCCGTCCTTTCCTCACGGTTAATGTTAGTAGTAAAAGACAGCAATGATATTTGTCTTCCAATACTAGTTTTAAGACGGAAAGCATTAAATATTTTACTGAATAGTTATTTGCCCCGGTAACCATCGTAAACCGATCTTGGGAAAGAGTAACTGCGTTTTATGAACTAGTAAATAGAAAACTGGGTTGGAAACATCCGTATTTGCCCGGCGATATTAAAAATTGACGTATACTTGCAGACGACATAAATTCAGCGTATATAGTGAATAAAATTTAGCTATATTTAGTTTTTTGAGCTTAGATCTTTATAATGCATACTAGGTCACTAGGTTGCAGGATTGCTACAGCATAGTCCTGTATAGCAATCCTTAAATTGGTAGTTTTTTAACAGACTGTTTACTTCCAATTTTCTTTTAATATAAGTTGTACAAAAAAAGTAGACGTGCATAGTGTAAAGGAAAAGGTTAGTCTCTAAGGCCCAGTTTTGTGATCCCGAGATAACTCAACCAATGGTTAAATATGCCAACTAATGGTTTCAAACTTCGGTAGAACGCGTTTATTTATCAATTTTTATTCTAAAAAATGGTTAAATAATTATTTCTTCAATTTATTTGACCATTTGAAAGATTAAAATTTGATAAAACGCGTTTTGAAACTATTGGTTGAGTTAACTCGAGATCAAAAAACAGGGCCTAAGTCAATATTTTTAATAAGATTCAAATCGCTTTTAAATTCATGTACAGTTAAATACTAAATCATTTCTCTGTTGGACAACTATTCATCAGTATCAAATAAAGTAGGCATTTATTCAAAAGGCGAATTATGAAGTATAATCGACGAAATCCGTGGTCGAGTGGCGTACACACCGGTTTTCAAGGTGCCGCCGGCTCTGAGGTCCCGGGCTCGATCCCCGGACGGTTCAATGGAGAAAAATTACTTTGCTACATTGTCTCGGGTCTGGGTGTTTGTGGTACCTTCATTGTTTCTGATTCCATAACACAAGTGCTTTAACTAATTACTTTGGATTCGGAGCAATGTATGTGATGTTGTCCACAATATTATTTATTGGGTTCAGGTATAGGTGAACCTTCTTAACTCTATTTCACCCTATTTCTGTATTAAATAATTAAAACACATTTACATTTAAAAGAGACTACATAATTAAGTAGTGACCTATTTAATTCCCTTATTGGACCACCATTGAATATTAATTAGGTTCAGGCTCAGCTTTTGTAACCAATTATTTACAGTGATGACGTATTCAGGCCATGCCCCACAACCTTTAGTTGAAATAACGGCCTTATTTTTTTATTAACTGTCTGTAACCTTTTAGAAGGTCATTTTCATTAATGTCCATATACGAAATATTTTTACTTATTTTAAAAACGTAATTATGAAAGAACGAGTTCGAATATACCAAAAGAAAGAAAATTGGTTGTCCTTGGCCTTGGATTTTTCTGTATTGAATGAGAAATATTATTGTACTGTTTAAGTTCACTTTAAGACATATGAATCATGCTAATTACTTACGGCACCCTGTATGAATTCAAGAAAATTGCAACAGTAGATGAAAAAGCATGGGTACATTTTTATTTTAAAACTGTTAAATAATTAAAACAGATATGGTCAAAACAAATTGTAAATAAATTACAAAAACTTCAATTTATTAGTTCATTGAAAAGTAAAATTAAATATAGAAATCAATGAATCGGTGCTTGTATAAATAAATCTTTTGTGATGTAACGAACTGTAAATACAACTTTTCATGCAACGCGAGTGAAACGGATCGCAATCTCACGTTGCCATATAAAAAGCTTTTGAAGTATCAACCAATTTGATCGAGCTTGAGTTTCATTCCGGTTATCAATTGAAATAGTGTTGATTTTTGCTTCAAAGGCAACCAGATAACTTTTTTTTTTTTGTGAAATTATGTTTTAGTACCGGACCAGCTACGGGTGCGTACGGGTATAACACTTAGTACCTATTGAATCACTCTATACATTGGTGAAAACCATATTGAAAGTCCGTTCGGTAGTTTTTTCATAACAAAAATACAAAAGTATTTGCTCTTTTTAATATTATTATTTGTGTAGATTTACTTTCTCTTGCTATCACTGTGATAAAGTTATGTACTCTGGCACAATGACACGAACAACCTTCTTGTAAATTCATGAGAAAAGTCGTGAACTGATTCCATTATAAGTTTTGGATGGAACAATCATATCTTTTGGGACAGCTCTATGTAAATGGCTGTTTAAACAAAAGAAGACAATAAATTCCATCTAGTAGCGAGGAATACAAACAAAGTTCTACAATAGCTCAGCCAAAACACTTCCATACGGGGATTAGTCTAATAGTCTTCATACTTTTGAAGACCAGTCTCTAAATCTATAGCTTTCAAAACTGCGGTGAAGCAGTCACTGTCTGCGTTCTGGCCAACCGCGGTAGACCTTTTAAATTATCAGCTTCCTACATCTATTGGTTTCCAATCCACAAATATTTCCCTAACCACAACTTTTTGTCTTAGGTGGAGACTATTGGTGACGCTTACATGGTGGTGTCTGGCCTTCCCATGCGGAACGGCAACCGCCATGCAGCAGAGATCGCGCGCATGTCTCTTGCGCTGCTCAACGCTGTCCGTGTGAAAACAGTACCGCATCGACCTGGAGAACGACTCCTACTCAGGATTGGGATGCATTCAGGTGAGAAATAGGAAGAAGGAATTAGGTATAAAGGGGTAAGTGGATTTCTAGGTCAGAAGGTACGTGACAGCCTATGTGGTAAATACCTTTAATTTTCCTTGTCTTTTACTTGTTTATTGGCCAATTATAGCTTGGCTAATTTGTTCGTGACACTCTGATGTGATTTGAGGTGTTCTTACTCAATATTATTGACGGGCCTGTTGGTCTAGTGGTTAGTGACCCTGACTGCTAAGCCGGAGGTCGTGGGTTCGATTCCCACCCAGGACAAATCTTTGTGTGATGAGCACGATCATTTGTTCTGTGTCTGGGTGTAATTTATCTATAATATGTATGTATTTAGAAATATATAAGTATGTTTATCAGTTGTCTGGTTGCCATAGTACAGGCTCTGCCTAGTTTGGGATCAGATGACCGTGTGTGAGATTGTCCTAAGATAAGATATTAATATCTCCCGAATGAGTTGAGTTGAATGACGCTTCTGTCAGTTGCCGCCCGTCCCGTAAGTTTTCCGTCGCAATTTTTCAAGCGATAGTATGTTACTGTACATGTTGTTACTATATTAAAAACTAGTGGTAACCCACGGTTTCACCCGTATAAGTTATACCAGTTCCCGTAAACATATTTATATTTATTCAGGACGGAGATGAATCCAACAAATCAAGGACCATGAAAGTCATCGTTGTAACAAACCCAACTTTGATTTATATATAGATATAAACTTTATTGAATTGAATAAATCTTAAAGCTTCTTTACGATTATATGAAGTTTAGTAAACATTAATACACAACATGGTGGGGTTCCATTACATACGTTTTACGGTAAACCGCGTGCAATCCTACGAGTATGTAACTTAAGTGTATAATATTGTGTATTCTGTTGGTACTGGCAGTCTTTCAAACTAACTGAGTCACGTAGGTTGGAAGCAAAGGTATTTTATGGGGCAATAACGAGATATTCCCGAGCCTATGGGATTGTCTTATGTATATTATGACTAGTAGCGTGCCATAGGAGAGGCCTATGCCCAGCTGTGGACGAAAATAGGCTGATGATGATGATAATATGACTTAAATAATAATATAATATCTATAACATGATATCTTGGGACAATCTCACACACGGCCATCTGATCCCAAACTAGGCAGAGCCTGTACTATGGGAACCAGACAACTGATAAAGATACTTATATATTTCTAAATACATACATATTATAGATAAATAATACCCAGACACAGAACAAATGATCGTGCTCATCACACAATGATTTTTCCTGGGTAGGAATCGAACCATCGACCTCCGGCGTAGCAGTCAGGGTCACTAACCACTAGACCAACAGGCCCGCCAAATTGTTTTTATAATTATTGCTGTTCTTAAACTTAACTCCCGATATTCAAAAGATTATTTGCAGAATTTATAGGAACTTGAATACAAACTGCATATCATTTAAAGGGAACTGAAATACATTTACATTTCTGAATTGATACATCTAATAGTATCCTGTATCTTATAGCAATTTGATCAATTGAGTAACCTTTTAAAATGATACTCCTAGGGATTCAATGGATAACAAATGAAGATAGATATCTGGTAAGCGATACCTCCGCCTACACAAACAAACGCCCACGAACCGATGGCTATAATAAATTAAGTTGGCTCTCAGCCAACATAATTATGAGAAATGTGGAAATCGATTATCGTTTCCCACTAGCTTCATAATTAAGCCATAATTATCCTGATATATGATTACTGGTTGCCGCTACTCAGAAATACTAATGACAATTTATTTAAAACCTCTCATTTAACTTCGACACTTTATTTAGCAATATGATTTTTGGAATGGAATGAAATGAAAGGATGAATTTATAAATTCTAAAATTCGTAAAATATGGGGTATATTAAATTTGTAATGTATATTATATTTATTGATCCATTTCAATTCCGATTTATCTTATATCCGATATATTAGTTTAATCCGTAGCACAATAAACATGGAGTTTTGATCATGGTGGTCACATGACTGTGTTGTATATCTTTCTCATTAAATCCTAAAAATTCTAAGAAAGTAACCCAGTTAATTGCCGGGCCACTTGTAATAATATTGCATAAGACGTAAAACCGACGAAAAATACAAATAGTCATTTTTATTCAACTGTGTGAAGGTTACACAGTTGAATCAAAATTGGTTATTTGCGAACTATTGAATGTTTTGCAAAATATTGTCACCAGCGTAGTCGCTTGTCTACACAAAAATAAATTGTCAGTTGTGTACAATTGCTGACCTTTCCCGACAAAAATATTGTGGGCTGCAAAGAAATGTTGTAGTATGGCTTAGTTTCAAAAAGCTCGTAGCAAAAAATGTCATTGATATTTAACAATATTAAGACTATTATTCACAGACCATTTAAACAAATTTCTAGACGTAGAAAGGAAACAAGAAAATGTTCTCATATTTACACGAATATCGAGGTAAAACTATTTCCCTCGGGGTTCGCATGAGACTGATCGCACTCAAGTGATCAAGGTGTCTTTGGGAATTCTTACGAAATGTGAAAAATATTCCACAGTGCATGCTGATGATATCTCGCTTATTTTGTAATGATTAGGAAGTTTTTCCGTTATCTATCAATATAAATTATTGCGTGGTCTAATATATCTTTGTTCGATCTTCGTTTATACCTAGGTTTAGTTTACTCAGTTTGTTTGCTATTAAATAAAAGCACCAAATAAAATGTAAAAAAAAAACGGATTTAGTGGAAAAAAGAAGGAAAATGAAAGATCACCTAATTTTTTTATATAAAAAAAAACCTTTGTACTTTAATTCTGGAATTTAGTCTTTGTATCGCGGGGGATTTTACGAATATTCAAATCACATACTCAAAGAACACCCAGACTTGGAACAAACATTGTGGCTTGCACTAATGCTTGTCCTATGCAGGGATCGAGCCCGCAGCACTTCGCGTACAGTGGTAATTAACGTGGTGACCTAACCGCATGGCTAGTCCTGTAGACAAATATAATAATTAAACAAAGATGAAAGATCTAAATTATTTAACAGCTTCCCCCGTTACCGGCGCCATTTTAAGTCAGCTATTGTAACAGAATAACAAATGAACTCATAATTTAAGGTCGCAGATGCAAACTATTATTTTCAACCCCTGAAAAAAGTTGAAAATTTTAAGAGAAAGAGAATTAACCTTTATAAATTACGCCAGCATTGTCTTGTCACTTACTACGGTAGGTCTGTATCATCTGTGTAGGTACTTAAAACCTGAAACAGAAGCGTCTGCAAGGATCTATATTATCGTAAGTCACTGGGTATCACGCGTTTGTGCGTGAAATCGGATCATATAAAATATTTTTTCAAATTGTTGGGTTTTGACTCTGCTCGATATAAATTATAGGCAAGCTATTTTGGAGGGAATGTCAACTAAGTTTTCTATGCTTTACAGTTGTTTATCTCTCTAGATATTTCTAGTTCTCTATTTTATCTAGTATATAAAAAACCTTTTCTATATTTGAGCAATTTTGCCGAGGGGCCAAAATCTTTCCAGCAGTTCGTATCACTTAAAGTGGACATCTCGTACAAATTCAGTGTTTTATAACATACTCGTACGACATTTTAAATCAACTGTAATATTAGGAAAACTCTAAAATTGTATTAAATCATTGCCTTTTCTTAGGACCATGTGTGGCAGGAGTGGTGGGCCTCAAAATGCCGCGATACTGTCTCTTTGGAGACACAGTGAACACGGCATCCAGGATGGAGTCCCATGGAGAAGCCCTGAAGATACACGTCAGTCCAAAGACCAAGGAGGTCCTGGATCTATACGACTGCTTCGATCTGGAATGCCGAGGAGAAATCACCATGAAGGTATACTTCAGTCAGAATTGAAATTTGAAATAGGTTTTTCTGTACGTAAAAGTATTTGAACGGGCTCAAATTAGTTATTTTATAATTTAATTAATCCTGTAACTTAGCATGTGAATCTGCATATGCATCGCAAAATATAACTAAGTATAATGTATTTAATTCTACTAATTTTGCTTCTGTACCTTTATCTTCTGCGTTTATTTAAAAAGATTTAGGAGTTTTGTGTGATATACATGAAATTTGTTGAGTGAAATACTTTTACAAATTTAGCTCAGAACTTAATCAACAATTTATAAGCTAAGAGCTTTGTCTCGTTCAAATGCTAGTTAATTTATGCTGGAGCAGCTGGATGTAGGGAATATTATAACAAGATAAATGGGAGAATTCTAATATAGTATCACAAATATTGCCAACATAAATCTTTACGAAGCTTACAACAATTTTCAGACCTTTCAGATTTAAAGTGTTTTAGCACTGAGGAGACTAATATATTTTGTTCACAGGGAAAAGGCAAAATGACAACATACTGGTTGTTAGGAGAAAAGAAGCCAGAAAATCAGGAATGCTACTATAATCAGACAAATCATGTCCAGGCGACCTTAGTGAATAACCCAAGCATCACTTTCCAAGGGCCTGACAGTCCCGCTTCTCACTCGCTCACACAAAGCCACAGTCCCGAACAAAACGTACCAGATACCAAAGAAAACAACCGAACATTTGAAATACAAAGCGAGAGAGATCGCATCAAACACGAAATAGCGACCTTCGTAGCCAAAGACTTGATCAACAACATTGACATCGCTGTAAGAGAATTCAGAAAATCTCAAAGTGCACATTTTGTTACAGCAGCAAATAATAAAACTCTGTGCAATGGGAATGAAAAAGGCCTAATCACACCAACGTATGATAAAGAACTGGTCATCAGCAAGGGTAAGGTACGTGATGTGGTGAACAGGTTCAATAGCTGCGTCATCACTAACGAAAACCTTAACAAGTGCACGAAAATGAAAATGAAAAATGAAGACTGAATGGTGAAGAACGCTTGCTTTTCCCGGCCCGGTCTAAACAGATTTTTAAAAGTACTTTAGAAATGTTTATAGAAATAATTAAAAAAAAAGTTATCTGACTATTTTGTGCCAAGCACATAGATATTTTTTTTATAGTCTAGTCATTACTGTTCTAAGAAATTATTAGTACATTCTTAAAAAAATATATATGTTAGCTAGTGGGTGACCAAATACCCTCCGAATTTTAGATAAGTACTAATAGATGATTTAATGTACTAGAATTATACATACGTGTAATAATTTAAGATGGAATTCGCCCGAGCGACTTCAAGAAAGCTGTAGTGAGAAATTTTTGTGAGAATACTAAAACTATTGTATTATACACTTGGACCCTGTAGTGTTTTTACTGACCTTTTATACTTCCGTATCTTTCTAGTCCATTGTATACTTGTCGATGTACATACATTTGTAAAATTCATCACTTTCTCATCTCGCAGTGTTTAGGTGCAAGTTAGACAGAACTCACGTAAGGTGAAGGCAAGGAGTCTAAAATACGGCAAAGAGCGAATCGGAATCGCTCACGAAGAATTCCTTACCTTAATCTATAAAAGCGGCGTAACAACCAAAAATCGTGTATGTTGTATGGAAGTCCCCTTTAAGTATTAATTTTATTATTTATTTATAAAGTGAATAATATAAATCAATGGTCTGTGAATATTTCAACCGATGATGACCTGATGCCGTCATCAATATCGAGCAAACAACACCTTCGCTGTATGGCCCTTTAAAAATATTGATTTATTCTGTTTTTAGCATTTGTTTTTATAGCGGCAACTTTACTCGTACATCATCGACAGCGGCAGGTTAGTAAAAGGGTTCCGTTTTACCCTATAGATCTATATGAAAACCTAAAAATGCTTTTTTATACCTATTGTACGTCAGTCTCTCAATGCAAAACAGATAAAGAAGGACAGTGCGCGGACGTGATGATTCGTCGTCTGTGTTATTGCAAGCACCTCTTTGCTGAATACCTGACGTCAACATCATACTGTGTCTTTCACTTCAAGGTGGAAAGTAGCGACAGATAGATTTCTTGAACTATGCTTTGTGTTTATTAAGTTTTGAGGGTCTTGTCTTCGCCTTACTTTTTTTCTATGTAGCTTGCCCCTAAAGGCAATTAGTCAACCATTTAGTGGACCTGAGGCTGTAAGTCACAATGTTTTACGCTTAGTATAAATTGCTACGTAACCAAGTAACTCTAATTTTATGGATATTTGTAGTGTTAAGTGTTCGTTAGATATTCTTCTAATTTAAGACAAAGTTGAGTTTTATGCTCTAAGCATTTTCTGATGAATTTAATTTGAAAATGTTTGTATTATAGTATTTATAAAGATGTTTATATTGTGAGCACAATACATTTAATTATCAGTATTTTTTTTAATTTGTTTGCATTTGTTTGTTGCACGTTTTTTATGTAGGTACGCGTTGATTTACTAATTAAAATATGCGTTCCGCGTACGTATGGTTCGTGGTAGCGTTTTCCACATTATTTACCCAAATTATAGAAACAAAATCGTGATTAATTATACTGATACGTGGGTCGAAAAGTAAATACTAAAATGTACGTGGTGGTTTAAGTCCTTGCCTAATTAGGTACGAGAGTAATTTGCATTACAACTGGAACAACAATAATAATAAATTATTTATTTCTCGCACAATGGGGTACATCATTAAAAACTAATTGTAGTTCTTAATTAGAACAACTTCTGGGGGCTGGTGCCTGCTGTAAGTTTTAAAGAAAAACCTGGGTAATAAGGACCTACTAGGAAAAGAAAAAATTGTGTTTGTGTAATTATTGGAGTTCGTGATAGATTTTTTTTCTTCATTTAACAACTTTATATTTTATCTTAATGGGCTACGAGATTGAAGGAATAGAGAAAGCAATTATGTTCGCGGATGCAGGTCCTAAGATTTGTCCCAATAAGTGTTACTTTTTAAGTGTTAGGTACGTTCGTTATGACGGAACATACATACTCGATTGTTGTTGAACTCAAAAACAAATTTAAAAATAATTTAATTCCAAATTTAAATACTGTTAGTAATCTGTATTGTGTGCCAGTATTATTTGTTTTAATAGTATATTATTTTAAGCTATTATATAAAAAAAAACATTGTTCTAGTCCGTTTCATTGTGATATAAATATTTAATTATAATTTTAAGTATTTACGCGATTTACTAAAGCTGTGTATTTCAACTTTAAATTGTTTTATTTTCCGTTGTTTTATCTGTAAGTATTATCTGTTGCGTCATTGTTTAAATCATATAAATAAATATATTATTATTATATACTTACATTTTTATTTGTGTGACACTTATTTTGGTTGGTAGGTACTGATGCCAAGATTTTACCAAAAAACAGTTTTGTGGTTATGCTCAGTAAGTAAGTATGTTAAGATTTTTTTTGACACAAGCGCCGTACAAACATGTTTTTTTAGATACTTTATTAGATTTAAAGATTCCCAAAAAATAAATAAAGTCTTTTTCATAAGAACTTTCATATTATGAATATCACAAGTACATCGAGTTAGTCATGAAATATTTTGTTTCACTGATCCAATGCCTTAATTGTAAATACTAAGTAAATATTTATTTATTAATTAATTATGAGTAGAAATCAATATGACAATAATTAGTTTAGATATTTTTTCCTTTTTCATCTTTGGTAAATTAAAAAAAGAAATAATAAAAATCCTTTATATCAATCCTATCCTCGTCATTCTTATTAAATTTATTTGCACTATATATTTTTATTTTTTTCTAGCTAGCTAGCAAATAAAAAGATAAATTGATTGCTATAGCCGATACGGAATAAACGCAACCCTATCTATATTCAGCTGACGTCAGAGATTGATGCGACCATCCATAAAATCCATTGATTTAAAAATAAATGACTCGTGAAAATAGAGTTTGAACGTCAAATGTTTATACGATATAAAAATGGTATACGAAAAAATAAATCGAATACGTCTTTTCTTCTAAAATAATTTATTGATAACATCAAAGTAAATTCAATTTGTCTGAGGTCGAAATTTCGGTTTGCAAGAAAACTATATTTTTGAGATACTGTTTCTTAATTCCGAGACTTCAAACCCTTATTTGTGAGGATGTATATGCTAGTTAATAATATAATAATAATAATATAATATAATAATAATATCTTGGGACAATCTCACACACGGCCATCTGATCCCAAACTAGGCAGAGCCTGTACTATGGCAACCAGACAACTGATAAACATACTTATATATTTCTAAATACATACATATTATAGATAAATAACACCCAGACACAGAACAAATGATCATGCTCATCACACAAAGATTTGTCCTGGGTGGGAATCGAACCCACGACCTCCGGCTCAGCAGTCAGGGTCACTAACCACTAGACCAACAGGCCCGTCAAAGTTTTTCTTTACTGGAAAAACTAATGGACATTTTTTGAATGAAAATTAGCCGTGTAGTGCTAAAAATATCCTGTGTTAATGGAAAAATATTGGTACGTAAAATATTTTTTCTTATTTTTTTTTGAGATGTTTGCCGGTACAACTTCGGGGCACGGCTAGTCAGTGATAACTTTAACGATAAAACCCTTATGTCGAAATCATAAGGATTATTTTCGTTATCCATTGCTACTACAGAAAACCTTCGTATACGTTACGAAGGTTTTCTTATTTACTCCGGACAATAGATGTGAATTAAATGGCCATTTCATATCGCTCTGAAAAGTTTATAGCGATGCATCTAACGATTTGTTCGTACTTACTTAAAGAGATTAAACCAAGTAGGTTGGCCTGCAAACCAATCAAAATGAGGTCGGGAAAGTTATTTTACAGCTTGCAAGGCGATTTTATTGTTCTGGGTTTATTATACACCTACTAAGATTTATGGAAGCTGCAGTCGCAGATGGTCCCGATAAATGTGCATGTATTGACATCGCTCAATAAGGAAGCATTTAATATCAGCTGGCTTTATTTAAACTTCCACAAAAGTATTATAAATAAACATAAAGAGAAGAAGAAAACTAGCTGTTTCCCGCAAGTCCGCCCATGGTCTATATTTTTTTTAAATATAAAAAGCCTTTTACCTCGGGATAGTGTAGTTTCAGTGAATGAATATTTAAATCAGTTCTGAAGATTCGGAGCCTATTAAATGCAAACAAACAATATTTCTTTTTCTCTTTATAATATTAATTTAGATGTTGGTAAATTACCCGTAGGTCCAAGTAATATGATAATCTTTGATAGAATCAAAGAAGCTACAAAGAGCGAATCAATTTTTTTTTAATATTTGTTAGTCGTCTGGCTCTGATTGGTTGTTCGTTTCTCGTGATCATCCGATCACATTTCTCGGAAAACATCGTGAGGAAGCCGGGATCCCAAAAATTGGTACCTGAAAAATCGCCAACCTGCAATGAACAATCGTGGTGATCAATGCTCGTTACTTCTCTATATGGGAAGAGGCGTGAGCCCAGCAGTGGGACATTTTTAGGCTGGTATTATAGTTGACCAATGAAGCATATAAAGCAAACTTTAGGTATATCCTGTTAGCCGTCAGCAGTTAAAACCATGTAATTTATCATTGAAAATTGTAGCTATTTATCATTGAAAACGAAAAACGAATTCGAACGAAACCTCAGGTGTTCATGATTAATTAATGCATCGAATTCAGCTGCCATGAAATTAAATAAAGTTTGATTGAAAACGTTTTTGTTGCATACAATCCGATTGCGTATACAATAAATGATTGCGCAAATGAAGGCTTATTATAAACTGATTTAGGTAATAGTACCGCAAATAATAAATGGTGCAGATTAAGAGAGAAGGTTGAAGAAAGCTAAATTTGAATTAATTTATTTTAAGGTTTTAAGGTTTTTATTAGGGATCCAAAATTATATTATAAATCTTTGACGTTCTGACAACCAGTTTTGCTATGGAATACTGTATTACCTAGTCACTAGTGTAATGGGTTGTGCAGGTCAGCTAGACAGTCACTTAAGGTAAGAAACGGTATTTTCTGAATCCAGTAAGACTGGAAGACTGGAAAAAGGCTAGGCAAACGATGTTTCGGAACACATATGAGGACACTTCCTATTAGGAGAAGTTCGACGATATCACAAGTTTCGGTTGAACGTTAGATTGACATAGAACTAAAGTGATGGGTCAGATAACGACATCCGTTTTCTGGTACGATGACAGTATCAGAGAAAATTGATGTCAAGTTAATTTGGTAAGCATATCCAGCAAATAATATTAGTGTTCAATCAGAACATTAATATGAAATGTCAAATTTATACCAATTATATATATACCGCATCTGCTGGCATTATGATATTGACATTTTCCAATCACCGTAAAAGGAGTTTATTTATTTAATACTTTTCGCTCATTGAAGGAGCATAACGAAGGCGGTCATAGGTAATTAGTTAATCAACTTAAGCACTCGTACAGTCATGAGCATAAATATGTATTTATTCTCGCGACTGTACCCACATATAAACAATTAAGATACGACGTTGCATCCTTTTCTTTCAATTATGAATAACGAGTGTCATTTCGAGAAGAAATATAACGCCTTGGAAGTCTTGTATTGATGAAAAATGGATCTTGGTCTTTTAATTTTTTAGAAAGAGTATTTGAAGTTATGAAGAGTTACTAGGCAGGAAAACACCACTTTCCTATTGCAGGAAGGTTGCGATGTCACTTCGCTTTTTATAGCAGAATCCTACGATATGATGTCGTATAGTCTTTATGTGTACGAGCTCTATGGCACCAGTGATGCAGAGACCAAATTACTGTACTATAAAATTGGGACAAGTAGTACAATTCTATACTAATTTAGGTAATACACGTCGTTTACTGTTTAAGTTAAGCTAGCTGTTTCCCAGGGCTCTGCTCGCAGTCCCTAGTTTCTTTTGGTAAGAACACATAGTCTAAGTAACTCAATGATTAAGTAGATTTTAAATGACGCAATATTTTTTAAATCGGTCCTGTAATTTTTAAGACCGCTTCTCAAAAATTACAGGACCGATTCAAAAATTCTTGTCGGTAGCCGAATGGCTAGAGCATGAGACTTGCGGTCATGTGGTTGCAGGTTCGAATCCAACCCATAGCACTACCGACGAGAATCCACTCGTAAAACAAGCATTTGGCTTACCATGGGTTAACAATAATACCAATAATGTGCACCCCACATTGCTAGTAAGACATAGAAAACACACAAAAAAAAAATGTTATTTACAGGCATATTTATAAATGTTTGCCCTTTATTTCATTAGTAAAGATGAGACCATGAAAGTAAAGTCTTTCAACTGAGGTAAAAGCAGAGAAAATGCACCTGTATCATTGTTTCTCGCCCCGCGCGGCGACCGTTCGCCGATAATTAATTAGTACATGGACATGGGCTACCTTGACCAACCTGGAAGTCTCTAAACCGACTTCGGACTCAAGTTGGCCGAAGCAAAGATAATCTGTCTAAGTGGGGATACATTGACACATCTAATTTTAGATGCAGATGTGGTATTACTCCCCAAACAATGGAACACCTGTTATCTTGTCCTTCGTGCCCTAACACCTGCACGCTGGACGATTTAATGAAGGCTACTGATAATGCAGTTCTCGCAGAAAAATTCTGGGCTGACACAATATGATTGCCATCGACACGATAAGAAGAAGAAGAATTAGTACATTATAACGATTTACACGATCAAAACAGTGTCACGTATGCGGAGTTCAAAAATTCTGAATATACAGCATTTCTAGGCAGAACAAGCGCCGCTACAAACGACCTCACTGCCCTGATTTATGGCAACGCCAAGATATTGGACTGTGAAAAATGATACGTGTTTGTACAAACTACTTACAAATAAACTGTCGGTTAGTGATCGATGCAGGGTGCGGTTTCTAGTATACATACTACGTCGTAAATTTACCTTCCTGTCCTTAACAGTTATTTCTAGCTGAGTATCAATTGAGGCTCGTGGCTAAGGCCTAGTTTTTTTATCCCGATTTAACTCAATCAATGGTTAAATATGCTAACAAATGGTTCCAAAACGCGTTATTTCAACAATTGTTAGGCTATCAAATGATCAAATTAGTTGGAGAGTTATTATTATTATTATTTAAGCATTTTGAGAATAAAAATTGATGAATAAACGCGATCTACTGAAATTTGAAACCATTAGTTAGCATATTTAACCATTGGTTGAGTTAGCTCGGGATCAACGAACTATCCTGTATAATTCCTGTGCCCAGCAGTGGGACACTTATAGGCCTGTAAAATTATGTGTCTCGCTAAGTTTTTGCATTTCGATTTTAAGGCAGTGACCCTTGTCACACTCAGTAGTAAGTTATTTAGTTTTTGGTTGGATCAAACGAGATTGAATCAATACCAACATCATAAATGTCGGGAATATAGCCGCGGTAATCGACAACCACGCGGGCAAAAGCTAGTTTGATAAAACTCTAGTATCACTAAACAAAAACAATTCAGAAACAAAATAATAATTAAATGTCCAAAACAAGCGTATGTTACTTTTGTTGGAAACGTCGAGTGAGTTTGTATTGCAATAATGTATCTCTGAAACAATTTCAACTAACATTGTACACTTTATGCAGTTCTAACAGAACCTTGTTTATTGGATGCTGTCAAAAGTTTCCACATACACAGCGTTTTAATTAAATGCGTATTTAGTTACTGAAAATATGTTTCAAACTTTTATTAGAAATGTTATACGTAGTACGTGAGAAATGTAGTAATTTAGAGTTGCCTGTTGTACCATTTAATCGTTGAAGAACTTTTAATAAAAAAAAATTGCAAGTTAAGTATAAATTAATATAACTGATTTAGTTATGGTACTCTATAAGGTCCTGTGTCCAGTACGTTATATACATAAGGTATAAATACCTATTTTTTCCCGACGATTTTATTTTTAAGTTACTTATCTGTAGAACAAAATTATTAGGCTGATCGTTCTTGAACTGTTCAAGTAGTCAGCCTGCGATCAAGGTACACTGTGATACACACTCCAATGTCAGCAGTTTTCACTTTAGAATTACTATTTTGCGTCAATGTGTGCGTGTCTAAATCTTTAGGGCCCGGTCCCACTTAGACCGTCTTTAGTTTAAACAATCATCTAAAGAATCAGATAATTATGCCTTATTGATTGGCTTTACGCAATTCGTTCTACATTTGAGACACTGTGTGAATATTTTGAAGCGGCGGTAGCCTAATGGCTGGGTCATCAGACTTGCAAACATGTGGTCGCAGGTTCGAATCCACCCTTACACTATCAACGTGAACCTACTCGTAACACAAGCATTAATCTTACGACGAGGGGTTAGCAAGAATAGTAGTAATGTGAAATTCACATTTCTAGTAAGCTTTAAAAAAATGATAATGTGTTAGTTATTATTGTTTATATATTGATTGATATTATTAAGGGTGGTCTTGTGATAAAAAGGTTTGTTGTCCCGCAAGAGTTATTTCTATGCGTGTAAAATACTAATCAAGATAAAAAGCGATAACTCTTTTTTTTTGTATTGTCATTGTCACATTGATACGGGTAGTAATTTATTTAAAAAGTTTCTAATATTCTTCAAATAAGCGAGTGATACAAGTTTGAGACCATTTAAAACGAGCCCGACTTGGCAATTCACGTAATTTTAAGCCGATAACGGGATCGAAATTAAATTTTATAGCGGCTCCTTTGAGTGTTCTTAACGACGGTAAAGCTTTTAGTTAATTGAACTCGTCATGACAGTTTAAGGAATGAAAATAAAAAATATACTTAAATTGAAAAAGTAAAATATTACAATTCAATAATTAATTAAAATATAAGAGATGGATAGATTGTATAAAAGATGAAATGAGGACGAAAGGAGTGGATACTGACATGACGAGTAATGAATGGAATTGATTAAAGAATTGAATGTTAGGAAAACACACACAAATGCAGACTGAAAACTGCGTGGGCGAAGCCGCGAGGAAAAGCCAGTTATATATAAAGACTAGGTTTTGCTTGCAGCTCCGCCTGCATGGGCATCTATTATCGCAGCATAAATTATCTACAGCCTTGCTTGATGAATGTACTTTTTTTTTCAATTTGGATCAGTAGATCAGGTGCAACATCTCCTTAATTGCGCGTCGTGCACAACCACCTGTTCTCACCAAAGAAGTAAGACCTAAAGGAGGCCAATGATAGAGCTGTACAGGAGTCCATAGACACGAAAAAAAACGTAGTTTCTGAGATAAGCGAATTGAAACAAACAAATAACTCTTCAGCTTTATAATATTAGCATAGATGAGTCTGCTTCCAACCACTACCGCTGCAATTCAGTCGAAACGTCAAGCCTGAAAAGATAAATGCATGTTTGGTTAATTCCCTTGACTTTACTAACATTTAATTATAAATGAGAAAGTAACTCCGTTTGTCTGTGTGTTACGTTATCACGCCTAAACTACTAAACCGATTTAAATGAAAATTGGTACAGAGATAGTCTAGAGCGTGGGAAAGGATATAGGCTCATTTTCGCCGTGATACTGAAACTCACGTGGGCGGAGTCGCGAGCTACAGCTAGTTTTATTATAATCATGCAAAGAGATAGTTTAAAAGTTAGTACATAAGTCCCGTTCCAATGTATTACTTCCGAGACCCATTGAAACAGTACCAAAGCTAAACTCTAGAGACCTATACCTAGTCGTTAGATAAGCCATTTACTTAGCAATTCTCATTACTGATATTCTATACAACCGCTAATGTTTATTGGTGCTTATACGGATGCCCCTTTGGTTTCGATCTTGATAACAATATCTTCTAGTATTTTACGATTGTTAAGTTACTTTCAAACTTAGTATTAAATAATAATAAATAATAATAATAATAAATAATAAATATCTTGGGACAGCTCACACACTGCCATCTGATCCCAAACTAGGCAGAGCCTGTACTATGGTAACCAGACAACTGATAAACATACTTATATATTTCTAAATACATACATATTGTAGATAAATAACACCCAGACACAAAACAAATGATCGTGCTCATCACACAAAGATTTGTCCTTGGTGGGAATCGAACCCACGACCTCCGGCTTAGCAGTCAGGGTCACTAACCACTAGACCAAGAGGCCCGTCCAAGTATTACATTGGTGTTAACGATCTTACTACCTTAAGATCTGGAGGATTTGAACCAATTACTATTCTATTCATCAGCTTGAAACTCTGATAAGTATGTGAGGGCTTGTGACGGAACACTTTAATATATGGTAACCTACTTAGGCCCAGTTTTTTTTATCCCAATTTAACTCAACCAATGGTTAAATATGCTAACTAATGGTTTCAAAACGCGTTTTTTATCAATGGTTTGTTTATAAATGATAAAATTAGTTGGAGAGTTAATTATTTAAACATTATTTTTTCAGAATGAAAAGTGTTGAATAAACGTAATAAAGTTTGAAACCATTAGTAAGCCATATTATAACTCAACCAATGGTTAAATATAACCATTGGTTGAGTTAACTCGGGATCAGAAAACTGGGCCTTAGTTAACATCAGCTAACTTTGTGGGTACAGTAGGTGTCTAAACTGTTCCGCTTATTTCGTAACCAGATGAAACGTTAGCCCACAGTGCTTGAAGGCAATTTCCGTATCACTATAATTTGATTGCAGATGTTTTAGACAGTTTATTTCTCGTTAATTAATAAAAACACTGTTTAAATATCGTATTATTATTTAAAGTTAGACCTGAAAATCAAAATGATAACATTTTGTTTATACATTGTTTTTTTTTTCTATTATTTTTTTTGTGTTATATAAATATTACCAACCTATAAATGTCCCACTGCTTGGGCCTCTTCCCATATAGAGGAGACGACAGGTTTCCTCACGATGTTTTCCTTCACCGTTTGTAAATGGTATCTTAGAATAATTAAGAAAGTACATTTAACTTTAAAAAGTCACATCGGTACTAGCCTGGGTTCGAACCCGCAACCATGTGCATAACATTTCGTGTCTTATTTATGTATATTTTTTAAATCTCCGTAAGATTATTTCTAATAGCTTTCGCTACATATATATTAACATAAAAAAATCGTACCTTTACTTTTGACCTCTCCTAAAATTAAAGGCTGAAAAATCGATCTAGCCACTGATTCAACATACACTCAACTTAAATCTTTAAAGATGAAAAGCACTTACGGTTGGTTAGTAGTGCTTTTCATCTTTAAAGATTTAAGTTAGGTGTAGGAAATGTATTTGTACTGTATCTACTACATATTTGTAAAGCACAAATACATTTCCTACGCATTAAAATTTGATCGCACATCAAACAAGGAAGACGTCGCATATATATCATGATCGGAACACATCCAACCAAACAGCGGAATTTAATTCATCGCTCGATTCAGTTCAAGGATGAATCAAATTGGATTCGTGGCACAAAGCCTGATACACTTCGAGATTGAAGTATGGGAGCTATTTGATTGTCATGTGTTTCTTACGGCATATTGTATGGAGTTCTAGGAATTAATAAGTGTTTGGGAATTTATTTATTTTAGAGATAGTTTTTTTATTGGTTAAAATATGTCGTGGTGGCCTAGCGGTTCAATGGCCGAATTCGCATGCACATGGTTGCAGGTTCGAACCCAGGCAAGTACCAATGTGTCTTTTCAAAGTTATATGTACTTTATTAATAATTCTATCTATTCTGTCTATTCTATCTATTCTATCTATTCTATCTATTCTATCTATTCTATCTATTCTATCTATTCTATCTATTCTATCTATTCTATCTATTCTATCTATTCTATCTTTTCTATCTATTCTATCTATTCTATCTATTCTATCTATTCTATCTATTCTATCTATTCTATCTATTCTATCTATTCTATCTATTCTATCTATTCTATCTATTCTATCTATTCTATCTATTCTATCTATTCTATCTATTCTATCTATTCTATCTATTCTATCTATTCTATCTATTCTATCTATTCTATCTATTCTATCTATTCTATCTATTCTATCTATTCTATCTATTCTATCTATTCTATCTATTCTATCTATTCTATCTATTCTATCTATTCTATCTATTCTATCTATTCTATCTATTCTATCTATTCTATCTATTCTATCTATTCTATCTATTCTATCTATTCTATCTATTCTATCTATTCTATCTATTCTATCTATTCTATCTATTCTATCTATTCTATCTATTCTATCTATTCTATCTATTCTATCTATTCTATCTATTCTATCTATTCTATCTATTCTATCTATTCTATCTATTCTATCTATTCTATCTATTCTATCTATTCTATCTATTCTATCTATTCTATCTATTCTATCTATTCTATCTATTCTATCTATTCTATCTATTCTATCTATTCTATCTATTCTATCTATTCTATCTATTCTATCTATTCTATCTATTCTATCTATTCTATCTATTCTATCTATTCTATCTATTACTAATAATCGTGAGGAAACCTGCATTCCAAAATATTGGAATCTGAAATCGCTATTAGGCAATAAGCAAGCGTGGTGATCAATGCTCATCCCTTCTCTATAGGGGAAGAGGCCTGTGCCCAGCAGTGGGACGTTTATAGGCCGGTATTATTATTATTATTTATAGGGTTTAATTCATGTTTTTGTCATCCAACTAAGGTATTGCTCCACTGCCCACTTAACGACTCATATTTGGTTGTTAATTAACGTTTGAGGTGTTTTAGGCGTAGCGTGTCTAAGAGTGCAGCGGGTATTATCACTACCACTTCCATACAAAACGAAGCTTGAAACATGTTCGGAGCGTCTCCATGCGCCGTACATGTGCGCCTCTATATCAACAAACGCAGAGTTGTTTGTTTCCAGTATATATTATTCACCTTATGGTAAACGATTGTAAACTAAAATTTATTTGGTTTTGGACATAATAATACCAGCTTTTAAATGTCTCACTGCTGGCAATGGCCTTTTTCCCAAAAGAGAAGGATATGTTTTGGCCATACTTGTGTTTTTTTGAGCTACTGTTCAATGCAGTGCAGACTGTGTTCATTTTTATTTACAAAAAGGTTTGCTGTACAATCTGCTGACAAAATTCAAACATTGCTAAACTTAATATCGCGTTTTAAAGGTTATTGCCCTCGGCGCTCTTAGCCAGTGAACAGTTCTAAGTTGGAATGTTTGTGAACTTTGCTCCCGTTGCAACTCTTTACTCTGTAAATAAAACTTAACTTAAGGCTCAGCCATTGTATTACATGACTTAACTGTATTTGCGACTATACAGGCTGTTTAAAAAAAACCGGTCTCATTTAAAAAATATATATGTGTGTAGTATGTAATTTTATATTATAGATATGTTTATCTGCTTACCTTATTACAATGAGAAATTTGCTTCAATAAATACTGAATATTAAAAAAATGGACTTGTACTATTAACGACCAGAGGATGATAGCGATTGTAAAGAATTTTTAAGGAATTAATTAAGTATTTTTTCCTAGAAGAAAGTGGTTCATTATTATGAAGCAGTATTTAAAATTTGGCCAATTCAGTAGCAGCCTGTATAACACATGTAAAAGCAAAAATGTTCTCTATTACTGGGCATATAGGTCATTACCCCGCAGTTTTAACCGTATGAGAAGCAGCCCTACCAAAAAAAACACCACCACAATTCGAATCAATCGTGTTATTAAGTAAATTAGAATCAAACTCAATGCAAATTATTTTACTGCAATCTATTGAATAGCGTAGTGATCCTATTAGCCGCATTGAACCGGCCCTAATAGGCACTTCTCGCACATTGCTCCAATACGATGCCCAATACAATTGATAGTTCTACTCTTAATATAGCAGAACTTGTATCGTTGTGGAAGCGAGAGACATTTATATGTGGTATAATGCGCCATCTCGCTTCAACAACAGCAAACGACTTGTTTTAAGAGGTCATAGTACAGGCACAGGACAATGATTTTAAATTGCCTACACTGATCGAAATTTGAAAGGAAAATAGAACGCTCGGGATAAAATGAGTTGCTTTTATTTTGCTTGAAAAGATCTGCTTTTAGTACCCTTCAAGCGAGAGCTATTAGAGAGGTTATGTACATAAATATAGAGTTTATTTTCAAACTAGTTTTTGTTGATTTTGTTTTTCTTTGTTCACTGATTACTCATTAGTTTAATAGATAACATTGAAAAACGTTTGGTTATTGAGAGTGAGAAAATTGTAGCTCGTGTAAGACGTACGGTTGGATCGAAAATAAAGGTTAAGCCGCGCTCGCCGCGGTTGGTCCGTGGATGGGTGACTATTAATTGTAAATACGGGTTGATACGAGGACCCTCTGTGCTTCGGAATAGACTGTCATTCAGCGATGATACTTAGTGTTACCCAGTAAAATGGGCTGTGGACGTAATATAGGCAGTCGCTCCATGTAAAATATGGTATTTAGCTAAATCCAGCAAGAAAAGGCTTAGCAGATGATGAGCGAATAGCTGAATAACTAATTTGAAAAATCTGTTACGCGCCATCTTTATTTATATAAAAGTCACATTTTTTCATTACGCGCTATATTTATTGAAGTGAAACCTTCTTTATCGACGTATCGGAGAAATTAAAAATGTAACGTTTTTCTGTTACGCGCCATCTTTATTTCTAAGTCACATTTTCCGTTACGCGCCATATTTATTTGCTTAAACTTATACAACCAAATTCTGTAAAGTTGTAAATAGTAGATCATTATTCATAGTAGGTATTTATTAATAGTAGGTAATTTTTCAAACCTGATGTCATAGAAGTTTGACTTCTTGCGTGTATACTAATACTAATACACACAAATACATGTTTTTTTCACATAACTTCTCCTAACTTAATTATACCTGTAAAAAGAATGATATAAACAGAAAAAAACAGAATAGCTATTGCGCGTGCTATAGCATTAAATAGGCACCTGTTACACAGTGTGTTTTGACCGGATTATTTTAATCGGATCATTGCAGGACAGATTTATTTTTAGTAAAAACTCACCTTTGTAGAAATAAAACTAGCTGTGATATTTGGCTTCTATTGATTTTACGATTAACGATGAACTGTAGCGTTTGTTATTTGTATATACCCAGTTGGTCTTTCAAACATTGTAACTCCTATACAACAACAGTTTATTTTTAGGACAATTTATGGGATTTTGTACCTTTTTACGACTGAAAAGTAGTATCCATAATTATTATTGTTTTTGGTAATATTTATTTTTTACGTAATAAATATAAAATTTCAAAACTTCTGAATCAAAATGCAAAAAATCTAAAATAATTTATTTAAATTAGGCTACAAAGCAGCACTTTTCAAATGTCAGTTATATGGACAGCACCAGAGTGCTGTCAATATATATTGCGATGTTTGGCGATGGGCGAATCAGGATTCGCCCAACTTCACCGCTTCTTAAGTGTTTTAGCGGTGGAGAAAAAACAGCGCAACAAACTCTCCAACAGAAAGTCAGTGATTGAGTCAATGGCGACTGACAGAGTATATTTTTTTTGTATGCTGGTTTAGAAATGTGTTAGAAATATTATAAAGCATTTGGAATTATAGTAGAAATAAGAACAATTTATGATCTCAGAAACCTATACCTAAACCTGGTAATCATATGGATTACATGACATTTTGTAAGAGTGCTATACCAAATCAGCTTGACACAAAATATTTTATGTGTAGGTGAAATATGTATTTCGGTTGACGAAGTTAACGTTTTATTTGGATATCTTTTATGATCGTCGTATAGGCTGAGAAAGGTTCTTTGCGGGTTCTATTCTATATCTTTAGGGTTCCATTAATCTGAACTTTTAATCTTGCCTGAAGTCACGATTTCTTTTAATCTGCTCGATTTTGTTATAAGGTATTTATAGTTTTTAGATTTGATTAAAAACATTGTTCTTTTATTTATTTTTTTCCAACCACAATCGGAATTTGAAACCGATTAATTTAATGAAAAATTAATTAAATTATTAGGTACCCCAAGACTCATTCATGAAAGAATTAGAACATGCATGTTATACTTGTCAATACTTACTTTTCATGAACAAATTTGTTATAAGCTAAAGATTAAAGTAATAAAAAATAGCAAGAATATAAGATTCTCACAGTGACGCCAGGTAACACGTCCGCTCCGCTAGCCGTCCGAATGGAAAGTGAACGATTATAGTTTTTTTTTAGAGAATACTGCCGCGTTTACCCTCGAAAGAGGCCTTCACTACTTTACCGGACTTAGATGGCGAGCCTGTGTACACCTCCAGCTACGGCTACAGCTGCTTCGATTCGTACATGAGTACAAGGCATTTTAGGAAAAATCTACTTTATTTTGTAATTTATTTCAACAATATAAATATCATTACAAATAAACTTAATAACTTTGTCATTGTTGTCTATTTCTGTCATATTTTGCCATTACAACTATAATATATATTAATTTATAAATATAATATTTTATTACATTATACTGTACAGAACCTTGTTAAAGGTAAACTTACTCCCAATGTCACTTTTCCTTATGTTATAGCCAACGGCTGAAACATCGTAAACTTTACTAGGAATAAAACCTTTTCGATACGATCTCCATGGTTATTATATACGAAATAGTTTTCAAATTGGAAGCATTTCGGTAATGTTCTCGAACAATAGAAATAGAAGGAAATAGATGCCTTTTTTGTATTTTTTTTTATCCTGAAAAGGTTTTTCGATGGAATATTATATTGGTATATTTGAAAAAATTAATATTACGTAGGTATTTCTTGGTAAGAGAACACGTGATTTCGCTAGTAAACTTTATCATCTTGCCCATCTTCGGTACGTGGTTTTGTACCGTCTAAGTTTACCTAATAGGATTGATTTATAAAAGGACAATCTGAGTTTTGTAACATTACCTAAGACTCATGAAAATAGGGAATGCTAATAAAGGTACACCCAGACATTACGAAATATAGCACGATATTAGCATAACATTTTACTAGTAAGGTGTCGCAAGCAGCCAAAGAGATTTCAAGATATTATCAACAATTTAATGTATTTATATAATCGCAAGCAGCGAATGGTCTCGACGTTCACTCGCTACGAATTTGCCAATTGTGGAAGACAAGATTCACTCCGATTGGTGTTGATAAATTGTATAGCAATACATAAGCGCCTGGTGCACCCTGAACTCTGAGTATTTATAGCACACAATCTAGGCGACAAATTCTCTCACCATTATTATTTAATTTGTATTTTAAGTCGAATTAATTTCATAACGTTTTTTTATTATTGAAATACTTTTTCATATCGTAAATGGTATCTGATCAATTGATGAGTTTGTGAGCGACGTGGGAGGTTAAAAAAGTAAGATGGAGATAGGGAAATAATGAGAAAAGGTAACTATTCTGTGAGTTAAGCGTTTAATTGTAAAATATCGAAGACTATTGTGTAATAAGTTTCAACATTGTTAGTAATTGTAGAGATTAAAGTGTTTGTAAGGTTATCTAGGTTTTGCAAGATCTTCTGTTTTATTTATATTTGCGTATTTCAGTTTGCTTGTTTAATTGAACGCGCTCATAGAAACTAATTATACTATTTTAAAAAATATTTCAGTTTTAGATAGCCCATTTATCCAGGAAAGCTATAGGCTGTAAATTTGCCGTGATATTAAACGCCCCCGCGGGCGTTGTCGAGAGCAAAGGTTAGTTCTAAATATGTATGCTGATATACAATGCAAAGCATGTAGGTGCTCCAGTATTTTAGAGTTTTTTTTTTAAAGATTATAATAATAATATGGGTCACACATTACTAGGAGGTAATCTCGTTAACCCCTCGTGCTAAGCTAAGACGCTTGAGTTACGAGTGAGTTCACGTCGGTAATGTAATGGGCGGGATTCGAACCCGCAACCACATGATCGCAAGGCCGATGCCCTAGCCATTAGGCTACCACCGCTTTTTGGTCTACTCATATAAATAAATCAGTCTTTTCAACTTTCATCTTACTGCCAGCAATCATTTGTCTATTGCCTCTAACTAGGTCACCAGATATTATGCGGTTTTTGCCGATATTGGAAAATCTATCCGAAGTGACCCGTATTTTTACCTAAGGTTTGGATTGGAAGGAATATAATCTAACCTTTTTTTATTGAAAGGTTTTCATCTTAAAAGGTATGAATAAAAAAATATAAAATCTTAGCTACAGTACCTACTTACCTATTGGCTCCGAAATTAAATACTTACTTAATCATCTATATGGGAAGACAAAGTAAAATATTGATATAATTTACACACACATAGTTAAACTATTTGTATAAAGAGCTTCATAATGACATAATTAATTATAATACCAGCCTTTAAATGTCCCACTGTCACGTAAAGGCCTCTTCCCATGTAGAGAACTCAGAGAAGGATCGAGCTTCTATCACCACGTTGGCTCACTGCGAGTTGGCGATTTCAGATTTCACTTTTTGGAATCCAGGTTTTCTCACGATGTTCTTTCTTCACCGTTTGTCAATGGTGTCTTAAAATAATTATGAAAGGCATTAACTTTACTTTTTTGTTAGTATAATTATGACAAAATCAGTGTTCATAAAAAATAAAATCCTAATGAGAAACCCCTCCTTTTTTAAGTCGGCAAAAAATATTCTAAAGTTGGTAAATTTAATTTAATTAATTAAGATACCTCAGCCTTTTTTCTATGTTCAGTTATTCAAATACAAAGTCAAGTATTTTAAGTAAAGATAGGAAGCCGATGACGTCATGAGTTTAATATAAATTGTAATTTTGGTCGAGACTGATCTAAATATTTATATCCATAAATGATATTAAGTTCAGAATATCAAAAAGGTTCTTGCTTTTCTTATTAAATGTGTTTTCTCATAAGATAATTTTTTCATGCAACGTTTTAGAATTGAAACCTTTATCGACGTATGGGAAAATTGAAATTGTAACGTTTTTCTATTACGCGCCATCTTTATTTCTGTCACATTTATTCTTTACGCGCCTTTTTTATTTATATCCATGTCTATGATAGTAAAAGGCTTTTGCTTTATATAGCTTTATTTCACCAATTTTGTAAAGTTGTAAATAGTAATTAAAGATTTTTTTCGAAAAATTATATCATAAGTTTTTTTTATATTTGTTATTGCTATTAAAAGGCGGATGTATCAAAATAACTATCATCATGCTACAACTAATATAAAACATTTTGTGGGTGGACCACAAAGGCTTTTCAATTGACAATGAATATGCATGATAACCGCATGCGAGGCTAGTAGGTATGCAAATATAAAACGCATCACGATCTAACATCCCGTTCAGACTGTAAACTATAAAGTTAACCCATCGAAGTTGTAATATTGAAAAAGTGATCGGAAACCGAACCTTTTTGTAAATAACACTCCATCATGAAATAAGGGCTGACAACCCAACCCCATTAGAAAAAGTACATTTCTACCAGCGTTAACGATGATAGAAATCGCATAAATGACCTTAAATGTATGGAAATGACATTTCTCTTCGATAAGACAAGTCACGTGACATAGACTTGTCACTTTCATACATTTGAACGATTTGGTCAGCTGTAACGATTGTAAAAATGTGTTTTGTCTAGACAGAGCAGCAAAGAAAAACAAACATTAAAAAGTCGAAAAGAAACTAACGTTAATTTTATAATCTTCAACTAAAAAAAAGTAATGTCGTGGTGGCCTTTACCAATCGGTGACAATGATATTGACAATAATTCAAAAAAATCTTTCAAAATCTTAAACCTTAAAAATGCTAATCTGACAAGCACACTAACACCTAATATTACATTATACAGGCCACTAGCAAACTGTATCAATAGGTTACAGCGCAACTAGGTTACCCCGTGACGTCACTCGTGACATTTAACCTGTGTCTCGTGACCACGTCATATCCCAGGGATTGGCCAGTTATCACGTCTGCCATAAAAATGCTGGTAAGCTTTAGCCTAAGCTTAGTGGGTTGGAGTAAAAAGGTTTGTTTTGTTTACCGGTAGGTACCTATATATTTGTGATTGTGTGTGTGTGTACTTTTATTTTTATCTATGGACAAATAAAGAAGCGTGTTAGGAGTGAGTTCGAAAGCGGGGGGTCGATTGCTATGACGTTATTTGGCAGGGGGGTTATTCTCTAAGTCCAAACGGCGGAAGCCTAATGGCTAGGGCGTCGGACTTGCGATCGTGTGGATGCGGGTTCCCACCCATTACACTATCGACGTGAACCCACTCGGTACGCCGCTTATTATCGGTCAAACCGTACGGTTTACACTAAACTTCACCACGAGCCCCTCAAAGTAGGCCGCAGAAATTATTTATTTTATATATGACGTAGGCCTTTCTGTCGAGCTTTGAAAATGTTAGTATGTTATTACTACTTACCTTTTTCATATAATATAAGTTAATTGATAACAAAACAACTTTTCTAAGATCCTGTAATGTATGATCACAGCGTTAAAATTGTACCTTTTTGTATTTTAAATTTCTTGTAAACGGGAGTCAAGTGTTCGAGCTGAAAACAGCGCTTGGCGACTTTGGGGAAGCCTAAGCATAAGCTGACGCTCGAACCTTTTGCTTTCGGTATTATAGCCTCCATGTTAAGTGTTTTATTTTTGTGTTTGCTGTAATACTGGAAACAATAAACTTCTATTCTATTCTTTTCTATTCTTGTTTTCTGAGGTTTACGCGAATATTAGACATTGAAATAAAAATACTTTAAAACGGATTCTATCGCGGTTTATTTTTGATTTTAGTTCCCGACGTTTCAACACAGTCTGCCCGTGACCATGACACCTGCAAAGGCGTTGAAACGTCGGGAATTAAAATAAAAAATAAACCGCGATAGAATCCGTTAATACACACATCAAAAGTGTCTAGGGATCAACATATATTTTTGCAATAACTTTTCTCCTGATTGATATTAATTAAAATTTTCTTTAAGGATTCATCGAATAAAGTGTTTTCGTTTGTCACAGTAACGATAAACCAAGTCACCTTTGCATTAATAAAGAAATTTGCCATTTTCCTAATAAAGGGATTTTTGACATTTGAACCACTAACACAAAAGTTCGAAAAAAAGACTGAAATAACAGTTTTCTTTAAAATTTTATTGGGTAACTTAAACAATTAATAATCCGTGTTTCTACCGCGAACACTAACAACACAAGAACATCGGTTTGGCATACTCAAAATGAGTTCATCCAAATCACGCTGTGGAATGGCCGCCCATGTTCGTTGCAACAACAAAAAAAGGTCTTCTTGCGACTGGATACCCTCCATATTCGGCAGAGCTCTTCTCTGTAGCATATCCCATGCATGCTCAATCGGGTTCAAGTCTGGCGACTGAGCAGGCCAGGGCAGGACATTGATGTTAGCTGCGGCGAGAGTCTGTCTTACAAGTCTTGCGGTGTGCGGTCGTGCATTATCATGCATTAACTGAAATAAGGGACCGATTTGCACTTGTAGAGGAACGATGACGTCTGATACAATCGTCTCAGCATAAATTTGAGCGTTGAGGTTGCTTCTGATCCAAATCAACTCAGTTCTTCCGCCGATCCAAATACCCGCCCATACCATGATGGTTCCACCACTATAAGGATGGACTTCCTGGCAGGATTTTAATCGCTGTTGGCGTCCAGGGGTTCTCCAGTGTCGTATACGTCTTGTATCCGGTCTCATACCAAAACGAGACTCATCAGAAAAGCACACGAAACGCCATTGTTCTTCTGCCCAATTTCTGTGTTCAAGAGCCCATTGATATCGAATCCTACGATTGTGCATTGCTATAGGTGGTACCCGTAGCGGTCTTCGGGAATGAAGGTTCACTTCATGCAAGCGGTTTCTGACTGTTTGGTCGCTAATTAAGTTCCCTGAAGAGTGATGAAGCCTCACGGCTAACATCATGGCGGTTATTGTTGGAGCTCTTCGAGTTAAGATTTGAATGTATCGGTCTTGTCTCCGTGTGGTGCAGCGATACCGTCCTCCATGGCGCTCAGCCACGGTACCAGTGCTTCGGTAACGTGTCCAAAGTCGACTGATAACACTCTGACTTGTATTCAGAGCTAAAGCCACAGTACGTTGCCGGGAACCAGCTTCTATCATTCCCACGGCTCTGAGCATTTCTTCCCTGCTTAAATGACGTCGCCGCTCCATAATAACGTTGGTTTTAATCAGTAGTAGGGAAACAGTAGCACTAATAATGTCTTCAATGCGTTGTATGTTTTTATAGGGAAAATATTGACAGCTGATTTTCATCTTTTACTCGAATTTGATTCACAGTTCCTGATTCGAATTATGAAATGCACCAAAAAGGATCCATATAAATTTATAAAATCATAAATTTATTACAAAGCCACATCTCAATCTCAAGAAATCCGCATAAAAATGCTTGATCCCTAGACACTTTTGATGTGTGTACTTTAACGGATTCTATCGCGGTTTTATTTCAACTTTTCTAAGGTTGGTAACATGTGTTCGCTTGCTATCGCTTGTTGTTCTTCATGCGTAGTGTCCGTCATAGCGTGTCCGTGGGTGCAGTGGGTGTTATCACTATCAATATTAATAATACGAAGCACCGCTGTGGAGCAGTGCTTCAAAACTAATATATTTAGGTCTTTGTTTATGTTCTCAGAACCCTGTTTATTCAACATGGTCGGTTGAATCACACGCCTCAGTGTTTATATTGCTCTTACCCAGAAGTTTTCTTATTCGTGTAGTTGTAGACACTACATAAATAAGTTACTGAGAAAAGTTTCTAGTCGTATTTATTCAACCCTTTAATGATATATTATTATGTCTTAGAATATAATGAAAATAAAGAATGTTACGATGACCGTAAATTGATGAAGGTATGAGGATGAGGGAATATAATATATCATTCTCAATAATGTATCTATAAGGCCCAGTTTTTTAATCCCGAGTTAACTCAACCAATGGTTAAATATGCTAACTAATGGTTTCAAACTTCGGTAGAACGTGTTTATTCATAATTTTTATTGTAAGAAATGGTCAAATAATTATCTCTCACAACTAGTTTGACCAAAAAAAATTATTGATTAAAAATTTATAAAAAAAACACGTTTGAAACCATTGGTTAGGTTAGGTTAGGCCTTAGTGAATTTGTTGTTTTTATTTAACTTGCAAGTTGCCTTTAAAAGTACTTTAAACCTAACCGAATAAAAAACGTACATGTATAAAAATAAAAACATTTATAATAAGTTCTTACATATTGACGAACTTAAAAAATTTGGACGTATAAATAAAGAACTAATAGAAAAAAATAAAACACTAAATGGAATCTACGGTTTGTATTATTTTCTAACCTGCTAGTAAAAACCCAAGATTTCTGCAGTGGAATTCAAATAAAGAATATTTTAATCTTTATTTTCTCTGCAGTTCAAATGTGGTTAGATTATGCTGCGGTAAGCTAGATGCCAGACGTCCTTAAACTAAAAGCTTTAAACCAGAAAAGAACGTCGATCTTTAAACCAGAAAAGAACGTCGATGTGAATCGTCGTCCAGGGAAAATATTTTAGTGCAGTAAATCAATTTTTTTTATAGGAAATGAGTGCTAATTTTTCAATTGTTGGTCCACATCTTAGACTTTTATTAAGTCATGTTTGTGTGGCTTAATTAAGAGTTCGATTTACCTCGCATACTATTTAAATTAAAAATTTTCAAAATCCGGAGATTTTCAGCTATAAAAAATAAACGTTAAAAATTTATTCTGTCATTAGTATCTATGAAACCTAACACAACCATAATAACCTTACCTATAATGTCCTACTGCTGGGCAGAAGCCTCCCCCCTCTTCTTTCACTCGTCTCTCTCAAAAGCCTCTCAAAAAGAGTGACCAGTTATTTGAAGAAACAATCCAGATTGTTCTGCTATCTCCTGCTGGGTACAAATAATAAAATATGCCATTTGTAAATTGAAACTTCCATATATCTCTTAAGGACTAATCTTCTTTAAACCTACGTTATAACTTTCAAGTAAGGTGCATTTGAATTGCAAGGTTTATTTGGAAACAACTAGAAATGCAAAATATGATAATACTGTTTCCTTCAACTCAAAACGCACCGCCAAGATGCTTTTAGTACGAAAGTCTGAGAGAAACGCAAATTAGTTAAAGGACAAATTTAATCTTGCTGTGTTTGAAACATTGTTGTGTGCCAAGTCAAAAACAATAGGCTTTTGTGGAAATGCATAATGTATTTATGTGTAACGTGAAAATTGGTGTGTATGAACCCCAAATTTCCATAATGCTATTTCGTATTTATCGTACTAGCATTTGCTCACGGCGCTTAAGGGTCGATTATACAGGATATTTTTTATGGAGTGCGTATATTCAACGAGGTAATCAGGTGCATAAACTGAACAAAATTTTTCCAAAAAACATAGGCCGCATTCTTAAAATTGAAAATCAATTTTCATACAAACATAAGTCACGTGACCTGTCACTTTGTATGAAAATATAATTTTAAACTTTTAAGATTTCTATAGGTACTCCTGATTACTTCGTTAAATAAACGCACTCCATAAAAAATAATCCTGTATACCTATAAAAATAGTCTAGAGCTTCCTATCTAAAACATCTATCTAAAACGGAAATATTTATTTCAAATCGGATTAGTAGTTCTTGAGATAAGCGCGTTCAACGCATAAATGAGCAAGCGTGGTGATCAATGCTCATTCCTTCTCCATATAGAAAGAGACCTGTGCCCAGTAGTGGGACGTTTAAATAGGCCGGTTTTTATAATTTTGTTACTACTTGTGTCCAAGGCCATTTTTTGTGGATATAAATGTTAATATGTAATCCATACAGCCAGCTATTGGCTGAATACAGTCAGTACAATTTTTCACTCGATATCACGCGTGAATGTCGCTTCAATCTGTCAAATACCCACTGTAACGTTACAGAAATCCTATTATATTCATGTTTACTGAATTCTCTTAGTTATATTGGAAAGCGAATGCCTCTTGTGTTCTACAAAAGAATATGCATACAAAAAGGTTAGTGGTTTTTAGGTTGTCGTATTTAATCAGATGTCCTGTCAATATACTTATACGTATCTAAAGGTATATCCATCTCCTACTCCTCTTTAACTTGTTTATTTCTGAATAATTCTGAAACCATTATTCTTTTTTTTGTAACTTATTAAGGCCCAGTTTTTTGATCCCTAGTTAACTCAACCAATGGTTAAATATGCTATCTAATGGTTTCAAACTTCGGAAGAACGCGTTTATTCACCAATTTTTATTTCAAAAACTGGTTAATTAATTAAGTCTCCAACTTATTCCATTGGATAGAATTACAATTGATGAAAAAACGCGCTTTGAAACCATTAGTTAGCATATTAAAATTTAACCATTGGTTGAGTTAAATCGGTATAAAAAAACTGGGCCTAAGTGTCTTACTGCTAGTCAATGTCTTCCACGTTAAACTCCAAAATTTTACCTAAAACGAGTCAAAAATGTATACGGAAGACTAAATTAAAAAAACCCAGTTAATTAAACTTAGTTTTCCAAAAAAAGTGTCCTTACTTTTATCAAGCCTTCAATGTAAATAAAAATCTACATTAAGGAACTGTGTCTTCCCTTTAATAGGAACAAACAACGGTATGCAATTTAGACCTAGCGATCCCGAACGATGTTGTTATTTACTTTGAACTAATTAAGTGAACCCAAATAGAAAAGTATAATTACATTTCGGGAAATAAAGGGTCCAACTCCGTCCTCTGCGGATCGTTGATCTAATAGTCGTATAATAATACTACGTTATCTTGTATTACTATGTACTATGTTTACATACAAAACCAAAATAAATGGGTTCCATCGATCCAGGAAAAACTAGCTTTCACAAAAGGTTGCTAAATGCTATTGTAATGAAATGACCAATGTACCAATCTGAAAATGGCTGCAGAAAAATTCGAGATTTGGTAACAAGTATTTTGCCCCATTGTACCCACAAACAAACTGTTAAAATGGTTTAGTGTGACACTTTTTAATGTAGACGCTTGTAAATATACCTAAAAAATCAATAAATACCTAAAACATAAATATTAAAAAGAAACGAACTATTGCTATACCATTTCAAAGGTATACAAATGTTTATTTTTTAACATATAAATATCAGCAAACAACTAAAACTTAGTTAATATTGAATAGGTACATAATTTTTTACCAATAAAAAATAAATATTAAATTCAACACGTAACAGATTTTTTATTTTATTTTATTGTAAAAATCTGATACTCTTAAATACATTGAGAAATATTATCGTGTTTCACATCGGTGGTTTAATGACATATTCTTGACGTTGCAGTGGGTCAGTTGTAGAATTGTTATAATCATGGTTATTAAAAAGTACAGCGATCAAGCAAAGCCGTTCAACACAAATCCATCACAGTATAAAAAGAACAGAATTACGTGACATAGACGCTAGTTACCTACTTCAGCTAGTTACTTTTGTTTATACTGCACGTAGCCGGCGATGTCTTTGTTAAATATGCTCCACAACAGTCACAAACAAAAACACATCTTAAAATACTCTTATAACAAGCTGATAGGGTTTAAATTTGCATGTTTGAGGTGATGTTTTAAGTTGGTAGGGCACTTGAATGCATCTCCGCGAGCTATTCAGTGCAGTGACGGCGTATACATTATAGCATCAAGCTCCAGTCGGATAGTTTTGTTTGTTCTACAGATATATAGCGTTAGTATTTTTCTTAGAAATTAATGCAGTATTTGAGGGAATCAGAGCGTGTATTTAGGTGACTTGATTTGAAATGATAATGCATTATGTGCCATTCTTGATAAAACAAATCCAATAATTTTGATTTAAAAATAACACTACAGAATCTATTTTGATGATATATTTTTGGGACTACCTCTAGGATACCCTATGCACTATAAATGATTTAAAAAAAGATAGATAGATTTTTTTAAATAGATCCACCATTGACGGAGATATTGCGTGACAAATAAACAAGCAAAATATATACAGTCAAATAGAGAAGACCTTCCTACACTTTTTGAAGTCGATCAGAAATGTATGAAAATTACACTTTTCTGACAATTTATTTCTATTGAACTTAATAGGATAGATCCGCCAGATAAGTATACACAAAAGAGTTTACTACCTTTCATGTTTTTATTAAAAGTAATGAAAGCCCGCAAAAAAAATTTTTCAACATCATTCTTAATCGTCTTGTTCCAAAAGTTATTCAGTCACTTAGTTCTCAAGTTCATGTTCATCACCCAGCTGTGACTAACACATGCTCACGACCATGACGCATATGTCACTGCAAATAAGCCCAACCACCGTGACCTTGAAACCTGCAGACAGCGTGACGAACGGGATCTTCAAATGTTACGTAACATTTCGTGAACTTAATTTTGTCTGTTCCCTTGAAATGTGGTCGGAAGGTAAAAGCGAGAAGTTTGGTGAACATAAATTCAGTGAAGTTAATTAGAGACCTTGGAACGAAACTAGACAAGACATAATGATTAGAATTGATGAAGACTAAAAAGGGGACAATGGTTTTCTTCTATCGGCCACAACGTCAAAAACACTGTTCAAATAAAAATATTGTTGGAAGTAAAAGCAAAAGTGAAGGTAAGTTATTGCTAACTTGCTTATAAATAAATACAACCTAAGCGAGGAGCTGTGAACGGTCATAGAGCGTGTGATTGCGCGATTCAACGTCCCTTACTTCGCTTGCTTTTTGGCTTATTTCGAACGGATTCGTACAGTTAATGAAGCTTTCGATTATTACATATTTTTATTTGGGAACCGTTGCAATAGGAACGTTGTAGTACGTAGAACATTCATCAAAACATTTATATTATTGTTTGTTTTCTGAATTTTCAATTCTACGAAATATGAAAACGATTTTTTTTCATTTTATTTTGGAAACAAAACGTATTTTTTTTACTATTTTCATTTGATATTTTTGATGATGAATATATTTAATAACTTGCTCAAAAAGCTGTGTTTAATTACACAATACAAGTGCTTATTTGATAAAATGCCAATCAAATAATTGCCAATGCTTTAGCGGATTATATTCACTCATTGAATGCTCTCCAAGCCAATAAAATATTTATCGACAACAACGTCGATGTGCACTTCCCGCAAAACGGAATTATTAATTGAAATCCATCGTTCCTGGTTACTAATTACGTGTAATTGCTGCCAAATAGCAATTAAATTAAGACAGCCATGCAATCATTATCAAGATTTTGCTCGCAGTTCCACCAGCGTGGATGTTGATTATCGCGGTAAAAGACTCTTGAGGTGTTGGACGAAGCTCTACGCTTTAACCATTGGCTGTTACGACTATCGGGACAATTATTGTCGAGTCACTTCCTAAATGTGTAAAACCTCGTGCACCATTCATAGCCTTATGATATCGTACTAACCCTTTTAAGCGGCGACAGTCTAATTGCTAGGGCGTCGGACTAGCGAACATGTTGTGTTTACCGGTTTGAATAATAATATATTTATTTGTATAAAAAGATGTAACATTAAAAAAAAGGTACGGCATATGTTTTACTTAACATAGCATACAATTTTGAAAAATTATTATAAATTCTTATTTGAAATTATTATAAATTCTTCGAAAAAAACAAATTTCACCTATTGCACTACCGACGTGAACCCACTCGTAACACAAGCATTTAGCTTAGTACGAGTGGTTAACAAGAATACTAGCTTGTGCGATCCTCATTTTTAATAAGCTTTTTTTAAACAAAAATGTCTCATATTATCAGCAAGTTAGAAACACAAAACGTATTATTACATTTTTTAGGATATAACTCCCAACAATGGAGATATAATAAATGTAAGGCTCAGTAATAGACAACAAAGGCCTCAAGCCTAATATGATTAGTATTGTCAACCACGTGTAAAAAGTAACAATGAGTCGCCATTTGGAACCTTAGTAAAATGATAATAAAAGTTATATTAATGTAAAAGTATTGCAAATGATGTGTGGTTGGTTGTACAAAATCCGTAGCTATATGTTTAGTTTTATTTGTATGTATCGGAACTTTTTCGATTTGGTATCATAAAAGATAGTTTGTTTTCATTCTTTTTTTCTATATTTGTTTTTAATGTGAGTAGTTACTTTGTATTGATCTTGACTATTTTGTATGGGTCTTTAATATTAGTTCTGTTTTGTGACCTACAGACAGCCGAGTGGTAATAGGTCACCACGCTATTTACCACTGCGCGCCGTGCTGCCGGTCCGATACGCATTAGACAAGCAATTGTGTTATCTTCAAATGCTTGTTCTAAGTCTAGGTGTTCTTTGTGCATGTGATTTGAATGTTTGTGAAGCACCCGCGACACAAGGATTAAATTCCTTAATGCGGACGTCGCTTTAAAAAAAAATGTTTTCCAGTGTGTGCTCCAGTCATTCTCGAATTTGTTATATGTACCTACTAAATATATACCTACAGGGTAAACTTTTTTTTGCCACCGAGAGGGAAAGTACTCTTAATACTGGAGAAAGTCAACTTTTGAGATTGTAATGAAAGGAAACATTCCTTCATTCTAAATAGAAACAAAAGAGCATTCACACATTTTTTAAATACACTTGACCTACCCAGGAATTGTATGTGCTAAAATCCGAAAATTTTACATTCTTTACTTTATTGGTTTACTACTTTACCTCTAGGTGGCTTAAATAATCCACCTGTTACTATAATAATATGACAGATTTTATTTTACACACGAAATTTTACGTGCACATCACATATTATAAGTACTTTTGGTTCTATATACTATGAAAGTTATTTGATCGTCAGACATCTCGACCATTTCATTATAGGGCAAGTTTATTGAAAGTTCTTTCTTTTCAAAAGCTTAAATCATTAATATGGATTTCTCTAAAACACTCCTTCCCGCCCGCCGTCGGGTGTGGGTCTTCGAAAAGTTTTTGTGACAAGTGTCACTTGACAGACCCCTGTGAGGTCACTTGAATCTGAAAGTGTTTTGTGCAAATTATATTTTTATTTAGTGCTCTTTGCAAATAGTGCTCGAAATATAGGATTGTTATTATTAGGATATCTATAATTCGCGTTATATAAGTCTTATGGTTCAGTTAATGCAGGTCTCCTTTGGAATCACAATTTTATTAATAGATATCATAATCTTATCTTCTAATCGTATCATAAACATATAAACATACATAAAAATCAAACATCAATCTGCACCGAAATGGGTTCTAGGTAGGTCTGAGAATAGGTCGTTCACACTCCAAAAAATGACAATACAACATTTACCGGGTCAGTTAGCATTTTAAATCAATCAGATAATAAACAGCTACTACTACAAAAAAAAATATACGACTTTTAGTGGAGCACAGAACCGTAAATATTTATCCACTAACTTAATATAAAAGTTCTCTTGCAGTTGAGTGGACACGTGTACCCTCTTTTGACTGCCTTTAAAGCCACTCAACACTACATCCGTATGTTTCTCGGCGTCAGAAAATATATAAATGGAAAAAAGGCTTTGTTAACTTCTAAGGAAGAAGAATTTTGTTTCAGAATGTTTTCATCCACGTGTATGAGCCAGTGAATGGAATGGTAGCTGGAAATTAAAAATATATTCTTGTTTCCTTGGACAAAAGTAATAATCTTTCCTCTTTATAATTTTATGAATTACCGACTTCTATGGTGGTCAGTGGTAAAAAATGAGCTAGTTTCTAGACTTGACTTCAGTCAAATTAATGAGTAAAAGCATCTATCTTCGTTAAGCTTTCAGCTAGCGGGTCTTCGATTACGGATGACTCCGTAGGTTGAGCATTTGACACTAAATCGATGAGGCTGTTAAGGTTTAAGTTTTATCTCGTTCATATTTTATTTCAACACAGTAAATGAAGAAACCCGATAGTCAATCTACTATGTCCAAACTAGGCAGTATAACGTCAATCGTCGAACGCCTATTTCTCAGGATTTCGTTTCAAGAACTTAATACTCTTGTTAAATCAAATATAAAGTGATCTTTCAACAAAATCTAGTCGTTCACTTGACTGATAACCTCGTTTATTTAAAGTCGGCCTAATTCCGAAACTCCTATAACTTTCGTGCCACAGAATGCGTAAGTTCTCTAGTTAAATTAAAAACTCTGGCATCAATCATCTGAAGTAATTAATTGAATTAGTGGGCCACTTGTTTTCTTGCTTGATTTCCATTCGACAATATACATACTTACCTAGATGATAAATAAAAATTCAAAAGATGACAATCGTAGAATTGTTTTCAGTAATTTGTTGCAAAAAGTAATAAAAATTAAAGTTAATACTTGTTATTATCATTTAGTTTCTGAAAGGCACAATAGTAGTCACATTTTTTGTAAGAATCGCGTTGTTTAATATTGCGAGCAAATACAAAGACATTTAACAGAAATACGAAAAAAAAGAAAAAGCGTTTACTACAATTTGTATCGTACAAAAGCTGGCTACAGCTTTTACGATATAATATGAAAAGCAAATCTTTGTTACCGATCTTATGAACATTGGACAGTGTTGGGACAAATGTAATACCAACCTAAAGATTTGGAATCAAAGTTGTCCATTTAAGCTAAGATAATGTATTTTGTTATATTTGGAGAATACGATAAATTAATATTATTGGATCTTGGAAAAATAATAATATTCATTGGTTCCAGTTTTTCATATACCTTTACTATCGCCCAAACTCCAATACTAAAGGAAAAGGCGAAAAGCACTTGAATCTCGATTCTTTCGCCTCTCTACTGTATAAAGGACGATGTAATAGAGTGGTCCACTAGCAATAAATGCTAGAAACCTTTCAACTGTACTCCATATTGTCGCCTACGCAGTACGCCACTTGAAAAATTTCATTAAGTCGCCTTCCTACTTAATACTGTTGTGTTCTGGTATAATAATAATGTGTGATATATTACACATGTAAGTTCATACAATAGTAGATGAGATAATTAGAGGGGCTTGTGGCTAAATGTAAGCCGTAGTGGTTTGACTCCATGCCTCAGAAAGCACATTAAGCCGTTGGTCCCGACTGTCATAGTAATCTTTGACAGTGGTTAAGTCATTACAATTCTGACAACCAGTCTTAATATAGGATACGGTAAAGACTGGAAGCCAACCCCAACATAGCTTGGGAAAACGCAGATTATGAGTAGATAGAGATATATAATATTTTATCAATATGGGGTTTCGTCGTGGTGGCCTAACGGTTCAATGACAGGATTCGCATGCACATGGTTGCAGGTTCGAACCCAGGCAAGTACCGATGTAACTTTTTCAAAGTTATATGTACTTTCTTAATCATTCTAAGACATCATTGACAAACGGCGAAGGAAAACATCGTGAGGAAACCTGGATTCCAAAATATTGGAATCTGAAATCGCCAACCCGCAATGAGCAAGCGTGGTGATCAAAGCTCATCCCTTCTCTATATGGGAAGAGGCCTGTGCCCAGCAGTGGGACGTTTATAGGCCGGTATTATTATTACATGGGGTTTCGATATTTCTATTCAGGGGAAACTTGAAAACTCGAAAGCTTTGTTTAACTAACAAGTGTGTAACTAATAATAATCGCCGCGATAACCGACGCCTATGCGGGCCGAGCCAAAAGGAAAGCTAGATTACAAATGAAAATTGTAGTTACTTTTTTTTAATTTTTTAATTATTTTATTATTTGGTAGTATTTAATACTGCTAATTATTGGTAGCAGCTGGTTATTGTTTAAAAACTAATCATGAAAGTGGCAAAACGATGTCAGTACTATAAATCTCGTAGGTACCTACTATCCATCCACGATTCATGATTATAACTTTTTATTGTCTTTACCAACTGTTGTCGTATCTTCACAGTTCCAGTTCATAAAAAGTCCTTTACGAGTTAAGTTAAAGTTAAATTACTAGACTTAGTTAGAAATTCCTGGACAATGTTCCACAAACTTTTAATATAGATCGATGTACTTGAAAGTTTGTTGAGTTTGTAAATCACTTATAAACAAAATAAATAACAACTTTAAAAACTGTTCTTTAGTTACAGAACTACCTGGGCTATTTTTATTATGATTTGCTTTTTAAATTGCCTGCCTTGATGCCTATTATTTTGAATGATTTTGATGATGCATCTAATGTTACAGAATATATTCATGAATATATTCTGTAACATTAGATGCATCATCAAAATCATAAATTATTTATTTTTAACCTATTTTAAAAATTATAGGAGATGCTCACTTCCACTGTTTTTATGTATGTTTGTTATTCCATTTCTCGGTCAATTTTATGCTGATATTTTCATCGTCATTTTACTAAGTAACACATTATCCCTAAGTAGGAGTGGTTAGCGTATGGACTGTAGGTACTATTACGAGTACAGAGATATGTATTTATAGATATATTATATATATATATATATATATATATATATATATAGATTTAACGTACTCACTGAGACACGGGAGGGTTTAGATATATTTAGAAAAGGTCACCCATCCACGGACCAACCGCGTCGAGCGCGGCTTAATCTTTATTATAGGTCAAACCGTACCTTAGCCACGAGCTCCTCCCGAGTTAGTAACAATAACATAGGTATAGTATGTAGACCACGAATCTTATTGTCCTAAAAATCACCGACCAAGAATAGGAATTTTCAAATAAACAAAACATTTTTTGTTACGAGAAAATATTTTTGCTATAAAAAGACAAAGCTTTAATCTCGCCTTTGGCGATACACTGTTTGTAGTCTTAGTAATAGAAAAAACAGGTACCTAATTGGGATGTTTGTATAATGAGAAAGTAACAACAAGCTTATGTACTGTACAGGGATATTAAGATGGAAACTAAAAGAAAAATATTATACAATGTGCCAAACAGAATCTAGAAAAAATATAATTATAGTCGCAGGACCCTATGGATTAACTTCTACAACTAAGGTTGATGAACAAAATAATGTATACACCTTGAACAGAATTTAAAGTCAATAGATGTAGCTACCAGAGGAAAGAAAATAGTCTTATCACAAAGGTTTTGCGTTATGATGTCCTTCTTAGGGGTGTTAAGCAATAAGCGCCCTCTGGTGTCGAAGTTTCTTTAATGTGAACTACTAGAAGGGTTAATAAATAAAACCAACTGTATTCTGATCTAAAATAGAACATTTAATTTTGTTTTGCCATGAGCTTATACTGTGTGGCGTGTAACTCGATTTCGATCCGCACGCCATCTATCGAGCGATGTGGTAACTTTATTACATTTTATATTTTGAATTTGGTTCGTTTACATTACTATCGTGAACAAGTGGATCTGGTTGCCCACTGTAGTACATTATTTCAGAGAATAAGTTTTTTTAATGTGAATGGTTGTATGTGTGTTACTTCTCTAATTGAATAAGAACTCTTCAAAGGAATTTAATGTCGTGGTTTAATGGTTGCAAATTAAAACCCAGGCAATTACCAATTTGACCTTTTCGAAGTTAGGTGTTAGTTAAGAACTTTATATTATTATAGTTTTCTAAGACACTAGTGACAAATGGTGAATGAAAACCTTATGGATTCCAAAAATGTAAATCTGAAATCTAAATGTGGTGTTCAATGTTCATTCCTTCTCTATATGGAAAGATGCCAGTGCCGAACAGTGGGACATTTATAGGCCGGTATGATTATCATTGTTTATACATGACCTACAATTTATAAAACATAATTGGCTTTGGCTATAAATGGCTTTAATGTTATTTTTCTTTTAAAATTGTTTAGCTCTATTTATTTTTTCTTTGTTTTTCCTTTTGTACTGAAACTGTGTGCATTTGTGGCGTGTGCCAAGAAACGTTTTTTCTTTTTTTCTTTCTTAATGTAGGATACTTATTATTACACTTGCATCCATTTAGCCCTTTAGGTACCAGCCGTTTAATCAGTGGTGTAGGGATCTACCTATACCTACACACATGTTATTATGTGAAGTACATCCTTATTTATATTTCTACTTACGTTAAAAGTTTTCCCATTTGTCATGTGCCGGTCGGGAATTTCAGTTTTGCGATGGAAATATTAGAAATTCCTCTGTGACACGCGTGCTTGTATTTATTTTCGTCTTAAAGGAAAGGTCGTGTCATGTGTCTAGAAAATCTTTGCCTTTTTGAAAACCTTTTTTCATTTAGATCCTCGAAAAATCTTTATACGTCTACGTATAAACTAAGGGACCCTAATAGGTCGTTTAGGTATGAGAAAGTTCCTCAATGTTTTTTTCTTAAAGTGACGCATAATTGTGGCTCTATTAATTCTCTTTCCACTTGAACACTACATTTAAACATGTTAAGTATTTATGTGGAGACTACTCAAAATACTAAAAACTATACTTTCTATTCTTCTAATAGTTCTTACTGGTATTTATTAAATAATTCGGAGCAATGAATAAAATAAAAACTAATCCATGTATGGAGCTTAGCGGATCTGAGTGAATGTCACTAAAAACAGCCTATGCCCAACTGTGGGCTTACAAGGGCTGTGGACGATGATTAAACATACAGTCGGCACCTGAATGTAGTTAGTGACATGCATAGCACAAATCAGGCAAACGTTTGTAAAGTTACGCGGGTTACGCCACGGGGCGTAACTAGTTAATAATAAAAAAAGTTCTGCTAAGTAGTGATTACTGGTTCTTAGTAGTGACAACTGCCTATGATGTCAGTAGGTATGCAAAATCCGATCGTTGAGCACAAAACATTAATGTTCTCCCGAACTTCAAACAGATACTGTCCGGAAATTAAAGTTCCTGTTTGAGGAACATTACCCAGTACATTTAAATTCTAATCATCCTTCTCATTAAGTTTAGTTCCTGTAGTTTGCAAATGTTGAGACCAGATGAGAGCATAATTATGTTTTGGTTCGTTCGCAGATATGAGAGTGGACTTTTAGCCCGAGAACGTAGGCTGCTTGTTATTTTACTTTTACCATTTTAATTTGAAGTTTTCGACTTAACTGTATAGAAAATATTTAAGCTAACTAGATAGGCGTTTAAGGGCCAGGCGCCATTAAACCAATGGAGAAGGAGAAAAATGGATCCGTATTACGTATGTACAAAATAGCCGATACGATATTCAGATACGACCTATTCTCAGACCTTCCAAATACACACATTTTTTTTCATAAAATGTCGGTGAAGCCGTTTAGGAGGATTTTGATTACAAACACTGTCACAAAAAAAATATATTTATGTATATAATATTATAATTATATTTCGGGACACCTCCCAACCGCGGTTATCTGATCCCAAACTAGGCAGAGCCTGTACTATAGTAACCAGAAAACTAATAAACATACTCATATATAATATTTCTAAATACATTCATAATATAGATTTTTCACCCAGACACAGAACAAATGAGCATTCTTATCGCACAAACATTTTCCGGGGTGGGAATAGAAACCACGATCTCTGGTTTCATACTCAGGATCACTAACCACTAGACCAACAGGCCAGTCAAAATATTATGTTCATCTATTAGCCTATGGCGAGAGAGCATTGCTTTATGTTCATATGAAATAAGTTAAACTGGTGAGTGGGTATGTTCCTTATCTGAAGGATCAACAAGGAAACAAGATTCAATTTGAAGGAAAATCGCTTTAAAAGCAAATACCGTAAAAAAATCAGTACCAACATTCTCGGCAAGACCGACCAAATCCATTAGGATTATACAACAAAACAGGGAGACGGTGAGTAGAAATGAATTGTTTTATGGATGGGAAATTGGTTGAAAGCGATATTGAGAGAACCAATAATAAAGAAGGAGTAGAATACGAGTATCTAAATGAAACATAATACATACATTGTATATACCTTTCTTTTTTTTTCGGGTTGAAAAGTTTATGCTTTCAACCCACGCCGACGGTGCGATGTGGGGATATGTCGGACTTTCACCGACCAAAAACACCCCGGTCCCGTCTCTGCCTTGGCCGGAGTCGTGGGATCACTCGCGCATTCTCTGCTCGATTTCGGCTGAATGTATATCTACCTACATGCCTTACAGATTAAGCCGCTAACTTACCAAATCTCTAACCACCTAACACTATTATTTGCATTAAAATGAATTGTTGGAACTCCCGAAAGTCGTAGAGAAAGCAATAATATTCATGTTCCACTATAATTTGCGGCAAATGTACATTAGTCAAAACAATATCTCTCTAAAGTCTGTTTGCAGAATTGCAGTTGCGGTTATCATGAAAGCATAATGAATTCCAACGCTTGGAAGTTGCGGTTTCATTTATGCTGGCAGTAATATCTACGTTATGTTAAGTTTTTTTTTGTCTTGGGATAGCTCTTACATGATCATCGGACACCAAACGACGCGCAGCCTGTACTATGGCAACCAGACTGATAAACATACTTATAAATTTCTAAATACACCCACCCAGACGCAGAACAAAATAAATCTCTCATGACACAAAGATTAGTCCTGGATGGGCATCAAACCAACGATTTCCAGTTTAGCAGTCAGGGTCCCTAACCAACCAACATGTCCTTCCATCAGATGGGAAAAAATATATTATAATAAGAAAAAGATGATTTAAACGAATATCACTATTTATTTTTACATTACTATAGCTAACCTATTTACAGCAGGGTGAGTATATCTAAGGCGCGTCGTCTCCTCGGAGGGGCAGATATTGATGACGTCTGCTTGCTAAAATAGGTCGTCGTTTAGGGTACATGGTGACAGATTCAACCGACGACCTGGACTGCGCCTCTTGGAGGTTTAAAGCGCTGACAGGAACCGGGGTAACTGCGTAACCAGCTTGTACCAAGGCTGCGAACTCTTCAGGGGTATACGCTTTGTTGTTCTTAGGAGGAGGCAGTTGTGCTCTTTGTTCATCTAAATTCTGGCCATGCTGCTCAAGATTGACTTGCTCAACACTCGATTGATCTCGGTAAGCTACTTGGGGTTGGAGTCTTGCTTGTTTTCTAGCTGCAGCCAAGTTTTTGCTGACGTAAATGGAAGACTGTGGAGGTTTAACTGGCTCTAACACCCTGGATTGATCGGATTTAATCTGCGCTTGCTGTTCGTACCTCAGACGTTGTTGTTGTTGTTGTTGCTGCTGTTGTTGTTGCTGCTGCTGTTGTTCATTACCTCTGTACAATGGACGGAGATAGTATTGCTCTCCAATAATTTGAGCAGGCTGTTGAGGTACACCTTCGGGAATTGGGTCGTAGATTTTAACGGATCTCATCTTTTCGTGATCAGGAAAACGCTTCAAATACGCGATGGGGCGTTCAACACTCTGGCTGGGAAGACGATGTTCTTGAGGCCTAATGGCTTGTCTAGGGGCTTCAATGATCCTGTACTGCTTGGGCGTAGCCTCAGGTTGCTGGTATTGAGGTACGAGTCTGTAGTTAAGTTGAGCTCTAGGCTGTTGCTGTTGCAATTGTTGAAGTTTGGGCGCTGGGACAACTTTTAAACCTTGAGATTCAGGACGTTCGTATAATACTTGTTGAGATACAGCTGGGTTCTGTTGGAAAGTCACGTAACGTAAGGCTTGAGGTGCTCTCTGTGACTGAGGCTGGGGCTGAGGCTGCTGACGGTAAATGGGAGATTGCTGTTGCTGAACGTTGGTAGTCTCAATCAGGTACTGCTGTGGAGCTGCAGACGGCTGAGGAGGAGCAATTTGAGCTTTGTTTCGCAGCTTTGATTTCTTGCTCGGCTTGGTAATGTATCTGTCCACCTGAAATCAAAATATTCATACAAAATTAATAAGAATCCTGACGCTGATGACATTTAACTTTGTGGGAGCATACCGACCTGCTGATATTGAGGTGCAACGCTTTGAACATTGGATGTTTGTTGTACTTGTTGCAAATGCTGTTGGGGTTGTGAATACAGCTGCTGGCGAGGTTCCTCCACTTGCCTCACAGGGGGCTGTCCAAGTAAAGCCAATAGGTCCTGGTTGTAAGGATCGCTAGGGTTAGATCCTGAGTCACTGACTGATAATGCGGCTCCGACTGAAGCTTCACCACCATTTGAGGAGAAGTCGGGTCGAGCGATGACAGCGTGCGATGATGGTTGGTATGATACCTGATTGAGAGAAGCAAAGTTTCATTAAATATCTAGTAACTCAGTTTAGTCGTTGACTCTATTTACTACCTCAGTGTAGAATTAATGATTAAATTTTGAGATTGCTGCTTAAAAAGCACTGAGTATTAAAATTGGTTTTTCAATAATCTAACATTGTTCTTGGAAAATTTAACTAGCTCATTATGGGTCTAGCGAATTAAATTCAAAGTAATTGAATTTGATTCAGTTAGTAAATTGAGTTTTTATGGTTATTTTTGATAAATAATTGTGAGAGAAAAATGTCTTGTAAGATGAGAGCTTTATTTATTATGCCTCATTCAAATACTTATTTATTTTTTTTACTTTTATGTGTACCTGTCGGGCAGCCTGTGGTTCGAGATAATATATCTGCTGCAGGTTCTGCTTATGATCCTGCTGCGGGTTGCTGTACAGTTGCTGGAGCAACTGGTTGCTTGATAACGGTGCTTTCCTCTCGGGTTGTAGCTCCAGAAGTTCTTGAGCGTTCAGGGAAAATACTTGGCCTGGTCGGTACTGCTCGTTGTCGGAGCGACTGGAATTTCAGATTATTATCAATATTTATCATCAATATCCGCAAAAATATTTTAAAAAGTACTTAGTATAACAGATAATTTTAGAACAATATATAATAATGACGGATTACCTATTAGTGATTACATATTTAAATCGAGTAAAAATAGAAGGGCATTGATTTTCTAACCGATAAAAATCCAATTAAATAATGTAAAAAATAAGAAAAAAAAATCGCAGGTAGCTACCATTAACATAAGAATAAAATATCAAAGTTAATAAAATGTCTTGGATAATTCTTGGCACCAGACAGTAGACGCACCTCGCGATTTATTTTTGTCAAATCAGATGTGATTTATATAATTTGTGTGATGGCAACTTTCGGCGTAAATGCACCATATACGTTGGCTGTAAGCCACAAATAGCAGTATTTTCAAGACAGGCAATACAATTTACTTTGAACATAAACTTTTATTTGCAGTGCGTTGGCTAAGTTAGCTTAGAAAATTCGATTCATTTAAGATAAGGTTTCAATTCTGTAACCTATGAACTTTCTTTAATTTATATCAAATAATCTACGTACTTTTGCTATATTATGTTTAACTGTATACGAGTAGGTATTCTCAATAATCGTAAATTGAAGCGGCGGTAGCCTAATGCCAAAGGCATAGGACTTTCGATCATGTGGTCGTGGGTTTGAACCCACCCATTTCACTACCAACGCGAGCCCACTCGTAACACAAGCATTTACCACTGGGGTTAACAAGATTACTAGTAATGTACGACACATTGCACATTGAAAATAAATTATAAAAAACACCAAAAATATTAAGTGAACTCAAGTAAACAGAGAAAAATTCTATACTTGTGCTATTAATCACGGCTGTAAGGATAACATTACTATAAGGTTTTTAAAATTAAGTTTTTCTTACCTGACTCCCTTGTCATCGTCCTGGGGCTCTTCGACGGGGGCTACTTGCTCCTGAAAAAGATAACAATAATAGTTTAGTCCACCAAAATCGCTAAATAAAAATTTTAAATTCGAAAACTGAATAAAATCTGCTGTCACACATTATGAAATTGTCTACCGAGTAAAAGCCAAAAAATACACTTAGCAACTTTAAATTGTTTTTTTTTTCAATTCTAGATTGGTACCTAATGAAAAAATATTTTTTGAAAAACATTTCTCAAATCAGTTATATATGTTTTTATTTTTAACTTTCAACAAAAACTTCTCGCTAATTTTTTTTTACAATTTCGATTCAATTTCTTTGTAAATCAGCAGTTTTAAGTGTATTTTACGTATTGTATTTTCATAAGGCGGATATAAACCTAACTTTGGCTAAACGAAGGCCATTAAAAGAAAACAAAACCGGAAGTCATAGTCGCAGTCATACAACGTGTCATCTACTTTTCCCACACATTAAGAAATTGTGAGTATCCAACAATCAGTTCTCAAACAAATAAATAGTGTGACAACAGTCCATGTCATAACACAGTAGTCTGCAATTATGTATTACATTAGATGCGCGTACGCCGGTGAAAGCTGAGGAAAACGAGACAATGCGTCGATTATCGGGCATTTTCGAAACAGGGGGCGGAGCGGTCGCACGCGTCGATCACTCGCTTGCACAAGGCGATCAATTGTCTAGTTGTATCCGGTTGACGAAATTCTGCCTAGTAATTAGGTAAATTGGAGTAGACTAATTTATGTAAATTTAGCAACATAAACGACAACCTAGAATCAATTTAAGAAGCTTGAAATAAAAGAAAAGCCAAGAACAACAACAATTTCGTAAGAAAACCAATTTACTTTTTCACAACAATTCAATTACGATACCTATAATAATTTTATGGGATTATACTAAAAATATACTGACACTTGTCGTGGTGGTTTAATGAACAGATTTATTTGCACAAAGTTGCAGGTTCGATTCATCACAGGCAAGAACTACGTGATTTTTTCAAAGTAATGTATATTTTCATAATTATTCGAAGACTTAATGGACAATTGGTGAAGAAAAACATCGCGAGTTCACCTGGATACGAGAATTTTAAACTGAAATCAGCAACCCACAATGAGCGTGGTGATCATTGCTCGTTTCCTCTCCATATGAACAGAGGCCTCTTCCCAGGAGTCGGAGGCGTCCCCCATCCTCTTCCGAGGAGTGGGAAATTTATATGCGGTATAATTATTTATGAACCTGATTAATATTCGGAAAAAAGATTAACATAATAATAATTAAGTAGACTTGTCCTACTTTGCTGTGCCTGAGAAAGACACAAGACACCTTTAAAATTACTTTGTGAAATGTAAATAATTAATATTTTGAGAAGATATTTGGGTGAGATTAATTTGATTTTCGTAAAAATCGTAAGGAGGAGGTATAATCTGAGCTTCTACATAATATTAGTACCAACTCTGTACCAAGAGAAGATCGATAGTACATATTTGATTGTAACAGTTGCTCATATAAATTCAATAATTGAATTATAGTTTCACTTCAGCTAATATTTGCATACAACGGCGAAAGTTTATTGAGAATGAATTAAGTGGACAGTGGGTGTGTAATTATTATTTAGATTTTGGTGACTCATTTGGTAATCTAAAAGATGACAATATTTATACATACAATAGAGAAATACGACTGCTCGGATAGCCGAGTGGTATATAGGTCACCACGCTAATTACCACTGTGCGCGACGTGCTGCGGGTTCGATCCCCGCATGAGACAAGCATTTGTGTGATCCACAAATGCTTGTTCCAAGTCTAGGTGTTCTTTGTGCATGTGATTTGAATGTTTGTCAAACCCCCGCGACACAAGGATTAAATTCCTTAGTGCGGGCGTCGTTTTTATAAAAACCAAAAAAATAGGCTAACCTAATATACCAATATAGGTATTATTTAGACGTTTGCTTCAAATCTATATAAGAATCTAAATTATTAACGAAATATTAAAAACCATACGTGATTTTTATAATGATGTAAACATTCCAACCAACCAATTGTACATTGTTATCAAGCAACTCGTTAATTAAACAAAAACTTTACTAAAATTGTGACGATAACTTCAAACTTCAAGTCACAATTTTAGTAAAAACTTATTGTATTGAAGTCAATAAAGTTTCATAACGACAGATATGACGGTTATCAAGAATAAAATATAAAACTATTTAATGTTGTAATTAGCCGGCCAGTTACAAAATAGCGGGCATACCTACCTAACATTCCTCCACACGTGTTATTAGACTGCACTTTCAATCCCTACTTGGCCAAACGGTATGTTTATCCCCTACCATGTTGCAAGCCGCTATTAAAAAGGTATTAAGAATAGCGCCAAAGCGGATAACTGTGACCAATTTCATAAAGGAGGTTCGTTGTTCTGATAATGACAGTTTGAGACACTGGCTATGCACTTTTAATTGTCTGATTTCAAAAATAGAATGTATCACACATTTGTAATATGACCTCTTTGTGTTTGGTAACACTTATTTTTCAGCCAGTATCACTTCTTTGTTTTTTCTTTGTAGATGTTTTTCGACAGAATTATTACTACTTATTCTGAGTTAAGTTTTAAGTGATAACGTAAAATAATTTAAATTGTTTTACTTTTTATATCGTTACAGAGCAGTTTGTTATTTTTAATTTTCGAAGCATTTTGATTAATCATCTTTGATATTTATATCTAACTAAATATTTGTTTAACAAAAAATATTTCATGCTTGTTGATTTAACAATCACCGAATTCCTCAATTATTATAACAAAATGCCAATTAAAAATAAAATAAAGCGTCTGATGTTACGCTTTTTGATTTTGTGGGATAAAACAATACTAATAGGTAGGTGCAGACACAAACATAGGTCATAAATATTCTGTAGGAGCGCCAAACTACCCGCAATATATTATTTAGTTGCGTGCGTGCCTGACCCTGAGTCGTTGTGTGTAAGAAAAGCCCCTATTCATTAGCTGTTACCGAAGAACGTCAGGGATGGTCAAACTTTATTTATTTTTACAAGTATTTATTTTATAAGAAAATTTGTTTCGGAGTTAATCGTGGATTTTCTCTTTGGTATCTTGAAGTAGTATAGATTACGAGAAAACAAATGCGACGCAACTATACAGAATTGGTTCAAAAGGTAATCCATTCAAGGAAGATTAAACTGTAGGTACTATTTACAATTATTTACGTATTACATGTGGTTGTTTGGTAACCTGTAGATATTATTCAGACGAGGACGCCACGTAAAGGAATGAGATGTTTTTTTTATTTTGTCATTTGTTTATTAGTAATAAGTTTTTATCATTCTCCGCTGTTTGTTAAATTTTATTTATTTATTAAGGTCTTCCCACAACTTGTGCGTATAAACTATAGTTAAACATAGGTATAGAACAAAGCCTTACACACTAGCCAGTTATGGGCTAACCAGAAACTAATTTCACCAAAATATAGACAAAAATTCATTACATTGACAAGTTTTAGGTGCGTTACTAGTCTATTAAAGAGCTTCATTCCTTTATCCCAAACGTCCCTATATCACATGAAAACATCCAACAAAGTTCGTGACATACGTAGAGATTATGGATGGTACATCAAGTAACAAGTGAAACAATACGAAAGCAATCACTCAGAGAGCGCCAGATGAGTTCCAGTTGACTTATCTATCTCATTAATAGGAAAAGGTCGCCATTACTGGCACATGACGAAAAAAGAAGCGTTTTACTATGGCTTCTTCGGTTTTTATTATAAACATTTGTGTTTTTTTGCCTACGTTATGATACTTAATTTGTGTTGATTTAAAAAAATATGCATAATGTCAAGGCACTTTAATGATGCCGCTATTAATGTCAAAATATATTGGGCCAATTATCACACATCCTTCTACAATTATTGACACGAAAAGAGGAAGAAGAAGCTTATGTTCATATGTATAAAATTTAGTGATTTATATATGTATTACAGTTACTAATTAACTTACTTTTTTTTTAATTAATCTCATATTTTTTTATAGAAGTGAATAAAAGACATACTTCTAGCATTGTTTGAATAAAACAACTTTAGGATTTCACAGAAAATATATATTAGATGTTTTTTTTTCTATTGTGCATTTGATAGTTTAATCTACGTATCTTTACGTAGTTACTGATTCAACCATGTTTTTTTTTCTCATTATGTAGGTATTAGCTGTGACATTCGCGTAAATAGGTCCTGTTCCCGTAAAATGTGTTATTTTTTGGTAATTTTCTGCTAAACAAACCGTATCCTCACGATAAAGAACGCAAAACCAAGAATTATCCTATTCGGTGCAGTCGTTCGGAAGTTATGCACGTACATACATTTAGCGATTCATTTTTATTTATATAGGTATATTGGTAATTCTCATGGTAAAGGTATTGCATAGCCGGCTATACATCGCTCCAGTTACTGATCAGCTTGGCTCGAAGCCTCTCGTAAGCGCTTTGACAACAATGCCGGTACGTTCTGCCGTCGGAATACCTAAATTGGATCGCACGCCAGCCGAGACATCGCTGTACGTAGTGGACGTATATTTTATATGTACCAGTGCTTTCGAGATAGCTCTGCATACTGAAAATTGGCTTCCTGAATATAGAGATATGTATAAAGTTCTCCTTTGAAATTATTGCTCTACATTATTTGAGTCATTTATTAAATAAAGTAGTTAAAGTATTTCTTAAAAAAAATAAAAAAAAATCTTGTTGTAAAGCCAAATTACGAGTAGAAGACTCGTAATTTGGCTTTACAACAAGATTTTTTTTTATTATCTATGTTATCATTAAGTATATATTAAGTAACAGATACCATGCTTAGATAGTTTTAATATATAATTATTGCTTTTTATTTTTTAAATTCTTAAATTTCATTAAACGTTTTGAGCACTTTAGCACTTTGTAATATAATTCAAATATAATAATTAAAACTATTATTATTATTATTTAAAATAAAAAACAGCCTACAGTTCATATTGTAAGGTAATGCAAGTTATTGATGATGCTGACTGATTTATTCAAACGCTCTCAAAACTGCCGTGTTGTCAGTATTCGTTCTTGTTCTCTATAATATTATTTCTCTTATACCTTACGTCTTATTTAATGGATTATTAACTATTACGAGTTTATTTAGAGTTATTCTTCTTTCTATTGCAAAGCATTGCAAACACAATTATTTTGATACCAAAAATGTGTAGCGTAAATTATGGTCTCACTAATTTCATACCAGAATAAAAAAGAAAATAATGATAGACAATGCTAACAATAATCGTTATTTTTGTTCTTTGCACATTCTAAAGTGGTTCTTAATATTGTGAGTAAATTTATAATAATTATGTAATTTAAATTGCAGGCGATAAAGAAGACCTCAAAAGTTAATAACCTTATTATCTATTGTAAAGAAAAATGTTAATATCATTATTAAAATTAAAATATAATTTCCGATTCTTGATACCTGACCTTTATCACCAAAAGTCATTCAACTGCTGATTCAATCAAACTCCGTCAATATTAACGAAATTAAATTTTCTATTATATGACAAGAGAGATTGAAAGAAGCTGTACCTTAAACGATCTGGTTAGATTACTTTGCGTTATCCTAATCAACTTTGCAAATGTGTATAGTTTGTACAGAATATTTTTTTTTGTACTCTTTAGCCATCTGTCAGGCTCTACGAATGAAAATAACTCTTTAAAAGTAAAATAGGGCAACAGTGTAACAAGCAACACAAGCATCTTAGCTTAACACGAGGGGTTAACGAGATTACTAGTAATGTGCGGCTCACATTGCTAGTAATCTTAAAAAAAAATTGAAATTAACATGGACACAAACTTGTAATGTTACTAGAACGTGCCTAGCGCCTACTTTATTTAAGGCGTAACAATTTGCATCGCTTAATACTACCAGTAATTTTTCGTGTAAACGTTTTGCTATTTTATCTTGCTACTATTTGACCCACAGGGCAACTGGTTAAGTGGGCAATCGAGATGTTCGTGGATAGGTTATCTACAATCTGTCCTTTTGCATAATAAAACTCTGAGAAGAGTTGTGCGAATATTGGCATTAGTTGTGTTGGTGTTACCAAGTATATATACAATGTGTGTTTGCAATTTTCCAGAATTTACTTGTGTTCAAATATTGAACCTTACATTTTCTTTACCTTTTAGATTTAGAAAGTCTTTCTAACAATTGATTGATTTAAGTACAAAACCCTACCTTTTACCTGTAAAATGACAAAAGCCGTGTAAATAGTTAAAACCATATTTGGAAAGTCATATAATACTATTTAAGAAACTATTACTTACTTCATTATTATCGAGCGTGTGGATATTTTATTTACAACGTCATTTTGCGTCAAGACATTGTTAGCAAGAACATCTAACCACAAATACAGAAACAGCTTTTCGATCTGGTGCTAGTAACAAGACACAACAGTTTAAAGGACTGTTTGCTCGTGACTGTAAGTAGGCCAGAGAAGTGAAAGGGCGACTTAGGACATGATCCGGTGAAGTTGACTCACTTTATCATATAGGAAGAACAATAGAACTTATCGGTGTATTCGGATCTTTTAAGCATGACTCTGATGATTAAGGTGAAACGTAAAATTTTATAGGTAATATAAATTAATATTCAACTTATACCTAAATGTAAAGCTTTATCCAATACTCTTGATTTAGAGTAAGAAACATCAAAAGTTGTCGACTCTCAAGTCAATGCAACCAAAATAGACGCCTTAATATATATATATATATTCAATATTGGTACTATTTTAATTTACCTTCATAATATGTCATGTTCAAAGGAAAAAGATCTTAATTTTTTTTTATCCGAGTTGTCATTGTAAGAATGTTTGACATTTTTGACGATCGATTACAGTTATCTAGATATAAATTACAATACGGCAAGACAGCAACAAAACAACTGCCTACATAGAAAACAAGAACTCTTACAACATCACAAAGATGAGAAACAGCTGATACTTTTTTTTAATTTGCATATCGCCATGTGAAGATCATTATGCTCCAATATCTACATGTATGGATCTTCTACACCTATTAAACTTATCGCGTTTATTTACAATGGCCGGATTCCGCATTTTTTTGTCGCAAAACATGCAAATATGATGCTATTTATGGAAGATCATTCGACCACTATAATGCATTTTACATGGATAATTGTACGGAATTTCTAATTTATTATTAAGTACCTACTCTTCCTAAAAGAAAAGGAAATTTTACTTTAGCGTAGGGAAGTAGCCTAATAAATAAATGTCTGTTGAGGCTCATTACATGTGTTAGAGAGATTTACGTGGACTCGTTAGCCCGAATGCCACAAGGTCATTGCTTTGGTCCCTTACGTTTACGATTCCCAAACTACGTACCTATGAGTAAAAGTATAGGTCTAGCTTTAATCGTTTGCATCTTGTCTTACGATTCTCCCACGGTTTGCAATGAATAATTCAAGCTCCAGACATTCACTAGAAGACCACTGAATCTGAATGGACTTGTTAATATTATATCTACTTAAGTGTGGTAAACAATTTTAGAATATTTGACACACAATGTTGACATAAATGACAAATGTAACGGTAAATGGTCTGAATAGTTATATTATTTTAGTTGTAAATAATTTTGGAGCATGTAATTATAATTTGTAACAAGATTCAAAGAAGTACGCAATAATGATAACAACTTTTCTAATATCCGCAGTTACCGGCTCGAACGATATTCTAGACTATCTAATCACAGTCGTTACACTTAAAATGTCATTGTAATTACTGTATTTAGCTGTCTCCTATATTTGGCGTACCGTTTCCCACTAATCCATCACTACCGGTCAATATGTAATTGACATGAAACACTCTGCTGCCGGTTGGAACCCGGAATAGGAAATTTTAATATTTCATAATTTTCCAACTCTCATGTTTTACCTCCATTTAGCAATTGAATACTAATGTTGAAAATTGTAATGTCGGAAATTAAACGGAAACACTGTACATTCATCATACTTAAAATAATAAGCGGGTAGGTGAATTTCCCTGTCGTTTTGGTGGTATGTTATGTGATTCCTAAGTTGGGACATAAAGTTTTGATGTAACGCGTGACGAGACTAGTGAACTATACCTACTAGGTATAAAACTGTTGTGCTAGTAGTTTATTGACCCGTTTTGCATAAAAATTATAGTATTTCAGTCATATTATGTTGTAGATTACTGACTGATGGTGAAGGTGAAGAACTTGCTGTAGCGAAGCAACATCCTAGTGACAGCCGCATTTCACCAATCTAATATTTTCGAAGCATAGGGTATGCGTCCGACATTCAACGATTTTCCGTTCTCAGAACCAGGAAATAGCTTACTTTCCCATTTTTCCTATTATTATGACATTCGAAAATAACTGGAATACTAATAATATTTTGATGATAGATATAGTTTTAAACTTTGCCTAGAACACTGTTAAGCTAAGCGTCTATGGCATTTAAACTAAATGTTACCTGTTTGCGAGCTGTCCTGTATCCGAGATGGGTGTGCACAAGTTCGCCTTGTGTTTGTCTCTTCTCCTTGTTTAACGCAGGCTCTGCTGCTTTTTCTGTCTCTTTCACGTCAGCCGCGTATGCGCAAAGCACGAGTGCTGTAACAAAAAAAGAAATAACATTAAGAAAATGAATTCAACCTTAGAACGGTTAAAAATTTAGTAACTATTCACTAAATACTATTGTTTTCTTTTTATAATTGGATTCTAACACTGTCACGCACTGCATTCGCACATTACTAGTATTCTTCTTAACGCCTCATGTTAGGCTGCGCTTGTGTTACGATAAGGTTCACGTCGGTATTTCAATGTGTGGGTTTTGAACCAGAAACAATTTTATCGCAAATCCGACGCCCTAGCCATAAGGCTACCACCGCTATTAATAATAGGTATCTAATAATAATTCTTGTCAGCCAATTTTAATAAAATTACCTTCTCACAATCATTTTAATTAATAATCAATATTCTTTCAACAGTTCACACATTCACATTAACATTATGTCACTTTTACGTAAACATCATGTTTATTAACTTACGTAGTAATTATGTCTACATTATTATTATCTGTATTAACTATTTATTGACCAATATCATCTGCAAATGGCACACATTCACATCAAAACATTAGAGAACGGTTAACGTTTTGCAAATGGTTAATAGTCATGTTTTAATGGAAAGTCTTGACTATATTATTATGCTTACATCAATAAAAATCTTAATCAAATGCAACAAAATCGTTTGAAATAAATCATGTAATAACACCATTTTACTAAGCATTTCGCAAGAAAAGGTTAAATCCACTTGAAGAAAGGAATATAAATAATGTTATTGACGTGACTATTCGTCAGCTAAAGCCAGCTTTCTTGGGTACTGCAACATTAAAACTGGACAAAGTAATACATCATACTAACTTAGATATAAGTAGGTACCTAAGTTAGTTCTGCAGTACCTACCTACACACTAAAATGTTTACTTGAGAGTCAGTAAGCTAGATTCTTTACCGAAAAAAAATAAACATCAAGAAAAAATAAACGATACTAATATTATAAAACTGAAGAGTTTTGTTAGTTTCGTTGAATGTACTAATTAAAAAAAACAACAAGTCTGATTAAAAAAATCCTTTTTTTTTGCGATAACCTTCTACCACATGGGTGGAGTTGCGAGCAAAACCTAGTACTGTATAAACTGTATGTGTAAAAAAATGTGTTTCCATACATAAGATTGATAAAGCTTCTTGACAATACACTTCAATTCCATTGAGCTTTAAGTTTGCCGCTAAAAGCGAAGTTACGAAATACGCCAGCTGAAGTAAATGTCACATCGAACTGATATTAATAACGTATGTTATGTTACCATTACATTTTATGCCAGTTGTTACAACATTCCTGAAAGCGTTCTCGAATTAATTTGGATTTAATCTACTTTCCGTAATGCACAGATGTGCCGTTTGTGATTGCCATTTTAAATTATCTCGCCTATCGAAAATGTGGCTTTCATTTTCAAACATGTTCTCTAAGAACATAGATTTGGCTTACGAAAAAATTTTGTTTCATATTCTTGTATGCAGGTATTAAATGATGATTTAAAGATGTACTTGCTAAGTACGAGTATGTCTGGCGCAATATGGTTGCTCGTATAAACAGTTTGCCTGTGTAAGAAAAAAAGCCGTGGCATGAAAACAACTATCCAACGATACCTTTCTCCCGAACGTTAACGTTAGTTTGATTATAATTATAATAATAATAAATATAAATAAATATTTTGGGACAATTTCACACACGGTCATCTGATCCCAAACTAGGCAGAGCCTGTACTATGGCAACCAGACCACTGATAAAGAGACTTATATATTTCTAAATACATACATATTATAGATAAATTATACCCAGACACAGAACAAATGATCGTGCTCATCACACAAAGATTTGTCCTGGGTGGGAATCGAACCCACGACCTCCGGCTTAGCAGTCAGGGTCACTAACCACTAGACCAACAGGCCCGTCTAAGAGATGAAAGAAGTCTATTATATATTTCAGGAACAATACCTCTGTTCCATAAACAAAGGCTTACATTATCATGTTTTCTTATTGTGCGTATATTAATGAAAACAGATTGATCTATTTTTAGCAAGGAAACTGACAAAGAAGTGTCTGCGCCTTAATAGCCACTGGTCAGATTGATCTCGTCAGCGGGTGCGACATCGAGGCGCCGGTATTTCTAGGATAGGTTGCTTTTCATGTATTTAGAGAAGCCACATAATAATAAAATTGAATGTTCATACATACAATAGGCATGTCCACTGGGTAAAGAAAACGTAATTCTGTTTAGTCCCTCAGTTAGGTAATAAAAAATAATTATTACATCCATAATTATGTTGTTGTTTTATCAAATCAAAAAATAATGACTTAGTTAAAACGCATTAAAGTTGGGGAGTGGGTGCTCACTACATCATGGCTCGGTATAAATTTTACACAGGCGTGACGTCGTGTGACATTTCAACTCAATATATCTCCGTAATTTTTCTAACAGGTGAAAAATGAAAAATTTCGTGTCCAAAACATTTCAATAATCTACCTGATTGACGAAAAAAAAACTTAGTTCACACGCCTATTAAGTAACTTTGATTAAATGTGGCCATTACACCACAATGTACAATTTTTTTGTTAATTGTTAAAGCCTTTTTTAAATATTTAATACACATCCCTAACAGTTACCGTACTCGAAGGCGTTGGCTTAAAGTTCTTAGGTAGGTACCTATTCAATTGTTAATTGGCCAACAAATAAAATCGTATTTTTCCTACACCATCTAGATCTTTAAATATGAGAAATAAGTACTTATAGCACAAGTAATTTATTTCTTGACAGTATTTATATTGTTCAGAAATAAATTACTATGTCAATACATTGCGTAGTGTTGAATAGTAACAACAATGAAAATAGAACACAAAATTATTATAGGATCTTGTTAATACTTCATTTCCAAGTTGACTAGATATTTTCTCACAAAATCACAGTATTTCATAGTTATTCTCGCTCGACAATATTCTGCTAACATTATTATTATAACGAGATTGAATCCCATCCTTTTACCTAACTCATTTATATCATCTTACTTCGATGGAATTGTTACTCGACCCTAACCCTTGACCCAAAAACATGAAATTTATTCAAATAAAACTACTTTTGAGATGTCTCGAGAACTGGAGTATTTTTTTGGGACCCTAAGGTTTTTGTTATCCGAAACGAACGTTATATAACGTACGCAATTACGCATATAAATATGATTCAGTTGAAATTATGATCGGGTGATCATTAATTGAGCACACATAATTAATATTTAATCTCAATCATTTTTTTCTGTCGGTATCATGTAGAAAGGTATCCAATGGATTTACTTCACACAACATAATAACAAAAACAAATCAAATCAGTCAATTAATAAATCCTTGGTTTTTTTTTTAAATAGTATCCATATAAAATAACATAGGTTTACGTTTATATTACTAACACAAAATGTACTTATAAAATATATATGTTAGTCTGTAAGGTATATATCTATGGGCCTAAGTAGCCTGAAAATAAATGGTTTTATTATTATTTATTATTATATATAGTAAGGAGCCACATTTTGAAATGTTTCTTGTGTAAATTCATGTTTGCACCAATTTACTACTTAAAAATGAACACGCAGCAAACTAAATAGCTATGCAGGGCACAACAACAAAGCTGTCGATAACACATGCTTGTAAACGTAATATAATACTCCCGTTGGTTACACACATATTTGTATGTTAGTGTGCCCTGTACAACTATCTAGTTTGCTGTGTGTACCTTGTATGAAAATGAATATCAAAGGATATTTATAGCGAAACCGTGTGGGACTCGTGGCTACGTGTAAGCCGTATAGTTTGACTGATATTTAAGGTGAAGCCGCGACGGGTTGATGACCCTTTTTTAAAAATAACGAGACCGTGCCTTGATAAACACTGAGCCATTTTGACTTCGATCTTTAACAGTGGTTAAGTCATTACAATTCTGACACCCAGACTTACTATGGGATACTGTATTATTCAGTTTGATAGCCAGAGGTCAGAGAGGCGGTCGCTCTATGTAAAATACAGTAGGTACTCAGCTGAATCCGGTAGGATTGAAAGCTGACTAGCTAGCCAAATCATAGCGAAATAATCAACACACCTTTTACTTACGTATTTAATTATTATAATATATTAACTTTATTTATAATATTCAAACAAGGTCATTACTAAACAAAGCACTAAAAATACTGTCACGACATTCTTTTATCTAGAGCAGGTTAAGATGGTCGAAAACTATTTGGTTGTCAATGTCTCCATCCATTATTTATGGGCAAGTTTACGGAAAATTAAAGTATTTCGTACTGAAGTATGTTCTTGTAGTTTAATACAAGATAATGGTTTTATGTAGAGCATTCTTAGTGAATTCGTGACTTTGCAAACATACCGAGACATCGTTTGGGTCTTAAGACTCAAACAATGTCTAGGTATGTTTAATATGCCAAAGATAATAGGTGTCTAAGAGTAATATGACAGCAACTAAAGTTACTGACACTCACAAATAACTAGAAACAATTTATGTCGTGGTGGTGTAAAGGTTAAATTACCGGATTCTTCTGCACATGGTTGCAGATTCGAACACAGACAAGTAACTGAACAACTTTTCATACATGTGTCTGGAAACATGGGTCGAAATATAAGTCACGTGACCTGTCACTTTGTATGAAAATTTCATTTTCAATTTAAAGATTTCAACCCATTTTCCGTTGGGAAAATGATTCAGTATTATGCACCTGATTACCTCGTTGAATATACGCACTTCTTAAAAAATAATCCTGTATATAAAAGTTCAGAGCACAAGTACCAGGCTGATATTAATCGATTCTTCAAGATTTCGCATTAGAAAGATGAATGTAAATATAATTAGGTATTACATATCAATCCTTGTTTTTGTAATAATCTCTTCTCATTTCATCATGATTCGATAAAAAGCAGTTTACGTAACTGGTCATCAAGGTTTATAAGTATATTGCAATCTTTCATCAAGGAACAGTTTTCTTCGCCTGATGACACTGTCAATAGCGTCAATGCATGAAGCAATTTTCATAAATGCATGAATTAGGCTCAGCATGATTTATTTATGAGTCAAATTTGTTTGCTTGTATCTTAATTATGACAACTCAGTGGTAAATACTGTGCTGTTATTCTGGCTGTTTCGGCGTTATAATAAGATACGAGTAGTTTTAAGTATTTTTTTTAATTTTTAGTACCCTAGTAAAACATTTTGTATTGTATTTGTATCATTATGATAGTTTTGTCGAATACAAAAATGTCGTTAATAATATGTTTCACAATGATAACCAAACATACAGCTAAAAATATTTTTCTAATTATTTTTTCAACTAAAAATAATTTTCTTATTATTTTTATCTTAAAATAAAATGAACCAAATAAAAAACAATAGTGTTAAACGAAAAAAGAACGTCTTGACGTCATTCTGTGCCGTCGATCTTAAAAACAAGTCAAAGTTATTCGTATTTCGAAATTGTGACGCAGATTGTTCGAAGTTTGAGGTTACAGGCGGCAATAATTGTGTCAGAAGTCCTTCTAATTTTAAAGTTTAGGAGGCTTTTCTTCTTTTATTTTATTCTTAAACGCAACGAGTTTTAGTGTTAGTGACGTTGGTTAATTTAGGTACCCCCCAGGGACAACTGGGCGGGCGACCCAGCCGGCTCGGTGGCAATAATTTGCCAGGCCTCCCTGGGGGTGACGATGGCGGTGGTGGACAGGCGTCCGGGCTGCGTTGCAGCAGTGGTTCAGGGTGTCCTGGTGGTTGGGGTATATTTCTCGCCCAACAGGGTCCTCGCAGAGTTCGAGGCGTTTCTCGGGGACGTGGGAGCCCTGGTTGGGCGAAACCACACTCGCCCCGTCCTGCTCCTCGGTGACCTCAATGCCAAATCTACGGCTTGGGGCTGCCCCGCGACCGATGCGCGCGGCGAGGTCCTAGAGGAGTGGGCGGTCTCAACGGGGTTGGACATCCTGAACCGCGGGACGGTGCACACCTGCGTACGGCAACATGGCGGGTCGATCGTGGACGTCTCTTTCGCGAGTCCATCTGTGGCGCGTCGCGTTCGGGGCTGGACGGTGATGGAAGGCGTGGAGACCCTGTCCGATCACCGATATATTCGGTTCGGGGTTTCCGCGTCCTCTGCGGCCCCGAATAGCGGTCACCCGAGCCGTAGCACTGCTGCGGCTCCTAGATGGGCTCTGAAGCGGCTTGACAGAGACGTCCTGATCGAGGCCGCCATAGTGCATGCCTGGCTCCCCGCTCCTGGGCAGCCGGTGGATGTTGGGGCCGAGGCGGCCTGGTTCCGGCACGCAATGACGCAAATTTGCGATGCGGCCATGCCGCGAGCCAGGTCGATACCTCCGAGGTGCTGCCTCTACTGGTGGTCCCAGGAGTTAGCGGGCCTACGCAGGGAGTGTGTTGCAGCCCGGCGCCGATACACAAGGCTCCGTCGGCGTCGACGTCGCGATCCCGCGGTTGAGGCCCAGCTGTACGATGCCTACAGAGCCGCCAAGGGGACTCTGCAGCTGGGCATCACCCAGGCGAGGGAGGCTGGACACAGGCAGTTCCTGGAGCTGCTCAGCGGGGACCCCTGGGGACGGCCGTACAAACTAGTACGAGCCAAACTCCGGCCATGGGCGCCCCCGTTGACGGAGACGCTGGAGCCAGCCCTCCTGGGCAACGTTGTATCCGCTCTGTTTCCCAGCAGAGCGGAGCACGTACCGCCGCCGATGGGGTCGCGACGCGGCGCAGTCCGCGAGGAGCCTGAGGTGCCCGAGGTCACGGAGGCCGAGTTCGGCGCAGCGGAGCTGCGCATGCGCTCGAAGAGCGCGGCTCCGGGACCGGACGGGGTGCCTGGTCGCGCCTGGACGCTGGCACTCAAAGTGCTGGCTCCGAGGCTGAGGCAGCTCTTTACCGCTTGCCTCAGCCAAGGGCGCGTACCGAGGCAGTGGAAGACGGGCAGGCTCGTCCTCATTAAGAAGGACGGGCGCCCTGCGGACTCACCCTCAGCATACCGGCCGATCGTGCTGCTCGACGAGGTCGGGAAACTCTTTGAGCGCATTGTTGCCGCTCGCCTCGTCGAGCACATGACGAGAGAGGGACCCGACCTGTCCGACAACCAGTTTGGTTTCCGAGTGGGTCGATCGACCGTAGACGCCATTTTGCGCGTCAAGGCCCACTCGGAGCAAGCGGTTGCAGAAGGCGGGGTGTTGTTGGCGGTGTCGCTGGACATCTCCAACGCTTTCAACACCCTGCCGTGGGGCTGCATCATGGAGGCGCTTCGTTGGCACGAGGTGCCGCCCCATCTGCGTCGGATAGTCGGGGACTACCTACGCGGCCGATGTGTCACGTACACGACCCGTGGCGGGGTCTGTACGAGGGACATGTCGTGCGGTGTTCCACAGGGATCCGTCCTCGGACCGCTCCTGTGGAACATCGGCTACGACTGGGTCCTGCGGGGAGCCACACTCCCGGGCGTCAGCATAACGTGCTACGCTGACGACACGCTCGTGTTAGCCCGGGAGGGATCGTTCGGAGAGGCTGCCCGTCTTGCCACTGCAGGGGTGGCGCAGGTTGTTGCGCGGATCCGCGCGTTGGGGTTGGAAGTGGCGCTCAGCAAGACCGAGGCGGTCTGTTTTCACGGGCCCCGCAGGGTGCCTCCGGCTGGATCCCACCTCGACGTTGGTGGGGTCCGCATCGATGTCGGACGATGCATGAGGTACCTGGGGCTCGTGCTTGATGGCCGCTGGAGGTTCGAGGCCCACTTCCAGCAACTCGCGGGGCGGCTGATGTCGGCGGCCGGCGCCCTCGGGCGACTGCTGCCTAACCTTGGTGGCCCAAATGCCAACTGCAGGCGGCTCTACCTGGGGGTCATTCGCTCGATGGCCCTCTACGGAGCCCCTGTCTGGGCCACCGAGGTGACGGGGCGGGGCGCCGCCATGTTGCGGCGGCCGCAGCGTGAGATATCCGTTCGGGTCATCCGCGGATATCGCACAATCTCGGCAGAGGCGGCGTGCGCTCTTGCGGGGTCCCTCCCTTGGGACCTGGACGCCCGGGTCCTTGCGTCACTCTTTACATGGCGCAAGGATCTGCGGGATCGTGGAGTGACGGTGGTCCTGAGGGAAGTGGACCAGTGCAGAGCGCACTTACAGCGTGCGGCCGTCGCCGAATGGGCGGAGCGGCTGGCGAGACCAGGGGCCGGCCACCGTACGGTGGAGGCCCTTCGCCCCGTCATTGGGCAGTGGATGGACAGGCGTCACGGCGTGCTGACCTTCCGGCTGACGCAGGTACTGTCGGGGCATGGCTGCTTCGGCAGGTATCTGTGTCATATAGCCGGGAGAGAGCCGGACGCCTGCTGCCACCACTGCGGGAGCTTGGAGGACACGGCGCAGCACACTCTCGCCGAGTGCTCTGCATGGACTGAGCAGCGCCGTGTCCTCACTGAGCAGATTGGCGGCGACCTCTCGCTGCCGGCCGTTACCGCCGGTATGGTCGGCAGTGAATCCGCGTGGCGGGCGGTGGCCTCGTTTTGCGAGGAGGTCATCGCCGCCAAGGAGGTCGCCGAACGAGAGAGGGAGGCTGCCTCCACCCATCCAATCCGTGCCCGACGCACTGGGCGCAGGAACAGGGCATACAACGCCCTGTTCCAACCACCGTAGGCGGCCACGGGCGGCGGACTTGGGGAAGTCCGTCCGCCCAGCTGTAGGCCCGGGATGGAGGCGCGGTCGGAGTGTGCCGCGCCCCACTCATGGATTGGCAGGTGGGGGACCACACAGCCCCCCTCTCTCAGGAGCCGAGGACCGCACCTTAAAGCGGTCCGCCACTGCCGAGGTCGCGGATGAATGATTCATCGCTCCCGTAACCCCGGCAATTAAGTGGAGAGGCGTAACACCCGTGTGGGGTTTAGTCGGTAGTCACCCCTTTTGGGGTGGAGTCCGACACGCCCCGTCGCCTCCCCGGGCGGCGGAAGTCCGTAAATGGATTCCCCACACGCAAAAAAAAAAAAAAAAAAAAAAAAACATAATATTTCCGTAATAACTACGTAAGACATACTAAGTAATGGTCAGAATAACCTGTTATTAGCACATGAGAGGAATGCTGTCACATCTCTATGACTTAATAACCCTTAATCGCTTTGCAAGACTTACAAGAAATCAGGTTAAAAATGATGTCTTTATTTCTAATTTTCAACCTTTGCGGTACTGAAAAAAATATGTAATCAAATAAGTAAATAAAAAGTTATGTATTGCTTAATAAAAATGCAATATATTTTTTTCTTACTTTTAATGCCTGAACTGTTGCAATATATTTTGTGAAAGCAGCAATTAATGTTAAACATCACTGAACAAGAATGGGGTGCTTGTGGCTAAGTGTAAACCGTATTGTTTGACCGTTATTAAAGTTTAAGCGTCTGTGGATCGGTTTTTGACCATTTGTAAACATATTGAGACCCCTCCTTGTCTCGGGAAGCACGCTAAGCCGTTGATCCCGACTTCGAGCTTTGGCAGTCGTTAAGTCATTACAATTCTGACAACCAGTTTTACTATGGGATACTGTGTTACCTAGTAAAATGGGTTGTGGAGGTCAGATGGACAGTCGCTAAGTCATCATAGTTACGTCTTGATTGACACAACAATGCTACTCTTTAAACATGAACTTTTATGTTACTTTCATTCAATACATCAAAATTAATTGGAAATGTATTTTTACGTTTTGTCAATCGTTCTTACGAATTTATACATCCTTTCAAACCATTTTATTTTATGTTCTATGGATATAATTATATGAAAGTTCTCAATTTAACATTCTATATGTTTTCACTTTCTAAGATTCATTGATTGAATGACTATAATGAAATTATCTGAATATCTATATTTATGTTATATTAATTGCATACGTTCATTATGTTTCGTTTTTGTTATAATATTTACGTAATACATTTTGCTTAACCCTTTCACTGTCCCGTGAGTGACATATGAACATTTCCATTGTTTAACTATTATGTCTTCTGACGGGACAGGGAAGGTGTTAAGCAATAAGTATGAACATTTACAGATCTAGCATATTTTACATCTGCACCTTTTTTTTTACCCGGTGGAAATCTTCATGGACTACCTCTGTCTTGGGGAAGACGGGGAGGGGAAGGGGCGTGCCGGAATCCTACCGGCTAAAACCAAGTACTCCTCCATTCCGTTTTGCCGGGGCCGCACGGGAACGCGTTTCGCGGTACTACAGCCAACCCCGGCAATTTTTATCTGTACCTGATCTAGTGCATCTAAATGCTTATAAGTGGAGAAAAACAAGTGATGGTACAAGATTTTGTAATCTTCGAAAGTCATACTTCCGATTTGTTACTATAACTTTTTTATATGTTCTCTATAACAGCATACTTAGAACCTATAAGTGAATTTCTTTAATCGGTACATGTATAATATGCACACAGTAGTCACATCACTTTTCTGACTTTTTCTTTAACTCGTATGTTGGTCTAGTGGCTTCTTCCGGCTTAGCAGTCAGTGTTACTAATAACACTGACTGCTAAGCCGGAAGTCGTAGGTTCGATACCCACCCATTCATTGTCTGATGAGCACGATCATTATTTTGTCCTGTGTCTGGAAGATATTTATCCATAATTTGTACGTATTTAGAAATATATAAGTATGTTTGTTTGGTTGCCATAGTACAGGCTCTGAGCAGTTTGGGATCAGATGCCGCGTGTGAACTGTCCTAAGATATTATTATTATTATATTTTTAGTACTAGAACAACGCGCGGCATAAGACTGCTTTAAAATATCAAACTAAACTCAACCCTTTTGAATGCTGTTTCTAGAAAACGGAAAAAGATTAGTGACACTTTATCATTAAAAGATATTCTAATCTAAAGATAAGCTTTGAATACAAGAAAGTTAACAAATTCAGGAAATTTCTGCAGCCTGTTTGTGAGTTGCAACTCGATTTTACCGTATAATTGACTAAGAAAACCTTTTCGAATCGAAAATGGTTTCAACTAGTGCAGCGATACGATATTTTTTATTCCGTGATCAACTTGGTTTTTGGCTTGGATCTTTTAATCAACTACTCGTACTGCTCGTTCGATCATTTTTTGTTAGTTTGCCGACGTTGTAAATGAAACGTAATGTTGTTACCACATTTATTTTATAAGCGAGCTCGATAGTTCCAATCTCTTTATTTTTATCGCTATTATTAGAATAAAATATTGTGAAATTCGAATTTATTTAATTTTTAATTCTCCATCTTAATATGACATTGAAACGTTCGAAATAAGAATAAATATAAATTTAATTTTAATTCATTATGTAAACATTTGATTTGATTTGTCTAAAAAAACAAATTCTCTAAAAATAAGGTGTTACATCCATTTTCCTTAACAAAAAAAAATGCTAACAAATTTTCCTGGCTGTTGACAAGAAATAGCTAGACATAATATATTTAATGGGCATGTACATCAAACAAGTTGGCATTCCAATTCTTTCGTAATGATATACTTGAGTAAGCTCAAAGATTCGTTTGTTTTCCAGAATTGCGGAAACACTTGGCAAAAATCAATAGGCGTTGGTAAGAGACACTTTCCTGTGCTAAAGTGTCTCAAAGGATAGAAATACTTCATCATTAATACTTGTTTGTTGTATATAACGATTTGTGTTTATTTTTAATTGTCATACTGTAACTCCAAACATATATAACAATTGAATAATATTCATATCAGTCATTTTTTTGCTAAATGTTTTAGCCGGTCTACCATACCGCATGACGCCGTCACGACGTCAAAAAGATCACGACGTCGGTTAAAGGTTAAATATTCAAATTAAATAGAGTTTTGACAGACAGACGCTACCGCTACGTTTTGTGGAGACGCAGAATTCCTTTACTTGAAGGTTTTAGCAGATTTTAGGCAGGAAAAGACTACATCCACATACCTACAAAATAAAAAATTGATGTAGTAGAAATGAATGGTAAAATACTAGTGGCATCTCTTTTAATTGGAAACTACAAAACAGTCATTAATTGGACACCAAGAAATGTACACACCAAAAAATGAAAATTTAAATCATTTTTTGCTGTATAAATATGTTACAATTAATTTTAAATTATTATTATTAATAATTATTAATTTTAAATATCATATCGTATTGGGTTTAGCCTGTAAGGATATTTGTACGTTTTGAATAAATAAATAAATGTTTAACTAATATGCAAAGATACTCAGATATTCTACTCAGAACTACAAAAGAGCTTTTAACCATATCTATAATACAAACCGAAGATATTTTGTAACTGTTGCCATCCTGCAATCCTTTCCTTGGGCCTTGAGATTATCTGTATCAAGATATAAAACGTTATGGCCATTTAAACTGTATCGTTGGCTAACTGAACGCCTACGTCCTGTCTAAATCTATTTACACCTTGTTAAGTCAATATACTACAAATTTGTTACTATGTTAGTGACTGAACGGTATATGGGTACATAGAAATAATTCAGTCTATTTGAAAACTAGTAGATTTATGTAATTATAATGTAAATAAATATATAATTTACTTTTCGTAACAATAGCTTGAAAAATAATAGCTTTTCAACAATCCAAAATGGAAGTTTGTGTTTGGTTCAACGCGCTAATTTTAGGAATCACTAGTCCGATTTGGATAATTATTTCCCTATTTGCTTTTTGTTGCGATAACCGCTTACGCGGGTGGATCCGCGAGCAAGTAATTTAATACTTTATTAGTTTTTTCACATTTAATATTTTGGCTTTTGTTTTCAATTCATTATACTTATATTATTTTATATTTTTCTTTTCCTTCTCATTTATTATTGTCCATTTCAATTCTTCATTGCCTATGACTAGAATCTACATAATTATCTCTTCAACTATTTTACAAAAAAACAGCTTTGTGTAATAAATATTTTTATTTTCAAATGTAGTTTTCCACCGCATTTTGATTGCAGCCTTGGTATTTAAACTAAAACATATATCATTGACACCGTTTATGCACTGCAACTACCGGATGTTAAGCAATATTCAAATGTGCATTGCTCCCTCAGAAAAGGAAGTATAACTGGATATTACTGACAGTTTGCACGTTAAATAATGGGTAGGTTAAACCTGCTTGTACAAGGAACATAAAACTTAAGCAAGATAGAGCCATGTAGCTAATAGTACTTCTGGTTACCCGGCACTATTAGTTCCTCGGTCAATATTAATTATATGTATGTACGGAAAGAATATGCTTTACAGTAATTCGATCATCTTTTGAGGCATTAACAAAATCGTATCTAAATATTTTACTGCATTTAAGTCACAAGTTACCATACAAAAAGGCTAGATTCCATCTGCAGAGGGTGTCTTTAGTGGACTACGCTAACGTAATTCGTTTTGCTATAGCTACGGATGGAGGCCCTTAATGTTTCGCCAAAAGTCTGGTGAAGCCGTCTCACCGGCGCGCGGCGCTCAGGCTACCTTCGGTAGACCGGTTGAAACAGGCTAGATTTTGGGTAGTTATAGGGACTTCCCGCGTGTTTCGTAAAGTAATTCGTCTTCTTGAGCCTTTCAATCAACTATAATACTTGTTTTTTCAAATTACGGATACTTAGACTGTATATGTCATGTATATCTTGTAAAATACCTTGTGGTTTTATCAAAAACTGTTATAGCTTACTTTGAGCCAATTTACGGTTCAAAAATCAGTACCTACAGCCATCTGAGCCTCTAGCCATAAAGAAAATTAGTTCACAGATTAAAGAGTTACCATAAATGGGTGGGTGGTCCAGCCCCACTACACCAGGTCTAAAGACAGTTCGAAGGTCACACGCTCCGATGGTCGGCGTCCTCTCACACTGAAGGCCAAACACTCACAAACCGGTACAGATAGCAAAAAAATACACTCTCGCTTTTACGTAACTAATCTTGAACTTCTTTTTACGAACCGGTTGGTGTAAAAGTATGAATACGTGTGGATCTTAAAGTGTGTGTTTTCTTGCGAAAATGCTAACTAAGTCAGTTACGATGTAGTACCTTAGGTTTGTGCCAAAAAGGGACTAATAATTCCGGCCTATAAATGTCCCAATGCTGGGCATAGGCCTCTTCCCATATAGAGACGGAACAATCATTGTACACCACGCTTGCTTAGTGCTGGTTGGCGAATTCAAATTAAAATTTTTGGAAACTAGGTTTCGTCACGATGTTTTCCTTCACCATTTGTCAATGGTGTCTTAGAATGATTAAAAAAGAACACATAACTTTGAAAAGGTCACATTGGTACTTGCCTGGGTTCGAAAGTGCTACCATGTACATACGAATCCGGTAATTGAACTGCTAGGCCACCGCGACTTAGGTTTGTGCAAAAAAAAGGTCAAATGACATTTAAATAAAGCATCAAACTATGTTAAAAGTAATTTTATGAAATTGATTCACCGGACTTTGCGAAAGAAAGAAACACTTGCTTGTCGAACGGTTCAATACCTTTATCACAAATTTTATTACCAAAAGAAACTTAAACAAATTACATTATCTTGAACTTAACTTCGACCGTTTTATTAGTTTTAATCAACTGGAGTTTAAGACGTAATAATAATAAAAAGTTGATTAACGTCGCGAATAAAATGGCAAATAAAATGGTGTCGATTCAAATAAAGCGAATAATTATGATGGTTTTAATTTTATTTTATTGCTGTGAATAATGGTTCGCTTTTTCTGCTGACGTTCTTGGGCCGGCCTAGTTCCCACAGATGTTTATAATGTCAAACGTTAAACGCATAATAACGAGTATTTAGCGGTTTTATTTTTAAGAATATGCAACTGTGACCTTCATTCTACAGTTATGAGATGACACTCTCACTTTTTTGGTCGCGACTTTTGCTAAGGAATTTAATTTTTGTTTGGATTTTTTTTATTTCATATTCGTTTTTTTTTCTTTTTAGTAATGGGTGTTTATTCCTGGCTTGAAAGAAGTCAGTATTTTGTGTCAATACGAGTATTTTACTTTTCATCTCTGCCCTCGTTTTTTTCTCTACCTATTAATACTTGTAAAAAGTGACTATTGGTAAAGGAGAAATCCTAAATGTTAGTCAATTTAAGAGACAAAGAAGGGAATATCTGCGAATCACTTTCGCATTTGTAATGTACTAATGTACGGTCATTCCAAGTCAGCATTTCATGGTCAACTTGTAAATCATGATGATGAAGCTAGAAATGTACAATCGACCTCAAAGTTGTAACACTTTCTCATTCACAACGAGACGACAACACTTTTATATCGAGGCAGTAAGGTTCAATTTCATTATTGTAGGTGCTGATGTCGCTGTCTGTACGTTTTCGGAATTGATACGTTCCATCTCTGTAAGTAGATTACAAACGATATTAGATATCTACCCGAGCTATTACGTAGTAGACAAAGGAGGAACGGTGCTCGCTGGCTCGATCTCAAATTCAATTAAGGTTGACTAGCCAATCCCCGCGGCGTTACTTGTAATAACAACATTATTTGATTGTAATATTCACTTCTTATAAAATAGGAAGGTACTATTTTAGAGACACGAAAATAACGTCCTATAGAAATATTCGTCCATTAAAAATATAGAATAGAATAGAATAGAATAGAATATACTTTATTGTACACCAACATTTAGACAAATTGATTACACAAAGAAATGAACAAATCTCATTAAAGGGTACAACGGCGGTCTTATCGCTAATAGCGATCTCTACCAGACAACCTTAGGATGGACAAAAAGACAATACTTTTTAAGGGGGGGTAGTCCGTGGCGTACAGCGTTATGAAAAATATATTTATCTTTCGTCCATATGTACCTACATTTAGACGAAAGACGAATCAATAAAATACACTTAATGTTAAAATAGTACAAACTTACATAAAAATATATACTTACTTACATATAAATAATAATAATAATAACAATAACCCAAACATATAATATATATACATAAATATAAATACATACAAATAAATATAGCGACTGAGAAAACTAGGTAGACTGACAAAGACGTATAAACATCAAAAGGAACTACAAACACTGAGAAAGGAGACGATCTTTTACAAGTTGCTTAAAGGAGACCAGTGACTGGGCTATATAATATATCACATATCTACGTAATAATGGGGCAACCAGCTGAAAATGTTGAACAATACTGTCCCTACCTAGAAATCTACAGCAAGTCTAGGCTTAGCAAGGGTAAAAAAACAACCTTTAAAATCAAGGCGAATAAATAACGTGATTTAAAATTAAATACAATGTTAAGAGTAGGCATTATTATGTGTAAACGGTTTCTTCAAAAATGTGACATCACAATACAAACTCCGTGGAGGAAGATTGCAAATTCAAAAATCTAACAATTCCCATTCTTATAAAGTTGTCAACAACAATAGCATAAAAGCGCATCGCGTGTATGACGGTACACGTGGGCCAACTGTTATTTGATTGCTTTCCGTCGCAATCAACAAACTCGATTTCGTACGCTGTGAAAAATCCACAAAACACATCTCCGAAAGTACTATCGTGTTCCGAAACTCATTTAGTTATACTTTAGATGAAACGAAACTAAAAGTAAATAATCTCGCTAAGATATTATTCAGCTTAAATGTTACACGGCGAGATTTATAAAAAAATTGGTAACAAATACTTGAAGTGGTATTTAATATGGTAGGTAATATTTGGAGGGATGAAAATCACAAGTTATGAATATGACTGTGGATGAGTACTTACACAAGCAAAGGAAGACCGAAAAAGAGTTGGATAGACTGTATGAAAGATGACATGAGAAAGAAAGGAGTGGATGCCGCGATGACGAGTAATAGAGGTGAATGGAAGGAAAATACGCATTGCGCCGACTCCTATGAATGGGAAAGGGCAGGAAGAAGAAGGAGGTAATAAAATACCATATATTTATTAAGTGTTTAAGAAACTTGACGTTACTCCACCTGCCATACTATCTTTACACCACCCTTGATTGATTGGTAGAGAATGCTTGAGGCATAAAGTCCGGCTTTGTACTGTTATTGCGTGCATTAAGAATAAATAAATCATAATAATTAGGTCAATTTTTAACATCACTTCACGCAAGTTATGCTATGGGGAGATAGTATATGTGAAATGATTATTTTGAGACACCTTGAAATACATATATCGTCAATGTATGGTAATAAATAAAAGAAGTTCAACTTCATCCAATCCGCGTATACACAAACTTTTACTTTCTCATATCATTTTAAAACAGTCAAAGAAATATGAAAAAAAAAATGTGCGTGTCACAGCCGAGCCGTCCGTCCGCGTCTGAAAGTCGAACGAAAGTGATTGCGTGCGAGAACGTGCAATACAGTAAAAGTAAACTTCCTAATCAAGCAGTATCACAATGGACAATTATTCGCATTACAAGCACTCACGCGACCGCCATCAAAATTTAGACCACTGTGTCAGTATTTCGGAAGGTCAACTTTTATTTTGGCATTTTTATGTTCCGGTGTGTGAACTCTCACTTACTCGTGAATCTTCAGTCAATGAGTCATAGTATAGGGTCCATAATTAGTGTGGTTGACTTTCTTTGTGGCTTTTTTAATGTCGTTTTGTATGGTGTCTCTTTATGAACTGTATAAAGAGATATCTTTAAAGTATTCAATTCTATTAAATCCTAGTTTTTTAGTAAAACTCATTGAAAAACAGAAGCAAAATGGTATACCACTTAATTATACTCCTTCTTCTGCCTAGCCTTTTCCCAAGCTATGTTGGGATCGGCTTCCAGTCTTACCGGATTTAGCTGAATACCGTATTTTACATGGAGCGACTGCCTATCTTACCTCCACAACCTATTGCTAGGTAATACAGTATTCCATAGTACTTATACCACTTAATTATACATGCTAACATTAACATGAAAAAGCGTAGGAGCTATTTTTTTTTTTGCTTTAGGGTGGATTCATTGATATAGAAAAACCTTTGAATAAACAATCTCATACAAACGTCACAGACAAAACTCTTCAACTACACTAAAAGTGGTGACAGTTCTACAGCGAACAATAATTTCGCAAATTCAACTCTATCTGTATAATTTGTTTTTTACAAAAAAGCGTACAAAAACAATAAAATTTGTTAATAACGAACGATTACAATTATTATTATGACTGCATTACTTTGGTCATTCTTGTATATTGATTTCAGACACTACGACCCAGTTTTTTGATCCCGAGTTAACTCAACTAATGGTTAAATATGCTAACTAATGTTTAAAAACGCGCTTTTTTATCAATTTTTAGGTCATCAAAATGATCAAATTAGTTGGAGGATTCATTATTTAGCTATTTGTTAGAATAATATTTAAAGAATAAACGCGTTCTACTGAAGTTTGAAACCATTAATTAGCATATAAACTGGGCCTAACTCTTACATCTTGGGTTTTTTCTTCATCAATGCGTGGACTGCCTTCTTATTTCCCTATAACAAACTAAATAAAGTAGCTACCTAACTCGAAGATTTCTTTGAGCATAAATGGTGTAATACTATACTTTTCCTATTCATTTGAATATGTCCTCACCTCGTTCAAATATTCAAGGTGCAAGATCCAAGTAATAACCAGAACTTATATTTCTGCTTTCACTCAGGACACTTCACAGTGCCATCTTCCTACCCGGTTCTCACCGCAAACTGGTATTATATTTACAACATTAATTATGTAAAAATAGACAACGAATAGAAGAAACCATTTATATGAATACCGAAGGGATTGTTGAAAATAAAATATGTACCTTTTTACTTTTGTTATACAATGTTGTGTGCATATACAGGTACATTACAAACCTCTTTGATTTATAATTTATTTGCGCATTTGAAATTTGAATAATTTTGTAACACAGCAGGCGAATGGTAAACAATAACATGTTTTAAGCCTATCATTACAAACAATTATTATTGTTATCTTTACAAAAAAATTGCGCGGATATGTTGCACATGTGTATGTATGTATTTGACACAAACACGCATAATATTTTGACAAATTGAGAATAGTTTACAGATTAATTAAAGCTATACATACACTTTATACGGAAGCAACTCCAAGAAATTAAAACTAATTATGGTCGATTTTCGACATTTATTGGGCCTCTAGTTTATATGAAGAAGCCATTTCGGAGCAAATAGCTCCAGTTTAGTTCACCAACCCGCGTCCTGCCACCAAATTACTTCTGATATTTTCCCACATTTCGAAACTCAATTTACTTTTATCGCACTCACTTAAACAAACGTCATGACCTCTGTGACCCCATTTCTCGTTGGAAAACAAAGCTAAGAAAGGCTTTTCAATGATCTTGTTTTGAAGAAAACTTTGTCTTGTAAGTAAATAGTACCATAACACTATAACTTTCGATCACCATTGGTTAGGTCTAGTATTAATCACTGTCGTGTCTGGTACTTGACTAGAGGTCGTTAACCTTTGACCTAATACTCATATTAAAAAATGTTTTAAGTTTAAAGTTAAGTCGAGAAAATGTATTTCCCCACGTTCCTGTCACCTCAATGTGTTATGAAAACGATGCTAATCTATCGACTGATTAATAAGAGGTTAATCTTTGGCTGAGTTTGGCAAGTATTGATTACGATCTGATCATCTGTCAAATTTAAATTTGTCCTAAATCCTCTCTTGAATCGATTAGATTGGATGTATTTTTGAATGACTCGATTATCGACGTACATCGTTCTTTTCGCAGTTCATGCTTTATCGCTCAACATACAACGATAAGTCAGAAAAATTTCATTCGATCAATCGATCATTTTATCCATAAAATTGCTGTAGGTACAGATTTAAATCTGTTCTAAATGTTTTCGCATTATGACTTTGCACACAGTCTGTTGTAGGAGAAATTCTAGCTCCTGTCTCAACGATTATGTTGTGCCTAGATTAAGTCTAGAAACTTATTAAACCTGATACTGCAGGCTTTTGACCTCGTTGACCCTAGAATAAGACGTTTGTCTTAAAGACAATTATCCGAACCATTCGAAAATTATTGCTGAACTACTTGGATTAAACAATATATTGAGCCTATTATTTTTATCTGATGCGTAAGAATGTCTAACAATTTACACATTAATAAGCAAGAATAGCAGATAAAATGAGCTAAAATTAATTGCATTCTGTAATTACTAGATGAGAAATACATACTTACATAAATTAATTGAGATGTAGACACAAGTCAGTCATAAAGATAACATAAATGCTGCATAAAAAAATAACGGTGATTTAATTAGCTTAATTGACTGGTATTAAAAGAAATGCATACAGTGATAATGATGACACCTACTGACTGAAAAACTTCAATCTTGTTATTATTGTGATGTGTTGAATAATTCAATGGTTGACAACCAATCCTTTGATTGTTTTTTTTTTATTTAATGGTCATGATTACAACTGAGCGAAAAATTAAATAGAGTTTGGAATAGATGTATATTTTATTGAATATTATTTAGCCTGACCAACCATTTATTTATTATTTCGTGACTGGCCTGTTGGTTTAGTGGTTAGTGACCCTGACTTCTAAGCCGGAGGTCGTGGTTCAATTTCCACCTAAGACAAATATTTGTGTGATGAGCACGATTATTTTTCTGTGTCTGGGTGTTTGTATTTAGAAATATATAAGTATGTTTATCAGTTGTCTGGTTACCATAATACAGGCTCTGCCTAGTTTGGGATCAGATATTATTATTTAAAAATAGGTGATTACACAAACGAACCGCGAACCTTGTACTTCTTTCAAGTTTGTTCAAAAAGAAAGTCCTTTGTCCACGGCCAGTGGCAAGATAAAACCTTGTCACTTACACACTAAAAAAAACAAACAACAATCACTTCAAGATTCTAAATCCAAAAACAGTTTTACTTTCAAACCTGATTGTTTCTTTTCACAAGTGAAATTGAAGTCCCGATAACCTGCCCGCATAGATTTAACACAATGGAACGAGTCTGGGGTCAAAACGAAACACGTTAGCTGTCGTGACCAGCCTGAAGATTGCGGCATTTAAGGGTTACTGTTGATACACAATGGTGTTGCTTAACTCGCAATTGATGGTGTATGGTAGTTTAGTAGTTGGAAAGGTTGATTCGTAGAGAATAAGTATGTAATAAGCCCAGAAATGTTTATGTTCGGGCTGTTAAGAGGCTTCGAAATAAGGTGACATAGCCCCTATAATAAATAGGGGCTATGTCACCTAATAAAATAAATTTTGTAGAATTTAATGATAGTTATGTTTAACATTGTTAATCCACTTGCAAATTATAATAATATCATGGGACATCTCACATACAGCGTCATGCGAGATCTGGTCCCAAACTAGGCGCACCCTGTACTATGGCAACCAGACAACTGATAAACATACTTGTATATTTATAAATATATACACATTATAGATAAATTACACCCAAACATAGAACAAATGATCATGCTCATCATACAAAGATTTGTCCTGAGTGGGAATCGAACCCACGACCTCCGGCTTAGCAGTCAGCATCACTAACCACTAGACCAACAGGCCCGTCATGACAGATCCACAAATGACAACAGAATTTACTAGACTGACATAAGTTCTTATTTCTTGTTCAAACATTCATCTTATTCTTAAAACCATATACCTAGTTTTTTATTTTTTGTAATCACAACAAATCGTTAACGGAGTCAACTTAAAGACAAATAAATATATAGTCACTTTCGATTTATTACCTTCTTATTAAATAAGACGATGACGTATTTTGTCCACACAAATAATTTTATACTTACAGCTAGTTGTCTGGTTCCAAGATATCATTAACTAAGTCATAAAATTTTATATGTTCATAGTTTATCGAAGCTCGAACCAAGGCGACGTAAAGTACGCTATCGATTCAACTTTAGTTTTCGATATTAATCCAATAAAACACTAATGGTTTAGTGAATAATTAAATTATAGTTTGTCTACAACCATGAAACAGTAGATACGTACTAGGATTATTGGTAGTACATATAGTATAAAAATAATAGATACTGAGCTATGAGAATAAATAGAGTACAGGAAATAATATTGATGATAGATGTTAAAAAAATTATGTTTAAACATCATAGGGAAATTTTATGATTCTTTGAAACTCCATCTAAAAATCGCTATCCATATGGGTAAATAATATTATGCTTATAATACTTGCCTAAAAATGCATATAATACCAGCCTATAAATGGTCCACTGCTGGGCCTCTTCCCTTATATGGAAGGATCATCACGCTTGCTGATTGCAGGTTGGCGATTTCAGATACAATTTTTCCGAAATTTCGGACTACTGGTTTTTTGGGCATAAAAACCCGTTGCAAGAACCTTGCAATGAAACAATATAACCATCAAACTATTGATTAATATCAAGTTTGCGACGAAAAACCAATAGAGAGGCAACAAAGGTTACTCTTTATTTCACACGCCTTGACACTAAATTGTTTAGAAGGCGTATAAGCTACTATAAAACTCTGAAAAAAGCAACCATAAAAACTTTAGTAAACAACAAAACAATTGAGTATAAGTTTTTTAGCGCAAACAATGCACTTTGCGGCTTTGTTACGTAAGACGACAAGGAACGAGTGAATGAACGTACAACTTGAATGGTTCGTCCATTGAAGTTTAACGTTAAAATGGCGTCAGCTTGACCGCAACATTTTCTTCAAGGAAATATGATTTAATACGAATTTCTTTTACCACAATAAAATAGAAATTTGTGGTTTTATACTTTTTGGTGGGCTCATCATAAGTGTCATGGAGATAGGGAGATGCTAAATCAGACTAATAATATAAAAGCAAAAGCTTGTGTGTGTATGTTTGATACCTGTTCACGCTCAAACGTCTGGACCAATTTTGATTACATTAGGGATGGAGGTAGCTGATATCTTGGATTAACATAAAGGTTTTTTATCCCTTTAAAATTTGGTTATCTGATAAAAAGCGGGAAGCGCAGGGTGCAGCTAAAAACTTAACTACCAAATACGAAAAAAATACATCTAATATGACTTTCAATTCCAGAGACAAACAAATTCAAGCAGTCTTCAGCTTAAAGACATTAGTATATACCTAGATAAATTATTACAATATAATTAATACTCATTTTCAACACGGCATTAAGTTGATTATAGTTGAGGCAACGATGGACCCTCTTTTCATTACTTAAACTTGACGCAACATAAAATTGCGGGTTTTAAATTTGTTTCACTTACGGCCATACTGTAGGTATAATTACTTATATGACCTGACTATACTAAGCAGCTACATGTAACATAAGATATTGCGAGACATTTCTTTATAGCGAGTAGTTGGGTATTACGTTGTTAAAGGCATAACATACACATTATTTTATGTATTTTATCTATTGTTCTGAGAAGTAACGCGCGGTGGATGTAACCGTTAATGTTATTCGCAGTTTTATGATGTAAAATTGACCAATTATGTAAACAAGAAGCACTTACGGTATTATTGAGTAATTTCTTTGAGAGGCGTATATATAATGTTAAATTTACACGTCTTAAAAACGTAAGTAATATGTTTTATTTAAAAAAATCGAAGAAAAAGAAATGGTGGTCTATAAAGTCGGTTAACGGACAATATTTTTACGTTATGACGTCATGAGAAAACATTGCATACTGTCCCTCTTCTACTCAGATGCATTGGTCGATGGAACGGAAGAGAGATGCGTCACAAGCCGAACGCTTAGGCCGATGGCCGATCGTACCTCTCTGTCGCTTGTTCCGCGCTCTTGCTTGCACGCTCGGCTCAGGCAGAACGTGACATTTTTTCGTGTGCAGCCGGCGTCCATTGATTTTTAATACGTCAAAGATTTGAAATATTAATCACAAACTATAAAACACAATTATGACACACGACGCCACGCGCTATCGATCTAAACGAAAACGAAAATTCTCGAGTGAAAACATAATAAATAAATCTGTGTTGAAACAATGCGGGGAAGTGAACATAAATGTTGCAAATGGACCAGATATTCTCTTACACGCAACATTCTTTCATCTATAATTAATAGGACTAATTATCTTAAGCGGCTCATCTGATCATGATCTGTATTGGACATAATGGCTTCGGCGAACGCATGTTATCGCGGGAAACAACTGTCTTACCGCTCTACTTTGTAAAGACACTTTCATAGTGCATAATGATATAGGTAATGTATCGAATTAAATAGCAACAAAAAATGTAAATAAATTTGAAATAAGTAGTCGTATGTTGTAGCGTAGTGTAAATATGTCAAAATTTGTATCAACGTAAGTTCAACAGAAATAGTATAACAGAAAGAGTATTTTTAATACATATTTTCGAAAGATTTAGGATTATAATAATACCCTAAAGTATAAGTTAAGCTTGCCATGAAACTTTTATTAATTGACTTTAATAATCACTAATGAAATAACACAAAATAAATGTTTCAAGTACAATATTATGTAAGATAAAGTGGTGCGCTCCGTAGAAATTCTTTCTCATTACTCATACGAAGATATACGAGTATAGCCGAAATTACACGACCTAATGTTAAATTTACATGATGACAATATACACAATACTCTCGGTCTCTGTGTCCCGTCGAGCGTGTCAAGTGTCCGAGTGTGGGACACTTATTGCAAAGCACAGACACTCTCCAAGCAAAGAGTTTCATAGTCTGAGACAAGGAATTCATTTTGACACTTGTGTCGTTAGTGTCACCGTGTAAACGTCCCTTAAAGATGTTCAGTGAATTATTTAGCATGAAACTATTTGGACCGAGATACGAATGTGTCTAGGAAGACCACCCACGTAGTGAAATAGGGTTTGGGGTAGGGCAACGTTTGTTCATTTGACCCAGTTCGGACAGGTTAAACCCGTGATTGGGTAACCACGATATTTGGGTTCAAACCCCTATTTATCTCAGCTTAACGCGGTTAAACCTTAGGCACTTGCTTTTTCATTTTTAAACAGTTCAGTTGAAACATCAATTAAAAGTTTAAAAAAAGGTTGGTTTTAAATAATTATTTTATTGTTTATTTATTTACTTACAAAAGAAAAACAGATTATAGCAATGTTCTTTTGTTTATAATTATGAAAACAATAAAAAGAAATGATCACTGTCCTACTTTAATTCGTCATACCTACTTAAAGTACCACACTTCTCTTCCGTTCCGTAATTTTATCAGTCCTATTATTCTTTACAAGGCCTTATTAACATAATTATGTCGAAATAGTAACAATAATACGTATTATTTTAAACACAAATATTGCAATAGACCACTTTAACGCCTCCATTAATTTTCAAGTTCAAACTAATGCATTTATGATTAAAGTTTACTATTTCGAGATAAGGAAACAACCATTGTATTAAAAATTATTAAGAAAATTATTAAAGTAACAATAAATTTGCTGTTATATTATAAATACACACTGACTAAGCAAAAATGAAGCTTAATAATATCAATACTAGAATTTAAATTTGATTTCAAAATCCATTGGCAGAATGTTCGAAAAGTGAAATGTTCCACAATTAAATAAAAAAGAATTAAAACGATTCTTTGGAACCCAGCTTATTTAATTTGCGTATGAAGGTTGTAATGTTGGCAGTAATGTCACTGGCTGAAACCACAACCAGCCAGATAATATGGCTTAAAACCGTGTTTTGTTATGCTCAAACGCGTATCAAAATGATTTGTTATCCACAATATATTTATTTGTTACCACGCAACGTAAACACTTTCAAAAGAAATTTGTGTGACAGTTAATAAAACAACTAAATTTGTAAGTAGGGACCCGAAAGGGAAAACAAAATACACCATAATTTAGGTACTCTCGTATTATTATTGACCTCACGTAGAAAAAAATAAGTGAAAGTGTCATCGGACCTGAGAAATTGTCTAAGCCGATGTTATTGTTTACAAAAGAATGTTATGAAATTGTTTTTTATTTTACTCATAAAGATTTCGAAATTTTAATTTGACTGGCCAATTATAACAATAAATAGAATTCCTAAAAATACATAAATTGTATATTATTATTGATTATCTGTGCTTCAATCATTATAGAGCTACCGAAATTATATTGTGACTTTATTGAAATAACTTGACCGTGACATTGACACGCGAAGCTTAGGAAGAGCGAAGAGGTCAGCCATTTTGTTTAAAGCCACCCACGGTTTTAATAATTATTAAGTTCGTTGTATTTCCTCGTAAAGAGAAGATTATGTTTTGAAGATAATGATGATTGATAACTAGATGCAGTAAATAAATTATAGTTTATTATTGCAATACTCATTTCGTATTGCAATTTAAATCTGTAGTGATTTTAATTATTACGCGTCTAAATTTTTATAAACTAACACGATCCATATTGTTTTTGTTTTATGAAGAATAAATTGTACGTATTTTATTTTCGTATTGTAGCCAAAACACAGTTCGTTGCTACCCAGAAAGTAATTGTTTATTAAAAGCAACATACTTGTTGTCCATTGCGGCATTTCGACACATACCTCTAAACGATTGTCCTGGATAAGGTGCAATGTATTGTCATAACAAAATAAAACCATTGGATAGGGTCACGGGAAACTGTGCCTGTATTTTACCACAAAACAGTCGTTTAATAGAAAGCCTACCATTCTCTTGCACCTTTTCGGCAAATTGTATGAAGCTTTTATAAAAAGAAAAAAACTAAACATCTGATTGTATTATCATTTATTTGTCCTACGTAGTCGCGATCGTGACCTTAGATTATGTAATAAGTCTGCTATCTAACACCAAAAATAAACAATTAATTGTAAAACAATTATAACAATGGTAGTGATATTGTTTTCGGAGATTTACGCGAATATTAGACATTTAAATAAAACTACTTTAAACGGATTCTATCGCGGTTTATTTTGTAAAGTATGTAGTTTTATTTCAATAATAGTGATGAAAAACATCGCGCCCATTATTTAGGAGAGCGTGTGTCCTCTCTTGTAACAAATTCTATTCATTTTGTTTGTGTCAACCATGTGTCAACACTAATCTACATGTCCCATTTAAAAACAAAAGCACTATTTAAATGCATAGGTACAGTTTATTCAAATATGGAACAAATTCTAGTGTTTCAAATAATAAGCAGCTTAAGCAGTATGCTGCTGTATTTATTTTAATTGTGGTTAATTTTATCTGATAAAGTTGTTTTTTACACTATGTACTAACTTGTTACAGTTCACTAAATTACTCTCTTATATTGAAACAAGGTAAATGTATTATATTCGTTAATTCAAGCTTTGTTGCTAAATTTGTAATGATTTTTCGCTGACTTTTCGAAATTATGATGAACAAGAGTATCTAAAAATGTTTCAGTTTGTTTTTTGTTTACTCCACACACTGTTAGTTTCCATGAAAATATTTGCCTAAATTCCGGATATGCTTACTATAACATTAGATGCTCTAATGCATAAGAATATGAACAAAATCCAAAACTGTACACTAATAAATAATTTTCCAATCAATAGTCAACATTTCCTTATATAGGTCACAAGGTCAATCGACATAAAAAATATAAAGGGACCAGCTATAGGGTAGGCGTGTCTAATTGATTGGTACTCATTGACGCAATGGGATCCCTTGTTAAATTCTACTATTAATTACCCGATTCCGACCAAGTGTTTGTTTCTTAGAGAATTTATTGAGGGCCCCAACACTCTGAACAGGTGCGCCTAACTTATATTTGGATATTGTAAAACAAGAGAAGGTGTAGTCAGAGAGACTTCGTTGTATGTTTATTGGTATAAGCAATTTTTGACAAAGTACATTTTGTTTTGGTGTCAGGAGGAAGACTTCCTGTTTTTTCATAAAGTTATGTTTGTTGACCGTGGGCTTTTTTTTACAAAGGATATAGTGTAGGCTCCAGCAATATAATTCTATGTGGGTTACCAATACCATGAATAAAATATAATTATGTTAGTTTTTGGAAATCCGCAAAAATTATATGACCTCGATAAAAAAGATTTGATAAGTAATCACAAAAAAGCCTTCCTTAATAAGTGGGCTATCTAACAATGAAAGATTTTTTCAAATCGGCCTTGTAGTTCCTGAGATTAGAGCGTTGAAACAAACTAACAAACTCTTCAGATTTATAATATAAAGTATACCTAGATATGTTATAATTTAATATATTAATAGTAAGGAAGTAATAGTAAAGAAGGAATATCCGTACATATCAAAGATAAAAAATGTATAATTATGCTCTAGATATTTAGTTCCAATTACAGGAAAAATCTGATAAATAACTTATTTAATACTCATTTAAAAGGTAATTCTATGGTTTCACGGTAGGGCTACTATCGTTATATAAGACTTGCAGGTATAATAATAATACATAATTAAAGTTTGTGTAATGCGAACATTTTTGTACTTTATGGTGTGGAAAATTAAAGCGACTTTAGTTATTTCATTTTCCATAACATAACGTTACGTTTTAGTTCGATAATATCTTTTGAACCAAAGAAAATCTTCAAAAACAAAAACACCAGTCTTAAAGCCGAATACTGAAACGACAATCACTTTGAAGCCACCCTTACGTCTCATGCTGTCTCTGTCAGTTTAACATGTAAAAGAGAGAGAGATAGACATACTGGGTTACTTTAAAAGGAGTGCGTATATTTAACGAGGTAATCAGGTGCATAAAACTGATCAACTTTCCCCAAGGAACATAGGTCCAAATCTTAAAATGCAATATCATCTTTTCATACAAACATAGATCACGTGACCTGTCACTTTGTATGAAAAGTTCATTTTCCATTTTGAGATTTCGACCTATGTTCCTTGGGGAAAGTTGTTCAGTTTTATGCACCTGATTACCTCGTTGAATATACGCACTCCTTTTAAATGAATCCTGTATAGTTCTTATTTAAAATAGTTCTTATTTAATAATAATATCCCTTTACACCCGGGCTTATACGAGCGTGAGTTTAGATTAAAAAAAATATTGGCGCCAAACAATTTACTTTTTCCGAACGCGACCGGCGTCGATCGTTTGTGAGGAGTATTCTACGCACGAGAAAAAATACACTGGCAGTGTGGAGGCGGTCAGCGACGTGTGGGTTGCGATGAACGATGGCTGCATTTTTCGACCCTCGCCGCGCCGCGGGTAAGTAATAATTTTGATTAATAACTATTTGTTTTTTTATAGTATTTTGTACTTATTTTAAAGTTAAAGGATGTTTAAACACCTAGATAATTTTAGATTTATGCTAACTTTTGCAGTTTATTTACAATTAAGTCGTAAAGTCTGACCGCTACGATCGTGTGGCTCCGGTCGTAATCCCAACATGTTATTTGGGAGTAAGTACTGTAATTGACGATTGTGTGTACGTAGATTTAGTTACTGAGAGTATCTTGTTTAAAATTTTAGGCAGAAATTTGAACGATGACCAAGTTATAGACATGCTGGGCGATGGAAACTTATCCGTTATCGAAGATATTGAGGACCCAACCCAGCATTTTTGACAATCTTCAGTTCGACAATTTTCACACTGAACTCGAACCTGAACTACTACCGTCTGCAGCACTAGAGTCGGAACCGACGCAGGATACTCCAGCATCATCACAACTAACTCCGCGCCCTCGGATCTTCACGGCCACCTCCTCGAAAGAGAGTTTGGAAGCAGGTACCTTCTGATGATCGAAATCATGACTATACTTAACTGCCCGTGGCTCCTGTCAAGACTCCAATGGAGTATTTCTCATATTACTACTTTGATTAGAGTTTTTCGACGAAGTTGCCAGATGTACAAACCTGTACCATCATAAAAAAACTCGTCTAGAACTAAAACTGATGTCTGTAGAAGTAGCCAGAGTCTTTTCCATACATATTATCATGGGATGTATTCCCTACCCCCGTATTCCGATGTACTGGGGAGGTGGATGAAAACTAGACATAATAACTCAACAAATGGCTCGTGATGGGTTCTTGACAGTTCGTAATATATTGCTTGTCGTAGATTCAGATGAAGCCCTGCCGCATGACAAAAACAACCCATTGTGGAAGGCACAGCCAATGATTGACAGGGTAAAAGCAGCGTGTAACGCCTGGCTTCTACTCCATTGACGAGCAAATGATACCATTTACTGGCAGGTGTATACTACGTCAGGTAGTCCGAAACAACCCGCGCCCGGTTGGTCTGAAGAATTTCGTGCTGACTACAAGTGAAGGATAGATGCTCAACTTTGACATCTATCGAGGAGCTAAAATAATGTTTGGTGATAAATCTCTTGGACTTGGAGCTTCTGTAGTTTAGTATTTGACGATATAAAAGCACCAAGAATGTGCCAGTACGAAAATTGTACCAGTCGCACAAAGATACGTTGTGAAAAATGCGACACCTATTTGTGCATCTCACACGCGGTAAAGACTGTTTCAAGTCTTACCACACCAAAGGATGATATGGTACTCCTAGTTCCTGATAACTCTAAGAGGCGTAATAAGATGTTTTTTTAACTAATGGTTACATTTAAGAATAATTACATTTAATATTTTGGTTTTGTTAATATTTTACTAAAAAAATTGTACCGTGTTGCTAAAGGCTTGTACAAATGTTTAGTGCGAAGACAAATGCTATGAAAGTGAATTAATTATAACTTAATTATTAATAAAGAGGCTGATTTCATTATAAAACTCTTTATTTGCCCTCAAACTATCAAAATATAAGATTAGTTTAAACTAACCTCACGATCGTGACTATGTCACGTACAACCTGTGACTCACGATCGTGCGGGTAGCATTGTGGGTTAACTATGAACTCGAGATTTTTTTAACTATTTTTTTGAGGCTTTATAGACATAGCAGAATGCCAAAAAAAAGGTTTTATAGTATAAAAATAAAAAAAAACTTTCCGGTTGTAAAGGGATAACCCTTTACACCCGGGCTTATACGAGCGTGAGTTTTGATTAAAAAAAATATTGGCGCCAAACAATTTACTTTTTACGAACGCAACCGGCGTCGATCGTTTGTGAGGAGTATTCTACGCACGAGAAAAAATACACTGGCAGTGTGGAGGCGGTCAGCGACGTGTGGGTTGCGATGAACGATGGCTGCATTTTTCGACCCTCGCCGCGCCGCGGGTAAGTAATAATTTTGATTAATAACTATTTGTTTTTTTATAGTATTTTGTACTTATTTTAAAGTTAAAGGATGTTTAAACACCTAGATAATTTTAGTTTTATGCTAACTTTTGCAGTTTATTTACAATTAAGTCGTAAAGTCTGACCGCTACGATCGTGTGGCTCCGGTCGTAATCCCAGCATGTTATTTGGGAGTAAGTACTGTAATTGACGATTGTGTGTACGTAGATTTAGTTACTGAGAGTATCTTGTTTAAAATTTTAGGCAGAAATTTGAAAGATGACCAAGTTATAGACGTGCTGGGCGATGGAAACTTATCCGATATCGAAGATATTGAGGACCCAACCCAGCATTTTTGACAATCTTCAGTTCGACAATTTTCACACTGAACTCGAACCTGAACTACTACCGTCTGCAGCACTAGAGTCGGAACCGACGCAGGATACTCCAGCATCATCACAACTAACTCCGCGCCCTCGGATCTTCACGGCCACCTCCTCGAAAGAGAGTTTGGAAGCAGGTACCTTCTGATGATCGAAATCATGACTATACTTCACTGCCCGTGGCTCCTGTCAAGACTCTAATGGAGTATTTCTCATATTACTACTTTGATTAGAGTTTTTCGACGAAGTTGCCAGATGTACAAACCTGTATCATCATAGAAAACCTCGTCTAGAACTAAAACTGATGTCTGTAGAAGTAGCCAGAGTCTTTTCCATACATATTATCATGGGATGTATTTCCTACCCCTGTATTCCGATGTACTGGGGAGGTGGATGAAAACTAGACATAATAACTAAACAAATGGCTCGTGATGGGTTCTTGACAGTTCGTAATGCATTGCTTGTCGTAGATTCAGATGAAGCCCTGCCGTATGACAAAAACAACCCATTGTGGAAGGTACAGCCAATGATTGACAGGGTAAAAGCAGCGTGTAACGCCTGGCTTCTACTCCATTGACGAGCAAATGATACTTTTTAATGAATTTACTGGCAGGTGTATACTACGTCAGGTAGTCCGAAACAAACCGCGCCCGGTTGGTCTGAAGAATTTCGTGCTGACTACAAGTGAAGGATAGATGCTCGACTTTGACATCTATCGAGGAGCTAAAATAATGTTTGGTGATAAATCTCTTGGACTTGGAGCTTCTGTAGTTTAGTATTTGACGAAATAAAAGCACCAAGAATGTGCCAGTACGAAAATTGTACCAGTCGCACAAAGATACGTTGTGAAAAATGCGACACCTATTTGTGCATCTCACGCGGTAAAGACTGTTTCAAGTCTTACCACACCAAAGGATGATATGGTACTCCTAGTTTCTGATTACTCTAAGAGGCATAATAAGATGTTTTTTTAACTAATGGTTACATTTAAGAATAATTACATTTAATATTTTGGTTTTGTTAATATTTTACTAAAAAAAATTGTACCGTGTTGCCAAAGGCTTGTACAAATGTTTAGTGCGAAGACAAATGCTATGAAAGTGAATTAATTATAACTTAATTATTAATAAAGAGGCTGATTTAATTATAAATCTCTTTATTTGCCCTCAAACTATCAAAATATAAGACTAGTTTAAACTAACCACACGATCGTGACTATGTCACGTACAACCTGTGACTCACGATCGTGCGGGTAGCATTGTGGGTTAACTATGATTTCGAGATTTTTTTAACTATTTTTTTGAGGCTTTACAGACATAGCAGAATGCCAAGAAAAAGGTTTTATAGTATAAAAATAAAAAAAAACTTTCCGGGTGTAAAGGGATATAATAATAGTTCAAGTTAATTTGTTTTTCAGTATTCGAGGGTAAATCTCTTATGTCAAGATCTTAAAAGTATGTAAATATGCTTATAGAGTCTAGTAAAACATATTTAAGTAGCAATCAAACGCAGAAAGAAAAACCGGACATTCAATCTTATCGTCTTAGCTCGGCTTGTGGCGCTTCTAAGTAAGAAGGTTCTTATTTTGTGAAGTTGTTACCTAAATCTTTCACCATAGAACTATCACTGTTACTGTAAATATGTTAATTAGGGTATCAACAAATATGCTAACTCAACAATGTTCCCTCAAATCTGTCTTGTGTTCGTTTTATAGGTATACTAGCTGACCCGGAAAACGTTGTTTTGCCTTATTAAAATCCGGAGAGGGCCACCTCTATCACTCAGGGGTGTGAAAAATTTACACAAAAAGTTTCATGCAAATCGGTCTAGCCGTTTCGGAGGAGTTTGATAACAAACACGAAAATTTTATATATTAGAAATATTATGTTAAAAAAAATGAAACCTTCTTCTCTATAACTAGCTTAATTGTCAAAGCAACTGATGCGTTGAACCAGTTTTCGCAGGTTCGATTCCTGCTACAACTGGTTTCTAAGTAATAGCTCCGCCGTTTTGTATTATTTAATTTTCAAGTATTTATTCCGCATGAATGCGTTATGAATCAATTTCATAACAATTTGTATTTTGAGAATAGACAAATAAGACATAAAACCTTATCGGTCACCGATCCAATTAGCATCGTAAGCAAAGGTTGCTTAACCGCGACCTAAAGGCGTGCGGATATTAATGTGACCTGGTCTTTGTTTTAACAATAATGTGAACGATCTCGTGAATTACCACGAGGTCGGCAGACTGAGGCGTGATTGTATTCACTATCCCACAATAATTAACGGCAGCGAAGGCCAAACGAGTGTTCTATATTTCTAGTTTCTCTCAATATTGGGTGTACACAAAATAACGTTGTGGTAACTATAGATAATATTTAATACTCAATTCGTTGATTCTTATTAGCCGCGATTCTGTTAAACACGTACTAAAATAATTTTAGTTCAACGGTATCTGTTTCACTTGTACATTGTATATTTAGAAAAGGACAGACGAAAATTAGAACCGTCAAATTTAGTTCCGACTACAATTCACATACAAATTTGGCAACAAGTTAAAAAGTGTGCTCTAAAAACACTGATGTTCAAGGCGAAAACTAGTTTGACATTTCTTAGTTAATTGTTATCTGTTGCCATCCTTTTTCCCCGCTTTATGTTAGTAAAAGACAGCAATGGTTTAAGTTTAGTTTAATTTGCGTACAGAGGAATCAGCACCAATGTTTTCCTTTTTCATGTTTAGTAAATTAGTCTTTAAGCACGTTAATATGTGCATTATAGCCGTGTGTGAGTTGTCCCAAGATATAATTATCATTAAAAAAAAGATATCTATTAAAAAACTTTGATCTAACACAAACTCCGGATTGAACATCGATTATCAAGTAATCAATGGAAAATGGTTTGCATCGACAGCTCTTACAAGACGTTTGACCTACAATCTATATGCATCAATATGCTAAAAGACATCACTCAAAAATACATTACCAAAAAGCTTCCTAAGGCGATCTAAAACCATTAACGAAAATCCAAGGTCTAAGCCACCACGTTTGGCATTTCAAATGCATTGTAAAGATAACTAAGACGTCTGATATTATCTGTGGTCAATTTAATCAACTTTATTACAACACAACGAACTGTACTTATTTTTTATTAGCCGTTGTAAACATTAGGACCTGGCCTTCAATTTAAGAATTTAGTACTAAACATTTTAGTAAAAGATATTGTTTTATTTTGTATGCGGATATTGCTCAGTGATTTATTATTAATTTGTGTTATTTTCTCATGCCGCTGAAATCCGTGACCGCAACGCGGAATCTCGGAAAATTAAATTGTAGTTACGCGGATGTGAAATTAACAATTACAAGTTTTGGACGTTTTGTGGGGTTTTTTTGTTGTTATAATAATATGTATTCCCAGTTAAAGATCATTCAGAAATTAATTTTTCATGAAAAAACAAAACATGTAACAGACGAGGTCGGTCTAAGCGTTGTGGTGCAATTGAGAAAGGGCTATGTTCACGTCCAGCAGTGGACTGCGGGACTGAGTTGATACCAAACGAAAACTTTATCATCCTTAAATGATGATATAATGAATCTTCATCATAAAAAAAAAAAAAAAAATTAAACTGATTATTTCATTAAAAACACATAAGTACAATCATAATTACTTAACTATTAATCTAGTAAAAGATTTTAAAGTTAAGGAGTTGCAAAAGGATACATAAATCAGTAATAATAACAACAACAATAGTATAGTAGTGGGTTCATTCTAATAAAAATTCATTAATTGGTTCACAAATTGATAATATGCATGTAGCAATGATGTTAATACAGTTTTCTAAGTTAATCATTATTTTCTGACTTATTCGTTATATAATGCTGTTTAAGAATATTCCTGATTCTCTTATTATTTTTATTTTCCAACTTGGAGACTATGTTTTTAGGCAATTTATTTAGTGTTATTGGCAATATACAATTCCACACTCTCTGACCGTATTCATTAACATATCTAGGTACTTCGTAGATTTTCATATATGACAGATCACGTAGTGACTCAAGTCTCTTCTTCTTATTTAAATTGTTCATTTGATTTCCGTACTGCGTTATGATAGCTAAGTCTACCTTGTCAAATATATTTAACACTTTGCAATAGCTAAAGAGCTTGTGGTAATTGTCTTTATATTTGTATTTAATTTTTATTGGAACAATTGTTTTCAGCAGCCTTATTTGAAGATTATAAATTTTATAATCATATACTCTATATCATCGTATACTCTGTGTCTGTTTCTTATTTTACGTCACCTGTCGCAGGTCTGCTGGAAGAAATGTCGTAAGAAATAAGGAGTGCCTTTTTCACTCACTTTATTTTTTTTGGTTGTGTTCTATATTTGTTGTGTGTACAACATAACATTATAAATAAACTAGCTGACCTGGCAAACGCTTCGAAATATTTTTAAAAATGCTTTGAGATATTTTGGAGAAGGCCACTTTATCACTTCGGGGTATAAAAAATAGTTTACAACCTATTTTCAGACCTACTGAAGATACGCGAAATTTCATAAAATCGGTCAAGCCGTTTCAGAGTAGTTTAGTTACAGACACTGTAACTTGAGAATTTTATAAATATAGGTTGGTAATATAGGTAGTACCTATAGGTAATATAATATAGGTAGGATTGTAATTTTATTTAAATTGCTGGAGCCTAATTTAAGTAATGGTGAGCAAAACAATGTTTAAAAGTCCCATAATTGCCTACTTAACAATACCAATCTAGAAGGTAGTTATCTTAAATTGGTCTATAGCATATAAAAACATATGACTATGACCGTGAACGTTAAGAATGCTCAATATGTTAATTTTCTTATCGGGTTTTGGAACGTCGCCAAGAACGCTTATCTTGCTAAAAACTTACACTTTTATCCACTACATTGGCCACTAGAAGAGTGCTCTATATTGATATCGAAACTTTGCTAAGAAGATAATAATAATATTATCATTTATTTTTGCTGAAAACTGAATTTTGGCTCGAACTTCAGAAACTTTAGTTTTCCGAACGATGCATACCATGTCATATTAAAACTTTGATTTTTTCTTTTTTGTTTTTTTACCTATTTTTGCTATTAACTGTAACAATGTTGTCATTTTGTTTAATTTTCGTATCCTTGAATTAGAATCTAGGCTTGTTTATAACTGTTATCTTTCAGAACTATACATAACATCTATTCATACCTATCTGCATTAATCTACACTAATATTATGAATAGGAAAGATTTGTATTTTTATGTGTATGTTTGTAGTGAATAAAATCAAAAACTACTGTGCCGATATCAAACAAATATTTCACCTTAATAAATTAAGATTGTTTCAATGATATAATTTTAAAAATAATTTACTACATAGTGTTGTTATTGAACCAAACATCAAGAAAAATTTAAAATTAATCCTAAATACATAGTATGTCACTGGCGACATTATTTGAACTTTAAACCTATTTTTATCATTAGTAAAACTATACTCTTTATGTCAAAGTAAACACATAATAAATTAAATCTGCAGCATAATTTACTCAGTATACTAAAAAGTAATTAACTGTTAACTCAAATAAACACGTAACTAAAACATTTGTTAACTCTCAACTGAATTATAATTGAGAACATCCAATCACGGAGTTTGTATAAACAGTCCGTGTTTGGCGCGCAAATAAGCATCGTGCATATATTACACCCTGTATATGACAGAGTAATGAACCGTGGTATGGAGCCGTGGCTTAAGTGGTATTTAAGGAGAATAATTTTATATATAATCCCTGAATTTCCAATGGAGAAGAAAATTCTATAAATAATTTTTCAAAATATGATTTTGGAACGTCAGTTGCAAACAAAATAAATAACAATTATTTACTGTCACACAATTTAAATTTATTTTATTTTACTATCAATAAAAATTAATGTTAATTTATTTATTTTAACATTGTTCTTGTGGAACCTTAGGCTATCAGAATATAGTTTGGATGTGTGCGTGTAACCGAATCTCAAACGTTGTCACGGTATTTTGATAGTTTGAATTCTGAGTTTAAATCTAGAATGTTGTCACGCTTTTCAATTGGTTGGTTCGTTAGCGTGTCTAACAAATGCAATTATTATTCTGTGTAAACTATTCTGTTGATTGTAACGTATCACTTACTTGAAATATGCGGTAAGTTTATCTGTAAACATTGTTTAATTGTTGCAAAGATTATGTATTTAAATGAAAAATTTACGTGTTCCTTTGTAAACTGTACATTTTTTTGAATAAGTATAGAAAGAAAATCGTTTTTTTTTTGCTGTGCCATTTAAGCTATATCCGTATAGATTCTCATCCTTGAAATTGGAGCTAACATACCATTACAAATGTTCCCAATAGTCCAACAACTTAAATTTATAACGAGTGAACCAACTAGTTCATTTCGTGTGTCAATATTGGGGCCTTGAGAGAACTTGCCGGTGTCAGTGTTTATTTTAATCTGATTTGATTAAAGATTTACTTCGACAGTTCAGGTGAGTACAATCTGCAAGTGTGCTTTTGACAATTTACATTTAATATTAAAAATAGAAGGGGATATTAAAGTTTGAAGTAACTTGTGATGACTTCAGTCAGCTTAAAAAATGGTTTATTGTCAATAGAGAAAATATTATTATTCACGTTTTTTTTTACTATTTTCTTACGGTAGAAATGATTGAAACCGGTTTATCTAATTTTGATCTGAAACCTTAGGACGGTTTGGTATATAAAAATATAGGAGAATTTATTCCATTGAAAATATAAAAAAACTTCTACAGTGATATTATCTCACATCTCACGAAAATTCAAATTATTTATTTTGCAAATAGAATTTACAATCACATTTACACGTCACTTTTGTGCTCGCTGGAGTCAAATTGAGAGAGTGAATGAGACTGAAGACTATCTATGATAATCACATGTTTTATGGTAACGGGGCGAAACCGCGTACCATAGCTAATAAAATATATAAAAAGTAAAAAAAATCTGATTATGTTCTAAACTAGTTTGGCATTCAACGTTAGTAGTAGCATTATTTAAGTTCGAATTAAATTTTGATAATAACTTAATTTTAAATAGTTGTAGTCCGCGACTCCGCGTGGGTGTCGCGACAAAAAGTAGCGTATGTCCCTTCTCTGGCTCTAGACTATCTCTGTACCAAACATTTAAATTCAGATCGGTTTTGCGGTTCAGCAGTTTAGGCGTGATTGACACACAGACAGAGTTACTTTCCCATTGATAATATTACTTAAATATCACAGATAGTCGATCAAATTTCAAAGTCATTATATCTATCCCTTTGTAGTATTTCACTGTTGAAAAGAAGATACGGTGAAATATCTCCTAATATTTATAAGTCAATGGCGGGTCATTGGCTCAATCAATTAACATAATTATTACCCAATATCGGGTGAAACTAAAAGTAAAACTAACAGAATGTTGAATTGAATAATTTAGATTTTTATTACAACTCGTCCATTCTTGGTATGAATGACGCAAAACGCATGGTATTTAAAATAAGAAAGCAAGAATTTTGAAAATTGGTTTTATTCTAGAATGTTCTTTTAATAGGCATGAGTTAAGCATAACAAGCGTAGGCTTTTTCCCAAATTATATTGGTGTCGACTTCCAGTCTTACCAGATTTAGCTAGATACCGTTTTTTATTTGAAACGACTGCCTATCTGACCTCCACAACCCATCCATACCAAGACTGGTTTTCAGAAAGAATTCAATAGGTTATGCACCATGACACATTAAAAATACATTCTTCAGGTTAGTCGATTTTGAGTAGTCCACTATCAAGTTACATTAAATATTATATTAAATTCCTCAATTAAAATCGTAATATAATTAGATTGAAGTTTAAAGTACCTACGTGACTGTATTTTTCTTACATGTGGAGTTTACCGATAAGTCATTGTTACACTGTTTTTGTTACTACATGTACCTCACGTTATTCTAAGTGTACGGGTATTTGTCTGTGAATTTAAGATGAAGAGGTTCAAGATAAGTTTTCCTATTTGTGTCCATCAAAGTTAAATAAAGATAAGTGCGCAATATGAACTCATTCATTTCAGATGTCCATCGTCTGCGCTTAGTAGAAACACTCGTAGTGGGTACAAGATCATGGTCGGGCGTGACCTCTTGCACAACACACTATCGTACACAATAATTGTGATTGTTGGTGAACCTAATAAATAAATAAAATAAAAATACCTAAAAGTTATGAACAATCTAATAATAACTTATTTAATTATGCTAATATTTACAGAACACAAATTATTGAAGAGTAATATAAATTATTATATAGTAGCGCTGGCAACCATATTTGGTAAATAAAAGCCACAATAAACTTGTATTAGGCCTTCAATATGACTAAGTATTTTACGATCGCTATTAATGATTCTAAACGAAAGTTAATACCCATATCGGGACAGCAATATCACAGCTCTAGGATATTTTATTTAATATCATTCCAATCTCGGAAATCGACAAATCTTTGATACGTTTTAATTAAAAGAGAAATGATAAGAATTAGGCCCAGTTTTTTGATCCCGAGTTAACTCAACCAATGGGTAAAATAATTAACTCTCCAACTTATTTGACCATTGGATAGACTAACGATTTATATAAAACCTAATAAAGGTAATCAGGAGCATAGAATTGAACATCTTTTCCCTAGAAACATAGGTCGAAATCTTATTTACTTTATTTATTTATATATTAATTAATCATCTTTTCATACAAAAATAAGTCACGTGATCTGTCACTTTGTATGAAAAGTTCATTTTCCATTTTAAGATTTCGATGTATGTTCGTTGCGGAAAGTGGTTCAGTTTTATGCACCTGATTAATTCGTTGAATATACGCACTCCTTTTAAATTAATCCTGTATTTTAACTATTTGTTGAGTTAACTCGGTATCAAAAAACTGGGCCTTAGTTATTAAATGAACCAGTTACAGATAAGTCGCAATTTTCTGGCTTATATCCTGGTGATTAATGGAGGCGAGATATTACTATCGACATAGATATAATGCCGGCTTCCCGCGGAGCGCGATATCGCGGATCACCCCGCACGGCAGACGACCAGAGCAGTCGCGCACCATTCGTCCAGTTTCGTGTGAGTTATGCGAATTGAACTCATTTTCAACCGACATAAGGTATACTTCAGAGGTACCTAGTCTATATAAATAAAAATGAATGTTGGATACATAACTCAAGAATGGCTAGACCAATTCGGCAATTTTTTTTTATGTTCCCTAAGGTCCACGGAACGTTTTAATACTAATAATATCTTTGGACAATCTCACACACGGCCATCTGATCCCAAACTAGGCAGAGCCTGTACTATGGCAACCAGACAACTGATAAACAAACTTATATATATCTAAATACATACGTATTATAGATAAATAACACCCAGACACAGAACAAATGATCGTGCTCATCACACAATGATTTGTCCTGGGTGGGAATCGAACCCACGACCTCCAGCTTAGCAGTCAGGGTCACTAACCACTAGACCAACAGGCCCTTATACTAGAAAAAAAACATAACTTTTGACAGAACGAAGTTTGTCGGGGCAGCTAGTCCTATATAAAAACACAGGCGTAGAGAGTATCTCCGCTACCACGAACAATGCTTTCCCCGTGGACCACATCACGCACCGTCGGAAGCCGGCTTAAGGTATGACTTGCTCTGTCTAGACATCGTGGGCGTAAAACCCTAAGTATAGTTTTCAACTGTTTATTTACTAAAGTGTGTTGACAGAGCTCTTTTGTTTCCTATTAAGATTTATACGGTAGTGATTGCAGAGATTTTAGTTGCAAATGCTACGCAGAATTACTTGTGTAAATAGAGGGGAGATATAATGTTATTATACCACCGTATTGTTATATTTAAGCTTGTTTTCATGGTAATAATGTAATGTATACAGTGTTTGAAAACTTGAGATGTTATTTTTATTCCTACAAAGGAAGTAAACTGTAATTTTTCTAATAAATTAATAAGGGAATGTTTATTTAAATCATTTAATTAATATTTTAACATCAGAAATGATTTTTAACAAGACTAGAGAGAGGAATCCCTAGTTTTAATGTATTCTTCTGCCTACCCTTTTCCTAAGCTGTGTTGGGGTCGACTACCAGTTTTACTGGATAGATAGTTGCGATGTAAAATGTATTTGTCTGTATTTCAAAATACCCCTAGTAAGTCTGTATGTACATAGGTATCTGTTTAAACTTAAACACTTTCAAAAATCTAAACAAAAAGTGAAAAAAATAAATTAATGAAAAAGTGTTTATTCACAGAAATATTTTTATAAAAGATACCTACTTTTGCCAAACTGCAAGAAAGTTTTGTTGCCAGAGGTACCTCCTTTTTTGTTTTGTACCTAGCATATTTTTTTTTTATATAATAGGTATATAAAATAACTGTGAATCAAAATTTATAAGAAAAACTGTAATTATTTAATTGAATCCTGTATATAATAATGGTTACTGTACGTTTATCAGCAAATGTTTATAAAGGTGCCACCCGTGCGACACCGGGACGGACCGGTAGTATATATTTTCGTTAAGGAGCAGAATCATACGTCGTTATTACGTATTTATATTATAACTGCAATAAGACTCATTACTTACGTAACAGTATATTTACTATTAAAGTAATCTTCGGAAATGAAAGTGATGCGTCACTTAACGAACGTAACGTAACGAGTCACTTTAGGTTAAATAAACTTTTAACTGCGGATACATTGCCGACGGGGAACAACGAACCTGTTTATTACTTGTGTTTAAAGTAGTGTCAATCATATAATTGTTTGAACACATAGTCACTTTAATGTTGGATTGGAAAAAAAATGGGCCAAAATTATTATTCCCCGATTAAGGCGAAGCCAAAAAGAAGGAAGAATGGATGCATTTCTGGATTTCTATTTGAGTTATTTAAATACTACTATAATCCTACTAGGACCATATACCCAAAAAAACCAGAAGCAAGCATTTTCAAGATTTTTATACGATTCGTATTTTAATACTATTAACAATTATCCTTTAAAGCAAAATACTGGCACTAAAAATACAAAATAAATACTGCAGTGTAATATAATGTGTGTAAAGAATGCGAAAAGCAAGTAATTAATGCGTGATAATTACATACAACTTGAACAAGACTGTTCAAATTGATTTATTTTTTACAACCATCTGAAGCTTTCTAGTTTCAGTCGTATCCATTTTGAAAACTTGAATTCAGAAAACCAGAGCCGAAAATTCGTAAAGACATTTTTGCATGCACTACCTGGCATGAAATTTTTCATTTGCAACCATGAATATTGTGTACCGGAACGTTTGTGAATAATACCCTTTTTTTAGTTAGTTTTCTTTTTAATAGAGTCTATATATTATCTATCCGGATTTCTGTGCACGAGGTTACAGTTTCAATTCCTTTACAGGCAGGTACAAATATATTTATTTTTGGTCGTAAGTTTAACATTGGTAAACGGTAAAGGACAAACATCGTAAGGAAACCTGGATTCTAAAAATCGTTATACGAAATCGCCAACCCACAATTAGCCAACGTGGTGATTAAAGCAATCCATATCTTAACGAGACGTGGCCTGTGCCCAGCAGTGAGACTCTTAAGCCAGAGTTATTTATTTTAAATTTACTGCCAACGAGCAAACGGCTCACCTAAAAGTAAGTAAATATATTATCTCTGCTAATGGACAACTCTCTTACACAAGATGCGTCTTCGAATAAAATATTAATTTGGGTTATATAATACTGGCCTATAAGTGTCCCACTGCTGGGCACGGGCCTCTTTTCATATAGAACAGGAACGAGCATTGATCACCACGCTGGCTCACTGCGGGTTGTCGACTCCAGATTCCAATTTTTGGAGTCCAGGTTTCCAGGGTTCCTTTATCGATTGTTAATGACGTCTTATAATACTTAAGAAAGTACATATAACTTAAAAAAAAGTCACATCAGTACTTGACTGGGTTCGAACCTGCAATTTTGTGCATGAAAATCCGTTCATTGAACCGCTGGACCACCACGACGAATTTGGGTTAGGTATATTTCTACTAAATTCAATGATTAATGTAATTAACCTAATGTAAAATAACTGATCAAAAACTTATACAGAAGTGATAGTTATATATAGTTATTACATAATACAATGTACTAGCGAAAAAAATATGATAAACATCAATCGAAAACAAAGGAATCAAGATAAACAAATGAAAGACTGCATTAAAGCGATAACACCTCTTTATGCTTCAAAACAATACATTGTATTACATGTATGTAAAAGGCTTCTGCTATTATATATAAAACCTGTTATCAACCCATGCAGTACTGGAGCAGGGATTTTAAACCTTTTGGTTTCAAACAGCTTCAGTCTTGTTTTTATTCAATTGTAACAAAATAACAAATAAAAATGTAATCTCTTCTAATATATAAAATTCTCGTGTCACAGTTTTCGTTGCCATACTCCTCCGAAACGGTTCGACCGATTTGTATGAAATTTTGTGTGCATATCGGTTAGGTCTGAGAATCGGCCAACATCTATTTTTCACACCCCTAAGTGATAGGGGTGGCCCTCTCCAGATTTTTTTAATATGGCAGAACAAAGTTTGCCGGGACAGCTAGTTTATCTATATTTTTTACTCCCGTTACTTGTTGTTTAATTATAATCATGCAATGCGATAGTTTAAAAGTGAGTCAGTTTATTTGAAATCCAATGAAAAATATAAATGTAACAATACCTACAATTATCAATAATTAAACTGCCTAAGTAGCAAAGTTAGGGCAAAATTAATTATAGTACCTTGTGTCGTGTATGGAAAATAAGAGTAGTTTTAAAATATTAACTTTATGTACCTATAATTATTTCCGTTGGTCCAATAGAGGTGCGAACCATAGGTTGAGAATGACTGCTTTAGTTTCTCTCCAGCAAGTTCGTTAAGTTTGCGCTTGACCTTATGCCCTGTAACCTTAGTTACTCGCAAAACGTACAAATAACCTTTTATTACAGTTAATACGGTATAAGATTATCGTTTCTGAGAAATATTTTATTAATATCTACCTTTATCGTAGCCTCGTACCTACTTATATAATAAATTATTGTTTCGTTGGTTCATTAATTTGATAAGTAATTGAATTTGTGTACCTTCTTGATTTCTATTGAAAGGCAGTGAACTTTCACGAAACTTAAACCTCAATTTAATATTTGAATTGTCCTTGGTTATGAATGTCAAATTCATAACCAAGGACAATTTTCTCATATTCTGTAACTAAGCGTGTCTTAAATCTAAGTATGTATTTTCATATATAAAGCTAACACATTTGAATAGTTACGATAACATGGAAAACAAAAACCATCTGTATTGTTGTTTTTTTTAATATTTGATCAAAACAATACCAACCACAGTAAAAACTTATAGTAAAATTAGGAAATCAGTATGATTATTACATCTTTCTTTGACTTTTAAATGTAAATTAGACTGGCCTGTTGGTTCAGCGGTTAGTGACGCTGGTTGCTATACCCGAAGGTCGTAGGTTCGATGTCCAGTCAGTAAAAATCCTTAAGTGCAGGACATGACGATTTCATCTGCCCGGGTATAATTATCAGTTGTCTAGTTGCCATTATACACGCACTGCCTTGTTTGGGATCAGGTGGCCGTGTATGAGTTGTCTCAGGATATTATTATTTGTAGATATTTTTTTTATTCGCGGGATAACTTCGGGAGAAGAGATCCGGTCTTTTGAAAGGCGTACGTGAGGACTCAGGTCCAACTTATTATTCTAAGCCAACAAAACACCTTCTAAACCTTTTGTTAAGGAATATTACTATCAAATTCTAAGGTCTTACTGGAAATCTTTGTCATCATTAGCCTATAGACATGTCAACATTTCAACACTAATGGTTCCTATGACATTTCACACAATAGACCATCGATCTTAAGCCCAAATAATAGAACTACAGTCGATTTTAACGACCAGTTTCTGTATGCAAGTCCTACTGCTGGGAAAAGGCTCCTTCTCACATATAAACAAAGAACGAGCATTGATCACCACGCATGCTCACTGCGAGTTGACGATTCCCGATTCCAATTTTTGGAATCCAGGTTTCCTCACGATGTTTTTGTTCATTGTTTGTCAACAGTGTCTTACAATCGTTAAGATAGTACTTATAACTTCAAAAAAGTCACATTGGTAGTTACCAGGGTTCGAAACTGCACCCATGTGCAAACGAATCCGGTCATGGAACATCTAGGCCACCTGGACATTTTATTTTTATATCGTTTTAAACTCTGATCAACAAATCATTTTACAGCGTGCGATCTTACTCAACCAATCACGTGGCCATACAGATTGAGACGTTTTCAATTTGGTACCCTGAATACTGAAACGCTAATTAACTTTAAGATATTCTGAAATATTAATTTATGGCCGAATACTGAAACGTCAATCAGTTTGAGGCCGCCGTTAAGTCTCATGCTGCCTCTGTCACTTTAAGGTGTAAAGTAGCGACAGAGACAGTTAAGTTAAAATTTAAGTATTCCGGAATTAAACTTGTATTCTTCTCACGTATGTTGAAAAGTGGAGTATTGTGTTTATTAACGTGACATTGTCAGATCGACTCAGATTTAGGAACATACCCTTTTAGCTCTCGGCTGTATAACGAAAAGGGTACGAAGATAAAAAGGGTCTTTTACAATACAGATACGAGGTTTCTTTCTAAAATCAGAGATAAATATTGCTAATATTTTTCCATTTTTTACTACACACCTATAATATTTAGTACTTACCTACAATATCAAACTTGTTATTACAATCTTGTACTACTCTTGTACTAGCTTTGGACCGCGGAATCACCCGCGTTATAAACTCCCGATCCCGTAAAACATGTCTATCGCAGTCATCTATAGTAGTGACTGCACGGATAGACGAGTGGTATAGGTCACCACGCTAATTACCACTGTGCGCGACGTGCTGCGGGTTCGATCCCCGCATGGGACAAGCATTTGTGTGTGATCCACAGATACTAATTGTTCCAAGTCTGGGTGTTCTTTGTGCATGTGATTTGAATGTTTGTGAAACCCCCGCGACACAAGGATTAAATTCCTTAGTGCGGGCGTCGTTTTATTTAAAATAAATAAATAAGAAATAAATCTATAACTTTCATATTATGAGATCTCAAAAAGTGTTTGTTTGTTTTTTTTTTGTAATTTTCTCTGACCATAACAAACACAAAACAAAAAGAATTATCCAATTTGATGCATTTATCAGAAGCTATGAGCTTATTTACGCATCTGGCGACTTTTTTTTTATTATGTTATACAAAAGTTCTTCATATTCCTTTGTATTGACTTTCTTCAGTTGAAATATACACTTATACCACACCTAATAGCAAAACTACAATCTTATCTCATCTCATATCTTTAAACAAGCAATTCTTGTAGGTATATATATATATAATCTGAATCTCGAAAAAGGCTCCAACGATTTTCATGAAATTTTGTATGCAGGGAATTTCGGGGGCGTTAAATCGATCTAGCTGGGATTCATTTTCAGAAAATGACCGACAAGACGAGCACAGCTCGGTCATCCAGGTACTTATCATTATAACAGCAATTAAAAGTTTGACGCCATTTTTTAGATTTTAATTAGATATGTTTGTTTATTTTTTCGTGTGTATGTATACCTACGATTTATTACTTTAGTTAAGTCAAGATTGTATATATTTATACAAAATATGTATCCTTACTATACTTATAAACTCAATCCGTGCTATAATTCGAATACAAACAAGCAATTATAGGTTTCCGAACTACATAAAATATAGTCTATTGTACCTACTACAAACCAACAAAAAGTCCCCAAACTACATTCTAAGAAGCTTAGGTATATGCAAAAAGTTTGGTAGTTGGTAGATAATGGGTAATTCCTTACAGTCTGAAGGACTCACATGAGAACTAACCAGATCGATATCGCGTCATTGTTATATTACAGCTTCTACGCTTATTCCCACAGTATGAACGGAAACAACGCAATATTCGCTCGTAAACCTTCAGAATAAGATGTGATTCTACTGCAAACGCTTATGGGAAAAGGTTTTATTAGTAATGGTTACATTTAAGTGTCGAAGCGATCTTAGTCTTACTTTGAAACATACATGATTAATTTTTATGGAGTGCGTATATTGTACGAGGTAATCATGTGCATAAAACTGAACAAATTTCAGCCTATAGCCTTCCTCAATAAGTGGGCTGTCTAACAGTGAAAGATTTTTTCAAATCTGACCAGAAGCTTCTGAGATTAACGCGTTCAAACAAACAAACAAACTCTTCATTCAAACAACGCTTATAATATTAGTATAGATTTGCACATCATGTGCGTAAAATAAATAAATAAACGAACTTTATTATCTTTCAAGATACTAGTTAAATATAACCCTTCGTACAGCGTAGCTATAAATACGATTGAAAAATATTGTTAGCTAATATTTGAAGAAGGAATCACATTTCGAAGAAATTGTATACCTATTTGTTCTCTCAAGATTAAAGATGCAAAAAGTGAGTCGATTCGACGACCCGTCTCGAGTGACGGTAAATCCGAACCCGGAATAGTACCATATTTTAGAGAAGCCATTTATTTTGAAAGCGGAGTATTGCGAAGATATTTCATAAAGGTCGCTATTATTTGTAATTCCCGAAGGTATGTTAGATATTTCCTTTCGTTTGACTACTCAGTTTGAAGCGTCAATTTAAAATGTCTTTACTACTTGAATTATGGATGTCTTTATAATACCTACATATAATCACACAAATAAATAATAGAATATTCTCAATTATAATCTTTTACGATTTTTCAATGTTTATTAGGTGAGTCGAAATCATTGTCTTAAAATTTAAAACTGTACGAATTTCATAAAAAAAAATGTGTTTTTGTATGTTTATAACGATTGAGCTCAAAAAACTAAAAAAAAAAACAGAAAATTTTTTCACCATTAAATACTACATTATCCCTGGCTGAGTAACTACTTATAAACAATAATATTAATTATAATAAATGTCTTATTTTTCGCGCTAGTGAAGCTGCGAGCTGTAGCAAGTTGTATAAACAAAGACAACGGTACTATCATTTGAACAAACCTAGTAAAATCCATTTATGTTTCTTAAATAACAGATTATAGCCATAAGACTATGCAATCAAATTTACATTATAACCTTACCGCGAATTAGTCTCACATATCACTATACTACCAACAGCAGTGTAACGAATGATAACTCAACACCTTATTAAGGTTAATAACCATAAACAAAGCATCAGATAATAATAAAACGAGTATCTATTGTCGGTAATAATGTCATTATTGTCAACATTAGAAAATCACGTTGAAAAACGACGGCCATTGCCTACATACAGAAAAAGAGTCTGTGCTGCACTACGGCCTCAACAATGCATTGTTCCGTTAATTCTAAGAAAATTACAATGTTGCCGTAAAAGTATGTGTTTTGTATTGATATGATCTTTAATTAAAGGTTTTTTAAACAATTTTGTGATTTAAGAAATGTGTAAATCTTGCATGGTCAGTTTCATGGTCATTTGGGATAAGAAGCGGCGGTAGCATAATGGCTAGGGCGTCGGACTTGCGATCATGTGGTTGCGGTTTCGAATCCCACCCATTAAACCACCGCCGTGTACTCGTAACACAAGCATCTTAGCTTTACACGAGGGGTTAATGAGATTACTAGTAATGTGCGACCCACATTGTTAGTCATCTTTTTAAAAAAATATATGTATGTTCTATCCCGTCACGCGAGATACATATGTCATATTTTCATATATTTTTCATACATTGGAATTGCTTTTTTATTTGGCTATTGTAGAAATACAAAATGATTACAAGACTAGGTTTGTTTGTTTGGTAGAGTCAAATAGTTTTGCTTTTGTTTTAAAATGTTCTTAGGTTTGGTGTCGTCAGTCCAATTGAAGTCGTTTTTTTTACATTTTGTGTAATAAGTTATTAGTGTTGCTAACTTACAAAATACGCTTTTCAAAGTCCGGAAAATAAAACTACATAACAATAACCTCTTTTTTCCTTGTCGTAATACCTTAAAATATCTCTCAATAACATTTAAGTGTGGGAATCGTAATAAATAGTTCCTTTATCCTCATAGTTAACCTACTGTCCACATAATTCACATTGACAAATATACATTAACCCCAACATAGGTACATAAAAATATATTTGTCTTTTGTTTCGAATTATTAATTTGAAACTTGTCCGCATTTCAGTTTCCCACGTTTTCAATTGTTGGTATATTTGTTGGTAGACCTATAAAGTAAATTATAGGCAGTTTTATTAATTATCTTGGATAAATAAATAAGTATAATATAATAATAATATCCACCTGTGTGCCGGTGGGACTCACAACTAAGAAAAGGCCTTTTCTCATATACATGATTAATTAAAAAGGAGTGCGTATATCCAACGAGGTAATCAGGTGCATAAAACTGAACAACTTTCCCCAAGGAGCATAGGTCGAAATCTTAAAATGGAAAATGAACTTTTCATACATAGTGACAGGTCACGTGACTTATGTTCAGTTCAGTTAACAATAAAAGTATTTCTCAAATCGGACCTGTAGTTTCTGGTATTTGTTAGTTCAACTAAACAAACAAACTCTTCAACTTCATATTATTAATATAGATTTTATCGGATTAATGTTATGTTCTGAACAATTACTTAGTAGATAATAAACTACATATTACCGTAATTTGTAATAATGCAATCTAATATCGAACTTACATAATTATAATAGCATTGTAGAGAATGTAGTAATGCAGTCACGAATAAATACGGAACCCGGCTGTGTTCTGTTTTCCTGTGCTTTATTATAACGAGATTTGGATCAAGTAATTATGTTGGTAAACGAATTGGTCGTAGTTAAAATGTTTGAGGTTCGAATACTGAAAAGGACAACTTGCAACAAAAAAGTATTTTATTTTTATTCAAAAGCATCGTTAATGATTTGAATGACTGGTTACAGTACAGTCTGATAATAATAGACCCTTTCAATAGACATCAACAATAAGTCGTCCTAAAAGTCAGACAGCAAATTTCATAGTAGCTCCTATTCCAAATTACTACTACAACTGACCCACATAAGAATTGATGCAAAAGTACCTATCACAGATCATGGCAGATTAACGAAGCACGGTTCGAAAATCATTTCACAATGCACTCATCGATTTCATCTCAATAGATAATTTCTATTGCGAAGTTATAATTGCAAATAGGTATAATGACGGGTGATATTAACAATGTATACTTATTGTGAAAATAATTTGTCTCTGTCTTACTTTGTCTTGTTGAAAAGATTTTGTACATTCGAGATTTTACATAATAGTTAAATGTACCAATAAGTGTTAGATTAAATAGAAGAATATTTACTCTACAAGCAATTGCTATGTTTTTATTAGAAAACTGGTTTGGCGTGGGATTTGGTTACCTCGTCAAATTATAGCCTATAACCTACCGCAATAAGTGGGCTGTCTAACAGTGAAGAATTTCCAAATCGGTCTAATAGTTCCTGAGATTAGCGCGTTCGAACAAACAAACAAACTCTTCAGTTTAATAATATAAGTATAGATTAGTGAATTATACAACAATATGTAATCGTATAAAATATTTTTAACCTTCAGTTTAATGTAAGCTAGGTATGTTAATTATTTTACGTTGCAACCAAAATGTATAAGATTTGCTAAAGGTAAACTTATAAAGTAAAAATAATAAAATCGATTCTCTCTGAACATTCATAAAGAAAAATATACGATCATAAACATCATTGAATTAAAAATTAATATCATTGAGGCGCATTGAACGTTATTTTAGAATGCCATTACATTGCCTTTCAATAAAATAGCTGATAATATTATATTTATTATATCTATTTGTATGCTATTAATTTAGTTTTAATGTTTACTAACCAGTAAAGTTCAAAAATCTTTAAGCGATTGGATAAATAATATAAGGTCAGAGGCGCTATATATTACATCTTGTTACCTCAACACGTAAATCTTAAACATTTAAATTAAAAAAATATGGCTTGTTAGCAATGTGCTTTGAGCACTACTAGTATTCTTGTTAACCCCACATGTTAATCTAAATGCTAGTCTTACGAATGGGTTCACGTCGCTAGTGCAAAGGATTTCAAACCGGCAACCATTAGATCGCAAATCCGCACCCTAGACATTATGATACCGCTTCAAATGAAAGTAAATATTATAAAGTGATTATACACGATAGTTATTGTAAATATTTACCTTTCATTTTATTTACAACGAGCGACCCAGTTATACATTTGACAACAAAAAATGCAAGTCGAGTTTATACACATCGCGCACATAAAATCGCATGTCGGCTCGCCATCTGTCATTTTCCTATCAAAACTTTTTTTTAGTATCGAAGAAAATATAATTACTTGCATTGTCGTTTATTTCTACGCATGCGCGTAATAATTAATTCCGTCAGTCACCTCACATTTCCTTGTGAAGACAATGGACATTTTATTCATTTGTTTTCCAGGGGTTGTAAGCGAACAATGACTTTAAAGTTTCACAAATGTTTATTGCGGTTATAAGCAGCTGTACAAAAAAAAACACTTGTATTCTCCGATACTTCAATACCGAATTTTGTGGTAATCATATATATCGCAAACGCAAAATACGCGCTAAGTAGAGGTACAGACGCCTACAAAGTGGCGGAAAATTGTCGTGCGTATTTGTTTCGTTTTTCGCGCCGTCTTTAACCATCAAGAATGTTTATGCTTTGTTTAATGTGCAAATCAGGATATTGGCAGTTGCGTGTTATCTTACTTTTCAAATAAACGTGCGCAAATATCACAAAAAATTACATGCGATTGTTTTTGTACGCATACTAACTTTTAACGTTTACGAAAAATACCAACATTTACTGGAAAATAAAAATAATGAAACAAATGAAAAATGACTTACCTAGAAAAACGAAAATCTTCATTGTAACGGTTTAACAGCTAGCAACACTGACACAAGTTCAAAAGTAACAGAATTAGTTCGAAGTTCGAATGCGTTTGAGAAGCGGCGTTCGACGTGGTCCGTCGCCGAGCCGCGTGTGTTAGATGCGCGTGCGCAGGCCGGGGACGGTGGCGCCTTCACTTTCTACGTGGTGGGGCTCAGGAGGATCGGGAAACCAAGGGTTTGTTGACATCACTGCGTACGGACGAATGCGTAATCGGATGAATTAATTACTGCTACGACAGTTAGTACAAATGTCGTAGGCGGTGTAGTTAGTAATTAGTCTACATTTCGTAGTGAATGTGTGAACTGTCCTTCATGTGCAATATCTACTTATATTACCAATAGTTTTAATGCAGTCACTGTAATGAGCATGTAATAATAACGTACTTTAGAAGTACTTACTATTACATTACCGAATTCTCTTGTTTGGCATAATAATGCCAAACAAGAGAATTCGGTATCCTCGAGGACTTCAGTTATTGGTATAATAATACCAATAACTGAAGTCCTCGAGGATAGAAAAATCTTGACCAAGAGCTCAAATGGGCAAATGAAAGTAGCTCCACTTAATTTGTCATCCTTCACAATTACGTAAAGCATACTTTAATCTCATTCATAAATATATTGACGTACAGTCAACCACAACAACATATATCTATACCTACAAAGCAAAACGATTAATTTATGCTAACAAACATCAACTTTTGTAGTAGACTGTACCTAATTTTCTTATATTCTTTGTCTTTACTCCTTGAATGTACTTATCTTCGGAGATTTGCACCACAATTTATTATGATTAATCTATTATGACGTACATACATCGACCTTAGTCGTAGACTGTATCTAATTTGCTTATATTATTTGACTTTTCTGCTCGAGTGTTCACTATATAGAGTGTTCCATTTTGTACATATTATCAGACGACCTCCGTGGTCGAGTGGCGGACACACCGGTTTTCAAGGTGTCGCCAGCTCTGAGGTCCCGGGTTTGATTCCCGGACGGTAGAAAAACAATTTTTTACATTGTCTCGGGTCTGGGTGTTTGTGGTACCTTCGTTGTCTCTGATTCCATAACACAAGTGCTTTAGCTACTTACTTTGGATTCGGAGCAATGTATGTGATGTTGTCCACATTTATAGAGAAAAAAAATATATAATATTTGCATTATCTCCAAGTAATCAGTGTTTGTCTAGCCGACTTGTGTGCAGTCAGGTGGACACAGTCTGTTCAGATCACGCAGCAGATTAGACCCAGACAAGACCAGCCTCGATCCATTAATTTCACTTGTTTTCTCCAAAACTGGTAACTTTGCGTTTACTTTCTGTAATATGTTTGTTGGTGACGTGAAATATTACCTGTGTGTGGAATGTAGTCCCTCAACATACTTGTATTACAATTCTTAAGCTAATAATCTATGTATTGATATAATTGTGGAATTGCAATAAAGAATATGAATGTAAGTATATAACCACATATATATATTAGGTATATAATATTAATACCATTAAGTATACGAACGGGTCTGTTGGTCTAGTGGTTAGTGACCCTGTCTGCTATGCTGGAGGACGTGGGTCCAAACAGGACAAATCTAGGTGTGATGAGCACGATCATTTAATCTGTGTCTGGGTGTAATTTATCTATAATATGTATGTATTAAGAAATATTTTAGTATGTTTACCGGTTGTCTGGTTGCCGTCAGTCAGCCGCAGTTTCGGATCAGATGGCCGTGTGTGAGTTGTCCCAAAATATCATGTAATTATATTCAAAATCTTGATATTATACTCATATAGAATAAGTTGATTTAATTTACCGGTATAGACTTCGAACTTATTGATAATTATAGTTAGGTATGTGTAAAATGTTATCATCACCAGCTCAGCATTCGATAATACTCATTATTAGTGGGACAGTTTTTTTTATTATTTTTTCAGCACAGCATATAATAATATAATATATACTAGCGCTTTCTCACGGCTCCACCCGTGTAGTAGTCGGCTATGGCGACAACAAGTAGCCTATTATAGCTTTCATCGATAAAGTGGGATCTATCACTGAATTTTCAAATCAGACCAGAAGTTTCTAACATTAGCGCGTTCAACCAAACATACAGTAAACAAACTCTTCAGTTTTATGATATTATTATATTTAACTTTATCACATCATAGTAGTAAATTAATAACTATACCATAATTATTGTAATTGTGTATTTCCTTCAGGCAAGAAGTTATATCCAAAGAAATAAATTCGTCGTATCATATTTCTTGGTAAAAATGTTTTTTTAGCAAAGCGTTTTGTTTAGGCATTCCTAATAACTGTCAACGCAAAACAAGTAACGAAAGGTATATCCTGCATGCAATTGTTAACAACATAATGTAGACGTAAGTGGATTAGTACGGCGTCACATATCACGAGTCGCGTGCCGATGTTCGTTGACAGTTACACTTCCGCCGAGGAAATTACTTACATTTGCACAAAGAAAATAAACTTTGATTTTGATACTATTGATCGATGAGAGACGGGCGATTACTGTTTTATTTATTTATTTCTCAAAAGTTAATAGTAGAAACTAATTAATAAATGTAACGTTTCTTCGAGTGATCACATTTTCTTTATAGTATTAAAACCTTCCGTGGACCTTAGGGAACATAAAATAAATAATCAAATTGGTTCAGCCATTGTTGAGTTACGCGCTTACCAACATTCATTTTTATTTATACAGAAGAAGAAGATAGACTAGCTGCGATGTTACCCGCGCTTTAATGTATAACTTTTTTTTTCAGGGTTAAAAGTGTATTTAATTAATCTATCTGTTGATCCAGGGTGTCTTTACAGCGCGTTCCCAGATGGTCCTCAGCATAAGAGAAGGGAGAAGCACTCCGGTGGTTTTAGCCGGTAGGAGTCCGGCTCTGATAGGCGAGGATGCCATGAGGATTTCTCCGAGTCAAGAAAAAAAGTGTGTCAGTTACCTCCATACTAAATTATCAAAATTGGTCAAGCCGTTTGAGCGTGAAGAGGTAACAAACATACACACAAAACTTTACTACAAGTGTTATTTTTTCACATAACCTAATATCGGTTAGTCAATGAAAAATATGGACAAGGAAGCAACTTATAGAAACAAATCAATAAATCTAAAGTACCTAAATACCTATATATTTATGTGGAATGAATAGTAAGTGGAAAGGAACGTATGCAAGGGTGTGAGTGAAAGGGTACGAGAGTGAAGGAGAGAGCGAATGAAGAAGGGATATGGCAGATGTGCCGAGAGGAGCGGAAGACGTAAGACGAATAAGACGAATAAGACGATTTTTTAATAATTATATTGTAAGAGGGAAAATAAAAGTGTTTTCACCAAAAAGACTACTTTATTTCACCATTCAATCCCACAAACTTGGGGGCTCGTCCGGGATTGCGGTGAAATAAGTGGATATAATATTACGATGACGACAAAAAATGACCATGATTTTTACGATGCGGCAGCCACGGTATCAGCACAGACGGCACACGGCGATATGTTGCACCTTACCGAACAGCTTATACGAAAATTCAGTGCACAAGACGAAACGCACACAGCATCCATGTGGATACGCGATATCGAAGAAAATGGCGAAATATTTAAATGGACGCCGACTCAACTGTTGTTGGTGGCGCGACGTTCGCTGACCGGCACAGCAGCATTATGGCTACGCAGTGAAAAAATACACAAAACATGGGAAGAGTTGAAAGCAGCTATCGGTAAAGAATTCGCGGATACCATAGATGTGAAGAAGATTCATGAATTGATGAGCACAAGACGAAAGAAGAAAGACGAATCATGCATCGACTACATGCTAGTGATGAAAGAGTTGGGCAAACGCGGAAAAATACCGGATTACGTGGCTATCAAATATATAGTGGACGGCATCATAGACGATGAAATAAACAAGATTATGCTGTATGGTGTCACAACTTATGCGGACCTGAAGGAAAAACTTAAGTTGTATGCGATGTTCAAGACAAACTCCGCTAAGGACAGTCGTCGTAGTAAGCCGCATAATGACACACTGAACAACAGTAATATTATGCGAAACGCGACTGCAATGATGCGATGTTTCAGCTGTGGAGAAAAGAGTCATGCATCGAAGAATTGTCCTCATCAATCGCAAGGAAAAAAGTGTTTCCATTGCAATGAATTTGGTCACATTGCACCAAATTGCCCAGTAAGAAAGATGGCGGACACTGGTTTAAATTTTAAGCAAACGGCGAGTACGTCATCATCGGGCAATCGGCAGATTTCGGGAATGATCGGACGACAAGAACGATTTTCGAAGGTTGGCGCTACTGAACAAGAACAACGACGACCAATCAAAACCAATCAGATGTCAAAAGAAGTGTTCTTCAACTTGATGCGGGACGGCGCCACCGGCAGCGTGAACGATGAACAAAACGATTTTCAGGGCGAAGTTTACATAGCAGCGACGACCTCTTTGAACACAGGCACAAATGATTTGTGTTATGATGTTGGCAATATGCAACCGGACCGAAACAAGGCAGCGATTGGCTATAGCAAAAGCGGCCATATTGAGTATGACACATTGAACGTCAATAAACAAAATAAAGAACTTGATGATGAAAATATACCGTTTACAAAACTGATACGTCATATAAAACCACTAAAAACAGTGTTTGTTCGTGGTAAAACAGGAAGCGCGTTAATTGATTCGGGCTGCGATGTGAATTTGATGTCAAAGGATTTTTACAACGAACTTAACGGGTTAGACTTTGTATTATTGTGCAACGAAAACAATATTACGTTAACCGGTTTAGGTTATTCTAAAGTAAATTCATGTGGTGTGATCATAGCTTAAGAGCCAGTGGACGGCTACCTGTATGTATTTGACCAGACCTGGGATTTTGTACAGTGAGGCCCCTATACCTACCATATATGAGATGGGGGTTCACTAAGCCCTAACTGGTGGACGCGGCGCGCGCTCAAGTAAGACAGGTATCGATTTTTGGCGAATTTAAAATGCATTTGACCACGTCTGCCGTTTTGATATTTGAAAATATATTGTTATTATTATCTGAAAATAACAATGGCAGACCATTATCGCGCGTTTAGCATAGTGGCAGACAGTTTAGAAAGTGCCGAAAAAAATTAAATTTTGAAATTAATTGACCAGATCTGCCATTGATATATTTTATTTATTAGGGTCTTAAAAACTTATATTCATCACGGCAGACGACTTCATTGCGTACACACTTCAGCAGACAACAAAATCTTAGCTACTATCCGGTCAGATGTATGCAAAGACTGTTCATAGCTATCTTTCTTTTTTCCTCTATGGATTACTATTGTACTCATTCTAGCCTATAGTATTTTCTTTTATAGTTACTAGCATTCAAATAAATCGGTTTTTATACCTGAGAGGGCCTTCAGTTATATCCCATCCAGTTTGACCAGACCTGGGGTTTTGTATAGTGAGGCCCCTATACCTACCATATATGAGATGGGGGTTCACTAAGCCCTAACTGGTGGACGCGGCGCGCGCTCAAGTAAGACAGGTATCGATTTTTGGCGAATTTGAAATGCATTTGACCACGTCTGCCGTTTTGATATTTGAAAATATATTGTTATTATTATCTGAAAATAACAATGGCAGACCATTATCGCGCGTTTAGCATAGTGGCAGACAGTTTAGAAAGTGCCGAAAAAAAATAAATTTTGAAATTAATTGACCAGATCTGCCATTGATATATTTTATTTATTAGGGTCTTAAAAACTTATATTCATCACGGCAGACGGCTTCATGGCGTACACACTTCAGCAGACAACAAAATCTTAGCTATAACTAAAGGAGCTATAACTAACTATAACTGGAGACCCTCTCAGGTATAAAACCCGATTTATTTGAATGCTAGTAACTATAAAAGAAAATACTATAGGCTAGAATGAGTACAATAGTAATCCATAGAGGAAAAAAGAAAGATAGCTATGAACAGTCTTTGCATACATCTGACCGGATAGTAGCTAAGATTTTGTTGTCTGCTGAAGTGTGTACGCCATGAAGCCGTCTGCCGTGATGAATATAAGTTTTTAAGACCCTAATAAATAAAATATATCAATGGCAGATCTGGTCAATTAATTTCAAAATTTAATTTTTTCAACACTTTCTAAACTGTCTGCCACTATGCTAAACGCGCGATAATGGTCTGCCATTGTTATTTTCAGATAATAATAACAATATATTTTCAAATATCAAAACGGCAGACGTGGTCAAATGCATTTCAAATTCGCCAAAAATCGATACCTGTCTTACTTGAGCGCGCGCCGCGTCCACCAGTTAGGGCTTAGTGAACCCCCATCTCATATATGGTAGGTATAGGGGCCTCACTGTACAAAATCCCAGGTCTGGTCAAATACATACAGGTAGCCGTCCACTGGCTCTTAAGCTATCACGTTAGACATAACAATTGATAATTGTATATATCGTGACATAACATTCTATGTAATGCCTAACGACTCTGTGCCATTCCAAATGATACTTGGTAATGATTTTCTACGAAATGTAATGATGTTTATGAAAGATTGTATGGTTTGGTTTTTGCCGAAAGATGATTGGATGAACCCAAGCTATGAATGGTTGAAAGATGTTGCATGTTGTTCTAGTTTTATTGATTGTATAGGTCACGTCAGTAATCCTGCTGTAAAAGAAGAAGTAGCAAGGTTAGTGACAAGTTATATCCCACAGAAAAATAAAGAAGCTCCAATAGAATTGAAGATTGTTCTCAAAGATGACTTACCTGTATCTCAGCGGCCACGACGAATCTCATTCAAGGAGCAACAGGATGTGGATCGCCAAATCCAAGAATGGCTTGATGATGGAATTATTAGGGTGAGTTACTCAGAATATTCGAGTCCGTTAGTATTAGTGAGGAAAAAAGATGGTAGTTTAAGAATATGCATTGATTATAGAAGGATTAACAGTAAAATGGTTAAAGATGAATACCCACTCCCTATAATTGAAGATCATATTGACAAGTTGGCTTCAGCTAGGATATTTAGTGCATTAGATTTAAAAAATGGTTTTTTTCATTTACGCGTACACGAAGACTCGATTAAGTATACATCTTTTGTAACGACTACAGGACAGTATGAATTTTTACGTGCACCTTTTGGTTTAGCGACTTGCCCCAAGGTTTTTACAAGATTTATCACAATCATCTTCAGAGATTTGATTGCCAGAGGTATTGTTATTGTTTTCATTGACGATATACTAATTCCAGCGCAAGACGAGTATCAGGCTCTTGAATACCTGAAGGAAGTTCTAAATACTGCATCGGATTATGGGTTGAATATAAACTGGAAGAAGTCTCAGCTGCTAACCAGAAAGGTAGAATACCTAGGTCATGTCATTGAAGGTGGTGCGGTAATGCCGTCGCCAGGGAAAACAGATGCTGTTACAAAATTCCCTGAGCCTCAGAACTTGAAGCAACTGCACAGTTTTTTGGGACTTTGTTCCTACTTCAGGAAATTTATACCAAGTGCTATAGTAAAAATATTGGAAGAAGGAAACTCATTTAAAGATTACCATCTGAATCAAGGATTACTTTATAAAGGATCAGAGCAACAGCTTGTTATACCTAATGCGATGGAGAATGAAATTATACAGAGGGCACACAGTAATGGTCACTTTGCAAAGAAGAAAACCTTAGATCTTATTAGCAAAGATTACTACATTGAGAAAATAGGAAAGAAAGTTGAAGATTACATAGCATCATGTATACCATGCCTACTAACAAATAGAAAAGAAGGAAAACAGGAAGGTTACCTTAATACGATTGAGAAGGGAGACACTCCGCTGCATACGCTGCATCTGGATCATGTTGGACCCTTGACAGAGACTAATAAACAGTATAATCATATACTTACTATTATTGACGCTTTTACGAAGTTTGTATGGCTGTTCCCATGTAAAAGTACTACAACAAAGGAAGTGTTGAATAAATTGGAGATGTTACAGCAAACTTTTGGAAATCCAGAGAGGTTTATCACAGATAGAGGTACTGCTTTCACTAGCAACGAGTTTCAACAGTATTGCATGAAGGAGGGTATAGAGTTATGTCATATTACTACAGGAGTACCCAGAGGAAATGGGCAGGTGGAAAGGGTTCACAGAACGATTATACCAGTACTTACCAAGCTATGTATTGAGAAACCAGGATTGTGGTATCGACATGTAGGAAGAGTGCAGATGGCATTAAATAGTACTTACCAACGAAGCGTAAACACTACGCCATTCGAGATGCTAATTGGAAAGAAAATGAAGAGACAAGAAGATATAGAAATATATGAACTACTACAACAAGAAGGACGGGATAATTACATACAGAATAGAGAAGATTTGAGGAAGAGAGCAAAACAGCAAATACTGGAAGCACAAAAGGAAAATAAGAAGAACTACGACAAGCATAGAAAGGATAGTACGAAGTATCAAGAAGGGGAGTTAGTTGCTATAAAGCGAACCCAGTTGGGCCCAGGGCTCAAACTCAAGCCTAAGTATTTGGGACCTTATCAGATTACGAGAACCAAACGACACGACAGGTACGACGTAGAAAAAGTAGATAGGATGGCAGAAGGTCCAGTCAAAACAACAACATCTGCTGATCATATGAAAAGATGGCCAGATGACAGGTATTAAGTATGTGAAGTTTATGAGGTATGTTTGTTATGTGATTTTGTCTGAGGGCAGACATTGTGTAGGATGACCGAGTGTGGAATGAATAGTAAGTGGAAAGGAACGTATGCAAGGGTGTGAGTGAAAGGGTACGAGAGTGAAGGAGAGAGCGAATGAAGAAGGGATATGGCAGATGTGCCGAGAGGAGCGGAAGACGTAAGACGAATAAGACGATTTTTTAATAATTATATTGTAAGAGGGAAAATAAAAGTGTTTTCACCAAAAAGACTACTTTATTTCACCATTCAATCCCACATTTATTATAATAATAATATTACTAATTCTAAAGTACCTACTCGGGTTTATTTTAATATTTATATATTTTATTATATTATATTATTTATCAATTGAAAAGCACTCTAACGCGGTGTCCTGCGTGAGCGACGAATACGACGCGACGCGACGCAACACGACGCGACGTAATGCGACGCGATGCTACAGGCGACAAATGTCCTACGTGATTTTGGTTATTACTTCTCGAATCATGGAGAAGTACAGTACAATTTTGCTTGAAAGTTCATATTTAAAGTGGTGTCGCATCTGGTCGCCATCAAAACAAGTCCGCGTTACGTCGCGTCCCGCCGCAGACTGTCATATAGGCCGCATGTAGGGTAGGCCGTTGAGTTGATCGCATTCGTCGCGTTCGCAGCGTCGCTTCGCGTCGCGTTCGTCGCTCACGCAGGACACCGCGTAAGATTAGTTAACAACATATTGAATAGAATTGCTTTTACTTTCTTCCGTTATGAAAGATTTCATTGTTATAATTAATAAGTATCTTTTTTTTATGTTCCTAGCGTTATTGACGCACATATTTCATGATCTATTGTAAACAATATATTTTTTTAAAAGAGTAAAACTTATGGAGTTTCTTGCCGGTTCTTCTCCATAGGAATGACACTTGGAACCGCGCACCTAGAGTCAGTAGTTTTTAAAGTTAACGTTTTTAAAGCGCCTATTTTAGGTTTACTAGGAATAAAAACATTTTGATTTTGAGATTGGCGATTGGTGCCTGTAATTTGGTCATAGTCTTCAGATATACCTACGTATTGGCCTGTTTATCTTTCTTTTTCATGTGAACTGTCCTTTGAAGATAACGTCATGGTTTCACTCATTACTGTACCAGGAACTCATAACATTACGTCAATCGTCCGCCCGTTGATTTGTAACACATGATTACATCTCTATTCTTTCAACTTACATGATCGTCATGGAACGTAGAAAGTATTCTCCATATGTAGTGCAGAACTGTTTTCCTTCATCAAGTATGAACACATCTTTGAGTGCAGCTGCTAATCATTGTTTACACGGTATTATTACGAAGACTTCAAACTTCAAAAAAAAGGAACGAATTTATTTATTTATTTATGCACCCTTACGGCATTACAGGTCCTACCCAATACGACAGCGAGGCTTATTACACATGTTAGAACAATTATTAAAGCTATGATATTCTTCTCTTCTTATACTCAATAAAAACATAATTAACAAATAAGTTTTCATAATAAAAGACATCTATAGACCTTTGTTACATACACATATAATACAATGACTGCACGGATGGCCGAGTGGTATAGGTCACCACGCCAATTACCACTGTGCGCGACGTGCTGCGGGTTCGATCCCCGCATGAGACAAGCATTTGTATGATCCACAGATACTTGTTCCAAGTCTGGGTGTTCTTTGTGCATGTGATTTGAATGTTTGTGAAACCCCCGCGACACAAGGAATAAATTCCTTAGTGCGGGCGTCGTTTTTTAAAAAGAGTAACCTAATTATTACTTAGGTACTATAAAAAAATTACTTAACTATACTTAACTTAAATAAACTTAAGTACCTATAGTTAAGTAAATGTCTCAAAATTCATTTTTATAACATAAATTATATAAAAGGATCTTTGTGAATTCACTCTTCTGGCCAGTAAAAATTACAATTTCCAAATGAATTTTATTAATATTACGGATTGCTTGAGTATTCGGAAACTTAAGTTTCGGAATTGAAATAAAATATTATTTATGAAACTAGGATATCTTTGAAGAAAGATGAAAATTACTTCCGCAAGTACACATGTATAATGGGTATATTAATTCCCGAACTCGCTTGAGTTCCGAAAATTTTCTATCGGCTCCATAAGTGCTTGTCTCCCATTCATCCCTACTACTCGTCGCCTCTTCACTCTTTTCTTTCTTGTATCATCTTTCAGTCTTCCTCTGCTTGTTTATCTAATTTCATATTCTTATCTTTTTTTTTGTTATTCAGCTTTCATCCTCCCCATGACGTGCCCAACTCAACAAGAAGGTATACCTAATTTAAAAATTTTATGTATTTTTTCTGTATAAAAAAGGTAGGTACCAAAATTAAATTATAGGAAATAAATGTGGCAACTAAAACAATTACCATTAATGAGTGGAAACATTCTAACCGAATACTGTTTAGTCTCCTGCTGTCACTTTATTATGTAAAGTGGCGACGGATAGACATTTATGTACTAATCTAAACATATAAAACTCTTCCGTTACTGACTGACTGACAGACAACGCACAGCCGAAACTACTGATCGTAAAGAGTTGAAATTTGGCATGTGTGTTTGTTGGGAGGAGTAGGCTACCACTAAGAGAGGATTTTTGGAAATTCCCCCCCAAAGGGGAGAAAGGGATGGTAAATTGAAAATGTTTATTTCTCAATGGATTCCACGCGAAGTCGCGAGCAAAAGCTAGTTAAAGTTAATTCGAGTTTCAGTATTCGGGGGTGAGAGGTTTATTTAGAACGGAACCTAGATCGCTTTAGTTCAATAAAGTAATCCTTTAGAGCGTCAATCGTATTTTATTATTGGGCTTTATTTTTCACTAGCTGACCCGAACTTTCCGCCTTAGAGGTCTTGGTCGCGGCATGGTATTGTTATTAATGATAATATCGGCACAGCAACATAATATAAAAACTTTAAACAAATGCAAAACGGGTCAATTTTTTTTTTAATATGTTCAGCTGTCAGTTGCGTTTAGTTATACCATTTTTAACAAATGAACCGCTGACTTATATTTTGACAGAGTTGTGTTTTGTTATTCTATGTCAGTTGCGTTTTGTTATACCACTTTTTATGTCACGTCCCACGGGAACGACGAGAACGGGATAAAAAGTAAATATCCTATGTCGTTCTCCTGGTTCTTAGCTACCTTCCTACCAATTTTAGCCAAATTGGTTCAGCCATTCTTGAGTTATAAATAGTGTAGGTAACTACCACGACTTTCTTTTATATATATATAGATAGATTTGTATTTCAGAAGCCTCATGCTCACTTAATAATTCTAACTATATTAAACCGTTCCAACGATGTTTTATTAATGAATGTAGTCCATTTTAAATGTCAGTATATATGGTAAATGCCATCACCATGGCAACGCCTAGTTCAACAGGAAAATGTATCGTTAGTATATTGGTTTCCGTCGCTAATTAACCATAGCTTCGGGATATTTACATGTATTAGATTACCTTTGTATGTATCTTTCTTTTGTTACCTTAATTAGGAATGTATATATTTTGTAGACTAACAAAGATATGAAAAAATCTTTTTGTCGTTTGTTCAGATAAATTTATCAAAGAAAGGAAATGTGACACAAATATCGACATATTTACCGTTGCTTAAACCTAGTTATTTCTTTATTTAAAGACCTTGAACAAAGACTGTCCACTGCTGGACATCGGCCTCTCCTATGGTACGTCACTAAACTCGATCTTCAGCTCTTCGTATACACATAACTTTTAACGACGAATCATTATAGTTTTAATAAATTATTTATATCAATTAAGGAGTATTTTATTCAGTTTATCTATTTATTTTGACTACTAGTTCTAGCCGTACTAGTTTCTCCTAGAGTGTGCGTATTTATATCAGGATCAACTAGTTTGGCCTAGGCCAAACTAGTTTATCCTATCGGGCTTAGGACAAATTAGTTTGGACTAGGCTATACTAGTTAATCCTATCGCGTATAGGAAGAACTAGTTTAGCCTAAGCAAAACTAGTTTATCCTGAAATCGGTTTTGGCCGGTAACATAAATATACTAAACATACATAAAAATATTGACAATATTTTATTCCAATTTCGGTTCACTTTTCATATTTGGTGACGTAAGAAAGAAGGTGCGATGAATATGGAATTCACTAACAAAACTTTGTTTTGATGGTTTTTATAACCGAAACAGAAGCATCGTCCACTCATCATCTAAATGAATTACTTCATCATCACAACTATCACAAGCATAGTTGCCTATCGCTATTATTAAAATTCAAAACTTTATTAATCATATGAGTAGAGTTCTGTAAACAAGAGTCTTATTATGCAAATTAGCTGTCAAGAGACCCTGCAAGGAATAGAAAGCAATTTAACTTTGAGTGCAACTTAGTATTCAAATTAAAACATCAAAACTGTATATGGGAACTTCAGAAAAGTATTAATGTACACTGAGTGACTCCATTATGTATGAGTATTTTCACTAACAAAAGCTTGGTTTTACATTTAATATAAATAATTATTCGTGTTGCAATTTTGTTAACTAATTCCTCCGAAACGACTGGACCGATTGGTGTGGATTTTGTGTGCTGATCGGGTAGGCTGAGAATCGACCAACTTTTATTTTTCACTTCCCTAGTTTTCAGGGGTGGCTTCTCCAATTTTTTTAATATCGCAAAACAACGTTTGCCGTTTCAGGTAGTAATAAAAAAAATGAATCACCAAATGTGTCTCTAACGGCCAAACTTCCGAACAACTGCACCAAATTGGATAATGCTTTTTTATTGTGTTCGTTATTTTCAGGAGGACAAGTTTTTGAGCGGTTAAAATAGAAACAATTTGACATTAGTAAAATCATGTCAAATCACATAAGAGTGAGAGCCTTCTTTAACAAGACATTCGTTATATTTAGGTACCTACTTGATGTTTAAATACTAACAACTTTGTTAAAATGACCAAGACCAGTTCCAGTTATTAAAAATCATCAAATATACTTGATCTAGTTACGATTTTGGTAAATGTCAATAATATATTACTGATGCAATATACTATCGACAGTTACATTAAAATCTGACGGACACTAAAATTGGAATAGTCCAGGCCAATATTTGCAATAGGTACACAAGTAACATTTAACAGTGAGAATTTATTTCTGATACTCAACAAGTTATAAGTATGACTGTGGATGGGTATATGTATAAGCAGAGGGAGACCGAAAAAGAGATGGATGGATTGTGTGAAAGATGATATGAGAAAGAAAGGAGTGGATGCCGCGATGACGAGTAATAGAGAGGAATGGAAGGAAAATACGCATTGCGCCGAACCCATATGAATGGGATAAGGGCAGGAAAAAGACTCAACATAGCGTATCGCAGTTTAAGCAGCCAAGTTGCGCCACGACACCGGACCTCCGCGTTTTGCAGCCTGACAGCCTGTTATACTCTCCAGCTCGATGGACAATTTTTATATAATAAATAGTAATTAAATTATTCTTTTTATTTCAGAGAAGCCATAAATGTTTGGAATTATTCGAAACAGCGTAATTTTTTGCAATGCATGACGAAAGGAACCGGACCAAAGCGAGTCGGGCTCACCCACCGAGGATTCCGTACAATAAAGATAATAATCATATTTTAAATTATTTCATTACAGACGTAAAGTCATATATACAGTTTTAAGACTATTTTTTTGTATTTGCTGTACAAGACGTCTTGCCAAATTTTAAAGTTCAAGGTCAACAGGGAAGTACCCTATATAATTTTTTTGAGAGTGCCGAACAAACGTTTTTGCGGTAAAAACCGTTGTATCAATGTTAATTTAGACGTACGTTTTTTTCACAGATTCGAGAGACATTTATCAGTAATCATATTGTTTTTAATATTAACTCGATAACCTACGTATTCCCCATATAAGGGGCCTGGTCAAACAGACGGACAGCCAAATTAATTTTCTATAATGTCCCGTTTTCCTTTTGAAGTAGGTACGGAACTCTAAAATAAGACGAAAAAATAGTAAAAATTTGCTGTCAGGAAATCCACGTGATATAATTAAGAAGATACATTTTTAATTATAAAATTAAATAATTTCGTAATGTAATGTCTGTTGTGCAATGTTTTAATATAATTAACAAATGCACGGTCAGTGCCAGGAAGAAAAGGTGCAGCGACCCAATCCTACTTACCGCTTAATTTTATTCGTATGCACTGAATACTAACAAATGTTATTTTGCGCAATACTGAATTAAATACTAATTACTATTACACTCTATTCCACAATAACATAACCACTAACATAAATTGAAAGAACAAGGTTTTTTATATAAAGAATAATCATAGATATATCTTTTTACAAACTTACTAGCCTTTACCCGCGGTTTCGTTCGTGCACATTCACTTTAGATCTTGCTTAACCATTCTTTAAAGGAACATAATTAAAAAAAATTGGTACATAGTCGGGCGAATAATTACATTCATAATATTTCTTTATGTACCCAGTGTACCTACTCTAAGTTCAAGGAGTAGAAAGTTTCATACAAATGTTTATCTCCTATTTTGCACCATTGGGGTATGCGATTTGATTGTTAGTTTGCATGGTTCTAAATATAAATGACCGTTTTAAGAAAATCTTCACTGTTGGCAAGCTACACTATCCCCGAGTGACATCAGGTTTAGCTGCGGGAAAGAGCTAGAATATTACAAATATACTAATTTCAAACCGTACATTATTTTGTCTTCCGTACAAAATAACTAGATATAAAAAAAAATATGTCATCAAAAAGCTCTCCATTCAGATGCCAATGAAATTAATTAGAAAAACCTGTTGCACAGATTAACCAAAACAATACGCATTTATTATTATTATTATTATTTATTTATCAAAAAAATGGACATACAATTTAAAAATAGATAAAAAATCGCCAAACTGTAGTAACAGTTTGTTGGCGATAATAGCGCTCTCAAAAATATAAAAATTGTGTACCCTTATTCTATAATTATTATTATTGGTTAAACACTAATACAGTTCTGTTGTTTACTACAAATTTGAGTCTATAAAATGTTCTTATATCTAGTATTTACTTATTAAATATGTTATTCTTTCTTCTTTACAATACGTTTTTATTAATCCTATCCTAATCTAAATAACAATATTATACTTTTTTATTTATATATTATATGTTACTTTAAATTACAATACTTTTGTCGGTATCTATAAAAAACAATTTTAGTAGGAACGTAAGTTACATTTTTAAACAATTTTGAACATTTATACTAATCTTAATTTAAGTTAAAATTAAATAAGTTGAGATCTATTACAATCATGTTTGCTTAAACTAACAACATTTCTTTAAGTATTTTTTTAATTCTATTTGTAGTTGTACTGCTGTCTTTGGGAATCTTACTTCTTAAATCTAATTTATTAAATATTGCCGGAGTTATATATCGCCTCGTCCTCTTACCATAATAATTCCTTACATATGGCATAACATATTTGCCTTGTTCAACTCTCCTAGTACTATATTTATGTGTTATTGGTATTTTGTATGTACATGATTTATGTTGCTCTATTGCTATAAGGTATTCTACTTTTGCGTGCACTGGCAGTATTTTACATTTATAAAACAATTCGTCGTAGTTTGCTTTGCACTGTAATTTAACTTTTTTGCTGACTAAGTATTTAAGTATTCTAATTTGTATTTGTTTAATGCGATCTAACTGCGTTTTGAATGTGAGGCCATAGCTGCTTAAACCATAACTAATTAATGACTCGACCAACGCGTAGTATAGTACATAAAGAACCTTTCTGTTTACAAAGCTACTAAGATGATAGAATTTACCCAGGATCGATTGCAGTTTATTACATACGTCGTTGACGTGTAGTTTCCAACTTAAGTCACTATCTACTATCAAACCTAGGTACCTGTATTTTTCTACTATGTCAATATTTGTGCACTGGCAGCCAATTTTATTGTGGTGTAGACATTCGTAAGTGTGTCCTGTTATAGGTATGCTTACCTCTCCTCGCTTGTTATACTGACTGTACGGTGAACTTATAATCATAACCTTTGTCTTAGTAAAATTAATAATTATACCGTTATCATGAGCCCACTTTATTATGTGTTCTAAGTCTTCCTGCATGTGCTTGTGTGCCTCTGTCATGTTGTTGGATGGATACAATAAACACATATCGTCTGCGTACATGAACGTTTTACAGTGCTTTATCACGTTAGTGACACTATTAACATGCATGATATAGCCAACTGGGCCGTACACTGATCCTGTCGGTACTCCAAGACTCACTCTTACCTCTTTACCCGTGGTTCCGTCTATCGACGTGCGTATGGTCCTGTTCTGTAGGTAACATTTAAGCCACCTGCTACTGGGACCTCTGATACCACACTCGTCCATTGCTTGTAGTAGCACCTCGTGATCCAGAGTGTCGAAGGCCTTTTTATAATCTATGAATAGAGCAGCGACGAACTTACCCTCATTGAGACTGCTGTTGACGTATTCAGTGAACTGCGTGAGGGCGGTGGCGGTGCTGCGCCCGCGCCGGAACCCGTGCTGCGCGTCGGATATTATATTATTTTGCTCTAAGTATCTACTTATCTGATTCACAATTACCTTTTCCGTTATTTTGTTTATTACCGATAGTATTGCCACCGGTCTATAGTTACCATAGTCTAGATGACTCCCTTGTTTATATATAGGTCGTATTATTGACTTCTTTAAAATCTCCGGATAATCTCCCTTATCAATACACATATTAATAAACTTCGCCAATACTGGGCTTATTTTCTTTTTTACATGCTTAATATCTTGTACTCTAATATTATCTATGCCTGGTGCTTTATTAAAATCTAATTTATTGATATATTTTTCTATTGTATATGGATCTACCTTTCTAAAATAAAAAGACATATTAACTGGCATTACATATGAGCTTCTATCTAAAAATTTTCTGTCGCAGTTATGCTTTATTTTTTGTATTTCTCCTGTAAAGGTTTGAGAAAAGTTGTTACATATGTTATACATCGTATCAGTCTGCCCTAGGTACTTTAAAATAACCTCATCTAGTTTTATTTTGGGGTTGCCTATCCAATTATTTATATTCGTCCATATTTTCCTAGAATCCTTATTACATTTTTCTATCTCTTTCTGTCTGTATTTATTTTTAGCTATATCAATTAATTTATTTACTTTATTCCTATACCGTGTATAGATTAATCTATTGTTCATATTATTTGGTGAAGTTTTCCAAGTCCTGAAAAGCAAGTCTCTATATTCTAACTTTTTTCTGAGTTCACTATCGACCCAAGGTTGCGTAATTCTTTTTTTCTTTTGTAGTACTTGTATTTTACATGTCTCATATATGTCAATAAATATCCTGTGTAATTTTTCATATAATAAATTTGCACAATTAATTTGCATTAACTCTGACCAATCAACTACTTCTAAACTATCACGAACCATTTTTTCGTTCAAAATTGTTTGTAATTTACAATTATTATTGGGTATCTTACCAGTTGTTTTCAAGCTAATTCCAACAAGCTAATTTGATTGACTTGTTTCCAATTTAAATAAAACATTCTTGCTTTGCATTCAAATGGGTATCATTTAAGCTACTTATCACCAATTTAATTAGTTTTGTGTTTCTTAAATAATAGGGTTTGTCCTCAAAATAGTAGATCTGTCACCAAAATGTAGTCACCAAACAATGCAAAATCAGTTCCACAATAAATCACCTAAAATCCTGAGATATAAGGTCTAGTACCAAATAAATGTTTTTGTATGTATTATAATAGGTGTGTCCTAATAAGTATTTAAGCAAACTAATTTAAAGAGATCACCAATAAATCATATTATGTTACCCCCTAACCTATCTGTAATGGACAAGTAAAAACATAGCAAGTCGCTTCTGGCACTCGCCGGCCGCTACCGCGGCACGCTCGCTTCGCTCGCTCGGCTCGTGCGTGGGGTCGCAGTTCTAACCTAACCTAACCTAGGGTCATTTCGCCTGTTCGCGTCCACTTAGTGCAGTTGGCAAGTTTGAAGGAGAAAATGAAAATGTTCCAGCAGTAATTTCAATGAAAAGTTTATGTAATGTGTTCATCAAAATAGTCTATTTTAAGTTTACGTTTAGTTTTGTTCGAAACACCTTGTGGTTTTTTTTTTAAAAGGAAAACATCAGAGTTAGGCGATTTACCCAGTTTGCGTCCATAAAATCCAATTTGCGTCCACCCGTTGGACCACTTTGCGTCCACCTTAGAAAAGGAATAAAGGGGTGATATTTTTAAGATAATGTAAAGAGAGATTGGATTTTAATAATTTATTTATTAAAGAATTATAGTTATTTAAAAATTATCATATTAACATTAACAAATCACTATAAAGAAAATAAAAACACCTATTTATTCTTCTAAACATTGATAGAACTATAAATTTGTTATTTTTAAAGTAGTTACGCTGTCGCCTTGGGTCAAAATCCTTTAATGATAGCTGTGACTGAATTTATATAAATAAATAAATTTTAAAACAAATTAGGTACCTACTTATGTAGTAAGTAAATAGTAATTTTAATCTGTTCTGTAAACTAACAATCAGCCTTGATTAATAATAAGTCTTTGGCTATATCGTATAGACAAAACAATACAATAATTTTGTCTAATCCTACTACTAAAAAAAATTTAAATCTTTATATAAATTATGAGACAAGGTATGTTATTATAGCCCTAGAATTTTAATTAATGACACGTAAGTCATATTCAAAAGACTTATCTTTGGCCTCTAAATAACTTAATCCTACTAAACGAGTGCATTTCTGATGATAGCATCTAATACACTTGTCACAGCCAATGTTTTTCTCTTCGTCGTCTTCTACATCTGAAATTAGTGTATCGTCACATTCAGGACATTTCACACGTTCCACGGCTGGTAAATTTTCTTTCTCAATTTCTTTGTAACTTCTTGAAGAGGATGTATTTCCTTTTTTTGTTTTGGAGCAGTATTACCAACCGTTTGAGGGTGTTTTAAAGTTTTTTTTTCTGTTCTTGTTACAAACAATACAAACAAATCAATTGAAAGAATGAATAAAAATAGTGGACGCGATTTGGTTTTGTTGTTATTCCCTGCAGGTATAATTTGCGTCCATTGCGGACGCAAAGTGGAAATTTTATAAATTCGGTGTAGTAATTCGCGTCCACCTTATTTTAACTGTTCACTATAAAAAATATAAGCAAATCCATAATTAATATAATTCTTTTTATCATTATCAACTCATAGAAACCGCTACGTATCCAAAATACACATAAAACAATAAAATACTTACCTTCAAACGCACCGCTGCCTACAACTTTTGTCTTAGAATTCCGCTCTCTTGTTGAACAGCCGTCACAAACTTATTTTTTTACACAGGATTGATTGGGGGCAGGGAACTTTTGTCTATATGTGCGTGCCTCTTATACATTGAGGTATTGGCGGTAATGACTTTTCGGCTGATTGGTGTGTTAGTATACTTAATTTCGAGAGTTTTCAAACGGAGATCCGTAAAATGGACGCGAATTGGGGGGTGGACGCGAACAGGCGAACTGACCCTATATCTTTACTTGCCTACTATTACGAAATAAAATGTTACTACTGTATTGGTGACAATCGATTTATTTGGTGACAGATCTACCATTCTGAGCACAGAGCTATTATTTAAGTAACAAAACTGTTATTATAAGAACGAAGTTTATATTCATGTAATGCAATATAATTTTATTGGTTATCGATTAACATTAATTTAAAGAAGATAAAGACAAAGATAAAGAAAAAAAATTGATAATTCATACCTGGGAACAATTTTTGTTTATCTGAGAACGAAAATATTTCGTGGCGATAGATCTATTTATTAGGTGATACAACTTGATGACAAATATAAATTTTGGTGATAGAAAATATAGTTCCCCATTCAAATTGGATTTTCAATGTAGCTTCTGTTCAGTCATAAATATTCTCTGATGCCTTTTATAAGCCTTTAATATTTTCTGAGTATAAAAAACTACTTGGTAATGGTTTATTGATGTTTGAAAAAAGTCTTTAATAAATTGAAAGCCTCAATACCATATTCGAAGTCAAGGTTCAACATCAGTCACGCTTTTTGGACACGGAATTAAATATTAATAATATACTAACTTAAGTGTTCATAATAAAAAATTCAGTGTTCACTCAAACTTGTTGACTTTGACACAGTAGCTAAAATATGAATCTTAAACCAAAGGTTGACCACAACATTAAAATAGAATAGAATTTCCTTTATTAAACACCAACATTTAAGCGGCGGTAGCCTAATTGCTAGCAACGGACTTGCGATCATGTGGTTGCGGGTTCGAATCCCACCCACAACACTACCAACGTGAACCCACTCGTAACACAAGCATCTTAGTTTAGCACGAGGGGTTAACGAGATTACAAGTAATGTGCGACCCACATGGCTATTAACCTTAAAAATGAACACAGATTAATGAAACAAAGAAAAATAAACATCTCAATAATAGGGTATAGAGTCTTATCGCTAATAGCGATGTCGACCAGACAACCCTATACAACACTAGACACTCAATAGAAAAAATATTTCAATACCTACTAAATTATTTATAAATAACTAGCTGACCTGACAGACGTTGTCATGTCAAATAACTAACAGATATGTCAAAGGCTATAAAGGTTAAATTAGAAAAGTTAATATGGTCATTAATCATTTCTTTAATTTTTTTAAAATTTTCGCGCAACTTTTTTTTTTTCTCCATAAGAACCTTCTCCTAATAATAAACAACACGACAAAAAAAGAATGAACGAAATTGGTCCAGCCGTTCACGCGTGATGCCATGACAACGGAAAACGGGTTTCATTTTTATATATATAGATAAATAAGTCTTTGTCACAAAGGTAAACATCAAAATATGAAGGAAGTTTAGAATACAATATTCAAATTGAACACTCAATTCAGGACTGATCATTTCACCGTTCAATTGATACAATTTTGATTAAAATTTGATAATTGAACAAACATAAAATTACTCTTAATAATTTAAATGGGTAATAACTGACCCCTAATTGTAATTTGAACCAGTTACTTAGACTATATTATTATAATGATTTATAATAATTTGGCTAATGTATGCAAGCAAGGCCAGGAAAACAAGGCAATAACCAGATATAAATGATGAGATGCCCTTTTATACATGGAGGAAGTTAAATAGATAGTTCTTACATAGTTATATGCAAATTTCAACAGAACTGCTTTTAAGTTTCACAGAAGTCGAATAAAATTATTAGGTACAAACCAAACGGTTTAAAACAACTATGTTGACATCCGATGTAGTAAGAATTGCATAATTAGGTCAATAATAAACGTAGTTTTTTCGATGACATTGTATTATTATTCAGACTCACACAATAAGAACTAATAAAAAAATTATATATCTACCTGTAAAATTGCGTAACTTTTGACAGTCAACTATGGAATTATACATTAAAATATTACATTGAGAACCCTAATTAAAAGTACAAAAGACAATAAACTATGAAACAAATTAATCTAGATACTTAATATGTACCGTGTGAATAAATGTTCTAAAGCTACTGACATGAACTAATCTATCACTAATCGCCATTGCTAATAAATCATGTTACACGTAATTATACCTGTAGCAAAACGTAATAAATGTACGCTTCACACATTAACCAACTGATAAACTTACTTAATTAAACTAGTTGATGTTCTGTGGATTAAGCAAAACTAATAAAGCTGGGCAAGTTAGTACACTAAATGCGTTTGCTGCACTTGTTAGAACTGCCAGCGTAAAATTTTCCCCAAAATTATGGGAAAATTAGAAATGAGGATGAGTGTGTTAAAAACTCCTGCAATACCAAAGTCAATGTCAATTTTGATGACCTCCGTAGTAGAGTAGCGTGCACATCGATATTCAAGGTTTTTTAAGAAAGTGTCGCCAGCTCTCAGGTCCTGGGTTCGATCCCCGGACGGGTCGATGTAGAAAAACACTTTTCTACTTTGTCTCGGGTCTGGGTGTTTGTACCTTCGTTGTCTCTGATTCCATAACACGAGTGCTTTAGCTGCTTACTTTGGATTCGGAGAAATGTTTGTGATGCTGTCCACATTTATTTATTTAATATTTTTTTCGTTAACGGGGTGCAAAATTCGAAAATTTCAACCCACTTCGAGGTCACGCCGTGGGATTTACAGCAACTAAAAACCACACCTCAATTTAAAAACCCCAGTCCCATCGTTGCCGCTGCTGGAGCAGCCGCTCTGCTCGGCGCAGCTTCATAGTCGATGTCAATTACTAGCACCGCCAATTCCCTGTAGTTTATAATAAGAAGTGAGGGTGACAGTTTCGAGAAAGCGAGTAACCGCAGCCCACCGCTGATCAGTGGTGACGAACTAAACAGACCACTGAACACGTCTGTATTTGGTACTCTAAAGTGTCAAGATAAACGTAGTAGATTATGATTATGATAAACTTCTAGATGTTTCCATCGACGGCATAACACTGGCATATTGCGGCAGCTTAATTTTGCTCAAGTGCACGGGTGTGACTTGTGAAACCAATTTTATCCTTGAAAACGTGATCACAAGGAGCGCTTACATTATAAAGTAGGTTAGTTCTATTTTGATAAACAAAATTACATAATCTATATATATAAAACTCTTCCGTTACTGACTGACTGACCGACAACGCACAGCCGAAACTACTGATCGTAAAGAGCTGAAATTTGGCATGTGTGTTTGTTGGAAGGAGTAGGCTACCACTAAGAGAGGATTTTTGGAAATTCCCCCGCAAAGGGGAGAAAAGGGTGGTAAATTGAAAATGTTTCCAATGGATTCCACGCGGACGAAGTCGCGAGCAAAAGCTAGTATTTTATAAAATACATGTAGGCTAATAAAGTAGCAATGAATATCACTTTTTATTTATAATAATAAATTAAAAAAATACAAGGAAATTGAGATTTTTCTCACTCGTCAATTTAAGTAGGAATGAAATATAATAAAAAAACCGGCCAAGTGCGAGTCAGACTCGCGCACCGAGGGTTCCGTACAAACCTGTATAATATTTCTAGACTTGAGTATTTGTTAAGAATTTCAATATAATACCACTACGCGTTCATGAGTAAAGGGGTAATAAGTTTAAAATTATTAAAAATATTTTTATTATATGATGTAACTAAAAATTTATGCTTTTCGCAATTTTTCCTTTATCTGTGTTATAAGACGTTGCTTCGTACCAAATTTCAAGATTCTGAGTTCACGGGAAGTACCCTGTAGGTTTTGATTCCCTTGCGAGTAGTGGCGAGTTTCAAAATATGCGGTTTTAATTCCTGTTTCTTTTGATTGCGTTGACATAGAAGTTTGATTTTGTTACAGCTTAAAGGTATTATAGATTTGAGTATTTGATATGAATTTCAATATAATACCACTACGCGTTCATGAGGAAAGAGGTAGTAAGTTTAAAATTATTAAAAATATTTTTATTATATGATATAACTAAAAATGTATACTTTTCGCAATTTTTCCTATATCTCTGCTATAAGACGTTGCTTCATACCAAATTTCAAGATTCTGAGTTCACGGGAAGTACCCTGTAGGTTTTGATTCCCTTGCGAGTAGTAGCGAGTTTCAAAATATGCGGTTTTAATTCCTTTTTCTTTTGATTGCGTTGACATAGAAGTTTGATTTTGTTACAGCTTAAAGGTATTATAGATTTGAGTATTTGATATGAATTTCAATATAATACCACTACGCGTTCATGAGGAAAGGGGTAGTAAGTTTAAAATTATTAAAAATATTTTTATTATATGATATAACTAAAAATGTATACTTTTCGCAATTTTTCCTATATCTCTGCTATAAGACGTTGCTTCATACCAAATTTCAAGATTCTGAGTTCACGGGAAGTACCCTGTAGGTTTTGATTCCCTTGCGAGTAGTGGCGAGTTTCAAAATATGCGGTTTTAATTCCTGTTTCTTTTGATTGCGTTGACATAGAAGTTTGATTTTGTTACAGCTTAAAGGTATTATAGATTTGAGTATTTGATATGAATTTCAATATAATACCACTACGCGTTCATGAGGAAAGAGGTAGTAAGTTTAAAATTATTAAAAATATTTTTATTATATGATATAACTAAAAATGTATACTTTTCGCAATTTTTCCTATATCTCTGCTATAAGACGTTGCTTCATACCAAATTTCAAGATTCTGAGTTTACGGGAAGTACCCTGTAGGTTTTGATTCCCTTGCGAGTGTCGAAAATTTGCGGCATAAACGGGAGTATCTTTTGATCGCGTTGACTTAGAAGTTTGATTTTTTCACAGCTCCAAGAGACCATAGACTTGAGTATTTGATATGAATTTCAGCTTGATACCTCCACGCGTTCCTGAGAAAAAAGGTCTTGACAGACAGACAGACAGACAGACAGACAGACAGACGGACAACAAAGTGATCCTATAAGGGTTCCGTTTTTACCTTTTGAGGTACGGAACCCTAAAAATACTTGAAACTTTCTAAAGACATAGGTACATAACATTTTTGTTTTACAACGACATTTTTAATTTTATTTATTTTCTGTACTTACCTAATCCGAATTTGCAATCCATTTGAATAAATAAAAAATACCTACTTATACGTCATTGTGCGTTTAGTAAGCTATATTGTGTTAAATACATACACTTTCCAGGGAGTTTTGAAAACAATATTTGGCAGTCACAGTAGTTAAGTCCAGCCTTGAAGCAAGAAAGGCACGTGGAACCAAATAATACAACATTCACATTTGCATTGCAATTTTATTTTTACGACAATGTTAAGAACATCGTCATTTGAAAGTTCATCTTTGGTCGATATTCAATATTACCATTTGCGAACAGAAATAGCATATCAAACTATTTTTGGACTGTCACAATTATTCACACAACACATATTATATACCAAACGGTAGGTACTTACATGTTTTTTTTTTCATCTTTGTTTTAAAGATACTTGTCTACAAGGACACGCCAGCCTTTAAATTAGATAAAGTTCAAAAGTCCTTTAAAATCGATCGGTCTTATGTATCTAGAGTACAACAGTTACTTGAACTAACGATTAATTTTGAAAGTAACTTTTAATTTAAGTATCCTTACGTATATTGCTAGACGTATGATTATGAGGACGTTCTCAACGTCACCAACGAGACTATATACTTATTTGTTTCATATATTATACTTTTTTGGCCGTAGGTACAGGAGCAACAGATTTTGGCTAATCAGCTAAAAAATGCTTGATAAATGCTTATATCCAATTAGGCCTAAGAAACTGTATACCACTTAGTTAATTCTATCATAAACTATTTATAAATTAGTACCGGTAATTGGGGCCTACATATTCTAATTATAGACCACTTTTACTGCAGGGTAATGCGGGAATGACAAGGTGAATAAGTTATACGTAATACGATAAGTGATACATACAAAATAATAATTTGTTTATAGTAAGTTCAATTCTAAGGGATGAAACTCACATAACTAAACAAGTTATAAGTATGACTGTGGATGGGTATATAAGCAGAGGGAGACCGAAAAAGAGATGGATGGATTGTGTGAAAGATGATATGAGAAAGAAAGGAGTGGATGCCGCGATGACGAGTAATAGAGAGGAATGGAAGGAAAATACGCATTGCGCCGACCCCATATGAATGGGATAAGCAGGAAGAAGAAGAAGTAAGTTCAATTCTTACTACTATTACGGGCACTAACATTTATCTGACGATAGAAAGGTAATCTTAATAGCAAAGTATTTTAAATTTGCAAACCAATTTCAATTTCCATGAAATTATTATGATGAATTGCCATAACTTTAACGAACACTTTAACTTATAAGTAACTTAACTAACAAATTATATCTAGTAATTTCATTTAGTTTGACTTAAATTCAAAGAATTTAATAAAGAGTCTGCTTGCGACAACCGTCAGTGTAACCCGGCCGAAACGTCAAGCCTTAAAAGGCAAATGCATGAGCTCGCGTTAATTCCCGTGACGTTATTTTATGAAAATCATGTCATCATATTTTCATTGGTTTTATGAATTTAATAATATATTTTAATTATTATAAAGACAAAATTTATTTCAAGTTTGTCTCAGACGATTATGTTTTTAAATTAAAACTAGACTGGATTAAAAAAAAAACATAGCATTGACTTTTTGATTAAGTTTGTCTTTCTGTAATTCAACCATGAATTATAAATTAACTATTTGTGCCCCGCGGTTTCACCCGCCTTTTTCGTTCCTTTGTCAATTTTCCATTGTTTTTCATGTTTCTTCTGTTATTCGGGACGAAGAAGAATCCAATAAACCAAGGATTACAAAAATCGGTCTACCCTTCGAGTTATCATGTAGTAACAAAACCTTTGATTTTTACAGTAGATATTATACAGATACCCATTTTTTATAATATAGTACCTACTTATATACATACTTTTTTATGTTCAGCTATAATTAACCCTTAAATGGCATTGCCAATAAAACATCGGTTTTTTATACACTCATTTGATAATTTTGATATAATTTTGTTCAATACCACGATGGAATAAGTAGATACCTATCACAAGAAATATTTTAATAACGAGACGACTGATTTGAACTGCGATTATCGGATAGTAAAATGCTAAGATTGAGCAAGTACTTAACATTTACTTTCTGTACATCACACATATAGATTACATTCATTTCGAATACTATTAGAAATCCATCTATTTATAAAATAATTATTAAGACTCTATTTCATAAGTGGTAAGTTACAAAATGAGTATTTATGAAACGCTATTGGCGTCTATAATACTATACCGTCGATTTGTACTCTATTCAGACTTGAATAGTTACCAAATGATGAGTCTAAGTTTACGATGTCTTAATTTTATTACTTTTGACGCTAATTGCGATATTGCCATGTATATTTTTGGTCTTACTATTGAGCGATGATTCAGCGAATAAATTTAACATTTCCAGTTTTAGTCTACAATGTTACTTAAACTTTTAAAAGTCTGTTGACATAATAAAAGAGCATCGCTGTATTATAAAATAAAATCATACATTTTGATACGAAATTTCAAGCTTACATAAATGTATATCCAATAAAAGCACTCAAGGGTTAAAATGAAACACGCGCCGAATAAAATTTTAAATCGCACTCTTGCGTGGAAATGTTCCAATTCGGTACATCTCGAGGAATTGCCCTATATTTGATTTACTTTCTCCTCAAATTGGTAGATCGAAAAAATTCCGAAGCCTACGTTTTTCTGATCATTCAAGTGTGGAATATAGGATTCACACGTATATGGTTAATTAGTATGATGTAGTACACATTATGTTATCTCTAAGTACAGAGAGTTGCGTTATGCTACTCCAATTAATTAACCAGTTGCTGAAATCTTTATCTATTATTTGCGAGGAAGCTTATTTGTTCATTAAAAGTACTTACAGGTATTTATAAAAAAAAACTAAGGATTCTCATTACAGTTGTTTTTAAATATCGATTTCATATGACTTTTCAATAACTACTAGCTGTCCCGGCAAACTTTGTTCTGCCATATTAAAAAAATCTGGAGAGGGCCACCCCTATCACTTAGGGGTGTGAAAAATAGATGTTGGCCGATTCTCAGACCTACCCGATATGCACACAAAATTTCATACAAATCGGTCGAACCGTTTCGGAGGAGAATGGCAACGAAACTGTGACACGAGAATTTTATATACACTCGAGAGCAATGAATCCGGGTCACTTAAAGAGTCCTAAAAATCTCGGAAACTAAAAATGCTAGGTTAATGCAATAAATTGTATTTAATAGACAATGTAATACTCCTTAAATGAAGGTATTAAAACTTCTTAGTTATTGTAAAGTTATATCATAAAAAAAACAAATTTGAAAAAGGGCCACTTTCGAAGATGGAACTACGAAATTACAGCATTTGGTTTTGCTTTTGTTTGTAATCTGTCATTTATATGGGTACATAAACCATGTTGATAGTGCTCTATATTCATTATTCAAGCTGAAATTATGTCGCTTACGCCTGAAGAATGCACCAGAATACTTACAATGCTGGAAACCGGCCGGAGTCAGCGCGATACAGCCAGGACTGTCGGTGTGTCGCTGTCAACAGTACAAAGAGATCTCCGACGTTACGAAGTAACTGGTTGTAACCTACGCAGACCAGGAACGGGCAGAACCAGGTGTACCACAGCACGAGAAGACCGATACTTGGTGAACACCATGCTTCGAAATCGCTTTCTCACAGGAACTGAACTCACAAATCAGTTTCGACTCCTCGGAGGAAGTAACCCATGTGCATGGACAGTAAGACGTCGGCTTGCTGAATCTAACTTAAAACCCCTTAGACCTGCAAACGGCCCTAAACTGGAGCCTGGGCATCGTATTTCAAGACTAAGATATGCCCAGAGCCACGTAAATTGGAGTATTGAAGATTGGTCAAAAGTTATGTTCTCCGACGAATCAAAATTTATGCTCTACAAGCACGATGGAAGACACAGAGTGTATCGAAGACCAGGGGAAAGATTCAAGCAAGCATGCATCGAAGAAAAAGTAGCCTACGGTGGTGGGTCTGTACTTGTGTGGGCCGAAATTTCTTCTGAAAGTCGCACAGAGCTGGTGATCATAGAAAACGGCTCTTTAACTAGCGAAAGATATGTGGAAGAAATCCTCAATGATCACGTTGGTCCATTTATGGTCAATTTAGGTGAGGATGCTATATTTATGCATGACAATGCCCGACCTCATACAGGTAGGATTGTGAATGACTACCTTCAAGAGATGAACATTACTCGTATGGAGTGGCCAGCGCGCAGCCCGGATATCAACCCGATCGAGCATGCTTGGGACGAGCTAGGCAGATGCGTAAAACAACGAAATCCTCCCCCAATCACGCTTCGTGCTAATTGCTCTCACAGAGGAATGGGAGAATATTCCCCAAAATCGTATAAGGAACTTGCTGTACAGCATGCCAAACCGCGTAAACGCAGTAATGGAAGCACGAGGAGGCAATACGAAGTATTAAAATTCAAGAAAATCGTAATAAAGTTCATAAATTTCATGTTTCCTATTTTTGTTTAAAGAAGAGATCAGCGGTTTTTTTCTTTATGTAATTTTGTGTTAATAAAATGTATGGTGACTCATATTTTTTTTACTTTCATTTAAGGAGTATTACATTGTCTATTAAATACAATTTATTGCATTAACCTATCATTTTTAGTTTCCGAGATTTTTAACATTCTTTAAGTGACCCGGATTCATTGCTCTCGAGTGTATTAGATAATTCATAAAACAATTCTATGTTACTATTTATTAGATATACCTAGGTTATTGACTAATATCACTTATTCCTGGTACTGGGATTACGATGACGGATAGTATCGTCGACGTTCCACAGGCGCCATCTAAAAAATAAATATTTAACTAGAAAGAAAGCGGAACTCAGTACGGTGTTAACGACACGGCCAAACAGCGCTACCTAGCGGACGAGAAACACGTTACTTGAACAGCGCAACACGTCTACTTTCTCCCCCTGTCAACGCAAAACGTAACCTACATTTAGTGTTTCGAGCCTGGCGATAGATGGCGTTGAATCATTAGCACCTTGTTTGATTAATACATTTCTTAAAACAAAATTTATCTTTGTGTAAGTATAAAATCTTTGTATACTACAACCGTATAATGTTCTATTTCGATCATAGATCCCATAGTAAAACTACCGAACTTTTAACGACGGAAGAGTTTCCCAACTTATTTTGAACACATATTAAAAAATACTTACGTAATCTAATTGTACTTGTTGATATAATAATATTATGTCTGCTACAATAAGTACCCACCATTTTATCGTAAAAGCCGGACCGAATGATGAACACCTTTTATCCGACCGGATTGTCGGCCCATTTGGGTACATGCGGAAATGGACAACCTTTCCGGGATTCTCGGGAAATTTACACAATAAATGTATAATATCCATACGAACATTGAAGATCTTATATCCATCCTGGAAGTATCTATCAGTATCAAGTACGTTTCTTTTTTTTATAAAATATAAATCTTGGGACAGCTCACACACGGCCATCTGATCCCAAACTAGGAAGAGCCAGTTCTATCTTAGAACTTCTATGGCAACTAAACAATGATAAACATACTAACATATTTTAAAATACATACTTATTGTAGATTTAAATAACACCCAGATATAGAATTAATGATCGTACTCATCGCACAAAGATTTGTCCTAGGTGGGAATTGAACCCACGACCCACTTAACAGTCAGGGTCACTAACCACTAGACCACTAACCAACAGGCCAGGTCAGGCCAGGTCTACAAAGCCATTCAATATAGCTAATAAATTTTAATCACTGGTTCAACATGACTATTTTGTTCAAAATTAATCTTCCTAAGTTAATCCAAATAAAACTGTAATTTTCTTAACAGGTATTCTGAATAGAATAAAACAGGTTTGAAAAAATCTTTGTAGCTTTGGATAGCAACAAATCAAGGGATAAAGAGTCAATGGAGACTCATATGCTTGACCTTTCTCGGAAACGTACTGTACTTACGCAAGCCCAATGGGTCTGGAAATAAATCACATTAGGACACTGATTTTCAAAAAGGTTTTATTGTAAAAATTCGTAAAATGAATAAAGGAGACAATTGTATTTCTTTATTTAATTTGACTAGTTCTACTTTCTTACAAAATATACATTTACGTAAAAGTATTACAAAACCTATAAGAATGGAATGTAACACCTTTTTGGAATATAAAAATACATACATTTAAAACTCATCACTTATTTATAAAAGCAAAATCTAAGAGTTACACTTATGTTTTTTTTTAATATTATAATAAGATTCATGAATTGAACAGCTGTCTCACTATATTCTAAAGTACAGAAAAATAAGTGATACATAGAATAAGTAAGGTAATAACAATAAAATTGTTTCTTGCACATATTTCTGTGGCAACTAAACGGAAGAATTCACGGTATGAAGTAATACTTACATTATTATTCTATTGTTTTTACTTACGTTTAGTTATATAACAAAAGTGTTGAATAATAACCATCACTGTGATTATAGTTTACTAAAATTTAAAGCTATGATGCGTATGTGCGTGAATCGCACGAAATTATTAAGTAAAAAAAGTTATTAAACGGTAAACAGAAAACTACGTGATGTTACCAGATACTAGAAGTCTCTTATTTGGTTTCTTTATCGTTAGAAAGAAATAATTTTTTTTTTTCACAAACACACATAAAAAAACAAACTCTCATAAAAACTAATGATTAAAGAAATCTATTGAAGTCGTATTGTGACATTTTAGAACCATGATTAATGAGGTCAATTCATACAAAAGCAGAGTCGAAGCGCATCGAAATGTCAATCTTAAAATGACGCAAAAATAATTTTATGCCTATAATGACATTTCTTCGGCGATTAAACCAGGGACTTATTCACAAATTCTAAGCGATTAGCGTGTAGCTACATGTAGGGTTAAGACAGGCTTTATTTCTTTCAACTTACTATACTTAAAGGCAAAAATCTGTTGAATAGCCTAAAACAAATGTACTACACACTACCCGGTTACTCTCCGAACACAAAAAAGATTTGATGACCCTGGATTCTTGAACTATAATCTGCATTATGCCACGTTACATTTTGTTTGGACTTAGAGAATAACCCCCAAGAGAAAGATTCGTAGAATGCGCGCGAATTCGATTACGTCCACGCGATTTTAGAATCTTACGATGTTGAGTTTAGGGTGAATTTGTTATAAACTAAAAGATTGACGCTTCGATCACTCGACCCTACCGTAGTTTCTATTGGACCTTGGCTTACAGAGGCGAAGAGAAGCAGCTATAAGGATGACATTAAAGAACTGTCTTTTTACTAAACATTGGGTTTAAAACTACAAAATACGACTTACTTTCAGATAAACCTTAACAACAACTCCAAACATTATACAAAAACGCAACTTTAAAACATCCATAAATCTCTACCTGTCGCTATTTTATACATTAACGGCCGGAATCAATATTCTATCTAATGATGAATTTGGCTACTGGAGATAGAATTTTGACATATTTTGTATGGAGCTTATGTCTAATAGATATCTTTAGTAACCAAATTGATTGATAGATAGAATATTGAATTCGGCCGTAAAATGATAGAGACAGCATGAGGCGCGATCCTATTTGCCATAGCTCGTGCGACGATCTGATGCGATTTCATCGTGAGTCTATGATCGCATCGCATGATCGCGCGACCCTCAACAAGGCATTCTGTAGAACACAATGTTTGAATGCATGGTCGCAATCATTTTCGTTCGTGAGACTTCGGCCCAGTTTTTTGATCCCGTGTTAACTCAACCAATGGTTAAATATGCTAACTAAAGATTTCAAAGTCCGGTAGACCGTATTAATTTATCTATTTTTTATCTAACAATTGGTTAAATAATTAACTTTCTCACTTGACCATTTGATAGACTAACAATTGATCGAAAAACGCGTTTGGAGACCATTAGTTAGCAAATTTAACCATTGGTTGAGTTAACTCGGGATCAAAGAACTGTGCCTTAAGAGCGTTTTAAAAATGATTGAAGTTTTTGTATTCGGGCATAAATCAATTTAAAACTTAAAACTAAATTAGTAAATTAAGATACATCACATAATAGGTAACTTTATTGCGCGCTTACCTTAACATAATCTTATTTACATATTTTAATAATCTTAATTATCATCACGATAAATTGATGTGGTATATTTTTGCTATTTATATTAATTTGTCGTTTTATATTTACTTATATTAAAAGTAGTGTAACACTTAAGTATTTTTAGAGAATACAAAGTACGAAGCGATTTCTATAATATCATACATTATTGTCTACATCTATTTATAGAAAACATTTTTCGCACGGGACTATTCTATTCACTGTAAATTTTAAGTACCTAGTTAGCCCCGTAAGGTAGATTTTTTTAATATAATATATCTACAGAATATAAATTAAAAAGATATTAACCCAGAATAAGAAAACAGCAACGTAATATTGCCAAGATTTATAGCATCAATGCGAGTAAGTATCTAAAAGAAAAACCCGGTAAAGGAAGACGAACTGTTACTGCTAGATACAATTTAAGAGTTAACTGGTATAACAATAACAAATGTGTAAATAGATAGATAACAAATCGTGTAATATCCTAGAATTAACAAACATAACTAGATATACAAATTACACAAATTCCCGACATAAATTCAAAAATAAAATAAATCATTAAACTACATTAAAATTGGCTTTACGATAAAAAATTATATCGTTGCATGATTATAATAAAATTATATCACGGTTATTAACGCGAACATGTATTAACATTTTAAAGCTTGACGTTTGGACCGGGTTGCACCGACCGTGGTCGCAAGCAGACTGGAGATGCAATGAGAGTGTAGGGTATGGAGAATTGAGGTAGATGAATTCTCATCTACTTCACGCACGGAGCTATCCTCCGATAACTCATCTCTAGTCTGCGACCATAGATAACACAATATTACCTTGCGACCACGGCCGGTGCAACCGAAGAACATAATATACCCCAAGAGGGGTGAAGTGAAACCCGGTCGAAACGTTAAGCCCTTTAAGGTAAATTCATGTATTCGCGATTTTCCCGGGGACGTAATTTTATATGGCTTAACTTACTTACTTATCTAGAATAGTTCCTATCGTAATATTACTTACTCTCCAAATTGTAAATAAGAAACTAATTTGAATGCACTTCACGTAAAAGTATTTAATTCCCTCGAACTCCTTTATATTAAATTCTTTAATCATAGCAAGGAAACGGAATAAAAAATCGCAAATCGTTCTGTAAAACACTTTCCCGATTAAAATATAAATTGAACCGGATGCTTTATGAATACCGAAGCAAGAAAATTAACAGTTAAAAAAAACAAAACCTTTTCATAGGTAGAACAGTTTTCTTTTGTTATTATTGGTACTTACTGTTTAATAATTCAACTATAAAATAACCAGTAGTATTATATTTTGTAATGTCTGGTATTTAGATACTGGAAAAGTATATAACATGCATTTTTTCTTTTCCTCGTAAATAGTTAATAACGAGGTTGCAAATATCGCGTGACGTCACTCCGACCTTAAATTTTTTAAAACGAAATGTTAGTAATTTTTCACCATGATTATCAAAATGAGACTGCATAGTTTGTACTTTCCTACACTTGAAGCAAGTTTTATACATTAATGTGTATCAACTATTCCGATTACAAACGTGAACTATATATGAACTAAACTACATAGATATAGGTAAGAAGTTTAACAATTCCGATCAAATACACAAACACAACTTTATTTAATTTCCGTTAAAATTCATGTTGTATCTGTCACCTTATGGTATAAATAAAGAAACGACAGATCAGCCAGCATTTAAATACTTAAAAGTTGTGTTTCGTTATTTGGAGGTTTAAGTCCTAATGTATCAAAATATTATGCAATACCAAACTGCATGGTGTCACAACTCCTTCGCTTGCCTAGCTGTAGACATAACTGCGGTGAACCGACGATGTCGCCAAGAAATACACTGAGAAGATAATACTCTTTGGCTTGGTCCGGCGACCGCTTGTATTGGCTGAAAAGAAATAAAATGTTTGAGAGGTTACGATAGCTCTAAATTTCAACTGTAGGAGCAGAGAGAAGGTAATCACTGGAGATTATTATAATTATTAAACATTGGGTTCTTCATTTTTTATTGTACACTCTAAAATATATAAAATACAAGTATCAGAAAAAGTATATTCACAGGCGAGCTTAACCCAGTAGTATTGTTTTATAATATACGAATAAACTTAATCTTATATCTTTAAACGAGCAATTCTTGTATATATATATATATAATCTGAATCTCGAAAACGGCTCCAACGATTTTCATAAAATTTTGTATGCAGGGAGTTTCGGGGGCGTTAAATCAATCTAGCTAGGATTAATTTTTAGAAAATGTCGTTTTATCCGTGTTTTCAGTAATCTTAAATCTTTAAACGTGCAATTGTTGTATAAACGGCCATCAATACTGTTACAATTCAAAATAAACAAAATATTACATTTGAATTTGGAATCTGTCATTTTTATATGATTGTTCATTGTGTTTTCTCATTTTGGCGCCAATACATTGTACAATATTTTAGGCTATTATTAGTATCGTACCAAAAAGGTGGTCAAAGCAGTAAGGGAAAGAATTCGGACAAATCCTTTCCGAAAGCAAAAGATATAGCACCTAGAACCATACCGCGAATTTTAAAAGCTGACTTAGGACTTGCAGCCTTTAAGAGACGTACTGGTCATTTCTTAACTGATAATTTAAAAAAGCATAGGGTGGTAGAATCGAAACAACTACTGTTTACGAACGAGATTTTTTTTAAATGAGCAACATTTTAACGAACAAATCGACCGTCTTTATGCTCACAGCTCTAAGAAAGCTTCCCAATTAGTCGACAGAGTGCATCGTGGGCATTATCTGACTTCAGTGATGGTTTGGTGGGGTATTAGCAATGAAGGAGTGACTGAGCCATACTTTTGTGAAAAAGGTATCAAAACATCGGCACAGGGGTATCAAGATACCATTCTACCAGTGAAGCCTCTTAACAATACCATGTTCAATAACCAAGAATGGTCCTTCCAGCAAGACGGTCTACGCAGTCTTGGTTGGAAACGAACGTTTCGGACTTCATCAGAGCTAAAGACAGAGGTCGTAGTCTAGCCCCGATCTTAATCCGCTGGATTATGATTTATTGTCAGATTTAGAGAGTACGGCTTGCTCTTAACGCCATGATAATTAAGAGTAAATTTTTTAATTTTAATGTTTGTAATTTATTGATGTCGGCTCTTCCTATCATTGCGAAGCAAAATTCGCCAAGCGTTGGATTGTTCACCCATCAAAAGACAACGTGAGCTGGGTTTAGACCGTCGTAAGATAAGCTACAAAACAAAATAAGTATGTGTTTTTAATAAAATATTACTAATTGCACTCGTGATTTTTTATTTAAATTACCAGTTCATATTTTTTTATTATTATGTCGGTAAGATCGAAAAATATTATTCATACTTCCTCATTTCATCAGTATGAAATTCGTATTTAAATATAATTTCTAAAAAACACACTACCAAAAAAAACGAGCAAAGCTCGGTGATCCAGGTACTATTACAATTAAACGAAATACTATACTGCGAGGCAGAAGGCACACGACCGAGTAGAATAGATTTTTTTTATAAAATAATTAGCCATTTCCAAAATAATCATTTGGTTTAACAAAAATTTGCAACAATTTAAAAGTCACGAAATTAAATATTTAATTGCTAAAATTGCTTGAACTTCTAAACACCACACTTTTGAGCTAAAAACAAAACAATAATAAAACCACAGTGCAAAAAAATCCTTTCTGAAGCTACCAAGTAATGGGCATACGTGCACTAACACCCTAGTTTTTAAAAAGCACTAGTAAGTAATTATTTAGTTCACAAAAGTATTTCCAACGTTTCCTTACACTTGCTACTGAAATCCAAGTAAAGAATTAGCTTTCAGTATTATAAGAACTGTGCTCTATTACGTCAGAACTGCCACAAAACGGGGTTCCCTCTGCACGTATTATGAGACACAAATAACTAAGAATGTCCCTTTATTTGCTGAAATGTATCTTAAGTGCTTTTTTGTACTGAATTTTCTTAAAATCCCTTGAAGCATCATGTAAAAGAGACGATTAGATTCACGTTGAAGTTATGTTTTTGACTGGCCTGTTGGGCTAGTGGTTAGTGACCCTGACTGCTAAGCCGGAGGTCGTGGGTTTGATTGCCACCAAGACAAATCTCTGTGTGATGAACACATAATATGTTTTGTGTCTGGGTGTTATTTATCTATAATATGTTTGTATTTAAAAATAGATAAGACGTATGTTTATCAGTTGTCTGGTTGCCATAGTACAGGTTCTGCTTAGTGTGGGATCAGATAGCCGTGCGTGAGCTGTCCCAAGATATTATTATTATTATTATATAATTTTTTTATTATGTTTACTACAATTTCAATTATAACAATAGCTGTAACGTTTTTGTAATTTAAAGTATAATTAAGGGAAAATGGTTCGGCTATAAGCAGGTTAACCTTGGTTGACTTAAATATATATTACATAATCTTAATACTTGATTTAGTAATTTCACTCAGACATGTTGTTGTTTTGACATTCTTGCTATTTAAATTAAAGAGGCCAATGTTGCCAAAAGTAGACTCAAAATAAAATACAATCAAAATGTGAATGTATACTAAAACCTGTTTCTTTTTAAAAGATTACTAGCAATGCTTGTGTTACTAGTGGGTTCACGTCGGTAGTGTAATGGGTGGGATTCGAACCCGCATCGACACGATCGCAAGTCCGATGCCCTAGCCATTAGGCTACCGCCGCTTTAAATGTTTGAACGGGCTATGTTTGCAAAACACAAATAGCATTGGAAATTCTACTTTGATTTACGATTTTATTACACTACGTTTATCTCTCTTCTCGAACAAATAGAAACTGCAAGTAATATGACAAATAACAGGTATTAAATAACCATTAAAATGAGATAGTACGGAACTGCATCCCAATAATAATCTCCGTATACCACAACCTAACAATTGCCACACGGTGACAGTAAAAATACACTGTATAATTTTAGACCCAAGATGAAATGTCTAACTGTGGTATTTCAATGTAATCTTAGATGTAGGGAAGCGCTACAATGTGAATATTAAATATGCTTTATTTTGAAGGTATAAGGTTTAATTTCGTTTGTTGTTATGTTGTCTTAGAGCAGTGAAAGTGCTATGCAGTTGCATAATAGCGGCTCACCTCGGACGTCGAACGTAAAGTAGACGTTAGTCCACCAAGCAACAAGATAATCTACTCGTCTGCTTGGCCTTCGTGGATAATAAAGGGTTTTAATAATGTAAGTTTCCACTATAAATAAATTAGTTATGAACCTTGAAATATTGTGAAGTGATCAATGTGTAATTAAAATTAGATTCAGTTACAAATAAACTCACCTTAATTAATCTGTAATGAGTATTTGTTTCACGAATTTGTAATTACTATGATGAGGATGACGATAACGACATCTTCTTTAAAATAATTACCTTTTTAAATGATTACATACAACAAACGATAATAAAGTAAAACAATAATACACCTACATGTCTGAGTGAAATAATAATTAATAACCTACTCCTTGAAAGAACTAAATTGAAGCATTTCTAAATAAGTATTTTAATGATAATCTCTAGATCTATCTTCAAAGTCATCCAGCGGTAAAAAATCCTGCATGCGTTTCGCAACAGCCAACAATCCTCATGGTTGGGCGACTACGCGAGCGGCGATGACCCGCACGGTTGCGTACCACTATTACATCGATGTCCCACTTGCGACCAGCGGACACACTTAGCTGCATTCTTGTACGAAACGTCGACCACTGACCCGGTTCCGACAAATTGGACGTGGCATTGAAAACATTTGAATAAAACGTTATGAAATATTCATAGAAACTGAGCGATGGACTCACGATTCAAGGTCGTTTAGCAATAAAGGGTTGTGTTATGGATAAACATTTTTTTTTTCCACAAAAATTAGCCGTATTATTTTTATTTTTGTATACTATTTTTAAAGAATCTCTTTACATATCTTCTAAAAATCGGTCGGTATTTGAAAGGGTTCGACGATATATATTTGACAGCAAAATACGATAATTCTTACTTATGGGTGTCAATATAATGGAATATACATCATACAATAAACAGAAGAGTAAATTTAACAGCGTCATTTTAATAAGCTTCAAGAAAATATTAAATAATCCAGTTATATATCTTTATCACTTTTTACAACCAGTACTCTCGTACACGATGGACTAACTGATGATTTAACAATAATAAATAATAACAATTACCAAATTTGCACTATGACCCTATTGTATGTTTCACCGATGTTTGTTCCATGTCTACATCTGACATAAGAATTATATTTCCTAGAAAGGGAGATTGTTTAAACAAGAATTAAATAAAAGTATACCTGAAAACATCAGGCCAGTCCAATTGCTGTCGCGGTTGTGCTAGAGCTCTCGTCGCGTAGTGTGCACAAACACGTTCGAAAACACACGAACGAGCCCCGAACTCGCCGACTATGTACTTCTCAACTTCAGTGATGTCGAAAGGTTCGGAATCGGATAGGCTCAGCTCACGACGATTACGGGAACGGTAGGTTGCTGAAAAATATAAAATTTAATGTTATCAAATGGTACTAAGACACCAATCAATGAAAGTGCCAATTCCAGTCACTGGCCACTTGAGATATAAAACCTGTGTATGTAAATCTCAATCTTAAGTTTTACGTCCATCGATTGGCTATAATTTATCTTCAAAGGACCAACACTTATGAATAAAACATTTTTCTTTTCAGAATCAGTACAAAGAAACCCAGTCTTACTATGGGATATTGTATTACCCAGGGTTGTGGAAATCAGGCAATCGCTCCATGTAAAATACGGTATTTAGTTAAATCCGGTAAGAATGTTATCCGACCCAAACATAGCTTAGGAAAAGGCTAGACTGATGCTGAATCCTCACAAATTGCTTGCGATTAAAAAAAATATTAATTCTTCTGTTTCTCATTGTAATTATTATTATTTATTCCAATTCATGCGCAAACTACAATAAACACAGAAAATCGACCCTTATGTGTTTAGTCGCAATTTGTTGAAGTTGCATGCAGAACTATCAATTAAAATCGATGGCTTTGAATGGGGATGATTGCGAGAACAATACGTCATTGGAATAGCACACACGTATACTTACAACATTCGGTTTTTACGTACATCAGTGCGTGGTCGATGTCACGCAGGCCGAACAATACGAAATCATTCGCAATCGACAAAGTATCTACTGGACCAGAATCAACTCGGCCTATTACATTCCGATGGTATCACAGACTCTTCTGAACCGTAAATAGATATAAAGAAGCTCCACATTTAATGAAAAGCGATCATGAACTTTTACATACAATATATGACAAATTCTATTGATGACAACATTCCAAGGTTTTTTAGAATACAATTCTGTACCTAATCAATTTCATCGAACCCATAGAAAATTAAATCTTAAATAATTATAAACTGCTTAAAATCAATTCAAAACCAAATAACGTAGGTCAATTTATCTTTGGAAGTAGATTTTTACCATTGATTACGTTTAACCCTTTAAGATTATGCTGACACATCACACAAGCACGCTAAGAACTTCAAGGAACAGTATAAAACTATCAAGGAACCAAGTTATCTGAAAAATGTTTTACCATCTAACGATCATTAGTTCGTTAATTGCCGATGTCTGCGTCCTAATTACTTCTGCACTTTATCTTTGCCATTCGTTTAGTTCGGGACAAAACTTTATTTTCCACGCCATTTTATAAAACGGACAATCGTTATTAAAACTTTTAAAATTATTATTTTTTATTTTTATTCCTTACAATTGCAATAACAAAGACAAAAGTATGGTTATTGAAAATTTAAACGTGCCAAATGTATTGCCCTGAATTTCACATCTTAATAGGAGTCTGATCAGTGCCTTGTTTATTTATGGTTTATAGATCAATATGAGCTTGCAATAAAAGTTTAACCTACATACAAAACACTATTTTCCAATGTAGGTATATGTGAAACATTTCCACTGTATTTTACTGCAAAAACAATTCGCAATCCGGTTTTAGTTTACCCACATTCGACAGACACGTAACATGTCCAAGTGTTGCATGCAGGTACTTATCGGTTGCAAATAGGCTGGAAAGACTTGTTGGATTTCAGGGTGGTTATTAATGTGACAGACTGACACACAAACAACGGTGATTTACCGACAACACCGTATTATGTATTAGAAACAGCTTACCTGTTTATTAAATCATCAATGTTGTTCATAAACGTGATAATATAAGCTTTATTACGGCCCAGATTTGTGATCCTGAGTTAACTCAATCAATGTTAAAGATTCTGACTAATGGAATCAGACTTCGGTAAAATGATATTTTCGTCAATTGTTAGTTCACCAAATAGTCAAATAAGTTCTAGAGTCTATTGAAACATTTGTTAGAAAAAAAAATGATTAACCCTTAATAACGAAATTTGAAACTATTAGTTAGCATATTTAACCATTGGTTGAGTTAACTTGGGATAAAAAGATTGGGGCTTAGAGTTGTGAGAAATGTCACGCAATTTCGGTACATTACGAGACCGGCCGGCTATGGTATCCTAAGTCATCAACCACTGACGGCAATGTAATGCAGGTTTCATAATATTGCTCAAACTAAATGGTGCAACCAACAGCCTTAACTTCTTTTATTATATGTGAAAGAAATACACAACTTTTTAAATTCGAGGTAAACCAATCTTTTAAAGGATCAACAGCAATTTGGCTTACGGGTAAGTCTGACGGGTTTCCGTTCGGTGTGAGCTCGAAAATAGTAGAAACGTTGAAAGGAAAAAGTCAAAGAGAATGGATTATCTTAGCAGCTTAACTAGACAGCATTGGCACGACGCCGAGGAAACTAGACCAAAACAATGTATCCAACTAATTTAAGTCAATGAAAACACTACCAGATATTTGCGGCAAAATATGCTATGCTTGGTTTAGGCTTTAAGGTTATTCAAGTATAGAAATAATTAAAAGTAGCCTTTACAATGCACTTTTATAAACCCAGGCGTGAAGATTTTGCTAAAAAAATTACAGGAAAATGCTTGTAAAGTTTGTTTCAATAATATGAATGTTCCTTCGGAGACATACTTCCGCTTAAGGTAAATAAATTTTGATGAATACAGTGTATTAGAGAAATTTATTGATTTACTTATACATGCATACTCAAAATTAACAAGTACAGGACCTACAGTTTACTTATTGAGCATATTTATTTTAACAATTTCATGAGTTCAAAACGTATTAATATACCTAATCATAGAATTAGTAACTAAATGTATCTATACTTGTAGGCAACTCAACAACAACAACATTTTATTTTAAATTAATAATATTAATAAAATATGAATATATAATATAAAAATATATATTTTCAATAATATATACAATACTTCTACTACATGTATAGGCTATATAGTTCGTCAAATTGACGAACTATATAGCCCGTACGCTATGTTATAGGTATATACGCTATGTTATATAGCTATTATTTCGTCAATTTGACGACAATATTCGCCCTCATACAATTTCTAAACCCATTCTCAATATTGTGTGCCTACAGCTAAGGCAATATCAACTTACTCTTTTCTGGAACCGCTAAAATATTCGTGACTCGATCCAATAAGTCACAGCGAAGTGCTAAAGAGTGTCAGAGCTGCATTTATCACGGCGCAAGCTACACTAGAAGCCCAATATATTTTGTTATATATTGCAACAAAGGTATGGAAGAGTATGTGCTATAGAATATATAAACTTCATTTTGTAACTAACATTTATATAACAAAAAAAATTATACAGAAAAAAAAAAGAACGAGCTTTAGTAAACAAATAAGTTTAATGAAATGAAACTGGTAATCTATTTTAGATATTATGGCAAAAAGAAGCATCAGTAATCTACTATATAAAAATAAGTCGGGTTTTCCTTTCTGACGTTATAACTCCAGAACGCACGAACCGATTTCTACGGTTTTGCATTCGTTGGAAAGGTCTCGGGCTCCGTGAGGTTTATAGTAAAGAAAATTCTCAATTACATAAAAAAAAATATAGACCGCGGGCGGAGCTGCGGGAAACAGCTAGTTATACATATATTTCTAATTCACATAGAACCGTTGATTTGTAAAATAAAAACGCAATAACACCCTACTACAAATTGGCACCCTTATTTTGATAAATTCTGACATTAGTATCTTTAATTCTGTTTTGAGTTATGAAAACAACTATTAATTACGATATATAAAACCGACACTTGTAAAAAAACGTTCTACTCAATGAAAAATTGGGTCAAGAAAACAATTCAACAATTATTATTATGTAACGTCAACTTCTGTCACGAACGTAAATTCTTTTCAACTTAATTGCAGAATTATGGTTTCATTGCTGGTAACCGTTCTAAAATCAGCATGCACGATCTAATAACATAATAGATACTAGGTACAATATAACTAAAATACAAAATTTATTAGGTATTATTTTGCCGTAATATTGATAATTTTTATTACTTACCTGGACTCAATGAATATGTAAACTTTTTCAAGAAATTCGTCAACTTAACACTGGCTATTATGAACGGGAAACCTACTAACTGCACTGGCAATTCAAAAGAAGCTTCTTGACTAAACACATCATTACTAAATTGAACTATTAGTAACACTAACGATAATATCAACTTGAACCTCCAACACTTCATTTTTAAAACACTAATTTAATAAAAATTACAGCAAATAAATCAAAACAACGAAAATGCGTTCCCGCTAAAACGAAACCACAGAATAAAAATAAAACTATTTTGTAATTCGAATATCGAACGCGCGGTAACCGCGGTCAATGGGTATACTCAACTAGCCAGTGCTATGGTTAAGATCGCACTGCAAAAGCTCTGTGTACATGAGAAAGAACGTAACACGTTCTCTCCGATTACTTTATGTAATGATTTAGTGGGTCAATAAGTTTATAGGCCCTCAATAATCGCTCTTGAATTAATATCATAACACTTACTTATTTCATTTATACTTAGAGCATTATTTATTTGTTTTTTAGTGCTATTTAAATTACTATTAGCTAATTCAGTTAAATACGAATGTTTTAGGCTTCGTTAGTTAGGATAATAATAGGTAATTAAAATTAGAAATACACAATTACCTGGGCTTAGTGCATAAGATAATTTCTTCACGAAATTAGTCAGTCGGACAGCCATAATAATGAAAGGGAAACCGACCAACTGCACAGGCAGTTCGAATGAGGTTTCTTGTGAGGATCCTTCCATCAAACATTGAAACAACAGCAGCGACAAAAGAGTCCAAATATAACACACTTTTATTAATTCCATTATTGTCTATGATTCGAATTCGTATTTCGAACGTTCGGCTCGCGCAATTTGATTTCACACACTGCAAAATGGCGAAGGCAACAATGATTGAATTTAATTAATGCAATTTGTTTAGCCACTGTATTGTATAACACGAACGACCTTAGTGGATTACTTCGTATAATATAACTGACCGTGTCTAACTCCGGCGACCAGTTGGGGGTTATTAGTTATTTCGTAACGATATAATCAATGCAGTCCGGTCATTACTAAATCACGCCTCATAATGGCACCTGCAATATATTTAGGTTATTTCGCAAAAACGCCTGTTTTAGAGTAATTTGGTGAATGATTAAAATGTTGTTGCTATTAGAATGTGTGTATATTTTTCTAATTATAGCATTGGTAACTGAAATAGGTCCTATTTTGAATTGATTTGTATTTTCGTATACAGTGTTACAAATATCTGCCGCAATCATAAGTTACTCAAAGCTGCCTTGAATTAAATTTATTGATAGATATATCTACTAGCCCAATTCATATTTCGTTATAGGTACCTACTTTGTGACACTGTATAGCTCATAATTAAAGATCAAATTATATTCATTACATTACATGACATGTAAAAATTTAGGACAAAATTTTCGTCAAAATGAAAAACTAAAAAATACATTCGACGAAAAGTGTTGCAATCGACACCTCGCATTCGTATAACAGTTCTTTTTTTAATTCTGCCACTGTGTAGATCGATATCACACGGCAAGGACTGAATGTGACCGACTCGCGAGCTGACAGAATGAATGATTTGTCATAGACTCCACTGCGCGCGAACTACACTATAACTGCAGGCGGAGACAAGATAGATCTGTAGCCAACCCCTCCAGACACACTAATAGCTTTTAACATTAAGCAATAGAATGTACTTGAAAGGATTGAAGGCTGATAACATTGCGTGTTCAAGTAAATACATGGGTTTTAAAGTTATTTATGATCAACTCTAAGCAACATATAAATTAAATACTTTACACGGATCATAACAACTGCTCCATATTTCAATGGTGTTTCACATTTGCCCAAATAACACTACCTCGAAGGGTCTAGTTCACGTGAATATTTTTACATAAATGAGTTTTTCAAAAAGATCATGCAATGAGTTCATTATTCGGGATTTTTGTTTTTGAAAATATTTGAAAGTAATAAAAATAAAGATTACTTAAGAGCCGCGCCAAATAAGGAATGAATGAACTGTATAGACCATAGACCAAGGTCAGCCGATTATTATAAACAGATTATCCACAACACTCCAAATAATATATTGTAAACTCAATATCTTTTGGAATGATATCGGACTTAAAATATCATGTTCTATACTTATAACCAGAGCATTTTCCTTCACAATAGATCGCTAGTGAACCAAATACTGATACGACACTGTTCGATGCCAAATATATCAGTTGACTCAGAATTGAACCACAAAAGCATGTTATAAGGCTGTCTTACATGTTAGATATCGGCTGGTGAATTTCTGCAGTTCCAAAGGTACTTTAATATCTTCTTACGTTTTAATATTTGATGTAAGTCCTTCGGTTTTGGGAAATCAACTCGGCCATCGATTGATCCTATAATTCCTATATGCAGTAGTGTTTTATGGAACTCCATTTAAGTTGTAACCCATATATTTTTTTAAAGGATCGAAGTTCCAAAGCTTTATTCCGTTTATTAGCAATATAAAGCAAGCCCATCTTATCTTTCTAAAATGCTTGCTAAACCAAACTAAGGTCCCCAAGGTCGGCTTCCAATGTTACCGGATTCAGCCGAACATTGTATTTTAGCGACCCCATGCTCCATATCTGACCTCCACAACTAATTAAAAAGCGGCGGTAGCCTAATGGCTAGGGCTCGGACTTGCGATCATGTGGTTGTGGGTTCGAATCCCACCCATTACACTACCGACGTGAACCCACTCGTAACACACGCATCTTAGCTTGATTACTAGTAATGTGCGACCCAAATTGCTAGTAACATTTAAAAAAAAAAAAAATTCACTAGGCTGCAGTATCATATGGTGATTGATACTGGTTGCCGGAATTGTAATGACTTAACGACTGCCAAAGATCAACGTATGACAGTTGGGACCAACGGATTACTGTCCTTTCTGAGGCACGGAGGTCGCAGAGGTGATTATATATTTTTGTAATGGACACCTATCCAGAGACTGCTCCTACATCAATTCCTAAATGATTTTAATATTAGTAACTCAGACATGGAAACCATTCAGGATCACTTACGAAAATCTTAATGAACTAATAACGTTGTCTGTTCGGCTCCTAAAACCTTATATGCGATCACATAACGCAATTAAAACATAAAATGTAATACAAAATAATTAATTGGCTCACGTTCTGGCGTAACTCTCTAAATGGATGCTTGCTAAAGATATTATAATGAAATAGTTCTTCACACGAAGATCTTTCAACAATTTGTTCTGATTACAGTAGACATTGGATACAAGTTATCGAGATATTTATTTATATACACAGAAGTGTAAAAAAACTGAATTAAATTAAACGAAAGTACAAGGTACGTCATTCCATTCAAACATCCTTGGTAAATATGAGATTTTAGATTTTCGCGGCTTGTATTCATCAATACATATTTTTCATGCCGTTTCGGCCGTCTACCCGTGACCATGGCCTTTGCAAGTTGAAAGAGAGAAAAGAAAAGAGAGGTACTTATTTATACCTCTATTTACGTACGCGGTTCAGGCCCGTTATCTTTAATCGTATGAACCTTAGAAAAATTAATTTGATGTTTGAACCCAACCAAAATTGATTTAAAAAATATATAATCGGGGATAAGATTATTTTTAATAAGTTCACATTTTGTCGGAGATATCGCGTAATAATCATACAAAAAAAACAGTTCATTTTAAGAACTTCCTCTCTTTGGAAGTCGCAGAGTGCGATCAGAGCCGGAATATTCCTTGTTTGAGGTTCTCCTTCCCAATGACTGTGAATTAATTTTACCTACTATTCATATAGGGTGCGAATTTATTGTTAGATTTCGTTACTAATAAAAAATAATTTATAAGATTCCAAGTAAATTGTTTTTAACACTTATAATATGTGGTTTAAATGGCCGAAAAAAGTTTGTTTTATCTATACTAATATTATAAAGCTGAAAAGTTTGTTAGTTTGTACGTTTGTTTGTTTGAACGCGCTAATCTCAGAAGCTTTTGGTCCGATTTCAATTCTTTCACTGTTAGAGAGCCCGCATATTGATGAAGGCTGTAATTTGTCACGACGATAAACGATGCCCACGCGGGCAGCGCCGCTAGCAAAAGCTAGTTACTTATAGATTGCTAGCTCTTACAAAAGACCTTAACAAACCACCATTAGGTACCATTTTAAAGTTTACAGGTAATAAACACAAGTATTAATAACATCACACCTATAAATACATCTACAATCTGAACCCTGGTTCAAAGAAAATATGAATCACTGGCTTCTGTCCGCGATTTCGTCTGCGTGGACTTCAGAATTGGGTCGAAAAGGAAAGGAAATCTGTTAATGTAATGAAAAATTTAATGAAATTTTTCACTCGTGTTATATAGCTTGCGATGTAATAGAGAAAAATAACAAATTTCAAAGGTGTTACCCGCGGCTTAGCTCGAAAAGAATTTTCAATTTTCCTTCGGGAACTACTTAAGGAATTGGGATAAAAGGTAGCCTATGTTCTTTTCCATGTCAAAGGCTATATGCATGCCAAATTTCATTCAAATCAGTTCAGCCGTTTTCGCGTGATTGAGCAACAAACGTCCAAACATCTAAACATCCAAACATCCACACTTTCACATTTATAATATTAGTAGGATATTCTTGTTTTCTATGAACACGATCCCGCTGAGTATATTATTGCGTCACCACTAAATCTCAATCTCAATATATCAAAAGAGATCTCAACTCAAATACCTCTCAAACAACAAACAAACAAAACTGTATCATATTCCTCATTACTAAACAGACAATATAAAAGGTTACAATTTTCCGTACTTCAAGTGTAGGGTATGATTCCCTCGGCGTTATCACGTATCTTGCAATAGCAGAGCGATGGCAATTACCAGCAATATTTGCACAATAATTGCTGTAAAATCACAAATTTGTTATCGCGGCACGTAACACAAAATATCAAGAGAAAAACGACAGCAAATATTGTATAATTAGGAATATTGCGTTTTGCTGTTTTTTTATCTGTATTTATTTGCCGTGATAACTCTTACCTATGAATTGTCAATTTGTTAGCAGTTTTTGTGCAATTTTTTCAGTTCCTTTGCTTTTTTGGGTACGTAATACCACTGCTGGATTCTCAAGTGTCAAAGGGTGGGTAAGAACGCCATTACGACCACGTTACTGAGAGCCTTGTTATTCCGGGATTATGAGCTTGCTTCCCCATGAAAATAAAATGAAAACTGTTTTCCACCTGCCGAGTTTACAACCCAAGATTATGTTTTTATAATAACTAGGATACCATAAAGGCTAGTAGGTCAATTGGCTTATTGGTAATTAGATAAAAAGTCTAACGTTTTGGTCAGGAAATTAAAAAGTATTGTTTAAATAGTCTAGACTTATCTTTAAATCCATACTATGTACATATATTGATTGAAATCTCACTCGATTGTGTGAAATACTTTCAAATTTTGATTTGAAATTATAATATTTTCAAATATTAATTATGTAGATCAAACAAATTAGAAACAGGTTTTACGCAAAATTTTACTTTCGAAGGAAACGCAAATCTTGCTTGTATTAATAAAATCATAATTACAGAAATATCTATACGAGACTTTCTATAATTATAGATAAAAGTATAATATTCTAAATAACATAGATTTGTTGTAACTATTCCACGTAAATAATGAAAGGAAGTCTCGTATGTTTCTGGACTTTCTTTCATCACTACAGAGCGACAACTACTGGCTGGTATTGTCGTAACCAAAGAAGAAAAAAATAAACTAAAAAAAATTGTTACATAAAATAAAACAAAACACAAACAAGGCTCGTAAGAACATTGTTCCCACAGCTTATTTCCGCGCCATTTACATAGTGCACAGAAGCCGAATGCCCATAACAATTCGTTACATCAGAGCACCATTGGATTTCTTACAATATATTTTGTTTGTATTCCCCCGACACGAGAAAATACTACTAGGATAAGGCTGGGCATTAAATAATTTAAAACTTCCAAGCGTATTCTTACATACAAAAACGTTTTTGACATCTGAAAATAAATTTAAGAGAACACGCAAGCGTTTTATAACAACTCATGCTTTGGAAACAATCCCTCTAATGGCCGAAACTTTGGAAACATTTAATTCACAAACACATAGGTACCTACACTACCTACTTCTTTTGCTTTCCATATATACTCTATCTATAATATTTATTTGACTTTAATTTTGTGGAAAAACAAATCTTATCAGTAAGTTTATTAAAACATTTGGCAGATAGTATCTAAATCGTATTGTTCTCGCCACAATCGGCTATCGAGAGTTTTCGGGCTTAGTAACCATTACAGCCAAAGTGTTATTGGATTTATCAGTAAATTTTAGTGCCTGGGATTCGAAGATCGGATTCTCTTTATGGTAAAAGTAACTCTGAGTAAATTTCTGATCGTCTCAAAATTATTTACACCTGCTTTTGCTCGCCGATGCGCACACGTGAGCGTCCGTTATTGCAGTTGAATTAGTCTTCCTCGATAAATGGGCTATCTAAGAATGAATTTTGATAAATTCTCATTTCGGACCAGTAATCCCTGAGATTTGCGTTTTGAACACACACAAGCCTAGATGTACTTTGAGAAGGTCAAATTAATGTAAATACACCTAAAACAATCTCGCCTTCCATTATCTAAAATTTGATTAATAAAAAAGTATTATCACCATACACGTTAGTTACGAGTTTATTGCAATAATTGAGGAACATTTATTTTATTACGAAATACAGTGACTTGAAGGCAAAAAAAAAGATGACCTACAGTAACAAATAATAATATTGGCTCTGAAACAAAATGAGAACAAATGCTTCTGTTTTATGAGATTCTCTTTCATTTGTGTATTAAATTGCTAGTATTTATCTCAATTTCCCTCTCCCAGCCTCCCAGACTCTGTAACGATCATTTATTTTGCACGTGAATCGTTTCCTAACTGGCCATTTTTTTTTACGATGTAGGTACGGCCGAACAGCAAAGTAGTCTACAATTGACAAACTAATTAGCGTAGACAAAAAAAACTGCAGAAATATTTGAGGTTATATTACAGTACAGGCTACATTACAGTGTACTGTAATGTTGCAATCGTCATTTTATTTCATGTCTGTCAATGAAACACGATACCAAAATCTGGAACTAATATTATTTAGCGTTTGAAGTTTAATGTGTAGCGTGTCCGTGGGTACAGTGGATATGCTATCGTAGAGTTACCATTGTCATACAACACGCTAGATACATGTCCATAGCGTCTGCGTGCGAAAGCAGCCGAGCAGCGGGTAGAAAAACATTATTGGACAGTAATGTGTTCACAAATTAGAATGTATTATTTCAATTTGTTGTTGCAATATTTCACAAATGTATTACTTTCTTATACACGAAGGTCGTTAGAGATTTAATGTGGGTATCGACGTGTTGCTACAGTTAAGATATAATTGATTTATTCACATAAAGTTGAAATTAATTAACTGCTCATCTTTTTCCCTTATTTTTGGATTTTGGCAGCTTTTTTACGGATCTTTGAACAACTAACATTTGAAAGTCAAATTATAGGTACCCAATTTAATTCAGGAAATCTGAAAAAACTAACTTGTCATTAAAAAAAAACAGTTGGGCTCCTGAACTACTAAACTGTTTTTTTTTTAAATTTTTCGATTTAAAATTACGCATGTGTCTGTATTTTTTTGTTACTTCCTTAATTATTCTGCCTGGTAACGCCATAAGTGCTTCACAGAGGAAAAAACAGCTATAAAAATGAAAGTACAACACTCACCTTTGCCTAATGATTCTCCAACGACAAACAACACAAGAAAAATAACGAGGCAACACTTTGAATCGGCGGACATTATGCAATATTATTCACGTATTAATTATAGAGAAAACAATATACTTCTCAAAAGAAGTGGTACTGTAGCGACGGTTTGGACACGAATGGCTTTTTTTGCGCAAAATCGTTTCAAGAAACAATCTTAAATGGCATAAAATTATATTAGAAAACGCAGCCTTCGTGTACCCAATGAAGCATTGACTTTATTAATTAATAAATTGATTATTACCTATGTCCATTCACAAATAGTAGCGTGTTAGGGTCAATAAGAAAATGGGGTTAATTGATGGCAACATTTTTGCTTCAATACTAAATAATTACAGGTAGTTCATTCGTATTAACTCCCAATGGGAATTTATTCAAGAATAGCAACAAATAGACATTTGCTTTAAGACACAAAATAAGCTGAGTTTGGATCTCCGGGAACAACGTCGGGGCTCCGACAATTTATTTAGTAATCTCACCCCTGACAAAAAGGCTTCTTAAAGGAATATAAAAGACTTCAAGTATGGAAGTGGTCATCTTCTTCTTTTTAGGGTGTCCATCAATGGCATTATATTCTATTTGTCAGACCAGCCTGTTGATTCTGTGAGACGTCGTTCTAAACTTCGAATCTGAATCCGCTGTGAGTTTCTTAATTGGCATTCTAAAAACTCGGTTGATGCACTAGCGCTACCCTTGCGAGCGTGTCAGCGAGTTGAAATAAATTAACCGTGAGATTTAGACAGATAAAGTATGAGATGACGTATGAAGTGGCATTCAGTAAGTAATTCCCTGGTCACTTCGACGCTCGCTTCGCTCTCGAAATTTGAAATTTATGCGAAGTGAGGTGCGAGTTGTTGATTGAATTTTACAGAATCGACGTGCAGTACTCAGCCACGCAGACAGCTTTGTCGGTGGCGTTGTAAAATTTTCGCGTGTGCAGGTGTTGGGACACGCTGGTCAGTTCAGTAAGTGGACCATGGTTTGAGGGAATATGCAACACTCACATGGCTCAGATGTGCTGTAACCCCACCGGCACATATTTTCTTTGCACCGGCCAACTTGGATCCGGAGTCTATGCCACGTTGGCCATGGTAAGCATGGTTTAGTCATAAAAAAGTGAGGCAACGTTTACCGAGGCTTGTCCGTGGATGAGTGACCACTCATTTGCTTATGTACGTAACTTTAACTATTTATAGCTGAAGGGATATTTTCTAACATAAACATTGAACATAATAATATATCACTCGAGGTTCATATAAATAATGAACCATCCAACGTGGGTCTACCGTTACACAAGCGTAATAAGGCTGGGATAATAGCCCTTGAGATATATTGCCAAAACCAAGATGCTTGGCAAATATAATGAGTTTGGCATTCACGTAAATTGTATCTTATTCAGTAAGTAGCTCCTACTTTATTCTCGTACAATTATTATTATAACCAAATAGAATCATGTTAGTACAACAATTTATTTGATAACAAAGCAGAGCTTTGTGTTTTTATTTGAGTAGATTTTAGGTTGTAAAAATAATCTGTGAAATTAAAGGTAAGTATATTATTATAGATCTACATAATATTTATAATCGGCATAATTATGTATTTTTTAGGTATTCTATGCAAAACCTAAGCAATGTCTAGAATGCCTGTAACGTATAGGCTATGCGTGAAATATGATTAACATATAAGTACAATCTTTTTATTTATATTCGTATTTATTATAAGTATTTTTTTTAAATAAAAAGAAGTTTTTTTTGTTTGGTTACACGCGCAAATCTCAGAAACGACTGGTCCGATTTGAGAAATTAATTCAGGATCCATTTATCAAGGAAAGCTATGAGCTACTTTTTATCGCGATAATCAACGCCATATTATAAAAGATTTAAAAACACGGAAAAAATAACGCTGTTTTTGCCTTCATTTTATATGAAGAGTCTGAATAAATGTTTCCTCAGTAAATTGTGAAAGTGCCACTGCAGTATGAGAATCTCTTAAAGTGTATTGAATAATGCGTCCCTGAGCTCTTTAGCTTGGATAGACTGCAGCTTCCTTTTCATCTGTTCAGAACTAATTTGATCCTTAAAGCACATTGTTGATGGAGTTTCCTTTGTTTAAAATATTTTAATATCGTTGCAGTGTGAAAAATTTTGAGATGTTAAAAGGCTGGTTCAATTTATTAATTTCATTTTTGGCACGTGACTCATACTAGTGAATTCTTAAAGTCATTATTATTATTATATTCTTTCAAGTTATATTAAGGTAATCTAGCCTTTTATGTGTTGAATAATTTTCGCAGTTGGTAAATTAAAAAAAAATTTTTTTGAAAAAGTCAACAAAATATATATTCCTTTTGTGTCTCCTTCAATTCATTTACATCAACAATTAATCCAAATTGGTCTATGTACCTATTGCATAAGGTATCATTATATAATTATCTTATATAACAATAGACAAAGCAACTAAGTATATAAACAAGTTACAACAGTATAATACATTTGACACTCAATGCGTGTCTATTAAACTGTGGAAAAAAATACAATTTTCCACGTACACTCTGGAACATAATTCTGAGTTAAAAACTATCATTTTATTATCAACTAGATTTTATTCCACCAGAATATTTTTTTCAAATCGGATCAGTACTTCCGAGACAAGTGCGTTCTACCAAACAAACAAACAGACTTTTATCTTCAAGTTTTTTTTTTGTGAAAAAATCATACCAAGAATAAGGCTAAAACCGTATTTTTTTCGTTTTCTTCTAAAATTCCTTTTATATATTTTGTACTAGCTGACCCGTGCCCACTTCGCTCGGCATCAAACATCACCAAATATAGTCTATGGTCCTTCAAGATTCTTTGAAATGTATAATCTTCTGGTTTCGGTTAGATTCACGTCCCTCAGTCTTTACTATGCCCACATAAATCTGGTACATTATTATTATCAGTTATATATAATTCAATGATGTCTTAGAATAATAAAAATAGTACATTTAACTTTGAAAAAGTCTGTTTGGTGCTTGCCTGTTAGTAGAGGGTTGAAAGCTGCAACTTTGTGCACACAAATCCGTTCTTTGAACTACTAGGCCAAAAAATTACGATTATTTTTAGACAATATTTATTGATAATAGGTACAGGAAAATATTGTGAAGAAACTTGGATTAAAAAAAACAAAGGAATCTGAAATCGTAAAATCGCAGAGAGCCGCGAGAGAGCGTAGTGATCAATGCTAGTCTTTATGAGAAGAGGCCTGTGCACAGCATGAGGACATTTATAGGCCTTTTTTGTTATTATATAGAATTCGCCAATTACAAGGTTTTGATCCCCGCATGAGACTAGCATTTGTGATATCCAGAAAGGCTTGTTTTATAGTCTGGGTCTCTGAGTTTCAAGTCAAAATCTCTAAAATTCACTAGCGCTTGAGTTGCTTTTTCCAATAAGAGAAACAATATATATGTTGTAATTATAAGAAAGAAAGGAGATGCATTTATTGGCGCCACATGCGACGCATAAATTAAAAAACTAACACGTCTGACAAATGACAGCTCTTCCCTTTGAGCCATCTAACATAAATTCTTGGTGATTGCTAGCGTTGATATCACCCTACTCAAGTCCTACTAGCGATATCTTGCGAATTAATATGAATATATATCATATTTTTCTGAGCAGTTTATTTATAAACATCAACCCAACTTATATTCAACCGAGTGTACCGATTGCGTGAGTAACATAGCTACACAATACGTAATTATGTGCATAAAAATTGGGTCGCACGTGCGACCGTTGTTTTTGACACACCAGTACATCTTATATAAGAAACGACTGAAAAGGTTTGTTGTGTAAACATTACTATCAAGCTCGTAGTAAAATTATTAATATTTCAGGTTTAATTAAAATATTCAAAGATTTAATTTTATAGGTTTAAAAGGTTATCATCTGTTTCTGTATCCTTTTTGTGTGTTTTCATATCTTTTTCTAATTGATTGCGCCAGAAACCTGATAGCTAGGATATCGGACTTGATTATCGGACGGTTCGAATCCCACCCATTGCACTAAAGGTGTGAACCCACTCGTAACACAACTTTAGCTTAGTGCGCGGGGTTAACAAGAATACTAGTAAGTACACCCACATAAAAGAGTTATTATAGTCAATAACTCATCTAAAAAGACAAGATAGGCAGATAATTATAGTTATTAACTATTATTATTGTTTCAGACCTTGAAAAAATCGCGTGATATACCTAAAGAAACGCAACATAACCATTATGCTGACAACACAGTGTCTCACTGCAGAGAAAATCCCACTTTTCATCCAGAAAGGAAGGTAAATTTGACCACACACTATTTTACAGTAAACGATTCGATTGATAATAATCGACAAGCTGCTTTAGTTAATCCAATCTTCATTACCACACAAGGTTAACGTATAAGAGTACCATAGTAGTAGTCGAAACATAACGTGGCATACAGATAATAAATAGTTCAAGAATCCTGAGTCGCCAAATCTTTTCGTTTTCTGTAGTCACCGGGTAGTGTCAGTATAAAAGTTTTAGACCATTAACCGGTTGGACTAAGAGAATAGGGGCCCAGATCGGGCTCAATTGTTTTCAAACCTGCAACCTTAACACGCGAATAATAACTAAATCTCTGTAGTAGGTACAGTAAAGTCAGTCAGCAACAAAAGTGTTTAGGCTTCAATCAAGTGGTTCACAAAAGTATTAATATTAAAAAAGCTAAAAGTACATCACTCATGCATTTTATAACCGGAAAAACATCAGTAGGTATTCATCATACATAAGTTATCAAGTACTACCATGTTTAATTAATAATAAACAAATAAGTCATGAAAGAAGATGGCGGACGTATGGGACATTCACCTTAGGTTACCTGCATTCTATTTAATGAACACGGTGTGTAATAAATACTTACAGAAACAATCGCTTACTTATATAAATAATAATTATTTTCCGCTTCAAAGCAACATTAAGTTATTTAATAAAGAAGATATTAAAATACCAAGGAACCGCTGAAGAATGTCAAAGCAAAATGAAACAGTGCCGCGTTTTCTAAGTTTAAAAGCAGGCGCTCGGAACCATATTATTTTTATCAATAAACCGTATCTTACATAGTTTATAAAGATTTTTTTTTCAAAACTTACATTTATTATTCTAGTAGGTACAGGGTGTGATCAGTAATAACATCAGCGAAAAGGTATTAAATAGTAGAGAAAAATCAGTTTTTCAAATCAAAAATTAAAATATTTTTATTTCAAGGCAGTTTCAAAAATTAAAATGACTACAGTTGCGGGGTTCCAAAATGTTATTCCTAGAAATAAAAACCGGTCTGAATCTATCTTGTACTTCAACGTGAATTCGAACATATGCAGTTATGAACTTTTTTTAAAACTATTTGCAAATTAAGCAGTCGATTTAATTAAACGATCTCACAGTTAAACTGCGTAAGCAGTTTTGTGGGGCAATGTACCTAGTGTTAAGATTTTAAGCAAGTAAATAAATAAATAATTCATTCATTCATTACTTCAAACTAATATTTGTAAACATACACATACCAACCATACAGGTTGTTACAAAACTGTCCGTAAAGCCGAACATTCATTCATGAATTAAAAATAGAATACCTATTAAAGTATACAATTATTAGGTAAAATAGGTACGTAGGCCTTTTCTGTGAAATAATCTGGTTTCCTGACGTGACAGCTTACTAGGGTTGACAAAATGTTTGGCTTTGATGTTTAATTATATTTTTACGGGGTACTTTGTAACACTTTGTATCTAATAGACTAAAGATACTTCTACGGACCTACATAATATACTTGTACATATAGTGAATGATAAACAGTTGACATACCACAGGTAACAGATGCGCGGTAACCGGTGTCTCAATAATTAATGCGGCGGCCATTAGCAAAACATAATGGTGGTGTTACATACACATGAGTGACGTGCATACTTAATTATAGTGCAATTAGTTAGCTTAACAGAATGGTGCTGTACTCAAACTAAACTAAATTTAAACTATTGCTAGCTTTTACTAACATAAAGCGTAAGAAAAGGACTGCAACAGATAACAATTTTAACTTAGAAATGTCAAACTAGTTTTCGCCTTGAATATCACTGTTTTTAAATCACACGTTTTTACTTGTCGCCAAATTTTTATAAGAATATTAGTCGGAACTAAATTTGACAGTTCTAATTTTGGTCTGTCCTTTTTTAAATATGTACAAATGAATAAGATATCGATAAACTTTAATTAATTAAGTACGTCAGAATCAGGGCCCTTGATCTGACAAGAAAGCTGTTATGTAGTAAAATGTCCAAAGATCAATCATCTGACATTTTTTTTTCTTTTTTATATAAAAACGACGCCCGCACTAAGGAATTTAATCCTTGTGTCGCGGGGGTTTCAAAAACATTCAAATCACATGCACAAAGAACACCCAGACTTAGAACAAGTATCTGTGGATCTCACAAATGCTTGTCCCATGCGGGGATTGAACCCGCAGCACGTCGTGCACAGTGGTAATTAGCGTGTTGACCTATACCACCGCCATCCGTGCAGTCTAACACTCCATCCATACTCTCGTAAGGCACCTCCTAGAGACTCGGCACGTGTCTTGCGGAGTAGAGGCAGCAGGAGAGCTAGTGATCCACACTCTCGCTTCATTGAGTTGTCCGTTGCGGCTACTACACTACGTCCTTTGACTTGCGTCTGAAAACGGACACAAAGCGGAGCGATAGAGAGCCGAGGGAAGACGAGGGGACACGAGCGCACCGTCCTCACCTTCGTACTTGAGTTCCCTCGTGTAACCTCGTGGAGAGTCTGTATAAAGAATTGGGCATTTTTGAATACTTTATTAAAATTATCAAATACGAATAGGTAAGTAATCGACTATTTAAAAATAAGTTGAGTTTTCCTTCCTGACGCTATAACTCCAGGACGCACGAACCGATTTCCACGGCTTTGCATTCGTTGGAAAGGTCTCGGACTCCGTGAGGTTTGTAGTAAAGAAAATTCTCAATTACATAAAAAAAAAATTTAGACCGCGGGCGGAGCTGCGGGAAACAGCTAGTGTCTTTATAAACCTGTCTATGGAAGTACGAATACATATTTGAGATATTGTTTTTATATCTAGTTACTGCAAAATGCGTTCCCGTCTGGTCTCCCGGCAAAAGGGAATGAAGAAGCACCTCAGTGGCTTTATCTGGTAGGAGTCCGGCACGCCCCTCCGTCTTCCCCAGGGCGGAGGTAGGTACTCCATGCGGATTTCCACTCAGTCAAAAATGGATTGTACGATACTGAACCTATTGCTAAAGAGGTTTCAATTTGTTTCACTACGAGTGTATCGTAAAATACGTAATATATTTCGTTTGACTAGAGATTATTTTAATTAACGAAAAAGAACAGAAGAAAAAAATTAAGCGTTTGGAAATATATTATTCTCCCAATTTTTTTTATTAATATATTATTTTTCCAAGAGCCTTTCGTCGATTCCGCGACAGCAAAATCATATGATTAAAAATGTGACATTGAGTACACATTTTCGCATCTCAGCTTAGTACTAACGACGCAGCTCATATTTTATATTAACGCTGAGTAAGTTAAATAAATAAATCCGTGATCTCGGAAAAAGAAAATAAAAAATTCTAAGTCGACCAAAAATATGTATAACGAATATGCGCATGTGTCGTAAACATAAAACTGATATACTTTTTACCAGTGTACCAATAAAAGAAAATCCTTAAGCGTCACAATAGTATTTTTTTTATGCAAGTCCCATTATAAAAGGCCGATGACTAAATATATGTATTGTAGTGATGAGATTTTATTTCTTTACCAATTTGATACCAAATGAAGTAGTTTTTTTTTGTACATAAGAAACAATTTAAACTTTACGTAACGTTTTCCACACACAATATTAACGTTGAAATGTAGTGATAATATACTGATAATATAATTAAAAATGAATTGCCAAATGTCGCGCAAAAGTCGATAACGACTGCGCCAAATTGGACATTAATTTTTTTATTGTGTTTGGTACTGTCAGGACAAGCTTTAATGTAGAAAAAAGAACATTTTTTAATAATCTAGTGCATGAGGCAGAAGAGATAGATCACACAGATAGTTACACTGAAACGGGACCAACTAACGCGGTTAAAGCGGCTGATTATAGGGTTCTAAGAGAAATGGTCATGTAAAGAACCTTGCGAGAAGACCAGCAAAAACAAGAGCCAAAAGGAAGTCAAACATGCTGCCGACCGGGTACGGTGAAGAAGAGGTCAACTAATCTTAACGCATACATACAGTTAATTTAAACTTGGAAAGATTAACATTAACAAACGATACACGAAGCAGAAGCCTCTCCACTGGACATGACAATACAGCGAGGATAGAGTCCGGCCCCTCGCCAAGGCCGGTCTTTTCGGCAACATCGGACTCCCCACCGTCCCACGCCAAAACTTCGCTTTTAATCGACGGATAAGAAAACTTTAATAGCGAGATTCAGGCTCCGCTTAATGATTGGTCTATGCGCAATTTGGTTTCGTGCCGTTCCAGTGAATGCACCGCAAAAAACCGAGGCCATGGCTCGGAAGTAACAAAATAGCGGCACCGGTCATTATCTTGGTTGTATTGTAAGAAAACGTTGCTCTGACTGCGGACCAGAAATGTGTGTTATGTGAATCTGTTGATGTGTTTGTTGTTAATCGTTATTAATTTGGAGACACAGCTGTTGCTGTAGCTGGCATTAATTAGACACGACGAGGGATGACGTATTTCTCTGGCAAACATGAATTAAGTTCTAAAGGAAGCATGAAGGCTGTGTATTCATGAGAACCTTATGCTTCAGGTGATACCAACAAAATATAGTCCTTTGGGACAAGTGTAATTTCTACAAGAGTTAGCGCTGATCGAATCGGTCAAATGTGGAAGTGACAAATCACGTGACTAATCGAAAAAAGACACCATATATTTTATGCCATTAAAGAGATTCCTATCATCTATAAAGATTGTTGAAATGTTATTTGTCTATAGTTCGTATAAAAAGAGTCTTTAATACAAATGATTCAGTTGATCTGAAAATCTGCTATTCAATTTTATGTACCGGTAAAATATTCCTTATATCAAAACTGTTGGATTCTCGAACAAATCACAGAGATAAGTAGTAGGTTGAGGCCTCTACGTGAAACTGATAGCTCACTGATTGAGGTGAACCTTTTACTATAGTGAAGATAAACGAACCCTTTTTGGGTGATGTTTAGATATTTGATGAAACACGAGCTATGTTATATACATAAGTTTAACTTACCTTTTTGCAAGGACAGGTTTTTCTTTTAGTACTATCGTCGAAGATACAGGCTAGGTTTGTCAGTTTACTCGGAACTGTACGATTACTTTAAGACAAAGTAATGTGTATATTTTTATATAATAATAATTTTAATGACTGCACGGATAGCCGAGTGGTATAGGTCACCACGCTAATTACCACTGTGCGCGACGTGCTGCGGGTTCGATCCCCGCATGGGACAAGCATTTGTGTGATCCACTAATGCTTGTTCCAAGTCTGGGTGTTCTTTGTGCATGTGATTTGAATGTTTGTGAAACCCCCGCGACACAAGGATTAAAAACCTTAGTGCGGGCGTCGTTTTTCTTAAAAAGAAAAATCTTAATAGCATTTAACTTCGCACAATACCTACTATTATTCCTGGTAATCACTCTTGCTAAATTAAACTAAATGTGTGTATTAATGCGATATAACTAATTCTAAACGTCGTAAATCCGAGGCTCTAGCTGCTTTTTTTTTAGGCTACCGGCGCTTATCGATTAAAAAGTTCTTTTATCAATAAAATTTATAATTAAAGTTACTTTTTACTGTCACGATGTACCTTGGAATATTATCAGTGCATTTCTTTATTTCATCTAAGTTTTCGACTACTTTGAAATTTGTTACCAATACACGTTTAATGTAACTTGACTGGCCTGTTGGTCTAGTGGTTAGTGACCCTGACTGCTAGGCTGGCGGTCGAGGGTTCGATTCCCACCCAGGACAAATCTTTATGCGATGATCATGATCATTTGTTCTGTGTCTGGGTGTATAATTATATTTATAATGTATGTATTTAGAAATATATAAGTATGTTTATCAGATGTCTGGTCACCATAGTACAGGCTCTGCCTAGTTTGTGTTCAGATGACCGTGTGTGAGGTGTCCCGAAATATTATTATAGTTTTAATAATAATGCAGAGAAAGCTAAGTTCACTATTTATAACAAAGAAATATATTATAAGCAATTGAGATCAAGCGTTTTAATATAAACTTGGATAATTTATTAATTTTGTTTACATTGACTTGAATGGATTTTGCATCATTTACAATATTCTCATTTAGGTCTCATGCATTTGTGAAACGAAAACTGTATGTATTTACATTTAACAATAATGTTTCTATTTCACACACATAGATCTAAAATAGTCGGACTGAATACAGATAAAGGTGACATGACTCTTGTATCACACGTTATATTATTCCAGCTCCACAATTCAAAGGAATTCAACCTTCCAGTTCTAGTATTTATATTCATAACATTTAAAAATACTATAGCCTACTACTGTGTAAAATCCTACAAAAAAACCAGCTACATTACTTTAATCATATATTTTTAGGTAACTTATTTCTGGTTTTTATATTACGTTATATTTCAACACATACAATAATTATTCATGACTCTACAATTGTATGTGGCGTTCATGAATTTTCAGTTCCACTCTCCTCTTTTTGTTGCCAGTCGTACCCATCCTAATCCTAAAATAATATTGCATGAAAATTTATCAACCATTCTTTATAAAGGCACAAGATATCAAAACAATAACTTGTCAGTTATCGTGCCCCGATGACCTCACTGAAGTGGGATAAGACGGGCCCCTAATAAACTTCATAACCTACTGCGGAAGGGTTGAGGTCAAAGGAGGAATCTATACAGAACTCATAAAGCTGATCGTATCGAACACAGGTTAAACTCGCTTGGATCGTTCCGCTTACGATATGTTGAACTTTTAGGGTAGGTTTTTAAGAGGATTGGATGAAAAGTAAGAGTAGATAGTAAAATCTTATTTTTTTAAATATGACACACTTATGTTCAAACAACTCAGCCTGTCGCGGTCCACTGCTGGACTTAGGCCTCACCCAAGTTGCGCCAGAACACCTGGAACTCCGCCTTCCACAGTGAAACTACCAGTAACTGGGGGCCGTATATTATGGTGCGGTAATCATGGGGTGTTTGTGCCCTAGTCACCACGCTGAACTAGCGGGTTAGTGATCGCAGTTTTGTATTCGTTCTTTAGGCGAACACTGCTGCCCATTCTCCTTGTTTCTATATCCCTTAGTTGCCTCTTATGACACCCACGGGAAGAGAGAGGCGGGTTTTCTACGCCGCAACCCCACGGCGACACTTACAAGTATGTTATTAAAATAATAACAATAAAATTATTTCATAGATTGTTATTTTGCTAAATGTAAACGGATTTATGTTAAGTATATATTATTCAAAATGTTATTTCAAATTTTTTGCAGGAATCATGGTCACGTGTAGACTGAGTTGCTAGGAGATTTAACTTTGCCTGTAGCTCGATTCACGATGATATAATGTATTAAATTGATCCTACCGATATAAGTAATGAAGTTAATTAAAAATAGGTTATTAAGAGGCAGAACTCGCCATATTATTATTCAGCTTTCACAGTAAAAGACCAGACAATTTTGGTAAAATGATTAATGGATAGACGAATGAAGACGGTCTCAGAAATCAGAGTAATTCAAGTGGTCCAAAATCGTTCTAAATGTAAATGTTCAGTGTCTTCTGCCCAGCTGCACTTCAGGTTTCCAATAAGATGAATTTATGATTCCGTCATATCAAACACATGTTTTCACCAGCTTAAAATTTATCACAGACTTTCAGTCAGCGTTTTGTTCACGTTCACAATCAAAGAACGACGATCGAATGAAGATTTTGCTGCTCATACCTACCTCCACTTAATTTAAAATGTGACTGTTATGTAAAAAGATTGAAACTCAATGCCCAAAATATGCAAAGAGATTTTTTGGAACTGCCCGTAAAAGTACCTAATTTTTTTATATAATTAGTTATAATAATCTACTCATTATTATAATTTTACAGACAGTTTCTAAAAAAAAAAAAAATTGGTACTTTTACGGGCAGTTCCAAAAATTGTTTTGTCATAAAAAATAGATCCAGAATCCAGAATGCAAAAGTAAAGTGTTGTCTGTTAAGCTATCACGGCTAAACCGCTAAACCTATTTTGATGAAACTTTGTATGAAGTAAGCTTGGATTCCAAGAAAGGATACAGGCTACTTTTTGATGCGATATTCTACACTCAACTCACCCTATAGCGGTCCAGTGCTGCTCTTCCATGTTGCGCCACACCACCCGATCCTCCACCTTCCGCATCCAGTCCCTTCAGGTCATAGTTAAGATACATTTGCAATTATGATGCTTGTATGTACCTAATTGTTACGGATACATAATGAAAGTAAATGTTTCTTCCCCCTGTTTATTGATTCCATAATAGTAAATACAAACGATCAAAATTAGTTTAACTGAGGCGCTTAAGCATTTTACTTAACGAAATTAACCTTCTCCAGGCAAACTTTCAGGCGAATTGACTTAATTTAGGTTGTTAAAATAAAGGAAATTATTGCAGTAGCGGCAAGAGTTTTCGTTTATCTGCAAAGTAAAGTTACATAAACTTATTTCAATAAAATAAATCTTTGTAGATATTATAAAAAACTACCCTTTACTTTTGACTGCATGGATAGCCGAGAGGTATAGGTCACCACGCTAATTACCACTGTGCGCGACGTGCTGCGGGCTCGATCCCCGCATGGGACAAGCATTTGTGCGATCCACGGATACTTGTTCCAAGTCTGGATGTTCTTTGTGCATGTGATTTGAATGTTTGTGTTGCGGGCGTCGTGTTTATAAAAAGAAAAAAATCTTTCTAGGTTTTATATAAAACCACCCTTTACCCGCAGCTTCATCAGCATCGGTAATTGCAGTAAAATGTATCCTACATTCAGTCTTGGGATTCAAGCTGCATAAAAAAATATATTTTTGTTTCAAATAAGTAACTTCGATATTGCTTGGCATTTCAATGCGAGAGTCTTGTCTTCTTTTCAACTCTCCATGCTAGTCTTTCCATATGCCACTTTCAGTAATTGGCCGAAATTTTAATCAAAATTTTAGCCGTGAAAACGTAATACCGATAGACACTTTCTGATAAGAGAGCTACTTTCACATTTCTAATATTAGTATCATCTTCTTCATCAGCTGGAAGGCGTCGACTGTTGAACGAATACCTCCTTCATACCACGCCACAATTAACGGTAACTTGTTACTTCCATCCACCGGTGAGCCGTTACCCTGACGATGTCATTGGTCCACCTGGAAGACCTACCAACGCTGCGTCTTCCGGAATATAGATAAACATATTTAGTATCTTTTACGTAGTATAATAAAATTGGTAAAGTTATATAATTTTGACAAATTATGAGAATAAGAATTTGACAACGTTAATGATTATATCTAAGTGTAGTCAAATGTTATAAATTATGTTATGGGTACATAAATAATCTGTTCGGGATTGTTTTTCCGCGCTGGTCCCAGAAGCGGACATTGGGCGTTCTTCGATCTTCTAATTGGAAGCCACCTTTTAGAAAAGTATTCTCCTCAATTATCATTAAAATATACGTTTTTTATAATACAATTTTCTTATTTTATTAATGTGACGCTGATTTTAATTTACTATATTTTTCGTTACCTTTGCAGCAACGATACCTGACATGGTCACACAAACACTGACATTACTATAACCTGGTTAACTTGTACAATAAAATTCGCAGTTGCCTCTCAAGTAATTAATATAAATATTACACCATGTTTTTATCTGACGTTGCAATTTCATTTAAAAGCAAGTTATGACGAAATGAGTCTTGCTATAACGATTTTACCCAAACTCATTAGCGTTTGTGAAGTTTTCAAGCGAAAATAATGACTACAATATTTTATACTGTTTATTAAAAACTAGTGGACCCGGTAGCGCAGCAATGAATAGGAATTAAAAACAAAAACTTACATCTTGAAATAATAAAAAAAATAGTGAAAATCTATATCTATACATATAAATAAAAATGTTGGTAAGCGCATAACCCAAGAATGGCTGGACCAATTCGGCTAATTTATTTTTTTGTATCTTCCCTAAGGTCCAGGAAGGAAAAAAAATACGTGATCACTCGAAACATTTTACATTTATTAATTATTTTTCACTATTAACTTTTGACAGCACGAAGTCTGTCCGGGCAGCTAGTAATATAATTATGAAAATCATCAGACAGAAACACAGACGCGGCGCAGATCATATCGACAAAACCTTTTTTTTTTAATAGAATCATCACATCACACGAATATGTAAAACTGTCACCTTTGATCGCAAACAAATGCCACAAAAAAAAGAAAATAAAATAAATGGAACATGCTAGTCCGTTGTCATTTAAATAGAACTATTTGGTAGGCAAACTCGGCTATTCTGGAGCAAGACCGATCTGAATTAATCATGAGAATGAGACAATTTTACCTGAACTGAGGCGAAGCATTCCGAAGCAACTGTGAGTCTGTGACAGATAAATTGACGCTTTAGCAAACCCTTGACGTTCCTGTCTATATTACCTGATCATTTACATACAAACGTAGATATTTCTTAAGAAATGTGTTTGTTATCACGATATTTTTGTGGGTATTGTACGTGAGACGAATTTCGAATGAAGTCATAACTTCGTTCGTCGCTGTAGGTGTCCGCTGCGAGTTTTTCATCGTAAAATGTTTTTAAAGCAATTATGTATTTTTTAAATGTTACTACGAACTAACGTTTTTAATCTGGTTCGGAATTTGTTCTTTATATTTTATAATAAAATTTATAACAGTGGAAGTTATAATCAGTTTTATAATTAGTTGTTGTTAACAATCTTACGGTGCAATGCCTTATGGTAAACTGCAAGCAATGTTTTACTTTTCAGAGTTTTAAGTACTTTAAACCTATAAATAACTTTTATGGTAACTTAGTACGGTTCTTGTAGTACGGTACGGTTTCTATAATAACTTAGTAATCATTCTGCAAGTTACGTAAAATCGTAGTATGTATTTTTTTCAGTATTTAATTTTACCAAATTTTATCAAAATTATATTTACCACCCGTTTAAGCGTGAACAGGCAACAAATATAGTAATACACTCACACAAGCTTTGATCTTTATAAAATTAGTATGGAGTGTAATTTAATTTTCCCTATTTTATTATTGCATTTTTTACAGAGCTGTCTATTAAAAAAAATTAAACTCATACGTTTATGACAGAATATACGATATTCTGTCATAAACGTATGTATAATAAGATATTCATAGCAGCAAACGAACAAGCATTCACATCGTGTTCTATCAAACTTTTTCGATTTGGAACTATTTTATCAAAGGTTTGTTTAGCGCTCGAGTACACCTCGACGTGACGTTTAAAATTGTTGTTATTCATAGTTTTGTAGCAAATGTTTAATATTTTAGTCAGAATTATGTAAAAAAACCCTAGCTGTACAAATGTACCTATCATTGAACAAAAGTCACAGACAAAACTATTCTCAATTACACATAGTTACAGGATAATTTTGAAACGAACATTTATTTTCGGAAATTGAACGTTATCGGTATCTCAGAAAGTTGCTTTTACGATGGGAGATTTTTTGAAATGATTGATTTTTTTTGAGGACGGCTTTGAAATATTGGCTGTGCATCGTGGGCTTTTCTTTACCTATCAATGGTAAAATACGTCTTAAAAAGCAATTCTCCTCTCACCTAGATACCTACATTTCTGTCATATTTTACATGAATTTTAGTAGTGTAGTGTGTAAATTATCGTAGTGGCCTAGCGGTACAATAAACGGATTTTCGTGCACAGGGTCGAACCCACTCCAGGCAAGTTCCTTTTCAAAGTTATATGTACTTTCTTAGTTATTCTAAGACTTCATTGACAATCGGTGAAGGGAAACATCGTGAGTAAACTGGGATTCCAAAATATTGGAATCTGAAATCGCCAACCCGCAGTGAGCCAGCGTGGTGATCAATGCTCGTTCCTTCTCCATAAATGAGAAGAGGCCTTTGCCCAGCAGTGGGCCAATTATAGGCCGGTATGATATAAGTATTTAGTAGAGAGTGGAGCATATTGCATTTTTTAAAAGATTGATGATCGAAACTCCGGTTTCTCAAATGAGTCACGAATTTACTTCTTAGAAATACTTCCACCGAATTATTCTACAGCTGAAAAGTCTTTATCCGTCTATGATTCTAAGAGAGTATGCGAACCCATCTTTATCCGGGACAACGGAAATTGGTTTACCCACGAAGCAATGCACTTATATACCGAACTGAAATTTCCCACTCCACTATAATAATATGAGCTAGATTGTAACAAAGGTTACACTTTGTTATTCTGTGATATACCTTCTCTGCCTTTTTCATTACAGGTTTCAGATGGAGGTTCGAACAGCCATACTGATGACTCATTTACATCTGGTTCTTGGTAAATAGAAAGAAAATTTTAGCTCGTAAGAGTCGATTTCCTTCCGTCTTCCCAGCAAAGGAACTCCATTCCTACTCTTCCTTTTTAAAGTCGTTAAAGGTAGAGGTGCGGACTACCATATTGATAACTCATTTCCATCTGGTTCTTGGTAAATAGAAAGAAGTTTTAGCTCGTAAGAGCTTCTCCCCTTCTTCTCTTCCGTCTTCCACAGAATGGAGGAACTTCATGAAGATTAGTCCAAAAGAAATCTGGTATATTTTGATTAAAAGATTATTTCGGCAATATAATCTCAACGTTTTAATTGCAGAAGAAACTTCGTTTTGTGTCATTACTTAACGGTAGAAAGTACAGTCAACAGCAAAAGTGGATGATTAAAATCAGAAATTCAATACTAATTAACGAAGTTTGCGTCAGAACTGTGTGGCGTCGAAGTGATTCAACGTATGTGATAGTAAATTATACTAAACATTTACTATTAGTACAGTTGCCATATAATATTCGTGATCAGTTATGACTCCAAAGTTATAAACTCATCATTCTACTTTTGCTGTTGACTGTACTTATGAGTATAGTAGTTTCTACCGGTCCATCAAAATTTAACCTTTGTCGAAGTAATTTTTAAGTATGGATGTGATAAATAAATACACATTACTTGTAGCACAATAACAATAGTTGAAATAATTTTAATAATGTTTAGTTTTGTTTAGTTTCATTTCTCTTAGTTCATCTTAGTAGTTCAATATAATAGGTGTGTGACAAGTAAAGTTCGGTAATATTGTGGTCAATATTACCGAACTTTACAATGAGATGAACTTTATAATGAGATATGGAGTTATCATCTGTAGGGATTTTCATGACATGGTTGTCATGAAAATCCCTACAGATGATAACTCCATATTTCATTATAACAGAGAGCAAGGATCTCAAATTGGAATCAGTGTAAATAACAAACAAAATGAGGAACGTAAAAAAAAATTAAAATTTCATTGAAGAACTTCTTGCCCCAAAATCGATATCTTTTATTCAAATTTATCAACTCATCTCATATTATTGTTTTCATACATAATTATAATATTTATGTGACAAAACAATGAAAGATTTATTCGTATCAGTGGGCCCTTTACATTTTTTTACATATATCATCTCACGTGCACGTTGACTTTGATTTATTCTAGTGGCTGTAAATCTGTAGCGAGTCCCGCATTCATGTAAAAACGTTTTGATATTTTTTGTGTTTATCCAATTATAACTGGAAAGCGTAGAACACTGATATTAAGAAAAAAAAAAGTTCATAATATATTAAATAATACATTTACAAAATTAAATTCTATTTTAAATAAATTAAGGCGGTAAGACTGATAACTTTCAATAATACAAAAGCTTTATAAATGTATTTGAAACATAGAATATATCAACAATAATGATCATTAATAAAAAAAAATAAAAAAATATAAAATTAAAAAAAAATTAAAAAAAAAATTAATATATAATTGATATCTGTTGCTACAAACTGAATTATTTCAGTATCTAATAATATACTTAGACTTTATGATTGATGAAGTGTCCTTAACAAAGTGTTCATCACCTGTTTGTAGCTTACTTCAACACGATACTTATGTGTTCATATTTTACTGAGTGCCGACGGTACCCAAAGTTTTTATTTTCAACATAACGAAAAAAAATTCCAATCAACCTCTAAAATATTTTACAAAGTATGTTGAATGAATGTTTTTAGATATACCGAAATAAATGCGTAAGCAAAAAGTTAAAAAAAATAATTATTCACATTTATATTTGGTTCTTATTATACCAATTTTTTAAATGAGTTCTGACCTTTCCTCATACACACCAAAAACCGTTGATCTAATCATAATTACTATGCACCCCAACCAAAGTCCCGCAACCCAAATATATGCAAATTGAAAGATCAAAATACTGAGATCGAAACAGTCCAATTTCCACGTATCCCGTTTTACATTGCACTCTTAAATTCCCATTCTATAAACGCAAATCTCACGGATCCCGAAAAAAACGTTACATAAAATGGAATGAGCCCTCGTTTTTCTTCGGAGCAAGATTCTAAATCTGCCAAATATGTAGTCCGTAAATATTGTAGACTCCGTAATCTATCCATTTAATGCGAATACATTTCAAGCGCCACAAAAAATAAGGATAGTATTAAGAACGAGAGATTCAATTTTGTATCGCTCATGTTTTCATCTTTATAAAGAAAGAAAAGCTCTATACGACATCGGAAATTCTGGGGAAAATATCGCCGCAGTATGTCCCCTGTGGGTGAACAGATACAGCGTGACGAATGGCGTAATCTTACGTATTCGAGTCTGGATTCACTTGGAACATTATATTTCCGTTTATATCTAAGGAACTTTTTAAATTGATTGCCTGAATTTTTCAATAAACCAGCTATAAAACTCCTTTGAAGTTATGAGTTCTGATGTTTTTTCCACTTAAAGAAACTCCGTGTATCGAGACCTGAAGTGCAATGACCTAAATGAAGAATGTAATAAGCGTACAGACTAGTTAAACCATACCTATTCTTTATATTTTTCATTATATTACAGAGTCCACACTACTGTAGCGACTTTCTAAGATTAATAATTTAGATGGCTAGACTGAGTCAATTTCTTCGTCTCTTAATGAAAAAGTTTGTCAAACTGCTAAAACCTTGTCTCCATTTAATTATGTGGGGAATACAGAAAACTCTGGGCAAAAATATTTAAAATATTTTGTGTCTTATTAGATAACTTGCTCCTACAATTTGAAAGCCTGAACTAGGAGATCATATCTTTATAGAACTCTAATGTATACTAACTCAGATGTTTCTAAGTACCAAAGTTTCCTCATTCAAAGAGAGTTGGAGTGAAAGGTAAACATACACAATATTCATCCTTCATTCCGCTTGATGCTCGTTTGAGTTTGTGAAAAAGTAAATTGAATATCATATGACGATTTGCGGGAAGCCAGCCGCGCCAAAAGTGAATTCATTGAAGTTAAAAGCCGGCAGAAATGATCCCCCACTAAATTACCATTTTAATTGAATAAACTCGCCAAATTATTATTTTGTGCCACTTTTTATTTCATTTCCACATTTCGGTATAGTTTGCTTTTCATTCCAGTTAACATTTCAACCAAATTAAATGACGGTTATTAAATTCTATGGTCACTTACTGAACCTCGGAAAAATTAAAGCGGAGATGTGTTTACTTTGAGGATTGCCGCAGTGCCCTCTCGAATGCGACTGACCTACGTTATGCAAAAAAAACTTTGTAAAAATAATCGTATTTTTCATCTCCAAAGATTTACTTTGGAGATGAAAAATACGATTATTTTTTCTGACACCTATACTAACTGAAACATACCAACGGTAAACTAATCAAAAAATACATATTTATTAACCCACGTAGGAAAAATAACGTTATTTTACAGCAAATTCTCTTTGTAATAAGAGAACTATATACATGTAATAAATATATATACCAACGTTTTAATTTGAAAATTCACAAGCGTAATACCGTACGAAACACGCCTCCTTATTACCTATTATCGCAGTACTTTCCTACGAACTAAGCTTAAACCCTTACACTAATAACCGCAAAGCCGCTTACAGGAATTAAGGCTGCAGAAAGCGAAGCGTTTCAGGCTTTCAGACACTTTTAGTTGGGTTGCGGCCGTCGACCGGGCAGGCCGCATGCACCACAGGTGCGCACCGGCCGAACGAAACTTCGTAACTTTAAAATATCAATAAAACAAGTGAACGACACTTACACAATAATCATGACTATACAAATGAGTCTAGTGTTTTAAATGTGACAGTTCCTTGGATTGTTGTTTCAACGGCGTCATCTCCATTCAAAGTTCGAAGGTAAGTTACAGTCGCAACCCATGTCAACCTATTTAAGTTGGTGTCATCGTGTTAAAATAGTTTTATTTTGACGTAAAGGTCAACTGTTCTTGATAGTTGCTTTTGTTAAAGTTGCTTGATGAATAAGAATATAAACAACACACTTTAACTTTACTCTTCAAAATGATAATTATGAAAAATAATACTTAAGTTTGGCCTCATATACATAATGGATCTAAAAATTGGGCTACTACCACGCTAGCTATAATTACACAAATCTTTAGTATTCAAAAGCAATATACCTAATTCATATATCATTAACCAAATTACATAGGTAGATACCTTTTATTCCTTTACAATATTTTTCATCATATGGGAAATTATTATAACAAACATTATTCTTTATTGCTACTTCGTATATGGCCAGTACTAAATAAAACCTCTTATGTTTTCACCGCTTCGAAGTTTGATTGGGAATCAATATCCTATAACTTTCAGAAGGGTTAGCCGTTATTATAACGTACCAATTAAATAGTTTACTACACTTCCGATCATTCAGCGATTGCGGACTCATATTCGTAAAACCATTTTACTATATTCGTTCATTATGGCCACAAGGACCACATCTTTAATTGATCAAAATATTAAAATAAGCAACCGAATTGGAACGGCCCCCTTTTTTTCGTCGACTTTTATTTCAGGCCTGCAAATAAAAATTCTAAAATAAATGACTAACCCCTGAATTCTGAGATGCTAATTAAGTTAAAAAATGTTCTTAAACGTCTATCTGTCACTGATTGACACCTTAAACTGACAGAGACGGCATGAGACTTACCAGTGATTTAACACTGATTGGCGTTTCAGTATTTGGCCTGAAGTTACTCTTACATCAGTTTATCTGTCTGTCAGTGAAACTCCCGTCAAAATAGGACTTTTTCAAAGATTAGCCGGAACAAACAGAAGGACAGACATAAGTTGTAAAAAAAATTGGTACCGTGCATACATTAATGGCATTAAAAGTTAGGTTATTTTAATGATGCAAACAGATACTCCAATAATAACTATCTGTATAGAGTATATATTAAAACCTAACAATCAATCAACTCAACCTATCCCGGTCCACTGCTGGACATAGGCCTCTCCCAAGTTGCGCGACAACACCCGGTCCTCTGCCTTCCGCATCCAGTCCGACCCAGCTACCTTTTTCAGGTCATCGGTCCATCTAGCTGGGGGACGTCCTACGTTTGCCAATTCGCGCTCCACTCTCTACAAAAAACTAACAAATCATCGCAATGACGACTAAGAGTTGTCATCGAAAATTTTAAGCCACGTTAGTGATACAAGTAGATTCTTTGGATCTTGAACAACACTATTGTATAATATACCCTATATAACCAAAACCCTCAATACTTTATCATCCTTTATATTTTTTGAACGGAAGTCCGAACTTCTATTGTTACTATGATACATTATCGTTGGATGATCCTCGTGTTGTCAACCCGAATATAAGAACGGATTTTGCGGCATACAACTTTTGTGGTGTACCTACAAGTATATGACAGGAATCCTTTTACATTAGTACGGTTATAGTATAACTTAAGTTTAGTCAAACATAATTAGAAAAAAAAATGATAAAAATGAGTTCCATAATATGATTGTTACATATTAAAATGGGGATTAGCAACATAGCCAAAAGACATGTATTTTAACACCTTCCCTGTCCCGTCAGAAAACACAATAGTTAAACAATAGAAATGTTCATATTATGTGACTCACGGGACAATGAAAGGGTTAAGTGTTTTTTTTATTAAGTTTCGCCTAATAAATAAATAAAGACAACGGTACTTTATATTTACAAATACAAATCTTATACATTAATCGATCGAGGTGATAGAAAGCTCAACGTTTAAATCCTGTGATAAACTTATCTAGTTGCTGATTACCATTCTAACCAGTGAGTTACACTGAAAAAGATTATCATTTAACATATTAGTATTAGGTATGCGGAGTGACGCTTAATACTAATATGTATTCTTATTATCAAACTGACATAATAAACTGTGGCTCCAAAAGGATATGTACTGATGTGTACACAGCATGCCATGCGAATAAATATATCAAAAAGGTTTCCTTAATTTAACACTACAAAAATGTAACAAAAAATATGTAGTATGTTATTACAGTACGATAACAATCACATATTTAATTATTCTTTTACTTACTTCAATATAAATTTAATACAATTGTGTGTATTACTATAAATGGCAGGTACATCACTGTTTTTCTCTGACATCAATTCGTTGAAGTTTTGAACAAGCAGTTATATTCATAAATGTGTAATATATTCAAATATACTTCCGTCCTGAGCACACTTGATATCTACGTAGAGAACTGAACTTAATTGTCCTAATGGCTATTAAAATGGTCATCAATTTGACAGGTCAACCGTGCAACCTGTATTGTCTGCCGTGGCTTCAAAGCACTAAAATCAAAATTAACAACGGCAACCAAATAATTGGTTTCTGCTAAATTGAATTCGCTGTATTTAGACAATTAGGTCGTGGTGGAAATAGGTCGTAGATTTTGAGGATGGTGAAATTATTTTGCCAATTTCTTAATTAAATCGTAATTGTGTTGATAATAAATGACTTCTATATTCTATTTTAATCTTTACGTATCCCTTAGAAATTCACTTGGCACACGTTAAGACTGGCCTTGGCAATGACGAGGCCTCAGCAAGGCCAGATGGCTTAAAGCTGTCCGATTTTTTGTAGGAGAAAATAGAACGACGCACAGGTCCTGCAAAAAGTCGGTAAGAAATAAAATGTTACATCCTAACCGATCCGAATTGGCCCGATAATCGTCCATACTTCAAAACTCTGGGGTTTTTGACCAAAAATGATAACTCACAATGATTTATGTGTATCAATATAATTATGATGACTTTACTTTTTTCAGAACTTTCGCAATCCAACGTTAATTACATATGAAAGTTATATTAACTTTTGTGATGATAGCAAACATAGTTTATCAATAATCAGCTAAATTACTGACGTAATTGTCCATCGTAGCAAAAGCCATCAAATAAAACTTCCATAAAATCAAATAATACGTATCATGATACTATTAAGATATAAATATGATTATACCTCACATATTGAATTGGGATTGCTCGACTATTTTTGGGCTCATTCGTAATTCTTACATATGAGCTTACGTCTTGTCCCATACTCTTCAACTTCATATAAACTTGTTCGTCGTTTTATAAGCATTATGTAGGTATAAGTATGTACTTATGGAGTTTCTTGCCGGTTCCTCTCCATAGGAATGACATTTTGGAACCGCGCAACTAGCGTCATTTTACGTTTCGATAGTGCCTGGAATGGCCTACTTGAAATAAAAATATTTTGATTTTGATTTTGTACTAGCTTTTGTTTCTAACATGACATAACATAACAATGTTTGTACATACGAATCTCGTTTATGTATCTCTCAGGAATCCCAAAATTACTTAACCAAAGTTTGAAGAACTGAAACATTGTTTTAAAATCCATACGTGTTACTAAACCCTTCTATTACAAAAGGGAACATTTATATTCAACGAAAATTTACACTTATATACTTTTTACATAATATTAAAAAGCTGAAGAGTTTGTTTGTTTGATTGAACGCACTAATTCAGAAACTACGGTTCCGATATGATAAGTCAATCAGTGTAAGATAATCGACGATCACGCAGGCGCTGCCACGAGGAGGGGCTAGTTTTGTTTATTCACTTATTCTGATTGCGTGTAAACACCACACAATATTATCTACAATTATTATAATTTTACAAGTTGATGTGGAAATATGAAAACAACTTTTCTGAAGTAAAAACTTCTTTAGCGGCGCTATGCAACTTTTTGGGATGGGTAAGAAATGCTTAACTCGCGTCAAGACCTTGCGTCACGTGACCTGATCGAAAATACCTTAGATACGGCGCAGAGCGCTTTTTATACGAATATTACATTTCGAATACATACCTATGAAAATCACTAGACCTACAATAATAAAGCATAATTTATTATCAAAGGCACCTAAACTTGGAATAAACTTCTGTGGATCATACAAATGTTAGTCCCATGCGAGGATGAAGCCGGCATTTCGCGAAATAGCACTAAACAAATTATCCTATATCATCCCAGTATCTACTATACTGTACTCGATAATATCTAAAAATCTCTATTTTTCGACTTCAAAGAGAGGAAGTTCTCCATTCATCTGTATGATGATGATGAATTTTAATAAATATGTCTATTATAATAGATAGGGTCTATCTCAGAGGTATTTAAGTAGGTATATATAACCTATAGCCATATAAGTTTCATCAGAATCAATTTTGTAGATTAGTTTTTGAATCTGAATTATTAAAGAACTAGCTTCTGCCCGCAACTTCGTACGCGGATCCTGTTGCTTATGCCAGCGACAACAGGGTCGTCAAAATAAAAGATCTGAAACGTCTGATGTCAAATTCTCAGAGCCCGGGGACGGGAAAACAACGTGATGCGCGAGACGATTCGAGACCCTCCAGATCTTTCATTTTTGTAAGATAGCAGGAAATGCCCATCAGAACTTTTGCTCACGATCAGCGGTCAGTCGCGCATCATATTCTTCACTGGTCTCTAGAGACCTGGATGTAGATACGTAAATACGATGAGAATGCAGGCGTGCTTCGCGATCCGAAGAGGTTTCCACGGAGCGAGTTGCAGCCTGATCTTCTCGAACAGCATCAAGTCTCTCTTGACGCTCTTCGGTAGATTCTTGGGATCTTATAATATGATCCTCAATCCTTTTTATTATTTAACCTATCTATATATTTTATTATTTAATATATGTCATTCCTATATGTGTTATGGTGTAGCCGGGCTCTTGGAGTTCGACAACAGGTGTTCCAGATCTTCAATTTTTATACGTCAACAGAGAGTGCTCATCAGGCTGAACAACTCTGCTGAGACGTCATTCCTATATGTGTTATGGTGTAGCCGGGCTCTTGGACTTCCACAACAGGTGTTCCAGTTCTTCAATTTTTATACGTCAACATAAGTGCTCATCAGGCTGAACAACTCTTGCTAAGACGTCATTCCTATATGTGTTATGGTGTACCCGGGCTCTTGGAGTTCCACATCAGGTGTTCCAGATCTTCAAATTTATTCTCTCAGCAGAAAATGCTCATCACGTGGAACAATTTTTGCTATGGTACCATTTTTGTATCTCTTATAGTTTAGCTGGTCTGTTGCGGTTCTGCATCAGGTGTTCAAATTTCCAAGATAAATTATAGCCTATATGTTGTCCAGACTTAATACCTATACAACAAAAAAAAAATCATTCAAATCCGTCCAGTAGTTCCGAAGATTAGCGTGTACAAACAAACAGACAAACAGACAAACAGACAAACAGACATACAGACAAACAGACAAACAGACAGATTTTTTTTTTTGGGTTCGTGCTCTATAACTGTTTGTTAACCCCCCTCAATTATTATTTTTTTAATATATTCAATGTACAGACACAGTTTTTTTACTGTTTTATTATATGTATAGATGTTACCAAGAATGTACCATAAGCTTTCATGCTATTGAAGTCTGTTGTTTTTATACCAATGTGTTCATTATTACAGAGTAGGTTAATCATTAATTTGTTTTCTAAATACACAAGCAGCCCGACACTCATTGATTCTCTTGTTGCTGACTCGCGGCAATTTGCGAGGCTTACCACTTGAAGCTTACAGAGCTATTTCAATAGGTTTACTGTTGCATGTAATGGTTCCGACTAAGTCTATTTAGAAAAACGCTTTCATTACTGGTTTTGTTGGTCGGATCAGATTAACTTAAAGGAAATAGGAATACCAAGAATACTTTTTTTTTTTTTTTCGACATTATTGGAATTCTTTTTTTTTAAAGCTTACTTACAATGACGTAGGTCGCACATTACTAGTATTCTATTAGACCGCACGGATAGCCGAGTGGTATAGGTCACCACGCTAATGAACTTTCAAATCACATGCACAAAAAACACCCAGACTTGGAACAAGCATTTGTGGATCAAACAAATGCTTGTCTCATGCAGGGTTCGAAGCAGCACCGCGCACAGTGGTAATAAGCGTGGTGACCTATTACCACTCGGCTATCCGTGCAGTACTTAATATATTCAGGCTGAACACATCACTATTAGGAATACCTATGCCAAAGTTTCGAACAACCTTAAATGTTATATAGTATATGGGTGTATGTTATATCCAAACACAGTTCACTCTCTGATCCCGCGGGAGTTATAAAAGGGACTTAGGCCCAGTAATTGTATCCCTAGTTAACACAAGCAATGGTTAAACATGCTAACTAATGGTATAAAATGTCGGTAAAATGCCTTTGTCTATCAAAGGGTCAAATAAGTCGGAGAGTTGATTATTATTTAACCATTTGTTATATAAAAAATATGAATAAAAATGTTTTACCGAAGTTCAAAACCATTAGTTAGAATATTTAACCATTCGTTGAGTTAATTCGGAATAAAAAACTGGGCCTAAGGCAACAAGATAGACAGGCACTTTATAATTATAATAACATCAACTGACAACCTTCTTGCTGAACCTCACGTACAAAAATAACCTTACTAATATTATAAATGCGAAAGTGTGGATGTTTGGATGTTTGTTACTCAATCACGCAAAAACGGCTGAACGGATTTGGATGAAATTTGGCACGCATGTAGCCCTTGACATGGAAAAGAACATAGGCTACCTTTTATCCCGATTCTTTAAGTAGTTGCCGAGGGAAAATTGATGATTGTTTCGGAGCTAAGCCGTGGGCAGACAGGTTTATAATTTGGTATTTTTTCTCCATTACAGCGCACGCTATAACACGGGTGATTATTTTATTCCATTTTTAATTACTTTCACATTTTTCATTTTTTTTGGACCCAATTCTGAAGTCCACGTAGACGAAGTCGCGGGCAGAAGCTAGTTAATTTATAAATACGCTCAATAAACCACTACACTACAACTAATTTATATTATTTCAATTTTAAAGTACCTTTCATTTTATTTTACATAAGTATTTTGAATGTAGGTTAGAATTTTACACAAATCAATTTGATAAAATTGAAGTGATTTAAAACACGATAGAAAATATCAGTATAAAGGACATTTATTAAATACACACACAAAATGTTTTTCTTCCGGTTTGTAAGGACCGTTTCAATTAAATTATTAAACTAATAACACCCTGAATCAGTTGGTGGGATCCCACGGTACCGGAAATCATAACTGGGACACAACTTACCTGACAAATAATCATGTATCATGGAGGGGAACTGCGAAATAAACCTTATTTTTACAGGAATAAAGCTGTTAATTCAAAGTACTTCGATGTTTCTTTCATATCTAAGAATTAATTTATTATTATAAAAAAGTATGTAAGGTTAGATGGTTTGGAAAAACGTGAATTAAATTGCTGCAGCTTTATCCAATTCAATAAATACCTAGTCGTGCATCGCACTAATCTTAAAGGCAAAAGTTTGAAGTATGTGAATATTGGTTACCTCTTCACGCTGGAGCGGATCCGCAGGACTAAATTTGATAAAATTTGGTATGGAGGTGGCTGACACCCCACTCTTCATACTGATTTTATTTATTTAATAATAAAACCGCAGTAACACCGCGTAGTAGTTTTACACGTAATTTCATCAAAACAAATAATTCTTTTGACGAATGCAGTGACTCCAAAAATTAAAAGCAACTGTTTTATACATAACACAATTATGTTTCTTTTTTAAACTCATTATATTTAAAACTTTTTATTCCAACCTCATTTAAAGAATCACATAAGGTATGAAGAAATTCAGAATACAATAGGTTTTCAGTAAGCTGGCCACCGATAAACTTGTAACGGTTATCGTACGTATACAGTCCGTGTGGTCACCTAAAACAAACTAACTAGAACCAAATGACGTCATGAGTTGAAAGTTACCTCAACTGTAGTTTACTTCTCAATGATTGTGCCTTAGGTGTTTTTTGAACATACGTTTCTATGTGAAATTATAAACGTCTTGTTGTAAAGAGATATTTTTTTGCTTGAAAAAATTATTCTGACAAATAAAATTTACCGATATTTTTAGAATAGTTTTGAAAGAAATCTGCGTGTGTGTGAGTTTTTTTTTAATTATTATATGCTTCGCACATTGCTAGTATTCTTGTTAAACCCTCGTGGTAGTGTAATGGATAGGATTCGAACCCACAACCACATGATCGCAAGTCCGACGCCCTAGCCATTAGGCTACCGTCGCTTGCCGTAATGACAAAACTTTTTCTCTAAGTGTCTCTTTCACAAATATAAATCGCATCGTGATAACATACAACACGAAACATCTGAAATCTAATATTGATCTCTTTAACATTTATTTGTTGAAAATAAACCTGGATATTGTGGAAACAACGCTATAACGCTATAGAGCGGATAAGTGCACTCGTATCAGGGGAACCGTCAATCTGTATGTCACTTTACCGATGCCAGCTATTCAGGTGGATTTCACTGAGTTCTTATTGATATTCCATTTCCAATAAAGCATCGATTGCCAGGTATTCGTGAAATTTTATAGCAAAAATTAAAAAGTTAGGTTCAATGATTTAAGTTACAATGAAACTCAAAGTTGATTTATACAGTGCGACAAAAAACGCGCAAGTTGTGGTACATTGCGGCGCTGCGTGGCTATGGTATCATGTGTGATCGATCATAGTCGTCAATGTACCGCAACTTGCACGACATTCCTCGCATCGATTATATCAAGCCTTAGGTAAAAGAAATCTTAAGCGTTCCTGTTCTGTATGAGAACAACGCGCTTCCCTTGAACTTTCAAAGCAGGACGGTTGCTATCGTGTAAGCGGGACGATGCTACGTGTAGCATAAAGTGGCGATAGCCTAATGGCATCGGACTTGCGATCAAGGTGTTAACAAGAATACTGGTAATGTGCGACCCTCATTACTAGAAGGCTTTTTTTATAAATAGGTTTAGTGCGCCATCTCGCTTCCACTACGGCAATAGTCCAGCTACAGATACCTAGTCAAATTATTTTGAATTTTCAAACGGAATAAAAATTAGAATATGTATTACTTACTTGGATTTACAAACATTAGTCCTAGTTTGTGCGTGTTTCTAAGAGATTGAACATTAACAAGTTTTATTTAAATATTATTTTTTACAGTACACACATAATAGTAAAACAATGCAATAATAAAGTTCGGTGAAGCAGTCAAAGCCTGCGCTCAGGCAAAAAGCGGTAGACGTTAGCAAAAAAAACATCATAAAACAAATGTGCAAAAGCTCTGCTAATTTCATAAGAAATCTTTGCCGGGCCCTCGATAGGTTATGTATTTTTAGCACATCAAGGTAATCAATAAGTCGTAACTGTGTCAGAACGGAAACCATGTCATAGGTAGGTGACATTTTAACTCAGCTTACGATAGGTCAAGTTATTCATAGCAAGCAGCCTTCTAACGTACTCAAATAGGGGGTTATTATCTAAGTCCAAACAGAACATAACGAGGGATAACGCAGATAATAAATAGTTCAACTGCCCTGGGTCACCATATTTTTGTGTTCTGAGAACCACTGGGTATTGTTAGTATCTACATTATAGACCTTCTTTTACTTATAAGTATAGTAAGTCAAAAGAGATAACACCTCTAACCCAAATGTAATAGCATGATAACTGATCGGACTTAGAGAATAAGGGCCCAGTACTTACATCAAATTTAATAAAAATACTGCTTGATTGATGTCAATTTAATGGACTTTGAGTTACACAATATATTTTTATGACAATATTGTATGTGAGTGTTCATCTTAGTCAATAACCATAAACAGTAACCCAAAAAAACCACAAAACTCGTCTCTGGGCATCAAACATAACCAAATATATTCTATGGTACTCAGGATTAATGTAGCTTTATACTAATGAAAGAATTTTCAAAATCGGTTCAGTAGATTTGGAGATTACTACTTACAAACAAACTCAGAAACTTACATTTACTAAAGTAGGTACTTATTAAAATATATTTTTTTTATAATCGATCTACAATTGCCGCTTAACAATCATACGATTATATCAATATCGCGTAGCAAATATACAAAAAAAAAACATAGGTATAGTCGAACCTCTTTTTGAAGACAGTGAACGGTAACAAATAAATGTGGACAACATCACATACATTGTTCCGAATCCAATGTAAGTAGCTAAAGCACTTGTGTTATGGAATCAGAGACAACGAAGGTACCACAAACACCCAGACCCGAGACAATGTAGAAAAGTGTTTTTTCTACATTGACCCGTCCGGGGATCGAACCCGGGATCTCAGAGCTAGCGACACCTTAAAAACCGGTGTGTACGCCACTCGACCACGAAGATCGTCAATATAATAACAAAATACTATATCCGGTCTCATTTCTATAAACAAAGAGGCAGCAACAGCAACATTTTTTGTGATATACCAAGAGTGTCACGTTTTTCTCCGGCCATAATACATCCACTCTATTTTAATTAAGATCGTGCACCTATGTTATGTAAAGATAAGGTTTTATCTCGTCCCAACATGAAACAAATACGATACAATGAAAACCAGTATTGCTTTTATTATTTACTTTGTCTGAATATTGAGGTAGGATCTGGTGTAAATTACCTGCTTAACAGTAATTCATTTGGCAGTACATTTTTATTATACTCGTCAATTTTATCACTCAAATTGGGCCATAGTATAAAAGATCGGCGTCAAAACAGCGGGAAAGACTTTGTTATATACAATGGAAAGATAGTATAGATTTAATCAATAAATCATGAAATAGCAGATAGTTAACTCTGCAAAAAAGATATTATTAAAAGAATTTGTAGGTGTGCGAAATGTGCCCAGCGGAAAAAAGCCAAAATTTTAAGGCGAAGCGAAATACATACCTACTTGCAATAGTGGATGAATAGTCAACGCGATATTATATCCTAAATATCATTCGGAATTTAGGTTTTCCAGAAAAGAGGTTCCTGAGGTGTACACACATGTAACGTAACCAACGTTGCCTCCATTTGATGGCTATTGGCTGAACTCCAAAAGTCATAGCACAATAAATTGAAGTACTAAAGTTTTACTTGTTTCAAAAACATACACTTTTATATCTGCTCATTTCAAAGGAGTTTAGTCTACGACAGCATAGCGTCTGAAACATAAAAACTTTTTACGAATTGACAATCAGTTGACAGCTGAACTTTAGTTTTAATTTTCATATTTAGAACGTGCTTTAGTTTTAATTTCTTTTTCAAAATTGACCACAGTCACGCACGTACGTCATGATGTTACAAAGAACAGTAGAAAATCGATTGAAAAGTTATTAATAGAACAATTTAGTTAATGTTTGATATATTATCGTAACGTTGATCGTGATCCGCGTGTGAGTCTGATATCGATCGGTGTCGTGCCACTCGGTCACTAGCCCTAAAGCCAACATAATATCGATTTTACCACAAACATTTAGACGTCAACTATTGTTAACCAGAACTGTTCAACCTATAGCGCGGTATGCGTAATACCTGAATACTTCATAGATCAACAACCAAGAATAGCTCTCCGATAAATATACATATATCAATCTCATAGTTTATTTAATAGAACTAGAACACAATTACTATAAAGATCTTAAAAAGATCTTAGCTTAAACTTCATGTTTTGAAGAAGAATTTGATTCACTGATCATAATGTATTGTGAAACAAGTTTTACTACATATTTCAATTCCATTAATTATTATTTTACTTTTGTTATATATAGCCGTTGGTGACGTCAGTCGTCATACGGTTAAAAATAACTGTGTTAAGGCAGCTTGAAACTAATGGTCGTTGCGAGGAAGCCGCACAACACGCGATTCATCATTTAGGAGGGGCAAACAAAAAGACTCCTGATTTATTTCCAGTATTACCAAGAAATATCAACACTGGCAACACTATTAATCAGATTATTGTAAATGACGTTCCCTTTACGAAATGACGGAAGGAAGATTGTCTTTTTTCTTAAAGGTGAAGAACACACGCATTTGGAAAAAAAACCGGCCAAGTGCGAGTCGGACTCGCGCACCGAGGGTTCCGTACAAATTTAAGTTTCAAATATTTTTTATTATATGATATAATAATAATACCGGCCTATAAATGTCTCACTGCTGGGCACAGGCCTCTTCCCATATAGAGAAGGAATGAGCATTGATCACCACGCTTGCTCATTGCGGGTTGGCGATTTCAGATTCCAATTTTTGGAATCCAGGTTTCCTCACGATGTTTTCCTTCACCGTTTGTCAATGGTGTCTTAGAATAATTAAGAAAGTACATATAACTTTGATATGAAGATTTCTTTTACCTGGTTATGAGAGGAAGAAACATAATATGTAACATATTTACTAGCACCTAATTATATGTTTAGTAGGTACTATCTTTACGGCCAGTGCATTTAACAAATTTCTACACTAAAAAGTATGCAAATTTTTTTAAATAAAATTAGTACTAGAGGTGGAAAGTGGGACTTACGTAACTTTTTACAGAAGCTGAACTTGGTGTAAGTTGCTCCAAGTTAAGAAAAAAGGTTTTAAACAACTTGAGTGACAGTTTTATGGTCGTAAGTTAAATTTTCAACACCGTTATATAATTGGAATTTATGTTAAAAGTTACGTTGTAAGAGTATGAGAGTAATAATTTTTTATTTCTGGTAGACCAATATGGACCTTTTGGTATTAGATTTAATGTTTTGGTTTGATTGTAGAAACGTGGTTTGGCAACAATCTCTTGTTTTCGCGATTTCCCAAACTTATGTGAAAATCTAACTAAAGTCAACTAAAGCCTTCGATTTTCAAGCTGAACAATAAATAATCTGTATTTAAAATAAGAAATGTATATCGACATTGCCAATATCATTCACTTAAATTCTATTTTTAATAATGATAATTATTAAACTTAATTTTAAGTAATTTTATCTTGTAACCTTTTTGATGCATGAAACTTGGCCAATTGTTACCTAAATGGAAAAAATCACCGTAAAAATCACATCTCTCAAATTTTTCTGTACCCTGTTTTTTATGGCAATAAAAAAAATATTAAATTATTATTATCATTCAATTACATTTACTCTCAATACAAAAGCATCGATGCCATATTTATGGAACACCACACAATATACGCTTTTACGCTACCACTCAGAAATAATTGGCACAGTATAATAAAATTATTCACGAAGTTTGAAGTAGTTTCAATTTGTTGGACCATAAAAACTCGCATAATCACATTAAGTTAATTAATGAACACGAGGCTCGCAAACTAGATTACCAGTTACCACCGGTGTACGACTCACTAGAGATATCTGCGCTATATTACCATATTTACTGCATTCTAGCATACTAAAAATATAATTTAATCTACTAGGTTTTATCCGTAGAGAATGAGAAAAATATTTTTAACTTGATACGTTAAAAAGAAATGAGAAAGACCCTTTCGCTTATAAGAATTTTATGACCTCCAATGGGACCCAATCCGAATACTTTAAAATAAGCATTACACAGGGCATAAAAAAGTTAAAGGCTGAATATAAAAATGACATTTGCCGCTGTTAAAAGCTTGAACGTTCCAAAATTGAAATAATAACAAAAACTTTTAAACGTTCGTAGAAAATGTAAAAAGTAAAAAATGCGCATAAAAATGTTTTGATTTGCATGTTTTGCGTAGAAATAAAGTGTTCTAAATTCGAATTCAAAAAACATGGAATTTAAACGGTGTGACATTTCAAATCTGTTATTATTTAAATGTTCTGTTGTTTATTCATGACGAAAGCAATTGCGTGTAAAAAGTTAGTTATTCTAGTGAACACGGGTACATGTAACAACATGGCGGTAATAAAAGCAGGGCAACATAAATACAGAAAACTATTGCAAGCAAAACCTCTTAACGTTTTTTATTTAATTATAAATGTACGTTGAAATAATACTACTTTTAAACGAATTCCATAGCGGTTTATTTTTATTTTTGTTCCCGACGTTTCAACACCTTTGCCAATGTCACCTCAGTCTGACCGTGCCCAATCTAATATTCGCGTAAACCTCAGAAAACAATGCAAATATATTATGAATATACTTACTTACGATCTACATTCTAAAAATTTACACTTTCAGTGTACAATTTAAAATAATTACGTTATTTGTATTTTGAAAGTAAAATACATCTATCAGATACAATTCATAAATAAATCGATTAACTTTCAATAATGTAATATTAAAAAAACATTGTCATATAAATTGATCGTGTAAATCGTGAATGGGACTCTTTACTAACGACCTTCCGTACCTACTCGTAGTCCGTAGCAAGGGCGATGACGTCAGCCCGTAGCGCTACGCACAAAAGATCGAGTTTCAAATCAAACTGTTTGTGAATGTAGCAGCTGGCTCAATGACGGAAAATTTTACATGTTTCCAAATTAGATTAATAATAATGATGGTTTATTTTTATAGGTACTTTGTGAAACTCCATAACTTTCTTATCTTGAAGTATTTTAGTAGGAAATATGGGGGTAAACAAAAAAGGATCTTATGAACCTGCATTAGACACTTTGTTGTTTAGAATAGATCTTTACTTTATATCTGCAGTCTATAATTCTGATTTGACAAATATGTTTTATTGATACATACATTGAATGTACATAAGCAATATCAAATTACCAAAAATCGACGCATGTAAATATTTTTTTCATGGACAATACGTGTTTCTTTTAGTTTTTATTAATGCGGAAACAGAATTAATCCAATATATCTAGGGGTCAGTAAGCAGTTAATTAAAGTAAACATAAAAAGATCATAATTAAAATACTATCGTATTCTTCTTCTTCTTCTTCTTCGTATTCTTAAAATATTATGAATGTATTAAGAAATTAACATAGCTATATAAACAAGATTAATTTAAAAGGCGTGCGTACATTCAACGAGGTAATCAGGTGCATAAAACTGAACAACTTTTTCCAATAAATATAGTATTAGGTCGAAATTTTAATATTGAGAATCATCCTTTCATACAAACATATGCCAAGTGACCTGTCACTTACTATCATTTTCTATTTTAAGATTTCGACCTATTTCCTTGAGGAAAGTTGTTCAGTTTTATGTACCTGATTACCTCGTTGAGTATACGCACTCCTATTATATTACACACGTTGAGTATACAAACATTGTTAATTGGAACTTATAAAAAAAAATCATTTCTTGTAATGTTGGTCGCGCAATACTCGTGTTATTATAACCCCTCGTGGTAAGCTAAATACTTGTGTTACGATTAGGTTTGTTTTGTGTTGTTTTTTATAGAAACGACGCCCGCACTAAGGAATTAAATCCTTGTGTCGCGGGAGTTTTCACAAACATTCAAATCACATGCACAAAGAACACCCGACTTGGAACAAGCATTTGTGGATCACAAAAATGCTTGTCTCATGCGGGGATCGAATCCGCGGCACGTCGCGCACAGTGGTCATTAGTGTGGTGACCTATACGACTCGGCTATCTGTGCAGTCTAACCTAACATAACCTCGGTAGTGCAATGGCTGGTTTTCAAATGGGAACCACTCAATCAACGCCCTAGTCATTCCTGCTACCACCATTTTACATTTACAAACATATAGTAAACACCTATTAAAACATAATTTCTAGGTTGAACGACCTACTAATCTGAAATCTCTTGCTTATGATGATACGCACATAAATTTAACATCAAGCAGTAATAGCGTGTCAAGTTATCTTTACGAGGGAGCCTGCCGATCGCGACATAAAAATGAACTAAAACGATATCCCGACACGGTATCTATTTATATAATACCTTCCTTTATCACTTAGGACTCGCTAGACACAAAAATTCCAACTAGGTATTGAATGCAGTGTAATAACTAGATGATCTTGCTGTTTTTTTGAGATTTAGTATTTTATAGGTTTTAAAGTACTGGCTGTGGCACGCGGTTTTACCCGCGTATGGTCTTGTTCTCGTAAATCATGTGATCGTTTTTTTTTTAATACGCTCTTTTTGTATACGTTAAAGTTATGACAAGATTTTATCGTCTATATGAAGCCGAGAGTCTAAAAAAAGTAAATACTAAATAAAAATGCACCCAAATTACCTTACTTTAACAATGAAAAATATTGAAATAAAATTACTTTTAAACGGATTCTATCGCGGTAAAATCGAACTAAACCGCGATAGAATCCGTTTAAAAGCAGTTTTATTTCAATGCCACATTCGCGTAAACCTCTTAAAACGATAAAAATGATTTTAAAAGACCTACAAAAATTAGTCTTATATTGAGCACTAGAAGGCTAACGCACAAAAAATCAATAAATAATAATTACGCTAGTTTAAATTACTATTACTTAATATTGGTTAGCAAGTCTTCTTTTTAGATAGTTTTATTCATCTTATAAGTTTTTAGTTTAATTAATATAGTTTAGTATTAGGTGTGTATAATAGTTAAGTTGGAAATATTTGTAATAATAACGTGTTTAAATCACTTTTAAAATAGAACTTAAAATATAAGTTAGTTAAACAATGTTTAAAGTGAGGAACTGCTCTAATGTATAAGAGTATGCGGTAAACCAGTTCAAAGACCTTTAAATTAATTAGGGTAATGACATTTTGATGGGAACTACGTACTTCTGAAGGCCTATCAAAAGTTCGTAAACACTCCGTGCGAGCTTATATAAATCAACTTTTGATAATAGTAAAACGTAATATAATGGTTTTATACATTTTTAAATTATCGCTATAAAACAAGAATATTAAAATATACATTTACCAATTAATGTATTGTGTTAAATATTATTATTCTAAGGAAAACGCAGTTTATTTCGGCTAGCCGAAAAAAATCTAGATCTAGATATAAATTAAAAAAACTAAATTCGACGATTAATCGCAATATTTTATTATTTTTATTTAGTGGAGTTACTATCTGGTATTAAATTTGCAGCTGGTTATGGAAAACATTCAAACTTTTCCGCCGCGTTTAACGGCCAATGTAGAGGATCATGGATTAATGGATTGAATTTTTTATCATGTATATTTACAAGTAAAAAAAGCCTTGAAAAACACTCCTGAGTAGATAAGTTGCTTTTCATTTGCAGAACCCTTAAAAAGCATTCCATAAATATGCACATGCTAAATAATTTTGGGTTCTATGAAACGTTGATAATTTTTGATTTTCCGGTCGGTTTTAAGGACGCCTACATAATTTAATTCTCAGTTGAGCAGCTCTTAGATGGAAATATGATTTTAAGAGTACCTCATATTACAGTCCCTTTATGAAAGTGCGCGTGACGATGTGGCTAGGGCATCGGACTTGCGATCATATAATCGCGGGTTCGCATACTACCCATTGCACTACCGGCGCGAACCCACTTGTAAATCATTGTACTTTTCCCCGTTTATTACGCACTAGTTTTAGCCAGAAATTAAAAATCTCCTTCACCTCTTTATAGTATTAGTATAGATTAATATATTATTATTAGTATATACGTTAAAACCAAAATAGGCCTTCAATAATCAAAAACTTATATTATCTAAATATGTCTTGCCTTGAATAGAATCTAAATCCTCGGTGGATACAGGCAATGAGGTACAACAGACCAGTGAAGGCGGTCATAAATAACGAACAGTTGCTACGTCACTGCGATCCTCACTCACGCGGAAGAGAAGTCTCCTGACTTAGGATCTAGAACATTTTGTAGCTGTGATAGGGTATCTAGAAACGTTATGTGCTTAAAGAAGTTTCTATAGAATCCACCGATAAAAAAAAGAAGTTTCAATATTACTGGCGTTCTTTTATTGTTGTCTTTAAAATACAGTTTGCTAGCTATTAGCGTGTTGAAATGTTTAATGTTTCCTGATAAGCCTAGCCTGGTAAACTGTTTTTAACGCAGGTTAAAACATGTTTTTATCGACATGGTCCTATGAGACTAAGGCCCAGTTTTTTTATCCCGAGTTAACTCAGACAATGGTTAAATATGCTAACTAAGAGAATAATTATTAATTTTAATATTCTCTTTACTACTCACGTACTTGCATTTTGGTGATATAACGTTTACATGCATTTCCTATTGACGACAATTTTTTGAAGTGAAACTTCTTTTGGCGCATGAGGGTAAAATTTTTACAGATGAAAAGTCACGCCGGTATGCAACGGAAGTAGTAGAATACATTACAATGTCTTTGAACGGAAGTGTCAGAAAAGAGAGAGAGAGTGATCGAGACCATGAAGGTTTTCATCTATACCTTCATGATCGAGACCGATTGAGAGAGAGTAAGACAGGGCGAACGTAGCATGAGCAACTAGCCGTGGAGTGAGAGTATAGCAAGCGAGTGAGAAAGATTGAGAGAAAAAGTGAGACAGAGCGAACGTCGTATCACGCATAGTGCTATCACAGTCTTAACATCATACAGTCGTTCGACGAAGACGTCTAGACAGGGCAATCGTGCGGGGTGCGAGGGGCGAGACGGGGGAAGGGCGCTCCCGAGCTGCATACATTACCATGTTAGTAGTTCGGGAGCTAACTTTCAGGGCTATCTGGTGTTAGTTTAGTTCTATTAGTTTTAATAAATATAATAATTTTATTAAAATGGGTGCCAAGAAACCAAGATGGCGTCGACGACAATTTGCAAATTTTTCGTCATGGGTGTCATTTTCATGATTCCCGAGGTCGCTTAAACGATTATGGGGTCGAAATTAAAACCCAAGATGTCGCCGAGGAAATTTTGCAAATTTTTCGTCATCGGTGTCATTTTCATGGTTCCCAAGGTCGCTAAAAACGATTATGGGTTCGAAATTAAAACCCAAGATGGCGCCGACGACAATTTGTAAATTTTTCATCATGTGTGTCATTTTCATGGTACCCGAAGTCGCTAAAAACGATTATGGGGTCGAAATTAGAATCCAAGATGGCGCCGAGAAAAATATGCATTTTTTTCATCATGGGTGTCATTTTCATGGTACCCGAGGTCGCTAAAAACGATTATGGGGTCGAAATTAGAATCCAAGATGGCGCCGAGAAAAATATGCATTTTTTTCATCATGGGTGTCATTTTCATGGTACCCGAGGTCGCTAAAAACGATTATGGGGTCGAAATTAGAATCCAAGATGGCGCCGAGAAAAATATGCATTTTTTTCATCATGGGTGTCATTTTCATGGCACCCGAGGTCGCTAAAAACGATTATGGGGTCGAAATTAGAATCCAAGATGGCGCCGAGAAAAATATGCATTTTTTTCATCATGGGTGTCATTTTCATGGTACCCGAGGTCGCTAAAAACGATTATGGGGTCGAAATTAGAATCCAAGATGGCACCGAGAAAAATATGCATTTTTTTTGTGATAAGTCATTTTTAAGATTTGCGAGGTCACTAAAAATAAAAATGAGGTCAAGCTTTCGCGGAAATGTCTATCGCGCAAAAGTTCCTGATCCAAGATGGAGGACATTTCTCTATATGAAATTACATGTATTCGTCTCAATCTCAATCTAGAATTTTTGCATGTGAGACCATAGACGAAGCGCATTTGCATAATAGTTACTGTTTTACAAATTGTGTATCTCGCTATTGTTAATTATTGTAACAATACTTATTTTTATTTATTTTAGATAAACGTTATGTCAAACAATGTAAATATTGAAGAAATAAATTGAAAAAATTAAATTTATAATTTACATTAATTTTCAACACTTTTTTTATTTTAATGACAATTAAATTCCTAACCTATCTTCCTTTTTCCCTTCCTCTTAATCTTGGAAATTTAAAGTTTTAGATTTGTATAAATATAAACAAGATTTATAAATTCGTTCGCCAAAGAAGTTTCACTTCTGACATGTGTACTTTGTACGCACGCATGTTTTTTTTCTTCTATTTCGCAAAGGCTAGGTGAAAATTGGCTGTTTTGTTTTATTGAGACAATCATTCTACAAAAAACAACCATCGCAGTCAAGTTAGTTTCTACCATTATGACAAAGACATTATTGTCGTAATCACAGTTCCACTTAAGTTATACTGAGCAGGATGTATTTGACTAAGGCATTCTAAGCTACAGGACACACTGCACAACAAGCACTAAGCTAAGTTTACCGTTGTTTGCATATATGTAATGGCCCTTACATCTCCAGCCTTTAGGACAGGTGTACACTATTGGATCAATGTTAACATTGGGCTATAAAGCAAGGTAGCCTGTCGGAAATCTTGAGCCAGTGTGTCCTCGTTACGTCGACCTTTCAATAACCTGACTTAACGAAAATATTACATTTTAGCTTTCGACTAGATTCTCATTAAAACTATAAACAGAAATCCTTTGACTTTGAATTTGACTTTAAAATGCATGTCTCAGTAATTCCAAAACTTCCAAAGGTATGTTTTTTTAAAGAAAACCTTATTGGCAACGTGGTTCACACATAACTAGTATTCTTGTTAACCCTTCGCGGTAAGTTAAATGCTTGTGTTAGGAGTGGGTTTACGTTGGTAGTGCAATGGGTGGGATTCGAACCGGCGACTACATGCTCACAAGTTTTAATGCCCTAGCTCTATTAGGCTACCGTATTTCATTCTACATTGTTCTATAATATATTTACCTATTGCATAGAAAATATACGTTTTACATTAAATCACTAATCAGATTATTTCACACCTGTGTAAATAAAAAATAATCAATAAAATGAATGTAATACTCGCAATCCTATCGATTGAATTTTATAATTAACCGTGTATTGCATGGATTTTTTTAATATTTAATAATAAAAGCTAAGCTTTACAGATATCAGCAAATACCTTTGCTTTTCGTTTTATTTCTCTGCGATTTATAGCAATCACAATTTTCCTTTTCAGCCATTTGCTTATATAGCACTTTTATAACAATATGGAAACAAAAATAAACCTGTACCAGCTTGCCAAAGTGAGACTGGGCCACTCAAATTAGAAGGTGACCCGGTTTCAGAAACTAAAATAAAGTTAGATACCAAAGCGGTTCGTACCTTTTGGCATTATGGTAGTCAAGAATAGATGGCCGACCGACGAGAACATCTCACTCACAGAGATTCGCAGATGAGGCTTGACCGCAGCACGGTGTGAAATACTCCCACATATACCCAGACGTATGTTATATATAGGTATTAAGTACTAATATTTATTCATGAGGTGAAGTAACCGATTCAATGCATTATGGAATGTGTCTAATGTATGGACTACGTCTAAGTTTTTGCCTTTTTCGTCTGATTTGTTAGAGTTTCTAAGAACAAAAATGTTTTTTAAAACAGGCAACGAGTCGGATCTCTTTTACTGGAGATGATTACGGGTAGCGCTGCGGTAAATAGGATACACCGATACAGATATGTACTAGAATTTGATCACTTGCAATTTTGTGGAGGTAAGTAAACCGAACATCTTTGGTTACACTTCTATTAACAACAAATACAAAGCTATAGGTGATTCATAATTCTTAGAGACAACTTACACTTGGCATTCCATATATAATTATGTAAGTCGGTAATAGATTTTTTCTTTTATTGAGCCCCACAAAACAGTTTACACAGATGGTCTTTGGAAACCAAAGGTGCATAATTATAGTTCTTAGTATGATATGTCTAATTCATATTAAGTTTAAGCGGTGGTAGCCTAGGTAGGCTAGGGCGTCGGGTCGTTGCGGGTTCGAATCCCACCTATTACACTACCGACGTTAACCCACTCGTAACACAAGCATCTTAGCTTAGTACGAGGGGTTAACGAGATTACTAGTAATGTGTGACCCACGTTGCCAGAAATCTTAAAAAAAAATCGTCTAGTGGACTGTAAGTGGACCCATTGCAGGGCTTAAGCATGTGGCCTTAGCCCACTGCATTGGGACAATAGGTCTAGGTGGTTCTTTTAAGCTAGCTAATGATAGCAATTACTGTTTTCTTTTAAAATAGGGTGTAAAATGAAGCAAAATCAAACTTGGCTGAGTTTCCAGAAAATATGTTGAAGTAAATAATCATACTACTGAGGCATGAGGATAAAAAGGCAAAGATTTAAATTAGACCATGCTCCAGAACAGATAATCAAATAATATCTATAGAAATGTTTTAACTTTTCGCCGCTAACTTCATTTTCTTTTTCTAATATTTACTGTTTAGACAGTTTGACAGTTACGGACTGACGTTTTTATTTCTTGTTACTGTTTGTAAGCTGTAAGTATTTTTCTTGTGTGTTTCTGTAAAAAACTGTTTACTTTATCTGAAGATATAATTGGTCAACTAAAAATTATCATACTTAATCAAGTCAAGAGCTTGATTCAGAAAGCTCTACTTCTCGACACGGCGCGTATCGTGAGGAGGTTCCTCTCTGGAGCTCTGACCACCGGCAGCCTGGACGCTGTTCCCGATGCCGGTTGGGGACGATTTTTGATATTATTTCGTATGTACTGTATATTTAAAAGTGTATTTAAAAAAAAAGTAAATCATAATTTGTGGAGTTGCCTGAAGTGCTTATTATGATTTAATATCTGTAAGTGCAAGTTGGTCACTGGCATCCTACAATATTGAAGAAATATATAAAGAAATCCCTAAAGGGATTAACGGTATTAAACATTATGACTTTCTACGTTCTTCACATTTATCTTTTCTTCAACTACGTCCCTCGTGGTTTATAGAACTAATAAAAATAAAATAACAAACTCGACTTTCGAGTTTGTTACAACAATTATAACTTGAGAACGGGTGGAAAAAAAATTATGATCCTTGATTTATTGGATTCGTCTCCGTCCCAATAGCAGGACAAATATATTTACCGGAAACTGGGAAAACTTACACGAGTGAAACCGCGAGGCACAGCTAGTAAAGTATAAAACCCATTGTAAATATATTTCTTAATTTTCATCTGATCCCAATCTAAGCAGAGCCAGTATTATTTTATATACAGCTCTAAATTTACATTTAAATAATACCTACTAAATTTAGCAGATTTTAATTAAAGAATATAGATTTAATCTTATAGGCCCACGCCAATTACCGCAATATGCGACGTGGTTGGATCCCCGCATAGAAGAAACATTCGTGGAGCCGCTAAGTGTTCTTTTGCATATAATTTAATTGTTTTCAAAACCCCCCGAAGTATAAAATTCCTTAAAACAGTAGCCGTTTTCATAATAAAAAAAAGAACATATTAAAAATTTCAAAAGAATACACAAATCGTTTATATTTTGAATTTGGATTATGAAGAACGCGCGCTGCCTCACGAACAACACAAATAGTGCACAACAGGCACGTTACAGCAAATTGGATGTACTGAGTGTATGCGAGAGCTGCCAAGTACAATCCAACGTACCAAGTGCCAAGCAAGTACTTACAACTAAACGTCCCGATAGCGCGGAGGTTTAAGTGTACCTGTGTTTTATGATATTGTTAAGAATGGGAAGAACAACAAAACGTAGAAGTACTTCAGATGAGTTCCACTATAAAGTTAAATGACTTTAGAACTTTACCTTCAAAAGGAAAATGAAGGTAGGTATATATTATTAATCGACTTCAAAAAGAAGAGATTCTAAATTAGATCGTATATTAAAAATTCTTAGTGTATTTGTCAAGCGATCGAACTCAGGCAATTGTAAACCGATTTTGAACATTATTCTGTAAAAGATACCTCACCTTTTCTGTAATAGGTATATCTCAGTCAGAGGTAGTATATAAATTGATGTCGTAGTTTAGTTTTTAAATCATATTATTTGGAAAATAACATTTCCAAATCGCGAGTCTTTTTTTTACAATAATTTATAATCAATTATTTATTTAGGAATTTTAAATAGGGCAGAAATATTTTTTTTATTTAAATAAACTTAATAATTATAATTAGGTACATTACTTTATGAAAAAAACTCAATTAAATTACGTAAAAGCAATCGGTTCCACAGCACCACCAAAGCACAAAAAAGAATACAACAGCCATTAACTACACTAAAAATCGAACAACATTCAAAATAAACAGGATTTTCCAATTTTATTTTTCAAAGCCCACATTTCAAATCAGCCAGCATCAAACATGACACAGCTATTGAACGCGAACATAAAACCTCTGCCGTGGAATAATCCAGAACTCTCGGCTGCCTGTCAATATTATATGTCAGCGTATGAATTTAAAAAGCTCTTACGTTAATAGGTTTCCTATCTGCTGACCTATATAACTGCACTATGCTTTATGATAGCTATCTGCTGCCAAGGCTAATTGAATGTAATTCAATTTAACAGAGTTGTGGAAAGTCAAGTTTGTTTACGATGCTTTTGTAGCTGCCGACTTACGAAGGTCTTACTATTTACAGTTCAGACTTTTAGTGCTTGTAATTTACTTCTTAAGTTACTTAAAAAAATAAGCAACGACAACAGTTTTCCAAAATTAAAAAGCACCGACCCTAAAACCCGTATTCTAAACTTAATTTAAATAAAGAATCTGACAGTGATAAAAAGGTTCAAGTACAGTCAACAGCAAAAGTAGATGATCAAAATCAGAAATCCAATACTAATGAACGTATTTCGCGTCAGAACTGTGTGGCGTCAAAGTGATTCAATAGTATTTGATTGTAAATTATACCAAACATTTACTACTTGTACAGTTGCCATATTATATTCGTGATCAGTTTTGACTCCAAAAGATATTAACTCAATTCACCATCTACTTTCTCTGTTGACTGTACCACAATTCAGATACTTAATTCGATAGCCTTAACATAGCCAGAAATATTTTCTAAGTGACGAAAAGTCAATATCAAGTACATTACCAATAAGGCTAAAACCAAAGAGCTGTTGATGGCAGATACTCGATCGTCAGTCGACATATTTAAATAAGATTAATGTTTTAGGAGCTCGGATACCATGTGCTTCACATCACTGGTTATGTTTTCAATTAATCATGAGAGTAACAAAATATATTAGCTATTATCTGATTAATAATAATCAACAGTTCTAAAATATACTAACCTTACTCACCAAAACTAATGAACTAATCCCGCAGTTATTCTGCCAGAAACAAACGACAGCGTAAAAATTTATGTGGGATTGTTTGGGCAGTACACGGACAGCATTAATATGAATTATTAGCTGGTGGAATGAAGTTAACGCCAATACAACCCCAACACGATCCACTTGGAACAACGGCCGAACAAAATTAGCGACGTAACCACACACTAACTAATCTGCACATGTTTGTCTAAATTGTATGGCTGTATCTACGAATACCTTTGCTCTGTTCCGCATTATAATGTTTTGTTTACTTTTGAACTAGCCTACATATTAAAAAGGTAATTTTGAAAATAGAACATCAATTTAGCGTAGCGGTTGAAAATGATTTTGTTATAGCAATTAATGCGACGTCTTTCGGGTTATTTTGAAGTAATAAACATTTTTGATATTTTTTAACATAAATAAAATCAAATAGTTTACTAGTACACTTTAAACATTATTAGTTACCTATTAAAAAAAAAAAAACAAATGTCATCTTTGGGAAAAGGCCCAGCTATTTTGAATACCGCAAATTACCTTTTTTTTTGACACTGCAAGAAAATTCATTACGCATACTCCCCATATAGGGTAATGGGGGGGGTTACCTGGAACGACTGCCTGTCTGATCACCACAATCCATTTTACTGGTAATACAGTATCCCATTGTAAACTGGTTGTCAGGAATGTAATGACTTAACAACCGCCAAAAACCATCGTAGGAGAGTCGGATTTACGGCTGAACGTGTTTGCTAAAGACGAAGAGGTCTCAGTATGTTTACAATGAACACCCATCCACGGACCAACCGCGGCGAGCGCGATTTAACTTTTAATATCGATCAAACTCCGTCAGTTAGGTACGTAGCTACCTCATGAGTAAATAAAAATTTAACAGCAAGCAATAAAATTATCTCACGAATGTTACAACTATCTAAGCATAGTATGTTTTGAGTAGCTTTGCAAATTTGCTTAGACTTTAAAATCGTGATCATGCTATAATGTGACAGGTTTCCAGCTCGCTCCGAACGTGAGTGGGTGAGTGGTAACAATCAATTTTCCGTCGCTGACATCTCGACGCGGATGATACATTATCCACTAATTCTTTCCCACTTGTAACAGAATCCTTGTCTAGAATATGTTCGTGATATTTTATGAAAATGTTGCTTAGTAATATCAGAACATCGTAAACTGGGTTATTTTTGTAATGTTGTAACTGATTTTGGTCGTAAAAAGAGAATAAGATATAAATTATTTTTATAAACATGATATCAACACTAATTGGTATAGGTAATCATATATACAGAGCAAATGGTTTGTTTTGTAATCTAATAAGTCTGTACAGTACGAAGTAATGAGAATTCATATTTCTAACACACAATTTTATAATTTTATGAATAAAATACATAACCTTTCTAGCGCTGTGGGTCGTACATTACTATACTCCATTTATAGCATTAGAAAAAAGAGGCTCGCAGAAGCAGGAATTGAAAACATTTTATTTCAAAGAAATTGTTTTAAGTACTTAAATAAACGAAATAAAACTTTTTTTTTAAATTACGCTTTATTTATAACAATATCTTCATCACACATTACAAACTTACACCAAAACAATGAATGAGAATACCAATCATGTCATGATGACTTAGATTTAATAAGATTAAAATAAAAGTAATTTTTAGAACAATATTTTAATTAAAATAACAACTTACAACACACTATAGTGAAACTTCTTCGTCTTCATCATAGGATTTAGTCATAATCTTGTCTACTATATAAAAATAAGTCGGGTTTTCCTTCCTGACGCTATAACTACAGATCGCACGAACCGATTTCCACGGTTTTGCATTCGTTGGAAAGGTCTCGGGCTCCGTGAGGTTTATAGTAAAGAAAATTAAAAAATTAGATACCGCGGGCGGAGTCGCGGGGAACAGCTAGTAAAATAATAAATATAAACAAATAATGGTAGGATTATAGTAAAACGAAAAACGTTCCAGTATTGTTCATCACTGCTTCTTTTAGCTTTTTAGCATTGACACTGTCATTTTAGATTGGAATGAAATATTATAAATAAATGAAAGCCACATAATTTGTTATGAAAAATGGTTAACATGATTACAAATAAGTGTGACAGCTGGTATGTAAATAGATTTTAATTTATAGGCGTCAATCGTAACTGTAACAAGTTTATTGTACTTTTGCAACAAAGTGTGCATTATAAATAACCTTTTTTAACTTCTGTCTAATGCTATTTTAAATGGAGTATAGTATACTTATTAACCCCTCGCACTAAGCTAAATTGCTTTTGTTACGAGTGGGTTCACGTCGGTAGTGCAATAGTTGGGATTCGAACCAGCAACCATGATCGCAAATGACGCCCCAGCCATTAATTAGGGTACTGCCGCTTGACTGACCTTTATATTAAAAAATTGAAAATTACCTTTTAATTAGAAAAAAGGTCCATAAAAAGCTACGTAAGTTCTTTATGTGAACACCTATAAAATAATTTTAGTGTGGCTTTAGTCCTCGGAGGGTATTTTCTTTAAAAGGAACAAGAGTATATATTAAAATAAGGCAGTTATTCCAAACATGAGAATAAATGCAAAAGGCCCTAAAGAGGCATTGTTGTTCTTATTAAAAAAATAATAGCATTCTAAAAAGTTTCCGACACTTGTTCTAAACTCAAATCTACATTATTATTAAAAGGCAAACTTCGTTCATTTGTTCTACCATTCATGATAACATCGGGCTATCTACAAAGTTGAAGGTTCTTCAAGCATTTGATAATTATAGCGGTATCAGTTATCAGAAATTAGAGTGTGGAAATACTTTTGAATTATCTTGTTCTGATAATGAATGATTTGTACTTATTTTCACAGCAATCAAATTTTCGGTACTATGAATCAAGTGAAAACTTTATGGATAATTTAACTTTTCTTCTTAAAATTTGAAGAGACAAAGACTCTTCTCCCCTAAAGACTTAAATCTTGAAGAGACAATGACTCTTCTCCCCTAAAGAAGTATACAGAATTAAGGTAGGAACTCACTGATACATTTCTTTTTCTTCTTCTTCTAGTGCCTCTCCATTACCGGAGGTTGGCCGTTAATTTTTCGTACTCCTCACGGTTCTGCGCCAAATGGAAGAGCTCTCCTGCACTGGCGATTCCAGTCCATTCTCGGATATTATCGATAACTTAATTTCTTTATTAAAATTAAGGAAATTCTTGTTCACTGGCTCTGTTTACATTGAGATAGGTCCTATACATAATACGTTAAAAGCCAGTTTTTATACACAAAATTATACTTAATCAATTTTAACATCGATACGTCAAAAAGCCAACGTTGCAACCTTGTCATGGTCACGGGCAGACTGACACCTGCAAAGGCGTTGAAACGAGAACTAAAATAAAAATAAACCGCGATAGAATCCGTTTAAAAGTTATTTCAATGACTAACATTTGCGTAAATATAAGTTTTTAGATTTTCGCGGTTTGTATGCATCATACAAATTAAAGACATCGGGTCTAATCCGCGTACGTAATAAAAGGTATAAATACCTATTTTGAGTTATTAATTTTGAGACTGAGGGTCTACCCGTTACCACGGCCTTTGCAAGTTGGCCGAAACGTCGGGAAAAATAGATATCTACATATTTATACTTACGCGGTTCAGACCCGTTGTCTTTAATTTGTATTGGCGTAAATCTCAGAAAACAATAAATAATATAATTTCATCGTTACATACGGCACGATTATTGAATTTTTAGCACGTATTCGAAAAGTGAAATACTTATAACTTCCTACATTTGAAAATGACGTAACTATGACGTCACCGTTAAAACTAGCTGGGCTCTATTTCAACTACTCTGATTGAGAGAACGTGACGTCGATATGTGAACTGTACACATTGAAGCAGTATGATTACAAGCATTCATGCCTGAAATTGTTCCTTTTTGGATGTCCCACGTTCAAAGGACAACCACTGCACTATAAATAAAATTTCCTCTTTTTCTGGACGTTTGAATTGACTGGTGGAAATACAAGAGACCTCTGCAAATACCAAACTAACTTTTTTACAGAGGAAAAGGTATTTTTGAACTACGTACTCCTTCGTTTCGTGCTCGCAACTGTGTAACGCTATTTTGAATATGACTCAAATAGCAATTTATTTGTAAATGTTGTTCCAAAATCAAGTAAGATGGTTTTGGTATGTAGCGTTCTGTTTTAATGAAGGGATTCTTCTTTTAATTTTAATAATGTTAAAACAGCGCCAGAAAATTTATGGTTTACTAGCTTCTGCCCGCGACTTCGTCTGCGTGGACTTCAGAATTGGGTCCAAAAGAAACAAAAAATTGAATACAATTTTCACCCGTGTTATAGCTTGCGCTGTAATAGAGAAAAATACCAAATTTATTAGCTGTTTACCACGGCTTAGCTCGTAAACAATTTTCAATTTTCCCTCGGGAATTACTTAAGGAATCGGGATAAAATAAAAGGCCTATTTTTTTTCCATGTCAAAGGCTACATGCATGCCAAATTTCATCCTAATCCGTTCAGCCGTTTTGGCATGATTGAGTAACAAACATCCAAACATCCACACTTTTACATTTATAATATTAGTAGGATTTACACCCATAAACGAACTGATAATCTGAGACAATCTTAAGCACACAACACAGCGGGTACATAGTTATCCTAATACCTAGAAGTACAAGCAAACAAGTATAATATAATCATGGGGATCAACAACACAATTATCCAGATTGACGCACAGCGCGCCAAGCCGCGGTTTGCGGTCGGCCAGCATTAACGTAGCGAGGACGAAACCTGTCCTACTTTGATGGTAACCACTACAATGGAACACGGCGATGATAAGCCTCGGCCTTTTAAGCCGAAACACTTTAAATAGGCCGACTAGCACGAAGAGTATGTCCTTATTATGTAATGAAACTGTCCTCGTCATCTCGTAGGGTTGTGCATGAAGGAACTCGATTTTACAATCGAGTTAAGTATGAGTATCGATTGTGTTATGTTTTTGTATCATTAATGGAATGGCCAAGGTACAATACGGCGGACGAATTTTGACAAGTCTGAAAAGAGCTTTCAAACTGTTTGCATGAGATATGAGTACACATAAACGGAGGGTGAGAAAGAGACGGCAATATCTTGTATCGCTTTTAGGTTCGCCAAGATTAATAAGACATATTTACGCAAAAACTACTGTTGACATTACTCATCGACTGTCGATGAGTAATGTCAACAGTAGTTTTTGCGTAAATATGTCTTATTAACTTTGATAATGTTCACGTAACTTCAAAAACTACATACTTGAGTGGAATCAAATCTCACTAGAGACGCTCGTGCTGCCTTTGTTAATAGTAAAAAAATAACAAACGTGGTCATGTGTAAACATAAAATGTGGTCATGTGTAAACATCTAGGTACATTTCTTATTCCACCGAACCAATCTCGGCATTTCCTAACCAAACAATCACTTAATTAACGAAAGCACACAATGGCTATTGCTCGATTTCGATCTGAACTAAAAGAGACGATGTTTATCTGGTGTGATAGCGTTTATCACGCCGAACAAATTATGAGGGTTTGACCCTATTATTGCTGGGACCAAATAAGGATGGGTTCCGATCCCGGACATTGTAACAATTAATGTTAACGATTTACATTTAGGTATAGTTCAAGTAAATTGAAACGTTAACCTGTAAATAACAACCAAAAGAAAAATCGTATTCGATTGTCAAATTCATTTGTTTCACGATCTTGACTTGGTTGATAGGAATTAACAAGACAGTAAAATAAAACACCAATTGCTCGGAAACTTAAGTTAGAGTTACTCGCGAGGAGTCTCGAGGATAAATTGACAATGTTGACAGACTGTCAATTAGACCTCGTGTTAGCAACGAACTCTGAGAAAATTTTTTCGTGCGAGTTGCTTACCATATTAGAGTTCCTAGAATTTTTGGGAAGGTGATTAACCAAAAAAAATTAGACTATGAAAGGTAAAAAGATAAAAGAATACTACCTGTAAAAAATGATACACAATCGAATCAAATTAAACTAGTTACTGAGAGCACAAAAAAAATTCACACATTTTACCCGAAAAAATGGTCTGGGTATTATAAAATCTAGTGCGGGGATTAATTTTTTTAATTGCCTCTAAATCAAGAGGATTAACGGTCCGCAACGAGTGACGCATGCAATGGTGCGGCACATTCCACCACACTGAACGAGGAACAGAACGCTTGGATTTTCAACCCTATTGCAATATTCAATAGTTGGAAATTTTAATTACTTATTCATTTGTTTAAACTAAAACGAACGAGAACCAGAACGCCTGGATTTTCAACCTAATTGCAAAATTCAATAGGTGAAAATTTTAATTATAAATATATAATTAATATATAACACATACACAGAATTTATCTTTATGGAGTATGTATACTCTACGAGGTAATCAGGTGCATAAAACTGAACAGCTTTCCCCAAAGAACATAGGTCGAAATCTTAAAATTATCTCTCACTCGTTGATTAAACGCACTCCATAATTACGAACGAGATTGCAAAATATGTATTTACTTTGCAAAATATAAATAGATAAATAACCTATTAAATATTCGTTGCGTAAATGGAGTAGGGTTTGAAATGTATTTGACAGCAATAAATTAAGAAAAAAAAAACATTCGACAGCGATGTAGATGAATACTCTGGCGCATTTTTTTTGTTACTATAGTTTAGTTTTAGGTGTGTAAAAATTATCATATATGTTAAATTTGTAAATATTTATTATAAATGTATTTACAAGTAAAATAAAGATCAATAACTGATTGTAAAATAATAATAAGGGCTAAAATCACCCTCTATCACTTTTAATTTTACACCCAAACAAGTATCTTTTCTGTGCCTAAGCTTATTAGTACATCATAAAACTTACGATCATTAATTTATAATTACAGCAAAGACAACACCGTCTCTAGGGGAAGGATAACATCGAGAAAAACTCAACCTACTTAAATTCAGGGACAAAGGTAATCAACGTATTTCTTCCCCTTGTAATATAAACGCATCGTCACGTTATTATATTAAATTCTATACAAATAGGTCTGCCAAACAAATTGAATATATCGAGCAAACACCGAACGCCTGAACTACACTGATAAATGTAGAAGTCGTTAATAAACCAATATTCAATTATTGTTGGCTTGCGGTGAGCTCTTATTAACTTTGTTCTATATGATTGATCTGTATTGTACCAAATTACTGTAATTACTATAAGGATTGGGAATAATTTGTGTAAGTAATTAATTAAATTAAGACTAATTACGAGTACCTCGTTGTGGTGCCCTAGCGGTTCAAGTAAGGGATTTTCGTGCACAATGTTGCAGGTTGGAGCCCACTTCATGCAAGTACCAATATAACTTTTTAAAGTTATATATACTTTATTATTTATTTTAAGAGATCATTGAGAATCGGTGAAGGAATAGGTAGGTACATCGTGAGGAAATCTGAATAGAAAAGGCCGGTAATTTAAGTACCTAATCAAGGTTAACTAAGGCAAACCTATTTCTATTTTCATACATGTTTTTTGAGTAATGTGACCAGATCTTTCGGTTTAAACTCCAATCTTCTACAATAGCTGACTTAGTTCCGTTTTAAGCACATTATGATATATTTCACATAAAAAATAATTTAGTTACTTCCACTGTTGATTCAGTAGAAGTTTCAAAACAAGACATTGTTTTTCACAACAGTTAAAAAAATAAAGATGACTTTGCTTTTATTACATCAGTAACTAATCATTAATCTTAATTACTCCTATGGTATTTCTGGTTCAAATTAAGTTTGTAGGGATGCATCTGAAGGTGTTTAATTATAAGTTTTAGAGAACGGTTTCCAATGAGTTACTCAGCAACTTTAACTTCCTCTTCAGTACCTGTTAGTTTAAATTTCTTAGTGAGATTCTTGGAATCGATAAAGTTTAAATAAAGTATTTTCTTCTAAGATGAAAGAGAGAGAGAGAGAGAAATTATCGTAACGAAAAAACTTTAATGACAAGAAAAAACATTTTTGTTTTTTATTGTTATACTTGAGTGACATCAAATACATAGTGGTGAAGTATAAATTCAAGTGACTACACTTCGCCTTAAGTGGCATACATAAATAATAAGTAGTTTGGTGCTATGTTTATAAAATTCTTTGAAATTACTCGTCTCGACTTCACCACTTAAATGGAATTTTAGAAATATAGCAGGTATCGTACAAAGTTACATCAAGACTAAAACAATATTTTTGTAGCACACAAACATTTAATGCACTCGAAAATAATGTATTTAGTCCAACCCGTTAAGTGCTACATAGGTAATCTTAAACACTTCTGTGGTGTGAATCCACATATTCTAAAAATGCTAATTTTAGTCTCAAGAATAATCTAGACGGCCTAAATCCTTTGAGTGTAGATGAGAGCCATCGTAACAATATCGCGTTAGCCAAAACCGCAATTGTCTCAAACTCACTGAGTAGGAACCTTTATTAGAAGGTGGCGGTTTCTGATCCAATTGTTACTAGCTAAAACAATAGAAAACTTTTTCCTTTACTTGAGATTACAATCTTCAACCTCGACGCCATTGTTTCTTCGAAGTTCGCTATAATCTTTAAGTTCGTTAACGCTCGCGTGTTACCATCCAAACACCGAATACTATTTTATTAAGACGCTTTACTTATTTATAATGAACGTGTAGCTCCAAGCGATGAATAAACAAAACTTTATCAAGAAATCTTCATGTACCGCAAATCTGTTTCGTGAAGGTGAAATTAGGTATTCACTATAGTATGGATCTATAAAAACAGAAACGAACCCTAAGAGATTTTACTACTGAACACAAGTTAACCATAAAATGTGAGCGCACATTTTTCGTGTTCGCAGAAGGCCGCAGAGCTCCAGTCGAGTCGGGTCGTCGCACAACGACGTAATTTCCGACGCGGACCTAAACGACCTGTCTCAATGAGATACCGTTTTGATAAAACCCGGTATCACGCATGCTTGAGAGGGTTAAAGGGCACGTTATTAGGTAGTTTAGTTGTAATTATCCCAAAGTGTCGGAGATAGTAAAGCTTTCTCAAGGTAATGGACGGCAAACACAGTCCATGAATAAACCATTCGGGGCCCGCCTTTGTTACAAATTTGGATTGAATTGGTTTAACCTACACGTGTAATAGTGGGTATTCTATTGTATTTCCCAGGAGTATTAGGTAGAAGCCCTCGTTCTTTGGGAGAACCACACAGATTTGATCAGGCATATAGGTAAATTTACAAAGAACAACCGTGAGAATTTACTTAGATAAATTGTTCAGGAAATACCAAAAATATAACTCAAGAAATCAGATTTTTTGTAGAAACATAATAATATCTTATCCCAATAAATTATTAAAAACTAACTGCTCATTATGATTCTAATCAGCTGTGCAGAACTCTACAATGATACAAAATAATACGTCCTGTTGAAATTGAAGCCATAAAGTCCCACAAAACCGGCGTTATCTCGGCTTTACCTACAACAACCAACCAAAATTCTTATTTAAAGAGGGGAAGAAAAGCAAAACTCGCAAGTTTGCATCCTCATCAGTATTCCTTAAAAGAATTAGGTACATTTATTTTGCCTACGCAAGGGAATCAATAAAGGAACGCTACGTCGATGACCTATAAACAGGCCCCAAAGGTTTTCTAAGTTTCCCTCCCATTTATTATTATTGCCCCCCATTACTCAGAGGCACGTGGGGAGCACCGCAGATTCCCACGCGTCCTATTACCATGGAGGTCGGTATAACCAAACCTTTTTCTTATATTACACGTAATTTACGAGCTAATTAAATGGAATTTATTTCCAAATTGTAGATGATATTGCTTATCCAGAAGTACGTAATGGAGGGACTCGCGGCTAAGTGTAAACCGTACGATTTGACCGACCGTAAAGTTCATGGAGTGGTTGACCATTTGTAAACATAACGAGACCCCTCCGTGCTCCGGAGAGTCTCGACTGACAGTAAACTTTGACCATTGATAAGTCATTACAATTCTGACAACCAGTCTTACGCATCAGGATCTTATGCAGATTAGCTCAACATAAAAGGATAATTGTGATGGTTTATTAGTACAATGAAGGAAGAGGCCGCATCTTCATCGAATAAGCAGCGCTGTGAAATATACATCGGTTCAATAGGTTGTGGAGGTCAGATAGGCAGTCACTCTATCTAAAATACGATATTCAGCTAAACCAGGTAAAACTGGAAGCCGACCCCAACGTAGCTTGGGAAAGGGCTGGGCAGAAGATGATGGCTTAAACAAAGGTAGATTAGCTAATTGCGATTACGGCGATACTGGTAATGGTTACTGCTAGGTGGTGGGTGAAAGGAAGAATCAGCACCATTGTCAGTCAAAGTTCAAGTTAAGTCTAACTTAAAAACCATTTGACGTTATAAGTTGTCACGTTTAGTTATTCAACTGAAAAACTGAAAATAAATTACAACATACTCAGAGAGATACGGTATATTCAGCCGTATTTACACGTCCAATTAAAAAAAGGTAAAATATTCAGTCCATGAATACACGGGCGCTCGCACCGACGAATGGAGTGGATACTTAAATTAATAATATCTGAATATACATTCGAAATTCGAATGTTCAAGAATTTAGGCCAGGTATAAATACGGTTTATCTATCATATTATAATTCTTTAGGGACGGAATATATTCGTTGAAAGACTTTTGAATATGGAAGCAAGGGATCAAAATGAATATCACTCATCGAAACTCATTCATTCACTCATTTATCGTGCTGTATTGCATTTGTTGATGTTTTTTGTCTGTGATGAACTAAAGGTCTCATAAAAAAAAGAAAAATATAACTTTCAAACAAACAAAATGTTCTAAATTGAATCTTCTGACGGTTTAAAATCTTGTAACAGAATTCGAAAGAGTCGATTTATTCATCTTAACGACATGATAGTGTGACTGCGATTCCTTTAATATTTAGAGCTCATCCAGACGTAGCGTAAGCTCGGTAGTACATACCACGTGAATTTTGAAAGCTACCTTAAGCAGATTTTTTACTAAAATACATTCAAATGCCTAATGTGGCTGTGGCTTTTACAAATAAAAAAAATATATCAAATCACTACATAAACTTAGTCTAAAAATAAATAGAAGTAATAATTATATTATGTAAGTAGGTTTATTTATATATTTCACTAGCTGTTCCCCGCGACTCCGCCGACGGTACCTAATTTTTTAGTAAAAAATATAGCAGTGTGAATGTAGCTTTCTAATGGTGAAAGAATTTTCGAAATTGACATAGTCTTTTTTGAGTTTATTCATTACAAACATACACACACACACTCACAAAAATACAAATCTTTCCTCTTTAAAATATTAGTGTAGATTATAATTACAAATTCAAATTTTAATATCATGCAGCGCCAGATTGGAAAGTGGCTATTTGAAACCTAATCCGGAATTATAACCCAAAAACGTCATTCGAAATTTAAATTTCAAATGTTGATTTATGATCACCGCCAAACGCATGATTTATGATGGTAACGAAACAGAAACTAAAGTCGAATTATATTTAAGCACTTATTAAAGTACGAAATTATACCAACAAATAAATGGTAGAAAGATGAATGTTTCCTACAGAATTATATTCGTCACACCCTCAAGTTAAATAAACCTACAAAGGACATTACAATTCCTTCCAAAAAGTTTTATTGAACAAATAAACTTAATTATGTTACACAAGTTTCGCCTATGCCATTGTTTTATGATGAATAAATTATTGGGTGGCATTCTTGAGTTCTAACGAAAACAGCGGGAATGTTTGCAAATTGTTGAAGTTTCTTGCGCAAGTAACATTAGTATCGTTAATATCAACAAAAAGTTGCGTGAGAATTTCGTATTAAAACTTGTAGCTGAATCAGTGATCGGGTTTGGCGAGAGCTATATAAAATAAAAACATCAAAGAATTCTAATTTCCGCCCCGTTAAGCATTTAAATAATTACTTGAATTGCTGCAAACCAATTTCTCGTAAATCTTTTTACGCATAATTAACTTTTTGATTTACGGGCTGGCCTTTCATACCGATGCTCGATGCCGGCGTACTTATTTAAAAGTTAACGTATGTCTAGATCATCATTGATGGGCCTGTTGGTCTAGTGGTTAGTGACCCTGACTGATAAGCCGGAGGTCGTGGGTTCGATTCCCACTCAGGACAAATCTTTGTGTGTCTAGGTGTAATTTAGCTATAATATGTATGTATTTATAAATATATAAGTATGTTTATAAGTTGTCTGGTTGCCATAGGCTGGTTCTGCCTAGTTTGGGACCAGACGGCCGAGTGTGAGATGTCCCAAAATATTATTATTATTACTATCAATAGCCTAGCCTTTTCCAAAGCTTGTTGGAGTCGGCTTCCAGTTTTACCGGATTTAGCTGAATACCGTATGTACATGAATCGACTGCCTATCTGACCTCCACAACACATTGCTGGGTAATACAGTATCTCATAGTACGACTTGGTTGTCAGAATTGTAATGACTTAACGACTGCCAAAGACACTGTATGGCAGTCAGGACCAACGGCTTAACGGGCTTTCCGAGGCACGGAAGGGTCTCGATATGTTTATAAGTGGTCACCCATCGACGGACCAACTGTAGCGAGCGCAGCTTAACCTTTATTATAGGTAAAACCGTTAGCCACGAGCCCCTCGATTCTAGTCACAGAGAGATATCATTTGGATAAATTTATTCGACCTATCTTCAAGTTAGGGCTATTATTAAGCTTCCTCCATCCAGGTAATGTTCACATTTTTGCCAACTGTGTCTTGCTGCCAACGACAACGGCATGATTAGCATATCTTTACGTAAGCTTACCAACTACACACTTAGAAGTATCTACGACAGATTTTAATAGTTATCGACCATGTATTTGATATAAATACACAATCTCGACGAAGACCAATAGTTCGGAAGTTTCAAGTTTGTTTGGAAGCCGGATATTGGCGCACTATGTTAAGAAACAAGTCTGCCTGATATACGACCAACAATCTGCCAAAGATTGGTTCAGCTCACCGCGAGTTAAATCAATTGGGGATTTGGAAGCGATTGGGGCAAGTTATCAAGTTGAATAATGTACCAATATAACAATGGTCAGAAAATATGTTCTGTTTTGTACGATCCCACTTTGATCACGTACTCGGCCTTAAAACAATCTTTAAACAAACAAGAATTTTGAAATTGTGATAAGTACTTTCTCTACACTTGTACCTACTTGTAGAGACTAGGAGAATGGCAATAGTAGGGCATCGGACTTGCGATCATGTGGTCGCGGGTTCGATTCCCACCCATTGCAATACCGACGTGAACCCAGTCGTAACTCGTAATTTAAATAACTCGGAGTTAGTTACTAACAAGAGATTAAATTGAAAATATTGCTTACTATGTTGTTAATATAACCACATGTTACCAAATAACTTTGAGCTTTTTTGCGCAAGTGGGTCTTTGTAAAAAAATATAAAATTGTCATATACCTACTTAGTTACCTACTTAATACATTTGAAAGTTCTCATTAAGACTGTGCCAAGAAATCTACTTCCCCGCCTAGTTTTATATGGGGATAGAACTAACTTAAAGTATCGGCACTAATTCCTAGCGCAGAATTAAGAAAATACGTATTTAGTGTAGACCGTCCTTTAGTATTCGCCGCATTTGAGTGCTCGTTACAAAAGCACAAAGTTAATAGCAGCAGAAATATACAATCACCCCTAATCTTCAGTACGACAAAAAAACACTTTTAACGATCACTTAAATTTATTTATATAAAGAAACAGCTGAAGGCGACATTTCCCGAAAAAGGAAAACACAATGCTAAAATAAGATGAATAAAAACCTCTTCCCTGCCACATGTGTACAACCCCTTACTCAGATACAACACCATATGTTGGTACAAGGTCCTCGTAAAACATAACATAAAAATGTCGTTGGAAATTTTACCATAAAACGAAATACATGACGCGTTCCTTTAGAACTTTTGCGCAGTTTCAGTGCATTCGTAAAGTATGCGCAGCGATGGATTAATCCATTTAGTAGCACTCAAAATGTCGCTTACAGTTGAGGCGAGTTCACTTAACTTCCAAGGATATGTGTAACGATCCTCTGCACTATATTCTTGCGGTATGTGTGTAATCATCAAATTTGTGTGAATAAGAAACTGAATTGTGGAGTTTGTCGGTGGTAATACAAAAAGATGTTTCACTAAAACCTATGTTTAAAATGTAATTTTAAAGTAATTTATAGTAATTTTAACTGTGTTTTTAACTTTACCTCTTTTTGGGTTAAGACGAAAGAAAAAAGTTTTTGAAAGAATATTACATACTAGCTGCAGCCCGCGATTCCGCCCGCGTGGGTGTCGATTATCGCTGCAAAAATAACCTATGTCCTTTCTCACACTATAGACTATCCCTGTACCAATACCTGAACCAATTTCAAAACGGTTCAGTAGTTTAGGCTTGATTGCGTAACATACAGACAGACAGAGTTACTTTCGCATGTATAATATTATAATTTAAGTAAGGAAGTAAGGATTATGCACTACGATTATAACCTGATTAGAGCATTATTACTAACTAGATTTTGCTTGTGGCTCTGCCTAAGTGGGCACCAGTTATTTCGGCAAGAAGTAGCCGTTTTTTTTCAGGATTAAAAGTAATAGTTTTTTTTCGGGCTAGTAATTTCCGATTAGCGCATTCAACCAAACAAACAAAGAAACTCTTCAGCTTTATAATATTAGTACAGATTACACATTCATATACCTACCATCCGAATACCAAGGTCCATTACAAACTAAATGTAACATACATATTTGCAAATAGAATTCCTAATAAAAACATATTAACTACTATTACATAAATGAAGATACATATAACAAGGGTAATATCAAAACAATAATTTGGCATTATGCTAATGAAAATAGGGGCAAACCTGTTAATATTGTTAATTTATTCAAACAAGCATACTACTTACGAAATATAATTAAATATTTACATTTAGGTTACTGCTACGATTACCTAATTCCTTAAAATTGGGTATAAAACTAAAGAACATAATTATTTACAGATTTTATATTATGAAAAAATATTAGTCACGAATGTTTTCTTTCACAAAGATACAGTGTATTGTATAATGAAAAGCAAATTCGTGTGACGTCACTCAGTCCTGCAATTTTTGCTAACTAGCTTCATCATTGTCAATTTAATTATTTTGATAAAGGAAAGAATACATGTCAAATATATTTTTAATAAGTAATTGACAAACGAAATAGATTGTTATTTTGCATACCCAGTGTAATACTCTACTGGGTAAGCGCGGTTGCTCGCCTTAGTTGGTCTGCGGATGGGTGTCCATTTGTAAACATACCGAGACCCCCCGTGCCTCGTTAAGCACGTTAACCCGTTGGGCCCAACTGTCATACAGTGATCTTTGACAGTGTTAAGACAGAACAATTCTGACAACCAGTCTTATTATGGAATACTGTATTACCCAAACATGGGTTGTGGAGGCGCTTCATGTAAAATACTTTTAAACTAAATTCGATAAAACTGGAAGGAAACCACAACATAGCTTGGGAAAAGGCTTGGTAGATGATGAGTGTAATACGTACTATCTTAAGTAATACAAACCATTTACGATTCTATTTATACCATTTAGCTAGAGTGTCATTTGTCTACCACTAGTTTCTTAGCCTCCGGAGACCTCTCGATTTCGATTTATAAATCCTGAATCGCATCAATTAAGCGAATAATCGGATTTTCAGTCATCTTCAGTCCCTTTCACTGCCCAGCATCCTGAACTATATATCAATACAGGTCTTATAGCCGCTATATTTTTTTTTCTTTCAGCTTTACGTGCATCTTCGGATTACATATTATCCCAATCATCTGTCGCCATTTAAGCCAACCTGAGCTGATCCTATGCTGATTACCTCGGTCAATTCCTCCATCACTTTGAATGACGGAACCGAGGTAGCGAAAATCAGAGCAAACCGGTAGTGGTTCTCCATCAATGGAAATTGCAGCAATACAATATTATTTATTACTAGCTGCCCGGACAGACTTCGTTCTGTCAAAAGTAAATTAATTAAGGTAATTCCCGAGTTTAGGAACAGTTTTTTTTTACTTATTATTTATGTTTTACACCTTTTAAACCTTCCCTGGACTTCCACAAACATTTCAAGATCAAAATCAGCCAAATCGGTCAAGCCGTTTTCATGCTATGTCGTGACAACGGAAAACGGGTTTCATTTTTATATATATAGATTCATAAATATTTGCTCTTTTTGTGGCGTCGTCCTTAAATAAAAGGAAATAAGTCTGCATTCATTGTTTCATTATGAAACAATGTCGTCAGAATGTATATTAGAGTTCGTTACACAAAGAACACATGTTATGTAAAAATGTTTTGTAAAATGAATATCTACAAGATACCTGTACAACCCTAGATTTGTATAATAACTTGCGTGAGGCGAATTAATAATGATTTATTTAACTTCTACGTTTTAGTCACGCGCATTGTTTGATTCGCGACACCCCTGCCGCGTCAGCACATTATTAAGGCTTAATCCTATTGAATCTGAAGCTTGTCGGTAGTACCTATCCCGAGAATGCACGTGAGCAAACCGTTAAAAATTGGGAATATTAATTTAAGGCATTTTTTTTCTAAAAATAGAATAGTAGCAAAACTGCGTAAAACCCCTTTAAATTTATACTCGAATAAAAAAGTTATAATTGAAACTTGGTTTATGACGCATGTTCTATATCTTTTTCGCAAAATGATGACTTGTACGGGGCAGTCCCAGATTAATATGAAAGATTTGTAATATGACGTCACATTTTAACTCTCTCTATCTAATTAACAATATATATTTTGAGACTTAAAATAAAAAAAATACAAATAGGCTATTTCCGCAGATTATCACGAATTGCTTGATTAGTTATCAAGCCAAAATCCTCTGAGTGTTTCACCTAAGTTTGTTAGTATCTTAGTAATTAATACCGCTATACCTATGCAAGATGCATAAGTTAAGAGAATCGGCGACGGGACGGCAGCGTTCCCTCAGCTTACGAGACTTGAACACCGTAAATGGGTCAAGCTTGTCTCGAAGTATCGTCGTGTCTTAAAATATATTCGAGGCTGTGTGAACTAACCTTATTTAATTTACAAAGAATACAACAGTGTTGTAACAAGCGGTGACTCACTTTAGCAGGTTTGTATCATAAACATATGTTATATACAAGGTGCAGATCCGCATTTTGTCGACCTTCAAGGAGGTATATATACCCATGATTCTCGACCCGAATCTTTAATAAAATTTATAGGTACGTTTTTCTTATTAACGGAAATCGGTAAGTGTAAACCACCCGTATTAAATCGCAGTCTGTATGTTCCTAGCCTTAAAACCGCACCGCCACACACACAAACGCAATCCTTTGTTCGCTATTGTATTCAAAATTCCAAGATGGCCGGCTCACGCGGCACCACGGCGACCGGGCGCCGCCGCAGCGCATTCAGTTTGTATGATGCCGCCGCCGCCGCGTGTAGGCGTTTGCGAATTCCGGTCCTCCCGCGCTCGGTACCTATCAGTATTAAACGATGATAGATTACTCTAATAAAGAGATGGTCTGCAACTAGGTATGCCGTCAGTGCAGATTATTTGTGCGGGATGCGTCAAAATTTTAGTGTACACGGAAAATCACAAGTGTGCAACAATTAGGTACCTAAATGCAAATGTGATTAGTGCTTTCGACACTGGATAAACGAATCTTTTAGTGTTGTGTAAATCAGCGACGTCGTGCTAGACTAAGGTGTTGGAAACTTCGAATTACTCAAGGTAACAAATACCTCTGTAATTAATTTATTTGTCCACGTACGTAATACATTTGATCATAGTAAATACGTTGATATTTTTTTAAATACGCCAACAATAGGTACTAATCAGGCAGTTTTGGTAAGTCGGTAGGTACTACTACACGAACTAAGTTATTTTTGCCGTACCTAAGGTCGTTAAGTAGTTAGGTACGAAGGAAATCCACTCGAACAATAACATCCACAAATAAAAACAAAATCCATAAGTAAGACATAAGAATTTTGTTTTTATTTGTAAACCTAGGACTAAATTTACCTACAATGCGCTGAGATATCATTACCTACGCAATTCATACCTACAACAGCTGAGCGCGTGTCAGCTCCTCAACTTAGATCCTATCTTCGTACGTATTCAGATCTAAGCTACAATTTCGGTTATTACAGACGATTACGTGCGAGCACGATCGTGTAGATGACGTGAATTTAGTCATAGGGTAATAAAGCAAAACTCACATTTTATTTATCAGCTGATTACGACCGTACGTATTCAGCTAAATCAGAAGAAGGAGAAGAACGACCGTACTTACAGTAGGTACGTGAAAGAGACTCGTGGCTTAGGTAGTGTTAGCCTTAGATGACGAACCGACAGTTCGTCGACACTCTACACTCACGCACACAGCCAGCAACATGCCGCTGTGTGCTTGATGGGTGATTCTGAAATTGCTTTCGTATGATTCTAAAATACTATCAAATTTAAACAATTTATAATAGTAGCTGTATTCATTATTGACCAGGTACTGTGATTTATATTGATTATTTATGCCTCACATTAAAGGCTCCTGAATGTTTTCTAAAATGCGAATCTGCACCCTGTATATAATACCTCGTCTGAAATCATCAACTTAAAAGAGAATAATGTCTTAAAAGAGAAACATCCCTAAGTAGCAGTGTTAATACCTGTGAAATATAATGTGTAGTTTTATACATATCAATATATAGATTAATAACAACAACATTGAAAATAATTATCATAAATATAAAAGATAATTATAATTATCACATCAATATTGCCCCACTGAGGGCTTTCTTCTCTCAATTTCACTCACTTCTAACCTTTAAGACATAAAACCAGATTTTTATAACATCAACCCAGAAACTATGTCAAACAAACAGCTACTTATAGAAGATCATATACCCGTAGGATTTGGTGCTGATCATATCAGCATGAATAATTAAACAGACACCTCATTTTCTTTGAAAGAAAACCATAGCACTTTCCACATTTCGCTTTCCCTTACGTTGTTCGTATCACATAAGGACTCGTAAGGAAAACCCATCACGAACGAATCCCAGGTGCAAATCGCAAAAGTATTTTACATAATTTAGACCATTTACTGAAAATAATGATTTCGAAATTGAAGTCGATAAATGTAAAGTTATATGTGTGCGATTTTAAAAGAAAACCTTATTTGTCTTTCATATTCCATTTCCTGTTTAAAGTACCTACATTCTTTTAACTGTAAGAGTAAGTTATCGATAGACTATACTTTATTTATTTTCTACATACACAAATATTAAAATAAAAAGAGGAATGATTTATTTTATTGTATTATTTTATTGCAGTGTAAAGAATGAACTGATGGCACGATTTCAAAAAGTTTTCACCAATATTTTTCTACATATTCCTGAGCAGCATAGGCTATATATCTGACAAACTCTACGATAATAGATACCTATAGATAGTTGGGGCACTGCATAATTTATTTTTCTTGCCTACGTTTCCCCACATCCAAATATTTCTGCTCTTCTCTTTCCGTGCCACGTCGAATAAACCTTTAAAAAACATTTTCTTCAACACGACTTTCTATCAAAAGCAAAACACAAAGGTAACAAGACTGAACCGGTATAATCCTAGTATTTATGTTCACGCTATCATCGTGCCGTGTCACGTCTGCTACGGTTCCCTACCATGTTTGTCTTGCTCCGCAGTATCTAGGCAGGCTACCGGTGACAAAGCCGTTTTAACCCTGACACTGCTGCGTTGTTTCGTACCTAACTGAATATGTTTTGGGATTTACGACTATAAGATTATGCTTACATAAAGTATTAGTATATAAAGCCGATAGAGGTGTACGATATCTTGTAAAAGTAAAATGATAGCAATTGATGGCAAAAATTGTGCAATTATTGCTTTCTTTCAAATTTTTATAATTATTATCATTTACAAATCTAATTATCCTTATTACAGAAATAACATTATTACGTTTTTTTTTGTAAGACTCGGGATTATGTAAAAGTACCTAGTAATTTTCGAACTTTATGCAGAGGTTCTTTGGTTGATGACTTACATATAAAAATATTATATCGTACCATATAAATGTAAATCTACTAATTAGGTCTTTATCTGAAGAGTCTTCTAAGGCAAAAATAGCAAAAAACCGTACCTACGCATTACGTCGCGCCGGCACAAAAATATCAAAATTTCATGTAAATTGTTACTGACAGCATCAAAAGCATAAACCAGTAGACAATAAAGACATTGTGTATCATGGACAAAAATCTAATCTTTTCCGGCTCATTCATACTGACATTCTGACAATAGGTACGTTTAGGTTAGCGACATTGACCTATTCTGATGGTAAAGATAAGGGACAAACGATTTTTTTCAGTATATTTTTTTATTATAATACCTTTATATAAATATGAAACTATATGCTTAATATAATTGCAGGAGATCAAATTTGATATTAGATTTAAGATTAAAGGTACACTCACAAACAGCATTTAAAGTTTACTTAAACTTGGTTCACTTATTTTAATTTTATTAAAAACTCGAATGAAATAAGTAATCAATTTTAGTTCTTTGAAACAAACTAACAGAACAATACAATAGAAAAATACATATTTATAAAGTTTTCTCTTCTGGGAACCGATTAAAATATAATTTGATAACGAAGTTAATATTAATAGCTAAAGTTATTTTGATATAAAACTAAATCAGCTACAACTACCTAATTCGGTTAAGCGTTACAACGCATTATAGCTACGCAAATATCCATAAACATAAAAACGCATAAAATATTTCTTTTATTTTTCTTATCAAAAACGACGCCCGCACTAAGGAATTTAATCCTTGTGTCGCGGGGTTTTCACAAACATTCAAATGACATGCACAAAGAATACCCAGACTTGGAACACGCATTTGTGGATCACACAAATGCTTGTCCCATGCGGGAAACGAACCCGCAGCACGTCGCGCACAGTGGTAATTAGCGTGGTGACCTATACCACTCGGCTATCCGTGCAATCATATATGCAAAAATAGTGCTTATAGACTTTCAATACACAAATCAATTAATCTGCAAAAAAGTATTATAGAATCACTTGAACAAATAAGTAGATAATAATTTCATAACGTCAACGCGTTAAATAAATATTGAAAAAAAAACTATGTGTAAATCGCGATATAACAAAATCGCAAGACAAATAACAAAATACTAAAATAATCATAACAGAAACTGTCTCAAACTCACAAATTTATAAAAAGCTGTTAGTTTTTACAGCAAAAGTTGAATGTTTTATACGAGTGAGCTACCCACCCCCGGTAATTATTATCTGACATGAAGCCGGCGTTGCCAACTTAATTAAACTATTGCTAACATGTACGCTAGAGCAAGTATTACTGGTAAAACGAATAATAAAAATCAGCCTTACAGCTATGCAATAAAGGCCTTTTTATTTTCAAAGTGTTGCAACTTGTGTAGTTGATTGTACGCCTAACTAAAAGCGTATTATACAGTGTTAAAAAATCGTTTTGAAAAGAGATGGAGCTGTTTCACTACATAGCGTCATCCCTTTCTCTCATTAGAACAATTTTAGTTCTAAAAAAAATAGTTTCAGGGCCATGTTGCCGTATGTATAATTTTTATGTTTATGTCATAAACGAACTCAGTATCTACCTACTTGATATAATGTTGCCTGTTGGTCTAGTGGTTAGTGACCCTGACTGCTAATCTGGGTGTTACTTATCTACAATATGTATGTATTTCGAAATATTTATGTATGTTTATCAGTTGTCTGGTTGCCATAGTACAGGTCAGGGATCAGATGGCCATGCGTGAGCTTGTCCCAAGATATCATAATTAACTGAACTGCCACTGTAAACACGGTAATTGATAACTAAGGGGATTAAGTTTTGATTGGTGTGGTTGACTAATGTTGACTAATTAGTCTAGACTAGTCCAGCGAGACATGACATACATATTATCTGGCTTAATTAATACCACAGGCATTAATTACATCAAAATATAAAAAAATAACCCTGATTGCCCTCGGGTCAATTCGGGTCTTGATACAATTTCTGGCCTACTTTTTGAAGGACGTGTGCGGGCTATTGCAATCAGTAGATGCGTCATATTATTCTCCTCCAAAAAATCCTTAACCGATAATCGGACGTGGGCAACCACATATTCAGTTTCATTGTTTAAAGTGAGATGTATTTAAACTCTAAGTGCTGCTTAATGCCAGCCACACACGTAACGATATAATTGCACAGTTTTGACGTATTACGTATCTTGCAAAAGCATTTGACAGCAAAAGTTGCGCAACTATTGCTGTCCAATTACTTCTTTGTATTGAATTGGTAAACAGACAGCAATGATAGCGCAAATTTTGCTGTTCGTGCTTTTACAAGATACGGAATACGTCATAACTGCGCAGATAAATCGTAATGTGTGACCGGCATAAGGAATCCGCCTTGTTATAAATACCAACTAGTTGTAGCCCGCGACTCCATCCGCGTCGTTGTCAGTAGTCGCGGCAAAAGTGAACGTCGTTCCTCAGGCTCTAGACTGCCTCTGTACCAAATATCATTGAAATTGGCTCTGTAGTTCAGGCGAGATTGCGTTACACACAGACAGAACGAGTTACTTTCGCATGTATAATACATATTAGAGAAGTATAATACATTGTACTGTATAATACATATTCGTCCCAAGATATTTTGGATAATAATATCTTGGGACGAATTATTCACACACGGTCATATGTGTGCCAAACTAGGCAGAGTCTGTACTATGGCAACCGGACCACTGATAAACATATTTATAAATTAATACATACAAAGATAAATTATAGATTATAATTAGACCCAGGCACTGAACAAAATTAAATGATCATGCTCATCACACACAGCAGTCTGGGTAACTAGCCACTAGACCAACAGGCGAGTCAAATATCCGTTTATTATTACACGGCAATCTTTAAACTTCAAATTAATTCAATTCTTAGAATTTAGAAGATAAATAATTAAATCCAACAATTCCTCAATCCTTTCAGAGTGAAAATGAATATCTGGCAAAGACGTAAACAATAAGTCTGTCTCTTCTATTTTATTATAACTAGGTTTCCCTTATATCTCAGTAAGCAGTAAATTCGCAGAAACAAAGAATAACGCACAAGAAGATCTGTTTATTTTAAGATCGTCGAGACAGAGCTTTTAAATATTTTAATTGCAACATATAGGCTGTCGGGTCAAATGTAACTAAAATAGATCCTACGTGAAATGTTTAACAGGATATAATATTGCCTAAACAATGAGGCAAATATTATAGCGTTGGCTGTCCTCGGACCTGCGGAGGCAAATACAGCGTTGGTGGTCCTGATGGACCGACGATTTGAGGAAGGCTGGCAGCGGATGGATGAGGGTTGCCTAAGACAGGGATGGTTGGCTTTTTAGGGGAGTCCTACGATCAGCAATGGACGGCGATAGGCTGATGATGAATGAGGCAGATTGACATGAAAAAGCAAATCATGGGAATAAAGAAACACATAATAAGTATATCTTACAATAAATACAACGAGTAGATACCGGCCTGTAAATGTCCCACAGCTGGGGCACATCTTCTCACATAGAAAGGAAACAAGCATTGATCACCACGCTACGCTACGAGTAGATATTTTAGTTCTGAAAATGGAATAACACTAGAAGTAAAAAATAAACCAATATGATCCATTTTTCATTCTACAATTTTGTCATCGAATGAACCAACCGTTGCACAGAGTTATATTTTTACCCTCAAACGGGTCACGTTGAATTTATAGTTGTAGCTTTTCCTCTCCTCATATTTCGTGCGGATTTATAAAAAGTTAGTTGCATCTGCCCCTCTGCTTCCATCAAGTTCTTGATTTACTAAGAATTTTCTTGTAGCAGTTGTTACTCCTTAACTTTTATTTTGAATTTTAAATTGCAAGCTAGTGGATCTTGAAAAATAAATTGTAAATGCAAAATCTTAGCGTTGATAACCTTTAAACAATGTTTTTCTCGTGTAGGTGTTTTACTGCTTACAAAAAATTTGATTGTCCACTCAAGCCTTATCGAACAATATTATGGAATCCATAAAGCCCTATAAAAATTGTTGGATGTCCAGAGATAGAGAGTCCTAGTTCCAGAGAATTATACATGAACAGACTGACTGGAACTTTCAAAGACTGAACAGGTATACAGTTTGTTGCAGTTTTGAACCTAGACACGAATCAATATGACTTAACAAAGTTATATGCGGTTACTTAACTATTCAAAGAGACAATTGACAAACGATAAAGTGAAACACCGTGAGAAACCTGGATTCAAAACAATTGAAGCTGAAATCGCCAACCCGCTATGAGCAAGCGAGCGGATCAATGCTCGTGTCTTTTCAATATGGAAAAAGGCCTGTACCCAGCAGTGGGACATGTATAGTCCGGTAATATACCTGAACCTTCTCATCTGACGCCTACGAAAAATTTGTTCTAACCCTTCCCATGGACTTTTCCCTAGCTTGGGAATGTGTGATTAATATTGAACTAATCACACAATTCCCACTTTATTTCTTGAGATTTATTAATGCAGTTGTTTTGTCTCCAGCCTGTGACCAGTAAACAGTCGTGAACAGTGGGACAATAAGCATTAATGTTGGATGAGGCGTCAGGTCAACCGCCTGACCTACTTGTACAGCATATCATTATTTCACTTCGTTCTCCTGTCACCTCGACTTAGCTTTATCTAATGACTGAGTAATAAACACCCACTGTATAAAGATTGCTTAAAATTTCGAACAATTTTGAAAATGGACCAACAATTTCCGAAGTTATCGTTTAACATACATACAAAAAACATACCATCGAATTGAGAACCTCCTTGAAGAAAGAAGATCCTTTTGAAGTCGGTTTATTTGAAACTTCTTAGGCCCACTTGCCTAGATTTAACTCATAGTTAGTTGCTACCACGAGTAGGTACCTACAACATTGTCAATTTGTAATACATGACTGTCAATTGAACCTTGTGTTAGCATAACTCTTGAATTAAGCGTTTCGTGCAAGTCGGCCTAAAAAAAAAGACAAGCAAGAAAGATACGTAACTATTTACCTCAATCACCTATGTATTATTTGTCACTTGAATGACAATGATAGGAATACTATAAAAGAAGTATGTCCTCAATCTCAGCTTTTAGCTGGTAGTCAACCTTCACTCAAAGAAGTAAGAATACTATTATTATAAGGTATCCCGGTAATTGGAAATTCGATGCTCCTACACGAAGTGCAGTAAGATAATGGGAGTTTGTTTATTTTCAGTATCCAGTAACGTAGCAATATAATGATGTAAATGAAAAGGCTATTTAGTTACAATGACTTATATTGTTTTTGCTACTGATTTTGATCGCTTGCGCTGTAATAGAGACAAATACCAAAATTCAAAGATGTCTGCCCGCGGCTTAGCTTATAAACCATTTTATTTTTTTCCTGGGTAACTACTTAAGGAATCGTAATAAAAGGTAGCCAATTCTTTTCCATGTCAAAGGCTACATGCATGTCAAATTTCATCCAAATCCATTCAGCCTTTTTTGCGTGATTGAGTAACAAACATCTAAATATCCACACTTTCACATTTATAAAGTGTAAAAAATATATTTAAAGAACAAATTCTCAAACAGCTGTTATTAACTACAGCACATTTAAATCTCACTTGCAAATAATTTCATCCGCTAGGTACTGGCAGCTTTACTTATCGGTTTAATAAGAATTCAAATAAATATACTGCCTACTTATCCTAGTTTAATATTGACTCTATAATTTAATATTTCATCATAATATTCTTAAAAGCCAATTCCCTTCCGATATTAGATTTCGAGCACAAAATATGCATTATAAATTTCTTAAATTACGTTTCGTAAGGTAAAATATATTCTATGCATCTGTTCTGCTTTAGTAAGGTAAAAATAAATTTCCAAAATCTGTCTTTGTAGAATTAACCAAAATTAGAAACTTGATATATTAAGGTTTAAGAAGACAATTAATTTATCTTTGTAACAAGATCTCCTAATTAGATATTCCGACATTTTGTATGCATGTAATAAAACTGAAGTTTTGTTACAAAACTTGTGTGTGCTCTGTGTAAAATAATAATTGTATATGTATAGTGTGGTAGTCGTGACATCTATAGGTTAAAATATCTAACCAAACATACACTCAGAAAACAATGATTCGATAGAAAAAACATAAACTATATGTTTAAGGTACTAGGCGTGTTTTTCATCTTTTTGGACGTATGTAAAAACTTCGTTAGCATTCTAGATAAAAAGTCAAGGGCACTATGGCGGAGTCCCAGTTAGTGTATTACAGCTGAAAAACATATTTACCTATGATATTTCAAAAATCTTGGAGATAAAAAGAACTTTAATTTAATTACTCAAGTCAAAAGAATTTATTAGTCTTACACAAGTTTTAATGCATTCAGTGAACAGGAATCGTGGCCGTATTCTAGAACTTATTTTACTTTTAAACTGATGAGAAAAAATGCACAATTTAAAATTAAAATGAAACGAATACTGCCGCATCGTTCAGCTTAAGTTGTTTTTTGTTAGCATATTACAGTCCCACGGCTCGCACGCTTCCGTGCCTCGTAAAGCATGTTCAGCCGTTGGTCCCGACTGTCATACAGTGATCTTTGACAAGTCATTACAATTCTGGAAGCCAGTCTTACTATGGAATACTTTATTACCTAGCAATGGGATGTAGAAGTCAGATAGGCAGTCGCTCCATGTAAATTACGGCATTCAGCTAAATCCAGTAAGACTGCCACCGAATCCAAAATAGTTTGGGAAAAGGCTCGACAGATGATGATGCATTCGCACGACTGGCCCAAGGCTTCCCCCAAGTCTTTTCCACATTTTCTCCAGCTCAAACCAGCCTTGGCAGAATGACTCTGCGTCGTCTTTCCACCTCATTCTGCGCCTGTCTCGGAGGCGTCTTCAAGCTATGGAGTTGTAATTAGTAAACTTAATTCCACGAAGATAAGGTTGAATTACGAAAGGATGTGTTCGAGTTTAAAAACTGTAATCGCCTATGTTTAATTGAAGACAGTATTGGCTGTGACTTTTATTTACACTTAGGCCGACGACTCTTGGCGAGTCTGAAACGAGATCCAAGACAGTTTGTGTGAGATGCAGGTTCACATAATCGGTGTAAAATAATTAGAGATATATAATATCGTTTTTCAAGCACGCCAAGATACAGCGGCCGAAGCTTACCTAGAGTATTCTCTTTATCTATGAAAAAACAATTACATTCTATTCGGTCCATAAGGAGTTTGAAATAAGTGGTCTACTTTGGTTTACTTAAGCCAAAGTGTTTTTAAATACATACTTAGGTATGTGGGTGAGTCCCTAGGATTCTATTTCTAAGAAAAAGTTCGAAAGTAAATCTTTTAGAAAAGTCTTTTGATATTTAAGATAATTCAATCAACCAAACAATCAGAAAGTTAAATCACAATTTCTTTGAATATAAAAGTTTTTGCTTTCGTATTATTGTGATTTAAGTCTTTTGAAGAATTTATAGGTTCAGAGAGTGGGTGCTTGGCTTTTTGCGTATAAGATTCCTCTTATAAAAAACATATAGGATTTATTATAAATCTTGATTGATTGTGGATATACATCTAGTCGCTCAAATAGTCTATATCTATATATATTTAAGATAAATCTAAAAAAATACCTACTTAATACACTGCCTTAACTTTATATTGTACCTAACTTTATCCTAAACTACTGTTTTACTTAAGCAACTCTTAATATCTATACTAATATTTAATTTACGATATTTATACTTACGTACTAATATATCTAGCTACTAATGGAATATACTACTAATAAACCTAGCTTACATTATATAATTCTACTATATAATAGTTATAAATAATAAAAATACACTATAATTACTATAATATGTCATTGTAAATTTAGTTCATAAGATAATACCTAAAGAATAATAGTTTTGATCCAACAGACAAACTATGTGTACCTATAGTTTTGTTGGACATTATGTAAGTTATAAAACCTAAAATGTACCTTTTGATAAATAAATAAATAATAAATATACTAATAATAAAGAGGAAAAAATTTGATTGTTTGTTTGCATTGAATAAGCTCCGAATCTACTGAACCGATTTGGAAAATTCTTTTACTATTGAGAAGTTACACTATCCCCGGGTGACAAGCTGTAACATATAGTCATAAAAAAATGAGACAGCGATCGGAGCTGCGGGAAACAGCTTGTTAAAAATATATTGAAAACTGAACAAAAGCAATATGACAATATTTGAAGTTTGATTACACAATTAAGGTTTTAATATCTGTTTCGGTGTATAAACACCTACCTAAACTTTTAATTAACTAAGTTATCAACTCATTTTATGTACACTTATAAACTTTAGTCCAGTTTACACTTACCCGCTAAAAAAATCCCTTATATAAGTCCCTTATTCTTTAAGTATCAATAATCTAAGTGCGAGCCAGCTTTCCAGTAAGTAACGAACTTTGACAAAGTCAGTTTAACTTGCCCCAGGGAAACAATCAGCCTAAATACTGAATGCTGATCGGTCGATATTCTATACAGCCTGTATTCCCATTTCCACCTTAACAAAAGCCAACAAAGTTCATTTTCCTTTCCATTTTGTTATTTCAAGTTCTGTTACTTATGATGTTGTGGAAATAAGATATTTAAAAAGTGCTTGGATCATCAGCGTTGTCCCGTCAAACTAAGTAAGGGCTTTGAGCTACAGAGGCGAATATTACGGAACGTTTGACACCTGCGTGCTAAACTTAACCTCGTATACTGAAACGTGAATTAACTCTAACACGTTCTTAAATGCCTATAAATATTTCGCTAGTTTATACCATACAGTGACAGAGAGCGTCCAACTTTTATTTATTTAGAATAAAAAATATTTATTTATAAACTAGTATTCCATCGGTTATTCACTTAAACGCAGCAAGGAAATTAAAGATACTTATCATGTGCCTGCGGTCCAATTTCCTCGGCATGCAGTGTAATCAAAATAGTAGTTGATCACTACTGGACAATAGACATTGTATTTTAACGTATATTCTATATTAATGTTATTTCAAAATCGACTTAGATCATTTTTTTATTTATTTCAATTTATTTAACACGAACAAATTATAGTCCTATATAAAATGATTGTTTCCACTTTGTTTGTGCAAATGGTTAATTAAATAAATAAGAATAGTAATTACGATACGTTTGTTCGCTATTTAAATTATTTTAAACGTTAAGAATACAGAGCAACTGCACTCAATACTTTTCTTGTGATTTTAGGTAGGTACCGATTTAAAAAAAAGTCCACCGTGTTTTTGACAGTATTGTTAGTATTTTTGTTAGACTTAACAACAGCTATAATAATAACAAAATTGCATACAAAACGTGTTAAAAAACCCCAACATTTTGCAGGCACAGCATCATAAAATTAAACTGTAAAATGTTGTCACATGCAAACGCTAAAGTCCCGTCGTTAAATTAAAATTTGTGATTAAGCTCCACAAGGTCAAAGTTAAAATATGTGCGTCAATGAACGTAGCTTACACCGTCATTTATTATCTATGGTTAGGCGCCCTTCAATTGCCATCGTCCGACGCGTGCGTCCGACAAAAATGATCGCGCGACCGTGCGCTTAACTGAGTTCTACTGAATGTCGTACTGAAGGTCGCGGGATCATGCAATGCGATCACAGACTTTTTTTTCGGACGTTGAAATGGTAATAAATGATTTATTGTTATTAAAATTTATTATTATTAAAAATGGCGTCAAGATATTCTGATTAATACCATTCTGAACTATCGAAGTGACTTATTAGTTTAATAGTTTATACAGTATACTTTAGTTTGAACAATATATTTTTCTTTTTCTAGCACCTCCCTGATCAGCGAAAATTGACTTTCAGCTGAATTAATATATCTTCTTCTTCTTCGAAGAAACCTTCTTCGAAGAAACCCACGGTGCTCCGTTCCAGTCCACTTCGCATCGTAAAACACAGGTAAACAATTTCAGTACCAACACTTTCTTTCATAATGCAGACTATACCAATATCCGGTTTTTATATTTATGAAAAAATATTAGACTCGTATTTGTTGTATTTTGAAATAACGAATATCTACTTAGATACAGCGACTTTAAGTTAAGGAGTGGGGGCGCGCCACGTCACTTGTGGCTTCTATTTTCGCTGATTTGTGACGTCACAAGTCTCATCTCCTGCACTTTAACGCGCCTTATCTTTGTCATGTTGTATGGTTTAGAAAAAAAAATACGTATCTAATATTTTTTTATTATTTAACTTACGAACTATATAGATTTTCTAGTCAACCTATGAATTATCCACGTATCTCTCAGATGTACTGCTATTTGGACTATGAAACCAATATTATTCTAATTTTTTAATCAAGATATTAAAAATACGATTAAGGATAAAAAAGGCACAAAATACATAATCCATGAGAACGTTTCTTAAAAAAGGGCTCTTCATTTCATTCATATTAATATGTTCAATTCAAAGGCAATCTTAACTTTCTTTTGAAAAACGTAATTAAGTAAAGAGCTTCACATACAGTCATTCATATATTATTATGAGAAATCATTTATTCAATAGATAAACCGTAGCTACAAGACCCTCAAGAAACCCAAGAAATGTGGGTCAAATAACTGTAAATAATTAAACGCATCCACATCTTAATTTCCCAGCACTCGAACCCGTACCCAAAACTTATCCAATTACGATCCAAGTTACAAAACAAATGCAACATGTCCCAGACAAAGTGGGTCAGTGTCGAAGTATTTTTATACGGCCTGAATATATCCTGACCCACAGGCCTATAAAGGTTGAGAGCGTCCCTTAATCCCACCTGAGCCGACACTGACACAACGTCAGCTATCAATAATTCAGGACACAATCTTGGCTCTGAGAATATTATTTTAATAAATCAGCTTGTAATACAAGAGACACGTAGTTTGTTATTCTTGTTCATGTGGACGCTCTATTTGCTTTCATTAACTTGGCTAGGACTTGTTTAATGTTTAGAAACCATTGCTATCTTTCTAACCCAGTTTTTAGATCCCGAGTTAACTCAACCAATGGTTAAATATGCTCACTAATGGTTTCAAAACGCGTTATTTTATCAATTCTCAATCTATCACATGGTCAAATAAGTTGGAGAGATAATTATTTAACCATTTAGAATAAAATTTGATAAATAAACGCTGTCTACCGAAATTTGAAACCATTACTTAGAATATTTATCCATTGGTTGAGTTAAGTCGGGATCAAAAACTGGGCCTTAGAAATGTGGTTTTTAGAAATGTCAAACTAGTTTTCGCCTAAAACATCATTTTTAGCGCACACGCTTCTGCGTGTCGGCAAATTTGTATGAGATTTTTTGTCAGATATAATTTTGACAAACCTTATTATCGTCTGTCCTTTTCTAATTACGTACAAGTGAAAAAGATGCTCATGGTCTAAATTAAGTTTATTCCGTGTTAACCGAATTGGGACCAATACTTCCCAGTAGGAAACTATGTAAGTCGCATTGAATGTTCAAAGTCAAATTCTGGTATGCGTTCAATACTACTAGGAGTCTATCCGAACATTGTTTTGTCAAATAATGATGTACCCAGGGTAGGCAAACCTTTATGCATCAACGTGTAATTTTTTCTAAATAAATATTTAATGAGGTTCATGCCATCAAATTATTTTGACTTAAATTTGAAATGAAAAGTAATTATCAAGACTTTATGTACCTACTACAAAAATAGACACCCGTAGCGTAAGATTACTCGCCATAACAAACCCACCAACATCATACTTACTTTTTTATTAGTGCATAATGAATTTCGTGATCGGCGACGTGCCAAAAATATTGTGTAGCGTGCCAATGGTTCGCCATCCCTGATGTAGACTATTATACGTATTGCTAAACTACATATCGCATCGTGTACACAGATAGGCACAAAAGATAATTATTCTAGCTATCAACAATCTGATGCGTCTAGAGATTAGGAATAGCAATTTCCTTTACAGTAACAATGTTTCGCGTGGCTCGTGTTTTATGCGGCACTGAACAATATTCATACGTTTAGTTAAATGGCTATCTATTCATAAATCTCTCTTCATTGTACATTGTTCAATTGTATAACTACTAAAAGTAAAAGGTACAATGACATATCTTGTCTGCGATCATATACCTCTTCTTCTCTTTATATTTTTAATGGAAATGCTTAAGAATTAGTCGATATACTTACATCTACAGAAATATTCTAAATATCTGTATGCGAATAAACACAATTCAACAGGACCAATTTTGAGAATTCTTTTACCAATAGAATGTTACAAGTTCTGTTTATCAAAGGCATAAGTATATCATAATTATATTTCTTACTAGAAAAAAATTGAGACCACAGGTGTAACCCCGGGCAACAGCTAGATTTTTTTATAAATTAATTATGTGGTTTTTATGTATTTGGGTCTATATAGGTAAGTGGAAGCCAAATATTTGAACATGATGACTCCAATTCATCTTTGCTTTATTTATTCTCCCGACGTTCAATACAGGAGTTTGTTTGGATTTCTTTAACAACAATATTTCGTAAGCTAAATAATTCACGATTTCCTTACGATTATTCGGTGTTAAAATATATCCGTATCATTTACCTACAAACGGAGCGCATCGCTACGCAAGGAAGCACGTCCCTCGATTTCACACAAATCTTCGGTCGAATGCGTTTAAAAGAACCTCGTGTACCCACAGTGCCTACAGACTTTGATATCTCACATTCACATCCTCTTTCGAGTCAAACGAATTTTGAACGTATACTTAATATGCTACGGTACAGTTTGTAAAAAAAGAATTTATCGTACTATATACTTTTTATGATTTTATTTACCTAGTTCTAATCTATATTATATTTAATATCATAAGTCGCGAAGTGCTTTTGTTTATTTAAACGTGATAGTCGCTGGGATTTATTCCACTTACCTATACACCGAAGCGATTATTCTCAAAACTACAATCCAGACGATCTTTCCAAAAACTTAGGTCCAGCTCCAGCCCTCACTTGCTGTTATCCTTATTAAGATTGTTAGCAACGCACAAGTCGAAGAGGTCCGAACCCCGCAGGGGGTGCCCTTGGTGAACATTGCAAACGTAGTTAGTTTAACATATTGCTCCGGCAAAAAGGCCCTTAACGTTTCGCCAAAATCCAGTGAAGCAGTCAAAGCCTACGCTCAGGCTAAGTGCGGTAGACCTCATCAATAAAAATACCGTTCATTCCATCTTAAGCCCCAGAGATTTTAAATACTAAAATTAAATACTGAAATATTTAAATACTTCCAGTTAACGCGTGGTCATTTTTGTAAATCCTATTATGTAACTAATTTCACGAAAATGTAATGCTTTGCAAAAAGGATAGTGGGATAATGACTCTATTTCATAAATGTCTTTCCAAATAAGGCTGTTTGTTAATAGGCTATTAGGCGATATTAAAAATATACTTGCTCCATTTTTTTATCCTACAGAAAATAAAATATTTTACTTTATTTTAGTCAAAAATATGTTTTATCTGTGACTGTCAACCTCCCTGCTAATAGTTACCATTATAATGATTAGTAAAAATATATAGTCTGGATCACCCTAAGATTGACTGGCAGAGAATGCTTTCTGGCATTAAGTACGCCTTTATGCAAAAAAGTACAAAAGTATTAAATAAATAAAATTAAATAACAAAAAAATAAATATCTAAAATATTAGATTTAACTGCTGACACAGACACAGAGTAGTACAAATACTAGTTCATACTCGACGACATATAAATTGATCTACATACTTCAAATGAGACATCTTAGGCTGAGAATTATTAATATATTATTGTAATTTTTAGTTGTACTTTAATCAAAACGACTTTTTTTTTAAAGTACAACTAATCCTAAAACAAAACTGTCTGACAGTCACCTTCTAGGTACTTTATGTCTAATTCTGCGAAAGCAGAATAATTACAATAAGTTTTAGAGATACGAATGACGTGATTCATGACGGGTTTTAACCGCCGTAGATTAAGGAACAATAGGATAATAAAACAAGGTCAAATACTAACTATTCTATTTATTTGCTAACATAATGGTTATCATCGGTCAATACACGATAAAGTGTAGTACATTACAATTAAATATATTATACTTAAATTATTACAATTAGAACTTAACTAAAATTACAAAAAGTAAGAAGAAGAACTTAACTAAAATTACAAAAAGTAAGAAGAAAAACATTGATTGATAAGCATAGACGAAATTCAAGGAGGTTACTCAATAGTACATAATATTACTGTTACTTTTATAGAGTAATATTTAATTTTACTAAAATTACTATACTGCTATAACTCAAACAAAAGTTTATTGGTAGGTATATAATATGGTATAAAGGTACGACATTGTCTAAAAAGCTTGTAAGTAGGTACAGCTATATAGTTCATAGGTTCATAAGTTCTTATATTCATATCGAGACATAGAAACCCTCATAATCCACACATAAAGCTGTCATAACATAGTCATAAATTTATTGCACATTGTAAACACATTCAATATCAATAAAAAAAGAAAAACATCGATTAAAAAAAAACACCATAAGTACAAGGGCCTTTAAATGGTGTGCAATGTTTCTCGATCGTTTTGGTCATGCTTTTCATCTGAAAACTATACCCTGATACATTTTCAATCACGTACAGCAGAAGACGTCCAAAATGTTTGTTGTATGCACAGAACTGGCTGTGCAACTCCAAATTGTCGACCACATATTGAAAAATGTCTTCGTTTCTCCGACACTTTGTGTACCTACAGCAAGTAAATAACAGGCAAGCTATGGTTGAACTCCACGTCTAAAAAGTCCATCTCTGTGACTAATTTCATCAATCTTGTGCAACTGTTTGGGTCCAATGTTTCGACTTAGTCCTGCAGAATATTGTTTGGTATTTCAATATCTGAATTGGACGGAATAAGCTTCGCTAGCTCTCACAAACATGTGCAAAGATGACCACGAGTAATATCTTTTTAAATAAGTAATAATGAAGTATTTGTAAATCAAGTCAACAAATTCTTCATTTATATTTTTTTTGGAGAAAACTCAATCGCAAATTCTTTCGATACTCCGTGGTGATAAATATTCTGCCATTCTTGGAACTATTAAATTACACTTCTAAGTTCTGTTTGGAAGTAATCAAAGTGTTCCACTGGATTTTCTTCTATAACATCAGTTATGCTGCGCCGTTGTTCTTCGGAGGCGGGAAATATTAGTTTCCCGCCTATATGGCTGTTGTTTATATCATTTTACGATTCCAAACATTTTCATTTTTCAAATAGTTCAGATTGAAAAATTTGTGTCCAATCCGAACTAACCATTCGTCTTTAGGAGCAATGGTTTCCATACAATGGTGAATTTTGAATCTTGTATCCATTTGGAACATTTTCATCGTTAAATTATGACAGCTTTTTTTCCTCAAACTATTTGTAGTGGCACTGGATATTCCTTTATATCAATTTTAACTTTAAGACTGGCAGGAACACCTTTGAACCTCGAACTATTTACAACCGATATTACAAATAACTTTTTGTCGTTTAGGCTTCTAACATATGTGCGGGTATTTGATTAAATTAATTTAACCAAACAACAGCTTTGTCTAGTCAAACCAACTCAACCAGATAGCCGCTGGGTGAGTATATGCTCGGAAAATGTGTCAGTAGGCGCGCCTCGGTCGCCGGCCCTTGTAGCAACTGCCTCTTCACGGTGCCTCGGCGGTCTGTCACCGCCAGGTGAGACCTCCGGTTACCCGGAGGAGGCCCAGCGGGTGACGACCAGCAACAGAGGCATCGGCTTTAGTGGCGCTCCTACTGAGGAGTGTAAGCCCCCATCCGCAACGCTTCCAGAGCTAACCGGTTACACTTTGGAATAAGGAGCCGCAATAGCGTCTGTGTGTGAGCGGCATTGAGTGTGTGACACCGCTCGTGTTGGCGAATGACCTGCATGGCGCGCTCGCGCCGCATTTTCATCGCGTGAGTACACGTGAGTGTGGAGTTGTGTATGTATGGGGCTTGGCGCGCGTTATGCCCATATTAACTTGGTCCACGACGCGCGCCGGATGCATGTAATGTGTGTAGAGTGTATATGTATGAGTAAGCTGCGTGTATGCGGGATAACAGCTTACCCAAAAGTCTAGTCCGTTGATTAATGGGTCCAGAGGAAGCGGCGCGGAGTGGTGCCACCTTCCTCGCTGCGTTGAGTCGTAGCAGCGATGCCGTGCTGTCGAGAATCACACTTGCCGGGTGGTTGGCCCATCAGGAGTCGGATGGCACCGGTGGTGAAGTCTTGCGATCTCTCTTCGGCAACCAGTGTGGCCGCCATTGCGGCAGTCCGCGGCAGTTCGTACCGCTGTTGCCTGCGAGAGAGCTTCTTCGTTGTCACGCGGGGCGCCGACGCTAGGTCAGCACCTGGGGCTTGCTTCCCCGACACACGGGCTTGTGATTGCATCACCACACCGGTACTTGTAGAGTGCGTGGTCTGCTCTGTGGTCGCAGCGGGTCGCGCAGCTATCACTGTGGAGACCACCGTCCCCGGTCGCCAGTTGCGCGGAACATCGGGCACTGCGCCCGCTAGGCCGGGTGTTGCCCCCGGCAGTTAGCGCACGCGGCAGGCTCGTCACGTAACCTGGGGCAATCCCGAGTAGCGTGCCCTTCCCCGCAGCGTACGTAGGAAAGGCAACGGTGGCACTGAATAAGTATAACAGAAGTTATGAGACTTTATAGAACCCAGGTAACTAACACCCCACCATCGCTCACCCGCATCTATAGTTTCAAGTCATTTGTTAACGCGTGGTAATTTTTGCTAATCCTATTAATTAATTCCACGAAAATGTAATGCTTTGCAAAAAGGATGGTGGGATAATGACTTTAGTTCACAAATGGCTTTTAAAAAAAGGGTGATTGTTAAAAGAACCTATTGTTGTAGAATGTTAGACAACAATAAAAATATTCTCAAAATTTTACTTTATTTTAGACATTATGAAGATTTAATTCGTGATTTCGACTGTTACCTGTGTATTTAAATTACAAAAAATTACTTTACCAAAATGCTGCTGTATATGCAAGGAACTGTTAGAGGGTTATGAGTTTTAAATATAGGTCCTACAAGATTCATACCATTTTACATTTATTAACGTGCGGATACATTTTTTCTGGACGCATTATTTCTGAAGAATATCCCCAAATTATTATGACATACCTGAATATGGATAAAATATATGCCTGGTATAAAATTATCTAAGCTTGCCTAGACGTCGTTTCTTAAACTTACTGTAAGTTTGTATTTGCTATACAAACTTATTTATTTTTTGCAAGCTTTGTCTGCGTGTGATTTTCAGTTCAGATTATAAGAATACCCAAAAAAGGAGTACTATTAGTTTTTTCCACTTTTTGGTTGTCATATACGACATTCAAAAGTTTCTATTTGGTTTTTGGGGTTCTGAAATGAATGATTTTAGTTTTTCCTATATTAATTTTGAATGAGTTCAAATCTAGTCATTAAATTATTTGTTTCAAAGTTTTGTTCATATCTGTTTCATAAGTTTTTCATTTTTATTTTATTTTATCTCTGTAAATAAGACACATTCCTGTTGGGATATTGCTTTTGGGAGGTCATTAATATAAATTAGGAATATAGTGTATACCTTTAATTGGCATATACATTAGTTCATTACCAGTTAATATATTTTTATACAAAGAGCTGTATGCTGTTGGTGTACCTATGGGAAATAAATAAAATAAATATCATTCGGCGTTCAATCAAACCTCCCTGATTTTTAAACGTTCAAATTAGCCGCAAACACTTACCACGAGACCTGCCGTACTTGCACACTATATTCACTTCGACAACAATTACAGACTATTATCTAATTGCACGTAATAGGTACTTCTACTAAACTTATAATCTTTCAAGGTTACCGATACTCGACAGCTGAATCTCTTTGTTCACGATCATCTGTGCACCGTCATCTTTTTGTTTTTCGGTCACCCTCAGTCTCATCACATTCTCAAGTAATGTTTATTATTAAAAAATTTAGTAGGTATTTGTTGTTATAGCGGCAACAGAAATACATAATTTGTGAAAACAACCGTCTAGCTATGGCGTTTCTTGAGATAAGGCCTGGTGATAGACGAGGGTCCCGTTTTTATCTTATATCTTTAAACGAGCAATTCTTGTATATATATATATAATCTGAATCTCGGAAACGGCTCCAACGATTTTCATAAAATTTTGTATGCAGGGAGTTTCGGAGGCGTTAAATCGATCTAGCTAGGATTCATTTTCAGAAAATGTCGTTTTATCCCTGTTTTCAGTAATCTAAAATCTTTAAACGAGCAATTCTTGTACCTATGTATATACGGCCATCAATACTGTTACAATTCAAAATAAACAAAATATTACATTTGAATTTGGAATCTGTCATTTTTATATGATTGTTCATTGTGTTTTCTCATTTTGGCGCCAGTACAATGTTTTAAATGAGACCTCCACTGTTTGTGACAGAAAGAAAGATCAGGCTGTCAACGTAATATTCATACGAAAAAGGTGGTCAAATCAGTAAGGGAAAGAATTCGAAGAAATCCTGTCCGAAAGCAAAAGATCTTTATCTCGGGAGATGAAGATGACTACGAATAAGCTTTTTATATTTTTAATTATTTTATATTTATGTATTAAATTAAAACACAGTAAAAGTTATCAACTAGAACATAACCTGAAAAAAATACTCTTCCTGACATGTTGGCAAGTAATGATATATTTTCTTTACTTTAATGTTATTTGTGATTAATTGTTAAGCTGTATAACAATAAGTATTTGTTTCTAATAAGATATTAAACTACACACTTTATATAATAACCGGTTCATATTTTTTTATTATTATGTTGGTAAGATCGAAAAATATTATTCATACTTCCTCTTTTCATCAGTATGTAATTCCCAAAAAAAAACGAGCAAAGCTCGGTGATCCAGGTACTGTAAGTTTATATGTTAAAAAGCCTAAGAGGGTAAGGATTTAGAAATATGGCATTTTAGTGAATTAAACGTTACATGTAGCAGGTGGATTCTTTCGAGGAGACATATTGTAAGGATTTTAATATTGTTTCGGCTCATGACACAAGATGGCGGTGCCAGTCTCAAATCATCAACTTACAATTAGTGATTAGATTGATGTGTTGAGGGTACTTTTTAAATAAATCAGTTGTTGTTCGCAGTCGAGGTATTTTATTAGATACATACAACATGGTAGCGGCAGTTTAATTGTGAGTTAAAGTAAATAACTTGCAACAAACTTAAGAGAAAAATACTTTTGTGGAGTCAAGTGATATTCAGTAGTGTTAGTAAAGCCCTAAGTGTGTTTAGTGAATTACTATGGAGCACGCACATCCACCGTCGGAATCAAGTATAGACGGCGCGGCGCCGCCGGAGGGCCAGTGGGTCGGGACGATGCATGGAAAAATGGAGACATCAATTCATTTTATTTATAAAGGCTGCAGGAGTACATACAGAGCCCTCGAGTGTACAAGCTAATTTATTAATGAACCTTATCGGCCCGGATGGATTCGATTCATGATCAAACATTTACTTCGAAAAAGCAGGTGAACGTGATGACGTAGATGTGCTGTTGTCAAAGTTCAATAATTACTTCGGTATGAGTCCAACGTCATTTTAATGGGATATCAATTCTTTACTCGCAACCTGGAGGTTGGGTAGTCCATTCAACAATGCGTACCTACGGAAGAGGACTCGATTAAGGATCGGATTGTATGTGGCATTCGTCAGACCACGGTCAGCGACCGTCTGTTGATTTGTGAGGAGCTTTATCTTGACTAGGCGATAAAAATATGTCAGGCGGTGGAAGTTTCACAAGAGAGTGAGCGGCAAATGGTTGGCACGAGCATCGTTGAGAGCGTCGCGCGTCGCGCAAGTCGAAGGAGTCAGCATGCGAGGACGCCGCTTTAGCGGTGCACGCGGTTGGGCGCGGCATGTGTTGGAGTGCGCCGGGAGTGTCGCGCGCGCTACGGCAGCGGCGGCGCGGCCCGCTCCGGGCGCATCCAGCGCAGCCTACTCCTTGCGGGAGCTGTGGTGTTGTACAGTGCGGCGGGGGAACGAGTGTCTGGCGCGACGCGTGAGCTGGTTTTCTGGTGGTAATAACGAACACTTCGCGCGCATGTGTAAGTCTGTAGTTTATATAATAATAATGCTCATGACAGAGTAGATCGGGTGTATGAAGTAGAAGGTGAACAAGATACTTAATTATCTTAGTGAGTCGGAGGACGATTCGTTTTGTATTTCGACCGTAGATAATAAAGGTAAAAAGAGCGGTTCAGAGTCGTTTCAAGAACTTTCGTGCTTGCAACAGAAAATTTCAAGCTTGATTGCAATTTTTATAGCAAAAATAATGATAATAATTTTCAACTCGATTATTTAAATTCTATGAAATCGTCCACCGTTCAATCGCCAAACTAATAGCTAAAGATCGTATTGCTCAGTATTCTGTTACGTAATTTACGGGTTATGTGTCATCATTATTCACTTGGTTTTACAAAATTGGTTCATATTATGTACAACATTTATTATAATACTTCAAACTACATTTCACTGGTTTGTTCCACTATTGTGTCACGTATACAAATTACTTTATAATACGGGATATGGTATTTATCGTTTATACTACGGCCGACGAATCTTGGTGAGTCTCACAAGAGATAAATGACGGTTTGCGTGAGATGCAAGTAGACATGACGGTGGGTGTGAAAGACATGACAATATCTTGTATCGCTTTTTAGGCTCACCAAGATACAGCGGCCGAAGAGTAAATAGCTACTTAAAATGTTTAAATACAAAAAGAACTGTGCCCATACCATGAGCTTATTAAGCAAGGTTGTTGCCGCTGTGGAAGCGAGACAGCGCTATACAATGCACGTAGCAGCGTCTCGCTTCCACAGCGGCAACAAACTTGCTTAATAAGCTCATGGTATGGCACCTGGAGTATACCTATTGTTGTATTAAATACATGATTAATTTAAAAGGAGTGCGGATATTCAACGAAGTAATTAGGTACATAAAACTGATCAATTTTCCCCAAGGAACATAGCTCGAAATCCTTAAATGGAAAATGAACTTTTCATACAAAGTGACAGGTCACGTGACTTATGTTTGTATGTGATAGAAATGGAACGCAACTCTAGTTTTCAATCTCGCTTATTACTTATAACAAATAGGATAATAAAACCAGGTCAAATACTAAGTAAACTATTTATTTGATAACTTATCGGTTATAACCGGTCAATTGACGAAAAATTGTAAAAGGTAAACCCATGATAAATACAAATAGAATGACAGAAAAATAACACATGGATGCGGCATAAATCAATAAAAATAAAATAATAATTAATTATACTAAAATTACTACTAGGTACTATAACTTATACTAAATTAATGAAATTTAACTACATCCAAAAATTACATTATTCTAAACACAATCAGTAGAAAAAGTAAAAACGAAAATACAAAATTAAAAAAAGAACAGAAAAAAATTAAGAAGCTTACTCGAATAGTTAATAATATTAAATGTATCAAAGAAATCAGTTTAAATCAAATATTACAAAAATATATAGACTACAAACCAAAACCAAAACGATCAATAGGTCTCGGAATCACAAGTCGTAGCTCTTCGTGACCATTCCTTTGCAACTCCATTAAGTCTGTAACGACTTTCTGTAAAGCCACCATACAAGGGCCTTTAAATGGTGTGCAATGTTTCTCGATCGTTTTGGTCATGCTTTTCATCTGAAAACTATACCCAGATACATTTTCAATTACGTACAGCAGAAGACGTCCAAAATGTTTGTTGTATGCACAGAACTGGCTGTGCAACTCCAAATTGTCGACTACATATTGAAAAATGTCTTCGTTTCTCCGACACTTTGAGTACAGCAAGTAAATCACAGGCAAGCTATGGTTGAACTCCACGTCTAAAAAGTCCATCTCTGTGACAAATTTCATTAATCTTGTGCAACTGTTTTGGTCCAATGTTTCGACGTAGTCCTGCAGAATATTGTTTGGTATTTCAATATCTTTTAACATAATTTAAATTGTCGTTTTGAATTGCACGGGATAAGCTTTGCTAGCTCTCACCAACATGTGCAAAGATGACCACGAGTAATATCTTTTTAAATAAGTAATAATGAAGTATTTGTAAATCAAGTCAACAAATTCTTCATTTATGTACATTTTTTTTTTTGAGAAAACTCCATCGCAAATACTTTCGATACTCCGTGGTGATAAATATTCTGCCATTCTTGGAACTATTAAATTACACTTCATAGCTTCTGTTTGGAAGTAATCAAAGTGTTCCGCTGGATTTTCTTCTATAACATCAGTTATGCTGCGCCGTTGTTCTTCGGTGGCGGGAATGATTAGTTTCCCGTAAATATGGCTGTTGTTTATCATTTTACGATTCCAAACATTTTCATTTTTCAAATAGTTAAGATTGATAAATTTGTGTCCAATCTGAACTAACCAGTCGTCTTTAGGAGCAATGGTTTCTATACAATAGTGAATTTTGAATCTTGAATCCATTTGGAACATATTCATCGTTAAATTATGACAGCTTTTTTACATCACACTATTTTAAGTGGCACTGGACATTCCTTTATATGAATTTTAACATTAAGACTGGCAGGAACACCTTTTACAAAATGATTACCTCTTGTTACACAAAAAAAATCCTACGAACTATTTACAACCGACAATACAAATAACTTTTGCCGTTTAGGCTTACATATGTACGGGTATTTGATTAAATTAATTTAACCAAACAACAGCTGTTGTCTAATCAAACCAACTCAACCAGATAGCCGCTGGGTGAGTATATGCTTGGAAAATGTGTCAGTAGGCGCGCCGCGGTCGCCGGCCCTTGTAGCGACCGCCTCTTCACGATGCCTCGGTGGTCTGTCACCGCCAGGTGAGACCTCCAGTTACCCGGAGGAGGCCCAGCGGGTGACGACCAGCAACAGAGGCATCGGCTTTAGTGACGCTCCTACTGAGGCGTGTAAGCCCCCATCCGCAACGCTTCCAGAGCTAACCGGTTACGCTTTGGACTATGGAGCCGCAAGAATGTCTGTGTGTGAGCGGCATTGAGTGTGTGACACCGCTCGTGTTGGCGAATGACCTGCATGGCGCGCTCGCGCCGCATTTTCATCGCGTGAGTACACGTGAGTGTGGAGTTGTGTATGTATGGGGCTTGGCGCGCGTTATGCCCATATTAACTTGGTCCACAACGCGCACCGGGTGCATGTAATGTGTGTAGAGTGTATTTGTATGAGTAAGCTGCGTGTATGCGGGATAACAGCTTACCCAAAAGTCTAGTCCGTTGATCAATGGGTCCAGAGGAAGCGGCGCGGAGGGGTGCCACCTACCTCGCTGCGTTGAGTCGTAGCAGCGATGCCGGGCCGTCGAGAATCACACTTGCCGGGTGGTTGGTCTTCCCTGATGAGGCCTTGATAAGGCCCATCAGGAGTCGGATGGCACCGGTGGTGAAGTCTTGCGATCTCTCTGCGGTAGCCGGTGTGGCCGCCATTGCGGCGGCTCGCGGCAGTTCGTACCGCTGTTGCCTGCGAGAGAGCTTCTTCGTTGTCGCGCGGGGCACCGACGCTAGGTCAGCACCTGGGGCTTGCTTCCCCGAAACACGGGCTTGTGATTGCATCACCACACCTGTAGAGTGCGCGGCCTGCTCTGTGATGCAGCGGGTCGCGCAGCTATCACTGTGGAGGCCACCATCTCCAGTCGCTTGTTGCGCATCTCTGCGCGGAACACCGGGCACTGCCGGTGAGAGGCCGGGTGCTGCCCCCGGCAGTTTGAGCACGCGGCGGACTCGTCACGTAACCTGGGGCAATCCCGAGTAGCGTGCCCTTCCCCGCAGCGTACGTAGGAAAGGCACCGGTGGCACTGAATAAGTATAACAGAAGTTATGAGACTTTATAGAACCCAGGTAACTTACACCCCACCATCGCTCACCCGCATCTATTGTTTAACGCGTGGTAATTTTTGCTAATCCTATTAATTAATTCCACGAAAATGTAATGCTTTGTAAAAAGGATGGTGGGATAATGACTTTAGTTCACAAATAGCTTTTAAAAAAAGGGTGATTGTTAATAGAACCTATTGTTGTAGAATGTTAGACAACAATAAAAATATTCTCCAAATTTTACTTTATTTTAGACATTATGTAGATTTAATTCGTGATTTCGACTGTTACCTGTGTATTTAAATTACAAAAAATTACTTTACCAAAATGCTGCTGTATATGCAAGGAACTGTTAGAGGGTTATGAGTTTTAAATATAGATCCTACAAGATTCATACCATTTTACATTTATTAACGTGCGGATACATTTTTTCTGGACGCATTATTTATGAAGAATATCCCCAAGTTATTATGCCATACCTGAATATGGATAAAATATATGCCTGGTATACAATTATCGAAGCATGCCAAGACGTCGTTTCTTAAACTTACTGTACAGCAAATACAAACTTATTTATTTTTTGCAAGCTTTGTCTGCGTGTGATTTTCAGTTCATATATTCATCGATAAGAATACCCAAAAAAGGAGTACTATTACTTTTTTCCACTTTTTGGTTGTCATATACGACATTCAAACGTTTCATTTTGGTTTTTGGGGTTCAGAAATTAATGATTTTAGTTTTTCCTATATTAATTTTGAATGAGTTCAAATCTAGCCATTTAATTATTTCTTGGAAGTTTTGTTTATATTTGTTTCATAAGTTTTTCATTTTTGCATTTTATTATCTCTGCAAATAAGACACATTCATGATAAGATATTGCTTTTGGGAGGTAATTAATATAAATTAGGAATAATAGTGGTCCTAGTGTTGTGTATACCTATTATTGGCATAAAGATACATTAGTTCATTACCAGTTAATATATTTTTATACAAAGAGCGATGTATGTGCTGTTGGTGTACCTATGGGAAATAAATAAAATAAATATTATTCGGCGTTCAATCAAACCTCCCTGATCATTGAACGTTAAAATTAGACGCAAACACTTACCACGAGACCTGCCATACTTGCACACTATATTCACTTCGACAACAATTACAGACTATTATCTAATTGCACGTAATAGGTACTTCTACTAAAATTATAATCTTACAAGGTTACCGATACTCGACAGCTGAATCTCTTTGTTCACGATCATCTGTGCACCGTCATCTTTTTGTTTTTCGGTTACCCTCACTCTCATCACATTCTCAAGTAATGATGATTTAAGACTGGCAACGCCATCTTGTGTCATGAGTCGAAACAATATTTGAATACTTACGATATTATGTCTCCTCGAAAGAATCAAACTGGTAAACGTGTAACGTTTAACATCACTAAAATGCCACTTTCGTAAATCCTTACCCTCTTAGGCTTTTTAACATGTAAACTTCGCTGGGGTTCCGTACCCAAGGGATAAAAACGGGACACTATTACTAAGACTTTGCTCTCTGTCCGTCCATCTGTCTATCACCAGGCTGTATCTCAAGAAACGCCATAGCCAGATAATTGTTTTCACAAATTATGTATTTCTGTTGCCGATTTAACAACAAAAATTAAAATTGTTAATATTATTCAATTAGAGAATAGATTCATGTGTTGAGGGTACTTTTTAAATAAATCAGTTGTTGTTCGCAGTCGAGGTATTTTATTAGATACATACAACATGGTGGCAGCGGTTTAATTGTGAGTTATAGCAAATAACTTGCAACTAACTTTAGAGAAAAATACTTTTGTGGTGTCAAGTGATATTCAGTAGTGTTAGTAAAGTTCTAATACGTGTGTTTAGTGAATTACTATGGAGCACGCACATCCAGCGTCGGAATTAAGTATAGACGGCGCCGGGGGGCCAATGGGTCAACCCGATGCATGGAAAAATGGAGACAACAATTCATTTTATTTAAAAAGGCTGCAGGAGTACATATAGAACCCTCGAGTTTACAAGCTAGTTTATTAGTTAACCTTATCGGCCCGGATGGATTCGATTCATATCAAACATTTACTTCGAAAAAGCAGGAGAACGTGATGACGTAAAAATACTGTTGTCAAAGTTTAATAATTACTTCGGTACAAAGTCCAACGTCATTCTAATGTGATATAAATTCTTTACTCGCAACCAGGAGGTTGGGGAGTCGATTCAACAATACGTACGGAAGAGGACTCGATTAAGGATCGAATTGTATGTGGCATTCGTCAAACCACGGTCAAGGGCCGTCTGTTGAGATGTGAGGAGCTTTATCTTGCCAAGACTATAAAAATATGTCAGGTGGTGGAAGTTTCACAAGAGAGTGAGCGGCAATTGGTTGGCACGAGCATCGTTGAGAGCGTCGCGCACGTCGAAGGAGTCAGCATGCGAGGACGCCGCTTTAGCGGTGCACGCGGTTGGGCGCGGCATGTGCTGGAATGCGCCGGGAGCGTCGTGCGCGCTTCGGCAGCGGCGGCGCATCCAGCGCAGCCTACTCCTTGCGGGAGCTGTGGTGTTGCACAGTGCGGCGGGGGAACGAGTGTCTGGTGCGACGCGTGAGCTGTTTTTCTGGTGGTAATAACGAACACTTCGCGCGCATGTGTAAGTCTGTAGTTTATATAATAATAATGCTCATGACAGAGTAGATCGGGTTGAAGTAGAAGGTGGACAAGATAATTATTTTAGTGAGTCGGAGGACTATTCGTTTTGTATTTCAACCGTAGATAATAGGAGTAAAAAAAGCGGTTCAGAGTGGTTTCAAGAACTTTCATGATTGGAACAGAAAACAAGCTTGATTGCAATTTTGTTAGCAAAAATAATGATAATAATTTTCAACTCGATTATTTAAATTCTATGAAATCGTCCACCGTTCAATCGCCAAACTAATAGCTAAACATCGTATTGCTCAGTATTCTGTTACGTAATTTACGGGTTAATGTGTCATCATTATTCACTAGGTTTTACAAAATTGGTTGATATTATGTACAACATTTATTATAATACTTCACTGGCTTGTTGCACTATTGTGTCACGTACCTATACAAATTACTTTATAATACGGGAAGATATGGTATTTATCGTTTATACTACGGCCGACGAATCTTGGCGAGTCTCACAAGAGATAAAGATGGTTTGCGTGAGATGCAAGTAGGCATGTCGGTGGGTGAGAAAGAGACACACACTATATTGTACAATATCTTGTACCGCTTTTTAGGCTCGCCATGATACAGCGGCCGAAGAGTAGGTATATAGCTACATAAAATGTTAAAATGCAAAAATAACTGGAGTACTTATAACTATTGTTATTTTAAATAAAGGATTAATTGAAAAAGAAGTGCGGATATTCAACGAAGTAATCATGTACATAAAACTGATCAACTTTCCCCAAGGAACATAGCTCGAAATCCTTAAATGGAAAATGAACTTTTCATACAAAGTGACAGGTCACGTGACTTATCATGTTTGTATGAAAAGATGATTTTCAATTTAAAGATTACGACCTATGCCAGTTTTATGCACCTGCTTACCTCGTTAAATATCCGCACTCCTTTTAAATTATTCCTGTACTGTCACATAAGATGGTCAGCCATGCGAAAAGTATTCAATACCGTATCTTTCCTCACCTCACTTTGTTTTCTTATCAGTGTTCGTACAATATTTTTAAATATTCTTATTAATTTTTATTTTTATTATATGTTACACCTAAGATTTGTTAGGGCTGATGTTGTAGTGAGTATACAGATGTGTTGAGGGTATGTACAAGTTAAAAAAAACTGTTGTTGTCCACACTCGAGGTATTTTATTACATATAACAAATAGGATAATAAAACAAGGTAAAATACTAAGTAAACTATTTATTTGATAACTTATCGGTTATAACCGGTCAATTGACGAAAAATTGTAAAAGGTAAACAAATGATAATTACAAATAGAATGACAGAAAAATAACACATGGATGCGGCATAAATCAATAAAAATAAAATAATAATTAATTATACTACAATTACTACTAGGTACTATAACTTAAATTAAAAAATATTTCCACATTTTGTAAACAATTGATTCTACATAAGTATACTGAAATTTAACTACATCCAAAAATTACATTATTCTAAACACAATCAGTAGAAAAAGTAAAAACGAAAATACAAAATTAAAAAAAAGAACAGAAAAAATTAAGAAGCTTACTCGAATAGTAAATAATGTAAAATGTATATACAAAGAAATGCACGTCTGTGTCAGTTTACAACCAAATATACACTACAGTCCATAACCAAAACGATCAATAGGTCTCGGAATCATAAGTCGTAGCTCTTCGTGACCATTCCTTTGCAACTCCATTAAGTCTGTAACGACTTTCTGTAAAGCCACCATACAAGGGCCTTTAAATGGTGTACAATGTTTCTCGATCGCTTTGGTCATGCTTTTCATCTGAAAACTATACCCAGACACATTTTCAATCACGTACAGCAGAAGACGTCCAAAATGTTTGTTGTATGCACAGAACTGGCTGTGCAACTCCAAATTGTCGACTACATATTGAAAAATGTCTTCGTTTCTCCGACACTTTGAGTACAGCAAGTAAATAACAGGCAAGCTATGGTTGAACTCCACGTCTAAAAAGTCCATCTCAGTGACAAATTTCATTAATCTTGTGCAACTGTTTTGGTCCAATGTTTCGACGTAGTCCTGCAGAATATTGATTGGTATTTCAATATCTTTTAACATAATTTCAACTGTCATTTTGAATTGGACGGGATAAGCTTTGCTAGCTCTCACCAACAGGTGCAAAGATGACCACGAGTAATATCTTTTTAAATAAGTTATAATGAAGTATTTGTAAATCAAGTCAACAAATTCTTCATTTATATTTTTTTTAGAGAAAACTCGATCACAAATACTGTCGATACTCCGTGGTGATAAATATTCTGCCATTCTTGGGACTATTAAATTACACTTCATAGCTTCTGCTTGGAAGTAATCAAAGTGTTCCACTGGATTTTCTTCTGTAACATCAGTTATGCTCCGCGTTTGTTCTTCGGTGGCGGGAAATATTAGTTTCCCGTAAATATGGCTGTTGTTTATCATTTTACGATTCCAAACATTTTCATTTTTCAAATAGTATAGATTGAAATATTTGTGTCCAATCCGAACTAACCAGTCGTCTTTAGGAGCAATGGTTTCCATACAACGGTGAATTTTAAATCTTGAATCCATTTGGAACATATTCATCGTAAAATTATGACTGCTTTTTCACTGTTACACTATTTTAGTTACACCGGATATTCCTTTTAATACTGGTACTAAAAGTTATTTCGTTTTTGCTATTCTAACAAAAATAGTACAAACTATTTATAACCGATTTTACAAACAACCGTATTTAAACACAGCACTTAATTAGTTCTTTGAAAATGTTTCAAGAAAATTATTTAACAACACAAATTGTCTCTAGCACAAGTCTTCACTTTGAAAGCAAATTCTTAACTTAATAATTATAACAGATAGTGTGAGATTTTAAAGTACCCAGGTAACTTACAAGTCAGTCTGTTGTTTCAAGTCATTTGTTAACGCGTGGTCATTTTTGCTAATCCTATTAACTAATTCCACGAAAATGTAATGCTTTGTAAAAAGGTGGGATAAAGACACTAGTGCACAAATTACTTTGAAATAAGGTCGGTTGTTAACAGGCTATTTGAGATCATTAAAAATATACCCGTAATTGTGTTCAACCTATAGAAAATAGCATTTTAGACAATAATCATCTTAAACAGTAACTTGCTGGCGAACTAGCTTTGTGTTCTAGTTGTGTCAATAGCTTTCATATTTTTACTCTTTTTCTTAATTCTTTGGGTTTGAGTGAAAACAATTAAAGGATTTATATTCTTCCTACAAATCGTCTCAAGGTTGAAATGGAATCGTTTTTTGGGTTTAGTGGATAAGCTGTTGCTGGGACTACAAGTAGGATTGAAAAAATCCTTGGGTATATCATAGTTTGATTCATGAGAAATAGCCTTTTGGAATTTAAGAAAAAGCATGAGATAAGTTAACACATTAAATCTTTAGAAGTCAAAACCAATAACCATTGGGAAAGACCCGCCCCTACCATGTAGTAGAGTTGTGAACATTAAGGTACCCACATTTCCACGAATTGGATCTGACTCCTATTGTAAATGTGCTGCGTAAGCTTAATTGGAAATTGTACTTGGTTATATGCCTTCAAGTCTTTTCAAACGTTGAAGGCTAACTTACTGTAAGTCCAAAAAGAAATCAAGTTCTAGAACAACTACTAACGGATATGTATGGTAATTTCAAAGAAATACATAGAAACCAGTAGTGTCGCTGCGACACGTCGTCTGCTGCTGCCTCATGTCGCCCGCTACCAACTTGTACCTTAATGCTTGTCGCGCCGTTCTCAATCAGCAGTAGCATCTAAAAGTGTGTGTCTCAAGTGTTGTCAGTTCCATCCACAGACATATTGTTAAGCAACTCTCTAGCACCTGGCATTTTGGTTTAGTGGACCTGACCGCATAACAGAGGTCGTGGTTTCAATTTCCTACCAAGACAAATCTTGGCGTGACGCGCATAGGTATAGGTAAACGCGGGCTAGTTTTCCGTAAATGATATTTTTTTCCGTGTTTGTATGTATTTTATCTATAAATAGCGGACCGACCGAAAATCTGTTCGAAATTCCCCATACAAACTTCCAACCCCTATTTTACTCTCTTGTTTTTTACACTGACGGACTTATAAACTGCATTTTTAAAAATTGTTTTAATTAGTAAATCAGTGTTATTATTGATATATTTGCATAAAGTTATAAATGTTATAAGTAATTAGTTAATTTTCAATAGTTTACTGTGTCGAGGTTAAAGTTTTCTGTAAAATTAAGTCGAAGAATATTATCAGCTGTCAACGGACATCGGAGAATTTTGAAAAATAAGTTCCAGGGAAGTACCTTTTCGTATTTATGGATAATTCAATAGGCTATACACCATAATACTAGACATCACATATCACGACTCATTACTAATGAGCAACGTCCATTACTCACTGGCTTATTTTATGTCTCCTTTTGTTTGACAACTGTGGAAACAAAATCGACGACGTAAACAAACGCCTCAGACACCATAAACTTACTTTAAAAACTGACAAAGACCTCATATTCTGGTCATTATTACTAGATATAAGTGTACCTAACATTTCAATTAAACTATTACATTTTTATTCTTATCTTTTGTTTCTTTTCACCTACCTCCTAGTAATTAAATTGTCAATGTTTTTCTTTTCTTTAGCTTTATTACTAACTTGATTAACTTATTTATTATATGAATGTATTGTTGATTAATTTATTTATCTTTCATTGTCTTTTTTTAAATTAATTTGATTACTTTCTTTTCATTACACCTTATCATAATATTCCACCTCTTTGAACACTGTATCTAGTAGTACCATCTATACTAGATATTAAGCTGTACCTTGTCAGTTCCAGGTAAAGTAACTCATTGCAAATATGCTGACCCGTAGAGCTGTTGCTAGAGACATGGAAGATAAACTCAGAGCAACGCTAAAAGAACTAGAGTCATCAAAATCCCTGTGCAAGCAGCTACTGCAAGAAAGAGATGACAGCGAGGTAGAAGTGAAGAATATTGTGGATAAAAATACCTCACTCAAAAATGAGCTGGCGGAACTTCATGTAGTACATATGGACTTACTCGACCAACACCACCACCTGCAACATCACGTGTCTACTTTTAAACAGTGCAGTGATACTCATGAAAGGGCTCTGAGTCGAATAACTGAACTTGAGCATGAACTAAGTAAAGCCCATAGTACAATTATGTTTCTTGAGTCAGTGAAATCTAGGGAACAGGACCTTAGCACTCAAAGCTTGTTCGATGAGTTGGTTGGTTGCTCATCAACTAATCAACCGTTCAAGCCAATTGTAACTATAGACCTAACTGGTGAGGATGCCATTTCACAAGGTCCTCTTTTATTGAGTCATAACAAGATAAAAAAGTATATTAAATTTAGTAAGACTATTAGGAAAACACGCATTGCTTTAAGAAAATTAAAATGTTTCAAAACTAAAATTACACATCATAAAGAGCGCATTCATTTGGTAACTCAACTAAAATCCTGTACTACTGAATTAGAACATTGTAGGGAAATGTATGACATAGACACGGAGTTATTAAGAGATGAGCTAATGTGTAAAGAAAATTTGCTAAAGAATATTTTTGAAAAATATGCAGATAGCCAGAACCAGCTTAGTGAGCGTATGACTGAGGCTAGTGAGTTAATGGACTTAGTGAAGTACAATGCTGAGAGGTATGAGTCTCTGACAAATAATCTTTCATGCAGCTGTGCTCACTCTGCACCGTCTCCAAGCCCTCAGGTGTCTCAGCTATCTGCAGTCACTCAGCCATCAGCTGTCAGTGACACCGATCCTAGGTGGTTTATTATCTCAGATAGATTAGGCGCAGATTTTGGATCATTGTTACATAATTATAACACTCACAATGTTACAAATTTTTGCTACCATAATTTTCATTTTAATCATCTTATAAATAAAATTAAAAACATGCACCTTAACAAAAATACAAATCTTGTCTTGTTAGTTGGTAACTCCTTAGGAATTGAGAGAAGGGACATTGTTAATGGCATAGACACCCTATTGGGTCTAGATGTAGGTAAAATCATATTGTGTGCTCTGCCTTATGCAGAAACATTAAGCAGAGACCATAACAGTTTTGTTCATTACTTGAACAATACTTTATGTATGTTGACAGGTTGTCATAGTGACAAATTATTATTTTTTGATACTAATAAGTTTATTAGTGGTTTTAAATTAACTCAGGAAGCAATGTACCTTCCTAAAAAATGTAGATTTTTAGTTGCTAGATTACTAGCTTATAATATTAACTCAGTTATAGGAGATATAACGCAGAATAGGTTAAGTACTGATAAATTGTTTTGTGATAGTTCTAATGATGTAGATTGTTTAAACTAACAGCACAGACAAAAGGGAAGCAGTCTGATAGCATATTGCTTTATCATCAGAACATTAACCGCTTTTCTGGCAAAATTTTAGATGTTGAACTTTTAGTAGACAAATATTTGATTGATATTCTTTGTTTCTGTGAATCCTGGTTAAAGCCAGATAAAATGCTGTTTAGTGTAAACAACTTTGCGATTGCCAGTGCGTACAACAGACTTTCAGCTGATGGAGGCGGATGTCTAATTTTATGTAATAATAATTATAAATATAAGGAACGTCAAGACATCACCTCATGCTCTGTTGACCGCATTTGTGAGGTAGCATGTGCAGAAATAGATGGTCTTATTGTTCTTTGTGTGTATAGACCCCCTGCATCACAGTTCGTGTCGTTTTTTACCATAATGGAAGAAATATTGGTCAAGTTAGCCTCTAATAACAAATCTGTATATATTTGTGGGGACTTCAATGTTAATATACTAATAGATTCGCAGGACACGGGTAAACTATTGTCTTTATTTAAATCATTTAATTTTAATAATATTTTTTATGAACCAACTAGAATAACCGCTACTTCTACTACATGTATAGATAATATTTTTTCTAATAGCGGTGTAATGAACTTTAAATTAATACCCGGAATCAGATCAGACCATATGGGTCAACTAGTGTCAATAAAGACTAAAAGCAAACCCTCTGCTAAATTAATAACTGTGAGGTCCTTGTCAAATCATAAAGTGCGTTTATTAAAAGATTGTATTGCCAAGGATCTTAATTGTTTTAAGTATTCGTTTTTAGGAGTTCCAAATCATGATTATAGTAGACTATTTCATATAATATGTAGATCTTTTAACAAAACATGCCCTCAAAAAATTATTAAACTAGATGGTAAATGTAAATTTAATGAATGGGCTACAAAAGGCATACGAATTAGTAGGGACATGCTCTATAGCCTTTATGATAGGAAGTCATTTAATTTTGATTTAAATTTTCATAATTATGTTAGGAACTATTCTAAAATATTTAAGAAAGTGTGCTTGTTAGCTAAGTCGAAACTTATTAGTAGCCGTATAGCTAAATCAGATAATAAAATAAAAACAGTATGGAAGATTATTAACTCTGAAACTGGAAATAGTAAACAAAGAGATAATGACCTGTCATTGAAAATTAATGATAACATAATTTCATGTAACACTGATGTTGCTAACGCTTTTGAAAAATTTTTTGTAGATATTCCTGTTCAAGTTACTGAATCTCTTTCCTCATCTTCTTTAAGAGCAGAAACTTTAGTTAAGCAACATTTTAATAGAGATATTCCAAACTTTAGTTTTAGTCATGTATCTCCTAGCATTGTAAAAAAATCTTTTAATTGTATAAAAGTAAAGACCACTGAAGATTTATGGGGCATATCTGTTAAAGTAATTCAATCCATAATTGACATTATTGCTCCGATTCTTGCAAACATTTTTAATGACTGTGTTGATAGTGGTACCTTTCCAGACTTAATGAAACACAGCAAAGTTATTCCAATTTTTAAATCAGGCTGCAAGCATGATCCTTCCAACTATAGACCAGTGTCAGTTCTTCCAGCTGTAAGTAAAATATTTGAGAGAATTGTATTAGACCAATTGAATTTGCATTTTAGTAAAAATAAAATTTTTCATGAACGACAGTTTGGATTTACTAAGGGAAGGTCAACGACCGATGCCGGGGCTAAGTTAGTGTCTCACATTTTGGAAGCTTGGGAGGGCTCACAGGATGCTGTTGGCATTTTTTGTGATCTCTCTAAGGCCTTTGATTGTGTTGACCATAACACACTTAACCTTAAATTAAAACACTACGGATTGCGAGGGAAATCTCTTGAACTAATTCAGTCATACTTAACATCTAGACTACAAAAAGTAGGTGTAAACGGCGTAACATCATCTGGGTCCTTGGTCCGAATGGGCGTTCCGCAAGGCTCAATCCTTGGTCCTTTTCTCTTTTTAGCTTACATAAATGATCTTCCCTATATGATGGCTGATTTGACTAATATGATTCTATTCGCGGATGACACCTCACTTATTTTTAAAATAAATAGAAAGGTAACAAATCTATCTAACTTAAACAATAGCCTTAATGTTCTTTCCGAGTGGTTTTCTGCCAATAACTTGCTTCTCAATGCAAGTAAAACAAAATGTTTAAAATTTTCGCTTACTAATGTGCGGACACAAGCAGATTTAAATTTGATGTTGGATGGTAAGCAACTTGAGCTTATAAATGAAACAGTATTTCTTGGATTAACGATTGACTCTAAGTTGCAGTGGGGTGCACACATCTCAGCACTGTCGAGTAGGTTAAGTTCGGCTGCATTCGCGGTCAGAAAAATTAGGCAACTTACTGACATTCCCACTGCTAGATTAGTTTATTACGCGTATTTTCATAGCTTGATGTCTTACGGTATTCTCTTGTGGGGGTCCGCGGCCGATGTAGACTCCATCTTCATTCTACAGAAACGGGCAATTCGCGCAATATACAGCATGGGCCCACGTGATTCGTTAAGAGAAACTTTTAAAGAAATTAGTATTCTTACACTGGCATCTCAATACATTTTGGAAAATATCATGTATGTGCGTAAAAACCTCCTTAGTTTCAGCATTAATAGTGATCATCACAATATAAATACTAGAAATAAAAATAAAATAGTTGTTCCCAAATTTAGGCTTACTAAAACGAACTCAAAATCATTCTTAGGGAATTCAATTCGCTTTTACAATAAGATACCAGAAGATATTACTAACCTACCTGGTAAGAAATTCAAAACGTGTGTCAAATCAATCCTTTTGAAAAAAGCATATTATAAAGTTAAAGACTACGTGGAGGACAAAAAGGCGTGGGTTGTTTAACATCTGCACATGTGGCCTCCCTGGCGGTTCGCGAAACTTGCTTTTATTTGTATTGTTTAATTGCGATTCCTTTGCCGCCTGTATTTCTAGAAGGCACTTGACATGCCTTGACATTCCTGTTAGGGTTTCTATTTTTTCCTTTTGTTTTTTTTTTTTGCGACTACATATAGTATTGTATGTAAAATTTATAGTGGTAATTTTGTTTATACTATTATTCTTATTTCCTTTTTATTATTACATTGTGTTAACTATGCTTTGTTTTTGTAAATGCGTCAACAGCGTAGATTTTCAAAATTAGCCATTGAATGCTTAGCATGTCTTCCAACGCCGGAGATGTCATTTTTATGTCTTCCATAACCGCAGGCTACCTTGCGCCTTTGACGCATATCAGTGTCTAATATTGTAAAAATATATTTTTTTTTAAAAAGAGTGACCTATGGAGTTTCTTGCCGGTTCTTCTCCATGGGAAGGACACTTTGGAACCGAGCAACTAGAATCAGTAGAGTAGCATATAACGTTTCTTGAGCGCCTTCTTGAGGTTTATAAGAAATAAAAACTTTTTGATTTTGATTTTGATTTTGATTTTGATTTTGCATCAATGTTGAAGACTCTTAAACTGTAGAATACATTACAATGTCTTTGCTTAAACTAACATTATTACCAAGTATTCAAACTTTTTGTACAAATTTAAAATGCAACCCATAGTTTGATTCGTTCTTTTCTTCTATAACGTAGTATCATATCCTTACCACACACGTGCAGAATAAGGACACGGTCAGTGTAGTGTGTAGGGTAGATGAATATCTGGGGGTAGATGAAAAATCATCTACTTCGGGCACGGAGCCATGACACCGCATCACCAGTCTACTTGCGACCACGGCCAGTGCAACCCGGCCGAAAGGCTTGCTTAAAAGGTACTTGCATGAATTCACGTTAATTCCCGTGACGTAATTTATTATATGTATTATGTCATTTGAAATATTAATATTCCTTAAACGATACCTTATAAAATCCAAGTATTAGACTTATACAGGATTATTATTAATGGTGTGCGTATATTCAACGAGGTAATCAGGTGCATTCATACAAACATAAGTCACTTGACCACTATCACTTTGTATTTATGTTAAGATTTCTAAATTCTAAGCTGTTCAGTTTTATGCACCTGATTACCTCGTAGAATATGTATACGCGTTCCATAAAAAATAATCCTGTATAGGTAAACCTCATACAAAGTCAAACTTCAGACGTGTTTCGATTTTTCGACGTCAAAGTAACAGTTAACAGTTTTTTTTATTAATAAAAATAATAATCAAAATGTATAAAATATTGTGCAAATATTTTGTTAGTATTCGACGTCTTGTAAATCGATCGACTTCAAATGAGACATCTTAGGCTGAGTATTATTTAAATGTAAGACTTTTTTCTTTAAAGTAGTTCCAACTAATCCTTAAACAAAACTGTCTGACAGTCACGTACTAGGTACTTACTATCACATTTTACGAAAGCATAATATTAGAGTTTTATTTTTATGAAACAAAGTCAATGACGGGTTTAAACAGCCATTGATTAAGAAACGATAGGATAATAAAACAAGGTCAAATACCAACTATTCTATTTATTTGCTAACTTATCGGTTAGCACCAGTCAATTCACGACAAATTTTAGTAGGTAAACACATAAGTATTACTTGTAAACAAAATACAAACATAATAAAAAATACACATTAATGCGTTATTAAATAAAACAACAATAATATGAGAATTAATTACCTAAACTAAAATTACTACTAGGTACTATATCTTAAACTAAACAAATATTTATACATTCTCAAGAAGCTTGTACGTACCTACATCAAAATAAATTGTTCATAGTAAACAATTGATTCCACACAAGTACATAAGTATAATTAATTTAAACTCATTATTTACAACAAGTACATTATTCTAAACATATTCAATAGCAAAAGTAAGAAAAAAACATTGATTGAAAAGCCTACACTCATAGAGCTTACTCAATAGTAGTTACATAATATTATTGTGAATTTATAAAGTTATATTAAATTATACTTAAAATACTACTGCTATAACATTTTCTTAAGCATAAAAAGCTTGTAACTACATCCAAAAAGTTCAAAGTCAACGATTGATTTCACACAAGTACAATTAAATTGAAGTCACTTTTATACCCATAGAGCCTTATAAATCTCCATAATCCACATATAAAACTGTCACGCGAGTAATAATAAGTCATACATATTTATTGTACATTATTCTAAACACAATCAGTAGAAAAAGTAAAAACAAAAATAGAAAATTAAAAAAAAGAACAGAAAAAAATTAAGAAGCTTACTCGAATAGTAAATAATATAAAATGTATATACAAAGAAATGCACGTCTGTGTCAGTTTACAACAAAATATACACTACAGTCCATAACCAAAACGATCAATAGGTCTCGGAATCATAAGTCGTAGTTCTTCGTGACCATTCCTTTGCAACTCCATTAACTCTGTAACGACTTTCTGTAAAGCCACCATACAAGGGCCTTTAAATGGTGTGCAATGTTTCTCGATCGTTTTGGTCATGCTTTTCATCTGAAAACTATACCCAGATACATTTTCAATAACGTACAGCAGAAGACGTCCAAAATGTTTGTTGTATGCACAGAACTGGCTGTGCAACTCCAAATTGTCGACTACATATTGAAAAATGTCTTCGTTTCTCCGACAATTTGAGTACAGCAAGTAAATAACAGGCAAGCTATGGTTGAATTCCACGTCTAAAAAGTCCATCTCGGTGACAAATTTCATCAAACTTGTGCAGCTGTTTTGGTCCAATGTTTCGACATAGTCCTGCAGAATATTGTTTGGTATTTCAATGTCTTTTAACATAATTTCAATTGTCATTTTGAATTGGACGGGATAAGCTTTGCTAGCTCTCACCAACAGGTGCAAAGATGACCAAGAGTAATATCTTTTTAAATAAGTTATAATGAAGTATTTGTAAATCAAGTCAACAAATTCTTCATTTATATTTTTCTTGGAGAAAACTCGATCGCAAATACTTTCGATACTCCGTGGTGATAAATATTCTGCCATTGTTGGAACTATTAAATTACATTCCATAGCTTCTGTTTGGAAGTAATCAAAGTGTTCCACTGGATTTTCTTCTATAACATCAGTTATGCTCCGCCGTTGTTCTTCGGTGGCGGGAAATATTAGTTTCCCGCCTATATGGCTGTTGTTTATCATTTTACGATTCCAAACATTTTCATTTTTCAAATAGTTAAGATTGATAAATTTGTGTCCAATCCGAACTAACCAGTCGTCTTTAGGAGCAATGGTTTCCATACAATGGTGAATTTTGAATCTAGAATCCATTTGGAACGTATCCATCGTTAAATTACGACTGTTTTTTCTCTGTTACACTATTTTAAGTAGCACCGGATATTCCTTCTAACACTGGTACTAAAAGTTATTCCGTTTTTGTTATTCTAACAAAAATGGTACAAACTATTTATAACCGATTTTACAAACAACCGTATTTAAACACAGCACTTAATTAGTTCTTTGAAAATGTTTCAAGAAAATTATATACAACACAAATTAATTTCTAGCACAAGTCTTCACTTCGAAAGCAAATTCTTAACTGAATAATTATAGCAGATTCTGTGAGATTTTATAGAACCCAGGTAACTTACACCCCACCATCGCTCACCCGCATCTATTGTTTCAAGTCATTTGTTAACGCGTGGTTATTTTTGCTAATCCTATTAACTAATTCCCCGTAAATGTAATGCTTTGTAAAAAGGATGGTGGGATAATGACTCTAGTTCACAAATTACTTCGAAATAAGCTCGGTTGTTAACAGGCTATTTAAGAACATTAAAAATATACCCGTAATTGTTGTCAACCTATCAGAAATGATTACATGTAATATTTCACTTTATTTTAGACTATTATTATGAAATAAATCTTCTTGCCCATTACGTTTATAGAATATTATGTGTAAAAAAATACTAAATAAAGAAAATATTTTAAAAACAGTTCGCCATATATTCAATAATATTATTACACCTATTTGGAACGTGTTATTAATGAAAATTTAATTATTTATCCTAGTTCGTAGTATTTAGTTTTATTGAAAGATGACATAATGTCTTGCCTATTATGTGTTTATAGTTGAATTTAGCAATGAAGTCTCCTTTATTTTTTTGTTTATACCTGACTGTCTAAGCCAGGGATGGCGAGCCTATGGCACGCGTGCCATCGATGGCACGCAACACATTATTTTGGGCACGTCAACGATCACGAAATTCATTTTAAACTAAGAAAAAGTGTGAAGTATGTAGGTATTTTATGACGAAAAACGCGAGAGATCGCTACGGAGTGTATTTTTTGTAGTAAATAAAGAATTGATTAAATTTATTATTATGCATTCCCTAATATTCACTAAGTCAACATTATTTGTCGGCACGTCTCTCACCTCATCTTACATTTCTTAGAAAAAATGGCACGTTGATGTTTAAAGGTTCGCCGACCCTGGTCTAAGCCATGTGATGTACTGAAAAAAAAAAATCATATAAAATCCGGCTTCTGATTGGACAGGAGCCGGATTTATGTTTTTTTTTCTATCTAGATTTGTTTACGAGTAGCAGTAAAGCTATGCTAAATGCATGTATAGATGGTATTTTACCAAAAAAAAATAATTATTACGTTTGATAGATTTCCAAAAACGATTGGATATATTTTTTTTCTTTTCTCACGTTAACAAATAATTAAGACGGTAAGATGCGTCGAAATTCCATGATGATCTACTGATTGTGTATGATAAAAATGATGTATACGATCATAAAATACCTTATTATTAAAAAACTGTACCTATAATATGTGAAAATAAATACCTTTATATCTTAAAAATTCGGCCTTTTTTTTAACCTTTTCCTGAACCATTTCATTCTTTTAATTGCATATTATCATTTCCATATATTTTTATATGAGTGCACCCACGGCCGAAGTGTATATGAACGGTGGGCATTCCCCGTAGGAAGTATATAAATGATGTATTGTTTTGTAAATATCGATAATTATAACTACACTCTGATATGTATCAAATTTAAGTGTTATATTTACAACAAAGTGATCTTAACACAAAAATATATTTATGTGAGGGTGAATGCTCCTTGGATTTCTTCGAGCTAACTGTATAACTGTAGCTAACAACTGTAGACCCTCACCATCGCTCACCCGCATCTATTGTTTCAAGTCATTTGTTAACGCGTGGTCATTTTTGCTAATCCTACTAACTAATTCCACGAAAATGTAATGCTTTGTAAAAAGGATGGTGGGATAATGACTCTAGTGCACAAATTACTTTGAAATAAGGTCGGTTGTTAATAGGCTATTTGAGACCATTAAAATATACCCGTTGTGTTCAACCTATAGAAAAAAGCATATTTCAATATAATTTTAGACAATAATCAGTTTCAACAATAACTTGCTTACCAACTAACTTTGTTTTCTAGTTGTGTATACAATAATTGATAATTAATAATGAATTTCATTTTAATTAAGACAAAAAATTAAAATAACAAAAAATATTTTTGATTTTTTTTTTTGTACAATTAAATATCAACTTCAAAACTACAAGTCCTAGACCAATGAAATTTACTGTTTTTATTAGATATTGATTTCCTCTATCTCCCAATACCATTGGTTCACTACTTACGGTACCTTGTATATTTAATATATTTATATTATTGCTTTAATTATTTTTTCTTTTTCTAATTCTTTGGGTTTCAGTTACATGGTTGAGAGAGATAGAGAGAGTTGACATATGGTGATATAAGGTGAGTATGCCAGGATAACTAGAAGAAATTGATGTTGAAATGTCCGCGAAAAACATTGAGACAACGAATTCATCAATTTCGTATGCACATATGACGCTTGAAGGTTACTTCCGAGACACGGCACAGATCTTAACATTTAAACACAAGAACTAAAATATCACATTTAAAATATATTCTCGTTTTATCAGGCATTTTTATGTTCCGAGTATTATTTATCTCCTCTCGCTACAGCTAAGCTGTAAAATTTATTGTTCCTAAGAGGATTAACTTTCTGTGGAAGTTAAATAATGAAATAAAAAAGACTCAATATTCATTGCAACTAGACAAATGAATCAGTTATGAAGGAATACTGATTTAAAATATTCAAAAGGTACTTTGAGTAGAGTCTAAATTAGGTCGCAGAAAAATTAGGAACACTGTACCTCGGGAACTCTGTCCCTAGGGTAAATGCTGTCTCGAGAACTCTCTTCCTCGGGAAAATGCTCCTCGGGAACTCTCTTCCTGGGGAAAATGCTCTCTCGGGAACTCTCTCTTTGAGGAATATACTGCTCAGGTTCTCTCGGGAACTGTCTACCTAGAAAACATGCTCTCTCAGGAACTCTCTCCCTGGGGAACATGCTCCCTTGGGCAGTACCTCCCTCGAGAACTAGGTGCCATTAAAATATCCATCTTGTATTTGGTGTTTCTTTTTTTGTAGGAAGAAGACGATGATGACTGTCCACCCGTCAGTATGGAGGTGAAGAAGCATGAGAAAGCTGGCAGCCTCTCGCCCGTGAAGCAAGCCTTGAAAAGAGACAGCGGTGACGAAGGCAAGACCACTCGCTCCAGCAGTAAGGGTGAGAAGGAACTCAGGTTACCACCAGAAAAGTCACCCAGCGAAGATGCCGCGCTAAGAAGAGAAAGAAGACTTTCGAGAGCTAGCGAGAATTCCAAAGAAAACCTTGACAGGTATGTGAATATTTTGTTTGGTTTTAGTCCATCTTTCGCCATCCCTGTTCCAAAAAACTTGGTGACGGTACAATATACACATGGCTGTTGCAATTGTTTTAAAACTTTTACCTGCTATTCAGGGTTGGAAGGTAACACCTCAGCGGGGTAGGTTTTAGTTTTATTTTCCTAGAGGGGTTGGCAACCAATTCTAAGGAGGTCAATCTCAAATTGGGTATCGGTGTATAATTTAAAAAGAAGACGAAAAATATACTTTTATGAAATAATAGTTTAGTTATAACACCGGAACTTGTACAAGAATTCCACCAGACACCTCAAAATATATTACATACAAAAGGCTGGTGATTTAAAGCAGGAAATACGACGTAGACAAAACACTTTTTGACTCAAAGCTGATACAAAAGCTGAATAAGTCGGATAGTAAATATCTGGATAACGCGAGAAGAGGCGACGTGATCTATAGGCGTTTTTTTATGATTGTAGTAATGTAGTACAGTAAGTATCACATGATTACATTGTTTTCTGGCTCACTTGGAGACGCCAATGCTTCTCTATGCCTATGCATTAGGTACTAGGCGCCCATAAATGACCAGCAACTTATGGCACTATTGGTGGGTATATTATACCAAGAAAACGTTCGGAGTAACCTTTGAAATTTGCACCAAAGCATTTTGGGACCCTACTTAAAGCCACAGAGAAATATATTCTTGGCTTCATAGATATTCGGAATGCACTTACTTATAAGAGACGCAGTGAATTTCAAATAATGTTAAACGAAACATAAGAAGCCCATATTGTGTGGTTACATTTATGGAAACTTTGTTCCAAAGCGGTCTTGAGATTTCTTGTATTTACTGTTATTGCTTGAAACTTTTAAGTGTCTCAACTTGTGAAAATATTAAAGTGCTATTTAATAAGAGTTCTTGTTGAAAGGAGTTTTAAAACAGCAGATTTATTATTTAAAGAAAAACCTGAAATAGGGTATAATAACTATAAACTAACAAAAAAAATTTGTATATTTTGCACGATAATAATCGCACATTGGCTGCGTGTTAAAGTACGTAAAAGCTACGTAACTGTTATGAAGTGGTCAAAAAGCTGTAATTAAGAAGTATCGTGTAATCAATCAAAATGGTTAGATGATCGATGAGATACCATATTTGGCTGGCAGGCGGTAATAACTCAGCATATTTCGGAGCTAGAAATATTCTGTGACAGCCTTACATAATCAGGACCGTTTAGTTCCATCTTGATAACATAGTTTGCCGGTTCGCTCGTTAAACTTCTTGATTTATTAGCCCAGATTCCTACTGACTTTCCAACAATGCGTTCACTGAAATAACAATACATAATTAATGCCGTCCCATGATTCAAACGGTATGGACGTCATCAAGTTTATGTAGAGATTTTGTGGGAAAACAAGATCTGTTCTTTCATGAAAACTATGAAACTAAAGTAATGAGGGCTCTTTTATATCTTAGTTTCACAAAGTTATGACTATGGCCCTGCAGTAAACTGTTAAATTACCTCCTTACTCTCCTCGTTCTAGGAGAGATTCATAAAATTCGTGGTCATACAATAATAGTTTTTACGTTTTTACTGTACCCGGTGAATCGTAAATTGCCAAAAAAAAAAACAGAAATAAGTTCTGCAGTCGGCTGAAACCGATCGTTCGCCGATTTGTCAGTACGGATACATGTGAAAAATGTGAAAATACTGCCAACTTCTGAACGTTATTCATTGTCACTATCTGTTTATGTATTCAAAAGAGAAAAATCAATACAATATACACGATGGTACGCCTTGACGCCCAAAAATAAAGTTCTGGAAATATTCATAGTCGCACGTCTTTTTTATACCGAATATCTATAGTCTTTGATATCTTTATTATATAGATTTTATCTACGTATATCTTAGAAGAATGTGTGCTTATCTTTTTATCGTGTTACGTTGAGATGCACTTAAACACCGGTATTTTCAGACAGTAATAAAAATTAACAACTTATCTAATTTGCTTTATGGCGTAATTTCTTTTATGGACATTTTGGTACCTGTTGAATAAAAGCTGGTTTCTTAATTAAGAATTTCAACTTGAGAAACCGATCAACTTATGACAGTAGGCGGCCAAAAATAATATGACATAGGTATGGCGTAAGTACAGTTTGAGACGTTGTCCAGTTGGAATTTTCAGTTCAGAAACCGGTTTTAAGTATGTTGTGCCATAAGTAACGAGGATCCAATCATTCATCAAGTACTTTGATACCATTCTATTATGAACAATGAATAAAACCAACATTTTGTTGCCAGACAAGACTCAAAGTCTTCTTCGCTAACAAGTCCTAAAGTATCTCGTAAATACTTCACAAACTGGCGACAAGCATGCGACAAGACGAAAGATAAGACGAAGGAGCTGCTGAAACGTTGGAGGACGTTGCCGGAGTCTGAGGGAGGGGAGTCACCGATGCAGGAGTCGGGGCACAGCGAGGACGATCATCGCGGCTGGAGCGTACACGTCTGGAGTAAGTCATTCTTATCTTAGAGATTAATCTTAGAGATAAATCTTATTATCGCACTACCTTAGAGGTAAGATACATCACTTAGTGGTTTTTGGTGTCAAGTAATTGAGGCTACAATTTTGTAAGCAGATTCACTAGATGATCCCTTTACCGCTTTTGGAACTCCATAATCAAGACCAACTGCTGAACATATGTCTCCTTTACTTCTACTTTGCACACAAAATAATCTTGCCTTGTAAATCAATATCATCAGTCGTCCTGTTCGCAATACAATTAAAACTTCAGAATCGATTTTTTTTAATTAACTAATATTCTTCTAAATGTCTTTTGTTAAGTACTATATTAATTTGTCTTAAGTTAACATTTACCTAAATAATAAACAGCCCAAATCCCACATAACTGTCGAAATCTTCCGCACATACTCGGCCTTAGTTTAGCAAAATATGAAAATAAATTCCCTCAAAAAAACCTCGAACACGAAGAGCTTACGTACGAAAATTACTGAAATATTCCTCTTAATTGTGTCAGTAATTCCTGGAATAGGGGACGAAACGCGACCGCCTGCAGGCTGCCGTCCAAAATAAACTACAACTTAATACGAAGTTACTTTTAACGAAAGTACAGTTAAAGATCATAGTATTATAGTAAAGGTCGCGGAATACGGACGTGTTCCGGTGCAATATGACAAGATGGCGTCGAGACAGCTTGCACTGAAATTCATTTAGTGGCTCTATCCAAGATTAACTCGCTCAGAATACGTATTGATATGTAGCTCGCTGTATAACGTACCTAGCTTGGAACTGCATGTATTCTGTTGAGGAATATACAATTACATAAATTGTATTGTAGTGCAATTAAGGTTATCTGCCGGATATTGAGAGATGTAACGAAGTTTAGTGACTACATAGATATATTCTAACGTATGTTTCGTGTATGGACATCAGACTATGGATGGGTCTCATTTTTGCACCTCGTTAAGTCATTGTCCGGGCAAAAAAAAAACATAATTATTTTGTGAGTAGTCATTAATAGCATTATTAAGTTGTCGTTGTGTTATCTTGTAACTTTAACACCTTAATTCTTTTGGCTTCTTTATTAATAACAATTATAACCTCTTTCCCTTTTATTACGTAATTAAAACTCACCTCACAAATTTTTACTCGCCGGCATAATCCTACTTTGACGTACTAAAGAAATTATGCGGAAAATAAATCCAAAGAAGCTGTCCCTTAAGGTTTACAGGTACCTACGTCTACGATTGTCTATTATTTTTATCCACTAGACATTCTATAAATATTTGTTTAGTGTACTGTAAAACTGAACAAACAGACGCTTTGAGTACTTATACTTCTTTGTATGTTCACTTGGAAAATTGATAAAAACTTTTGACAGTTACTGACATAATCCAGCAGTTGAGGTTTATTTTGGGAATGTCGGTAAACTTTCCTGACGGATAGACATAAACTAAATGATTGGTAGAATGATAGATCGATAAATACTAGAATGATAACACAATGATCACAACCTATAGCTTGGCAAATTCACATGACAGTTCCTTGTACCGCGGTCGACGAGGAACTTTGGACAGCAGAGGAGGTAGGTATAGGCCCGAGCCACGAAAGATAAGACTGCATCTGACTTACTATCAAGTCGTTCTCGTTGCAAGTTTGAATCCCATCCGATGCACTAACGACATAAACCCGCACATATTACACAACCACACATCGTTACACAACCATTAAGCTACTAGAATACTAGTAATGTGGATCCAAACTGCTAAATCTTAATTTTATAAAAAAAAAAGTTTGGAGTATTGGATCAGACGTCATCGGGAGGGGGAGGCGTGGAAACTGCGCAAGCTCCCACCTACTGAAGCTCGCCAAGTCTCATCTCTAAATAGTGCATGCGAGATGGACTTCAATTGACGTAAGCGTCATTCAACTCATTCGAACATGTAGCGCCCCCCGCCGCGCGCCGTACGCGGCCATGCGAGTGTCACGAGAGAAATTGCCAGGCTATAGATTACGCATTAGTAGACATTGAAAGATATATTCGTGGGTGTGCAAAGTAAACTGTAACTTTCCACACCTACGAAAAGTTATTATTATTCCAATACAACGAAAATAACACGTCATGTAATTACATATACAACACCTACGTAATATAAACGAAATCACATGAAACTCAACATTGTATTCAGAATTAATTAGCATATATAACACTAATTATCATATTTCAACAACAGCGCTCTGTTAAATCTGTTCAACGGCTAAATATATCATATCTTATCTATAATCATAACATCACATAATTATAAGGATCCGCACTCACTATGCAGTGGCCCAAATTAACTGTAGCTTGCTTAGTCAAGTGCCTTTTCTCCAATATACAGTCACACGGCTTATCCTGCCATAACCTAAAAATATATTTTCTAGTGACTGCCTTGTTGGTCTAGTGGTCACAAGCGCGACTGTCGTGCACAACGTTCGAAATTTCGAATCCCGGGTCGGGCAAAAAATATTTACTGAGTTTAGAAAATCTCAGTACCACTCGGAGTCAGGAAGTGTGGCGGTGTTAACACCCCCGTGACTCGGAAAGCTCGCAAAGCCGTTGATCCTGCGCCTGATTTCTCTCCGGTCGTGTCGTTCTGCCGTCCTCTCATATTTCCTCATATGTTTTAGATTGTTCATAACTGTACCTATACTACCTATATTCATTTAATATTTCAGGGCACTGTAAAGTACATATAGGTGGACAGTGGACTTAATACCAAAAGCCGTTCTCTACTAGTCGAAAAGACAAGAACGTTATACGTTTTCTTTCAAAGTTAATACTTCCAGAAATGTAACTCTGCTATCCCCCCTTCAGTTGCCCGCAGGATGCATTAGCATTTGTTTTTATGACACAAATCTAGGTTATGCTAGCTAGGGTGACAAACAACTAGGTAAGGTCTGTTCATCTATACTTGTCACAAATAGTAAACAAACCGACGTCAATTACAAATCACGATTTTTCTCAAAAATCACACAATGTATGTTACCACAATTAGTTTACAATTCTGAATAGATCACACAAAGTTTCCCATCACTAATTTTATTGACATTTCTTACATACGCCATATTTGTTTACATGTTTGGACAAGTATAGATGAACAGACTATAGGTAGGTACATGGTTTTGTCCTCTGGTTTTTATTTTTCTTACTGAAGTACAGCATACCTACCTAATTTGTACCTTATGGTAATGTATTTTAAAATGAAAAATTCTATGTATGATTTGAAGTGAAAACCAAGGAACGAAAATGCCGAAGTAGGTATACAAAGTAAAATTTAACGTATTCATTAAGAAATATAACAACCGACGTATTAACTCCATTGTGAAGGACTAGTGGCAAAGTATAAGCCTTACGGTTTGACCGATAATAAAGGTTAAACCGCACTTGCCGCGGTTGGTCCGTGGATGTATCATTTGTCATCATACCGAGACCCCCCCATACCTCGGAAATCACGTTAAGCCGTTGATCCCAACTGTCATAAGGAGATCTTTGTCAGACGCTAAGAAAAATTCTGACATTTAATCTTTCTATGGTACCTATACTTTTTTACCCAGTATAGGTAATATGTTGCGGAGTTCACATAGGCAGTCGCTCCATGTAAAATATAGTATTCAGCTAAAACCCGGTAAGACTGGAAGCCGACCCCGACATAGTTTAAGAAGACCATGCAGAAAAATTCCAGTAAACTGAAACAACCCTTTGAACAAAAATTTGAACAAGGAAGCGACAAAACGCAATAACCAGACGGTGACATCAAAAGATACAACACACGTTAAGTTTCATTCTGTAACCTTCCTGTAAGCAGATAATAAAACCACTTTCATATACCGGTAACGTCCTCACATAACTCCGATAACGTTAATAGCTTTAACCGGAGCAAAATGGAGTTTTCATCGAGCTACATAAACACTGAATAAAATTTTATTTGATGTTAACTGTTGTAATGAAGAGCTATTATGATGTCATTTGTGATGCGAGTATCAAATTGTTATCAGCATGTCGTCTTGGATGAAGACTTGTGGCCTCAGGATGTGGTTTTCAATCGCTTTCAAGTACCACCGGAACACACTAAGCCCTGGGCCTAGCCAAGTGAGATTTCTACAAGCGACAACGCTGATCGAATCGCTCAAATGTATGGAAGTGACAAGTCTGAGTCACGTGACTTACCGAAATCAAATGTCATTTTCATACATTTAATGTCATTTAAGCGATTTCTATCATAGTTAACGCTTGTAGAAATGTAACTTGGCAAGAAAGTTTTAGTAACAAAATTTCAAGATATAGGTACAGAGTGGATTTTTTAAATGCCACGTAATTTACCATGACTGCTTGTTAGAGAGGTATTGTTATTGTGTCTGTAGTCTACAGTCTTGAGAAAGGGCAGGGATACGATGATGAAATGAATGCGCTCGATTCAATCTAACCACATTAAGCAAAACGAAACGGAAATCTCTTGAGAATATTTCGATTAATTTTCTTGTAAATCAATCTTCTCCAACGACCGTAATAAATATGGTAAATAAATCTTATTCCCTCATGTAAGCTGAATATTCATTCCACTTAGTGCTAATAGGATCTCTTACATGTTTGATGAACTTACATCTCTCACGGTATGTTGTTATAATTTTGTAAATATCGATTTTATCTAATTAACCTTATTATTTGGTAACAGAAATCAAATTCGCCTGTATACAAAATTTACTAGAACCGACCAAGGTCACGTTATATGGACGGCAAAAAGGATAGGAAAAAAAAAATATTAAATTTCGAATCTAAGAATAAAATCTCTAAAATAAACAAAATTTCAAGATGACATGACAAAAACATGTGTGTTACAAACCTTTTCACATAAAATAAATTCGTTTATCGAAATCCGCGAAGTAAGAAGGCTGAATAAATATTACAAAGGTATTTTTGCCACACAACCTCAAAACATAGCTAGGAGTCCAAATCCCACGTGAAACACATTATTTATTTATAGATTTCGGATGAACATAAATTGCAGATACATTTGGAATTTTATCCGCAAACTTGGAGATTAATTTTCACTGTTGAATTAAATCCGCTGATTCCATTAAAATGCCTGCCGGCGTACGATGGTGTCACTGATATCTATGAATAATTTATTCAGTGGAATCAATAACTATTCACTAATTACTTCGACTGAATTGAGAATGACAATGGCTTATTGTTGGCTTATGAATTATTTATTATAATTAGGTACTATCACTATATCCTAACCGAAATATATTAACAAATTTCATTCAGGTTGGCCATGTCAGATTCTATTTTTTTTTCATCGATTGTCAGTATTATCCTAGAATAATGAATAGTACCTGGATGACTGAACATTACTCGTCTTGTCGGACATTTTCTGAAAATGAAATCTAGCTAGACGGATTTAACGCTCCCGAACGCCACTACTATGTACTAAACATGAAAATCGTTGGAGCCGTTTCCGAGACGCAGATTATATAGATATAAGATAAAGCTCTAACTTTTAATAAGTGACATTGGCATTTGCTTGTAATGGATTTGAAACAGCAACTTTGTGCCCACAAATTCAATTATTGTACCGCTAGGCTATCACGACTACTAGGTAGTAATCGTAGTGGTAGATAAATTAATGTAGGTATCTACACTAATTTAAAATAGACCATCCAGAGAATCCATCATTAGATTCTTCTAAGCAAAAGATTTGAGTGTTCCTAAAAACACAAATCAAATAGAAGAGAATATTCTTCATTGCACACCACGTTACAGCAATATATTTTTTTTCGGTTTGAACAGCTAAGAATGCTTTCAACCCACGCCGAGCGAGGGCACGGTGTAACGATATGTTGTACTTTCACCGACCAAAAACCCTCCGATCCCGTCTCTGCCATAGCCGAAGTCGCGGGTTCGCTCGTGCATGCTCTGCTCGACTCCGGCGGTACAGGCATTACCTACCTATATCATTCTTCATTATCATGACACATCTGTATAAAAAATATTTTTTTTCTAAGCGACAGAAATGTAAAAGGCACACATATCACAGAAAATGTAGAAGAATTATTTCCCTGTTGACTTTAGTACAGTACCATTTCAGAGATTTAAATAACATGGCTGAGAAATGTTCTGTAACTATACCTAATAATACCAACTTAGGTATATCAAAACTTGAAACTGGCACTGTCAAAATTGAATTTACCTTATCAATTACATGCACTACGTAATACCCACATCAATCTTCATTATCACGTCTGTATAAAAATAAACACGATAATATATAAAACTTTTTGCTAAAATTTCATATTACCGACACAGCCACGTCATAACGAGTCACGACAGATCGATTGTCACTTATTTCTGTCGCAGGCTAATGGAGGCCCGGCCCCCTATTCGTATTACAGTTTACGACAATATGGTCTGGGTCTGCAGCATGAAGTATCAAAAGAAAATCAACCTTATGATCCCTTGACATAAAGACATTATCAATATCTTGCTGTGGTCACTGTGTCTGAGATTCAAAAGTATTTTCTTAGTTTATCTCTGAGCTGCAGTTTGGGTCCAGCATCGTTGAGCTTCAAATTAATCCCAATTCGTTTGATCAAGTCTCTCTAGATTAAACTTAAACTTCCTGGATTGAGTTACAATACTCCGCATCAGCTGCATTTCTAATTTAAGGCACAATTTAGGAATACCCACATTTTTATAAAAATATAAGGTGATAAATTTGTTATGATTTTTAGTGTCGAACAATCTATGTAATATTGGGTAGTAATTTTTTTATGAACTTATTTAACCTGAAATTTTGTAAATCTACTCTATACCATTTTCCATTTTGGATTGATATTCTCTTTCGTTAACATTCTATATAATAAATAGATATAATTAGATATGAACAGTAATTTACTTCAATCTTTGTACTCTTCGTTCGTCGATGCTTTCAAGCAAGCTTCCGACAATTGGCAGATACCAAGGTGATAGTGTGAATTCGGAAATTAACTCGATAAGCTGCCAGGCTCTCCATGAACATTACTGAATGCTGTAAGCTAGGAATATGATTGTTATAAATAATTATACTCAAAATACACCTTGATAAGCAATACCAATATTTATACAATGATGCAATAACATCATAACAAGTTACAATGTGTTAAAAGTCAATGTTTTTTTGGAATTTCCTTATAATGTTTAACCAAGTCACTACGTAGTTATGACGAAATAATTACATAGATACCAGATTGTAACGTATTTACACCTAAAAAAACCATTTATCACCAAGCTTGCCCATTGCGGAGTGCGATATCAGATTGTTTTTTTTTTGGAATCCAGGTTTCCTCACCATGTTTTCTTTCACCGTTCGTCAATGATGTCTTATAAGAAAGTACATATAACTTTGAAAAAGTCAGTTTGGTACTTGCCTGGGTTCGAACCTGCAACCTTGTGCATGTGAATCCGGTCATTGAACTGCTAGGCCACCACGACTCATTCTTGCAATTGGCCGGTTTGATGTAAATTAATAGTAAAACCGTCAGCGATTATTTCCCACCAGCTAAAAAACTAAAGATACCTAACTTGAACTCGTTTATTTGGCGATAACGTACTAATGTTAAAACATATCTTTCTACCTAGCCTTTTCCCAAGCTATGTTGGGGTCGGCTTCCAGTCTTACCGGATTTAGCTGAATACCGTATTTTACATGGAGCGACTGCCTATCTGACTTCCACAACCTATTGCTAGGTAATACAGTATTCCATAGTAAGACTGGTTGTCAGAATTGTAATAACTTAACGACTATATTATCGGTCAAACCGTACGGCTTACACTTAGCCACGAGCCCCTCTAATGTTGATGATAAACTAATGTTGATTTAAACTAATGTTATAACATATATCTCGGAGATTTCTCAGTTTCAGTAACGTAATTTATCTTCATATACAACCTTGAAGATTTAAACCTTAGGTAGTACTCATTCAAGATTTAATAGTCCCCTGTCTTTAATATTTTATGATCTTAAACACTGTTATCGGAACATTTTCAGTGAAACACAGTTTTTATTTTCTGAATATTATGTTGTTTAAAATGATAATCCCCTCAATAGTCAAAAGAGGCTTTTTTCTGCAAACACTACTAAGGCCCAGTTTTGTGATCCCGAGTTAACTCAACCAATGGTTAAATATGTTAACTAATGGTTTCAAACTTCGTCAGAGCACGCTTATACATCAATTTTTATTCTAACAAATGGTTAAATAATTAACTCTTCAACTTATTTGATCATTTGGAATACTAACAATTGATAAAAAAACGCAATTTTTTCCCTGTTTAGTTGGCATACCACCACGCTAATTATCACTGTGCGCGACATGCTGCGGGTTCGATCCCAGCATGAGACAAGCATTCGTGTGATCCACAAATGCTTGTTCCATGCCTGGATGTTCTTTGTACATGTGATTTGAATGTTTGTGAAACCGACGCGAAACAAGGATTAAATTCCTTAGTGCGGGCGTCGATTTTTTTAGAGAAAAATGAAAAGAAAGACAGAAAAAAATCATCACTATTTTAATATAATCTATCAAACGTTAAGAAGACATATGATTTATTTTGCTTTGATTGGCCCGATATGATTTATCTAATCTGACCATATCTACACATTGGGATAGGCAATTTAATTTTATTCATATGTAAAAGATATCTCATTCCAAGCTTATCATAATATTAAAAAACACCAAAAATGCATACAATAAGCAATTCATAATGCATAAAGTAAACAGATCATTGTCACTGTCAAATCCGCGGCGGTATTACGTATCTCGCACAAGCAAAGTGACAGCGACATTTGCACAATTACTGCTAATACGTACCGCCTTCATACCACATTACCGCAATAATAGGCAATTAGACAACAGGGTCCTTATTCGCTAAGTCCAAGTTGTTATCGAGCTGTAACGTATCACCCGATACGATGATATAAGAGAGGCTTTTTTTCTTTCAACTTACTGTACAGTTTAGTAAAAATGTGTTAATTAGCCTAAAACGTATTTACTGACACTACCCAGTGACTCTCGGAACGCTTAAAAGACTTGTCAACCAGAGATTCTGGCACTATTATCTGCGTCATGCCTCGTTATGTATTTGTTTGGACTTAGAGAATTAACCCCCTGTAGTAAAAATGATCAATGCTCATTACTTCTCTATATTGGACGTTTGTAGGCCGGTATTATAATAATTGTACAAATTTTGTCGGTTAGCTCTTTTTCAAAAAAAAGACAAAGACATCTTGCAAGGTACGTAATAATACTATCGATTTTCTGAAGTTTATCGTTTGTAAAAGATTTAGGTAAGTAGTACAATACAAAGTGGTTTAACTACGCCTCAATGAACCATTGGTTACAAAGTTGGCTACCAAGCGTTAGTTCTTAGGAAGAAATAGAACGGTTAATGGTCCCCTTTCCCGGTGAATAATCTTAACCCTATGAGAAACACAGATACATAATATTATGTATGATAACTGGGTATGAAGAAGAAAAATCTAAAAACATGAAACACATATTTTTTGCTTTTATTAAGTCAATAAAACATTACGAAATTTAAGCGCTTTACAGTCACGATTGGAAGTTTGTGACGTCACGTCTCGTTAAAATGGTAGCTAGAGGTGACGTCACGCGACGATCAGAATTACTGTATTTTAAAAAATGTTTGTTAACTTAATGAAAAGAAAAATAGTGAAGGTAGTTAGGGTATTAATAACAAACCTATTTTTATAATTATTGAAAACGGCATGCTTAAGGATAACAATTCACTTCCTCCCTCGGCACTGAAGGAATTAAAAGTTAGTACACAATAAATCAAATTAACAATCCTTACTTCTATAATAATAATATAATAATGCGCAATTAAGGCTAAACTACGGAACCGATTTAATTAAAAACTAGAAAAACTAGTAGAATGCAAAATATTCGGGCATCAGCACAAAATTGATTTTAATTAAAAATGAAGCTTCTCTTTGTTACGTATTATTGAAAAAAAAACGAATAAAACAGACTATTAACGAAAAGGTATAATCATCTACTTATAACAGTAATTTTTCAAGGTGCTGGAACATTTTCCTGTAATGTAACGTTACAGAGTCGAGCATTAGGTACATCAGTGTTGGAAGAGAACCGAGCATTACAGCGCAACCTGTAATGTTACAGAATCAAACATTACATTTGTAACTGAGAGAACCGAGTGTAACAGTATACAACATGATTACACAATACTTTGATGCAATTTGTAACATAATGCTCGTCATGTGCTCGTCATTCAGGGAGACAGTATTGTTAACTAAAATCGAATCTGAAATGTTACATTACAGGCGAATGCCTTAGTGTGGGAGCACCTTTAAAGGAATATTGATTCAATCAAAATAATTGCTTAAGGAAAAGGTATACTATGGCCACGTACTAAGCTTCTTTTTATAAAATCCATTTAGAAAAAGGCTTGATTCCTGTTTACGTATTTGAATAATCAAATTGCACGGCCGCGTTTCTTTTTTTAATTTCTATAGGAAAGTATATACCAGCCGTCATAACAAAAACGATGGGAGAAATACATAAAGGTTTTTACTGTGATTTGTGCTTGAACACGACAACAGCCTACCAACACGCATAACAACCGTATTCGAATATCGATTATTTCCTTCGTTCTGCTACGTTATGTTCCTGAGACACTCCGACCCCAACGCGCATTGAATTCTAAAAGAAATGCCTCAAAAACAACATTTTTCAACCCAAACGTCTTTGTGAATGTAAAGTATTAGCGGCCTACGAAAACTAATACCACGTACAGTTCTCCTACGTGGAACAATTTGCTGCTTTTTTATACTATAGACAAAGCATAGAATTGTTAGGATCAAGTATAAAATATTATAATTTAACCACCGTCACTGGTATATTTTTCCAAGAGATTGCAAATAAGATTACTTTATGCATCAGAAACATAGGATTCTGTAAATTAAGTGAATACATCCACGTAATTTTATGGCAAGCTCATTTTAAATTACCATAACTTCCAAAAAATACCTGATACCCTAGGAAAGCTAATTCCACGCTTGTCGAATTTAAAATAATTCACCAAAACTTATAAGTACTCGTTCGTAACCTTAACACATAAGTATCGACCTAATTCACAGTCAACTAGATTAAAAAAATATTTGTACTTCGTAAAGATGTCAAGCGTTTTGACATTGACAAACAAATTGCCATAAACCCGTAGGCTTATTATAATGATGATTTTTATGCATCTCAAAGCCACTGCATAACGTGCTTGAAATAATGACTAAGGAAATAAAAGGGAAAGACAAAGGCAAACAGAAGCGTAGCAAACAAAATGATAGTAAGATAAAGAAGGATGTAACACCGTCGGGCTCTGGTGAACAGATAAAACGTACGAGGACTAGTAATATGAAAGAGGAAGGATTCTACAAATTCAAGAATATGATGATCCGTAATGTAAGTTCACAAGCGGAATCTGCCCCGCGGAAGGTGACAAAACGAGCTAAAAAGCGTGTGAAAAAAAGTAGAAAGCCCCAAAAGTAATATCCATCAAGCTAAAGGTTCCCAGTCTACAAAATGGTTCTTCTGAGACCCCTTTCAGTGAATCTTACAAAGATACGTTTGTAAATGTATTACTTATGTTACAGTATTTGAATAAATGCCTCCTTTTAATGAGATCATGTTTTTCACAATATGGATTTCGGCAGAAATATAAAAAACTTTGTTAAAAATGCGATTCCTGGAAATTGCTACACAAAAATTTGTGAAATAGATATTTTAAGCCGCTTTGGTTAAAATATTACACAGTCCGACAACAGCGAAGCCTCGAGCGAGCGGCGTCCATGTTTTATTCTTTTTACTCTTTATCCGAAGTGAATAAAGGAATATCGGAATCGAACTAACATTTGATTCGTTTGTGCTTCATCCATGAAATATTAATTCGAGCACCCAGTTCCCGCTTACAAACGATAGTCTATGCTTTTTGATAGTGGTATAAACTTGAATGCATAAATGCAGGCTGGTGTTCTACTATTATTATTGTAGGTAGTAGGGTCAGGTGGGGCAAGAGAACCATACCATGTTAGTTTAAAAATAAATATTTCGGATCTTGCCACTGAATGAAAAGTCCTATAAATATAAATAAATAAATATCTTAGGACAGCTCACACACGGCCTTCTGACCCCAAACTAGGCAGAGCCTGTACTTTGGCAACCAGACAACTGATAAACATATTTATATATTTCTAAATACATACATATTATAGATAAATAACACCCAGACACAGAACAAATGATCGTGCTCATCACACAAACATTTGTCCTGGGTGGGAATCGAACCCACGTCATCCGGCTTAGCAGTCAGGGTCACTAACCACTAGACCAACAGGTCCGTCATCATTGTTATTTTGTAAAATACACTGTATACTTACTTACTTATACAAGAGCTTTCCATATTACAATCCCTAACCTAGTTAATTTTAATACTTATCGAGGGAAAAATGCTAATTGTTTGTTGAGTGCTGCTGTTTCTTCTTTCCCGGGTTTTCGGGGTATAACCATCGACATAAATCTTTAATTATTAGGTATATCTAAGTCGATGATTTTGTTACCTATTGGTGGCGGCGCGAACTCGACTTTTAGAAATCATTAACACCCTGACCCGTATATTTTAAACAAGCGCTACTGGTGTTTTTTTATTCGTAATTATAATATAATAATAATATCTTTGGACAATCTCACACACGGCCATTTGATCCCAAATTAGGCAGAGCCTGTACTTATGGCAACCAGACAACTGATAAACATGAATATTTCTAAATACATACATATTATAGATAAATTACACCCAGACACAAAACAAATGATGGTGGTCATCACACAAAGATTTGTCCTGGGTGGGAATCGAACCCACGACTTTTGGCTTAGCAGTCACTAACCACTAGACCAACAGGCCCGTCAATTGTATGTAAAATACTATTTATATCTGACTAGTTTTTATTTATGCTAAAGTTTAAATACCTTCCAGGTAGTCATTTTATCCGTGAGTTCTTTTTTCTTTTCGCGAAACTTCGGAGCGAGGACACATAAAGCATGTCGAATACGACCCGGCGAACTTTATTGAAAACCTACGTCTGAATGGGAAAAATACGAGGATGCAAGCACAGTTTACGACTTCAAATAATAGGCTGCTGAACTACCCGTCATTTTATATAGAACTTCGATACGACCGAAATAAACTGTTTTTCCATAGGTATAAATGCTATTCATGTATAGTACTATCAGATATCATAATTATACATCCATTGTCGTATAATTAAATAGATAATGGTTAATGAAAGTGATATCTATACTCGTTTATACTATTTCCATTTAGTTCACGACATCTAAAGACTAAAACAAACAAACAGCCGTGCCCCCAAGTACATAATATTTACAAAACGTGAATGTCAGATCTTTAAGATAAACATTACGGAGATTGCGATGTTTAGTTCATTATCTCATGCGTCAAGTGTTGTCTCTTTATATTAAACACGTAGGCAAACCTGCGCTTATAAATATTGTCGCCTCTCTCAAAATCACAATAGTCTGTGAGTCTCCGTTGAAAATGTTCGACAAGATTCCCAACGGCCGTGTTCTAAGTGAGTAGTTTTATGTGCTTATGTTTACAGCATAACATAGTGTTCGGATCAGTTACTAACTTACTCAAGCTATGATCAAAGGAAAACTTACACAGCGTGCGGAACTTTGTAGTTATTCGTTTCCGACAGTCATGACACAAATATAGGTTTACTAGTTCAAATACATGAAAATTTCTATAGTAAATGTTTCAAGTCAACTATTACAGTGATTATAAGTGAAAAATAACTAACGATTCTAAAAAAGTAAAATGTCAAGTACCTAAAGGTAGGTATGCTTTATATTTTACTTTAAATTCAGTGATAAAATGTAAACATTTTCAGAACAAGCTCTTAATTAACAGGGACAACAATAGGACGTGTCCGAACAAACTTCAAAGTTAACAATAAAACATCGCAGTATACAACTTTACAGAATTAAATCAAAAACATAAACAAAGTTGTGCATTGTCCGAACCAGGGCTATGGTTGCGCTAACTCACTCGCTAAAATTTGAGATTTTGTCAAAATACAATGAGTTCCGCAGTGCGGCGCAATAATTCGGCCACCCTTTAAGCAAGAGGATTCTTAGCGCTCGTTTAATAAGTAATCTTCAGGTCCCTCCGCGAACATCTTCCCTGGTAATTTATCGTGATGTGGAAGCAAACCCTGAATTTAAATTACACCTGAATTTCGTCGCATTTCCTTGAATGTGAAGTCTTAAGTTTTTATGACCACGTTCTAATTTATTGTCTGTCGAGTGACGGCTTTCGAGTCCCAATGGTACAGTGAGTGGCGAATTTTTATTGTTCAAGCATCATATAGTTTGCATACCTACTCAATTATTTTGCGGTATAGAGTAGTAAAAGACCTGCATAAATAATTCCTTCGATCAAAGGGTAATGAAACTAGTGGGTACCTAATTTTTTTTTAAAGATTATTAGCAATGTGGGTCACACATTACTAGTAAACTTGTTAACCGCTCGTGCTAAGCTAAGATGCTTGTGTTACGAGTGGGTTCTCGTCAGTAGTGTAATGGATAGGATTCGAACCCGCACCCACATGATCGCAAGTCCGACGCCCTAGCCACTAGGCTACCGCCGCTTCAAATTAATTAGGTATATAATATTACTAATATTAATATTGAAGACTTGCAATACTAACAGATTTTTTTTCTAATTACTGGCAATTTCAGTCGCACATTACAGTATTCTTGTTAACCCTTCGTGCTAAGCGAAAAGCTTGTGTTACGAGTGGGTCTACTTCGGTAGTATAATGGATGGGATTCGAACCCGCGACCAAATTATCGCAAGTCCGACGCTGTAACCATTCGCCCTTCGATTGGCCCGGTCCTGGGTTAAACTTGCCGATTGCGTAAACGTATAATAAATTTGGACTCAGAACTGTGGCACAAGTACCTCACAATACAGGTGACCCTAATAACTAATATACTGTAATTAAATAGTAATTAACAGTGGTCACTTGGTACGTAATGACCTGTCCTTATCAGGGAACTTTATACATTTACATCTTAAGTTTATGTTAAACAAATCAGCTGTGGCAGGTTAGGTTAGAATTTTGTTTTAAATTTCTATTTAATGTAAAAGGTATTTCACGAGTAATTAGTTAGTTAATTGACCATTATTAAAAGGTAACAGTTAAACAACGAAACCCCACACTGATTTAAAATACTTCAGGGGGATTGGCGCTGATGAAAGAAATAAAGGCACTTCATATTTCGAAATCATTTCAATTGAAAATAATTAAATGATTTCTGTAGATTTAAAAAAAATAACTAATAATTTTTCATAAAATTCTAGTGAATAGATTCCGTACAAACGATACTCGTATGTCGTTGCAAATTCACTGTTTTTTCGATACCTTTCGTGCATTGTCGTACTATATCCGTAAAAAGTCCACCCTATTGGTTTAACCGGATTTCGTGTTGATTGGAGAGTCAGCGGTCGGAACTACGTAACTGTGCCTGCATACATACATGAGTGGAAAATACAACATTTACTACCAGAAGGTTTTATTTCAGGACGGCTCGTAGGTTTTTCTAGACACGGGACTATTTTTATCGATAAAATTTCTAAGAAACTTATGTTCCATGTCGCACGCAAATAGACTTGTAGTAGAAAAGTAGAGGTATTTTTTTCCGGTTCGTGACTCGAGAATCGTGACCATTATAACGCACTACTACATCAAAACATTGGCATTAAGCGGCTAGAGCGTCGGACTTGCGATTATGTGGTTGCCTGTTCGAATCTCACCCATTGCACTACCGACGTGAACCCACTTGTAACACTAGCATTTAGCACGAGGATTAACGAGAATATAAGTTATGTCAGACTTAAATTGCTAGTACCTAAGCTTTAAAAAAAGAAAAAAGAAAAAATCCCAGAAAAAATCTCGTTACGACGGTTTTTTATTATTTGAAAACGTGACGTAACTCACAAAAGGATTCACATACCTTTTCGTAAGCAGAATTGATAGTTATCGTTTATTGAAAACAGAAAACTGCTCAGAAAATATCTGGAACACAAACTGTAACATGAAATATGCACTACATACATCCATACTTCCATGATATGCACGTCTACTTGTCTGCAGAACTATTACAAAACAGATGAAATACATAGTTCGCGGAAACATTTTTCAATGAATTGAAACATCGAACGGGGTTGGCGGGAAAATCGACAGCGAGCGATCTCATTTTACTTTCTAACATTTTTACATTCTATTTTAACTATTCTTTGCCAAAGGAACCTAATTACATTCCGTTTTCATATTCTGGAATAAGTGGAGGGTCATGAGGGACGATGTTCAGTTATTCAGGCGAACCTAGCTAGCTCCCGATGGTATGCTAAAGCCTAACGTTGCTATTATCTACCTAAAAGTTGCTTTAGACTTTTGGAATTCTTAAGTGAACCTTTATAAAGCTTATATAAATTTAAAAAGCTAAAATTTGATCAAAAAAACAATTGTTTGTTTGAATATAATTACAAATTATAATATTTATTTTATTTTTAGCCAATCTTTTTAGTATAGACAGGTACTTTAAAACTCGGAATCTACGTTTCCTTCGATAAAATTAATCACTATCCCAATTTACTTTAGTTTTCTACTTTCCAATATAAACATTCCGATAATTGAAAAGCTTCTAAGATTCTTCAATTACCGAGATGAGGGTTGAAGCCCACATTAAGTATATAGGTATAAAGACATCTGTAAGTAATAGGTTATCAACGACGTATTTCCCACATGTCGTATGCAGTATGTACCTCTGAATAATACCTATAGGTAGCCCAACTATTTCACACCGCAGACTAAATTTAGCTCGGTCAAAGTTTAGTGGTGTGAGTCCGACCTCACGGGAGGATGACAATCGTGCTATCATTCTATTTATATATTCATATATGCATAACATCGACCCTACATTCCCCAAAGGAGCATGCAGGAATACAGTAGGACAGATATTTCTTTTGTTTCTGAAACTGTGTTACTAAAATATTTTTCGTTTATAGCAACATGGGTAAACCGGTGCAGCGAGGATCTAGAATGCCTAGATTTGGAAGACGAACAGCCGCTGGCCCAGCTCAGCTCCATGCAGACAGATAAAATGACCCTATTCTTCAATGAGTTACTGGACCATGATCGGGATGACGTCATCTGTGATACTGACTTCGATCAATTCTTCGAGGTAGGAAGGTATCAAATTTGTGTCCACTAACTACAAGATTCGACTACATTATGAAGTGTTTTACTACAAACATAATTAAGTTTAAATTAGTTAGACACGCTTCAAACATCATTAACTCACAACAACTCAAATACCTAAGTGAATAAAGTTTAGTTAAATAACGAAGTTATGTCTGAACTCGAACGCTAAACGAAGCAGCGAGAAAAACAAACTGAGAACTTTAACCAGGCGAATAAGTCGGTATCTAAACCAAAATATAACTTATTAAGCTTCTAAACCCAACATTAAGTCATTTTGACCTCACATAACTAACGCTGAAATAATGAAAGAGAATAATTAAATTCATTTCACGTCGTAATTCACAGAGGCTGGCACATTTTGCGGACTGGTCGCCAAACTCGTCGGAGTTCCATATTCTACTTGAGGTGAAACAGGAGTTTATAGAACACTTCATCAATCCGCTGCCGACCAAGTAAGTATGATGACCCCTATAGGATGGAGTATCATTATGTACTCAGCTAAGGTTCCTTTAAAAATGTTCAGAATCAAATTCTTCTAAAATAATTATGACGTCTCAATTTTTCTGCAAGCGCTGTATACTTCTTTAAATGACAAATTCACAACGGAAAACAACCCGTTACATGTATTTTCTTTAAGTAGTGGATAAGTCGTTGAAGTTTAAAATCAATAAATAAAAATTAGAAAAAATACGCTTTAACAAACATTTAATATAATTTATGTGATTAAAACATAAGTTAAACATAGGTACATAAATATATACAGTATGATATCACCATTTTTTTATGTACCTACCATTAGTGATAAACTATAAAAATAAATGTCAACCATCTGCCGACATTTCATGAAAGTAGTCCAAATATATGAGCACTTTGTAACGTAATATGCAATTCTGTAGCCTATATAGGTATTCTCGCAACTGACATTTTCATGAAAAGTTCAACGTTTTTATTATTCCAACTTCTTTAGTTTGATACGTGAAAATAAATTATGACCGACACTCTGTAGTTTAAGGAAGAGAGCTAATAATGAAAGAAAATCTAAAGTTACAAAGGTAAAACACGGACTGGAGAGCTAGTTTACAGAATTATAACATGAGACTGGAAACTCAACACTGGGATAAGTTTGACTGCACGGACGGCGTAGTGGTGTGAGTTCATAACGTATAGCGCCAACTGCCGATCATCTATCTGTGTTTTTCCGTTCGAGTGTTCAATTAACAATATGAATGTTACATATTGTGGAAATAAAGGTTGACGACTACTGGTGCAGATTCCCTTGTATGGAACTTAAGCCATTGCTAGATATATTTTACTAATATACAGAGTGAGAAAAGGACGGCGACAGATAACAACTAAATTAGAAATGTCAAACTAGTTTCCGCCTTGAACATCACTGTGTTTTTTAGAGCACACGTTTTTGCTTGTCAACAAGTTTGTAAGAGAATTTTTGTCGGAACTAAATTTAAGAGTTCTAATCTTCGTATGTCCATTTCTAATCATGTACAAGTGAAAAAGATACCAATGCACTAAAATAAGTTTAGTGCGGGCTAAACAGAATCGGGGCCTTTGAATCTTTATACCAGTAAGTTTTATTAGTAACGGCTTCTTGTCCAGATATGCTGAGCTTCCTTACTACAGAAGAGTATGTGGCCCAGAAGCGAGCGGTATCAACATCCCAGGCAGGACAACACTGGAGGGGTGGCTCGCGCGATGGGCGCTGCATCTCAGCCAGATGAAACGATTTACAGACCTGCCTTTATACCTACAGTACCTCTGCAAGATTCTGTTCCATGTGGTCGACAGAACAAGTAAGTTTTACTCATGTTAAGTCATGTTAAAATACAACAATTTGCTTCCATTCTTTTAGAACTTGTTCTTTTGTAAGCTGATTTGAAAGCCAATCTCACCACAAAGGATGCACACGACCTTAAAAGCCGTCTGACAAAAAGTTTTAGAAGCTTATTTATTCATACAAAACGCTCTAAACTTTAAGGACAATGTTAGTCGCTGCCAAAACAAAGTGAACTTTATCGTTATTTACAACGGCACCAGACTAATTTTCCGCAACTCAAGGTAAACTTCCCCTTGTTTACGTTAATGGAGTGGATATACAAGTGACGTGTGTCGATTCCCTGAATGGGTTGATAGATGGGATTAATTTGACGCGGGTGAGCTCTCGGCAACGACATTTCTCGCCCCCCAAGCCTCCTGAATCACGTTAATTGTTCTACATGAATTGTTTTATTCAGCGCCAAGGGCCAAGTCAATTTATTACGATTTTAAAGTTAATTATCGTCGTAATTTAGAACAGAATGTTGTTAATGACGCTATGGTTGGTGCACTGCGGCCGAAATTATTTTCCCCACATAATTTAATGCGCAAAATGTAATTGTATTTTAAACTGAAACATTAGCAGCATCAGTGCTTTTTGAGCTGTTTATGGTGCAATAAACACATTTTCAGTTGAAGTAATATGTTCTAATATGAATTTATAGCGTCGTAAGCCATGGTGCCATGGTCGTAAGTAGACCAAAACAAAAATTAAATGAAATGACAGCGTTTGGTTGTTCTCCAAAGGCTTAAAAATTTGGCACCTTATTCAACATTTGTAGCCAAAATCACAGCGGGTGGCAGTGAAGCGAGGCAGCATGGCTTTTCCTGTGCCGTACATATTCTACATTATATATCTTCGTCTGCTTTTATTTTAACTTTTAATTTAAAACGAGTACAACACGATATTCTCGGTCCTACGACGGAACAGTTATCGGAATAATTCTCTCTCTGTCAATATTTTATGTTACGTGACCTCTCGAGTGCTAACCGTTTTTTAAAATCGTAAATCGTGCCTCATTTTGGCTTAGCGCTCTTTGTAACTACTTATTAATAATTTATTTATGATTTTCTTACATAATATATTGCAATAAATATGTAGGAATGATGTTATTTTTCAAAAAGAAAGGTCTGATTTTTCAAATGTGTTTTATTTTTGTTGTAGGTACCGGTGCTATCACTAAACCAGCATTAGCAGAATTCTACCGGTCCGTGATCGGGCTGAAAGCGACACGAGTGGATGAAATCATTGACACGGCGTATGATCGCATGACAAGCGTGAGTTCCCTGTTATTACCCCAATATATTTAAATCAATGTATAAAAATAAAATATTATATATATTGGCACGCCATTACAGAAACTTGTGATCATTTTCGTAATAGCTTTTATATTTGTTACTTGGATATATGATCGCTTTTAGGTAGATACCTACCTACAACATAAAGATAGGGGTCCTAACCTACCTCAATATTTACCTTTCTTTCACATTGTAAAACAATGTTGGTGGATTTTAACATCTAGATATAAATGTATATAACTAGATACCTTTTTAAGTAACTAGGTACGTGATTATATTTTTTTTTAAAAGATTACTCAATGTGGGTCACACATTACTTGTAAACTTGTTAATCCCTCGTGCTAAGCTAAGATGCTTGTGTTACGAGTGGGTTCACGTCGGTAGTGTAATGGGTGGGATTCGAACCCGCAACCACATGATCGCAAGTCCGACGCCCTAGCCATTAGGCTACCGCCGCTTCTATATATTCTATATTTATAAGGCCATTAGGCGCCATCCTATATGCCATCGCTCGTACGATGATGCGCGCATGCATGTTAACATACCGAGTTCCACTGAATATCTTAATGAGGTTAGGGTCGCGCTATCATGCTAGGCAAACATAGACAGTTTCATAGCACGATGAAATCGCATCGCATTACCGCACGAGCAATGGCAATCGGACAGCTCCTAAAGGATTCTTAGAAATGGTATTTTTAAGAATAAGTATGAAACTTATGACAAATGAAAACTTGAAATATATCTATCTGCAGCTTAAACGAATCCGCTACGAGCATCCCAGTTATTCACGAAATATAAATGATAGTAAAACTAAAAAAAAACCTTTTTCTCTACAGAATGGGTACATGATACTGGACTACGGGACTTACGTGCACTGCTTCACCAACTGGCTCATGGGCAAGAACCCCAATGGGCCAGGCCAGTGGGTGCTAGTCCCACCTAAAGTGGCCCTACCCCAACCGCCATTCCCCGTCGACTACAGCGCACTGAACACGGAACCAGCTAAACTAGAACCCTACGCACCAGACAAGAAGACAAACAGACATTCAGTCATAGTATAAAAAACATTTCCTATATCCCTAAAAAGTCAATTCTTATAAGTGTTCCCTTTTTTGCACGTGTTAATATTATGAAGTCGGTGAATAATGATGACTTAAAATCCCGATACTCGACGCCCGACTGTTCAAAAACCTTATTGTGAATTCATTTTTGTGAAAACCTAGGAATTGATGCACTGAGCTATATCACAACGACTCTTGACGTAGAATAATGAGAAATCTCAATGCTGTATTGTGACGATTGTAACTGTATTTATAGTGTTAAAATATTTATATAGGATTCTAGGTTAAATAATGGACGTTCAATAACAACTGGATAGTTACACGTCCTCACCTATCCTATGAGAATTGACGAGAGCCATTAGTCTACGTATATTAACCTATGGGTAAATATAGTTATGTTAACAGTTCATGGTATGAAGAAATTATACATAACTAAAGGATAATTCGGTCACTATTTATCCTGAATTACTTTCTACGAAATAAATTGTATCCTGCCCCCTTCTGTTAAGACCTACTTGTCCCAATACCTACATGTCTTCTATTATAAAAAAAAACAATTAAATAACCTAAGCATTTTTATAACCGCCTTAAAATAATGAATAATTTTAAAACTATTCTAGTTTTTGCTTGAATGTGAAAAATAACGCTTTACCTAACTTATAAAACGTGCAATTCGACCAATTCTTGTCTCTATACATTCTAGATAAGTCGATGTAAATAATAGTTGTAATTATGCACGGTATGCAGAAACTGCCTTAAAGTTAGCATATTCACATTTCACGACATAGCCTTATTTTATACCTTAGATGTAAAATAGATATTATAGGTTACTATAAGTAAGTATATTAGTTATCTACACTTTGATTCACTGAAATAAACCCTTTCGTTTGTTACTTGTTTCGCGTATTAATTTTACCTTTATAGTGTACATACCTACAAGGTTATTAAAAATATCGCTGGTCTGCCTGCCTGTTCGAGTCGATGGTAAAGTTTTTTCAAGAATCTGAGTACCTTTTTAAATTGGATACGCCCAGTAGTGGAGTGCGTATATTCAACGAGGTAATCAGGTGCATAAAACTGAACAACTTTCCCCAAGGAACATAAGTCGAAATCATCAATTGAAAACCATCGTTTCATGCAAACATAAATCACGTGACCTGTCACTTTGTATGAAAAGTTCATTATCCATTTTAAGATTTCGACCTATGTTCCTTGGGGAAAGCTGGTTAGTTTTATGCACCTGATTACCTCGTTGAATATACGCACTCCTTTTAAATTAATCCTGTATACTAGGTAGGTAATTCTTAGACATTCTAATTTTGGCTATGGTCCCTAAACTAAACTCACACTTGTATTTCAGAGACCTGACCGATAGATGATACACAAATAATATTTCTTAATGGGTAGAGTGAGATCGATCATTCTAAGTAGTAAACAACAAACTGAAAACAATTGAATCACTAAAAAGCTTGATCTATCTCTGTTTTCTGTGAAAAGCTTAAAAATACAACCCGTCCAAAGAAGCACTAACCAATACCCATACTTCAGTCTTATGATTGTCCTCAGTAATAAAATGAAGCCTAGAAACGTATCATAAGGCAATTACGACACTGTTTACTAGTAAAACAAGAAAACATTTGGTCAGGCCTCAGGAACAGAAGGTCTTTTAAAAGCTTCACATGATTGATGTCGGGTTGAAAAGATTCCCGGCTTCTACATCCCGGTCCACCATTTTGGACATTCGCAAATCATTAATCATTCAAAGCTCTGACAAATACGTTGTATTTTATCTAGCTATCTTTATTTGTAGGTCTTTAAAAAGATGTCTTTTGATAGTGAAATGAACTGTCTATTCATTAAAGTCGGGCAAGCAGAACCTTTCTTATTCAGGACGGAATTCCTAAAATTTTACCTTAAATAGTTTATGAAAATAAACGAAATACCAAAATGTTTACTCCACCTAAAATACATATCGTCCAGTCAAAAAGTATATAAGAATATTTCGTGAATGGCGTTGAAAGCAATAATGTAAATGAAATTGAGGAGCTATGGCACAATGGAACGAATGGAACGAATGGAACACGTAAGTATGTAGGTATGACGCTAAGGTTTTGACCGGAAATATGTAAAATGTATTCTGTGGACCAGAACACACCTCGAGTCAGAAAATCTTTTGTACCTAGATTTGAGTTGGGAATAATTAACCTATTCTAATTTTATTGAGACAACGTTCGTTGTAGCATTTATTCGTACATTTCAAACTAAAAACAGACAGAATAGTTTTTATTGGTTTTTCATGTGATTTTGGGCACCTACTGTCAGTATATTAAATCTATTTCTATTCGATTTATGATCATCAATATTTTAATACCTAATCATCACGCGATAGCGTTACGTATTATTTAATTGTGCACATGTTTAAATGATTTTATGTTGAACAGTGTAAGTACAGCCGATACTGGATGTCTTGGGTTTTACTAGCAACAGCTGAAACCGGCTGAGTGGTTTTGTTTGTAACGAATATATACAACAACTACCTCCTATCACCATTATAATGTTACATTATCCCTGAGTAACAAGTTTCCTACCAGAAAAAAATATAGGGACCGCGAGCAGAGCCGCGGGCAAAAGCTAATCTCTGATAAAGAAAAACAAAAACAAGTTATCAATTTCGGGCGTCTAAAACCACGAACGTCTTTTTATGCGTCATTAGCATACTGTTAAAAAAAGTTAGGAACTTACTTTTAAAAGTGTGACACTGGAATTATGACTGGATGGATCGTCGGCTAGCCTGATATTGTTTTCGCAACTCTGTAATAGCATCATTAAACTAGACTGGGCCAACATTTTTCCGCGGGTATATTACCGCCGCCATGATAAATGGAGCGCAATATTTATCGATGTTATGTTGGTAACAACCGTTGCAGGTTTTAAGGCAACGGCAGCTGGAGGAATGCCTATTACTGACTTCTGATTTACTTCTTTTATACTTGTAAATATCTTATTGCTTTATGATCATGTCTCCATGTTGACTTGTAAACGAGGCATACCAAAGAGAAAATTACGAATTAAAAACTCAGTACATAAATTGATTGGCGCCCAAATTTAATAATAGACTGCTTGCGGATGGCAAGGCCGGCGCAACTTGGAGGAGGCCCATGTCCAACAGAAGACCGCGATGATCTGAGATTATTGATTGATTGATTAATAAAAAATGTTGGAGTTGATCTCAAAATATGTCATTTACTAGGAACAACGCAGCAAAATTCAACTGTAGGAAACTCTAAATAGTAAGTCCAAAACAATTTACAAGAAAGCCTTCAGGGATGGTAAAGTAACAATAATGATTGTATTACATATAGGAATATCTCATGAGAACCGTATCAAAAGAAAGCCATCCAACATACCCGGTCCTTTTCTAGAGGGTTCCGAAGTGGGAAGCAATCAGACAAATAATAACATTAATTTCAACGATAGAAAAACCATTTATTAGGATATTCATAAACAAGTAACAAAACAAATACTTAAGTCTAAGTATAATAGTACGGGGAATGTTTATCTAAATCGTCGATTTAGCAATAGTTTCAATCTTCTTACAGTATTTTCGTCACAGACATAAATGTGTTCACTATCATTTGTACCCATACTCAAATTGTATTTCACTTTTGGCAAAAATTTTATGCGCTTGCAAGAACTGTGGATAATTGGACATCCCATATCAACCCATGTATTCGCATTGTGGACATTTACACCCGCTCCAGGCATAATCTCAATCTTATCCTCAAACTCCTGAATTAGTAATTGTATTAAACTAATAGCTTCGTCTTCATTGGCGTTTGCTTTTTGTCCACTTGTCAGAAGTCTAGTGAAACCTAGTTCGACTAGTTTACTGACAGCTTCTACAGAATCTGCGCACACATCAAAAGCTCTGTGGAACGTCAGGGGTACAGGATAAGCCGCGTGAATGAAGTTCGCACAATTTGTCTCATCGATCTGTTGCGTGTCAGTGAGGGCGCCGAAAACAAATCTGTCGACGCCGAATTCTTTAAAAACGGCTACATCAGATAACATTGTTTCCATTTCCTCGACTGAGTAATGAAAGTCGGAGCCCGTCCGACATCTGATCATTACATTCACTTTTGGTACCTACACAAAACAAAGTGTTTTAGCACAAAATAAATAAATACCTACTGGTATCAACATACTCCATTTATCAAGTACCAACCTACCTTCAATAAATTATCGCAACCGCATTCGTAACATGATTTACGGATCGGTTTTCCGGCTTTTATATTATGGACCTAAAATATAATACAACAATGTTAATCGTTGTAGCAATTATTTGTACATTACAAACCAAAAACAAATTCAAGATGTCCAGAATACTTCTTTATTTTTCATTCAAGCTTCCTCTAACATACTCATTCCTTCCTTATCCTATCTAATCTCGTTACTCCAGTCATCCATCGAAGCATTCTCATTTCCACTGCATGCAATCCCTTTCATCAGTCCCTTTCCTTGCCTAGCATTCCGAACCATACATCGATACAGGTCTTACAAATACCTGGCCCTATTAAATGAAAATGAAACTTACCATTTCCACTATTTGTCTTACAAGCCCCGGCGTTGGAGTAAGGCCACCTTCCGAAAGAGAACTGCACACTTCCAGTTCATCAGCGCCGCCATGGATCGCGTTAATCGCAGATTCCAAGCTGTCTATACATACTTCTAGCGCCGTCGGTACCTAAACACAAAATGAGGGATTGAGGGTAAGACAATTGATCCGTATGATTGACCCAATCGATTGTAAAAATACAGAATGTTGAATTTTTGAATTTCAGGCCGTTCCATTTTCGGGTCAGCTAAGCGTATTCAGAAAAATCTGTGAATGCTTGATACTGGATACATACTTTACTATTTTCATTATTCGAATGGAATTTTATCGCCCAGGTGAAGAGTCCATACTAAAAAGCGCAGTTTTTATGCCTCTTCAAAAAAACTAATAGATTTCACTAACTACACAGGACCTGACGATGAACAAAACGCGGTTCGACGCGTGACTTCTAATTGAGAAGACAGAAGACAATTTCTAAACTACCTATCAAAGATTATCTCATCTCATGTATTCTCTTATCTTAAAAGATATAATATTATGTACGTTAGCGTAATTGCAGGTCTGTTCGTTAACTTTAAAATCTAGATATTTTCGTAGGGATTTGTATCAACCGCTCAGAGCTTGCGTAAGTGATCCCGCGGCTTCAGAAAAGGCAACGACGGAACCGGGTGCTATTAGGCATTAGTCGGTGCAAGTCCGAGGTATCCTTACGCTGTGCCCTCAGCGTAGGAATAAAGTCATTAGCGATACACCTCGACATATGTAGGTATCAATTACTCAATTATCTCACCGCAATTATGGCTCTAAAAGGCTGAAAATGGAGCATCAATTAGGTACATGATGAGCGGAGGACGAACTGTTAACGGGGAACAGTACCTATTTAGGGAACATTTGGGGGATTATTTATAAATCTTAAAAAAATAGTTAGGTATAACAGAAAAGATGGGTAAAAAATGATTTCACACCCTCTAGAATTTTCATGTGTAATGTTCAACTATAGAATGTTCATGTTGTAACATATTCATATTCGGGGCTCAGCCACGAGACGGAGAGTTCACTGAGTGTCGCGTGGGTTAAGCGTTAAACGGTTGAGATGGGTATTCGATAGATGGCGTTATAACAACGAAAATGTTTACCCATTATGAAAGTATATAATGTAATATGTTAGATATGCAAATCATGGGAAAGACGACCGTGAAGAACATACAAACTTTAAGTGGGGTTTTATTTTTCAGTGTGATGAAAGGTACGATTTTAGAAAATTTTACAAATCTACTACTACTATTGCAGAATAATATGTCTTGTAAAGCTTGAATACTGAACAAAAAAGATTTCTTTTTTTTCTACAAAGAAGTAAGGCTGATTTTGTGATCGGCTGTAACCCTAAATTATTTATTACTAAGGGCTATAATAAAAATAGATAAGTAGATCATTACACTAGGGCCGACGATAAAATATTCATAAATAATACATGTTATAAAATATACATAAATAAATATGTAATATAAGTTTAATTTACCTTTGGTTTTTCTTTCTTTTTTGGTGCCTTAACTTGCTCTGATGGTCCTGGGTCAATGTGTGTGTTGTCAAGCAATTTTTCAACATTTTCCTGCTAAAAAATATATTTACTTTACCTAAACAAATTATAAGACTTCTTAGCTAGTTTCTAGATAAGATAAAAAAAATATATATTTTATCTGTAATACTTGTGTAGATTCTAAGTTTCAGTTAAGTCTGTTTATAGATTCTATTGATTTAATAATATAATTTTTTACACAAATGTTTGTGATTCTTTAATTGCTTAATAATGTTAAGGTTCACTCACAGTTCATTCTGGTAAAAGCAAATCAGTAAAACATTACCAGGAATGTCTGAATGAAATCACATACTTTGTAATTTCCTGCAAAAGAGTTTTTTCCTTGCAGTTGGTATTTTACGTTTTTAAGTAATTATTATTTTACCTAAAAACTAGAATCATAAACATAGACACATAATTTTGTTGAATATGTCACATACTTTCATTGAACTGACCTCATCCAAAACTTCCGAAGGTATTGCAGTCCTAAAAAGTTTTTTTTCTATGAAGCATGTACTTTTAAAGTGTCTACTGCACAACATCTTATGTTGGGCATAAATTTTGCTCTGAAATTCAGGTGAAGACCAATCTTCGTTCGGGAAACAGAACTTAGCCCATGCTTCGGCTCTGAAATAGGAGGAGTATTAGAATCACCATTAGTCCACTAGAATAATTACATAAGTCAAGTCTTTGTTTAGATTGACGGGCCTGTTGGTCTAGTGGTTAGTGACCCTGACTGCTAAGCCGGAGGTCGTGGGTTCGATTCCCACCCAGGACAAATGTTTGTGTGATGAGCACGATCATTTGTTCTGTGTCTGGGTGTTATGTATCTATAATATGTATGTATTTAGAAATATATAAGTATGTTTATCAGTTGTCTGGTTGCCATAGTACAGGCTCTGCCTAGTTTGGGATCAGATGGCCGTGTGTGAGCTGTCACAAGATATTATTATAAAAAAAAAAAAAAAAAAAAAAAAGATTATAGTTCATTTCGATTGATAACGGGTATAGGTACTTCGGAAGTTCTGAATTTAATATGGCACTCACCGAACGTTACTTGTTTTGCCTGGTTTTGGAAAGCGGTGAATGGTGATGCCTGCACTCTCATCATAGGTAGATTTACACAAGACGCACTTTCGGCGAAAGTCCGCCATCCTTAATTATACACATTGGAACTTGTGCCCTAAAATAAATAAAATAGGTATCACTTATCACAAATGACATTACAACAACAACAATAGAAAACATAAGAACTAGACGTTGAATAGAGCTCCGTCGGGATGTCGAAGATCGACGAGAAAATAAATAAATAGAACGAAACGATTGAATCATTCATTGACGTTTATCCTTCATTCACTACTCAGAGGTGAGAGGAGTAGGCTGACTTTGACATTTACATTGCAGTGCTACGAGTCTACAATCTACAACCTCATCTACAACCGTCTACAACCCTTCATGAGCAACCTCATCTACAACCTTCTAAGGCAACATGAAAAAAAGTGATAAAAAAAATCACCTTTCCTTTACTTTTCACAACACATGGGTATAAAAAGTAGGTATAAAATATATACTAACAAATCCACCCACTGGCCCATAAAAACAAGCCATTTCTTATTTTGGGTTTTGGGGACTCAACAATTAAAAACTATATTCTTAATCTTTTTTTGTCATCTTTTCGTATCGTAAGGTAATATTCGATTAACCAATATAGTTAAATGCTACGTTTTATTACCAACAACCAAAAGGTTTCTTTGAATTTTTATGTACGACATCCTCTCTACAAAGCTACATTATTATCCCAGGAAGACATAAGAGCCAAAAGAGTTTTTTTTTTATTCGCCACCGAGAGCACGGTGCAAGATCTGGGTTGAACCGCACACATCGCCAGCTTATAATAGGTACTATAATAACCTCAGGACATCTGCCGCCCGAAGGGAATCTGCAGTGGCCTTTATGAAAAGCTCTCAACCGATTGCGAAGCCAGGTAGGTCGCTGCAGACACAATTTGGCAAAATAGGGGACCCTTCGGATAGACGGATACCCAGGACGAGTGCGGCTTTCCCGGCAAGACAATGCCGCGCATTTGTTGGATTGCTCAAAGTATCTTAAGCATTTAAAGTCACCTACTCAGTTCTTGAAAAAGTCTACGATCATCTCGAGAAGAAAAATAAGAAGAAGATTAACAGGCCACAGCAGTAGCGCAGTAGCACTGGGAAGTAACAAAACAGAAAACTAGTTTTCGAACGTATTGCCACTTGGCCAAATGGTGCTATATTCACAATGGTTTGTTCCTTTTGACATTTCGAGTTCGATGTAAAAGGACACGCGAACGTAGGCAAAGTATCGCCAACGTTCGCTTTCTTTTATCAGAGGTAATTAGAATTTTTCTTATTGCTTAACAACCTACATAAAATCTTATTAAATACTGAAGTTCACTATAATAAAACGTATTTTATAATAAATAGTTGTGTCATGTATTAGTGATTGAGGTTATATCGAAGTCTGTGCCACATATCGGACGAAAGTTTTTGTGTATTTTAAATTAGTTATCAAGTTTTTTGGGTGGTAAAGTGCAATTTTTTGGTAAACAGTTATGTCTCGAAATAGACACCATGAGGAGACTGACAAACTTACGCGTATCGCTATCGTGAATGCGGATCGTTGCAAGCCTAAAAGATGTAGGCAGGAGTGCAAGAAGAGTTGCCCGGTGGTGCGTATGGGCAAGCTATGCATCGAGGTGACTCCTAATGATAAAATCGCCACCATCTCTGAGGAGCTCTGTATTGGATGCGGTATTTGTGTCAAGGTAATCACTTTTATCCTAATTAGAATGTTATTATTTTTGCTGATTAATGCAAACAGTCTCGTGATCGTGTTGTTTTCTATAGTTAGTCATAACATAAATGTCGATGGAAAATTCCATTATGGTCTATATTGTTATTATTCTAATGAAAACAAATAGTAAGTTGTACCAGGCAACTTTCATCCTAGTTGTTTCTTATTTCATCTTATGTAATTCTACCATATGGTAACACTAAATAAGTTTAAACTTTTCAGAAATGTCCATTTGATGCAATTACCATCATCAATATACCATCCAATTTGGAGAAGCATACTACTCACCGGTACTCCAAGAACTCTTTCAAGCTCCACCGGCTACCAATCCCTAGGCCTGGTGAAGTTTTGGGGCTGGTTGGACAGAATGGTATAGGGAAGTCAACTGCTCTGAAGATCCTTGCTGGAAAACAGAAACCCAACTTGGGACGCTTTGCTGTAAGATTTAACTTATCCTTCTTTATTACACATGCATGTTATATGAATAATATTTTTATAACAACACTGCCTCATTGTGTAAAAAAATATTTAATTACAATTAATTAATTTAATATTTACATTACACAAGGCAACACTTATCTGAGATTTAGTATACACAATTTGTTTTAAATGAGAGAAACCATTATCACACAAATATCTTGTAAGCTCCTATCTTTATTGACCAATAATCATATAATTATTATACTTCGGTGAAATTCAGGAAACTTTCATGATTATTTTCCTTTGTTGCCTAATTTTTCTATAAGATTATATTGATAATATTGTTGATAAAGTTATTTTAATGTATTGTTGTAATACAATTAAATAATGTGTAAATCAACAGTGTACAGCTGTTATATTCACATACTATTATACTAACATACTAACCTCATTCAAACTGTATAAATGACAGTTTCTCTTTGAGGAAGCATTCTGCATTAAAATGAGTTTCAAAGGGAGATTGTCTAGTATGCCATCCATACCAAACAGGGCCACGATTCTGGCACAGTCACTTAGTCACAAAGATTTAATTGCAATCTTCCCTGTACATTCAAAATTCGAAAATATTTGTCAGATCATTAAGTTTGTTAAAATAGCTTATTAGCCAGTATAATGTAAATTGATTTCTTAAATACCTCATATGTAAAGCTTGACCAAAGAATATTATCACTAGACAATATTTCTGTTGACTTATCATGAGACATAATTTTATTTCAATAGTCATAGTTTTTGCTAAGTAATAACTCTTTCATCAATTTACCAGGATCCTCCAGACTGGCAAGAGATCCTGTCCCACTTCCGTGGGTCGGAGTTGCAGAACTACTTCACTAAGATCCTAGAAGATGACCTGAAAGCCCTGATTAAGCCTCAATATGTGGATCAAATCCCTAAGGCTGTCAAGGGAACTGTTGGGCAGTTGCTAGACAAGAAAGATGAAAGGAAGAACCAACCAGAAATCTGTAGAATGCTTGGTAAGAATATTATCCTTCCATAATTATAAAACACTCAAAAACACGAATAATCGATGTAGGTATTCAAGCAGCCAAACTTAAATGGAACTGGGCTGGTCACGTTAGCCGCATGACTCTGGATAGGTGGGCTAAAATAGCTACAGAGTGGGTTCCTGATGTCGGAGCTCGCAAACGAGGCAGGCCGAGGAGACGGTGGCGGGATGACATCGATCGCTTCTTAAGCGATTGGCGTCAAGTGGCTCAAGACCGAAAGGTGTGGAGCCAAGCAGGGGAGACCTTTGCCCAGCAGTGGGACAGTAATTAGGTTAAGGAAAAAAAAAAAAAAAAAAAAAAAAAAATATAAAAATTCTGAAACATAACAATGGAAAATGAGAGGCTTCTGTGCTTGGCAAAAGCCAAGAAGGTAGTGTCAAAGGCTAAGCAATGATTAAAGGCTTGAGTGATTGAGTTGTTCATAAATCTGTTGCTACTTTACCTTAAAATTACAGAGACGGCATGAGACTCAACGGCTGCTTCAAACTGATTGACGTTTCAGTATTCGGCCATAAAGCTAGCCTAACTATCCCTTAGAAAGTAAATTAAGCACTTTCTGATTCACAAAGCAAAATGGCTATCTCCAGTGTGTCCATACTTACCAATGAATACTATTCTCACACCTATGACAATAAAAAATTAATGGTCGTCAATATTTTGTACACAGATTTATCGCACATTCGTGACCGCGAGATCGCGGCGCTCTCTGGTGGAGAACTGCAGCGTTTTGCTATTGCCATGGTATGCATCCAGAATGGAGATATCTTCATGTTTGATGAACCTTCCTCTTACTTGGATGTCAAGCAGCGTCTTAACGCCGCCCGCACAATTAGGTCCCTCATCCATCCTGACAAGTAAGTATTATGTACTCAATGTTGGTTTTGGTAACTTGAAACATATTGGCATGCCTTCAAAATTATTAATATTATAAATAAATATGATAGTTGAGAACGCATTTCTTCGGTCAATATGTTCATGCATGCATTGACTCATGCATGTTTTGTAATTAATTTTATGATGAAATGTTCGATATTTGGATCTAGGTTCATCATAGTCGTGGAGCACGACTTGTCTGTGCTAGACTACTTATCTGACTTCATTTGCTGTCTGTATGGTGTTCCTGGTGCTTACGGAGTTGTGACTATGCCCTTCTCGGTCAGGGAAGGTAAGTTTTAATACAATATTAATGAAGCCTCGGTTTTGGAGCTATGTTATTAATTTGAATCTAAATTTTTTTAGGTATTAATATTTTCCTTGATGGGTTTGTGCCCACTGAAAACATGAGGTTCAGGACTGAGTCGCTAGTTTTTAAAGTCGCCGAGTCTGCCACAGAGGAGGAGGTAAGTCTAGTATATATTTCAACATAAATCTAATGTAATATTGCTGGCAAGGCTTAATTTTCAAATTACTCGACAGATTAAAAGAATGAACCATTATGAGTACCCTGAAATGTCCAAATTCATGGGAGACTTCAGCTTGAAAGTCCATCCTGGGGAATTCTCTGATTCCGAGATTTTAGTATTACTTGGAGAGAATGGAACTGGAAAAACTACATTTATCAGAATGTTAGCCGGCAACTTGGAACCCGATGAAGGTAAATTATTTACGACTAAAAAATGGTTTATGTAAAGCGGCGCTACATTTTAATTTTTAATGATGATTTTCTTTCTTACCCCAAAATTACACTTTTTTACATCTTCGGTGTGTATCCGAACATAAAAATAAAATTTGTAATGGCAACACTTCTCACGAATTGTCAAATTTGTGAAAGTTGTCAAATTGTCAAAGGGCTTCGGTTTTGTTGTAAAAAATTCTTCTTTTATCTTATTTGTGTATAATCCTAGTATTTACTGTGATATTTAGCCGAAAAGAATCCTTTATTTAGAATCTCTAATAAATTTGCGTTATATAACAATGTAGACATCATTAAAAAAATGAGGTTATAGGTGTATTGCAATAAGTGTATTTTAATGAATTTAAACATATTTAAGTCTTTGAAATGGCTAGAACTGAGTTATTCGATTTGTTTTTTCATCCTGTGTTTCAAAAATGTTTAAAACATGCGGAATCCTGTGCATCAAACGAAGGTATAATGCAAAGAATGTCTGACAATAAAAGTCAATATTTGTACATCTATTTTGTCGACGTTACTATTCTATCAATCGTTTTACTTTATTTTGATTTTCTATGAATGCTACCAATTAATTCGCGAGTTGTGTACCCTATTGTGTAGATAAATTAGGATGTATCAAATATTTTTTATTTAATAGGTTGAACGTATTTAAAAAAATTCATGTAAAATTGTCAAAAATGTTTGCTCTTTATGGCTTTTCTGTATTCAAACATTGCATATATTACACATAATGGAATTATTTCTTCAATTAAATTCAACATATTAAATAATACATCAAAACTTTTTTTACACACAATATAAGTTACTAATGATACTTATTTTGTCTGGTACAATATGGGATGTCAGATACGGTACCATTCTGATGGCTCTATCTCCTCACCATGATGATGGTTTAGCCCTGTATTAGCTGTCTTTAATCAAGAGACGCCTTTTTGTTTAACCACTTGTAATAGTTACATAGCTTATAACTACTACACAGTTTTAAGTGTCTGAAGTCAATATGTATTATACTAGTACAATAATTTCAGGTTCAGGCCAGCTCCCGCAGCTGCACATTAGTTATAAGCCACAGAAGATATCTCCCAAGTCTCAAGGACTGGTGCGCAGCTTGTTGCATGACAAGATTAGAGATGCTTACATACATCCACAGGTAATAACATAAATACAAAAAAGATACTGCATTTATTTACTGTCTAACTATTTACAACTGGGTAGGGCTAGATATAATTATTTGTTAATGTAATAATTTGATATTTTTGTTATTTCCATGAGGCATAGTCACTGGAGCTTAAGCCTTGACTTAAATAAAGATTATAAAAAAAACTATTTACAACAATAAATTGTCTGGGATTTAAAAGAGAGTTTGCTACTTGGACAGGCCTATGTCCAGCAGTGGACAGTGATAGGCTGAGGCAATTGATTGAGATGCCACCTGAGTTAGTTTCCACATTTCTTTGATTCCAATGAATATTATGTCATAACATGTCAATGATTACATTGACATGTTATACATAATATTCAAAAAGTGAAAAGTGATGATATTATCCTACTTACATACAGAATTTAATAATTTATTAATTCTTCTATGCTTCAACTTATAAGTGGGACAACTGTTTTCCATTTTATGAAAGTTGCAAAGTTTGTTTCTTGCTTATTTGTATCGTGGGCTTTTGAAAAATATGGGCTATGTTCAATACATTCTGTGCTTACTACAGTTCTTTTGCCCGCTGCTTTGCCTACCTAGATTTTGGTTATTGCAGCAAACAGGCTATGAAATTCTTGAAGTTAGGCACAAATGCTTATCCCATGCGGGGATCGAACCTGCAGCACGTCGCGCGCCATGATAATTTGCGTGGTGACCTATATACTACTCGGCTATCCATGCAGTTTAATTAATTTCATTTTTTTTTTCAGTTTATCACAGACGTGATGAAACCGATGAAGATTGAAGAGATCATGGACCAGGAGGTTCAGAACTTATCTGGTGGTGAGTTGCAGAGAGTGGCGCTGGTGCTGTGTCTCGGCAAGCCGGCCGACGTCTACCTTATTGATGAGCCCTCTGCCTACCTTGACTCTGAACAACGTTTGGTAGCTGCTAAAGTTATTAAGAGGTAAATATTTAATTATTATTTTACTGTGGGTCTTGAAATACCTACTACACTTCTAGTTTAGCAACTAGTGTCCTACAATAAAAATATTTATTGTGACGTATTTTCGCATAGACAACTCAACCTATATTTTGGTGACGAAATTAACCATAAATACTGGCCATTAATGTCCCACTGCTGGGCACGGCCTCTTCCCATATTGAGAAGGATTCCTTTTTTTTGGAATCCAGATTTTCCTCACGATGTTTTCCTTCACCGTTTGTCAATCATAATAATTATTATTCAAGGTTCATCCTCCACGCAAAACGCACCGGCTTCGTAGTAGAGCACGACTTTATAATGGCGACGTACCTCGCGGACCGCGTCATCGTATTCGAGGGCACGCCGTCCTCGCACGCCACTGCGCACGCGCCGCAGTCGCTGCTCAACGGCATGAACAAATTCCTCGAGCTGCTGGGCATCACCTTCAGAAGGGACCCTAACAACTTCCGGCCCAGGATAAACAAACACTCCTCCGTTAAGGTGAGATACATAATAATGACAATTTTATTTATTACAAAAATGTAGTGACTGCACTGAAATAAATTGGTGAGCCCGGTACCCAACAAGTTTCGATTTCGTTTTTAGTGAGGTTAATTTCGAGTACTCAATAAAAATTTCTTTTTTTTTTGCTGTTTAGTTAGAAAGAAGGACGACCGCAGTTAAACTTAGCTTACTTAAAATTAACCCACTAATCTAGTCAATGAAATTAAAAGTAATGACCAAACAGTACCCTCCATCTACGCCATAAAAGCCCTAGTTGAGCATGAAAGCCAGACATCTAGTGCCTGGCGCTGGTCTGCGTATTTAGTTTTGTTTCTATTTTACCTTTCTTTTATGTATGTAGGTAGATCGTAAAAAAATAATAAAGTTATAAAAATTTTCATGTTAGTTATACATAAAAGTGAATAAACTAAAGTTCAATGAAACTATTAAAGCTTTGTTTCATCAATTTATATTATTTTTGTTACAGGACATAGAACAGAAACGCGCAGGCCAATACTTCTTCCTCGAAGACTAGAGCTGAGAGCGACAACTGTATTTATATATATTGTATCTGTCACAATGGTGATAGCCTGCCACCCGTGTATTTCCAATTAAATGTATTACTGTAATAAATCATGTTTTATACAACCGCACACTCCATCAACTTATTTATCGTATAATTAACTTGATGATGAAAACAATTTCTCTTGCCTTCTCTCATATAAGTACATCTATATTGTCCTTGCCGTGTTTTCTTGAACTGACCCCGTTAACTGTCAAAACAGAATAATAACATAAGCAATTATTTCATAATATGAGTGAGAATGAAAATGTAAAAATAAAAATGTTTAGGTACTGAAGAGGCTATGAATGACGATCTGCAAAGAGTTCTCTATAGATTGGGGGAATAACGGCAGAGGGGTTTTCAGTATCGACAGTTCCGATCGTTTTCGTTTTCCTTGACCTATGCATTAATGTAAGTATAACTAAAGGTATGAAGGTTGAGATCCTTCACGAATAACAGCCAAATAAAAGTAGAAGAGGTTGAAAATGGCTACCGCTTATTGACGCTAGTCGCGCGCACAGAGTACATTTTACACACAGGGCAGTCGTGCGTATATAGGATCCATACGCAAGTTTACTAATGAGGATTGTGGAAAATGGGAAAATATGAGTAGGTACGCATTAGAAAAGATTTCATGACTTCGTGCACTAGGAGTGCCCACTGGGGAGTGAAATAAGCCTCCATTTTCGGACGGAACTAACAGATGCACGGGGAAAAATAAATAATAAGTCTTTTTGGTCTCCGGTAATGCAAAGCATAACCACTATAACCTCGAACATGTGTAGGTTGTCCGGCTTCCTATTTCTGGACCGACCCAGGTGGTGCCATCGTCTGCTGACCCCCATTGTGTTGAATACTTCACCCAGCGGTGGTCCTGTATACGGCTAATGAGACGACTCGCCCAATCTTAGTACAGTCTGGCAGCCTTTTCTTTCCAACGTCAGTTATCCCTATTATGGGCCGCAGTGCAGGCTATCGATTTTCCGTTCCTGCGTGTTTTTGAAAGATATTAACTGGCCCAAGACTTCAAGTAGACACATCTTGGTACATAAAGTATCTCCTGCCGATTCAACTTCACCCTACCCTTGTTGCTTTTGGTCAAATTACAGTGTTATAGACAGATCCAAAAGAAGTCTCACCCACGAGCTAGCTGGGCTCAGTTCTTGGAGCATAAAAGGGTGAAAAGAATATTGTCGTCGGCAAATCGAAGCTTCTGGAAATCACAATACTCTAAAAGTACATAATGTTCTTCGGACTGCTTTAATTGCATAATTTTTTATCATTCATACAAGTAATAATGAAAGAAAGTCATTTTCCATTAAATATCTGTATAGTACCTACTTATAATAGTAAAATGGGTACCAATATGAATTACGTTACGTAGCACATTCGTTGTACACGCGACATTTCCATTAAATTTAATGACTCCTGTTTGTCCCCATTCCTGGCATAGCGTTTGAAGTTCTTCCAGGTAGTAATATTCGGTTTTTAATGACTTAAAATAATCAAAAATAATGTTCGTTCATTTCTTGGAACTAAGTACTCTCTAAAAGTAGCTAATAAAGTTATCGAATAAACTAATTTATGTGACAGAATGCTAATGCTGAAAATTTCAAGAATACTGACACTGCAACTTTCTAAATATGCGAATATCACGTGCTACATAGCTTTCAACAGAAATATGTCCCCGAGAGTCTAGATTAATTCAGATTAATGTAATTTTTGCAACATTGTAAGAACAATAAAGATTATTTTCTTCATTAAACAATAATAACGCATTCTTAGGAACAATTACTTGTAACCAACCTGCGACTACTGGTTTACCCAAGGAGTTTAAATAATATAACAACCTCCTTGGGTTTACCGCACCAATTCTCGAGTTCCAAAATAAACGTGGAATATTGCAAATTGTAGTCGAAAGACATAAAGCCTCTCTTAACCCTACCCGTAACAGCACGTTAGCCGTTAGCGGCTCAGTAATTGCATTTTTAACTGAGCTACAGAGGTGCCCGAGTGTTCAAATTTATCTTTCCCGATTACAGGTATTACACCAAGACGTGCTACATTAGGACATACGTGCACTAATAGGGAAGGAGTTAGAACTTTTAATGTTGAACCAGTAGGCCCAGGTTCGAGTCCTGCCGGAGGTTCAAATTAGTATTTCCATTTGTTAGTTTGTAAGTTTATTGTTAGTAGATTAGGTTACGATGGAATAAATGTAGCTACTTAGCTAGATAGGTACCTACCTAGAAACGGCAGATGTCGAGAAACCAGTAATTAATTTGGTTACCTTTGAATTATATCAATGACGTACCTACTGCTTATTAATCCATTAGGCACCGGTGTAAAACGACGCACAAGATATATTTCTTAATAATTTAAGCAAAAGATGACATGCCTATTGGTGTAGTGGTTAGTGACCCTGACTTCTAAGCCGGAGGTCGTGGTTCAATTTCCACCCAGGACAAATCTTTGTGTGATGAGCACGATCATTTGTTCTGTGTCTAGGTGTTACTTATCTATATTATGTATGTTTTTAGAAATAAATAAGTATGTTTATCAGTTGTCTGGTCACCATAGTACAGGCTTTGCCTAGTTTGGGAGCAGATGGCCGTGAGTAAAAAAAAAAGTTTTATTAAAGAACTTTATTTTAAGATACTTAATCTCTGTAGATACTAGCTGTGCCCTGCGGTTTCTTTTCTCCCAAGACAAATAACTATAATAATAAATCTTAAACGAGAATTGAGCTATCTAATGCAATTTGTTCTAATTCGAATGGTAGTTTTAGAGAGAGAACTTTTAAACGAACAATAAAAAACTTCCGCTTCGTTGTAATAGTACTTATTGATTTTATTTCCATTGATCTGGCAATAACAATGTACAATCTAACTACGTTGTAGGTTATTAATAAATGTAGTATCAGTATGAAAACAGATGAATAATCATCGTGATAATGAATCACATAGTTCCTCAGTTCCTCTCCGGTAGTGATCTAATCATGAATAACATCTGTGACGACACATACTACATGGAATACATAATTAATAAAACTAGGCAATCATGAATACTTATTTAGCTTACTACACAAGCCTACAGGTATTGTTATTTGTATTTTGTGTGCATGCCAGTTGAATTGAATTCGCTTTTAATTGAATTATTGTCAGCCACAGTGAGAGTAACCTCTTTATTACTCTTTATCATGATACATATATCGTTACTTTCTTGATCTCATGTCCCCATTAAATGACGTTTTGTCGGTTTTAATCATTGAGTCAATGTATTTTTAGAGTTATGACTGATGAAGCTGGTGCTGAACCAGGAAAACTTATAACGGATGGTTATATACTATTGGACGATGCGTAGAGTTAAAGCACCGTAGTCACTATGTTAGATTCATTATGGAGTACCTAGACATCTAAGCACCTATAATTTTAATTGATCGATATCAATGAACTTATGTAATGGGTTTATTTATGTAGGTAATATGTGCACTCACGAAGTTGTACCCTGTGAAATCCTGAATGTCAAATAGGTTGCGAAAGTCAGACAGTCGCTCAAGTGAAATACGGTATTCAGCAGAATCCGGTAAGACTGAATGAAGACTTTACATAGCTTGGGAGAGGGCAGATCTTTTTACTATACTTAAAAATCTTTTTAAATCTCAGGAACCTGTCAAATTGAGACCCAGAATACCTACCTACTGAGAACTGTGCAGTATCCTGAAAAGTTTTCAAGGAAATACTTTTTGTGAGCATGATTATTATTTTGTAGACTTTATAGGTACTTACCTAGTTAGTCTGTCTGTAGAAAGTAACAACAACCAAAGAAACGACCGCGACGCCTCCAAAAAAAGTTTAAAAACAACGAATAACTGAAAAAAGTCTTTGGTATATAACGGGAAGCTTTGAGTTATATGAACTGCATATTAAAATATAAATAAAATAAGAATTTGCATCTCTTTTACGCTATTCTGATACATAAACGTGTAGCCCAACCGGAATTTTCATATTATTTGGTTCTCAGAAACTCTCACACATGCGGCTAAGAACATAGGTAGGTACGATGACTTTCTTTACAACTCATTGTTTTCAACGCAATTATAGTAATTGCTGGTTTGCTTAAATCGTTATTAGGAATAAGTAATACTTAATAGGGACCTACTTATTAAGCTTGAACATACGCTAATGATTTCATAAACAGCAACACACGGTTGCTTTACAATCAAATGCAAAAACAATAGAATATTAGAATAATTTGTTTTTTTTTTACGAATAATAAGTACCTAATAATAATATTGTTTAGAACCTTCACGGGTACGCGGAGTGGGCGCGCGACGACCAGCCGCGGTGGCGGGCGAGCGGCATGCGTCGCCGACTCTCTGCCGCGGTGATGTCATCGCGGGCGAATAACCTACGTGGCACAGGGGTCGCAAACATACATCTATCTTTGATAAATGAACTTTAATAAATTCTGTTTTTTACATTAACAGGTTTTGGTCTTTTCATACAAGGTTTTGTCTGATTATGCTTAATGGCAGTGGCTTAACTCTTGTAGGTGTAAATAAATTCTCAATATAGGTCTCGATCAAGAGATGAATACAAATTAGTGGAAGATCTCACATAAATCACATCCATATCGGTACGTAGAAACCCATTTCAGAATGTAAAAAAATTGGATAAGAAACAAAGGTCGCGCCCTGCGATAATCGAATCCGTAACTGTAGGTACTCCCACCTGCGCTCCTCATCACTGCGAGCTCTAGGTGGCATTTATAATTTAATAAACACTGATGGGTAGTTCTCATGATGAGCTTACTCCAATTTTATGACCTATATTTTCTAGATTCATTTCCTTCGCAACGTTTCAGGTAAAATGTTCATCTGCATTGCGCAAGCTAGCCGAAGGTTGGCTACCTCTGTTCGGAGCGAGAGGCGAGAGGGCGAACAAAAACGGCTTCGACCGACCTCACTGAGTTTCATTCGAGTCGCGAGTATTTCGGAATCCGGTCTGTTTTTAGTGATTTGGGTGTGTCGCTGACTATAAAGTACGTACAAATTTGATGCATTTACTTTATATTATGCTATAAAATGTACTAGTTAGCTCGTTAATTACAGTTTAGTGCACATAAATATGTATTGATTTCAGTATCTCAAGTGTAGTGTACAATTTGCCGGCAGGCGACGCGCTGGCGTGCCGATGTTTGTTAGCTAAAAGCCGGTCCGCGTTGATAGCAATTCAGTTTAAGTTTTATTTTTAGCGCATACGTGAAACGAGTTAGTAATAATATTTTCTATTCTTCAGGAATCTATCAACATGAGTGGACAACAGTACTACCCCTACAAGGTAAGTCTACCTGCCTACATTACTTAACTACCTACCTACATGGCTTTGGCTATAATTCTATAGATTTCTCACGGGATGATGTCATCTTTCAGTAACCTCGGATATAGTATAGCTCGTTAGGTACAAAACAAATATTTTTTTACTAATTAGGCACGACATACATTGTTATAAGATTAATATATTATGAAGGTGTTACGGTGAAGAGTAGAAGTGGGTAAGTAGGAAGGGATATCAAGAAATATTTTTTTTTATGGGAAAATAGGTCTTTGTGCCTTTACTTTTTTGTTCATTTCCTATGTATTACCAGACACCTTTTACATGGGAAAGTGGGTATAATACTTATGATGGTATTTCTCTCCATTAGGGAGGCACTACGCCCTTTTCGTGCTATGGCTAATCTACTAAACCATGCCAAGGCCGAACAAACTGGTCGTATTGAAGGGAGGAAATTGCCATAAACACTTTATAGATACATACCTACTGCATAATGACGTCATTTCTAGTCTCATGTAGCGGTTAATAATAAAAGTTCAAAGGATTCTATCGTATGATTACTTCAGACTTTTCACGGATTCCCTAATTAATTGTTGCTCTATTGGTTGATTAGAAGAGTTAAAATCTTGTGATTTATCTACTATATTATATACTTTAGCGAATTGAACATGATCGAAGAATTTTGTTACTTACGCCTTCAAGATCCTACTTAATGTACTCGCTCTTTTCAAAATAATATTTAAAGAGATTAATTCATTTCGAAGATTTTGTGTTAAGTGTAACTAATGCTTAGTTAAGTATCTGAATATTTTGTCATTATTATTTCTAGAATTAAACAAAACACTTCACATGCTGTGCCAATAACGTCATCCTTATATCGAACCCTGGTTTCTTGTTAACTTGTTAGTCATCAATGAACTTACTACGAATTCGTTGAGATGTCGAGCCAAACAATTCTAGTAGGTACTCGATTGTAAATAACTTTACGTTTGCCTGTCATCCCAATACGTTGTTGTGTCAATAGTGAATACCTACATATTATAATCATGTACCTAGTACAGACAGCAACAAAAGTCGATGAATACTTGACAATTAGATTTAATTACAAAACACCGAAATTTATTCAAGTTCCAGGATGTTATAGAGTTAGACCTTCATGATTAGACTTTTTTTACTCCAAGTAGCAATTAAATTAAGTTGTTTTCATAGTGATTTTTACAACTGATTAGCAACTTGTGTTGCTGACTGTACCTAACTAATGTTATGTTGTTTCCAAACAATAGTTCGGTCAGTGGGTCATCTTAGGGGCGGTTCAGTAACGTAACAATATTATGTACTCTAGCAAATCTGAAATGTACCAATATTTTATACCTAGTTCAATGAAGCAGTCAATGCTTGTTGAGGTAAAATATAAATAAAATCGAAATTTGAACATAGACATATTTCAATCTACTGAACAGAATAAGGGATTTAATTTTCTTTCAATCAAATAAGCTAACGATTGGAGACTAATCCGAGCCTTATGAAAGTGAGTTTTCACGCCTAGAGTCACTCATGAACAACCTTACATGCTTATGCAACACCTTTAGAACGTTATTGTAGTAAAATAATAATAAACTTAACTATTCGGAAAAGATTTTCTGCAGGAGTGCAGGGTGTTTACGTCACAACAATAAACAAATCTTACATACAATCTATCTAGTCCTCAATTTTCATTATTTCCCTTTTTTTTACATAGTGCACCCCCACCGTGTACCCCGCGGAGCCCTTCGACGCCGCCGCCGATGCGGAAACCCTCCGCAAGGCAATGAAAGGGTTGGGCACCGATGAGAAAGCCATCATCGATGTTCTCTGCAGACGCGGAATCGTCCAGCGTCTGGAAATCGCTGAAACCTTCAAGACTAACTACGGAAAGGTAAGATTGTTCAGTTATATTTTATTTAGTATTTTTTGGGTCACCCCGATTCTATGCGATCAACATTAGTGATGACTTTGATTGATGAATTTGACATGATTCAATTGATATTTTGTTAATCTTTTGGGCGACGTTGGTCGACCAATTAAATAAGTGGAGATCGGAAATGACAGCATATTAAATTGAACATGTAAATAATCTAAGTGAAAACTAACTAGCTTATTTAATTTCTATACTTAAATAAATAAAACTGCTTTCATAGATTGTTATGGCTGAAGACTAAAACGTCGTCAGTTTTAAGTAGCCGCCGTGAATTCTCATGTCATCTCTGTCACATAAAGGTGTAAAGTAAAGACAAGTAGACATCTAAGTTGTGTTTCAGTATTTGACGGTTGAATATTAATTTTATTGTGGAAATTACCTGCTCTAATCTACACGCTTGAGTTGAGTGAATAAATGAATCAAAAGTCTGAAAACAACATTTTACAACAGGAAATATTACATGTTATATCATAAGTTTAACTACATCGTAACATTTTCTCCTAGCAGCTAGCTCTCTTAGCTCAGCATTATTTGTTTGTATAATTATCTTACGTGTCACTTCTAATTACTACGTGACTAAGAAAGTCTGTAACATCGTTATATTTAGCTCGTATAATCTTGAAACTGACAAGCTAGACTGTATAATTAAGTTGGAAAATAATAGAGTAATTATAACAAGGATACTCGCTAATAAACGTTACTATTTACACTAGAATCAATGTTAAATGATTCACACCGTCCAGTTGGAGAAGAAAAAATCTAATGTCATTGCAAAGAGGGCTGGATCATGAATCAACGATGACTAAGATTGCGGAAGGTTGCCAAGGCCGTGGCAACTTGAACCATTTACATTACAATACAAGGTTTTTGGGCCAAACTTCAAAATACAATCATAATTAAGGTAATTAGCGGTGACGTAATGCCTCGTGATATAATGTTTTTTGCTCATCTGGTTTTTAATAACACTTCATGATAATGTGAAGCTGTGATAAAAAAAAAACGAAACACTGTTGTTTTATAAAAAAAAATAAGATATTTTTTTTAACTTCGCTATGAACTATGATTCCCGTTCGTCGTGTAGGTAGTTGCAGGCCGGTCCTTAAATTTATATTTAGGGAATACACAAACCAAGATCCTACAATCCTTCAACTACCTATACTCCATTTATTATAGCATTAGAAAAAAGAGGCTCGCAGAAGCAGGAATTGAAAACATTTTATTTCAAAGAAATTGTTTAAAGTACTTAAATAAACGAAATAAAACTTTTTTTTTTAAATTACGCTTTATTTATAACAATATCTTCATCACACATTACAAACTTACACCAAAACAATGAATGAGACAACCAATCATGTCATGATGACTTAGATTTAATTAAGATTAAAATAAATGTAATTTTTAGAACATTATTTTAATTAAAATAACAACTTACAACACACTATAGTGAAACTTCTTCGTCTTCATCATAGGATTTAGTCATAATAAAATAATAAATAAACAAATAATGGTAGGATAATAGTAAAACTAAAAACGTTCCAGTATTGTTCGTCACTGCTTCTTTTAGCTTTTTAGCATTGACACTGTCATTTTAGATTGGAATGAAATATTATAAATAAATGAAAGCCACATAATTTGTTATGAAAAATGGTTAACATGATTACAAATAAGTGTGACAGCTGGTATGTAAATAGATTTTAATTTATAGGCGTCAATCGTAACTGTAACAAGTTTATTGTACTTTTGCAACAAAGTGTACATTATAAATAACCTTTTTTAACTTCTGTCTAATGCTATTTTAAATGGAGTATAGGTATGACTATCTTCTTTGTACCTAGATTTGGAAAATAATCCTACATGAAAATCCTAAATGCTATAAAGCTATATGACGTCAACTAACTGCTTGAAATGATCCAAATTCATACATTTTTAATATTACTTTTAATACTTCTCACAACAATAATTTATTGTTTATAAGTACCTAATTGAATAGTGTAGTAATATGGTCATAAATTATTCAAAATATACTTAATTAATGTTTTCTTTGAGCATAATTTGCTATATCCAATATCTAGAGTTCTAGACTTCTAGAGTAAGTACCTACAGTAGGTACTTCCCCACGGGGTGGCATTAAAAATTCCTCCCCTTATAACTCAACTGAAATGAATTTTAATGCGTTAAGTACCTATTTCTTCGAAGAGGTACAGATAATTACAGATAAAATATAAGTGCCTAATGTAAACCTGCTTATCTATAGTTTGTATTTCACTTGTTATGAATACGAAAGCCAAAACTGCATAGAAATGGGTACAATCGGTAAAAATACCTTCTTTCATGAGTCCAGTTATCTTACCGACTTCTATGTATAGGTGTGTTAATTGACTTATCAGGTAAACAAATAATGTATAATCAGGAGATTTGATGTTTAATATGTTGTAAACATTTGTAAAAAATGCGGTCTGTTATCTACGTATCAGTCGACCGCACTTGCTATCGTTAGCGGTTTATTTATACATTTTGGTAACACAGTTTTGCACTATAGTACAATGAGAGTGTAGTGACTGAAAAAAGGTGGAAACTTTTTAGTCAGACAGATGAAAGACGAGATTAGATAGGATATGGAATGAGTATATTGGAGGAAGCCTGAAAGTAGCGCCTGTGAATGATAAGAGGTAAGCGTTTGTCGTGGTATGGGCATGTTATGAGGAGGGATGAAATGAAAGTCACATAACTAAACAAGTTATAAGTATGACTGTGGATGGGTATATGTATAATCAGAGGGAGACCGAAAAAGAGATGGATGGATTGTGTGAAAGATGATATGAGAAAGAAAGGAGTGGATGCCGCGATGACGAGTAATAGAGAGGAATGGAAGGAAATTACGCATTGCGCCGACCCCATATGAATGGGATAAGGGCAGGAAGAAGAAGAAGAGAATTCGAGGATCATTGACACGAAAAGAACTAAAAAAAAGTCAAAAGGAACTAGTGTCCGACCGAAATTTCGGTTTCGGTTTCGGTTTCGGCCAGTTTCGGCCAAAAAATCAAGTTTCGGCCCGAGTTTCGGTTTCGGCCAAAAACGGCCGAACCTTTCGGCCGCGCCGAAACTTACAACATCGCCCCTTCGGGTCGCGCTCGGCTAACGATTTGGTTATATGATTAACAATTTGATTATTTTGATTATCTAATTATATTTGAATTAGCCATTCGAGGCTAACTGATTGTGATATTTGTGAGTATATATATATATATATTTTTTTAATAAAAACGACGCCCGCACTAAGGAATTTAATCCTTGTGTCGCGGGGGATTCACAAACATTCAAATCACATGCACAAAGAATACCCAGACTTGGAACAAGTATCTGTGGATCACACAAATGCTTGATAGAATGTAAGTGCGGCATTTTCCCTCAAACCATGGCCCACTTATTGAACTGCCCAGCGTGTCCCAACACCTGCACACGCGAAGATCTTTACAACGCCACCGACAATGCTGTCTGCGTGGCCGAGTACTGGTCTGACAAAATATAATCATCATATTGCCATTGATCGACACGCTAAGAAGAAGACAAATGCTTGTCCCATGCGGGAATCTAACCCGCAGCACGTCGCGCACAGTGGTAATTAGCGTGGTGCCCTATACCACTCGGCTATCCGTGCAGTTAAAATATAAGTAACTGAAAATAAATAAACATAATATATGAGCATCATATTTTAATAATAAATTTGTTTTATTTTATACGACTATTAAAAAATCGCTTACTTTGTGTAACAAATAATGTAGTTTTTTTTCTTTATAGGGTAGTTAAATTTTCAAACAGAACCTCTGTAACTGTGCTGAACTTTCATTGTGATAAATCTTTGAAAGTAGAAACTTGTAATTATAGGTTGGCGAGATATTAATTTTAGAAAAAAACGGGCTTACTAACATTTTTTCGACATTTTAAGGACTTTTTTTTATAAAAGGTTCGGTTTCGGTTTCGGTTTCGGCCGAAACTACAATGAAACCGAACCTTCGGTTTCGGTTTCGGCAAAAAAACATGTTTCGGTCGGTCACTAAAAGGAACCGACTAATAATTTTAAAGCGCTGATTTTCAAACGCTTATTAACTTTAAAACGTTCTTAAATGTCTACCTGTCGCTAATTTTCACGTTAAAGTGACAAAGACAGCATGAGACTTAACGGCGGCTTCAAATTGATTGACGTTTCAGTATTCAGCCTTAACAGTATCTACCAATATTATAGTTTCCGAACTGCAGACGAGACGTAAATTCATCACCTAACGACATTGTAATGCTTAATCATCTATAAATAGAATACAATAATTATGCGTGGCTGTATTGTAAATCACTCAACGTATCTACCTTTTCGAAGGCCTAACTTGCTGAACTATGGTTTATAGCGACTTATACCTCGTCAATTTCCACATTAAAACAATGAGTCGCATTACTCATTGTTGAATTATTTCATTTTCCTCTTCTTGGTCAGCGACCTATCAGCGTGTAACACGCTATTATGTATTCAGTCAATATTTCGATAACTTGCAACATTGCTTTGTGAACACGATTGGATTCGCCTATAAAGCACAGAGGTAAAATGGAGGGAAATCATGCGCGTATTCAGTGACCGAGAATGTAATGTCCGCATTCGCAGGTGAATTGAATGATTCTTGCTAGATTGAATGATTGCTGCCTAACTTTGTATGTCAAAATAACGGTAGCACTTAGTGAATTATGAAACGGTGTTATGATTAAATGCCCGTGCAGAATTGCACATGTTCGAATGACTCAAGGAATGATGGTTTGCTGTGTGTATCTGAATACGATAATTTTGGAAACGCATACCTAATTTAGACACTTTTTTATATTATCTTATTTTGTCCTACTAGGACCTGATCAGTGAACTGAAGAGCGAGCTTGGCGGCAACCTTGAGAATGTGATCATAGCTCTCATGACACCGCTTCCCCACTTCTACGCTAAGGAACTCCACGACGCAGTCGCGGGGCTCGGCACAGACGAGGAGGCTATCATCGAGATCCTCTGCACGCTTTCTAACTACGGAATCCGTACTATCTCCGCTTTCTACGAACAACGTAAGTTTGACTTATTGATGAATACTCAAATGTCAAGCGTCACTGGCTTCAGTAAGTCTGTTATGGAACAGATAGAGGTTTAAAGGGAATTTCATTAGGGTTTTTTTATGTATCTTGATGGAGAAATAGCCTGATTACTTTACCAACTGTAGTTATAAAACATGTGCCATTGTAATGCCATCTGTAATTATCTAAAAGGGTGTAACGGCAGGTTTTTTTTTTTAATCATAAATGTGGATAACATCACATACATTGCTCCGAATCCAAAGTAAGTAGCTAAAGCACTTGTGTTATGGAATCAGAGACAACGAAGGTACCACAAACACCCAGACCGAGACAATGTAGAAAAGTGTTTTTTTCTACATTGACCCGTCCGGGGATCGAACCCGGGACCTCAGAGCTGGCGACACCTTGAAAACCGGTGTGTACGCCACTCGACCACGGAGGTCGTCGAAGGTTATAGCAATCGCTTGCATATAGAAACCATACAAGGGGGATTAAATCAATTAAATCATATATCTTGCAGTTTAACAAGGTAAATAACGAGTAACAATTGTCCTTCAACTCAATTTACTGCACTAAAAATTGTATTTCAGTAATCTCTAACATTTAACTCCCTTAAGGTATGTCAAAATTAAATCTGCAAAGACAAATTTCATTCATTCTAAATGACAACAACGATAAATCCCAACTTTGACAATATTTTATCATATCTATTATTTTTTCACGCAATAGACTACAGAATCACTGACATGAGGGTAGATAAACTTTTGATACAATTCGTCATTTCGTCACAAGCTTCATTGACAGCTGCAGGTGACTCAATGTAAATAAATCTAAAGCAATCACAGTGTGTCACATATTTTGCATTTTAAATTATTTTATAAGGACTCGGCCGCGATACAAAGGATATTTGCTTACGTCAACGTTCGTGACAATGTGGTACGGCTGCCAACGTTTATCACTATCGATAAATTGACATACTTTTAATTAATGAGTAGACGCAATTATTTTCACGTAGTCGATAAAAGTTGTTTAGTTACAAAAATCAGAATTAAAAGCAATTTAATTAACTACAACAGGAAATTGTTAAACATAGAACAAAATACATAAAAAGCGTGCTTTCTAATTACAATGTATTAATGATGGTATATAACGATAATTATATCTAGAGTAGATACTTAATTTTTATTTATGGTCAATTCTATCGTTACCACTTAGCGAACCTATATTTATACATGTATGTCTGTATGATTCCAAAAACAAAATGATGGATTTACGTAATACAAAGTAGATACCTGTTAAATTAAGTTGATTTAGGCTTCGATAATTTTTACGTGAACCTACATCATTAATATCGATAAATGACGAACCTACCTTAAGTAAATAAGTATGTCACATGCAATGACTTAGACTAAACGAATAGCCAAGTGGTATTATAGATCTCCACGCCGCGCGCCGCGTAACGTTGCGCGCGACGTGTCGCGGGTTTTATCCCGCATAGGACAAGCACTCCAAAAAACAAAAAGAATAATGAAATGACCGACCAAATTACTATCCAAGTTGTTATTTCTTGTCACAGTGTACAACAAGAGTTTGGAGTCAGATCTCAAGGGTGACACATCTGGCCACTTCAAGAGGCTGTGTGTGTCCCTCTGCATGGCCAACCGTGATGAGAACCAGGGTGTGGATGAAGGAGCGGCGAAGGCCGACGCTGAGGCACTCGCGTCCGCCGGTGAAGGACAGTGGGGCACTGACGAGTCTGTGTTCAACTCTATCCTTATCACAAGGTCCTACCAGCAACTTAGACAGGTAATTTATACCCTAAACCACCTTATTTTCCTTTCTTTTAACTTTTTATTTGGCTACGAGTTATGGTAGCTGTTTTCATGGGATCCTCATCCTTGCATCGTGACCTTCATTGCTGAGGGTCGTGATCACCTAAATAAGGAGTCCCTCTTTTGACTACCTTGTACCACCTGCTCCTATGTATTTCTGGGATACTACAAAGGATATTATATCCCGTTCTTAATAATTATATTCGATTAAAATTCATATTCATAAAATATGTAACATCATTTCAACATATTTTGACATGTAGGTAGGTAATTGTAGGATGATCCTATCTCTCAGGAATTTCAATACCAAGAATAGCTTCATATTTTTTCCTGCTACAGTTTAAATGATACTTCAAATTCTCAGAATCGACCGTAAAACAGTAGGTACTGTAAATAAATGATAATTCGCTCGAATAAATTTGCATATTCTATCAATAATAGCGGACTCGAAATATACGCTAATGAAAATAAAACATGCGTTTCTAATGAATGTTTTAATTAGCAAACAATTCACTTGTTTACGAAAAAATGTGTTTAATCTTCCACTATCTAATCCGAAACTTTCTGCTATCAAAACTGCAATCGAAATTATTATGGAATCCTTTTAAAAGTACGCCATTTAGCAAGGTGACATTAATGAACAGGATAATATACTTGACTTTGGATACTATCAGTATTCCTGATAATGCTAAACAAGTTCATTAGTTTCCGTATAAACGAAGCAAACAAATAAAATGGACTATAACTAAAGAGTTATAAGCCAAATTATTACTTAATATGTGTGATGGATTTCCATGAGTCATAAACGACCATACAATTGAAGCACAGACGTCTGCTATCAATTATTCAAGGTTGTGACGCATCCGTTAATTGTCTGATACGTTCCAGATCTTCGCCGAATACGAGGCGATGACCGGTAAGGATATTGAGGAGACCATCAAGAAAGAATTCTCTGGAAGCATCGAGAAGGGCATGCTTGCCATCGGTAAGTTGCATTTGTAAACTGTTTCATACTAAACGTGCACCCGTGGGATATCAATATGTATTTGCAAATAGCTAAGTGAAGATGTTGCGGCATGATTTTTTTTAAAGCGTTGATGAACGTACGAAAATTTGAAAAATATAGATACACCAACAGTGTGTGTAAATGGTAAGACAGGCACATAATACACTCAATATTTAAATACATAATTTAAATTCAAATTACTGTTGTCATCTACGAGGCGTTGCCATAAAATAATTGACGCTATTTGGGACTGTTGTGTAGATTAAAAATAAAGCTTAGCTTAAGATAAAGTATTCATTTGTTTCAAAAAATTCAATAATATGATAGCAATAAGCAGCAAGATAGTTCAAATTGTGTTAGTACCTAAAATCAACTCCATTTTTCACCTCTAAACAGAACACAAGGTCACGCGGTAGGAAATTAGTGATATGGCCTTGTCCAGTCATTCAACTTTTTATACAAACAAGGTTTTACCCGCTGAGAACATTGTAATCGGTGACCTGCTAGTGATACTTACATTATTGTATCAGTATCTTCAAACGTAACAAAGACGACATTTGTAAAAAATGATTAGGATGATTAAAAGAAGAAAAGATATGAAAAATTATTACAATCCTGATACCATAAAAATTCTTCCTGCATATTTTTTCTTCCGCGGCGTATTTATTAACCCCTCCACAAATTGTGAACTATTTTCCTTTTTGATTTCTAGTAAAATGCGTAAAGAGCAAAGTGGGCTTCTTCGCCGAGCGCCTTTACTACTCAATGAAGGGACTTGGTACCAACGACAAAACCCTCATTCGAATTGTCGTCAGCCGTTCTGAAATCGATCTCGGAGACATCAAACAGGCCTTCCTTGACAAATACGGAAAGACCTTGGAAAGCTGGATCGCTGTAAGTTATCCTTCCATTATTTATTTCCAATTATTCCATTTTGGAAACTTTTGGAACCTCTTTCTTTTGGGTATTACCTGAATATTCTTAACATTTCTGTTGGAACCCATTTTTTTACTTAAATCATCAGCTTCAATTGACTTTGGAGGTACATTTTTAGAACATGGTGACCTCTATTACCTTTAAATGACATAACTAGTAACTGGTTATACACGAATTGAAGTTGATGCACTCAAACCTCAGTAATATTTAGAGTTTTGTTTTCTAGTATTATTCATTTGGTTATTATCGTCCCCGCATTAGTATTTTATGTGCTAACATCTGTTTGAGTATATTGAAACAAGTCATACAGTTATTAACAATTCATATCTGCAATCATTGAACAAACGCACCATCCTTTTGTAAAGTATAACCTTGACTCACGTATCTATTTCCATAGTATACACAATATAATATTATTATCGTTGAACTAACAGCATGTTTTTGTTTTGTACTTATATTTCTAAGAAACTGACCCATTTCTTATGACTTGTAAAAGAAAGTTAGAAACGTCTGAGCTTAAATAATATCTTCCAAATGCGCATGGTGGTTGCATTGTCCAATAGTTACGGATACCACATGACATCACAAAGCAGAATATTATTATATCTAGGACATCATTAACAAAATTCTACCACATTTAACAAGATTATACAGATCTATTTATAATATTTATATCAAATGGGAAATATTTTCGACACATTATTTTAATTTGTGAGTTTTGTTTAATTTGTGTTTACATGTATTTGCTAACAATGTGTTCTGAAGACGATGAAACACTAAAATCTAAGTGAATGACAGGCGTTTAGAATAGTGGCCCATTTTGATTACAGGATGACACTTCCGGAGATTACAAGAAGGCTCTGTTGACCCTTGTTGAATAGATTGTGAGCTCACGAGGCAGACAACGATTGCGATTTCCACCTAGCTCGTAAATTTAAGTTTCGTCTTGTCAATTTGTTAGGTTATTAAGAGATCAGTTAGGTTATGGGTGCACTGAGGACTTTTCCATCCGATGCTCAAATTAGTCCTGATCTGCGGGACTTCAATCCAAACAATTTTGTTCTCAGTGTGCCTTATCTTTAGGTTATCCGTGCCGGGTGTAAATTTATTTAAAAAGATCTGTATATTTTGCTTCCTATTAGCCATACCTACTCACGATCATGTAACTTTTGCACTGTAGCTAACGCTTTATGTCGTGTGCGTGCATGAGGGTAGCGGTCCGTCCGTAGTTGCCCCGTATGACTTAGTTTTACAAGTAGCTGTTACAATTGTTTTCAGGAGGACTTAGGAGGTCCGATTGGTGATCTCCTCTCAGCAATGTGTTACTAAAGCCTCTACAATGCTAACAAATAACACTCAGTATTACGAGCGCCATAAAATGTGTGAATTTGCTGCAGTGTGAGGTTATATTCTAATTACATACACATATTTATACGCGCGTCAACATATAATCGACGGAGTACAATCACATTAATGTTGCATTTTAAAGACATTTTATTATTATAATTTTAAGATCTTATTCTCATAAGTTTGTGATACAATTTTCAATACACATAGTGTGAACAATCATAAGTGATGGGCCAGTTTCTTAAACTAGGTAGACTGTGCGAACGGTAGATTTATTCCGGTGTTCTTTCCAGGACGATCTAACCGGTGACTTCGGAAATGTGCTAGTCACACTTTGTGCTTAATCCAGCAGAATGAATTATTATTTTTTATTAAAGTAATTATTTTTATACAAGTAACTTAGCTTGGCATGCTATAGAACTAAGTTACGTTACAAAGTACAATGTAATGATTTGCAGGACGATACGAAAGGCGACTACAAACGCGTGTTACTCACAGTAGTGTCGTAAGTGAACATATAATAAGTATAACTGCATAACAATCCTGGATATTTTCCATACAAAACTACTTGTACTTTTAATTGTATAACTGTTGAGATGTTGTAGAATCAAAGCTTGATATTTTTGTGAAAATGAGATATTTATTGGTGCTGTAGTTTTGTTTACAATATACACATATTTACATTTAATTATAATTAAACTATTATGTATGTTGAATTTGTTTTTATTCGATATCCCTTATACCCTCTGATGTGATCTGAAAAATAAATTTTATGTTGAAAGTACTTTTATGTTTATTGATAACTAGCGGTGTCCCGCGATTTCTGGATAATAAGCCTGAATGTTAATTCAGGGTGTCAGGTAACTCCATACTCAATTGTATCTAAATCAAGTTCAACCGTGGGGGCGTGAAGAGGTAATAAATATACACGAACTCGCAAACTTTCTTTTTTATACAGGAATTATTTAAAAGGAGTACGTATATTCAACGAGGTAATCAGGTGCAACAACAGGAACAACTTTCCCCAAGGAACATAGGTCAAAATCCTAAAATTGAAAACGAATTTTTCATACAAAGTGACAGATCACGTAACTTGTGTCTGTATGAAAGGATGATTTTCAATTTTAGGATTTATTAATTAATATTAGGATAATAGTGTCATAATAAAATTCAGATAATATGTTGAGAATCACTGGTATTGTGTAATGTTTACTGTAATAGCATAATATCTTGGTAATGTCATTGATAGAAATTTCGTAAAAATAGTTTATACGCTTACGATATGAATTTGGCATGTGTTCAATATAACACTCAGATACTACTAGGAAAGCCCCGTTTTCTTTGGCAAACCTCCAAACTGGTCATCAGTGAAACATCAATATTGATTGAGCTTTCAAAGCTATCTTACAAATTCTTCGCATACAATTGTGGTCATCTATAACTATTATTATGTCCTACTGAAACAGAACATTGAAAAATGTGTGGCCTAGCAGTTCAATTACCGGATTCGTATGACTATGCACATGGTTGCAGGTTCGAACCCAAGTACTAATGTGACTTTTTCAAAGTTACATGTCCTTTCTTATTGAAAGACACCACTGACAAACGGTGAAGGAAAAAATCGTGTGGAAACCTGGATATCGAAAATTGAAATCTGAAAACGACAACCCGCAGTGAGCCAGCGTGGTGATCAATGCTCATTGCTTCTATACAGAATTATTTTTTATGGATTACCGCGTTGAATATACGTACTCCATAAAAAATAATCCTGTATATAGGAAGAGGCCTGTGCCCAGCAGTGGGGCATTTATAGGCCAATATTAAAAAAAACAGAACATTCAATTTGATATAAATCGTGAAACATTGAACCTACACATTGTAACTACAGAGTTCATAAAGCAATGCATATCATAAAGTAGTGGTTGAGGATAATGTTTTCCCCTTAAAATTTATTAGTTCCAGTTCCTTAAGTAATCATTAAAACGTAATTATTCATTTGGAAGCGTTGTTTATTCATATCCGGTTTTTCAATTGTAGTTGTTACTAGCTAATAAAATAATAATCTACCGCTATAACTTCTGACACAATGGTGTAACTACACTATTTTTCCAACAAGGTAAATCTTGTCCATAATATTTATCAAGATAAGCCGAAAAGTCAAGGCCGAGTCTGTTCAACGTTCTTCATAAATACCACGTACGCGTAAACATGTAGGTGAATCTGGTGGGTGTAGTTAAAACTCAGAAATAGAAGGTCTTAATCGTTTTCATCACTAGCGTTTACTTTTTAGAAAAATATACTTAGTCCAAATACAACATTTTTATTTATGAACTGAGTGATAGCTACTGACTTCATTGGCATGAGTAGGAAAAGCGATATTTTTTTTGCGAGCGAGCAGAATTTGACGAAGTCGACATGTCGTGAATCGTGAAACAACCTCCACTTTTTACAGAAACGGTGGAAGATGCAAATTACACTCATTTGCATCTTCCAACATTTCTGTAAAATTCACGCCTTTAGAACAAGTGGAGGTTCTCAAACCTTAACTGTCCCACCTCATTGTTAGGTTTCATGCTTAGCAGCCTATATAAATTTTAACTTAGAACTGAAAACATCACTAGATTATCAATAGTTTTACCTGAAACCGAGCTACAGAACTTGCAGCCACGTTACTCTTGAGCAACAATGCCAGTCTGTGGGTCCCTTCGCTTGGCAGGTGCGGCGTGCTCAGCAAGATGCGCGCGTTGCAGCGGTGCGCCCACGCATCTCCCAGGGAACCTACCACAGCACCGGTAGATAGGCCCACACGCGTGCTCATCTCGTTTGTCAGCACTACCTGGGAACGGTAAGTTCGAAGTAAGTATGACAAGCAAGCAAGTAAGTAAATATAGTTATCAATAAAAATAAATGTCCGGTGAAGCAAACAAGGACTGCGCTCAGGCTAACTGCAGAAGACCTCATCGAAATAAAACAAAGATCTAGAAGAAAAAAGAGAGAAGAAAATGTTTGGTAATAATATCAATAAATCAAATTTTATTTGTTCAACATTGGTTGTTGTCGTAACAATGATGGTCTTAATAAATTAGGTACGCTATGTTTTGTCATAGAGACATACTGGACATACAGATTAGGTGATAACAATACCTATATTATTTTATCATGCAGCAATATTTGTAAAGAATTTATAAATAACAAGATCGTAAGCCTTTTGTTTAAAATGAGGTAGGTCAATATACAACATGTAACACAACCCCTGTCCGATCCAATAAAGGCGAATTCGTGGTACATTTTATGAACGGTCCGGCTACTTTGACACAAAGCTGTAGGTAGTACGTGAACTTTGAGGATCGGTCAGTGTTGCTGTTGCCTTGGATCAGTTTTTATTTTGATTTAATTATTTTCACTTGGGATTTTTTTTTATCTCCAATCCATTTAATGGCTACGTTTATGTGTTCGCAGTACGATACCGAATAATAGACTTAGGGATCAGACAGGGGTTTTGTTACATATTGTATATATAATTCGTAAGTTGTAAGGGATGTCGACGGGGACGATCTTTAGTGGGTCGGAATAGTAGCATACTGTGGTGGTAAACCGCGTGTTTATGTGGGAGAGGCCTATGTCGAATCACTACGGACAAATTTCAGGCGATTAAAGATCCGTAGTGAAAGCGACAGCACAGGTAGCCCATCCATCCTATGCTCCTACTTATTAGGTAGCAGGAACATTGGAGAAAAATGCTGAATATGAGTTATCTACACTAATATTAAAAACAGGAAAGAATTTTATTTTTGTATTGTTACTACTACTAATAAAGCCTTATTGCAAACACAAATATTTTGCAATATTACACAGAAAAGCGTCCCGACACACGTTTCGCCGTGAGCTACCTTTTTTTTGCCTTACTCTCTCACATAGAACATAAGAAATTAAATGACATAATACAACATGTAACTATGCTTCTTCTGAGTTCTCCCTACTTTACAAAGTTTCTGAGAGGGACAGCGCGTACGCAGTCCCTCACTACCAAAAATTACGCGTCCGAGTTATCCACATTAGGGATAATCGCAAGGGTCAACCCGCCCGCAGTGCAATGGGAAGGCCTCGCCCTGGGAGAACCGCCTTCATGATCACGGTTTCTCCTACGCCAGGTAAGTATGAGTTCACTATGGCGGCCTCGGGTAGTCGTTCACTCGCCGAAAATCTTAACACCGCCATTCAGAAAACGGGTGTCAAAGCACAACGCCATCTATCGAGTGAGCGTAAACTAAAGTGTACAATCTACCGAAGGGTGACGCATGACGCGAGACAGACACAGGAGTATAGTGCCACAAACTTATCTGAACTGGCTATATCGGGAACTATTTTCATATTACTAATATAATTTTGTATCTTAGCTTAATATAAAATAATCAGGAATGAAGATTTCATGTACAACTCATACACTTCGGCGGGTGCATTATTTTAGACCTAAAAATAACAACAATACTATTGATTTGGAACAATTATTTCAGCTACAGCGGCGCGGCGCGCGGCGTCGTGACCGGGCAGATAAGTTTGTTGTGACACTATAACGAGGGGTGGCGCCTAGGTAGCGTACAATAAGTACAATAACAATGGCCGCTACTAACAATTATTTTGAAATTATTATTGGTTTAATTATTATAGAAAAAAAATGCTCTCCGTAAAATATGCGCGTAAAGCGTAAAATAATAAAATAACCACAAATACTACACTGAACAATATACACAAATAACCAAACAGTTTTTACTTGACTAAGCCAAGAAGGAATGACAATGAGCAGAAACGAAATTACTTCAATTTGCATTGCAATGCCTGCTTATTACAGTATGCCCCGTAATAATTAAATTCTTATTGGATTCTATTATTACTTACAGCTATCTGATTTTCAACAGCCGTCCTCTGAAGTTCAGCCATCTGTCTGAACAATAGTCCAGTTCTCTGTTTAGGTGATACACCATCTTTGAAGGGATATGCAATTGAATCTATTGCTATAAGCCTCACCTATTAAATATAATAGTTATGACAATTACACAGTCATATACAGCAATAGATTGAAAAACATAGTCATGTATATAAACTTTTAAATATTAAACTTTTTCATAATATGGACATTCCATTTTAATGTTTGGATCGTGTAAATACTTATCGATAATTATCTTACATTGGGATGTTCATCAATAAACTTAGGCAGTGTATACATAAAAGCACAGAATTTCTCAAGACCAAAAGCATTGACATAATGCAGTTTGTCTAATGCTTCATCTTCTGTAACTTGTAATGGTTCCTCCAATATACTTTGACACCGCAGTAAACTTGCACTCAGGATTTCTGTAACCAAGTGGACCCATCATGATAGGAATCTTTAGATGAATCTTAGCAGAAAATTAAATAAATTATCCCAAATCTTTAAGTGGAATTTAAGCAGTACTTAATTAAATAGATATTTGTTTCATAATAAAATGCATGTGCAGCATAAAAAAAATTTGGATTGAATTTATTTTTAAGAATGAATGTAGTTTGATAATATTATTGCCTTACCTCTAAATCTTGAAATAGTGAAGTTAGTATTAGTATCTATGTATAATGCTTCTGCGTCTAGTCCACCAAGATCTTTAGGTATTTGAACTGATGCACATAGTTGTAAACTGGAACACCAATTACATAAAATAGAACATGATAGTGAAAAACAAAAGCAAATACATTTGTATTTGTATTAATATAAACTTTTATTAAAACAAAATTGAAGAAATAGATTGATAATTTAAATAGTTAAATTTTCTAATGAGTACCTAGTTGCTTTTTAATACAAAGTATTCGTACCATAATTGCGTTTTGCCAGAACCAGGCAATCCAAGAAGTTCTGTAATGCTACCTAACTGCACTCCAGCCGTTCCTAACATATTGTCTAAGCTTTGGCTGAAGGATGGCACCGACGGCAGGCTTGTTTCTCTCTTTAATAAAAAGAAAGAATTAATATGATTAATAAATTAATATAAGTACTTAACTTAATTTTAATTAAGATTAATATGAATTGTATTATGAAATGATTATGATACCTACCTGCCATAATTCAGTAGCATTATATATTTTAAACGATTTCATGGTTTAATAAAGATACAAATAAGTTTATTCAGATCACAATATACTTTTTTTTCTATTTGTAGTTTAAAAAACAAGTTTCTTTTAAAACATTTGAAGTTTTGAACCTTTCCCTCCGAAAGCATAATAAAAATTGACATATGGAATGACAGATCTAACTAAATATGCTGCCAAGAATAAAATTACGTTTATTGGTTGGTTAGAATTGAATTATTTCTTCATTTAAAACAAAACCTTCTCTTATATCTATAACACAAGAACTTCGCATTTATAAAACTCTAAAATTGACATTCAATTAGAGTCCTTTTAAAACGCAAAGAAGGATCATTAAAATATGTTATTTATTTTAATTTTATTTGGGTAATACCAACTGTATGAAATAGAGACGTCATGAAATAAACGTCAACAACGTCAATTTCACTGATTTCACAGAATACTTGTCAGTCTTGTCACTTGTCAGTTGTCAGGATTTGGCGCCTTGTTCGTTTCAAGAAACTGATGAATTTACCTGGATTTGATTACTTATGGATAAATACCAATGACAACTGGAATTACATAAAAGGATAAATATAAAATAAACTGATGAATTGAACTGGATCTACCCTACTCAAGAAAAATGCTAACTGATGACTAGGCAGCATGGTCTCAGACCTTAGCCTGTTCCGTCAGGAACTAATTTATAAAAAAAAAAAAAATTGTCAGTTGTCAAAAACTCCAAAACAATTTTGGAAATTTTGGAATTGGAAGTATTTGGGAACTGAAATAAATAATGTTTATTTCTTGAGTATAACTAAATAAACCCGAACATAATTAACATGAATCACAACCAAATGAACATGCATGTGCCTATGAATGCTGTTGGCGCCGCGCCTAACGTTGGCATGCAAATGCCAGTACCAGGTCCAATAATGCAACAGCAATCACCACAACAAATGCAGCCAACTATGCCACAACAACCCCAGCAGGATAAAATGGATAATATATCAAGAGTCAAAACCCTAATGGGTTCCTTACGTGAGTCAATACCTGTAAGTAAACAAACATAACTAATTACTTTCTAAGTTGATTTCAAATTAATTGTGCCTTTATTTATATGTAATCACATATTCCTTTCAGATGACCCTCAAATCTGCTGCTCAAATCTTGCATCGGAACCATAACATAGATTCCAATTCTCAGTAAGTATCATCCTACCTGAACCCTGTTTCCTGGTCACCCGCCGTGCACGCCAAGAAGCTGGCGAAGGCGTTAGACTACCTGTATAGTATAGCAGTATTATAAAAACCTAAGTGTATTATTTAAAAATAGTCAGAATTACTTGAATCTTACTCACACCCCGGTATCTGATCCCAAATTTATACAGGGCCAGTATATAGCAACTAGAAAACTGATAAACATTATTTTATCTACTTATACTAGCTATACTAGCCACTGTTTCCCCATGTAAGTTGATTCTTATTACATCAGCCATCTGCCAGTGAAAATCTGATCAAAATCGATCCAGCCATTTTAAAGATAAGCTAGAACAAAAACACAAAATTGTAAAGAGAATTTGGTGTGTGTACCTTGTTTATCCATATTATGATGCATTTAGTAAGTGGTTATTTAAATGTTGAAAACAGTGATGTCAATTTTATTTATCTGTCTAACTTTACTATATGCATAATAATATGTTGTACTGGTCTCAACATACTTCATTTTAATTGGAAAATGTGATAGGAGAAACAAGTAGCTTTTACCTCTTAGTTGGTCACCACCAGGTCATAATAATATTTATTTTAATAAGTAGGAAAGTCAAAGGCTATATTGATTGTCAAGTACAAAGTTCATTAGGAGTTGTACTTTGGACTTTTGCCACATCTTGTGAAACACTTGACCTGTCATTAACTTATAAATCTATTTAAAATAAGACTTAACTTGATATTTAATTGAATTTTATTCAATAATTTATTTATTACAAATAAATATGTATTGGCAATACTAACAATTTATTGCAAATAAAAATGTTTTTAAAGGCTCAATTTCTGTTACAGAAAAGGTATTGACAATCCAGTTCCAAGGTTTGACAAAAATCTAGAAGAATTTTTCTCCATCTGTGATCAAATGGAACTACATCTGGTAAGTGTTTGTTATAATTATATTTAGCAGCTGTATGTCTAAATTATATTGTGTAAACTACAGCAAAAAAAAAGAAATTTTAATAGGTAATTAAACCTTGTGTAAAACAAAGAATTATGTAATGTAATGTTCAAATTAAAAATACCTTAAAAAATTATTGACTCAATGACCAGAACGTCGTATAAGTCGTTTGTAGGTAACTTGATACAGTATGTAGGTACCTTCATAGCAACTAGAACGAGTATTGTATGTGTTAGATACTAGCGGACCCGACAGACGTCGTCGTGCCCTGAACAGCAGCGCCACCTATAGGGTCCAATTGTTTTCAAATGATCAAGGAACCTATTGAAATAAACTTGTAACATTTTAATCAAATCAGTCCAGCCGTTTTGTTGGAGTTAAGTGAGAAACATATACAGGTGTTCAGAAGACATACAGGGCATTTGTTATAAATCTGCAACCTCACAGGAATAGATAACTAACACCACAATCAAATTTTTTTCACGACTTAATAATTTTTTGTTTTTTTTTTCATACTATACTACACTACGACAGGAGTCGATAACTAACACCAACATTAAAATTTGTTCACGACTTGTAATAATTTGTTTGTTTTTTTTTTCATACTGTACTACACTACTACAGGAGTTGATAACTAACCAACATCAAAATTTGTTTAACTTTTAATAATTAGTTTGTTTTTTTTTCATACTGTACTACACTACTACAGGAGTTGATAACTAACCAACATCAAAATTTGTTCACGACTTTTAATAATTCGTTTGTTTTTTTTTCATACTGTACTACACTACTTCAGGAGTCGATAACTAACACCAACAACAAAATTTAATAATTCGAATTTTTTTTTTAACTACCGAATTATCAAAGATTGTGAAACTAATGTTATTGCTTATGATGCTAGTTATAGACTCCTGTGAGGTTACAGGTGTTTTACAAATAACCCTGTATATGTATATGTTAAGATGTACCATGGTATCTAATAAAATGAATGGCCCCTATAATCTTAGTTGGTACTAAAGATTAATAGCAGTTCAAGATCTAGAAATTATCTCAACAAATAGGAACAACTTGGAACAGCTTACAATGTTGTTTGTTTGTAACTTCAAGTAAATATCAAGTAGGGTTCTTTCGCCGGTTTCGCGACCACCTTCAGTAGGCGACCATTTGACGGACTAAGTTTCTTTAAATCAAGAAAATAGTATTTGTAGAGGTAACATACATAAAAAATAAATCTAACGTGCTTTATAAATAATTATGAAATAAGAATTTGCTAAGTTTGAAACAAATGGGTTAAACCAGAGCCGAAAAAATATTGCTCAATGCGCGTCTTGATTCCGTGGTGAGTGGACGTACCGCGAGTTGAAAAAAAACTAACACGGCGCGCGGCGCTCAAAGGTAAGTTTTAATACTTATTTCATGTTTTACACACCAGTTACATGTTTACATTGTACAATCGATAAGTATGGGTTATAATTAAGTTGTATTTTGCTTTTTTTAAACTTATTTTTAAGATAAAATCAAGTGGTCGGTAACCGAAATGCTTATTTATCAAAAACGTTAGATAGCGACCACATGGCCGCAAACCGACGATATCAGCATTATTTTGTTTTGATTAATATGTGCCTAATGCTTTATACCGGACTGTTACAATTTTGAATGTAGTATTGTAAAAGTTTTTCTTTGTAGTTCTTTGGTAAGCGACCACCAGTTTCTTTGTAAGAAGTTTGTTTAATTTCTACAAAATTGGGCGCTAAACAGGTGGTCGTAAACCAAAGTAAGCGAAATAAAGACATTGGTTTCCGGCCACCATAATTTAGTATGAGAGAAATTACGGCCGCTAATTGAAATAAGTATGAACGTTTCATTGAGTATACGACCACGTCTGATTTTTTGAATTTCGTTTGTTATTGAAATGTCCGTTTCATAATTATTTGTTGTAGGTACCTAATCTGTCGAAAACTAAATATTACTATTTTTCAGTTTAAAACAAAATTTAGTCATAAAACGCAAACTAATTATTATTATTATTATTTTTTTAGATGGAGCTCCCAAATAATTTGAAATCAACAAAAAAAAAAGAAAAAGACTGTCCAGTACACAGAAGAAGCACTGAAAAAAGGTCTCGATGATATCCGAAAAGCGGAATATGGTCCCTAAAATATAACTATGTTGATTATTTTTAAATGTTATACCTACTACATATTAAGGATATTGTTTGACCAATGATTCTTGATTCTATTACAACTATGACTAAGTCTCTACAAAATGTAAGATTGTTATTTTTTAATTTTTTTAAAACATTACACCAAATGATTACCATTTTAGTTTTATTAAAAGGCAAAAATTAAAATATTTTTAAGCGATTATAATTGTTTTATTGGCATATTTTTCACATTATAATAGCGGTCGCAAACCAGCTCACTGGTGGTCATAAACTGATAAAAATGGTCGTAAACCGACGTTTTCGCTATATTTTCACTTTTTCAGCAATTCATAAATATTTTTGTATGAATGTATTTTATTTTATGTTTTGTATCCAAACTACATTATATTTGGGACAAATTCACATTAACATATACTATTTTGCGTGTAAACAACATTTCTTTTTCCTCATCTAAAGCGGGCAACCCAGCTAACTGGTCGCTAACCGGCGCAATCACCCTATCTATGTCCAACAATTAACTTATTGACCCGGCAACCATCTCTAATCACTATTATTATTATATATTCCTTATCATTGATGGCTTTACGTGACTCCATATCAGCGTGTTGATCACCATTTCGTATTATTAGACATCCTTAGGATGTCAATGTGATGATCATACGATTATATAATGTAAACAAACACATTATCGTTTAGTATCCATGTTGGAAGTTTTACGTAAATGCTCTCTGGGGACTTGTTGTACCTAGGTCAGTCCTGTTGGAAAAACAAACAACAACAAACATTAGCAAACAACAACAAATGCTTGAAGTAATTTAGTTCACTTTAATATGTTAATTAGTAAATATTTAAACTGGTTGCATGGACAGTATTTCTAAGTGTCTTAAACCTGCCATGATTTAGTTAGGTAGGTACTACTATTCAAACTCGAAGATAATTTGCTGTAAAATTAAAAATATAATAAGCCATTCTTTGCTTATTTATTTCCATGTTTAAAACAGTTATAAAAAAACTTATATTGAATTTTTTAACTGGAGGTGCGGCAGAGCCCTCGCCAAGTCGGAAAAAAGGCACAGCCGTACAATACTTTTCTCGAGGCTATTCAGAACATTATCATATAATTATTTTCTTAACATCCATAATTATGTGTTTTTCATGGAAACAGCGCACAGCGATAACATGCATCCAGCAGTCGCAATCCGCTTCTCACTATCTCCCGCTATCTATAATGCCTTCGCGACTCGACACTGGACCCACCACAACGGTAAGACGTCATTCAATGTTATTTTTAATAGAAGATAGAAGTAAACTTGGCCAATGTTAGTGAGAAATGTTATCTTACTATGTGAATCTGTTGTACTTTCATATTCAGGGGAATGTAAGCTGTGTTACTACACTCGCGAGCAAAAGTATGGAATCACTTACTTGAAATTTGCGTCGCGCAATCTGAGTACTAAATTATTCTGCTAATATTAATAAAAATGGTACCATTTTAAAGTTTATACTGTCACCTTTAAATTGATACCAAATTCATTAAAATCACACCAGTATTTAAGGAGCTATCCTGGATTATGTCAAGAAGTAAGGAAAAAGATATGTTTGATAGGTCACAACTTGCGCCCTATTGACCCCCTATAAAAGCACGTGTTATCGGATTTTCTTTATCAGTCTGCTTTCAAACGTTGACCGGTACACATCTCCGCTAATTTTGACCCTTGAATTTGGACGACAATGGATACTACACCTACAGAAGCCGCCCAAATCGTCGCCCTATTGCGAGAAGGGCTCAGCCAGAGGGCTGTCGCACGACAGCTCCACATAAGCCAGTCCTGTGTCTCAAAAGTTTATAAACGCTTTCGGGAGACTGGTTTTATCTCGAGACCAAGATCTGGACGGCGCCGGTGCACATCGGAGAGGGATGATCGTTTTATCGTGTCAACCTCTCTTCGAAATCGACATTTGACTGGTGTCGACGTCCAACAGGAGCTCCGAAATGTTCGTGGAGTAGCTGCCAGCGAGTGGACAGTTCGTCGAAGACTTAAGCAAGCTGATTTAACTCCAAAAAGGCCAGCCACAGGCCCGAAACTGACGGCAAGCCACCGACAAGCACGTCTTCAATTTGCTCGCTCTCATCTTGATTGGGAGGTTGAGCAATGGAAGCGTGTCCTGTTCTCCGACGAGAGCAGAATGTGTTTGCATGGCAGCGACCGAAGAGGTCGGGTCTACAGGCGGCCTGGGGAACGATATGCACAGTGTTGTTTTGCTGAGACAGTGGCGTATGGCGGTGGTTCTTGTATGATGTGGGCCGGCATTTCCTTCGACGGTAAAACGGAGCTGGTTTTCGTGCCTGGCGGGGGAAGAGGAGGCGGTCTAACTTCAGACCGCTACATTACCGATATTCTGCAGGACCATGTCCTTTCTTACGCGGGATATATCGGTGATGACTTCCTCCTTATGCACGATAACGCTCGTTGTCACACTGCCCGTGCCACAACTGAATACCTCGAAGAAGTCGGTATCGCCACAATGGACTGGCCAGCGCTCAGCCCGGACTTAAATCCCATTGAGCACATGTGGGATGAATTGAAGAGGAGGGTCCGATCAAGAAATCCTGCTCCTTCAAGTGTAGATGAGCTGAAATCGGCTTTGATAGAGGAGTGGGAAGGTATCCCGCAAGAATCAATTCGGAAGCTGATTCGATCAATGAAGAACCGTCTTCGAGCAGTTATAAGGGCGAGGGGAGGGAACACAAAATATTGAAAATTAATTTTAAAGCCAATTAAAGTTTTTGTTACACAATTTTTGTTGTTTTCTTCATTCATTATTTTTTCATTATCCTTAGGTTTTCCTTAACTCCTTCACTTAATCCAGGATAGCTCCTTAAATACTGGTGTGATTTTAATGAATTTGGTATCAATTTAAAGGTAACAGTTTAATCTTTAAAATGGTACCATTTTTATTAATATTAGCAGAATAATTTAGTACTCAGATTGCGCGAAGCAAATTTCAAGTAAGTGATTCCATACTTTTGCTCGCGAGTGTATATATAGGATAAAAGCAACCAGATTTTAATGACCACTAATTTTGTTAAACATGCACTAAATGCCCTTTTAGTCCATCCGTATCTTATTCACTTTGACTTGTTTAGAAAAGGACTGTCGGCAAAAAGAGCTGACAAATTTAGGTCCGACTTAAAAATGCGTACCTTCCGCTGATACCTGATTTTGTGTTCTGCGTAGCGTAATGCGGCTAGGTTCAGAGCGGCCATAAAATTTGGCGTGAGCTGTAACTTTGCTATGCGAACTGTCAAACACCTAATAAAGATATAATTTTTCCTTTGTTCTTTCAGGAGTCAAGTCTAAGCTACCCGCAGTATTTGAACACGGTGCGCCTACAGATTTCATACGCTAAGGACATACACGACACACTAGTTGCGGCTGCGCAGAATATCTCGCCGACTGAGTAACGCGATAGAACTTTTTAGCACGTAAGATATATTATTATTATTTTATAAGTAATTATAGTTCAATAAATCCATTAAAAAAGAGTGGTATTTATTTATTTAACGAATTGATTATATTTTGATAACGAGGGTATGTTCTACCTATAACCTACGGACAGTGTTCGTATTGTAACAATATACTTATATTATATCTAGGTTCCATTTTCGATGTGGAAATTATTTGCATAAAGTGGTTACCGGATGAAAGTATTTTTGGTTGACCGATGGTTGTTCGGCTTGGTTGTGGATTTTACATTTTTAATATACATAATGTGCCTACATTATGCTGGTACTGGGATTGCTTTTATTGATAAACTCTTGTTTTTTTTTTCTGTAGAGTATATGTTACAATTGATTACTTTTATAGGAGTTATTATTCCTAAAAGTTGATATACATTTTCGTGTCGGATAATAAAAATGATAATTTCTATCAGGCTATGGAATGCACTTAAATTCTCGAACTGTTGTATTTGAGTGCATGTGTACTTAAACTTTATTACATTGCCCTGTTGACATCCAGTTTCTATTTTGAAATATAAAATTTCATAGACATCTTTCTGTATTAGGTCAATAATTTTATGATAATACGTATAAATGTTGTTTACCACCCTCACGTTTGTCTCGGATACTTAGATAAGCTTTTTTTTATTTTGTTTAAAAAGCTTAAATTGAAGGATATTATTATATTTAAATTGATAAGGTTAAATGGAAGGACTTGGGGGAGGCCTTTGCCCAGATCGCGGTAGTATTGCGAAATGCGTTCACGTGTGATCCCGGCAAAAGGGAATGGAAGCACTCCGGTGGTTTTATCCGGTAGGAGTCCGGCACGCCCCTCCGTCTTCCCCAGTGCGGAGGTGACTCATGAGGATTTACACCGGGCAAAAAAAGAAAAAAAAAGGCCTTTGCCCAGAAGTGGGACAGCACAGGCTAAATAAAATAAAAAAAGCTTGCACCAGTTAAGTGGGTCGCGCTTTACTTGTTTGTACCTTGTTAAACCCCAGTGTTAAGCTAAAATGCTTGTGTTACGAGTGGGTTCACATCGGTTTTGTAATGGGGTGGGATTCGAACTCTAACCATTAGGCTACCGCCGCTTCAATTCAGAGGTACATTAATTATTGTTCAATGAAATGGTTGCTATGTTCCTTATAGACTAATACAGGATTCTAAAGGAGTGCGTATAATAAAGGAGGTAATCAGATGAGTAAAAGTAATAAAACTGAACAACTTTTCCCAAAAAACATAGGTCGAAATCTTAAAATTCAAAATGAACCTTTCATACAAAGTGACAGGTAACGTGACTTATGTTTTTATGAAAAGATGATTTTCAATTTTAAAATTTGCTTAGTTTTATGCACCTGATTACCTCGTTGAATATACGCACTCCTTTTAAATTAATCCTATATATTTATTGATATATTTTCTAAGTACTACTATCCACAATAATAACTCTATGTATGTAGTTTGTCTATCATCAAATGTTAATATAATGTGAGACCATTGACTAGCCAAACTCCCATTATCAATCTTTACCTGATATGATACCATGAAGTAATAAGTAAACATGGAGCAAAGACTCCAAACACCTCCGTGAAACCGACTGTGGGCTGACTGTCTCTTTCTAAATACATACATAAGATAAAGAAAACACATATCACCGTCTCGTTTTTTTGTATATATTTAAAAAGAGTGGGTCAGACCACAGTTGGCTTCACTTAAATGTTTTCTCCATGTTTAATATAGCTTCATGTATGAAACTCAAAACAGAAAAAGAATACATATATATGAAGACATTTGAGACATCGTTGTCTATGAAATGTAGGTCGATGTTATGACATGAATTAAATATTGCAGTAGTGTGGAGTAGTGAAATAAATAAAACCAATAAGTATTTCATAAAATATATTTGATTGTAATATAATGGATACATCAACAGGAAACATATATTAAAATAGTTTTACTCAGATCTTTTTAATTACCAATACGATATTTTAAGTGTCTTAACAATACATAGACACAATACATAGCTTAACATACCTAATAATAATTTACAGGATAATATATATTTTCGAGATCATAATAATTATAGTTCGCTTATTGCACTAATTTTTCATTTTTCAAATGATACGGCTCTCTGGGGTTAATTTTAAAAGTTAATAATAGCATTCACAGCAGGTCCAGCCATTGGACGACACATGAAACAATTGTGACTTAGAATTAAACTTTAACAAGAACTATCACAATAAGGAATAGAATACTATCAGTCTTTATTTTGAAGACAGCAGGAACATTTGTTTACTCCAATAATCTGTATGTACCTGGAAAATAAGAAAAAATAATTGTTACTTAATTTAATAACAGTAACTTGACTAAAGTCTAAAAATATGAATAAAATAGAAGTCATCTTAATTATATGTATCTATAGATTTTTTTTAAAGTAAATTACTTATTTAAAATAGCGTTTTAATAAGATATCAATTTTGGAAGGTCTACATTGTAATAAAAAAATAAGTAGGTACCTACAAAGTACAAAAAAAAACGAATTTCGCTTTATCAGGCTTTGTTATATTTAAATTATTTTCACGATGAAATTAAGCGGTGCAGGTAATCTAGCCGCATAACCCTCGAATACTGAAACGCAAATTAACTTTAAGATGTTCTTAAATATCTATCTGTCACTACTTCACACCTGAGACAGCACGAGACTTAACGGCGCCTTCAAACTGATTGACGTTTCAATATTCAGACCTTCATAGACTAAGACCCAGTTTTTTGATCCTAAGTTAACTCATCCATTGGTTAAATGTGCTAACTATTTCGGTAATAGGTTTCAAAACGCGAGTTTTTCATCAATAATTAGTCTATCAAATGGTGAAATAAGTTGGAGAATTAATTATTCCGTTTGTTAGACTAAAAATGTAAGAATACTTTAACATATTCTACCGAAATTTTAAACCATTACTTAGGATATTTAACCATTGGTTGAGTTAACTAGGGATAAAAAAAACTGGGCCTAAGTAAGTATAACTCAAGTCGATAACAGAATAGCATATAGAATACACAACAAAACATTACGTATAAACTAGCAACAATTACCAACAATACAGTGCGTCCGTATCGTTATCTAGAAGCTCCCAGTACATTCCCCTGACAACAAGCCTTGGGGGGCTACAAATAATGGAAAGGACACATAAATCGATCCTTATCTACAATAAAGAGAAATAGCCCCCAGTTCTTCCACTGGATGTTTATGCAGCGTGACCCTAGATAAACTTATTATGATGACATAAATAATGTTGTGTCTCACTACTCATGGAATAATACAGGTTCGTTTTGTTCTCCTGTTAACACTTCATTATAATAAACACGTTGGTGTGTCGAGTTTTGCATTATGAAGTTTTTTTTAACAGGGCTTATATAGTTAGTGTTAAATGCGAAGTAAAGGTTCGTGAGAAGGATATGGAGAAATTATTCGAGTTTTTGGATAGTTTTAGTTTATCCTAATTGTTTTAAATAAATAGCTAATCTTCTTGTAGGTATCAGTAAAACCTATTTAAAGTTTGCTTAGGTGCGTCTCTTAAAAATATAATTATCTTAACCCTTTCACTGTCCCGTGGGTCACATATGAACATTTCCATTGTTTAACTATTGTATCTTCTGACGGGACAGGGAAGGTGTTAACCTTACAGTCCTCGACATTACAAAATTTAGTAGGTTACCTACCTATTTTGGTCTGAGTAGATCTCATAAGGGCCATTTTTAATGGAGAACTAATGTGGTATTAACCTAGCTGTAGAGTTAAGTTCAAAATAAATCAATTTACAAACAAAATCAAGAACAAAAGTTAGTCAATACATAATTAGCATCTAATAACATTTCTATTATAGTTACAGGTCAAACTATTTTCTGAGGTTAATTAGCAATAAGTAAGTACGTTTAAATGGCCAATCGCGATGACTTCGTAATCAGATGTTTCTAGATTAAGGTTTAATTTTAGACAACCCGCGAAGTGTACGGTACTTACATAACACCCACAAACTTTACTACCAATTATTTATCTCATTGCTATCATCGAATTAAACAAATAATATAGTATATCTATACTAATATTATAAAGCTGAAGAGTTTGTTTGTTTGTTTGTTTGTTTGTTTGAACGCGCTAATCTCAGGAAGTACTGGTCCGATTTGAAAAATTCTTTCACTGTTAGATAGCCTACTTATTGAGGAAGGCTTTAGGCTATAATTTGCAGCAGTAACCGATGATCACGCGAGCGGAGCCGCGAGCAACAGCTAGTATTATAATAATATTGATATCTTAGATGTAAGCTATCCTATCTTTCAAGTTAGATCAAATTGCACACGGTTTGAAAATTTGATTGATATCGGTTCAATAATTTCGGAGTTCATCCCGGTCAAACATCGTGACACTGGAATCTTACTAATATTATAAATCTGAAAGTGTGAATGTTTGGATGTTTAGATGTTTGGATGTTTGTTGCTCAATCACGCAAAAACGGCTGACCGGATTTGGATGAAATTTTGCATTCATGTAGCCTTTGACATGGAAAAGAACATAGGCTACCTTTTATCCCGATTCCTTAAGTAGTTCCCGAGGGGATATTGAAAACTGTTTACGAGCTAAGCCGCGGGTAGACAGCTTTGAAATTTGGCATTTTTCTCTTTTTTATCATTATTCATTTATTTTTTGACCCAATTCGGAAGTCCACGCAGACGAAGTCGCGGGCAGAAACTAGTTATATATAATAGATATACATATAATAAGGATAAAATTAAATAATATGAGTAACTATTGTACGCAAAATTATGAAACAATTAATAGACATTTTACTATTAGTTTAGATACGTTATCGGCTCGCACGTAGCAACAGTTGATAACAGAACATTCACCCTCACAGACATGAACTTACATAAGTTCTATAACATAAAAAGTAACAGGATAGGTGACAACAACAATTTTTGCACTGATTGCACTATCGCGGGGCCCCCGTATAATTTATATGTAATATTATTTTTCATTGCCATTAGTATCCATGACCTGTCTGGTCTGTCTGATAATGATTAATGCCAGACGGAAAAAAATATTTATTTTTGTACTACAGACCTACATTAAGTTAATTATAAAGTTTGTAACAAAATACTGAATCATGATTTATATTTTTGGCTCGTGTTCCATTCATACTTGCGTAATTTCTCTGCTTTGAAAGAAATATGGTTACAATATAATATGGAGTTATTTTTTAAATATGAATAATTAATAGATGGCACAGTTTGTTTGGAATCGTTTGTATGTAGTTCTTCGTCTATAATTATTCTTTTTATTTCGTATGATCAACGTAAGAAACAAAAAGAATCACTTTTATGGAATTATAGGTCTTTAATTAAGCAATTTGTGTTAATTAATAAATTTAAAATGACTGCCCGTTTCCCAAATAAATAAAATAACATAAAACAATAGGTAGCTTTGTCTATAATTATTCTTTTTGTTTCGTATTATCAACATATGAAACAAAAAGAATCACTTTTATGGAATTATAGGTCTTTAATTAAGCAATTTGTGTTAATTAATAAATTTAAAATGACTGCCCGTTTCCCAAATAAATAAAATAACATAAAACAATAGGTAGCTTTGTCTATAATTATTCTTTTTGTTTCGTATTATCAACATATGAAACAAAAAGAATCACTTTTATGGAATTATAGGTCTTTAATTAAGCAATTTGTGTTAATTAAAAAAAATTAAAATGACTGTCTGGTTAAAATAACATAAAACAATAGAGTATTATTACCGCTGATTTGTATGTTGATTGAATAGCCCTAAAATACTGAAATGCAAATTAACTTTAAGATGTTCTTAAATATTTATCTATCGCTACTTCACACCTTAAAGTGACAGAGACAGCATGAGACTTAACGGCGGCTTAAATTCACATTGATTGACTTTTCAGTATTCGACCACTTGAGTACCTACTTATTAATGGAGTGATAAGGGATTTAATATCGCTACAAATCAATCCTACTAATATTATAAATGTGAAAGTGTGGATGTTTGGATCTTTAGATGTTTGGATGAACGGATTTGGATGAAATTTGGCATGCATGTAGCCTTTGACATGGGAGAGAACATAGGCTACCTTTTATCCCGATTCCTTAAGTAGTTCCCGAGGGCAAATCGAAATTTTTTTACGAGCTAAGCCGTGGGCAGACAGCTTTGAGATTTGGTATTTTTCTCTATTACAGCGCAAGCTATAACATGGGTGAACATTTTATTCAAATTTTCCATTACTTTCACATTTTTCATTTCTTTTTGGACCTAATTTTGAAGTCCACGCAGACGAAGTCGCGGGCAGAAGCTAGTGTATAATATAAAGTATTGATTCAGAAAAACAGGATTGTTTATGATTTCATTATCTTGTTTATGTAATAGTTATGACAAATAACACCAATAAACAAATAGAATACATACCTACCTATATTTTCTTTACTCAATTGAATCAAGTTGTTTAGAATCAACAGCAATCAGGAAGAGTGATGTTTACGCATAGAATGACGTATAAGAATACTAGGTAGGAGGACTAGGAGGTACCTGAATATAATAAATAAATGTGGAAAACATCACATACATTGTTCCGAATCCAAAGTAAGTAGCTAAAGCACTTGTGTTATGGAATCAGAGACAACGACGGTACCACAAACACCCAGACCCGAGACAATATAGTAAAGTTTTTTTTTTCTACATTGACCCGCCCGGGGATCCAACCCGGGACTTCAAAGCTGGCGACACCTAGGTAGGTGTCGCCAGCTCTGAAGTCCCTGAAGGTGGTACAGTTGTACCACCTACAATAAGTACCTACATGTCTACTTGAGAAAGAAAAATTGTTGGCAAGTTTTACTTTTTATTCGTCTCCCTGTCGTTTTTTTTAAGATTACTAGCAGTGATACAGTCGAGCAATAAAACTGTGCTTTTGTTGCACACAGAATATGAAAATACGCTCTCACTACTCCAAAACATTGCCAAGTTACTTGCCGGCAACTATACTTTTCTAGAGTACTTTCACGTCTCTGTTTTACCAACAATATACCGACTAGCACCTAGTTTATAAACCATCAAACATCTCCAAGTTGTTTTTTTTTCCTGCTGCTATATTGAGGTCAAATAAGCATATTAAACGGTTTCATATCAGCCTTCTAACAACTTTCTTGGTTTATTTTAGGTTATTCGTGTTCTTTATCGACTCGTTATTCCATAATACTCTCAGGCTCTTATAAGCCTACATACTCGATAAGAAAATCTAAACAAAGCTGTGGCACTAAGTGAAGCAAGCCCAATCTACTCTAGAGTCAACAAATTTTCACAATTTATAATTATTAGAGGCGTACGTTAGAGGATTTTTTTTTACTTACGTAAAAATAGTAATAAAAAAAAATTGCATTCTGCACCCCTCTATGTAAACTGTGAGAAATTTCATGCTATTCCGTCCGCGCAATTTTCTTAAAAAGGGGTACAAAGTTTTGCTTCACGTAGTAATATATACCTACTTAGATCAACAAGCTATTAAACGTTTAATGACATGATATAACTACATATTGTTATATAAATTGTTACATTTATTAGTATTTAAAACAGTTAAGTTTTTATCAATATGTAATTCATTTTATGTCAACGTTCAATAAATCAGGACTTGTTTTTCTACAGTCGTAGTACTTTGTTACTGATATGTATCTTAGAAGTCGAAGTTGACTGCATTTATGTATATGGAGCGAATATTACGATACCTTATCAGTTCGGTCCTATTATGGTTTTATAGCTGAGGCTAATATTGTCGTAGACAGCTCGGCTGTGGAAAGATGTCCATCTAACTACCAATGTACAGTCACGAGCATAAATATGTATACACATAGCGAAATTGTAAAACTTATTTAGCAAGAAGTTTTTTTTGAAACTCTAAAACATGAACATGATTTGAGAACTGACATAATTTTATGTCGTTAAAAGTTGAATTCATGGTGAGTTCCTCTTAAATTATTGTTTTACAATTTCGCTATGTGTAGGTATATGTACATATTTATGCTCGTGACTGTACTTACTTGCCTAAGCACTTGCACACTATACAAAATAGTTCGAAAGCTCTTGTGACGTAACGATTCAAATATTGTACATCTTAGGTCAGTCGCGTATTTACTATTTTTTTTATCACGAACCAGATAAGAATAAGACTTGTAAATATTTCTTATTTTTGGCGTTGCCCCATATTTCTCGAAACGTGTTCTTAAGAAAAACAAGGAACGATCAGGGTCGTGATCTACGCCCACAAGTACCCGTTATCAATAAAATCCTTGCTAATATCGCACTTATGTTATTTATAGTTTCGACTACAAATATTTTCATGAACGAAACATGTCTTGACCATATTATCTTGTACCCTTGACTGCGAACGTTTAACTTTAAACGTTGAACTCAAGAACGATTGATCTCATTCGGGCAGGGTTAAACAATACGATATGACGTGTTATTTTTAATTGTTTTGTTTTAATAAGGCTGTGATCGATGTTATTTATTGAGTTCAAAAGTGATTGGACGATCTAAAATTAAAAGTCGGTTGATAACAGAATTATGGCTGGAGTTGGGACCAGTTTTGAATGATTGCTTTTTATGTAAGGTCTAAATTAACCTACAAACAATGTGCAATTTTGATGACACGTAATTTATAGGTTAATAGAGATGAAATTGCCGGCAACCGTAGTGCTCTACCTGCAGCTTACCTGTAATAGTATCATTCATAAACACGTAACCGGTCGGCTTATGACCGCCTAGTGAGAGCCCTGGGTAGCTTCTATGAGAGGAAGGAGAGAAAGTTTCTTCTAGGAGAGTTAAATAAGAGAGGAAATTCAGTAAACTCACGTCGCTCATCCGAAGACCTGCTGTGCAGCATAAGTGATGTGTAGGTAGCCGTCGTGCCCTCGGAACTGCTCGTACGCCTGCGCCATCGTCATGCTGTGGCTCGCCAACACCTTGTCGTTCACCAGCAGGTACAAAGCCTAGTGAAAATAATTACTTATATGATAAAAAATTGCAACTACATACTGTGAAGCTACTGCACTATACACACTGCCACTACACTTATATTAAGGTAGCCATTCCATTCAGCCCTTAGCCATTTCAGATACGGCAAAGGTGTTTTCGGTGAAAGTAGCGTCTGGATTCCGCATCTTTTTTTACTTAACTATGACATTGCAGAGCAAAAACCGTTTAGCAAGCTTTTTTAGGAACCTTTGAGTGCTTCACCACAAGAGGAAACTCTTGCACGGAAATTAGTGAATACCCTGCATTTTTTTACACGGTTTTACGACATTTCTTCTGAGGGTAGTCAGATACGAAATCCCAAAAGAAAAGTAACTTGTAAAAGTGAATATAAGTATAAGAATTAGAATTTGTTCGCGTGTTGGGTTGGAACGCAAGGACACCATGATGTTGGTTTAGCATGATGATGTTTCTAATTACCTGTGAATCTCTTAGTTTCATTTTTGTCCGTATTATGTAGAGGAATTGGGACATGGTGAGCTCTTGTGGCACGAGGAATTTGTTTCTGCCCAGCGCCGGTACCTCGCGTTCTCTCGAATACCGTTCTACGTATAACTAGAAGATAAACCAATGCTTAATACAGAAACATGAGATATAGGTACGTAGTTAGCTATAAGAAGGCGTGTAAATTATGCTTACGGGTACTTTGTTAGGAAACCGATGTCTGATCGCCTGAACTTCTTGATTTGTTTGTTTAACATTCATATCTGTAACAAAACCAGAGAAGATTTTAAATTGAACAGCTGACGATCAAAGGAGCATAATGAGCATATTCTGAAGTCACTACTATTCCAGTGTGGAAAAAAGAAGCACTATGAGTCTGTATAGCATCATCTTTTCAGCCAATAGAATAATCCTCGTCCTCACAAATTACAATAATAATCGCGCGAAAATAGCAACACGTCTTACCTTGTTTTTATTTGGTTTCAAAATGACTTTAATTTCGTAACTATGCTATGTTATTAAGCGAAGATAAGGCATTTATGACGAGAATAAATATTATTTTGTTTACCAGGAATTATGTCTTAACAATTTTTTTACTAATGAAAAAATACAGTCTTTATCTATGGTTATTTTGTTGCAAATCGCTAATTAGTCGCCATTTATTACAATTACACACAGACAGTTGCAATAAGAATTATGCTTCATCAAGGTAATCCCGCATTAGTTAATTAGGTACCTGTGCCACGGGAGCGGAGGGAAACAGGGGAGGTAATACAATTCTCTAAAATGTTTCATGCGGGGATCGAATTCTAACACCGTCTGTAGTAGGCTGTGTAATTGAAGCTAGACAAACAATAAAGGCGCTGCTACAATGCGGTCCACTTACGGACACTACGCATAAAACTCGTAAAACGCTAAATGCGCCCATGTTCGTCCTTATATTTGTTTCATGCGTAGTGTGGCCGTGCAGCTCTGCCGCACGGGAGCAGCGCCTTAAACCTTTGACGTTTTAGTCAATGTCAGCAGCTACCAACCGCAGCACGGTCAGCAGTCCTATTGGTTCTGCTCATAGCCTTATTATCAAGTGTACCTATAGTAACCTAATGTGTAAACTCACCATCTTTGTAACCAAATACTTCTTGTGACGCATATGTGATATAGAGGAAGCCGTCTTCATCACCGTAGTTTTCGTAAGCCTGGGCCATTGTGACACTCATACTTAACATGGATTTGTTGTTGATGATCAAATATAGGGCCTGTGGAAAAATTATTCTGTTTAATTGTGTTACTAGAGATATGGTTCTGGCTACACCTTTTAACCGCGCGAGTCTTATTTATGCGACAAATATTTCCGTGCTCATACCAACCGTGTCTTACATACCTACACAATACGAACCAGGCGGTAGGGGCACGGAAATATTTTTCGCATACATGCGACTGGCGCGGTTAAGAGGTTAATGTTAATCTCTATATTTCTTTCACTATGCTGATTCTCAAGAAAGGATCTTTTCTTTAAAACTTAGAGTTGATTAATTTTGAACTCTATTTTGCAAGTGTTTTTAACTGAATTCCAACTAAAATGCAACTTTAATGAACTTGATCACTACGAAATCGCCGTACTGCCGATGTGCCGATGTGTCTTCGCCTTTAGAATCAAAAGGCGATTGAGTGGTCTTGACTCTTTAACACAGATATCGCTTCTTTTGCATACTAAGCAATTAGAAGAAATCTGTGCGTAACTACAGGCTACAATGTATTTCAATTATCTATCCCTAGAGTTAATTGATTGATTACTAGTTAACCATTACGTACTTTTACCGAGATAGTGGACAGATACAACCAGAATAAACTAGACGATAGCTAGACTAGATTGAATATCGGGATATTAACGTTCGAATGTTGAGCTTTTGTATTCCACTTTTTAGATAAGAAACAGGAATACCAAGACTTTTTATTATTTATTTTATAGTTTCACTAGCTGTTTCCCGCTGCTCCGCCCGCGGTCTCTATTTTTTTTTATATTTGTGATGTAAGCTATCCTATAAGTATTTCAAGTTGGATCAAACTGCACACGGTGTGCAAATTTGATTAAAATCGGTTCAGTAGTTTCGGAGTTCATCCCCGACAAACATCATGACACTGGAATTATATATAATATCGATTGATGCTAAAAAGTACACGGTGCTAGTTTTTCGCATTTTAGCCCATTCGATTCCCGGTCTGCAAAGCATATTTTCAAACATCAAACATCAATTTAATGCAGATTTATTTCTTTAACCCTTAACTTGGCAGAGAATGTGATGACATTTATTTTTTATTTCTTTCATATATTTGGGTTGTTACCTGGTAAATAGACACCTAAAAAATAAAAATAAAATTTTAACAATATTAGTTTTGTATTTATACCATGTATCTAATTATGCACACTGCCAAGTTGTCATTCATATATCTTTGGAAATCTATGTACTCTGTAGGATACACTGCTTGATTGTTAGAAAATAAAATACATTTTTATTTTATAAAAACATTTATTTATGGCGTTTTATAAACACATATATCTTAATCAAAATATGTAAAATCACAGTCTTCAGTGTAAAGTAGGAACCAAACAACAAATGCGTAACAGTGGCTAGTTCTTATGCAGATGCTCATCCTGTTCACCACGTATTGCGGTATAATAAAAACACGCAGCGCAAAGAGCCTGTGCCTTGTCCGAACATAGTTCGCCAATACAATGCCCATATGGGGGGTGTCGATCTTGCAGATATGTTGATTGCACTTTACCGCACAGAAATGCGAGCACATAGATGGTTCATGGTACCTATATACCTCTATTCTTGCAAATGCTTGATATCTGTATCAACAACGCATGGCTCATTTACCTACCGACGAGAAAGTAACTGTCCAAAACTTCTGAAACTTAAAGATTTGCGATAGCTATCAGTCTCATGAATATGGGCCGCGCTGTTACTAATACGAAAACAGAGGTAAAACAATTCGTGACTCCTGAAAATCAGACGGACACACGTTACGATCAAGTGGATCACATGCTATCATTTACATCCAAAGGACTATGTAAGTTTTGTGTAAAGGGTCAAACTAAAATATATGTCTCAAATGCCAAGTGAGGCTTCTACACAAAACTTACATAGTCCTTTGGATGTAAATGATAGCATGTGATCCACTTGATCGTAACGTGTGTCCGTCTGATTTTCAGGAGTCACGAATTGTTTTACCTCTGTTTTCGTATTAGTAACAGCGCGGCCCATAGTCATGAGACTGTTAGCTATCGCGCATCGAAAATCTTTAAGTTTCAGAGGTTTTGGACAGTTACTTTCTCGTCGGTAAATGAGCCATGCGTTGTTGATACAGATATCAAGCATTTGCGAGAATAAAGGTATATACCATCTATGTGCTCGCATTTCTGTGCGGTAAAGTGCAATCAACATATCTGCAAGATCGACACCCCCCATATGGGCATCGTATTGGCGAACTATGTTCGGACAAGGCACAGGCTCTTTGCGCTTCGTGTTTTTATTATACTGCAATACGTGGTGAACAGGATGAGCATCTGCGTAAGAACTAGCCACTGTTACGCATTTTGTTGTCAAACCATTTGACAACAGCAATTTTTCGTTGATTTGAAGTGATTTGTGAAAATGCTCCGCGGCCTTTCTTCTTCAAATTTTTATCAGTAGGTAGGAAGCTTTTTATTTGTATATTTGGCAATGTATCTAAAAATGCACACTGCAAAAGTCAGGTCATAATATGGTAATTTGGCAGTGTGCATTTGTAGATACATGAATATTGACAGTCATATTTTAGATAAAAAACATTATTGATTGATCAAAAATTTTTACGTAAACAAAAGAATACATATTCAATAAAAAAAAATTACATTTATGTATCGTAATATACATATTTAATTAGGATTATAATCGATTCTTACCTTATAATTCGTAGACGCACGCGCACGCTCCGCTATCTTGCGATCTACTGACTACAAATGTTGTCAGATGTGAAAAATACTATTTTTTCTACCAACTACAAGGGTCTCGTATAACGGTTTAAAAAAGAAATAAAAACATAAGTACCAAAACTGTTCTCAAATATTTTTTCTTAGAATGTGTGCATTATTAGATACGTTATCAAGTTAAGGGTTAAAAAAATAAAAGAATGTTTTCTTTGAGTCTAATTTGCTATTCTTCAGTATTGAGAGTACTTACTTTCTCTCTTTCTTTCTGGTGGCAATAAAAAATCCATCCTGTTTATCATAATATAACCTACGACCTACTCTCAGACCTACCAAATAGACAAACGAAAAAAAAACATTATAAAAGTCTGCGAGCCTGATATTTAAAGAAGAAAACAGTTTTAATATCATTGCAAGGAGTTTTGACAACCTTGTTTATTTAATTGTTAAATAACCTCTATGGAGGAGGATCTGGAGGATAGTAAATCGTACTTAAAATAACAAAATTTGGTCGTCATGGCAACTACCTACTTACTAATTTTACCATGGTTACCGCATTGTTTATTCGTTGTTAATGTCAATAATCGCGATGTTAATAATTGATAAAAATTAAACAAAAAAACATTTCAAATTGGACCAAATTGTGAATCTAAACCATCCTCGAATCCACTTGAAGACACACAGCAAATTTCATTATAATCGGTCCAGCCGTCTAGGAGGTGTTCAGTCACATACACACTCACAGAAGAATTATATATATAAAGATTTATGTCCTAGATATCGGCTACATTTAGGTGCTACAATTTGTATCAAGTGGGTAGATCTTGAAGTGATCCGAACAAGTTTCTTAAATTGTGAATACCTGCCTCCTACGTACAGAAAATTGAGTTATGTATGGGTGTCGGTCAGGAACCAGGCCGTGATACTGATAAGTAAGACCTAATTAAGTACGGGAAAACTACTTACTTGATTTGGTTTGATTCTTATCCTACTTCGTATGATAACTAAGAACTGCGACATGGTGATATCTTCAGGAACTAAAAACTTCGATTTATCCAGCGTTGGTAGGTTCCTTTCTTTGTGGTACCTCTCGACTATTAGCTGCAAGTTAAAATAGAATTTATATGTCCGTCACAGAATCCGTAAATAAAAAAAAATAAACATAGATAGGTCACTAGCTATTTGCAGGATGCAGGATATCTGGATAATATTTACCATGTCACGAAGTTTTTGTTTTTAAATCGTTCCACCGCAAAATATTAATTGAGGTACAATTATGGGGTAAATAGAAATTCCGGGGTGAATAGAGCCAAAGCTTTTACATTTTAGCATACAACACGAGAAAAGGTAAAATTCCATTTCCAAATATATATTTTTGCCCCCGGCATCCCTCATCATGCGCATATAATTTTTCATCCCTAAAATCCCTATTCTAAAAGATTTTAACTTCGCAAAAAGATATTCAAACTACTTACGGGTATTTTGGTGGGAAATTTGCTTTTGATAGCCATCACTTCTTCTTTTCTGCTTACTGCAATGGAGAAGAATAGTAACATTATTATTATTTATTATCACATCCGTTCTACTGCAGTTTGACGGTCACGAACTCAAGTTCTTTGCACTATTGCTATCACTAGGGTTGTCTACCTTACACTAAATAAACCTTTGACTTATCGTTGATTACACATTTCGCGGGTAAACGAAAAATATTGTTCTAGCGTACTGTGTGTGGTAGTTGCATGCAAACTACCAACAGTAACGTGGTTTACGTGACAATCGCTCTGTGTAAATACGACTTCGACAAATAAACGATTATGAACTTGAAGGTAGGTACTTAAATAAAACATTTTCAGATCTTATTCATGAATTGTTTTATAGAAACAAAAGATATTAGAGATCTACGAAATACTTTTTATTCTCAATAGGGTTGATGATAAATTACTTTAAACCTACATAATTAACGTTCTTAAAGTGTAAACAATAATTAAGTTGTTACTAAAACGTAAACAATAAGAATATAGGGGAGCACTTGAATGAACACAAACGCTTATCCAAACATTGATAATAGTGTTTAAACTTTTGAAGACGTGTGTTATTGGTTGTATACAGCTCATTTATAATTAAAAGATATGGGGATCACATGCCACTCTATAAATTAATGAGATTGGTCAGTTAACAGAAGACACTAAGGATGCTAGGACATTGACTGCTTATAATACCGGCCTATAAATGTCCCACTGCTGAGCACAGGCATCTTCCCTTATAGGGAACCACAAGGAGAAGCTTTGATCACCACGCTTGCTCATTGCGGGTTAACGATTTCAGCTTCAAATTTTTCGGAAACCGGGTTTCCTCAATATGCTTTCTTTTACAATCACTGTTTGTGTCTTAGTTCTTAAAAAGTAAGTATATATAACTTCGAGAAAGACACATTAGTACTTGTCTGGGTTCGAACCTGCAACCAAGTGCATACGAATCCGGCCATTGAACCGCTAGGTCACCACGACAATTTTTCCATTGATATCTTTAACTTTTCTATGGGGTATCAAAAGTAATTTTCCACATTATTTTTAATTTTGCAACTAAACTATTATTGATGCAAAGATTCGTAACTAAGTCTTGCTAAAGTAAGTACAGTAAGGATTGTTTAACTTGGAACATTTAAAAAGAGCTGGTAGATATTTTCGTCTCCGTCACACCCACCTTTCATGGGTAAATGCATCTCGCTCTAGTTACCTTTTAGCTGTTCTTAGATGCGCATATTTTCAATTCGCACTGTATTTTGGTAGGTACCTATGTAGATTTGATATTATATTATTTACGCAACTACAAAATGTTCCTAATAATGTCATGGATGTTTTGCGTATGCAACTATACGACAACAGTCACGTATTCGTCATTACCCAATTAGATCAGTTTAGTAACGCAATTTTAACTGATAACAGAACAAATACTCCTACTGGCCAACACAAAATCTTGCAGTTCATTGAACTGAAGTTCTATGCTGGTAAAACTATTGCTTGTTTAGTTAAGGCCCAGTTTTTTGACCCCGAATTAACCAATGGTTAAATATGCAACAAACTGGGCCTTAGTCTAGATGCTTTAGCAAAATATCAAGGAAAGCGTGCAGGATAAAGTAAGGTGTTTGTGCCTGTACTTTACCTAAAGCGTTTTTTCTGTCATCTCCTAAATATTATATCCGTGGTTGAGTGGCGTAAACACCGGTTTTCAAGGTGGCGCTAGCTCTGAGATGTTGAGCTCGAGATTAGATGTTGTCCAATAATAAATGTGGACAACAGCGGGAGAGACTTAATTGTTTTATACTTAAAACAAAGTCACTCCTGCTGTCTGTACACTAGATCGTTTTAAACTACACAACAATTTTTTAACAGTTTTCAGCTACAAATAGAGAGATTATAGAAGCCGGTTTTACATTCGTTAGGATATTTTACAATTGGTTGAGATAACTAGGGATCAAAAAACTGGGCCTAAGACTCTTTTTACGCTTAGATTTGTAACGCTTTAGGGCGATCTATTAGCATCCATTTAAGTGCGGAAAATTAAGTCCTTTACCTCGACAAGCATTCAAGTATTCTAACCTCTAATATCAACAATGTAATTATTGTACTAGTAAGTGCCTCCATAGAGGTCAATATTATTAATAACGACTCAAAACTTTCCAACGATAATATCAATTAAAACAAAGACAGTGTAATATGTTGCTTAGTTATTTGTTCTTAAACTATGGTAATCTAAATGGTTAATTCAAAATGCCAAGTAGTTACTAGAAACAGTTGAAGACGCTATTCGCTTGTGCACTGGTAAATTTTATACAAAAAAGGGTTTATTCAAGTTTGGCATAGCGATTAAGGTTAAATAAGTATCTACCTATGTCTTAAAATATCTAAGTACGTATAACTTGCAAGCTCTTAAAGTGTAAAGACAGCTATGTACCTATAACTACTGGTAAACAAAAGTCTGTTGACTTCATATCAGCTCCTGATTATTTGTTTCCTCTGATACGAAGTCATTTAAAACTATGTATTCGCATTTGCTTGATATGACAAGACAACCGGAAGAAATTATATAACAGCACTGTTTATTTAACAGCTAAAATTTTCCAGAAATTTTCTAACATGGACGAATTATCAAGGAATATTTGGGTAAATAAGCAATGTTACCTATATATTAAATTTTAATTATGGTACTCACTGAAAGGCTTTTTAGATTTGAAGCACTGTTTCACATTATGGTTCACATCATGTTTAATAAGTGTTGATATAAAATTTAACTCCATTTTGAAGTTACCGGTCGCACTGTCTGTGTTGGTCTCACGAACGATCGTGCACTCCGCGCGCCGTTTGTTCCGCGACTACGCCAAAGTAAATACTAACGCTACTTTTATCATTGGATATAGAACCCACTGGTAAACAACACGATAATCAGTCCCCTTTTAATTTCTATTATTCAGTGCTGCATTTCACTTATGTGATAGTGATTACTGACGGCCAGTCACGTACCTACTTATAAATAGCTTTTTCTAATGATACCCGACTTTGAAAAATAATTAGATGATCTATTCAATTATTTGCTTATTGTTCACAGGATAGATTTCCATACGTGATGTTTTTGTAGGTATGTAAATAAGGTAGTTATTATCATCATGTACCTATATAGTCCCGAAATTTTATGTTTGTGCTGGTCGATAGAACAGACAAAAACCTAACTTAGGTACGGCTATTGTAACTATATCAGCCGAGCGATTCCGAAAATGACCAAACTCACCTCACCTCTCACACTCACTTCACTGCTTACATTACTTGTACTTTTCACCGTATTCTGAAACTGCACTCAAGTTCAAGTGATGTCGAAATCTCAGGTGAAAAGTTTAGAGGTGGGCTTAGACGGGTCTAGCTTTAGTAACATCAAATAAACCTTAATTTCGGAATACGAAATCTAGTTTTCACCGACGAATTCGCCGTGACTTTGTCTAATGTATTTTCGGAATCGACGGGCAGGACACAAGTTTTTTTGTTTTGGGTCAAGCTTGGTATCTATTTGTCGTGGGGTTACGGCATTGAATAGAACCTCCCACTCTCCTCTCGAGAATGCCGTAAAAGGCGAATAAGGGATATAGAAAAAAGGAGAATGGGCAGCAGCGCTCCTAAAGAACTGAAAATAAACTGCCTGTCACTTTCCCATCGTGGTGACTTCGGCAAACACCATAATGATGACGCGCCACAGCACGCAGCCCCCCACTACAGGACCGGGTGTTGCGGAGTGGCCTAGGTCCAGCAGTGGACCGCGTTATCTGAGTAGATTGATTGAGGTTTCTATTTCATTAGCCGCTTACAAATTCAGCACAGGGCAGAAGTCGAGTACGTGTCATCATTATGTGCTAGATATACCGATTTTATCCGGTTTATCAATTAAGATGGCGGAAAAGATAATTTCCAGTAATAATTTAATTAATACTATCGTGTTTGGACACGTGTTTAATTTACATCATTATTAACTATTGGGCACATGATATTCCCTAATTTGACAGCCATATATTATATGGCCTTATGCTGTAATCCTGCTAATTAGGAACTAAGTAAGTACGTAGATGTATGTAATTGAATTTATATAAATTTTATAATGAACTAGTAATACATGCCTATTATATAATTATACCAAAAAAGCCCTCATGTTGGATCACTCTATCTATAGCTGAACTGCATTAAAATCTGTTGCATACCTAGTTTAAAAGATATAAGCTTACAGGCGGCGGGATTGACTCTGTGTAAAGATTGCACAAATAATAATTATTATTAGGGGTGCAAGAAAGGAACCTCCCCGAGCGGTATGCCTACTATCACATTTTATACACCCGGAGCACCTGGGCAATCTTCGTGGACAGCTTAGACGGTAACGCAGATTGGCTGATCCTTTTACCACAATTAAATGGTGCTAATTCGGCTGTACGCTCGACTAACTTAAACTAGCACTAAAATTTTCTAATTTTAAGTTTAAGTAGTTCAAAACGCTATTCGGGAAACCGTTGTAACTAAAATTAGGAAGTGTTCTGACAGCACTAAAATCGAGTTTGACATTTCTTAAATTGAATACATGGGGTTACCCGTGCAAGAAAACGAAAAATTAAAGAGTGAATGAAAAAGAATGAACAATATGGAAAATATCCAAAAATCTAATTAAAATAGCACTGATTTAATACAGTTTCATGAAAAAAGTGAATACACATTTTTAATGAACCTGTATAAATAATTAAGGTATTTTAAAATAAATACATTCGATTTAAATAGTTGTAAACAAATATCGAACAATGTTACAAATTAGTAGAATCGTAAAATCAATTGAATTTGATAAATTCCGAAAAAGTTACAAATATTAATATATTTTATTTAAATATTTACTACTGATATTTTTGACAAGAGTATTTATAGGTACCTACACATATTATATTAAAAAAATAAATTTGTTCTGAAATAATTTTGAACATGTCTTGATTAGGAAAAAAAACAACGATTATTGCATTGATCATACAAAAATAAAACAATTGATCGTGATAAAAATGATTAAAAGTTAATTAAAACAAATCAAGAAAAATAACACTGTGGTGTAATTTGATCCATCAAATTAAATAGGTACTTTATTAAATTGGTTATTTTATTAAAGACGCATAATTAGTGGCTGTGTGACTGTTTTAAAACTATTTAAAAATATATTGTAAAGTATCGTTTTTTTTTTCGTTGGCTTTCGTTTCGCCAGTTAAAGTTGTAAGTTCCAGTAGTTCTCAGAAATTAACTAATTTTGTAACGCGAGAGTATACGGAAAGCAATTGCATGAATGAATAAATGATTTGATTTGATAATAAATAAGTTGTACAAGTCACCTTGGTGTTGTTATTCCTGAAAAATCTGTATTAAATTATTCGCAGACATCGATGAAATGAATATCTTAATTAATTTCAGCGATGTCTATCTATTTAATTAATTCTTTAATTCATTCCTGAAATGAATACAAAAAATTGCCTATAAAGTACCACTATTAAAAATTTGAATCGGTGACTTACTAGTTTTGCTAAATGTAGATATACACTAGATAACTCCAAAGCATTCTTCATGAGTCATACAAACACGCATTAAATAATGTGTACTAACTTTCCGAAGAATCCACAATAGCAGCATCCACATAATTATCCATATTTATAAATACCTACTTAAAACTCGACAAATTACACGAAAACCGTCTTAATTCTTACCTCCTAATTTTAAGTGACACCTCTGGAGGTGCCGTCTAATTTTAGTCTTTTTTAGGTTGACGTTCCTTATTTTAGGTGTAAAAAGTGACCTGCAGAATGCCGTTTATGACATTTGGACTAAATTAAGTTACTAAATGGGTTTTTAGTCCTGTCAACTTAAAATTAGTTTAGTTGGGTGATTTCTGAATAGCAAACCCAGTTTGACAGTAGGTACTAAAACTAATTTTAGTCTTAGTTTAGTGCATTTTGTGTCGGCTGAATTAGCACCAATGGCAACGTATATTGCCATTGATTGACACGCTAAGAAGATAGAGAAAAATATGATCTCCGTTGTGGGTAAGGCTAAGCGCGCACGACGAAATTAATTCGTTGCGATTTTTATTTATCTACTATGCGGATTATATACTACTGCATCTTGGTTCTAGGGAACAAAATATATGTAAGATTTCTCATTTGCAATTTTAAATCGCAAACGATTTTATTTTCGCAGTGTGCGGTTTTTGTGTATTTCTGCTGTTCTCCGAGTTACGATATTTTTGCCTTGGGTTATACAGCGTGTAACAAAAACCCTATCCGATCGCTGAGAGTATTATTCGGTATCGTACTGCGAACACATATTCGTAGTCATTTAATGGATTGGAGATTATAATTTTTCCCCTAGTCAAAATAATTAAATAATAAATACAAATAAAAACTGATCCAAGGCAACAGCTGAACAACTGACCGCTCCTCAAAGTTCACGTACTTACTAGGTACCTACAGTTTTGTGTCAAAGAAGCCGCCTATGCGAGACGGTTGGTCATGAACTACCACCAATACGCCTTTATTGGATCGGACGGGGTTTTTGTTACATGTTGTATATATGTTCTCCTATGGTTGTAAATATACCTACCAACTTCTATTTATGCTAAACTCCCTGGAAATAACATAGTAAAAAATCAGAGGAATGTTGGTAGGTACCTACCTAGTTATTATTACATTATACTATCCATGTGTTATGTATACCTTTTAAAGAAGCCAATGACGATGGTACTTTTACTTTTTACTTTCAACATTCTCTGGCACTGGTCCCACGATGGGCGCCAATATGATAAAAATAACAAACCTTATTATAGTACCTAAACAACTAAGTAAACAACAATAGTTTTTAAGTGCTTGTTAATAACTACAGTACCTATAGAAATATAGATTATATCAGGCCCATATTATATGGCACGGTAAAAATTAAAGTTAGAATACAATTTATTTCGCTAGATTGCAATTTGTCGAAAGATGAACTGTGAAATACATATCTACTGCTTATGCCTACTGTTTACAATTCAACTTCTTATTGTTCGGTAGTTTATGATCTAACGGGCTTTTCAATCTTACAGTGCCCTATAGGTTACCTATATCCTAGTCCTATCTAAATATCTAGATGCTGTGCAGTATCTAACGAAGTAGGTAGGTATATATAGAAATGTTTTGATGTTTATGAGATCCAGCTACCGCAGTGACGATGAATGACGATAATGCGATAAGCTAGTAAATGAGGGGTGTCTAATTAGCTTCCACCCGAGATAATGAGTATCTTGAACTAATTACTTTAGGTACTTATTCAATATAACTAAATCATGATATTTTTTTAACAGGTAGATGTTAAGGATAATGGACAGATTGGTTTGACATCGCTGTTGTAGATAGCTTAGAACGCTGACTAGATTTTTAGTATTTTTACAGACCCTACCTACAGTTATGCTAAATCAATCACGTTGCTATGATCGTGCGTGGCCGCTGCGTGGTGCATTACTTTGTAGTACGGCGTTCAGCAATTTCTAGTTCTACTTATGTGTTCATTAGCATGTATTAATTTATGTAATAAACCTTAAAGCTTAAAATTATGTAGGTACCGTCTTTTTTTTTACCCGGGGGAAATCCTTAGGTATGGACTTCCTCCGCCCTGGGGAAGGCGGAGGGGTATGCCGGACTCTTACCGGCTAAAACCGTCGGGAACGCGTTGCAAACCACCGCGAAAATATGTAGGTACTTACCACTAACTCTGATAATGATACTGTAAAAAATGACTATTTTTTTACGCAGCGAATTTAATTACGGCTGATACAAGTCCATAAAAAATACATATAGGTAAGTATTAGGTATATAGTATTAGGTATACAGTAGGTATCTAAATAAGTTTTTTTTGGCTCCACATCAAATAAATTAGAGATTTAAGAGTTACAAAAACGTTTTATTTTAGAACTGTGTTTGTCCGAAGTCATGACGCGCTTCTGAACGAAGATATTTTGACAGTAAATGAGGTTGCTCTGTTTTACGCAAATATCTCTTTTGTTAAGGACATCAATGAGGTCATGCTATTTTGAGTATTTAAAAATTTCGCACTCATAATGTTATTTTGTTATTTGGAACTTAATTTGACAAAATCAGGTGCATGCGATTTTTATATATCCATTATCCCCATAAAATCTTGATGCAACACGTCTTGCAAGTGCGTTAAATTAGGCTTCCTCAAATGCAACAGAGTAATGGAACGCAATTGGTTCCTAGCGAAGTAGTGACTGAAAATGAATTATCGAATTTCTGAAATATTATAATAAGAATAAAACAAAGAATAGCCGTAAGTGTATCGTGTAGGTGTAAAAACACTGAATGCAGTAGGTATAATTAATTTACTGTGTATTTTATACAGTTTTATTTACTAACATTTTTTGCTTTATCGATGGACTTTAGAATCGATAACCCAATTTATTTTAAGTTTTGAATAAGTATATTGTCTGTTAGTGCGTTGCCATACAATGCTGCAGTGTTAAGGTTGTGTGACGGTGTTGTGTTAGTGGTAACCATGCTTTTCACACCGATATATATCGCAATGACCTTTATAAAGACTTGGCGAATTCGGTCGTTCAGAGCTCGACTTCTTGAGTTTTTGAGTGGCAATACGAGTGTCGCATTTTGCAAAGTTCCTGAAAATGCTGCAGGTAAGCCTTACGTTATAATACGTTCCTACAAGAACACAAGTTAGAATCTTCTCTAAATTAATACATAATATAATAAAACTAATTTTCTTATTCAATAAATAAACTCCTTTAATCAAGTTAACAATAACCTTAATTTACAGAAACTCCTACACTAAGTTCAAAATTATGCACAAATCCAAAAAATGCATATCTGTGTGATTTGCTGGACTACACAAATGCCACTAGGATCTGCAGTATGAAGCCGACCCAGTGTATTGAAATTAATGACTGGGTGTCATGTGCGGGAGGGTTGCCACTGGGGTCCAGTGAACAGTCGCCTATCACTGACCTAGATGTGGATGTCCTGTTTGAATGTGAGATGGATCCCCATAAAAACACAGGACAAGATATTATAATGGTATGCTAAAAAATAATCTTAATTTTATATTATGTAGGTATATATATTTTTCTAGCGGCCCTGGCAAACGTTGATTTGCCAAATTAAATAATCTGGAAATGGCCATCTGTATCACTTAGGAGGGATAAAAAATAGTTAACAGACTTATATTAATAGTTCTCAGACCTACTGAATATGAAAAAAATCATATAAATTGGTTAAGCCATTTCGGGGAGTTTGGTTACAAACACTGTGTCACGGGAATGTTATACATATATTGTTTTTTTATTACACATTCTCAAATTATTTTATTTTCTTTTGAATGATGACTTTATGAGTTACCTTTTTAATTTCTGCATTAACTATATCTTACTTCTTGATACTAAATGATATGAAGATTGACAGGTAATAACAATTTCTTTTTATTAGTGTTTCAGAAACCTGGTTTGTATGTGTACTGACTACTGGGCAAGAATATTATATTTGTTCCTGCTGTAAATATTTTAATTTTTTACTTGGTCCTATTATACTATATCTACCCATGAGTCAAAGGACAAAGATACCTGAAATAATAACACATAATCATTTTTGTACACACGTGTGTAAAAAAATATTAAATAAATAATTTAAATTCACACAATTTTGGTATTGAATGAAAATAAAATTTTCTATTCTCATTTCAGTTGGAATCAATGGGGCAGCCTGTGGCATGGAAGGCAGGCTCACATCTAGCCATAGTACTCAAGACTAATATGGAGCATCTGAGTGTAATTGGTTTCAATTTTATTGGTGGGGAGTTTGTCATAGACCACTGTCTTCCTGTAGTAAGGATACAAAGTAAGTAACAAAATATGAATGAGGTTTGTGTGAGTAAGCTTTCTTAATATACTAATACACTAATCTTTGCTATAGCTGTTCAACTATCAGGAGAACCTAACAAGGCATCAGACCCCTCCATGAGGAGTCTCCGCAGTGACATTCAATATAGTTTAAAACAACCAGTGAGCCAGTTCCAGTGGCCAGTTCATGCAGCATTACTCAGAAAGCTGTCAAAAGTTGTTGACATTAAATCCGACAGTAAGAATACTATACAAATGAATGGAAGCAGTGGAGATCTAGTACTTGAAGCACCACCTGTAAGAAGAACTGTTACTTTAGCTGATGTTAGCGTAAACACTGGCAAATCATTATCAGGAGAAGATGTGGAAAGGCCTGAAGATAACCCAAAGGATCCTGCAGATGCTCACGAAGATAAAGAAGTAGTTGTTGAAAATGTTACTGTAGAAATTCAACATAATATAACACCTAAAAAGTCGAGTTTAAAACTCGACTTGAAGAAAGGCACAAGTCAATTGTCCACTTCTCTATTAAACATATCCAGTCAAATTAAATCTGTTACCACTCATAAGAGGATAGTTAGTACGACCGGGCCAAAGAGACCACAGTCTCAGATAGATTGTTACCCAGTGAAGGAGGAGACAGCCAGAGGCTCAACATCTCAGCAGGGTACGCCAAAATCTGTGAAGAGTTCCCGTCCATTAGTAAATACAAAGTCACCAAATGTGTTGATATATTCTGATAGTTTAGTAGCTAGAGATAATTTGGAAGCATCCCTCAGAAAAGTGTTGGATTGCGATAGGTGAGTGTGAGTGTATTTGTATAAGCTGAGTTTTCAAAATAATACTTCTAACATTCCTAATTTTGGAAGATTTACTAAAACCTTCCTAGACAGTGTAGTGTCTAATGAATTTCGTACTTTTAAATGGGTAAGTAAAATGGTGGCCAAGCTGTAACAATCAAGAGATACTGATAAATATTAAAATTAAAGTGCTTAGGAATGTCCCATTTAAAACAGTCAATGTATGCTTCATTTCCATGATCATAAACATTAATGTCCTCAAGGCTATATTGATTCCAAATTATGAATATGCTTCAAACTATAATATGAACTTTATGTTAATACTACTAAGAACTACAAAGTATTTTACGTTAGAAATGTCACTTTACCTCGCATTACCTTGGGCTCGGAGTGGTCCATTAATTACGTGATTGCTAAAAACGTCGCGTTTTTAATGGACGACCCCTAATCAGCAATGAATCTAGTTCTAATTACCTGCACATTGCTAGGTATACGCTATACGTGGTATCCCGCGAGGCGCTAGAGGCGGGCGCGTGGCGGGGGCGCGCGGCGCTGGTGGCGGTGGCGGGCTGCGTGGGGCGCGCGGCGCCGCTGCTGCTGGCGCACCTGCTGGCCGGCGGCCGCCTGCTCGCGCTGTGCTCAGACCTGCTGCACTCCGTGCTGCCGTACTATAAGACTGCCGAGGTAAGTATGTGGCGGGGGCGCGCGGCGCTGGTGGCGGTGGCGGGCTGCGTGGGGCGCGCGGCGCCGCTGCTGCTGGCGCACCTGCTGGCCGGCGGCCGCCTGCTCGCGCTGTGCTCAGACCTGCTGCACTCCGTGCTGCCGTACTATAAGACTGCCGAGGTAAGTATGTGGCGGGGGCGCGCGGCGCTGGTGGCGGTGGCGGGCTGCGTGGGGCGCGCGGCGCCGCTGCTGCTGGCGCACCTGCTGGCCGGCGGCCGCCTGCTCGCGCTGTGCTCAGACCTGCTGCACTCCGTGCTGCCGTACTATAAGACTGCCGAGGTAAGTATGTGGCGGGGGCGCGCGGCGCTGGTGGCGGTGGCGGGCTGCGTGGGGCGCGCGGCGCCGCTGCTGCTGGCGCACCTGCTGGCCGGCGGCCGCCTGCTCGCGCTGTGCTCAGACCTGCTGCACTCCGTGCTGCCGTACTATAAGACTGCCGAGGTAAGTATGTGGTGGGGGCGCGGTACTGGTGATGATAGCGAGCTGCGTCAACCGCACGTGATTAATGGACGATCCCTAATTGGCTGCCATGTTGGATGAAATTTATACCCTTTATCTAATTCAGACTTACCTTTCCCTCTTACCTAGCTGATAACGTCTATATGTGACTTACTCACTATTTTCAAATGTAACTTTTTTCGAAAGCAGGCCAGGAAATTTTCAGCTTTTCATGAAAAAAATAATGTAAAGTTTTCTTATCCAGGTTCGTGAGAATGAAGTAGTACAATTCAATTACGACAAATGGAAGTCAGTTAAGATGAAACATCACATATTCTGCTACCAAGCATCGCCCGCCAAGAAACAGTTTTCAACCGAAAGCGACAGACAGTAAGATCAACTTTTATTCACTTGTTTGTTTCGTGTGTGTGATAAATGTTTGTTTTAAACACAGAGTAGTGAGCGGATGGAGTGCTGACATACAAATTTCTGAATGAAACCAGTCACGCAATCAATACTAAAAGATTGAGTAGGTTTTTATGACGTATTTAATTTAGGAATATGAAGAAAAAAATGCCGTTTCTTTCAATATCTAGACGAAATTTTGTAAATTGTAGCTTACCATGCCACTCCATTTGTTAAATACTCTATGTTTTTGACAGTGTGCTTACATAATTAAATTTTCCTCAATTTGCAGAGCAAGTCAGGAAAATAATATGTATCGGTACGCAAAATATACTATTGACTTAGAGATCTCCATGTAATGACATTATTATGCTTCATATTTTATTTCGAAAACGCTGCTTAATTTTTCACATACATCTTAAAGTTAAATGGCAGTCAATTTTAAGTACTGATTCTGTTTTAATTGTATTAGAGATGGCAGTACATACCCCAGGCATACCCCAGGTTTTGAAAGGCTAAAAGAGTATGTTCCATCTCTAATTATCATATTTATTTCTTAAAATAAAATTAGTTAACATACATATTGATTTGTATATATATAGAAAATATGCATGTGTTTGTCTATGTTGGACATATTTTTTTTTTAGTTTGTACTGTAGGAATGGGTAATAATTTACTTAGTCCGCCAGTTAGATACTAAAAATATTTGACTCATATTTTTTAGACAAATTGGTAATATTTAAGAGTGGGGGCTTTTAACGTCACAACGTTAGCAGACATTGTAGGACAGAGTGACGTCACACGAATTCTCCATTCACGGTAACTTCGAAAGAAAACATACGTGTCTAATATTTTTGAAGTATCTAATAACTGGATATTCAAAAAATTAATTACATAACTACTTTGACATACATTACACAATTTGAAATACATTAAAATAATTTTATAATAGTGTGGCTGAACGATGTCGATGGCTAATCTTTATTCGTAGCGAAGTAGAATATTAATATTTAGAAGGAATGGTTGATTTAAAGATATTTTCCACTGTCTCGAAAACGCAACTTACTATGTAATAATACGAATCAATTATAGTAAAACTGAACTTCGCTTTCCACTCTTAAAGTGGCGATATTAATAAATAAATAAATATGGACAACATCACATACATTGCTCCGAATCCAAAGTAAGTAGCTAAAGCACTTGTGTTATGGAATCAGAGACAACAAAGGAACCACAAACACCCAGACCCGAGACAATGTAGAAATGTGAAAAATCCTTCATGAAAATCAGACTTGTATGTGATAATATTAATTTAAATATCTTAATGTATAGACCATCAAAGTACACGGGGCATCCCGGCCATGAGCTGGACATCCAGGTGTTGGCTTCGGAGGAGACGTGGCGCACGCCCTCACTGCTGCAGGCGACCGACCTCACTAACAGTGGCATCGCTATCTTTTCACAGGTCTTTAATCCTACTAATATTATAAAAAAAAAATGAAATTTGGCATGCATGTAGCCTTTGACATGGAAAAGAACATAGGCTACCTTTTATTCCGATTCCTTAAGTAGTTCCCAAAGGAAAATTTAAAATTGTTTACGAGCAAAGCCGCGGGCAGCTTAGATATTTGGTTTTTTTTTCTATTACAGCACAAGCGATAACACGGGTGAAAATTGTATTCCATTTTTTATTACTTTCACATTTTTCATTTCTCTTTGGACCCAATTCTTAAGTCCACGCAGATGAAGCCGCAGGCGAAGCTAGTATACTATATTTCCTATAATGTAACGGTAACTAGCTTGCCAAGGTTTGTACTCTTCGGGAAGATGCCTTTATCCAAGAGTGAAATATGACGTAGTTTATAACTTAAATCTTAATAATCAACTTAGGTATTTAAATAATAGTGTTAAATGCTATTACGCATAAATACTTTTTGGATCAGGATGGACGTTTGCCCTTGATCATAATATATTATGTCAACATGATCTCAAATCAATGGATTTTTTTAAGATTAATTTTTACAAGCTTGTTTGATTTATTTATTTTATATGAATTTACGGAAATATATTATTTAATCGGACCGGCTCTTTCATTTAACGAAGAATGTGAGCTTCGTTCAAATAAAAAAGATCTTTCCATTGCTCCTTTCGCTTTAAAAAAAATCGGGGATAACTATACGAAGGATATAATTTGTTTATTTAATTGAAGGTAAGGTCCCGTATCTACCCGAATTATAATTAAAAAAATATTGTTCTTTTTTTCTTCATATCAAATACATTCTAGATACACCTCGAAGCGGATCCCAGCGACTACTTAGGCGAAGAAGGAATGAAAAGTAATGAGGCTCGTTTGGGCATCATTCACAAGATCTTAGGCGACATCCTAGGCCTGCACGTCAAAGAACCAAAGGAACTTACGCAGATAGACTACACCAGAGGGTTCTTTTTAGGAAACCACGTCGTAAGTACTAAGCAAAATTTATTAAATCATTTGTACATGTCGATTTCGCATCACCATTAATGTAGCAATTGCTGATTTGATGTTTATATTTTGATATACAAATATGATTAGGAACACAAATAAAAAAAATCTGTCAATATCAATAAAAACAAACCTAGTTCACTTTTCTTTTATAGAATCAAACATGGCCGACAAAACAAAATTTAGTTCCATTTTTTTCTATGGCAACTCTTGTTGCTTATCAAAATATGAATGTCGTTCATGAGCAAGGAAGTATAAGTAGATAAACATAATTTGTGATGTGCATATTTGCATAATTAGCTGTAATGTATTTACATAGGTATTAACAAACTGTTAACACACATGTCGTTCGGCTTGTAGAGACACCGTCATTTAGATTACTAAGAGTATGGTAGATCATACTGTCATTTTTTCGCATTGTGTATTCTAGCGACGATAGGGACATCTAGGGAGTTTTTTTTGCTGTGAAACCTCATATAAGAGGTTGCTTGGTCATTGATCCCAATCCCAATGATTATCGCTTCAATCAAGGTGGAACAAGAAACATTTTATTATAATTTAACATTTTCCATAAGTTTTCGAATTCGATTCCTGCCTAGGATACAATTATGCAGTTTTTCTTTTCATCAAAATCGGGTTCGCGACTCCTTTGAGCATTTTTCGATATTCCTTATAGTTTCAGATTTGGCACTAAAGGCCACTTTTAAAATTCATCCTGTTTAGTTATACCGCCGAATACAGAAATAGAAATTAAATTAAACAATAAATTTCTGTCCATTACTACTACTTACTACCTTAAGTAATAGACACAGCATGAGACTTACCTTTAAAATGATTAACGTTTTAGCGTCGACCAATAGATAGACTCATAGAACACACAATGCGTTCGTACCTATCCATCGTCCATCGATCACCAGTGTGTATTACATACGATAGTGACGTGGTATTGTCCGCTAGGCGGCGTGGCCGAAACGTGCGGCCGGCCCCGGCCACGTGACCGTGTGATGCCCGGTGAGACGCACCGCTTGCGAACACGATACGTAAATGTAGGACGCCAAGAGTTGCAAGAGTGAGATTACACATTACTGCGTTAATATATAACTATGTAGTTCACTTACCCGAATAGCCCCGAAATATTATTCAAGTCATTTAAAAAAAAACTTTTTTCAATAAATTATTCTTTTGATAAGGTCTATCGCAGTAAGTCTGATCGCAGGCTTTGACTGCTTCACTGTAATTTTAAAGCGGTGGTAGCCAATGCCTAGAGAATCGGACTTGCGATCATATGGGTTCGATTCCCACTCGTAACACAAGCATATATTTAGCTTACCACGAAGGGTTTAAAATAATAAGTACTAGTAATGTGCGACCCACATTGCTAGTAAGCTTTATAAAAAAAAATACTATCGTGTTTCGATAAAAAAACTATGTATTATTTTATTAATATACAAGCGGCCCGGTAGATATCGTATCTGCACAGAAAATAAAAAAGTGTCCTGTACTCCAATACCATGTTTACCTACGTCAAATGGCAACTGCTGAAAAGAACTATCAAGATAAAAATGCTTCAAATTATCTCTCACTCTTGAAACTTCTGTTTATATATATAAAATCATGCTTTGATTGTGAGAAGTCACGTAGGTAACTTAATCATCTTTTATATTGCACGCAAAGGCTTTCTTTACCTGTATTAAACAATTATTGCTAAAACTAAACTTTTTCTGAGCTATACATTATTTTTTTACCATCCCATCAAGTGAAATAATAAATTTTAATTGTATTTCAAATTTTATTCTGTCTTAGATCACCAGGATACATTAAAACCGTGCTTTGTAAATAAATAAAAAAAAAAACAAGCTAAACGTCATTTCCTATGTAAATTCGATCTATTTAATCTATGTGTTGCATGTTGTGCTATTTAGAATTTTCTGCCGTCAAAATAAATAAATTAAAAGTTTTCTTATTCAAGACCACATCGACAGGCATGTCTCACATTTAAGAATACAATTACTTCTTCTTCTGCCTAGTCTTTTCCCAAGCTATGTTGGGGTCGGCTTCCAGTCTTACCGGATTTAGATGAATACCGTATTTTACATGGCGCGACTGCCTATCTGACCTCCACAACCCATTGCTAGGTAATACAGTATTCCCTAGTAAGACTGGTTGTCAGAATTGTAATGACTTAACGACTGTCAAAGATCACTGTATGACAGTCGGGACCAACGGCTTAACGTGCTTTCCGAGGCACGGAGGAGTCTCGATATTATTACAAATGGTCACCCAACGACGGACCAACCGCGGCTTAACCCTTATTATCGGTCAAACTGTACGGTTTTGATGACTAGCATTCTAATAGAGGGCAATTTTTTAAATCGGTCCATTTTTGAGTTAATTCGTTTGTATAGATTTACAGTTTATCATGTTAATGTTGTCTTTTATGATTTTCTAGAAATTAAAACATTTTGATATTTTAATGCCTTCTTTTCGTCACTAAAGTAAAATTCATGCTTCGGGTAGAAAAATGGGAGGGAGACCTTGATCTAACTGTGAGACATTATTAACCAAATAATAAAAAGTCGTAGTAATACAAACAGCTACCATAATTATATGATGAAATAAAACTAACCAACATCAGTAAGCATATCAAAAACAGTTACCTATATCCGTATTCAATAGGAAATGCCAATTGTGTAAACAAGATTTTACAAATACTATGTGAATGACAAGTTGTATAATACATTTATTGAAATAAAACTACTTCTAAACGGATTCTATTGCAGTTGGGGGCACCCTCTGCCCGCAATTGATAGAAACGTCAAATTGAATTGAAAAGTCCAAATAAACCGCGATAGAATCCGTTTAAAAGTAATTTTATTTCAATGTCTAACATTCGCGTAAATCTCATAGATTTAGGTCAAATCTTTGTTGACATTATTGGTATAACCTATTGATTACGGGTATACGCTTGTTGAAGTGGTCAAAGATTAGCTTCCTAAAACTGACGAACTTTCGGACGGAAAATTCTGCGTCCTGACGTCATCTCCCAGACCTTGAAGTACACACATACCAACAGCAAAAGCTGCGGCTAGTGGAGACGTGCCCGGTCTCCGCTGGCGCGCGCGTGCAGCAGCTCGGCGAGCTGGCCGTGCAGTGGTGTCTGCGGGGCGAGGAACCTAAGCAGCCACCCTCGAGAACCTTCCTGCCAGTGCACGTGTACGAGTGCCCCGACAATTTCTCCACCGTCGAGTACTTTGATGTGAGTATTATAAAAAAAAAGACCAAAACATTATGTGCAACACATCATTCGTTCAATGAAATGGCTAAATTCCATATTATCCTTATACGTTATCTAGTTCAGTCTTACAAAAAGTGGGGAAAATAGTAGCAAAGGAGATGGCTCAGCTAATGCTGTACCAGGACGGGAACGACCCGTCACAGCACTGATTTTCAGCTATTCCTACTGCCTTAGTTGAAATCTGGGAGTTGCAGGACGAGATAACCGGTTACATAAGTCGCTTCTTTAAAACTAAAGTTGAAATACTATGAAGTTTTTTGAAACAAAATAAAAAATAAAACTGGGATCCACTTGTGAAAAATTATAGTCCGATGACGGCCCGAATGAGTCGAATGACGCTCCTCTACGTCCCGCATGCACGTGTTACCACCCTCGCCGTTCGCAAACCATGGGATTATCACGGAATTTGCCAAGCTATAGAAATAGACACCAACAGTTCAAGCTACTCCAGTCGATTCAGAGTTGATCCAGATTCTGAACAGGCCATTCTCAATTATTCAGGAAAACTGGATTCCAAAACTGAAAAAATATCTAAATAAACACACTTGATTTTGAAATCCATTTGCTTCCTTCTTAGAACCTATCATCAACGAGCATCGGGCGGCTGGTAGTGTATTCGGACGTGATGTCATCCACGATGCACGTGTGCAGCGCGCCGCTGGCGCACGGCGTGGGCTCAGTGGCCAGGAGGCAGGCGGCGGGCCGCGGCCGAGCCGGGAACCTCTGGATCTCGCCGCCAGGCCAGGCCGCCATGTCTGTGCAGGTAACTTGTATACAACCACACCTCAACAACCCTGATGATGTCATCAATTGGGTATTTGACATTTTTTATTATATTTCATAAATCAAAAAAATACTTCAAACTATAACGAATTCTAAAAACGACACACTAATTAATTTTATATTGAGCTAGTTACAAGCATTCCAATATTGCTAATTTGACAGAGATAGCGATAATGTTTTGTGACGTCAATATTCAGTTCTCCATTCTAGTCTGGGGCTGCCCCGTACAAGTCGTCGTTTTGCGAAAAAGAGAGAGCATGCGACATCAACTAACTTTAAAAGATTATAACTTTTCGCAATTTTGCTTCAATTTACGACTATTTTAGAAACATAACTCAGAAATAAATTTTTCGATAGTAGTCAAATACCCAATTATGCATGTGTCACGGACAGGCCGCTATGTCTGTGCAGGTAACTTGTATTTAAATTAAGCAGCGGTGGCCTAATGGCTCTGCTAGTTGCGCAGAGCTTGCGTAAGTGATCCCGCGGCTCCAGCAAAGGCAAGGACGGGACCGGGGTGTTTTTAGTCGATGCAAGTCCGACATATGCTGTGCCCTCAGCGTGGGTTGAAGTCATTAGCGTTTCACCACGACTAAAAAAAAAAGAAAATAAAGTGCTCGAACATGCAATAATTTGGTCGCGGGTTTAAATCCCACCCATTGCACTACCGACGTGAACCCAATTGTAACACAAGCTTTTAGCTTACCACGAGAGGTTAACAAGAATGCTAATAATGTGCGACCCACATTGATAGTAAGCTTTTTCATAAAAACATATAAATAGGGATTTTGTAAAAACTTAACTCTGATTGGTGCTTAGTGCTAACTGACCAAATTGTTTCGTGTCGCAATATTATATCGCTGGAGCGACTCTATAAAATATTTTTTTTTTCCTAGGTGTGGCTAAAAGTTTCACCATGTTTGCCGCTAGTGCAGCATGCGGCGGCACTCGCTGCTGTGCGGGCGATACGCTCGCTACCGACCTACGAACATTTGGACATCAGGTACGTAAAAATAACATACTTGTGTCTTGTCAATAACTATTTTTTTTTCTGCCTAGCCTTTTTTCCCAAACTATGTTGGGGTCGGCTTCCAGTCTTACCGGATTTAGCTGAATACCGTATTTTACATGGAGCGACTGCCTATCTGACCTCCCCAACCTATTGCTAGGTAATACAGTATTCCTTAGTAAGACTGGTTGTCAGAATTGTAATGACTTAACGACTATCAAAGATCACTGTATGACAGTCGGGACCAACGACTTAACTTGCTTTCCAAGGCACGGAGAGGGTCTCGATATGTTTACAAATGGTCACCCATCCACGGACCTACCGCGGCGAGCGCGGCTTAACCGTTATTATCGGTCAAACCGTACGGCTTTACACTTAGCCACGAGAAAATTTTAAATCATAGGTATTCAGTGAATTTAAATTAACAGTTTATACTTTAATATCTGGAACTATAATTAATAACTAAATTGTTTTTTTTTTACTTAACAGAATAAAGTGGCCAAACGACATTTATTTCGGGCGAGATGTCAAAATAGGTGGTACTATCACTACTGCGAACTGTATCGGCGATGATGTATACGTCAATATAGGTAAGATTATGATACTTAAAATATTTATAGCTTGGCAAAATCGTACGTCGACACTCCCGGGGTCTATTTCAATTTCAATTTATTTATTCAATAACAAATTACATTGCGTTTGAATATACACACCATGAACATAATATTGGAAGTACAAATAATTAATTACGATACATGAAAATCAATATTTAAATTAGAAATTATAAAACAAAAGGTTGCTTACGCTTAGACAGTAAAATAATAATTATTATATAGAAATTAGGTCTGCGGATGACATAAGACAGCCGGTGGGAACCCAAGCGCGCGTGACAAGAGCGTTATTAGATTCATTCGGGTGACGTCATTGAGTTCTGAGTAATTATGCCCCTCCCCCCCACCCGTAAGTGCCACGAACGATTTTTTGAAGCTATAACAAATGTATATCGCAAAATATGAACTAGCCTTAAATTTAACTTCGCAGTTACGTCCCATACACTCTGTCACTAAGCTGTTTACTTAGATATTATTATGTATTTATATTTTTATTGTACATATTATTGTACGTAATCTAGCACAATAAATGTGTACAAAGAGTGGCACAGTACAACAGTAGTAAGACGTAAAATTATGCGTAATTAAAAGAAAAAACCCTTGAAATGCGACGTTGCCAGCCCTCGCGGGATAACGCTCTTAAAGTATTGTTTATTGGGTAAAATCTAATTTCTCGTTTTATGTCAGGTACCGGTGTAAACATAACGAACAGTGTTCCAACGGTTTGCGTGAACGATATAATAAATCAGCACAACCAGCAGCACGGCACGAAGCTGGCGCCGATGACTATCGAGCGGTTCCTAGCGCGATACTGCTCGCAGTTGGAGCGGATCATCGACTACATGGCCACCGACGGAGGAATCGACGCCTTCTTAGAACAGTATTATCAGTACTGGTTGCATACGTGAGTAAACTGATCGTTGATAGCTTGAAAAGGTTTTGATGCAGAACTGTACCTTCTCAAAAAGTCATTTTCGGAATTTCCTTCTGTACAAATCTCAGGAGAGTTCAAAATGGTTTAATTGGACAGAACTTATACGGAATATAGAATACGGGAATCTATTAAATAGATTTAAAAAATATATTTTTATGATATATTATAACAATAATCTTGAATGACTACGAAATGGAAGTTTCGCGAAAGTGAAGTTTTGGGGAAAAAAAAATTTCAGGTTGAAATATCTTTATTTTTCTATTCTAGGGGTGAGGCAATAAAAGTAAAAAGCGAGGCGGACGCGACCCCTGTAGATGGCGTCATTAAGGGTCTGGACGAGGCCGGCTGGCTGGTCGTCAGCACCGGGAACGGCGACGTGCAGGTCGCGCCCGATGGCAACACCTTCGACATGATGAGCGGCCTCGTCGCGCCTAAACTATAGCTGCCAGTCGAGGTATAAGTTAAATGTATGAGTTGATGTGGATCTAGTGTTATATGCAGTCTATAAACAAGAAAATTTTAAAATTAAAAAAAATGTACTTGAAAAAAACTTGAAGAATACTCATAAAATATATAAATATGATATAAATATTTTTTTTTTCCCAAAAGTATACGTTGTTAAAAGGGAACAGGTATCAGTCATGTTTCCTATGATAATAGGGAAAAAATATCCGAATGAAAAGGTTTTTTTTTGTAGATTTAACATGGTAACATTACTCAAGCTCCTTATATTTCGCTTTAGTAACATTATTATAATAAAAACCTAAATACATTACACGCGTAATTACGGCGCTCGCGCGGTCTTTGACTCGAGCATCAGCTGCTGAATTTGATTTTGCGTTGCATTGCTGTTAATTGCATTATGTTCATTGCTGTGTTGCGTTAATTTTTTTACTTATTAAGGTTAAAAAAGCGTGAAAAAAAAATATAAAAACGTTTAATTTTTTTTTCACCTGGGTCCTTTTGCTTGTCCCATTATTATGGGTATCGTGCCTGACCCTGTATAAGCAGTGCTTCTCGAAAATATGTAATAAATAATTCTAACGATACCCATAAATACTAGTATAAACGGCATCTCGAATATAGACAAATATTTTGTGTTCGTGTTCAATTGCAGACAAGGCTTTCGACTTTTTGAGAAATTCTGCTAATATAAAGAATTTTTGAAAACAGGTATTTACGAAATATTAATTGGGGTTGAAAAGTTTACCTAAAGTCAAAAAGTTTGCTATTAAAAACTAAAAAGATAAAAAAATGTGCTATACTGACTGTCATATAACACCAGTTCCATTCAATAATTGTTTATGGTGATAATATATAGTGATATATGTATTATATGTTACAAGTCTCTGGTGGGGTGTTTATCGGGAATAGTTTCGTTAGAGTAGACATTTGTGATATTTTCTCAAACACTGCTGTATTTTGAATATTTTTACGGCGTGTCGAAGAAATTTTAGCAAGTTTTCACGTGAGGTCATGGGATATAACAGGCGTGAATTTAGCCTTAATGCATGTTAAAATATTTGTATTATGAATAATTGTTTTAATCTCTTAGTCGCAATATGTTTCACACTACGTTTTGTTTTGTTATTTATGTGTTAATAATAGTTGTTATTGTTATTTGAGAGATTCAAGGGAGTAACCATAAATTACCTATATAAGTACTTTTTGTTCAGTTGAGTAACAAAGTACTTAAGACTACTTTTAAACGGATTCTATCGCAGTTTATTCTGATTTACCGCGATAGAATCCGTTTAAAAGTAGTTTTATTTCAATGTCTTATATTCGCGTAACCTCAGAAAACAAAAGTTTACTGTTTTCAATTTATACATTTTCTATTATTAAATCGGGATTATAAACTAATAATGAAGGAATTTACGCGATGGAATATTATCAAATATTAGAATTTGATTATAAGACAGTGAATTATTTAATGTAGTTAGCCAAATATAATACGTCATTGCCAAGGTACAAGGTACGGTGTAGGTATCTCTATCCTAGTATTGCGAATCGTAGACGGATGAGGTACAAATACGAACGACATACATGTGTGTGTAAGTATAGGATAATATCCAATGGCGCGATGTGTTCATTGAAATCCTGAATGTAGTAGGTTCCAGTGTACATGCTCATCAAATGTAATTCAAAGTTATGTAAAAAGTAAATAAACCATATTCAAAGAACCCAAGGCCAGCAGTCTCGACATGGGTTGTGATTCGGATTTTTACGATACTATTAATATCAATATGGTTCATAAATATGGTCTTAACTCTATTACTTATTGGCCTATACGGTTAAAGCAAGACTTTAAAAGTTAACGGAGATCGCTAACATTATTGCTTTCTACAGTTTGTTTCCGGATATTTAAAAATACTCGTCGGTCGAGCAGTAGAGAAAAGAATTCTCACCAATTCCTTGATCGAACAAGTGAGAACAAACGGTCAGTAAGTCATGTATATTTTGGTGAGCATTGCAATTATGAACCTAATTTAAAAATATATTCAAGCAACTATGAACTCTACAGGATTAATTTAAAAGGAGTGCGTATATTTAACGAGGTAATCAGGTGCATAAAACTGAACAACTTCATCCAATGAACGTAGGTCGAAATCTTAAAATTGAAATCCATTTTTCATACAAACATAAGTCACGTGACATGTCACTTTGTATGAAAGGTTCATTTTCCATTTTAAGATTTCGACTTATGTTCCTTGTGGAAAGTTGTTCAGTTTTATGCATCTGATTACCTCGTTGAATATACGCACTCCTTTTAAATTAATCCTGTATACATACGGAATATGTACGGATATGTTTAAAAAAATAATGTTCCATGACACTAAAAATCTCATTAATGTCATTTTTAGACATTATGTATGTATTTGTTTTATATATTATGGTATTGGAGGGTTAAAGGAGTTGTATTATTGTAGCACGTAGTTTGTGTAACAACGCCACTGCCAGTGCTCTTATATCGAATAGTATAGTTTCTATTTACCGTCATCGTGTATGAATGTGTTGTAAAATATCCGTTCATAGATGTATGTGTATGTTTCTAAATATTATGCCAATATGACTTATTGAAATAACGACTATTTGATTGGATTCGAATCGTCGAATGTAGGCTTGTTCTTGCTCACTGACACTTCTTACTAGTACAATCATTATTATATCACAATCATAATTCTTATTTTTTTGCAATTATCTAATTTTTTGTTAAGTATAAAAATAATAAGCAATGCCAATGGTACCCTAGGTTGTGTATAGTTTACTTTAAGATTAACGAGGGGAGGGGGGAGGTTTCCTGTCTAGATTCGCCACTGTAAACTACATCATATGTAATTGAGGTCCACAATTATCCACGAAACTAAACGCAACGAAAAAAAATAAATTAAGATTTTTCTACCAGCCCGTCGATTCCGAAAATACATTAGACAAAATCACGGCGAATTCGTCGGTGAAAACTAGATTTCGTATTCCGAAATTAAGGTTTATTTGATGTTACTAAAGCTAGACCCGTCTAAGCCCACCTCTAAGCTTTTCACCTGAGATTTCGACATCACTTGAACTTGAGTGCAGTTTCAGAATACGGTGAAAAGTACAAGTGATGTAAGCAGTGAAGTGAGTGTGAGAGGTGAGGTGAGTTTGGTCATTTTCGGAATCGCCCGGCAGGTAGCTTTATAATTGATGTGCCATAATATAGTATATATAATATAATGCAGTTTTCATATTTTACGTTGCAATAGGTGTCAAAAGCGAAGTTACAGCCTGAAGCTATCCACTAATAGCCGCGAAAAAATCTGATGCACGTAGTCCTTATTTCAATAAGAAGAAATGTTTCAATATATTCTAGAGTTGAAATAGTCGGGTGATTGATACTGTCAATTACTTTAACGTGTGTTACTGGGAAAGTGGGCAAACATTGGTGTAGGTGCGAGGAGTTCAATTAATCGTTACATCTTTTGTAAGAGATCTATTCATATTTGTTATTTCAATGGTGAATTATCACGTGTCAAAATCCGCCAGAGTCCCTAGTATCGCATAATGTCTGCCTGACATTTTCCACCAATGGGAGACAAGCTACTGGGCTGCGATTGGTCGAGATTGACAGATGGACCTTACGTGACATTAGCGACCCTGGCGGATTTTTGACTCGCGATTTGTATGCTTATTGATTGCTGAATAAAATACATCATTATAACTTTAATTATTTAACTACCTAAATGTTTAAAATTAACAATTATTGGGAAAATAGGAACTTCATTTGTTTATGCCATGTGATACAACTTTGAATAATTCCAACTGTAACTATGTAAGTATTTAAAATTCTTTAACTAAATCTTGAATTGAAATTGGAATTGGAACAATGCTTCGACGCATGCATAATTGCATATGTATGGGTTAATAATAAGTCAGTTAAGTAAAGCTTTTTAACGTTAATTACAGTATTCTTTATATTATATGAGAAAAATGTGCCTAAACAAAGTTATTATATCACATGCAATCAAATTTCTTAGATATTAAGTAGCGTTGTATTAATATCGCATCTTTACATAATTGGTGGAATTTCTACATTTTTTGATGATTTAAAAATTTACTATGTATAATAAAAATCGAATTAAATTAAAAATTAATACCTATCTCTCAAAATTTACGACGTTTAATAGAATGAATATTTTAGAAATGAATCTTTGGCCGAGATACCTAACGGTCGTCTCAAACTTAGTAGTTACCTAAGAAATGCTAAGAATTATTGACACTTGGGTTCAGTTCACACCGAGACGCGATGCAGCGCGCACATTTTTAAAGAGCGATTCAAAATATAACTTTATTTTAATAAAGTAAGATACACATTTCATTGTGAGAATTCAGAATACGTTGCGCACTGCAGCACTGCGCCGCTTCAACGAAATGCGTATCTTTTCGTGTAGAAAATAAAGTTATATTTTGAAACGCTCTCGCGCAGCTTCGTCGATGGGAACAATGTCAGGTACAGTCAAGCGCGTACATAAGCACCTCAATTTGTTTCCGTCTTCAATCACAATGTATGACAGGATATCTAGGAGGAGTTGTAAGTAAGTGGTAATGAGTTGCAAAAATCAATCTTATTACTATGTAATAAGGATGTTTGCCTACCTAAATGTGCGGCCATCAGTTTATTACTTACATTTTGCCATTGTATGAGTTAAGTTTTTGGGAGTCAGTCTTTATTTTTTTTAATTATATTTCGGTCGATAGCTTAGGACGGATCCTTAGTCACGTATACGTATAAAACTATCTTGTCTTTACTATTCAGCAACCTTATTATAAAGTAGTAAGGTTTAATTTCTAATTCGTTGCCTAGCTTTTTAACTGTTGAACTTTATTCCGTCGTTATGGGAGTGAAAGATAAGCTCAAAAACGTATTAAAATGAAGTTTATTTTGAATACACCGTTTAAGTATCTCGGCTCTTTTTACGGCTATTATCAATAACCTATGTGTAAATAGCTTTATCTCGATAAAATTGATGTTTAAGTCTAATTTCTATCTTTAATTGGGCAAACAATCTTCGGATAGGTTATTGAAATAGCAGTTATTGCTAATTGAAGTTATCGTGTTGTTGCCACGTGTCACAGATCTAGTCACTCGCTGTTGTCATGTGACGTTATGTTTAGATGTTATTTATTGATAGAGTCTAAAGTGTTATACATCTCTTGTTACATTACTCTGGTTGTATTCATGTGCTCTAATAAATTATTTCATTGATAAGTATGCATTTGTTTTATTTATTTATATTACCCTACAGAAACTTAAAGAAAAACAAACGATTTATCTCAAAAATACAATAGAACGCATTTATTAATAAGTAAAAATGCTTTTAAGATATAATAATACTATACAATATAAAAATAGGTACTTACTTTTTTTTATTTAAAAAATACAAAAATACACAATAAGTGGGTATGGGAACAGGTGGTACAAAGTTCTCCCAAGCTGAAAAGGATAGAAAACTTATGACGTAAACTACTAAATTTGATCCTGGGAAATATAATCAAACCAAAAATAAGTATGATAAATGTTTTTGGCATATCCAGATTTCCAACTCATAAATAATTAACTTTTTTTTAATAATATGCGATTAATATTCATCAGCGGCTGGAAAATTAAATTTAAAAGTATGAGGACCACTTGTACCCATTTTGTGAAGCACGAATATAGAACCAGCGAGCGGTTCCTTGGCGAGTTGTCCGCGCTTCATGTTACGTCGAGACGTGGTAACTACGAGGTCGTCCAGGTTTCTTCCCGCCCAAGTCAAGGACGTTACTAACGTGACTGGTAACTTGTATCTCTCGACTATTTCTCTTCGGTCGGGATCGATGCGGACTAACTAAATAAAAGATATATGCGCAGTAAAGTAAAACATTAAAACGAATGTATCACAACAATTTTTAAGGATAAAAAGCTTTAGCTACGATAGCTGGGTTTGTCCTCAACGTTTTAAACTTTGTTCTTATATTGATCATCCAATAGTGATTATAAATCTCCAAGAATTATTAACTAATTACTTACACATCCATGAAACATGAGTGTAATCCACAAGAAGCCATCTTTGTCCATAGTCATTCCATCTGCGATTACTCTGTCCTCCCAGTAATCTCCTAATTCAAGTATAGTGCGTCGATTACCTAAAAAATATCAAACCGAGGGTAGTTAAAGATAATTTTTTATAAAAAAAGCACTGCATTTTGCTATAAACATACTGTGTTGATTTGTTTTTAATAATGTTACAAAATTCATACTTATTTTCCCTTTCTTCAAATCGTAATCAAATGCTTCAATCTTCCTCGTGAGCGAGTCTATGTAGAAAAGTACGGAGTTGTTGAGAGACCACGTAAGCCCGTTGGAGATGGAAACGGGCTTCAATTGGACTCGTGGTATGAAATGTGGAGCCTCCAGACTGTATAAGGTGCCCTCGTCGATTACGACATCGTTGCCCAACTGACGACCTTTTGTACCTAACCATAAAGTACATTTTGTTATTTATACGGAAAACGGAATAATGTTGCATTTCATGTTATGATCAAAGAAAAACTGAAAGGAGGCTTGCAAGTTTTTTTAGTTTTAAATTGGAACAATTAATAGTTTTCTTTAAGTTGTAGGTAGTCATTGAAGAAGAGACGACTTTAATTACAAAAACTGTCTTAAATTTTCGAAAATTTAACCTTATCTACATGGCATTAAGTCGTTTTTGCGTAGCGAGAGGACTGAATTCCTATCAAATTTATGACTGGCCTGTTGGTCTAGTGGTTAGTGACCCTGACTGCTAAGCCGGAGGTCTTGGGTTCGATTACCACCCCAGTCCCAACTTCCCAAGATATTATAGATATTACATTATTATTTATATCAATGGTTTTAGCGTTATATTACCTCCCCAAAATCTGCCAAGCGCATCTATATTTCCTTCGTTCAGTATGTTGTCAGGTGATCCTTGATCGACAGCCGCCACGAACCGGAGTGCGGCATCTCCCGTTTTATTCCAGTCCATCAAAAATAATTCGTTCCGAACACCCACAAGAAGACGACTACTGTTCCTCACGGGTAGAACTATGTTCACCTCGCCATAACCTGAATAAGGACTTCTTTAATAGGCATTTTGGTATCGTCAAGAAAAATGACTCGTTATAAGAAACTAGCTGTTTCCCGCAGCTCCGCCCGCGGTCTTTTTTTTATATAATTCTATAAACCTCACGGAGCCCGAGACCTTTCCAACGAATGCAAAACCGTGGAAATCGGTTCGTGCGTTCTGGAGTTATAGCGTCAGGAAGGAAAACCCGACTTATTTTTATATAGTAGATAAGACAAGGTTTATCATCTAAATATTTCACCGTTTTTCACAAAATTAAGGTAATCTTCAGTGGCTTTTGAGGCTGCGAGTTTACACTAGCACCAGCACGTTACTATTATCATTAAGCCCACGTGCTAAGCTAAAGGCTTGTACGTGTCATAAGTGGGTTCACGTCGGTATTGCAAGGGTTTGGTTTCGAATGAACTTCACATGATCGCAAGTGCCACTGCTTAGCCATTCGGCTACCGCCGCTCATAATTATATATACAGCACTCACCAATCTTTATGGCCGCTCTTAATGTAGGTGTCGGTACGAACTCGCCGCATGGTAGGTACTCATACACTCGCACTAACGCGCGGGAGGCGAGAACGCTTGCCTCCCCGCCCCGCGTACGTCCCACTTATCAATACCTGATTTTGTGTTCTGCGCAGCGTAATGCGGCTAGGTTCGGAGCGGCCATAAAGTTTGGCGAGAGCTGTACGTATATTTATTACAATACTTACTAATATGTTTAACTTTATGGTCTTTAGTATAATAATGTAGCGCATGCACGTCCTGGTTGAGTACGTCCACCCAGTACAGTGTGTCGCTGTCGGGGTCCCACAGCGGGCACTCCGCGTGTGTGAACGTAAGATTTGTGTACTCGAATATGTTGTAGTCGTCAGATAATAGGTAATGTACCTGGAATATTACTCCATGCATTTAAATGTATATAGTTCGACACTCTAAGGGTATCAGAATTTAAGGGTAGGTACTTTCCGTTGACCTGGAACTTTAAAATTTGGCAAGTAATTTCGTCTAAAAAAAACCCGCAACCACATAGTCGCAAGTCCGACGCCCTAGCCATTAGGCTACCGAATATTTTCATTGACGTTCTATTTTATTTTCATTTACTGTGCCCGTAGAGACCCAACAATTGTTTCTTGTCATAAGTTAACCCAATTATATTGTGGAATGCAAAAATACTCGTAACACTCACACTGCGAAACGCAAAAAATCGAGTAGGTATTAAAAAAATACAAATGAAATAATAATTAATGTTGAAAAAGCTACTTACGTCAGATAGAGCTTGCGTTAAATAATTTAAATAAAATAAAGAAACTGCATACAGTAGTAAAAGTAACATATTTATGTGCACTCCTTGCTTACATTTAATGAAATGTGTCTGTATCTGCGTCACGGTTCAATCTGACTGTTAATTTGCTAATTATAGTGTAAAGGCGTGAATAAGTTCGTTAGTTAATGAGACCACGAGGCATAATCTGATAAGTGAGTACAATTTTAATGTTATGTAATCAATGCCTACACGATTTAAAATACTTGAAGATTCTAAAACGCGATCAATTTTTGCCATTAGTAAATTTCTCGATCTGACTAGGTAAGTCATTGGAAATAATTCGTACTTTTATTTTGAGTGCGAACGTTACCTCACATGTCTAGAGATTCACCTCATCCTACCTTGTGTTGCATAGACTCTCCGAGTGGTTGTGCTAGCCCGCTTTGTTGGTTATCGAAAGACGATATTAGGCCCTTTCACGTTAAGCTTAACTCAGAGCTAGTTGTTAAAACGAATTGACAATATTGTGAGACAAAATGTAAATTTAACCGTGTCAGCAAATCTCTTTAATAAGGTTGACGTGCAAGTGAGCCTAGTTGTATAAAATACGCACAAGACGGTAGTACCTTATTGTTAGAAGCTTTTATAATTTTTTGTAAGACTTGTAATGCAACTTTCTGAAATTTATCATTATTCTGTCTTTCCAATTAGGCCTTGTTAATTAGGATCGGCCCAGTTTGCTTTTACTGTTATTCATCATCACATTTCATTTCATTCATAATTATAAACGTCATCTAAGCTTCTAGACAAGGTTATATTCCAAAAAAATCCACTTTTTCCTCGCATTTACATACGTTGCTCATATTAATATTTAAACTAAGGGAAAATAAAAACAACAGTAGTAATAATAAAAAAGACTATTAATCCTAATGTACAAAATATTTGATCAATAAAAATCAGCGTTATCGAATCTGAACATGTGTGGCTGTACGCCCCTGCTGCCCGTGCCTCGTATCGTGAAGATGGCGCCACCGAGCGGTTCCAGCGTCGCATCGGAGTTGTCCCTCGCAGTCGTCACGAAGAGTTCGTCGAGGTTGGGCCCACCCCAACACACTGAGGTCACTCGGGATACTGGTAACTTGTACCCGAACACTATGGATCTAGTGTCGGGATCCACGTGTAGTACCTATATAAAAAATACATTATGGCTATACCGCAGACTACGAACAACATAGAGTAATGCAAAATCGAAAAATGCCTTGAAGTCGCTGGCTTCTTTGATGAGATATGACCTCCTACATCCATTTAATAAACCATTTTGTAGTCTTTAATTGTAATGATTGTATTGTGGCCAAAATTTTTGCGTGATGCTACGTAATCAGAACTTCTCCCTCAGGGTCTGTAGGTTTTAAAAGAAGGCTCCATAGGCATTTTGTTCTATTTGTAGGTACCTACTGTATTTGACCTCAATTGTAATACTTAGATCCTCTTCTACATGGGAAGCCTAGCAGTGGGACACTTATAAGCTAGTATAATTATAACATTTTTTTTAACTAGATAAGTCTCGGCTGCGGTATTCACATATTATTATGTGAAATTAACATTAGGACTACTAGGCATGATATACGAGTCCTGGGGCGATAGTTACTCACAGTGCCTCCGAACATGAGCGCGATCCACAGGTTCCCGTGGCTGTCTATGGTCATGCCGTTAGGAAACGCATCTTCGTATCCATATCCCGAGATGTCTATAATTGTTCGCCGACCAGCTGCCAATAAGAAATATCAACAATGCATTATAAAAATAGGACTTCTATTTTACCTTTTTTATACCTATATCAATATTTAAATGAACTAAGATTATTTATTATCACAGACTTAGGTACATTTATATGTATTCTTCTTGGTCGACGGCATTTTTATCGCACTCTGTCGGAGTTGCGCAGAGCTTGCGTAATTCCGCGGCTCCAGCAAAGGCAAGGACGGGACGTTTTAGTCGGTGCAAGTCCGACATTTGCCATGCTGTGCCTTCACCGCGGGTTAAATCACAACTGTTTTACCCCAACAAAAAACAGGTAGTGGGACACGCAGTGCAGCCGCGGGTACTCAAGATTTTAGTCTACGCTTATAGATCGAAAATATAATGAAGAAAGTTCCCAAGTTCATACACAAATTGGGACTGTTGAAGTGGTCTCTCACTCATAACAAGAAATTGGGATCAACAAGCTTCTAATCAGAAAAATTGCATCTGTATCGATCCATCCTGTGTCAAAACTATCTTCTCAATTTCATCGCATATTGAAAAATAGCTTCTTACCTAATTCAACTTGTGCTTCAAAAGGCCTTTATCCCTAGCATGTCACCATGATTATAGGTCCTAAATAAAGAGTAATAAATGTCTACGTACTCAGATCTCCTCTCTGCAGATCAAAATCGAAAGCATCAATTTTCTGTGAGGACGAGTCTACGTAGTACATGACGGTGTTGTTGAGCGACCACGCGACGCCGTTGGACACAGACACAGGACGGAGATGAATGCGCGGCTTCGTGAAGCTCTCCTGTTCGATGCTGTAAAAAGTACCCTTGTCCGGGAGTACTTCGTCACCGGTTTGAGGACCTTTTGTACCTATGGAACAAAATAAGTTTGTTTTTAAGTATTTAGAAAGCACATTAATAGTATATATTGTTAACGTCACGGGTTAAGCTAAGTGCTTAAGTTATAAGGGGATTAACGTCGATGGCGGGAAATGGGTAAGTTTCGCGCCGCTTCTAAAGGTTAAATTTACTTATAGTTAAAGTGTAATACCTACATTAAAATTATAAAACTGAAACGCGCAGGTAATCGTTTCTATTTCTATGTTGGGCCATATCCTAAGTCGGAGCTCGCCCGTAGCAAATTCTTAAGTCGGTAAGTTTAAGTAATACACATAAGTACAAATAAACTCTTGCTTTTGTAGTAGTAATAAGTAGGTATGTATTTTATTTGTGTAAGTAATAATAAAATATACAGTAGGTTGCATAATTCTATCAGCTCCCTGGTTAAAGTAGTTGAATAATTCCGGTGGTTTCGCCGTTAGGTGTCCAGCACTTTCCGAACCCTTTCCCACGACGAAACTAGTGAACAACAATATGCACTGACAAAAAACACCTGCAAAAAAAGTTTATTAAAACATCTTTTACCTGCCCAAAACCTTCCTTCTGCATCTGGTCTTCCTTCGTTGATGACATTGTCCGGTAGACCCAGATCCACTGTGGTCAGGAGTCGCAGGGCCGCATCACCGGTGATGGTCCAGTCCAGCAAATACAGGCTGGATCGCACGGCGATCAACTGCCGGTGCGAGCCCGTCACCAGAGACACTACGGTAACTTCACCATAATCTATATAGAATAGAAGACTATAATAAAAATTTATAAAGCACTAGCTGTTTCCTGCAGCTCCGCCCGCGGTCTAAATTTTTTTTTATGTAACTGAGAATTTTCTTTACTATAAACCTCACGGAGCCCGAGACCTTTCCAACGAATGCAAAACCGTGGAAATCGGTTCGTGCGTTCTGGAGTTATAGCGTCAGGAAGGAAAACCCAACTTATTTTTATATAGTAGAAGATAAATACAAATAATACTGACAATTAAATGAACCTCAGGCTGGAGTCGTAACTGCGACTACTAGATAAGTTGGAGTCTATTGGACGCATAACCAGGAAAGAGAGAGAATTTCGGAATTTCAGCAAATGACCTCTGGAGCTAGTAGTAGCTAGAAATTATAGCGAATGGTGCTTAGTAACCAGAAGACATTTCATCATCACCTTTCATCCATCCATTCATCACCTGTCTTTTAAATATGACCGAACGGCATGTAATGATCGGTGATACTTTGGATTTAAGCGAAACTTATAATAATCTGAAGCCCTGGCGCATACCAATAAATGGTGTAAATAGCTACAGCAATAAAAAATTGTCTTTAATTCAAAGCAATCAGTGGAGTACATAATTATTATTATAGTTCTCAGAAAAGTTTTTATTTTACTCCGCAAGGCCCAGCGCAGACCAAGAGCAGCGCGGCGGAGAGGATTTTTTTCTTTATTTTCGAAAATAAACGTTACTATCAGCATAAAGTGAACGATTGTTTAGACATGATAAAAATGCTCGCGCGGTCTCGAGGCCACGTGAGCATTGTCATTAATACATTGATGCACTTTTATTTTTAAATTATTGTTTTAAAGTTTAAATTCGAGTGTCATCATAAAATCCTTTTCACTGCGTTGCTCTTGGTCTGCACTGGGGCCCAAGATTAGAGTATTTGAACATACAAACTTGGTAATAGAGGACGGCAGACTAATCCCATGAAGCGTTATTTTAAAAGTCTTCAAGGGAAAGGCAAAAATACAGTATATTTAAGAGAGAAGAGGTGTTCTATTGGATGTTTACTATGCCTTCAATACTTAGTCATTATTCTGCTTACCTAGCAAACCAAACAAGAAGTCAAAGTCAAAAGACAGACCCAGTATTGGAAAACTATGAACTGCCCCAGAGATGCAGTTTATTATCATCTTAAACTTACTAATGTGTTTGTTATAAATTTTTCCAGACACATAGTCGAGGCGATGCACGTTGCTTTTACGGACATCCACGAAGAATAAGCTCTGCATTTCAGCATGCCACACAGGACTTCCACCGTGGATAAATAGGGCAGGACTTCCCGGATTTTCATGCGATGATACCTAAATAAAGATAATTTGAACCATGTAAACAACTCGTAAAAATGCTATAGATGCGGTGGTAACCTAATGCCTAGGGCGTCGGACTTGCGATCAAGTGGTGGCCGGTGCGAATCTCACCCATTGCACTACCGAGACGTGAACCCACTCGAAACACTAGCAATTTAGCTTAGTACGAGGGGTTAACAGTCACTAGTAATGTACAAACCACACTTCTAGAAAGCATTAAAAAACTAATAATCCTGTATCCTCCCGCAAAAACCGTTTCACTTCGAAGCAATTCTGTTCTGTGCTAGGATGGACCAGGCATCTCGGTGTCACCGGTGATCATAATTATAATTATACGTGACGCGTCGTCGTCACCAATAGTTTACTTATAAAAGGTCTACGCTGGTGTAATTTAATTACACGCCGCATTTGTTTTTTGGCATTATTGGTGCAAAAGGCCTAATGGATCTTTATAAAGCCATACATTATGCTAAAAACAGACATATAAATTGTTCTATTGATTGGATTCTGTTATGATTGAATTAGAATAGAATACAATCATCTACAGATAACTAATACTGAAACGTCAATCAACTTGAAGCCACCGTTAAGTCTCATGATGCTGTCTCTGTCATTTTAAGGTGTAAAGTAGCGACAGATAGACACTTAAGAACGAGTTAAGGTGAATTAGCGTTTCAGTATTTGGGATAAGGGTTCTAGATCTACGCGAATATATTTTAATCGCCCCAAATATCTACTTCAATAAAGCTTTGTAAAATAACTTGAAACTAGTCGGACTTCTACCATCCTTATAAATTATTCAAGCCGTTTTGACATACTCACTTTTTACCACTGCCGCCTGCCTAGCATTTTCCCAAGCTATATCGGGGTCGCTGGCAGTCTTACTTTTAGAATTTGCTTTAGTTATTATTCTGAGGTGTTACTGGATTTAGTATATTTTCAAAGTTGTAACGACTATCAAAAGTTACTGTATGACAGTCGGTACCATTGGCTTATCGAGCTTGCCAAGCCTCGGAGTGGCCTGTTTATTTCCAAATGGTCACCCATCCACGGACCGTGGATGGGTGACCGGAGCGGCTTAACCTTTTTATCGGTCAAACCGTACGGCTTAAATTTAGCCACGAGCCCTGTATTCTCACTATTTAATTAAAAAATCATGACTTACCATAGAAATTCTATAATATTGTTGTTGTGCTTCTTGGGTCTCTTGGGTTTCCGCAGCAAACGAATAATAAATTACAGACACAAAATAAATTATTAAAACCATTGTTTATTTAAATCTTAAAATTGTAATTATAATAATTTTTATTGCGGTACTGTCGTGCAGTACTGCACCTAAGGTTGTTTTCTGTACAACTGTGAATCAAATGTTTCCAAAACATTTGAAAGCAATAAAATGATACGATAAAGGTTTTTTTTTGCAGACAAAATAAAAGTGAACGTAAACGGCTGATTCGTCGATAACGCGGGACAAAATGACAGCTGAGAGTGTAACAACGTTGTGCTTGGTGTTCGCGAATACAATGGTATCGGCTCAGAAACGTTCACAGCTAAAAAACCGCTACAACTAACGGAGAATATTTCCCTAACATATATACTTGGAAATGCATTCAGACTTGAAGTAGGTAGTTACAGAATTGTGTCGCTACATAGAACATACATTTACGGCTGAAATAAATAACCGATCAGATGGATAGGTTATTAATTTCGGGCGTTTTACTTCTTCAATACATTTGAGTGGCTTATTTTGAGTGATAATCACACAGCCATTTAACATTACTTACAAGCTAATAATTACGAATACTCCATCATCTATTACATCATCATACCTAGGGTTCGGGAGAACCTTCCTCAAAATAGTCTTATTCTACAATGATAATAATGATAATTATGTTCGAATTCTACCTTACAATGAGCTTATAGTATACAAGATTAATTCAAAAGGAGTGCGTATTTTCAATGAGGTATTCAGGTGCATAAAACTGAACAACTTTTCCCAAGAAACATAGTATTAGGTCGAAATCTTAATATTGAGAATCATCTTTTCATACAAACATAAGTCACGTGACCTGTCACTTTGTATGAAAAGTTCATTTTTCATTTTAAGATTTCGACCTATGTTCCTTGGGGAAAGTTTTTCAGTTTCATGCAGCTGATTACCTCGTTGAATATACGCAATGCTTTTAAATTAATCCTGTGTTTACATAGGAGAGTTAGGTGTGTGAGATGGGAGCATGTCGCTAAGCGTGTGTGGGAGCAGCGTCGGGGGCGGGCTCGGGGGCGGCGGTGCCGGCGAGCGCGGCGGCTGCGGGAGCTCCGACGGCGGCGGCTCCCACGGCCGCGGCCACTCCCGCCACTGCTGCGCCGGCGCCGCCGCTTTCAGCTTGTAACCTGCATCATTTTCATTACAATAAATCCCTTCCCTATCGTGGTAGCCAAACGAATCAAAATCAGAAAGTTTTTATTTTTTAGAAACCTCAAGAAGGCGTTCAAGAAACGTTATACTAATCTAATGACTCTAGGTTCGCGGTTCCAAAGTGTCCATTCGCATGGAGAAAAACCGGTAAAAAAACTCCATAGATTCAAGGACGAATTTGTGTACAAGGTTGCAATTATACATTGGTACGTCCTAATTACAGACAAGTATCAATATGCCTTTTAATGAGTTTATATATACTTTCTTAATTATTCTAAGAGATGATTGACAGTCGGTAAAAGAAAATGCGTCAAGAAACCTGGAATTGAAAAGAAATGAATTAAATTGTTTAAATCTGAAATCAGAAAAAGTCTTTGCCCAGCCGAGGGAAATTAAAGGCCTGCAAATTTCGGGAAAGCCTAAATGAGTTACTCTTACGGAGTTATTAATCATGAATCATTTCACGGTGTTATTAACTCCGTAAGCGCAACTGGCGTCATTTTACGTTTTGAAAGTGCCTGGAAAAGCCTATTTGAAATAAAAATATTTTGATTTTGACCACATACGTAAATTTTTATATGAAAAAAAAAAATAGGACGAGAGAAATCCTTTCAATAAGATCAAGCGAAAGGACGACGAAACTTGCGAACAAGTAACTTCAGTTAGAAATTGAATTAAAAAAAAGTATTCAATATAAAAATCCAGGAATCGAACCCATGTCTTAAATAAACACATTTTGAGTTTACTAGACCAAAATATCGTTTGCGCGAACACGTGTATTTGTAAACGGTAGGCTAGTTTGTTTACAAACATCGTTGTTATACATTGTGTACGGTTAGCATGAAAAGTTGATGAACACCATCGACTTTACAAAACACTTAGAACACATAACTGGCGTGTGTAGGCGTATGGTACCTATCTAAACTAATATTATAAAGAGGAAAGATTTTTGTGTGTATGTTTGTGATGAATAAACTCAAAAACTACTGTACCGATTTCAAAAAGTCTTTCACCATTACAAAGTTACATTCACCCTGAGTAACATATGCTACATTTGTTACTAAAAAAATTAGGCGAGTCACGGAGAACAGCTAGTGTTTAAAATTGTATGTATTGTATATTATAAAAAATTTTATGCACAGCTTGTGCATACAATTTTCTATTCTATAAGATAATTAATTTTCTTTTCTATTCTATTCTAAATTCTATTAAATAAATAACACTATTTGAAGTTCATAAATTGATATTGTGACAAAATAGCCCACGCTTTCAGGCTTGTTGTAAATCTGATTCTGTTTATTAGCTTATTTTGGTGACTGTACCTCTGGTGAGCTTGATGCCTGGCGCGGAACTCCGCGGCCTTCAACTGCTCTAGGTGGAACTGTTGGCGTTCTTGTATTAACTGCTGCCGTTGGTACTCCAAACCTAAATAAAATTACCATATAATATTAATTCTACGTTAGTAATAATTTCGATACAGATCTTAAATAACAGAGTCATTGAGAAGCAAATTTTTGGACGAAAGTCGACGTTATTTAAAGTTAGGAGCAGCGGTAGCCTTACGGTGAAGGCGTCGGCCTTACAGCCCACCTATTGGACTACCACTGACGTAAAACCACTCATAGCACAAGCACCTAGCTCAGCACAAGGCATTAATAAGAATACTATTCATGTACAGCCCACATTTCCAGAAAAATGTTTATTGGCGGGCCTTTTGGTCCAGTGGTCAGTGACCCGTGTCAAAGTACCCTGACTGCTAAGCCGGAAGTTGTGGGTTGGATCCCCACCCAGGACAATTCTTTGTGTGATGAGCACGATCATCTGTTCTGTGTCTGGGAGTAACTTATCTATAATATGTATGTATTTAGAAATATATAAGTATGTTTATCAGTTGTCTGGTTGCCATAGTACAGGCTCTGCTTAGTTTGGGATCATATGGCCGTGTGTGAGCTGTCCCAAGATATTATAATGGGTTTTTCTTTCAAAGAAAATTATAAAATATGGTAATTGCATATTACCTTCGCGTTCCCTCTCCATAGTGGCCTCCAGCTCCTCAAAGTGGCGAAGCTTGATCTCCAGCTTCTTCATCTGTGTCTCCACAAGCAGAGCCACCAGCGACTTGATCTTCCGCTCCTCGACGCCGGCGAGGTGCTTAGCTTTGACGGCGGCCGCGGCTAATGCTGCCGCCGCTGCTGACTGGAGCTTCGCGTCTACTGTTGTTGGAGCTTCGGTTTTCTCTGCTACAAGACATTCAATGTTGATTTGCTATCGTAAAATTATAATAATATGGTCATTGTGGACCATTGTTGGCACGAAAGTGAAAGTACGGTTTGACCGATGATAAAGGTTAAGCCGTGTTCGCCGCGGTTTTTCCGTGAATGGGTGGCCATTGACAAACGTACCGAGACACGTCCGTGCCTCGGAAAGCACGTTAAGCCTTTGGTCCCCACTGTCATATACAGTGTGTAACAAAAACCCTGTCCGATCCCTGAGAGTATTATTCGGTATCGTACTGCTAACACATATACGTAGCCATTAAATAGATTGGAGATTATTATTTTTCCCCAGTGAAAATAATTAAATAAAAATAAAAACTGATCCAAGGCAACAGCAACACTGACCGCTCCTCAAAGTTCACGTACCTACTACCTACAGTTTTAGGTCAAAGAAGCCGCCTGTGCGAGACGGTGCATGAACTTGCTTTGTCGCATGCCGCCAAACAAACTTACCTATAACGAAATAAACCTAGGCTACGTTATACCTTTACCTACGCGTACGGCGTAGGTATCAGCTGATATTGGTTTGTGTATATTAGGCGTAGTGATCCGGATTTTATAATTGACTCTCTTTATAAAGAAACAAATAATTGAATTAATTGTAGCCCTGAAAAGGGCTTTTTTATAAAAGCGATTTGCTTTTGGCAATTTACCTACCAACTGACTGCAGATATCATTATTCATCAAAACATTCACTTATTGTTGCTGCACATATCGGCGATCGTGTTCCACATGTCCACCACAACACTAATGCACATTCGTCACCTTTTTACTAAATTTGCACGTACTTTTAACAGCGCACTTGTGTCCGATTTAAGACTTCGATTTCCGAATCACACACCTTTTTTTTAATACGATACTTGTTCCTCGATTTCCTCGTTGTCTTCTTCTCTCGTGGTCTTCCAGCATCCATGGCATGACTCGTACCCAAGAACACTGCATGTGGTGAACGCGCGGTTATACAGGCGTTGAAAGGCTCACTCCGACGGAACTGTCACACCTGGCGCACCTCATAATTTCTTATTATGATCTTATATCACAATATTAAAATATTCGTGATTGGAATACGATATTGTTTGCGAAACAATAGCGGCACGCGTTACGTAGGGACGTCCGATCGAAAGCTATCTCCACGAAAGACTAATAGTCGGTAGGTAACCTGGCGGCGGCGGGCCGGCGCGGCGGCGCGGCGGTATCATCAAAGAGTCGGCGGCTAGTTGAAAGAGTGCCTACAACTCGGCGGTGCCTTTTGTCGGCTTTTGTAATAAAAATAAAACGCATTTTGCCATTGGGTGGAGTGTTGTCAGCTTACGAAAATTTCCCATATTCAGTGTTAAATCTCGCAATGATTATAAAAATAAAAAAACAATAACTTTTGGATTTAACGAGTTACAATTTTATAACATTTTTTTTTTATACGTATGTTGTACCACGGATACGCCTTTATTGGATCGGACAGGGTTTTTGTTACATACTGTATATACTCAATACTTTATTGTGTTTCCAGAGAGTGTGGTGGTGTACTTATTCTGCTTCTTTGGAAGTCGATAAGTCATTCCAATTCTGACAACCAGTCTTACCATGGAAGACTGTAACCCAATAAAATGGGTTGTGAAGGTCAGAGCAGGCAATCACTCTATGTTAAATACGGTATTTATCGGACTCCGGTATGAGAGGAAGACCTCAACATAGCTTGGGAAAAGGCTAGGCAGTGGAAGATGCAGTGTGTTGGTGCTTACCTGGTTGTGGTGAGGGTTCCTCTTTAGGTTCCTTTTCAGGTTCTGTGGGTGCGGGCGTCTCGGTGGGCTCTTCCTTGACCTTCGCGTCACCTTCCTCGACCTCCATCGGCTCGGCCTTGATGTCTGATGAGCCTTCTTTCTTTCCTTCACCTAAATTATACAAAACACGTAACCCCATTCGTATGTAGTTTGTACAATCAAAATTCATATAGAATAACATTTATTTATTGAGCTATTGAATTTCAAAGCTTGTATAATTATAGATACAACGAAATGCTATCGGGCTTACAGAAGAATCTATCTCATTTCTACATACGAATTATTTTCACTGCGTCTGCTCTAGACTGTTTTGTCGCACTTGTTGTGTTCAGCGACAAGTTAACCCTATTTTCGATGAAACTACTTTAGTTTATAATTCTGTCTGGTCTACAGAAGATACATGGTTAATATGAACTAAATCGAAAAACAATTGAGTTAAGAATATAAAACTATAGCTTGGCAATTTCGTACGTGACACTCCTATGTTCCGCAGGCAGTGGGGGTGGCAACACATGCGTGCGGGACGGAGAGGAGCGTCATTCGACTCATTCGGGCGCTATGAACGGTTAGTATCGTCCCGCACCCGCACGGAATATTTGATTGGAGTGCCACAAAGGATTTTGGCAAGCATAATATATTATGTATGATGTGACTTACCAGCGGGCGACAGTTCAGGCGCGGTGCCGGCGATGCCGGTGGCGGCCAGCGCGGCGGTGGGCCCGTGCACTCCCGCCGCCTTCACGTGGGCCTCCATCATGGCCGCCGGCACCTCGTCCTGTATCACATACGTTTTAATAGGTAGGGTTTCAAAATTAAGCTTCGGTAAACAATCTTTTTTTATTTCGGAAGCAGACGTCACAAATTTCGCGCATACCACGCTCTTTGCTGGAAAAAAATAGGTTTTTCCGTACCTTGATCGCAGCAAACTCCTCCATAGCTGCCCTCGTGGCTTTGGACGCGATGCGAGGATCAACCACGGACGCAAGGAAAGCGACCGTACTCATGACGGGATTGCCAGTTTTGCTGAACGGGATAGGCTGGTACGCCAGCGGACCCAGTACACCACCTATGAATGACGATTACATTTAAAAAAAATGAAATTTAAGTCCCAACATATGGTCTGAACTGCTTTCCAGCAGTCAAATTAGGCTGAGGTGGAGACCTTTTTTTACTTGTGTGTTATTAGTATTATAGGTATTGCATAAACAAAATGTATTCTTGGAGGTACTGCAAATTTTGTTTCCTTTATTCCAAATTGTGTGATGCAGCGGTGCAGCTCCAGCGCCTCCAGCAGCAGCAGTATAGTGTAGCAGGTAGTGTGGTGTGGTGTAGTTACCGGAGTGCGGGTCGTGCAGGTAGGGCTCCTCGATGGGCAGGCGCAGGAAGTGCAGGATGCACTCGTCCTGCGTGCGCGTGCCGACGTGCGCGGCCACGCGGTTCCAGTCGTCGCGGTGCAGCTCCAGCGCCTCCAGCAGCAGCAGTATAGTGTAGCAGGTAGTGTGGTGTGGTGTAGTTACCGGAGTGCGGGTCGTGCAGGTAGGGCTCCTCGATGGGCAGGCGCAGGAAGTGCAGGATGCACTCGTCCTGCGTGCGCGTGCCGACGTGCGCGGCCACGCGGTTCCAGTCGTCGCGGTGCAGCTCCAGCGCCTCCAGCAGCAGCAGTATAGTGTAGCAGGTAGTGTGGTGTGGTGTAGTTACCGGAGTGCGGGTCGTGCAGGTAGGGCTCCTCGATGGGCAGGCGCAGGAAGTGCAGGATGCACTCGTCCTGCGTGCGCGTGCCGACGTGCGCGGCCACGCGGTTCCAGTCGTCGCGGTGCAGCTCCAGCGCCTCCAGCAGCAGCAGTATAGTGTAGCAGGTAGTGTGGTGTGGTGTAGTTACCGGAGTGCGGGTCGTGCAGGTAGGGCTCCTCGATGGGCAGGCGCAGGAAGTGCAGGATGCACTCGTCCTGCGTGCGCGTGCCGACGTGCGCGGCCACGCGGTTCCAGTCGTCGCGGTGCAGCTCCAGCGCCTCCAGCAGCAGCAGTATAGTGTAGCAGGTAGTGTGGTGTGGTGTAGTTACCGGAGTGCGGGTCGTGCAGGTAGGGCTCCTCGATGGGCAGGCGCAGGAAGTGCAGGATGCACTCGTCCTGCGTGCGCGTGCCGACGTGCGCGGCCACGCGGTTCCAGTCGTCGCGGTGCAGCTCCAGCGCCTCCAGCAGCAGCAGTATAGTGTAGCAGGTAGTGTGGTGTGGTGTAGTTACCGGAGTGCGGGTCGTGCAGGTAGGGCTCCTCGATGGGCAGGCGCAGGAAGTGCAGGATGCACTCGTCCTGCGTGCGCGTGCCGACGTGCGCGGCCACGCGGTTCCAGTCGTCGCGGTGCAGCTCCAGCGCCTCCAGCAGCAGCAGTATAGTGTAGCAGGTAGTGTGGTGTGGTGTAGTTACCGGAGTGCGGGTCGTGCAGGTAGGGCTCCTCGATGGGCAGGCGCAGGAAGTGCAGGATGCACTCGTCCTGCGTGCGCGTGCCGACGTGCGCGGCCACGCGGTTCCAGTCGTCGCGGTGCAGCTCCAGCGCCTCCAGCAGCAGCAGTATAGTGTAGCAGGTAGTGTGGTGTGGTGTAGTTACCGGAGTGCGGGTCGTGCAGGTAGGGCTCCTCGATGGGCAGGCGCAGGAAGTGCAGGATGCACTCGTCCTGCGTGCGCGTGCCGACGTGCGCGGCCACGCGGTTCCAGTCGTCGCGGTGCAGCTCCAGCGCCTCCAGCAGCAGCAGTATAGTGTAGCAGGTAGTGTGGTGTGGTGTAGTTACCGGAGTGCGGGTCGTGCAGGTAGGGCTCCTCGATGGGCAGGCGCAGGAAGTGCAGGATGCACTCGTCCTGCGTGCGCGTGCCGACGTGCGCGGCCACGCGGTTCCAGTCGTCGCGGTGCAGCTCCAGCGCCTCCAGCAGCAGCAGTATAGTGTAGCAGGTAGTGTGGTGTGGTGTAGTTACCGGAGTGCGGGTCGTGCAGGTAGGGCTCCTCGATGGGCAGGCGCAGGAAGTGCAGGATGCACTCGTCCTGCGTGCGCGTGCCGACGTGCGCGGCCACGCGGTTCCAGTCGTCGCGGTGCAGCTCCAGCGCCTCCAGCAGCAGCAGTATAGTGTAGCAGGTAGTGTGGTGTGGTGTAGTTACCGGAGTGCGGGTCGTGCAGGTAGGGCTCCTCGATGGGCAGGCGCAGGAAGTGCAGGATGCACTCGTCCTGCGTGCGCGTGCCGACGTGCGCGGCCACGCGGTTCCAGTCGTCGCGGTGCAGCTCCAGCGCCTCCAGCAGCAGCAGTATAGTGTAGCAGGTAGTGTGGTGTGGTGTAGTTACCGGAGTGCGGGTCGTGCAGGTAGGGCTCCTCGATGGGCAGGCGCAGGAAGTGCAGGATGCACTCGTCCTGCGTGCGCGTGCCGACGTGCGCGGCCACGCGGTTCCAGTCGTCGCGGTGCAGCTCCAGCGCCTCCAGCAGCAGCAGTATAGTGTAGCAGGTAGTGTGGTGTGGTGTAGTTACCGGAGTGCGGGTCGTGCAGGTAGGGCTCCTCGATGGGCAGGCGCAGGAAGTGCAGGATGCACTCGTCCTGCGTGCGCGTGCCGACGTGCGCGGCCACGCGGTTCCAGTCGTCGCGGTGCAGCTCCAGCGCCTCCAGCAGCAGCAGTATAGTGTAGCAGGTAGTGTGGTGTGGTGTAGTTACCGGAGTGCGGGTCGTGCAGGTAGGGCTCCTCGATGGGCAGGCGCAGGAAGTGCAGGATGCACTCGTCCTGCGTGCGCGTGCCGACGTGCGCGGCCACGCGGTTCCAGTCGTCGCGGTGCAGCTCCAGCGCCTCCAGCAGCAGCAGTATAGTGTAGCAGGTAGTGTGGTGTGGTGTAGTTACCGGAGTGCGGGTCGTGCAGGTAGGGCTCCTCGATGGGCAGGCGCAGGAAGTGCAGGATGCACTCGTCCTGCGTGCGCGTGCCGACGTGCGCGGCCACGCGGTTCCAGTCGTCGCGGTGCAGCTCCAGCGCCTCCAGCAGCAGCAGCGTCTCCTGCTCCGTCCACTCGCGCCCGCGCCCACCGCCGCCGCTCGCGCCCACGCGGTACTGACACATACACAAACGTTATGTTTACACAGAAACACTAGTTCTTTCAAAGTCACCAACAAACGAACTTTCTATAAGGTTGATCCGATAATTTTGACAAATCGCAAGCCGGTAGCTTGTCTCTCATTTAGCTTGTGGAGAAGGACAGATGGAACCAATGCGACACTAGCGACCCTAGCGGATTTTTGACACGCGAAAGCTCATTCGCAGTATTACACACAGTACAGTATTTTTAATGATCATATTACCTGGTCGAGCTTGAGTGCAGGTGCAGCGATGACGTCAAGCGCGGGCTCGGGCTTGACTGGCGGTGCAGGCGGCGCAGCTCCCGCCTCCGCACCGTTCGGAAGGCCTGGTTCCACTTTCGGTACATTCTCCGCTAGACAACGAAATATCCAGTTATAACTTAGACCACATCATTGTATTTGTAAACATAATTAGTGTCAATTACGTGACTGGAAGGACTTTCCGGTAGTAATTTTATTGATAAAACAACAGATTTTTGCAATTTAGTCATGCAGTAAAAACACAAATAAATTACATTTGTACATAATAAAGACATACCAGGTCTCGGTTGTGTGGGCCTGGTGACAAGTGGCTGCAAGCCCGACGGCGTGTCCGAGAGCACGTGGAAGTGAGATGTCGGAGGTGGACCCATTGCAGTTGGACGCGATTCTGTCTCCAGCTTGAAAAAATATAAATCATTAAACTCTGATCATTTACCTAAATGTATAAACAATGCAATACTGATTCTGGTAGACTTCTAAACGATGAATAGGGATACCAACATTTTTTTAGATAATGAGCATACATTAGACACATATTTTTTCCTTTTTGTAATAACGAATATCTAATTAGGTACAGCGAATTTAAGTTAGAGTGGGAGCCAACTTGTGACGTGACAAGCCTCCACTCTTGAACTTTAACGCGCCTTATCTTTGTCCAATTTTATTGTATAAAAAAGAAAAAACACATCTAATATTTTTTATCATTTAACTCATGGACTAGATATATTTTTACTTTTAATTGCTCTATCATTGATCAACACTGGCACGTCATGAAGCTCACGATGATCGACCCTGGTAGGGCTTCTCCGAGAGAGATCAGTGTGTAAAGCGGGTAGGTTTACATTAATATAGAGTTGTGTAAGGTACCTGGTAGTTGATGAGGCCCCACTGTTCGAGGAAGCCGTGCACGCGCATGATGGCGCACACATCGCCCGCCAGGTTGCGGCGGCACGCCGTGCTCGTGAGGTACTCCGTAGGGTTCAAGCGATACGTGTCGATCATGAAGTTTCTGTAACATCACACAAGTAGTTTTAGTTAGTCTAGACATTTTTTCTTACTGTGAATCCATACCGCAATTACATTTTTTGAGTAACATAACGTTGAGCACGGTACACTCCCGTGTTAACAGACGTTATTTTATGTTGACGTGTTAAGATAAAATTGTCTAACAATTTTATCGATTGTTATTATCATGGTGTACCATGAGTCCTGAGTGATCTGAATCACTCTGAAACTAAGTCAAATGATCTGGTTTGGTCTACTTGCAGATATCAAGATTAAGAATTCAGATTAATAAATCTAGAACATGTGAGCAATGTCATGTACTGCGAACTACATAGTATATAGCTAAGGTAAAGATCGATCAGTAACACCTGATACATAATTGTCTTGGTTTCTCATCCCACAACACAGTGTTTAACATACCTGTAAGCCAAATAGATCTCAGGCGTCTTAGACTTGTTCTTCCCATTGAAGAACTCTGGCAACGCTCGCTTCTCTATAGTGTGTATGGAGTTGTAGTCGAACCACGCTGAGTATGATGGCACCACTATGTGATGCGTCTGGTCTGTTACGTTGTCTTCTAACTCTTCTTTAATTAGCATCTCCTGATTGGAAATTAAGTTGATAGAAAGACATGTTGTTCATTCTATGTTGTTTAACAAGTAAATAGGTAAGACTTAGACGTAGATCTTCTAGATGGAGAATTCATGGTCGCATGAAATGTTGATATAATAATTTAATACGGCTTTAGAGCAAAAAATCCTAAGCAGATGCAGTACTGCATCCTACTAACTACATAATTAACCACTTAAAAACTTAAAAGATTTTTTTTTAGATTAATCAAAAGCGTTTGACACAGTCTCTATCCCTATCCTGGACAAAAAACTTGATAAAATCGGTGTCAGGAAACTTCAACTGAAATTCTTACTAGATTACTTGACATATTATTATAGTACGCAAAATTCGGTAATATAATCAACGAGGAGATAACGGTAACCTTTGGTGTTCTTCAGGGTAGTATCCTAGGTCCAACCCTTTTGTGAGTATACATAAACGTACCGTAAACGATGAGATGCGATTTTATCGAGCAATGAAAAAGGGAAGGACATTCAGTACAACACAGTATGCTTAAACGCAAGGTCGCGCAGTCATTTTCATCGGACACATCACCTCATCACACGAGCGATGGATGATAGAATGGCGCTCTAGGCACATTTGGTAGACAAATATAATATTTGAACAATGGTATAAGGTGTGTACCTGCGTGTTGGAGTCGCTGTGCTTGCCCTGCGAGTCGTCGTGTGTGTCGGCGGGCGGCGCGGGCGTGGGCGGAGCCTCCGCACTCGGCTCCACCGCAGTCGCAGCGCTCGCCGCGCCAGCCGCGGACGACGCTACAATTCAACATTCTAATTCAAATCTCTTTTCTTGATGTGGGATTTATAATAAATCCAGAGAATAGATTCTTACTCTCAGCAGATCGCTCGGTCTCCGGTGTTGGGGCGACGTCAGTGTTGTCCCGGGAAGCGTTGTCTTCTTCCTCATCGACGTCGTTCTCCCTACGCTTTGTTATGCGACTGTTGGTCAAAGAACAGAGTATTATAATAGAGGAAGTACTTCTAGGGTGTCGGTTGTCCATTCGAAACCCACCTATTGCAATGCCGACGATAACCCACTACTTAACACGAGAGATGGAGGTAAATACTAGTAATGAGCAAACCACATTTCAGATCAGCTTAGAAAAATGATTGATTGATATATTATATAATAGATAATATAAGTATTTATATGTATTATAATAAAATATATAAACACCGCAATTTTCATTTTTTAAGGAACAGCTTAATTGAATTAACTATTTAATAAGTAGTTAATAACAATAATAACTATGTATCCTTTTCACCCTCGTAGTTTTGGTTTAACAGTTCTAATAAACATAACCTAAAAAGCCATTTCTTATGTACAATTTATGTCTAAAGGTTATGGAGACATTTACTGTAAGGAAGCCACATACCTCTTCCTCTTTCCATGTTTCTGTGGCGGCGGTGAAGGTGACCGCTTCCTCTTGCTGCCCTTCTTAGACTTGCTGGATGGTTCCGCGCCAGGGATTAAATCGTCCACGGATAGCCGTAATTTATGAGTCTGAGCACAAAGAAACAAAGCAAATAAATACCAGCTGACACTCTTCGGGGTATACTTAATATTCTTTAATTGAAATGTTGTTATGTCATTAATTTCAATATTAAAGTAAATAAATAAACTTTAATTGGTAAAAGTAAACAAAAAATGTGTTTGCCTCATGATATAACATCTTCAAACTGTTTTTCATTTTACAAGAAAAACTCTTCATACTTTATTCTTATCATTCATTCGTATTTAACAAAACTCGATCCAAATCCGAACACCATAAGTTTGAATTTCTATTGTATACTTTTTCAAGTGATATTACCTTCTTTTTGCCGTTAGAGTCGACCTCATAGTCTTCCTCGTTCATCCACTCGTTGTACTGCGGCAGGTCAAGCGCCCACGTCGCTGTCACACGCCACGGCTCGGAGCGGTTGCAGTCCCAACTCACTGTCTCTGGGACATCCACCTGTTAAACATGTATGGAAATTCAATGTCACGATGTTTGTCCGGGATGAACTCCGAAACTACTAAACCGATTTTAATCAAATTTGCACACCGAGTGCAGTTTGATCCAACTTAAAAGATAGGATAGGATAGCTTAAATCTCAATTATTTATAAAAAAGATTAGACCGCGGGCAGAACTGCGGGAAACAGCTAGTTTGTTTATAAATTTACAGCGTCGGTAGTCTAATGGCTAGGGCGTTTGATTTGCGATCATGTGGTTGCTGATTCGAAACCCACCGACGTGAACCCACTCGTAGCACAAACATTAAGCTTATCACGAGGGCTTAACTAGAACACTAGCAAATTAGCTATGAGCGACTAACTTAGAAAGTAAAGAAACCTTTTCTTTAAACTATGAGCTGCTAACAAGTAGTATCTTATTGTATCCGCGAAATTTATATTCCGTCACATGCAGGTTTTGTCGTTTACAGCGATTGCGTGCGTAAGATTGAAAATAGTTAGTTTAGTAGAAAAATATCGCTCGTATTCCTTCTCCAAAGGGATCACTGTTGGTTATATTAATTATTGTTTACGTACGGGCAGGTCCGTCTGCGACCACGTGTCGTGGCTGTCGGGCAGGTAGTACCAGTGCACCAGCACGTGGTTGTTGCGCCGGAACACCGGCCGAGCGTACTCCTCCTCCAGGGGGTCCACCGTCGGGTATATTATGTGCGTCGCCTCCTCTTCGTCCTCTGATAACATAATTACAGATGTTGTAATCCTAAAATCTCTTGGTTGCTTGATTCATAACACTAAATAAATAAATTTATTTGTGATTTGACTAAAGCTTAACAAATTTATCGTGGCACTCCCATGATCCAGGGGCAAAGGGCGACATAAGGCAGCGGGGGGAGGGAGGCAATAGTGGGCGTGGTATGGGTGTCAGCTGATGGAAGAGTCATTCGACTCATCAGTGCGCTGTCATTGGGCAGTATAGTGCCCGCTACCTCCGACGATTAGGGTATGACACGATGTAATTAAGTACGCAAATAATTTAAAAAAAATCTGATTTAAAAGATGTCACTTTAACTCTGACTTATAATTTGATAAATAACTAATAAACAAGTTAGCATATTTAGTATTTACCGCAAATCTCTCCCTGATGATTAACCACAATATCCTTGACTTTATTAGCAGTGGCTTTATCAACGTCAGGTCGAATGAACACGCATGGCGACCGGATCACCTCGGCGCCGAGCAACGAGGATTCGATCTCCATCATCATCTGCACGTTCAGGTCCTTGCGAGATGGGTTCTGCAAAGGTGGGAGTGGGGGAAGGGACCAGAAACATGTTTAGTGTTAGATGATGGTATTACAAGGTGGTATTTTACTTAATGAGAATACGAAATACTACTAATTTTGTTGATTTTTTTATTCGTTTTGTGAATGTTTAGTAAATAAGGCTCTCTGCGAACTTTCAAGTTGTGTCATTAAAGGTGTTTCTTTCTTTTAAAAGATCAAGTTTTTCGTAACGACCGACAGGTAATTATACTTATTCCACGTTGATCAGTTGTAAAAGCTGATGTACATGGAATAAGTTACTAACTTCAAATTCGAGGCTAGCCAGTCACTTAAATATTCCCAATTAAATCTTTTGCAGACAATCTGTACCTAAAGTATTAAGCCACTTATTTGTACTTCTTCTTCTTCCGCCCCTTATCCTATTCATTTGGGGGCAGCGCAATGCGTTAGCCCGTAGTTAGACATTAGGTATATAAAAAATCGTTGTTATTTATAATAACAGATAAATTGTGCAAATATAATACAGAAAGACAGCACATTGTTTATCAAATAATTACTGGATTAAAATACTAAATGGCTTACCAGAAAATTAATAGAAAAAGTAACTTCAAGATTCATAGATGAAATATTTACGCATGCAATACAGACAGTAAAAGTGATATAAAAACCCACAATGTATTAGTGACAAAAAAGTTATGGTTATTTATCACACAAACACACACAAGGTTATAGAAAATGAATCACCAAATTATTTACACACATCAATGTAACCATATTTGAAAATATCCCAAAATTTTGTATAATGGACCCTTGCATGAAATGGTAGAGAGTAATGAGGATTTGGGAACTGCTACCTTCAAGCAAGAGAGTCGTCAATTGTGACGCTTTAGATCCCGTGTGTGTGAGCTGGGAGAAATGTGATCAATAACAACACATCACTAAACATTATCATACTCATACAGGAATAATTTAAAAGGAGTGCATATATTCAACGAGGTAATCAGGTGCGTAAAACTGAACAACTTTATCAAAAAAGCATAGGTCGAAATCTTAAAATTGAAAATCATCTTTTCATACAAACATAAGTCACGTGACCTGTCACTGTGTATGAGAAGTGCATTTTTATTTTAACATTTCGACTTATGTTCCTCAGGGAAAGATGTTCAGTTTTATGCACCTGATTACCTCGTTGAATATACGCACTCCTTTTAAATGAATCCTGTATAAACTGTGCATCAATTGTGTGGATAGAATATAATTGCTGCTCCTACTTATTAGGCATTCCATTACTTTATTTAAAAGGGACTAATTGTCAACAGGCATAATTTCTAACTTTAATTTACTTGTAAAAATTTGTTTAAGTATCCGAAATGTTTCAAATATACCTTTTGTTAATATAAATACCCTTATTTCATTTCGTGCATTTGGACCAGTTACCACATGTGTCTGATATCTAGCATTCCATGTTTTTTTTTAGTTCAAAAGTTTTGCTTTGAAATAGGTTAAGCCTTAATTTCGCACGGTTGTTTTTAACAATATAACTTATTGTTTAAGTGTATTGTTGTAAAAACTTGTAACAAGCGTATTTAATAGATGAAAAAATGTATTTTTCAACAACACAATGTCAAAAGCAAAAATAACACGTAACAAAAATTTTCCCTGCCCTGTGAATCTGATGATGTCAATATTTAATTTAATAAAAACCTGGGAGTATTCTTACCGCATTGTGAGGGTTGAAGAGTTAGGCTCACTCTAGTTTGATTGAGAATAAGAGAACGTCCTGTCAATTTTACATCTTGATATTTTGCTTTCGAGACATACGTTGTTTTAAAACGTTAAAGGGCCATGGACGTATTGTCCTTTTTTTTAAGAAGTGTATCCCATTTATAAAATCAGTTTGCCGGCTTTGACTGCGTCATCGGGCTTTGGACGTGTAATCAGACGCATGTGGCAACAGTACAAGTGATGCATTGTTATAGAGCCGCGTGGTGCGGGGCAAGTCTGGCGGGGCGGGGCGGCGCTGGCGGGGCGGTGAGCGAGGCAGCGTGCGGGGAGGTGCATACCTTACCGACCTGGAAGTCGAACTTGCGCCACCGCTGCTCCGACTTGAAGCGGAACATGGTGGCGAGCACCGTGCACAGGGACCCGCCTGGCTTCATATCCATGAACACTTTCATCTGAAAATATTACATTAACTGTATAACTTTGACTGAGATAAGACTTGAATTAAGACGAAAAATAAACATTAAAAAATGTGGACAACATCACATACATTGTTCCGAATCTAAGTTAAGTAGCTAGAACACTTGTGTTATGGTATCACAGACAACGAAGATACCACAAACACCCAGACCCGAGACAATGTAGAAATTTGATATTGATTCCGGGGATCGAACCCGGGACCTCAGAGCTGGCGACATTTTAAAAACCGGTGTTTACGCCACTCCACCATGGAGATCGTCTACATAATTATCATATTATTTTGTGAATATGTGTTATAGTTTAGTTTGATCAACTGTTAAAATATAAAAAAGACAGACAACAAAGTTTATACAGCTGGTAATTTATGTAGACAATTAAAAATTAAACTATTTTTTAACTTTATTAAAAATCATCGGTAGGTACACTAGGTACAATAAAATAAAATAAACATATTTCAGATGAACCACTTATTCGATGATACAGTTTGACAACAACTTACATCTCTACGCATCGACGAGTATTTTTAGATATAGAAGAACCATAACTAGATGCCATTTAGTTGTCAAGTTCATGGGCAAAGACACGTCAAGTTATTGTAGACCTTATTAGGTAACAAGTGCCAATTGTTCGTGAATGGTCCATTTGGCATTGCAAAATAAGAATATAGTTATATATAGAAGCGTATGTAGCAATAAATCAACAATTAAATGTTTAATGCACTTCCGTTAAATATAAATGATTTGATCTGTTTGGACTAATGGGTTGTTAGTTTGCAACTTATGCATAATGATAGACACATTTGCATTATCGATGTAGACATGTATGTAGGTATACAGGATTAATTTTAAACGAGTGCGTATATTCAACGAGGTAATCAGGTGCACAAAACTGAACAACTTTCCCCAAGGAACATACATAGGTCGAAATCATAAAATGGAAAATTAACTTTTCATACAAAGTGACAGGTCACTTGACTTACGTTTGTATGAAAAGATGATTTTCAATTTTAAGATTTCGACCGATGTTTCTTGGGAAAAGTTTTTCAATCTTATGCACCTGCTTACCTCGGTGAATATACGGCCTCCTTTTAAATTAATCCTTTATACAGTATATTGTATGAATCACAGCGTTTAATTATAACAATAAAAAAATTATAAATTAAAAATATTGGCAGTACAGTCAGCAACAAAAGTTTTTTTTTTATTTATATATTTAATAACACCAACTTATAATGACGGTTTTACTACACAAACAAGTGATAGGTTAAATCATTTCACCGAAGCAACATATTTAACAAAACAAAAATAGAGTAAATCCGTATTTGCTAAATTAATCTATGTCTGTACAAAGAATAAGTAAAATAGAATAAAATAAAATTAGTTGATGAACAAACTTGATTAATGAACGAAGTTAATTTACAAAACATTTCAACTTATACTTTAATCATTAAGTAATAAATGGAATTTCCATAAATTACTTATTATGGATATCAACGTGCTTCTTGATAAAGCTATTTTGATTTCTAATAGCAACTCAATATATGGAATTTAAATCGTGACTTGGCGGTGTAGTAAAACTGATTGCGTTTATCAACTTTCGTTGCTGACCGTACCTATTGCACTTTCATTTATTTTGTACTAAAACAGCTTAACTGTCCCAACTCATGGTATGGTAGGTAGAGCATGTGCAATAGCTATTGATCTACTTTTAGTAGCGGCACTATTACTGCGTATTGTAAAATATTGCAACATTGGAAAGTAAAAATTATACGCCGTAAACTGATTTCAATAACAATCAGTTTTGCCTTAGTTATAGTAGATACAGGAATAAATTAATCACAGATAGGACCTAGGGTAAGCAACATGTAGTTATTTTTATACAGAAGTCTGGAGCAAAGAATCTCAATAATTTACGGTTTTAGCAATTTTTCCTTTATTTGTGCTATAACACGTTGCTTCGTACCAAATTTCAAGAATCACGGGAAGTACCCTGTAGATTTTGATTCCCTTGCGAGTGTCGAAAACTTGCGGAAATATGCGGCATAAACGGCCTTATCTATTGATTGCATTGGCTTAGAAGTTTCACAGCTCCACGCATTTCTGAGAAAAATGGTCTTCACTGGTTCAGACGGACGGACAACAAAGTGCAACAAAGTGATCCTATAATAAAGGGTTCCGTTTTTCCTTTTGAGGAGCGGAAAAAAACGTTTACATTAAAATGGTTACTTAATTATTCTAAAAAAACATTGACAAACGGTGAAGGAAAACATCGTGAGGAAACCTGGATTACAAAAATTGTTAACCCGCAATGAGCAAGCGTGGTGATCGATGCTCGTTCCTTAGGTCCTTTATAGGCTGTTAATACAGGATATTTTTTATGGAGTGCGTATATTCTACGAGGTAATCAGGTGCATAAAACTGAACAACTTTTCCCAAGGAACATAGGTCGAAATCTTAAAATTGAAAATGAAATTTTCATACAAAGATACAGGTCACGTGACTTATGTTTGAACGAACAGTTGATTTTAAATTTTAACATTTCGACCTATGCTCCTTGGAAAAAGGATGGATGTTCAGTTTTATGCACCTGATTACCTCGTAGAATATACGCACTCCATAAAAAATAATCGTGTATAATATGATATTAAAATGGTTTTGTTGCCGAATAGAGAATCTATAATTTCATATTAAGTGCAGAAGCTAGTTCGGAGGAAGTGATTGTGATAAGATGTGTTCACTTAACAAGACAGGATGTTTGGTACACGCCATGTAATGCAAGATATTAATTCTCGGTCATGGTAAGGTTACAAGAACTATCTTTATGTATGCAAATTATCCGCATCATGGCCAATCTTATCCCATAGAACACACTCATTGCATTAACCTGAGGTCAACGATTATACATGAAGTAGTTAATGGTACATACACCACATCATAAATTTTAGTCAGGGATTTTTTTTTTTTTAATATATTTATTAATTAAAATTTACGTAAATAAAACTTATATGTATCTGAGTGGGTTAAGTTCACCTATAAGTATCTGATACTTTTAATCTGTTATTAAAACACCACAAACGTCCACAAAGCCTGAGTGGCAAGTATAAGCTACTAGCTGTAGCCCGCGAATCCGCTCACGTGGGGCGTTCGGTTATCGCAGTAAACCGCAAAGCCTATATCTTTTCTCAGGCTCTAGAATATCTCTGTACAAAATTTCATTTAAATCGATTCAGAAGTTAAGACGTGATTGCGTAACACGCAGACAGACAAAGTTACTGTCACGTAAATGGCTATGAAAACAGTAAAATGATGACAAAATTCAAATAAAATCGCATGCTGCTACTAAAACGGATAGAGCGCGCAATCCAATTGTGCTTGTATATTTTTTACCTGTAACCTGTTTACAAAAGCGAAGTTACATTCGTTGTTATAGGAAAAGACTCGAAACAATATGGAAATGAAGAAAAAACAGTGTAAAGAAATTTCCTAAGATGCCACATAATGATTAAGACCTCGTTAGAGGTCACACTTCCGCGGAATCGTGTCGCTTGAGCTGTGACGAGACATTTGAGTGTTCGGCCTTCTTCAGTAATTAGAAACGATATGAATTTGCGACTGCGACTGAGATACTGGGTAAAAGGGATTCATGGACAACGAGTTCGTGTATTGTATAAAATTATTATTATTTTGTAAGATTACTAGCAATGTGGGTAGCACATTACTAGTATTTTTGGTAAACCCTCATGCTAAGCTAAATTGCTTGTGTTAAGAGTGGATTCACGTCGGTAGTGTAATGGGTGGGATTCGAACCCGAAACCAGATGATCGAAAGTCCGACTTCATAGCCATAAGGATACCGCTTCAAAAAAATTATATGAAAATCTTTGACTTAAAAGAGCAATACGCATCACACGGGTTCGACTCCGCGTGGAACACCAACGTGGACAGCCATTTTTGGAATACAGATGTTTTTTGTTTATTTCTGTGTTCCTTCTACCTCTAATATAAATTTGTGAAAGTCCCTGAGTCAAGGGTTAAAAGCTGCCTGCGCAGGAGTGACTTTAAACACAAATTAATTTGGATTGGATTGTTTTACATTTATGCAATTTTATTTCGTGTTTTTCTCTTTTTATATGAAATAACAACATCAATAACAAATCCATCCGTATCAATCCCACAACTGGGCATAGACCTGCTCTCATATAGAGAGCATTAATAAGTAAGTTAACCAGGCTGCAGAAAGGCACTATATCTTAGATCAAATACTATGACATCAGATCAGTATTTGCAAACACATAAGACGGATGAGGTACCACAAACCTAATAGGTACATATTATATCATTATAGTTAAGAAATATAAATAAATTGGCTCCAATTGCCACAATCTCTGTTGGTCCCACATAAAATTGGTCACATACATTATTCATACATTTGCTACGGTGTGTCAGTTGGATAGTCGACAGATTTTAAGGGAATTGCCTGATGTACGTAGCTGCCAAATAGGAATTTACTCTATTTTTTTTTATCTTCAACACATATTTTTGTACCCATTTTGTACGTTGAATAAACCCTTTATATTTATATTATAATTTAGATTTGATATGTGGACTGTAAAATATATAATTAACTAAAGATATCGAGTCGTTAATTAACAGTAAAGTATTGAATGATAAATACCTTCAACACTATTTGAATAGTGTTACTATACAAATATAAAGTTAGGAGTTTTGCTCTTTGACGTTTCGTTTTTAATGTCAGAAAGAATTTTTTTTTTATTAGGTATTTTAACAGGACTTTGTAGCTGAGCGAAAAGACTGTTCAATAAAATACAACAAATATATACACTACACGAAAAAAAAAACTTAAACAACAATGAAAACCTCAATACTAAACAGTGAATCTAACTACAACAAGATTCTTATTTAATTGATTATAAATTTAATAACGCATTTTTTGCGTTTAATCGATTAAGGTAGCGTTCAACATATTATACTTTGTTCATGGCTTATTCCGTACCTTAACAAAATTTAATTCAGTATTAATGTAAGCAGTTATCTCTAGCGAGTATTTTAACATGTCCGTATAGAATAATATAGTAACATAGATTGTTGCAACACATTCACTCGCTCAAGACCATCATTGACCGGTTAGTAGCAGTAGCGGGCGATTCACGCGCGAGCCTCTGAGAGCTTCGAACGTATAGACACGCAAAATGATTGTGTTAAGAGGATTTCTTTTAGCACTTGTTATAGTGAATAGTTGTGCATTCAGAGCGGTAACACCGCTCATAAAAAATGTAAGTTATTGTTGTTTATTATTTAATTTTGTGTATTGTTAGCAATCGTTATTCAAAACAGAAGCTTTCTACTTTTAAAGTGCCTTCTTGACTAAGTTGTCTTCAATCAAATGTGTACTGTCTACTTCCATTAAAAACTTAACGGTCAATTTTCTGTCCATCAAATATATTTCAAGAGATTTAATTTGTTTACTTTGGGAAATATATAATGTATTCTTTTGAGTTGATGCGTGGGAAACTAATACTTATAACGTCGTTAGTGTTGAAACCTGTATTTTTTTTTATTGTAAGTCCAGATTTATGTTTCATAAGCGAAAAATTCATCACCAAATCACCCGTAGGACGTCCAAGATTCATAATTATAGATTTTTGATAAAACCGGTTGAAGCGAAAAACATTATTCAGAATAAAACCTTCAGTTTTCGATTTTTTCCCTATCTACTACCTACATAAAACTTCAGCCACTCATAGTTACTTTTAATCTAAAAGGTGCAGCATGGCGGTACACACTTCGAGGGTCCACATTGGTCGACCGCAGAAAACGCTTTGTATTGGGTCGATATACATGGACAGAAGGTGTACAGACTAGACGCCGAAACAAACAACATCACCACCAGGGAAATAGGTATTGTATAATTTATTCGTAATTAATACTTAAAAAATTCTAGCACACCTTACACAAGTAGGTAAGTTTTTTCTTACGATGGTGACCAAAAATAATCAGTCTTAATTCGGGATGTTTAGGGTTTCGTATAAGAAAAGACATAATTATACGGTATTTGAGTGTGGTTGAGTCCGGCTCGCAGTTGTAATTTTTTTTTAAATACTTATAGGTTATGGAAATAGAAAGTGTTTTCGTTAGCTTGGGATATTATGTTGGTCACACATAACTAGAATTATTGTTAAGCCTTCGCGTCAGGCTAAAAGCTTGTGTTACGAGTAGGTTTACGTCGGTAGTGCAATGGGTGAATTTGGAACCCGCAAACGCACGATCACAAGTCCGACACCCGAGCCATTAGGCTACCGCCGACTAAATAATTCTTCAGTTATTCGTTGAATCACTACAATTTGGGTTTTAATTATATTGCAGGTTATGGGCCAGTATCACTGGTGGTGACAGTCAAGGACAATCCAAAGCTGATCCTGATATCGGCTAGATCTGAGCTGTACTTCCTGCCGTGGGACGCACCGGAAGGCGACAGTTCACTCAGGCTGCTAAGTGTCGTGGACTTGGGATTGCCCGACAATAGATGCAACGATGGCAAGGTCGACGCGAAAGGCAGACTTTGGTTTGGTACGTATTTAATAATTTTTTTGTTGTTATAAATAATACTCTAATCGCCGTCTTAGATTGAATTTGAGTAGTTTAGCTACACTGTCGTGAGAGGAACGCATTCATGACTTACATTCTACTCATTAGTTTCCAATGATAAATTGCGATCAAAATTGCAAAATTGTTTCACTGACCAATTCGCATGCATGCATTTTATTTGATTATTGTTTCCTGCCACTATTTCTTATAAAAATCGAACCTTTATTATTTAAGTATCTTTAAAGATTTGAGATCAGTTATTTTAGACACAAAATCCTAACATACCAATTATAATTTCAGGAACAATGGGTAAAGAGGTTCAAGACGTAGTCGACAAAGATCAAGCGACGTTATACATGCTAGATCAATACAACTACCTAAACCCGGTAGATAAGGTGCGGCCAGTGACCATCTCTAACGGTATCGCGTGGACAAAAGACAACAAGTTCATGTTTTACATCGACACCCCAACGAGGAACATCGATGTATTTGATTTCGATCTTGAAAATGGATCTATTCGTAAGTGAACTTCTGAATAAGCAAAGCATAAAATTGAGAATAAGGTCTGATTTGACCAAAGGCAGATAAATTTTATTCGTGGAATAAAACTGGCGTCTGACAGTTTTTGTTTTCAATATGTTAAAAATTCAATATTAATTCAAAGAATAGGCTGTAAACGGGGGGAATAAAAGTTTGGTAAAATGGACCCTTAGAAATAAATTGAGAGTATCCGTGGTTAGGTCTAGTTCAATAATTAGAACATAAAAACAATAAGTTAAAGTACATAATCACTATTATTAGTATAAGAACTATTATAGTCATTCAGTTTTAGGTCACCTGAAAATAATCAAGGTTTAATTGGAAAAAAGCAGTGCTTTCCAGTCAACTAGTGATTCCTACTGGGCCAAGGAAAATAAACATTCACACTAGGATGCACACACTTTTTGTAGTGTATTAATTAGTTGAGCTATATCTTCTTAACTCATTTCCTAAGAATATTCAGTTAAGTGAAGCTATTTTGAAATCACAGGTTTATTTGATATTCAGTCAATTTCCTATATCTATATATATAAAAATGAAACCCGTTTTCCGTTGTCATGGCATCACGCGTGAACGGCTGGACCAATTTCGTTAATTCTTTTTTTGTCGTGTTGTTTATTATCAGGAGAAGGTTCTTATAGAGAAAAAAAATAAAAAAGTTGCGCGAAAATTTTAAAAAAATTAAAGAAAAGTTGATGATAATATTAACTTTTCTAATTTAACCTTTGACATATCTTTTAGTTATTTGACATGACAACGTCTGTCAGGTCAGCTAGTGTGTAATAAAAAAAGGATGTTTGCTTTAGCACTGCAGTGGGACAGTTTGGTCTCAAAGAATACTAATAATGTGTTCTTAAGTTAATTAATTTAAGAAATATGTAAATTATACTGTCTTAATCACCTTAGTATTTGAGATTCACATTAGTATTTAAAACAATGTCTAAAATAATGTTTGTTTCCCATGGTTTACTAAATAATTCCACATTACTGTACTTATTTAATCAGAGTTTATAATAAATAATAATAAATAAATATCTTGGGACAATCTCACACACGGTCATCTGATCCCAAACTAGGCAGAGCCTGGTACTATGGTAACAAGATAACTGATAAACATACTTATATATTTCTAAATAAATACATATTATAGATAAATAACACCCAGACACAGAACAAATGATCGTGCTCATCACACAAAGATTTGTCGTGGGTGGGAATCAAACCCACGACTTCCGGCTTAGCAGTCAGGGTCACTAACCACAAGACCAACAGGCCCGCCCCATAATAGTTATATTAATTTGCAGGCAACAGAAGGACTCTGTTTAGTTTCCAAGCAAACAATGTGACAGGATTCCCAGACGGTATGACAATTGATAGCGATGGCAATCTGTGGGTTGCTTGCTTTAATGGTTGGAAGGTAAGATATTATGAAGGTTTTATATTTTTGATGTAAACTACTAGTAAGGGTTTGATGTATAAATAAGATAAAGCACAGATAAGAAGGTTGATCAAGAATAAAGTTTTTGAAGAGTGGTCTGACCCGGAGGCAAAAATTTGGAAATAATATCATTTTACTAATTTCATTTAAATAGCTGAAATATAAAACATTCGGAATTGAGATTTAATTTACTATATAAATTCAATCTTAATATATTTAATTAACTACATAAACACGGGTATTCTATTGAGTTGATAAATTTAATTCAATAACAGTGAAGCCGTCGGCGGGTCATATAAGTTTTATATATATAATGTTTTTAAACCAATTTGAATGAAGAGATGCTCATGAAAACTTACTTAAAATATATCTTTTTTTTTTAAAGAAAACTATTAAAAGGAAGTAATTATGGACCCCTAAAAAGCGGCGGTAGCCTAATGGCTAGGGCATCGGACTTGCGATAATGTGGTTGCGGGTTCGAATCCCACCCATTACACTACCGACGTGAACCCACTCATAACACAAGCATCTTAGCTTAGCACGAGGGGTTAACAAAATTACTAGTAATGTGCGACCATCACTGCTAGTAATAATTAAAAAAAAAAAATCTAAGCAACTGTCTAATAAATAACAGAAGAAAAATGCTTTTTCTCATTTATGTTATACATAATGATCTGAACATTTAATTTCAGGTAATAAAAATCGACTCAAGAGCCGGCAAGCTACTAGAACAACACAAGTTACCAGCTGCTAAAGTCACATCAGTAATGTGGGGAGGTCATGATTTATCCACACTATTTGTAACTACAAGCCGAGTTGGTTTGACACAAGCAGAACTCAACCAACAGCCAGAAGCTGGCTCGTTATTTGCTATAGAAGGGACCGGTTCAAAAGGACTCGCAGAAAACCAATTTATTTTTAATGATGCTGGAAAATATTAATATTATAGTTTGTATACATTGAAGTTAGAATAAACATATTTTTTCATTACAGACTTATCATTTGAATTTTAATATTAAGCCCAATTATAATGTCTTCCCACAGCTTGAGCATTTAAATTTCTAGAGTTAAACATAGGTATCATAGGATTACAAGCTGTCAGTTTTGGGCTCCAACATTCTACAAAAATAGTAGCTATTTTTGTAGAATGTTGGTGAGCCCTAAAAATATAATATAAACTCTAAAAAAACATAGTAATCTAAAAAAAATTACATATAACCTAAAGATTATAATCTAAATAATAAACTCATTAGATACACAATACACATTATAATAACCATACATATTACAGTGTTGGCTAGGTTAGGTTAATGTTTAAATTTATAGCTTTTGGTGGGACTACGATTCTAGACTTGAATATATTTTGTGTGAGTATAAATGCCAAATCCTCTTTTTTTTTTACCCTGTGGAATTTGTCAGCAGCTCAGTATCTAGGGAGGAATGAAAGTGTGTAGCTCAGTGCATAATCAAAAAACCTGATGCCATCTTTTATTAATGCAATAATATCAAGCCCCATATATATAATATGCCTTAGTGTTCTAATTCAATCCTGGGAATATTTATAGTCATAGCATTTGTCTGCATTAACACATACAAGAGTAAATGATGAACAGGTAGCATACCAATTTTGTGCAAGAAGTTTAAATAAATAAATGAGAACATAACTTGAAAATGTACTTACCGGAAGCCTCAAAAATGGTGGATCTGAAGCATTTTTCCCCAATTTGTTCTCTTGGTACTGAATGAGTTGTACAACCAGTTGAGCCAAGCCTTCTTTAGTTGGAGGGTCAGTCTGGACATGCTGCAATAAAAGTTGTTATCCAATTTGAATATATAGCACTGGAATCTCTAAAACCATATGTCAATGCAATTTAAAAGCATAAAGTTTTGCAGTTTACAGATTTAAAAAGTTATTTATAGGCATATAACTTAATAAGAGGTAAGTTTTCTATCCATTATTATGTACGACATACGACATAAGTGAACTGATGTTCTAACACAGAACATCAGTTCTAAGTGTTAAGAATGCGGTTTCAAATATTTAAATGTTTATAATATAGACAGATACATGATGTACGTAATCAATCGAAATCTTGCCTAAATGCTTCGCAATAACCATTAAAACCCCCTTTATTTCAGTTACTTGTATATCAACTAACCTTTTTACAATTTTTTTGTAGCCAAACGCGAATTTGATCGAATTGGCCTAGTGATTCAGGTGACTGAAAAAACTCGACATTGGGTCCTCCATCCTTCTTCGGACCTATAGTTGCCATTTTGGGTCACTGAATATTGCCTGGGTCACTAAAATCCAAAGATTCCAACACTATTTATTTGTCTAAATTCAATTCAAACGCCTAAATCCACAAAAAGTAAAAACAAGCTACACGGCGTTGTTGACTGACGTGACGGCGTCGTTCAATTTGACATTTCTCATAACTGTGTTGGCAGCAGTGAAAGAAAAAGAAACGCATTTATTTAATTTGACAGCCCCTGGTTGTAGTTGTTACCCCGAATTCGGGTTTTTCTTCAATATTGTTGTTTACTCTTCCGATAGTTTTATTATAATTTAATGGGATTATTTTTGATTAAATTTATTAGGATAAATGAATTGGAACCAAACTGTTCGACTTGTTATTTTTACATGCGAACTGTTTCTCTTAGCCTAAAGACCTGGGAAACAGAAACACCAGCACTTGTTAATATGTAAGTAAATAACTTGGTTAGGAGTTCTCATATGGAAAGCTGATATATTAAGGTATAAAGTGTATTTTTCAAATTCACCTTGTAAATAATCTAGATAATAATATCTTGGGACAACTCACACACGGCCATCTACACCCAAACTAGGCAAAGCCGGTACTATGGCAATCAGACAACTGATAGAAATACTTATTTATATTTAAAAATACATACATATGATTTAATTTTTTTTTTTTAGGATGTGTAGTATATTTTATTATTTATTTACAATAACTTTAAATATATACAATCTTAACATAACTAAAATAATAAATGATATATACACACGAAAAAATAAATAAAAAACTAATATAAATTAATAAAAGTTTAAAAAATGGCGTCAAAGTATTCATCCGCATCGCTGTCGATTAATAATTGGATAAATTACAGAACAAGTGATCGTACTTATCACGCAAAGATTTGCCCTCGGTGGGACTCGAACCCTTCCGGCTTAGCAGTAAGGCCCGTCAGAATATGAATTCGCATTAATTAGCAAGAACAGAGTAAGAACCTAAAATATTAATTCTAAAATAAAATATTTTATTTTAAAAATGATATTTATTATTTCCCTTGCCCCACCTGTCCCTACTTTATTCGTTTTCATAGTTTTGGAATCAGTGTATAAACAACATTTTAAGTCTGCAACCAGCCAGCGGTCACTCAGCGGTGGTCACCTCCTTCCCTCTAATATGGCGAGGGAGGTGATGGCTGATCCTTACTTCATACTCGTGAACGGGTGCTGCTGGCAGTGATTAGTCGTTCTGCTGATGACATCGATCTACCTATTGACCTCAAACACTTGTTTACTTAATGCTGTCTCTACCTAATCTTTATTATTATTTCTGTCTTAAATGAGACAGCGCCGTTTTTTCTCTACATGTAGAACACTTAGGAAATGGTGAAGTGTGCGTATCTGAGTTCTGTCTTTGTGTATTTCGACATTCGAGAGTGCTACCTGTAAGCGTTATTTGAAATAAATTTTGTTTTATTTAGATTTACACTTATCTAATACCAGGGAGATTTTTTTATTTTAATCCTGCACTGTCCCACGGCCAGGTAAAGCCCGTTCCTTCCTTTCCTCTTTCTAAGGGAGAAATAATACTCAAAATTAACATTTTAGCTTTTTTAATTTGATGACTAAGAATTTAACAATGCATGTGTAACCTTTACTGATAATTATGTTTACACTTTAATTTCTATAATAACATAATTAAGACTTTCTAATTTGATCTAAAAGCCCATTGATTTTACTTCTGATTTGCACTATGATTACTATATTATATAACGACACATTGAAATAACATTGAATTAATTTATAATAGAACAGCCATTAAATACTTGTAACATGTTTATACATTAATTATTTAATTGACAATACATCAATTGTTTTTTCATAAAACTCCATACTACACACATATTATTGTCACACTGACCGAGGGTCCTCCTCAGGATAATAAAACACTAACAACAGTATTCGCATTACAAAGGAATCGACGACTTTAACGATTCAAGCATATAATATTATGATTAACTAACAGAAGGCAGGTAAAAGCGACCCCGTGCATAGAGGATATATTTCCTAATCAGTAAAATTTATTAAACATTAATGTCTTTCACTCAAAGGTCTTTTGTTTGGAGACAGAATTCTCGTGTCTTTTCGAAACTATCTAGAATCGGATACCTATCTAACTACCTAGGTACACATAATTTTTCCAAACGACTTTAATCCACAGAAAAATTACAAGTGTATGATTTATTACGTCATCGATAATTGACACTAACGAACTTTTAAGTGGCAAGCAAGCAAGTGTAGGTACCTTCTCAATATTTTATCAGTACCTAACATGATCTTACATTTTATTGAAATTCCTTTAGCATTTGTAATATTATAGGATGGATTAGCTTTTTAAAATGAAGTGTTTCACAATTCATTTCACAAAATTTCACGTTTTACACAATTATCTTATTGTCATCTTAGTAATGAAAAAAAAAATTAGTCCGTCATGTAGATTATCAGCTAGAAGATTCAATAATAATTAGACACGATACATTTGTTCTTTTACCACACAAACAAAAGATTACCAAGATACAGCGACTGGAAAGTCGCGTGACGTCACTCTGTGCTACAATATTTGCCACGAAGTCATGTCACGAGCCCCCACTCCTAAACCACGTTTTTATGTATGGAATAAATACGTATATTTTTAGTTGTTTTTTTTTATTTAACTGACGGACAAAGTAGATTTTTTCATTCATACCCAGAATAAATGGAAGTAGAGTTGGTATACTTTAAATACTAATACAACAAAAATCAAATAATTTCTTGCACAATTATTATTTCTGTAGCTGCATTTGTGTTTTTTAACCACTTCATATTACATACATATATTATTATGTAACCGCACAAACACACCGAAAACACTTCTACGAAATATATCCATAAATTATATATTTACTGGGTTATTATCGACGTAACGGACTAAACGCAGACCAAAATTTCTCATTTTTTCTTAGCGCCGTTACGATAAGACGACTTCACGAACTCACTCACTCTGATAATAATATTCTTTATACATCTAATATTATATAGAGGTAAGCTGTGAGTTTGTAGAAAGTAATCTCTGAAACTACTGAAGCCATTTTGAAAATACGTTCACCAGAAGCAAGCTACTTAATTCCTGAATACCATATTATATAGTTCATATTTGGTTATGGTTTATACCCAGCGAAGTGGGCACGGGTCAGCTAGTTACTCATATTATTACTTTATTAGACAGTTAAAAAATACATAAAAACCACGTACTTAGAACTATCTGAAGGTAAATTTTCATCCAAAACTGTACAGTAGTTTTTGCGTGAATGAGTAACAAACACGCATCCATCCAACCTTTAAAAATTTTACAGTGTCCATATTTATATTTTGTCAACTACTCGATTGCTCTAGATTGCTATGGAATAAGCCAGGGTACACTGTATGAGGTTTTAAAACATTTTCATATTTTTTTGTTGTAGCCTGGGTTTGACGTTGGCAGTGTTACACTACCTACATCTCGATGACCAAACATGGCCGCCATTGCCTCATATCTCTTCAGCTCATAGAATAATATTACTTTAGTTATTATTCTATGCTTCAGCTATTTCTAATTATTCCATAGACGGACTACCTTGTGTTCGTGGATAATTTCAATAAGGTTGACAGGACTGACAGTTGGCAAAAATAATATTATTTCTTTCTCTCTTTTGTCCTTCGAGATCTTTTACGGATATAGACTTACATAGTTCGACATCACATCTAGACGGTTAAAATAATTAACACAAATATACTTTGATAAGTGTGATGGATCCTGAGATTTGCATTCGCAAAACGTATCTAGCAAAACAACCCTCATTAAATAAATATTTTTCGGATGTGGGTCATAGAAGAAAAAAAAAACACTAAATGCATATTTCGGCCACAAATAATGACACAGGAGAAAAGCGATATCTTGTTATGATGTATCATACTAGGAGCTGGTTTTGGTAGCTACCTTCCGTGTAAGTGACTAGATAGAATGAGCACGCTAAGATTGAACGTGGCATAGTCTCGTCAAGGGTAGGTAAACATAGCGATATTCTTTAACTTTTTAGGACTTTCCATAACACATATATTTTTAATTATTAAATTATTTGCGATTTAGTTAATAAAAATAAAAATAATATCTTGGGACAGCTCACACACAGCCGTCTGATCTCAAACTAGGCAGAGCCTGTACTATGGCAACCAGACAACTGATAAACATTCTACTAACTCACTCTGGCTTAGCAGTCAGGGTCACTAACCACTAGACCAATAGGCCCGTAAACAATCAATAGGTTTGGTATATTGGACCTTATCAGCGCTAAGGTAAGCTCTTTGTTAAAGAATATCGCAATCGTTATTGCTGTCCTGGACGAGACTGCTGGACCAGGTGGACTCTCTGTAAAATAAGTACCATCAAGATAGTAAAACCGGGCTATGTGTACTTTAACTTATATCATTACATGTGGTGTTCAATTATCACACAATTTCATTAACAGTGGACCATAATCTACAAACAGCTAGTCAGAAGAGCTATTTGCAGCTTCATCAGCTTTTCTCAAGTGTCATCTACCCTTAATAGTAATTCAACGCGGCGGTAGCCTAATGGGTAGATTTCGGACTTGCAATCGTGCGGTTGCCGGTTCGTAACCCACCCATTCCACTAACGACGAACACCCACTCGTAACAAGCATTTAGCTCAGCACGAGGGTTAACAAGAGTACTAATAATGTGCGACCCACATTGCTAGTAAATTATATAAAAAGAAAAAAAAACTGCTAACAACAAATTTGTATATTTTCATAACAATAACACTACGCATTTAACTTACGAAAATCAAAATTATACAATATAATTGAGCTATAGTAATTTATACTAGCAAATAATATCAAGTTATATTGTTCAAGATTGCATTGCTTTTCTAATATCTAGCCATGATCAATTTTGTCCACGTTTTGATAAAATCTATTGACATGGTTATTACCCTAATAAAATAATTAATTTTAAATGTCATGTCACACAAATATGGAAGCATTCATTAAAAAAATATGTATATATACTTATATTTAAATGTAATATAAATTAAAATAAATAATCCATGCGTTATTTGACGGCAGTTAATAAAGCATAATTAACAAACTATAATATCAATAGTATACTGAGAAAAACTGTAACAATACAAATAAAGAAGCTACAGCGATAGATTTATCGTATGTTATGTATAATCTTATAAAATGTAGAGAGTAAACGAAAAGTGTGTATGATTAGCCTGTGTGTTGTTATGTTGGCCTAGCTAGCGGGTAGCCGAAGATGCGTTCGGCGATGCCGACGTAGTACACAGTCTGCGCGATGCCGAACAGCGGCGCGATCACGATCATACGGCAAGCGCCACCCTTGAAGAACGCCGTCGGGCCCTCGTGTTTCAACGTTTGCCTGCGAATAAATGTAAATAAATGTATCTTGGGACAACCCACACACACGGCCATCTGATCCCAAACTAGGCAGAGTCTGTACTATGGCAGCCAGACAACTGATAAACATACTTATATATTTCTAAAAACATACATATTATAAATAAATAACACACCCACACAAGACACAGAACAAATGATCGTGCAGAATCTACAACATATTCCGTTATCAATGTATACCCATTTCCCTTGGTCAACAATTTTACGAGTTTGTTTTTTGTTGTGTGTGTTATGAAAAATGCAAAAATAAGAATGAGAAAGTTCCGTGGACGATTAGAAAGTTAATGAAAACTTAAAGACCATATTATCTTTTCTAATGTGTTTAACAGGGCAACGTCTGTTGGGTCAGCTAATCTATATTGAGTGTTAGCGAATGGGTATATTTATCCTATGCTAGATGTACTCCGAGCCCCGGAGTACATCTAGTAAAGAGTCGGTACACAGTCCTAGTCCGAATACAGGATTAATTTAAAAGAATGCGTATATTCAATGAGCTAATCAAGTAATCAGGTGCATAAAACTGAACAACTTTTCCCAAGAAACAGGTCGAAATCTTAAAATGGAAAATTAACTTTTCATACAAAGTGACAGGTCACGTGACTTATGTTTGTATGTAAAGATTATTTTCCATTCTCCAAGAATGGAAAATGAACTTTTAAATTAAAACAAATCCTGTATAAAACACAGTTGGGTTAGTCACACTATTTATAACTTGGATGCTAAAAGAAATAAATTGGCGGGGGAAGACGAGTCGCTTCTTTACGTAGTAATATTAGGTATTCTTTGGTACTAACGTGACGCAGTCCATAATGGAGGTATATTGCCTCTCGCCCTTGCCCTTGGTGAGTGTCTGCATGCGAGTCTTGACCACGTCCATGGGGTTGACGCACAGCGCCGCCGTGGAGCCCGCCGCACAGCCCGACAGGAACGACCACCTGCGACCACACACCTTATACCAACTGCTACCTATATCCATTGCTCAAGGGCGTAGCCCGATGCCTAAGATGTGACTGCCGGCTCGAAACCCACCCATTGCACGACCGAGGTGAACCCATTTATGTAAAGCGTTTAGTTTAGCAAGATAGGTTAACAAGACCAAATAAGGTAACCAAAGAAGGTATACAGTAAGTGCGACCACAGCTCTTCCTTTTCCCATTTAGATAATAAACTAATTTTAGACACGTATTTTAGCGAAATAACAAGTAATTACTTATAATAATATATACCAAATTTAAGTTAAATAGGTTCGCTACGTCACAAACAGGTAGTCATGCGATACATCTAATCAATGTATTGTAAATTATTGATTAATGCGCGCACAAAAAATGCGTGTCCCATTTTTTTCATTCATCTATCTGACAAACGTTACAAATGATTTAAGAGTGGATTTTACCAAATTTTTATTCCCGTTTTAAGGCTTTCGGAAAAATATTAAATTTTTGTCATATATTTAAAAACGAAAACTGTCAGACGCCATTTTTGTTCCACGAAAAGTGTATCTGACTTCTGACTTTGGTCAAATCAGCCCATATGCAACATCCCTATTCCATACTCAAGCAACATTTACCAAAATGGCGGCGTTAAGTCTTCTGGTCTGCGGATTCCCAGTTTACTCAGCGTCGCGAACAGTGGGAAGTAAACCACACTGAAGGAGATATCTCTTGCCGCAGTCGCCGTTATCCCCTTGTACAGTCCGAATATACCTCGCTCGGCCAGCAGTTGCTTAGTAAGTTTCATGGCCGTCACACGCGGCAAGGTTTTGCCCTCTGGAAGTAAAAAAATATGAAAGAAAAAGGGCACTCTATGTATCCCCTACATAAATGATATGGCATGATTTATCTGGTGTGGAGTTTGTTGAGCCGTTTTTTCTACACAGCTAGAGCACATGAAGCTGTGAAGGGTTGGCGAATTAGTTGCTGTATTGATGTCTATAATTATTGTTTGACTATACAGGATTATTTTTTATGGAGTGCGTATATTCAACGAGGTAATCAGGTGCATAAAACTGAAAAGATTTTTTTCCGTCTAGTTAGTTTAGTTTCACAACGCGCGATAAGGAACTTCGTTCGAATTAATCGCGAATTTGATGATTCTTTTTTTATTGTGTTCGTTATAGTCAGGACAAGGTTTTTAGAAAAGTAAATAATAAAAAAAGTTTATTTTCTTAATTTCATAGTTTGATAATTGGAACAGGAATGGGCACGCGGGTGAAAGCGCGGTTCACCGCTAGTTAAGAATAGATTATATTACAGATTATTAAAAGCTGAGAATCAAAGGGTTGAGATAGTCTTTACTGAATGACAAGCATGACCTTTGTATTTTAAATTTTAACTTTTTATAATTATTATAGGGATATTATAAATTGCATATCAAATAAATAATCGCCTATCAATACATACTCATCATTTATATTCTTTTTTACAGCAAATAACTTACTTCACTACAGATAAACTAAATGTTTAACAAAACTCAAACTGCAGATAATTCGAAATTATACATCAATATGACATTACTTTTTTCCTCATAATGCAATACAGTTAAATTTACCTATGTTTGTACAAAAATACTACATACATAGCATAAATACTGACTGCACAGCAAATGTTCCATATTTCATAGCAAAATAACTATCCCAGTCGCATATTAACCAGTAAGTACAACAAAACCTGGTCATCATATTTGTCTTAATTTTCAAAAAGCCATGCTCGGCAAATTTAATGATTATTATAACAAAAAAATCCTTTTACATTGCATTATTTCTAAAAGCAGAACAACTTAACTGAAAAACTTCGCGCGCTTTATCGTCACTGGAGTGCAGAGTGGCGCAAACGAGTAAGATATAGATAGCGCTAGGTCGTGTAGTCGGGAGTCGGATTTTTTTTTAATTGGAATCTCGGAAACGATTGAAACGATTTTTATGAAATTTGGTATACCCACAGGGGTTTTCGGGTCGATATATTATTGTCCTACTTGCCCATTGCAGATAGGTTTAAGTGCCAAATTCGACTCAGTAGGTTAGGTTAGGTTAGAACTGCGACCCCCCACGCACGAGCCGAGCGAGCGAAGCGAGCGTGCCGCGGCAGCGGCCGGCGAGTGCCAGAAGCGACTTGCTTTGTTTTTACTTGTCCATTACAGATAGGTTAGGGGGTTTACAATCATTCATTTTTACCTCAGCTATTTGGATTTATATATACCATGAAAAGGTATTATTACAAGTACATTTTTATATTTTTTATTAGTTTCTGTATTATAACCACTCTGAATAGTATTTTCATTATAACGTTGTAGTTAAATTAGCACCACAGTCTATTAAATGTGAAAGGTAATTTATGAATTAATAGTAGGCAAGTAAAGATAAAAATGCCAAAACATAATTTTCAGTAGAACGTAATTTAAGCTGGTAGAAAAGTATTATAGCAATAAATATCGGTCGTTTCGTCATTTTTATTCGGATAAAAGTAGTCGGAAAGTAAGTATTTTAGGCAGTAGATTTAATATTTTGAATAAGGACAATTCTTATTTTTTTGGCGGAGCAAACCCATTAATTTTATGTAATAATCGTGATGATATTTTTAATCGGAAATTCGGAATCATTTTTGAAATAAAAATACATTAAAAGGCTAACGAAAACAGTCGTTATATAGTACCTACCTATTATTAGGATCGAATGTATTTGCTGCGAAAGCAAAACCCGCTTTAATAATTCAATAAATTACAATTTTGTATCTAATTTTATATTTTTTTGCTGATCTCATTATGTGGTAATTAATAAATAATAAGATGACTGTGACTAATAAAATGCTGTTTTATTTAGAAAAACTGCTGTAAATAATATAAAAATAGAAGCTATATTTAAAAGAAAAAGAGTTAACATATTGTATAATGTGCATTAAGATTATTAGCTGTGCATTGATGAAAAAGATTTTGCTTTAGGAAAAATCGCTGTACGCTGCGAAAATATATTGAAGTGTGTTTAGTGATATTTTGTGTTGAATATTTTGCTGTGCAATCAGTAATTTTGATGGGAATTCGGAATTTTATTGCATAGAAAAAAATATATTTTTTGACTTGCGTTTAAATACTACCCATTATTATATGGAGCAAAAACTTGACCCCGTTTTCAACCTTGAAATTAAAAGGAATTATTGTCGATTTTCGACCTCTATTGGGCCTCTAGTTTATTTAAATACCAAAATGAAAGTGATTTTCTTCTGCAATAAATCTAAAATACTACCTAAAAATGGTGTCGCCAAAGTGGTGTCAATAAATGTTATCGTAGCTACTTTTTGTTTAGACTAATAATGTGAAATAAAAATCTTTTACAGTAGGTATATATTTACAATCATATTTTTTTCTCAGTGTGCAGTTGATAAGGAAAATAAATGTAGATAATAGTGTTGATAAGTAATGTTTGGATGTTCATTTCATCGATTTCAATGTTCTGTTCATCATTTTTTGTTGCTGACTGTACGAATCGTGAGTTTAAAAAAAAGATTCCCAATCCGACTCATTAAATCCGTGTCGCGGAGAGTTGAGACTTCCTCAAAGAAAACCTACGTCCACCGGCCAGTTAAACTGCTCGCCACCTACACACCAACTACTATCAGGGCTACACGGTTTGTTTGAAGATTTCTTGCAGTCGTACCAACTGCATTCCAAATGAAAATTTGCAGCCAGAGTTCAGAGGTGGTCCGTCTGTCTAGCCTTATTTCCCAATGAACCTCATTAAACCGCATTTATTTTAGGCTCTAGACAGACTGCAATTGAACTGCATCCGAACTGCAATTTGCAGTTCAATTGCAGTTCGGATGCAGTTGACACGACTGCAATAAACTGGGAATTGGGTATTTGACTACTATGGAAAAATTATTTCTGACAAATGTTTCCTAAAATAGTCGTAAATTGAAGCAACATTGCGAAAAAATTACAAAAATATATACACAATTATAAAAGTAATAAGATTTTAAAGTTAGTTGATGTCGCATGTTCTATCTCTTTTTCGCAAAACAACGACTTGTACGGGGCAGCCCCAGACTAGTATGGAGAACTGAATATTGACTTCACAATAACACTATCGCTGTCTCTGTCAAATTAGCAATATTGGAATGCTTGTAACTAGCTCAATATAAAATTAATAAGTGTGTCGTTTTTAGAATTCGTTATAGTTTTAAGTATTTTTTTGATTTGTTAAATAAAAATAAAATGTCAAATACCCAATTGTGTTAACTGCATTCGAAGTAACTGAACTGCAATTTGCAGTTGAAATGCGGTCCGTCTGTCTAGAGCCTTAAATATGTTGTGAGTACTAACCAGCTTTAGCCTGCGCCGCAACTCTGCCAGCGTCCTGCATTTGGATCTTCAAGAGCTCCATAGGCGTCGTGATCACGATCTGGCAAGCTCCGGCTGACCCACCAGCAAGCATTTGACGAAGTATGGGTACAGATCTGGTTGATAATCAGCCAATTAGTACGTATCTACCATATAGGGGATCCAAACTATCTCATAAAAATCGGCATATTTGCAATTGACGCATTTGACAAAGCAGTACTGGGTACAGTACCCGGCACGTAACTTGGCGACTTATATTTTAACGTTTATAAATGTACATAAATGTTTAAAAAAAATGTTTTTTTTTTAAAGATTACTAGCAATGATACAGGAGTATGGCCGCCAAAAATTGTACATTTAGGAAAAAAATTTTGTCCCACTCATATCGAGACTCAAAAATGATGTATGTTATTTTATTATTATGTCGTTTGAAATGGATTCTAATTTGTTACATTATCTTTGATGAATGTAAATAATTTAAATTTGTTTTAATTTACTTAAAGTGCTGCTTTTTTATATTTTTGTAACAAGTTAATTTTTGTATCCATACAAAAATCGTGTGTCCCGTTAGCACATCTCCTACTTTGAAGTCACATAAATACACACAACTTTTAAAAATACTCTTTAAAATTGGTATTTCTGGATTATATTATTAATGTACAAGGTTTACCTTTTTACTTTTTTTAAATAACGTAATTTAAATAATTATAAAACTAATTTAAAATTGTGTCCCACTTTTTTTCCCGAATGATACTTCACGCTTGTTACCACTAAAAACAACCAAATACAGACCTCGATTTTCGGCCGGTAAAAATATTTTAAGTCATGGCATAACCAGCTCCAGGTTGGCCAAACTACGGAAAGAAATCGACTTTTTGTTTTCTGTAAAAGTGGTGTTTACGTCAGTCGGCTCTGTTGTCTCGTGAGATTTTAACATTTTTATGTGTGATTATGAACGGTAAGTATGCAATTATACTATATCATTTTAAATTGAGTGTCTAGATAGACTATTTTTCTAACAAATTTAGTTATAATGCATCCTACAACGTCAATATTGACATAATAATGTATTTTTTAGGTTCTGTCCACAGCCATTTTGATTCACGAATGATACCGTGTGTTACTAATGTGTTACGTAACATTCGTGAACGATTGTTAAGAGTAGTACACATCTAAGAATCCAAAATAGAAAAGCTGCACAGCTAGTATTTTATATTCGCATTAAATTTGTGGTAATTGCTTCAAGTTGTGCTGGTGCTAGAATATTAAGCTCAAGAGTAAATTAGAATGCTTACTTTATTGTTTGTATATGAAAACAGATTTAGTTTTTTTTTATCTCGCGACCCGCTGGACCAATTTTCATGGTTTTTGATTTTTTTTTTATTTATCTCCGCCTTGAATAGCAAATCAAATATTAAAAACAAGTGAATTACATTAAAAAACAGGTAGTTTAACTTTAGGGGTATGGTTGGGTAGATAAGAGTAGGGGGTAGGGTAGAATTTAAAGCGTAGAGGTAAGAAAATCACGTGTACAAAGTTGCACCTGGCTGCTAGAACTTATAATTAATTTATTTATGTTTTTAGATGGCTCTAACTGCAGCGGAGAAACAGAAACGGAACAGAACAGAACAGGAACGATTGAGGGCTAACTAAACCCGCAAAAATTTGAAGAAGCTAAGATAAAGAATGCTGCGCGGAATAGAGAAAGAAAGAAAATTAATTTAACTACTTTTCATAATGATGATTGTTAAACTAGTCCTAAGTGACATATAAGTACCTAAACAATAAGTATATTTTTTATAATTACACATGACATTCCAAAATACAGAATTCCTTAAATATAATTTTGTTTTATTACGATTTGAAACTATAGCACGCTATATGCACTAAAAAGTTAAAGAAAAAAGTTAAAAGAAAGGACCAAAAATTATTAGCATTTTTGGTACAGTCTCCACTAGGCTTAAGAACGTTCACGTGTGTTAGATTTTTCACGTATGTTACCGTGTGTTACCAATTCACGACTGTTACTGTACAATTTTTGGCGGCCATACTCACAGGCGAGCAATACAACAGTGCTTTTGTTGCACATAGAATATGTAAATACGCTCTCACTATTCCAAAACATTGCCAAGTTACTTGCCGCCAACTATAGAGTTCTGGTTGTTATTCAGAGTCAATTATAAGGTACATATAGGGGATCGAAACTTTCTCATAAATACAGGCATATTTTTAGCCTAGCCAGGAGAACGGCGCTTCACCCACCATACATATTGTAGACTAAATTAAACTTATAAAAAATATTAAAGAATTAATTATAATAATAATAATAATAATAATAATCATTTATTCATAAACACATAGGTACATCATTATAAACAATATTATCTAACATAATAAAATAAAGTGCAATATTGCACAATTGTCTGAACTAGGTCGAAACCTGTGCCTCAGACTAATTAGTGCTTACATAACTTTATAGAATGACCTTAAAATAACTTAAATATAAAACAAACGGAGATCGCTGCAGTGACAGTTTAAATGTACATTTAACAAAATTATATTTATTTACATACTAAAAGTAAGTTCTCTGTCTGTTCGTACGACAAATTTTTGATATATTCTTTCAAGATATTTTTACAGCTAAAGTAATTTGAATTATAAATACTTATTTCCCTATTTAGTTTATTGTATAAAAAAGGTCCTAAAAATGAAAAGAATCTATTTAAGAAAATATGTCTAATGCTTGACAAAGTCGTGCAGACAATATCTTTCCGTCTCTTATTATTAAAATCGGAGTTGTGCGTAAGCATAGTGTGCTGTTTTAATACAATTTGCATAATAAAAATTTGCCGAACAGTCAAAACGTTGCAGGATTTATATAATAATAGAGTGGGATAAAAATAGGGGTAAGAGTTAGCTACTTTTAAGATGGCTCTCTGTGCTCGTTCAAGGGGAAGTATAACAGTTTTTGGAGCTCCACCCCAAGAGGTAATGCAGTATTGGATTATGGATTGACATAGGGCCATGTATATTTGGGTGATTAATTTTGAATCTGCAATAGTTCTTAGTTTCTTGAATACGTACATTAATTTACGCACCCTATTCACTAAACTCTCTATGTGCAGTTTAAATGACAGTGTTTGGTCGATAATAATTCCAAGATATTTTATGTTATTAGTTTCGACGATGCGTGGACAAGTGCACATGTTAACTGTCGGATTATTGCATTGGTGAGCGTACAGATAAGGGTTAGTGATGTTAGGATGTGGCATTCTCATGTGAAAGTGAATGAATTTAGTCTTTTCAGCATTTAATGTTAGTAAGTTGTGACTGAGCCAATTATTTACGAGATTGAAACCTAGTTGGGCGGAAGCGTATAGTTCCTGCCTGGTATTAGCAGAAAAGATTACCGCCGTATCGTCGGCATATGAAATTATTTTCCCATTCAATAAATTTAAATTACATAAATCGTTAATATAGATTAGGAATAACGTAGGACCCAAAATACTTCCTTGGGGAACACCGTAACCAGAAATTTTCTGATCATCGCTTACGATATTACCTATTCTTGTACATTGGTATCGGTCGTCTAAATAGTTTGCGAACATATTAAGTTGTTTACCTCTTATACCCAAGCATTCTAGTTTTTTAAGTAGTTTACAAATGGGCACGGTATCGAACGCTTTGGCTAGATCTAGGAAAACGCCTAAGGTCTGGTTTCCTTTATCAAGTTCTTTTGTGACGTGGTCGGTTAGGCTATGAACCGCGTCGGCTGTTGATAATTTTGCTCTAAATCCGAATTGCATAGGGGAAAGGAAATTATTTTTTTCTAGATAGTTAATTAATCTGACGTTAATTATTTTTTCTAGAATTTTTGAGATGGAGGGAAGTAGCGATATGGGTCTGTAATTATTAATTAATTCTTTGTCCCCAGATTTGAAGATAGGAATGACTACAGCCTTTTTTAAACATTTAGGAAAAATACCTTCTGAGAGGCATAATCGGAATATATGGGTTAAAGGGGGGATCAAAATATGCTTAAAAATTTGGAGGATTTTATTGCTTATATTATCCCAGCCGACTGCGCTATCAACTTTTAGACCAGAGATTATTCGCTCTATTTCGTGTTCATCAGTGTCTATCATAACAAAAGATAATGGAGTTAGACTATTGTTAGTGTTTTGACAAGAAGTTATTTGGTGAGATGGTTGTTTGCGGATCTGATTAGCAAGGGTTTTTCCCACATTAGCAAAATATTTATTAATGTTATTAGCTGATATAAGCGGTGAAGTATCGCTAAGCAGTAAACTCGAATTAGTTTCACGCTGTTTAGAAAGATATGTAATATTTTTAATATGTTGCCATATTTTTTTGCTGCTTGTACCAGCCTTTTGTAGTTTGTCCTTATCGTGAATAATTTTCAGTTTCTTTAATAGCGTATTACAAAAATTTCGATACCTTTTGTAAGTTATTTGAAGTGTCAAATTGCCAGGACAATGCTTAGTTCTTTGATGGAGTTTATCCCTGTGTCTTATACATCGAATTAAACCAGGAGTAATCCATTTAATTAATAATAACTAAAGTATAAAAATAACAACAATCGATACTTTTTTATGTTTTATTTCGATACTTTTTTATGTTTTATTTCCTACGTTTATACTTAAAGAGCCGAAACGTTCGGACTCATCGTTGAAAAGAGACAGCGATATTACATCGTACTGTCAGTTGATTCGACGGAGCTTGCTACTAAATAATAAAATATCTTAATAATTAATCTTAATAATTTCGTTCAGGGGTACGGTAGACTCGATCGAAACCTTATATGAATAACAAAACATAAAAAAATATTGATTTCGAGTCGACAACATATATCCGCAAAATTCTGATTATGGAGAATTTCGTTAAATTCTAATGGCACTGACAAACAAAAAAACCGCAGTCGCCATCTTGGGTAATTAATAAGCCCGCGTTCCGTAACAGATAATTCTGCTTCGAAGTGATTCAAGGAGTTTATTATCATACAACCTCCTTGAAGTGATTACAGTACTGACGTTAGTAGAAGAGTACAATGTCTTTGGTGCTGACAAGGCGTATGACAGTTGCATGATAGTTGGGACCAGAATCGTTTCGGAACGCGTTTGAAATAATAGTTCAAGAATATTTATTTCACTTTTTTCATTTCACTTATTTCGTTGCATACTAGCTCTTATATACGCCTCGCCAATCAACACGTCGCGTGCGTCGCGCCAAAGAAGTATCCATCACAGAGAACTGTGACTCATTTGACTGTGTAAAACGAAACGTCTTGCCGGAAACATTGAGTGAATCTTAACAAAACTTAAAACTTTTCTTCAGTCGTTGTCTTTCGCAAAAATATTAATATTATTTGTGTGTAAAAAATAAAAATTATTTGCGTGAAAACTATTGCAGTTTTTATTTACTATATTTATTAAACACAATGAACGAAGCTATACGAATCTATGGCTTGCTTACCTTTAATATTCCTTGAGAACCGATGACTACAGAAATATTTACCTACATTGTGTACCTAGATGAGTCACATTTCAACCGAGCGGAGCCGGGTTTTCATCTAGTATGAATAACATTTCGGAACACCTCACACACGGTCATCTGATCCCAAACTAGGCAGAGCCTGTACTATGGTGACCACACAACTGATAAACATACTTATTATTACTTATATATTTCTAAATACATACATAATATAACTAAATTAATCCCAGACACAGAACAAATTATCGTGCTCATCGCACAAAGATTTATCCCGGGTGGGAATCGAACCTAGGACCTTCGGTATAGCAGTCAGGGTCACTAACCACTAGACCAACAGGTCAGTCGAAACTGAGATTTTATAAACTCAAGGCGAACCAGATGCTAGAAATTAAAAAAGATAAGGACACTTACCCATCAGGTAGACTAAGATAGTGCCGGAACATATCATTGGCAGCCAATTTGATAGCTTTCTCGGGGGTAATAAGCAAGATATTAACCCCTGACCCTCGGTACATGCCAAAGTAGCCCTCAGCTCTATAAGTTTGTTTAAAGCAATCAATCCTGAAAAGCAAATAAACATATTGTAATATTTGTAACACAGGGACCTTATTCACTAGCCCCAAACAGTTTAAGTTTTTCAGCTTTTTGGCAAGCTTTTTGGCAAGCTTCCGCTTGATAATAAATGTCTTGTGTGCCGACATTTTGCCGTACACAGCTGTCAAAACAAAGTGCTGTTACGTGTGGGGTAAAGAGGGGCGTATCTTTTTCAGCTTCCTATGCTTTTACTAAAAAGTCTGTTGAATGGTCTAAAACGTATACAGCGTGTAACATAAGCCCTGTCCGATCCCTGAGAGTATTATTCGGTATCTTACTGCGAACACATATATTATTAAAACACGACTTAAGAACTTCAAGGATATATTATAAACACATTTAACACATTAAAAACCTCTTCGCGAACATTGGTTTTCATTACATCAGCGCGGGAATTCCCACCACCGACCAACTGTCAAAACGCCGTAGGGATGTCCCTATCACGCGAGACAATTAGTGTTGTCGTATACGTAACTATTAAATGGATTGGAGATTATAATTTTTCCCCAGTCAAAGATCTACTAACAAGACCGGTGACTCTCAGAACACAAAAAAGATTTACCCGGGGTAGTTGAACTAAAATCTGCGTAATGCCATGTTATGTTTTATTTGGACTTATTGAATAACCCTTCTGACTTCTGATAAACCGTTCAACTAACTTAACTTCCCACGTGTGTGATATTGCGGACGGACGCGGACCAACGCACCATGGGTAGAGTATAGCCCGTGGTAGCGCAAACTCTATCGCTCTGGGGGCCAACCACAAACAAACAACAAATTTGACGTAAATACAATACTGCTAAGTGTCAAAACTCACAACGTGGTACGAATTTAATGAACTTTTAAAGGTGACGTCACCAAAACCGCTAGGAAAATAATATTGTTTCAACATTAGAATAAGCTTGTTTTTAGGCCGTCATGGTACGAAAAGTTGAAGTAAGATTATAATTATAAAAATACTGCTTTAGGAGCTTGTGGTTGGCCCCCTGAACTATACCTATAGACGATTGAATTAGGGCTCAATTCTCAAAACTCAGACGGCGCAGTGCGCACGGTACAGGTCGATTCAAACTTAATGGCGGCTGTTAACATGCAAGTCACTGTGCACTAACAAATTCATGCACCAGCGGAGGTGCGGGGTGAGGCGCAGCGCAATGTGTAACGCACTTCACAGCCGCCATTAAGTTTGAATCGAACTATAGGCGGCTGTCCATAGTCATTGGCCGTGCGAGGAGATCTGCGATATCGTGCACCATAGGAAGCCGGCTTAAAGAACAAGCCTACTTAACTATTCATAGATGGTTACCGTACCGAAAATTCACATAGTGATATGAAGCGCTAAAATGCATGTTATGTAGTCAGAGACAGAACTTACTAAAGATATATAAAACTTTGTTTTTTTCATACAGGATTATTTTTTATGGAGTGCGTATATTCAACGAGGTAATTAGGTGCATAAAACTGAACAACTTTTCCCAAGAAACATAGGTCGAAATCTTAAAATTGAAAATCAACTTTTCATACAAACATAAGTCTCGTAGAATATACGCGCTCCTTTTAAAGTAATCCTGTATAATTTAATAATTTATTTGAGTTGAACAAATTTAACAAAATAATTATAATTAAATGTAAGAAGAAGATAAACTATTTGATTTCAAATCAAACTATGGAACGATTTAGGTACATGAAAAACTTAGGTACAGTCGCATTGAGGAGCTCCTCCCTTTTTTAAAGTCATTAAACACTTACATGTTTTTATATTGTTTTTCACCATTTGGACCAACAGATTGGTTCTGCAGTCGTGTCTTTACTAAGTCCAATGGAAATACACAAGAGACACCCACAATACCAGCGATACCGCCATTGATGATCTTCGGAATAAGTCTGAAATATAAGATAAAAAATTTATAATCATAAAAATCATGAGGTCGAAGTCTAGTAGAAGTAACTATGTACTTAGTGTACTTAGTTGTGTCTGCCTACGTACATTGTGCATGAAGTATTAAATAAATAAACTTGCTCTTTACAAACGGCTGCCTAAGCTTCGAAAATTAAGAATTTAATATATAGTATCTAAGATATTGACATAATATGCTTACTATGGGATATTGTGTTAACCAGTTAAATGGGTTTTGGAGGTCAGATAGGTAGTGGCTCCTTTAAAAATATAGTATTCATTCTCCCCTTTTCTCCAGACTCTTCTGCATTGAGCCAATTCCTACCAATACCAATTGTTTTACCATTAAAAAAAGATTTCTTGTTTGCGGCAATGCCGCCATGCTTAAGATCATAGGATATAAATAGAATCCGCCGAGATTATAAAAAAGTCCTTGCAATCAGATAACACGTACCTATGAGATAGTGAAAGTTACATCTTAGTACAATCTTACGCAACGACACAGCGTATTTTATGTATTGAGATCGTACAAAAATTCTGTAACTTTTAAAACAGTATCACAAATCGTTAAAAAACATGTAACATTGATTTTAATATAGTTATTTGGCAGTCCGCCACATCCTCGTACACAATCTTAACGTGAGATTCATATCTGTTCAAAAACGGACATAGTTTAATTATAGTGTTATAACAATAGGGGCAGGTTGATAGCTGTTTCTGAACTTCGTTAGTGAAACCGAGAGTTAGTTTTAAATGCGATATTTATCACTCTACTTAATTTACCGTGGGGTTTTGGCATAGAATAGAAACTCCCCCTCTTTACCCGTGGGCCGTGAGTGTCGTAAAAGGCAACTAAGGGATATAAGTAATAATAAATGTGGACAACATCACATACATTGCTCCGATTCCAAAGTAAGTAGCTAAAGCACTTGTGTTATGGAATCAGAGACAACGAAGGTACCACAAACACCCAGACCCGAGACAATGTAGAAAAGTGTTTTTCTACATTGACCCGTCCGGGGATCGAACCCGGGACCTCAGAGCTCGCGACACCTTGAAAACCGGTGTGTACGCCACTCGACCACGGAGGTCGTCATGACTGTCAATCATAGAAACAGGGAGAATAATATGGGCAATAATAAGGGCAGCAGCGTTCTCCTAAAGAACTGAAAGTAAACTCCGCTTGCCCAGCGATGTGACTAAGGCAAACACTGATGGCGCATCAAAACACACAGCCCCCAAATGGTGGACTGGGTGTTAGCCCGCCACATGCGAGACCACACTGGGCCTCTCGTAGCCGATGCCTCATGACGGTAAAATATGAGGTATTTTATTAGAGGGATGAAGCAACACAAACATACCTATAGCGCCATCTCTTTCACAAATGAACTAGACATGACCGTTAATACCCTTTCTGCTTTTCAACGTGGACTAGACTAGGTTATTGTCAAGACTAGACTGTATTCCAGACGTACTAAATTTGCGCAGCCCTAACCACAGCTTAAATTGATCTGGTTAGAGATTAATAATTTTTTAAAACGACTCCTTCAAAAAAAAACAAAAGGAATATAATCTTCTGCGTGGGAGATTCACGAACATTCAAATCACATGCACAAAGAACATCTAGACTTGGAACAAGCAATGGTGGATCGCACAAATGCTTGTCTCATGCGGGGATCGAACCCGCAACACGTCGCGCATAGTGGTAGATAGCGCAGGGACCTATACCACTCGGCTGATCAAATAGACGAAGACATAACTATCAATAGGCAAAGATAAAAATAAATAGGATAAATACACGAACTGAATAAGATATCTATCTAACGTAGGTATACGAACTTCAAACACAATTTATGAAATCACGGATTCACGGCTTCAGTTATTCATTTCTAAAAAAAAAGTCGATCTGAATGACTTACCTACTTACACGCAAGATCACAGTATTGCAGTAAAACAAAACTAATTACCTACATATGTACATATAAGGTTGTTTCCATACAAATTGGTTATTTGCATCTAATTATCGAGACTCATTCTAGGACTGAATATGTAAAATGGACAACAAACAAACAACATGACTGTCAATCATAATTATGCTGGCTTTTACTAGGAGGCCAAAACGGAGCAATAATACATCATTCTATTGAAGGCCACTACCGTGAATAATCGTGATCATGGAAGCAATTTTTGCCACTGGAGAATGTGCAGAATTTATTGTATTGTAAAGAGCTGATACATATAATTTAGGTGGATTTAAATGTACCTATATCAAAAATGTATATTCATAGAAGGATAAGCATACATGTCCACAACAGGTGGCCGTTAGAGCACAAGTCCAATCGTCTTTTTCCTGCCCTTGATTATTATTGTTTGGATCGACGTGATATGTCTGTCTCTTTCCTTCCCAGCGCTAGTCTCAAAGACAGACCATCAGAGTAACAAAGCATAACAACTGAAGTAGATAATACTTACTTAGGTCGTGGTGCCTTCTGTGGAGGCGGTTGAGCCATTTTCGTTTATGTTGTGTTGTGAACTGAAAAAAGAAACCTGTTCTTTAAAAGTCAGAAAGACGTCATATCAACAGTCGACTAGCAGTAGTAGACTCAACGATTGTTTTATAAATTAGGGTAAACAAAGATTGTAGAAAACGGCAAAATGAGGTCTAAATACGTAGATAGGGTTATGTGAACCAGCGAAATTCACTAAGCAAGGAAGGAATGAAGGAATCGGGTTTATATTTTATCGAAGGTTTTCTGGTGGAAATCTTTATAAACATCTTTCGCTTTAGAAAAGGCAGAAGGACAAGCATCTTACCGACAACATGAACGCGCGCCTGGTAAAGAAAATACCCGTAATTACGAGAGACTAAACGCATTTGCAATCTACAAAGTTTAATCCGATTAAATCTTGTAATAAAATTACTATTTGTGACTAATACCTACATTATTGCAACACTCGATTAAAATAGGATTAGATATCGAGATATTGAATTGTGTCGTCATGGATACGGCACCGATATTAATTTATTTTGTAGAGAAGTTAAATAGACTTGGCTGGGTGTATACCCAGAAATTAATAATATACCTATAAGAATGTGAGAAATTAAACTATGAAGGGGTGGGGCTATTTGTTTTTTTTTCTCATGTAAAAATGTTTCGATCGTATATTTAATATTTTCTATTTTAGTTATTTAGACGTGTAGCAAAAATAGTATTGATGTCTATTAGCGAGAGAGGTGAGAGGAACTGGAAGTAAGGGCTTATAAATCAACCTTTTGTGTCTACGAGCTACGGACTGGGTGCCTAGTGCCTACCGACCCCGCCCCCAAAGCCGATGTCGTTATTGATCCATACTTTGCGTAACCGCAAGCCGTTATTAAACGCTTTGCAAATTAAGTGAAATAAAAGTCACTATTAGTCTTTTTAGAGCGAGATCGTGTTTATATTGCATTACGTAATTCAAAGAAGATACAAGTTGGAAAGATAATATTTTATGATTAAGAGAAATTCGCAGAATCGTAAATTCTATGCAAGAGTTTAATAGATTAAAGGCCAGACTAGAACATGACGTGTCTATGATATGTATATCAGAAGTCTGTCTAGAAATTTGACGATTTAAATAATAGATACCTAGAACTTAATACAGACATTCAGTATAAGTTCATTGTGTTAAAAAATAATTATGAAGATCACCTTTTTTATAAAAAATAAAGTGGAACCAATTTGCCGTACCTCATTACAGAAGTGACCACTATTGAGGAGTGAACCAAGGTGCAGAATTAAGGAGCAATACAAGATCAACGAAGGTTAAATAAGATACAGATAAAAAAAAATATTCTGTTAATATTATTTCAGTGGAAGCACTGCTCTGAATTATTAATTTGCATAAAACATAAAAAAAAACATAAAACCTATTTCTGATGTAGGATTTTGATATATTACTAAAGAAATTGAGTTAGGTATTTCAGTTTGTAATTTGTTTTTAATTTTTCCCTATTTTCTTTATACCAGAAAACTTTAAAAAACTCGAAGTTCAAAGGGTCTATTCTAACATTTGATCAAATAACAATATAATTTTTATATAGAAAACATATAAAAAATATGCATATCTTGGTTGATGAAAACTAGGATAGAATATCAGTTATGACAATTATAATAAGTACAGCAGATTTTTGGGTGTGTCTTAAGCTTACCCCATTCAAAAGATTTCAATAATTCCAGTGATTTTGATTGCAGAATAGGGTCCCACAATCAAAATGAATTATATGTGCAATATAATATATTTAAAGAATAGAAGTAGACGAAGAGTGGGGAGGCCTTTGCCCAGCAGTGGGACATATGGTATGGCATTATTCTATGCAAGTAATGGTAATTATTGCATATTTAAAATTATTAATAATCATAAATAAACTTTTATATATAATTACTGTAATTCAGGGAAAAAGTTAGAAATTAATTAGTATTAATAATCTAGCCTTGGTAGTGAAAAGGAGATGACTGACCAACTTCTGACCATGATTTGTTGACAGGGCAAGCCCTCAATAGCTTATCATGATACAAAAATGAAGAACATCCTAGTGAAGGTGAATGGTAAGTGGTGCATCGCGGACCAGGACGTTGGTCAGCCAGCTGTCCAAGTTATAATGCATAGGACGGCTTTTTTTAAGATTTGAAGTAATGTCAGATATAGGGAAAGACTTTATTTTTTCTCTTCTCCTACTAATCAGCCTCTTTATTCCCTTCAAACCTAACCTACCCATGATGAGGTGAGATGCCCAATTAATATTATATGTATAATAAACACATAGGTAGTTGACTACTTACATGTTTTACTGGTTTTACTGAAGAGTAAATTATGATAATTATTGACTCAAGAGATGACATTCTCAAAATTTACTCAATCCTCTTAAATGGTTGAACTAACTATTAATAATTACCGGTAATTATTATATATCACAGCACTTTAACCATAACGCTGGTAAGAATTTAATTAATCAAGTATCCAGTAAATACATGTATTGATTGAAGATGTTAATTCCGTTTTGTCTGACATTTATTTTCGTCTGATAATTAAAGTTATTAATTCGTGGAATACATATGCTGTGATATTTTAATTTAAATTATTATTACTTTAAATAATTCTATCTCCTTGCCGGTTTTTTACGTAATCCAAGAAAACTTACCTCAGCGATTTATCCTTCCAAATATTCAATATTGGTTTTATAATAATTTTTTTAGGAAGATACCATCACAGAACCATTCCGTAATTCAAATACAATTTTTATATCATAAAAATTTTAGAAGCACAAGGCACAAATTCTGACCATTTGACAGAAGTGTCAGAAATATTGATTGGTTCTGGTTGTAATTTTGAAAGCTGAGGGTTGCCAGGGGTATTGACTAAAATACCCGCTATTATTCTATAATATGCCATCTGAATGTCTGTATAAAGGTGCAGCTCGACTGCGGCGCTCGCGGTGTACGAATTCTACGCCCTCGTAGCTGCATGCAAAGACTACAATGCGTAGACGGTCAGCTGCATGCATAAGCGTAACCGTGAGTGCAGTGGATCATGGATGTGTAGCATTTTCATAAAAAGCCAAGAGTCGGTTTTGGCCACTAACTCCTTTGTAGCGATTTATGATTTCAAACCGTTGTTTTACTACAATAAAAAATTTGAATACTTCATCCTAGGCAATTTTCGTGGTCCGACGTTTCGTTCACCAATGCAAATCTGACACACTTTTTGGCCTGAAGTAGGATAAATAAACTATCCAGAAATAGCTCTTTGATTATAAATTCGTTTATAAAAAAAGATTCAATCTTTTATAAAGAAATCTTTTTGATAGGCAAAGTTAAACAGCAAATCAAAGAGCGTCAAAAGAGCGCCAAAGTGGACAAAACTCTTAAATTGGCCACAACCGGGTCCTCTAACAATACGTAGTAAGTAATAATATTTTGTAGATAATGTTTCTTCACAAAAAATATTTATATTTTATTGGCCATTTCAGAATGACATGAGATGTCATTAAAATATCCCTGTCTGTCAAAGGTGTCAATACGCAAATAGGTGTACACCCTTTTGCAGATTATTATGACTGAAAATGATGGTAAGTTGTGTAAGGTAAGATTGATGCTGTCAAAGGTGAAGAACTTTAGTGAACGTAAAAACGTAATCATGCCCTTTTATGAGTCAAGGTTTGAATTGCCGCCTTAACAGTTCAGTCAAATAGGGTTACCAGTGGCGGATAATAATTTCCTCAATCAACCTGTCCAAATGATGGTCTAGTATATTTGTGCATAAATTTGTTTTAATAAGTTGTAGTTTGATATCGTTTGTGCACGTAAATAATTGATTTTTCATAATATTTTTATTTGTAAAACCAAAGCAGGTGTACTGCGTCTCATTTAATTTATTTTTCTAAAATAATATTATAATAATATGGTCCATTATGTCATATATGTATATGACCATGTCGGTGAAAAAGTTTCAAATATTTACTTCATCGTTCAACAAAAAATTACCCTAGTAATAAGGTAGATATTATTGAAGTCATGTAGCAGCACTGGAAAACATAGCTGCCAACCTAACGGCATAAAAATGGAAGAAACAAAAAGAACACAAAGTCTCAAACTTACCGCTTTGGTTTGAACTTTCAACATCACCTACATAATAATTACACTGTCCATTGGCCATACCAAAAAGTTTAACTAAACACAATAAGCACACTATTCAGAGAAGCTACGCATGCGACGAATGTTGATAACATGAATGTCAATTTATGCTACCGTATTCCCACTCATGCCTTTTTCCTGCAGAATGAAATGAAGTAATAAGTAAAAAAAGAATGAAGGGTTTATAAATATTGATGATTCGTAGACCTAGGTAGATACCTATACTAAATAGATGTCAAAAATCTTTCCTAGGGAAATAAAATCTGAGTGGATTAAAACAAACTTAGACATATTAATTATATTGGGACAATCTCACACACGGTCGTCTGATCCCAAACTAGGCAGAGCCTGTACTATGGTAACCAGACAACTGATAAACATACTTATATATTTCTAAATACATACATATTATAGATAAATAACACCCAGACACAGAACAAATGATCGTGCTCATCACACAAAGATTTGTCCTGGGTGGGAATCGAACCCACGACCTCCGGCTTAGCAGTCAGGGTCACTAACCACTAGACCAACAGGCCCGTCTTCATTAACCACTGTAGTTCCTATAATATGGATAGTTTCCATATACCATAGTTTAATGCTCTTAATCATAAAATTAAAGTTTAAGATCTACCTAGACCACAGCCCTCTATCTTGACCATTTTTGTACCTATGCATTTCTGGACTTCTATTGGACTTGTTTCATACGTAGTACTATGTTACCCGGGTTGCTATTACGAATCGATTGACACCTGAATCACTAAAATCAGTTCAGTAGTTTAGGCGCTACGGTGGAACATACAAACATACATGCATAGAATGCCAAAAACATTTTGGCTTCGCCGTAGTCGGGTAAAAAGGGAGTTCAAATGTCCTACTTGGTTCCCTATTTTTAAGCATAAAATTTTATGTCATTTTAACATGGCATGGCATAATTTGATTTATCCTAATAATAGTTACGCACAATATCACTTTGGCATAACTTTATAGGCATAATTTTTAAGGCATACCTACTTACTTAAAGCATAACAATATTAAGCTTCATATTCTAAAGCCTGCACTCAGGGAAAAGGTAAGTTTTGGATATGTTGTGTCACTATGTAAAATAAACATGTTAGCGGCTTAGGGGTGGCCCAAAGCAAAGGCCACCCTCGCAGCACCCTAACCTACTGTTACACTATGGTGCCTTAAAATTAGGGCAAAAAAAAATAGCCTAAACTATAGGTACATATGCTTACTGAAATAGTATGCCAAACAACAATTATGTCAAAATATTGTTATGCCTAACTCGTTATGCCAAATTAAAATAGGACAAAAAAAATTAGGCGAAAAAAAGGGATCCCGTCCTACTTCGCCTCAGTACAAGTAGGTAGGTCTTTTCCCCTTGTGCAGGTAATCTATACTTAGTACTTACCTATTACTTGGTTGCCGGTGTGTCTTGTGTCTACTATAATTGTAGGTACCTAGGTAGGTACATCTATTATACGATACATCAAATCACTGGCGACTGATGAAAGTGAAAGAATATCGATTAAGTGATAGGTTCTGCTCGCACTGAGGCAGTGCACCTAATTCCCTATCGCCTATTATTCCCTTTCTATACCTACAAACTTTTCCTGATTCAACAATATAAAACGATCTACACCCACAAATTTGGTATCACTGTATCTTGTGAAGACGCGGAGTAAACAACAAATAAGATGAGTCTTATTACTTTGGTAAGTTTTTTAAAAGTTAAGCTATTGATATATTTATTCTTTGGAAAGATAATTATTTTTACCCTCTATGCTCATCATCCACGTTCCCATTTACGTCCACATCCACATCTCCGAACTTCGACAGAGCTAACTCCGCTCTTATGACGACTCACTGACCAAATTGGTCAGAAGGAGTAACCTGCCTACTTGTGCAATTATGGAGACGTTGAATATTGGGTTCACCATCAAAGAATTTCGTCAGAATTTCACCCCTAAGCAAATGTGTGTAGAACCTATACTTAGGCGCAATAAACTACTTATGATTCTAAGCAGTATGTCAAAACCTACGCAGGTGCTGTCGACTTGCCTGGTCATGACTGTCGCAACGAATAGCTTGCCAGTCAAGAGAAGCGTGATCAGCATTGAGCCGGCTGCCTGGCCCAGTGTGTCTGCCTGGGTCCAAGGGGCGCAGGGCCATGGTAAGTAGAAAAAGAGGCCTTAACTGTAGAACAGTTGAGTCTACTGCAGAAATGAAGAGTGAAATGAGACATTACGAAGTCAACAAACAACAACGTTTATAGGGTTTGGTCTTGCATGAACCAAAATTAATTGTTCTACAAAAATATTTGTTCTAAGCAGTATTTTTGTTGTAAATGTTATGACATAACAAAATAATATTTCTTAGAGCGAGGGACTATACTTAATGACCTTTCCTTTCGTTTATAAGTATAAAGAAGAAGAAATTGGATGCGAAATGAAATTCAATCTTGTTGCTAACTGCAGGAACTTAGAAGATTCTATGAGACGGGTATCTAATCATCATCTTATCTCCTATTTGATAAATAGTTTATATCACTTGACTGACAGTTTACACAGTATATAACTACCTAAAACTACTGACGATTACATGAACAAACTTCGAAGATAAGACATAGCCATCAAAGTTTTTTTCTATTTAATAAGAATTTGAGAAGTCAAAAGCTTGAAGAATAATTAAATATATTGTAGTGAAACAGAAAACTAATAATTAATTTGCCACCCCCAACTCAATTATTCAATGTAAAGTTGCACGCAATTCAGGGAACTTGCTACCTTATAATCATCTACAAACTTTTTGATTGCAGCACTGACCTCATCGCTAACTTGGCGTCATACTCTCTAGCCTCTTTTCTACCCAAGCCTTGGCCTTAAAAAACCTTCTTCTCTTCTTCTTCTTCTTCTCTCTTATTTTCTTTATCGAAACTTTATTTCATCCTGAGTTCAAATCCCTCTAACCTCTTTCGCCTTTTTTCTACCCAAGCCTTGGCCTTAAAAAATCTTCTTGTCTTCTTCTTCTCTCTTATTTTCTTTATCGAAACTTTATTTCATCCTGAGTTCAAATCCCTAGTCTAAATCGCCTCAGAAATACGTTAAAAAAGCAGGTAGGGTTGACGTACAACATTTTCTCGTCACGTAATAACATTTCTTAGGTTCTTGGTCATCGGACACCAGCTCCGACGTAGCGGGTGCGGTAGCAGCGGCCAAGGCAGCCGCGGCCGCCGTGATGTCGGCCCAGCACGAGGTCGCGGCAGCCAAGCACGCCGCCCTCGAACAACAGAGTGTTGCCAGCGCTAAGGAGGCTGCGGCCGCTCGTGCCGCTCATAAAAGGTTCCCATTTATTTTTATTACCTACTACATTTTCACAATATTTTAGTACATTAAAGAGGGTAACCTTGAGGTAAGAGATGCTTTTGTTCTTTTATTAGATTTGGTTGGATGGATCAACTATATTAAAATATTGAAATCCACCACCTAATTTTTAAGCGGCGGTAGCCTATTATAATGGCAACGGCATGAGACTTGCGATAATATGGACTCCAGTTCGAATCCCACCTATTGCACTACCGACTTGAACCCACTCGAAACACAAGCATTTAGCAGGAATAATAGGGCGGCCCACATTGCTAGTAAGCTTTATTAAAATAAAAAAAATCGTCATATTATTATTACAGCGAAGAGGCAGCAAGAAACGCTCGTGCACATGCGTTAGAGGCCGCTCAGGCCGCAGTACAGGCACAGGCACAGCTGGCCGGAGCCAAGGCTCGTGCCGCCGCTGCGCAGAAGATAGCCGCAGCCAGGGAAGCGGCGGCTGCTAAAGCTATACAACGCGCAGCGCACAACCAGGCAGCCAGGCTACAGAGTGCTGGTAAAGTTAAATGATCAGCCCTATAAAGAGCCTCATGTAGGTCAAAACTCTACATAACTAATCAACCACCCAAGAAGAGCAGAACTTTTTTCACATTCATTGCGTTTTCATTGAAGAACGTCTAGAGAAGTCGATCGATATCGACTATTATTTGGAGGTTTGCTTGCAGTAACAAAAGTTCATACTTATTTTAAATTCTTAGACTTTTCGCAGTGCTTACAACTATGTCCTTTTTTGCACTATCACCGACTCCTCTTCTTACCTAAGATGTCACAAGTACAATACACATCTTAATTTACTTGCTTTTTTAATCTTTCTTGCTAACTATTACCTACACCAAAACCAATTACGCTACAGCCGACGAGTCTTGGCGGGTCTCAAACGAGATACAAGACAGTCTGAGAGTGCTGCAAGTTCACATATCGGTGGCTGAGAAAGATACGACAGTATTTTGTATCGCTTTTCAGGTTCGCCAAGATACAGCGGCCGAAGAGTAGTTTGGTATCTATAAATCACCTCATAATAACAGCCGTTCTCATATTGCTTTTTCAGACCTAGAAGCCCTGAAGCTTTCGGTGATCCAGAGTTCTGGTGCAGCAGGTGCTGCGGGCGCGGCACAACACGCAGCGACTGCGGCCGCGGCGGCACTACGCCCCCAAACCCCTGAATGGCCCGCCAAACCCTGGGCTTCCTCTGCATGGGTCCCTGCAGCCACTTGGGGCTGGTCTTAAGACCCTAACAATCGGTTTCTGAATTGAGAATTTCAATTTGAGAACTCTGATCAATCTTGTTTGAAGAGTTGACAAGTTGGAATTCATCAGTCAGAAACCGGCCGTTGGATGTTTTAAATCTCGAATGATTATTTTACTATCAGTTTTTTGTAGGTAAACATTTTGGGCTTTTGAGCATTGCTTTTGAGCAGTCCGATGTTTTATTTTACTTTGAAAGAATTTTGTCAACGATTACTTACGTTTTTTTTTTTATTTTTATACCTAAATGATAAGCATTTTATAAAATGTTGCTTTTGAATACTTATTTTGTAAATGTAGTTGTTTGTTTTCGTAATAAATAAAAATTTTGAAATACTATTTTGCATTCATTTCTTGCAACCTAAAAAAAATTCCTACTGTACTTGACCAAATTAGCAATAAACGAAACATTGAGCAATGCACGTAAAAATGCACGTAAGTAGGTATATTCTTATAGCATACCATAGCATAACATGGATATAATAATTATATCAATGATACGAAAGGCCAACACTTTGGTATCGTATCAATGCGCATTCATCAATAAATTGACATTTTGACAACACACAAAAGACCTCATTCAGTTATTGAATCGCAAACTACGCTTGCGCGGTTGCCATGGCAACGGAAGATGGAGCTCCATCTATCGACCTCCACAGCATCCTCCATCTGTGCCTCTAAAACAAAAATACACTTGATTCTGTGTTAAAAACATAAGTTAAACATGAAATTATTTAATAGTTGCAACGAAATACAATAAGGTGAGTGTTGAGCTAAATAGTTCGTCATTATTGTATACAGAGTGTTGTAGATGTTAAGTGAATAGGGTGTGACTAAATTATTAACGCGCAATCTAAAGTTGACCCTTTACGTAATCACTGACGTCATTTATTTACACATTGGTGGGAAACTTAGCTCGTTTACCTGATGGGTAAATGAGTGGCAACGTTTTATGTCTCACGAGTATTATTATAACACACGGAGAAATATACTTACTCACTAGAAATCTCTGAAAAAAGTGGAACAAAATTGCGTTTAATATATTTCTTCTACAGTATATTATGTTAATAACGATATTTACCAATTTAGGGACCCTTTTGTGCCCGTATGTATTCTACGCTTGTAGTGCAAATTGAATGAATTCGCAAAATTTACATTATATGTATTATGTTATTTAGATTAAGATATTTTTTAACTAGGTATAAGGTGTAGATTTGGGATTTAGTTAGTAAAGCCACTCTGTCGCATTGGATCATAGATCTGTAATGATAGTGTAGGTAAGATTGTTATAAATAAATAAATAAAAAATAAAATATCCTAAGTTATAAGCGTAAGTAATGAAAATAGTGTATCTGAATATATTAATTCATAGTTTATACACTGGTTCTAAAATGGAGTCGAACAATGGACTAACATAGATACATAAACTGTACGAGTACTTATATTATATAAAATTAAAAATGTAGTCCAAAGACGTAGTAAGCTTTTCCAATAAAAAAAACGTCAGAACCCTAATAAAAGTCTATTGACCCCGGGCATCCCGAAGAAGAGACAAGATGGTAGTGTTTTATCGTTCGCATTCGCATGGCAGCAGACTAGTAGGCACAGTCCGTAGCACGAATCAATGTAGTATCGTAGAAAAAATCATCGATTCATGTCGGAAAAGTATTCGTTACGGCCGGTTCACACATGTCTCCGTTTTACTGTTCCGTTTTATCGTGTACGTTTTTTTTTCGTCGATGGCGTATGTAGTTGTATGAGCGACCTCAAACATGGCACATTATTCTGTATACAGTAAAAAATATCGTTAAAAAAATGACATTCCGTTTTGTCATCCAATACTGGACGACGGAACAGTAAAAATATACGGATACGTAGAATTTTAACGGATAGATACTGTGTGCATATTGTGTACTTGTAGAATAGCGGCGGTATACTGCGAGTTTTCTGTTCACACATCGCATCCAGTAACGACGGATCCGTTGAACGTTATACGGTGCCTATGTGTGAACAGAGCATAAATTAATGACGTATCCGTTAAAAACGTACCAGTAAAACGGACTCCCATGTGTGACCAGGCCATAAGTGTCAATTCGTATCGATACTAATCGATAGTTCGTGCTACGGAAAATGTTCACCTAGGTTTCTACTACAAATTTTGAACATACCCCTTTTTTTCATTAGACCTCAACATGTCACACCAGCACTACTACATCCTCCTTGTGTTGCTGTATTCTGGCGTACAGTTCGCCACAGCTGATATAGACCGGCGGCGTTTTTCAAACCCGACATACTACAACGTGGGAGGAGTCCTCTCAAGCAACGAATCTATTGCATTCTTCAAGGATACTATTTCAGTAAGATTTATTCTACTAATATTATAACTGTGAAAGTGTGGATGTTTGTAACTCAATCACGCAAAAACGGCAGAACGGATTTGGATGAAATTTGAAATTCATGTAGCCTTTGACATGAAAAAGAACATAAGCTACCTTTTATCCCGATTCCATAGGGAGTTCGCGAGGGTAAATTAAAAAATTGATCCATTTTTCAAGACTTTCACATTTTTATTTAAATTTGGGCCCAATTCTGAAGTCCACGCAGACGAAGTCGCCGGCAAAGTAATTTTATAATGTACATTAACTGACTGTCACTTGAAAATACGGTAGGTAGCCAATGTATACGGCTAAATCCGGTAAAGAAGGAAGATGCCCCAACACTTGCTAAGTTGCCAGCTTGTGTATCTCAATAGGTACGTATTAAATTAACCTTAGGCCGTAACTCGTTGAAATGGTACCTTTAAACCATTTTACTATTGTTGCGTTTTCACAAATTTATACAATGTTAATAAAGTTTTTAAAAACTATATTATTATCAGAAAAGTTTTTTATTGAAATATGACTAATAATTAATTAGGTACTTTGAGCCATTATCTGAGTTGACCCGTGGTCAAATCACTGACATTTCATAATAAAAATTACTTTGTGATACTTTACATCCGTTATCTATGCCCAATTAAATTGATGTACGAGTATGTTCCAGAAATAAACAACACGTCTTTTCAAACAAAACGATGTTATGGGATGAAAACTACTCATACAACTTTTGTGATACATTTATTCTGTGGCTTCGTAGCCTAATTACTCTCAATCATCAACGCTAATTCGAACTTCCCTTTTCTCTCTAAACTTACAATTATGTCCAATAATATTTTATTCTACGAAATAATATAGTGACCCCATTTTTTTACAGAATTTGAATTTCAAAGATCAGTACGTACCTCGAGGGGTTACCTACCATGATTATTCAATGCTTATGGACCCTAACCCCATCAAAACAGCCCTTAATGTCTGCAAAGATCTCATTGCCCATCGCGTAAGTATCTATACAAATCGACGAAAACAAAAAACAATCATTCTAAGGAAATTAATATTTTAGTTCTTCGAATGTTTCAGGTATATGCGGTAGTGGTATCCCATCCCTTGACTGGTGACCTATCCCCGGCAGCTGTGTCATACACTAGCGGGTTCTACCACATCCCAGTCATAGGCATATCGTCCAGAGACTCTGCTTTCTCGGATAAGAACATCCACGTATCGTTTCTTCGGACCGTCCCACCTTACTCGCATCAAGCTGACGTATGGGTTGATGTGCTGAAACATTTCAATTACATGAAGGTCATATTCATTCACAGCTCTGATACAGACGGAAGGGCTATATTGGGCCGGTAGGTACACTGATAATAATGTTTCTTTACAATAAAAAATCATTACTGTCATTGTTAGTAGGAAAACGATTTGATTCCTCTAGCTAATCTTTGTTTAACTTTCAGATTCCAAACAACTTCGCAGAGTGTCGACGAGGATGTAGACCGGAAGGTAGTGGTGGAACAGGTGATCGAGTTTGAGCCGGGGCTGGACTCCTTCAGCGATCGCCTGCTGGATGTGAAGGGGGCTCAAGCTAGAGTCTTTCTTATGTATGCCAGGTATGGAGACTGGACTTATGCCAGAAGGTTTTCTCTGCCAATTGAACCTTTGAAATTTTTAAAGCAAACAGGATATATTTTCATGTAATCACATTTGTCTTTCTTAGCACCATAATATAGGATGCTACCTAGATGAAGAACCAACAGCGCTGCGAGAGCATCTCTACTTCATCATGTTTTTCGAAGGCGCAATCAAAACCACGGATTGCTGTAAAAAATCTGACTCTTCTTTAACTATAAAATTTCTGTTTCTAGCAAAACTGACGCAGAGATAATATTCCGAGATGCGACGTTCCTCAACATGACAACCGTGGGATACGTGTGGATGGTAACAGAACAAGCGCTGGATGCTGCCAACGCTCCCGAGGGCTTGCTGGGACTGAGGCTCGTTAACGCAACGAACGAACATGCACACATACAGGATTCAATGTAAGAAACCATTTATATAATGAATGATTAGGCTGGGTAGGTTTCACGAGCTTAAGGTACAATCGTCATACTTTGACGGGTAACCCCCTTTTTGGAGGGCGAAAAGATACCTGATACCTGATAAAACATTTTTAAGCATCACAACTGTATTTAAAAAGTACTCATTGTTAATTTTATATTTTAGTTATGTCCTTGCATCAGCCATACGCGACATGAACACATCAGAAGAGATCCACGCACCGCCATCGGACTGCGACAACTCGGGTTCCATTTGGACTACCGGACGTCTCCTATTCGATTACGTTAGAAAACAGCGCTTGGACAGCGGTGCCACCGGCCATGTTGCTTTCGATGATCACGGGGATAGGGTCCACGCTGAATACGATATGGTCAATGTCAGGGCACAAGGAGAACACGTCGCTGTTGGAAAGTACTTTTACTCTAAAGTAAGTGCAGGCCAATTATATCTAGCCAGTTACCTACTTGATTGATGTTGCTTGGATCCTGTTTTTAATGATGCTATTGGTTCAATTTAGAAAGGTTTCCATCAGGTAACAATAGCTTGTGGTAATAATACCTATAGGTAAACTTTTCATTTCGATAGTTATGGTTACATGTGAGCCTTATTCCATAACACGACCACTCAAAAGCGGTTTAATACAAACCCCGCGAAAGCAAGGTTTGATAGTATTTCCCAAGGCCTTTTTTTATCCATGAGCCTAACAAAAAAAATATACAATTTACAAAGTAATTCTACTACCTACATAGGTTCAATAAACCCACCGGATTAGGACCGAAATTATCAACTTTGTTTCATTATTTCAGGAAACTCAAAAAATGCGGTTGGAATTGAAAGAACAAGAAATAATATGGATGGGACGCAGTACATCGAAACCAGAAGGGTTTATGATACCGACACATTTGAAGGTCAGAATCATTACTCATTCATATGACGAGGATCTTAATTATTGTGCATCCAACTGCGCATGATATTTTACCTAGCTACATATTGTAATTCATCATTCCGTACCAAAACTGTACGAATTATTATTGATTTCCCAAGATTCTTAAATACATATCTATTTATTACGAAACGACAAAATATATTGACAAACGTTTCGTGAATTTGGTAAATTCTGCTATGAAAAACAAAACTCAAGAAACTCTTAGATACATACTTAGGTACCTATTCGTTAACTTAAAAAGGCCAATTATAAGAAGCGGTACAGGCTGGTGTGATGAAAGAAGAAGACATTTCTAATCCAATGGCTAGGGCGTCGGACTTGCGATCTTGTGGTTGCTAGTTCCATCCATTGCACTACCGACGTGAACCAACTCGTAACACAAGCATTTAGCTTAAAACGAGAGGAATAATTAATACAATGTACGACCCACATTTCTTAAGAATTTCGTTAACGTTTCATAGAAAACACATAAATAAATAATAATAATAATAAAATCTTTATTGACGTAAGCCTATAAGTACAGTGGTAAAGTAGGTACAGTTTTTATATAAAAGGCTATGCAAGGTATAAGAGCATTGAAAGCCCTGACCTCTAAACTAGGTTTAAACCTGTATCTTAGAGATCAGAAATGCGTGTTCCCGGCATAATACCTATACAAGAATATTATAAAAATTTGAATTATTGTTTTAGGTGCTAACGATAGAAGAGAAGCCGTTTGTGTACACTCGTCGGGTCGAGGATGGCGGGGATTGTACTCCAGATGAGATTCCTTGTCCTCATTTCAATGCCAGTGAGGATACAGGTACTAACAGCAAATAATTAATAACTAATTAAGCGTTAATGTATAGGTTTAGATTCGGTCTCTACAAAAACGGTAAGGGTAAGGTTTGTGAGTTTTTTTGTGGGAAGTAATCTCTGGAACTACTGAACCGATTTTGACCAGTTTCAAAATTCTTTCACCAGTAGAAAGCTCCATTATTCCTGAGTGCCCGAGGCTATATTTGGTGATGTTTGATGCCCAAAGAAGAGAGCCATAATAAAAAATCGGAACTTGTTTGTATTGGTAAATTTGGTTTCGGGTGATAATGGTGATACCGCTATACACTATAAAATATATGTATTACGTATTCTTGTCTACATGGGAATATAATAAAGAGTTACTTACATTCGAAAAAGCCGTTTATAAAAGTATATCATAAAAAGCTAGCAAGATATTTATAGAATTGAAGCGGCGGTAGCCTTATGGCTTATGGTTGCGGGTTCGAATCCCACCCATTATAGTACCGACGTGAACCCACTCGTAACATAAGCATCTTAGCTTAGCACGAGTTGTTAACAAGAAGACTAGTAACACAGTCTAGTAATGTGCGACACATTGATAGAAATCTTAAAAAAAAAATCTATTATCTAAACAAAATAATTTTATTTTCCAGACCAACTCTATTGCTGTAAAGGTTTCTGTATGGATCTTTTGAAGCACCTTTCAAAGGCGATCAACTTTACGTATTCCCTGGCTCTATCACCTGATGGGCAATTTGGAAATTATGTCATACGCAACCTTACACAGCCCGGAGCTAAAAAGGAATGGACTGGTCTCATTGGTACGTTATCAAATAATGATGGAAATAAAATCTGGGAACCTAGTTAGGGACGCAACTTAAGAAAAGAACTAGATTAATTAGAGAATGTAAGAGCTTTAAAAAACTGCCTCATATAAGGAAGATAAATATGATAGGTACATAGGTACGCTTAACTACAATGACAGTAGGTAAACAAGATGTCTTATAAGTTATTTGATATTTTCAGGTGAATTAGTTTATGAACGTGCAGATATGATTGTGGCACCACTCACTATAAATCCAGAAAGAGCTGAGTTCATTGAGTTCAGTAAGCCATTTAAATATCAAGGAATTACGATCCTTGAGAAAAAGGTTTGTATATAAAGTTAGTTGTTTGAGACTGATTTAACAAAGGCCATCTATTTATAGAAAAATAATAATTAAAAAAACCAAGAAACTGTGAAAAAAGTGAACAAAATTACCTACGTACTTACATAATAGAAAAATCTGAAAAGAAAAAAACAAGCACTTACATGTCCGGTGGTCTAGAATTCTATATTATAATATTAAATGAATAAGAAGAAAATTTTTACAATTGGACGGTTAGCAATCATTGAAAAATTAGAATAGTCGAATAAGGGATCCCGACTACGGCGCCACTCTTTGGCTTCCCTTTCTTTCAAACAAACGGCAGGCTACTCGTCGCCTGCCTACTACTTAGATTAGTTTAAGTTATTACTTCTGACGAGCGTCCCGAGACGCACACGTTTTTCCTGTACTTAAAAGCCAGGCGTTATTCTAAGTCGACGGGAAATAGTTTATAGGATTTGAGTTCGCCGATTTCGAGTTATTGTACGTAGGTACTGCCCTTGTATTCCCAATATCAGATTCTGCCAAGTGTCCATACGCTGCAGGAATCACAATCAATAAATAAATATACTCTCATGGCCACATAAGTTTAGTTGGCCAAAAAGTTGCGTGACCTAATCCATTCCTTTTCAGCCTTCACGCTCGTCGACTTTGGTATCTTTCTTACAACCATTTTCTAACACCCTATGGATTCTGGTCATGGTTTCAGTCCATGTGGTCGCACTGGTACTATACCTTTTGGATAGATTTTCACCATTTGGAAGATTTAAATTGGCAAACATTGATGGCACTGAAGAAGATGCCTTGAACTTATCCAGTGCGATTTGGTTTGCTTGGGGAGTGCTTTTAAACAGCGGTATTGGCGAAGGTGAGTACATTACATATCCTTTTTAGTATGGTCAATAGTCGCTGCGCAGCGAGAAAGTTTGGTTTCTGTACCTATCTCTTGGCCTACTCTAGTACCTATTTTTATATCTAAGTACTATGTAAAATACGTTATTAAATGTTATTTCAGGCACTCCACGCAGTTTTTCAGCGCGCGTACTAGGTATGGTGTGGGCTGGTTTCGCAATGATAATTGTAGCCTCGTACACCGCCAACTTGGCCGCCTTCCTCGTGCTTGAGCGACCTAAGACTAAGCTCACTGGAATCAACGACGCTAGGGTAAGAGGCCATGTAGTATCCATCAAACAAATGATTAGTTTTGATGCAGTCTGGTTTAAGTATTATTGGAAGTCTTCAAAGACAACTGATGCATAAATGGGGGGCCAAGCATCTGCTTGTAAATTACAAAACCTCATACTTTGCAAGTATCCATTGATCAGACTATGTATCAGGATTAATTCATGCTGGCAATATTTCCGTAGGACTGCTCGTTGGTGCCGTATGAAGGGGAGGTACAACTTCACTGATTAATACTTTCGGGCTAATGTAGCTGAATAGACTAGTTTAGACAGTAGCTAATGCTTTATTTTTATCCTTAGCTCCGTAATACAATGGAAAATCTGACGTGCGCAACGGTAAAGGGGTCGGCCGTTGATATGTATTTTAGACGACAAGTTGAATTGTCGAATATGTACCGAACGATGGAAGCGAATAATTATGATAACGCTGAGCAAGCAATTGAAGACGTTAAGAATGGGTAGGTGGAACAATACCGTAGATAGGAGACTGTAGTTTGTTGCTGGTGACCACTTTATATTGATTTCTTAGCAACAACTTTTCATCCTTTGTAGCTTCTTACACAATAGCATCATTCTGTTTACTAGTTTTTGTTTTACCTAGAAAAAGCACTTAATGTTACCTACCTATCTAGTTTACAAGAATTATGAACTTTTTATAAATGAGGGTCCTTCTTTATTTTTAATTTGTCACATGATTTCAGTAAACTAATGGCATTTATTTGGGACTCATCACGCTTGGAATTTGAAGCAGCCCAGGATTGTGAACTAGTGACCGCTGGAGAACTGTTTGGTCGGTCGGGATACGGCGTTGGGTTACAAAAAGGATCTCCTTGGGCCGATCTGGTCACATTAGCAATATTGGACTTTCATGAAAGTGAGTAGCATAAAACAAAGCATTTATGCAGAAAAATCTTATATAATAAAACAATAATGGTGTTTTTCAGGTGGTATAATGGAATCTCTGGACAATCTATGGATCCTTAGAAACAACATGTTGAATTGTGAGGAAAACGAGAAAACACCGAACACTTTAGGGTTGAAGAACATGGCGGGAGTGTTCATCCTCGTGCTGGCGGGCATCATAGGTGGCATAGTACTTATAGTGATCGAGGTGGTGTACAAACGGCACCAGATCAAGAAGCAGAAGAGGATGGAGATCGCGCGCCACGCGGCCGACCGGTGGCGCGGCGCAGTCGAGGTAAACAGAGTCAAGGCGGAGGCCGCGGACTTGGACACCTACGATACCGTCAAACACCAGTTAGAGAGTAAAATATAGTGTGCCTGCCCCCACTGACGACTGATACGCACTAAATGTAGCTCAGGGATTGCGAACCGTTGTTCAACTACCAACTCCAATATTTTTAGATACCTATTCCCAATTTTACACAAAGCTTATTAACAAACATTTTAAACACGTATAAACACTATAGGAACTTAATATACCTACGTATTTATTCATAGAGGTATATTAATTCACTTATGTTCGCCATCCCCGACGTAGAGGAAATATTGTTAACGACCAATATTTAAATTATAACAAATAAACACGTTTCACGTTCATGTTCATTCTTACTTAATTTTGATCACTGAAGTCCCTGCTGCTTTGTGGAGCTTGTACAACAACTCGCTGGACACGGTAATATAAAATTGCTGTTGTAAGTAGCTATTGGTGTTCAATGGATTTTATATGTACGACACAGAGTAATAACCAAATGGAACTATCAACCCGTCATAGTTCGTCATTTACTGAAACTGAACTACTGAAATGTCATATAAGTGTGGTGTTAACTTCTTTAGTTGCAATTTCACTATTTCCATTTGTTTATTATTCTGTGTTGTACTTGACGGACGTTAACTAACCTTGATGTGTTTCAGAAACGCAAGTCGCTTCGAGCAGCGATCCTGCCATCGCAGCGTCGTGCGAAGTCGAACGGAGTGAAAGAAGCTGGCAGTATCAGCTTGGCTGTGGAGAGGGGAGCACGTCGACGGGACGAACCGCGCGTGCCTAGATACCTGCCAGCCTATACACCTGATGTCTCACACCTTGTTGTGTAAGAAGCTAAGAGATAAATAGAATGTAGAAAATGTTAGTTCAAAGGTGCTCCCTCCCTGGAGCATTTGTCTGCAATGTAGCAAATGAGATTCGATTATACTGCCTACCCCTGACTGACAAGCATTCCGAACAAGTTGTATTCAAATATCGCACATTATTATCATCATTTCGTACACCGTAATACCTGGTTTTCATCACTTACCAATATACCTATCCAACCTAATTATTCGATTCAGTAAAATTACGGGTTGCACATTGTAATACTCTGCCATCGCTGAAAACCTACTCTAGGGTTCCGAATCTCACCACACGCTGATGACTGGTTTCGCACAGATGTGACGCATATTTCCCCATTTAGAGAACTTCGTTGTTTTTTTTTTCTTCTTTTATTTTTATGCGTCTTTCTTTCTTTTCTCTTCCTACACTGATGTAATGCTCGACTCTGTAACTTTACGTTACAGGTAAACACTCCAGGTAAAGAAGCACCTTAACATTTTTTGATGGTTCGACTGCTCACTGAGTGACCACTTCCTAAGCGAATCACATAAAACGCCGAAACAGCGTTAATAGCTATTAAGTCGATGTTGTGCGTCCTTATGATAGTTTTAAATCGTTGCTGTGAAATTAGCTAAATTACTAAACAGAATTTACAAGGCTCAAATTAGATAGAATTTTGTAGGAGCACATTCTTTTACGTGCGGCCGATAAAATGCTAATAGAATGTCTAGGATTAATTTCACGTTTCGTAAATGTCAAGCGAGTGCTCGTTAAAAAAAAACTTTCTGTACTCAAAAGGATATGAGAAATAAATGAGCACTCCATTTGTTTACGAATCTGTGATTACTTTTAACTCCAAATAGCTGTGACTAGTTGTAAGGTTTTAATATAATTATGTGTAATGAAGTTGTGTACTTTAACCCCTATTCAGATGGTACTAAATGTCTACAATACTCATTAACTGTAAGGATGTTAGTTATACAAGAATATAAGATTTTATATAGTCTTTTCAGTTTATCTGTGTTTCGAGATGTGGTTAAAAACTATTATAGAAGATTAAATAAAAAAAAAACTTTATTTCATCAAGATTATCCAACGTAGGGACCTCCTGTTACGAGGACTTACATGTTATTAAATTATGTAAAATTTTTGATATATTTTTCAGTTTATTGAAAGTATGACAAAATAAATAGGAATTATTCTCAATGGTTTCCTTGAGTTTTATTCATAAAGGAAGGTAAAGGCGCGGTAAATGAAACATCATTTTCAACACATCTATATATATTTACATAAGGATTTTAACAGTGCTATATGGGTATTATATATAGTGCCTACGTAACAAGAGCTATGGTGCTCTTTAATAGCCACTGTTAGAAGCAAGCCAAAATGTTACATTGCCAGGATAAACATAGAGAAGGAATGTCTTGGGCAGCTGCAAGGTTCAGGGGTGACACCACGCTGCGCGCAGTCAAATCTTTACCTCGATTTGAGTGAACATAGCGTGGGATGCTGCCGTCACTCGACAACCTTACAGCCTTCAATTATTCCAAGATAACATGAATGGTATAGGCCAAATAAATAACTATCCAAAACACTCAATAACAACGTCCATCATACATAGAAGGTTGATTATTAAAATACATCTATATAATATTTTATATAGAAATTACGTCGATCTACAGTTGCGAAGTAATGTTGTGCTCTATTAATACTGCAAACGACGAAGATGTGAAGTCCATAATTTCAACTGTATCGACATTAGCTATGGCTATCTGCATGACCTAGTAAATGGTAACATCTTAATTAAACCGTCTCCAAATCCTATAAACTACGTCCTCTAAAATACATACAACATCATGCTATATGAATGAATTGTTTAATAAAATATTCTATGCTCAGTATATAGATGTTTACATTATATTAGCAGGCGAAACTAATGTATAGTCATAGTAAAAATTATCCCCGTACAATTACCAGAAATCAGAAACTCACATGATCACACATTGTTAGTTGTACATTTTCTGGCGACTTAACGGGACCATTCATCAGATTATATTCTAAACAGCGATATAATTGTACGCATTATTATAATATAATTAATTATTAGGCAAAGGAAAACACTTATGATAATAATATTTTAGTTCTACAAATTATGAACTTTTAAATAAGTTGTTAGTTGTAACAAGTGAATATAGGTCACCGCTAAGAGCTTAGTCGGTGAATTTACGGTTAGGGTTGCGTCCAAAGAGGGCAGTACGGATCTCCGGCATCAACTGCTGGGCTATTAGCTCCAGGCGGGACTCCAGGGTGTTGCAGATCTGGACCAGACAAAGGGTTAAAGACATCATTTGTACTACATATACTCTTCGGCCGCTATATATCATGGCGAGCCTAAAAAGCGATACAAGATATTGTCGTCTCTTTCTCACCCATCGTTAACGGGTATTTGCATCTCATGCAGTCTATCGTGTACCTAGTTTCAGACTCGCCAAGATCCGTCGGCCATATTGTACATATATACTTAGTAACTTTATGCATACATTTTGATATATCGTTCATAAACAATCCCGTTAATTATTTAAGGATTCAACGGTTTACTCGCGCATTCTCGGGATCGCCCGACTAGTTTCAGATTTCAGACTCAATAGGTGTCCTTAATCATGAGCTGACGCGGCGGCGGCGGTGTCGCGAGTCGAACTGGTGGTCGTGTGAGTAAACCGTTGAATCCTTACATAAATATGAATTCGTCTCACGGAAGTTATTATAATAATCCTTTTTAAGTTCACGACGAGCATGGACAAAATCTACTTTTTTAAACTGAAGGTTGAAACACTAGAAATATAACGATAAAACGAAAAACAATACAGCTTACCATGCATGACTGTTGTAATACAATATTACTTCTTGTGAACATAATAGATTCACAAACATGATACACATTATCTTATATGTATAAAGATTGTGTCGATTATGTCAAATTGTGGAGTAAAATAATAGACGCACAGAATTTATCTTATAATAAGTATCTTAATGTCATGTCAAGATTATCACACCCTCTAATGAATAAAATGCTTGTCTATATTATTCAAATATGCTGGAAAAAAAATATATTTAAAACCAATTTTTAATCTTAGTAGGTTACCAGTAGAGGTCACATAATTACACAAAAGTGTCCTCCATATGAATTCTCTTCACTCAAGAAGCTCAATGGAATTCCTATCAGCTGACATTACTTGCTGAAAGTAATTGTTTTTTTTTAATAGAAAACAGCTTACCTTTATGCGTCCCCTGGCAGCGATGAGCTCGATCCCGCCGCAAGTGTCCGGGGGCAGGAACTTCTCAGAGTCGATCTTCAGGACGGTGTCCTTCTTGATCTTGCCCTTGTAGTCAGACTGGGCTTTGCCCAGGACAGACTCTACAAGGCTCTTGTCGGCCTGTCGCACGCGGAGAGTTACGGCCGGCTCCATCAGCTGTAATTCAAACGTTTATGTTACGCATACATTCCACAATTTGTAACTAAAGTCTATAACGCCCTAGCGGCCATGATGTGACGTCACGTGAGATCACATTTGGTTCATAAAACACTAGCGGACCCACACTGCCTTCGCACGGGTAGCACAGTAATTAATGCCTATATCTACACCAATATTAAAAAGAGAAATTATTTGTATTTTTGTGTGTATATTTGAAGGATATACTCAAAAACTACTGTGCCGATTTCACAAATTCACCATTAGAAAGCTACATTCACCCAGTTAACATAGGCTATATTTTTACAAAATAATAGGTGTCTCAGGCGGAGTCGCGGGGAACAGCTAGTTTATACATAAAAACCTTCCTACTGAATGACTAAATGCTGAAAACTGCATTAAATTTCGTTGCGTAGTTTAAGATCTAAGCGTACAAACAGCAGGAGAGATTTTTTTTTATACAATGTATAGGAAGCCTCTAGTTACAATTAGAAGCGAAGTCTGATGCATAAAATTTGATATAATATATTATCTTTTATTTTATAAGGATTTTTAGCATAGAATGCTGGAAAATATAAATTGAATAATGAATATCGATTAATATTTTTATATTCAGAACTGTGCTGAAATTATAGAATTACGGCTGAACTAAACTTAACGAAAAATAATAATGACAAGATGTGTCGAAGTGATGATTTATCTAGAATAGCAAACAAAAAAAATGGGAAATAAATAAATAGCATTAAAAAATATAATATCATAGCTTGTTTTTTGTACTGACTTGGAAGAGAGCTTGCACAATAAGTGTGGTCAGCAGCTCGGAGTACATCTTCTGGTCCTTGGGGACATCAGCGAGGTTCTTGCGAGCCTCGTCCAACAGGTTGCGTACGTGGTCTTCACGTACTTTCAGCACCTTAAGACGGGCTTGGTTCAGCATGTTCGATGAGTTGCTATCAAACAAATAAAGGAATAAGAATTATTCTTCAATCTTAAACAAGTTATTTAGCAAGTATTTTTGTTTAAATTTCAATCAATTTGGACAGAAAATTTTTCTTTAAGAAAATAATAAGAATAATAATTTCTATGCTTCAGCGGGCTGGATATGATTTTTTATGTCGAATAATTGATGAGAAAATTCCATTAATATTTGTTTAGCAACTCGTTTTAAACTGAAATTATTCAAAACGTTTCTATGCCAGATAGATATAATCTTCAACCCATTTAGATAGTTATTTTAGTAACATCCTATACAATATCAAAAAAAGGAGGCAAAACTTATACAAGATGCTCTGGAAATGCTACAGTAAAATACTACAGTCCATAGAAATTAACAAAAGTAAGAGCTGTGCTTGCTTTTAGAAAATAAGACCTCTCATACTCATTTTATGAGCTGAAGATAATTGTGTATAGCAAATCGCAATTTTTTTAAGTAGTACGAGTCAGTATCCTATAAGGTATTTGTCATACAAGTTCAAGATATCATCATCGATTGCACGGATAGCCGAGTGGTATAGGTCACCACGCTAATTACCACTGTGCTCGAAGTGCTGCGGGTTCGATCCCCGCATGAGACAAGCATATGTGATATCCACAAATGCTTGTTCCAAGTCTGGGTGTTCTTTGTGCATGTGATTTGAATGTTTGTGAAACCCCCGCGACACAAAGATTAAATTCCTTAGTGCGGGCGTCGTTTTTTTTAAAAAATAAAAGAAAATCACCAAACAAGGACATTTTATCATATTAGTGTTTGTCCAATAGTCATGTGTTATGAACATACATACTATTTTGTATTATAGTATGTTTTCATCAAACAATCATAATGTTCAACAATTTTGCTGACCATGTTTGTCAGTTAGTTTGATATAAATTGTTTACTTTAGAATAAAAAACAGTTGGTTAGGACCTTGAATTACATCCCAATACTGTTTCTGGTAGTTCTGGTACCCAGAAATGACCTTGAACATGTATCTTTATGTTCTAAATAAATAGTTTTTCAGCTAACTCATGACCCACAAATATCTCTGAAACCCATAACAGACAGAAATATTTGTTGTAAGTATACATATTACTGTATTTATTTTTAGTTATAAATTAATTTAAGTCTGGGAGTCTTGCGCTGTTACTTCACAGCTAGAGTATTTAGGAAGAGTTGAAGGGTGGAGAAGTAAGGGTGCTCTCCATTATGGTATACACATTTGAAACAGTTGCTATGTTTTGTTGGCTTTGTTTGAGTTTTGTTTGATTTGTGCTATAAATTTTATAACACATGCCTAACATAGTGGAAATCCGGATTTTACCCTGTTCACATTCATTTTGAATGTTTAAACATGTAATAATAGTGATAACTTGAAATCTGGAACCTTGCCATGGTGACCTATTTTCTTATTGGTATAACTATAACATTATAACTTTTATCTTTTTATTTTATACTATTCATCTAAGTTTTCTAACAAACATTTCGGATATGTTTATTATTTCTGGACATATTGTTTTTTTATTATATTAGTCCAATCAGTTTATTCAACACGTGCAACTAAATGGTTCCCATAACACAAGAATGTCATAGCATGGGGATCATTAATCTAATTGAGTAAGCTGTTTAAAATGTATTGTGATTTTCAGTTCATTTGTTGTACTATTTATTGCAAAAAATAATAATCTGACTGCTAAGCCGGAGGTTGTGGGTTCGATTCCCACCCAGGACAAATCTTTGTGTGATGAGCATGATCATTTGTTCTGTGTCTGGGTGTTATTTATCTATAATATGTATGTATTTAGGAATATATAAGTATGTTTATCAGTTGTCTGGTTACCATAGTACAGGCTCTGCCTAGTTGGGATCAGATGACCGTGTGTGAGATTGTCCCAAGATATTTTATTTATTTATTAATATTTCTCTATAATATTAATTTTTTTTAGTAATATTTTTATTAAAAGACATGTCTATGTGCAATTCTTTGATTCTAAACCTTATCAAGTGAGATAAATTTTATGTAATCATTGTTATCACTTCATTCTATATTTCACTAGATGTCCAATAAAGCAAAGAAATAATATTAGTTTAAAAATTTCAAAACAGATTAGTATACTCAAGTTAATTCATGTGTAAGTCTAACTCAATCATAAGACTAAAACCATAAAGTTTATAGAAAACCTTATATAAACTGAAGCCTTATGAGTATTGTTTATGGTTTAGTCATGTGACAAATTTTATTCATGAAATTTATAAGAAAAGTATAGCTTGGCTGTTTTTTTTAGAATATAATTATAGTAAATGAGAGAGCTATTTAATCCATCTGAATCTGTGTACGTTATAAAAATTGTTATTTCATTCACAAAATGAGTCTTTGATCTGATCACATGACATTCAAACTGAACATCAATGAAAATATCAATAAGAAATCTTGGCCTATGCTTGACTATACAAGCTAAATATAATATTTTTACTGGTATCAGATCATTCATTGATGACCACTGCATGTTATGATTTGATGAGATTTACTTTTGCACCAATTTATGACAATCTTAAATATCACTCAATGCTGGAAGGTACACCAAAGGCCTTTACACTCTTGAAAGCTGAAGTAACCCTTAAGACTTATTTAAGTAGAAATAGAGTGTTAGACGGTACTACTGAAGTCAATTTAAGACAACTTCAAAGCAGTTAGATATTCTTATAATCAGATCTAACAAAGACAGTTGCAGTTTTCTATTAGTTATCTGATTATTTGATTTTGTCCTATGAGAAAGCCTATTAAACTAGTCTAATTAGTCCAATATTGTATAAATGTGACCTACATCTTTTTCTGGAGTTCAACCTGTTTCTCTTTCTTCTCATAGTACTCCATGATCTTGAGCCGCTGCTGCTGCACCAGACGACCCTTCTCGATATTGAACTCCTCTTCGGCCTTAGCATCGATTTCCTCCGCTTTTTCATTGGCCTCTTGTTCGATGAAGGCCATCATGTGCTTGATCTAAGAAGAATATAAATGAATATTTCATTAGAAAACTCATTTTTAATAGTAAAAATCTATTCAACATAAATTTTTACTTCAATTGCAGTTTTGAACATAATCGGCAAGTGCCTCATTTTGGATCAATTATTCTGACAAATCCATGTCGACGAGATCTACGCTGCATTTTGCAGTATTGCTGATTTCATTTGCATACCTGTTTTTGAACATCTGCATCGCTGAGCGCCATGGCTGTTGGTTAATATTTAGCACCACTAACACGAAAAACAACCGATAAAGAGCCAGAAACCTAAAAACTGGCTCGAAGAAGTAAGTCGACGCCTATCAGACGTGCTTCTTCATTGAACAATCATATGATTCCAGTGTTGCCAAGAAATACAAATTTTCGATCCAAAACCATAGACAAATCAGCAAAAAGAAGGCCCTCCTTATTGTTTGATTCTAATAGTATTCTAATATATTGATTCCACTGTATTTTGTGTCAATACATACTACAACCAAGTATTGAGGAAAAAGATTTCAAAATCCTAGAAGCTTCAAAATGCGAAAAAATATTAATGTACATGTATATTAAAATTTATTGATGATTAATACATTTTCCCATATTTAAATGAACAAATAACTTTTGGGTTTCACTTTTGTATGTGCCTCATCCATAAAAAGAGAGGCTACAATTATATCCTGTTGAACACGCATTAATCAGACGATCGCAATTTTTTTACAAGTACTGAATTAGAATTTTAGAAAAGGGCAGAAAAAAATTATAACTCAGATTTAATTCCGACAAATATTCGCATACAAATTTGCCGTCACGTAGAAACGTGTGCACTAAAAAGTCCAAAAACATAGTCACGTACTTTGTTTAAAACGAAAAGTAGTTGGCGTATTTGATATACATAGTTACCTAGCTCATTTGTTCAGCATCAGCCTTTCCCCAAGCTATGGTGGAGTCGGCTTCCAGTGTTACCAGATTTAGCTTAAAATGTAGTTTACATGAAGCTGCCTATCTCCATAGCACATTTCCAAAGCTGGAAACAAACTATCGGACGCGGCTGACGGACGCTTCTGACACACTGAGCTGGGCAAACCTACAGAGGTGAATCGTGGACGTAACATTGAGCGTTCGCACGTCCAAAAGGAATCTGGCACGCTGAATGTTTTTAAGGCCGTGCATACCTACTTATCAGTCGCTGCTGTCAGCCTCGTCCGTCAACCGCTTCAGTTCATCTGTTAAAGTGTTAATTCGCATCAGTTAATTTGTTTTTTGCATAAAAACGTCCATGACTGAAAGTTAATTTTATTATGTTGTTATCTATTGCCGTTTCTTTCTCATACTGTAGGTTTTGTTTATTTGAGTTGAGTGGCTATTCTGGAACTATACAGTCCCAGTATCACTGCGACCGGTATCGATCTATTGTCATCGCTGCTTTTTTTCTTACAGTTTGCTTCCGAGCCCTGCATCCTTAAGTACTGCGGTATCTTTTGGGGAGCGATATGTTTTACATCCTGCGAGCTTAGGATGTGTTTGCCCAGGGTTAAGCTATCAAAGGTCCGCAGTCCGTGAGTCCGATGCTGTAGGTTACTAAAATATAGCAATCAACGCCACTGTTTTAATTTAAACATGAAGGCAGTATAAGTAAAAGTGGGAACAACATTGAAAACATGTACCTATGTGAAACTGACTGTTGGCCGACCCTCTCTTTATATAAACTTAATAAAGAACGACACAGTTGTTTGTGCTCGTCTTTTTAACGGTGATTACTAATTACCGGTAACGGTGATTACTAGTTTGGTTTTTACTTGCACCAGCGATGAATATATAATCAAGAGGTTCAGCGAATTCAGCCGCTACCTTTTAAATAAGAAGCTGTGGAATCTGAAGTGACGAGAATTCACAAAAACTGGGTTTGGAACATACAGTTCCCAACCTTGTTCGCGAAAATGGTCATGGCACGTTCTACTGGTAAATAACAACCATCTCGTGGCATGGCAAAATAGTAAAACAAAGAAATAGTCATTTATCTCTCTTCCGCGCTTCATTTTGTGGTATAAGAAAGAGCGGGAAAAGAGGTAGCCACCTCAGCCTCAAAACTCTTTTTTAACCCTCCTTCTATTGAAGGCTCGACTACATTGATAGAGAAAAACGTAATCGACCAGTGGGGGCTAATGGCTATCGCTAATCGCGTGTCAAAATCCGCTAGGGTCACGAGTGTTAGTAGAATACATTACAATGTCTTTGGTTATTTCACTAATGAGACAAGCTTTAGGGAGACAAGCTACTGCCCTGGGATTGGTCAAAATTGACAGAATAGACGTTATGTGTCATAAGCTACCTTATGGGATTTTTGACACGGGATAGCCTCCATAAACAAATGAAGCAGATCGTATCGTTTTATTTTATTTTTCTATTACGCATCAGAAGCTCGCAAAAAAATTATACGCTTCTAATTTTGAATTCCCCATCTGAAGTTTAAAACGATATCTTTTTTAGAGCTGTAATGTTGATCGTAAATTACTAATGTTCTTGTTTACCCGACTTATAAAGCCAAATGCTTGTTTTGCGAGTGGGTTCACGATTTCGGTGCAATATTTGGGTTTCGAACTGACAATCACATGACCACAAGTAGACGCCCTAGCCATTAGGCTACCGGGGCGCTTATCTTGGATTTTGTACTGTGCAAAAAATGTTTCACTCCACTACCACAGACCTAACAAGAGAGAGACGGAAGCAAGATAGAGAAGCATTTGCCCTGCAGAGGGACAGAAATGGTAGTAGAGTAACTAACTAATTAATTTCACAAGTAAATTAATCAAACACGACGAGAAGCCCAAATGCGAAGTTCGATTTTTTTTACTAAGCTGTCTAAAATATTGATGTACAACAAAGTATAGTCTATTATATTCCTTGGGGCACCTTCTGGCTTAGTCATCAGAGCAGTACCTCAAAGTAGCTGCCATACAAAGTTTGTAAGAAAAAGATTTCTTGAAATGGCGTTGTCACTGAATATCTAATTTGTTTAGTCGCATGGGGTAGAAAACGCTGCAGACCCTGCTTTACTTTAGCTAGCATAGACTTACAATATCAATAGATCAATACGTAATTTATCTCCTCGATTCGAGAGGATTTTTTAACCTTGGTAATTAAACTAAGGGTTGGCAGTAAGAGTCAAATTAAAAACTATTTAATTCAATTATAGTTAGGTCTTTAAAATTGTTGTGTTTTTAACTTTTACAAATAGTGCGATATAAAAAATTAAAATTAGAAAATTATTATATTTTTTATAGTCTTATGTCTTGTTCAGTTGATTAAATAAGTTACTAGGGCGAAAATTGTTACAGTTTTCCGTCCGCTTTCAACAATATGGCCGCCAGTTGTTTAGGGTAATGTGGCGTTCGACAAAACTGAGTGAAATTGTTAAAATATTTATTAGTGACGTAAAGATGTATAAAGTTTTCAACGTTTTATAGCAGTGTTTCATGCAAAGACGGTCTTGAGCATCTTTTTAGTTCGTCTTAAAAATTTTGAATGCATATAAATCGTCGTCTAAATTGGACAGTCAACAAACTTTTGTTTATTTCATTGGAGTGGATTTATTTGTTCCTGCAGATAATACTCGATTATGAACCATCTATACTGGTACTGATATAGTGGAACAAGGACTGACGTCGACACATTAGGTAAATATTTGTAATTTTAAGAATCAGGTATACCAAAAACAGGGGTCGCCATTGTTTGACAGGGGACGAATAACCATAGTAAAATACTGATATATGTATGATACCTACTTCATTTGTTGTTATTAGCCAATGTTATCTCCTTTTTCTATCTCTGCATTGAATATCTCAATACGTATGTATGAAATTCGTTGGTCTCGTTTCATAAATACCTGATAAACTTTGAATTGAAAGCTGTTCAAGTCAACAACACTAGAATTTTACCGTAAGGTATCGTATATTTTACATAAAAGTTCCGATTCGTTCATGAAAACATTTTTCAGGAATAGTATTCCATGATAAAAGTGCTGTTTGTGTAGGTTTTTCGACAATTATTCTAATATGTATTTGTAGATTTAGATGTTTTTGTTGATTTGCCTGCCATATTTTACTGTAAGTTCCTTTTATACCTAGTAATTGTTTACCTAAAACGTTTGCCTATTTCCTATTTAGGGTTTACTTAGTCCAAGTAAATGCCTTACATAGCCGAATGCAATACACTCATGTCCAGCCAAGAAATTGGAAATTTGGTACTGAAATATCAAGTTCGAAGACTTTTGAAAAAGAATCTCTCTAGCTCTCTGTATGAAATGTTAGTATTCCTTATATGTATTAATACAAGAAACTTTCTACATCATTTTAACTTCAACATTAGAATAATAACAATTATCATTCCAACTTTTTATATGGCTAAATTATTTTAGTGGCCATTTATTGTATGTATTCTTTTATCATATTTACTATACAATGTACATCTTGCAAGACAATCTAGGGTGTTTTGTTGCTTGAATAGATTTAATTTGAGTAAGTATTTTCAGTATAAACTTGTTCATTTTTCTGTTAAGGTATATTTAAAATATGCTTTGTTTTGTTGGTTGTAGTAATCATATTGGTATAGTATCTCTAGTATCTTTTCAAATGCCCATTATTAAGAAATACTTCTGAGGGTAGATATTTATTATTAGGATAATCTTGTATAATAACTATTGTGAGACATATTATCTAACATATTACATTGTATAGCCGTTGTAATCTTAATTATTTAAGGGATTCAATCATAATGGATTACACACTTGGTATCATATTAAAAACTAGATTAATGAACAGTGTAAATAAATCTAACCTAACAAAATTAATTTAATTTTTTCAGGTTATGGCAAACTTGAATTTTCAACAAGCACCTAGAAGCCTAGCGAGTGGCGGTGTGGGCGGACGCGTGAGCTCGGGGCTGGTGGGTGGCGTGTCGGGCCATGTGACGCCCACGTTTGGAGGCGCCTTGTCGCCCGGCCGGAACTCCACCGCAATGCCTGGGGGCGCTCCGCCCTCTATGGCATCACGTTCTACACTATTCGGCCAGCGGGCGTTTGCAGACCGCAGGGTACCTATACCAAACGCGTTATCGCAGCCTAACTCAAATTCCATGGTGAGATACTCTGTAATTTCATGAATATTTTGTGTTTTATAATATGGGATATTTAATAAGATTTACATTGTTTGATTTTGTAAAAGCAACTCTTAGTATTTATTATCTTATTGATAAATTGTTTTATTTTGTATTGCAATAACTTTGTGATGTTAAAATCAAATTATTCTGCCTACTTGATTTAAAGTCCATATCCAAATCACAATGTAATACATCCTCCAAATGGTTTGCCAAGAAACATGGTCTAAACAACTTAGGAAATGTTATTCAAACATCAATGAATTGCCTACTTTGGTTTTGAAATAAAACTAGAAAGATTAGTGTCAATATTTGTATTCAACCAAATAGCACTGTTTCTAAGTCGATTTGAAAGAAAAATCAGATTGTTCTTTTGAACTATTTAACTAGAAATGATTTGATGAACAATGCATCATTAGTTACCCCATTTTAATAGGTGATACAGTGTGAGATTGACTTATTTTGTGATTTGTTTGTCTGTAGTCGAGTATGGGCAACCTGTCTCGGTTCAACACGAGCAGTAACTACCACTCGGTATTCGGCGAGGGCGGCGACACGTCGACGCCCCCGCTTCTGGATCTCAACGAGTTCCCGTCGCTGACGGCGCGGGGGGCCGGCGACCAGGCGCCCGCCGCTGCGCCGCCGCCGCCCGGCTCTAAACCTTACGGTTCGATACCTACCTCTTCCACAAGCGACAACCGAAACATCAATATGCTCATTTCTGACATTGAAACTATCAAGACAGGTATAGTATAATGGTACACAAGCATCGGTGGTCAGGGGTGTTGACAAAAACTTTCAATGTTTTTTATTCCTTTAGCATGTAACAAATTTTAGAACAGCTGTGTTGAAATATTTGAAATGAAATGAGCATAATGATCTGTGGTGGGGTGTGCTGTGCCTTTAAGATTTGCAGATGGGAATAGAGTGAGTGAACTGTGTTGTTTGTGAGCAGTGGGTATGGTGAAGCAGCCTACCTCGGAGCAGTCAGAGTTCACGATGTCGTCGGAGGACTTCCCCGCACTGCCGGGCACGTCGAGCGCGGGCGGGGCCGTGCCGCTGGCGCCCGCCGGCCCGCTGCCGCCGCCGCCCGACTTCACCAACCACACCAACGACAAGCCCCGGAAAGGCATACAGACCTCACCCGAAGGTAAATATCTTCTACATACTACGACTAATCAAATAATCCCGATCATATTACAACATTAACAATAACCTACGGTTTTTTTTAATAATCAATCTTGGTACTAACCGTTACTGAATTTTTCATTTTGTGCAAAGACATTCTAATGGATGTCACTGCTTCAGTTTTCTTTAACAGAAACTAAACCGTCTTTGTTTGTATTTTATGCATGCAATCTCGTATTCTAGAAGTGGCAGGCATATTAATAAACTAGATAGTGAAATAAAATGAATTTGCACCTCACATGTAATTTTTTTGTCCCTAAAGTTATCAGTCAAGGAGCACATACGGAATTCTACGGTGTGTATTATGAATATTTCGTGACAGTATATTAAACTGGATGTTAATATAAAAACAGTTTTAATATATGGTCCAGTTAATATTCCATTGACAATAAGATTGTATTTTGAACTCAAATCAGCTCAGGATTAATGTTGTGTTATGTTTTAGGTAAAGTAACGAATATACCAGAGACGATGATACCCAACCAGTTTGGTATTGTGGGACTGTTGACGTTTATCCGCGCGGCAGAGTCGGATCCTAGTTTAGTGTCGCTGGCGTTAGGGCAGGATCTCACTGCGCTTGGTCTAAATCTAAATTCACCAGATAACCTTTATCTCACTTTTGCTGGACCTTGGGCGGATACGCCGTGCAGGTTAGATACGTCTCCTATTACCTAATAATTATATCGTAATACCTAGCAACATTTTAAAACTAGATTACGAATTCCTAGTAAGTTTTTATTAGAAAGTTGATTTTCGTTCCTGTTTTTAAGCCGGATTATAATAAATCAGTTCAAATTCATACGAAATTTATTTATATCATAATTGTAATTGAAAACAATCTTGTGTTTCAGACCACAGGATATGGACTATCACGTGCCTCCTGAATATCTAATCAATGGCTCAATTAGAGAAAAGCTGGCACCTCTACGACTGAGTCGATATAAAGAAGACCTTTTGTTTTATTTGTTCTACTGTTTCGTGGGTGACGTGCTGCAAATCGCAGCTGCAGCCGAACTGTGAGTATTGTTAAATAACTTGATTTCTAATTAGTGCAATAGAGAAAAATATACAAAATAGAGGAATAAGCTTTGTGGTCAGGTGATAGCCACATAAAGTTCCATAATGTTCAGTCTATAAACCCATATTACGTGATTTCGTTAAGCTGTGGTAAGGAAACTTTTACTAGATTAGTAACTACCTGCGCCCCACGGTTTCATCCGCATGGTGTCCCCGTTCCTTCAAATTTTATTTTTTAGTTCTTCAAATCAATAATCATGAAAATCGTCGGCCCATCCGTTTTCAAGTTATAAGTGTTGTAACAAACCTGACTGTGTTTTATAAATATAGATAAAATTTACACTCGTAATAATACGTGATATATATTACCACTCCTTATGATCTAGATAATGATATGAAACAATGTTAACAAAATAATACGATTTGTTACCTTTCTATAATGTGAAGATGTTCGTTTCAGTTATAATCGCGAATGGCGGTATCACATGGAGGAAAAGGTGTGGATCTCTCAAGCGCCCGGAATGCCTATGGTGGAGAAAACGTCAACGTACGAGCGCGGCACCTACTACTTCTTTGATGCGCACAACTGGCGTAAGGTACTATTCAAGTTTACTAGATATTATATCATACATACTTTCTTAATTATTCTAAGACACTGTTAACAAATGGTGTACGAAAACATCGTGAGGAAACCTGGATTAACAAATGGGATTTGAAATCGCCACCCCGCAATATGCGTAGTGATCAATGCTCATTCCTTCTCTTTATGGAAAGATGCCTGTGCCCAGTAGTGGGTAGGCCGGTATTATCTCATACACCACGTAATCTCATAAACATACCAAATATGATTATTCTTGTTATGAAGTAAGTAATATGTTATAAATAAGAATATTAATAGTGTACTAGTTAAGTTAATTGATGTACAGTCAAAGTTCTTGTAAGGTAGTACCTCAGTTTGTTAGTTGGTAGTCACAATATGTGGTATTTTTTTAGTATTTCAAAGTGAACTATTACAGTTACCAGTTTGCCAGGATAACTAAGAGAAATTGATAATATTCGATGCCAACTAACTGCGCCCTGCAGTTTATCAAATAATGATAATTTTTCAGTATAAATCCTTTGTGTTAATCCAGAATGTCAGCTACCTCTATACCAAATTTTATCAAAATCGGTCTAGCCGTTTGAATGTGAACATGTAACAAACATACACAATTACAAACATTATATTTCATGTGACGCATCTTTGTCAGGTGGCGAAGGAATTCCACTTGGACTACAGCAAGCTGGAGGGGCGACCGCAACTGCCACCGCATGTTCTCACGTAGCGTCCCCGCCGCGTCCTCTCTCATACACCTATTGTAGTTTTGTTATATAAAAAGTACAAGTTTAAAAAAAGATACCCTCTTTTATTTGTAGAGTAGACAAATTTTATTAATTATTGTAAGTGAATCAAAATTGCAGGTAAAAGCTAAATCGATTTTCATAAAATCTATGAGCTAAACGAGACATTATTGCCTAATAAGTTGGATTTGATTCTAACCCTACAGATTTCCGTATTTTTTTTTAATTAGACAAGAAACTTCCTAAGTCCAAGTTAATTTGATGATACTACTAACCATAGACTAACGTCTAGTTAACACTTTCACTGCCACCGTGGTTTTTACCTTGTCCTTAGCGGCGCCGCCTACAAATCGCGGTGAACACGCAACGCGTGTTACTGGCACTACAAGATGAAATTAATGGTCACGCTGAGCGTGTCCACCGGCACTGTACATAGGGTAAATTGTAAATATGGTCATTAGTGTATTTTACTGTTGATTGCGACATTTGTCAGTTGTATAGTGCATCTAAAAAGTGAATATTGAGGGATCTGTGCACATAACTTGATGAATATGTCTGAAAATAGGACTAAATGTAAGCAAGTTTCGTGATCTTAGCAGAAATCATCAACATTTTGTTTCTTATTGAACTTTTTAGATGCACTATACAACTGACAAATGTCGCAATCAACAGTAAAATACACTAATGACCATATTTACCCTATGTACAGTGCCGGTGGACACGCTCAGCGTGACCATTAATTTCATCTTTTTTTACGTCGTTTTTTTTTATTTCTTTTATGGAATAACTTCAATATTTTTTAAACTCACACAATACGTTTTATGTTAAATATTTCTTATAATTTTAGATATTATTAACTTATAAATAAAATTCTAAATAAGTTTGAATCAATTTAATTACAAAAAAACACACATCATTATGTATCATTATATCTCATTATGCATCTCAATTTCGCTATTCCCAAGAATAAATTTTTTTTTGACCTACCCATAGTTGACGATCTATGTCTACATCCGATAATTGACACGCCTAGCGTGTTAACAGCATAGCATAGCGATGTATTTTTTATAAAATATTAAAACAGTCTCAATACTCGAACCACTTCAAACGTTATAAATATATGAAGTTATAAAACTATACTATCATTTTCAGTAGAAAATACAGCAAAATGACTGAAATATCGATAAAATATTAAATACACGCCAGGCGTGTTGCCGGCACCTCGAAAAAATTAACGAGGACACGCCAGGCGTGTCAGTGGCAGTGAATGTGTTAATAGCCGTTGGTTTTCTAACTGCAGGGTAAAGTTCTTTCCATTTCTGACTGGCCTGATGGTCTAGTGGTTAGTGACCCTAACTGCTTAGCCGGAGGTCGTGGGTTCGATACCCGCCCAGGACAAATCTTTGTGTGATGAGCACGATCATTTGTTCTGGGTGTGGGTGTTATTTATTTTTAATATTTGTGTATTTAGAAATATGTATGTATGAATATCCGTCATCTGCTCGCCATAGTACAGGCTCTGCCTAGTTTGAGATCAGATGGCAGTGTGTGAGCTGTCCCAAGATATATTATTTATACCGATTTAGTACATTGCGTACCGCAATAGCAGCTGGAGCACCAAAGGTGTTATTTTGTTACTATTCAAGCAAGAGATACTGGTAAAATCTTTTTAATAAACAATAATAAATATAAATTGAATAGAAAGGAGTCGCAGGTTCGAGTCCTGCCAGAGGTTCAACTTTTCCCTTCGTTCTATTTGTATTTATTTTTTAAGTTAATGTGACGCATGAATGCGGTTTAAATCAATAAGCATAATAAATGTGCTCATTATTGTCATATTTGCTAGTTATTTCAAAATCAGGTATGACCTAAGATCCGACATATGTTAGGCTCACAATTCGCCACCTCCTCTCTCCTTCATGCTACCTTTTTTAGTTTTATATTGAACTAGCTGTGCCATCGACTCCGTTCTCGTGGAGTTCCGGGAATAGCCAAATTCGTATTATAAAACTAGCTGTTGCCCGCGGCTTCGCTCGCGCGTAAAGTATTATACATTGATTGAATCATAACAAAACTTAATACTTTTCTTCAGTCATTGACGTTTCGCGAAAATATTGTTTTTGAAACTTTTTTATGATAAACTCTTTGTTATGTGTTCTTTCTTTAAAAATTATCATAGTGTGCGAGCGTTCCAGAATCAGTGAGTCAGTGAGTCAGTGAGTCAGTGAGTGACGTGGGCTTTTATAATAGAGATTTCGCACACGAACGAAGTGACATAGAGCCCGTATTATTCCAATGACCATAACTTTTTGAAGTGAAACTTCTTTTGGCGCATGAGGGTAAAATTTTTACAGATGAAACGTCACGCCGGTATGCAACGGAAGTAGTAGAATACATTACAATGTCTTTGAACGGAAGTGTCAGAAAAGAGAGAGAGAGTGATCGAGACCATGAAGGTTTTCATCTATACCTTCATGATCGAGACCGATTGAGAGAGAGTAAGACAGGGCGAACGTAGCATGAGCAACTAGCCGTGGAGTGAGAGTATAGCAAGCGAGTGAGAAAGATTGAGAGAAAAAGTGAGACAGAGCGAACGTCGTATCACGCATAGTGCTATCACAGTCTTAACATCATACAGTCGTTCGACGAAGACGTCTAGACAGGGCAATCGTGCGGGGTGCGAGGGGCGAGACGGGGGAAGGGCGCTCCCGAGCTGCATACATTACCATGTTAGTAGCTCGGGAGCTAACACTCTTTGGAGCTAACTTTCAGGGCTATCTGGTGTTAGTTTAGTTCTATTAGTTTTAATAAATATAATAATTTTATTAAAATGGGTGCCAAGAAACCAAGATGGCGTCGACGACAATTTGCAAATTTTTCGTCATGGGTGTCATTTTCATGATTCCCGAGGTCGCTTAAACGATTATGGGGTCGAAATTAAAACCCAAGATGGCGCCGAGGAAATTTTGCAAATTTTTCGTCATCGGTGTCATTTTCATGGTTCCCAAGGTCGCTAAAAACGATTATGGGTTCGAAATTAAAACCCAAGATGGCGCCGACGACAATTTGTAAATTTTTCATCATGTGTGTCATTTTCATGGTACCCGAAGTCGCTAAAAACGATTATGGGGTCGAAATTAGAATCCAAGATGGCGCCGAGAAAAATATGCATTTTTTTCATCATGGGTGTCATTTTCATGGTACCCGAGGTCGCTAAAAACGATTATGGGGTCGAAATTAGAATCCAAGATGGCGCCGAGAAAAATATGCATTTTTTTCATCATGGGTGTCATTTTCATGGTACCCGAGGTCGCTAAAAACGATTATGGGGTCGAAATTAGAATCCAAGATGGCGCCGAGAAAAATATGCATTTTTTTCATCATGGGTGTCATTTTCATGGTACCCGAGGTCGCTAAAAACGATTATGGGGTCGAAATTAGAATCCAAGATGGCGCCGAGAAAAATATGCATTTTTTTCATCATGGGTGTCATTTTCATGGTACCCGAGGTCGCTAAAAACGATTATGGGGTCGAAATTAGAATCCAAGATGGCACCGAGAAAAATATGCATTTTTTTGTGATAAGTCATTTTTAAGATTTGCGAGGTCACTAAAAATAAAAATGAGGTCAAGCTTTCGCGGAAATGTCTATCGTGCAAAAGTTCCTGATCCAAGATGGAGGACATTTCTCTATATGAAATTACATGTATTCGTCTCAATCTCAATCTAGAATTTTTGCATGTGAGACCATAGACGAAGCGCATTTGCATAATAGACTTTACTGTTTTACAAATTGTGTATCTCGCTATTGTTAATTATTGTAACAATACTTATTTTTATTTATTTTAGATAAACGTTATGTCAAACAAAGTAAATATTGAAGAAATAAATTTAAAAAATAAAATTTATAATTTACATTAATTTTCAACACTTTTTTTATTTTAATGACAATTAAATTCCTAACCTATCTTCCTTTTTCCCTTCCTCTTAATCTTGGAAATTTAAAGTTTTAGATTTGTATAAATATAAACAAGATTTATAAATTAGTTCGCCAAAGAAGTTTCACTTCTGACATGTGTACTTTGTACGCACGCATGTTTTTTTTTTTTTTGTAAACCGATTTTAATGAAACAGCTACTTATATGTTATGAGAAGCTTGCCACATTATGTCGGTGAAATGCGATTTTACGATTTTATTATATACTAGCTGTTGCCCGCGGCTTCGCTCGCGCGTAAAGTAAAGAGTAGTATTAAAGGTAGATGTATTCTGTGATTTTCAAAGTAAGGAGAATGTATAAAATTTTTCATCTAATATTATGGCGTTAAAATAATAATAAAAGTAAAATAAGTAGCAAAAGCATTTGTGTTATGGAATCGGAGACAAAAAAGGTACCATAAACACCCAGACTCCAGACTATGTATAAAAGTGATCTACATGGACCCGTCCGGGGATCGAACCTGGAACCTTAGAGCTGGCGACACCTTAAAAACCGGAGTGAACGCCACTCGACCTCGGGAGTCGTCATTATAGATATGTCTTAGATGGTCATTATCTTATCTATTTATCTTTTCATCTGTCTATCTTTGAGAATACTGAACTTCACATACCAACTATTTCAGCCCTTATTTCACCCCCTTAGAGGGTAGATTTCTAAAATCTCGGAAATACATCTTATTTATTTCTAACTAATAACCCTTGTATGAAATTGAATGTGTCTATCTTTGAAAACGACACAATTCATATGCCTACAAACTTCCAACCCCTTTTTCACCCTCTTAGGGGGATGATTTTTAAAATTGCTGAAATCATGTTTATTTATTTCTATCCAGAAACCCGTATACGAAATTTCATGTGTCTATCATTGAAAATACCGAACTTCCCATAAAAACTTTCAACCCCTATTTCACCCCCTTAGGGGGTAGATTTCTAAAATCTCGGAAATACATCTTATTTATTACTAACTAATAATCCTTGTATGAAATTGAATGTGTCTATTTTTGAAAACGACACAATTCATATGCCTACAAACTTCCAACCCCTTTTTCACCCTCTTAGGGGGATGATTTTTAAAATCGCTGAAATACATCTTTATTTATTTCTATTCAGAAACCCGTATACGATATGTCATGTGTCTATCATTGAAAATACCGAACTTCCCATACAAACTTTCAACCCCTATTTCACCCCCTTAGGGGATAGATTTCCAAAAGAAAAGTAGCCTTTAGCCTTCCTCAATAAGTGGACTATCTAACAGTGAAAGAATTTTTCAAATCGGACCCGTACTTCCTGAGTTTAGCGCGTTCAAACAAACAAACTCTTCAGCTTTATAATGTATAATGTATATAAAGTATAGATAAATAATTATAGTATCTTAGCCGTGTCACAGATTAATAAATAGTTACTTGGCCGTGTGCAGCGCCCCTTATTGCACTCCACTGCGGGTGACGTAACCTACGACAAACTTATTATTTGCGGTTGGTACAGTATTCGGGTCTAGGGATCGAACCGCAAAATTAAGTTTGTTTTTTTTTTGTATATACTTTTCCGGGATAAAAACTACCCAGTGTGGTGCCCAGGATATTAAAGAACAATTATACCAAGTTTCATCGAAATCGAACCGGTAGTTTTTGCGTGATGCCTGAACAAACAGACAGACAGACAGACAGACAAAAATTTTTTTAATCACATTTTTGTGTTCGGTGTCGGTCTAGTAACACACCCCGCCATTAAATTTTTTGATATTTTCAATGTACAGAATTTTCACTTCTACAGATTTATTATAAGTATAGATATAGACTGGGAGAGGAGACTAGGTTAAAAGGAAGCTGGTCACGGGTTGCTGATGTCACTAGGTTTTTAGTCGTAAGTTTTATTGGGAAGCATCTAAACATTATTGACTCTTAGATTTTATAAATAATTAATTACGAGTAATAAAACCAAACTAAGAGTGATATATAACATATAATGTAAAATCTCATGGGGTAAAATTCCCGAAAATATTGTACATTGAGTGACAAAATATTGCTTAAATAGCACAAGTTTCACAGTCGCACTAAAAAGCTTGTGGATTAGAAGTTCCTGGTTGTTCTTAACAATACCTTCCTTTTAGATGTGGACACAACTTTATTCCCTCCATAAGATCACTTTTAATTTGAAATACAAAATTAATACTAACATAAACTTAGTCTAACTTATGTCCATGTCATAATAAAATTACTGAAATGGAGGTGTTAACAATCTAATGATCTTTTTTAGTTTATGCCTAAATGCTAGCATAATTTGACAAGACTTCAGTCAAGATCATCGGTGTTGATTGGAGGGGAAGATGTACCATCAGGAACTTGAGTTGTTCCTGCTGAGTTTTCCTTCATAGTTGGTTCATCATCACTGTTTTTGCCGGGAACCCAAAGACCAGCGTCCACACACCTCTTCATGTAGTATATAGCTTCTTGCTCTGGCATTTTAGCTATAGTCGCTTGTAGTAATGGAACATCTTGGGCATCAAAACACTTCTTTAACTCCTGGAAATTATCAAACTAATTAACAACCTGCTATTAATTTTTTTATAAGAGAAATATTTAGATTTATTGTTGTTCACTTACATCAGGTAATTCCTCATACACTTCCACAGGGTCAAGGCCACCAGGGCCGAGTCTTGCCTTCCTCTCCTCTTCCTCTTGTTCTCTGATTGCCTCATTGATCTTCTCTGCAGCTCTCTTCTTGATTCTAGCCTTGAACTGCTCTAATTCATCATCAAATGAGTCTTTGTAAGTCTTTTCTGCAATCTGAATCCTGAAAATGCAAATTAATAAATGTTAGTAATTACGTCTATATTTAATTGATTCATAAAGTAATAAGTATGTAAATTGTATACTTTGAGAAAAATGAGCCGACACAAGCCCTGGGGTCCACATCTAACTGTTTAGACAACTCCAAAATGTATTGCATGCAGATAGTTTGGTGCGCAATATGAGCCATCAAATCATGTTTCTGAAATAAATTAAACAAAGTATATAATATGATACATCAAACGAAATTTCTATACTAGAATCATTACACACATCCACACAAATAAAACATTTAAATACTAGGCCACATAGATTCCTTGTGAGTTAGGATATCATCTACAACAAACCTCCTCCATTTCCAAGTTGATGCACCAGATGACAAGATAGTTGGCAGTCTCCTCACACACTAGCTGACTGTTCTCTTGCAAGAACTGTCGTGAGTCCTCATAGCGACGCAGCATTCCAAACTGCTTCAATAGTTTTTCATTTTCTTTGATAAACTTCTTCATCTTAGCTTCCTTTTCTTCCTCAGTTAAGTTCTCATCCTTCGGTCGCGCGGGCTTTGAGTTGATGACAGTTTTTGTAAAGCCCGGTTCGCTAATCGTATCCACGTTCCACGGCGTCTGCCGATCCTTTTTCTTGAGTTCATCTTCTTTTTGTTTCAGTTGTTTTTCTTCTCTTTCAAGATCCGCTAAGGCTTTCTTTAAGGAACTGAGATCGGGGCTAGTAGTACCAGCTTCAGCTATCTTTTTCCTAGTTTCGTTTATCAATCTCAAGTTCTCGGTTTTCTTTTGCATGTGTTCGTCTCTTTCCTTGCGGCGCTCTTCCATGCGCTCGAGACGAGCTTGGTGCCGCCAACGAAACAATGACGGAGTATCAATGTTAGGGTGGGTCTCATCTTCATCGTCAGAAATCTAAAATGAATTATTATCAATTCAGGTATGTAACGTAGGAGTAATAACAACAGTGAAGCTAAATTTGAATGGTATAAACTTACTTCTATATCTTTCCATTTGCTGTAATCGACCATTTTTATTTATTATAGTATTTCACTCTCAATAAGATCGTTTTGAAGAAAACGAATAGTCAACTTTACTTCGAGGAACAGTTTCAAGTCGGGAAAATTCTCGCAATACTTAACGCTCGTAACAGATTAAAAATCGAAACGTCACGCACGTCGCATAGTCATAGAACATAGACTACACAGAGGACGCAGATTATAATAAATAAATACAATTTCAAAAACAGATCTCATACAGAAACAGTCAAAAAGATAAAGATAGACAAATTTCAAGGACAATAAATAATAATAAATAAAAAAAAATGTGTGGGGCGGACTGTGTGGACGGAGAAAGTAGCAAAAACGGGATTGAAGTTTTTTTTTCAACGATTTTTATTATCTACGATCCACTGTGTGGTTACTTTCGCACATAGTTTGTCCGGTATGCGTTACTATTTATTATAATGTACTTTGTGGGTACCTATGTCGCAGATGTAGCCAGCCCATGGCCGGCCCAGTTCATTTAGGTTTGGCAGCCTTGTACCATTCGCTAGTTAGTAATAATATCTTGAGGCCATTGCCCAGTTGTGGGATACGAACAGCTCGTAATAAAATTAATAATTTAAATGATAAAAATAAAGTATGACGCTGATAGAGTCATCAATGTAGCTTTTATTTATTTACAGTTATCGTAAATGATTATATTCGTTAAACTTTCAGAAATGAGTAAGAAACTACCTCTACACATAAGTCAATATTTTTGTTTGCTTTGTAATTTGTATTATTAAAGTGTAGGTACCTGAATCCAACTTGAAAAAAGTTTACCGTTTAACATTTTATTATATACCAACTAACTAATTACTAAGCGTATAAAAGTGTAATTATGATATAGTATAGTATGAAGTATCTATGTATCCATATTTGGTTCATGGAACTTATACTTATGTCCTGCTCTGTTCAGCTAAATTTACAAAAAGATTGCAGATAAAATAGGTATAAAAATTAACTGTTTGTGAAAATATTAATAATAAATATTTAGGTTTTGTTTCATCTACTGTTTCTTTTTCTTCTTGGCGAGTGTTGTAAGAAGCGTTGTCATGACTGTCGTGGTTGTAGTCATCGCTTCGGTTGTAGCACTGGTGACGTTGTAGGGTCCTTCTTCATCAGCATCCTGATTTTGAGAATCATCAGGTATACTGATTTGGAATTGTAGCAATACTACCAAGTAAGTCACCATAGTGGCCAGCAACTGTAGGAGTAGAAAAAATTATAAAATTAATAATCCATGTTTTTCCGTAGGTCTTGATTTTAGGAAAATTTGAGAGAAGATAATAATAATTGCATTGCATGATCAGAATAAAAGTAAAATTTACAAAAAAAATATGTTTGTTTTAAAGTTTGCATTTTTACATTATTTATATGTTCACGTCGCTAGAGAAATGGGTGGGATTCGAACCCTCAACAACATGATCGCAAGTCCGACGCCCTAGCCATTAGGCTACCGCTGCTTCAATGGTCCATGTATACCTAAGTATTTTCTTTTAGGTACGTACTGATTTGAATAGAGTTCTGTTAACGTTGAAGAATCCTCCTAAGCTGATTTGTGAGGGATTCATCTCGGTGGCTCGTAAAAACATGTTAACTTCAGTTTGGGCATCAGTATTCATCCACGAGAGCTCAACCATCAGCAGCTTCTTTTGGAAGTTAGTTCGCACCTATTAACAGAAATAACATGAGAAATTGGAAAAAAATAATAATGGAACTTTGAACATTGCTGCAAAGTGAAAGATATGATTGAAAGTAAGATAGATTGATCAAAAGTCATAGAAGAAGTCTTTGGGGATCTTGTTACAAATCGCTGTTGTTGCTTTGCCTACTTACGTTATGAGAAGCGTAATGAGCTTCATCGCAAATAAAGAATAGAAGAAAGATACTGCATAACGCCGTCAATGCTAGGCCAATATCTTTGATACCAAATCCTTCAGATATCTGACTCAGCAGCCCATAGATCGACAGAGTAATGATGAGGAAAAGGTACAGGTTTACAAATGTGAACGTGTAGCAGTTGGCGATGCCGGTGTCGCGGGAGAGTTTGCTCAGACGAAGCCAGAGGGCCCGATATTGGGCCACTTTGCCCGCTGGCCCGATATGACGAAGTGCCTAAAAGAAAAGTGAATACAATACAATCTTAATAAATAACTAACGGCCTCTTAAGGAGTCTTAATGAGTCTCACGTGATATCTACAAGAGTGGCCTTACCGTTTGAAAATCTTCAGCCAAAATATTGGCGCAAATGCTCAGGGTTTCACACAGAAGGTACCAGTAGCCGCCAAGCATGTAGGTCAGAATCTCTAAGAAGACGTATGGTACAAGTTGCATTGGTTTGAAGTGTACCATAGTGACATGTGTGACGATGACCGTGGTGGTAGACAGAATTGGTATTATTATAGCAATCGCCAATGCTTTCTTGTACAGCTTTACTGGAAGGGCTCGAATTGACAATTGCTTGTAGACAACCTGCAATAGTTTATAATTATTATTATATTAATTCTCGTACGCAACGGAAGCTCTCAAGAAGATTATTTTTTCCCCGTTTTTCTATCAATTCTCATCAATGCTCCGCTTAGCCGTAGCTTGATGTTATATAGCCTTTCTCGATGAATGGACAATTCAACTTAAAAATATTTTTCAATTCGAACCAGTAGGTAGGTACTTCTTGAGATTAGCACGTTCAACCAAACAAACAAACTCTTTAGCTTTTTAATATTAGTATAGATATTGTGATTTTTTATGTAACTATACTTTCACACTATTACATAAATTAAGATAAGAATAGGATTTAAATTATGTGAATTGTGAACCAACTTACCTCAAAGTCAGCCCAGCCGTTGAGAACATTGGCAATTTTTCTTGTCTCATACCATAATATGGGAACCGCAATCATCGGGAACAGGTACACAGTAAATAGATATTCAATTACAGCTTCTTCAAATTTTCCTTCCGCCGTTCGTAGAATCTGTACCTTATGAAGAGATAAATACAAGACGTAGCTGACCAAGGTACAGAATACCAGCACAGAATATAACATTGACGAAGACGCGATATGGAACTGATTGTCGCCTGGTGCTGGTCTCGTGATCGGAAGAACTCCCATAATTCTTAAAATCGTGAACACAGGCTTGATGTTCTCGTATATAATATCGTTAGAGATATGAGGTTCAACGAGACTGTTTCTCATAGGAACCACTACATTAGGCGAAACAGGATGGACGGGAGTCCGCACAGGTGTAGCATCCAGGAAAATAATTTTATTCTTCGGCTTTTCATTTAACTGAACAGGGAAACCATTCGGTATGGGAACAGTTGTAGGGAAAAAACTGTTACTTGTATACAAAGACATTTCTCTGAAGTATTTTTTCAGTTTATTACCGCCTTTACAAAGTTGATGTTTAACACTGACTGAATGAATTTTTTTCCTAAAGAGGAAGCTTAACGACGTCGTGGAGGCGGCACATCATCATATTTCAAAGGATGACAAGTTGATTGTAGCTACGTAAGCACTGAGTTGTCCTTGAGTTAAACTTTTATTGCGTGCGTCACCTTGAATGAGACCTTCATTTAACTTCGTTTGACAGCACGTCATCTTTAACCTGCATGAAGGTGCATATACAAACAACAGACCTAGTTATTTAGTAGTTATGTTCAGACAAGTTCAAACCAACAAGGTCAAAATTTGACCTTGTGAGAATTAAATATTAGCTGACATTGAATTTCAATTTTATAGTTCCATGATCATTTGTGAATTCTCTAGTGGAAGACAAGTGTACGACGTGTATAAAAGGTTAGTTAAAAAGATACTCGAATAAATTATTCTTAACACAGCTTATATTAGGCTTATCTTTCTTAAGAATTTTAAGTATAAATAATACTTTTTTTTTATAATCTTCAAGCAGAGAGCGCCTTAAATCTTAACCACAAACTTTGAAATAGAAGGCAATAATTAGATTATTTATCAGCTAACCCTAGAAAACGAAGGAGATTTTCCCATCAGTGTATCCCGGCCAATTTACCTAATCCTCGATTAACCCAGCCGCGATGCAGCTAAATTTGATTGTGAGCGGCTTAAGAACCCCTGCGGCCAACCTTTCTTCATGATTGCTCCCTAAGGACCAGGCCTATATCTTGCGGATGTCTTCTGCAAACGGACCTCCACGTTTATTGGGTAGGTTTAACTAGGATTACGTACATAAAAGGCCGCGGACTTAGGAATTACTTCTATCATTGCAGGACAGGACACTGAATCCATTTTTCAAAGAGGTTTCGGATCCAACTTGAATTTAAATGAAATAAATCTGCAAAGATTATTAAAAAATAATCTTTATTTCCAAGTTAGTATTTTCAGAGGATTGTATTCTTACTTCATTCTAAAATTTTATAGGTAATACTAGCTGTGCCCCGCGGTTTCAGCCTGCGAAAGTTGTCCCCGTTCCCGTAAACTAAAATAAATAAATTTTCTATGATAAAAGTGAGTTACTCCTTATTAAATCAGCTATCTGCCAGTGAAAATCGGTTCAGCTGTTTTAGAAATTAGCCGGAACAAACAAACAGACAGACAAAAATTGTGAACAAATGTTATGTTGATATACTGTACGTACCTTATACACATCCACACATATTATAAACTAGCTTTTGCTCGCGGCTCCGCCCGCGTGGGCGTAGGTTATCGTGAGAAATTATAACCTATAGCCTTCCTCAATAAGTGGGCTATCTAACAGTGAAAGAATTTTTCAAATCGGTCCAGTAGTTCCTGAGATTAGCGCGTTCAAACAAACAAAGAAACTCTTCAGCTTTATAATATTAGTATAGATTAAGTATAGAGCATATATTATATATAGATATTTTAATATTACAAATACACTTCAATTTTATTTATCTTTAGAGATACCAGTATGTACTTTTACGTGAGTTTTTCACCTATAGCAAATTTTTCATCGCGTAGGTGAAAGATGCCGTAAATTTCCTTGGTCGTAATAAAGTGAGATGCGACGGAGGCTGGCAATATTGAAATCTCAGCAACTCTTGAGCAGGGAGCTTCGAGTGGTGACTGTCACTCACACCCGCTCTCGGTTTGATCCACCTACGTTCATTGATAATATTGGCTCCGTATGATTTATATCTGCAAATACTTTAATAAAAAAACCGTTATTTAAAAACTGTTCCGTGTTTTGTTTTAGATAACTTGTTTTTATCAAATCGCTTTCTACCTCTTGCTTTGAAGAAGTTTTACGGTGTTTTTAAACTCTTTCGAGTTTGTTGAAAACAAAATACAAAGTTGTTTGTTTTTGTTATGTTTAGTGGATGTAATAATTATTTTTAAAAACACTACTGAATATTTCGGTTTTGTAAGAAGAAAAGTTAATAGAGAAACGAACTTGAAAATGGAGACTATTTATAATTTATATGCTTTTTATTTGATAAAAAGCATTGGGCAATTCTATTATAAAGAGCCCTCAAAGGCGTTTCAGAAAACGAATCACTTTATGGCTTGAAGGTAAACATTACGATGGTTTATCAAACGGTAAATAAAAGTTAGGTACCTACTTATGTACAGTTATAGTGCTTAACTAACAATACAAATACTAAAAATGAGAAAGGAGCACTACAAGTTGTGCAACTTTAATCCATCCGCGATGGATTCCAAAAAATGGAATCGCAAATTACCAACCCGCAATGAGCAAGCGTGGTGATCAATGCTTATTTCTTCTCTATATGGTAAGGGGCCTGTGCCCAGTAGTGGGACATTTACAGGCCGGTTTAATCCACCCGGACCACCCGCGAAGGTTCCTTCCAAAATTAATGAATAACTAAGTTATTTCCCTAGCTATGTTATTTAAAAGTTTGTGAGTGCGTCAGCCTTCCCGCCAACGCCGACGACGTCTTCGTTGTTCCCAAAAGTTATGTAAGTAGTATCGTAAACTTTATCAGTAACAACTTACAGACATAACTGACGCGATGACTAGGTATACAACTTTGTCATTTGCTTGTACCCTTGTTCGTGAGGCATGTCGTTAAAAATGAGCTGCAGGAAATGTTAAGGCAGAAGGCCGTTTATAAGTTTAACCAGTCAGACTTGCTGGTATTAGTTCTCATCGAATTGTAGTACGAACCTATAGCCAAAAGATAATAGTTAAATAAGCAGGTTATAAGAAACTGTTTTTTTTTTTTATGATTTTATTATAGTAATTGAATTGATAATGTTATATTAAAGTATCTAGTATCACTTGCGAAGTAATTTAAATTGAACAAGTACTTATCAGTTTTGTACTGAACTTGATTTACTCTCAGTCTAATTTACTTCTTTGTTAAATTTGCATGCCGAATTGAGTAGGCGAAATATAAAGAACTGTAATATTTTTTAAGATCTGTACAACTCTATTTCAAGCAAATAAAAAAATGGCGGCGGACGTAAGACGAAAAGACGTGCATAATACAACGAATTAGAAGAAAAATATATTCAAGTTGTTAATAATTCAATTATTTATTAGGAAACGATATGGACAACTAACGGGTTTTGGAAAAAGCAAAGCCATTCTTTCTTGGATTAGTCGAAATATAAAATACATAAAAACTTGCATAAATCGAGCATAAAGCCGAGATAAAGCCATTCCATAATAATTAAAATGAAATACATATCCAGTGTCAAAGTGACACCTTACAATAATATTTTTATATTTTGCGTGAAAGTTTCGTGTCTTACTATGTAAACATATTAGATAATAATATATTACAACGAGTGTCTTCGGTGACGGAGGCGCAGCGGCACCGCAGCGTTGGTGGCGGTGAGTGCTCATGACCACGGCAGCCAGGACGTGCACGCGGTGGTTGTGAGGCTGATACGGTGCCAGTGAAGTGATTGTGTTTTGTATATACATATTGTTTTCTGGTTTTATTTAACTGTAGTTTTTAATGTCATCAGGCGCAGTCGGGGACGAGTCTGGAGACAATGTTGTCCAACCCACGTCATCTTTGACTGATGTTTTGGTAAGCTGCCCTTATTGTCCCCAAGCACGTTTTTTTAAAGGTAATCGGGGCCTTAGGATACATTTTGGGAGGGTCCACAAATCCCAGAATGTGTCACCTGGCCCTGATTCCTCTACAACTCTTTCAACTATTTCGCAAAACATAATTTTACCATTCTGGCAGAAATTATCAAATTTAAAAAAATCTGTTCCGATTTTAAAACGCATTCCTCGGGGTGCGAGACCTTCAGTTGCTTATCATCTTGCTAAATGTGTTCGTCTCGCATCCCAAGAAAACACACTAAGTGCTTGGGAACAATTGCTCACCTTCCCATACAAAATTTTACATGTACAGAAAAATCTGACCACTAAAAAATCCCTTACTGCACAAATTAAAGATAATTGCAGCTTTTTAAACCCCTCTTTTGATTTTAAATTTCCTTCAAACCACAGATCGGCCGATATTTCTCGCATTGTCGAGTCTAAGTTGAGTGAAGGTGATATTCGGGGAGCTGCCAAAATACTATTCAGTAGTGACGAGGTCGCACCATACTCTCCAGAAACACTCATTGCTCTGGAGAGCAAACATCCAGTTCCAAATGGTAGCCTTACTTTTCCTGACCCACCAGACCCAAATTTACACTCTTTTGAAATTTCAGTCAAACAATTAGTCGAAGCCATAGGCTCTTTTCGGAGCGGCTCTGCTGGTGGACTGGATGGCCTGACTCCCCAACACCTTAAAGATCTGACGGGCCCTACTGCTGGTGAAGCTGGTGAGTCGCTTTTAAAGGAGCTTACGGCTTTGACTAATTTAATGCTAGCAGGTAAGGTCCATGAGGGGATCATTGATACCCTTTATGGAGCTAACCTCTGCGCTCTTCGAAAAAAGGATGGCGGCATTCGTCCTATTGCCGTTGGATCAACATATAGGCGTACGGCAGCAAAAATTTGTTGTAAGTACTACAACTAATTTTTATCAGATAAGTTCCAGCCCCTTCAATTAGGTTTTGGCTCAAAAGGGGGCTGTGAAGCTGCCGTACACGCACTTTCCACATTTTTGACTTACGGGAAAAGTGAGGTTATCTTAAAAGTTGATGTGAAGAATGCCTTTAACTCCATCAACAGAGACACCTTGTTGGCAGAAGTTAAATCTGAAACTCCCAAAATTTACAGTTTTCTTTGGCAATGTTATAGAAATCCTTCCAAATTAGTTTATAAGGACAATCTTTTGAATTCCGCTGTAGGCTGCCAACAAGGAGATCCACTCGGGCCGGTCATATTTAGTTTGGCCATTCATCCAATTATTAGGCAACTAAAGTCAAAATTTAACGTTTGGTACCTGGATGACGGAACCCTAGGAGGTGATATTAACACAATAGCCGATGATTTTACAACTTTAAAGAATAAATTTAAATCAATAGGTTTAGATTTAAACACAAATAAATGCGAAATTTATATCCCTAATTTGAAACATATTGATGGACAATCTACGCTACAAAAAATCAAATCAATTGCCCCGGAAATAAAAATCGTTGAAAAATCAACTTTACGCCTTCTAGGGTCCCCAATTTTGGATGAATCCTATCAAAATTTCATTGATGACAAAATTCAAAATTTTCAATCGGTTTCGGATAGACTTTTTAAAATTTCACTGCATTCTGCTATCACTTTAATTCGGTTTTGTTGTTTCGGCCCAAAATTTACATATTTCCTTCGTTCTTCTAGATTATGGAAACATTTACCTCTTTTGGAAAAAGTTGATAAAATTATCCGGTCCACCATAACGTCGATTTTCAATGTGACTCTGGATGACCGTGCTTGGTCCCAAGCCACATTGCCGATCCGTTTTGGAGGGCTGGGTGTTCGTAAAGTTTCTAGTTTAGGCCTACCAGCATTTCTGTCTTCGGTCCACAGTACTGAAAGGTTGACCAGGGAAATCTTAGGGTCTTCTCTGGTTGACTGTCAGATTCTGTGCATGACTGAAGCAGTAAATAGCTGGAAATTGTCCTGCCCGGGCACGGATCTACCCAAACAACTTTCTTCTCAGAGGCAGTGGGATGAGCCGCTTTGTAGTTTGATACGGAAGGAATTAATTGAAACGTCAATCAATACTGCAGAGCGTGCTCGTCTCCTGGCTGTGGGAGAATGGGAATCGGGCCTCTGGTTACAGGCTCTTCCGTCAGCTAATCTGGGAACGATGTTGGACAACAATGCTTTCCGGCTCGCCATGAGCTTGCGCTTGGGTATTGCTTGTGTCGCATCTCATCTTTGTCAATGCGGTGAAACTGTCGACTGCCTTGGTCACCATGGCCTGTCCTGCAGCAGGAGCGCTGGTCGGATTTCCCGTCACAGTAACTTAAATGGCATTATACGTCGCGCTCTTGTCACTGCCGGCGTACCAGCTGTTTTAGAACCCAATGGTTTGGTACGCAGCAATGGTAAGAGACCTGACGGTATGTCATTGTTGCCTTGGAAACTGGGTCGGCCTTTGGTGTGGGACGCAACATGCGTCGACACCCTTGCGCCATCCCACGTTCTAAGTTCAGCGGCCTCACCCGGCGCTGCTGCTGGAGCCGCGGAAACCCTTAAACGGCGGAAATATAACAACCTGATGGGTAATTATATTTTTGAGCCGTTTGGGGTTGAGACGCTCGGGACATGGGGACCAGGTGCACGAGTTCTTTTTAAGGAACTCGCAAAACGTTTGGTCGACGCTACCCGTGACCAAAGGGCTGGCATGTTTTTGGCACAGCGAATCAGCATTGCTATCCAACGTGGCAATGCTGCCAGCCTTTTGGGCACGTTTCCCGTCATAGACAAAGATGACGATGAATTTTTTGATGCAATTGTTAGCCTTTATTTTGTAATCCATATTACTTAATATTGGTTAGCAAGTTTTCTTTTTATAGATAGTTTTATTTATCTTATAAGTTTTTAGTTTAGTTTAGTATAATTAATATAGTTTAGCAAATAAATATTATTCTATTCTATTCTAACACAGACGTATCTTTTATTTTATTGTGACGACAAAAAGTAAAAAAAAAGTTATTTCATCGAATTTTTTTGGAAGTCGGTTAGAACTCAGATAAAAAAGTAAGAACTGTTTTAGATTAAGTACTTATTTATTTTACAAAATAGACTTTCTTGTTTACATTGTATTTTTATGGTGTTGTTTGTTTCAGGCCTCAAATAGAATGTGCGCAATTTTTCCATATTTTGAAATAAGAACACAAAGGAAACGAACAAAAAGCCGTCAGAATGTCTATGATTTCCCGCCATTTTTAACAGCTGTGACCTTACTACGATGACTACTAAAATAAAGGGAAATGCGAGTAAGAGATTTTATTCTTCTTTTATTTTATCGTACTCATATATTCGTGCATGTTATTTGTTTGTATGTTTGTGATCGAAAATCTAAATAAGACCAAGAGTGTAGTGGACTATGTTGTTCTAAGTTTATAATTTAACTGTTTAATGGACTAAATGGACCCACAGTGGATAAGGTCTCAAGTAAAATCTAGAATCAGTTTTTATTTTCTAACAAACTTACAGAGGTTGAAGAAAAAATATGGCATTCTAGAAGAAGAAGAAGAAGAAAGAGTAGGTATTTATTGCAACCACATAAAAACATCAATGAAAAAAAACAAGTAACTGAACTAAAAAAAAATATAACAAAAAAGGCAAACTTGGCAACACTAAAAAGGTTACCACAAACTTAGTTTCAAATAACGTACGCAGTTTAAAAAAATCTTTAATTACTTGATAAAGAGAGTAACATTTATGAACCTAGTCTCTCATAATATCTCTTTCAGGTAGGACTTGTAAGAATAAGTTTTCTTACTTTAGCGAGTTGGATTAGAGTAGAATACAACGTTTATGGGTATAGTTATGTAGTATTAGGAGGATTGTCGTACTTACGTGAGTCGGAACTAGGTTGAACACAGTCAGGTGTGGCTAATATGAAATACTAGCTTTTCTTCGCGGCTCCGCCCGTGTCGGTTATCTTGGCACATTATAGCCTATAGTCTTCCTCAATAAGTGAGCTATTTAACAGTGAAAGAATTTTTAAAATCGGACCAGTAGTTCCTGGGATTAACGCATTCAAACATACAAACAAACTCTTTAGCTTTATAATATTAGTATTAGTATAGAACTATACATCTGTACTAGTTGTTAGAAGTCGGAGAATAATTATGTTGCGTGGGACGTGATAATTACAATAGTATCTATTGGTATGTATTGAATCATCTTCTTCATGTGTTGAGATGAATCGTTAGTATAGAAGTTATGATTGTGTTTTCAGTAAAGGATAAAGTGGAATCTACTTAACATATTATTAAAACGTCTACATAAGGTTTGTTTATTTGTTACTCTTTATTTATCTAGTATTGTTTTTGTCTGTTTATATTTGTTTTTAAGCCTCAAATGTCCCCGGGCAAATTCCTCTGTTTTTTTGGTCGTTAGTACATATAAATGTTCAACCTGTATTCAGTCTCTATCTATCATTGTAAAGCTTTTCTTAAACAAAACTTTGATCTTGATCTCAAAAAGGTAATTTATCCTAAGAGATCACAAAAGAAACGAAACTTGTGTCTTTTACCTTCACAGAAACCTATTGAACAGTAGGTACACATCTAATAATAGCTCTAAAGAGGTCAATCCCTAAAAGCCAGTCAAAGTACATTAAGTTACAAAGTAACCTTTTTATATCATTGGCGGGATGAGGCTTCGACTTGTGTAAAATGTCATGTTTCTAATAAACCTATGTGAATCCTTGTGAAGGTTTGGGTGAAACTAGCTTTATGTGAAAATACGCTTAAAATCGATCATAGTTTCGATTACAGGACCATAAATATCTCGGTATCATTATTGACAAAACCTTACATACATTGATCATAATTATTTGTTTTACGCTTAGAAACTGTTGCTATATTGAAATACTTCGTAATATTTACCATTGACACTCAACCTGTTGTACCATGTTGTGTGCTTATCTGGGGAAAGAGCCTCGAAGAACGTCTTTATAAATTTGTAAAGATCGGATACGGATCTAGTTTACCAGGATTTTAAGTTCCTGAGAGAACGTCAACTTTTTATACTCAAAGCTTAAAATGTATGCCAAACTTAAAGATCGGCCAGAATACCAAGACCTGATAAAGAAAGGAGTCTTAAGAAATGTGTTTCTACCTTATGTTTCCGAACTCGCAGAGCTTTGTACTTCCTATACGCTTCCAGATACCTACAATTTAATAATAGAGTCTAAGAAAATAATAACTTAATAATAACTTGATAAATCATACTAAGAAATAAAGACTCTGCTATTTAGTCTATATAGCACGCACACACGTGACGCCGTTGCTGGAAAGCGTCGCGACACAATGGCTGAGAAGCATCGCGACGCCATAGCTGAGCAGCGTCGCAACGCCGCAACTTGTAAGCCTTGCGACGCTATTGGAGCGTCGCCACGTCATAGATAAGAAGCGTTGCGATTCCCTAGCTGAGAACCGTCGCGACACTCTAGCTTAGAAGCGTCGCAACGCTATAGCTTGGCGGCGCGGCGTCGCGACACTTTATATGGGAAGAATCAGATTTGAAAAAAATGTTTAGTGTTAGCCCATTTATCGAGGAAGGCTACTATTTACTCCGATAACCGAAACCTGAATCACAATTTACCCAAGCATCTCTTGCAAAACTGATGTCGATTACACTTGATCCTACGAAAGGTTAATGGCACAAATCGTATTTATCACATTAGTCCTATGGGATTAATTTCCCATTTGTAAGGGTGAGTGCGCTGAGTTTTTGCTCAGCAGAGTAACAGAGGGATCTCGAAGGTTTGTATTATCTGGTCCACTGAGGGTTATCCGATAGTGCGGTATCTACGCCATGAATTACACAGTTCGAAGCGGCGTTAGCCTAATGGCTAGGGCTTCAGACTTGCGATCGTGTGCCTGCGGGTTTGAATCCCACCTATTGCATTACTGACGTGAACCATCTCGTAACACAAGCAATTTAGCTTAGCACGAGGGGTAACTAGGACTAGTAATGTGGGAACCAATGAGGGAATACTAGTAAGCTTAAAAAAAGATCTTGTAAATGTGGAATAGGTTTGTATTAAAGGTTATGTCATTTATTTGTCCGAATAGACAGAAACAGAGACACTACAGTTTTATAAATTGGAGGGTTATGTCGCTTATACTCTGTAAAATATAGCTTGATACCTGTGACGTTTGTCAGAATGACATTACTAGGGATGGGAGCGTCTTTCGTATTTTATCGATATCTATGTCGTTATGAGTTTCATAAAAAATTACATTGTAACGACATTGAAAGAAAGAATTAAAGATGTACCTTAGTTTTAAATGTTTAAATCATAATAAGGTGAAAAAAATGTTTTCTTTAGAAAACTCCCAACTATCGGTTTATTTTGCCATTCATTATTCTTTCAAAAAAAGAGCAAAAGTAACCCCAATATTATTTAATAGTTTATTTAAATGAAATGAAACAGTAGGAATTAGTATGTATTTAAAATTTTAATTGTCGAACGGTGTACATTCGAGATCAACATCACACTCAAATTCCGATTCATCGCTGGAGCAGTCCTGAAGATTAATAATCAATTCTTGATCACATATGTTGTCAAACTGAAGATCGCGCTCCCAATCTTTGTGTATAACATTTTTGGTTCTCTCAACTACTTTTTTCCAATCATCCGCGTTTACATGAACACAAGCTTCGTTTAGTAAGGTTAACATTTTGTTTGCTGTGAAAGGCGGTGCTACATTATGTCTAGCAGCGTAACCTGAAAAAATAACGATTCGATTAAGTAAAAAAACCTACAACAATCAAATCAAATTGTTTTATTTTGAATTAAATATATTCAGTATGTTTTCCAAACGTCAGATACATAGTTTGTCCGCCCATTCGGTTACACCGTACTGAGAAGAACGGGCAAGAAACTCAAACAAGAAATGTGTATACTCGATGTAATTATTTTTTTTAGACAACACTAACCTTTGACTTGAGCCCAGATTAGTTCTATTGCATTGTAATGGCAGTGATATGGTGGTAAGCGGATGACGGTATGGCCCATTTCCTTCGCAATTTCATCTAAAATATATTTTGGATTTCGGGGCTTATGAATGCTAACTAATCGTAGCAATTCTTTCTTGAGCATGCTGTTGTTGGCTTCTACTCCTTTGTTTTGCAGCCAAGTAATTATTTCCATTTTGCGATTGCTCGTCGTAGGTGCCTTGTCTATTTGCACTGAATGGTACGGAGCGTTGTCCATCAGAATAATATGTGGTTCACTCAAATTATTTAAAAGATTTAAAAACCACCCCTTAAATTTTGTAAAATCCATTTCTTCATGGTACTCTGTTGTTTTTACTGATTTGAACGCCAGCAAACAATTGGGCACAAAACCTGACGATGTTCCTGCATGAGCAATAATTAATCTTTGCCCTTTGCCTTCGGGTACCTTGGTGGTAGATTCTGCTTTATCATCTGTCCACGATCTTGATAGAGTGTGGTTTGCGTTGAGCCATGTTTCATCAAGAAAAACGACTTTATCCCAATCTGTAATGTCTTTGACTTTGCGCAAAAAGTCAATTCGGCTCAAAGCAATATCTGTTCGCTCCATTAAAATCTTTCTTTTATCGCTTTTTTTATAAGCAAAACCGATTTTTCTTAAAATCTTGGATAGCGATGGTAAACTTCCTTTAAATAAATCCGAGTCTTTCAGAGATACGGCTAATTTTCTTAACGTGGGAAATTCACCACGTGTGTAATACGCATAAATATGGTTGCGAATTGCATTGGCATCGAAGTCGTCAATTTCAGTGACTGGAGAAACTTTCTTCCTTTTTTTATTTGGCGTCGATAATAATGTTGTACCTTCGGCAGCCATCTCCGTTGACGATTCTCCATACTTTTCTTTGCTAATTCGAGCTACTGTAGCTCGTCCGATACCAAGAGCGTCAGCAACTCTATTGCACACTTGCTCCAATGGTAGTAGCGGTCCGCCATTTTGATTTTCATGTTCAAAATACTCGCGCAAACGGATCACAAATTCGCGACATTCACTGTTCAAAACAGTCTTTTTTGGTCTTTTCGGCATTGTGGTGCAAGAAAAAACAACAAATAAAGAGACAACAAAAAGGTAACAACAGAACTTAACAAAGTAACACAATAACAACAAAACAATAGGTAGCGTATACAAGGCGTCGCGTCGGCACTCGTACTGACTCAAAAAAGATGGCGCCCGCTTGTTTCCTGCACGCGAAACCATTATTGCCAGACTAAAAAAATACAAATCTATAGTAAAAACATTATTTTATTTAATAATTTTATCCATTTAATACTAGTGATATTTTCATACTATTATTTTATCGATATTCGTCTGTCAGTCAGTTACACGACCCTACCAGTCTTCAAAACGCGTTTATAAAATAAGCTAACAACCAAAAAAATATTTAAGAAAAATTATAAATTATTTAAATTACCCTTGTTTTTACTGGTATCTTTATAATAACATGATTGTTTTTAAAAATGTGTTCTATTTTTATACACAAATGTCGTATTCATATTTAAAAACTTGAACTTTTTCAGAAATAAATTTAGTAAAGCTGTCTTTAAAACGGAGTCGCTAACGTCACAGGTATCAAGCTATATTTTACAGAGTATAGGTATGTATATTTTTTTGCCTAGAAGTTTTTGGTGTCGGCTTTAGAAGATAGGAGGTACCTAAATAGGTACAACGATAAACACGTTTCTGAGGACGGTGCTGGCTGCTGACAAGTAAGTAATTATAAATAATAATAATCTTTATTTTTTCATCATCACAAAATTATATACAGATAAAAATTTATTATAATAACTTCCGTGAGACGAATTCATAATTATTTAAGGATTCAACGGTTTACTCACGCGCATTCTCGGGAACGCCCCGCGTCAGCTCGAAACTAGTCGGGCGTTCCCGAGAATGCGCGTGAGTAAACCGTTGAATCCTTAAATAATTAGATAAAAAATTGTTCGCGCGTAATATAGAGACTGGTGTCTGAGTTAGGTTAAACCTGTGTTACAGATCACCAGGCCATCCCTCCGTTTGTTCGGTAATAATCTTTTAGATTTAGTATATAGTATATTACTAACAGTATCAATAAAATAAAAGTACAACACCGTGAGCATTTTCTTATATATAAGTAAAATTTTCGCGTTTCAGAACTGGCATCGCACCTAAGCTAGAAAAACCGGTAAACCATTCTAAGTAAGTAAATCATAAACTCCATGTCGCCAACGATTTTGTTGAGTTGATATTTCGTTGAAATTTTAAACTCATTAAAACTCTTAGATGAAGAATTAATGGACTGTACGATGAAATGAAAAGACAACATTTTATTGTACTTCCATCGTACATGAATACTAGCTTATTTTATATTCAGAGGCGTGATAAATTGTCAGATTTGCATTATAAGTGCACGAGCACTCTAAAGATATATCTGCCGGCCATGCAAATGTTTGTTCTAGCGCAGTTCGAGGCAGCAATCTGGAAGAGTTTCCACTGAACGCGTTTCGTCGCCTAAGTCTGAAGCTGTCTTCGTATCGACATCACACATTAGCAAACACATTAGTGCGACCTTGCATATATTTCCTGGACTGTGTCAAGGTGAGGATATTGAATTATATATCATGTTGAAGGCTACGGCTGAGTCTGGAATCCATATGTTATCGTTTAAGAACTCGTTAATACGAAGGGTTCTTAAACAATAACATTTGGATTTTGTACCCAGATATTTTTACTTTTTAAGTTTCTGAACTGAACTTAAATATTAGGATTGTGTATTTTTTTACTTAACTGCACGATTATGTTGTATTTATAGTTAACTTCAAATTATATCAAGCTCTTAAACGTAACACTACTCTCATAGCAAGGTCCACCGACATGGGTCTTTTTGTGAAAGAATATGTTAGCTAGTTTTAAGGTTTATATATTAACACAACTTTTAATATAATATATATGTTAGTTTGTAAGGTATGTATCTATGGGCCTTAGTTGCCTGATAATAAATGATCTATTATATATTATTATTATATTAATTGTTTCGTAATTTTTTCGTTAATTATTAAGTCGAACTCACTTCGACTCGCGACACCACCGACGCCGCTGCGGCGTCAGCTCATGATTAAGGACTCCTATTGAGTCTGAAACTAGTCGGGCGATCCCGAGAATAATCTCGTCTCACGGAAGCTTAGTCTTATTATACTATTATATTCTAAACTAAACTAGCTAAAAATACATCTTAATACAAGCTTCGGCACAAGAAGACCCATGCCGGTGAAACTTGCTACGAGAATAATGTTAGTTTAAGAGCTTGATTTCATTTCAAGTTAATAAAACATAATTATGTATAATTTCAAATTATATGAATGTATGTATGAGAATAAGAAAAGAAACAAAAGATCAGGCTATTGTGTAACTGTTATTATATGATGTACCTATAATAGTATAATAAGTATACATAGTGATATGTAGAGTGGTTAAGCATAAATGTGTGGTAGATAGTAGTAAGAACCGTTGAGGCTGGCATAGTCACGAGCCCGCCTAGCCAAGTGACATTTCTACAAGCGATAACGATGATAGAAATCGCTTCAATGACATTAAATGTATGAAAGTGACAAGTCTAAGTCACGTGACTTATCGGAAACAAATGTCATTTGCATACCGTCATTTAAGCGATTTCTATCATCGTTATCGCTTGTAGAAATGTCACTTGGCTAGGCGGGCTCGTGACTATGCCAGCCTCAACGGTTCTTACTACTATGAGCTGGATTGAGACTCTCAAAAAAAAAATCTTAATTATGTATGCAATTTTTTACGTGTTTTCGCAAACATATTGTTACACAAATATAAATTTATAACGTTTGTCTACTTTCGGTATTAGGTACCTTCGATATCGACACACAAGATGCAAGTGTGCAGAGATGCGGAACTAACAATATCCGCTCTCGCTACTCTCGACTGCAGCTATCTTGCTGTAAACAAACCAGATGAAAATATCAGTTTAGAATTTTTACCGCCTTTTTCTAGCTTAGGTGCCACTTGGACTGATACCTACGCGGAAATTTTAAATCCAACGCACACAACATTCTTAAAAAAACAATTTGGTTTTCCATGGGTCTTTTACTGGTAGATGGCTGGGTTTATAGGACACAATACAGGCTGCTTTTTTATAAATGAAAAAAAAAATGTTTCGCGTGAAATACGAAAATTCCATGAAAGTTAAGCCCGCGGACGAAGTCCCGGAGAAAAAGCTAGGGCATAATAAAGTTAGTATTGATACTTCATGACTTTTATTTACAGCTGTTAAGCATGCCGTGGCATGCCTGCCCATGCCACGAACGATTCCAAGAACACCATACATGTCGATAACGTTCGCTTAGAACTCACTCTCATTATAATCGTATAGTATCAAAGGTCACATCAAAACAACATCAAGGCTCATGTTGAATGAGTCAGCGAAACACATAGTACCTAAGTCGATACTTCATAATTTAGTTTTCTCCAAATTAATGGTGATATTGTGTTTATAACTTCATTTTAACGGACACCGCTTTTTGTATTTGTTAATTTAAGTATGACGTTTCAAACACTCTTCAATAAAGGTGATAGTGAAATGATAAATCGGTTCCTTTTATCGAATCAATTGATTCGATAAAAGGAACCGATATAATCACTTTTTATACTAAAATTATAGTAACAAAATTAACTTAGGTAGTCTGTCTGCCTGTTTATGATGAAACTTTCTTAATTAGAAAGAAGAAAGAAAGAAAATGCATTTATTCGCATCACATGCGACACATAAAATTACGTGAAATGTATTTGTAGTTTTAATTTATTGCGTACCAATAATAATAAAACCAGGTAGAGCATCAACTACTGTCAAGACGAATACCACCTCAGTCGACCCTTGACCATGACACCTGCAAAAGAGTTAAAACGTCAAGAACTAAAGCTCAAATAAAACTACAATAGAGTTGTTTACATCCCGTAAACCTAAATATTTTGAGTACTTCTTCTTAATTAGAACGTTAATCTGAATTCAAGAACAAAGCAGAATGACGACTTTTTTATTTCGCAATTCATTTAAAATGTACGTTATATTTTACGATTCTTAAGGTTTTAATACTTTCGTCTGTGCTAAAATTATTTTGCATAGCATAATGCTTTATGCAAAAACATAAAACTAGGGTTTAGTGACAATTCATATCTTGCACCTACTTTGTAACCGACTTCTAACACTTCCTGTGCCCAGCAGTGGGACGTTTATAGACCGGCCTCTTACAATATATTTCTCGCAGTTTATTATCAAGTAAGCGGGGCTCAGTTGTTGACAATCGATGGCTCTAGGCGAAGCGGCTCAGTTCTAATTGCTTCGCTATGACTAGACTAGAGGACATCACTACTGTCGTTGTCTGAATTGCTGCAATCATAATTGCTCCGTCGACTGCCAAAAACAATTTACTACAAGATTTGTACACATTTAAGATCAATGCGCATTTGAAGATTTATTTTTACTATAATTTTTGAGTATTTAAAAAGGTAGACGATAAAATAGATATTTGTAAGCGAATTTAATATTTTAATAAAATAAACAAAACTGTCATTTCTTTTATTAACCAATGCGAATTAACACAACAAAAGAAGTCTTATGTATTTTACAAAATTAAGATTAAAATTTTATTCTTTATATATCATTATTTATTTATTTATAAATAAAATTTTCAATTTCGTTTTACTAAATTTTATTTAATTGAGGTATGAATACCAGTATTAATCATAGTAAAATTTTACAGTAAATTAAAGCACTATACAATTTGATTTTGTATGAGCGCAGACGAAGCTATTAAGAAGTTTGTAGTAGGTAAAGTTTGGGGCGTCTAATTGGCGCGACTTGTCTTAAAATGATTCAAGTGTTATACGTTTAAAGTGGATGTATACCCAAGAACTGCCTCAAGCTACGAGCGTATAGGCGTTGACATTTGTCGAAGTATTGTCGTAGCATTGTCGTAGCACTGTCGTAGTCTCGTAGCACTGTAGTGTTTTCTCTCGCTACGTCTGCAGCTGTTCGATATTACTAGTATGATACACAACTATTTGGTTCGTGTAACACCTGCGTCAGCCTCCTGATCTAATAACCACTTATACTAATACTGGCTAACCCTGCTAATGTTATTTAGCCATATTAAAAACAAATCAGGAGTGGGGCCAACAGAAACAAAGATGCAAAGAAACACATATACATAGGTACCTACACAGACACGTAGACTCATTAATTTAGAGACACAGATTAAAAATGTATGGGTATTTAAAGTTAGGATCAGAAATATATAATACACAATGCCTCACAGGCAGCGGTATAAAAACATTAACTGCATGATATTGATAAAATGATTTATTGCTGAAAATTTTGTATTTATATAGAAGTTAGAAGGTCTAAGCTGTGCACCAACATTGGATGTCGACCATAAATCATGAAAGTAACCCATTGTATATTTTGTGCGCGTCAAAGTATTAATACAGGAGGTTTTTGTTACAGTGAAAACTTTAACGGGAACGTATAGAGGGATTTGCGATCGGGTGTATTGTAATAAAAACAAATAGCGATCCACTCCATAGTGGCCCACTTAGGACCAAATAAACGGGCGAAACGTGTGGCGAATTGTTTTACTTTTCAATCTGCGCCCGAGGCTGAGCCCGTCGCTACGTCGACACAATATGAACTCCCGTGAAAATTGACCTTTTAGCCACTTACTATTGTATTGTTTTCTGAGGTTTACGCGAATATTAGACATTGAAATAAAACTACTTTAAAACGGGTTCTATCGCGGTTTATTTTTGATTTTATAGTAGTCGTATCGTAGGTCGGAACACAAACAATTAAAATTAAAATTAAATAAAATTACAAAAATATGAAGGTAGAACGAGCAACATATCCTGTCAAGACGAATACCATCTCAGTCTGCCCGTGACCATGACACCTGCAAAGGTGTTGAAACGTCGGGAACTAAAATAAAAAATAAACCGCGATAGAATCCGTTTTAAAGTAGTTTTATTTCAACACTTACTATTGTTTTATGTGAACACGTGTTATTAAAATTGGTGTCGAAAAATTTTACTGAAGTAGCTATGATACTTTGGGGTTATACAAGCAAGCTATAATGGGTGTATGATGCATAATCATTTCTATAATATGTGTCTTCTGCCAAGCCTTTTCCCAATTTATGTTATTCGGCGTCCAGTCTTACCAGATTCAGCTAAATTCCGTATTTTACATGGACCGACTGCCTATCTGACTTCACTAACCCATAAGAATAAGAATGTTTTATTTGCGTGAAACACGGTTTGGTACATAGTTATTACATTGGTAATGTTCTGCATGTTTCGCCGTAGCATCGGCAAATATAAATAGAGTAGGTATTTAACAACTATACTTAAATGTCAATATACAAACATTATAATTAAATTAAAATTAATAAACAAATAACAATTTAAATTCTTAAAGACTAATAACACTACATTTAGACTATGTTGAAATTAAATTAAATCGTTTTTTCCTTATCTGTGTAACACAAAAGGTATTCCATTGTAAGACTGGTTGTCAGAATTGTAATGACTTAAAGATTAACAAACATCAGAGTATGACAGTCGGGACCAACGGCGTATCGTACTTTTTGAGGCACAGAAGGGTTGAAGTATACAAATGGTCACCCATCTGCAGACCAACCGCGGCAATCGCAGCTTAACCATTATCGGTCTTACGCCACGTACTTATAATTTATTTTTAAAAATATAATTAAAATGTACAGGTTTAGGCACCTAAAAATACACACAAGGCTTTGTACAGTAGTGGAATAATCTCATACCAACAATGATCAACAATAATCCTGACTAATATTATATATATTATGCGAAGATAACTCTGTCTGTCTGTTACACAATCACGCCTAAACTACTAAACTGTTTTAAATGCAATTTTGTACAGAAACAGTCTAGACCCCGAGAAAAGAGATACTACTACTAGTGCTACTTTTTGCCGCAATAGTCGACACCCACGCGGGCGGAGTCGCCAGATACAGCTAGTTTTCTATTAAATATAATTGATGTAAAGTTATTTATCTTGAAAATATCGCGGGACTCAACACGGAGATATTTCCAGGATGAAGCAAAAAGACAAAGCATGTGTACGTCCTCAATGTCAGGGCACATCCGAAGTGTCTCCCGCGAACTAGATATTCTATTGTAAGAGAAAAATACTCAGAAAATTTCATTTGTGGAGTCGAGGGCTTATAAATATTCATAAGAGCGACTGTTCCTCTCTCGTGCAACCCGCATTAGTCTACTTACTGCCTTACTGTGCTCAAAATATTCGCCGCACCAGATTTATTAGACTTTTGGCTTATACATTGGAAATAAATAGTTCTGTGTCATTTAGCGCAAACTGATTTAATTATTGCGTAAAGATTCGTCTCATTTTTTTATTACTGTATAATAATAAAAATTGCGGAACAACGCATAATACACACTTTTAATTAACTAAACTAAATATTCCCCAACCAGCACCGTTATCCACATAATAATTCCTAACAGTTCAATAGCAGGTATCTACCGAAAACTTAAAAAATAATAAAATAAAATTACAGTACTGTTTGGCTATAAACAAAGCAGCTCATAAATTTATTTTTTACCGATATTACAATTATAGCCTTTACTTCTGCTAAAATAATAAAAATCTGGGTAAAAATTTATAATAGCTTTAAAAATAAATTTATTACAAAACTTTTCGCATAATTCTTTCCTGTGATTAGCCGTGGAAAGTAGTCGCCATTTAAAGGTTACGAGAACTAATGAATGTTAGGTTAAATTTCAAAGTATAATTACCATAAACGTAAAGAAAATCTTCTATTTTAATATCGTTGTTCTAGAAAAAAAAAATCAGCATACATGTACTGTTTTATTAAAAGATGGTTTTCATTCATTTCCGTTGCCTCGGTCTTGCGTATTGTTCGGAATGTAGGCTATTGTGAAAATCCATACTTACAAACTACAAACAAGTCTTAAGGCCTCCGCTGCACAACATCAACATCTCTTCATTACTTTTTAATATTTTTGTGCGCAGTTTATTTACGAACCAATTATAAATTTTATCCTTAATCTAATTTAGACAGATTATATGAGAGAGGTTTGAAAATAATTAATTTTGGCGACCTCCTAAAATGTATACTTATGCGCATATGTGACGGAGTAAACCCAATTATGGACATGACTATACATATTTACTACTACTGGAAAGGCACAAGATAAAGTTTCATTCATAAGTCCCTTTTGACCCATCATGAAAACTACAGTTTATTTGTACCCAAATTAAAGGTGAGGTATTACAACGTGCTTTAAATAACTTAAAACGCGATCCCTCTTTAAGCACATGTATAAATAGTTAAAGTCCTTAATCTTAACGTCGAAACAGATAGGTCATCACGTGTTGACCTTTAGCCTCCTACATGTGAATTGTTCATGAAAGTGTCTGTGTGTAACATAGCCGGCAGTTGTTTTAATATTCACATGCGGTCTGCGATCTTGCAGGGTCGTCATCGACCCGGCGGGACCATGCCTGCCCCATGACGTCTATGGAGCCGTACGCCCAGGGTAACGATCTTTTCAAGGTCTTTTAGTAGATTCACCAACAGTGCGAATGCGAAATAAGTTCCAAGAAGTAACCAGTAATACTGGATAGGTTTTTTTTATGGCTCGACCAAGAAGTACTCTGCCATTTTTTGTTAAACTAGTCCCGCACTATGGAATTTAATCCTTGTGTCGCGTGGGTTTCACAAACATTCAAATCACATGCACAAAGAACACCCAGACTTGGAGCAAACATTTGTAGATCACACAAATGCTTGTCCCATGCGGGGATCGAACCCGCAACACGTCGCGCGTTGTGGTAATTAGCGTGGTGACTTATACCACTCGGCTATCCGTGCAGTCAATTCAACATTACATAGTTAAAAGTTACAAAAATATTCTATAAGTTAAGCATACATCGACGTTACAGTTCATTAGTAGGTTTGGTTTACTATGGAAGACTGTGCTACCTAGTTACTATGGGATACTGTGTACCCGGTAAAATGGGTTGTGGAGGTCAGACAGTCGCTTCATGTTAAAAACAGTATTCAGCTAAATCCGGTAAGACTGGAAATCGACGCCGACATAGCCTGGAAAAAGGCTGATGATGACCATACGTAAAGTCTATTCATTTTAGCGAGTGTTTAATAATCTGTCATGTCCAAATATGCACTTACACCTTGCACTTCTAAAGAAAAATATTTCAACCTGATTAATTAAAAACGTCAAAAATAATTTATTATTTTCTCCGCTTTTTCGAGCTGAAGCATGATACTTCCCTCAGTCGTTTTCGCAAAATTCTTAAGGAGTGTTTAACATTTCTTAAATATTTACTTTGTCATAATGGAAGCTTAATGGTTGAGATTTAAGCTTTATTTAAATAACGATTTTTGTATTTTGTGTCATAACAACTTTGACAGGTTGTGGCATTCGTTGAAAGCCCTCTACATGTGACATGCCTAGTATACTAAAGTAAGTCTTGCTTTAGTTATTATTCTGAGAGTTAGCCCACTTAACAGCAGATTCAACTGTACTTAAAGGTACGGAAAATATTGAAATATTCATTAATCATACTGGCTTTAAAATAGCCACAGACTTCTTCTCATGTGTAGAAAAGGTACATACATAATTGTAGGTAGGTAGGACCTATAATGTCTATTTATTTAATTTTACTTCGGATAAAAAAAAAACTTTGACATATTTTATATTTAAAATTTAAATAGTTTTAACATTAGTAAAATTTTAAGTTTAATAGCAAAAATGTTTCAGATTAAAAAAATGTCTCCATTGCTAACGGGCATATTCTATTTTATTTCTTCCTGCCCTTATCCCATTCATATGGGGTCGGCGCAATGCGTATTTTCCTTCCATTCCTCTCTATCACCTACTCGGCATCGCGGCATCCACTCCTTTCTTTCTCATATCATCTTTCACACAATCCATCCATCTCTTTTTCGGTCTCCCTCTTCTTATATGCCCATCCACAGTCATACTTATAACTTGTTCAGTTATGTGACTTTCATCCCTAAATATATACCTAAGTATGTTTATCTGTGGTAATCTTTTCAAGCATCTACTGCACTCTAAATATAGTTATTGACCATGGCACAGTTGCGAAGAGCTTAGTATTCAACGCTGAGCATTGCGGGTTTGGAAGCTGGTTTAATCCAAGTGAAGAAAATTTGTATCCTCGATGTTTGTTTCTGCTAAGTGCGGTGCTTCTACTTATAATCCCAGTTTTAGTTTATAGGCGAAATTTTAGTAAACACTGCTTTCTATATGTTGTTATTTGACGACCTCCGTGGTCGAGTGGCGTAAACACAGGTTTTCAAGGTTTCTGAGGCCAGGTACGATCCCCGGACGTATCAATGTAGAAAAAAAATACTTTTCTACATTGTCTTGGGTCTGGGTGTTTGTGGTACTTTCGTTGTCTCTGATTACATAACACAAGTGCTTTAGCTACTTATATTGGATTCGGTGCAATGTATGTGATTTTGTCCACAGTTATTAATTATTATTATTAGTTATGTTTAAAATTACAATTTCAAATAGTAGCAAGATTGACTGAAAAATGTTCTCTGTCATAAGTTTTTAATTAATGTAGATTCGATGCAGAGCTTAAAAGAATCTAATTAATTCCTTAACAATGCTGAGCCCTCAGAGAGAATTCTTTCGTACATACAAAGTACCTACAGTTTTTGTTTGTTTTAAACCCGACATATATTTAGACTGTTTTCTGTAACCTTCCTATTAATAGAACTTTGACAGGATTGCCTAAAGAGGCTTCATTACTTCGTTATTTGCGGCGACCTGAATAAAAATTCAAACAAAAGTAGGTAGGTACCTACTTCAATTACGCAGCGAACCAGAAGTGTATCTTTGATGATATTGTAAACAACTGTGCTTATGTCAACAGTATCTTTTTCCTACGAGTCTTTCGCATGATACGACAAATTTTAATGTAATTTTTTTAGTAGGTGTCCCTGATACTTTCTCGTTTGTTTTTGTATTAGTTCGGTTTATATATCCTTTTAGTTTTACATCTCAAAATCTCCGGCATCGTTTCCTTGTTTCTTGAGTCAAGTTTTATACCCATGTAATGCGTTGACCCAGATAATATGTTATGTAACTTTAACTACTTTTTCCAGTAAGTATATTACTTTTTCTGAATTTTATCCGATTCCTTTTTTGCGTAGGTACGTACGTTACTATTATTGGGTTAACATCTAGAATAATGCTTTGGGGCATATTAAATCATGAGGTGCCTACTTACGTAATAATTTATTTGACAATTTATGAACTCAAGTTATAATAAAAGACAACATTCCGATAAAGATGTATCTACTTCTTTCTATAATAATAGATATCTCTCGATTGATGCTTAAATATGTAAATGTGTATCCATTGCTAAATATAAAAGTAAAACCTAAGCAATTTGGGAATTTTGATTTAACTTTTTAAAGTAGGTAATAAAATGTAAGTATATTAATTGAAAACAAAAGCCAATTTCTGCCGAACCTATGAATAGGATAAGGGCAGGGAGATGATTATATTAAAAAATTAGTTAGGTAGTTAATAAAAGCCAATTCCTAAACATATTCCTATTGTTCTAGAAACTTCTGCAATGCAATACGTGCAGCTCTCGGTTCTAATCGGACATTATAAATGTATTGCATTAAATAAGAAAACAGGACACCCGTGCGAAACAATTCCAGAGCTTCTCCAAGATATTGTTTTCTTGGCTCCTGCTGGTTGTTTAAATGCAGTTATATAATTACATCAACGTGCTATGCAGCCAGATGGCTGGCTGTGGAAATACAAGCGATTGTTACTATAGATATAGAATGTATGCTGGAAATCTTTAAATGAAAAATGTGTACTAAGCTATTAAAGTAAAATTGGTTAAATCTAGCTTTATATTTTTAAAAGTAGGTGTTACCCTTTTACCATATCAACATTGCAAGTATTTCGACGCAATAAAAATACAGACTGAATATTTTTTTATTCAAGTTTCATTAATATTTTCAGTGATTTGTCTTCGAGTGGCTTGTATCTGGAGAAATGACAATACGGTTCGTTAAAAAAAAACCTGTTCTTACAATACGGCTTAGGTATTTGAAAGAAAATTGGCGAAGATGTACCTGCAGTGTACCAACTTACCTAATTTTGTGGCAGCAGAGTCCTCTAGAGGCTAGAAGGAAGACATTTTTCTGCATGGAGTACTGCTGCCGCATTCCGGTTTCATTCCAATTTAACTTGCGGTAAACGTTTACCAGTCAGATAACTTTCTGGTTTAATTAAACTAGTTCATTGTATGTAAGTAAGCTTTGGTGGAAGCATAAACTAAAGTAAGACTAACATGAAGACGTCTTAGGTTACAAACTGCAGAGAGACTTTAAATACATACCTTTTGTGAAAAAAGTCGGAAAAGTCTTAAATGTTGACCTCCATCTTACAAACTTTGAAACAATCAAATTGTTTGATTCTTCTGCCAAGCCTTTTCCCAAGCTATGTTGGGGTCGGCTTCTAGTCTTACCGGATTTAGCTGAATACCCTATTTTACATGGAGCGACTGCCTATCTAACCTCCACAACCTATTGCTAGGTAATTCAGTATTCCATAGTAAGACTGGTTGTCAGAATTGTAATGACTTAACGACTATTAAAGATCACTGTATGACAGTCGGCTAGAAAGCTTTTGTAGCAAAATTAATACTTTCGTAATTACGTAAATATCTAGCAAAAACTGGTCTTATAATTGTTAGAGTAGGTAGGTACATTGACAGTCGAATTTAAAACAGGAAATAGGTACGTCAAAACTTTTTGATTGCAACCGTTCAATTTTATTGCAATTTTTTCAAACGAACTTTATGGAAATTTGTAAATTTTCGCGGTACCAACTAAGCTTTCAACTCAATGGAACGTCGACTTCAAAGTTTAATGAGTTACCTAATTTGCGAGCATTTCAATTTGATTGTTTGGTTTGCAATATCAATGAAAATGTTTGGCGAGGCACGTTACAAGAATAATTTGTAGAATATTTTGTGCCTACGTAGTTGCCTTAATAAAACAGTCTACTAATTAGAAATACATAAACAAGCTGAATAAATAATTGCAAACGTTTTATAATCAATTGTACTTTTTATTATAGGTACCTGCTATAAATAATTTAATCTCTTGGGACAGCTCACACACGGCCATCTGATCCCAAACTAGGCAACGCCTATACATACATATTATACATAAATTACACCCAGACGCAGAACATGATCGTGCTCATCACACAAAGATTTGCCCTGGGTGGGAATCGAATCCACGACGTCCGGTTTAGCAGTTAGGGTCACTAACCACTAGACCAATAGGCCCGTCATAGATTGCAAAATACTAAATAAAAAGTAGGTAAGTAAGTATACTTATCTACTTTATATTGACTAAGAATGTTTTATTCACAGTGACCATGTATAAATCGATTCTTCGCTACTTAATTCGGGATTATTCAAATCAATTCAGCAGGCTTACCGAATACACTTCCCTACGCCTCATTGGAAGGGAACCCTGAACTCTCAATACAAATGAGCTCAATAAAGAAAGCTAAAGGTTTGCCAAGTGATATATGAATCGAACAAATTACCTCAATTCTTTTATAAGCCCCATCCGAATCACTTCATCTTATCGATTTGAATGTTTAGGCGCAATTTTCATAGCCACTAACTAAAATACACTTTCTTACTTAAGAAACAATCTTTATTTGATTTCCCATGATAATATATATTTTATTTACAAACTAACACCCGAATACTTTTATTTCTTTAAAAAACAAACGACGCCCGCACTATGGAATTTAATCCTTGTGTTGCGGGGGTTTCACAAACATTCAAATCACATGCACATGATACTGAATCGCTAATTAACTTTAAGATGTTGTTAAATTTCTATCTGTCGCTATTTTACACCCTTAAGTGACAGAGAGCAAGTTATAAGTATGACTGTGGATGGGTATATAAGCAGAGGGAGACCGAAAAAGAGATGGATGGATTGTGTGAAAGATGATATGAGAAAGAAAGGAGTGGATGCCGCGATGACGAGTAATAGAGAGGAATGGAAGGAAAATACGCATTGCGCCGACCCCATATGAATGGGATAAGGGCAAGAAGAAGAAGAAGAAGTGACAGAGAGCATGAGACATAATAGCGGCCTCAAATACCTATTGACGTTTCAGTATTCGGCTATTATTAAAATTTATTTAAACTTACACACTTAAAATTAAACTTTAATACTTATGAAATGTTTCTTTAACGTTTAAATTAGCCCAGACTAGAATTTGAAGCGAGAAAGATAAACAGTTTTTATTTATTTGGATTCAAAGTCACGGGAAAAAGACAAATATAGTGGCAGATACATTATAAACAAAAAAAATGGTAAGTAGGTATTGTGTCACAAAAGTACCAAAGCTTGTGGCCAAAGCACCTTTGCCTATCTCAACTTTTGTTTATAAGCTGGTGAATGATTTTGTTGCCTGTACGAATAGATCTTTGAGGATTCAAAAAATGTGTGCATAGTGGGCAAAGCCGGAAGCAAAAGCCAGTGTAGACTTACTGAGATTCCCACATTTCCCACTCGTCCTTTATTGTTCCCCGCTTGACCGTACTAAACATAATTACGTATCCGTTAATATTGTCACCATTAAGTACACTGCGAGCATTGTCAGCCTCCATTGTACTTGATTTATAATAAGATAGCCACTTATCATAAATCAAGAACGTAATAGGAGATAAGTAACAATATTAGCATAACAATTGATTTGATTGCTCGATACCTAATATTGTACCATATAGCGCGCCTTATATTTTACCAAACTTTTATTCCCCGTTTATGGCCAATACTTCGGATAAATATTAAATTTTTGACACAAACAGGCGCGGATTTCCCTATAGGCCGAGTACGCCCGGGCCTAGGGCGGTAAAATTTGGTCTTTTCTTTTTTCAAGTAGATGCATACGCGTCTGTGTAAAACTAAAAAAAAAGTCCATCTATAGCATCCCGCAAAAAATAACATGCATTTACAATAGTTTATTTAATTTTCCATGCTGCATTGCATGCAGCACATAGGTAGGGGTGGGGGCGACAATCTTTCGTAGGCCTAGGGCAGCCAACGTATCAAATCCACCCCTGACACAAGTATTTGAAAACAAAAACTGTCTGCCGCCATTTTTATTTCACTAATAAAAGTTCTCTTCTAATTATAATCTTCAAATTCGTAAAAAAGTTCTAATCTTTGGCTAAACCAACCTCATGAGGTGGTCGCAAATGTGACCATCTATCTCTTGATGTCTTTGTCAGACAGAGTAAGCTAAGCTGGTCCTCAGGCGTAGGTCTATGTCAGTCGGTTAACTTGACATATAGGGCCCCAATGTCTCGACGCGAAAAGGAAGCAGGGATGTACCTATTAATTAATTTATTGTTTATATATTACATACCTACTTTTAAATAATAATAACTATTTAATATTGTAACTACATCAAAATTTATATTCAGTGCTTGTTATTTTTTTATTATTATAAATGTTATGTACGCCTTATTTGTCGTATAAATTAGTACTTGTATTGTAATATTAAAATTGACATACTTGAAATGTATATTGATGTGGCTGTAGGTACTATATAAATAAATAAATTGATAATTTTCCTTACCAAAATTATCAACGTATCAGAGAAGAATAGAATACAATTTTATTTGCTTAAAATGTATTATTACAGCTCTTATAATATAAGTGAATCCAGTTTTTAAATATTACACTACTAACTAGGTATATTTCGCGCAAATAAATTTCTATCTATTCTATTCACCCCCCCCCTAGCCAAGTGACATTTCTATAAGCGTTAACGCTGATAGAATCGCTCAAATGTATAGAAGTGACAAGTTTGAGTCACGAGACTTATCGACATCAAATGTCATTTCCATACATTTAATGTTATGCGTTTTCTATCTTCGTTAACGCGTTTAGAAAAGTCCCTTGGCTAGGGGGGGTGAACTTCTGGAAGTGGAACTTACATTAGATAAGTTAATTTTTAGTAGGTCGGTATCTAACAAAAATTCATTGTTAAGTACGTAATTTTTATAATGGCATCCATAACAATCAAAAGCACTTTAAATTTTATACCGCTATAACCGGACAATGGAAAACGATTAAAGCTTCTAATTTAATTTTTATTCCGACACGCAGTTAGTTAATTATTTCCAACTTAAAAAGAGATTAGGTACTGAATTCAGTAGTTCTTACCTACTACTGTAAAAAAATACCTAAATAGCTATAAGAAGTCTTGGAACGTTGCATAATATTTTTTCATGTAATCCTGCTTAAATTCTTTTAAAATACTTACAGACAGGCCCATGACACAATACATACTTACGTCTTAAAACCAAATTCATTAGGTACATACGTAGGTACATATACGGCTACACATCAAGCTATACATTCCAGTATAAGCTGATCTTGCATTATATAAGATTTCCGTACACTGCGAGGTCAGCATAAACTGGAAATGTATAGCTTTTTATTCCAACAAATAGATTTATTATTATATCTCCAACTTATTTGACCATTTGGTTGACGAACAATACGCGTTTTACCGAAATTTGAAACCTAATGGTTTCAATTAACATTTCATTATTGGTTGAGTTAACTCAGGATCAAAAAACAGCCTTAGAAGTTATTAGCACCTACATAAAAAAAATCTAAAGATGCTATTCATTGTAAACTTGGACGTTTGTGTAGATAATTACAGAAGTTTTGGCGAGGACGGCAAGGCCACTTAGCGTTTTAATATTCAGCGGGTTCTCTTTATATTTTTAATGTAACCCTTTAACGGTGACGGGATGAAAGCAGGCGAGAAATCAGTAAAGTGAAGGCTTTTCTATTCATTTTTCTTTGCATACATTTTACAATCTTTTAGCGGGTAACCCTCCTCACTGGGGTATCTGAGCTTTTTATTATAATATTTTATCGGCTTTGTATATTTATATTGGAATTGTACGTAATCATATTATAATACCACGGTACAAGACAGAACTGTCTTTAGATCTCTGCAGTTAACTAACTTTAACAATTAAAGAGTAGTAGGTACTTAGTTACGTGTTCTCTTGTTTGCCTAATACACACGTATTCACGTGTTTACAAAAGTTTAATATGATTCTAATGTTGAATGCTACGTAACATAGGCTATGAGGTGATTTTGGGTTTATTCGTTACCATCTTTTAAGAATACAAATCTTTCCTATAAATAATGTTTTTGATTTGTGTAGATACATGTTTTATGTATCTGTGAAAAAAACTGTCAACTTTGACCTTAAATTTGACATTACCGATGACATCATGACAATCAGGGCATATCAAGGGCATTCATTTGTTTGTTTACTTAGTGTTCGAACTTGCATTTTCATTTGTTTTCACATTTAAGGCATTTACGTATTTACCTTATTAATTTATAGATAACAGTAAATAAAATGACTGCTATATCCGAAGAATATTTGCGTGCAATTTTGGATAAAGTTGCGGCAAATTATAACTTACAAGATTGGGGTTATAACCAAGAGAAGTTCGAAAGTATTGCACAGAACTACTTCGGACTCATACTGCCTATTGTTTTGACAGGCAGACACGAAGGGAAGGAAGTTAAAATTAATCTGATTTTGAAATTAGCTCCGACCGACGAAAGGTATCGTGTCAGCGGCGCAATATCTGTTATGTTCGCTAGAGAAATTTTTGTTTACTCTGTTATACTCAAAAAGTATGAAGAAATACAGAAACATTTTTCGCTACACTTACAGTACATTATACCACAGTGTTATTACATTCAGGCGGAGTATACCAAGGAGGTTATTGCCATGCAAGATATGTGTGGCGAGGGCTACAGGCCTTACACTCATGAAATATTCCTTGATTTAGAGCACATTACAATTTCTTTGAAGGCTCTTGCTAAGCTTCATGCGTTGTCATTTATTCTTAAAAAAAGAGATATTGAATTATATAGTGAAATATCAAAGATTTGTGTACCATTAACAGAGCATTCAAATGCTAGGTTTATGGTTATAATGAGGGATAGATTGGATAAAGCATTAATTAAGTTTCAGAATACAGAGTTTGTTCCACTGTTACAGAGGTTGAAAGTGAAATGTGCAACATTTTTTGATCTAGCCAATGATTCTGTACAAAATACATGTATTTGTCATGGAGATATTTGGAAAGAAAACATACTATTTAAATATGAGGTAACATTTAAATATTATTTATTATGATACAATATTATAATAATAATTTAAATAATAATTTAAATAATAACTTAATAATTTATTAGTAACTCATGCTAGATACCACCTACATACTTTTATAGGATTTAAAAGGAAGTAGATATTATTTTAGTATGATAAACTATGTTTAATTTTTTTTTTCAGAACAACAAGCCAGTCTCTGCTTGTATGATAGATTACCAAACAGCCCGCATATGTAGTCCAGCATTTGACACATTATACCTCATCATGAGCAGTACAAGCACAGAATTAAGACAAAAACATTTTCCACAACTATTGGACGAGTATTACCAAACATTTGATCAAACATTATTGGAAGGAGGCTTAGAATCTCAGATGTATACAAAGCAAATGTTCATCAATGATTTGAAGACTGTTTCACCAGCTTGTTTGATCACAGTTAATACAGCTATGTGGTTGTCAAATGGCTTGCAAGAGGAAGGCCATGTGAGAAGTAAACAAGTATTTAATACTCCGGAGGAAAAGCAAATAGCTGCAAATAAATATATAGGTATTGTTAAAGGGATTATGGATGACCTCTCTACTCATGGTTATATATCTTTGAATGATTTGTGATATGTCTTTTATTAAAACTTGTTATTTTTGTTGTTCTATCACTATGTGTTAAAAAAAAAGGTTTTTATGTTAACTAACTTGTGTTGTTTTTAGTTTTTGTTATTTATGAATGATTATTATTTTGTAATCAGCAAATGTTCCTATTTAGATCTTAAAATCTATACTCAAGGTAGATATTGGAATCTATACATCTACATTATATTATTATAAATAAAATTGGAGTGTCTGTTTCTAATATTAAAATAACAGCTTTTTGCTACATGCATATAAATATATATACAGCACATGTACCAAAATATAATTTTTTACAATGTTGTCTGACTCTCTGTCCGTCTGTTTAATCCCGCTAATCTCTGAAACGGCTGGACCGATTTTGACGGGACGTTCACTGGCAGATAGCTTAGGTAATAAAGAGTAACTAATGCTACTTTTATTATAGTTTTTTTTTTAATTTTAATTTATGGGAACGGGAAAACTTACGCGGGTGAAAACGCGGGGTACAGCTAGTGTTATATAAAGTTAAAGAAGCTACAAATAATTGTTATGTACATATTAATTTATTTTGATATTCTCTATTTATGTTATGATAATGTTAAGAATAATTTGTACAAACTTGAACATTAAAACAATATTTCTTCTGAACTTTGTTGGTTAGTTACTTACCTGTTTGGAATATTTTAAGTTTGGGTAGGTATAAGTATTGCAAATTGTTTGTTTTTTCTTCAAGAAGTAAACCCAACAGGAGGTTGGTAGGTACTTATATATCAAAATTTAAATTGTTGTTGGTACATTATACCTATTTTGTAGAAAGATTTTATCTATTCAAAATACCTGCATAGGTACTGTATATTATTAATATTCAAGTAAGCTATTTTCTCAACTCAGTGGACACCGTTTTGGGTCATACAAATTAAATAACGATTAATTAAATAATATAAGTAAGTAGGACTGTCACATCATGTAGGTAGTTACCTACCTATCCATACGTTCGTATCTACATGAAATCACGCTCAATCTTATTTACATGTCTAGCGGGTTATCAGTTTCAATTAGTGACGAAACACTTCGTGACGCACTTCCGTTTGGCAATAAACAGGGTTTAATTAAACTACAATAGTTGGCTAATTTCATTTCAACATAGGAAATGACATATTCAGTTAGATGGATTGTCACGTACGGCACACTAAAATATACCTACATTTCTAATTGTTATTATTTTTTATAGAAACTGTATCACATGTTTATAAAAGATTTCGCCAAATTCAACTGCATGGAAATAATAAAATTACGTCACGGGAATTACCGCGAACTCATACATTTACCTTTTAAGGCTGCATGGAAATAGTCGATTAGTAGGTACAGGTCATCGCACTTACTGCCACAACGCGACATGCTGTGAGTTCGATCTTTGCGCGGACGAAATTTTTGTGCGATTCACACATGCATGTTTCAAATCTAGGTTTATAATGTAAAAAAGACTGCAAAGGTTACGTGTTTTTTTTTTTTTTACTATGGACGACGCCCGCACTAAGGAATTTAATCCTTGTGTCGCGGGGGTTTCACAAACATTCAAATCACATGCACAAAGAACACCCAGACTTGGAACAAGCATTTGTGGATCACACAAATACTTGTCCCATGCGGGGATCGAACCCGCAGCACGTCGCGCACAGTGGTATTTAGCGTGGTGACCTATACCACTCGGCTATCCGTGCAGTGTTTAAAAAAGGCGCTTAAAATATAGAAAGATAGAGTTGCTCAAAGGAAAAAGACACTTCATTACACAACATAAAAATGCCTAGGCTACTTAAGTAAGAAGCTTGTTTAGCGGTGTTAAGTTAGTTAAAAGTTTTCCAAGATGTTGAGCCTAGTTACAATGGCGCCGCTTCTCGGATTCTTCGTGTAAACTTTGTTGATCAGTTATTTTAATTGTTGGATGGTGTCCCGAGAGGAAGGCATCTTTATAAACGCTGCCAAAGCCTCTTAAGCTATTCAAAGGATTTATTCTATAAAAGGTACCTACCTAGACAAACAGTTCAGTCGGGATTTCCGAAGCTAAACTTGTACGATTTGCTTTGCGTTTGGAAACGCTTTGTGCTTTGTGGCCACAATTAGGAGATTGTTGGTTTTGTTGATCCTAGATTAATTAAGCCATTCAATACAAATACATCTGAAGTTTACCTACTTTGTTAAGAAGTTGTAATATCTGCTAGACCTTTAAAATTTACTATTATTAGAGGTAGAACCATGATAAAATTTTCCTTATATAAAAAAGGCTAATATGGTTATTCCAATGACAAGAAACAACAGAAAGTTTAATCTTAGGTACACTAATATTATAAAGCTAAAGAGTTTGTTTGATGGTTAAACGCTCTAGTCTCGGTAACTGCTGGTCCGATTTTAAAAATTCTTTTAGTTTTAGATATCCCTTTTGTAGTTTGTACGGGCTATAGCTATTGCCGATAACTGACGCCCACGCGGGCGAAGCCGCGACCAAAAGCTACTGCAATAATATACATACAAAAACTAGTTCCGCGGAACCTTATTAAGTTGGATACCTACAGACTAATCTCAGTTCCAAGTTGAATTGTTTGGGATGCGCTCAGCGTGTCCATATTTAGACGAAGACATTTAAGATTGAAATAAATTCACTCGCCCGTTCTGAATTACTGTTTGCCAACGCTGAAGAGACTATTTAGTTTTATTAAGTAGAACTCCTTGCTGCGACAGATGGATGCAGAAACGTTATTAGTTTCTTGAATTTCCTCAACGAAATATTTTATTAAACTTTTACTTATTTTAAAAGTAGATAGATAATATATTTTGCGGTGTTAAAATTTACAAAATCTTCGATAAGTCACGTGACTTGTCACAAGTCTAAGGCCCAATTTTTTAATCATAAATTTTTATTATAACAAATGGTTAACTGGCGCGTCAAGCCAGTGGTCGCAGGTTCGAGTCCTGCCTGAGGTTTAAGTTTTTCCTTCTACAATTTGTATTTAATTACAAATATTCGCTAACACATGCGATAATGTGTAAAAATAATTAATAAATAATAAGTATTGGGCCAGCGCCATCTCTCGGACTTCTAAATTAACACATTGTTAATCAGAGTCGGTGAGGCCAACCGTAAGGTAGGTTCACTAGATGTCGCATACGTCGCCCTATAAAGACGTCATAAGTAGAAGGAGAAATTCAAACTTCCAGGCAGTGACCTCGGTAGCTTAGTTGGTAAAGCGACTGGCGCGTCAAGCCAGTGGTCGCAGGTTCGAGTCCTGCCTGAGGTTTAAGTTTTTCCTTCTACAATTTGTATTTAATTACAAATATTCGCTAACACATGCGATAATGTGTAAAAATAATTAATAAATAATAAGTATTGGGCCAGCGCCATCTCTCGGACTTCTAAATTAACACATTGTTAATCAGAGTCGGTGAGGCCAACCTTAAGGTAGGTTCACTAGATGTCGCATACGTCGCCCTATAAAGACGTCATAAGTAGAAGGAGAAATTCAAACTTCCAGGCAGTGACCTCGGTAGCTTAGTTGGTAAAGCGACTGGCGCGTCAAGCCAGTGGTCGCAGGTTCGAGTCCTGCCTGAGGTTTAAGTTTTTCCTTCTACAATTTGTATTTAATTACAAATATTCGCTAACACATGCGATAATGTGTAAAAATAATTAATAAATAATAAGTATTGGGCCAGCGCCATCTCTCGGACTTCTAAATTAACACATTGTTAATCAGAGTCGGTGAGGCCAACCGTAAGGTAGGTTCACTAGATGTCGCATACGTCGCCCTATAAAGACGTCATAAGTAGAAGGAGAAATTCAAAATTCCAGGCAGTGACCTCGGTAGCTTAGTTGGTAAAGCGACTGGCGCGTCAAGCCAGTGGTCGCAGGTTCGAGTCCTGCCTGAGGTTTAAGTTTTTCCTTCTACAATTTGTATTTAATTACAAATATTCGCTAACACATGCGATAATGTGTAAAAATAATTAATAAATAATAAATGGTTAATTAACTCACCAACTTATTTGACCATTTGATAGATTAACAATTGATGAAAAAACGCGGTTTGAAACCATTAGTAATCATATTTAACCATTGGTTGAGTTAACTCGGGATCAAAAAACTGGTCCTTTAGACTTGTCACTTTTATACATTTGAGCTATTCGATCAGAGTTAACTATTGTAGAAATGTACCTTGTATAAGGGGCTGCCCCTTACCAATTCTTTTTCATCCAAGGATGACGAAGATCGAACCTATTGAATACCTAGATACTATTCTAACCACCTGTTGTTAAGGGAATGTACGAAGTTACCTATAACCACGTTTTTAATAAACGTCAACTGTATCTAATAAAGACATGAACTTTGTCATCATACGATAATCTCCTTATTGCAGCGTGTGGCCGTTTATATCAGCATTACTGACAAAAGTTATGTTACCATAATAAATTGTGTTAAGGATTAAGTTACCTCGCTTTTGTTATCCCATAATGCGTAACTAAGCCCATTAAAATAATAAAAGCGTCTACCTAAAGTGTAACTGTTTCCTTACTTTGAGGGGTTAATTTTATTTTAAAGTTGGCAAATATAAATTAAATTTCATGATAGTACGTTTGATTTGTTCCTGTTAATTACAAAAAGCTGCTGTGTACGTACTTAAGGCGATTAACACACGGCACCGCGCGCCGCCGCGGAAGGCGGTGGCGGTAAAGCGGATTTCGTAGCGGTACCCCGCGCGGTAAGGCGGTTTACGCGCCTGTCCGCGCGGCTGGATCTAACGCGGATTTGACCAGGTTGATCAAAGACACTGGCAAGACACTGGCACCGCCCCTCCGCGCGGCCGGCCGCGCGGACGGGCGGTGCATCACACACGGGGCGCCGCATAACCGCGCGAATCATCGTGTGTGCAGGATGTGTTATTGTCCTATTTAGTGTTCTGCTTCGTAAAAATGGATGAACCCAATATCTTCTTTTTAATTTCTTTTTACGCCATAAAAGCCAGATTATTGCCACCACTTCAGAGTCCATTCTTGCCAGTGTCTGTGATCAACCTGGTCAAATCCGCGTTAGATCCAACCGCGCGGACAGGCGCGTAAACCGCCTTACCGCGCGGGGTACCGCTACGAAATCCGCTTTACCGCCACCGCCTTCCGCGGCGGCGCGCGGTGCCGTGTGTTAATGGCCTAAAGGTTTTTCTAAACCGGCCTAATATAAAGATACAATGTATTAACTATGTGCTTTTTTAGTTTATCCATATTATATATATACAGGATTAATTTTTTGGAGGGGCTCGTGGCTAAGTGTAAGCCGTACGGTTTGACCGATAATAAAGGTTAAGCCGCGCTCGCCGCGGTTGGTCTGTGGATGGGTGACCATTTGTAAACATACCGAGACCCCTCCGTGCCTCGGAAAGCACGTTAAGCCGTTGGTCCCGACTGTCATACAGTGATCCTTGACAATCGTTAAGTCATTAATTACATTCTGACAACCAGTCTTACTATGGAATACTGTATTACCTAGCAATAGGTTGTGGAGGTCAGATAGGCAGTCGCTCTATGTAAAATACGGTATTCAGCTAAATCCGGTAAGATTGGAAGCCGACCCCAACATAGCTTGGGAAAAGGCTAGGCAGAAGACAGGATTAATTTTTAAGGAGTGCGTATATTCAACAAGGTAATCAGGTGCATAAAACTGAACAACTTTCCCCAAGAAACAAGGTCGAAATCTTAAAATGGAAAATGAACTTTTCTTACAAAGTGACAGATCACATGACTTTAAGATTTCGACCTAAGCTTATTGGAAAAGTTGTTCAGTTTTATGCACCTGATTACCTCGTTTAATATACGCACTACATGAACAATAATCCTGTATATGTTTATTAATTATAAGTCGCCTTTCTTCTTCGAAACAATTTCATAAAATGTAAATAAGTATTACTTTATAGTTTATACGTTCCGTCCAATTGCAGTCAAGAATAATAGTCCATGTTCTAAAACCTACTTAAATATAATTTTAAGATCAGTTTAATGAAGAAATAACATAAAAACATAACTAACCACTTCAGATTTTATATGAACTACAACGCAATTTAAAAGAATAATGTTGAAAGAACACGACTTGCAGTCTGAAATCAAGTTAAAACAATAAAAAAGTAATTTAGCTGCAGGAGAACATTTAAAAAATACTACGTTCTTAAGCTTGGAAGTGTCATAAATTTTCGTGGGATATGCGTACAAATGACAACATAGCAAGTGTTGGCGCGGCGCACTATGTGGAGATTGAGTCGGTTTCGGGTCATAAATCCATAACTTCTATGTTTGTACAGATTTGCTGCTGATTTTTTTTTTGTGTGTTCTTAAATAAGTGTACTTTTAAATAATATACTATTAATGGATATAAACATGTCTTTATTTGTCTAAAAAAAAAAAGTAAACTTGAAATGTTGAAAAATGTTCAGAAATGTCCGACTATATTTAAGTAATTTGACCTTAAATGATAAAATTAACACAAATTAAAATTACTTCAGCTATTATTAAGTTATTTTAACTAAAAAAAAAACCACTATTATTCAACTAGCTCTAAAGCTTCATCTAAAAATTCCATAGACTTTTTATTAGATGGTTTTCTTAAACTTGTTATTTAAGGGTCCGAAGTATACAAAAGTGTATGTAGAACATCTTCATTTGTAGCTATTCTAGAGCATTTTCTAGCATGATGATTCCTGGGCATCTTCGGAAAGTTGTCTTAGGGGTAACACTGAATAATGCCGAATGACGCTTTCCCCGTGAATTAGGACTTTATGGACAGATGATGGCATATAATACCACATATATTTATTAACATATCTTTGTGCTGTATCCAAAGCATACTGACCGAATTTTGTAGCAATATTTTTTCCACTTGGCATTACTTGAAGTAAAACATAAAATCGTTTTATCAATTCCTCGTCTTCACCAGTAATTTCTGCATTGCACTGATAATTTTGAAAACATCTTTCGAAGGGCGTCCTCGCTTTCCTGTCGATGTCGAAGGTTCAGATTCACAAGAAGCATCTTCCAGATTCTCAGTAAATATGACGTCCAACCACGCGCTTTCTTGTTTAAAAATATTTGCTTATTTTTGCCAGATTTCGAGTAACGTTGACGAAAGTTTGTAATAAGATTTTTTTGTACACTTGCTACAATCTTAGCGATATTTTCCTGGGAAAAGTTCGTAAAATTATCCCGTATATAACTTGTCAAAGCAACAACATAATTCCCGTCACTTTCAATAAAACAAGACATAAGTCACGTCTGGTACAGTTGATTTCACTCATTGTTGCGAGAAGGTAGATGGTTAGGTTAGTAAACTTTAAGTAACGACAATGACGAACGAAAAGCAGTATATAATTATTGAGTATTCAGAATCCCTATTTTATATAAAAATATTGATTTGAAACGTGTGCAAAATTGTGTTAGAAAGAACTTATTATCATTATGTGGTTATGCGATTTACGATAAGTATAATAAATAATTGATTATGTATGTGAACTAAAAATGGGGGGAAACATGCGATACATCATCTTAACGTAAACCGCAATTAATAAAATATCACAAATAAGACCTATAATAAGCATGAAGTCAAATAGCATCACCTACGTATTGGTGGGATTTTTTACTGTTTTATACTATAATAGATTAACATATGTAGTGCAACGAAATTGCAACTTTTTTTTTCTTCTTTCATTATAATAGTAAATTTCCCATCAAATAACATAATTTACAGACCTTCGGCAAATTTCGGCAACTGTCAAAACTCTAATTGAAAGTATCATGTACGCAAAAATGAAATGTCACGAGATAAATATTTCTAGTAAATATATTTACAAATATATAGTATTTTTATTCATACCAGTCAAAAGTACATAGTATAAGCTTTCTGTAAAGGTATAATACTTGTATAGTTTACATTGCTAGCTGCCTAGAAAATAATCTTGAAAATAATACAAATTCAGATTGTTTTGTGATAGTTTAGGAATGATCGTGTTTAGATGATCTTTTTTATAAACCAGTACCGACTACATGCATAATATATGTATAATATAGTAGATTAACTTCTTAGCTACAGTTTGAGGTATAATACGAGTACCTACGCCGATTTTTACAAAATGTATTTATGGCCAGCCTCTCTTAGGCACCTCCACATAGTGCGGCGCCAGTGTAGAGAACTTACTCGCGCGGTAAGACTGCACACATGCCCCCAATCGTGTGGGCCAGGTACCAAACAAAGCCTTAGCTTTGATCACTATTAATTCGGAACTTAATCTCGATCCTCTCACTATGCGGTGTGTGCTTAAAAGCGTGATTAGAAAGGTAGGTAGGTACATTGCATACCTGTGTTTTGAAGATTTTTTGTTTTCAGTTATTAAAACACTAACTACCGAATACTGAAACGCTAACTAACTTTAACACGTACTTAAATGTCTATCTTCACCATAAAAATACTTCTTATAACCATAAGTACAAGGTGCAAGAATGATGTGCATAGACGTCATCGACTTTCTATAAAAAATCTGTAGTCAATTCCCAAAAACTAACTTTGCCTAACTTTATAAAATTAATACTCAATACGTTTATTCTATAAAGTACAATTAGGTCATAAATATTAAAGATACAGAATTTACGGACCCTGTCTGGCACAGCGAAAACCTTAGATTTATCATCTCCAACGGTTTTTGCAATTAGATATCATCAAATTAGAGAAAAGAAATTCATGGAGAAAGTCGTGAAGGAAAAAGCAGTGTTTCAAATATGATTTCTTTATCAGTAAATGTTATTAATTTGTATATGTAGGTACTCGAATAAACATTAAATTCAAGCCTAAATACAGTAGAGACCAGCATGCCTATATTAAACAACACATCAATACAATACCTAAATAATAAATAAGTGTCGACAATATCACATACATTGCTCCGAATCCAAAGTGTGCGGGACAAGTAATGTGCGAGACAATGTGTGCGGGACAAGTAATGTGCGAGACAATGTAACGATGTAAATAGTGAAAGTGTAGTTCATAATAATATTAGTAAGTACAACTTGTTTTGATTATGTTTGTAAGATAGTACCTTTCTATTTAAGTTTTACCTTTTTATGTTGTGTTACTGTCTAATGTTAATATTTATATACAGTCTAGATAGATTATTTGAATACATTTTGTATCCAGTAATAGTTCATAGTTTGTTATCATATGTTTACTGATTCTTTGTTTTAGTCTTATGTGAATTGTTGTTGTTTATGTATATTGCTAATTTATAGTTAAGAATAGGATATAGAGTGTGAACAATTGTATTGTTTAGTGAACGTCTTATCGCTGCGATGTCCGGAAACGACTGAGCGAGGGGGCGGGGCCACCCGCCGTATTTATAGTACTGAGGCGGGGGGATAGGCCCTTTATATACTCCCGATATTTGCCCTCTCGCCGTTGCGTGACGGTACGTCGCAGCGGTATGAAATAAACGAAGTTAGTTAGTAATCAATGTAAACTTTAATAATAGCCATGACGCGCCAGCTCACGATTTGTATTTTGTAAAATATAGTGATTATAGTAATAGCGGGGTGAGGAAATGGTCCGCTGGCCAGCCATTTCTGTTTGTATAAAAGAGGGGTATGTGTCCCCGCTCGTGGCAGTTCAATTTCGGCAGCACTAGTGTAAAGGTTATGAAGAAAATAAAGCAAGATCTCTCAAGAATTTATGTATTTCATTCTCTCCACCAATCCGGCGTTATAGAAAAGTGTGTAACCTGCACACAAAGTAAGTAGCTAAAGCACTTGTTTTATGGAATCAGAGACAACGAAGGTACCACAAACACCAAGACCCGTCCCGGACCTCAGAGCTGGCGACATCTTGAAAACCGGTGTGCACACAACTCGACCACGGAGGTCGTCAAAATATTATGCAATAATAATTTTATACTCTATGGTCGTGTATTAACTTGGGAATACAGTTTAATCGCTTCTACCGAGGTCGTCTGCAAACTAAACTCTTTAATTTGCCACTCAAAGATTAAGATTAAAAAAGTTTCTCCAAATTAGTTCGGTTGACCGTTTAGCACTTCTCTGAACGAGGAACTATAATAGGTACCTTGGTAATTACGTTTGTCGTGTGCGGTTGGTATTGAGTTCAGCAGATTGTATCTGCATTTTAGATTGGTCGTGCTCGAGGCACTGCTGCAAAGCTTAACATTCAACTGTTTGTTTTATTTTAATTATTTTTCTAATTGTTACTCCAACGCCTGCAGTGCTAATTCAAGTCTTTTTATTGATGTTTTCAGTTGTAATTCTGTACTAAAAACGTCTGTTTTTACATTTCTAATAAGATTTTTTAAGTTTATTCTGTTAGAACGAGATGTAAGGTGATAGATAAGAATTGTAAATAAATAAGTATGAAAAAACTTTGTCTTTAGCGTTCTCAATTATGTATCAATACATAATTATAGGGAGTTATTTGTTTAATGGATTAACTACTTTGTCAGTAAGTTTGTCAAATTTTTGCATTGGTGACATAAAATTTTGCAAAATGCAACTCAATCTCACGGTAACAAATTTTTAAAAACCCTTTTAGAATTAATTGAAGTTAGAGAACCAAAAAAGGTTAATTAAATGAGCAGTGTAATTATACAATAGAGAAAAACTTTCTGTAAATTGTAAAACAAAGCTGCGGTGAGATAAAACGGGTGGCGCCGGGTCGTGAGTGATACTTATTGCTGAAATCTTTTAAGCTCGCTCCGGGCTGCTGGGTAACTGGCGATATATTTTGTGCTGCGCTCACAACCGGACATACTAAGAATTTCAATTTGAGGAAATATTACACATACATTTTACGTGCGTCGTATGAAACGGCAGTTGATCTTTGTGCACGTTTAGATGACATTTGTGGTTTGTTATGTAAGAGCAATGTTGGCTTCTGTTTGTTCATAAACGTAGTTCTTGACACTGAGGTAAGTTCTAGCTGTTTTGCTTTCTTTGTCTGGATGAGTGGCTAGCGTAAACATACGTTTGAAAATCATAAAATAGGGAATTCAGGTCGACTTTCATTTCAGTTCTCGTAATGTAGTAGCAGTCCAGAGCTACAAATATGTTCTTACTTACAATAACATGGATTGTGCGTCTTTTCCGTCGGGTAGGATTACCATGGACAACAAGAGAAAAAGTTCAAGCTATTAATGGATGAGAGTCTGTTAATAAATTTCTCTACATTTTTTTTTATAACACTGCCCGCACTAAGTAATTTAATCCTTGTGTCGCTGGGGTTTCATAAACACCCAGACTTGGAACAAGCATTAGTGGCTCACACAAATGCTTGTCCCATGCGGGGATCGAACGCGCAGCACGTCGCGCACAGTGGTTATTAGCGTGGTGACCTATACCACTCGGCTATCCGTGCAGTCATATAATATTTCTACTTAATATTAAATTTTCTCCAAGCCACATATGTAGACGATATTCAGTAGTAGTGATAGATAAAGAGCTTTCCAGGCCGTGCGTCCTGACGTTGTGTGCATCTCAAGCAGTCTGGCTTACCTCATTGAAAATCAATCAACCGCATATCGCGCAGTGCGCACCGCTGCCGACTAAAGTGCACTAGGAACTTAGTGTGCTAGATTTAAGACCTAATATTTTTAGAAGAAGGTATTTTGAGCTAATATTTTAGCTTTAGTAGAAAACTAGATACATAACCATTAATATATTAATCAATAAAGTATTTGTGTATACTTAACTAATAATATTGACGAGCCTGCTGGTCTAGTGGTTAGTGATCTTGACTGCTAAGCCGGAGATCGTAGGTTCGATTCCCACCCAGGATAAATCTTTGTGAAATCATGTCTTCCAGAGAAAGTTAATAGAATTGAATAAGAATTTTGATAATAACTACCATCATCATCTCCCTACAATACCTATCGTCATTACATTCCTCTCTATTACTCGTCATCGCGGCATCCACTCCTTACTTTCTTATATCATCTTTCACACAATCCATCTCTCTTCTCACACTCAACACAATTCTTTTTCGGTCTTCTTCTACTTGTATACCCATCCACATTCAAACTCATAACTTTTTTATAACCACCGTGAGAGTAAAAGTAGAAATGAAAATTTTCAGACCATCTGTTTACACCGGAACACATATGGCTTCAACATAATATGACACCCGGATTCAATCATAATCTTATTTCCTTTCCACATCCCTAACAAATCCGGTGTACTTTAAATCAACTCTTTAGATAAATTCAGGCGTCAAGAAATGCTCGATTACCTGATACGCTGTAATCCATAAAAGTTAAAGAGATTGTTTTAAAAGCGTTCAATGGTAAGTCGTTTTATTAGCTTCGAACGTTTATTCGGAGCGTCTTAGTGACCGATTTACTGTTGAGCCGTGGTAATCTGTGGATTCCTTTGAGAAGCACGCACGTCACTGTGAAGCTGATTGAAAATATCCAGCTTACTTCCCACGCCGGTTGAGCTGAGGTGGAATGTGGAAGCAATGAATTTAAAGACTTGGATATCTAGTTGTATATTTCTTGGGAAACGTTTTTTTAGCGGATAACACAAAAATACATTCATAAAACTCTTCATTCAACTTGATTTTTTTTGGTATGGTAAAAATTTGAAAACTGCACGAATACCCGAGTGGTCAGGTATAGGTCACCAAGCTAATTACCGCTATGCGCGACGTGCTGCGGGTTCGATCCCCGCATGGTACAAGTATTAGTGAGATCCACAAATGCTTGTTCCAAGTCTGGGTGTTGTTTATGCATGTGATTCGAATGTTTGTGAACCACCGCGACAAAAGTATTAAATTCTTTAATGCGGGAGTCGTTTTTTTAAAGAAAGATTTATAAAATTTTAATGCATAAATATAAAACTCAACATCTCTTATACAGCTAGTAGATCTAACAGATTCCTGAGATTAGCGCTTTCAGTCAAATAAACAAACTCTTCAGCTTTATAATATAATGTACGGATATAATACGTATCTTAATTCGATCATGGACGAGACTGTTTAACATATATTAAGCACAAAGGACCAATCCGCTTATTTCCTCCCAAACCGAATTAAAGCAAGCTTATTACAATCACTTAACAGTTTGCCCGTGCAATCAACATACAAAGTAACTCATTAGTTGCGGTCGAGTAGTACCGTGTGCGGCCAGCCTAACGACTCGATGTACCCACTGAATACGCAATCTCCTTATTTCCTTACTATTGGTATATGTAGGTTGCAAACGGCGCTACTTTATAAGGGTCACATAAATATGCGCGTCGCGTCGCCTGCCTATAAACGTTGTGATATTACGTTCCTGTGAAGTGATATGGTGACAAGCGACTGAATACTAAGTACAATCACTCCACCCTCAGGGTGTTGTAACGCTGGCTTACACGTGTGGTATACAACTAAGAAATTAAGTACCTACTATCTCCTTTTCAATTGATTGGGGTTTAAGAATGAAATTAGTGGTTGCCAGTTCGTATCCCACCCATTGCACTACCGACGCGAGCTCACTCGTTCGTAACAAAAGCATTTAACTTAGTGCGAGGCATTAACAAATAATTGTTTATATATTTATTCTATTTCTATGGGCCTAGTTGCCTGAAATAAAGAGTTTATTATTATATTATTATTAACAAATATACTATTAATGTGGGACCCACATTGCTCTTTTTTTAAAAGAAATAAAACATGTTACAAGCCTGTACTTGTAACAAAACATGTTTTTTTTCTGTTTATATACTAGGTACCTGTGTAGTAAAGACTGCAATAAAAATAAATAAATGTGAATGACTTGCTTTTGTCTTCCTGTGGGTACTTATTTGGCATTTGTTTTTCATGTAAAGTAGGTGTATTTCTTCTTTTTCTATCCGATGGCCTATTGACTTTTACGACCGATTCTTTTATATTGACTAAGGGCCGTTTGTAAACACAGATAAAAAACTTGCCAACTGTGTATCGGACCGCACTTTTGGGGTTCCTTAGTCATCAAGTTTGTTTACTCAAAACCCTGGACTAACAAATTGGTGACTGGGAGTATTTCCAAACCGAAACTACTACCACTTACAATTGCAAAACGGTGTAGGTGACCTTGAACAATATTTGAGTTTATTCTAAGGCTCTTGATGAGCTTTGATTAGAGACCATTCCGAGCTGCAAATACAGTTCCTAAACTATTGTTTTGTAGTTTTATTCTCGAATAAAATACATTAAACCCGTGTCGAAGTGCCGATAGATCATGAAATCGTAGTCTACATGCTCTAACACGCGAGGATGGCAGCTATCCAACCCTCACTCCCATTTGTTCAATAATAACATTCTTTAAAGAACCTCTATAAAAAATATATTGGCCAATCATGACTCGCCGTGACGTCACCGTGATTCAACAACAATATTATAAATAACTCCCTGTACCATGATTTTTTTGTAAGATAACTGTTACGTTGTGGAAGCGAGACAGCGCACTACATGGTACGTGTTGCGTCTCACATACACACCGGAATAAGACCTCCTTCAAGAGCGCATGGTACGCGTGCTGAAGTCTGAAACATCTTAGTCATAAGGCCTGACACATACACATTACATATTACATAAGAATAAGCTCTTTTCGTTTCAGTATAACTTCTTTCATATTTGTGTTTCAGTATGAATTGTATCTAGGTATTATTCGACTGTATTGTTGATCTAGTAGGTAATCGGGTGCGTGGGAGGAGTGATATATTTTCGGAGAGCATTCCCAATGATTTCATTTTGAGTTTCTGAGTTTTATAGTCAGAAAAATCTTAAAATAGCGTTATATTTCTAAATAAAAGATTTGTAACAGCTTTTGCAAGATGTTGGCTCACAAATTTTTAGTTAAACTGCTAATCTTTTTCTAGGAATACAACCTTTAAAATCATTCTGTTGTGGTCCTGATAATTTAAAACTAGCTGATGCCCGCGGTTTCTCCCGCATGGATGTAGGTTAGCCAATATATTAAAAAACTTAACAAATTATATAATATACTAAAACCTTTCTCGAGAACCACTCTATGCACTAGTGGAAACAGCATGAAAACCAGTGCCATAGTTTTTGAGTTTATTACAAACAGACAGACAGACGCAGCGACAGACTTTGTTTTACAATATGAAATTTTTCAAATTTTAATTCTTAAAACCTTCATGATGTAATTTTAGTATTCTATTTATACTTTATAGTATCGGATTTCTACACCAAAAATAATTAAAATGAAAGGTCCATTTAAGTAGCCCGGCATTCACCCTCGAGCCGCCGCTCGCGCTGGCACAAGGCCAAAAACTCTGCCAAGGTCAATGTCTCCGAAATTACTTTGTTTGTCGTTTCCCGTCGCGTCACATAATGTACCAACATCCCTCTAATACTGCGATCACTTTGTTATGTAAAGGAGTGCTTTACGATATTTGTTGGAGCTTAGCGATAAACGAAACTGTTATAGTACGGGTTCAGTTTGATAGGATGAATGGGGTCTTATTCATTAAGTTCAAGCAGTTCATGTGCTTACGTGTTGGGTTAAGAGAGGCTTTATTTCTTTCGACTTACAATACCTTTAAGTAAGACCGTGGGGCCCGAGTGAAAGAAAAGAAAGAAAGAAAAATATTTAAAATATACATATGGTTTTTAAAGATCTAGCCAAACGCCTTGTTGACACTTCGTGTGACCCAAGGGCTGGCTTTTACCTTGAACAAAGATTAAGCATTGCCATACAACGTGGCAATGCAGCCAGCCTAGTGGGCACGCTTCCGGTCGACAGCGATGCGGATGAATACTTTGACGCCATTTTTTAGTTTTTAGATTTTAAGCAGTTTTTTCCGTATTTTAAGTATTTTTTTCCGTGTGTATTAGGGTGGTCCTTATTCCTAAGAAAAAAAAAAAAAAATCTTTAATTTCGCGGGCCATCACGTAATTTGAATATATACCATAAGAAAGTAATTCAGTATTTTTTTTTTATTTTTTTTATGACATTTAGGGGTCGCTACCAGGGATTGAATATCAAATAAAAACGCAAAATCTGTATTTTTTACAATCTTATATTTTTATTATCAGGACAAAAAAATATTACATAATTATTGTTGTTCTTATGAATTAACATATTTTAATCATTTATTTTAAAGATATAAGGGTTGACTTGTTAGTATTAGGGTATTTTTTCCTATAATCCTTTACCAACAAAAGCAAATATTGCTTTGGATTTCTCTGAAATCTCGGAAGAATCATAAGGAATTACTACTCACGAAATGATCTACATTTTTGTCGTGGATATGTGTGATATCAAGGTTTATTCTTTTTAAGCAATCTTCTGTGCCTTCAATTCTCAGTGCTTCTACCATTTTTATCTTCTGTTGAACTGAAAGTTCGTCATCGAAAAAGGCATGTGAAACTAGCTCTTCCGACAAATACCACAAATGATTTAGAATCTTTTTCAGCGCAACAGCGGCAATATTTTTGTTGAAGATTTCGAAGGCTTTAAGGTCTTTCAATAATTGTAGGTCGTTTCTTGGTGCTGACCATCCGGTAGGAGCTTAAAACCAATATTTAACATAAATTACCACTGTGAAAATGCATATTTCTCTCACAGCCTTTTCGTCTTTCTTTGTAATCTTGAACTGATGCTTGAATTAATAAATTTTCAAACAGTAAAAGGCTCTTGCCATCCACCTAGCTCGATGTACACCAGCAGGTCTCCTAAATGAAACACCTTTTTCAGGTATACCTCCTAAGAAAATGTGAAAATCGTGAGATTCAACAGTTCTCTGTAGTCATCTCGAGTTTGATGTACTTGTTGTTGCTTTAATCATGTCTGCGGCCACTTCTGCAGGAATATTTATCTCAGAGTCATCTGTTGTTGTTTTGAAGTCCCTTTGATTAAAAGTGTTCCAATTGTTCTTAAATCTTTAAAATAATTGTATGTCAGGACCACTAGATGGAGCCAGCGATTGATCCACTACAGCTGATAACATAATTTCCATTATGTGGTGACGACAAGCAAGCCAAAGCATATTTTTTTTCATTTTTCGTTCCAAAAGGACGCATACTGCACTTCTTAGGCCGGTATTTACAGCAGTAGTGTCAAAACACAAACATTTAACTTTATGACTCAAATTCCATGAAATTATAGCTTCGTAGATAGCTGACGCTCATGCTTCGCTCGTTCCATTGCTATGTCTTCTCGCATATTGTCTATGCGAGTTTCACTTGTTCGCAAAACGTGATTTAAACACCTAAATGAAACATCAATGTAACCATCATTTAGGCTGTTATTCGACGCTTTTTGTACAAAGTTTGACAGCTGGTAGCGACCCCTAAATCTAAACAAAAAAATAAAATAAAAAAACTCGCTTCATATTTAAGGGTATATAATCAAATGAGAAAGTGCCCCGGGGAAAATTCGAAAGTTAAAAAATAAGGACCACCCTAGTGTGTATGTATATGTTTTATTATTTTAGTTTAAGTTAATACTTTAAATAAATAAAATAATTATTTGGTTTATTACCCCTTTAAGTAAGAAATCTGTTTGACTTAGAGAATAACCCCCGGGATGTTTTCTATCAAATGATTGCTAAGCGAGCCTGTTTACACCCCTCAATGACACTTGCTTCACCCAAATGTGTACTTATAATATGTCGTATTATTCAATTGATATTTGATCGGGTTGTATAAATCATGGTTGTTTTCTTTGCGATAAATAACGAATATGATATTCTGCTGCGTTAGAAGAAATCGTTTTGGGTGTAGATAACATAATACCTAACTTATTACCCACATTGACATAACGCTAAATTGTACGGTTTATTTTATCTTACTACTTAGACAGTCATACAGCTGGCATAACTAAAGAATATTTTTGTAAATAAAACATGTTTCTCCTTCTATACAACGAGTATCTACGCTTTTATAAAGCCTATTATGTGTTTTCGTAGAACTTAAGCTTAGCACATACCAAGTTTCATCAAAATAAATTCGGTGGTTTAGTCATGATAGCGTAACATGCAGTTACTTACGTATCTATACTAATAGATGCTGAAGAGTTTGTTTGTTTGTTTGAACGCGTTAATTTCAGGAACTACTGGTCCGATTTAAAAAATTCATTCACTGTTAGATAGCCCACTTATTGAGGAAGGTGAAAGCTTATAATTCGCTGCGATAACCGATAACCACGCGGGCGGAGTCGCGAGCAATAGCTAGTTTATAATATTGGTAAGGATGCTACCGCAATGAGCAAGCGTGGAAATCAATGCTCGTTCCTTCTCTATATGTTTAAGAAGAGGCATATTGTGCCTAGCAGTGGGACATTTATAGACTGGTTGACGCCGACCCGCAGGAGCCAGAGAAGTGATCAATGCTCGTACCTTTACTATATGAGATGAGGTCTTTGCCCAGCAGTGGGACATTTATTGGCTGGTGTTAAATATGGGCGCTATCACATGTGTTATATATGTGTTAAAATAGATAGAAAGAATTACAGCTTACCCTTTAAACTATTCATTTTATTCAAATTTCTAAAACAATTTGATATCAGAACTAATGTTAAAAGTATAGTTAATTTATTCAAATGAAGTCGAAAATCCAGTGTCAACATACAGGTAAAGTCCATCGATCTATAGTTTTAGAATCGTTGTGACGAAGGTCTATCCAGTGAAGAACTGATCAGTAGCACCTGTAGCGAGGTTGATTTTGTTATTCAGCACCCGCTTGTAACTGTGGTCGAGTCCTACAGTCACTATAAAAACATTTACGCAAAATTGTTATTAAGGAAACACGGCATTTCTTTACTAAGTAGCTGCTCGCAGATTACGGGATAAAAATTAACCAATGTTATCAAAGTTTGAATAATCAAAATGCCTAATTCCATCCCAATTCGTTATGGATGATTTAAATAATATCAGGATCATTATATGCATTATGATCAGCAAGAGCTTGATGGCTCAGTCTAATACATAAGCTAACTATATATATTATTATATATTGTTAATCTATACATATTTAATATTTAATATTTAATATAATAATATTTAATATATAAAACAGTAAAAAAACTGTGTCTGTACATTGAATATATTAAAAAAAAAAAATTGAGGGGGGTTTACAAACAGTTATAGAGCACGAATCCAAAAAAAAAATTCTGTCTGTTTGTCTGTATGTCTGTTTGTCTGTTTGTCTGTTTGTTTGTACACGCTAATCTTCGGAACTACTGGACGGATTTGAATGATTTTTTTTTTGTTGTATAGGTATTAAGTCTGGGCAACATATAGGCTATAATTTATCTTGGAAATTTGAACACCTGATGCAGAACCGCAACAGACCAGCTAAACTATAAGAGATTCAAAAATGGTACGATAGCAAAAATTGTTCCACGTGATGAGCATTTTCTGCTGAGAGAATAAATTTGAAGATCTGGAACACCTGATGTGGAACTCCAAGAGCCCGGGTACACCATAACACATATAGGAATGACGTCTAAGCAAGAGTTGTTCAGCCTGATGAGCACTCACTGTTGACGTATAAAAATTGAAGATCTGGAACACCTGTTGTGGAACTCCAAGAGCCCGGTTACACCATAACACATATAGGAATGACGTCTCAGCAGAGTTGTTCAGCCTGATGAGCGCTCTCTGTTGACGTATAAAAATTGAAGATCTGGAACACCTGTTGTGGAACTCCAAGAGCCCGGCTACACCATAACACATATAGGAATGACGTCTTAGCAAGAGTTGTTCAGCCTGATGAGCACTCTCTGTTGACGTATGAAAATTGAAGATCTGGAACACCTGTTGTGGAACTCCAAGAGCCCGGCTACACCATAACACATATAGAAATGACGTCTCAGCAGAGTTGTTCAGCCTGATGAGCACTCTCTGTTGACGTATAAAAATTGAAGATCTGGAACACCTGTTGTCGAACTCCAAGAGCCCGGCTACACCATAACACATATAGGAATGACGTCTTAGCAAAAGTGGTTCGGTCTGATGGGCATTTCCTGTTGACTTATAAAAATCGAAGATTTGAAACATCTGACTTGGAAATCAAAGCTATCACTAATTTCACTGTATAATTATAAAATAACATAACCTTTCGGACTGATTTTGGATGACGATGGTATATCATTTATAATTCGACTCTACTGGCAAAAACTCCCAATTTTTTTTTTTTTATCGAATATATATGCCTTTGGGCTTATGTTATTTGAGCGTTTAATTTACTTTGCAGTCACTTAGATTTTAATTGATCAGGTATCTTCACAATAAAACTATAATCATGATGAAAGAGGTCAAATCTTTTCCAATGTTCCAAAGGAGCTAAATAGGCTAAATAATAAAAAGGATTGAGGATCATAAGATCCCAAGAATCTACCGAAGAGCGTCAAGAGAGACTTGATGCTGTTCGAGAAGATCAGGCTGCAACTCGCTCCGTGGAAACCTCTTCGGATCGCGAAGCACGCCTGCATTCTCATCGTATTTACACATCTACATCCAGGTCTCTAGAGACCAGTGAAGAATATGATGCGCGACTGACCGCTGATCGTGAGCAAAAGTTCTGATGGGCATTTCCTGCTATCTTACAAAAATGAAAGATCTGGAGGTTCTCGAATCGTCTCGCGCATCACGTTGTTTTCCCGTCCCCGGGTTCTGAGAATTTGACATCAGACGTTTCAGATCTTTTATTTCGACGACCCTGTTGTCGCTGGCATAAGCAACAGGATCCGCGTACGAAGTTGCGGGCAGAAGCTAGTACAAAATAAATAAATTAATTATGTAAACGATGCTTTGTAAAAAATATAGGTACTCACATTTTTTTCGTTTTCTACAAAAGTTTTCTATTTCTGAAAATGTGCGATTGCCAGGCTATTTTTATATGTTTGTTGGGCTTTCTGTAAGCAACAGTACACTCAATAAAAGAACTATGAGTGTAGATACTATTTGTCGTTCGGACTGAAGTTTTTATCATGTGTGATTGAGGGGACGAGTCACGCACTTGGACCAAATGCTGCGACGTGGCCCGCATTTCAATATCCGCGGGAGAATATCCACTGAACTCTTTGGATACCTGTACGCATAATACGTAACAAGGGTCCTGAGAAACAAGAAAATAATTCTACAAATTTAATGTATCAGAGATTGCATATGCAATTAACTACAGCAATCAAATACAAGCAAGTTTTTTAAATTATTACTTGTTAGTTTTACGTCGTGCGTTACGTTGTTTCATTCAGGTTATTGTGTTATTTCGCCTAATGCCCGCATTTGAGGGCGCGGGTTGCAGGCTAGATTCAACTGCAGGCAAGTACCAATGCTACATTATATATATTTTATTTTAATTTCATCTTCTGTCTTAATCCAAGTCAACATTGACAATCGGTGAAGAAAATGTGTGATAAGACCTGCCCCCCTAGCCAAGTGACATTTCTACAAGCGTTAACGATGATAGAAATCGCTTAAATGACATTAAATGTATGAAAGTGACAAGTCTAAGTCACGTGATATATCGAAAACAAATGTCATTTCCATACATTTAATCATTAAGCGATTTCTATCATCTTTATCGCTTGTAGAAATGTCACTTGGTTAGGGGGGCTGGGGGGCCTGTAGAAGTTACATTTCTACAGGCATCAATGCTGATCGAATCGCTCAAATGTACGGAAGCAACAAATCTAAGTCAAGGGAAGTATCGAAAAGCAACGTCATCGAGATTTCTGTCATGATTAACACTTAGGTAGGGCTAGGGGTTAATTTCAAAAATGTTAATCTGAAATCGCCAATCCGCAATGAACACGCGTGGTGATCAGTGTTCGCTCCTCTGCAGAGTCGAAGCCTGAGCCCAGTAAAGGGACATTTATAGGCCGGTATTATGTGAAAATCAATTTCTGACACTCATATAATCTATTATACTTTTTTTAACGTCGTTACGTTGAAGAGTTTGGATCATTTTTTGTCGAGATGAATACTTCACGCGTCAAAAGGGTTTGCGAGATAAACAGTTGATGCGGGTGTCACCTTTGTGTACACCAACTGTTTGGTAGCACCGTTATAGTCAGTAATATTTAAAAACAATGGCCGGATTTTTTTTTTTTAAATTCGTTATACTTGTTGTGTCAGGAAATTCATATCAAATTAGTGACAATAGTTATGGTACTTAACGTAAATAATGAAATGAAATATATTTATTTATTTATATATTTTAGGTTAGACAACAATTGTTTACACAACATTAAATTGGGATTAACACATATACAATTTTATTGCACGTGTAACAATCACTTATAAGCTAACACCGCATGCACAATAAACGGCTAAGTTTGAGTATTCAACTATGTATTTGCTCGATAATGTATGTGAATCAATTCAATGATGAAATCATAACTTAAATTCACGTACACACTTTTTATTTATTTAGTCATTTATATATATATCTGTATATAAATAATTAAAAAAAATATTTTGAATCAAACTACCTATATTAAGGACAAGATCAAGAAGATATCTTAACTATGACACATTAATTAGTAAGATCATAAAATAGAAACCACGTACTTTCTATAGTTTTCATTCCAACTTTTAGTGTTGGTACATATAATTCCCCGCTACAGACACACTGTAGGGATGTGCGAAAGTTTCGTGTACTCTATCCATTTCACGCGTGACTTCGACTGGCGAGCGTCCTTAAGTGAGCCAGCGTATCAACATTTAGAGGCCTAATGTTTTATATGTTAATGTTGTTTGTAACTAGGCAGATTGGGAGATTAAGCAATCAAGCAACAATTTCTAAAACTGTTATCTTAATATTAATGCTGTTATCGGAAGAGTATTTATAGCTAAAAGGAGTGATAAGTACCTATATCTTGTAAAGTTTCCGGACACCTGCATTTTGGAAGATTTGAATCTGGCCAATGACGCCGCAGTTAATGTGGCCAACTACTGGGCGCACCAAATTTAAATTCTTTTTGAAAATAGTGTACCATCGACTCGAAAAGAAGAAGAAGATCTTGTAAAGTCAATTTCAGCTCAAAATTGATTACCTATTTTCACATTAATTATTAGACATCAAAAATCATAACAAGACCGCTGAAGCGATATATCTAAACATTTAGCGAGTACTTATTAGTAGATGTTTGGAGTCAAATAATTGATGTGACGAATTGGATATCAATGATTTAATTAACTCAATTCGAGCTGAATTTATTTTTGTATGCTGACTCTATAACAGATGTGCTCTTTACCCCTTGTAGATATATATTATATATAAGATATATATTATAACTCTTCCGTAACACTCTGAATAAGTCACGCCGCTATAATTAACTAAAAATAACATATTAAACTCGTTTTTTAATGTAGTAGTAATTATGTAATTTTCATCTACGTTAAAGATTTTAGAAATGAACTTGTCTCAAGTCTGATCATATTAACTCATGACGGAAGGTCGCATCTTTTTGAATTATCTATTCCTAGAGGGTCTCTGTTGTTCTGTAACAATGAGGTTGATTGTATGACAGGACCTTCATCGACTAAGTCTGTCGTATCCCACAGCTTATCTCGTGCGCGCAGATAGTTCTAAGATGGCTTCAAAATGAGTGCCAAGGTGACTATCGATTCGATGCGGGAGCACTTTGCATTGTAATCCCGAGCTCAAAACGTTTGGTTTCGTTTGTTTTGAAGGAGCTGCTTACTAGGTTAAGAACGACAAGTAATGATTCGTGTACCACATTTCATTCAGAGATATTTGAGCTGAACGAATAATAATAATAATATTAATTTATGTGCTTGAATGTAGGTAAACAAATAAGGTGGTTACATGGTAGTATACATTCTGTGTACATTCTGCCACACATACATTGGGTAGACTATAGTTTTGTCTTTTAATAGTAGAAATCCAAACAGCCCGTAAGTTCAATAATTAAAAAAAAAATTAGAGACGTGTTTTTTCTTTTTTCAATATAATAAAATTTGACAAAGATAAGGCGCGTTAGTATTCTAGGGTGGGGGCTTGTGACGTCAGCAGTTGGCGAAAATAGTGAGCTCCCACTCCTTAACTTAAATTCGCTGTATCTAAATAGATACAGAATGTATGTACGAATAATGTGCATCTATAGAACTCAATTAGTTTTGTTTTTGAAGTGTTTTCTGGATACACTGAAAATTTTAACTTATGCATGTCTATAATATGACATTTGTCAACGTCAAGCTCACCTGTCATTTGCATGTATTAAAATTTAGTTATTATTCTGAGATTAAAATGCTGATTTTATTACTTAATTTGATTTGATAATGGCAGTGCTGTTGATGAACTTATTAGTAGAAATATATAAAAAAAAACGGTTTTTCGTAAAAGCAGAAAATAGCTAAAAACCGGTCATTGAAAAAGGAAATAGTCCGCTCTCCTATTATCATCATTAAATATACCATTTAAACCGTATTTCACCGATATATTTTGAGCTACACTGAGCTCTATAAATGAAATCCTAGATTTGCCGGTAATCGTCTCTGTCAGTCTGCGGTACGTCTTGGTCCCGGCATGCGGGTTAATGGTTTTGATTCGATAATTGAGCCGCTTTGGTCCGCCCGAGCGTCGTATTCGCGGCGTTCGCCTCACCTATTTGATTTTAATGTTATTGCCACTCTGATTGCCGCGTATTGCAGAGGTTAAACGTAATATGTTTGTAATTATTGTGAGGCTAATGTTATTGAGAGTTTATTAGTTAATACGCTCTTGGTTAGTTTCTAAAGCCATTTTAGTATACGTATTACACGGGTTTATAGCATCGTTTACTTTTTGAAGGTTACGTATATAATATTATTAAATGAAATTGCGGTTAATAACATTTACCTGCGCCAATGCAATTTAAGTATTGTGTATATATTCATATTTCTAAGTGCCTTTTAAGCAGGAAGTCAGATAATACCTGGCGGTTTTTTAAACGTTTGGTATATTTTAATAAAAACCTATTAAATGACTTCAAAATAAAATGTAATTTAATTGCAAATAGTAAGGCCCCGATTTCTGTTGAGTCTTTTCAATTCAATCATTCGATTGGGTTTCGTAAATTGAGGGTAAATAGTATGGTGTGTGTCATTGAATCCCACCGGATCCAGGAGATCAAATTAATTGGGACGGATGAATTAAAATGAGCCGTGATATTCTATCGTACCTCACTTTAACGAAAGCCTTTCAGGTTTATACGGTTACTTTCACCGTTTCGGGATTTCATTCTCATGATAAAGGCTGTAATTTCCATTGGGGTAGTCAAAAGTAATCACCATACAGGGTGTCCCGTAAATAATGGATCAAACGTAACGGGTAGGTAGCTTACCTCATTTCCAACAACTAATTTGAACAGGAAAAAAAAAACCCATAAGGTAACCAAGATAATTTTTTTTTTCGATTTTTACTATTTTCTGTACCAGCATTCAGTGTTTTTAATGCTGTTGCTGCAAATGGTATCATATTTAGGTGTGATTTTTGTCATACATTTCTGAATAGTTTACTAGTGTTATAAGATACCATTTTTTTAAATAACATTTTATTTGCCTTAGAAAAAAAATCTTGAATTGAAAAGTTTTGTTTTTACGATGAAAAGACCAGAATTGGAAAAATTCTCCTGTAAAAAAAATGTATGACATCAAAGTGTACCATTATTTTAAAAACTTGTAAAATTACTAAGGTTTGCAAATTGGTATAAAACTTACGTCTAGTCCTTGCGGTTACAAAGATATTGCTACTCGTATGAATGTGATGAAGAAGACAGAACAGAAATTAAAATGGTACAATCTAACTTTTCTTTCTCGTAATGGCTTATGCTTGTAATCTAAGCATGTGGTTAAGCGTGTAGCGTAATTCCGAGCCGATGACGTCATCTGTTCGGCATTTGGGACCGCTACCTGCGGAGTTGCACCTCACTCAGTGTGAAAGGGATAGATAGCACCGCTTTTGTATTTTTGGTAATGTTGCTTGATTTTATTTGTTTAGTTGACACGAATCTCTCTTCGAGTTGATACGTACGTCAGACTACTTTCGCTCCTGCTGTGCCTAACTGTTGTGTTCCTTAAAATTAAACTTGTGCGGTGTATTTGGACTTTGCTTTGCCTAACGATTTGGAACTGTTTGTGTTTTGGATGAATGACTTGGCAATCCTACGGACTTCGAAAACAATCGTTTGTGTGTGGTTGTACGTGTGTGCAGTAGTACGATGCCTCGTTACGAGTACACGCCACGGGAGTATGCCGAAATGCATTTTATCTACGGAGAAGCAAGAGGTAATGCCAGGGCGGCCGCAAGATTGTATCGTGAAAGATACCCGAACCGGGATCGACATCCCGACTATCGCGTATTCATTAGAGTGCATAACGCGCTTCTTGAGGGAAGAATTCTTGGCACCGGAGTTGGGGGTGCCAGTGAAGGGCGACCGTCACAAGTCAATGACGAAATTATTATTCGAGAAATCGAGGAAGATTCGTCGGTCTCAATTCGCGTCATAGCGCAACGCACAGGTATTCCAAGATCGACGGTACATCGAGTTCTAAAAAGGCACCGGTTGCACCCATATCACGTGCAACGTGTTCAAACGCTGACGTCACGTGATTACCCGCAAAGAGTAGCATTTTGCCAAAGGATGCTTAGAATGATACGGGCGGACCCACAGTTTTTTAATAAAATTTTATGGAGTGACGAGTCTTCATGCCGGCGAGATGGATATCTCAATTTGCATAATTTGCACAGTTGGCAGCTGGTAAACCCACATTTGATGCGAGAGGACAGGAGCCAACATCAATTTAAAATAAATTTATGGGCAGGAATAATAAATGGGCAAATAATAGGGCCCTTTGAACTACCAGCAACTCTAAACGCCGAATACTATCTGCATTTTTTAAGGAATGAGTTGCCAACGTTATTAGAAAATATTCCAGAAGACGTGCGGCAAGCAATGTGGTTACAAAATGATGGATGCCCCGCTCACTATGCGACGGCAGTAAGGGCGCAACTCAATGAAACTTACCCTGACAGATGGATCGGCCGATTAGGACCAATTTTGTGGCCTCCGCGATCTCCGGATTTAAATCCCTTAGATTTTTTTTATTGGGGATGTTTAAAAGACAAAGTTTACAAACAACGAATAACGTCGGAAGAAGAATTACGTCAGCGCATCCAATCTGCTGTATCAGAAATAAACAACAGCCATTTTGTCCGTCGGATAAGAGCTTCCTTTATTAGGAGGTGCAGATTTTGCATTCTCGTAGGGGGACGTCAGTTTGAACATTTACTGTAAAAACAAAATAAACGATTTATTTGTATTTTTTTTTAATTTAACCTCCTAAGTTTTTTCATACGCTGAGATACCTAAACATTTTTAAGAAAATAGTTGAATTGTGCACACTTTTTCAATTTTATTTTATTTCGTAATTTTGCACCTCTGTCAGATTCATAGCAATATCTTTGTAACGACAAAGACTAGGCGTAAGTTTTATACCAATCTGCAAACCTTAGTAATTGTACAAGTTTTTAAAATAATGGTACACTTTGATGTCATACATTTTTTTTACAGGAGAATTTTTCCAATTCTGGTCTTTTCATCGTAAAAACAAAACTTTTCAATTCAAGATTTTTTTTCTAAGGCAAATAAAATGTTATTTAAAAAAATGGTATCTTATAACACTAGTAAACTATTCAGAAATGTATGACAAAAATCACACCTAAATATGATACCATTTGCAGCAACAGCATTAAAAACACTGAATGCTGGTACAGAAAATAGTAAAAATCGAAAAAAAAAATTATCTTGGTTACCTTATGGGTTTTTTTTTTCCTGTTCAAATTAGTTGTTGGAAATGAGGTAAGCTACCTACCCGTTACGTTTGATCCATTATTTACGGGACACCCTGTATACTTTTGACCATAATTTACGACTTTACATAAATCCTACTAATATTATAAATGTGAAAGTGTGGATATTTGGATGTTTAGATGTTTGGATGTTTGTTACTCAATCACGCAAAAACGGCTGAACGGATTTGGATGAAATTTGGCCTACATGTAGTCTTTGACATGGAAAAGAACATAGGCTACATTTTATCCCGATTCCTTAAGTAGTTGCCGAGGGAAAATTGAAATTTTTGTACGAACTAAGCCATGGGCAGACTGCTTTGAAATTAGTGGTATTTTTCTCTATTACAGCGCAAGCTATAACACGGGTGAAACTTTTATTCCATTTTTCATTACTTTTTGGACCCAATTCTGAAGATCCAGACGAAGTCGCGGGCAGAAAATAGTAATTAATAAGCCAAGTCAAAATTTTATCGAAAGAAGCACATCTTGTGACTATACATTTACAACATCTCAACTGCATTACTGTGTTTATTTAACAATATTTGTGTCTGATTCTTCAAAAGATAACCTTATCAAAAAATATATTCAGCAGTCGAATAAAAACCATTTACATTTTAATATTTTTAATGAACACAACGGCCGTACTTAAATTCTTAACTGTTTCCTGTATAATCTGAGATTCTCGAACGTACAAACAATTTGAACCTTCATATTAAATGCAAAAAGGAGCAGTTATCTCCGGTAGAGTTTTTGCTCAGTTGAGCGCCCTAGCGTTGTAAAGGTCAGTTTCTATCAACAGTAAATCTCTCTTTAACGGCCACCTTTTGTATCTGTTTCGTTTATATTCCTATTCCATTTTGCTTCATTAATAATATCTGTGTCAAAATTAAGTACGAGGGCATTATTTTGTTTTAAATCGAAACAAATAAAATATTTCTTTAGATCTCAGTTTAAGGCATTCAAAGTGCGACGCTTTTTCTAAAGATGTACTTCAGATAATTATCGATTTTATATATTAGCATAAATTCATCAAAATCAAATCAATCAAAAAAATCAAAATGTTTTTATTTCTAGTAAACCTAAAATAGGCGCTTTAGAAACGTTAACTTTAAAAACTACTGACTCTAGGTGCGCGGTTCCAAAGTGTCATTCCTATGGAGAAGAACCGGCAAGAAACTCCATAAGTTACTCTTTTAAAAAAAAATATATTGTATACAATAAATCATGGAATATGTGCGTCAATAACGCTAGGAACATAAAAAAAAATACTTATTAATTATAACAATGAAATCTTTCCTAGTAACGGAAGAAAGCAAAAGCAATTCTATTCAATATGTTCCTTACGCTGTTGACGCATTCACAAGTATTAATGATAATTATTAAAACTATAACGTAAAAAAAAAAAAGCAATACGGAAAAATAAAAAAAATAAAAATTGTTACATACCATAATATGTACCTAGTCAATAAATCAACCCTAACAGGAATGTCAAGGCATGTCATGTGCCTTCTCGAAATACAGGCTTAGATGGAACTGTGTAAATAAACAAGCTGAATTTAGAGACCACCAGGGAAGCCACATGTGCAGAAGTTACAATATCCACGCGCTTTTGTCTGCTACATAGTCCCCAATTTTATAATAAGCTCTTTTCAAGAGAATTGATTTAATACACGTTTTGAATTTCTTACCAGGCAGATTAGTAATAGCTTCTGGCAGTTTATTATAAAATCGTATTGAATTCCCTAGAAAAGATTTGGTGTTCGTTTTTGTTAGTCTAAACTTTGGAACTACCAATTTATTTTTATTTCTGGTGTTTATATTATGACAATCGCTATTTACTTTGAAACTAGAAAGATTTTTACGCACATACATAATATTTTCAAAAATGTAGAGAGAAGGCAAGGTTAATATGTTAATTTCTTTAAATTTTTCTCTCAACGACTCACGAGGGCCCATGGTGTAAATTGCGCGGATTGCCCGTTTTTGTAGAATAAAAATAGAATCTACATCGGCTGCGGACCCCCACAATAGAATACCGTATGACATTAAGCTGTGAAAATACGCGTAATAAACTAATCTAGCAGTGGGAACATCCGTAATCTGCCTAATTTTCCTGACCGCAAATGCAGCTGAACTTAATCTACTAGACAGTGCTGTGATATGTGCACCCCACTGCAATCTAGAGTCTATAGTAATACCCAGAAATAAAGTTTCATTAATGAGTTCAAGTTTTTTACCATCCAGCATCAAATTTAATTCAGATGGAGTTCTAACATTAGGGAGAGAAAACTTTAAACATTTCGTTTTAGATGAATTGAGAAGTAAGTTATTAGCTGAAAACCAATCGGATAAGACGTTAAGGCCGTTATTTAAATTTGATAAATCAAGTATTTTCCTATTTATTTTAAAGATAAGTGAAGTGTCATCCGCGAATAATACGATATCAGTCAAACTAGCCATCATATAAGGAAGGTCATTAATATATGTTAAAAATAAAAAGGGGCCTAGGATTGAACCCTGCGGCACGCCCATTTTAATTAAAGACCCCGATGATGTTACGCCGTCTACGCCTACTTTCTGAAGTCGAGTTGATAAATAAGACCGTATAAGGTCTAGAGATCGTCCTCGTAGTCCGTAGTATTTTAATTTAAGGATAAGTGTACTATGATCAACACAATCAAAAGCCTTGGAAAGGTCACAAAAAATGCCAATGGCATCCTGCGAACCTTCCCAAGCCTCCAAAATGTGAGACACCAATTTAGTCCCGGCATCGGTCGTTGACCTTCCCTTGGTGAATCCAAACTGACGTTCATGAAAAATGTTATGTTTCATCACATCAAATATACTAGTGGAAAGAAGTGGTCGCATGCAGGATATTTTCGCGGTGAAATACCGCGCCTATCGGGACCCAATTGACGCCTAACGAGCACCAGGGCGAATGCTCCCAAGGGAGTAAGCTGTTAAGCCTTGATTTAATACCAACCCAAGGTTTTAGATAATTTGCCAAAAATCTTAGTTTATGGAATAAACTAAGATTTTTGGCTAATTCTAAACATTGAAACGGATCCTTTGGATTTAGAATAATTTGTGGGAGATCTTTGTACTAGATGTGTGTTATGAATAAATTTGGCTTTATTTGAATTGGATATTTAGGGTTACGCCAACGCGATGGAATGAACAAAATGTTTATATGTAACAAGTTTGTGTACACTCAGTTTTGGACCCAATAAATAGTAAGTTCAAGGAATAGATTTAAGAGGTAGCAAGAAATTCTTTGGTCTAGCATTAATTTTATTTTCATCAATGGCGTTGAAAAATACCTACAAAATAAGGTAGATATGACGGTACATCGGTCTTAACAGGCCTATAAATACTTAGTGAGCAGCTGCAATTGGTCATTTCCCTTTGGGGTGGAAAGCGGAACAGACGTACTATTGATTATTTGTTAGTTATATAAATGACTAGCTGTTGCCCGCGGCTTCGCTCGCGCGTAAAGTTAAGAGTAGTAAGTAGGTAGTAAAGGATAGATGGATGTATTCTGTGATTTTCAAAGTAAGGCGCATAAATTATATTTTTCATAAAATATTATGGCGTCAAGATAATAATAAGATAATGTGGAAAACATCACATACATTGAGTTTGGATAAACTTTTAAAATTGTGGCAAATTTTTGGTCAGACAAAACTTGAGAATCATTTACACGAAAAGACGAAGAAGAGTCACACACATTGCTCCGAATTCAAAGTAAGTAGCAGGATTGTGTTATGGAATCAGAAGCAACGAAGGTACATACCATAAAAATAATACCTTGCAACCCCTATTTCACCATCTTAAGGCGTAGATATCTACAATCGCAAAAATATGTTTTCATTTATTTCTTACCAAAAACCCAAATACCAAATCTTATGTATCTCTGTTTGAAAATGATGAATATCGTAAAAAAACTTCAAACTCCTATTGCACCCCCTTAGAGGGTAGATTTCTAAAATCTCGGAAATACGTCTTATTTATTTCTAACTCATAATCCTATGAACTTTAATGTGGCTATCTATGAAAACTACACAATTCATATACCTACAAACTTCCAACCCCTATTTTACCCTCTTAGGGGGTAGATTTTCAAAATTGCTGAAATACGTCTTTATTTATTTCTATCGAGAAGCCCGTATACGAAATTTCCATATAAACTTTCATCCCCTATTTAACACCCTTAGGGGTTGAATTTCGAAAAATCCTTCCTTATTCCTTGTCTACATTAAATAGGAAACGTCTGTGCAAAAATTTCAGCTATCCAGGTTCAAGGGTTTGGGCTGGGCGTTGATGAGTCAGTCAGTCAGTCAGTCAGGCCTTGTCTTTTTATTAATACACAACATGTAACAAAAACCCTGTCCGATCCCTTAGACTCGGTATTATTCGGTATCGTACTGCGAACACATATACGTAGGTATTAAATGGATTGGAGATTATTTTTTTTCCTAATTGAAAATAATTAAATCAAAATAAAAACTGATCCAAGGCAACAGCAACACTGACCGCTCCTCAAAGTTCATGTACTTACTACCTGTAGCTTTGTGTCAAAGAAGCCGCCTATGCGAGACGGTTCATGAACTGTACCACGAATACGCCATTATTGGATCTGACAGGGGTTTTGTTACATGTTGTATACAGATATACCATTGTCATCGAAAACCAGTCCTAAACTGTTACCGCCTTCACCGCGTGAAGGTTATGCTATTTTATAATTATACAGTATAATTAGTGATAGCTTTGATTTCCAGGTCAGATGTTTAAAATCTTCGATTTTTATAAGTGAACAGGAAATGCCCATCAGACCGAACAACTTTTGCTAAGACGTCATTCCTATGTGTTATGGTGTAGCTGGGCTCTTGGAGTTCGACAACAGGTGTTCCAGATCTTCAATTTTTATACGTCAACAGAGAGTGCTCATCAGGCTGAACAACTCTTGCTAAGACGTCATTCCTATATGTGTTATGGTGTAGCCGGGCTCTTGGAGTTCCACAACAGGTGTTCCAGATCTTCAATTTTTATACGTCAACACAGAGTGCTCATCAGGCTGAACAACTCTTGCTAAGACGTCATTCCTATATGTGTTATACTGTAGCTGGGCTCTTGGAGTTCCACATCAGGTGTTCCAGATCTTCAAATTTATTCTCTCAGCAGAAAATGCTCATCACGTGGAACAATTTTTGCTATGGTACCATTTTTGTATCTCTTATAGTTTAGCTGGTCTGTTGCGGTTCTGCATCAGGTATATACTTTTCCGGGATAAAAACTACCCAGTGTGGTGCCCAGGATATTAAGGAACAATTATACCAAGTTTCATCGTAATCGAACCGGTAGTTTTTGCGTGATGCCTGAACAAAGAGACAGACAGACAGACAGACAGACAGACAAAAATTTTTTTAATCACATTTTTGTGTTCGGTCTCGGTCTAGTAACACCCCCCGCCATTTCTTTTTTTAATACTTTAAATGTACAGAATTTTCACTTCTACAGATTTATTATAAGTATAGATTAAAATTTTAAATTTGTAATATCTTTTTAATGAATTGTCCGATTGGAATAAAATAAAAAGTAATTTATAGCTATTGAAACAATCTTGCTCAATAAATAGTTTATTTGGATAAGGATTAGTATTTGACGATAATATGATCAATAAACATGGGCTAATAATTTTAATTACTTTTATTCTATGGAAAAGTGGTTATAATGGCTAAAATATAAATGTTTGGTATATACTATCGCGGACTTTTTTGTAGGCATTATTGAGTTCTACAACTTTTCTATAGAAGTCAACCATACATCTCTAACCATTTAGGCAGCGTTCGCAAGAATCGTTAACGTACGGCAGTTTTTTCGTCGACTTACTCCACAATTTTCACTACCACGAAAAATCCTATCTATTTTCCGGGATAAAATATAGCCTATACGGATTCGGAAGAATCCCTCCAAGTAATGGTAAAAGAAATTTTGAAATCGGTCCAGTACTTTTTGAGCCTATTCAATACAAACATACAAAAATACAAAAATACAAAGGTTTCCTCTTTATAATATTAGTATAGAAGTATAGATGATGTAAAGTTCTATATAAAAGCTATTTTGTGTAATCGTCAGGTATCAATAATATAATAATATAAAAACTGTTGAAATAAAACTACTTTTTGAATGGATTCTCTTTGTGATTATTTTAATTTTCGTTCCCGACGTTTCACCATTCGCGTAAATCTCAGAAAACAATATCAATAAATGTGTTTACTGACACGTGAGAGAACGTTCCATATTTTATTTGATTAGGAACTTCAAATAGAAAATTAGAGAACGTTGGGAAATTTTACGAAGTTTTATTAAAATCAGGAAATATAAATCACTTCATTTATTTGCCTTACTTAATCTCTAAGAGAATTAGGCATCACGATTTACAAATAACAGAGCTACCTTTGTCAACCCTATGTGGGACTTATTCGCGCATCTCTGACAAAGCGGATAGAAATTATAAAGGTTCCATAAATGAGAGCGATCCTTAAATATCTGACGCTTGGCTAAACAAGGGTAGCTGACGTAGTTGTGTCGTAACCGTGACGTCAGCTACATTGCAGCCTGCCATGATACATAGCTGTAGGAGACCTTCATTTCTTTATTTTAATATTGGCTTATGGCCGCGGCTTCGTCTGCGTGGACTTAAGAATTGGGTCCAAAAAGTGAAAAATGGGAAAGTAATGAAAAATGGAATAAAATTTTCACCCGTGTTATCGCTTGCGCTGTAATAGAGAATAAACCAAATCAAAGCTGTTTTGCGCACGGCTTAGCTCGTAAACAATTTTCAATTTTCCCTCAGAAACTACTTCTAAACATACAAACATCCACACTTTCACATTTATAATATTTGTAGGATGTAAGCTTCTAAAAATACTGAGCTTACACTTGTTTCATACAAAAACTGTCCAACTTAAATTTTATTCAAGGTATCTGAACATGGAAAATCATGTCTTAGAAATAGAAATTTATGTTTTCACAAGTATAGTTCCTAATTTGAGCAGCAGACATCGGCAGCGTCTATGCCAATAAGCTATTTAGCTCACGGTTTTGTTAACACTCTGCTGAAAGAGATAAAAATAAAGATACAGATAGACTATTTGACTGGCCTGTTGGTCTAGTAGTTATCTGACTGCTAAGAGGTCGTGGGTTCGATTTCGACTCAGGACAAATCTTTGTGTGATAAGCACGATCATTTGTTCTGTGTCTGCGTCTTATTTATCTATAATATTATGTATGTATTTACAAGTAAAAACTTCATTTGATTTAAACAAACTAATTATTCATGATATAAGGAAGGTGTTGAAACATTGAATCGATCGTATCCGCAGTACTGGCAATTAATTTGAGGTTTACCCGACCACTTCAGTAACGATTAATTGGTTTCGTAACATAGCATAAACATAGGCTGACATGTGTTAAGTAAACCAATGCTATGTTCCATATGCGTACACTCTTTGCGATTTGTTGGTCTATGAATTGCTAATATGTACTCACATGAATTTAACTATAAATAAATATAAGTTTTTCGGCAGCAATCTTACTATCATTGTGGGTCGCACATTACTAGTGTTCTTGTTAACCCCTCGTGGTAAGCTAAATGCTTGTGTTACAGGTTCAAGTCGGTGCAATGGGTGGGATTCGATCCGGCAACCACATGATCGCAAGTCTGACGCCCTAGCCATTAGACCACAGCCGCTTATATTTGCAGTGAAGATATAAATCAAGTGCGTCTCGTTAAAGGGATTTTGTATCCTTTAGAGTAAAAGGTATTGTTTTCACACGATATTAAAAAAGAGTCATTTTCAGCGAACAAAAGCCAAAGAAAACTTTTTATCAAATTATAATTGGAATCCTAATTATTTCGGGTCATTAACTCTTTAATTGGGGTTGAACAAAAATAGTCAGAGACTGCTATTCAGCCGAAAAATTTAAATGGACCTAATGCTGTGACTATCATCTGCCCCCCCTAGCCAAGTGTCATTCCTAAAAGCGTTAACGATTATAGAAATCGCATAAATGACATTGAAGGTATGGAAGTGACAGTCTAAGTCACGTGACTTATCGAAATCAAATGTCATTTCCATACATTTAATGTCACTTCAGCTATTTCTATTAGCGTTAAGGCTTGTAGCTATGTCACTTGGCTGTTTCCATTACCATTTATATTTAATTTCTAAATGGCGTTGATTGAAGCACGGCTAGTCACTTCGAACCAGTTTTATTATTTAAAGAGAAGAGTTATTAATATCGGTAACATTCGTAATGAAAATGAATTGCTTTGTGTAATGGGGTACAGCTTTTAAATGGATATTTTTAGGAAACAAGGCGAAGTAATTTGAAAGCATTAGGTTGCGGTATTATTTAGATTTTTGACTGAAACAGGTCAAAAATACCATTTAACACACATTTTTAGGGTTCCGCACCATGAGATGCGGAATCCTAAGGGTTCCGATTTACCTACCTGTAGGAAAATCAGAACCCTTATTAAACACTTTGGAATCCGTCTTGTCGGGAAATTGTGGAGGTAATGAGTTGAAATTAAAACCGTTCGTTAGATTGAAGACGAAAAAATCTTTCCATTGTTCTAGAACTAAATGTACAAAAAAAATCTGAAGACTATAGATTAAAAAAAAAACATGAAGAATGTGGTATGTGTACGGAACCCTCGGTGGGCGAGTCCACTCACACTTGTCGGGTTTTTTTCTATAAAATAAAATTGGATTATATTAAACTCATCAGGCCGTTTATTCTCACTCAACGACATTGCTCGCAGAATCAGCACGCTGAAGTGGAAGTGGGTCGGTCATGTCTGCAGACGGGCAGATGGTCGATGGAGCAGACAGGTTCTAGAGAAGAGACCGCGTTTAGGCAAACGTAGAGTAGGACGTCCTGCGGATCGATGGACCGACGATTTGAAGAAGGTGGCTGGCAGCGGATGGATGAGGGCTGCCCAAGACAGGGATGGTTGGCGCTCTTTGGGGGAGGCCTACGTCCAGCAGAGGACGGTGATAGGCTGATAATGATGATTTTTGTTAACTAAACCATTTTAATCAGCATAGAAAGAATCCTTTACTTCCGACATTAAATAATAAAACGTGATAATTATATTGACCGTCGTAATAAAATAACGCCAGAACAAACCCATAACTGGATTGATGGGCACTAACCAAGTTTTTATTATGCCTGGTTTATTTATAAACCAGTTGCAACCCCTTTTGTATTAAATCCTATTCAAGTACCAGCCTCAGATAAATCTTCCTGGTACTTGAAACACGAAGCCACTTTGTTTCATAAAATCAACATACAAATACAGTTTCTTGGTGTTATTAAAATTTTATTACGAACCTCTTTTAAGTTTTTTTTACTGATTAAATGTTTACGGTATGAGTATCACTAGCTTGTACACTTGTGTACCTTTTCATAAATCAATCCAAAATAAAAATCATCTAAAATCAATTCCATTGGCATACAATAAACCCATTCGACAAAATTTTAGTTAAATTTTTCTTGGAAAAAATACATTGAAAATGGTCTACGTATTCCATTTAATTCATTCATGCTACTCGTATATATATATTTTGTTTTTGACACGATGTTGTGCAGATTTCATCTTATTTTGTTACACTCATTAATTAAACCACTAACCTTTTTTGTTCGTTGATAAAAAATGGTGTGTCATTTTGAGAGTAAAGTTTCCGTTCTCAAACTTATGACACTCCAGTTTTGTTTCAACGAAGGTTGTTTTTTGTTCACAAAACAAATAATTCGAATCTCATTCTAGTCTAACAAGATACGAAATAACACGGTATTTGTTTGCTATTTACTTCGATATGCAAACAAAAGAATGTCAATTAGCAATTAACATAAGGTTTATGAATAATATATTTTTAATATGTATTTTGATATAGTTTTACCATCTTTTTTTCTTACTTAAGTTTAAATACGTGTATCAAAAATAAAAAATGTAAAACGTTTATATTTTTGCGACACACGAAGAAAATCATATTCATTCTTTTTTTAATTTATAAAAAAATAAATTGCATGCAATGCAGTCGGCCCGTGACCATGACACCTGCAAAGGCGTTAAAACGTCGGTAACTAAAATAAAAATAAACCACTATAGAATCCGTTTATAAGTAGTTTTATTTCAATGTCTAACATTCGCGTGAACCTCAGAAAACAAAATTTAAATTATTTAAAAACAATTTTAAAACACGATTACACATTTGTACTCCAAAAACATATTAATGAGTCTTCAGACCTCCTCAGGTATAAGTGCTAGTGCTATAAACGTTATTACAGCTATAAGTTATTTCGGCTGGTCGCAACATAGTTACCGTCCGCTGACGTCACTTTCCGCTCGCCTCGGATTTTCCATTTCCTACCTTAACGTTTTCAATAACTAGCTTGATTTGTTTATCGTAAATTTTATTGGCGAACGGTTTTCATACCTCATGAGAGACAAATTGTTTGTGAAATTGGATAGTTCATTGTTGTGTAGAGAATTTATGATTGTTTCTAAGTGGTGAAAGAACAATTTAGGAAAAATTGTGATTCTTCAGATTCATTCTGACTCTATATCTCAAATTTTATTCATAAACCAAATATCAGCTACTTATGTATTGAAGCTATTTTTGTATGAATCCAAACAAATATTTATAGATACAAATAGAAACAGAACTTTGTAGCAGTACAATTCATTTGCTACGTGCTACGTACTCGTAGCGTGGGCGTAGCAGCGTAGCGCCAAACATTAATTGAGAAAATAAAGCATTCAGTCTGCTACCTCTTTGAGCTCGCTTCAGGTAGAAAACTACTTAGTAAAAGGAGTGCAAATCTCCACAGCCAGGACATTTGATTTGTCCCTGTTCCTATTAGACGAGGACCGTTTACATATTCATGTTTTCTTGTAGGATTTTGCTTTCCTTATTCTTTATTGTACAGATGATAATTTTTACAAAAAACAATTAAGTCAGATTTGATGTACAGAGACACTAACATTGGCAATTTTTGTGATTTCATTTTGTTATAAGTTTTATTAGTATACCCAAAATTAGTTTCAAACTGTTTCCAATAATTTTATGTTGTTTGTTATTAATTAATAATTATTAGTTAAACAGAATAACTAGAGTGTTACTTATGTTATGTAAATTTGCACACATATAATAGGTCAAAATATATTATAGAAAATTATTAATTTAATATATTAAAAAAGAAAATATATTGAGACAAATAATATATTATGAAAAATATTACTATGTAACACTTTATTGTACCAAATTTTTTTAAGCAAATAAAGTTTTTTTTCAATTGTACCAGCATATCTTGGAGTGATAGAGTAATTTGGTTAATTTTGAGGAAGAAAGAAGTATACAACTACATTACGATTACACTTGACGACTTCTGTGGTCGAGTGGCGTACACGCCTGTTTTCAAGGTGTCGCCAGCACCGAGGTTCCGAGTTCGATTCCCGGACGGGTCTGTGTAGAAAAACACTTTTTTACATTGTCTCGGTTCTGGGTGTTTGTGGTACCTTCGTTGTCTCTGATTCCATAACACAAGTGCTTTACCTTGTTGCTACTTCCTTTGGATTCGGAGCAATGTATGTGATGTTGTCTTAATTTATAAAAAAAAAATACCGTAGTATGAAATAAGCTGATATAGAATGGACAAAAATTTAAGGAAAATAATAATCTAATTAAAATGCATACACATAAATCGTACCAACATAATTAGTTAGCCAAAAGCAATTATGAAATTGCGGCATTTCGTGTCAGAAAGAATGTAATACAAATTATGTTGTTTTTCATTTAGCGTTAGCGTCTGCGAGGGTAAGCACATAAATCAAACTTAGTTCAAGCGTTCCGATGTAGGGCAGTATTTATAGCGTAAAGGTCTTAACACATTCACCAATTCGTTATAATTAAAAAGGCTAAGGTAAGGTGTTAGAAAAAACCTCTGAGGTGTATATATGTATGTGAATGATTTTTTTTATTGTTTTTGTCGCGATATACAAGTTGTTATAAAATTTTAAACATAGGCTAAGTTTAACGTAAATAAAGTTTATTATTATTAATTATGACTACTTTTTGAACGGAATCTTTCGCCGTTTATTTTGATTATATTTCCCGATAATTCAACATTTTTGTTGGTGTCGTACGGGCAGACATAAAATGCGCGATGGAAATGTTTAAAAAGAAGTTTTATTTCAATACAAAACCTCTTTTCGTGTCAGTAAAATGTATATTTATAATTTGATTGGCACTTTGCCTAAATGCTTGGCTTTTGCATTGAAATCTGGTTTCAATCTCTCTATCAAACAACCTGTTCCCCGCGATTCCGCCCGCAATACCTATTTTTTTAGTAAAAAATATAGCCTATGTTTCTCAGGGTGAATGTAACTTTCTAATGGTGAAATAATTTTTGAAATGGTCACAGTTGTTTTTGAGTTTATTTACACACAAAAATAGAAATCTTTGCTCTTTATATATGAGTGTAGATTTATATAACCAATATAAGAGCGACGTTAGTTTGTAGATTATACTGAAACAAAGAAACCCTAAACTCTTATTTGGGTATGTAATTTACTAGTGGACTTGCCAGACTTTGTACAGGAAGCATAATTAACCAAAATTATACAGAAAACCTTCCTCTTGAAGGACCCTTTCCATTGGTAGTATTTATGATAATCTGTTCAGTACTTTTTGAGTTTATCTCGTTCAGACAGACAGACGCGGCAGGGACTTTGTTTTATAATATGTATGTACTGATACTAAATATGAAACATTTGTAACTTTAAATTCAATGTTGTTGTAATATTAATTAATGTTTTTAAATGTTTATTTATTTTTATTTAGTAGAAATATCTTTAAAAATTATTTTATACTAGCTTTTGCTCGTGGCTCTACCCGCGTGGGCGTTGTTTATCATGACAAATTATAGCCTTTCTCAATAAGTGGGCTATCTAACAGTGAAAGAATTTTTCAAATCGGACCAGTAGCTTCTTCTTCAAACAAGCAAACAAACATACAAACAAACAAACTGTCCCAGCTTTATAATATTATTACTTAGAATAGATGTAAATTTTGGAATAAAGGAAATAATAATAAATGATACATCTTTTATTTATGCACCAACTAATTCTTATAAAGTTTGTTCATCTCTACAGTCTATAATAATATTCGAGTCGTGTGCATAAAGCTTTAGTTGTAAAACTTTAACTATTTCGCGAGAAGTGTTTGCTATCCAATTCTGAGCAGGACGCAGTTTGCATGGCATTAGTCAGGCTAAATGGTTACCTAAAACCTTTGTAACAATGGCTGGTTACCATCTCAACGCACAAATCATAAACCACCTTTTCTTTGTTTAAGATTGAAAATCTTATGCTTTCAACCCACGGCGAGGGCGCGACGTGGGGATATGTCGGACTTTCACCGACCAAAAACACCCCGGTCCCGTCTCTGCCTTGGCCGGAGTCGTGGGATTACTCGCGCATTCTCTGCTCGATTCCGGCTGAAAGCATACACCATCCCTTGGGCAAGTGACATTTATGCAAGCGTCAACTCTGATTGAATGGCGCAAATATTTAATGTATGAAGTGACAAGTCTAAGTCACGTGACAAACGATTTCACTACATATTACACACACATTTAAAGTCATGGTACTATAAAATATCTGACCCGGTAGCCGAATCTAGAACTAATGTCATTAAATTAAAATTATTTTGTATCTTAAATCCTACTAATATTATAAATGTGAAAGTGCGGATTTTTGGATGTTTGGATGTTTGTTACTCAATCACGCAAAAACGGCTGAATGGATTTGGATGAAACTTGGCGTGCATATAGCCTTTGACATGGAACAGAACATAGTCTTTCACCCGATTCCTTAAGTAGTTCCCGAAGAAAAATTGAAAAATTGTTTTTGAAATTTGGTATTTTTCTCTTTTTGAACCCAATTCTGAAGTCCACGCAAACGAAGTCGCGGGCAGAAGCTAGTATAAAATAATTGGATATTAAGATTTAATTTACTCCTTGTACATTAAGGCGAAGGCATTATTTTTACGATAATTCTATTTAGTTGAAACTCTAAATTCAAGAACAGCGACCCCGTCACTGGATCAGATAGGTATGTGACAGTCTAAGCGATTTCGATCATCGATAATGCTTGTAGAAATGTCATTTGTCTACAGGCGCTGAACTTTACGGCCCCTTTTTTTCTTTTAATAGCTTCTTATTGTTATTTCTTATAAAAAGCTTAAAAGCAATAAGGAGGTCGCATATTACTAGTATTCTTGATAAACCCACGTGTAAGCTAAGTGCTTGTGTTTCGAGTGGGTTCACGTCGGTAGTGCAAGGATGAGATTCGAACACGCGACCACATGATCGCAAGTCCGACACCCTAGCCATTAGGCAACCACCGCTTAAGTTCCATGTATACTTATTTTTTTTTACATACTGATTTAAATAGAGTTCTGTTATCGTTGAAAAATCCATTAGACTACTGCCGACTGATTGCTCTGTACCACCCCTAACGTTTCATACACCAAATTGCTCTGTACACCCAATAACATCGCGCTCTCTATTCACAATGGCTCTCGAGATATATGGGTGTAAATGATCCCATTTATACCAAGTTTTTCATGAAGTGAGATATGAATGCCCCGTACAGATGTTGCTTTGAATGCGAACAAATTACTTCGTAACACGAAAAATTTGTGGATTTCGAACGATTTACGGTATTTGAATTTCATTTATGCTTAAGCGTTGGGGTGAAGCTTTTAAGGGGTATTTTATTTTACGTTTATGTAAATATTTTTTATTATGAATGCATAACAAACCCGCAAACAATTCTTTGTGTATGGGATATTTTCCGCCATGTCTATTTGTAAAATGAATAATGTTTCTAATGACTTAATCGAGCTGTACCTACGCCTTGCAGCTTCATTATAATATAAATGGAATTAAAATACACTGTTCCATTAAACATCGCAGAGTACAAATGTTCAGCGCGTTGATTACATTATTAATCTAGTTAATCTACCCCTCGCAATAAACGCAAACTCTTTATTTTCATTGCAGTTAAACTCGCTAAACAAGTTACGTCGTCTTCGTTTAATGATTTTCGCGAATATTCGGAAGGCGAGGGGTGACAGACAATCAGCGCTAAAAGCGTCATTGTCAATTTTAATGAAACCCGCGAGATATCAACTTTGTTTCGGGCCATTGTTGGAGACGGCACTGCCGTCTACCGCCGACGAAATTTGCTGTTTCGTTGGCAAACTTTTATTTGACCAAATTGTTTATAGTTAGACAGTTTCTTTGTAGACCAGGGCCGATAATTGTTAAAACCAAAAAAAATAATAGTAGGATGAAACTAATTAGAAAAGGAAGGGAATATGATAAAAATTAAAGAAAAAATAAATTACGGTCGATCCGAGTTCGGGAAGGGGGGGAGGGGGGGGTTTTAAGGGTAAAAAATGGTTTATCTTGATTTCCAGCAAAACTACAAGTCCTATGGAAAAAAGTCAAATGGCAAAGTTGTAGGTAATAAAAAGATCTACAACTTTTGTATTTACACTTTTTTCACATAACCTCAAAATGTATGTGAAAAATCCAAAAAACCAAGTTTTTGGTTTTTTATTTTTATCTTTTTCAAAAATAATTTTTTTTTCACGAAATTTGGTGAAAACTTACCTTTTTATGTCCCAAATACGCTGTAATTTATTTGATTAAAAATATTTATTTTTTCACCTTATTTTGAATTAATATAAAAAAAACACCCTAATTTTCAATCGAAAATTCACCCGTCAAAATATCAGCTTTTTTCAAAAAGTATGGGGGTTTTTTGTTCGTTGAAATCTCTACTTTCTGATGGTGTAAAAAAAATATACATTACTATAGTAAATGTTCTCAGAAAATGCATAATCACTATGTACAATTTCATCAAAAAAATGACATTGCTTAATGTTTTTTTCCAGTTTCCAGAATTTCATCTGAATCATTTTGTGAGATTTTCTATGACATGAATGTAATTCGAATTTAATAAATAAACTTTAAACTGAAAAAAACATTAAGCAATGTCATTTTTTTGATGAAATTGTACATAGTGATTATGCATTTTCTGAGAACATTTACTATAGTAATGTACATTTTTTTTACACCATCAGAAAGTAGAGATTTCAACGAACAAAAAACCCCCATACTTTTTGAAAAAAGCTGATATTTTGACGGGTGAATTTTCGATTGAAAATTAGGGTGTTTTTTTTTATATTAATTCAAAATAAGGTGAAAAAATAAATATTTTTATTCAAATAAATTACAGCGTATTTGGGACATAAAAAGGTAAGTTTTCACCAAATTTCGTGAAAAAAAAAATATTTTTGAAAAAGATAAAAATAAAAAACCAAAAACTTGGTTTTTTGGATTTTTCACATACATTTTGAGGTTATGTGAAAAAAGTGTAAATACAAAAGTTGTAGATCTTTTTATTATCTACAACTTTGCCATTTGACTTTTTTCCATAGGACTTGTAGTTTTGCTGGAAATCAAGATAAACCATTTTTTACCCTTAAAACCCCCCCCTCCCCCCCTTCCCGAACTCGGATCGACCGTAATTTATTTTTTCTTTAATTTTTATCATATTCCCTTCCTTTTCTAATTGGTTTCATCCTACTGTAATTTTTTTTCACTTTTTACAAATTTTGAAGGCTTCGGCCCTGGTCTATTGTGCCAGGAAACAAGATAAGATTCCTATTAAAACTTATACTTTATCACTACTTGAGAAATTAAATGAAATATTAGGAAAGTTCAAGTTTAGAGGAGCGTGATTTATTTGAATTTCGTTTTGTATTTTTATTTTATTAGTGTGGGTGGTACTGAATTATATATTTCGGATTGTTTTAAAGTCATTGGTTACACGGAACATATCGATATATAATAATGTTTTAAGATAAATCTATACTCTATACTAATATTAAGAAAAGTTTTGTACGTTTGAACGAATAAACTCAAAAACCACGGAACCGATTTCAAAAAATCTTACATCATTACAATGCTACATTATTCCTCAGTAGCATCTAATAGTCTATATTTAATATACAATATTTCTTTATTTATATAGCATATTACTATACAATATTTCTTCGCTTATACATTTGTGTGAGTATAGCATTTTGTTTTCTTAAATATACCTACTTGAAGATAAATATATGAAATGAATTAAATCAAGTAAAGCTCCCTTCAATAGTGCCTTGTAGTTACTGTTTCAATTATACTGATTCGTGACTTCGTAAAGTACATAGAGAAGGTCAAAGAAACCCATTAGGACTATCCTATTATGATCAAATAAGATGTTTCCCTCGCGACCGTTCATTGTCCCTCGCTAACAATAAACGTTTAGAAGCTAATACGTACCACGTTCACTCTAGGAATATGAAGCCCACAAGAGAAGGATAAAATCTTAGATCCTCGGGTAATGACGCTTTAAATATTTTTAGTTTAATAAAATGCTCCAGCGCCTGCGGTTTACATAATAAAGTGGATTGGTTTAAGCGTATGTAGTTAGTAAAAAATAATACTTTTTAACGAGATTGTGTATACTTATAAAATAGCGACTTAAGAAGACATTGCACACATTGCTATCACGTTGGTAAGCTTAATATTAAAAAAATATATATATAATTTTTGTAGGATTTTTCGATTTTCGGACTGAAAATATAAATAAGGCATGTTGACTGGGTAAAGAAAACGTAATTTAATTTAGTCCGTCAGTTAGGTAATAAAAAAAAATACACCCATGTTTTTTGTTTTTTCTAATTAACAAATAATAACTTAGTTAAAACACATTAAAGTTGGGGAGTGGGGGCTCACTACGTAACGGCTAGGTATAAATTTTACTAAGGCGTGACGGCATGTGACATTCCAACTCAATAAATAATTTTTTGAACACGTGAAAAATGAAAAATTACGTGTTCAACTTTTCAATAATCTACCTGACAGACGAAAAAAAAAACACTTAAATCACACGCCTTTTGCAGACGTCTATTTGAAATTATTTAGTGCTGGTTTTCAATACTAGTTCAAACGAATATTAGAATTCTTGAGGGCACAAATACAATCAATGGTAAAGGCTGTTGTTTTGTTCATCGGTCCAGGGGGGGACGTCGGAGTGGGGAGGGAGGGGATGGTCACCTCTCTAACAGACGTTTATAGGTTCGGTGCGACGTGACGACTGTACGAGTGTACCACCCAGGGGTATTCGAAACCGCACGCTGCCCCAATACTGTTAGATAATACGATCATTTCGTTGTATTAGGGGCAGCGAATTGAGGCGAACCATTACTAGAAAGATTAGAAATAAAAGTGGTTTTAAAGTATTAAAAATTTAACGAAACATTTTAAATTAAAATGTTTTTCATTTATTTTATTTTAAATGCTCACTAACAAAGTAGGGTGCACATATTTTTTTTTACGAGTGGGTTGTGTAATATGCTTGTGTTACGAGTGGACTCACGCCAGTAGTTTAAGGTGGAATTCGAACCCGCGACCACATGATCGCAATGCCGATGCCCTAGCCACTAGACTACCCACGCTTTCTTTCTTTAAACTGAAGGTTGGAAGACGTAAAAGCGTAAGTAAATTATCGGCTAGTGTTGGTTAGTTATCACTTACGGGTAATTTCCCTCAACGTTGTGCTGTGAAGTAATTCCAGTTGTTATAGGAGCTATAGTAAGGGTTTACCGTTTGAATCAATATGTCCCAATCAATCACGCAATAACGGGCTTGTAACGTTCACAACAATTCTTGTGTGTATTGAAATAAACACCTCTACATACAAGCTGTGATATTTGATCACAAACATGTGTGAATAATAATAGGTAGGGTGTGCAGTGCCTATTATATGCAAGTGTATTTACGACCTTCGTGGGCGACTGGCGTACACAGTGGTTTTCAAGGTGTCGCCAGCTCTGAGGTCCCGGGTTCGATCCCCGGACGGGTCAAGGTAGTAAAACACTTTTCTACATTTTCTCGGGTCTGGGTGTTTATGGTAGGTACCTTCGTTATCTCTGATTCCATAACACAAGTGCTTTAGCTACTTACTTTGACTTCGGAGCAATGTATGTGATGTTGTCCACTTTTTTTGTGTATGTATTTACAGTGATTTAGTATAAGCTGAAGATTTTGTTTATAATCTCAAAAACTATTGGTCCAATTTGTAAAACCATTTCAGCGTTAGAAAGCACATTTATTGAGGCAGACTATGAGCTAATTTTTGCCGCGGTAACCGACGCCCAGGCGGGCGAAGACGCTTGAAAAAGCCTACCCTAAATATTCTTATGATCACTTAATCAAAAAAGTTTCAAGCGATATCACTATTATTCTTAATTATATATTAATTTAAATACATACATATTGCAAATAAACTACACCCAGGCATAGAATAAATGAGCGTGCTCATCATACAAAGAGTTGTCCTGGGTGGGAAGTCCACGACCTCCGCTTTAGCAGTCACTAACCACTAGACCAACAGGCTCGTTATTTTTCAAATAACCAGTAAGTAGTTAGAGGAAAATATTTCACACAACTATTGAATAATTCTACTGAAAATCGTTATAAATCTTCTAAGGGCGTGGGCATATAAAATAGATGACAGCTCATTGAATCTCGCAGCGGCTCTGCGGAAAGTATGAGAGTAACAAAATAATGTGAATTATGTGTTTACGTCTATTGCGTCTACTCCTTGTCTGTTTTTTATTCGATATGTTTTTATTTTTGTTCCGTTTGATTTTATAAAAGGATTTCTGGTTTTCATTACCCGTGTTTCCGTTCGTATAGCAGGGGCTTATAATTTATTTTTATCTATAAACGATGTATGCTTCTTTACTTCTTTTTGTTGGAGAAATGTATTCCTTTTTAGTTACGTTTGTCGTTGTTATCTAAAAAGAAAGAAAGAACACAAACATAACAAAAAATATAAATACATTAAAAAAGAAATATAACAATATATAATTATGAATATTTCGACTTTCATAAATGACTATCTTTAAATCGCGGGTCAAAAGTACAATTAGCCTTTCGCGATAAATGGACTGACTTTCTATCATTCAAATCGGACTAGTAGTTCCTGAGATCAGCGCGTTGCACTAAACTAATTCTTCAGCTTTATAATAATTTTAGTATAGATTTGTGCCTTACTATACAACTTTACAGTAAAATTATCTAGGCCGTAGAAAATAGGTAGAATGTCTGTATTTTAATCTTCAAAGTTCCCTTTAGTTTTGCTCCATAATTAATTTCTTATAATTTAGACCGGGATTGTTTAAGACAGATCCGGATTAGTTAAAATTGTAATTAATATGTTTAATAGTGGTAGGTATGTTAATATAACTATGTAATGCGTGTTTGTAAGTATAGGTATATAAGTTCTCATTAAAATTAATCTGTCAGGTAAACAAAGCTATTGTTATTAATGACTGGCATTTGCCCGTGGCTTCGCTCACGCTTAGGTATAAGTAAAGACATTTATTTGAATAAATATGTATTATTTGGGGCAAATGAAATGTTCCTATTTCATAAGTACGTGTTCTTTGTTATCTTGTATACTCGCATATTGAATTACTGAAATTGATGACGCATTTAATTACGTACTCAAGAGTTTTTTTGAAGTGAAAACTTCTGTAGCGGCTCTGTGCCCTTATTGGGATGGTTAAAAAATGTTCAACTCGCATCAGGGGTCACGTGACTGATCCTAAGACGAGGCACAGGGCGCTTGCGCGAATGTGAGATGTCATCCGGTGTCAGAATATAAGAATTAAGACAATGGGTGTCAGTGTAATTTTTTGAAGTGAAAACTTGTTGAAGTGACAACTTCTGTATCGGCGTTGTGCAAAAATATATGTAAAATACGTGTACATAAAGTGTTTAATAAAAAATAAGATTTGAGCAAAGTGCATTTAGTAATGCTATTTTTATTTGCTAGTTCTCACTTTTGCCGGCCCTCCCCAAGTGCAACCCGTTGTTTTTTTATGAGTTTTTAAATACCGCTTTGCTACTCTTGATTGTTATGGAAGATAGAGAGGAAGATTATTGCAGGTACCTTAAACTCGTGATTGAACAAATGGAACAAAATTTTGATTTGTTTTTTTATTTTTTCTTTGTTATTATTTATCCTTTGTTTCAATATTACATTGAACAAAGCTCCAACATAGATTTAAACCTCTATATTATTACTAAGCTCGCCTTCATCAAGATTCAGACCGTATATCCAGTAAGTTGTGCTCCGACGTTCGTTGCGACAGAGTGTCTCCTCTATGATTAATAACCCCAGTTCGGAACTGAACTAGTCGAGTTATCCCGTCTCCACACCTGTGTTAATTATATTTTCGTAGACAGAGGGATCCGCTGAATTATACGTACTTATTATGTTGCTTATAGGTAGTTGTAGGTGGGTGACTATGAATATTTTTTCTTTTTGAAAAAAAAAGCGTTATGAAACCAACCGTGCGACGAGTTTTTTGAAGTAAAACTTCTTTAGGCGCGACTAGAGAGTAACTCAGATTTTTTTCTGACGGAAGTAACGCTTATTAAAGTCTGTGTAGTTTTCGCTATTCAAAAATAATTGAAATATAACTTCTTCAGGCGCGACATTCAACAGTTTAAAAATTGCAAAGTTTTTTGAAATCTCTACATTATACGTGTTTTCCTTAAAAAAAAACGACTCCTGCACAAGGGAATCCTTGTGTTGTGGGGGTTTTACAATTCGACATTGTCTCGGGTCTAGGTGTTTTAACACAAGTGCTTTAGCTACTTTGGATTCGAAACAATGTATGTTATAAAAACTTACTTTTATTCCGATTGTACACTGTAGCTAAAATAACTGTAAATAAAAACTTTCTTCCTATTTAAAAAAAAAAAAAATTATCTTCACTTTTATCCAAGCTATGTCATGGACACACAAAGTTTCCTTGAATTCGTTCTTATAAATTACCTGCATATAAGTTGGTTGTGTGACGTACCTATCCTCAGACACGTCTCAAGACAACACGCTCTCACATAAGAGAACATTAAGAGAACACCAGGTGCCATACCATGAGCTTATTAAGCAAGGTTGTTGCTGTGGAAGCGAGACGCTGCTACGTGCATTGTATAGCGCCGTCTCGCTTCCACAGCGGCAACAACCTTGCTTAATAAGCTCATGGTATGGGCCCAGTCCCAAGTCGCAATTTAATCTCGTTTGTGGTCGGTTTGCATTTGCTACTGTTACGCTCCTGCCTTCGCAGTGTATTTAAATGGTAAATGTCTTCCGTGAAACGCATGCAGTCTGTGACGCTTTCTGGGTGACTTAGTTCAGGAATAAAACATTTATAAAAGGCGAATGGTAAAGCACACATCTACGTTTATGTTGTATGAGTAATGCAGTGTGTTTGTAAAGGTGTCAAGTATGATTCGATGATGTATAATATAATATGTATATATCTTAATATAATATATCTTAGGACAATCTCACACACGGCCATCTGATCCCAAACTAGGCAGAGCCTGTACTATGGCAAGCAGACAACTGATAAACATACTTATATATTTCTAAATACATACATATTATAGATAAATAACAACCAGACACAGAACAAATGATCGTGCTCATCACACAAAGATTTGTCCTGGGTGGGAATCGAACCCACGACCTCTGGCTCAGCAGTCAGGGTCACTAACCACTAGACCAACATGCCCGTCAAATGTAAAAGTGATGATTTTCATCGAATTACGTTCTAATATCGAAGTCAAAAAAAAAAACAAAACGATTGTTTTGGCTTCTTTTTGGTCTGCGTTGATCATTGATTGTTATTCATAATCATTGATAATCCCATTCAATTCAATCCATGATTTTCAACTATATACATGCTATATAATTATTTGCTAATATTATGTAGCCGAAGAGTGTTTGTTTGGTTGATCTCAGGAACTACCGGTCCAATTTTAAGTATTTGCACAAAAACATGGTATAAAAGGTGTTACAATAGTCTAATTTGATCACATGTTTAGCTAAAATAAATGCAGAATTATTATTTAAGATGATTTTCAGTTTTTGATAGCCCATTTATCGAGGAAAGTTATAGGTTTTTGTCGTGATCTCTACGCAAGCGTAAAGGCGAGCAATGCCTATAAGTTTTCAATAAATTCCAATTCTCTTAGAAAACTAGAGTGTGTTCAATATAGTTTCTACTACCTTCTAATTCACTTTTAGTCTATTATTACTTACGTATTTAAATCATTTAATACCGGACTACTGTTAAAACAAACCTGTGATACTTAATTTTAACAAAATATTCACAAACGGGAACATATGTTCAAAGTAACCGACGGAATGTGGTCGAACGAGATAACTCACTTAAGCTTTATTTGCAGAGAACGGGCGATTCATTAGACAAGGCTGGCAAGGCAAACAAGACGAGTGAGGGAATGCTGGCGTGGTGAAGCTTAGGACCGATGTCATGAGTTACATTATAAACGCGTTCCCAGAATCTAGGTAAGTTACCCGGAATTGAGCAACATTTCTATATTCGACTACTATAGAAATATTTATTTATATTTTACTAAAGTTTTTTAAATAAGTATCTGTGTTTTTGGTCCCACAACAAATATTTTTAATTATTTATTAATATTAATTATTATTTAAATTATGATAACAATTACGTTTCTATGTAAACTTTTCCAGTCCTGCTAGAAGAAATTTCTAAAGAAATATGCGGAACCTTTGTACCTATATTTTCTTCTGAATTTATCCTTTGTTGTGTGTGTGTATATAAATAATAAACAAATCGCATGGTCTATCAGTCTTAAAACCTTCAGTACAAATGTTTTTTTGCCACAGATAATAGAAATTGGAATGAAAAAATAAATAAACTTTTGAAAAAAAAATTAAACCGACTTCAAAAACCAAAACAAAACCTAAAAGGCACAAAATAGTGTAAAATAAACTTAGAACTATCTAAAATATTAATACAAAACTAGAAGTGATCTGTTTGAAGTTGGTGCCAAACTATATATACTCGTATTTGTACTAGTATGTGTAGGTATTTATTTTTTGTTGGTATATTGTTGTTTGGCACCGACTTCAAACAGATCACTTCTAGTTTTGTATTAATATTTTAGATAGTTCTAAGTTTATTTTACACTATTTTGTGCCTTTTAGGTTTTGTTTTGGTTTTTAAAGTCGGTTTAATTTTTTTTTCAATAGTTTATTTATTTTTTCATTTTTTGTGTTCATAATACTTATTATAATAATACAATAGGTACAGCTCACCTTAGAAACGTTAAAAAATGTAAATGAGGGTCGATACATATTTATTATATAAAAAAAATCAACCCTTACCTCCTAAAACTCAAGGTTTCTTCCATCATCAGCTCAGTATTTACCAAAAGCCTTGAGGTGATGACTATTGGACGTAAATACCTAAATAGGCTCAGTAGAATAATGAAACACGTTCGACATTTCTTTAAAATTTAAGGGTTTCCTTCGATTTAACTGGGATCCCATCATCAGATCCTGACTTGGTGACAATGGGACCACCTCGGGAGAATACTCTTTCGAATACAAAAAGAATTATAAAAATCGGTTCACAATTGACGGAGTAATCGGTGAACATACATAAAAAAAAAAAAATAGTGACACGCCGAACATATAACCTCCTCCTTTTCGAAGTCGGTTAAAAAGGTATTCTCTTTTAAAACTCTAACTCCTGGCGGGAAGTGTCTCAATGCATATTATGTTAGACAAAATATTCACTGACTGGTATCCGAAAAAAGACACACATTTTTGCAGCGCCTGCTTTTAAAGGTTAAGTAACTGAAAAAATACGTTTAAAATACCCACTGCGCCTGTCTTGTCATTACCGTCCGTGTTGAGATAAAAGTATTAGACTATATAGTTTCAAGGGAATTCAATGAACTAACAAATATATGGGATAGTAACAAGTAATTAGGAGATCAAATATATATTTTTGGAGACTTCTTGAACGGAGTGAAGCGAACCCAAGGGATTTATATCTTGACAACATTATTTCCTAAATTTCGCAGAACTTATTTCGTATTGCTAATTACCTTTTCATATAGTATGATGAAAACTACTAATCACGTAATAATATATTCCCAAATGATGACAGAATTAAAGAAAAATATTTTTGTACTCTTTCTTTATTTTTACATCAATAAACTTTATAAGAGTGTGTATTATAACTATATTTTTATATCATCATAGGTAAAAAGTCAGATACTTAAATCAATCAAATTGTTTTTATAAGGCTGAATGATCGCATCTGTCAATTGCAAGAATAAAAACAAATATTATTTTCAGTTTCGTAAGCTCAATGTAGACGACCTTTGAACATGAAAAACTTTGTTTTTGTTTCGTCTAAGAGCTTCACTATAAATCAACTTGCGTTGAACTACGAAGAGTTTTTATTTTTATAAAATTATTTGTTTTATTCAGCTCGTTAGGAACGAATCAATTTATTAAAACAACCTTGAATAAATGCAATAAAACATAGTAGTGTACCATTTAACTGAGATAAGTTTTTTAATTATTCTAAAATATGCTTTTGTACTGATTGTGGTAATCACAAAGGATACAAAATTTCACGATAATAACGATATCTTATAGGCAGCCAAATTAACTAATTCATTTATATTTTTTCATTTCCGGTTTTCAATTACGGATAAAATCATTATTTTCTTACGTAAAAACTCATGGGTGATGATAATAATGATGATGCTATAGTAAGATGTAAAGAGGCATGAAAATATATGAAAGAAAACAATGCATTTTCACCTGTGTTAAAATAACCTTCGTGAGTATTTATTACCTACACTTAATAATTACCTAAACTTAAAGAATAATGCTTCGCGTCACTATAGAGCAAACTAAAATAAAACTAATATTAATTTATTTTGTTGTTTTAAGTTTTAAACCCGCTCATATAAGGAAGGTTTTTGTTTTGGCAGGATGCATCCATTTGTACTTGTCTGAGTTCAAGATTGAGCGGTCAAGTAGAGAGTTTCGTGATCGCTTGCTGCCAGAACTAATTCAAGACGTTTTCCGTAAAAGGAAAAATTGTTAAGCATCTGTGCCTCATGGTGTAACAGTTCTTGTATTCTGGTGTAACTGTTGTTGTATTCTGGTGTTACTGTTGTTGTATTCTGGTGTTACTGTTGCTGTATTCGGGTGATACTGTTGTTGTAGCACCAAGGGCTTTAATCGCACTGGCTCGTAGATAATTTTCTTTAATGCTCGCGGGTGAAACCGAGAGGCACAGCAAGTGTATGAAAAGGACCTTTACTTATTTCTTCCCTAGCTGGGCCGGTGTGTATGTATAATTGTATCAGGTAGAGTATACAAATCGTAGGCTTCTTTAAAAAGATTTATTATATTGCTTCGGATTCCTCCCCAGAGGTAGTAATTCATTTGTCGCAATAAAATTCAGACATCATTGTTGTGAATTATCTTCATCGAACCAAATCTTGTTTTTACCTTCAGATGAACTTTGAACTTTAATGTAATGGTATTAAGGAATAGAAATAATAATAATAATAATATCTTGGGACAATCTCACACACGGCCATCGGATCCCAAACTAGGCAGAGCCTGTACTATGGCAACCAGACAACTGATAAACATACTTATATACTTTTAAATACATACATATTATAGATAAATTACACCCAGACACAGAACAAATGATGTACTCCCACGGTTCAAGTGGGTGTATTTTTATTTACAAATATTTTGTTATGGACAAAATATTTGTAAGGAAATATTAGACTGATTACCTACTATTTTAATAATTGGATAAACATTATTAACTACTGTACAGTAGTGGGTAGTCGTGGTAGATTCTATGAAACCCGCGATACTTTCCCACCCAAGTTCAGTAAAGCCCAAAAGGGATATTTCTTTGACCTTTTTGTATGTCTGTTTCTATTAGCGCTCGTAACTACTCAACGGCAAAACCGATTGTGATTATAGATAAATTGACATTGTTGTCATGATATCGTGACTGCCACTTATAGTAGTAGGCCATTGCAGTTGGGAAACCGTTAACAATACTAAATGTATAGTTAATTGTTTCCTGAGGTTTACATGAATGTTAGACATTGAAATAAAACTACTTTTAAACGGTTTTTATCGCGGTTTATTTTGATTTTAGTTTTCGACGTTTCGACGCCTTTGCAGGTGTCATGGTCACGGGCAGACTCCGGTCCAGGTCATTTAATAATAATTATTTTTACGGAAAACCAACAGCTATACAAAACGTGAAAAATTAATAAGGATAGAAGACATAAAGCCAATTACAGGTTGCACGGATAGCTATACAGGATTATTTTAAAAGGATGGCGTATATTCAAAGAGGTAATCATAGGTCGAAATCCTATATTGGAAAATTAATTTTCATACACGTGACTTATGTTTGTATGAAAAGATGATTTTCAATTTTAAGATTTCGAAGAAGAAAAGTTGTTCAGTTTTATGCACCCGATTACCTCGTTCAATACGCACTCCTTGTAAATTAATCCTGTATACATACAGTTTTTGTTTTAAATAAGTTTCTTAACTGCAATGAAAATCAACAAATGCAATTTTTTTGTACTTTTCAGTTCTTATATTGCCACGCAATTGGGATTAGATTTTTAATTGTTAATTTTATTACTTACTAGATGTGCCCCGGCGTTTCGCTCGCGTTAGTTGTCCCCGTAAACCTTTTGGCAATTATCCATTGTTTTTAATATTTTGTCTGCTTTTCGGGACGGAAACGAATCATGAAAATCAGTTTACCCGTTCTCGAATTATAAGTGTTGTAAAATCCGACTTTGTCTATACTAATATTATATAGAGAAAAGATTTGATTGTTTGTTTGTATCTACTGAACCGATTGGAAAATTCTTTCACTGTTAAGAAGCTACACTATCCCCGGTTGAAATAGACGATTATACAAATAAAAATTGAGACTGCAGGCGAAGTTGCAGGAAACAGCTAGTTTTCTGATATTCATATATCATATCTATTCATCGCAGTAAATTAAGTTTCGATATATTATTACAAGCTGACAAGGCAAACGTTGTTTTGCGATATTCTGGAGAGGGCCACCCTTATCACCCACCCTTATCACCTAGGGGTATAATAAATAGCCTGGAACCTTCGATAACAAACACCGTGACAAGAGATTTTTTTATATTAGATGTTGCGTTCCCAGAAGCATTTTTATATCAACAGAAATGTGGTGAAAGTCTCAGATAAAACTAAGAAGTAACCTTTAGAAGCGGCGGTACCCTAATGGATAGTTCGTCGGACTTACAATCATGTGGTTGCGGGTTCGAATCCCACCCATTGCACCGATCTGAACCCTCTCGTAACACAAACAATTTATCTCAGCACGAGGGGTTATAAATAATACTAGTATTGTGCCACCCACATAATTAAGCTTTTTTTATATTGCGTATACACCGGGTTTCAAGGTGTCGCTAGCTCTGAGTTCCCGGGTTCGACCTCCGGACGGGTCAATGCAGAAAAAACTTTGAGAGGTGTCAAGGGACACCCGGATGGAACGAAGTTCCTTTCGATTAATATTAGTGAAGGAATTGTAATTTTTTTTTTTATTTATAATAAATTATAAATAATAATTTATTATTAATAATATTAAATTTCTTAGGTAATAAGACAGACAGACAGACAGAGAAACATGTGCACGCCGCACAGCTTACAATAGCTTACCGTAAGAACAAAAAGTGTCTTTTCGTAAGAAAATTTTCCGTCTAGCCCCCTTTCACAACGCGCGATAAGCGCGAACTTCGTTCCAAAAAAAGACTTTTCTACATTGCCTCAGGTGTGGGTGTTTGTGGTACCTTCGTTGTCTCTGATTCTATAACACAATTGCTTTAGCTACTTAGATTGGATTCGGAGCAATGAATGTGATGTTGTACATATTTATTTAAAAAAAAGTTGAGTCAAGTTGCGGTTTAAAAAAGTAGTACAGATACCGTTAGGTCTTGGTAAAAGCTGTTTTTTTTTTGTAAATCGATTAAAAAGATTTACGATCGTTTGGTAAAAGTTGTAAGCTGTTATCGTCGAGTATATCGAGGCCTTTTTCGGTACGTTACGTTTCTCGACTCGTGTGTAATAATAAAATTTTAGTTCGATTTAACGCTCAAACAATTTTCAAGATACGACGATTACGACGCTCTGTTATTTTAACTCTTATGATATATTTTAAGTGATATTTAAATCAGATTTTGTTTTTTATTGGTATTTAATAGTGACCGACCGAAACATGTTATTTTGCCGAAACCGAAACCGAAACCGAAGGTTCGGTTTCATTGTAGTTTCGGCCGAAACCGAAACCGAACCTTTTATAAAAAAAAAGTCCTTAAAAAGTCGAAAAAATGTTAGTTAGCCCGTTTTTTTTTTAAATTAATATCTCGCCAACCTATAATTACAGGTTTCTACTTTCAAAGATTTATCACAATGAAATTTCAGCAGTTACAGAGGTTCTGTTTGAAAATTTAACTACCCTATAAAGTGAAAAAAATAAATTATTTGTAACACAAAGTTAGCGATTTTTTAATGGTGGTATAAAATAAAACAAATTTATTATTAAAATATGATGCTCATATATTATGTTTATTTATTTTCAGTTACTTACATTTTAATTATACTCACAAATATCACAATCAGTTAGCCTCGAATGGCTAATTCAAATATAATTAGATAAACAAAATAATCAAATTGATCACTTTTGGTAATCATTTTAGCGAACCTTTTTTTTATTATGTAAGGTGCATAAAATAGGTTATGATAACAAATCAACAAGTATAATATAGTAACAAATATATACTTACACTTTTTATTTTTTATAACTATATCTTTATGCCGTGCCGAGCGCGCCCGATGTTAGCCTTTTTTTTTTTTTTTTTTTTTTTTACGGGGGGAAATCCTCATGGACATCCTCCGCCTGGGGAAAGGCGGAGGGGCGTGCCGGACTCCTACCGGCTAAAACCACCCCGGCGTTCCCTCGCCCATTATAGTCGGAGGTCGCGGGAATATTAAATGCCTCCGCAACCTCCGACCGATGGCCGGCCCGCTGCCGCGGGCCCCGTCCCGTCAGGGGGGGAGTGAGGTGTTAAACTCCCCCCGTGACGCATCGCTTAAGAGGCGCGCGCGAGGAACGCGACGCGCCGCCTCCTCGGGTCCAGTTGGTGGAGGGCGACGGATGTCCCCGGATCCGCCGCCCCTGGACCGATTTATGGGGGTTGGAGGAGGGCGTTGTCCGCCCTCCGCCGACGCCCGGTGCGCCTGCTGCGGCTCGAGAGAGAGGTCGTGATCTCCCTCTCCCTCTCCGCAGCCTCCTTCTGCGACATGACTGTCTCGCAGAAGGAGATCACCGCGTCCCACGACTCTGCGCCACCGACCATAGCTCGGATCACGGCCGGCAGCGACAGGTCGGCTCCCACTCTAGCGACGAGGGCACGGCGCGGCCCCTCCCATGCGGCACACTCTGCCAGCGTATGCCGCGCCGTGTCCTCCCCGCAATGGACGCAGTGATGACACCGGGCGTCCGGCTCCCTGTTTATGCGACACAGGTACTTCCCGAAGCAACCGTGCCCCGAGAGCACCTGCGTCGCCCGAAACGACAGGGAGCCGTGCCTCCTCCCGAGCCATTCCTCGAGCACTGGTCGGATCGCCTCGACGGTAGCGAGGCCGGCGGTAGGGCGCAGGCCCGATGTTAGCCTAGCGCGACCCGAAAGTACGATGTTGTAAGTTTCGGCGCGGCCGAAAGGTTCGGCCGTTTTTGGCCGAAACCGAAACCCGGGCCGAAACTTGATTTTTTGGCCGAAACTGGCCGAAACCGAAACCGAAACCGAAATTTCGGTCGGACACTAGTATTTAATAAATGGGAGTTTTTATTGAAATATTCGTTTGTTTCTTAACAAACGGATTCGTATTTAGCTTTCTGGTATGTCCCGCTGTTGGGCTAAGGCATCGATTCATGCCTTTTTTGGCGGTTATTACTGACTCCTTCTTATACGCGACCAGTCCTGGGTCTTTCATGTAGCTTTCATTAATTGGGAACCCAGTCTCCATGTGACTCTATTTTGTAAGGACTTATCTGCTTTGTAATGACACAATTATACGACAAACTGAGACCTTAATGTAGTTGATTATACAATATCATTTTGTTCCACTAAAGAGAGTGGCTCATAGTTAAAAGTTTAATGAAGAAAATATCCGGAAATGTTGAAATAAAACTGCTTTTCAAACGGATTCTATCGCGGTATATTTTGTTTTTTTTTTCCCGATGTTTCAACACTTTTGCAGGTGTCATGGTCACGGGCAGATTTAAAAATAGTTTCATTTCAATGTCTAATATACCTCAGAAAACAATATCCATAAATGTTTTAAAAAACCCTTCGAATAATATAGAACAAACCTTAATAAACCTATATAATATAATAATCTCCAGACCGAATTTCGACCTCGGCGGCCAAACTCAAGTGAGATCAGCCAAGTACTCAGGACATATTATAATGCACAAGTGTGTGCGCAAACACAGGGGCACTCTCTGTTTCTTCACCCTCATAGTCGGATGGGACGGTTGACCGACACGACCGGAGAGGGATCAGGCGCAGGACCAACGGCTTTACGTGCTTTCCGAGGCACGAGGGTGTAAACACCACAACACTTCCTGACTCTAAGCGGTACTGAGAATTTCTAAACTCAGTAAATATTTTTCGCCCGACCCGGGAATCGAACCCGAGACCTCGTGCACGGCAGTCGCGCTTGCAACCACTTGACCAACAAGGCAGTCAAATAAACCTATACCTCGTATATTTTCAGTAGTGTCTGGCAGACTGTCGTGTATCTTGAACTCGGTGGCCCTTCCTTACAAGGCACACTTCACTATAAAACATGATTGTAATGATTTGATTTCTGCTCCGAATCCGTTCCAGATTACACCCCCGTGATTTGATTGCTACTCTCTCGACCGCGATAAAACTGGGTATCTATTTTGGCCTTTTGAAATTTAACGTCATTTTAATTATTTTTTGAACTTGTGCCGAAGGTTAAGGAATAGTTTTTTTTTAAATAATGCACTAAGTACAGTGCTTGAAATGGTTTGGAAATTGATATTTTGTTCCAAAAACGATGAATTGCTTAGCTTCGAAAATAAGTCTAAGCACTCGCATCAGTCCCCAACGTTTGTCAATTATATACCTGGGTGATCTATAAACAAACTTAAATACAAATGAATTTCATACAAACTTTTATCTCATATTGCACCTCTTTAGGGACCTCCTTTTGAAAAATCCTTCCTTAATGGATGTTTACGTCATACGAGTATTATGTGTGCGAGATTTTAAGTTTCTACGGGTTTGGCTTCAGTGTTGTTATCGTAAAAATTTGAGCTGCCGTATGTCACAGTCTGGTTTGCCGTATTTTTAGGAAAAAAATACTGAATTGCCGTATTGAATTATTTATTAAAAAAAAAATGTCTATTCCTCATTTGCTTCTTCTCCATAAAGATTTCTTAAAGTTTCTATCACTTCAGATTCTTGTTTACCTAGTGCATACTTGTCCTTACTTTTCATTTTGTCGCACATGTCACGTGACACTTTAAACTTCGTACAGTTTCCTTGATTTTGAATCAGTTGCCTTGCTAATAGAGTCTTATTTACAGTCGAAGTTATTAATTTATTTCGCATTTTGGTCTTCATGTTGTTAACTTGACTGAATATCCTTTCAAAGTCTGCGTTACTATGTGGAAGACATAGAACATCTAGAGCAAACTTTGCTAGAGTTTTGCAGTCTGTTGTATCATGGATGTTTTCCCAAAATTCGTGAGCTTTCCAGGTGCCGATTTCTAAAGTCGAAAATTTGTTGACATCTGGTAAAAGTCTCCACTCGTCATCAATTTTTTGGAGGTCATTTTCGGTTTTGACAATTCGTGGTAGTTTCTGAGTTAGTGGCAACATTGACGGAAAATTCTCTCTATTACTGTGGCGCACAGCCTCTTCAGGTGACAAATATTTGAGAAGCGGAAGTATTTCATTGGAAAAATCATAACGCTTCCGAATTTCCTTGCAGCTTGTAACTAGAAAGTCGCGGCAACGAGTATAAAATTCTACCAGGAGCTCTTTCTTGCTTAAGATATTGGGTTTTTGAGTTTCACACATGATTTTAACACCCAAATACATTTGGGGTAGGAAATATTGTGAGTTTTCTGGGTTAATAGAGCATATTTCTGTTTGGTTAACGTAGTCTCTGGTCATGTAACAATTCAAGAGATCTTTATATAGTAGTTTCATACTATCATCCAGTTCTATTAGTCTGGAATCCATTCCCTGGAAATACTCGTTCATCTTCACAAATTTAGGTAATATCCATTGTAAAAATAGGATATAGAGTTTCACAAAATCGTCGTTCAACTCGCGATGAATCAGCTCAGCAGCGACGGTGCGTTCTTCTAGCCACTGGTGGATGAAAAATAACTTCAGACTCTCCCACTGCTCTAGCAGCCTGTTTATTACAGTCAACAGCGATAGCCATCTAGTTTGCGAGGGGTGTAGTAATTTGTGAATTTTTGAATTCATAAATTCTTGAAATTCAATGTATTCTGCTTGTCTTTTGGCACTATGTTTGAAAAATGCATACACGTTTCTTGCTAAATCCTCACAACGTCTTGGTAGTTTTTTGCAAGCTTCATTAGCACATAAATGCATTGAGTGACAGATGCACTTGAATATTTGTATACCTGGCAATTCGGAACGCAAACGACTAGCAACCGAATTGTGAGGACCCATCATGACATTGCAGCCGTCCGATGCAAAACCGATTATATTGTCTAACGGCACACCACGTTGAGTAAACGTTTCTATAATCGTTGTATAAAGCGCTTCAGCTGTACAACCTCGTGAAAATGACGTCCCTTCACCTTTCTCGTGCAAAGGCTCCAATTGCCATAGGCAAGCTATAATTTTTTTGCAATTTTTATCATGATATCTGACAAGGATACATATTGTCTTAGTAGTGGCTATGTCAGTAGATTCATCAGCAAGTACGCTGAATTTTTGGTGTTTTAAAATATTTTCGAGGTATTCTTTCTGACTTTCTCCTATTACATTTTTTACAGTTGCTGTACATTTGCCTCTTTTTATCGCCAAATCAGCTGCTATTTTTGAATCTGGGAAACAAGATTTAAGGACCTCCGATAAATGATCCATTGCCAAGAAAGATATGTTATGCTCAGCCACAAATGCAACGAGTTTTATTTCGGCTTCGGTAACAAGGGTGTTCGTGTCCTTTTCACGCGGTTTAAAGTAAACACTAACAGATTTAGTAGACGATGCAGCAAATGTCTTTTTTTTATGTTGGTTATTTGTCACATGTCGTCGCAAAGTTGAGAGTTCACACGATAATTTAACGTCACACACAGTGCACTTTGCTCTATATGGATCATTATCAACAGGAGCAATCCAGTTTTTATATAAATCGTCACTTTCCCACTGTTGTCGATATTTCTGTTTTATATGTTTACCCTTTTTAGTCTTTTTTGGCGTAGAAGGGCCTTCAGAGTCACATTCACTCATATTATCGATTATTAATCACAATCAAATTCAAATTAAACACTAGTTAAAGAACTATTTCACTCGCGACCGTAATAATTACGAATGAGCGCTATGTACCTACTCGCGTGGTCTATGGTACTCGCATAAGTCTCATACTTCATACTCGACACTGACAGAGATGACACGATACGGCGGTAAAATTGAATGTTGATAGCTGGGATTTCCCCGGCTCTGTTTCTAAAAGTAGGTAGAAACTAGTATGTACCTATGAAACTTCGTTTCATTCATTACGCTAGGAAAAAAAATGTTTCGTTTCACCTATAGCCAATTGCCGTATTTTGTGATACGGCAATGAGAAGGCTGCCGTATGCCGTATAATCTGAAAAAAAATCGTTGATTACCGTATAATACGGCAATTGCCGTATCAATAACAACACTGTTTGGCTTGTTCGTTGATACATCAATCAATCATTTTTGTGTTTTATCCTTAGTATATATTTTCCGCCGGGGGCTAACGGGGGTGCAAAAGGCTAAACACAAATATTTAAAATAATAACTATTCAAATTTACAATCAAATCAAATAATTTATTATTTATTGTTTTCTGAGGTTTACGCGAATATTAGACATTGAAATAAATGCCAGTCTGCCCGTGACCATGACACCTGCAAAGGCGTCGAAACGTCGGGAACTAAAATCAAAATAAACCGCGATAGAATCCGTTTTAAAGTAGTTTTATTTCAATTTATTATTTGTTTTAATATAGGTACGAATTACATAAAAGATCATAAAATAATTTAAGAGCGCTGTCTTTTTTGCAACGCATGCAAATATTAGATATAATAAAAACAAGGTTAAATTTTTTTTTTGATTATTATACTTATACTCCGATACTTTTTAGAATCCTCACATTAATAATAGTTCCCGAAGTACACAGCGCTAAGTACAGTAAACCCAACAAGTATTGAAGCACATTCACTTGTGAATATCAAAATCCCCGAAATACACAGCGCTAGATAAACCAGTTCTATGTATAGAACTTCGTAAAACTGGACGAAACCTCATAAAACTTATTCGGGACAAAACTGGTTGTTTCCTGCATAAATATCAGACACAAGATATATATTATGACCAATAAATTGTATCCCTCTGAGTGGGGGCTGGGCGACCGGCCAAATAATTCAGGGTCTAACCAAACCAGATTAAACCTGACTTATGAGGCCTTTATTGTTGTTGCTGATGCGAAGATCGACAGACATACATGTTTGTAGTGTGTGACGCGCCTGCTCTAGTATACAGGATTAATTAAAACGAGTTCAACGAGGTAATCAGGTGCATACAACTGAACAACTTGTCCCAAGGAACAGGTCGAAATCTTAAAATGGAAAATGAACTTTTCATACAAAGTGACAGGTCACGTGACTTATGTTTGTATGAAAAGATGACGTATAATTTTAAGATTTCGACCTATGTTTCTTGGGAAAAGTTGTTCAGTTGTATGCACCTGATTACCTCGTTGAATAAACGCACTCTTTTTAAATTAATCCTGTATAAGTTAGCGCATTACTGTTTAAGAGATGATTGGTACAGCTCACACGGCCATCTGATCCCAAACTAGGCAAAGCCTGTGCTGTAACATAATTCAAAGAGTAAACATCTTGCATTTGCGTACCACCAGGTCCATCATTACATGATTTGATATTATCGATATCACAACATATTCACGTGTTTGCAGCTTGTAAATTCGAATATTCTAATGCTCTCCGATTTTAATACAGTTTTTCACAAAAGATAGTGTGATTCAAGTGAAACGTTTTGTACCTATACTTATAAGCGTTTATTTCTGTGCTAGCTGTGTGAAGCAGGGGTGGTTCCGCTAGTTATATTATACGACTAGCTGTTTCCCGCATCTCCGCCCGCGGTCTCAATTTTTTTACATACCTAATCGAGATGTAAGCTATCCTATCTTTTAAGTTCGATCAAACTGCACACGGTGTGCAAATTTGATTAAAATCAGCTAAGTATTTTCGGAGTTCATCCCGGACAAACATCGTTACACTGGAATTATGTATAATAGATAATATCTTGAGACGAATCACGTTAACAATAGAAATCACGTCGCCCAATAAATTATGCAAAGACATAAATCTTCATCAAACATTGTAAGGGCCTAAATAAAAAGACCAGTTGATTTTCCACTTAGTGAGACTTTTTATTAGTTAAACATGCTTAAAATAATTTGTTTAAATAAATAAATAAATAATAAATAAATAAATGCTTTAATTCCAAGTATACAATTTAGCAGAACAAATACCACTGAATTTAAACCTCTGGTACCCAAGCTAAGATTAAACTTGTGTTATGGGTGTCAGGGCTCTCTCTTTAAAGACACCTCTAAGGTTCTCTAAAAGGCGTGTATTAACAAGCTAAATTATTCATGACAACAGATGGGAAGCATACCTGTAGCACGGCAGCTGGAGCTAAAAATAAAATTTTTAGAAGCTCACCCTGAATGTTATAAGCCTCTTGAAAATATTGTAAGATAAATTATAACTGACTATACTTTCAAACTTCGAATAACCAAGAGTTTGAAGAAACAAGCGGTCTAGTTTTAAAGATTGTCATTTACATAATATTTTAGGTTAGCATAAGCCAAGGATTAATTTTATGAAACATTAATTTAAATATCGGAGAAAGATCTGAGTGAGAAATTATTACGACAATATTATGACGACCTCCGTGATCGAGTGGCGTACACACCAGTTTTCGAGGTGTTGCCAGGTCAGAGGTCTCGGGTTCCATTCCCTGACGGGTCAATGTAGAAAATTACTTCTCGACATTGTCTCGGGTCTGGGTGTTTGTAGTACCTCCGTTGTCTCTGATTCCATAACACAAGTTATTTCTCTACTTACTTTAGATTTGGAGCAAGTATGTGCTGTTGTCCACATTTATTTATTATTACAAATATTTTGTGGATCTCTTGCTGGCTGAATATCTTTATAACTCAAAACAGTTGCCTGTCAAATTTATTAAATGTAAATATATAGCACATAAAACACACACATGCTGATTTCATTTGAAATGATACACGTGACATCCGACGTTGACCAGTGTGGCCATAATTCTTGTGTAGCGATCGAGTCATAAAATTCTTGCTGATCGGCCAATATTTTTACTACTGCATACTTACATGATTCATGTGAATACGATGAAAGAGAATTTTCTTATGCTAAACTTGCTTATAAGACTGCGATTGCAGCAGATTTCAAAGGAGGCAGCATACGGCAGCATTAAGAGTATTTTGGATATTATGCACTTCATTAGACTATCCTAAATTTCTTCCTTATCCCTAGAACAGCTTTATTATTTGTTCGAATTTCGGAAGAATTCATGCAATTCAACTTTATAAGATCAACAAAATTAACGATTATTATATGGCAGGTATATATTAATAACACCTAGATAAATAATCTTTATAAAAGCGCATAGCTAATAGTGAAATAAAAAAAGATTGATGTGTAAATCAAGCATTATGTATCTACTTTCGTCGTCGTCTACATAATTATTGCATTGTGACACTCATTACCTTTAAAAGTTTTTCAACTATTATAGTAGTATTCCAATTATAATAAAGGTAGGTTTCATGTTGAGAAGAGCGAGAAAGAAATCCTACTATAATATTATAAATGTGAAAGTGTGGATGTTTAGATGTTTGGATGTTTGTTACTCAATCACATAAAAACGGCTGAACGGATTTGGAAGAAATTTGGCATGCATGTAGCCTTTGATATGGAAAAGAACATAGGCTTTTTATCCCGATTCCTTAAGTAGTTCCCGAGGGAAAATTGAAAATTGTTTACGAGCTAAGCCGTGGGCAAGACAGCTTTGAAATTTGGTATTTTTCTCTATTACAGCGCAAGCACACAGGTGAAAATTTTATTAAATTTTTTATTATTTTCCTCTTTCTTCATTTATTTTTGTACCCAATTCTGAAGTCCACGCAGACGAAGTCGCGGGCAGAAGCTAGTTAGTCATAAATATTTCATTTGCGTTTTAAGAACAGTTAAGCACTCTTGTGTACGCGATCAGAGTAAATATTCTGATATAACTTGCGTGGGTGTTTGTATTAAACAGCGCTGAGTTATAAATATCTGGGGCAATATTTTGGCGAGTCTCATTAAGCATTTCATGGGATAAAAGAACGAGGAAATCGTAGCTTGTTATGCCAAATGAGGATTTATAGCAATTCCTTCTGCTAAGTGAACAATTAAAAAGACGCCTTGTTGATACTCCGTGTGACCCAAGGGCTGGATTTTAACTTGGACAGAGAATAAGTATTGCTATACAACGTGGCAATGCAGCCAGCCTTTTGGGCACATTTCCAGTCGATAGCGTGCAGATGAATATCTTGACGCCATTTTCAGTTTTTATTTTATTTAATACGAAATAACGTAGGGGTACTGAAGAAGAACTGGACAAAAATAAATTTTGTTAATATATTAGCAAAAGTGAGTGACATAATAGCTTTCTCTCGATGTTTTTTTATCTTTAATGTAAATTCGTTCGAGAAATTCGAAATGAATACTCATCTATATACATTTTACTTTCGTTCAGCATTAAATTTGCTTCAGATCTCATTAAGCGGCTACACATGGCGTGTCCTGCATTCTAATGAGTCTTGGCGACACCGAGACGCTTCCTGGTAATGGTATTCATTGCCAATACTCCCATTGATTCTTTTATATGTGGCGCGTTAGTTGTATTAAGATTACTGATTACTGCGGTAGAGATTTTGTCGTGCCCCCATTTTTTTTGGGGTGAGGTGAGACTGATGACTTCAACCCACGCTGAGGGCACAGCGTGCAGATATTTTGGACTTGCACTGAATAAAAACACAACGGTCCCGTCCTTGCCTTTGGCAAAGCCGCGGGATCAACAAGAAAAGTTTCTGTGCCACCTAGACAAGTGTTATCTCTAAAAGCGTTAACGCTTAACGAAGCGCTCTAATGTATGGAAGTGACAGTGGAGTGAGTCATAATAATATGAAAAAAATCATTAAATCTTTAAATCGTTAAGACTGAAAGCTGACCCCAATATAGCTTGAGAAAAGGTTAGGATAAAGAATCTATCGATTTTCTGTAATGCAAAGCTGAATCAAACCATGTCTTGAATTCCTTTTTATACCTTTGGCTATAACTTAAGACTGGTAGCAAAAGTTGGTGCAATATCGATGTTGAACCGACACTGCAATGTAATAAAGCTCACGCAAAGAAAGGCTTGCAATTTGTTTCTAAGAATTCCATTAAAGTTTAAGAATGTCGGGTATTAGCGGAAAACGTATTTAAAACGTTATCGCATGTGGTGCCCTTTACCCTGTCTATTGTTTCTCGAAGAAAGAGATAGCAGTATAGGTAAGTATACAACCTTATTTTTACTATAAACGAAACATGAAAATAGTTTCGAGTAACTGAATCGATTGCAATTATTTGTGCAACAAGTTAGATACTTAATGTCGAAATAATTCGAAATCTTTTTTTGGCTTTAAACATGAAAATATTTGTCGCGTGTGTTGCTTTTAGTATATTTATATTAAAATAGGATATAAAAATAATCCTAGATATTTTTGGTAATGCTCGGTTTTTAATTGGACGAATTTTATTTTATCGTATGTTCTGACGTAAAAATATTATTTTCATAAAAAAAATGTATAGTGTCTATCTACCAAACAAACGAACTAGCCTGTGATTATATACGCAAGCCAAATAAAACCATAATATTCAATAGATAATAGCAATATTCGTTTTAGAAAATTCGATCGTGTTTTTAAACAATGAAGGTTCACACTTTGTAATCCTTGTTTCATTTTTTAATTCTTAACGATAGAAAACCCTTATCAAAGTGTTTTGAATCGAATCATAGATGTGCCAGTCGACTACTTATTAGTGTCAACATGTTGAAATCGATAAGGACTCTATTTCGAAGCAGTTGAAGTCATTTTAGTTAACTATTATCTTTTGAGTGCGATTCACCGTATCTACCACAGAAAACAATAATACGGCTGAAATCAAATCGTTTTGTGTCTGTGAATTGTACAAGAAATTGTCTGCAAAGTTTGAGACTTAATATAATTATGTTAAAAGATACACTTTATAATGGCATTGAAAGTAACCACGATAAATTAAAACAATTTGCATAAAAATTAAAATATTTCTTTGTATCATTCTTCTTTGTGTAACAAACGCACTTACCAACAGTTTTATTCATTTTCAATTTTAAGATTTCGATCTATGTTCCTTGGGAAAAGGCACCTGATTACCTCGTTGAATAAACGCACTCCATAAAAAATAATCCTGTAGTAAGATTATGTCCATTAAACTGTCAATCATTACAGTGAAATATGTAGGCGAGAACATTAAATCCGTCAAATCCGTGACTGAAATAAATTGAATGTATCTCAACGATTCGTCCGAAAATATTTAACATACGTTCCGCGCCGTTTTCCTATATGCCAGCAATATGTAGGTTATATACAAATGTGACATATTATATTTTGTCCTTATTACATTTATTATATATCTCATTTTCGCGAACAATTTAGTCATACGGTTCATTGCCCTTAATCGATGGGGAAGCTGTGTCTAAAGCTACTTTTACACAGACAAAAATGTAGGCCACAGATATCTTTACTCACACGAAGACTTTTTTGTTGCCTGGTATGTAAATAAGTGGCATAAAATGTCCCACACTTGTAAACTTGTGTCCACACATGTGAGATTGTAGCAGTATTACCTAACTTGGGATAGCAAAGCAAGGGAATCCGATGAAAACAGTGTTCTAACTATTGCTGTCAATATTAAAATTCGTATAGCCTTACAAATTACAAGCTAGGCATTTTTATAAAATTCTCACTGCAAAAGATTTTGCAAATAAAAAAAAAAATAATAAACGTGGACAACATCACATACATTGCTCTGAATCCAAAGTAAGCGGCTAAAGGACTTGTGTTATGGAATCAGAGACAACGAAGTTACCAAACACCCAGACCCGAGACAATACTAGAAAACTGTTTTTCTACCTTAACCCGTCCGGGGATTGAACCCGGGGCCTCAGACCTTGAAAACCGGTGTTCACTCGACCACGGAGGTTGTTAAATAGCTGTGGCATACCTACTGAGTGTAGTTTCGTAGTATTAACGTAATATTAACATAATGATTATAGTTAGTCATTTTCCTAGTGCTCGACAAGAACCTCTTTACGTATACAGAAGCAAGCATTGAAATCTTGGGGGTTGGTGATTTAGAGAATTTCAATATCCAGGTATTCTCACTATATTGTGTAAACGTACCATAAGATTTTTGTTCAGGGCATCTTACATCGATGTCTATTGTAGCGTGTGATTGTCTTTATCCGGGTAAAGACAATGATACGGTGACCGGGAATTTTCTGGTTTAAGTAATTCTTAGTGTTTCGGTCTGGGATTCTGATTAGTTTAGAGTAAAAAAAAAGGTGAACTTACATCGTGGAAAATAAAGCCGTCGTCATTAGAAAAGTATATAAAACAAAAACTACATTATTAATTAGGCAGTATAATCCATGTGATTTTTAAATTTAAGAAGCTGACCCTTTCTGGCCTTGTGCGAGTTTTAGACTAAAAAACCTCTGGATTCATTCATTGGTGAAAAAAGTATGGAATTCCGTTTGGTAGTTTTTGAGTTTATCGCGTTCAGGCATACAGACGCGGCTGGGGACTTTAGCCCACGACTCCACGCGCGTGGGTGCCAGTCGCAGCAAAAAGTAGCCTTTGTCCTTTCTTAGACTGGACTATCTCTGTACCAAATTTCATTACAATCGGTTGAGTAGTTTAGACGTGATTGCGTAACACAGACAGAGTTACTTTTGCATTTATAATTTTATTATAAAATAATTAATAAGGCTATAGAAAAAAGGTGTATCTGAATAAGATTCTCGTAAGTAAACATATCTTTATTCCAGGTGAATGCATTTAATAGACAAAAAGCTAAACTATTAATGAAAACCTCTACCGAAGTGTTATTATTTTCACAACAACCGTGCGCTCTGACTTTCAGGCGAAACTTTCCGCAACATTACATAAGTGGCTAGAGTAGTCTCAACTATGTTTACCAAGAGAAACGATCCTCGAATCAGATTAGGCGATATTTATGTCGGTACCATTCCATTATAGGAATTCTCAGGCCCATTTAACTGTTGGAGACATTGTATCAACAACGAAAGACCCTAAAAATATAACGGAATGTTTGGTTGGCCGAATAAGAAAATAAGACTGTTTCTAAGTGTACCAACTTCGCGAATTCTTTCGAAAGTATGAGTACAGTTCTTGTTTATTTACCGTGACGTTGTTTAGGGAATCGGATGTGACGTCAATGTATGTATAGGTAATATTCTTACTTTTACATTTCGGAGTTTATTTTAGATTCTATGACTCCGAGAGTGGTTTTTTGTTTTCCTTTGTTCCGATATCTTTGCGCCCAGGGGAATAGGAATGAGTAACAACACTCACTGTAAGAAAGCTCGTAGCTTTTAGATTATTAATTAAGATATTACTTAGGCCCAGTTTTTCGATCCCGAATAACTCAACCGATGGTTAAATATGCTAACTAATGGTTTCAAAACCCGTTTTTTCATCAGTCGTTAATTTAACAAATGGTCAAATAATTTGGAGAGATAATTATTTAAAATTGAATAAACATTTACGAATAAATGCGTTCCACCACATATTTACATGTTTAAACATTTACACATATTTAACCATTGGTGGAGTAAAATTGGAATAAAAAACTTGCCTTAGTCACCACCTAAAATATTTTTCAGTATCCAAGTGCCTTACAAAATTTCGTATTTTTTCGGACGTGATTAAGCATTGTGTTCAGTTCTTACACGAATAGATTCTTTTTCTATTATGATGTAAACATAAAATCAATACAACAAGACCTTAAACTCATTGACCGTAACTAATTTATATTACACTGTAGGACGTTATCTGAGGGGCGTAGGATGTCACACGGCGGCCGCGCGTCTCCGCCCCAAGGTTGCAGCATTGACTCTCACTATTAATAACCTCAAGCCTTTTAATAGTCGGGATCGAAGGATCAAACTCCCTCTGAGGTCAACTGCACCCCTTCTTATCCTTGGATCAAAGGATGTAACGTGACTTGTCGTTCTAATATTACACAAATGTGAACTTTACCAACGCTTGCCGTAATCTCTAACGGGTTAAATGGGGTGACTTCAACTCAATATTTGTTTTTAGAGATTATCTTTACTATTTGGTGAAGGTTGTTTGTGTAACAGCGACATTATACATATTATCATTTAAATTATTTCGTATAGGGGAAAATATATGATGTGACTTTTTATTTATTGCATGTGGATACAATTATAAAGTTTTGTATATTAAAACTATTTCAGAAAGAAATGGCATTTGAAAATTAAATATTTTTTTTATGTTAGTCTACTTTGTTTATGGTAAAGTTTAAAAGAGCAAACTGAAGTAAATAGCCTATCTAGAAAAACAAAACTGTACATTCAAATCCGCAACAATTCAAAATAAGAACAAAATGTATAAAAAAGAAATAAAATACGTAAGCAATAAAAACAAATGAACGTATCGGTTGGAAAAACCTGTGACGTAATCGCACGAGTCAGTGGACCAGTAGACAGCCGAGGGTATGTTTGTTTAGGTATATTATACGTCCGCTACCCATTATTAATCTGTGGGGTAAGTAAGCTTCGAACAATTAATGGTGTGTATGTGTGTAAACTGTAAATCCTACGCACTGGTTGTTAGGGTACAAATATTCCTCATATCGTAGTAAATTGAATTGAAGCTCTGTTTACACACATTGCTAATAACAATTTTTCTATATAAAGAGAGAAGGTTTTACCAAGGTGAAATAATAATCGCGTGATTGTAAGCATTTGTTAAGTTTAATTGCGTGCGTGAAACAATTTTAAATATTTCATCACCATATAATAATGTTGTGAGCTGCAATTTTTTACATTAAGCATGACTAATAAATAATTTTATTGGGTGTGTTAACAAGGTTTTTAGAAAATATTATCCTGTTAGACAAAATTAATTCGTTGAGTTAAAGTTGCACTTTACATGCTTTTGACTGAAACCGCCATCGCCATATCACAGTCAAGAGTTCATCAAACAACGAAACAGTCATAAAAAAAGCATTTGGGACAATCCACACACGGCCATCTGATCCCAAACTAGGCAGAGCCTGTACTATGGCAACCAGACAACTGATAAACATGCTTGTATATTTCTAAATACATACATATTATTATAGATAAATAACACCCAGACACAGAACAAATGATCGTGCTCATCACACAAAGATTTGTCCTGGGTGGGAATCGAATCCACGACCTCCGGCTTATAGTGGTATATAGTAGTATATAGTGGTTAGTGATCCTGACTGCTAAAGTCAGGATCACTAACCACTAGACCAATAGGCCAGTAATTTATATAAATTTATATTATTTACGATTTACTTTTCCTACCTGAACTATACAGCAGTAGGCAAAATGGGTTTTACAATAGGTGTAGATTTGAAGGTCTTAAATTCCTAGACGCTTAAGTCGTATAGTTTAATGAGTACATTCACCGCCCAGATTAGACTTACTTAGATTTAAGTTCATAATGTCTAGAAGATTTAATCTAAAATGTTGACTTTATAACAACTGTTTCCACCAAATGTACCTATATAGCAGTTCCAATATTCAATGAATGAGTTTCCGCCATTTTTGGTAACAAAATAATAAGAAATAGGTACCTAATTAAAAAAAAAGGTAAAATTAAGAAATGTAAAAAAAGAATTATAAATGTAAAAACAATCTATATTAATAATTTCGTTCAGGGCTACGGTAGACTCGATCGAAACCTTATATGAATAACAAAACATAAAAAAATATTGATTTCGAGTCGACAACATATATCCGCAAAATTCGGATTATAGAGAATTTCGTTAAATTCTAATGGCACTGACAAACGAAAAAACCGCAGTCGCCATCTTGGGTAGTGATTACAGTGCTGACAAGGCGTATGACAGTTGCCTTGCATGATAGTTGGTGTTAAATGAAAGAGGTATGAGTTTCGTATAAAAACCTCCTTTACTGCTAAGTTAATTTGTTCTCTAATTTTAAAATTTAATTGTTTTTCTTTGTTGTGTGTCAATGATGTAAGAAAACATTTGCTCTGATGAAAATATCTATATTAATAATTTCGTTCAGGGCTACGGTAGACTCGATCGAAACCTTATATGAATAACAAAACATAAAAAAATATTGATTTCGAGTCGACAACATATATCCGCAAAATTCGGATTATGGAGAATTTCGTTAAATTCTAATGGCACTGACAAACAAAAAAACCGCAGTCGCCATCTTGGGTAATTAATAAGGCCGCGTTCCGTAACAGATAATTCTGCTTCGAAGTGATTCAAGGAGTTTATTATCATACAACCTCCTTGAAGTGATTACAGTGCTGACAGGGCGTATGACAGTTGCATGATAGTTGGGACCAGAATCGTTTCGGAACGCGATATTTATTTCGCTTTTTTCACGTTCCGTTGCATAATATACGCCTCGCCAATTAACACATCGCGTGCGTCGCGCCAAAGAAGTAGCCATCACAAAGAACTGTGACTCATTTGACTGTGTAAAACGAAACGTTTATATTAATAACACAAAATGTACTTATAAAATTGAAGAGGACGTGGAATTTTCCTCTTCTTGTAATTAATTATGATTTAATAAATTGAGTCGCTCACTTGCTTGTTGCTTGAAGACGAATGGCGGCGCGGGCGCTACAGTCGCAGGCGCGCTCCGTTCGTAGTGATGTGACGTTTTATAACGTACTAATTTTTTATGTAGTGATGTGCTTGATGGTAACGCACTAATTTAATATTGACGTGCACCTATAATGGCGTGCACATACTCCACGGCGTTGAATATATTTCAACAATGTTATGGTGCCATAGGCAATAGGCACATTTTGTGGACGGCTCGTTTTATTTCGCCCTTGTTGGTGTAGACGTCGGCCACCCGCACTATTCCATCTCTGCCTGGGTATAATCGCGTGACACGCCCCATTCGCCAGTCCAGCGGCATCAGGTTATCTTCTCGTAGCACGACCATGTCGCCGACTTTAAGAGATGGTTGATTTCTTCTCCATTTAGTTCTGTTCTGCAGCTCTGCCATAAACTCCCGGCGCCAACGTTCCCAAAATTGTTGCCGAATCTGTTCTATGCGTTGGTATCTATTGGGCCTGATATTATTCATTGGCAGTGATGGCACAGAGATCAGCGGGCGGCCGATAAGAAAATGCCCAGGGGTTAATGGATTTGTGTCGGTTGGATCGGAAGAAAGGGGGGAAATGGGACGGGAATTAAGGATAGCCTCTATTTGTGCAAAAAGCGTCGCTAACTCCTCAAATGTAAGGGAGGCACCACCAGCTGCGCGCTTCAAGTGATATTTAGCCGATTTTACGCCAGCTTCCCACATACCCCCAAAGTGCGGTGAATAAGCTGGACAAAACACAAATTTAATTTCTTCCGTTGCAGCAAAGTCTGCAACTGATTGACGGCTGGATTTAATAACTCTTCCCAACTCATTATTGGCTCCAACAAAGTTTTTTCCATTATCCGAATAGATAGCATAAGGCTTGCCGCGACGTGAAACAAATCTACGCAAACAAGATATAAACGCTTCCGTTGTTAGGTCACTGACGACCTCAAGATGTAGCGCTTTAGTAACTAAACATACAAAGACGCATAGATAGGCTTTAGTGACGCGGTTACCTCTACCTTTCTTTGAAGAGATCATAAATGGTCCCGCAAAGTCGATCCCACAGGTATTAAAAGGGAAGTCTGGAGTAACTCTCACACTAGGCAATTCTCCCATTAAAGGTTGTATCGGTTGACCTCGCATTCGAGTACAAATAACACAAGTCCTAGCGATAGTGCGAGCTAAGTTCCTTCCGCCTAGTGGCCAGAACCTCTCGCGGATAGAGGACAAAAGTAATTGGGGACCTGCATGACATAATCGAGAGTGTTCATATCTCATAATTAATTTAGTAAAATGATGCTTTGCATCTAATAAAACGGGATGTTTCTTATCATATTGACAGTCAGATTTATTTATTCTACCGCCTACCCTAATTAAACCATCAGTATCACAAAATGGATTTAGAGGCAATAATTTACTTTTGTGGTGTAATACCTTACCATTCTTTATTATTTTGATATCCTTTGGAAATGACGTTGACTGACTAAATTTTAATAATAATATTAATGACCGATCCAGTTCCTCAACTTGCAAAGGCCCTATCACTTTGACCGTATTTTTCTTACAATTATGCACAAAGCGCAAAACATATGCCAAAGATCTTTTTAATTTTAAATAACAAGAGTGTCTATCGAATTGAATAAATGAATCAGTCTGGTCCAATGTTTCATCAACGGAGAGTAGTACCTTCATTTCTGGTAGGTTATTAAAACTAAGCTGTGGCTGCGTAGGCCATTCAGAGTGCCCTTCCTTAAGAAATGAAGGTCCTTCCCACCACAATGATGATCCCTGCAGATGCTGTGGATCAATCCCCCTGGATGCCAAGTCTGCAGGATTAAAATTAGTCGGAACATGTCGCCATTCAAAGTCTTGGGTAAGCTGATTAATTTTGTTTACACGGTTTCGTACAAAGGTTTGCAAGACCTTATTTTGTGTTTTAAGCCATCCCAGTACAACTAGAGTCTGTCCACAAATATTTTTTATTAACCTTGCATGGGACAGATGAGAGATTATGACATAATTCCGCTCCTATCAAAGCCGCAGATAGCTCTAAACGTGGAATGGTAAGTGTTTTTATTGGCGCTACTCTAGTTTTAGCACATAGTAACCTTACAGTAATAAGCCCATTTCTATTATTCTTAGAGCACATATATACACATGCACCATAAGCTTGCTGCGATGCATCTACAAAGCAATGCAGGTCAACAGATTGTCCATCTAAATCATTATCCAAAACATTACGAGGCAATACAATATCAGACAGCAAATGTATTTTTTTTATAAAACTAAACCATTTTTTTACAAATTCTTCTGGCACTGGATCATCCCAATCTAACTTGAGGACCCATAAATTTTGAAATAATATTTTGGCCTTTATGATGCAACAACTCACTAAACCCAATGGATCAAATAGCTTACATGTTGTTGAAATAATAATTCTTTTGCTAACCTTATTTGGAATTTCTATGCCACTAGGAAAATGTAAGTTATCTGACAAAGGTGACCATTTTAAACCTAATACAGTGGCTTCATTATGGAAATCAAGACAATTAAAAGAATCTGAATGATCGCCAAGAATCTGAGGACAATTTGTTTTAAACTTTCTCAATGGAAAACAAGCCGCATTCAATGCCTGTGATACATTTAAATATATGTGCTTTAATTCGTCTGCAGAAGAGGCACCAGTTATCAAATCATCCATATAAAAATTATTTTGGATTACCTTAGCAATAACCTTATCTTCACATTTACTTCCTATCTCAAACAGACACCTGGTACTTAGAAATGGAGCAGAAGCCATGCCGTACGTTAATGTATTGAGCTGCAAAACTTTAATAGGCTCAGATGTTTGGTCTCTCCACAATATCAGCTGTAAGTGTCGCTGCGACTCATTAAGTTCGATTTGTCGATACATTTTTTCAACATCAGCTGTTAATACACATTTATGTATTCTAAATTGAATAAGTATAGAAAACAAATCATTTTGCACAACGGGACCTACAGCCTGGATGTCATTGAGCGATTTGCCTGATCTTGTTTTTGCAGAAGCATCGAAAACCACTCTAAGTTTAGTGGTTTCATGTTGATCGCGTATGACACAATGATGTGGTAAATAACATCCAAACAATGGCCTTTTGATCTCAACTAAATGCCCTAACTTTGCATATTCTTTAATAAAATTGGTATACTGTTCTTTTAAATTATAATTTTTATTTAGTTTGCATTCTAAATTTAAAAAACGTTTAAATGCTAAAGGATATGAATTTCCAAGAATTTGCTCAGGGACCTCCTTCAATGGCATCATGACTGAAAATCTACCATCAGGTAATCTATGGGTATTTTTAATAAAATGTGACTCACAAAACTGTTCATCAATAGAATAAGCATTTGAATCTGAAGGTATTTCTTCAACTTCCCAGAATTTTTTCACAGAGTTATTTAAATCTTGAAGAGAATTTGGACAATTTTGTACAAAGTTGCAGTGTATTTTCTTATTCTTGTGAACTTCCCCTGTTGGGCCAGCCACTATCCAACCTAGCTTGCTTTCCTGCAAGATAGGCCTGTTGACACCTACACTTATTTTATTTGGTAAGATAATGTTAAAGAAATGATCCGCACCTAGCAAAATATCAATTTCAGAAGGCTGGTAAAATAATGGATCCGCTAATATAATATTATCTGGTAAGCCTAACTTTTCTACATTTACTAGACTGTTAGGTAAATTGTTAGTTATTTTAGGGAGAATAAAACAATGGACACACACATTAAACATGCCAATTCTTGATTTTAATTGTAACTTGCAGCGTTCTGATATCTTACATTCTACATTATTTATGCCCATTACATTAAAGGGATTTAAATTTTCAGCAGACAGCCCTAGTCTTTCTTTCAGAGTGCTAGTAATAAATGAAGTCTGGCTTCCAGTATCCAGCAGTGCCCGAGCTAGGTAAGTACTATTTGTTTTGGTATTGATAACTTCTACCTGTGCAGTACACAATAAAACTTGTCCCGGTGAGACTGCAGATAAACTTACAGGAACATCAATTGGTGAAGACTCAGTATTTTCCGTGGCTACATTTACAACCGTACTATTTTTATGTAATAAGCTATTGTGTTTACCTTTACACTTTCGGCACATACCCTTTAACATACAATCTGTATGTGTGTGATCACTGCGAAGACAGTTAATGCACAATTTGTGTTTAGTCACTACAGAAAGCCTATCATTTAATTTCATTCCTTTGAACTTAAAACACTGGTGTACATAATGAACTTTCTTACACACAACACACATCCTATCTTGAGAGTCATCCATGACCGTAGCAAACGACTTAACAGACTTATATTCTTTGTAATTATTATCCTTGTGGAAGTTTTTACAATCATTATTATTATGAGTTCGGTTAGCTGTTTCTAACACACTAGCCCTTTGCATTAAAAATTCCTGAAAGTTCTCAAGCGAGGGACGACTTGACAAGGTACCTTTATGCTCTTCCCATTTACTGCTAGTCCTGGAATCCAACTTTGCGGCCACCAAATGTATAACCAATGGATCCCAATTATCCGTGCAAATATCTAAACTATTTAGCGCATTTAAGTTTTTGAATATTATGTCGCATACATCTCTTAACGACCTAAAAGATTCTTTCTGAATAGGAGCAATGTTAACCAAAGCATTTAAATGATAATTTGCAAGAATATTGGGATTATTATATCTTTTACATAAAGCCTTCCATGCGGTTTTGTAATCTTTGGCCGCGAAATTTATAGAACTAATAGCGATCCTAGCACTACCTGCCAAAGAATTCCTCAAATAATGATATTTATTAATTATCGGTATAGATTCATTTTCATCTATAAGAGATTGGAACGTGTCTCTAAACTCCAACCATTTTACAACGTTCCCATCAAAAGTCGGTAATTTTATAGTAGGTAATTTTATGGAAGCATTTACTCCACAACTACTAGACTTATCGGAATCATTGTCACACGATTTTTTCTTTTTAGATGAGAATGAATCTATAATTTCCTGTGACAACGCGATTAAATAGTTAAATTCACTTTCCGTAACATCTCGTTCAGAATACTGTTCCTCTACATTTCGAGAAAGATCTTCAATTTCTGTCTGAACCTTATCAAATTTAGGCAGTAATTCTTGTAATTGAGATAATTTTAACGATAATTCTCTTATTTCCAAACTAGTTAGATCATTTAACTTATCCAACTGAAACTTCGTTACATAGTTTTTAAAAAACGTTATACGACTACGTAGGCCAGAACGTTTTCGCATTAATTGCTTTAAATTTAAATTTGAACTTTCGTTATCTGATTCGCAGTCCGACATCTTGTTTTAAAATTTAAACTACAACACAATAACCGACACGAAAATTAAGTTAACAACGAGCACTTCAAAATTAAATAGATGTTCACTCTAACCGATATAATCCAGCAGTCAACCAGCTCAAACCTCGCACCTGCCGCCGGGCTCGCCAACAGCACAGGCAGCGCACGCCGGGCGCCGCTGCCGGCCGCGTCGCGGAGCTCGACACAGCAACGATCGTCTTGATTCAGCGCGATTTGACTGAAATGTTCGGCAAATAACTGTTTAAACCTAATAATAAATAAATTTTATCACCCTATTACCTAGGAAAGAACTCGAGGCAAAAAAAAAATATATATATACAGCACATTAAACTGTATAAAATAGTGCCACCACGTGCATTTAAAACAAAGCGTGGCATGCGTGTAGGCTATCCCTTGAAACACGCAGCATTAAACTGTATAAAATTTTGCCCACGTGCAATTAAAACAAAGCGTGGCATGCGTGTAGGCTATCCCTTGAAACACGCAGCTAGATAGGCCTTATCCCACAGTTTCGAAGCAGTTCGGCATTTACACAAACAGAAGTAGAAACATAACAGGGAAATAGGTTTAAGGGGTTGTTAAAAGGGAATATATTAGGATATTTTTTTTTTTTTTTAAGGAACGGGCTTACGTCCTTTCATTTTTTGTTGAGACGCCGACGCCGCCACCGCCATTTTTCTTTTCCACGCCGATCGACATCGTGGATATTCGAACGACGACAGCAATCAGGAGCCCGACTGACCAACACTAAATTAACAATTGGTTCGATTATATTTTTTACACGGTCGCCATATGAAGAGGACGTGGAATTTTCCTCTTCTTGTAATTAATTATGATTTAATAAATTGAGTCGCTCACTTGCTTGTTGCTAGAAGACGAATGGCGGCGCGGGCGCTACAGTCGCAGGCGCGCTCCGTTCGTAGTGATGTGACGTTTTATAACGTACTAATTTTTTATGTAGTGATGTGCTTGATGGTAACGCACTAATTTAATATTGACGTGCACCTATAATGGCGTGCACAAAAATATATGTGTAGTCTGTAAGGTATATATCTATGGGCCTAAGTAGCCTGAAAATGCCGGCAACATTGAGTTAATCATAACAAAACTTAATACTTTTCTTTAGTCGTTGACGTTTCGCGAAAATATTGTTTTTGAAACTTTTTTTATGATAAACTCTTTGTTATGTGTTCTTTCTTTAAACCTGAGATTGGCCAGTTGCGATTACAACCATAGAAAAAAGAATACTAACCATAACAAAAATCAATGCTGTCAGACAGCGGTAATTTTATTTCTTATTTTACATAATATTATTATTATAGAAACGTCTTGCCGGAAACATTGATTGAATCATAACAAAACTTAATACTTTTCTTCAGTCATTGACGTTTCGCGAAAATATTGTTTTTGAAACTTTTTTATGATAAACTCTTTGTTATGTGTTCTTTCTTTAAACCTGAGATTGGTCAATTGAACCGATATTATAGAACCGATGACTACAGAATATTTACCTACATTGCCTACATTGTTATCATGAGTCACATTTAAACCGAGCGGAGCCGGGTTTTCATCTAGTCTTTAATAATTTCGTTCAGGGCTACGGTAGACTCGATCGAAACCTTATATGAATAACAAAACATAAAAAAATATTGATTTCGAGTCGACAACATATATCCGCAAAATTCGGATTATGGAGAATTTCGTTAAATTCTAATGGCACTGACAAACAAAAAAACCGCAGTCGCCATCTTGGGTAATTAATAAGGCCGCGTTCCGTAACAGATAATTCTGCTTCGAAGTGATTCAAGGAGTTTATTATCATACAACCTCCTTGAAGACGCCTTGAAGTGATTGCAGTGCTGACAGGGCGTATGACAGTTGCATGATAGTAATTGGGACCAGAATCGTTTCGGAACGCGATATTTATTTCGCTTTTTTCACGTTCCGTTGCATACTATATAGCTCTTATATACGCCTCGCCAATCAACACGTCGCGTGCGTCGCGTCGCGCCAAAGAAGTATCCATCACAAAGAACTGCGACTCATTTGACTGTGTAAAACGAAACGTCTTGCCGGAAACATTGAGTGAATCGTAACAAAACTTAAAACTTTTCTTCAGTCGTTCGTTTCGCGAAAATATTAATAGGTATTATTTGAGTGTAAAAAATAAAAATTATTTGTGTTAAAACTATTACTGTTTTTATTTAAGTACTATATTTATTAAACACAATGAACGAAGCTATACGAATCTATGGCTTGCTTACCGTTAATATTCACCTACATTGTGTATCATGAGTCACATTTCAACCGAGCGGAGCCGGGTTTTCATCTAGTAGCTATTATAATTTCAAATACAATTTGTTTTCAAGTGGCTGTCGTTTATCGTGTTTCCAATTCTTAATTTAAATGCATTAAATACCATGCGAACGTGCGTGAGGACTGAGGGACTAACCTGGAATTTTGCAAATTTTAGTCTTAGGAATTAGTAAAATTCTTAAAACAATTGTAGAAAAATCTGGGAATTTGTAATAAAATAGTTCAGAAACTACAGCACGAAACGTGTGGACCCCCTCAGTCCTCACACACCATTAACCAGATCTCTAATTAACCTATTTGAAAAAAGAAATGTTTTGTGAATACAGAATTGTAGTAAAAATTTGTAAAAATATATACTGGATAACAGTCCTCGAAGCATCTCACGAAAAAAAAGATATAACTCGGCAACGTTTATAAATTTTGACACCTTTCTTGAGATATTAAAAGATATGGTGTGATACACATAAATTCTAATAAAAGTAAATGAATGACTCGGATTACACACGTTTTGGGCGAAAGGGATTTCATGTTCGATTGCTCTCAACGGCTCCCAATGCACTACTTTCCTTCCTTGGGGCCAACAAACGTAAAATTTTATCTTAGTAGCAAGAAAATTCTCTGATGTGTATCTAAAATTAAATAGGTACTTAGGGTTAGGTAATGTTTTGTTTTCTGAGGTTTACGCGAATATTAGACATTAAAATAAAACTACTTTTAAACGGATTCTATCGCGGTTTATTTTGATTTTAGTTCCCGACGTTTGAAGGTGTCATGGTCACGGGCAGACTGAAAAGTAGTTTTATTTTAATTTTAGGTAATATTCTTTGAGTGAATAGATGGAAAATAAATAGTTGATTTCTTATAGATGCCATATCAATAATATTAGTAATGTGCGACCCACATTGCTAGTAAAGCAAGCTTTTCAAAATATAAGAAAAATAAAAATGAAATTGCAAAACGTACATCATAAAATTCATTTTATTATTGCGTTATAAAATTTTGAGACGGTAAGAAAATAAAAACTTTGGTGGTTTATAGGAAAGATTCAATTCAAGATCTTCAATTCATAATTTGTTCAATATTTTATTTCATTCTTTTGTTCCTTAATTTATTGCAATCTCAACCCATATCATTATTGTGTATGCTTGTTCAGATTTGTCTTAAAAATATCCAAGCTGATTGTGATTAAAATTTTTAGCCATGAAATCTATACTAATATTATAAAACTAAAGAGTTTGCTTGTTTGTTTGAACGCGCTAATCTTGGAAAGTACTGGTCAAAACAAGAAAAAAGTCGTTCATCAGAAGGAAGGCTTTAGGCTATTTTTGTCGCGATAACTAATGCCCACGCGAGAGGAGCTGCGAGCAAACGCTAGTTATTAAAGTGTGGGTGAGTCATCATAATTTATTACGTTAAAGCTCTTCGCTAAAGACGCAGTTAGAAACTGGTTATTTTATAAAATTAGTAAGTTAGGAAAAACTAAATACATTTTCTCTTATCTAAATGATATATGAAAGAGATAAAAACTCTCATACAAAGTGCTTACAGAACAAAATGGTATTTTAACTGCAAAATGGTAGCAGATAACATTTTATTAGTTTCAGTATAATGTATTCCCGCGGTTCCCTAGTTCGTAAGACTTGAAGATTTCCCACGCTTGATTTTCAACTATACAGACTTGTAAGTACAGTTGGGATCCCAGCTGAGCCGGGGATTTATGCACTGAGAGCAAACAGACGAACGTGCCGAGACAATTGAAGCTGCGACGAAGATGGGAGTGCCTGTCTTGGAGCGATCATCCTAAAACTAAATTCTAAGCCATACTATACTCTATATGCACAGAATACGGAGTATAATAGCTTGTTTGACATAGATTATGATACAGATTACGTGCTTCCATCTATGTTTTAGATAAGTTTTCGAACTTGGATAAGTTTGATGTGAAAGTGGCGGATAATGAGGAACTGTTATTGTAAATTGAATGACTAATTTTATTCGTAAAAAGCAATGATGTTACATACATTTTTGTTAAGTAAGTACTTTGTAATTATAAGGTAATTTATGTACCTAATTACAAAGTTTTTTTTTATGTTCGTTGAACAAACTCTGGCCTTCTTACATTAGGTACTGGTATTCTTGTTAACCCCTCCGAGTTCACGTCAGAAGTGCTATGAGTGGAATTCGAACCAGCAACCACATGATCGAAATATGCTATTATATTACGCGACGCTAGTGTTAAGTTCCACGTTTCAAAGAAGCTCAGCTCAACATCGCAATTTAGTGGTCCGCCAAACTTTGCTATGTTATAACTGAAGAAACTTTACCCTGATGAAGGAAGAATCCGGTTTGTTCGACGGCGGCAGCAGCGTATACAATACCATTTTCGCTTAGCATTTTGCTTTCAACTTTTATGAAGTCTATCCTTGAAATAAAACTACTTTTAAACGGCGTCGAAACGTCGGGAACTAAAATCGAAATAATCCGCGATAGAATCCGTTTAAAAGTAGTTTTATTTCAATATCTAAAGTTCGCGTAAACCTCAGAAAACAATATGTCTGTCCTGTCTAAACGTTCATTACTAAAAAAACCCTAGCTATTTAGTTTTATGTTTCATTTTTTAACGTGTAGATATCTGTGAGGTTGCGGATCTAACAAGAAAACTTTAAGAGGTCGACAGCCATTAAGTTTATTGAAAATACTTTCATCTACTTCATCACAATGAAACAAATTGTTAAAAGTATTTTTCCCGGTATAAAGTTTGTTTACAGACTTTATTCTTTGTTGGTTTATTTTTTTGCGTTCTTTATAATTGACTTGCCGAAGTCACTTCGTGTAAATTCGGCTTTTGTCGTGTTTCAACGTAACTAGGACATTCTAATTCTACCACAAATGTAAATTCCCGCGATAACTTTCTCGCCTTTGTTAATACGAAGAGGTTTTATTTGAATAATCTGATATGATAATGTCAGAGGTTATAAATATTCACTTGAATTCAAACAGGAGCTAATACTAATATTATAAAGCTGAAGAGTTTGTTTGTTTGTTTAGTTGAAGGCGCTAATATCAGGAATTACTGAGACCTTATCAGTAAGTCCACGCAGTTTAATTGCTTACGTGCGGGGTTAAGAGAGGCGTTATTTCTTCGACTTAAATACTTTTAAGTAATAAATCTGTTAAATAACCTAAACGTATATACCGACACTTCTCTGTGCTAAAAGGCTATTTATTTAAAGGCGAATGGAGCCGCTATTTTAGTAAGTAAGTAATACACATTTTACTTTAGAAAAGTGTAAATTATTTAACAAACTATTTGTCCTAACATTTATTATGGTCGTGTGTTACGTTTGAACTGTGCGTGTTGATGAGTAAAATCACTACGGTATAAAACTAAGTTTCCTGCTGTCTGTCCCTCCCTATGTATGCTTAGATCTTTACTCGAGTGATTTTTATGCGGTTTTTTTTTCAATAGATAGAGTGATTCAAGAAGAAGGTTTACATTTGTATAATACACGTGCAAAGCAGTGGCGGGTCCTTTGCATTTAATTTCAACAAAGAGCTACTTAAAAGTTTGAAAAAAATTGTAGTATTTTCGTATAAACTTAACATGACTATAACGGATTATTTTATACGGAGTGCGTATATTCAACGAGGTAATCAGATGCATAAAACTGAAACACTTTCCCCAAGAAACATAGCTCGAAATCTTAAAATAGAAAATGAAATTTTCATACAAAGTGACAGGTCACGTGACTTATGTTTGTATGAAAAGTTGATTTTCATTCCTTGGGGAAAATGATTCTTATGCACCTGATTACCTCGTTGTATATACGCACTGCATAAAAAATAATCCTGTATAGGTACTGAGATTATGTCCGTGCAGATACCAGTATTATAATACACTTATGTTGGTCTATAAAAACAAGTCTGTACCTGTGAGGGTTGATGTTAATGAAGATAAAGTTGCATAAAAATAGAATTGTATTTGTAATCACAGAATAAAGTTACACGTAGAAAAAAATATAAGTCTATGTTATTTGATAAAGCCATAAAAAATAGAAAGAAATAGTCAACAGATAGGGATTGTATGCGGTAGTAAAATGCCGGTAGCGGTGCGTGTTCAGTACACTGCAAAAAAAGGATTACAGAGTTCACAAAAGGATTTTTATGAATATCCATTTTTGGGATGAAAGCTCCTGAACTAATAGAGCGAGAAGATAAGACGCCTCGGGGAAGGAACTTTGGATTTCTTTTGTAAAAACCGTTTTATGAACACTCGGGACCAATTTAATTTTAATTACATGGATAATTTTGTTAATCTACACTATAAAGAGGAATGATTTGTATTTTTGTGTGTATGTTTGTAATGAATAAACTCAAAAACAATTGTGCCGATTTCAAAAATTCTTTCACCATTAGAAAGGTTCATTCACATTGAGTAACATAGGCTATATTTTTTTCTATAAATTGACTTCATAGCTATGTAGCTGATATAAATAGACAACATATTTGGTGTCCGGGAAAATGAATATGGTCGTCCCTGAAGAACGACGAAAGGTTCACGAAGTGCAGTCGAGCGTGAAAACGATGATCGAGCTGCGGACATGACCGGGATAAATTGCTGATAGGGTTGGTACAAATACTGGTGTCAGCCATTATTTGTACCAACTTATTTCAGGTGATAATGATATACGCAAACAGTAGAGAAGGCACCAGGATCTTTATTCACAAGGTCCATTTTTTTCCCGGTTAAGTCTACCAATGGTTAAATATGCTACCTAATAGTCTCAAAACGCGTTTTTTCATCAATTGAATTTCAAAAAACTGGTCTTTAGTTGGAGAGTCAATTATTTAACCATTTGTTAGAATAAAAATTGATGAACGCGTTCTATCGAAGTTTGAAACCATTAGTTAACATATTTATTCAGTGGGTTGAGTTGACTTCGGATCAAAAGACTGGGCCTAAGTCCAAACAGTTAACGTGTTTTTACGTTTCGGGTTACATTGTTAAGAGACGCTTTATCTCTTTCGACTTACTATACTTGTCTTTAAATAAAAAAAAATGTTCAAAGGCTTCCAGGTCACAAAAATGATTTGGCGACCCGGGTATTTGATCTATAATCTGAACTATGCTAGGTTATGTTTTGTTTTGACTTAGGCCCAGTTTTTTTATCTAATGGTTTTAAATTTCGGTAAAACGCTTTTTGTTTGTCTATCAAAGGGACAAATAAGTAGGAGAGATAATAATTTAACCATTTTTTAGCCTAAAACTTGATGAATAAACGCGTTCTACCGCAGTTTGAAACCATTGGTTAGGATATTAAACCATTGGTTGAGTTAACGAGGGATAAAAAAACTGGGCCTTAGAGAATAACCCTCAGTTTTCGAGACATCGAGAATCTTTGATTACAACTTTTTTCTTTGTAATACAGAAGAATGCTTTAGGAAGTAGGTACAGTCAAGTATCATTAAGTGCTTGCATCGTTTCGTTAGAATTCGTTGTCTCAATGGTTTTCGCGAGCCTCTACTCACATCAATTTCTCCTAATTATCCTGCCATACTGTTAAACTGTAATTGTTTAATAACGTTGAAAGAATTTTTTTAACGAATTAGTAAAAAAAATCTTTTTTAGTGCCTATTAATTGGATTACCTAACATAAATCTTATATCTTTAAACGAGCAATTCTTGTATATATATAATCTGAATCTCGGAAACGGCTCCAACGATTTTCATGAAATTTAGGATGCAGGGGGTTTCGGGGGCGTAAAATCGATCTAGCTAGGATTCATTTTCAGAAAATGTCTTTTTATCCGTTTTTTCAGTAATCTTAAATCTTTAAACGAGCAATTCTTGTATAAACGGCCATCAATACTGTTACAACAAAATAAACAAAATATTACATTTGAATTTGGAATCTGTCATTTTTATATGATTGTTCATTGTGTTTTCTCATTTTGGCGCCAATACATTGTGCAATATTTTGCGATATTAAAATAGAGTGGGGTGATAAAGAGGATCGAATCGCTGTGATTGCATTACACAAAGTAGGTATGGAGCCAAATGCAATTTTTAAAACTCTCGATACGCTTGGTATTATTAAAATGTTTGTGTTCCGGGCTATTAATAGGTACAATGAGACCTCCTTTGTTTGTGACAGAAAAAGATCAGACCGTCCACGTAGTATTCGTACGAAAAAGGTGGTCAAAGCAGTAAGGGAAAGAAGCCTGTCACCTAGAACCATCCTAGAACCATGTCGCGTATTTTAAAGATGACTTAGGACTTGCAGCCTACAAGAGACGTACTGGTCATATCTTTACTGATAGTTTAAAAAAGAATAGGGTGGTAAAATCGAAACAACTACTGAAGCGGTACTCAAAAGCTCAAAAAAATTTTGTTTACGGATGAGATTTTTTTTGCAATTAAACAACTTTTTAGCAAACAAAATAGCCGTATTTATGCTCACAGCTCTAAGAAAGTTTCCCAATTTGTTGACAAAGTGCAACGTGAGCATTATGCAACTTTAGTGATGGTTTGGTGGGCTATTAGCTATGAAGGGGTGACTGAGCCATACTTTTGTGAAAAAGGTATCAAAACATCGGCACAAGGGTATCTAGATACCATTCTTGAGAAGGTAGTGAAGCCCCTTAACAACACCATGTTCAATAACCAAGAATGGTCTTTCTAGCAAGACTCGGCGCCGGGTCATAAAGCTCGGTCTACGCAGTCTTGGTTGGAAACGAACGTTTCGGACTTCATCAGAGTTGAAGACTGACGTCGTCTAGACCCGATCTTAATCCTCTGGATTATGATTTACGGTCAGTTTTGGTACGGCTTGCTCTAAACGCCATAATTCTTCACTACCAATCCATACGATTGGTAGTGAAGAATTTTCCCATGAAAAGAGTGCGTGCTGTTATTGATAACTGGCCTCAATATTCAAAGGACTTACACAGAACTATTACAGGACTTCGAATAATCTACGATTCATTTTCAGAAAATTACGTTTTATCCGTGATAACAGTAACCAACTTAAAAAAATTACTCTTCCTGACATGTTGGCGAGTAATAATATTTTTTTAAATTTTAATGTTATTTGTGATTGATAAGCTGTAAAAAATAAGTATTTGTTTCTAATAAAATATTAAACTAAATGCACTCGTTATTTTTTAATTAAATAACCAGTTCATATTTTTATTATTACGTCGGTAAGATCGAAAAATATTATTCATACTTTCTCATTTCATCAGTATGTACCTAATTCGTATTTAAAATTTCTAAAAACACACTACCAAAAAAAAACGAGCGTAGCTCGGTGATCCAGGTACTAAAGATTTAAACGAGAATACTCAGTATATTTCTGTTTGATAATTGAACTTTAATTTAAGGTTATGGAAATCATTGCAGCGCCTAGAAATTAATGTTAAAGAGGAATAATTAATTCAAAACCCTTTTTTAGATAAAGCACTTTTATTGGTTTGATCATTGTGGAGCGCTATTATGATTGGTCTATTAAGCGCAAGTCTTATTAATAGCCAGCCAGTCAGGCAGCCTAACCTCACGTCAAAACCCCTTTACAAAGATATTCGTTATTTATTCCAGTGGCCGGGGAAGCACTCACGGCAATTTGTGGTGGCCATTTAAATGCTCTGCACTGTACAGTGTATGGCCCCATGAGTGAGACTACATAGAAATTATAACTAAATTGGTTCTGTTACGGTTTTGCTTCTGTTCTCTTCTTTAAACTATTCAACACTTTGTTCATGGTTTAATTCAATATACATTCAATGTTTACATTGTGAGCCGTTTTATTCGATTTACAAATACTGTTCCCACATGTCTGGAATATTGAATTGTTGAATACGCAAATGATTTTTATCGAATTTATTTCGTGCGAAAGGGTGAAATTTATGAAAATGTTACGTGCGATAGAATCGTGATTTTGATACTAAAACTATACAAAAAGGTTCTTTTCAAGATGGCCAGTATGACACTGCCGAAATAGGATGACCTAGTTAGATAATATAAAAGGTGTTTTTCAATTATTTGATAAACTTATTATGAGCTTGAATTTTGTAAACTGAGCAGAGTTTCGGTAACAACCTGTATATATTTTTATAAAATACCATAAAACATCTAAATTTTGAAATTATAAAAATATAAAGATCTACCTTTGTAAAAAATAAGAAGAGTATATTATTATATGTTTGAATTGTCTCTACTCAGTGTAATAAAGGTAAAAATTTCCTGTGAATAATAATTATGTTAAATACAGTCATATTAATTCGCAGCAAAATTATAATAAATCATGAGAGTATATACCTACCATTTTTGATATAATTCGGTATCTTTGCTCATACGGCCAATAATGAGGACCCTAGGGTGCGGGTGGTATATCAGTGTACTGCGGGCTAATTGCATCGGCATTTCAAGATTTATTGGACGGACGCGTAATGATATTACGGTCACGGCATTATGGTGTAACGTTCATTACTTGCTACCCGCTACATTAATGGCTAATATTGCTAATCAAGACGGGAATGTACGAAACTGTTATCGATATAATCCTTAGAACTTGAAATCTTCTGACATTATCCATAGGAAAGATTTATATTTTTGTAAATTAAAAATTTAGCGATAACAAAAAAAAAACAAATTTTACTTTTGAGGTTTTGGGTTTCTTAGTGCGTTCCTTTGGTACATATATTAAGGGCCTATGACTTTTATTCGACGAATAAAATTGATGTTTGACAGTTTCTGTATGAAACACTGTCAAAATTTCAAAACTATTCCTCGAATAAAGTTATCTGACGATGGTGAAATAGGCCCTAAATAAACAAATATTTAATATACCTGCTCCCCTAGCCAAGTGACATTTCGACAAGCGTTAACGATGATAGAAATCGCTTAAATGACATTAAATGTCACGTGGCATATCGAAAACAAATGTCATTTCCATTAATTTAATGTCATTTACGCGATTTCTATCATGGTTATCGCTTGTAGAAATGTCATTTGGCTAGGGGGGCTGAATAGTACAGACATTTGATTAACGTTTGAATGATGGTGCAAGCAAACGGGTATCTTAATTCGAACAGAACGTGTCATCGCTGTATTATTACGTTTCCCCACAATTGTGTATCATCATTTCATCTGTGTGATATTGTTTCTCCAATACCATTATCTGAACAGTGTTGGCTTACCCTCGCTATGCACCGCTGCCAATGCTGTGATCGTTGTGTCTGATTGGCGCCGCTCCAACACGATCCCAGCTGATTACTAACATTTGCAGCTCCAAATTACTTGTTTTTTAACCTACATTAAAGGAAGGGTATACAGTTTTAAACTACTTTTAAACGGATTCTACGCGCGGTTTATTTCTTCGCGGTTTATTTTGATTTCAATTCCCGATGTTTTGACGCCTTTGCCGGTGTCATGAGTGACCATGCCCGTGAGGGCAGACTCACAGAACACTATTACTCTAGACGAATGGCAGTCTGAGGCGGGATTTGCCTTGACAGTCTGAGGTGGTTGTTGCTCGTTTTACCTGCATATTTATTTTCCTGCTAAGCCGGAAGTCGTGGGTTGCTAACCCGGGACAAATCTTTGTGTGGTAAGCTCGATCATTTGTTCTATGCCTGGGTGTAATTTATCTATAACTATGTTTATCAGTTGTCTGGTTGCCATAGTACACCTAGTATGGGATCTGCAATGACTGTGTGTCAGTTGTCCAAAGGTGAGATGCATTTTGAGACAAAAAATCTACTTAAATGTGTCTATTAGATTAAACACCGAACACGTTTTTCAATTTTGTTTGATTGCATGACCGTTTGCTTTTTTCGGCTGCCGTTATATCGTATGCGACGCAAAAACGATTAAAAAACGCTATTAACTGTGTTACGATTGACCATCACGTGCACACGGACTTTGTTTGCGTTAAACCTTTAGGACCACCACTCTATATTGCAAAGGTTCGTTTCGTTGAAAGTGAGTGGAATACGTGAAAAGCCACGTTTTGCCAAAAGTTTGGTACCTACCACACACAGTAGTATCACTAGTATCTTATGTTTTTTATTCAATACTTTTTTCTCATAGTTTTTGGAACGAAGTTCCTTATCGCGCGTTGTGAAAGGGGGCTAGACGGAAAAAAATCTTACGAAAAGTTGTCACGACACTTTTTGCTATAGTAAGCTATTGTAAGCTGTGCGGCGTGTGCATGTTTCTCTGTCTGTCTGTCTGTCTTATTACCTAAACATTTTAATATTATTAATAATAAATTATTATTTATAATTTATAACTTAAAAAAAAAAAAAATTATTACAAATCCTTCACTAATTAATCGAAAGGAACTTCGTTCCATCCGGGTGTCCCTTGACACCTCTCAAAGTTTTTTCTAAATCCTTGATGGATTAAGAATAATTATAAACATAGTTCCTATTTTCACAGTTCCTATTAGGTGTATACCATATACGAATCTACTCATACCCACATTAAATCCAGAAGCAATTCGGATCGGAGGCCGAAATAATATTGGTTCAATATGGGGACAGAAAAACATGATCTGGCACTTCATATAATCGAAATTATACAGTGCTAATATTGTTACAGGCAAGGAATAACCTCTTTTAGTGACGATAGCTTAGTTTGATAGACCACATAGCTATTTACAGGATTATTTTTATCGAGTGCGTATATTCAACGAGATAATCAGGTGTATAAAACCGAATAACTTTACCCAAGGAACATAGGTCGAAATCTTAAAATTGAAAATATTTTTTCCTTACAAACATTAGTCACGTGACCTTTCACTTTGTATGAATATTTCATTTTTAATTTTAAGATTTCGACCTGTATTCCTTGGGGAAAGCTGTTCAGTTTTATTCAACTGATTGTCTCGAAGAATAAAAGCACTTCATAAAAAATAATCTTGTATATTACCCTTATCTGTAACCCTAGGAAACTCAGTTCCTAGTCGGCACCCCAGTTCTGCAATATTGGTATCAACGGTAACAATTCTGGATGTTTTATTTCATGAAAATTAATGTTCATGAGATTAATCCCGAGTCCTAAATAAACGGTTGTCTAGAAACCAGTTGTTATTCTTTAAAGTGTATCTTTGGTTCGTTGTAAAATGGGTTCGTTGTTTGTTTTGTCTTGTTTTATTTAAATAAACCAGGATGTGGACGCAGAAGTGACTTGTTTGATGATATGAATGTAATTCTATACTTATGTCGGATTTGTTTAATTATATTTTAAACACACACACATATAAGGAACTACATACATATAATGGGTAATTTAGAATATGGAATTTCTTTAATAATTACGATTGAATGATGAAGTTGATGGGTTAGGGTTATGGTTAAAATTAGAAAGTGACATGACATGCACGACTTGATACACTGGTCGTGAACAGATTGACCAAAAAAATCATAATTAGAAGAGAGACAAATTGTCACTGTTTATTTAAATAATTAAGTAAGCGAATTAAAAAATACAATACGTATTTTTTAATTCGCTTTGAAGTTCTCGAAGTAGCCAGAGACTAGCACCAAAAATAGAATCTCGACCGGAAAAGATTCCGGGAGTAATATGTTTTTGATCTAATGTGGAAATTTATTTAACGGCGGTTCAAATATGGTTGATACAAGCCTAGATTTTGGAACTGTGCCAGATATAACTAGAACTTATTCTTGCGCCAACTGCAACTTATTCCGTCGTTTGCGAAAACTTTGTGTATGGAACACATGTGCCTATTCTTTGTCTTTTAATCTGCAGTTATTTATTTATTTTTTGTTATTTAAATTACGTGTTTATAAATTTCTCAAAATAAAATACATGACTTTAAAGATACACAAAAAAAAACAAAGTATTAAGTTATTAAAACCTAAAATACGGCGCAATATTTTTGTTATTTTATTTATTAGGGTTCCGTACCTCAAAAGGTAAAAACGGAACCCTTATAGGATCACTTTGTTGTCCGTCTGTCTGTCTGTCTGTCAAGACCTTTTTTCTCAGGAACGCGTGGAGGTATCAAGCTGAAATTCATATCAAATACTCAAGTCTATGGTCTCTTGGAGCTGTGAAAAAATCAAACTTCTAAGTCAACGCGATCAAAAGATACTCCCGTTTATGCCGCAAATTTTCGACACTCGCAAGGGAATCAAAACCTACAGGGTACTTCCCGTGAACTCAGAATCTTGAAATTTGGTATGAAGCAACGTCTTATAGCAGAGATATAGGAAAAATTGCGAAAAGTATACATTTTTAGTTATATCATATAATAAAAATATTTTTAATAATTTTAAACTTACTACCCCTTTCCTCATGAACGCGTAGTGGTATTATATTGAAATTCATATCAAATACTCAAATCTATAATACCTTTAAGCTGTAATAAAATCAAACTTCTATGTCAACGCAATCAAAAGAAACAGGAATTAAAACCGCATATTTTGAAACTCGCCACTACTCGCAAGGGAATCAAAACCTACAGGGTACTTCCCGTGAACTCAGAATCTTGAAATTTGGTATGAAGCAACGTCTTATAGCAGAGATATAGGAAAAATTGCGAAAAGTATACATTTTTAGTTATATTATATAATAAAAATATTTTTAATAATTTTAAACTTACTACCCCTTTCCTCATGAACGCGTAGTGGTATTATATTGAAATTCATATCAAATAAAAATATTTTTAATAATTTTAAACTTACTACCCCTTTCCTCATGAACGCGTAGTGGTATTATATTGAAATTCATATCAAATACTCAAATCTATAATACCTTTAAGCTGTAATAAAATCAAACTTCTATGTCAACGCAATCAAAAGAAACAGGAATTAAAACCGCATATTTTGAAACTCGCCACTACTCGCAAGGGAATCAAAACCTACAGGGTACTTCCCGTGAACTCAGAATCTTGAAATTTGGTATGAAGCAACGTCTTATAGCAGAGATATAGGAAAAATTGCGAAAAGTATACATTTTTAGTTATATTATATAATAAAAATATTTTTAATAATTTTAAACTTACTACCCCTTTCCTCATGAACGCGTAGTGGTATTATATTGAAATCTATATATTAATACGTGATGAAACTCGCCACTACTCGCAAGGGAATCAAAACCTACAGGGTACTTCCCGTGAACTCAGAATCTTGAAATTTGGTACGAAGCAACGTCTTATAACACAGATAAAGGAAAAATTGCGAAAAGCATAAACAGGTTTGTACGGAACCCTCGGTGCGCGAGTCTGACTCGCACTTGGCCGGTTTTTTTTCTAAATTACTAAAATAATATTCTGAGATATAAAAAGTTTAAAGGTCGCAGTATTATAAAAAGATTTTGTACTGCTAATATCCATTAATACTTCGGTTACCTTTTTACGGACGAAATATGTCACTGAAATTATTAAAAAGTTTGTTCAGAAGAAAAATGTTTGTGTGAAATTCAATTGTGTTTGAGATATTTGAAGAGTACGGTTATATTGTTAGATACAATATAACCGTATATTTTGGATATAACCCTGAGGCCATCACGTTCACTGTTCTATTGTGCATTATTCACATTTTCTTGATATTCTGTATGGGATAATATTCTTGGAAGTTTTATTTCAATAAGTATATTTATTTTGTTATGCTATAAGACTTTCAGGGGGGCAACCACAATCTTTTAGGAAACAATCTTATTTCGAGAACGTTTTGTTTCAAGCTTATAATAACACTAGCGACCCGCCCCGGCTTCGCACGGGTGGACATTTATTTCTTCATAGATGTGCACCCCTGCGGTTTCGCCGTGCGAGTCGTGCGACACATATCGGCCGGCGGCCATCATTCATTTTAATACCAATTACAATTTTAAATTCGTAATATCTTTTGAATGAATTGTCCGATTGAATTAAAATAAAAAGTAATTTATAGATATTGAAACAATCTTGCTCAATAAATAGTTTATTTGGATAAGGATTAGTATTTGACGATAATAATTATGATCAATAAACATAGGCTAATAATTTTGATTACTTTTATTCTATGGAAAAGTGGTTATAATGGCTAAAATATAAATGTTTGGTTTATACTATCACGGACTTTTTTGTAGGCATTATTGAGTTCTACAACTTTTCTATAGAAGTCAACCATACATCTCTGACCATTTAGGCAGCGTTCGAGAGAATCGTTAACGTACGGCAGTTCTTTCGTCGACTTACTCCACAATATTCACTACCACGAAAAATCCTATCTATTTTCCGGGATAAAATATAGCCTATACGGATTCGGAAGAATCCCTCTAAGTAATGGTAAAAGAAATTTTGAAATCGGTCCAGTAGTTTTTGAGCCTATTTAATACAAACATACAAAAATACAAAGGTTTCCTCTTTATAATATTAAGTAAGTATAAATAAATTACTCCTATTCGTACCATGACCTTCATTATTCAATAATGTTTTTTATAGTGCTGGGAAAGAATGAACGAATAGAAAAGAAACAACGCTATATGAACTGGAATAGCGCTATCCATTTCACGGGCCGCTGTTCCGAATCGCTGCTACGGAGTACAATATTTTGAAGCAAAAATCTGTTCTTTTTTGTATTACTACGCATTAGAAAAAATAATTATGAGTGTAGGAGGTGTTGCCTGTGACGTCACACTCGAAGGAAACACGGGATGTTTACTGGTGATATATATTTAATTCAGCAGCAGTACAGTTTTCTTCACAATATAACTACTATTAGGGTTTTAAAGTAGGTACAGTTCTACACGGCCAAGTCCTAAGACGAAGGTCGGTGAACGTAGTCCTATATCCAAAAAAAAATATATTCCCTAAGGTTTAATAACAACTAACAGAGGAGTCCCACGTGATCTTTCCAATTAGGACGAGACCCGTAGATGCACCGACAGATTAGTTGTATATCGTAAGTTCACAAATCCAGCGAGGGTCATTAAGTGTCGGAAAATCTTAACACCGCGATTCAGAAATATTACGTCATCGGCCTAGCGCCATCTAGTAGTGACAAGTGGAACTTTTATTAACAACAATCAATGAACTTCTATTGCTGATGAGTCTAATACATGGTACGGTGTGTAAATAATAAATGTTTAACTAAACGTGTGTTACATGAGTTATTTCCATGAAACTAATGCAATTAATATAGGTTTAGCTTTGAAAAAGAAAAATACCATTGTAAAAACTAAAAAGCTGCGGCTTAGTTGCGATTGTGTGTGACTGCATGCTTATGAATCGGAATAAAATGTAAAATGTACTCTGTGGATTATCAGCTGTCAGCTGTGCGCGTTAAGAGCGCTTGCACCGAAAGTTGGCAACGTCGCAAATAGCTGTCAAATATTTACACGTTTTAATTAATTTGGCCATTTTACTATATGAAAGTAAGACATATGGCTTTATAGCTCCCTAAAACATTGAATAGGAATTGCAATTAAAACACTAAATTTGATATTTTTAACGTTTTACTTGTAAAAAAGGCACTTGGGAAGTTTCCAACCACGTTTTTTACATATAAAGCTATATATTCTGTGTTACGATATTAATAATTGCAATTCCTATTCAATGTTTTAGGGAGCTACAGAGCCATATGTCTTACTTTCATATAGTAAAATGGCCAAATTAATTAAAACGTGTAAATATTTGACAGCTATTTGCGACGTTGCCAGATTTTCGTACACGCGCCCTTAAGCACAAAATTTGAAACTCCATTTCTGTTGGTGTAGAGATATTTATTGTTTTCTAATTTGTTCTAAGGGGTTGCGTATGCTACAAAAACTATATGGAATCAAGGTAAGTTTTTAATAAAATTTCATCAGTGAATAAGTTTTAAAATAGGCATTATTCTTTGTATTTTTTGACGTATGTAGTTCTAAACATAATGTCAGACTGCTTTGTTATTAATTTTGCAGCCGAAGAGTTAATCCGAGTTTCGTGGCGGCAACTAGACATGCGATGGGATTTTTTAAATTCCAATAGATCCATAGCTACTGCTTACAATCGCTCCATGCAAGCAAAACAATATGCACGCAGAAAGTGGATGGAGATTGCGGAAAGATTAAACTCACAAGGTGATGGCGCTCATAAGGACTGGGCAGGCTGGACTAAAGTAAGTAGGTACTATTTGACAATTATAGCTTACTATCGTATCAATTCAAGCATACTTAAGTATATCGCATGGCGCACTGCTACATTATCAACAAATCAGGAAAGCTATTTCCATTTAAAATATAAATAAATATTATTCAAAAATAGCAATAAAAACACTTGTATCTCGAAAACTAAAAGTGCTACGTCAAAATAAAAGATACGGTGTAGAATTGACTAGTGTGAAATATGCGGACGACTCGCTGGCGAAGTTAGTACATATTTTATTTTAATGATGATTTTTTTTTCAGTACTGGGTAGATTATAATGCCAAATTAAAAAAAAACTGGTCACTATGTTAGGGGCTTCTCATGTGCGGACTGGAGGGGGGCCTTCCACTGAGAAGCCCTTAACAGAAATGGAAAATAAATTTATCCAAATATTGGGAAAGGACATCGGCCAGGGTCTGCCAGGCGTCCAGGTGGAACTAGTAAGTTAGAACATAATATAAGTACATAGTTACAAGTTATTTAAAACATACCATATGGACATAACTGTTATGTTATCTCTTTGTAGCCTCCAGAGATTGGCGCTGCTATAGATGTGGATATGCAAGATTCCCCTGCTTCAGAATCCATTTTAAGAAATGTGCATTCTGACGTGATACCGATCGTCCACAGACCTCCTACGCAATTTCATTCCTTTGAGCCCACCTTTGAGCCTACTGACTCAAAGTCTTCCTTTGGAAGATCCAGATCTACCAGTTCCCTCCCTCAGCAGAAGTTCTACCCCGCGTCTTACAATTACATCGGCAGCCCGCTCCCCTCGACGACGGCGTCGAAGGCGCGAGCCGCCCATGTCACAGGAAGCTGCAAGACGAGCACTCGTTCGTTCGACGCAAAGAGATGCTGACGCCGCCGTAAGGATTGCAGAGGTAATGGAGAACATAGTCCAAATTACTACTACAATTGGAAATACAGTAACGAGGATTGAAAGGTATAAAATCATTAAATATGTCCTGATAACGTGCTATCCAGAGGTCTGTGTCCATGTTGTCAAGAACCACCAAGAGATTTGATATTTAAATTAATAGAATATTGTTTTAGTTGTTCTTTTATCGAGTTTATTCAGACATATGTTCAGCAAATAAAGAATTTGAATTTGAAAAGACATTATTAATAATTAAGATAAACAGAACTGTTATTCAGTTTACCCTATACAGGATTATTTTTTATGGAGTACGTATATTCTACGAGGTAATCAGGTGTATAAAATTGAACCACTTTCCCCAAGGAACATGGGTCGAAATCTTAAAAAAGAAGAAGAAATTTTCAACAAAGTGACAGGTCACGTTAAATTCTACAGATTTCCGACGGTATATGCGGCTGTTTCCCAACAAAATCGATTTGTACTCGTGAGAAAACTTTGATATCAAAACTTGTAACATTTCACAATTCATTTAACACAACTATGACGTCATCCGATTACCGTCACTCGTGCGATGAAACTGCTTAAGATCGCATCGCATGATCACTCGACCTTCAATAGGAATTTCAGTAAAATGTATTTTTTTTATGTCAACTAGGCCTTTTCAGGCACTTTCGAAAAGTAAATAACTAGTTGTGCGGTTCCAAAATGTCATTCCTATGGAGAAGAACCAGACACTTCACATGTTACTCATTACAAAATTATTTTAATAAAAAATACTACATTAATTGAGAAACATGCGACAACAACGTAAATAGCAAAAAGTTTCAAATTATCGTACGTTCCCAAAATGGATGATAAAAACCGTTAATTTTACTTTAATTTACCTTGTCGACACATTTACAAGGGATTTAGTGCAAAATGCATAAAACAGAAAAAAAAAACTAAAAAAAATTACATACAAAAAATATGTAATAATCAAATTCCTAACAATAATGTGAAGGCATGTTAAAAATGTCACAGTACGCTTTTTGTTGATCATTTTCGTTATGTTTTGATCGCGCGACCGTGTGTTTAGTCGCGCGATCAATTTTGTCGGACCCACGCATTATCTGGGAATAAGATGGCGTCTAACACGGCACTCCGTCTTAGGCGCCGTCCTATTCCATACAGTAAATATTAAATTTCTTTTGATCAACATTCTCTAGGAAAAGTCTTCGCAGTAAAACATTTATCTGTTATGATCCGCAATCTTGCTGACTTTTCCCATTTAGACTGACTAAACTTCTTTTATTCTCATGTAACTCATTCGCTTAATTGAGAAGATAAAATCATAATTTCGGAACTAAAACGAGTAGAGCGTTCATAGATATAATTAAATTATTTGAAAAGGAAGTAACATAATGGCTAGGGCGTCGGCTTTCGATCCTGTGGTTGCCGTTTCGAAACCCACCCAATTCACCACCAGCGTGAACTCACTCATTATAGGAGCATTTAGTACAGCGCGAGCACAATGACTGCACGGATAGCCGAGTGGTACAGGTCACCACGCTAATTACCACTGTGCGCGACGTGTTGCGGGTTCGATCCTCGCATGAGACAAGCATTTGTGTGATCCACAAAATAAATGCTTGTTCCAAGTCTGGGTGTTCTTTGTGCATGTGATTTGAATGTTTGTGAAACCCCTGCGACACAAGGACTAAATTCCTTAGGGCGGGCGTCGTTTTTTATAAAAAAAAAATAAAAAAAAATGTTATTAACTTTTCTAATGAAAAAAAAAACTTTTCCAATACGGCTCACTGCACCAGTCACTGGTTTGCTATAAAATACTCTTACCCCCGATTTTTTAAAGGCAATTTAATTTGTTGTAAAATCCTGATCGCTAATGAATCAACCAATCTCAGGGCTCGACATGTTGTTTGACAGTGGACTTACTAAGATTTGTGTAGCTCCGCCTTTTATAAACCTCACCTCATCTATTATGTTTAATTCTTTATATTTTTAGGTAGGTACCTGTAAAAATGTACACAACTAATCAGTAAGGCAAAAAATTATGGATCGATCAGTAGAACTACGCGATGGGCAACAAACTTAGGGTACACCGACAATGTTGTGGGTGTGCGTAAAATTGAGTGTAGTATTTCTCCTATTTATTAGTGATCATATATGTTGTAGGGAATATGTTGGAGAATGTTGTAGCCCTGTATAACTATCTATTTTGCTGTGTGTACGATACCTATATATTTGATGTGGGAGTTTTTTTTTTACCTTTCCACCTCAGTTTCATCGGTCGATCAGTGAAAGGTTCTAATTAACAAATAAAAAACGAATGTATAGAAAAAATACTTTATATAAATTTATACATACAACCCATTTAAAATTAGTTTTACATTTAATATAATAATTTATTTTATTCACAATATTGAAACATTACAATTATTTAGCTGTAGCGAGAAGTTTACATTTATTTTAAGTTATTAAAACATCTGAATAGTTATGTACAGTTACAGTATACTATATGTATAGGTACTACATAAGTGTTAGACAGGCACACTGGTATGATAAATAAGAGAAGCCCATTCGTACACGAAGCGACGCAAGAGTCTGACCTGACAATTTAAGAGAAAAGGCTGGCGGAGAGACGTTTGACAGTTAGGTAATTGAAGTAACTATCACTGTCGCGCCCTATACATGTGTATGTGATAGGGACAACATGTACGATTTTACGTGGGATATTCATCCAAAATCAATGTTTGGCTATCGATTTATATTTACTTCTCCAATTTTGGATAAATTTAAAAGATATTTAGTACACTCAATGAGACTACAGACTATGCTACTTTTGACGACTTCTGGGGTCGAGTACACGTACACACCAGTTTTCAAGGTGTTGGTAATCTGAGGTCCCAGGTTCGATCCTCGGACGGGTCAATGTAGAAAAAACCGCTTTTCTCACTTGTCTCTGGTCTGGGTGCTTGTGGTACCTGATTTCGTTGTCTCTGATTCCATAACACAAGTGCTTTAGCTACTTATATTGGGTTAGGAGAAATGTATGTTTTGTTTACACACATTTATTTTTTTGTTAATTTCTTTACTTTTTGTTTAATAGTGACCCAGATTTAATAATATGTCTCTGAAAAATGCGATCAAAATGTGCATTTTTGGAAGGTTCTAGTTCTTTTAAAAATATTTTTTTGACAAATTGGAAAATGCAATTTTTCTATACTATTCCAAACTTAAAAAAAACAGTGGGCAGAGTTTGTATGGAAAAAAGTACACCCACGTTTCCCCTTAAGTGTCCAAGCCACTACCGCCATAACCAACCATGGAGGTTCATACATAGGATCGAGTCGATGGAGACCAATGTCGTCAGGGTCCTTATTCTCTAAGTCCAAGTAGTTAACATGCTGTTACGTGTCGGATTAAGAGAGGAGTCTCTCTTTCGCCTTACTATTTACTTTTATTTTACTTTTAAGGGCTGAAATTTCAATAGCCAGATAACTTTTATTCGAGGAATAAAATTGACAGGTTTTGTATGAAACAACTGTCAAAATTTCAAATGTATTCCTCGAATAAAATTATCTGACGATGGAAAAAACAGCCCAAAGCAAAAGACCTATTAAATGGTTTAATGGTGACTCTCAGAACATAAAAATATTTGGGATAACTCGAGGTAGTTGAAAAAATCTGCGTCATGCCCCGTTACGTTTGGTTTGGACTTTGTGAATAATGCCCCAGCCCGCCTAGCCAAGTGACATTTCTACAAGCGTTAACGATGATAGAAATCGCTTAAATGACATTAAATGTATAAAAGTGACAAGTCTAAGTCACGTGTCAAGACGCGAAAACAAATGTAATTTTCATACATTTAATGTCATTTAAGCGATTTCTATCATCGTTAACGCTTGTAGAAATGTCACTTGGCTATGGGCTGATATTTGAGACTCGCATCGCCTTGTGGTCGGACGAGCTTAGACAATTGAGACTAGTAAGGCCTTGTAGGCTAATCACAAGAAATAAACATAGACAATACTTTAAAAGTATATGACCTTAATAATATAATTATATTTCAAATCAAGATTAGGATCGAAAATAACTTTTCACATGATTTTTTTTACTCTACCTTAAAGCACTAACAATATATACTTTTAAACACATTTAATAAAACTTTCATACAGTTTGTGACATAACTTGAATAACAATTTGTCTTCAGATATGAGTTCATTTATTAATACTAATATTAAAAAGCTGGAAACTTTATTTGTTTGGTTGGTTGAACGTTAATCTCAGGAACTACAGGTCCGATTTGAATAAATTCTTTCACTGTTTGATAGCCCACTTATTGAGGAAGGCTATAGGCTTATAATATGCCGCGATAATGGACGCCCACGCGGGCGGTTGCAAGGGCAAAAACTAGTTTAATATAAATAAACAATTAATATTTGTTACGCACATACAACACGAGATCAACAATAATTATAATGATTGAGCAAATCAAAATACTAAGTATATGTTGCTCTATCTTACGGAGGTATTAAATAATAATATAGGAACTATTTTCTTCTAAATTATTATTTGGAATGATTTGTTTACACTGAAACAGGAGCTAATTGCTCCAGTCTATAATGGCGTTTGTTTTCCAAAGTCAAAGTCAAAGTCAAAGTCAAAGTATTTATTGCTTTCATGGTACATAGGTTCTTATAAAAAAATAATATTATAGGTTACACATGAAACCCTGCCTGACTAGACTAGATATTGCGCATAACAATTAAAATAGAATATTAAAAATTCATAGCTTCCTAAAAAAAAAAATTATAGTCTTAAATTAAATGAGACAAAAAAATTAAGTCTAAATCTTTGGAATAGTTTTCTAAATTCTTGAAGATAACACCACATCAGTAAACTATCACACTAAAATTATAAATACGAAAGTTTGTAAATGTGTGTGTATGTTTGTTACTTCTTCATGCTTAAACGGCAGGACCAATTTTGATAAAATTTTGTGTGGAGGTAGCTGACACCCTGGATTAACAAAATAAGTAGACAAAATAAAGTTATCTTGCAACTGCGGGGCACAGCTCGTAATAATATAAGTACTTCTATAATTTAATCGATAAATATGTTTTAACATATTTCAACATAAAATATTAAGTAACAATTTAACATGTACATAGGAAGGAATGTTTAGATCACTATGATAATATTATCTACCCTAATAATTGAAAATATTTATATTTATTAATATTTACTTAATGACATAATGACTTCATAACATGAATTTGTTAAACAAAGTGTGCTAGCTGATTGTTTTCGTGGAAGACTTCATAAATTCTAAATTGAATTTAGAATTGTCAAAAAAAAAGAACTGTTGGAAAGAGAGATTTGTTTTTTTTTCATTTGATACTTTTTATTAATTCGATTGAATTAAATTTAAATACGTATTAAAATAGACAATATATATATTTTTTTCATTTGGAAGGGTAGAAAAGTAAACTATGATAAAAAAACTCAAATAATCTTACTTGATACATTATTTTGTTTAATTAAATCAGCATATTTAATTTTACCGTATAATTTATTAATACACTTTACCTTACAAAGTGCTAATGAGACTACTGAATTGTATGGCTGATGCTAATAATATTGGCAGTCCATTTGCTAGCACTGTTTTATTTAACGGCACTGAACATATTTGGTATAATTACTGACTATTCCAATGTTTAAATGTACGAAATATATACAATATGAAGCGCATAAATTCCCACACATATCATTACTTGGAACTACGTTAAGCTTTATGACTTATGGAGTGACAATATTACAATATGTACATTGTACATGTACATAAACTATATACACAGCTATTCAGTAAATCACAGCTCCTGATTGATTCTTTTTACATGTGACATGTTATGACTAGATTACAAGTGCTGTCACATTTCAGCCTGCCTTGACTAGGAACACCCAACGATAAATAACTTGACTAGCTACATCAGTTATTGAAGGCTTGGATAACCTGTCTTTTATTAATTCAAAGCAGTCTCAAACGCTCAGCCACCTGACACACGAAAATCTACTCTTATTTACATTGAACACTATTCTATATCATTAGTTTGAGATCACTTCAGCTTTGGTTTGGTAGGTCACTTTCTTTTTGCTGTTCCGTTTGATTGAGGGGTTCCTACTGTCACTGTCTAAGCTCACTTCACTGACAGACTCGGAGTCCTGGCAGTAGGGGACTGGATCGGAGCACAGGTGTCTTTCTACGCACTGTATGGGTTCGTCGAAGGAGGTGTGTTCGATGGCTCTCAGACGGTAAGGGTCCGGGCACGCGGGCCGGTCGCCGCCGCGGCGGGAGTTCCGCAGCGAGCGGCGCTCTCTGCATCAGGAGCAGCGTGCGCGAGGCGCGCGGAACGTGCCCGCGCGCGCCTGATGTCACAACCGACACATCTCATGCTGCGACACCGACGAGTACATCATCGTCGTCACAGGATACTGCAATATAACATTCATTACTCAAACGTTTTCCCATCAAAAGTCGAGACATGTTTATTTGAAACCATAAAGTACGAATATCATTGCCTTTGTAACATAGACTTTTATTGGAGTCGTTAAAGCGGAAGAGGAGCAATTCATCGGAGTCATGCAACTGACACAACACGTACGAAGATAATGTATGTTAATTCTAGAATGGAACGTGTGGGTATAAAATATATTGTTCTGAATATTTGTTCTGAAATCGCTCACGTGCATAAATAGACGGGCAAGCTGAATGTTCTTCCAAGTATATTGTACCTATTCTTAAACAACCACCTTGTCATACTATCCTGTATCAATGATTACAGAATCTGATGTAAAAACCGGTAACGAATATCTGTAAGTTTTATAAAACATTCGTTTATGTGCGTAACCAACATATCTATTCGTAGACTTTCACAATGCTCAAAGGTGTCAAGACACTCAGTACTTTAAGCTAATGAACGTATGGCCGCAAAGATAGCGTGTATGCGTGACAGACCATAATTAATGATTTATTACATCAAACATCATAAATAGGTAACAGACGTGGTATAATTATTACGGCACAGTTAGGTATTCATTGATTCCCAGACATGCAAACCAGTAATTATGACTTAGGAAACACTGCGATTAATCTTGTGTAGAGGGCCATGCAAAGTCTTACATTCAAGCGATGTTGTTAGAATGATAAAGGTATGACAAGCGCTGAAGAGTAGTTAGAGAGTCGGGTTGTTATATCTCAGATTACGACACGGAGTGCAGACAAATTGTTGTAAGAGCGTGGACAGTAACAAGGGCGAGGGCACACGAGAGCACACGAGGGCACATCGAGACAGAGTGCAACAGTGATAACAAGTCTGCACGTACCTCTACACGTATCGTGTCCCTTACTACTGACTGGTCCGGACTAACCACGTCTAGATACATTTATTCAATATCGCCCGAGATTACATAAATCCTCCACGTTCAAATTGCCTCCTAATGTAAAGAAACTTTTGGAAGATACGAATTAATTCCTCAAGGCACTTGGAAGGAGAGATCGGAGCGTATAAAATGGAGCTGATTCGCTATATGAAAGTTTGTTCGCAGGAGTTTTGTCTGAGCTGTTGTATGCCCATCAGTTCGCTCGACGAGTAATAACGTCGAGTTGTGCGTAACTGAAAAGTAAAGAAAACAAATCCATGACTGTTTGAGGCCTGTTATAATATACTGCTCTTATTTCGGAGAATAAAACTCTAACTCTGATTCCGATGCAAATACCTAATTCATTCGTTCTAATTCAACACGTGTAAGATATATAACGCTTGATTTTAAGAGTTGATAAGAGTCGTTCAAAATTTGTATGAAAGAGTAGTTTATTAAGCAGGCCTTATAAAAAGCTTATCATTTGCAACCGAAATTATAAGTCCCTTTTTTTAAAGGTATTCTTCTTCTTCTTAGTCGGCTTCATTACTGATCGTGTCTAGTCTGAAGTTTTGATCACATTATTGACTATGCTCTTCCACACGTTTCTGTCTTCGGCAGTCTGTGAGCGACTTTACCAGATCTGACCAACGGGTAGGAGCAACCGCGTGATCTTTTCCCGTCGACCTGGCCAACTAGCATCAGCTTCTCTTCTATTTAAGGTATTATACACAACGAAAACCTGCGCCTATTATACATTAGTTACTTAAAACTTACTTGGGACTGTTTGAAGCGTAGTTGGGGCTGATATTTACGACGCAACTTTCTTGGACAGCAGACGCACAGTATTCTGAGAAAAGCCCTGAAACAAATTCAATGTTTAAGTGAATTGAATGGTTAAGGAGTCACATTATTAAAGGCGGTCCAATTAAGAACACAGACTGAAATTATTAGAGGGGATATTAATAGATAATTGTAATTAAGTGAAGTGATTTCGAATTGTTTACGAGAGTTATTTCAATGTTATTTGGAATTACTTTTCCCATTTCGAAATATTGTGTAAAGATACCTTAAGTAGGTACCTATTCCGGAACCATTTGATAGATGGAAAATAAATTGAATAACAATAACGAGGTTAATTTACGAGGTTTGATAACTTGATTTTAAGCTCTTCATAAATGATTTTATTTTAACTATGTACCTCTTCTACAGTATTGATTTTTATTTTTAATGTGATAAAATTATTACCTCGAAAAGCATTAAGTATTATGTTGAAATCTAGGCAAGTACGTGTACAAAAATCTTGGCTCCTGTGTTTTTTATTGAAAGTAAAATGGTTTAACCAGGTTTAACTTGACCACAATAGTACTGAGCCCTCAAATAACGTTAATCTAATCAGATCAAAATCAAACAAAAACGATACAAAAATCAAAAGCTTGTGAAAATTTATTGATATTCGTTTTATATATCATTTTACTGAGACCAATTAGATTTTTTCCATATTAAATATTAACAATGATAAAGAAACTAACAAAACCGAAATTGTGTGACATACTTACACAAGATAAAATTAGACTTGATGACTCTAATTTTATTTCGGTCTTCCAGACTGAATATGATTTATCAGATTTATGTAGGTGACCCCTTGCGTGTAGTATTTCATCACCAAGGTCAAACAAAAAGTATCATTTTGACATAATCTAAGTGAGAACAAAAAGTATTATTTTGATGGGATTCACAAAGAAGTATTCCAATAAAAGTAAACTTTATCGGGTCCATTTGATGGTTATCACAAAAGAAATTGGAACGAGGCGAGAGCAAGAGTTCATTAGTATTGTAATTCAGTTCCCTGATTTGATGGGCCGTAGAGAATTCGATTAAAACTCGTGGCTAAGATTTTCATAATAAGAGAGGAAGGGATGAGCTGGTATAGTGTTTGATTTATGTATGGAATTGCTTATGAAGTTCATTGCATTGTGATTAGGTATATACATATAAATGTATAAAAATACTTCCGACTTCAATTGTACACAAATTACGATAATTTGTTTATAAATTTTTGGTAACAAAAATCCGATTGTTCTAAAAAATTTGAATTGGTTTGTTATGATGATTTGGTATGGAAAAAAAAAACATTTAAATTTCACTCTATCAAAGACATAGATTTTTATAATCGATCCACAATTGCCGAACATATCGCGAAACAACCAAAAAAACTAGTAGAATTCAGGAACCTCCTCCTTTTGAAGTCATATAACACGTAAACAAAAAATCTCGTTATTTTTCTAATAATTTAAGTCAGTTATCTGATTATACAAAGTTTTCTAGTTACGAAATAGAATTACCTATTTAAGTTGAATTTACTAGATTAGATTGTTGACTTTCATTTTTAGAGCGTTATTTTTAATAAGCTCCGCTTCCCTTGACACAAAACGGGCCATCTTTATCCGGAACAAATATTTAGATGACCCAAAAACATTTTTCCGAGTCCTTTAAGTTTTTAAATATTATTATTTTGTTTATAAGCGGAATCGAGAACACCAAAATCGATTATAAAAAGAAAACAACTCGAGTTCATAGATCAATCGATATTTGCTTATCACTCGATATATCGTTCCAATTTGAGGCTCTCTCAAGTAAGAGTAAATTAACATTCCGATCAGACTTAGTATTCAATTTTTGAATCGAAATTTCAATCTGTAGATGCCATGATTGTGTCAATATTGATGTTGTAGGATGTAAGGTCGAGGGTTTTGATTTAGCTCCAACATGACGCGGAAGAGGTGTCTGTTACTACGCTTGGTACATTCAGCATCAAAAGTCAATTTAAAACCCATAAATTGATGTTGCAACTAAGAAACAAAAGAGACTTAACACGAATGACTTTTTTTCATTAGCCTATACTGTCCCGCTGCTGGGCAAAGTCCTCCTAAGTCCTTCCATAGATCATTGGCAGTCAGTACGTCCACCTCGAACCATCCCTCGCAGTACACGTTCAGATCGTCTCGCCACCTCTTCCTGTGCCGGCCTCGATGGCCTCGTCCGTCTGCTGGCTCGAAAGGAAGGATTAACCATAATATCCTTATTGGTCACCATATGATTTTTTTTTATCCTAATGCTTTAAACGTTATTGAGTTCATCGACTTATATTGCTGACTGTACTTCCATGTTCCCATACGCCACTCTTTAATCAAGTCTGTTCTTGTATAAATATAGAACTATACTAGTATATTGTACACCTCGCATGTAATACTACCTCGGCCGAGTTGTTCGTGTTTTGAAACAAGGTTGAAATATGTTTGTGAATGCGTTCTGCATTTTGATGAGTAGTTTGTGCATAAAAGTTATAATCGAAAAATGATTTTGTCTTTATTATGCGGCCTTTTTTGGGTTAAAAACAAAAGTATGAATAGCGCTTTGGTTTTAAATTTCTGTATTCTGCAAAGAAGCCAACACCCTAGTTATCATTTTGAAAATGTTCATAAAATTAAAAATAAAACTATTTTTTTAATTAAATTTGATAACGCCTTAACGTATTAATAATAAAAAACCACGATTGAGTCCGTTTAAAACTTAGTGTTATTTCTATGATTAACATTCGCGTACCTAATCCTCAAAATGTTATAAAATAAATTGAAATTATATTCAAGTACGTAAACACTAGATTTCAGACTCTTTTCCTTCATAAAATATGGATACGGTTAGATAAGAAGATGGTATACGTCTGAGAAATAATTATTTTTTTAAATCTCCTCCGGTGGGGCTACTCTAATTTCACGATACAAAGGGAAGCCCAGGAAACAAGTAATGAAATTTCAATCGTCGAGTTCTGTCGTCGGCTGCAATGTAATATTAAAGACTTATATTAGAACTTTCTATATTTATAATTGGTGTATTAAGGTTCAAATTGCAATAAACTTAGAATCATTTTAACATAGAAATTTGACGATACGTAAAAGTTTTTTGTATCACAATTTTAGGAATCCACTTTTGAAATGGAAATAAAAAGTAATGCAATGCCACGGGCAGCCAGAAAAAAAACAAAAAAAAAGGCATGTAAAGTGTACATGTGTGTACAGTCACGAGCATAAATATGTATACACATTGCGAAATTCTAAAATTTATTAAGCGAGAAGTTTTTTTTGAAACTCAAAAAATAAGCAATATAAGTATATCACTAAACTTGGACCGTTTTATAACTATATTCCTAGTGAGATAGTAAAGAATCGCTTTCTTATAACTATGTTACAATATATTTATATCCCTAGTGATATACCTATATTACGGCTTCATCTATCTTACTGCGACATGTACATGATTTGAGAACTATTATAATTTTATGTTGTTAAATGATTAAAAGTTAAATTGATGGTGAGTTCCTGTTAAATTATTGTTTTACGATTTCGCTATGTGTATATGTATTTATGCTCGTGACTGTACAATAGCAATACCGTTTGAACTAAAATGAGCGTATTTATAAATCGCATCACCAAAACAAACCAACACTGACTAGTCGTATATTCTTTCGAAATATTATAAGGTAGTGTTATGAAAAATTTTATAACAGTAAGAATTTTGTCACGAACTAGAAATAACTGTTTATATCACTAATACTAGCAAGGCTAAAGTTTACGTCGTGATGGCCTAGCGGTTCAATGACCGGATTTGTATGCACATGGTTGCAGGTTCGAACCCAGACAAGAATCATGTGACATTTTCAAAGTTATACATGCCTTCACAATCGGTCTAAGATAGTATCTTAGAATAATTGACAAGCGGTGAAGTAAAACATCGTGCTGTAACTTGGATTCCAAAAATTGGAATCAGAAATTCCCACCCGCAATGAGAAAGCGTGATTAATGCTCATGTCGTCGCTCTATTTAAACTCTAAAATTTTTGTAATTAATTTGTTTGTGGAGGGTGTGCTTCATGTGTTCCTTTCATTGGTTAGAATATTTTGTCTACTTAGAATGCTCGAAAAAATTTTAAAGCAACAACCCCTCCATGCCCATTACTAATATTAAAAGGTTAGATCTGAAAAAGTCAAGAATTAATATAAATTTTGTGATTTTTGTTCATAGATAGTTCAGTGTCTTTACTGAGTATAATAAAAAATATTGTATTATTACGTATAATAATAATTCGTTACAGTTCTTGTAAACAAGTCAATAACGTGACGGCATTCTACAAGGAGATAATATGATAATCAAAAGCCTTAAGGCATGTCTCTGCTCTCATAAAAATAAGGACTTGGAATAAGAGTCAAAGCTTTCCTGTTCTTACTATACAGCCCCCCTAGCCAAGTTACATTTCTACAAGCGTTAACTATGATAGAAATCGCTTAAATGACATTAAATATATGGAAATGACATTTGGTTTCGATAAGTCACGTGACTCACTTGTCACTTCGATACATCGCTTGTAGAAATGTCACTTGGCTAGGGAGGCTGATATACGTTATACTAGGATACCAGTGTCGCGGTGACCCAGCGGTTCTAAAGACTGTACGTCGGACATTAAAGTCAAACTGAACCGCGAAGAGGTTCTCAATTTGACGGTATATGTTTTTTGTGTTTGTTACGCGATGGCTCCGTGAGCGCTTATGCCTTGATCACACGTACCGAGCACTGTCTCGCCCGTTTGCTCGGTACGTGACCAAGGCATTAACGTGAAGTTTGACCGGTTTTTAACAATGTTTTCTGGTCATTTAAGTTTCAGAATCTAGTCTGGTGGTTAGTGAACGACTATGATGTATATTTTCCTTAAGAATACCGACCTTTAAATGTCCACTGCTAGGCATAAGGCTCTTCCCATATAGAGAAGGAATGAGCATTGATCACCACGCTTGCGCATTGTGGGTATTTCTTTTTATTATTGAGGCGATTTCAGATTAAAATTTTTGGAATCCAGGTTTCAACACGATGTTTTCCTTCACCATTTCGTCAATGATGTCTCATGTTTAATCTGCCCGTGACTATGACACCTGCAAAGGCGTCGAAACGTCGGGAACTAAAATAAAAATAAATCGCGATGGAATTCTTTTAAAAGTAGTTTTACTTCAATAAATAAAAATTGTTAAGAAAACTCCCGCAACTAAAATATAAAAGACTCGTGAAAAATACCTACATTCATTCATACTGTTCTAAAGGTAAGCTGTAAAAATGTATACAAATCTCTTGACTTTTCCTCAGAAACAGGTCATAAGTAACGTTCCTAATCCGGCCGTTAGTTACATAGTCCCCACCTGCGTTCACCGAGCCAATTACTTTTTATGTTCTGTAATCTTTTGTTACCGATATTATTTATAACACCTGAATATGTGGAATATAAGAAAAGTTACCTGCATTTGAAAAATATAGGTACTAAGTACTGAATTTTATGTGAAGTCAATTTCATAATACTGGTTATTTACTTGCGTATTTACGTTCATTTTACAAAAGTTTGGACGTGTTTTGTTTCAAGAAATTGTAACCCAGCAAAGGGGGCTATTCTCTAAGTCGAATAAAATCATAATGCAGATTATAGTTCAAGAATCCCGGGTAGCCAAATTTTTCTTGTAATCCGAGAGTCAACGAGTAGTGCTGGTATATACTGATTTAGCTGATTTTTTACTTAAAAGTATAGTAAATCGAAAGTAATAACGCCTTTCTTAATCCTACACGTAACAGCAAACAAAACTCAGTGAATAAGGCACAAGTAGGTTTAATAAAACGTTTAAATTCACGTTTAAACAAAATAATTTATTGTTCTAGAGTTGAAAAATGCTGAAATGAAAAATAGGAAATCTGAGGGCGAGGTATGCAACAGTCAATACGGACATTTGAAAATGGAATATCGTAGCCAGGTTACTTTTATACTTCTGTTCAAAAATGAAAAAATATAGTATTTCAAGTTGACTGCGGTTGAACCAATCAGAGAAATGAGAAATATTTTTTTTTACTGAAATTGCAATATGTATTTTTAGGTTATTGAGTGAAAAGCACGTCAAGTAGTTAGTCCCGACTTAGTTATTATTCTATGGTCCCGACTGTCGAACGTCGATCTTTGACAGTTTTGAAGTCATTACAACATTAATTCTTATATACATCATGCCATATTGACAGTCTTATTATGTGATACTGTGTTCCCAAAAGCCAGTTAAAAGGATAGTGGAGGTCAGAAGCAGTCACTCTACGTAAAATACAGTATTCAGAATCCGGTAAGACTTAAAGACGACCACAAACATAGCTTCGGAAAAGGCTAAAAAACTTTACCTTCCATGTAGGTTTCCAGGTAGATTCTTATCGATTGAGGAAACTCCCTTTTTTTCTTGTAAGAAATATAGCCTATGTCACTCAAGGAGAATGTAGCAATGGTGACAGAAATCGGTTCAGCAGTTATTGCATTTATTATATCTCTTTATAATATTAATGAAGATCGTGTAGACTATTTAGTACGATTCGGTTTGAATATTAATTGTGGTTATTTTGTTACGATGTTTGACTGCTGAACAAATGCATTTGTGGTTTCCAAACCACACAACATTATTACATAATTAAAACTAAACACATCGAAATGATTTTCCAATTCACTGAAAAGCTAATTTATACTACGATTGTGGATAGTAGTGGATAATAGCTAACGCTCTCTGAATGTATAGTTGGCCAGTTTTATTCTAAAAAACATTTCATATTTAAATAAAATAAATGTCTCTAACAATATAGGTAGCACATTACTAGTATTATTGTTAATAAGTGGGAGGAATCACATAGGTAATGTAATGGGTGGTTTCGAACTAGCAACCACATGATCGCAAGTCTAACACCCTAGCCATTAACGCCTCTTAATACCAAAGCCCTGCTTCACAATATATAAGCTCAACTCCCAGGAGTGTGACAGCATGGACTGATTACAATATAATTCTTTTCAAAACACAGAGTGAAAATAAGGAATTCTGATTGGGTATTCTAAAAACATTTCCTCTCGTCTACGTTCCTCTGTATATTTGTGGAAATGGCCTGACACAAGTCCATTGCAAGTTAAAGAAAAAACATAATTATATTGTATGGTAGACAAAAATGAATTAGATGCGGTCAAAATGTGTATAATGCACGGGTTAAAATGTCGGTTTTAAAACGAAATAAAAAAATTCGTGGCACATGCAAGGCATGCAAGGAAGCCATTTGTTAAAACCGATCCGTAGAGTAGAACTAGCACGTATTATGGAGCTGCACAATGTGATTAATTAAGTCTTTACTCTGTACATTGTACAATGTACCTATTCTAAATTGTACTATGTAGAGTGCACCAGTTTTTAAGGTATCCAGGGGATCATTTCCTTTTTTTTTAAAGATTACTGGTAATGTGGGTCGCTCATTGTCGGTAGTGTAACGGGTGGGATTCGAACCCGCAACCACATGATCGCAAGTCCGACGCCCTAGCCATTAGGCTACCGCCGTTTTCATTATTTAAAATTTAATTATCTTTTAAAATTTAACTTTGTACATTTGGGTACCTATCAAGTTTATTATATTATAATACATACTAGCTTTTACTCGCGGTTCCGCTGGCGTGAGCGGTGGTTATTACGGCAAAAATTAGCCTATATACTTCGTCGATAAATGGGCTATGTCGCAGTAAAATATTTTATTCTAATCGGACCAGTTGTTCCTATGATTAGCGCAATCAACCAACAAACTCTTCAGCTTTACAATATTTTATTTAATATTTTCGTATGGATAGTATCAATAAATATTCTACTATAGATATACATAGGTGCACAACATTTGAGGACATTACGAAAAATAATGAACATCTAATTCTTAGGCGTTGTGACAATTTATTGGCATTTATGAAGAGTTGTAAGTAATATCTTAAATTGTTTACCAATCTAAGTTGCTTGTTCAATTAAAGTAAGCTCTCAAATGTGTGTAAGTAAATTGGTATAGATAAAGATTATCTGGGTATATATCATGTTTTTCTTTATTCTTTCTCCTTGGAGAAAAAAAAATGTTTTTTTTTCTAGTGTTATTTTATAAACAGTGTGTCCTCTTTCGTTAGATTTCATCTTATATTCCTCATATTACTCGGATAGAGAAAAACATTTTTTAGTAAACGCTGAAATAAAGAAATGATTTATGACGACAACGCGATTCAAAAAATTTCGGTAACATTTTTTATATTATCTTTAATTTGAGTGATAAATTACGAATCTGGTTTTGAATACATTTTTAACAGCCTAAGTACGGTTTATTTTTTATCTGATGATGTCAAAAAAACATTACAATTCTGACAACCAGTCTTACTATGAAATTCTGTATTACCTGGCAATGGGTTGTGGAGGTCAGATACGCAGTCGCTCCATGTAAAATACGGTATTCAGCTAAATCCGGTAAGACTGGCAGCCGACCCCAACATAGCTTATGAGAAGGCGAGGCAGATGATGGTAAAAAAAAAACATAGTCAAAGGAGTCTCTCTGTCTGTGTGTTACGCAATAACGCCTAAACTACTGAACCGATTTAAATTAAAATTGGTACAAAGATAGTCTAGAGCCAGAGAAAAAACACAGCCAGGCAGGACAACTTTTTGTCTCGATAACGACACCCACGCGGGCTGACCCGAGGCCTAAGGCTAGTGAAAATGTACTTAAAAAATCCTTCCGTGGTTAAAACAGTCTTATTAAATGTTTCAATAGGCAAATAAGTATTATAAATATGAAGATATTGCAATATTAGTGCAAATCTTCTTTAGCCTTCATCGACCAGGTGTGGTGTAGGCCTCCTTTAATCCTCTCCACTATCCTTTGTCTTAGGCAAATAGGGTCCAGTTGCTGCCCACCACTTTTTTGATGTCATCCTTCCATCCCATCTGTGGTCGCCCTCGAGGACTTTCTAGTCCCATGGTCTCCATTCTAACACTCACTCTACATGACCAGCCCATTCCTATTTCCACTTTGCTACCCTTTTTATAGCTGATTTATTAAAAAATTAGTATATAAAAATGATGTATCTTCATTCTATGTTAACTACGTTACTTTTATACTAAAAAGGAATGGAGTATAAATAGATCATCTTTAAAATTAGATTGAGGTAAGCTTTAAATATCTGACCCATTTGTGGTAACATGACGCGTGGGAGTTGTTTGTAGTACAAGGGATGTTTTACCGCTACATCGCTATGTATCGAACCTAACTGGATAATTGAGTAGAAAACTTTACGCCTCGAAACCTCCATCATACAAGTTTGGGGTTTCCATGGTAATGTTATCAAGACTATTTTGGGAAACCAGTTTATCGACGATCAAGTGTAATTTCCCAGAATAAATTAACCACTCGATAAGCATAATATTCTTTATTACTTTATTCATTTATCAGAACGAAAATCAAAAGCTATACAAAATGAGGAAAAGCAATAATAATAGAAAACATAAAGCCAGTGACAGGTTTCCACGGATAGCTACAGTAAAGCATGAGTTAGACCTAGCAATAATTGAATAAATCTGAAAATTAATTTTATCACAATAAAAAAAATAATAATTTATTTAATGTTTATAAAAAAAAATATGAAATTAATTAATTCGACGGAAAATATTTTTGTCACTCCAAGTTCGAATCTCAGTCAAGCTAGAACTTATAAAAACGAAAAAAAAGCGTCATTATTTTGATTTTATTGTTTTTAAATTAAATTATGAATAAAAATTTAATTAAAAGTTATTTTATTATACATTTGGTCTCAAAGAAGGAGCACATTTAATTTTAGTACCACTCAGAAATAATTTGCTGCCTGCCTGTTACGTTACACAACAAGACATATAATTATAACGAAACTTTTTTTTACTTTCCGTCTCCGAACTTTTTATACATTCTGACAGACAGCTTGTGTTATCCACAATAACATACTTTTATATTACTTTTACATTTAATTTAATGTAAGTTACTTGAAAAGTTTCTTAACAATAAATAAGTTCACATACATAACTTTATCTATTTTGTTCGACTTCATCTGATTTATTTGACACATTTTTATTCTCGCAACAAATATTAGTACGAAAGAAATAAAAACTTTTTACTTTAGTTCCTATACGTAGAAAAACAACAATACATTATGTAAAACAATATTCCACGTTCCATTAGTTTCACACTTCTTTTGAAGTATAAAATAATTAGTGCTTATTTAAGTAATTCATTTTCAGTGGCCACCCAACCAGACCCTAATACAAAGAATTAAGCTTACAGTGGTCTACATTTTATGTAATTAAAAACAATATAATTCAGTTTTATATTTGGTTTTACGTAAAAGGATTTTTATTCTGTCTATTTAATTAATTTTGGCTGTTTTCATGTCTGCTAGATGAAATCATACAAAACATCGATCGCTATGCAATCCAATTTGTATATATATATTTTTTTAATTATTATTACCGGCCTATAAATGTCCTCCCACTGGGCACTGGCCTCTTACTTATAAAGGAATGAGCATTGATCACCACGATGGCTCATTGCGGGTTGGCGATTACAGATTCCAATTTTTGGAACCTTATTGAGTTTATTGTATTTTAGGTGTTTTGTTGAAATGATTGTGTGCATTAAATTTTGTCGCTGACTGTACTTTTTTGCTATGCTATTGCTACCAATAACGCAATACATATTTGTTTGTATACAAATTATAATAACAATTTGGATATAAATACATAATTATCTCCTACGCTATGCGCTTTGACGATCTCCATGGTCGAGTGGCGTACACACCGGTTTTCAAGGTGGCGCCAGCTCTGAGGTCCCGGGTTCGATCCCCGGATGGTTCAATGTAAGAAAAACACTTTTCTACATTGTCTCGGGTTTGGGTGTTTGTGGTACCTTCGTTGTCTCTGATTCCATAACAAAAGTGCTTTAGCTACTTACTTTGGTTTCGGAGCAATGTACCTATGTGATGTTGTCCACGTTTATTTATTAATTATTTATAAGAGTATAAGAATAAATAAAAATATATTATTTTATCCTTTCCGGCAAACGTGGCCGTATCCGATCCGTTTACCCTATTAAAGTTATCTGATAGAGTAAGTTTCTCAATAATCTCACAAACACCGCTTCGTTAATTTTATTACAGTACAGTAATTCATGGGGTTTGGTTGGGTGTAATGTAATATGTAGCCATCCCAAATCTGTATCCGTGAGCTCAACCGGACGGATCTAAGTAGTTTTACGAATTAATAGATTAGTGTAAAGGATAGTTTTATGTATGTTTGTTTGTTTTGTTTATTATGCCTCTCATTAATTCAAAAAGAGATACCTATTTCTCAAAGTACCATGAAATCACAGAAGTATGAATAACAGCATGAAACCAAGTGAGAAAGAAACATTAAGTTGCACAGAATACAGGTTGTACCAGATTTAACAATGGTGCACAGTTCAAGCCATATTCTGCCTGCATTAGGGATGCAAACGTTTATAATTATACTAGTTTTTGCTCGCGGCGCCGCCCGCGTGGTCGTCAGTTACTGCGACAAATTATAGCTTATAGCATTCCTCAATAAGTGAGCTATGTAACAGTATATTTTTCAAATCGGCTCGATAGTTCTAGAGATTAGCGCGTTCAAACAAACAAACTCTTCAGCTCTATAATATAGGTATAGATAACGCAATTAAAATAATATTATTTAACTTACAACCTATTTACGATAATTATATTATAAAACAGGTATAATTATTAAAAATGATGAAGATCATTTTATTGCAATGTTTTTATTAATATTTATTGGATACAACGGTATTTTCTTTTTTAATCTTTCATAAAAAAAATATATTTTTAATCCGATGAAAATGTGAATCAGATATGAATAAAGGAGTCATCCTTATCCTATCGTTAATTCCCTGTTGGAGATCATCTATAAATCAACAAGAGGTAGTTCCGAGACGAAAGATTGCCTTTCTACCTGACCTAGATCTGTGATATGCACGATTCCTTTTAGTTCTTATTCGGTTCAAAGGACCAGATAATCAGGTACGGATGTGATTATTTAGATAGATATTTATGATAACAGAATAATTATAAACCATAGCAGTTATTTGTTTGAAACCAAATTTAAACCATTTCTATCAAATAATATTTACTAACATTCTACTAGCTATCTTTTACTTACATTCTACTAAAATAAAACAAGAAAACGACGGCAACTTACAGGATTAATTTAAAAGGAGTGCTTATATTCTAAGAAGTAATCAGGTGCATAAAACTGAACAAATTTCCCCAAAGAACATAGGTCAAAATCTTAAAATGGACGATTTTAATATGAATGACATTGATGATCTTTCCTTGGGGAACGTTGTTCAGTTTTATGCACCTGATTACCTCGTAGAATATACGCACTCCTTTAAATTAATCCTTTATACGCGAATACAACGCATATTTACCACGATTATATTAATCTAGTTGACACAAACTTTCACCCACGGAAGTTTAATCAACTAACTCGGATAAACGGGTTTTACCATAGAAATGTGGTGTAATATGCTGCTATTATTTATGAACTAACTTTAATTCATACGATAAAGCAACTACGTAACTTAAATGACAATGGGTGGTAATGTTGGCAGCAGTGCGCCGAGCAAACTTGTCAGTTCCGCCAACACTTGAGTCCGACCGGTTCCGGAAGTCCGTCGCAACATGAATGCGTATGTACTTATGCAGGAAGCTTAGTAAACGTTTAGTGAAAGTTACAGTTTCTAGTTAGAACTATGTCACAATATAAATTACTTTGGTATTGGCTTGTGGAATGTGGTCTCGAAGTTAGGGTTTGGAACTTGATAATATGGCTTCAATCATAAACCGTCACATTACCAAACTTATGAGTTCTTTCCTCTCTTTTAACAAGCACTTGTTAGCATTACCTATTAGACCTTTTGATTTTTTTATTTTGGAACCTTCATAAGTCGCCTTATGAGGAGTTATAAGACTAAGGAGTGTGGGATTTTTACCTCACTAAAATCACCCCATTGTTCACCATCTGCACATGATGAGGGGGTTCTGGTGCCTCTTAAAAGACAAAACTAGAAACCCCCTCAAAACCCCTCCCTGGGAAGACTGTAGAGGGATCTTCTCTAGCCTCGCCATGCGTGGCATCATTTATTAGAGCATCACCTCCATCATCATGTATTATCACCAGCTATGTAAAATATCTTGGCAGTAAAATTTTCCCCACTTTCCGAAACTGAAATTTGGCTTACACGGTTAGTTGTAATGGCAATAATTTAGCCAAGTTATATTATGTTTAACTAGCTGTGTCTCGCAGTTTCCCCCGCGTAAGAAGGTCCCGTACCCTTAAAACAAACTGAGCTATATTTACAAAGTTTTCTCATAAGTAATTATAAAACCCTTGTTTTGAGAGTAATGAACACAAAACAAAAAAAAATATCCGGTTTGATGCAGTCGTTTAGAAGTTGTGCGTCACGTGGGCGTCAGTTCGTGAAAAGCCTTCCTCCATAAGTGGGCTTTGTAACAGTGAAATAATGTTTCTAATCGGCCTAGTAGTGTCCGAGATTAGCGCGTTCAAACAAACTCTTCAGCTTTATATAGGTAATTATACATAAAGATAAACAATAAATGTAAAGTCAAAAGTACTAGTATTTAGGATTGATTTCACTTTTAAAATACTCACAAATTTTGAATGCCCCTTGAAAATCTGTTTCAGTTGCTATTCAATCATCCAACAATATTGTAAGTCTTGTAAAATATGTCAATGTATTTCCTATAACTCTTAAAGCTTGAAAAGCCATCGGCAACAGCTTTCAGTGACACAATAGCAACAATAGGCTCGAAACAACAGCACCAGATAGAAATTGCAGGCACTCATTATTAACTGCTTGGAAACAATGGCTTGTACTACGCAGGTTGTATTTGGTGCTTAATAAAAGGTACTTTAATTAATATGGCGTACTAAGGGAGTGTGAAATAAACTCAACCTTACCTTGACGTATCTAAATTTGAAAAATATTTAAATTTATTAATAAAGGTACCTCCACTCAATGGATCCCTGAGGATGGAAGACGACCTAGAGGCAGACCAAGGAAGCGTTGGCGAGAAGATCTGGACAATTTCCTCGCCGATTGGCCACAGCACGCTTCCGACAGGGAAGGATGGAAGAGTATGGGGGAGGCCTTTGCCCAGCAGTGAGACAGCACGGGCTAACAAAAAAAATAAAGGTACCTACTAGCTGTGTCCCGCGGTTTTACCCGTCAAGTTTCCATTGTATTTAATCAAATTCATTGGAATGACAATGGCGCCAACCGTCGAAAATTGGTCGTACCAACTCAGAAACCTTCGTTGGCTCATGCACAACTTTGCTAAAGATCATCACATAATCAATTGCATAAATTACGATTATATAAAGGACATACAGATAAACATTAATTATTATATAAAGAATAGAAATAATAAAAACATTATGTCTTTTTATTTACGCGACTCCCGAAATAAATAGGTATATCTAATAATACATAAAACTTTGAAAAAGTTACATTGGTACTTGCCCGGGTTCGAACCTGCAAACATGTGTTTTACCACCACGACATGGTATTTTACTATTAGTCTCTAGTAAGTAGTGCATTTGTGATTGGTCATCGAGGCCAGCATCGATATTTGATGCCTATTTTCCTTTAGCGTGGTGTGTTTTGGTTCTCGCCCATTCACAAACCCGCATAATTTAGGCTGTGGCAATCATCGGCTACATTGTACTAAGCGTTATTTGGTAATTAGCAAATAAATGGTGCTGATACCTCTATATGCAAACTAAACCAAATTTAATACTCAATACTCAAGTCTTTATTGCATTCCATTATGTATGTATGTAAAATTAATGGTAAAATTTTCATTTTTATTTTTTCATCAAAATTTTTGCTATTTACGTTGTTGTCACATATTTTTAAATGTATTGAAGCTCTGTATATAAATTACCATTTTTAAAAGAGTTTCTTGCCGGTTCTTCTCCATAGGAATGATATTTTGGAACCGCGCAACAAGCGTCATTTTACGTTTCGAAAGTGCCTGGAAAGGCCTAACTTGAAATAAAAATATTTTGATTTTGATTTTATATTACACTAGCGACCCGCCCCGGCTTCGCACGGGTGGACATTTATTTCTTCATAGATGTGCACCCCCCTCCCCTGCGGTTTCGCCGTGCGAGTCGTGCGACACATATCGGCCGGCGGCCATCATTCATTTTAATACCAATTACAATTTTAAATTCGTAATATCTTTTGAATGAATTGTCCGATTGGAATAAAATAAAAAGTAATCTATAGCTATTGAAACAATCTTGCTCAATAAATAGTTTATTTGGATAAGGATTAGTATTTGACGATAATATGATCAATAAACATAGGCTAATAATTTTAATTACTTTTATTCTATGGAAAAGTGGTTATAATGGCTAAAATATAAATGTTTGGTTTATACTATTGCGGACTTTTTTGTAGGCATTATTGAGTTCTACAACTTTTCTATAGAAGTCAACCATACATCTCTAACCATTTAGGCAGCGTTCGCGAGAATCGTTAACGTACGGCAGTTTTTTCGTCGACTTACTCCACTCGACTGCACGGATAGCCGAGTGGTATAGGTCACCACGCTGATTACCACTGTGCGCGACGTGCTGCGGGTTCGATCCCCGCATGAGACAAGCATTTGTGTGATCCACAAATGCTTGTTCCAAGTCTGGGTGTTCTTTGTGCATGTGATTTGAATGTTTGTGAAACCCCCGCGACACAAGGATTAAATTCCTTAGTGCGGGCGTCGTTATAAAAAAAAAAAAAAAAAAAAAAAAAAATTTTCACTACCACGAAAAATCCTATCTATTTTCCGGGATAAAATATAGCCTATACGGATTCGGAAAAATCCCTCTAAGTAATGGTAAAAGAAATTTTGAAATCGGTCCAGTAGTTTTTTAGCCTATTCAATACAAACATACAAAAATACAAAGGTTTCCTCTTTATAATATTAGTATAGATAGATGGTGTAACAAGGTAAAAATTCAATATGGACCCTGTCGGGCACAGCAATAAAAGAAGAAAGGAAGAGGACTCAGTAGCAATTCAATAATATTATTATAAATTTTAATATGTGTTGTAATTGGATGTGTGAATATGATACTTATTCAAAATATTGCTATTTTTTACTAACATATAGCATCGTTGCATGCACACACGTGTTTGCTTAACGGAAAAATTTTCATGATAATTTTAGTCGGAAATAGATTTTAATTTTGTCTGCCTTTTTCTATTTATGAACAAGTGAAAGAGATACCGATGGACTAAAATAAGTTCAGTTCGTGTTTGACAGATCGGGGCAAGTAGTAATGTAGAACATTGTCAAACCATGATTCCAGTCTCTCAAACATACCGTTGTGTACACTCAGTTACAAAACCATTATAACTATGTCAATCATAATTAACGGTGGCAATTGGGTAATTGTCAATTTTTTTTATTTCATAAATCAAAAAAAGACTTCGAACTAAAACGAATTCTAAAAACGACACATTAATTAATTTTATATTGAGCTAGTTACAAGCATTCCAATATTGCTCATTTGACAGAGATAGCGATACCTACTGTTTTGTGACGTCAATATTCAGTTCTCCATACTAGTCTGGGGCTGCCCCGTACAGGTCGTTGTTTTACGAAAAAGAGATAAAGCATGCGACATCAACTAACTTTAAAAGCTTATATCTTTTATAATTGTGTATACTATTTTGTTATTTTTTCACAATTTTACTTCAATTTACTTACTATTTTTAGAAACATTTGTTGGAAATAAATTTTTCGATAGTAGTCAAATACCCAATTCAATACGCAAAAAATAAACCTCATAGTTACTAAATTCTAAGTGTAATGGCAACAGAGCGGTGGTATTCCTAATTTGTTCGTGAGCCCCGAAAATGCCGCCTACGAAGAAAACAGACGGCCGACGGCCCGAAACATTCACAATTCATATTTGTCTGCGACTCGCCGGATGAAATTAGATCATGTTTAAGGTTCAGGTACGAAATGAATAATGTAGCACATATTTTCATAGCTTCCCGGGCTCCAACGGAGCCCATAAATAGACTTATTTAAGCCGGGTAAGAACAATTACGTTTTAACCTGCCTCGGTAATTATTTAAATAGGAATTTGAATTAGGTATGTAATTTTATGTATGGGCTGGTTAGTCATTAGCCATTTATTTTATTTTATTATAAGCTATGTTTAATTTGTGATGTATGTATGTATACTATACTATAAGCGGCAGTAGCCTTATGGCTAGGGCGTCGGACTTGCGATCATGAGGCTGCGGGTTCGAATCCCACCCATTAAACAACCGACGTAAACCCACTCGTAACACAACCATCTTAGCTTAGCACGAGGAGTTTAACGAGATAACTAGTAATGTGTGACCCACTTTGCTAGTTTTTTTGCTAGTAATCTTAAAAAAAAATACTAGATATATTAGTTTCGGTCAAATCTTGAAAGATGAATTGGAATTTACGCAATAAATGATTTTGATTTGATTTGATTTGATTTGACCTAGTTGTTGCCATGCCATTGGGATGATATTTGGTATACTCATAAATTCGGTGACAGTACAATAATTATTATAGTATCTACTTCTTCTTCTTTCGTATTAATGATCTTGAAATTCTGTATGACCATAAAGTTGCCACAGTCGTTGGATTCCATTACCAGTACATTCTGGAGACTGCAGGTGGTAGTGCAGATGTATACTTTCGAGATGGTTTAATTATAGGACCCAAGGGCCTTTGGAACTAAGCAATGATACAACGTGATCCTATCATCTTTGAGTTCGTTTGATTTGTCTTTAGTATTACTTTAAACCCAGCTGATTTGAACGCAGGTATTTAAAAAATATTTTCGAATTCAAACTCATATAATACCGGCTAAGTATGTAAACGTCTCACTACTGAGCACAGGCTTCTTCCCATAAAGATAAGTAATAAGCATTGATCAATGATGACTTAAATTTTATAAATTATAACCTTAGTATTTTTTACTCTTCTTTTGAATAAAGATTTCCTTTCGGAACTTTATCAAATCGAAAAAGCTTTTGTTTCAAGTATCAGTCACATTTTTCTGCGGATTAATAAAGTGTTTCAACTCGATATCATCTTCGATAAATGATATAAAATAATACATTAATAAAATACCAAACCTTTTATTCTACCGTTATTCTATGCGTTGAAGCAACTACAACGACAGAATAACACAAAGCCACCGAACCAGGTAAAAGAACGACCAAGGATCTCAAAAACTTATGATAGATTTGATTGAACGGTAATATTTCTAACAGTAAAAACACTATGCCAGTATGTGGTAGTCCGTAGACACTGCGATATTGTTGAATGACAAAAAGCCGTCGTTTGCCACCCTAGTCCTCCCTTTTAGGGTATGACCCCTCTGAGGTCGTAACACTTTTTATTTGTGAGATTACGAGACCAGTAAAATGAAAAGTGATTCCGTTTTTCTTAACATGACACGGAGATGTTCCGACATGGTTATGAAGTGTATAGCTATTTCGTGGGTCCGTCGGACTAAAGGAAACATTCCTTTTTTTTTTAGGGCCGGACTTCATAAATAGTTTATATTTTAAGCGGATTCAGATCTGTGAATTGTAGAATAAGTGAGAATTTATTATGGCATAAATTCCGCTTTTGATGTATAATGAAGGTTTGGGTTAGGTTGGGTAGTTATCTGCCGTTATGAAGCTGGCATACCCCTCCATCTTCCCCAGGGCGGTGTCATTCGAAACATGCCCGGGACAAAAATGTGATTGAAGTTTCTTCAATGAAAATGTATGTTTTATTTTTCAATAATATTTAATAATATCATTAATAATAACTATCACAGAAACAATCATTATAAAAAAAAAGATTGTAAATAATGTCCGTTCACTATGTCCCAAAATCATTTTTATTTACAGTTTTTTTTCAGTATCTATTTTATTTATTGTTTCCTTATACAAACGATAAGTACATATATGAAATAAAATACTGAACATAAAAAGTACAATAATCAGAGCATCGTAAACATACGGCTTCTACAATCTTTTACGACGTATGTCAATAACATGAATTACATGACATAAATAATACAAGTATATTACCACCTTGTTTGTTCCAGCGAGAAATGTATAGAAAATGAAAACAGCGAATAAATCCCTGCGAAAGCTTTTCTAAAGGTAGAAAGCAAACGCGTTTTAAATGTAAAATTAGGCCTGCAGTTGAAAAAGATGGCAACCGATTGGCTACCCAAACTATAAGGTGTAGGTAGTCTATGAAGATTTCTACCGAGGAAAGAACGCTACCCGGTTTCCGGTGTAACGAAAGGTGTCGTGTCAAAAATAGGTCGTTGCAAGCAAAAGATTATTTCATCGACATAGTAATTTATTAATCTATTCATTTTTTTGCATCTTCTTGTTGGGTCAAAGTCTTAAAGAAAGAAAGCGGGCTCAGCCATCAGAAGACAATGCACTAGTGTTCTGAAGAAACCGGCTAACACTTGTGAAACAAAAGACAACTTAGACGTCTTGCTCGTACAATACCGCAGACTGAAATGTAGACAAGTAAAATACTAAGCTGCTTTTATAGGTAACAAGTTTTATGTTTAATTTTTTTTTAATTTTCATTATAAAAGGAACCATATTAAAAAACTTTATTATAGAATATTTTCCAATTCAAATTTTGACGTGCCTACTCTATTTTTATAATTATGAAAAAGAATATTACAAACAACTAAACAAAAGTTATTTTTGCAATTTTTTTTTTTAAAAGCTAAACACCTATTGCCTAGTGAACATGTTCTTTTATTATTTTTAATTATTTATACACATTATCGCATGTGTTAGCGAATATTTGTAATTAAATACAAATTGTAGAAGGAAAAACTTAAACCTCAGGCAGGACTCGAACCTGCGACCACTGGCGCGTCAAGCCAGTGGTCGCAGGTTCGAGTCCTGCCTGAGGTTTAAGTTTTTCCTTCTACAATTTGTATTTAATTACAAATGTTCTTTTATTTCAATATGGCACCGAACAAAATTAATTATTCCAGGACAAGGTTAAAAGTGAAAGTATTTAATTAAAATTTCTAAATATTGCTGTCTGTAGCATGATTTCTATTAAAACTTTGTTGGCTACTGCCCATTTCATAATTCCGAAAATTATTTACTTTGTATCAACATCATTATAATAATGATAATTATATTATAAGCTAAACATTTAAAGCTTGGAGTAAAAATATTATATAATGAATACGATTTTTTATTTTTTCTTTTTAATTAGAGTGTATAAAAAAGCCAAGACATCTCTAGTAATTCTAATCTCACTTAAGCAGCTATTGTCACAAACAATAAGTATTAAATGTTCTATCTAAAAGGTTTTCTACAAATCGGACCATTGCATTGCAAGTTTGTTGGCTGTCGAGATTTTTATCAAATTAAAAAGCGACTATTCCTGAGCACCAATAATTGGATGGAAATCCTTTTTTTTTCTGCAAAGGTATATCCTATCTGCTTTTGATAAAAAGTCTGTATTCTATACAACGGTTTTGCTTTTTTTATGTTACTAGACGGTATGTAATTTGGCTCTTTGGCACACGTAGTAATTAAAATGAAAATACGAGTAACAGTCGGGTGTGAAACATGAGGCCGACGCTCAGCTCATGATTATGAACCCCAGTCGGGTTCGAAACTAAGGGGATATCTCAATTTCACACGCGACTGATGCCATGAGCCATATTTACATTTTAATTACTTAAAGACTACAGGGAATTATTATTTTTAATGCAAATATTGTAATTTTGTTAACTAAGATTTAATCAAAAAATCTGGTGTCGTGGTAGCCCAGCGTTTTAATAACCAGATTCGTATGCAAGTGGTTGCGGGTTCGAACCCAGGCAAGTACCAAATTGACTTTTTCAAACCTAACTATTTGGTAATTATTCTAACAGACCATTGACAAACGGTAAAGAAAAACATCGTTAGGAAACCTGGATTTCAAAAATTGCTCATTCCTTCTTTACATGGGAAGAAGCCTGTGCCCAGCAGTGGGACATTTATAGACCGTTTTATTTATATTATATACCGAGTTAAACCAGAAAATGAGCATCTGTGCTTACCACTGTAATGTGTAAAGAGCTATATTTGTTTATTTACACCTTTTGTATAAACCTTATCTCTAACAAATAAACATAATTATTATATTCTATTCATTAGCTTAATCGTCGCAAGTTTGACAAATGAAGTAGGCATGATATTCGCTAAATATTAATCTTGTATGATTTATTTAGGTACATTACCGAAGGCAGTCCAAAGCAAAATGACTTAGCGAGAGGCAGTTTTCATTACATGTCTTGATATTTAAATGTCGTCTGGTAAGCCGAGATTATTGTGATATACAGATCAGTCAAGTAAATACATTTGGATTGCTATTCGCGTAACACAAGTAGAATTGTTAATTTATTCGGGGTTAACGTAACCTTTTGCAAAATATTTTGGTAATACGATGATCTTTAATTAAGTAATTGATATTAATGATGATATAAATACGAGCTACTTCGATAACGTTAAACTAAAATAGCTATACATTAGATTTTAAGGCACTTAGTAAGTAATGGTATTTTTATTAGTATTCTAAGTTTTATTTTTAATAAGTATATCTAGATTAAGTTTTTTTTTCATTATACAGGATTAATTTTAAAGGAGTGCGTATATTTAACGAGGTAATCAGGTGCACAAACTGAAAAACTTTCCCTAAGGAATAGATCGAAATCTTATATGGAAAATGAAATTTTCATACAAAGCGGCAGGTCACGTGACTAATGTTTGTATGAAAAGATTGTTTAGTTTTATGCACTTAATTACCTCATAGAATATACGTACTCCTTTTAAATTAATCCTGTAGGTTCTTCAATATCCGCTACTATGAAGAAAAAAAAATTCTAGCCATGATTTTTTGTCAATTATAATATTTTTACTTTTCAAATACTTTACTTTTTACTTTACTTTTCAAATATTAACTTCCTAATTCCACTTTATTTATAACATTAATTCATGAAAAATAAAATCTGAATTGACATTTAGGTTTCCGAATGTGTGCAGTGAATATCAATTGCGTGAGAGTACACGCCCACTCTTATAATTTATTATCTGTGTCAGTTGACCACATCACGGTAATATATTACTTTTGGTCATGCATGGGAGTAGTAAATTGCATTTTATTTCTTTTCCTAGTATAATTTTATAGTTTATTTACGAGGCCTTGCCTTGACATAGTAGTTCGAATGTTACTAGTTTTTGTAGCGGTTTGCATAGTAACTATAGGTACAATAAAAGTATAATATCATCTTTCCTCATCCTTGAGAAGTAACTAAGTGTTTGTACACCCAAAATTTAAGTTCTCTGAGGTTTACGCAAATTAGAAGTTGAAATAAAACTACTTTTAAAAGGTGTTGAAACGTCGGGAACACAAATCAAAATAAACCGTGATAGAATCCGTTTTAAAAGTAGTTTAATTAGGATCGAGTTTTATTGTTTCAAAATAAAAATGATTGTATTAGTTATGATATGATGTATTCGTTTTTCCATGCGAATATAGTACTATTGCGCATATTTACACTGACTGTACTTCACAAAAGACCAAAATAATTGGCGATCTCACAAATTTTTATCTGACGCGGCGAAAGAGCACGCAACGTTGAACAATGTCAGTTTGCATACTATCGCAAATACCACCAGTGCTGTCACGGTATAAAATAAACCTTGGGTCTAACAAAATTAAAGGTAGGGTACTCTTATTAAACAGGTATTAGAGATGACAAGTAAGTATCCGCAGGAGATTATTAGTTTGTGAGGAAACCTTAGTATTTCCTTGTTTTATATTAATTCAATAAACCGTACACAAAAAAAATCACAACCCACATATTGACGAAAACGATCTCCGACATCACTCGTGCGTTATAGAACACAATTATTTATACCTAAGTACCACAACAAACTTTTCTTTATCTTTGGTCTAAAAAGGCTCCCCCTTGCCAAATGCCATTTCTACATGCGTAAAAGCTATCACGATAAATGTATGGGAATGTCATTTGTTTTTGATAAGTCACGTGACTTCGGCTTCTCACTTCTATACATTTGAGCGGTTCGATCAGTGTTGACGCTTGTAGGAATGTCACTTCGCTAGGGGTGTTGGTAGCCAGAAATAAAGGCTAACACCAACTTCAGGCACCAGTCTCCCATAATAAACTAAGGCCTTTTTACTTAAGGTTAACCCTGTAAGATTTATAAAGAACATCCGTATGCGTCGTGTAAATATATAAACGATTTTGCATTCCCGTCAGGGTTCCAACTAAAAAAATTATATTGGAGCGCAAACGAATGTTAAATATTGAATTTTTGAGACAATAATCTTGTAACTGAACTGAAATTTTGTATAAGCTTCCTTTCATGATGTTTTTACACTTATATCGGTTTTAGTAAACACGAAAACTAAGATTGTCTGTAGTATATTATATAGCAGAGATATCTTCCTTTCTCGCTTGATTTTCGCCGAGGGAACCTGAGCTAGTCAAAGTTGGAGAGACAGGTGAATTAATTCAGTGTGTACTGTAACGCTTGCGTCAAGTGTTCACTTAGGTCCGTATTATGTACACTCAAATATTAGTCTAGTCTCAAGTTTATACCGCTATATGAGATTCTATGGAGTAATTGTCATCATAAATAACACTTTAGGTTTGTGTTTTGACCACACAATTTCATTTAAGGTATATACTGTCTATTGACTTTCGCTAAAATACAACTATTTATCCACCACTAACACTCCACTAACTTAGAAGCAATGTGGCGGTAGATAATGACTAGGACGTTGGATTTCTTTGGCGGTAGATCATGTGGTTGCCGGTTCGAATCCCACACATTGCACTACCGACATGAACCCACTCATAACTAGATGCTTAGAAAATGAATTGTGTTTATGAAATAATTGTACTCATCATGTGAGTTTACCACAGGCAAAATTAGATGGTCTTCAAGAATATAGTATTAATTAAAGTTAAGTTAGAGCACTAAGACATCACTGTAAACATTGAAAGTAATAAATATATTCTTATTCTTATCAACAAATAGATTACAGGAAGTACTAAAATATTAAATTCGGATATATATCCTGTATAAATGAGTTAGCCTTTTTAAATACCTGCAACCCATTTTATTGATAAGGATAATTATACATACGAGTAGTCTGTATAGGTACCGTGCTTCGTGACAACAAGTAAACAATTGAAAAACACGTTTATTTTTGTTTTGGTGTTTTATGTCTTTTATCAAGAGCTCTAAGATACGAAGAAAGGTAAACAAACCATTGAATTCTCCATAAAGCGTTGTCCTCAAAAAACGAAATTTAGTTAGGTACATAATAAAAACAAATGATAGTTTTATGTTTCTGAGCAAATTGAATAAAATTATTTTATTTTTTAAATTATTTTATATTCAAAACGATGAGTGATGTTGCTCTATGTTTAAAATAAATCGTGACGAGTACCTATTTAGTCACACAATGTACCTCAGTAAAGTGGCGGGACACGGACACGCTGCGCACGTAACAAGCTACGCTTAGTATGAATATGGTAAAGAAAACATCCACTGCGCCCAAGGAGGCGCTACGCATGGAACACCTCAAACGAGCATATACATGCCGCATTGTGGACGTAGAATTCGTGCACCGCGTGTACCGCGTGTGCCGCGGTGGAGCAGTGCCATTGTTGTTTAACCTATTTAATCAAACATCAACTTACAAAGGCTAATATTCTCCGTAGCTGAATGTTGGTTAGGGATCGGTCTGCGGTCACTAACCTGCTTACGAGTATAGTAAACACGGTAAAAACCTCTTTCGGAGAAATCATTATGACCAGTTTCAGAGGACAAGAACCTTTCAATAAGTGGAGCACGAAGAACAAACACAATATGTTTTGCTAAAGCGACTTATAAACAAGTCTCTTATGTTATTATTACTTTTATAGAATTGCTAAGTATAAGCCCAATGTATACAGTTATGGTAGGATGTACATTTGATAAAGTTTAAAAAAAAAGGAAAAAAATACTTTAAAACTAATTTAATTCATATGCCTAGTTCGTCCATAAGGAGGAAGGCAAGCCATAATATACTATCATACATAAAATAATATAACATATTTTTTTCTCATACATTACATATTTCCTATTATTTAAAACACATAATGATTATAAATAAAAATAATAATGTAAATTAAAATAAATACATAGCTTCATTTTGGTTTATAGCGACTTCTCCGTTTGAAATAAGATAACTAAGCAACATCAGCAAGACGTCTTTACATGTTTTGAAAATCAAAATATTTTTAATTCAAATGAAGAAGGTAGGTATTCGATTTATATGTATTTGGATTATGATTTCAGGTTGCGTTTGACTAGTTTGACTGATAAGACTTAAGTGGCAATGTTTAGTAAATAAATCAAGTACAACAATTACTGTGCCTTCTTTCTATAGCGGAAGAGGCCTGTGCCCAGCAGTGGGACATTTTTAGGACGGTATAAAAAATATATTTCTTTACTGAATTCTTAAGGTTATTTTAATCAAATAGGATTTTATGAAACGAATGCATAATTTTGTTGGGGTATTCTGTAAATGGTGCCATGCTAATGAAACAGTGCAATGTCCAAGTATGCTGGAAAATTGAGGTCGGTTTTTATGTTTCTGAGCTTGTCTTGCAATATTGACCCTATGTTTATAGCAGTTACACATCATTTTTATAGGTTGCTTTTACTGCTGTTGCCCGCGGCTCTGCCTGGGATCCCTAATCAGTCTAGTAGTTCTCACACAAAATATAATTCTTTCTTTTTTACTAAATTAGTAAAGATTGTGCTTGCTGATTCTTAAATGTTTCATCTAATGGGCTTGGATACCTTGACATGAACTATGAAACAAATACCGCATCATCTCAAAAACTATTCCATAAATAGTGAAAATAAATGAATGCACGTTGTCAAAAACATACACCAACGTCATTGAAAAAAGCATATAATATAAAATATCAATATTATAAAAGTAGATTGAATATTTTATTATGAATATAAATAACTTAAAATCGGCAATAAATAAAATGTCTGACGCAATCTTTCATGTGATGCGATTTCGGTATTGCACGTACTTGAGATAATATGCGAATTGATGCTATTTGTAAGCGAAAAGCAACCATTGAGCTGTGAATGCATTGTGCTGTCGGCTCCCACATAATTGAGTGCGTCGTTTATCTGCCGTTTATATCGTCCGTATTTGGTATTACCGTTTTGATGGTTATATATTTTATGTTAAAAGTTTATCAACATCGTCAATAAACGTCATTAATTTCGAACACAATATGATTCTAGAAAATTCTCATCAATTCCACATATTGTGATATAAAGTATCCTATGTCGTATTCCAGGCTATGAACCATCAAAGTGCATAATTTTATTAAAATTCGTTGAGTAGTTTTCGCGTGATAAGATTATAAACATACAATCACACAAACATACAAACTTTCACATTATAATATCATTTTTATGTTCAAGGATACAGGTCCGCCTAAGGCCCAGTTTTTGATCCCGAGTTAACTCAACCAATGTTAAGTATGCTAACTAATGGTCTGAAACTTCGGTAGAACTCGTTTATTCATCAATTTTTATTCCAACAAATAATTAATTAACTCTCCAACTTATTTGACCATTTGATGGACTAACAATTGATGAAAAATCACTTTTTGAAATCAACCATTGGTTAACTTGGGATAAAAAAACTGGGCCTTTGTCAAAATTATAAGGCCACGTTAAACATGCGATAGAGATGTAGCTACGCATGCTTAGAACATATCGATACAAAGATTAGCACGTGTTCAACGCTCATGCACATTAATTCAGATTTGCATCACAAAATGCTTCCGTGTATGAACATGTAAACAGATGAGCATCAAGAACGCTGCGAGCGTGACGTCTGTGTATTTGATACTCGGGTGGGGAAATTGTTCACTGGCTGGAAATTTTCAAGTTACAAATAAACATTCTAAACATTTTGTTGGAAATACTTGAAGCGTAAAAATTTAAAACGTATTTAAATAAACCTTTGTATATACAATATACATGGTGCTACAAAATGATTCAAACAGTATTTCAAAAAGACCATTTTGGTAATTTGCCCTAGAAATTAACACATTATCTTAGTCTCATCCAATATAAAATTGGCTTAACCGTAGGTACAAAATTAGGGCACCCATCCACTAACCAACCGTGGCGAGCGCGGCTTGACCTTTATTATTATCAAACCGGCATCAATCAGGCTGCTTACACTTGCCCCTCTCTAGATTCTTTTTAAATCTATCTAAAAAAGGATATACTGCAGTTATCTTCTGTTCCATTACATTAAACTTCTTTATTTTATTAGCGATGTTGTGATTACATAGACCAGATATGAGCAGACTAGATTATTCTGTAGTGATTTTGATACTGTATTATGAAGGTAGCGCCGTTGTTATACGTGCGCTGAACAAGGTAGCATTAGCTTTATACGGCTTCCTATAAAACCCACTTTCGTTATTAGTTTAATTTTGCAGAGGTTTAGCATTATCTACCTTTTATTTTGCTATACCTACTTGCAGAAGACTACCTACAGACTGTATGGCCCCAATGTATTATTACAGACATACCTACTAATCTTATTAATATTATATTAATATGTAAGTGTGGATGTTTAGATGTTTGGGTGTTTGTTATTCAATCACGCAAAAACGGCTGAACGGATTTGGATGAAATTTGGCATGCATGTAGCCTTTGACATGGAAAAGTAGTCCCCGAGGGAAAATTGTGACTGTGTGTGGGCAGACAGCTTTGAAATTTGGTATTTTTCTCTATCACAGCGCAAGCTATAGGTAACACGGGTGAAAATAATTAACTTAATTTTGAGTAAATCTATTAAGTCCTAAATTACGCACGACTTGTAAAAGATGCTCAATAGTGGTTAGAAATCGACCAAAATTCGTTTTGATTTCAAATTTGAAAAAGTGGTTGAGGTTTTTGCTTCACAAAGGCTTCTCGTATCACGTCCTACAAAAATAAAGAGTATCATGTATCATGGGTCATGTTTGAAATTCAGTAAAGACAACAATATTAATGAAAAACTCTTTGATTCTCAGCTTTGATTAATCCTACGGATTAATCTGATTAATCTGTCATCCATTCTCAATTTGTCAAATTATATTATGCGTGTGAGTTTTAATGAAATGGTAGTGTGTAATGTTTTTTCATTGATTTAATGTATTTTTTTACGCATAATTGAAAAAAAAATACATTTTGCACTCCTCTTTTATATAGACAATGTATGTGCAAAATTTCATACTCCTCCGTAAGCGCAAATTTCTTAAAAGGTACAAAGTTTTCGCTTCACGTATAAACCTATTTCAAGGAAGATTTCCAAGCATTGTAAACCTCTCCAAGGCCACCATACATCATAATGTAAATCGCGATTGTATCTACAAAACGTAATTTCTGTGGTAAAAGACAATGTTTTCTTGATAAATTAAACAGGCCGTGAATTCTATTAATCATAATCTCTTTGGAAAGCGGTCGAAGCCTCGGGCGATTTTCAACGCCTTGATAATCTACTTAAACTTGTAGACTAAGCTCGATCGGGACTCAACGTTACCTGATTTACTTTTCAAATAACTATTTAAGTAAAATAAGAAATCGCTCGGTATTTTGTGTACTTAGCGGCTTGTGGGTAAAGTAGCGATATTTTAGCTCGAGTTTTATTTGGCTTTAGCACTCGGTTTGTTTGGTTTCCTTTAAATAAGAAGGCTACTATAAGATAAATATCATCATCATCTGCGGTGCCTTTTCCTAAGCTACGTTGGGGTCGGCTTCCAGTCTTACCGGATTCAGCTGAATACTGAATTGTACACAGAGAAACTGCCTATCTGACCTCTACAACACATTTAACTGGGTACTACAATATCCCATAGTAACGCTGGTTGTTAGATCGATGTATAACAGTCGGGACCAAGAAAAATAATATATAATAATAATAAATATGGACAACATCATGCTCCAAAACGCAAAAAACAAAGTAAGTAGCTAAAGCACTTGCATTATGGAATTTCTGGACATTTCTTTTTCTTTTTTACAAAATATTTCTTTTTTTTCTGTTCATTTTGTTTCCTGTTTCCTGCTTTAATTAGATTGTAAAATATTTTTTTATGCCGACATGTTTTTGAACTGTTATTAAAATTTAAACGATGACACATCTCAGAACATTCGTTGAGATATCCGTTTATACATACGGATTAAAAACTTTACATTCGTCTTGTTTGTCCAAGGATTTATCCAAGTTGATGTTTTGCGACGTTTACTTCTGAAGTCACTTCAGACTGATTTGTTAATTTTGTGAGGATATCAATGTTTTTGCAAATACCGTGATATGAACAGACTTCCTTGTGTTTTCCTTACAACCGTGTTCTTTAGTAGGATCTAAAGGTTTTTTTTTTTTTATTTTTTTTTTATATATACATTGGCAAGTCGCTATTTACGCAGTGCCACTAACAAAAACGGGGAAACTTAGGGTAGAAATTAAAATGAATTTAGGAAAAGGAATTTTGGATATTGGCTAGGATTATGGAAAGATGTAAAAATAACAAAAAAAAATAAACGATGACTATCATATATGTAAATTATTTAAAGTTATAAATAAAGACAAATACTTATATATTAAAATATCATTCGAAGCTAACAATACAGGAATAGATGAAGGAAAAGGAATATTAATGGAAAGTAGTGAAGCAAGAAAGGAATCACGATTATAAATACAGCAAGAAAAGAAAATGTGGTTCAAATCTCCCACATCTTCGCCACATTCACAAAGATCACTATTTACAATTTGGAGTCGAGCAAGGTGCGCTGGGGTGGACGTATGTCCCAACCTCATTCGAATAAGGCAACTTGAAGCAACTTTTCCGACATTAAATTTGTAGTACCAGGGTTTTTTTGGAATATAAGTCTGAATTAATTTGTAGTATTTCCCTTTGTTACTGCTACTATCTGCCCATGAATCCTCCCAGGTCTCCCAAAGAAATTTCATAGGCAGATTCACAAGATCATGGCTAAAATTAACAAAAGGAAAAATGTCCCCACAGTCAACAGCCTCATTAGCCAGTCGGTCGGCTATAACATTACCATGAATGTTCCTATGGCCAGGAATCCACGCAAAAGAAATTATTAATTTTAATTGAGAACACTCGTAGAGAAGATTCCTTATAAATAAAATGATAGGATAGATTGGCTTACATTTAAATGGATTTTTGTTAACCGCTTGTAATGCACTTAACGCGTCAGAAAAAATAACAGATTTTTTCAATTTCATTGTAAATACATATTCTACGGCTTTAAATATCCCATAACATTCACCAGTAAATACTGATGACTCAGGAGGAAGTTTGACTTTCTGAACTATATTATATTGCGAATGATAAATTCCAACTCCAACAATTCCTGAAGTGGAATGTTTAGAAGCATCAGTATATATATGATGACAATCGCTCCAATTATTGTCCTTAATATAATTAAATGAAAAATTAGCAAAATGATCTGTTTTATCTATACCTAAATTAAATACGATATCAGGAGAAAGTATCAATGACTCATAGCTACTGGTAAAGAGAGGGAATGAATTTAAGCAGTAGGTTGGTGCCTGTAAAGCAATAAACTTTTTGTAACTTTGAACAAGACAAGGAGGAGATTTGTGAGCCCAATAACTGGAAGAGTTGATATACTCTGTTAGGATTTGAAGATTAACACGTAATGGATGATTAAGGAATTGAAAAGAACGGAATAAGAATTTGTCAGAAAGATACTGGCGTCTGAGGGAGAGAGGTGGATCTACACATTCAACCTGTAAGGCGTTAATAGGACTTGATTTCATTGCTCCTGATATTATTCTTAATGCTTTTGATTGAATGACATCTAATTTCTTTAATGCAACTTTATTTCCTGGTTCTAACAGGAATGACCCATAATCTAGAACACTTCTTACTAAGGCATTATATAAGAGTTTTAAAGAGAAGGGATGGGCACCCCACCATACGCCTGACAAACATCTTAATATATTTAATCTTTTTTCGCATTTTGCAGCAATATACTCACAATGAGGTATTCCCGAAAGTTTACTATCTAAAACAACACCTAAGAATTTAACGCTGGAATTTACCGGGATTGGAATACCATCATAATATATAAAAATGGGGGGAGGGAGGCGCATTCTAGAAAATAAGACAATTGAGCTTTTAGAAGCAGATAATGCGAGGCCATTACAATTAAGCCATTTTTTAAGAAGACTAAGAGAAGAAGACAATGTAGTGCATGCTGAAGCAACAGAGCGGTGAGGGCAGTAAAGGAGCAGATCGTCGGCATATTGAAGCACTTTGATTTCATTACCTAAAAACGATTCAAGGTCATGAGTGTAGATGTTATATAACAAGGGACTGAGAACTGATCCTTGTGGGAGACCTTTCCATATGAGTCTAGATTCACATGAAGAGTTCCCCAGTGAAAGATTAATGCTGCGCTCAGACAAAATGTTTAATATGAAGTTGGAAAGTAGAATGGGAACATCTAATTGTTGGAGTTTATTTTTTAAGGTGGATATAACAACATTGTCATAAGCCGAAGTTATATCCAGAAATGCTGATACGATATTAAGATTTTCTGAAAAAGCTAACCTAATGTCAGTGACAAATATGCTAAGACTATCTAAGGTACTTTTGCCTCGCCTAAAACCATATTGGCTCTCACTTAATAATTTCCGGTTCTCTAAATACCATTCTAGTCTATTTTTAACCAAATGCTCCGAAATTTTTAGTAAAACAGATGAAAGAGCAATTGGACGGTATGACGTGCTACTTGATGGGTTTTTGTTTGGTTTTAAGATAGGAATGACTAATTGTGATTTCCAAGAAATAGGAACGTTCCCAGAAATCATAATAGAATTTACTAGTTTTAAAAAATAATTAAGAGACAGATCACTAAGATTAGAAATAAAAGAATATGGAATACCATCTGCACCCGGAGCGGAGTCTTTAGTATGAGATACTACACCTTTGAGTTCAGCAAAAGTAAATGGTTTATTGAGATCAGAAAGATGATTTACTATTGAAGGAGGGACGGAATATCTATTGAATTCTTCCGGAACATACGAAGGAGCTAAATTATCTAAAAACTGATTATTTAAGTGCGAAGGAAGGAACGTACTATTAGAATCGGTAAATACTGATCTAAATCTCCTAATATTACGCCAGACTATAGAGGGTTGAACATTAGGAGATATAGTCAAACAAAAAGATCTCCAACTTTCAAATTTCTTTTTTTTAAATAATTTCCGAGTTTCAGTAATAACCGTACTCAATGTGTTAAAATTTTCTACGGTAGAATTTAATAAATATTTTTTTTCTGTATCTTTTCTCCTCTTTATTGAATCTGTGCATTCTTTATCCCACCATGGTGGAGATGGAATTTTATGTTTTGCAGTATTTTTAATAGGAAAAATGTTATCAGCAGTTTGTATTATGGCTTTAGACAGAGCTTCGGCACAATATCTTTCATTACCAGTTCTAATTTCAGGTAGAAACGCGAGTGCATTGTCTAATTGTTCCCTAAACGTATGCCAGTTTGCATTTGTTAAATTATACTTCAACCGGGGAGCACACTTGGGTGAATGTTTATTAGGGAATGGAAATGTTATGACTATAGGGAAATGATCGCTGCCATAAGTGGAGGATAACACTTCCCAAAACAAAGAGGACGCTAATTTAGAGGAGCATATAGATAAATCAGGAGCACTAATGCCTTCATTTGGAGCAGTACGTCGAGTTGGAGAACCTGTGTTTAAAATACAAAGATCATAACTGTCTATAATATCCAATATGTCACCACCAAAACTATTGGATATTGAACTACCCCAGGATTGATGCTGAGAGTTAAAGTCACCTAAAACTATAAATGGTTTAGGAAGAATAGAAAAAATATTTACAATTTCTTTAAAGATTAAGTTTGATGGACGAGGTATATATACAGACACAAAACATATGTTATTTACAACTGCTGCAATGATGGAAAAATCATGATGATGTGATGGAATTGAAACTAATGAATATGAGTGAGGATGTCTGATAAGTAGTGCTACTCCACCATACCCATCAGACCGATCTTCTCTAAGACAGGCATACCCAGGAATCTTAAACAAAGATCCTGGTTTAAGCCAAGTCTCTTGAAGAGCAAAAATAAAAGGTTTAAATTTATTTACAAGATATAATATATCAGATTTTTTAGATATTGCACTTCGGCAATTCCATTGGAATACCTTGGCTAGACTGTCCATTATTATTATTTGAATATTTATAAACTGCATTGTATACAGGGCCTGCGATGGACGGTGAAATCAGATTAGATTGTGACAGAGAATTAATCAAAGCAATTATTAAATCATTAATAGATAAAGAAGATAAAGAATCCTTAGGAGGGAGCGCACAGCCATCTTTTGGATCAGGAATTCTACTATCTCTTGCGAGACTTTGGTGGAACTGCTGATCATAACCTTTAGAAGGGGAGGATGGAGAGCGAGGTTTAATATAAACGGTTTTTTTATATGATGTTTTATTTTGTTTAGATGTAGAATAATCCTGTGGAACAAAAGCACTAATATGGCTTGAAACTTTAGGAGAAGAAAGTAAGGCGTCAGCATATGAGATTCTAGAAATGGAAGGATGTAACTTGGAAGCTTCTGCATAGGAAATACAGGATTTAGCCATGGATTCTTTAATGTTTTTTTGTCTATCAAATTCTAGGCATTTCTTACTGGTGGCTTCATGAAAGCCATTGCAGAGACAGCATGACAAACCCTCCTCTGAGACTGTGCAGCTCTCTCCAGAGTGACCCTGACCACATTTAAAACATCTAGGCTTAGATCGACACATGTTTTTAACATGTCCGTATCTACAGCAGTTGTAACACTGGATTGTGGGGTATATATACAGATTCACAGACAAGGAAGTGTAGCACATAAATACACGTTTTGGCAAAACTTGGCCATCAAAAGTTAATATGACTGTTTCAGTATTTTTAAATTCAGTCTTTCCATCATTGACAACTTTCCTTTTAATTCTTCTGATTTTTAAAATATCGCCACAACCAATTGGCACAGATATATTTTCTTTAATATCCTCGTCCGACCATTCTGAAGGAATGCCTCGGACGACACCCATACGAGTTACAGAAAAAGAAGGTATAAAAGCTTTATACTTTTCTGTCGATAGAACATTACTCGCTAAAAATGTATTGGCATCTTTATAATCAGAGAAAGACAAAACTATTCTATTTCGCCCTATTTTTTTTAAACTTCCATTAACAATATTATTGAAGGAATTTCTTTTTAAAAAACGGCCAAATGAAATTGGATTTAAATAAACATTATCACTGCTTGATATTTGTTCACGTTGAACATGTACATTATAAGGTGCCGCATCCGACACATTATACATTAACCTGGCTACCGAGACCGACTGACCAATTGGTACCGACTGGGGAGACACATTGCTTTGATCTAAAACATTTTGGTTTGGTGACTGAGAAACGACTACTGATGTCTCCATATCATCAACACAGTTGCAATCAGATTGCCTTTTGCCGCCATTTTTGCGTCTTTTTTTGTTGCAATGTTTGCATATCGATGTACGAGTGGAAACACGTTTTCTCTTAGAGGAATTAAGGGTGACAGACCCATCAGTATCAACGCTAGTATCGTTGTTAGAAATCGTAACATAATGACCTACATCTATATGGGTCCCACCGGGGTCCTCCGGCGGGTCCATTATAAGAAAAAACGAATAAAAACTTACCAAATAATGAAGAAATCACTTAACTACTATAAATAAATAAAGACTATGGCTAAATAATTACTATAGGATAATCCAGACCAATAAATAATAAAATTTTAAAAATTGCCACCAAAAATCACGACCGCCAAATTTGAGGTTTCCCGCGCTTTTTTCCGATCTAAAGGTTATTGCGCTCATGTGTTGTGTGCCGTATGTTGCCTTTTGTGATAGTTCTTTTGTTTTCTAAAGGAATAGTCTTAGCTTTTTCATAAATAGATAGTGACGTCATTCATACAGTTCGTTGATCTCCATTATAATGGTCATAATAATACTTTTTGAATACAAAAGACCTCGGCAGTAATAGATAAATGGTGGGGTATTGATTGACATGTGATAGTGCTAGCAAAGCAATTACTAATGTTACGAAAATACTGTACATTTTTAATGATAGAGAGATAAGATATTTGGAATTATGTCAGCGCAATAATAGACCACTATCTTGTTTATTTAGTTACTTACTATTCCAAGTAAATGACTTAAATGCTTTTACTAAAGTTTTTTTTATAGCTTACTAGCAATGTGGGTCCCACATTACTGGTATTCTCGTTAACCCTGCGTGCTAAGTTTAATGCTTGTGTTACGAATGTTAACGTCAGTAGTGCAATAGGTAGGATTCGAAACGACAACCACATGTTCGCAAGTCCTACGCTCGAGTAATGGAGTTTTAATTTTTCTTTGCTCGTAAATTATAAATATTAAAGACGGGAGAGGAAGTGAAGGCTTAACAGTAATGCCCCATCCAGACTCTCCACGAAGCTTACGGTGCGTTTGTGTGCCCTCATCTTCCCTCGCATCGCCTCCCTGTCGCTCTGCTTTGTGACGGTTTCTCAAACGCGAGTCCGTAATGAAACAACCGAGTTGTGACTCAAAACAGAACTGAACTTTATTTATATCAAAGACGACAACAGGCAGTCAACCAGAGTTTACTAAGTATGACAAAAAGAGGTCACTACTCTGTATTAAATGATTATGTTAGATTCATTTTAACAGTGTCAAAGGAAGTTGTTGTAATTAACATAGTGGGCATCAGAGTAAAGCGAGAGTGTGGATGGCTAGTACTACTGCAGCCTTCACTCGCCAAGACTCGTGCCGAGAGCCTCAAGGAAGCCCCCCGCGAGAGTCTGAATGGGGCATAACATTTTTAAGCTCAGTATTTTAACCTTGGTTTATTTCAATGATATTTAATAAATTGCTACGCACAAAATTTAAAGTGTTTGTTTAAAATATCGATAAAAAGATTACGCAGACTAAAAGTTTTTACCATAGTTGGTTGATAGAGGTAAATGTCAAGGGTAGACTATTCCGTAGATAAATATATTTACCTAATATTGTTTTAAAGTTAGTTTAGGGCATTGTTGATGTTGTTATACTGTCCAATACCCACTGAACTTTGCAGATTTGTGTTGTTGTTTTAATTTATCTTACAACTGCTTTATCTAGAGTATAAACGAGATGATGTTATAAGGAAAATGTAGGCGCCTAGATACCTACAGATTCTTCTATTGATATAAATGTAGACTGGAAAAGAATTTTGATTCTGCGCACAATAGAGTACTTTACTAAAAAAAATACAATGCCCGATTTCCAGACACTTAAAAGATATTTGACTTTAACAAAACAATGAAAGCAGCTAATGGTGAAACGTTTAATTGTTTGTAGGCTTGTAGCGGCACAACGTTAGCCAACATTGTAGAACGGCGGAGGTACCATCGGACATGCGATCATAATACTCGCGAGGTTGACTCCCAACCATCGCACTACCGACGTGAACCCACTCCTAACACAAGCATTTAGCTTACCACGAGGGTTTATGGTTATGGTTTGCGTATATTTACCAATTAGTTTAGAGTGTTTTGTTTCCATGATGATTAATATTTAAATACCTATTTAAAAACTAAATAGGTATTTAAATATAAACGAATATAAGAATAAATCATATATCTACACACGAAAATCAAAAAGCACAACTACCTAATAATATAACATATCTTTTAGAAATTGATTTATAATACGTGATATTACTATAGCTATGTATAGATTTAATTTTATCCAAATACAATATGTTTTAATGTAATTATACGAAAATTTATAGCTTCTAATACCCCAGTTACTTGAAAATCCGAGAACAATTATTGAAAATACTTGTTATATAAATTAAAGAAACCGTCTCAAGTATAAAAGCAATTAGAGCCAACATTCAAAAATTAAATTATAATAATAATGATTCATCAGACTTACGCCGCTACATAGATAGGTTCCTACAGGACATTAATTTATCTAAATTGTCTGCTGGGTGACGTGAATCTGGCGGAATTAATAAAGCAACAGAAATTTAACGTAGCGAACAATAAATCCGGTGAGTTTTACGATCCCTGCGAATTCTGAGCCACAAAATTTAGTTCAAATTAATTTGGATATAGGTAATGTTTCGTTAACGGTGACTCCGATAATGGTTTTGGTAAGATTCGTGGCTTGCGATGAATTAAACATGAATACGAATTGAATTAATTCATGTAGTACGTATAGTTGTTCGCTTCGTACTTAGGTTTTATGCGATGCCTTTAGTTAGAGATAAGAATGAGGTTGTATTCAAATGAGATATTATTGTAACTATTTCACTAAATAAATTATAAGTATTATTCCTACGAAAGCTGTATAAACTGTACTACATATCTTTGAAGTTATACTTCTTAAGGCGCGTTATGAAAAAATGAAGAGAGTTAAATTTTAAGATGCGCGTGCATCACTGTAACACAAAAGTAAGTAAATTTTATGCGGTAACTATGGCAAAATTGGTAAGTAGGTTGCCATGACGACCACATTTCGTTATTTATTATCAGTTTTGTCCTCTATTAAATGTTTAAATAGTAATATACAAAGTCGCTCCCACTGTCTTTACGTTTAGATCTTTTAAAATACGCAACGGTTTTGAATGCACTTGTCAGCAATAGAGTTATTCAAGGGGAAGGTCCTTATATATAACTATTTTATTCATTACTGTGTTACACGTGCGAAGCCGGGGCGGGTGCGCTAGTATATAATACACGCAAAAATACTAATACTGTAACTTAAATCATTAATTATTTTTGTAGCTATTTTTACAAACATGTTTATGATTACATTTTACAATTTGGTACAATAACTTCTTTGGCTAGATTTAATAAAAACAATATTACAAGAATTTAACTTGGACAATGTAGGCGAAAGTATAATAATATCATGTTCAACAACAGCAGACGAAAGTCTCTCTGCTTATTTAATAAAAGCTGGCTTGACGCCAGATAATACTGTCGAGTATCTACTAACATAAAATAGTAAGAGCGGTCAGTCGGCCAATGTAGATTCTGGCCTCTTCCCATATAGAGAAGGGATGAGCATTGATCATCGCGCTTGCTTAATCCGTTTCACAAGCGATTTCAAATTCCAATATTTTAGAATCCTGGTTCCTTACAATGTTTTCTCTCACCGTTTGTGAATGATTCAGAAAGTACATATAACTTTGAAAAAGTCACATGGGTACCTGCCTGGGTTCGAACCTGCCATCATGTGCATGCGAATCCGTTCATTGAACCGCTAGGCCACCACGACATGGGGTGTCCTTGTTATCAGTTAAATAAACAGGCCCTGTTTAATCTACTGATTGGGGTTTGGAATCATTCAGATGTTTTGAATCAAGTGAAATTTCGTAATAATCATAAAAAAGGTTAGTTTAAATATTTGAAAAGACTGCTAATGGCAAACGGTTCTGTTAACATTACGAATTTAATTTCTTTTCCTTTTGTAGGCACTCTGTTTTTATATTAACTTCAGTTGGTACATCAAGTTTATTTTTAGAATGTTTCTAATTAAATTAATGAAATATAACATTACTATAGTCCTTAACTTTATGATTATTTAACTAAGGCACATAATTTCAGCACGTAAATTATGAGAATTAATAACTGACCCGGCAAACGTTGACGTATCATATTAAAAAAATCTGGAGAGGGCCACCTCGTATGACTTAAGGGTGTGAAAAATAATGTGGTCAATTTTTAGACCTACCCGATAATGCCGCATATGCATACAACATTTCATACAAATCGGTCCAGCAGTTTCGGAGGAGGTTGGTAGCAAACATTGCGACACGAGAGTTTTATATATTAGATGTCGAGTCTACGCGACGGCTTATTCCGACCGGATCCTACAATCTGAACCCATTCGTGGGGACCGTTTATAATATGGATAAAAAAATAATGATTTTGTCCCGAACGAATTCGTGTACAAACTAAAACAATCCGGCTGTCATAATGCTGATCTTTGACGGTCGGTTAAGTCATTACAATAAATTCTGAAAAACAGAATCACTATGGGATACCGTATTGCCTAGTAAAATATGTCGTTCAGCTAAACTCGGTAAGACTGAAATCCGCCCAACATAGCTTCGGAAAAGACAGGGCCGATGATGCTCCATAATTAATAATAATATAATAATCATTATAATATCTTAGGGCAGCTTACACACGGCTATCTGATCCCACTAGACCAACAGGCCTTGAAATAAAACTACTTTTAAACGGATTCTATTGCGGTTTTGATTTTAGTTCCTGACGTTTCGACGCCTTTGCAGGTGTCATGGTCACGGGCCGACCAACAGGCCTGTTAGTTTCTAGTCCACGCCTAAAATTATTTCGTGACTACCATCAATTCATTTTTCTGTTGCATGCAGGTATCCTCCATGATACATGTCCAATGTCCATAAACCGTTCCAACATAATAAAACTTTTTAAATTTCGCTCCCGGCACTGTTCCCGAACGTTCTCAATAGAGGCAAGGTAAACTTAGTTAATCCGAGCGGTGGATGGCTGTATGCAATAATTGACCACGTTTTAAAACTTTATTGTGTTTGTTTCTGGGGAAACAATATTTTTTTGTCGCTTTCTTGTTACATTGTGTACCATTTTGTTGGTTTCGTTTACGTATGTTTAGTTTTTTTAGTTATTATATTAGTTGCACAGGAAAGATTTTTTAGTTTACCGTAGACGCGGTAAAAGTCTTTTATTTATTTATAGGCTATCAAAGATAGCTCAATGTAAAATACGGTATTCAGCTGAATCCGGTGACATTGAAGTCATTGGACCATGAGATAACTTGGGGACTAAGCAGAAATAGAAGCAATAAGTTAAAAATACAAACAACCTAAGGTAGCGTTAGGTATAGGCCGAAATTCTGATTAACAATAAATCATGTTTTTTTTTCATTTCATATCATTTATTTATTTTGTAAACACAGGTTACAGAGATGGTATAATAAAAATAATACATAAGTTAGTCATTAAATATAATTTTACATTATCCACAACAAGGCATTTTCAATGAATTCAATTTTTTTATGAATTCAATATATTTATTGCACTTAAATAAAAGGTCGACCATATCTAATTGCATTCTCTTGCTTGTTTCCTATAATCGCAGTTCCAATATACCAGGTCCGTTAAGTCAAAGTTAAGTGCGTGCCACTGGCGGCCAGTTACTGGCGCCATTAACTGGGTCACCCCTTGTTCTGAAGGGTCACTGGTACAGCCAGCGCCTTATGTCGCAGTAAGATTGATAACCCTCTTTTTGTATTATTATTGAAAGTCGGTTAGACTTCCAAAAGGGAAGGTTTGAATCGTCATGTATGTATGTGATTTTTGGATTGCTTATTATTAATCAATTTTGCTTGATAATGGTAAATAGGTTAACATAGAGTATTAGTAGAACATAAGCTTTAAGTTTAGTATAGTTTATGTTTTGGTTTTTATGAATAGTTATTATTTGTTAACTTTAATATTAATGTTATGAAAATAATTGTTTGCAATTTTATGGTGTTTTAAATATGATAATTAGAGGATCTAAATACATGTCTAAAATGTTACATTTCGAAATTCTGATAGATGTATAAAATGCGTGAGATTAAAAAAAAAAACCGCAATTTGCCAAAGCGTAGTGTTTTTTCATAATCTAAACACCAAATATATTTTTTTAGTAGATACAGCAATTTTTATAATTCTCGTTTATTTTTTTATACACATTTGCTTTCATTTAGAGAACAATGCAAGTCTCATCTAGATCGGTTCCGTAGTTTTTCAGCTATAGACTTTGGCCTTATTCAGCAAGTCAAAGCAGCTAACATGCTGTTACTTATCGGGTAAAGAGAGGCGTTATCTCTTTCAACTTACAATACTTTAACTTAAAAAATCAGTTAAATAGTCTAAAACGTATATTATACTACCGGTGATTCTTAGAACATAAAAAAGATTTGGCAACCAAGGATTCTTGAACTAAATTCTGCGTCATGCCACGTTATGTTTTGTTTGAACTTAGAGAATAAACCCCCTTGTGAGTATTTTTTTACCGCTTGTGACAAATCGTTAACGGGCCTGTTGATCTAGTGTCGGTGACCCTGACTGCTAAGCTGGAGGTTGTGGGTTCAATTCCCACCCAGGACAAATCTTTCTGTGATGAGCACGATCATTTGTTCTGTGTCTGGGTGTTATTTATGTATAATATGTATGTATTCAGAAATATATTTAAGTATGTTAATCAGTTGTCTGGTTGCCATAGTACAGGCTCTACCTGATATTATTATTATTTGTTGTTACTAGTGACGTGCGGTCGATTATACCTTGTCAACGTACTAAATGCTTCTTTCTGCATCTTATTTGCTTTACTAATATATTCCTATATTTTCCTTTATGAATGGATTGCGAATATTAATAGGGAAAATAAGGTTAATTGATTTGTGTTGTAGGAAAGATTGAATTAATGATTGATTGAGGGGTTGTTTAATACAAGTAGTCCTATTTCAGTGAAATTGAATTTGTTTCTTGGTATTGGATTGGATTTTATTTGTACAAACGGCTAAGTATGAGAAATATCAGAGGCGCAGCGTTGGAAAAAATAACCGGACAATATTTTTTATATTAATACAATCGTTGATAAGGTAGTCCTTACCAGAAATTATTGAATCAATTCAAAGTAAGTAAGTATTTATCGTGGACCTGTAACCAACAGGTCGTTATGTAGAACTTCATGATGTGCGATCTACATGCTCGATCACGTAGGCGTATAGTAATAAAATTTTAATGTTGAAATAAAACTACTTTCAAACGGATTCTATCGCGGTTTTGTTTTGATTTTAGTTTCCGACGTTTCGACGCCGCCGACGGGCCGACAAATCGAAATAAACCGCGATAGAATCCGTTTAAATGTAGTTTTATATCAATGTCTAACATTCGCGTAAACCTCTGAAAAACAATTTTTTTATGATTATTTGCTCAGATTAAATTACTATAAATCAATACAAAATAAAAGTACAAGTAATGATTTAAAAGATACAAAAGTCCGTTTTATTATCGATTATATTCCTTTGGTAGTGTTATTTTATTTAGGGCCTATTTCACCATCGTCAGATATCTTTTATTCAACGTATATAATTTACTAGCTTTAGCTCGCGACTTCGTCTGCGTGGAATCCATTGAGAAATAAACATTTTCAATTTACCACCTTTTTCTCCCCTTTGGGGGGAATTTCCAAAAATCCTCTCTTAGTGGTAGCCTACTCCTCCCAACAAACACACATGCCAAATTTCAGCTCTTTACGATCAGTGGTTTCGGCTGTGCGTTGTCTGTCAGTCAGTCAGTAACGGAAGAGTTTTATATATATAGATTGACGTTTGACAGTTTCTGTATGAAACAATTGTCAACATTTCAAAATAATCCTCGATTATAGTTATCTGACGATAGTACATGGAACAGCTTGCGCGAAAAGATTAGGGCTCTTTCACCATCTTCGAGAGTGTTTCTGCTTTTTGTATAATATAATCAAAGTATAGGACTTTTATAAATTCATATTTCCGTTCATCCAAAAATTTAATCTGGATGATATCCTCAAAAATGTCATTTAAATACTGGTTTAATGGACTTCCATACATATCGTGATCAGCGAAAATGATTTATGGCTACATTGTAATTCTGAACATGATCGGATATTCGCCGCGTTATTACGAAAATCTCACTTAATTGACACTATCTGACGTTGAAACATCGGAAATCCCGGATATAGCAAAAACTAAAAATTTTACAAAACTATTTTTTTTTATAATTTTCCTATGGAATAGTATGTTCCTACATAATTATGTTGTTATAAAAAAATCTTAAAGGTTTATATTACTCCACAATTCATAAGGAATTCCTGCATTTATTTTCAACTCTTTCAAAATAAATATATTCGAGTGTGAGGTTAATAATTATGAGATAAATAGAAATATTTTTTTTTTCATTGATTCCTTATATGACAATATTATGACTTGGGTATTAACCTACTTACGTGTCTGTTCTGCATTGTTAGCTTCAAAGAATTTCAATTATTCCTTAAGCAAGTTTTTGCACTCGAAAATTGCAGAAAAAAATTAATATCATGTTGCATTTTGGAAATATAATCGTAATTAAAAATACCCAAGTTCCCATCTGACAAAATCCTCAAGTAAATGTTTAAGTCCGAAAAAGTCGTGTTGCATTTGTTAGATTAGTTAACAAGAGTTGCTAGATTAGAGTTAACAAGATTTGCTAGATTAGTTTCCTTGGTTCCAGAAAAGGCTTAATCAAGCGTTCGAAGCAGGCCTTTAGGAACTACACCGTCGGGCAGTGTGTACAGTAAACGACCTTTGTCGGTCTCAAATGTTGTTAAAGCTTAAATTAAACCGGTCAAGTGCGGGTGAACTTGTGCACTGTACCTTACCATGCATGCTGCTTTGTTTTGTTTTAAACAGGAATGTTTTTGTTTTCACATTTTGAATAATAAAGCTTATTGTTTTTTTTTGGCCAGTATACCCAAGTATTTTATTATGCTTTGCCGTAATGGTCCTGCTTTTGATGGTATAGCTTCTGCCTATTGTTATTTATTTTGATGAATATATTAACTCAAACGTGTTTACAATAAATAAATGAATAAATACACAATCTTTTTTGAGGTAAAATTTAAATATATGGAGTTAATTTTATATGATGGATGATGAAAGATTTACTTTTTTGTTGTGTAAAATTAAAGGACATAGTATTTAGTATTTTATAGTACTTACCTAACTTAAATGATTAAATTTGGATGCTATCTTTATTGACTGAATTTAAATCGAAACATAAGTCGCGAGCTACTAAAGTTTGTAACCTTTGTGCTAATCAATAAAGAATTGGTACATGGACCTACGCCAAAAAGAAAGTTAAAATATTTTTTTGTGGACCTGCATACATATCAGGGCTATATAATATATTTGTATCAAACACTTAAGTTAACATAATAAGCTATCAATATAACGTGAACGATTCGATGTAAAATTACCGAATCAAATGGACCATCATTATCTACGCGTTAGATCGGACAGTTGAATGGCATTATTTGTTACGCCACTACATTATTACCCAGTAACAAACGATCACTGGGGAATTTCTATTATCTGCGAGCTCGAAGCCCAAACTGACAGGTATTTGTGGGTTTAGAATTAAACATAGTGTAATTAAATACTAACCTCCTAAAATCTCTGCTCCAGCAGGCGTAGATGACTGGGTTCATGGAGGAGTTGACCCAGCCCAGCCACGTCACCACCACATTCACGATCTCCTCGTGCGCTATGCACGCCGAGCAGATCCCCGAGAGCAAGTTCACCACGAAGAATGGCAACCAACACACAATGAACACACCCATCACTATACCTAGAGTTTTTGCTGCCTTCTTCTCTTTGGCAAACTTTGCCAGTTTACGAGACAGTGAAAAGTTTTTCGGCAGATGTTTGCCGTGCGTCACGTTCGTTAGTCGCGTCGAGGACCGCGATAGACCGTTGTTCTGTAACGCAGTTAGCGGCTCCTGGTCCGCCTCCTCAGGAGTGCAGACCCCATGACAAGCGTCACTCCGCTGCCGCACTGTTCCTCCTCTATGTATCCTCAAAGTCAATTCTAACTCACCACTAGGTCTCATCACTTGCTTAGTGCCGATTTTTAGTGACCGCGTTTGAATAGTCGCCGCCCGATATATACGATAATAAGTGAACACCATCACAAACAGGGGCAAATAGAAAGATATTGTTGATGAAAATATGATATACTCTAAGTTTTCCGTGAAAGGACATTTGTAATCTGGCACTTCCTCTACACGCACTGCACGCCACCACGCTATCGCGGGGAACGATATCGCACCTGAACACACCCACACTGCCGCGATTAGGAACGCGGCTTTCCGTCCACTCATACGCATTGGATATGTAATGGGGTCCGTTATGGCCCAATACCGGTCTAAAGAGATGACGCACAGGTTCAATATTGAGGCCGTACTGAACAACACATCTAGAGACCGCCACACATCACACCAATCCACACCGAAAAACCACGTGTGTTCTAAAACTTCATACAACGCCGAAAAGGGCATCACCACTAAACCGACCAAGCAGTCCGCAACCGCCAGTGACGTCACAAAGTAGTTCGTGGACGTGTGAAGGTACCGCTCGCGCACCACAGCTAGGATAACCAGCATGTTTCCGAATACCGTTGTGAGCGAGAACAGCAGTAGGAATGTGACAAGAAGAGCTCTGTCTTGAAGTAGCTTTATATAATCGTTCCAGGGCTCTTCGGAGTCGGCAGAGATGTTGTAGCCGGTGACGTTCTCGAAGGTGACGTTGAACTCGGCCGCGCTGTTGTAGGCGCCGCGGTTGGTCTCCAGGGTGTACTCCGCGCCCCGGTACAGTACGTCCAGTTGGCCTCTTGCCACTAGTACATCCGGATTCGTCGCGTTCATATTTTTCCGATAGTCACTTGCTCGCTAGCGCCATGGTGAGTGTTTATGTTTCCCTTGTTTTGCCCGCAGCCATTTCGAGATTACATTCTTGGCAGGCATTGTATTCCAGTATTCTAATTTCTGGCACATGTTTCGTTGGCATATTTTTGTAGCCTGCAGATACGTTTAGCTGCGTCTGTAACAAAAAAGGAAAGTTTATTTCAGGATAAATTATGACGGTCATTCTACGATAATTTTCTAACAAAGAGAATTAGTGACCTTGAATGATTTGGTTGTTTTTTTCGAATGGGAATTTCCGATGGGAAAAACATGTAGGTACATATTTTGAGGTACTAATTAAATTTTGCGCAAAATATGTGTATAGAAAGTTTTAAAAGCGATTGTTTTCTTTAGCTATGTCATTGCCACGAGGGTGATCGTCACGTGTATAGCGTCATCATCGACAGGTGGCCTTGCTGGGACATAAATAGCGCTCAGAGCAACTGGCGAGATCAAACGAATTGTGTGCCGTGGGCCGTGAGAGGTCCGTCCACATGAGGGCGCCTGAACATCTCCCCCTCCCGACTCATCTCCCCCCTCAACCCTCCCAAACTTTACTTTAACTCGTAGCTTGAGTCGTCCCATGGAGTGTAAATGAACAGGTGGGTTTCAGTTACGCATGGCATGAAAACATTGGCATTACGCGAATGCTTAGATTGATCAGAGCGTTCAATTTTCTTTAATAATAAGAGCTGGAAATATTTTGATTTCATGTTATATAATCTTATATTCATAGAAACTTTTTAACGGTAATATTTATAAATCCGATCAATTTAGAATTAGATATTTTAGATTTGATTTCTTTGTATGAGAGCTATTATCATCTAATGGACTCGTTTTTTATAAATTAATCCATTAGGTACCTTGAAAATGGGAAGAAAATACATTGTAGTACATCACAATTTAAGTCCGCGTTTCATAAAAACTATTCAATGCCTCGTACTTATTCTTCAACTTCTACACATGCAAGTTTTTAACAAGAAAATTACAGAACCATTATTTAAATCATATATTCATTCCTTATTTAAGTTATTCGATTTTGTTCAACTTGTTTTTCAAATTCAAATATCATCATAAACTTTTATAATTGACAATTTACGAGTTACAGAGTTTTCGCGAAATTATATTGAATCAAAACTCAATATTATACAGGCCGCTCCTGGTTCATTTTTGTTTTGCTTTCCAAGGTTTCACTAATAAACGTTTATTTATTTGATCCCGAATTATTATTATACTGTCAGAGATAAGTTATCTCAGGTAGTAGAGTATTTTTTAAGCTATACATAACGCTCAAAGCATTTACGAAGACATTGGAAGCATTTTGACACTTGAAAGCCAAAAATTTAGTTTTCAATTTTATTCGTCTACGATTTTAAGTTAACAATAAAAATACTCTTTTTCTTTAAGAACTGAAATGTAGATTAAGACACCAATTACGAATGTGTTTAGAATCACAGATTCGGATTAACTATTACTTACACAATTAATCTTTTCTAATGAAGAGTTCAAGGTGCAGAAAAAAATGAGAATTTAAATATAAGAACAAAATAAACAAAGTACAAAGTTCTATCTGATGAAGACATTTCTTCCTACGTGTTTAAAACTATCCAAAAATATTTAGTTCAATATTCCAAGTGAGTTAAAATTCATATTCGTTAAAAGTAAATAGATTATGTTGATTAACTTTGTTGCCATCGCAACGTTTAAATTTTGATGAGAAATTGGGCGCTTTTTTATCAAAATAGGTACTCAAGAATATTTACATGAGAGTCCATGTTACCGAATTGAAAGTGACTGTGTAAGCTATACATTTATTATTTGTGATAATTTATACAAGAAGTAAAAACGTATTATTATAAAAAAATATTTTTAAATTTAAATTATTTACGAGTGATTACTATGTAGTTGAAAATAGGAAATCTATTTTTATCTATGACTGAAAAGTCATAAAGCATTTGTTTATAACTGACTTCAAATAAACGTGGTTGTCAATTCGATTGTGTGTTTGTACGTTTGTTACGCGATAGAACCGCCACTAGTGGATACATTTTAAAAATAAGTTAAGAATTGGCCCCATAAATACATTTATCAAGTCAATTTCAGTTGCTTAGTTGGTAAATCAGAATGATTGGTTTTTTCTTTGAGAATGTCTAAACGAAATTGCGTTTGTTTTACTTTCGTGCAATTGAAGTCTTAAAGGTCATTGGGCATTTTGTTCGGACATTTGACCCAAGGCGTACACAAATGAAATAGGGCAAGGTATTTAGAGAAATGTATCTGCAACCCAGTGGTACGGGTCGCATTCTTGTGGGCCATGGGATAATTGAGAAAATCTATTTATTATAATTAAGGCATTTTTGTAACAAATTAACTCAAAACTACTGGACTGATATCAAAAATACTTTTGAAAGCTAGTCATCCCTAAGTGGCATTGGATAATTTTCCATGGGGATATTCCCACGGGAAGTTTTGTCAAAAGCAGTTGTTTTAAACTATTTAAGGGGCATGAAAATAAAATCCAGTTCTAATTAAATAATATTTGATCTTGCTTGCTTGATCAAAATCTATTGTTATTTCATCTAAATAGGCTGCAGGTGCATCTATTGCATATTGATGCCTGGCCCATGATAAAAAGTAAACTATGCTTACAACATGCGCACAGCTTCCAACAGTGCGGCGGCCGTGTATACACGAACAGTAATACTGATCAATGCCATTTCTTCCAATTCGATTGGGATCTACTAAAATATAAGTATACTATTGTTTACTACGGACGTGTCGCGACTGAATTCGGCCTCTTATTAGTATCTTGTTTTCGATCATTTCTTGGTTTGGGTATATTTTGATGTGGTATACTCCATTCAAACGCATGTGCTCGTGGCAATATGACCTCGCGAATCTCAAGTGGTACGATCCCAACGTAAATAACATTAATTCTTCATATGTAAGGCGCGGAAAGTCTTCAAAATCCGGATCAGTTCCGTCGAGTTGCACGAACGCTACTCTCTGCCTGTTCGAATTATGCCTTATCACATAATCCGACAGCTAACATTTATAGTGACTGAACGACACATTTTAACAACGCTAAAAGTAAAAAACTTCTGTTTTATTAACTTTTTAAATGTTAAATAACTTTATTTTCCCAGCGGATACTTAAAAAAAATACATATTTTGAAAAGTAGGATTGAATTCTTCAATTTAAAACTAATTTGGTCTGTGTACGCGAACTTTCAAAAAGTGGGTCATAAATGCCCAATGACCTTTAATTATTGTTTGTAAAACATATATAATATGACGGTATTGCCGCTTATAACCTCAAGATACTATTATTGTTACAAAATTAAAAAAGACTGTGACTCGAATGGTCTAGACTCACACTCTTTTTTTATTTAACTCTAGACCCTAGAGTACCTAACTTATACCGACAATTATTCGAAAAAGCAATGGAGTGTAGCAGGTGACGATACATTATACGGCCTCTAGAAGTTTTTATGTACTGTTAAGAATGGCTCTCGCATTACTCCAGTTCCTGCGTCAGGGCTTAATCCTCAACGGGACGTAATCGGGACTCATTAGATTAACCCAGAATTAATTAATCCGGGACTTTAACAAGAGGACTGGATTGCCGTGACTAATATGCAAGTCTGAGATAAACTGGTAAAGGCAGATTTTATCACGGATCATTTACTTTTTTCTTGATTTTCAGGGTAATTTGCTGATTTTCTTTTCTTGTTTTTCAGGGTGTGCTGGTAATTTTAGACTGTCGTTGAGTCATGAAAATTTTTAGAACTAGTCACATCAAGGGATACTATTTATAAAAGATAGTCGGGATGTGAAAGTCGATAGGCAGTTGTTTAATGGAAAGTACCTACTGAAACAAAGCAATAAAAGCACTTGAGCATAAATGAAATAACACACATATACACATGCTTATGCGTTTTCCGATGTGCGCTTTGGCTAATAATATGAATAAAAATAATATCTTGGAACATCTCACGACCGTCTGATCCCAAACTAGGCAAAGCCTGTACTATGGCAACCAGACAATTGATAAACATAGGTATATATTTATACATACATACATATTATAGATCTAGACACAGAACAAATTATCGTGCTTATCACACAAAGATTTGCCCTGGGTGGGAATCGAACCCACGACCTCCAGCCTAGCAGTTAGGGTCACTAACCACTAGACCAATAGGTCCGTCTACTAAATAGAGTATATTTTGTGTAAACTTGGAATAAACCAAGTTAAATATTCCTGGTTTAGTAAAATCCCTATTTGCATGTGTCACCAAAGGAATTTATCCGAAGGGAACGAATGTTCCAAGGGTGTGAGAAATGTCATCAAGTTAAAATATTATAACATAAGTTACTGTAACTGTAAGTGTGTAACCATTCCACATGGAAATCCTGTTTGTAATCAAATGGCTGTGTTCCCTTCACAACACAAACATAAGTAGAAACTTGAATACGACTGACGTAGCCCAAAGTTTATGTCTTAATGATAATAGTTACACATTATGAGCTATAGTTCGCTTTGTTCTAGACTATTTTTTTATTAATTTGGACAACATCACACACATTGCTCCCTTCAAAGTAAGTAGCTAAAGCACTTGTGTTATGGAATCAGAGACAACAAGGGTACCACAAACACCCAGACCCGAGACAATGTAGAATAGTGATTTTCTACATTGTCTGCTGGTGCTGGCGACACCTTGAAAACCGGTGTGTACGCCACTCGAACACGAAGGTCGTTGAATATTGTTTCGCTAATACGACCGATATAATGTAATGAGCTTCATATTTATTCTATCGCGAGTGTAGGTATATCTTAATAGGATTAAAAATTTCAAGGATTAGTCTGAGATAGACATCAGTATAATATATTTTCGGGGTTGACGTCCAGACGACGTCTACTGAAACAATCAAATTAGATACAAAAGGACATCTGTCGTCGATTCCTTGCGGAGTAATTTTAAGATTGTCTCATCACTAGTATTAAAATAAAAACACTTTTGAAGATTGGTCTCGTCTCTAAGAAACAGCATGTGAATTCTCGTAAGTCTATGGAGTCACGATTTTAAATTATTTTTGTCTGTCTTTTAAGATTTCGTGGTAGTAGATAAATACTTTACACTTCAGGGGGGTATTTTCAAAGTTCAAACAAAACGTACCGTGGCCTAACACAGATTAGAGTACAAATATTTTTTTTGTGGGAGTTACCGGGTAGAGTTAGCTTATACATTTAAGGCCTTTTATTTTTTTTATGTCAAAGATTAGTAAGTCGAAAGAGATAAAGCCTCTCTTAACTCTACACGTAACAGCATGTTAACAGCTTGGATTTAAAGAATAAGGCCCCTGATATATTTTGTTTTCAACAAGATGACTAATGTTATTAACCTCAATAATAACTTTTAGATAATATTTTCTCAAACATACATGTAAAAAGTACTATTACGTATACAAGATTATTTTTTAAGGAGTGCATATATTCAACGAGGTAATCAGGTGCATAAAACTGAACAACTTTTCCCAGGTCAAAATCTCAATAAATATAGTTCAAAATCTTAAAATTGAAAATCATCTTTTCATACAAACACAAGTCACGTGACCTGTCACTTTGTAAAAAAAGTTAATTTTCCATTTTAAGATTTCGACCTATGTTCCTTGGGGAAAATCGTTCAGTTTTATGCACCTGATAACCTCGCTGAATATACGCACTTCTTAAAAAATAATCCTGTATACCCCTTCATACTCTACCAGTATTACTGGGTTCAGCTAAATGTGGGGCGACTGCCTATCTGACTTTCACAACCCATTTTACTGGTTAGCATCTTTGTGATTCAGTAAAACGAATTGTGAAAGTTTTGAACATCATTGAGCTGAAGAAATAGAAAATACTGATATTCTACTTCTCATCGTCACTTTTCTACCCCATATAGCTGAATACAATTGTTAGATTTTTATGTAGCAAATTGTTACATAAATGATGTGAATACAATAATTTTAAATCGAACCTGTATACGTATATAAAAGTTATTTAGATTTATCGATATACGGGAATAACCTTTGCCTTACACTGAGGCATGTAAAGGCTGATATTCTGAAGTTTCTATTTCAGTGAATGATATTTCACAAATAAACTGTTCTCACTACAGATTTCATTTACTACCGAAGTCGTGGTAGCCTAGCGGTTCAAAGATCGGATTCGTATGCACATAGCTGCAGGTTCAAACCCGGGAAAGTACCAATGTGACTTTTTCAAAGTTATATGTACTTTCTTAATTATTCTAAGATACCATTGACAATCGGTGAAGGAAAACATCGTGAGGAAACCTGGATTTCAAAAATTGGAATCTGAAATTACCAACCCGCAATGAGCAAGCGTGGTGATCAATGCTTATGCCTTCTCTATATGGAAAGAGGCCTGTGCCCAGCAGTGGAACATTTATAGGCCGGTATTATTATATTATTATTATTACTACAGATTAAGCCGTTTCATTACCAAATGGTTCTCAGAATAACACGTGTTTACAACAGTTTGATACAGATTGCTATTCAAACAACAAAGCCATTGTTTTGCTGGCTCATGTCTAGATGAAACCGTAACGCGGGATTTAATAATCACGATTGCATTGTACTGGGACAATTCTAATAACTTCCTAATCCTATAGCTAAGTATCGTGTTGATGCTGATAGCTTGACCGCTTCTACTGTAATACATGTTTAGTGGACATTTGGTCAGATTAGAACCTCCTTCTATGTGTTCATGAATAAGTAATGCTAAACTTCTGCATCAAACAGGAAATGAAAAGAAAAACAGCTGTCCCTACTGTACATATATATTTCATAGTTTAATATTTTAAAATGTGAACATAAAATTGTTTGTTAAGCTTTCAAGCGAAAACTACTTAACAGATCATTATTAAACTTTGTACACATATTCTTGGAGGATTTAGAAGTAACATGGGATACAATTTTTTTAGGTTTTGAGGTTTAGTGTCATTTTCGTGGTGGTTTTCATTATTTTAGATCTTACTCTCTGGTATTATTTATTGTTTAAGCTTTTGTATACATTGGCTAACCAACATCCACGCGGGCGAAGCCGCGGGCATCAGCTAGTATAATATAAGTGCTAGGTACAAATAAATGCTGGATATGCACAAGTTTTAAACAGAACTTAGTAGAAGTTACCTACAAGGAACTGTATTATTCGTCCATGGCTACTTATTCAATTATCTTCAAAATTATACTATGTGACATCATTAGCTCATTAATTCCCATCCACATAGCTAATAAAAAAATTGAGTGTATAAAGAACAAAGTACAAGGAAAGCTACATAACTTTTCTACTATCAAAATTTCTTGAACAAGAATTGGTAGGAGGTAAGCGTTCGGACCATTTATTCTCCACACACCCGTCTTTCGCAGGCGACTGCGTTTGACCGAGGAACAATTTAAGGCATCACGTGAACTCGCAATCAATCAAAGTACACCCGACTACTTTCTATCAGTTTGTCTGTTCCAATCGCCTTACTTATAAATAATAATAATAAATAAATAATAAATAAATGTGGACAACATCACATACATTGCTCCGAATCCAAAGTAAGTAGCCAAAGCACTTGTTTTATAGAATCAGAGACAACGAAGGTACCACAAACACCCAGACCCGAGACAACGTAGAAAAGTGTTTTTCTACATTGACCCGTCCGGGGATCGAACCCGGGACCTCAGAGCTGGCGACACCTTGAAAACCGGTGTGTACGCCACTCGACCAAGGAGCTTGTCTTATTAATTTATGAACAGATAATGAGATTTGGGAATCCACGTAACAGAATCGAAGACAAATCGGTATTCCGTTTATGTTAGAACAACATTCACATAAATAAACAAGTCTTTAATTATAAGCGGCGGTAGCCTGATGGCTAGGGCGTGGGAATTGCGATCATGTCGATCCAGGTTCGAATCGCACCGATGGTTCTATGCTACCGACATTAACCCACTCCTAACAAAAGCAATTTAGCTTAGCACGAGGGGTTAACAAGAATTCTAGTAATGAGGGACCCACCTTTCTAGTATGATTTTAATGAAAAAAGAAATATAGTTAAGTTTTAGGCATTTATATTTTAATTATATACAAACATCTTCAATTGAAATTGTACCTAGGTGCTTCAAATATACAAAATTCTTTTTCCCCACAGTGTAAAAGTGATATAAACTGAAACACTTTAATTCTAAATTGTTGCAGTCTTGCGTCAAAGACAGAGATTAAGTTCCAAAACAAAATCCTTAGCCGCCAAGACTAGCTAGTGCCAGGACCATTAATTCCACATACAAACTGTCGTATGCACCCGAGTCCCTCCGACTTTGCCCGAGTGTACAATCTGAGGCGACACGCGAAATGGCTATCAATCATGGATTCCAACTACACGGCTTATTTGTTTCTTATTTCTTTCTGGCAACTCAGTGCATAGTCTATAGATCTATTTTATATATATTCCAGTGTCACGATGTTTGTCCGAAACTACTCAACCGATTTTAATCAAATTTGCACACCGTGTGCAGTTTGATCCAACTTGAATAGGATAGGTTACATCACAAATATTAAAAAAAAATTAACCGCGGGCGGAGCTGCGGGAAACAGCTAGTATTCAATAAATTTTGATTGCAGGCGTATGATTTTGGGGGTTAAAACTATGTGGGAATTTTGGCAGTGTATTATAACTTCATTATGGAAGTTGATGCTTTTAAATCTGAAGGGTTTTCTCAATTATGAAAAAAATCTAGACAGTTTCGGAAAACAAAATATTGTTCCAAATAAAACTATTGTTATCGCGACTTTTCTCACTTTACGCGTAAAATTTTCTAAATAAAAAGGTCTAAAACTTTTACGAACGAGATTACATCGAGTTGGTCTTCTGTGGTAGTGGCCTCATGATTAATTGTTGAAGACTTGGGTGATAGGAGACAGCGTTGGACACCGATATCTGTTCCGGACGTCCTAATTCGGCCGTCCCGTCGGAACGTGGTTAATTAATTAATACTAAGTAATTTACATAGATTGATGGTCACTAACAGACTAATATATTCCCTTGTTTTTTTATATATCTATGATGTTTCATAATACAAATAGTACAAAGAAAAACACTTTGTACTGATTTTTTAATCTAAAACACGCATGCTTAAAGCAACTTATAATAATTACTACCTAATACAGGATATTTTTTTATGGAGTGCTATATTCAACGAGGTAATCAGGTGCATAAAACTAAACAGCTTTTCCAAAGGAACATAGGTCGAAATCTTAAAATTGAAAATGAGATATTCGTACAAAGTGACAGGTCACGTAACTTATGTATGTATAAAAAGATGATCAGTTTTATGCACCTGATTATCTCGTTGAATATACACACGTCCATAAAAATAGTCCTATATTAGGTAGTAAATATTATAAGTTGCTTTAAGCAATTGCTTTTTAGATTTCATTAAGGTAGATATCTAAAAAGAAGAAAACAGTAGGCATTTTCGGCTAAAATTACATTACTTGATAAGCTAATCTGTTTTTTATAAGAATCCTTGCTAGCCCCAGCTATCCTTGATTTGCCTCCGCTGCTTAATCGGACTAAATTAAATAAAACCTGCTTTTAAAACAGTGTTAGTCAAACCTTATGAGACCTGAAAACATGTTAAATTAATTTGACTAAAGGTTATTCACAAAAAAAATATGGAAGCAAAACTATACAATTGCACGAATCAGCTCACGAGTAGTTGTAGCTACAGCTCCGTACGCGGTCTTTTAATTCCTTAACTCCTCCAGCGATGAGTGCCCATGAAAGCCGAGTTTAAACTCAAAACGTCGGAGCCGAGTGGCATTCATGAGTCTAATAACGTGATGTAATTAGGTAGTTATCCCTAGGGCTGTTTCATTTAGCTAAATAGAAACAAATTACGCGATATTTCTTATTTAGTGAGGAGGTAAATCTAGTCGAATAAGCCGTGTCTTGTTTTAGTGAAATAATAGCGTGGTGTTATGTTATCTTAGGGAGATTTTAACAACGAAACATGTTCAATAACCAAGGATAACGTGTTAACATTATTTTATTGGAATATAAAACAGTAAACTTGTTAGTATTTGGTTACAAAATAATGTTCTAGGCATTTTATAAGTAGTTTTTATTATTTTAGAAATAATGCAATGTATTCTGACTGATAACTTTATTTAATCAACTCAGTATTCGCAGTCTTCTGTTGGACATATCAAACCGGACCTGTCAAATATTAATACAACACCTTCTCTTCATCTTACTATTTACCTTAAAAAAACATGCAATAATATAAATACACTATAATCATATACATTATTTACAGAACAATACTAATAAGGCGACATTTTATTGCCATACTCGTAGCTCGCGATGTCGATGAAGCGAAGCGATTCTGTCGTGCTCTGAAATGGTCTCTAAATAGAACTTTCAAAAGAACATAGTACCTATATTTTAACGCATTGTCGTTGGCTGCAAGCATCACTAAACGAGGAATGGCAATATTATGATGGTACCTAACTGTATCTGTAATTAAATGTTAGAAATGATTACAGGGAAAAAAAAAGAAAAAGTAAACGGATTCTATCGGTACCCGACATTTTAACGACTGGTATCATGGTCTGCCCATAGGATACATTTAGAATGTTTTTTAAATGTCTAACACTCGCGTAAACTAAGAATAGTTTTATCGATACTCAAACTGTACAACCCATCCCTATCTATATAGACGGGTCACTCGTCGTATTTAGAACTAATTCGTCTGCACTTCACTGGATTTCGAGTGTCCTTTCTCTTGAGCAGGGCCAAGCTACCAATTATAAGTCGCCGGGTCACGTCCTTACATCATTTTCACTTGAAAATAAATCTTACCCACCTATCGCCGCCTTAAATTGCTATTACAAATGGCTCGAGATTTCTTCCGAATGGCTGAATTGTGATGTTCTTACTGTCTTTTGAACTGTAATTTATTTTGATCAGATTTTATTTTCTACTATGGACCTACTATATACCTAATAGTTGTATGAAATAAAGATTTTTTTTTCTCTGATAATTATGTTATTATCTACGATATGGTCCGTTTGCAGATTAATCTACATCTACACTAATATTATAAAGAGGAAAGACTTGTATTTTTATATTTTTGTGTGTATGTTTGTAATGATTAAACTCAAAAACTACCGTGCCCATTTCAAAAATATTTTCACCATTAGAAAGCTACATTCATCCTGAGTAACATAAGCTATATTTTTTACTACAAAATTAGGTACCGCGAGCGGAGTCGCGGGGAACAGCTAGTTATAAATAAAGGGGCATAGGAATTAGTTAAATGACCGTGTCCAGCTCCTTGTTATAATGAAGATATGTGTGTGTACTTCTTTGTCGGGAAAAAAATGGGCATGGCAAAGAATTTTGCTTTGAATAAATTATTTGATTTCCGTTTTTCCTAAGCACTGAGAATTTACTTAACAGTAGAGTGCTGTGCATCCATTTAAGATACTGTATACAATCGGGTATTTTAAGCGGTTTAAATATCGAACAAGTCTCTACAGACCGACAACGATATATTTCTTATTATGTAAACCTCAAATCTGAACACAAAGCTTAATTATAGAAATTGTTTCGCGATTACAATTTAATACAACTGAGCGACAATTGATCGCGCCCACGGGACCCGAAGTTTGAGTCCCACAACAAATAAACTTAGATCTCACTAATCCTGGTTTAATTTTGTATTATATTATAATACGAATCTGAAATTGTAAGGAAATTAAGTTTAGGGGCTGGAAAGAGAAAGCGTCCCCAAGTGACGATACCTCATTATGTTTCAAGTATCCTGGGACGACTTCTTCCAAAATCCTTGTTAACTAGTTAATTTTTGACTACGTCATAAGTTATCTACATGTCTTAATTAACCTTTTTGTTCTTAGACTAGCCTTGTCGTATCATTGGACTTCTAAATACCTGATATCAGTATTTTATTTTACAAGTTACACGTGTCCATTACACATGTTACGAAAAGGTACTATTATATTAAACCACCAGTAAGGCTATTTGTCCAATTAGCAGTCAGTCTGATTACATCAAATAAAGTTTCTTCTGCAGTATCTAGGCTAAGCCTTTGATGTAGAAGATGAAGCGGCGGTAGCCTAATGGCTAGGGCGTCGAACTTGCGATCACGTGGTTGCGGGTTCGAATCCCACCCATTACACTACCGACGTGAACCCACTCGTAACACAAGCATATTAGCTTAGCACGAGGGGTTAACAAGATTACTAGTAATGTGCGACCCACATTGCTAGTAACCTTCATAAAAAAAAAAAAGAAACCTGGGTGTACTATATGCCCTGAAAACTTGAAAAGACAAAGTATCAATATCGCCTCCTTAAAGAGGATGTTTAATCTATCTACTGCTGGTAGAGGTAAGATTTATTAAGTAGAGGCAGATAGACATTCAAGAATGTATTACTGTTAATAATCCTTTCAGTATTCGGGGGTTATACATTTTTACAACAGCAAATTCATCCTACTAATATTATAAATGTGAAAGTGTGGATGTTTGAATGTCTAGTTGTTTGGGTGGTTGTTACTCTATCACGCAAAAACGGCAGAACGGATTTGGATGAAATTTGGCATGCATGTAGCCTTTAACATGGAAAAGAACATAGGCTACCTTTTATCCCGATTCCTTAAGTAGGTCCCGAGGGAAAATTGAAAATTGTTTACGAGCTAAGCTGTGGGCAGACAGCTTATAAATTTGGTATTACAGCGCAAGCTTTAACACGGGTGAAAATTTTATTCCATTTTTCATTTTTTTTTTGGACCCAATTCTGAAGTCCATGCAGACGAAGTTGCGGGCAGAAGCTGGTCTCAAAATAAAGCCCATTCCAAAACCAACTCTATTAAATCTCAATAATAAATATTGCTGAGCGTGTCATAAGTTATTTGTTAGTATTTCTTTTCGCCTTCATCGGGTGTTTTATCTTTTCACGTTTCATTTATTTGGTGACAGTTACAAATCTGTCAGTTTTGGCAAGGGATGGCCGGTCTATGATTTATTTAGGAGAGAAGACGAACAAGGACTAACAAGGCGGCAACATCAAAAGGCACTGCCATTCTACTTAAATTGAGATCGTTGTTTATCACGACGTAATTTAATAAAGTTTATAGACAAAAAATTATGTTAAAAATCATGTGTTTTTATTTAGTTAGAATGTTTTTTTTAATTGAATAAGTAACTAAGGCAATATTTAAACAATTTAAATTAACACGTGGTTTCATTACTTGTACTTAAGAAGACAGTCATAATATGTATTTAAGATTAATTAAATTAATTCATATTTATTTAAATAATTTGCAATCTACAAGTTAAAGTAATTTGGATGTAAATAACTGAACTATAGAAATCAAGTTAAAATATGAAGATGGAATTACTAATTTTAACGGTATATCGATATAATATCTCCTGGGTATCCTCCTCATTCCACCCCGGGTACAGCGGAAATATCACCTGGGATGAGTATAAAGTATCACCCAGTTAACTAAATTAGTCTTATTTGTTCACCTTGGAACTATATCACTCGATGAAAAAAACCGACGTTTCTCGTTAATTAAGTGGACTCTTATCACCTATAATTTTAACATAATGTTTTTGTTTCCTTATAACGTGTGTAAATAAAATTGTTGTGAAGGAATAAATTATTTTATAAGCACGTCGCTTTAATTATGAATTGTAACACGCATAGTTGTACAAGCTTATTAATTAACATTAATTTAAAAATACATTAACGTTCTTGAATATTTCTTCGTAAATAATTTTAATGAGTGAAAAGTGAACACATAAATTAATTAGGTAAATAACACAAAGTGTGACACGTCGTATTTAATCATGGGGTGTAGGTGTTTATTTACATTTTGTAATTAGGCATTTGAAATTATTATTTTATAAATACAATTATAATACATTTTTTTATTAAATTGATTATTTTCAACTTCTTCTGATTTATTATTACAAATAAGTATCGGTTATCTGAGAATATTACGAAGCCGACTTTAAGATCAATATACTAAAATAATTATGTGTGTATAAATGCAATTTTTTTAACGAAATCTCATCATATTCTTTTATTATAAACATAAATTTAATTTATATAAAAAAAAACAAACACTTACTTATCATAAGAAAGAAACTTAAACCGTATTATTAAGATTAAAAAGTATTTATATAAATAAAACAGAAGAAAACTCATTACGCTCTCATCTTAAACTCAAACATGTTGAGTCATATTAAGAGACAACAATAGCTATATAGCTATTATATATATATATAATACCGGCCTATAAACGTCCCACTACTGTACACAGGCCTCTTCCCATATAGAGAAGGAATGAGCATTGCTCCCCACGCTTGCTCATTGCGGGTTGGCGATTTCAGATTCCAATTTTTAGAATCCAGGTTTCCTCACGATGTTTTCCTTCACCGTTTATCAATGATGTCTTAGAATGATTAAGAAACTACTTATAACTTTGAAAAAGTCACATTGGTACGTGCCTGGGTGAGAACCTGCAATCATGTGCATTCGAATCTGGTCATTGAACCACTAAGCCACCACGACATGCTTCTGTCTTAAGCTTTAGAAAAATAAAGGCTAGCTTTTCGCGTATCTTCCGGAGCCATAATAACCTGTAACAACAACAGCTTGTCCGAACCAATCGAGCAACGAACAACTTTGTTCACAAACTGTTTCTTATTGTGACAGAGTTTAGTTCGAACCTTGATTATTATGATTAATGATCCATCGCTCGAGCCCCACCTGTCCAACGTAACCTATTTCTCAGTAACCCAGCGGCCTAATTGCACTGAACTAATTATTCCCTTTGAAAACGACCTTTTTCTAATGAACAGATTTGGCGATACAGATTGAAGGAAGGCTAATTTTGTTAAGGCTATTGAATTAATGATATGGTGACTGTATGTATCGGTCAATGTCGAGTGTAAATGGCATTTTTATTAACAACTGATTAGGGACGTGCCTTTCGAGAAATGTTAATAGTATTTTCTCTTCATATTAAGGCATTAGCATCCAAAACTGTAGAAAATAATATATGTTATATCTTATATCTTTAAACGAGCAATTCTTGTATATATATATATAATCTGAATCTCGGAAACGGCTCCAACGATTTTCATAAAATTTTGTATGCAGGGAGTTTCGGGGGCGTTAAATCGATCTAGCTAGGATTCATTTTCAGAAAATGTCGTTTTATCCGTGTTTTCAGTCATCTTAAATCTTTAAACGAGCAATTCTTGTATATACGGCCATCAATACTGATACAAATCAAAATAAACAAAATATGTATTACATTTGAATTTGGAATCTGTCATTTTTATATGATCGTTCATTGTGTTTTCTCATTTTGGCGCCAATACATTGTACAATATTTTGCGATATTAAAATAGAGTGGGGTGATAAAGAGGACCGAATCGCTGTGATTGCATTACACAAAGTAGGTATGGAGCCAAATGCTATTTTTAAAACTCTCGATACGCTTGGTATTATTAAAATGTTTGTGTTCCGGGCTATTAATAGGTACAATGAAACCTCCTTTGTTTGTGACAGAAAAAGATCAGACCGTCCACGTAGTATTCGTACGAGAAAGGTGGTCAAAGCAGTAAGGGAAAGAAGCCTGTCACCTAGAACCATGTCGCGTATTTTAAAAGATGACTTAGGACTTGCAGCCTATAAGAGACGTAGGTCTACTGGTCATTTCTTAACTGATAATTTAAAAAAGAATAGGGTGGTAAAATCGAAACAACTACTGAAGCGGTACTCAAAAGAAGGTCACAGAAAATTTTTGTTTACGGATGAGATTTTTTTTTTGCAATTAAACAACTTTTAAACAAACAAAATGGCCGTATTTATGCTCACAGCTCTAAGAAAGTTTCCCAATTTGTTGACAAAGTGCAACGTGGGCATTATGAAACTTTAGTGATGGTTTGGTGGGCTATTAGCTATGAAGGGGTGACTGAGCCATACTTTTGTGAAAAAGGTATCAAAACATCGGCACAAGGGTATCAAGATACCATTCTTGAGAAGGTAGTGAAGCCCCTTAACAACAACATGTTCAATAACCAAGAATGGTCTTTCTAGCAAGACTCGGCGCCGGGTCATAAAGCTCGGTCTACGCAGTCTTGGTTGGAAACGAACGTTTCGGACTTCATCAGAGCTGAAGACTGGCCGTCGTCTAGCCCCGATCTTAATCCGCTGGATTATGATTTACGGTCAGTTTTAGAGAGTACGGCTTGCTCTAAACGCCATGATAATTAAGAGTCCCTATTACAATCCATACGATTGGTAGTGAAGAATTTTCCCATGGAAAGAATGCGTGCTGTTATTGATAACTGGCCTCAATATTCAAAGGACTTACACAGAACTATTACAGGACTTCGAATAAGCTTTTTATATTTTAAATTGTTTTATATTTATGTATTAAACTAACACCCTGTAAAAGTAATAAATCGATCTACGATTAATTTTCAGAAAATTACGTTTTATCCGTGATAACAGTAATCAACTCAAAAAAAATACTCTTCCTGACATGTTGGCGAGTAATAATATATTTTTTTAATTTTAATTAATGTTATTTGTGATTGATAAGCTGTAAAAAAATAGTATTTGTTTCTAATAAAATATTAAACTAAATGCACTCGTTATTTTTTAATTAAATAACCAGTTCATATTTTTATTATTACGTCGGTAAGATTGTAAAATATTACTTATTCATACTTTATCATTTCATCAGTAAAAACACACTACCAAAAAAAAAACGAGCAAAGCTCGGTGATCCAGGTACTTATAATTATTCTCGGGGTTCGTAGCTAAGTATAAACCGTACGGATTGACCGATAACAAAGGTTAAGCCGCGCTCGCCACGGTTGTTCCGTGGATGGTTCATTTGTAAACATATCGAGACTCCTCCATACCTCGGAAAGCACGTTAGGCCATTGGTTCCGACAGTTATACGGTGATCTTTGACGGTCGTTAAGTCATTACAATTCTGTCAACCAGTCTTAGTATGGGATATTGTATTACCGAGTAAAATGGGTTGTGGAGGTCAGATAGGTAGTCGCTCCATGTAAAATATAGTATTCAGCTAAATCCGGTAAGACTGGAAGCCGACCCCAACATAGCTTGGGAAAAGGCTAGGCAGAAGATTATAATTATTTCAAAATAAAACCGTCCTGTAATTGTTGCGTTAACAAAAGCGATTATTTTAATATTACAAACATACTTACCAATTTTATTAAGATTGAATGAAATCGAATGGAAACTTACAACATCACACACAATCATGTAACAGCCATAACGATTATCCATTGACGTTGTACCGAGAATACAGTTGTTCGTTCTACGAAGAAAGCATTTCGTATGACGTCGCGAAAACTATGACGTATTAACTGAACTGTCTAGTTGTGTAACTGAAATAAATCTAAAGGTTATTGTAATCTATTTTTTATGAAATTTTAATCAGATGACGCCATACATTGTTTTTGTAAAACAGTGACAACAAATAATTTTGTCAGTCGTAAGAGGTACCTACCTGACATAAAAAACACTAAAAAATTATACCTATATATTTTGTTGTTATTTAATTCATTTTATAAAACAAGTGTGCCTTGTAGACAAGTGTCATTTCTTTTTTATCTGCGTTAAAGATGGTGGAAATTGCATTAAATGTATGAAAATGTCAGTTCTCTACAAGACATGTGACTTAGACCTGTCACTTCCATACATTATCGCTTGTAAAACTGTCACTTGTCTAGGGGAATTAGTGACGTCATACATTGTTTATGGTGTCGCAGGCAATATTAACAGTTTCTTTAAAAAACAAGTTTTCACCAATATGGGTCGTACATTACTAGTATTCTTATTAACCCTCGTGCTAAGCTAAATGATTGTGTTACGAGTAGGTTCTCAGTGCCGTTGCACTACTGGTTGGGATTCGAACCAGCCACTATAATATTGCAAGTCCGAAGTCCTAGCCATTTGGCTACCGCCGCTGAATTCTAAATTATACCTACTGTTAGTAAATAGTTAATTCCAAAAACTAACATGCACAATAAGAACAGAACTGGAAATTTAGATTTTGCAATAGTAGTAGACATAAAAAAAAATACCAATATTTTTCGGTAAGCCCATAAATATCTGAATAAAAACACATTGATTTGAGTAAAATATATGATGAGATAGGAGTGGGTTCCAAACAGATGTTATGTTAATAAAACCGTGAAATTATTATACCTCTTTAACAATAAACGCAGATTTGCTTGAAATACATATATTATGAATGTGACGCCTACATGTTGCGAGGGCGTTGCTTGTACAATGTAGACCGAGTAGCCGGTATTAAAAAAGTACTGGTTAGTATAATAATAGAGTGTACATTTCTATTTATATATATAGAACACCATCACAGACCCTTATCAATCCAGCATACCTTTGTTAAATATTTGTAACAGTAATTAAATAATTACATACAATTTAAAGTTTTAAACCCGCGTGATAAATATTTAAACTGCTAAACACATAGATAACCTTCCCTAGTCGTTCTACCAATACTACGAATATATAATTAGTCAACCGGAAAATAAACTTTGTAAACTAATTTACAATTATAGCTCGGAAAATACGAACGTGACAATCCCGTGGTCTGCGGGCGATGGGGGACGTAAGGCAGGGGGTGCAATAGTAGGGCAAAACAAAAACTACTCGTTTAAAACGCTTCATGTGGTAAAAAGGGTGATTATTGAATCACTGTTTTCATTGTAGATTTTAAAATATTTAGTAATTTAAACCATTCTAGATAATACGCATTATTTAAAGGCATTTTTGACATTGACGTGACATTAAGATTTTTGCGGGAATATTTTTTTAATTTCTCTTCTTTATAATTTAAATTTTATTTCTAATGTACGAGTATCTCATTTATGTATCGTATATGAGCCTTGTGTTTGAAACAAAGCTTTATAGCTTTACGGATACGTATCATTATCAAGAATTTATTTCGCATCGATTTTTATTACATCTGACTTGTACTAGTATATCACGCTAACCTCGTTTGCTTCACCATCCCGGCTGGCGTCCAGCTTCCAGCTCTCGATCTACCCTCATAATGTAATTAATCATGAGTGATTATTGATTGAATCACGTTTGACGTGTAGATTGGCATTCTCAGCCATTATTGGGTCAGATTGCGGCTGCTTTAAACCAATATCAAGATTCTAGACTAAAATTTAATAAAAGTATTTTTTGCTATCAAAGTCAACGTGAAATCAAGATACCGCAATTTAAAACGAGTTCAGAAATACAATAATAACTTCTGTTTCTTCCATGATAGGGTCCATCGTAATGTAAAAAACTATCAATAGGTAATATCTATGAATACAGTAGGAAACACACAACAATACAGTTTGTTTGAACAGAGATTATATAATACTAGCGGTAACCCGCGACTCCACCTGTATTGGGTGACGGTTATCGCAACAAAATTAGCCAATGTCCTTTCTCAGGCTTTAGACTATCTCTGTAACATATTTAATTTAAATTGGTTCAGTAGTTGAGGTGTGATTGCGTAACACACTGACTAACAGATATAGTTTCGCGTTTACGTATAATATAAGTAACTAAGGATTTCTTTTCTTACCCATAAAATTTCACATTAAAATAGGCAAAAAATACCTAAAAATGATCATTATACATTATAAATTTATCGCGTTTGTTCTTAGTCAACAAGTTGATGATAATAGCCTCTTTACACCGGCTAGAATTGTAAGAAATACTTAGAAATAGGTTCTATTCACAATATGTTCACGTGAAGTGCCCAATAAATACTGTAGTTTTCGCAAAATGGCGCTGTAGGGTAGTTCTTCGAAATTTCATTCTTTGACTGATTCATATGGCCAAACTTTAATTCCACTTTCAGCTTAGTAACGCATCTTCATATGAAAATAGGAATGCCAAATAACGTATATTTGAATGAGGGACTCGTTTTTACAAAGTAGTTTTCGAGATATCGACATTTAAATATTTTGTGCCCAGATGAATCAGAATTTGTTACAGATTAATCAGAAACAGAAATAAAAATGAAAAGGTTTGAATGTAAATGGGCTCAGTCTTATGAAAATAATCATAATATTATAACAACAATAATCAGTTTTTATGAAAACAATTATCAGTGATCATATCGCGGAAAAAAATTGGTCAATTCAAACTTGCGTAAAATATGTTTCATGCGATTTCTTTTTAGCAGGTGTTTCCCGTGCAGCTTTTTTTAAACTTTTGGGCTGACAATGAGATGCTACTTTGTGGGCTGGGAGTCCTCGGTGAATCTGATATGCAAGTATTGGGTGAAGGCGATTTTATTATTCTCGATGGGACGTCAGCGTTGGATGAGACATCGGTTTCATTTTCTGTTAGGTTCAAATCGATTCCCAGTGTCTTCTGTTATCTTATTGTGGATCTTGTTATACGTGCCGATAGAGGTGAAGTCTGAGTAGAAACCTGTGATGAGCTGGGAATTTCCGGAGATCTTGGTATGATTGAAATTCCTGGAGATGATGGTAATGAATTAATGATCATTTATTTCGGTATTGTCTGCTGGATCACATTCGTCAATTATTTCCTGCACTCTACTTACTTGGACAAGAAAAATTACGCACCAAAAGTGCTCCTTTCTTGCTGGAAAAAGGAAAAACTAATTTATTTTCTGATTCATATCGGGTTTTGAACATATGAATCAGGCACAGATAAATCATGATTTTGCCTAAAATCATGCATAACTCATCATACATACAGACTTCAATGTTGTGATTTTTCTACACGAATCTATAACCAAAAAGCATCACACGAAACTCATATTGAGGTTTCAAATTAACAAAATAAATTTTATAAAGTAGGCATTGTAATCAGGAGGCTACCTGAACCAAGCACAGATGAATCAGATGTTTACCTTCGTTTCACCGGGATCTAATCCAACTAGCCACAAGTCCGCCTTCTAGCTCATAGGTTGCACAACTGGCTCCCCCCCGCGCGAGATTCCAGACCCTTTTTATTATTACTCGACCAAGTACGGTCAAGCGCAGCTTACTCCACATGAATCAGTATTATACGCCGGACACTTCTTATTTAATTAATTATAAACACACTAACGTAGTTATAACTAATACATATTTTTTTTGTAAGAGGTCAATTCATTTCCTTTCGATATAATTTTAATTTATATTGAAGAATCAAAGGGAAAATGTGTCATCGACCATTTTGTTCCGGAAAATGGCAAGCGGACGCCCTATATGAATCAGGAGAACAGACTTCAAATTTTTTTATTTTATATCTAGACAGCAATTATTAAAAAAATATAATTTGTCCTAGATAGAGGTAAAGCTAAACTGTATAAAAAAAATATTACATGCCGTTTTGTTTGTTGGTTACAGAAATATACCCACAGACATCGAAAATTTTGTCTCTGAAGAACTACCCTGTAATAGTCCAGTCCCTATTATTATGGGAGCTTTAACTTGCCGTATAATAACCGACATTAGGAGAATCTATTGTCCGTAAGTAGAATACTAGATCTAGAATAAGTTAGATTGATTGATAATCACCCCCGTTTTTTAACATAATCAAGTATTTCAGTAACAAATGTATTCAATAAATGTTCATTTTAAATAAATTATAGGTACATTTTTGATTATAAAAAAAGTTCTTTCATGGTATTCCGATCATAATTTGTCATAGTTTGAAAATAAGAATTCACATATTTTAAGAAAAAGCACACTAACATACTTCAGGAACCATACCTCTCACCCCGAATAAAGAAACGCAAATTATCTTTAAGATGTTCTTAAATGTCTATCTGTCGCTTCTTCACACCTTAAAGTGACAGAGACAGCATGAGACTTAAGGGACCCGGCTTCAAACTAATTGACGTTTCAGTATTCGGATATCAGGAAGTTATATCAACCGGGAAACAATAGCAAATAGCACCCATATATATTTTTTTTTTTAATTTTAGCATGACTGGCCTGTTGTTCTAGTGGTTAGTGACGCTGACTGCTAAGCCGGAGGTCGTGGGTTCGATTCCCACCCAGAACAAATCTTTGTGTGAAGAACACGATCATTTGTTCTGTGTCTGGGTGTTATTTATCTATAATATGTATGTATTTATAAATATATAATTATGTTTATCTGTTGTCTGGTTACCATAGTACAGGCTCTGCCTAGTTTGGGATCAAATGGCCGTTTGTGAACTTGTCCCAAGATTTAAAGAAAACATACTAAAAAGTAGAGAAAATTATTCAGTTTAACCAGATCATAAATGTCAACTTGAGAACTTAATCTAGCCATTTTATCTCAACGTATTACGTTCTTCGCTCATGTATAAATAGATTCATTGCATATCAAATTGGACGGTAGCCAATTAAATTGTACCCATAAAATTATACACCCAAACAGTTAACTTGAATTGACGAAACTTCTCAATTTCCAAACTAACTGGGAAATTTGCATAATAAAATTAAAGGTATTCCGAAACTGTAGTCGCGTGAACGATAATTATTAATCTCTGTTTCAAAGTCACTGTTTAGAAGTGGCGGTAGCCTAATAGCTAGGGCGTCGGAGTTGCTCTCACGTGGTTGCGGGTTCGATTCCCATCTATAACACTACCGATGGTAACCAACTCGTAACACAAGAATCTTAGCTTAGCACGAGGGATTAGCACCAATACTAGTAATTTGCTACCCACATTGCTAGTAAGCTTATTTAAAAAAAATATACATATAAGAGCTTAATATATTTACAGAAAAGAAAACCTATAATACATAAGTACATAACATAGACTGTTAATGGTGACTGTAGGTTTTCTTTTCCGATTTACAAGACGTAAGTTCTAGTACATTGAATTGTCATGAAAGCCAGTCTACATTATACTAGTACATCCACAGTACAGTCCACATAGTACAGTAGTCAGTCAAAACACATTATTTTTATAAAAACCCAAGCAAAAAGTTTTCAATGTAACACAGAGTTTTACATGCGCCGGTTATAAAACCGCAGTAAATGTTGGTTTTTCCATGAATGAAATTAAGCCGCAATAAATAAGTACGCATCTACGTAATGCTGGCACCTACATGGTAACGAGAGGAACAGAAACATTATGCAAAGTACAAAATCCCATTTACCACGTGTTCCACCGTGTCGCCTCACGCCAAAGGTCTGAAACAACGTAATAGAGTTGTTTATAGACGGAAAGTGAATTCTCTCCCCTTCGATACGACGATTTTCTTTTTACACGCATTTTACATCAAAAATCTTTGAGACATTTCGCTTTTGTTTTGCGTAATATAAAAAGACTTCATTGTTTCTCTTTTAAGTGAAAAATAGATGACGTGAATAAAGAAACACTATGAAATTATTATTGATTGTTTTTGTCAAATTACGAGTATTTGCGAAACTTGTCGGATAAAACATGGATTATCGAGTTCACATCGAAATTTGGAGTCAAACTAATTTAAGACTTTAAATTGTGAGTTTTATCCGAGAAGTTTTCGCGTCATCGACTGATAAAACGGACTATTGCAGCTTAAGTAACTCGTTATAGTTTTCAAGAAATCCTTTCTTTCCAGCCATTAGATTTGCTGACTCACTCAGTTGACCGATCAGAATTAATGTTATACCTTTGGCGAACATTGACAATTGAGTTTTGTGGACGCGACGCAAGTTTTAGGTCTTTTCGAAAAGGAATCAAATCACAAAGGAACAAAGTTGAATTTGAAATCCTTAAAAATAAATTAGTTAAAATTATACATTTTAACATGTTTATTTTGATATTCATTTTATTTAGATTGCTGCCTATATACGTAAGTACTTAAATATATTTAGTTTATTAACCAGAACTAAAACTATTTCTTAAACTTATTTTAAATCTCATATTAGACGTTAACTAGTCATGCAGGCTCCTCGCTCGGTGCGGTATAATAAATAAATCCATAACTTAAACGAGTTCCACCAAGTTTTTTTCCAAGAAGACTGTCAGTAAAGTGTCACGAGCATCGAAGCCGGCGAATAAATTACGACTTTTAATTGGCAATACAGATGCCTTTAATGTGGAATAAATAATTATATCAACTTACATCACATCTATTTTCTTAAACATCACTTGGATCCAACAAATATTTGCTTTCCCAGAGTTATCATTCTCAAACTTAATTGCATATTAATTAACTTCGAGCTTAAATATTTAAAATTAGCTCAAGAAGAATTTGAATAATGTTTTCCCCGTAGAATACCAAAATTTTGAGGGCACAGAAAAGTTCCCTTCAGAAATAAAAAGTGTTTGGGGAATGAGAGCAATTAAGATGCAAATTTCAACGGTATTACAACGCAATACGAATTAGACTTCGTTAATGAAATACAGAATTCTTTGCGGGACAAGCATAAATTGCCCACAGGATTGCGTTTGAAAATATTACATTCTTAGCAATGCAAATGATATTGTATTATTCATGAACAGGTGATATGTGGGCATTGCCGATATCTGCACATACAACTCCTGCTGAAACTTAATTTATTATTTAAATGTAAAAGATTCTAGTTGTACAATGTGTTCGACACTCCAGACCATCGCCTATGCATGAACAATGAGGTTCTACGTTAGTAACAGTATTTTGGATTTTCTTTGCCTAAATATCTCGGCGTGGAACATCACAATAAATAGAATAATCAATCCAAAATAAAACTATATAGGTACATATAAGTGTAATATTACTGCTTGGATATTACTGAAACAACAAGTAGCGCTAATGAAACATTGTGTAAATGCCCAAGACATGATTGATCACCATTCTCTTATCAACGGAATAATGATGAGTTTTGCTCAAGCGATTCCAAGGAAATGCATTCTGACACAAGACAAAGAAAGGACCCTTATACAGTACCTATTGTTTAGTTCTAACTTTATGGGTCATTAACCCCTGAATAAATCAATAAGGAACAAATAAACACGTCGTTGGTGCATAAAATATTGTCTAAAGGGTTCATTCGTTTTTATTATCGGTTTTAGAACTTTTTAATGTTATTTCACAACGAGTTTGCCTCTTGAGATTTGCTTTATGAGTCCCAAACGAAACATTTCATAGTACTGACCGCCAAATGGCCCGCCATTTCATTTTATACGAAGCTTTTGCGGATGAGAAACATATTCTGTGAGGAAATTAAACTGTTATGAATCCTCTTTAATATATATTTTTGAAAAATATACTCACAAAGGAAATTGTTAGTGGCATCTCAGATATATAAAAATGGGTAACCTTTGCAATGCAGCAATACACGTTTGTTATTTTTGGTGTCAGATAATTGATGTGAAAAATTGGATATCAATTATTTAATTAAATTATTTTGTATTGCAATTTTTCTATACCAACTCTATACTAGAATGTCTTCACCCTTTCGATATCATGCTGTATATTAGCCTATGTTTTATTTATTAACTCACATTCTACTGAAAACTAATAAAATCTAGAATGTAAATAATTAATTAGTAGTAATTCAGTAGAATTTAAGTAAGTAAATAAAACATAGTCTAATATACAGAATGATATTGAAAGGGTGAATATATCCTAGTATAGAGTTGGTATACAAAATTGCAAAACAAGATAATTGATATCCAATTGTTCACATCAATTATCTGACACCAAAAATAACAAAAGTGTCACTGCATTGCAAAGGTTACCTTTTTTCATTTAATTAGATTGCATTTTTGAAACGGCGACAAAATAACCATAAAACTAAAATATTTATAGCACGAATACTTTTGTTACCACGTTCAAGGAAACTTTGAACAAAGCTAATTTCATGGAACACCGAGCTGCAAAAGTAAGCAACACCGATATATAACGCAAAGTTTTTGTTCATTTCAAAACTAAATAGTGTTGTATAATCTTTTATCCTTCAAATAATAAATTGGTGGTAATAATACTTTATGGTGTATTTTTTTACGTAAGCTTTTTTGTTTCACAGGGAAAAGGGGTTCACCCATTAGTAAAAATTGCGTTTTTCCTGAATTGGAATAAAATAGCGATTTTTTATCCGATTATAGAAAAGAGTAGGTTCATTCGAATCTTTTATCTAGGAAACAGACTTTCCTTATATGAATAAAACTTACATGTCAAGGTTAAGTTAAGCCTACAAACATTAAGTTAGGGAGATATTTGATAACTACCGCAGTCAAGAAACTGGGTCGCCCAACTGTTGCTCCGTATATTACACTTACTTCTTTAGTTTAGCCAAATGTAAAGCGTTATTACCGAGGGTTGGTCGAGTTTTGGGATTCTGGTTACGTTTTAGTTTAAAGTTCTTAAATAGTGTCACTTTGGTACTATCACTTGTCATCAAGATCTAATTAATAATACTAGAGGCCCGATAGGGGTTGAAACTCGACCATAATTCGTTTAAATTTCAAGTTTGAAAATGGGGTCAAATCTTTTACTTTACGTATTATTCAAAAGTATCTGTCTAGATTATGTTTGACTTTCAGTAAAGACAAACAATATTATTAACAAAAATATTAGCATTTTGCACTCTTTCCCTATATAAGTGCGAAATTTCATACTCCTCCGTCTGCACACATTTCATAAAAAGGAGTACAAAGTTTTTGCTTCACATATTAATACATAAAAAAGTCTTGGGACATCTCAGGCACGATTATCTGAACCCAAACTAGGCAGAGCTTGTAAATGGCATCCAAACTGATAATCATACTTATACGTTTATAAATAATATGAATATTATAGATAAATTACAATCAGATATAGAAAAAATGATCGTGCTGATGACACAAAGATTTGTACTGAGTGGGAATCGAACCCGTCCGGCTTAGCAGTTAGGGTTACTAAACCCTAGAACAACAGACCAGTCAAAGTTATAATATTATAGTCAAGAAAAAATACAATATCATCATGAAGTTTCCACGTTGTTCTCGGAACCATAACATTATGGAAATCAGGCCATTGTGATTTTAAAATTACAGAATAATTGCAGTTACTCCTACACAGATTGTTCGGCGCGTGTAACCGCCTACGCATCTCGTAGCTATTTATGTAGCGACACGTGCTACGCGGCCTACGAATAGCTAAGCTTAAAATACTCCTGCGCACAAACTTACATTGAGTTAACATTTATAACTATGAATAATAAAGGTCATATTTTCAACCTTTTGGTTTTACTTTATTATGAAACTAGCTTTTGCACGCTGCTCCGCTCGCGTGGGCGTCTGTTATTGTAGCAAATTATAGCCTATAGCCTTCCTCTATAAGTGGGCTATCTAACAGTGAAATATTTTTTAAATCGGACCAGTAGTTCCTGAGATTAGCGCGTTCAAACAAACAAACAAACTCTTCAGCTTTATAATATCAGTATAGATAAACTGTAATTTGTAGAATATTTCTCCAATCCATTTATCGTATCGATAATGTTTACACCAGTTATTAAGACCTTAATTATCGTAATATCGATAAAATATGTTGGTTGTAATTACATGCGAGTGTTCCAGTTAATTTTGTCACAGTTCAGCGGGCGATGTGTAGGTAATTAATTTTCTGAACGGCATCTTTGATAAATATTGTATGACAGTGCATGACGGAGGTCGTTAGGCGGAACATAATTAGGAACAGCGTAAGGTATTGATAGCTTTACGCTGAATCATTATTTTCTAATCTAGTGCGCGATCATGATGTAATAATCTTTCATTTGTTCAGAACATTTCGTCTTTGGTTGTTTATTTTTGTTCTATCTATGTATCTAGGTAAATAATACCGAGGAATAATATTAAAAAAATGGACGTATATTTTGTAAATAAATATTGGGTTTAACTCTAGTTAACTACATATTTTTAACAAATAAAGTCTTATCTTAGCCAATTTAAAAAATCAGTCACAGAAAATTTCTGAGGCTTAGAACAAACATTAAGGAATTACCAATAAACTCTACTATTACCAACGGAAAAAAAATCATAATACACTACATTTCATCATGACGACAAACTCTGGAATGCAATTATATAAAATCCAGGGAAAGCAACGCTTAATTAAGCTGCACTCACTATTTTCAAAGAGCAGATTAAAAAAAATTGTTCATTAATTATCTCCATAAAACAAGATTTGCAAGTCTCTGGTGACATCACTTGGATCACTTCGGCTGCAGATTTCAGAGGTTAATTAAGAGTGCATTTGACGGCTCTGAAAGTGGCCATCCATCGGAATGTTATATAATATTTTTTATTTGTTATCAATCATTGATAAAAATCACCTTTTTCTTCAAAGGTTTGGCGTATAAGATCCAATTCTGATTTAGGATCTCTTAATTTTGTTCATAAATTGTACTTATTGTTTTCTGAGGCTTATGCGATTATTAGTCAATAACTACCCATAACCATGACTCCTGCACAGACATTAAAACGTCGCGAACTAAAATCAAAATAAACTACGTTAGAACCCGTTTAAAAGTAGTTTTATTTCAATGTTCTAAATTATATTTTTATAGTTTCAACTGCACAATGAAGAAATAAAAACCATTTATATCTGACAGATTTTTTGATAAAGAAGATTAAAAAAAATAGTCTAGTCTTGAATTTGATCTATAAACTCTATCTCTCTTTATTCTCTATCTCTATTTATTTTTGGTATCGGGATAAGTACTGCTATCGTCTTTAATATTGTTGGTTAGGGATTAACTAGCTACCACTCGCAGCTCTACCACTTGGATGTCGGTCGTCGCTCAATTCAATTCCATTTCATTTTGAAACTTTTGAATTTGGAGTCACAAATAAATAATGTATCGGTTTATGAATAGTAAATTTTACTTTTCAAACTGCCGAAGTTGTGTTCGAAAGTCAAAGTAACACTTTAAAAATACATTCCTTACATTATTCATTTGTTTTTTTTTTATTTTGTTAGTGTAGAAGTTAAGCTTACCGATCGCATTAAGAAATCGATACTGCGTACGAAAATCCAAATTGCTGACGTACGGTCCACGGCAAAAATTAAATTGCTCAGAATAGTTACATCTGCCGTATGCCCGACGAGCTACAGCCGAGAGCAACCACACAGTGGACACAAAGAGGATGTGGTCGTAAGCACAAAAAGATGTCGCGGACGACCCAGGAGAAGATGGCGGGACGAACTCAACACTTTTGAGTGGAACTGTGAGCATTTAATAGAGATAAATGGAAGGAGGGAAGGGTGACTCTTGCCCTGCAGTAGGGCACGAATGTCTTCATAACCTGGTTTCATAAAACGTTGATCTATTTATCATCCTCAGGTATTTCTTTGACAAATATAATAATATCGGGTTTTAGACGTTAAAAACCACTGCTGCGCTCTGGCCTCTTCCTACATAGAGAAGGAATGAGCATTGATCACTACGCTTGTTCATTGCGGGTTGGCAATTTCAGATTCCATTTATTTTTGGAAGCCAAGTTTAAACTCTCACGTTGTTTTCATTCATCGTTTGTCAATAATGTCTTAGAATGATTAAGAAAGTACATATAACTTTGAAAAAGTCACTGGCCTGGGTTCGTACCTGCAACCATGTGCATGCGAATTCAGTTATTGAACCCCTAGGCCACATCGACATTACACAGTTTATTAAAAAAGGCATTATATTTAGTATTGAGAACGGTTTGCTTTAATTGGTTGTTTGATAGTTGATGGCTTGACCACCTAATGCTAAATAGGCTTTAAATTCAAGTGCGGTGAGGTTAACCACTGTAATTAACTGACTTGTTACTAGAAACACATTGAACATGCATTTAAGGAATTGAACGTGTATTAATGAAATCATTTTTAATTAATTCTTTAACAAAGAATTGAAGAAGAGTTTATAAATAATGTAATTTCAATTATAATGAAAAATATGGTTTATTATCTGTAGAATAAAATTATAAACAATATAATTTCAATTATATTGAAAAAAAAATCTCTCGATTTATAATATGAAATCGATTTTGACAGATATTGGTAAGTAATACATAAATGATAATGCAATAAGGTTACGTTAATTTAGTTATTTATTTATTCAGGGGAAATAACAATAACAAACTATACATTGTTAAAAAATATTACTAACAACGTTGTCCACTGTAAATGTCTTAAGTTTATAATACTGTACTCATGTAACTTAAGTTTAATTAAGCATTAACAAAAACACGTAATTATGCAATGACGTAAAAAAATATATACACTAAACATTGTTTTACTGTACTACCAGCACGCTACGATGACCGTTTTGACGTTGGTCTACTCATGAAGTTTCGTATTAATTCATATACATTTGAAGGAGCCAATTGCTGTTCTTTATTGTCAATAGTGACGTGCAGTTAGTCATAAAATTTATCGAATATATTATTTTAGGTGCTGATAGCAGTGACGACAGTGAAAATAGCAGAATGGACGAATCTGATTAAATATGGCCTTTTGTGGCACCTGTTTTTTTGTCTCTTTTTGTATTAATTTGTTTCTTGTTAGCTTACAAACATGTATATTCATTTTCATTCCATTATTCAGCTTGTTCAAATATATTAAGAAAACATTTCTATACTTGTGTTATTAAACCTGTTTAATCACGTACTACTTGCAATAAAATCTTATAGATTTCATTATATTTTTTTAGAGAATAAATTGTCATTTCACATCACTATTGTAATATGTCAAAACGGCCATCATAGTATGCCGCAAGTGTATCTAATACTATGCGCAAGTCATTAAAAGAGGCTGAAAAGGAATATATAAATGTTAGCAGGAGCTAGAACGTAGAGAACTTTCTAAAAATCGGATTAAGTACTTTAACTACTCGCCGACGTATTTTCAAAGTTCCGCGGCAAAAAGAAACAGAGGTTTTGTTTTCTGGCCTTTTCTGAGTGCTCGTAAAGCTTATTCCGGTCAAAGCATTCTGAAGGCCTAGCTTACGAATTACGAAACAAATGTTTAATGTACATAATTAATGCGTTTTGCAAAGTGGCTGTAAGCGGAGTAAGCGGTGCAGAAGTATTACGTTAGCATCCAGCGTTTGATAAAGGTAAGTAGCTTGCATTGATTGTGAATTTCTTTAAAATTGTTATGCTGTAAAAATTGCAAGTAACTATTTGCAGTAACTTTTTTGATCGGCAATGATCAAAATTATTACTAAGTATAATATAGAGGTCAATGCTCGTTCCTTTTCTATGAAAAGAGGCGTGTGAGACATTTACAGGCGAATATTATAATAATAATTATGGAGGTGTGGACACGCAGGACATTCTTGACTGTCTTCGTTTAATTTTTTTCAGCTACGATGTAACAACACCTTACACCAAGAAAAATAAACATGATAATTATATTTGTTATACACACAGACGACTACTTTGACAACCTCCGTGGTCGAGTGGCGTACACACTGGTTTTCGAGGTGTCGCCAGCTCGAAGTCTCGGGTTCGATCAATGTAGAAAAAACCACTTGGCAACATTGTCTTGGGTCTGGGTGTTTATTGTAACTCTGATTCCATAGCACCAGTGCTTTAGCTACTTACTTTGGATTCGGGGCAATGTATATTAATATTTTATTTTTGGACACAATTACCGCCCAAAACCTAAAAAACCATGCTTATATTGTCCCCCATTTCGCAGTTTTGCGACAAATCAATCACTTGCAACAACAAACAACGTACTGGATTCATATTACATAAGCACACCATTTTGTTACCTCTGATCTGTATTTAGATGGATGCGGCGATCGAACTCCACAAGCAATCTATCAAACACGTGTGAGACTATAACAGTAGCGTGACGTGCATCGATCAAACTTCATACATCAGCCACTAGCTGAACAAATCATAAAGGAAAAATACTTCTGTACACAATGTCAGTCACAACAGAATGTCACTTGACTAAACCTTATCGTGTTCTGCTGTTCTGCTTCATAGAACAGTTGTGTTTTGTTCACGGTGTGTAAATCTATTTAAATAGAAGGAATCCCTATTTCCCTTGGTCTGCATCACGCATGAACGGCTGGATCAATTTTGCTAATTGTTTTTATGTCTTTTTTGTTACTGTCAGGAGAAGGTTTATACAAAAGAAAAAACTAAAAAAGTTGCGCGAATCATTAAAATTAAGGAAAATTAATATTTCTAATCCTACTTTTATAGCTTTTAAAGCTTGATTGAATTAATATCAGGGGACATTTCAAGACGATATGGCTAGACAGGATCTTTCTTACTTTTGATTTGACGTCACAGAGAAGTATGGAAGAAGAAAATATGCTGCTATTGCGATTATTTAATTAAAAGCAGAATAACTTTTGTGGAAGTTAATGAGGTTATTTGCCTCTTAGGAACTTCGTTATAAAGAATAAACCTATTTCTAGGAATTCACGGCAAAACTTGATGAAAATTCTTGACCAGACTCATAAATCCAACAAAGGTTCATAAAACCTATTAATTTCCATTTTTAGTCATAAAATTAATGCATTCCTGTAATTAGTAGCCTGACAGCGAATTTATTTAAGTTTCCTATTAAAAAATGTAAAATGAATGGTTAGTTTAGAAATTCCGAGTATACACATATAATTTCAAATTACGTTTCTGTGAATTGTCGTGCCGGTGGGTCGATAACATATGGTAGTGTGACGGTAAAACACGTCTGATAGTAACTTACTTTGGTGGTTTAACATTGTAAAGGAATTGAAAAATATAAGCTTGGTTAAATTCAATAGTAACATTTTCCTAACTTCTTATTTATTACGAGATATTTTTTTATCAGATTAGTTTTATTTATTGAACTAAATTCGGTACAGCGTTTAAACAATTATGCTGAATTAGATAATAAAATAAAAAAAATGTGAACACAGTCATTTTGAAATTTAAATGAAAATACATTTAAAAAAAAAAATCCCTAATCCCTATTATTCAATCTTCTCACAAAATCTCGAAAATTCCAACATGTCTTCCATTCAGCAAACAAATCCAAACCTGGGTTGGTTTCTATGAGCGCGTTGAGCATCTTCAACATAGGCGGTATGGGGAAACTGGATCGGGCTACCGTACGAACAATATATTGTAATGAGCTATGTATGTAAATAACCTTTTTGTTAATGCACCGAATTTAATGCAACAACTTCTAAATGTTATGGGAATATAGATACGCCATTGATTTTAAAAAACCCTATACAGGAATAATTTAAAAGGAGTGCGTATATTCTGTGTATAAAACTGAACCACTTTCCCCAAGGAACATAGGTCGAAGACTTAAAATTGAAATTCACCTTTTCATACAAAGTGACAGGTCACTTGATTTACAATTGTATGAAAAATTAATCCTGTATACATAGTCTCGTAATAAAAGCCATAGGCAAAAAAATCTTCAATTACAAATAGGTTATGACAGTTTTGTAACGAATACATTTTATCGCAATTTCCATTGAATGCGGGAATTTTTGAAATGACTAAATTTGTTTGATAATTCTTCGAGGACGGATTTGAATTTTCATTCTTGGGTTTTTTATACATCAGTGAGGTATGGTTAAATATGACAAGACTATGTATGAAATTATTATGCCATATTATAGAAGTTCCTTGACCCTAGCGAAGCCTTGTATTACCGTTATTGCTTTGGACGTATGTTATTACTTGTAATGGAGTGGAATACGTGATGGAAGAGATAGAATTGTAATATGAGATACAGCTCCAATACCACACGTGTATGTTGTAATTATAATATTGATGTAGCAATTATTGTAAGTATTATGAGTAACTAAAGCTAGATGTTGTAAAATTTTATTAGTTTTGTACGCTTCTTTGTAAAAAACAACTTAATCCCATACGAGTAGGGTTGAAATTGGGAAATAAAAAACGTTTTAAAACTGTCATCACTGTGTTATTGAAGAAAGATTTGGCAATGACTTTTGTTCAAGTGTGTGTATATGTGTATGTGTGTGTATTGTATAACAATGAACAAAAGAGAATGCGTTATTTAGCTTTTCAATTTTACAAATTGTATTCATTTATTATGATGATCAATGATATATTGAAGTAAATTTTCACATTACACGAGTTAGTAATTTGTTGCTGAACACATTACTCCTTTGCGTAAAACGATAGCGTTTGTTTCGTAAGTCGATACCTTCCTAATTGCGCGTCGATTCGGAGGTAACATTAGGTTGATTTGTTACACCACGTCGTAACCCGCAGAGAATATCGACGTGATAATCAGATAGATACGAAATTGTTAGTTAAGGATTTTGTGAACTGTTAAAAGTAAATTACTATTGTCATTTATTTGAACAAGCTCGACTCCGCAGTGTTACCCGACGATTACCAGATATTTGTTTCTTCTAAAAAATTAAATTTCAAAATAAGAGCAAATGTGTTAATACAGGGTGCCAGCTACATCCTCATCAAGTTTTATCAAAATTTGTCCAGCCGTTTGAGCGATAAGAGGTAACAAACCTACACACATACTCACAAACTTTCAGCTTTATAATATTAGAGTGGTAGTTATTTTGGACTATTTTTTCTATCCGTCTGCTCAATGTTAATAGTTTTAAAACAGCCAGCAGAGGTTAGAATAAATTATATGTTTAAAGTACCTACGTAGACAAGAAGTTGTTATTAACTAACCGGGATAAAAAAAGGAAAATGCACAACTTTAATAAATTCAATCTCAAATTATATATATGTATATATAATAACTTAATGCAATATTATCGTCGATGACACTGGCATCAGGAGCTCGTGTTTAAAACTAGCTGAAAACGTATTATTGTATCGCAAAAGTAAATTCATTTTAAGATGTTTCATAATGCCACATCATTTTCAATTTACATTAACCTCAAAATATAAAAACCAGTACACTATTCGTTATTCTTGGAACGTCATAACCACTGCAACTAAGTTTGTTTGTTCGTAAGTGCCTTTTAGTGATTATTAAGTAACCTTACTTGCAGCTGACATTGACACAATGTTGCCTTAAAACATTCACAGCAAAGGCATTAAGTGAGTGATTGTACATCATATAGTAAATGACAAATGAAACATTGCTGATGATTGTACATTCATATTATGAAGTACTGTTCCCAGATTACTTTTTTTAATATCGTACATTCGTTTGCATTGTCATTTCAGTTTTGAGTGACGTCGACTGACCTATATTCAAGTCAGCTTTTTATAAAATAAAAACAACGCGTAATCATTCTGTTGAATTTTATGTATTGAATAAAAAAAATAAAGCCACGTAATTCGGTAACAAACACAATGTAAACATAATAAAGAATATCTTTAAAAGATTTAAATAGAGTTTCGAAGGTACCATGACCCAATTCTGATAAGGGTAAGTTCTTTTTTTATGAAACGGTCGACTATTTTCTGGTGACAAGGGTCACACAAATATTCGTCCCGTGCAGGTATCGATATCTTCTGTAATCGGGAACATACCGATCGAGCGATAATTAAAATCGTAATATATTTGCAACTATAATAATACTCAATTCTGTGGGACCGAACTCAATAGTTTAATGATTAATTTGGCTTTCTGCAGCGGTACCTCTTGCGTGTACGTCGTTAATGTCTGCAAAAAGTATAGCTTATGTTCTATCTTAAAGTTGAAACTAACTCCAAACCAAATTTAATATAAATCGGATGGTTAGTTTAGACGTGAAAGCGTTATAGAGCAAGAGCCCACGACGGCCAGACCTTCGTCATTTTATAAAAGCTGAAAGTTCTTCTGTGCATGTATATATATAAGATAAGAACGACCAGCGACTATAGAGTTTGGGTTGTGGTTACTTGGGCAGGTAACCGGTAGTAAAGGTGTACAAAATAGTACCTTAAATTCGTTAAAGTATAAAGCTCAATTTTTTTATATTTTCTTTGGGATAACTTTAGAAATCTTGTCATCCATTGCCGGACACTTATGACAGTTGCTACCCCCTGCCAGACACCCCTAAACGTGAATAAATTTTAACTATACTTTCGTTATAGTATAAAAGCTAAATTTTATATACAGGGTGTAAGGGACAGCCCTCCGCTAACTGACAGGGTATATTCAGCTCCTTCTTCCGAACCATATTGCACCGGAAATTTTCTCAGGATTTTTTTTCATTTTTTATCTATTTTTACAGTTAATATTGCTTTATTTCAATGTAAAATAACATTATCTAGACGCAGCAATCCATTATTTAAAATAAAACAGCTGAAATAAAAAAAACAGCAATGTACTGAAATACTCTAACAAACGGCGACGCGCGGATCAGCTGTTTACTTTTCGCCTAGCTACCTACAGAGTTCACATAAGTCACCGCATGCCGAGAGTTCCCGAACGCGGCTCGCACTCGCTCGGCTGTTTCCGTTGCAGATTGCACAACTTGCACTTGCACGACAGTGTTGCCAACGATAATGCAGGATCGAGTTTTATGTAATTTCAATGGAATTCGGTAATGTTTGCCTACGTGTTTACCATGTACGACTAGAATAGTCTAAATTAGGCTTTATTTTTTATTGGAACTAAAAACAGTTTTTATAAATTATGAGTATTACTTAATTTACATTTAAATAAACCAATTACAGATGCTCACTTAAGCTTAAATTCTTCCGAGATCGGAATAAGAGGCGATAATAATGCTCATCATCCTAATCTCTGTATCCATTTTGTTCATAAAAATAACCCAGTATCAACCCGCTTCAAACCAGTTAAAACTAAGAATTACTTTGACATACGACAGCTACCGATTGATAGTCGAGTTGGGAATCGAAACCGCGGCGGGTTGAAGCCCAACTTTCTGCCACTGGGCTTTCACTACTATTAATTGATAAATAATCGTTTATTTTTTCTACAATAAATTAAAGATTAAAATAAATGAAAAACATAAACATAAACATAAATGATTAAAAAGATTACTTTTTAATCATTTAGTAAAGTGTAATGTTAGTGTTTTTTTTTTTGCAAAAGTGTGCAAAAGTCGTGAAGCAGGCAACACATTTTCGTGCAGTTCACAAAGCAGCTCGCCGCGCTGCCCGCTCCTTTTAGTTCGTGCCGCGCTATCGTCCTGTGAGTGCATATTCGTGCCGCGTCTTGTGGTTATTGCGCTCGCACATCGCGAAGTTACGTGTGTTACGTCTTAGTTTTAGCTACCTACTTTACGGTTTTGGATATTTTTTGTTGTTTGTTTGTGTTTGTGAGTGGATAATGGCTTTGTTTAGTGCTCGTGAGTATGGGGAAATGCTCATGTGCTACGGGGAAGCTCGGGGAAATGCTAGGGAGGCGCTCAGAATTTACGTTGATAGGTATCCTAATCGTCGTCATCCGTCAGACGCCCGGATAATTACAAATGCCTATCAACGCGTGCTAGACAACATACCTATAGTTCCCAATCAGGAAGGCGCTGGGAGACCAGTTCGGGGTGGAACCGCAGAAAGAGTTTTAGACTTGGTTCGACAAAATCCAAGGCTAGGCACACGCACTGCAGCTCGATTAATGCGGCGAAATCATGGAGCCCGCGTCTCACACTGGTTCGTGCACAAAACGCTGCGGAGGGATCAGCAACGTCCATACGTCATACGCAAGGTCCAAGCCCTATTGCCTCGAGATCGTGGTAATCGAGTAGCGTACTGCCGGTGGCTGCGGGCTGAACAGCACCGAAATCCAAATTTTATCTCCCACGTGATATGGACCGACGAGTCGACTTTTACGCGAAATGGTATGTGGAATCGTCGAAATGCTCATCTCTGGTCGCATACCAACCCCTTCGAGATCCAAGAGTCCGGACATCAGACGCGTTGGTCGGTAAATGTCTGGGCAGGAATTTACGGAAATAAAATTCTGGGGCCTGTGTTTCTACCCCATCGCATGACCGGGCCGCGCTACCTTGATTTCCTCCGTGATGACCTGGAAAGAGAGCTAGAGATCCTCCGTGACGAGTTGGACAGGGAATGGGAAGCCCTGGATGATGCACCACTAGCGCAATTGCCGATGATGTGGTTCCAGCACGACGGCGCTCCTCCGCACATAACGATCCCAGTGCGTTCGCATTTAAACGCCACCTTTCCTAATCGTTGGCTTGGCAGATTTGGACCTCAACCATGGCCAGCGCGATCGCCAGATCTAACGCCATTGGACTTCTTTTTGTGGGGCTACGTTAAGGAAAGAGTGTTCGTTAGTGCATGCGCGAGTGCGGAGGAAATGCGAGACCGCATAACAAACACGTTCCAGCAGCTGCGTTACAGTTGTAACGAGGATCCCACGTTGCTGCCCCGCCTACACGCGGAGACCCTACGCCGTGCCAATGTGTGCGAACGCCTCGGTGGTGGCCACTTCGAGCCATATCTCATACGACCGGAGCGATTTTAAGGTAGGATTAACCTTAATTTTTTTTGTTTATGGACATTGTGTTTGAATGTTTGCCATGTGTTCTTATGTACCTAAAATTCGCGCAGCTATCTGCCCAATTTGGTTGCTCTCGTTAGCTTTGACGCGATGTGATCACAGATGCGCGCGAGCGCTTTGATGCCGTAGCGGCGGCGCATGGCGGTCGCGCTCGCTATGCGACGGGACCGCAGTGTTAGTGATACATTGCGTGCGACGTAATCAAACAAATCAGGTTTCTTGAATTTCCATAATGTACCTGAAATAATTTCATGTACCTATGAGCTAAGTATGGTATACTGAATACACCCTGTCAGTTTCCGGAAGGCTGTCCCTTACACCCTGTATGTTACTTGGGGACCTTAAAAAAATGTTACCTCAGTAGCCGGACAGTTTTAATGGTTTTTACATCTTGCCAGACACATTGAAAGTCCGCTGTAGGTGCGAGCGCGAGTACTCAGTCGACTGCGATCTTTTAAGATATCCAATAAAAAATTCGTTACGTTCTGAGGAAACGTTAAAAAAATGACAAACTGTTTTGAAAATCACAAAAAAACATAACCTTAAATATAAAGACATTATTTTGCCTGATGGTTTTTTTGAAAATGGTTATCACCGGGGATGTTATAAAAAAGCATTTACAGGACTTGTGAAAAAAATACTTTACTTCTGAACCTGAAAATTCGACAAAAAACAGTAAAAAAACAAAAATTAGCCAGTATACCTACAGACAATAGCTCAACAACCTCGTTGTTGATACTTAAGTTGACCACAGAACCATCTCATTTACAGTCTTCCTCTACAGAATCTTCAATAACATTGCTATCAAGTTTAACTTTTGAACCAATAGGACTTCAATCTACAACTTCTCAAGAAAATATTGAAATTTTTGAACCAGATGTTAGTGAAGATGATTCAACTCAGGATGCAAATATTCTAACCGAAAAAGAAGCTAATTATATCGACTATCAAATTTTATTGTTTGTCTGTTTTGTAACAAAAAATGCTTCCACTTCATAAAGCTGATACCAACCAATTTAAATCTAGTGTACTACCCAACATCGAAAGTCAAGAGGAGTATGCAGAATTATTTAATAAATTGAAATAAAAACCTGGTTCAAAAATATCTTATCATACAAAATGTAGAATTAGTTTCAATAATAAAATATCCTCTTCTAAAAAACCATCCAGTAAAAGTGATTGGCATTTTCATCGGGAAAATCACCAATTAGCTTTTAATGAAATGAGGAAGACGTAATTATTAAGAAAGGTCGTTGTTATACATTAGTATGAAATTTATAAAAACGATTAAATATTTTATTTACATGTAATTATACTTTTTTTTATTTTATGATATTAAAATAACCTTTTTTTACTTTATATAACATGGCTATGAACGTAATGAAATTACTTTCTATTGGATATCTTTTAAGATCGCAATCGACTAAGCACTCGCGCTCGCACCTACAGCGGACTTTCAATGTGTCTGGCAAGATGTAAAAACCATTAAAACTGTCCGGCTATTGAGGTAACATTTTTTTATAGGTCCCCAAGTAACATATATAAAATTTAGCTTTTATACTATAAAGAAAGTATAGTTAAAATTTATTCAAGTCTAGGGGTATCTGGCAGGGGGTAGCAAAACAGACAAACAATAAAATTTGATAGTCGATATAATTAGCTTCTTTTTCGGTTTGAATATTTGCATCCTGAGTTGAATCATCTTCACTAACATCTGGTTCAAAAATTTCAATATTTTCTTGAGAAGTTGTAGATTGAAGTCCTATTGGTTCAAAAGTTAAACTTGATAGCAATGTTATTGAAGATTCTGTAGAGGAAGACTGTAAATGAGATGGTTCTGTGGTCAACTTAAGTATCAACAACGAGGTTGTTGAGCTATTGTCTGTAGGTATACTGGCTAATTTCTGTTTTTTTACTGTTTTTTGTCGAATTTTCAGGTTCAGAAGTAAAGTATTTTTTTCATAAGTCCTGTAAATTTGCTTTTTTATAACATCCCCGGTGATAACCATTTTCAAAAAAACCATCAGGCAAAATAATGTCTTTATATTTAAGGTTATGTTTTTTTGTGATTTTCAAAACAGTTTGTCATTTTTTTAACGTTTCCTCCGAACGTAATGAATTTTTTATTGGATATCTTAAAAGATCGCAGTCGACTGAGTACTCGCGCTCGCACCTACAGCGGACTTTCAATGTGTCTGGCAAGATGTAAAAACCATTAAAACTGTCCGGCTACTGAGGTAACATTTTTTTATAGGTCCCCAAGTAACATATATAAAATTTAGCTTTTATACTATAACGAAAGTATAGTTAAAATTTATTCACGTTTAGGGGTGTCTGGCAGGGGGTAGCAACTGTCATAAGTGTCCGGCAATGGATGACAAGATTTCTAAAGTTATCCCAAAGAAAATATAAAAAAATTGAGCTTTATACTTTAACGAATTTAAGGTACTATTTTGTACACCTTTACTACCGGTTACCTGCCCAAGTAACCACAACCCAAACTCTATAGTCGCTGGTCGTTCTTATCTTATATATATACATGCACAGAAGAACTTTCAGCTTTTATAAAATGACGAAGGTCTGGCCGTCGTGGGCTCTTGGGCTATTACAGATAGACAGATTTGCTTTCACATTAATTATTATACTAGCTTCTGCCCGCGACTTCGTCTGCGTGGACTTCAGAATTGGGTCCAAAAATAAATTAAAAATGTGAAAATAATGAAATGTGGAATAAAATTTTTAGCTTGTGCTGTAGGTAATAGAGAAAAATATCAAATTTCAAAGCTGCCTGCCCACGGCTTAGCTCGGAAACAATTTTAAATTTTCCCTCGGGAACTACTTAAGGAATCGGAATAAAAGGTAGCCTATGTTCTTTTCCATGTCAAAGACTACATGCATGCCAAATTTCATGCAAATCCGTTCAGCCATTTTTGCGTGATTGAGTAACAAACATCCAAACATCTAAACATCCAAACATCCACACTTTTCTATTTATAATATTAGTAGGATAGTGGACTCTTTGCACGAGCAGCACAGTATAAATACCTATAATTTATACAAACACCTCTTGGATCACCCTACCTATAGCTGGTAACTGAATTAAAATCCCTTGCGTAGTTTAAAAGGTCTAAATGTACAAACAGCGGTAGCGACTTTGTTTTATACTATGTTAAGAAGAAGTAGTAAGGCTCTGTTGATTGTCTGGTACAAATATGTACATTTAAATTTAAAATATATATAGTTCGTATGCTAATAAATATTCATAAGCTATACTTCAAGGATCAAACTATAATATCGTATCAAGAAATGTCACGAAAAGCAATCATTTCTGTATTCTGAACGGATTAAAGGGACACAGCTGTTTTGGCGAATTTCAATCTACATACGTATCGAAAGTTTTTGAAGTGAAACTTCTTTTGGCGCATGAGGGTAAAATTTTTACAGATGAAACGTCACGCCGGTATGCAACGGAAGTAGTAGAATACATTACAATGTCTTTGAACGGAAGTGTCAGAAAAGAGAGAGAGAGTGATCGAGACCATGAAGGTTTTCATCTATACCTTCATGATCGAGACCGATTGAGAGAGAGTAAGACAGGGCGAACGTAGCATGAGCAACTAGCCGTGGAGTGAGAGTATAGCAAGCGAGTGAGAAAGATTGAGAGAAAAAGTGAGACAGAGCGAACGTCGTATCACGCATAGTGCTATCACAGTCTTAACATCATACAGTCGTTCGACGAAGACGTCTAGACAGGGCAATCGTGCGGGGTGCGAGGGGCGAGACGGGGGAAGGGCGCTCCCGAGCTGCATACATTACCATGTTAGTAGCTCGGGAGCTAACTTTCAGGGCTATCTGGTGTTAGTTTAGTTCTATTAGTTTTAATAAATATAATAATTTTATTAAAATGGGTGCCAAGAAACCAAAATGGCGTCGACGACAATTTGCAAATTTTTCGTCATGGGTGTCATTTTCATGATTCCCGAGGTCGCTTAAACGATTATGGGGTCGAAATTAAAACCCAAGATGGCGCCGAGGAAATTTTGCAAATTTTTCGTCATCGGTGTCATTTTCATGGTTCCCAAGGTCGCTAAAAACGATTATGGGTTCGAAATTAAAACCCAAGATGGCGCCGACGACAATTTGTAAATTTTTCATCATGTGTGTCATTTTCATGGTACCCGAAGTCGCTAAAAACGATTATGGGGTCGAAATTAGAATCCAAGATGGCGCCGAGAAAAATATGCATTTTTTTCATCATGGGTGTCATTTTCATGGTACCCGAGGGCGCTAAAAACGATTATGGGGTCGAAATTAGAATCCAAGATGGCGCCGAGAAAAATATGCATTTTTTTCATCATGGGTGTCATTTTCATGGTACCCGAGGTCGCTAAAAACGATTATGGGGTCGAAATTAGAATCCAAGATGGCGCCGAGAAAAATATGCATTTTTTTCATCATGGGTGTCATTTTCATGGTACCCGAGGTCGCTAAAAACGATTATGGGGTCGAAATTAGAATCCAAGATGGCGCCGAGAAAAATATGCATTTTTTTCATCATGGGTGTCATTTTCATGGTACCCGAGGTCGCTAAAAACGATTATGGGGTCGAAATTAGAATCCAAGATGGCACCGAGAAAAATATGCATTTTTTTGTGATAAGTCATTTTTAAGATTTGCGAGGTCACTAAAAATACAAATGAGGTCAAGCTTTCGCGGAAATGTCTATCGCGCAAAAGTTCCTGATCCAAGATGGAGGACATTTCTCTATATGAAATTACATGTATTCGTCTCAATCTCAATCTAGAATTTTTGCATGTGAGACCATAGACGAAGCGCATTTGCATAATAGTTACTGTTTTACAAATTGTGTATCTCGCTATTGTTAATTATTGTAACAATACTTATTTTTATTTATTTTAGATAAGCGTTATGTCAAACAATGTAAATATTGAAGAAATAAATTGAAAAAATTAAATTTATAATTTACATTAATTTTCAACACTTTTTTTATTTTAATGACAATTAAATTCCTAACCTATCTTCCTTTTTCCCTTCCTCTTAATCTTGGAAATTTAAAGTTTTAGATTTGTATAAATATAAACAAGATTTATAAATTAGTTCGCCAAAGAAGTTTCACTTCTAACATGTGTACTTTGTACGCACGCATGTTTTTTACATGAGTAGGTAATTGTAATCTTGACAGAAGAAAGATATCAAAGAAATACAGAGTAGGTGACGATAATAGTACTTACTATTGTGAATGGTTTTATCAAAATAATGAATAGGTTCGCCATTGTTCCTTGTCCAAACTAGTTGTGTTTTCAGGAACTAAACCAAAACAATGAAGTCGCTATAACACACCTACAAAATACTTTTTTTTCAGTATTTTTAAATAACATAACGTGTCTTTCGACACTGTAAAGGAAATCTTTTATAAGGTATTTCTTACAAATACAGAAAAGTATGAAAACTATACATTTGTTTTTAAAACATAAAACAATTGCTTCGCGGTTGTTTGTTTGGGTTTTTCATTGAATTTTCACTGTGATTAAATAATACTGTTTCATATTTAGTAGCTTATATGTTTGATATTCATTATGCAGGCAGTATAATGTTACATTTGGCGAAAGGGTAAATAGCCATTTGGGAAATATTAAACTAAATCGAAAAGACATCTCTAAAATGCTTGTTTTTCATAGAAAAAACTAGACCTAAAATTACGGAAATTCTCGTGAAGCTAGTATATCCTAAATGGAATAAACCAACTGTTTTTTTACATTTTCAATCAATCACGCGCCTCTGGCATCTGTCAGGAACAGGTTTTTTCAAGTAAATTTATCGGTAAAATAATTTCTCAAAACGTAATATGAACGAAACACAATAATAACTTGATTAATATATTAAAAATGAGAAGTTGTTTACTTGCAAACATGCCAAAGCAGGTCACTATAGTGCTTTGAACTCGCTTGTTTGGGATAGCTAAGGTTTTTATAGATATTAAACATCACGCTAATACCACACACGATCTTGTTATGAAGGCAAAGTTTGTGTGTGTGTGAATGTTTGTTATCGCTTCACCCTCAAGCGTCTGGACCAATTTTAATGAAATTTTGAGGTGTCAAACATCTTTATAAAAACTTAGGCAACTTTTTATCGGTATACAGGATATGTAATGTAAACGCGGGCTAGTTTTCCGTAAATCGAAGTATTTTCTTGCGTATTTTTGCGTTATTATACAGCGTCTGTATACAGGATTATTTTTTATGGAGTGCGTATATTCTACGAGGTAATCAGGTGCATAAAACTGAACAGCTTTCCCCAAGGAACATAGGTCGAAGTCTTAAAATTGAAAATCAATTTTTCATACAAACATAAGTCACGTGACCTGTCACTTAGTATGAATATTTAATATAGAACAGACAAGTCGAAAGTATTACGTACATTTAATATAATTTAATCGATTTCTATCACCATGCTCTCGTCTGCGGGTCTTATAAAATCGTAAGAAACAGAGATAATATCAACATTTTGTCCGGTATATCTAAACGTCATATCCTAAATCACTCAGACGCTACATTGTAATCCACTTGCGTATCCATTTCATACAAATCCATTTAGCTGTTGGAGTGGTTTTAAGTGATATGTTGCAAACATAGCAATGTAATAATGCCAAAATTGATACATAACTTTGAGTGAATGGAATAGTGTATCATGATCTCTTGTGATACAAAAATTGATAGATAATCGTTCGTTATGGTAGTATACATAATTATATGGGACATATAATAAGGATGAAAGACGCTTAACAAACATTATTACCATTTAAAAAAAAATCGAACTAGATTCAATACTTTAAGCGACTCAAAAAACAAAAGCAGAAATAAAATTATTTAATTATTTACCTTATTTACTCAATTATTAAGTTAACTATTGATCGGCTTTAAGTCTATTCCCGTGCCGAATTGGAGTCGGTACAGACTTTAATGGGATTGACTTGTAGCCGAATACCATTTTTTTTTAATAGACACCTTTATAAAAACTGATCTGTTCTTCTGACTTACAAAGCGGAAACTAGGAAAAGATAATCGAACACTTATACTTATGCTATTATTTATTTTAAGGTACTGTTTATCGTTTATTATTTTAATGTAATTAAAAAACTTAAATACAGCTTATCTACTACAAGAAAGTCAATGCCATTTACTTTAATTACGCGTTAAATACCATCAACTATTAGTAACGATTAGTGTCATAATCATTATAATTAAGTGGTGATAAACCTTCATTACGTCGCTCTCACCGTCATGCAGTACTGGCTACACTTGGCACTCGGCCATAATCACCCACTGGCAGATGTAGGTACTGGCACTGCCGGTCTGGCACCAACAATAGTCCAGCACCATCAGGATTACACAACACCTAAATTAAAGACAGTCAGTTGTTATTGATACTGGAAAACAAAAAAGTTTGTACTGAAAATTAGCTAATTTCCAAGTTCTAAAATACTAAAGATTTTTAATAGAATGTATTGTTGGCACAGTCCACAGGAAAATAAGGTGAACACAAATTAACATTGTAGAGTGTAATGTATGTTGTAGGTAGCATAAAATAACGTTTACGATGTACATAATATTACACGTATTGCCAATGTATAGACCGTGCCATGAAAGATGATAACACACCACGTGGCTTGACTTGCGCAGTAGTTGATTTATAGGATTTTTATATACTTTTGCGAAATGAGATTAGAAGGGGCAAGGGACCGGGTGTCATCGGATGGCGAAAAAGGCGCGGATCCTGTAAAAGCTTCACACTACTGACGCTCGCTATGTCTCATTTTTCGTGGCACGAACTCTGTCGTATTCGAATAAAAAAATAAAAGAGTTGTCAGCCAGTCTGTCATACATCGCATACTAGAAAAGTTGATTCCCATGTTAATATGATTTTGTTTGTTCAACGAATTTAGTTTTCAACTGTACCAATAATACACAGATTCAGAGGTTTATATTCAGTCTATGCCAATTCTCTGCTTGTATCAATTGATCTGAATTGATACGAAGATTTGGTTGAAATCGGTTTGTAGAGTTTGGAATGTATGCTAGTTTAACAAAATTAATGCTTATAAATTATCTTATATGTACCTACGGGTACAAAGAGTGTCAATCGTACATGTTTAAAACGTTAGGTCACATGTAAGGCGTGGGTTTATTTTTATTATTTACGGACTAGCCAACAAAGACGTTTGTGTAAAGTCTTCGATAAAAGCCTAAGACCAGTAGTGGAGGACAGTTTAAAAATGAAATAACGTCACTGTTTCATGAAAAGATTTGTTTTTATAAACATACCTTATTTGTACAACATGCCTACGGTACATACATACAACTATTAAAAATAATATTTGTCGCGATAGTAATGCCAGCTTAACTTAAAATGGCTAAATAATAAACACGTCGATCCGTCACTTTAACTTTTAAAAATGGAAAACAAATAAAATATTAACAATGACAGATATAAGCGGTCATGTGCCGCTTTTTCGATAATTGGAATGCCGATTGAGCTGCCTTGAACACCTGTATTCAGACGAAATACGTTTATAGAAATTGAGGTAGCATCAACTCTATAATCTTTGGCAAACTACATTAAAAATACTGGATCGTTATAATTGTGTCAATCACGGAAGATAATGTGGTGCAACACCCACAGTCAAACCGCTAAACCGATTTTGTGGGAGAATGTTTTAATTAAATATTGTTTCTCTTTTATAATAATAAATAATAATAATAAATACTTAAAATTTTATATGTAACTAGTTGTAGCCCGCGACTCCCCACCCGTGTGACTGTAGGGTATCGCGGCAAAAATAGCCTATGTCCCGTGTCAGGCTCTAGAATATCTCTGTACTTAAATTTCATTTAAATCGGTTCTGCTGTATTGTCATTATTGCGTAACACACAGACAGACAGAGTTACATTCGCATTTTAATGTATTAGTAAGGATTGAGCTCTTAATTAAAGAAAAAGAAGAAATTTAAACAAAATAAGGTATTCTAATTAGTTAAACTTAATAACACATCAATACTAAGCACTAAACAGACTGAATAATATGACCTACTAGAGCTGGGGCCCGCGCTTTCACCGGCGAAAATAGGTTCCGTTCCCGAAAAACATGTGATCCATAACAATAATCTGTCTCATTCACTCACCCACTTTTATATTATTAGATAAAAAACTATTTTTTTTTTAAATCTTCTTTTTAATTTCATACAAACCTTGTCCTGACAATAAAAAAAATGTCGTGGGAAGCTATGCGCGAACGAACATTTTGGCAATCCACTTAAATTTACATAGCTTCGTTTTCAAGAAAAAACCTGTGATACAACCTACAATCCTATTCTTGGTACTAAAATAGCCAAACATTATATCTCGGAACAAAAAAATACTTAAGTACATTTCTTCTAAAACTCCAGATGGAAATCATACAAGCGGCGGTAGCCTAGAGCGTCGGACTTGCGATCATTTAGTTGCTGGTTCGAATCCCACCCACTACCGACGTGAACCCTCTCGTAACACAAGCATCTTAGCTTAGCACGAGGGGTTAACGAAATTACTAGTAATGTGCGACCCACATTGCTAGTAATCTCTTTCATTGATTTGGTCCACGTACTAAATTATGAAATAGAAATTTCATAAATAAACCTGCAATAAATATTATTCACTATACTGAAACGAATGTTAAGCGTTAGTTCGTAAATTAGGAACAGCTCATTTTCGTTGAAACGGTAATTTTTTCGCCCCTCTTTACGGCCACTATAACTTATTGCTCGTAAATCTACTTCGTAACTATTTCATACTGTATTTAATGGACCCGTTATAATTAAAACTATTATTCTGTTATGTGGAGTTTAAAATTAAAACCGTGATTGGAATCCATTGGTTTGCAAGTGTAGTTGACGATTATTCGTAGGTTAGGTAAAAAGTCTAGCTTTAGTCTAGTCTCTCCCTCCCCCCTAGCCAAATGACATTTCTACAAGCGTCAACGCTAATCAAATCGCTCAAATGTATGAAAGTGACAAGTCTAAGTCACGTGACTTATCGAAACGAATTGTCATTGACTAAAGGGGCTGTATTTTTTTATCTTCGCTTTCATTAAAGATGGCGATAAAAACGAGCTCTAACTGGCATACTTGCCTCCATATGTGTGGTTGATTTATGTTCCAATTTGAGACCCTACTTCAGTCTAATTGTATAGCAATCGGCCTCTACTTATTCAGCAACAGAAAATAACCATGTATACACAGATCATTTTACTTGCTTTGCCTTATTATTTGTGTTAAATAACTGCTTATTTAGTAAGTGCGCTTAGAAAGTAAGCAATTTTCTCCTAGACCCCCCCCCCTTGAAAACGTAATGTCTTTCTATCCATCCTAAGGTTGTCCAGTAGACATCGATATTAGTGATAAGTGAGGTTGCACCTTAAAATAACCCCCCCCCCCCCCTCTAAGGAGAATGGGCAGCAGCGTTTTCCTAAAGAACGAATACAAAACTATAAACTGCGACCTTAAACTATGTCCAGCTGTGGACCGCTATAAGCTGCATTGAAGCTATGTAAAATGTTGGTGTACAATAAAGTACATTCTAGAAAACATCTAACAGCTGTATTCCAGTTCTAAATCTGACTAAACGCATAGAATCATCGGTACCAGTAGAAGCTGCGCATAGTCAACTGTGACGTTTAACAAAAGCGGGCTTAACAATGGCTCGCCGTCCGCCACACGAACAAATTGACATATTTCTATCCGTTCCATTTCGATCTAGGCTGTGGTTATCGCACATCTCGACAAATAATACCAACGTTTCTCTTTATGACAGCATAATAGATATGACTGAATTGAATATGAAGATTGAATGGTAAGCTTTGAATAATATTGCAATACAACGTTCGATTTCGAATTATGTTTAGCTATAACTTACAACGAAGGCGGTAGTCTAATGGCTATGGCGTGGGACTTACGAACATTTGGTTGCCATTTTACCGCCGACGTGAACCCACTTGTAACACAAACATTTGGCTTAGCACGAGGGGTTAAGAATACTAGTTATGTGAGTCTCATATTGCTAGAAATCTAAAAAAAAATAGAAAAAAGGAAGTGAATAATTTATCTTACACTAATCTTCTAAATGCGGGAGTTTGGATAGATCTATGGATAGATCGTTATTTATTACTCAGTCACGCCGGAATGTTTGCTCGGGATGATATTTGGAACAGATGTACTTTACTACCTGGAATAGCGTATATACCTATTCCTGATGGTGCATTGGGAACGGTAAATACGCGGTTGAAACCGGGGGATTTCTAGTATTTTAGTTTTATCTATTCAGGTTGTCTGCAAAATAGATTTTAAAATTAAAATAAAGATAATTGATATAAAAAAATATATAGAATAGGGCGTCGGACTTGCGATCATGTGGTTGCGGGTTCGAATCCCACCCATTACACTACCGACGTGAACCCACTCGTAACACAAGCATCTTAGCTTAGCACGAGGGGTTAACGAGATTACTAGTAATGTGCGACACACATTGCTAGTAAACTTATACTTACTAAGTATGTCTTTAATAGTCTGCTTGTAATAAACTGAATAGTTTCATAATAATAGGTATCAGTTGTGCACACCGTGTTGTTTTTTGTTGCTGTCTTAACTTCGTTTTTCTATTTTAGTATTTTTTTTTTCATCTTAAAAAGGCTTATTTGCAATTTGGTCTGTACATCACTAGTATTATTGTCAACTCCTCATGCTAAGTTGCTTCTGTTACGTGTGGGTTCACGTCGGTATTGCAATGGGTGGAATTCGAATCCGCAACCATATGATCGCATTTCCGACGCCCTTCTCAACCACTTTAGATATATAAACACCCTCCAGACAATTTCAATTTTGTTTCCTGGTTATTGAAAGTGGGAGCTGTCTCAAAATCAATATCTCCACTCGCCTATTCCATTAGACTATTGCTTCTTTAATATTTCAGTTCTATCCAGACTATTCCAATAATAAGTATTAGATCCGTTGATCGTTATCATTAGATAATAGGTAAGTGAACTCTTGATTCCAATTCCAGTAAAATCAAAAAGTTTTTTTTTGAGGAAAGGAAAATATGTTATGATTTTCAAACTACTACAAGAATATATGAACAAGTAATCTAATAACAAATTTACTCAATCCCACCTTATCGACACTGAGAACGTTAATTAACTTCAATGGAAAGAAAGTTGTTGATTTATCTATACTTATTTCGCAGATTACTAAGATAATCTCCCTTAAAGCCTAGTGTACATTAAATTGTTTTTAGAACGTATCAAAATTTATGTCACTAGCTGGAGAGACGTTGTTCTGCCATATAAAAAAAATCTGGAGTTCAGGGGTGTGAAAAATAGACGTTGGCCAATTCTCAGACCTACCCGATATGCACACAAAATTTCATACTAATCGGTTCAGCCGTTTCGGAGGAGTTTCGTAGCAAGCATTGTGACACGAGAAAGTTATATAATGGAAGATTTTCTCAATGCAAGTAGGTATATATAAAATAATTCTCATTGTTTTCCAACTGACTTTTGATGTTAACTGTACTTAAGCGCTGGCTCGATTTCTATCTGCAAATATTTGTTCGAAGTCTAGGCATTATGCTTGAGATAGTTCATGCCTGTAGAACATCTGTGGTATAGAAATATTCCGATGAGGTAACGTTAGAATACATTGTAGTCCGCAACTATCGCGAACACAAACTTAGGAAGAGGAAAGCAGGTACACTCAATAATAAAAGTATTAAACTAATAACTGTACCGTTATTTTTGTTAGCTTTCTCATAATTGGAATTATAATTTATCATTTATTATTATTTATTTATTTTAATTTCTTAACAAAAACGACCATTGGTCAGTTACATTTGCTAGACAATATTATAAAACAACATTACAGTTATAAAATACACTGCTTGCAAGTTCGAACCCAAGACAGTATCAATGTAATTATATTTTTTGTGTTTTTTTATTACTATGACTCCGCTGTCAATCTGTCCGTTTGTCCGTCCGTCTGTCACCAGGCCGTATCTTGTGATTGATACTTAGTCAGTTGAGATTTTCACAGATAAGAAGAATTTCAATGTCGTGGTGGTCTAACGGTTCAATGACCGGATTCGTCTGCACATGGTTGCAGGTTTGAACCCAGGCACGTACCAATGTGACTTTTTCAAAGTCATATGACAGTGGTGATCAATGCTCCTTCCTTCCCTATATGGAAAAAGGCCTGTGCCCACAATGAGACATTTATAGGCCGGTATTATAATTATTTCAGTTGGTGATGCATGATACTAGAGGGAGCTCTCATACAACAAACTTGTTTTTTCTACCATGTTTTTAGATGAATGGTACGGAACTCTTCGTGCGTGAGTCTGACTCTCACTTGGCTGGTATTTTTAGTCTAAGCAGTAATTGCGAAGAAAATCATCGTGAAGAAACATGAATTCCAAACTGCCCCTTAGACAAGGTACACTTCTAAAAGCGTTTACGATAATAGAAATCGCTTAAATGACAGTAAATGCATGGAAATGAAACTTATCTTTGCTAAGTCACGTGACTTAGAATTGTCACTTTCATACATTTGAGCGATTCGATCAGCTTTAACCACTGTAAATTATGAATAAGAATATTTATTTTGTATGAGTACATAAAGCCGGTATGAAAATTAAAAAGTATCCGACATCATTAACCAATGCATGGTGTACATAATTAAAAATGAAGTTATACATTATTGTCAAAAATAGAACAACAATTTTTTTTTCTTTTTTTTAACTAATAATCACGAAGTCTTAAAACAAAGTTACGTTACATAAATGCATATTGTCTAAGGGGGCTAATGACGTCAATATTCCAATGTGCGAGCGAGAAGGGTGATAAATGTTCTTCATTTTCCTAATAATGCAGGCTCTTGCCTAGCAGTTTGTCACAGTATTACAAAGACAGTGGGTAAGCTCTTTAAGGATTACAGAATAGAAATTGTTCGACGGGCAGTCCTAGTTCAAACAAGAATTTTCATTATAAAATTCCTAGCCTTTGGAACTCAATTTTGCCATTGACTGAATGACTAGCCCTTGCGAAATTAAAATGTTTTATTGTAACTGGATTTAGACATTTTAATGACGTGACGAGACATAACCTTAAAAAATACTTAAAATAAACATATATAATTTGTAATAATATCTTGGGACAACTAATACACGGCCTTCTGATCCCAAACTAGGCAGCCCCCCTAGCCAAGTTACATTTCTACAAGCGTTTACTATGATAGAAATCGCTTAAATGACATTAAACGTATGGAAATGACATTTAATTTCGATAAGTCACGTGACTCAGACTTGTCAGTCCCATACATTTGAGCGATTCGATGAGCGTTATCGCTTGTAGAAATGTCACTTGGCTAGGGGGGCAGAGCCTGTATATGACGACCAGTCAACTGATAAATATACTTATATATTTCTAAATACGTACATATTCCAGGTAAATTACTCTCAGACACAGAACAATGAAACAGATGACCTCAATACTACATAATTTAAAACACTACTACATGCGATACTCTACGTAATATAATTTTTGAACAATTATTTGAATAACTAGCTTTTGCCCGCGACTTCGTTCGCGTGGAATAGTGACTTCCGGCTGATTTCTGGTACTGAATTGATGCCGACTCTTGACCAATAGATGGCGCTGTATGGCCGGAATAAATTTTATTTTTTATTTTATTTTTTGTAATAAAAACTATCCTATGTCCTTTCTCAAGTTCCAAACTATGTCTGTACCAAATTTCACACAAATCGGTTCAGTAGTTTAGGCGTGAAGCAAAGACAGACAGACAGAGTTACTTTCGCATTTATAATATTAGTAGGGATTATGACAGAGTTTAGATTTGAGGGGCTCGTGGCTAAGTGTAAGCCATACGATTTGACCGATAATAAAGGTTAAGCCGCGCTCGCCGCGGTCGGTCCGTGGATGGGTGACCATTTGCAGGTACCTCGGAAAGCACGCTAAGCCGTTGGTCCCGACTGTCGTACAGTGATCTTTGATAGTCGCTAAGTCAGTACAATTTTCAACCAACACGTAGGCCTTTTCAATGTGAAGTAACGGGTTAAGATTACATTTACTGCACACTCTCACTGATCATTATATGACAGGAGAACAAGGAGAAATTGTTGTACGTAGATGCCCACGAAAAACATAGAGATAGCGAGTTCAAAAGGCAAATAAAATACAATTGTTTACCACAACTCTGGAGCATTGTACGTACAATCGATTCACATTGATAACATTTAACGACCGTGTATTTGTGAACTGAGATATCTTTTACAGCTTGAAAACGCAATATGTTACGCTTTATTTACTGCGGGTGATAAATTTATTTTTATTACTGTCTTATTTCCACAAGAAAAAGGTGGGAGGACTGTCGGAATTTTCCTTTTTTTATTCGTCATGTCGTTCCCCATCAATAAACAAGTTTATTGGTGTTTTGTGAGGGCGACGTGAACGCGACCATCCGTCAAAAATATCCATCGCACGGCAGCTTTAAATTTAAAATACGTTTTTCGACTTTTGGTACACGGTTTTTCAATTCCGCTTTTATGTGTGTTTACTTTGTAAAATAATGAAAGAGTTTCGAGTTACACGTTGAAGATTTGCTTTGGTGTAATTGGAATAACGAATAATTGGAATAAAATAAATAAATATACAAAGAATACTTACTTGCTATTTATTTACATGGCTTACTTTAATACAACTTAGCCAATTATGCTGAAGTAGAGAAGCAAATACAAAAAAAGCAAATTCAAATATGACGAACACAATTTTGTGCTTACATGATACATCGATATAACTATTACTAAGGAGTAATTTAAAAATAAATATTTAAATATTCATAGATAAAATAGCTTATCTAAATTAAGATTACCCAGCGTCTGTCCGGCTAGATACCTTCTAACGATAATTAAATTAAATATATTTTCAAAATATATTCTTGTTTATTAAAACGAACTAAATACACGAACCATTCAAATATTAACTTGATGAATAAAACCAGCCAATCGTGGCGCCGTGATATCATCGCAAAACATTTGCATTTTATTAAAATACACTCGGATCTGCATTACAAAAGAAATTGATAGCCGATTAAATAAACATAAGCGAAATGAAAATGTCAAAGGGATTAGATTTACCGTGTGGATTATGCAAAGTAACAGGATTTTAGCATCCGTTAATATTATTCTTGAATAATAATAGCATATTCTAGAATAATAATTGAATTTATTTCACCTAATCCCAAAGTATCATGTAATAGAATATGAAAATGATTTGATCTATGTTAACATTCTATGTACTATGTTACTTTGTAACTGGCTCGCTGAGCGCGTAGCGTAGGCGCTACGTAGGTGCTACGATTTTGCTACGACGTCAGACATGCAAATAGTTTTGGCGACGTAGGCGAATACTAGATCACGTAGAAAATGTTATTTATAACAATAAAAGTGTCGACTTCTTTCCAGAAGATAGTTATGAATAGAAGATAGTAGTTTAGTAACAAATTATGATACCTACATATAAAACAATCATTTATTTTATTTATTTAATATTTTTTGTACATTTATTTTTCTTATTTTTATATTTTGATTTTTAGCTTTTTGATACACTTTTATGTTTTAATGTTTATATATTACCTATTTAATGTTCACGCAAATAAATAAGTTTTCTTTCTTTCTTCTTTTTATTTATTTGAAAAATTAAAGTGCCTTTATAATTATTATTTTTGTGTTTGCTTTTAGACAAAGAGACTAGCTCGAGAGACGGATGTCAGCGGCGTAATACTTTATATGACACAGCATTTAGACGGATCCGAAAAAAACCGTCTAAATCAGAACGGTCTCTTAGATTAAAACTATTTTAGTAATTTTTACTACATTTTTGTTACAAACTATTTAATATTTATAGACTATGCTTACAGACAATTGAATAATGTATATTGTTGGTTTTGCAACTAGCCGGATGACGATTCTGTAACTGCAATCAATACATTTGATTCAAACTGTGTTATTCCTACCTAACAAACATTTACTAAGTGAATACTAAGTGAGCTTGTTTTGGCAACACCTCAGCAACCGTAACTGAAAGAATCACTACAATACGCAATCAATGATGACACAAAACCGAACAAAAACTACTTCACTCATATTAACTCGCCGAGAAACTCGTGGCTAACAGTAAGCCGATAATGGTTAAGCCGCGCTCGACGCGCTTGGTCTGTGGATGGGTGACCATTTGTAATCATACCAGAACCCTCCGTGCCTCGGAAAGCAAGTTAAACCGTTCGTCCCGACTCTCATACGTAAATCTTTGTCAGTTGTTCATTCATTATGATTCTTCAACCAGCCTTACTATGGGATACTTGTATTATCCAGTAAAATGGGTTGTGGAGATCAGATAGGTAGGCGCTCTTTGCCGGGAATCGCGGTAGTATTGCGAAATGCGTTTCCGTGTGATCCCGGCAAAAGGTAATGGAGAAGCACTCCGGTGGTTTTAGCCGGTAGGAGTCCGGCACGCCCCTCCGTCTTCCCCAGGGCGGAGGTAGTCCATGAGGATTTCCAACGGGCAAAAAAAAAAGGTAGGCGCTCTTTGTAAATTGCGGTATTCAGCTAAATCCGGACATACTGGTAGCCGACCCAAACATAGCTTGGGAAAAGGCAGTCTAGGCAGATGATGATTGACGAAACATGCATAGATGCTCAGCGATCGATATACATGCATCGCAACATGCAAAGGCAGTAGTTTGATTTCAGCTAACACTTCTATAGTTAAACAATTACATGTGCAGACAACAATGCATTATAATACCGGCCAATATAAATGTCATACTGCTGGGCGTAGGTTTCTCACATATAGAGAACGAATGAGCACTAATCACCACGCTTGCTCATTGCGGGTTGGCGATTTCAGATAATAAATTATCAATTTATTTTTAATAATAATTTGAAATCTACTCTCGTGTAACGCATTTATGAAAAACACATTTTATTATCCCCAATTATAATATAAATTCCAGTAAAATATATCACACATTCGTATTACTGAATTATCGATAGCTTTAGCGGGTCCCCTCTATTGTATTCGCTATGATTCGACAGCTGTCATCGGGCGTATATCAAAACTCAGACCATAGCAACGATAACTTACGAATAGAAAAGAAAATCTCGTTTTGTATCGATATATTGGAAGCTTGTAACGTTTTTGTGCCTCGGAATTAATGGAAGAATAAGTTTGCGGTTTTTTCTATTTATAATAGACACGAAATATGGCGCTTAACAACTATTTGGTAGTTGGGTTTTATTAATCCTATATGTTTGCTGTATTAATATCTATCAATCAATTAAGAAGGTCGGTCGCGGTGAATGAGCAGTTAAATAACCGGGTCAGCATGCGCATGGCAGCAGGTTCGAACACATGTACCAATGTGACTTTTTGAAGTCGTATGTCCATGTAGGACCATGAATAGTCTCTTTAAAAACTCACCTTATTTTAGTACTTATGACGTAGTTTTATTTAAAGAATAAAATTAAGACGTAGTTTTATTTAAAGTATATAAATACCACACGAAAATAAATAAAGTCGGCCATTTAATTTTGAATAAAACTTTTTTACAGAGAGCACTTTGAGACACTTAAAACAATACGCCAAGTTTCGATAACAGGAAAGACGGATATTTATATCCTATAAAAATATTGAGATAGGTATGAAAGGAATTCGGATACAGAGTCAGTCCAAAAATAGACTTTGCACCCACATCGATGTTTGAATATAGTCCAGAGCATTATAAATACAAAAGCTAGATCTGCTTGTCTGTATTGCTTTGAAGGCTTAATTATTTATCAGATATAGGTATGGAGTAAGCTTAAGCAAGAATAAATACAAATTAGCTTAGATTGAAATATTATTGAATTGAAGAAAGTTATCTGGTGAGAATCAACAAAACTGCTTAACAGGTAATTTCAGAAAGCAAATATATTATAACAAGACGAACTCATTACCAAAATAAACCTTATACTTTCTGACACATGAAGTAGGTATTAGTTGTCATAATGTAGGTGTAAAATACTGCGGTTATCAATCGTGTGGCTTCGTTGCAATTAAGTCATTTAACATTGCTACGTTCATTATTTTTAATACAAATAAATTTACTTCATAATTTATTAACAATCCAATTAATGATTTCGAATATAATTGAAGTAATTGAAGACCTGTTGAAACTTATATTCACAAATTATTTATTATGTTCTTATTCGTCACAGCGGAGGTAAAGGTAGACGAATTGAATCTACTCAAACCAAATTGAAAATGACTAAATTAACTAAAATGCAGAACACACTAAGGCCCAGATTTTTAATCCCTAGTTAACTCAACCAATGGTTACATATCCTAAATAAAGGTTTCAAACTTTGTAAAAACATGTTTATTCATAATTATGTGTTTTAACAAATGATTAAATAATTACTTCTCAGACTTATTTGACCCTTTGATAGACAAACTAAACGCATTTTGCCGAAATTTGAAACCATTAGTTAGCAAAGTTAACCATTGGTTGAGTTAACTAGGGATCAAAAAACTGGGCCTAAGAAGGAATGTGTGCCTAAATGGGAGTATTAACATTTTAATACATGTGTTAAAGTACTTATAGTAGTAACTTGTTTCATTTACTTATGTTGTATGCGTGTTTTTGACAGCTTTGTTGGTGTGAACTGCATAACTATTTTTTTTTGACCTACCAGCTAAGGACAGTTCTACAAAACGGTTTTCAGGCTAACAGAAAAACGTCTATATGTATCACGTATTTGCCAAATAGAAAATGAGATGAGCCAATATCGATACGTAGGTAACTAGTCATATGAGATTGGGCTATTAGCAAACAATATTGATTTTCCGAGTGTTCAGAACAATGCATCTCGTTCATTCATCATGCATGCACATCGACTATAATTAGACCTTTAAATAGCTTGTTAACTGTCCAAATATGTGGCTCTTTTGTGCAGTTATTACTATTAACAGATATAAAATATCGAATGGAACTAAAAGTAGTTCGCTTATAGCATTAGATGCTTATAATAATATGGCGTAAGTATTAAAATATGTTGATATGATACTTTTATAAAATGATTATCAAATCAATATTTAATTAGTTACTTAAAAAAATATAGTTTACTAGCAATATGGGGCGCTCATTACTAGTATTCTTGCTAAATGCTTGTTACAAGTGGATTCACGTCGGTATCTCAATGGGTAGGATTTGAACCCGCAAACACATGATCGCAAGTCCGAAGCCTTAGCCTTTACCTGTAATTAGGCTTAAATCTGTAAATTGAAAATCCTCTATTCATGAAAATATACCTAAGCCACGTGACTTGTCACTTTGTATGAAAAGTTCATTTTCCATTTTATTAAGATTTCGACTTATGTTCCGTGGGGAAAGTTGTTCAGTTTTATGCACCTGATTACCTTGTTGAATATACGCACTTCTTTTAAATTAAACCTGTATACCATTCTATATGATATTTTGTGCGAATAATAATAACTTATTACTCTAACAAAATAGCTATATTTTTTATGTCAAGCATCATAACTGCATGTACCTCAATTTTAAATTCGCTATGTAAATTTTTTCGCGGTCTCCTTCAACATCAATTTCTCTTAGTCATACTGAAAAATTGTAATTGTTTGCGTTCCATACCCAAAAAATGTCCGCGCAGAGCATTGCGAAAACGAATTTAAAAGTTGAGGTGTTCTTATGATGGTTGACTGTACTTTGAATACCGTATGTTACGTTTTAATCAGTAATTATAAATAATAGAGCTAATTACACGTGTGTCATGACTGAACACAATTAATCAACTAAACACACAACATTCTAGACACGCAAAATATTTTATTATAGCAAAAGCTAATTAATTCATTGTCAACTGGAAACTCAAATCAGAATAGTACCACAATATATAGTTTATATGAGTTACGTTATGGACATGTTACCGCATTGATTGACTGATTTATTGTGGCATTACTGTAAATCGTTAAAAACTATCTTCATAGAACTCTGATCAACTATGTATGTAGCCACATGAACCGATAGAAACTGTTATTTAAATAAAATTACGTCAAGGGAATTAACGCTTTTTCTTTAATTTTTAATAAATAAATGTGGACAACATCACATACATTGCTCCGAATCCAAAGTACATAAGTAGCTAAAGCACTTGTGTTATCATATGGAATCAGAGACAACAAAGGTACCACAAACACCCAGACCCGAGACAATGTAGAAAAGTGTTTTTCTACATTGACCAGTCCGGGGATCGAACCCGGGACCTCAGAGCTGGCGACACCTTGAAAACCGGTGTAAACGCCACTCGACCACGGAGGTCGTCACTTTAAGTTATTAGAAACTGTTATTGGTTGATCAGAGGACTATCCAATCACAGCATTTGACATGTGACTGGACAGGTGTTGGTCTATTTTAGGGAGGGGTCTGGTCACCCATCCACGGAGCAACCGCGGCAAACGTGGCTTAACCTTTATTATCGGTCGTACCGTACGGCTTACACTTATGTACTTTTACAGAGGTATATACAATATGTAAATAGTAACTTGAGTGTATCTTTTGTATTTTCCAACCAGTTCTGTTGCAATCCTCGCTTTGAAAAAAGAGGTTTTAACTGCGAAGGTTACCATCTTTCACAAAGGTCCATTGTGAAGCGTGTCACACCATTACGCTCCCCAAGCCCCAAGCCAATTATAAAAATCATTATAACCTCTGGAACCAGGATGTTATATCGTGGGGGAGGTTTTGTGATCTCAAGATCTATCTGTTTTTGTGTAGCTTTGATATTATATTATTTAGGTCAGTGAGAACGTGAGAGTTTCGAAGGTACTTAGACTAAAAATCTTTCTTTTACAACTTAAAACGTTAATCAATTGTCATTTTTATCAAATAAACTAATTAGAATTTTGAAATAAGTGCTATGGTTCCTTTATTTCTCTATATACAATAACTTATTAATATATTTATGTAACTGAAACTAAAATTTATTGACCTAGTGAAGTCCGGGCATAATAAAGGATCACTTTTCGAGACCGAATATACGATTCGATCCCGATGCCGATTTGCAACAGAATATGAGGGTGAATTGCCGGTTCTCGTCTGGTCTAGAATATAATGGTAGCACATTTTATGACACGGACTCCATTATATTTACCATTAATTTTCTTACTACCTTTTGCACCCGCGTCAGCATCGGTTATAGCAGCAAGAGTGGCTTCTTTCTCTATCTAACACAGAAATATTTTTTCTAATCGGACCACTATTTTCTGGGATTAACGCGTTCGACCAAACAAACAAACTTCAGCTATAAAATATTAGTATAGTTATACCACTTAACTTATCTACTACATTCACAATATACCTTCATGTCTAAATGGACATTAAATCGGGCACTGAAGTGATTTTTAAATTCATTTAATAAAGAACTCTGATACATGGACACAAAGATAAAAGTTGAATGTCTAAACCCTAACAGGATTAATAGCTTATCCGTATTTGGCTGTCTTGGAAAAGAAAGGGGTTAAAGTGTCGGCCATCATGTTTCATTTTCATTGCTATTTTTTGTTTAGACGAAATTAAAATCTTAAAATTGTAATTGTTTCATTTGAGCTGACCTTTTTATTCACTCATTATCACTGCTTTAATTTAAATTTTACAGCAATAAAGAACTAAAATACTTTTTTATAGTATTGTTATTTTGCGTCTGTGGCCTTTATTCTTTCTCGATCCCCGGACGGGTCAATGTAGAAAAAAAAAACCATTTTCTACATTGTCTCGGGTCTGGGTGTTTGTGGTACCTTCGTTGTCTCCGATTCCATAACACAAGTGTTTAAGCTACTTACTTTGGATTCGGAGCAATGTATGTGATGTTGTCCACATTTATTTATTATTACTTTAGTGCTTTTCTAAAAACTATGGTCACGTAAATACTATAGATTACTATAGAACATTTCTGAGACTCATATTTTCAACATTAAAATACGTTTTAAATAGTTTATACACAAATAGCTAGCTGTAAAACTGTGTCACAGCTGTCAATGTCACTCCTAAAATATAAGGCGACAAAAGTAGACAATAAATCACTTAATAAGCTTTTGTTAACCAAAATACGTCGTAGTAACAAAAAGCCACGGAGCATCGCAAATGAAATATAAATCGAAATTAATCTTTGAATCCATATTGCTGTTATGTTATTTTCCTTTGTTATTATTCCCTATGTCTATTTTCTATAATAATATAAATAATAATACCGGCCTATAAACGTCCCACTGCTGGGCACAGACCCTATAGAGAAGGGATTAGCATTGATGACCACGCTTGCTCATTGCGGGTAGGCGATTTCAGATTCCAATATTTTGGAATCCAGGTTTCCTCACGATGTTTTCCTTCATCGTTTGTCAATGATAATAATAATAATAATAATTGTGAAGGATGGTACAGTTGACATATGTCGGGCATGTCACTGTCCGGGTGAATCCTTAAGACACATAGTTTCAGGCTGTTCTCGTCTTGCTAACGGCGAATACTTGCACAGGCACAACCAAGTGGCCAGGATTATCCACCAGCAGCTTGCTTTGAAATACAAGCTTGTGGAATCTGAGGTGCCGTACTACAGGTATGTCCCCAACCCAGTTCTCGAAAATGGTCGTGTCACATTGTACTGGGATCGATCTATCATCACTGACAGGACTATTGTAGCCAATAAGCCTGATATTGTGGTGATGGATCGATCAGAGCGCCGAGCAGTGATTGTTGATATCACTATCCCTCATGACGAGAACCTCGTGAAAGCCGAAAAAGAAAAGCAGATTAAATATTTGGACTTAGCGCACGAGGTTGTCGACATGTGGGAGGTGGACTCAGCAATCATTGTTCCGATAGTCGTGACAGCCAACGGCTTAATAGCCAAGAGCCTCGACCAACACCTTAGGAGGCTCTCGTTAGGCGTCTGGGTCAAGGGTTTGATTCAGAAAGCGGTACTTCTCGACACGGCGCGTATCGTGAGGAGGTTCCTCTCTCTGGAGCCCTAACCACCGGCAGCCTGGACCTTGTTCCCGATGCCGGTTGGGAACTGTTTTTTATATTTTTAAATGTATATTGTTTTTTTTTTTTTTGTATATATTTAAAAATGTAAATTATATGTGTATTTTAAAATAAAGGAGATAATAATAAAAATCTTTATTGACACAAAAACACAATTTACACTTTGAGGCACAGTTCAACTCTGTAATAAACACAATCCAAAATGAATACTAACGTCTAAACTAGGCCAAGCCTGTATCTTAGACGTTAGGTTCTTCCCATAGCATAAGATTTATCAACAGACGTGTACACTAATAGGCATAATTACAATACAAGTGAACATTTAATTTAAAACAGTTATTGTGAGCAAGTTAAAATAAATAGAATAGCGGGTACTCTAAATTAAAGTATGAGAGCGGTTAATGATGTCTTAGAATGATCAAGAAAGTACATATAACTTTGAAAAAGTCACATTGGTACTTGCCTGGGTTCGAACCTGCAACCATGTGCTTGCGAATCCGGACATTGAACCGTTAGGCCACCACGACACTGGAATCTTTATTGTTGTTATGTTATTTTCCTATGTTATTATCCTTATAAAAAATGACCGATTTTTAGATCATGTAAATGAATGGAAACCATTCAAACCTTGTATGAATATAATATAATACCCTATTGCGGTAATCTTAATACACGTAAAGTTAAAATTGTTGAGTCTTATTTAAATGGGAATATTTAAATAATGATCAATTAAATTTATTATTCAAAAAATTATTTTGAATTCATCTATTATTTTTTCCGTAGATAGATAAATCGAATCCCCACAATACCTACTACCAATAAACTTTATATCGTATTACCAAACTCATAAAATAAATTCTGGAATATTAATTAGACTCCTCGCCTACTTCTGACATTTAAACTTTATTCAACGAAAATAAACAATGATCGAATGTTTTTTTGTCTGTAAAGTTGTGAGTAGGTCCCAAACAATGTGTTATGGAATGAATAAATCAATTATATTTAATCATTATTATTCGTCTCTATTATTAAATTTTTCTCATGTCTAACTCATGCTATACTGTAGCTATCCGTGGAAACCTGTAATTGGCTTTGTTTTATATCTATAACTAGCTTCAGCCCGTGATTTCGTCTGCGTGGACTTCAGAATTGGGTCGAAAAAGAAATACAAAATGTGAAAGTAATGAAAATGGAATAAAATTTTCACTCGCTTGCGCTGTAATAGAGAAAAATACCACATTTCAAAGCTGTCTGCCCACGGCTTAGCTCGGAAACAATTTTAAATTTTCCCTCGAGAACTACTTAAGGAATCGGGATAAAAGGTAGCATATGTTCTTTTCCATATCAAAGGCTACATGCATGCAAAATTTTATCCAAATCCGTTCTGCCGTTTTTGCGTGATTGAGTAACAAACATACAAACATCCACACTTTCACATTTATAATATTAGTAGGATGATTGTTCACATTTTGTAGAGCTGTTGGTTCTGCTTGTAATTCAATAATGTAGCTATCTATAATGACTCCTGGTTTAGATGCTTCAGTGATTCAGAGATTGGGAGATTTTCTTCTTAAATAATATATACTTTAAAGTCGCTAGCAGATTCGTCAGGCTCCCTAGTCGTTATTGCCTTTGGTACCACCTTCTCTCTATGGCGTGGGAGAGTATGACAGATCATTGCGTCATACTTGTGAGCGGGTGCTGTTGGCCGTGGCTGGTCGTTCTGCTGACCTTGGACTTAATTCCTTATAATTTTCTTTTTATGATCGTATATCATCCCACTTCTGGGCAAATGCCAAGTCCTTCCATTTAAACTTATCCTGCGCCTCCTCATACCATAAATTCATAAAATTTCGTTGTTTACAGATAATTTGTTTATTTGGCGCAGTCTCTGATTTTTTTTTTAAACTTACCAGCAATGTGGGTCGCATATTACTAGTATTATTGTTAACCTCTTGTGCTAATTAAAGATGCTTGTGTTACGAGTGGGTTCACGTCGGTAGTGTAATGGGTGGGATTCGAACCCGCAACCTCATGATAGCAATTCCGACGCTCGAGCCATTAGGCTACCGGCGCACGCGCCTCATATTATAATTACTTTGTTTTTTTTGTTCAAATTTCAAATGCAAAGTTTTGTTCATCTGCTTTATTTCGGCATTGCCCGCATTTTATTGAACTAAGTAACCAATTCAAACATTTAGTTCAATTATAATTAATTATAAATTCGCTAGGAGGGCTTTTTCAATAATTATTGCCGATTTTCGTTAATTGTATAATTCGTCCATTACATAGCTTTTGTAAGATTTATACGTGTTTACGACAAGATGAGCTCCATTTTTTAAGTCGTAGATAAATTAATATACTATTTTATCGCGATGTTAAAACTGGCAAATCGAATAAAAAATGCTAACGCGAAAAAAGAACTAACATTTTTTAAACTCTTAAGTTTTGTTTGCAAACTAACACCGTAAATGCGGTAAAGTGGTTTAATTATAAACAAGACCACTAAAATGTTTGCGTTAATTGAGGTAATGTTAAAATCCATTGTGTAAGAGCTCCCAGGTTTGGTCAGCCTCCTTTACGGTAAGCTCTTCATCTGCCTAGCAAATTAAGAACAAATTATGCATACAGATACCTCGAATACCCCTGAAAAGGAAAGATACTTTTAAGTATGCTTAAATAATAAATCATTTAATTTTCATTTAGCGTTCATAACTGAGTTAGTATTAAAGTTTTAGGAGTCATAAAAATAATTAATTGAGTCCTTTGTTGTTGGCAACTTTTAATTTATTCGCCGAAAAAGTTCATTCAAGGATTTGTGTAACTGTGTGGAAAGAATTATCACACAATTACATTTACAGTCAACAGCTTAGGTAGATAATCAAAATCAGCGTTTAAGCGGTGCTAGCTTAATGGCTATGGTTTCGAACTTGCGATCGTGTGGTTGCGGGTTCGAATCCCACCCATTACACTACCGACGTGAACCCACTCGTAACACAAGCATCTTAGCACGAGGGGTTAAGATTACTAGTAATGTGCGATCCACATTGCTGGTACCTAAGCTTTATAAGAAAAAAAAATCAGAAATTTAATACCAATGAGCCAGTTCGCGTCAGAACTGTGTGGCGTCCAAGTGATTCAAAATGTGATTGTAAATTATACGAAACATTTACTACTTAAATAGGTACAGTTGCTATATAACTATTCGTGAATAATTTTGACTCCAAAAGTTGTAAACTCAATTCACTACTTTTGCTGTTGATTGTACCTATTGTTCATTCAAATATTGTAGTCCATGAAATTGTGTGATGATAAATAATATCAACCGATTTTCCCACTCAGGACAAATCTTTGTGTGATGAGCACGATCATTTGTTGTGTAATTCATGTATAGTATGTATGTATTTAGAAATATATAGGTATGTTTATCAGTTGTCTGGTTGCCATAGTACAGACTCTGCCTAGTTTGGGATCAGACGGCCGTGTGTGAGATTGTCCGAAGATATTATTAATTATTTTATATTATTATTATATTACTAATAACTATAAGTACAACCGATCACTAAACAAATTATGGACTGTTCATATTTTGTGTTTATGTCTGAAATAAATATATTTTATCTTATTTATTGTGCTGAGATAAGAGCCTTTTTGGTCTCGTACAGGTTTCATACTTTTTTTCTTTTTGTTTCTGTATAACTTTTTATTAATGTGTTTCCTGTGGGAGGTTCCAAATATTTTTTTTATTCTTTCTTTCAAACGAAACTTTGAGGACTTAAAAACTCTATATTGCCTCAAGGTAAGGTACTTGTGATAATCTACAAATAAGTGGGGGTATTCCCGGGGCTTACAAATTATTAAACTCCTTATTAAATGAGACTTATACTTGCAGAACGTGGGTGTGTAATAACGTGATACTACGACTTTATAGAAAATGGACAGATTTATTTATGAGCTATCGTCACGCCAAAATCACAATGAATTACTAAAATAGATCTTGTTACTTCGCAATAAAGGTGGTAAGGTAGGTACAGTGAACTTATATTTTTAGATACGTAGATTCTTCTCTATATCTCTTGCTTTTTTTTAAATTAAAGTACATGATATTAATATTATGGACATAAAACTTAACCCAAATTTGAATGTTATTATAAAAACGAAATATTTGATTGTTTGTTTGCATTGAATAGTCTCCAAAACTACTGAACCAATTTGAAAAATTTCACTGTTGACAGGCTTCACCATCCCCGGGGTCACAAAGGCTACATTATATTTAAAAAAGCAGCATAAAATAACATTGATTTCTTTACTTAAAAAGGCTACAAAACATGAATAAAAATTATTTTCTTTGCATTAATGAGAGTAACGTCAGTACGAAGTAGCTATACATCACTTATTCTCAATGTTACCCCAGAACTAAATACATCGCGGGTGAAATAACATTTTCTAGAGTAACATACAGTCTCGAAAGAATTTTACATACTACACAATTTTAACTTAAGTGCTTCTACCGATGCGAAAATGGTGCCGACTAAATCCGTCGCTCACAAAGAACTGTTCCCTATTCCAAGTCCTGACTTTGTATAGAACAAGCTGAGAATTACATTCCCCTGCCGACTATGCTTTTCTACAACTGCTGTTGGCGTTAAAATATATTTCTACTTAAGTAAATGGCTTTATAAATAATCTGAAATGTTGCCTCGAGTCTTTGTTTGAGTATTTTTAAACAATTTTATATTTATAAAAGTTACGATAGATTTTTTTTTTACCATTTGTAATCTTACCGAGACCCTTCCGTGCCACGGGAAGCTCGTTAAAAGCCGTTGATCCTGACGGTCATTCAGTAATCTTTGACAGTCGTTAAGTCATTACAATTCTGACAACCAGTCTTACTATGGGATACTGTATTACCTAGCAATGGGTTATGGACGTCAGATAGGCAGTTGCTCCATGTAAAATATGGTATTCAGCTAAATCCGGTAAGACTGGCAGCCGACCCCGACATAGCTTGGGAAAAGGCTAGGCAGAAGAAGATCAGAATTTTCCTTTTTGTATTTATTTTTACCTGACTCAAATCATTCTAAAGTTAGAACTAAAACAATTTCGTTTAAAATTAAAAGTAATTTTGTTCTTAATATAGCAATATGCAAGTTTCAATCAAAAGTAAAATACCCCTTAGTTGTAAAAACACTAAAGTAAACTAAAAACTTGATCACATTGTTTAGTAATTCGCTTCAGAACGTTATTCCCCACTATACATGAAATTGCAAAAACGTCGCGTCGCAATAAAAACACATAGAGCGATATTTCTTTGTTTATTAACTTAAAGCGTTGACAAAGTGCATGCAAATAAAATGCAGAACTTCATATGTTGCATCGTAAAACTTGCATAGAGTCACTAGTTAAATCAGATAGAAAGTATGACCCTAAAGCGATTCGCTGCAAGCGAACTTTAAGCTATCTAACTCGGTTTTAGAATCTGTGGTTTGTGATGCATGTAAACTAAACTGGTAATATTTTATCGAGAAAATATTTTGGCATTCAAACCGATATATACAATGATTTATTTCTGTATGAAGAAGCAAGAGATTTTAAAAGGAAACCCTGAAATTTGAATCTGAATAGCAGTTTCTGCACTATAAAAGGATGAAAATATTTTATTCTTATCTTTCCATTTTTCCATTCTACACTCAATTAAGTGGCGGTACATAATGGCTAGGGCGTCGGACTTGCGATCTTGTGGTTGCAGGTTCGAATACCACCCATTACACTACCGACGTGAACCCACTCGTAACACAAGCATCTTAGCTTAGCACGAGGGGTTAACGAGATTACTAGTAATGTGCGACCCACATTGCTAGTAACCTTTTTTTTTTTAAAAAATACTATTTTAAAAGGTCTCTACTACCATTTATTTTCGATTTTCAACAAAACGAGCAAACACAGCAAAGTAATTGAATTCACTACGTACTAATGCAGTATCGGAATAAATTCAGGTGCACTGCCTTTTTATTTGGGTTGAAGCACGCAAATGCTATGCAGTGGTATGTCATCTAACGAATGTAACTTTGTCAATTACCGGTAGTGACCCAGTTCGTTCCTATTCGCTTACAATAACATTTGTAATTGTTTTTTCACAATAAGTCACGCGACAAAAGGGGACAAAACAAAGCGCCGTGCGACACAGATAGCCAGAAAAGGCACACCACGATTAATTTGAGCCCATATAAATCACGAATATCTCGCCGACCGAAAACGTTCAAATTAATTCATAAAAACTCGTTTTTGTGTTCCTTTTTCCGTATTTAGCGGTTTCCGGAGGTAATTATTAGCCTTATAAAAAGTCTATAAAACACGGAAAAATTATGTAGATTAATATTCGGTGATTCATGAAATAAAATGTAGGATCTTGAACACAGCAAAAATAATGAAACAAAAATAATAAGAAATAAATGTATTAAAACAAAATAAGTGAATGACTTTAAACGAGAAACTGAAGTCGTTAGCAGTACGGATAAAAAACATATACCAAACAGTAGTACAGTATATACCACAGTACTTTATAGACTATAGACATGAATATTGTGTCAACGGCCCCTTCACCAACATTTTGAATACAAGCGAAGTTAGCAACTCTCGCCGCACATCGATCAAAGTTAACGTGACAACAAACTTCCAGTCCACAAGAGATGCATAATATTAGGAACCTATCCATGACTATTAAAACACAATTGAATATCGGACAGTATTCAAGGTACCCGTAAAGCTAGTAGTTGCGATGAACAAAAACAAAAATACAAACCTAATTAAAAAAATACACCCCGACGTATAAATATTCTTTGACACAGCTTTTAGCAAACTAAAGCAATTCCAGCATAAACAAGGATCATTAATTATTATCTGTAGGTACTAACTAACTTTATCAAAAAATGTAATGTAAAGAAAATGATCAGAGGGTTAAGGTACACACGAGCCAAGTGAGTGTGGACGACACTCACTGAGCCACACTGGGCGACACTTACTTTACGGGCTGCCCAGCGTGACCTACCATCGGTGCTCGTGAGGACATGTAAAACGCTACTGACAGTGTTAGCCTCGTGGATAAATAACATCAATGCCATTGATCGACACGCTAAGAAGATCTAACAATAGATAATATCATCTTAACAATCAGTACTTTGGAACTTCATAATATTGTTTCTCAAGTCCTTCTATAGTAAAAAATACACATGAAAAACCTCATCGCCGCCAAAGAAAACTTCAACTTGTACTTATTTAGGAAGGTACTACCTCCGCACAAAAAAGTTTTATCTAAATAAAGCTAAAAATACAAAATTGGGAATCAAGCCTACGCATAACCAAACAACTAATTAAATTTGAAATAAACATAATGTTATTTAAAAATATAAGAGAGCGCTTTGAGGTCGCAATATATTTTTTCACCGCCACAATGAAAAGATACATGGAACAGCTGAATTTATATTAGAACTATTTTTTGCTCGCGGCTCCGTCCGCGTGGGCGTCAGTTACCGCAGCAAATTATAGCCTATAGCCTTCCTCAATAAGAGAGCTATCTAACAGTAAAATATTTTTTCAAATCGGCCCAGTAGTTCCTGAGATTAATGCGTTCAAACAAACTCTTCAGCTTTATAATATAAGTATACATAATTGCATACAAGAAGAACCACAAATTCTTGTCAGTTTTGTTTGAATCTAAAATTATAACGAAAGATTTCAAACATTATGAAACCCACCATCCATTTAAAGAAAATGTGTTAATAAATTCTAAACCAAAGAAATCATGGTAAACTAAATAAAAAACCGAAATAAAAAAAACTTTTCATTCAATGCGGCCACAACTCCACTTCGCCTAGAAACAGCCTCGCGCTCCCCTTATAAAAGGGAGATTCGATCACTTAATATTGATTTGATTGGCAATCTCGGTCCGATTCTAGGTTTGAAATATCATTTATATCCTCAAAATATTGTTTGAAGATCGTCGAATAATTATTTTGATCAATTTATGTTTTGATTTCTTGTTTATTTAGATTTTAAGGTAGGGACCGATTCCAAATTGATTTTTGAAAGGTATGAGGGTCTATTATCATAAAAAAGAAATTTCAAAAAGAGAGTGAGTTTCTTTGTATAATCTTTATAAATATAAATTAATGTTGGTAAGCGCATAACTCAAGAATGGCTGGACCAATTCCGCTAATTTATTTTTTTGTATGTTGCCTAAGGTACATGGAAGGTTTTCGATACTACAAAAAAAAATTGACGTGATCACTCGAAAAATGTTACATTTATTTATTAATTTTTACTAGAACGAAGTCTGTCCGGGCAGCTAGTTCTCTATCTTATACTTATGCCTTTTTTTCGTTAATTATCATCAGAATATTACTCTTTTGCCTAGCCTTTTCCCAAGCCGTATTGGGGTCGGCTTTCAGTCTTTGCATGTTTACAAATGGTCACCCATCCACAGACCAAACGCGGCGAGCACGGCTTAACCTTTATTATTAGTCAAACCGTGGCTTCCACTTAGCCACGAGCCCCTCCTCATCATCCGGAATATTACTACTAGCCAAAAACAAACAGAGTATTATTAAGCTAACAGGTATTCCTATTCCGTTATTGTAGTAATTACTAATAGAGATAACAAAAGGACAATAGGCAAAAAACAAATCAGTAACAAAAACGTAATTAGACAAAGAAAACCAAACTTGTGCAATTAAAATAATATTACCATGTTATAGAAATCAATCGTGTTCAAAAGAAAAATAATTAATTTTATGGAAATGAAAAAAGTTATTGTCAAATACAGATTAATCTTTTTACAAAATTTAGCAAATCCTGATTGGATTACAGTGGTCAAAATTTCCAAGCAGTTACATTTATATAGATTTCCACTCTTTTGAGTGTCGAACTTATGAGTTTCTTTCCCAAAACCTTAGTACGTTAATATACGTTTATAAAGGTATATTATTATCTGTAGTGATATTTGACTTCTCTTACAACTGTGAACTTAGAATTTCTGATTGCGGTCGACATTATCTTGAAATAATTTTACAATTATCTTTCATTTTTGATAATTTAATTATTTATTAGGAAGAGTGTTCTCAAAATAGTAAAGGAACTATACAGCTGGAATTCTACAATTTTAATTGGTTTTACCATCTAATAACTAAATAAAAAATAAATAGAATTCTGTAAGCGATAAATGGGCCTAAGCCGTCGGGCATATTAAGGAAACCTTTAAGCAAAAAAAATAACAAAAAGAACGGGCTGAAAAATGGTTCAATTAAAAGTTGGGATCAGTGAATACGGAGAATTCCAGATAACTCACCCATTGACATGACCCTGATCTAATTGGGAATGAAAATAGCGTTAGTTACCCCCATAACCAAACGGTGCGTCCCCCGAGCTATACAGCAGGACTATTGCCATCGTGTGCACTACGGTCAATATAACATGGCCCGTCTAGAAAGAGCTACAAGATAAGTAAAGCGAGATACGAGAACATAAGCATGGTGCGTGAGACAGAGACGGCGATATCTTACAGTCCTTAACAGACGTGCCATGTTATATCTGCTGCACTATAAGTGAGATGCCGCTACTTGTAGTATAGTGCGCCGTCTTTTTTACATAACGGCTACCGTACTATAGAACTAAAAAGGTAAAATGTTAAGTGATAAATCTTGAAATCCATGGGTATATGTATTTTAGGTATGCTATCCTAAAAACACAATATAACATAAAATTCGATAAGATTGCGGTTAAGATTTTCTAGAATTTATACATGGAATATCACAAACTATATCTTAATATGTATGAGTACATTCATATTTTATTAAAATACGTACACTAATATATTCTGAATTCGTTATTTTATCTTATTGCTTATACTGTAGTACATTTAAAATGCAATGCTCTGTCTAACTTTAGCGGGGTCCCCACAATCCGCCTTTTGGCACACAACTTTCAATTTGCGGCACACACATCAAATAATGTTTTAAATATGGAAGTTTAAAAATCCTTTGCAATTTTAGTCAAAATTTGCTTCGTCATTAACGAGAATACTCAGTTAATGAATTTAATGTCCAAACGAGGTTAAAATTAAGTAGGTTATTAAAATGATATGTTGCAGGCGTTAATATAAATGTATGCATTTTGGCTTTTTTATAAATAGAGCCGTTTAAGCGGACTGCAAAGTGACAAACTGGGTTGGTTATTTTAACAAATTATTTTGAGAAGCTCAAAAGCCTTGGTAATTAAAATTTCTTTCCTCTTAATTCAAATTACTAAAAATAACGTTTGTTGTCGTTATATTAAAAAGGAAGACTTGAGTCCTCTGAAATTATTTTAACATTCATCTTAAAATCTGAAGATAATTTTAAGATTGCCGATTTAGCATTCAAGTCACGTCGAAAACGTCAAATTTGTAATATTTATACCAGACAACCAATAAAAATTATACTGCCAGTATTTAAATAGTAAAATCTGAATCATTGGCCAATTCATATTCCATATTTGAAATGTATTTTTCTGATCTATATTCTGTTTCTGTAGTTTATCGGTGTTATGGTAGTTTTATACATACCTCGATCACGGAAACAAAAGAATAAAGAAACAATTGATTTATTTGTCGTTCAAAATGTGGCGACGCTTTGTGTGTTTACTTCACTTTTCAAGTAAAATTGATTTAGAAGCGGAGCAATAAGTTTATTTTAATCGAGTTGAAAAGGAAGAGGATTCTCCATTCGACTGTGTTTTTTTTGGTATGTTTGTTACGCGATATCTCCTAACCTAACTTAACCTCCTTTTTCTGATATCTTTTAATTATTATGACGAAATTGGACCTCCATCCATATATAAACTCCAAAAAAAAAACGATTAAATTATACAAGCGGTTGAAGAAACATAAACCTTCAATACCGCATGACTGTCAAAAACGTTAAGGCATGAATTCTATTTCTGTATTGACAAGTCATGTAGGCCCTCGCCAGTAACTTAAAATGAGGTTTTATTAATACTTCACTGATTTTTTTACACCATAAACAAGTTACCAGAACATAGCCAAGTAAGTTATTGAAAACATTCAAATATTATTGAAAATAAATTTTTGATTGATTGAAGACTTCAACAGCTTTTTTTATCGGAAATAATTAACTTCAACAATAAATAAATATCTGAAAAAATGTATCTGACCCTTTATAAAATGTATCAAAATATATGATTTATCAAAAATTTATGTAAATTTACGATATAAGTAGATAAAGCGTAAAAATATGATTTTGACTGCACGGATAGCCGAGTGGTATAGGTCACCACACCAATGACCACCATGCGCGACGTGCTGCGGGTTCGATCCCCGCATGGGACAAGCATTTGTGTGATCCACAAATGCTTGTTTCAAGTCTGGGTGTTCTTTGTGCATGTGATTTGAATGTTTGTGAAACCCCCGCGACACAAGGATTAAATTCCTTAGTGCGGGCGTCGTTTTTATCTAAAAAAAAAAAAAAAAAACCCGATATATGTACCTATATGGATAGAAAAAATCATCTACCGTAAACTGAACATATAAATCTCAAAATAATAATCTCCAATTTCGCTGTAAAAATATTATGTTAACCTTATTTAAGATAAAATCAAATATTTCCAACTTCTAACTTCCCAGCCTCCTGTTATGATTTCAACGCAATTTTATTATAATTGTATCCATAAGATAGAGCGTAGCGAATAACACGAAGTCATTAATTATTTGACTTCTCAAAGTGATAAAGACATAATTTAAGTTTCTGAAACTTTGTATTTTATTGACTTGATTAAATACATCTTGGAGCGTAATTTATACCAATTAATTGGACTTGGACTTAGCAAAATGACGGGCCTGTTGTTCTAGTGGTAAGTGACCCTGACTGCTAAGCCGGAGATCGTAGGTTCGATTCCCACACAGAACAAGTTGTCTGGTTGCCATAGTACAGGCTCTGCCAAGTTTGGGATCAGATCGCGGTGTGTAAAAAAAAATGCCATAGCAAAAGTATACAAACTTTACCAAACTGTTTATGTGCCTAGAACCACCAGCTAGCCGGGTACGTTAGTAGCCAGTTACAGCTGCACTGTGACTTAAACTGCCCATCTTCCAGCAGTTCATAAAACGCGTTTCGCCAAAAATTTTGGTGCTGCGGTCAAAGTCCTGCACTCTGGTAATTTGCGGTAAAACTCCTTAAAAAAGACAGTATTTTTGTAAATTATCTCAACCAGTAATCAAACCTTTGTTTAGAAGTTTAGTGTCCAATTTCACAAAATAATTATCCCCGTTCAAATATGAAAATATTCAATGAAATAATTCGTATATGTTTTACATAATTCAGGTTTAATTAAAGCTGCCTACATGTTCAATTGGATCTAATCGCTGCGTTCAGGGACTGGCGTTAAAAAAATTGTTTTGTGTTCCCCCATGTAATGTGATGTACCTGCCCGCTCTCGGGGAACATAATAAATCACTATCGGCCCATGTAATAGAATGTCACATTTGTAAAAAAGGCCCGTGACGTGATGTGCCGAAGATGGATTTAAAAAACGTTGGATTAAAAATTCGGATATAAATTTCTTCTTTTTTACCCCAAAAGGAAGGCTAATGTTTTTAGTAGAAAATATTTTGTCAAAATAATTATATTTTTTGTATTAATCTCTAATATTGCATTGGAAACCTAAATAAAGTCTTAAAGAACATGCGCCAATAAAGCAGTTATATGATTTGTTCGTATGTCATTTAAAAAAATTAAATTATGATTTTATTTAATAATGGTTTTGTAAAGCATAGATCGTAGCGTAGCATAAATAAATAAAAATAAGTTACACTTAGCTTAATATTCATTATTGTAACGAAAACAAAAACAGTAGGTAATGTCTTGGGTTCAGCATGATGGCGGCAACAAGAAGCAAACCGGCCGCCAAGTATCTAGTCTGCCATTATAAAATATAAATTTTATTTTACTTATAAACTTCATTCAATTCATTCACAACACCAGCCAGCATCAAAGTGGAAAACACTGTCTACAAATCAAACATTTCGGGATTTTCAATAACAAACTCGACTAACTTTGATTTTCGTCTCCCAAAAATAATTACTCTTATACTTTGAAGCGGTTGAAAAATCTCTCTTTGTACCAGATTCAGGTATTTATTACAATTATATAGAATAATATTTTATACCCAAAGTTACATCAAAGGGTGTCTTTCAGTTGATTTTTGCTTTGTTTCATTTTGCGTTTGAAATCATCATTCTGAGAGCCGATTCTACCAATTTATGTGAGCAATATCATTTAAATCAAATCAAATCAAATCAAATCAAATCAAATCATTGTTTATTTGTTTAACATAGGTAGTTAATACAGTTCTTAAATAAAAGAAAATGGTCGCTATGTTATGCTCGGAAGCGTACAAATAATGAGTTTGCATGCGAAAAAAAAATAATCATGCGATAATTACAGAAACAGAACAATAATGACTCACTTATTTATAATAATATTATAATTATATCGAAGCTATATGAAAATTTTTAATAAAGATTTTTAACAGATTACAATACTACAATTTTAAATGAGTGCTAAGACATTACATAATTATTTATTCTATATTGTCATCCAAGAATTCAGAAATACTGTAGTAGGCTTTATTAGCTAGCAATTCTTTTAATCTTTTTTTGAATGGTTCTATTTTGAGCTCATTCCAGCTTATTGGAAGTTTGTTGACAATGATAGGAGCCATGCAAAATACACTATTTCGCATTAGTGTAGTGGTGGAACTGTGTAAGCGAAGCCTGTGAGCGTTGCGCCTACTGCGGTTATTTATAACTACATCAGCTAGTCGAGGAAACAAATTGGGATTTGTTCTGACGAAATGTGCTATCTCTAAGATATAAAGTGCCGGTAGTGTTAATAATTTATATTTTTGGAAGAATGGTTTGCAACTTTCGGTTGGTTTAAGACCAAACATTGATCGGATGCACCGCTTTTGTGCTTTGAAAGCACATTCTGAGTTTGTCGAATTGCCCCAGAATATTATCCCATATCTTAGGTTAGAGGCTACTAGGCCATGGTATGCCGTGAGTAATGTATCGATGTTAACTGTAGGTGCCAGTTTATATAGTCCGTATGCTGAGCTACATACCCTTTTGCATAAAGATTCTGCATGGGGCTTCCAATTTAATTTACTGTCCACTATTATGCCTAGAAATTTTGCTGTTCGTACTTCTTTTATTGTTATGCCATTGTGTTTTATATTTAAATTGGCGTATTTATTCATAGTGGAGTCCCTCTGAGCAAAATGCATAATGTTCGTTTTGATTAAATTAATCTTTAAATTATTATTATCTAACCATTGAATTATAGATGATAAGGTATTATTAATGTCATGTTCATATTTATTCTTACATTTTAATGGGATCGTCACAGTACTGTCGTCAGCAAAAAGGGTCATGGGATAATTTATATTCTTAGGTAAATCATTGATATATATAATAAAGAGAAGAGGTCCTAAAATGCTACCCTGTGGCACGCCGTATTGAACTATACGTTCATTAGATCTAAAAATTTCTTCACATTTAGTCTTTTTATTAATAGAGGTGATCATAGTGGATTGTTTTCTGTTGCTTATGTATGATTGAATCAGGTTCAGAACATTGCCTCTCACGCCATACGCTTCCAATTTATTTAAAATAGTTTTGTGACACACATGATCGAATGCCTGTGTCATATCACAGAATAATGTAGATACAGGTATAGATTTGTCAACATTTAGAATTACATTATACAGAAAATCATATATTGCCATATTTATGGTCTTTTTTTCTCGAAACCCCTTTTGTTCCTGTACTAAAAATTCATTCTTCTCTAGGTACTTGTATAGTTCTATATATATATGTTTTTCAATTATTTTTGAGAATACACTAATTAGCGAAATCGGTCTATAACATTCCACAAGTTCTTTACTGCCTTTTTTATACAGTGGTTTCACTATTGACATCTTCAAAGCTTCAGGAAAAATACCTGTGCTAATGCATAGATTAATTATGTGACTAAGGTGTGTAGATATCTCATTTGCAACTGCTTTGACAACTGTTGTTTTCTTCGATCCGATTCTGGTATCATAAGTTTTTATTGTATACTGTTTATGTATGAATTATACAACAAAACAGATAAACGATAGATTAATTTGACGCTACTGACGTTATATTACGGGAAATATTTTGTGGTAGAGGCTATATTACAACTATAATTATAATTTATCATTCCATCGAAAAAGAATGTTCGAGTACAAAAAGTATTGTTTTTAACCAACATTGAAATAATGAAGTTCTCAATTATTTGTTTGTTTTTTGTATGTCTGTTACACGTTTTCACTGGCAATTGTAGATTGATTTTAAAAATTGGTTTTGTCTTCGAGGGTATTTACGTATATCTTAGTGGTGGTTGAGTAATTCGGTTTTTAAATTGTATAATTAGCTATATTTTTTTCTAAATCGCATTCATAATAAAATGTTACACCTAAAGCTACTCTCTAAAGAGTCTAATAAACTAAAAGTGTTGGCTTTTTCAAATTTCATAAAAATGTTTGTACTGTACACAATTTCATAAGCAAAAGAAAATAAAAGTTACGAATATACAAAGCTAGAATTTTTTCAAATCTGAATGCAGACTTTATTTTTCTCTTTTAATTAACAAATGAAATCTGGCTTTCGCATCAAATATAGGAAGCACTTCGCATATTTTGAAGAGCCGAAGTTGAGGCTCAAAAACCGTACAAAAAGGGTTTATGAAGCGAACGAGTAATTCAAATTAAACATTGGCCAACTCCGTGTAGTTTGGTCTGGTTTTCACTCGACAATACTGCATTTCACGAATAAAATAATTAACTTCACATTTCTAAAACTTTTCCGGTATAGACTTCCATTTACGAAAGTACCTACTCAATAATGCGGGGTTAATGTATACTATGCATAAACTCTTACTGGAATGGCGCATTAAGCGTCACCCAATCTAAAAGCTTTATCTAGCTAGAAAGTAAAGTAAATGGTGTGATTAAAAGCAATAACAGGAAAGCTCTGTTTACAAAGCTCGGATCCGGAACCTCCAACCCTTTGTTTTTACATTTTAACGCATCGCGGCTTTCATAACAATTCCCACAAAAATCTACACAAAGGCACGACATCCGTTTCAAAAGTTTAGATTTAGGAGTGAATGTGACGTCACCGACAAGGCGAATTCCTTAAAAAAAACTGCATTCAACCCAACAGGCCAGCTTTTTCATTCTTCCGTCCATCCTTTTGTTCGTATTCCAGCGGTCTAATTGAAATCTTCCACCCACTATTGTCATTTACTTTTTCCAAGCAGTTTTTGTTATGCTCCTATAGAATTTCATTCGCCCCTTGCCGAAATTGAACAGTAACGGCTGTTGAATTCCCGGTTACAATAGCTAATCATGGTGAAAATTGGAAGGGGATATCGAGAGCGGTCGAGACCTTAGCTTCGGAAACTCATATTCGATTGTTACATTGATTCCAAATTGAGAAATCAATCGAGAGGGTAAACGAATAAACAAACGGGGTGCCATTACAATGAAAAACAAACGGACATAATATGGACGTTGTGACTATAATATTGGACGATGTTTTGCTTGTGCCCAGCAGTGGGACATTTATTAATAGTCCGGTTTCATTATAAGTTGGCTACGCAAATGGAATTTAAATCTTCTAATGAACTTGCCTGAATTTGAATTTTATTCTGTTCCATTTAAAATGTTAGCTTCTTCTAGTGCACAGAAAAGAGCTCCATTACCTCCGCCCACAACTATTGCCATTGTGGTTTATTTCTAAAGGGAAACTCTTTAACTTTTACAGCTACGGCAACTTTATTTACATGTCAATGTAGTACAATGAATCTTTTTAAGTCTTGAAGGATGATGGCTCTCCAAACTAGCGGTTTAAGGGGTGTTAACATCCCGCTTGTCGTAACTTTTCGCTTTCCAAACATTAAATTGAGGAAAAAGCTGGCCGGCTCTGCAAACATCTCTTTCTATTGTGTTGGATCGTTTCGACAGACATTACGTGAAATTTATGTTCGGCCAATTTTAGACAGGATTTAAGTACTGCTTTTAATGTGCGTTATACTGTCGATGTTGTGAAGTGATTCGATTGAATTATAAGCAAACAATATTTTTACGGTCTCGTTCTCATTCTTTCGTTAAAAAAACTTTGCAAAGATTCCGCTATCGAGTGCGGAAATGTACGTTACTTCTTTTTATTTTGAAATTGCAAACTCACTCAAACTTATAACGATACAATGTAGAGGCCAATTACATATATTCCAAGTAAGTTTACATCCAATTTATACGTCGGCATCACCTTTAAATTTCCTTGAGTTTCTCTCAACCATTACAAAATTATTTCACGGTTTGCTAAACTTTTGTTTAGGGCACTTGATGGGTTCGGTCCTTCGACAGACATTAGACGGTAAATGGTCCGTAAATACCAATTTCAGTTCAACCTCTATCCACATTCTATCAGAAAACACTGTGTTACTCAACTGTTTGTCAAAGGTAAAATAACAAACAAACAGAGCTATATTTACAAAAATAATGACTTTCTGGTCGGTAAGACCGCAATCCTAATCCTTGAAAAATAAGTAGGCAAATATAAATAAGATTCAAGATTGAGCTTATTTCGTATTTTTTTTCTAATATAAAACGAAGTTATTTTTGTATCTAAAAACACTACTTTAAATTATTACCTTGTGTTTTTTTCTGATGTCTTAATACAACAGCAAGTTAGAATGGAATTAGATTAATGAAAGAGTTTTTAAGTAAATAGATACTCTATTAATCCTACTAATATTATAAATGTGAAAGTGTGGATGTTTAGATGTTTGGATGTTTGTAACTCAATCACCCAAAAACGGCTGAACGGACTTGCATGAAACTTGGCATGCAATGAAATCTAAAAGAAGACTTGACCTATGAATAGGCACAAATCTATACTAATATTATCAAGCTGAAGAGTTGGTTTGTTTGAACGCGCTAATCTCAGGAGCTGGTCCGATTTGAAAAATTATTACACTGTTATACAGCCCACTTATAGAGGAAGGCTGTAAGTAGGCTAAACGCGATCGAAACCGCGGTCAAAAGCTAGATCAGCAAGCTTTAAACTGTACAGGTAAAATAATCCTAAGATATAAAAGGACTGAGATTGTAGCTTTATATTAGACAGGGGATAAATGTTGAGAACCATCTGCAGTTGACATTTGGCTCTGCCTCCGCTGTCACTGTATTGGCAATTCATGGCGGGCGGTGGGCCCAATGAAAAACACACGCTCTCGGCTACAAGCGAAATCTGATAAGTGGAATATGCGCTATTCTCGCTCGACCGGCGTCCGGGATGGATAAAAAAGACTGCCATACCATTGTGCGTTTTATTCAGATTTTTTACTGTTTCAAGGAGAGAAAATACGATAAACACGAAGTTAGTGTACGCACTATGTGTAGGTACTGTATGGTACCCGGCACGTAACTTGGGAAGATTGTTACGAGTCATCTCATGTTTTAACGTTCTTATATACAAAAATGTTTAAAAAAAAATGTTTTATTTTTTTAAAGATCACTAGCATTTTTTTATTGATACAGTCGAGCATTAAAACTGTGCTTTAGTTGCACATAGAATATGAAAATACGCTCTCACTACTCCAAAACATTGCCAAGTTACTTGCCGGCAACTATACAAGTAGGTCGCAAGACTTCTAAATGCTAAAAAATGGCTGGTTATTAATAAAGATATAATCCGATTTATTTGGATATTTTATCCCTGGTATTAGACAACCAGGCTTAACTCAGTGGCTGATGTAGTTTCTTTTATTTTTATTTATTTATTAATAAAAGGAACATGATTAATGTATGACGTACAACTATGTCCAACAAAACTATACACATAGCTTGTCTGTTGGATCAAAGTAAAGTAAACTAACTATGTATAATATTTCTTATTCATCAGAAATTTAGTATCTGTTTTTTTATGTAACAGTTTGTAGAATTAATACAAATTGTCTATATGTATAAAATGTGTTTGATTTTGGCCTATTTTTTCTTTTGTATCTCGCTTGCAGTGGAGGGAAGATAATTTTCCAATTAATTTCGTCACGGGTTCCAAGACAGTAAATCATTTCCCTGAGAAACATTTGGGCTTGTCATTTTATCGAAAGAATCTTCTTTTTAAGAATTTTAGTTTTGTCTACGGCCAAACCTTAATCTTCAATAAATAATGCAAACAAAGATGTAAAGATAAGTATGATGTATGTATAATGTTTTACGAAATCTATTTTGTTTACATGCGATGTCAGCCACTAAAGGGAGTTTGCGTCTTATGTAAAGCAGTCTTTATCTTCAACACAAAGGTTAAGTGGTTCACGGATGACTTATTAATTACTTCACAAAGTCCACATAATAAGGCATACTTTACGTGTGTCTTACGAAGGAAGTTGCAAAATATTTCATATTCAGAACCCACTAAGTTAGCGTAAAGAAAATTTTAATAGCCGTCAGGTGACTCCGCTTTTATTCAACTTGTGAATTATGGAGACGTACAATAAGCGTGAGTAAGCCTTCGTTGAGCTGTTTTACACGTGTCCCGTCAATTTACTACCATATTATGGTACATAATAGCCCATTAAAGTCTTAGTCGGGAGGGTAAGACGACGTGTGAAAAACTACGTAAGATATATCGACGTCTTGATTTCAGACTTACATTTTAACGCCCAATAAACTATTTTTATGACTTTGACTTGGTCAAATATCAGTACGGTTTATGTACACACAAACAACATTAGATAGGAAGGAAAAAAGGTATATACTTACTTCCTATTTCACAAGACAATTCTGCATTCCTGTGACAGGAGTAGTACCAACAGACGTGGTGAATATTGATACTGGGGTTGAATAGAGACACATTTGAAAAGGGATACATATACCTTACGTTCCGTCGCATGTGCTTAATTTTATAAAAAAGCTTTCTTCTAATTTATTTAACAGTTAAGAGTTAAAATTATCAATCTCTTTATTCTGTAAAACGTACAAAATCTTAATAAAAATTTCTACTATTAACCCTGGCGTATTCACCACATTTAATGGTAGTATGTTTTTATCAATAGTAAAAGTATTTTATCAAGTATCATTTTAACAAATCTAAATTATAATTCAACTTAAAGCGTAGACTAGTTGCTTTCTGGTTACTTATAAACGTATTTTTTTACTTGATTGAAATATCATTTGAAACGGGAATAAGTGTTAAAATATTTACGTAGCCAGCGTCGTGAACACAGCCTTACAATCTTACTTAGCTCGATAAACAATTCATCTTAGGTGGTTTAATACACCTTTGTAATTTATTCACGGAATTTTGAGGGTTATAGTAATGTACAGTCACGTACAAAATGTTGGTAGTCCTAGCGAATTATCGAAATTGTTTCGCAAAGTATTTGGCTACAACTTTTAACTCTTAGAAATCTTCCTATTGACTTATAATAGTTTTAAGTTTAAAGTGTCCATCTGTCTACGTGTCCTAGCTCTTATAGTAATTAACAGATTTTCATGCGGTGTTTTTGTTTGAAAGCTGATGTGTTGGATATGGTTCTTAGTCATGTGTTAGAAAAATTACTTTTCGAAAACTGACCAAAAATTTGGTCGGGGTTTATTACCTTTCTATTTATGATTTGCTGCCGTGTGTATACACACACATACATATTATATTTTGCGATCTCTCTTTTGACTATCAGTGATAACCAATGTTATAAATTTTAATACATTTTTAGATTGAGTAGAATTCATTCATTACAGTTGTTTTCTGAGGTTTACGCGAATATTAGACAATTAAATAAAACTACTTTTAAACGGATTCTATCGCGGTTTATTTTGATTTTAGTTCCCGACGTTTCAACACCTTTGCAGGTGTCACGGGCAGACTATTGTTCAAAAATCCAACTGACTCAACATTTCTTGTAATTTCTACACTCATATAGCTCAACATAAAATTAGGCCTATTACATAACATGTCACAACTAAATAACGGCCTGTCGGATAAAAGCCATTATTCATTATACTCCCAAGAACAAATGTCCTACAATCGTATTATATTAACAGTGATAATAGCGATATTTCATTTATGACGATTACCTTAATCTGTGGGAATTGTCGTTTTGAGTATGATCAATTGCTTTCGTCGGAAATACAATGGACGAGTTAATCTGTGTCACGTCAGAAACCTTAATATTGGCGGAACCTCAGTCGACGATGGAATGAATACAAGGACAAGAAATAGAACCACTAAAATTATCTATACCATAATATTATAAAGCTGTAGAGATTGGTTGTTTGGTTGAATGCGCCAATCTCAGGTAATACTGGTCCGATAGGAAAAAAACTTTCATTGTTTGATAGCTCTTCTATCACGGATGGTTATAGCCCCGACCACGCGGGTGGAAGCGCGAGATAAAGGTTGTACTATCTATACTTATAATATAATAAAGCGAAGGAGTTTAGTGTGTTTATACGCGCTATTCTCGGGATCTACCAGTGGGACCGAAAAATATTTCGTGTGTATGATAGCATAATTTGTGAAGAATAGTATAAATAAAATAAATACCAGTCTATTAATTTCCCACTGCATTTTAAAGAAATAATTAGGTTAACATGAAAAATCTATAAAACTAACCTAAAGAGGAGTCGAGGTCGAAACCTAGTTTCAATAATATAAATACGGTTAATAGTGATAATAATATGTGACAAAAATAACTTTTTGTTCCTTCTTGATAAAGTCTAGCGACTTTACCTAATTGTTTCGAAGTTACAATCTTATGCATAGATACGTTGGTTTTAGATCATTGAACCTTTGGACCACCATGACACTTATACTCAAACCTTCCAAAGCAAACTTTGTAAAACCACTCTCTTAATCTGAACATAAATCAAAAGTTTAGGGACAAAAACCACGATAAATAAAAAGCTAACTTTGAAAAGGTCATATTGAGTTAGACTCATAGTTCATACATGAAAAAAGTTATTCGAACCAATCCATCATACACGCAAAAAGTCATTTGAAACTCCCATCACTAAAAATCGATGTCAATGTACGTTTGGAAATGGGTAAAATGGATTATAAAAATGAACTTTACCACGAAGTATTAAAGGCGATTTTAATGTAGTTTTATAACTTGGAGCTTATGTACTAGTTTCCATTAATCATAATAATATACTATCTAATCCGGCAAATGACGTTTTGCAATATAATAAAGTAGATATTTAACACAAATTAACTCAAAAAAAGTCATAAAATTCGGTGACGAACACGGTTTTGGTGAAGTTTAATAACAAACAAAGGAGATTGACACGGAGCAGGTCCCTTTTGTGGTATCATGTGCCTAATTGGAATAATAACTTAAAAACATTATTTATTTTTTTGTGTACAGGGTATTTTTTATACAATTTATTTTACCCTGGGAATAAAGTTAAAGTTAATTAATAGTTAAACATTACGTCGACATCCGTTTGATTCAATGTAGTCTGTGGTTTGATTGTTGTCAAAAAAAGTTGCCAGGTATCAAAGAATTAAATAACTAATGACGTCTTTTAATCAATTGAGTAATCGATATCAATTTAAAACGATAAATGAACAATAAAAAAAAAACATTATTTTTATTTATATTTTATATCCTATTGGCAGTTTAAATCACAACATTAAGATAAAGATCTCAACATTTGACAACTTCCACGCTACTGTGTTAGGCATTTTGTTTTCACGTCGATGAGTTAGAATGATGGTTATCCCTGTCCTTTTTATACATATTATTATTGTACCATGTAATTATCTGAAATGAACAAAGATTGGTGTACGCCAAATATGAGTTTATGTAAAGTATTCTTGATGACGAAAACTATTGGATAAACAGAGCTCATAGTCGATGCGAGTAAAACCGATGGAAATAATTACAAGAATAGATTGCTTAAATTCATAATATAGCTTAAATTCATAAGCCTATATTGATAAATAATAGATGTTCACAAAAGCAATAGACAAAAACATAGCCATATTTATTTATAAAACGCCTTAATAAAAAAATATTTTTATCGATTGATCGATAACGATTCATTAATAAGACTATAAAATATTGATCTGGCAACATTTACTTCCACATGTCACAGACTTTCGTGGTTTGTTACGTGCGTCATTGCTTTGTTTAGATTTTTAGATACGTTGAGTTTTGAATTCCGTAATCTTTTACTTAGTTATTATTACGATACGTGCTTTTTCGATCAATACCGAGTTGAGCTAATAAGTTCCTCGAGTGCATTACGTTAAGTCAGATATTTGACTCTTTTTAGTGCTGTTCTTTGTGAGATATTTGATTCTTAGTGCTATTCTTGATGAGATATTGGACTCCTGAACCATTATTGTCAGAGCCATGTCTACTCCAGCTAGACCGTCCGGACTCCGTCGGACACCGCGTCTGCGTTCCCGACGCTGCCGCTGTAATCTGTATTAACTGTTCGATTATATTATCACCTAATTTTCGCCGATATACAGTTGAAGAGTTGAACGAGCAAATGACAGTTCTTTTACGAACTTGCTCCAGCTCAATTCTTGGATGCTATATTTTATGAAGAATAAAATGGTTTATTCAAGTTTTGATTTGTTTTATTTATTTTGTTACTTATACATGAACTGCTGTTAACTAATAATACATTTTTTATCATATTTAAACGTCAATTCTACACCATCTTTGAGTCTTTTACTGTGCTGCTTTTTAAAGTACATAAAGTATACATATTCTCATCTCCATAATGATGTATAGGATAGGTTAGGTAGGTAGTATGCGTACTTAACTATAGAGTCAGGAGGAAATGTCAATGTCAATTTCTAATTATAACCTAGATTTTTACAACAGAAAAACGATGATATCTCTTGAACCAGGGTGAATAAATGAAAAATGGTTCCTAATTATGAAAATACTATGTTTTTACTATTATGTAAAATAAAAATCTTCAGGGCACAACGATTTTCGACTGGGACCCAGCTTGCCTTACAAATCGGGCATTCTCCTTTGATACGGGACTTTTACATAATTATATGCATATAGATGCACCCCAGTATATCCCATTAGGATCGATATAAATAACTGGTTTTTCTTTACCTCCATAAAAGAGTTAAAGATGAATTTCAATAATAATTACAAACAATTATGAATATCCATAATTTATAACAATTCATTTAATGTTTTATACAGAAATATTTTGTATTGAAACTTTGACAAATTAGGCTTAAATGAATTTTATTAAACACCTATTTTAATAGAGTTAGTGAAAGTTGCCTACTTTGAAATTTATTTTATGGCTACTCTACTACCTTCGGCTATCATCTGTGCGCTCGTTCGTTTTTCCTACCTAAAGCTATCGCTCGTTCTCCTTGTATTTTTTCGAAAAGATCGTGTCCATATTTTGCTGATTTATAGTCTGATAAAAAAATGAAAAAAAAATAAACTAATAATGGAAATGTGTTCTATTATCATTACTAATACTTAAGCACCTTTTCGTATATTATAATATATTCCTGTATTTAACGAAATGACTTCAGCCTCAAAGTTACAATGTATCTCATAATGAATAATGAATGATTAAAAGTTGGGAGCTTGGTGTTATGGCACCTTGAATCCCACCAGACATCTCTTGAAGACTTACATAAACTTGGCAATAATACGTCATTATACTAATGACGATAATTGTGAAGTTGTTCCTTGGAAGTCATTAAGAAGTGTCAGGTTTAAAATTAGACAATTTGTAACGAACAGGTGTTTTACAAGAAAGTTTACTTGGAATGGGACTTTTGTAGGCAGCTATAAAATCAAGTTATTATTAAGACTGCACAAGCACATTGATAAAGACTAAAAAATATGTTTCTTTTAAAACTATTTCCTCTAAAATCAGATTATTTTGAAAACTATAATGTCCACGAAAATATTATTATGTGTTTTGAATAGAATTATATAAAATTACACAAAACTTTTAATTTAAATCTTGACTAACCAATTTGATTTAACGTTAAATACAGAATATGTTTGGGACCTTGGTACATTTATCTACCACCCTTATGCTAGTTTATACCCATATTCGCAAATGAACGATTCAAATTCGATGTACCTAAGTTCAATCAATTATTAAAAGTGAATACTATAACAAACCACTCTTCCTCAATAAAAGTAAATTAGTCAATTCTCCAAAATAATGTCTCAATGATTAAAAATAATTTAATTCTATAGAACACTCATTAAGATCCACCAAATTTATGTTCATAGCCGTGTGGTCCCATTTTAAATGAACGAATCCACCTGAAATCCATTTCTCTCGATTAAGAGTGGAATGCGTGAAATAATTATCTTTTCCCGGCAGCTTGACAGATACCTGCAGGGCTTACGGGATTTGTGGGTTCTCTATTATTAATTATGCATTTCTGGATATTAACCTACTTTCGTACAATAAGGGTTTATGTTATTTTCAATTTGAGTCAATATTAGGGCGATATATGCAATGTTTTTAAGAAATTACACAATATTAAGATCAAATCGTTTTGTTACTGTCTCATATTGCGTTACATTTCGTTTAACGACCTGCGCAAATACTTAAATTTCTCTATAGTCGGGTTCAAGGAATATTTTTAATCAAATACCAATGTCATCATCATCTGCGTAGCCTTTTCCCAAGCTATGATGGGGTCGGCTGCCAGTCTTACCGAATTTAGCCGAATACTTTATTTTACATGGAGCGACTGCCTATGTCAGATACTGTACAACCCATTACTGGGTAGTACAATATCCTATAGTAAGACTGGCTGTCAGAATCGTAATGATTTAATTCAATTATTCTATTTATTTTATTAAAATTCAAAATTACAATGTGTAGCTTAAAATATACTTAGTAGTATAAAAAGAATACTTATAGCAAATTGTGCTTTGAAAGAATATCAGCGAAAGAAATTGGGTAGGTACGCATTTTTTAAAAGACACGCTCTGAAGTTAGGAGTTTCGAGAAAATTAAAAACTCTAACTTTGCTATTTAGCCATCTCAGGCCTCGCTGAAATTTGTACTTTTGCTAATACAATTTATAAAACTGAATGTTTTTTATTAAGAAACTACAAAAACTTAGGCATTTAGTAAAAATAAAAAAAAACTGCTGCTAATCTAGGTCAAGGGGATCTTTTGTTAATAATCCATAAAACTACAAAGAAAACGCAAAATTCATATACTTTATTGTATTGAGTAAAAATATTATTTTTCCAGCTGTAAACACCAGACTACCAGATATTGGACGTTTTTGTACACTGATAATAATTTTAAAAAGCGTTTGCAAATCCCCTATAAACTATTATCTTCAAAGGCTATCATTTAAAATATGTACATTTTATGAGACCGTAAAAATAAAACGTCGCCATAAAAATAAAATTGAGAATTAATTTATTATTTATATTCTGAGTGTCGCCCTTGTTATTTGTATTATAAAATTGAATTTGAAGAATAATTAAATTTTAATATATTATTTCTAAAATAGATTTCAATCTTGTTTTATTTCATCAGCATGGAAACTTGTACAACTACTTATAAAGTTTTCGTATTAGGAACTTTTGGAACTCAAAAAAAAAGGATTTTAATATTTTAAATTACAAGTGCTCTACATGCTGAATAAAAAAATAAGATAATAATTAATATCGTATTTATTTATTTATTTAAAGTTTCAGTATTCAATTTTTAAAAGACAATTATTATCTATTAAACTTGAATAATGAAGCTTTTGTAGAAAATCATGTCAATGCCGAAAAACTATTGACAATTAATAGTAACCAAAGAATTTACAATAGGTAGCGTATATTATAAGGTCGTGCTACTTTTACTGGCCTCGATCACTTTTATCGCGGCGATCAAAGCACTACTGGCAATACAGGGCCTGCTCCCAGCGATCTAAAATACAGGTAGAGATACATTTGAAAAGTATCTAGGGTCTAATAGAGATACATGCATTCCAGGTCTTTTCAAGCACTTTTAAAATGGAAAGCTTATTATGTAATGTTGAAGACATATTTTTCCAATAATTATTTTACGAGTATTATATTACGTATTATATTACGAGTATTTAAGTCTATAAGTACCGAGAACTACTGTATTAAAAATTAATCTATTTGTTGGCGTTAGATCGGCACTAGTTCCATGTAAAATTTATACTTATATTATAAAGCTGAAGAGTTTGTTTGTTTGTTTGTTTGTTTGAAGACGCTAATCGCAGGAATTACTGTTTGATAGATAGCCCACTTGTTAAGGAAGGCTATAGGCTATAATTTGCCGCGGTAACTGACGCCCACGCGGACGGAGCCGCAATCAAATCTAGTACATAATATAAGCATGTATGTATGTACCTATTTAAATTTATATATATTTTAAATGCTTAGCTATGTGGATCGCACATTACTAATATTAAACTAAGTTAAATTGGTGGTGTGACGAGTGGATTTACGGCGGTAGTGTAATGGGTGGAAATCAAACCCGCGACCACATGAACGCAAGTCCGATGCCGTAGAAATTGGGCTACCGACGCTAAATCTTTAAAAGAGATTTTGTTAAACAGAATAATGAAAGACCTATTTTAAACTAGTACCTACATAGAACTTATATTTTGTAAAATAAAATTTAATTCTTTTTACTCAACTAGTCGCTCAGTTTGGCGGCTATGCCGCCGTCAATTTGGAAAACCCATGATTAAAAAACTACAATAATAATAAATACTGTGACGTCATCAACAAACTAAAATAACATAACTACCCCGATCAAATTTATGCATAACGTGACGTGACAAGTAATGAAAACTGCAAAACTGTTATAAATAAATGTGTCAGTATAGTTCGAAACCACAAACGGCAGTTACAGTGAACAAATAGTGACAGGTCACTACTGAATGGCCCACAATGGCCTGGAATGGGCCATACACTCCATATTAATCCATTCCGTACTCCCGCTCTCTTGACCCGCATTCTGTATTAATAATACCGGCCTATATACGTCCCACTGCTGGGCACAGGCCTCTTCCCATATAGAGAAGGAATGAGCATTGATCACCACGCTTGCTCATTGCGGGTTGGCGATTTCAGATTCCAATATTTGGAATCCAGGTTTCCTCACGATATTTTCCTTCACCGTTTGTCAATGATTTCTTAGAATGATTAAGAAAGTACATAATTATAACTTTAAAGAAAGTCACATTGGTACTTACCTGGGTTCGAACCTGCAACCATGTGCATAGGAATTCGCTCATTGAACCGCTAGGCCACCACGACCATTTTGTATTAGTAATATATTATTATACTCTATACATCAACGTGTAAGTTAGCTGAACATGATCCTACCATGACTCCAAGCTAGATAACTGAGCTTTAATTAATGCTCGAAGGATTCCGTAGCGTACTACCGTAAGGTTACTAGTGCATCTAATTTAACATTGGACATTGAAATTACACCTAGACACAAGACAAATGATTATGCTCATCACACAAAGTTTGTACTGGGTGGGAATCGAACCCGCGGCCTCCGGTTCAGCAGGGTCACTAACCACTAGACCAACAGGCCTTTCATGATGAATACTTTTAGTTGTGAACTTCTTCTTCTTTAAGTGCCACTCCAATTAATGAACGTCGGCTACCAGCTGCTGGAATCTATCTCTATCTTTTGCAAGGCGGAACAGTTCACTTGCTATATAGCTTAAATTCATAAGCCTATATTGATAAATAATAGATGTTCACAAAAGCAATAGACAAAAACATAGCCATATTTATTTATAAAACGCCTTAATAAAAAAATATTTTTATCGATTGATCGATAACGATTCATTAATAAGACTATAAAATATTGATCTGGCAACATTTACTTCCACATGTCACAGACTTTCGTGGTTTGTTACGTGCGTCATTGCTTTGTTTAGATTTTTAGATACGTTGAGTTTTGAATTCCGTAATCTTTTACTTAGTTATTATTACGATACGTGCTTTTTCGATCAATACCGAGTTGAGCTAATAAGTTCCTCGAGTGCATTACGTTAAGTCAGATATTTGACTCTTTTTAGTGCTGTTCTTTGTGAGATATTTGATTCTTAGTGCTATTCTTGATGAGATATTGGACTCCTGAACCATTATTGTCAGAGCCATGTCTACTCCAGCTAGACCGTCCGGACTCCGTCGGACACCGCGTCTGCGTTCCCGACGCTGCCGCTGTAATCTGTATTAACTGTTCGATTATATTATCACCTAATTTTCGCCGATATACAGTTGAAGAGTTGAACGAGCAAATGACAGTTCTTTTACGAACTTGCTCCAGCTCAATTCTTGGATGCTATATTTTATGAAGAATAAAATGGTTTATTCAAGTTTTGATTTGTTTTATTTATTTTGTTACTTATACATGAACTGCTGTTAACTAATAATACATTTTTTATCATATTTAAACGTCAATTCTACACCATCTTTGAGTCTTTTACTGTGCTGCTTTTTAAAGTACATAAAGTATACATATTCTCATCTCCATAATGATGTATAGGATAGGTTAGGTAGGTAGTATGCGTACTTAACTATAGAGTCAGGAGGAAATGTCAATGTCAATTTCTAATTATAACCTAGATTTTTACAACAGAAAAACGATGATATCTCTTGAACCAGGGTGAATAAATGAAAAATGGTTCCTAATTATGAAAATACTATGTTTTTACTATTATGTAAAATAAAAATCTTCAGGGCACAACGATTTTCGACTGGGACCCAGCTTGCCTTACAAATCGGGCATTCTCCTTTGATACGGGACTTTTACATAATTATATGCATATAGATGCACCCCAGTATATCCCATTAGGATCGATATAAATAACTGGTTTTTCTTTACCTCCATAAAAGAGTTAAAGATGAATTTCAATAATAATTACAAACAATTATGAATATCCATAATTTATAACAATTCATTTAATGTTTTATACAGAAATATTTTGTATTGAAACTTTGACAAATTAGGCTTAAATGAATTTTATTAAACACCTATTTTAATAGAGTTAGTGAAAGTTGCCTACTTTGAAATTTATTTTATGGCTACTCTACTACCTTCGGCTATCATCTGTGCGCTCGTTCGTTTTTCCTACCTAAAGCTATCGCTCGTTCTCCTTGTATTTTTTCGAAAAGATCGTGTCCATATTTTGCTGATTTATAGTCTGATAAAAAAATGAAAAAAAAATAAACTAATAATGGAAATGTGTTCTATTATCATTACTAATACTTAAGCACCTTTTCGTATATTATAATATATTCCTGTATTTAACGAAATGACTTCAGCCTCAAAGTTACAATGTATCTCATAATGAATAATGAATGATTAAAAGTTGGGAGCTTGGTGTTATGGCACCTTGAATCCCACCAGACATCTCTTGAAGACTTACATAAACTTGGCAATAATACGTCATTATACTAATGACGATAATTGTGAAGTTGTTCCTTGGAAGTCATTAAGAAGTGTCAGGTTTAAAATTAGACAATTTGTAACGAACAGCTGTTTTACAAGTAGGTTTACTTGGAAAGAGACTTTTTGTAGGCAGCTGTAAAATCTAGTAATTATTAAGACTGCACAAGCACATTGATAAAGACTAGAAAATGTTTCTTTTAAGACCATTTCCTCTAAAACCAGATTATTTAAAAAACTATAATGTCCACCAAAAATTTAAATTTCGTGGAGAAGCCTTGTCGCACTGGTATGCATGCAAAATATTATTGTGTATTTTGAATAGAATTATATAAAATTAAACAAAACTTTTAATTTAACTCTTGACTAACATATATAATTTAACGTTAAAGGCAGAATATGTTTGAGACATTTCGTACAATTATCTACCACCCTTATGCTTGTTTATATTCGCAAATGAATTCATAATCGATAGTTATTTTTGACATGACGTACCTAAGTATAATCAATTATTAAAAGTGAATACCATAAAAAACCACTCTTTTTCAATAAAAGTAAATTAGTAAATTCTCCAAATGTCCCCATGATAAAAAATAATTTAATTCTATAGAACACTCATTAAGATCCACCAAATTTATGTTCATAGCCGTGTGGTCCCATTTTAAATGAACGAATCCACCTGAAATCCATTTCTCTCGATTAAGAGTGGAATGCGTGAAATAATTATCTTTTCCCGGCAGCTTGACAGATACCTGCAGGGCTTACGGGATTTTGTGGGTTCTCTATTATTAATTATGCATTTCTGGATATTAACCTACTTTCGTACAATAAGGGTTTATGTTCTTTTTTAATTTGAGTCAATATTAGGGTGATATATGCAATGTTCTTTACGGTTAGGTATAATTAAATTGTTAAGTTACACAAAACTAAGATCAAATCGTATTTGTTACTGCCTCATATTGCGTTACATTTCGTTAAAATGAACCCCGCAAATACTTAAATTTCTCTATAGTCGGGTTCCAGGAATATTTTTAAAAATATTTTTAATCAAATAACTATGTCATCATCATCTGCCTAGCCTTTTCCCAAGCTATGTTGGGGTCGGCTGCCAGTCTTGCCGGATTTAGCTGAATACCGTATTTTACATAGAGCGACTGTCTATGTCAGGTACTCGACAACCCATTATTGTGTAGTAGGTACAATAACCCATAGAGACTGGTTGTCAGAATCGTAATGATTTAATTCAATTATTCTATTTATTTTATTAAAATTCAAAATTACAATGTGTAGCTTAAAATATACTTAGTAGTATAAAAAGAATACTTATAGCAAATTGTGCTTTGAAAGAATATCAGCGAAAGAAATTGGGTACACATTTTTTAAAAGACACGCTCTGAAGTTAGGAGTTTCGGGAAAATTAAAAAACTCTAACTTTGCTATTTAGCCTTCTCAGGCCTCGCTGTAATTCGTACTTTTATTAAGGCAATTTTTAAAACTGTTTTTTTTTTCATTAAGAAACTACAAAAACTCAGGCATATAATAAAAAAATAACTGCTGCTAAACTAGATCAATGGGATCTTTTGTTAATAAACCATAAAATTACAAAATCTGAAAACGCATAATTCTTATACTTACCTATACTTATTGAGTAACAATATTATTTTTCTAGCTGTAGGTATACACCCGACTACCAGATATTGGACGTTTTTGTACACTTATAATAATTTTAGAAAGCGTTTTAAAATCCCCTATAAACTAATATCTTCAAAGGCTATTATTTAAAATATGTACATTTTATGAGACCGTAAAAATAAAACGTCGGCATAAAAATAAAATTGAGAATTAATTTATTATTTATATTCTGAGTGTCGTCTTTATTATTTTTATTGTAAAATTGAATTTGAAGAATAATAAAATGTTAATATATTATTAAAATAGATTTCAATCTTGTTTTTATTTCATCAACATATAAATTTTACAACTACTTAGGTATAAAGTTTTCGAATAAGAAACTTTTCGAACTCATATTTTAATATTTTAAATTACTAGTACCGGTCCACATGCTGATTAATAAATAACATATTAATTATCTTTTAAACTTGAAAGATGAAGCTTTTGTAGAAAATTATGTCAATGCCGTAAAACTGTTGACAATTAATAGTAAGCAAAGCATTTACAATAGCGTATAGTATAAGGTCGTGCTACATTTACTGGCCTCGATCACTTTATCGCGGCGATCAAAGCACTAGTGGCAATAAAGGGCCTGCTCCCAGCGGTCTAAAATACAGGTAGAGATACATTTGAAAAGTAACTAGGGTCTAATAGAGATAGATGCATTCCGGGTCTTTTCAAGAAAATTAAAAATGGAAAGCTTATTATGTAATGTTGAAGACATATTTTTCCAATAATTGGTTTAACTATATTACGAGTATTTAAGTGTATAAGTACCGAGAACTACTGTATTATAAATTAATCTATTTGTTGGCGTTAGATCGGCACTAGTTCCATGTAAAATCTATACTTATATTGTAAAGCTGAAGAGTTTGTTTGTTTGAACACGCTAATCGCAGGAACTACTGTTTGATAGATAGCCCACTTGTTAAGGAAGGCTGTAGGCTATAATTTGCCGCGGTAACCGACGCCCACGCGGACGGAGCCGCAATCAAATCTAGTACATAATATAAGCATGTATGTATGTACCTATTTAAATTTATATATATTTTAAATGCTTAGCTATGTGGATCGCACATTACTAATATTAAACTAAGTTAAATTGGTGGTGTGACGAGTGGATTTACAGCGGTAGTGTAATGGGTGGAAATCAAACCCGCGACCACATGAACGCAAGTCCGATGCCGTAGAAATTGGGCTACCGACGCTAAATCTTTAAAAGAGATTTTGTTAAACAGAATAATGAAAGACCTATTTTTAAATTAGTACACAGAAATTTCTATTTTGTGAAATCTAACTAAATAATTTTTATTCAACTAGTCGCTCAGTTCTGTGGCTATGCTGCCGTCAATTCGGAAATCACATGATTAAAAAACTGCAATAATAATAAATACTGTGACGTCATCAACAAACAATAGTAACATAACTATCCCGATCAAATTTATACATAACGTGACGTGACAAGTAATGAAAACTACAAAACTGCTATAAATAAAAGTGTCAGTATAGTTCGAAACCACAAACGGCAGTTACAGTGAACAAATAGTGACAGGTCTCTACTGAATGGCCCACAATGGCCTGAAATGGGCCATACACTCCATATTAATCCATTCCGTTACTCCCGCTCTCTTGACCCGCATTCTGTATTAATAATACCGGCCTATATACGTCCCACTGCTGGGCACAGGCCTCTTCCCATATAGAGAAGAAATGAGCATTGATCACCACGCTTGCTCATTGCGGGTTGGCGATTTCAGATTCCAATATTTGGAATCCAGGTTTCCTCACAATTTTTTCCTTCACAGTTTGTCAATGATGTCTTAGAATGATTAAGAAAGTGCATAATTATAACTTTGAAGAAAGTCACATTGGTACTTACCTGGGTTCGAACTTCCTAGGTTCGCTTGAATTCGCTCATTCAACCGCTAGGCCACCACGACCATTCTGTATTAGTAATATATTATTATACTCTATACATCAACGTGTAAGTTAGCTGAACATGAACCTACCATGACTCCAAGCTAGATAACTGAGCTTTAATTAATGTTCGAAGGATTCCGTAGCGTACTACCGTAAGGTTACTAGTGCATCTAACTTACCATAATAATAAAAAATAGAATTTTAATTTCATTATTTCGGCGGGCCTGTTGGTCTAGTGGTTAGTGTTCCTGACTGCTAAGCCGGAGGTCATGGGTTCCATTCCCACCCAGGACAAATCTTTGTGTGATGAGCACGATCATTTGTTCTGTGTCTGGGTGTTATTTATTTAAAATATGTATGTATTTAGAAATATATAAGTATTAGTTGTCTGGTTGACATAGGCTCTGCCTAGTTTAAGGTCAGATGCCTGTGAGAGCTTGTCCCAAGATATTATATTATTTAATTTTATTTTATTTTAGTTTATCTAGCAGACTTAGGGCTGATTTTTCCATCGTCGATAACTTTATTCGAAGAATATATATGAAATTTTGACAGTTGTTTTATACAAGAACTGTCAAACGAAATTTTATTCCTCGAATAAAAGTTATCTGATGATGGAAAACTCAGCTCTACGTGCATAAACACCTCAACTTTGAATTCGCTGTAGCAATTTCGCGGACATTTTTCGAGTATATGAACGCAAACAATTACAGTTTACCAGTTTGATAGGACATGCTCGCGAAAAGCATTTTGACAGCGAATTCAAAAGTTAAGGTGCTTATGCACGATGCTTAACTTTACGTATATAGCGTGTAACAAAAACCCTGTCCATTCCTGAGAGTATTATTCGGTATCGTACTGCGAACACTTATACGTAGCCATTAAATGGATTGGAGATTATAAATTTTCCCCAGTCATCTGACCGTTCCTCAAAATTCACGTACTTACTACCTACAGCTTTGTGTCAAAGAAGCCGCCTATGTGAGGCGGAACTTTATGAACTACTACGAATACGCCTTTATTGGATCGGACAGGGGTTTTGTTACATGTTGTATATTCAATGTAGCATTCAAGGTAATGACCAAATACGCGATCGAATATTCACTGCGCACGCAGCTCATTGCATGGTTCGGATTGTGTGTACCTTGCTAGTGCACCGAGGCATGCGTGGGAAGATTTCGCAGCAAATGCCTCACAATATCTGTATTCACCTTAAGAAGTTTTAGAACATAATATGCCATCAGGTCGGTATGAATTATGATGAATATTTTGAACGTACCGAGAATTGAACATTCTGGTATAAGAGAGGTCACCAGAATACTAAAACTTGTAATGAAAGACTTTCTGAATAATCTATACGTTTACAGCATGATGAATATACGGCCATCTGATCCCAAACCAGGCGAAGCCTGTATTATCGCAACCAGTTGTCTGCAACATTTAAATATATTTATCAGTTGTCTGATAAATAAATTTAAATGTTTCTAAAATACATCCATATGATACGCTTTAAAAAAATAAACAAAAATTACACCTAGACACAAGACAAATGATCATGCTCATCACACAAAGTTTGTACTGGGTGGGAATCGAGCCTGCGACATCCGGTTCAGCAGGGTCACTGACCACTAGACCAACAGGCCTCTCATGATGTATTCTTTAAGTTGTGAACTTCTTCTTCTTTAAGTGCCACTCCAATAAATGAACGTCGGCTACCAGCTGCTGGAATCTATCTCTATCTTTTGCAAGGCGGAACAGTTCACTTGCGCTCGCGATCCCCGTCCAGCCCCCCTAGCCAAGTGACATTTCTACAAGCGATAACGATGATAGAAATCGCTTAAATGGCTTTAAATGTATGGAAATGACATTTGTTTTCGATAAGTCACGTGACTTAGACTTGTCACTTTCATACATTTAATGTCATTTAAGCGATCTCTATAATCGTTAACGCTTGTAGAAATGTCACTTGGGTAGGGGGGCTATTGTGAACTAAACGCAAGTAAAGCCTGCACAATCAAATGAAAATTTGTACCTTAAAATTGTTTTACAGAGAGTACATCAAAGACAGTAAAAATATTACAGAAGTATCAAGTTACTGTTACCTGGAAACATCTGTCTTATCGATTCTTATAAAGCAAATGATCTGCCAAAACTTCGGGGACAAAATGAACATGGAACTTTGGACTTGCCACTTTATAATTACTTTTGCGCGCATTCTATTAGTATAAATTATAAGGACAGTTGACATTAAAACTTTAATTACCAGTGGAAAGTTTCTCGAGTGCCTATAACTTTTAAGATGGTATCTACGACTCATGCACAATTGAGTCCAAGATATTTTCTTACCGCTTTCATTAACTCGACACAATGAGCTGCAGACCTACTTTTTTTAATTAACAGTGTTTGTATTCCTTGGAAGTTTGGAACCACTTTTAAAATACTGGTACTACACTCGTCTGGAATCAATGAATTCAGCCAAGTAATTCTTCAATTCTTTCACCAGTTTAGAAAGGTACATTCACCCTGAGTAACATAGGCTTATTTGTAACCAACTTCAAAAAGAAAGTAGATTCTCAGTTCGACCTGCATTTTTGTATGTATGTTTGTCTGCGATTATGTCGCGTTTGGATAAACTGATTTTGATGCTGTTTTCAGAAAAACATTTGTTACATTTTGGAGAAAGTTTTAATACATAACAATAATGGATATCCCGAGTAGCTATGTAGGATTTTTAAAGTCGGTGAGTTAAACAGGGATAAAAATATATTAACGGAAGAAAAACACAGTTGAATAGAATTGAAAAACTTTTCTTTTTGTTAGAATAATAAAAATGAGTCTCTTAAATATTTCACATTACGGAACAGTTCAAAGTTTTTCGCCTACTTCATTTAAAGTTCCCTGCTTCCGGCCAACTTCAATTATTTTTATTTCCACAAATAAAGGCGTTTGTTAGTAAAAGAAGGGTCGCAGTAAACTTGGAAGGGTTGCGTCGAACGCCCGAAGGTATTAGTAAGGTCTGGTGACCTCAACAAACGTCGCACGACACGCAGGAAGGCTTTTTCATGCTAATGTTCTTTATAGCAGTGACTTCTATTCATATCTAAACAAAATTCGAGAGAACTTTATATCTTATATTATTTAGTAATGACTAGATTGTTATTATGGAGAATTGTAAACTTTTTTATGTGACATACATTCGGGACATATTAGAAAACTAAACAGCGATGTTTAATTATTTTCAAAAATTAAAGATTGTATGATAATTTTAATGAAAAAGTTAGTTCGGTGCCTTATGATGAATACTTTGGTTGGTTTTATTCATATAGCTTACTAGCTATGAAATTCGCTCATAACTAGTATTCTTCCTTATTCCCTTTGTAATAAGCTAAATGCTTGTGTTAAGGGTAGGTTTTAGTGCAATGGGTGGGTTTCGAACCAGCAACTCCATGATCGCAAACCCGACGCCCATAAGCTACCGCCGCTTCTAAGTTAGTTACTAAGAATGAATCGAAAATTTTACCGATCTTATAAAATACTGGCCTTTTTGAATGTCTCACTGCTGGGTAGAGGCCTCTTCTCATGTAGAGAAGGAAAGATCATTGATCACCACGCTTTTATTTTGCTTGCTCAATGCGGGTTGGCAATTTCAGATTCCAATTTGTAGAATCCAGGTTTCCTCATGCTCTCCTGTACAGTTAGTCAATGGTGAGTTAGTCAAAGTACATATAACTTTGAAAAGTCACATTGGTACTTGCCTGTAGTGGGTTCGAACCTGCAACCTTGTGCACGAAAATCCGTTTATTGAACCGCTAGGCCACCAGAACATCACACGATCTTAATAAGTCAGGAAAAAGTTTCAAACTGAAATGAAATATAATTAAATTTAGGTCAAACATTGTGAAGATGAAAAAAACTTTAGTACTACTATTTTCTAAACAAGTCTACAACAAAGCGGCAATCAAATAGTTTAATGGTACGTAATAAAAAAGGTATTATGAGTAAAAAGCCTGTTAATTAAGCTCCCACTTAGCTTGTTAGGTTCAAGCCTCCATATTGCCTGCTACGAATAGCCTATTAAAATCCACAGCTGAGCGTTTACCACTGAAGAAAAATATGGACCTACATATTTTACCGTTGAAACTAAAAGGCCCAGTTTTTTTATCCCGAGTTAACTCAACCAATGGTTAAGTATGCTAACGAATGATTTCAAAACGCGTTTTTCCATCAATTGTTAGTCTATCAAATGGTCAAATAAGTTGGAGAGTTAATAACTTAACAATTTGTTAGAACAAAAATTAATGAATAAACGCGTACATCTGAAGTTTGTAACCATTAGTCAGCATATTTAACCATAGTTAACCGTTTAACTCAGGATAAAAAAAAACTGGGCCTATATTTATCATGGTAAAAGTAAACGGTTATACAAAAATATAGTAATAAACTATATTTTTGTATAAAAGTTTACTGGCAATGAGGGTCGCAGATTACTTGTGTTCTTGTTAACCCCTCGTGCTATGCTTGTGTTATGAGTGTGTTCACGTCGTTAGTGCAATGGATGGGTTTCGAACTTGCAACCACCAGATCGCAAGGCCGACGCGCGCGGACTGTAATTATACGATCAACCACAGTGTTATTTTTGGCACAGCGAATCAGTATTGTTATTCAACGTGGCAATGCTGCCAGCCTTTTGGGCACGTTTCCCGTCATTGACAAAGATGACCATGAATTTTTTATGTATTTCTTAATCCAATAATATAGTTTAGTATTAGGTGTGTATAGTATAATATTTTTTTTATTTTGTAATTTGTAAGTTCTGTAAAGTGTTATTAATATAAATAAAATACTTATTCAAGTTATTATACCACAGTGTTCAAGAATTTTATCTCTTCTTCTAATGCCTCTCCAAAACCGGAGGTTGACCGTTAACTTGCCCTAGACTAGAATCGCCAATGCATGGAAGCTCTTCCATTTGGCGTGGAACCATGAGGAGTTCCAAAAGAACATATTATTGATGTACAATAAATCCACTTTTTGTTTGTTTTCCTTTAGACATTAGCACAGCTCAAGCAAGTAAAAGATAACAGCTTAGAGGACGGTGTAATAAGTATTATAATAGGCCTCCCGGAGGAAATTACTGACGATTTTCAACTGCCGTGAAAGGGGATCGTATTCACTCCTGAATCTCCCCCGAGGCAGAACGAAAACAATTCATTTTGTACAGGAACCTATTCTAATTTAAGATATCTGCAATTTGCCGTTTAGATGTTCGGTGTAAAATTTTATGATTCTGATAATATTATTATACCTACCTTAGATATAATTATATTCAGAGTGGAATTTTTATATGCGATCTGGAGGGAAAGTATTTTTATTATTGGAGATAGCAAATTATGCTCAACGGAAACATTTACAAGAAATAAAATTGTATTGGTAGCCCCAACACAAGTTTAGTATAAACTCAGTAAAGTTACCTCAAGTTCTGTAAACAAAACAAATGTTAGAGAAACAATTATTATTATTGATACAATTTAAAAAATCACTTTATTATACCGTTCCAGTAATCGAATGTGCTGGAATCCGAAAAATTAATACCCTGTACTTGTATGGTATCAAATACAAGGATTAATAATTCTCTCTAATAATTTCATTGTAAAACTCAGTTCAGATAAATAGGTATTTATCAAAGAAATATTTTTTCAAATTGGACCAGTAATTCCTGATATTAGCGGTTTCCACCAACAAAACAAACAAACTCTTCAGATTTCTATTAAACTAGCTTTTGCTCGACCTGCGTGAGCGTCGTTCATCGCGACAAAAAGTAGCCTATAACCTCAATAAATGGACTTTCTATCATGAAATATTTTTTCGAATCGGACCAGTAGTTCCTGAGATTAGCGCGTTCAAACAATCAAACTCTTCAGCTTTATAATATTAAGTTAGTGTTTTACGTTGACATTATGAAGTGCGATCAATCAGAAGGTCTCATTCCATGTTCCATGATACATACAGTATATGTTCACAAAACATTTATCAAACAAATCCGTACAGGGTCGGGCACACAGCATCTTAAGCTTAAACACAAGTGTGGGTTCCAAATCCTTAGAGTATTTGTCACAAGGTGAATTGCCATTAACATAAGACCCGTATTATTTTATACAGCAATTTGTTACGAGTAAAAAAGGGACATTATTTCTATTTGAAGTTATTTTCAGACATAAATAACGAAAGATGTTTACAAGTTCGCATATGTTGGCTGAGTTACTGATTTATTTAATAGCGTTTTAGTCTAGACTTGCCCTGAACTAATCAAAACAAACTGGAAAGTCTGATGTTAGTAAGTGCTTCTCCGGTTGACAGCAAATCTGAGTTAATACTTTTACTAGCAATGTGTGTGTTGCTAGTATTTTTGTTAATCTACTTGTTAATACTAGTGGGTTCACGTCGTAGTGTAATGGGTGGCAGGAACCACATGATCACCAGTCCGACGTGCTAGCCAACACGGTGCCACAGCTTCTATTGTTATTGAAACCATCTATACATCCATTTTAAACTTCTTAGTATCTCTAAAGAGTAGAAAAAAATAGGTAATAGGAGTACATAAATAAACTGGTATTCTTCCTACCTTTTAAGGATTCACACGTACGGAACCGTACATGCGCTAGTCCGAATCGCACTTGGCCGGTTTTATTTTCATTACATTACATAATTAAAATACATTTAGCCGTTCTTAAACCGTTTTTAGAGCCAAAGATCACGATTTATTTAGTTTATTACGAGATTTGGTTCTTTCACCTCGATATCGTACTTCGTACTCATGTCATATCCCATAAAGCCTGAGGCTATCTCGAGAGTCGAGCAATGAATTAATAATTAAAATATCTACGTAACAATAAAATGATCTGAATAACAATTAAAAAGCATGACGTTAACAAAGCAATAATCATTATGGAGGATCGTTAACGAACATCATATTATTATTGCATTTTGTGTGTTGATCACAATCATTAAGGAATTAGGCTGAAGTAGGTATAATCATTCCCTTAATGTTATAACAGACATTAAATATTATTGAAATAAGAAAGGGTTAGCTTTATCGTACTTATTTATAATTGTAGCTTCTGAATTCGTTTTGCATCTGTAACAATCATTAAAGGTATGAAAAATATGGTAAAAAGTATTAGGTAATCGTTAGGTTTTATGTTTTAATGGCACTATTGATATCATAAAATTAACTGACGAACTTTGTTCAACAAGAAAGAGAATTTTTAAGTATATATTGGGGATCAATGGAAAAAAGAGTAGTTTTTTTCTTCAGCATAAACCATACCTAATGCCCACACAGTTATAAGTAAACAATAAAAAAATGTTGTTAATTAGAAAATAAGTAGGTACCGGTAATTCGGGGTGTATTGCAACTTATGAGGTGGATAAAAACATGTTTTGGAATTCATTTGATGATAAATTGGCAACATGTCTAAACGCTAGTAGGTACATATAATAAAAGCAGGAACATCAATAATAAAACAACAGATTTTTTTTTTAATTATAAATGGATATCGTAAATTTTTCATTAAATCAATTTATAAAAATGTTGTTATTCACCTTATCAGTTGCAATACACCCCGAATTATGGTACTAATAGATACTGGTACTAATTGTTTCCTCTTTATTAAAGAGCGTCAAATCGAGAAAGACAACTTCACAACCGTGACAGTTTCTCTTGCAGTTACATAAATCCTGAAGGAACGTCGCCACCAACTTCCAATCCACGTTAAGTTCAAACTTTAAAACTAGCGTCTCGTTTTATCAATGTGCGCCTGTGTATTTATTTTTAAACTTTGTTGTAACTACATATTGTAATATAATACATAGGTAAAGTAGTCGTATTAATTTGAGAGAATACATATCTAATTAGATATTCAGGATTAATTTAAAAGGAGTGCGTAGATTCAACGAGGTAATCAGGTACATATAACTGAACAACTTTTACAAAGAAACTTAGGTCGAAATCTTAAAATGGATAATGATCTTTTCATACAAAGTGACAGGTCACGTGAATTATGTTCCTTGGAGAAAATTATTCAGTTTTATGTACCTGATTACCTCGTTGAATATACGCACTCTTTATAAATTGATCCTGTTTATTTAGTAATGAGTATAATTACATAAAATATCGTCTCCTTGTCCTTCTCCTTTAAAACAAAATTTGTTTAGTGATTTTTACATTAAACAGTCATCAACTAATAATTGGACCGCTTTAGAGCAAGTTTTTGTTATTTTTTCGGCGTCTCCATTCTTGCTGACTAAACTTTTGCCAAGCTTTTGGGGTCAACTTCTATATATCCGATTACCATTACAAGTTTACACACCTATGCAATCGATTTTACTAGATAATGCAGTAATTGTTCAGTATCAACAAATATTTCAAATCTTTCAAAAATCATCTACAAATAAAAATTTCCGATCTAGGTGTCGGGTTATCGGTCATGTCTCAATGATAAACGGTAACTTCTACAATTTATTATGATGGAAAAACTCGTGGAACAAGGCAAGTTTAAGAAGGCAACTTGCAACTTGGAAACACTTTCAGTGACTAGACAGAAGACCATTTACAATAGAAATACCGCAATATCAGCTGCGGAATGACAAACAAGATACCCAAAGAATCAGATAAATTTTGTTTAATTATGCATACCTACTCACATTGTTCTTGTGTACTTTTTACATTATACATAATTATACTTCAGACTCTCTAACAAGCTAAACATCTTAGAACAAGTAAAAAAAATTTAAACCGCAATGCATCCTTAGTATAGAAGAAGGAAATTGAAGAAACAGACATGCTGCACAGACCCCAAATGAAATTGGGATGAGGGTAGGAATATGATGATGTGACAGCGTTACATCCTTAGGAGTCAGGATACTCAACAATAAAGTACCAAGCGACAGACATTTAGTTTACTCAATACAATACAACATTTGCATGAAAAAGCAATAGACCATAGATAGAGGAAGAATGGAAAAGAAGTATTTGACACAAAAATTCCAGAAAAGTTTCCGTTTCTTTAAAACAGATACCCAAAAAATCTTTATTAATTGTTAGTTTATCGTAGGCACCTCTTACTTTGTTTCAGTAAAACGACTAAACATGAACAGTAGATAAACAACTATAAGGTCTGTTCATCTATACTTGTCACAAATAGTAAACAAACCGACGTCAATTACAAATCACGATTTTTCTCAAAAATCACACAATGTATGTTACCACAATTAGTTTACAATTCTGAATAGATCACACAAAGTTTCCCATCACTAATTTTATTGACATTTCTTACATACGCCAATATTTGTTTACATGTTTGGACAAGTATAGATGAACAGACTATACCAGTTTTATGATAGCACCGCAAGTATCATCCACACGATCACGATCATAATATTATACTACATTCGACCACATCTTTGGCTAAATTGAGTCTTCTATTACTAATAACCAATACTTGATACCTAGAAGGAATCTCATCGAAGCAATTATCCTTGAACCTTTTGTGCGCTAATGACGCACGTAGGTACTGCGAAAAGAATTAAGTAATCATTAAGGCAATATTTTGTCGACAGTTTCCTGTTACAGTACATTAGGAGAGTCATGTTCAATAATGAATTTTAACGGGCAACCCTTACAAAAGGCACGGGGAAAGTTACCAACATTTACAAGAAAAAATATGCCCATCAGTGATTTGGGATAAATGATAATGGGCTGCGGATCTTTAAACAGCTTTATAAAGCCATTTTCATTGACTGGGATTCAAAAGGGAAGGATCCGGAAAAAAATCTGGCTAAGTACAGTTATTTTACAGGGATTGCATGACAAAGATGGATGATATAACTAGGAATTAGTTTAGAAAGAAAAACATCAACTGCCTTCTTGCCTAGCCTTTTTCCCAAGCTTCGTTGGTCGGCTTCCAGTCTTACCGGGTTTTGGCTGAATACCGTATTTCACACGGACCTGCCTGCCTGACATCCACTTCCCACTTTACAGGGTAACGCAGTAACCCATAGGAAGGCTGGTTGATAGAATTGTAATGACTTTTGCTTTAAGGAAGAAAAACATACTTTAAATTTTCTGATAGAACTTAGTAGGTTTGGTTGTTTATTTGAATTGCAACGACTGCAAACTAATGGGCTTCCCTATCATCAGATATCATTGAACGGATACGTCATAAATAAATATTTATACGTAATAAAATCCACGAAATATTATTATAAGATCGTGTAGCACTCGATCGTACTTTATTGGTTGTCAGGCTGTTTGTTATTGGGAACATTATTACTGGTTTAATGTTGATACTGAACACATTAAGGGAACTTGATGAAATACCCCACCGTATAAAAGTTGGTAATGAACGATAATGGCCCTTGATGACATATTAAAAATGTAAGCGAACTCTTTTTGTATGAAAACGATAAATGAGATATGAAGTATTGGAGTTTAGCGTTATAAAACCCTTATTTTTTTGGTTATTTGGAAACGTTTAACACTAGATATCTACAAGATTCTGGTCATCAATCAAAGGAAACATTATTCTAATGTCAAATTCAGAAGTGTAATGAAGTATGTAGAAGTTCGATAATGTTAAATAGTACAACACAAACCGACCGATTTAGTTGTTGCATCTATCCTACTAATCCTACTAATATTATAAATGTGAAAGTGTGGATGTTTGTTAATCAATCACGCAAAAACGACAGAACGGATTTAGTATAAAATTTGGAATGCATGTAGCCTTTGACATGGAAAAGAACATAGGCTATCTTTTATCCCGATTCCTTAAGTAGTTCCCGAGGGAAAATTCAAAATTGTTTCGGAGCTAAGCCGACTTTACAGCGCAAGCTATAACAGGGGTGAAAATTTGATTCCAATTTTCATTACTTTAACTTTTTTTCATTTCTTTTTGGACTCTGAAGTCCACGCAGATGAAGTCGCGGGCAGAAGCTAGAAAAAAACTTATGTATTTTACTACCTGAAATAGACTTTTTATCCTTTAGGCCTAGGAAACACCTACCCCTCCGTGCTCGGAAAGCACGTTAGTCCCGACTGTCATACTTCGATGTTTTGCAGTCGTTAAGTCATTACAAATTTGACAACTAGTGTTACTATGGGATACTGTGTTACCCAATAAAATGGATTGTAGAGATCAGAAACAGTTGCTCCATGTAAAACAAGGTATTCAGTTGTCTCCCGTAATACTGGAAGCCGACACCAACATATTTTTGGAAAAGGTTGAGTTGAGAGAAAAGGACAAAAACCGCATACTGTGGTCGATCAAAATAGTCTTCATATTTGAGCCTAGCGTATCGATTTAATACTCAGTAGGTTACTTCAAGATGGACCGTATCTTAGGTAAAGCTATAAACCTTGATGACAAGACCGAAGTTTTCTTATGGAACAAGAGACCGGGGACACTGTCATTCACAATAATGGAGTTATTGTGTTGCATTTCATCTTCAAACACAATTCTTTACCAAACTGTAAGTACAAAATCCCGTCCATAGGTAAAGACACCTTGATTAAAATTTTAACTTTTTGTCGAAGCAGTACGGCTCATTTTCGTTACATATTTTTATTTCCGCTTTCGTGACAACTGTACTCGTATACCAAATAATATTAGGACAAAACAAAATCGTCTTAACATCGTTTATTCGGCTACTGAAATATTTATTTATTCCATTTTTTCGTTAAGGTAAATTCTCACGGGACCGAAAGCTTTTTCGTTTTCAGCTCCATGAAATAATAGGTTTCATTTGATATCACAATGTTTTGTTTGTTTTTATTTAATTGTGTTGTGTCGGTAACATATCGCGAATGTTGTTTTTGTATTATTCATAGATATCTGGTATTTTCAATACATTATACAGCAATGGATGTACGTTTAAGATTATTGATTATTATTTTATAAAGATGTAGTCGTAGTCAGGTTTGTAACATAATTATTTATGAGATATATCATAATTAAAATTCACTTAAGTTTGTAGTTATTTCAAATTATTATAAAATTTATGTGCCTATTAAAATAGTTTTACCAAAGTCAGAAGTTCGAGAACCGAGTTCAATTTAAAGTTAATCCATCGCATTAAAACTATGAAACTAAAGTAATAGTTTAAGTTAGATAAACTTACCTCAAATTAAAGCATTAATACACATAATTATGAGGATTTCAAATCTCAATATTCCATAATTGAATGTTTAGGTTAGTATTAATATTTTAACATCGATACAGAGTAGGTATATAATAATATACTCTCTCCATAATCTTTCAAACGAATAAAGAATTGCATGATAGTTTAAAAACTACCACCAACGAGCCTCGTAGAATATACGCACTCCTTTTAAATTAATCCTGATATTAAAGACAAGAGAAAAAAAACTTTAATAGTCTACGATGTAATCAGGTGCATAAAAGTGAACAACTTTCCCCAAGGAACGTAGGTCGGATTCTTAAAATAGAAAATGAACTTTTCATACAAAGTGACAGGTTACGTAACTTATGTTTGTATGAAAAATTGATTTTCAATTTTAAGCTTTCAACCTATGTTCCTTAAAAAAAAATATTCAGTTTTATGCACTTGATTACTTCGTAGAATATACGCACTCTTTTTAAATTAATCCTGTATATTCTGCCAGCAACCTCCAGCAATCCTACGATTAATTTCCAGTGTGTGTGCTTACAAAATATTACTGTTATTATTCTTAATATAGAGTAGCAACACAACGTGTAAATAGTGGCCAGTATATGTTGGTCACGTTCAAATATACCTTTATTTGCGAACTCATTTAAAAGTTTCGCATCTACGTCCGGGCTATAAATAAATGAAACATTCCATACGAGTTTGTTTCTTCTTTTAATTGGACATTAATTGTGTGGCCTATTAAGTATTAAAATTATTTTGGTTATAGAATATTAAGTAACTAATAGCTGATCCGTGCCCACTTCGCTGGGCACCAAACATAACCAAATATAAACTTTGATGGCTCTTAAGAATGATTTATTTAGCTTTCTTATTGTTGTTTTTCTTTAAATCGATATACTAGTGCCAGAGGTTCCTTCCTACAAACAAATCAACAAACTTTACCTACCCCTTTATATTGCTCCTATTTTTTTCAAATACACCATAAAAAAGACAGACCAATAACTAATTAAAACCAAAAAATTACGCCTATATAGAAAAAAAACTGCGAAAGTAAACAATATAGCGACAAATATTGAGTAAATTCGAAACTTTCGTGATGATTTTGTAAAATAAAATATATTTTTTCAGTAGGTATTTATTAACTATCTCAAAGTTTTCAATTTCAAACTACCATAATATTATAATATCCATGAAGGTTTTCAATCCACACGAGGCCTATAACTATAAAACCTTGTACAATCAAAAAGTCAATACCGTCAAAATCCTACATGAAATAGCACTTAGTAAATTCCTAAATCCATTTTGGCTGAAACAGAAGGTTCACCTTCGCTGGAACATAAATCAATCAATTAGATATTCTTTTGGACACTAAAATATTGGCGGGGCTGTGGACTAACCGGACCCGTTTAGCATTCTACAAGGCTAATAAAATGATTTATGACTATGTTTTTAAAAGTGAATGAACCCAAAAATATATTTTGTCTAGGTTAGCTTCTATCACGATTAAAGAAAAATAATTGAATAAATTTGTTTCTGTATTAAATGCAATTAGCATAATAATAATAAATAGAAATAAGTTTTTTGATCCGATGATTAATTTGTTGATTTTTATACTTTAAATTCAATAGTTTTTTAAATGCTGTTGAATATGTTGTGTAAGTCAGGTAGGCAATCGTTCTATATAAACTACGGTGTTTAGCTGGTTTCGGTAAGACAACCCCAACATAGTAAAAAGTGAAAATTAAAATAGGCAAAAAGATTTAAAGCCCTACATCTTAATCAAATTGATTATTTGAACACGACCAACGAGCCAGAAAAAACATTTTTAAGCAACAGATAAATCTTGATCTTGTTCAAAATAATTTTAGTTGATTAAGACATTTTTACTCCTTAAATAACAAGAAAAATGTCTCTCAAGTGGTTTTTTATTTTGATGTCATTTCAATTTTTGTCAAATTGTTAAAAAAATAAATTAAAACTTTTCCTTTTTTTATTCGACGCCCGAATTTAATCCTTGTGTCGCGGGGGTTTCACAAACATGCACATCACATGCACAAAGAACATCCACGCAGAACACATTTTTGTTACTAAATCATCCATATAATTCTATTTAAATGTCAGGGCAAAGGCCTCCCAGCCATCTTCCTTGTCTATCTCAAGAGCCGCAAGAGATCAGTTCGATAAAAACGAATCCAGGTCATCTCGCCATCTCCGTTTGGGTCTGCCTCACTAAATCAGTCAATCATACATAATTTAAAGCGATCACTTAGTGCACAATTACGTCTGCGGTATGGCAGGTACTTCAGCCTCGCACCTGTAAATTCCTTGCATAAATCAACATTTTCTCTTTCATTTTTGTTCCAATTTCAGTGGCGTATAAAATCACGCTTGCTACAAAATTGCAACACATTCGTTTGATAAAGTTTCAGCGGTGACTCATTGCTGTGTACGGTTATTTGATTTGCGAGCAAAACAGGCAAACAGTGCCTTGAGGAAAGCTCGAGTTTTGCCTGGAATTACCTTACCATTGCTTTGACGAAGTTTCCTTCTGTACAGACGCGTACACTTTATAAATCGCACCAAGTAGTACTAACTTAAATAATATTGTGACATACCATAAGTATCAATGTTAGATTAAGTTTGAATAAGCCAGGAATTATAATTCCTTGCTTCATTTTTCAGATATGATTATAACAATGTAGTTTCCCTACTTACTCGGTAACTTCGCACGTATTTTAAAGATTTTTAGAATGATTGAGTGACGTGTATCCGGTCTAACCTCCCTTGTGTTGACCCGTTGACGTTTAGCTCATTCCTTTTTCGTGCGCGGTAACGATCGCACGCGCTCTTCAAGCAATATGCCGAAACGAAGCGCGCAGTCTAAAATTGAGCACTATGCTAGGAAAATTCGTAAGATTGAGGAGAAAGAAAAACGAAGACGAAGGATTAGGACATTACCATCGTCATCGGAAGAAGAAGGTAAGCAAAGTGATTTTACTAAGTGATAATTTACAAAGTGCATAGTGCTACTTTATCCGTTTTGTAATGCTCTGGGATTGACCGCGAGTCAATAACTTTGACATTTTCAAAACTAAATAATACATCGGAGTTGACTGCGAGTCTTCAACGATGACAAAAACGCACAAAATACGTACAATCTCAAGTAGATGTAACGTTAACGTGTAAACAAAACTTAACAATTTATTTTCGTTCTACCCTCAAAATTATTGTTACCTTAATTACTAATCGTAATTTTTAGGTAACGAAGAGCACACCACCGTGGCTCTGCAAAACGATGTTGTGCCAAATACGGAGCCAGCCACTGAGCCACCCGATATATTACAAGACACGATGCAGGACGACGATCAACCGACGGAACAAGGCCCTCAAGAGGAGACCGCTGGCACCGTAGAACCTGACGTAGACCCTGACTTACTGTCAGCACTCGGTGAATCCACATCTGAATCGCCGGAATATGGTGAAAACATTCATGGCAATCTATCGCAATTATGGCTTCCTTTACTGAGAAAAGGAATGCCTATAGAAATCAAAGACAAGTTACAAAAAGAGTACCTTGTCCCAGATAATTGTAGACTCCTGCAAGCGCCAAAATTGAACGCTGAAATTTCCTTGGCGGTACCAGACATGGTTCGTAACCGTGACAAGACACTTACAGTGTCTCAACAGCAACTAGGCTTAGGCATCACCGCCGTTAATAGAGGTAGGTATGAATTTGCTGTTGACGTGCGATGATAAAGTTCATGCCATGAAACACTTAAGCAATGGTTGCCGCATACTATGCGACTCACATTATCTGGCAACACAATCTCGTATAAAATTAATCACACCAAGCTTGGATAAAGTCTTCTTGAACATTACCAGCGAGTCAGAACGAGATGAATTACTGTTCGGCGGCTCACTTTCGGAAAAAATTAAAGCGGCAAAGACAATAGAAAAGCAAGGCCTTTCATTAAAAAAGACTCCCAAGGCGGTTCCAAAACCACCTCAACAACCTAGTAATAGTCGTGCATCCTACCAGGGAAACTGGAATCCGCCTCCTCGGTACCCGGCGAACAGGGGGGGGCGAGGTGCATACAGAAGGCCAGCGACAGCGACCAACCGCCGCCCTTACACTCCAACAGCGCCACCGCCCCAGCGCCCTGCGACGCAGGAGAAGCCTCGAACAGCCGCTCACAATCACCGCTAACTCGGGTACATGCGGGTAGGCTTACCCACTTTTATGATCGATGGCTAGAGATAACTAACAATGATGTCGTTCTTGATTGGATAAAAAATGGTTATCCAATACCATTTCATAGGTCTGTAAATCAGTCAATATCACCTACAAATAGCCTATGCAGTTCTGACAAGTCAGAAATGATGAAAGCCATTGATAAATTAATATCTTTGGGGGCTATCTCAGAGTGCCGATTGTCTAAAAACCAATTTATTTCAAAAATATTTCTTACTCCTAAACCTAACGGTGATAAACGCTTTATACTAAACTTAAAACCATTAAACAAACTAATCAAGAACGAACACTTTAAAATGGAGGATTATCGAACTGCATCCAAACTGATACCACATAAAGGATATCTCGCCACCATCGATTTGAAAGATGCGTATTTTCTATTACCCATTAGGCCCTCTGATCGTAAATACTTAAAATTCCAATTCCAGTCTAATAATTCAAAAATTCATACATATCATTTTAATTGCATGCCGTTCGGTTTATCTGTAGCACCACGTGTATTCACTAAGGTGATGAAAGAAGTCATAGGTTACCTTAGACATCGCGGCTTCCAATCAGTATTTTATTTAGATGATATCTTATGTATTGGTGATACTTACAAAAATTGTCTTAATAATGTAAACGAAACCTTAAAATTGCTGGAATCTCTAGGCTTCGTTATAAATTACGATAAAAGTTCATTAAAACCGCGACAATCCTGCAAGTATTTAGGATTTTGCTACGACACTAAAAATCTCTGTATCGAATTACCAGCAGATAAGCGACGTAATATTGCCGTGAAATAGCTCGATTCATCGGTATACTAGTTACCGCTTGCCCAGCCGTTAAGTACGGTTGGGTATACACTAAGATGTTGGAGCGAGAGAAGTTTTTAGCGTTACTAAAACATGACTATAACTATGAATCCAAAATAATTTTAACTAATACTATATTAGAAGATCTGCATTGGTGGTCGATGAATATTCATACAACACAATTTTATGCGTCATCCAAACTTTGACATTGAAATTTATACCGATGCATCAAGATCAGGTTGGGGTGATGTTTGTAAGAACGACCAAGCATACGGCAGATGGAAGTCAGCAGAAAAATCAAATCATATTAATTATTTAGAGTTAATGGCAGCCTTTTTAGGCTTAAAGTCCTTTGCAAGCGAGGTAACAAACTGTGCAATATTACTTCGCATGGATAACACCACGGCAATCAGCTACGTAAACCGTATGGGTGGTATTCAATACCCTCACCTAAACGAATTAGCTAGGTCCTTTTGGAAATGGTGCGAACAGCGTAATCTTTGGGTATTCGCATCGTATGTTAATACCAAAGATAACTGTGCAGACGCCGCATCTAGAATAATTAACCCAGATATCGAATGGTCACTGTCAGATGATGCCTTTCAGGACATCATAAAACATTTTGGTCAACCTGAAATAGATTTATTCGCATCCCGTGATAACGCGAAATGTAATAGATTCTGCTCATGGAAACAAGACCCCGATGCAGAATCCGTAGACGCATTCACTACAAACTGGCATGCCAACTATTTTTACGCTTTCCCACCATTTTCTCTAATACTAAAATGTCTTAGGAAAATTATTGATGATAAAGCCCAAGGCATATTTGTTTATCCCAAATGGCCATCACAGCCATGGTTCCCTCTATCTATTGCAGGAACTTATAGTTTCGGACATTGTTTATTTAAATCCCAATAAAAACCTTTTGCAATCTCATTTCAGAGAGTGCCACCCCCTGCACAAGAATCTTACCCTGGGTGTCGTGAAGCTCTCCGGCAAGCGTTTAGCCGCCGGGGTGCCTGTGCGGACTCGGCTACGCTGATGCTGTCATCGCTCTCTAATAGCATAATTCAACAATACAATTCGTCACTTAAGCTTTGGTGGCAGTCTTGTACGATTAACAACGTAAACGTATATGACCCTGCAAAATCTTCTATCCTCTCATTTTTAGCGTATCAATTTAATAGTGGATGCGCGTATGGCAGTCTAAATTCCCACCGTTCCGCGTTGTCAGCCCTTTTAGGCAGCAATGTTGGTTCGGACGAATCCGTAAAGCGTCTTCTCAAGGGTGCTTATAAATTAAGACCTTTAAAACCTAAATATACCAATACCTGGAACCCTCAATTGGTACTCAACCATATTTCAACATGGTTTCCCAATAGTGAGCTCTCTTTAGAAAAAATCACAAAGAAACTTGTGATTCTATTAGCTATTTGCACAGCGCACAGAGTACAAACGCTTTCCTTGATCAAACTTAAAAACCTACATTTTGAAGAAAATGGCATAAAGATTAACATAACAGATATAATCAAAACCTCCGCTCCCGGTAGAGACCAACCAGTTTTATTCCTGCCATACTTCAGAGATAAAATAAATATTTGCCCAGCTACAACCCTTTCAGACTATATTTCTAGAACTAAAAATATACGATCTGAGAGTACAAGTAGTTTGTTGTTGACGTACAAACGGCCACACAAACCTGCTACCACACAAACCATCAGTAGATGGATTAAGCTAATGCTGTCAGAGAGCGGTGTCGATATCGGCGTATTCGGGGCACACAGTACACGCCATGCATCCACCTCGGCCGCGAGTGGGGCCGGGGTTAGCATAGAAACAATAAGAAAAACCGCGGGATGGACTAGTTCATCCAATTCGTTCGCGCGTTTCTATAATAGACCTATTATAAACGAAGGCGAATTTGCAAGATCCGTGTGCTTATCATCTGATGTCCATCTTTAACAAATAATTATTATTATAAGTTACTGTAATTAAGACTGATTTATTGATTAATAAAAAGATAATTTTAACAACCTTATCTTTTATTTACCGTTCCAAAACTTTCTGTCTCTTAACATCTACATTGTTATAATCATATCTGAAAAATGAAGCAAGGAATTATAATATATGATCAAACGAACTTCCAAGTGAAGTTCGATCATTATTATGATGACTTGCTTCATTTGAAGATATGATCACCCGCCCTCCCGTATGATCCCTAATAATGAAAGTTTTGGATCACATGCATTACTCAACTCTAAAGAATGAGCTAAACGTCAACGGGTCAACACAAGGGAGGTTAGACCGGATACACGTCACTCAATCATTCTAAAAATCTTTAAAATACGTGCGAAGTTACCGAGTAAGTAGGGAAACTACATTGTTATAATCATATCTTCAAATGAAGCAAGTCATCATAATAATGATCGAACTTCACTTGGAAGTTCGTTTGATCATATAAAATGTTTCATTTTGATTGAACTTATGTGAATACGGATAAACTTGTTAAAACGCACTGTAGACAACTAGGGGCTTATTTTTAGTCCATACAAAACGTAATCATAGTTCAAGATTCCGGGTACCAAATCGTTTTTAGACATTAGGATTTAAACCATTAGTTACCATTGGTTGAGTTAACTAGTAATAAAAAAACAGGGCCTTAGTGAATAAGGCTCAGACACTTTTGTTTAATATCACGCTTCGAAATCATGAATTAATTAATTTCCATTTTGTTTTCTGACGACACCTTTGCAGGTGGTCACAGGCAGACACGACACACACAGACATCACACCTGAAAAAGCGTTGAAACGTCGGGAACTAAAATCAAAATAAACCGCGATAGAAACCGATTAAAAGTAGTTTTAATTTCCATTTGCTACAACTACTTTTCATTTAACATTTTCGTAAAAAAATCAGTTATGGAACTGATTTTTTATACAAGGTATTTAACGAGAGTTCAATAGCAGTGCGAAAATTTGCCACACTTCCATTGCGGTTCCAACATTATTTGACATTTACGTAACAGAATGTAATATAAATTGTCAACAGGTTACAGTGGCATAATAATGAGTTAGTTCTCTATTTGAATTAGAACCCTCCGCTCTCTAATTGCATGCAATTCAGGCTATGAACACGAACACGGGAGCAAGCAATGTGCTGACACCCACGTTATATTGAAGCCTTCAGCGTATAACTAGAGCTGCATGTTCCGAATGAGATCAAACATGTTTCAGCTAAATCGATGAGAATTTTGTATAATGTTATCCCATTGCTGAGCATGGCCGAACTCTTTTCACGTGGACTTATTATTCTGTTTTTATGTGTCGTGAGGAAACTTCAAGGAGTCAAGTCCTGAAATGGGATTGTAACAGTTTATTTCTAATTATTTAATTGCCATAACTAGCACAGTTTATATAATCATTACACTGTACATAAGCTATTTTTCAAATATTATTTTGTCCGGGTTTAATAATATACCTACTAGGTTAATTTCAGAGTCCATGGTTCCCGAAGTCATAAAATACGAAATCTCACAATGTAATATCGTATTATTAGTCATTATGTATTCAAAAGTTTGATATACCGTCTGAAATAAATTCTATTGTACACATAATATAATTGGTACATAACGGTAAAATGGGATGAATAGGTGAATAGGTGAATAGAGACACATTTGAAACAGGAATCCTGCCTTTTTAAAAAAGCTTTCTTTTGATTTATTTAACAGTTGAAAGTCGATAAATACATCTCTTTATTATTTTAAAAGTGCTAAACCCCTTAGAAATGTATCCGTACCTATCCGCCCTGACATCCCTAGTCACCCCATTTTAGGTACAGTTTGTACCTCATAGGTAGATATTTTCGTGGAAGATATGTTTTATTCCTAATTTTAATAAAATAAAGAAGTTGGGGTTAAATAAAAATTATCTGCGGGCGAAAGCAGTTAACAGAATGTGGGCGAGCTTCACGAGAACAAAGGTTCGACTACATTCTGCGCCGAGAGGGTAATTAATGAGTTCTTTGAGGGCTCGCGTTTAATCTAGCTAAATCACCATCTCCATAATCATATTCTGTAAAGCTTCATCTTTCTTTAATAATAAATCATGAAAACGGATTGTGTTTAAAAAAATATAAAGTACTTAGTTTCAGAAAATATTGTTTTAATTTGTGACTTTTTTACTTGACTGTATCTGATACAAATAATTAAACTTACTAATCAAATAATTGTATTAAAATAATAAAAAAGATATCTAAATAGCCCATGTTTTTGATTTTATTCATTTGGTACCTAAAGGTTTTAACATTTTACACATATAGAACTGTTACTCTGTTTAGGAACAACGAACACAGAATAATGGATTGATAATAAACAGACAAGTGGAAAGTCAACAACGCTTACACGTGAACAAATAATTATATTCATAATCCGATAGTAGAGGATGTTTTCACAGTTCGTTACATAAGTTCACATTGATCGGCGTTAATTGGAACATTATTAGTCTAGCACAAATGAATCTGAGCTCTACTCTTAATACTAATAAGTTTTAAATTACTTTTCTTGTAATTATGTTACATGTTTACTGTAATTTTCGTACTTTGCTCAATAAGAATTAATCTAGCCTTTTCCCAAGCTTTGTTAGGGTCGAGTTCTAATCTTACCGGATTTAGCTGAATACCGTATTTTACATAGAGCGGATGCCTGTCTGACCTCCACAAAGCATTTACTGGGCAATTCCGTATCCCATAAGACTGGTGTCAGAATTGTAATGACGCATAACTTTTGTCAATGATCGACGGACGAGTCACGACTAACGTGCTTTCCGAGGCACGGAGGGGTCACGGTGTTTTCGCTATTCTTGGTTTATAAATGGTCATCCATCCGAAGGCGTCTTAAACTCTATTAGTTTTAGCTTGCCTTGCTAAAATATAATTATTGCTGAGTAAAGGACTGCAAACAAGAGATTTTCCACGAATCAAATACGGATAGGAATCGAATTAATAATATCCATATCTTACTTCATACTCTAGATATCCGCAAATTTATGTTACAGTGCGGTTTCAAAACAAAATATTTATATTTTTATTCTATGTTTTTTCGTTATTTTTATGCAGTTTAAATAAAAATATTTGAGTTTTAAGTTGCCTCGCTTTTGTAATGCGTCAGGGATGTTCGCGCTTGGTCATAATGACAGCTTTCATGCACAAAAAAAACGGTATTTCTGTGAAATCCTGACGACAGTGCAAACTATATATATATTTAGAAGATCTAATCCTCTTAAGGAGTTCCTTAGTGGTAATTTAATATTTTTATGTATTTAATTATTTTTCATACTAGGAACGGTGTAAAGGTTGTCTGAAATAAACAATATTTTAGTTCCTATTTTTTATTTAACCTAATTATTGTCCCACTGCTAGCCAAAGGTCTTCCCCGCTTGGCTCCAGACCTTTTTAGTTGCTTATTATTTAATAATTATATGTTTTAAATTTGTTTCAACAAATTGATTCCTGTAAATAATTCACATCAAAGTCTAAGATTCTTTCAATCTAGCTGGACCCAGACCATCGCAACTCAAAACAAAAATAAATAATGTAACGAATTCAGAAGTTGAAATTCCTAGCAAAGATAAATAAATGGTATCGGAGAATTTTGGACTGGTTTCAAATGCGGTAACTATTTGTCATCACGTAACTTACGATACAAATCTCTTTATGGTATGACTCATACAAACACGTAAATTCCTGCTAGTTTCAGAAGTAAACCACCAGTTATGACGTACACATCTTTCGCCCTATTCTTATTTATTATTATTTTTATCCGTATACGCCTTATCTTACTTTATGAATCCTTTTTCTTTATTAATTTACGTCTTTATTTATGAAATGTTTTACCTAATAAAAATTATTCCATTTTGTTTTGTCAATATCAATGCCAGAATTACGGTTTATCGTATAACATATTTTATACTAAACTGTAATATCTGTGACTAACTGTAATATCCGTGCCTCGGAAAGCACGATAAGCCATTAGTCCCGACTCTCATCTTCGTCGATCCTTGACAGTCGTTAAGTCATTACAATCCTGACAACCAGTCTTACTATGGAATACTGTATTACCCAGCAATAGGTTGTGGAGGTCAGATAGGCAGTCGTTCCATGTAAAATACGGTATTCAGCTAAATCTGGTGAGACTGGCAGCCAACCCCGACATAGGGAAAAGGCTAGGCAGATGTAATCTCTGAGAAAATATTAATATTGGCTCTAAATGCTATACGCTTTAACTCCAGAATATTCAGATTCATTTAAGAGTAAATACCCCCGAGATATAAAACAGTCTAGAACGAGATCACAACAGAAATCTCGGTATATTGTCCGCGCGTTTGTTGTCTTTGCCCTCCTTTTACCCCCTTTTATGATATCTAGTGTATTGCATACATTTCTAGTTCTTAAGGGTGCGTACACATTGGGAACCTCGTCGGTAGCATATCGTATGCGATGCAAATTATGCAAACATTGAGCGCGGCGCACAAACGGCTTGCAAGCTAAGCAATATTTACAAAAGCAAATACGTGAATGCGCAATTGATTTACTAAAGGTATCCAAAATCTGTTAAACTTGTCGTTTCTGTAATGTATAAGACTGGTCGAGGTCGGAAGGTTGATCTATAAATAATATAACTTAGGATTTCAAAATGAAAAACCTTATAAGTATATTATTCGATGTATTAGAGGGCGTCACATAGAACTTAAACTAAAATGTACTAGAGGGATGTCGTTAAGTGTCGGAAAATCTTAACACCGCCATCTAGAAAAGTGACGTCATACGCCTAGCGACACCTAGTAACGAAAATATGAACTAATACAAAAATTTAACTACGTGAACAGGTAAGTATTTGTTACTCAGTCAATACAATAATGTGGCCCAATCTAGGTAATAAAAATGAGAAATCAACTTCCTATTATTTTTTTACTGTAAAATTGAAAATCTTTACAGTATTTTTGTAATAAAATCAAAGCTGTCATTCTCAACTTTACGACAGTTTCGCTGGAAGATTGTGGAAGCTAATATACGTTATTCGGATTTGGAAATATAAAAGGATTCACTTTATGAAGCAAAGTATTATAGTGTGGACAAAGCATGCAAGAGACCTTTGCATAATCTTTCAACTTGATTGGATATGTTAAGTCGGGGAAAGGACCGAGGGTGACTTCTTCCAGGTTGTCTTGTGAAAGGCAAGTTATATTATCTTTAAAGTTGGGAAAAGTACTTTGAATTCAGGTTAGTTATGGTCTTAGAATTAGAAATTTAAGATATTTCTAGACAGTAGTTACATTTAAATAACTATTGTATAGGTACATATCTCTTAAACTTCTACTAAGTTCTGTTCTCTAAGTTATCTTTTGCAGGTCTGCTGAAAGAGATTTCTATAGGACTAAACAGTACCTGGTGTATAAACACCTCTATTCGAATGTTGTCTCTTACAATGTTGCTTGACCTAGTGTAATAAATTGTGTACATAAATTGTTAAATAATAAAAAAAATACCCCGATACAATTTTGCTACTAATGTATCTATATCTATACTAATATTATAAAGAGGAAACCTTTGTATTTTTGTATTTTTGTATGTTTGTATTGAATAGGCTCAAAAACTACTGGACCGATTTCAAAATTTCTTTTACCATTACTTAGAGGGATTCTTCCGAATCCGTATAGGCTATATTTTATCCCGGAAAATAGATAGGATTTTTCGTGGTAGTGAAAATTGTGGAGTAAGTCGACGAAAAAACTGCCGTACGTTAACGATTCTCGCGAACGCTGCCTAAATGGTTAGAGATGTATGGTTGACTTCTATAGAAAAGTTGTAGAACTCAATAATGCCTACAAAAAAGTCCGTGATAGTATAAACCAAACATTTATATTTTAGCCATTATAACCACTTTTCCATAGAATAAAAGTAATTAAAATTATTACCCTATGTTTATTGATCATATTATCGTCAAATACTAATCCTTATCCAAATAAACTATTTATTGAGCAAGATTGTTTCAATAGCTATAAATTACTTTTTATTTTATTCCAATCGGACAATTCATTCAAAAGATATTACGAATTTAAAATTGTAATTGGTATTAAAATGAATGATGGCCGCCGGCCGATATGTGTCGCACGACTCGCACGGCGAAACCGCAGGGGAGGGGGGTGCAAATCTATGAAGAAATAAATGTCCACCCGTGCGAAGCCGGGGCGGGTCGCTAGTAATGTATATACTAGTTACTTTTGAGATTCAATTCAACCTTTGTCCAATATTCTGTACTTCTAACTTTATTATAAATATTTACGGTTTCAACTTCTCAAATACCGAAATACATTAACACTAAAACGACTCTTATAAACATAAATAGTCAACAATTCTGGATTCGTACACAATATCACCCTTTATCCGCTCCTCAACAAAAGTACCACTTCTCAACCTTAATATCAGACAAGTACCTGTAATATTTTCCCTCAGTCGCGAATTGACTGTATTATCAACATTTGGGCGTATTGTGAGGGAACTTATTGCGGACTATAAATTGCGAAGCACCGCTGCCACTGAGCGTTGGGTTTTTAATTTGAAAAATTATAGATAACGCCCAGACCTGGTTCCGTAACGAACGTAATCTACTTTATGAAGTGTTTATTATTTATCTAATTTATAAAACGGTATAAACGACTGCAGCGAATATTTTACTAAAGCCTATCTTCAATCTCAAGCTCAAAAAAGGTCGTTTAAATTGTTTCATATGCCCCACGATAAGATTTATAATATTAATTTACATAGAAATAAACGTTAATGGGCAGACTGTCCGCGGCCATGACACCTGCAAAGGTGTTGAAACGTTGGGAACTAAAATCAAAACAAACCGCAATAGAATCCGTTTTAAAAGTTAGGTTTATTTTAATGTCTAATATTCACGTAAACCTTAGAAAACAATATTAATTTATATAAGTAACTCTTTGAAATTTCTTTAACATTATACATGTTTTATTTTTATGGAGTGCGTAGGTAATTGCGTATATTCTACGAGGTAATCAGTTAAAATTGAAAATCTTTTTTTCATACAAACATAAGTCACAGACATGACCTGACTGTATGAAAATTTCATTTTCAATTTTAAGATTTCGACCTATGTTCTCCGGGAAAAGTAGTTTTATGCACCTGATTACCTCGTTGAATATACGCACTCCTTAAAAAATAATCCTGTTTAAGACTGTGTAGGTCTGACCTAACTAGTTTTAGACTCGATTGGATGAGCCTATATGGCTGGAGGTACTCTTTTCAAAACAACACACCAAAAATGCAAGGGAAAGTTAAGACTAAATTTAATAAAATGTCTTCATAGTTTAGCTCCTTTGAGTTTAAATTATGCAGCTTATAGTTTCTTACTTTGTTATCGGAATATCGTAGAAGCTAGCTTGAATAGTTTCCCCTTCAACTTAACTTTTGCATACTTCTTGTAATGCAGATGGTTGAGTAGGTATGAATGTCAGCATAAATTAACCTGAGCTTCATCTTAATGCCTAACGCATTAATTTTTTATACAATCCTACTAATATTATAAATGTGAAAGTGTGGATGTTTAGCTGTTTGGATGTTTGTTACTCAATCAAGCAAAAACGGCTGAACGGATTTGGATGAAATTTGACATGCTACATGCATGCCAAATTTGCCTTTGACATGGAAAAGAATATAGGCTACCTTTTATCCCGATTCCTTTAGTTAAATTGTTTACGACCTTTGAAGTTTGGATGTTTCTCTATAACAGCGCAAGCGATAACACGGGTGTAAATTTTATTCCATTTTTCATTTCTTTTTGGAACCAATTCTGAAGTCCACGCAGACAAAGTCGCGGGCAGAAGCTAGTACTATAATAAACTGGGTATAAAAAGTTAAGTTCGTCAGTTATGTAACAAAGACATATTTGACACGTATTTTTCCTTTACAAAACAATATAAATTGACAAAGATGAAGCGTCTAAAGTTCAGGAGTGGGGGCTGGTAACATCACAACTTTAGCAAAAATTGTACGACAGAGTGGCGTCACGCGAATTTTCCATTCACTGTATCTTCGTAATTACATTAAAATTAAAATAGTAATATCAGCTTAAATAGGTTTTGTTTTTATATAAAAGAATACTAGCAATGGGTTGCACATTACTGCGTTACGAGTGGGTTCGCATCGGTAGTGTAATGGATGGGATTCGAACTCGCAACCACATGATTGCAAGTCCAACGCCTTTTTTTTTGGCGGGGTGAAACGCGAATGACTTCAACCCACTAAAAACAACCCGGTCCCGTCCTTGCCTTTGCTGGAGCCGCGGGATCACTTACGCAAGCTCTGCGCTACTCCAGCAGGCTGCAGTCTCAACTGGATCCCTTTTAGAACCCCTCTAGGTGTATAGTGCCCCTCACTCCGTTCGAGAATAGGCGTGTGGGACCTCGCGCATGCATCCTACGTGCCCTGTCAGCTGGCCATTAGGCTACTGCCGCGGCTTTTCCTTCAAGGAATGAGCATTATCTTACCTAAGTGTCTAATATTTTTTAATACGTTTAAAAAACCGGACATTAAAAAAATACCCTATTGGTCTACAGATATTTATAAGGATCATGACACTTATATACCTACTTATAAAGATGAATAACGAACTCATTCACTACAAAAACCCAAGTGTGACCGTCTACGAGCTCCAATTTAAAAATTTAATAAAAAACATCACTCTATGCAAATTCAGAGAATGACTCATCTTTAACAATTTATATTCAGTGCTGTACTGTAAGATCTTCAATGAAGTTTAGCGTCTGACATTTTGTTAGATCGCTAAAAATGCAGCGTGCTTGTCCCGACGGACCGAGTTCGTTCAGCAGTGTATGCAGCTTCCCAACCATATACAAGCCTTGAGAAATTGTGTTTAACATTAAATTGATGAAATATTACTCTAAGCTGGCGTTAGTCGTTAGTACATAACTTATTTAGGAACTAAATAAAACGTGTGCTCCAAATTCAAAGTAAGAAGCTAAAGCAATTGTGTTATGGAATCAGAGACAACGAAGGTACCACAAACACCTGTACCAATACCAGAACGGAGACAATGTCAAAAAGTGATTTTCTACATCGAGACGTCCGGGACGATCCAACCCGGGAGCCCAGAGTTGGCGACATCTTGAAAACCGGTGTGTACGCCCCCGACCATAGAGGTCGTCACGGAGGTCAATATAAGCATGATAAGTTGCAGGAACATAGGCAATAGAAATCCATTTAAATTAAGTGATCTGTAATCCTTAAACATACCAAAAACTATTATTGTACAACTGTATCTCATACACTGAAATATTTCTCTTATATCTCCCTCTGGTCGTTTTTCGCTAGCCCACCACAAAAACAAACGACTCACGTGAAAATAAACAGCTGCCGCAAGAAATACCTAGTTTTTATTCTTTATCTTAGAAAAGTCTTTTATTTTATTTATATAATAATAATAATAATAATATCTTGGGACAATCTCACACACGGCCATCTGATCCCAAACTAGGCAGAGCCTGTACTATGGCAACCAGACAACTGATAAACATACTTATATATTTCTAAATACATACATATTATAGATAAATTACACCCAGACACAGAACAAATGATCGTGCTCATCACACAAACATTTGTCCTGGGTGGGAATCGAACCCACGACCTCCGGCTTAGCAGTCAGGGTCACTAACCACTAGACCAAGACTTGCCGTCAATGCAAGAACTACATTAAAATACATTTGTCTGAAGTACCTATATTATGACGGTTTTTATACGTTAGGGAGTTGAATTTATTAAAGTTACAAGTAAAAAGGATTTTGACATTAACAGTTTCTATTTACTTCTAACACATGCTTAAAGAGAGATCTGGGAATCATATCTAAATCAGATCCTCGCTAACGGAGGCAGTTACGTCCGAGCATTTAATGATAAGCATCGCCCTTCCATTAAACCTAGACCCAGATAGTTTCACACGAGGGTTGCCAGCGTGATAAATGTGCTGGATTACTTCGGTGCATCATCCATTTTGCCCGAACACGAAGCATTTAAATAAAATAAACAAATTAAAGAAATCGAACAAAAACGTTTCTGAAAGAGTTCTTAACCAACCCTACAACGATCTTATGGTATCTAAGAACCTTTGGTGTTCTTGAAAATTGTAGGCTAAAAATCAAGACAGGTGAACTTTTTTCCCAAAACTGATAGTACTGCTGGATAGTTTTGTTAAGTCAAGACATACTTAGCAGCGATGGGTTAAAGGAGGTGCCGCCTTAGTTCTAAGAAATTCTGATACCTTTCTTACCTTTTCGAAGAATATTATTAGTATATTCTCACATTCAAAGTAACTTCAGGCGTGTCAGAATCTTTATATGCATGAGTTCCCGGTAAAATATGCAAGTACGGTGAACAAACTAATTTATTAGAGAGGTGACATTGACGACGCCTGTTCATCAGAAGTCGACCCATGTCCCCAACTAATTCATATTCAACACGAGGGTAAAAATAAGTTCATATATACTATGTATAGGGATCATCTTGATACTGAAAAGTTTCTTCACTTACACACGACATAAGATTATGTAAAAATATAAAATTCTACAACTTTCCTCATATAATTATCCTTTCCTAGTCTCCCTTGTATCTTTGAGCTTTTTCATCGAACAAATTGCGAATCTCCGGATTCTTCTTATAGTTGAAGTTAAGATGTGCTCTTTTTTTATATACAAGTTATAGTTATAGGTCACGCTAATAATTTAATTTTACTTTCAGAACTGATATTAAAAGATTGCAATTACTTGTACTGATTAAATTATATAATAACTACATAGAATGAACGATGTGGAACGGTGTGGACGAAATTGTTTGTTATTAGTATAGTGCGTTAAAGTTCTAGAGGGGCAAAAATGCCTTTTCATCTGTTATACTTCTTTATAAGATAGTTACAGATACTCCTAACTTCACTACTAGTAATCAGACACTATCTATATTCAGATTGAAAGTAGATAGAAAATCAGAAAGTTGGTATACCTAACCAATATCTATTCTAATACCCAAAGATATTGGGGCTATGAAAATAGAAAGTTACATCTTAAAAAAATCAATGGGAAAGCCACAAGCCGCCTTCGGCAGCAAAAGGCGAGGGTTTCTTGGAATTGCCATTAGTCTTGCAGGCGCCCGACGACTCCTATCGATTTTATCATTTCGAACGACCCGCTTAATCTTCTTGAATAATACTTTTTCACTAGGAATATATTCTAGTGAAGAAGTAAACTAAACCAACAGTTTAAGACCCAATTCCTTTCGCGAGACTGTAAAAAATGATGCAATCTATTGTAAAAGAAAACAAATAATGAACCTAAGAAATGACCTGCCAATGCTCGTCGAAATGCCAAGAAATATAATGACGGTTGGTTTTAATGAAGGAGATGAATTGTACGTTTTTTAATTGATCCAATTTTAGGGCTTGCTGATCAACGGATTTGACGAAACAGTTGTAAATAATTGCCGCTTTGCAGCTTTCATTATTTTTGTCATTTTTTCTATACTTAAAATATTTAGACCCATTGTAGTCGGTTATTCCTCAGGATTACTTGTGCTTTTTACTCAATTAAAACAAGTCGATTTACTTGATTTAAAATCTACCATAGTCAACTCATTTTTGTTTTCCTCAGAAAGCTTATGATATGAACTTTATCAATCCCGTAAAAGTATTTTTCTTTTGGATTTTTGCCACAGTGAGCGGGCCGTAGGGGACATTTTCTACCTCACCGAGCACAAATTCATAGTAACTATATTATATGATCGCATTTTCCCTAAATGTGATGGCTCAGATATTATCTATATACCTACACCATTTTTCGTGACATACATTGAAGATATTTACTAAACTTCGCTGAAAAATACCTATTTTAAAAATCTAATCTTTGCACTTTTACCCTAACTGTTGAAATATAACGGTGTGTAACATAATTTTCTGGTTTAAAATTAGAATGAAATCCAATTTTGATCATATCTTATATGAAAATGATTGCCGTAATCTCCAAATTTGATTTACAATGTAAGTATTTTCTGCTGCCTCTAAATAAAAACCGGCCAAGTGCGAGTCAGACTCGCGCACCGAGGGTTCCGTACAAACCTGTATAATATTTATAGACTTGAGTATTTGTTAAGAATTTCAATATAATACCACTACGCGTCCATGAGTAAAGGGGTAATAAGTTTAAAATTATTAAAAATATTTTTATTATATGATGTAACTAAAAATGTATGCTTTTCGCAATTTTTCCTTTATCTGTGTTATAAGACGTTGCTTCGTACCAAATTTCAAGATTCTGAGTTCACGGGAAGTACCCTGTAGGTTTTGATTCCCTTGCGAGTAGTGGCGAGTTTCAAAATATGCGGTTTTAATTCCTGTTTCTTTTGATTGCGTTGACATAGAAGTTTGATTTTGTTACAGCTTAAAGGTATTATAGATTTGAGTATTTGATATGAATTTCAATATAATACCACTACGCGTTCATGAGGAAAGGGGTAGTAAGTTTAAAATTATTAAAAATATTTTTATTATATGATATAACTAAAAATGTATACTTTTCGCAATTTTTCCTATATCTCTGCTATAAGACGTTGCTTCATACCAAATTTCAAGATTCTGAGTTCACGGGAAGTACCCTGTAGGTTTTGATTCCCTTGCGAGTGTCGAAAATTTGCGGCATAAACGGGAGTATCTTTTGATCGCGTTGACTTAGAAGTTTGATTTTTTCACAGCTCCAAGAGACCATAGACTTGAGTATTTGATATGAATTTCAGCTTGATACCTCCACGCGTTCCTGAGAAAAAAGGTCTTGACAGACAGACAGACAGACAGACGGACAACAAAGTGATCCTATAAGGGTTCTGTTTTTACCTTTTGAGGTACGGAACCCTAAAAAACGGAGCATTCAATACTTTCAAGAACTTGACTGAATAATAACATCAATAAAGTAATTTATATAAAATTGCGACAATTACAATTAATATGTAATGGAGAAATTATTGTAATGGTCTTCGTTGTTGCCTTTACCTCTACTGGCGGTCATCAGCTGTCTCGGCAACAGATGTTTCCGTCGCCAGCGCCATTTTTTTTACTATGACAATACCTATTACATAGCTATTAAATAATTAATGCTTATATCACAGTCGTCTTTTTTCTTTAAGCTCTTTTTGTAAGGAGAAAGAATTCTTAATTCTTGTAAGAAAGTTAAGAAAGATACACATTTTATTTTTATTACGGGGAGGTGAGTTTTACTTTCAAATGTTCCGATATTAAGCTAGTTCAAAAATACGCAAATTTTAGTGGCAAGATACAATTTTAGGAAACTAGCTTTTGCTCGCGGCTCTGCCCGCGTGGGCTTCGTTTATCGAGGCTACTTAGCCTATAGCCTTCCTCAATAAATTTACTATACAACAGTGAAATAACTTTTCAAATCGGACCAGTAGTTCCTAAGATTAGCGCGTACAAGAAAACTAACAAACTCTTCCGCTTAAAAATGTTAATGTACATGCTTGTCTTCATATTATGAAGTATCTCTTTGAATTACGACTGAATTCCTTGATAATGTATCTATGCTTTAGACGTAAGGTATAGGAATATATATTAAATATATATATATATTAAAACCGTTAGTAGTAGTAGTTTTGTGGTGTATAACTATTGGTGTAAATTAGCTTAGCACAGAAAAATCTAGTCAAATCAGAGGATGACATTAAGTTCAGCAGTGGGACACTAAATTAGAAAAACGATGTATTAATGCATTAAATTTTGATCCGTATACATAAAAGAATTGTGCAGTCACTTGCAAAAAAAACTTGCGTTGTAGGTAAATTTCAGTGGAGTCTTTCTAAAATACAGCATACATTCTAAGTTAAATAAAACTACTTCGTAAGAACGCCCCTTCAATGTCAAAACCGAAGTTAAAGATCTTAGATATATTTGCTCAGTTGGAACCGATCCGTAAAATGTCTAATCTCCAGTGGCTTTCTAAGCTAAATACTTATTTAGCAGATTTTTTTTATCGTAATTAACTTATCTGTAGGTACTTCTAAACTAATTTTATAAAAATATGTATTTTTGTATGTTTGGAGAGGAATAACATCAAAAACTTCTAGATCGATTTCATAAAATCTTTCACTATTAGAGTGCTTCATTATCCTTGATTGGAATAGGCTATATTTAATGAACATTAAAAAACAGGCTATCATATAAACTATGTTTTTTTTAATCTGGCAAGTTGTCTAGAGATAAGCACATTTCAATAATCAAAATCAAAATTTCTAATTTTGTAGTATTTTTTTAACGTTGACAAACTGAACAACACCCTGAAACGCCCACTCTTCACCACTTCCTAAGTGCAATAGCCGTTGAGAAGAAACGGCGCATCTAACTCAGCAGCTCGCTCACACACGGTCATCTGATCCCAAACTAGGCAGAGCCTACTATGGCAACCAGACAACTGATAAACATACTTATATATTTCTAAATACATACATATTATAGATAAATAACACCCAGACACAGAACAAATGATCGTGCTCATCACACAAAGATTTGTCCTAGATGGGAATCGAGCCCACGACCTCCGGCTTAGCAGTCAGGGTCACTAACTACTAGACCAACAGGCCAGTCGAAAACAAAAGTAATAATAATAAAGATTACTTAGAGACCGCGCCAAATAAACAAGTGTTTTAAGGTCGATAGATACGACTATAAATTAACAATTATGAACTAAATAGACCAATGCCAGCAGGACGAAAAGTCACAGTTAAAAAAACAATAAGTATTTTCTCACTCTTTATTATTGTAGTATAATTTTGAAAAGAACCATAATTAAGCAAGAGTTATACATAGATACACGTATAAATATGTAGGTACTTCCTTTAATGAACCTGAAGTAAGGTTAAAGTACCATAAAAGTTTACAGTATGTTTCAGGTACAGTTTAATGTCATAGAATGGTATGCATTTTACTAGGGTATTTTTTTAATAAAACTATTTGCTATTGTTATTCTTCCAAACTACTAAATTGTTATATTGAGGTTTCTAATAAAATATTTATTAAAAACTCTATATGGCATCCTTAAAAAAGTCTTCATATCAAAGTCTAAAAGATGATGTATTAGGTTATTATACTCTTATCTGATAACTCTAAAAATAATCAAAATGTTATTGCAATTTAACCTTGCAGGCAGACAACCGCGGGCCACTACCGCAACGTCTGACCACGGTCAAACAAGAGCTTTATCAACGATATTAAATTATTTAGCCTCCATTATCTACTTCAGTACCATTGGCTGTTACTACTTGGAAAATTTACATAAGAAATGAAAAAATAAGTAAAATAAGTCCTTACAAAAACTAATGTGTGAATTATTTTATTTAAAAAACAAATGAGTGCCGTCGTTACCGACAGTTTGGAGTTTCTATCATCGGCACATCACTAATGAAATAAGTGGCATATAATGAAATTTAAATTTCATAGCAGCATTTCCTATCAGCATTAAATATTGCAGGAACAGTTTTTGAGGATCGAAATTAGATACAGCTACATCAGTAATTCTTACTAAGAATTGTTTTTTCTAAATATTTCATCAACACTTTAAACCGATATTTTTTATAATATACCTAGCTAAACTTTTGACATGAAATATAGGTCAAGTAGTTACCTAATCCCAAAAAAGTACTAACTGGAGAATAAGAGTACCTCATGGTAAGTGGCGGTAGCCCAATGGCTAGGGCATCGGACTTGCGATTTTGTGGTTGTGGGCTCGGATCCTTGCAATACCAACGCAAACCCACTCGTAATACAAGCATTAAGCTTACCAAGGGTTAACAAGAATACCAGTAATGTACGACCAACATTGCTAGTAAGCTTTAAAACAAAGAAAGATCTTTTACTAAAGTTCAATGAAAACCAGAATTAAAATGTACGTGGATGGACAAACGTTGACAGAACACAAATATCAAGTTGAGGGTTTATCTCGCATTGTGCGTACCTTCCCTTACAAATGTACAAACGGTACGTCCCAGGGGAATCTTTAGTACCTCAGATCTTTATAATGTTTGTACGAGGACCATCTAACCGGCTTTTTGTCATGCCGCTGTATGTATATCATACTAAGGACATTCAACAAAAAAATACTTGTTTTAGACTCAAATATTATGAGCTTAGATCTTCTTTACATTGAATAAAGAAGGACATTATATAAAAATATAATACTGGCCTATAAACATCCCACTGCTGGGCAAAGGCCTCTTCCTCAATAGAGAAGAAATGAGCATTGATTTCCACGCTTGCTCATTGCGGGTTGGCGATTTCAGATTCTCATCATCGTTGCTTAGACTTAAGATACACTACGTATTACATTTCTAATATAAACGTCGAGTTAATATTTACATTATACGGACAGAGAAACAATAAACGCTCAAATTAGTGAAGTGGTCACAAGAATAACATTGACACTTTGCTCTCGGTTTTCTGACTAGGTAGTTAGTACCCATGTCTATGCTCGTAAGTAGTAAATACAAGCCGCTGCATGAAGACATTCTATATTTACTGAAATATTTGCCTCGAAAGTATATTAACTCCCTCCCTGAAGGGTCGGCGTGATAGATGATGGTGTATTATACTAACTTGATGAGAATATTAAGATGTAATCAATTTCATCTCGATGAAATACCCAGTAACTTTTTGTTTATAATTATGGAATTTTTCAAAAGACGAATTTAAGTATGCAATCCTAGAAAATGGAGCACTATAATTTTCATTACTATTGCTTTGATATTTATTTTACTTACTTACACAAAATCGGAAAGTAATATCATCCTATTGGTCCTACGTTTTATGACAAATAATTCATGTCTTAGATAGCTTTACTTATCCAAGCTCAAAGTTAAGTCTATTAAAAACACCTTGGCAGAGACTACAATATGCTAAAAATATGTATTATTATTATTCAATGCAAAATAATGTCATCGAGTCACAGGATAGCAATATAAAAAAAGAAAACATCTTGCTGATATCTCTTCATCGCTAACTATGAAATGAGAATACATATACATAAAACATACATACAACCTACATTCCGCAACCCTATATTTCTAATGAATGAACTAAATATGCAAAATTACAATAGTTTTCATACTAATGAGATCATATCCCCTCCCCCTGTCAGCAACAATATTGTGATGACAATAAGAGACAGTTGGCATCAAGATGAAAATGGCTGACTGATGATGCTAATAATAAAAATTGTTGATTACCTTTTCATTCTAGACTGTAAATGAATATTATGAGCTTGTTGTATACAATAATTACTCTTGATTTAAAGTAAAAAAACTTACAAACTTAGATAATAAAAAAAGTTATGTTTATTTATTAAGATTATTTATGAAAAAAATCATTTTTCAACCCCAAGTCACATACACACTCTAAACTAAAAAAATATTTCTCATACATTTTCTGTTACCTGTTGTACCTACTTTGTGTACTCTGTTGACTCAAAGAAGTCTGTCAAAAATACCTAAGTAGGTATTTAAAAAACCTTCCACCAAGCACTCGTCGGCTTGTAGCATCTCGACAATTGCCTGATACCTCTCGCGCCATACAGCGTGAAATTCCAGTATTATAATAAAATACGAGGGGAACATTGGCCTTCCTTGAATTTATTCGCTAGGATTCGCAGATTTGGCAAAAAAATAATTTGGCTTGAAGCCAGCAGAGCCTCACGCACGGCTATATCAAGATCAGTAAATCTTCCAGTGACGCTACACACGGCCTTCCCTAGTATCTATCAGAAGAGATAAGATTAGCAGAAATGAGTTTTTATGTACAGATTTGTTGAGTGTGCATTTTGTATGTCAAGGTTTATTATTCTCAATGCAATGCAACATGTCCTACATACAAATAGATCATAAAAGAGATAGAGCGTTCGCAAACCATAAATGCCAATCATATCCGTATGATGTTTGGCTTTTGCCAAAACCTAAAAAAAAATTACTCACAAATATATTAATAGAACGCGTTCAGCTTCTTAGTTAGTTCTCTTGTATATATTTTTTTTCTTTTCTCTTTGAAATAAAACTACTTTTAAACGGCTTCTATCGCGGTTTATTTTAGATTTTAGTTCCCGGCGTTCACGAACAGATGTTTTCAAAAATCAAAGATATTTAAATGTAATAAAGTTTTAAATTGGCACTTATGTATAGTGTGAAAGAAAAATATTCTTATTTTCTTTAAAACTTTATTACTTTTAAATATCTTTGATTATCGAGATTTTTTAAAAAAGATTACTAGCAATGTGGGTCGCACGCACATTACTAGTAATCTCCGTAACCCCTCGTGCCAAGCTAAGATGCTTGTGTTACGAGTGGGTTCACGTCGGTAGTGTAAAGGGTGGGATTCGAACCCGCAACCACACGATCGCAAGTTCGACGCCCTAGCCATTAGGCTACCGCCGCTTCAAATCTGTTCGTGACCTCTTGATGTTTTCGTGAAATTCCGGGAAGCCTCCTTTCACACTCACTGGACTAGACTACATTTAAAAAAAAAATTGGATCAATGATCAAATTTTAGATAAAGTTAAATTGAATATAGTTCAGCGTCGATGAATCTGATAACTATAACTGACGCTTATTTAATCATGATTAATTTCTAAATTAGTAAGTAGGTACTATGTAAAACAAGAGAAGTAAATGAAAATTCTGTTGAAAAACGTTAAAAAGTACCTTTAATGAATAGTTGTCGCAACGAAAACGTTGATTATTTATTTTTTATATGGTTATTTTTTAAAGGACGAAACAGAGTTTTTTTTTTGGTAATTTGAGATTTAAAGTTATTCTTGATCTTCTTTTTTCTGCCTTTTTTCAATTTACTTGGGGTCGGTTCACAATGTTTTCTATTCTCATTCAACCGTATCACTTATTTTTTCACATCACTTATTTTTCTTTCATACTATGTCTCAGTCTCACTTTTCATTATCATTCGTTTTAAATTGATTTAAATATGCTAATTCGTCTTTAAAATTATTTCAAAAATGTTCAAATCACGAACCTTTGCACGAGCACTAAAGGGCTGCTCATAAATGTTTTAAATAAGGAACATGCCGTTCGGAGTAGGAATATTTGAAATAAAGCAACAATATTAGATTGCCAGTTCTAAATAATATTTTGTTAAATCGATGTTCAACAAATTATCAAGTAATTGGAGCATCAAATAATTCGAGACAGTGATGAGATGAACGGGTCTTAATTATTGTTAGCTAACTGCAATACAATAGCCCGTTTAACTGCTTCTAAACTCCCTAACTTTAACCATTAGAACGCTATAACTCAGTCGCGTTTTCACTGCTCAGTTTTCATTTTAACAACCAATGGTGGTCTAATTAGACCTGTAAATTTGATGAGTTTTGAATAAGGATTATACTTCGCGTACAACCACCTATTAAGAGATTGAGTGGCACTTTATCTTCACGCAGCCTCATTAATTTACTTGCACGTTAAAATTGTTATGTTTTTATTATATAATTTAATCTCAAGAAAAACACTTTATGTTAATAAGACGGCCATGTTTTTTTAGTAACATAAATTCAAAATTGGAAAAATGATCTCGACAACAACGTAAAAAAGATACTGAGAGCTGATCCGAATGCTCATTTTAAAGTAATTTATTTATATGCAGAAATTAATTCATAGAAATAAATTAAACAACGAGCTGTACTAAAACGTTCTTTTAACACTTATAAATTATTTATATATTAAAAAAAAATCGATAACGTTAACTTTGTAACAAAGGTTTTTTTTTCATTGTCGCATTTTATTAAATGATAAAACATTTTCAGACACGTGTAATACATTTTCAGAATTTAAAAGAATCGAATTATTTCAAAATCATAAAGTATGGAGTTTTATGGTTACAGAAGCGTAGAAACTGATTTATAATCTAAGACTATCGACAACCACAAGGCCACACAAAGGGTAACCATACTAAGACCTTTTTCAATACATTATGACGCATTTTACATTTATTAACAACTGTCTTGAATATAAACGTGTCTGAAGAACCTATTTAATAATTTCTAGGTAATGGCAAATCAGTTAACTTTAGCATTTACTTACCTTTTTACATCATTTCGTAAATATTTTCCATTCCTCTACGGTAAGTCCAATACACTAGTCCGTGTCACAAAAACTGTTTTAAAAATCATCTTTTATATCATCACAAAATGTATTGCAATAACTAAAGTACACTTTATTTTAGGAAGAATAAATTTTCAACCCATTTTATCAAACTTTTTCGATTGGTTTTATTTTTTCAGCCAGTACCTACTTGATTTGTCACATACTTATTTTTTAATGCGCGTTATAGTCTGTGTCAAGTTTTTCGCGGGAAAGCTCGGAAATGGCGGCAAACGGTTGCGTGGGGACGGCACCCGCGCTTTCCTCGAGGCAACTAGCGCTGAGAGCGGGAGTCAGCCCGCTTCGCTAGTGCGCGGCACGATGCGCGGCTCCACAACAGATTTGCACTTTTACTACGCTTTTACGCTTTAGTATTTAATTCTTGAATAGCTTTACAATTAGTTATATGTCCAAATATGTGGAAAAAGAAGAATGCCATGTTTTTCTCTTGAATAACGGAATAAATAACACCATAATTCGAAATCCTTCTACGTTGATATAAAACTGCGCTGCTCTGCAGTTCTGCACTGCACCCTGCTCTCCCCAAAGTCGATGTCTCAGTATGTACGAAAAAAGTATTTAATATCAATAATTTCTGGTTTAGATAAAAATAATTTCATGATTATCGAACTTCATTAAAATATGTACCTACCGTCTATTCAATGAATTTCTTTATACTGTGTCACTAGGAATTAGAAAACATTATAATTATGTTTTTTCTAGCCTTACATACTATTTTCTTAAGTTACATAAATATATTACGTGTACCTGATTATTACGCTACATGAGCTAAGTTATTCCGTAAGTCGCCATCAGTGGTTACAACGAATAAAGAAAATCAACCTTAGTTCTTTGCATTATGGGCTCTGTTCATAACAAAGTGTTAAACTCTGTGGTTGACTGTTCGAATTACGGCTATTTATAAGTTTAGAGGAATTGACGTGATGATAAATTGGCGCGTGCTATTATACTGAAAATCGCTTGAATCTTTTAGTGTGCTTGTAACATTTAATGAACTCCAACTTCAAATCGTTTTATTGCAAATTTTGAGCTTGACATTTCCACGAAGTCTTGATTTTAACTAGCTGTTTCATGCGACTTTGCATGAGTCGAAAGTAAAGGTATATAATTTTAAATTGTATAAGAGGAATAGGAAAGTGAGTCACGTCCTTTTCTACCAGCTAATGATTAATCAAAGAAATTATGTAAGTATGGAGCATGAATATGGTGATGTTTAAATGATGATGTTTTGTAGTTATGATATTCTCCCAAAGCGAGTATATGGCCTACTATACTTGCTTTGGAAGAAATGCAAGAAGGAAACAAAATTCAAAGACAAAAAATAAATATAAGTACGATTTCATTACTTGTGGATTATTAGCAAAACTTGGACATTTGACATAGGCACAAAAATATAAACTTTTTAACCCAAAGGTTGACTGACGGAAAATGTCTAGAGACATTAAATTATATTATAATTACTAACATAGTTCTTAAGCAATTGTACTAATACATTTTGACTCTTCGTTGCTTGAAAATAAATGATTTTTATTTTTATTGTATTAAGTCCACCTTGTGTCCCATTTTGTACATGAAGTTTTTAAATAAATAAACACTTGCGAAATTGTGAAAGTATAACTATTTAAGTTAATCAATGTTGCACATTCCAAATAAAAAGGCCGGATTAACCACCACCTTTTTGGGAGTCGATAAAAAAGGAAATAGTAGCAGTTCAGTAGTTCAAAACGGTATCAGTTTCGGCTGATGGTATATATTGCAAAGTCAGCAAAATTAAGTGCACTACGGTCGCCATGTCTTTCAAAGACCTTGGCCGTTGGAACAGACAAGTCCCTGTTTGAAGGGCAAGTTAACAGATTGATCACCGTCCAAACCAGGGTCAAAGCCGTCAAAGCCGACTCAAGATATATCGTAGTTTGGGTTGAATAAAATAAAAAATCTATAGCATTTTTTACTGTTTCCGTTTTGAAGAGAACCTTAATTATTTTTGTTTTATAAAGAGTTATATACTACTCTCTAGCATATTTCGTGGAGGCCTAGCGGTTCAATGACCGGATTCGCATGCACATGGTTGCAGGTTCGAACCCAGGCAAGTACCAATGTGACTTTTCAAAAGTTATATGTACTTTCTTAATCATTCTAAGACATCATTGACAAACGGTGAAGGAAAACATCGTGAGGAAACCTGGATTTCAAAGTATTGGAATCTGAAATCGCCAACCCGCAATGAGCAAGCGTGGTGATCAATGCTCATCCCTTCTCTATATGGGAAGAGGCCTGTGCCTTGCTGTGGGACGTATATAGGCCGTACTACTCTCATTCTCATTACTTAAACTTGTCCTCTGTAATATACTCTTCTACTTTCTATTATAGAATCTGATGGGACCGAACACAAGAATATGCATGTAATTAAGGTTTTATTTTTATTACCTATTTAGTAAATTAAAATAAATTTGCAATCCAGAAACTTGGGACACCATGAAAACTTTTGTCCAGCTGTAAAAATGGTCTGTTCAAAGTTTTCGGGTAAGTAATTGCAGTAGTATTTGGAGAAAATTAAAACTTCTATATTTGTAAGCAAACACCTACAGTTTCAAACTTACAATTTCGCTAGTTTAGCAGCATTTAACTTGAATGTGTGTTCAGTTAAGAAGCATAAACTTATTCAAAAAAATGTATTTCTAATAATAAACTAGTTAGCATATATATATTTAAAAATATATATACGCTTTTAAAGGTACATACAAATTTGTTATTTGCTAAGCAGCTGGAGTCCAAAGAATTTATATAAAAAAATTGCTTTTTCTACACAAAAAAATATAGGTTCTCATCTTAATGTAATTTCTAATTATAAAGTAGGTAGTCGACGTTATTTGGAAATTAAAATAAATGTTCTAGTTCTCCAATTTAGAAATAATTCTGTGATTTTCAAATCGCCGTATTCGACGGTACGTAGCTACTTATAGATATATTTTTATGTATTAGTGACACTAGAATATTTTCTGATATCTGTGATAAGAAAATGTTGACATTACTGATAAAAACATTTATATATAAATTAAAGTCTTTAAATTGAATTGTACAAAGTTGAAAATTAATTGTTTAAAGTGGAGCTGATTACTAGTCTCAACCATAATATAAGTATAATGCTTTCTTAGGTTTACGCGAATGTTAGACATTGAATAAAACTCTTTATTAAACGGCTTCTGTAGCGGTTTATTGTGACTATCACGAAGTGCACGGGTAGATATGGGTAGTCTACCCGTGACCATGACACCTACAAAATCGTAAACGTCAGAAACTAAAATGGTGATCGCGCGGTCCTCAATAGGATATTCAGTAGTTTAAAACTTTTATAATTTTATTCCCAAACTACAATAGCAAAGTGCGTGTTCTGAGTCTTACATAATAATATAATTAGTAAAAAGTCATACGCAGTCGCAACTTTCATCCATTTTGAATTGTTTTGTGTTCTAATTTAAATAGTAGTACCATTGGTAAAAATATTTATGTAATACTACTGTACCATTAGAACCAGTACCAATACAATTTATAATATTTTGGTCCAACTATATCAGTAGATCCAGCACCAATACAATTTCACATGAAAATAATAGTGGTCCGATTGATAGGACAATAGGCAAAAATTAATGCCCGTGGATCGATCAGCACCATGGGCAACAAACCAAAAAAAGATATGATGACCCGGGATTCTTGAACTATATAATCTGCGTTATGCCACGTTATGTTTTGTTTGGACTCAGAGAATAACCCCCTGTTGAGAGTAGCGGCTGTCGTTAGGGTTAAAAATGATAATTGAAATTTATAAAGACTACATCACACTCGATTCACATTTATCTTGTATTTCTTCATAGAATCCTCAGTACATAAACAAGGTTTTTTGTTAACAAAAGCCCTTTGATATCCTGTCTTAAAGTAGAACGTAACATGCGTCGAATGACGTCATCATTAATCATAGGAGCCATGTACCGCCAACAGTTTGGTTCAAGAACTTTTGAAGGTCATAGAATATGTTACGGAAACTGGATCAAAATATTCAAATTCATGATAACGTTATCCAACATTAACTTTAAAATAATATGAATCATTATTTTAAATCGAATGTACGTTTTTTTTTTTCAATTAATGCCTAGTTCCAAAATCAGTTATTTTATTTAATCTTTATTAAAAAAAATAGTTTTTTGTATTTTTTTTATTATAAAGAAAGTTATCATATTAGTACTTAGTCCGTAAGTTACATAGTAAAAAATATAAGATACCTAAGTTTTTTTTTTCAAAACATAAAACTTTGACAAAGATAAGGCACGTTAATGTTCCGGAGTGAGGGCTTGTGACGTAAAAAGTAGGTGAAAATGTTGGTCACAACTGACGTGGCGAGACCCCACTCCTTAACTAAAATTTTAAATTATAAGTAGATATTCATTATTGAGATAATAATATAACAAAAAAACTTAAAAAACATGTCTAAATTTATCAGTACCCAAAAACTGAGCATTGAAAAAAAATAGTCTCATGCCTATTGTAGGACTCGAAACTAGTTTTTGGAAACCTATTGTTGAAAAAGTATGAGTCATTGTCATGAGTCAGTATTATTACGCCTACTATAAAGATTGAACGCCAAGTCGGCAGATAGAAACATGCGCGTGATTTTTATAACGAACGCGCCCACGTGGTAGATAGTGGGTCACGCGGTGACGTAACAAGTGTGAACAAACATCTTTCTCTTTTTAGAATACCACATCCACATAATTTGTAACGTTATTTCGATCGTTCTAACAGTTGGCTCGTTGGTCTAGGGGTATGATTTTCGCTTAGGGTGCGAGAGGTCCCGGGTTCAAATCCCGGACGAGCCCAAATCTTTTGTCTTGTGTTTTTTTTTTTTCATATTTTGTATATTTTTATGTACATATCATTGGAACGCCTTACAATATACGACTAGAAACTAAATACCCAAGCAAAAGCTAAAACAATTGGTTTAGGTTATTAAATATTGTGTAGCCAGTTCAATAACAAGAAAACAACTTATAGATATTACTTTTAACAACAAGAACTTTCATTTAAAATACATAATATCTATTACCATAACATGACCTCCGGCATTCTGAAAAGTTTATTCTATAATCTGATTCTAAAGAGCAAAATGTATTTACTATTATTGAAACCGCCCACACGAATAAAGACAGCGAGTATTATTTATTTTATTCTGATAACAATAATAAACTATGCGAACTCACAAAGGTTACATTAATATAACAAAAAGTCGAAACATTGCCTACATTAAGCAACATAATTAATGCTTAACGAAATACGTAATTAAGGAAATACTTTCTTAACTAATTATTATAAGAAATTGTGGACAATCGGAAGGAGAACATAGTGAGAGAACCTGTATCACAAAAATTGGTATCTGAAATCGCCAACCTGCAATGAGCATGCGTGGTGATCAATGCGCGTTCCTTATCTATATGAGAAGAGGCCAAGACATTTTTAGGCCAGTATTATAAACGAAGTACTCACGTTGTGATGAGCTAAAAGATTGATTTTAGAATATGGCTAATGTATTCACAAGACCTGCATGTCTTGACGCTTTGCGGAGGAAATAAGGATCAAGTTTAGTAAGTATCTACTTCAATGAATTTAAAGGAGTTGAGCTAATTCGTCTCACCCCAGCGCATAATAGTCCAGCTTTTTTGAAAGATATAAAAAAAACCCAATCCATTATCTATTTCCAGACTCATTATGCATAAGCGTAGTAAATTTTCTCAGTAATGGTAGGCGTAGAGTTCCTTGTTTCGCGCCCACATTCCCTTAGATTTGAGGAAAACAGGCGAATCTATTCCAAATAAATATTATATTAATGAAGAGTTTTACTACTTCATTCATTACCTACATATAAAGATTGGTAAAATTATAAAACAGAAAATCCGATAACCACAAAATAGTAAAGAGCTACCATAGCATATTATTATTATAGCATGTATGTACTATCACAATTTCATCTCTAATAGATGTGGTAGGTACACAAGATAAGTTTTTTTTTATATATCTTGGGACAGCTTACACACGGTCATCTGATCCCAAACTAGGCAGAGCCTGTACTATGGTAACCAGACAACTGATTAACATACTTATATATTTCTAAATACATACATACTATAGATAAATAACACCCAGACACAGAATAAATGATCGTGCTCGTCACACAAAAAATTGTCCTGTGTGGGAATCGAACCCACAACCTCCGGCTTAGCAGTCAGGGTCACTAACCACTAGACCAACAGGCCCGTCAAGATAACATTTATTTGTAAGAATATTATGGTAAGGACAGTAAAATATGAAGTGCTAAAGTGGATTACCTAAGATCAGAAGATCAAAATTCCAAATAATATACCTAATTATATTCAAGCATTTTAATGCAGTCTTACAAAAACTGTGTAGGTACCTTAGTCTTCATAGCAAGATCTTTCAAATTTTATTTGAGAAAAATCCTCCGTCCAACGAGCGTTACTAACGCTAAGAAATATATAAATTTGCCTTATTTTTATGTTAAAATGTTTTACTAGAAGAATCACGACGTTGATCATTATGGCCGGATTAAAACGAACAAATAACGTTGATTTAACTGTTCCATTTACTTATTATAATTGGTGGCACAAATTCTGCCGACGAAGCCAAACGTTTGTGTGATGTAATTAATAGTTTTTGCTCGTTTAACAGAGATATTTGGCATTTACAAATTGTAAATATAACCTCAAAATCGGAATTATATGTTATTATATCTCCGGTTACATTCGTTAGCCGTCGACATTAGGTATATTGTGCTGGTAATAACATTATATTGGTGTCAAATTCCAAAATATCATACAAGTACGCTCTTTTTCCGTATCTAAGTATATATTTACCCTTATTGTCCACAATCGATTGAATCTTGCAATAAATCTTTGAGTCCCCTGACACAAATTGCCCTCAACCAATTACAATCATGATAAACAAGATGTCACAATTTGCCAAAACGCTAACGTATCCTCATGACAATGTCAAGGGACTTTGACCTTTCATGTAACATTTAAAAGTAATAGTAATACAATCTCATTTGATTCAGCTTCTAAACATGAGCGTCTTATTCTGAACACGTTTTCACTACAACAAGCGCCTGATTCTCTCCAACGAGCAATATAATTCACTCCGATGTTATATTGTGGCCTGGAGAGGTTTTAACAATCCGAAGAAATAAAGGTAAATGTTGGGAGACCTGTTTACTGTAACTGATATATTTATTTGAACTGGCTCTATTTTCTTTGTGTTATTACTGTATTTATTTTTATTCTTTCGATTAAATATTTATAGGTATTTAACAGGTAGGTATGTGTAATTGTGTAGGTATGAGTTGGAGGTATGAGTGGTTGATGATGATGAAAATATTATAAAATAGAGGATAACATTTTTAATTTTTGTAAGTTAAAATCTATACGGAATATTTTTTAATTACTTGGGGTACTTGACACTTTTGAATCGGTAAAAGAATAAATAATCCAAAATCTTTATCAAAATTTATTGTCTTAAAATTATTAAAATAAATAAATTAAACTATGAGTGGTTAAGCAGGAGACCACTCTCGACAATTGTTCGGAGAATTCATTAAATCCATGAAAAGCTGAGGCGGGCTAATTGTCTGTCGAAACAAATTTGTAAAATAAACACAATTCTACCGCCAAACTTCACAAAGTTACTGGATCGAGTCATCGACGAAAACTTCAAGTGTTTATAAACTAAAATGAGCAAATTAAAAGTGCCATTGTTGACGCTACTTAATCATAATTAAATCTTACTTTGCATTTGTAACTTCAAGCATAAACATACAAACCTACGAGTACATTAGATATTTATTTAATTAAGTAAGTATATGCAAGCAGAAGTTCCTTAAATTTTAATTAATCTTAACGCAGTCTTGTACAAGATTTCAAGTTTTAAAAGGCAGTGATAAACAAATAATCTCAATAATCCATTACTTTTTGTTTGTTTTACAAATATACTTTAATTTTATTTTTGTATAATTTTCAATTAAATGCATATTTGTATAAACACTATTTACATGCGTAAATAACTTACGTAAAAATCACAATAAGCCTACCCACTTAAATAGAGCAAGAAAACATTGGCGTATTACGTTGTATTCAACAAAATACGACAATATTATTCAATAACTTAAAATATATAAATTCGACGAATAAAATTATCCTTCAAGAGATTTTCAAATACCATTTTCTCAAAATCTAGACCCGATCATTAAATATTAGAAAATATTTCTTACAATAGTAAACAAACTTAGCTAGACTCAGGCTCTGTGTACTAAGTGCTGTTTCAATCTATTTTGGCTAGATCTCTAATTTGCTAATAGCTCCTTTATTGATTAACCTTTCAAGTCTAATGCATCCAAATGGATATCGGTTCGCTCCATTTAAAGTCAGTTGCAAGCCTCAACGGAGCAACATAATTTATCAACAGTCTCCGATGCGATTTTGATCAAACGGTATCTCTAGAATGACCACTAAGGCGTCCTGTTCATGGTCGACTAGTCTAAGGCTGACAGTCGTCCCGGTTGGCGTTGTCGGGCCAGTCGCAGACATTCAGTTGAATGTTGAACACTGTTCCCGGTTGACAGGTAAACTGCACTCCTTCTCCGTTAACGCATCGCCAATACTGTGGGAGAACAATATATTATAGATTTTTAACCGACTTCAAAAAAAGGAGGAGGTTCTCAATTCGGATGTTTGTATTTTTTTTTTTTTTTTTATGTTTGTTCGGGCATAACTCCGTCGCTTGCCAACCGATTTGAAAAATGATTTTTTTGTTGGATAGGGTATACTTCCCAAATGGTCCCATGTTAAGGAAACCAGGATCTGATGATGGTATCCCAGAGAAGTCGAGGGGAACTTTCGAAAATCGTATGGGCAACTAGTGAAAATGATTTTTTTGTTGGAAAGGATATACTTCCCAAATGGTCCCATGATAAGGAAACCAGGATCTGATGATGGCATCCCAGAGAAGTCGAGGGGAACTTTCGAAAATCGTATGGGCAACTAGTACCATAACCGCAGGCTACCTTGCGCCTTTGACGCATATCAGTGTCTAATATTGTAAAAATATTTTTTTTTTAAAAGAGTGACCTATGGAGTTTCTTGCCGGTTCTTCTCCATGGGAAGGACACTTTGGAACCGAGCAACTAGAATCAGTAGAGTAGCATATAACGTTTCTTGAGCGCCTTCTTGAGGTTTATAAGAAATAAAAACTTTTTGATTTGATTTGATTTGATTTGAGTAAAAATGATTTTTTTGTTGGAAAGGATATACTTCCCAAATGGTCTCATGATAAGGAAACCAGGATCTGATGATGGCATCCCAGAGAAGTCGACGGGAACTTTCGAAAATCGTATGGGCAACTAGTGAAAATGATTGTTTTATTGGAAAGGGTATAAGTACTTCCCAAATGGTCCCATGATAAGGAAACCAGGATCTGATGATGGCATCCCAGAGGAGTCGAGGGGAACTTTCGAAAATCGTATGGGCAACTACTTCACAAATGATTCCATGATAAGGAAATCAGTATCTGATGATGGGGCATCCCAGAGAAGTCGAGGGGAACCTTCGAAAATCTGCCGTTTCATTAAGCAGCCTCTGACTAGACCGAATACGTAGGCTACTCAATCGTTGTGACCGTTCCTCTTCAGTTTCATTGGCTAGTCGAGCGTATATTAAAGAAAGACGATGGTCGTAATCTTCTTGACTTTCATTAGCCAATCGAGTATGTATTAAAGACAGACGGCGATCGTAATCTTCTTGACTCTCGTTAGTTAATCGATTGCAAATTAAAGATATACGATGGTCGTAATCTTCTTGAGTCTCGTTGGCTAATCGATTGCGAATTAAAGATATACGATAGTCGTAATCTTCTAGGCTTTCAGTGGCCAATCGAGTACGAATCAAACTAAGACGACGATTCTTTTCTTCTTGACTTTCCATAATCAACCTACGTAACGTATAGGTCCTCTGTTTTGACAGTCTGTTTTCGCGCTGGTCGGGGCTCTCATTCGAAATGCGTTGAGAATTTCTGTCTCTAATTTGTTTTAAGCGTTTTTCTTTTCCATTGTTACGCCGCTTTCTCATACGAGAAGCATCTTTACCTGGCCCACCCATTTTTTGTGTAAGATTAAAAATAGCACTAAAAATAAACAAATAAAATTTTTTTTGCAAAAAAAAAAACCGACTTCACAAAACCTTAAAAGCACTAAAAAGATAAAAATAATACTGTAACCTACCTCTATTAATAAACCTAACATAACCTACGATTAACCTATAATAAAATTTAACAAATTTTTGGAGTCGGTGCCAAGCAATATACGATACCTAAATAACTATATATATTTACAGACTAAGGGCAGACAAATAAACCATAAATCTTACAACTTCTAAATATTAAATTAAATCGGAAAACAACAAAAAGTACTCTAAAATAGAACATAGACTTAATAACTAATATTTAGATACAAAGAAAAAGATAGATACAAATGTAAATAATACTTAATAATGATTTACATAGAAATCAGTTAAATCAGAGCAACAGTTTAAGCAAAGCAACAACGCAAGATAACCAAGGAGTTCGACGATAAACTTTAAATCTTAAGTTACGTGAATGTGATGAGCAGTTGTGTACCAACCTTACTTGGACAAATACCGGTATACGAATGGACAACGCCATCTATCGAGCTTTGTTGTACTAAAACGGAAAAATGTTCTGGAATTACCAGTCGTTTCACTACTTAGCTTGGCACCGACTCAAAAAATTTGTTAAATTTTATTATAGGTTAATCGTAGGTTATGTTAGGTTTATTAATAGAGGTAGGTTACAGTATTATTTTTATCTTTTTAGTGCTTTTAAGGTTTTGTGAAGTCGGTTTTTTTTTTTGCAAAAAAAATTTTATATATAAATCATTACAGTAATATATCTATTAAAAAGCTTTTGTGTAAAGAATAAATAATACCTTATCACATTTCTTCCTGTCGGGAACGTAATCTTCTTCGGAGTTGCAAATATCGGGGTTGTCGACTTCATTTTCCTGCAATAAATAACGAAATGTTTTATAAAAAATCCCGGTATATTCTATAAATAATATATTATTATATTCAACTCTTGAGGGCGACAGTTATCGCAGTAAAAACCGCCTTACTCGATAAATAGACTATCTAACAGTTAAATAATTTTCAAATCCCACCAGAACTTAATTTTTGCTATTAGCGCTAAACAAGCAAACTCAAACATGCAAATAAAGTCTATAATCTAAAAACTTTTAGAAACAACTTACAGTTGGATGTTCAGATGACTCAGGTACATCAGGAACTTCGGCAGATTCTTCAGGAGTTTCCGGAGCCTTTGGTGGTTCAGGTCTCACGGCGATGTCGTTATCATCGTCTTCGATAGATACAACTTGAGGTGCCTTTGTCGTAGTAGAAGGCTTGGCGGTGGTTGTTCTGGTAGTGGTGGCTGGCTTGGCTGTGGTGGTTGGCTTGGCTGTGGTGGTCGGGATCGGGTCTCCCTCAGCTGGGTCGGATGGTGTTGATGGCGGACGCGCCCATTCAGGCTAAAATTGAAATCGAAATGAATAAGTTTGAGAACGTAAGAACTTTAAGATAGTTCTTTGTGTAATGCTATTTTTTATTTACAGTATAATAATATGTAAATAAAACATTGATAGATATTAGTTTTGCGTAAATTATGTGATGGTGCAAAGCCAATTAAAATATGGCAAAATGTTTTTGTACAAGTGATGCTTTATTCTCACTAGCGCAAAATAACTTTTTACTTACAGTAGGGGTGGTGTTTCCGGTGCGTGCCGGTGGAACAGTGTACGTGCTCATATGCTTATGTAGAAGCTTCATCAGAGGATTCTCATCTCCACAGAGACCGTTGAAGTCGTCCATGTCAATTGCCCAGGTCATGGCACCAAGGTATCCCTTCTGCTTGATCCAGTTCATCTTGATCTCCACACTGCGGGGATCTTCGTAACCAACCCATTGCGTGCCTTTGTAGGCATAGGGGCACTTGCCTTGCTCGTCCCATTTCTTGGTCCAGCCTGATCCTTCCTTGTCGACTTCGGTACAGATCTACAAGATTTCAATGTATTTAATTTACCAGATCATTGATATTTAATAGAATAAAACTCACAGACAATTTTAGAGACGTTACCTCATAATAAGCCCAGAATCCAGTAGCGTTGGTATAGGGAGCAGGGTCACCACCACCAGCCTCCTTGTTGATGTATGTACCGAGTCCATAATTGTTGTTACCAGCTGACAAGGTGAACGAACGGCCGTAGAATGGAATTCCAACCACCAGTTTGTTGCTTGGGCAGCCTTTCTCTTCCCAGAGAGCCAAACCGTCATTCTGTAAAAGGAAATAATGTTTAACAAGAAATTACAGAAATGTGCTTGTACCTACGTGCTATCTTGTGTAGCTACATAAATAATCATACAGAGGATCTTTTTATTCAATTCAATGATGGAGCAAATCTTTTTCTAAAGCAGGCCATTATGCAGCCGCGGAAGGGGAGTTAATACACTGGAATTATAATATAAATGTGCCCATACGGGTATTGAGGATACTTACAACGTTGAGTTTTTCATAAGCCCATTGGTCATGGGGCCGTTTGTACAAAGGCGAATGCACGTCAGCGAAGCCTGCCCAGTTACCACGCAGATCATACGACATCACGTGGATAGCATCCAATTCCCTGCACAAACGTTAATCTTAAGACTCTTTCAACTAAAACTTTTAAGTGCTTTAGGAAAATACTGAACCATGTTTCTTTGTAACCATATTTCTACAGTTATTTATGTAGCTTCCAGAAACAGTTACGCTATAAAGCTATTTCAACTATTAAACTGTTTTAACTTTTTCGTTTTACTACACTTCAGAGGTTTTCAACGCAGTATTTTCCGTTGAAACTTCTGGCGTCTACTTGTAGCAAATGAGCAGTAGACATAAAAGTAGTACCTACGTTGACGTAAATCTCGATAAATTATTATTAATGATGGATGGAGTTTTCCTTTCCTATATGTGAAGAAGCCCTTTGCGTAGCAGCCGGCTATTTTCAGGCCGGTAGTATAGATAGTCTTTATTAATATACCTATATTGCTAAGCTTTGCAACTGTGCTGGTAATACGCAGAGCGGAGCTAGTATGTCTTGATATTTTTCGATTTAGATTGATACTTACTGGCAAAGATCAGGAACATGGTATCCCTCCATAAGCCTGAAGTTAGCGAGGGGTACTGCTGCAGTGAGCTCCCAGCCTTTGCCGGCTCTGAAGAAGGCGCGCTTCAGCTCCTGCACCAAGAACAGGAACCGATCCTTGTCGGAGAAGGAACCGCCACGGTCAGCCGCTCCGGGGTACTCCCAATCCAGGTCCAAACCATCGAAGTTGTATTTCTTCAAAAAGTCTGTGAATAAGTTATTAAATTATATTATGAAACATTCCGTCGTCCTAAGTCGCAGAAAACTTTGACATTTAAACGGGAATCACAACCTTAATAAAACTCGACATAAAACATAGGCAAATATGTTTCACTCCCAAATTTAGATCTCTCTTCGGATCTAAAGATATTATCATTGATATTTGCAAATATGATTGACACACCACATTCGAGAATATGTCTAAGAATATACCTATATAGGTATTTATTTGCTTACCTACTTTGAGAGACGTAACGCGAAAATTGAAAAATAGATTGAATACCAAGTCCCTTGATACAATTTGTCTCTCCGCTATTTAATAAGACAATCTTAATAAAAGTAAGGTGAACAAGAATTTTAGATAAACAAAATTCTAAGGATCGTTTCAAAATTGTTCGTCGCCAATGCTTTAAAATTCTATGTTCTTTTAATTTATCATTTTTTATTATTTCTAGCATTATCAACCAAACCAGATTTAAAATCGTTGATATCTTCTATGATCTTCTATTATTGGAACCTTTTCAAATGTTATTTATTCTACACAGTTTTGTTTTTCGTTGAAATATGTACAATGAATGAAAAATTCTCGGTAACGAAAAAAAAATATTTTATGTTTATTTTCGATCACTGCAATTCTCATATGACAATGTAGTCGATTTATTCATTCGGCAAACATATTCCACCTTTTCGTGGTTTATTTTGTTCTTTGCGGGCGATATTTGTTTTGTGAAGCTCTCAACTTAACAATGAAATAAGGAAGGAATATATTTAGAGGCACACAGTAGTTCATAATTTACTTGATGGATAGTCATTGGTAAGGTAACATTTTATTCACATTTTTTTGTTATCGAACCATTCTTGAAACAACAGACTTCCACATTTTAAGGGTTCTCCTTCTTAGCGTGGCGGTCAACGTCTATATTTTCCACTAAATATTTTTAATACTAAAATAAACTAAGTGGTTCTTACCAACAACGCTCCTGACAAAGCTCATTCGGGTCTGTTTCTGGGCGACCATGTGCGAGTACTTAGAGCCACCTTCGGCCCATCCGCCCACAGCTACCATAAACTTGACATCGGGGTGCGACTTGCGAAGAGCTGTGAAGTTCTTGAAGCCACTCTTTTCGACATCCAGCTGCAAAACATGCATACAAGATACTAAGTGACGGTAAAATAATTTAATTATTATGGAGTTCCAAACCATCATTTTAGTCCATTATAATTATTTTGCCATATAATGTGCCCAGACAGGACAGGTTAAAGCTGGTGCTCTATAATGATCATCATCAGCCGTTTCTGCCCTATTCTTGAGCAATTATCTTTTTACTCTCTATGCACCTAGGACTATTTTAATAACCAATATTTTTCAAAAGCTAATTTCGCCATCTCAGTGGCGTTATCTTTATTTTAATCTGGTGTTACCACAACTGTCAAAGTAATAAAATAATATATCTCACCTCAGGATCAATGATAAGAACTTCGTTAGACTTCTCAGTGACACCGATGAAGGAGTATATGATGTGAGTGCAGAGGTCCACGGGAATGTCCTCGATGCCGTAGCGGCCGACGCCGGGCCGGTACACCGCCCAGTTGCTGAAGTAACATACTATGCGCGCTTTGCTGTCCGCTGGTGAAAAATGGTTAATTTACAGTTTGTTTTGTAGTGGCTATGATTACACAAAAGACAAGGATTAAGTTATACGTAACATGGTAGGATTGGACGGATGGTTATATACTGAATTGTAAGGTTTTGTTCCATAATGTATCATGGAATGAATCCCTCAACCTATGAGGAATCTTTAACGGTATAACTAAGGCCTTAAAAATTATATTGATACTGCTATTTAGATTTCCTTTGTCAGACCATTTAGAATAACCTTTATGATAATTGTAAAATACGAAGATCATCTAAACAAAGAAAATGTCTGTATAGTTAAAACTACTATATAGACTAGTTTTTTATACAACATATGAACGTTTGTAAGGTTGTTAAGTAAAGGTCGCTTCAAATTTTTCTCTTTTATCATTTGTTTAAATGACAGACAGAGATTCTAATTTATATCCACTTCAGCTGACAAAACTATGTATATTATTGTCCCATCACATTCAACATGCTTGTTAACTGATTTAGTACAATGCTAGGAGGAATGCTTAGAACATGAAATTGGTGAGATAACTGTCGAAATTAATCTCAATATTGTCAACAAGAACAGGGTGATTGACTTATGTGATGGTATCATTGACAACGTGGATTACTAAAGTCTCTTCGTCTTGTACATTATTATGTATACATACATATTAATAAGTGTATAAGCAGCTTATTGATTAGAATACATTACATATGTTAATTAGTCCGTAGACCAAATAACAATTCAACAAGTTCCACAAAATATTTTATAAATTAAATTTCTCATATTGCGCTTGTATTTTATTTGAGACCGTAAAACTAATAGTTCTTATATTTTATGTCACATAAAAACTGGCGTTGCTTGCCTAGCTTTTTCCCAAGCTATGTTGGGCCGGCTTCCAGTCTTACCGGATTTAGCTAAATAATTTACATGGAGCGACGGCCTATCTCATCTCCACAACCCAATACTGGGTTACACTGTAGGTAGTCTTTAGTAAGACTGGTTGGCAGAATTGTAATGGCTTAACGACTTTCGAAGAACACCGTAAAACAGTCGAACCAACGGCTTAGCATGCTTTTTGAGGCACGGAAGTATCTCAATATGTTTACCTACAAATGGGCACCCATTATCGGACCATTCGCGAACACTTAATCGTTTTTATCGTCAAATCGTACGGATTACACTTAGACACGAGCTGGCATTGCACAGGGTATTTATATATTACACTAAAATAATAATAAATATTGTTTTATTACCTTCAATTGCAGTCGTTGCGACCGCCAGGACGGCCAACGTCGCTAGTAATACTCTCATTTTGAACCTGCCAACAAAATAAACGTATTTTAAATTACTTATATAGTGACAAACTCCATTATTTCACCACTTAGTTTCAATATCCTCCAGTTTGGATTAGCTAAATATCTAAATTAATTAACATTTACTCATCAGTAACTAGGTAATGTTAATAGTAATTAGGTAATGTTACCTAATTAACTAAAGCCTAAAGTTTAATAAATGGACCTGGACGCATAGGTACATATAGGTTTCATAAATATAATATGTTAACAAGAACTCATTAGTAATTGGCTATTATATGGTACCTACTGTCATTAAAAGACATTATGTAGGTTAAAGAAAATCTTATCAGGGATATCTGAGATTCAAAATCTACTCCAAAACAAGTTTTGTTATTATCTAAAATTATATAATACCAAATTACATACGGCTGGTTTCTTATTTGAGAATTCCAATTTGACGTCTCAAACTATTTATCACACACTCGGTTGATTTAGTTTAAGACGTTGTCATGTTGATTTTCAAAATTAAATTTTCAATTCCTGTATCTAGTTGATTAATAATAAGTATAATGTTAAAAATTTTTCCTTAGGTCTAAAGATGCTTTATTTCTCAGAAGAACTTATTCCACTGAATGAGATAAAAAGGCGAAAAAATATAATGGCTATTTTTCAGTGTTTATATAATTTTTAAGAGATAAAATTATTTTACTATATTTTATATTATAAATACTGTAATACTATTTTAATAAATACATCAGATCGGCACTCGAAATCTATAGAAGGAAATGGTCATAATTAAGTTTCTTTAAAAAAAATATTTTTTTATTTGTTTAAAAAAATTGTCGGCCATCTTGGATTTCAAAATGGATGCTATTTTCGTAATCAGCACCTCAAAAAACCATAAAATTGACACACTTGACATTTTATTATTTAATCTCATTATCTAGCCGGTTTAACAGTTGTACCTACTCCCTCATAGATCAAGTCCGTGTTCTCTTTCCCCTGTCTTCATAATATCTGTATACGACTAATGAAGTAGACAGTGCTATTTACAGTTACCCATTTCCCATGACGCTCTAGTGTCGGGGTGTTAGCGACATATTCGCGGCTAACGGACGCGACTGCAGCGGTTCCACATTCCATAGGTTATAACTGCTACTAACTAATCAGGAATACTGGTTACTGAACTGGAGTAACCTGATAAAGTGCAGTAAAATCTTCGAGATAAGCTATCTATAGCAGAGATACCGTATTTCCTGTTTGTTATATTTGTCAGGTATAAATGAAAAGAAAACTATGAGCAACTAGATTATCTTTTAATATTTTTAACAGACTTCTTAAAGGAGGAGTTACTCAATTCAACTTTTTTTTTGAGATGTATTGAAACTAGAATTTCTTTATACTCATAACAACACATTATAGTAAACTAGCTGTTTCCCGCAGCTCCGCCCGCGGTCTCAATTTTTTTTATATACCTAATTGAGATGTAACTTTACTATAAACCTCACGGAGCCCGAGACCTTTCCAACGAATGTAAAACCGTGTAAATCGGTTCGTGCGTTCTGGAGTTATAGCGTCAGGAAGGAAAACCCGACTTATTTTTATATAGTAGATAAGTGGCTAAATTAAAATTTATAAAGCAAAGCTTTGTTTTTATTAAACATTTTAGTCTCGGAAATATGATTTTAGAGTAACACAAATATACAATTATACACCTATCAGCAAATTGATGTTTATCAAAAACCAAACTATGAAAGAAGTAAGAAAACTAAACATATTGTATAGTTTTAATAATGATCGGGATTGTAAACAATGTTATAAAGGAAATCAGCGCGTGCGCAGCTAATGTCACCGGCGGTGTAACGGGACCGGCGCCGGCGCACTAGATGTGTCTCCTCACCCACTGACCTTTCTCTCATTGTGATAAACTAGGCTTCACCAATACCTACTTATACCATTCTCCGTAGATTGACATCGTACAACTGGATCAGTTTTTGCAAACTATCACTTAATATTTCATTTGTAGGTAGGTACTTATCATAAGTACCAATAAAGTTGAAGAGTTTGTTTGGTGGAACGCGCTAATCTCAAGAACTACTGGGCATAGGCCTCTTTCCATATAGAGAAGGAATGAACGTTGATCACCACGTTTGCTCATTACGGGTTGGCGATTTCAGATAACTTTTTATTTGTTTCCTTACCACCGTAAGGAGTAACCAAACCACTTGTAATCCAAACATTTTTTTTTCCTTCACCGTATGTCAATGACGTCTCAAAATGATTAATAAAGTACTTATAACTTTGAAAAAGTCACATAGGTGACCGGATTCGCAAGCATATTGTTGCCTGCAACAATATGCTTGCGAATCCGGTCATTGAATTGCTAGGCCACCACGACGACAATACAAGAATACAAGGTCCGATTGGAAATTTGTGGAATAAAAATAAAATCTTTAAAATGTTAGAGAGCCCATTTATCGAGAAAGGCTAATAAAGGCTTTTACCGATGCCCACGCGGGCAGAGCTGCGAGCAGAAGCTAGTTTCTTTATTAAGTAGGACATTGCGGAGCTGTACCAATTTTTTCTCATAACTATTTTGGTGTTGATAGAAAACGGTGACTGACGACTGACGCTAGGTTCGCTGTTTTTATATATTTTACTCTTACTCAATGTAGGTCTCCGAAACTTCTAATTACGCAAGATTGAAAAATGCTATCATTCTGGTTTTTTTTATAACATTTCATTAAAGTTTTTGTAATGTTGTTATAAATCTCAACTAAATAAATAAATTATTACGACTAAGTACCTCATAGTTTAAATTGGCAGAAACTACTCTTACACGGTATTTAACAAGATTGAAAATGCGATTTATGATTGCCTATAAATATATCTATTTATTATTATATACTTACATTGGAGTAATGTGATTATTTTATGAAATCTTTTTAATTTGCAGTTTCAAGGGTGAACTAATTACTGAGATCATGAGATGATAATTCCTAGCAATTTTAATAACCGAGCACGATCTAGGTTATCTACCATGTTTAAATGTCTGTAGCGAAATAAGGTTCCTTCGAAAACACTTCTAATTTCTAATTCCACTTTATATTTAGCTTTAGAAGAAAGACAGAGAAAGTTTTTGCATATATCTCGCTTTTTTATAGATCAAACAAACTTGTTCGAGATATTTATTCTTGTTTTTATATTTTTTAAGTTTCTTTCCTTCCTACCCTCTATTTATTCGAGATCTTTTGTATTCTTTTATAATATCTATTGTATTCTTTTTCAAATGTTTTTCCTTAAATTTTCTAGGAAAATTAATGCTCGTCTCTGACAAAATTTTAGGAATCAAATCCAAATAAATCTAAGAACTATTTAAAACAGTTTAAGAGTAAAACAATGACTAGCATTTATTAAAGCTTAATGGCTTAGCGGAAAATAACCTTTGCCAGTCGCTTAACTTGGAAGCTGTTTGATCGTTCGTAAGAATAGACAAATAACGTCATTTAGTTCGCTCGATTCCTTCATGGTAGATTGAATATTGGCTCTGATCTTAAAGGATACTTCGAATATTTCTATAATAAGATAACATTTTAACACAGAATTTCAATAATTAAAATTACTTTGTTTATACCTTACGGGTCACAAGTCGAGTTCAGCTACTAGCTTAGAACGTGACTTGTTTTTATTTTGATTTTTTTATCGACCTTTAGTAACATTGAAACTAGGCTCTTAAACTGATAATTATTGTATTTTCTTTTCCTGGTCTACTAACAACTAAGCATTGTCAAAAGCTCCATTTTCAGGATTAGAAATAGAGAAGCAATTAACATGACTAAAGACCCGAGTACTGAAACGTCAATCAGTTTGAAGCCGCCGTTAAGTCTCATGCTGTCTCTGTCACTGTCAAGTGTAAAGTAGAGACCGATAGATATTTAAGAACGTGTTAAAGTTAATTAGCGTTTCAGTATTCGGGTGCTCGGATAAAAAACCTTAACTACTTATACCTTCAAATGACTGCACGGATAGCCGAGAGGTATAGGTCACCACGCTAAAAACCACTGTGCGCGACGTACTGCGGGTTCACCTCGCATGAGACAAGCATTTGTATGATCCACAAATGCTTGTTCCAAGTCTGGGTGTTCTTTGTGCATGTGATTTGAATGTTTGTGAAACCCCCGCGATACAAGGATTAAATACGTAAGAAATGTTTTATGTTGTTTCTTGAACTGTTTCGTCCTATTTCTCGAAATCTGAATGTCGATACTTTCAGATTACAATAAATAGAAGCGGCGGAAGCCTAATGGCTAGGGCGTCGTACTTGCGATCATGTTCGAGTCCCAGCGATTGTACTAAAGACGTGAATCCACTCGTAACACAAGCATTTAGCTTAGGACGAAGGAATAACAAAAATATTTGTAATGTGCGACCCACTTCGCTCGAAATCTTTAAAACAAACAAAAAATCGCCCAAATACTTAATTGTTTATAGGTACATAAGATTTGTATTCTATTTGCCGCTAAATACCTCGATAGCTCACGGGCATGTTGCAATCATCGTAATGGCGTATTAGCCTTGATATTATTTGAGAATCCTTAGTTCACGTTTCTCGCCCTCAGTAAGTATTCGATGTCAAATGTCGTGTTACAAACGTAAACTTTACACTTTCAGTAAGTTAAAGACTTATATTATTCTAATTCGATGGATGTAACTCCAACATTTCAAGGAATTCTTTTAACCATTTTATTATGCTTAGTTATATTATTGAAACGATCTCATTAAATTCATAGCGACTACACATGCTCGGCTTTTATTCCGCTATAAAGCAAGATAAACTTAATAAGACATAGTACACAATGTCAGAGATAACTTAGTTTTATCGTTTTCTTGCGCCGACATATTAACATACTAATACGTGCTTATAAGGACCAATCGTTGTCTACGAAAGGGCAGTTAATTTGAAATCTGGAACACTTCCAAAGCTTATTAAATTCGAATCTGATGCAATACGATTGCCAAGTTTTAGGGCTTCGGTTTAAATCCTGAAGACAAAGTGTTATAGGAATTTTGTGTAAATGGGATCCTGAGTAGTAAGAGAGGTTAAACATTACCCGATAGATATATATACGATATATGCTAGACTCTTTTATGTGGTTTTTTATTTCTATAAAAAGAATACTGAATATATTGAGCTTGATGATAAACAAATTTACTAATAGAACGATGAGGGAAATTGTATCGACTTTCACAGTTCGTTTATAGATGACACGGTATCATTAGCATGCGCGAATTAATTATTAATATTTTGCGACATAGAACTCCGGAGGCTATTCTCGGAACAATAAAGAACCGGTTGAACATCTGTTAAAACTCTAACGAAGACCCGCTCTCGCTCCCGATCAGCAATGCAAATTAATTAGCGGAGCTTGAGCCAGAGAAAATACAATTTTTAGCACCTCAATCTCTATGTATTATATTTTATTTACAGTGTTTACAGCATTGAAAATGTGCCGAAACTAAACTATATGAAATATTAGTCCAAAAATAAATAATTGTAACCGATCCCACGCTCAGAGCAAAGACACAGCTTGAAACAAAGATTTAAAATAAAAAAAATGTGATTGAAAAAATTGGATACAATTTTCTTTTATGAGCTGAATAATAGAGCATACGTAACTTCCCCTGTAGGTACTATGTCCTGTGGCATTAACAACCAAACTTTAGATTCCAACAGTAAAACAGCTAGTATATTTGAAGAAGGCATTCAAAACAATAATTCTAATAACAAAGGCATCACACGACTTCCCCATAATCACTTCGTTGCTCAATTTGCATTCGCGGCGGAGACCCACACTCAATTACTAAGAAGTAATAAACTGCCAGAGGCTTTACTAAATGCCAGGAATGTGCCTTCCGAACACAACTGTATTTGTATTAGAAGGATTTGCGATCACGTGGTTGCGGGTTCGAACACTGCCGACGTAAACCCACTCGTAACACAAGCATCTTAGCTTAGCACGAGGGGTTAACGATTACTGGTAATGTGCGACCCACATTGCTAGTAATCTTTTTAAGAAAAAAAAAGTCATAGACATTACTTTAATAGCTTTGTTATCAACCGAAGGGGAAGTAATCGAGTAACAGAACTTCACCCCAAACTTTTTGTTTATTGTCAGTAGTAACAGAAAACTGTTACGAACCGCACAGTTAGTTAAACTTTTAATTGAAAATGTCTTAAATAAAGATGACACATATTTTAGAAATATGAATAGGTATACTGCATACAAGTGCTGTGTATTCTTCATACGCATCTTATTACAATTTATAAATTCCATTAAAGGATGTTTGATGGAGTTTTTACTAAGTACTATTTATTATAAGTTTTGCAAGTAGATACTTATTACATTATTTGAATCTAACTATTGCACGAATACATTGCTAGTAAATCTTTAAATTCAAATCAATTATTATGGTGGCGTAGAGGTTTAAGTATTTGTTTAACTGCTTTTAATCCGAGTTAATTTCGTTTTTGCAAACTTAGCTTTACATAAAGATTGCTTGTTAATTAACACAAACCGAACGTTAAAGGAGTCATTTATTTGTTAAACAAAAACTTTTCGCTTACTTAACTTTACTTACAAATTGTTTATATATTAACAAACTGCCAAAGTTCAGCGACCAGAGTAAGAAACATAAATAATACATTGTTTATGTTCAATAATTCAAGTTTAAAACATCGTAAATTTCGTGCACGTTTCTGTACTTCTTTCCTGGTTATTCTGCCTACAATAATAATTCGTAAGTCAATAGCATCGAGTGGTATTGAATGCGATTCCGCGTGCAGCCACCGCGAACGAATGAGTGTGTATGATACTGCTGGCAAACCTCCTGAATACTAACGAGGCGATGAGTACACTCCAGGTGTCGTTATCCTGGTAGGGTCACCGGCCGAAAGTGAAAAGTCTTTGTCCAAGACATTCGCTCCCAATAAACGACAAAACCATAATAATATAGTTAGTGCTGTGACATGAATCGTTGGCGCTATCATGGATCGTTTCATAATACATTTGACTTATGAGTGCGGGGTGGCAATGAGTTTAGATATCGTGAGCTGAACATTGATTAGCAGACACCACAGATTGTATGATTGTATTTGTAGATTGCATGGTGACCATCAATAAGTAATATTACACAGGATTTCGAACTTTTTCGAGATTTTAATAGTCTTTGCAAATTTTTCTCGCTCAAAATCACTAGAACTTTAATTATTTAAACTGCTGGTGGCTTATTCAGTGTTATTTTTATTTTCAATCTCTAACCAGTTTTATGCCACAAAGAAAAAATAAATTCAATCTATGAATCATAGAATAATTTGTCATTCCTATTTTAACTTATAAACCATAGATTAACAACACTTTATAAACTGTTTTCTTTTTATTAGTCATACAATAAAAAAATTCAGTATAGTTTAAATTATGTTTTTTCTCTCGAAATGGTTTTTTTACATGTGTCAGTTACGATCATCATGTAGATATTTTTACAATCAAAATATGCAATATTTCAGACATGAGTAGTAAGTATTGCTAATTAATGTTTACAAATAGGCAAAACTGTGTTCATAATATTATTATTTTAGCCGTTACTCAAAGGACTACGAACGTATTTTGTTTTGATTCAAACCTAGCAAAGTAGTATCAATATTTTTATGAGTTTCTTTCTAGTATTTGTAGTTTGGAAAAAGTGAGGGTCAATGTTATCAAAATAATTTCAATTACAACAAAAAAGTATGCTCTACAATTTTATGTATAGTTTAGTTTAGGGATATAGAAACAAGGAGAATGGGCACCAGAGTTCTCGTAAACAACTAATACAAAGCTACTGCGGTCACCAACCCGCTTGCCCAGCGTGGTGAATAGGGCAACAAACACCCCATGATTGCGCACCATATTACAAGGCTCCCAGTTCCCGGTACTTCCACTGCGGAAGGCAGATGCCCGGGTGTTCTGGCGCAACCAGGGAGAGTCCTATGTCCAACAGTGGACCGCGATAGGCTGAGTTGATTGATTGATAAAGTTTTAATTGTAATTAATGAACTTCAAATAATCCAATCAACATCATTTTGATATACAATTTTAAAAATATATATCTTAAACATCTAATCTTTAACGTGTGATTCACAAATTTTCTTTCGTAGTTAATAAAATACCGAGCAATTGTTGATACGATAACGATAAAAAACATGAAAAAGTTGTTACCGAAATGTTAATAACTGCACGCAACACTACCTTTCACGATGTGTGCAAATTAAATATAGGTGCGTTAAAAGAATTCATGAAAAATAAACTAAAATGTATTTATTTTTTGTACTTAAATATTGAATATTTATATTAATTATTATTGTTTGGCTTTTTGTCTTTTTTATCAGATTATGCGGGATTGATTTAAAAGGAGTGCGTATATTAAACGAGGTAATCAGGTGCATAAAACTGAACAACTTTCCCCAAGGAACATAGGTCGAAATCTTAAAATGGAAAATTAACTTTCATACAAAGTGACAGGTCACGTGACTTATGTTGGTATGAAAAGATGATTCTCTAATACTACGTTTCTAGGGAAAAGTGGTTCAGTTCTATGCACCTGATTATCTCGTTGAATATACGCACTCCTTTTAAAAAGAATCCTGTTACATATTTACATGTATAGACACTATATTATTACGTTATTGACATTTTAATATAATAAAATACAAATTAATTCAAACAAAGATGATGTTTTATTTACTTGGCAAATACTTTTTAGATGGTTCATTAGTATTATTAGTGGCTTCATTTTATTGTAATTATGCAACGCAATAGTTAAAAATTTGTAGGTACTTAGGTATCTCAATTTTCCCTTCAATGCCTTTTAAATTACTTTATAAATCAGATCTTTGGAGATAAGACAAGGCAAACAAATAAATATCGAAAAATCTAATTGATAATACATACAAATACTTAAGGTCTTAGTGCCCATTGATACTAACTCAAAGCTATTCTTGTAAGTAGGTTTCAAAGTCACCTAATAAGAACTATCGAAAGTCAATAAAATTTACATATGTTAAACAAACAACATTTTAACACTTTCACTAATTTAATCCAAAAAAGCAGATGCTATAAATATTGAGATTTAATATAATGTATAGTTTATTTAATGTTTTTTTTTAATAGGCGCCACCGGTAAATCACGATTCATTGTTTGAAGTTAATGAACGTAGCAATTATTTTTATAGAGTTACAATTATGTAAATAAGAAATAATATTTTGTTTACAAACAAATTTGCGTTAGTTTAAAATTGTTTGAAATAAAAATGATAAATTAAAATTGTATATAATAAATAAGTGTTTGATTGTCAATTTTTTTCTTTCTAACAAATTAGCAAATTTAATTAGGTTTTAAGTTTAAGTCCTAATATTTAATGTATTTGCGTGTGTTTTGTGTTTGTTTACTCACAGTTGCGGTGTGACGGCAGGCGGCCGGCGTGTGATTGTGCTCCGGTCGACGCTGCACCGGCGTTATATGCGCACGCGCACCGCGAACGCCAGCTCTACAGGGTGAGCACTCATGCTAATTTTTTTCCTCGTTATATATTATTTTGCGTGAAATAAATAAATCTTTGTAAGGAATATCCGAAATAAAAACCTAGGTTCCTGGCTGATTCACATTATTTATGTAGTTATAGCACGTCGCATTGAATGAGAAACCGCAACCAGGTCAAAATAAAATATTACAAACAAAAGAATCGAGAATGGAACTTATTTTATCGGAGACATAAATAGACTATTTTTACCAGAATGTAACCTATTTTTTTTTCGTTTGTCGAAAGTAGTTACAATAACGGTTTATATCGACTGGTTAATTGATTTTTATACTTTTTAAGCTTGTTGAATCTTTCATCATCCTTCTCACCCATATCCACTGTCATATATGTCTGAATATAGGGCCAATACATTGCTACAACCATTTCACGCTTCCATTGTAACGGCTAATGGCTAGGGTGTCGGATTTGCGATCATGACGTTGCCGATTCGAATCCCACCCATTGCCCTACCAACGTAAACCCACTCGTAACTCAAGCATATAAACTAGCACGAGGGGTAACAAAACACTAGTAGTTACATTAGTATTACATTAGTAGTTGGTCTAGTGGTTAGTGACCCTGACTGCTAAGCCGGAGGTCGTGGGTTCGATTCCCACCTAGGACAAATGTTTGTGTGATGAACACGATCATTTGTTCTGTGTCAGGGTGTTATTTATGTATAATATGTATGTATTTAGATATATATAAGTATGTTTATCAGTTGTCTGGTCATCATAGTACAGGCTCTGCCTAGTTTGGGATCAGATGGCCGTGTGTGAGCTGTCCCAAGATATTATTATTATTACTAGTAATGTGCGACCCACATAGCTAGTAAGCTTTTTAAAAATAATCTTGATAAGATACAGCCTGTATACCAGTTGATCAATGATGGTGCTCAAGCGACGAGCTCCCCAAAAACTGCAATGTATCAAACAATGAGACCAATGGTGGGTGCTTGGGTCGAACAACGGTCCCCAAACCAGTATGAGGGGAAAGGCTCTAAATACCTTATTACATTTAATTTATGCCAATGATAAAAATGTCCCGTTCGGTTTACACTCCCGAATTTAATCGTCCCTTCGTGAAGCCGATAATGAAGCTAAATTAATATTACTGAGGTCTCTGCAAGGCAATTATAACTGTTTGTCGATCGAAATAAGATGTGAATGTATCTGCAAATTACTTTTTTATTCCCGTGTATTTTTGGGATACTTAAAATGTACTTAAGCGTAATATTTCTACAAAATATAACAACTAAGTAACGAGATATTTGATCCAAAAAATTTAATGAAAATCAATGTGATGATTCGTAATTTCTTTCTAGGAGTTATAAATTGTCCTTTTTCTTGTATTTTTTAGACTAGGTAAAATTCTGTAAAGTTTCGCTCGTATTCATTGTAGCGGTTCCCATGTTTCACTCGACGTGCCCTGTATAATCCGAAGGTACATCTGGGGGCTATTCTCTAAGTCCAAACAAGATATATAAGATGTACAAAACAGAGACAAGAAAACAGAGAGGGACGCCGGGTAGTGTTAGTACATAATCCATTTTAGGCCATTTAACAGATTTTTTACTTAAAAGTATAGTAAGTCGAAAGAGATAAAACCTCTCTCAACCCTACACGTGTAACAACACGTAAACTGCTTGAACTTAGTGAATTAGGCCCCTGTAAGCTTTTTAGAACAAAAACATGTCCCACTGATCCCTTCATTATGTATATCAAATCACGTATTTTATCTTTGTGGGTTTAGACCCGGTTCTAGTAAGAAAAATACTTGCTAGATAAAGCTATAAGTGGAATACTAGTATCTACAGGGCGGGTTACTCAGAATGACATCCACTGGAGCGAAGCGGCATACTAAACTCCACATATTAGCACTAAAACTTCTGAGAAGCTTTCCCTTTTAGCTTAATATCGGCTTACATTACCTACTTGCATCCACAAAGTAGTCTCAAAGTGAAAATATTTATACGAAAACAAGTCTCATAATGACCCAGTGGCTGGAGATATTCTAATAGTCTCATTCATTATGTTTTACCTCCGCTCAGATCATAATAACGCCTCTCGCCGACCGTAAAATTAGGATATGAATTATTATAATTATTGTTGTAAGCTTATCCTAATTTTGCTAATGTAACCCTATTTAGTGGGTGACGGAGCTAAGTAGACGACTAGGTGTATTTTGGAAGGGTGAATTTAATTGGCTACTTTTACTTAGTTTAATTTTGCAGCAAAAAACCAAAAAAGTACGGAGCATTGTTTAAGAGTGTAAAAATTTTTGTTTTTATATTAAATAATACTTAATCAAATAATTGAGCATTTACTTTATAACACAACGGTTCAAATGAATAAGGATAAGAATTACGCAGGCTAGCCATCGAAATGGGATGCTAGAGAAAGTATTAGTAGAATTATTAAGCTTTTTCTAAATCTAGATTTTAGTTAATTTTATATGCTTTCTTCTATTTTAATTCGTGTCTTCGCCAACGAGAATACCTCTTAAAACCGTTTTAAGTGTCAATAGTTTGTAATGCTTATTACACAAAAATGTCACAGTACCTACTTTGAGCTCAGAAGTAAACAAGGAAACATTTGTTTGTCAATAAAAGCAATATTGTTTTCAATCATTATTTTAACTTGTATATAAACATTGAGAGTGTTAAAACATGAAGATGCTAACACACTTTGAATCAGTGTCATAAAATGTCCCAAATTGCTGACAAACAATAGTGAAGTACCGTACGATACCGAGTAGTTGAATTGTAGCCTGTAAATTGTAATGGTCTATTGACATTTGAGATGAATCGCCGCACGCGTCGATTGTCTATGGATTAAGATATAACGGAAGGAAGACGGCGCGGCATTGAGCTGCATCCACGTATCGCCGCGGACGCGCCGTGAATCACTAACACCAGACACAAAGACATCCAGCGAAAATTCTTACCTCTTTGAAACAAAATAGGAAACTTCGAAAGAGTTTTTACTCAAAATTTTCACAGATAGAAATATCTGCCAGTGTTATATATTTTAGACTATTCTCAATACAATATCATAATTATTTATTATGATTAGTAAAAAAAATTGTTTTTGGAACGATTTAAACAATAATAAGTAATGGGTTATTTTGAAGATAATTAACACTATAACTTCGTTGCACACTACATAACTACAAACACTTTCGAAGGATACGAAAAACTCTAAGCAACTGCGTTCACTGCGAATGCTAAGAATGGAGGGAAGGGTGGCAAACGGAAGCTAATTATTTACGCTTCATTATATAAACTTGTTGATATTATACAATCTAATGATTTATTGAAAAAAACGCAATGTTTTATGCTGTACCGTGTTACATGTGTCAGTAAAATAAAATCATTTTTCAATTCACCTATCTGAAAAGATTACATATATAAATGTTTACTATTAGATCTAACTCTTACTGTTTCTTATTCATACATTTAAACAGTGCACAATTTTTTTTTTAATACCAAGTCAATACGATTAAGATATACCTACAATATGTTTGGTAGATCTGTTATTGGATACCTACACTGGTACAGTAAATGTTGACGGGGCTGTTGGTCTACTGGTTAGTGACTCTGACTGCTAAGCCGAAGGTCGTGGGTTCGATTCCCACTCATTTATTCTATGTCTCATGTAATTTATCTATATTATGCATGTATTTATCTTTATATATATAATTCTTCTGTGAGTGTGTATGTCACTGAACTCCTCCTAGACGGCTGGACCGATTATAATGAAATTTGCTGTGTGTCTTCAGGTGGATTCGAGGATGGTTTAGATTCACAATTTGGTCCAATTTGAAATGTTTTTTTGTTTAATTTTTATCATATATTAACATCGCGATTATTGACATTAAAAACGAATAAACAATGCGGTAACCTTGGTAAAATTGGTAAGTAGGTAGTTGCCATGACGACCAAATTTCGTTGTTTTAGTACGATTTACTGTCCTCCAGATCCTCCTCCATAGAGGTTATTTAACAATTAAATAAACAAGGTTGTCAAAACTCCTTGCAATGATATTAAAACTGTTTTCTTCTTTAAATATCAGGCTCGCAGACTTTTATGTTTTTTTTCGTTTGTCTATTTGGTAGGTCTGAGAGTAGGTCGTAGGTTATCTATATTAATAATTTCGTTCAGGGCTACGGTAGACTCGATCGAAACCTTATATGAATAACAAAACATAAAAAAATATTGATTTCGAGTCGACAACATATATCCGCAAAATTCGGATTATGGAGAATTTCGTTAAATTCTAATGGCACTGACAAACAAAAAAACCGCAGTCGCCATCTTGGGTAATTAATAAGGCCGCGTTTCGTAACAGATAATTCTGCTTCGAAGTGATTCAAGGAGTTTATTATCATACAACCTCCTTGAAGTGATTACAGTGCTGACAGGGCGTATGACAGTTGCATGATAGTTGGGACCAGAATCGTTTCGGAACGCGATATTTATTTCGCTTTTTTCACGTTCCGTTGCATAATATACGCCTCGCCAATTAACACATCGCGTGCGTCGCGCCAAAGAAGTAGCCATCACAAAGAACTGTGACTCATTTGACTGTGTAAAACGAAACGTTTATATTAATAACACAAAATGTACTTATAAAATATATGTGTAGTCTGTAAGGTATATATCTATGGGCCTAAGTAGCCTGAAAATGCCGGCAACATTGAGTTAATCATAACAAAACTTAATACTTTTCTTCAGTCGTTGACGTTTCGCGAAAATATTGTTTTTGAAACTTTTTTTATGATAAACTCCTTTTTTATGATAAACTCTTTGTTATGTGTTCTTTCTTTAAACCTGAGATTGGCCAATTGAACCGATATTATAGAACCGATGACTACAGAAATATTTACCTACATTGTGTATCATGAGTCACATTTCAACCGAGCGGAGCCGGGTTTTCATCTAGTATTATGATAAACAGGATGGATTTTTTATTGCCACCAGAAAGAAAGAGAGAAAGTACTCTCAATACTGAAGAATAGCAAATTAGACTCAAAGAAAACATTCTATTATTTTTTTAAAGAAATAAATCTGCATTAAATTGATGTTTGAAAATACGCTTTGCGGACCGGGAATCGAATGGGCTAAAATGCGAAAAAATAGCACCGTGTACTTTTTGGCATCAATCGATATTATATGTCATGATGTTTGTCGGGGATGAACTCCGAAACTACTGAACCGATTTTAATCAAATTTGCACACCGTGTGCAGTTTGATCCAACTTGAAATATAGGATAGCTTACATCACAAATATAAAAAAAAATTGAGACCGCGGGCGGAGCAGCGGGAAACAGCTAGTAAATATATAAGTATGTTTATCAGTTGTCTGGTTGCTATACAGGCTCTGCCTAGTTTGAGACCAGATGGATGAATATTTTCATTACACACGTTCTTATTGTATCATGATAAAATCCAAGGTTTAATACTGAAATATTATAAGACTGAGATTTTCGATTTTTATATAAGGAATCTCTCGCCTCATTACTTCAGCGGTAAAATTGACCCAAGCTCATTTTGCTGATTGTTGTTATTTAGAAATCGTTGATTGAAGTCTATGCAATAGGATTAGAACTGAAATATTAAGTAACATTCAGTAACTACCTTAATTTTTTTTTTCTTAGGTTTCAGAGTGACAGCCGGACTCTATCAAAGTTCTTGACTACTGTATTAGGTAAATATGCCCAAATCAACCGTCAGCGGGCACGGAGCATACAAGCATTTAAAATGTATACAAATATTCACCAATTAATATTTTAAGTCTGTGATATACTATTTTTCAATTTGTAGGTACTCTACAATCGTATCAAGAAATATTTCTTGCGAAAGATTTCTTGCACTAAATACCCCAGCAATCCTTAATAAATAATAATAATATTTATTTCATTAAAATATAACACATTGCACTGTATACATTGCAGATTATACGTTTACATTTGTCAGACTGTGAGCACCATGATATAGACTCTATCCCTTAAACTAGGTCAAGCCTGTATCTTATGAGATAGGGTACAGCCATATATCACATATCATATGGCTGTGATAATCAACATAAGTTTTAGTTTTTCATTGCCTTTAAAGCAATGTTAAGATTTAAGTAGTCACAGATAAGTAGATTTTCTTGTAATCAATCACGATTGCAAGCCATCGAATGAGCTCCGTGCTAACGGTAAGCTTAACGATCATTAGTGGAATACATCACGTGCTCTTTTATTTTATGCGCATTTAGCATTTTACTTAACTTCGTATAGTACCCGATGTTAAATTGTTTCTATGTGATAAAAGGTTATCCAGCACGAGGATGGGGACGAGAATAAATGTAAAGCCGCTCTCGTCGCCGTTGGTCCCTGGATGGATGACCATTTGTAAACATAACGAGACCCCTCCGTGTCTCAAAAAGCACGTTAAGCCATTGGTCCAACTGTCATACGGTGATCTTTGAAAGTCGTTAAATCATTACAATTCTGACAACCATTCTTACCATGGGATACTGTATTACCCAGTAAAATGGGTTGTGGAGGTCTGATAGGCCGTCGCTCCATGTAAAATATTGTATTCAGCTAAATTCAGTACCTAAGACTGGAGGCCGACCCCAACAGCCGAGGAGGAGGCTGATCCCAGCTTGGGAAAAAGCTAGGCAGAAGAAAAGGTTATCCACACCTTAGATTCATCTTTATACTTATGTAATTTTGGTACATAGCTAGTATATCTTCACATAATATTTATTTTTAAATTAATTTTAAATGTCGATCAGGAATGGAGGCGCCTTATCCACAATTTGTATGGCAAACGAGAAAACGGCGTTCCTGACACAAATTCTCTATACTTACGTTAACGGTTGGCTTAATGATCTTTCTAGAAACAGAAAGGCTGATGTTTCTATCAGTCGTGAATTGTGAGAATAAAGCATGACACGTCATCTACTGGCGCATTCAATTCATTTAAAAGCTAGGCAACTAAGGTTGTATTTTAACTTGCTTAAGGATGAACATTTTTTTAACAGCTGTATCTTTTATGCAGATACTCAGTACAAGGGATTTTACAGCAGGTAATAAGAGTAGGCATACCCCTTTTACTTCACCAGAGCGAAGGAGTTCATGAGGGTTTATAGGGTCAAAAAAGGGCTGTAGGTCTAGACTCAAATAATGATTATTGTAAAAAAAAACAAACGCGTTATATAGCATATAATTTATTTTCAGATGTGAACAACATACGCGCTATACAAGGATTGATGTATAATTGGGTAGAGTCAATAATATAAAACAATATGCACGATTCCCTGTAGGTGTTTGCGACAACCTATAAAAAGGCAGTAAAATATTAATTCTAATGGGGGCAACACTGTTAGGCAATGACGAAGCAAGCTGGCACAGTATTGAACTAATAAAGTAAAAGTTGATGCAAATACAAAAAATATTATTTAACTGCGTTATGCCACGTTTTTCTTTGTTTAGATTTAGGGAGTGAATGACCCCTATGACTACATTTAACATTCTGGATAGTTTTAATAATAAAGCTATAGGTACTGAGCCGCTTGCTCCGTTCGTAGTATTATGCTCTATTTAAATAATAAAACAAGAAATAAAGAATTTTTTTTTGTTGAGATTCGAAACATTTTCTTTAATATCGAAGACTACACTTTCAATATCTAACACCTATTATTATAATCATATTGATCTTGTTAGAAGATTTTCAGATACCAACAGTCTACTCATAAGGCGATAAATATTTTATTTAGGAAGGCTATTTTCAACAACATTCTACTAATAGGTATTTTCTTAATATCAAATTGTTTTACAGGTGGTGCTTTTAAGTTTTAATTTATATTGATATTTTTGAAATTAAAGTTATCAAACTTTCAATACAGTTTCGAAGATATAATCATATTGGGTGTTGATATTACATTCTACGTTAATTCGTTATTATAAATATTAACTACAATACAATAATTCGGGAAGATCCAGTTTATAAAATAAGTAACCTACTTTTTGAATAATTAAGTAGAAAATAGTTTTTTTGAAGTTTACTGTACACACAGCAAACAAGATAGTTATGCAGGACACACTAACACACAAACATAAACATGTGTGTAAATACCGGGAATGCTTTATTTACGATAACAAGCATGTTTAATAGTAGAAACTCGTTTTCATTACTCACACAACTGCGTTTAGGTAATACGTTTTTTTTTCATATATTTACCAAAAACATTTTTTCATTGTAGGTCGTATGTACCTACCAACACAAACCATTAACGGCGTAATGTTGGTATTGGTTACATGTATGTGTTATCGACAGCTGTGTTGGACTGTTGGTGAACTCTGCTTAACTATCCAGTTTGCTATGTGCACCTACTCAGAGAAGTACAAAAACATTATACAGGAATTCTATAATTGACGAGAGATTAAAACCAGGGATGTAAATGATCAGATATTATCAGACTTCATAACTTTTTTAAGAGGTGAATGTAATCGACAGTACCAAACAATATTTGTAAGAAATTCAATAAAATGCATTATATGGCACTTAATGTAAATGATTTTAAAAACGTACAATTATTTTATTAATAATAGAGTCAACTGTGATTATGACGACAGATCAATGACTTATGGTGAATATCATATCACTAAGGCCCAGTTTTGTTTTTTGATACCGAGTTAACTCAACTAATGGTAAAATATGCTAACTAATGGTTACAAACTTCGGTAGAACGCGTTTATTTATAAACTTTTATTCTAACAAATAGTTTAATAATTTACTCTACAACTAATTTTATCATTTGATAGCCTAACAATTGATGTAAAAACGCGTTTTGAAGCCAATAGTTAGCGTATTATTTTAACCATTGGTTGAGGTAACTCGGGATCGAAGCACTGGGCATTAGTGACAGTTTGAACGAGTTTTTTTTTATTGAGGTAAAGTAAACTATTGCAAAGGAAATATACAAGGTAGTATGAGTGAATCAATGTTCCAGCGGATGTACGTAGATAAAAGCATAATTATTATGATGTGAAGTGAATGGGAGCTTTAAATATAAGAAGACATTTTTATTATTGACATAATTATCATAATGCATAACCCAATTCCCAGTTTTCTTTTAGTTTTTATTTAACTATAATTTTATACAATCGCTAAATTTGAGACTTTATTACAAATAGAACTATTAAGGTCTATTTTTGTGAAATCGGTACAGGCAGTTGGTTATATTTAAAGCTTTTAATAACATTTGTGTACGTAGATACATTTCTACACAAGATTTACTACCTAACATCGACTTTGCAGTATCTAAATCACACAATTTTTCACTCTTCAACTTCACCTAAATTGGTTCATTAAAATCAAAATTAAATTAAACGTAAAGAAGTTGTACTTATTTGTAGACCGCAAGTTATCATCTAATGTTTACCCCATTTATTTATTCTTTGTTTTTATCCTGTATGAATAATATTTGAAAAAATGATGACTCGTATATAATGATGACTGTGTTTCAACTACTAAATAATATGGATTATTATGATACATTCAGTTTTTACAGGCATACATAACTAGGTACAAAATTAATTGACGAACTATGTGTATACATATAAAAATAAGAATAAAACATTTAAATTAAATTAGTTTAATAATGTAATACATATTTACATTAAAGTACAGAAAAAATAACGAAATAATACTAAAACGCATTGTCATTCGTTTCTAAAAACTATTTTTATTCATATAAATGTGCACTTTCTACTAAACATGGCAACTGTATACATTATAATGTCATCTAGGTACATCTCTATTCACCTTAAATCTAAAATAACAATTGAAGGCCTTTACATACAAGATTCTATACAAAAAACGTACAAATAATATTAAAATATGTATTGGCCGCTAAAAACAATTTAACAGCTGAACGGAGAGTTTTTCTACATAGGTACAAGTAGAAACAATTTGAGATTGTCAAAACTACCTTTATGTCAATGTATTTAAGTTTACTTTTGCAATCAGATAGTCCCATCAGATAGACAGTTCCAAACCTGTCTGACACTATCATTGGAATAGTTTTTAGTTTTAATAGGTTAAGACTTCAAAATCTACCCTCAGAAGTTGTATTAACACTATTTTTGTTTCAGATAACGCTAGGGAGGCAAGCTGTTTAAAATTGAGTTTAGCGGTTTCAATAATAACTGGCCAAAAATAACACTTTTTTCTTGAGAAATTCATTTGTACAAAATACAACATCACTAAGGAATGTACACAAAATTGAGCAAACGCTACGAAAAATGATACTATAGAAACTTCTACGCACATAAACATTAATATGATATTTTAAGATATGTCACGTAAGCATATTTTTGTCAAGTTAATTCCAAGGAATATTTTGTTCAAACTGATTCACAACTAGAATGCGTCTTATCGTCTAGAATAATAATGTACTCATAATGAAATCAACTTATACATTTTTACTCAAAAATAACGTATCAAAAAATAATACCGCATATAATTTGAGGCCAATACTTGAAAACAAGTAGTTTTAAAATACCAGTAAGAGCAGATTTTTTAATTGCCAGATAAATTTTATTCGAGAAATAATATTGATATTAATGTTTCAGAGTTTTTGTAAGAAATAGTCAACATTTTGAAATAATACCTCGAATAAAGTTATCTGACGATGGAGTAATCAGCCCTAAGGATATCATTTCATTAGTAAATCGCTAATCATAGGAATAAAATGGATTAATATTTATTTTCTATTAATTGAACAATCTACATTGACTGCTTACATATATAAGTATTTAAAGCTCAGCTTGATTATATGTTTTCTATATTATAGTGATAATATTCTATCAAAATGGGGAATCACCGATTCTTCGGATATTAATTACGAGTGAAGTGCATCCAATCGGACCATGGGCCTTGTTACATTGCCCAAAGTGTCTACAACTGCACTTTAGATGGAATAAAGCACGCTAATGATGTCGCCATTAATGTCGCAAAATACTGGGCCAATGTATAACACATCTTTCTACCATCGACACAAAAAGAAAACGTGATAATAATAGTGGCATTTTTATTCATACCTACAAATACACTCGCTTAAAGTTTAATGGCCGAATTCTCAAACCCAACTCAACTTTATGGCGCCTTAAGTTTTGATTACTCCGACACTTTAAAGAAAAGCGGCAGTGATGGCTAGGGCATTGAACTTGCCATCATGTGGTCGCACGTTCGAAACCCAAGCTTTGCCCTACCGACGTGAACCCAAGTAAGAAGAAGATAGCTTCGCACGTGGGGTTACCGAAAGCACTAGTAATGCCTTCAAGTTAAATTGCGTTTGAGTATACGTTTGAATATATAAAGCAAAAATAAGGCAAACACCACGTAACATGATAATAATTTTAGCTGTTGGGGTTGTAAAATGTTCTAAGTGAAGAAATTGTCCCTTTGTTGGTAGATGGGCAGTTCTACGTCTGGAGAACGATCGTCCAAGTCGTCAGCATGCTCGTTTTGTGGTAGTTCTTCTAACGCTTTCACTGATAATTAAACAATCATAGTAAAATATAAGAAAGATAAAATTTGTCTGTTGTTAAGTTGAGTCACCATTCACACAATTACATCAAAATGCAAAAAAACGATGCAACTAATTATTATAATACAACTAAAAATAAATATAAGTGAACTACTCACAACAAAATGCAAAAACGAAACCATGCCGCAACACACTGGGTAGTATCTTCTAAGAACCGTCCGATTCAGCCAATTTACTTACATTAGGAATTAGAGAATTTCAATAAAAATGAACACAGATAGCACAAAATAGCAATCAAACAATAGATTAAATGGTTTGTATATGTAGAATTGTGCAATAAGTGCTCATAATTAGTGGGATAAGATGAGGGTAGATGTGAAATGTGTGGAAGGGTTATGTAAGTGCATGGCTCTCAGTGGTTGGATGCGGACGGTCCTTGTTCAGTGTTGGTTCCTGCACAAATGGGACAAACAACATCAAGCAAACTGTTACAGGCGTGGACACACACGTGGTGGGTTAGTCACATCAATCTCAATAATAACCATTATAATGTAATAAAAATGTCACGAACACCAAAATAGCAATCGGTGAAAATATCATAGGTACAACAAATTCGAACAATGTTTAAGTAAATTTAAACTGTAAGTATCAAATTGAAAAAAGTGGTATTAAAAATTAGGATTTAGAACGATTTATTAAAAGGTTGTGGTTCATTAATTTGTTTTTTTAGGAGCTACTGCTAGAATTTAAAAAAATATTTGTAATGAAACACAAATTTACACGTATACAAAAACAACAAATTAATGTACCCGACCTGTTCCATAAGTTCAGGAATTTATCCATCTCAATAAAAGTAAAAATATCATCAAAATAAAATTGGATAACTCTAAAACGGTCGTCACTAAACATAAAAAATTCTGGATAGGAATATAATCATGCTGCAATGCTTGTCATTTGAAATATAAAACAGATGGAATTCAAACGGGCAAGACTACAGTATCGGAGAGAACTGTGGAAGGCAAAAACTAGTATGAAGCAACATCCTTACCGGCAATAATTTTGCTCATCTCTGTGACCTGCTTGGCGAGTATCTGGTTCATTTGGAGCAAGTGCTGCCGCTGCCGCTTCTCGTCGGCGTCCGGACTCTAACGGTCATCACACAAGCATACACATGTAGGACTGTGCTGGTACATATTTACAGCCAACATTCAAGCGGCTATACATTTTACAAGCTCTAGAGGTGTTTGCGATGAGAATACTGATCCGTAACCAAAACCATCAATGAGAGGAAACCAGGACATCCTACAATGAGAGGAAAACGAAACACAAAAAGTCCTAAGTCCGATTACAGATGCATATGGTTTTTTAAGGTAGGTCAATAGTCCAACTGCAAACACCTATTTTAGGTACAGTATTTTCATAATACATAGTAAATAATGAGTAAAGAATAGAATGAACATGCAAAATGTAAAAAAGTTCATACCGAACAACAATTAAAGCAGCGCGAGCGAATTTAAGAGTGCATTGTTTTTATAGTGAAAGTGACTGGACTTAATAACCTCGATATACAGATTCTACTACATGACATGTTATAATTCGCTGTCCCCGGGCAATAAAGCGGTAATATCAAAATTCGATTTTTACAGGAGAAATAAAAGAAGCTAATTTTCATATAGTGCAGCGTATAGTGATCCAAAACAGGCGGTCAAAATGTCAAATGGAAGCTTATTTTTTTACCAACCTAACCTTTAAAAAATAATTCTATTGGTATAACTATTTAATTAAATAATTGAAAAAATGTATAATACAAATTATAGACGCTATTGATTCAATTGTAACATCATTAATGACTTTATAAACTCACCGACCACTTAGACTCAGGCCCATAACAATATAATACGACATATTTTCCGCTTTAGGTCTCGAGCGTACCAGCCGATTACCACCTTCTTCAGGGAAATTTTATAGCCAAAGCTAGCTGTATCATCCACTAATCGCTATTTTAGAATCCTATCAATGAGTCATTTTTTTATGTAACCATCGTAACAAATTGACTTTATAATGTGATTTATTTTTATTTTTAACCATTTTAGACAGTATTCTATGAAATTAATATTTTTTTAGTGTTACTACTGCCTAATTTTTGTTTAATAAAATTTTAAATAATAATGACCTTTTAAAAAAAAAGTTTTACGAATCACATATTATTTATTAAATATTAAACTTTGGAAAACAATCCGAATACACTTAAAAAATGAAAAAGTACTATTCTACCTTAATTTGAATAAAATCACAATTTTAATTAGCTGTTATACTATGGAAACAAAAATAAAATTGGTCAAAACCTTACAAAAAATATATAATACTACTTTAATTTGAATCATCGCTTTCAATATCGATTTCTTCTTCAGAGTTCCCAACATATACTGTCTAAATGATGGAGAGATTGACCGAGATATTAAGCACAGAATCAGATCAGGTTGGCTTAAATGGCGACAGATGACTGGGATGATATGTGATCCTGACATGCCCGTAAAGCTGAAAGGTAAAATGTATAAATCGGCTATAAGACCTGTATTGATGTACTTATGGTTCAGAATGCTGGGCAGTGAAAAGGACTGATGAAAGACGATTGCATGCAGCGGAAATGAGAATGCTTCGATGGAAGACTGGAGTGACGAGATTAGATAGGATAAGGAATGAGTATATTGGAGGAAGCTTGAAAGTAGCGCCAGTGAATGAAAAGATAAGAGGTAAGCGTTTGTCGTGGTATGGACATGTTATGAGGAGGGATGACAGTCACATATCAAAACAAGTTATAAGTATGACTGTGGATGGCTATATAAGCAGAGGGAGACCGAAAAAGAGATGGATGGATTGTGTGAAAGATAATATGAGAAAGAAAGGACTGGATGCCGCGATGACGAGTAATAGAGAGGAATGGAAGGAAAATACGCATTGCGCCGACCCCATATGAATGGGATAAGGGCAGGAAGAAGAAAAAGACTGTCTAAAATAGTTAAAAATTAAAATAAATCACATTATAAAGTCAATTTGTTACGACAGTACGGCGCAGGGATCACAATAAATTTCCGGGAAGAAAGGCGTAATTTAATAGCTTGTACAGAATAAAACATCTTGTGATTACTTCGTATTCAATGTTTACAGTTTTAGTCGTAAGAGAATTTTCCATGCAATAAAGTTGTTATTGTCAAGTATTCTAAAGAAATATTAATTGAAAAAATCTGAAAAAAATAAGAGTGATAGACTGATACTCAGAGAAGCCAAAAATCAAATAACATTAAAAAGGGCGTAACCGGCGTTTACCGCTATATTGCCCGGGGCCAGCGAATTAACATTGCAGATGATGAACTATTTCCTGTTGCTATGGAGAAGCAATGCGCCAATAGATACCTACCTAGTAAGAAAAATAATTGAGCCATAGTTACTATGAAAAGTACAGTACTCATAATGATTGGAGAATAATTGAACTCAATAAGAATGAAATATCGATAAGACAGTCGGAAATAGTCATAAATTATACCAACATACAATGTATTCCTTGTTATTCATAAAATGTCGGATGTAACGCTTCGTAAATCTACTTCGGAAGTGAATAAAGAATTAGATAATAGTTGACTGCGTACCTTGCTGGGGTCAGCCGATGTTCCCGTCAACATTTTCTTGATTGATTCCACTTTTTCCTGCCTTTTTTGCTGTTCTTCTGGCGAAAGTTCTGGGGGCTGTTTGAAAACAATCCAATAAATTCTCAATCCTTCTGTTTCCTTGATAATTAATAATACAGTCTAACAATTAATCTTATTATATCATACAAATTCTTATACAATGGTATTCTCTAATTCCACAAACTACATTTAATTCCGGAAGAAAACAACGATGTTAAAAATTGCATGCGAAGTGATGAAAGTACGTTATTCAATCACGCCTGAATGGGTCAATTAATAATAGAAAAATTATGAATACGAATAAATTAGCAAGAGTAAATGAAAACGAGACGTATTTAAATCAGGTAATTTGCTTTATTTATTTAACGACAGAAGTACAAGTTTTGTCTTTAGCTAATGCTCGCGGCATTGCCCGCGTGGATGTCGCCAAAAAGTAACTTTAATCGTATCGTCTTTCAGATAATCTATTCATCGTTTTTTTTTTTGTTGTAACATTACGTTCACTTTTATGCTCAAAACCTTCCTTACTATATTATTATCATTTTATTGCATCACGTCCATGCCAAGACAACCGGTTTCCACATGTCTTCTCGGAAACCGGCGGCCCTGCCAAAAGGATTTGGGATTTTGTTTATGTATGCTACCGCATTTAGTAAAGCTGGTTTGACTGATTCACGGATCTTTCATAAGGTCGTCGGGATCAGGCTGTGATGAATCCTAAGCCTACCTTCTCGGGTATGTATCTCTCGGGGATGAGTATCTTCTGCGGCGCGGCGAGCAGCTGGTCGATGGTGTTGTCGGCGAGGCGCAGCGCCGGCGCGGGGAGCGCCGAGCGCACCACGTCGGGCGCCGCGCCGCGCAGCGCGCGCTCCATGTCCGCGTCGTCTACTGAACGACCCATCTTCTGTGGGTACACAAATTTCGTATTTTAAGTGAAATTAATATTATAATATTAATATTAAATAAATAAATGTGGACACCATCACATACATAGCTCTGAATCCAATGTAAGTAGCCAAAGCACTTGTGTTATGGAATCAGAAACAACGAAGGTACCACAAACACCCGAGACAATATAGAAAAGTTTTTTTTTATGTGAAACATCTATAGCCGCACGCATGGTTCCTGAGATCGCTGAAAACGATTATAGGGTCGATACATTCTACCATATTAGCACGCAAATTAAAAGGTGACATTTTGCAATATATAGGACATTATTCGGAAAAGACTAAAGAATCAAGATTAGATATGTTTAGTATGTAAATCTTTTTATTAGTGGAAAGGGTATTTTTTTTTATTGTAGTATACAGTAGAGAGTGTAGTGTAGCAGTACAAATCAATACTTATAGGGTTTTCTATCTTGATTTAAAAAATCATATTTTTCTGCATATAAAGCATAATATTATGTACTTACATCCTGATTGTATGTTTCCTTAGGCATTTCGTTTAACGTCTTAGCGCTAAGATGATGAGGTGCTGTATAATGCCTCCTCTTCTCTTTCGGCACCTGCCTCCTATGTAGAGAACCGTTCTTCGGAGCATCTCCTGACATCTCTGTTATAATCTGCTTAGCGGCCTCACTCTTGAATATTGGAGACAACTCCATATGTGACCTTGTCAAACTTACGACACTGCTCGTCTTTGATAGCGGATCATTTGTTAAAGTCCTAGAACTATCCGTAGGACTGTTCAAGTATTGTGTTGACAATGACATTGTACGATCGTATCCGGACCTATCGTAGCTTTTATTGTAACTACTGCTAAGGGAAGACATGTTTTGAGAGTAATCGTAATTGGAGAGAGATGGACTGGAAATATATTTGGGGCTCAGATCCATATTGGGATGTAAATAGTTCATATCCTGTTTGGTTCCGTATACTTGTTCGTATTGGTCATTCCTTGGTACTGATGAAGATCGGGAATAGTTCAGTGATTGGACGAGTTCTTCCTCTAGGAACTGATCTAAGTTAGCCGTGATGTTGTTTGAGGGCCAGTCTGACATTGGCTGCAGGGAGCGTTCTCGGTCCCTTTGACGTCTTTCACTCTCACGCTTGACTATGCGAACTGTTTTTATTTCTTGCTTTTCGACGTTCGTGAGGTTACCTGCACAAAAAAAAATAATAATAGCATAACATTTCCGACTTAATTCAAAAATACCTTACATGGAGCCATTGTGGAGTGTTGGGTACCTCAAAATTTAGAATTTATGGCAAAAAGACTCAATCATCATAACATTAAATAACAGAGATTATACTTATTATGTGGCTTTAAATAACATTTTCTTTCTTTCTATATTCGTCTAAATAACTTCACCTCTATCTGCCACTGGAAAGAACATAGTTTTAAAATCAAAGAAGTATTTCTTACTGAATCCAGCGTGCTGTAAGTCTTCGCTATTGAGAGGAGATGTGACGTCAGCGCCAGGGCCTCTAGTGTCTACATATAAGGGCGTCTCAACATTCGTAGCCCCGTAATGTCCGGGTGGCATTAATGGTCCCACATCATAGTCATAGTCGGAGTGACCGTGGTCGATCGTGTGACCGGTGTCCAAGTTGGTTTCTTGCCAGGAAGACATGGGACGGCGTTTGCCTAAAACATTAAAAAATGACATTTAGTTCCATAGGCTAAAAGGTGAACAAAAAAAACAGCCTACGCCAAAAGAATAAATAGCGCAACACAAGAAAATTTGATCTATTTCAAAAGAGTTAATAAAATGAGGTTTCTGCATGCAATTTGGGGCAGGCATGCAATTATATCCAGCCGTTAAAACAATTGTGTATGCATGCAGCAGACCTTAATTTTTGTAAATGCACCATCCGAGTAATATATAATTAAACTGTAGTTTTTAAACAAAAGTTTATGAGCAGTGAAGGTTGCAAATAAATAGTATTCTTGGTAAGCCCTCGTGCTAAGCTAAATGCTTGTGTTACGAATGGGTCCACGTCGGTAGTTGTAATGGATGAGCTTCGAACTGGCAACCACAAGACAGCGAGTGCGATCCCCTAGTTCTAAATGTTCGAATATGTTCTTACCAGGCATGGAGTCGTGTGTGTTTTGAAGCGCCTGTGACTGTTGCGTCAAATGTCTGACAGCGCGGCTCAGCTCTTGTCGCTGACGCTGTAATGCCGTCACAAGCTGCTGGACCCGCGACACTTCTGTAAATAAAAATTAATGATTGAGTACAAAATAAAAAATGATTACCTTTTAATTTAGTCAATTTTTTATATAATCCATACCAGTACTTAATACAACAAATTAATTCGAGGATCTCAAATCAATAGGACAGATTTCGAGATAAATTTAAATTCTCAATTTTTAAACAAACCACAATAGTATTTTTATGTCTCCTACAGAGTTCTCCTGCTACATAGTCTCTTAGTGAACCTACCTTTATTTTTTATGATTGTATATTTTACAAGATAAATCAATATATTTTATTATATTGGGTGTAATTGGTACTGACCATCTTCCAGCATGGCAGTAGGATTGGCGGCGTGGTGCTGATGACCCGCAGCGCGCCGCGCTTGGAGCGCTCTCCTCAACTGTTGTAACTCCCGTTCTAAACGAGCGTTATCCGCTACCGTTTGCTCCAATTTCTGTGCAAACGAGTTACTATCAATTTGTTGATCATGATCATGCATCATTTGATTATTACATGCAAAACTTGGAAATACACCAAAAAAATAGTCTAACCAATTTGATATTTTCACTTATTTAAACAAAACCCGAAATTAAGACTTTTTAAATATACTGTGCTGTTAAAACTAAATAGGAAAGACATAAAACTAACAAAATAAATAAATAAAAAATAAAGTGCATGATATAGACGAAAACCTTATAAACCTTAGAATTGTGCGCCAACATTTCTTGCACTCGCGCTAGTTCTGCTTCTAAGCCGCCTCCAGTACCGTTGTTTGGAGCTGGCCTTCGATTCGTATGTGCATTTACATCAGCTGATATATCTCCTTTGTGGACGCTGTCTAGCTTACCACGGACACCTAAGAGAATGATTATTTTCAGTTATTTATAAGTAGGTTTTAACCCCAATTTCTACTTTTTCGATGACAAAACATGGAAAATACGAACAAATCATGGTGAGTCATCTAATCATTGAGTAATTTAAGAAAATATTAATGTGTATGTATGTACTTACCGGATAGTAAATTTTCAATAGCATCTTTGTCAGTTTTCAGACCCTGCAATATAGCTGCTTCATCAGAAAGTTCTTGCTCTAGTGCCCATAGTTCAGCCACTCTGGCTCTAGCCGCTTCGGTCTCTAATGATTTACCAGCGGCTACACTTTCCAGCCATCTGAAAAGGATTAAGATTTTTTTTTAATTTGACGGGCCTATTGGTCTAGGTGTTAGTGACCCTGACTGCTAAGCCGGAGGTCGTGGGTTCGATTCCCACCCAGGGCAAATATTAGTGTGATGAGCACGATCATTTGTTTTGTGTCGGAGTGTATTTTATCTATATTATGTACGAATTTAGAAATGTATAAGTACGATTATCGGTTGTCTGGTTGCCATAGTACAGGCTCTGCCTAGTTTGGGATCAGATGGCCGTGTGTGCGTTGATCAAACCAACCAAAGAAATAATCATAATATTGCAATAAACAAGGACTGAGTCAAACACATACAATTTCTTAATAAAATAATTCATCATTATTATAATACAAGTTTTAGCTTTTTTACCTCTGCTGTTCAAGAGCATGTTCAGCTAAAACTTTCTGTCGTAACCTCTGATTTCTTTCCAGCCGTTCGATAGTAGACCCAGGTCTATTGTATAATGAACCTAATTTGACCATGTTATCTACTAACTGGACGAGAGGTTTACTTTTTTCGTATTGATGTTCTAATTCCATTAACTGATTTTTGAGGAATTCTAGTCGTTGAAGACTCTCTTCACGCTCCATTGCCTTTAGAGAACTGAGGCAGTCCTGAAAACCAATTATTACATATAATCCAAGAAAATTAATATCACATAGAAAAGGTTTAGATAGAAAGGTATATAGATAGATTGACAGGTTTACAAAACAAAATGAGAGAAATAATTATAAAACAAACAATAATGCAACTAAACCGAAAATAAAAAAGCATAAACAAACACCTCAATACTACTGATTTGAGCGCAGCACTGCTCGATGGCGCGGTGTGTTGCCGCGTGACGTCTCCGTAATTGAATTAAGAGTAACACCAGTTCTTCGTGAGTTCGACCCAGTAGTTCTCCAGCAGTAGGAATCTCACCTAACTGGTCATTTTGATTCTGTCGATGCACCCCTCTTTGCTAATATGGCAACAAAACGCATCACAAATGATAAAGCTATGCACAAATAATTAAAAAATACTATAAAAGCTAGTAAATGAATTTTACACTGATATACAGATGAAAACACAAATTAAATACCATATCATCGGATTCAGTGTTCCTTCGAACTCTTGGGCTGACTGCTCTAATTGGTTGCTGGGAAGCTCTAGATGGTGATCTAGCTGAAGCCCAAGATTCCTCCGTTGAAGCCATTGCATGCAACTACGAAATACGGTGATGGACATTAGACAAACATACTGTACTAGCAATAATACTCTAATTATCATTAATCATATGTACGGTTTTGCTTACATTTTGTTGTGACGTCGACATCTGTTTCTCTTCCACCCATCTAACCCTTGGGCTTACAGCTCGTACCGGTATGTTGGCATCTCGACTGTTCCTTCCAATAGATGTATTACTTCCAAGAAAAGCTTTCTTTGACAATGCTTGCTGATTTGTTGAGTTATTATTATTACCAGATTCCGTATGCGCGCCTGACATTGTAATAGAAGCTGGAAGCAAGATTAACGTAAGAATAAAAATGAATTATGTTTCTTTTAAATTACAGGCGTAATAGATTTCATTTATTAAAATTAAATATCTTTAGTAAACATGATAAAGTGTGTATCACTACTCATATTAGTAAAACGTTGATTACTATTTACAAGGTAAAAATACAATCCATGTTAAAGTCGCATGCTTCATTTTACTATACACCTTATCGTGTTTAAACCCTACCAGTCAGCCAAAACATTTAAATTAAGATGAGATCAAACATAAAAATGCCAATTATTTACAGTATTTATTATTATTTTTATAATTCCTAAAACTGTGATTTATATGAATAATGACTTTGCTTTGCTTTAATATTGTAACAGAAATATAACTTACATAGTGTACCTTACAGGACCATAGAATGTTAGAGGATACCTTCATTGCTTGCACTGTCAGTTCCAGTGTCCGTACTACAGGCAGCGTCTCTCCCGCCCGCATTAGCGCCTGTACCCCGCACGTGTCCTACTCTGCCTTTCATTAGACCACTTGACATTAAGTCCCACTGTCTAAGCTTTTCTCTATCAATTTCGAACTTTTTTTTATTTCTTTCTTGGGTAGAACTAGCTGTATTTGTAGAGATCATTGACTTATTTGTATCGACCGCTAGCTGTTCATAAACACCCTCATCTGATTGTTCCATTTCCGCATTTTCAACCAGACTTACATAAACATCGTTTTCATCTAATTTCTGTTCTTCTTCTAAACAATTGTATAGAAACGCAGATTTACTTTCTCTGTTTCTTAAAACTCGGCCTTGTATGTCACAATTTACATACGTAACGTTTCTACTTATTCTATGTAACCCATCTTTCTTTATTCGTTTGATACTATTCATACCACAAACTTCATTGATTTTAGTCGATAACGACGTCCCAGCTGGCATGGAATCTAAATCATCCATGGATCGAGCGTGTCTGTGAGAAACTCGCCTTAAATTATCCCTCCATAACGAATCTTCGTCCCAATGTTTATCTCCTTGACAAATTACGTTTTCATAGGCACCTACATCTGCTTCGGCATCATAATATACAGTATTAGAAGAGTTCCCACTGCAATGTGATGACATACTAGTACTCGAAAGTTTAATCAATGAACTTGCGTCCATATTATTCGAATCTGGCGACCGTTCTTGAGAACAATTGGAATTGGAATTTCTCTTGCAACCAAGTCCTGACAAATTCATCGACTCTGGAATTTTTGATGTCCTGCCACCTGTTGATTCATATATGTTTTTCATATCAATCTCCGGATCCTTATCAGTTGCGCTTAAAAATTCAACAGAAACACTTCTAGCTGATGCAGCCAAATCAAAAGATGGTTCCGAAGTAATAAGTTGATTATTTCGAATGGGATTATGAATGTGTGTGATATCATTTTTCTTGTGTAATGGACCTCTGCGTCTTTGGTTATTTAGCTTGCGATGAAGGTTAGTATTTTTTAAGTAATGAGAAGTTGGTAATACATTGATATGTTCTTGCGAAGATAGATCTGAGTAATAGTAAGGGGCACTGTGTTCCGTAGAGCTTTCTCTGCTATGAAAGCCTGTAGACGTAGAAGAGGCATTCGTTTCATTCCCAGTTCGGAGTGGTATCTTCTCGTTTTCAAATTCTTTTACTTTGTCAGAGAAAGCGTCGTTATTTAAATTCTTACTCAACAGTTTTTCTTCATCATAATTCTTACAGTAATACGACATCGGTGACTTAGGAATTCCAGAAGAACTACAAGAACTCTGTGAACCAGTGTAACTTGACGTTTGCTCACTTATGTGTGGAAATTGAGGTCCAACTGAATTCCTACTACCAAAACTATTTAATCTACTATTGTGATTAACAGGGGTACTGGAACAACGGGCGTGTGTTGTTTGGAGAGCAGCTTGAATAACATTATCTTTATAGCTAGATGTTTCTGGCATGGAACTATTTGATTGACAATTTCCTAGACTGCTAATGGCGTGCACCTCGCTAGTACTAGGTTGTAAATTGTCTAAATATCTATCCAAATCAACATAAGTGGGAACATCATTCTGTAAAGGCAATTCAGCTTTTACTAATTCAAAAAGCGAATCGTCTGAGAGTGGCCTTCTTTTTATCATAGATTCTAGATCTCGATACCCAATGGGATGTCTTAAATCAACGGCTAATTCACTTTCATTTAAACTAGTAACTTCAGATGATATATTAGACGGTGCTATATCAAACTTACTACTAACATCAGATTCTAATGATAGTCGAGAAGACCCTTTTTCAGCACTGTAGCTTCCTAAAGAATCTGTTTCAATACTACTACAGAGATTGTAATGATCGAGTAAACTACTGCTTAGTAAATTACTGGAACTATCACTCATTTTATTTCTATCGATATTAAGACTAGCTCTGCTATTGCGAATTTTCTCTCCTCTTGAAAGAGTGTCATGAATTGAAGTACGACTTCCATAGATCATTAACGATGTAGTTTTCCTTTTAACTGTGTTCATTTTCTGATTTTCGCATGTTAACATTTTTAATATGGAATTGTCATATGACATATTAGACTTATCCAGTTTCTCTAATATATATTTAGACAGAGCTTCATCGGATAATTCATCGCATGGAGGTGATGAACTTGGTACAGGTGGCGGGTCAGCTATTTCGCTATCGGAACTATCATGTACATCCAAAGTGCTTTTACTGCTACTCAGGTAATATGAAGCTGGCCTGAACGTGTCTGATATACTAAATCTACTAAATGGCACTGCTAGAGAAATATTAGCTTCATCATCAATATCCGAGCTTTCAGACTTGTCTTTTGAGTTTTTCTCAGTTTTAGATGCCCTTTTCAGTGTTTGGTTTTTTGAATCTGCAAAATTGGATGCAGTATCTAGTAACTTCGTATTTGCATTTCCATCTTGTGATTTAGTTTCACTTGACGTAACATTGCTTAGTTCCATATAGACAGGCTCCACTTTACCATTATTAACGCAAACAACTTCATATGTTTGTGTATCTTCTTCTTCATTTCCTAAATTCATCTCTACATATGGATTGTCTTCATAACCTTGTGGCATTGATTGATCAAATACGCTAAAACTTTCAAAAATTGCCTTGTGAGGCGGTTCTACTACAGATATTTTTCGAGGGCTCATTGGTAAATAATGATTTTCTCCGGTAGAAGTGATTGGTGGTGTTTCAGATGGCTTTTTATTTGCTTCCACTTGCGTACTACAATTATCCTGCTTATCATTATCTTCCTTTACTTCGCAACTTTGACAGTTACTTGGATTTTCATCTTCTGACTCAAGTAATACTTCATCTAAGTCATTATCTGTATATTCAATGTGTGTTTCTGAGTCTGCTTCACTGTCTTGTGTTTCATAACCATCTTCTGATATAAGCGGAGGAATATGTTCTTCTTTATTTAATTCAAATGTTGTATTCTCAAGGTCATTAATACATTCTTCTATGTTTACCTTAGGAATAGATATGCTACAGATAATATTTTGATAAGCATTTTCAACTTTATCTGTATTTTTATTGTCTTCACTACTAAAACTGTCTTCCGGATCAATTTGAGCATTAGAGGGCGCGTGCGGGGATATAGGTCGCATAATGATAGGACTTGTTAGGTTCACTGTATGAGACCTTCCTGCCTGCATATCTCTGGGTTTTTGCAGATCAGTGCCCGATGTTTCCTCTGAGGTGCAAAAGTGAAACCAATAATTACTATATCAATAGTAATTATTTATACATAATAATGATTCAAAGTTATGGTCACCACAATGTTAGTATATTTGGCTTCGGTTTGTTAGAGTGATGCAAACTACTCAAATAAAACCATCAAGAACTAATACTTGTAACCCACCACCAAATAATAGACCAGTAAAATGATGTTAGTGGCACAATGTCCCCGCAGGCAGGAAGGTACCTCTCCGCAAAGCGAAGTCATCATATTGCTACTGCAGGTGTCAATGTATATGATATAAGAATACACATAAATAATTTTTCGTCGGATTAATGGCATTTTCATTATTTTTATAGTAATAGGATTTAGGGGTGATAATAATATCGCACACGGCAAAATAATAATATGTGGAGAGATGATTAAAAATAAATGAACGTCGGATCATAAAAATAGAATAAAATAACTTTTTAAAATTAAGATATGATATTATAATTTATGTTTCGCGAAATAATGTCGTATTAGAATGTTAATGCAAAATGTATTCGTCAGATGTATTAACGTAATTCTATTACTAATTTGAATATTTATAATTGACTTAATTATAACGATGACAACCTCTTTCATGCATAATATATAAAACAAAACAATAACAGATTCATGCTTCATTTAAATTGAGTCATAAAATCGTACTCTATTTTTTTAATAAATATAAACCATGCTATGAAATAATAGCTACCTACAAACACATAAAAAAAAAGTAAAACTTATTGTCAGTCACATACCTTCATCGTCAGAAGAGTAGCTGTTGTATGACGCATTTGTATACGTCTTGGGCTTATTATATTGATCTGATCTAAGAGACTGACGACTATGATTTAACGATCTTGCAAGAGATATAGTCGCAGGAGTGCTTTTTCTCGTTAAAGGTGATTGTAGCATCCTTTGCTTCCATTCTAACAACCGCTTCATAGACTCTTCACGCTGCAAATATTTACAATAATCGGTAACAGTAAGTCGGATACATCAATATAGTAACATGTAACATTACGTTCCTTATTAACTTATCAAAACCGAATCTATTTTAATCTAAATAAAATATTTACCTGCTGCACTTTCTTCTCACCCTCTTTTTCCGGTCCGGTGGATGGCAATCTTGCACTTGCTGATCTCATAAAACCATCAGGATTGGCATCAAACCTTGAAGCATCCTTGACATACCCACTCACATTAGATCCATCACTCATCACGCTACCACTTCTATTCAAGTAATCTTTCTGGTTTTCTTTCTCCTTTAATGTCCAGTTAGAATTCAGACCTTCTAAATCTCCATATTTCGAACTATAACTAACATTGTCTCGGTTTGAATTAAATTCGGTATCGTAATTATTATTAGTCATTTGTGAATACGCAGTACTTAGTTGTTTTTTAGCTAATCCACTAGCATATTTTGCCAAAGGAATTTCCATATTTTTAGGAGCTACAATTGGACCGGCCACTTGTTGCAAATATTGAGCAGATTGTCGCATTTTCTCTGCATAGCTTTCCTCGGAATAATATCTATCGGAGCTAGGATCGTAATAAGAATTGATGTCCAGACTAGATTTTGGTCTTTGTGGTTCCTTGTAAGTGTCGTAAGCAGAACGTGCTGGTACTGTTTTGTTCAACATTTCTGATTTCGATTCATATTCGAGAAAATCAGCGCTATGAGGTCTTGGCATTGGTGGTTGAATTCCACTCGACTGCATCTTTTTTCTTCTTAGCACAGATGGCCCACTAAATGTTTTTTCTTGAGGCTGAAAAAGAATACGGACATTATCAGTTAATTTAAATAATAAGTTACATAAGTAGAGGCAATTATTAAATTTATTTAACTTACATAATTCCCTGTGTACTTTTGCTGTTGCTGATGACTAGTAACACTTACAGCATCACGTTCTTGAGTTGTATTTGGTGACTTGGCATATGTTTTACCGTATTCGTTTTCATCGGCATATTGTGCATACACATCCTCATAGTCTCCAATCTTTTCTTTATTATATGCAGCCATAGTTGTAGATCTACCATAAGCATCCGGTGTTCGTCTTTCTGCTAACAATCGCTCATTGAGGGCACTATTTGCTCTACCAGGCCTTGAACTCAGTTCTCCATAAACATCCCTGTTATATATGTTCATATCGATATTCGATTTTGAGTTAATTCGATTTTCGGCTCCTGTTTCGTTATGAACGGATTGAGCCCTTTCTTCTTTCATAGATCGAATACTCTTGGCTTGGAGTTCGTTTTCTTTGTATGGAACTTCGGTTGGTGGAGTTGTATCTTGTAGAAAAGGATTACGTTGAGGTTGTCTTTCATATATTTGCTCCTTGTTCTCTTGTGCCACTTGTTGACTTCGGCTCCTATCGAGATAAGGTGACTGAGCATTAGACTTGTACAAGTTTGATGTACTGGGTTGGTTGTTTTCAAGTCTGTCGGTAACAGTGTTTGTTAATGGCAGAGAAAGATGTTGCGTATCGTAAGATGGTCTTTTTGTTTGATACTGTGTTTGCTGTTGTTGTACTGGCGGTGATTGCGGACTGCGAGTGTAAGTGGGCTCCTGATTTGGACTGGCTGGATAGTTAGCGTGGTCTTGATACCGTGCGTGACTAGTGCCTTGACTGTAGTGTGATGCTGGCTTTTTGAGTAAATCATAGTTTGGATCGTACCTGTAATGCATTAAAATTGAATAGTACAAGTTTACTTTATTGTATTTGTAATCATATTAAACATCCCAAAAATCATGTTTATACATTTTAAAAGATAATTAATATTTTTAAATCATACGTACATATCAGGGCTTGGTGAATTATAGCCTTCATTTGAACGTCTCGGTTTAGGTGGTGCGTTGGCGTAGGTTGGTATTTCGTCGCCATCCTGTAAAATGTCAAGTTCTTATTTTAATGAATATTTAAGATGTGTTTATTGAAACTAAGCCGACAATTAAAGTTCATATTCATTGAATGCATTGAGAGCAGGTTGTTGATGTTACAATCAATTCGTAGCGACATCCACCCTATTATCTGCAGTTATAACGACGATGTAATGGCTGTCCTTGGTTCCGCTCTGGCAAACTAATTGCCGATCGCCTGCACCGGTAAATTATACGTGCTTACAATAATACCCACCTCTGTTTTCGCAGCTGTCCTCTCGCTTTGTTTTTGTGGCTGTTCACTGTAAATAAAATAAATAGGTATTAGATTTATTTGTTTTCTAAATTGTTAGTTATTTTTACATCTCCTCTACGTTTAGTTAAAGATTTAAGACCGCAATCAAATACTATAAAAAATGTTCTTACTTAGAGCTTTGCATAAGTGCGGCCATAGTTAATGCCTTGACCCATTTCATCATAGCCTCTTGATCAGGCGCTGCTAGGATGTAAGTCCTCATGTTTGCGTGCTCAAGTTTGAAAGCAAATTTGCGTAATACTTTATCTTCAGGTGTACAACCAGACACTTTGTAAGATGGTAAAAGTACCGATCCAAGTAGTTTCTCCTCGTCTTGGCCTGAAATTATAACATACAATGAAGTAAAAGTTATTTTTCGTAACATATCTGTTTTCATAATTTCTGCACAGCTTGACTGAATATAGGAATCACTTACTTTTGTAGTAAAATAAGCAATACTCCGACAGCACAAACCATCGCTTTCGCCATACTTTTAATCCGTCAGATCCTTGTTTATATAGAATACCGGCCATAGTAACTGGTGCTGAAGGTATCCTTTGCGCGATTGGTGATCGTAGTGCTTGATTACCTCCACTACTTCTTCTACTTTCGGAAGACGGAGATTTTACACTTGGAGAACTCGATTCACTTGACTTCATAGGTGAAACAAGACTGACGTTCTTTTGACTTTGGTTATTATAATCGGATGAGGGTGACTGAATGTTTCCTTTGTCAGGTTCCTGTTGTGTTCTGTATTGCTCATGTTCTCTATATTGTTCCAGCTCTCTGTATTTTGCTTGCTGATTTTGCCATTGAGCTTCTTGATATTGCCTATTCTGCTTTTCATATTCCTTGTACTCATTATTTTTTGCATAACTATCAATATCTTTTTGTATATCAGGACTGCTATATTCTTTGAAATCGTTTTTACTACTATAACGATCTAAGTCTCTATAGGAACCATCGGAGTACAAACTGTTTTGTAAATTAGGTGGTGGTTGAACTCCATGGATTTGTTGAAGCAACAATTGCCTTTCGGCGAACTTCTGTTGTTGATGCATTTGTGCCTGATTTTGGTAATGAAGTTGCTGCTGCAATTTCCTTTGTTGAAGTTCGCTGTACTGTCTTCGTAATAATTCGGTATTACTCTGTGGTCCTATTCTATTTGAATAAGGAAGATATGGCTTTGATCCATACTGGTTCGGGTTAACATTAGGCCTATACATAGGTTGATGATTTTGGTATATTTGGTTGGTATCTTTCGGTGGGTTACGTTTCATGTAATCTTGATACACTTCCGCGTTGTATCCCTTAGGCATATTATGAAGTAGCTCGTGATTAACATTAAGGTCTGTGTGCACTTCTGGCTTTTCGTGCCTTGGAGGGGACTGTGGGTAATTATAATTATCATTTGCCCCATAATGTCTGACGTAATCAAGATTTTGTCCAGTACCATATAAATCGTGACGGTTTTCTAGGAGCGGAGATCGTGCATTCATGTTCGAATGATACTGGCTTTGTAGTAATTGGTGCATGACGCCATTTGGTTGAATTTGGCCAGTTTGTGAAGAACTAAGGTGGGATAGTTGTGGATGCTGTGGAGTATATATTTGTTCAGGGTGCACATGATGTGCCATAAGATGTTGTTGGGTGAGAGGCTGCTGTGTTGCTGGCAAAGCTTTCTTATTCTCCATTTGGTACTGGGTTTGTGCTGCAGGTGGATCAAGCCTGAAACAAAAACATACATAAATGAAGTCATTTCTTACTATATATTTATAGTTAAAGGGTTATTCACCGTTGACACGTATGGCATAATAAAAAATATATACAATGAGCTCGCGTGCTCGATAACACTTGAAACGATTCAATTTGAATCGCTTAATCGAAACGTTATCATAGTAAGTTTGATAACGTGCGATTGAAGAAGTATTGTATATGTAAAAATAACGACATTGCTTACAATCACGTAACGCTTTGTAGGCGCCGCGCCGCCTGTGTTGACTGCCGACACAATAACTGCCAAGTATTCAAACAGCAATACCTTGATGGTGTATTTCTTTATACGAAGGAATTTTAATAGGAGCGTGAAAATATTTTGTAATCGCAAAGCATGTCACACTTGGAATTGTGAAATTATACCAGAAATAAATAAATAAGTATAAAAATATTGTACAATTTCGAAAGTAAAGTGACTTATTTACCTACATTAAAATTGTATGAATACATTAGTTATAGTCTTAAATGATTATTGCATAATTGAACAAGTATTTGATAATATTATTCCTTATGCGTGATACGGTGTTATAATGCAATCTTATTGATATACGAGTAAAAAACTTTTTTCATGGGAGTGTTAGCACGAAAATAATGCTATGTATTTTATCGTCACTTCCCACGCAAATGTTAGAGTCGGTGAAAAACTCGTCTATGTGAATTTATTAATGTTATATTTTCTTGGGACAGCTAATAAACAAGTTTTTATCCAAACAAGTTACAGTTTAATAACTATGTTAGGTTCTCATTAGGTATTAGTCTCAAGAAGGTACATATTAGGAATCTCATACATTATCCTTATCGCTCAATATACCATTTGTTATGGTAAGTAAATCAAGCTTATGAGTGATTTGAGATTTCAGTGTGTAGTAGAGATTACAATTGCTGTCAAACCCAGTATATACTTATGTAGATTATTGCGCAGCAAATAAAGGTAAACAAACTATTCATATTCGGCATAATTCAATACGCAATGTTTATGGAGTAAACATCTGCATTTGATGTACCTATGTGTAGTTCGTAATAGTTTGTACTGATTGATGCTCGACCAGAAAATCGCAACAGAAGTATTCTGCGACTATGGTTACTACGACTATGGCCACTAAGACTTTTTGCTTCAGTTATTCACGTTAATGTTTCCATCTGAACGAAAGTTAATAATGAGTAGATCCATCATTCATCTCATTCAACACTTCCGTCGGTAAGAATACCTAGTCTCGTCTAATGACCGGAAGATGCACAAACATCTAAGTTGCTGTCGTATTATTCATCTGCATGTCTTCGACCACTTCCTCCGCACGACGATAAATGAGTCACGTCAATCGTTGGTCTCATCAACAGAATATTAAGTTAATGGTGTGATAATACATACTTTCACAAAGATTGGAATTAAACACTTTACTGACTAATGAGTATATTGAGCGTACCTGTCTCTCTCTTTCTAGTGTTAAAATATTTCCATCTCTCGCGCTTTAGTGAGCCGTAAGCAGCATTCGTTTATTAATCTGAGGAGTCATTATAGGTCATAATCAATTTCCAATTTCTATTTGATGTTACTCATAGTGTTTCAATTTAGTAGTACCTACTTTTAAAAGCTCTCTGGAGTAGGTATTTCTAATCGATTGACTCAGAAGTGACGCAAATAAAACAAGTGACTACGTAGGTACTACGGTACGGATTTACCCCATGTAAGTATCGTGACCGTTATAAACCAGGATATTGTTTATTTAAAAAATGTTAAAACGTTAAAAACAAAGGTTATTACAAAATATAAGTCGAGGATTATAATATATTACCAGAAAACACAGGTACAAACATACAATTTCGCTTGCTGTAATTTTTCCATGAAGAATTTTTATGTCTTTCTTTTTAGTAAAGTAATCAGGGAAAATTGTTGCTGAAATCATATTGGTTGGTTAGTTTTTGTGAATGTAATGGATTTAATACGTGCGTATAATATATATAATGTCTTTTAATGCAACCGCGACCTTGAAGTAAATACTGGACAAGCTAAATTTCGCATGAACTAAATACCGCGTCTAGCCGAGACAAACATTAAAATGTTGGCAAATTATCAGAATCGATACTTAAAATAACGCAGACGGTCTAAATATGAATATTAAGTAATTCATGCTCCTAGATATTTGTCGTTTTCTAGGTGTTTATAACTGAAAAGTAGTTGGTGAGCTATTGTGTTAACTGAACGGTCATAAATAGTGCAATGCTTACATATTGTTTGCTTTGCGGCGGAGTGCGAGAACTGGTCCAGTTGGCTGCGAGCCAACAATGTGGCGGGCCCCGTTTACACTTCGAGACGACGCGCGATTAATTCGTCGTTCAATGTCAATCTTACCTTAGATTGACCTACTTAACTGTTACGATACTCTGATTCAAAGATAGAACAAAGACGCTATTTTTGACTATGAATGCAATATCGGGACAAAAGGGCTTTTTTTGTATTAGTAACGAATAGGTTGGTCGTTGTTGCCTAGTGGTTCGTGTAACGTATTAATATGAACAATGTTTTCATTAAGCACTTATGTACCTACCTAGTTATTTTTGGACACATACGAATTTGGGCTCGATATGCATACTTATAATAAGCCTCTGTTTCATTCGGACCTTCTGGTCGAAAGCGATTAAAGATCGCATATGTAAAGAACCAATAACATTGGGTTTATGTGCAAACAATTCAGTCGCTTGAGCAAGCCTGTCTATCAAGACCGAGTACTTATTTCTGTCTTCACATTTACAGCGTAAAGCCTCATCACTTGCTCAGAATAACTGACAGCTGTCACTTGAAATTGACAGTAATTACGAAATCCTGAAATCTGTGTTTACAATAACACCTTAGAATATTGTCTTCAAAAGTACGAAGAGTATACCTGATATGAAACGGATACCTGTTTGTTTTGACAATAATAATCAACATAATACAGATAAGCTGTCTCTTAACCGTCATGGGTGCACTAGTAAAACAACAAGATCAAAATTTAATAGCTAAGTATAGGTAACTAATGTTATACATAATTATAATAATGTAATGTAATACCTTAATTACCCAACCGGCATACAAAAGATAAAACCTGACCAACGACGGTAGTGAAAATTCGCGAGTAATTAGGTAAATTGTAAATAATGAGTTCATTTAGCTTTCTCGTAATATAATGTGAAATAATAATTGCATTACAATTAAGATATGGGAGAGATTGTAATGCTTGCGTACGTATTAACTAAAGTAAATATTACAATGAATATTGACGACGAGTGTGCAAGGAAACCGCTCGTTACTACTCTAGTTTATATGACAACTAATGGTAATTCTCACGTAGCTGTTGATTGGATATTTAGCAGCGACGTGCTATTTACTTTGTTCCTACGAAAATCACTGTTCGCCGTCTGCCTTATGCACCTCAATCAATATATCCATATGAAACAAAACGTTTTATCGATAGGATATGGAATAAATTTTATCTTGTATCAATATGGATTATCAGGAAAGGGTTTGGTAAAAATCTTCAGGTGCTAAATTAATTATACAGTCGTTTCGGTATAAGATCTATTACTTTTCTAATTTCATGCCCGTGACAAAACAGTCCCGGAACTTGCACGAGCATCGTTTTCAACGAAAGTAGATATCATGGCCCACACACGGTGCCGTAAGACGAATTAAATATTCTGAACACGATTTTCAAATACTTAACATACTCATTTGTTTATTTCTTTAACCGTCACTATTGCCATTTCCATTCACAACATACAACCAATTGAAAGTTTAGAAATCTTCTGACTCACTGTTTTTCCAAGTTTTGTCTTCTATATCCGGATTTCAATGTAAAATGAACTATATTTCACCATTTAGATTAGTATTTTTATGGAACTATGCTATAAATTAAAAACAGAACAGTAATATAAAACCTGTAACGACCTCATTTATTGCTAATAGACCAGGGCCGAAGCCTTCAAAATTTGTAAAAAGTGAAAAAAAATTACAGTAGGATGAAACCAATTAGAAAAGGAAGGGAATATGATAAAAATTAAAGAAAAAATAAATTACGGTCGATCCGAGTTCGGGAAGGGGGGGAGGGGGGGGTTTTAAGGGTAAAAAATGGTTTATCTTGATTTCCAGCAAAACTACAAGTCCTATGGAAAAAAGTTAAATGGCAAAGTTGTAGGTAATAAAAAGATCTACAACTTTTGTATTTACACTTTTTTCACATAACCTCAAAATGTATGTGAAAAATTCAAAAAACCAAGTTTTTGGTTTTTTATTTTTATCTTTTTCAAAAATATTTTTTTTTTCACGAAATTTGGTGAAAACTTACCTTTTTATGTCCTAAATACGCTGTAATTTATTTGATTAAAAATATTTATTTTTTCACCTTATTTTGAATTAAATTAAAAAAAAATACCCTAATTTTCAATCGAAAATTCACCCGTCAAAATATCAGCTTTTTTCAAAAAGTATGGGGGTTTATTGTTCGTTGAAATCTCTACTTTCTGATGGTGTAAAAAAAATATACATTACTATAGTAAATGTTCTCAGAAAATGCATAATCACTATGTACAATTTCATCAAAAAAATGTCTTTGCTTCAATTTTTTCCAGTCTGCATTGGTTCTTCATCCAGAATTTCATCTGAATCATTTTGTGAGATTTTCTATGACATGAATGTAATTCGAATTTAATAAATAAACTTTAAACTGAAAAAAAAATTAAGCAATGTCATTTTTTTGATGAAATTGTACATAGTGATTATGCATTTTCTGAGAACATTTACTATAGTAATGTATATTTTTTTTACACCATCAGAAAGTAGAGATTTCAACGAACATAAAACCCCCATACTTTTTGAAAAAAGCTGATATTTTGACGGGTGAATTTTCGATTGAAAATTGGGGTGTTTTTTTTATATTAATTCAAAATAAGGTGAAAAAATAAATATTTTTAATCAAATAAATTACAGCGTATTTGGGACATAAAAAGGTAAGTTTTCATCAAATTTCGTGAAAAAAAAAATATTTTTGAAAAAGATAAAAATAAAAAACCAAAAACTTGGTTTTTTGAATTTTTCACATACATTTTGAGGTTATGTGAAAAAAGTGTAAATACAAAAGTTGTAGATCTTTTTATTACCTACAACTTTGCCATTTAACTTTTTTCCATAGGACTTGTAGTTTTGCTGGAAATCAAGATAAACCATTTTTTACCCTTAAAACCCCCCCCTCCCCCCCTTCCCGAACTCGGATCGACCGTAATTTATTTTTTCTTTAATTTTTATCATATTCCCTTCCTTTTCTAATTAGTTTCATCCTACTATTATTTTTTTTGGTTTTAACAATTATCGGCCCTGGTCTATAAATGCTAACAAATCAAATTCATTCTGTATCTAAAAGAGTATCGAATGACATCATAGGTGAAGCCATATTTATAAAGCAGTCGCCACGTAAGCTCTTACAAATGAAACGCCATACGCAGCCATTACTGAAAGGAAATAATTAACAAGTCAATCATCAGCTTAGGAGGTTAAAGCAAATTGTATGGTATGCCCAACGTTCCAACTAACGAAACTAGAACTCGGGGTAAAATTAACCGCATCCTGGGGACTTGCAAATTATGCCCAGTCGATATGCAATTACATCTGCAGGTCTCTGTAATCTGCATTAAGTGTTTGTAATGTGTAAATTTATTTATAAGTTCCAAGAATTATCGGATTATACATAATATAGACCGGATATCGGATACCACGTACTGTTTGGTCTGTTTGTTAAATATCTGTAGTTCCTAAAATTTGGGATTTAAATAGTTCCAGTGAATGTGAAGTAGTCGTGTTACGTTTGATAAATGCAATTAAAGCAGGAAATAGTTTGTGCTGGTACCTAGTAAGCGTTCCTACTGAAGTTCAGATTCATTGCATACAGCATTGACTCGTAATTAAACCGAGTTACAGTCTCAAAGTTTTTATTTTTACAAATAACTGCCAACATACAAAGTTTTTGACGACCTCCGTGGTCGAGTGGCGTACACACATGTTTTCAAGGTGTCGCTAGCTCTGAGGTCCTGGGTTCGATCCCCGGACGGTTCAATGTAGAAAAAACACTTTTCTATACCTATTGTCTCGGGTCTGGGTGTTTGTGGTAGGTACCTTCGTTGTCGATTCCATAACACAAGTGCTTTAGCTACTTACATTGGATTCGGAGCAATGTATATTGTGATGTTGTCCACATTTATTTATAAAAAAAAAAGTTGATTTTTAACAATAAAACGTTAGGTCCTTGTGTTTTGTTTTATTGTTTATGAATGGCGGTGACCTGATGTCATTGAAAAAGTCAATTGCGATTTATGTATACCATATTATAGTCTTTTTAATGTATACCTAAACACTAAATAAAGCACTACCACGCAACGTTACAATGTCAAATTATACGCTTTACTTTAAAAGTTTTTTTTTTTTTTAAATAAAAAAGGGAAACAATTATTTTAGTGGTCAGGTTGTAAAATACAAATAGCATGAAATCAATATCACAGCATCCGCTTGTAACTGATCTTGAGCGAGACTCGATATGTGTATCTAATACATATAAAAATATATATGTGCTTGATAAGCGTGAATTTTGAATTATAACTGGAATAGATGAAATTTTTGTTAGCTTACATCTACTTCTAATATTATTATATTTCCGCAAACCCATTTCATTAATTTGTGATAGAATGTAAATCAAGAATTCGATATAAACATTTAGTATATAATTATTATATTCTACTATTTCAGAAAGCGCAATCTATTATATTCATAGCTACTTATTTATTCATTCACAAAGGGCAATATGCATGTAATAATATGTGCCGCCACACTGTCTTTATTCACAAAACTAATAAAAGTCTATGAATGACTCCATCCTATGAATAGACTATTTAAAACGAACATAAAGTCAACATAAAAAAAGATTAACAAGATAAGAATAGTAAGGGGAAGATCAAAGCTGTCGCAAAGCGCCTGCGCATCCGTTACCAATTGACGAATCTTAGGGCGACTGGAACATATCAGCGAAATTCCATTAACACTTGAGGCATAAGAACCAGAAGCTGTCAATTACGGGTTTTTGCTCGCATTAAAAAAAGGTACTGTTCCAAAGTCCAAAAAAATTGGGGTGTATAGAGTATGACAGACAAAATGAGTTTCGTGTTTATTAGTATGGATTGAGGTACGATTCACCGCAGTGGAATGTAAAGGCAGTGTCGGGCCGGTCCCGCACCGCAAGCGCTTAACTCTTAAGTCCCGCGGCGTTCCCGCGCATTCCGCCGAGGTGAACAACCGGCGAGCACGTCGTCGTCCTTGGAGCCGCGTGCTCCTTTCTACACAGCCTCCATCAACCCGTACTGAGGGTTGCCACATTTCCGTTAAAACTGGATACTGGATGCCGTGTACGGTCCGGTTTGAGCAACTTCCAATTAACTAAGGTTATCGAAGAACGTTAGACGGACAAGGAATTAGATCATAAATGCAAAATCAACAGTATTTTAACGAGAATTATTAAAATTATAACCTACTATCGTACTTTAAGGACACTAAAAACTCAAAAGAACCTTTAAAGGAATCACATGGGAGATCATATTCTTGAAATATGATCAGACGAAGAAAGCTGGATTCATGTTGACCTGACAGCCCTATCAGCCGCTGGACCCAAGTGGTTAGATAATTCACATGTCAGTGGTAAACTGTAACCTGAGTACCGTGACTATGGACGAGTACTTGCGTGTACTACGACCACATGCGAGAGATTCTCACAGCTCGAAACAATATCGAATGAATGTCTCATAAGCGGAAAATTATCACCTCGCCATTCATGCTCAAAAGCTTGACGCATATATATTTTGCATGTTGGTATTCTTGGAATTTAAAAAACACTATATAGTATCAGTCTTATTTATTTAAATGATCTAAGTATCTTAAACAATGTTTAAAGCGGCGGTAGCTTAATGGTTAGGGTGTCGGACTTGCGATCATATGGTTGCGGGTTCGAATCTCATCCATTACACTACCGACGTGAACCCACTCGTAACACAAGCACCTTACCTGAGCACGATGGGTTAACGAGATTACTAGTAATGTGCGACCCAAATTGCTAGCAATCTTTAAAAAAAATGTAAAACTGCTTTACTATTGAAACAAGCAATTTAACGGATTACAACAATTATATTTTTATGCTAATAGTCACGGCACACTGACTACTTTCTACTAAAAATCTAAACGCCTCGGATACAGATTGTCATTCTTAAAAAAATATCAAGTTAAGACTCATCGCGAAACCTGTCCTATTCGCAATATTTCAAGCAAATGGACGCATTTTGCAAATTCTTTTCTACAAACTGGATATTTAATGATGCTATAAATTTGAGCGACTTTAAAATATACGTAATATAAAATAGCTCTAGCTCAGCTTACGTTACAACTATTTAAGGAAAGTTGGTGCCCGCCCGCCCTGTTGCACGTCGAGACGTCGACTTGCCGTGAAATTTATCGCTTGTGAAAATCACTCAAGTTCATATGGAAGCATATTACGTTGATGGCATCTAGTTGATGAAACTTTGTTTGAAAGCAGTTAACCAGAAAAACATTACTGTCTACTGAGCTTCGGTCAGCTTCGGTCAGTTGCGATCGGCAGACCATGGAAACTTGACAAAGGGGTGCCAACAATAAGTTTGTTTTGTTACGACGATTGTCGTCCATGCCGCCGCGCCGCTTGCCGCCCGCGTATGTATACGTGTGATACACGTCGGAACTTTGAAACAAAAAAGCGATGTCCGGATCAAGTTCACCAAACCAAAAACAATGGGACAAACCAGAAATTAACGGTATTTATTTGTTTGATGGAAAACAAAACAAAGTAGCAAGAAACAATCTCCTGTTATCAAAGAATACTTTCTTTGTGTTCAATCATTGTTTACCCTTGTTGGTATCATTTAAGGTTAACGGTATTACAATTTAGTGTTGTAGTTTGAAACCAGTACTTTTAAATATCTGACGATGTGTGTTTTGTTCTATTATGCAATAATTATTATTTTTATGCAGTGCGTTTATTCAACGAGGTAATCAGTTGCATAAAACTGAACAACTTTTCCCAAAAAACATAGGTCGCAATCTTAAAATTGAAAATCTACTTTTCATACAAACATAAGTCACGTGACCTGTCATTTTGTATGAAAATTTCATTTTCTTCATTCATTCATCCTTTCAAAGTGATTCAGTTTTATGCACCTGATTACCTAGTTGAATATATCTACGAATTAATATAATCTATGTACCGAAATACAAACAATATCAAAAGTAATACAACGTACAGTAGGCCATTAATTGTTAAGGTATCACGCAAATATTCTTAACGGAAATAAATAAGCCAACTCCCCTGTCTGTTACAAAAGGTGACAAATAGAATATATTAAGATAATGGACACATATTTCACAGCGCGCTGAAAACGACGATTGCCAAACAAGGTAATTACAGCATTATACTCAACGACGTCTGACGAGAAGTTTTTGTTTTACAACTTTACAATTTAGTTGGGAAGTTATAAATATTTTTTACTATAAGATGTGTTTTGAGGGGCTTGTGGCTAAGTGTAACCCGAACGGTTTGACCGATAATAAAGGTGGATGACCATTTGCAAACGTACCAAGACCTATACCTCGGAAAGCACGTTAAGCCGTTGGTCCCGACAGTCATGTTTCTTTGGTAGTCAATTAAGTCATTTCTGACAACAACTATTCTGACAACCAGTCTTAGTATGGGATACTGTGTGGATACTATGTGTAGGAACTCTATGTAAGACACAGTATTCAGCTTAATCTATATATATAAAAATGAAACCCGTTTTCCGTTGTCACGACATAGCATGAAAACGGTTTGACCGATTTGGCTGATTTTGATCTTGAAATGTTTGTGGAAGTACAGTGAAGGTTTAAAAGGTGTAAAACATAAATAATAAGTAAAAAAAAAACTGTTCCTAAACTCGGGAATTACCTTAATTAATTTACTTTTGACAGAACGAAGTCTGTCTGGGCAGCTAGTGGATAATAAAAGTAGGACTAGAAGCCGACTATAATATAGCATGAGAAGAGGATCTGCATATGACTAGAAGACAAGTTTAAGTTTCTAATTATCGTAAGTATTGGCGATCGCATGCGTGTCATAAATATGGATGTAAAATGTTTGGGTGAATTGAGGGGATGTGTACTGCATATTGGAGATACAAATCTACGTCTGACAGTCTTTTACCAAACTGGGAACTAGGTAAACCACCTGTTTTTCTATACGTAGAATAATATGACAAACAATTTGAAATTTAAAATAGCAGCTGTATAAGGTTACCTAACGAACTTTAACCGTTTGATTGCGTCCCGTTCCGTGCTACTAATTAATAATTTAAACCATTAAATTAATTATTAATTAAGTGCCAGTCTACCTTGAGTCTGTCATAAAGTTGTAAGTGTTGCAAAACTTGTGATAGATATTACTGACCTTATCATATACCTATCAACAAGCAATCTAAGTAAAAACCTTCGGCATTACAAGTTATGACTGAATCTAGTTCGCTATATACCAGTCAACGTCGTTGTGACCAGTTGCATTTTATAAGAAATGTAACTATGACTCGTTTAAAGTTCCTATCTACCACATTTCATAATTTCATATTATCTTTATATATATAATTCTTCTGTGAGTGTGTATGTGACTGAACTCCTCCTAGACGGCTGGACCGATTATAATGAAATTTGCTGTGTGTCTTCAGGTGGATTCGAGGATGGTTTAGATTCACAATTTGGTCCAATTTGAAATGTTTTTTGTTTAATTTTTATCAATTATTAACATCGCGATTATTGACATTAAAAACGAATAAACAATGCGGTAACCATGGTAAAATTAGTAAGTAGGTAGTTGCCATGACGACCAAATTTTGTTATTTTAAGTACGATTTACTATCCTCCAGATCCTCCTCCATAGAGGTTATTTAACAATTAAATAAACAAGGTTGTCAAAACTCTTTGCAATGATATTAAAACTGTTTTCTTCTTTAAATATAGGCTCGCAGAATTTTGTTTTTTTTTTCGTTTGTCTATTTGGTAGGTCTGAGAGTAGGTCGTAGGTTATATTATGATAAACAGGATGGATTTTTATTGCCACCAGAAAGAAAGAGAGAAAGTACTCTCAATACTGAAGAATAGCAAATTAGACTCAAAGAAAACATTCTTTTATTTTTTTAAAGAAATAAATCTGCATTAAATTCATGATGTTTGAAAATACGCTTTGCGGACCGGGAATCGAATGGGCTAAAATGCGAAAAACTAGCACCGTGTACTTTTTGGCATCAATCGATAATTCGATATTATATATAATTCCAGTGTCATGATGTTTGTCGGGGATGAACTCCGAAACTACTGAACCGATTTTAATCAAATTTGCACATCGTGTGCAGTTTGATCCAACTTGAAATATAGGATAGCTTACATCACAAATATAAAAAGAATTGAGACCGCGGGCGGAGCAGCGGGAAACAGCTAGTCTACTATATAAAAATAAGTCGGGTTTTCCTTCCTGACGCTATAACTCCAGAACGCACGAACCGATTTCCAGGATTTTGCATTCGTTGGAAAGGTCTCGGGCTCCGTGAGGTTTATAGTAAAGAAAATTCTCAATTGCATAAAAAAAATTTAGATCGCGGGCGGAGCTGCGGGAAACAGCTAGTCTTCTACTATATAAAAATAAGTCGGGTTTTCCTTTCTGACGCTATAACTCCAGAACGCACGAACCGATTTCCACGGTTTTGCATTCGTTGGAAAGGTCTTGAGCTCCGTGAGGTTTATAGTAAAGAAAATTCAGGAAAAATTTCAAGAGAAAAGCATAGACCGCGGGCGGAGCTGCGGGAAACAGCTAGTTTTGTATAAACTCCATACTTTAGTTAAAACTATTTGTACACCGATTCCATTGCTATAATATAGAGCTCCTACATACATATTTTTAAGACCTTTACTGTGTTCACAAATAAATATATTTGATTTGATTTGATTATAGCTATTGTTTCTTTTTTAATAACTTGAAAATGGCAATTACATTTATTTTCTTCAGCGTTTAATATCAGAAAGTCATTGTTTTATATTTATTCTGATATGGAAATAAATTGAAAACGATAAGAGTCGACATATTAGTAGGTACCTTCATCTTAATTATGTGCACAACTGTTTTTATAGTTTTATCGGCATGCGTCAAATAATCTGTCTCCGAAAAAAGTTTTATTTCACGTCAGCGAATATTCCTAAAACAAAAGAACCTAGGTAAATTCTGTGGAGTTTTGTATACTTGACACAATTTTTCGCTATGTATTTCTATAGAATACATAGTGAAATATATATCTACATACTTGCATTATTACGCAGACATGTTTTTCTAAGGATTTGGAATATTTACAATTCATTGTCGCACACTTTTTTAACTGTGCTCGCTTATTAGATGACTACTTAAAGACCCCTCTACAGTCTTCTCAGATATATAGGTACATTTACAGGCGTGGCCCAGAGGGTTTCAGGTTTGCTTTTTTAAGAGGTACCAGAACCCCCTCATCAAGTGCAGACGGTGGCCAACGGGGTGGGTTTTAGTGAGATAAAAATCCCACGCTCCCTGGTCTTATAAATCCCATAAGACCGGGCTCCTTTCCCACCGCAAACAAAAAAACAAAAGATATACCCACGTCAAAAATGTATACTTTGCAAGATTTATACACAAACATCATGACTAGTCGGAGAGCCATTCACAAGTAAACGAGTTTCTTTTTATAAATGTGTTTGTAGAAAATTGTTTTTAACATGTATCTTTGTTATTGTAACTCTATCAGTTTGAACAAAATCTTTCCATAGGCCTTAGGTACAATTTCCTCGATTAATTAAACTCAGTCTTGTTATTCATTTGTCTTGAACTTTCATAGCATTGAGCGGATGTTCGTGACATTGATGTGGGTTTTATCAATACCCATTAACATACCGAACTGGCTTCGGTTTGTAAACTGGTTAATAAGATTGATACCGTATTCCGTGCATCATTTTCGAACATAGATAGATATAGTAGACCGTATATTTGTGGCAACGTTTTGACATTGATATCATCTTTATTACAAAGAAGTATGGTTGATATTCGTCATGCCCTACCTCCACTGGCAAGGTGTACTAGAATACGTCTTGAGATTTTTTAGGGTTCCGTACCTCAAAAGGTAAAAACGGAACCCTTATAGGATCACTTTGTTGTCCGTCTGTCTGTCTGTCTGTCTGTCTGTCTGTCAAGACCTTTTTTCTCAGGAACGCGTGGAGGTATCAAGCTGAAATTCATATCAAATACTTCTAACTTCTAAGTCAACGCGATCAAAAGATACTCCCGTTTATGCCGCAAATTTTCGACACTCGCAAGGGAATCAAAACCTACAGGGTACTTCCCGTGAACTCAGAATCTTGAAATTTGGTATGAAGCAACGTCTTATAGCAGAGATATAGGAAAAATTGCGAAAAGTATACATTTTTAGTTATATCATATAATAAAAATATTTTTAATAATTTTAAACTTACTACCCCTTTCCTCATGAACGCGTAGTGGTATTATATTGAAATTCATATCAAATACTCAAATCTATAATACCTTTAAGCTGTAACAAAATCAAACTTCTATGTCAACGCAATCAAAAGAAACAGGAATTAAAACCGCATATTTTGAAACTCGCCACTACTCGCAAGGGAATCAAAACCTACAGGGTACTTCCCGTGAACTCAGAATCTTGAAATTTGGTACGAAGCAACGTCTTATAACACAGATAAAGGAAAAATTGCGAAAAGCATAAATTATTAGTTACATCATATAATAAAAATATTTTTAATAATTTTAAACTTATTACCCCTTTCCTCATGAACGCGTAGTGGTATTATATTGAAATTCATATCAAATACTCAAATCTATAATACCTTTAAGCTGTAACAAAATCAAACTTCTATGTCAACGCAATCAAAAGAAACAGGAATTAAAACCGCATATTTTGAAACTCGCCACTACTCGCAAGGGAATCAAAACCTACAGGGTACTTCCCGTGAACCCAGAATCTTGAAATTTGGTACGAAGCAACGTCTTATAACACAGATAAAGGAAAAATTGCGAAAAGCATAAATTTTTAGTTACATCATATAATAAAAATATTTTTAATAATTTTAAACTTATTACCCCTTTACTCATGAACGCGTAGTGGTATTATATTGAAATTCTTAACAAATACTCAAGTCTATAATATCTTTAAGCTGTAACAAAATCAAACTTCTACGTCAACGCAATCAAAAGATACAGCAATTAAAGCCGCATATTTTGAAACTCGCAACTACTCGCAAGGGAATCAAAACCTAAAGGATACTTCCAGACGACCTGGAATCTTGAAATTTGGCATGAAGCAACGTTATAAAGTACACATATAGGAAAAATTCCGAAAATCTTAAATTTTTAGTTACGATGGATGAAATTTTATATCGGATAGGAAAAGGAACAACGTATATGTATTGACAAGGTACCGTCAGCTTTCCACATTGTTATGTTATGGATTTCATTTAGCAATAAAAATACCATAACTTTTACTTATATACCTACAGGTTTGTACGGAACCCTCGGTGCGCGAGTCTGACTCGCACTTGGCCGGTTTTTGTTTATTGTTTTACCATCACCTGTAGTTACTTCATCAGTACCATGTACACAAAATATGTAGGTTCCCTTTATGGTTCATTAGACATAGTAACCGGGACTGCAATAATAGTCTCGTATAGACGTATATTTCGTAATGCAATTCTAGAGTAATAAAAAACTATGAATAATTTCAAGTTTATGAACTTTTGATTGGTATTATAATAGAACTGCTTTATAAAACAGACTGATACAGACTAATAGTATTCGATGATAGAGGTATTGAATTATTAGATTAAGAATTAAGTGATCCCCATTTTCGATCGTAACAGAAAGTTAGGCAAAGAACTTACGTGAATAAAAAAGGTAATGGAATACTGTAAGTCTTAGACTATTCATTGATACCAGTCATATCGCTGTCCCCGGGCAATAAAGCGGTAATATCAAAATTCGATTTTTACAGGAGAAATAAAAGAAGCTAATTTTCATATAGTGCAGCGTATAGTGATCCAAAACAGGCGGTCAAAATGTCAAATGGAAGCTTATTTTTTTACCAACCTAACCTTTAAAAAATAATTATATTGGTATAACTATTTAATTAAATAATTGAAAAAATGTATAATACAAATTATAGACGCTATTGATTCAATTGTAACATCATTAATGACTTTATAAACACACCGACCACTTAGACTCAGGCCCATAACAATATAATACGACATATTTTCCGCTTTAGGTCTCGAGCGTACCAGCCGATCACCACCTTCTTCAGGGAAATTTTATAGCCAAAGCTAGCTGTATCATCCACTAATCGCTATTTTAGAATCCTATCAATGAGTCATTTTTTTATGTAACCATCGTAACAAATTGACTTTATAATGTGATTTATTTTTATTTTTAACCATTTTAGACAGTATTCTATGAAATTTAATATTTTTTTAGTGTTACTACTGCCTAATTTTTGTTTAATAAAATTTTAAATAATAATGACCTTTTAAAAAAAAAGTTTTACGAATCACATATTATTTATTAAATATTAAACTTTGGAAAACAATACGAAAACACTTAAAAAAAGAAAAAGTACTATTCTACCTTAATTTGAATAAAATCACAATTTTAATTAGCTGTTATACTATGGAAACAAAAATAAAATTGGTCAAAACCTTAAAAAAAATATATAATACTACTTTAATTTGAATCATCGCTTTCAATATCGATTTCTTCTTCAGAGTTCCCAACACAATGTAAATTGTTATAAAATGCAATAGTAATGCTCGAGTCATCTTGATTTCGTGTTGTAAATCGTAAAGCTATAATTATATACTTTATAGATACTATAATATTAGATATAAACAATTTGCATTGTGTTGGGAACTCTGAAGAAGAAATCGATATAGAAAGCGATGATTCAAATTAAAGTAGTATTTTTTTTAAGGTTTTGACCATTTTATTTTTGTTTCCAAAGTATAACAGCTAATTAACATTGTGATTTTATTCAAATTAAGGTAAAATAGTATGTTTTCTTTTTTTCAGTGTTTTCGTATTGTTTTCCAAAGTTTAATATTTAATAAATAATAATTATGTGATTCGTAATGGTTTTTTTTAATTATTTAAAATTTTAGTAAACAAAAATTAGGTAGTAGTAACACTAAAAAATATTAATTTCATAGAATACTGTCTAAATGATGGAGAGATTGACCGAGATATTAAGTACAGAATCAGATCAGGTTGGCTTAAATGGCGACAGATGACTGGGATGATAATTATGTGATCCTAACATGCCCGTAAAGCTGAAAGGTAAAATGTATAAATCGGCTATAAGACCTGTATTGATGTACATACTTATGGTTCAGAATGCTGGGCAGTGAAAGGGACTGATGAAAGACGATTGCATGCAGCGGAAATGAGAATGCTTCGATGGAAGACTGGAGTGACGAGATTAGATAGGATAAGGAATGAGTATATTGGAGGAAGCTTGAAAGTAGCGCCAGTGAATGAAAAGATAAGAGGTAAGCGTTTGTCGTGGTATGGACATGTTATGAGGAGGGATGAAAGTCACATAACAAAACAAGTTATAAGTATGACTGTGGATGGCTATATAAGCAGAGGGAGACCGAAAAAGAGATGGATGGATTGTGTGAAAGATAATATGAGAAAGAAAGGACTGGATGCCGCGATGACGAGTAATAGAGAGGAATGGAAGGAAAATACGCATTGCGCCGACCCCATATGAATGGGATAAGGGCAGGAAGAAGAAGAAGACTGTCTAAAATGGTTAAAAATTTAAATAAATCACATTATAAAGTCAATTTGTTACGACAGTACGGCGCAGGGGTCACAATAAATTTCCGGGAAGAAAAGCGTAATAGCTTGTACAGAATAAAACATCTTGTGATTACTTCGTATTCAATGTTTACAGTTTTTTGTGTTATGTTTCATAGAGTAATGCAATAAAACATTTTTAGTCGTAAGAGAATTTTCCATGCAATAAAGCTGTTATTGTCAAGTATTTTAAAGAAATATTAATTGAAAAAATCTGAAAAAAATAAGAGTGATAGACTGATACTCAGAGAAGCCAAAAATCAAATAACATTAAAAAGGGCGTAACCGGCGTTTACCGCTATATTGCCCGGGGCCAGCGATATGTTGAGTACGTGATTTTAATGAAAATCAATCAATCAATCTCGTGATACAGCTTCCTAATGTGTGCCTATAGATATTGTTCATTAAGTAAGTAAGTTCAATATCCACAAATCCTAATACTAGTTTTTGATTAAGTTAAAACGTCATTTTGCTAAACGAACCTAAAGGAACTGCAAGATATTGCACCTATATTTCTGTGTAAAGTACCAATAACCCCAACTTCAAAAATCAGGAGCTAGCTCACAAATTCATAATGGTCAAGAGTCACCTGCAGACATTAAGTTATTGGCCTATAAGATGAATTCATTGCGGATCTTAAATTGAATAGATCTGCGTGGGATTAGCAGATCACAATGCAGACGCATGCCAACCGAGCCTGCGTGACGTCACAATTTAGTGTCAACGATCGTGATTGATAGACTATTAACAATAAATATGTAATGAATACTTTAGTTTTATTAAAATTGATATCAAACTTTTTGAAAGTTGATATTAATAGTGATTTTAGATTGTCACAAAGTTGAGGCAATTTAAGATCAGAGAGCGTCGACAATGTTACGATTGCGGTAGTTATTATACGATACTCAAAGAATTGTATTACTCACTTCCATAGGGCATTGAATAATAAAAAGGTCGACTAGATTACGTCCGGATTAGATTGGAAACGCACCTGTTACTAACACCTACACGTAAGTACGTACCTAATACGTTTACTAACATTAATCTATCGATTGAGTTATCGGGACTACGAAGAATACCTATCACCATTTTATCTATATCAAGATGTTCTAATTCTAATTTTAAAATGTGTGTAATAGTGCCCTCATTCATCAATCAGTCTGTTGAATTATTTATTTATCGATACCACTGATTTTAACTACCACCATCGACAGGTGATCGGCCTTAATGTGAAAACAAATTACAAGTTTTGAGAGTTATTAGCACAAATATGTGTGTATTAAGCATGTATAATGATCATTTATTGGTAATTATTTTTTAAATACTTGTACTTTTACTTTCACAAGAGTACCGACAGCAATTAGCAGATAATATACATTATCTATAATTATTTATTTATTTTAATGTTACACCCAACAAAAAGCTGCTATTCATTACTTGTGATTGATACTCAACACTTTAATTTAAGCGATCTTAAAGAGTCAAAAGCAACTTCCGTCGTAGCTACAAATGTAGGAAAAAATATATAAATAATGTACCAAACAAAGAGATAACATTGACTTATTGCAAGTGCGTTAAAGTAGCTACTTATGAGCCAAAGAAGGATATCTTAAAACAGGTGAACGTCGACTATAAATATTTAGGAAAAAACTTATCTGTGAAGTGGTTCCTACAACTACAACTCGACAGGTGTCAATATAAGTTGTTGATGTATACCCTCTTGTTCCATTTCATTTCAAGATAAAGCATAGCAGCAAAATGTACGAAAATAGACGTACATATGCAATCCATTAGCATACAGAGTTAAACATGCCATGGTGCACTCTGTTCAAAAATAACTAATTATAAGATTGACTGGTTTATTTATACTGAGAAACAAATACTAACAAGTCGAGGGATCAAGCAGCCGAGGTGGCAATGAGCCAGTCACGATTATCGTAGGGCTCGGCAAACGTGCTAATAGCTATCTTTGTTATGTAGATCAGTGATAGTTGAGACGAGCTGTCAGAGCAACGCAGATCTAAAGATTTCTTTCTTAGATTATAAGAGCATTGAATTTAGAAACAGTTTCTCTTAAAATAACAATGTTTGCAATCAAGCATAGCATAATTTTAGACAGAAAGAAGACTAACCAATCTTTTCTGTAAATGTATTCTTTGTTCTTTAGGAGGACAGAATAACTACATAATAATATGCGTTAATAGAATACAATATAGGTACATAGGAGCTATTTTTCGCCTACTTAAACAAATGATAGTGACTGGTATGCGAGGACAGATTTGCCCATGCTATACATAATTCATTACAAAACGACTGACACGCGCCTGCTTCGGTGCGTGCTTTTAACTAAAGATTGATTAAGCTGTGCGCATGAATGAGGCATTGCCAAAGTCACAAATGGTAACTATTGCTTGTTGCCACTCGTTCATGCGAAATAGTCTATTGTTGACTTACGCCATTTATTTCAATCAGCTTTTCAATCAAAATCCCTTGTGCCTAACCGTTGTACAATTACTTTTATCTGAAGATTTATTTTTATATACAGACTTAAATATTGTATTGTGTGACCTCGCAATAATGTACATTATATAGATAGATATATTTGAACAATCATACCCTCGCTAAAAGCATAACAATTCCCAAATCGCCATGGCGTGTTTGAAGAAACTTCAGTTAAAATGAAGCCCCTTTAGGCCTTATTACAAAACACAAGAGTGCCTTTGAATTGGGTCTGAATTATATTACATTACTATAATAACAAAAGGTTCGCCAAAGATCAACAAAGAACTTAAAGAGGTATTTGTTGAAAACCAGAGTTGTCTATCAATCTTTCTAAAATAATAATGACTATTCCAAGATTGAGGTATTTTACATGTTCAATATATCGTAGAGTTTTCATATTAAATATAAATAAATAAATATCTTGGGACAGCTCACACAAGGCCATCTGATCCCAAACTAGGCAGAGCCTGTACTATGGTAACCAGACAACTGATAAACATACTTATATATTTCTAAATACATACATATTATAGATAAATAACACCCAGACACAGAACAAATGATCGTGCTCATCACACAAAGATTTTTCCTGGGTGGGAATCGAACCCACGACCTCCGGCTTAGCAGTCAGGGTCACTAACCACTAGACCAACAGGCCCGTCAGACATTTATTTTCATATTACCTTAAGACATTTTTTGATTGAGTTGTTCGTTCAGAAATATTTAACGATCAAACCTACAAGTCTGCAATCTAATCATGTTTAGCGGGTTACCAGGTAGAAACCTACCTACTTAGCTACGCAATAAAATCTACACTCCAAAATAGCTATAAACATAATAGAGTGTGTTTAAATTCGCAGCCAAATAACATGCGGCTATTAAATGTTTTAGCCGACATTGTGACAAACTGTAACTGCAACCTAGTTGGCCCAACGCCTGTAAATTTTACCCGTAATATGATTTGCAGCACATGGACTTTTAGGTCAAACTTTCCGCATTTATTTTCATATTGAATTAAAAGACTTCTCCCATGAAATTAATTATAATATCACACAACATATATAAATAATAATCCATTAATTATTTTCAAATCTTAAATATTTTTAACAGACCTACTGCAAAAATGGAGGCAATGCAATAAATCAAATTATTTAATATCTAAATATACGACTGCAATACGAAATACAGGCACACTAAATTGCAAAAACGTGACTGTGTATGGTCGGGAGGTACTTGTTTATCCGAACTCATAGATACATAATAATAATGTATAATCATATTATTTACTGCGGGTTTTATTATATGTTTACAAATGTCGGCGATCCTATTGATGGAATGTAATGGCTAACTTTTGAGCTTCCGATTAAAATATACATTTTCACAAGGGAAAATGATGGAACTGTTAATCCGAGATCTTTTGAATATATGTATTGACGGGCCTGTTGGTCCAGTGGTTAGTGTCGATGACGGCTAAGCTGAAGATCGTGGGTTCGATTCCCACTCAGGACAGATCTTTGTGTGATGAGTACTATAATTTGTACTGTGTCTGGGTGTATGTATATCAGTTGTCTGGTTACCATAGTACAGGCCCTCCTAGTTTGGGATCAGATGGCCGTGTGTGAGTTGTCCCAATATTAAAAAAAATATGTTATACATAAATGTACGAAAATAGTCTTCATCTGACGTAAACATCGATATGAATAGATATGCATTCGAAGCACGAAGACTGAGTGACTCACACTAACTAATACTGTGACTCAGCTAAGGCATCATTTGCACCTTAAAGGTCTCCCAAATGATGTCAACAAACAAGATCCAACCAGACGTTGTTTTGTTTATTTAGGGTAAAGAAAAATTTTTAATGTACATCAACAAAGTCCTCAAGATCCGGCCCCATTTCCATCGTCAGATGCATTATCGCAGGTAATTGTTATGACTTCCCACGCAATAAGTAAACACTCGAGCAAATAGCCCGTAGCTCACTCAATACTAAACGATAGGTTAAAAACGTCATTACAATAGTTTTTAGCAAATAGCCAATCATACACAAAATAAAGTTTGAACATAAAAAAAACGACTGCACGCATAGTCGAGTGGTATAGATCACCACGCTAATTACCACTGTGCGTGACGTGCTGCAGGTTCGATCCCCGCATGAGACAAACATTAGTGGATAACACAAGTTCCAAGTCGGGGTGTTCTTTGTGCATGTGATTTGAATGTTTGTGAAACCCCCGCGGCACAAGGATTAATATTAGTGCGGGCGTAGTTTTTTTAAAGAATGAAAAAAAAGAAAAGTAGTGGATGAAAGTTTTCATGTCGGTATCAAAAGATATTGAAGTAGACTCTACGCAAACTTTAAATCTAGTAGTTGCAACATTAGCTACTTATCAAAGAAGACTGTAGTAGCATTTTGATTATAGTGAGAATTGCAACAGACCAACAGTACTTAATAACGCATTAGAGGCGCATGTATTGCGTTGTTTATGGAGAAGACGTGCCACCTGCTGCAAGCTTTCCTTCTATTTGTCATAATTATTTATGTTAGCATTTAACTTTCCTTCATTCATACACAAAGTACAGTCAGCAACAAAAGTTCATGATAGAAATCTGTTTTACAAAAAACCAGTGTAAAACAAATTTTTAAGTCCATAATTTTATGTTTCGACTAACTAACAAAACAGCATTGTCACGAAGTGTGTTCGCTATGATTATTTTTATTGCTCAAATTATAGGTACATCAATTATACTGTACAGTCAACAACAAAAGTTTGTTAATATAACACAAACTTGTGTGGTTGACTGTACTTTATGTTATTATTTCTAAGTTATAGGTGTGTTTTTGTGATTAAAGTTTTATATGTGGGATTAACGACTACAGGTAGTACCCACGGCGTAACATGGTAGAATTAATTTATAAGTGCAAAAGCGAACAAAAAGTATAAAAACAATTGACGATTTCAATAAATAATTGACGCATTTTACATGTAAGTACCTAAAGAGGACAATGTGTCAATTACTTGTACATAGTTTAGTGAAAGATTCAAGTGTTGAAGTGTGTGTATTTAATTGAGTAATACGCAATAAAATGAGACAAAAGTCGTGAGAGAAGAAAGTTATAGTCGCGGCAACCAGGCCGACTGACTTCATTACGTTTCTTGTAAGAATGCAATTATGTAGCGAGCTTGTTACGTAATCAGTAATATTTGATATACTGGTGCAAGACCGGTTCAAATTAAGAAAAAACTTGTGCCAAGCACGAGCCAGGAAAGACAAATGTGCTTTTGTTTTAACTTTACAGAATTCCTGTCTTTTCGTTTTATGTAAGTACGGGATTTTATAATTATGATAATTGTGAATTTTTTAATGGGTTTTGTGAATTTGAGAGCTATGCAACCGAACAGAATAAGATTTTATTAAGCACCTACTGAAATACGTCAATATGCAGGTCTCAACTTTGCATTTGACTGGCTTGACCTGACTGCTAAGCCGGAGGTCGTGGGTTCGATTCCCACCCGGGATAAATCTTTGTGTGATTAACACGATCATTTGTTCTGTGTCTGGGATTAAGTTATCTATAATATGTATGTATGTAGTAATATATAAGTATGTGTATCAGTTGTCTGGTTGCCAGGTACAGGCTCTGCATAGTGGGATCAGACGGCCGTGGGTGAGATCGTCCCAAGACATATGTATAAAAAAATATATATATTATGACCTTTAGTTGTTAAAGTTATCGCTTTTTACAAGTAAAATGGTATACTGATTGTCGAATACAGGATACACAGTAGCCGACTGCTGTTTCCACATGGGCGATCACTGGTGAATAGGGTAACTTGTTTGCAGCACTTATGTTATTATCCAATCATTATGATTGTTTTTACTTTAAATGTGACCTTTCTTTGTTAAACTTCTCTAAAATAAAACACGGCTCGGTTTCCAAGCAAATTGAAGCAATAATTACTTCTACGGATATTAAGTAGTGAAACCGACATTAAAAATTAGATTTTATTTTTATAGTTTGTAGCCTACGTGCTCTAGAAGATAATATCGTCACGTCAGTAGAGCGAAATGACACAGAATTGTGAGATGAAAGTCATTGTCACACTGGGTACGTCGCGTTATAATAATGGTAGGTACGCATGTGTGCTCTATCTACATCACAAAGGTTCATCATAGGAATAGTAGAAGACAAGAAATTTTGATAGAAAATAATGTATGATTAACAAGTAATTTCGCAATAGACGTTCCGTGTTTTATCTTTGTTCAGCCAAAGAATGTATGTATGTACCTACGCATATAAGTATCATAAAGCTATCAAAACATCTGTCGAAGGCTTGAAGGTTTACAAACTTAGTTGTAAGGCTGTAAGGTAGATAAAGGAATATATTGTACCTATAATAGTACTAAAACCTAAAGAGTAAAGACGATAAAATGTACATTCTCTACATATTTGATAGCAAATACTCAGGTGTGTTTGAAGAAGTAAGAAGATCATATACCTACCTACATACATACAATATGAAAACTTATCCTGGTAATTGACTGAATATTAACCTGGATACGATACAAAACAACCTCTTTAGTAAAAATACATCAACTAAAGCTAACGCTTTGAGCTTACCTAGAATTACCTATACATATGTAGGGAGATAAATATAGCTAATAAATTATTACAAAACTAGGTTCAGCCCGCGACTTCGTCTGCGTGGACTTCAGAATTTGATCCCTCGGGAACTACTTAAGGAATCAGGATAACAGGTAGCCTATGTTCTTTTGCATGTCAAAGGCTACATGCATGCCAAATTTCATCCAAATCCGTACAGCCGTTTTTGCGTGATTGAGTAACAAACACTTTCACATTTATAATATTAGTAGGATTTACTACCTAGCTTCAGAACTACTTAAAGCACTTTAGGTTAAAACGCTAATTAATTTTAATAAGTCATAAAGTTTAGGTAGATGGCCTGGCTAAGCGTCGGCATTCCGGAGCGTTATCATAACAAAACATCTCATCATAAACGTAAGACATTACGTACTCTTTATTATAGGTAACGTGACCCTTGTCGCCCTTTCCACGAAACTCAACACCGCTGGATTCTTAAGAGGCTTTACCTAAATGAACGATTGCAGGTCAGGATTAAGCTCTACGTCTATAATGTTTAAATAAACTTTAACATAACCTTTGGCATATTCGTTTTAAAGTTATCATGGTAAAGGCGAATGGATTAAACCAACCATCGTCCCGACTTATCGCAACTGTACGTTATATTCCGACTGGATTCAGCTGGCTTAAATACTTCGACGAGTGTTGGAGAACTGTTCCTTTATTGCTAGTTTAAAAGTTTTTACGAGAACTCTTTTCTTAAATTTGTGAGTTTATTTCGTTTTGCAAGCCTTCTCCAAAGTCCCTAAAAGATCCTAGATTCCTATATTAAGTTGTACCCGTTTACAATTTTGAGACAGCACTTTGCATACTCTAGTATGTTTAGACTAGAATCCTTATCTTCAAAGCTCCGTCACACGTGTTTTAACAGGTACAATTTAAGGGGCCTAGTTTATAATGTAAACAGCCTTGCGTGGTGGGTGTAAGGCAAACGTGGTAACTGTACTCTCAAGATAAACGGTTGAGGCCCTCTGAGCCGCAGGTGTTACGTAACTGCGCCGCAGCCTGCAGTACCTATCGACCGGTCACCTAACTGCATACCACATTAATGCACAATATTCTTCATAACTTATTCTTCTTAGAAGTGAATTTCCTGCCTACACATCGAAGTACAAGAGATAGATAGGTAAGTAAAATTATTATACAAAATTACCTTTGAATTCAATAGAATGACACTTTTACCGACCAGTAAATCATTTTTGATCAGAAAATTAGTCCTATCGTGGTACCTACTTCTGGAAAAGAAACATCTTATCGAATCAAAATTACCAAGTTTATCAATCCTTACATAATTGTGCTTTGGCAAGTCAAGACATATTATTGTGCTTTAGTATTATTCAAGGAATATCAGACTTATGTGCGTTTCTAAGAATAAATGAAGGCATGGAATGATCAATGTCGTTTCACAAGAATATAAATAAATATAAACCAGTTCTACAATTATAAGAGCAGCTATAAACTATTGCTTATACCATGCATAGTTACTTGCAATAGAATCGGTTACATACATTTATACATGTATGCCTTCAAATGGGCTTTAGATTGATTAATATTTTTAACGCTTGTGGCCCTTAGAAGTTCAAAAAGATCTTAAATTCAACTGGGTATGTACCACTTTCACCAGAGTTAAAGTCTCGCGGATACATATTTTGCATTGTAACTAAATATATCTAAGTGTATAAATATCTCGTGTGACAGTGTTTATAATCGAATTCCTTCGAAACGTCACAGATTTTAAGATAGATTTTGTGTACATACCTATATTTGGTTGGGCTGGGAATAAATAGATCGTTGACTATTTTTTATACCCCTAGGCGACAAGGGTAGCCTTCTCCAGAATATGGCAAAACAACGTTTGCTGGGTCAGCTAGTGATGTATATTGTTACCGCAGACACTAAGAATCAATTACTTAAGCCCCAGACGCAATAGTTAAAGAGACTTAGGTGGGTACATTGACACCAAATTTCTAATCTCATAATGAAGACTCGCTTTTATTACCTCAAGAGCAATGAAGCTACAATTAAATTGCACAAATGTGCCGCCAACCATCAAGTTTAACGTCAATGCAGTTTATTTCTAAAGGCATGAGTTAAACGGTAGAGATTTCGTTTAAGATTGTAAAGGTTCGATAGAACGTCCGCTGCATTCCAATGTTCCTTTCACGCTTCGCAATATTCTGTGCAATGTGCCATCGGTTAAATGTCGAAGACCAGATTGCTTTCAAAGCGACCTTACACCAAATAATATAGAACAAAGTATGGCAGCGTCTGCAATAAATGCATAAAACCCATTCGTCCGTATACAGAAAATATTTTTCGCATGTTCACTGGAGAAGAACCCGCTTTTTTCAATTTCCGCTGTGGAACATCAAATATTATCAAAATAAATAGTTTGCGGCTTTCCTATACTTAAAACTTGTAGTTTTCAGAAAAAAAAATTATAGCTATTAAATCTGTCCAACTATAGATTCAGCACGCGATGCTGAATGGTAATCTGTTACGTGTACCTACCCGAGAAGGGTTTCAAGACCGACGAGGTTCTAATTTGTATCATTATCCAAATTGATACCTTAAGGAACTCAAACAATTATTGTAAGTTCGGAACAAACTCAAGGAATCTGGAAAGGGAAAGAAAGTTTTTTGTTGAACGTTGATCGTTGTGGATGGCGGTGTGCGGGCGCGCACGCCGGGCACTCACCCTGCGGGGTGGGTGAGACGCGGGTGGAGGGGGGACCTACTACAACCATACCATACCTCAGCTGTGCTACGGAAGTGCTTACTGATGCCTCTCCTACATAGATATCTTGGTTAAAATCCATCATTAAGGAGTTTTAATGAATACCATAAAGAAGACAGTAATCGAAGCATAATAAGATAGACTTTTTATCCGATCTTGAACAATAATAATAATTTTGTATACTTGTAACTTGTACTTTGTTCAACAAAGAAGTCTTTTAAGTATCGTTAAAATTATGATTCTTATGTCGTTATCCTATATATACATTCGCCTCAAACATTCAGCTTTTTTCGTCCATATTATTCTAAAGAGTGAAAATAAGATAATTCTAAAATGGCGCCATTACTTTCGCTAAGATTGACAAAAAGCTCTCATAAATTTTAGGGGTGGTACAAACAAAATGTTATAAGGAATTCGTACCACTCAGAGCTCGCTAAAGAATTTTGCCATTTTAGCCTTATTGTAATTCTCCAAGGTAATGAAAAAATAATCTTTTCTATTCGCTTTAATCTGGCGGGATGTCTAACTCACTTTGAGCAGTGGATGCAATTTTACAACGGATGATAGTAGATGCTTGTGATCTTCTCTGAATACTACACAAATAATCATTTTAATAGGTAGTTATAACACTAAGGTAGTCGGTTTTTATCAAACATACGTATAAATTTTCTAAGGTACATATTTTTAGTCGATGTATGACTAATCTTTAAGGTTCATTCACATTCTTTTGCACTTCAAAAACTTGCATTTTAATTCAAATACCCAGGTACCTATATCTTACAAAAAATGTGTGATATGGGTCTGCAAATTGCCATGACGGTACCTAAATTACTTTTGGAATTTTGTGCTCCATACAATGTTGTCCAATCGAGATTGAATGTTATTTTCCATTAGTTACCTATTGGATTTATTGGGATAGTTTTATAATGCCGTTGTTAAACTGACAATTTATTATTTTTCTGTGACTGATAATCTCCAATTTTATCTTAGCATAATTTTCGTTGGTGGGATTATGAATTTTCAAATTACGGCCATTTATGCAAATCAGAAGGATTTGTTACAAAAATATTTAACTTTTAGCGGGACAACCCAACAAAGCCTTTTTGGCCAGACGATCTACAATCTATTCAGTGCCAGCCATAACATCCTGTGCAAAACTAAATATTTTAGCGGACTTGCCAAATTCCTAAATGTGTTCCGAACGTCATAAAAATATAACGTCACAAATATTACGAAGAATTCCTAGTAACAAGTGCTTCTCAAACAAAACCTATGGCTTTGAACTTCTCGCCGCCATTCAATTCCACTGAACAAAGGTCTGTGGACAAAAAACTTTACTTACGAAGGTCTAAGCTACCTGCTTCAAAGACAAATGACGCTAGGAAAGGCCTCTGAGGGGACGAATATTAGAAGTGGAAGTACCTACAGTACAGTCGATGACACATCGCCCCCGCCATATTTGATTGGATGTGCCCAAAATTTTTGCTAAGTATTTGTTTTACCTACATGTTATAGCAGCTGAATTATCACGTCATAGAATGACTCATAAAAAAATCAACACGAGTTCCTAAGCCTTTCATCTAGGCATGTACAAGAGTACAAAAAATATGAACCATACAACTTTTTAGTGACGGTTGGTATCGAGTTTTTTTTGCAGAGAAAAACCCAGTAGGTAGGTAGGTACCTATTTCTATTATTTAAATATTCGATTGAATTTATTGTAGAAACAGTTGCAGCGTTTTTAGAATTAAGGAATGTGTTCATAATCTCATTGATCTATCAACCGAAATGAAAAGTTTGTAGTTTTCTCAGTATCCAATGATTAGACAGTTTTATTTATTTATAATTATATTTATTATATTATAATCATAATTATACTTTAGCATGGACCTAGTTCCATTTAATAATAGGTACATACATAAAGTGTAGTAAATTAATTTCGTGCTGCGTTAGTTTGTTTATTAATAATACTTCCTGACAAAATAAAACACAATGATAACCTTTGATACATTGCAGCTCAAAAGTGGGTCACCCTAAAAATATTTATTAAAGAACTGCTATTTATTTAACTCCGCTGGTAATTAAACAAAGAGCACTCTCAGATAACAGATAAGACATTCAAATTTAACTGCGTCGGCGGGTACCATATGCAGTGGATCGCTCACTGGTTAGACCTGAAAGGTGTAATTATAACAACAAACGTGTAAGTGAGTCGAGTCCACCTGTAGGCCGTAGGCACCACCACCTGGCCGGCACACGTTAGGGTGGCCGGTGGCGGCGATGGCGTGCACCGTACTCAACTCAACCGCTCGTGTTTATCTCATCTACAAATATTTAAACGTTGCGTGATCAACATAAGATGCTTTCGACCCAACCTGGGCGGTTCTTCGAAGGCTTAACAAAGATAAAAAGATCAAAATCCTTTTCTAAAGCCTCGTAATATATACCGACTATAATTATACTAAACTAGTCGAGCAACTGTCTAGTAACTTGTACAATATCCGGTTTGCCGTACCTTATTTGCTGGCGGCATCAAACACTCTTCTGTCTCGGAGGATATATTTCTTCATTTACTGCAATCTTTTGAATAACACTTAAGTTATCGAAACACTACGTACACTTTACACTACACACAAAAACTATAATTAACTGATAATTTCCCTCTGCTGCTGTTCACCAGTTTGTTTTTAATTCAGTTGCAACTTGTTTGTAATTGTCGACTATTTTTAATTTAATATTATCACTTTTTTATTGTTTTGTTTTATCGCATGTGAAATAAAATTAATTTCGATCTGTGATTATATCGGAGAACGCTCGCGGCCGTCCGCCGTCGACTGTTGGAGTAGTAACGTACTAGCATCGCGGCAACCACCACATTGAGTGGGAGGAGGACCATGAGACAGTGCTACGGACAACGCATACGCTAGACAGAGACAGCTATAGACGTCATCACTAGTACATCTATAAAGCAACTAATGAAAACCGTCCTGAAAACAAATTAAATGACTCACAATGTGGTGTATCTACATTTTTACCGTATAATACTGGTTTTACCTGTGTCGGACTGCGTGCCAATAAGGTAATTTGAATTCCTGTAGAGTGAAAAAGACGGAGATTTGTGCCGAAGGCTCTATAAGTATAAAGGGTTACAGTTTGGAAAGAAAATGTTAATAAATTAAATTTGAATACTGGGTTCGTTAACGGTCACGACAAGCTACATGAGTGAAACGAGATACTTTAATCTGCTGTTGATAATAACAAACCGGTCGCAGCCTCTACTTTAAGATTAGTTTAATTCAGCAGTTAATTTAAAAAATTCCCACCGCATAACAATAGAGCATGAGCACTTTCTAATACAAGAAACATAAATAGAAACAAAATAAGCGCTTAATTTGTTAATTCAATAATCACGTTCCGGGTGCGTCAATAAACACAAATTCGTTGTGCAAACCGTAGGGCAATGAGGTGGCTGTACTGTAATACTATGATTCAAAATGCAAGAACGCGGTTACTCGTCTATTTGCCTTTCTTGCCGGACAAAGAAAAGCTTCACTTTTACCAATTAGCTGTGCGGCTCATGAGCTCCGACAGACGTGGCATTGTTTCCCAAAACAAGTGAAAATCTATTCGATATCGACACACTTTCGTTACACCTGCCGCGAATCTCCATTGTATCACGTTATTTTTAAATGGTCTTCCTATGATTCTTCTTTAAACGCACTAATTATTTTTAACAAAAAATGTGTAACAATAACATAATAGAGCGAAATAAATATGAATGTAAAAACTTTTTATTGGAGGCATGTTTTATTTTATCGTTCTAGCATCATTAGTATCGGTACTCATTCAATAAATATCGGTTATACTGACATAAACGGCAACTTTGTACATAAATACCTGGCTTTTAAGAGAAGCAAAATTATCTACTTATTACAATCATTCATTTTTCTAAATTATATAATTTTGAAACTGTGTCATTAGATGAGAAGTCCGAGAGCTTTCATTGTTTTCTTGCCGCTTCAAGCTGTAATTATCGCTTTTTAAAAATTAGCCGTCTGCTAAGTGACCTATAATAAAATGTGCTCACATTGGAAACATTGGTCAATTGATTAACATGCTTTTTTGGTAATACCATAAGAAATACGTCGTTAACTAGTATCTAAAAAGTTCATTTTATTTAACTGTTAGAAAATGTTTAAGTAACAAAAATATTGAGATAATACAAAAGTAACAAGTAAGAATAGAGAAAGTAAATACTTTCCATTTCTACACGTTTTTTACATGAAACAAATGACTGATTTGCTTAAAAAGTCGACAGCATAAAATTCATCATTATCAGCTTTTTCTTAACGTGAAAGAAAATGGGAATTTAAAATACGATTTGAAACATTTATTTCAATACTCAAGTGAAACTCCAATATAAAATCATTTAATGATTCATCATCGATATTTGTAGTTCTTTTTTAAAAAGGATTTATGGAAGCTCTTAACAATTAGAGACTATCCAAAACGTCGGCCATAAAGCAAGTTCTTGCTACATTTATAACTTACGGATGTGAGTTAAGTGAAGTAAGGTATGCTTCGGCGAAGCCCCAATTTTCGCCAGATGTCACCACGTGATCTGCATGGTATTAGAGCCATAAGCCAATGGAAATCAAACCAACAACTGACCCCTTTACGCAATGAATAGTAATGGCCTTACTTGGATTGTTCACGGTACGACTCATGCCAACATATCGATTATATATGCATCAGAGCAAGCTTTTGTGGGTTGCGGCGTGCCGCCAGATTCGTCATTGGTGTGTCCAACTTTAATATTGATGATATCAAAGAAGAACCTTATTATGATTGCAAATCGTGGTAGTACGTACACACTACACAAGATAATCCTCTTTACATCACAGCGTAACTGACAGGTCTGGTGAATGATATGAGCTTGCAAGTGGCCACTAGTGAAGACATTGTTAGTCAGAGCTAGAATGTTAAAGTTATACTATTGTGGTCGGACAATCGATTAAGTTGAAAACAATAGTCAGTTGAAAACACGTGCGGTTCATTCAGATATAATGGGAAATTTTAACGTTAGGTAAGCTTTGGTGTATCTTTCCTCATTCACAGCTTTAGGTACCATGTCCGGTTATTTTAATTAACATGCTTGCTCGCCTTAGTTTAAAACTTACTAAAAACTTTTGAAATATCCCATTAGTTTCAACGAAATTAAGGGACATCTATCGATTATTCGATCGTCACATAGGTGCTCTATCATAAATTTGATTAAAACGACTTCCATAAAGGTATTGTCGATTAAGGCTAAAGAGCACTTACTCCATTTACCTTCGTCAACAGCCTTTAACCTTAAATCCGGAAATCATAGCCCTCTTACATTGCATGTTAATGTTGGGATTTTATAGCATATTGCGTCATTTTATTATCCTTTGTATTAGTAAACAGGTTCACCGTGATCTACCTTCAACATACCATCACTAATGCTGTAGCGATCGAAGTTCTGAGTTTCCGACTATTTGTATCCATTCGAAGGACGAAGTATAAATATTTAATTTCTATATTGATCGAGTCGGATAATTTCCACAATGAGTCCTATTTGTGTCAAGTGGTACGTTCCTACTTACATTATGTCCATATTACAACATGATGAAATATTAATGGCGTCGCCGTGCCAGCAATCTACTTCGAAAAATATAATACAATATTTTTTTTACTTTGAAAAGTAGAGCAAGTGGAATTAACGTAGACGAATAAAAAAAAAATTAAAATCTCGAAACGCAAGAAACTGTTTATGTTAAAAGTACCTAATCTCAGTCTGTAATCCAAGGATTGACGATTGTCAATTTAGTTTAGTTGAATAATATTTAATAATACAAACGTAAAGTTATCTTTTTATAAACAAAATAAATTGTAGATGTTATTTTCTATAATGGAAAGAGCAATCGACAGGACATGAAATTTCAATCGCGGGTTCCATTACGGCGACATTAGAGCCTGGAATTGTCGGGTTGAGTGGGGACACCGGATCGATGTGAAACTCAAATTCACTTTTCTTGCCAAAAACAACGTTTGCGCTAAGATTAGATCGAGGTTCACTGCAGTAAAAATGCGGTATTAAAAACGCCATGATCGCGTCGAAATAGACCCGTTTTGCGCAATTAACGAAGGAAATGAACGAATCGGGTTAAATGTATTTGCGCAACGTTAATGACATATTTAAAAACTAGTATTAAATAGCTTGACGTGATTGAATCAAGTTTATTATGTATAGTGTTAACTATTATCGCTACTAACGTGTTGTATGCACATGCTTTTAAAGAAAAAAATATTCTATCAAGTTTCAGAAACAAGTATTTTATAATATTAAATAATAAAAAGAAGATTAAATTATTGGAGATCAAAAAGTAGGTATATATACAGCTACTGATGCAGTAATTAAAACTTAAAATATATATATATTGATTGAACCCTCAGAAATTGTAAACATCGATTCAAGATCCGACTTGATTTCAATAACAGTTAGTTCTATACCCCGGAGGTATGAGATGTCAATCAACTTCTCGATAACCAAATACATAATGCAATAGAATTTGTTTGTATCCACATTTAATTCTATAAAGATTCAAGATTAAAGATTCTATCTTGTCAATGTATATTGCGAGCCTGACAGATTAGGCGGAATTCCTATTAGGGTGTCTAAAAGGAGCGCTCGCAACGTAAGTAAATTGACCTCTGCTTATTGTCCGGCCCACTTTCAATCTCGTAGTCACGTCGGATTAACTTTCAGTTAGGGAAGCCAAAGCTCCATATTTTTACTTTTTTATTTCTTAATTATTTTGTGGTTGCGGAATATTAGGAAAACCAACGTCAAGGTTAAAATTAATGCTTAGAATATAGCACAATCAAAGCTTGACTACTCTAACTGCACCGTTTGGGACAAAAATGTGATATTACTTTGCGAATGAACAAACTATTCTTCTACGTTATCTCACGAGCCTGAATACCTCGAGCACAATAGGGAATTACACCTCACTATGCAATCCCGACGACTACACATGCACATGATGCCTACACAAACTTCTGCTATTTCCAAACAATACGTCTAGACTTTTCATTATGCAGTATCCTTTTCACGGTGAAGTCACACAGCGACACCATGGTGCTGCTATCGTAATGGAAATATGGAAATTATAACAAAAAAAGGTTATTATTACTAGGTAAACTTTCACTTGATGAACTGAAATAAGTACAGAAACTACGTATACATACTCCGTACTCCATAAGTCCGTAATCATATCTGAAAAATCAGGTAGGTAAATGTAGATTCTTCCCAACGTTATATTTCAGAAAAGCAACTTTTCATTAAACGAGAATCACGTACCTACGTTTAAAACTTCAAAGCACGTGGTTTTGTGAAATTAATATTCTTTTTCAGTTCGTGTTTCAACGTTAAAAGCTAACGGAGCCTGAAAGAATATTACAGCGAAGTTTTTATTATAAGAGCAAATATTTTCATTTCATAATGAAAATTAATTTTCCTCTCAAATTTTCAGTTCGTTTATCAACTGAATTTTTTTACTTACAAACGTAATTCAAAAACCCAAAGACGAAACAAATGAAAAGAACTTATTGTGTGGCTTTGTGGTAAATGAAGCGTGACAGGCGACAGTTCGTGTCGCACAAGTACTGGGTAAACACGAGCTAGACAGCTGACACCGGCTTACAGCTACAACACAGTAGGACTACCACTCTACCACTTTAATATTTCATAGCGTGATGAGACAATGGCGGTCACTTTGCTTTATCTTTGGCAGGGAAGTAAGTTACGACTGCGATCGATATTAACGTCTGAGTCTTTTCTAACGTAAAGCTTTTGAAATAAGGTTTTTCTCTACTTATAGGTTAGAAGTTTTATAGACTGACTTTTATTACACAGGATTAATTTAAAAGGAGTGTTTATATTAAACGAGGTAATCAGGTGCATAAAACTGAACAACTTTCCCCAAGAAACTTAGATCGATATCTTAAACTGGAAAATGAAATTTTCATACAAAGTGACAGGTCACGCGACTTATGTTTGTATGAAAAGATGATTTTCAATTTTAAGATATCGATCTATATTTCTTGGGCTGTTCACCTGTTTACCTTGTTGAATATACGCAATCTTTTTAAATTAATCCTGTATGAACTAAACTAATTTTTTGGGCGATTTTGGAACTTCTTTAAGCGATTTGGTGCATTTTTGTAAGCCTTTAGCCAGATTGGAAATTAGCCATACATGGAAATGGTATGACTGGTAAACTTTTATAAGTCAGAAATTCTTAACCACTTTCGAGTGTCATTCGCAGTATGTAACATACGCCTACAAAGTCATATATTATAAATGAAGTGCCAGTAACCATGATAAACAGTTACATTTACTTTGCGTACCTAATATTTGAAATGATTAACTTTCTTCGAGTAATTTGATATATTGTTAAGTATAACGATGTAGAATGTTATAGAGCTTTAGAAAAATAGTATTTCTACGTAACCGCATGGTTTTAGAGCTATGTTTAAAACCCATTAGGAGCCATTTCCACGTCGTCTAACCGGATGCCATAATTTATTAATAAGACAGAGGTCTTATTAAGAAATTATATAAAGAACTCCTTACATAGATTGCAGTTTTAAAAGACAATTAAAAGAAACATTACATGTTATAAAATAACGTGTTATTTTCGGAAAGTAGTGAAAAATAATGTAACGATAATTACATGGTTGTTACTCAAATTATAGGTTCAACGTCTGCCTATTTAAGCTTCGGGCAATACGTCATCGTTTTCCTCTTTGATCACCAAACTGTGACTGGGTAAATAGGTCGTACGGAACTTCAAATTATAGCTACATCCAGCTGAACAGCATAGGAATATAGGTACCAAATAGACCTAGTTATCGATTACTTATAGATCGATTATGATATAATTAACATGTTTGGTTTTTAAGTGCAATCGTTTAGGTTTGCAGGTGTTGTTACGATCAAAAGAGTTTAATGTGTTTAGAATAGTATATGGCGTAGTTTTGATGGGTTCTGTATATATCCATTTACAGTATGTATAATTGAACTCACATCTGCTATTGTATTATAATAATACTGCCATTGTTTAAACAGTTAAGATTAAGTCAAATATTATTACAAGATGGCTTTTCTTCCATAAATATTTGAAAAGTCTTGCACTTCATACACTTATAATATACTAAAATGATAAGTACCTAAATACTAAAGTGGGTATGTACCTATTTACTATTTAAATCTGAATATTGGATAATATAAAATAATAATAGAAAAAATATATTTTAAACTAGAGGAAAATGCTTTATAAAAATTCTATTATATTCCAATAAAAATAATGGAACAGTAAATATATTATTACATTTTCTGTCCCAGAAACTTGTCCGAGCGGTTGTATATTTTTAATACTAAATATAATACTAATAAATACTTAGTTTATGCTGTAATGTGTATCCTTATTAATTATTATTAAATTAAGTTTAATTTTGTACTAGCTTAACATTCTTCTCTATCTACATCACTACATAGTATGAAACAAAGTCGCGTCCCTATGTTGGTATGCTTAAATGTTTAAAACTTCGCAACGTATTTTCATGCGTTCTTTTTAATTAAATAGCGAGATTCAAGAGGATGGTTTTTATGTATTATACACGTGCAAAGCCGGAAGTGGTCCACTAGTGTTAAATAAAGCATACTCACCATTCCCAGATGTGGACCAGGCAGTCGAACATGACGCACCCATTGTCGGTGCTCATGCAGGACGCCGCAGGGGCTGCTGTCGCCATCTTGTATTTTCAGTAATTTCCGTCTACCGTCCCATCTAATTTCACTTACAAACTGTCCGCAACGAACTACAATAATCCAGCGTGGTGGTAGCGACGCCTAACAATTTTGTGAAGGTAATCTCTGGAAAGAGAAAAGTGCCAATTAGACTTGATAAGGTCGTGAACACTGTGATGAAATGAGATGAAAGTGAAATTATAGGTGTCGGTGTTTTATGATATCGTGCAAATGACAATTTCAAAACTATTAAGCCTAAACAATAGAATGTTTTTCAATTATAATTCTAATCTATTTAATGCCTAGAAAATTATAAATTTCTTTTGACTTGGTTGGACATCTTATTTTCATGATTTGTGCTCTATAAAAAGGTTATGGAAAGTGTTTGTCTCACATACACTCATTTCAATAGTGTTATTTAATTACGGAACAACTTCAAACAGCTAAATAGAAGAGTACATAGCTACTACTATACCTAATCAAGAATAATAGTAAACAATATAGCAGTACCTAATACTAGCTAACCATTAATTAGGGGTCACTTATTTTTTAACAGTTTGCTGGTAACACAGATGAACATGTTTATTTTTAAGTTACTTGAACTAAACTTTGAGACTAAAGTTTCCTTTCCGTGCAAAAACAAAAGGAAATTACAATTTTCATTAGGTATGTACAAAAAATCACTGCTTTTTTGTTTAGATTTAGACCCTTAAGATTAAAAGCTTGTTCAATTTGACGGCACGGATAGCCGAGTGGTATAGGTCATGCTAATTACCACTGTGCGCGACGTGCTACGGGTTTGATCCCCGCATGAGACAAACATTTGTGTGATCCACAAATTTTAATGCTTCTTCCAAGTCTGGGTGTTCTTTGTGCATGTGATTTGAATGTTTGTGAAACCCCCGCGACACAAGGATTAAATTCCTTAGTGCGGGCGTCGTTTTAAATTAGAAAAAAAATAAAGTCATCGGTCTGCCACGACACGAACTTAACACGAAAATAATCTTATTACCGTTTCATTGCTATCTCTTTACAAATTATTTAGAAATTGTCTTTACAACTAAGTACTAATCCATACCCTAAGGCAATAAACAAAGTAATGTTATCTTTAGATCAACAGAATTCCTACGAGAAGCTCTTGTCAAACGTTCGATCAACCGCAAAAATATCTGAGAATCGAACAGGTTGCGGCAACGTAACGGTACATAATCATTTTATTTATATTTACTACAATATTATGGGCTCTGGGCACAACCCAAATATTTTAAAGCTTTTATAGACAACTGCAATACCTGTTCAAGGTATTTAGGTTAGCCTTTTTTGCGCTAAGAGTAGGCACGAGTAGGTAAGCTGCTTGTTGTTAGAGTACATACCTACATACGTATCTACGTTCTTTTATTGTGAGAACGTCATATTAATAAGCTTATATTTTATTTGATTGACTTTATAATTAATAATACAGTATTAATCGACAGCGATGTGGAAAAGTTTTATGATGCTATTTTTTAGTTTTAGTTTTGTTTAATTAATATAGTTTTATAGTAATTCATTAGTATAAGGTATGTATATTGTTAAGCTGGAAATATTTTTATAATAAAAACGATATAAATAATATTTAACAGAAAAAAAAATCAATGATTAATCATATTAATAAGCAATTTTGAAATGAAACGCGTTCTAATTTGATAGAAATAAATTTATATGAAATAATCTTATAATTTAAGAAACAAGTAAGTATTTAAAACTTTATTTTACTTTTTTTAACAAGAATAATATTTAATTACTTACTTTTCAATGAACAACTCAATATGTCTCTAATATGAGAAGACACAGAACAGTAGATAGATAAATAAGTACCTATAATGAATTTAAGTTGTTAACATTATAAGTTAACCTATACAGTATACTTAGGGTTATGCTAGTGCTTCCGTAATAATATACCTTTTGTATGTAATCTATGCCTCGGTATAACATGGACTATGAACACAGAATAGTGGGACACTTGGTAATTCACAATACACCGTGTAGCGGTCGCCGACCGACCCGTTTTGATCCATTTCGACCGTCATCAAGGTCTCAATTAACCTATTCATAGTGACAAAAACTTACGTTACATAATTATTTTAGTATTATAGCGACTATTTTCTCCAAATTGCTAGGAAATTAAAGTTAACTTGTATGTACTTCAAAACCCTAATTCGCGATGCATATCTAATTGGCAATAAGTATGGATTCCGAGAATTATCCTACTAATATTATAAATGTGAAAGTGTGGATGTCAGGATGTTTGTTACTCAATCACGCTAAAACGCCTAAACGGATTTAGATGAAATTTGACATGCATGTAGCCTTTGACATGAAAAAGAACATAAGACTACCTTGTATCTCGATTCTTTAAGTAGTTCCCGAGGAAAATTGAAAATTGTTTTAGCTTTGAAATTTGGTATTTTTCGCTATTACAGCGCAAGCGATACCACGGGTGAAAATTTTATGTCATTTTTTATTTCTTTTTGGACCCAATTCAGTCCACGCAGACCGAAGTCGCGGGCAGAAGCTAGTTATTTAATAATTTTGTTAGGGCATGATTTTGATGAAATTAAAACGCCAGGGTATGAATATTTGTTTGTATACTTAATTTGTAGGACCTGTAGGTACTAACTTTCCTAAGAAAATATTTATATTCAAATGAAAATGTAGGTGCCTGCGTATGTTGATAAAGTTATCTATCATACATAACTTGTAAGAAAAGTGAAAACTGGTTACTTTCTATGCTTCAATGGTACACTATTCGTCAACACTGCCGTAACGGCAGTGTTGACGAATATGTAGAAAATACTCACAGAATCTCAATATGTATGTGTATGCGGTTTCTAATTTAGGTACATTGTATACCTACATAGGTAAAAACAGAACACAGTCGTGAGATTATCTTATTTACTTACTAAATAAATAAATAAATAAAAAAAACATTGTTTATAAGCAAAGTTATAATTTCCAAATTATTTTAGATATTTTTCATTTCAAAGTGCAACATAATGAATGAGAATATATTATAACCCCTTGAAACGTATTTTTTTGATGCACGCACAAAATATATAATAAACAAAACTGAAAAATATTGTCCTCCAAAACAAAACATGGAAACAGAAAGTTTATTTCCTTTTATAAACAGATGCTCCGAAAATATATTTTAACTGTATCGTGTGTATTCTCACAGTCACACAGTCGACTTTTCACAGACATTAGTTGAGAGTAGGCCATATGAATATCGTAAACGTAGAGATCAAACGGGTCCCCCTACTGGCTGAAAGCCAACCCAATCTACTTTTCAAATTATGTAACCAGTATTCTGACATAAAACCTTTTTTCCATAAAATCACGTTTCGTTTGTAAGTACCAATTATTAAGACAGACAACCGGATTAAGAAGCATGACCGATAAGTAACGCCAATTACACGCAGCAACGTAAGTACTTATTGTATTCGTGTCAAAACTGTCAGTTATCAGATGACCGGGCGGGTGCCGCGACCAGACAGTGAAAGTGTCCCTACAGAACCGTTAGCGGTACTTTACTCAAGTACCTTTAACTATAGTCACCATTGATGTGGTTAAACTGAGACTATCTCCGCTTTCTTCTTTAGTTTTACAATTACAATTAATATGCGATTGGTGAGCAAAACATTCGGTGCCACCAAACCGTATTCACGATCGATGATCCTACTCTAATTTACTTAATATCGTCAGAAATAAATGAATATTTTAATCCAAACATTACCAACTCCAGACATTAAATTAGCATCCGCTGTATAATCATATACGAAACAAATGAAAGCTAATTGCATGATGTGTGCATCTGTGTCGTCGTTATAAAACTGTCATTTCCAGCCCATTAACATACTTGGCATCTTTAAACTTAAGTTTTCCTGACTTTCACCAATCCGCAAGTTGTAATGGTCACTCTACCCAAGCTTTCCTCTCGTGGTCGTCACTACGACCTATCGATGTTTGACTGGTTACTGTCGGTTCAGCTTTCCACAAAGGGCCGCAAGCTGACTTTCGACCATTCAAATAACCAGTCTCATATGTTAAAATAAACGAACCATTATTAAGAGTGAAAGGAAAATGTAAGTGATTTAATCAGCGAGCTTACTTCAGATCGAAAGTAAATTAACCAGGCGAAACAATATTGAATTCAGAAATTCTGGCCACCCTTTATAAGGTAGCTTACTTTTCCTACTCATTACTTACGATAAAAAATCATGAATTATACTTATGCAAGATACAATCTAGATTACATAAACTTGTGCGGTTGAATGATTAAAGCAAATTTCCGGACCTGAAGTCATATCGTTGCCCAAATACCTTGTTAGATTTAAGATTACCTAATGCCTACAGTCTTAGGCTAGTCCTGTACCGTATAAATTCTGGCTAACTTAAGGAAGATGATTCAATTATAAAATAATAATAATGACATTCGTATTTGATATTGAAGGAATTATGTTCGGTTGAGCCATCGTCTTCTACAATTCTTATTTCCAAAAGGCCGTAAAAAATTAAGTTAGTTATGGCAGTAATTGAAAAACCGATAACTGGTAAGTTTCATTTGAAATCGCGCCCCCCGCCCCTAAGAACAATTTTGGCACGCGCCGAGACAGGGTGGCAGTAGTGGCACCGTGCCACAGACTCACGGTCAATGACACTCACGATTTCAGAACCTATTTCGAGGGGACATTACGATGGCCTGCGGATACGACTGAGTTGATTCCCCAAGGCAATAGTAAATCCGCATAGGTCCGCATGGGAAAATTAATCGATGTGGAATTACGATTTAGATATTCTTCTTTTCAATACATCAACAAGTACATGAAATTAATAAGATATTTTGGGTTGTGTATACAAAATAAGCAGTGACTAAACACCGGGGTGGATATTGCGCGTCATCAAAACAAATCATACGTAAACATGTAATACGCATAAGGAGCTTTCTTCAATTTGTTTAACGTAAGTGCGTAAAACAGAACACTGATTCTTATTTTAAGAAAGTAGTTTTAATAATTTAGCAGATGTTTAGTAAAAAACTACAACCCGAAAAAATAAACAAAAATCATGTGCAAAAATTTTAAATTAGATTATCCATAATCGTGCAGTACTCATTTTCTTACTGATCTCCTGGGTGGTTTGTCTACCCGAAAATGTGATACAGGCATAGGTCTTGCATGATGGCGATAACTAGGTCATCTCTACGTGCCAATAATTATTACACTTACCTACACTGAAGCGGTTTTGCGTCGCACTTGTTTATGGTACATAAAACATCTTGGATATACTAAATCACAAGCACAACAAGTAACAATCACACTACCGATTATCCTACGGAACTGTTGGGTATCATTTATAATATTTGCTAGTTCAAATTGTTGATTTTGTTGTACAAAAGCGGTGTATCGATTGAGCGGCGCCTCACCACGGAATGAGCGCCGACCGCCACCCCATGCGCGCGTTTTCCACGTTTTCCCGCCACCGGCATCGGTACCGGGGTGGTTTGAAAACTCTCACAGCGCGGCGTACTGCGCATTTTGTTTGTTTTATGTTAACTTATAGCATCATCTGATCTTGTTACTTTTCCTCAGCGTTTATTGTTTTTCTCAGTGGGCTTATTCATACCTACAGTCACAGGAAAGCGTAGAACACGCATAGAACTGTTCGATTTTTAGAAACCCTTACCTACGTTAAAAATAAAAATAGTTCTAGTCAATTGTTAAAAAAGCAGCAGACATATTGATCAGTTTCCTGAAGTAACTAAATAAATAATATGTAAATACCTTGTTTATCTAGAAACTAAATATTTTTCATTAAATACATCAGACGCGAAGATATCAACGCGCTTTTTCCATTTAACAAAAAAAAACATATAATTTTAAAAATATACTATGTCATAATGTATCGTTGACTTCAAAGATAAACTGAGCTAGCAATAGGGGTTGAGCTCGTTAAAGTTGGGGTGGGTTAGGGAGCGCCCGCGAGCCGCGTGCCGCACCGCGCCCGTCTCCCCTGAGCCACGAACGAGTGTTTTCACAACAACGCACCCACGCTGCACTAACCTCCACTTCGCAACTAAGTACATCCTTTAACTTCACTTGAGCATCATAATTACAACGACGAGGCTTTGAGCAAATTTTCTTTTTAAAGCGATCATAATATTTTAATTTGAAAGTCATCATACTGTGTTTTTTATTTAGATATACATAATACGGTATGGAAATACGTACCTACATAATACGTATTAGACTTCTTAAATATTTAAGTACCTAAGTATGTATTATGTTGGCAAAAATAAAGTATAGTTCGGGTCTTACTATGGGATTCTATTTTTCCCGGTAAAATGAGTTGCGGAGGTGCGATAGGTTAGACTCCACGGTATTCAGCTAAATCTGGTAAGACTGGAAGCCGACAAAAGGCTTTAAGCAGATGATGAGTAGTCAATAGTCATAGACTCAGCGCAAAACACTTTCTTTTATGTCGTTTATCTATTTCTGAACGATTTGTAGAAACCTATGAACACAACGCTAAGGAAATATTTGATTTTTGGCACCAATGTTACGATATTTTTTTACTTTATAAGTGTGTGGTGCTCGGCCTCCTACTCCGACTATCTAGGAATTTTTTTAGACCTTTTGAGTGTCGAGAAATAAATATTTTTTTACGAAAAGTAGGTATGGCTTATGTTGTAGTACGTTACTTTCTACTTAGAAGATATAAAATAAGTTCTACTTATACTCCATTTATTATAGCATTAGAAAAAAGAGGCTCGCAGAAGCAGGAATTGAAAACATTTTATTTCAAAGAAATTGTTTTAAGTACTTGAATAAACGAAATAAAACTTTTTTTTTTAAATTACGCTTTATTTATAACAATATCTTCATCACACATTACAAACTTACACTAAAACAATGAATGAGACAACCAATCATGTCATGATGACTTAGATTTAATTAAGATTAAAATAAAAGTAATTTTTAGAACAATATTTTAATTAAAATAACAACTTACAACACACTATAGTGAAACTTCTTCGTCTTCATCATAGGATTTAGTCATAATAAAATAATAAATAAACAAATAATGGTAGGATGATAGTAAAACGAAAAACGTTCCAGTATTGTTCATCACTGCTTCTTTTAGCTTTTTAGCATTGACACTGTCATTTTAGATTGGAATGAAATATTATAAATAAATGAAAGCCACATAATTTGTTATGAAAAATGGTTAACATGATTACAAATAAGTGTGACAGCTGGTATGTAAATAGATTTTAATTTATAGGCGTCAATTGTAACTGTAACAAGTTTATTGTACTTTTGCAACAAAGTGTACATTATAAATAACCTTTTTTAACTTCTGTCTAATGCTATTTTAAATGGAGTATAGTAGTACTTAGAAGGTACTTAGGTAGGTAGGTACCTACTCTGTGTACGTAGATTTCAACTAGTTTCAACAAGCATACAGAAGTTGTAAACATTTCATATGGTTTTATCACATACGGCGTTTTATAGGATCTTAGGATAGTATTGAAAACTTTTGTGTACCTACACAAAAGTTTTCAATACAGTTTTAAGCGTTAGATCGAATGATTCAAGAGGAAAATATTTTCTGAAAATCCGGAGCGGATCCTAATTATGTATTATCTAACTTAATACTTCAGCGGACGCGCTCCGTTCCACGCGTCAGCTAAATATGATATTCATCTCTATGGTCTGTGGTGTAAAGTATACAACATTATTATCTATCTACCTATTTGTAACATCATATTATTATGTTAGTCCTCCGTCCGCATACTTTTAAATTGCTTGGAAAACAAATAAGTATTTTATAGATTATAATTTTATATACTTAAGTACCTACATTAGGTACCTACAAACTTGCTTATTTTTACTGATTTATTTCGTAAATTGCAACCTTTTTACATACGGTTTCCCGCGTTATATTGATACAATTATTAGAGGCATGGCATAGATTTATGATAAGCGTACCGCACCTAGATCAGCGACTTGTTCGAGCATTCACCCATAAAGTAGATTTTATAATATGGTTCAGTCCTTTGCTATATGTATATTTCATCAAAGGTGCAGTCATGTTAACACTCGACCAAAGCAAATAAAACCTTTTGGAGTGATTATTACATTGATTACAAAATAGTAGCTCAACGAAAAAAGTAATAAGTTATGCAACAAATAAAAAGGTAACGAAATTGAACGAATGTGGGAATGAACGCAGCATGTTACATCTCTAAATGCGTAGTATCTCTAAGTGGTCTGTGTGATCTCTAAGTAATCTGTGCGCGCCAGCTGTGGTCTGTCGGCTGTCGGCTGTCGCCAATATTATGTCACTTGATTTTAAAATCTAACGAACTCTGTCTGAGACAGAATCTGAGATACAACATACAACTTTGAATCTGCGTGATGTTTGCTTGAGTATTTCGGTTAAAAACATTTTGTCTGAACATTAATAAGCGCAACCAATTTATTATGACAATGAAGAGTGATGTGCTAGAATTGGAAACTAAAATAATAAATCATGAAGCCTATGGAACATCGTAAGTACAACCTACATAGTAAAATTAGACACGTTAGAGCTTGAATATTCAACTGCTTTATTTTTGTTTCAAAATATTTCAGGTATAAATGGGCTCCAAGAGATTTCGAACTTGGTTCAGCTCTTGGTCAAGGCAAATTTGGACACGTTCACGTCGCTAAAGAAAAGAAAACTGGCTTTTTAGTGGCGATTAAAACACTATTCAAATCCCAGATTGTACGATCAAAATGTGAACGTCAGGTTCTGCGAGAAATTGAGATTCAATCTCATCTAAAGTAAGTAACTCTTTCTAAGTCCAACAACAACAACTCAAGAAGACATTTTGTGATAAAAAGTATATATTTTACCAATCAATGTTTACCAATTTCCAGGCATCCAAATATCTTACGTTTGTTGACTTGGTTCCATGATGAGCGTCGTATTTACTTAGTGGTGGAGTTTGCTGCAGGTGGCGAGCTATATAAACACCTTACTAACTCACCTAAGGGTCGATTCCCGGAAGCAAAGGCTGCTAAATACATATACCAGGTTGGTAACTTATTTTTAATTTACATGCTACAAACATAATGTAAAGTAGCTTAATGTTATTGCAGCTGTATTAATTCCATATATCTATTGCTTAGGTTGCAGACGCAGTAGAATATTGTCACCAGCACCATGTGATACACCGTGATATTAAACCAGAGAACATTCTGGTAGCATTTAGCGGAGACCTCAAGCTTGCTGACTTTGGTTGGTCAGTGCATGCTCCCTCAGAAAGGTAAACTTTTAAGTATTTTGTTCTATATTGTTTATTGCTTAGAAGTTAAATACCTAATTCTTATCATCTTTAACCATCAACTACTGTTGGACATAAAGTTCATTTGTTTAGGCATATCTCCTTTCATATGATTACAATTAACTCACTGGTTTTTTTTATTATATATTATATTTTTTATTATATATTAATTGAACCATTCTTGACTGCCTTGCATGCAATCCTTTATTCAGACACATTAATTTCATTTCTTAATAATAAATTTACATACAAGATGTTCAATGAAATATGTTATGACTTATCAAATTTTAACCAGTATTACAATAATTTTATTTTCACATAGACGCAAAACCATGTGCGGTACATTGGACTACTTGCCTCCCGAGATGATTAAGCGTGAGGTGTATGATGTGTCAGTGGACCACTGGTGCATTGGAGTGTTACTGTATGAGTTCCTTGTGGGAAAACCTCCATTTGAAAGTGAAGGACAGGATAAAACCTATGCAAGGATCCTTGCACTCGACATGGTGTACCCTAGCTATGTTCCTGAAGGGGCTAAGGATCTTATTTCTAAGGTTAGTAAAGCACAGATCAGGTCTTAGATTTGAAATTAATGTTTTCAAGATTTTCATCATCACATAACACAAGAAAAACAAATACTTATGTTAGTTTTTAATTTGTATTCAAAGAAATTTATGTTGAAAAATGCTAATTGAGGCGTTGAACTCAGTTAAGCAACTGAAATTATAAGTAATTAGATTTAACATACTGTTTTCATATACCTATGAAATCTTTCTAAGGAATAAAAACTGGTACAAGCAGTGAGCTCAGATGGGCAGTAGTGGGGGCAAGCTTTTGTTTATGTACACTTGACATGCCATTATGATAACAGACCAATCCAACGCACCAATCGCGTGCAGCTCCACCCCCCACCCCCTGACTCCGTTATTCCGCCAAGGAGACCTATTAATTAACTACTAGTGCATGTGTCAGTTTTTGCTTACAACTCATGTTGGTTACTAATCTTAAGTTAATCTTCTTTTCTAGTTAATTAAGGACTATAGTTCTAAAGTTGTTTCTTTATTGCAGCTTCTACGTCATTCAAGTAAAGACAGACTGTCTTTAGATGCAGTAAAAAAACACTACTGGGTGCAGCAGTTCCAGAGTAATGGCGCATAGTATTTAAACAAATATTGTTAAGTTAGTATTAATTCATTATTTTAACCTTAGTAAATAAAAGCCATTTGTATATTCCATCATTAATATTTTACTATTCATGACACACAATTTACAGTTATCATTTACATAATTTATTTTTATTTGTGACATTTTCTTGATTGTATATAAATAAATAGATTTGTATGCATGATAACCCTATTATTTTCAATATACATGTTGAAAGTTTTTAAACTTTTTAATTTTTTAATCACAGACTAAATCCATAATTCTTAACCCAAGTGAGACCTTCTTTAGATCCTTTCAAAGGTTTGTACTCAAGACCGATCCAATCACTGTAGCCACTGTTTTCCAAGTGGTTTAGAACATACTTGTAGCTTATCTCTCCTTCAGTATCTGGTTCATTCCGGTTTGGCACTTGAGCTATCTGCAAACAATATTCAATATATAATTATACCAGCTATAAATTTCCTACTGCTACCTTTAAAGGAAAGGATGAGCATTGATCACCACACTTGCTCATTAATGATATTTATAATCAATAACTATGATTAAATACCAGCATCCTGCATCGCTGTCCCTTAAATAAATTGTAAACTATGGTATTGGTCTTGGATGAGCCATACTTTTTTAAATAACTAGCTGCCCGGACAGACTTCGCTCTGTCAAAAGTAAATTAATCAAGGTAATTCCCAAGTTTAGGAACAGTTTTTTTTTTTTACTTATTATTTCTGTTTTACACCTTTTAAACCTTCCCTGCACTTCCACAAACATTTCAAGATCAAAATCATCCAAATCGGTCAAGCCGTTTTCATGCTATGTCGTGACAACGGAAGACGGGTTTCATTTTTATATATATAGATTATTTTAAATTATCTTATTAACATACAATAAATATTAGGGGTCCCAATTAATTTAAGAAAACAATATAAACTTTTTATTGTTCCCATAAATGAGTATAGATTACCTGTACATGTCCAACATAAGGCATAAAATTAGTGATACTGTGAGATATATCTCCACATATTTGTTGTAAATGAAACACATCCAGCATCAGTTTCAAATTGGGACTATCTATACGTTTTATGATGTCCAAAGCTGAAAGATATTCCATATTAATAGTAAGTATTATTGCAATGCATTCATTACTTCAATAGCAATAATAGCTGCTGCTATTGCCTACCTTTTTTAAAATCACTTAAAAAATAATTAGGAACAGAGTATTGGTTTATAGGTTCAATTACACCAAGAAGGTTTTCATTCTTCAACACACCAGCCGCATATTTTAAATTATTTTCATATGTTTCCCAATTTTGCGCTGTTGCATTTTGTAGCTTGCCTGCCATTATGTGTATTTTCTTTGCATTTAAAGCTTTAGCATATTCAACAGTAGTGTGAAAATTGTTTTTGAATTCATCCTCTTTTCCTGGTACTGCTGTCACTCCTAATTCCCCCTTAGTTACATCTCCTAGAAAAATTAGAACAGTAGATATTTAAGTGTGAGTGTCTTAAACCATTTATTTGTCAGCTTACTACTCAGTGTTAAGATTCTACGAAAAATATGCTTGACTCAAGACATCTTAGACTAAAGCAGTAACTGACTTCCTTGAAACTCTTTGTTTACATACCTGTTTTTAAATTAATTAACACTTGCTGTAAACCGGACTTTTCCTTAGCTTCTTTAACTTGTTCTAACGTGAAACCTAATGGGAACCCAGATTCGACCGCTTTGAATCCAGCCTCCTTAGCTAAGGCATATCTCTCTAAAATCGACGTTGCTTCCGTGAACATAAATGCCAAGTTTGCACAAAACTTCGTTTTCTATTTTCAAAACAACAATTTTAATAATAGAGGTTAGACTGATGTTGACTGACGAATGTCACAAGTAATAGTGTTACGTTTAGTTATTGTCTTAATGTTTAAATAATAACCAATTTGCTTGTTATATATTTGTATGTATATTGCGATAACCTATCTTGTCAGAAGTCGTTGAAAAACCTCAGCTTGTTATCTTTTGTTTACGTATAAATAGTGGTATTTTATCTTTGCATTATCGTAACTAATAACCGCAATATTTGGACGTCGGTAGTTTTTGCTAAAATTTGTTTTTAGGCAGGCATTCGAACAGTTTTTTAAACAAAATAAATTCATACCTTTTTAAAAATAATAATATCTTGGGACAACTCACACATGGCCATTTGATCCCAAATTTATAAATACATACATATTATAGATAACACCCAGGCACGGAACAAAAGATCGTGCTCATCACACAAAAAATTGTCCTGGGTAGGAATGGAACCGACGACCTCCGGCATAGCAGTCAGGGACATATATGTATAAAGGCGCCTTAGATTTATTTTATACTATGCAATTCGCCGTCCCTCATCCCGATCAAAACGTCAGGCGTCTTAATTAGCTAAATGACTTGTGGTCGTACGGCGCGGCGCCTGCGTGTTGCTTTGGGAGCTACATGTGAGACGCCTAATATAATGTAAACATAATTAAACAATAATAACTATTGGGCCAGCGTCATCTCTCGGACTTCTAAATTAACACATTGTTAATCAGAGTCGGTGAGGCCAACCGTAAGGTAGGTTCACTAGATGTCGCATACGTCGCCCTATAAAGACGTCATAAGTAGAAGGAGAAATTTGAACTTCCAGGTAGTGACCTCGGTAGCTTAGTTGGTAAAGCGACTGGCGCGTCAAGCCAGTGGTCGCAGGTTCGAGTCCTGCCTGAGGTTTAAGTTTTTCCTTCTACAATTTGTATTTAATTACAAATATTCGCTAACACATGCGATAATGTGTAAACATAATTAAACAATAATAAGTAAGATGAAGTTGTAGGAACATATTTTCGCTAACTTGGCTAATGAGGACGTAACTAAACTTAATAAGTAGGTCTGTGTAAAAGGGCATTAAACACATTGACGGGCCTGTTGGTCTAATGGTCAGTGACCCTGACTGCTAAGCCGGAGGTCGTGGGTTCGATTCCCACCCAGTACAAATCTTTGTGTGATGAGCACGATCATTTGTTCTGTGTCTGGGTGTTATTTATCTATAATATGTATGTATTTAGAAATATATAAGTATGTATATCAGTTGTCTGGTTACCATAGTACAGGCTTTGCCTAGTTTGGGATCAGATGGCCGTGTGTGAGCTGTGTCCCAAGATATTTATAAAACATAACTGAAATATCACATGATCTTTTGATAAAAGTACATAACTATGCAAAATTGCGTAATAATAATCTCCAGACCGCATTTCGGCCTCGGCGCGGGCGGCCAATCTCAAGTGAGATCAGACATGTACGCGGGAGATATTATAGTGCACAAGTGTGTACGCAAACACCAGGTGCCCTCTCTGTTCATAGTCCGATGGGATGGTTTACCCACACGACGGCGCAGGACCAACGGCTTTACGTGCCTTCCCAGGCACCAGGGAGTGTAAACACCGCCACACTTCCTGACTCCGAGCGGTACTGAGAATTTCTAAACTCAGTAAATATTTTCGCCCGACGCGGGAATCGAACCCGACACCTCGTGCACGGCAGTCTCGCTTGCGACCACTAAAAAATAACAAAATAGTGTACATATAGTGGGTACTTAGTAATGTAAAACAAGATCACCCATATTTATTTTTATGAAAACCGATTAGCTTATCCCCCGCGGCTTTGCCCGAGCGTATGTCGGCTATTTCGTCAAAGAGCCCATGTACTTTCTTCAGATTCAACATGAATAAAATAAAATTACATCATAACAAGTTTAAAAAAAAATCGGTTTTGTTGTGTAACCATGAAGCGAGCAGACGTAGTTATAAAGTTACTTTCGTTATAATGAAGTGGGGATAAAGGAAATCACACAAATAAAACACCATCGTGAATATTACTCCCGTAACTATATTCTATTTTATTAAAAATATTAGGTTCAGTTAAATTTCAAAATATTATGTTTGATAACGATATCCTCGTATGTCGTGAAAGATAAAAAAAATAATCAATTTTTTATAAAAGCTTACAAGGATGTTACCACCATGTCTTTGTTATACAACTAACTTCAACATTAAACATAACATCATTAAATAATCATATTAAAATGGCCACTTCTAATTTATAAATGATATTAATATAAATATTGAAGCTGCACTTACCAAAAACTTATTTTAAAATGGAATGATGTAAACGCTAAACTTAAATATTTACTTGGATTATAATAAAATTGCATAAAAATCCTGACAAATGCATGTGCTGGCAGTACACAGTCTTATAACAAGAGGTATTTGCGGTTATAACATTTTATATAAATATGTTTTTGATATTAACACAGCCATATTTAATAATATTGTGTAGCTATAACTAGAGCTATCTACGTAAATATTAACACGTACATTACGTTCCTACATAATAATTTGTGAACAGTTCTTTCATCATTAGAAAGAAGTGTGCAATTTGAGCAGAATTTGCCAATACCCTGTAACGCACTCTACATTGAGCTGTCATGGCAACTGAGTTACAATAAGTTTCAAGAATGGAAAATGTTCTGGATCAAACACCAGGCACTTAAATATTACTTAAATAGAAGCATACAACTAAACAAATGCCAATAATCTTAGCTGAGCAAGTGGAAGACACTTTGAACACTCGTATAAGTTAATATTAGCAAGTTATAAGACGGACATTATTACAGTCAATAAAATTAAACAGCGAATAATAAAGTAAATGTCGTTCTTTAGTCTTAATAAAGCTATAATTAAACAAACGCAAATACAATAATTATAAACTAGTATTCAGAGAAAATACCTTAATCATCTGGTCTATAAATTATTCTAAAACTCCAGTTACTTATAAAAAGAATCACTGAAAAATTTTGCAAATCCTGATGTTTATTTTTAAGATATTTGTATAACCTATAATAACTTTTTCAAGAAATACACACGATTAATTGAATGATAAGCTTAGTACTACCACTCGACCAACCGTAGCGAGACCGGAGACTTTGGCGCCAGCAGAAAGTCGAATTGAATGTCCAACTCTCCGTCAAACTCGACGCGCCATCTTTGCATTATCTAAAACAACGCAATTATTATATTAAAATGACAAAATCAAACAAAACTTGAAGATCCTCTTACAATTCTAGTTATCGCTGCTTATGTAAGGTGATTCTGAGCATGATACTTTACAAAGTTCCTGTTGAATCTTCAGCCAATAATTCCCCAAGTGATTAAATTAAAGAAACCTACCTTGGCAAGCAGCAAATGTAGTTCAAGATCCACAAATCGTTTCCCGGGACACATGCGGCGTCCGCGGCCGAAGGGAGCGACCAGGGATGGCGCGTGCGGAGCGGTCGGCTGCAGCCAGCGCTCCGGTAGGAACTCACGAGCGCGCCAGAAGTTTTCCTCACGACGGCATGCGGCTCCCGTGTGGGCCAACACGAAAGTCTGCAAGGACAGATACTTGATAAAAGGATTTTCCTGATAAAGAAGTCCAAAATTCCGCTTGTTGTGTTAGGGATCCCTGATATATGATTAAGATGTTTGCGCAACCTTTTCCCAACTACATAGAGGACGGCTATCAATCTTACCGGATTCAGCTGATAAATATTTTACATGGAGCGACTGCACATCCAACCCACACAGCCCATTATTACCTACTGGTTTTAAAAAGCTACCTTCAGTGCCTTAAATGGTAATAAAAAATAGATGCGAAAAGACTGAATTTACTGAATATCCTTGAAAAATCTAGACATTTAATGGACTACAAAACTAGTAAAAGAACGTATGAACTCACCCCTGCAGGTAATTTATGTCCAGCAATGGTCATGGGAGCATCCAAGAGCCTGGCTAGGAACGGCGCGGTTGGCAACAGCCTGAAGGCCTCATAGATGGCGGCGTGTACGGACGGTGCGTTCGCAAGGTCCTCAGCGGTCAGTGTGCTGCAGGATGGTAGCTCCGAACGGATTGTTCTCTGCCAGTCCGGCCGACCACTCAGCAAGTACAACAGGAACACGAGACTGTTTGCCAGCTGTTAACAAAACAGGAAAAAATAACAACCATACTCATTTATACTTTAACGACTTCAGAATCTAATCTTCAAAGTATAGGCCTTTTGGTCGCAATCTATGGTTAAACATACAAGGAAAAGTTACTACTGAAACGAAAAAGCCATTGAAATCTATATAATCTCAGTGCATTGACGTCGTGGGGGATGTGGTTACCGGTTCGTATCCCACCCGTTGTACTACCGACGTGAACCCACTCGTAACAATAAATTTTACTTAGTGCGAGGGCTTAAGAAGAATACTAGTAACGTAAGATCCACATTGCCAGTAAGCTTTTTAAGAAAAAATTAAATTATAAAATATGAAGAAAAACAAATTTTAAGTACAAAAGTTAGTTTAAAGGTCTCACGTGCAATACAGTCATATTTTTACAGTCACATTTACAATGCATCACATCGCTGAGTGCAATTAAAGATATTCCGGATTAAGAAAAATTAAAAAAAGATTAGAAAGACTAAATCCATACCCCAAGCATAAACAAGAGCTTACTGTAACTACTATAGACTATAGTCTAGTACTATATATACTAGGATCGTTACAATCAACAACTACATTCTACCCGTTCTACCTACCTTATACGTCAAATTCTTTCAAAAGCCTGGAACCCAGAGCCTCTATGTCGTGTCTATACCCACGCAAACACCTAAAATGTATGTAACTAATCAACACCGCTTTATAAATATAATCGATTTCTATTATTCATTAAAATTGACATTTTGATCGGAACGGTATCAGTAAAATAATTTATTCTATTTTGATTGCTATTCCATGTACTAAAACCGGTTAAACGTCATTTTCGCCTCTTGCTATTTTGTATTACAAACTTAAGATTTTTGAGTTTTTTTTTCTCAGTACCTAGTTCTCTTTCTCAGGAGTCTAGTTCTCATCATTTCGTAGTAATACAAAGATAATGGAGCGTACCGTTTCAATGCCAGCCGTGATGAAGTCTATAACAGCCGCTTTCTTGTCCCTGTTGTCGAGGGCGGGGTTTTCCAAGATCCGCAGGAAGATTTCCCTCATGCCGTCATCATTGGCCGAGCCTTGTTTCTTGTTCTTCGCTTCTTCCATAAGCTCCGATACTATCCTGCCAACAATTATCGTATTATTATTTTTTAATGTATGTCTAATGTGGTTAGATTTGTTTTGTAATGAAATACATACCATTGTAATTCAATTTACATAAAAAATCTACTTATTTAAGGTTATTTTACAATACCTACGTGACTTTAAAGGACTAATTTACATACAAAGTATAGTAGATCTACTAAAAATATATTGTGTTAAACGGACGAACGTGACGGTACATTAAGCAGGTGAAATATATACCAACGCTTATCTCTAAGGACTTTTAGTTAAACATAAAAAAAAAACATATTTTATTGCAAGTAATACAACAAAGAGCATCAGTCCTAGGTAGGTTTGCAACATCTTAAATATAACTTTGTTTATTGAATGCAATAGTTGGTATCTAGACGAAGTAAAATCGGTTTGACTTAGGCCCAATTTTTTTATCCCGATTTAACTCAACCAATGGTTAAATATGCTAAGTAATGGTTTTAAAACGCGTTTATTCATCAATTTTTATTCCAACAAATGGTTAAATAAATAACTCTCCAAATTATTTGACCATTTGATAGACTAACAATTGATGAAAAAACACGTTTTGAAACCATTACTTAGCATATTTAACCATTGGTTGAGTTAACTTGGGATCAAAAAACTGGGCTTAGACATCGGGGTTATTTTAAGACTATTACTGCCAACGTAATGGCTACCGTAAAACAGACATTTTGGTCACTGTAAAAGTAATATTCATTTGTAAGTTAATTACATCTTATCTTAATTACTTCCTATTTGGTTTAATTTTAACCTACGTTTAATAATTACACCTAAAAAGATCTAATTATAGGTTTTTGAACTGGACGACTTAAAATAATTATATCTAATCATAATTCTCGGAACTGCGGGTTTTTGTTATCATATATGAATACCACACAGGCAGACGGTGATCTAACGCGAACACCGTGAAAGCTTCCTAACCTTGGTCGATGCACCTACAGACAAAAAATCGGTCAAGGCCAAGAACCTTATGTAATCAGGAACAATAAGTTGAGTTTATTAGTCTAACCTCGCTTAAGTTCCTAATGTATATATAAAAAACCCAACCATATTGACCTTTAGGTGTGTAAGTTAACTATGGAAATTTGTTTTGTGATGTCATCATTTTGATCGAATTGATTATTAAAACTGAGATCATTGGGCATTCAGAGCAACATAGATATGATTCCATAAGTTTATGCATTCATACATGTAGTAAGTACTATAGCGCTACTACGCACCTGACCCTTTTAAAAGAGATCACTAGTATATCAGAGACTCGTTGAGATCTCTTGGCTTGCACGATCTATGGAACATAAATACTCGGTTTGAACTTGAACTGCATACAGTATAACCACTGTAAATAGCCGTATATCATTCACATCGAGGGTTACCGCGCATTTGTCGTATAGCTATACGGTCTGTAGTGAGTTATTACAAATAAATCAATCAGTCATTAACGGAAATAATTACTATAAAGGCATTGATACGTTATTTTTAACTGTGAACTAACTCACGTATGGATAGTCTCCTCGCTCTTGACGAATGTTCTGTAGAGTGTTGTGGGTGCGAATTTCCATAGGGGTGCACCGTAGTAGGAGTCCCTCTGGGCCCTAAAGTGAGCTTTGACGGCCGCCGCAAGGGTTGCCGCTCGCCCCGACATCCATCGCTCCAAAAACCCGAGCCTCGAGCCCAGCATAAGACCGCATACCGCTGAAAACATTCATTAACAATCATAAAACCAGTAATACTTATAGACGAAGCTACATGTACGCGTAGTTCGCGAAGTAATTGCTCCTATGTGCGAGCTGCCGCAATCAGACACGCTCATTTCCAACTATGACTATAATCGCGTATTCGTATCCAGAGGTAAGCCCAATTACATATTGTACAGTCGATAGCAGAACTAAGCACACCCGTTGTCAATATTTTCTAAGATTTCTCAAATTAAAAATCAAAATGTTATTTACCTAAATTATACGTTCAGCATCATTAGGTCATTTTTCCACGTAACTGTATCATGACTTAGTAATTGGTATAGGCCTTTATGCTTAGGCGTACCGTGGATCAATTTACAATATAAATTCTTTATTCTCGGAAATATGACCTAGACACTGACAAGACACTCTCTTGTACTATGCAGGTCAGTAGCTAATAAGTAAACGTTCTCACGACATGAAATTCTAGATAAATAACCTTCAATTCAGATGACATAAGGCTAAAGGGACTAAATGAGGGTAATAAAACTATTGTACTGTATAATAATTATAATTGGGTAGATATTGCATAAGGAAATTCTAATTGAAACTGGTACGCAGAAAGCGTACCACTTTCAGTTTCTACCTAAAACTATTAAGTGCAGTTTTCTGAAACATTACCCACTTTTATCAATAATATATTATTAAATAAGAATTTTAATTTCTCTCTGAAACTGAAATTATAGACTAAAATGTTGTCTTGTTTGTACAACAGAGCGCAACGCTTCTTAATAATTACCTTAGCAAAAATATAAAAATAAATATTTTTTTTTATATTGTTTCTCGTTAGAACGAATCTTAAATTAGCGTTACCAATAATTTATAATTCATTATTACATTTTGAGTGTCTGGTCCTCAACTAAGCTGATGCTTGTATCTTAAGGCCTAAGACTACGTATTTAATATTTTTTGTAAGATTAAATTCTTTCAGGAGCTATTGTCTATTATGTACAAGGTGGTATTAATGATCTTACGTAAGTAAGGTGATTGTAGATTATCTTATGCTGCAGACAAAACAAAAACCCAACGTGTTTAAGAAAAATACCTATAAGCTCAAAGAACATTTGAGTGAGATAAACGACATAACTTCCGCTCATTAGCCGATAACATAGTGCAGAACAACTAAGCACAGAATGCGAGTGTAATCTGTAGCGCAGTGTACAATTTCATAATGCATTTCTGATGTTTATTGTTGCATTCCCAGCGACGTGTGTCCGCCAGTACGATACTCATCTAACGTTATTTTCTATCACATTATGACCTACATTGTTATCTCGACGGGCGTCATTTTCACGTCACTATTATCGCAACTTTCTGAATCTATTTAGGACCCACATGCGCACATGAACTTATGCGACAGTTGACAATTTGAGTGATATAAGATGCAATTGTTTGATGCAAGATAACGCATATGGCCTGGTATTATTGTAACATAATGATTACTTTTGTGATATTTGTTCATGTCCTGGAAATTAATTATTATGTTGTTAGCAGTAGGCATGAACTGGACCTATTTAATAGAACTTCTGATGAAAGTCACAATGGTCTTTATTCTGACGCTTATCGTTTTGTTTCCGCCGCAAAATACGAAGAGCTTAATCCTGGCACCAACAAACACTACATTATACTTAGAGCTTAAATATGTTTTACTGTTGCATCATTCTGGATATTTTGGCAAGCCTCATACAAGTCATATAATTTTAAGTAGTTTTATAGCCGACTACAGAGGGAGTTCATGTACCTAACTGTGAAAACAAATTGACAGTCAGAAAAAGTTACATTAAATTGATCCGAACAGCGAATTATTTTGTACGATTTATATCCCGAAAGCCTTCTAATATTCATATTTTTTTAATAGGAACCTTTATAATGTTTAGAAAAAAAAACCACTTACATTCTAATCCCATTCTGTTCGTGAGCTGATCAAATCCGGTGACTATTCCATCGCTCCGGCGGCAAGAGTCCAATAGGTCAAGAAAGTCGTCACAGATATTGTTCAGTTCTGGCAGGAAGCCCTGCATAGTGTTTGGGCTCGTCAACTCTGCAGTAAGATGGCGTCGAAGATGATACCATTTTTCACCTTGCCTGTAAACATAAATAATGTAACCATTTATTATGGAACATTAGAGAACTTTGTATATTAGAAAGCATGCATTAAAAAAAGTACCGACTTTTATTACATTTGGTTAAAAAACAATAATTATAAATCTATTAAACCGGTAAATAATTGCCACCAAACTACATCGGACTCAAATATTAAAACATAAACAATACTCAAGATAGACCCTAATTACTGTTTCTTTCGATGCAATCTGGGTCGAACTCGCAGTAAAAACCTGTTCCGAGAACTAGACAAGGTTATTTTAGCCTTGACCATGTGACTTATTCTGACTATTTAAATATAACCCAGTCACATAAAGTTCACTACATAGTATGCTATCTATAATTATAATATGTATAGCAATTGTTACACGGGCCTTGAAAGCTCCATTTGCCAAATAAACGTGATCATTTTATAAATTGTATACTTGTTATTTAGGCAATAATAGTTAGGCTCGCTTGGTCATTTCCTTTACATAAAAACGTCCTTGTTTAAACATTTACCTCTAAATCATACCTTCGCTAGAAACACATTTGCTTAGAACTATTAAACATACTCGTACAAAACTTTAAAAGCAGATAAAATCTGAATAGATGCTTTATTTGAGACGTGCTTTATGTTTTAAATGTCTGTTAACTACGATGTTGATCGTATCTTGTTTTATTGAAACTGATTTGAAAAGAAACATTAAATGAGATTGTAATCAATATTATACTTTAAGGCATAAAATACCAATATGGCATTGTGTAACATCGTGATGAAACCGACGATAATATTCACAAAAACGATTTAGCTAAGACAGGAAATAGATTCGTTGCATCGTCATGAAACTATAGTGCCAATGTAACTGCGCAGTTTTATTTAAAATCTACGTGACTCGCAAGTACAAAAGTGTTGCCAAAATATCACGAACACGGGACAGACACAATGGTGTTACTTTAGTTGGGCCCGAGGTCAAACCACCCGTTGTGAATGAATGCTTACTTATGAAGATAACCTATTTAGTCGTAACTAGGTATTCATGTCAATTACTTACCCACAAATATGAGATGATTGGCGTTATCTTAAAATAGGTTCGTCTCCGTACGTAACGATAAAGATTTTGAATAAATTGCTTTACCTTGTAATTTAGTTGTTTATTGAAATTTAATGACACACTAGCTTATGACTAATGAACGTTATGTTTATTGCTGTTAGGTTTGTAGTTTGGTAAAAAACAATTTGTTTACGAGTAAATTATGTAGTAACTTAGGAATAGATTATGACTAACTGTGGCTTATGACTGTATCCAATCTGAAGTACGAAAACCTACTGTACCTAAAAAATTTGCAAACAGTTTTAGGCAATTTGAGGCCATTCTTAACTTAATGACTTCCCCTTTTTTTGCGTGCTATGTTACATTTTAATTTAAGACGGTAATAGACGCGTCTATTCTATGTATAGTGTCTTGTGTTTTGTCTATTCTATGTAGCTTTTATTTTATTAGATTGACTTGCCAACCAGCTCATCTTCGTTACAAGCAGTGTGCTTTTGATGATAATCGCGAACAAGAACTCTACCAAAGGTTCATGTATATTCAACTACGGTAAACCAAATCCGGTGAGACTGAAAGCCGATCTTATAGCTCGGGAAAGGCTGAAAAAGTGTCCAGTTATACTCACTCGTTAACAAGTCCAGTGGAGGCGTATCTATCGGGCCTGCTCCTGCGGTATGTCTGCACGATCTCGGTGGGGGGGCGGTAGGGGCGCTTGGCGGGCGCGCGCAGCACGGCCTCTAAGGCAGCACGCTCAGCGATGGACACCACTGCGGCGCCCCCAGGAGTCGTCTCCACGAATACCGGCCCGTAACGCCTGAACATGTCTGTGTGCAAATCTCTCATTGTGACCGTAAACTAGCTTTTAGCATTACTTTCAATAGGTTGGCACCGAAAGCGTAGTTTACTTAAGTTATGTTTAACAGTCAATTGCGAATCAGTACCTAAGTCAAGTTAAGCTTAATAGTAGCTAGCAAAACCTTGATGTCAAGCTTTTTTGAGGACTAGACTTTTCTTAAACGAGAAGAGAGCTAGCTTACTATCTTTTAAAAAATTTAAGCTATTCATAAGTCGATAGTTGGTCAAGTAGATCTTGTAGCCTTTCTAGAAAACCTGTTGCTATTTCTATTCCACAACTCCTTAAAATATCTCTTCACCAATAGGGTGTTGGCCGTTTCAGCTATTTCTGGGCGTTTTCATCATCCGTCTGATAAGTTACTTGATTCGGCCTTATTTGCTCTTAAAGCAAATAGCTGTGTTACATAAGTAAACCTTCGTTTCATTTATCTATATAGGCCGAACATAAATTAAGTTATTAATGAATCTGTTATAACTAGATCAACCTATTTATAACGAGAATTATCTTAATTAAGATATGTATTTTTCTAGTAACCTAATTATGTTTGTAGAGACCCTTAAGATAAATTTCTGGACCAATCTGAATTGTTATTGCCTGAAGAGAAAATGACGAAAAAAAAATGAGTTTTTGTTTTTCAGGGCACGTGCAATGGCAAAAGACTAACATAATATTATATGTGTTTGTATAGAATCTAGGTACCTAGTTCAAAGGTGTTTCTTACGCAATCATAGGCAATAACAAAATGTTATACCTTGTTGTTCGGTTGCAAAATGTCATTAATGCAAATAAACCGGATACTGTTTCATGTTACGAATTCAAAAACTATTTTTACCTATAGTTTACTCTACGGCCTCTATGCTCAACAATCTGCTAATTTAATGATAAAATTCATACTATTTATTAATTGTGTACAATAAAGAATATTCTATTCTATTAGTTTTGAAGATTTATTTTCTATTTTGAATTTGAGCTGAAAGTTTTGAGAATAGCATAGCCATTCTCAAAACTATGCACACTTTGATTTTACGTAGGACGAAGTTAAAAAAAATCTCCAATTGTCGCGTACCTACATGTTGTGCAATGTGCACTTTAATCGCATTTTTACTTCACTTCCTAATCAACGCTATCTCAAATAACCAAGCCCCAAGCAATTATGGCCAGAACAGATAGGACAGTCAATCTTAGGTATTACATACCTATCGCTTATCATCATTATAAGTACTCATCTTTTTCAATTTTGAGTAATCCTGAATATAAATAATTTTGTAAAACTTTAAATAAGTACTTTTGAACAAATGTAAAAATAATTGTGCAATAAAACTCTGCATAACGTGGTTGCATTAAATTATAATGCTGTAAAAATATTTTTTTGATGTGTATGGACTAGCTAGATTGCAAACTAGCTAAACTAGATATTCCTAGTTGTTGCAAGCGGATGTTCGGTACCTACTTTAAAGTAGTGCTTACCTACGTTAAAATACTACACTTTTCAAACGTTTTGTTTACTATTGTTTTAGTACTTATTAGTGGTACACAATAGCTGGATCATCTTAGCATTTGAGAAAGTGAAAACAAAGGAAATAGTTTTTTAATTACACTAATAAGTAGTATAATAATCTGACAGAATAATAATCAAACTGATATAGACTGAACTCACATTTATCCGCTCTTCAACGCTTTTTTGTGCGTACTCGAGGATATTGTTTGATAATAATTATAATCTCATCGAAATCTCACCTTCATAAGCTTCGTGAAGCTTATTCATTTTATATCGGCTCCAGAACAGCCACCGGGTACCCAGGAAGGGTAGTGCCTGTGGGCCGGGCAGGCGCGTGGACTGCTTGCCGTCCGCAGCGCGTGCCGCCAGCGCTGTCGCCGCCACCAGCACCAGGATCACAGCCAGGACCAGCGTTGGCACGCATGACCAGTCCACCAGCGGCGGTGGTGTACTCTGTACACAACAAAAAATACCATACAATAATATCCTTCGAAAACTTTACACAACTCAAGTTTATTGACCCAAAGCAAATCTTACTCATGGCGATATTTTTTTTTATCTTATTGCCTATATCGGCCCCTTAAATCTCTGTTCAAGTTCAAGTTTTGTCTTCAAGAAGTTTGTTTGGTGTCGCGGTCGTCGACCCGCGGCGTACGCTCACTCGACGGCGCCGCTCGCAGCACAACGTTGACGCGGTGCTCTTGACATTGGCTTTACGTAACTGTCTCTCGTTACGTAACATTACGTGGGTGCAGCAGCCGCAGGCATGAGACACGCACGAGGCGGCAACGGCCCTGTACCTCATCACCTAACTGCATTCAGTGACAGCTTAATATGTGAGAAATTATCTCCCCAGACATTGGTGAGATGTAGTGCCTGTTTTTGTTGCCATGTTAACGGTCCTCGCATTTCGCAAGAATACATAACAGATGCAGGAATTTAACGGAATTTCGACTTTCGCAAACCTGTTGCGAATTGTCAATGACTTTTTTATAGCACTGCAGAAATAAGTAGTCATTAGTGGTTGTTACGACAATTGGTATTGGAGTAAGTGTGATGTGCAATCTAATTCTCCTCAGTGTGGAAACTGCCTGTTCGTGGTAGAGCTGCATTCGTTCGTGCATGATTTTTAAGATTCATAAATAACTTTGTAAAGCAGTATTTTATAAATAACTCTTCTTTAATTATAACCTATCACTGCAAAGTAATATTTATTGCCGTCCATATACATAAAGTTACGTACGCGGCATAGCTGTATAATATTGTCATACAAATCTGCTCGGGTATTATTGAGGATTTTTTTAAAGCATTATCCCAACCGAGATTTAAGTTTAAAAAAAACTACGTCCGCATCTTATATCAATCGTGTTTAATGGTGTATTCGTGTTTGCGGCCGTTTTTCTCTCTGATCACTAATAGATACAATAGTGAAAATATAAACGAAATCGGTCAAGAACTTCAACAACATTACCTTGAACATGCAAACACATTAAATAATGCTACTAGGTACCAGTATTTATGAAGACACAATAGCCCAGTTTTATGTTCTCGATGTAAATCTTATCTATCGTAAGCAATAACCGCAGTAATAAGGTTTGACCAGTTCATGGCTAGTCCAGATAAATTAAGAGTTTTACTAACAAAGTAGTTGCGCATGTTTCACAACTTCTCCTTGATAAAAAAAATACGTGATAGGTTGGTACTAAAGCCAGTTTATTAGAAGGCTCGCACGTGGTTCGTTGAACAATTAAATTATAGACTTACAACTAATCACTGAATTCGACTTGACCTGTCACAGGACGTTAATATTTTTATGTTGATCAGCCTATAAGTTACAAAATGCAAGTTCATAGCAGCAGTAGAAAGTCTAGACGTCCACTTTAGAGTAAGAGCTTTCGTAATTAGTCGAAGTTCACGATGGGCCGTGTGCCTATCGCCACACAGTCACCACACGATGCCACACGTGCCCCACATAGGTACAAGAAAAATACTTAGAATTCTATGTCGATTCGCCAGTTTCTCGCATGGTTGCCTCTTAGCTTGTAACTAGCTTGACGAAGTATGCGAACGCACTTGTAGACGATAGTTCAACATTTGAAATGTTCATATTAATAGGTATGTGGCTTGTTGATCATATATTTTACTCCATTCAAGAGAGACATCTTTAGCCCCGTACATAACTAGCAAAACAGAAAAATAAGATAAGTGAATAACCCGTTTACCAACATCATTAAATATCAAAAAACTACTTATTTAATCCTTTCGGTGCCACTAACGGATTTAGGTAAGTAGGTATTATTTGATGCTAATTGAATTGTATATTGTTGATAATTTCTGCAATCAATATAAACAATTTTATTGACATTGCTCGTAAAAGTTCATTGCTACTAATTTTAAAACCTCTATACTCGCAAAGTCAAGATATATTATGTCTCACAAACTAATAAAACAATTAAGTTTCAATATCAAGTTGACCTAACCGCAACTGCAGTAGACATTATTATTTTGTAAGGAGTTAACAGCCGATCTAGGTTACGTACACAATTCAATCAGATTTGTTATCAACTTGCAGTTCCAAAATTACTAATTTCAGCTTACAATTATTGAGCCAATGTAAGTTGTATGAAATCTATAATTTAGACCATAAAATAAGTAATTAACACATTTAGAAATACACAGACAGAACTCCAGAAACAACGTAATCGTATTTACTAGTGATTTTAAATAGATTTACTGAAGCATACCTACACAAAATAACATTTGAATTAGGTACAAATAAGTTGTTAATGAGTAATACATCTCAGATATCAGAACGCTCAGGTGCAAAATGATGCAGAATGAACTTAATGTAAGTTGAAGGACAGTTCATTTTCAACAAAGAGACGGCAACACACTTATTGGATCCTCGTAGAAGGGAGAACAAGATAAGATAAAACGGTAAGTAATCAAACAAATAAACAGTGTAACCCCTGTTTATCCTATCTCTACAGTGACACCATCTCCCTAGTACTATACATTCGGTAAACGATCCCTCAAGGGCATCCGACCTCATCACTCTAAATAATATCTCAGACAATTGAGCGCACAGCTTACATATTGATAATGTCTTGCACATTATAAACTGAGCCGCCTGAAATAAATCACAGGCTATTAGACTGCCTATATACTATTAGGAAATTACTCAACAGTTTTAAATTACTACATTATGTAGTCATCATTTATGTCGTAGAGTCGCAGACCGTTCAACATTATCTAGTGGATTACAATAATTATTCGGTTTCATGTTTATTTACTCTTTACCTACGCATGTTCTTCATATTTTTTTAGAAATATGCTACTATATTCGACATAACATACTACATGTTCCACTTTTTGTAATGATTACACCAATGTAGTGCACTTATCGACTGCAGTGTTCTTTAACTTAACGATATCTGTGTAAACATGACAAAATATACCAACAGTGTAAACTTCCTTATTATCGCAAAAATATTTTGGCGATTTAAGTGGAGTAGAAGACGCAAGAATAATTTGCTTATTTCTTGCTCACGAGGTGAGGCTCGGCGGAAATTGGAGGGTTTCGTATTATGATAATGTCAACATAATATTTTATACAGATAATTCAAACTTATTTTATTTCGAGCTTGCATAAACTTGTACATGTATAGTCTTCAGGTAGTTTTAATAACAATCAACAAAACATGTGTATGTACAAATTACAATATTAAGAAAAAACGTTTATATACATTTAGAAGAAATCATTTTCTTCTAAATGTATCTGAGGTTATCTTTCTAAAACGAGCGAATTGATACCGTATATCTTAATAGTCACTTTATCTACTTATTTTGTGTTTCAACAAAGAAACTTGGGTCAAAAAACTCGTAAAATTCGTTGCTGTGCATGCTTAATACTTACTTCAACAATTTCAATGTCAATTTCGTGACTAAATGTTTTTGGGTGCGACGAATGATTTTAAATATTATACAATCGTTATAATATTGTTTACGCGGATGGTCACCATCACCAGTATTTTTAGCCATACCTACTTAACGCAATATTTATACGCGTGGGTCTAAAGAATACTGACTATATTTAAAACATAGATAATTAAAATGTTGAGCTTTAATAAATATGTATATAAATCTATTACACAGTGCTCTATTTGCAGTGTCATTCCTATTATTTAATATAGCTATCATACTTTGGGAAAATATATTTTGATAATGGTTTGTGTACCCAAGAAACCGACATAATTCATTATATATTTGGTTAGTGATTACAGCAGCGTTGTATAATAAGAAGTTTTATATAGTTTACATGAATAACGATAAGCGTGGACTAAGTTCACTGCCCTGCAGTACGCCGAAATCAGTGGGATGTTGACTAAAGAAAGAACTTTTATGTACCTAAGTTCCCCGGTATGTATATCAGATAAATCTCAGAATATAATTTATATTGTAGGTATTAGTTTAGGAAATAAGAGTCGTGGTTTTATCATTCTATTTGAGAATTTAATCAACCAGATAGAAATTAATAGTTGAACAGAATAGTGTATCAGAAGCTCACGAAAAAACGAAAATTTAGAAATATTTTGACTCTATACCTTTACAGGTGTCTTTACAAATATCTAACCTTTCAACTAAATTATGTTAAAAGCTTTGATAAAAGAAGATAAAAAAATCTTGAATAATATTTAAACGGGTCTACCGTTTTGGAATAAAAAAAATACATTACTACTTAGTTGCAAGATGAAAAACAAAGATTCAATATAAAAACAACATCTAAAAGCTTGACATAATGGATAAATATGCCATTCCAAATAAACAACAACCTAAAACAAACATATACCAAGAACTAGTATCTACCCAAACTTAAGTATTTTATTGTTTTTACAACTATGATTACCTACACGTTGTGGGTGTATTTACATTCATCGTATATTTGTGTAATGCTACGATATCACAATTTCATCATAGCTTGCATTTTTTCCACGTTCATTGATTCGTCTACATATATTTATTTTACTGCAAACACTTGACATTGGATAACGAACTACTTCTAGTTGATGCCCTCGCTGTATGTACTTTGAGTACTTTCCCAAGTGACGAAATTGATAATTTTGTACTTACATGTTGGTACTTTATTTATTATGTTTTTTTTTTATCATAACATAAGGTCGGTCAAAGATGGAGTACCATTTAGTGTCATCTGGACTGAATGACTTTAGAATTGCGACATTTCGTTCTTTTGAACTTAACACTAGCGCCATATTGTTTAAATATTTTGTTTCCGTTGGGAAGGACTAACTAGATTCATAAAGTAGACAACTTTTATGTTTTCACGAGTACCTACTGCTGAATCGCATCTACTAAATTAATGTATACAACACTGTTCGAGGGATTCGAAAAAAATCGTGTGAATGTGAACAGTGTCATATTAAAATTGTTGATACTGCCTCTGACATTAACGTATCTTCAGAAGGACCTAGAAACAGACAGTCCGTGTAATAGGATGGGGCTTAATCCTGCGGATCGTTTCTGTCATTAGGAGTTTATTTACAATATCGAAATATCATAGGTATCTGCGTACGTACGTATACACCGTGATGCGAGTAGCAGTCGTTAAACCAAGCCAGGGGCTTTTCAGTAGCCATCAACTGCGTAAAATGTTATTGAAGTTAAGTTACAAGACAGAAAATATTACATACTTATAAGAAACACAATAACATTAACAAATCCAAGTCTATCCCGTAGATCTAATTACAATAGAATAATTCATTATTTATTACGATATTTTCGAAGCTTAAGTTAGGAAATTAATTAGGGCCACTGGTAGTTATTTGCCTACTGATTAACCTATTTTTCAGTATATGCGTCTGGTGGCTGGTATCAATAGCGTAATCAGATAATGTAATAATACATCAAGAACTGTAATTTAGATAAAAGTTGACCGAAATTTTGAACAAAACTCGCAAAAAGTACTGTGTAGACTTAGCCGTAAAATAACAACTAGATATCGTAGCCTGGGTTTTAAAAATTATGTACAGAATACTTATTATTATATCATTGCCTTAAGATTTATTATTTTTACGTGTCACCGACTTTATGTAACACGTTAATGGTCTAAGATAAAAATATAATTACTTTTTCTCTTGTTTACTTGCATAAAGACAGTTAATTACTCGAAATTACTTCCTACCCAAAGAGCGGTTATGAACCTTCGCGGATCAATGTCTGGATGACACGTTCAAGGACGTAGCGAAGGGGGAATGCGAACGAAAAAAAAAACTTCTATCTAACCAAACCTTATATTCCCGGCCTTTCGTTATATGAACTGAAACTTTAAAACAAATAGGTAAATGTTGATTCTTTGTTGGGCAGATAGAACTTTTATGAAGCTTTTTTGCGTTTTAAGTGTTAAACTAATGTAGGTTGGTACAATAAGTAAGTATATCTTACAACAACGTAGAGCAATGAAAATATAAGTGCATAAAACATAATAATTTTAGGTAGATGTAACCTAATTTTATACTTACATCGTATAATATTGGATATATCTGTTGATTTCAAATATAGGAGATTTAAAAAATAACATTATTTAAATAAACATGTCAAATTTTAATGTATAGCAATGTTAGATACAATACCAAAAATTAATTAAATACATCACCGAGCTATATATGATCGCATTAAATCAGTTGGTTGACACGAAGACTAACGTAATTGTTTTCATGTAAATTATATTCACACACATATTCAACATCAATGAAGTAGTAGCCGTTATAAGGTCAATGAATTAAGAATGATAGATACACTTGACGGAAAACGATAATGTTCTCATAAATAAAGAAGTCTTATGTAAACTGAAATGTTATTACGTTATCAGATTATTATGTAATTTATAATACCTAGATTTTATCCAGCTAAAACTAATTTAACAAGAGTATTGGAGTTTAACCATACAATATGATAAGTACAAAATTTTCAGTCAATATTTGAGCTGGTAACTCGTACCTACTCGCAACGTAAATCAATATAGGAAAACCCCGAAAATTTCTAGACGCAAGTTTCACGAAGACAATTCGTGGAAATAGCATCTTAGCTTTGAAACTAAGTTTCGCGTGTACAGTTAACTAGTGAGAAGTCCGTTAGACGACGAAGATCTGAAAGGTCGCGTCTGTCAGCTGCATCCTACTCGACAACTCTTCCGCGTTTATTGAGGTCGGTTCATGCGGTTCATCGCCGCTTCAATTGATTGCACTCCATCATTCCACACTCCTTGTTATTGCAAGTCTAACGGTGCACTGCAAATGTTACTCACTCATTGACATCACAGAGCAAAGTACTTTGGACCTATCTGTTCGCGGTTTCAAGTCGACCACTGAACCGAGGCAAATAAAATCATCTTAGATGCAAGTTTGTATGAAAGATATTCCATGTCTACTTGTAGCTCTACATATCCAGTTGTGTTACAAATTAACATTTTTAGCTTCAAGTTTTTTGTAGAGTTATAAAAGATTATTGTTTCAATTAAGATCTTTAAATTGGTGCAAATATATTTTATTTTACGTTAAGTACTAAACATGTTTTGGCAAAATAATTGGTCTAAGTAGCGATTTAAGTTATTAACATAACCAAGAATTAAAATATACAATAAAACAATTTATATATGTGTAACATAGAAAAAGGCCGCATAATCTATTATTATTCCAACATAGTTGAACTAAAACCCGGATTGGTAATTGCTTACCTATTTTCTCCTCATTAAGTTTCAATACGAGTTTATATATTTAGACCCATCTTATTTTAAAAGATCAATGTGTCAATTAGCCACTTTGTATTGATAAGCAAAAGCGATTTTAAATGTAAATTAATGAAACATTTTTAATCTCTAACCGGTATAATATTATACTACAGTTGTAACTGGTGTATTACGAGAAACCTATGTACCAAGTATGTATGAATTCTAGAAAACTAAAGCATTCTTGGCTTCCTCCTTACATCTGACCTTCTACATCTTACGCGAATCGATAACGGTGAAAACTGTCTGTGACCTTTCTACGTGCATGCTAAATCGATTTTTATGTCTAGTCTTGTTTTTATGATAAGTATCAAACCAACTTTTTTGTAAATTCGCTTGGATTTTAGAACGACATGTAGGTACTCGTAAGTATAACATTTTCCTATCGCAGATAGAAAGGAATCTTTTTATTTTATGGTAGTGTATTTAATCGCTATGACAAGGATAGTAAGAGTTAGGACTTAGAGCTTTAAACGTATCTAGGTAGACATAGATAAAGTATATTCTACTCGTACTATCAATACTTGCGCAGCTAATGCAGCTGAATATTCTTATTTGCCATCGAGTCAGAGCGTAGATTGAACTATCGTTGATACAACATTGTGAGTTTTAAGAAAGATCAACGTTGTCAATGCGTTTAAGAGCTTTCAGTTCAAATATAATTGGTGATTGTAGGTAGTATAGACAGTGGTTCCCTGCAGACTGGGGCCGAGGGCGGCGCGCGATTCGTTTTGCTCCCCGAAGGCCGCCCGGTCCCGCCGGCTCGCCGCATCGGATATGTGTCACTATAACACTATACATACGTCTGCTTCCCTTCGTGTGACTTCCAGACTGAGACTTGATATTACAACAAAAAGCTTCTATGACCCTCGACTCACTTATCACATTTCATATTTCGATGAAAATTTGTTTTACCGAAAAATGTTGCAAACCTATCACATTACTGTACTTGTGTACTTATAATTTTAATACGTGGGCTGATTTAGTAATATACTTCACCCATTACTATTTCTATTCAGCAAAATGTATTCATAGTAAAAACATTAAAATTTGAATGAATGCATTATAATAATATGTTATCATATTACATTGGTATTAATCTTTAAGGTCATATGAGTATCAAAACTTTTTATAAATAAATCAGTACCATTACGTCTCAGCGATATCAATAAGAGTTAATGTAAAGAAAATGATACACGTATAAATATTTCTGATACGTAGTAAAATCACTAGTGCAAAAAACGTCAATGGAGCAATAGCCTTAACTCAAACAGGAACCAAGACTTGATTATAAGTTTCTCAGAAGTCAATCAAAGCTGACAAACTACGTGTTTTTATTTGAATAGACTGATTTATAAAAATACCAACAGACTTTTTTTTATAATAAAAGCGCGTGGGCACCCCTGCCGCGTAGGCTTAGTCAGAAAACGGTAACAATAAAGCGCCATTACAATAGACACAATGTTTTGTACGATCGACAAAGAGCGCTTCTAATTTAATCAACGCTAAAAAACAATAACATTACAATACATTTAATTGTATATAAAAACGTGTCCTTGTGTGAGGTTCAAGGCGAGCAGTAGGTAGGTCTCCGGCAAGCGCGTCATCGCCGATACGAAATTTTGTGCCGTCGATGGTTTACGACCCGACTCGGCAATCCATTATCATACTAATAGGGTAGTTTTAGCCAACTAACCAGTTATAGAAGGCCATCGATACCGCAAAAGTAAAGCAGAAATAAAAACAAAATCTCAAAGTGCGATCATATGTAAGTACCATGGTGGTTTTATCACTGATCGAAATGTGTAGCTATATATTTACTATGGTATTATTATAGATGAAGCATTTTTATGGTAAGTGCCTAATTTTCTTGTCTTGATCTAAGGATAAACCTCACTCATTTTCATGGTGCACAATAAAGCATATCCACCTTATCTATAAAAGCACACATAACACATTTTCAGAACACAATTTGACAAACAAAAATATTATAAGCTTCAAAGAATACCATTAGTATTCTTCTGCTTATGATCTACTTCGAAGTTACGTGAAGCTTATTATCTGTGCCTATTTAAATAGTTTACATACATTTCGTTTGAGTGTAAGTTTACGTAATTACGACGGGCCAAAAACGATGCTTAACATCCGGTCACTCGGTCTCGACACATGTGTTTGGGCCACGAGCAAATGCACGTGATCCCATCAAATATCACCAACTTTTTAACAGATTAATAACTACTCTAACTTGTTTACAATCAAGAATTAAAATTATTTTACAATTATATAATATACGCATAAATTTTTATAGCTATATTATTACGTATAATCTATTGTGTCTGAGTAGCAGTTTTCTAAATCAATCTTGTGCGACGGAATATCGCTTAAAACATCGTTCGCAATTATTCTTAATTAGTGTTGAGTAAAAAATTAACCTTGAATCAGAGGCAGGAGTTAGCGACCGATTGAATATTAATATATAGCGATGAGTGAACAAATGCTGAATATTCAACGTCGCGGTCAAGCAGTCTCACGCACTCCTGAAGCTGCCGAGAACGCTTGTTTGGCAATAGGAAGCGACAGCGGTGCACTGTACCACCTCACTATTCTCACACTTCGCAGAACCTACGCTGCTTCATGCTTAAATGAAGCAGCACGATTCATAGTATCAATCGCCCTTATTGTTCAGACTTACTTCGATTAAGCAATCCAAGTTTCGTGATAGTAAAAAGAAACAAAATGCGACCGGTTCGGCTATTTTTGATTCAATCGAAAACAAAAGCTTATAATCCCTATTCATTAAGTAAGATCGACTGCATGTAGTTCATTCTTATTAATGAAGTAAAATGTAGGCTAATTCTAAATATAGGTCGCTATTTGCATTTTAATGATATAGTTTCTCTAAAGGTCAGAAACTATAAACCAATTACCAACACACTAGCAACAAACGAAGGAAGTCGTGAACTTTAAGAAAACAACTGAACCGTAACTTCTGTTATGGATGAATTATCGAGTTTACTTAATTGTCAGACGCAGCTCTTGCTCTAGTTGGATTCAGAATATTTCACTAGTCTAGAATACCGAATTAATATTAAGCAATAAGAAAAAGAAACATCACATTAATTAATTTCGCTATGTAATATTTTTAACCAAATTTTACACATTTTAGCAAGCAGTTAGTCTTCGTCTCTAATTCTCAATACAACTTAAGGTCAAATTTTACATGCAACAAATTAAACCTCTTTCGCGTCAAGTCTTATATAAAAACACCTATTAAACATTTACTTCGAACATAACTTCTCCAAAACACGCAAGCTAGGCTTGCGTAGCGCTTCATAATTCGCAAGAAAAATGTCTGAATAATGTATATTTTCTACTCGCAGCCGTAACTTCTTACACTTTATGCCTCGACTCGATCTTTGTGTCCGGGATATCGTAGAGCAAACTAGACACATAAATAAAATAACATTATTTATAATTATATACTACTCCCTACCATAAAAAGAGTTCTCGTGACAGTTAACCATTGTAGTTTCAGTCTAGTCTGGTTCACGTGAGTACTCGCGTTATCTATTTCAAACTCACTCCACGAATTAAGTGCAAAAAATAATTACCGACGTGCTTACCGCGCTTGTTACGTTTTATTTTAAATTGAAATGATTAAACCAAAACCAACTAATTAAAAATAATAACCTGAACATGGACTATAAATATTATTGTCAATAATAACAGGTAATAAACTTACCCAAAAGCTTTCTACGTAGTGAGAAAAAAGGAAAACTCCCGGAAGAGACATCGTAACCAGCTTAAGTTCACAACTAGACTGACAGAGGGAACACGCCGCGCTTTTTATTTATACACTTTTTGTTTACTAACATCACATAGGAATTCCTTTATCTGTGTCGATAGGTGGCTCATACACGAGGTCGCTCACGGGAGTCGCCCGGGCAGCCCGCGAGCCTCGTCACTAACGACTGAGAATCCGCCAACACGTTGCGCCCCTATATACCTACTTACTTCTTGTTTTGCCTGAATGCTTTATTTCACGCTCTATATCCACGAATTAATAATTATGGATTGTGGATATCGAACAGGCAAGCGTTCATTGCGTATGAACAGTAAACACGTGACTAATAAGCATCTTGTTCGACTTTCTTACCGGTCACAAAGTATATTAATTATATTGACCTATTAAAGTTATCTATCGGGAAGGGCACGATTGTGAAAAAGTAGAGAAATTAGTTCAAGGCTCTAATATTACTTCATCAGTAAATCATAATCATTTAACAACTACGTTGTTTACTGTTTATTCGTATTGAACATTGGCCTGGAACTTAATAGCCATCAAAATACTGTACAAAACAGTATGTATATTTAAGAAAAAAAGTTTTTGTTATTTTTGTTCCCTTGCATTCCAACTCATTTCTTTCAGACGATAAGGTAATCATATAACATACTAATATTTATTATGTGTAAATAGTGTGTTTACCACCTTGATAAATTGTTATAAGGGTGAATGTCCCAAAGTTTATCTTCAAGGTCATTTGTAATTTTAAGTTGATCACAAATTCTATGATAAGTAGGTATTTCATTAAAAGGATTCTCATTTTATTTTCAATACTTGTCGGTATTTTTAGATTAACTTCAAGATATCCATGCAATCTAAATAACTAAGTCGTAAATCTCTCATACTGCGACAAAAAAAATGTAGAGCGTCGCTAAACCCAGGATAAAGCAAAACAAAAGGAACGAGACAAAATTAGACCTTACCCAATATGCTAAGGTCACCTTGTACCCTGCTCCCGACAATGTATGAAGGACGCCGGGTACGGCCAACATGGATTAACCCCACTACTTTTGTATTTGAGGAGCTTTTATAAGATCCCTTATCTAAAACTTGTGGGAACCATTTGCCAAAGCTACAATAGAGCCGCATATAAAGGGACCATTCCTAAATCGAAGTATGAAATAATGTGACGATTTCGCGTAGTTTGAACGCCAAACTCTTGAAATCGTAAAATAAAGTTTCAATTCTATACATACATCTACATTATGAGATATATCGAGTCTTCGATTATTCAGACATACAAACGGCAGATAGGTACTTGTTTTTTTTAATAAATTCAAAGTCCAAAATCTAGAACATTTTATATTATCTTAATTTTGAAAATATCTTAAGTATTTACTGTTTTACGGACAGAGTGGGAGGTCGTCAACGTTGATAAGATAGTAGTATAAGTAGTATTATATATGTATATACCTGTTCCACTTAATATCGTCATCTAATGGAGACTATTATTATCTATACAAAGTCCTTCATTAGAATGTCAAGAGACAAGTGTAGAAAGGAGGGTGGAGTCGATATTATCAAACTGCATAATAAAGTATGATTTAATTATCAACATTTTCGAGAAAAAGTCATCAATATTTCCACATTCCAAAAAATACTAGAGAATAATCGTTAAGAAAATTTAAAAAAGCGTGTAGTTAAGTTCTGGCTAATTGAAAATTGTTTGTATTAATAGAAGAAAATTTTAAAAACAAAATTGATCTAAAGGACAACAGTTTTACTGTTGTCCCTTTAGATCAATTTTGTTATATACCTAGTACAGTCAACAGCAAAAGTAGATAATGAATTATAACTTTTGGAGTCAAAACTGATCACTAATATATGGCAACTGTACTAGTAGTAAATGTTTGGTATAATTTACTTTTGAATCACTTCGACGCCACACAGTCTGATGACTGTACCTTTCTATTGATTTCGCATTTTATTTTTGCGCGTTATTTTTTTTTTATGTACCATGTCTCTAAAATAGCGAATAAAGATCTTTTCTATTCTATTTTGACATTGGTTAGTTTCCAGCCCTCACAATTGAATCTGTCTGCTTGCGACCACATGCAGCCAGTGCAACCTGGTCATCACGACAAGCCATAGATAGTATTCATGCATGTTACGCGTTTATTTTTGGTACTATTTATCACAACGACATAACGAACGCGCAACGCGACATTTAAAAGTTTAAATAAACTCTTATTAAACCTAAAGTGAAATAGTAGTAGCAGTAGACAGGCTTCGTGAAAATAAATAAAAATCCTTTTAATACGACATTAAATACGGCGTCTGGTTTTAGCAGTTAAATAATGAAGGTATTAATGTTGTCTGGACTTGAACCATGAGTATTTAAAACATAATCCACCTGCCAGCACCCACACAATAAAGACTTCGAAAGGCAAACTGCCAACTTACCAAACCGTACTAGGTAATAAAATTGAAGGGAATTTTCATGTTTTTTTTTTCAATAGGCCCGTTTGGAAGCGGCTTGCATACAGCGCGATCCTGCTATCTTCATCAGAACTTTTGTCCAACTTTTGGATGGACATCCTACGCTGCGCTTGCCGGCGCCAACATAGCCTAGCGAATTAGCAAGTTGAAGTGGCCGTGGGAAGGCCACATAGCACGCAGAACTAATGGCAGTTGGGGCCGTAAAGTTCTCGAACGTCTACAATAAGCTCTGAAAATATAAGACTGCAACGGGTGACGTCGCCGCATTACGATTTACGAACGCATGGAAATATGTGCAAACTAACCGGACATCTTCGATATTGATCCGCGACTAAAACCGTTAGTCATAAATTAGGTAAGTACTTATTATGCCACACAATCTCTAAACGATTTAGGAATTAGGAACTAATATAGCATTACTTAGTACGGTTTATGTAAAAAAAATACTAAGACATTAAACCTTGTTTAAAAATTTAAATCTTCAGAATTAAGGAGGAAAGCTTTTCAATAATAAAATTCAAGAACAATTAACCAAAGGTTGATTTATAGTTTCTAGGAACTAGTTTTTTCATATAAGTAAGCAGGTAAATATTCCTTCTAAATCAATTGCTATTATCTTCGCCAATTTTGCGCTGTCTATAACTATCTTACATTATGTCATGCATGATTGAGTTAACTAATTCAAAATTACAATATAACCACGCTCGTTTCTTTAGCCATACTACTGCTTGCAGTATCAAGAACGGTTACGGTTACCGTCAGGCCATGACAACCGATCAAATGAGCGCGCGTAACCGCGCGTCTACGAGCGGTAACGTAGCGCTCTGAGAAAAAGCCTCTAGACGTAGGCGATCGTGCGTTGACGCGCGCTTTGATACTAATGCGCGCGCACGCTTCCATCATGATTGTGCGTACTTTTTACTATATTTCTATTTTCTACCTATCCAGACTAACGTGTTGTAGCTAATACTCCTGTAACGTGCGTTGCGCTCTTCACATGCACTCTCTTTATATTTTATCGTGCGTGCGTTGAACGCGCGTTAATGTGAAATTTGGGGGTTATTCTATAAGTCCAAACAAAACATAACGTGGCATAACGCAGATTATAGTTCAACTACGGGTCGCCAAATCTTTTTTGTGTTCTGAGAGTCACCGAATCGAATAGTGTTAGTGTTTATACGTTTTAGACTATATAACAGATTTTTTACTTGAAAAGTATAGTATGTCGAAAGAGATAACGCCTCTATTTAATCCGAAACGTAATATCACGTTAACTGCTTAGACTTAGTAAATACAGCCCCTTGTTGTAATGGCTATTCTAATGACAAATACTGAGCAAACGAGCGCGTCCAATTCTTATCGATGGTGCATTCCATCGTTAAGAGGTGTACCGTAACATGTTGAACAGTCACAACATAAATATTGGCTTTTCTGGTTATCATCGACGTTACGTGCATATCAAGAAAATGGTTTTTTAACTTCAATGTAAGGAAAAAATACTGTGCAAGCGTCTATCATTATAAGCAGCCAAATGCAGTCAGAAAATAACTTTATGTGCACACGTGTATATTCTATTTTGTATGAGTAAATTATTAAGGTTTAGGGAAGTGCGTTGCCATTATGAGTTCGTCCGTAATCGTAATATGGTTGCAGGCAATAAAAATTTAATAAGACATCTTTGATCTATCTTTATAGGTTAAGAACTACAATTCAGGTAAAAAAAAGTTTAATTAATCATGTCGGTCCCTATCCGCTTAGCAACTTAAATTTTTAATACTAAGAATTGTAAATAATACTACAAAGAAAAGATAAATGCTAAAAGAAAATCATTTATTAAATTTGATTTCTTTGAAGTTTTTAAGAATAATACAGTATTTTTTAATCGATAACGACACATTTGTTTTAACTGCATTTAAAAATAAGTATAAACAATCGATTATCGGTAGCCGTACGGTCTAGTTTTCTTTATTTGCTACACTAATTAAGTTTATTAATGTCACTGTCAAGAGTGTCAATGTCAAAAAATAGTTATGTAAATAGGTACCTACTTGAGTGTGAGGTGTGAGCACGAGTGTTGAATAATTGTTAACTGAAATAGCTACATGAAAAAGATAATACATTATTTTGTTATCAAAATAACTCATAAAATTGGAAAACATGCAATATAAAAATGTAACTCACGTATTATTTGATTTAGATGGATTGCTCTTGGGTAAGAGCCATCTAATTATAGTAGAAAACATATGTTTTAGATTCCAGAATTCTATTTCTAAGAATACTTAAACTTCCAGATTCTGAAGTACTATATACAGAAGCTTTTACTTCTGTATGCGCAAAGTATGGGAAAACGTTTACATGGGAAATTAAGGCAAGTCTACTGGGATTCCAAGGTCATGAATGTGCTGAAAAAATCATTAAGGCGTTGGATTTACCCATTACCAAGGATCAATTTATGAAGGAGAGTTTCGAATTATATGAGGTACTGTTCCCTAATGTGCAGCTAATGCCAGGTAAAATAAAATTTGGTAAACAAAATTAATGTAATGCATGCTGAGTGTGTAATGTGTAGGTATTCTGCTTCAATACATTTTCTTATTAATGAATTTTAGCTGTGTATTATTCACTAGACAATATCTTTCAACACTTCTGAACTATTTCAAGAACCAATTCAGAAACTTATTTTAATAGCCCATTAATCTTTAGTTTTTAAATGTTTCAGGTGCAATGAGATTGGTAGAACACTTACACAAGAAGGGTGTTCCAATAGCACTGGCCACTAGTTCCGGTAAAGACAGTGTTGACATGAAAATGCAAAAGCACCAAGACCTCTTAGGTCTATTTCACCATCTCACCATGGGATCATCTGACCCAGAAGTCACGAAGGGCAAACCTGACCCATCAATATTCCTGGTCTGTGCTTCAAGATTTCCTGACAAACCTAAACCAGAAGATGTGAGTTATGATAACATTTTTTAACTGCTATGATAATTATTATTTATTAATTTTTTTATTTTTTTATTAATTATTTATTAATTATTTATTAATCCAATAAAACCTATTGTATAAGTTTGTATTTTTTAAATTGTCTAACTTGTAGAAAAAGGTAATAACAATGAGTTTGTTTTTTATTTCAGTGCCTTGTATTTGAAGATGCTGTGAATGGTATAAAGGCAGCCAATGCTGCCAACATGCAAGTTGTGGCAGTGCCAGATCCCCGCATAGATCCTGAACAACTGCAGACTGCTACACTAGTACTTGAATCTTTAGACCATTTCAAACCAGAATTATTTGGCCTTCCTGCCTATGACAACTGAAAGTTATGTATCTGTATAATGGTGCTTGTATTAAGGATAATGTCAATTGTCATCAGTACTTAATACTTGTAATATAATGTTTTTGGGAAATAATAATATAAATATGTATTTGGTGTAAGTATAGTACCATATATGCAGTTAGTTATTTAATAGTGCCTTTCAGTTCACTTGCTCACAACAGCACCACAAAGGCAAAGTCAGTCATCTTTTAACACTAAAATATATAGCAGTATGTCTTACACAACAATACATAACAAAGTTATGTATGCATTTCCATAAATCTAGTCATCATATTAATAAATAAATAAATAAGAATGTAAAATCACTAATGTGTTTTATTTACTCCCAAAAAATGGTAAATACTCTCACGTCACATTACAAAAAAGGCACAATACCTGCTTTACAATTAGGTACCTACAATAATTCAACATATTATTATTCTACATATTTAACAAAATAAACATATATGCATAAAATTAATACATCAATTCAAACATAAGAATCTAACAGTACAAATTCTACTTATATGGAGGTAAACCAAACAATTCTGGCTTGAAATCCTCAACTGAGTCCAGTATAAGAGTCGCGTCAGTGGCTAATGAGCGGTCGAGTCGCGGATCGGGAACCATCACTACTTGCATACCGGCTGCACGTGCAGCTTTCACGCCATTGACTGAGTCCTCAAACACCAAACACTGGAAATTTTAACCATACATTTACGACCATAATTTATACCCATGAATGTAACATAATTATAATTTAATATATCTATAATAAATCTAAGTTGTTACATCAAATCATTAATAAATTCCTTCTCCAACAAAGATTTAGGGTTAACGCTAATTGTATAGAGAAAAAAAACTAGTGAAAACATCGTAGGGTCATGTCTTGTTAGTTATGAACGTTATTATTACACTACAAATTAATAGATATATATGTAAATTTATCTACCTACCTACGTTTTAAAATATTCCTGGGCCGCTAGAGTACCTAAAGCTAGACTTCACTATTTTATGTTAAAACTGAACATACCTTATCAGGCGAGGGTTTATCAGGAAACTTTTTTGCGGCAACGAAGAATATGTCCGGAAAAGGCTTGCCTCTCTTCACGTCAGGGTCGGACGATCCCCAAGTCTTATAGTGAAATAGATCAAACAGTCCCTGATGGTGGACAGCTTTCAAATCATACGATTCCTTGCTACTACTTGTCGCCAATCCGAAGCCAATATTGTTATCATGAAGATGACGAACAAGTTTTTCGACGCCTGTAATAGGACATGAAAAATAGTATTATTTTACTTGTTGCACCAAGTTTTTTGTATTTACTATCCGATTTTTAGTTATTGAAAAAAATATTAGACACGTACAAAATTCGCGTGACGTCACTCTGTCTAACTATTTTTGCTAACGTGTGACCTTGCAAGCCCCACCCCCAAACTTTAAAATGTATTGTTTGTAAATTTGTATTGTTTTGTTAAAAAATAAAAATAAGATTTCTGCTCATTTGCTTCAGCGAAACTTATAAATGTAGTTGTACTACTTGCCATACCTACCTAGTTATATCTAGTTATTAAACATTACATCTAATAATATTTGCATGTGTAAATTAAAAATTAATTTTTTTTCTGAAAAAAGTGACTTTTTTCAGAAAAATCTAATTTTGTTCCTATATTACTTATTTAGACTCTTCTGCCTGCCTAGCCTTTTCCCAAGCCATGTTGGGGTCGGCTTCCAATCTTACCGGATTTAACTGAATTAATACTATATTTTTAGGACTAGCTAATTTAATTCCTCTCTGAAAGTATCAAATGACAAGACTTCCTACTACTTTTATATTGCAATATTATTATTTCTAATATATTGTTCATTTAATATTTTTTAAGTTACAGAAAAACAGTAGTACCTACTAGGAATACATTCAAGGCTGTTTGCTAAAGGTCGACTAGCCCGATAAGGCGTTATATTATTACTACTTTATATGTATCTACTTCTTGTGTTTAATACAGAGAATTAAATTTAACCACTGAGTTCTCACCTGGCAAAATTTTGCAATCTGGAAAAGATTTTTCAAAAATGGCGCGGGTTTCAGCTAGAAACTCTTCGATGGTGAGCGGTAGATCTAACTCATTGATTATCGTTCCAGCAAACTCTTTACTCTGCTGACCCATTATCTTAGTCTTCAATGCAAATGTGAACTCCTTGCCAAAACGAGATGCTACATCCTGAAATCCTACCATATACAAATCCTCTGTATCTGAAAAAAAATGTTTAAAATTAATTTAAATATATATAAATATAGACGTATAAAACTTACTTACATAGCTTGTAAATAATTTTATGTAAAACTTACTTAATAATAAACCATCCATATCAAACAAAACATGTGTCACTGGTATAAACATATTTATTTATTACAAAATTGTCACAAGTACATAAAACCTTTATGCTCTTAATTAAAATTTACATGTGATTGATTGTTTAGATTAATTTGCAAGTGCTGTGTTCTTATCTGTCTTGACATTATGTAATCACGAGAACTATAAGTAGTTCTCAAGTAACTTGTTATGTACCTACTTGTTAAAGTTTTAATACATATTTTTAAGTAAGAATACAATTACTGCTATATCAGTTCAAATTTGAATTCTATATAGGTATTTATATTTAGGGTGTAATAGTATAAAATATAATTATTGAGCTTGAGCTCAAATAAAAAAAAAGAGCCCAAATATAATATGAAAAGTGTCAATGTACCACAAGTATGAATAAACTACTACTATTGTCATTTATGAGGTAGGCAAATCTTATTTTATACCGCCAATGGAATTATAATAAATTTATTTATTTGCTTATAATTTTAAGTGCTTTAACATTCATTCAAATGTGTAATCTTACATTTTCCGAAGTGGGATAAAATATTATTAAATGCCACCTATTAGGCTTCATATACAACAAAATATGGGCAGGCAATTTTTTTCCTATAAAAATCTAAAAAAATATTGCACTGGCTTGCATGCAGTTTTTAAATTATCAAGTGTAATTATAATCATGAAAACTTTACTGATTATCCACATATGGCAGCCATTTTAAAATTTCCTTTTTTTTTTAGTTGTTACTATTGTTCTAGCTGAATGGTGGTAAGCCAAAGAGTTCAGGTTTAAAGTCAAGAAGTGAACTGAGAACTAAGGTAGCATCAGTAGTCAGGCTTTTATCAACTCGAGGGTCAGGAACCATCACAACTTGCATGCCAGCTGCCTTGGCTGCTTTGACTCCATTTACTGCATCCTCAAAGACAAGGCACTAAAAACATTAAATTGTATTACTTAAAAAAACAGTTTTAAGTTTTTAACACATTATAGTGCCTTATAAAATTTTGTATTTTAATTGTGTTGGTCGATTCCTCTTTCTATTGTTTTAAATTGAGTTCCAGCAACAGATATAAATTCTGTTTATGCATGTTAAGTGGCAACACCACACCCTTTTAGTCTGACAATTAAATAAATTAATTAGATGAAAGCCATCATATGAAATGAACCATATACCTGTTCTGGTTTGGGTTTATCTGGGAACCTATTAGCAGTAACCAGGAATATATCAGGGTGAGGCTTCCCCTTCTTCACTTCTGGATCTGACGAGCCAAATGTCTGGTATTTGAATAGAGAGAATAGATCTTTATGCTTGCTCGCTTTCAAATCAAAGCTTTCTTTACTTGAACTTGTTGCTAGAGCTATTGGGACATTATGTTTATCCAAATGCTCTATCAAATGCTTTGCACCTATAAAGTGATTAAGTATTTTCATTTAATATATATCTTACAAGACTAATCTTATTTTCAAAATATTCTGTTCAAATATTTACCTGGCATGACTTGAGAGTTAGGGAATAAAAATTCAAATTGTTTTTTACTTTCTTCCATAAACTCTTCGATACTCATTGGTAAGTCAAGGGTAGATATAACCATTTTGGCAGTTTCATGAGATTGGAGTCCCATAAGCTTTTGCTTTAATTCAAATGTGTAATCTTTTCCAAAGCGGGATAAAATATTTTGGAATGCCACTGTGTATAGGTCTTCTGTATCTAGAGTCATAAAACAAGATATGTCTACCTCAGAAATAAAATTATTAAATATGTTATACTTAAAGATAAAAGTGTTGTATGAGTGTGAGACGTAAAATTTATTTTAACTATATTTTTCTAAATAACTTACTTAATATTAAACCATCCATGTCGAAGAGGACATGTGTAACTGAACGAAAGCCCATTTTAATATCTATAATTTTTATTAGTTTATTACAAGAAAAGTACTTTTAGAATAGCTTAACCTCACAAACCAAACTACCAAGCTGAATCAAAACAATAAATTTTGGATTTGGGTCATTTTGGGTGAATTGACTTGACATTGACGTCCATGACACCTAAAATTTATTTGGCAGATTATATATTACTAGCGACCCGCCCCGGCTTCGCACGGGTGGACAATTATTTCTTCATAGATGTGCACCCCCCTCCCCTGCGGTTTCGCCGTGCGAGTCGTGCGACACATATCGGCCGGCGGCCATCATTCATTTTAATACCAATTACAATTTTAAATTCGTAATATCTTTTGAATGAATTGTCCGATTAGAATAAAATAAAAAGTAATTTATAGCTATTGAAACAATCTTGCTCAATAAATAGTTTATTTGGATAAGGATTATTATTTGACGCTAATATGATCAATAAACATATAGGCTAATAATTTTAATTACTTTTATTCTATGGAAAAGTAGTTATAATGGCTAAAATATAAATGTTTGGTTTATACTATCGCGGACTTTTTTGTAGGCATTATTGAGTTCTACAACTTTTCTATAGAAGTCAACCATACATCTCTAACCATTTAGGCAGCGTTCGCGAGAATCGTTAACGTACGGCAGTTTTTTCGTCGACTTACTCCACAATTTTCACTACCACGAAAAATCCTATCTATTTTCCGGGATAAAATATAGCCTATACGGATTCGGAAAAATCCCTCTAAGTAATGGTAAAAGAAATTTTGAAATCGGTCCAGTAGTTTTTGAGCCTATTCAATACAAACATACAAAAATACAAAAATACAAAGGTTTCCTCTTTTATTAGTATAGATAAAGATGGCAGAATGTACGTAGCACAAACACGGGCCGTGTGATCGATTCGATCGATTTGAGGTATGAGCCAGCATGTCCGCAGTGCCAGTTTTTTTAGAATACATTACAATGTCTTTGGTTTTTTCACCATTGTTAGAAAACGAGGGCCTAAATATTTTGCTGAATAAAAGCAGTCGTACATATATTGTACATTGTACAAATTATTATACTAACTCTCGGAGATGAGCCAGATAACGGTTAACTTATATAATCATGTACATTTTAGTTTTATCATAGAGATAATTAAATATTTTTTAATAATATATAAACCAATGTGCCCATGCATGATTACCTTCTCTGTGGTAGTGCCTGCCTGCCTGCCTAGCCTAGGGTGAATGATGATGGCAACATTACAAAACGTATTTCAAAAACTTGTTTTGGTTTGGATAATTTTGTCACCAAAAAACCTAATAAAACTTTACACTTCAAGAACGATAACAACAATAATTTACAAAACACTTGCGTAGTTCAAAAGTTTTGACAAATTTAATGTTGCTATTTATTATCAAAACAATATGCTGATGCTTTGATGTATCGTTACTGAAACTTTTACACAGCCTCGTATTGTGACTTGTGAGACGCTTATAATTTAATATGGATGGTCCTGGAATGAGTTTGTTTCAAGGTGCTGCGAGTATCCACCTAAACAATAGTGCTCAAGATAGACTCGAAGAACAGGAAGAACTTGAAGATCAAAAGCGACGAAATGAAGAGGTAATTATGAAACTCTTTACTTTAGTGCCAATCGAATTCTATACACACGTAAATAAACACTTTTTAGCATTTTATGACTTAGATGTGACAATATAACCTAATGTATTACCAATAAAGTTTATCTCCTTTGTTTTTAGCTTAAACACAAGCTGGCTAATGCCTTTGATGATCTGTTGGATGATGATGAGGCCAGTTCTGTCAATAGTAGTGGGAACTACACCTTGGATCCAGCTCAGAGTAATGGAAGTAAGAATATTTGTCAATATTATGTCTCAACAACATATTGTATACTAACTTGTTACAGTTGTAACTTGTAAGAATTGCCTCATACATACCAATATTCATACTTTACAATCCATTTGTTACAATAAAGGATATGTTAAGAAATATATTTAAAAAAGTTTTAGACCCAATATACTAAAAAATTGTCATATTAGAAATTTTACTTAAGTTACTAAGTGATAATGTAGAATACTAAAGTTTTGTTTTTTAATTATTCCACTTGTTTTTGTGTTTATTCATTACAAACATGTAAATTTTGCCTCTTTTTTTATCTGGTCCCAAGCGGCGACTTATTGCAGCAACATAATACTTCATAACTATTTACAAGATCCAAAGATTAAAATATTAGTCTATCTATAAGAATAGATGTATCATACTCATGTCATACTTCTCAATTTCAGTCCCACAAACAAGAACTGGTCTGCCTCCAACCTATGTGGAGTCACTCAATCACTTGAAAGAAAACCAGCATGGCTCGGAGTCCCCTAAGTACTGTGACACTCCTAAGAACCACACAGCCCACTTGAGGCACCAAGAAGATGCTTTGAAGGCTCAATTTAGCCCATATGGTGCTGGTGATGGACAAAATCATTATTTTCAGCAAGATTATAGAGGTAATACTTAACACATAACAGTGGTGTAAATTTCTAGATCCAAGTTATATAGATTAAGAATGACTTTTTTATAACTTAATTTTTTTCTTTAAATCATACATATTATTAGTAAATATTTCAGGGCATATGAATGGAATAAATAATTGCGACAGGCAGGAGTTTATGAATAATGAACAACTAAAAGTCATGTATGATGTAAGTATGAACAGAACAACTTATCTAGTTATTTATAACAATTAAAAGTAAATATGAATCCTAGAGATTTCTTTAGGAATAACACCTGTGGGATTGCAAAGCAGGTGAATTCAGCATCTGTTTACTTGTATACTTGCAAGAAAATGTGGTAGATAGGTATTGTGACATTTACATATTTACTTTTATCATATGTGCTTAGTTACACATTGGACGACAACACAACATTTAATTACTCGATTAACATTTGAATCAATTAACAGATTCGCGTCAAAGAATGCACGCAGTTAGCTGGCCAGATGCAGAAGTTGGACACAGAGATTGACAGCCTACGAGCCCGTCTTGCCGCCGCCATTAATGATAGAGACAAGGCAGAGCTGTCGCTGCAGGAAGCTCATCACTTGCTTGGTACAATATAAATAAATATTTATTACAATTCTCTTTCCCGAGGTTTACGTGAATGTCTTAGACATTTACCAGTTTCACTAATTTGTGTAATTTTGTCAAAATTTTATGGAAGATCATTTTTTTATTTCTCATTTCATAACATACTATTATCAATTTTTAGCGTCAAGTAAGCACAAGTTGCTTGAGCTAGAGCAGCAGATAGCTAATCTGACGGAGAAGCTGATGGAAAGTGATCAGGAGAAGGAACAGCTGAAACTTGAGCTGCGGTCTGCAAACATCAGTTTACAGGATGTGCAGCAAAGACTTCACACTCTACAGGTATTGTGCAGTAAAGATACCAAGTAGTATAATACTACTGAATTTGTACAACTTATTTCTAGTATATACTAAAACCGTTATACGTGGCTAATATTGTCATAAGGAAGCCTACACAAGATTTTAACTCTTAAAGTTATATGATCGTTTCGTTATTCGCGAAAAAACATATTTTTTCGCATACGACACGTTTCGATAAAATTTTACCTGATGTAAAAATCATTGCAATTTGTTCATTTACTAATTCTGAACCACCTTTTTTCATGTTCTTTTATTCAAAATGCTAGTTAAAAATAAGGTTGTATAAGCTCTAGTAATATAGATGTTATTTTATGTTTAGTTTATTTAATTGCAATTTTAATTTAAAACTAGCTGACTTTTATATTCTCACTTCTGTAGTACTAATTTTGTCTCACTCGACTTTTAGGTCGCTCACACACACGACACCGATGCTATATTTAGAGAACAACAAGATAGGTAAGTTAGTATTACATAGTTCTAGTTGTATGTGTTATGAATTAGTAAAACAGCTTTTCTTTAAGAAAGTTAAGTAATTATTTAACATTTTAGACACAGATAGTAGAAGAACTAGTATTAATTTTAGCTGTCTACTTATTTTTGTATCCAACCCATAATTATTATATTCACAGGCATAGAGAAGAAATGGAAAGATTACAAAACGATTTGACCAAAGCCAAGAGTAGACTAGATGAAAAAGTAAGTGAGATTCAATTTATGTATATATTTTATTTTAATATAGTTAATTTTAATTAATACTTAAAAATATAACAGTCAACTGAATCAAAATGTATTTTTATAAACGAGCGTTAAATTCAGCTAGGTTCAATGTACTCGTAAAGTACAAATCAAAGAAGCCCAGACAATGGGATTGCTATGTTTCCTATGAAGCCAAAAAGTTGTAAAAAAAATTAAACTTTCTAGGAAAATGAGGTCAAAATATTAGAGCGACGTTGTATGGACAAGGATCGAGAGAAAAGCGATATATTAATCGAGAAGGGGGCGACTATAAACCGGCTCGCGAGTGAGTTGGAAGCGGCTCAGAGTAGGCTCGGCAACGGGGAGACCACAAGACTTAAAGAGAAGGTGTCACAGTTGACAACTGAGAGGAACGCCGCCCGGGAACAGGTCAAAGAGTTGGGGGTGAGTTTAACAAACTGTAATACAACCAATTTTCAAATTGAAAATCTATTTTTATTAAAAAGTAATGCGGCCGGTTTCCGAAATTGAGAAAGACAATTTCTCAAACTTTACTGAGGCCACGTGATTATTCGACTATGCCACACGCTGTAACATGATTGGTTGTTGAAATTCTCAATTCAGAAACTGGCTTTTATGAATATAAAAATAAGAATCAATAATTTTACTCTTTTTAGACTTAGCAATAGATAAAGATCTCTCACAAGTCCATCTCTATACCGTGCTATCGTATTACCGTTAAAAATCTTAACAATTGAAATATGTTGAAACATCAATTTTTATTACATTTTACATCCATGTATCATTTGAAATTGCGGAATATTATTATGTGTTATTTCCTGTATCTTAATTAAAAAACGTTCGTGAGATTTATTTAAAAATGTTTCTCCTATTTACAGTCGAAACTAGAATTAACTGCGCACGAATTAGTTCTATACAGGAACAAATTAACTGCCAGTCAAAAAGAGTACGAGAATTGGCGAACAACACTGCATCAGATACTAACGGAAGCTTTACCAGAAAATACGTATATCGGTAAGTTTTTAGTACAACTCTTAATATACAGTTTTTTTTACTGTCGCTTTTTGTATTTAAGTCAATGTTTATATTGTTCCATTTTAGGTGAACCTCCTTCGCCCGGAAAGCTGGCAACACTAAAAGAAGTTTTGAGTCGCTATAAACAACAAATGCAAAAGTTATCTTCTTTACAAGAAGAGATAAATAAAAGGTAGTACTTTATATTCAGTCTCAAATGTCCCACAGAAGGCCCTTATTTTGCTTTCGAAATGTGAATATTTCAATTATAAATATGAATAAAACAACAAAATTTAATGTCCCACTACACTATCTATAGTCTTCTTATGGAGAAAAATAGATAGATTCATTATCTATTTTATTACTAGAGGGCCCGCCCCGTCTTAATATGTTATTATATTAAACGATATAAAAATCCAAGCTTATTGAGTTAATCGCGTGCAGATAAAAAAGGCGGCGGCGAGGACTTTATTCTTCAATTATGCATAGGTAAAGATTATTTTTACATCTTTACATAATTATTTTAAATTTTAACTCTATGATTCATTTATAGAGACAAAAAAATTGAACAACATCGCAAACAAGAGTCAGAACTTCGTGGAAAGATGGAAGAGCAGAAAGGCGTGGAGTTGCAGCTAAACTCCCGTGTGGCTGTGCTGCAGAACAAGCTGGAACTGCTGGGGAGTAACTCCGACAGCGAACTGCTGGAGAGCTACAAGCACCAGAACGAGCGTCTGCAGGGAGAGCTTGAAGAAGTTAGGACTGAACTTAAAAATGTAAGTTATAATAAAGAGAAGCGGCGCCGGTAGCGTAAGCATTTATATATTTATTTTTGTACACACAACAGACAAAAATGACAAACAAATACAAATCAGATAGGTACAAAGGTACTGCTTATTTTTTGAGAAATTTCTGCTAGCAGACCTGCGACAGGATAAATATATTATGAGAGACGTAGACACATATCACATCGTGTGGTGACTGGTCGAATACCACCCATTGCACTATCGAAGTGAACCCACTCGATGTTACGAGTGGTTTCACTTCATTTATATGTTCGTAATAAGTATTTTTCTTTTTACATAATTGAGTATGCAAATATGCAGTAAACTTTGTGAGTTAGCTTGTAGGAAGTAAATATGAAAATTCTTTTACCAGAGTGCCAAAGATCGGTCGTAAAATCCGTTTATAAAGTAGTTTTATTTCAATGTCTTAACATTCCGTAACCCTCAGAAAATAAAGCCTTACTTATTTTATACTACACCATAGTGTTACGTCTTCATGATAATTCTATTTTAGCTGGATCTCAAATACACGCAACTAGAATTAGATTACGACAAACTGAAGTCTGAGAAAGGCAGCCGAGCGTCGATAGTGCAAGAAGCGAACGCGGACTTGTTGCGAGAACTAGAACGGTACAGTGGGCAGCTTAAGGATACGCTTAAAGAGAATGGAGAATTAAAAACACTGTATCTGCAGGTATTGTATATTTATTTATGTGACTAGCTTTAAATCCGAAGGAAATCCTTAGAGCTTGTGGAAAAAGTCTCTTCAGTTTATCTACTATATTATAAAAATAAGTCGGGTTTTCCTTCCTGACGCTATAACTCCAGAACGCACGAACCGATTTACACGGTTTTGCATTCGTTGGAAAGGTCTCGGGCTCCGTGAGGTTTATAGTAAAGAAAATTCTCAATTACATAAAAAAAAATTAGACCGCGGGCGGAGCTGCGGGAAACAGCTAGTTGTTTATATAAGTGCAGCCGCCAGCACGTAACTTGGCCAGAGTCGTTAGATGCGTTATGTCTAGGTCTGTCTTGCGTAATTTTTCGGTCTTTTTGGTTGTTGTCATGCGGGACGCGGGGAATGGGGTAGTATCGTTCCGAGAGTGCGATTGGTGCGCCAATTGACCTGAGCCAATAAAAAGCAATTAAGTGCCCATTTTGTTGTTGCAATATGTGTACTATGCGTGAACTTTCCCCCACTATTCCAAAACCTGGCCACGGCGCAAGTGCTGGCTGTATAGATTGGAATCTGAAAAAGCTGCTTTTAGGAACATTTCTGTCGCTTAACGAATAAATGGCCTAATATTTACTTTGTAACAACTTCGGTGTTTTATTAGTCTGTAAGCCTTTCTAAAATAAATAAATAATACAATAGATAGTAAGATAATTTTCTGACGTCAATCATAATTACAGGTATGCAGTTCCCGAGATTCAGTATCAAGGGAGTTAAAAGATATGCAATCAAAGATACAAAAAGAAAAGGAACTGTATAAATCGCAAGAAAAAGATTACGTCGAGAGATTGGAGAAGCAAAAACAGCAGTTGGAGAAGTTGACGTCAGACTTGAGTAATTCCAAGGAAGAATTAGAAAGAGCTAACAAAAGAATATCGGAGTTACAGAAAGAGTTTACTAATAAACAGAGGGAGTTTACTGAGAAATTAGATAAATACTTAGAAGGTAAGTTTTACATTAATTTCGTATAAATGTGTTTATTATGATTTTATCAGCCATGCCTGTTCCTAAATTCCACTATTTCCCAGGATTCTCTACTTTCCACTCAAACGGGAGGAGATTTGGCTCAAAACGAAAATTACTGTGAAATTTTCGTAATAACAATTTGTTATTATTTACAGATGAAAAGTGTGCAATGCGAAAAGAAAGAGAGCCTTGTGCACAGTGCGAGAAGCATGTCAAACATATCAAATATTTAGATGATCAGCTGGGAAAGTGCACTATAAAAATAGGTAAGAACATTACAGATAACACCAATAATTTATATAGCTACACAAAATCCGCTAAGAGTCGCTAGTGTCGCATCGGGTCTATCTGTCAGTCTCCACCAATGAGAGACAAGCTACTGACATGCGATTGGTGGAAATTTACAGGTGGACCTGATCCAGCCTGACCCTAGCGGATTTGTAACTCCCAGTAGCCCCCACTAGCAAGACACTACACTACTTCTCGAAATGCTGATGCTGTAGCTACAGTATCAGCATGACTGCTTGAATAGGCGGATGGTCATGGAATACGTCACTGCATTGGACAAGCCTTTTTATGAACCACAAACGCATGAACCAAGTCTGGGAGTTCTTTGTGCCTGTGATTTATATGTTTATAAAACCCTGCGACACAAGGATTATATCGTACTAGCTGTTTCCCGCTGCTCCGCCCGCGGTCTCAATTTTTTTAATATAACATTTGTGATGTCCTATCTTTCAAGTTGGATCAAACTGCACACGGTGTGAAAATTTGATTAAAATCAGTAATTATATTTAATATCGATTGATGCCAAAAAGTACACGGTGCTAGTTTTTCGCATTTTAGCCCATTCTATTCACGGTCTACAAACCGTATTTTCAAACACCTATTTAATGCAGCTTTATTTCTTTTCAAAAATAAAGGAATGTTTTCTTTGAGTCTAATTTGCTATTCTTCAGTATTTAGAGTACTTTCTCTCTTTCTTTCTGGTGGCAATAAGAAATCCATCCTGTTTATCATATAACCTATGATCTACTCTCCGACTTCCAAATAGACGAACGAAAAAAAACAAAAGTCTGCGAGCCTGATATTTAAAGAAGAAAACAGTTTTTATATCATTGCAAGGCGTTATGATAACCTTGTTTTTTTAATTGTTAAATAACCTCTATAGCGTAGGATAGTAAATCGTACTTAAAATAACAAAATTTGGTCGTCATGGCAACTACCTACTTACTAATTTTACCATGGTTACCGCATTGTTTATTCGTTGTTAATGTCAATAATCGCGATATTAAAAAATATTAAAATATTAAAAAAAAACATTTCAAATTGTACCGAATTGTGAATCTAAACCATCCTCGAATCCACCTGAAGACACACAGCAAATTTCATTATAATCGGTCCAGCCGTCTAGGAGGAGTTCAGTCACATACACACTCACAGAAGAATTATATATATAAAGATTTAAAACGAATACTATGAGCTTTGTTGCTGAGTCTACTCGTAATCACATAATATGTGTATTTTCCGTCATATCTGAATCTAATACCCGTTTCGTACCAAATAGCGTCCCAAGAGAGCAACGAAGCTTTAATGCAAGAACTCAAGGGGAAAGCGGAGTTCTTCCAGCAGTACATACTGGACCGGTTCAACAAGTTGCGGGAACAGCGCAGCGTGGGGACCAACACAGAGGAGAGGCCGAGCACGCCGCCGTCGCAGGCCTCCGACCACTCCAGCATCGAGCAGCTCGTGCAGAACTGTGACGACGCTATGGCCGCTAAGGTCTGTATACACTACATGACTAGGCGCCATATTCACCTGTATAAAGCCTAATGCCGGCCACACACGTAACGGTATACTTGCGCAAGTTTGACTTATTACGTATGTTTCAATAGCAACTGACAGCTAAATTTGCACAATTATTGCTGTCTAATTACCAATTTCTATACAAATAAGCAATTAAACAACAATAATTGTGCAAATTTAGCTGTCAGTTGCTATTGAAAGATATGTAATAGGTCAAACTTGCGCAAGTATACCGTTACGTGTGTGGCCGGCATTAGAGTATATTATAGCTCAATAAATAGTCTCGTAATCGTATTCAAAGACAAAAAAAGTCCAGTGAAGCAGTCAAAGCCTGCAATAACTGCTGTAGACCAACTCAAACTGTAGGACTTTACCTGTAGTAAATCACCAAAAAAAAGTATTATACAATTTTAGGCACTATTTATGTAAATAATCACAAAAGTACTTTTAAATTTTTAGGAAGAATATTCTTATAAACTAGATTATAATTCCTAAAGTATAATATTAGTTAATTTATTACAGACTGCACTAATGATGAAAGAGAAAGCCATACGAGATCAGATAGCAGAGAAATTCACGTTGGAAATGAAGACAGTCGAAATGAATTGCGCGCGACGGATCAAAGAGATTGAGAACGAACACATAGAAACTGTCACAAAGCTAAAAGAACTCTTAGAAAGGAAAGCTAAGGAGGTAAATGCTTTAAAAGAGTTCATATTAGCCGAGAGAGCTAAAGTTTCGCAAATACTCGAAGGAAAGGAGAATGAAATATCGGAACTGATAAAAGAACATAATGAGTTACAAGTTGAATGCCAAAAAGCTAAGGACAGTGTGGTGGATTGGAAGCAGAAAGCTGAGAGGTATAAGGAAAGGGCTTCGCGGCTAGGGTCCTTAGAAGATGTGCTCAAACACGAGAGAGAGGATTGGAAGCAAAGGAATAGTTCCTCGACGAAGGAATGCCTCGCAATGAAAGCTAAAGCGACGGAACTTCAATCAAAACTCGCGCAACTAGAACAGAAATATGACAAACTCCAGTCAGAACAAAAGACTATTCATGATAAGTACAAAAATGCTAAGAAGACTATTTTTACTTATAAGGTAACATACTCTTTGCTCGTTATAAATTAAGCAGTAGCTTATGCCCTCGGTTTTGCTTGTGTGAATGACGGCTATCGTGGAAAAAAGTAATCCATGTTCTTTGCTCGAATTCAAGCTTAGTTTTTGCCAAGATTCATCAAACTGGTTTCAGACCAGTTACTTTCGTATTGATGATATTAGTATAAATAAAATATAACTGTGAAATTTGAGAATTTAGTTAACTTATTTGTTATAAAATCTTTCAGGATTATGTGATGAAGAAAGACGCTCATGTAAACAATGAAATGAATAGGATACAAGACGAATACAGGAAAATATTTTTAAAGCTACAGTCCCAATTAAACTACCACATAAACTGTAGGCTGCAGGAGGAGAGGAAAGGGAAGCAGGCGCAAGGAAACTCGCAGCAAACTGATGTAAGTGGTACTCTTATAATGTACTAGCTGTAACCCGTGACATCGCCCGCGTGGGTGTCGGATATTGCGTCAAAAAGTGACTTATGTCCTTTTTCAGGCTCCAGACTATCTTTGTACCAAATTTCATTTAAATCCGTTCAGCAGTTTAGACTTGATTGCGTAACACACACACAGACAGACAGATTTACTTTTGCATTTATAATATTAGTAAGAAAGTAAGGATTAATATGTTTCGAAACAAATCTGTGATTATTATTAGCAATGTGGGTCGCACATTACTAGTATTCTTTGAAAACCCTCATCCAAAGCTAAATGCTTGTTTGACAGGTTTGTGTGGCTTCATGTCGTTCGTTAGTGCTATGAGTGGGTTTTGAACCGGTCAACCGGCAACCACATGATCACAATTCCGACGCCCTAGCCATTCGGCCTTATCTGGCTTCATGATTACAGATTCAATTTTTTGACTACCAGTTCTTCTGATCTACCTCTTCACAGATTGTCAGTGTCAGTCATCTTAAAATAAAAGTACTTACATATGTATATGTGACATTTTTGAAGATTTCAAAAATGTCACATAGATTACAACCCTGTGGGTCAAGCCTGCAAACTATGAAAAAAATATATGACTGTTAAGAGAATGTTATAACTTTACGCCAGAAGAGGAGGAGATTAATCTTTATTAGATTCATAGGTGTGACGTAAACGTAAATGTATTCCTTTTTTGTTTTTGTTTAATCGCGCACTTATCTTTTTCAGTATACAGACAGAATAAACAAGCTCAACGATGATTTCACACGACTGACGCAATCCAACTTTATGGATGGACCAGACATGAAGTGACAATTGCAGGCAATTATCAACTTTACAATTTTATGCGTAGAAAACATTAGATGTTCCCAGTGTATGTACTTATTGTAGAAGAATTATCAAGCAATGTTCAAGTATTATTAAAAACTATGTATAATAAGGGTAATGCAAGGCATATTTCTCAGGGAGAACTGATATGTAACATTAAGACTGCATAAAAAGTATGACATTCGCTCAAGCCCCAATATAGGAGTAATATCATAGATTATTATTTTCAATATAAATTTTGATAACCAGATCATTCCATTAACATTTTAGTGTATTGTTCCTGTGATAGTTAAGTACATTGTAGTTTAATGGAAAAGTAACAGTATTACTCAGTAAAGTGCAAAAAATATCACATTCCTCGTGACATGTCCAGTGTTGCTTACGAACAGTACAGGTGAGTAGGTCTAGACTAGACGTTGTAATGGCCTTTTATTATGAAGAAATAATTGTTATATTTTAATGTTAATTTCCAATTAATGTGTTAAATAATAATAGAATTTTGAATTGTTTTCGTAAGCCCTCAAAGTAGGATTAATAAATGAAATATTTTTATGTTAAAACCATTATGTCTGTTATGTAAAGTTTTGTAAATAAAAGTATCATTTCGTAAATTATTTAGTTTATTTTTTCACATAATATTTTGATGGTACGAACGGCATTTTAGCAACTACACAGGAAACATCTTTTCCTCTTATGTTTACTAACAGTTCCGTTCCAGCTTTTTTCAAGGCTTCTGAGACATAGCCCATGGCAACATTACCGCCAAGCGACGGAGCTGGGCAGCCACTACTTATAGCCCCCACTGTTTCAGAGGTTTTCGAGTCTTTCAAGACTGCACCCTTCCTTGCTGGTGGACCCGTTTCCATGCGGATACCTACCCGCCTCTTAGCTACACCCTCTTTAATTTGACGCAATATTATAGCCGCACCTGGAAAATTCTCTTCGGTCCGCCTTCGCTTAGCTATCAGCCAAGTCAAGTTTGCTTCTACCGGCGACACACTTTCATCAATGTCGTTGCCGTAAAGACATAGACCAGCTTCTAATCGCAGAGAGTCTCGAGCACCGAGTCCTGCTAGTTTAACTTCATCAAATTGCAACAAAGCTTCGGTTACTTCTTCGGCTCTTTCGGCTGGTATCGATATTTCCACGCCGTCTTCACCAGTATACCCGCATCGTGTAACACGACAAACAACGCCTGCAACTTTTCCCAAAGTGGATGTCATGAACATTAAGTCTTCCATCGATATATCGGTAACGTTTTGTAGAACTGATGCTGCTTTAGGGCCCTGTAGGGCAATAAGGGCCCTCTCGGTAGTATTGAAGAACTGAACGTTAACATCCTTGCCTTTTTTTCTAAATATTTCTGATGTTTCCTTCATGTGCTGCTTATCTACCGCCAGTCGACCGGCGTTGGAAACTATGTACAAATTTTCATCATTCACTTTAGTCACAATCAAGTCGTCTATTATTCCACCTTTTTCAGTCAAAAATACTGTGAGAGCACTCGTTCCATTTTTCATTCCTTTCAAATCTACGGGGCACAACGACTCAAACCAAGACAGAGAATCCTTGCCACGTACGTTTGTTTGCAACATATGGGAGACGTCGAAAATGGATGCACTTTTTCTTGTGAATAGGTGGGATTCTGACAGACTTAAATCAGAATATTGCACTGGTAGGAGGAACCCTGCGAAGTCAACCACTTTACCTCCATATTTCGTGTGCAAATTATACAACGGTGTCTTAGTTGATTTAGATTCATCACTATACCATCGCAATGTTGCCGGCACTATTTGTTTAGGAGTTAGAACTCTTGGAAAGAGAAAAGTTTTCGTACGTGCTAATGAACACATTGTTACGGTTGAAACTCTTTTAATAATATGATTACTACATCAAGCCTAGGGATGTCTTATCAGTAACTCATAAGAAAAGGTCAGTGGTCAATCGGTAACAAAGTTCTGATAAGTAAATGATGTTTACATTCCACTGATGGTGGGGTAATTTTGTTGGGGAGCATTAGTACATCGAAAAACAAATAAGATAACAAAAGATCGTTTGGGCGTATGCTGCAATAGGCCAAAATACTTCGCAGTATCTTCTAGCTACTAGAACAAAACAGTAAAATATTCTGTTAAATTTTTAGCGCTTTTTTTTTTGCTTATTTTTTCGCTTTGGTGGCCATTCCCCTGACGGAATTAAACATACACTACATGCCTTGCCTCATAACGCCATGTCAGCAGAATATTTGTGATCAACTCCAATAAATATTTATTTTCCCATTGGGTATAAGAGATCATTATCACATAGACGACCAGTCATACCAATGTTAAATAAATATTATATTCATATACACAAAAAAACAACTTTTAACTAGTACATTAAACATTTGTGAAGATATTGGAAAATGTGTGAAGGAAATAGTGCTAAATCACAATGATAGGTAGACCTTGTCTACTTGTCTAGTACACAGAACAAACAAAAGTAAAGTATAAATGGACGTAGTTACACGATAAGGATCCAATCCACATTAAGCTAGTTTTGAGATATTGAAATTTAAAGTTTGCATCGGAATTCTTCTATGATGCGATGCTCTAAATTTGTTGGTTTTATTGAAATTAGAAGGAAAACTGATTATATTTTAACTTTAAATCAAATTTACTAAGTTTAATTTCATACTGCAAATATTATTCAAGAAAATAGGCACTTGGATCATTTTTGATAAATAGTCTTTTCAATAAAACCAGCGTAAAATGATGTTCCTCGATAAGGATCCACTTTATGAACTGATTTAAAACTCTTGAAAAATAAATAAAACTACTTACAATTTAACTAAAAATTTTTTTTCGATGGAAGCAGCAGTGAATGGGTGGCGTTTAAAGTGGTCTATGATGATACTGCACCAATGTTCAGTGAGGTGCAGAACATGGCTCGACTACGAAGAGCATTAAAGGGCAATGCAAGAGATGCTATCAAGAGTTTGCTGTACTCCGAGGCATATCCGACGGAAATTATGCAAGCCCTCAGAAGGAAGACCTGACGCGCTGGTGATAGGGGAACTCGACAAGATCAAGGCGTTAGCCAGAATATCGAAAAGTCCAAGTGAGATATGTAAAGAAAGACAAGAAACGAATTTTATATGGCAACACTCCGAGCCAACCATTACCAACTTACAAACATAATTATATAACATATATGTGTTGTATATATACATATGTATGTTATATATACATATATGTGCAAACATATATGTGTGTTCGCGAGCCAAATCGACAACAGCGTGGCAGCCATAAAGGGTCTGAAGAAACCGCAGTACCTGCATTCACCGGAGATGGTGAAGCAGATAATAGAAAAGTTACCAACAGTGCTAAAGTTTAGGTGGTACGACTTCACGGCAGCATCGGAAGATGGTGAGTTTTCTGATTTATGCTTAGTATCTAGATACCTGAACTTGGAAGCAGACAAATGTGGAGCCTTACTACTTACTTTTAAGAGCGTCTACAAGAGGACTCATCGGCAAGCGACGCATTCAGCAAAAGAGAAAGACTTCAGTGAAAAGGTGAAGGACACAAGACAGTCAGAGAAGAGATGTCCCATGTGTGACAATGGGCATGTTCTAGTCAAGTGTAAGAAGTTTCGGAAGGCGTCGGTGGAGGATCGGTGGGCCACAGTAAGGAAAAGTAGCGTATGCTTCAAGTGTCTGCGAGGGAGGCACAGAAAGGAAGGTTGCAGGAAGCCACCATGCAAAGAGTGCCATAGGTGGCATCATCATCTGCTACACGTGGAGTCGCAAGAAAGCACTCCAAAAAAAAAGAAAGGAAATAACACAAGAGAAGACAAGTGTTAAAGCATCAGTGCATGCAGTATGTAACGCAAAGGGCGGTGTAAGACAAGTGCGGTTAAGCAGAAAACGCCGGAACCGCTAAGCTGGAACAAGAAGATAGAGGATAAGGAATACGATGCATGGAGGATCTACTTGGAGAAAATGAAACTGCTTCAAAACCTTCAAATCCTAGATGTCCGGTGCCACATAGCATCAAGGGGGAGCTGCACACGTTCATGCATGCTAGCAAGACGGCGTATGCAGCTACAGTTTATTGGAGAACTCGAAGACAAGATGGAACTTATCGCGTCAAGTTGGTAGCGGCTAAGTTACGAGTGACTCCCTTAAAGCCGGTGTCGATCCCGAGGGTCAAGCTGCAGGCTGCCCTCCTAGGAAGTCGACTGGCATATTCGGTTGAAGAAGAGATGGAGCTGAAGTCGGTCAGGAAGACTTTTTGGACAGACTCCAGTATCGTGCTCTCCGGGATAAAGACGGACTCGAGGACCGTCAAGACCTTCATGGCTCAGAGCCTAGCGGAAATTGAAGATCTCACGAAACCTCAGGAATGGAGATGGGTGCCGTCAGCGCAGAATCCTGCGAACGACGCGACACGCGAAGAACCGGAAGGCTTCTAAAACCATCACCGGTGGTACACAGGACCAGACTTTCTGAAGAAAGAAGAGGATTACTGGCTAGCAGCAAGAAGCTTCAAGAAGGAGACCACTGGCGAAGAAAAGGTAGTGGACGTCGTCGCAGTGGCAAGCGACATACAATCAGCACCGAACCCTGAGAGGTTTTCAACATGGACATTTTTAAAACAGACTTAACCACTACGCATACGCAAACCGTCACTTGCGAAGTTGCGACTCACAGATGAATAATACGTTTCATTTCACTGCGATTGACCAACTAACAATAATGTTGCCAGTTATTGTTAGAGTATTATACCAAAAAAGTGAATCTTTTTCTGTTTTTGAGGATTCGGGTACTTTGGATTCCTTTAGTTAGTTAAATTAAATGTAATAAAAATGCAAATAAATATATTAGAAGTGACTCATGTACTTTGGATTCTTTTTAAGGTTTTCAATACTGTTTAATAAGTCATTAACAATATATATCAGAAAGGATCCAAGTGAATTGGATCTCATTTAAGATTATATATTTTAAACTAGTACCAATAAATACTGTTTCTCGCTAATGATCCATGAAGATTGGATTGTTTCTGTGGATTCAAAATAAATGCCCGCCATACATGTGGACTGGTACCTCGTGTTGATAACAATGTCATGTGTTCGTATTTCAATGGGATCTTTTTGCTGAACGAAAGTATCGACCTTTACGGTCTCTTTGGTATACTTAACTCAATTTTGGTAGTTTTGTGGATTGGATCCTTATCGTGTAACTACGTCCAAATAAAACAAATGAAATTTCTAAGTTTTAATCTTTTAATTCACAATTATCCAATACTTTTAAATAGTCTTCATGTGTTAACAATTCACTTTTAGTTGCTTCAGATATAGCAATACTGGATAAAATAATAGCAATGTATCCATCAGCATCGGGGTATTCTTTCAAGAGCTTAGGATTTTTTACAAGCTCTTCATTTACTTCAACCAAAGATCCCTTCATGCAACACGGAACATCAAAACTTGTTCCATTGTCATATTCTATTTTGCAAATTATGGATTTTGGCACCAAATGCTGTCCACCTTTCTTACTTTTACCCTTAACAGAATTACTTAACCTGTCTATATTTCCAACAGAGAAGTTAACCTTAAAATCATTTGACTGATTAAAAAAGAAATGGCTTGGTGCTAAGCTGAGCAAGGCAATCCTGTTTGAGTGGAACATAATCATAATGTCATTGTTTTTAATTCCATTAACATCTGTGATATATCTCTTACTAAAATATCTTTCTGTGAATGACTTAAGATTAGTCAAGTCTGGTATTGAATCTAGTATCTTAAACTCCATTATGTTCATAAAATATAAATGCTATATCTATTGTTAAAGAGGTATTCTTTCTATTGTGGGACCTGCTGCCCCTGTGCTGCTATTCGTGCACGGATTTCAGCGTGACGTCGTCGGGATTCTTCCAAGTTAGCTTTCTGTCTTTCAATGCGTTCTGCTTTTAAGCATTTTCTCATATCCCTGTCATAGTCGTTGCAATATCCCATAAACTTTCTAAATGGATGCTGAAACCAAAATATATGTTCATAGTTAATCCTTCATTTATCAAGAAGTATAAATCACTCGGTTTCAAGTACATTCTAGGTTAGTTATTTTATCAGTTTCGGGTATCATAGATAACACCGCAACAGCAAGTTATATAACTGAACCTAGCATTCAAGTTATTTTAAGATTCATGTAGCATCTATTTGTTATGCAATAAGATAGGATTTTAATTCTTACCCACCTCACTGTGACAGTCCATCAACTTTTTTATAAAAACATTGCACTCGTCGGTGTGTAAATGGGCTGACAAGTCAGTGTGCATAACTTAAGTCTTTAGGGTGATATTTATTATAGTAGAAATGAATTATGGTTAATTACACTTTAAACCAAATTGCCAAGAATTTGTACAGCTAAACTTATCATAACATACGACAAAATACGAAAGGGGAGGTTATTTAGTATTCACTTGACATTTAGGCTTCATTTTATATATGTCAAACTAAAATGACAGTCGACAGCAGACGTCAGTTGTCATCTGCACAGACTACATAGGCACTTAATTTTTAAAAACAATAAGCTACAGAGTATTTTATACAGCAATGCGGTACAATATCTTTGCCATTGGTAAAACATACTAAATATTAATTTAATGTTTATAATATCTTTCATATTATCCATCCAAATGTAAGATATATGGACGTAGATAATAAATAAATGTGGACAACATCACATAATATATCGCTCCAAATCCAAATATAGCTAATAGTGTGTTATGAAAAAATCAGAGACAGCAAAGAAAAGTTATTTTTTCTATACTGGGATCGAACCCGGGACGTCAGAGCTGGCGACACCTTGCAAACTGGTGTGTTCGCCACTCGACCACGGAGGTCGATACCTATATTTAGTAACCTTAATTATATCTTTGCCTTTTTCGACATAATAATTATTATATTGTGTCTAAGCAGAGAGTCGGCGGGTGGCAGCACCCAAAGATTGATTAGCGTAAAATATGGTAATATCAGATGGTTTTTATTTTCTACTAGCTGCCCGGACAGACTTCGTTCTGTAAAAAGTAAATTAATTAAGGTAATTATCGAGTTTAGGAACACCTTCCCTGGACTTCCACAAACATTTCAAGATCAAAATCAGCTAAATCGGTTCAGCCGTTCTTGAGTATTAGCGAGACTAAAGAACAGCAATTGTTTTATATAGATATAGATTATGTTCGTATTTTATACCTATACCTTTTATTTGTAGCCATGGACTAGCAAATTTTGTCACTTAAAAACGTCATTCAAATTAACAGAACTATAACATACTTAGACTAGACTAGAATACTAGATAATACTTACATACAAGCTGAATTAGCACCACATAACTTTAGCGTATGATAACAAATGCATACACCTTCCTCTATCTTTTGCTGAAAATTGCATCAAAATCTGTTGCGTAGTTTAAATATCTAAGCGTACAGACAGCGGGAGCGACTTTGTTTTATACTTTGTAAAGGTAATTATTATTATGCTTTGTAGTCTGAATTCAAGGCATGGGGTATCTGATTAAAATTTAGAAGAGTTACCATGAGGAAATGGGTGTTGTGGCGCAAATTTGGAGAGGCCTAGTTCCAGCAGTGAAGCACGATACGGTGAGTCGAGTTGACCGGAACTCATATACACCAAAAATTGCATTACAGTGCGATTCAAACATACCTAATAGCGGATATGAACATAAGGCGATTCGCTGCGCAGTAACAAATTCATGCACAAGCAGGGGCGCGAGGTACAGCAAGTAACTATTTATTAATCTGTGGTACAGCGCAGTGTGTAGCTTCACCTTCACAACAATCAATCTTCCGATCGATGGGAGCTCTGGTCTCTGGTTCTATGTAGCATTGATTAAAACATCACACATTAATTTTCTTAAAAAAAATAGATTTTTGGCGAGTCAAAATAAAACAACAATCAGATTTTTATTTTGTTTTTACTTAAATACATAGTCACATTGTGTCTCATTAATAACTAACGAAGAAATAATCACGGCAAACACCGCTAAGTACGGGATTTATTAGACCTAGTTGTAGGAATACCTACATTACATACCTTAGAATAAGATACAAGAATAACTAACAAACTTCATCAATAATGACTAGTAATTTATTGCATTTTTGAGACATGTAAGTATAAAAAGACATCTTGATAATAAGGATTGGAAGTTGTCTTGCGTTTTTATTTTTTTCTATCATCACCACTAATAATCGCACGAAGAAAATCACAATAAACCATACAATACGACATCATTCATCTCAGCAAACAGGAACAAGCGAGTATTAAGCAAAATAAATTACTGATAAAATACAGAAATGCGATGTAACGAAAAATATCTAATGATTTGATGCCCGATTAGATGAAGAAATGCAAAATGTGCCCAAAATATGTGTCCAATCCAATTGGCTAAAATTAAAAAGCAGATGTGTTTTGTGGTGCGGGGTTCGTTCGTTCGAGGCATCAACTCTTGGGCATGCCTTGAGGCGTGGCGGTCTCCACCATCTTCTTGTACTTGCCGACGAGCTCGGGCAGGTCGTAAGCGATGGCGACGTCGAGCCGCGTGATGGGGCAGCCGCGGAAGTACGTGCACGTAGCCGACAACTGTTGGAACTCGAACAGGGGGTTCAACCGGAAGAAGTCCCGGTACGTCTCGGGATCGGGCAGGTCGTACCTGCAATACCATAATTAATGTTAGTCACTTAATTTAGATAAATAAGTAATTCCTAAATTTTGTAAGAGATATTGTCTGACGAGATATGATTTTTCAACATCAACACTTACCTGGAAATGTTAGTGAGTGTGCTCAAGCCCTCATAGATGTGATAGTTCTGAGGATTTTCAATAATGGCGTCAGCGATGATCTTCCTGTTGCCGAAAATTGTCTTGTGGTTGTAATATGTCGTCAGATAGCAGTCGACCATCTTCGCGTGATTTCTTACACGAACCTATACACAGGAAGTAAACATATTAATTGGAGCAACAGGCACTGGACTTGTTATAGGTAAGTGGAAATGGTATCACAATGGTTATTAATGTAATGTGTCATTAGACTTACAGCGAATCTCCTAGCGCTGGAAATTTTGTTTTCGATGCGCTTGTCAATAGCTTGGCGCAAGTCCCTCAGGAGCTCTCTCTCCTGGGCTTGCAGCAGACGTACGGGCGCGCCTGCCTCGTACGGCATGGACCACAGAGACACAGTGTACATGACGGGTGGCTGAGCGGAGCTCATCAGCGGCGATATGTTCCAGATCAAGGCACTCTGTACGCGCATCAACTCTTCTGGTTTCACGGTGTCTGCCTTGTTCAGCAAGATGCGTGTCTAAAGTAAAAATGAAAAAATCTTGAGTATCGATTTCATCGATTCAGTTTTAACAGTAGGTATGCACAATGCTCAGAAAAGATAGGCTTTTGAGGATTGATGCCTTTTGATACATTTTGTTGCGTAACTTTTATAAACGTATAAATTTAAATTATTCTCGTCGTATACCAGGCTGGTATTACCAGCTAAATGTATTATGCCAAATGACTAAGATAAAAATAAACCACGCTATATCCTAATTAGTTGCCATGAAAACTCTGGACATGTGTAAATTGCTATTTATAAACATTACGCGTATATGTCACGCTATTTCAATCAATTAATTTCCAATGCCGATGAAAAATTTCTGGCACCTGGTTCATAGCTATCGTCTGGCGATTACTGATTAAGTATTCATATTTAGCTCGAATTTTGGCATGCAATAGTATTTCGTTTCTGATATTATAATAACAAAAACCTTATACCTGAGACTCCCTGCCCTTGAGTTGGTCGAGAATAGCTTCGGTTTCGGGTCCGACGTCCAGTTTGGAAGGATCGTAAACTAGGAAGATGATATCGGCGCGATCGATGAACCATTGGCAAGCGTCATTAAAGGGAAAAACTCGAGACACCTGCTTTCTAACTTCAAGTATTCCAGGAATTTCGACAATGTTCACCTGAAAATAGATTATTTAATTATTATGCATCTGCTGCTCCACTTAGTACCTCCTCATCTTTGCTAATTTTACCTACCTTTTCTAAAATCTTGCTGGGATATCTCAAACCTCTAAGACGCTCTTCCAAACCTTGCCCGAATTTCTGAAGCCCCGAGAAAGTCCAATCAGCTGCCAATTGAGTACCATCTAGTACCTGTGGTTCTTTACCGTGCATAAGAATGTTGAAATATGCCGGAGATGGTTCTGCCCCTAGAGTAATGATGGAATAAGAATCAGTTGTCAATAGACTCAAAAACTATAAATGATCTGATTGTTTTATTTTCTTAACTTCTATACTTACCAGTTCTAAGTGACCACTCAGTGAATTCGAGCCCCGTCAGATAGTTCAATATGCTAGATTTTCCTCCGCTCCATGGCCCCATGAACAGGATCAAAGGTTTTGAGAAAATTTCAGGGTCACCAAAATGCCTGTTACTTAAATCCCTGTACTTGTATAGACCTTCTAAGGGTTTAATGGAGTTTTCGTACAATCTCTTCAGGTCTCTAAGAACAATGTCGGCTGATTTGTCAATGGTTAATTCATCTTCACTCGCGTCTTCATCAAGTCTTAGGATTTTAGTAATGTGGTCTCGTGATCTCAAATTTTCAGGAATTTCACCAATCTGTAAAGATTTGTTAGATTATTTATTAAAATACTGAATAGATTTATTATAATTATCTCAAAATAATTCTTTTTAATTACATTCTCAAATTAGATTACTGGAATACTTAAGTCAGTTAAAATTATGCCATTTTTAGTCACCTATTACAGTATTGTATCGTTATTAGAATAAAATATCGTCAATAAGTACTTTTAGACTAAGCTGAAAAAGAAATGGAGTACCTACCTATTGTCCATCAATCCATATCTTGTATTTGGAATATAGCAGCGGACGATGTTAAATAAATAAATAAATAATAATTTTAGATGTGTATTTTAAGAAGTTATTCTTGGTGTAATACTTACAAGTAATAAGTCTTCCTCAGGTGTGCCTTCTTCTTCTGAAGCTTCCTGTTCAGTCGCTTCAGCTTCCTCTTCCCCAGCCTCAGAGGCCTCCTCGGACTTGTCTCCTTCTTCTTCCTTACTATCTTTATCAGCTTCTTCTTCTTGTGACTTATCTTCTACCCCTCCTTCAGCTTCTTCCTCAGACGCTTCCTTATCTTCTGACTCGGCCGTTTTTTCTGCTGATTTCTCTTGGTCTTCTACAGTTTCATCCTGTTCTTCTCCAGAATCGGCTTGCTGTTCTCCAGAATCTTCTTTTTCTTCTCCAGAAACTTCTTTTTCTGCTGATTCGTCCTTTGCTTCGGCTGATTCATCCTGTTGTTCTGCAGATTCGTCTTTGTCCTCTGCCGATTCTTTCTCGTCGGATTCGTTTCCAGCTTCGTCTTCATTTGAGTCACCATCTTTACCTTCTTGAGAGTCGTCGTCTTGTTGGGTTTCTGTCTCTTCTTGAGATTCATCAGCCTTTTCTTGAGATCCATCGTCTTCTTTCGTTTTGTCTTCATCGTCTTTAGTTTCATCGGACGCCTCAGCATCCTCAGTTGACTTGCTCTCGGTATCGGCAACTTCTTGACTAGCGTTTTCGTTTTCTTGGCTGTCATCTTCCTTTACTTCTTTGCTGTCGTCTTCGGATGCTTCTTGGGAGTTTTCGTCACTTTCAGCTTTAGTCTCGTCTTTTTCTTCTCCACTCTCTAAAACACAAAACCTATTAATTAATAACTTAATCAATTACTCTGTGACTTAAAAACTTTAAGCATTTATAAAATACTAGCTTTTGCCCGCGACTTCGTCTGCGTGGACTTCAGGATTGGGTCCAAAAGGAAATAAAAAATGAGAAATTAATGAAAAATGGAATAAAATTTTCACCCGTGTTATAGCTCGCGCTGTAATAGAGAAAAATATCAAATTTCTAAGCTGTCAGCCCACGGTTTAAGCTCCTACACCATTTTCAATTTTCCCTCGGGAACTACTTAAGGAATCGGGATAAAAGGTAGCCTATGTTCTTTTCCATGTCAAAGGCTACATGCATGCCAAATTTCATCCAAATCTGTTCAGCCGTTTTTGTGTGATTGAGCAACAAACATCCAAACATCTAAACATCCAAACATCTAAACATCCAAACATCCACACTTTCACATTTATAATATTAGTAGGATATGTAGGTACGACATTTTTTACCTTGTTCAGCTGTTTCTTCATCAGCAGACGCCGTCTCTTCTTTGCTGTCTCCTTCATCAGCCTGTTGTTCATCACTGCTTCCATCTGTTTCTTCGGCCGCAGTTTCTTCCTTTGAGTCAGTATCGTCGGGTCCAGCTTCTAATTCTTCGACAGACGCTTGAGACACGTACGGTTCGTCTGCAATTTCTACTGAGTTTGCATCATCTTCCGTACTTTCTCTTGATTCAGTTGTTTCTCCCCCACTTTCTGCCGACACAACTTCTTTCGTATCGTCTCCGTCGTCGATACTTACTTCACTACTGTCGCTTTTTTCGGTAGAATCTGTAAGCATGTAATATTCAACGTATGTTATTATTTTTTTAATTATTCACTGCATTTTCTAGCTCCCAAAAGTTTTGAAATAGTTGGTAAGTACCTAAGAGTAATTTTGATGATAAACGTAATCGTGTATCACACAGACTTACAAGAAATTATTTAGTTTAATTTTAAAGTAAATAATATTGATAGTTTATCAATCAATTATCTCGGCTGGGAATTAGGCACGAAAAAACTGCTGCCGTGCTGCCTATCATTGGGTGCGTATAATACATAATTTGAGAACTGTTATAATTTTATGTTGTTAAATGATTAAAAGTTGAATTGATGGTGAGTTCCTGTTAAATTATTGTTTTACAATTCTGCTATGTGTATACATATTTATGCTCATGACTGTACTACCAATACCAAGAACGTAATATACTTATTAGCCACGTTACTTACATCACATTGTATTGCGTGATGCATCCTGCATAATTTTCGCCCTACATTACTTAAACACAACATTAACCTTTTTCCAAATCGACTGCCAGTTCTAAAGGATTGGGTTCAAAACATAATAATAGTGGTGTGTATGTAGTTTCTTCTTCAGTGTTCTAGTTTTTCTTTCGCATACCGATCATTATATCCGATGGCCCACTTGCTGAACGTTATCGACCTATGAGCTATTTTACGACGCTGAATACCAATGCCACTCAAAAGGTCGATGCCAATGAGTTACAGCTGTGATGTCTTAACCCGGGGCGTCAGTTTTATCTAGTTAGCATTGCGTTATATCGAACACTAGCTTGTGCTTGCGGCTCCGCCCGCGTGACTGTCGTTTATCATGACAAATTAGCCTATAGCCTTCCTTAATATAGGGGCTTTCTAACAGTGAAAGAATTTTTCAAATCGAACCAGTAGCTTCTGAGATTACCGCGTTCAAACAAACATACAAACAAACTCTTCAGCTTTTTAATATTAGTATAGATGTAGATAGCAATAAGCGTCAATGAAATATAGCTATCAATTTAACGAATCTTCTGCAAAAAGAAAACCTCGGACAGGACTCAAACCAGCTAAGCTCTTTACCAACTAAGCTACAGAAGTCACTTGCCTGACGTTTCAAATTTCTACTCTCTACTTGTTACACGTCTTAGGACTGACGTAATCTACTGCTGGAGCTGCGGAGAGCTTGCATAAGTAATTCCGCAGCTCCAGCAAAGGCAAGGACGGGACCGGGGTATAAATAATGGTTTAATTTTAAATATCCAAACCTTGATACGTTTTGGAAGATAATTAGGTACAATAAGAAAGTTTTGCGTAAGTCCGTTTAACATTGTTTTAAATAACTTCTAAATGTTTGCGTGGAGCTTTATTAGCAGGTTGTAAATAAAATGACCTACGCCACAACATGCGCAGTCATTTTACGACACACGTTGGCATTGTTTAGTTACAATAATTAGGGAAAAGCAGAAGTGTATACGAGATTATGTTAAAAGAGAAATGCGATGAGCATGAGATAAGAGAGTGGGATGATAAGGGCTGTGGATGATGAAGAGTAGTCTGTAGGAGCGATTCGGCCATTTAAGATTTGGAAAAGGACTTATTCCAATCTTCGCGGCGTCCAAAACGACGCCCGCATTAAGGAATTTAATCCTTGTGTCGTGGGGGTTTCACAAACATTCAAATCACATGCACAAAGAACACCGAGACTTGGAACAAGCATTTGTGGATCACACAAATGCTTGTCCCATGCGGGGATCAAACCCGCAGCACGTCACGCACAGTGGTAATTAGCGTGGTGACCTATACCACTCGGCTATCCGTACAGTCAAACACGGAGTTACTGTTACGTATAACTTAGAGCTTTTAATGCAATATCAGTCTGTACTCTACCGAAAATTTACCAGTTGCCTACTGTTGCGATGATCTATATTTCCAGCAGCAACTTGAAATATTTGAAAAAACTACTGTTCTTTGCTCATGACCCAGTTACGAATAATTAAAATAGAAAAAAAATATTATAAGACTAGCTCTATTATTTAAGCGACGATAATATATCGATGACGCGCAGACGTACGCGCAATTAAAATAGATCCAACATCTCAACGCCAGCGAACTTGTGTCAATCCAAGATTATTCCTGGTTCCGTCGTGAGGTCACATTTAATAGCGTTTACCGTAAACGTTGTAGTTAAATTCGTTAAAATAGTTTCCGAATTAATGGAGGCTGAAAATGTTTATAATGCCTCATACCGCGCAAAAGCTACAGCTTTCTGCGACTAATGCCCGAATACTGAAACCTCCATCAGTTGGAAGCAGCCGTTAAGTCTTATGCTGTCTCTGTCACTATAATGTGGAAAGGGGCGACAGATAGAAATTTAAAAACACGTTAAAGTTAATTAGCTTTTCCGTATCCGGGGGTTATTACATCTACAATCAAACTTTGGTACAATAAACAATAATCTAATGTTTTTATTTCAATAATAAGTAAATAACAGAATTAACGCTGACATACAAATTTACATAATTTCCGAACAAAACTAACTGGTTTTTTTAATTCGATTCTGAATAAATTAATTGGCCCTTGTGCCAAACATTAAAATAATGGCGATAGACAGTGTGGTGTGACATTAAAAGACAAGTGACGCTATTAATTACTGAAAAGCATTTAAAATGCTTTACCTGGTTCCACATCTCCTGATTCGAGCTCTTTAAGAGCTTTTTCGATGTATGGCCGGCATTGAGACTCGGATGGTACGTCGTCGTCAGCTGGAAATAAATAACATATTACTTGAACCTTTCACGTGTCTTTACTGGTTACCTACAACATTACCGCATTGTTCAAATGTTTTTAATTAGCAGTTTTGTAAAACAATTGCCGAATCTCCCGTATTCGGTATCGTAACACAGAATGTTCAATCGTTTTAAGTTTTCATGGATTTTTGAGCAAGTTATCGTCAGTTTTTTTGTCTTCTTTCTGTACCTCAATACCTGCTTAAAAAGTTTGATTTTCAATTGTATTCGTGTATTTTATGTTTATTTATGTAGTATGCAGCACGTATCTGACAAAAGCTTACGATTTGATAAAAGAGAAGCTTTTCTAACTTTCAATGCGACTTTAAGTTTCGGCTTCACTCTTGTTTTTTTCTACGTCTGGCTTTAGGTACTCTACATCCGATCCGAATCCGTGAAAATACAAATCTGGGAAACACGGACCAAATACCGAACACACCAAACAACCGATGTGTTCGGAAGCAACTGCTTGAATTTCTAGAGCAGTATTTTAACGGTTTCAGATCGGATGCATTGAGAAACTATTCTAAGACAACATTGTTGAATTCCCACCGATGCAATGTGTCTTTATCACCACATACTTACTGGTATCTCTTAATTAATAGGTATCTCTAATAAACGCAATAAATTCTTGCCAAGAACCCATGTCCTTAAATAAATATCTATAGAAAAATAATTCTTGTTCCGGACCACTTCCAATGCTATTTTAGAAATATTTTGTCTTGGAAATTCCAAATTATTATCAATTCATATGAGCGTGCTCCATGCTCTGGCTCCATGCGTCATTACATAACAATTATTCATCTTCATTCATCAAGAAAGCTATCATCTGCTAACAGTTTTATTCTTAAAATACAATCAAGCTTTCGGATGGAATCGATTTTCTTTGATAAATATTAACCCTTTACTTATTACTAGATATTTATTTAACTTGCATTTTTTCCTTAAAAGATTATCTACATATAGAAAATAGATTTCACTACTTACTTAAAATTATGAATTTTAAGAGTTCTAGATATATTCCTCATTGTCGGAATGAATTTTGTAAATTTGAAATCGGGTGAATGTAAGCCAGCAATGTTTCGGAAAACATCTGATGTAAAATCAGTTGAGATTGAGATAAAATAAATAATAAGATCGTGTTTGATTTAAACGCCAATGGCAGGTCTTTCCACAGAACAGTTTAATTCCGACCTTGATGCGTCGTACAGAGTAGCTGTTTGTGTTTTATGTTGTATGCTATGCTAGCTGACATTGACTTACATGTACACCTGACAGATTCTACATGTGGCGGCTTACATGTGGATATATATACTTTCTGCCGTCTCTGCTCGTCCTTCGTGTCTTTACATCAATGCATTAGTATTTAGCATGTACGGAGACCGAAGAGGAGATAGGTATATTGCTCCTCTCGGGCAAGCCAATTAGGCTTTTTACCTTCAGTTAAAAAACTTAAACAAAATTAGAATTTCATTGGAGAAACACCTATCCATCTTATATATACAAATGTATAGCCGTAGCAATTTCAATGGACTACTTGGAAGCAAACCAAATAATTTATTGTCTCAAAAAATATTTTAAGGGGTGACATAGATCGGAACTTTTCCTATTACGCTAAGTAGACGTTTACCATGCAATTATGACGTGACCTATATCCATGTCATACTTTTATAATGTCGTCACGATCCTATCGTTTTTCACAAGATGGCGACGCACAACGACAAATCCCTGTATTTCTATTTACGTATCTAGCTTTGCTATGTAGCGAGGCGGCCGGTAGCGCTCTACCTTCTCGCAACTCAGTGCGATAAACATGCCAGAGAATAGACAAAACCTGCTTATAACTCGGTCACTGGATCATTTTGTCATACAAAACTTCACCTAAGGTTACCGCCAAAAATAGAGCACATACGTGAGCTTTTTACATAATTTCAGCGCAAGTTACGCCGAAAATAGCAACGATGTAGTGACGCAGAGTGCGAGAGAAGATCTGCTGGCGGCTCCCACTCGCGCCAGCTGCGGGCCCCGGACTCACCTCGCACCGCCGCGGCGCACGCCGACACCGCGAACAACATGCACAACATAAACCTCCATAGCGTCACTCCTTTACTCCACATGTTGTTCAAGTTAAGCCCGCTACGCTGGGCTATCAGTCATTTGCACACACACTCGCGCACCTGGTCGGCCGATCTAAGAACGTTGTACACATCTACACTAAATAACCGATCCACTTAGTAAGACGGTTCAACACGACTCGCATCCCCTCAGGAATGCATTTCGGGTTAAAACCGTTGTCATTAAATTGCGGTTAAAAATTTAAAATTTGCATAGGCTAAAGAAAAAGAGATTAAAGCTTCAGAAAACAAATTAATTATTGAACGACTCTATTATTAACCGCAATTCAATGTCTAGAAAATTGGCTGCAGCGGCTAGCGGTCCGCGACACTGCACGTAAAGACGACGGACGTACTCTATTTCCGGAGACAGCACAGCATCGCTGGTCGGAGGGGTACTGGCGCGCGAGCGAGACTCCCCGCGCCGGAGCTTTCAGCGATATTCAGCGCGGTGCGCGTGCCAAGCGCAGCCCACAGCGCAGCGGCGCCCGCGCATCACTCTGCGCGCTGCCTGCTTCACATCACAACCTGGAACTCTCAATAAACCATATATTGTTTATAATTCACACAACATGTGTAAAGAAGCTTTTATATAGCCTTTCAACTTTTATTCACCTAATTGCTCATTTCGGTCCTTAAAAACAGACAGTCTCTTATCTACTGTGACTCCATTTCCTAATGCACTTCAAAATGCACTTAGTATGTACTATACGTACTTACGTGTGTATAATAAGATCAAAATCAAATCAGCGCTGAAATATTTTATATCCATTGGTAAAGAAAGTACAGCCTACACCTCAAGATCAAAAGAAAGTTAAATACTTCACCCACAATAATTACTAAAACCATTTCAAAGTACAATTTGATTTTGACTTTATTTTATTGTCCTCGGAAAGCTCATTCAAGAACAACTATTTTGAGAAAACTAAATATCCGTTCCACTGTGACGTCTTTGGTTTAATTGTGGTTTAATTTGGTTCAAGATTGGATATAATAAGAACGCGCCAATGTTTTAAATAACGTAATAGGACAGGCGAGATGTTGATTACGTGGTAGCATTAATACTTGTCGGTGTACAAGATCTGTTGGCTCGGTGAGAAGTGCTGGTGCTGTGTCTATTATCTATAATATACAGCATGTCGCATTCGAAATTACTGCATTCGGTGCAGTGACATCCTCAAAGTCGGTGCCCACGCAAATATAGTTTTCATGCGGCTATATATAGATAGTCCTTGTACCGTCGCTGTCATAACAACACCTCAAAATACGCACAGGAACCTTGTACGAACCAAGGAAAACTGCCGTTTTAAACAGATATCAGGCATACATTTTACTGCAGTGTTTTTCAACCTTTTTCATGACACGGACACCCTTTATTATGAAGAAATAATTAGGATCCCTATCCTCCTTCCAAATTCATTTGTGACCCCGGAATTCCCTTTGAAATTGAGTTTTCTTCCTGACTTATTTGAGCATTTAAATATCTGGAATAAAAGTTTTCAAAGGCGGAATAAAAATATCATCATTGCTAAAGGCAAAATCCATGGCTTTACAAACAAAGTTAACTCGTGGTCATCATCTTAAATCAAAACCTCTTAGATTAATTTTCTTCGACAGTCTTTTATTGAAAAAGTCAGATGTGAGATAAACATCAAGGAATTTATTTATACCTGGTTTTTAATTTAAGTACGAATCATATTTAGAATTGCTCGTTGAAGCAATTTTTCAGATTCGATTGCTTTAGTCACGTGGTCACAAAAAACGCATTAATAAAAATCTGAACTAGAAGATTTATTGGTATGTACTGGTGTTGTCTTTATTGCCAATATTTACAAGGTGAGAAAGCCCAGACACTCGTTAAACAATCGTAATGGCTCAACATAGCGCCACTGTTACGTCTGACCTCTTTGAATCATTATTGTGCCCAAGTAACACATCAAAGCAATATAACGGCCGACTTACAGCATTTCTGTATCGTTTTCGCATTTCGAGTTAGTTCTATAGTAGCATTACAAACGTTTTTATGGCTACTGTAATGCTTATTTGGGCACAAATTATATGGTTTTAGATCCTAAATAGGTTCACAAATAGTTACTTAATTGCCTTACAGGCGCATTATATTAGCATGATTGTGGTCAAAGAAGATACCAATCGCATTAAAGAAGTATTATTACGGTCAATGAAGTTGCCAATAGCATTACTGAAGCATTAAACTAGTAATATTAATGTTATTGAAGATGTTAATTGCATTACAAAAGCATAAGACTAGCATTAGAATGCAGTAAAAGAATGATAAGAGCTATTTAAGTGTTCACAATTAGAACTTAAATAAACCCTCCCTCATTGCAAAAACATCTCTAATACTAAGGTATAAATGTTATAATACAATTAACGTTGTAATTTAACTAAGAACTTGTCTCGCAATATAATAAGGACGAAGACAGTCAAAACTGATCGAGTGAGTGACACCATATTTGTTTGCATCAAAACAAAATTTATAATACTGGATAAGTTATTAACTCTTTTATTATTTCATGCCTTCAAATATTACTGCGCAATGTAGTTTACTGTAGATGTATGTATAGGTTTTATTGAAAATTTTCACACGCCTTCGATATTTTGTGGTTTTGATATAAAATGTTGTTTAAAGATATGTGTGAAATAAGTAAAACATTAGTGTATTCCTAGTATAGATCGAATTTTACATAATTAACATAACAGTACTGGTTGGGCAGTATTAAATTAAGTTAATATCATTATTACATAAGTCTATTACTAAATTGTTAATAGGTCCGAATGATAATGATTTTTGGTTATAAACTATTTACAAAATGGTGTCGGCCTATAGCAGCCCGGTAAGCCTTTATAAAGGCTAATTAATGCCGCCAGCAGTATAAATAGTCACAGGTGAACAATTGTTAAGCAAGAGGCTAGAGAGAAGACTTTTGATGAATCACTGCCGTGCCTTTATCTATAAAGTAGTTCTTTATGGGTTCACCGGTATACCAGTTACCTTATGGGTAATGCTACTATAATGTTTTTTTTATTTTCAGTATTTTTGTAGCAAGCATTAGAGAGGAGATTAATGGACTGCATTTTAAAAAGGAACAATTTGCAAGCATACCAGCTTGCCGAAGCTGAATTATCAATAATGGAAGAAAATTCAGACACAGACATAAATGACAAAAAAATGCTATTGTTTTGTTGATCAGATAATATAATGTACTTTTCCCCAATATGGCCGACAAATGGTTTTACGAATACAGTAAAATTAATGTACATATATACCTACAGGTTTACGCATTACAATATCTCACGTGTATTTGATTAAAGAGTTGTTAGTTGTACAACAGAACTCAGTTGATCTTTAAAAATGCAAGCATTACATTGGTTTACGTTTATGCTGTTCTGCAGAACTAGGCTTTTACTTACCACTTCGCAATGCTATTACACAACAAAGGGCACTACAACAGCATAAAGCTGTATAACGGATTTACGATGCATTATAATGGGCCAAGTTTATGCTATTAAGCAGCATTAGGCATTATCTTACTACTTAAAAATACTATTGTAGATACTAAGGCACTAAAAACAGCTGAATGCTGTATAGCGGATTTACGTAGCATTATAATGGTATATTTTTATGCTATTAAACAGCATTAAGTATTTATTAACTACTTAAAAATGCTATTGTGGATCCAAATGCACTAAAAACAATTGAAAGCTGTACAGCTGCATTGTGGTTTGCTACACTAAAACTAAAGTCTTTACAAAAGCATTTTGATATGCCCTTTTCTAACCGTTATACAGTAGAAAGCATCATAATGATTTTGAAATGCCAATTTAAAGCGTCAAGGTGCTCGGTGACCTTATATAAGAGTTTATACAGACCAGAAGTTCAACATAAGTTAACTATTCGTTTGTTAAAATGCTTCCTGTGTTACTTGGGTGGTTAAGTCAATTAAATTTACCTAATTATACTTCCCTAGCTACCTAGATTAAATGCTATTCGATAGATAACTAATATTAAAATTCTCGTGTCGCGGTGTTTTTTCCCAAACTCCTCCGAAACAGCTGGGCCGCTTTGTATAAAATTTTGTGTGCCTACAGTAGGTCTGAGAATCGGCCAACATCTATTTTACACTCCTGAGTGATAGGGGTGGCCCTCTCCAGTTTTTTTAATATATGGCAGAATAACGTTTGCCGAGTCAGCTAGTAATAATATAATAATGCTGTCTATAAATGTCCCACTGCTGGGCAAGTGGGCACAGGTGTCTTCCCATATAGAGAAAGAATGAGAATTCATTGACACCATTTCTTATTGCTGGATTTGGATTTTTTCCTTCATCGATCGTCAATAATTCCCTAGAATAATAAAGAAAGTACAAACATATTAAAATGAAAAAGTTGCATTGGTACAGCCTGTGATGGATTCGAACCTCAACCTTGTGCTCATGAATCTGTGCATTAAACTGCTAACCCAACACGACAATTTTGAACTCGATATCTTCATAGAAAAACCTGAAGTAGGTACCTAGGTTCCAATCTATAATAGAGGGTCGTGGACCCATTACCTGTCGCAGGTCTAGACATAATATTATTCAGGTAGACTTTCGATTTTGGCCAGGCCAAGTACTCTTCCCGGTACGTTCACACGGAGCCACGTTTTCCCGAATCTTATTTTCATCGGATCTGGAAAAACCGAATGTGGTATTCACACGGCAAATATTGCGTTGCCGTATCCGACGGCACCGTAATCGAGATGCCGTGTGAACACACTATCCGGTGCTTGTGCGACGTGCGTTCGGTTTCAAGATTCGGTAAATAACCGAATCTACCCTGCGTGTATCGTATGAACGCATGTATTGAATGCGCTATACCACTGAACCGGATCTTAAATTTTGCAGTACGACCGGATCGGTTTGTAGTCGCAAAATCGGATGTCAACTTCAGCCAGATACGATTTTTTTCCGTATCTTAAAACCGAATGCATGTGTGAACTCATTCATTGAAATACTGTTGCCACTAAACCGAATCCTGCAAAAAACCGATCCGGTAGAGAAACACTCGACGCCGTGTGAACGTACCTTTACACAACACTAGACACAGAGAACTCCGAGTAAAATCTCAACGAAAAATATAAACAAGTAGGTACCTACTCTGACCACCTTAAACTTCTGAAAGAATGATAACTAATCCTCCTGTCTGCTAGTGTTGCTAGTTCTTATCAAACTCATTAACAACAAACATAATTATTGCCCAATGCCCAATTCCAATCGCGTTAATGGCACCCGCTGCGTTCTCTCACAGTTCACAGTATGTAGTCCTTTGTCAGTGGGGACAAACCTATCGTTATTTACCGGGCACAATTCCAAGCAGCGAGAGTGCTACTGAGAATTTCTTAAAATAAAAAACTAAACACCAGTTTCCGACCTGGATACAGAACTTGCACCACGCGATTGGCAGTTACGCTACTAAAAGTCCATTATAGAAAGCAGATATTCAAATCATTTTGTTTTCTGAATTAGATCTGTAGGTGCTATCGCTTTCTTTGAACTTATGTCGCTACCGTCTCTCACTCACTGACTTAAATTATTATTTTACTTTAGTTTTAAAAATAACAGATCCATGGCAGCCTTTTGGGGATTGTAAGCATATAATTATATTATTTAACCTGCAGTTAAGTAGTAGATAGTATAGATTCGAAACCAGAAAGGGTCCGCACAAAATCCTTTTCTATCATATAATTATACATAAAGCTTAAGGTTTAAAAAAAATGCATTGGCTCAAAGAGAAAAACCTATGCATAGGTTTGAATGTTGCACCAAAGTCTGCGCGGATAGTCGAATGGTAAGTCCACTACCTGCGGGTTTAAATTAATTCCCGCATGTGACAAACATTTAATTTTTTGGCATTTGACTGCTTTAACGGACTTTATTTCGGACTTAGCGACATACGAATATTACGAATCACTAATGGCGAATGAAGCATTGTTTTGTCGTCAGGATAAGAGAGGGTGTGTCTGAGGCGTTTAGGTTTGGAAATGACCGAAGGTCGGTATCGCGCGTGAAGAGCGGTGAACACCGGTGAAGCTTCCACGTTGAAAGCTAGAGCTTTTTGGGCGCACGAGTGTTGGGTTTAAAAACCAAGCTGTTCGCCTGACTTCTGGACTTGACACAGTCCATTAGACGACAGTAGATGATTTGCTCGTATAGCATCCCAAGGATATTGAGTAAGCTGATAGGGCGATAACTAGACGGCTCAGACTTCGGTTTACCATCGGTTTCGGTATTCAACTACGTAATTTATGTTGGAGGTTCCAAAACGCCTGATAGTTGGGTTCTGACTGGTCAAGAAACCTGTCCCAGCGTGTCTCCCGCAATTCCTTTATGCGTTTCGTAACAGCGCTCTGTAGAGAACGCATGCGGGCGCGGTTGTAGTTGCAGGGAAAGGCGTCGTAAGTGCGGTTAGCAGCGCTTTCTCCATCAGAGGGCGTGTGTATCATCCGGAAGGAGCCAGCGAGTGTCTACTGTACTGGTACCGACCGTGAACACTCGTTCACGGCGGATTGCACGTGATCGGTGAGGGAGTCTTTATTAATAGAACAGCTGTCGTAAGTAATATTCTTTTGTTCCTTCATTATTAGTATTTAGTCGATGTGACCACAAGGAAGAGAGGGAGAGAAGATTAAGGCACTCGGTAAAAATCCCAGCACCCTCCGAGAGGAGGTTATAGGTATGAGTATTATAGGAGGCTATTATACTTTCTAAAATAATTATATCTTGTGAGGTGTAATTCCAAATATTATTGTCATTTGAGGCGGTCCAATATTTCATCAAAATCAATCCAGTAGTTAGTTTTACAATTAGAAAAAAATACCAAAAATGTCAAACTAATTGGCGTAATTTGCATCGTTGTGGGACGATGACATCCTTGATATGGAAATATATAATAACTAAAATTGCCGTAACTCGAAAAAATTTCGAGAGAAATAAAACAAGTACATTTACTTAAAATATCTTAATTTATTTCTTAGAAATATATCACTTACATCCTATTAAAAAAATGGTGATATCATATTTAACAGAAAACCAAGGCCATACCCAGACATGAGAGAAAATTGCAAATATGTAAGTACCTACCTTCTTCAATAAATTTTTTTCGTATTTATTTTTTATGATATAGTTATTTTAATATTAAATGTAGAAGAACAGGATATAAAATTAAAATAGTTGCTGCTCACATTTTCTTAATTTTAAAACATATTTGAATCAAAAAGATTGATTCATATTCTACAAATCATCATGGATTCCGAATTAAGTTGGATTTATAAAAATTGCTCAATATTCTGGTTAGGGACAAAGAACATAGGATTGGCCACCACATGACTGCTTGTTAACAAACTGTGAAACATTTATTTCCTGTGCCTGAAATGGCTGTTAAATTAGATCTGCTACCATTGTGGAAAGGAGATGACACTACATGGAATGTGTTATCTCACTTCCACAATAGCTTTGCATTAACAACTCATATACAAGCCCTAGGTAAGGCCTTAGTTTTAAAAAGTTGATTATTCATCAACTGCAGAAGTACTACGGTCCATATTAAATTTAGGATAATCAGCTTAATGATCAATGATAATTAATTCATCTATACTCCAGTCTTCATAGGAATGGTCAGGGAGATATCGTCTGATTATGATGGGTATCTTGCCATGTTTAAGCTCCTTCATAGCAATCTGTAGCGGGTCTGTTTCACCTTCCAATTCAACCATTACTGGTGCACACATGGCAATTTGTAATGCTCTTGTACCTGAAATCAAGCAATTGTATAAATAGCATCTCTCATAATAAAAGGAAGACCTCAAACACTCTCACTATATAGACAGATAAAGATGATTAATAATAATTGCCCAATATAATAATGATTTGATGCTGAATTGTAACATAGGTATCCATTGTATTCATAAGTATATAAACCTTTTTAGTGAGCTAAGTATTCCTACCCAAACAAATTTTAATTTAAATATTGAACAGTGAATCCACATAACCTTACCTAAAACTCTTGCTCGCTCGTATTTTGTCATGTACCGGGTAGTGATGCGCTTCGACTTCTCGACTCCCCCGCCAGCTTGTCCCGGCGCGAGACACTGCGCGTTGTATCCGTCTTCCTCTTGTTCCTCCGTCTCCTCAATATTGTCATCGTCTTCCGCAATATCATCGTAGTCTGCTCCCGCGTCTTCCGCCTCATATTCTTCGTCAGCCATATTTAGAAATAAAACTCTATATTATGAATATGCAGTGAATAAAAACTCTTTTCAAGTTATTTCCTAAGTTTAATAGTAATTAGTAAGATTTAAAATGTATGATTCAAAGATTTAGGTTATGTTTTCACAAAATTGGATACTTTTTACTTTGAAGAAGCTTAGCTTTACAACAACAAGTTTGACAATGACAATGACACTAATGACAGACACAAGCAAGCTTAGCTCTTTATTGATGACAACTTGTCAAGTTTCAAATAAAAACATCAAAGACTGAGTAGTCTTTGGTGTATGTTATATTTTTATGTCGTTACTTACAGGGAAAAAACCTAAATGCTTTAATTTATTATCAAAAAGCCTATAAAAATTGGTTAACTCAGTTTTTAAAGAATATACAATGCTACTATAATTTTTCAAAGTGGTTATAATTTGTTTTTATTGGGCTTTGAACTTCAGATTATTTTCTAACATTGCACATTACTTTCTGTGCGAAATATTCGTCACCACCTAAATTTAATTCATACGATGCATATAATAAATATTCATAAACAATATGCGTATTAAAATTTGCTATTGTTGCAATTTTTATTAGATCTTGCTTATAAGTGAACGCAACTATATCTTTTTGTCTGTGGAGTTTATTCCTTGTCTTTGATTCATTGGCGGCCTTCCTTTTCCGGTTCTGCACCAAAGCTGTAACCATGCCGGTGTGTATTTTTATTTATCTGAGTTAAATATTTCATTGTGTTCAATAATATCGCAAGTTTTCTGTGTTCGTAATAATCGCCTGTTGTTTCTGATAATTTGCGAGAAGTGCCTTTGATCAGATAAATGGAATCTCGGTCTCGTCTAAACAAGCGGATACACATGGCAGTGCTTGACATGTCAGATGAATTACTAACAAAAAACTTGAAAAATCAGCTATAATTTTCGTTAATCTGAAACAATATTTCGTATTATAGTCATATGAATCATCTGTGCTTTCATTATTTAGATCAGTATCATTTTATAACTGCGAAGTGATCAAATAACCTAAATGTGCGTCTTCGGGTTTTCAGCTCGCAATTGATTTACTGCATCCTTCTCCCGTGTCGGAGAAAAGGAAACACAAGTTGAAGAGGCTGGTGCCACATCCAAACTCATACTTCATGGATGTCAAGTGCCCTGGCTGCTACAAAATCACAACTGTATTCAGTCACGCGCAAAGGGTGGTCGTATGCGCAGGTTGCTCAACGATCCTTTGCCAGCCCACCGGTGGTCGCGCTAGATTAACGGAGGGTAAGAAACTTTATGACATTTTGTTTACAATAGAGGTGATGGGTGATGCGAAAATCTTAACGGATTTGATATCTGTTGGCCTCAACTAAAAAATATGTTTTCACTGTGTAAAAAACAGTTGTAGGTATAAATTCGAACAAGAAATTACCACCAAGCCACATTTAAATTTACATGGACATGGCTCATTTTCGCCACATGCTATTGTTTTTACCATGTACTATACTTGTAAATAACTACACTCAAGTACATTATCTTTGATCCATTCTATTTAAATTTATTATGTTGTTGTCACATATTTGTAAATGAATTTATGTATGTTCTTCATTGAAGCTCTGTATATCAATTACCATTTTTAAAAGAGTAACCTATGGAGTTTCTTGCCGGTTCTTCTCCATAGGAATGACATTTTGGAACCGCGCAACTACAGCTGTCATTTTACGTTTCGAAAGTGACTGGCCTACTTGAAATAAAAATATTTTCCATCAAACAATATACCGGGTATAAATGTAATGACTTAGATGATCCACACACAATTAAAGTCTGTAATCCTTCTCCAAATTTGTCTTTATTAACCTCAAAATAGATTCTAGTCACCCCATTTTACAGTATAAAACCTGAACAGTAATTTTCTTGTGAGGTGACAATATTACTTTGATACAACATACATTTTCAAAATTTTGACATAGATTTAAAAAGAAATTAGGCTATGTTAATTGACAAACAAGCATCTATTGTTTGATTTTATATGCTTATCAATGTAAGTTTTTAGTTCAGGAACTACTCCTTGGTTCTTCAAACAAATATTAAGCTCATAACAAGGTTGATATACTTTATCATTGATCAAATATCATTCTAAATAGGCCTATTTAATTATGTCTGCCAATTCTCCTTATTTATTTATTTGTATGTGTATCAGAATTGTTTAGATTGCACAATAATAATATTTTGTTTGGATTGCACAACTAGTGCAACTATTTAGTTTCTTTATTGCACTATGTAGTTGTGCAATTATAGTAAAATAACTCCCATTGTATTGTTTAAAATGAGTTGGTAATTTGTATATTTGCTAAGATATGAAAGTCATTGACCTCATATTTATCTTATTTATAGAAGCAGTTATAATGTAAAATTGATGCACAATATGCTGTCCTGAATATAGATTTTTGTTAATCAAATTGTATTTTGTTTCAGGATGTTCATTTAGAAGAAAACAACATTAATTTACCTGGAGAGAGAGCCCTATTAATTTAAGATTCTTTTATTTCCAATGTGAGAAGGAGTGATATTTTACAGTTTGTTAAAATGAATCCAGATAAGCACTACCAATAAAAGGCTTTTTCGAAGGGAATGCTGTGGTTTGATTGTACAGAATTAACTACTCATTATTATATTATGTAAAAATATATTTTATTTGATAACACTAACATTATTGCACATTTTTTTAAATATCACATCGTTAAGGAATAGCCCTTATATATACTTTAAAATATGTATGAATAACAAGCCTTTTCTAAACCCATTCATTATCATGATTATAGAAGAATAATTAACAAAAATTGCACTAAAATATAACTATTGACATATAGTGAACACTTTGTATTATTTTAGAGTAAAACAAACAAGCAATTCAAACAATCCATATGAAACTACAACAAAATGTAGAAATAATATTCAACAATGCTAACATTCATATAACATTTACTATAATAGTAAAACAAAATTTGTCAATCAGTAAAAAAACTATCTTCCTTCACAATTTGTGCTTCAGGCAGGTCTAACATATCGTTTGCATTACAAATATCATTCTTGATTGCTTCTATTAGGTCATCCATTGACTTAAAATTCAACTCGCCTCTCAAATATCCAACCAAACTTATCTTCAAAAGCGATCCATAGAAGTCATCGTCAAACTTTTGCATTACATGGGTTTCCTGAAACAAAAACGAAAATGATTACCATCAAGGGTTGATATGCAAACTGGTATCTCAAAAGCTTATAAGCTTCTTAGTTACAAACATTTAACATCACTGGGTACACACAAAGACTTATAACAATGTGATCTACAAGCATGTTGGTCACTTGCGAGGATCAGACCTGCATAATGAGCATGGCGGCAAGGAATTCAAAGTATACCTTTACGCATATACCATGCGGATATTCAAGCAGATATTTTGGAGTGGTATAAGTACTAGGTGTCACAATTTCAATTTAATTAAGTTCACTCCCATCTACTTAATTACTGTAATACGCACACGATAAATGAAAAGCAACAAAGCTCTATAAACCTTTTCACTCATTTCTCTTAAGGAACTAACCCTACTACTTGACGTTAAAACTGGCCCAGAGTTCCTGACCACGAAAAAATCATGATCACCGAAATTACGGAATTTCTAATTGTATAGAACTTGTTGTGTGAATGAAATCACACAAATGTTATGACCCCGATTCGACAGTTATAATTAAGAGACAAATCTCGTTTCCTTAAAGCCCGTCACAGACTTAGCTATAATATATATTAATATTTTTATAGCTAGGCTATAATATATATTTCTGTGACGTCACCAAGCGATACCGTAATATACATTATTGCATATTACTATATATTATGGTATAGCAAGACATATTACGAAATACGTGCGAACACTAGGACGACCATCAATTAATGAAGGCAAAATATATATTTCGGTATATTAATATATATTATAGCTAAGTCTGTGACGGGTTTAACTGCTTTTATACTATTTCTTTTACCTTCTAAAATATTTGTTTATAATTTTATCTAATTGAATATTCTGTAGGTATCTACTTATTTAGATAAAATTTGTACAAATAAATGCTAGTTATCTCTTTTTTATGACAAAAATATACAAACTCTTGTTTTTTTAGATTTTTACAAGTAGATAAAGCATAGGCGTAGTAATTATAACGATTGACTATACACCATGTTAGATCCTTGTCCTTATAAAAAAGACGGGAAAAAATCGGGACTATCGAGCCAGGTCAATATAATAAGTGCGCTCTGCGTATAATTCGATAAGCCTAAATAAATACACGTTCTTATTGCTCTAATTTGATGGCAAATAAAATAGGTGATAGGTACCTACCAATGAAATACCGTTACTTAGGTACATTATGACATACCTACTTGGAACATTTTATTGTTAATAGTTGAGTAAACCGCAAATTTCAGTAACTTAATAATTAATTAACGATAACAAGACAGTTTTTAATCTGCACATCACAAAGAATTATCAAATACGTGTGATATCTCTTAATTAATCATGGTCTAATTATGAAGAGCTAATGAAATAATATACGCGCTCTAAAAACATTTTTGTAACCAAATAGAACTAACTTTTTCCCGCGGCTTCACTATCGTGGACATTTATTATTGCGGCAGAAAGTAGCCTATGTCGTTTCTTAGGATTCAAGCTTAGGTACTCCATACCATGTTTCATCACAATCGGTTCAGCAGTTTAACGGTGAAAATGTAACAAACGAAATAGCTTTCAATTATATTATTAGTATAATAGCTTAAGCCTGCCAATAAATGCAATTAATTACTGAAACAATAAATTACTGACAGCTGAACAGAAGTTAACACGAAATTAGTTTGGCTGTTTTCGAGCTAAGCCATTACAGACAAACACATTCTCGTTTTTGTAAGTATAATATTGGAAATAAAAAAAACACATACTAACCAATATTTTTATCTGTATGAATCTTATACATACAGATGCTAGCAATTCAAAGTATGAATAAGAAATCTGTAACTAGGTTAATTGTAAATAAGAACAAATAAAGTCTAATTAGTAATTTCCTGTTTGCACATAACTTAATACATAGTAGTTTGGCCAGTAATTTTGATACCATACTATTCCAGATATTTATCAATGTATATTTGTCTCCATAAGCTGAATAAATAAAAATGGTATTAATATGTAAAGTGAAGTCTTGCTATCAAGGACAGTTGAACATGTTCCTAATTTAAATTTTCCATTTTTGTTGTAAGTGGGTATTATTTTCTGAGTGTTTTCTTATCTTTTACTAGATGATGCTTCAGTGAACTAAATCTAATTTCAAATACAGAATACTGGTATTTCTGGTTTAGAAAAGACAAGTTTAATACTATTTTACAACACACAATATTATGTTGAATAATGTGTTTAGAGTATTATGATTAATTCATACTTACCACGGACATCTGCTTGTTTTGGTAGAATGGGCACCAGCCTATGTTAGCTACCATCTTGTAAACTGTGCCGGAGTCTAACTGTGCCCATCCATAATATACTCCTGGTTCTAGGTCTTTGGGCAAGGACTGCACTACTTCTAAAGGGTAGTTAGCTGTAATAATCAAAAGATTTATTTAGTTGAAGTAAAGTTATTAAAACATTTTTTGTTTTAATTGAATTCATCGCCTTTAATATAAATATCTAACCAGATTACTAAAAGAGGTTTTTAAACACAACTATTGATAAATAAGGGATCTTCTTCAGCTAGAGACAATATGTTTAAAAAGATTTTGCTGTGTAGTATTAACTTATCTATAAGACACATAAAAGCTTATTCTCATAGTTATCTATTTGTTTTTTATATAAGCTTGCTTTATCTTTGGCTATGCACAGTCATGCTTATTATTTCTACCAAACTAAGTTCTTTGTTTGCATGTGTACCAAGCATTCAGATCCATACCTATATATTTTAATAGCAATAATGACCTTTGAATTAAGAGATAACTGTCGGATTGTAGAAAAACTAAAGCAAAAAATATATTTATGCAACTAGAGACTAACAAAAATTAGGTATTAAACATGTGATTAAATTACCTGTGGGGCATCCTAGGTCCTTGGAGCCTCTTCCGAAACCTTTCACCACTTCCCCCTTAAGGAATAGAGGCAAATGTTTCTGGGACATTTTTCTACAAGTGCTCAAAAAAAATCGAAAAGAAAATTTTAAGAGCAAAATTACCATTCAATTTAAATACAAACTTTTTAAAGTGACTTGGTGAACGTAAATGTCCATAACTCTATTATTTGTGCAATTATGAATGGTTGTGGAAACCAAGGATAATAAATTATTAAAGTTTTGCTTGAAGTATCAAATCACTTTTTAGATCTATAAAGCAAGCTCACTATATAGTCTTTATACAGTCACTGATAAATGAGTTCTACTTCCATTTGTTTCACAATCTGTGATCGAATCCGCACATAATCGAAACGAAAATAATTGTTTATCGTGCTATCAAATTAAATTGACTGGCTCGATGATAGAGTGACGTTCACTACTGAACTGACAGAGAAAATAGTATTCGGATTTCGGAGTAATTCGGACTCGTGACAGGACAGACCACAGAATATTATTCTCGCCTAGAGTATTAGTGTTCTGTGAGACAGACTACTTTAGTTATTATTCTGAGAGACCGTGAGAGACAGACAAAGTCAAACCCATCGATCGGATGATCGGATGGCTTACTCTATTACTAGTCTCTAATCTGTGGCTTGATCTGGTAATGCTGCGTACAGACCGGCCAAACGAACGCCAACGAACGGGTTTCGTTGACCTTCGTTGCTGCAATCTGGACGGCTTAGCGAATGCCAACGATCGCTCGTTGGCGTGTGCCGGCGATCCGAAGCGTGGCGGTAACATCAAAGAAATCGAGCTATTTGAACGAACTCTGTTTGGACGGTCGCCGAAGGCCAACGAACGAACGCTCAGTTGAAGCAAGAGAGCGTAGCGTGTAGACGAATGAAAGAGAAAAGAACCGGAATCAAGTGCCAACGAACGTTCGTTCGAGCACTAAATGTATTTGGATGTATTAACGAACTCCAACGAGCGTGCGGAAGCCAACGCTAGCGAACGATAAATATCCATCGTTGGGCGTTCGTTGGGCCGGTCTGTACGCACCTTTAGAAGTTTGTCAAAATGATGTCAAATCCATGAAGGTATAGATGAAAAATTTTCATCTATACCTTCATGGTCAAATCTCAAACGAATTTGTTTTTGTTTTCGTGCCAGACCGCAGATCTAGTAATATGCCAGATGTGACATTGATCAAAGACAGGTACTTGATTACCTATTGACGATTTAGCGATCTGTCATTCAGGTAGATGTATCGATGTATCCTTGATGTATCCTATACCTTCATGGATGTACCCGATGCGATCCGATGTATCTCAACGGTATCAACTAAGTGTCGTCCAATAATTATATGAAATACTCATTGAAATAAACGCCCATTTTTTTTTTTGTGTCACAAAAAAAGTATTAATCACAATATTTTTAAAAGGATCAGCTGTTAATATATACAATGCTTCAAAACCGAGTTTAATTTTATTTTTATTTAATATGAATGCTGTAACTCAGGTTTTATAATGAAGATAGTAGGTACATTATTACTTCGTGGGTTTTACTCTCATTTTACCCACGGAACAGAAAATCCGTGATTTTACCCATCAGACTTATCTCTAATATAATTTACATGCCCGTATTCCTAACTTAAAATAAACAACGTGAATAAACATGATAGAATATTATATTATTATCAATTATGTTTTTGAAAATTTTAGTTACGAAGCCATCTATGCGTCACAGCATGGTGATACAAACGTTTTATTAATTTCGTTAGTTATTGTGAAAAATTAAAAACAAAGAATAGAACAAAAAAATGTTATATACTCTTCTTTTACTTCACCAAAGAAATATAAATTTACTTTATTTTTGTTTATCCTAAGGATTATAAAAAACGAAAATCGACTAAATATTGATTCTGAAAAATATTTTTATTTGAGACTGAGTGAAACTTGTTCATTGTATGTACTTGTCATTCACTCACTCGCATTAAAAAATAATCGTACATATTGATGGGTACACAGATAAATTCAAGACAAGTTTTATTTCTGTTTTTATAATAGATTTTACCCTCAGCATTCATGTAGTCATGAAGAATATATTCTTGTGCTCATATTATTAAATTATAAAACATAAACATGGTTAAAATTAAGTGAATAGGACTTCCTTCGTGTCGGATGTTGAGTGTTGACAATAGCAAGAGTTACGAAGTTACCTAGGTGTACGTTCAATCATAAGATCATGATGGAGCAACATCATTAATAAAATGACTGAAAAGAGCTACGAGGGCGAGCAATCATCGTCCTCCTGGGATATTGCTGGTCCATCATCTTTGGCAGCCATCCTGGATACTGTGTTTACATCTACAACTTCTGACAATCAACAGAGGAATGGTAATTATTTTAAAGCTGTCACGAACCTCAGTAATTATTTTAAGTGGTGGTCAAATCACATATTTAATGACTCTTTAAATGTGATTGCACTCCTAACTTTATGTAGCTGTACATAATACATACACATTTAACTTTGTGTTATTTTGAATAAGATTGATTTTAGATATTTTACATGCATTTGTTGACTTGCAATTTAATTTATATTTACATAAAAGTAGTGCTAGAATGTCATTATTTAGTTTTGATCAATAATTTTCTGTTGTGATCCCAAGTGAAATTTGGATTCATATGCACAATGAGAAATGGGGTGGTTTAATTAAACATTCTTGTTGACAACTGGCAAGCTGATCAGCTTCACACCATACAAATTATTACCAATTGGTGATTTGTTACTTGCTGTAGGTATATCATTTTATGTATCATATCATTTTAATTAAGCAAAAAGCAAGAGAATATATAAACAATTCAATAAAATTTACTATAAAAATAAAAGTTTCTAGTACACAAATTAATAAAGATGTAAGTCATCATAAGCTAAATAGTTTCATTTTAAATTTAAATAAGTTTTTTTTTGTTACAATCTAATAGAAGTAATTCTTTGGAAACCTCATATTATTATCTTTTTTTATTTTGTAGAAGAAATGGAGTGTGATGCCCTCTTTGCAGAAAGTGATGATGAAGTAGAAGTGATGCCAACAACTTCTGAACCAGCTGAGAATGCCCCAGCAGGGAATGAAATAAACATTAATGAACAAGCACCAAAACCTGTGTCATCCAACTATGTTAACTCAACTACCCCAAATCAACCATATGAAGTCAATATATCATCACTTTCACATCCAGCTGACTCCCACACCCCTGTTCCTGAAGAGTACCAACCTTTACCAGACAGTTCCAGTTCTTTGGATTACTCTTTTGGTTCAAATCCTGATAGCACCGATGGAAATGGCCAGAGGAGAATTCCAGTCAACATCCGTTATCAGCCCAAACCTCACTCACTCAATCAACATGGTTATTACTATCCAAACTATTCACACTATCCCGGAATACAGCCATCAAGAGAATATGCAGCCCCATATCACAACAATGTTATTGTTCTAAGTGACAATAGAAACTTCGTATCTCATCCCTTAGGCTATGCAAGGTCCAATGGCAATCATATGTCCGATAATCATGCAGAATATGAATATTTACATCCAAGACTGAATGTCTATAACCAAGGTTCAGCTGCCTCTGGAGAAACTGCTCCTCAGCCTAATGGCTTAGAAAGACCGAGTCGCAAGCTGAACATATCTCCACGGAGACGACAGTCAAAAGAGAATGAAGTACCTAATTGTATAGAAGTTAGTTCAGAGGAAGAAGACAATGTGGCCACACCCAGGAAGAAACAATGTGACAATGGTGCTGGAAACCATGCCGCAAATGGTTCTGAAACTCTAGGAGGTAGTGGGAACTGCAGCCATACTGGAGAAGTGCCAAGAGTTGAGATAAAAGGTGAACCTGGTCAATCTAGGAACCCTGTTGTCAATGTAATTAATTTCGGCGATTTACTTTTGCAAACTGTTCAGAGACGACAAAACACTCAGAACAACAACCTGCAGCCTCAAAATCTCACTGGTGTGAAGATACAAATAAAGCAAGAAAACTCTGACTATGCATCAAGCAATGATTGCAGATTCAAAGCAAATTTGCCCAGTGATCTGTCACAGTCCCATCGTAATCATAGTGATGAGTGTCACAGGAGCAATTATAATAATCAAAATGGATCTCAACAGTACCCTAACAATGCAACCAATTATAGTGGTGGAGCTTCAGGTTCTATACAAGTGAAGGAGGAACCTGGCACACAGCACCCTGTTATCAAGCAGGAACCATCCAAGGAGGAAAACATGCCGTCAGTGAGTGCCATTAAAACAGAAGCTATGGAACAATGTCAAGTTAAAACAGAGCCTGGTACCACAAACACCAGTGAAAATATAGGCGTGAAGGCTGAACTCGACAATACGAGGTGCTGTGAGATCGATGGCGGCGGCGACCGGCGGCCTAAGGAATCGTCGCCTCAGCCAGGAACCAGTTCAGGGAGACAAGTGACTGAGAACAGACCAAGTAATAATCAGGTAAATAGTGCAATTAATTATTAAAACCAATATTGAATCGTAATGGGGCTCTTATGACCAAAAGGTGAAGTACAATGTTTTTGCAATTGGACCGTCCAATATACAGCATTATTGGTTAAACTCCGACATGGGCATGTAGAGGTGGTAATTTGTAATAATATGTTCCTGCATGCTAATGTCCACCTTTTTCGAGTATTTTTTTTCTTTTTCTAAGATACCTTCATTATGGAACTTTGAGTTTATAAAAAAGTACTTCTTCTTCTTCCTGCCCTTATCCCACTCCTATGGGGTCGGCGCAATGCGTATTTTCCTTCCATTCCTCTCTATTACTCGTCATCGCGGCATCCTTTCTTTCTCATGTCGTTCACACAATCCATCCATCTCTTTTTCGGTCTCCCTCTGCTTATATACCCATCCACAGTCATATCATAACTTGTTTAGTTATGTGACTTTCATCCCTCGTCATAACATGTCCATATCACTACAAATGCTTACCTCTTACCTTTTCATTCACAGGCGCTACTTTAAAGCTTCCTTTAATGTACTCATTCCTTATTCGATCTAATCTCGTCACTCCAGTCATCCATCGATGTAATTTATAAAAAAGACTGGCGCATGAAATTTTCTTTTATTGTAAATTAAATACAAATAGAAAGAATGAAAAATTTGAACCTCCGGCAGGAAACGAACCTGCGACTTCTGGTTCAATGCACCAGTCGCTATAAATTTTTTTATTAGTGTGTGCTTTTATAAAGATCAATACACCGTAATCACCAATAAAATAATGATTATTATCTTCTACTATTTATCCGGCATCCGGTAAAACTGAAAGCTGATTCCAAGTAAGCTTGGGAAAAGGCCTAAGTAAAATATCAGTATCTCATATTGTTTTTTTGCAGGCGCAGGAAACTCAAACGAACGAAGCCCCGAACCCTGGCGGTGTACTGTCCGCGCCTGACCTGCAGCTCGACTGGGTCTCCGACTCCAGCTCCGATGACGGCGTCATGCTTGTAGGCGACGACTCTAATACCGTATGTATTTTAATGTTTTAGCCACTTCAACTTTAACTTGTCCCTTATTTTTGTGTTCAATATTTCTTTAAAACTAGCTTTTGTTATTAAGATGATAAGTAGGCTAAAGATTTATTCAGACTACAGCAGAGTTGAAGGACATCGATGTGTCAATCTAAAAGTTTTCAAAGCAAATGTATTTTTAACACAACAATGTAAGGCTCATATTCCGAGATAAATAAAAAAAGTATTCGCGCTCATGCCACGCAAACTAGTTTTTACGCAAAAGAAATATGAGCTTTAGTTAGTTGGATTAAGGACGAATTTGTTTTATTAATTACATATTGTTTACTTCATTAATTGCTGTATTTCCAGCAACAAGAGGTCATCGACTTAACCGGTTCTCCGGGCCGAGGCTTCTCATCCGGCGAGACGCAGACGAGTGAGCCTCCAACGGCGGAGGTCCCCGGCTCGGGTTGGACGGGTGGCCCGCGACTACTGTCGGGTATTCCGCGCCGCGGCAGCTACCCGCCGCATCTGTCGCACAACGTGTCCGAGATACCGCCGCATGCGCATCTTGTACGCACTAGGTAGGCAACTCATTTCTTACACTATTTATTTAAGTACACACAAAAAAGGTAATAAAAGTGCAAATAGGATGTATAAAAGAACTTTAATTCTTAAAAAAAACTGCTAGCAGTGCTTCAACAATGTATTCCCCCGACGCAAAAAATGAGGTCGATAAAATAAGTTGATTTCTGTTTGTGAAATCTTAGCTCCCAAATATATTTCCCTGATATTGAAATTATAACGAATTACAGCTGTAAGATCATCTAATAGAATTCATCTAATAAATTAAAAAATACTTTTAGAATGTATTTACGGCAAGTTTTCTGTTTATTTTGCTATGCTAGAATGTATAAACTGTAACACAATCAGCCGCTGTCAGCACGTGCGTAAAATAAAAATATTAGGTAGCGCGGATAATTGATTTCTTTGATATCGATCACAGAAAACTCGCACCTAAGCGATCATAGTAAATTGAAGTGTAATAAACATGTAGCATTTTCATGTTTTTTTTTTCCTTGTAAAACATACTTTTTGAATATCAAGTGGAATGTATACCGTACCTTGTTTTCTATAATAAAAAAAAAAACAATCAAATTCTGTTATAATGAACCAAAAAGAGTACCATCGACACGAAAAGAAGAAGACCTTTGATGATGATTATTATTGTATCACACATGAATGTTAAGATTAGTTGGCACCGTTGTTGGTCCGGGATGTATAAGTAGTGTCGGTTGGCGGCAGGGTCCGCGTGGGCGCGTGCGGCGGCTGCCGGCGCTGCTGCTGCGGGCACGCGGGCTGCGCGTGCTGCGGGGCGCCGCAGCTGGCGCACCAGCCGCCGCACGCGCACCCGCCGCACCACCACCACGCGCCGCCCGCGCACAGTACGTACCCGCCTACACACCTGACACCCTACATACCTCACACCATAGAATAATAACTAAAGTAATAGAAGGAGCGCTAAAATAGCAACCAAACTCAATGTATTTGCTTCATTTTGGCTTATGGAGCCGCTCTCATGTTAGAGAGGGACGCATGTACAGAAAATGTTTCAAAATTTTGCCCTTGTCGAAGATTTTATTTAGGCTAGTGACGTGGCCCATTAAATTTCAACATCGATAGAATTTACTGTGACATGCGTTATCGCGAACCACCAAAAATAATAACCGTACCTAAAATATATAAATTACTATCAAAGAGACGATATAATTATTTATCAGGTTTTACAAGTTCATTCTAAACAGATCATTGATAAACAGCAAAAAGGGGATATCGATATTTTTAAAGAAAGACGGATATTGTTGCGGAAAATGTTTTTATTTCAAGCAAACTTAAAATAGGCGCTTTAGAAGCGTTAAAGGAGTTGTTTCACTTTCGGCTGGCACTGTGCATAATACCTAGTTATCAAAAACTAGCGAGCCGCCCCGGCTTCGCACGGGTGGACATTTATTTCTTCATAGATGTGCACTCCCCTCCCCTGCGGTTTCGCCGTGCGAGTCGTGCGACACATATCGGCCGGCGGCCATCATTCATTTTAATGCCAATTACAATTTTAAATTCGTAATATCTTTTGAATGAATTGTCCGATTGGAATAAAATAAAAAGTAATTTATAGCTATTGAAACAATCTTGCTCAATAAATAGTTTATTTGGATAAGGATTAGTATTTGACGATAATATGATCAATAAACATGGGCTAATAATTTTAATTACTTTTATTCTATGGAAAAGTGGTTATAATGGCTAAAATATAAATGTTTGGTATATACTATCGCGGACTTTTTTGTAGGCATTATTGAGTTCTACAACTTTTCCATAGAAGTCAACCATACATCTCTAACCATTTAGGCAGCGTTCGCGAGAATCGTTAACGTACGGCAGTTTTTTCGTCGACTTACTCCACAATTTTCACTACCACGAAAAATCCTATCTATTTTCCGGGATAAAATGTAGCCTATACGGATTCGGAAGAATCCCTCTAAGTAATGGTAAAAGAAATTTTGAAATCGGTCCAGTAGTTTTTGAGCCTATTCAATACAAACATACAAAAATACAAAGGTTTCCTCTTTATAATATTAGTATAGATTTAGGAAAAATATTAATCCGTAAATCTATTAATTCCTTTGTCGTAGTTGTGGGACACTATGCGGCGGCGCTGCCAACAAGCGTTCTGAAAACAGGATCGATCTGAAATAAATGTGAAACCTCAATAATGTTTAATTAAGTCAGATAATCTATGATGTTAAAGGTCTAGGAGCTTAAATCAAGTGAAAATCTTCCTATCATAGTCGACCCATTGAATAAGATCTTAACATACTTTAATATCTAATATCTTGGAACTAACACATATCCATCTAATCCCCAATTACACGTAGACACAGAACAAACGATCGTGCTCATCAAACAAAGATTTGTCCTGGGTAGGAATCGAATCTAAAAGCGAACCTAAAATCTTTTCTCTCCGTCTTTAGAAAATCTGTATCAAGAAAAGTATCGACAACATTATTTACGTCACTATGAATGACCATGATAACCTAAAAACAGTTTCCGAATATTCACTTATTACTTCTTTTGAAAAAGATATTGAGGCTGGTTTCCGCTACAAATTGATTCAGCTAGATTTGTAACATATTTATATTCGTTTTTCAGCTCACATTCAACAATAAATTGAGCAAAAACTTACCGATGGAAAGTCAATAATTGGTGATTATTTTCTTTCCTTGATGTATGGGACTTGCACCCAACCACCGCACAAGACATCGCACCACAACGTTCACAAAGTCACTATTTATTGTTTAATAGAATAATTATTGCAGTACAACAGCAATCATATTAATAAAACTTAATAACAAACCAAAACAATACGGTTTACGACATATTTGTCAACATTGAATATGCGAACAAATTAAGTGGTTCAATGGAACATACTGCCAAACATGACGTAAAGTACTCTCAAATTTGGTCATAGTCATCATAGTGGTAGTGCAACCAATACTACCAAATCTCGTCAAATCTTACGTCATGACAGAAAAAGTAAAACAAAGAATAGTCATTTATCTCTTTTCCCCGTCCATTTTGTGGTATAAGATAGAACAGGAAAAGGAGTAGTCACATAACTCTTATTTTAGCGCTCCTTCTATTACTTTAGTTATTATTCTATGCCTCACACGCTACTGGGGTCTTATTGTTATGACGGGCCTGTTGGTCTAGTGGTTAGTGACCATGACTGCTAAGCCGGAGGTCGTGGGTTCGATTCCCATCCAGGACAAATCTTTGTGTGATGAGCACGATCATTTGTTCTGTGTCTGGGTGTTATTTATCTATAGTGTATCAGTTGTCTGGTCACCATAATACAGGCCCTGCCTAGTTTGGGATCGGATGGCCGTGAGTAAGTTGTCCCAAGATATTTATTTATTTATTATATTTATTCATTCACTAAGTCTATGCAGTTCACCTGCTGTGACGAGGAAGGTTTAGAGCGCCGTTATCTCTTTCGACTCGTTTACGGTCTACTAACATTACCCGGTCACTCTCAGAACACAAACAATATTTGCCGACCTGGGGTAGTTAAATTATATGTTATCCTATGTTAAGTTTTATTAGGACTAAGTGAATACGGAATACCCTGACTTTTAAACCAAAAGTAGAAGATTCTATTCCCACCCAGGACAAATCTTTGTATTATTTTATATCCAAGTAACTACTTTTTGACTAGACATTTAATTGAACCATTAATTTAAAAGAACTTTTTTTTTTACTTGTTACTAATATGTATTTATTTTCTGCACTTTCTATTTTTTTTTATCAGTGGGTGAACGTCGTCGTGACGGCATGTCGGTCGCGCCGCCGTATCTCGTTCATGAACGACTGTGGCAGCGGCAACACCATATGATGGCAAGTATTGAACAAATACATGATTATATCGAATATTTACATTCGGACATATTTTGGTATTGATTGGGTGAATTGTCAAAAATTAAGACTTTATGCATAAGAATGTATTCATCATATCAAGACAAGAAAATCCTTGTAATTATCCTTAAAATGATCTTATATCATAACTGATATGTGTTTTTATCTATTTTTGGACAGTGGTTTCCCAGTATTATCTTTATCTGGAATGCAGATTAATTTTACATTTATGAATAGAATAAATAATTATACTTTAATTGTAATATAGACAAACATGTTATTGCATGCATTCTGGATCACTGGTCACGCTCGTGTTATTAAATAAATGTACGTATGATGTACTTATATCAACACATTCTTTAGGTACCTAAATAATTACTAGACCTGTTTTTTATATTCGTTACGTATTTTTAATCTTACCACTGTAAATAATGTACCAAACTTCTTGTTTCATCAATTTTGGGGACAAATTGTTTATTTGTCTTCTAAATAATAATTAATTTTAAATAAAAAAAAAACCATAATAAAAAAACAATTTATTACACCGCTTAGTTACATAGGGTATGATTGGGACAAAAATATAACTAACCAATTACAGCACTGGCCTCAATTCGAATGCTCTGTAGATTGATGTTTCTTGGTAGAGTTTTAGGCCTAATAATCTCAAGATTTCAAAGACTATTCATAATTTTTATTTTGTTTGGATATCGTGAAACCAAAGATTAAAATGAATATTGTTCAATCCTCTGACTCTTAATGTTTCTAGTATTTTCCTAATTCATGAAGGTAGAATTCTAGCTGCTGGATCTATCTCTATTTCTTGCGAGGAAGTATTTTTACAATATGTATAATCATAGAGATCATAAGTAAGTTCTGTGTTTTGCGCAGGAGTTGCAGCGTCGCAGCATGATGGGCGACATGGGTGGGGGCTTCGGGCCCGGCTTCGCCCAGTTCCCGCCAGTGCCACTACCGCCCACCACAGTGCTCGCTGTAAATGCCTTTCACTTATTTAATCACAGAAAAACCTGAGCAGAATTCCTTACCCTGGCAGCGTAGCCTGACAAACTCGTACGACACTCTTATTTTCGGCACCCGACGTAAAACAGCAGAGGTACATGCGAGACGGGGGGGGGGGGGGGGGGGGGAAGGGGCAACTGATGGGAACGTCATCGTCTCATTCGGGCGCCGTCATTGAATAGTAACGTCCCCCCCCACCCGCGCGGAACATGTGCAGAGTGTCAGAAACGAATTTGCCACGCTATACAGTATTTTATAAAATATTTTTTTATTTAGATTTAATTGTTTTTTGTAATTTCAGTTCCCTGATGAACTGGAGCAACGAGACCTAGGTGCTGGACCACCACCGCCTATGATGCTGTGAGTTTATACTTATATCTGTATTCCAAAGAACCACTTTTGAGATGGTTTAACACTGGCGAGGTTTCGATATTAAATAAAGCTTAACTTTTACTCCGAAAGATATCTAGCGCAGTGTCGTGCCGACTCGCGCTATCACGTGCCCCTGCCGTGTCTACGTTTTATGGAGAGAGATATTGCTATTCCATTATTATTGTGTATATCCACGCCTCAACGGTGTAAAACTACCTTAACTTATAATAAAACTAAACCAATATTATGTGCTTATGGTATACAATTTTCATATAACAATTGTTTCAGTGACCGGCAACACATCCACCACCACATGCACCACTACATGCAGATGCATCCGTCGCCACCGCACCTACACATATCTATCCAACCCTCTTACATGGTAAGCATTCAATTTTCATAATAGTAATGCTGAGCCGGCAAAACGTTTTGCTAAGTTCTGAAGAGTTCTTTTTATATCCCTAGATGATGAAAAAAATAGCTTCCTATTTATCTAATAAATCAGTGAAGCCGTTTTGAAGATCGATAACAACAATGTGATTCGAGAGTATTATTATTTATTTTATACAGAGTGGATTTTTTAAATGCCATGAGGGAAAAAGTCTTAATACTAGAGATAGCAAATTATGTTCTAAGGAAACATTCCTTCTTCGGAATTTAACCCGTTCGATTCCCAGGTTAACAAAGCGTATTTACAAAAATGTGAAAACAACGTTACATAAATATATTGGTTTTTTTTTGTTTATTTAACAAAAATCATTTGTCCATAAATTGTTGGACGTATAATATACCAACACAAACCATCGCGGGTTTAACAGTGGCATAGCCAGTCATGGCGACTCGGTGCAACAAAATATTTATAAAACATTAAGTAACATAACTATGTGGGTATCTACTTATAACTCTTAATTTGAAAGAGACATTTTCTAGCTTGTCTTCCATGTTGGCCCCAATATTAGGAGGACTTAACCTATGACATACTTAAGTGGAAGTGTTGGTGCCAGGGCTCGGGCGCGCTGGCGGCGGCCATGGTGCAGGTGGCGGAGGCGGCGGAGGCGGCGGAGCGGCGCGCGTGGCGCGGGCGCGGCGCCAGCTCGGCCGTCATCGAGCGCAACACCTACCGCCACGCCTACCGCCCCGCGCCCACGCACCAGGACGAGAAGTGCACCATCTGCCTCTCCATCTTCGAGGTCGACTCCGACTGCAGGTCAGCTCACTCTACTCATTGTAAAGGCAATACTTTGTTACTGTCTATATTCGTTACCTCTTCACTCTCTCAAGGCTGTTAAAATATTGAAAAAAAAAATAGTATGGAGGTAGCTGACACCCTGGATTAAGACAAAGGCTACTGGGATAAAAATTCCCAAAATTGCGAGTTAAAAGATCTAGCCAAACGCCTTTCAGAGTCACCGACGAGAGACCAATGGATTTTTAACCTGGTATAGTAAGTCGAAAGAGTTAACGTATCTCTTAAACCAACACGTAACAGAACGTTAAATGCTTAGTGAATAAGGCCCCAGATATCTATCACGCACAAGATTTCTTCCCATGCATGACAATCTTGGGATTATTTTGTTTGTATTGACTGACTGTCCCATAAATAATTTCTGGTAGAACAGTTAAATTGTTAATTTTATTTTATGCAATATATGTCCTTGAAGATATTCTTTAGTCATAAAGACCTTTGGGCTAATGACAGTTTTCTTTTCGGGAATAGACCAACAACAGTTTATCTAACTTGTAACATTTCAGGCGTTTGCCATGCATGCACCTATTCCACATGGAGTGTGTGGACCAGTGGCTCAGCACCAACAAGCACTGCCCCATATGTCGCGTGGACATCGAGACACATCTCAACAAAGACGCCACATTTTAAACAGGTCTGTTTATATTCTATGAAAAAGAAACCAGTCTAGTCAGTTTTAAAACTTCTTATTGTCTAGTATCACTAAGTTTATTATTTACAGGGAATTTTGCAATTAGATCTGCTATATTAGTTTAGGACTACTATATTCTAAGTTGCTCTTGATTTTGTTTAGCAAATCTAAACTATTGCATTATTGTTCAAATGATAAACTTTATATCCATCATCTCTAGTTAATTTTCATAGCAATCGTAAATCAGGCATGTTGCATGCATATTTACATGTTATGTGTTGGTCATTGTTTCTCAGTTTTAGTTTTGAGTTTGGATTTCTCGGTGGACTCATGTTTTAGTTTCTCCTGCAGTTGGGGGGCGCTGAGGATGGCCTGCTGCTGCAGCTCCAGGCTCTCCTGCTGCAGCTCATGTGTCAGCTGCTTCTGTGCGTTGCAAGTCCTGCAACACACACACTACTGCCACTATATGTATATACACACAATATCAAATAAGGATAAAGTATTTTGTTTATAAAATTTTGTTACATTATCATTATTACAATGTTAGAGGTCAAAAGAAGTGACTATTGTTGTTTTACTTATTAATGTGCATATATGAAATATCAAATATGTATTAAATTTATTTAAAAATAAAAACAATTTGTTAATTTTGAGCACTCCTCCATAATATATAAATAAAAGATAGAAAAAATGAAAACTGTAAAATACTTTCATAAAAATTAACATGCTTTAATAAACTCATTTTTTTTGTATTTTCTTATTTATTTACCTGCATGCATGGTCAATCCTCTCACAGATGGCATCTGATGCTGCAATATTGCCAGATAAATAAGATATTTCTGCTGCAACTGTTGCCAACTTCTCTGCATAATCCATATAACCTAAAAGAACATACTAAATTAAGATCTGTAGTATTATTTTTGTAACTATTTTGCTAAGCTTCTGGTAAATACATACTTTTGTGTAAGATCTTTTTGATTATAGGCACATAGTTGATTTGTTGTCAACTAAACACAAATTTTTCACTGTTATAGTTCTTGAGTACTATCACTTACAATATAATACTCACTAAATAGTGTATGAAGATTGTGTTTCAAATCACAAAGGGATCCCCTCACAGCAACCAGTTGATCCCAGTGGTGTGGTGGTGTCCCAGCCTCACCCCACTCCAAAGCCTGCTTCACCAGGCAAATTTCCCTAGTGAGAGCTTCTCGTAACCTTTGCACAATTCACAATTAATTATTAACCAGATAAACTTGAGAGGTGTTCTACTTCTAGTTGAAATGAAGGAATAATTGAAGTTTACCTTTCACTGGTATCTTGTATAGCGACTAAAGTTACGGTGAGAAGTTGAGTAGCAGCATTCACATTGATAGTTGTTGCTTGCCGGATCAAAAAGTCATGTTCCAGGCTACTTTCATCCCACATCACATCAAAGTCTTTTAGTTTTTCTTCGCAACATGCTGTCGTTAAAAGACCCACAGTAGCAGGAGCAAAATTTCGGATTTTTGCGGCAATGGTTCTACGGTGCGATCTGTATGCAGTTTTGATAAAATTAATAATTAACCTAGTTCTGAACATAGTGCCTGTGGGATGAGAAAGGTGAACAAGAAAGTCCGGTGGAAAATAACAATACTTTTACTCCATTGTTCGTTTTTTAGGATAGAAAAATAGATGACAACCGAAAGGTTTAACTAGGTTAGGATTTGTATTTATTTGGTTTTGGATCAAGCTGTCACTGTCACAATTACGTCTGTCTCCATTTTTTTTATACGTTCGTTTAGGAATTTGGTTTTACTAACTTGTCTTCAAATTTTAATGGAATATTTATATTTAATTAATACTCGCATTGATATATTATAGATACATCTCTAGGGATACAGTCTCCAAGAACATTCCCAGCCAAAACTGTCTTCATTGAAGGTACAGTACAGGCACACATGGTCGAAAATATCACGGAAGCACGCTAAGCTGTGCATCCTAGTAATGAGTAAGTGCTAGTTAGAAGCTTGTGTGTACAAACGTTACTACAAAATGGCATTCTTATTAATTTGAAAGGCATGCTAAATAACAAGCATGTGTATCTATTTACTCGTGCAGTGTCAGTTTTTAAATGAGCAAATTTTTTCGCTATATTCAACCTTAATGCCACTGAATAAAGTTGTTTTATAAAGTAGCGTACAAAAACAAAATTTTACGGCCGAACTTCAATTAAGCATCCTAGTCTTTAGTTATTATACCGAGATCCTAATGATAGTGGCTCGTGGCTCCTTCAGATTTGCGATATTGGTAACGTGAGATTTACTTTCAACATTCATTGTTACCAATCCAATATTCACGGCTTATCACTAAATAAATGAATCGCAATGTACCTAGGTACAATATCATACAACAAGGTAAATAACGTACGTAACTTTTGGTAATTGAATTTATTGGTAAAACATATGAGAATAGTCTCTTTGATGTTCTGAAGAAGGGTCGATATCGAAGTTCAATACAGCGATACCCCGATCTACAGCTGTTATTAACTTCGTAGAATCGAAATCGAGACTGTACACAGGAGATGTGTTCCTTTGTGTAAAATACATCTGAAATAAAAAAAAAAAGCATTATCTATGTATTCAAACTTGAAAATAGTTGAAAAATGAGATTAATAGTTTAAAACAATCCATCAATTTAATTAGAAATCAGCTTAAATTTTAACCTGCACGTGATTCGTGTGATTTCGTGTGTCAAACAACACGCAACGTGAATATTCAGCTGAGCCCACTACAATACCATATTCACCATCAGATTTCAAACAGTATATCGTGGACTGGAATGGATCGCTCATATTATAGATCTGGAAACAAACAAGCGCGATATAAGAATCATCTACATTATGCTTTGAGTTTACCCAGAAGAATAGGTAATAACAAGTATCTACCATCTATAATAATTCTTATCCACAATATTATAAATGCGAAAGTAACTCGTATGTTACGCTTTTACGGTCAAACCGCTAAACCAATATTGATGAAACTATGTGTAAAGTAAGCTTGAATCCCATTAAGGACAAATGCTGCTTTTGTCACGATAAACGGATTCACGCGGGCGGAGCTACTAGCAAGAGCTAGTATTTTTATCAAATATATGATTTAAAGCCACGTTTCGTCACATAAAGGAAAGTTAAAGTACATTTTTGAACTTTCATAAATTTCTTGAATCTCCAAAGAATTTATCTATGATAATATGAGAAAAAATAAAAGTCTTGCACTGTACCACATTCTGTGACCTGATGTCTATAATCTGCAGAAATCCTGAATGAGTGGCATAGATAATACTGTTCTCATCGTGCCAATGTATGTCTTTTATTGCCTGTTTAGGATTTTTAGTGTCGTCAGCAGTCATTATGAATTGTGTGCTGAAATCAAACTATTCATAAATTGTTTTAATAATTATCTAATATTTGCGATAAAGGAACGCGGTAATTTAGAAGACCAATGATACTTAGTGACAAACATGACACACTCATACAATGCATAACAGAGTAAGCTCCTCTTAAAGAATCATTATACAATTGTACTCATAATTGTGAACAACTTTTTCTATAGAACCAACCCCAAAAATCGCGATAAAAATCGGCTGTTCAGCACACTTCAATCAAGTAACGTTCATAAATGTATGGGGCAGTCGAATTTTATTTCGATATTTCAGTGTTATTCACATAGTGAAAGTTAGAGTTTATTCTGTTACACATTGTACCTATTATGATAGAATTTTTTTTGTGTAATAAGGTGAAGGTTTTATGCTCGTATACCTACACGACGTTGCCGCCGGCGCCGCGCCGGCCGCCTTCATACCGTCTTAGTGGCGCCATCTATTGTGTATTATTTTGGTTGTTACTAATATATTAGTAGCTACCGGTACCGGAATAACAATATCAAATATAGTATGGTTGCAAACTTAATAGCGGCAATGAACATAAGGCGAGTCGCGGCACAGTAACAAATTCGGGAGTACGGGGCGAGATACTGCGCAGTGTGTAACGCATTTCACAGCTGTCATGAACTTTGAATAGCACTGTACTGGTGATCAAAGGAGTGGCAGCGGCGCGGATGGCAGCCCTTTACAGAGCGTCGTCGCGGTAAGGTGGCCTTACGGCCCGTTCACGACTTCGGTCTAAGCGGCGCGCGGCGCGGCGGGCGGTGCGGCGTCGGTGAGCGGTGCGTTTTGCACGCCACGTACCTCAGTAGCGGTTAGTTGTAGCCATAGATTATACAGGTTGCAGCGGCCGCGGTGGACGTATTTAGGTAGTCAAATCGTGCTCAAAATCATGGCGTTATCAAAATTATCCCTTCTATGTTTAGAAAGCAGTACATTTTTAAAACAAGACATTCTTAATATGAGAGATATAAACATTAAATAGAGATATAATAATTAATATGAGAGATATAAAAATTAAAACATTGTTTAATTTCTTCCCACAACCTTCTTATAAGATATTTTTATATTTTTGTTGGGGATGTTTTGACATCAATATAGGCAGTCGATTAAAAATGTCTGTAATAAATGCCTCGGTATCCATAACCGCCACAAAATTGTCTATTTTTTTGTTTAATTACGCCTCTGAGTACGTCACTTCTACACCGCTGTCCACGCCGCTCTGTTTCGTGGCGTCGCACTCATTCGCTTGTACTTTTGTTCCTGCCGCTCACCGCACCGCGCGCCGCCGTAGCGATTCGCTCGGATAAAACCGCGCGCGTTTTCGCTATGAGCGGCGTCTCGTGGCGTGCTTCAAACATTTTCATACTTTTGATCTTACCGCTCGCAGCCCCGCGCATAGCTGCCGCTCACAGCGGCAAGGTCGTGAACGGGCCGTTAGGTGGCAGAGCGGCGTCGGCAGCGTGTACACGAGCGCTTATGTTTTGCCTGAGTAAAGCTCAGCTGTTGTAAAGATGTGAAGAATGATGACTTTAATAATACTGGCATGCAATTTGTAAGCACTTGAATTTCGTATTTATGCTTTTACAAGTATTGTGTTCAATATTGCCATATTTAAAAATCACCTACTTATTCACATCAAGTAAGAGAGGCTTACTGTTTCCATTGGGACCTATTGCCAGTTTGTTTTCTGCTTTATTAAGAGCTATACATTTTGCGCCTATATTTCCATGGTAGATGTTGATTACATCTGAAAAAATAAATTGGAATTAAAAATTGTTCAACTTTTTTTGTGCTGGGGTCAGTAGGTATTTCTTTAGATTAATCATAGATAAATGATCTAGGATTATTTACTGTAATAAATAGTATTTTTGATTGAATTCATTTAATATGATCTTATTAGAATTGATCCTAGTGACTTTCATTCATTTTTTTTAATGTAACTTTTTACATTTATAAGTATAGGTGCTCAATGATACTTACTTTTACTATCATCAGGGATTGTTATTATATCACTATCTTCATCAGGCCGCCAACTACATAAACACAAACCAGAGGTGTCACTGGAGGCCGTTATGACCACCACTGGGCCCCTTTTGTCTATGACATCCACTGCAGACACTTCCGCCTCACCATTTTCATGACAGTCACGAATGTGACACTCTATTATAGGCCTTCTTTGTATATTATTTATTCTATATACAGCCACACAACCATCTCTGCCAAAAAAAGATGACATCTTAGGTTATTGTGCAATTCAATATAATACAATTACGTCTCATAGATAAAATACACAAACCTGTTTCCGCATACTATATAATCATTTTTTATAACAAATCTCGAAATGTCATTTGTTCTTATATCATACCTATTAATTTTAGGTACATCTAGTTTCCACACAGGTTTTCTACCAAATGGTAAACCCTTTTTGTTTGTTGGGAAACAATGAAGCTCTGATCCTACTGAAACAACAAGAGCTTCAGAGTTGTGGAAGTTGAGCCATGGCATATAGTTTGAATAGTGATGGAGGACTCCCTAAAATGTAATAATCAGATCATTAAAAACCCCACATACATTTCAGTACTTAAATTATTTGTACAACTTACCTTAGTTTTATAATATCCATTACACCAGTTATATGAAGCCCTGCAGCGTTTATACCATGAGATGTTATTTAAAAATCTGAAAATATTAATATCATGTTTTAGGAAGAGGTTAAAGTGTTGGAGACAAACATAATATTAATAAGCTTGCTGAAATACCTGCTATCAGCTTTATCTCTTAACATTAACCTAGTACGAGGGAGGGATCTCCAAATCGTATTGTTATTTAATATTAAATTATTCAAAGTTTTACAAGTCTGCAAAACACGTCCAAGATCTTCAAGTTGTAATTTCTTAAATATCTGTATTAGAATATCCACTGGTAATGTTAACAAATTATTACAAACAGACGACATTTTTTAAATTGTATTAATCTGGTAGTATCACCCTAACATAGATAGGTAGTGTAAAGTGTTATAAAATTAATATAGTCCGACAGGGCTCAGGCCAAACCTACTTATCTAGATTGTCAAAAATAAAAACAATTTTGGCACTTGACCACTTGTCACAGTCAGCGAACAGCTGAGCTGAAAAAGCATAGAATAATAACGATGAAGATGAAATATTTCGTCGAGAAACTAAACTATATGTAGTTATAGGTACAAATTGATCTTAGCAAGTACCAGAAGTTTAATTGAAAGACATTTCAAAAGTACAAATACACATTCCTAAATTGCTCTAAATATTTGTACCTTTGAAATGTCTCTCAATTCTTTGTATGCACGAATCAGGTGTGGTCTATTTTCTAATTTATTTAATTATTTAAGGTTATGGTTATTAGTCTGCAAAACTCATTGGAAAAATAACGTTTATTATATTATTATGATGCTGTTAAAAATTACAAATAAATGGTTTTTGAGATTTTTTTTTTTCTACCAAGGTGATCCTCAAGCAAACACAGGCAACAACGATCAAATCGGACCATGAAGGTATAGATGAAAATGGAGGCCACTGTCGGAACCATGAAGGTGTAGATGAAAATGGAGACCGCACTTCGAATACCTACTTGAAGCTCAAATGATGGTATCGCTATCTCGCTCACTATGGTCCCACCCTCTCTTTCTAAGTAGGGTAACCTTCATTTTATTATCCCCAGGACATCACGTTTGGTAGTTGCTTCCATTTAGTGGTTAATATAAATATATCTACCTGCTTATTTCTAAGACCCATATTTGAAAATAAATATCTTTATCTTTTATCCTGCTTTAGTTTCAAATTCAGAAAATGGTGCTTCTAATTCATGACCCCAAATATGACCTAAAATGTAAACACATGTGATCCCTATACTTGGATAGATTTTAGAGATTTTTTTTAGATTTTTTAACTACTGTTTCTCTTCATTTTTCACTGTTTTTCTTTCATCTATACCTTCATGGTCGGAACAACGGTTTGAGTCAAATACCTTCGTTTCTCTATCTCACTCCTGTGGTCTGATCTCTCTTTTTAAATACATATGTCAAGTAAATCCTGTCAATCCCTGTCATTAGGGCGGTTGTTTACTTTCGATTCAGAGCTTCGTTTGAAATTTTTGCCTGTAATTATTGTTATAATTAAAGAAATGGTGCAAACTTGTGTAGTGCGGGGTTGCGGTAGTACGTGGTGTCCAGGAGGTGATATACGATTTGACGCGTAAGTGTTTAAAACGTGATTTCTGACATTGAATGATTGTAAAGATATTTCTTTGTATTTTCAATTAATTACTTCATAAAAGGCTTAATCAATGTTTTCAACATACTGGTAAATGACTATACTAATAACCATGAAAAGATCCAATAGTTTTACATCGAATTTCAGCATTTTTTGCAATTTTATCTTTTACGTTCATAAGAAATCATTTTGAAGTAGTGTAACCATATTGCGGAAATATTTGGGACTTTCTGTAGGACCTTAACTAATTATGCATGTTTATTAGTCATTTTATACCCATAAGAGGGACGAATTTCTATTATTACATATTTAATTTATATTTCCAAATAGACAAAATGCAATATTTTGTAAATTATATTATAACTAGCTTTTGCTCGCGACTTCGTCCGCGTGGAGTAATGACTTCCGTCAGAATTTGGGTTTTTCACTTAGTTATCGCCTGTTCCATGGTCTATCGATTACAATACATGTGTAAACAAACATTAAAAAAATCAAATTTTTATTATATTAGAAATATGTCTCCATGAAATCATGGTCTAAAAAATGCTATGTTCACTTATACATATGCTATGCTCACTTGCTTCACTGGTGGAACCTACATACAAAGATTTAAGTGAATCCATTGAGAAATAAACATTTTCAATTTACCACCCTTTTCTCCCCTTTGGGGGGGAATTTCCAAAAATCCTCTCTTAGTGGTAGGCTTCTCCTCCCAACAAACACACATGCCAAATTTCAGCTCTTTACGATCAGTAGTTTCGGCTGTGCGTTGTCTGTCATTTACCACCCTTTTCTCCCCTTTGGGGGGGAATTTCCAAAAATCCTCTCTTAGTGGTAGCCTACTCCTCCCAACAAACACACATGCCAAATTTCAGCTCTTTACGATCAGTAGTTTCGGCTGTGCGTTGTCTGTCATTTACCACCCTTTTCTCCCCTTTGGGCGGGAATTTCCAATTATCCTCTCTTAGTGGTAGCCTACTCCTTCCAACAAACACACATGCCAAATTTCAGCTCTTTACGATCAGTAGTTTCGGCTGTGCGTTGTCTGTCATTTACCACCCTTTTCTCCCCTTTGGGGGGGAATTTCCAAAAATCCTCTCTTAGTGGTAGCCTACTCTTTCCAACAAACACACATGCCAAATTTCAGCTCTTTACGATCAGTAGTTTCGGCTGTGCGTTGTCTGTCATTTACCACCCTTTTCTCCCCTTTGGGGGGGAATTTCCAAAAATCCTCTCTTAGTGGTAGCCTACTCCTCCCAACAAACACACATGCCAAATTTCAGTTCTTTACGATCAGTAGTTTCGGCTGTGCGTTGTCTGTCAGTCAGTCAGTCAGTCAGTCAGTAACGGAAGAGTTTTATATATATAGATTTTCAGATAGCAAGTTCATTACATGAACAGTCTATGGAGCAAACTGCTGAGAACCTCAAGCGGCGGAAGTACAACAACCTAGTTGGAAGTTATACTTTCGAGAAGTTTGGGGTTGAAACATTGGGACCGTGGGGTCCAAGTGCTCACATTCTTTTCAAAGATTTATCGAAGCGTCTTGTTGACACCTCATGTGACCCAAAGGCTGGTTTTTACCTTGGTCAGCGGTTAAGTTCATAAATAAATAAATAATTTGGAAAGTGTTTTTGTTTCTTTTTTGAAGTTTTTAATAATATACCGTTCCTATTATAGTCCCGAATGATATATTATGTATACAAGGTTAGTCAGAAAGGGGGTACTAATGCGAAAGGGTGTTAAAGTACACATTATAATGAATAACTTTTGTTCTACAACTTTTCCCAAAAGTGAATAGTTTAAGAGAAACAGTAGTTAAAAAATCTAAAAAAAAATCTCTAAAATCTATCCAAGTATAGGGATCACATGTGTTTACATTTTAGGTCATATTTGGGGTCATGAATTAGAAGCACCATTTTCTGAATTTGGAACTCAAGCAGGATAAAAGATAAAGATATTTATTTTCAAATATGGGTCTTAGAAATAAGCAGGTAGATATATTTATATTAACCACTAAATGGAAGCAACTACCAAACGTGATGTCCTGGGGATAATAAAATGAAGGTTACCCTACTTAGAAAGAGAGGGTGGGACCATAGTGAGCGAGAAAGCGATACCATCATTTGAGCTTCAAGTAGGTATTCGAAGTGCGGTCTCCATTTTCATCTATACCTTCATGAATCGGACTCAATATTTGTGACAGGTGACATTTGACAGCGTTTAGTCGGATTGACAGCAGGATAGCACTATGAGATATGTGTTCGAGTGAACGAGATGAAAACTTAATAAATTCTTATTATTTTCTCTTTGTAGGGTCAAGCAAGAATTAAAAACTGAACGGAAACGATTACAAATTTAATGTAAAGTGGTGAATAGTGGCGATAATTTTCGGTAGCCTAAAATGTTTTAGAGCGTTGTCAACCAAAATTAAATAAGTTATTTGCCATGTATCTCTGATGTAAAATATTTTTTTGTTGTTTCCAATTAAACTGCGTCAAACCATTGTTTTGTTGCCCTATGACTGCACTGCAGCTGTGGCCTGGCCGTTATGGATTTATTTAAGGGTACGTATGAACTAGGTTCGCTTCATAATATTTGTTTATTGCTTTATACAGTAAAGTGACTTCTGCTATACGGGGCGTACTATGTCAGTAATTAATCCTTCCACGCGATTACGTCGAACTCTATCAAGGCCGTGTTGTCCCGTACCTGGCACCGCGCGGCACTGAGTTCAGAGTTAGAACTACAACCGAGTGGTGTACTGTGCATCAGTGTCCAGTGGGTGGATCTCGATATCATAATATTTTATCGCGTGTTGAATAGAGACTGATTACGCGGTACTACTGTCAAACAATTGCTTACAGTTTGCGCCGAACGCAGTTTGTTGCGATCTTTGCCCTCGTCTTGCCGCGTTCTTGTTATAAACTACGATTTACAAACAGTTAATAAACTCATTGATTCTATGGTGAATAAAGTGATATTATTGACTCTGTGATAAAAGTAAGATAAAATTCAGTTTTTGTATGACTTGTTTTCCATTCAGCATGTATATTAGTGTTTGAATAATAATTATGAGTTATGAGTCATTCCTTATAACAGTTAAAAACTAGTTTTGTGTGATCTTTTTTTTTTAAGTAAGTGGAAATACCTATCAAGATTGTATAAAATTTGTTAGATCTGCTTAAATATTTTTATTGTTTCATCCAAGTACAATAAAATATAGTGTAACAATTAAACAAAACACATACTAATATAATTGTATAGATGAAACTATTCATAATAAATTCATATAGTAGGTAAATAAAGATCTTGAGAATTCTAGATGATTGAAATAAATTAAAATTCTGATTATGAAATAGTTTATACTAACAGCATGCTACAACTATTCAAGGCTATAAGTTTTTTTTAGAATTATGCATTGGTTATCTGAGTGTTTTTTTAAATATTATTGAGCTCTAAACACAACATAGAAACAGCAGAGTATTGTATACTTTTGTTTAAATTTCGAGAAGAACAATCAACAACTAAATACATTAAAATAAATAAGACAAGATTAAAAATCAATATTACGATGGTATTTTTGTTTGTTCACAGACATGAAAGGCCCAGCAAGACCTGCTCCAAGTGTGCCTGGCATAAGTGTAAACAGATACTCTCCTGTCACAAATTGGGACAATGATCCCTTTGGTGCAGATGTTTTCGAGCCATCTCCACATTTCACACAGAAAAAGAAACCTCCTCCACGTCCACCACCACCTAAAGTTAACAAGCAACCTGATATTCCAGTCAAACCTTCACATTTTATAAGAAGGCCAACAGTACTCTCTTCCCTCTTGTCTCGGAATAAATCTAAAACTACGGTGAACAATCACAACGGGAACATTGTTCAACATAGTACATTGACAGAGGTAAGCAGTGAGCCACTGAGTGACGCTCATAAAATGTTCCCAAAATGTGAACCAAAGAATGTGCAGATGGGTGCCTTGATAGACCTCTCGTCTCCCCCAAGTTCACCTACATTCACTACAAGGTCAAGCAGTGATGGTCTCAGTGTGGACAGCTTTGGGTCTGATGCTACTACCTCAACCAACCACCACAATACTCACAATGGTGGCAATGCTTCACAAGCTGAAAGTGGTTTTGAAGATGACTTTGATCTGTTCTTGCACTCAAGAAAGCCCAATAAGGAGGATACAATAGATGACTTTACTGCTATTGATCCATTCTCACCACAGCCTGTTAGTAATAAACCTGCTTTAATGAAGAAACCTATTTTAAGTAAGGATTTATACGAGGCGTCGAGTAACTTTACGAGTCACCTGACAGCTCCGAAGGGACCAACGATAATCCGAGCGAAGCCGGCCAGGCCAAAGCCGCCGGACAACTCAGCTCTACTGAAGACCACGTTTGGCAACAGTTTCCCCGTGACGACCATGACCGTGAACACCACCACGCCTATACAGAAAGTCGCGAACGGCTTTGGTGATAGTTTCGTAAGTAATTTTGAGATTTCACTTTTATTTTGTAACTGAAACCAATTTTATTTCGTTTCCTGCTAAATTTTCTTTTTTGATACTTGTATGATTGCAAACACTTGTGCGATGACTAAGTTTTAATTGTTATTTTGGTATCATTCATTATCGGATTGGTTTCCGCAAGCCTTTGTATCAAAGAAATCACGATTATAGCCTGTCTAAAATTAGTCATCGATTACAACGGGATTATTGGCGCTATTTTTGCAAGCTTTGATAGTTTTGTCTAAGTAGGAATTGGCCGAATTATATTAAACCGGCCGGCTTTATAATCCTATGATATCGAATCCACTGGAGTCAGCTGCCGGACATAGGTCCTACTGCGCGCACAACGCAAGCTATTTGTGTTCATGACCGTACCATTAATTAAGGTGCTTAAATTCGCGCGATAATTACCTAACGTCCGTGAGCTCTTTGTTCAAATTGCGAGTTTTATTAAAACAATATAAAAACAAGTGCTGTAACAGATACGTAGCAATATCTAGTTATCGGGCATGTTTTTTGATAGCTGTCCTCAAATATTTATAAAGTCATTAACTTAGATTTTAATTACTTAAAGCATTTATCACGTCATCATAAAGAAAGCACCTAATTGACATTGAAACTGTGAATTAAGGCGCGTAAAATTTATAGGTACTAATAAATATCACCATTAGTTTTATGTGTCAACTCTTATCTCAGGCGCTGAGATCGGATACAAGTCTTTCCACAATAATCACATTAATTATCAGGGCAAATCATAGGGCAAGGATATCCTATAAAATGTTGATGAATGAGACACCAACATTTTGTATTTTTATGTCTCGAAACTGTCCTATCAGTCTTTAGATTATTGCTTTATAATTATTGTAAACCTGCTGCTGATAACGAAAAAGAAATACAAGTTCGTATTAAAAAAATAATTTGCATGCGTTACACATTATATAAAATACTATCTTTTGCTCGCGGCTCCGCCCGCGTGGTCGTCGGTTACCGCGGCTAATTAAAGCCAAAGCCAATAGCCTTCCTCAATAAGTGAACTATCTAACAGTAAAAATAATTTTTCAAATCGGCCCAGTAGTTCCTGAGATTAGCACGTTCAAACAAACTTCAGCTTTATAATATAAGTAAAGATAATTGCTTACTATCTAAGTAGCAAAAATATCGCATTTTCTATTTGCAGAATATGTCGTCTCACTAAGGCCTAGTTTTTTTATCCCTAGTTAACTCAACCAATGGTTAAATATCCTAACTAATGGTTTCAAAATTTGGTAAAATATGTTTATTCATTAATTTTTACTCTTATAAATGATTAAATAATTATCTCACAGACTTATTTGACCCTTTGATAGACAAACAAAACGCGTTTTACGTAGTTAGAACCTACGTAGTAGCCTGCTCTCAGTTATGTAAAGTTTCATTTTTATGCATTTGATATGAATTATCATGTTTTATTCTCAGATACTTAGCATTCATGTTCGTGGAACCTGTTTATTAACAAATTTTGCTCGTCACGTCATGCCTTTGAACATAATTTAAAATGACATTAAAATCAAACAGACATCTTAGTAGCTTCCCTATTAAAACCTTGTTCTATTATTAAATTGTAGTCTGTAACTAAGCGCGTCATAATCATGTTGTTATTCGAAGTTCAGCAAGACTATTCCCAAATTGCTAAATAACCCATAAACAGCATCATTAGCAACTATCATACAGTGAACCGGATTTACGAAAATCAACCTTAATCCATTAAAATAAAGGTGTTTCACTATCCGGGTGAAGACGATTGTTCACACGTATGGTGTTTATTCTTCACAAGCAGTTTAATTAAGAATACACCTGTGTTAACTTTAAATGCTGGTATTAATACTGTTTCTACGCAAGCGTTTTTGTCTCAAAATGGAAGATAGTGAGCTCATTAACATTATCTATTATTCAAAAAATTCCAGTGTCACGATGTTTGTCCGGGATGAACTCTGAAACTACTGAACCGATTTTAATCAAATTTGCACACCATGTGCAGTTTGATCGAACTTGAAAGATAGTATAGCTTACATAAAAATATAAAAAAAATTGAAACCGCGGGCGGAGCAGCGGGAAGCAGCTAGTAATATGTATTTTTGTGCATATTTCCCTTCGATCAATAATATTATTGATCGAAGATATTTCCCCAAGAGATAATTAATTTGACAAAGATAAAGGACAAGGCTACTCCACGGTGGCACGGTGCACGAATTCTACGTCCACGTTGCTGCTTATGTCAGCTGTTAGCGTTTGACGTGTTCCATGCGTAGCGTGTCCGTGGGTGCAGTGGATCTTATCAGTTCAGTAACACTATAATCGTCATATAAATGAAGCTTGTCCCTCGTGCGTAGAGTCTCCGCTCGTCGCTTTGTAGCCGAGCTCTTATGTCGTATAAATGTTGTCGTATTTGCACAAATGTAACAGCCGTAACCTTCAAACGTTTTATGTAACGCTCCATACGTAGAAGCGTTAAAATTAGTGTGAAGATATGTTCCTCACACGCGATAACTACCTTACAAAGTAAGGTACTATGGCTGATAGGTATAGTTTTTCTGAAATGTTTATGATTTACTTTATTATTTTTGGACCAATGGAAATCTTTATGAATTTGATTTGACACAGCGCCTACAAAGTATGTAAAATTCCTATCTCTAGAAAAGTAATATGCGTTTAAAGCTGAATTGTCCATTGATGGGAAAATCTATATCCTCAAACACATTACAATGACTAAGGGCCATACAATCCTATGTAGTTACTCAGTTTTTTAATGCCAATTTGGAATTCAGCCTCTGTAAAGTGCAGAACAGTGAAATTTCTGCAATTAATAACAAAATAATAATGATAAAAATCATTTGACTACTTCAGACTTGAAATTTCAATAAGTACATTTGAGCGATTTGATCAGCATTGACGCTTTTCAATAAAATTACGTCACGGGAATTAACGCGAACTCATGCATTTACATGCAGTCTGCTTACGACCACGGCCAGTGTAACCCGCCCGAAACGTCAAGCCTTAAAAGGTAAATGCATGAGTTCGCGTTAATTCCCGTGACGTAATTTTATTAAAATCATGCAACACGATAGTTTTAAAGTTAGCATTGACGCTCTTAGAAATTTCGCTCGTCTAGGGGTAGTTCTTCTCACAATGTTTTTACACCATTTATATATTAGTATTTATTTATTTAAAAAAGGTTTACCAACAGCTTCTATGTTCAGTAGATCTTAAGTTTAGGATATATATGTCATGGACTAACACAGTCGCCAATTACAGGTTAACCAGCATTTTCAAAGAATTGTGATAACATGTAACACATTAGAGTATTTCCATGCATTCTTTATATTGATGAGGTTTGGTATTCTTAATACTTAATGTTGCATGTTTTATGTACAGGAATCAAAGCCCTTCGGTTGGGATGACGGGGAGAGTTCTCCGGAGCGGGAGTCGTCGCCGCCGATGCCGACGATCCCGCCGCCACCACCCCCAGTGGTAGCCGACGACGAGGTCACTGACTCCTGGACCAGTGACTTCACGGAGCAGTTCAACGGCGATGATGAAGAGGAACCGTACGCGATAGCTCTGTTCGACTACTTCACTGGTCATCCCGACGATCTATGCTTTTCGGTAAGAATCCGTTAATAATAATACAGTTTTGATCTCACTCTGTGTGTCTAGGATTTTTCCTTAAGCCATGGTCAAATTAATGAACTGTCCAGCGTGTCCTACCACCAGCACATGCGAAGACCTTTACAACGCCACGGACAATGCTGTCTGTGTGGCTGAGTATTGGTTTAAAAAACATAGTTATATATGCCATTGATCGACACGGTAAAAAGAAGTCTGAATTTATCGTTGTCTCTTACAAATACACCTTCATACTTATATTATTAATGCGAATTGCCGTTTGATACGCTTTCACGGTTAAACCACCCAGCGAACCGTTTTCGATGAAATTAAGTACCTACCTACAGAGCAATTTTAAACTCCAAGAAAGCATTTAGGCTTTTTTTATCATGGAAATTATTTTAAACGATACGATGAAAAATAATATCTTATATTAGACAGTAATCTCAGTAATCTGTGATTACCCCATTATTTTATTTTAAAAACCATATCCTTAATATTATCAAGGGCCTAGTGATCCTAGTAAGCTTAGATTTTCGATTAGGACAATGTCAAATATCACGGGATGACTGTGCGAAAAATTCGTGAAAATTTTCTGATCTTCTTTTGTTTACATCTTGTGGCTTGTGGCCAATACACCTGCGTATTAATAGAACTGTCATGTAGGTGTAAGTTTAGTTTTCTGATATAGACCTAACACTTGTTATTATTTAAAAAAGTGAATTTTATAATCCTACTATAAATATTTCTAATATAGTCTTGTATAAAACCAACGATAAATAAAAGACGTAATTGGCTGTTTACATTAGACGTTCGACGTTAAATAATAAAAACAAAATGTCTATATCACGGCCACTTTCGTAGTTACCGATTTGCGGCGTAACGCAAAGATTCGCAATTCTAGAATGTTTATTTTTTTGTAGTCAGCTTACGTAACACAGTTGCGAAAATAAGAAATTAAAAAATATTATGTTTTATTTTTACTATTTATACACTAAATAATGAGCAGGTAACACATAATATTAAAGTTTTCTGGGGTTGCTAAGCAACGAGTGTTGTGAAATAGATGTTCCGCTTTGTACGTTTGACCGACTCAACTCCTAATTTGAAAATACAAGGAACAGAGTCATAAGGAAATAGGTACTATTATAATCTAGTTCCTGTAAGCAATCACGATCATATAAAAACTATAATAATGTTATACAGAGGCAAGATTAATTGTATGTTTGTAACGAATAAACTCAAAAACTACTGGACTTATTTCAAAAATTCATTCCTCACTATACAGCTACATTATTCCTGAGTAACATAGGGTTATGACTTATGTTTGAGATTTCACTTATTCCTGGTGCAGATGGTATTGCAAAGGCCGGGCATTGAAACGTCAATCAGTTTAAAGCCGTCGTTAAGTCTCCCACACTTTAAGGTCTGAAGTTAGTATCTTTCCAGAAAAATAGGGACCGCGGGCAGAGCCGCACGCTACAGCTAGTATTCAATATATTTATGAACGTATGTTTCCATTCAAAGAGAAATAGCTATGTACAATAATTATACAGCACATGTCTTACTTTATTGTAAAACTAAAGTAATTAAGGCGATATCTTGGGCGAGACGCTTTTTAAGGTTGCGCTCCGCACTGCCCACCTACTTTCGAATACATTCGAGTTTGATATTAATAGTCTAGTCTTTGTATGTGCAGCACTCGAATCACAAAATAAAACCGTATCTATAGTGTGGTCCTCAATTTGGAATTGTTAAGTAAATATATCACGTATTTACATAAAATATTTTCAGTAAATTATGTAAATGTTGATAACTAGAGTTTTATCGTTAAATAGTTGCTACATCTGCCTTAGAATGCAATAGGTTAATGTTCTAATAAACATAGTTACACTAATACGTGTAGGCGTAGAACGGAATGGAATATGCTCGTCTTTACTCTTATATTATCCGGTAATTAAATAAGATTCAGATCTTAGGACATTCGTTTCAAACGAAAAATATTTTTTAAGATTCGTAGAAACGTTTTCAAATGTTTGAAGTATGATTTTGACTGTTCATAAATTGTAAAATTAATACTAGAATTCGCACAGAAGTTTTTGTATATTAGTTATAGGTGTGTCATTTGCCATTTTGTCAGCAAAAATATGTTCCTAGTTGTAAGTGTTGGTATTTTGTGTACAATGAGAGAGTATTGTATGTGCGAGGCGAAATACAAGGATCTCTATTGAATCGTTTTAAAATTTATTGATATTCATTGTCACATTAAACAATTTAAATGATGTTAACATTCAAAAGTACGCATGTACGAGTGTAAAATATTAACCATGTGTTCAAATATGTACAGAATTCCTGATCATTTATCGTTTGTTTATCCGCATCGCAATATGCATTACAATTATAAATTGATACAATAAGTAAGTGACGTAGTTCGTAGGCAGACAATGAAGCACGTGCTATCCGTTGGATATGTAGCTAGTGATCAGTTAAAATAAAATTAGTCCCACTTTATTTCTTTTCCGCTGTCTTAAACGAATAAACCGATTTTGATGAATCTTTAAAAGATACATAATCCAAAAAGAATCAGCGGAATTTGATTTGTAGTTTCTGAAAATTGCTTGGACCGACAATAAATATACATTTATGAAAATTATAAAGCCCAACATAATGTTACTACGCATAAAGTGCGACTACAACAATATTACGTAAATACCGTTTGAATAGATTACCTACGTTCTACTTTTGAAGTCGGGTAAAACCGTGTCTCGGTGTAATTTCTAACGTTCCCGGAATGTTTTGTTTGGGGCGTTCGTCGCGTCTGTTTTCAGCAATCACGATTGTTTATTATTGTTCTCTGACGTCGAACTTATGTTGGTAATTTTATTGATAAAATGTTTCGCATTGAGCGTTGACTTATCACCGGACGGGAACTCGTTATCATTACCACTTCCCATATTCTGTGTTGATCATTGCAAAAGATTTTATTATTGTTGAATGTTAATGTACGTCTCGATTAATATTACGATAAACCTTGAGCCCTAATAACTCTAGCGGCTTTCAGCTAAGCTTGCATAGTAAGGAATAGAAGTAGGTACCTACTTCACACATTGCCTTTACCCTCAACCTCAACGGTAGGGAAGAACGCACAATATGGAATAATATCACATATTTTTAGCACCCAGTCAGACCGAGCGTGACAGTAGAATAGCTCGACCAGCTACCTATAACCTTAATTTGAATTATAAAATATACACATTTGTGTTGTGTGAACCAAAAAAATAGTCTTTGTAGTAGGTTTAACGATGTGTTATTATTACTTATCCGTTTTACCTTCACGCATGGTTTAAAAAGTAACGAATTCACAAGTTTCCGCGTCATCGGCCAGTAGAAACAGCTGTGTTAGCGTCGCGTGAAGCCACGTATACAAAAAATCCAATTAAACCTATTTACTGAATTAAATTGTACTTGTTCGAATGGCGACGTATTTTGCAAACTTCCGTTGATCAAAGCATGTACCTATTTGTGTCTGTCCGTTGGTGTATCCGATATTATTTCACGACTATGGCCCAGTTTTTTGATCCCAAGTTAACTCAACCAATGGTTAAATATGCTAACTAATGGTTTCGAAACGCAATTTTTCGTCAATTGTTAATCTATCAAATGGTCAAATAAGTTGGCGAGATAATAAGTTAACCGCATTCTACCGAAGTTCGAAACCATTAGTTAGCATATTTAACCTCTGAACGGGTACTTTAAAAATTACGTGCCCCGTAACCCCAAAAAATATTCTATACAATATAAATGTGATTGCCACATCTAATGTGCAAAAGCTAGTCTGGAAACCTCTCACATCTGATCACATCTCATATTCATAATGTTATAACTCTTCACCTTCAGTGCTTTATCCATTTTATTGACCTGATTCAAACGATATTTTTATGTGACCTCATTTGAATCATGTGGAAAATGTTCATGCTGTATTCCCGAATATTTCTGTGACTTATGCTATTTTTGTAACTAAGTATGTTTTTTAACGCATTAATAAATACACTTATGGGTATCGTTAAACTTAAAAGAAGCGTCATAAATTTTAGGTAAATGAACATTATTATTATTATCAGCCCCTGCTGTCTCTCTGCTGGGCAAAGGCCTCCCACCCTTCTTTCCATTCTTCTCTTGCACATTTAGCACACGAACACTACTCGTCCATATTTTGTATTGAAGTTTTAAATCCGACAAAATGAGCCCGAGATGGTTCAATGAACATGTAACATAGGATACTTAAGTGGCATTCAATACCAAATAAAGATACGTAATAAATGTTTACATATAAAATCTGCTGAAATAAAATTAGCGACGCATATTATTGCTGATAGTACATATTAGTCGGATGACATACATTAGTATCACGGATCCGAATTTTGCGTCGTAGCAAATATTTACGACGCCGACGTTTACAAATAGTTTTCACTTTTATTTGTGTTGATAAGATATTAATTAGATAACTAATGTGTACAGACTTGTGACTCACTTAGATAAGAGTGATTATATATTTGTGGACCTACCTACTTCGTGCTAGTCTGTTTCTCGGTTATCTTGACTGAGTTTAGAAAACTGCAAAGCAAGTAAAACAAGTTAGTAACGTAATCGCAAAGATGACGTAGACTTGTTCAAACGAATATTATGACAAGTTTTTGCAACGCCATCTATTCTATTTTTTGCAAAGAATACATTTACATGCTTCCGCACACCGTGACAAAAGATTGCAAATTATATTATGATTTTACTGTTGTGCGCCTCACTTTTGCAAATTAAATAGGTATTGTCATTGGAACTATCTCAGTTATTTTAAGACATCGCTTTATTATATTGATTTAATAGTTTGGAATCTCCAAGCTGTGAGTAAGCGGAGAAAGAGGCCATTGCTCTGCAGACGGACAGTAACAGTTTGTTATTATAGTATAGTAAACAACAAGAACACAAACAATGCATTTATACTTACATTAACGTGTATCAATAGGCATGCGATATGCCAGGAACTCGATATGGCGTTGGAATTTTTCGCGATTATTAAGGAGGTATAAGTATAGGTATATCGATAACTTGATACCATTAAACTTGCATTGCAAAGCAAACTTAACAATTTGCAAGTGAATAAACTAAAACACTAACACGCAATGTTTCGTAATTGCAACCATTGGCGAATCAGAGCGGGTCATGAGTTCACTTATAAATCTTGTAACAATCGCAGATAGAGCTAAATAAGGGTCATGACGCTTCGTTCATTGCAGAAGGTCGGAATCCTTAACGTAATGTAGGCAGTACTCAGATATCGCGTGAACGTAATTTTATTAGGTCACTAATGAAGCTTCATCAATTGAATTCACGTCCTCCAATACTGATTGGCCATTCAACAGTAATCATTAGGCATTAAAGACCAGACGGTTATTAATAAAACTCGTATTTGGCACCAATGTCACGAGGCAGCGATTGATTTCATTTTCATTCAATTTCGTACTTATTATCAAACAGTCGAATAATTATTATGACGTGTTTTGTTGACACATTCTGTTTTATTGTATCGTTAAACCAGATATTGGTATACTTGTTAATTTTAATAAGTCTTTGTATGCCTAATAGAATATATTTTTTTAAGTACTCAATGAAATGTCAATAGGTACCTATACTTAAGTTTTATTTAGCTAGTTATTTCAAGATATCCAATGATTTGTTTATTATTTTACAGGCCAACTCGAGAATAAAATTAATAAGGCGAGTGGACCATGAATGGCTGTTTGGCAGTTTAAGGACTGGCGCTGAAGGGTTGTTCCCTTCTAACTACGTGGAAATTAAGGTTCCTTTGCCGAATGAGAGCTCGTCGCCGCAAATGTTGCTCGGTGTGGCCACGGCTCTATACGACTTCGAGCCGGTCCAGGCTGGAGATCTCCGTTTTATAACTGGCGATATCATACAAGTAAATTGCAAAATCAACGATGAGTGGTATGTCGGCGAGTGCAACGGCCTCAAAGGACAATTCCCCATTAACTATGTGCAGATGAGTTAAAAAAAGAATTCCACTTACCAATGGTTTATTCGTATCTCGCACTCTCCCCGGTGGCTAGATAAATTGCGAGTTGCTACTAATTTACGAAAGCTGAAGTCTACCATATCCCGATCATACAATTTTTTGAAAGGTTATATTCCTACCACTTCTTTTGTATATGGTAGACAGTTAACAGTCTTTTGATGGAGATTTGTTTCCCTTGGTGCAATACAATTTCTGTAAAGGAAAACAATATCCGACCAAATCATTGTGGATGAAATTATAACTTCCAATACATCAGAAATTAATGTGTTAGCCATGGATTTGTACAATTTATAATGATTTATTTGCGTATTCGCACTAATGTTGCCATAATAACGTAAGTGCCCGCTATAGCTGTATTACCATTTCGGGCTTATATGAAATTAATATATTGAGTAATATCGTTCCAACGACTGAATGTAAATAATAAGAGCTTGTGTAAAATAACGTCCCTAAATTAGATACTGTAGATATTATTTGTTACGGTTGTGTAGTCTCTTTTCGATCTGATTCTTTTAAATAAATATGATTATGATAATTATTGTAATATCGAGACATTTGCGATGGTATCCATATACTTAGTGACACAGAGTGTGGCTTACTACAAGTTTTGTATATTTTACTAACACTAGTCGGGTTTATGTTCGGCAATACGTTGTTTCGTTTTTAAAATACAACGTTAAATCCTGTTTTTGTTAATATGAAATTTACAGAGTATTATATTGTAGAGAGTATGTGATACTGATGCGGCGCGTGACAGCGTAAAATTACAGTATATATATGTATAGACAATTTTTAGGTGACAGTTTTGTACATTAATTAATTTTTGTTCTGTTTGTGTCATAACTTTAAGTGTATTATTTGGAGGGACCATAATGTTAAGTGCCTTGAGTATTTACTTATGTGTATATGATGAAGTAATTTATAACAAAATAAATCTAATTCCAATGTAAAATATATTGTTTTTGTTGAGACCTTTATTTATTTATTAATGTTTATCCTAATATTTTGTTTTGGAACATAGCAGATATTAGAGAATAATCTCTTGATAGCCTATTGACTGGATTTTGCTGGTTAGCTCAAGTTTTTAATATCAAACTCAAACCAAAGTTCTTAAAAACATTTGAGTGCTACAAATTCAAAAGATAATTGGAAATCAACTTCTTTTTACTGTTTCCTTGTGAATCAATTTGAAATGTTATAAACTTAAATTAATGTTGTAGGATTTTGTCATTGTATGAACGACAGACATACTTGCAGGTATTTGGACCACCTGATGTAATATCGTAATCAACCAAAGAGAATGTTCTGTGATAAGAATCGATACAAAGAACTTTGAATGGCGTCTTTATCATAACAATTGAAGAATGGTGTGATAAGATTATGTGCAGGTGTTTCGGTGCACTGGTACCTATACGACTAATGGGTAGACGACTACTTTCTATCACGTGATTGTTGATGTTATCTAAACTCCCATACTCTTTAGCCAATGTTGCCAATACACAATATTTTCTTACAAACGTATCACAATCTAATTTTGTTGTTATAACTCTTAAGACATAATATTTGTAGAAAGTTTTAATAACTTTCGTGAGACATAACTGTTGAAATATCTTACCTGAATGTACTCACGCGAAAATACTTGACAGAGATGGTAGAGGTAGCAATGTGTTTCGCACAATACTAGTATTCTTCTTAACCCCTTGTGCTAAATTCTTGTGTGATTGGGTTCATGTCGGGTTCGGGTGAGTTTTGAACTGGCTACCATATGATCGTAAGTTCTTATCCCAGCTGTTAGACTACCGCCGCTATTAAATTGAGGACTTCCGACATCTTCGCGTGAGTACAATAGAAAACTTCAATTAATTGTAAAAAGTCATGTTGGTGTTCTCTTTTTGAGTGGAATAGGTATTCTTTGCATTACTGCTTATCGCTCTTTTTGTGTTATAACTCCGTGACATTATAATTATAACTATAACGTGTAAAATTTACAGGATAAAATTATGTGTCTTGAAATTATCAATTCAAAGCGGTCCTGCCACAAAGAATACTCTCCAGCCCTTCAAGATTCACAACACGTTGATCAGGCTTGTTCATGTTGCCTAAACAACAATAAAAGATGAATATCCATCACATGTAGTGAAGTTTATTATTTGAACAAAAATAATTCTTAAAATATTTACAATTCCTTATATAACAACTTACTGTCAACATACCCTGTTCGCTTTTCAACCGTTGCGTTCAAACAGTAAATAATAACTAAAACGTGTAGGTGGCAAGATAACAATCCGAGCAAACTACGTTTCAATTAAAATCTTAAAATTACGGATAAGTTTAGTAGCGTTGATAAGTCATACCGGCCCTTCACGACGCTCTCACAACATGTTGAAAAGAGAAAAGAGGGCGGGATACACCTAACGTTACATAACAATATATAAGCTAATCGTCTAATAACACAGTCCCAAATATTACCCTAGCATATAATTTAGAATCGGCTCCCCGATATTACTGTCACTACGATTTCAGATTCTAATCGACATTCAGGTACAATACATACATACAGCAACGTAAAAAAAAATGGCATAAACGAATATCTGCCTGATGACAGAACAATTGCGATGATTGAAATGAATTGGCGGAATAATGACCACTGACCTATATCAATAGAGTTAGTTCAATAAATGTGAATAAAAATAGCGCGAGCACGAACGAGCCGCATGCGTCAGTGGCGCCACCGCCGTACGTACGTCATGTACACAGACAGGTCACTAACTCCGCTGGGTGTTAATATTGTACACGAGTAACTTAAGATTTGTTCCGTTTTAATCCTATTCTATGTAATAAGGCAAAATGTTTATTCTTTCCTAACAAAAAGGTAACGTTACTGAGAAGTAAATGTTATTTGGCTATAATTAATAGATAACAGTTATCTAGCTTATCATTAGTAGAAATAGGTCAGCCGGAAAATGAAATAAACTATACTTAAGGCGCTTGAATGATCTGGTATAAACTAAAATGTTAACGCTAATTACATAACAAAAAAATAATACACAAGCATGGTTTGAGCATACAGTATTTGTTCGAGAACCTCGATGGTCCGGTGAGGTCGAGCCGAGCGTGTCATCATCAAGTAAGCGACGCAGAGCACAGCTACACGGACTGTTACTAAACAGAAATCTACTCTTAGATAATTGTAAGTATAAAAAGTGCGCGGATACATTATCATTCAGATATAAACATATCCGAAGTAATGTTGAAGACGAAGTTTGGCGTGATATCGTATTAAGGTACAATTGTGAAAATTCGATATTGTCCAACATAAATTGAGGTTTCATGTTTGGCTAACTTGTAACCTCTACACTAGTTATTTTACTTATAAGCTTAATAACATTTTATTTTGCAGCTTCCAAAAGCATTATATCCTTACAAACCTCACAAATATATACACATTGAGATAACATTTGCAGACTAAGCTTGCGATACTCATAATGCATCTAACTATACACAAAAAGCATTAAACAGTAGCACTTATTTGTCCGTGTTTTATGTACCGTATTCTTATATTTACATCGAACAGCACAACGCGAGGAACGACACCGCTATTACGCTACTATGCCTCCAACACTTTAAATTCTAATGATACTGAGAAAGCGCTCTTACGCCTCGGCAATAAGGTGTAAATTCCTTAATATACATTGAAATAATCAGTACCTACTTGCGCTGTTTCTCAATAATATAAATTCTAGCTTACACAGATTCATTGGCTTGGCCATGCAAATTAGTTGTTATCTTCGAGATGCAATGACGTAGAATATTATTTATGATTTACGTGTTATATTTACATATGTAGTTAGTCTATGACAAGGGGGTCAGGGGCCTAGTCGGGCCTGTATATGGGTATTTTGGGGATGAACTCTATGAGAAGTACGTATTCCATCATGGACGAAGAGTCGCAGTGCTGCTTGGTGAGCCGCCAGCGGAGACCTAGCTTGTTGTACAGCCGGCTGTTTTCCCATTCCAGCAGTTTGTTCAGAGAGTGCTGCGTCTGGAAACGAAATAATTTACACATTTATGATACTCAACAATTATTGTTACAAACTTTTTGGTTGGTAAACTTTTTTATAAAAGTGAGATAGAGACAGAATGAGTTTGGCAAGAAATGTTTTAGCAGCCAGTATCATTAGTATACAGATGATACTGGCTTGTACGTTGTTGGCTATACCCAACTAAATTAAATTGTCTTAAATTATTAATCCTAATTCGATATTGAAAAATATAAGTACATTACTATTTACTTTGTTTCTCTTTATGTTTTAGCTGTTAGTCTCCTATAGTTATCTATACTACAAGTAAGTATTAAATTACAACATTTACCGGCTATCAAAATGTATGTTAAAAGTATCGAGCAAAAATACCAAATGATTTAAATACCTAATCCAGTACTTCACTGTGAATTAGATGTAGATATATGAATAAAATTATCGAAAAAGAGAACTATACGGACCTTAAATAAAATTTAACCCCCCGGCAACTTATAGGGAACCCGGAAAGAATAAAGTCTGCCCTTTCCCTACTTTTCTTTTCTATTTTTCCCTGTTTATGATGAGTGTATGTTCACAAAATGAAAAACTATGGGATAATGGGACCAATAAATATACGGTTTACACTCCACGGTTTACAACCCATGGTTGCAACGACATTCTGCTATGGCGTCGCAACGCCACTCTGCCAAGGCGTCGCGACACCTCACAGCTATATCAGCCTATAAATGTCTCATTGATGGGCAGTGACCTATATCCATATAGTGAAGGAACGAGCATTGATCACCACGTTTGCTCATTACGGTTTGCGGTTTGCGTTTGCAGATTCTAATTTTTGGAAGCTAGGTTTCCTCACGATCTTTTCCTTTACCGTTTGTCAATAGTGTCGTAAAATAATAAAGTACACATAACTTTGAAAACGTCACATTGGTACTTGCCCGGGTATGAATCCGCAACCCTGTGCATACGAATTTCGGTCATTGAACCGCTAGGGCACCACGATATTACACTTTCAGTAATTGACGTCAATAAATACACTGATAAACGCGGACAACGTCGCGGGTACTGCTAGTAAATAAATAAATTACATAGTTACAATGAAATTAAATGCGGCTTAATAAAATAAGTTTAGCCTTCATGCACCAAGAGTTTATAAATAGCAGACAAAGTAAACAACATTATATTGACACAATTAATTATTTGCAAGAATAATATGTTATCCGCATTTATTAGTTCAAGCTACATGAATTTTTGTTTTCCTGTTGTTCCCACAAATATAATTAAAATATGGACATTAATAACACGCTATGATTATGAGGAATGTTTATATTGTGGAGCAGAATTCCATTCAGTGTGGAATTAATATATTTTAAAACAAAAACGTATCATGTCAAGACTGGTTTGTGAATTTGAATGAAACGATAATGCTTGGTTTTCAGCACGACCATCCGTCAACCCCAGAGAGGAGGAACCCGCGAGGAAACCATTTTCATCATCATCATTAACTTTAGTCTTTTTCATCCCACAGCTGGACATAGGCTTCTATACTTCCGTACCTTTCTCCTTGATCCTGTGCCAGTCTCTCCAAGATTGAAGACTGACCCATCTCGCTTCCGGACTACGGATGCTTCTTCTGCCTTGCCCAAGCCACCATTCAGGCACTACCTTACTTCACCTGCTGTCAGTTCATCTGGCCATGTGTCTTTCTCAGCTCCATTTAAGCTTGGTTATTGCGGTATTTTACTAGTCCAAAAAATAATAATAATAATATAATAAAATAATAAAATCATTTATTATCAGGCTACTTAGGCCCATAGATATATACCTTAAAGACTAACATACATATTTTATAAATACATTATGTGTTAGTATATAATTATAAACTTAAACCTATGTTAGTAAACACTTCCTTAAGTACTAGCACTATGTCGATGTGCGTCCAGGTGGAACTTGACCGCGGAAGCGACGGAACACCACGCCAGCCGGCCAGAAGTCCTCTACCATCACGAGGTGCAGGTAACACGTAGGAACTCGCACCACAAACGCATTGAAATTGACGTTGCGGCGCGACTCTAGTAGCTGCACTCTCGGCCTGTATTTGGTCTTCTGGCGCACGTACTCGAGGATGTCCTCCGCCTTAGTGGTGTAGTGTAGGCGCGAGATGTACACCGGAGTGTTCGGTTGCGCGGCACGGACCTTCACACTAGGCTCCGCAGGAGCTGTGCCGCAGCGATTCTTTACGGTCCGTTGACGACGCTTCGTCCTCTGCACTGTGACGAAACCATCGTCATCGGTACACCTCGGTGCCTTCTCAGGCACAGGCTTCTTGTTGGGAGTAGCTGGTGATTTTGCTACAACGCTCGCGAAATCCCGACGATGCGAATTCGCTTCAGGAGCAGGCACGTGCACCGGGTCAGTGACTCGAGCGGCGGGTGCGGCGGCGGGGTCGCGGGGCGCACGCGGTGTGCGCTCTGCAGACACAGCATTTGTAGGCGGCGGCGATGACAACACGGCGGACGCGAAACTTGACCCCGATATATCGAGGAATGCGCCGCGACGCGTGTTGACGTTAGATGCACTCGGTGTTGACCCAGTTACCGACACGATTTTCCGCAACTCGACAACTTCGTTACGCAAATCGGCGACGGTGTTTTGGGATGCATCTAACTTTTTGAGCACATCCGCTAAACTTGCCTTTAGAATGACGATGTCTTTCAGCAGGCTTGTGACGTCAACATGATCAAACGTGACGGGCGGGAGCTTGTTAAGGTCCCTCGCCACGAATGTCGGCACGTCATCCGGGTCAGTCTCCTTCAGCAGCGTGATGATGTCTTGTATGCTTTTCTTTGTCCCGTCACGCCGGCGGGACACCATCTGGTCGCTCTTGTTGAGCACTCTGTACAGTAGCAGCTTAGCAGCAGCAACATCGTCCTCGCTGAAGTTTGTTGCGCAGATCTGGATCGCAGACACCTCATCCATTACGTCCAGCTTCTGCTGCAGAAACGCCAGCAGTTCATTCGCCACAAGTTGTTCACTCATGGCGATATAAATTACGAGCGACGGCTTGCGCCGCCGCACAACGCGAATAAAATAATTGCGATGTCAGCAACACGTCTGCATCGAAACGCAGCTAATGCAAGACTCCTGATAGGGATGAACATATACATACCCTTTTACTGAGGCATATGACGGGCCAGAGAGAGCATCCTAGTGTACAGCAGCAGCACACACAGCCGCAGAACAGCCACTTGACATTAACTGGAAGAGTCTTCTTCAAAACGCTGTTGATACGAGCCACTGTCGCCTGGTACTCTTCCGGCGCCACCCGCGACTGCAGGCCTGATGGAAACTCGCCGTTGAACTTGTTGCTTAGACCAAACCTGGAATGTGACGTCATTTTGTATTAAAGGCTGGTAGAAAAATCATATGGTTTGGATAGAACCTCGATAGATAGATACCAACGCAAGCCTTCTATCCTAGGAAGACTTGAAGCCGAGCCCAATATAGCTAAAATAAGATTTTCTGTTAAAGAGTTTAATATTAGCTACCTATCTCCTTGACTTTGTACATTCTGGAGGATTATTGAACGTTTTTAGAACGACTTATTGCACTTGCTATCTTCAAGTATTTACCATATTTTATTGCAGCTATAACCGTATTTTATCACATTGCTGTGAGATAAGGCCAAGCTAAAGATTTACCTACATAATTATTATAGTAATCTTATACAATGTTAGCAATCTGATTTAGAAGAAGAAGACTCCTTTTTCATTAGTGAGTAAAATTAGTCCTTAAAATTTACCATAGTATCGCTACAGCTTTGGTTTTTAAGTACTTCGCTTCTTTTGTAAATGGCTAGCAACAAATGCACTGAATGATATTAATCTTTACGTTCGTTGCGCAGAACTAAACCACCAACATCAAGCCGTACGACAACAGAGGGTGAATGAGATATACCTTCAGAATGTGTCAATAAACGCCGTATCATTGGCAATGTTAAACCATCAAAGGTTGAGCAATCCTCCATGTTACCAAATCAAAGTGTGAATTAGTTCCACTAGAGGTGACGTATATTAGGGTCAGTTGATACGGTGAAAGAAATGACGATCGCATCAGATGACATACTAATTAGCGGCAGTGATGTCGTAGCTGTTACTAGATATCCAGTACTAACTCTTTTGTACCCCCAATTTTAGTTCAAAATGTCTCAGAAAATATGATACTTAAATAATCTATAACAATAGTTGTTATAATTATATAATGTACTAGCTGTTTCCCGCGACTCCGCCCGCGGTGCCTAATTTAGTAAAAAATTAAACACCGCGGGCGGAGTCACATTTTCCAGTGGACCAAATTGTGAATCTAAACCATCCTCGAATCCCCTTGAACTGACACGAAAAATTTCATCAAAATCGGTCCAGTCGTCTAGGAGGAGTTCAGTGACATACACACGCACACAAGAAATATATATATAAAGATTTATAGGAACATGGTAATTATCTGAAGACATCAAAATTTGACAATGAACATAACATTAATAAAGGTGATTTTATACATTACAAAGGCTTGAGATGTGGCCATGTTACCATAATTTATTCTTAAAAATCATTGACTCAAGAAATACTAAAGTAAATTGAAACCAATTATCTTATCTATTGAATAAAATCATCTGGAATGTTTTAAATAAAAAAAAATCAAAAACTGGTCACTTATTTATTTACCACAATTCACAAATTTCATATTAAAGGATGGTAGTAGGTACTTAGTATACATTACTGCCTTATAAATCCATAATATATTTGGAATTCTGAACAAATGCATACAAAGCCAAACATTTATATCTAATGTTGATTTGATATTGTATAATTGTGTGTAGGTACATAAATGGTTAGATTAAATAAATACATAATTAAGAGGAAACATACTTCAGATTACTTATCTGAAGCGTCTTTTCAAGATTATGCTAGTGGCAGGCCAGATGAATTACTTAATATTTGAGGGTTTGGTATGGAATGGATATATATAATTTTAATTTAATCATATTTTTTCTACAAAACATCTGCCTTTAATATTAATTTTTTACTTAGATAGATAATCTCTTCTAAATCCAGTTTATTAGTATAAAAAATAATTAAAGTTTATGGATAAACTTGTTAAGATAAGGCAGCTACTTTACATAATATTAGTCATGCCATTTTAGTAACCATTTATTTATTTTTTCAGAACCTTATACCTGTTTCATTTTATTATTTGAGTTCTTAAAGAAGTCTTTCAGTGGACACTGAAACAGCTAGGTGTGACAAATCTTCTATGTTTATTAAAATAATCTTAAATAGAGGTATTGTCATATCCAAAAAGCAAATTCAATCAAGTCATTTAGATATTACTATACTATAATAACTATTATAAACAGTATTGTATATAACATCCATTATATCTTATCATCTGCACTTTAGACCTTTGGAACCATACTATTTTCCTATTAAAAAACGAATGGATGTGAAATATAATAATAATATAAAAATATTTCAGGACACCTCACACAGTCATGGTCATCTGTCCCTAACTAAGCAGAGCCTGTCCTATGGTGACCAGATAACTGATAAACATACTTATATATTTCTTAATACATACATAATATAGATAAATTACACCCAGACACAGAACAAGATACGATCATGCTCATCATACAAAGACATGTCCAGGGTGGATATCCAACCCACAACCTCTGGCCTAGCAGTCAGGATCACTAACCACTAGAGTCTAGTGACTAGACCAACAGGCCAGTCTAATATGGATTAATAGCATCAAGTTAGCTGAAAACAAAACAGTTTGATGCATGTTTATTAAAATATTCACAAAAATCCTCTAAAAATGTGACATTATGAAACTACCTACCAGTAGTAAACCTACCTACTTAGTTATAAAATTATATTTAACTGAAATATATCATCATCACATGCCCATGCCACTAGTAGAATCATGAAATAAGTTGTAAGAAACTTTCGCATACTTATTTGGTATTCATAAATTTTAAACACACATATTTTGGTGTTTCTTTTACAAGTCTTCCTTGTAATACAATTTATATTCTGTTGGTCCTACTTAACATAGAATAATTTATATGATAACAACCACCTGAATAAAGTAGCAATATTTAAATAGTGATACTTCTAAACACAACTACAGCTAAACTTGAATAATGTTTCAATAATGAGAATCTATTTATTTTTGTTATCAGGAAGTTTTACTCTGTGAATATACCTTTATACTAACAAATACTCGCAAACAATGTTGACCAAGTACATAAGTAATGGTTTTCTTTATCTGTGCACATGAGTTCTTTGTCCTGACTGAATGACTGAGTCACAAATGCCTCATGTCTCAAATAAAGGAATACAGAATTTAAAATTTTGATTATTGTCTCATATTCACTAAACAAGGTCTAACTTTACACTAAATTGTTAATTATTAGTGCCCTATTCTACTAATGAGTTTAATCTAATTATAAATGACTGTTCTAAGGAGGTTGATGCTAAGCATTTAAAATGAATTAAAATATGCATTGAGTTTTGATAAAAAGAGAAATTAGAGAAATGTGTGTCAGGTATTTGGCATAACAAGTCTTTGCCTATTTTCATTTAATTTAAAACTAGATATCAGGGTTTTCCTATGACTTTTAAAATGTTTTATTATTTATAACATTGAATATGCATAGTTTGTTTCTGAATAGTTAGTAAAGCCTAAACCTTCTTAATAGAAGTTTTTCTATAAAGATTTTATGTAAAAAATTACTATTAGTGAGTGGATAAGAATGAGTATAAAGAAATAGTATTTCAATGCCATTCGTTGAATGACAAAGAGTCGAAAATAACTTTGTAACAAGAAGACATTCGGGGCAAGAATTGACACGCGAACAATTACTCAGAAATGTAGTAGAGCCCTAACAGCTGATGTTATTAAACAGATAGTTCAAATGAAAGCTTACACTGTCATGTTTCCAGCTCCTCGAATCACGATCGGATCTGGCACTAGCGTCACATGTGTCTCCTCTATATTCTCCTCGATTTCCGTCTCATCGGGATATATCGCATCAAAGTCTGCCATTGTACTTAACACTAACTAAAAAATCAATTCCGTATATTATAAACACATAACAAAGCGCAGTGTTTATTGGATTTTACACATTCGTGAAAAAGGAATACAGAAAGTCAAAAGTGACGTTTCGTTTCATAAACATAAATGCATAATGTTGCCATAACAGTTTTTGAAAGTTAGTGTTTAGAGGTTTAGATCTCCATATTCTTAAGCTACAAAATACTGTAGCATAAAACACACACAGCAAAAAACCTAAAATGTAAATTAATAAATGATGACTTCAAGCCAATGTAAATGGTTGTTTTGAATATTTTGGTGATCTAATTTTAAGATAGTGCAACATTATATGTGTGTTAAGTAACACGCACGCAGATGGCTTAGTTTTATTATACTATTCGAGATGGCGTTGTTACAAAAAAGATACAGACGCAGATAGAGGCGAAATGGTAGAGAATGTTCTTTTTTATTAATTCTGCGATCAAATTCACTACATCTAGATGATTACTACTAGATACAGCGTTTGATGATCCCCAACTAACATAGCTTTACAAAAAAATATGAATAATCATTTTGAAGTAGGTACCTATTTTATAAGGAATAAGCTAAGAATCATATTCGCTACCGTCGAGTTGAAAGCAGAGCTAAGTGATCAGGGCTACGACAAATGCAAAGACGGGACCAGGGTGGTTTTAGTCGACAGATCCCCACGCTGTGCTCTCTTCTTTGCTAGAAGTTATTAGCTTTTCACCCTGACAAAAACAGGCTATCCAAACTATATTATGCACTTAGGTATTTAGTAAACTATCAAAGTAGAAAAAAACGTGCAACGGGTACCTACCTAAGGATTTTAAGCATAATTCTTAGGTACCTGCTAATTTGTCCTTCGTGCCCTAACACCTGTAAGCTGGACGATTTAATGAAGGCTATTGATAATGCAGTTCTTGTAGCAAAATTTTGGGCTGACACAATATGGTTGCCATTGACACGATAATGAAGAAGGTATCTACTAAGGGCAAGGATTTTATAAGTATAGCTACCTAGCAAGACTTCATACAGGTCCTTTATTTTGGGGTCTTTATAAAATTTTTTTTTTTATTCACGAAAGCTTTCGGTGATCGTGATTAGAATCCCGCGCTACTTATCTACGCTTACATAAGCAGTAGGTATGCGATACGTTTCTGATACGCGCTTTTGCGATACCTACTTACTACTACTACATTACACAAAATTAAAATTAAAAAAAAAAGGTATAAATACTAACATAAAATAATTCGTTGTTCGCTCGACGCCAAACCGGTTTGAATCACCCGAATACGCTCGGAGTATTATTGTTTGTACTTACTACTATGTTGTTTAAGAATGGCTAGCAGTGAGTTAGATAGTTCAACTTTGAGAGAGCGCGATAATGCGAGAAGTTTGACTAAGGAAAACAGTGAGATGACAAGCAGTACGGAAGAATTAAATCGGGAGGTAGATATGACGAATATTGTGTCTCAACAACCCTCGACGACGGATATTTCAAATAATAAAAGAAACCGAGAAATAAGCCAGGACGAGATTTGGACAACAGTTAACAGAAGGGGCAAAAGGTATGCGAGAGGGAGTGAGCTAGATGATACAATCAGAATAGCAGAGGACCGAATCGAAATATGCGTTTCATCGACAAGCGTACTTCCGAAGCATTTTAAATTAGCAAAGATTTTAAAATCTGAGAACATAGGTGATATTACACGGATAAAATACGTCAACCCTCACAAAGTACTCCTAGTATTTAATAATGAAGATAGTTGTGAGCGATTGATTAACTCGAAATATTTTAAGAATGAGGGTTATACTTGTCGAAGAACTTTGGAAACGATTCAATCTTATGGGGTGGTGAAATACATTGACTTGGATTTATCTGAAGAAGAAATAATGGAAGGTTTGGAGAGTGATATTCAGATAATAGGAGTAAAAAGGTTAAAACGCAGAAACAGTATAGATGCTCGATGGGAGCCATCGGAGGCAGTTCGTATATGTTTCATAGGATCTTGCCTGCCTTCCTACATACATATTTTTAACACAAGAGCAGAAGTAACTCCCTATATATACCCAGTTACGCAATGTGCACGGTGTTGGCGATTTGGACACTCAATTAAATTATGCCCATCAAATAGGGTGATATGTCCTAAATGTGGTAAGAATCATCCTAATTGCGACACAGTTGATTACAGGTGTAATAATTGTTCCGGCAAACACATGGCCTTAGCTAAAAAGTGCCCTATATATATTAAAGAGAAAAAGATCAGAGACCTGATGGCAGAATTCAATTGCAGTTATAAACGGGCCCTTACTGTATACGTCCCGCCAGAGCAAGATATAATGGAAACTTCTAGGTACTAGAAGAGAGGTTCAATATATACAAACAGAAAATATACACGAATCAAACGAAGTTATCACTTTAGCTCCCTACTCTGAAAATAAGAATACCTACGCAGACATACTGAAAATAAATCGGATTAACAAAAACACAAAGAAAAAGAAGAAAAATAAAGAAAAGTGGGGTAACTCTCTTCCCCTCTCTCAACATAATTCGGAATATATAACAGAAGAAAGTTCTCAAGAGTCAAACAGCGACATTGGAATTAACAATCCAGAAGACTATTCTAAAGGGAACGGTTCAAAAAGTAGAAGATCGAATAGTGAAGGGATATGGAACCAACTAAAAGAAAAGATTATGGAAACAGAAACATCATGGGAGAGTAAAATACAAAATTGTGCATGTACACTGTTTGAATGGATAAAATCTAGTATCATGAAGTACATTTTAGAAGCTCCAATCCTCAGTAATCTTAAAAAATGGATACAAGAACTAACAAACCCTCAATGATAAATATCCTGCAATGGAATGCTCAAAGCTTACGGCCTAAAGCTATTGAGTTCGAAGCGTTGTTAAATCAAGAGAAAGTGCATATCGCAATAATTAACGAAACGTGGTTTGATCCTGAAAGCAATTTTCGTATAAGTGGTTATAATATATTTAGAGAAGACCGTGAAGACGGATACGGCGGTGTCGCAATATTAACTCATTGGTCCCTAAGAACGAGTCGATGTAAAACAAATCTTAACAATTCAGGTATTCAGTTATTGCATATAAAGATTTTTAATTGCGAACAGATAGAAAATGTGATTACCGTCTATTGTCCTTCTTCAGTATATTCTAGTAAAAGAGATTGGGACCAGATCTTTTCTTTAAAACAGGAAAGAACACTTATAGCCGGAGACTTCAATGGGCACCATTCTAATTGGTCATCTAAGACGGACGCAAGGGGTATGCAGCTGTTTGACTCCATGTTCGAAAGCAACTACATTGCGCTTAATGATGGCTCATCAACACGTGTTAAACTGGTTAATGGTGTATTACAAAGTACCGCTCCCGATTTAACCGTAGCATCCCTGGATTTGGCAATGAAGTTTAGTTGGCAAGTTATGAATGAGAACTTAGGGAGCGATCATCTAGTGATTAAAATTAGAACAGAAATTAATAATATAAAATACCACAAAATTAAAAGAAATTATAAAAAAGCAGATTGGACAAAATATAGACAGACTGTGGATGAAAAATTAAATGGCTCAGAAATACACACTGATAACCAAAAAGCGTATGATAATTTTATTGAAGTCCTGGATACTGCAGCGGATCAAAGTATACCCAAAATAAAAATTTGCGACAACCCAATTCGGCAACAGATGTTTAAACCTAAACCATATTGGGGACAAGACTTATCACGCGTAGTTGCTGAGCGACGTTTTGCCTTAGCCGAATTCAGAAAGAACCCTACGCCACGGAATTTAGACAAAATTCAAGAGAAAACTAGGATTGCCCAGAGATTGATCCGAAAAAGCAAGTTCAACTCGTTTAAAAATTTTTGTGATAGCATTGATAACTCGATTTCAGCAGCCGAAGTGTACAGAAAGATGAAGTGGCTCAAAGGTTATAGAACCGCGAAGAGTACCGTGGACCAGGAGCAAACGGATCATTTATTACACACCTTAACACCTGATTATGCGAGTCCTCCTACACCAAATTTTACTTCCAAAAATGAGCAATTGAGCAGCCCAATTTCAATCCAAGAGCTTAATAACTGTATCAAACAGACTGATACCGCTCCCGGTGGTGATCATATTTCCTACTCCATGATCAGAAATTTACCAGATGCAGGAAAAATAGTTTTAGTTTCATTATACAATAGATTTCTATTTTCGGGCTTTGTCCCGAATCAATGGAGAGAGATCAAAATAGTGCCCATACCAAAACCTGGCCGCAATGCTGACTCTGTATCAGGTATCAGACCAATTGCTTTACTGTCATGTCCTTGTAAAGTTTTACACACAATTTTAAACCGTAGACTAGAATGGTTTCTTGAGCGAAATAACTGTTTTTCACATGAAACAACCGGATTTAGGAGAACGCGTTCTTGTGCGGACAATTTGGCTAGATTGGTATCGCGCATTCAGGAAGGTTTTTCGAAGGGCATTAACACTTTAGGATGTTTTGTTGACATTGATAGTGCCATAACAATATAAACTTAGTTGCCCTGTTAAAGAGGTTGGATGGGTTGGGAGTCGGAGCACTGCTGTGCAGATACTTATGGGAATTTTTACATGATAGACATCTATCAGTTCAAACTAATGAAAGTAACACAGCAGTGAGGACGACTGGGACAGGCATTGCGCAGGGCGATCCGCTGTCCCCACTATTGTTTAATGCGGCCACTTCAAAGATCTGCCATAATATAGTTGATGTGTTTGTGTCGCAATATGCAGACGACTTTGTATTATACACACCCAGTATACACATTTCGGAATCCGTAACCAACATTCAAAATTCGTTAAAAAGATTTCAGTGTTTAATAGAAGAAGTAGGGTTACAGATATCTTTTAATAAAACAAAAATTATCCTATTCAGCAGGGGCCGAAATAAGAAAATATTTTCTGTAAATATTAATAATCATAATATTCAACAAGTGGATAACGTAAAATATCTAGGCATATGGTTAGACGGATCTTTGAAGTGGAAAAAGCATATTAACGAACTACGGGAAAGGTGCTCAAGATTATTAAATATTTTTAAAGTTCTAGCTGGGTCTAAATGGGGAGTCCACCCGAAACATTTGCGGCGTCTGTATATATCTATGATCCGGAGTAGACTTGATTACTGTAGTTTTTTGTTTGGTAATTATACTAAAAGTCAATTAAACAAACTTGACGGAATCCAAAATATATGTATGAGGACTATTGGGGGCTTCATAAGGAGCACCCCAATCCATGTTATGGAGAACGAATTATGTTTACAGCCGCTACCAATTCGGAGAAAGTATTTATCGGGAAAGTTCTGGCTTAAATCTAAATCGGTAAAAGATAATGTCACTATATATATTATTGATGAACTGTCAAACTTGTGTGAGGGCCAATACTGGAGAAATAAAAAGATCCCATTATTGGCAGATATCCATAGACAAATCCAAGATTTACCTATTTATGCTAGTTCCATATTGGGTGTATTTTCATTGAATACATGGCTGTCCAGTATTGACTTATCAAAGAACATCTCTTTTGATTTACCTTGTGTACGCATTCCAAAAAGATCAATGAATTTACTAGAGCTAAGACAAAAGTGTACTAAATACTTGAATGATAACTACGGCTCCTTTTATCAACTTTATACAGATGGATCTAAAGACGCAGAGTATGCGGGAGCGGCTGTATTTGACCCACAATTGAATAATATTACATTTAAATTCAAAATTGTAGCTAATATTTCTATAATGTACTGTGAGTTGATAGCGATTTCCGAAGCCCTGTCCTACGCGTTAACTCTCGAAGCTCAGCATATTGTAGTTTTAACCGACTCTAAGAGTGCTTTATTGCATCTGGCTCGGCTACCCTCGAATTCTCGAGGTTCCCCGATAGCCTTTGTTATTTTAAAAACCATTTTAGAGCTACGCATGAATAATAAAACTGTAATTTTACAATGGATTCCATCTCATATTGGCATCTTGGGAAATGAAAAAGCAGATCAGGCAGCAAAATTAGCTACATCGGAAGGTATCACTTACACTTGTTTACCGTTACACACAGATCAGCTTCAGACAGTCAAAAAAATATGTAAGGATATGTGGCAGGAATATTTTGATGAGCGGTCGCTCACCAAAGGCATATGGTACAAGACCATACAGGCAGGGCCTTTCCGTTGCCCATGGTTCCAAGAGATGGATGCCCATAGACGATATATTGTTACACTGTTGAGACTTCGATCCGGGCACATTCCATCAAATAAATTTGCACATTTAATGGATAAAGCTGACTCACCTAATTGCACAGAATGTAACGTGATAGAAGATGTTCAACATATTTTACTCGAATGTGTCCGGAATGAGACTCAGCGGCGACAGGCACTTGGAGATACGCAGTTTAATATAGGTATATGCAACGGCTACTTGGCCTTTCCTTTTTCGGAAGGAGCCAGGAAGCTCTGTGCATTATACATGTATCATTTACGGAGGAGAAACCTCAGTTAATAGAGATAAGATTTTAGAGATTTAAGATGTATCTAGCCATAAATATTATAATATAATTAGAATTACGGGGTGACATCGTCATTGTTGACCGAGTCCCCAAAATAAAGATTAAAAAAAAAAAAAAAAAAAACATAAAATAATTAAAAAAATACAATATAAAGGTCTGCTGGACAAAATTTCTATCTACCCTTGTACCTATATTTTCTTCTGTATTTATCCTTTTTTGTGTGTGTGTACATAAATAATATAAAATAAAATTATAGAGGTAGGTAGGCAAACCTATATAATAAGTATTTAGCATCATCCCTATCCTTATACCATTCATTGAGTTCGGCGCAATGCGTAGGTATTTTCATTCCATTCATTTCTATTAGATTCTGATATCGCGGCAATAAGTATTTATGTAGGTATCAGGTACATACATTGTATACAAATATCAATAGGAGATATCAAAAATCTTAAAATAAAAACTTTGTAGAAATGTTTCATCGTTTTTGCTGATTACCTATGCTGTATTAAATTGTACAGTAAAATCTAGAACATAAATGTAGTTCATAATTTCACAAAATATACATTAATTTAAAATAATTGCAAGACATAGATCGATTGTCCGTATAAGGCACGACCATTATGAATTATCTCACAAGTCACTTGTATGACCACTATCACACATGTGTGCACATTGATAACGTGCAGCTGTGACCCAAAAACTAACGTGTTGTTATACCGCCTCCCTGCTGCATTATATACTTCGAACTTACGAAACTTGTCTCAGTAAAGGAGAAGGCATCTTAAAAATAAAACTTTATTACTAAACATACCTTAGTTTGTTAAATTGCATCTGCTTGTGAATTCAGCCACTAGAATAAATATCAATAAATGCTACTTTACGTTATTTTAAATTAAATATAAAAATCTATTAAAAAAACAGGTATTATTTTTAAAACTTGTGGTAGCTCATTGCTAGTAAGTGGTAAGCTAAATGTGGTAAGCTAAATGTTTGTGTTACGAAGTTCACGTCGTAGTGCAATGGCAGGGTTTCGACCCCCGACCACATGATCGCAAGTCCGATGCCCTAGCTAATATGCTACCGCCATTTAATCTCTCACATACTATCGGTACAGAATTATTCATGTATAGAATTGTCTCCAGATACGTACAATCCCTACGTACTATATCCATATTAACAAGCGGAAAAATTATTAATGCACCTATCTGAAAACAGTTTTCCATGTTAGACTCATCGATATCAACAAACTTTTTAAGACTTCAGAAACAAGAAAACTGCGTCACGATTTATAGGCATTGTAGGTATTTCTACTTATAAATAACCTTCTTGTGTATTAAACCTAAAGTACATACATAAGTGGCAGAAAAAATTAAGAAAAAAAAATCGAATTTATATTTTTAAACATCTGAGCCAGTTTATTAGTTTCAAATAATAGTTATTAATCCGACCGGTTTGGTAAAGGGTATAGGGTCGGCCGTGACAGATCAAACGTTTTTCTAGGCGGGTGCATTAAGCAGAGCAAATGCACATGCGTATAAAAGCTGCGTGTGCGCACCCTTCAGCGTCACATTGAGTCAGAGCGCCCACCGAAGGTACTCAAGCAACATGAAGGTAAGGTATACTAAAAATTGTATATAATGTAAAAAATGTCGTTGGTACTACAATATAATACATTATTTAATAGTTCTATACTTTAAAAAGCCTGAAAGTTTAGAAACTATAACATATTTTCTACTTTTCGAAAGAAAGGTTACACTAAATGACGGTGGTAGATACTTAAATATTGTAAGAAACAACGGCATCCCGTCCTAAATATGCTTCTCAAGGCCACAATATTAGACCTGCGATTTAAGAAATTCCAGTGCCTAAAAGATTCCTATAAGTCACTTATCCTTAAATCGTATAATACTTAAATGTACGTTATTACAGGTCATAATCGTAGCTGTTATCTTGGCGGTATGCCATGGAGCTTTTGGAGGTCTGCTCCCAGTGGCTGCCCCCTACGGGTACCCTCGTCCTCTGGGATACGCCGCGCCGGTGGCGGTGGCCAGGCCAGCGTACGCTGCGCCCTTGGTCGGACACGCCGTCGCTAAGGTGGCTCCAGTCGAAGATTACGACCCCAACCCTCAGTACTCCTACGCTTATGACATTCAGGATGCTCTCACCGGTAAGTAAAGACTGGTAACTTAATAACTAGTTGTCTTTTCCTAGTTTTTGTTAAAATGGATAAAACTGCTTGTTTTAATTTAGATTTGTATTTAAGTCGTTTCTGCTGGCTTATATCGAACTTTGCAAAGAACCAATTAATCTGTATTGGTGTTTTAATTACAGATAACATAAAAATTTTAGCTACTCTCAAAATCTATCTTCACTTTTTAATTAATCTGCAAGATATAAGCACCACTACCACCGTTTACCTCCAATAGCACCAATCTTTTATGATAACTGACTAATATTCTTCACAGGAGACTCAAAGAACCAGCAGGAATCCCGTTCAGGGGACGTAGTCCAGGGTTCCTACTCCTTAGTGGAGCCCGATGGCACGCGTCGTACCGTGGAGTACACCGCCGACCCTCACAATGGCTTTAACGCCGTCGTGCACAGAGAGCCGGCCGGCGCCGCCGTCGTGAAAGCGGTCGCCCACGCCCCCGCATACTACCACTAGATCCAACAAACCTTCGCTTGCTTAGTACGATCCAGATAAATATGTCATACCAAACACCTGGTAAATCAAAGATCCTGTTCCATTTAACCTTGTTAACACGAACCATTAAAGGATTTCGACTGTCGAATCAAATCAGCTCCTTTTGCTGTCCACGTCTGTATTTTCCACAAATACTAATTATGTTTTAATAATGCTAGTAATTTCGACGTGAGCTGTATTTGGTGTGTCAAGCAAGGTCCAAGATTTGCTCATTGTAACATACACATGTCGTTCATAATAGACGTTTGTATCAGTTATGCGGGACAACAGGATCTGCGAAGCATTTTATATCTTATCTAGATCCGTCTAAGCGAGCACGAGCTCGTCATAGTGACCTGAACCGTAAACGTTAATGTTTTATTTATGCTTATGTAGTGTATTGTTAATTGAAGTGTTAAAGCTGAGGTAATAAATAAGAGGAATCTACATCTTGTTTGATTTTATTTCGCCAATAACAGAGGCAATAATGTGTCTCTATAGCTGTGTTTATTGTGAGTGAACCACTTATGATCGTTAAATAATGACATACGTGAATGTGTGTCAGCCGCGCCCGGCTATTATACTCGCATGCGCGGGCGCAGCGCGTTGTACAGAACTTGACACAGTGCTTGACACTGTGTTTCTCAATCTAGTTTGAAACCCAATTTGAATTAGCTGTGACCTGGCACCATGTTAGACTAGTTCTAGTAAATGTCAATGTTTAAACTGGTATCTATCAATTACCAAGGCTTGCAACCAGTGGCCTTTCTTTTATAAAAAATATTTTCACCTTCATTTATTTTTAGTACATTAAAAAACATTGCTACATTTGATTTACACCTTTCTACAATTAAAACATCGTTTATTGCTTGCATACTAATTTATGTAAAAAAACGACAAAAGAATAATTTAATAATAAACTTACATTACTCAACGCATAAATTCTGCGCGTTGATGTTTTTTGTGCTTGAAAACGCTTGCGCACGAAAAGCCTCACGCAATGTCACAGTGTAGTTCATAAGTATAAATATATTCTTGAGCTTCTACTGAATCTTAGATAAAAAAACATTTGTCAGCTGTCTGTCCATAAACCAACTACTTATATTTATTCAAGCAGAAACTGAAAAATCTAGACAATTATTTGTTAAATCATTTAAATTAACAGTACTTTCTGAATGTCGAACAATATATGTACCTACCTGAGAATACGGCCGGCCCTTCACCACTTCCTAGTGCATAAGGATTGCTAGAAAGTGAAACACAAACAGCGTTACATTTGTTACAAAGTATCTGTTACTCTTTACATATTGCACTATTGGTCTATATCACTGCATATGAAAGAAAAAGTCCATCGCCGCGTCTGTCTGTCTGTCTGTATGCTCGCGATTAACTTCCAGCCCCTCTAGCCAAGTGACATTTCTACAAGCGTTAGCGATGATAGAAATCGCTTAAATGACATTAAATGTATGAAAATTACAAGTCTAAGTCACGTGACTTTTCGAAAACAAATGTCATTTCCATACATTTAATGTCATTTAAGAGATTTCTATCATCGTTATTGGTTGTAGAAATTTAACTTGGCTAGGGGGGGCTGGGGCCTAAGTCAAACAAAACGTAACGTGGCATGACGCAGATTATAGTTTAACTACCCCTGGTCGCCAAATCTTTTTTATGTTCTGAGAGTCACTGGGTAGTGTTAGTATATACGGTTTAAAACCATTTAACCATAAAATATAGTAAGTCGAAAAAGATAACGCTTCGTTTAACCGGACACATAACAGCACGTTAACTTGGACTTAGTTAAGGCCCCAGTTGTGTGCCCTTGCCGCTCGAGTGGGTCGCGGCATATCCTTACGAGGAGTTATAATCTTGTAATTAAATAATTAAACAAAGATAAAACTGTTTAAAATAATCAAGGGTCAACACTTCCAGAATGTTTTATATAATGTTATTTAGGTACTTATTATTTACCTCTCTTATTGCGACGATGATGTGACTTTTTATTATGTGTTTTTTAAATAGGCATGGTTAATTAGTTATTGCCTACATTAGGTACAGCACAGTATACCTTAGCACGGTAATACTATCTATACAGTATTGTAACTCGGCCGCAAAATAGAAATAAATGCCTACAGCCGCGCGCTACGTAAACATGCGTTAGGGCTGCCCGTCTCCAGCAATTTAATTACATTTGCCTACTTTCTGTTTCTTCTATTCAGTTTTGTGATTGTAAATATCCTTTTTATATAAATAAAAGAAATACTTTGTATATTGAATAGGAAGTGTTCAATAAAAATGCGTGTTGTTTTTTGATTGGTAGACTTAATAAAAAGGTACCTACCGTATCATGATTCATTCAGAACAGCACATAACTACCTATTTCACTCGTCTCAATAACTTTCAGTTACTCTATTCGCTTTATTTATTAATCCAAACACCTTTTTTTCGTGAGATAAAAGGAAATACTTATCCATTAAAAAGACACACATTATGTACCTACCTACCTACTAGTAAGTAAAATTATTTTATAGTCTTACCTTTCAGAGTTTCCAGGTAATTTAAAAAAACTTATGTCTGGATGCGTTATTGACGAATTCATACAACCAAAAACAGCACAATATTTCCTACTCGTCATATTAACTGATTTTTGGAGAAAAAATCGCGCGGTTATTGTTAAAAAAACAACACACCATCCGTTCGACACTGCGGTACAGCCGTGACTGTCGGCGTCGCGAGCGCAATCCGAGATCGAGGCGCGTAGGTATAGCTCGCGTTTCGTCCGTTTGTATGAAGTTACAATACTGTATAGATAGTATTACCGTGACCTTAGTAACTGTAGTAGGTACCTACGGCACGTATAGTTTGTACAGTAATGGGGAAATTTATAAGTAAATATGTAGAGCTTTGGGATATTTATAAGATGTTTACCTCACTACAATTATTTTAGTAAATATTGACACAATTTAGCGTTATTAATTAACTTAACGATTTTATCAAAACTAAAACCTGCTACCATTTAAGGTTGAGCGCTATTTTATATCTTGATTACTTAAAAGTTTGATCATAATTACTATAAAAACTTGTGTTACTTGACTCGTATAACATTGACCAATTACTATGCACACTATCTATACCAACACACTATGCAGGTGTGATAATCAAACGTTCGTTGTAGGATATTAACTTCCCCCACAGATCAACTTTTATTACCTACACTGAGTTAGATTTTTTATTGTAATTGTGCTTTTCAAATGATATTGTGTCTTGTAATTTATTAACAAATTTAAATTAATAACAGTCCGTCTTGCCAATAAGAAACTCAATTAGATGTATTATTTACAGAAAGACTACTAAAATTATGTAATCGTATAACGTAAAATCATAGATTGTAACTGCTGAGGACTGGTATGTGTTTTAAAGTTCTTATAAAATAGATAAATATAGAATATCTAAACAAATGAATTAAAAAATATATTTTTATGTAGGTACTACTTTAAAAATATGAATATGTATAAAGATGTATGCAGAGTAGGTATGAATAATAATACAGTTTACCTAAAATAGGCTGTAAAATATTATGTTAGGTATATTTTCTTGTTTGTAATGATCATTGAAATAATTTATTTTTTGTACTTTTTCGTTAAATGAAGGTAAAGTAAAAATAAATTCATAATCGTTTATTTTTAGAAAATATAAATACAAAAGAAACGAGTATTGTATTTAAAGATAAAATTAAGTGCTTAAACCAATGTCAAAGGTAGATCGCCTGGCCGTGATAGCGCTCAGAATATGACAATATAGTCGTGTCCGGAAATACTATATTCAATGCCTAAGATTGCTTTAATTTAACACATTAAGTAGATATGCATATCTACTAATCATATTATAAAGAGGAAAGATTTGATTGTTTGTTTATTTTTTTTATACATTGAATAGGCTCAGTATCTACTGAAACGATTTAAAAAAATAGTTCACTGTTGGGAAGCCACTACCCCCGGGTGACCATAGCCTACAATATGAAAAAAAATTGAAGCTGCGGGCGAACTGTTTATAAATGTAGATGTATAAACAGTATCCGTAATATTATTTTAATAGTAAAACCGACACTCTATTTATATTTATATGTATAGATTATTGACAACAGGCAGTATATTACTTTAGCTGTTGCCCGCGGCTTTGCCTGCCTTGATATAGGATTGCTAAGCTCAAGCTTACTCCAAACCAATTTTCATGAAAATCAGTGTTGGGGTTTAGCTGTGAAAGTTTAGTAGTCAGACATACAAAATAACTTTACCATTTATAATATTTTAAAGGACATTTGCTCAGCTATCACGGTTTATTGAGAAAATTATTTAATGGTTTCATTTCAATAATTTAATGTTTCTTATTTAATCCTGCCATCGTACGTAACTTCCATTTTATAGCGAGTTATTAAGATATTAAAGACATTAAAATTTATTACCAAGCTCTAAAGCACAGGCCATTTTACTACTTACTACTATTTTATATAACTACTATTATGTTATTGCATGGTCGTCTCATATTTCAATATTCACAGGTCACTACCGCTGCTTATTGAAACATAAAAAATACAAACACAACATATTTTCGTTTTTTTTTAATGTTTGTACGAATCAACTCAAAATACTCTTTCACCATTAGAAGTCTACAGTATTCCTGAATATCATGGGCTATATACCTTACAAAAAAAAATAGGGACCGCGGGTAGAGCCTCGGGCAGAGGCTAGCCTATAATTAAACAAAAACCTTTTGAAACTGGAATTAAGGAGCCGAAGAGAATGGAACACAGTTAAGAGCTTAATTAGAATGTGCTGACAACTTACTGTAAAAGCTCGTTTAGAATTTCTGATATGGAAATTACTTACGTATTACAAATACAAGGATACTTGCATTCAACTGCTCATGGCGAAAGGAATAATCAGATTTGTATACAAACGAAAATTAAGTTATTAAAACCAAAATAACTGTAATTAAGACAAGCACTATCTCATTTCTATAATTACCTCTGTAGGTTTTATCAAATGTGGTTCGAAGAACAAGCTCAAATTTAATGGTCCATAACATTTGCATACTTTTTCGCATTGTCTGTATGACATACAGCGACATAATTTGAAGGAAGTAAAGTTTGATATCGACTTTTAGTTATCAAATGTCGAGGTACCTACTTGTATATTATACATATGAAACAATACTTTGTATATAAATGTAAATGATTGAGTTATACTTATTGTGAAAGTAAGGTCAAGCGCCTATGTTATAGATCTAGACGTATCATATAAGGTTATGTAGTAGATATTGTTTTAAAGTCTAGGCTTACACCGAAGCTGTTACTTTTTGTAGGTGTTTTATAATTAGGCTAAAATTAAATTAATGGGAATAGATAATGTCATGTTACTTCGTTTTAATTGTATGTTTAACTCTCTAAAACTTGCAGTCGGATTGAAAAAAAAACTTAGTCGGCTGCTTCAACTTACTTTATAAAAAAACACGCAGAACATGAACAATCCTTGCAATTTAAACAACAAGCGGATGAAGTCGCGGGGAACAAGCTATCAATTACAGAGGTATAATAAAAAGTATATGTACCTATGCCATGTTACAAAAGCTGCATACATATATATAATTAGTCAAAGATAATTTTAAGGACAATAATTGATTCTTAGCATTTTGAAAGAAATGTTGAAGGTATCTTAATTTCCGTAGTGGAATTATTATAAGCATTAGACAATTAAATAAAATAGGAATATGTACACACATCTTGAGTCAATTACATGTAACTCACTAAATCATAAATCTTGCGTAGAGATGATAAATTAATTTGTGCTCTATCTTACGTTGTTCAAATCAAGCGATTTTATAAGTAAGCGATATTGGAATGCGTCCGTGACCTGGAGGGATAGTAATATCTACGTATATATGTATACAAAGCAGAGTCTTTAATAAGACTAAGTCTCCCACCGCATCTATATGTACGGTAGTTTTTGATATTATAGATATATGATTGAAGTGAGTTAATAGGTAGGTTTTTGTTCTCAATTCAATCAATATGGCATGTAATGTTTGCTAACCGAGTGAAGCCTGGACGGATCGTATTAATTTATGTGAATACTAATGGACTCCCAATAGTATTCAAATAAATTAATACCACTACAAGTTATTGTTTTATTTCATGAAAAATTGATGTAAATGTTCACTCCAACTCTATGCAGGAAGAGGCTTTTCCCATGTAAATATTACGAAATATTACGTAGTCATAGGTCAATGAAATGTACCAATATCAAAATCAAATCGTTTTTATTTCTAGTAAACCTGAAAAGGGCTCTTTAGAAACGTTAGCTTTAAATCTACTTAACTGCTAGAACCGGCAAGAAACTCCTTAGGTTATGTCTTTTGGGCGGGCTTTTATAAGTTTTAATAAGATCTGTACTAAAATGCAAAATGATTCCATGCAACTGAAATTATATTCTATCGAATGGGATTGAATTGTAACTTACTATTATTAAAATATATAATATGGTTTAAGATTGAATTGACTCTTCTTTTTTTCGAAATATATTGTTCGTTATTTTTAGGTCTGTTCACAAGTCCACCTCTGTGAGGTAGGTAATGTTTGTAATAAAAATTTGTTTAACGCTGCAGTGATTTTCTTAACCATTTATATTAATGTCGAAATATTGTAAAATTACAATGCTAATAAATGCATCGTAATAACCGTAACTGAATGGAATATAATTGTTACATATGCTCGAAGACCAGTCTCTAAGGTTCTTGAATGTTGCAACAACCTAATAACCTAATCCTGAAAACTTCTTCTGCTTTTGCTTTACATTGCTCACCAAGTTGTTTACTTAAAGGTGCCTTGGCCTGAGTTTGATCTTGTTTTTTCTATGAAGTACACAGGGAATACCAAGTTTGCAGAAACAAATATTTTTTTATAGAATATTGTCTAAAAAAAAATCTAGTAGGTAAAAAATATAGCCCCTTTTACTCATGGCGAAATAATGATTAAAATCATTCCAGTAGTTAATGAGTTTTTAAATCTTTCCTCTTTGTATTCACATCAGAACCTTTAAAAAGATTGAATTTGTAAGGGTAAACCTAAATTGAATTGTGAGATTCAACCAAGCAAAACTTTCATCCTGGAAATGGATTCGTAATACGTATTGGCTACAACGTAACAATTAGGTAATATAGCTCTAATTACGGCTTGCCGTTAGTCGTCGAGAGACTCGAGCTTCGGTCGCCCTGTTGCCAATAAGGAACATTCGAGTGAATGCACAACGTTTCTATAAATACGAGCGAAGTTGCCGCGCGAAGTACTGTTTACTTCGAACCCTATTGTTGAACGCGTCTCCATTATGTTAAGGGTAATTGTCATTTTATTCCAATTCTTCTTAATTTGTGTTGTTGTTGTGCATTATTATAAGTTTGTTGTTTGTGATTTAATGTTGTAAACATAGAGCAGTGTTTCCATAACTTACATATAATATAAGTAATTATAATTTCTATTAATAACTGCAATGCTTTTACTTTTGCAGGTATTGGTTCTTTGTGTCGTGCCAGCGGCTTTTGGGATCATAGTGAGGGACCCGCCACCTTCTCCAAACGACTACAAGTATTCCTACAACATTGAAGACCCAACTACTGGCGACAGTAAGAGCCAGCATGAAGTGAGGCAAGGGGACATCGTCACCGGAGCATACACAGTACTCGGACCGGACGGGACAAAGCGTACAGTCGAGTACACCGCTGATCCTAAGAATGGTTTCAAAGCTGTTTTGCGCGAAGATCCTGGAACACCTCCCGTAGTGACACCGTCACCTGCCCCACATCACCCCATCCAATACCAACCTGCACCAGCACCTCTGTACACCAGTGTACTGCCTGAACAAACTAACTACGTTGAAGAACAACCGACGATCTACTTCACTCCACAGAACGAAGTAGAACAGAGGTTGGCTTTCGATGGACATTACTTTATACCAACAAATAAGTATTAAATTAGGAACTATCTATTTAAAGAATTCTTAACTTGTGATATTAAGATAAGTATTATGAGGTCTTTAATAATATGCTGTAAGTAATGTATAACTATTGTTGCTGTGACAACCGATATAGATACGAAAAATTATAAATTATGTGAAAATTATGTCAGGCTGGTTTTGATGGATGTACGACTAGGTATAATGTGTTAGTTTAATGTGTGAATGATTGTATTTATTATAAGAAAGAGTCACCAAAAAACCTTTCTTAAAAATTGTTGTGCTCCTTGCATTTGCATAGCCTTGAAACTTTTTAGTTATTGGTACACTCTTGAGAATGTTGTATGCAATTGTTTAATAAAATAAAAATTGACGACTGTTGTTTGAAAAGAAAAAAATAAAAGCAATGCAAGGCTGAACGCATATAACATTATTAAATTTTCTATTGTTTTGTGGCCTTAATATATAAACCGGCAGTTTTATTTACCCCTTTTTTATTAGTCTTTATATATAGCGCAGTCGACTACTTCCTTTTTTTTTTCTAGTAATTTCGATTCACTGCTGTCTGTTGTCTGTTACAGATTGTTTATCGATAAGCCCGCTCAAAGAACGCAATACTAAGTAGAGGCCTTAATAGAATTGAGTAATTTATTTAGTTTATGTTTTTACATACAAGTAGGCAACCAATATAATAATGTAAAAAATATTCACCGTAAAGCTTTTTATTCGTTTTAAGTTCATGTAACTGCGACATTTACCTAAAACTTTATACAGCTTAACGAATTATAGTTTGATTTTTGCACTTTTTATTTAGTATTATGCTTTTGATAATAACAATTTACTTTCCTCGAAACCTCTAATTCGAAATGCATAGAATCAAGTCCCTAAATAAAAACAAACTGAAAAGCCAATAAAGTTCCGGGGTAGTTTGAGTCGGTTCAAGGGCACACCGCGGGAAGTGGGTCGATACTCGACAGCGAGCGGCGCTCGGCCTTACGGCCTGGGCACAGCTTCAGGCGGTGCGGCGCGCGGCGCGGCGGGAGGCGCGGCGGGCGGTGCGACTTGCGGTGGTATGTCACAGCTCGACTAGTTGCGACCGCGGCGGCGTCAGCGGTGGACGTATTTAGGGAACGGCTAAACTATTAAAATGTCCCTGTCAAAAGTGGCACGGTATTGCCTCGAAACAAAAAAAATACTTACATACTACACAAAAATAGGTAATAAATCCTTACCACTACTACCAGGAAATTGTTGTATTATTTCGTCCCACAATTTTTTTACTACATGCCTATATTTATGATGTGGATGTTTTGACATCCATATTGCAGGTCTACTCAGTATTTCAGCAATGAATTCTTCTGTATCCATATTCAATTACCTAGAACGCGCGTAAAAAACAAAATTATTTGTTTCGGTCGCGCGATGACCGAATGCGTCCACTGATGCCGCCGCGCGCGCCGCTCTGAGCTGTGGCCACCTCGATACTCGCTAGTGCATTTGTTTCACTCGCACAACGCGCCGCCCGAGCCGCCGCGCCCCGCGCGTGTCTCACCGCGCCGCAATTCGCACCGCAATTCGCTACGCCGGTAGCTGTGGCATACTTCATAGGTTTTCTACCATTTGTTTTCGCCGCTCACCGCTTGCCGCGCCTCACACCGCGCCGCAATTCGCGCCGCGGTTAGCTGTGGCCAGGAGGTTACACAGTCGGGCCACAAAACGAGCGATTATAAAACGAGCCGCGACGACGAAACTGTTGCGAATGCATTACTAAGAGACGCGTGGCTGATGCCTTCATACACTACGGACAATGATCCACTCGCTACACATTATCGACTCGTTTTATTTGCTAAATCCCACTTAATCTGGTTACGGTTGCGTAATGTAAACCTTATAAGGCATGTATAATTTGATTAAGATTAAGATGCATAACACTGAGATAATTATCCATTGAAAGCTCTTTATTTTTGGCCTTCTGTGTTATCTGTTTTTTTTTTCAATCCAATATTGTTGATTTTAATCTGCACCGCTAAAAGCATTTAATCTCGAACCAATATATCCAAACGACAAAATAGTGGAACAAAGTAATATTTTTTCTAGAGTTGATTCCACATTCGATGGTCAATGTTTAGAGACAAACTAGGAACCCTCACAAGCTATACAAGAACTAGGTACCATCTAGGGTGAGAAGCAAAAATGGGAAAAACATCACCCCAGGTACCCTATAAAAGGGAGCTGTAGTGCTCCCAATCAGACCATGCTCAACTTATTGATTTTTTTCTGTGCCCGTACACTTTAGAGGACTTAAAGCACTGTAATGATGCCGCTATTATTTTTGCAACACACTGGGCTAATGTATAATAACACACCATTCGTCACGAAAAGAAAAATGAGAGCCTGTTATTGAGGGTGCAGCAAATTGTGCCTTCGTTAGCACGCATTTAGTCGTGCGCCTGATCACTCACCAATCGTATTTTATGCATGGAACTAAGTAAGTAAAGTTTTTGTAACTAACTATAAAAATTCAAAGGTATTTTATTCCTCAGTTTAGTATTTTTTTAATTATCAAATCGTTGCCGCGGTTTTGGCAAGTTACAAAACACCAATATCAATTATATACAATCGAACAATATCAGAAAGGTAAAATATAAAAAAATATCATGTGAAATAAAAATAAACGTCTACATTTTTGACATTTTACATTAAAAAATGTTGTTAGTAAAATTTTATGTTTTAAATAACAAAAAATTAGTCAAGGCTATAGTTAATTTTAGACCGTTTTGATATTTATCTTCCGCGCATTTTAAGGCTCCTCGTTAATTAAATAAAATTTCAGTTGTTAACTTAATTGGACCATTGTGGCTGGCTGCAAGGGTGACACTATAAAAATTCTTTTAAAAATTTGCCATTGCAACGATGACGATAAAATGTTTTTAAAATAAAGAAATAGTATACAACTGCACATTTTTACCACGCAACATAATATGTTGACTTAGAATTAAGTGTCTGTGTAGATTAATAAAATACTTCGTCGATATTTAATATTTATTACGGATCAAAAGTTGTCAAAATTATAATTTGAGTAATGTATACCTAATTAGTAAATAAATATTCAAGCCAAAATGAGCTACTATGATTGACTTAAGTAATTACAACTTTTAATAATAATAATAATTTATTGATGCAAAACCCTTTTTTACAATATTGGAACTTATGAATTAGGTTACAATAAAGATTTAATAGTAAAAGGTGGCTTAAATGATGGAAACCCTGCCTCCCAAACTAGGGGGAACCTGTGACTTGGGAGTCAGTGATCTACAGTTACCTCGTGTTCAATTGATCCTTTTATTTGATCGACGGGCCTGTTGGTCTAGTGTTTAGTGACCCTGACTGCTAAGCCGGAGGTCGTGGGTTCGATTCCCACCCAGGACAAATCTTTGTGTGATGAGCACGATCATTTGTTCTGTGTCTGGGTGTTATTTATCTATAATATGTATGTATTTAGAAATATATAAGTATGTTTATCAGTTGTCTGGTTACCATAGTACAGGCTCTGCCTAGTTTGGGATCAGATGACCGTGTGTGAGATTGTCCCAAGATATTTATTTATGTGTTGTTTATTATGAGACCTAATTACAATTTTGCATACTAAATTTTATTTTTGAAATTTTTACAAAAATAATAATATGAGTAATTATTGTTTGTGGGTTATGTTTAGTAAGTGTATATGTGAGATTTTGAGAAGGAAGTGACACTTTCAGTGCATATTTTTATATGGTTTTGATAGATCTTGCTTTTGTGTAACAAACGGTATGCAAACTAAAAGTACAAATGCGATTTAGTTCTGTTATGGTCCGATTCTTTCGCTCCCACGATTTTATTGTAGATACAGTAGTTGAAGTTTACTGAACTTTGGGTTACATATAGACAGAACCGCAAATATCAAAGAAAGTCAAATAATATTATTTGCCGGAATAATACTTTATTCAATTACACTCTAAACTACAGTACTGCAGCTAACTACAGTGGAGCTACAGGGCACAGTTCGAACCAGTATCCGCAGCCGCAGCGCTTAGGAAAACCCATGTGCAACCACATGAACTCCAAGTGATTATCTTCTGGGCAGCAGGAGCACGCCATCAGCCGGGAACAGTACGCACTCGGGATCAGGTTGGGACGCTCCCGTGTACCCGGGCCTGGAATGGGAATTATTGTATATTGAGTTTTGAGATTATGAAGTGGACAGATAGCCGAGTGGTAAATAAAGTACATAATCTACACACCAATTACAACTGTGCGAAACGTGCTGCGGGTTAAACTCCGCATGTGACAAGCATTTCTGTGATCTAAAAATGCTTGCTCCAAGTGAGTGTTCTGAGTGTATGTACTCATTGTTTTTTGTGAAAATCTCCGTGACAAGTCGTTTTCGAATAAACAATCAATAAGTTTTTACGGTATTGTCAATAAACTGGTAAACATCAGTTAACTAACTCCGATGTCCCTGAACCATAAGGAGCTTTGAAGTTATTTTGCTACAGAGTGACAAAAATACGAAATCTGACTCTATTGCTGTAGTTTTTCAGTGCGTTTTCACCTGGCCCTCGGTGGGGAAAGGAAAAGCACCTAGTTGTAGACGGAATGTAACGTATCTGGTATACCTCCAGTCTTCCCCAGGCAGAGGAAATCCACTAGAATTTCCACAAGTAAAAAATTTGCCACCGACCTTTTTTGATGGCCATGATGCGGAAAGGGTCACAGTCCCCGGCCATGTGTGCGAGCAGCTCCCTCTTCTCGATCCCAGTCACGTGGTCTAAGGGGTCGTGCATCGCGTACCTTCGCACTCCCATGCGGGCGATCTGTCGCACTGGTTGCAACCAGTTCATTCTACAAATACCTATGAGAAAAAATATTAGTCAACCAACTCAGCTAATCGCGGTCCATTAACGGATAAATGTTTCTCCTAAGTCCTGCCGTATCACTCTGCCATTCACCATCCGTATCCAGAACACATTTTTTTAATTTTGGATTGTGACTTTGGTGAGTGTGTAATCTTGGATTCTGTGTTCATTTAAAAGAATTATTGGGAGAAGAATGTTGTTAGTAGGTACACCTAATTTGAAAACGAAGGCTAGACATAGATTTTAGGTTTTTAGGTAAGTACCAATTTTTACAGCCTTTCTAGCTAAAAGTCAGAACTAAACTGTTTATTAATGCCAGATATAAAAATACTTTAGTGGTTTAGTTACCTTAATTTTATAACCGAGGCAGAAAACTTTTAAAATACAGTAATTATTACTATTAAATGCGTCCGTGAAAATATTCAAGCTTTACTCCATATATTTGTTTGTTATTGTCAATTTTGACATTGTACTGTTATATTCAAATTTAGAATATGAAATCTGTGAAGTAAATATAGTTATTATCTTTTATAGCAATGAGAATTCACTCTCCGGTGTTAGCCCACTGTTAGCCTAGTTAGATATTTTTTGAGTTGATGATTTTAGACTTAGGTTTAAGATGTGCGTTTCACGTGTATCTACATAAAAATATGCATTTCACGAAACAAGAATGGACCTTTTTTAAAGCTATATAATATAATCAGTCAAATTGACTGATTATAAATATGTTATAAATAGCTTTAAAAAGGTAACCAGCAACAAATATAGACTTATTGTTCTTTGAGAGACGGACTGTCGATTGATAATGACCTCGAACTTAATAAAGGGTGTCCAGCGGAAATTTTTCAAGTTTAAATAGTCATTGCTCGTAAACTAGCGGGGTGAGGTAAGTGGGGAGGGTACCGTTCGATGCGCGTGATTTGCGGATTTTCCAGTCAGGATGAGTCACTGGTCGGGAGCGCACTTTGCGTTCGCGGTTGAGCAGTACTTAAAGTGCGGCTATTCACTGGTACATGCGCGTCGCGCTTTTTGTACGCACTTCAATATTCGACGAATAAGTGATGGGCCAAGTACGCAACTTACCTTCTCTCTACTCCCTTCCCTTCTGGTCTGAACTTTTGAACCCACGACCAGATAAGTTGCGTACTCGGCCCATCATTCGTCGAATATTGAAGTGCGAACAAAAAGCGAGACGCGCATGTACCAGTGAATCGCCGCACTTTAAGTACTGCTCAACCGCGAACGCGCGGTGCGATCCCGACCAGTGACTCATCCTGACTGAAAAATCCGCAAATCACGCGCATCAAACGGTACCCTCCCCACTTACCTCACCCCGCTAGTTTACGAGCAATGACTACTTAAACTTGAAAATTTTCCGCTGGACACCCTTTACCAAGGCTGCCAAGTCGGATACTTTTATGATAATTTATTACTGCATAGGATTATGCAGTTATCTGGAAACAATGGCATGGAAAGGTTAATCAATTATTTATTAACTTCTTAGTCATTTTCAGTATTTGGTGAGGACTTCTTTCACTATCAGACGCCAATAAATAGCTTCTAATTCTTTAATTATTAAAATTTGCTTAAACGAAAAAAACTTTAATTATTTTCCGTTTGATTTGTGTTACGCATGCAGTATTCAATTGATCAGCTTTGATCTAGCAGATATAATTTTACTTAGTAGAAAACTAAATCATATTTCTAGTGGTTTAGTTTTCTATATTGAAAATTCGTTAAAACAAACATGTGGCATCACAAGGACGAACTGCCCAAAATGTACAAGACATTAACAAAGCAAGTGATATTTAAGCCCGAAGTTAATCAGTGCCCACTTGCTCATACAAAAATATTATACCAACAAATTCAATATACATCCACTTCTTCAGGTTTCGATTAAGCGATGTAACTTCTCTAAAGAACCGGTTTACATTATCTCACATAGGCATCAACGCAATAGTATTAATGCAATGCTGGGACAGCTCAGAAGCATATAAAAACTCGGTGAGATAAATTTTGAACACATTCAACTTGAGACATCTCATAGTGAAGTCACTCATATCTCTCAAAATGGCTTTCAAGGTACGAAATCAATTGTATTTTTTTTTACGAAATAGTTGAGCCTTTTTAAGTTTTTTTTTTGTTACTGTATTAATAAACCATTTTTTTTACAGCTGGTTGTTCTGGTCTGTGCCATCGCTGCCGTGAATGCGGGAGGCATCGCCCCTGTGGCGTACACCGCTCACCCTGCCCCCATAGCGTACGCTGCTGCCCCAGCAGCGCACGTGGTGCACGCCGCGCCTGTAGCGTACGCCGCGCCCGTCGCCAAGCTCGCCGTCGAGGAGTTCGACGCGCACCCCAAGTACAGCTTCGCGTACGACGTGCAGGACGGTCTCACCGGCGACTCCAAGACCCAGCACGAGACCCGCGACGGAGACGTCGTGCAGGGCTCCTACTCCGTGGTCGACCCCGACGGCACCAAGCGCACCGTGGAGTACACCGCTGACGACCACAACGGATTCAACGCTGTCGTGCACAGAGAGCCCCTCGCTCACGCCGCCAAGATCATCGCCCCCGTGGCCAAGGTGGTCGCCCCCGTGGCCTACCACGCCGCCCCTGTTGTCCACGCTGCCCCCGTAGTGCACGCTGCGCCCGTGGCCTACCACGCCGCCCCTGTCTACCACCACTAAGAGCAAAACCTAGTCAAGCTGTGAACAAATGGAAACTATTAATCATGTTATTTATTGCATTAGTTGAATAGGAAAAGTTAAATAAAGTATTAAACATATTATAAAGGTATTTTTATATTAGCATAATTATTAGCAAAGATCACATCAGATCGTACGACGGATAGAGTTACTTTCTCATCTACCTAAATAAAGAAAAATTCATTGCCGAAATGTACATAGGTCTATTCAAAGTAATGGCGGTTGTGAAGTTAGTACACACTGCGCAGTAGCTCGCCCCGCACCCCCGCTGGTTCATGAATTTCTTGCTGCTCAGCGACTCACCTTATGTTCACAGCCGTGATCAAGTTCGAATCGAAATCGAAAGCTACATGAACTATATAATTCTTTCTTTTCTGTTTTTTTTTTCATTATATAAAACGCACTTTTTATACCTGCCTACCCTAAACTAACTATTGCTTTGCCGAATTCAACGCGATAGTTTAAAAGTGGGTGACAATTTGTGAACAAACCGAGACCCCTCCGTGCCAAAAGCACGTTAAGCCGTTGGTTCCGTAAGTCATACGTCGATCTATGATAGTGGTTAAGTTGTTACATTTCTGACAGCCAGTCTTATGGGATACTCTGTTACCCAGTAAAATGGGTTGTGGAGGTCAGATAGGCAGTCGCTCCATGTAAAATCCAGTAAGACTAGAAGTAGAAAGCAACTTAGTTTGGGAAAAGGCTGGGCTAGAGAGACGGTGATGATATCTGTGTCTGAAATAATTAGCAATTCTTCTCCTTCTTCTTATCCGTAAAATAGAAGCGTACCTATATAAAATCTTAAACCGCCCAGGTATCTGGTTGTAATACCTAGTCTATGCAAAATTGGTCCTAGCGACATCCTCACTGATAAATCAAATTCATTTTGTTTGTTCTATAATGGACGATAGGCGTTAATATCTAAAAAAACGGCTTAGTGCGAGTCGAACTTGCGTACGAAGGGTTCCGTATATTATCTAAAAAAAGCAAAAGTTCGTCGCAATTTTACGTCCCTTTATCCAAAAATATTCTGTGAATATTTCAAGCGTCTAACCTGTTGCCATTATCAATATCGAACAAAAACGTCACGTCCATAAAATCACGTTTGTTCTGAATTTGAGCTCTCTTAAATATTTGATTTATTTTTTAGTATTTTTTGTTAAAGCGGTAACAGAAATACATCTTCTGCGAAAAAACTGTTGAACTATCACGGTTCATGAGAAGCAGCCTGATAACAGAGGGACGGACAGGCAGTGGAGTCTTAGTAATGGGGTCCAGTTTTACCATTTGACTACGGAACCCTGTAAAAGATTTAAATAATTTGCTCGAAATCCGCTTGCTAAGTTTATGCATATACTAAATCCTACTATATGACGGCGCCAGCGATGGCTGAGCGATAGAGCTGTCGTCATGAGGATTCGGTGGTATAGGGTCCATTTTATAAACGTTTGTAATAATAATAACATCACTTGTAATTATAACCTCACTTTTCAATCACAAACGCAATACACAATTCAAATAGCACTTTATCACTACACAGTATAACTAGGTACTAATTGCGGACATATATAATAATATAAATGTGAAAGTTTATATATAATAAGTAAATGTTTGGATGTTTGCCGATTGATGTAGCCTTTGACATGGAAAAGAACATAGGCAACCTTTTATCCCGATTCCTTAAGAGTCCCTATCAATTTCGGCGCGCTACTAGTTTAGGTAACTATTTGAGCGCAGTATCTCTGTGTGCGTTCGAACTATCGCTGACAATCGTAGTGTGCGTTGTCGTACGGTGTAGCGCCAACAAATATTCTTGGTCCGTAAACGCTATTGTCAGCACTGCATAGTTTTTATTACCCACTAAGTTCCGTAATACTGGATGGATGTTATTGTGATTATGACGTGTTATGTTTAAGTACCTTATAAAAATATCGTTACCTAGTAGTTACGGCAGTCACTTACAAAAAAGGCTAGGCAGATAATGTACAGGATGTACCTACCAGAAAAGTGGGGGGTACAGTCTATCAAATTGAACAACTATCTCCATGGGAGTGTATAATTTTCTATTATTATGTGTTTTATTTCAGGAAAATAAAAACGAGATATTTTTTAGTTACTTTATTGCAACACGTCGCTTTTCTTCAATTGTTTTGAGAGAGCTCATTTGACATCCAAACTTTACACAGTGTTGTGAAATCTCCACGAGTCGGTCAAAAAAATACTGATAGTCAACTATTCTTCTTCCTTCAATTCGTATCGGTGTAGATGGTGCAGACTGAAAAAATATTAGTTATGTTTAATCACTGAAACAGGTAAAACAGAAATGTGTGGTCAAATATTATGAGGAGTCGGATATATTATGTTTCACCAGAAAATGGCAAAACAAATTAATAAATGTTTCAAAATTTTTATTCTAAAATGGTACATGCAAATACATACTTGATCCAACTCCATGACTAAATCTTCTAAAGAATCATCGAGAGAATTAAAGCTGATTGAGACAGGCGTTTCTTGAATTAAATCCATGTTCTGAAATTATATTAATACGACATTAATATTTTCAATTCCAAATCAAAGATGTTTGAAATATTTACATGTATCAAGTTACATGTAAATATTTCAAACATCTTTGATTTATATAATTTTTATATAATTGAGATTTAAACTATCCTATCTCTCAAGTTGGATCGAACTGCACATGGTGTGCGAATTTTATCATAATTGGTTAAGTGGTTTAGGAGTCCATTGAGGACAAACATTGTGACACGAGATTTATATATATTAAGATATATTAGATAAATAAAAAAAAAATCTAGATAAAAGGAATACCTTGTGTCCGATGGGGGCTTTTCGCTTATAGACTGATGATGTTCCAGGTAAATTTTGATTCTCGGTAGATTTCTGCCTATTTAATTCTCTACAAAAATGAAAAAGTTCATTTTTAGATTCAAGATATAATAACCAATTCTAACAGTTTTCGTAATTACAAAAAAAAAATTACCTAAGAACTGCAAGTGCTTTTCGTGTTTTTTCAACCTTTTTCTTTTTACTTTTGATTTTTCCTTGATAGTAAAGATCACTTTTTCAACCCATTTTCTAAAAATTAAACACTATTTTACTAATAGTACAAAACATTAATATGTATAAACAACATTATGAAATCATAAAAATTCACACTGCATAAATAAAAAATTAAATCTACTCACGGTCTCAAAACTGGTCAGGTGTAGTACAAAATCACGCGCGATTCAAGAGTTTCGTTTGGAGCGGCGAACGTCACGGGCGACACAGGTCCGTCGCCAACAAGCCCTTGGGCGCGACTGAATGTATCGAGCGAGCGCATCGGCTTATAAGGCATTATTTAGAAATTTTATTACAAATAAATAAGAAGTCAGAAATGAAATATAAAAATTGGATTTGGTAGATAAATACCTCAGTTTTGTAAATATATAATGCTTATTGTTATTTTCAATAAATTCTTACCCATAGACGACGATTTTGCACATGACTTTATTGGGTTTTTTCAGCGTGGATCACATTTTTTTTTAAGTACTAGTTCATTGAAATTTAAAAAAATACATTGTCTACTTACTAGCATACTATATGCCCAGTATTTATGATTTTTCTCAGATTGTTATTTGCTATCAGTAAGCTAAAAAAGCAATTGGAAAATCTGCTGTTTCGTGCTTTCGTAAAAACATGTGTTAGGTTTTTATTTTTCATAATTTATATTGAGTAGTTATTAAAAATTGACTTTGTACACTTACTTGATAAATGAATGATAAATAACTGTGCATTAAAAAAACAGAACAGATATCTTGAAATTATTGAGAGATTTGCGCTGAAAAAGTTGGAAATTTCTGTTTTCGAACCGCGAAATTGATAGGGACTCTTAAGTAGTTAGTTCCCAAGGGAAAATTGAAAATTGTTAATGAGCCGCGGGCAGACAGCTTTGAAATTAATCGATAACACGGGTGAAAATTTTATTAATTTTTTTATTACTTTCACATTTTTTATTTCTTTTTGGACCCAAATGTGTAGTCCACGCTGACGATGTCGCGGGCAGAAGATAGTATGCCTCTCCTTACAACAATTAATCATAACTAACAACAATAATACGTAAAATCAATTAAGTAATACGTTTATACTGAGTTTAAGTATAATTATGTAATTTTCCTCCGTAGCAATGAAGCTTAGTGCTACGCCGGTCCTCTATACAAATAATTTATGCGCTGTCTGTAGCAATTTATTAAAAGTCTAGGAAGCTCCTTTTTTTAGTAGAACGATACCATTAAAATAGACTTTTGTCAGACTATGTTTATCACAATATCGGCTGATATAATGTCCCACTTGAATCCCAATGTATAATTATAAATTATACTTCATCGATAAATATGTAGACTGTAATGAATATAAATTATAATGGTTCGGCCTTATTAGCCTAAAACATGTGTGGTCTTTAAAATGTCAAAGACATAAGAACATTGACATTAATCAGATATATCTGCGTGGTAGTCCTTGTAACATAACAAGTGGACATTGTATTCATTCATCTCTGCATGTCATTGGTTGACGAGGTGGGTGTCGGCACTAAGCCTCAGGCGTTGTTTTGGCCATATAAAACAAACGTGTATGATATCAAATAATATCAATCGGTCTTTAGATCTCAATTGGTACACTTCAGCAATGGCATTCAAGGTATTGATTAGTTTTTAATGTCTTTGTACTTCATAATCTCTATACCCATAGCGCCTGAATCATAAAATGTTAAGGGAAAACTGCGTCTGTTTGTATGGCTAATTGCCAATAATGGACATGTTTAGGAGAAGAAAAATAGTTTTCTGAGTGTCTCAAGGAATCATTCAATAAACATTCAATCAACACAATTGATTGTTTTCCATAACGACATTACTTTTTTGCAACTATTTGAAGTTATTTGTCAGTAATTAATAATTTTTGTTGTCAGTTTGTAGTGTTCGCGTGCTTGGTGGCAGCAGCCAGCGCGGGCAGTCTCCTGCCCGCTACGCACGTGACGTATGCCGCTCCAGCCGCGCACGTGGTGCACGCCGCGCCTGTAGCGTACGCCGCGCCCGTCGCCAAGCTCGCCGTCGAGGAGTTCGACGCTCATCCCAAGTACAGCTTCGCGTACGACGTGCAGGACGGTCTCACCGGCGACTCCAAGACCCAGCACGAGACCCGCGACGGAGACGTCGTGCAGGGCTCCTACTCCGTGGTCGACCCCGACGGCACCAAGCGCACCGTGGAGTACACCGCTGACGACCACAACGGTTTCAACGCTGTCGTGCACAGAGAGCCCCTCGCTCACGCCGCCAAGATCATCGCCCCCGTGGCTAAGGTGGTCGCCCCCGTGGCCTACCACGCCGCGCCTGTTGTACACGCTGCCCCCGTGGTGCACGCCGCGCCCGTAGCCTACCACGCCGCACCCGTTGTCCACGCCGCCGCTCCTGTTTACCATGCCGCTCCCGTCGCTTACTCTGCTCCCGTCTACCACCATTAAAACCTATTAGTGGTATGGTAGAAAGGCATAATAAATTATGAACTGATAATAAATATAACTATAAATTATTGAACAGAATTTGTATTATTTCATTGTTGCGCTGACGGAGAGTAATTATTACAAGGTTCTAATGTTACCAAAAGTGGCAACAATAGTTGTGTTTCGGACTTATTTAAATTTCCTAAGACTTTTCAAAGACAAAATGTGCATAAAACCAGCATCAGGGATGAATCAACCCTGGCTTTAACTGGATGAAAATAGTGTACAGCGTTCATTGTAAGCGTGTATCGTATATTATTTCATAATACTTGGCCGAAAGTCAAGACCGCGTTCGAATTTTCCGCCATTGACAAATTATAGCTCATTTCCAATTGCGTGCACATCCATAGTGATGCGCACACATAATACAAAGCGCGATCTTGAGCCGGTGTCACAACCCGCAGGCACTATATATACCCCGCCGGAGACAACAGGAGCATAGTCGCTCATCTCTTCACTCCACAACTCTAACACACCAACAAAAATGGCCTTTAAGGTAATAAACCATAACAAAAAACTATTTTTTAACCTATTGGATAAAAGACCTTCTTGAGTGCACTTTACAGTTTCTTGATTTTCTGTTCTTGGCCCCTAAGTTGAATTTTTATATTTTAAGCAAACCATTCCTTCGTATTTCTAGTTAGTTTTTCAATACCAAGGTGCTTGTGATTAATAGTTATTTTTGTGACTTTGCGATTAAATAATTGTTTCTCATTAAAACTGTCTTCACTATTAGTAATTCATACAAATGACGAAAGTTTAAAAGTTTGATTTTATTCAAAGCCCAAATATAAATGTTGCTCCAAAATAAAAAAAATGCAATTCTTCCTCATTCAAAATATTTAACATTGTTAAGAGTAAAGAGTTTGAACATAGTAAGCTGGCGTCAAGCACTACTCAACACTCATTGATATGCCGGAGGTGACGCCTTACGTGTCCTTGAAGAACGAGGTATCCTCGGCTTGTTAGTAATTTCTCCGCGCATGCGCTTGCGCAACTGCACTAGTCTTGCCTTCACAAAACCGTGTCACTATTTCAAGTACAAGCTATGTGTCGCACGTTGAAATATATGTATAACTGGTAAACTCGCTAGTAGTGTTTCCAATTGGAGTCTAACAATTTGATTTCTTTATAGTTCGCCATCCTCGCATGCGTGGTTGCTATGGCCCGTGCTGGCGTAGTTCCTGCGGTAGCTGCTCCACTTGTCGCCGAACCAGTGGTTGCCGCCGCACCCGTCGCCGCTCGCCTGGAAGAGTTCGATCCTCTCCCCCAGTACAACTTCGGCTACAACGTGGCTGACTCCCTCACCGGCGACTACAAGAGCCAGAACGAGCAGCGCAACGGAGACCTGGTGCAGGGGCAATACTCCCTGGTGGACCCTGACGGCACTCGCCGCACTGTGGACTACACCGCTGACTCTGTGAACGGTTTCAACGCCGTGGTGCGCAAGGAGCCCCTGGTAGCGGCTGCACCAGCTGTGGTTGCTGAGCCCGCGGTGGTGGCTGCGCGCTATGCCGCAGCTCCCGTCGCCGCCGCCCCAGTCGTGGCCGCTAGGTACACTGCCCCAGTAGCATACACGGCGGCGGCGTACACAGCTCCCGTCGCTAGGTTCGCTGCATACACAGCACCAGTGGCTGCTGCATACGCGCCATACGCCCGGTACGCCTATCCCGCTGCTGCACCTGTTGTAGCAGTTTGAACATCTTTTTACCTGAACCAATACTGACAACTATGGCCAAATAAATTTTTTACTATATGAAAAATGCCTGTGGTCTTTGTTTTCCTGTCTTACAAAAATAATTTACGATGACACTTCAATCACCTTGTCTTAGAAGTCGAGTCCATGACATACACATGTACCTACACTAAACAAAATTAGGATGATTTAACAACGTTTATATAGCGTCATTATTGAAGTTCGAAAATTCTTAATCTCGATTAATATGCAACATGCCCTGACCTAGTCCGTGCCATAATTGAGACGTTCAATATTTTTTGCATCCATCTCGAAAACTTGGATTTAAAATAGTTTCTAATGTTAACAATTAACACTCACATAATCATAAAAATTATAGACAATCATGTCGCAAAAATCAACTTGATCGTTAGAGAGTTCGAAGAGAATTTCTTTCCAATAAATTATAAAAATAATTGTCCTGACAGACCTACATACTTCAAAAAAGCAGAAAAATTTTAGTTAATGACATTTGCCAATTGATCTGCCATGTCAGGCACAAAAAATAAACAGTAGTTAGATTTCCCGAATACTTTTGTATACTATATCTTGTATTTGTTAGTTTTTACAAATACCAAGCAATCATGGAGGAAAAACAATTGTTTGGCGCACTTACAGTGTATCGTGAGCGAGGTGCCTATTTACGTCGCTTGGAACAATTCGAAAAAGCAAATGCATCGTACGATGAAGCTTTTAAAAGCAACCCCGAGGATGTGCGCACGTTGACCGGACGCAGTCAGGTTTGTGCTGATGCGGTGCGGCCAGTGCAGGCCTACGCCGACGCCGAGCTCGCGCTCAAGCTCGAGCCCGGAAACATGAACGCACGCAACATGCAGGCGCGCGCCATGTACACCATGTCCGACTTCGAACGTTCTGTTGTCATGAACTTTCGCGGGCTCCGACTTCGACGTCAACCACCTTACTTCATGGAAGGCATAAACCAAGGAGTAGAAACTATTCAGGACTGTATTGGTGCTAACGCGGGCAATGTAATGTTAGATTTTTTGCCACTAATAAAACAGCTAGAAGCTGTACGCACAAATGAAAATGAAACCCAAAAACCTTTACATGTATCCCGCATCCCCAAACCTGAACGCAAACGTAAACTTACGCAAATGGAAGCTAGAAAACATAGCACCCTAGCTCGCGTTCTTGCTATGAAATATCTTGGGCCTATGGCATATGATAAGTTTTTTCTTCAAGAGCTTATGGAAGACCCTCGTATCAAATCAGCCAACTCAGGTGGAAGTCAGCAATTAAAAGAAATTGTAAAAGAAGCTTTGAGGTCTCTTAGCGAAAGACAAGAAATGTTGCGGGCACAAAGACCGTACTACACTATTAAATTGGCTGAAAGAGCAGATTCTAAGCACCAGAATAAGTATAGAGAGGCTGTATTGATACAGGAGCGTGAAATTGGAGCAAAGACTGCTGAGCGCCTGCTGAAACAGATCGAAAAGAGCATGCGTGAACACCGTATCATGGATTTGATTTCACAAGCTGAGCGTATGCAGATGTTCCTCGATATCAAGACTCCGAGGACGCTACCTGATAAAGAGATTTACACTGATCGTTTGTACAGAGCTGTTGGAGAAGGATACCTTTCCCAGCACCGCCTATCTTACACTCTCAGCGAACGTGGAAATCGTCGTCGTATTGCCTTCCTCATGGGTTTACCTGTCGGACGGCCTACGTCATTCGATTCTGTGATGGCAAATTATCCATACAAGTTTATTGATATCAAACAAGCTACAGAGAAGGTCATCTTAACTCTGGATATGTGTGAAAACGCAACTATGAAATGTTGGCTAATGTACGAACTGGCAAGATTACTTTCTGCACAAAAGAATTTCGCGCTTGCTAAGTTCTATGCTAAACGCTGCCAGAGAGAAGCACAAGAGTTAGGAAACATAACATGGTGGTTGAATGGATGCTTCATTTTAATGAGCGGTGATATGCAACAAGGTAATGCGAACGAAGTGCGCATACAAGTTGAAGAAGCCTTTGAGTGGTCGAAGAAACTACAAGACCCTGAACGAGTTCAAGCATTCTTATCAAAGTGTGCAGAAATGGCTACTGAGACGGTGACTGGAGATGATCGTAAGGCAATAATAGTGCGCGAGCGGCAGATCGTATCAGTAATGGATCCAGAACAACGCGTGGAAACTCAAGTGTTGTTCAAGCGTATGTCGACGGTGCCACCTGGGCGCCGCTTCTCGGTGTTGCCGCGTAAAGTGGAGGGTACTGGGGATACGCACTCGGAACGTAAGAGGCGCCGCCAACGCGGCCTGTCCGTCATCCCTGGGCCAGAGCAAGTGTTGCCTAAGCCACTACACTCTGATGTGGCCGGATACCAAATCTTCGATATTTGATTGTTATAAATTGATTCGTGGGCCATTATGCGTTTTTCTTGTTAATATCAAACACCAATACTGAACAAAGCTATCATTCCCACAAAATAGTAATCCGTAAAATGTGTAAACCGATGTAATTTGCTTTTGACTTTTGACCGTTAAGAAGTTTACCTTTCATCATCAGCTCACCTGAATATACGCAAAGAATACAACTCTTTAGTCGCCCCCATAATATTTTGTTATAGAATTATCCTCCAACTCCTAACTGTTATTATATATATAGGTATAAAGAATTTATACCTTCCATTACCAGTTCGTCCAGTCGCGAATGCGTGAATAGCTTAAGAAAAAACAAGAAGCACGTAATACATGCTTATAAAAATTAAGGGTTTTCCTCAATTTTCCTGGGATCCCATCATCAGAACCTGACATAACAAAAAACATTTCAAACAAAAAAGTATTTGAAAATCGGTCCTCAAAAGACGGAGATATCTGTGGACATACTTAAAAATAAACACATTCTCCTCCTTTTGGAAGTCGGTTAATAAAAGAAAACTATTTGAAAATAGACTTATCTATACTTTTACCTCTTTTTTGGTTTTACATAGATAGAATGAAACATCAGGCGAAAAGATGTATTCCAAAAATTGGATTCCGATATCGCCAACCCGTAGTGAGCCAGCATGGTGATCAATGCTCGTGGCAGTGCAGCAGTGGGACATTTGTAGGCCGGTGCAAGCGTTATTGGTGTTTTTCGGTTTTGATTGCAGATAAAGTAATATAATCGACCGAACGAATATAATAGTAATCGACCCGGGTTGACCTAGGGTTTATAGTTTTTAAGTTTCAGACGACTGTTTCTCTGTTTTTTCTTACCCCACCTGACCTTAATTAATAAAACGTATTATTATGTTAATGATGTGTCCGGGAAAAAACAACAAATTGTTTTCAATAAATTATAATATATTTACAACATGGCATCTAAGATCACGTGACAAATTTATTATATAACTTAATGATGGTAGTAAGGAGTAGAGTAGGCGACAGGGGCGGAGTGCACTACGGGAGCACTGTGGAAGGTGTAGGCTGGAGCAGCTTGGTAGGTGGCCACCTTAGCAACGGGAGCAGCGTATGCGACGGGGGCTGCCTGGTAAGCCACAGGAGCGACCTCTTTAGCGACGGGGGCTACAACCTTAGCGACGTGGGCGAGGGGCTCTCTGTGCACGACGGCGTTGAATCCGTTGTGGGGGTCAGCGGTATATTCAACAGTCCTCTTGGTGCCGTCGGGGTCAACAACTGAGTAGGAACCCTTTACAACATCACCGTCGCGAGTTTCTTGCTGGGACTTTGAGTCTCCAGTGTGTCCGTCCTGAACGTCGTAAGAGAAGCTGTACTGAGGATTCGCGTCGTAAGCCTCGACTTTGGCGACAGGGGCGGCGTACGCCACCGGTGCGGCGATCTTTGCTACTGGTGCGGTTGCGTAGTAGGCAGGGGCTGCTTGGACAGCGTGGCTGGTGTAAGTCAAAGGAGCTGAGTAGGTCACTTGGGCAGCTGGAAGAAGACCAGCATTCGCCAGGGCAACCAAGCAACTGAGAACGACAAACTGGAAAACAAACAATAAACAATATTAACCCTCAAAATTACATAATGTATATAATCTTCCTTATATATCCTTGCAATTATGTACCTTGAATGCCATTTTGGGATATGTGATTATGTTCGACAGCGAGATAGAACTGCTGCTTACAGTGCACGGTCTCGTTTTATATTCATCGCACGTCCACTCAAGTGCTCAAATTGGTGTGACGTCACAAGCCCAATCCAGTAATCGAACCTCATACATAAGACAGTTTATTGAAACTTTCGCTTTTAATTGAAGCGGCTAACCGCGGCAAGGTCGCGATCTTCAATGCGGAATGCGAGCCTGCCATCGTCGGGCGACATTCTGCGCGGGTCGCCATACTGCAGCCTGGGGCAACAAACTGTGTTCACTCGTCCGCTTATTATCCTATTAGGCACAATTAGGCCGGCTCTCAGTTTCCAGGTATCCAAAACAAATACTTAACCGTTGACCTTTCAAATAATGGTGTAACTATAGTGTTTAGAAAATTATAATTAAACCCTTTACCTGAAAAGTTCGTGTTACTGTGACCAAAACATACAAACATTTAGATTTTTTTTTTATGTGTGTATGAAGGTCATACATCAGAAATTCTGAATGAAATGTTTTAAGACAAACACGAAAAAATTACAGATTGGACCTAAAGTGCAAGTCCCAAAAAAATAGGTCTTCATAAAGAGGATTTACAGAGGATCCTAATCTAAATACAGACATAGCCTTGTTGTAGATCAAGCTCTCGCAATATATAACTATAATAAATAACTCCACAATCCTTGTATCGAAAAAGGAAATAAAAATCGTGTCAAATAAATGTATCAAAAGCGTTTATTTACATAAATAACAGTCATAAAAATCTAACAGTAAAGATATCAACAACAAAATTGTAATAATTCATCTAAAAGTAGTATGGGTTTAGCCTGGGTGCGAAGTAAGGAGCGGGCGCGGGGCCGAAGACGGGAGCGGGGGCGGGGGCCAGGACTGGTCCTCTCGCAAGGATGGGAGCGGGAGCGGGAGCGGGAGCTAGGACCCTGGCAGGACCGGCGATGACCAGCGGCTCGCGGCGAACGACCGCATTAAAGCCGTTAAGAGAATCAGCAGTGTAATCAACTATCCTCCTGGTTCCATCAGGGTCAACTACAGAGTAGGAGCCAGTCACAAGATCACCGTTCCTGTGTTCCTGATGGCCCTTGTAGTCCCCGGTTAGTGAGTCCTGCACGTCGTAGCCGTACGAGTATTGGGGCAGGGGATCGACGCGGGCGAGGGGCAGCGCGGGCGCTAACACGCTCGCACTCGCGACGCCCACCAGGCAGATGAATACAACAATCTGGAATGAGAAAATAATATTTTAAGTGAACCTCTAGTCGAAAAGCTTTTCAATTTAAGTGTGTATTTGAACCAAATATAATGCAGTGATAATAAAAATCATGCAATAGTAAAATCTCAAAGCAAATTAACTAAATTTGGTAGAGCCGTATGTCGACCCTAGCATATTTCAGATACATTGTTTAAAGCCAGTAAAATTTTATCTTCATTTCAATATTTTTTTCCTGAGCCTACGCATGTTGAATTATTATATTAATAATGCAATAGTGGAACTATTACGGCGTTACAAATATAATAGCATTGTGCAACAATAATAGAGTCATTGTATACAAGTGCGCCGTCCACTAGGCTTGCGACAGCTAAACCCTTTCTTCGTAACTAAACGCGATGAGAATAACAACACAACTTATACATGTTTGCATCGTACGCTTGCATTTAACTGAATTTTAATTAGATTTTGATCGTTTTCTTTACAGGCCAAATAAATTGTAACATGTAAGTCACTGCTGCATGTTGAGGAAAGCTTTGTATTTTGTACAAGTTTCCAAACTATTTTTTCTTTTGTCGTACAACTCGTGTAAAAGTATCGGAATTTTATAAATGATACGATTCTTGTATAGCACAAATAATTATTTATTTAACGGATCAAAGTTATTGTTTGGATATTAAGGAGCAAGGGATTACACGCGATGGCCGCTGCTAATCGCGTACTGACTAATTGCTCGATGCATATTTGCCAAAATAAAGTAAAAATGCTTACAAATATATAATATAGTGTACGGTTATATCGTACAACTCGATCAATTTACTCTTGGGCTTAAAAAACATAAGGAGATCAAACATTTATCCTTAATAATGAGCTGACGCGGCGGCGGCGGTGTCGCGAGTCGAACTCGCGACACCGCCGCCGCGTGATTAAGGACTCCTATTGAGTCAGAAACTAGTCGGGCGATCCCGAGAATGCGCGTGAGTAAACCGTTGAATCCTTAAATAATTATGAATTCGTCTCACGGAAGTTATTATAATAAAACAAGTCATATATATAAAGCAGTCTACTTAATTTCTTTTATTTTATGTATTTTAATCATTAATATTGGAAAGACGAAAGTGTCTGTAGGTAGGCAGAGCAATGTCAAAACTTCCCGAATATGGAGCGCCTCGGTTATTACGCATGCGCAAGATAGGTCCACAGTTATACCAGTTATACACTGCTGGAACGTTGGCTCAGTTATCAAAAATATTAGGATTGTAAGTAATGAAACACTCATATAAAACTTGAGGAATATGTTGTTAATGCTCCTAAACTTTGTTGCCAATGCCACAAGCACAATTGTTGTATCACATTTAGAACACTTTGCAGAAAATTTGAAAAATTATAGTTATTCAGAATGCCGGAATAGAAATTGAAAGCAATTAACACTGAACTGAATTTTGAATTAAATTAATATTAAAAGAAAGCTATTATAAAATATGATTCCCGCTCACCTTGGAGTCCATGTCTGTATGTGTGGGATGGGTTGGGCACAGTCCTCGATGTGGAATGTGATTCCCGTCGGGCGGCCCCGCGTTATATATCGAGCACCTCGCAATCAGGACGTGAGCTCCATACGCACGGCTTATTGAAGAAAGTGCTACGAATTACGCGACACCGATGACTCTTGCGATACATGTTACGTTTCACGAACTGCTTCCATTGATTCGTGATCGACCCGCTTCCGGGTTTGATTCATCGCCGAAATTCGTTTGGCCCTCATTCTACCTTCAGTCGTCCAAGACACAGCACCCTGCTACAAGCTACGAAATAAACGCAAGATTTTCTCGACTTTTATCTACGATTTTATCTACGTCCCGAGTCTAGGAGTCTTCTTCTTCTGTCTTTTCATTAAAGGAGGATCTATTTTGCTTTGCTTTTATAACAAATTATGTGTTAAAAGATCACAAAGTTCTCTCCAAATGGATAGTTTTCAAACGATTCTACAGAATTGTCATGCTGCTTTAAACCACTTTTATAATATATGATTTTTGCTATGGTTCTAATCGATTGGTCACCAATACCCGTCTATAAATGTTTCACTGCTGGGTACAGGCCTCATCTCTTTTAATTAAGGAATGGGCATTGATCACCAGTCACCACGCTTGCTCATTGGGGGTTGTAGATATCAGATCCCAATTTTCGGAATCCGGTTTCCTCACGATGTTTTCCTTCGCCGATAGCCTATAATGACAGAATAATTAAGAAAGTAAATATAATTTTGAAAAAGTTACACTGGTACAGGTCTGTACTTGGTTCGAACCTAGAACCTTGTGCACACAAGTCATTAAACCGCTAGGCCACCACGACACTCTCATAAGGTTGAACTTAGACAGCAGTCAGCTCCTCGTTGAATAGCTCTACTGAAAACAATACAATACTATTAATAAAAGTCTTAGCAGAGTGGCAAAATTGTATGGACTACAGAGAAAAAATACAAGAGAACATGTAAGCATCGCTCAGGGATCTTCCCTGGTATTAAGTATAATTAGGGTAACCCGTTACCGCCAGGCGGATAGTATGGTCGTTTACCTACTTACCTCGTAGTACAAAAAAAAAGTAACCGAAAGTGACAATATATTGTGCCGGGGATCACAGTAGTTTACCTCGAGTTCCCACATGTTCCCTAGGAAGAGGGAAGCTGACAAAGTCAATGAGGATTACACCAGGTAAATAAAAATAATATAATCAAGATCATTATTTTATTTTTTCATTGTATCAGTCTTATACAAATTTCATACAGGTATAAAAAAATAATTGATAAATGAATCTCATATTTAAGACTAGCTGCCCCGATAAACGTTGTTTTACAATATATTAACAAAAACCGGAGAGAGCCAACCTTATCATCTTTATCACCTAGGGATATAGAAAATAGTTTACACAGACCTACCAAATATACAGACACAAAAAAAATACAAATCTTTGAAGCTTTCGAAGAAAAGAGTTTTTAATATCATTGCAAGGAGTTCTACAGCCTATGTTGACATTACTGGTGGACAAAAAGAAGAAAAGTACATCCCACTTCAAAATCATAATCTGGTCAATTAGTTCATTCTCTATCTACGGTCAATACGGTCAATATGGCAACTTCCAACTAGCCAATTTTGCAATGGTTACCGCGTGTCCGCGTTACCGCATTGTCACCAGCCACCACAGAGTACATTTTACCTGCCAGCCACTACCTCAAAAATGTCAATGATCGCGTTACTATAGATAAGTATTACATATTTCTTTGGATGTAATAAACCAATTACGATGAAACAAAAACAAAAAGTAACGTCTAATTACACGCAACATTTCTGTATGAACAATTTATCTATTAATGTTCTGCTTTTGACGTGATGCCGTAACAACCAAACAGACACACAGATTTATTAAATGTATGGTAGATAAAGAAATATATTAGATATAGTCAGAAGATACCACTCCAAGATGTATATTCACAGCGCTGTAGTTTATAGTTAATTCTATTCTCCATAGCTGGATTACTTAGGAAGAGGTGAAGAACGGGCGAATCACGGTGCTTGACATTAAAAAAGAGCAACTTTTATGCCTATTTGAAATAAAAATAATTTTATTACGCCTGCTTTACTAATTGAAGAACGAAAAAGCATTTATTCGCGTCATATGCGACGGTAAGAAAAAAGTTGTCAAAAATTTCTTTTCTAAATTATATAAGCGGTAAAATCCAGATTTTATTATTTATAAAAATGATACCTCCTTGTTTTATTCAGTTACTAATATAATTTTCAGTTAATAATAAAGCTTACATAGGCAATATTAAATACGAATTTGATTACCTATGGAAAAGTAGAGGATGATCTTTCTGAGTATACCTATATAAAGTTAGTACAATTTTAAGTAGCGTTAATCGAGATCGTTAATTTAGATTTCATATGTCTACAATCTGATATGCTTTTGCCTTGTGTTCGGGCCTTTTATAGCTCGATTCCTTTTTTAGCTCCATTCCTTCATATTTTTGTTTTTATAAATTTATCTACACTATTATTTTTATTTGTTTGAACTTTGATAAGAAATACACCTTGTTGTATTCACAATTGTTCCTACTACACTGTTTGTATAGTAATACATTCTAATGGTGCCAACCATTAGAATGTCACATTATGCCTGGGTTGCATAGGATATATGTTTTAATAGAAAAAAATAGGAATAGCGGCTGGAGTCACAGACTACATGTAGTTTAGTACAAAACTCACTCATTTTATCTTTACACTTGACCTTCGATTGTTTGTGAGTAATAATAAAAAATACGAAGTTGTAAAAAAAACAATCATAATCTCTTCAAACATTTATATCATTTTGTAAAAAGTAAACAAAACCTACTAAACCTATTTATATGTACAATTCAAGTCTTTAGTCATGTCATAGCAGTTCGGTTTACTGTTGAATAGATCACCAAGCTGCTACTGGAGCGGTGTAGGCGGCGGAATAGGTAGGGTAGGCCACAGGAGCTGTGTACGCGGCCCTGTAGGCAGCAGCAACGGGGGCAGCAGCGTAGCGCGCAGCCACCAGCGGGGCAGCAGCTACAGGGGCAGCAGCATAGCGTGCAGCCACCACCGGGGCAGCAGCTACAGGGGCAGCAGCGTAGCGGGCAGCTACTACAGGGGCGGAAACGGGAGCGGCCGCATAGCGGGCGAACACTGGAGCTGCGACGGGGGCGGCGGCGTAACGAGCATAGGCGGGGGCAGCAGCATACCGCGCAGCGACAACGGGAGCAGCCGCCACGGGCGCAGCGTAACGAGCAGCCACAACCGCGGGCTCAGCCACGACGGCCGGTGCAGCAGCCACCAGAGGCTCCTTGCGTACAACAGCGTTGAAACCGTTCACAGAATCAGCGGTGTAGTCCACAGTGCGGCGAGTGCCGTCAGGGTCCACCAGAGAGTACTGTCCCTGCACCAGGTCTCCGTTACGCTGCTCGTTTTGGCTCTTGTAGTCGCCAGTGAGGGAGTCAGCCACGTTGTAACCAAAATTGTATTGAGGGAAAGGGTCGAACTGCTCGATCCTGGCGGCGACGGGCGCAGGCGCCGCGTACGCCACGGGCGCTGCGAAGGCCGCAGGCACTGCGCTGCCGTGAGCGATGGCCAGGAGGCAAGAGAGAACTACGAACTGTAAAAAAATAACGATAAGAGATGTTAATTGAAGATCAAGGGTTTTTCCAACATATAACACTGGTGCCATGATACAGTTCTACATAATTTTGCATATTTACAGACTCGTGAAAAAGAAATATTTTTCGTGAATAAAATTCACACATTAACAAGAATCAACCACGAATATTATTTCTTATCACTTTCTATGTTTTTTATCACTTTTCACAATCACTTTTTGTAACACTTCACGGTATCCAACTGTGCTCCGTACCTTGAATGCCATGTCTGCTGTTTGTGGTTAGGTGTGTTCAGGGGTGCTTGAAGCTGAGAACTGTACCCTTAGTTTGATACTAACGGCATTTATAGTAGTTGGAGGTACGCTTGCCTCATCCTGGTGGCATCTCCAAATTTAAATATGTTCAAGTACGCACGTACGAGCCGTAGCGACGCGGTGACGGTGGCGAGCAGCCGACGCTCGGACAAAGCCACGTAATGTGATGGAAAACATACATCACTAGTACCGTTTACTGAACATAATAGAAGATGTATCTCAGTGTGGCAATGTGACCGTAAAAAACACGTCGCTGACTGGTTAATTAAGACAAATGCATGGTTTGCAAACATTGCAAGAACGTGGCGTTTGACATCAAAACAATATAATGCCAGGAGAGTCAAGGCATTAGATAGAATATAAATGCGTATACATGTTATTTAGAAATACTTTCCGAAAAGTGAAATGGAATACAATCATTTGCTGTACAAAATAGTCCTGTAGCTGGGTGAAACTTAAAATGAAATTCAAATAAGGTAACACTATGATATGTACTAGCCTGGAAGATTGATTTTAAGCTCATAATTTATACTCGTATTATCATAATCTAATGCAAGATGTTAGTGACATAATAAGGTTCGCGCTAACAGAAAAAATTATAGCCAAAACTTGTTTATCATTTATCCCGTTGTTCCCTCTAAAAGCAATTTCATGAAAAAGCGTGATTCACGAGAAGGAAATCTAATCACGATATAAAAACGGTCACAGCCACGTGGACTTAGTTGGCGCCGACCCCAGTACAATGCAATCAAGTTTTGAATTAAAGATAACATATACATGTACAATTCGAAGGTAATTACGTAACTAACTTCAAGCAACCAAATAAACGATGTAGTAAGAATGAACCTTCTTTATTAATGTATTATTAATATTATTTATTGTATACCAGAAATTATATAGCATTTGAGGATACTACGTTGAACATAATGCTTACAAAAAGCGAATTCCTGATCATCGCGAAATTCCTCACAAGTGTTCTGGGATGTATACCCCTTATAAACGATATTTTCGAGAGGCGACATTCTACTTTTTCTTTCACCAGTGTCATACAAAGTTGGCACCTCTAGCTTACAGTGTTGCTGTGATCTTATCCTTTGCACCAAATTATTATAAATTCATATAGAATAGAATAAAATACAATATTCTTTATTCAATACCATTACAATGCAGTAAGCATTAAATTATACATAGCAACAAATTTATATTTTGGACTTTTTAGAAACACTCCAGGAGGCGTAGCAGGTGATGGAAGGAAAACCATAGATTCTCTACTTTTTTAACTTTTTGTATTGTTGTACAAATTTAGTACTCATGGGTTATTTTTTTGTGTGTATCATCAGTTTTGTAAAATAATGTAGGTAATCATGTCAGGGGTCAAAATATGTGTCAATATGAGTGTGTGTCCTCGCGCCGCGGTCGTGTCGTATAGAGAATAAATCACGGGCCAATTAATATTATTCACCACGATTGTTAGGCCGGTCACATAGCGTGGGTTTTTAATGAAGTATCGAATGCTGTCCTTAACTGAAAACTATTTAGTAGAGATAAGTACCTGAAAAATCTTTAAGTAAGGAGTAGTCTACCCAGTACCCACGCTACCTAGCCTTTTCCCAAGCTATATTGGTTTTGGATTCCAGCCTTTCCGGATTTAGCTAAATACCGTATAGGTATTTTCCATGGATTGACTGCGTATCTGACCTCAACAACCCGTCGCTGGGTAACTAGTAGGTAACTAGGTAGTATCCCATTAGTAAGACTAGTTGTCAGAATTTTAATGATTTATTTATTTATTTGGGACAAAAAACAGTTAGCAAATCGTGTAGCTAGTAACGTATAGTTGTGTTCGATAGTAATTCTATGGCTTGGCGTTTAAATTGCCTGCTCGGGAGTGAGAAGATGTCAAGTTCCATGAAGTATGAGTTGTATGTGAAGATTGACGTGTGATCAAAATCTTTTTTTTTTCATTGTTTTAATTTCTAGTAAATGACTCTCTTTTCGGTTTTCCTAACATCTTGTTCTATATTTCTTCAAACCTAAGTATTTGTCGTCGTATATTCTTTTTTACTGAATCCATCGTGTCCATGTAAATATTGTTTCGTAACTATAGTGTTAGTAATTATATTTAACGGAATATTTTAGACGTAAAATGAGATTATAAAAACAAACCATCGTCTTGTAGATATTATAAATATTTCATTCATTATCATCATCAACCTCCACTTTGTTTAGTCCACTGAAAAGTTTAAAACTACTTTTGGCTATGTCCACCTCCCGACTGTTAAATACAAATTCAAATTCTTTATTTGCAGAATATGGGTAAATAAACAAGATGTTCTTAAATGAATTTATAAATCGCCATAATCAGGCTCACGCCATGCAAATTTAAATGCAAATTAGGTACAGACGAATCAAACACAGTATCATGCAAACATATCCAGGAAAAATAGTTCATACAATTCCGAAAAATTTCAGCTTACAATAATAACATTCATTATTACATTCAGTTGTTAATCTTAATGCTAATGGAAACAATACAATACAATACATATGTCAAAAGAGCAGAAATAGTCTAAAGAGTATAAAGATTCTACCCCGTTACATACAATAAGAGAAATTAAATCTATACCAAGACTGTTTTACGCTCTTACATGCATTGTAAATTTGTAACCTAGGGTTGCTCCCTGACACCCTACATTAGGATGTACAATCACTTTACAGTACGGTCATAATGTAAATGATGTGCGGTCATTGAAATAAAACTACTTTTTACGGATCTATCGCGGCTTTAAAAGTATTTTGACTGCACGAATAGCCGAGTGGTATAGGTCACCACGCTAATTACCACTGTGCGCGACGTGCTGCGGGTTCGATCCCCGCATGGGTCAAGCTTGTTCCAAGTGTTCTTTGTGCATGTGATTTGAATGTTTGTGAAAACCCCCGCGACACAAGGATTAATTTACTTAGTGCGGGCGTCGTTTTTTTTTTTAAAGAAAGAAAGTTTTATTTCAATATCTAACATTCGTGTAAACCTGTCAGGTGAAAACAATATGTATTTTTGAGATCGGAAAACGAATCTAATTTCCCAGATTTGCCACATTTTGATTTGCCACTGTGATTGAGACAAAGACATGAATCTAAAATATTTATTCAAAACAAATCTGTAAGGTATTATTATATTAATAAAATAAATATATTTCCTACTTCACCTCGCGTTGTACTTACCTATAATTTACGATGTCCAACAAGTACTCGCGCTAAGACATGAGTAGCGGGTTCGATCTCCACTAAAACTTATCTAAACGCACCGGTCCAGGTGCATGTATGAGATACATCTACAAATCCATCCTCGAGACAAGAGTACATCTCAAGTTGAGTTCCAAGATAATTATTAGGTTTTGTTCAAAGGTCGAATGTATTAGACTAGATACAAACTTTCGTCATAGGAGTATTTCGTACCAAAATACAGGCAATATCATATCCTTTTCGAACTAATTAGGTTCAGCACGAATTAGCAATCAACTCAGCCTATCGCAGTCCACTGCTGGACATAGGCCTCCGCCTTCTGCAGTGGAACTACCGAGAACTGGGTGCCGTGTGTTATGGTGCGCAATCATGGGGTATTGCTTGCCCTAGTCACCACGCTGGGCGAGCGAGATAGTGACCGCTGTTTTATATTCGTTCTTTAGGAGAACACTGCTGCCAATTCTCCTTGTTTCTATGTTCCTTAGTCGCCTCTTATGACACCCACGGGTAGAGCGGGGAGGTTTTACTCTAAATAGCAGTCCCACGGTGAATCAGCTGTAATTAATCACTTGGCGATACTGTACCACGTGTAGCTCTTGGTAACGCACTTTTATTACTACACAAATGATAGTGGGATTAGCTTGTGCTCTCTTGTCATTTATGCTCCATCACTTCGCCTAGTTCTAAATGTCGCCTTGTAAATCTAGCTCTAAAACATTTTTTTGTATTTAATACACAATAAAACTATTGTCAGTACATGTCAAGGGTACGGAAACCGGTCAACTTTTAGGATACGGAACACTAAAAAGTAGTTGAGTATCTCTCAAATAATTTCATGATTCGCGGAAGTACTACTGATATAGATATTTGGCCAAGATTCACAGTAGAATTCACCAACTCTGTCCAAAATTTATTTTTAACTATGAAGTCATCAAAGAACTCATCTTTTATGAACTGAAAACGACATGATGTTTGATTTACAAAAAACTATTTAAGATAATTTGACTTTTGCTTACTTATTTTACTTAAGTGTTCATTCATTCATTAACATGTATGGAGCTTAATAAGTTTATTCAAAGAGTAAGTAACATGACAAAAACTTTTAAAATCTCATTAATTTATTTCATCGTAAAAAAATTGCTTAAAATAATCGTATAAAATCAAGTCTTTAGAGGTATACAGGCATCAGTAAGTCAACATGGTATTCAAGGATAGCGGTATCCGGCATCGTTGGATTCGACGATTTTAGCTGGAGCGGCACGGACGGTGGTGACCGGAGCGGGGGCCGCAGCCGTGGGAGCGGGCGCTGCATATGCTGCCGCTACGGGAGCGCGGTAAGCAGCCGCTACTGGGCCGGTGTACGCAGCAGCCACTGGCGCAGAGTAAGTAGCAACAGTGTAAGGACTAGAGTAGCCAGCGGCTACCGGGGCGTTGTAGGCAGCAAATGGAACAGAGTACGCGGCATAGGGGGTGGAGAATGCAGCACTGTAAGCCGCTACAGGTGCGGCGTAGCGGGCAGCTACGACGGGAGCGGCCGCATAACGGGCGTAGGCAGGAGCAGGTGCGGCAGCCACAGGGGCAGCAGCTACCGGGGCGGCGGCGTAACGAGCAGCTACAACTGGGGCAGCGACTGGAGCAGCAGCGTATCGGGCGTAGACAGGGGCAGGAGCAGCAACTGGAGCAGCTACCGCAGTGGTGACGGGAGCAGCTGCATAGCGGGCGTAGGCAGGCGCGACCGCGTACCTCGCAGCAGTAACGACTGGGGGGGCTGCTACAGCGGGCTGAGCCACGACGGGAGCAGCGGCTACAGGAGCGGCAGCATAGCGCGCAGCCACCACCGCGGGCTCAGCGACCACAGCTGGTGCAGCCGCTACCAGAGGCTCCTTGCGCACCACAGCGTTGAAACCGTTCACAGAGTCAGCGGTGTAATCGACGATGCGGCGAGTGCCGTCAGGGTCCACCAGAGAGTACTGTCCCTGCACCAGGTCTCCGTTGCGCTGCTCGTTTTGGCTCTTGTAGTCGCCAGTGAGGGAGTCAGCCACGTTGTATCCAAAGTTGTACTGAGGGAAAGGGTCGAACTGCTCGATCCTGGCGGCGACGGGCGCAGGCGCCGCGTACGCCACGGGCGCTGCGATGGCCGCAGGCACTGCGCTGCCGTGAGCGATGGCCAGGAGGCAAGAAAGGACCACCAACTGCAATGAGAATAAATAAGTTTAACCTACTTGTCATAACCGTCATCATTATCAATTTATTAAAGAATATGTAACACTATTTTTTAAACACTTCTGCGTTTGCATCTTATGTCATCTCTTTGTGTTCGTTTACTAAGTTTAAATTGTGTTTTTAATATTTTTGACACTTTTTATGAATAATTCATCACTGTTCACAATCACTTTTTGTAACACTTCACGGTATCCAACTGTGCTCCGTACCTTGAATGCCATGTCTGCTGTTTGTGGTGAGATGTGTTCAGGGGTGCTTGAAGCTGAGAACTGTACCCTTAGTTTGATACTAACGGCATTTATAGTAGTTGTTGGTACGCTTGCCTCATCCTGGTGGCATCTCCAAATTTAAATATATTCAAGTACGCACGTACGAGCCGGCCGATGGGACGACTGGACAATGCCACGTAAACAATGCGGCTACTTGTGCAACACACCTGGCCCACGAAACCTCGCGTCACACCGATTCTTCGCTCAATTCACAAAATACTGTGTTTTTCAGGATTTTCATTTTGTGAACTTCACGGTCATAATATCTTTAAAAGTGAAGTGGAAACAAGCATTGCATAACAATGGATTATTTGAATGTATTCGGTTGAATGTAGTGATCCTAGAACACATAGGCAACTAATGTTTATTTATCATGTGTTGACACTTGATTATTGTCCAGTGTTTTTGTTAAGGAATGTATGTACAATAATATAATTAACTGGATAAGTGTTGTAAGAACATTTTTATTCAACATAATAATGGGTTATAAAATAGTATAAATAATGGAGTTACTCTCCAGCACCAATAAAAACAACTAGCGCATAACTTTAGTTTTATATTTTTACTAACTTTAAATTCGCCAATTGTTCCATATTTATAGGATAAGTAGATTTTACTGCCTCGTTGGTCGCGAGCGCGACTGCACGAGGTCTCGGTTTCGATACCCGGGTCGGGCGAAATATATTAACTGAGTTTAGAAATTCTCAGTACTGCTCGAAATCAGGAAGTGTGGCGGTGTTTACATCCCGTGCCTCAAACAGCACGTAAAGCCGTTGGTCCTGCGCCTGATCCCTCTCCGGTCGTGTCGGTCAACCATCCTATCGGACTATGAGAGTGAAGGAATAAGTATGAGGATTGCGCACACACTTGTGCACTATAATATTTCCTGCGATGCGACTGCGACAAGCCTGATCTCACTTGAGATTGGCCTACGAGGCCGAAATTCGGTCTGGAGATTATTTGATTTTACCACGAAATTTTTTTTTTATGTTCCGGTACAGTCAGCAACAAAAATTTATGAACACCATCAGTTTAGTAAAACATCTAAAATATAATTTCAAATCCATAAACTTATGTTTCGACAGACTATAAAGCAATATAGCCATAGCACGAAGATTTGTAAAATTTTATTGCTTTTTAATATTTTGTAAATGTGATCATGCTTTAAAAATTTGCATATAAATTTAAATGTACTCCGTGCTATTATTGCGTACATAACATATAGCAATAGTGCTCTAGTTTCGGCGACGCACATTTGCGGATAGACGGCGACATTTCAAACAGGCTCTGCAAGAATTAAACTTGCTACACTTACGAAATGTATGTAAACATAAATAACATCCTTACAATGTTAAAACTAGTCAAGACAAGTTTGTGATGTCTCCGTTTCTGTGAACTAGAAATTATTCAAAGGTTTTGAAGGCTAAACTCACGAGGTGAGTTTGTATTCATAAACACGTGGATTCTCGATTGTTATTATATAAAAAACTAGACAACTGGAGTGAGAAAGAATTGAATACCATGCTGGACAATGAACAAAAGAGGCTGGACAAAGGAGGACGCACAATTCAAATTGTTTATGACTTTACTTCATTACTACAAAAAAAAATGATGCGAATAATAATTTTGATAAAAGTTTACTATTTTAATAGTAGAACTTACTAGACTGTGACTGTTACCAAATTATCCAATATTTTAATAATAAACTAGACTGTCAACTTTTGGCTATGGAATAGTTTTTAACATTCTTCGATTGTTTTCTGCTTATTTGCATGACAACAGTTTTCATCACAAAGTACATTTTACATATAGGGGTTTTCATGTGATTATATTGGCGAGGACGGAGGTCGTGGCGACTATTTTAATTACCAGCTAACGATATGAAAATTTGGGATCATATCAATCGTTATTCTACTGTGTTCCAGAAACTCATCTGGCTAGACCTCTCCCAAGCTATATGTTGGGTTCAGCTTCCAGTTTTACTGAAGTTAGCCCCATACTATATTTTACATGGAACGACTGCCTAACTGATCGCCATAACCCATTATTTGGAACTTCTCACACACGGCCATCTGATCCCAAACTAGGCAGAGCCTGTACTATGGTAACCAGACAACTGATAAATATACTTATATATTTCTAAATACATACATATTATCGATAATTAACAACCAGACACAGAACAACTCTACAATCTACTAACGCACACGCCCGTTTTTATATTTCGGCACATTTGGTTGTTCAGTGACACCACCATTACAAATGATTTAATATACAAATTGAAAATATTACACAGAAGTAACCTTAAAGTTAGTTTTATTGGAATCAGGTCCACCTAACAAAGTTAAGAGAGAGAGAGAGAGAACTTTTACTTCTTTCATTGCATGCTGCTTTGAATAATTTATCATGACTTCAACTCAGTGTTAATACAGCACTTAACCTTAATGCCGGCAGTAGAGCGATATATTATAGGCGTGGTTATAAAGCAGTTGACAAATTAATATAATTTGAACGTTTGACGACATTACCTGGGTTACCTTAAAAACATCAGGAAACTATATTTAGTCAAAAAGTTCTTTTTTTTTTCAATTAAATTGATTCCTTGCTATATACATATACATGTAAGTATATACATATCCCGTTATGTACTTCTTAAAAATTTAGTTAAAAGCATTGCATAGTGAACATATATTCGAACTACATAAAACTACATTTGCTCCAAGCCCAGTAATAATTAAATAATACAGATAGAGCTTTAGATAAGTTAATTATCCATTATGCACTACTTAAATGTTGGTGTACAATAAAGTATATTCTATTCTATTCTACGTGCAAATTATTAGATGACAGTAAGTCAGTCTACTCTTGCTTGGCCCAATATGGTCACATAAACATTATGCAATAGACAGCAGTTATTATGATAGAGTCCCTTTACACAAATATCGGCCTGGAAGCAGCTCATTTAAACCAGGTTTCATTTTATTTAAGGGCCATAGTTGCATACAAGTTGGTTTATTATGATTAAATAATTATTAATTATTATGTTATATATTCCAACAACTACTTGGACTTGGCTTGGCAGCTTACTTAGATCGTCTAATCTACAGGGAAGCAGAATGGTACAATAGCGTAATTATTACGCAATATGTACGAATGATTACATCTTAGGTAGTATGTCCACCCTTGAACTACCCTCGGGCTGGCAACTCATGAGAATGCGTGTGACATACCGCGGCCATTTTCCCGGCGTGCGCACGCGCGTCCTTCACAAGGTTGCCAATTATTGCGCAAGTACGGCGCATGCGCGGCGCGCCTGCCAACGTTTGCTAGAAGCTCATGACTTGAGGGGACCAGATGGGCATTGAAACTTCGATGAAGCTTGAAGTTTAATAAATAAACAGAAATTTATTGAAAACCAGTATGATTTCGTTAAAAAAAACTAATTCAAAATATTTTTATTTCCAGTAGGCCTTCTCAAGCACTTTCAAATACGACTACTATGATCTCCATAAAAGTCAATAATAAACTGTATTCTTTCACATAATATAATAATGTAAAAAAAATATATTATTTTATAGGTAACCCCGTACAGATCACCAGGCGTTAAGTTTTACCACGTGTACTGTTAGTGATCAAGGGATGTTATTATTGCAACTTAATTGTCACATAAGATTATATTGAAGAAGTATTTTCTACAGAAAGGTTCATACTGAAGAAGTATTTGCTACAGATTTCTGTGCTCTTTAGCATATGCTGGAAATATGTCTTCTAGAAACAAATGAACACGTCCATAGTAAAAAGATAGTAATATAATCAAATAAAAGCACATTCTGGTTCATCAGACAAAAAGACGTATACCTCAATGACTAAAAACCTTCTAAACCATTAACGATCCCATAATTCCAGTTACTTCTCGTTGTCAACAGTGCTGAGTACTACTGCCGTACGTGTGACCTTTTCAGCGCGTGCATTGAATAAACGTGACCTTTTACTGCTCCTGTCAAACATACATACTAAAACATGTAATAAAATAAATGCTATAGTTACACCTAAAGTGCTAATTATTTTTAAATGGCTGAAAAAGTCTGCCAGGAGCGGAACATAAACGTTTCAGAAAAATAACACTTCATTTTTATTTTACTTTGACATGTTTATAAAGATAAAATCAAAAAATAAATCCATTTAGCATTCATCAATCATTTTGACTCACATGTAGTCGCTCGTTGATGTCTTTTATAGGAACGAATAAAAGGAAAACTTCGTAGCATAAAAAAACCCTTCAAATATTTAAATAAATTAAAATATACGAAATATGTAAGAATATAGGAGGAATACCTCTATATTTTCATCATTTGCAAGTAAAGGTAAAAAAATTGGTACCATTTAAACGTAGGTAATTTAAAATATTTTTTCGTGACTTTTGTGTAAGATATTTTTATTATTTAGGTTATAATAATATAAAAAAATAGCACTACTATAATACAGCAGGTTACAGGTGCATAATACTGAACAACTTTTGGAAGGAACAAGGAACAAGGTCGAAATCTTAAAATGGAAAATGAACTTTTCATACAAAATGACAGGTCACGTGACTTATGCTTGTATGAAAAGATGATTTTTAATTTTAAGATTTCGACCTGTTTCTTAAGAAAAGTTGTTTAGTATTTTTATGAACTTGATTACCTCGTTGAATATACGCACTCCTTTTAAATTAATCCTATATAGGTGTAAAAACGTTCACATCCTGTCGATATAAACGAAACCTCTTTTAATGGTGACATGCATTTCGTTTAAAATCACTTAAAACATACATAATTCTCGATTTGGTATTTTCTAGATACATTTTATGGGATAATATACCTGCACAATCCCTTTTAGGACCGTGAGGATTTTTTGATGATGTAATATTTTTTAATTCTGCCTCGTTATTTTATAAATTTTAAATATTTTAAATATACTTATATATTTAAATTATCACGTCACATTTTATCTACGCTCGACCGGTAAAGGGCTATTAATATATTCGGTCGTACAATTATTCCGAAGTAAAACTCTCAAAGGAGGTTTTATTGAGTTATTGACCTCGATTCGATTGTTAAAATGCGTAAAGCGTTTGTGCCACAAGAAAGGTTTATATCGATACACACAGTTTAGATTATAAGTACTATCTTATTATAAGCTCATTGCTTATCTTAAAAATACAGGGTTTTTAAAAATAATTTGTTTTCTATAGACTATATTCAACGAGGTAATCTGGTGCATAAAATATAACAACTGTTCCCAAGAAACATAGGTCTTCTTAAATTTAAAATCGAATCTTAAAATTGGTAATCAACTTGTCATACAAACATAACTCACGTGACCTGGCATTTCGAATGAAAATTTCATTTTCCATTTTAAGGTTTCGACTTCGTTTCCCTGGGTGGTTCAGTTTTATGTACCTTATTACGTCGTAGAATATAAGCACTCCTTTTACGTTAGATACCAGCAGGCATTTTACATGAAGCGCCTGAATCTACTCTCGATAAACAATAGTTATTATTTCCTAAAATACAGCCGTCTCCATTATTAAGGTTATAAAAACTGGAAAAGAGTTTCGATAGCTTCGGTCTCGAATTTCACAATTTCTGTCCATAATAGTGTGAGTTACTTTGTAACGATATTTTCCTTAACCGTTAGTCAGTAGTAGTTACTAATTCATCACGATTCCGAGCGCGATAACCGAATAAACTATTGCGCAAAGGGTATTCAATTCATACACGTTTTTATTTTATAAATTGGTTATTTTTTTTTGTTACCCAAAATAATTGTGACATTTTACATAACTTCATTCTTTATAGCCCTGTAATTTTATTTAAAAAAAACACATTATATTCCTCAAGAACTTGAACCCGTAACCTTGCGCTCATCCGGTCCCAATAAAATTTCAGCCCACCAAAGTTCCAACTTCATGTATCTTATTGCATAGTAAAGAGTCCTTTTACGCGTAACAGTGAGACCGTGTGACCTTGCTGGATTTCGAGCAAACAAAACAAAAGTTCAATGTTATTTGACCCTTTGTTGAAGCCAGGAAACCACTGTTCCACTATAATGATTATCTCTATGATAACTGCAAAGTTAATTGAGAGTTGGACAGCTTAAGGTTGTGCAAAAATATATTTAAAACGTTGGAATATTCACCTAACTTATGTATCAATTCAATAATATTATTCAAAGTACCACTTATGTTTTGATTTGTGGTTAGACTAAGACTTTTAACTATCTTACTTTTAAACAAACTACATCATAAAAACATCATATATGTCCGCCCTTACATACCTTAATATTTCATTACCGGTTTAAATAGAAAAACTCTTCTCCAGTTGTTCAAATAAAGAATGACGAAACAAAAGAATAAGTTTGACATTGTGACTAAACTCTCCGGTCGTTACTGGCCATGTTACATCTAAAATTCAAATTTAGAGTACACACTGTACCTAGTTCTTAAAAAGTGGTGCATAATCGCCTTGACTCAAATTATTGACCTCATTGGTGTTCAGGAATGCGTCAGAGACTTGCGACAGGCTGCGACGCAGAGCGGTCTGCTTTATATTCCGCTACCAAACTCGCCGCGAACCTAAACGCTTTCCTTGACAATTCCACAACTGAACATTACTCTGATTTCATGTAGCATTACGTATTTCGAACATCTACAAATTTATTTTAACTACACGAGGCTATTCTATATTTAGTTATCAAACGTTTAAAATACTCATTCCTTATTAATACGCAGGCTGGTATTATTTTAAGCCCTTGGAACAACCTTGTGGTCTTGTTACGGCTTATTACTTGCAAAGACCTCCCTTTACCAATGTAATAGCTTAGGTATACTTACTTATCGATTTTTAATTATCCAAACACAATAATTAAAAAAATAATGCATTCAATTCAATAAGAAAAATAGTCATCGAAGCTTTAAGTTTTTTTAAGCCTCTGGGGTTTTTAACTTATTGCAATTTTTGAATTTCCCACAACAATTCTACTTATCATAAATTGATATTTTAACATCTACTTAAACCTAAATTTTAAATAAAATCAAAAGCGAAATAAATTTTGAAAGCATAGAATTAGCATTTTCCTATCCATTTGCAATAGAATTCAACGAAAACTTTAAAAAATACGTTTAACATACATTTTATTTATTACGTACATAGTACACACATATTATGTGAGACACATTAGCATAAGGTGTAAGGTTGTCAGCTGACACTTGGCACGTGACGAAGAAAGTTAACGACTACTAAGTGTGTTATCATGATGTCTGATAGACAAAGATTGCCGTTTTAGGTCGAAATATTCGTCTAAGCACATAAAATATCGTATTAGATTTTCTTTTTTTTTGTTTTTTTTTTTTTTAGGAAAAACTACGCCTGCACGATAGAATTTAATCCTTGTATCGCAGGGGTTTCACAAACATTAAAATCACACACAAAGAACACGCAGACTTGGAACAAGCATTTATGGATCATCGAACCCGCAGCACGTCGCGCACAGTGGTAATCAGCGTGGTGACCTATACCACTCGGCTATCCGTGCAGTAGATTTTAAATATAGGTAATACACGTTTTAGTTAAATGGATTTATTATTAACTAGCTTTAGTTCGCGGCTCCGCTCGCGTGAGTCTCGGTTATCGCGGGAAAAAGCCTATAGCCTTCCTCATTAAATGGGCTATCTAACACTGAAAGTATTTTTCAAATCGGACCCATGGTTTCTGAGATTACCGCGTTCAACTAAGCAAACGAACAAATTCTTCAGGATTATAATATTAGTAGAGATTTAAAAACGAGGTCACCTTAGTATTATAAACTTGAAAGTTTTTATTATGTATATAGGTGCTAGGTGTGCCCCGCGGTTTACTTGATTAATTATAACGTTTGTGTTAAACCAGGTTTTCACACAAACCTCCTACCTCCATACCTAATTGGTCCAGCCGTTTAAGCGCGAAAAGTTAATTTAGTAGAAAATTCAGGCAAACGGTATAATAAATAACTAGCTTTTTACGATAATTTTTAATATATTATCATTATTATGATAATAAGGACTAAAGAAAATTAGCGGGAGTTAAAGATGTGCAAGGGCACCCGTGTCCACTTACCATCAGATTTCTGCCATAGCTACCTTGCCTGATTGCCAAAAGTACTAAAACAAATCAGAAAACTGTAATAATATCTGAATTTAAAGCCGTGGTAGCCTAATGGCTAGGGCATCGGACTGGCGATTATGTGGTCGCGAGTTCGAATCCCTTCCATTGCTCTAGCGACTTGAACTCACACGTAACACAAGCATATATTTAGCTAACCACGAGGGGTTAATAAGAATACAAGTAATGTGCGACCCACATTGCTAGTAAACTATTAAAAAAAGAACTTAAATTCTTCTCTACCTAATTGTCTACAAAAATTATATTCCAAATATCGTCCAAGGTATTACACCACGCAACTAGACCAAAGATTGTATCGCAATTATTATTATAATGGCACTATCTAAGATCAGTAAGATCTTGACTTTATAGTTTTCACGACCAGATTCGACTAACGCTATTTAAATGACAACTGGCTTTCGATTGCTTTACAGACTGAACAAGCTAAAGAGCACAGGCGGGCCCAATTAATTGCACTCGTATGTGTTAATATCAGAAGTAATTCCGATGCAAAATTAATGCATTTAAGCCATGCTTGAAGGTTGAAATACTAAAACTGTGTCGTTGTATATAAGTATATAGATTTCATATATGTAAGGCAATCTAAAATTATAACGATTGTTTTTTTTATTTTGAACCCGAATTGTCCCACTGCAGAGCAAAGGCCTCCCTTCCTTCCTTCCATTCTCCTCTCTCAAGGGCTGATTAAGGCTACTCCTCAAGTTCATCCATCCATCTCCGCCTGGGTCTTTCACGTGGCTTTCGTCTGTTGGGGAACCAAACTTTTCTGACTGTTGCCAACATTTCCACTGGCATTCAGCACACATGCTCGACCCAGTCCTACTTCATATAGGCAATCTAGAATATCTAGTTTTTTTTTCTATGATCAATTACCTATTACTTTGTCATTATTTCAAGTAAAGCCACTTTACAATAATAAGTATCTATGACTGTATAGACGAAAGATAGCTATATTTTTTTAAACAAGTAACAAACAGGGAAAATATAATAGAAATAAAGCTTAGTATATACATACATAATGTTCTAAAAACCAAACTACTTAGGTATAATAATTAAAAGGTAATAATTTAACATAATATTGAAAAGAAAGAAACAGAGCTATAGAAATTTTAAGCTGCACTACGAGGTGTCAGACTGATACCAATTACAAATAAAATAAAATATGCACATGTATTTAGTGTACAGCCACGCGACGGACTTTTTACGTATGTAAGCATTGTAGAGTCAATTGCACCATTTAAAGCGTGAACACAATAACTAAACATATTCCAAAGATTACGGACAACTGCAGTTCTTGTGTCACACGATACGTATCATTGTCTAGATGGACGCATACAAAGCACAGACTTTTACAAAACAATTCAGTTTTAATACCAAACAAGAATCTCTTTGTGTGTCACTGCGACACAATATACTGACTTGCAAAATACACTTAAACGTCGCGAAACTTATTTAAACCATTGAATATAGTTCTGCAGATTATGTTATTATTTAGTAAGAAGTTAAATGCATAACAACAAAGCGGCGGTAGCCTAATGGATTGGGCATCTGACTTGCGATCGTAAGGTCGCGGGTTCGAATCCCATCGATTGCACTACCGACGTGAACCCACTCGTAACGTAACGCCAACATTTAGCTTCACACGAGGGAACCACATTACTAGCAAACTTGAAAAACAAAACATTAGTTAATGAACAATCAAGGCTCCGATACTACTGAACCGATTTTATAAAATATTTCACTGTTGCAATGCTGCACTATCCCCGGTTCACATAGACAATATTCTATTTTCAAAAATTATAATAAGTTACAGACCGCAGACCAAACTTAATTGTTCTCTTATGACATTGAAATAAAACTACTTTAAACGGATTCTATCGCGGTTTATTTTGATTTTAGTTCCCGACGTTTTTAATCCGTTTAAAATAGTTTTACTTCAATGTCTAATAACTATTCGCGTAAACCTCAGAAAACAATTCAAAAACCTCAGAAAAAGCACCAAATATGTTCTCTTATGAATCAGTCACCAGTTAAGCTATTTAACTGCTAGTTGCGACTGTTAATCGTCAGTTATACTGCTGTATGTGAATAACAAATAAGCTTTCACTGCTTCCTCACGCTTCTGTGAATGCAAGCAGCTGATACAGATACCTACGTGTCTTAATTCTCAGGTAACGCACCGCACATTAATTAATCTGTCTAGCTACACCACCTGCTGGGAAAACCTATTACGACATCCATATTATAATTGAATCTAATTGAAAACATTATCATCAAATGAATGACTTTTATTCCGTAAAAATCGCTCGCCTCTCAAAAAAGAATTTAAACATTTTAAACATACCATATCAAAAATAAAAAATAATTTAGTTGCCTTGTAGTAATATCGGAACAGATCTATAACGTTAGGTATTCGGCTTCGCTCAAATTAATCTCTTTAAAAAAAAACAATTTCCTTGGGCGTTTTCTTTCCAGGCCATGATTGCCCAAATCTGAAAAAAAAAAATCTGTTCAATGTTATTATACACTCCACAGGGGTCGTGCGGCCGTTGCATCACGCCCCACGAAGCTTGAGGAATGACATTAGTAGAGTCGAGCAGCCAGCGCACCGAGAGCACGAGTTGTGAAGCTAACGTGATGCTAAACGCCGAATATTCGAGTTTTCAAATGAAATTTGTGCTAATTTAATAATACTAGGTCTAGTTATGTATTATAGTGAAGTTCAAGAGATTTAGAAATATTTAAACCGATAAAACATTGTTTTGTCGCCAAAAAGCTAATTTAATTTTCATTAAAAAAATATAGAGTTATTTTCTATTGTGAAAAATAAAATGTACACCGACGTGCAAAAAACCTTCTAAATCTTTAGACTTAAAGCAAAGAGAACTTAGTATTAATTTTACGTTAAAAATCAAGAAACTGCACTTAAACACTCGTCGTACAATTAATCCATTAAACGAATGCCAAAGTAAACTCAAACCGGTCTCGTTATAAATCGTTTATCTCCGGTTATCAACAAGTATCTTCTGGTTACCTAAGCTGTCATTAAAGTTGGGACGGACAGCAGTCGGATAACAATCGACATTACACGTATATAATGTCAAGGTGGAGCCCTCTATTGTTTCAAATGGCTATACGAAGCGCGAATCACAAGTAACAAATTTTAATGAATAACCATTCATCGCGCTGTCGATAGCAGTGAAAGATTACAGCGCAAGCCGTGACAGTTTTAATGTATGCACATAAATTCGGCAGTTGCATGCATGCTAAATATTTATATACTAACCTATTGTTCGTAAACGGTCACTAATGATATAATTAACGTTATTTAAAAACTGACCTAGTGCGTTTCTAGTCGTCAGTATAGAGTTTCAATAACTTAGCACGTAATTTACGCCTGAAGAATTTAAACACTCCTCCATATTGAAAGGCTAATAATAAAATATGTGTGATTTCTACATAACTAAGAACTTATTTACTTACAATGTGCGTACGATTACAAAACCCTTCCCTATTCATGAATATAATAAAAATGTGAAGTTGTCCAAATGCAATCTACTATAAATATGAATCTAATCGACATTATTTAGTTACATGAATACTGGAAAACTGAGTCACCTTTTGACATTAAGCTTTAGGCACACATTTACACTCCACACATCCACATAAACAGCGTTAATAGCAGCATAAACATGAATGCTAAATGTATAATTTATCGGACCTTATTTTCTTTTACTACCACTAAACGGTAATTCGTTCGTCATTTGTGGGAGTTTATTTAAGTATTCGCGACACCACCTAACCTTTGTTATGCGATATTGTAAAGCTGTCAAAGTAATCTTATTACGGCGACCTTGGACCAGATTATGAAGAAAACAAGTCGCCGCTTAGTGTTACGTGGTGAATACAGCCGTACAGGTAATTACGAGTGGACATGTGGAATGGTAACAGATGTTCGCAAATTGCGCCGATGAACTTTAAATCGTTATCGTATCGAGCCAACAGCAACTATAAAATGAATATCAGTCGTTATTTATAAATCAGAACAAGGACAACAATGTACCAGCCGTGTGGGTAACATACAAGTATTACATACAACTTATACTACATTAATAAATGCTATAGATTCGTTTATTGGTCTAAGCCAAATATATCGTCACGCTACTTTATCGTAAACGACAAGTAATTGAGTAATCAATATACCATGCAGATTTAATTATGACGTATTTTCGGCAGTTCGCCTTTTTTATACAGAGGTGTGAATAATTTATCATTTTGATGAAATTATTAAGAAGTCTTTTTTAATAATGGGAATCAATCTTGATAAAGTATGAAAGGTTATAATAAAAGTTTCACCTAAACTTGGTTATTTATTACTGCTTACAACTTAGCAACTTTTTCCTAAGCTCATTCTGAGAATCGTTCGATAAATATTTATAACGGCGCCGTTTTCCTTAACACTGAATAACTGAATCGCGTAGGTACACATAACTTAATGAAACAGCAATGATTACAGTAATTTGCGGGTCATTTTCTTGCCGGAGGTCCTTCGATTCCCACCCAGGACAAATCTTTGCGTGATGAACACGATCTGTTCTGTCTTTATCTATAATATATATGTATTTATAAATATATAAGTATGTTTATCAGTTGTCGGGTTACCATAGTACAGGCTCTGCCTAGTTTGGGTTCAGACGGCCATGTGTGAGTTGTCCCAAGATATTATATATTACTTAACATTATTATTAATGCAAAAATTAATTAAACCGGGATTAATTATAACCAATACCATTTTAATTTTTTTCCTTACCAATATTTTTACAAATCTGAAACCTGAGAAAATACCTGAAAAAGACAAACGGAACCCTTTTATTATAGGATATTTGTTCACCGTCTGTCCGTCCGCCCGTCTGTCTGTCAAGACCCTTTATCTCAGAAACGCGTAGATATTTTGATGGTTGGGATCTACAGACCCTTTGAAAGGCTAATAATAAAATATGTGTGATTTCTACATAACTAAGAACTTATTTACTTACAATGTGCGTACGATTACAAAACCCTTCCCTATTCATGAATATAATAAAAATGTGAAGTTGTCCAAATGCAATCTACTATAAATATGAATCTAATCGACATTATTTAGTTACATGAATACTGGAAAACTGAGTCACCTTTTGACATTAAGCTTTAGGCACACATTTACACTCCACACATCCACATAAACAGCGTTAATAGCAGCATAAACATGAATGCTAAATGTATAATTTATCGGACCTTATTTTCTTTTACTACCACTAAACGGTAATTCGTTCGTCATTTGTGGGAGTTTATTTAAGTATTCGCGACACCACCTAACCTTTGTTATGCGATATTGTAAAGCTGTCAAAGTAATCTTATTACGGCGACCTTGGACCAGATTATGAAGAAAACAAGTCGCCGCTTAGTGTTACGTGGTGAATACAGCCGTACAGGTAATTACGAGTGGACATGTGGAATGGTAACAGATGTTCGCAAATTGCGCCGATGAACTTTAAATCGTTATCGTATCGAGCCAACAGCAACTATAAAATGAATATCAGTCGTTATTTATAAATCAGAACAAGGACAACAATGTACCAGCCGTGTGGGTAACATACAAGTATTACATACAACTTATACTACATTAATAAATGCTATAGATTCGTTTATTGGTCTAAGCCAAATATATCGTCACGCTACTTTATCGTAAACGACAAGTAATTGAGTAATCAATATACCATGCAGATTTAATTATGACGTATTTTCGGCAGTTCGCCTTTTTTATACAGAGGTGTGAATAATTTATCATTTTGATGAAATTATTAAGAAGTCTTTTTTAATAATGGGAATCAATCTTGATAAAGTATGAAAGGTTATAATAAAAGTTTCACCTAAACTTGGTTATTTATTACTGCTTACAACTTAGCAACTTTTTCCTAAGCTCATTCTGAGAATCGTTCGATAAATATTTATAACGGCGCCGTTTTCCTTAACACTGAATAACTGAATCGCGTAGGTACACATAACTTAATGAAACAGCAATGATTACAGTAATTTGCGGGTCATTTTCTTGCCGGAGGTCCTTCGATTCCCACCCAGGACAAATCTTTGCGTGATGAACACGATCTGTTCTGTCTTTATCTATAATATATATGTATTTATAAATATATAAGTATGTTTATCAGTTGTCGGGTTACCATAGTACAGGCTCTGCCTAGTTTGGGTTCAGACGGCCATGTGTGAGTTGTCCCAAGATATTATATATTACTTAACATTATTATTAATGCAAAAATTAATTAAACCGGGATTAATTATAACCAATACCATTTTAATTTTTTTCCTTACCAATATTTTTACAAATCTGAAACCTGAGAAAATACCTGAAAAAGACAAACGGAACCCTTTTATTATAGGATATTTGTTCACCGTCTGTCCGTCCGCCCGTCTGTCTGTCAAGACCCTTTATCTCAGAAACGCGTAGATATTTTGATGGTTGGGATCTACAGACCCTTGATGCTGCGAAAAATCAAACTTCTATGTTAACGTAAAATAAAGTTAAAGGCCGTTTACGCTTATAACGTATATTTCGACACTCTTGAAGGAATCAAAATTAATAGGGTACTTCCCATCAATGACCTAGAACCTTGTTTGGTAAGTAATATTGATAAACAAGGTGTAGAATTGCATTTGTGCCAAAATTCAGGAGTTTTTAATGTAAGATATATACTGCAATTACAGGAAATAGTGTAAAAACCATACATTTGTAAATAAAACATGAAAATGTATGGTCTTTGTACGGAACCCTCAGAGGGGAGACCGATTTGCATTTGTGCGGTTTTTAATATTTCTAAACAGTGACAGGGTTTTCTCTACCTTTCAATCAGAGAGATTATGAACTATGATGATAGATACTCAGGTACAAAAATATAGTTTAATTTACCTATGGTAGAGTAGGTACCTAATATTGATGCGAGGCTTTCAGTGGAACAAGTCAAGCCAGTTCTGCTATTGTTTTCAATCCGAGGCCTAACGATCGTGGGACCAAGGCCACTGACCTCAGCTAATTAATCTCCGAAATACATATCTGTGTGTATAATCTGGATGTTAGATATTGCCGCTAATACTTTATTATTGAACATGATCTGTGACGATGTGGAACTAAGTATTTTATATTTTTCACAATTTATAAGTAAAGAAGTTTTTTTTTATTATTATGACTTTGTCTGCTTAAAAAAACATACTTTTTAAATTATACGTTAAATTACATGACAGTAAGTACCTGTCTAGATAGATTATTAATTTAGCTTTTATGTAGATACACAATCGTCGAGATTTTTCACAAGCTTTTTATTACGAGTTATGATCATGCGCTGAATGTAAATCGGAATTACTTTCTTACTTATAAGATAATTTAATAGGCAAAAAAACAATTATTATTGATTATTTATTTTATTATTACCAAGATAAATAGATTACGTATAATTGTAGTATTTTACAAAGAACATTATTTATTATTCAAACCTTATAACTTTTAACACGTTAAATCAATAGCCATAATACTTTGATAATTAACCTTGTCTAATTTAAAACAGGATGATTATAACGTAATAAATTTGGACGAAGGCGTGGCATCCTTGGGCCGTTGAGCAACCGAACATTACTTAGGTACAACAAGACTACACGTAGCGGCGGTAAATGTCGCTTCAACTCTTTATGGCTACCTAATCTGTAGCTTTCGTTCTACATTATGTATTTTTTCTAGTGATTTGCTCCACAATAAAGATATTTCAGTTCTTACACAATTCCTGTACCGTTCAAGTCCCAACGTTAGACGCACAAACTGCTTAAAACGTGGGTTTCAGACATAAGTTAAACACTGCTCAAAATTATCTATATACTTTTCTAAATATTTTTATTGACATTTAAGCTTTTTAAACTGTTAGCCATTTTTACGTCTCTAATATTATCAGAAGCCACGGTTCCTTTCATTCAAGAATATCAGGTCAATGGTGACAAAATTAAATTAGTGAGACAATGAAACAAATCCAAAACTTACTTGTTAGGTATTGCGTAACATCTGCAGTGCAGATTACATGATTCATTTAGATAGTGAGACTACGCAAGCTATGGAGTTGAAAACTCTACTCATTTTTATTGGAGGATCGTTAATGTGTATAAGTATGTCCTGGGAGTGCCTATATATTCATTCAAATCGTGATTTTATGCCTATAAAATTCTACATTCCGATTACCTACTTAATTATTTTTTATAGATAACTTCTATGTATATATGTAAAAAACAATCATTATGCACCTTCGTTCACGTTCCGCCTATCTGTTCAAAATTCAGGCATTCAACTGATGTTATTATCAATTATTTTTATATATAAACTATTATAAACAACCGGTAGATTTATATATATATTATTGTATTTATCTTCCCATCTATACCATTTAAGTCACCCTAATTTTAATTTTTAAAAAATCGGTCGCACACAAAACTGCATTTAGGTATATTAACTCCACAATGTACTTAATAAGAATGTTAAATAAGTATAATATCAGAGAAAATAAGTCCCTAGTTTATGTAGCAGAACATCAAACTGGATAGCAGTGTTAGTGACGCCGCGAGTAGCGCGGGCGGTGACCGACTGCTCTGATTACGGCGACCTTGATCTGTGCCGACAAGGGCCGACTCTTGTTACGGGAAACTTCTTTAAGAAGCAGTTTGCATGGCTGTGGTAGATACCGGAACTGTTATCAGACTGCGAAAGTCCGACTTTCGGTGTCAAGTCTGTTGAAGCTTTCTGCTGCGTCACTCTTCAAGTTCGATTAACTTTCGCGAAGCAATAGACGATTCCAAAACGCATTAAATATTTATGATGTAACTACTTTACCAGAAAAGTAGAGCCACAAAGTAGAGGCAATAAACTCAGTGCATATGTATTATGAAGCACTGAAGTCTTTAAATTTTTTATAAAATGGGGGGACACCAGAATATAAAGTTAGTGGGATTTAATAGACATATTATACCTATATATACCTTCCAATACCTAAATTATTATTTTAAGTTACTGAACCATATGGATATGTCTTGAATTTTGTTATATAGACGCTATGAAAGTAAAATGTGCTTAAAGTTCCAAATATTGCACAGGTATTGTCAGCAACAAAAGTTGACTAAGTAGGTAATCAGTTTTAAAAAGCAGTAAAAGCTCAACTTAAACTCGATATGAAACGGAATCAAATAAGTCATATCACGAAGGTTTATTTCGCTATGATATTTTTAAATTAAGATTAGTTATATTTTGGGATTTAATTAGTTTAGGTGTTTGGTGTTTCGTAAATCTAATTCTGTTCATCGAATTTTGTAGCTGGCTGGACGTTATCTTCTATTATCTTCTATTAGATGTATTAGTGAGAACTGTGAGAGTGATGGTTGCAATGACAGTTGAATCCGTATAAATTATAATGATGTATGAAGTATGTATTTGACGATCATTCATCTTACAAACTTGACCGCACCAAGGTTCACTAACCAGTTTCTTCGAATGTGTAGTTATCATACTATGTTACCAACATGCTTACCTAAACTATGTTGTCGTAATGTTTATAACCTTAACGTGGATAAATGCAGTAGGATGAATTTAAGCACTATATTATTATGTGCTTAAGTTGTATGTTAGAGTGTGTTTGTGGTACCTAAACATTAAATAAATTCCTTTTATCAACTTAATCAAATCTATTAAGAGGAATTAAATCTACAGTGAGGATGAGCTTATCATTATTATTTACTTATTTCAGGGATGTGCCATATTAATGGCACAATAGGAACCTACAGAATTAATAGGTATTTGAGAAGTTATGTAGATGTATTGTATAGATAGATGAGAAGTTAAGTAGAGGTATTGTATAGATAAAGAAAAGTTATGTAGAGGTAATCAAAATAAGGGCTATGAAAAATAATTAAAACTGCTGAAAAGTTTAAAGCTATCGAAATAAAATTTCTTTCGATAGCTTTAAACTTTTAACTGTTAAAATTTCAAGTGTAACAATCTAATACTATCAAAAAAATCATAAACTTTCATTTTTATATTAAAAGCTGGTAAATACGACGACAAATATCTACTTGCATCAGTTGTAGAGTAAGATTTATTTTTTATTTTTATTCTTATTTAAATGTACTAAGTATTTGACCGAAAACAAGGAGCTTCCTAACACACCTATGGGGACTATATTAATAGCGCCCTGGGGCTCTAACTCACGGCCATGCGACGTCGCTCAGTGAAAGGGTGCGCCCCCGCCATCTGTATAAAAACTACAAGCTCTCCTCGCCAGGCATCATTCAACATCTTCGCCCAACTCAATCACCACACAATGGCATTCAAGGTACTACAGAAACAAATAATCAAGCACATTTACTAAAACGATAGTCAAAATATAGCAACCGTTCAATAATTGTTAATTTTTTTTGCCCACAGTTTGTAGTATTCGCCTGCTTGGTGGCAGCCGCCAGCGCTGGAGTGTACCCAGCTGCTCCAGTCGCATACGCGGCGGCTCCAGCATATGCCCAACACGCATATGCCGCCGCTCCCGTAGCGTACGCCGCGCCCGTCGCCAAGCTCGCCGTCGAGGAGTTCGACGCGCACCCCAGGTACAGCTTCGCGTACGACGTGCAGGACGGTCTCACCGGCGACTCCAAGACCCAGCACGAGACCCGCGACGGAGACGTCGTGCAGGGCTCCTACTCCGTGGTCGACCCCGACGGCACCAAGCGCACCGTGGAGTACACCGCTGACGACCACAACGGATTCAACGCTGTCGTGCACAGAGAGCCCCTCGCTCACGCCGCCAAGATCATCGCCCCCGTGGCAAAGGTGGCCGCCCCTGTTGCCTACCACGCTGCTCCTGTCGCCTACCAGGCCGCCCCAGTAGCGTACCAAGCTGCGCCCGTGGCTTACCAAACCGCCCCAGTCGCTAAGCTGGCCTACGCTGCTACCCCCGTGGTCCACGCTGCCCCCGTCGCCAAATTCGCCGCCCCCATCGGCTACTCCGCTCCTCTCTACCACCACTAAATGCCAAAACCTAGGAATCTAATAATAACATACTGTTAGCGTATTATTTTCAATACGTTTACAGAAGTATTAAGTTCAATAGGTTTAAAATAGTAAATTATTTTTTAATGAAATTATTATTGTTTTTAATTAATAATTAGCACGGAAACAAAATCCACACCCAACAGATATTTTGACTATAGGTCTACTTGATCGTCACTAGGGACTCATCGATCAAGTAGACCGTAATAAGTTCAAAATCTACCTTTACCCTACTAATTTAATTTAATTTAATAATTATAAATCCAAAAACAAAGGCTTATCTTTTGTCGAAAGAAAAAAAATATACGCAATCAAACCGCTATAAATGCTAAATAGGTAATTCTTTGCAATACGGCGCGCGGAGCCGCGCGTCTCTGTGTGTTATAAAGTTCACACTCAATGACCTGTGACTTAAATTACCCTACTGACATTTTGGTGTACCTAGATACCAATAATTTATGAGGTAGGCCCTGGGAAATCTATCAATAAAGCAACCTATTTGAGAACAAAACTAACGGTAAATTAGGATTACTCTTGGCAAAAACAAAAAGTCATGATAATTTGAAAAAGAAATCGAGCTGATTTTGAACTGGAATTTTTTATTTACCACGTTCCAGTGTAAAAAATACGATTCAAATAGCACACTTGCAAACGACCTAAATTCTTTATTTTGTTCGTGTAGGTACTATAATTAGATAGTGTCGTTAAATAACCTGGTATCGCTGTCCCGCCCGTCTATGATTATTCTGCATCTCACCCATTAGCATAGAGATATAATTACAGTAGTACTAGTGTAATTCTAACTTAGATGGTTAAATGCTCTAAGAACAAGACGCATCCAAGAATGAAGCATGAATGAAATTATCCAGTTTTTAAATGAAAAAAAATCTACGTGTATCTACTTAAGTACACGCGTCAGAAGTTATACTTCTTATATGGCGTATAAAAAGATAAAAATATTTTTAAAATTTTTATCTTTCGCTTTATCCTACGTTTGTAGAAGAAACAACACTAACAATATTATAGTATAATACAGTCATACTGTCAACTAACCCCAAATTCTACAAACGTACTCAAAGTAATATGTAAAAACTAAAAACCTAAAATGTTGACTTTAGCTAACTTCAGGGTGTCGGTTTTTCGGGTTTTTCGTGTCGTGCGCGCGCATCTTAAAATTGCACTCTCATAATTTTTTAGTTTTGTGCTAGAAGTAACTAGCTAACTTCAAAAACAAAAAAGCTGTGAGGCTGATGTTTAAGGTGATACCTCACATGTGGCCCGCGAAATTCAAATTTTCATGTGTTTTTTGCAATTTGCTTAACAGTGACTAGTTGTAATTTGATCAAAATATGATTCGCGACAATAACAAATATAACTTCAAATATAAGAATGATTAAAACGTTCGCTCCATTCGCTCGCACAAAGAATAATCGAAAATGAGTTAGATTTCGGAAATTTGACTTACTTTTGAATAATCTTTTTGAGAATGAATGGAGCATATATTATGATCATTTTTATATTTAAAATTATACTTGTTATTGTCGCGAATCGAATTTTGATCAAGTTACAACTTGTCACTGATAAGCAAATTGCAAAAAACACATGAAAATTTGAATTTCGCGGGCCCTATCGGAGGAATCACCTTAAAGAATAAAACTGTTTTTATACCATTGCAAGCAAGGAGCAAGAGGAGTTATCGCAACCTTGTTTATTTAATTGACAAATAAAATCCGTGGAGGAGGATAGTAAATCGTACTTCAAATAACGAAATTTGGTCGTCATGGCAACTAGCTACTTTGCCATGGTTACCGCATAAACAAACCTGTGAACTTTGCGTTACATGATGCGCGCGCATGTTAAATTTCACTCTCATCATTTTGTCATGGTGCGCAGAAGATTAACTTAAAAAAAAAACAATTACTTAAACTAATTTTATTTAGGAACAATTATTCCACAAACGGACAACAGACACAGATACCTACCCATAAGCGTGTGAAAGACTTGGCCAATTAGGCTAACAACTTTACTCAAAAACAACTTTTGAGAAAGGGTCGTCTAGGGCTTTCTTTCATAGCGACATAAAAAAACCGACCAAGTGCGAGTCGGACTCGCGCACCGAGGGTACCGTACAAACCTTAGTTTAAAATGATTACCTACAAATTTATTTATTATATATATGATGATAAAATAAAAAAAATACGGTTTTAGCAATTTTTCCTTTATCCGTACTATACTTTTCACACGTTTTACACGTTATCACGTGTTTCAGTCATAAACGGCTGTATCTATTGATTGCGTTTGCTTAGAAGTTTCATTTTTCACAGCTCCAGGGGACAGTAGACCTAAGTATTTGATATAGCTTGATACGAGTACCTCCACGCGTTCCAGAGAAAAAGTGTCTTGACAGACGGACGGACAAAAAAGTGATCCTATAAGGGCGGAACCCTTTTACCCTATTTTTTTTCTTTTGAGTTACGGAACCCTAAAAAGCGCATATTCTGCACTCTAATAATAAACGAGTAGGTAGAATGCTCAAAGAGTAATTATATAAAGTTCGGCGCCTTGACTACAATAAAAAAAAAAACATGCGTGCGTACAAAGTACACATGTCAGAAGTGAAACTTCTTTGGCGAACTAATTTATAAATCTTGTTTTTATTTATACAAATCTAAAACTTTAAATTTCCAAGATTAAGAGGAAGGGAAAAAGGAAGATAGGTTAGGAATTTAATTGTCATTAAAATAAAAAAAGGTTTGAAAATTAATGTAAATTATAAATTTAATTTTTTCAATTTATTTCTTCAATATTTACATTGTTTGACATAACGTTTATCTAAAATAAGTATTGTTACAATAATTAACAATAGCGAGATACACAATTTGTAAAACAGTAACTATAATGCAAATGCGCTTCGTCTATGGTCTCACATGCAAAAATTCTAGATTGAGATTGAGACGAATACATGTAATTTCATATAGAGAAATGTCCTCCATCTTGGATCAGGAACTTTTGCGCGATAGACATTTCCGCGAAAGCTTGACCTCATTTTTATTTTTAGTGACCTCGCAAATCTTAAAAATGACTTATCACAAAAAAATGCATATTTTTCTCGGTGCCATCTTGGATTCTAATTTCGACCCCATAATCGTTTTTAGCGACCTCGGGTACCATGAAAATGACACCCATGATGAAAAAAATGCATATTTTTCTCGGCGCCATCTTGGATTCTAATTTCGACCCCATAATCGTTTTTAGCGACCTCGGGTACCATGAAAATGACACCCATGATGAAAAAAATGCATATTTTTCTCGGCGCCATCTTGGATTCTAATTTCGACCCCATAATCGTTTTTAGCGACCTCGGGTACCATGAAAATGACACCCATGATGAAAAAAATGCATATTTTTCTCGGCGCCATCTTGGCTTCTAATTTCGACCCCATAATCGTTTTTAGCGACCTCGGGTACCATGAAAATGACACCCATGATGAAAAAAATGCATATTTTTCTCGGCGCCATCTTGGATTCTAATTTCGACCCCATAATCGTTTTTAGCGACCTCGGGTACCATGAAAATGACACCCATGATGAAAAAAATGCATATTTTTCTCGGCGCCATCTTGGATTCTAATTTCGACCCCATAATCGTTTTTAGCGACTTCGGGTACCATGAAAATGACACACATGATGAAAAATTTACAAATTGTCGTCGGCGCCATCTTGGGTTTTAATTTCGAACCCATAATCGTTTTTAGCGACCTTGGGAACCATGAAAATGACACCGATGACGAAAAATTTGCAAAATTTCCTCGGCGCCATCTTGGGTTTTAATTTCGACCCCATAATCGTTTAAGCGACCTCGGGAATCATGAAAATGACACCCATGACGAAAAATTTGCAAATTGTCGTCGACGCCATCTTGGTTTCTTGGCACCCATTTTAATAAAATTATTATCTATCTATATATATAAAAGAAAGACGGGTTTGTTACAACACTTATAACTCGAGATCGGCTGGATCAATTTTCATGGTTTTTGTTTCGTTGGATTTGTCTCCGCCCTGAATAGCAGAATACATTTTAAAAACAATGAAAACTTGACGAATAAATATTTATGAAAATGAATCATTTTCCATTTAATTATGTTCCTTAGTTTCGTACTTGTCAAACATTTGTTTTCCTCCTGTCATCCTAGCAAATACTGTGATTGACATTTATGCATGCGTTCAGAAATGTATTTTGTGTAATTATTTAAAAAGGGTGAATAAACTTTTGTCTGTATTTTTCTTAATCAAATAAAAAGGTTGAAAGTTGTATTAAGCAGATTTGAATAAAAAGGGCAGTATCCAAAGTAGTAGTCTATGATGTAAACTATTGTCAATCAATGTCTATGTCACGAAAGTTCAGCTACTGTTATATTTGTTTGTTTTGTGTGGTTTTGTGCGAGTAAATATTCAGTATTAGTATTAGTAACAATGCCACGTCCTAGAAGATTTAATCTTTCCCAGCGAAGCAGTACTGCAATTAGGCAACGGAACATCGCGAGTCAATTATCTGATGAAGAACGAGACATTGCACGAGAAGAGCGCCGCGTTAGTATGGAGCGAAGAAGGCAATGATATTATAAGTAAAAAGGTGTAGATAGGTTACCTACACAAAATTCGATCTTCAAAAACGGCACACTAACTCACACATAAATAACTGAATATTGCAAAGCACACTACATTACGATTAGACGTCAAGGTAGGATGGCATGATTCGATTATCGCAAGCAAAAAAGAGACAAATGTAATTGGCGACATAAATTAATCAGAAATGACATTTTACCTTACGTTAAAATGTGGCTAGTTAGCCACATTTTAACGTGTCGCTTGCTGAGCGCCTATAACCTATCTACACCTTTTTACTTATAATATCATTGGAAGAAGGGCTTTAATTCGTGCCTCTCAAACACAAGAGGAAAGAGAGGCAGCCCGTTAAACGGCTAGGTTAGAAACGAGAAATCGTCGAGCTTATCGTACAGATCAATATTAGTTATCAGATATTTATCATAATAAAATACTTTTTGATATCTAAGTATCTGTATTTTTATTTTGTATCATTGTATTACGTTCATCAAAGTCTAAATTAGTTCAGCTAAAAGGTAACACGACATTCATTGACTGTTAGGCGGTACGAAGTTCGCCGGGTCAGCTAGTATTTATTAAAACTAATAGAACTATTCGCTCTGTCTCACTTTTTCTCTCAATCTTTCTCACTCGCTTGCTCCCTACTCTCACTCCACGGCTAGTTGCTCATGCTACGTTCGCCCCGTCTTACTCTCTCTCAATCGGTCTCGATCATGAAGGTATAGATGAAAACCTTCATGGTCTCGATCACTCTCTCTCTCTTTTCTGACACTTCCGTTCAAAGACATTGTAATGTATTCTACTACTTCCGTTGCATACCGGCGTGACGTTTCATCTGTAAAAATTTTACCCTCATGCGCCAAAAGAAGTTTCACTTCAAAAACCGAAAATGTTGACATCGGAACAAGTTGTCGGTAGGTTTTCATTCAATAACTTCATACGGCTTCGTTTCACAATAACTATACGCGAGATGTACTAGGTATTCTTTGTTTCCCGCCAACGCCCTAGCACTGCAGCCCCGTTCGCCACACCCTGCCTACGCCCAAGCCTTTACGTAAACCATAGCATTGCGTATATAATACGTCTGAGGAGAAGTTAGTAGGAAGGGGGACGCAGTATGTCAACGCCCTTGCCAGATTAAGAGTGCGGATTTTCAGTTTTTTTTTTTACTATTATAATTTTATGAGAATACTTTATTTATTACGAAATATTATATTGAAAGATGATCATCTAAAATACTTTAAAACTAAAGTTACAATTAAACGTTTTTCGGAATCTCTTCTTAGAATAGTTACTAAGAACTATATTTTCTAAACAACGCATAACACAAATACTAGCCGCACACATATGAAGGAATAAACCCTTCAATTAATTAATTATATACTGATATTTCGCTATTACTAACTCTGAAGAGCAAAATAAAACATTTTATTTCGATTTGTTCCATCGTACTACTAGCGCCATTGTCAATGCAATGTTGCCAGGTTTAAAAACGCAAATCATACTTTTGTGTATATTCATGACTGACAGATCAAATCAAAATAAACATCGGCCGACGCCCAAACAAAACATTATTTTTGTAAAATAGGCGTGTCGCACACGCCCGGCTGCAGTGCCCGCTGACGCTAAATAAAAAATACTGTAAATATAATAACTAACCGCGTTTAAAATAATCGAGCATTCGGTGCATAAATATTAATTGGTGATTTTTATTTTCTTTGAATTGTTTTTAAATTTTTGGTTTACTTATTGTATTACATAACTTATTAATTGTTGATATTGATTATTTCGTGGTATAGGAAAAGAAGTAGCGACAATGGTGTCTACAAGGGGGGTCCGCTATAAATTTAGTGAAGGCGAACGCGTTTTGTGTTATGAACCGGATCCTACTAAGGCTAAAGTACTCTACGACTCCAAGGTAAGTACTGCAGTGCCAGTTCTAACCACGCCCTACATATTCTTTAAATAAATCCTAAGGTTTTAATAATAACGTTTGTTTAAAAGTCTCTTTTTCATAGGTTATAAATATGAAAAACTTTTTTGGCAGTTACCAGTTTTTGATACTTTTCCCACACTTATACATAACGAAGTTCCATATGGTTCAGAATTTTTCTTGAACAACTAATCAAACTAGACGCAAAATACAGTTTAAATAAACACAGATTTTTTATCAATGTAAAAGTATTTCCAGATTTATGCACTTACAATCAAACTTTTTTTTTAATATTTGTGATAAAATAATAAATTGTGGGTATCATTCATCTGGATATCATTGCATTTATGATTATTACCTACATTATTCATGATAAAATATTCAAAATGGGTTAAGTAAGGGCGGGGCCTTATCCTATGTGGAAGAGATCACATGGTTACTGACAATAAATTTAATTATAAAAAAAATGCTGAACTCTATCTATAACTATTTTTAAATTCGACTAATATTACTTTTATGGCTTGAAAATGAATAGAACTGACTTTACTTTTTTTTTTAAATACCCACATAATTATACCAGATTATACATTAGTGGTTTTTTTGTAAAGTGCTTGATATAAAAGCAAATTTATCAGTAAGTGTTCCTAATTTATAAACAGGTGTTGGAAGTAATTGAGAGTAAAGACAAGCGCGGAAGGCGTACAGTAGAGTATCTTATACACTTCCAAGGATGGAACTCATCATGGGACCGCTGTGTTAGTGAAGACTTTGTGTTGAAAGACACTGAGGAGAATAGACAGCTACAAAGAGATCTAGCTGAAAAGTCACAATTACAACTGTAAGATTTTGTATTACTTAAATTTTTATCTTTTAAAAGTAATACTTCAAATAATATGTAACTTTTCGTAAAAAAAAAATTATCCATGTAAGTACTTAAGCAATAGTTGGGAAAATTTGCTGTAATAACATTAAAGACCCTAGGTTCCTTATTAGTGGACAGTAATGGAAGTCTATGTTTAGATTTGCTGTGCTGTTGCAATATGTTTACTTATATTCCTTATTCGTTTGGTTAGGGGTGCCTATCTATACCGCCGAGAGCGTAAAAAGGGTGGCAGTAACAATACAGGGGCGTGTCCCGCCAAGCGCGCTCGACATGGCTTCAGCGACGACGGCTCATCAAGCAGCACCCAGCCAGATGGTAATAAATATTGTATTTTTCTATTCAAGTTATATAATTTAAAAGTTTTAATTAATTTCTTTAAAAGTTTTGTATAAACAAACACTTTAAAAGTATTGTATAAACAAACAGCTGTGTTGTATAAACAAACAACTGTGTTAAAACTTTGTCAAAAAATATTTATTACGTAATGTTGATTGCGCAAATGACGATTATGTAACAATTCACACTCCTCCTTAAACTCATGAAAATTTAATCGAAATGTTGATGTCGCATCGTTATTTGTGTACGAAATGGTTCGCCCGGCAACGTGTCTCTATAGTTTTAAAAAAGCGCGCCAGGCGACAGTAGACACACCCAAACACGCCAAAGATAGGAGCGCACGTTTACGCGGTAACGCCCAGACATGCGCACTCCCTCCGTTCGTCGGCCTCCTTTGTTTTCAATGTTTTCACGGTATAAACGCTGAAAGACTAACCTTTAAGGGTTTTTTTCACGAAAGGAGTTTAAGCTTTTCTAAAGATTTGAACATTCTTACCTCATTTTTAGCGGAATCTAAAGTGAAAATGTTTATTCTGCAAAAAGTAAATCATTCCCTTTGTTTAGCGAAACATTATTGTTCGACATTTAATTCGTTTGTTGTGTTGCAATATGAAAGCGTTTGTATAGCCATTGTTTTGCCTCATTTTTATTTTAAAGTGCGAGTTGCAATTAAATCTATTTGCACGCAAAGACTTCTCAGTATTCAGCCAGTTTAAAAAAGAATGTACGACCTCTAAGATATTTTGGATATGTGATGATCGATTGAGAGAGGAGAAAATATTTTGTTAAAGAATAATTAAACCCTCTGAGACTAATCTATTCCTGTTTTGAGGTTCATGCAAATGCGGTCTTACCTTATTCAAGTTATTATTCCTTTTACCTTTATGTCGAAGTACCTACAAGATTTTGTGAGTGGATAATACGATTGTTGTTAGAACGAAAAGCCAAGCTGCACATACGCTATGTGTGGCCAGTCCAAAACATGGCCAAAACTTTTCGCTAGTGGGATAGTTTGGGCACACCTACAAATGCGTCGCAAATTACCTATGGTTCTCACGATCCCAACTGCTCCAGATACCAACTTACAATTTATGAACAGTCCCCGCTGCATCTGTCTGAACTGAAAACCCTTTAGCTATAGTATCACTAAAAAACTAGCGAAAATTTCTTAAAGTTTAAAAAAAATGATAGATTGGTTAATTAATAGGAAGTTTATAAGTATGTGTATGGTATCAGTACGAAGCTATTACAGGTCCGATAGTATCTAGTATACCACAATTACTTTTAATCGATGTTCTACTTTCTATAAGTAGTTTTCGCCTAATTATATCTTATTACGTACAGAAGGAGAAACAGGTGACACGGACTCGTCTTCGGCATCAGGGTCGAGCTCACAGCCACGCTCGCCGCCTCCCAATGTGCATATGGGACGTGCACATATTACATTGCCTTCGGCTCTGCGGTAAATATCTATACTGTGCATTAATTCACTTTTAAGCTTTTGTATCTAAGTATTTTTTCCCAATTAAGAGTACATTTTCTATTACAAGTTAAATTTCAGGATAACGTGGTTCAAAAAGACTGATTCTCCTCATTTATATTTAGATTTTTATCTCTCCACGAATGCACTAAGTCGAGCTCCAACCTGCGAGGGATGTCCTTATTTTTTCTATTGTTCTGGCTGAGGGCCTCAAGTTTTCGAAAAAAGCCGGTGAAGCTGTCGTAAGCCTGCAGTCAGGCTAATTGCGGTAACCTTCTTCAAAAACAAAAGTAAAAAGCTGAACTAGTTTATTTGACGAGCAAATACGAAGTTTTTTTAGTCTATCATTTGTCATGAATTTCTCCTTTCGCAGATATGCTAAAAGAGATTTCTATAAGAAAAAAGCAATAACTTTTTACATCTTTCGTTCTTCTTCGAATGTTATGTGCCATTATTGTTTGTGTAAGTACATCAATAAAGTTCTTCACGTGTGTAGTGACCGGCTGACGTTCGACTACCACCTGGTGGTGAAGCGCGGGCGTCTGTCGCGGCTGCCGGCGTCGCCGTGCGCGGCGCATATCCTGGAGTCGTTCGTGAAGTGGTTCGCGCGCGCCGGCGCCTGGCACCCCACCAGGGCCCGCCACGACCCGCCGCAGAAGCCGGACATGCTCGACGTCTCTTGCAGGTACTTATACACAACTAGCTGCCCGGACTTCGTTTTGTCAAAAGTAAATTAATTAAGGTAATTCCCGAGTTTAGGAACAGCTTTTTTTTTACTTATTATTTATGTTTTACACCTTTTAAACCTTCCCTGGACTTCCACAAACATTTCAAGATCAAAATCAGCCAAATCGGTCATGCCGTTTTCATGCTATGTCGTGACAACGGAAAACGGGTTTCATTTTTATATAAATAGATGTCAGTTCGGTTATTGATCAATAATAGAAAAATTGTTACCTAACTCTTTACTTGAACTCTCTTTTTTCTTAATTTTGTTCCTTATTGACTACTTTTGCTTAGGTATCGTCATATTTTTTTACACATTTTTGAATACACGTATCTGCGTCTGGCAGATCATCACCCAATTAATCGCTTATAGGGATATCGCCACCACGATATCGATTGCAATGACACTATACCTACTATGTCGACGCGAGTTATAATTTTGTCGGATTAGTGTGGCCATAAAAAGGACAAACAGGACACATAAAAATGGAGTTGGCCTTTTCTCTGCAGTGAAATCCAAAGATTGTTTAAACAATTATCTCCTCAGGTTGAACTTGGTCCGCGAGGTGGCCGATGGTCTCCGCGTGTACTTCGACTTCATCTTGCGCGGTCACTTGTTGTACAAGCAGGAGCTGAACCAGTACCACGAGATCTGCGGACATTTTATCGACGAGTAAGCTTTTTTATTTATTTGCAATATACAATGTATACTTACCAAAGTTACAATTGGATTATTGTGGCCATTTAATTTCTTGAAATCATTAAAAAGACATATATATTTTTAATGTTAAATATGAGATATTTGTTCAATATTGTCATAAGAACCGAAAGTTGGACTGGAATTAATGAATTTCATTTCCAACTATAGTAATCTAGTCTGTATCTACATATAATCAAAAAATTACAGACAAGAAGAAATAAAGAAAATAAAGTTGGAGAGACCTGATGATGATAATGAAGATGAACAGATGATGACTGAGGATTGCATGCTCAACACTGTGGAGGAGGATCTCAAGAGCCCCAAAATTCCGGAATATTCCCATCTGCCCCCAGATCCCATGGATGCTGATAAGAGTGAGGACGGTAAGTATTAGGTTAGGCATAGTCTAAATTGGTCATTCATCTAAAAGATCTGTTTTGTTGCATATACTCATGATGAATGCACTCACAATAAGCCACTAGCGTGTCTGTTCTTTTGTTTTGACAACCTAATTACTACTTTTATATAGAGTATATCGTATATTATCAACAAGTATATTTTCGTTGCCGGTTGCGTCAGGTTGGTAGGGTAGGTACAACAAGCTGAAGTTGGTAAGATTTTTATTTGTGCATATGTTGTGGACCAGGTGATTAATGCGGGCATTATTTATAATGCACGAGCATTATGAATAATGTCTAGCTTTATCGGGCTAAGTGATTAATTACTATCTTAACTTCATTATTTATCACATTGCACGGTCATTATTATGTTGCTACATGATAGTTGGGCAATTTGATAATAAAGCTATATTTAACGCACATAAAGTCGTGAATCGCTTGAAAGGTTTTCCAGCACGGGGCGGTCGCTGCCGCGACTCCGCTCGCTCCGCTCGCCGCCCTCGTGCACGTAAGGGTCACCATATTAACCTAACCTAAACCTACCGGACGTTGGGCAAAAAGTTTTCAACACAAAGTCTAGGATTTTTTTTAATCGTTCGTTTTATAATTCCCCTTTAATATTTAGTTTATTTTAAGTTAAATGACAATAACAATAAAAAAATAGTAATTAAATATGTTTGTATTACTCTGCCCAAAAGGTGATGGGCAATATGTATAGTGCCCGGTCAATTAGATTATTTTAATAATTATTATCAAATTGCACTCTCATATTGGGCATTTTTCATAATGACCGGGCATTATGTATACTGCTCAATTCATCACTTGGTCCATAACACATACACTGATTGAAATCTCGGTGCACGTTAGTCAGTCCACTGCAGACCATACGAGTGACACTTACAAATTTGCCAAGTATCATCATTGCATACTCCTCTTATTTGATTACAAAAGCCTAAGTCATATTTTTTGTATATCTGACAAAGTCTTCTATGAACAGGAGAATACAACAACGATGAGATGCAGGCATCGAAGAGCGACTCTAACGATAAGCCGGCGGCGGTGAGCGACTCCAACACGGACGAGAACAACGTGACCGACCGAGTACTGGAAGGGTCCGCCACTCGCCTCGGGAATGTGGCTCGCAGGTCCGTAATATAAATGTTTATTATATCTAAACATACAAAATATCAGTACGATATTGTTGCAAACTTAATTGAAATAGTACCAGTTTCTACCATAGCAATTAAGGTCGCTAATCTTATGTATTTACTCAAAGCGCAATAGAATGTCTCTTTCGTCAACAATGAGGTTGAGGTGCGGAGCGCTAGTTTGTTCATTATGTAGGTAATGAACAAAATAGACGCTTAAAAGAAATTAAGGTGGAGTCTAAAACAGAGTGTACGTAGCTTTTATTATAATACTAGCTGGGGCCCGCTGTTTCACTCCCGCAAGTTGTCCCCATTCCCATAAACTTAATTTTTAGTCGATTTTGCATTGTTTTTATTATACACATTTATTCTGCTTTTCGAGACGGAGACGAATCCAATAAATCAAGACTCTTGAAAATTGGTTCTCCAGTTAGAAGTGTTCGAAAAAACCTGACTTTATTTTGCTAAGTGCGTTCCTGCAATTGTATAACTGTTAACAGGTAAGTATAAAATAATATTGTTATTTCTTCTAGGCTTCGCTCTCATAAGTCGGCTGTGTCTCAGTCTGAGAATGACGAGCCAGCTCCGTCGACCTCTACCGGCGAGCCGAGGACTTTCGAAACCATGTCATCCAGGTAACAACTTCATATTAACTTAACTTCTGATACTCGATCGTCACAGGTACATGACAATGTTAATTAAATGGAATTGTTTTCCTTTTAACATCATGGAGAATCATGTAAGCAGCAGTGGACCCAAACAAGTTGAGAAGAAGAATATTGTGTTTTTACCTCCTTAGGTTCTAGGAGATGTGTTTACAAAGATGCACAACTTAAATTTAAAAGAAAAAAGAAATGTGTGCGCCTCGGGACGCTCGACGAAGTAATAACTTAAACTAATCTAAGTTGAACTATACGGCAGCCTGTCTACTGCAGCCGTATGCGTGAGAGAAAGGGAAGCCTTAAGATAATAATTACGAAGCAGTTTACCTTCCTATAAGAAGTTATCACTTCAATAAATATCAGTTGAACTATTCTAGACAGTGTATTCTGTTGAAAGGACGGGTACTAAAATCTATACTTATAATAAATCTGTAGAAGTGAAAATTCTGTACATTGAAAATATCAAAAAAATTAATGGCGGGGTGTGTTACTAGACCGACACCGAACCCAAAAATGTGATTAAAAAAATTTTTGTCTGTCTGTCTGTCTGTCTGTCTGTTTGTTCAGGCATCACGCAAAAACTACCGGTTCGATTTCGATGAAACTTGGTATAATTGTTCTTTAATATCCTGGGCACCACACTGGGTAGTTTTTATCCCGGAAAACTATATACAAAAAAAAACAAACTTAATGTTGCGGTTCGATCCCTAGACCCGAATACTGTACCAACCGCAAATAATAAGTTTGTCGTAGGTTACGTCACCCGCAGTGGAGTTTAATAAGGGGCGCTGCACACGGCCAAGTAACTATTTATTAATCTGTGATACGGCTAAGATACTATAATTATTTATCTATACTTTATATATATAATTATATTATTATATTATCTATATAAATAAAAAGAGAAGGCCTGACTGACTGACTGACTGACTCATCAACGCCCAGCCCAAACCCTTGGACCTAGAAAGCTGAAATTTCGCACAGAGGTTTCCTTTATAATGTAGGCAAGGAATAAGGAAGGATTTTTCGAAATTCAACTCCCAAGGGTATTAAATAGGGGATGAAAGTTTGTATGGAAAAACGTTATTTTTGTAGTTTACACCATAAAAATTTGTGGTTACCATTCTGGTAAAAAATTAAAAACCACGTGTTTCAGTATTTTTCGAAATTCAACCCCTAAAGGAGTTAAATATGGGGTGAAAGTTTGTAGGGGAAGTCCAGTATTTTTAAAGACAGACACATGAAATTTCGTATACGGGTTTCTCGATAGAAATAAATAAAGACGTATAACAGCGATTTTGAAAATCTACCCCCTAAGAGGGTAAAATAGGGGATGGAAGTTTGTAGGTATATGAATTGTGTAGTTTTCATAGATAGGCACATTAAATTTCATAGGATTATGAGTTAGAAATAAATAAGACGTATTTCCGAGTTTTAGAAATCTACCCTCTAAGGGGGTGCAATAGTGGTTGGAAGTTTTTTTAGGAAGTTTGTCATTTTCAAAGAGAGAGATGAGATTTGGTATACGGGTTTTTGGTTAGAAATAAATGAAAACATATTTTTAGCGATTTTTGAATTTTACGCCTTAAGATGGTTAAATAGGGGTTGCAAGGTATTATATTGTGGACTTTATATTTAAAGATAAGGCCATGCCTTTCATATACGGGTTTCTGGTTCGATACAAATAAATGACCATCTAAAACATATCTTTACGATGACATCCGTGTTCGAGTGGCGTCCACAACGGTTTTAAGGTGTCGCCAGCTCTGAGGTCCCGGGTTCGATCCCCGGACGGGTCGATGTAGAAAATCACTTTTCTACATTATGTCGAGTCTGGGTGTTAGTGGTACCTTCGTTGTTTCCGATTCCATAGCACAAGAGCTTTAGCTACTTACTTTGAATTCGGAGCAATGTATGTGATTCTTCTTCATCTTTTCGTGTCAATGATTTTCAAGTTTTGTCTGTGTTTTCTAAGTTTATCCAAACTCAATGTATGTGATGTTTCCACATTATCTTATTATTATCTTAACGCCATAATAGTATATGAAAAATATAATTTATGCTCCTTACTTTGAAAATCCCAGAATATATCCATCTATCCTTTACTACTTACTACTCTTAACTTTACGCGCGTGCGAAGCCGCGGGCAACAGCTAGTTGATGAATAAAGTGCGACAAGTAAAGTATGTTCATGTAACCTCAGCGTGGGCAGCAGCGGGTCGTCGCTGAGCGAGTGCTGGGCGCGGCCGGCGCAGGCGTCTGCGCCCGCGCCGCCCACGCGCACGCCGCTCTCGCTGCTGCTCGACAAGGTACGTCATACGAGTAGCTTCACACTGTGTACCTACATTAAACCCTACTCATACCCTACCCTAGCTTTCGCCCGCAAATCCGTCAGCCGACATGTAACCAGTCCCCTAAGACAAAGTAAGGGGGAAGGATTCGATCAGCGATTACGATTGTAGAAATGTACCTATTTCTACAATCGTTATCGCTGATTGAATCGCTCAAATGTATGAAAGTGACAAGTCTTAAGTCACGTGACTCATCGGGGAGAAATGTCATTTCCATACATTTAATGTCATTTAAACGATTGCTATCATCGTTAACGCTTGCAGAAATGTACCATTTATAAGGGCAGTAGTAGCCTTAGTAAAAAAGGGTTTTATCAAATTGGTTTTAACTTGTGTGATCGTAACAACCAAAAAAGGGCAAACTTTTATAACCACTGTATTTTTTTTTATAAATTTCGAGCTGAATGACCCTGAACAACCCTCATACTCGAGTTATTCTTACTTCAAAAAAGAAAATCTATGACATAAATTTAGTTAATATTAAAGAAAACCAAATATTTAGTTTTTTTGTTAACTTTCGCAACATGTATTTGTAGAACTATATTTAGAATTATCTGTATAATATTTTTTCGACTGATTATACCCATGTATTGTCAGGTGGCGAAATGGGAGATTATTCCTCGCGAAGGTACAGAACACTTGCCATGCCGTGTGTACGGCGCCATACATCTTGCCAGGCTCTTTGGTAAAAATATATTCTAGTAAAAATAAAATATATATTTATATATGATATCAATCCACAAGAGTTAAACTATTATACCTTCTTTTATTTCAGTGAAATTGCCAGACTTCTTGAACGCTACTCAAATGCCAGATTTCAAGTTGAAAATGATCTTGAAGCACATCGATATGTTCGTGCAGTAAGTACCATATATTTTGCACTTTATATAAAAAAATGTTACTAAGAGAAATGTTGCAAAGATTCTTGGATAAATCTAGAACAATTAGTGGTTAATTCACACCTTATAAATACTGTGTATGTATTAGAAAAAAAAAGTTACTATACCTACTAAAGCAAAAATAGTAAAGCTACTTTTATTTCTAGGTACTTAGACGAGCACAGCGAATGGTTCGGCGAGGTGTACTACGTCGCCGACAGCATGTCTCGCTCCCACTAAAGTATTACTGTAGCTTGGCAAACTCATTCGTGACGCTCCCATAGTCTGCGGGCGACGGGGGACGTAAGAAAGCGGGGGTGGTAACACATGCGCGGGGGACGGGGGGCAACTGAAGGGAGTGGTATTCAAAACATTCGTCGTCATTGTGTATTAATGTCCCTCCCGCCACCCGCGCGGTCTATGGGAGTGTCAAAACGAATTAGCCGCACTGTATCTCAGACTACGTCAGAACAAACATTTGCTCTCTATTGAGATATACTTTACATTCCAAAGTGTTATCATCGCTGAACATTAGGCATCAAAATTAAAAGCTCTATTAGCGCCACCGTCCATAAAAACAAAAACATCTCAGCGGTGTTTAGAGTTACAGCTATTTTATTATCAAAAATACGTGCGTTCATGAATCTCTCATTTTTGGTAATATAGCTGTACAATTCATTGTTATCTGCTAGTAATGGAGAAATTACTAGAAAAGAAGTAATAATCAATATCGTAAACGAGTGACTTATTATAAAGCCTTCATTAGTAAACATATTTAAATCGTGTATCATGTTCTCAAGTTTTATCCTTGGCTCTGACACACACAGCTTGTTACCCTGTACTAGAAACCAATTAAATTGAACTATTGTGACAAATAGTACCTTTTCTATTTCATAAATCGAACTAAATTCTTTTTTATGGTAAATATCAAGATAACAGGCCAATGATTGGCTGAAAAGGTGTCAAAAAGTAGTGTTGTGTGTCACAGTCATTAATTAAACCTATCTATTTTACGTAGAAGCGTTTGTCAGTATTATGTAGTGGTTGTAATTGGGACCTTGTTAATTATAGCACTGGCCTATCAATGCACAATAGGGATCTGGAATTATTCTATATTACTAGGATACCTACGCATTATAGTTGTTAATTAGCTTTTAAATTATCTCTCATCTTGTATCGCATACTTAGCAATAGACAAAACTGTCGAACTCCATACAATGGACGTTTGTTTGTACGCTGGTTATACATTTGTTTTGAATACAACCAAGATACAATGTGTACGGTGTTGTAATAATATATACATTAGGCATTATTGCCTACACAATACAGACGCTATGATGGGCGTGGTACAAATACATATAATTTCTATGCCATATCAAATAGATATTGATAATAATATACATTATACCATGTGAATGATAAATCAGCTAGTATGGTAGAGTATTTTGATTGAAATCGTGGAAATGCGTGGTCATATTTAAAATATTTTAGATTTAAATTTGTTCTAAGAAACCATAGTCAATTCAATTTCCAAAGAAGCGGCGGTAGCCTAATGGCTAGGGCATAGGACTTGCGATCATATGGTTGCGGGTTCGAATCCCACCCATTACACTACCGACGACGTGAACCCACTCGTAACACGAGCATCTTAGCTTAGCACGAGGGGTTAACGAAATTACTAGTAAAAAAGAAAACAGCCTTACCATCCAAAATAATCATCAGTTGTATAAATTTAGTATGGGAGATCCATTTTTTATTTTTGATCTAGTTTAAACCGTTCGTCACACTATTCGCGCAGTCGCTATCGAATTGATCGAAGTTAGCCGAATAAATTGTGAGTAATAGTGAGTCGCTTCCTGTTATAACTTTTAGGAGTCCTTTCAATCGCGCGCATTACCCCGCGGCTATCGGTAGCCCACAGAGGCGAGCCGAGGAAACACGAAGTGTCCCTCTACACTCCCGTATTCTCTTCTACCCACGATGAATTTTGAGAGTAGCGTGGAACCGGTATATATTACATTCTTGGAGAAAGTTATCTGTTGCCTATGGGTAGAAGCAGTATTTCAAACATGACCACGTATTTTCATACCATCCTGTATATGGTGTTTACATTGTATGGAGTAGATAATTATAGCAATAGTCATAAATATTAATCAATATTGTGCACTTGGCATATTATTTATCGTGCTTACAGTCGCACGGATCTCAAAAGGTTTAATAATACAGCATAGTCTGTCAACCGGTAATAACAAAAATATGTATACCAACTTCTCATTGAAGTAGTACCGAAGTAGTCAGTGCCAGTTGAAGTTTATTATGTAGACACCGCGGGTATCCGAAACGCTGATCAATATAATCTACTGTTAAATCTACTAATTATGACTCTGATTGGATGCCTTAAAAGACTAACAACCAATCACAGCTTAATATGAGGTTTTACAGTTGATAATTTTTTTGTGTTGATCAATGTTTCTGAAACCAGCGATAGCCTTTATGATATGATTAATATTCTTAAGTACAGTATAATTTGAAACTAGAACGTATAATCAACTCAAAAATAAATATCTTGCATTAGAGGCGCAATAATACGCTGATTCACCGATATGAAACTGGCAAGTCAGTGTTATAAAATAAGAAAAATCCTAGTCGTGATTTAACTATTAAAAAATAATATTTTTGTATAATAATTGATGTTTAATTGGCATCTAACCCCTAACAACATGTTTGCCTGGGCTCAATTTACAGGCCGAATATATTGTCAATACGTTTCCTGTAGGACGATCTGTAGGTATTCGAAATAAGAATAATGCCTACCAGGCAGGTCCATGTGGGCCGAATTTAGGAACGTGTTATTTACGTGGTTACGAAACCCCTTTTCGTAAACCCAACTTTATTTTTTTGTTATGTAAGACATTTCGAATTACTGTAAGGTTTGAAACTAAAAAATGTGTCGCATTACTTTTTTATTTGTGGATTTTTGTCAAGCTGCGTTAGTGGCTGTTATAAAGTGCATTTCGAATATCGGTGTATCAGCTTCAAATATAGTCGAGGCCGATATATTGACGTCAATAATTATGCCTTGAAACGGGAATATATCGGTATCGGTTGCCTTAGTTATAACATACATGTATTTATACACATAGTGACCCCATTAACTTTACAAACAGTACTTTGACAACATGATCATAAGCGAATCATGCGAAACTTGTACTCTGTACTAATATATAAATCCGTCATTCATATAGGAATGAGGCTATTTCATGAAAATTATGTTTCAATTCGTATATGTATCTTACTTTGAAGTTAAGTACTGTCTGTAAACATCACTATTAGTATTCAGGTAATGATGCAACGTACAATGTTTTAACCGCAAATAAATAGTATTGCATTTTATTTTAGTGAACATCTATTAAATAAAATAAAGTTTACTTCAAATTATGTGTTTAATTATGAAAATAATACAGTCAATCCAACTTTAGTAAAAAAAAAACAAGTGAGTTCAGACAGAAAATTGTATTTAACATGAAACATTACCCTTTAAAACATTTGCAGTATATTTAATTAAGGCACACAAAATAACTTTAAATTGAAGTCTGAACACAATTAATTTTAAAACATTTGAACAATATACCCTAATCGGTTTTTAACCAGATGTAATAGCTTTGCCACCATTTTAGTGAATGTTTCCTTAAACTACTTCAATTTTAAATTACTCACTATCACCTAGAACAAGTTCTTGAATAATTATGGTAAATTAATATATGAGTCAATCTGAGATCAACCTTGGGAGCAAATGACAGTAAAAAGTCTGAATAAAAACTCGAAAATATTTTTGATACAAAAATTTACAAGATCCAAACGCGAGAATCCGATAAATTACGACAAAAATTCAATGTTTATAAAAAATGGAATTAATGCTCTGTCCTTAGTCAATGCTGATACTAGAGCATTCAATTTGGCAGCCAGTGTGGATTAGTCTTGATCAATCCTGTGTATGACGCGGCGATACTCTTGCTCGAGGGAACAGTACTGGTTGGACAGACGGCCGTGCGTTTCACTTAGCCCTGTCGAACTAATAGTGGCTGCATACTCTTCAGGTTTGAGAATCTTCTGTAATTTTTTCATTTCTAATTTCTTTTTCTGTAAACAAAACGATAAGATCACATCATAACTACTTTTTGATATGTCTACTTGTAATTGATGAAGGTACAACACGGCCGAAGTATCTTGGAATGTCAAAAACTATAAATACACAAATGGTGGGAGAGAAAGAGACCACAATATCTTGTCTCGCTTTTTTGGCTCGCCAAGATACTGCGGCCGAAGAGTACTGGTTGGTATACCATTTTTTTATATCACCAATACTAAAACAGTTTTAGAAGATAATTTTGTGTAGATTTGATACACAAATATAAAAATTTCAGCTTACACACCTCTGATAATTATTACATAAAAAAGGAATTAATACCTGGTGTGAAAGCGAATTTACGTTATATAATTAAATATAAGTTTATAAAGATAGTAGGATCATACCTGGAATGGCGCATTGAGTCTGTTCTTGACATCAAGCCTGTAATTCAAATACGCGGTTTTATCAGACGTGTTGGTGTTCTTCAAACGTAGTATCTCATACACGCGCCTTGCTTGCTTTTTGTTTATTTTGAATTTATTACTAGCCTGGTTTGCCATTTCTTGTGTGAAACTGAAATAATATGAATATTATATGTATTTAGTAAATTCTATACTATGATATGATATACTAAGATATTATGTGAGTAAAAGTAGTACATTCAAGGTACAATGCAATGTTGTATATACCTATATGCCTTAGTAACTAGGTTTACGATATTATTATATATTTACCCTTGAAGTAGTTTAGCAGGTTGATACGCAGGCAACTCACTGCAGTTTTTCACATCAACATAATCTCTAATTCTCTGGAAGTCCTGTGATGGGTCCTCCACTGTAATATCCACTACTTCTGGTTGTATTATAAAATGGGAATAAATAGCCTGAAAACAAAAGAATAATAACATAAAAGGTAAAAATGAAGGCCGTTGACATTGTTTTAATAGAAAATCAGATGATAGCTATTAAAAAACCTAAATAAGTCATACAATATTAATAATATACTACTGCCATTTGGCTCACGTAAAGATCTTCTCTAATGAGAATCATTTTCCTTTTAGAATAAATTTATTGTCATACAAATATGCACAAAGAATGTGTGGTGATGAGGGGTGTGCTGTATGTGCGTAGATCGTCGTCGTGTTGAGGGTGATCAAATAAAGTCCCAGTTTGGTACACAACACATATAATTGCGAAACACAAAGCAATAATGGTTCACACGCGTAGCTGTCCACAGAAAACCACAAAGAATAGAAGGAGTAGAATAAATTGATAGTGGAACGATAGCGAACATACAATAGCAATGCGGTAGCTGTAAAGCATCGGTTAGCGGGCGACACGGGCTTCGCGAGCGAGAGTAGTGGCCGACTGGCGCGGCGCGGAATGCAGCTGCGCGCGCGCCCGACGTGTGTGCGATCTGGTTTAAACCGGAGGTGCAACGCGTCTCCAACGCACCACGTCGCAAGTGTGGATGTCGTGTCGTAAATAAATAGGTTTAGGGTTATTTAGTTTAAGTATGTATAGTGTTGTTGATTGGTTATTATTGTAAATATAATATATAGATGATAAGGTATTTTGTGTATAATATTGTAAATAAATATATTTTAATGATTTTAGGAAATGTGAATATAAATGTTATGTAAGTATGTTTTTGTGTGTGTGATACATATGTGAGTGGCTACATCACTCCCCCCCGGAGACCGTCACTACGGGCGATAGAAATCCGGAAAACGAACAGTACGTCCCGAGCGCGTTCTTCCGAGCCCATCCTGAGGTGGGTCGTTCTGACCTACAGGAACAGGATCGTGATTAGGGGAAGGGTTAGTGGAAGGGGTAGGAGGTGGAATAGGGTTGAAGGACGGGTCAGTCTGCATGTAGGCCGGCTTTAGGCGATCTATGGATACAGTGACGCTATTACCCTTGACTAATATTTTAAAAGTTTTATCGTTACGCTCTACTACCGGGTAAGGACCAGTGTAAGGGGGCTGTAAGGATCCACGAATAGTATCATCCCTTAGAAATACGTGGGTTGAAAAGGCTAAATCCTTATAAACAAAAATTTTGGCTTTATTGTGACGCGCGGCAGGTGCCGGTTGCAATTTTGATGTGAAATTACGCAAACGGTTTGTAAAATCTGAAATGTCGGTGAAACCGGTTTCGGCAGGATGGAAGAATTCTCCTGGTAACCGCAACGGCTCACCGTACACTAACTCAGCAGATGACGTTTGAAGATCGTCCTTTACTGCTCTTCTAATGCCTAAAAGAACCAAAGGCAGCGTGTCCACCCAATTCTTATCTGCGTGGCACATTATAGCCGCTTTCAACTGACGGTGGAACCGCTCCACTAGCCCGTTGCAAGCTGGGTGATACGCGGTTGTTTTGCGATGTTTGAATCCGATAACTTTTCCAAGGTACTGGAAAAGAAAGGATTCAAACTGTCGTCCGCGATCGGTGACAATATCAGTTGGACATCCGAATCTGGATATCCACGATATCAGTGCCTTACCCACAGTTTCGGCTGTCATGTCAAACATTGGCGTGACTTCTGGCCAGCGTGTGAAACGGTCCACCGCAGTGAAGCAATAGCGGTACCCCTGTGACACAGGCAGGGGGCCTATAATGTCTACGTGGACAAACGCGAATCTAGCGCGAGGAAGACCGAACGTGCCCAGTGGAGAAGACACGTGACGGTTAACCTTGGCGCGTTGACAAGCCAAGCACTGGCGAGACCATTCTCGACAGTCTTTACGCACGCCGGGCCAGACGAAACGTTCTGCAACCAACTTAGCGCTGGCGTTGGCGCCAGGGTGGCTAAGGCTGTGCAGGCTGTCGAAAATTTGTCTCCTCAGTGACTTGGTAACAAAGGGCCTTGGGGAAGGGGTGCTGACGTCACAATAGAGCTCTGCCCGACAGTTGGGGACCCCCAACTTTTCCAGGCGGAGTGAAGAATCTCCTTTCAAAAGACGAGACAACTCTTGGTCGGCAGCTTGAGATGAAGCCAGTACATCCAGATCTACAGGCAGCTGCAGTTCTTCGACACGAGATAACGGGTCCGCGACAACATTGTCTTTGCCCGATATATGTCTTATGTCGGTTGTGAACTGCGCGATGTAGTCTAGATGTCGGTATTGTCGCGGTGAGCAATTAGATTTTCTCTCGGCAAAAGCGTGCGTTAGCGGCTTGTGGTCGGTATAAACGACGAAGTGCCTAGCCTCAACCATATAGCGAAAGTATTTTATACTTTCGTATATGGCTAATAGCTCGCGGTCGTACGTTGAGTACTTCTGCTGAGAGGGACTCAGCTTCCGCGAGAAGAATGCTAAAGGCTGCCAAGAATTATCTTTTAGCTGCTGCAAAACTGCACCCATTGCCTGGTCGGACGCGTCTGTTACCAGAGCAAGTTCGGCCTGGCTGTCTGGGTGTGCTAGAAGTGCAGCATTGGCTAGACTCTCCTTACACCTGTTGAATGCCAGTAGTGCGTAGCCGGTCAGGTCGATTGCCTGTGATGCCTTGACGCTACCTGCAAGTAAGGCATTCAACGGGGCTTGGATTGATGCAGAATGGGGTAAAAATCGCCTGTAAAAGTTGAGCATCCCCAAAAATCTTCTAAGTTGCCTAACGGTTTTAGGCAAAGGGAACTCGTTGATGGCCTCGACCTTAGAGTCCAGAGGTTTGGTGCCGGATGCCGAGATGCGGTAACCTAAAAATGTAATCTCGGGTACACCGAAGACGCACTTAGACGTGTTGACGAGGACGCCGTACTCCTTCATACGGGTGAAAAGTTGGTGAAGGTGAGATTCGTGCTCGGTCTCGTTTTTCGAGAAAATTAGAAAATCGTCAAGATACGCGTAACAAAAGTCGAGGCCTCGCGTCATCTCGTCAACAAACCTCTGGAATGTTTGGCCTGCGTTCCTCAGACCGAACGTCATAAAGGGGAACTCGTACAAGCCAAACGGTGTGGTAATCGCGGTCTTCTGTATATCCTCCTCAAAAACAGGTATCTGGTTATAGGCCTTCATTAAGTCTATAGTTGAAAATATTGTGCATCCTGCAATAGAGTGGGAAAAATCATGAATGTGCCTAATAGGATAACGGTCTGGAATTGTGCGTGTATTAAGCATACGGTAGTCACCACATGGTCGCCAGGCGTTATCTTTTTTAGGTGCAAGGTGTAGGGGAGAAGCCCAGGGGCTCTCGGAAGGACGCGCCGTACCGTTGTTCAGCATGAGTTCAAATTCTTGCTTAGCGATTTTAAGCTTGTCCGGTGCCAGTCTACGAGGGGTGCATGAAATAGGTGGTCCTGGTGTGGTCCTGATGTGGTGTACAGTGTTGTGCATTGGTAACACCGGTGTGCCTGATGGGCGTGTGATTTCAGGGAAGTTACCAAGTATTGTATGGAAACGCGTGTCACCTGCAGAAACCTTTACAGAACATATATTAGCATCAGCAGCAGAAGCACTAGATGACAAGGTTGTTGTATTGTCTATTAGGCGTTGATTGCGACAATCTACAATTAAATTATAAAAGCTAAGAAAATCAACGCCTATTATAGGCTTAGTTACGTTAGCTACAATGAAACGCCAAGCAAAATTGCGTCTTAAACCTAAATTTAGATTTAGCTCCAAGAAGCCGTAAGTTTCGATGACGCTTCCATTAGCCGCGCTGAGTTCGAAGTCTGTTTGGGCTCGACGCTCCCGAAGTGCAGACCGAGGGTAGACGCAGAGGTCACTGCCAGTGTCTACCAAGAACTGGGTATTCGAGCTGCGGTCGGTGACGAAGAGGCGACCCGTTGATGAGGGGCAATCGTTTGTCGCCACTAGCGACTGCCTGTCGCGTTTCCCGCCTTGTGAAAGTCGCAAGGCTTGATGCACTTGTGCGCCTGAGGACCGAACTTCGTATGGTACCAGCACACGGGGTACTTTTGGTAGCTGGACCTCGACCGGCTTCTATGTCGCGACGATGAGCGGTGGCGTTCCTGAACTCTGGAAGGGCGTCCCGCTGAACAGCATGACGCACGAGTGTGTTCCTCCAGCTTCAGCGTAAGCTGCTGCACCATCTTCTTCAGCTCCGCGATCTCCTCAGAAGCACTGGTTCTCTGAGCGCTGGTAGAGGTAGCAGCGGCGACGTTGCAGGGTGCAGTGAGCTCCTGAATACGGTCAGCCAGGTCCGCGAGTTGCTCCAGAGAGTGTGTGGGCTGCGAGGCTAAGACTGTCTGGATGTTGTGCGGCAAACGGTTGCTCCAAATCGATCTGATAAAATCTTCAGGCACTGTCGGGCCAGCCAAATCTGTCAAATGACGCAGGAACTGGGAAGGCTTCCTATCGCCAAGCTCTTCGTGGGTGAGCAGCTGTCTCACCTTTTTCTCGTGAGATGCCGAAAGTCGCTTGACCAACTCGGATTTAAGCTTCTCGTAGCGGTGCTTAGGTGGCGGGTTGACGATGATGTCTTTCACTGCCTTTGCGTATTGCAGATCTAAATTGTTCGTGACGTGCGTGAATTTTTCAAAATCGTCCGTCACGTCATTTATAGAAAATTGGCCTTCGATGAGCGCAAACCAAAGTTCGGGATCCTCGGGTGAGAAAGCAGGAACCTTGATTTTTGATTTTGCCGTATCGTGTCTGGAGTGGTCAGTGGAAACGCGCGCCGGTTTTGTTCGCCGTGTCACATTCGTGTCGGTGCGCGAGTTGATGGTTTTACAAGAATCACTGCTATCACTCATTGTCTATATATTCACGTTCACAATACCTGATCTAGTGTCCTTATCGGGGTCACCAGTTGTGGTGATGAGGGGTGTGCTGTATGTGCGTAGATCGTCGTCGTGTTGAGGGTGATCAAATAAAGTCCCAGTTTGGTACACAACACATATAATTGCGAAACACAAAGCAATAATGGTTCACACGCGTAGCTGTCCACAGAAAACCACAAAGAATAGAAGGAGTAGAATAAATTGATAGTGGAACGATAGCGAACATACAATAGCAATGCGGTAGCTGTAAAGCATCGGTTAGCGGGCGACACGGGCTTCGCGAGCGAGAGTAGTGGCCGACTGGCGCGGCGCGGAATGCAGCTGCGCGCGCGCCCGACGTGTGTGCGATCTGGTTTAAACCGGAGGTGCAACGCGTCTCCAACGCACCACGTCGCAAGTGTGGATGTCGTGTCGTAAATAAATAGGTTTAGGGTTATTTAGTTTAAGTATGTATAGTGTTGTTGATTGGTTATTATTGTAAATATAATATATAGATGATAAGGTATTTTGTGTATAATATTGTAAATAAATATATTTTAATGATTTTAGGAAATGTGAATATAAATGTTATGTAAGTATGTTTTTGTGTGTGTGATACATATGTGAGTGGCTACAAATGCAACATTTTACCTGTAGCATTTGCGCGCAAATGCCTAGTTTCCTAAACGGTGGCAGCGTGAGTACTTGTGAAATTCGAGGACGTGAGTGCCGCGGGTACGCGTAGTAACGGTACACCGTAGCGTACGCGGCTGTCGCGTACCGAACACAACCTTCGCTTGATTGGAATTTCTCGAACCTGTAATAAATAGAACAACTCAATGAGGAGTTAAGGACCAAAAAAACTTAGTAGCAAACATTTACGTAATGTTGCCACCAATAGTCGGAAAATAAAATTTGTTTCGTAAAATTTTATTTTCAATATGAAGTTTTGGTCATAATATGATGGACATATCTGACAATATTATCTATGTTAAAAAGAAAAAACAAATAGATCCACATAAATAAGAAAGGGAGGCCTTGCCCTACAGTGGGACAGTTCAGGCTCATAATATAATAGATTTTAACAATTAAAATACATACCTTGCGGTTTTAAATTAAACATCATTATATCGCATGCACATATTTTTCTTACAGACTATAAATATCAGTAGGATAGACTAATAAGAATACAAAGGCTGGAGGAATAGAATGCATACTCAAACTCAGCATAAAAATGCAATATACCATACAGATTGTAAAAGAATGGGAGGGAGAGGACTTTGCCTTACAGTGGGTCAACTGCATCTAAACAAAAAGGAAATAATAACTACTCACACTGTGAAGAAAGTCCATTGATCGTCGTCAACATCTATGAATGATGCTGCATCCACATACCACAGCAGGAATGTCTGCAGTCTCTCATGGTAGACTAGGAAGCCAGGCGTTGATATCTCACTGAAGTATACTTCAAATGAGCGCTTATTGCCACCATCAACTGTAAAAGGAAGAGCATTTAAAGTCCTGTGATTTTTATTTTATCAATTTATATGGAAGAACAAAAATGCTCTGGACACGGTTTTTAAGGAAACTGAAACAACAAAAGATTGCTATCATATGAGATAACTAGCTTTTGCTCGCGACTTCGTCCGCGTGGAGTAGTATTTTAAATTTACCTCCCTTTTATCCCCTTTGGGGGGAATTTCCAAAAATCCTCTCTTAGTGGTAGCCTACTCCTCCCAACAAACACACATGAAAAATTTCAGCTCTTTACGATCAGTAGTTTCGGCTGTGCGTTGTCTGTCAGTCAGTCAGTCAGTCAGTAACGGAAGAGTTTTATATATATGAGATAATATTGCTTAGGAAAGCCTAAATGATAAAAGAACATCAGTGCACATTCTAATAATATTTTCATAATTATGTCCATCCAACAAGAATCCAATATATGAACTCATAAAGCCTGATAATACTGCCAATTTTTTTCTCTCATACTCTTAGCTTGTTTAATAGTTTTGTTTTAATCAATAATATTTATTTGAAACCTTTAAAGCAATGAGTAATATTGGAAATAAGTTTCCTCTTAAGTCTTTTAAAGTACTTACATGGAGTTACAGTGAATGCATGAAGCAATTGTCCGTGAGGGACAAATGACTCATCCTTTTTCAGCATAGACACAAAGTGATCCAGATTGGTGACGTAGCCTGGAGCCAATACTTTAGTCAGGGCTCCTTCTACATCATCTGCTTTCATACCATCGGACTTATTTGGTTCAATCTATAAACAACATTTGAAAAAGTAATGCATAACCTCACAAGTTCCATATTTATTCTTTAACTCTAAACTAAGAACACAGTTTTTTTTAATAATTTCCTACTGCTGCTGTTTCTTGTTATGTGATCTACAATTATATGACAAAATAAAGTAAAAATATTTTTTTATAAAGTATAAATACTACATCTTCTACATTCATATTATACAATGAATCAAATGAGTGATTTATACATAAGGCAAATATTCAGAACTTATAAAGGCTTACAGACTGCATACAAACAAATTGCACTTGTATATGAACAACATTTGAAGCTGAAATAGTTACCTTTTCAGTGTATTCAATTCCAAGATATGTCTGAAGACTTCCTGCGCTGTAGTACAGTTTGATGTGTAAGTCTGTGTAGCCAAATATATTTTCGTTGTCGCCGAAAACCTGGTGACACATTTCGGGGCCGAAACTGGTCTCGTCATTGTCAAGATCATCTACAGATCTTACTGAAATATAAGTAAATTTAAGGTAGTATGGTGCATGAATATGAAATGAAAGACAAGGTAGGAGGGGAGGGCATTAAGTTCACTGGCGGCCTCCGTCACAAAGAGCAATTATTTAAAGATGTTACCTACATTAAAGTAAAATCGAATATAAGCACTACTGACAAAGATTGTTGTGATGTCAACGAATTTAACGTTCACTGATTCGACTAGAAAAATACAAGGAACTTACCTAATTTAAATTCCAGAACCTCGTTACCGTCTACAACTAAATGGCACAGCGCATCAGTCATTTTCTTAACTATCGAATACCAATTTAATTACATCTGACCCTATGATTCCCGCGCAAATTAATGTAACAATAAATTGAAAAATAAACAACGATAACAATGTGGTGCATAAGTTATTTACTTCAAGGCGCTGACCGTTTATCTAGTTATTATGTTGCTCAAACTACCTAAATATAACAGAAAACGATTTTCAGGCGCTCCATCAACAGGGCTAAACAAAATGTAAAAATGTGGGAAACGAAAGCTACTATTTAAAATAGCTGTCAAAATATGCACATTCTAGAGATGTCGCGATTTTAGTACGTTTGAATTTGATGCACAAGATTTATCGATGATCTGTTCTTTAACTTTTCTGTTGTAGAGAAATAGAAATTATCCGAATGAACATAAAGATAACTTATTTACTAAACTTGATTTATAATCTTCGATCAATAATAGTACTAGATTCCCGATAAGCGCTTCAAAAACGGCCCGAAAAATAAGAGCACAAATACTGTTGTGCTCTTATTTCAAATTAGTATGGTCCAATCATAGCCAACGTTAAGACGTCAAAATGCCGCAGTGCGCGTTCAAAAATTGTGTAAATAATCACCGTAACACCAAAATTTTGGAAGGAATATCTTTTTTTCGGTTAGTTTATATCATTATGTCTTTTTCATAAAATAAAAACTGAATTAAATAGTAATTATAGGTCTTTTAGCAAATATTACGATTGTTTGACCAATGTTTGCTACAACGCGCCAACTATTGTAACAAACATCAACTATTCTGGAAAAGGGAATGCATGGAGTAGTATTGTTATTTTATGTCTCTTTTTTTTTATGAAATTTTTGTTTGTAGATTTCCTAGCGACCCATTTCGCTGTGCAGAATGGGTATTGATATAGTAACAAGATATGTATTGACCCTTTAAGTTTTATAAAAGAAGTAATATTTTAATCCAAGCATCGTTGTGTCGGGGGACCGCTGAGTTAATATAGTATTTATAATTGTTTTATTTTTTTTATTTTATCATTTTTTAATCGAACTTTTTATTTTTATTATATTTACTCAGCGGTCCCCCCCCCCCGACACAACTATGCTTGGATTAAAATATTACTTCTTTTATGAAACTTAAAGGGTCAATACATATTAATTTGATACGTTTTACAGGATACTTTACGCGGGGGGTTTTTCAATTTTTTGTTTTTAATTTATGCTTTTTAAATTTTTATTATCATTAACTATCAATTGATTTATAGATTAATTAATCATATACACACACACGGTACCAATTTCGAATCGATAGAACATGTGGAAGGTAGTCAGATCCCCTCATCAACTAGAAAAGAGCTGATAATCTTCAAACGGCTGAACAGATTTTCATGAAACATAGCTAACATTACTCCAGATTACTTCACCTTTCAAACAACAAAAAAAACAAAATCAAAATCGGTTCATCCGTTTGGGAGCTACGGTGCTACAGACAGAGACACACATAGACACAGACACACACACAGACACGTCAAACTTATAGCACCCCTCTTTTTCGTCGGGGGTTAAAAATATATTAGATAAGTAGTTCGACTCCACTTGTTTCTTGTCCAAGCGGCGAGCATCTGTCGTAAAATTTTATTGCTTTTTTTGACACTCTGTAATTCTGACCTTAAATCATGCCATCTAAGGTTGAATTTCTTTTGCTTTATGTTGACCAGCGAGCTTCGTCGTAAAAATTTATTGTTTTTTTTTTGCATAGCTTTGTGAACATAACTTTAAGTTATTGTATTTAAGGTTGAATTTACATTAATGGATATTTTTTTCAACTAGGATTAGGTAAAGACGATTGGTGCCAGTTTTTAAGTGAACTTTTGCATGGGATTGTGTATCTAGTACTATTATTGATCGAAGTTTATAATACATGCCTGCTCCCACATTTATGAATACTACTAATAAAACATTCAAAACGTTTGTATTACTTTGAGAGCAATGAAAGGAATTCTGTTATGTAAATGCAATACAAGTATTTATTATAAATAAAAATGTAATTATTTTATTATGCTGACCTGTAAACGTAAAACAGTTACCCTAGGAATTAAGTGACAGATTTAGCCGAATATGCTATGCCGTTGCCTGCTAACAAAAAGAAAAAGGCAATATCGATGGTTCATTCATTTATGTGACGTCATTATGGCCTGGTTGGGTTAGGTTTGCTTGGAAATTTTTGTTAACAATCTTGTATTTTAATATATTATATGTTGTGCTACTTATTTTAGATTAGTAATATAAATACCTCATATAGTACCGGTAATCCTGGTGCCAAGAAGTGTCTGTTTCGACGACATTTTCTGGCGAAAATGAATCGCCATGAAGGTGGGTAATGATAATCAAAATTTGTTCGATGCTATTGTCACTGCGAATTTCATTGCTAAAAAATATGAAAACAGTGTCATCGTATGGAAATTATACGTTTTATGCGTTTAATTTCACCCGAATTATCATCTAGAAAGTTTAAAATTACAAATTGTTGTTGTATTGTGTGTATTGACATATTTTCAGGAGTCAGCTGTGATTCTTGTTTGAAAAATAACTTCAGAGGACGACGATACAAATGTTTGATTTGCATCGATTATGACTTGTGCGCAGCCTGCTATGAGTCCGGCGCTACCACAAACCAACACACTACAGAGCATCCTATGCAGTGCATTTTATCTAGAAGTGACTTTGGTGAGACCTATTTACAGTTCTATATATACATATACTGTTTATATGCCAAAAGTTTTTGCAAAAAAAAACCCTTCCTAGGTTAAAAATATTGGTGTGAAATAGTAACTGGTGATATCACTCAAACATAATATGATGAAAAAATGTGATTAAATTTAGACTAATACAATGAAGTTATGAGTCAACATTTATAAATTTTTTAGTGAAAAGTTGACAGTAAACTAAATGAAAAATACTAATAAAAGTTCAAAATAAATGTAAATAAATATGTGCCATAAAGTTTTAAATTGTAAACACATACATTTAAATACATTTTCATAAGCATTTGGTTTGATAAAAACTGCTGCCATTATATTCATCATACAGTTCATTCTCTATTTTTGACTGTGGAAGAAACAATTAAACTAATCAACTGGTCATTTCATATTCCCAAAAACATATCAATTGTACTTGTTACCAAGCTACTATTAAATTAAGCTTTTACATTGTGTTTTTGTGCCTCATTTCACAGTGATATTGAATTACCAATTATGGGTCCATTTATCATGGGGATACCAACTTTCACTTGACAGATTCATAATTATTAACTTTTAAATAAATTAGATTGTATTCATTAATATTGGTTCATGTATTTTTGTATAATTTTTGAGTTATAGAAAACTGGCTTTCACTCAAGGCTCCAAAGCTGTAGTGAATTAATCTTGTTTTAACGAAAGTCTCTATTTTATTTAAAATCTCATCCCTTTACTTGCCTTTGTTTGACCAAGCTCAACTAACAAACATTACTAATAGATGTGTAAATAAAACACCCAGTATTGTCCCTGGGTAAAATATTCTCACATAAAGAAGAAATTATTCTTATTTAATTTAAATAATACATGTTAGTTATTAAGAAGTTAACTATTTGATTCAGACTATATATTATGATGACAGATCATTGAAAGTCAACCCTTAAAAAGGCTATGGGAAATTCAAGGCAGAAGAAGAAAAACTATTTGTAAGAAGTAAATGTTAATTTATCTTGTCATATCACCTTCAGATCTGTACTATGGTGGAGAGGCACTAACTTTGGAACAGCCTCAGGCTTACACATGTCCATTCTGCAATCGGATGGGCTTCACTGACATAGCGCTCATGGAGCATGTAACAGCAGAGCATGCTGATACCACCCTGGCTGTGAGTATATCATTATGGTGTTAAGTTATTCATCACATTTTCACACATTCTTCAGACACTTCTTATTGTTTCTGCCATGCTTGGATTCAGATATTATTAAGGTTTTAAGTGTAAGAGGTAGTAGTGCAGGATTTATGAAGGTTTAAATAGGTTTTAGAGCGTAGATAGGATATGCATGTGTTTCAAGCTTCCCTTTTTTATGGTATTGTTAACATCCACTCACTCACTCAAGAAACGCTAACATGTTGCCACATCTCATGACATTTTATCTGTTGTGTTTCACTTACATTTACAAATATACCATGCTTATATTTAGATAGAATATTCTCTGTTTTATATCAAGGAGATTTTCCTGCCTACTTCTTATTTACTTTTATAGAAAGTAAGTGGGTCACGCCATTACATGACATGTTAGTATTGGCATGGTTTTGAAATAATAGCCCTGCTTTGGAATAGTATTATGTTTTGATGTATTTTTTTCCAGGTGGTGTGTCCAGTATGTGCTTCAATGCCAGGCGGGGAACCAAATTTCGTGACCGACGACTTTGCGGGTCATCTTACCTTGGAACATAGGACTGGTCCTAGAGATCTCATTTCATTTCTGATATCCTTTTTAATAACAATACTTACAAATGCCTTACATTTAAGTTTTACCTTAATTAATTATTTTTTGGGTCTACGTTATGTGTTTAAAATTTGGATTTTTTCTTTTTGTGAAAATTTTCAGTTTGATATAATTATGAAATTCCTTAATCACTTTGCACGATGAACCAAGCGGCATCAGGCACGGTGGAGTACGACGTATTCCGCACTCGGGCCGCGGCGTAAGTCGCGCACGACGCACCAACATGCAGTTTAGGTAATGTTCTGTCCTTTTCTCCAGTTCTAATTAAGGTAAAAAGTTAAATGTACCTATAACGAAAAGAAACGCATCATTTGGAAAAATGTATCTACCTCCAATTGTTACCATCATTTGCATCGTGTGACCTTTGATGCCTAGCAACCAAAGCCATTTGAAAGGTACTACCACGCAAAAAGGTAATAACTAACAGTAACTGACGTTACTTAAAAACTCATTGTATTTGACTGGCAAATTTTAAAAGGATGGAAATAGGTAATCTATGTATTTTTTCATTTGTCATGCTAACTTTGATACGAAGATTGTTTTAATACATTTAACAAAAATGTAGTGTTAAGAATTAGTTAGTTATTTTAGTGATATGTTTGTAATATCAGACGTTGTGATTGTAGCACGGGCGGCGGCATCTCGTCGCTGTCGCCGTCGTCGCGCGACGCGGTGGTGGACCCCATCGCGGAGCTCCTGTCGCAGCTGTCGGGCGTGCGGCGCGGCGCCGGCCAGCCCGGCACGCCCAGCCAGCTGCAGCAGCTCCAGATGCAGCTGCAGCTCGAGCGCCAGCACGCCACGGTCAGAAACGACACCTATTACACTACCTATACCTATGCTTCTTGACTCACTCTTTTCATATTACACTTGACTTCATTAAAATCTTTAACATATTCGTATAATAATTTCAATAGCAGTATTTATTATATTTCTAGTTTTAAAGGGGGATGTACAAAATTGTAGGGGCACTGTCCCCACCTACCAACAGACTTGGGATTTGTTTTAATATTCTTATGACGACCAATGAAAAGACTAATAATATTTTTTTCAACCAAAACAATGGGGTTCATGAAAAAAAAAAAACAGAAAAATATTTATATAAGCAACTAACTCCGGATCACTTTGAACCAAAGTATTTTGCAAAATGTGTCGCCTGTCGCAAAACAGATCTTGGACACATAACACATCGGCGTCCAATCTCCATGTTGGTAAATCACAGTCCAGTAAACGTGCCAGGGTCTAACGAAAAGCAATCAGATGGTCCAATAAACAAGCAGGGGTCAAAAAATAATCGTAAAAAACACAAAGACAGGTGAACAACGTAAACACAGCGAAATGAACTAGTCTAGATCTAGACTGAGGTGCGCGAGCGCAGGGACGGCGATAACGGCTTCTTACCTGAAATTCTGCTTATGCGCCAAAACTTCTGTTGTTTTACAATGATTTTTAGTTGGCACTGTTTATTATATTCTTTTAGTTATTGTTTTTCTCACTAAACTATCAAAGAATACACTTATTTTATATATTAAGTGGCAGAAAATGTAACTGATACTTATTTTAGATTGTGTTTCTGCAGATAATACTTCCATTAATTGTAAAAATAGAGTTTATTGAGTAAATTGAAAAAAATTAATTAAGAAATAAAATTATTTCAAATTCAATTAGAATGAATACCCCATACCTACGGCAAGTGTCGTCATAGTAAAAAATAATCTGGCTGCCAAGACGTGTAAACTGAGATACATTTAAAATCTGTTGGTGGGTGGGGACGATTTCGTGCATCCTCCTTTCTGATTACCTTACATGATAACATGTTCATGTCAGATGAGAAATGTAAGTAAAAATAAATTTTATTAATTATAGTTTAATCACCGACAGGCGGCCCGACAGCAGCTGGAACGACTGCCGCGGCGCGCGGGCGGAGCGGCGGGCGGCGCCAGCGGCAGCGCGCCGCCGCCTGCGCCGCAGCCCGCCGTGGCGCAGCCGCAGCCACAGCCCGAACCCTCCGACTCACAGTTTCTCCTCTCCGGCTTCCTCGGTGAGTGTCCGCGCCCCGCGCCCCCACGTGCGGTGCCCGCGCCGCAGTAGTGACGGTGTCCGTGTTGCAGGCGGCAGCGACAGCCAGGCGGGCCCCGAGGCCGAGAGCCGCGCGGCGCTGCTGCGCGGGCTGGTGCTGGCGTCGCTGGGCCGCGCGGCGCCGGCGTGGGCCGCGCCCGCGCCTGCGCCCGAGCCAGCGCCCGCGCCCGCCGAGCCCGCTGAGCCCGCAGCGCCTGCGCCTGCGCCGCCCGCCACGCTGCGCGTCAAGCCCGCGCCGCGCACCAAGGTGAGCCGCGCGCGGCCCGCGCCCCCGCCCGCGCCGGGCGCGCTCAGCCCCGCTGACCAGCGTGTGTTGCAGGAGGCGGCGGCGCGCGCGCACGCAGCGGCGCGGCAGCTGCCCGAGGGCAGGTAGGAGCGGCGCGCGCGGGCCAGCCCGAGCGGCCGGCGGCGGCCGTCCGCCACGGCTGCGCTGTAGCCGCCCGCCACGGCTGCGCAGTAGCCGCCCGCCCTGGCTGCGCGATAGCCGCCCGCCCTGGCTGCGCGATAGCCGCCCGCCACAGCTGCGCGATAGCCGCCCGCCACAGCTGCGCGGTAGCCGCCCGCGCCCGCGAGCCGCGGACGGACGTCGGTGGATGAAACTATTCGATGTTTACTCGTTAGATGTTACGGTAGTCCACGATTGCGCGGCCGGCCGCGGTCCGTGGCCGCCGGCTCCGGTCGCGATCGCACTTAAGGGGTAAAGTTCGTGGCCGTCGATGTTGTTAGTGTTTATCCGTTGTACATATGGAGTCGGGCGCGCCGCGCGGCGGTCCCGGTTCGGTCCCCGACCGGTGACACACCGTTACCTGGACTCGTTTCTTTGTTTTACGCTAACACTTATTAGTGGACGCTTTTGTTTGTTTTGTTGGCTTTCGAAATATCCGTGTGAGATTTCCTTTATAGTAGAAAATAAATATAGATGGAATGTTTTAATCGATTTAATTACGATTAAATTTAAAAAATAATGATAATGCATAGGGCGTCGTTATTTAAATTATTATTGTATGAGAGGGGTCTTATTGAATTGCATTCGCATTAAGGTTAGATAAATTATAATTACTCGCAAATTTCTCTAAATTTGTAAAAAGGATATGGCAATCGTAATTCAAAGTATAAAACTGCTTTTTTTTAATCGTTGTTAAAATAATAATTGTGTTTATCTTTATAAAGTATAGATATTTATTTAATTTCTTAGACAACGTAACATATCTCGCGGTAAACACCGACTCCTCTCTAAAGTTATTTTTATAAAACAGTTGAATACATACTTACCCACAAATTTTCACTAGCTACTCAAACGAAGTGCTTATTAGTTTATTATACTCCAACATTACAAAATGTTTGTATGTACCCTAATTAAATTCTATAATATTACAAATGTATTTCATTTTCTAAATTAGTAGCTACCATGTTTACACTGTTTGTTTATAACTCGAGACTAAAATTATAAATATTTATTATGCTCTTAAATAATAAAATTTAAACAAAATGGAAAATATTTAGAAAATCCTTTTGTTGGGTATTCTAAATTGTTAACACATTGCAACATTGTGTACTAACATACTAGTCGTGCCCTAAGAAACAACTTTATCATGTTGCACTTATAACCTATCTTCAAATTACTTTCAAATTCAGAATCTAATTCTGTAGCTGTAGAACTACTTTTCCCTTCACAGTGGTTCGCTATTTTTCGTCAAAAAAAAAGCGCGTCCAATACTTTAGTACATGATGTTGTGAAACAAAAATTTAAGCTTTCCCAAATACAATAAGGTACTTGTAAATTTTTTTTTAATCATATTTATAACAAAACATTATAAGTACTTGAAAATATACTTTAAACATGTTTTTTTATTTGTGTTAGTTATTACTTTGAAAAAAATATATTTAAAAAGCGATAATAACGAAGGGTCTTTATTGGTGAAACGAATGTTTTTTTTACTTCCTCTAAAATTATAATGGATTTAAATGCCCAGGCATATTTATAATAATCAACAAAATTAACTGGTAGGTTAAGTCACTCATCGCAAAGTCTGTTCTAGATGTAATGGTTTCAGACAAAACAAGATAATATGCGATTCCGTATGTTATACGACCTTTATTAACCTACATTGTTTTCCTGTTATCTATTTTTCACGTGTACCTAACAACTAAACTTCACGACCTTGCTTCGCGTCGTCTGACTGATTTACTAAAATTGTAGTTTAACCTTTCTATATTAGCAAAACCAACAGTGAAATCCTTATACATTAAAACCCGGTTTCCACCGCGAGCGGAACGGACGCATTAATAACTTCGTTAAACTCGCAAGCGCAAACTGCATACTTGTATTTCCACCAACAAATAGTCGGACGTAAAGAGCCGAGCGTGTAAACCCATTTCATTTTCAGCAGTCCGCTCCGCATAACCATTTCCCGCTAATTACCCTTTCGCGGTAGAAACCGGGCTTAACATTTAATGCGTACTTCCACGATAGGTGCAAAATTGCAAATATGAAAAGAAACTTGAGTCTTTATCATTCTAATATATCAGTTCTAAGCAGGGGTCGAAGAAATTAAATATTTTACAGTACTGGTACACGCCCCCGACCCCCACCTTGCACTGCAATTCGTACGGCGCGGAGGGGTTATTCGCAGAGTACTATTATGAGAGATTATTGACCTCGGTGACGCGCGTAGATGTAGGTATTACTAGCTGTTTTCCGCAGGTCCGCCCGCGGTCTCAATTTTTTTAATATAATTGAGATGCTATCCTATCTTTCAAGTTGGATCAAACTGCACACGGTGTGCAAATTTGATTGAAATTGGTTGAGTAGTTTAGGGAGTCCATCACGAACAAACAACGTGACGCGTAATTTATATATTTTAAGATTATGAAAAAGAAACAAACGAATTATTAAAAGTCGTACAACAAAATATGTTGTTATCTTTATATATATAATTCTTCTGTGAGTGTGTATGTGACTGAACTCCTCCTAGACGGCTGGACCGATTATAATGAAATTTGCTGTGTGTCTTCAGGTGGATTCGAGAATGGTTTAGATTCACAATTTGGTCCAATTTGAAATGTTTTTTTGTTTAATTTTTATCAATTATTAACATCGCGATTATTGACATTAAAAACGTAAGTAGGTAGTTGCCATGACGACCAAATGTTGTTGTTTTAGTACGATTTACTATCCTCCAGATCCTCCTCCATAGAGGTTATATATCAATTAAATAAACAAGGTTGTCAAAACTCCTTGCAATGATATTAAAACTGTTTTCTTCTTTAAATATCAGGCTCGCAGACTTTTATGTTTTTTTTTCGTTTGTCTATTTGGTAGGTCTGAGAGTAGGTCGTAGGTTATTGCCACCAGAAAGAAAGAGAGAAAGTACTCTCAATACTGAAGAATAGCAAATTAGACTCAAAGAAAACATTATTTTATTATTTAAAAGAAATAAATCTGCATTAAATTGATGTTTGAAAATACGCTTTGCGGACCGGGAATCGAATGGGCTAAAATGCGAAAAACAAGCACCGTGTACTTTTTGGCATCAATCGATATTATATATAATTCCAGTGTCATGATGTTTGTCGGGGATAAACTCCGAAACTACTGAACCGATTTTAATCAAATTTGCAAACCGTGTGCAGTTTGATCCAACTTGAAATATAGGATAGCTTACAACACAAATATAAAAAAAGAATTGAGACCGCGGGCGGAGCAGCGGGAAACAGCTAGTTTACCTATATATTTAAATAATATGATGTTAGTTATCTACTACTGCGAGCTGCAGGTGTTTTACAAGTAACCCTGTATATTGATACCTAAAAGCTAAGTTGGCATAAATCCTAGCAAACTGGATTTTGCACAGCTTTTGAATCCGTCACTATAAAAGCTATGCCAAAAGTTCCCGTCGTTCCTGCATTGCGTTGTTTTGTATCTGAGATTCAAATAGCCGGATCGACGATGAATTTATATTCTAGACCTAAAGGTAAATCCAGCTTGTTGGCAATTCATAAAAACTGGATTCTTTATATAACTGGGGTATTTTAGCTTGCATCTAATTATATGTAGACGACCGCGGGTTAAATATGTCTCCAATATTCCGAAAAACAAAAATAAGATTGTTATATTGATTGATTGATTATAAATTTACTCCTGAAACAATTAAGATCGTTGACTAAACCTATTTTTTCGAATGTCGACTAAAGTCGACTTAATTCCATGAACGAAGTTCAATAGAGTCGTAAGCTTCACAGTAAAAATACAGATGAAGACTTTTGGAACGTTTCACGATTAATAAATAAAGCGCGACTTCAAAAATTGTTTACAGTAGGTATTTTACTATGTCTTGTGTAAATCTGTTGGTAAATCTGTTGCAACCGTCACCCGGCAAAACTTATTATGAGCGTGAAAAGCATTAAAATTATTAACTTTTCAGGAAAATTGTTAATTGATTTCTCAAACTAATTTAATATTAAAAAGTTAAGACGTGTGTATGTTTTTTATCTCTTCATGCCTAAACGGCTTTACCAATTTTAATAAACTTCAATTTGGAGGTTTCAGTCACCTTTGATTAACACATAGACTTATGATGCCGATGATCAATTTTATATTTTCTGGCTCTAAAAATTTTAATATTTTACTCACCGGGTTTTACCAAATATTACGAAAAGAGCATTATTTGCTCTTTTCTTAGTATTTCATAAATAGCAGGTGACACCGCGGGGCACAGCTATTAGTATATGTATAAAACTCGCAGATCTGGGGTTTGGCTTTAATTTTGATTAATTTTTTCTTGTATTGTTTTAACTTTTCATGGATAATACTTTTAATATCCTGATCACCTTGAGAGAGCAAAATAATTAAACGAGTCCATACATTTAGGTCTTAGGATTTTGTTAACACTCAACATATTTCGCAACTGGAAAATTAGAACATAGCAGCAAACAGCTTTGGACCTTCCTTCCTGCAATGTATTTTTTTTATTTTTGTAATTATGGCAAAGATACACATGCTTGAAACTAGCACGACAGCATGCTTGTAATGAGCAATTGTAGTTTGAAGATTACACGTAACAGTTTTCCCTCACTGGTCCTCAAATATGTAGAGTACAGGATGCGTTTATTAGTAAATACTAGACCATTGACGTAAATTGTTATACCTCAATAGGTTCATGATCTAATGCTAGCTTCTCACGAGATATCACGATTCGCGCCGTGCCAGCTCGTGCCTACGCGTCGTGTGCTTCACACGACGCGTGGCTCGAGGCATCACGGTCTAGCACGTAAGTTCAAAGGTGCGGGCGGCTTGTGATATCTTGCGCCGAGAGAAGCTAGCAAGCATAATCTTACATAATGGTCAGTGCGAAATTGAATTTGTAAGTAATCTGTGATCACTTATTAAAAGACATTGACAGCATCTGTAGAAGTCACATCTCTATCTCATCAATTCTGTCACTGTCAGCTGCATCGCCTAAGCCAAGAAGCCATGAGGCATGAGCCTGTATCAGTCAGATCCAGAATTCCAGATGTCAGATGGTCAAAAAGTCAAGCAGAATCAGAATCATCGACATTACTTATAAATAATCAATGGGCAGAATCCCAATCCAATCCAGAATCGGACAGGCCCACAGCTTCAGATTATAAGTTCATTCAGATTTCAGTACCCACTTAAAATCTGAGCAGGATACTAATGTTCTGTGATCTGACTTCTGAACCCACAGGTGCTTCAGCAGATGATTCATCAAAGTAAACATTGTTTACTAGTAAATAAATTCCTTGATTGTGCTTGTATATTCAGCGTAGTTAAACTCATGGAATACTGATCTTAAGTTCATAAAACCTTAACTATGGCAAGTGAAGAGCATAAGTTACTATCACAATACATTAAGGATGTACATTTACTTTTAAGAAAATCAACTAACCAATTAGGAGTTAATATTGCATGGCAAGAGCATTGTGCCAATGAAGACAAATTATCTAAATATGCACAATGTATGCAAAAACTAGCAACAACACATTGGGAAACTAATTGTAACAGTGAATCAAGTGAAGCCAAGTCAAGAATCAAATGGGCTGTTGAATATTGCAGTTATTATTTTGTCCAAAAAGCTTTTATAAAGTATCGAGAAAAGGAACTACAAATTTCTCAAAAACTTAATTTGCACATAGATGTAGAAGAATTATTTTCTGTACCACTTAAATTAATTGATGTTGGTAGTTGTTACAACCCATTCAAAACATGTGACATTTTTGATGTTTTTGCTATTGATTTATATCCTGCCAATTCAACTGTTTTACAATGTGATTTTTTGAAAGTAAATCTTGGCCCCCACAATGTAACTGAAAATTCAATAGTAACTGAATTACAAGAAACCTCTTTTGATGTTGTTACTTTTTGTTTTCTTCTAGAATACATACCTACTTCTGAATTAAGAATTCTTGCTTGTGAAAAAGCTTACAACTTATTGAAACTCGGTGGTCTTCTTATAATAAACACACCTGATTCAAAACATGTTGGAGCAAATAGTAAAATTATAAAATGTTGGAGATATACCCTTTCGTTAATGGGTTTTAATAGGATTAAGTATGAAAAGTCAAGATTCATGCATTGTATGGCTTTTAGGAAATCACTAAACAAAGAAATAGCAAAGAGATGGGCAGACATGTATAAAGAACCATACATGAAATATGCTATTAACATACCTCAAGACTTTCATAGTGTTAATGAAACAATTACAGAATCTGATCAAATAAGTTGGACACCAGATGACTTCCAAGAATTACCGTTCAGCTGCCTAGATGAGATTACCAATTGAGTTCCTGTAATGACTGTAATATTCCCATACTATTTTATTGGAGGTGTTTGATTGTTTTAGAAACTGATGAATATTACATATCAAATGGTTTTTTTAGATCACATAAGATAAATACAAAATAAGCATAACCTTTTTCAAGCTTTCATTGTTACTTCTGCAATTCCTATCATTACTAAGATCTTCAGAATAGTTCTAATAAAAAGTACAGCACATTAGTTGTCAAATCTTTAATTCAGTACCCTTAACATACACAATGTATAACTAAATTTATGTCAAATGTATCTTATTTTACTAACTCCACGTAACTGATTTCAAAACTAAAAATAATTAGTGGTTTCTTCTACTTTACCTCTTTACAAAGGTAAATCACAGTTTTACCAAGCTCGAAATATTGTCAATCTCTCATTACTTGGTAAAAACTCAATATGTATAACAGAAAAGTGTTTTAACAAGTTAAGATGTTATAATAGCAATTAAATATCAGTACCAACTCAGTAATGATACCTTGATACCAATAATTTTGTCAACTTATTTACATGACTTGTATGTGTTTAGGCCAGAGCCCCAAACTTAGCTTTTCGCTTTTCCAATCTTTCTTTATTTTCAATATCACTCATTATTTTCGATACTGACTGTCCAAATCTTTCTGCTCTCTTTTTTAGCTTATCCATATTTTCAGATAAAGTACCAGTATCAGTGGCTGTCAAACTCTTGGCTGCAACACTCTGGCCAAATCTTTGTTTCCTAGCTTCCTTCCTGTCACCCTCAGTCACTTTAACGGGTAATCCAAAGCGCTTTGCTCTCAGTTCTAACCTTGTCTTAGTGTCTAAATCTGCAGTTATTCTGATTTTATTACTTGCAGTGGTATTGGTTTCTGCTGGTGCTGTATCATCCTTTTCTTCAGCAGTTTTTGATGGAGCAGAAATAATGGCTCTGTTTAACACAATTTTCTTAGACGCAATCTCCTTGCTGTCAACTGCCTTGGATTCATCGCATTTTTCCTTAGAGTTATCAGTCGAAGTTATCCGCCTCTTTAAGGTCCTGGTTTGCTTAACTTCGGTTTGCGGCTTAACCAATGGTGGCTGTTCAGAGAGTGCCAATTCTTCAGTAAGTGGATCAACTGTATCAAGCGCATCTGCTTGACTTTTGTCTTCATCTTCATCTTCCAAAACTCCATCTGAATCGATTTCGTCGGAATCCAAGTTTATGTCCCCGTGTTCGTCTTGAGTCATTGCAGTTTGAAGTCTGGCCACTAACTCTGCTTTATCACCGGTATACGAAAGGCCGCGAGTCTTGAGTTCTTTTCGCAAATCAACTACCTTCATTTTAGTAACATCCATCACGGTAGAATCAGCCATCACGTCTGTATTACAGATTGATGAATTATATCAACAAATATTAATTTGATTGCGATATTTTTGTAAATGCAAGCAAGGCGGCAAGCCATAGACAATAGACAGAGACACAGACGAATACAATTTACAGAAGCACAGAACCACAGAACACTAAATACTCTAGGCGAGCACAGAACACTAAAGGCAGCTCTCCATTTGCGCGGACACGTCGTGCGACGCGTCCGCGCACGCGTGTGTCTAGAAATCCGTCTGCCCTCTTCACTTCCGTCTGTGTCGGTGTGACGAACGCAACCCAAGAGGTGCCCAAGAGGATGGACGTGGACCTGGTTAGTGCGGCTGCCGCTATTTATTTAATGGCGACATACAACCATTATATCAATGATCACAGAATGTCTTTGGTACAGCTCAATAAACTTGAAAGTCGTTTGACCACGCACTACCCATAATTATTAAATACAGTCAAAAACTGGACAGGCGGCGATAGTGAAGAGGCGAGAAGCATTTCTCGGCAGATCCCTTTGATGCGTGCCCAAAAAACCGACAAATCACGGATTGCGGCAGGGACGGAGGCAGACGCGGACATGCAGGCAGATCTCGACAGATTTTTCCCTCTCCACTATGCGCGGATGCATCCGCGGACGCGTCGCACGACGTGTCCGCGCAAAATCGCAAATGGAGAGCTGCCATAATACAATACAATACCCTATGACAATACCTAGGCCTAGGCGAGGACAGAAGTTGACAGAACACGACAAAGTTTCGCAGGATTTGACCATTGACAGATACTATAAAGCAAAGGCAATAGAAATAATAATTATGTATAAATTTTCTTTTTTTCTCTCTCACTTTGATGATGAGTGGTGCTGAAAACACAAAAAACCTATAAATAATTTATGAAGTGAAGTTGCAACATATAAAAATACTTTGATGTTTCTCTGTGTCATGTGTGCCTGTGTGGTTTGCCGAAGCGTGATGATCAATCCTTCCTGTCAAATATAGTAATCACAATAATTCAAAATATTGCCGGTTTATTAAAATACGGCATGTTATTGGTAAAATACAGTGCGGTAGTCTTGTAAACAGTGTGATATTAAATAGAAACACTAAAAGATAGTGGATATGGCAGCACAGAATTTCGAAAATGATCTCTTAGATCAATTAATACGCGAAGACGATGATGTTATTATGCCCATTCCTGATTTGGAATCGGAACCACATCTTCTAATATCGAAGGTTTTCTAAATAATTTGTTTCAGTTTTGTAGATCAATTTAATAATGCTGTCAATTTAATATAATTTCTTGGTTATAGGTCCGTAAACATTACATGGAATATATCATCAAACTCCTGTCCGTCAATTACGAAACACATCATAAACTTGTTAACAAAAACTTATACATACCCAGTGCTATCTGGAGATGTGCTAAAACCATTGAGATGACTGCAGCTCAAGCCTGTATGGTGGCACAACTTTACAGAAAAAACATTATCACTGCGGTATAACTAGTTTTATTATTATCTTAATTGTTAATATTTGTTCACATTAATTTTTGTAAAAAAATCTATAAGATTCTTATTATTTTAGGTCAAAGAATTAAAAAATGATACAAAAAAAGGAAAGTTACATAAAAAATTGTTTAACTGTTTAAATAAGCCACCAGAAAATGACAAGAAAACTCAAACATCCAACACATTTAAGGATTATAACTGTCAGTGTATGCAAAAGAAACGAAAAAGAAGATCTAGGGGCTCTCTATCTCCTAAAAATAATCAATTTGCTGAGACTAAAATTAACAATTTATATAATGAACATGATGATAGTTTACTTGATAATGTTCTATCTAATGCAAGTGCTTCATCAAAAGTTTGTGTGCTTGAACCTAGTGAGCCAACAGTGCCTATTCAACCTCAGGTGCCTTCAACCACCCAGCCGACAGACTCACAAGACTGTGATGAATTAATGATGCAATTAGAGAGAATGTTCCATGGTGATACTAATGATGATGAGTTGTATGAAAGTGTTCTTTATGATAAATTTGATACCACCCATAATACAAGCAACATATCAGTTACCAGCAGTACAGCTAAAGATTCAGTTATTGAAGATCAAGCTGCACAAATTAAATCCTTAGATGAAAGACTGGCAAATTTAACAGGCTTAGTAGTAAATAATGATAATGCCCTAACGAAGAATGAGACTAAAAAAAATAAAAGTGGTTCTAGTAAATGGTTGTGTGAAGAATACTTTTTGAAACATAAGTTGTATGAATTATTGGACCAAATTAGAGACACCGATAGAAAAGAACTTGAAAGGGTATATATCTCATTATGTTGTTGTAAAATCACTTAAGTATATCAAATTTAAATCAAAATTTTTGAAAAAATATTAGTCTTAATTGCTTTGCTATTGTCATTGAATCTACACTCAATAAATATGGATGCATATGCTTATTTTCAGATTAAACAACAATTTATTCATTTATTTGGTGAAGATAGTGATGATGAAGGAATACTGTCACCTTTAGATGAAACTCCTGAATTTGTGATAAGTTGCAAAGAGCGCATAGCTCCCTGGGTGGTGAAGTTACTCACACCACACTACATCAAAGGACATATAAACGGCAAAGGAATATTTAAGGCATTAGCTAAACATCTTATCAGACTTATCTACCAGTGTAGTAGATATCCAGGTAATTTTTTCTATAGTAAAATTTTAATAAACCTGTTTCATTTATATGAATCATTTATAATATTTTTTTCAGAGGAATATGAAGTAACTAGTTTTGTGTCAGATTTCTTGAAAAATCATAAAACAATAAGGAGTGAGGCTGATTTTATGGAATTCAGAATTGAAAATATTTAAGTGTGTTCCTAACTTTGAAAGATGTTATATGTATAAAAGTTGATTTGTGGCCTACAAGTAGTAAGTAAATTTATATGAAAGTAAGTAAATTTTAGTTTATCAACACTAAGGTGTTGTGAAAAGTATAAATAGTTACACTGTAACTCACTACTCTTGGAGTTAAAAAATAAAACAATATGATTAAATAATTATTTGTTTTATTTTTGAGTATTTAAATCTTTTGTTGCTTACATTTTGTATCATTAGTTTCTGATGACTTCCGCTTTTCAACCTTTACAAACCAAGAGTTCAATGTTCTTTGAGAGCTTTTGTTCTTCTTTTCTTCTGATAATCTCTTATTGCAATCATTTGCTTTATATCTTGAGTTATTAACAGCAGTTGAAACTTGATGCCATGACAATAAATTTACTGGTTTGAGATAAGCAAGAGCCATGTCTGGTTTAACCTTATCAATATCAAGCCATGCCTGAAATAAAATTAACATTTATTAAGCCTATAGATACAAGTTACACTATGCAATGAAAAAAAGGACTAACTTCTATTTGTTCTTCATTATCAAGTATTGCAGGCATCCTATGGTGCAGCCAATCAAGCGTGCTATTTGACTCCATAGTAATCACAGAGTATGAATATATTATGGTGCCTTCATTTTGCCAAACATTGTACAAGCCAGCCATGTGTAGAAGACGTATTCCCTTCCAGCCTTTCTCTTCATCAAAACTGTTGTTCCATGTGTCTGGTTCATCTACCTACAATGTTAAGGTAAATCTGTTGTTTTGATGATTTTTTGTAAGAGAAGTAATTTGGCTCTGTAAGGTATCAGATACAGGTTCATTTTTTTAAATACATACATAGTATAGGTAGAGAAATAACACCAATACACAGAACAAATGCTTGTGCTCATAACACAAAGATTTGTCATGGGTGGGAATCAAACCCATAAGCTCCAGCTTAGCAGTCAGGGTCGCTAACCACTAGAAGAACAGGTCCATCAACAGAGTAAGTGCAGATCATATGAATAGCTTTTTCAACCAACTAGTTTAAAAATATTGTTTTTTTTTTCATATAGTACATAAAAACAGCAGTCAAACCTTGACTCCATCATCCTGTGGAGCATAAATATAATAAGGCTGTTTGGTTTTTGATGTTTTATCAGTAGTTTGCCACTCATAGAAACCTTCTGCTAATATTATGCATCTACCTCCATTTGACAATATAGGACTGAACAACTTAGAACTTTTTATATTTTCCAAGCGGCAGTTGTTTGTGCTTAAATTATGTGTTCTGTAATCTCCCTGGAATACAAAATACATTTTTATTTTTCTGTGTTAAAGGTAGCAACAGTATTAAAGTGTTTTCAGTACCTACCTTGTGCCATGGAGGTATTATGCCCCACATCATTGGTTTAAGAACTCTACCACATTCTACATCATTATGGAAGTTACTGGCTGAGAGTAGCACTGGTGTTACATCAGTTGGAGCAATATTGTAAGATGGTGTGTACTCCTTGTTTGCATTAAATTCTGGTAGCCATGGTGGTTTTGTGTGCAAACTTGAGTTTTTAGGCTTATAACTACAAGCACATTGTACTTTTTCTTTTGGTAAGGACCTGAAATGTATTTTTTATAAATGTTAAAAAACAAGATAAGTACTGCAAAATTTAAATATTTATAAATCGTTACACACAGTCCTGTACGACCACACATGGTTTTGATGTTTCTTCTCTGGTTTTTTGTTTGTTTAGATCCTAACGGGCGAGTAGCCAAAAACTTAAGTTTAAACGTACATATTATCTATCCTTGTTCCTAGATAACAAAACAATCGTAAAAGGAGGGTAGGTGTCCGTCTGTCAGTCAAAAGTTAAACTTATCTGTGTAAAATGGAGGGAATAATAATATAATAATAAGTAAGTAGTACGAGCGATCAATAACTAATCGGAGGAAACTCCAACTTATAAGCCTCAGGGATTTACAACACTAAACTGCCAGCAATGTTCTGCAAGCTTAAGTTAAGTAAAACTAAAACCAAAGAATCTAATCAAAGATCTAATTCGAATACAAAGTTACAAACAAACAAAACAAAAGCAACTAATTTCAATTTTCAACTGACAATCTGACATCATCGTTCAGTTAATCAAATAAGTGTGACCACTTAAATAACTACCTTTATTTTGGTAATTGGACTATACACGTTGGTACAAGTACACGTAGGTTAAAGGTCCCTTTGAAAGGGATCGTCACCGTATCAACTCGAACCGATCAGTATAATTTGTATGAAACTCGCTACTGCACTGCATGCACACTAATCGGTCCGGATCCGCTCCCAACGCGATTCACGAGGAAAATAGCGAGCTCACTGTGTTCATTGAGAAAAAAAAATATAATAAAAAATAAAGAAACTTGGTGAAAGCCATAAAACGCGATCAAACGTTGGCTGAGTGTTCATTTCATAGTTACGTTACGCGTCGGAGTAGACTGTAGTGTCGCACACAAGCGACTGGGTGATAATTATAGAACAAAGAAGAGGTGATAATAATAAAATAACAATTAGGCCGACAAAATGATAATAATGATATAACTGTGATCGGTTGGACTCGTGTTTGGAACCATGTTCAAACCCAAGCACTATAATATTATAAAAGCGAAACAGTAAAAAGTGTTTTCTGTATCTTAGCACATATTATGCTTTGATAATAAATTATGTATGTATGTACTAGCTTTTGTTCGCGGTACCGCTCACATGGGCGTGGTTATCGCATGGACGTAATATAGTTTAGTATATTACGTCCATGGGTTATCGTGGCAATAAGACAAGTTGCTGATAGCCTTCCTCATTTTTTTTTTAACACTGAAGGATTTTTTGAATCGGTCCCGTAATTCCTGAGTTAGCACGTTCAAACAAACAACTAACTAAAATAGCGGGCTAGTACACTGTCGGTTATATTATTATTATACGTCGTCGGTATTTGGAGTATTAATTCCTCTACTTTTCTTTAAAACTTCATAAACATGAATAAACAAAAAAAAAATCTGTAGTTAGCTCTATCGACTGTAGACAGCAGAGAACTATTATCTGTAATGCAGCCAACTGTCAGACTACAAGTTTGTGTCAAGCAAGACTCAAGCTTGTGTCAAAAATCCTCAAAAAGCTAAACTATACTCTGTAAAATATAGCTTGATACCTGTGACGTTTGTCAGAATGACATTACTAGGGATGGGAGCGTCTTTCGTATTTTATCGATATCTATGTCGTTATGAGTTTCATAAAAAATTACATTGTAACGACATTGAAAGAAAGAATTAAAGATGTACCTTAGTTTTAAATGTTTAAATCATAATAAGGTGAAAAAAATGTTTTCTTTAGAAAACTCCCAACTATCGGTTTATTTTGCCATTCATTATTCTTTCAAAAAAAGAGCAAAAGTAACCCCAATATTATTTAATAGTTTATTTAAATGAAATGAAACAGTAGGAATTAGTATGTATTTAAAATTTTAATTGTCGAACGGTGTACATTCGAGATCAACATCACACTCAAATTCCGATTCATCGCTGGAGCAGTCCTGAAGATTAATAATCAATTCTTGATCACATATGTTGTCAAACTGAAGATCGCGCTCCCAATCTTTGTGTATAACATTTTTGGTTCTCTCAACTACTTTTTTCCAATCATCCGCGTTTACATGAACACAAGCTTCGTTTAGTAAGGTTAACATTTTGTTTGCTGTGAAAGGCGGTGCTACATTATGTCTAGCAGCGTAACCTGAAAAAATAACGATTCGATTAAGTAAAAAAACCTACAACAATCAAATCAAATTGTTTTATTTTGAATTAAATATATTCAGTATGTTTTCCAAACGTCAGATACATAGTTTGTCCGCCCATTCGGTTACACCGTACTGAGAAGAACGGGCAAGAAACTCAAACAAGAAATGTGTATACTCGATGTAATTATTTTTTTTAGACAACACTAACCTTTGACTTGAGCCCAGATTAGTTCTATTGCATTGTAATGGCAGTGATATGGTGGTAAGCGGATGACGGTATGGCCCATTTCCTTCGCAATTTCATCTAAAATATATTTTGGATTTCGGGGCTTATGAATGCTAACTAATCGTAGCAATTCTTTCTTGAGCATGCTGTTGTTGGCTTCTACTCCTTTGTTTTGCAGCCAAGTAATTATTTCCATTTTGCGATTGCTCGTCGTAGGTGCCTTGTCTATTTGCACTGAATGGTACGGAGCGTTGTCCATCAGAATAATATGTGGTTCACTCAAATTATTTAAAAGATTTAAAAACCACCCCTTAAATTTTGTAAAATCCATTTCTTCATGGTACTCTGTTGTTTTTACTGATTTGAACGCCAGCAAACAATTGGGCACAAAACCTGACGATGTTCCTGCATGAGCAATAATTAATCTTTGCCCTTTGCCTTCGGGTACCTTGGTGGTAGATTCTGCTTTATCATCTGTCCACGATCTTGATAGAGTGTGGTTTGCGTTGAGCCATGTTTCATCAAGAAAAACGACTTTATCCCAATCTGTAATGTCTTTGACTTTGCGCAAAAAGTCAATTCGGCTCAAAGCAATATCTGTTCGCTCCATTAAAATCTTTCTTTTATCGCTTTTTTTATAAGCAAAACCGATTTTTCTTAAAATCTTGGATAGCGATGGTAAACTTCCTTTAAATAAATCCGAGTCTTTCAGAGATACGGCTAATTTTCTTAACGTGGGAAATTCACCACGTGTGTAATACGCATAAATATGGTTGCGAATTGCATTGGCATCGAAGTCGTCAATTTCAGTGACTGGAGAAACTTTCTTCCTTTTTTTATTTGGCGTCGATAATAATGTTGTACCTTCGGCAGCCATCTCCGTTGACGATTCTCCATACTTTTCTTTGCTAATTCGAGCTACTGTAGCTCGTCCGATACCAAGAGCGTCAGCAACTCTATTGCACACTTGCTCCAATGGTAGTAGCGGTCCGCCATTTTGATTTTCATGTTCAAAATACTCGCGCAAACGGATCACAAATTCGCGACATTCACTGTTCAAAACAGTCTTTTTTGGTCTTTTCGGCATTGTGGTGCAAGAAAAAACAACAAATAAAGAGACAACAAAAAGGTAACAACAGAACTTAACAAAGTAACACAATAACAACAAAACAATAGGTAGCGTATACAAGGCGTCGCGTCGGCACTCGTACTGACTCAAAAAAGATGGCGCCCGCTTGTTTCCTGCACGCGAAACCATTATTGCCAGACTAAAAAAATACAAATCTATAGTAAAAACATTATTTTATTTAATAATTTTATCCATTTAATACTAGTGATATTTTCATACTATTATTTTATCGATATTCGTCTGTCAGTCAGTTACACGACCCTACCAGTCTTCAAAACGCGTTTATAAAATAAGCTAACAACCAAAAAAATATTTAAGAAAAATTATAAATTATTTAAATTACCCTTGTTTTTACTGGTATCTTTATAATAACATGATTGTTTTTAAAAATGTGTTCTATTTTTATACACAAATGTCGTATTCATATTTAAAAACTTGAACTTTTTCAGAAATAAATTTAGTAAAGCTGTCTTTAAAACGGAGTCGCTAACGTCACAGGTATCAAGCTATATTTTACAGAGTATAGTAGGACATTTTGTTACTTATTTTGACTGGCTTATCACTAGAATTTCACTACACTGATATCGGAGGCCAAAGTTGTGGTCCGAGAATAAATCCGAGTATATTTTTGTAACCTATCAGCTCAGTGTAAGGAAACAGTGAAATTAATGCCTCAAATACAGTGTGAAATTCACAATAAATCCAACCAAATATTCCTACAATGGAATTCTTGTAACGAGTATTAAAGCATAATATCGCCATTTATTATTTGGAAACATGTGGAAATATGTTTCGCGACGTATCAGGGATTCCTTGGAGCGGGGTGCCAACCAGTTTGATAGACGCAGTGCCACCATAGTCAATAATGGCACCACCACCAATTTTAATGAAGATAACAATAAAAAAGCACCGTGCAAATGGCTTTCATTCAGGAAATGCTGTAACTCATACGGGAGAGATGATGGAACTAACAGCAAGAAATGGAGCTTTGAACAGCTCAATAAAACTTGGATGGATGCCATAACATGGGTACGTTTGTTTGGCAAATTTATTTTTATCTTTTTGTACTGATGGAGACTCTTATTTACACTCAGATTAGGTAGATTACTGAAAGTATTGTTATATTCGTAATCTCAGGTTATTTTGGTTTGTTATGAGATAACTTCAATAGAAAGATCTACATGATGTAAAACATGCTTCATGTCTTCGCATTTCTTATGTACATGCTAATTACAAAGTATGACACTAGTATGTAACCATAGAAAACATCTAGAAAAAAGCTGAATGTAATGATAAAAAAAATAAGTTACATATTTTGTATGCTTAAACTAGGTTTTAGTATATTTATTATTTAATTTGACAGAACTATTAGTAGTTAGTTATGTTGACTGAAGGGTAGTAGGATATTTTTTGATTTCCATGTAGTAAATTGTGTACTAACATGTTATTACATTACACTATTGGCACCCATTATTATAACTTATAGGTGCCAAATTTTAAAACCTTATTACTTTCATAGTTTGATTGAGTAAAAGAGATGGTGCTATCAGAACCTATAAATTCATCCTTATTTTACCAGACCTTAAGATGTCATACTGCCTAGTGCCTGGAGTCTGGACCCCTAAATATGGAACTGAAAAGTTGTAGGTAAAAAGATGTCAATATAACTTAGGCAACTAGGTAATATTAACTTGGCTATGCACACTAACATGTATCTTTAACAAAAGGCCTTTTTTTATGTACATTAAAAAAAATGTAAGCAAATATTCACTTGATTCTATTTTTACAGAGCAGTGCAGTTGTCTTGGGATGGTACACTAGTCAGCTCATTCATTTAAAGTTGAAGAAACATCACCAGTTGAGTCAGTCAAGATGCAATTCTGTAAACAATTTGCTATCATCTATAAATCCCTATTTGGCTTACATGAACAAGAATGACTTTTATATTAATTCAGTTTCTAAAATTGGGAAAGTGGTATCTGGCTTCACACCAACTGTTTATTTGATGTCAAATGATCAAAATGAAAGTGAGAAAGGTAAAAGGAATAGAGCTAGTACCTCAAGCAGCACAAGTGCTGATTCTTCAGATGATGACTTAGGTGTGGTGTTGAACTCTATTGAAAACAGACTTGGCTTAGCTGCTATTGAAAATGGACAATACCAAGATGGTCTTAATTTGCTAAGGTGATTATTTTTCATTATTAATGCAGAGATAACCTTGATTAAGGTTTTTTTTATTAGCATAAGGTGTAGGTTCAAAACTTTGCCTATGTAAGACTTGTCATAAACCCCTTAGACGAAAAAGTTAAAGGTCTAGATCAGTTGTTGTCATCTACATTGTTATCATATATTATGCTTTTTTTCTTGCTAAATAAAATCATGACTAAATACCTGATGTACATAGGTGATAAGGTATTCATAAATAAGAATCCAATGATTATCATATTCACCACAAGTAGCATTTCATGATATTTTTAGATAAGATTGTTTTTACTATTTGTTTATTATCATTAAGTAACATATTTAAACTTTGTTTAATCTTTTAGATCAGCAGCTAATCGAAATCATGCTCCAGCAATGTATAACTTAGGCCTATGTTATGAATTGGGCCTAGGAGTAACTGTAAATGAAAAAACGGTTAGTAAATTGTCTGAATATCAAAATTTTCATCAGCGAAAAATAATAATATTGTATTATAATTAAGTTATGTAATACATTTTATTTTTTTATAAATTTTGAGATCTCACCTTGAACATGTTCTGCATAAACGTGTGAGACACCATTGTCACCTTTATCAGATATATTACATCATCCTTATCAGATTTCCTATTTATACTGATGATATGTTCTTGTCACAGGCGGTGGATCTATACAAGTCGGCAGCAGCTTTAAATCACCCAGAAGCACTTTACAACCTCGGTATTTACTACGGCCAGGGCAGAGGTGGCCTAAAGACCGACCAAGAAACCGCGACACGACTGCTCCGCCTTGCTGCAGTGCAAGGCCAGCAAAATGCTATTGATGCCCTCAAGACTATGAATGTAAACATACATGAGACTCATCAGAATGACAGATGGACCTACCCAAACCCACCATTTGGATCATGTGATAACATAGTCCCCACACAAACAAGACTATTTGTTGACAACATTAACTATCTTCAGGCAAGAGTATAAAGATAGTTCCTTTTTTTCTTTTAAGTGGTGGTGGGCAATGCTTCAGCTATGCAGACACCTTTATGATTAGTATCTAAGTCACTTACGACCCGCGCATAGCGTGTGAAATGCCACGTAATAAAATTACATGGTTTTACTTTTTATTTAATTTCTTTTTATCGTTGGAATGTTTATGTCCTTATTTTGAGTACTAACTTGCTTTGCCCTTTTTTTAATGTATAAACAATATTATGAAGTAGGTACAAATATTGTCAGAAACTAAAATCAAACATTTACAATTCAATAAAATGACAACAAAGATACAAAAACGATTGTAAAATGTTGAAATGACAGATCTGGATATATTAAAATTACCGCCTACATAGAAATCAGAGTGTTTTATTGGTTTAATAATTTCAGATGTAATTTGTACTTGCACTGTGACTGCACAAATTCTCTTCATGGAATATCACACATATTTTGTTTATATTATGTTTGTATTGTATAGTTTATGACACCATATTGGTAGGTGATCAAATTTAACAATTTTTTTTTATACAAAATGTTTATTTTATGTTTTCATTACTAAGTAAAAGTCTTGTAAGCCAGCAATTTAAATTCAATTAAAAACAACGTCGGATTACGAAGTGACGTGATTTTTCATTACAGATAATCTGTACCCTATCTGTATAGAAATCAATAAACATAATTTGTAACTTAGTAAACCTTTCTTTTATTCTCGTATGCTGTAAGTTTTCGCTGCCATATCAAGGACAAATGATTTTCGACCTTATTTCAATGAACCAATAGACAGGAAGGCCGCTGTCACCTCTGTGTCTTGCCCTCAGAATACTTTATTCTGAGGTTTTGCCATCACCAATGGAAGCCGAGGCGGTGTGAAAATTTCAGTCAATCCATGAAACAAAATTATCAATTGCAAATAAATAAAACTATACACCTTTTTATAATTATGTTTACTTATAATATTTTATGCTATTATTTATACATTTAAAAAATAACATATTCGTACTAATCTATCGTACCCAATGTAACTTTGTACACATATTTAGTGTTATAATGTTATACGATAATTAATGACTGTACATTTTAACAATTGCTAATTTTGGTCAAGTTTTACATGATAAAATAATTGAAACTTGCACTCATAAAATAACATTTGCCGATAAGAAAACAAGATTGAACATAAATTACGAAGAATTAAAGTAATAAAATAATGACAATCTGAAAAGAAAATTCATATTATTTTCATAAAAGGAATGAGAACTATATTTTGTCTTATTGTCGCCTTAAGTAACCCACATAGTTATTAAAATTAGAGTATTCATTCTCTCTTATATAAAAGCTGCTTATTTTGACATGGAGAAACATGGTGTATACTTTTTTGATAATTACCCCACGTAAATTATCGAGTACACACAACATTCAGAGATAGATACTATCCCACTAAGCTAAAGGTATAAGAAAGTTTACATCATTGAAATAATATCATTCACTCCTAGTTTACGAAACAAACACGTGCACTTAACATTGAAGCACCGGCTCTGGTGAATCCTGCAACAAAAGACACAATAATTATACTTATGACACGACATAAACCGAGAAAAAAAATGGCGCCTGTCATTAACTCTATATACATTCTTCATCGTCTTATTTTATATTCTGGTAAAGGCGAGATGTGTTAAGATTTACTTTCTATTTAACACTTTTTATTAGCAATTATCGAAAATGTTAAAATAGCCAGACATGCATTACTTAAATTATGAAGGAATTGTTGAATTTTGTTTATTAGTCGATACTTACGGGCCATGTGCTAGTACTTGCGCGGGTAGTCGCGCGGCGGCGGCGCGTAGCGGTCGGGATAGGGCGCTCCGGGCGGCGGCGGCTGGTACTGCGGCGCGTAGCGAGCCTCGTAGCCGCCGTAGCGCGCCTCGCCGCCCGTCCAAGCCTCGCTGCCTCCGCCGCCACTGTTGCTGCCTGATAATACATTCCAACTATATAGCTGGGAAGACTGTACGCCAACTTCAACGTAGGTTAGGAAAACAGTAGACAGAGGAATATGACATGACGCCAAGGATCCCCAAAAAGACTTAAACATTTTTCAAACTACCTAAAATCTTCTTCGATATAATTGCTTCGTTGATCGAAGATTTTGATTTCGATTTTCGAAGCAAGCTCGTAAATGTGAATTTACCATTGCAAACTAGATAGTTAAGCAGGTCACACTAACAAAGCTTATTAGTTTATTTCATTAACAAAGTGGTACAAAGACAATTCTAGTAGTAGAGACCTTCTATTAAGTGAAGTACACCTGTATCAGAAGGTCACGCACGATCTTCCCGTATAAACGTAATATTATCTAAAAGCTAGTGTGTGTGTGTGTGTAGTAGGAACGAGTTACTACGATAACACGTGCATGCCAAAGTAATCTAATATTCCTGCTGTGAACAAACATGTTTTTTGCTGAACAATCTACTTTGCTGTGTGCACATAAGAACTAAAAAAAAAACGTTTGGAAAATGAAATGATCTCAATATGGAATACCTTTAGAGGCGGGCGCGGCGTCCGGGTAGCGGCTGGAGGCGGTCCAGCTGCGCGGCTCCGGCTTGCCGGGCGGCGACGGCCGGTACGAGCGCGTGTCGCGCGACTCGTACGAACGACTGGAAGGTGTACACATGTTATTGCTTTAAAATACAATAGAATGTTAATGGTGTCCATCGATATTTCGAAAATTTCAAGGTATTATGAGATGTTCTTGGTTGGTCAGTGAATAAAATAAAGTGTAGTGTTTTATACAAACCTGGGCTCCTTGGGCCTGGTACCAGGAGGCATCGGTTGTCGCGAGTCTTCACTGGTTCCACCATTACTTGAGTATTTTATGTTAGCAGCTGTGAAAATAGAACACAAGGTAGTAAAGCGCTTTATAAATTAATCTAGATACATTACTATACTCGGATAAATTCTCAAAATCATTTAAGTTTATTTATTTCTGTAATTTTTTAAAACTACGAAATCATCTGTTTACTATTAATCTTATAATGGTTTACAAGAGTTAACCTTCATTCGAATGATCCGTCACTTAGTCAAAGTTCTAGCTCAGTCATTGATTTTTTAGTATTACACAGCATGTCACAAAAACCCTGTCCGATCCCTAAGACTATTATTCGGTATCGTACAGCGAACAAATATACGTAGCCATTAAATGGATTGGAGATTATTATTTTTCCCCAGTGAAAATAATAAAATAAAAATAAAAACTGATCCAAGGCAACAGCAACACTGACTCAAAGTTCACGTAATTACTACTTACAGTTTTGTTTCAAAGAAGCCGCCTATGCGAGACGGTTCATGAACTGTATTTACATTAACTTTATTGGATCGGGCAGGGGTTTTGTTACATGTTGTGTAGTTGTTATCTAGCGATTTGAATACTTACAGGAGACGTGTCGGGGGTAGTCGCGCTTGTAGTCGCGATCGCGGTCGCGCTTGTCGGTGCCACGCTCGTAGCTGGCGGCCAGCTCGAAGCGCGGCGGCGGCGGCGCCTCGAACTGACTGCGGCTCGACGACTGCAAACATACGCCATTGTTAACACGGGTACGGGTTATAATGAAAACGTTGGATCATCAGCGCGGGCGGCGGCGCACGCTTGTGGCGGGCGTCGCGGTCGTAGGCGGGCTCGGGCGGCGGGCTGGATATGGTGTATGTGAGCGTGTGGTGTGTAGCGTGTGTACGTACGAGCGCGGGCGGCGGCGCACGCTTGTGGCGGGCGTCGCGGTCGTAGGCGGGCTCGGGCGGCGGGCTGGATATGGTGTATGTGAGCGTGTGGTGTGTAGCGTGTGTACGTACGAGCGCGGGCGGCGGCGCACGCTTGTGGCGGGCGTCGCGGTCGTAGGCGGGCTCGGGCGGCGGGCTGGATATGGTGTATGTGAGCGTGTGGTGTGTAGCGTGTGTACGTACGAGCGCGGGCGGCGGCGCACGCTTGTGGCGGGCGTCGCGGTCGTAGGCGGGCTCGGGCGGCGGGCTGGATATGGTGTATGTGAGCGTGTGGTGTGTAGCGTGTGTACGTACGAGCGCGGGCGGCGGCGCACGCTTGTGGCGGGCGTCGCGGTCGTAGGCGGGCTCGGGCGGCGGGCTGCCCGCCTTGCGATACGCGCTGCCCTCGTAGCCGCGCTTGCGACGCTCCTCCTCCAGCCTGCACCATACAATACACATTCATTTATGTAGCACAGCACAAAGAAAGATAAATAAAGATAAGAAAATAAAAAAAAACAACATAAACAGGAACAAAAAAAACGTGTGGCACTCGGGGACGATTTAGCAAGATTTAATCAATCCAACCATCTTTTAAATGGAATTTCAGAGATACCTTAATTGAGCTCTCTTCAGTTCAAGTCGTTCTAGTTCCAATTTTTCTCTCTCCAGTCTGTGTCGCTCGCGTTCTAAACGAAGAAGCTCGTTCTTTTCACGCTCAATCTTTTCCCTGTAATTAAAAAAGTACATTTACTACTAAGTACTATAAAGAAACTTTCAGTAGGAAGACGGCTTTTATCTCGGGGTAAATGCTGACGTCTAAGGGGCCATCCATATATTACGTAACGGCGTTACGTCGGCGGCGCGGCGCCGGCGCTCCTCCTCGCGGGCGCGCGCCACGTCACGCTCCTACCGTGTGTCAGTGGTGTCGCATACCTCTCAGCGCGCAGCTTCTCCCGCTCGAGCGCGAGGCGCATCTTCTCCTGGCGCTGGCGGCGCTCGCGCTCGCGCAGGTCCTGCTCGGCGGCGCGGCGCCGGCGCTCCTCCTCGCGGGCGCGCGCCACGTCACGCTCCTACCGTGTGTCAGTGGTGTCGCATACCTCTCAGCGCGCAGCTTCTCCCGCTCGAGCGCGAGGCGCATCTTCTCCTGGCGCTGGCGGCGCTCGCGCTCGCGCAGGTCCTGCTCGGCGGCGCGGCGCCGGCGCTCCTCCTCGCGGGCGCGCGCCACGTCACGCTCCTACCGTGTGTCAGTGGTGTCGCATACCTCTCAGCGCGCAGCTTCTCCCGCTCGAGCGCGAGGCGCATCTTCTCCTGGCGCTGGCGGCGCTCGCGCTCGCGCAGGTCCTGCTCGGCGGCGCGGCGCCGGCGCTCCTCCTCGCGGGCGGCACGCGAACGCTCGCGAGCACGTGCCACGTCACGCTCCTTCTGCTTCGGACAACCAACCGATTATGTTACTTCTAATATTGATGGAGGTTACGACCAGGGATGTTGCGGATAGTGTAATTTCCGCATCTGTAGACGCGGATGCGGAGGCGGATTCCGGAAGGTGCCGTATCCGGATATTACGATATTTAAAGAGAACTAGCATCTACCGGCCACTCTGCTCCTGCTAACGATCCCACAGAAACCTAGGCCCTTATTCTGTTTCAATTGTGTCACAATGGTCTCAAATTACTTGATTTTGACAGTAAATTCAATAAAGAAATTATACTACAACGACAAAAGCGTCAATACTTATATACTCCATTACCAAACGACTCTCTGTAACCAAACTAAATCTTCGTTACTATTGATCAAAATACACGTGCAGAGCGCTCGCGCACATCGCCGGCTCTGCATAATTATTTTCTTTCTTGTCGCCGGCTCTGCCTATTTTCATTCTTATCGCGACTTGTGGTGGATTATTGCAGATGCAGAAGCTCCGCAATCACAGATGTGGATGCGAATATTCGCAACATCCCTAGTTACGACCGAAAACAGCAGGCGCGCTGCTGACGCTCAACTTCGTGTAAAGCAAGTAATATATAAATAAAGGATAAAAATAGAACCACTTACCCATATTTTAGAAAACGACAGAACTTCCCTTGGTGATCGCCGACGTTCTCGACTCCTAGTGCTTCGCCTCACTCTTTCCTAGAATATTTTAGTGCGTGATAAAAACTATTATCTACAATAAATGATTATGAACAAAATGATCAATACATAAAAATTTTATATCTGGCTGTAACAGCAAAATTTTAAATAAACAAGGCAAAGAAATAGCAATTAAAAATTAAATTAGAAGTTACAGTGATATCTTACTTTGTCGGAACGATGCGACTTTTCTCGCGTGCGTGATGTGGACCTGGTGCTTTCAGCGCCTGATAATTCACTGTCCTTTTTCGGTTTAACCTCACCATTATTTTCAGTACTTTCTTTATTCTCCTAGAAACAATAAAAATATTATATTTAAACATTCATAACTTTATGATCAAGTTTAAATGTAATGTTTTAAAGGGAAATACAAATAATGTACATGAAGTAAAAAAGTAATTTCTTTAATTAAAAAGCATTAAAATTACCTCATTTTCTTTTGGTTCTTCCTTTCGTTCTTTACTAGAGCGTCGCTCCGAGCGTGTCGGTTGTCGTCGTGAAGACGATTCCGACTCTGACTTTGCCTTTTCTACAGAGATCATTCGTCCATGCAATTCTGGTGAACAACAAGCAAAAATTTCAACACATCATAAATTTTCAGATCCCAGTTGCAAGAGGCATGGGACGAAGTGTTTAGCTTTAGCTTCATTAGACTTTTTCAGCACCTAGTCTATTGATTGGGCCATTCTTGTGCGAGAGGATAGGGTGTTTTGACATCATGGAAGAAGTCTATGTCTTTGAGTGGTCCATAATAGGCTGCGTCATTTGATTCGAAACGCAGTTGGCCATGTATTTCTTTGTTATAAAAATAAATGCTTACCAGTCCTGTGTAAGTTTTTGATACAGTTCTCAGCATCCTGAGCGCTAGCCATTGTTACGTAGCCATAGCAGCGTGATCCAGGCGTTCTAGCATTTGTCACTACTTTGGCTCCAATTACCTAAAATAAAAGTAAACCTTGCATTAATTGTAACTAAATAGTTCATATATCAGTGTTAGTTACTTAACACCAGAAGAAATCAAGAACAATCTTATAATATATTCAAGATAATGAGTAGGTACTATTTATAAGTGTTTATATACTTTACCAAAAGTTAAAAATATTTCAGATTCTAGTGTTTAGGTTGAATTGAAAATTGTTATAAAAGGCAATACCTTTCCATGTTTGCTGCACAGCTGCTTCAAGTCCTTAGCCCTGGTGTCTCCAGACAGACCACTGACCCAAAGATTCCTTGCACCACCCTCCTTACTATCATCTTTTTTCTCTTTCTTATCATTGTCAGCTTCCTTGTCTTTTTCATCTATGGATAAAGTAATACATAATGAATAACAAAAGATCAATTTATTTCAGTGTGGATTATTTAATAAATCAACATACATAAGATGATCAAGATGTTGGCTTTGTAAATATAATTCTTTGAATCTTACATTCTGAAGAGATTATTTACGGAAAATGTTCTAAAAACTATCATTACCTTTATCTTCCTTGTCAAGTTTTTCACCCTCAGTACTGAAAAAATATTCAAAGCATTATTCAACTGCAAAATGTAGATAGTTATATAAATCACGATTATACATTTTATTTGGAATATGAAACAAATATCATAAGCACAATTCCCATAAGTGTGAAAGTTGGAGTGACAAAAATGTTTTAGAAATCCCGTTGTAACACTCAATCATCTACAAAGTTTTGCACCAAAACTCCACCGCATCGAAACACTAGGGCTCATCCACGACGTCACATGATGTTGGGTAGGCCTCTATAGATGTTCGGCAGCAGCGGCAGTCGTCGCCATCGTTGGCGCCAGCGGTAGCACGATGGTCCTCTCGCAGTGCTCGGTGCAGTTAGCGCGCTTATATCTGGGCAGACAGCGAGTACGGAAGACAGCATCATCGAGTTGAGTTGGTGCTCCGTTGTTGTTGAATCCGCAGACCTCCAAAAGACTGGTGCAAAACTTTGTAGTGATAACGAAACAAATTATATTGGATGACGAAATAATCGGAGTAGTTATAGATGCGCGTGGGCGGCGTGACGGCGGCCGTTCGACGTTCACCAACCTAGTGGCGGCAGCTTCGGCGTTTACTTGATGAGTGTCGTCGGCAGGCTCGTCGTCGCCGTTCGCCGCAGTGTCGGCGGGCGCAGACTTGTCGCTCGACGGCTCGGCCTGCTCCTCCTCCACAGCGTCATCTACGTCAGTGCCACATACGTCAGCTGAGCCAGCGCAGGTCGCTCGCCGAAACACGGGAGCGGCCCACCCTGTCTCTTCAAAATCTTGACACGAAGCATTGGAGATACTCTTGACAGTTTTCACACTTGTTTGTTGTTTACACAAAAAATCCTGACCTGAAAACTTGATTGGACATTAGCACCATCATCTGGATATGAGCAGCATAGCATCTATGAGCCACTATGTCCATAGTAAAGCATACATAACTGTAGGACACTGCAGTGGTGTACCGTGTGACTGGAAATACCTGGCCACATAAATAACTTAAAACACCACATCATTGTAACGAAAGCCACCTCAGTTTGTGTTCATTTCAGTGGTATTCTTGCCAAATTGTATTATACTGCCATCTGTTGTTCTCTTTCTAAAATTTTTTACTTATTCCGTGTTGCAGTTGTTTCAAGCACGGCGCTCACAGGTCTATCAATTTTCTTCCGGGATGCATAATTTTCCTCTCTTGTTTACCGCAGCTATTTTTATTTCTTAGGTTTGCATATTATACATTGCAACATCATTAATTGTTATTTATTAATTCACAAACTGACAAATTATTTATTTTTTAGGAGTTCATCATGTTGTCATTCATTTATTTTTATGAAGGACATTTACTTCTATATACTAATTATCACTATATTCACTGGCCGGCATTATCATATTATGTGACTATTTACAAAATAAAAATGGAAAATTAAATCTAAGCTTACCTTTTTTGCTAATCTTTGTATGATTTTCGGCCTGAAAGAGATAAATGGTGGTTGTTAGTTACTTGGACCAAAATTATGTACTATGTTGATATAACCTGCTAGACTTGGCATAACTCCAGAAAACACTTGTTACAGAAATCAATCTGAACATTTTGTCAAGGTTTACATCATAATTTGTAGACAGTAGTTCATGACATGTTAGCAAATCATAGATGATTAAAAATAAGATACTCTTCTGAGTAATAAATATATTTTAATAAACTCTAATATATACATATAAACACATAGATAATAATAATTATGTTGATTTTACAATGAATCTAGTCTACTTCCATTAAAAAACCATTGGATATTTTTGAGGTATATGAAGGCAGTTTGACGGTAACACTGAAGAAATAAAAACGTACCTCCTCATTAAGTAGTTCATCATCACCAAGATCTAAATTAATGCTGTCCTCAGCATCAGTGTTGTTTTCTACTTTGTGGTCATCATCATTCCCAGATTCTTTTTCAATACATGGTTTTTTTGGCTGGGTTGCTTCAGATTCATCTTTAGACTCCCTTTTTCTATTAACTTTCTCAGCCTCGTCAACTTCCATGTTACCCTCAGATTTAGGACTGGCTTTAATTTTTTTCACGTCTGGCTGTTCCGTTTCTTCTTCTTCACCAGCGTCATCTTGTACAATCATATCTTCCATGGTCGGAGTATCCTCTGGCTCTTGCTCCACTGTACTTTCAGACCGTCTTGTCCTTTTAGAAGGCGTTTTCATCTCTACGGTAAACTCAAACTTGAAAGTAGCCGGATCATGCCCTTCTTCTTCCAAATGCTAGAAAGAAGAGTGTATTCATATTGATTTTGTTCAAAAGAGCTACTATCGACGTAGATTCTTACACGTCACAATATAATTACCTTAGACAAACGTTGTATGAGCACACCGCGAACGCCGCTTTTATCTAGGTTGCGTTTCTCTAATTCTGCACGTAAATCGATTACCCTGAGATCGTTCAGTAAACGCTTTTTATCCGACATTGCCCGGTGTTATTTTAAGACAGTTTCTAATAATAACCACTTGATCTTATTTTACGTATTCACTAATTTATGAAAATATTCCCACCACACGCGAATGACGAAAACTCGATTGCGACAAGATGGCGGCGTTGGTCTTGGTATAGATTATAGCAGCATAGCAGACTAAGGAAATACAACGACAAATTCCTAAAAGCAAGCTAGCCGCATCACGCATGAGACTTTGACAATTTATTATGAACCAATGCTGGTTCAATGCCTTATTGCAAAAATGTAAGCTTGATTAGCGCGCAATGGTACTTGTACTGATGTCAAAAAAATACCGGTCAGATATTCAGTTCAGCTAATTACTTTTACATTCTTTTTTCTGGGTGATGTACCATAGTCGATTAAAATATGAAGTTTTCTTATACTTAGTTATTTCAAACTAAGCATAAAATATAGACTGCACCAATCATGTTCCAGGACTTCCAAGCAATGGCTGGACAAGCTTTTCAGGTTTTTCCTTTTTTTCATAAAATCCGCCAATACTCATCGTAATTTTCAAAACCGTTTTCGCCGTACTGTATAGGGATACAACTCATCTATACCTTCATGGATACAACCACAGATTAGAGACTAGTAATATACAACATACACCTCAGAATATTAACTAAACTTTAGTTATTATTCTTCACGATAGTGGCGAGTCTATTAATTTCATTACTTTTTTGCAGAGCATATTGGTAAGCTGATCGCAGATCAAGAACTAAAATTAATTTAGTCTTTGTTGACCCTATTTGATTGACATTCAGGATGGCACGAAAGCTTCTTTGATCTAAGAATAAAACTGTGCTATATAAATGTAAAATGTACTACTCTGTGTCACGTGGCATTAAGCATTGAAATGAGTTACAGTATTTATAATTTATAAAATTAAATATTAATGTGAAAGTCTCTTCGGAACGCACTGTATTTTGAATTGGTTTTAATCGAATCGAATTATTAATTTTAATAATCTGTTCAAGAACATCTCAGATTAAGGGCGGCTTGCACAACAAAGCTTAAATTGATTTAAGACGCACTAAACATGATTAAAATGGTTAAACATATTTAGCGTCTTGCACAACGAAAAATTTGTCGCTAAATATGTTTACGGACTTGTCAAATTTAATTACCCAAAAACTGCTATTTAGCGGCGCTAAACACGTTTAAGCCTGACAGTTCAAGGAACTGACAGTTTCTATCAAACTTTCTATGATGATAATATATTTTTTAACACAAGTATGGATTTGGATTTGTTCGATAATAATATATTTTGTGATTTGCTGTTTTCTGTGATGATGACGAAGATTTCTATGACGATAATATCTTTTTTAACACAAGTATGGATTCGGACTTGTTTGATAATGATATGTTTTGTGATTTGATATGTTTTTTGTGATGAAGAAACTTTATCTGATAGAAATATGAGCACTAGAGAAGATAGACTCTATCAAGAATCTCAAATTAAAACAAGGAATGTTGTGGAAAGAGCATTTGGTCTATAGAAGTGAAGGTTTCTCGTGTCGTCGTTTTCTTGTCTCGTGGGATAAGTATGAATCTACATCGAGTACCAGGTATCATAGTGGCTACAGCTATGCTACATACTTTAGCTATAATTCAAAATGAAGAAGTTCCTCCAGAGGAAAATGAATACCCAGTACTCATTGGAAATGTAAGTTTTACAACGCAACAAGGAGAGAGAACCTTACAGAGAAGAATATTTAATGGATGGTTTAATAGATAGTTCATTGAACATGCAATAAAACAATTTATGAATAATTCACTGTATTTTATATTTTTAATTAATTATAAATATAATTATAAAATCACAAAATTCTTTATTCATTTATCATCTTATTCCAATTTATAAATGTTTGATTTGTGTTGCATTTCCATCTCTAAAATCTTTACTTGCATTTGCACTAATTCAATCTCCTGTGATAAATGGAAGAAATATCACACTTCTTTTTTTGCTTGAACACACATAACCTGTGAAAAGATAAGAACCGTTATTTATATGTTATTGAATTTATGTTTAAATTATATAATAGCTAGTTTAGCGATAACAAAACAACTTACCTGAGTGCCCAAAGTCTGTTTTTATGTAATGCATCATCTATAAAATATACATCCGTTACTATTGCCCAAACATAATTATTGTTTATCGATTTGCTTGGTGGAGTAGGTTTTCTCACACTCGATAATTTTTGTGTATGGCTCCATAGCCGTAAACAGTAACAACTGTTCTTCTTTAGTAAAATTGGGAGCACTCATGTTACAAAATTTATTTTCATTTCATGGTTCAATGTGAACGTCTGTTACTTTTCTCGTGTTATTATTTTGACATTTCGTCCGTTACCCTGGTTACTAGAAAGCTATAAGGAGGTTATTAGCTTAGATGAATAACCAATGAGTTCATAATCTGAGGTTATAAGACAATGAGTTTCGTTTTATGAAAAAATATACGTATGTCGTATTAATAATCGTAACCGAAAAACGCTATACCGTGGAACGAAATGTTGAAACTGCTGTACCGACATTTAGCGACCTCTTAAACATATTTAACTAAATCAAGAGGCTGTCATCGTTGTGCAAGAGGTCGCTAAATGTATTTAAGATAAACGTGATTAAGCGGTTAATTATATTTAACTAATTTTATTTAGGAGTGATTTAAGTCAAACGTTGTGCAAGCCGCCCTAAGAATTGGATAATCATTTCATCTAAGAAAAACATAATGAGTTCGCACCAATTAAGGAAAACGAGAACCATAGATAGTAGTAGTCGGTTTTTTCACCTAACAACGGTTAACAACCATATTATTCAATAAATTAAAGTATCAATTATAGAAATGGATACTTGCAGAAATAAAAAGCCACGGCGCGGCGGCGGTATACTATATTACCCAGTGGAGATTGCAGTCATTTGCAATTTTGTTGGAAGTGTAAAGAAATGATTAAAAGTAGATTTTTGTTTTTTCAAAAGAAAAAAGAAATTGCATTAAATTTAGCCCATCGATGAATTTGGTCTGGATTCCCCGCAATTCCCCGATTTTTGTCATTCCCCGGGTTGTCCCCGCGCTAACCCTCAATTCCCCGCAAATCGGGGAATTCCCCGCAAATTGGCAGCACTCCATGATCACGTGAGAGTAATTTAAAAACTTGGTATTACCATCTAATAAAATAATTAATAGCTAAATCAGCTGAGTGTCATCTGTCATATTGTCAATTTTTATTGTTGAGTTGTTGACCAATGTATATTCATTTACTTACGGCCTTACGGTTGGTTGGTTGACCTTCCTGTTATTTAATTTCATCTCAAGAGCACGATTTTTATGAAGAAGAAATCTTTATTGTTGTATCAAGTATAATTTGTTGGAAATAATTACTACAGAGAACGTGAGAGTTAATCATTTACATATAACCATCATGGGTGGTGCAACACAAGGTAAAACCTTTTTAAGAAAACCTATTATTGATATTCTTCTGGGCTTGATAAATTTAATTGTTTTGTGATTTTAGATGCGGATGTTCCTTCAGTTACAGTCGCATGTGAATTGCTTGATAAGATTGTCTTAAAACAACTGCACTTAATGGAAGAAAAAATGCGATGTGAATTGAATATTGAGTCCAGTATTAAGAATGGAAGTATACATCTTGCTAAGTCTCGTTATATAATGGGCCAAAGCGCGGTAAGCACATCACGCCTACCTACAGAAAGTAGCACAGATTTCTCGGCATCTACAGTGTGTGAAACTGTTGAAGAAGATGGAATTAAACAAATAAAAGTGATTGAAAATGATGGTGAGAATACTGTTAATCCTCTCCGCTGGTTTGGTGTCTTGGTCCCTCAGAACATGCATAAGGCACAAAATATATTCCAAAATGCTATTAACTTTATAGTTGAATGTGTTAATGTTCAAATTCAACTGCACACTAATCTAAAATATATGGAAATGTTAAGACAATACATCAATTCAGTAAATTAAATTAAATAATTTCAATCAATGTACATAGTTAATTATTAATATCATGGATACATAGGATATTAATAATTAACTAGTTCTAGTTCTTTATTAAAGGGTTGTGTACCTTAAGTTTGCACTACAGAAGGACTTTCTAAAACTTAAACATTCTATAAATTAAACAAGTCATGCTTGAATTATCATTTATTTATTTTCATCGGTGTAATGATCACTAGGTGTCATGTCATTGTTAATTGTACTGTAATAAGCAACATTTACATAATTGGTTTAATCACAACATACTGAAAGGCCTTTGAAACATGAGGGATGCATTTTGATTATTTTTGAAATCAATGGCACTTTCAATTTACATGTAAACAAGTATTTATTTATTAACATTATAAATATATCTTTATTGGTGTCACATACTTGTTAGAATTTATACTATTTTCACTAGAGCAAGTGAAAAATTATATTATCAAGGAACTTCTATGCTGTTTTATGATACAGAACAGTTTTAAATAACATTAAAATTAATTAAGAATGGTTGTTTTTGTGTTATTTACCTAAACACTTACAAATGGAATGTTGCCTGAAGTTAATAATCCTTTACATTACCTGCATATTACCTGTATAAGTATTATCTGTTATGACATCATTATATTCATGACGTTTTTTATTAACAATATGAAATAAATAACAATTATGCTATGGTACATGTGTGGGGAGCATATTTGCAAGGCATTTTATTAATTTGAGATCTTTACATATAACATTCAGATTTTTAAATACATTGATTTCTCTACATTAAATCTACTCAAAATTGTGGGAATTTAAGTCATACAACAAATATTTAATAAAGAAAAGACCATTTGAGACTTTGAATAAATTTATGCTTATGATAATTCAACCTACCTGTAATATACTTGTATAACATAACAATACCTAAGTACATATTTACGATTTTCAGTCTCTGATTAGTAACAGCCAGAATTTTATAAGTTCATGTATTTTGATATTTAAAATACATGCATCATTCTCAAATCTTGATCTTGTAGCAAGTGATAATTGAAGAAGTAACTTGTGGGGTATTCATTTACATTGATTTCTATTATACTGAAGAGAATAACATTAAAAATAACACAACACAACAATATTAGCATTTGAAACAATGAAATAGCAAATACAATTTCCTAACAGTAAGTATAATATAATAATATATTTAGATATTTTTTCAAAATTAGATTTATTTTTTGAGCTATTAAAGTTGTGCTAATACAATCTGGCATTATCCAGTCACAATAAAATAACTACACAAAAATCAATCAAAAAGTACATCAAAACAGTAAATAGTACATATCTAAGCTTTCGCCCCTCTCTAAGAAGTGCAAAAAGAAATAGTCTCCTAAATAAAAAGTCTTTGTTACAAATTTGTGCTATTTGTGCGCAAGGGTAAAAGAAAATATACTTTTTGGTATTTGTGCTTCTAAATGGCATCATGACTAGTTATTGCTACAAGCCGCAGGAGTTAACTTGAGACCTGAGCGGGATGTGCACCCTCCCCGGCCTCTCTTACCGCTCATGCCATCGTCAGTACAGCAGAAATCAGTAATCGCGCTTACGTCATCCGAGCAAAGTGTCAAGTTAACTCTGGTGGGTTATAACTTGTAACGTAAATTATCAACTTATATCAGCTCTTAGTTGATGAAAAGCAATTCTTAATGCTGATCCATTTTACACTGATAAGTTGTATAGTAGTCTCGCCCAAACGCTCAAGCAAAATTTTCAAACTTCCTCAACAACCAACATGATAATAATAATATTAACTTATGTAGGTACGTACCCAGATGTATGTTGCAATAAGATTTTCTTTAGTAAAATATAACTGTCCAATAAGTGAGCACAAAATCACCTGAAGCACAGAAATACTGGGTTCTGATTATAAGTGTAAAGTGCGTACCTACGTAGTAACTCTAAAATTATATTTACAAAATTCAAAAATTTACAAAAATGCATTATAAAACAATTAAGTAATGATATGAAACAAACATTTCTTAAATCTAATAAAATTCGTTATAAAAACCAATAAAAATATTTTAACAGTGTAATTAAAACTAGAATGGAATGTTTATACTAAAGATTAACACTTGCGATTTATACAGTACTACTAATCGGACTAATTAAATGCAAAAGCACATTTGCTATGGCGCTAAGAGCCAATTAGGAGTGATCAGGTCTCGTTCACATTCCCATAATGTTGGCGGTCCCACGTTGGGCGCCAACAACAATTTACATTATTTCTTACTCTAATGTGCGCTTTCAGTACGCCTCACTAGTTAGTTATAAAAATATCGCGGGTTAACTAGACAACCGAACACCGGCAATTTCATAATAATATAACAAAATCGCTACCATGTCATGTACGCTATTATGTATATGCAATAATGGACGCGATTACAAAAGGAAACTGACAGCTTTAGTAAAAAGTTAGGAGCATTTGCGGTCAGCTACTGCATCTCCTGACTACTAGTTTTACACGTGTACTATAGCCTATACCTACGTCTGTTCACAGCCATTCTGAACGTTACATGTCAGGAACAAAACGCTCGTCTTCAACTCGTGTGTGTCATTTCGTTCTATAATTTACTAATAGGTCAAGTTATGTATTAGCAATGTGACAGGTTCGTAACATTCACGTAGGTAGACTTTGGTATGATCGATCACAGTCGAGAATGCTCCTAAACCCAGTCAGTCTCCTTTAAACTCGTAACATGATATAAATTCACTAAAATGCACAGCGCCGGAACTCGGCGACGGCCAACTGTGTAAAATTAGTCAGACCCCCTGGACGGGGTGGGCTCAAAGCGATATAACCTAGGTCGAATCAAACTTAATGTCTGCTCTGACGAACGTACGGCCCTACAATTTAGGTAGTATTCCCACTCACTTGTTTCGGCGCATGAATTTGTAACTGCGCAGTGAATTTTGAGTCGTGTTTTGTTTAGAGCTGTCATTAAGTTTGGTTGGGGGTATGTAAGTGGCGTGGCGTGGTGCGGTGCGTGTCGGGCGCTAGCCGTTGTCGCGCGCGTGCGGGGCGGCGCGCCACTCGGCCCGCGTGCAGGCGCCGTCGCGCCACCACGCCTGCACGTCGGTGTAGTGCGCGCTGCGCTGCCGCCGCTCGTTGGCGTGCACCATGGCGCACACGCGGCAGAAGAAGTACGTGTTGATGAACTCGCCTGTGCCCTGTATCATAAGGTTGGTTAGGATCAAGCCTGTATAGTATAGTACTATAGTCCAGAGCTTTGAACGGACATGGAGTATTCTTATAACCTAACTCTAAAATAATTGAGTAAATGTCTATTGAAGGTGTCGAAGTAGCTATAAAATACGTGGAGCAGAAGTAGCGAAAATGATAGATTGTACATAAATAAGTTCAAAAACGTTAAGTAAATAAGTATATACCAGATAGTAGGTGAACACCCACCCAATAATATATCTTTTGATACCTATGTCAAGTTCAAGTTTTACAATAATTGTTGAGAATTCAAGTAAGGAAGAATATCATGTCTGCGAATGGTAGGACAAAATTCCTTCCCATTTAAACTACTCAGTAGTTACTTTAAGTACCTACATAAGTTTACCATAAAGATTGTAACTTGCATAAGACTAACCTTCCATTTGAAGTAAGAATTATATAAGTTGTCGTCCTCATCGAGGCGCTTCAAGTAAGAGGCTAGTTCTTCCGGGCTGGCGAACTCCTCGACGTGCACGTAGGAGTTGTGCGGTGCCAAGGCTGCGTACTCCGACGCGCGGGCACCCATCACTATTGGCAGTACGTTATGTCTGAAACAGATTCATATCATATATTATCGTCTGCTGGTCTACAGGTAGTTAGTTGGAAAATGGTAGATAAGTTGTGGCAACAAAGTCCTGGTTAGGAAATTTCATTGGGCAGATAATTTCTGAGCAAACTACTTACATAAGTACCTACACATAATATGTAATTTTAGGACATGGGAAACTTTAAAAGTCCCGTTTATTGTGCGCCAATTTCGATGGCTTAAGCTTAAAGCTATAATCGGAAAATTTTCAACCTGAACAAAAAGGGCATGTATTTACAAAACTTACTGTAGTCCATTTACAAAGAATTTTTCTGTGACATAATCACGACAATTAGAATTTTCGAATGCGAGGTAGAACTTGTAGTCCCTGTCGAGCATCTCCAGGCAGTTGGGGTCGGTGCGGGGGCAGTGGTGCGAACCGCACGCGCCGTAGATGTCCACCTGGATGTGCTTGCTGAGCTGCCGCGCGTACTGCAGGCGACGGTTACGCGCGTGGCAGTTCGATACGAACCATGCCACCTGGGAAACAGGAAAAATAAGAAAATGGAACTGCTAAAGTTATATGAAGTAGGTAGGTATATTGCAGGTACAACGTTACCAAAAGTATAGTTATAGATCGCGTGACTTTAAATGGTCGTTGGGAATTCAAATGATGCGTTAAGTTGACAGGTTAGTTGTCTCTACAATATTATTTAAATCGAGTTTAAGTCGTATAACTTATTTAAACTTCAGAATTTTATATTTTGTAATGGACCTCCATATGGTACCTAACCATCAGGAAAATGAGTAAGTAGATATTTACTCATTGATATAATTTGCTGGTGGACCTACCTTTTTAGTTTTATTTGCCGCAAAATTTCTATCGAGATCTTTCTCGGTGACTAGAGGATCGTAGTAGACCCAACGTTCGTACGGCGCGACGATGTCTGAATCGCGGCGGTAAGTTGACGTCCAGTTGAAGACATCCACTGACGACGGCCGCAGCGATGCTGTGTGGTAAGGACACTCTAGGTAGTATAGGATCCAAATCTGAAAGTAAATGGAAAAAATATAAAGCTTTATATTTTTGTCATAAATGGACACAATTGCTACTATAGAATCTTCAAAAATTATCCCGAGTTCATTAATTTCCTGGTGAGGTGTACCTCTTTTTCCGGTTTATAAAAAGAAAAAATCCAGACTTGTGGCGGATTTCAATCCAAGTTGAAATAATTGCTAAATAATGCTGGGTCAATACGAATGTTAGCAACCACTGGCTTAACCTACCTGTGTGGGCGGACGTTTAACATTGAAAGGAGTATGATGATCTTTGTAAAGGATGGCATCAGCCGTGGCCGCATCCCTGGCGTCAGCAGTCAGCGTGCATCGGTCTACGGGGCACTTGTTACGGACGAACTCTGTCCGTCCCGCGGCCACTCCCCATGCGCCGAAACCATTCGCAAGGAGGATTTTTTTTATAGGCACATCTTCATCTTTCGGCAGCGTATACATTAACTGTTGGACGACTCTGTAGGGAGAAAGAATTATTAGAGAGATCAAAGAAAAATTCTTTCGAACGCGGTAGGTATATTGCTATAATTTTCCGCTTGGATCACAGAAAAAAATAGATATGGGAATGCACTCCAGTGTAATACTTCTCGACCTCCACCGAAGCGGAAGACATTATTGAGGATTTCTCTGGGTCAAAACAGTACAAAAAAGAGATCCTTTTAAAACTCGGCATACGGCAAAATTCGGTAGCAGCTCTTAGAAGACGAGGTCAGCCTATTTCTTTGGCCCAAATCTGCAAATCTAAAGAATATAAGTGGAAGTGAAGATTTAAGGGTTTTTTACCTATCGTCACCTGGTGCATCTTCAGGGAACAGCTTGGCATCAGGTTCGTGCTTCCAGGGCCGGTGCTCCCCTCCACGCATGAACCACGGCAGACGGGTCGATTCGTCTTCATGGCCCGCAACGTAATCTGGCTCTGTTATCGCGTTCTGAAAAGAGAACATAAACAATATTGTTTATATTTACGATCCTAGAAAAAGGGAATACAAGGTTCGGAAAAAATATAAACACTTTTATTTATAAGTAGGTGTAATTCTATTGCTAATCTATGCATACCTAGTTTCCCAAAAAGTAGAGATATTTTTCAAAACGTTCTTAAATTTTAGAAATTCTGCCTGATGAAGAATTATTTTATGTTTATACTTATCTATAATTATTGTATCTATATTTATATATTTGATATAGCCGAGGCTGTTTTAATTAGGCAGGTACCTACTTATGTTCATAATTGTGAGAACTTTAAAAGCTATGTGATTTATATTATCGTAACGTGTTAATAAATATTTAAGAAAGGATTACAAGAACCATATACATATTTACACTCGATTAGACAGTGTTATTGTTAAATAGTTGATAAATATGTAGGTACATCATTGTTACGTTTAATCCCACATTTATCTTTGAGGAATAATCATGAGGATTAGCCTCAAATGCCTTAATCATTTCACAAAGACTGAATTAGTTTTTAATCTGTGAGTGTATTGTATGTATGTTCAGACCGGTTGTTGATAGAAGACTAAACAATGGAGTCTTAGGAACATCGCGCTGCAAATGACTAGTGATTTCTACATGACTGCGTTTTTTAACTTTTCCCACACTTTGATTATAAGATGTACCTACCTACGTGACTAGTCGGGAAATTGAAAAGAGAACCAACCCCAAACTAGAAGCCAATAGAGGATACAGATTCGTTACATATTGCACATACTTAAATAAATATACGAGTTCTATGCGGAGCCTAATGTTCGCGTGTCTTAAATCCCGCAACCCGCAGCACTGCAGTTCAACACTTGGCAGCTTGCCACGTGGGTCAAATAATAGGAGTGTGAGGATTTGATCCGAATAAATGAAATTGAATTGAATTCTTATAATCATAAGTATTAAAATTCCATGTAAGTAAATATTTAAAACATTTCCACGTTATAGATCTGCAAAACTGTAAAAAGAGTCGCTATTTTATCTCTGACTTGAATCAAATGTCCCTAGTTGCAATTTCAGCACCGCATTAAAGATAATCGTTGTTTTGAAATATATTTATATGCGTATTATATAGTTTATTTAAAACAAAGTCGTTTTTTTGCTTATTTCTGTTTATTTTTTAACTCCCCGACTAAACCACGCAACGGTATTTTATACAGTACCTAACACTATTTGCGAATCATTTACTTATTTCCGAATATTTTTTGTAAATGGCTGAATATGACGGTCGTAAACTGCCGTCGACATCGCGGTCTATTGCGATATGCGTTCCCATATGAACCCTGGCAAAAGGGAAGGAGATGTAACCCTGTGGTTTTAGCCGGTAGGAGTCCGGCACGCCCCTCCGTATTCCCTATGACGGAGTTAGACCATGTGGATTTCCACGAGTCACGAGAAAAGGGTCTCTATCTAAAATTAAATAACTAACCTGCACGTGTGGCTCTTCCCGTGGCGGCGCCGGCGCGGAGGGGCTCCGCGGGGAGGGCGCGAGGGGCGGCGGGCGCGGCAGCAGCAGCAGCGCCAGCGCCGTTAGCGCCAGCGGCAGCAGCAGCGCGGCCCGGCGCAGCGCGCGCAGGGCCCGCGCCACCCGCACCCACATGCCGCTGGCTCACTATCCCACCTGAGCCGCCCTGCTCGTGTCCTCTGCAGCCAGCATCCCGACCGCCTGTACTATCGTCTCGCACCTAGTCGTGACATCTGAAACGTGTAAAACCTATTAATAGACATCTTTAGAATTATAGAAATCATATATAGGCAGAGAATGCTTTCAGGTCCGCCTTTGTGCAACAATGATCGAAGAGAATTAATATTTAAAATCTATACTAATCTAGAGCTGAAGAGTTTGTTTGTTTGGTTTGAAGCTAATCTCGAAGTACTGGCCGGATTTGAAAAATCTCTCAGTGTTAGATAGCCCTACTTTTTTGCCGACCGAAGGAACGGACTCCCGACGCGGGTTCTGTAGCGAAAAGTCAAATGTGTACCGGGACTCTTTACGTGTATTGTGAAAGAAAATCACCGATGGTTGTGTATACGGAGTAGCTTCATCATACTGAACTTGCTAGTAATGTGTATTTGTTATTATAATGTGTGTGATCGCGAACATCAGCATAAAATCGTTGAGTGCTCGTACAGTGTAAGTATAAGGATAATAGACTTGGAAAGAAGGGACTAGATTTAAAAATAATGGATTGCTGTATCTTAGAATTGAAAAATCTATGCCTCTTTTTTGGCAGAGCCATAGATATATTCGATGTAAAGAGCTGATGCAGCTCCAGATGTTTAGCAAAATATCGTGGGATTTTTCGACTGGACACATACGACTCGTCTGTAAGGCCGTGCACAGACACTTTCTTTGCTTGATTGATAAAAAATTCGTACATATTCATTCGTTGAATATTGCCGGTCATACTCATATTGATTCATACTTGATTATATATTCAGTTATATCAGCGGCGAGTTGTCGTTCGTTGTGGCGCTCTATTGGGGAGGCCTTTGTTCATAAGTTGCCGTGTGCTGATGATGATGATGAGGAGAATTTATATTTATCATATTTTTTATAGAAGTAGTTGATGTGGTACGTAATTTATTACATACCTTATACAAAGAGCCGTTGAAAATGCTGTCTACCAATAAAATTTCTTACGATGTAAGTTAGAGACAGCTTAGCCAATCATCAACACAAATTAATTTAGCTTGGGTCGCGACTAACATTAAAAACAATAATTTATTAAACGTATCAATAAAATATATTCTTTTATTCCTTAAAAATATCATATCTTGTAAAATGTAGAGATAAAATAAACAAACTATAAATTTATATTCATGATTTCCTTAAATCTAGTATCCCTAAAGATCACTAGTGCCAGTTCACATTAGAATATACAAAAAAAAACATTTATAATACAAGTAAAAGTTTTATGCATATTATCTGGATGATCTGGATGTAAACATTTCACTCTTATACGTCAAAGTTGTCATACAAAATGTCATGCTGATAATTGTTTTTTTCTAAACGTGAGGCGAAGAAAGTAGGCACCAACTTTTTATTGTCAATCTTTAAAAGTTAAAATATTAATTTTAAGACTAGTAAACGTCGAATCTTTTGGCCGCCCTTTGGAACGATTCACACATATATTGGTAATGGTCTGATAAAACCGAAAAATCATAACTACCAGTATACTTACTAAATAGGTAGGCGCATTATTGAAACTTTCAAGAGCATTGTTAACGCTTTTCATATTTTGTAACATAACGTCCTCGAAATCGACGTGAATAGGTACATACATTTACCTTGTTTCGACCGGTTAATTCCCATTATGTATTTTTATTATAATCATACAACGCGATATTTGGAACTGAAAAATGCTAGTCCAGGGTGGTAAACAAGGGTACCGTCACCGAGTTGCGATGGTGAGAGGCCATAGCCGACCTGCCAATCCGCACCCGGCCAACATGAGGTAGAAGAAGGGCTCAACTTGCCCTCCTTCATTGACCATAAACGGCCCCGGGCAGCAGCCTTGGGGAAAACTGCCACATAGGATAAAGACGGCGCGCGTATCTTAGTAAGCGAAGTGAAACTATACCCTCCTTCAACGAATTGGTTTCATCCACGAACCGGGGAGCCGGGGATCGCGGTAGAGATCCCCGGCTCATCTCTTCATCAACGACTCATCAACGAGAACAATGCATGTATTTCCCAGCTACTTAACTTACTTTATCATAGATAGCGAGGAAGCTACAACTAACTTTGTGCTTTTTTCAAAAAAGTTGTGTTTTGTACCTATAAACTACTATTACACACACTATCAGAAGAAATGAAGGGTGCAATTCGTCTTCAAATATTCTTCTCCTACCTCCAGCATTGTCAAAGTAGGAAACTTTGTGAGGTAAAAAGTCCTAGTTTTAAATAAGCGATTTCTCTACATAAAGTTAGTTGAACTTGACTCTATTTATTTAACCTTATAGCATTGCGGTTGCCTGAACGACGCTAATTTGATACCGTTCCGTCGCATTGCGCGTACGTGTTAAAAAGTAACGTTCTAGTTCAAATTCTTCGTCGACCTTCATCATTGTGCTGGTACCGCTATTGCGCGGGTTGGTATTATATCGACAAACATGGTTGGAACGGTACATTCAATATATAAATATCATTGATAAAACCTACTACCAACATTTCCCGAATAATCTGATATAGGTAACACTTATTTAGTTTTATTATAGCTTTGCAATATTTATGCTGCTAGTAAAGTACTTGCGCAAAATGCGGTGATATTATTTCACTCAGCAATTTAGTAGCTACGCTAAAAATCATAAACGGTCAATGTCATATTTCAAGTTTAGTCAATAGCTATACGTTCAAGTGGTAATTTAACCTTTTAACGTACAATGTTAATAACTGATAAGCAGTAGACACCTGTATCATTCTCTAAAGAGTAACGTACTCTTTCCCTACTACAACAAACACTGCTATTTACTGTTTTAGCTCCTTAAGTAAAAAGTAGTGTGTAAGTAATCTATTCCCTCATTTCGATAAGAAGTAAAGTTAATTAAAAGCCGACATGATTAAACGTCCATCAGCATGAAATGAAATTATTACGGCACACATGTCACACTGTGCTCACTCGATAACGCATGGTCATCTGGCGATGCATCGGGGAACCCTGCCGGTCTAATTAACACTCATTGTGTACAAACCGTGTTTATTACGTTTGACCGCACGAAAATATTCTACCTCGAAATAAAGGTTAAAGTACATAATTTGTTGCTACATTATATTTATGTGGTTCACAGAGAGAGAGGACTATACATTTATTATATAGAGTCAACAGTTTGTAATGCTCTAAATATATAATACTTTTTTTAATGAACTCAAACAGATTGCAATCAAGTAATATGAGTTTGGAGTTTCCTTATAATATACATATTCAAACTTCAATTATACAAAATTCGTTGAAAATTTTCCGCTCATTATAACTGTTGAACATCTTAACCGCTGTGCGAGTACCTACTTACCGACGATATAAACTCAACGGAATTTCGGAATATATGGTAAAACAATGACACTCGTTTGGCCAAAAAGGACCAATACAAAAAAAATATTTAGTACTTAGTTAAGTACGAAGTACAATATTCCAAAGACTAACTAAGTAGTTTTACGAAGAGCCGAAGAGCAGTATTACATATTATGTATACAGTGCCCATTTAACTAATGGTTACTGTGTACCTATGTAATCAAAGAAGTATAAATAAAATTGTTCCTTTTATCTATCTATGAAATTGTGTTATTTTGCTCTTCGTACATTACTCTTTCCAATTAGGTACTTACGTTTTTAATTTTGCAATGAGCCTTATCTATGAAAACGATTTAAACTAGTAGAAAGAGTCATTGTAAGCAGCCAAGAACATAGCTGAATACAATATTTGGTTGTGAAAAATAAAACAAAGGTTTCACATTGTTTCAAAGTGTAACATAGAACCCCTTGTAGCCATTATTTAAACGGGACAATAGCTGGGACTGTGAAACTTGATACATTTATATTGAACGCTGAAGTAATTTAGTAAGGCTACAGTTATCAGACCCTGTTTAAAGAATTTATATTCTAACTAGCTTCTGCCCGCGACTTTGTCTGCGTGAACTTCGGAATTAGGTCCAAAAAGAAAAGAAAAATGTAAAAGCAATTAAAAATAATTCAAATTTTCACCCGTGTTATAGCTTGCGCTGTAATAGAGAAAAATACCAATTTTCAAAGCTATCTGCGCACGGCTTAGCTCGGAAACAATTTTCAATTTTCCCTCGGGAACTACTTAAGGAATCGGGATAAAAGGTAACCTATGTTCTTTTCCATGTCAAAGGCTACATGCACGTCAAATTTCATCCAAATCCGTTCAGCCGTTTTTGCGTGATTGAGCAACAAACATCCAAACATCTAAACATCCAAACATCCAAACATCCACACTTTCACATTTATAATATTAGTAGGATGGTCAAAAACTGAAACGTCAATCATTTTGAAGCCATGCCATGTTCATGCTGTCTCTGTCACTTTAAGGTGTGAAGTAGCGACAGATAGACATTTAAGAACGTGTTGAAGTTAATTAGGGTTTCGGTATTCGGGTGAAAATATATAATATTATAATATGTTCTATTTATAATTATATCAGAGCATTGGGATTGTGAAGGGCGGGCGAACAAGGGTGCTGTCAATGCTGTTGAACTTCAAAAAGTCCTACATAGTATTAGCCTAATTCGAATAAATGATTTTGTTATTTTGTTTTGTATTTTACGCTTGTTGCCGGGAGTTATGACTAAAATTCGTTAACTGTAATATCAATGATGCGAGAGTTGAGGGGTCGACCCATTAGGTACGTCTTATGATCATCGGAATTAATGAATCGCGAAAGAGTAAATGAGAAATCGTGATTCTATAACGAATCAATATAACAATACACATTTAGTGTAGCGCGCCACAGTCATCCTGACCTTTACACAACCGTAACCAACACCTCGGTAACTGTTTTGAAATGCAGCTAATTCTATATCCCGCCTGAGAACTAGATGTCGTACTTTATTGTAAATATTATCTTATGTGAAAGCCACACTGGTTTCTTTACGACTTCATATTCATGACAAAATTTATGTTATCTCTAGTTTCTAGTGCGGTAAGAGGTGCATGAAATTTTCGTTCTGTAACTGAATTACTGCGTCATATTTTGTGTGCGTTCAACAGTTGCATATTAATTATAACGTACACACGTATCGTACCTAGATTGAATTCATCTCTGGCATGCTTATCTGAAGTGTGAAACGATTCAATGTTATTAGTAATAGTACCATAACATCGTTAACGACATGTGTTTTATAGTTATAGTTTCAATTTGTGCAATACTCTTTATCATAGTTCCTTTTTCTGCACGGAGATATGCGTACCGTGAAACGTAATTTCAAACATGGCTCAGTACAGTGTTACGAATACGCGCGATAATAATATACAATATTGTTGCCTTCGCTTTTATGGTCACATCGAGCGATGTTATCAACCTACATAAACACTCTTGAGATATTTTATAAGCTTCCCGTAATTCACGAATTGTTTTACTGGTTTGCACTTCACTAAGCGCTGTTCAAATAAACCTAAGTAGAGTCTACATACTTTATATGATACACTTCGACAATAATCTTTGGTTTTGGTAGGTTTATTGTCCTGTTTTACCTTGATCTCAAATTGTAGAGGTTACCTTTAGTTAAAGTCACCTTGCTCACATTTAACATGGTAGATATTTGTACTTGTGTATTGCCGTATTTAATTAAATATCGGTATGTAGGTACTAACTTGTATTCCTAGAAAGTGTATTTTCAAATTTAAAAACTTGCTAGTTATGCAGAGTTGTGCTAGTTCGGTAGGTATGGGTTGGATGTTCGTTTAGCTACATCCTGTGATGTAGAGATAATACTCGGTGCGTGGCGCGAACTGATAAAGAGAGTGAAAGCATGATGGCAAAACCAACATTTATTTACCTACATGCATAATTATTTAAATTACTAACCTAACCTACCTAACCCTGAAACAGAAAAAATAGTTGGAATATTAGTTTAACAATTACATGCCCACATCTAATTAAGAAAATAGTACCTAGGTACATTTATTAGTTTAACAATTATGTACCCACATCTAAATCAATTTGATTCTAATGTTGTCCATTATTTGATATTTTAATTGATATTTGTACATATTCATTAGTCATTGGTATTGTATAACCGAATCAGATCTGAAATTTTGCAGTAGTTATTACGAAGTTAATAATTTGCATCGTATGAAGTAAGTCATCGCGGGGTATTTATTGTGCAATATTGTTATGCTAGTAATATTGATTAAATCTATTTTTTCTGACAAAAACCTTCTGTTTATTGGGATGTTCACTGTAAGTGTTTCCCATCCGGCGCAAAATGCACATAATAATATATTTAAATTCAACACGCGGCATTTTGTACGCCAATTCAGTGATTTGTCGATCTAACAAGCAATTATTGCGATTGTGGCGAATGCCCACATTTATGTTTCGTAAAAGGTTTAGTGTAAAGCCGTAATTTGCTGCTTCAAGCGTAAATTCCATCGCCGTGGCACGAATAATGGCACCCTCTGGTGAAATGTCGAATGAATAGGTTTTATAAAAGTTACGAATGTAGAAGGAAGAAACCGCCCTAGCGTTAGGGGATAATGAACATAATTATGCAACGCCATGTCTGCACATTTCTTGAAGGTACTTGGCTGGATACGGTTATATAAGCATTTCAAGGTTTGTTGTGTTAGGTTTCATGTTATGACGACAGAAACTGTAGCTAAATCTAAGCACACAAGATATCAACCTCGATAAAAAGAATAATACAGAAAACTTTAATGACTGTAGAAACCAAGATACGAAAGAATATCAGAAGTACAATAGTAGGTAAGAATCAATCACGTTACAAATCAGGGTTTAAAAATCTTTTGGTCGGTTTATGGGTGCTTAAAGAACCCTAAATCATATAAGTATAAGAAAAGTAAAATAAAAAATGATTTGAATATTAGTATCTTTAATTTAGAATTAACGGCTAGGTTTATTCATATAATGTACTGGCGTAGAGGTTTTGATTGATGTTTAAATTTTTTTTAACCATTTTATTATTAAAATATTAATATCGGTGACTCATAAGTTATCAGGGATTCATGTTATGAACAGCTGTGACCTTCAGTTTTCAGCATATAAACAGTAATATTATAACTAGCAAGTACATCACCAGTACCATAAATAATTTAGGAAGGTGTTGAAGGAAAGGCATTAGACCCTGCTATTATACAAAGAACATATAACATTCACAAAGTACAGATTCTGTGTGATGTAAGTAGGCCTTTTCCTTAGGGAAGAGAGCGACGCGATGTAGGTACAACAAACGTACTTCCTACATGTTATATGATGTTTTCTTTTGCTATAACATTCCACTGCCCTAAGGAATAAAATATAAGAAGTTTAGTTATTCAACGGATCAAGAAAGAGTAACAAACAACATCGTTTGTAAAAAAAGAACCTTTAACGGCTAAAATGACATCATTTGCAGCTGTTCCCCCGTGGTAAGAACATGGTATTAAAATTAATATTTTGTAAAGATTATTTAAATTATGTTTATTTTGCTTCGGTGCCATGCGACAATGGCATTGGCTCCGGCGAACTAGGCCTATGGGTCGCAGATACGGCAAGATCGTGTCATTAGCACAATACAGGCTTTTTAGTTTTGCTACAAGATATTCCGAACTGGAGCAAATCCGTGTCAGTGATGCACGCTCGCCATTGTCTTAGATGCAGAGATTTGTCCCAGCCTATATAAACTTCACACAATAACAGCTATTTAGTTATGAAAAAACCGGCCAAGTGCGAGTCGCACCCGCGCACGAAGTGTTCCGTACACATCTATAAAAACTGCTAAAAAAATCACGTTTTGTTTTCTAAAGTTTACGCGAATGTTAGACATTGAAATAAAACTCTCACGGGCAGACAGGCAGTTTGTCCGTGACCATGACACGAGCAAAGGCGTCGACACTTCGGGAACTAAAATCAAAATAAACCGCGACAGAATCCGTTTAAAAGTAGTTTTATTTCAAATTCGCGTTGGTTGTATGGGAGCCCCTATATATTTGTTTGTTATTTTTCTGTTTTTTTTTAGTATTTATTGATGTAGCGGACACATAAATACATCATCTGTGAAAATTTCAACTGTCGGACTATCCTGATTTATGAGACACAGACCGGTGACAGACAGACGGACAGCGGCATCTTAGTAATAGCACGGGTAATAGGGTCCCGTTTTAGCCTTTGGGTACGGAACCCTAAAATATCATGTATCATGTGTTCTATTTTATATTGATTAAATTACACAATGAAAGGTATCTTGGTGTAAATGCTAAACACAGGCTATTAAAGCGCATTGTATTGTATCTATGTCTCACCATAGACAAAACATAGCGCTCTGTACACAGATTGTAAGATCTGTATTTATTGACCACTATTTACCAATATTTTAAAAATGATTTCATTTGCGCTTTAAACCTTAAATTTGAGACTACGCCTGCATGAGCGTCGGCTATGGCGGCAAAAGTAGCCTTCCTCGACAAATGGACTATCTAATACAGAAATAATTTTTCAAATAGGACCTATAGTCCCTGAGATTAACGCGTTCAACCAAACAAACAAACTTCATCTTTATAATATTAGTTTATCAGCCATTTAACCTAATCTGTATTCTAATCTCTTTTGATTCTGTCTTGTTTGATGTCTATATCACTATCCGATGATTTTGTGTCGTGGGTTTGTTTACAGACTCTACTTTCACACACGTGCACATGGATTACGTTTCAGTAAATTGTGAAAATGCCCGTAGCTCGCGGGAAAATGGTGTAACTATACAACATACCATCAACGATAGTATTTATTTTACGGTTTTAAACCCTTGAATTATTTTCTACTAGCTACGCCCCGCGGTTTCGCCCGCGTTTATCAGATAACTTATTTTTTCGGGATAAAAAGCCTATGTGTTAATCCAGGTGTCAGCTACCTCCGTATCAAATTTAATGAAAGTTGGTCAAGCCGTTTGTGCGTGCAGAGGTAACATATACACTCACAAACATTAGTTTTTTTTACTAAGACCTAACATCCTCTTTTTAATCGAATTAAAAACCGACACTTTAAGATATCTCTATGAACTCGTAAATGTACTTATAAAATGAATTTCTGTACTATATACATATGTACTATGCTAAAACCGAAATTCTATAACCTGTCTTTTTTATTAACCTTTGATTTACGCTGAAGATAATGTTTAAATTAAAATGATATAAACATTCCCACTTACCAGCATCATAATAAAAATAGGACAAGTATTAAGTAATAGTATAGAGTTTATGCACTGACGAGAAGCAATTTTTCGTCGTCGTTCGAAAGGATTTTAAAACTCTACAATTTTTTACAACGTTACCATGAATTTGTATTATAAATGGCCATATTATTATATTTGCATGCTTTTTAAAAATACATTAATCAATGTTTTTTTTTTATGGAAACATTGAATCTAGTGATATCATCAAATATAAATATTTTGATTTTGAACACTTTCGACACAGTGATTCTTAGACAGATCTAGAATAAATCTTGTTGTAGAGTTAAAATTAATTTTTACTATTATGTGTGATAAATTAATAAATAATTTTGTACATTAGCGTAACTCTATTTCATTATCGGCCGGAAGACGTCCTCTGTTGAAAACAAAGGCCTCCCCTAAACGCTACAACTAACGACAACTTCAACGATAATGGATAAACTATATGGTTAATTTAAAATAATAGGAACCTAATCAAATGTTTGTGTTTATAATTATGCGTTTACCTTCTTCATTGTACTTAATTTGCTTTAACTGGGTATTTTCTACGTATCGACTGTGAACGTCTTGAGATTCCTGTGGGCTGTCAGTTAAAACATTTCGGCAATGTCGTATTTCTGGAATTGGTTGCAACATCTGTGCATCTTAATTAAGATGATTTCGAAGACAATCGGTCGGCGAACGCGTGTGCGTCAAGTCTTCTTAACACAATAGTGTTCTTGTCCGATTGGAAGTTTGTTCGTAAACGTGTCATCTGTTTTTCAAAACATACCATCGTGAATTCGTTGAGAGAAATGCAAACAAAGTACTTTACTACCTATCTGATATTATATTTTCTATGTATTTAACTACAATTATTTATATTCGTTGGCGAAGAATAAGATGCCAGGCTTTGGTCAATATTTTATCCTGCTACAACGAGTCAAGATATGCAAAAGTCAGCATCCTAAAGAGTGACTGAAATCTTCTTTTGAATAGATAACAATTATTTTGTAAATAAGCCTTTTTGCATTAACCTATTCTTGCTTTAATAAATCATTACTGTTTTGCCAATTTATTCGCGCTGATGGGCGTACATATCCATTAATAATCTGCAAGTAAGTAGTTACGTAAAGAGCTAACACCAATACTACAGAAGCATCGACTGTAATTGATTTGAAGGAATCAATAAACCAGCTTTATGTAAACGAACAGTGTAAGTAATAACCGTGATTGTGATTTCATATTTGTTTACTTCTCAACAACATGATGTTTTCATATATTACTAGTGGCTATGTTTTGATTAACACATTGAATAGACGGTTATAGTTCACTTAGTAAGTAGGTATGCGCAAATGTTTGTGAATACAAGCATTAATTTTATATTAGGTATCACACAAATGAAAAGTATAGTTCCTACTGTTCCTAGCCAAGTGTCAGTTTTTATTTGTAGGCAGGCGAAGGTTCATCAAAGTTAATTCCAAAAATGTCACATGGCTAGGGTGGCTGTAATGTTACTATTTTTAATTTTACTGTATCTTTGATGTTTACTAGCGGTTGCGTGACAACCAAGCGTGGCAACAAATAGATAACACAATATCGCAAAACATTTAGCATGGATCTTAAAAAAGTAGAGTTTTTTTAGTGATTTAGCTAGAGATCGCACTGAGGTGCAAACCTTAGTACAAAGTGCATATTATTGAGCACCTATATCTTGTTGAAATTGTTTATATGCCTGTCGTTAAATTCGTCTTGTTTACTAGAACGAATTACGCAAGTAACATGAGAATAGAGTTGTTTGTTACTTTACAGCGCATTCTGACTATTTTCAGATTTTGTCGGAAAATTAATTGTCTGCAACAATTGATTCAACTGATTTAGGCTTGTGGGTTTTATAGAGTTATATAGCATATTAATTAATATTTGTTATGAAAGTATATGCTTGATTACCCAAAAATTTGTTGTTGTTACAGTTGTTTGATGTTGCTTGGTTTTCCATGGCACATGAAGCTGAATGTCCTGCGGTTATTATATCTGAAGGGTCTTATCCACTCAGTCCAAGCAGTTCACGTGCGTTACGAGTAGGATTAAGAGAGGCGTTATCTCTTTCGACTTAATGTACAAACAAATATTATAATTATTGTGATTGTGATATGTTTGTACTACTTAGTTATGGTCGCCGGAGCAAGGACATCGCCTTCGGGATCGACCGCAGCGAAGGCGGTGCTGTGATGATCTAGTCAGATATGCGGGACGCACGTGGCCAGAAAACGCACAAGATAGAGAGGATTGGAAGAAGAAAGGAGAGGCCTTTTCCCATCAGTGGGATCTAATATAGTTACAACGTTATTTTTTAAGTTAAACATTTTAACGTACGCTTGAATTGGCAGTAAGCTGGTGAATGCGTGACGAGAGCGTTACCAAAAGTGTGATCGGTCGAGGCGAACGGAAGTTAGAGAGAGTTAGGGTCATATAAGTTAGTGAAAATACGTAACGTACCGTATATATATTACTGTAGTGGCAAGACACAGAGGTGCGAAGCACACAAATTTTAATGTACACGTTCTTTCTCTCATAGCCAGTTATGTTTCGTATATCAAGACAGTAGTGAGAGAGTGTAGGCCTATGAGCTAAAGAAGTTTTACTTCAGTCGTGTGTGCATACTCGTTTTGTAGAGGCGCCGATAAAAAACCATGTTTTTTTTATGCGTTTGTTATAAGTAGGTATTATTGAACGATACTAGCCAAATACACAAATTATTCAATATTTGGATGTGGATTTTAACTTGATTATTATTTTAATTCGGATTTGATAATATAATAATGTGATTTAATTATAATGCAATTTATGTAATAATTGTGCTGAGCGGTATGGGTTAATGCCTGAAATAAACGCTAGTTATTTATTTTTATTTAAAAAGTGTTGTATCCTTATCATTAGGACTGTATGCACTAACGAGGTAAACTGCAGATTATATCATTTTGGTAATTTAAAAACAGGAAAATGCGTTTCCGACCAATAACTACTATTATGGTAAATACATAAAAGAATTAAAATAAGAGCATAATCCCCTTATCTGAAAGTAACTGTTTCTGTTTATATGCCTGTTTTTTCTAGACTGATATGCTTTCACGGCTAAATCACACAACTGATTCTCATGAAATTAGGTACAGGCATGTGACATGGCAGTTAGTTTGAACAACAAAGGTTACTTTTTCTGCGATACTCGACGCCGTGCCGCGGGTGAAAATTATTAATCACCTAATTAATGCGAAAATGAATATAATACCAGCATAAATGTCCTAGTGCTGGGCACAGGCCTCTTCCCATATAGAGAAGGACTGAGCATTGATCACCACGCTTGCTCACAGCGGGTTGACGATTTCAGATTCCAATTTTTGGAATTCAAGTTTCCCTTACGATGTTTTCCTTCACTGTTTGTCAATGATGTCTTAGAATAATTAAGAAAGTACATATAACTTTGTTAGAGTCACAAAAAATGTCACATTGGTACTTGCCCGGGTTTGAACCTGCAACCATGTGCATGCGAATCCGGTAATTGAACCGCTAGGCTACGACGACCATTTGACCAATATGACTATATCTATTAGTAATAATCATGAATACTTTTTACCGCAATACCTGACATCGATACACGCAGAGCCGCGGAATTAATCTAGTTTATCTACAATTCTACACTAATATAGGTATGTTTGTAACGATTAAATTTAAAAACGACAGGACGGATTTAAAATAATTATTTCACCCTCAGAATGATTTATTATCCCTGAGCAATATAGGCTATATTTCTTACTAGAAATTGAAGGGTCGCGGTTGGAGCCGCAGACTAATATATAATTAATATATTTTTTCGTATACCAAGCACTAGTGACGCACCTAAATAGTAAATACTTACATTCTATAGTTATATCGATGCCTTATCGTTTATACTTATGTATTACTGTTTTTTTTCAGGATGCAAATATTCAAACTTACAGATAACTGCACCTAGCTATGCTAAGGAGTAAATTATTGTATTGGTAAAGTGTTATTTTGTTAATTATATTTATTCAATGACCCTAATAATAATAATAAAAATAACCATTTATTTCAGGCAACTAGGCCCATAGTAATAAAATACATAAATTAAACCAAAACTTATAAACTAATACATACTTATATTATAAAAGTTGTTAAAGCTAACGCGCCCTAAGCCCTAAAGCGACTCACACATGATATAAAGTTTAGCTCTACATCTGGACTCCAGGCGGCGTGCGACACATTACCTAAGTTATAAAAACCTCAAAAGTCAAAACGTTTTTTGTTATACTTAGTATCTACCCACCTTATGTCTAAACATTTTTTAAGTAAGTATTTTTTTTAAACGAATCCAAATGAAGTAGCTAAATGATGGATCGAACTCGGGACCTCAGAGCTGGCGACACCTTGTAAGCCGACCACGGAGGTCATCAAATTAGCATTACAACACATTTTTTGACACTCATTCAAATTGTTTTTATTCTAGAGATGTTGCGTACCTATTTCTCGTTTAAAAAAATGTATTCGGAAATAAATATTTAAGAAAATATATAAGTACTTAATAGTATATGAATAGTAACGAACGTTAAACTGATAGTAAGTATGTTACAATTATTTGAACAATATGGTATTGACGTATAATAATTAAACCACAAATTTCTCTCAAAATTCTATCACATCTAAATATATTAAATTAATGTTCCATGTCTCCAGTTTTGATAGCAATTAATTGAGAGCTATATTTACAATTACAAAGACGTTAACGCAGTATATAAATTTGTTTCCGTACTAAACGGAAATAGAATTCTTAAGAACTCGCGCTATTTTTCGCTCTATTGACTGGCCCGTTGGCCTAAGTGGTTAGTGACCCTGACTGCTAAGCCGGAGGTCGTGGGTTTGATTCCCACCCAGGACAAATCTTTGTGTGATTACCACGATCGTCTGTTCTGGGTGTAATTAATCTATAATATGTATGTATTTAGAAATATATAAGTATGTTTATGAATTGTCTGGCTGCCATAGCACAGGCTCTGCCTAGTTTGGGATCAGATGGCCGTGTGTGAGCTGTCCCAAGCTATTATTATTATTCCCTTTATTCTTTAAAATAACTTATATAATACACTTTTAAATATATACCTACCTACATTTAAAAATATGTATAAAATATAGTCTCCAACCAGCATCGGGAGCAAGGTCCAAGCTGCCGGTGGTTAGGGCTCCAGAGAGAGGAACCTCACGATACGCGCCGTGTCGAGAGGTATCGCTTTCTGAATCAAAACCTTGACCCAGGTGCGTAACGAGAGCCTCCTGAGGTGTTGGTCGAAGCTATTGGCTACTAAGCCGTTAGCTGTCACGACTATCGGGACAATGATTGCTGAGTCCACCTCCCACATGTCGACAACCTCGTGCGCTAAGTCGAAATATTTATTTATTACATATTATTATTATTATTCTCGACCAAAAAATATTTTAATAATGTTATTCTTGTATGTCATTTCAATTTCGTAATTGCTACGCTTGACTCTATAAAAGTGTGTGATCGGAAGCATTGGAAATTGAGTTTATTTATTTACGACAGATTATTTATAACTTCGAACGTCTATTTGCATTTCGATATCTAGAACTGAAAGCAAACGTTATCCAATCGTTTTTTCAGTCGCTACGCCATGGGATCGATTCTTTCGAATTATTCGTAATAATTTTTAAGTTAATCACGAAGTATTTTTTAATATTTTACAATAAAATCGATACGGCAGTACGATTAAAGGTTCCGTCTGTTTGGGCTCCTCGCAAGTTTCAGTGCATAAGCATTAAAATTTTTGATTCTTAAATTGTGAAACACCTCATTTCTTCATAAAATATGTTTTTTATGTATTCTTTATCGTACCTACCACGATTGCCTGCCAAGGTAACTTTGTAGTTTAAAACCAATTAAAGTTTGCCCTAGTACCTAGATATGTACATTATTAAAATTGTATATAGTATTGATATTAAATAATTATAAGTAACCAAAACACCTGTTATTGAAGATTACAGTTAAACATTTGATAGTGCTTGTAGGGACTGAAATAGTTAGATTAATTATAATAAATTAAATACATATTTCATGAAAGTTAATACAAATAGATACAAAAGAAACTTATCAATACAATATTTTGTCAACACTTTATCAGTAGGTAGAAAGAAATCAATAATTATAAGAACTTAGGTTGATGAAATGATACTTAATAATTAATTTTAATCTGGCCTGAAAATACGATTCAAGGTTTACTTATTAATTGTATATTAGTTGAAGACGAGAAAAATCACCTATTGTTGTGATGTATACAATAACTTACGTAATATACGACAGTCAATATATCTTATGGACTTAATGTCACCAGCTAATACCCACCATTTAAGTTATTTTGCAATGGAAAAATAACTTAAAAATACAATATTCAGTAGGTATGCAAATAGCTGATAATGTCTATGCTTTTTCGTATTACAAAAAAAATAATTCCTTCATTGTAAATAAAAGTAATTGAATTGTGAATTCAATCGTGCAATGAAAACTATTATTTTCAAAGCAAATTATTTGGTCGCCCGGAGTTAACGTTTTTACAAGATAACAAATTGATTCGACAAAACAGATTCAGCTCAAATAAATATACACTACAAATATATGTTAATACAAGTACTTACATGAAAAAAAAAACGTGTGGCTCAGTTGTGATAAGCTGATAAGGTGTCGCACTGGCCGGTGTAGAGTTGTGTTAAAAATCCAGTGATGTTGTTAGATGTGGCACTCTGGCACTATAAAACCATGGCACAGTTTTGAGTGTGACTTAACAGGGTGGTTGTAGGTTTACGCGTCGATATTTGGTTGAGGAGCGAGTGGCGCGCGCTCTACGGCTTCTAGCGGGTTATTGGCAGCGGCGGGCCGAGGCTGCGTGCGCAGGCCGCGTCACGCCGCTTGCCGCATATCCACTCCGCATTGACAGGCGTACGGTGACGGCGAAGGCGAAGAAACCCACCACAGCTGTACCAAACTTCACGATTTCGTTGTTTACACTTCGCTTGATAATCAACAGTTCAATTAATCATTGCTATTTTAATGTTTACGATAGTTTTTGGCATCAAAATATTGTTTTCTGGTGCCTTTGAGATACGTTGAAGTTAGAACAACAGGGACAAGCGAGGTTAGCTTAATTGTAACGTAAACCAGCTGATGGAGAGCATAACAAACAACAAATCTACACTCTTATACGAACAACTCTATACTTAATTTTCCCTAATATAAATATAATTTGGTGTTTTTTTGTCATTACGTGTTACTCAATATAGGTCATATCTTATCTTCTAAAGATATACCTAGGTAGATATAGTTTATCGATTTTTGTACCGTAGCGAAATTTTCAATTAGCGTAGCTTTACAGTTAAAAAGATACGCACACGAGAAAGAAAGTACGCTAAATCGTAAACTGTGAATTATTTCCATGACAGACGACCGCAGATCTTAATACGCTCCTGACACCGTATATAGAAACCACCAATCTCAAATCTGCAGTTTAGTGTATTCAAACAGCAAAGAATTACGAAAATGTTCCTTAAAAGCTTTGAAATAAAGGTTCTTGAGAAGGTTGCATTGTGCGGTCGATGGTACGGTATTCCCTCAGGCCATTCAGGTAATGATTGTATGTCAATTGATAGATGAATATTATTCAGAAGCTGATGGGTATTTAGTTTGAGTCTGGTAGTTTTCCAAACTGGTATATTTTACGCACTTATCCACAAACACAGATCACCGAGATATTCTGTGTTATACTTACCTAACAATAATTGTACCCTAAAAAATACAGTTTGTGGTGGTTCCAAACTATCTATACAAAAAAACAAAGAAACTATCTATTTCATAGCTTGTCCTATTTTCGACATTTGCTTCTCAAGGAAGTCCGATATGAAATGTTGACTAAAGAGAGCAAAAAAACGGGACGTGTAAATCTGAATATTGGCGGTATAGGTATGTTCTAATAGCAAAGTACACTATTTCAAAACCGCACTGCAAGAAAAACGAAAGAAGCCTAAGGTCTGAAATACCTTTTTAAAGCGTTTGTATGTTCTTAATTTAGTGATATTGGTTCGGCCGTTCGGCCGCTCTGAAGATAAAGCGCCCGATAAAGCCACTACGATATTAAAGATAAAAATAGATTGTCTTTCATTTAATTTGAAAGGCTATTAATTAAAAGTAGGTAGTTAAAATCTTTATGGTATTTGAAATATGTAAACATGTGCGTGATATATTTCACTTCCATCAAAATATCTTCTTGCATAAGACTGCGGCTGAGCGACAAATGTCGTAATATTGTTGTATCAGCTGCATTTATTTTTAACAATACAGGGGATCGTTCTACTTACTTGCATTCGTTTTATTAGGAAATAAATTAGAGTTGGAATACCACTAGTAAAAACTGTAAATATTTATTTAAAAGATGACTCTACGTCATAGACTCTACATCTAGCATTAAGTTAGGAATGTTAGGATGGCTGATAATCATCTTAAAAAAATATTTTGTTGTTTAACCTAGGTAGGTATCATTGACTATGCCTAAACGACATTCATCGTTCAATTCATGGTACCTATTTTATTGAAATTTTCGGTTTAGTTCAGGGAGCTTATGAAGTCCATATTTTATTATCATAATAATACTAGCTTATTGATGTCGAACTGAAAATCTTATTTCATACCTACCCGAAATAATCCCGAAAGTCTATCTGGAAGGGAAATGAATTTGGCAGGCTTGCTTTGTGTAACTTTTATGTAAGACGGTCCCTACGTACAATCCCCTAAGTGGTAGATACGTGATTTGCATGTTATGTTACCGTGACCTTAAGGACTACCAACACTATCATTTAGTTAAATAAAAAACAGTCTAAGTTGTCAAATTCAACCTTAAGTCCACACACGCCATTTCCCATAACTACAATATTTACTATAATTTCCATCGTAGAACAACAATAGTGGCAGTTCGGTAAGTTTACGTTGAACATTCTATCGTATCACCCAGCGGCTCTCCCGCAACTGCCACTTGCGGGATATACGCTAGCACCGGTGGCTAAAACGGTCATGTTTTGTTTTGCTGCGTGAATATCAAACGTTGCCAGGTTATCACGATTGTTTTTAACCTGTTTTAAAATCCCCATAATATTGAATTATAAATTGCGCAGTTTAGTAAGTGCGTAAACAACTTAAATACTGTTTACATTATTTTTTAAATTATATATATAACCCACGTACGTGTATAAATGGCAATTACAACTCTAAATCATTAAAATACTACCACGTAAAAGTTATTAAGTACCACTTAATCTATTTTTTTTAGGCATGATTCTGATGTATAAGTAAGTAAGTGATAATTAATACACTAAAAAGGACTTTTACATCTTACTTTAACATTTTTTATAAAGTATCTATTACAATAAAGCACCATACAAAATTTCAAGACTCTACGTTAAACAGAACTCATTACACACGCATTTGAAACTTAAAAACGCTCTCCTGTAAAATTTGTCATTTGCAGTTAAGGGTTTATTCGTAGGGACCGTCGGCTATGTCAAATCAATCTTTATGAATTCACGCGATAAACAGAGATTTTCCCAATATCTACTGATTCGGGGTTTTTATACATAAGCGGAAGACATAGGTACACAACCACCCGTCTACCTGCCTAGGTATCTTATCACCTTATCTAGAATTAAATAAAAAAATATCTATCCATTGCCCTATAAATTTTTATCGTTATCTTTGGTTGCTCATATCTACATATTTATTGCAATAATTTGGATGTTTTTTTAACAAATATAGGCATGTCATGTTATCAAAATTGGTCAACCGATGCTGACTAAGGTTACTGATTAAACCTGCGTTTTATGAATAAGGTAAGACTTTAAACGAGAATGGACATTATGTCCTATCGGCGACCAGTAACGAAATCTGTGTTAATTGAAAGTTTAAGTAAGTACCTACCTACTTACTAATTGAAGTAAATCAGTCATTCTGCCCGTAACCATGACACTTGCAAAGGCTTAAAATGTTGAGCACTAAAATCAAAATAAACCGCCATAGAATTTGTTTAAAAGTAGTTAGTTTGTAAACCTCAGCAAACACTACTTACCTACTTATTTTATAAGGTATGCGTTACGCTGTAAGTCATTAGAAAAAAAAACAATGTGTTTTTTATAAAATGATAAAGTACCAATACAACTAATAAATAAATAACTATGGAACCATGGAAGAACTACGGATCTATGGAAGAACCTCCAGATCTACACTGGCATTGTAGGTATCAAAACAGAAAAGATGTACCTATAGAATAGAATAGCATTTATTTGCAAATAGCTGTTGCCCGCGGCTTCGCTCGCGCGTAAAGTAAAGAGTAAGTAATATTAAAGGTAGATGTATTCTGGGATTTTCAAAGTAAGGAGAATGTATAAAATTTTTCATCTAATATTATGGCGTTAAAATAATAATAAAAGTAAAGTAAGTAGCAAAAGCATTTGTGTTATGAAATCGGAGACAAAAAAGGTACCATAAACACCCAGACTCAAGACAATGTATAAAAGTGATTTTCTACATGGACCCGTCCGGGGATCGAACCTGGAACCTTAGAGCTGGCGACACCTTAAAAACCGGAGTGAACGCCACTCGACCACGGGAGTCGTCATTATAGATATGTCTTAGATGGTCATTATCTTATCTATTTATCTTTACATCTGTCTATCTTTGAGAATACTGAACTTCACATACCAACTATTTCAGCCCTTATTTCACCCCCTTAGAGGGTAGATTTCTAAAATCTACCCTCATAATTACATCTATATTGTATTTCTAAATTTCTATATATATAAGAAGTACATCTTATTTATTTCTAACTAATAACCCTTGTATGAAATTGAATGTGTCTATCTTTGAAAACGACACAATTCATATGCCTACAAACTTCCAACCCCTTTTTCACCCTCTTAGGGGGATGATTTTTAAAATCGCTGAAATCGTCACTATTTATTTCTATCCAGAAACCCGTATACGAAATTTCATGTGTCTATCATTGAAAATACCGAACTTCCCATAAAAACTTTCAACCCCTATTTCACCCCCTTAGGGGAAAGATTTCCAAAAGAATAGCCTATAGCCTTCCTCAATAAGTGGGCTATCTAACAGTGAAAGAATTTTTCAAATCGGACCAGTACTTCCTGAGATTAGCGCGTTCAAACAAACAAACTCTTCAGCTTTATAATACAATTAATAAATTAATAAAATTAATATTAGTATAGATAAATAATTATAGTATCTTAGCCGTGTGCAGCGCCCCTTAGTGAACTCCAATGCGGGTGACGTAACCTACGACAAACTTATTATTTGCGGTTGGTACAGTATTCGGGTCTAGGGATCGAACCGCAAAATTAAGTTTGTTTTTTATTGTATATACTTTTCCGGGATAAAAACTACCCAGTGTGGTGCCCAGGATATTAAAGAACAATTATACCAAGTTTCATCGAAATCGAACCGGTAGTTTTTGCGTGATGCCTGAACAAACAGACAGACAGACAGACAGACAAAAATTTTTTTAATCACATTTTTGGGTTCGGTGTCGGTCTAGTAACACACCCCACCATTAATTTTTTTGATATTTTCAATGTACAGAATTTTCACTTCTACAGATTTATTATAAGTATAGATATGGGTAATACATAAGAAGGTTGTAGGTTTACATCATATGGACGAAATACTTTATTGACTCAATAGGATGAATCGAATAAAGGAAAAAAAACGCGGGAACCTTGAAACGAGCAGGGCGCCGAATCTTATTTAATTTGAATTAATTTGTTATATATTGTTGAAGTGCCTCAAAATTGGTTGTAATTATGAAATAGTGGTTGTATGTATTTGTGAATGGTGCAGTGAACGGTGGGGGGAAGTGCAATGTATAACAGATTGATTTGGGTTGGGTGGGATTTGGCGCCTTGTTCGTTTCAAGAAACTGATGAATTTACCTGGATTTGATTACTTATGGATAAATACCAATGACAACTGGAATTACATAAAAGGATAAATATAAAATAAACTGATGAATTGAACTGGATCTACCCTACTCAAGAAAAATGCTAACTGATGACTAGGCAGCATGGTCTCAGACCTTAGCCTGTTCCGTCAGGAACTAATTTATAAAAAAAAAAAAAAAGAATCGAATAAAGAACATTTTGCTAAGTGTGACGTGAAAGCCTGGATCAAATGGGCTAACCTTGTTTCTACTATTAGGGATGTCACATCTTGATTTTGCCTCAATCTCTGATAGCAAAAAATGTGCAGTAGTTTTAAGCAAGGTGAAATAGTTTTAGGAACAATAACCGGACACTGTACCCTTAACAAACATTTATTTACAGTAGGTGTTACAGACAGCCCGTTTGCCTGGGCTTGCTTGAGATGCCACGCAATGACGATCTTCGGCATGGCATCGTCATTGCGTATTAATATTTATTATACCTACTAACGGAGATTGAATGGCAGCTCTGCTGCTGCGCTTCGTTCGGGCTTATATTAGGAGTTCCTGACCCTGAGGCCCAAGGACATACCATAAAATCGTACTTAAATACTAATAACTTATTGCAATGAAATATAAACATTACAATTTGCGTGCACTGTTGTGCACGACATTTTTTTATAGATGAGTTGTAGTAAAGTAGGTACCTAAATGTCGTTTAGTAAAAGTTGATCACGAGCACCATAAACCGCTTTAATTTTATGTTTCAATAACGCTAGGCTGGATTGGACTGAACAGGATATTAATATTAAGATTGAAGGGGTGGCTTTCGAGGTTGTGCAGGATTATCATGTCTATCTATTTAGGACAAACCATCCAGTTTGGTAGACACAACTTCGAGAAAGAAACCAACCGGAGAATCAGTTTGGGCTGGGCAGCGTTTGGTAACCTTTGTCGTGTCTTCTCGTCGCCTATACCGTGGAGTTTGAAGAAGTCTTAAACCAGTGCGTTCTATCTGTCATGAATGTGCTGAACCGTGAACAATGAATAAATAAATAGGGCTATTCCACAAACTCAAAATGGCTTAGCGAGCTATGGAACGAGCTATGCTTTTAAGGATAAGATCAGGATTGAGATTATCCGGAAAAGAACCAGATTGACCGACATAGCTTGCTGAGATAGTAAGCAAGTGGCAGTGGGTTAGTCATGTCTGTCAAAGGACTGACCTACGTTATTTGGTTGTGGAGGTCAGGTAGGCAGTCGCTCCATGTAACATATGAAGCCTATTCAGCTAATTTCGGTAAGACTGGAAGCTAACCCCAACATAGTTTGTGCAAAGGGTAGGCAGAAGAAATCGCGTATTTCAGATGGCAGCCGGTCCGTACGCCTTGCCAAACCCCCTAAGGTAGGCCGCACACACACAAAATATTGACAATAAAGGACGTTTTGAGTGTTTTGACAGTAATATTGTGTGTGTGCGGCCTGTTGTCTCTCAATAGTTATTATTGTGTCTCTCAACGTCCCCCCACTCTTGACAAACACTGATACACGTTTCTGAAAATTGTACTTAATGACGACCATCATAAGATCGAATTTCATTTGCGTGCGGGACAATAATATTGATGAAGATTTTTGATAATCTCGCATTGAAAGTTGAAACTGGTATTATTACTATTGCATGACAACATTATTATGTGTGTGTGCTGCTAGCCTAAACCACAGTATAAAAGCTGAATTTTACATAATATACAGGATTGAATATATTCAACGAGATCATCAGGAGCATAAAACTGGACAACTGTCCCAAGAAACATGGATTTCGAACAAAGATATCGACCCATGAGAAAAGTTGTCTAAATTTGTGCACCTTATTGCCTCGATGAATATACGCGCTTCTGTATGTTACTTGGGGAAACATCAAAAGATGTTTCTTAGTAATTAGTAGGTATCCAGAACATTTAGGGGTCTCCTGAAAACATGCTTAGCCAAAGTTTATTAGCTAAGTTTTAGCAATGGATATAAGCTGCTGAGTGTATGTAAGTTTAATATATTGTATGGAATAGAAATGCTCTACAATGGAACAGTAGAGTAACAGTAAAAATAAAACAAATATTTATTAATATATTTTTATTACAATCCCCCAAAATGCAAGAAATACAAAAAAACTTAACTACCACAATACCCGAAACTTGACATATTTTTGTGACAATTTCTGTAGTGTATTAAAATTAGATTTAAATAAGTTGCAGGTAAGTTATGTCATTAATTACCAATTTATTTACAGAAAAAGATATTAGTCATTTATATTTAAATATTGGTCATTTATATTTAAATGACATACATTTAGTATAGAATCTATGTACTACTAAATACTTCATATATATTTGCACCTAGAAGTTTTAATTTATCATTTAGAGTAAGCTGTTGTGTCAGTAAGTCTGGAATGTTTGTGTTACCTTTACACATATTCTTTGTGATGAGCTCATTTATAACTGGTAGCAGTTTAACAAAGTGTAACTCTACCTTATTTACATCAACAAATGTGTCCGGGGATGCTCCAAGTTTCAGGGCACCATTTGTTATTACATGTTCAACATTTAATTCCAAGTGGTTCTTACTGACTGGGGCTGACTTAGAGACAAATAAGTTTGCTACTTCATCAGTGACTAATGAGAAGCTCCGACTTATAGATGACATAGCAATTGATGTTACTTCATCACTTTCTAGAATATCCATTGTTTCTTTCACAATGGTGTCTAACTTTGCTCCATTTACTTCAGCATGACCCACTAGATAGTGCACCATTTTCTTCACAGGGTCACCATCTGAGGTATCTGTACATAGAATGGTTTGAATAGAATAGAAAATTTGCTCTACCTCCTGCAAAGTCATCTTCTGTTTTAGTGATACAGTTTCAACAACCTTCTTCACAACAGTCTCTATTTGTTTCACTAAGTCTTCAACACCTTTTCCAACAAAATAGTGGCATAAGGATAGGTATTTGGCTTGCAACTCACTGTCAACCAATGGATCATCTTCATGAACCGAGTCCCGATACAGGTAACCACCAATAATGTTGAGTTGAACTCGCAGTGTCACCTGTAATATACTTAATGCATACACAAGGACACATATTCTCGTGAAAATCATAATTTTCAACTGTTCCCATAATACTAATTTGTTCTCCGGATTTTCCTGAAGCTTCTGAACTATTTCTTCTGTGTTAAGCATTCCTAAAATGCTTTCAGTTACAATTTTTGACAGTGAAATAATAGTTTGATTACAAGTGCGCTCTGTGCTTTCAAAGTGCTGCTTTTTACGTGTCATTTCAAAAAATCGCTTTGCTTCTCTTTCCTGCCATTCTCTTAATTTTCTTTGAGCATAGCTTGTCAACAAATAGAGTCCACCAAAAACAGCCCCCGTCACAATAAACTTTCTCCTGTGACGGTGCAAGAAATCTGTAATCCCTTCCAACATGTTTCTAACAACAATGTATACTTAATTTATTGGAATAAAAGAGGAGCGTCAGAGCGGTACTTAGTTGTATTCATGAGACGCTTAGTTATAAATGTCGTCGCATCAATAAATCTGTCAACACAGTTCATGATGCACACTTCAGTCTTGGAGTCGAGACGGTTTGTTGGACGTTCCACGCATGTGTCCCAGCATGTGTCAGTAAGGCCGTGAACTAGAACCTGAAAATAAAAAAGTGGTCAAGAATAATGAACCTAATAAGTTTACTTCAATTATTATTTTATGTATAGCTTTTATCAGATTGGGAGGCTTAGTGAGGGAATGATTTTAAGATGTTTTGTCATAGTGTTTTTAGTAATTATATCCATTGAAACACAGTAATTAGGTAAAACTATGCATGGTTTGGTCAAAGGTCGATGATGAGACATAGACTTGGAAAATGTAAGTGATGATCCAGTGTAGTTTGACAATAATACACATCTAAGTTTATCGTATAGTAATAGTAACAGTTATCAATACTCACTTGAAAACGTTGTTTTTGTGTTTCAGCGAGGACGAAATGCTCTAACTGTGGGTCTTCTATTTCCTTTTCGGTCATAATCAGCGGTCGGTCAATATTTTACAGACACCTTGCAACAATACCGACACCTATATGTTCCCTATTTATGTGAGAATATTACTTGGGAATTAAAGAAAAACATGAGTGGTAACTGAAATTATCTTTAGAAATTAGTAGTCTGAGAACAGAGAAATATTTTTTTAATTTTTCTTGAAATACAGTCGTGTAGTGTTGCCAAGCGAAAAAAAAGTAGTCATTATCTATGTGGCATAATATAAAAAAAATGGATAAAAATTAATGTTAAATTTGAATTGCTCATGCTGTGGTTAGACCATGGTTAGAAAAATCTCAACTACTCAAGGCTACGAAATTCTAATTTCTAAGGTTGTTGAAATATGTCTGGTTTTTAGTGTATGTTAGTTTTATGTTGTAGGAATATTAGAAATCGATTGATACCTTTTATTTTTGTCTTAAAATTTTAAAAATATTAACAACTTATGTTATTTTATTTGTTATTCTGTGCTTTTGTCACTAACATATCAGACCCTGATTATTACCCTCGCTTTAGTGGTGAAGGATTAAACTCAAATGACTAATGAGTTATACAAAATGAAATTAGTAAAATAATATAAGTTCCACCAGGTCAAATAATGAATTTGTGGCACTTTGCATCTTACCTAAACCAATTTAACTTATCTGTAGAAAATAAAAAAAAGGCAAATTTTGAAAGTCATCATGACATTTTAGCCAAGTGACATAGGTAGGCTGATGATTGGCTGGCTCATCTGTCAACAGTGTCAACCTACCAAATCCATCCAACGACGGACAGTAAAGCCGGCTCGAGTCGAGAGTTTACAAAGTTACATTGGAGTTTTGAGTAAATATTGGTACAGCATCAAAGAAAAATTCACAAGTTTTATCCTGTTTTATCCTGTTATTATGGCTCAAATTAATCACTGGAAAAGTTTAATCGACTGCGATTTAAGTGGATACACCCTCGTAATACCAAGTGTTGCGGTTGGAAATGTGGGGCAACTTGCTTGTGATTTAGTTATTTCTTCTTTACAGATGAGAAAGATAGCACTTCTTTATAGCCCAGCACTAATACCTGTATCTGGATACGATCCTTATAAGCTGGGATCATCCTCCTTATCCGTTTGTTGTGAACTTTATCAATGTGCTGACAGAAAACTTGTAATTTTGCTACTGAGGGCTCCACTAGTTTACAAATATGGACAAAAATTTCTGACAGAGCTAGTAGAAAAATTCAAGTCTGATAATTTAAAGGATATCATCATTTTGACTAGTAGTTTTGCTCATGAGAAGAGGCATATTATGACATCTCCATTCCGGTATGTGGTAAATGATTTATGTCCACACTTAAACAAATTAAAAACCTTAGACTGGGTTGAACATGAACCAAAAAGTGACACTGTGAAAATATTTGGTGGAGGCTTTGCATCTTTGTTGTATGAGATTATTAAAGAACAGTCCGTGCCTTGCTTAGTGCTTTACAAGTTTGCTTCTGAAGGAGACAACATACCAGACGCATATGAAATGGTGCAGTACTTGAACACTATAGTTCCATTGTTTGATGAACCAGACTTTTTTTCACAATTAATCCATCCTGTGTCTTGGAACCTCATGTTTGGAGGACCCCCACCTAAAGATATATATTAATGATTGTTATAATATTGTGTAATAAATACTGTTCTGAGTAAGGAAATATTTTTTTACTGTATTTTTATATGAACATCAATAAAAAAATTGGATAATTCATGTAGTCTGTTAACATAATTATGGTTGGTTGATAATGTTACTAATATTTCAATAAAACAAGTTGTATTAAAGATAATTTCTTATTTTACCCATAGTTACGGTTTATGGTAGTATTAAAAATCTGTAGGTATAATACCTAATTTGTTAGCATTTGACTATACGAAAAATATAGATAAAGATAGGCTGTTTCTCTTAATTTTATGCAATTTATAATTGTTTTTCATGTCACTTTTTAATTATTAACAAAGCTAAAAGAATATAATGAAAATCACAAATTAGGCACTCAAACTTCACTCAAGTTAACAACAAAGTGTACCAGTAGCACACTCTGTGTCACAGTGTTTGCAACTCGCTTCAGTCAACTAGACGTTCTGACGTAACTCAGATCTTACCATAATAGATGGCGCTCTATGTTCTTACTGGTGTGTGACTTGCGTCTGCCAGAGACCCTGCAGCTGTATTTAAGATGACTGTAGATTCCTAAACCTGCAATAATATTTAATATATTAGCAGTCAACATTTGTTTTAGTGTTTAGGCACCAAGGTGCTTGTATATTTGTCACCATGGATGCCTAAGTACTATGGTACTTTTTAAAAACATACTTAATTAGTACTAGGTATGCGTAATGAACGTACTAAACTTCTGCTTACTATCTTTTCAGAATTCACAAACAAATACTCTATTAAAGGATAAAAACTTTAACTACATAAGTCTTTAAATGACTACACTAAACTACTTAAACTTAAAATTAGAAAATATTAGTGTAAGTCGAGCGTACAGCTAGGCTGAATTAGCATTTAAATGTATTAAAATTATTTAAATTTAGAAATTTAAATGTCTGTAAGGTGTATGGTATTTTGTTACTATGACGATCTAAAAGTGCAGTTTTTAGGCAAATAGGCGGATCCGATTAATGCTCATAAGCTTCAGGAAGTTAAAAGCTTTGTCTTTGTAAAAAGAAAAGATTTGAAAACTTCTTTCAGTGTTAGATAGCTCATTTATTCATGCTTGGATGGTTGGTTATGGTGATGATGAATGGTTATTATTGGCTAGGTTAACCGGGTTTGCCGCGATAACCGACGACCACGCGGCCGGAGCCGTGAGAAAAAGCTAGTAATTCAATACTCTACCTAGGTCTTGCTTGTAAACATGGGCCGAAGAACAACCGCAATGGGGTGTTTAAAATAACCTATCTGGTAACTACCTACTATGCAAATATAATTAAAATATCGGAATCACGGTTTCGCACAGGTTACAGGTTACAGCATTAGGTACAGTAATAAATGCCTTCAATTATACGCAAAAACCTTCCTCTTAAATCACTCTATTTATTGCTGAAACTACATTTAAATCCGTTGCGTAGTTTAAAAGATTTAGCGAGTTTGTTTTATACGTAAAATGTGGTTTAATTAAATTCAATTAAACCAAGAAGGCGACCGCAAGGATTATCAAAAAAATAAACTGGTTCGTTATTAATACTTAGACATAAAAAGGATCTAGGTGTTAAACTGTATGTATATTTGATGAGTATTTAATCTATTAAATAAATTTCCCGTGTTTGTTGCTAAACTTCTCCGAAACGACTGGACCGATTCGTATGTATATCGGAAAGGTCTGAGAATCGGGCAACATCTATTTTCACCCCCTTAGTGGTAGGGGGTGACCCTCTCCAAATTTGTAAATAGGGCAGAACAACGTTTGCCGGTTCAGTTAGTATTATAGCATCTCTACGTATCTATTATATTTAAGTAAACTTTATACCAACCAAACAATGAGCTATTTTATTATATTAAATTGGTACATATTTAATTAATATGGTAAATTATTTAAACACCCAGGATGTCACGGCAGTAAATATAGCCATTGGTTGTCTCGACTGGCAGGCAAGCGTTGCGCTTATCTCTGTGACGTTCTATGGTCAACTTGATACATTTTTATTTTATTTACATGTAGCGTGTTGTAAATTTATAGGTTGTATATAGTTCTGAGTGGTCTACTAAATGCAGGCCCATATCTTAAACTAAATGCAGGCCCATATCTTAAACTAAACAGCTTAACAAGAGCAATAAACCCATATTTGATGGGCCTTCGAAACTTTGTAACTGTTACACATATCTGTGATTACAAAAGTAATTGCAGTTTGGTATTACATGGCAATTAATTTTATGTCGGAACTTGAGATGTTGGCATTAAACAATGGTATAGGGTAGGTACTGTCAGTTTCGGAAACAGGATTGTCGTTTGGCAGGGCTTGACACCGCGGAAGGCGGTGTTATGATTAAGTTAAGGTTAAACATAACTACCTACCTATAAATTTATAGATAGTATATACCGGCCTATAAAAATACCAATGATGGCATAGGCATAGGCCTCTTCTCTTAAAGAGAAGGAACGAGCATTTACCACCACGCTTGCTCACCGCGGATTGGCGATTTCAGATTCCAATTTTTGAATTCCAGGTTTCCTCACGATGTTTTGATTCACTGGTTGTCAATTATGTCTCAGAATAAATAAGAAGGTCTATAATGGGTTCAAACTTGCGAACACAAGTCCGGTCACGTAGGTAGCGAGCATGAGGTTACAGGCATGATGGGATCATCCTATCCAAACCGCAAAAGATATCCTAATCGTGCGGATTGAAAAAAAATTGCGATAGGTTTGGTACCTACAAAGGCTACATATTAACATGTACAACGTCCATCATCTCGTTATAAAATGTTATTTCGTCGGACCCCGGATTTTACAATTACCTATTACCGTACAGCGACATTTTCACCCACTTTGACATTAGGGTCGGCTAAACGGCTTAATTGAAACAGAAGCAAGGGGTAGGCTACGCAATTAAGTCAAAATGGAAAAAATAACGACTGCTCGGTCAAATTTGGACGAATACTTACGTTGTTAAATAAAATGTATGAAGGTAATATTACGTGAAATATTTGTATCAACGCATGAAGCTGTCTATAAATATTTTGTCGTTAATGAGTTTAGGTAATGGTCAATAAAATTTTTACAGTTTGTTGTTGGTCAGTTTACTACTCCTTTTTTGTGGATATAGGTACTATTGTTAACGTATGTGTTATCTACTATCTCCAGAGTAGGTATTGCTTCAGGGACGAAGAGAATGACTTAGGTTATAAGATCTCAATGTTAGGCTCAAGATATATTTCAGACAAAGAAAAACGACGAATGCGGGAAGCTAGAATAAGAGCGGTATTTTTTGGGTCCATATTAAAACTTATCTTGAAGTGCGCACTTTGTCAACGCTTCGCAGTATCTAAGTATTCGTACAAAAAGTTGGTGAGATTGAACAATATAAATGTGTGAGAGTAAAGTGTATCTATGAGAAGGTCTGAACCCTCCGCGGGCCACCCAGCGCGCGCTAAAGTGTTATAAATCGCCTGTTATCGCCTCCGAGCAATAACTACTTTATAGCGCTATAAAGACAACGCAACGTTATCTATCACTAGAGTTCGGCAGATTTACTTCTAAGATTGGAAAAAATAAAGAAATGTTTGGAAAAGAAACCAAAGAATATGTTTACTTTACTTGAGCTTCATTAGGATTTAGTACTATATGTTTGGCACGCAATGCGATACTTATGGATTACTAAACATAGATCCTACCCCGTACCTACTTATCTACCTATTAGGGGTTAGGTGTAGTAGGTACTTACAGCAACTTATATTTAAGTACCGACGTAGTTAGAGTTCGTCTTAAGATACCAAAACCTATGTTAAGAAGGTGCTTCAGCCTCCACCTTCATTATGATTTCTAATAATTTGAGTATTTATTTACCTACAGTCTGAAAGACCAGTGATACAAATTAGCTGAGGTCTGAAAGGTCCGTTCTTAATTTCGAACATATATGCTACTAATACTACATGCAATTGATACGGAAAGTACCTATCCTAAATACTGGAAATACTAAATGATGCTCAAAGGAAACAATCCTTTATTTTTAAAAAGAAATTAAACTGTGAGAGTGGATTGATCCTTATGATTCACCCTATCGATTAATGTTCTAAAACTACGGGTGTTTACTTTTTAGATTTTAGCTCAAATTCTGGGTGCACAAAGCGGTTATTCAAAAATCTTTGAATTTAGAGTTCTCTCCTTCAAGAGGCATAATTTCTCCATTTCTCACGCTGTATATGCACATATATAATATCTTGAAATATCTTGGGACACAGCTCACACACGGCCACCTGATCCCAAACTAGGCAGAGCCTGTACTATGATAACCAGACAACTGATATACACACTTATATATTTCTAAATACATACATACCTATTATTGATAAATAACACCCAGACACAGAACAAATGATCGCGTTCATCACACAAAAATTTGTCCTGGGTGGGAATCGAACCCACGACCTCCGCCTTAGCAGTCAGGGTCACTAACCACTAGACCAACAGGCCCGTGATGTGGACGTGTTCTAAATAAATATGTAGGTAACTTGTATATTTTGGTCTAAATTGGCAGGCAGCCATAGAAAGACCTACTGACTGTATAAAACTGGTCCATTCTTGTTTTGAGTAGTGGCAAAATCATTTTTTTTAATAAATCTTTTATGTTGATTCACGTTAAATCACTACGCTAGTATTGTCGCCAATTCTGGTGGTCATAAGGTTAAATAAAACCTTTATGAAACAGTATTTATTTAATATTGAGGGTCAACAAATAAATTATATTAACTCGTCTATTAAATTCTTAAAATTTCCGGTGGGGCAAAATATTCGCATTCCTAATAGCTTTATAGCCAAAAAAAGGGTCGCTTGTTTACGCAGTCCTAGTAAACCGGGTAAAATCTTCATTTTTTAAACAAAGGGTTTCAGTGGGATGTGCGCTTATCTCGCGGGACGGCCGATTTCGTCGAATCAATTAAACGTGGTGGCATAACTTGCACCCCATTCGCATTCTGTTACGGCTAAGGGTATAATGGAGCTGGAGTTGCGCAGACCTTGCGTAAGTGATCCCGCGGCTCCAGCAAAGGCAAGGACGGGACCGGGGTGTTTTTAGTCGGTGCAAGTCCGACATATCCCCACGCTGTGCCTTCAGCGTGGGTTGAAGGCATTAGCGTCTCACCCCGCCAAAAAAAGGGGTATAATGGAACTGGTATCAGAGGAGCCGCAACTAGAATTGGTTACGACTTACGTATCTAGTCGTGTCGAAAATTAAGTTGGTTTAAAAAAATGAATCAACACTGAAGTTCCATCGATAAGCTATCATAACGTGGGTTGAGCGCTTTAATGAGATACCGATAATTCGTTCTATTTCATGAAGTGTTTAATTATTACCTGATAAAAAAAATATCTATGTTGTATTATTATCTTTGAAAAAAATCTTTAATACACCCCTAGCAATTGAACGTCAGGCACATTATTTATAGGACACTTGGACGATATTTCCTACTGTTTATAACGTGACGACACAATGAAAGCACTGTGGACGTGACGTTGCATTTTTATTCAATGCGGATTGCAGTAAATGTATATGAAATTTTCGGTGAGGCAGTTCGACGATATCTGGGTAGCAATAAATTTTCAAGTTTTTTTCTCATATTCTATGTAAACGAAGTGATACAAGCTCAACGAGGATATTCCGTACTTTTTATTCAAAACTAATGGTGAGTAATACCATACTAAGTAGTACCATAGACCATTTTGACTGGCCTAGTGTTGGTCTAGTGTTGGCCTAGTGTTGGTCTAGTGGTTAGTGACCCTGACTGCTAAGCCGGAGAACATGGGTTCGGTTCCCACCCAGGACAAATCTTTGTGTGATGAGCACGATCATTAATTGTTCTGTGTCTGGGTATAATTTATTTATAATATGTATGTATTTAGAAATATATAAGTATGTTTATCTGTTGTCTGGTTACCATAGTACAGGCTCTGCCTAGTTTGGGATCAGATGGCTGTATGTGAGATTGTCCCAAGATATTTATTATTTATTTATTTATTTGTCAGTTGTCTGGTTGCCATAGTACAGGCATTGCCTAGTTTGGGATCAGATGGTCGTGTGTGATCTGTCCCAAGCTTTAATTATTATTATATTGCTGATTCCGATTAAATTAGTCTACCTCACAGCGAATTCGTAGGTGAAAACTGGATATCGTATTCCGAAAAGGAGTGAAAACTAAAGAGACGCCGCCAGTGTGAGTTGTGTCGGTGAAAAGAACGTTTTTATTTTAAACACCAAGTTAAATGTTATCTACTATATAAATAAAAATAAGTCGGGTTTTCCTTCCTGGCGCTATAACTCCAGAATGCACGAACCGATTTTCACGGTTTTGCATTCGTTGGAAAGGTCTCGGGCTCCGTGAAGTTTATAGTAAAGAAAATTCTCAATTACATAAAAAAAAATTTAGACCGCGGGCGGAGCTGCGGGAAACAGCTAGTTATTCATATAATACGACCCAGGTTTAATTATTTACGTTTTAATTTCTCTAATCACCGCTAATGAGACACAATTGATTTTCTATTGTAATGCGGCGACCGGTCGCCGCTCGGGGACGAATAGGTTTTAAAAAAAAAACACCTATTAAAATTATTATTGTTTCTTCACAAACACGGTGCTTTATTCTAACAAAGAATAGTCATCTTTATCTGGCCAAGGGAGACATAAAAGGTCACCTATCAAGAGAACCATCGCGGCCTGACCTTTATATCCATCGGGCTGGAAGCGGCTTGTATTTAGCCACGAACCCTCCTCAATAAATCACTTTATGGTACATTATAAATATCGATGCACAAAGGTTTTTTCAATTAGTTATTGACAACACCACACTAAACACAAATTTGGAAATGTAAACAAGTTATTTGTTTACATTAACAAGTTTTCGTACCGAGTGCTATAGCAAAGGTTTTAAAAAAAATTAATATAATAAATGCGAAAGTTTATGCGTATGTTTTCATGTTTGTTACCTTTTCACGATCAAACGGCTGTACTAGTTTTGATAAAATTTGGTATAGATGTAGTTGACACCCTGGATTAACACACAATGGCTAATTTTTAATCACTCGTTTGGGCATATCATATACAAATTTAAACAAAGACAGACACATTTGCATACTTACTTTATTGCTCGAAAGGAATTAAATTCGAAATAGTTCTATTTGAATTTTGTTTCGACTTGATGATTAATGATGATTTTAGGTGTTTTTTTTACGAGTTCATGCGAGTAGCGATGCCAAACGCCTGTAGTGCGTCAGTCAATGGCTCAAAATATTCTAAAACTAACGGACACGCCCCGGATTCTTACGGGTAGCACAGATCCAAATATTTCCCTGTAATTATACACATAAATCCTTAATCTTGAACCATTTTATCTATCGCTGAAAACTGCATTTACACAAACAAGCTACTTTTTTAATAATATGTAAAAAAGACCCAGATAACTACAACTTTGCATGTAAACAATTATGTTTTATATTTTATTTGTAGGATTTACGAATCCATGCTGTGACTATGTTATGGTATTTCATATCCGACGGATGAAACTCGATTTACCTCACCTTATCCATAGCCAATGCATTTTATATAACACCACTTTTCGCCAGAATGGATCTATCTACGAGCATTAGATATTCATAGCTATAAAGCAACGAGTCTGCCGCTCCATAAACTGCACAGGCAAGCCGTATTATTCTAAAGTGTACATAAATTTCGTAATGGATATACATATTTGGAACACATTTCATCTCATTCTTTCTTGCAGAATTAAGTAATGTTGTCTCACTCCATAATAATTAGTTTGACAAGAAATAATGCTTTCGATTGTTTGTCGTTTAGAAGTTTGATTAAGTGTTGGAAGTTTGAATCTCTTGATCGTTAAGGGCGCGTGTACGAAAATCTGGCAACGTCGCAAATAGCTGTCAAATATTTACACGTTTTAATTAATTTGGCCATTTTACTATATGAAAGTAAGACATATGGCTCTGTAGCTCCCTAAAACATTGAATAGGAATTGCAATTATTAATATCGTAACACAGAATATATAGTTTTATATGTAAAAAACGTGGTTGGAAACTTCCCAAGTGCCTTTTTTACAAGTAAAACGTTAAAAATATCAAATTTAGTGTTTTAATTGCAATTCCTATTCAATGTTTTAGGGAGCTATAGAGCCATATGTCTTACTTTCATATAGTAAAATGGCCAAATTAATTAAAACGTGTAAATATTTGACAGCTATTTGCGACGTTGCCAACTTTCGGTGCAAGCGCTCTTAAGTAGGCGGTTTGCTTAGACAAAAGCTCTGCTCAGCTTTAGTAAGCATAATGTTTTAATACGCATAAAGGCGATTTGCTTAAGAGGAGTAATTGAACACTTAAAATAAGTTAAATAGAGAGTTTTCAACTCGGGACAAGTACCTATTTAACACAGACATCAACATATACAAATCGAAAATAACTGTTAACTTATATTAACGCGCTTATGAGCAGGTTAACAAAACATATAGAATACCAATCATACTCAGAATAAGGATTAGTATGTTAGCAATGACGAATGTGCGATAAGATGAAATACATTTAAGCGAAACGGCTGGTGCTCGGCAACTGCGAGTTTAGCACGTTCAATCGACTGATAAATTTGGGCAATTTATCGTCAAATTACTCGATATTGCTGCGCTAACTTTTACATCTCTCTCGCCGCTCTGCCATCGATATATTGGCATAAAAGCCTGACCCGTATAAACTCCGTTTACGAATATCAAACTCGATTGTCACGACGTACAATTCACCCGCATATAGTGATGTTGCGACGCGCTCTGTATCACTTCCATGCAATAAAAATAAAATAACATAATTCATAAAATAAACATCCTTCGTACAATACGATAGCAGTTAAAAGAGCGTAACCCAGCTCAGTAAAAGTTATCATAATGTTCATTTTTATTCTGTCTTTATTACCCGTTTTTTTATGACGAAGCTCCGACAGTCCCCGTTGAATTTGATTATATTTTCATTTAGATTGAGGATAGTTTCCTCGGAGATGTACTGAGTGTGTCGCAAAAAAGTAAAGGTTTATAAAACGACGCAATAGTTATTGTACGCAAATAAGTTAACGAGAATCCTATTACTGCAATGGTTATTGTTACATTGGCTCATACATAGTGTCACAATAATTTAACCGTGGTAAGACCAAAACGTTTTATCATAAAAATCTATAAAACATGGCTGTTCTTGTGACCTCAATACAACAAAATCGTTTACTTTTCCTCCACGCATTTTCACCGAGTCAAAACGTTTTATACATTTCAAACATTAAAATGCTAATAAAATGTGAAAAAAAACATTAAAAGTAATAGCTCTTCACGGTTTTATTACGTGAGTGCGATATGGCTTTGTTCTGAAAACAATAACAAAGTGTATTTTCAAATGGAACAATGTAGGTCATTTGTATCTAGTTGGTGTCATTAAATTTACTGTGATACGTTGGGGATGTCAAGTTAAAACGGCATATAAATTAATTAACAAGTTATTGTGTAGCGATGTTCGACAATAAAGTAATTATCGTTTTCAACTATTACAGAGGCTTTTAACGGATAATGAGTTACACTATACTGACTGATTATGTATATAAATTGATCCAGAATGATATAATGTCGAAATTTGTCTCTTCACTAAAGCTAATATGGTAATTTTATGTTTTTTAGTATCTCCAAAAGGCGGTTCTCAATGAATGTGACGCTGTGAAGTTTGTTACACAGTAATGACGACTGTGAAGTTTGTTATACAGTGCGCATTACTTCGCCCCGCAACCCCGCTCGCTGCTGCATGAATCTGTTACTGCGCAGCGACTAACCTAACCGCCATTAATTAAGTTTGAATTGCACGGTACTAAAAAATATTAGATATACCTCCTGGAGGAGGCCATCCCGTGTAAGTTTCATCAAAATCGATATAAATCAAAATATTTGAAAATTAAACTAACAATGACAGAATAAAATGGCCCCCATTTTATTCTGTCATTGATCTGTCAATCTCGACTAATCGCAGGCCAGTAGCTTGTCTTTCATTGGTGGAAAATTACAGGCAGACCTTATGTGACACTAGCGATTCAGGCCGGTTTTTGACACGCGATAGCTCCCATTGCGTTATTTTTTTGCATTTTCCTGCAATTGAAGTCGGTTTTTTCCAAAACTGTTAGGAAACTATCCTAAATGATTATATAAAAAGCCAATAGGCTATTTTGTAAATACAAGTATAGTATAAATTTATAAATAAACAACGCAAATATTCAACGGAACGGAACGAGATGAATTTAGTGATTGCTGCGGTACCTAATGTGGTTCCTCGGTTAGTACAAAGCTTGACTGGCGCATGCGATAATTGCCACCAGCACACAGAGACGTGGTGATGTGACACACATACACGTATTATGAAATAAAGTCGCTTCCCAGTGTTCTATGTATGCTTAGATCTTTAAAACAACGCAACGCAACGGATTATAGTGAAAAGTTTTTATGTAAAATACACGTGCGAAACCTTGGCGAGTCTATTAGTATTATATATTTGTAAAATGGTTTGCTTTTTTCTTAAAAGGACATTGCTAGTAAGTTTTTTTTACACCCACAATTATGAAGGTACATATTCACTTAAGCTGATCTGAAAAGATATAGGTACAGCACTCATATTAGTTCTAAAAAATAAATTAATGAATAAATAACGACGTTCAAGCTTACATATAAATATAAAACTTAAATATACATACATAGCTTAAAGTCCATTAAGCGAAGGACTCATTAAGAGGGACTTACTAGAATATTGTACTCATAATGGGGTGAAAATGGATAAAATATGTCTGGTAATTTTATAACATGGTAATGATACTTTAGAATTAATAATTATATTCTTTGTTTCGGCGGCTTTATATCATGTCATTAAATAGGCTGAATACATTTGAGACTTAAGTAACTTATTGTGAGGACACAAAAGAAAATGGAAGCAAACTTTGATATATCATAATATCAAAGTAATTTTACATTTTTGAAATTAATAAAAGAGGTTGTTTTTTTGTTTGTATGATTATTGTGAAATACTTAATACCTAGGTAGGTATATCTAAATTTCTTACTGTACCTAGTTTTGGACAATATGTACAAAGTATTAGAGAACTTATTTTTAAGAGCTCTACTCTGATTTTCGATCACATTCGCATCATTATGTTCAAGAGTGGGCACTCAGTTTTATTACATAATAGTGATTAAGGCCCCTGGCAATTCGATAAGATTGGATGAAGAGCTGGCTAGTGATTCATCGTTTTTTTAGAACAATTTTAAAATTAGAACAGCATACCGAAAAACTGGCAGCATCGTAGTAAATTGTTTATGGAACTGTAATTCGAATATAACAGTGACATATTATTATTTACTTGTTTTTGTCAATAATGTGCCTGGCGTTCGTTAAAAGTTTAGTTGGGCCAGCAACTTCCTTTCTCAAATATTGTTGAGCTAGAGTAGAGTTTCACGTCCACTGCAACGCAGTTCCTTTTTTATCTTTGTCAATATTTTAAAATTCACAAACTTTTGTTTGACGTTATCAGAGTTATATGATGCAGGTAGGCATTTTAATAATTATTCACTTATTAAATGAGTGAACCGTAATTAATCTAAGCACAAATTAGTGTTGTTGAAATCAAATAACTTTTAAATAATTCCAACACTAATATATTATTATCACTTATAACGTAACAAAGTTAAATTAATGATCACTCGGAGATGAAATACCTATTTTAATTGAAGGTGAAAGTTTAAAGTTATCAAGAAGTTTGAAACTGAAGCCACACCGCGTATAACAAGGAACTTCGTGCAAATGTTCAAGTTAAATCCGGAAGGCAACAGAATTATAAATATTTTATTCAATTATAAACATATAATTCTAATTCCCTTTGCAGCTATCTTTAAAATAGATAAAAATATATAAATAATGATTACATAAATAATACCTTTGCGTATAAATCATAGTAAGTTTCTAGTAGTATATATTCTTACTAACGAGTGAATAGAGCTTAAACGGCTAAGGTGCTATTGGACTTATTGTTTCGATTATACATTTATATCGATAGAGAAGCTCTTCAATAGAACGGCATTTTAAAGTACCTTCCATCGAATAATAACTAAGGTATATATATATACTTACTACCACTAGACGAATAATTAATTTCAGTGCACTATAGATAAAAACAGTCATATACAAAGGTGTTTATGAAGCATCTTTTGAGGCTGAACGTATTTGAAAGCATCCTAAACCAACATCGTCTTAGAAATTCTTCTAAAAATAGATCTTTTGAAATACTGAAAGATACGCTTTGAGTTATTTAAACTTCTCATTATACTTGAAATACGTGGGCTTACCATTTATCAGCTAATATGAAGAATTTTCCAGTCGATGTTATTTTATTGCTTCGCCTAATTAAGTTTATCGGTATTGATCCTTTTGTATAAACATTGCTTCATTTCCCTTGCTGGTTTCCGAGTTTTTCTGTGGAACAGTAACGCGTAAAAAGATGAATACATTAATACTATTTTAATATTCAAATTTTAATGATATGATAATTATATTAAGAATGTATCTTACGAAGCGCCGCGCGCCGGGTTGCCGATTTTCTGACAACACAAACAAGTAGATAATACTAAGTAAAATAAAAAAAAAAACGGCGTAGTATCGTAGACCGTGTTGTTGTAGCATGGTTCTGTCTTTGTTCTTTACATAATATTTTCATTCAGTCCAAATTTAGTCCAAATGTTTGGAAACTATTTTTAAATCTTACGTAACATTACTAAGTAATGCTGTGAAAATAAAAATTAATTGGAAATTAAGCGTTCCTACCAAAATGTTAAAAACATTGAAATATAAATTGTAGCAAATATTATCCAAAATATTAGTATCTCATGGACTACCAAAGTAGTTAGATAACGAACCACTCTAATTGGGGATGTTGTCTGTAATTGAATAATCTAATTATGAAATTAATACAAGTAGTTTATCGTAGATTCGAAGAAGTTTCAAATTTAATTATAGGCTTACTGGTCAGTGGAGTAGTTATTAGTCTCTACTTATTTATACATTGAAAACATCTGAGAGTTATTCGCCCAGCTGTGGGACAAAATGGACTGATAATAATAATAATAGCTAACCGAGCGCATTGCGGAGTCTAGAAATAGATATTTTATTTAATAGCCAAGTCTTAAGACTATTCAATTAAAATATCGTGATTAAATTAAGGACAAATGAAAATGTAATGTTTTTAAAATCTAGCTCTAAATATTTTATTGCGATTTTGATGTTAAGTATTTTCAGATTACTTCCTTAGAGCTATACGAGAACATGACATAACAGAGTACTTACACATCTACTGAAATTATAATTTCTTTGACTGTTACATAATTTAATTAAACACGTAACTATATCGGAGTATACAATCATTTAGCTCACACAATGAGCGCTGAGTGGGTTCAAAATGTAACCCTCTTCATATCTCGTCAAGTTTGGCACGCAGTGGGTGACGATAGTTTCCAAGCAACAAATATGGCGGCTAAAGTGGTGTATATGCAGAATCACAACATAGTAAGCCAAGTGAATTGACAAAAACAAAAGTTTTTGTAGTTGTTTGAAGCATTTTAATACACCAACAACTTCCATTTAACATTTGTCAGGACATTTAATACTTAGTATTGAGCAATAAAATAAGACCCGACATATAAACAAATCGTAGGTATCAGAAGCGCGGCAATATTGCTCGCTGTCCCCATAGAAACTGAACGATTACAATTGCTCGCTGTCCCCATGGAAAGTGACCGATTACAATTGCTCGCCAAGTATTTACACTATATAGGCACGATACGGCAAATCTACTTTCTCTGCAAACAAAAAAAAGCAAAAGAAAACCCGTCATTAAAGTACCTACATGTACAAAAGTGGCTTTATCATTCTATGCAGATTTTCGGAAGTTTCATAAAAGTAATTCATATCATAATTCTGCGAATTGAAAAGTTTAGCTGCCCTGAATGGCGTTGACATAGAGACAGAAACTTAGCTGTAGACAAAAGCAGTTAACTCACACATTGTGGTATATTAACCGAGGTATGAATGACGTAGTTTATGGCTGCGTATTCGCTATACATTATCATTTGTATAAGTAAAATAGTTGTACAGTTACACCTTCACGTTATTTCTACTCTAATATGTTATTTCTCACAGTAGGGATTTTTAACCAACTTCAGAAATAGGATGTTCTCAATTAGACTGTATTTTTACCTGGAAATTGATCTTTCTGTAATGGACAGAGTACTCAGAGGCTATCAGTAGTTCAGTTATATCAAAATTATTGGAAAATGTTACCAAGAATGTCTAAATGAAATTACGTAAACTTCCGTGCAATTGGAGTCGATTTTGTTTACATTAATGTGTAATCAATTATTTGTGAATGATAATAAAATTATTTCAAAGTAAAAAAAAATAAGATATGGTGCAGAACAGCTGCAGCAACTGATGCTAATCCAAGTTCCTTCATGATGTTTTCCTTCACCGATTGGCCATGATGTATTAGAATAATTAAGAACTAGTTTGTGAAAGTTTGTTACTTTGAAACAATATCTACAAAACGCTTATTTAGATTGTATCATTTCTTTAGTGAAATGGTCGATCGTAAGCTTTGCGCAAGCAGCCTCACTCAAGTACGAAACACACGAGCTTTGTACAGCCATTACTGGAGACGGCGCTTAACAATTACTTGGCTTCCAAAGCAATGCAATTACGAATGTCAAACGCAATTTGCATAGTTACTAACACTGAATCAGGATAGCTTTTTGGGAATGAAGCGGCGGTAGCCTACATTACACTACCGATGTGAACCCACTCGTAACACAAGCATCTTAGCTTAGCACGAGGTGTTAACGAGATTACTAGTAATATGCGACCCACATTGCTAGTAATCTTTAAAAAAAAATGTACTTAATCTGTCAAACCATTGTTTCAGCTGGAAATAACTTAGACCCGCCCACTTCTGATAGTCGAATTCGTCGTATTGAATTCAGCGAATTTAAAAGATAACTTACTGATAGCAATTAAATAGTAGAAAGCACACTTCCTACAAAACGCAGGTCAGAAATCGTGTCAGAACGCGATTTGGCCCGATTATCGGTCTTAAAAAAGTCTGACATGCCCCGGCGGGCAGGCTCAGTTAAGTTCTAGATTAGTTTGATATTGAAGTTAGTTTCATTGCAGTATATACGAAAAATTTGAAAAAAATAAATACATTGCAAAACATAGCTTATAGATAAAAAACTGTATTCATTGTGTCAAATCATTCGTGTAACAAAATTCATTTCACAACACCTCATAACTGAAAAAGTCACTTGTCTAACATCACTTTTCACCTCTTCGATGAAAAACTCTGTTCGAAAAACATGTCAGTCACATGTTTTTCTGGTGAAGTTGTCATAGCTTGGCTTTTGACTAGTCACCGATGCTCGTGGCTGTATGTTCCTCTACCAATGCCTGGCTGACTGACACACGATATTATGCGCCCCTGACGCCGCGACTATACGGCTAACTTTTAATTGAACCGATGAAATTTTTGACTCTCTATTTTATGAAATTGTTGGCGGGAAACTTTTAACAATATTAATTTAATATATTATTACATTGTGTTTGATATCCTCTGTTTATTGGTGTAGTGGATTTTTGGTAATGAGTAATGTTTTGAATTAAAATTATTTGGACTGCACGACAATCTAAAAGATTATTAAATGATACGCTTCATGTGTAGGTTAATACTTACTTTATTTTTAGTTAAATTATTTACTAAGTTCCCTGTTAACACTTTAATGTAATAATAATTCACTCAGCTTCAAACATCTCAAATATCGAATATAATTTCCATTCTGTTAACTGCAAATAGAGATAAAATTTTAATAAATATTTATGAAGACGAAAAGTATATTTTTTCATAAAATTCAATCGAAGCGACCTTTTTCACGGAGTCGTGGAGATATGTAAATTGTTTGTTGTTTCGACAGAAGCCACGCATCTCCCCTTAGAATAAGTTATCCTTTCGTTAAGTACGTGACGTTCTATTGTCAAATTTCATCAAAACATTTTACTTTTATATTACTTTTGTTCCGTATATTTTATTATGTGAGCACATAATTGGCTATTTTGAATCAGCCAAAATAAGCATAATTGAGAGGAGACTTAAAAAAGCAATTGTACAAAATAATCCAGAAGCCTTTGAAGTTGGAGCTGGCTAGTTCTTAAGGAAAAATAATGTTAGGTTAGGTACTTATATAAAATATTAAAGAAGGTACATAAGGTTTTTATCATCATAAAAAGGAGAGGTTTCGTCAGAAAACACCTTCGTAGAAAGCTAAAGCAATAGGCAGAAAATTTGTGTAATTTAGTACCTAAAAGGATATAGTAAATCCAATCCAAAAATATAATCAGTAAACAAGTTATCAAATTACACATGTTTTGGTCCTTCGAGCCGGATTTTCCTTATTACTATTTTGGTGATAATTAATTATTATTACGTATGAGGTAAGAGAAGAAATATTTCATATTATCTCACATATTCGAGAAAAGACTTGATTAATACATAAAAAATATATCTGCTGTATATATAAATGTTTACTTATTTGTAAGCAAAACGATATGAAGAAACGCCAGCTCCTCAACAATCGGTACGTAATAGAGTGAGGGAGTTGTGGATAAATGGGAAGCGAGTCCTGGTCCTTGGAGACATCTTTGCATGACGCACAAATAATGCAGCGCCATAATAGGAACGTCTGTTTACATACATATGTGATTCTGAATATATATTCTACTTATTTCGTTCACAGAACATTTAAGGTTGAAGCTAGACTGTATATTATTTAAATATTTTTTCCTTATATATTCTTTATTTTAGTTCCTGTTAGGTTGAATTTGCATTCATTTTATTAGGAATCCCTGATGAGTAGTAATTCAAACAGAAATGAGCAACCTTGGACTATTCTCATGAATGTTTTTTTTTCGTTACCTATAGTTAATTCAAATCAATCAAATCAGAAGCGGCGGTAGCCTAATGGCTAGGGCATCGGACTTGCGATCACGTGGTTGCGGGTTCGAATCCCACCCATTACATTACCGACGTGAACCTGCTCGTAACACAAGCATATTAGCTTAGCACGAGGGGTTAACAAGATTACTAGTAATGTGCGATCCACATTGCTAGTTATCTTTAATTAAAATAATAAATAAATAATATACTTAAAGTTGTGTGTAGATAAATTAACTAATTCTCCTAGAAGTTTAGCTAGGTTAGGAAGAGAGTTAACGCTGCGGCAACGTTTGCCTTTTATAAAACACAATATAGATGTGAAATACTGCGTAGTATTTAACTAGTTGTGAAACTTTTCAACAAGTATTTGGAAAATAAAATCATACATAAATGTAGTTTGCCATGTATGGAACGTAGCGATGGCAGTTCGGTGTTGTGCAAATTGAAATTCCTGTCTAATTAACTATTTTCAGTATCTACTATTGTAACTATTTAGTTGTATGTATATTGTATGTACTTCGTGGCGAAGCTATCATTAATTTAAATTAATTCATATTTATTTACTTGCATTATAGCGGTTAAAAAAGTTTCAGAACCTTTAAAAAGTTATGGCTTGTATACATTTCTGGGCAATCTTTCAGAAACTTTTTCTCTCTTCTTGTTTTTGTTCCTCGGCCTGCCTTGGCAACAATGCCTGTCTTCTGGCACATTCTTGATCCTGCTGATCAATTAGTATTTCACGCAAACAAAAGCACATAAAGTCTATTTTCCCTTGACAAAAGAGAGTAAAGAAATATTTATTTGTACGATATGTTTTTTCGAAGTGAAATATGATCTGTTCGTAAATACCGATATAAAGAGCTAACAACTGGGTCAGAAACAAATCGCGATCTACTGAACTGCGAACACTTGCATAGCAACAGTCCAATTCGTACAAAACTGTTGTATAATCCACTCGTTTAAATTCAAATTCACCAAAAATAATACTCCGTATTTCTATTCGTATTTACTGTTAACTGCGGTTGAATATTTTTGCATAATTATAGGTTTCTGACCGGAACATGTTGCGTCATTCGTTCCAATCTCATGGGGTGCAGTGGGGTGCAAAAACTATTGCAGTTGTTTCATTAGAGCTCCGATGACAATGCATCGAAACGAGAGTTATGGAAAATGTTAATCCCGACTGTTCCACATTTTCTGAAAGCAGAATTATTATATGTATAAAGTATTACCAGTAGTTGGCAGTTTCTAAAAATTTCTTAGGTATATTTACTGCAAAAAAAGTGCAAAAGTATGTATGTTTAATGTGGGTACCCAAAAAGTGCTTTTTTGTTAATAGCAACGTGGTCACTGGAAGTATTTTTGTTCCAATCTGCAGTACTGCAAGTGTACGCTTGACTTTTAGTGATAATAGCTCAACGCTTTGTCCAAATTGCATGTTTGTTGATAAAAAGTGTAGGTATAAAAGTTTGCAAATTGCTGCCAGCGATGACGGAGACATCTCAATTGAAATAGACTAACCCCAAAGAGCAGGATATTTACGAGAATTGAACCCATCTCATCTTAATTGGCCTTTGTTTTTTTACTGACGATTACTGCAGTATCATTTTCGATTAATATCATTATTATAAATAGGGTAAATTGCTACCATATTAATTGAGCTGAAACTCCCATGACAACACAGTACGCTTGCATGTCAATTTACGCGCACATTCTGCTTCACATAATTTTTACACAACTCTGTGTACTGGAAACGTTGAACCGAAACTCCATCCTCATGGGGCGAATATTTTCAAAGTTGCCGACGACCCGCCATTCTCTGCAAAAAGATCTAATGAAATTCAAGCTCTGTTGTTGATAACAAACTTTAAAGGCGTTCGCACACGTCACGCTGTCACCCCTGACGGAAAAAGCTGGGTACAGTGTAAAGTTTATTTCTTATCCTTTATAGTTTAAAAAACCTTTTTTGATGCAGCAAAACTGATATCGCTGAACTTTGCATGGAGTAGGAATCTATCATCTATAGTGGTTAGTATACTGCGAAAATCAATCTTAATGCATTAGAATAAAGGCTCTTAAAGCAAAACTGATGGTTAGTCGCAAATTTATTTTTTCAAATTCCAATTTCTCTATCTGTATCCCTCGGACTGCAAGGAAAGTGCCTATCTACCCTCCCCCCACCTCTCTATCTAGGGCTTTTTGAATATCTATAATAATTATTCATTTGTTTTTTCGCCTCAATTAATTTTTTTTGGTAATTTCACGCCAAATATAGCCGAGACGTTATCAATCATTACAGCAATTTGCAAGTCATGATGTTTAGTCGGGTCACGCAAGCACCGTCGTGTGTGAGGTGTCGGCGCTGGATAATCAAGGCTGGTCTAATGAACATCATTATCAGATATTTGTGCGATGAGTAATGCGCGGGGGCTGGCCAGTGAGCCGAGGAAATTGCCAATTAATGTGTCCGCCAACTACGCCCCGATACTCTCCCCATCGCTATTTAAAGATTGTGATACAATAAGCGTGTATAAGAGTATTTAATTGTTGTTACTAAGTAATGTGAAACAAATAAATTGTAGTTTGTTGATTTTTGAAATCTGTTACAGGAAATGTGAAATCGCTGTTATCATTAGATTTCGGCGTTAAACTTTTAATTTTTAAGCATTTTAAATTATTACCTTATAATAAGGCTTTAAGATGTATTTTTCTCCCTGATATAATTAGCTAAGATACCTAAACTAATAATAATTTATAATCAATACATAATTTTCTAATTTTCAGTTAAGGTAAATGATAATGAGATCATAATGAGATCATGATAATGAGACGAAAATATTTGCATTTAATTTTATGATAATTTTGACGCGTTGTGTGTCCAAAGCCTAAGCCTCCAACTACCTTTCGTTGGGGAGACGAGATTTATTCGATTCTTTTTTCTTCCCTGAATACATTATTCTTATTTGTAAATAATTACTTGTTTCGTCCTCCTGAGATTAACGCCGTGACTGTTTTACTTCATGGTAAATGGTAAAACATAAATTTTCTTAGTGTTGATGTAAGCAAATTGAAAAATAATATATCTCTGCAGACCTGATGACTCGTATAATACTAGAATATAAAAATGTTGACGAGATTTCGTGTGGCCGCAAAAGGCGTTATTTATCTTTGATTTGAATTCAAATATTTTATTTTTATTTATTTAATAATTTATGTGCACACAAAAACCATAGACAAACAACATAATAGAATAAAATGGACAAAGGACCTAATTATTTCTTAAGAAATCTCTGCCAGCAGTCCCGCAAGAGGAGAGGTAGTTGATAATAGCAGTCAACTGTGTACAACTTCAGTAGAAAAAAAATACTATTCAATATTTATACACATAGGTACATACAATACATATGTAATTAAAGTGTTTGGATGTTTAGATGTTTGGATGTTTGTTACTCAATCACGCAAAAACGGCTGAACGGATTTGGATAAAATTTGGCATGAATGTAGCCTTTGACATGGAAAAGAACATAGGCTACCTTTTATCCCAATTCCTTAAGTAGTTCCCGAGGGAAAATTGAAAATGGTTTCGGCGCTAAGCCGTGGGCAGACAGCTTTGAAATTTGGTATTTTTTTTACAGCGCAAGCTATAAGACGGGTGAAAATTTTATTTAATTATTAATTACTGTCACATTTTCCATTTCTTTTTGGAGCAATTCTGAAGTCCACGCAGATGAAGTCGCGGGCAGAAGCTAGTAATATATATGTACGATCATAAATTGCCGGTACACGTGTTTCCTGGATATACCATCCATCCACATCTTGAACGTATATTGAAACAAATGTTACATTTAAGCCACTACATATATCTTCTTTACACATACCCTATACAAATTGAAGTCCAAGCCCATCCACAGGCCAAATTAAAGTATTAAAACTAATAAGTTACATATTTTTTCAAAAAGATTCAATATTCCTATAATGGAAGGCTTTATTGGATGATAACTCAATAACAACTTGGACGATCGAGATAAGTGCTTGCCGTATAATATATAATAACATATTACTTAATTAAATAAACAAACAGATATCATCTCATAATAACTGCTAATCGGATTGTCGTCAGCCGCATTCAGCACGATAATCATATCGTGCTGAATGCGGCAAAAACGCGGGTAAAACAAGACTATCAAGTCTTGTTTTATTCCATTATCCACACATCATTTCGTGTGATGAATCTAGTCCATGTCTGCAAATGTAAGAGAACCGTATAAGACATTGTTTGACAAAGCAGCAATAGAAGCGAATCTTGGTATTGAGAGCATTGGAGGGAATAATTCACGTGGCTCAGTGCAAGTGCCCCGGGGGATGCGCGAATCTGACAACCTGCGGGCTACGGCAGTTGGCTACGAGCCGTAGTAACGGCACTACGCTGCCGCTACGCGGTTGCTACGAACTCGCGGTTGGGTAAACACGTGCGTAGACTCGCGAATTAATTTATCAGTGTTACATATTTAAGTGAAAAGTTCACGTGTTCATAAATTTTTAATTTATTTAATTTCTGAACGTTTAAACTACTTGATTCGTAGAAATTATGATTAAATATTTATAGGTGTAGTCGTAGCTCAGGCTATCATAATAAATAATTTACCCAATTTAATAATCACATAAGTTTTAAATTATTAGATAAAAATATACTACTGTAATTATCAGCAATAACTTTTGTTTATACTGTTTGGGATTAATATTTAAAATTCGCTATTGATCGTTTTAAAATCTGATGTTTAAAAACAGTAAAATGTGTCTATCGTAAAAAAATAAAAGTTATAAATATTTATTTATCATAGGTATTATACACTTCTTACGTTCCAAACGTATAATAGATACATTCAGTAAAAGAGTCCTTGTGAAGATTCTTAAAAATGTTTTCGACTACTGTTACGTTTTTATAGTCAGTTAATTTACGTGTCATAGACAACAAACAACCTAAGTTCTTTATTTTGTTAATAAAGTTGCAAAAGAAAAGTACCTATAATAATTATTTATTTGAGTAGCAGTCTAAAAATTTGTGATTTCAACTCAATTTTAAATTCAGAGTTTGAATACAAAATTGCTCATCTTTAAGTTAACAATACTAATGTATTACCATTCGTAATATTGAATTAATAAGTGAACCAATATAAATAAAATCTTTTACAACTTTAATAATATATCTTGACACAAAACATTTTTATTTTAATGGAACAGCTAGTATTTCCTTTAAATATTCAATTAAGGATCTAAAACTCACCAAATCTGTAAATAATTATATCACTCACCAATGTATACTTATTTATTAATTCTAGGTATAATCAATTAAGTCATTAATAATTCCGAGGAGGCACTCATTGACCTACATTTAGAACAACAAGTGAATATCAGTGAATAATTAATAAACGTTGTAAATAAGAACTATTTCGTGGTACAATCCATAAACAATGTGTTCTTCAATGTCGTTCATGAGCATCGTGGCCTTGCTGGTGGTGGACGTGAGGACTGGAGCCCTCCAGGATCGAGGTAACTGTAACTACAAAATATTCGTTCCCCGTTTCACTCACCATTTAGCGTGACTCCTTAGGTCCTTAATCTTTATACTATACTATAATTAAGAGTAAAGATTTGTATGTTTGTAACGAATAAACTCACAAATAACTGGACCGATTTCAAAAATTCTTTCGGACATTTGAAGTATGAATAACACTAATTATTGCCTGCATCTCTGCTCGCGGTCCCAATTGTTCTCTGGTAAGTTATTTATGCTATAGAGTATATTTTAGCTTATGTTACTCAAGATAATTAAAGTGGTGAACATTAATTTAAAATCAGTAAATTCGTTTTTGAGTTTATTCCTTACAATCATACAATTCTTTCCTCTTTATCATACCCGAACAAAGTTTGGGACAACCCTTCACATGGCAAGACTTTACTTAAAAAAACTATAAGAAATTTGTTTCTACGGGTTTTCCAAAGACTAGAAGCAGACTAGAAGAGAAACTTGTTTTATAACATAAATAATACATGATAAAGTTTAATCAACTTTTATGTTTTTAAAACTTTAATTCTTGAGGGCAATTCGTTTACATGATAAGTAGTACATTGAATATAAAATTATCAAAGTTTAGACATACTTAACTTTACTATTAAAATTTGTGTTCGTTTGTTTTTGCAGTAAAAATAAACTTAAAATCTTTTTAAGTAAACATTTTTTTTTTACTAAAATTTATTACCAACAATAATAACAAAGTGGATTAAAAATTACTTTTTATTTCGAAGCACCCTTCTTTTGAAATATTCAGAGCCATAGAGACAGTCTTAAATGTTTCTTTTAGACATTATTTTCAGTCACAACTTGTACGGCGGTAGTAATGTAGTTAGGATTACCATAAGTTCCGTAAACTTCTGCGTTCTGCCTCAGAGTACCAGTCAGTCATAACAACAACCTGCAATATTAACTGTACTTGATAGATGCTAAACTACCAGTATTCGGAGCAATACAACATTTATGACTACCTTGATAAAGACAAACTATTGATTTAAAGTTGTCGACGAACTTAGTTGGCTTTGGTATGTTGCCGAAGCATAAGTTCAAAGATGAATAATTTGAATTTACTTGAATAGATACAGGTATAATATCACTTCTAAGTATTTTATTCTATATAGATAAGTGTAGGTATTCCTAGGAATTCACGTTGGTTGAATGATTTAAGGCGTTTATTTTATTCATTTATTAATAATATTAATGTAATTATATACTGTAATAGAAATATACCAACTTGTCCCATTCCAGGGCACTGGTCTCTTTTAATATAGATATAAATTGAGCATTGATCACCACGCTGCTCATTACTGGTTATTGATTTAGGTTTTCTCACGGTCTTTTCCTTCACCGATTGTCACTGATGTTTTAAAGTAAATAAGAAAGTACATTTAACTTTGAGTAACATTATAATTATTAGGGAAGGAAAATTAAACGCTTGCCTAGGAACTGAATACTTGTTCTGTTCAAATAAATAGGACGTCAAATAATGTGGATGATTGCAGTTACGTTAATGGTCCGCCCACCTCAAGCACAGCTCCGATAGAAGAAGCAAATCCTTTACAAATGACTAGCTGTTACCCGCGGCTCCGCCTGCAATCCCTTTTGTTCTAGTAAGAAATAAACCTTTTGCTTGCAGGGTTAACGTCGCATTCTAATGGAGATTTTTTTTTAAATCGGTTCAGTAATTTTTTAATTTATTCGTTATAAACATAGATAGATAGAATCTACAACAACATTTAAACATACTCGTACAATAATATAAAAGTACAAATCTTAGTTTTGTTGTTGTTAATTGCTTAATTAGATAAAACTAAGTGAATATTTACGTAACTACACAAACTAAATATCTAACTGTATACGAAAATTAAAGTAGCTTCAAAATTTGCATTTCAAAGTTGTTAAGTTGGAAAACAAACATAACTATCCTTACACAAGAATTCTCCGAAGTAGCCTTTGGTTTTAATTGACCGATAAATGTCCGTAGCTAAATGCTGATGTGCACACCTCTTTGCCACAACGTTTTTGGGAATAGAGGCCATTCTAATTACATTATGGACAATGTAAATACAATAGATAATTTTATTTTGCATATTTTTTTATTACTCAGTTATGAGAGAGGGAGAAATATCCTCCTAAGTAAAAGTTGAAGCATCCTTTAAAGTAGATCTCAGTGTACTATTTTATTTGACTGGACTGTTGGTCTAGTGGTCCGTGACTCTGACTGCTAATCCAGAAGTCTTGGGTTCGATTCCCACCTATGACAAATCTTTGTGGGTTGAACATGATCATTTGTTCTATGTCTGGGTGTTATTTATCTAAAATATGTATGTATTTAGAAATATACATATAAGTATGTTTACCAGTTGTCTGGTTGCCATAGTACAGGCTCTGCCTAGGTTCTGGGATTAGATGGCCGTGTGTGAGCTGTTCCAAGATATTATATTTAACCTGGAAACGCGTATTTTTATCCACTCCTTAGAAACGTTTATTAGTATGAATTAGGTGAATATCTTATCGCGATTTGGCCGATGTTGTGAAATAAGTTGGGTTTTAATAGCATGGTATTTTGTGGTGTCAATATTATAGAAACCATTTATAGTACATAAGGTGATATATGCTATCCATACACAAAGAACAAGAAAAAGATTTTTGGGTAAAAAAGTTTAAGTGACAAATAGAAAGGCGAAAAAAGCTATTATCTAAAGGTCAGTACTTAATCATAGCAGATACAGTGAACGGAAAAAGGTTTGTTCCCAAAGATGTGGGTCGCATGTATCATTCTACTAAATCTAGTGTAACGGGGGCTGATGGAGGGTTAATCATGAAAATTATGCTGCCTTTCACAACCTTTAGAGGTTATTATCTGACCTCTTCAAGTTTACTTTTCCTACTGTCCCACTTTCGATGATAAAATAATGTAATAATTGTTCAAAACCGAATCAATAAGTTGACGCCAAAAAACCCTTCTTTAAAAGCAAAAAAATGATTTACCCTGAAATTGAAAGAAGGAAATCTCGGTCTAAAAACTTAAATCTGAATCTGAAATCGCCAACCCGCAATGAGCAAGCGTGGTGATCAATGCTCATTCCTTCTCTATATGGGATGTTAATGTTTACCAGGAATCGAAAAATGATCAAGCGTCAAAATGGTTTCAAATGCTGTTGATACAACAGAATTCCTCCTTCAAAGCTGTAAGGGGGGGGGGGGGATTGCGTTTTTCGAATAAAAATCGTTTTATAGTCATTATACTTTATTCATACGTGCTGTGGGTTTGGTTGAATTGTGGTGGAGATTAGTTTCAACTGATCGCGTTTATATTCACCAGTGAAATCCGTCGTTAGTTTTAAAGCAATTCTGTGCACACCCTGTGGAAGGTATTCTGGCTTTATACGGGGTGTAGCGGGCAATAATCCCCGCTCTGAGGCGCGCTTCGGTTTTCCTTGTCCGGTCAATCCATACTAACGAGGTCTCTATCGAGTCCGCTAAGAGAACTCTCTGACTTGACTGTTAACTATGAAATTCTAATAAAAATTGACATTATAAGTATTAGTTTTAGTGCTTGATGCATTTGTATAGAAATGAAGATTTATTACCAGGTTCAGTGGCCCAAAGAAGTAGGTTTATAGTTTTGTGTTTCGGCAAAGACATTAATAAGTTGTTACACAGAATTTCTTATGAATAAAATATATCTAAATTGTATATCTTTAGGATAAAATGAAGGTAGTAAGCTTCAAAAAATTATAATACGTCCATCCTTCATTTTATCCTAAAGATATACCATATTAATTAAAAACAAAATGAAAAATAAAATGTTTGTATAAGAACATTACTTTCATCAGATCTCGAAACCAAAGTTTTTAAACCAAACCTTCAATTCTCGGAAAAGTGACAGTAAATATGTCCCGTGTTCCACACTGTCGGTTTAGAAAACTTTTTAATATTAGCTAACGGTTTTCATAAAGAACTGTGTTGTTTGTTTATTTTAACAATTTCCATGTCGGAACCGCATAGGGAAATTGTACCGAGCTAACGTTACCTGCGGTGCGGGAGGGGGTGAGGTAGACGCGGGCAGGAGCCTCGGGAGGGGGGCGGGGGAGAACAAACCGAACAAGCCACTACAAAGGGACGCACTTCGTTGAAAATTTTATCCAACTCGAGTTTGAATCAGAAGAGGAATTAAAACAAAATGTCGTTTTACGACGCTTTACAAAGTTTGCCTTTCTTTTATTACCTGATTGGATCGCTTTATTTCAAATGTTGACGATTATTCGATTAATTTCTTTTTTAATTTGAACAGGAAAAAAGTTTTATCGTTCACAAAATGAACACGTACAAAAAAAGACTTCTGGCTGATCGAAAATACAAAAAAAGTAAATTACTGTCTTAATTTAAAACTTTGTCTTTTAAAACTTAATTATAAACCTTAAAAATAAGTTTAGTGAGTCCTTATTTAAAAATCTGTTTCATTATTAAATAAACTGCAATAAATAACACATCTGAGATTTTATTATTTCATCCCAGCATCCAGCTCATGTAAAACAAAAAATAACTTCACATATTTTAATCGGAGATTCAGTGTTACAATTTCCGGAAATCAAATGGGATATTGAATAGGGCAAGGGGTGTCTGTTTGGTAGACGGAGCGGGATGTTTTATACTCTGTTTGAATAAGGGGCGGAGCGGTAAATACTGTCCAATTTCAAAGTTCTCGCAGCCGATGCCACGCCGGGGGCGAAAACTAGTTATCTATACGTATGAACAAACTGCACGTTATGAAATCTGTAATTGAATCTATTTTATAACGTCATGGAGTGAAAGAGGAAAGCATTCCTATACTATACCATCCGTCTTATTGTATGTCTGGGCAGTCTCTGCCAGAACGAAAACTTAATATAGAAAATGATAGATCTTAGGAGTAAAATCTACACTTTTTAATTAAGGATTCGGTCAGAGAATCAGATTCAAAAAGAGATTAGACTTAGGAAACATTAGTCTTATAAACAAAGTTTGTTTAAGATATGAGTAAACATATTTTCTAGTACCTAAAGGGCGCTAACCACTTTTTCCTAGAAAGGATTATTTTTTATCAGAAGCAGTTATCAGTTTTAAACCAATTTCTGTTGCTGTTTTTATTTCTAGCTAGACGAAAGCATTAATCGTTAAAGAACTTACTTTAAACATAATATCAGAAAGGAGTTTTTAATACAAAGTTGCTTACGTTGTTTTTATTTTTTTTCCAAGGGATTTAAAGAGTCAGTGACCCAATTTTGTTTTAGTTGTTATTTCGTTCTTTTTATCACCAAGGAAACAAGCTGGGCCACAAAGCGTAATTATGTAAGCTTACTTCACTTCACAAACATTTTATAAAAGCCATATGCTTTACTACTACCAACTATCAGGTGGTATTTTTATAACTATACAGTTCGATAAAAGTATAAGTAAAATAACTATTTTAAACGTATTGATGGAATGTATATTTAATGTTTAGGTCATTAAACGTTTACAAAAATAACCAACAAAGACGACCCGTCTGTAAATTGCGTAATAATCTATAACTATATTCTCGTCAACAATGGTTAGTGACCATTATACGAGATATAAAGGCTTTTTTAGAGAAACCTTAGTACAGTCAACAGCAACAGCAATCAGCAGCTTAGTTGACGAATTGAGTTTATAACTTTTGGAGTCAAAACTGATCACGAATATAAATATCAATTGTACTAGTAGTATTTTTTGGTATAATTTACAATCACATACTTTTGCATCACTTCGACGCCACACAGATCTGACGCGAACTCCGTTCATTAGTATTGAATTTCTCATTTTGATCATCTACTTTTGCTGTTGAATGTACCTACTAAATTATTACAATTTATTTAGATAAGTAACAAGTTCCGAAAGACAGTTAATTTGCCACATTTAGATAACTATCTCAGAATCTATCGTTTTTAAAGGGTTATTGAGATTTTGAGTAGCCTATAACTTCTTGCTCTAAATCGAGTAGGAAAGTGCATCTCGTGCAGATAACATCATGTAGGAAGCGCTTGTTCCTTAATAGCTGCGTGATGAACGATCGGCTTCGATATCGTTGCCTAAAAGCTCTGCCCTGTACCAAGCAAGATCAATGAAATGAATGGTCTAAGTAATGGTCTTTAAGCCAAAGCGACTGGAACTCCTGGACAAGAAAATTAAGTAGGTACAGAACGCGTTCGCGCGTTTGCGTCAGAAGTTTGCGGCGTCGAATTAATTCAATAGTATTTGATTGTAAATTATACTAAACATGTATATGTTTGGTATAATTTACAATCTAATAATACGGGTAGGTACAGTTGCCACATATACGTAATCTGTTTTGACTCCAATGGGTATAAAATCAATTAATCATCTACTTTCGCTGTTGACTTTACTTCACATAACATACACTAATGCTCCAATCACACAAAATACAAACCATTTTCAAACGATACATTACGTAATTATTATTGTATTTTAAATATTATAATCTTATCATACAATTTTCAATCTAATTAAGAAGATAATTGACATTTTATTGAGATCTCTTTCCATAGGGACATGATGTGGCGTGTTTTCTATTTGGATACATTCATGATACATACCCTTATATACATCTGAAAGCTTTGCAATTTATATCTTTTGAAACTGTTTTTTAATACCGAGATATTTTTAATATCATGGGTATCGCGTTATTATTTTCTGCTGCCGTTCTATTTATTCTCCGAGCTCTCTCGTTTCTAAGTAACGCTGGTATTCAGACATTCTGTGTATCCTATTCAGTATTTCTCTGGAAACGCCAAATTCAATATACTATTTCGACTTTACGGCTACATAATTCAACAACAATAGATATTTTCCACGATTATATTCACGTGTAACAATTTTATCAATAGAAATGTTATGAGGTCGTTAACCGGACTTGAAATAGGTATATAATTTATATTTTGATGACACAATAAAATACCTGCTGGTATATTCACGAAGAGACACACAAATAAATATAGGTACTTACTTATTGTTGGACCCAAGATTAATATTTTTCTTTCTAGCTAGTCGTGTATTCTGGCATGGAACTCAATTTGTTATAGAGTTATAAACCCTCACTCTAGGTTTCATGGAATCACTTTAGGGGTTTCGGCTGTAGCTGATTTTAGTTTGAGCGTAATTCATATTTGTTTATTATAATATAAGGTTGTTTACTGACAAATATTTGTTGTAGATGGGTTAGATTTTTGTAAAAGTATTTAAAAAGTTATTATTTATATATCTCACTCTTTTATTCATATCTTTACTTCTAAATTTGTTGCGAATAGTCAAATCGGTAGTGATTCTAAAAACAATATAAAATAACAGATATTAGACGAAAACATGACAAGCATTTTCAAGACATGACTGGCCAGACAATATAAAGTATTTTATTGTCAGCACAAGTCACAGAAAATTTAATAAAATAATAACTTGAGGAATAAATGGTATTACTGAGTGACGCCGCGGGCTACGAGACAAGTCTCTGAATCTTGAGCTTATTTGGCCTACAGCTATGAATCCAATTGACACTTAAAACAAATACCTATCAAGATTCTAATCTTTTTCATAAACGTAGAATATGATGAAAAAATTTCGGAGGCTGAGAAGTGCGGGCGAGAACTTGAGCTAGTTTTATTTTGGAAAATCATGCTGTAGTCGGTACGTAGAGTCCAGGTACCTAACTACATATTTTTTGCAGATTACTTTCTAGGCAAAATGCTCGACAGAGTATTTACTTAAATGCTTGATAGATCTAGATAAAACTTCCAAAACATTCTTTATTTAGGTACTCTGTGTAACTGCATAATACATCATATATGTGATGACTTCGTAAGAAATATATTGTCTCTCTTAAATGTGCACCTATGGGAAATTTGCGTTATTTTATGTATGTATATTAGTCTGAAAACTTGAGGAAACTTCGAATTGCCTCTTGAAGTTGAAGAGCTTATTAATAAAGTACCTAAAGCAAGTCATTACTGTTGTTGTTACTTGGTACACCTATCATGTATCTTACTGTAATTTATTTCCATAATCTTGTTTAAAGTATAAGTACTTTTGTACTGTTAAAGGAATAAAAAAAGAAAAATATTCAAATCAGTTGGTGAAAACAGTTAATATTTATTCCAACTGTAACCTTATATATTACCTTACATCTGTGGGTATAGGCAAGAAGGAAAATGGTTTTCAACTACTTGTCATGTTTGTAATATTCTCAAAACCCAAGTGCGTTGTGGTTAATTTGAATTTCGAAAACCAACCAAGAAACAGTATAGTACAGCTGCCTAGTTTCTGAGAATAACTAAAAATCTCGTAATAGTAAACATGAAAAGAATTCTTGAAATCTCAGCAAATACGTGAAATGTTTCCTCCCGACATGTACAGAGGGGTTGAGACGCGGGAACTGCTCCTACATATTGTACGTAGTTGCCAACTTGTGATCAAAGTTTAAGGGTTGCGTTCACACCGCAGCTCTACCCTCACTTGTTTGTTGTTATGGCTGTGTGTGTCAAAACTCCGGTCGCGACTCTCTGAGTTATGATACGACCACCTCGCAATTACTTACAGCAAATATTATTTGTTTGCCACCAACTCCACTCTTTTATCATCCAATGACGGACGATGAGAGTACTTCAGGCTATTACAGATTATTGGGTTGAGAGCTTTGTATTAAAGCTTGTTTGTTATACATGCCATGTTAAGAGAAAATAAACGAAATGAAACACGACAACTTGGTTTTAGTCAAATTAAGATCGATGTCGATCATTATTGTTTATTTTACCTGTGCTTACTTACAAAAGCTCGCACGTTTTTTTATTGCCGTTGGCTTGTTTCCAAGTTTCCGACAAAGCCTAATCGAATTTGCTCAATATGTGCACTTCACCCTGTAGAAATATATTTGCCGTTTGAAATTACATTTGCACTGGAGAAATACAGGACAGTTTTTGTTTGCTCTTGAGGATTCCGTTAAGATTCCAGTACTATTTACATGCAATTACGGAGCTACGAAAGACGTTAATTCATCTTCATAATTTATTTGTAAGCTTGCTTTTATTAAACTAATTTAAAATATCCTACACGTTTTTATTTAACAAAAACTTTTAGAATCCACTAGATTGGGAGATAGGTTAAAAGCGTTTTATTTAGAACCTGCATTGTACTATAAATCTATTTTTTTTAGAATTTACTTGTTAAAACTCGGTAGGGACTACAGCCCAAAACAATCAACAGCTTCAAGCTAACATCTTCATTCTATAATATGTAGTAGGTTTACTTGTGTTTTGTTTTCAGACATCGTGCCCAGTGCGTGTTACGAGTGCTCGCACATAAACGGCACGGGCTGCGAGCAGGCGGGCAGCTGGCAAGCCGTCACCTGCCCCGCGGACAGACCACTCTGCGCCACCATCGCAATATCCCCTGGTGGGTATAATAGACAATAACCAGAAACGACGATAGCCTAATGTCTAGGGTGTCGGTCTTGCGATTAGGTAGTTTCCGGTTCAAGGCCCACCCACTGTACTACCGATGTGAACCCACTCGTTACTCAATTATTTTGCTCAACACTAGGTTGCTAGGCATACTAGTAATGTACAACCCTCATTGCTAGTAAGATATTTAAGATAATAATAATAAGGACATTTTTACACGAGACATTAATTTTGATGTGGTATCGAATCCGAGAGGCATTCTTTGAACCGTTTATCTGCAGACGACCGAGTACTACATACTAAACGCTAAAAGAGGTTAACGTGATACAAACGAACTAAGCTTCAATAATAAAAAAACCTATTCAAAATCTTTCTTGTTATGATTTGAAAGACGATATCCTAGAATCTGTCCATCGATTTCGAGATTCAATTCAGTCTCAAACTCCTGACAAATTTCTGTTACAGCAATATCAAGTTACGAGAACCTAGAAATAAACTTTGAACTCTGTTTTAATGAGGACGACTTCACTATAGCTTAACCCACACAGTGACTTGAAAACACTATTAGCGTTAGTTGAAATTAATTTTAGGTGAGCGTCGGAAGTAGGCTCTGAATTTCGTGAGGCAGCTCAATTCACCGTCGCCGTGCAGTATTCTATAGGTTACTTATAGGATGTTATGTATTTTGTATCACAAATTATCGACCAGGAAAATACCCAGACATTTTCAGTGCTCATAAATTTTACACATAACAAACATAAATGGTTTGTTTTTTACGAAACTTACATAACCAAACCAAGTATCTATAATCTATCTATATAGGAGGCAGTATTTGAAGTATGTTAATTCAAGAACCTTCGATTGAATAAAAATTATGATGAGAAAACATGCAGAGAATGCATGCAGGATGAAATGAAAATAAAAACCTTGAAAGTGCCTCAAGGTATAATTTCATTACACTCTAGTATGTTATTGCTGTCGAAGAAAAATTGTTCTTTCAGCGAGGAATGGTAATGTTATTGTGAGTTGAATAAGGGAGAACGAAATTGGATGGAAATTATCATATTGCTTTATAGCCGATGCGGCCGACGATGATTTTGAGATTGAACACGTTTAGAGTTTTACTGAATAGAATATTAAAATGTTATTAAATATTTTACAGATTTCGGATCAGCGCTCGCCTGTGCCGCAACTTCGCAACAACCGTGTTCCCTAACGAATTCTTCCAGTAACTCACACAAACTGACGTGTGTGTGCAGCACACACCTCTGCAATGCGCCGTTTTCTTTCGAATTAAGAGACGAGCTTCTGAATTATACGTTTACCTTAACTAATAGTACCAATATGGCGTTAAATTTCTTCCAATCATCCAAGTTTAAGAATGTTACCGAAGAAAATCTTTATAAATCAATTACAATTGGATTAAATAACGCGGTGACGACTGTTGCGCAAAATTCATCTCCTTTGACTACGGTGGTGTCGGTTCCAGCGATGACGAATGCTGAATCTGTTGTGAAAGAGTCTGAGAAACCGAGAGCGGAGGCTTTGAAGCAAGAGCCGACTGTACCCTCCGATGATGACGAGGATGAGGGAGAGGGGAGTGGCGCTTACGAGGAGTCGCGGGTCCACAACCACGCCGTGTCAGCCCCCGCCGCGCCAAGCTCCTACCTACCGGCTGACGACAACAGCGCCGCGCCTCTCTACAAAGACTTGCTCATCATCACATTATCCATATACTTTCTAGTCTAAACACAGCCCTAGGATTATTCAAAATTTTCTCAATTAAGAAGAATAATATTAAGAGAGTAATTTATTAATTATACCCAGAGAATTTACCTGATATTAGCGTTGACCTGTTGGGAACAAATACACGTACGTTTTATACGTCAATATCGCATATGCGTTTTTGATTTATGAAGCGAAGAATTTTTAATCATTTTGGTAATTACATACCTGGAAAAGGTTTAAGTGCCATTAACATTTACTTTATGATTGTATTTGTTACATCTTTTAGAAGATGTTATTTAGAATACAAATTCCAGTTCTACCATTTTGTATACATCCAAAGTACATACAAAGCTGCTATAAATTATATATTTATTTGATCTCCGACCTACGTCACATTATTTCCGCGTAAATTAGAATATAGTGCCACAAACTTAAATAGCCCCTTTGGCCAAACTTGGAACGCATAGTATATGACTTATTTCTTTTTATATAGCTTAAATATAAAATGATCGGAAGATTGGGCAAGGGCATTATTTTTACCCTAAAACTACGAGAATTATATTGAGTTGAAACACTAAATTTAACTTATTTAAAGATTCAACGGCTTACTCACGCGCATTCTCGGGATCGCCCGACAAGTATCAGACTCAATAGGAGTCCTTAATCATGAGCTGACTAAGGACTCTAGGATCCCGAGCATGCGCGTAAGTAAGCCGTTGAATCTTTAAATTAGTATTAATTCGTCTCACGGAAGCTATTATAAAAAAAACTACATTTAACAACAACGACGCCGTCAACGGGTCTGATAAGTTTGTAGTACTACATTAAAACCCACGTGCCAAACATAATAATATTAATACTAATAAGGTTATTTGATATAGACTTTCGTGTTCAACAAATTAGAATCGAGTTCGTAAACTTTTTAAACAATCACAAAAATATTCCCGTAGATTAATTCCTCATTGAATAAAAAATACACACTTATCAACATAGATAAAAACATTAAATGGATTTGATTTATCGGATTTAGATGTAGTTATAAACACATTATGTATATACTTGCAAAATGTTTGCTATGACTGGTTTTCACAAGTCGAATTTTGGTATACACTAAATACTTAATAGAATAAAATTTTATTATAGTGTTAAATAATTTATGAAGGGATATCAAATCGATTCGTGAAAACTTATTTGTAGGCCGATAGAGTATACAATAGATACTGAATAAGGAGGAGTCTAACAGCGAGCAGATTATTCTGAAACAGTCGTGTTACGTGATCATCTGTACCTATACCTAGATATAGCGTCAATTACACCACCATCGATCTATTGATTAAAAAATGTTGATGTGATTTATTATCAATAAAAAAATTAAAAGAAATGTCGTTTTATTTAAGTAGGTAGCTTACAATAAACTGTTGGTGTATATTTAACCCTGGCAAAAATTTGTAACTAAGAACGAATGAGTCCATGGTGTAAAACGTTGTAGGCAAGATCCATAGGTAAAAAATAATCAATAATATTGCATCAAATAAAACAACAGAGCTCTTTTAAGTATTTTGAATATCTTCCAAAAGCGAATTGATGTGAACCTAACTTAAAACACAAAACAGTGTAGGTATCTATAGTTAATGATTTCAGCAATCATTAGCGTTTGTAATAAATACTGCTTTTCTCCTTCGATTAAATAAAAAAAAACATTGTTGAACATAATAACAAATAATGTATCCAACCAGAATAAATAACCTAGATCTCTAGATCTTATTGCCGTTAAAAAACTCGACTTAAACAATAAAAACAATAAGTAGACTTAAAAGGCAGCTCCCTATTCTTATCACGAGGATGAACAAAACGTAGTGGAGTGTGTGAAGCTGGAACAAAGATAATAAAGGAGCCTTTTGTAAGTATTAAAGATCAGGTAAAGTGGAGGAGATGAGGCCGGAAGGCTAAAAATAAAGGAAAACTTGCGGGAACCAGGCGGAGGAAAATGAGCACGACACAAACGCTAGATTATTTTAATACCGCTTGTGTTATCGTAGGGTATCCACACTACCTTTGTAGGATAATTAATTGTCTAAGTATTGTGATACAATAAATAATAATAATTAATAAATGTGGACAACATCACATACATTGCTCCGAATCCAAAGTAAGTAGCTAGAGCACTTGTGTTATGGAATCAGAGACAACGAAGGTACCACAAACACCCAGACCCGAGGCAATGTAGAAAAGTATTTTTACTACATTGACCCGACCGGGGATCGAACCCGGGACCTCAGAACTAGCGACACCTTGAAAACCGGTGTGTACACCACTCGACCACGGAGGTCGTCGAATGATACCGTCGATGGTACGTCAATGAATACAAACTTTGCTTCTCAGAGGCAACTGAACACTTATAAATATGTATTGTAAGGAATCAGTTACTGTGTCATTTCTGATCTCTATTAGCCCCGTAACTCACTGACGGGATTTTTGCTTGTTCGATCTTAAATCAAAATCCCATGTTAGTACATATCGATAGCTTTTAACCCATAAAATTTCGTTATCTACAGTACTTAAAAGTATTTATGGGCTCACAGTTAACATACTACGGGTAATATTATATACTCTCGTAAAATAACGAGTGCTTCTGTGTCGAAATACATCATTGCTTCTCCTTCGGAAAATGGGTAACGTGGAACACGTGATCCTAAAGCAAAATGGCTGTCAGCCCATCAATGTATGTAACGAAGATCACTTGTCGATACGGAAACGCCGGCTACATCATAAGGGTGCACACTGAGAACTCTGGCAAATTTGCAGCTACTCATTATTTTGAATATAATATAATATAAATCGACATTAATGATTTAAATTAGGTATACTTTTCATACTAATCTATGTTAATGTGAACCTTGCTCTCCAACGCATTGTGTAGACTTTTTAATTCGAGGGACAGATGTGCCGGCTACATTGTGGGTCAGAACAAAGGCAATCCGCATTCATATTTGCAAATTATCAACATTATTAACGTGGTACGGTAAAGTTGGCAAATTATTTTTTCATACCCAAATCCCTTTATAAGCACAAACCACAAAAGCCACTATAGCTTCAAATTAAATTCATGAAACCATAAAGTGTTCCGTTGTTCCTAGCACAGTATTATACACGTCGCTACTTTATTGTTACTCGTTTTGTTCCTTCAAAGGTATAATTTAGGCTTTACTAATATTGTTACGCTTTTTATATTATATATTTACGTGTATTTTATGGTAATCGCTTTGAACGTGCTCGAGCGAAACAGTGCTTCAAAGGAGAACTAATTTTAAACTCCATGATTAAAAACGATGTTCATTTTGTTTTAGGCCACTTGTCCGGATCGACGTGCTTGTCTCGAAATTGTAATTTAAAATAGCGCCCTTTTAGAGCCCGGTTAAAGAGACATTTGATACTTTCGCAAGGACGAAAGGCTTTAAAAACAAGAGAATCTGCAAGCAATCTTCTAACAAAAGACTCATCAAACCTCTTTTATTTTTCTTAATGATTTGCGTGCAATAAGAATTGTGTTATCCAACGATATTGTCGCCAAAGTTTTTGTTTTGTTCCATTTTTTGTTTAATAATCGGGGTTTTTAACTACCTATATTTATTTGAAATGTAGGTATTTATATTTCTTAATAAGGCCCGAAACCATCATCAGTATTTTAACTTAACGCCTGGACTCCTGTAATACTCATTTGTAAGTAATTACAATTACCTGTTTAATGTGCCATTTAAGAGTAATGGAAGAAATTTCACGGCATTTAGTGTAGCAATCGCGAAGCGTTTTGTAATCAAATAAGGTATTTTCAACGTTATGCCATGTTTAAAAGGAGTTTTAACAATGAACGTTTTAGGGTAAAATATAATTCTTTAATTTCTCAATATTAATAAACTTTGAAACAGCAATAGCAGGTTAATGGCGGGCCTGCGGACATAAGGTTCTAAGACCTCCATTAATAGTTATGCCAAGCTGACATCTTTATACTATTTTTCCTTTAGCTAAAGGTAATGAACACGTAACCACATCGTTTATACTTAGTTTGAACCTTTTAAAGATAGTAAATTGCACAGAAAAAAAAACATTTTGTCTTTCAAGTATTAAAAATTGATTATTAAATTTTGACACGAAAATAAAGTAGACTCTCTAAATACATAAATTGAATGACGATATATACAATCCGAGATCCATAAATATCAATTTCTAAAAACAGGAAATCAGGAATCAATCAAATAAATAAATAATTACCACCGTTATTCTAATTAATTACTATGTATTAGCTCAAATGGTAGCCTAATTCCTAGAGATATATGTGCCGTAATGGAATTGAGTAGTCCCAGATCAATGTAGCAATTACGTCAGTCAGTCAATCTGTCACCGCGTGTAAAGTGTTGTCTAATTATCGACAGCTACATGATTGACTAAGTTCTCTACCAAACACAAACAAGGTATGTAGGTAGGCACAGTAACTTGATTCGGAAATCATATAATCGAAGTATGTAATACGTAAGTAATATAATACGAGACTGTTATGAGGCTTTGGTTCGACTGTAGATCAAATGTTCTCGAACGACAAATATGAACATTGATCGACATATTTGTTCTAACCTGATAATATATCCATGATATTTCATGAGACGCCTATGTTTATTGCAATTTAGTTAAATAGTCTCTGATTATCTTGTTATATGTATATACTTATACTATAAAGAGCACAGATCGGATTGTTTGTTTGCATTAAATAGGCTCCAAATCTACTGAACCGATTTGAAAAATTATTTCACTGTTGGGAAGCTACACTAAGTCCGGGTGACAAAGGCTATATAATGATATATAACTTATTTACAATAGAGTTGATTTGACTTTTAGTGTAAATTTTCAATGACAAACAATTTGCAAATAACAAAGCTAACCTAGTTACACATAAGTACATAAATTTGTAATAAACACTGTGACAATAATAATACATTTTCTCTTCACAAACAATTTTAGTACACAGTAGCTAGTTACCGGATTTCTCGACACTCTCATCTCGAAATTCTCTACATTTCTGGAGGAGACACTGGGGCATTATCCTCCGGTTAAACGACTCAGAAATGTACTTCAATACATGTCTACACATTATACGTCCCGCACTGCGAATCTGGGTTTATAGTCTTCACGTGCCTATTAAGTACTTTGGCACGTTATCAAGACAGCACCAAGTTTCTATTCTTATTAGGCTGTCATATGTAGAACGCAAATATTTACACGAATACTAACTTTTCTACAACGCTTGTTGAGAAGACGCTGTACCAAAATTTATTTGGTATTTAGCTTTTAAAAAACGTTTTGCACAATATTTTCCAGTATCTCAAGAAGCTCTTAAACGAAAATCCCTTGAAATTTGTTAATCCAATCGTAAAATTAAAAAGAAATCGAAGTGGTAAAAAAACGTTACGTGCTCCATGTTTAGATACTACTGGATATTACAAAGGAAAATGATAAATGAGATAAAAGCATTTTTTTCTAACTAAATCTAATGTTACGTAAGCATAAAAATAATAGCGATTGTATCGGTAATAGAATTAGTAGTTAAGAAGATAGATAGAGACAAATAGCGCGTGGCCCACTGAAAATATCCCGGATTAATTACGAGAGTCAGGACAACAAAACGGATCGTTGTTGGTTTACTTTAGGTCTGATAGTAATGTTCGGGACATTAGACTCGCGACCACGGGGTGTAACATCGAGGAAACTTGCTCACTCGCCTCACTGCACACTTTATATTTTCTGTCCGCGCCGCCGAGGTGCCCCAACTTAGACATCCGATTCCTATAAAGGCATGATTCATATTTCAAACTGTCATTAAATTTGAAAAATTGTGGAACCAATGTCCGCAAACCGTTTAGGAGGATGATAAATCGTAAATATTTATATTTTTCTCAAGAGCAATCAACTATACTTAGCGCCTTGTCAACGCCCCGTCATAATTGTAAGTTTTTTACATATATCTCATAACTAAGATATTATAATGGGCAGCTGAAATCGGTGTCTTTAACGCAATAGCAGCCTATCACTGAGAGAAGTGCTACAGGTCAATAACTATTTCTTTTAGGAAAATAAAAGCGAAGCACTATGCATACATAAATGTAACAGCATTCTGTGTAATCTATACCGGCACAAAAGTTTGTGAATAATTTCAAAATAGAATCCGACACTCAAAAAGAAAAATAAAGGTACTACAAAATTAACAACATCAGACAAGTACAAAGTATATTAACAACTCGTATCCTTTTATTTCGCATGCACACAGACGGTGAAATAAAAGTAATACATGGTATCGCCGGTATCATTACATCGACGTTCGTGTTTGTGCAAACATAAAACGACTAAAAGAGTCTAATAATTATGAAAAATACTGCGCAGTAACACAATTATTAGTAGAAAATATTTTGCAGTCGTATTCGACAGTTGCGAGGGTGAACCGGGGGGGGGGTGTTGGGGTGTTTGCTCCCAGTCTGCTTGCAATAAAACCGTTACAACCTTTAGACAGATTTTGTGCCCCCTGGCCGTCTGCGAATGGAACTGACTGATGTAATAATTCCATCGTAAACGAACTCGTTTTAAGATGCGCCTGTGGCCAACAGATTATTCTTAAATGTTTCCATATTACGAAGAATACTAGTAGGTATTGGATATTATGTAGACCGATGCATTGCAGACCTTTTTGTACATTTAAACTGCACCGTTGGGAAATTAAAATGTTATCTGAACCTGTGTGAGTTTAGTGTAAATATATTCAGATATAACTGAAAACTTGCTTTCGGAATATCTAACTTCAACATCTTATTGATAAAACGGAATGCAGACCTAGTGTTTTAAAAATCATTACTTGGCAAACCGGTCTATTTCGAGAATAATACAACGGGGGTTATTCATGCATAAGTTCGTTTCAACAGCGGCTCCTTGTTGGAGGAATTATTATTTTCTCGTTACATATTATCATATCAAAATTTGCATCTCTTCCTTCTCTGGATCTCCCGGGAATCTCATTTTAGTAACGGCTGTTGCCAAATGGTTGCTAATATGAGCAAAAGCGCCACGAAATGCATTTTTTTTATTATTTTTGGATGTTTTTGCGAGGGATGGTCCGCGGCGCTAGATAATTTAATATTGTGATATGAAAAGACCTTCGCTCACAGTTGTTAGCCCTCGCTCACACGTTTTCAAATAAAATATTCACACCGCAACTCGGTTACCGCGATGAACTTTTGAATTTTCACTTCTGATTTGCATTGGTTAGTTTGCCTTGTATTTCCCTATTCGACAAATCGAAAATTTGAATATTTGTTTGTTTGATACAAGCTGAACAATCTGCATATTTAGTTTACATGTGATTCAAATCGAGTGAACATCAAAACTCCAAAAAATTTAATAAATGTATGTAAGTAGGTACACGTAAATAATGTTTTAGGTATCAAAAGTTCCGTTTGCCGCAAGGTATCAGAGCTGTACTGTTGGTACGAAAGCTGGCAACGATGTCGAGTCAGACCTATCCCATCCTATGCTAAACATATTAAAAACCCAGCCATACTAAAACGAACTTTTATTCGACGTTGCCATCTCTTATGCCATGTATACATATGTACCGATAGACATTAGGACCTCAATTTAAAACGTGGTTAAGAGTACAATCGTTACGCCTCATTGATTGGCTAACGTTTATAGCTACCCGATAAACTGCAACGGACGATGAAACTGGAGAATTCCGTTCTCGTATTTAAAGTTTTGAGACTGTATTAGTTTAGCATGTGTTAAATAAATCTGTTGTTACAACTTATAACTAGACGCTATTAAAGTAGGAAATCGGTTCCATCTATTTGCTAATTATAATAGTTATTTTAAATCCATTCTTGCAGAACTGTACTAGTTAAATCCTTAATTTGTTTACCTGAGAAACACTACCGACTAATGGACTACTGATTGTGTAACAAAAAAAGTGAGCTAAGCTAGCTATAGAGGGTATGTTGGTATGTGCTCCCCTTTTGCACCCCGGAGGTGTAGACTGGAACGAATGCACAACCACGTATCGACATATATTATATCATATCACCATTTTTAATAGACCAAATAAGAGATTCGTGAGCCGGCGTACATAAATTTTCAGCTCTACATTATCTACTTTAAGCCCCAAGCTATTTTTACCAACGAACCACCTCTCGCTGTAGTTATTAAAACGACGCAAAAGTTCATTCTGATTAGTAAATCTATCTTTCTAGTGACTGACAAATGTATCAAGGCACAGGCCAAACCCTTAGAGCTAGAACCTTACAACAAATTTCGCACTCGTAATCCTCATTTGACGTACGCTTCCACTGAGAAAGGATTTAAAAAAAAAGATAATTCAACCCCAAGAAGGTGCGATCAGAGTTCGCTTGGATCTTCTAAACTACGCAACGGATTTTAATAAAGTATTTAGCAATAGATAAAGTGATTCAAGAGCAAGTTTTTTGTGTATATAGAGGCATTATTGTCGGCTACCCGTGCTAGCCGGCGGATGCATTAGTTAGTAATATTCCTGTTACAGAATAAAGAGTAGGTTCGACCATCTCGCGTGTTGGGATCATCGCGACTAGAATAATGTGTGTACTTACCCTGATTACTTCGTTAGTGAGATTGCAAACAACAAACAAACTTCGCACACTCACAAATAAATACCATTAGCAGTTGTAACAAACTGTCGTTAACGTTTATTTTAGTACTTCTAATTGCTTGTCGGATGTCAGACAGGTCTCGTGTCTCACTAATATCTAAGTAATTAGTTCCCCTCGTACTGTATTCCGAGTGGATCCGAAGTTCATCTGTAAGTAATACTGTATTAGCTGCTAGATCGATTGAACCCGATGTCTCAGGCAAGTTGTCTTGTCTTTGCAGCGAATAGTAGACGCTTCTGGGAAAAGCAAGTTCGGTTACATTGAGTACTTGTGTGCATATATTCTGGTTGTTGATAGACAGAAACTGCGCGAAGTAAAATAAGGAGCTACCGCCACGGCTCTGCTATTTATCTTGGAATAAGTTGGCGATATACACAAAACATAAGATACAAACAAAAATCAAATGAATAAGTTGTGTAGGTACATAACCTGTAGTCCTACTTATGTTATTTTATATTAGGTAATACGAAATTAGATTGGATCCACGATTAGATAGAGGTGGTTCAATAATCCGGTTTAAGTTTCCATTGATTAAACTACGATAAAGTTGAACCATATATAAAACTAGTCTCCATATCAAGGAGGGGCTCGTGGCTAAGTGAAAGCCATCCGGTTTGGCCAATAAAAAATTAAGGCGCGCTCGCCGCGGTTGGTCCGTGGATGGGTGACCATTTGTAAATAACCAAGACACCTCCGTGCCTCGGAAAGTACGTTGAGACGTTGGTCCCGACTGACATACAGTAATCTTTGACAGTCGTTAAGTCATTACAATTGTGACAACCATTCTTACTATACATATCTAAGATACTGTATTTCCCAGCAATGGGTTGTGGAGGTCAGTGAGGCAGTCGCTCCACGTAAAATACTCTCTACACACACTCAGTACGTCCGCATAATCAACAAAAAAATAATAATAACAGATTACGGATAAATTACCTGTTCTGTTCCAAAACCTAACTCGTAATTAGACAGTATGACATTATCTTCAAGTTATTTAGTTCCACTGATAACATTAGATACAGAATAATCTTGTTATCACCCGGGATTTAATACCTAACTATTGTTTGTAATTTCAGGAGCTCGTGATTATCTCGTGAGCATGAGGATAGCTGCTTAAGCTCTGCTAAGGTCGAGTTATGGAAGTGTGATCATTTCGGGCCATAATTTCCAATATTATATAATACTATTGAACAGACTTGGATTGTTAGGATTTAAATATTACGGCACTAGACAAGTTTTAGATAAATTTTCAATGTTAAATGGTCTGAGTAAATCACTGTCACACATCAAATTATTGAATATCACAGTTTGTATTCAAACTTAGATTAAGTAGTTTTCATCAAATCCTTTTAAAGGGACTTTGTTTTATAATAAGTAAAGATACCAATTACATTAGGTCAGTATGTACCTAATTACTCACATAGATGTACAACTTACTTTAACATAGAATTCAACTACATATTTAATCTTCGTTTAAATTAATTTCTAACAAGGACATCGATATGTTGGCAAAATATTTAATAAGTCGATAGCTTAGCTGGTTTTCCCCAAGAGATTATAGTATCTGAATTCAGGGAACTTAAATGCTATACGAGCACCTTGGCTTAACAATCTTGAACGACCCAAATAGTTTCTTAACTTGAATATTACGTCTAGTCTGAAACTCGAAGTACATCAAGATACACACATATACATATAAGCTAGGTAAGTATGCACGCTTTCATAGGCCAACAACACATTACAAAGTTCATTTTTATTTGATGAAAAGTATTTAGTAGGAAAAGGTTATTTGCAACACTCGGGTCGGCTAATGGCAATGCACGAAATATTTCAATTTTTCAAAACATTGCCGTAAAAATGTTGCAGCGAGAGAAATGATTTCCCCCGCAAACCACAACAGTATTGTGTTATGGTGGCAAAATAAAAAGGAAACGCACAGCATTCAGCGCAGCGCAATATGTTATAAAGTTGATAACGCGCTACACGAAACATTGTTGCGAATGTGGCAATACCACAATATGGTGTTGTCCACAATCACTTACCCGAGGGACACTTGTTTTCCCAGAACTTCTTTGTGACGTCACATCACATATAAAAACATTTTGCACAACAACGAGTTAAATACGCCGGAAATAATCTGAGACATCAAACTTATGTTTGTGAAATTTCCGAGTTTTATTCAATGGAGAACAATAGATATTATGAAGAATATTTTGCCCGAAATATCCTTATTTCAGGGGTTGAAAAGGTAACAAAGCCTGTACGGGTTCACGGGTTCATTACTATTAATTTGTGTACGTCGATATACTTTACAAATACAGGACCTGCTCGGTGGTGGTATTGTGTAGCGAAATATTTAAATGGGATGGATTTCATTGTTTGTAAACAGGTAACAATTTACGACAAGCGTTCAACATGTAGATTACCTACATCTTTCTTCTTTTGCGTAGATTTTTCCGATAAAAATCATTTTTATTCCTTTCTAATATATACTTTTCAATGTTGAGATGTAATAAAATCTCGGTGATGTAAACCAACACTGCGGAGGGCAACATGTGCGGCTTGTGCTACCTCCGGGGTTAGGGTCGGGTCAGGTCTCCCCGCATTGCAGCTCATCTCACCTGCTACTCACACACGACTACTCTAATTACATTTTAACACATAAAATGGACAAAGAATATATTTTTATCGTGTACCTTTAGCGGAGTTCGGATATAAAACAAATAGCTTCAAGAATAATAAATATAAATAAATAAATAAATATCTTTGGACAGCTCACAGACGGCCATCTGATCCAAAACTAGGCAGAGCCTGTACTATGGTAACCAGACAACTGATAAACATACTTATATATTTCTAAATACATAAATATTATAGATAAATAACACCCAGACACAGAACAAATGATCGTGCTCATCACACAAAGATTTGTCCTGGGTGGGAATCGAACCCACTACCTCTGGCTTAGCAGTCAGGGTCACTGACCACTAGACCAACAGGCCCGTCAAGTATTCAAGCTACAATCAGTGTTTAATCAAAGAAACATTGAATCAATTCTATCGAAAACCTTATTCTTGAATAAGGTTTTTTGTATAACAGCTTATTGCTTTTTATGAAAAAGTAATATTTTAATTAATTTAGCAATATTTTATTATAATAATTTATATATTTGACGATTATATTTCATTTTGCACAATCTTCAAATAAAGGAAGGACATCCCGTCGAGGTAGACCTCGGCGAAGGTGATTTAGTCCGGTATGCGGGGCGCATGCGCTTTGGTAAAAGAAATTGGAGGCCTTTGCCCAGCAGTGGGATTTACTATAGGCTTGAAAAACAAATAAATGTTTCTCTTTTTTAATCGACTTAAAAGGAGATGGTTCTCAATTCGAATGTATCTTTTTTGTAAGGTCGTTACGCGATATCTCCGGTGACAGCATAAATCGTCTAAAAATTTGAAAATGTTGTCTTCAATAACTCAGCAGTGGGATGTACTACATAATATAGATTTCATAAAAAATCTATTCTATAGTCTAGTTTTTACTTTTAAACTTACTATTAAACATACATTCGGCTATGAAATAAATAAGTCCGTCCATACTCTGGTAACGGTTTCCAGAATGACGTACATCTGCCCACAAAAGACAATATTTACTTTAATTGTATACCTATTTAGCATGCGTGAAAGCCAAAAATAAACTCAGCCGATACCTTAGAATATAGGTGATTCGGCATGCGGCCTTTGTATGGCCTCCACCTACCGTCCTGTCACTAAATAAAGAAATACTTGAGAATGGATTATTGATCGTCTCGCTGCCGTTGATACCGTCAACAATATAAAATCCGGTTTCAATGTATATAGAAAATTGAAGTATTGAAATCGCTTTTTTTTCTATCATTTTATTTTGGTCGTTGCAAATGAATTAAATAAAAGACTGAATTGCCAGTCCAAACATAGATTGGTCAGTGATAAGTGTTCTTAACCATTATCAAAAAAATGGTTTAAGAATATTGTCAACTCTTTCCAAGAAAAAAGTAAAATTAAAAATATTTATTTCAAGCACTAAGCATAAAATACAAAATGTACATCTACGATCTTTGAAAAACTTTAACTTTGTATCATCAGTGTACAAATCTGTTGTTGACATCTTTTCTTTGTAATTGCGGCGAAGGTTCCAGCTAAAAGTTTACAATACTCTTAACCAAGCCTAAGAGGTTTCTTTGCTGTTTGACTTAGCATTCCTTTAAAGTAAAGCCTTCATGTAACCCTAAAAATCCTGCTTAGTTTTAGTCCTAGAACTTTTGACCTTTTGAGACATAATGTTTGGTTACCAACTATAGGCCAACAGGCCTATAGTTGGTAACCAAACATATTATGTATATGTCGCCTACTTCGCATTTACTCAGTAAAGGTAACTCATCAGTCGTTGTCGTCTTACGTACGCAAATGCCTGAAACATTGTAATTAAGTCGACCTAGACTTAGATTTACCCTTAATTACCTTCACAGCTTTAAAACAATCAGCTATCACAGTTTAATGAGAAATTGTAATTTAAATGTTTAGTTTCGAAGATTTTTAATTATTTTTATATTTATATTAAAAACTTAGTGCACATAGCAATACTATTTGTTAGTACTCAAGAAATATATATTATCCAACTATTTATATCATGCATTATACATATCGATTTAATTGAACACTTATAAGTATAAACATACTAGCTGTTTCCCGCAGCTCCGCCCGCGGTCTAAATTCTTTTTTTATGTAATTGAGAATTTTCTTTACTATAAACCTCACGGAGCCCGAGACCTTTCCAACGAATGCAAAACCGTAGATATCGGTTCGTGCGTTCTGGAGTTATAGCGTCAGGAAGGAAAACCCGACTTATTTTTATATAGTAGAATAAAAAAATATAGGAATAATAAAATAAAATTGACTTACAAGTTCAGGCATATATTTCTCAACAAACAACGACATATAAATATTAGAATGAACAGATAGAAACTGATATCGAGTTCTCCTCGAGTGAGTCCGTATCACTCCATAACTCAGCGATGCGACCGGATCCTGAATAACCTGAATGCGTCAGCAACTCACGCCACTAGCCATTGAAATATTAAACCCTGAAGAGGAAGGGTTAGGAATATCAATAAAATTATACTTTATATAGTGACGGAGTGCTGAAGGCATTTATTTTAGTTATGCTTAAAAATACATATATGAAAAAACATTACACACACCACCATATATTTGACACACACACACGTACCCTCTCTTTTATTTATTGTTAAGGTCTGTGCTCAAATTGAATAAGATTATAGATTTATTGCATGTCTTTACTGAATGTTAAGCATAACCTGTACATAAACCATAATCTTGATCTGAGCATACATATACATACATATTAATACGTGAAGCGAAAACTTTGACCCCATTTTTCAAACTTGATATTAAAAAGCATTATGGTCTATCTAGTATCAATAAAACTCTAACACTTAGCTCTTTAGGGTTATTGATTATAATTAAATATAAATTATTTACCAAAGTTGAGTTTCAAATAGCCTAGATAAGTTCATACGGACATACGTGGGTTCATATTATTATAATCCGCAAACAAAACTTAAAACAAATATCCCTAATCAAAGGCCTACATAACACAAACATATTTGTTGTTAGTATCGAACTTGCAGATCTTAACACAATAACTGATCGTTTATCTGCAATACATAATAATTTAAATTTCTCTTCTTTATTTGCTTAATCCGGGTTTCTAAATGACCAGCCCCCCTAGCCAAGTTACATTTCTACAAACGTTACAACGCTACAACGTTCGCTTATATGACATTAAATGTATGGAAATGACATTTGTTTTCGATAAGTCACGTGACTTAGACTTGTCACTTTCATACATTTAATGTCATTTAAGCGATTTCTATCATCTTTAACGCTTGTAGAAATGTCACGGGGCCTGGCACAAATTCTGTAAATCATGTGTCAAACCTTGATGTTATTGCTTAATGGTATTTTGTTCTATCAAACACATTAGTTGACACAGAGACCCTCTCTCGGTGATCCGTAGCTAAATATCGTTGAGATTATTGCCTTTCTGATAACTTTCTGAAACAGGAGACCGTGTTGAGATTTCAATTTGAGCTCCGACTTTTCGAACCAAAGGACATACCCTCAAATACTGAAATGCAAATTAACTTAAACACGTTCTTAAATTCTACTAAATCTATCGCTACTTTACATGTTAAACTGACAGAGACAGCATGTGAAAACAACAAATCTACCAACATGAGCGCTAAAATATGACGTGATATCATTATAAAATGCAGTGCTCCTATTGGTCAACATATTGTTCCTATACCCCACTGTTCTTAACGTTTTGATAATATACCTAAATGATGATATAATATAAACATTCGCAAACATTCGTCCTAAGTCAAAGCATTTTTTATTTAAACAATTTCCTAATTTTACGTATCCTAAAACCCAGTAAGCGGACTCACATTCGCATACAAATAATAAGTATCGGCGCGCCAATCCGATACAGTTTGATATATTAAAAGAGACCGACTCCCCGCCTAAAGGTACATATACCTACATAAATGTCAGTTAGGGAATTAAGTCGGTGCATAACATCAAAATACATAGACTTGGTAACACAAAACGTTGTTGACAGGGTTTCGCCGGCAAGCGGCGGCGGCGCGTCCATTTTGTCTGCATTTTGCACAGAAAACCCGCGCTAAGTAGAAGCTCAAAACGACTCAAGTCGGCATCTGCTTAGTGTTTTGCCAATTTTCTGCTTGTTACATGAACTGATGAGATGTTTTTATGATAAAGTGGTGCGTTTAAATAGGACCGGTTTAACTGTAGCTTATGTACCTACTCAGTAATAAATTATTTTGTATAATGAATAATGAATATACTTGCAATGTATATCAATAACATTTATATTTACATTATACCTACACGCCGACCGTTTTCATCCCACAAGCTGTACCTACCCAAGCCTTATTAAAATGAAATTAAGGGAACGAGAATGATGAATTTACATTTTCCGTGAATTTATATTGTACGTTAGATATTAAAATAAATTTATATTACTTATAATACATTAAAATTTCAGATCGGACTAGTCCGTACTTACATATATATAAACCGTTTAGGACTTTAGGGATAACTAAAAGTTATTTAACGACCCGTCATTAAAGTATAGGTAGGGACAAAAAACAATAATAATACCTATAAACGTCCCACTGCTGGGCATAGGCCTCTTCCCGTATAGAGAAGGAATGCGCATTGATCACCACGCTTGTTCAACGCAGGTTGGCGATTTCAGATTTCTTTTTTGGAATCCAGGTTTCCTCACGAGGGGTAAAAAAATCAAACTAAATAAAACTCTTTGTCTAACAAAATAAATATAGCCGAGAAATCGATTGCATTTGTAAGAGATAAAACTACAAACAGAAACATGAAAGCTCTTAGAGTCGGCAGAACAAAACATCGCGCGCTTTGCATTATTACTGACGCGAACTTGATTGATGGCTCACGGAGTAACCATTCAATATTGAAGCTGAACTAACTCTGTTTACAAATGTGATTACATATCAGATTTCTTGCTTTTTGTATCGATAAATAATATTAATCGTTATTTATTGTACATATATTTATTTAAAAAAGTAGGTATAATAGTTTTATAATTTTACAGTGTTGTAGGTACTTCTTAAATAATCAAACTAACTATCAATACTTCTTAAGTACAAATTCTCAGTTAGAAATGAGCTATTGAAGTAAGAAGGAACTTTCATCTTATAGACAGATTACTTGAAAAGTTTATTCATAATGAAGTTACGTTGATAAGCAAACTAATTTTGTAGCTCGAGTTAAGTACATGATTACAACGAGAAGCTTTTCAAGAACGCTAGACTTTCTTAGAAGTATTAGGCTTTAGACTCTCTTATAAAATAGAATATTTATGTAAGTAGGTAAGATATAAATGGCCCTAAATTATTCCACCTGTTTGATATTACTTGCTTAATTTTTAAGTATATAGGTAGACTTACCGTAGTGTATAACAATGTAATAAAGGTTTTTTAAATTGCCTATCATTCAAGACACACAACCAAATTCTAAGTCAATAATCGTGGTCTACTAGGATTTGTACCTTAACCTACCATTTCACAAATACATCGAAATAAAATAACCTTCGTACATAACCACAAGATTTCATTCGACTTTTGATTGAAACACACGTCTATCAACATTTGGTTTACAGCACCAACGCGGCGACGTCAAATCGTTAAACGTTTTACCAAAACTCATCCGCTTAGGGGCTTCCACGAAAACGAAATAGGTGAGATGAGAAAATATTCGATTTGGAACACCGCATCATCCAATCAGCAGGTTAGCGGCTCTGTAAATACATTACTTGTGATGTGTCGCATCCGTTGACAAGAGCCTCGAGCCACTCGCTCCATGTTCCCCTCTGATTGCCTTTTTTATAGCCTCGCTTTCATACCGTATTTCATCTTAACCTTTTTTCTTTTTTTAATTAATTCCTTTTCGGTTTTGGAATTGATACCATTGATTAAAGCTGTGCTTTATTAATCTCATCGTGTTTTTCTTTTCAATAGATCACCATTTTAAAATATGTGTAACATATTACTATAAGTAAAATTTAACCGATGTTAAGCTCTCTTAAAATCTCTGGAAAACTACTATGATAGAATTCGTAAACAGACCTAAGTATTTCGAAAATAAATGTTTGAGTACTCCCCTTGAGATAAGACTCTAGACATAATTTCAGAATATTGATTTAAGATTAAATTTTGAATTAAGGCGCCGCGCTATTTTTGTAAAAAGTTAATTTAGTTTCGTTTCATGAGCGAAAAAAATATTAAACCAATATATTGAAACAAAAACAAGTAAATAAGAATGTCGTTTGAACTCAGTACGCTGAAACAATGATTAATGCTAGTTCGACAGTCTTTGTACCAGTTAACACACTTTGTAATTACACTTTGGCAATTAGTTATTATAATTGATTATTGGTTGTTTCGACAAATACTTAGTTTGCCACAAAATTATTACCACTGGATTAAGAATTAATACATATACTATAAAATATGAACATTTTGATCAGAATGACTTGGTTTTTTATAGGTATTTTTCTACTTTCAGTTGTTTTCTTTCAATCTAAAAAGTATTCTACCTTATTGGTCCCAAATAATTACATCAAGATCGGATCACGAGCTACGAAGTCACTTAACGGGAACCCAAAATTAACAACAATACAGAAAATGAAGTTTGTTTATTTACCTTGTGAGTGTAGGTATGTAGGTGCACAGCTACCAGTTATCTTATTATAACGTTGCAGATTCATTACATAATATCAATTTTTGTCAACCACATATTTATATTTTTTTTATGAATTGTATGTTTCGTGACAGTCGTCAATTTTTAACTTTCATAGAAATTAAATTAAAAAAATATGAAATAGTTTGGCTGAGTTTGATTATGTATGACTTTTTTATTTATTCTTGGGACTTTTGGGCAGGATGTCTCGGGGTCGAATTCCGGGTCAGGACTAAAATATTTACTGGATTTTTAAGTTAATAAATACACAGTAGAGCTCGCAGTCAGGATGTGTGGCGGTGCTTATCCCACCGTGCCATCGGAAATCATGTAAAGTCGTTGATCCTGCGCCTGATCCCATCGGACTGTAAGGGTTAAGAAACAGAGAGTTCACCTGTGTTTTTGCCCACACACTTGTGCACTGTTATTACAGTGTCATCTGTCATCTGTCATCTGCGTAAAAGTGTGTTCTCAGTTGAGATTGGCCGCCGAGGCCGAAATTGTTCTGGAGAATATAAATCATTAACTTTTTTAGAACACAGAACAATACAGAGTTTCCTATTCTGCCACGGTTTTTATGGAAGCGATATAGTACAAGAGGTCAGCTCTGGCAACCGTTTCATAGAAACAGCGCAGACATACGTTATTCGCTTTCTAGGTTTTATCTAGACGTGACCCAATTTTTTTATCGTTCGCTACAATGTTGTCACATCCGTCCAGCGGTCCAATAGACTGTTGTTGTTCCACGAATGGAAATCAAAACAATAAATCCACGTTTCGTCTCCGGTTACGATGTCATAAACATTTCAACGGCCATGTTTAAAATAAAACTGTTTCTGCAACCCATAAGCGAGTTTTATGTTTTTCATTTGTTGGCATTACTTTGTTGTGACTCTATTAACTAAGGTTTCGGATTCATGTTTTCATTATTTTATTGACAGCCTTGTCTAAAAAGATGTTCATAAATTAGGAAGCGACAGAATATATAAAATATTCTTAAAGTGCTTCTTTTTGTTCCTTTTGAATAGAATATGAATAAAACCCATATAATGACAACTTTTCGTTTGAATAAAATTGATGTCATTTTATTAATTAATTACACTAAAAATGTTGTGAATATTTTTTTTCAATCAGCCTCTATAGTAGTTGTTACATAATTTAATATAATATCGCTATACATTCTAAGCATTTTTGAAAGTCGTCCGATTTCTTTTGAAAAAATCACGCAGAAAGAAGCTTCGTTATTTCAAGTAAGAATCTCTAGTAACGTTCGGCGGTGTTTCAAAGCATGAATACATTTTCAGGACGAGCAAAATGCACTTGTATGGACCCACAGAGTCGTTACCTTCAATGTTCAGGGAAAATAGATTTTATCAACTACGTCTACCAACTTAATAGCAGGAAGTTTTATATAATCTTGATCACCTAGAACATATAAAATTTCCACTGTTTTTGGAGAAAAAACTTCATAGTTTTAATTAACCCATCAAGGTAAGGTCTACTCTAAAAACAAAACGTCTTCATTCTCACGTAAACTATGCGTTCTAAAGACAATTTTTTGCTTTGAACATTTTGAATCAAATTGTTACAAATCAAAACGGAGTAATAAGCACTTCACATTGATCATTGTGTTTCCCTGGTTTGAATGTATATATGTACTTGTCGTTAGCTAAAAAGCCTATTAATCCGTTTATTGCAATACCCCTATTCAAGTATAAACTTCAGTACACTATGTTTTACCATCAAAACGAGTCAGGAAAATCATTCAAGCAGTGAGGTGAGTGGGGAGAACAACTGAAGCTGATAGTCGCGAGACGGCAACACGACGAAGGGTTCCCCACGAAAATTACTACTTAAGATTCCACATTACCCGATCTTTTCAAAAGACCGCCCTACTAGTGAAACTTATGGCATAGAAATTAAAAACCTTTATTTCAAAAAAGCCAGAAAAGAAGAATTATAGTTCGCTCAGTTCGCTATTCATTTTGTTTCACTATTACATAAATGCGAAGTATAAATTGTGGAGCAAAGTAGTGACAAAAAGTGGTAAGAAAAGGTAATTTTAGTTAAGACATTGTATTAACAAAATATTTAAACGTTACTATAGCTACGCAAATGTTAGATCAATGGGAATTGTTTTTTTTTCACTTTGGATATAAACGCTCATCTAGCATCACAACTATAAAATATGTTTAGCCTTACAGTTCATTCCAAAATAAAAGACTGCAGAAAAGGTTGCACTCATGAAGTGTATTTCAAAAATCTTTTGAAAACTACTCATTTCCACCTGAGTATAGAGTGAGAGAAAAAAGAAACACCATGTGCAATGTTGTTTCGCAACTACAAACGGGATTACAGCAGCATTTTTCGTGAAAACAACACACTGTAGGAATGTTTGAGTAGGTACGCTAGCTTTCGGGTATTCTGTTACATTTTCCCAAATTCACGCTACTTGCTCATGTGTTTAATTGCGTTGTATATCAAAAATTCAGCCAGTATCCAGCGCGACCAATGACCCGCTAACAAAGACAGATTGAGGGAATTTTCAATCTCATTAAGTTTTCATTTGATTGCTTTCGGTCGTGATCCGTAATTCCAGAAACCGATCTGTAACCGACTCTTGTTAGGGAAAACATTTGACTTTGATGTTTTCAATGTCAGTCAAGGAAGACCTTTTGTACAAAAGGGAAGCCTTGTTGTAACGGAATCGTTAAATTGAATTCAGACGAATCATTGAGTTTGAGTGCCATACGATATAAGGAAATGTGATTATTCCATTTGTATTGAACGTGTACTCGCTATTGTATATTGCTTAGCTCAATTGGTTTTGTATTTACTATTGAGCTTATGAAAAAGAGATATTTGATTCATATACTAGATTGAACGAAGTGATATAAATAGTACAGCTTCTTAGGTTAGGAAATTACAAGTATCTTATTGTCTAAGATATGAATAACGTTCAGAAATATAATAAAGATATACATTTTCAAAGTAATACTTAAATATCAATTTATGACAGATATTTATGGTATTGTATGTTCTGTACTTATATTGTACTTATCATTCGCTTACAAAACAGCACAGAAACAAATAAACACAACCACGCTTCTGTTTGTAACTTGAGAACACTAAGAGGGGTTATTCTCTAAGTCCAAACAATACATAACGTGGCATAAAGCAGATTACGATTCCCGTATCACAGTATTGTAGGTTATAATACATTAGGCCATTAAAAAAAATCAAAAGTATAGTAAATCGAAAGAGATAAAGCATCTCTTAACCTTACGCGTAACAGCACGTTAACCGCTCAGACTTAGAGAATAAGGCCCCTGTTCATCAACCTAACAAAGAAGTGAAAAGGGAATTTAATATGTGAATGTGAACGAGAAGTGATCTTGACACATCAATCAAGGGACCGCTGCCTTCCTTCTAATTTTAAATTAAATTAAACCACTCACGTTCGCCTGTCACATGACTTTGTAGCGCCTGCCTGTATAAACTCGGGCACATATTTTGAACCTTGTAAATCTGACTCTAGTAACTGAATAACAGATGTGGAAGAGAAAGTAGGATCTGGCCTGCGACACTCCATCCAACCCCCTGCGTGTAATAACCTTATCTACTACATGAAAACGATAGGTACTTACATGTGTAAACGCGTCAAACTGTGCAACGACAACCGCCGTAAATCCAAACTCTATGAATAGTAAAAAATATATATAAATGAGGTGCATAGGGCAATCGACACGCACTGCGAGTACTGTCAACCGAGTGACGTGAGCAAAACTTCACCGTCTCCTTTACAACCTCGGTAAAGAGGGAAATAATTGGCGAGTGCGTGTCGCTTCTTTACGTAGTAATATTAGGTATTCTTTGGTAGATATACTGGCAATAGAAACGCAAACGGAGAATTATAAGCTCCTGATAAAATATTACACTACTTTTTATTTAGTCGCCCACGTTTGTTCATCAATTTTTATTCTAACATATGGTAAACAAAATTACTGTCCAACTTATTTGACCATTTTATAGACAAACAATTGATCAAAAAACACGTTTTATCGAAATTTAAAACCACTAGTTGGGAAATTTAATCATTGGTTGGGTTAACTCAGGATCAAAAATCTGGGCCTTAGTAATACATATTAAAAAGTACTTAAACCAATACTAAATATTAATTTTATTAAATAATAGATCAGTAAAAGCGTTTCTTTTTTGTAACATATGTGATTTTTTTCCGGCTTAAGGATACGGCACCCTCACCACTGCGCTGTCATGAACTCCCTTTATAAATTCTGTGAAATATGGACGAATAACGGTCTGAAATAATAATCGGATTCATTAATAATTCTTAAAACGATACATAATTATTACAAAAATATTAAAGAGAAAATATGTAGTAAGTAATTTAATTTAAAGATTTTATAAATATATCCAGATTTATATTTCCATAAGCAAAAGCTTCATCAATTATCGATACCTTTAAACAATAATTAAGAAAACAAAAAAATATTAAAATTTGCGAAGAAGGTTTATTCTGAATACTCGTAATCTTTTTAATACAGCATCTTTCTCATACTACATGTACATCTATCTAAAAATACATAAAGCCAGTGACATATGTGACATGTTCAGGCAAGCGTGAGGCTTGTGCTTAGGGAATAAAAGGTTAATCAGGTTCGATGACCTCAATGCATACGTATTAGCATTTTCCGAATCTAGGTGACAGCACATTATGAACACCTTAGATCTGATTCATGAGCTGGTTTTCACGTGAAGTTACTCGTTCCAGATATAATATAAAAGCAATTTTATAGGGCAACCCGAAAAGTAAATTTAACTTACTTGGCTAGAACTAGGATAATATTATTTATCTACACTTTGACGACCTCCGTGGACGAGTGGCGTACACACCGGTTTTTTAAGGTGTCGCCAGCTCTAAGGTCCCGGGTTCGATCCCCGGACAGCTCAACTCGGAAAAACACTTTTCTTCCCGAGATAAAGGGTCTTGACAGATAGACGGACGGACGGACAACAAGGTCATCCTATAGGGGTGCCGTTTTAACCTTTTGAGGCTCGGAATCGTAAAAATGCATCAGGTTTAAGCGATATTTGCAGAATAAATACTTCAAACAACTGATGATTATTTCACACGCCCTATAGAAACTTTCATAAGAAAAGTTAATGACGTGTGTGGTCTCCATGTTCTCCTTTCTAATATATCTGCGCAACTATCATTTTTTTTTTATATGTATATTCTCCTTATAATAAATATCACAAAAAAAGATGAATCTGCGAAATTGGTCAAACCGTTCACGTTGTCATGCCGTGACTAAGCGAAATAGGTATTCATTTTTATATTACGGGATGGATTTTTTAAGTGCCAACTGGTGGACAAAAACCTACGCTAAATACTGAAGATCGCAAATTTTACACAAAAATAACTTTATTTTTTTTAAACAACCTGCGTCACTGTTTTTTCATATTAGGCTTGGTAGGTACAACCGGGAATCGAAAGGGCTGTAATCAGAAAAAATTATAGTACCCAATCACAAAAAAACACGCCTCATTGAAAATTAAAGAAAAACTATGATACGTTACCAAAGATCGTTATCCCAGGAACATGAACTGTCGGGAATTCTTTAAATAGGGAACATGTTTCTTGAGGAACACACTCCCTCGGAAACTCTCTCTCTCTCTCTCTCGGGAACATGCTCCGACTGGTAATGACTCCCTTATAAACAAGCTTTCTCGGGAAACTCTCTCTCTCGGGATCATCCTCTCTCGGAAACATTCTCTCTGCGGCACTGCTTCTTCGGGAACTCTTCCTGCATATTTCCTACATAACAAAAAGAATGTTTATCAAGAAGAATGCTTATCAAGAAGAATGCGTATCTAGAAGAATGCTCCTTGATAAACTTTCAAGGAGCATTCAAAGCAAGCAATTTCCTCTTTAGAAGCATGCATAACAAGAACAATGTGTTGTTTTCTGAGATTTTAGACATTGAAATAAAACTACTTTAAACGGATTCATCGCGGTTTATTTTGATTTTAGTTCCCGACGTTTCAACACCTTTGCAGGTGTCATGGTCACGGGCAGACTGAAATGACACCTGCAAAGGTGTTTATTTCAAGAACAATGTGGTGAAGCGCCAAATTGTGTCATTAAAAGAACATCATCAATAACGTAGGTGTAAATAATGGAAGCGCTGAGTACAATATACTGTGGACAGAATAAATTAATTATGAGTGTACACCCAATATTCTGTCTGTAATTATACGGAAAAAGTTGAATATATTTTCGCTACTGTATTTTTTGTAATGGATAAATAATGAATTTCTCATTGCGAATCTGTCTGGTGTTATTCTATTTGAAAATTTTAAGCTGGTTGGTGATAGTGGAGGTTTACATTATAAGCCATGCACGTTCTTTAAATCGAGAGAGCTTGTGGCTAAATATACATACATTAAAGACATTAAATGTTAAGCCGCGCTTTCCGCAGTCGGTCCGTGGATGGATGATCATTTGTAAATAAATCGAGATCCATTCGTGCCCCAGAAAGCACGTTGAGCCGTTGGTGTCGACTGACATATTTCAATCTTTGGCAGTCGTTAAGTCAATACAATTCTGACAACTAAACCTACAGTAAAATGTTTTGTGGAGGCCAGTTACAGTCGCTCTATGTAAAATATGGTATTCGGCAGAATCCGGTAAGACTGGAAACCGACAACAACATTGCTTGGAAAAAGGCTGAGGTAGTAAGTACCTACTTAAAATCAAACTCGAATATCTAAGACAATACATTTTGTCGCGTAATTTTACTACTGCAACATTCAATGAATTCCCTTTGGTTCTATTTTATTTTGTGTGCAGTAATTTAATAATTTCCTGAACTAAAAATAATTAGTCATTGTTCGAGCAAAATGTAGAGAATTTATAAGAAATTTTCAGTAACAGCATGGATACAAAGTGGAATCGATAAATGGCAATTTTCCCGACCCTAACACTAAGTTTGTTATTCTAAATTCGAGCCAAATTTATTTTAAATAATCGGCGGTATATAATAAACTCAGTACTACAGAATACTCTATCTGTTTTGTGGGAAACACGTAAATGTGAATTAGGTTGTTAGTATTTAATCATGTCGAAACAGTAATCATATTTCGATGAAACGTAATACGCAATATGTATGCTGAGCCACAGGCCACTTCCAATTAGGTCATGTCAAGAAGTAATTATTTTTATTATTCGAACGAATAGATGAAACTATTTTATATAAACCTAACTAAAACATATAAAAGTATATTAGTATATCATCCATTAGGTTAATAATTAAAGTACTTAAAAAAATGGTGAGAATATTTAACTACACCATTCCATAATAGCGCATGATTCTGCGAATAAAAACCCTTATCATTAAGTAGCTAACAAAACAGATAAATTCTTAGAATTCTAAAAATAGACTAGATAACAAGCTTTTCAGATACTGAAGTACAAAATAACAGCACCATTTAATACTAAGATACGTAAAGAAGCACAAATATACAGCCGGGGGAAGTCGTACAATATTCTGACACGACAGTCTTTTCAAGCACCCTTTCAATCGTGAGTAACGGCATTAATAACCTAAATATTTCGGATTCAACTCGCAAACTGATTGTCACTGTGCAGATATATTGTTAACATTACTGAAGGCTACCCTTTTTTGTAAAGGTCCCTCATCAGGCGAGTGACGGGAGGCGAAACAATTCTCCCGTCAGGCCACGCTCATTACGATCGGTTGTGATAACGACTTGCTATCGTACAATTTATTGTACTTTACCAGATGAACACGTAATTAACATTAGTATGTCGATGATATATTTTATATTGCATCAATTACCCATGAAATTAAAGTCATAAAAATAGGAACAATACTTAAGTATTTATTTAATAAAAACAACTGCTTATTCAATTAATTTTAAAATACTTAAGTACTTAAAAATAGTAAACACTAAATTAGAAAAGCTTCAGCAGTGGGAAGTTTATAGGCTGGTATTATTATATGTATATTTAAAATAGTAAAATTATATAGATACTTTTTGTCAACTCGCAAAAGAAAAATTTTGTTAGCTCAACACAAAACAGCTCGCAAAAGTAGTTCAAGTTAAATGAGTGATAATAATTTCCATTGAGGTTGTTGTTGACGTTACAACGGTCACAGTAGCCCGAATTTTATAACATTATACTTTTATAGTAGTTTCTTTCAGTACCTATATACACTCTATATATACCCAAATATACTTTAAGATATCAACGTTTTTAATTAATATGTATTGGCTATTAGATTTCAAAAGTGGAATCAATTGTATTTTCTCTACATGAGTGTGATACGTGACTTAGAAAAGTGTCAGACCGAATAACACCCTTAACATCAAAGGTAATTAATTGTTTGTTAGTTTATAAATTTTACCCAAAACTGAATCTGTAAGCTAGTAACATGTGGAAACGTAGTGGATAGTACAGTTACTTATAGCATTCTGTGTATCTAGTATAATATAGTGTATATAATATACTAGCTTTTGCTCGCGACTTCGTCCGCGTGGAGTACTTCCGACTTCCGTCAGAATTTGGGTTTTTCACTTAGTTATCGCCTGTTCCATGGTCTATCGATTACATGAGTAAACAAACATTAAAAAAATCAAATTGTCTCCCTTTACAATTATATTAGAAATATGTCTCTATGAAATCATGGTCTAAAAAAGGAAGCAAATAATAATTAGAATTTATACAGGACGAATAGGACACGACGCGAAGGTCGGACGGTCTAGTGAAAGTCGCTGAAACCTGCTGGCACCGTTTGCATAGGTCTGGCCATCGTGGAGATGTCTTTGGGGAGGCCTATGTCCAGCCAATACACATCCATACACAGTGTATGCATAAAATGCTCACTTGCTTCACTGGTGGAACCTACATACAAAGTTTTAAGTAAATCCATTGAGAAATAAACATTTTCAATTTACCACCCTTTTCTCCCCTTTGGGGGGGAATTTCCAAAAATCCTCTCTTAGTGGTAGCCTACGCCTCCCAACAAACACACATGCCAAATTTCAGCTCTTTACGATCAGTAGTTTCGGCTGTGCGTTGTCTGTCAGTCAGTCAGTCAGTCAGTCAGTCAGTAACGGAAGAGTTTTATATATATAGATAATGTACGAGTTTTGGTTTGCTCCATCGACATTCCACAGTACAGTGACAGTCTAGAGACTTAACATCGATACGAATATTGAGTGATTTATTTACGTACATATGTATATTGTATAACTAAATAGAAAAATACTCAGAAATTATATCGATACCTATATCAAAAATAAGGTAAGTTTGTTTAACAGATTCAATAAATCTACATTTCAGAGTTATTATCTTCCTCCTAGCCTTTTCCCAAGCTATGTTGGGGTCGTCTCCCAATCTTACCGGATTCAGCTGAATACCATATTTTACATGGACCGACTCTGCCGTAATAATGAGTATTATATCATCACAAACAAACGAAACAAGAACTTCGTAGCCATTAAACGTTCATATACGTACTAAATGACTTCATATAAATTAATAGTTTAAAAAACATTAAAAAACACGCTTTACTTAATCATGGTCAAAGTTCATTACAAGACCTTTCTAACAAGTCCAAACACGGCTATGATACGATATTTCATCATAGAATGCTAGTGCCTATCTTCCGGCTTCATCATCAGACCTTGAAACCTAATTATGGTCAATGTTCATTACAAGACCTTTCTAACAAGTCCAAACACGGCTATGACACGATCATCCTTCATGAAGTTCCAGTTCATATCTTCCGGCTCCATCATCAGATCAGCCCGACAGTACCATATTATTGTATTGTCATCAAAATCACATACAACTGCCAATTTTCATAACGCTACGATCTTTAAAAGGTGGTTAAATTAGGTTTCTTAGATTTGACTACATAGTTACATACATACAGGTCGACCTAATAAAAGCGTGTTAAAAAAGCAAAGATCATATCAAGTCACACCGCCATCAATCATTAATTATACCTCTTCACATAACATTATAAGCAGCGTCGTGTTTTAGGGCACCCACAGGACACAGGCAATCTATTCCTTACAAACCCAACATGCATGAGTAGCACACATAAGTAATGTACAAATAACTTAATTTATGGACACCCTGTGAGGCATCCAAGGATAATAAACAAAGGTAGTACAATTCATTAATCCGGGGACAACAATGTTCGTACACATTATATTAATAGTCTATTGTACTATAATATTATTAGGGAAATTCCGGCTGAAGCCTCGACGACTCGATTATCTGTTGTATTATGTGCCTTAATACCTTAGAGATCGGAATACGAATATATAAGAATGTGTAATTTGATAGAGGTTTGACTGATGCGCTCGCCTCGGTCGGTCCGTGGATGGGTGACTGTTTGTAATCATGCTGATACCCCTCCGTGACTCAGTCAGCATATGCCGTTGGACCCGACTGCCATATTGCGATCTTTGGCAGTCGTTAAGTCATAGAACTTTAACAACCAGTCTTAGGATGAGATATTGTATTTCTCAGTTAAATAGATTATGGAGGGCAGATAGGCAGTCGCTCCATGTAAATACAGTATTCTGCTGAATAGAGAAAGACTGGGAGCCAACCAGAACATAGCTTGGAAAAAGGCGAGGTAGAAGAGAGTTTATGTTTCCACATAAATCAAATTTTGTTTGGGATCGTATAATTATCTTGGTCGCTGTAAAGAAGACGTATTTTAAAATGATGAAGTGAGTCGTACTATTCTAAGATCACCAGCTTATGCGTTGCAAAACGAATTATACCACTAATTACAAATGCTTTTCAAGTCATGCTCGATATATTCTATTGAAATCTTTACGGCTATACATGACGGTATATCACATCCACATTACGTTTATTTACTATCATACGTTTGAAAGAATATTTCAATATTCAACTGAACTTCGAAGAAAAAATCAAGTAATATTTTTTGCTAAACCGCCGAAGCCGACAAACTTATTTTCTTTGCCTCCAAAATTCAAGTCATCGCTATTCAGAACGAACGCAATTCGCTCGGAAAAATAATCATTTAAAACTTTTCTTTATTTGGAAAACCTTGGTACTCGTAATATTAACACAAAGTAGGCTTATGAAATTACTGGGAATTGTTTTGGCATCTTTACCGCGGGGCTTGGGAGACATAATAACTGGGTAAGAACATTACTGGGTAAGATATTGTTTTCGTGTCGTCTGCTTACGCTTGTTGCTACAAAGCCGGCTACAAACCGTTGTTGTTAAATCCATTAATTTAGGCGTAAATGAAGGCCTTCACTTTGTTACAAAAATATGTACAATCAGTTTTTCTTTACATTACAATAGCTATACCGTAACAACTGTCAGATAAAAATATGTTATCTTTCTTTCTTAGATAAACATAGATACAGTCGCAGTGCTATTTACTATTTAGCACCCTTAAACTTAAACCCTCGATTGTTCTTTTGAAAGCCTATTTTTCCATTGATTTATTTATAACTTATACAATCTACATCATTCTCTAAACTGTGTTGTACCATTTATAGGTTAAATAAAAACTTCTCTTGATAGTTTTATTGTTCAAACATACAGGCATGTCATAACTGGGCATCGCTCGTCACTATTATTGTGGACAAACAACGAGTGGTGGGTAATCCGGCGCGGTCCGCACTGATTGCTGAATAAGTCATGCGCGCGGTGCCGGCGCACGAACCAACGCAAAACTGCTCGGTTTATATCAGATATAAATGCTCACTGCTGCACCGCCAGCCTTCATATTTATTACCCCTACATACATTTATCATGATCTCCTAACCGAATTTGCTCTTTTTTGAGCACGAAATCCTTTATACAATTTTTGTTGTGCTTTGTATTCCATTTACGTGCGAAATTCTTAATCGGAGTTTTGAATTAAATGAAAATATACCTCCGTCAAAAGGCAACCTAAACCTCCTTCCTACCTTAGGGGAATATAGGCGTAATGGTATCCATTACATAAACAATTCATCGCTCCAGTAACATTTCCCCAGTAAAAAATCATCAAATGAATACCAATTTCTTAATTAAATTTGTAACAACGTCTGTATTCTCTTTTCATTTTTTACTACACATCTACACAAAGTGAATGCGAAACATCTGTTTTATAAGAATTCATTAATATTAATCTTTTGTGATATCATTACTTGGAATTGTACGAGTAATATATACGAAGTATTCCGGGCCGAGTTATGCTGGAGCAATTCCGCAAAAAGCCCGACTGAATAAGTGAAGGCAGGGAACAGGGAGTGCAGTCGCTGTCTCGTGAAATATAGCTCTGCATTCTGGCGAGTGAGGTGGGCGCTCGGCTCTCGGCTTCGGCCTCGCCGCTCGTCGCTCGGAGCAGGTGTCCTGCACACTGATTAATCTGTCGACAAACAATAACCGCCGCCAATAACGTTCACAACCTTAGCTCGCCGTGGCTCGCTATTCACTCGAACATAATCGCATTCGCAATTAGAATTCGTACTCAGAGTTGCAACAGAAATTTCACATAAATTCTGCTTTTCAAAATCCAGTTTTTGCTCTTTTAATTAAGTCTAATCTTATAAATCTACCATCTCAAGCTTTGACACATTTTGTTTTACAAACTCTGCGTGTAATTAGGAAAAACATAGCAATTGAACAATAAATGTTTGTATAACAAACAAAATACTAAAACATTAATTTAATTTAATTGTCTTTTACTGAAAGTTGACTTCACCTTATAAACCTCAGCAGCCATTTTGCTAAATACCCCATGTTTCCAGAGACATTAGGGTAAAATGGTTTGTCACTCGTCCTTTTTAATTCCACGACAGATGCTCTCCGTACTTATGGCTGACTTTTGTTTCACTTAGCGGCGGCGGGCGACCAGCGAAGCACCGGGTGAAATCTTTTTTGTTTACTCTATGCACTTTATCCATGTTATGCGTTTGTTTACTGCTTTATAATTTGAAGTTATATGACTATTATGTGTGCTACCAGATACGAAAATATCTACAATATATTAAAAATAATCTTTAGTTTCCAAATAATCTTTAGTTTCCAAATAATCTTTAGTTTCCAAACAAAGTTTAGGTTCCAAACAAATGTTTTTGGCACTACTTAATACGATGTAACGTAACTTTTATTTAAATTTGGAGCATTATTTAAACTAAATTTCATTCTCAGCATTATGACATTACTATCACACTATCACTCAATTATATTATTTTTCAGAGTCAAAATATTCTACAACAAAATGTACACTATTTATTTCAGACATAAAATTCAGGCAAATAAAAGACAAGATGAAAATAAAATCGGGTTAAGCTTCGCCGACTGTCACAACACCGTGACTCGTGAGCTACAAATCAGACTATTTAGAGACTTTCAGTGAAAGTAATCAATATCTGCGGTATATTTTGAAAACCGTCTACAGTTTGGTAGTGAAAAATAGTGTGTCCATTTCAGTAAATGTGACTTACTGAAATGGAGATTAATAAAAAGGATACTTGAAATAAAAATTATTTAACTATTATGTGCTGCAAATAAATTATATAATATACCTATTATAACTTTACGTGTAGCATATCTCATAAACTATGAATTAAGGATCTTATATTAATCCTAACAGCAAAATAGCAGCTTCAATAAGTGTTTACATAAAAATATGGAGCTATCTAGGACAATGAAGAGCACGTGTCACCGACCGCTACGAGCCGCTATATTGTTATTAGACATTAGCTGAAGATGTCGTCTAGAATTATGGGTCAATTGTAACAGCGAGCGTCGTTGGCAGCTGTTTGCGGCGCCGTGTCTCGCTCTTATTAACTTTGACCCATGTAATACATAAACCACAGCGGCGAAACAGCGCAAACACCCTTAATTTAAAGGTTCGTTCGCACCGCTCGAGGTGCCGCACTAATCCCGCATAACATAGTAGCTAAAACATTCCCCAGATTTATTAACCGGCCTCTCATGTCGAGATAATGAATAGCTGGCCTCTCGTGACACAGCTGCACACCACTTGTATGTTGTCCCAGTGTACAGAGGACAGTCGCGTCTCTTGCGCTAGCTACAGCCCGTCGATCGCGCTCGACCACGATGCGGTTTCAATATGCCGAAAGCACACTGAATAATTTCGAATCAGATAAATGTTCGTAAAATCCGTTTGGATGAGAATCGATACGCGTCCCATTCAACATAACGAGTGTGACAAGCGCTGAACACTGCCTCGTTTATTTATGCTTCTCTTCGGCTACATTTATTTTACTCGGTCTTCTCAATTTATTTTGTTTCCAGGAGACCTTTTTGAATAGGCAATGTGGCGTATAAATTTCTCTCGCCCCTCGAGGACCGTAGGCTCCGGTGACTCTCCGTTAAAAGGTGCTACGAATTAATTTTACCTGACATCAAGGACGCGACGACGGAATACGTTAGCTCATAATGAGATAGCTCTGTAAACATGTTCAACCCGGAACAAAGTAAGTGCCTGTTTAAATATACATTTTGTACGTTATCTATTAGTAGAGTCGGGGCGGAAAAATCTTGAGGTTATTGTGGGAATAATCTCTTTTCATCGTATCGATTTTCCGTATATTGAGATAAGCTTATAGTAAATTTTATCGAATTATTTATAGACTACAAGCAAGTATTTCCAATAAATGTCGTAGACTAGTTTCACAGGTGTCTCACTCACACACACTTGTGATTTTCGTCTTTACATAACGTTCTGTACCCCGAGTGTGAGTTAGTTGTCGCATCACAAAATACGTGACGATCGAGTTAATCGAGCAAACTAATGAGCGTTGGTATTTAAAAATGGTCTGAGTGTGAGTTGTCGTATAACATACGAACAGCTGCGCGTATCGTCACTTGTCCGAAAGTTGCCCGAACGTTTTGTTATTTTCTTAATGTTGTCTACATTGAACTTTAGAATGATTTCGACAAGATAATACGACTAAAATACAAATCATATCGCAACCATGTTAACAAGCGTTTTGCGTGCCCTACGTAATTTAAACGTATAATATTTTTATTGAATGAGGTATTCCTATTTCGTTTTAATATGTAGTGAGTAAGGGAGATGTGAAATAAGTTATGTGAGACATCACGTGTAACCACTTATAATTCTTTTGTCCTCCTCTAAGGTCCTCCTTCAGTTTCAAACTTATTCGCGCTTTTGTAGTCTACTCTACCTATTTCAATTATTTTTTCTTTTGGAAATACTAACGAGAGGACACTTTGTATAACGGATGGCCGAGCTGTAACAATCGTACGTAAACATAAAAAGTGCCTATTTAACTGACAGCATTTCTGAGTGTCTTTATTATTTATTATACTAAAAACTTAAGCGACACCATCAAGTGCTAGATAAAAACATCGGGTCTTAAACTCGTTGGGTCGAACTTAAATTTGTCGATTCTTCTAGCTCTTGACAAAGAAATAGAAAAGCTTCTTTTGACCAACGATATGTATTCCTGAATTCAGTATCATTGAGATCCTCCACTGGATTAAAACAGTTACGAAAATCGGCTCTCTGTTTTCGTAAATGATTCCTTTCATCTTGATAATGAGCAATCAATATCATTGTCCATGCGAGCAAATTACGTGCTGCCATTATTATTAACACAATTTACCACGAAATAACACTCAAATAAGATAAACTTTACTAATGTAAACAACAATTCACCAGCCACACGCCAAGTGATTGACTTTACTACAAAGTTTACGTTTAGAAACACTTGGGACACCGTTTGGAACGTCAAATTCTAACTCACACTCGCATTATCTCGCAAAATGTTCTCCGAAACGCTACTATTTATGTTACGTTTAAATACCGAACTATTGTAGTACCATTAAAAATCTTACACTCGCTGTTTCGATTTACAATACTTTCCGCCAGGGGCGCTTTTTATGTTTTCATACATTTATTACAATAAACAGAAACGTGGTAGTAGCGGTTTCTGTATGAAAAATCTCACACTCGGGGTACTGATCTCGACCTGTACCGTAAAGGAAAGCAAGGCATAAAGGGTTTCGGTCTTGTAATATGTAGATAGGAAAGCGGATAGTCTGGAATTGTTTCTGTATCGGCAGCTTTGTACCTCCGGCTCATTGCGCTAACGGTTTGGAAATAGCTCGTTCAACTGTTTTTGCATACATTTACACGCAACTATACGAACTTTTCTCGTTAAAACTGACAATGTTAGGTGCATTAAAGCTTTGAGTGGATTATGTTAATAAAGTAGATAGTTGGAAACTCTACAGATTATTCTATAGAGGTTTATGTGTGTACCTTTCAAATAGCAAAAATAGAGTTACGATTTGTTTTTGGGGTCTACCATAGACTAAATGTTACAATATATTTAGCTCAAACTAACTTGTTGGTATCATTATACATATCTAGATCTACACTAAGTTAAACTCATATAAAGTTATGTTAAAACTTCGATATTAAACATAACAATCAGTTGTTACCAAGCGTACCAACTTACAGTGTATTTAAACGTTACAACTAAGTCTATTTGTCCTTATAACAATATTTATTCGACGGCTATGTTTATTTTCTGTTCACAGACCTGTTTATTAAACCGTTCATTAAAATGTTTGTGTATTTAGGCGTTCCTGGACGACTCGACAGATGTTAGTTCACTTACCTGTTTTTATGTAACACAAAAATAAACTTATAAATGTTTTTACCTTATTTTGAAGCGGCCGGCGGTAGCCTAATGGCTAGGGCATCGGACATGCGATCACGTGGTTGCGGGTTCGAATCCCACCCATTACACTACCGACGTGAACCCACTCGTAACACAAGCATATTAGCTTAGCACGAGTGGTTAACAAGATTACTAGTAATGTGCGATCCACAATGCTAGTAATCTTTAAAAAAAAAAAAAGAATATTTAAGACTTATTTATTTGTTTGAAACAAACTCGCTTACAAAATGATAAAAATCGAAAACCAAACGCTTGAGATCTTCAGTTGTTTCAAACTCGTTTATTAAATTCATTATCAAGCGGACTTAAATAATTACACTACACCCTATGTGTGTGTGTTTTCTGTGTGTTTCTGTGTTATAACAGGCAACTGTAAGACCGACAAGAACAATGTTCTGTCGTATACCAACTGTCAATGAAATCGGCTTCCAAATTGTCCTACTAATAATACAAATGTGAAAGTGTGGATGTTTAGATGTTTGTTACTCAATCATGCAAAAACGGCTGAACGGATTTGGATGAAATTTGGCATGTATGTAGCCTTTGACATGGAAAAGAACATAGGCCTTTTATCCCGATTCCTTAAGTAGTTCTCGAGGGAATATTGAAAATTGTTTACGAGCTAAGCCGCGGGCAGACAGCTTTAAAATTTGGTATTTTTTTCTATTTGTATTACAGCGCAAGGGATAACACGGGTGAAAATTTTATTCCATTTTTTATTACTTTCACATTTTTCATTTCTTTTTGGACCCAATTCTGAAGTCCACGCTGACGAAGTCGCGGGCAGAAGCTAGTAATGTGGTAAAAAAAAATATATTATCCGCTTATTTAATAATAATAAGCCTATTATTATATTATTATTATTTAGAAGTAAATACTATTCTAATGTAGCATATACCTACCTACCTTAAGTCTGAATCTTAGAGTGAAGATGACGAAACATCAAACATGATAACATGGCTATATTAACATCTCTTGAAAATAAATTGCTTTCTTAGATCGTATGATCAAATAAATCTAAAAATAGAGATGAATAAACTGAAAAAGATTCATTACGCTAACTTAATATTCAACATAGAAGCGAGTAGTTTAATCATTTCAGGTCTCAAAGCTTTCAAAAGGTTTAAATAGAGGTGAGCTTTTATCGAGTCTCATTTGAGATTACTCGATCGCGAATTTAATCTCGGCGGGACATTAATTTACTGACTTCTCCGCTCGAGGTGCGAACGTCTCTGATTAATTGAATCAAATGGCTGCGAGCATTCCTTTAAGATTTTAGTTCGACGTGTGATCAAATTAGCTGGAAACTGTAGATGACGAGTAAAGGTAGAAAGTCAACAAAAGTGACGAATGTCGTGAAGCCGCTGATAGGTTAAAGGTAAATAGAAAAAAAATTAAGCGTTTCGTTGTTCGTTTCGTTTTCGTTTCGTTTCGTTTCGTTGTTCGAAGTCTACCCGTGACACGGCGTCGTAACGTCATGCACATAAAATAAACAATCTATATCTAAAATAATTAAATATCTCAATGTTGAAGTAATGTTTGCATTAACCTCAGATATAATTATATTTTTTAATCATATTTTTTTCTATACTAATAGAAAGTTTTGTATTTTTAGTATGTTAGCAAACAAACTGAAACCTAATAGACCGATTTAAAAAATCTTTTTCGTTGGCTATTTATTATACTCCTTACCAAAAAAACAGGGCCCGCTAGCAGAGCCGCGGGCAACATCTAGTATTTTATAAAACAAACATAAATAATGATTCGCCATCAACATCTTTGAACTAGGTGTTCTGTATTTTTATTAATTGTGGTATTTGGCTAAAAGTATTTTGTGAACGTCGATTATACACACATCAAAAGTGTCTAGGGATCAACATATATTTTTGCAATAACTTTTCTCCTGATTGATATTAATTAAAATTTTCTTTAAGGATTCATCGAATAAAGTGTTTTCGTTTGTCACAGTAACGATAAACCAAGTCACCTTTGCATTAATAAAGAAATTTGCCATTTTCCTAATAAAGGGATTTTTGACATTTGAACCACTAACACAAAAGTTCGAAAAAAAGACTGAAATAACAGTTTTCTTTAAAATTTTATTGGGTAACTTAAACAATTAATAATCCGTGTTTCTACCGCGAACACTAACAACACAAGAACATCGGTTTGGCATACTCAAAATGAGTTCATCCAAATCACGCTGTGGAATGGCCGACCATGTTCGTTGCAACAACAAAAAAAGGTCTTCTTGCGACTGGATACCCTCCATATTCGGCAGAGCTCTTCTCTGTAGCATATCCCATGCATGCTCAATCGGGTTCAAGTCTGGCGACTGAGCAGGCCAGGGCAGGACATTGATGTTAGCTGCGGCGAGAGTCTGTCTTACAACTCTTGCGGTGTGCGGTCGTGCATTATCTTCAGGGAACTTAATTAGCGACCAAACAGTCAGAAACCGCTTGCATGAAGTGAACCTTCATTCCCGAAGACCGCTACGGGTACCACCTATAGCAATGCACAATCGTAGCATTCGATATCAATGGGCTCTTGAACACAGAAATTGGGCAGAAGAACAATGGCGTTTCGTGTGCTTTTCTGATGAGTCTCGTTTTGGTATGAGACCGGATACAAGACGTATACGACACTGGAGAACCCCTGGACGCCAACAGCGATTAAAATCCTGCCAGGAAGTCCATCCTTATAGTGGTGGAACCATCATGGTATGGGCGGGTATTTGGATCGGCGGAAGAACTGAGTTGATTTGGATCAGAAGCAACCTCAACGCTCAAATTTATGCTGAGACGATTGTATCAGACGTCATCGTTCCTCTACAAGTGCAAATCGGTCCCTTATTTCAGTTAATGCATGATAATGCACGACCGCACACCGCAAGAGTTGTAAGACAGACTCTCGCCGCAGCTAACATCAATGTCCTGCCCTGGCCTGCTCAGTCGCCAGACTTGAACCCGATTGAGCATGCATGGGATATGCTACAGAGAAGAGCTCTGCCGAATATGGAGGGTATCCAGTCGCAAGAAGACCTTTTTTTGTTGTTGCAACGAACATGGTCGGCCATTCCACAGCGTGATTTGGATGAACTCATTTTGAGTATGCCAAACCGATGTTCTTGTGTTGTTAGTGTTCGCGGTAGAAACACGGATTATTAATTGTTTAAGTTACCCAATAAAATTTTAAAGAAAACTGTTATTTCAGTCTTTTTTTCGAACTTTTGTGTTAGTGGTTCAAATGTCAAAAATCCCTTTATTAGGAAAATGGCAAATTTCTTTATTAATGCAAAGGTGACTTGGTTTATCGTTACTGTGACAAACGAAAACACATTATTCGATGAATCCTTAAAGAAAATTTTAATTAATATCAATCAGGAGAAAAGTTATTGCAAAAATATATGTTGATCCCTAGACACTTTTGATGTGTGTATTTGAGTTTTTATGTCAATATTAATCCGCTATCCAATAAAACAATATGGCGGGGTGAGTGCGGTGAAAATACGTTTCAATACTTCGATCACCAATGTTTCACCGTTCGTTCATTTATACGAACATGAATCTGCTTACCCTCTGAGCGATAGGGGACATTAATAACATCAGACAGCCCCCCCCCCCCCAATATTAAGAACACTCATATTCATAAATTATCATGAGTCGCGTGTACAAGCCGATCCAAGTTGGTAATTAACAAACTTAGGTCGTATCTTGGCTATTGATGTGTTATATTTTAATATGTGAGGTTCGGGCCGAAGCCGATCGCCGCAATAAATGTCAGTAAGCGCTCTCGCCGGCTATATTTCAATCAAACTAGTCCGAACTTGGTTCTCCATTAGGTGTTCAGTTTAACTGTGTTATGAAACCACTGTTCCGGAAACGAACACACTATAGACCGACCATATACCTACCTAATGATTTTAAATAATAATATCTTATAATATCTTGGGACAACTCAAACACGGCCATCTGATCATAATCTAGACAGACCCTGTATGGCAACAAGACAACTGATAAACTTACATATTTATAAATACGTACATATTCTAGATAAATTACACCCAGACACATAACAAAGGATTATGCTCATCACACAAAGATTTGTCCTGGTATGAATCGAACCCACGACCTCCGGCTTAGCAGTCACTAACCACTAGACGAACAGGACCGTCATAAATATCTATACTTATAAAATTAAGGAAGTAATTATACTTAATCACAATTTATTCAGGATTTTCAATATACGCATTGAAAAGTTTCCAATGCAGCGCAATTTTACAGGTAGGTAGAATAATGTATAAATTATTTTCATTTTAACGAGAGCTCCAGTTTAATTTAAACGGCTGCTCTACGATATCGACCAAGGATAATAATACCCACTGGCTTTACAAAATGTTCTTCATTAAATATTAATCACAAAATAATGTGTTCATTATACTCTTTTTGAATACATTTTTAATCCTATTGATAACACGTTTAAAGGATCGATAGCTTAGAGTAATACACTCAATATATAAGTAGGTACGGTATTACACATGAAATAAATGTATACTCAATCATAATACTATCGCAAGTACATATAGGTCAATCACTCTACACATCTCAATAATGTATTAGAGTGTAGATATTATGAGTGACTAAATAATAAATGGCAGTTTGCCAAGTCGTAACCCACACATAACAGTAGACTATTCCCCGTAATGGCAGTAATCTTGATTACAAGTGTGTCTGAACACGACGCCACCGTAAATATCTTAGCATTCATCATGCTCACTTTAACTCGGTTCAAAGTTGGTGTAACAATTTTAAATTGCGCGAGAACCCACACCTAGTTCGCTTGAATAATTCAATGAGTGCGGTATCCGTAAACAAATCTAATCAGAACTCCCATCAAAATCACTTTATATGTATTCGCTGACGATAAACTTATTCAACAACTTCTTGTTCCCTGAGTAACAATGTTTCCCCGTCATATTTAGGTGTTCCGTCCCTCTATCCCGCTGTTTAGTAATGTATAACTTGACGAATAAATTAAACACAAAGGCCGTTATTGTTCTGGACTGATACTTGTCAGGTTTTGACACTGGCATAATAAACATTTCACATTAGATATCACAGAATACATTTTAAGAACAATTTTCAAAAACAAAAATATTGATGAACGCGATTCGAATGGGTAGTCGTTTGTTTTAACAAGTGAACTAAATGCAGCATTCATCTCTTGAAACTGGAGTCATGTGTATCAAATTAATAAACCCTCTACGTGGGATGAGAGTTCCCAACGCCTACCGACAATTTAGCAAAAATTAATTTAACAAACGAATTTAAATTCAAGCACGCTTCCAACAGGAAGTTGGAGAAACGTTAGATGTGAGAATACTGACTTTTAATATTTTAAATGGAAGAGAGTACCTGACTGACTAGCTGCTTTATTTTTTTGTCAGTTCTGACACTCAATTTATTTTCGCACATTTGTCTCGGCAGTATATCACCATGCTTAAGAATTTAGCCACTAAACGCAAAAAACAAATTCCGCTTTTTTAAAGTAGGAAGTATAATTAGATGTTGTATAGAGCTTATAGTAGGTCAAGTTTAAACAAGTTGTAGGTATCGTGTAAGACGGAGAGTAAACAACAATATTGGAGTAGAGGTCATCATTAATTCAGACCCAACAATCTGTGAAAGACAGACGTTTGAATTTTTTATGTAAGTTTAACCTGATCTACCAAATGTTTTCCAAATGTTTTGACTAAAATGTAGTAAACTAGAATACTAACTTAAAGTAACATTGTAATAACTAGAATTTTTATCAACAGGGTCACTAACCACTAGACCAACAGGCTCGTCGAAAAAATAATGGAAAAAAACGAGGTATGATCTAAACTTTTGATATTCACAAACTTCTTTATTTAAAAATTTACTGTCCACCTTTTAATGATTGAAGTTGGATAAATGATTTTATTGTGAGTGAATGATTTTCTGTTTCAAGGGCACACGCAAGACTTGTACTGCTGCATCGGGCTTTTGACGATAAAATATGTTTATGTGCGCTATCTAGACGAAGTTTTTAATAAAGATAATTTACTAAGATGTTGACGGCTTAGCTAAAGTCTTCGAGTTTGGGAATCTGTCTGAAATCTAAAAGATTTTAAATTATGTCTTTTCCATCTGTCTACAGGCATGTCTCAATTTAAGCTGAACAATTTTCAGTTTTCTTGACGCAAATCACACTGCACTGTAAAACACATTCAATCATTAACACTCTATAATTATAATTGTGCTTTAGTTAGCTAATATTTATCGATTCTTACGTACATATTCACTCATTTCAAAATGCGATAAGGTAATTCTAAATCACAAAAGACATCGGATACGCAGGCCATAAAATTAAAAGTAGATAAATACCTAAAAACATAAACAAATTCTCAGAGCACTTATTTCTTAATTGGCAATAAAAAATAAATAAACGAAAGGAATTAAAAAATACATTAATGAAGGCCTGTCTCTATTTATAAGCCTTCCGCGGAATGATATTACATCATATTAAAATGTAAGTTGATTACGGGGCTGTATCTAGGGCAGTCTTATCACCGACATTGATTTGATGCGGCAGACTCGGCCCGGATACGGAACCCGCTCGCTAATCCACTTAACTTGCTTTCACACCGTAAACATTATTATGAATATTACAGTTTATCTGAGCAAGAGAATATTTAATTTACTTTCTCTCCACTGGCTAATTACTGTAGCGGGAGTAATGCGGGACCAAGTGCACACCCTTGCACGGCCTTGTCGGAGAGCGGTCACCGTAAGAACAAGACAATAAAGATAGAATACCCCGGTAACCTGGGTGCATGCTCTTTCCAGTTAATGGAAAGGATAATACAGTTAGGATAAGATCATGTTTTTGATCAAGTATACTTTTATAACCGATAGATATATAAAGAAGGCAAGAAATTAGAGAGTTACATGTCGATCTGTGTTCATAACTGCAGTAGTGTATTTTTTACTACATATTTCTTAGAATTAAAAACTCTTTGCAGTAGGCACCTTCTATTTTCATTGGATTAAATATCTTTTATCTTAGTTCACTAGTTATAAAGAACAAACTAAGTGTACTCACCAATGTTATATGAATTAAGTGGATTCTTTTCGTTTCGCAGATAACCAAATTATTCTTAGTTCTATCTAGAATGAAAGACAAAAAGAGTAAAGCATTGCTTTTATCTCACCTTTAGCTCGGAACGATTAATCTCTGCCTGTTTGGCACCGGCAAAACTTATCTACTGGATTCGTAACATTTGTCAATGGAGTATGGATGGATGAACAATTTTTTAACGTTTAAAGTCCGTTTCCAATAATGATTCAATATCAATTGTTTTAGGATTAGGGTAAGTCAAACGAAATTCCGTACAAATTATATTTATACATTCAGTTGGTTGTGAACTGTAATTATGATCATTCAACCCTTGGATCAAGCATTTCAATGGTCGACTGTTAAGGTTTATTGACACGTTCTAAGGTTTTAGTAACGAAAGGCGTTGAACTATCGTTTGTATAATTTAAGAGTCAAGAAAAATGAGTAAAAACTATCCTTTGTTATTATGCATAATAATTATTTGCAGTCGCTCTCGCTCGTCATCGTTCACAGCTTTTCCTTTACACTTAAATAACTTTCGCCGGAGATTAGTCATTTAAAAAGAATTATAACGTACATTGTATGGTACACGGACTTAGGTAGCTACTTAGAAATCGCATTGCAGGTACATACTTTTAAGTATCCTAACTTGAGACAGTTTACTATTACAGCCATTGCCACTTATTTGCTTCCACATATTGTTCTGAATTTCTAAAGTCGATAAAAATTCAATTAATTATGCAAAATTTTCCTTAGTGTAGGTACTATGTATTACCTATTCAAGTATCAAGCGAAAATTCTGCAGCTTCATATTATGGTTCCTACTTAATGCGCAATTATGTTTCATAATCCTCGTATTGAGACGCAAACGTAAATTTAAGTAGCCTTTGTGTTTGCAACAAACTTTCACAGTGTTTCCATTGAGTTGAGTCTCTGTTAAGCAGTTTGCTTTAAACCAGCGAATCGTTACAAAGCGTGGATTTTAGGTTTAGGAATATGGCTTATTATACCTGGTTACATTACTGTATAATACTGGCACACAGAATAAAATATATTACTTTTTTTTTACTGAAAATAACGTCTACGAAAAAATAAATTACTTACAAAACACAACTAATAACAAACGCGAAGCGCTCCCAGATCTGTAACCTAACCCGAAGATTATGATCCAATATTTGTTAAAAAAAAATGATCCAAATGTGCTATATGTATAAGTATGTTTATCAGTTGTCTGGTTACCATAGTACAGGCTCTGCCTAGTTTGGGATCAGATGGCCGAGTGTGGGTTGTCCCAAGATATTATATTACCTATTATTATTATATGGCAAACTAATTAAAATTTTATTTATTACATGTATACGAGCCTTAACATTAAACATTACCAATGTTACCATAGAGTAACTATTAATTACCCTACCTTTATGAATAACATTATGATCATAACAACAGCTCACAACGATCACGCGCCACACAACACATGTCTGTCACCTGTCTGTGTTATTCAGCCGTTTAATTATAGTGGCGTAATCTTCTGTACATTAGGCACCTACTTGGTAGACAAACTACTCAACATTATTAAGTAAGATTAAGAACACTAAGAGCTGCTCTACAAACTCAAGACAAGACGTTATGCGGTAAAATAATTAACACAAAATAGTAAAAAAAAATGCTATTCAGAATAATATGTTAGAATCGTGCTGTATGGAGAATTCCCTTTCGTGGGCCCCGAATCTACGTTACTTTTTTTTGTGATCAATTAGTAACTCTTGTTAGTTAGTCTCGTTAGTGTACTTTCGTTGTTTGTGCATTATGTCACTAAGTGAATTCAACATACAGTTGATATTCGAATAAAACATAAAAGCTATGTACAGTAGTAATAATAATAGTTCATAAGTATTATGAATATCTAGATCCTGAATACACATCATAGCAACAGATAAACCACAAATGAAGGTACCTACACTTTTTTTCCAATGGACCATAGGTAATGGAGGGTAAAGGTAATATGACAGTTTATAGAATGACAGTGTCAGTCATTATTTGATATAAATCCTCCTTAGGTATTCAGCTGCCGTAGTTCCCACGTTGCGCGGCAGATGGCGCTCTATCGCTCGCTGGGCCATTGCACACGTTAGAATTTATTATGAGCTAGAATCTATTTTAGTCCCCGAAGAAAATATACTAACCACGATTATTGATATTCCAGTGAGTTTCATTGAATAGATATTGGTCGTGGGGCATTTAATATTGGAAATATTGAGAATATTATTAGACGAGAAATACGTTTATATGTAGGTAATGTTTAACTATAAACACTTCAATAAATTACCTAGTACTTTTTATTTCTTACAACAAAGTTTTTTTAGGGTTCCGTACCTCAAAAGGTAAAAACGGAACCCTTATAGGATCACTTTGTTGTCCGTCTGTCTGTCTGTCTGTCTGTCTGTCAAGACCTTTTTTCTCAGGAACGCGTGGAGGTATCAAGCTGAAATTCATATCAAATACTCAAGTCTATGGTCTCTTGGAGCTGTGAAAAAATCAAACTTCTAAGTCAACGCGATCAAAAGATACTCCCGTTTATGCCGCAAATTTTCGACACTCGCAAGGGAATCAAAACCTACAGGGTACTTCCCGTGAACTCAGAATCTTGAAATTTGGTATGAAGCAACGTCTTATAGCAGAGATATAGGAAAAATTGCGAAAAGTATACATTTTTAGTTATATCATATAATAAAAATATTTTTAATAATTTTAAACTTACTACATTTCATTTAGCAATAAAAATACCATAACTTTTACTTATATACCTACAGGTTTGTACGGAACCCTCGGTGCGCGAGTCTGACTCGCACTTGGCCGGTTTTTAAGTAAACATGTAAATGACGTATACTTCCTAGTTCTTACATAACACGCGAACACAGTAGGTACACTAAACATTATATATCCAACACTTTAGTATAGACATAAACTTAGCATAACAGAATCAGATTCAGAAGGCTACTAGGCATTTCCATTTTCATAAGAGCTTACAATTAAATTAGTTTTTGTACCAGTACATTGGTATTGTAGGCTTGTATTGACGGGGCCGCGGCACGTTCCTCATTGGCCTGACGCCAACGGCACCAGATTAGTTATGCTCCCACAGGCTAAACTCCAGCTAATTGTGAACTTCGACACAATGAAACAAGACGGCTCTTAGGAAAGTATTACAGAAAAATACTGGTTGCTCACGAAGAGATTTATGAGTGTGAAAGAAAAAAATGAAAAGGTTGATTTGTTAGAATATAGTAAGTATACAACATTCAGGGGCGTTGTTTCTTAAGTCCAAGTAGTTAGCGTGCTGTTACATGGAGGGTTAAGAGAGCTGTTTTCTATGCTTTTAAGTAAAAAATCTGTCATACTAACACTGCCCGATGACTCTCAGAACACAAAACATATTTGACGACTCAGGGTGGTTGCATATTTATCTTTGTGAATAAGGCCCAAGATCTCAAATTCTACCATTACTGATATTTAAAAAAATCTATTTATCTTATAAACTTCTATTTCTGGACGGCAAACGTTCTATGTATAAAGGGGAAAAAATTACATTAAAATGAATTAATATTCATTTCTCATTAATGAACACTTCGGAATACCGAATTGTAACTGCCAAACACTGAGGCTTAAAAACCATTAAGACTTTAAAAATTTTCATAAATAACAAACAAATCAATAGTTATTCTACATTGACCTATTAAATCATACGTACTTATATGTTAAATAATTGTTACAAACAATTTATGAAAATATCGCTAAGTTCTGAATTAAGATGAAAATTAAATCAGTCTGTTTTGAATTCCATTTGGTTGTCAAAAAACAACACTTAAAAGTTACGTAACGCATTTAAACCTCAAGGAACTCTATAATGGGAGCCGGATGGTGAGATTCCAGCTCAATGGACGGACATCCGACTCTGACGGAGGGATATTGCTAACGGAAGGACGGCAAACGTGTCTTATGTGGCTATTACACCAACTGTAAACAAGGACAGCAGATTATGTGACAGTTTAAAAATAACCCCTGAACGTTTGAACTTATTTGACGATGTACGATACTTTATTTCTTAAGATATTGACATAAAATTACGGTTGATCGACAAGATTTCTAAATTTATATACCTTCTTATGCATTGATATAGGATAAAGCACAAGATCCAGAGTCAGTGACACCAATCCATTCCCAAAAAATACCTGAAAAAGTTCAGTAATTTCAAAAAATCTCGCAAATTTAAATAAAGTTGAATTTATGAAAAAAATATCTTCGTTTCCAAACTGTCAATAACTGTGCTTTTGGAGACAGTTTTGGTCGAGACGGGGTGCCTATCTAGAATTTTTTATATCAATATTCATAGTAGGTACATCGAATCATACCTATAGCACATACTATTATGACCTAAATTATAAAATCGATATGTAGGTAATTATTAAAACCTATCGTTTAGTTCATAGTTCCTTCGTAATTACTTCGTTACTAGGCATACATTGTATGAAATCGTTTTTAATAATCATTTCATAACGTGAATTCAAACTTATTTAAGAGTTGTACCTACCTATGGGATACTACTAATAACAAAATAGCTTCTATCCTCACAAACGAAGTTAAAAGATATCATGCCGAAAAAGCAATATTAATAAAAAAAAAAGAAATTTAATTAAATGCTCGGAAAAGCGTCGGTACTTTCCTGCTCTAATTAGCACAGTCAATGTAGGAAAAACTGGCTCAAAAACAAATAGAATTCGTTTATGGAGCCTGTTCGAATTTCAAACAACTTGCATCCATAGATTAGATTAGTATGTTTTAAACATAAAGATAGAATTACAGTAGGTTTAAAACATCAGGAATTATTGACATAAACATATCAACTCTTTCATAATGCTGATCAATGATCATCCTTCATGGGAAGAGGCATGTGCCCAGCAGTGGGACATTTATAGGCCGGTATTATTAATATAACTCTTTATCAAAGTCAATTATTTACGATGAAGTTGAAATAAAATGCGAAATTATCTCTGAGGAATAATGTTAAAATAAAATGGAAATTTTTAATTCGCAATAATACCAGTTTAATTCAATTTATATAAAATTTCATAGTAAGTACATTTTGTTCACAATACCTAATTTAAATTATTTTACAAACGTCAAACGAAATTCATAAATTCTAAAACAATCAAAGGAACCTTTGAATGTAAGACAGATTATCTTAACGACTTTGTAGTAAGTAATCTGGAAACCAGTAGACATATTGTACCTAAGGTTCTCAAATATATTAAGAAAATTGAATCATAATATACCTTATATATAATATTAAAGGCAAGTTCTTAGCCATTGCAAGTCAGATCAATATCTAGTTGCAAGACTTACCTAATGGAGAGCAACCACAGCCGAAGATTGACCTGTAATTTAATTTCAATATCGCAACATCCACGTCCAAGTTACTCCGCTCTATGCTCGATACTTGCTCAGTCGAGCTTAGAGAGCAAGATTAACCTTACTGTACCTTGCTATATTTTATTTAACGTACTTTTAAGTATACAAACAAGGTATTTGTAGATTACTGAGAGCTATATTTATAATGAGATATATATTGAGTATTATATAATTTACCTTATAGTCCGGTCAATTTAGACATCCAAGGTTACATTAATTCGCACTAAGCTGAATTTTGGTAGGATTGTTCAATACACTATTATAAAGGAAATGTGAAAAGTCCCCATCGATCCGGCACGTGCAAAAAAAGTTACTCGGGGTCAAAGGTCACAAAAACGGGGTTTTCGCGATTTTCAGCAAAATGGTAAGTTTTATCATAAAATTAGCTCAGACAAAAATTGTAGATCAGATCATTATCTATAAAACATGTCTCAACACTTTTTCCTAAGAGCCACCGTTTTTGAGATATAACGATTCAAAAAGTTGAAAGAGTTGTAATCGTCATAATATGCACACGTTTCCACGCCACCTTTGAGGTAGTGTACTTAGAGCGTTTTTTTAATGTGGTGTCTCCGGTAGGCCTATTCCACTGATTTTTATGATTCTGTTTAATTTGAAACTATTGAATAATGGGATGTAGTGCTAAATGTGGTTGCAAAAAAGTTGGACTGTTTTGTTCTGTAGCTTCTTCTGCCTCTGCCTAGTCTTTTCCCAAGCTATGTTGGGGTCGGCTTCCAGTCTTACCGGATTTAGCTGAATACCGTATTTTACATAGAGCGGCTGCCTATCTGACCTCCACAACCATTTGCTAGGTAATACAGTATTCCATAGTAAGACTGGTTGTCAGAATTGTAATGACTTAACGACTATCAAAGATCACTGTATGACGGTCGGGACCAACGGCTTAACGTGCTTTCCGAGGCACGGAGGGGTCTCGATATGTTTACAAATGGTCACCCATCCACGGACCAACCGCGGTGAGCGCGGCTTTATCTTTATTATCGGTCAAACCGTACGGCTTACACTTAGCCACGAGCCCCTCACTGTTTTGTTCTGTAGCATGTACAACAAACTGTCAAGGCCGGTCATGCTCCAATGTTGAATTGTCAACAATTGAAGATTCATTTGATGTTGACGAAGAGACATGCGATGTGTCATTATTGGGACAATTTATTATCATCCAGAATGAAGAAGAAGAAGAAAGAGAAGAAGAAGAAAAACAAGAACAAGAGAAAGCAGAAGTTAATGATAATTTAGATTCGGATGGATAATTTTCTTATTGTTTGTAATTTACACCCCTTTCCGTTTGTAATTTACACCCCGTTGTTTTTTATTTGTTAATTTCATGATGTTATCACGTTTGTTACGTCACTTGGGGTGACCACTAAAACCTGCGCTGGATTGTGAGTGCTGAGTGGGCACCTCGTTGTTGCACAGACACTTTTCACTTTGACGTTCATATCTTTTATTTTATTTTTACGTGTAACCAGTGTGTGTAACAATAAATATTTTTGAATTTGAATTTGAATTCTTTCATCATTTTCAACCCTTGCCAATATCTACAGTTATTCAATAGTTTCAAATTAAACAGAATCATAAAAGATCAGTGGAATAGGCCTACCGGGGAAACCACATTAAAAAAAACGCGCTAAGTACACCACCTCAAAGGTGGCGTGGAAACGTGTGCATATTATGACGATTACAACTTTTTGAATCGTTATATCTCAAAAACGGTGACTCCTAGGAAAAAAGTATTTGACATTTTTTATAGATAATTATCTGATCTACAATTTTTGTTAGAGCTAATTTTATGATAAAACTTACCATTTTGCTGAAAATCGCGAAAAACCCGTTTTTGTGACCTTTGACCCCGAGTAACTTTTTTTGCACGTGCCAGATCGATGGGGACTTTTCACATTTCCTTTATAATAGTGTATTGAACAATCCTACCAAAATTCAGCTTAGTGCGAATTAATGTAACCTCACCCCAATTTTTTAGTCTAATTTGACCGGACTATTATCTGTATATAATCAATGGTAATGATTTTATTTTACACTGTTCTAGGAAAATGGTTGGAGGTGTCTATTAATTACAGTAAATGAGTGAATAAATGTTTTTCTTTAACATTAAGGAAAAACAGTCTCTGATATCTTGTATACCGCACCTTTCTAAATATTTTTTTTTTTCCTTAGCCTATACTGTCCCACTGTTGGGCAAAGGCCTCCCCCAAGTCCCTCCATACATCCTTTCTAAATTAATATACTTTATATAAAATTTCCTGAAAATATAGTAAAATAAAAATCCATTACTTAAAATTAATGGATTTTATTTTACATAAAATTTAGGTCACACATAAAAAAGGGTCTGTACAACAATATAGGCTAGGGTTTCAGGGTCAGACGACCTCAGTAAAATAAAAATGAGATCGCCGTCTAGCCGTTATTAATAACAAATTTCACCACATCATTCATGAAATAAATATTCTTTTGTAAACAAAAGAGGTAATAATCGATGATCAACAAAAAACTTCGAAAGATTGATTCGACACCTATCAATGACATACATATAAGATTGAGTTATAAGCATTCTAAAAGGTGGATGCAATGAAAACAGCATTTCGGCCTTCAGCTGGGAGTCGTGACTTGTCGAATTGATCCGTTTTAATGCCAATATGCAGCGCAACTCTCCAATTTCTGAATCTATAACTTGGAAGATAGGACTACATCGATCACACCCATCTCAGTGGATGATGACGGTGTATGAGACATTTTAATAATGTCACACGAGTGCGGGTAGAAATACCTCACATAAACAGTACCTACATAATACATTTTTAAGTTTCATTTCATTTATTTATTCAAAGAACAATTTACATTGTATCTGAATGTTTACATAAAAAAATATCAGAGTATAAAATTATAGAGATCAATCGAATACAATATTACACAATGCATATAATAATTTCACAAACATTACAAATTACTCATAAAGTACAAGAAAAAAAAAAGTTGATATCTTCCTCTTTTATAACTTATACTTTAACGAAATAATTCCAGAACAGTTTCGAATAGACCATTATTCAGCCTGAAAACAGCCGATTTCATCTTTTATTCATATGACTAACGGCCCGAACTTAATAACAACTATTATGCAATAGCTGCTTTTTTCATCTTTTTAAAATATGTCCTTCAACATTCCACAATAGTGAGGTAGCTGACCAATAACTCAAGTTGTACCTTGTAATGTAAAAAATACAAAACTAAATAAAGGAATGATAGATATCGTTGCCAGAAAATAAGCATCACCAGCTAGCTAAGAGCAAAATAATTTAGGATTCCATCAATCAAGGTATCCGACCACATTCCTTCTAGTCAATTAATTAGGCAGTGGCCAAGATCCGTGACAACAGGATAACAAATGACTGTCGGCTACGGATGCAATTGTGTTTGTGCCTAACATTAACCTCTATCGAGCTTGTCTACTGAAACAGAACGTGCTTACGTCACTAAAGACATGTTTGAGTAGTAAATCTGTTATGGAACATTATTAACATGTTCAGACATTATCTCTAGACATGAGTTTTATGAACTTTGCGTCGTGAAGTGTTGTACCAAGCGAAGTGCAAAATTGAACGCTCTAAATATGCCAGTATTGAGGTACGTCAAAACATAGTCGTTTTAAAACTGGAGCATCTCTTCATGCTATAAGTGAACAGAAAGGTCGCTAGACCGATTATGTTTCAATAACTATCTTAGCTGTTGTGGTATTACGTGTTGATATACAGTTATTTGTTTTTTAGGATGGATTGATTATTTCTATGGTTATAAAAGTTTTGACATTTTAACGTCCCTAGCAAAGACTGCTAGCTATATTAATCACATTGTATTAATTTTATACGTTAGTCTGTCGTTATGTAAAGAGAACAACGAAAGTAATAGTTGAGCTCTCGCCACAAAGGCTAACAATTTATACACATCTTGAAGTGAACCCACGGGAGTCGAAATTCAGATCCTGGAAGATCGAGGTTTTTATTTGTTTCACTTCATAAAGGTAAAGAAACACTAAAAGACTGTAGATGTTTATAAAAACTTCAAAGGTATGTCCTGAGCAGACGAAATAAAAATTATAAGCAATAATTACTTGCAAATATTGTTGTAAAATGTTTCTTATAAATTACGCGTAACATTTGTTTTCCAATTTTCACTAATACGGAATACAAATTACGGCTACAAACAAAAAGAACCCAATTATGTTCATTCGCCGAAATACATCCGAAATGAATTGTTTATAATTTTACAATGTAATTTATTGTTTCATTTGACTTCGTTCGCAAAGTTGAGGAATGATAATAAGTAACGACGCTGATACGCGTTTAACATATTAGTGATGGCTTTGACCTTAAAGCAAAACATATTTGGTTGTAACAACTTTCATCTTCATAGCTAATATAATGAGAATAATAAATTAAACTATACTTCCAGGAAAACCCTTTGAGACTTGAAAACTATGCCAATATACAGAGTTCTGACATGGAACTAAACAAACAATTATGTAGTCATAAAATAAAAAAAAACATACACTACTACATAAAATATAATTAATTGAATTGCTTTATGAGTAGTATCTGGATAAGAATTTTTCTGTGACTATCCTAAGTTTAAAGAACATTTTTCCCTTATTGGCATTAGATATATATTTTATTTTTGTTTTAAAAGGTCATTAACCCCTCGTGCTAAGCTAAGATGCTTGTGTTACGAGTGGGTTCACGTCGGTAGTGTAATGGGTGGGATTCGAACCCGCAACCACATGATCGCAAGTCCGACGCCCTAGCCATTAGGCTACCGCCGCTTAACTAATATATTACCGCCGCTTAAATAAAATATTATAAAAAAAAAACCAAAGATATGGAGGATAAAGTAAATAGATTGACACAACCTCGCTTTGATGGGCATTTGTACCTGAATTGACGTCTAACAAAAAGCGCTCTGGAAATCAATTCCGTGCTGCAATAATCACGCGGCGCAATCGACGCAGGTCTATGCGGAATTTCTTTCACAGATGCAAGATATACTGCAGTTTGCGCCCGGTGAAATTCCTTTCCATGTTTTATCGGCGACGCCTAAAGAATATAACCCTTTTTTTAGGCCCCGAGTCGTCATTTGTAAAAGGATTTTGACACGCCAGGCTTTAGAAGTAGGTACAGTTTGGTTTTAGTAATAACATTTAGGAGATAACGAGTAGGTAAGTAGTTTAAAAGGTAAGGGAAATTCTCCGCGCATTTTCCTCATTGCTGAAGGTTTTTATCACCTGAACAAAGAGATATCACTAATGTCACTTCATAGTATAAAACAAAGTCGCTTCCCGCTGCCTGTCTATCTCTATGCATGCTTCGATCTTTTAAACAACGCAACGGATTTTGATATGTTTTTTTAATAGACAGAAGGATTGAAGAGGAATTCAAGAGGTTTATATTAATACAAGTGCGATGCCGTGGCGGGTCCACTAGTTATCTAAAAAGTTCAACAATAAACTGTAATTTGAAACTTTTGTCTGTTATGTATATATATAGGATAAAAAAATTGAGATGAAAATTACGGTTATCTGACGACAAAGGTACCTAGAGCTTAGGACAAATTCAAGTTATGCTATATACTCAGTATTGCTACGTTCTAGAGAACCGATCAATTCCTGTCTTCATGCGACTGTCAACATGACAAGTCAATTCAAATGAAACATTAACTGAACCGTTACTAACTACGAACACCCACGTTTGGGGACGAGGCTCCACATACTGAGTCTATTTATGACTAGAATAAATTAATTTAAACTTAGAAACGTACTGAAAAAATAGATAATCATATATTATATCATGTTCTATACATTTTACTAAAACAAAAAATAATGGGTTCAATGACCTGAAGAAAAACCTATTATTATTTCTCAAACAGCATGACAACAAAAATTGACATAGTCCCCGCAAGTAATGAAATACTAACTTATTCATTCGCAGGTTCGAAAACCTACAGACAAGTCACAAACCAATGTGACTATTATGAAGTTACTTGTACCTACATGTACCACTGTCATGGACGACAGTCCAAAAAAATAAAGATTATACTTGCATTTTGTTATGTATGTTCATTCTCATATAGGTAGGTGAGCGCGGGCTGCAACCCGCCTACCCCGCGGGATACTTACTCGTAAGTGATTAAAGATCAGTGTGCAACGAACTTGCTTGTTCGATTGACACTAACCCGTACACTACCCAAGGTTAAATACACAACACATTTTTATTTTATTACATTGATATAAGCCTCTGAAAGCTACAAATCGCGTTTCAGCCTCCAGCAGTGAACACGCGTGGTCGACAATGCTCGTTCCTTCTCTACATTTTATTCTACTCTAGTACAGTAAGAGGCTGGTTTTATATTTATCATATACGTACGCTTATTTACGGATATTATGGCCTTCTAACATATAAACCATGCTTATCATAATTATAATATTCATATGAGCATTTGGCTCAGTCAGTGATAAAGCGGTCTAGAGCTCTTGTTTTCTGTGCCAAAGGATTTAAGTTAGAGTAATGTATAAGTCATAGATACAATCTGCACATTACTTATCCTAAATCTTTTGGGGCAGAACGAAATTATAGTTGCAACCGTTGCAGCGTTTTCGTGCCTCGTTTTATATCAGATTTCCTGACTATAAACCTAAACCATTAAAATTTAACTGTTTTGAGGATAAAGCGCTGCGATTCGTCGAAATTAATGTATATTTTGCTCTTAATTAATATTCACAATAACTCCAAATACCTACAAATTATTAAAACGTAATGAAGCCAAAGCGATCTTTAAAAGAATATTATTCCTATTCTAATACTTAAAAAAGGGACATGAACCCGATCTATGTTCCTTGGGGATAGTTGTCCAGTTTTATGCACCTGTGCCCATACCATGAGCTAATTAAGCAAGGTTGTTGCCGCTGTGGAAGCGAGACAGCGCTATACAATGCACGTAGAAGCGTCTCGCTTCCACAGCGGCAACAACCTTGCTTAATAAGCTCATGGTATGGCACCTGATTGCCTAGTAGGACATCCGCACTCCTTTTAAAATAATCCTGTTTATAATACACACATAATCAAAGCAGCGGCAAACTTATATCATTAATATGTTAAAAACATTCTACAATTTTATGGTTTAAATAAATTAAGTTTACCTTAGCCAGTTAAAATATCTCCTAAAATAAAAGGCCCTTTCGTTGCTATGTATATTTTAATGCAGTATATTAAATGATGAGATATATGATGAAATATTACGGCCAAAACGCCTGTCAAAAACTAGGAACTAATAAATAGAAGCATAATTTACAACCTCTAACGTAAAACATATACTGAATTAAATGTATCCTGTAGACATCGGGAATGTATTACTAGACACCCAATTAATTAGTCACACTCAATTTGAGTTTTGATTCAGCTATTCATAATCCAGAGCGTGGTACTAATAGAGAAATAAAGCAGTTATGCTCGTAAATTGAATTCCTAACATAAAATTAATAGAACCTTCAAACACTCAAAGGAACTTTGTGAAAGCAATTACATTTACAAAAGAGTCGGTACCTAGTTAATTTAAACGTATAATTATGGGACTCGACCTTGGTGCTCAACATTACGTGTATCCGCCTTAAAATAAACTGGGAAACATTATCCTACCAGTATCCTTAAATAAAATCAAAATATCGTTTAATAAAACAAGGAGCTTTTGAGAGTCAATTGATTATAACAGAGAAATATTGCAGTAATAAGAAAATAAATAAAAATGAAGGAAAAAGTTTTTAGTTTAGTTTGGTTTTAATTTTTAATAGGTTTAATAGTCTGATAATATTTTTCCTGTTAATAAATACATTTATTGATATACTTAATGTACCTTATTAAGTAAAAAGTTCCTATAATTCTCTCAAAACTTCAAAATTGCAAGTATTCAATAAACGCGGTAGGGATGCTAAGTCTTCGTAAATAAAACATGTAAAGCATTTAATGAGTTTCCCTTAAGTCTAAAGATACACAGTAAAAGTGTTACTCGCAAATTACAGAATAACAAACAAGAAACTCTGAAATCGCCAGACAAACGAAATAATGATAATAGAAAGACAAATAAAGAGAAGATGTGCATATAGCGCCAACAGCAGAAGCGGAACGAGCTCAGCCAACGAAAGCACAAAGTTTTAACTAAACTTCACCGCAGATTATACGGATAATTTGATGGCACGTTTAATTCCCTTCGTAATAAGTTTACGGATACTCTACACAAGGTATAATTTTCATTTATATGTTTAATTACCATAGGAGTAACTTTTAACCAAAGGCTCCGCATAGAATCGACTTCCCATGGGTTCCATTATATCTTATGGTACCCATTGGCGAAGGGATTATTTGAGGGTGGCCCCTCGGTCCGCGAATGTAATCATCAATAATAATAGAGCTAAATTACAGCAGCATATCTAATTAGTACGTACCTGCTTTAAGGGTCAAGGGTTTCAAATTACGTTTTCCACTCTTCAACGCCAAATAACATTAATTTGGTGTATTTTGGTTGGAATACGTTGGATAAATTCTAAATTTAGTATTTCGTTTGAAGCAGATTTTCGGCCGAATACTTTACTTATCTGATCAAATATAGAGGCGCTTCTCCATTGCGACGCACGTGGCAAATAAATTATACGCTCACGTGTATGTGGCCACTTGTTAGGGTTTGTTGTGTTTCATGCTTAGCGTGTCCGTGGGTATCGTGGATGTACACGTGCGTAGCACGTCGACGTACGCCACTGCGGGGCAGCTCCTTTACCCTGACCAAGCGATCGTGTTTTTGTTCAGTGTTAAGAAAATATGTATTCCAAATTATTGTTATATTATAATAATATAACGTCTTGAAACAACTCACACATAGCCACCTGATCCCAAACTAAGCAGAGCCTATGGCAACCAGGAAACTGATAAACATACTTAGATATTTCTAAATACATACACATTATAGATAAATTACACCCAGACACAGAACAATAAATCGTTCTAATCACACAGAGATTTTTCCTGAGTGGGAATCTGACGAACTCCGGTTTGGCAGTCAGGGTCACTAACCACTAGACCAACAGGCTAGTAAAATTGTGAATTAGCATTGTCTGTAAATTTTCAAGAACTCATCTTCATCTTTTACCATCAAGACCATAAATAGAAGCAATAATGTAGACGAGTTAAATAAGTTTTTTTCTTACAGACTGGCATCATGTCACTACGTGCACTATACGATCTTTAAACTTAATACCCCGAGCGTGGTGTACGTGCTGCCAACATCCCGCAACGAATAAAACGTGGACGATAGATGTGCGATAACCTATCCACATAACGTCGTTTTCTACTTCAAAGGCAACATATTGATGCTGGAATTCTATTGAGGATTTAGCTGTCTATCAATACTCTGTTAATAAATAAAATAATTATTAATAATTATGAGTGAATGAGCTGTGACATTTATTTAACTTAATTTAATAAATAATGTAATAAAACATATAACTTCTTACGAAAAAAAACAACTAATACCTATATCCGGTGAAATGTGGCTGTTTTAAAAACAAACTTTAAAGTTAGGATTAAAAAAAAACATTCCCATAAAAATTACTAATATTATGAGAACATGTCAGTAGAATATACAGAAGTAAGCACAAAGTTCACAAATTAATAATCAATACACAATTTTCTTACCAGATTAAATTTTCGATGTCGATAAATCAAATTGTATTCACAACACCATCGCGTCGTATTTGTCGCCCACAACGACCAAGTAAAGCCGTAATTCTTACACCTTTTCAAATTAGAATTCAAAAGTGATGAATGTGCAAACTTCGTTTTAAATAAATGCTTTTGTAACCATGGGTATTGATTCGCGTAGTGCAACTGGATTTTCAATAGAATCGCTTCCTAGCGTTGACTCAATAGACAAACGAATAAAGGATGAGTGAGTGAGAGAGTGCTGTTATTCTATTGACGTTAGTACAGGTTGTGAGCTGCTTCCAAACAAAACATGAACTATACCGTAAACGGAAGTCTGTATCTAAATACGCTTTTTAAGTGTTTGTGAATGACTGCAGCCAAAAGTAGGTTTCAGGTAATTTATAATAAGAAAAGGCAACAGCTACAAAAAATGAGAAATCAATAAGGATAGAAAACATAAAGTCCATTGCAGGTTTCCACGGATAGCTACAGTACAGCATGAGTTATACATAACAAAAATTGAAGAAATTAAAAACATAATTTGGTTATTACTTAAATCAAATAATAATAGTAATAGAATATATTTAAACATTAGTAGACAAAGTGAAATAACAACAGTAAAAGCTATTAAAAACCGGAGTAAGAATGTTAATGTGAACCACATTGTAACTATATTAAATCACGAATTATTGAGAAGGAAATGTATGGAAATTACTAACTGGTATTGGCAGCCAAGCCACTAGCTATTATTAATTATTGTACGTCTGTCACCACTATGAAATTTCACGTCGTAATATGTGTGAAATTTTGATACATTTCAGTTGAGTTGCGTTATACTATGTGTGGCGGCCAAGTGAGTCTTTTACCGAAACATTACACACAAAATTTAAGTAACATAAAAGCATGTTTCCACTGTTCTGTTTAGAAAGATTTCCATTGAAACAAATTTCATTTGGTAACAAAACAATTTTTGGTCAGCTTCTATTCATTATTCACAGAAATAGAGAAAAATGTCAGAAACAAAAACAAGGATCTACCTAAAGGATAATTTATTATTTGTTTACATGACCTGATTCTTTGAAGTAGGTTTAAAAGCTATTCTACTGTATTTTTGATAATTAGAATTCCACTAACTAAAATACAGTTTTATCAGGTTTTAACATTGCAAACTGTGTACCCAAAAACATAAACTATAGATTCAATGAAAATAAAATGAAAATGAAACAAAAGCGACACGGAAATTGATGACCATGTCTGCTCTTTGGTACAAATCAAACTGTATCATTCGTGTATCGTAGGTTAATTGCAGTGCAGTCCTGTGGTTTAATTTCGTGTGCGCCTGAGGCTATAGACCGACAGATGCGAATATTTGTTCCTGATGTTGGTATTATAATAGAAATGTCGCGCGTACCTTAACTATTAGGTTGGTAACGGCAGGAATTTGCGTAAATGCTGCAGTAATCTAGGCAAATGTGTTTTGCGCTAGCTTCGTATTAATAAATAGTAGCTTTGCACAAAGGTATAAATGAACACCAGTGCACTGGAATGGTAGTTTATAATAGGCTGTTAGAATTCTATTAAATTCCTGTCTATGATAAATTCAATATTACATACTAATTCTGATCATTTTGAACATCGTTTGTACTTTACAGACTCAATTCATCTGATTGTTTGGTTTGAATTGAGAAGCATTGAATTTCTATTAAATACAAACAGATCCCGATAAGAATAACAGAAATAACCGCGTTACTACAAAGGCTGTCACCGTCAGTTTTTCCGTTGTTTTCCCTGAAGAATTTTTCCTTACAATATGTCTATGTGACAGGTGCCTGACAGATGCCGATCGATCAACGATTAAACAACGAGGTACGACTGAACACAGATTGTTGGGAGATAACAGACATTTTTCTTTCACATTGTGTCTTAAAAAAACCTTCATGTTCATAGAATTAATCTTTGGAAGATGTATTTTGCTTTGTCTTTTAGAAATAGCTACCTACCGCTTATTTACTACATATAAATGGTAAAATGACAAAAAGATAAGCACTTTAATTTGCGTCGGGCTTTTTATTTATGTTCATAAACGTTTCGAGCAAAATATTATTTGACTGGCCTGTTGGTCTAGTGGTTAGTGACCCTGACTGCTAAACCAGAGGTGGTGGGTTCGATTCCCACCCAGGACAAATCATTGTGTGATGAGCATGATCATTAGTTCTGTGTCTTGGTGTTATTTATCTATAATATGTATGTATTTAGAAATATATAAGTATGTTTATCAGTTGTCTGGTTGCCATAGTACAGGCTCTGCCTAGTTTGGGATCAGATGGCCGTGTTCGAGATTGTCCCAAGATATTATTATTATTTTATTATTATTCTATAAATAATTCCGAATTGTACATATAATGGTAAGAAAAATTGTAGATAATATTCAGGGAAAATGAAAACTCTAAAGTTTCACTTATTTCTTGATATTAAAATTTTCATAAAGCTTTAACTGGACATAATGTTTTAAAGAACCTTTGAGCTGTACCAAAGAACTAGTTGGAAATTCATGACGGCTAAAAGGCAATAATAAAATTCAAAAAGACGTTTCAGTATGAAGCGTTTGACATCGAGTTTGTGAAGCCATTTTCATTACACATTCAATTCAGAGCTTTAAAATCGTTCCAAGACCGCTTACTCAGTTTTATAGTATAATACCACGAAGGTTTGAGTCCGTTTTTTGGAATAGCTGGTTATTTAAATTTGTGAATGTAGGATTTAGTACCTACATATTATTATTATATTTAATTCTTTTCAAACAGTTTCAAACACATTTCTGATACTTACGTACCATATAGTATACTTAGTACTAATTCATCAGTCATGATGTCCTTCAGTAATTTACCATATAAAATATATACCAGAAAAAAATATTAACTGATTCCGATCGATCAACGATTAAACAACAAGGTACGACTGAACACAGATTGTTGGGAGCTGTTGGGAGATAACAAACATTTTTCTTTCACATTGTGTCTTAAAAAAACCTTCATGTTCATAGAATTAATCTTTGGAAGATGTATTTTGCTTTGTATTTTAGTAATAGCTAGCTACCGCTTATTTACTGCATATAAATGATAAAATGACAAAAAGATAAACTTTCATTTGCGTCGGGCTTTTTATTTATGTTCATAAACATTTCGAACCAACTATTTTATCAATAAATCCGAATCTATACTAATATTATAAAGCTGAAGAACTTGTTTGTTTGTTTGAATACGCTAATCTCAGGAACGACTGCTCCGATTTGAAACATTATTTCACTGTTAGATAGCCCACTTATTGAGGAAGATTATAGGCTGTAATTTGCCGCGGTAACGGGCACCCACGCGGGTGGAGCCGCGAACAAAAGCTAGTTGTACATAAAATGATAAGAAATTTTGTAGATAATATTCAGGAAAAAAGAGAATACTTAAGTTTCACTTATTTCTTGATATTAAAATTTTCATAAAGCATTAACTGGACATAATGTTTTAAAGAACCTTTGAGCTGTACCAAAGAACTAGTTGGAAATTCATGACGGCTAAAAGGCAATAATAAAATTCAAAAAGACGTTTCAGTATGAAGCGTTTGACATCGTTTGTGAAGCCATTTTCATTATACATTCAATTCAGAGCTTTAAAATCGTTCCAAGACCGCTTACTCAGTTTTATAGTATAATACCACGAAGGTTTGATTCCGTTTTTTGGAATAGCTGGTTATTTAAATTTGTGAATGTAGGTTTTTGTACCTACATATTTAATTCTTTTCAAACAGTTTCAAACACATTTCTGATACTTACGTACCATATAGTATAGTACTAATTCATCAGTCATGATGTCCTTCAGTCATACACTTTATAAAGCAACTGAGAAAAATATTAACTAATTCCAAAAGTTTAGGACGCGTTCTCAATTCTGTCAAAATTATGCTGTTTTTCGGTACATATTGTGACTAAACTAAATCAAATCAAATATAACTAATAACTCACACGTATAGATTGGTTCTTTATCTTCAAACGCTGGGAAAAACATTATGAAGATTTATAGTTTTTTATATAGTAAAAACGATCTTCCGTTGCCATTTTCAAAATTTTTTACGATACTAGGTTGTGTTTCGGTACATTTTTTGTTCTACAAATTACATATTTTAAGATTTCTAAAAATACTGTAAGTAGGCAGATATAGTTTATTCTAAATCTGGGAGAACAAATTATGTAAAAGTGTCACAAATAGTCGCAGAAAAAATACAAACTGAAACTAAATTTTTCACATATTTTTCTATTACGGACCCGCGGAAGCCGTTTTTGCATGTTATAGAACCGATTTCATGATTTGATAAAAATATATGTAAAAGATACATCTTTTCCTGAAGGCTTTCACTGGATGGAAACACGATTAAATAAAATTTTATCGATGAAAAAAAAATCCGAAAATAAAGTCGACTCGCAAGCTAAATCTCGTTTTATACGAGTATCAATACTCCATTTCTTTTAAAATTAGTACCAACTAGTAGATAATTCATTTTAGGAGGGTTCTCAATGATGATTCCGATTTCTAAACGTCCGTAATTAAAATATCGAGCATTTTATGTGATTTTCTATGAAATTTCGATAAACGAGCCATTTGTCAGAGTTGTCAGTGTCCTGCGGGACGTCATCGAGGTAGGGCTTATGTCAAATTTTTTCGCACATTATCGTCTGCAGTTATGTGAATAATTTCAAAAGAAATGAATTAAACTGTGAACCATTATTACTTTATAGCTTCTTCGACCATAATTTGGATAAAAGTAAATCGAGGACGTAATTTATTTATTTTCATTTCAAAATTTTTGTCTTATGTGTAGCTCGAGATCCGGGGAAAGATTGTGACTAATATTGTTTTCAAATTAAAACTTTATAGGCCGACCAGTTACCGAACACTATATATTTTTTTTTAAAGTAAGGTAGTGGAGTTAAAGTTAGGTAAAGAAACATATCAAAATAGCAAGTGCACATATATATTAGATTATATATTAGAAATATTACTGGCATTGACTTTCGTACATATTATATCGTAAGGCAAGTTACTCAGGACCTTGAAAACTCTCTAGGCAATAAAAATTGGTATCATTCATTAAAGAGTCCGCTGCTTCAAACATGAACCAGACTATCCAACTGTAAACTTTTCGTTTCGATTTGCGCGTTTTTTTTACGTAAGTCTTAGCCAGGATAATGCACACACGACATCTGGTATTGCGGAAACGCATAAATTTTGAAAAAAATATAATCCTAATTCATATTTGACTGTTTTTCTTTCAATTAATTTACTTTTTTGTAAGATAGAATTGGGCTTCATGATTAATACCATAAAAGTACAAGGTGCTCATTTTCCGCATTGTATTCAACGCATAATTTCAAAATATAATAAATGTAGAATTACATATTGCTTTTAATTAAATAAAGGCATAATTCCTTTGACCATAATTTGCTATCTCCAGTATTTACAGTACTTGCTTAAATCAATCAATCAACTCAGCCTATCGCGGTCCACTGCTGGACATAGGCCTCTCCCAAGTTGCGCCATAACACCCGGTCCTCTGCCGTCCGCATCTAGTCGGACCCGGCTACCTTTTTCAGGTTATTAGTCCATCTAGCTTATGGGCGTCCTACACTACATTTGCCGATTCGCGGTCTTCACTCAAGGACTTTTCAGCTCCAACGGCCATCAGTTCTTCGACAGACATGACCAGCCCACTGCCACTTCAGCTTACTAACTCTGCAAGCTATGTCGGTCACTCCGGTTTTCTCCGGATAGTCTCACAATACTAACTGCACCTTTTAAGTACCTACCTATTATACAAACTTGACATATTTTGCGTTTTTGCACACATAATATAATACTTCTGTCATTTCTATTTTTTTCTTTGCACGCCTCAAAAGCGAAGCGTTGAGGTGGGTATTACTGTCAGTTTACGCACACCGAGTGATTCTCGAACTTAAAATATCACTTTTTTTATTCTTTATTGCTTTTATAAGTGAATATAAATAGACAAATGTTGAGAAAAAACACTATTTTTAACACTCATGATATTTTTAAATCTCTTTTTATTATTTAAACTAATTAAAAAATTGTTTAAAAAAGTTCTGACTTGGACGTCCGTGTGTCTTTATGTACGGATCCCGTATCTTGTGGTCACGATAACGAGCGAAATACTTCACTTATCGAGTTGGTTTTTTTTATAGGCTTCAGTATTTTGAGGAATAGAAGCCTATTACTTTTCACGGTATAATTCGATGTAGTTTAATTATTATTTACAAATAATCTTAATTTTATTGTAATGAATGAGATTATGAGGCGTGCACTTTTGAATTTTCCAACTATTCTTAAATCTCCACTCATTGTCGACTCCAGTGAGCTCACTAATTAATATAATACATATAATAATATATGTCATGTAAAAGTGATCATATTATGCCACTTGCAGAAACATTTTTTTTTTCATTTAAATGTATAGTGAGATTAATCGATTTTAACACATTTGGAAGGTGCCATTACATATAAAATTTAATTAAAATTGGCTCGTGTTCGCTATTGTTAGGGTCAGACAAAATAAAACCGTAATTTGAAGTACTTTTAAATGGTGTAGTAATATTACAAATTTACATACTCACGAGGACACCATATATATATATACCATTATTTTTATTTTGACGGACTCTATTCGAGTAGCGTGTACACCGGTTTTCAAGGTATCGCTTGCTCTGAGGTCCCGGGCTCGATCCCCGGACGGGTCAATGTAGAAAAAAACACTTTTCTATATTGTCTCGGGTCTGGGTGTTTGTGGTACGTTCTTTGTCTCTGATTCCATAACGTTGTACATTTTTGATATTTTTTAAAATGTTTAGGGAATAATTTCGCATGAATAGCTTTAATTATCAGTATAAAAGTACTATCATTTATGTGGTAAAATTCACCTCTATAAATTTTAAATAAACAATTTTAAAACTTACTCCGCACGTGTGCTTATTGTGATATTATAAAAGTATAAACATGTTACAAATATTACATCTATAATGCGTAAATCGTCAAGGAGTACGATAGACTCGATCGAAACCTTACCTGAATAATAAAATATAATAAAAAATATGAAAACGACACCCATTGACATACATAGTAACTGATGACATCTCACACCGCCCTAGCGCCCTGCGCCGCGTCTTAGGAATTTTCGATAAGGGTCACGTGTCCCGACGCGAGTTTTAATTTTTTACCCAACCCAAAAAGTGCACATCGCAGCTAAAGAAGATTTCACTTCAAAAAATCTTCCTGTTCAATCACTTTATTGGTGAAAACTGCATTTTATGGCTCGATAGATTATTATTTGCTAAAAGTATGTCCCTCGGGTCTTGGTCTATAATGCATGCTGACGTCATACTGAAGCGTGCCAAAATAACTTAAGCTCAGTGCTGCCTAGTGGCCATTATACGCAACTCTCCTCTTGCCAATTTGACCGATCATCAAGGAGAACGCGTCCTTAAACAGCCCTCTAAATTTAAGGAGGTTGTAAATAGTTAAACAGTTTTCTCTATTTTAATCCCCTTGGGTATTAACAAACTTACATTATGCTCGTCTAATCTACAGTGATAGCAAAAGTTAATACAGTCAAAACCAGGAATTATTCTACAGCGTTTCGTCGCTTTATTCGTTGGATATCAAACGCCAGGCAAGTGCGATGATTGCTCTGATATTGGTAAGCCGGCCGCGATAGAAGGATTACAGATAAGTAACGTTGACAATCGGTAGCCGATCCTGTCGCACTGTCTATGGTATCCAAGTAGATAAACACGTCACTTTGGGTAACACTCTTGTTTTTGTTTGTAATCTAAGATGCGGTTTCCACCCCCCGTGTGACGGTGCACGTAATTATCATGGTCGTAATTAAACCTGACAACTTTTACTGGATTAAATTAGACATAATTTAATCGAGTAAAAATATAATTTTGGCATATTGGGCGTGTTCAAATGTTAGTTATAAACCAATGATTTTTTCTTCATTTGATAAAATTGATACAGAAATTCAAATCGCTTACAATTTTACTACACGAATGTGCCGAAATTCAAAATATTTTACACCAGACACCAAAACAAATAGAACTGTGCACAAAATCCATAGTGGTAGCTCTAAATTAAATCTTTATTGCATCATGTACTTTGCAGAGTTTTCGTGTGATTTGTTCAAACCTTCAGGATAATAACTAAAGCAAATTTAAGATAGTGACTTCCCTTCGCGCGATTCGTACGACAAACGTTAAAGCAATTGTCCTATCTGTGGATATCGAATGCTAATTCACCGCAGCCAGGTGAGATAACACCAATTTCCGATACAATCCCGCTTCACTCTCAATTTACCGCGGATTAAATTGATAATTACATTCCGAAACAAAATTTAATACATTTTGTTCATTTTTCATTGTTCACATTTAAATTACGGCGAAAACCCATTATGGTATTCATAAATGGTCCAATTTATATCAGCCTTAATGGTTATGCGCTTCAATACCCATTAAACTGATTGAAAATAAATACCACCGACATGAGGAGATGCGAAAAATGGACCGTTATCAACGTAGAACGTAGAGATACTGTTACTTGTACGTACAGTAATGTAAAAGTGTAAAGATATACACCTTGGGGTTAACTTGATTAGAGTGAAGTTCTTAGATTGAAAATTGCTTTTATCGTAATTATGGATAGATATTCTAAACGTGATCGTGTAAGTTTTTATTATTCTAGGCCATTTGTAACCTATAATTTCGCAGACAGGTAAACCGTAGCTTGAATTAATACTTATCGGGTAAAATGAAGTGAATAGAAAAGCAGAGGGTGACTAGAGAATTGTGTTTTTGTATATTTTACTGTTTGTGTAAAATTATTGCATGCGACACATTAAAATATTTGATTTTTCTCCAAATTTGTCTCTATTCACCCTAAAATATTGCTGCAGTTACCTACTGTCGATTAAGTAGATACCTATAATTTTTGGTTAGTCCCGATTGGTTTCGTACTTGGCCTGAGTTCTAAATCATGACCTCACGCGGCATTGTCGTAAGTTAAAAAAACCTGTCTTGTTGTCTGATATATTTACATTATATATGTACATAAATTATTAAATAAGAAAAGGTAGGCAATGGTTGGCTTATTGTTTTAAATCATAGGACTTGGCTGGTTGGGTTCCGAACCGGCAACCATATAACTCATGTGCCATTAGGTTACCGTCGCTAATACATTTATATCGTCATATCGTCTTTATGTTTAAATAACCTCATTACACATGCCCGTCCTATCCTGAAGGATATTTATACCTAGACTGAACCACAAGTCTATCTTAAACGCCATTTAAAGCGCAGCTGCTGGGAACAGCTCCGTGTCTCGAATTAATTGTAAGCCGTAATTGAAACATACACGATGAAGCTGAATATTCAGGTCGGGAAAGTATATTAAGCAGACAGGACGTTTGTAATATTTTTGCATTAGAAAAAGCTTCTACAAAACCCTTTTTCGAGAGGAACTTTTTATTATGAGCATCATTTTGTAGCCACATTAGCTTCTAGATATATCTAACTACCCTACATAACCGTGGCAAGTCTTTTAACTGATAATCAAGTTCTAAGTCAAAAGTTTAGGAGATACATTTTATCAAAAAGCACTTACATGAAGATACAATCATCTTCGAAGAAACTCTAAATAAAAAATAAAAATAGAATAAGACCAAAAACGCATATTATTGATATAATTACAAAAACCTACTAGTAGAAGAGGAATTTAGACACACTACGAAACTTCTCCAACACCTAACCACATCAAAGCTGAAACTTTAGTATTCATTGTCCAAACGAAACAGCATAGGTCATATATCGAGCAATGTGATAAAAACAGAACCTATCCTACAGTTCGAGGGCAACAAGGTCACGTGACCCCGGACTACGCACCGCTTCGCTGCCGGCTGCGCGTCCTGCACTTACCGCTTCCGAGCCGGACGCCGCTCCTTTGTGTCGTCATACTGCACTTGTTTGCCGCAGCTGTGGCCGGCGGATGTGTAGTGTACTACGAGGAGGTTCTGTTTCTACATGCTTTATTGAGTTTTCTATAGTATTGCTATTAAACTATGTTTAATAAATTATTTTATCTCTATGCGTCATTTAATATCCTTGAATATCCTGTAACTTTCGGAATTCCAGCAAAATATTGTTCTCATATAATTTTTAACAAAATAAAGGCACCTCTTAAGAAATCATTATACTCAACATTGTGGACCACTTTTATTATAGACTAACACAGATATCTCCAAAAAAACGACACATTTGCGTACGAGGTGCGCAATTGTGTCGTTTTTTTGACAACATGTCGACATGTCGATTTTGTTTTCGCAATTTTGGGGTAGGTCTCATAGTAAAAGTTGTTGACAATGATGAGTAAAATGTCCCCTTAAGAGGAAAAAGGAGGAAAAATAATGATTTGGCTCCTTTTGCTTACATATTTGCATTTGCCTGTGACTTATGATATTCTAAGTTCTAATATATCTTTTGAACACTAACCAGCAGTAGCGAGGCGAATCTCGCAATCGAGAAATCACAGAATCTAAAAGTGTTAACCCCATTCATTTCATTGACTAATGACAGTCACTTTGTCTAGTGGTCCCTAACCACTCCATCGCTAAGCAATTCCACAGAGAGAGTTATTTCCAATAGTTTACAACTGTTCTGGTCAAAGGTTTCAAGGCTATGAAGTCGGTTATATTGATTTCACTACATCAACGCAACGGTCTAGATTACATTTCTGCTATTCATTTTCTCATTACTTTTATGATTTAACAAATTTATTATAGCGATCGTTTGGAATAAGCTTACTCATATGCAATGTCCGGAAACGACAGCTTAACATGACTGATTTATTTTGTCCATGGGAACTCGAAAAAACAACACAATACGACAACACACAAATCCGTTTGGCATTCGAGTGGTTGGCCACGCATTGCGGTCGACACTGGGATATGGGCCGTTTTTATCCGCACAATGCTCCTCTATGATTGGACAACCTATCTACAGATGGCACCTATATGTAGCTACGGGAAAGGGTTGAATCCAGTACATTATTCACTGTTCCTAACAGCTGTCTCTAATTTTGTTTTTTAAATGGCTACACTGAATAATAAATGCCGAAAATTTGCAAACATCCTACCAAATATTGTTTTGATATTAAAATCTTGTTGGAGAACAAAATAAAGCATAATATAAACTTCTCCGTACATACCTACTCTGTGTTCTCTTACAATTGTATTTTTTTATCTACTGAATTAATTTTATAAAAACGTGGAGCTTGTTAAGTTTGAATAAACTTCAGTGTTCCACGAAGGTGTCGTTTAACTTCCAAAAGAAAATGACAAAATAAATTGGATTAGTCAAAGTCCAATTTTTCAGCAGTCAACTGAAATAGTTACCCGCATGAATTATGAGGTTTTGTGAAACTGCTACAGTATAACGCGGTTTTGTTATACATTTTTTATGCAGTATTATTCTCTCCCGGTCGTCCTAGTTTCATAAGGAAGTTTATTCCCTGTACATTAATAGTTATAAATAAAGTAAATCATGGAAAATATGGTACTCAATGGTTCAATATTGTCAGCTTTATTAATTCTTAAATGCCAACTTTGTCTGACGTTCCATTCTACTTAAATATTTGCCTCAATTTGAAAGGTTACAAACTACTCCATCCTGCAGTTTATTCAGCCAACAATGGTCTCGCCGCAAAGCATCAATTGTTCAAAATAGATCATCGAACATTAGCTTTGCGGCATGCATCAAGCAATTCTCACATTGTTCTACCATAACTGTGTTTCTATGAGAGATTGAGAAAAATATTTCAAATAGTATTCACAAATCAATAACCAGCACTCTGGAGCCCAGCTGGGTACAATCGGAGCGGAATGTATTACGGATGCATCCATGCAAATTGCAATTAGTGCTTGTTCATTTCATTTGAACTGCGTATCGTAGTGACACGTTAATAATATATTTCCGTCTCACAAAGGAATATGAGTATGTTGATCCGGTAATGCGTGTTTTGTGCCAAATCCGATTCGCGTTCATGTAATTAAATGTTGTATGTAGGACTCAGTATAATTACTTTTGTATTATGCCATACATACTTTATGTACCTTAATATAACAGTTAGGAATCAAACAGTATTTGGGATATATATTTTCAAAAAAGATACACTTCGCCATAAAGGAGTCTTAATATAAAATGACTAGCGGTAGCCCACGACTTAGTTCGTGTGGTTTGGGTTATCGCGGCAAAAAGTATCATATATTTCTCAGGCTCTAGAGTACTCGAGACTATCTGTTTACTAAATTTCATTTAAATCGGTTCAGCAGTTTAAGCGTGAACACACAGACAGACAGAGTTACTTTCGCATTTATAATACTAGTAAGGATTTAACTGAAAAAAGAAATTTCTATTTTTTCAATTTGTACCTTCAAATCAAATGCCCAAAGCATTTGTTTTAGAAATTGTTATTGTCAACATTATTGTCATATTTTACGCAACACAAAGCCCCAGTTGACAACAACCGCTTAAACTTCGTAACCCTGAACCCATAAATTTAAACAATCAGTTACAACAAGATGTTGTCGTGAATCACTTTTGTAAACTTGTTATTAAATTGAGTGTATCCTTGTTATCCCTTCGAGGTGAGATGTCAGTCAACATTTGTCCACCCACTTGTCAGAATTAAGTAGTACTTAACCCAGAGCAAATTCACCTTGAATTACTTGTGATGCTAAAGGTAGGATACGAGCGAGGCTGGAGGTTCGAGGTGTCAGTCCGGCTGTCCATTATACCCTTTCCCCATGATTATGTCGACACTGCGTCAAACATATATTTAGATCTGTATCTAAATGTATTTCGGGGTAGGTACATGTGTGGCCGGTCCTATTTCCAGTCTTAAAACATAAAGTAACTACATAATATATGAAAAAAATAATTTATAATATTACCGATCTATAAACGTCTCACTACTTGGCACAGGCCTCTGCCCATTTAGAGAAGGAATAAGCATTGATCACCACGCTTGCTCCAGCGCGAGAGATTTCAGATTCCAATATTTTGGAATCCAAGTTTCCTCACGTAGTTTTCCTACACCGTTTGTCTTGATAGCTTAGAATGATTAATAAAGTACGTATTATAACTATGAAAGAGTTAAATTGGTACTTGCCTGGGTTCGAACCTGCAACCATGAGCATTCGAAAAATGTCATTGAACCGCTTGGCCACATAAACATTTACAAAAAGAAATAACTGACACGAATATTGAAACCACTCCAATTAATAAAATTTATTAATGGTTGAAACACTGTTGAAATAAACTACCTTTCATACAAACTACAGTTCATACAAACACTAGAACTTGCTTACCCCTCACCTTTGATCCACGATATTAGATATAGCACGTAGACACTATAACACAGGACGGACACTTTAGATAAGTGTCGGCCCTAACGTCCCATACAGTTGATTTAATATGCACCCTTAGCATCTCAGGATAAGGGAACTATCGAACTATGCCTTACATAAAATTTATCATTGAGACATTAAGTACCATAATTATTTAAACATATTTAAAGCATCTATTTAGGAAACAAATCAATTGTTATTGAGAACCTGAAAATAAATATTAAGCACCTCGTAAATACTTCAGCCGTATTTAAATCAAAGCAGAGACACTCGCACGCAATTCACGATCCACATAGCTAGGTGCAATTATAAAGATGTCGCGAGGGTCACTTAAATTTACATCGGCCTGACGACAGGGTCAGGAGGGGACTAAGTGGGCCAATGCAGTTACATTACAATCAGGCCACGACGGCGCGCGGTAAGTTCATGGCCAGTGCAATTTGCACGCACTCATGGTGACGGGAATCTCTCCACACTTCGATTGACACGCACAGCTATAAAATTCAGACCATTAACGACGAAAGGGGAGTTCCGCTAAGCCTTCTTTAAAAGGTATTGAGAGTCACCCTCAACATTTTGATGAATGCTTTTGCACATTCGATGAGCGATTTCAAAATCGACGTTCAATGTATTTTTTCTGTCATCGTTTGCCGACATAATTGAACATGAATAAAGCTCGTTACCGAGAGTCCTCGAAAACGATATGAAAATTAAACGCAGAAAGTCAACAAAAAATACTACAAACTAAAATTGACCTGGATAGTGCAATACATAACGTTATTAATAGAATTAACACGGTAAAGGCCGATCTAAAAGCGGTACTAACATGGAACGTGAACACTTTTAAAGAGTTTTCTCTTGAATTTTTTGGTTTTCAAACGAAAATCCGGCGAGTGAAACTTTTACGGTAAGATTTATTTCAAGGGTCGGCAAGTGGGTGTTCCATCTTCATTTGACGGCGGCGACACGTCACCGGTGTCGGGTTAGAGAAATGCGATAAATGACACTATTTGTACAGATTTGCGTCCGCGCTTACACCACTGACAAATTGTGAACTAACCATTAGGTGCAAGAGGAGGTTAAAACAATAGGTGCAAGACCCATTTCCCTGGATAATAAGAGATTCATGTAGACCTAGAGTAAAAGCAGGAATAGTATATGATAGATATTATTATTATCTAAAGAAATGTATGATATCCTACACTAGAAATACGTAAACAGCATAGTCAACATTCTCGGCAAACCCATCTATAATTTAGCAATGTTTAGAGAGAGAATGCACGAGGCGATGACTCTTGAATGTCCCTTGGAGCGGACCGAACGTGTTGTAGGTATAAAAAATTCAGAACGTTCGTTATGATGAGCCGCTGGCGTCGCATTGCAGGCTGCACCGATGACCTACATCCACTCATGAAGCCGAACTGCTCTAAGATTACCGCACACAATACACGAGTGTTTGACACAGGACGGTAATGTATCTTACTGATGTATTACTTGGGCGTATTTTTATTTTCTTGTACCATATTTTACATTAATATGAAACTTCAATAAAATACGTTTTGATTTTTTTTATATTATCTTATATATATCTATTATCTGAATATTAATATATTTTTTAGGTAAAAACCATATGTTTTAAAATAAAACGATTTTTAATGTGCTAGAACTGATAAACTGCTCCATTGAGTTACGAAGTATCAATACATTTTTCATAAATTAAATGGGCCACTTAGATATAAAAAAATATTTATTTCATATATATTCAGTTAGTACTACACTTATCTATTAAAATTTTAACCTTTAAACACAGCTTAATCTATAATAATCTATAAATACTCTCCTTTGAGTTACAGTTTGGTCATAGACCTACATTTTTGTTTGCTTAAAAACGTATTTTAGGACAAATTAGCCAGTAAAATCAAAGAAAATTTAAAAGAATAAACATACATATTTATTTATTTGGTATTAATTAAACGTTAAATTAGGAACATATGGAAATATCTTTACTTTCTTATCACAAAATAACTAAATGGAACGAGTAAAGCTTTGTTTACAACAAACACAATGAGTGAAATGTTACTCAGTGGACGTAACGCTTCTATGTGAGATAATAATACAAACATGAATTTATTGGGTAATTCATTATCCCTTTCCGTAAATTTTGATTTAAATTAAAGGAAAAAACTTTAATCTTCCTTTAAAACTGAACAAATTCTCTATAGAAATCGTATTACTTTGAATTTTCCTTGAATATAAACCGTTAATCAGTGGAAGATTTCGACTGTACCAAACTTACTTTCGCACTTTTCGGCTTCTCGTCACGGTATGAAAAGTGACTGATAGTTTTGACGTTTGAAGTTAGTATTGCTGCATTGAAAAATATACCTAGATTCGGTAGAAATAAATTAAATATAGTAAAAAATTGCGTAACTCAGTAGGAATTTTCCACCTAATCGAATTTGGGTTACAAGAAATAAAGTCGTATTTCGCATTATTTACGGTTGATATTTCCGTGTTAAGCGTTATGAACGTTAGCAAATATACAACTGTCATTGGATTCAGTAAAAATTTAAAGTTTTTGGCGGAAAAAATGCCGTAAAATTAAGGATTAAACCACTGTATACAATGAGTTACATAACATTTTCCTACTTTCGTCTACTTACAGAATATCATAAAAAATATAATATAAGGAAAATCTCACAATAAAAATCATATTTCGATACAAATATAAACACTTAATCTTTATTTTCTATACGCATAATAAATATTAATAATTTTCATCAACTAATTAATAGCACAAGTGACGTGACAGGTGAAAAAATGCAAGGTACAAAGAAAAAAAAATACGCCCACTTACCTATTTATTCACGTGTGTAAAATATTAAAAAAAAATCTTTGAAATTTTTTTCTTATGATATTGCGCAAATTGATTACGGCATTAAATTGTGCGTAACTAATAGTTATTTGATTCTTAGTATTAAATCTAGTTGTTTTATTTTTATTATTTTTCGCGTTCCTAAAATTTTTATTATTTACTATACGGATAAAATTAATACTAAAATATGCCTACATTTCTAATTTCTACATTGATATTAGGTAAGCTATTTATAAAGTAAGAGCTTTAATAGTGATATATACTAGCTTTTACCCGCGGCTTCGCTCACAAGGGCGTCGATTATAGTGGCCTGAAATAATTTTTCAAATCGAACCAGTAAAATCTGCAGATTAGTGCATACAACCAAACAAACTGGTGTACTTTAAATTTATTATATTACTTTAGATAAAAAATAAAGCTGTGATAGGCACACATTTACCACGTTGAACATATAAACAAAAGAATGTAGACTAAAATAGTTTCCATGTTTTTACTTAGCCTAATTCCTTCAAGCTAATGTAAGTCATGGTTTCTAGTTTTTAGCCATGCCAAGGCTTTTACCCTCGTTGTAATGGAATGAGGTACCTAGAGTGCACTATTTAAAATATACTACATACTGTAAGAATAATGGGAGGTGTACATATTGAATACTTAAAAAGTTTCTAAAACTAAAACGTGATACATTATTTCAAACAGTTCACATTTAAAATCTTATTAAATTGTTTTGTAATTATTGTATTTAATTGTTACTGAATACCTAAATAAAAGAAACCATTAAAGTCATTGTAATCTATGTAGTGCCGAAAGGAAGAACTAATCATAAAACGTCCTGCACAACTGTTAAGAGGTAGACGACCTTGTAACGTAAACATAGCCGTTGTTCCTTTCAAATGGAATTTGTTTGAATGAGATATTTTTGCGCGTATAGTATACTATAGAAAATTTCTATATGAAACTGTGGTAAGCTTGTAACTTGCGACGCATTATTTCCTTCGCCTTTTCTTATAATATAATTAAAAAGATACAAATTACAGAGTCCGACTGCTTTTGATTATAAAATTAAATTATCAAAAGATGCATAATGACATACATACCTCAATATAACTATACTATTGTAGTAAGTAGACTGGTGTCTACTATAAAAATAAATGAAAAATATATCTATCAACCTCTAAATATCTCAAGGTACTTATTGTACTAGTGGATATAAAAACCACTTTTCCTTAAAATACTTAAGTAATGTATTTCGTTGAGTGTTTATACTTGCCTCAATTTATTGTCCTCACTCGATCGTATTCTCTAAAGAGCGTCCTTATTTTCCAAGAAGCTACTTTATGTCGGGGAAAACAACCGAGAAAATGGCTATGTCTTACAATAATATACGGACTTCGCACACTTCGATAATATATAGGTTTTGTTTCACCCACTCTCCAAATCATAATCGCTGGGAAAGTGGTAGTCCAACATAAAAGTGCTAATCTTATATGTATGGCTTTTAGTTCAGAGGTGATATCGTTAAACCAGGATACCTGCTCGTATTTTAATATATTTAAGACTAGCTGCCCGCGACTTCGTCTGGGTGGAATTCAGAATTGGGTCCAAAAAGAAATGGAAAATGAGTGAAAAATTGAATAAAATTTTCACCCGTGTTATAGCTTGCGCTGTAATAGAGAAAAATACTAAGTTTATAAGCTGTCTGCCGACGGCTTAGCTCGGAAACCATTTTCAATTTACCCTCGGGAACTACTTAACGAATCGGGCAAGGGGTAGCCTATGTTCTTTTCCATGTCAAACGCTTCATGGATGCCAAATTTCGTCCAAATCCGTTCAGCAGTTTTTGCGTGACATCCAAACATCCAAACATCTATACATCCAAACATTCACACTTTCACATTTATAATATTAGTAGGATTTCAATTATTCATTATTATTCATACATCTAATGAATTCGATCGGAATGGTCATCGGCATATAAATATAAATCTTTTTTTATGAATGTAAATGTAGGAATGTGGTAATAAATTAAAATACTATAAATAAAGGCACTACATAATATAATGCTAACCCTAAACTGTCATCGTCATTAAAAATGAATACAGTCTCATAATAAATATGACACATGCAGCGTATTAACTAAATGTGTATAGGGCACAATAAAAATTAATATCAATACATCAAACATTCATCATGATTGATTAAAAACACGCACAGACAGACGTACCAAGTTATACAAATGTATTGAATACCTCGTGTCCGATTGTAGCGATAACGAGTGTCATTATGTGTACGGGCCTTTACGTAGCGTAGGCCTACGAGTGTGAGCCGCTACGAACTTGGAATAGTCGACGCGTAGACGTTGCGGACCTACACACGACTTCGTTCTATCTGCGTTTGAACTTTTAGACATTAAAAAAAATATTTCATATTAAAATTTAAGGTACCTACATTTTATTGATTGGTTTTTGTTGATTGAAATAAAAAGTTTTGTAAAATAAAGTTTTGTATTCAGATGGTGGCCGAAACAATGTTCGGCCTTTCAAGGATTGTCCTGAGTGTGACGGTCTTCATCTCGCTGTGTGGTGAGTACCTCATACAGATTATTTTACAAACTTTCGCATTTCTAATAAACTGAAAAGTTTTGCAATAAATGTTGAGTGTTGTTGTTCTCTATCGAGCCATCTCCTTGTATTCGTGTAACGTGTGGCGGTATGCGTTTCCGTTGAACGTTTTGCAGATAATCTCTTTACGAGCTTGAAACTTTGACAAACAACTGAGTAACTAAAAAGTTATAGGTTTTATGTGACCTCTTTTTTTAGAATTCATTCAAAGCTGGTAAAAATGGTAATAACATTTTACAAATTCTGTCTGTACACATTTTTTTTTTTGACATTATTTAACAAGTACGTACCATATTTAAATATAATCTTGTTTTGTGTGGTACCTAAATAATAAAGTATACTTGTCTTGTAGTCGAGTACATCATAAGATATTCAGCGTCTGTCGCGCGACCTTCACGCCAGATGTATGGCTCCCATGGAACTTTACATCGCTTCTATGTATTTTTGCGATTGTATATACTACAATATTTGTTTCCGGAGAAACGAGTACAAACAGACGTAATATTTAATCATACTTTTATTGATGGAAATTCAAGGTCAAGAAATTCCTAAGTTTTATTTTAAAATGGTACAAGATAAATGGTAATATTCTGAAAAACGTCTTCTATATCTGATGGCTGATTCATCGAATTATAATTATTATATTTTCGTCTGGTGAAAGGCTCTAGTTTAATATTTATTGTCTGTTATTGCCAAAATACCTTTTTTTTTTACAAAGTTGAACTTTTTTCGCTGCATCCGCCAATGGCAATTCACTTGACAATGATATCCCGCATTATTAAAATTATCTTTCTTAATTCGATTATTTAGTTGCCGCCTTACCAGTTATCTTGGTAGATTAGGATGTAATATATTTGTTGTTTGTTCAAAAACTAGGTCGGAAGTACACAATAACGGAAACAACAATAAACCTATTTTGCAATTTACCCACATAATCATAATTCATTTATAGCACTTCTAGAAAAAAAAACTTTTTTATTATAATAAATCCGAAACTATTGAAACTCTGAAAGATACAGAAAAAAAAAATACTGAAACTTCCAATAAACTATTCATTTTGCTGTTATTGTCAGTTAATGTTATATTAATAGTTAAAAATATTGATTTATGATAACGTCCTCGTCAACGTTGTCTAACTTATTGTTACCGACGTGTTAAGTTTACCCAAATAACCTAAACCCGTAGCACGAATACTACCGACAAAGTTATAATTAGTATGGGGGTTTTAAATTTAGAACACCGTTCTCCATACAAAATTTGACGCTTCGAAACGAATAATTTTTCGATAAAGTTAGTTAAATCGAATTCGAAAAACTGACACGAATCACTCATGGCTAATATTAAACTTTTAACTCTCAACAATAAATATAAGCTGCTAGGTACAATGAAACGATTCATGCTTTAAATCCAATATTTGGTCGAAAAAAAATATTATATGTACCTAACGGAAAATCATAATATGCATATATTTTATATTGAGAAATAAGTAGAGCTCACCTTTTTTTCAAGGAAAAAAAACATTTGCTTTCCTCTAACTTTATATTATCGACAGTTAATGATATTTACGAATTATTAACGAACATTATTGGGTACTACAAAATGTCGAAACATAGTTCAATCTGTTATTGACACGATTGGGTCAACATTATCTTTGGTCGCGACTCGGTACCAACAGATCATACGAGTCAGTAAGAACAAACATTTACCTTGGCACACGGAGGAAGAGTAATCAACACGGGACCAGCTGCAGCGCCTGAATTAATGATTATGTGCTATCCACTACTCATTGCCGAGTGAATTAGTAACAAGCGCTATTGGTACTGGACACATTGGACGGCTAACAAATATACGAACAATACTCTGCGGTAACCTAATTTCAAATTATTGATGGCCCCGTTTCCAGTATGTGTACAAATTAGTGTGTTTTGTTATTGAATAATTTGGAAAGTGGAGTATGGAATAATAAACGTTGTTACCACAAACAATGGCTTACACATAAGTAGATTGAATTTCAGTATGTTGTTGTATCATTTTCTTTTATAAAGTGGGGGCGACGAAATATCTACCAGCTGAAGAATTTTACAGCTTTTTTCAGATAGTATACATTTTTTACACTACGGTAATAGACGTTATTTATACAACTATGATGACCTATTTGGCGCAGCAGTTAGTATTCTACGCTGAGGTCGGCAGATTACCTTCCCGCTGTACAATTTATAACGTTTTCTAAGTCTGGGCCTTTGTGCATATGAGATTTATCTTTGTAAACACAACGACAAGGCAAAGGAAATCTTACCGTGGTTGATTGCCTTGCCATGTAATGTAAGGACACCTACTACAGAAAGATGTCTGTGCATCTATAACAACACTATTTATAATCCGTTGAGCGCAGTTGCGATAGTTGGTAACCTACTTTTTATGTGAATGTAGTTATAATAATTATGAATTTCCAAGTCTCGTTTTTCATCAAACGCATACAACACTCTTTGTCTTGTACTTAGATGTCCATAATTTTTATTAGAGGCAACCAAATAATTATCCTAATAAGTAGGTACAGTCAGAATCAGATTAACAAACATCTACAAGCAATAGAATTTCATAAATTGATTCTTACAGATTCTATAGGGATAATGTTGCGTTAATTTTTTGTGATAAAGCATAGATTAATAACATCTAGATAGATAATCTTCACACAATCGCGTAGATAATAGTGAGGCAAAAAATATTGATGTGTGTATCGAGCATTAGGTACTTTCATAGTCTATATTTCTTGCTTTTACCTTTACCTTTTAGCTTAACCGCCATTAAACTTAATAATATAGATACTTGCACTACCGCTTGACCTTGACGTTCAACTATGTTGATATGGCACAGTTTGAAGTCCCTCACTATTCTTGCACGTACTCGATTTCTAGGCGTTGTATTGCTATGTGATAAGGCTAATTTGTTTCCTGGTTGCAACAACGTGTTGTAGGTGTTCTTTGTATATCTGATGGTATTAGATTACATTAACTTTAGTTGCTGACTGTACCTATTTACTAATTAAGTCCTAAAAAAGTGTAAGTAATAAAATGAGACGAAAAGAAAATTGTGAAGTGGCTCAAGATGGCAGGTAGGCGCAGCTACTTACAGTAAAATTCGACCCAAAACTCACTCAAGGAAATTTCAAGAGGAACTAAAATTACATGTTAATTTTGAGAACAAAACTCGTGAAGCCTAAAACATCATTATTATGCGTAGCGGAATTTGTAAGCATTTCGAAATATGTAGGTCTTAATATAAAAAAGGATATTTAGCCCTTAGAATTTTGACGCAATTTTTTTATATGGGATAAGGCAGGAAGAAGAAGAAGAGTACCTTACCTGTATACTTCATACCTCACAAGACGCCGCCGTCTGAAATTATTCAGATATATTAGTTTTAGTAATATATATTTTTGGATTATTACAACTAACAATGTTTTCATTGACTGTACTTTACAATTGGCTTGTACAATAGATTTTTGGATTCTATTACGAGTGTTCCCAGTCGCCGGAAGAAAAATTAATAGTTAAGGCATCCGGCGACTGGAACAGCGGTTCGAGTTAATTGCGGTCCCAGTCGCCGGAAACCTTGCTTTAGCGACAACAGTGGCGCAACTGCCTTTTTTCAAAGGCACTATATAGATAGCTTTCTATCTTTCTCACTCTTCGGAAGGTCTCCCGATAGATACAGATCACAACCAGTTTCTATTTATTTTCCAAAATATTATATTTTGACCAAAATCGATTGAAATAAACAATATGCACTAGTTACGCTATAATACTAATCTTTTTACATCTTTCGAACTCATACCCAAAACAAGATACATCACTGAAAAGAAAAGTGACCTACTGTTGCTGACTTGACCCAACTTACGTACTAGTAGTACATACACAGAGTAAGTGATTATGTAGGGACTTATAATGGTTACAAGTTCCAATCTACAGTCGCAGTCAGAAAGGAAACAGCAGTAGATCCTCAAGATAACGTATGTAACTTATATACATTAAATTTTACGTAATATGATAGAGGTGGACGCCAAAACGCCTTAGAGAGCTCACGCGTGAAACTTAGTGCTTGCCTCTGTGGCATTTTAAAATATAGCGCAGGTACCGACGGCTTAGCGACTTTACGAATACAACCACTTATTTTAATGTAGGTAATAAAAGGTACAGACCTACTTACGATATGAAATGGAATGATGTAGGTTGAATTTATTGTGTGTACGACGCGTGAACGGTAATAGCCTCTCCACAGGGGACTTATGATCGTATGTAGACTCCTGATAAAGAAAAACAACTGCCTATCCCATCGAGGATTTGCTATCGGGCTTAATTAGGAACATATCTTAATTCACCTAAATATAGCTATAAGTACCAACCGTTTCAAGTACCTACGTAATAAGGTTATTAGTAGGTAGGTAAACATTTCGATGTATATTATTTAATCCATATAGTGTCTCAACTCTCAAGACAATAACGGGTCATGCCACATGCCTTCAATTGTTAAATGAGCCGGATTTGTAACGGTAGGATTATCTTCGAAAGTATGTACCAAGTAGGTACTACTTACTCAAGACAGTCAGATACGGACATTAGATTGCAGTACCTATTCATACAGATCAAAATAGCTGAAAAATAGAGATAGAATTACAGTACTACTTAATGTAATTTATCTCTATGAGCTGGGCGAATACTGAAACTTTCAATCACTTTGAAGCTTCCGTTAAGTGTCATGCTGTCTCTGTCACTTTAAGGTGTGAAGTAGCACCAGATAGACATTTAAGAAGTTAATAAGCGTTTCAGTATCATTTAGAGAAGGACTCAGTTTTGATCACCATGCTTGCTCATTGCGGGTTGGTAATTTCAGATTCCAATTTTAGGAATCCAAATTTCCTAACGATGTTTTCCTTTACCGATTATCTATGGTATCTTAGAATAATTAAGAAAATAGGTACATATAACTTTAATAAGTCACATTGGTACTTGCTTGGTTCGAACTGCACACTGTGCATACGAATCCGGTCATTGAACTGCTAGTATGAATTTGATAGAGTATACCTTAACTTTACAGGGCCTACAATCGCCGAAATCGGGCGTCGCTGCTACTGGTGCGGGCCTATGGCGGAGCAGGTGCATCGCAGTCAGCGCGCGCCTAGCTGCAGCAGACCTTTCACCGAAGTCACAGACTGCGACCCCGGCTTCCCCTACTGTGCTGTTGTGGCTACATCACCACGTTAGTTACAGCATTGAACACCGCGCTTGCGAGAAATCACCTTTTCAGAATACAATTTTTGGAATCTAGTTTCCCTTCACCAATTGTCACTGATGGAAAGTTCTACCTGTAATGGATTCAACGTAGTACACAAAAATCCATTCATTAAACCTCTAGGGCAGAACACTATTGTTATTTGCAATTAAAAGGCAAATATCAGCTTGTCGATTGAAGTCGTTACAGTTACCAATCCACTACTAGACGTACGACTTATTGAAAGTTACGCTACAATAAGCATTTTTTCTTGAGCCCTACACATGCAGCTGGACCTAGATACCTTCTTCAGGTAGTACCGGTTCATCAAATTGGAACGTCATATTTCTATGCTAACTTACTAATTATCTTCTCACGCCGACTAACTACACCATCAATATTTACTCAGACGGAAAATACTAAGGCATATTATTACCTAGATAATTTGTTGATGTGGATATTATTATACCTACAATTATTTTCTACTTTCACAGCTTACACGGAATCCAGATACTGTGTGAAGTTATATCAAGACGAATGTTATTCCTTGTACTGCAACTCGACCAGGACGTGGCGCATGACGTGTCCCTGTCGGGGCGACCTCTGCAACGGAGTCAACAGTGAGCGGGAGGCGGAAGCATTCGGCATACTACCTAGGCTAGTGGCCAAAACACACAATGCTAGAATCAAGAGAGCCCTCATGTCTTCATCAAGTTTTATAAGCATGAACACAAACCGAAAAAATCAAATCGACAATAGCACAGCCCAAGAAACGAAGATCATTCCAAATGATACTAATGTTAATGAAGAAGTAGATAATATGCAAAACAAAAATCAAAGTGATGATTATATTGCAATGAACACTCAACTAATTGAGACTACTGCTACTATAGTGGCAGAAAGTAACGACGACAGAAGTGAAATGAGCGAAACGAATCCTACAGTAGAAGTATTAGTTAAAACTAGTCCAGTTATTAACAATGAAATCGATAATGAAAATGTTGAGAACAATGAAAATAAAGAAACAAGTATACAAATAGATATACCTCCTATAAATGTCGAAAGCAGTGACCTCAAAACTGATATCATTCTGATGAGTAGTGACGCTACCGACGTCGGTAATGACGCAAAAATAAGTATGGAAGAAGTTCAAACAGCAGTGCCAGACATGAATAAACCATCAGAACAAGCTACTATGGCAGAAACAACTACAAAAGCTACTGAAATGGTTGATGAGCTAAAATTAAATGAACATTACGTTAAACCTAGTGAACAATTGCCTACGGCCGAAGCACTACAACATAATGATACGCCTTCTACAAAACCCACTGAACATATGACCATTGGCACGACTTTAATGACTCTTGCCCACATTGATGTAACGACCACTGAATCAACCAAACCACGCAATAATACTGCTGTACGATTCGACGCACACATACTTGCACTAGTCGTTGGCATCATTTTGCAATATTAGATTTAACTTGTATGTGTTTAGTTAATATTTTTCGAATTATTCATTCTCAAAAACCGATCTCTGTAAGTAATAAGTAAAGCTTTAAATGTTAGAAATTAATGTAGAAATATTTGTAGCGCTCATTCATGTGATATTAGTATAAACAAATTGTATATATTTTCAGCAATATTTTTAGAAATAATCTTAGATATGATTGGCGATTTGCACAACAAATAAATACGCACAGAGGAAATTCACATAGTTTTATTTACAACTTAATCAAATGTAAAATCGTAGTGTTGCGGTAACTGCCGATTACTAGGCTTAGTTTCTAGACTTTTCGCTCCCTGATTGTATGCTTCTCTGATGTCGGATTCGAAAGGTTTATCAAACTTGGTATGTTTTATTGTTGGGCCGTAATATTCAAATGTTGGTGGTGGTGGTATTTCAACACTAGCTGGCTCGTGTTTCCTCTTCTCCACATTTTTATTAGACGGTACAGAATCCGTATCTTCTAATTCATTGACAATAGGCGTCGGTTCTTGAGCTTTCACGAAGTTTCTGTATTTCACAGCTATCTCGTTCTTCTTAGATGACGAAAAATAGAGACCTTTTTGTTGTTGTGTTTCATTTAAATCACCAATTTCGGGAGGGGGCGGCGTTTTAGGTTTAGGTCTAACATCGGCCCATGTTTTCGTAGCACTTGGGTTAGATCCCACAATTTTACCTTTATCATCAAACACGCTAGCGTTACCTGACGTGGAAGCTTTCGGTGGAGCGAATTCTTTGATTCTCTTATCTCTTTGCTGTTCAACATACTCTTCTTGGGTCATTTCTCTGAACTTCTTGACCTTTCCTTCGACGCCGTCCTTGCCTATATCCCACTCACGTATGTAAGCCTCGCGTAACTTCTGCCTCTCCTTTTCTTGCTCTTCTTTAAGTTTATTTTCCTCTTGTTTAGCTTTGGCATCGGCTTCGTTCTTTTGTTGCGTCAAAAATGCTAACAGACAAGTTGTGAAGTCTTTTTGAGTATCTGAAAATATTAATAAATTAATTTTATTGCAAGTATGTAACTGAATTCTAATGTTGTAAAACAGAATACTCTACTTTATCTACTTGAGCAAAACAAAACTATAGGTACTAATATTTTTAGTTTTCCACATCCATACCTAAAAAACACTCATATATCATATAGATAGGTCATACAACTGTTTTGAATTTCAGAAGATACTCTTATTGTACAAATTGTTAGTAATATATGAAACAAAAATGGTTAACCTTTAGGTTCCTCTGGAGGCAAGCCCGCTCTAGCCCTCTGCCGCGCACGTGCGGCCGCGACCCTCGCCGCCACCATCTCATCTCTCTTTTTCCGTATCTCTTCGGTTTCCCTCTGAGCCTTCAAAGTTTCATCCCGCCGTTTTATAAGCTCTTCCATTTGCTTCTGACGCTCCGTCTCATCAGTACTAAAGGAGTAGTAGCCGACACCGTGGATTCGGGCCTCTGTAAATATCATTTTTAGTTAGACACAACAAGGTCTATAATTATTAACCACTAAATAATGATATGGACAAAGTTGTCCATTTTATGGACAATCATACAACTGAGAGCCACAAATTTGCGGCAGTAATGTAATTAAATTATTATTTCATGGTGAAGGTGAAGTGTTTGCATTAATTTCGTAAACAGGCGTTAATTGTTTGTTTACGAAATTATTGCAACTGAACTTATCATTCTGAAACCTAGCAATATAAATACAAACCGTCAAACAGCAAGTCTTGATAATGGATGTCTTTATCTTTAGCCAGCAGTTCCTGTTCCTTCTGTTCCCACTTCTCTCTCAATGATTGCAAATACTCATTTGTGGTTTGTACTAACAACGGTTTTTCTTTTACTGGTGTGATTACTTCCTCCTAAGAGCAAAAAATATAGAATTATTTTAGAATTATAACTAGCTCGGTAAATGTAGTAGGTAAGGTTCGTTCTTGAGGGTCCTACCCAAAACAATGAAAGACATATTACTGTCAATTCCGGGAAAAAGAAAGTGACACTGTTCAGAAACTTCCAATTTTACTATGTGTTCCTAATAAGGCGTAGTCAAAGAAATAGCAAGTTGAAATTTTATTATCATCATTAGCCTGCACGCCCTCGTCCGAAAATCGGTGACTTTTTTTAGGTGAACAATCGAAGAACGTCGATCGCAATAGCGCAACGCACACGTCCTACAAAAAATCGGCCAGAAACGTATTAAAATCCGAATCGGGATAATTGGTCCAACAAAAACACTGACGGGCCGGCTTAGTCTTAGTTATATCTGAAACTTAGATCCCGTGGGCTTACTACGAACTCTTAAAGCAAGGCTCTTTTAATTGTGAAAGTTAGACGGTACTACGTGACGTATATTGCACCGTCTCGCATCCACAACGTTAGTTAAGCAAATAAGTTAACAGCTTTAAGAGTTCATGATCCCCCTTTGATGCACTTAGGAAGCGGTGTTGCGTTGATGACCGTCAAAAAGTGCTACTTAGTCCTACTATTCCTATGAGGTGAAGAATAAAACTTAACACCCCCCACCTCCCACCCAAAACCACATGTTTTTTTATACCTACAATGAATCTTGTTTTTTTTTTAAATTATCTCTTAAGGCGGTCGTTGCGGCTCGCGTCGTGCGGCCCGCGGGGACTTCATTCGTTGGCAATGGGCAGTCAAGGTCACACTAAAAGATATACTATGTACTAACAAAACCTAAAAGATATTAAGATCTATATTCACCTCAGGAGGTTTCTCTGTGTCATCATTATCAGGAGTCTTGTCTTTGTTAATAGCCTTCATAAGTTGTGCGTCCCTTTTCTTGTACATCTCTAGGTCTGATTTATGACATGTTCGTGTCCGCCCGAGACAATCAGTGAATTCAGTCCTAAATTAAAAAAAAAACACAATTACTATATGTACAGTATGGTGAAGAAATTTATTCTTGCTTCATTGCTATGGAAAAGAACCTGTAGGAAACTAATGGTTATTCATAAAATGAAACCTCAAATATAAGCTCTTTCCTGAATCAAAATCATTCTGTAGACCTATGGAATACACTATTAATATAATTCCAAAAAATCTACTTTTTTATTGTAAACTGTTCTAGAATGAGTTTCTTCTCGTGTCGCGATTTTAGTAACCAAACTCCTCCAAATTGGCTGGACTGATTTCTATGAAGTTTTGTGTATATATCAGGTAGGTCTGAGAATCAGCCAAAAACAATTTTTCATACCCTGAATGATAAGGGTGACCATTTCAGAATATGGCAAAACTATATTTGCTGGGTCAGCAAGCTCTTTATATAACCAAAAAAAAACGATATACACTTTGTTTATAACATATTCAAACTCAAGGTGTAAAAATATGAGATTTTAAATACCATTCACTATCATCTTCATTAGGATCTGTTTCAAAAGCAAGTTGTTCTGTTTGCTCAACATGTTTGACAGGCTCCGGCTCCTGTTGCTTCTTATTATTAAAGTCCACAAGGAACCTCTCAGCCAGCTGGGAGTTACCGGCATTGTCTGATAGATGCTCATATAACTCTGCTTTTCTCTCTAAAGCTAGTCTGTAAACATAATAGTTTAGTTAATGTACAAACATAATTTAAACATTGTGGTGGCCTGGTGGTTCAATGACAAGATTTGAATGCACATGTTTGCGGGTTCAAACCCAAACCCAGGCAAGTACCAATGTGACTTTTTCAAATTATATTTACTTTCTCAATTATTTTTTGACGGGCCTGTTGCTCTAGTGGTTAGTGACCCTGACTGCTAAGCCGGAGGTCGTGGGTTCGATTCCCACCCAGGACAAATCTTTGTGTGATGAGCACGATCATTTGTTCTGTGTCTGGGTGTTATTTATCTATAATATGTATGTATTTAGAAATATATAAGTATGTTTATCAGTTGTCTGGTTACCATAGTACAGGCTCTGCCTAGTTTGGGATCAGATGACCGTGTGTGAGATTGTCCCAAGATATTTATTATTTATTTATTCCAAGACACTATTGGATAATGGTGAATAAAACAGTATGAGCAAACCAGATTCCAAAAAACATGATATATTTCAGCAAGCATGTTGATCAGGCCTGTGCCCAGCAGTGGGTCATTTATAGGCCATGCTTTCTAAATGTGGGTTAGCAAATCCTTTTTCTTTTATTCCAGGTTTCCTCGTGATGTTTTCCTTCACCATTTATCAATGATGTCTTAGAATAATCAAGAAAATACTGAAGTTAGAAAGTCAGATTGGTACCAGCCACTAATGGGTTCGAACTTGAAACCTTGTGCACCCAAACCACTAGGCCACCACAACATGTTGTTTGGTGACATTAGTATAGTTCCTAGTATGTATTTAATTAATAAATTACTCATTCCTTAGTAATAAAGATGATCACTTTCCAGCAGAAACTTACTTGGATTTCCTGCAGGCTTCTAATTCCTCTGTATCAATTGCTTTCAACCTGTCCTTAAATGTTTTCTTGTACTCCTTATTTGCCTGTTTTTCATCTTTGTCTTTTTCTCTTACTGGAGGTTTAAAGTTCTCCAACTTATTTTGTGGCAGTTGCTTCTTTTCATTCACTTCTTCTTGCTTTCTTAATAATTCTGCCTTAAGACTAAATAGCTGGAATATTGAAATAATCTTGTTGAAATAATCGATCAGGTACCTATTCCCAAAGATAGAAAAGTTTAGAAAAAAAAGAGGAGCCAATGCCCAGCACTGGCATACAAAATAAAAGGTTGTGGTTTAAAACAATCAACCTACTGAATTATTTTTATTATTGGCTATCTATAGCGGACAACTCAAATTATCTGTGGCAAATTTTGTATAGCTGTCGGTCATCAACTATAATATAACAAAGTTTTCAACGTTAAGGGACTACTTACCGTAGATTTATTAAATAGTATTTTCTTCGAACTTCCATCGTTCATTGTGGCAGAAAACTACTTAACAAGTTACTCTATAAAAGTCTAATTCGCAATCACAAACAAAATCATGAACCATCTTTAACTTTAGAAGTATTGATTCATCTCTAGTTGATAGTTCTGCTTTCTAACAGTATCTTCATTATAGGTATTCCGTATTAAGTGAGTACTGAGTTCCACAAAATATTAATAATTGTGAGATTTGATTTCAATTTTCAACACAATTGCTATCTTCACTTGTCAAAATATCGATAGCTTCACTTCAGTTGTCAAGTGTCAACACGTCAACACAGACCATACTGGCGTCTGTCAAGATGTCAAGTGTCAGAAAGTTTGACATTATAAAGCTGAGTCTCCACCATTGATATAAAATAATATTATCTATCTCAATAGTCTCATTTTGTTGGCAACACATGTTGGAAACGGTTTAACTGTTTTTGGAGGTACACTCTGAAAGAAAAATTTTAATACGCTTACCGTAAATATAAAGTGGCTCTCTGTGGTCCGTGGAGAGGCTCAGTTGGAACAAGTTATCTTTAATTATTATCTCTCTTTTGAAGTGATAACTTCTTATGGGTAAACCTATTCATAACGTAACGTTACGGCTCGACGCTACTCTGTCTGGCTTCCTTTTCTTTCACGCATGCTGCAGCAGTGTGCATCCTCTCGCCTGCCTACTGCTGCCGTATAGTTCAACTTTGATTAGTTTAAGATATCACTTCTGTCGAGCGTCCCGCGACGATTACGTTTTTTTTGGTACAAGATTAAGCAGTGATCCAAAATCAAAGTCGGTCATACGATAAAAGTATCTGATTTGTCTATCATTAATGCGGCATACTTGCAAATAATCTCTTCCCAAAGCATGTTTTCTTTTTCTTCCTTTAAGACTTAGTCGTAATCAATACATAAGCTTCCGTAAATACTGCGGCTGCGGGCGTACTGTCATCGTCGTTCGAAGGTGATGTATTATTGATTAATCTATAAAAACACTTTACCGCGGCAGTCATGCAATCATGCCACACGCACTCGGGGACTGCCGCGGTAAAGCTATTGCATAGCATTTTTTATCAAATTATGTCAGTAAAACACCGTGCCGAACTGAAACGACGTTAGACGATGCACGGTTTTCAACGCCGCACCGCTGTGCCGGTCGGAGTGGGGGGTGTTAGGTTTATTTTCGTTAGGGAATTTCTTGATTCGGTCGCCGCGCTCAAATCCCGCGATAAAAGCTATGCAATAGCTTAAAAGAAAAAGTGTTTTTCTTGTCATAAATATTTCATCGTCACACATGGCGCTTTTCTGACAAAATTACGAATACGCGCTGGAATCAAGTACCAACCATCGTTGATCAAAACTTGTTTTTTAGTGCTTTTAACCTTCGAAATCGAACCATCGTATGGTAGCCAACGCTGAATATCCATCTTTAGCGATCGTTGGGCTGGTGTGTAAGCAGCATAACAATAATCAGATCATTTCAGTTAGGGACCTTACGCACTAGCGGCTAACCGCGCGGCTAGCCGCTTTTCCAGTTTAATATGCAACCGCTTATGATTGTACGCACTTAACCGCCACAAAATTTCAACCGCGGCGGTTGAATGGAGAGTCGCGGCCCGTCTTACGGCTAGCCGCCATCTTGTGTTTATTAACCGCACTGGCGGTTAGTTTGCGGCGAGCCGCCGGTGAAGTATGCACGTGTTTTCAGTTGCGCAGCCATAAACTTCGACACAGAGAAATTCATTGTTGAAATTCAACAACGAGAAGCTATTTGGAATTGTGAAGGAGCAGTTTATAAGAATAGAGATTTAAAACGGAAACAATGGGAATTCGTTTCGTGTTTCTAGTAAAGGATGAATCCAGTATCTTTTTTATTTTTCTTTCGTTGTTTTCGGGAGTAAAAATAAATAACACAAGCTATCTCGACGGCGTCCATTTTGTTAATGGGCCATGCGCCTTCGAGCGGTCCAACCGCTTAACGCGGTTTCATTGCGGCTGACCGCTATGGCGGCCAACCGCGAAGAAACCGCGTTAAGCGGTTGGACCGCGCGGTTAGCCGCCCCCGCGGTTAGCCGCTAGTGCGTAAGGGACCTTAGACGCGTCTATATTGGAAAAAAACAAAGCTATTAGTTAGTTTATGGCTTTCACTGCAGGTAGAAAAATATTATAATTATAATGGGTAAAAAATACAATGCTTTCTAATTATGTAGAAGAAAGCTTACAGAAAATTCAAAAATAAAAAGTACTTGTATTACTGACTACAAAAATATTGCTTGAAGAAGTAAAAAGAATCAAACAGGTTTATGTAGTATATTGATAAATTTTCATGTTGTTAAACTGTTTAAAAACTTCATAACCATTTTTAGTAAGTTTAGTAAGTATTAAATACTCCGAAGGTAGTCGCAAGTGCACATACTAAAACTAAAATTTTGACGTCTGTGTATTGACCACTTGCAGGCTAAAAAACTGCTAATTTCATGGTCATCTGACAACCATCTCGCTGGCCGTGACGACAGAAATTTCTACGCAACGACAAAAACGGAATCTTTTGTGTACAAGCAAATCTTATATATATAATATAGTTAACTGTCTTGTCATATGAAAAGTTTCATAAGAAATACACATCACATACAAACGGTACCTTTATAAAATTAGTAACAAATAAGTGCGTGAGACCAAAATGTCAACTCCAGCCAGAAGACGCCTGATGAGAGATTTCAAACGGTTTGTACCTAAATAATTCTTACAAGATCTAAAATATCTGCTATCGGCAATGTCTTTCATGCATTCTTTAATCAGTAACCATTAAAATTTCCTTTGTGCAAAAGCGTACTGCTGATTCATCAAATTACATCACAGTCATTTTAATCGATTTCTATTCTGTTCTATATTTCAAATTGGATTGTAAACAGAAAAGTTTACAAAAGAAGAGGCTCTTTGTGTTGAACTTCGAGTGTAGGGTACGCTATAAGTAGACATAGCTACGTCATTCTCGATGTCTAAACGTCGTTTGTTGGTAGAAATTATTTAGGTTATCCAAATATAAATCGTTTTGGACTAAAAAAATAATATTTTTTGTGTCTTCTTATTGTCAAACTTTTATGTTCAACTCTAGAACTTATTCTGAAAACCTATAAAAAAGTATTCTCATGACCTTGATTTCATTGTAAGAACTTTTATGTGTTCACATAAAGGCTTTGTATGTAAATTGCAAAAAGAAAACATTGTGATAATATGACAATCACAGTTAAGTTATAATGTGCAGTCAATTTAAAAAAAATTTGGTTTGTTTAGGAATATTTACTTGTTTTGATTAAGTTAAATTGGTATAATATTGTTCTATTTCTATAGATTTTTTATACCACACATAGATGTACTTACAACTTTTGTTATATCATCCACAGCTTACAAGAAGACCCACCCACCGGTGTGTCTGGTGCTCCCACTGACAACAATATTATGATCTGGAATGCTGTGATATTTGGACCCCATGACACTCCATTTGAAGATGGCACATTCAAGCTCACAATAGAATTCACAGAGGAATACCCAAACAAACCTCCTACAGTGAGATTTGTCTCTAAAATGTTTCATCCAAATGTGTATGCTGATGGAGGCATTTGCTTAGACATCTTGCAAAACAGATGGAGTCCTACATATGATGTTTCAGCTATTTTAACTTCTATACAGGTAAATATACATTCTATCAATTAAACAAAAGCATACAAAATTATAAAATGATGATAGATATTTTTTAAACTAAACATCATAATTTTATGAGTCCACATTCCTATTGAGTTCATTCACCTCAACAAAGCAGTCATAACAGTTCTTTTATTTGTCTGCTAAACATATTATAGTATTCTGCATGGTAATAGTAAAATTAATGATGGGGTGGGCAAGTGTATGAATGTTGTGATTTTATGGGATTTAGTGAACCATAATACATTAAATACAGAAAAAATCAGAATCCAATGAACATCTGATTTCATCTCTGTCAACTGTCTACAGTACATACAAAAAAATGGTTGAGGAACAAATAAAAGAAAACTATAATTACATTAAAAAAAGGACAATTTAAATCCCTTCATCAATTTTCTGAGTCAACTAGAACATCACCAGAAAGTAAACAAACAAATCTGTCTGTGGTAAAAGAGAGGTGGTTTGTTCAATAAAATTGACTGGCCTGTTAGTCTAGTTTTTAGTGACCCTGACTGTTAAATGGGGGTTCTTCGATTCCCACCCAGGACAAATCCTTGTGTGATGAGCTCAATAATTTGTTCTGTGCTATTTATCAAATGTACCAGCATTTATTGTTAATCGGTTTAATGTTTATCGGTTGACTGGTTACTTTAGTATAGGCCCTAGTTTGGGATCAGATGGGTGTGTGTGTGTTATCCCAAGACATTATAAATATGTGCAATTTCTTTTCAGTCTTTACTAAGTGATCCCAACCCCAATTCACCTGCGAATTCAATGGCGGCGCAGCTTTATAAGGAGAACCGGCGAGAATACGAAAAACGGGTGAAAGCATGTGTAGAACAATCATTTATTGACTAGCAGGGGTCAGCCAGGATCTCAGTTAACAGTGGTGTACACATTACCTGGGCAGCCGAACATCGGCTAATAACTCTATATAAATTTCATTGGGACAACCATGTAAATTATAATTACATTCACTATCATACACCAAGTTAATACTGCAAAATATAGCAGATTAATCATAAGTATGGGTTTTGGTAAACTAATTTTAATTAATAATCAATAAGAAAACCTAAATTTGAGTCAACAGGTAATATGAATATTATAAAGATAGCTCCATATTTACCTAATAAATTATCATTGACAATATTAAAACCTTACCACATGCCAATAAATGTAAGAATAGTATGAGCATTATACATATATTATAACACTTCAAATCATGTGTGTGCATTATTTTCTTAGAGAACATTAGATTTTTCATGATTTACCATTATATTCATGTAACTAAATGAGCAATAGTAGAAAATATACATCTATGTAAGTATTTTTAATGCAACTGTAATATTTTAGCTGTTATCAGAGTGAACTTTTCTCAATAATTCTCAACAATTTATTGTATTATGCACATAACAAAAACTTTTAAGGCTTTGCTTAAATTGTCTAGACACTGGTAGATTATATTGCCATGTCTCCATTATGACTGACATCTGTTTTGTAACTGTAGTAGGTATGTATCCACATAAAATTTAATACTTATTTTCTTTCCACTTTGATTGCCGCATTGTATGTATCTACTTTTGGAATATATTTTTATCATCGATTAACTATACAATAATGTTATGTAGAAATTGTTATAATTTTGCCGAATTATTATAATTGTGACATAAACCCTAGTGCTATTATCAACAGTGTTTACCGAAAATAGTACAAGTTTTATTATTAATTTTCTAAATTATTATCTATTGACTCGTGGTTTTTTTTATTACTAATATTATATTGTCATAATCCTGCTGCACAAAATTTGGTCGAGTCTCATTTGTGTATATTATAAGCGTCCCAATGGATATTTTTGAAATGTGTAGCAGTTTTCTTGTTTTCTAATAAAGCTGAATGTTTGAAATGTCTTGTGTTTCAAGGACATTATGAATGTGTAATATTTCGTCTTCTAGTAAAATATTATTTTCGGTTTTATCTATGTCTTTTAATTTAATTTTCCCGGTATCTTATTCCTTGATTTAAACACAAAAAAATAGGTACAGACCTATATAGTTTTCAATGCTAACACAAGCAATATAAGTGCCAAATGTTCTTTAGACCATAACATTACATAATTAAGGTATGCAGATCTGAAGTTATTTTGTAGTAAAGGTAGCTCTGCCTAGCCTCCTCAAGATAATACAATTACCGACTACCGTTATTGCTTTCAGCTAAGACACATTTATGTTGGAAATTATAAACAATCTGGGAAACAACAGTTAAAAAATCTTTATAGTAAAAATAGTTTATATGAAATGTGAATTCTTACAAAAGTATATCTTATTATATACTACACCATTATTGCAATAATACCATCAAAATAATTCCAACAACCTAACACATTTCGTTGATATATTGTAACAATTTATGTTACAACAATGTTACAATTATAGTTTATACTATATAAACATTAATTTTAATTAATTTCATTCTTGCTGTAAGATACAAGTGCTCAAAGTTGACAATTGTTTTTAATTATCACTATAACAATATATATTACAGGATGTTTTGGAAACACCATCAAAATAAATATATAGTAAATGAAGCTTAGTGTCTTTCACCTAATTTTAAGTTCTTCTCTTAATTTATAGTGTATTAACTCCATACAGACTGTAGCATCTTCAGCACTGTCATGGCCATCAACAGAGTTTTGTATAATTTTCTTTAAATATTCAGATGACAAGTTCCTTAATGCCCGCTTATAAGGAGGACCCATTTTATGAGGATATAAAACACTAGTATCAATTACAGTGTCGTGAATTAATTTAAGGACTTTAAAATCTGATTCTAGACTGTGTCCTATTAAAATTGTTTTGCTATTGAACATTGTAAGAAGAGTGGCTTGCACTTCTAATAATGTTGTTCTGACACCAACCATTTGCTCTTCTGTAATGCCAGAGTACCTAGTGTTGTAATCAATTATTGGGTGTAGTGGTCTAATAAGAGTCTCATAAACTACATTACAAGAAGAGTTTATCACTGTTACTCTGGTCAAATCTAAGCCATGAGTTGTATAGCACATTTCACAGTCCAAAGAATAAATACCATAGTCATCCATGTCAAATTCTGGAGGTAGAGTTTTAACAAAACCTTTTAAATTTTCATAGTCAACATATTCATATACATGACTGGGTGCTATGCAACAACCATCAGACGTACCATCTTGGCTGCAGCACTGATACCTTGCTTCTCCACGTACTCTATATTTATTGTTGGGATGATAAATACATTCTTCCTTAGTTGCTGGAAATCCCTTTTTATCAACCATGTAGTCTTTTTTACACCTACAGCAAGTTCTGAAAAATCCTTTAGGTGGTTTTTGTCTGTTTTGACCATGAATAATGGCTCTGCCCTTTTGTCCACTCTCATGTGGTCTAGGAAAACCATTTTGTTGTAGTTGATCCTCAGTTAAAATCCATTTTTTAATGTTATTATATAACTTTGCACCAACAAACTCCTTTGAGTTGTCAAGATTCTTTCTATTCTTATTCTCTATGCTCCAAGAGCCCGTTGGTTTTCCAGGTGCTGTACCTGGTATTCTTTGTAGTGTCTGACAATCAGAAGCTGATTTCTTAACACCTTTGCACTCTAGCAATTCTTTTCTTAATCTACTTACTGCCAATACTGCAGAGTTCTTGTATATTTGTACGGTCGAACATTTTTTACTTGTAGTCAGTTCTTCATGTTGAGCACGAGCATAAGCATCGTGCGGACTGAGATACATTTTTAGACATTCATCAATCATCATATTTAAATACATAGACCTAATGTTAGCCGCAATCTTTGACCCAAGAGGTTCTAATACCCCCGGTCGGTCAATAAACTTTTCATTTGGTACATGAGCAACTCTTTGACTGCCTTTTTTTACCGTTTGTGTAATAGTAGTGCTAGTTGAAGGTTCACTTTTAGCGACAGATTGGCTGGGAGGCATTACTTTCTTAGCATTCATTAAAGTGGAGGCATATGGCACATGAGCAATGCGAATTTTAGATATTCCAGTACTTGAAGGGGCAATTGTTGTTTTTGTAGGCACATTTTCACTATTTAACAAAATACTAGCATTTTTAGCAGTATGGTATTCACGGACCTTAGCTAGCCTTTGGGCCATTGCTTGAGCTGCACTAACTTTGAAATCTGGTTTTAAGGGTGGTTTTGGTGTTGTTTTTACAACTTTATCTGATGCTCTAGAAATTCTTTTTTTGCCTGGTATAGACTCTTCTTCGGTAATGTCTTCTATTTTAGTAGTATCTTCAATAATTTTAGGCTTCTCTATATGAACATATTCATCAAATATCTTTTTACATTCTAGTGCTATGGTATCTTCATCAGGCTCCATATCAAAATCTTCATCCATCAACTCTTCCTCAGCAGCATGACCATCATTGTCAGACATGTTGTCACTTTCATCATGCCTACTCTCCTGTTTCTTCTTTGAATCTTTGGATGCCTTGGAGCTCCTATGGGACTTCTTGTGATCACTGCTATCTTTTGATTTAGATTTATGTTTTGTATTAGAAGTATGCTTTTCTGAGTCATGTTTCTTAGACGAACTATGTTTTGAGTGTTTAGAGCTATGTTCAGAACTTTTAGAACTTGAATGTCTTCTCTTCTCAGATGAGTGTTTATCTTTTTTATCTCTTTCTTTCTCTCTGCTTGAACTTTTATGTTTAGACTTTTGGTCAGAATTCTTTGTCTTGTCTTCATGTTTCCTTTTGTCACTAGATTTTGATTTATCTTTTTTATTTGAACTACTTTGGTGATGAGATTTGCTATTGTGATTCTTATCTGAGCTACTTTTATGCACTAACTTCTTATTGTCATTATTATTGCTTATGCTATTTTCTTTTTTTACTTCATCACTCAAGTGCTTTCTTAGTTTATCTTGATCAGACTTTTCCTCATCTAATATTTGGTCCAAAATATCAAATTCTGGTCCTAGATCATCAAAACCATTTAGATCAGAAGATAATTTTACTTTTTTAATGGCAGGTTCTTCTTCATCACTAGAAAAACATGGGGCAAGTGACCTTGGGGTTGGTTGGTATGTTACAGCTGGCTTTTCACTTTTAGTACTGACTTTGGTAGGCTTATATTCTAAAATCTTCTTCTTAGTTGTGTTTTTATCAGAAGGGACATAATTATGTTTACTAGAATTATTGGAGCCTTCATTCGGAATATATTCTTGCAATTCTGTTTCAGAACCTGGTAAGTACTTTTCAGTAGAAACTGTTGATCCTGTGGGTGTATATTTATCACACTGCACATTTTCTGTGCTACCTGGTGTATATTTCACTGGAGGAGGAATGTAAATAAAAGGTTTGGAGGATCCATTAGTATCAATGGGTCTTTGGATAGCAAAGCTTGTAGGTTTTCGTGGTGTGTATGGTACAGGAATATGTCTCTTTCTTTGTTCATTACCTTCATCATTTATTTCTTCTGTGTCTAAGTTGTTGATCTTATTCAATTCGGCTATAGGCGTGGGATTATACGTTGCTTTTGCGACACTCTGAACGGAATTGGCTATATTATTATCAACCTGTGGTGGTGTTGTTGTAACTCCAGTTCCTTCTTTTTGTTGTAGAACCTTTTGAACTGCTGCCGACACCAGTTTCTGTAGTATCGCTCCACTTTCAATACCTTCATTTGGAGTACTTTGAGACTCTTTTTTAACGTGTCGAAAATGACAATAGGGTCGTTCGCATAGACCATTATCATAGAAAGGACAATTTATTCCTTTAAAATACCCTGTCGACGGAAGCATTCTACTACTTTTACTGTATTTTAATCCATTAAATAGCGACGAACGAAATAACTAAACCAACAAAAATCACTGACATGACACAGGTTCCGTAGAAATCTCCAATTCTGCAAGTTTTTCTTCTGAGGTATATGAGCTCTGTCTGTTATCGCATATAAAAATTCGCTAGATTTCTTATTATATGCATCGGTATATATTATCAAATTTACGTAACAAATATAAACGATGCATTCGATAATAAAAATGTGTGTATTTTATAGTAACAAAAACAGTAAACAGAGTACGTTCCATAAAATTGTTCGTTCGCCGTTATGTTGGCTGTCTGTCAAAGCCGTCAAGACCATGAAGGTATAGATGAAAAGTCAAGACGCGTAAAAGTATAGATTTAAATTAATTAATTATTTTCCTCCCTGAGAACACTTGTTCCCCAACGATGGCATTAGCAGAATTGTCGTAACCCCAACAGCGATAGAGCCATAATCAACCAAATTGAATTGATTACACATTTTTGCAACTAGCATGCCTTTTTCACTGTTTTTTCAACCTCATAAGCATGCCATTTTCTAGCAACGTTTGTACACGCGTGATTCTAACTAGCACTTACTCATAACAAGCATGCTTTCGTTATGTGTTTACTAAAATCAGTCCAATACTAAGGTTGAGATTACGTCTTGTTCTTCAGAGTATTATTTTGAAGTTAGTTAGCAACACTGGCACACAACACTAAAACATTACTGCCACCACCATAGCACTCCATAAACTTTTGGTAAAGATTTGTAAAACGTTGCAGAATAAACCTAACTTCACCAAAAGTTAGGCGATTATTCCTAAATATTAAAATGAATGAAAAAAATACTTGTTATGAAAAAAAATGACTAGAATGCTACAAACAAAAATACAGAATATTTTTTTTTATCTCCATTACCGAAAATCACGAGCATTTTATGGGCATGGGGGGGGCCCTGAGTAGTGAGTGGGCCATCTGCCATTCATGTGATCATGTCCCTCCTTTTTAGCAGTTAAAAAGCATATATATTAAAAATAGTTATTATACTTCTCATTATGTACTACTGGTAGATAAAAAACCAAATAATTATTATAAATATTGGATAGCTTTTTCAAAAGATATTAAAACGCATCTCGAATTGATGTCAGGGTTAATTGTTGCGAATACAGTCGAGAGGTGGGAAATACAAGGTAATATCATTACTTACAATATTTCTCAATACTTCGGATATGATGGAGTTCTTGAGTTACTACGATCAACATAGTATACATTATTGCTTTTATTATGGAGCTATTTTTAAAAGTTTTACGGTGGTGTCCATCATCGTTTAGAGGCTTAACAAAACTTGTGTCAGATTTCGCAGATAAGTTAGCGAGTGTCATTGAATATTTGTATCCGGATTTCGACCGAGAATAAAACTTTTTGTCTGGCTTTATCATTCCAATATGTTAGACGAGCTGGTGAAAGATTATTCTGCCTATTTGAAGTTGGATGTGTTAAATGGGTTTCAAACCGTTCAAGATGTTGTAGATAATATGCTAACAAGACTTGAAGAACTAACAAGTGTATTGCAAATGGTCAAATTGAAAAACGGTGATTGTAGCTCAGCTGTGACGGAGGATATTAGTAAATATCGAAGTGAAATTACTACACTTTCGAAAAAAATTACAACATTAATAATTATTATCCAGAAACTTCAGAACAATGTAGATCTACTAGAAAAGCAAGTTGACAAAGCAGAAACAGATTTTGGTATTAGCAATGATAACAAAATTAAAAGCTTTTTGAAACCATTTCTCAAGAGGAATAAGGAAAACGTTTCTTCATCTAGCCTCGCTATGTCTTATGAAAAAATTGTTTTTGAGAGTATTCTAGATAGTTTTGAAGACCAAATACAGTAAAAATATCAACTAGTTGTTGAGTTAAGAAATATATTTTGATATTAAGGTGCTCTATGTGGTACCTGTGTTGTTTCTTATTTATTGCTATACTGTACATTATGTACCTATTAGTTTAAATACCACAAGTAAAATGTGATGGTGCTTACTGGCAGAATAAAATAAGCTTACCTTGTTTTTTTACTTTGTTTCTGAACTATCCATTTTGAAGTAAATAGTAAAATGTACCTATTATACTTTAACACTAAACCTATTTATGTTGGAATAATATGGATTGCATTGTAACAGTGTAGTACATAAATTGTTTTATTTGACAAAAAGGATGTTGGGTATAAATGTATACAAAATTAGCAGCAATTTGATAAAATTAGTTTATTGTTCTTATCACAAAATGTACCTTATCAATATACTGAACATTAGGATTATAATAATAAGTCTTAAACATCTAAAAAACTAAAGCAAACAAACAATGGGAATGTGGTACATGAAAATACCTTCAGTGCGGCTCAATCACTAATAGGACTTTATGATGGGCAAGTAATTACTTAATTATCCATAGATCTGATGAAATCATATGTACTGAATGAATTGAAAAAAAAAATACTACTACATACAACTAATGATAACATTTAGAATGAGATAGTACAAAAATCTTATATATTTTATGGAATAGTTTAAGCTATGATTTGACATTCCATTTTTATAATAGTGTTACTTCTAATTAAGTGTTAACAATAAATGTTATTAAAACCAAACAAAAAATATTTATTTTCCTGTAGATCCAAAGCCTCCTTCAGCCCTCTTGGTTTCAGACAAATTGGTGACTTCTTTGAGAACTGGGTAGTAAATTCTCTCACAAATCAATTGAGCAATTCTGTCTCCTTTCTTGATTTCAAAATCATTCTCAGAATGGTTGAAGACTACAACTCCTACATTTCCCCTGTAATCCTCATCAATGACACCAGCTGCAATAAACATGTTAATTGCTTTAATTATTGTAAAACAAAGGGGTGTATCACAGTAAAGGGTGATATTATTCTGATTATCGTCTGGAAGAAACTATTATAATCTTAATTCTATGTGAGAATTATAACAAGTTTTTATCACCATTTATAATTTTGTGTAGAAAAGTTTTATTGTATAAATATTTACTTGTATGTTACATTACGAAATGGCCAACAACTTAGTAATTTCTAGGTTATTAATGCCTAAAGTGTATAAAATAGTTATGTTATGTGTTTATTTACATTATATTATTATGAAAATTATGTTACTTCACGTAAGAGAGAGTAATCTTTTGAGAAAATAAATGTCTAAAACCGTAAGTGATTCTCTGAACCGTACACCCTGGATACCCTGTGTTTTGGGATTCAGTCTCTTTCCTTGTAAATCACTCTCAGTCAATCACCGACTGCGCCAGTGAACACAGGCAGTGTCAAATAAAATAATTTAGTTTTGAGACTGTTTATAAACAATCAACAGACGCACAATGGCCCAATCAAGAGGCTAAGTGCGGAAACGGCCCCAGAAAACCAAACCAATCAACAGAATGACATCCATAAATAAATGGGTGTGTGCTAAGTGAGTGGTTGTGAGAAAATGAGTGTGTATTTGTTTGTGCATGTGATGAGAAGTCGAATGCCAGTTTCCTAAACTGCTCTTAATGTCAGATTGATGATAGACTGAAGACCTAAAATCAATAGTTTTCATTACCAATATTATTAGATGTTATTTTAAAGTGAGGTATTATTTTTAAATGAGGTCTTATAACATGCAACTTCTGATAAAAACTACGTAACTTTAAATGGAGCTGGCTTCAAACCATAACATATTATGAGTTCATAACCAAAGCCATAAATGGCATGTAAGGTTTAGGTAGGGCACAGGTTAATATTTCACTTACCTCCTACATCAATAAAGTTTTTAACAGCTAATCCTGATCGCGGAGCAACTCTTCCGTAGCAGCCCTTAGGTAATTCAATTTGCAGATCAGTTTTTACCAGTTCTTTCCCACGCGCCGGTACCACGTAATCGTAAGCACTATAAAGAAATAAAGGTTAGAACCATGGCTGATGGTATTACCGAAAGTAAGAGCTGGTAATGGTGTTACAGCAACCTTTTCAGATCGAATCCTGCAGCTTTTTCAGAACCTTTCGATGGAGGAAACGCATTGTCACTTAGGCGCGTGAATTTAAGCTCGGTTTCTAGCCCAGACGACATTTTGGTTATATTGTTAAAGACTCTCGTTAAATATCGATAAATTTTGAAATAAGTAGAAAGAATACAGACAGTATCTAAGAAATTTAACGATTTGTGTAATTTGCCGCCACTGGAAAAACGTTGACTTATTGACTTGACGTTGACGTTACGAAGAACTAGCGATGTGCTTTGAAGTACGTGACTAGTTAATTCAACCGTCGACGGACTGTTAACGAATCGACAGATGAACAACGCGATCTTACACAATGAAAAGATTATGTGAACGTTTTAATTCGTTCGTCGAAATATGATAACATGAACTTAAAGTGTTCAATCAATACTATTCTTAACTATCTGCTAAGTGTATTAAGCAGAATCAGATGTTATGATTTTGAAAATTATATTAATAATTATGCTGTTTCTGAAACAGTCTGAATCGTATGGATTCAGAAAGGTAAGCTTAGGCGTAAGTAATTTATTACTAACAAGGTAACGATTCTGAAGCCTCTTTTTTAGGTTGATTTTTTTTTTTTGGTAAATTAATATTGTAAGTACATCCCTTTCAACCAATCAACTCAGCCTATCGCGGTCTACTGCTGGACATAGGCCTGTCCAATTGCGCCACAACACCTGGTTTTCCGCCTTCCGCATCCAGTCCTACTCTACGTCTGCCGATTTGCGGTCTCCTCTCAAGGACTCTTCTGCTCCAACGGCCATTAATCCTTCGACAGATATGACCAGCCCACTGTCACTTCAGCTTACTAACTCTGCAAGCTATGTCGGTCACTCCAGTTAATCGTCTCCACTCCAGTTTCTCCAGATAATTGCATTCCTGATCTTATCAAAGAGACTCCGAGCATAGTTCGCTCCATAGCTCACTGAGTGATTTTGAGTTTGTGGATTAGCCGTTCTGTAAGTGTCCAAATTTCAGCGCCGTGGATCAAAACAGGCACTGGTTGAAGACTTTTCTCTTCAAACTCTGCGGCATAGGCAACATCCCACTGTGTATGTGTGTAGTTATTTCGATTAATTATAATTTTTAATGATACTTTTCTTTCTTTCACTATCAAGAAAATCATGTCGGTCGAATTTACTTTAGCCGTATTTGTTACTATACTTTTGCACCGTTAAACTTACATAGTTACATCAACAAGTATCACACTATATAATAATATAAAAGTTTGTGAGCGTGCATGGGTGTGTGTACGTATGTTGTCTCTTCAAGTTCAAACGACTAGTCCGATTTTGATAAAATCTGGTATCGAAATAGCTGACCCTGTACTTTAAATCCCGAAAATTTAGTTATCTATATTTAAATAATAATTTTATATAAACCGTGGGCAACAAACAGAAAAAATAAAAATAATACGTGTCTTATTTAGTTAAGAGTTAACTAGTCGTTGAATTTAACCAGTTCATCAACTCATTCTTATCCAACTATCGCTATTAAATTACAACAACACTAGCGTAGTCTAAGTTGGCGCCAAAAATGCTTAGTGCGTGCCTGTGTCTAATGTTGTAAGACATAAAAATATGATTCAAATAGAATCAAATCTGTTAGATGGTAGTTGGTGGCCATAACCGGTAATTCTTTAGCTTTAAATTTATTAAACATAAAAAAAAAACCGGCCAAGTGCGAGTCAGACTCGCGCACCGAGGGTTCCGTACAAATCTGTTCCGTTTTTACCTTTTGAGGTACGGAACCTTAAAAATATACTATGTGATGTAACTAAAAATTTAAGATTTTCGGAATTTTTCCTATATGTGTACTTTATAACGTTGCTTCATGCCAAATTTCAAGATTCCAGGTCGTCTGGAAGTATCCTTTAGGTTTTGATTCCCTTGCGAGTAGTTGCGAGTTTCAAAATATGCGGCTTTAATTGCTGTATCTTTTGATTGCGTTGACGTAGAAGTTTGATTTTGTTACAGCTTAAAGATATTATAGACTTGAGTATTTGTTAAGAATTTCAATATAATACCACTACGCGTTCATGAGTAAAGGGGTAATAAGTTTAAAATTATTAAAAATATTTTTATTATATGATGTAACTAAAAATTTATGCTTTTCGCAATTTTTCCTTTATCTGTGTTATAAGACGTTGCTTCGTACCAAATTTCAAGATTCTGAGTTCACGGGAAGTACCCTGTAGGTTTTGATTCCCTTGCGAGTAGTGGCGAGTTTCAAAATATGCGGTTTTAATTCCTGTTTCTTTTGATTGCGTTGACATAGAAGTTTGATTTTGTTACAGCTTAAAGGTATTATAGATTTGAGTATTTGATATGAATTTCAATATAATACCACTACGCGTTCATGAGGAAAGGGGTAGTAAGTTTAAAATTATTAAAAATATTTTTATTATATGATATAACTAAAAATGTATACTTTTCGCAATTTTTCCTATATCTCTGCTATAAGACGTTGCTTCATACCAAATTTCAAGATTCTGAGTTCACGGGAAGTACCCTGTAGGTTTTGATTCCCTTGCGAGTGTCGAAAATTTGCGGCATAAACGGGAGTATCTTTTGATCGCGTTGACTTAGAAGTTTGATTTTTTCACAGCTCCAAGAGATCATAGACTTGAGTATTTGATATGAATTTCAGCTTGATACCTCCACGCGTTCCTGAGAAAAAAGGTCTTGACAGACAGACAGACAGACAGACAGACGGACAACAAAGTGATCCTATAAGGGTTCCGTTTTTACCTTTTGAGGTACGGAACCCTAAAAATACGTAAATATTTATAGGATCGGTCGGATTTGTTACAAAACGGGTGGACCGATTTTCACGATTCTTGATTCGTTTGATTCGTCTCCGTGCCGAATAGCGGAATAAATATTAAAAATAATGGAAATGTTCATGAAAACAAAATGATGTTTACGGGAACGGGGACAATTTACGTGAGTACCGCGGGGCACAGCTAGTAAGTATTAAATTTCGCAAACAATAACTACTAATAACTAGGTACAAACTCTTCTATAAAAAAAAATAACTTGGTAAAAATTAAAATTATACCTGATGGAAGCCTGATAGAAAGGTTATGTATTTATGAAACGGACCAGTAATTACAATATTGGTTCTATCTCACAGTTGCAGTTGTATACGGGTTAGATACTAAGGCATAATTATATTATTTGCCAATACAATAATATAAATAATTACTAGTGACCGACCGAAACATGTTATTTTGCCGAAACCGAAACCGAAACCGAAGGTTCGGTTTCATTGTAGTTTCGGCCGAAACCGAAACCGAAACCGAACCTTTTATAAAAAAAAAGTCCTTAAAATGTCGAAAAAATGTTAGTAAGCCCGTTTCTTTCTAAAATTAATATCTCGCCAACCTATAATTAAGTTTCTACTTTCAAAAGATTTATCACAATGAAATTTCAGCACAGTTACAGAGGTTCTGTTTGAAAATTTAACTACCCTATAAAGTGAAAAAAATACATTATTTGTAACACAAAGTTAGCGATTTTTAATGGTGGTATAAAATAAAACAAATTTATTATTAAAATATGATGCTCATATATTATGTTTATTTATTTTCAGTTACTTACATTTTGACTGCACGGATAGCCGAGTGGTAAAGGTCACCACGCTAATTACCACTGTGCGCAACGTGCTGTGGGTTCGATTCCCGCATGGAACAAGCATTTGTGTGATCCACAGATACTTGTTCCAAGTCTGGGTGTTCTTTGTGCATGTGATTTGAATGTTTGTGAATCCCCCGCGACAAAAGGATTAAATTCCTTAGTGCGGGCGTCGTTTTTATTTAAAAAAATATATATATATACTCACAAATATCACAATCAGTTAGCCTCGAATGGCTAATTCAAATATAATTAGATAATCAAATTGTTAATCATATAACCAAATCGTTAGCCGAGCGCGACCCGAAGGGACGATGTTGTAAGTTTCGGCGCGGCCGAAAGGTTCGGCCATTTTTGGCCGAAACCGAAACTCGGGCCGAACCTTGATTTTTTGGCCGAAACTGGCCGAAACCGAAACCGAAACCGAAATTTCGGTCGGACACTAATAATTACTAAGCAATTCTAAATACTCAAAACTGATAAGTCAATTAACAGTTTAATGTATTCCGCGGATATAAATCACAGAAAAAAAAAAATAGTTGTTCTGTGTAAGTAAAATGGAGTGTGTGTCAATTGGAGGCTAAGTTCAGCTTCAGCTAAAACCCAAATTACATGTAAGCGCGAGATTCAAACCTAACCGTATAATTATCTAACCAATGCCACCTTGAGGAAATGTAGTCTAAATAGTGAAGAATTGGAGATAGCAAATTATGCTCGGAAACATTCCTTTATTTTTAAGAACATAATATAACTTCAGTTAAGTAAAAGGTTTTTGTAAATAATACCCTTGATCGACCCAGGAATCGAACTAGGTGAAAGCCGAATAATTAAAACCCTGTATTTTTATGTCATCAACAGATAGGGTCATTCATATGGATCTCAAACATGGTAAATTAGATGAAAGGATAACCATGTATCTAAAGTAGAGTCTTAAGTCTTAGATAGAGTAGCTGAGTAAGAACTTATTCGTGTTAATTTAGTTATAAACGATAATTATTTTATTGCAAAACTCAGTTCGTAACTCGTTTACGTTGCATAGGAATTTGGTAAGATAGAAACAAAAAAAACTTTTACGTAATTCTAATGAGTAAAACGTTGAGTAAAAAAGTGCTTTTTTTTCGAAAATTTCATCAAATAGGTAGGTGCTACTATATGAGTAGGTATATGTATGTTCATCCGACTAGTTATCTACATACTTACTTTTGTTACCTAGTTATATAAAACAATAATATAATAAATAACTTGGGACAGCTCACACACGGCCATCTGATCCCAAACTATGAAGAGCCTGTACTATGGTAACCAGACAACTAATAAATATACTTATATGTTTCTAAATATATACATATTATAGATAAATAACACCCAGACATTTAACAAATGATCGTGCTCAGCACAGAAAGACTTGTCCTGGGTGGGAATCGAACCCACGACCTCCGGCTTAGCAGTCAGGGTCATTGACCACTAGACCAACAGGCCCGTCAATATAGTCGTGATTTATTTATTCCAACAAATACCTACATACCTAAAATAAAACTAAATTAACGTATACGTAGGTTCATATGTAAATATCAACCAACATAAAAACCAGGTAACCGGTACCAAATAATTAAACTTAATTGTGTTCAAGTGTACCCTTGCCTGTTTTACAAGGATTCTAAAAATAAAAAAATGTTTATGTTTGTTCACTACAAGGCAAAGACAAAGGCAAGGAGCATTTAATCACTCGTTTCCTACAGCATTAAGCCCGGAGCTTCCTCACAATGTTTTCCTTTATTGACAGTCACTTGTGATTATTTTTATGGATTTATGAAAATACGGCTTAATGGGTTCTTAAAAAATCGTATTCCTTTGTTGTTAATGTAAGGTATAAGTAAAAATAATCAATATAAAGTAAGGTAGATTATTATACAAATAGGTAAAGCTATAATAGTAAGTCTAGCTGGTAGGATATTCCTAAGTTTCTACGAGAATCGCCTTGCATTAGCGCTGAAGCAAATGAATAAAATAAAAAAAATGTAATAAAGCGGTTACATTACAAACATTAGAGTTAATAATATTCTCACTATTTAGTTATGAGTATTAAAATAATTCTGTTAAACATTAGAGTGGCCGGTATATTGAATGGAAATTAAATAATGAACCACATAGTACCTACGTAAATTCTAAAGGAACAGAATTCTTAAACTTTTTGATTGTAACTTAAAAAGTATCTCATGACTCATTTTTTACCTACTCTTCATTCCTTAGCATGCGACCCAAACAATACAAAAAATTCTACCTGCTACAAAAGAGGACACAGATTTGGGCACAATACGGATAGCTGGCGGGTGATCCACAGCGATTATCTCTTTCCCAAAGCTGGCCCTTTGAAAATGTCGACCAACGACGGCGGGAATCGCGTCGATCAATATTTTGTTACAAGCTATACGGAAGTTTGCATTATAATTCAATACCGCTTAAATTTGAATCACCTCCGGAGCATTTCCGCTTCTAATCGTGACTTACACGACGAAAATGACGATGAACTTGCATTAAAAAAAATGTTACGAGTGTGTGTAATATTAGTGATTTACTGTGATTCATTCGGTGAGCCCCCAAGAAGGGGAGTTTGTCCATTTTTATATTTACAGCGAGTCCCTCGCGACATGCGCGTCGTCTCTCCGCCAGTCTCGCTACTACAGTTTCACGCACGTACACCAGCGCACTGAAACTGATGTAAATATTACTCCTACCATAATATTTACACGCGGATTGTTATTTTCAAAACATCAACAAATAGTACGAGTGTAGTGAATATGAATTCAAGTTAAAATAGTGTTTTAAGTGAAAATTACTTAGAATTGTGTCTGTGAATTGTTTCGCTTCGATCCAAGTGCGAGGAAATGCCGCCCGTTCTCAATGTGCCTATTTCAGGAAGCGTTTCAGCAAGGAACTTTTCGTTCTCATAACTTACGCTAGAGGTCAGTATGTAACTTATCCGCTACATGTGAAACTTTTATAACATATTGTATTTGTACGTAAAAATGTATGTGTAGCTATAAGTATGGCGATGTATCTAGGGTTCAAACACCGACAAGCTTCCCTCTTTATCAGCCCTTCTCCGCCCTTTACGCATGATCGACCGGTAGTTTTGGGGTTCACGTCGGTGTAGGGTAGGGTGCGGGTAATATACATAATACAATACGCGTACGTATGCAACAAGAGCTGTGCAACTTATCACTCAAAACTCTAGCTTTCTACTTGATTATTCAAACCCTGCGTATGCGCTATTTATTTAATGTAGTTAACAAATATCTGCATACATATCTATTGATTCTGATATAATATTAAGACAATACACCTACATTATTTTGTGTATGAAAAAAATTATCAACTAGTAGGTATAAAAATAGATTTACAATTTAAGTATTATGCATTTAATTATTGAATGATCCAATAAAGAGATTTATGAAGTTCTCTAGCCGTCGTAATAATATATGTATAAGATATTGAAGTACCTAATTAATAGGTCTATACCTACTTAAATTAATTTTGATGTACGGTATTTAGACAAATACTTTTGTTCAATTACGTAAATTATTAATCGTTATAAGCGGAGAGAGTGGATAATAAATTCACCTTACTCTAATCGCACAATTGATTTAATATCTCTATACCTACGATAATCTAATTGTATCGATCCTATGAATTGTAATTTAGCTCGTACCAATCGTTCCTATCATGAAAATAAACATAAGTAGGTACTTAATTATTGTGCCTTACACAATCAACGCTATAGTTCACTTTATCTAACTGTATAAAAAAGAAAGAGACAAAAAGTAACAAAAATTGTGTTATGTAACTCAAACGAACATTTCTACACGCTATTAACGTAGGAACCTGTCTTGTATCCATCAACAAGAACAAATAGGTATATTAAAAGAGTACATTTAAAATCCGATCAAAAAGTGTAGAGTCAATCTGTACCGTAGAATTCAGAAGTTATTTATAATATGGTCTGTAACGAAACATTAAACCTGCTTCAATAAAATACTCAGTCAACGAGAATTTATAATTCAAGTAAAGTTAATTAAGATAACCCGATCAAAGGAATGTAGAGTCGAACTCTACCGTCAAATTTCGAGGTAAATGAATAATAATTAGAGTACTATTACAACACCTAAGTACCTATATCGATTACATCTGACAAAAAGATAAATCAAAACTATATTTTACAGGGAAATATTGATTGTAGAGTCACTCAATCTACAAAACAGAGCACGACGCGCTGATTTTTTTGTTACGAAGACGCCATAATTATCTTACAGACGCAAAATTAATGCCATTATTAATACAGATGTTCGCAATCTTATCGACTTATTGGTATAATTATATTAAAGTAATCCACGAATTAAATGCTACGAAGTAATGGGTAATAACTGCAAACACAAGACTCTACAAACATCATTACCGATGAGTATCTTCACAAGTAACCGCATTTTGTAGAGGCCCTAGAGCTATAAGATTAAATAAAAGAGCATAATGAAAATTTTACCACCTTTCGTTAGGTATATTTATAATTCATATTGTAAGAGTCAATGCCGTTGTGTCCGACTCGACCCGTTTGCGCAGTATATTTAAGTATATTATAGATCATAAGTCGTAAGCACAACATAACATTTTTATTGATGAAAAATGAGTGAAACGCCTCTATGTATAGATAGAGTAGCGAGGTAACGAGTGTACTGTAGCGAGCGACATGTTTGTTTTCATACCGGTCCGAATTAACGTCGCGATTGGTTCAAAATCCATAACTGGCCTCCGAGAGCCAGGTGTCGTTCACACCGCGGCCTCGCGCCTCGTCTCGTTAATCACTCGTGTACGCTATTGTTAAAGCGCGGCGAACAGCCATCTTTGTCAAATTACGGCGATTCAATTTCAATAATTTAATTTGTTTTGTGATCAAATAAATAATCAAATGGAACAAAACGTTGTGTTACCGACGCGTTGTGTTATAGAATCGGGTGTATCGCTACATTCTCTTTTGTTTCACTAGTAGCTGACGCTTAGTTGAATGGAAGCGATACGACTACGGCGTTAACAACCAGTCGACCATTAAAAATGATGGATGATGTCGTCTTTTGCAAAAACAGTGCTAAGTGATGGTTTTAGTGAATAATGTGAAGGGTGATGCTAGTGTTTATGTTTGAGCGTACATGCGATGAGAACTGCGTCGTAATTTGTAATACACATTGCATAAATGAGTGAAATGGCGTTGCGGAGCGCGCGGGCCCGAGCATGCGCGCCAGTTTCCTCGCAATCGCTAGGAACGCAATAAGTGATCTTCGTTTACGTGCACATCAAAATGGGAAGGTCGAGATTCCCAGGCAAACCACTTAAATTCCAAAACAGAAAACGTATTAGTGTTTTATCGGGGGCTGTTTACCATGAGACTGCTCCAGAGAATCACCCGCCAGCGCGCGGCTCTACCGCTAATGATTTTACTGGGGACCAAGAGGTAAATCCTTGCTTTGATTTCTCGTTCTTTTCGTGATAGTTACTATGAAATATTCGCGTGTCCACGGAAATGTTGTGTTTACGTAATAACTACTAACATTCAAAGCGATAATCGCATAGGTAGAGCGTCAAGTATGTATCTACGTACTTTGACATTTGCGTGTTCCATTTTATGTCAACACAATTATAAAGAGCTTGATTTAGTTTTGTTCGTATTGTTCTGTTTTTCATTATGAAAGTTACATTTGCTAACTGCTAAACAAATACAATATATTTACAAACAAACAGTAAACATTCACATAACCTTTACTACATTGTTAAACACATTCTTATCAAGCCAGCTTGTAGCATGTATTTGTTAATTCTATGGTATTTAACACTGCAATACTTAACTTTTACCATAAACAGGGTGTTATATGGTTAAAATACAAACCTATATCAATAACATTCTTTTGTTTAATACTTGCTCAGTTTGGCTGCCATTACATGTTGTAACACAGGCCGCTCTGATTTAGTTCTGTTTTTTTTTCATGTTTTGTGCTTACTTTAGTATTAATAGGACTATATAAGACAGTAAAAAACAACATCAACAATTCACATTCTAAAATATAAATGAATACATTTTGAAAATAGACTTTTGTTTTTCTCAAGGTTATCTCTACTCCGTTTCAAAATCATACTGTCATTTTGTTTTGTGAGAATTAAATAGAGCATGTTTTTATCAATTGAAATATAAATGTTTTTTAGTTATCTATGTCTGAATTATAAGAAAATATTATAGCACAATGTAAAGCACAAAGCGAGCATTTCACAAATATGTTATATGCATAACAATTTTTATTTTAAATTTCAGGAGGAAGAAAAGAAAGAAAATAATAATGAAAAGGAGACAGATGATGCTGGCCAAAATAAAGTGACTGAAATAACAAATAATAAAACTGAGACCCTAGATAAAATCAACAGCGATTTGTCTAAATCACCAGTAAGGACTAGGTCTCAGAACAAAATGGAGCCGGTCAAAGGTGAAAAACCCAAACCTGTCAAGAAAACAGTCACATTTGGCACAGTGGAAAGTTGTGAAGACATATTTTTCCCACTAAAGAAGATCCCACTTAAACATCATGCTCCTCTTGTACCAATCATAAAGAAGAAGTCTTCTTTAAAATCCACTGAGTACTCTACTTTCAATAGCATTTTGAAGCCGGCAAAATTAACAGATTTAAGTTCTAAATCAAGTTCAGAACATCAAGAAGGCTACTTAAGGAAAAATTTAAACCCCTTATCGAAGCCTATGAACAAATTTTCACAATTTACTGACAGCCGGTGTATGTCACCTCCTCCGAGAAATACATCACCTATTGAAAAGGAGAGTGGAAGCTCTACAAAGTTTGTATTGCCTGTACGGAGTGCTCATTCATCAAGAGTCATCAAACCTAACAAAAGATTCATTGATGGAGAGGAGCAAACTACAACAAGTACTATATCATCAAGTAAAGTGCTTAAGAAACCCAAGTTAAAACGACTAGTGTTTAACAATTTACATAATGATGACACCCCTGATGAGGTTGATATAGACAAAACAAATCAAACTGAAAAAGTTAGAGATTCACAACAACAATCATTGAAGTCCTCTAACCTTTTCAAAGATAAAACATCAAATTCATTTTCAAGCCTTAGCGTTGGCACTAGAAAGTTACATGATCTATTTTCATATGAAAAAGAGCCAATGCAAGATGAAAACTCTAATGTAGAGAGTCTTGAAAAGGTAAAGTCTCCAGAACCTCTCAAGGAGGATAGGTCAGGGCATGCTATGAGAAAACTGATGGATATATCAGATGCAAGCAGCTCTAGTAGTACAAGCAGTGGCTCTGAGTCTGAAGATAGTTGGGACAGTGCTAGTCCTGGTGGAAGTGGGGATGAGGAAGAGAAGCCAGCCCCAGCCAGTCCAGAGAAAGACAAATCTGCATCACAGCTGCTCAGAGGCAAAATCATTCTACGAGAAGCTAGATTGCAATTGAATCCTCCAACTCAATCCACTTCTGCATTAGATGGTCCATTCTCTACAGTAACATCAGCTTCATGTAAGTTTTTTTACTTTTGTTAAATCTGTTAACTTTGCAAGTCATCTTTTTTAACCGTTTTTTTTAATTTTCTAGCTCCTAATCCACCAACAACAGTGACCTGTGGAGTTTGTGGTGCTGTAAGATTTTATAGATTTGTGAAACAAGCACGAAAGTTCGGAATATATTCGTGCGAGTCATGTCGCAAATTCATATCTAAGATGTTGAAGAAGGAAAAGCTGTCTCAAAAGTCAGGATCACTAGTGATGCAGTGTCTGAAAGGAGAAGGTTTGTGATTTGAGCTTGTTATGGAGATTTGTATGTTATTTAGCAATAGTGATTAATTAACAATGTTTTTTTTTCAGGAAATTGTCACGTTCCCCCAATAGTCCGTTCACAGCAATGGAAGCTTCTTCGGTGCACTAACAAGGCTCGATGTCCAGCATGCTGGCTGAAGATGTGCCTAAAGGCATTCCAGGTACCACCTAGCATAAGAGCTGGCCTCACGGCAATGTTGCCTCCTTTCATGAGGTCAGCTGTTAAAACGCCTGGTTCTTTGACACAGGCAAACCCACTGAGGATTGCAAGCAACACCGCTACAAACACTCCGGTGTTTGCGATTACTAATAATGACAACGAGAATAATAAAATCTTCGGAACTCTGAAGCCTAGTAAGAAGATCGAAGAAATTGAAAAAGTTGAGGTATGTAGAATATTAGACAAAACTTTTATTTTCTGCCTTATCCATTTTTATTTCTGTAGAATAAAATGGAATTATTCCAAATAGACATGATTTTAAATAATTTATTATTTTACAGGATAAATCTCCTAAAGACCGTCCAGTTACGAATGAATCCACTGAGGATATAAATGCTACCAGAAAACGTCAACTGACGAGGATAAAGGTTAGGAAAAAGGAGAAGAGTGATACCAAACAAACAGAGGATCCTAAAAGACAAAAGGTGGAACTTAAAGGACCTAGAGTTAAACATGTATGTCGAAGTGCATCTATTGTATTAGGACAACCCATAGCAACATTCCCTACACAAGATGAGAAAGAAAAAGTCGAGAAAACCCTTCCTGAGGAAGAGAGTGCTTCATGTGTTATGGAGAAGGACAGAGAAACTCCAGATCTGTCAAGCTGTGAATCTGAGATGGATACTGAGAACAAAGCTCCTCTAATTATCCAAGAAACTATTGTGTCAAAGGATAGCGACATAGAGGCACAGGTTGAAACCAAAAAGCGAAAGATAGAGCAACCTCTTACCGTCAAATCTCAGAGCAAGGCAGAATCAAGTGAAGACGAAACTATAATGGATCTTGTACCTAAAAAGACAGTGATGAAACCACTCACTAATATCACAAATGTATGTATTTCTTGATATTAATAGTAACAGGTACATAATAAGATATAATATCAATATTAATATTTTATTTTTATTTTAAGGTTCGCAGTCGTTCGCAGAAATGTGGACAGAACAGGCCAGAACTAATATGTGTAGATTTTTGGGAGAGTTATGACCCTGATGAGGTGTGCAGCTCAGGCTTTGGCCTTATTGGGACTGGATCATTCACCATTGCCAGACTATGTTTCCTGTGTGGTAGTGCTGGTAAAGAAAAGGTAGAGTTTCATATTTAGTTTTATCTGTTTACACCTAATCAATATTATTCATGATTCTATGTTGCCTCAATAGAAATATGAAATGTGTGAAAAACACCTTATATAATCATATCTTTTATTATATTTTTTCATATATTATTCCATCATAATAAGTATAACCTACAAGAAGGACAGTCAAAACTATGGCAATATGTCTTATAATAGGTTTTAAATTATTCCCAATCCCAAGTATAAAATTCTTATATGCTTATTAACAATTTAATCAAAATTTATTGTACTATTTGCAACACTGTGGATTTGGTTTTTATATGTTCTGCTCATGATATGTACATAATAGAATCTTGACCTAATAAATAGTAACAGGTATGTGCACTGTCTGTTTAGCTTAAATTGTCAGTGTTAAAAAGTATATTTTTACGAAACCCTACAGTCCAATTTTTATCTAGCTATGAATGCGCACGAGTTATTTTTCGAAAAATTATCTACTACTAGCTTTTGCTCGCGACTTCGTCCGCGTGGAGTAATGACTTCCGTCAGAATTTGGGTTTTTCACTTAGTTATCGCCTGTTCCATGGTCTATCGATTACATGTGTAAACAAACATTAAAAAAATCAAATTTTCTCCCTTTACAATCAGAACCTTTTTTTCTGTCCACACATATTTCTAATATGTCTGGACAGAAAAAAAAACAAACCCTTTCTTAATGCTCACTTGCTTCACTGGTGGAACCTACATACAAAGTTTTAAGTGAATCCATTAAGAAGTAAACATTTTAATTTACCACCCTTTTCTCCCCTTTGGGGGGGAATTTCCAAAAATCCTCTCTTAGTGGTAGCCTACTCATCCCAACAAACACACATGCCAAATTTTAGCTCTTTACGATCAGTAGTTTCGGCTGTGCGTTGTCTGTCAGTCAGTCAGTCAGTCAGTCAGTAACGGAAGAGTTTTATATCTATATTAATAATTTCGTTCAGGGCTACGGTAGACTCGATCGAAACCTTATATGAATAACAAAACATAAAAAAATATTGATTTCGAGTCGACAACATATATCCGCAAAATTCGGATTATGGAGAATTTCGTTAAATTCTAATGGCACTGACAAACAAAAAAACCGCAGTCGCCATCTTGGGTAATTAATAAGGCCGCGTTCCGTAACAGATAATTCTGCTTCGAAGTGATTCAAGGAGTTTATTATCATACAACCTCCTTGAAGTGATTACAGTGCTGACAGGGCGTATGACAGTTGCATGATAGTTGGGACCAGAATCGTTTCGGAACGCGATATTTATTTCGCTTTTTTCACGTTCCGTTGCATCATATAGGTACGCCTCGCCAATTAACACATCACGTACGTCGCGCCAAAGAAGTAGCCATCACAAAGAACTGTGACTCATTTGACTGTGTAAAACGAAACGTTTATATTAATAACACAAAATGTACTTATAAAATATATGTGTAGTCTGTAAGGTATATATTTATGGGCCTAAGTAGCCTGAAAATGCCGGCAACATTGAGTTAATCATAACAAAACTTAATACTTTTCTTCAGTCGTTGACGTTACGCGAAAATATTGTTTTTGAAACTTTTTTTATGATAAACTCCTTTTTTATGATAAACTCTTTGTTATGTGTTCTTTCTTTAAACCTGGGGCCCAATTCTCCTATTTTTAAACCGTCCGATGGCAGTGTAATGATCGTAATGTCGAATATTTTGTAAAAAAAATAAAGCCCATTAAGTTTGAAATGTCAGTAAGGGATTACCAAATTATTGGCAATCGTGCTAAGATACTATGACATACACGATTTCACAGATTAAAAGCTTAGAATAATACCAAATGTGCCAAAATCAATCGAAACTACGATCATTACACTGCCATCGGACGGTTTATAAAATAGGAGAATTGGGGCCCTGAGATTGGCCAATTGCGATAACAACCATAGAAAAAAGAATACTAACCATAACAAAAATCAATGCTGTCAGTCAGCGGTAATTTTATTTCTTAATTACATTATTATTATTAAAGAAATGTCTTGCCGGAAACATTGATTGAATCATAACAAAACTTAATACTTTTCTTCAGTCATTGACGTTTCACGAAAATATTGTTTTTGAAACTTTTTTATGATAAACTCTTTGTTATGTGTTCTTTCTTTAAACCTGAGATTGGCCAATTGAACCGATATTATAGAACCGATGACTACAGAATATTTACCTACATTGTGTATCATGAGTCACATTTAAACCGAGCGGAGCCGGGTTTTCATCTAGTATATAGATAATGTGAGTTAGAAATAAAGATAGCGCGTAACAGAAAAACGTTATAATTTTTCGACATTGCTATAAAATTTCTCCCATACGTACCGCGTGTACGGCAGCAGTAAGGTATTAAGAGTGTGTGTGTGGCACAGATGCTGGTGTGCTCGTCGTGCTGCGAGTGGTACCACAGCTGGTGCGCGGAGGAGGCGGCGGGCGGCGGCGGCTGGACGTGCGCGCGCTGCGTGTCGTGCGCGGCGTGCGCGCGCGGCGCCGCCCGCCTGCGCTGCCGCGCCTGCGCCGCGCACTACCACGCCGCCTGCCTGCCCGCGCCGCCGCCCGACCACCGCAGCGACTGGCCGCAGGTACCCACTACACTGCGCTCTAAACCTTACATTCATATTCATTCACAAATACTGATATACTTGTTCTCAGGAATCAGGAATTTATGGTTCAATGATTTTTTGCTTGTGTACCTACATTGAAATTATTTATATTTACAAGTATGGGATTTCCTGTTCGACAGCTAGCTCATATTCCCTTGTGAAAACTACATTTATACAGACAAGTATAATAACAATAACCTTTTTGCGTCGTAATTAAAAATAATGTGTGAAAGCTTTTGCCTTCCAGTTTGATAGTTACAGGCTCTCATCACAGATTTCGTCTCGCAACATGTTAATTATAATTATGATATATAATTTCAGATATGTAGTTCGTGTCTGAAGTGCAAGAGTTGTGATAGCAGCCGTGTGAGCAAGTTCGTAGGCAGCCTACCGTTCTGCGGGCCGTGCTTCAAGCTGCGTCAAAAGGGCAACTACTGCCCGCTCTGCCAGGCGTGCTATAGAGATAATGACTTCGACAGCAAGGTATGCTTAAATTTACATAACTAAGTAATAAATAAAAGTCGATAAAATATACTATTAGTAAGTTACTATACTTTTACCTTTTCTCTCATTTACAGATGATGGAATGTGGATGGTGTGGCAGATGGGTACATGCCAGTTGTGAAGGTTTAACAGGCGAAGGATATCAACTTTTGTCAGCATTGCCACCTTCTATTGAATACATCTGCTGCAAGTGCATGCCTCATGATCCTCCATGGAGGAAAATGCTAACTGAACATCTAAAAGGAAGGCTGCTCCACTTGTTGAAACTACTTGCCAAGAATAAAAAGGCTTGTGCCCTATTGAAGTTGACTCCGCACAAAAATACGCCCGTACCAAATAAACCGTACCGGCTAATGTCGCCTCAAGCCATTAGGAAACTACACTTCGATGTTGTAGACGTTTCCATGAAGACATCAGAAACTAAAGTGTACAGGAACACTTCTAGAGGAAGGCGGAATAACAACTTCCCGCAAAACAAATTTGATGACCCAAACACGCCACAAGTCTGGCAGTGTTCTTCAATACTACAAGACGTCAACATGGAGAAAGAAGAAATGCCTCATACATCCCACAAAGTTGTTAACCTACAAGAACCATTAATGCAGAATAAAGAAATATGCTTTTCAACAGGTCTGTATGGGACTAAAACGGAATTTGAGGCTTCGTGTGTAGAGGTACACGAAAATTACCCACCTCAGGCAAAAACAGAGAAAGCAACGACAATGTTGCCTACAACTGTACATGATGATAAATATGAGGCAATTTCTGATGATGACGAACCAATGAAGAGTTATCGTCAAGCTCGCAGTGAACAAGATCTGAGTCCAGTAGTGTTACGACAATCGACAGACCTGGACAATACAAGTGATGACTTAGACCGAGTCATTTCGCCATCTCTTTTGGATATCAAGAAAAGAGTTAACAGTGATGGTTATGTCTCTTTAAAAGATTTCAATCACGACATGAAAGAGGTTATTCAAAGGACAACTAGTGATGATCTTACATCAATATATAAAGACTTGTTCTCTGAAACATTTCCCTGGTTTGACTGTGAAAGCAATTGCCTTCAGCCTAATCTAGAAGTGGAAGGTGAACAGGAAGATACTGAATCTATGAAAGACCTTGATATAGCTGACAACAAAGTCAAGGCAGCTGTGCAATCTATTGAACGGCCAATGGATCAGATAGTACCCAAGCTGGAAACTGATTGCGATAAATTGGAAGAAGATTTATTAGAGTTTTATCCAGTTGTAGATTCCAGACTATGCGTACTTTGCAAAGCTGGTGGAGATGGTTCACCTTCAATGGAAGGGCGATTGCTTTATTGCGGGCAAAATGATTGGATTCATTCAAACTGTGCACTTTGGTCTGCTGAAGTGTTTGAAGAAATTGATGGTTCTCTTCAAAATGTCCACTCTGCGATATCTAGAGGAAAGATGATCAAATGTGCTGTATGCGAAGTAAAAGGCGCCAGTGTCGGCTGCTGTGCTAAAAATTGCAGTGAAACTTATCATTATGCTTGTGCAAGAAAAGAAAGCTGTGCTTTCATGGATGACAAACGTGTATTCTGTCCAACACACGGCAAAGATGTGCCCAAAAAGAATTTACAAAAAGATGCTGACTTTGAACTCACAAGACCGGTGTATGTCGAACTTGATAAGAAAAAGAAAAGATACAGTGAAATAACCAAAGTGCAATTCATATTAGGATCACTAACAGTTCACAGTCTTGGTAAAATTGTGCCATCAGTTTCTGATTACGAAGAGTTTCTGATGCCAGTAGACTTTTCGTGTACTCGCCTGTTTTGGTCTTGCAAGAAACCTACGAAAATTGTCAGGTATACTATAAAAACCAAGTTAATACTAGCTGAGCCATTACCAGGATTCGATTTTGGTGTAAACATAACAGTGGACCATACTTTGGATGTCCAAGTCGTTGAACGCGTCATGGCTGAGATTGGAGCATGGCATCATAGCATTGAGACAGGTTCTGGCAAGACAGTTATGATGTTGAAAAACGATAAGTCACCCATAAAGTTTGGAAATACTGTGACTTTAGAAGATTTGGCTGTGAAACAAGTTGTGGAACACTTACTTGACAATGTGTGCAAACAAGAACAGCAAGACGAAGAAGAACCGCAAAATACAGCAGATCTATTCCCACCGGAAGTCAAAGACGCCATTTTCGAAGATTTAAATCACGATCTCTTAGATGGAATATCCATGCAAGACATATTTCAAGACCTCAAAAATGAATTCTATTGCGCAATGGGACAATCAGATGATAAAAGTAATGATAAGTCTGATTTCCGGTCTACAGACTTTATAGATGAACTCTTAAACTCAAGATTCGAGACCGGAAATAAAGAATTGAAAAGAAGCAAATCTGAAATGCTCTTGCAAAGTCATAATCTAAAAACTTTGACTACTGGTCGCGGCCAACAAAGATCAAGCAGCTGGAATAATAAGTTCGACACGAGTTTACTGTCATCTACAATAAAAAGGTGTAAAATGGGTAAAACATCTACAGTAACAGGCAAGTTAAGTCCTGTCCAGAGGGTTCCATTAACAGAGAATCCATTAGAACCAATAAAAGAGGCTGAAAAGAAAGTAAAAGTGGAGACTTGCACTAGCGGTGCCATTTGTGACGAAGCTGCCCATTCTTCAGGTATCACTTATCGCACTACTTCACCGAAACAAAAGGAAGACGCTAACAATACTAAAACTGATAAGAATGAAGGATATTATACTGATGTCATAGATTTCTACACTAAAATCCAATGCAGTCCTATATCGCAGCTAGATGGCACAGCGGACTGGTCTGGCTCCGAAAGTACGTGTAGCTCGCGACCAGGCAGTCCTCGAGACCAAGACAATGACTTCACGCCCATACAACAGTTGGATGGAGCTGAAGATAATCACCCAGGGAATGATAACATGCAAAGAGCCCAAACTAATCAGTTCATGTACAGAGCTACCGGAACTGAGAGTTACACTGTAACATTTACTGGTAACTCGCTTGGCCAGCCAGAACTTGTAATGAGGTCCCTAGACGATGGTTCAGGATCTTCAAATCAGATGGAACAACCTGTCAGGTGTGATAGGTGTCAATGTACTTATAGGAACAAGGAATCGTATGATCGACATGTGCCCTCCTGCGACATGATATCGACAAGCGAAAGTGAGAGCGAGAACCCTAAATCGCCAGAAAATAGAACACTGACGACTCTACAAAATGCTTTCCAAGGCCCCTTTGCGCAGCCAATGATAATACACGCAGGTGTCGTTAGCGGAACCGAGAATACTGTCAAAGCTGAGGGAATTGCAGCTAGACGGACTTCAATTAATACTAGACAAATCACTATAAACGGAACCATAGTAGAAACACCATCACCAGGCCCTTCAAATGAAATGACTATGACAATTACAGAACAGATGAAATCTGGAACAGTTATTTTCGATCAAAGCAAAACTACCAATGTCCAAGTGTCCGCGAACCAACAAATGTTGTCATCGCCACAAATTGTTGTGACTCCACAGATGCTACTTCCTCCTAAAACAAGTTCTGCTAACGGCCAGAAGATAATGGCGCCGCAGATAATAACACAGCCTAATATTTTGCCGTATAACATCTGCGTTAAACCCGGGAACGGCAACAATATACAACAACTTCAGGGCAATGATATGACGCAGTTGCTGTCTGGATCCGGAGGTATTCAAGTAATATCGTCAAATTCTAATCAGGTTTTGACCATACCCCAAAATCAACAGGGTAACGGTGGTCAAATGATTCAAGGCAAAAATCAATTTACGAATTTCCCTAACATGGCTAGCGCGTCATCTATAGCATTGCCAGTTAATTCAATACAGGGAATGCCAAGCACTTCTATCATCCAAAATATTCAACCGATGATTCGACCTCAAATTCAAGGCAACCCTACTATAGTGGTTCCTGCAATGACGGCACAAAGACTATCATCACCAAATACACAGAATAAGCAACAGTTGATATTACCAGGAAATACGCAGAAATCACCAAAGAAGCAGCCTGCGCCAGTGCAACCAAAGCCCATTTTCCAGGCCACAAATCGAGGAAGAGGTCGGCCAATGCCGAAACCTACAACAATAAAGAGACAAACAAAAATGGAGAAGACATATACTATCAACCAGTCACCACTTGGACCCGGTAATACTGTGATACAATTACAAACTAATAATCAGACAGGACAGCCATCAATTATTGTACAACCTGTTGCCAATCAAAACATAATGTCTGCCTACGTAGAAGCATTATCGCAACAGCAAAACCAAAATATGCAGTACATTGCTACCATTGCACCCCAAGGAGACTTTAAAACTGGCCCTACACAATTTATTTCACAAAGTGGTCTGGTGCCTCAAACTTTTCAAATTCAACAGACCGAATCAGGCGGATTGGTTGCTGTTCCTAGTGGTGGTATACCTGTATTACTACCTCAAGGAAACGTTGGAATATTGCCGCAAGCTATTCAACAGGGGGCTACAATCTTACCCCAAGGCGCAATACAAACGCAAGGAATTATATCTCAGGGTCCAAATGGACATACTATTCTACCTCAAGCAATACATACTCAAAATGGTACTACTATAATTCCCCAAGGGATTCAGGGACTAACACAGGGAAATATAACATCACAAGCAACTCTTCTACCTAACAACACTTTACAAGCAGGAGGAGCTACAGTTGTATCGCAAAGTGGTATTGGTAATGGTCAAACAACCATCATACCAAATACATTACAAACTCAGGGCAACACACTGATCTCGTCTGGACCTGGTGGTACTACTATTTTACCACAAGGGACGCTATTACCGCAATTTTGCAATGATCAAGTTCTACTGGGGTCGACACCCACATTAGAAATGGTTACTGATCCTTCTGGATGTATGTACTTAACAACAACACAGCCTGTTTATTACGGCTTAGAAACAATCGTCCAAAATACAGTTATGTCGTCGCAACAGTTTGTGTCCACTGCAATGCAAGGAGTGCTAGCGCAGAACAGTAGTTTTTCGGCTACGACCACTCAGGTGTTCCAGGCAAGTAAAATTGAGCCGATTGTGGAGGTGCCAACAGGATATGTCGTAGTTAATAATGTGGGTGATAATGTCGCTGTGTCTTCGACACCTAATGTGGTCACAGCGCAGACCGTTCAGTCGACGCCACAATCGATGAAGAATATTAAGACGTCTGTGCCTAATCTGACATTACAGCCTCTGCCTGATAAATCATCGAATAGCAACCGACATACACCAAAAGTTATTCAAATGAGCCCTTCACCACTAACCATTGGCTCTCAATCTGGGACCATTATTACTGGAAGACAAATGAATCCAATAACTTCACAGATTCATAGTATGACTATTTCGAGCGCACCACAGAACATGCAAAGAGGAAATATGCCGAAACCAAGCATCGTTTCCATGTCCCCAAATGTAACACTAGTATCATCTATTGGGCAACCAGTGATGGCTATATCGCAATCAATACCGAATTCTGCCACGTCATTCCCGATGCAGTCAATACCACTATCGCAGCCTATAGTTTCAAGCTCTATTGCGCCACCAGCCAACAAGAATAATTTCAAAATCGAAAATTCTCATGTAATTGAAATTAGCGGTAACTTGCAGGATAATTCAAGTTCTGCTAGCATGCCCACTATAAGTGTCACGCAGAGTATAAAATCACCAACACCTTGGAGGCAAATAAATCAAGCCAATAATAATATGGAGAATAAATTGGAACTGCAAAATATGACGGTTAAACCGAGTACCGTAAATACCTCATCCATGAACATTCAAAGTAACGTTATGGCGGGAAGATCACATTTAAATAATGACCATGATATGAAGAATCAAAACTGTTTAATACAGATGCCTAATAACTCGATGTCTGGAGTGAACATGCATTCACACCAATTCGAGCAAAGTATCAATGTGAGCCACCATTCAACCTCACACTCTACAGCCAACAATGTCATTCAGATTACGGCTGGTAATATATATCCGCCGTCCTCCGTTATGAACAGCAACTTCGACGCGGATACGTCCCTAAAATTAAGCAAAATTAATGCTCTTTCGAAAGCTGAGGGTGGTCACTTGAATTTCTCACAGGAGATTATGGCTTCTCATTCCCAGCAACATGCTAACAATGACAAGACTTTCCAAAATATGGGAACGACGGAAAACAAACACAATACCGATAACTTGTCCAACCAAATGAATGCTCATAAAATGAATAACTGCCAGATGAGCGGCAACATTAACAATACACCAGCTATTAGCATCATACCTCACAATGTTATGCGACCGCAACTGCAAAACAATCAGAATACTATTTCTGTGCCAAATACCCAAAATCAAATGTGCTCCATGCCCAACAACAGTAATTCTCACGGACAAGTTCAAATATTGAGTTCTGGAAATAACTCCCTTCAAAATATGAACCTCTCATGTCAGGAAAGTTCAAACAATAGAATGAATATTTCTGTGTCTAGTGACAATAGCATGCAAACAAGCCAGCAACATGACTTGTCTAGTTCTATGAATTCATCAAATATGTCTCACAGCAGTAACATACAAATGATGTCGCATGATAATAGTCAACTTTCAACGCCCAATCAGATCCATATTATGAATGGACAAATTCAGCATAATCGTCAAGTTGAAAACAACCAGTTACAGCTGAATCAACCAACATCCAGTAGAAATTTCCATGAAAATTTGATGAATGCCCAGCAGAATCACAACCAAGGAAATATGCTTTCTAATCGAAGTACTCCCGACAATAATAACATGATGAATCAATCTATGGGCATGCATAATTTAGGATCTAATAACCATAACATGAATCGATCTGACTTGGGGGAGCTTAACCATATGCATATGCAGCAGCCTATGTCAAACATGAATATGCAAAATAACAGGATGATGATCGATAACATGCAAACTCATGGGATGAGCAACATGAGCCATACTATGCATTCGAATAGATCCATCGATAATATGCATAATACTCAACTACACAACATGCAACAGATGAATCATCACGTCAATAACAACACTCGAGGACAGATGGACAACAACATGCATGTTAACCAGCAGATGACATTGCAGCAGAATAGGCAAATGGAGAATGTCGGTCTACATCACCAACATCAAATGTCCAACGTCATGCAGATTCAAAATAATAGGTCACATGTTGACAATAATATAATGAGCATGCACCAGCATGTGCCTAATCAAATGCACAATAGACAACAGATGGATAATAGCATGCACATGCATCATATGTCAGGAAGTGTGCCGAATATCAATTTAAGTAATCAAATGGACAATTCTAACTCTATGTCAAATATTCATGGGAATAGATACGATAGCAATTCTATGACTCTACAAAATATTAATGCCATGAACCAAATACAAAACAACAGAAACTCTATGGAACATTCTTCAATGATGCAGCATCAGATGAACTCTATGAATAATATGAACATGCACGGTAACCTTAACAACACCATGCAAATAGTGAATACGAATCATCAGTCCATGAATAGTTCAATGATGCACATGCCCAACATTCCTGACATCAAGAATGATATTCAAAGTTCATGCAGTGGTAGCTGTGCCAACAACAGCTCTCAGTTTTCTAACAATCAAAATACAATGGAGATATGTTCTAACATGAATATGAACACGAATACAAATAATATGAACATGAGCACAGGAAATATGATGCATAACATGAACGTTAATAATTCGAGTATGTCTAACAATATGATGATGAATAACGTCAACAATAGTAACATGTATGGATCTGGCACTCAAAACAACATGACGGGACACGAAATGTTAATGAGTTGTTCCAATTCCACAGAACATAGTGTGAATAATCTAATGCCAGGAACACCAAATCACATGATGTTGAATAATTCCCAAACACATACCACAAACAATCAGAATCAGATGATGACAAGTCAAGTCTCTAATAATACGCAAATAAATATAAATAGTTGCAGCATGAGCAGCAATAATTCATCACAAAGCCAAAGTATAACTAACTTGGACAATCAACTAAATAGAAATACTTTACCAGTTTCGGAACCACCTAAGTTTACACAAGATGCGATTCGAGGTAAAAATCTAATGGGTCCTTCAACTAACACCAATTTGACACTGTCGAGTATATCTAGTAACAAAGATTGCTCTAAGGTTAACATGGTTACCAATGAAAAGCAAAACCATACTATATCTGTCAATAATCAAATTGGATACATGCAAATGAATTCACAAAATAATAATAGGGTTATCAATTTACCTGAAAGGAGCAGAATGAATAATACAAATCTAGATAGTAACATTAATCAGCATGTGCCACAACAACATAACATACGGGTGGTCACCAATAATAGCAGCAATAATGTGGCTGGCATTACTACTGATCCCCTAGCTTTCCAGCCAAATAACGACAACACCGGTACTATGATAAATGTTCCATTCCAAGCCATACCAAACAGTGCTCCCATGAACATTAACGTGAACTCTAGTAATAACACAGTGAACATCACTGTGCAGAACAACCTAGTTGATCCCAAAATTCTCCCTGCTTCGAAAGCTGCAGCTGATATAAACTTCCCTCTTCAAGCAAGCACAAATTTACTTCAAAACCAAAATAACGCTAATAATCTGATGTGCTTACCTGTACAGAATAATACAATTAATTTGCCGACTCAGACAAGTTCGAGCATAACATTACCGAAAGCACCTCCAACTCAACAATCCGGCATTCCTACTAACGTGGTCAATCCTATGTCTATGAGACCAATGAATAGAGTGCTACCATTACATAGAGATGGCCAAAGCAAGTCGGCAACAAAGAACACGTCCAAAACTATTGCAGTGCCGAAACAGAGGCCCGTTAGCCACGATATGCCCGATTTGAACATGAAAGATGAAAGTATTGACAGTGATCTAGAAAAGGCAATTGAAGAGTCAAAGCGTATGATGGAACTAGAAAAAGCTAAAAAAGAAAAAGAAGAGAGGGAAGCAGCTCGAGCGATGCAACTATCGGCAGAAATGCAGCAACCCAACACCAGCGCCGCTGCTAGTAATGTGGAAACAGTGAGAATCAATGTTCCTGTTGAGACTACCTCCAAAATGTCATTACCAAGCTTGGACGCAGAAATGATAGATGTTGAACCACCTAAAGTACTAACGGAAAAGGACACCAACAGAACTGCGGTAACATCGAAATTACCAAATGCCCCTGCGAAAGTTATGAAGAGAACCTTAGTTGATAGAAAAACTGAAATTGAACCAGTTATGACAAAGAAGCAGTCTAAAATATCTAAGGAAAATAAACCAACCGCACCTAAACCTGCACCGGAGCCGTCCAAAGATGATGGACCGAAATTGATATATGAAGTAACTTCGGAAGACGGATTCAACTATACATCTTCATCGCTGACGGACCTGTGGGCGAAAGTTGTGGAGGCTGTACAAAATGCCAGAAAACAATCAGGACTGCAACCGATTCAATATAATCTACCAGCCAGTTTATCAGGAGCTCATATATTGGGCCTGAATAACAACGCACTAAGATACCTTGTGGAACAATTACCAGGGGTAAGCAATATTTGCATTAACAGACGTAGGAAAATAAAAAACGTAATCTCTATTATTAATAATTAATACAATTTATTATTCTAGGCAAGCCGTTGCACTAAGTATAAGACGCGGCAAGGTCGTCCGTTGAGCAGCTGGGACAACGATTTGGACTTGAGCGAGGGATTCAAGGAGAGTCCTTGGGGGAGCGCTCGCATCGGCCCTGTGGCCCGGAAACAAAATCACGACATGTTCAGCTGGATGGCGTCGCCGTTCAGAGAGGAGCCGCCGCCATTCGGAGGCCAGGAGGGAGAAAGCTCTATTTCTAGGTAGGTAGATTGCAACAACTATTACAGTTACTGTACTTACAATCGTGTAAGCTAGTTCTAATAGTATGTACCAAACTACATGTAACTTTTGTGACTTATCTTCCGAAGCTTGTAGATTATAAACCAAAACGTCACATTTCTTATTTCTTCTTTCAGACGCCTAGCAACGTTGCCACCAGCGATGAGATTCAGACAGCTAAAAGAGACATCTAAAGCGTCCGTGGGTGTATACAGATCTCACATTCATGGACGCGGATTATTCTGCAAACGAGACATTGAAGAAGGTACGTGTGACTTTTCTAATTCAAGGACAATTTCTTCATATTTTATAATTTGTATAATTATATGTTATGATTTATAGCAGCATAACTTCGATAAAAAATGCAGGAGTAAATGTTAGGTACTGTACGGAAAGTGTATACTGTTTAACAGATACTACACAGCATAATGCCTTCCCAACTTCCGATTTTATAAGTACCACGGCGGCACACGCGGTGCACGATGTTTATGCCATGTTAGCTGAACGCTTGTTGTGTTTCATGTGTAACGTGTCTCTGAGTGCAGTTGGTGTTATCACGAAATTTCAAAAAAAGTGCAGCTTGACTCACGTGCATAGGTTCGTCGTGCGCCGCAGTGGAGAAGCTCCTTAACTGAACTACATATAAGGTTTTTTGAAAGACAGTTATTTGACGAAGTACATGATGTTGTTCCAGGTGACATGGTAATAGAGTACGCGGGCGAGGTGATCCGCGCCGTGCTGGCGGACCAGCGCGAGAAGCGCTACGAGGCCATGTCCGGGCGCCGCGGCGTGGGCGGCTGCTACATGTTCCGCATCGACGACAACCTCGTGGTCGACGCCACGCTCAAGGGCAACGCCGCCAGGTTCATCAACCATTCCTGTGACGTGAGTTGCTATCATTTATTACAAATTCAAACTTTTCTTGAAGTTAAAATGGGACTGTCAATAATAACCCACGATTTAATCAAATTAAATCTAATCAAAATAATGTATTTGTATTTAATTAACATGTGTGTTCTAGATGTTATAAGATAATATTAGTACTACATGTTAATATGTTATTCCTTATTAGGTATACAAATTTTAGGAGTTAAAATGAATATGTAAAGGTTAAAATTACGCATATTTCAAATTATGAGTTGCGAATAATGAAGTACATAATACTAAGATGAATTACATAATTTGTAAGGATAAATAATACATTCATGCATTGCGCATCCATTCATAAACTTTAATCCTGCGTTTATGTAACTTCATTATAAGTGATAAGGGTAGCCGGTGGCCCAACCCATTTTTTTTTAATATGGCAAAACAACGTTTGCCGGTTCAACTTGTTTTAGTTGTAAAATTAGTTCAGAACCGAGACATGTTCTTGCTTACAACACCTATAACGAGTACTTTTTTTTGTTTTAGCCGAACTGTTATTCGCGCGTTGTGGACATCCACGGTCACAAACACATCCTGATCTTCGCCCTGCGCCGCATCACCGTTGGGGAAGAACTCACATATGACTACAAGTTTCCATTCGAAGAAGTCAAGATCCCATGCACATGTGGCGCCAAGAAGTGCCGCAAGTACCTCAATTAATGAACAACTGTATGGAGTGAGTGATTTGAGTGTCAATTATGTTTGTGTTGATCAAAGAACATCTTTGATAGGTTTAATATGCTGTAAAACTGAACAAAAGTTCGCCACATTAAGGATATAAAATGCATAAGTGAATTATATTTCGTGGTGGTTTTGATCAGTGAGTTTTAAGCCTTTATGGCTAATATTACCGTAGCATAATTCTAGAAGTACATACCTAACTGAATTAGACGTAAAAACTTGGTTTAGTGATAACGTGAGTTGTGAGGGACTTTTTATTTGAACATACAGCGTTAAAGACGCTATATCAAACGATGGATCTCGTCAGAGTTCTAGAGTAAGCATATTTAGACTGTAGCTACGGAAATGATTGATTGATTTCAACGAAAGATAAAAAAATCTGGGTCGAGCATATTGCATGTACATAATAATGTATGTAAGACAATCAGTTAAATTCACATATCGCGTTACTCCCACCTCGTATCTTGACACTTAGTCTTACCGGAGCGTACCTAATCGGACACGGAAAACTTTTACTTGAATCTTGATATGATCTCTTTCTTGAATCTACCCAGTGTTAGAGTTGTTGGTTTTATAATAATTTTGAATTAGTAATACTTAAAAAAATCTTATTTTGAGATAGTTTTATACATTTTGTAAATATTTGTTAGTTATGTTGAGTTTTTTTAAGGTGGATAGATGACTCGCGAACGGCTTAAGTGTGTGCACTTAATTTTGATGTGATATGTTTAGCCCCGGGGTATTCGGGTATGAGAATGGTTAGTGCGTAGCTAGTGTATATTTGTTCCTCATTATGTTCTTATTTCTTTTCATTTGTGATCAGTTAAGTCTCGACTAACATAGCGCGTATGTGTACATATATCAAGGGAATTTAGGCGTTTATAATAATGAAATTAGTACATTCGAAAGAAGGGTAGCAAAGTTACAAGTACAATGTTACTTTTTATTAATTTTAACATGTATTGTATAGAAAAAATTGTAAATAAGAGGAATTATCTGTCATAATAATGAGTTAAACGACAAATCGTTTTATTGTAGTCATAGTGGTAGGTTGTACTTTATAGAGTATATTTTACGGTGTATATAGTATAAGTTATTTAGTGTGCGGAGCGCTCCGCGCGCGGGACGAGGGGTGGGGAGCGGAGAGTGTAGGGAGAGTCCACGCGTCGGTATCGGAACTGTATAGGTGAACGACTCCCAGTTATGAAGCACGGATTAATATAAAAATGCACATTTGTTAGCTTTAATACTACTTCAGCAAAGCTTCATTGGTTTTATTTTAGAAGGATATATATTTTAATTTTCTAATCAATTGCCTGTGTGTTGTTTTAATTGGCAAATTTAATTTTTATAGCATTTTTTTCCTAAGCATTTATAGACTGAATTATACACGATATACATCACACAAAATAGACATCACAAGAATCAGTCAAATTGCTTATATGCTTCAAATTTTCTATTATTTTTTGTTGTATAGGTAATAGATTTAGATGCAGAAACAATATAGATAAAATCATGTTTGGATACCGCGCCATAAGATTGCTGTTGTACATACTTGTTACTGCATCTAACAATAGCAGTATTAAAATAACATGTATGTGTCCCCCAAGTATTTTATAGATAAATTCAATAGGACAGATTAAAGTAGACCCGATTAAGAAGTAACTATTAGTACTTTTTGAAATTTATACGTTAGAACAAGATGCACATAAGAATAAATGTTCCGTTAGCTAATAATGGCTTACGATACGTACTATGTATGGGTATCGCTACAGAAGTAATAATATACAATGTCTATGGTAAAATTTTGATGTAAAAATAAGCTGTGCATACAATTGAAATTCGTAATATGATAATTTGTTAAACAGAGTTCTTATTTCAGCGTTTCTCTGAAATTAAATAACATTCATATTTGAGTCACACATGTTCCGTTTTGTTAAGGCCGTTTGTCTACCAAAGTAGATGTTTGGAATTGTTTTGTAGACTGCGCTCACGATCAAGGCGCACGTGTGATCTATTGTACAACCATAAGATAGGATACGTACAATGATCGTTCAGTATGTGAACATGTTACTGTTGTTTGTTACTAAATCAATTTTGAAGGGTTATCTTTTTTGATTGACATATCTAGTAGTTTATATTGCATAATAACTGTGTCTTCTGTAGACAAACAGCCTGAAATGCAGAAGTAATAAATATGAATTTGATGATAATAATAACATTATGTTGTATGTAAACTGAATAGGCTGTGTTCCTATCAATGTTTTTAAATTGATGTTAGCCAGGCAATCTGGAAACATCTGTAGACTAGTCCTATCGGTGTTAGTGCTGAGAAATGATACGAACACAGCCGTGACGGTTATAAGCCATTCTTTTTATAAAAAAGGTTGTTATATTTTGTTTACATTTGATACGAGAGTTAGTCGAAGTTATAGCCTACATCGAGTTACGATAATAAAAAGTACAGGTAATTTTAATCAATTTCGATTATTAAGATTAACACAATATTTTTAAATGTTTAGTTTTATTTTGACATAAGATTAACACGCGTTTCCTTTCCCTTATCTCCTCAATGTTTCTTGTGTTATGTTATTTTACAGATAACTAAACGTTTAGGTTGTTGGTGTAACAATTGTATGGACTAGGTATTTTGTAAATGATTTGTAAAGATATTGTCTCGTTTGGTAGACTCAAGAATGTTTTGAAATTTTGTACAATTATTTCATTTTGTTAGTCTTGTATACAGTATCGGCACACGCGTTGGTGTTATAGAAGAATCACAATCTCACACTATCAGACCTGAAACGCTTTACTGCGTAAAAAGAAATCAGACTATACTAAAAAAAAACGCTCTGTAAGAGTCTCCCAAAGACCACGGCCCCTGAATGTTTTAATGGTCACCTTACCGCCAGTCCCAGTATACATAAAATTAATTGATTATATTATAAATCAAAAGACCAAATCACTAAGTGATGAATTTTGCGTTAATTATTAAGTGTATGCATCTGCCCTTGATATTATTTGTATTAAAAGTAACGCTTTTAATTTTTTATGTACACAATGCCATTTTGCCTAATGTTATTATAAATTATAATGAAATTGCTTTAAAAGCACCAATTTTTACAATGCATAGTTCTATGACCTGTCTATACATTTTATTACTTTATTTATTTCTATCATTATTTTGTATTGTGGTAAATTTTACCAAAAATAAAATACTAAAATGTGCTTTATATTTTGTTTTATTTTGTTCCAACAGCATGTTTTTATTTAAAGGATAAAGGTCGAGCTTAGACGACTGAAAAAAAAGAGTCGCTTATTTACCTGAGAACAAAAAATCCGTTTCTGTAGTTTTTTATTTTTATAATGGTTTGGGCGCCGCGTCGTCGCGCCACACAGATTCATGCAAAAAGTATTTCAAGGGTTTTTGCATTGACTCTTAAATGTGGATGTCAAGCCACACGTGTAGATGATATTTTTTTTTTATATACCAACTTTAATACAAGAAAGAACTTGCGTCCGTTTTACCTAAAATAAAACCCAACAAATTTACATACAATAACTATTTAATTAAAATTAAATCTGTATAGCAAGTCCCCATATATTAACGATGCAATACATGTACTTGTTCTCCCAACGGACGGTGCAGGTTCCATCAGTAGCCGTGTCCCAGTAGTAAGCCGCCGCAGTGTGCAAGCCTGCCCCGTTCTTCTGAGTAATAGTAATTCTAACTGTAAACAAAAAAAAACAAGTCAAACATTAATTATACATTCGATTCGGAAATGGAAAAATATTAATCATTTTACTAAAATATCATTCCAGATATATTTTCAGAGGATTAAGAAGTTGTTGCATTACTTGATATGTCATAATCACGTTTATACTGCAAGTGGGGTGCTGGACCTAGGTCTCTAGCGCACCCAAGAAATTAATCTAAATTTTCAAACGTGCATATATACAGCATAATATGAGTAACTTTAAAAAATTGCTCTGGTCAGGGTCACACGAGATATAACTGTGTGAACACATACTAGGACACAAGTGGCGCTACTGTTCGAAGTAACTCATCGTGTGGGGCAGCACCGACGTTTTTGGCGCCGAAGATACGATAGTACGATACTAAGATACTGTGCACAGTTTGCACCGAGACTTAGGGGCCGCAGACATCACTTGCGTACCTGACTCACCTTACTGTATTATGTGATATGATAAGCTAACATAAGATTAACTCTCAAGGCAAGGTAAGGTAAGCAATAAGGGAAATTATCTGGAATATTATTGTCCTTTTGAATATTCGAGTTCCGGTGAGTGCTTTCCAATGAGTTTCTTCATTTATGTACATACAGCACAGCAAACCAGATGAACGTAATATTATTATCTATAGGTACGTAAGTGTGTGAGTAGTAGAAGCGAGTTACTCAAATATTACATGCATTTATACGTTATAAAATGTTACCCTAACAAATATGTGTGTATATAACACACATATTTGTTTGTTTGTGTGCCCTGCGTAACTATCTAGTTTGCTGTGTGTACGTACACTCAACGGATCATTTTCTTTCTAAATTTATCGTAATACCGGCAGATCATCGGAAAACACCGGTAGATATCAGTAGGTAATTGAAAATAAGTATTTATATTTATCTGTTTGATATTTCTTACCTATATATTTAAAGGGCTTATTTAGTTTATTCAATCTTGCAAGAGTTTTATCTGTGATTATGGTAATCCAATGCGGACATCGTGAATGGCTGTATGTGTTACCACCCAGACACAACTCTATATTATCTCTCACTATCTTCTGCACATCCTCAACGTTAAATACTAAATCCTGAAACAGCAATTAAATAGACATATTCATATATATTATGTTAAAATATCTGTACATTATTAGTTAAACCAGAAGCTATATGTATAAATGAACCGATTGCCGAAAATCCACCAAAGCGAAAGGCAACGGCGCAAATATTTGGATTATTAATACGAAATAAAATAAGGCGATTAACACACGGCACCGCGCACCGCCGCGCCGCCGCGCCGCCGCGCGCCGCCGCGGTTGGCGGTGAAGCGGATCTCATGTCGCATTGATCTCTATTAAATCCGTCGATGCCTAACACACGTACACCACCTGACCGCGCGTTCGAGCGGTGCTCTCAACGTGTGTTAGGCATCGACGGATTTAATAGAGATCAATGCGACATGAGATCCGCTTCACCGCCAACCGCGGCGGCGCGCGGTGCCGTGTGTTAATCGCCTAAGCCTTGAAAAAATCCAGCTGAGGGCCACTAAGCAGTATGTAGTAATATTTCTGTGTATTGTATTTACAATAAAATATATAAAGAATGACAGGGAATAATGTAGCCGAAGGTAGGTAAAGTTACCTACATCCACGAGGTATTAAAATCGATTTGATGACACACATATCATGCAGGAATAAATACAAGCTTCTTTATAAAAAAAACGATTCCTTACTGCAGATTTTAGTTTAGAATAAAAATATTGGGTACAATATTATTTTCACAGTATCCTACTATTATTATAAATGACTAGTTGTGTTGTAAGGTAAAATGTATAAATCGGCTATAAGACCTGTATTGATGTATGGTTCAGAATGCTGGGCAGTGAAAGGGACTGATGAAAGACGATTGCATGCAGAAGAAATGAGAATGCTTCGATGGATGACTGGAGTGACGAGATTAGATAGGATAAGGAATGAGTATATTAGAGGAAGCTTGAAAGTAGCGCCTGTGAATGAAAAGGTGAGAGGTAAGCGTTTGTCGTGGTATGGACATGTTATGAGGAGGGATGAAAGTCACATAACTAAACAAGTTATAAGTATGACTGTAGATGGGTATATTAGCAGAGGGAGACCGAGAAAGAGATGGACAGATTGTGTGAAAGATGATATGAGAAAGAAAGGAGTGGATGCCGCGAAGACGAGTAATAGAGAGGAATGGAAGGAAAATACGCATTGCGCCGACCCCATATGATTGGGATAAGGGCAGGAAGAAGAAGAAGAGTTGTGCCCCGCGGTTTCACTTGTATTGCTATTCTACCACAGTTTCCCTGATCTCCCACATCAGCCGTTAGTTAAAATTTAGTGTGATCAATGAATTTCACCAGTCGCAAAGTAAGTACAGCACGCTATAATAAGAGCCTTTTTAGTTTAGAAGAGTTTGCAGCTGATTATTGTTGATTACATAATACGCACGGATAAGTAGAAACACTTTGTTTAATTTCTCAATTTCTTACTCCTGCCTTTGCACTTTGGTGGGTGAGACTTTTTCATTTTAATATTATGCTGTAAATAAAAATAACACGAAACCTCTTCGTCGTCCTCTTGAGCCATGATTAATAATGTAAAATAATATTCCTTCCCAAATGGAAATTAAATCAATACATTCTTTTTATTGAATACAATGACGTTAAAGCTGTCAGGAAAAAATAGGCAAGCCAGTACATGGCCAGTACCCGCCTGTACCTGTTACGCTTAAAATAAACGAGGTTTAATTTGTTATCACGCTGATTTGCATTCATTCTGCTAACGTGGCAAAAAAGGAAAAGTTAATAAATCTCTTTCTCTAGCTCTAGCTCTATTTGTGAATTTACATCAATCATTTTAGGCACGGTCTTTTGATCAAAATGCTCGAAATTGATAATTTTTATTTTTTGAATTTGCCGCCACTAAGTTTCGTCCATTTCGTCACTGAACCATAGAGAAATAATTCCAGTAGTCATAGAGATGGAATTACACTCAGAATAACATGAATAACAAACAACTAATAAATGGAATTATTATTAATTATGCCTCAAGCACAACATATTGCACCAATCCATAAAAAATATTATTGTAATTTTCATGTATAAATGTGAATATATTAATATGTATGAACAATTGAAAAGGTCCTTATCTAACGTACATACGTGTATTTAGAGGCATATTTAATATTAAAATACCTATTTTACACTGCAAATTGTCAAGGTGAATGTAACATTATAATTAAAATTACAGAGTACTTTTTTCTTAGATTATAGGCCTCGAGCAAATTCAAGAAAGCAAGTGAGTCCTTAATCTGAGCAAGCAAGTGCAAAAGTAATCAAATCCTTTGAATTCCTGTGATCAAATGACAGCTGTCATGTATATGTCAGCGACGTGTTTCTAAACGAAAATTTCTCATAACCCACTTGGGAGCTTTATTTTCTTTATTGTGTTTTTGGTATGTTTGTGTTGCGTTTTAGCTCATATTGCCTGAGAAAAAGGTCTCGAGCAGGCTGAATTATCGATAAAATGACATCTTAAGTGAATATGGTGTTTATAAGTTGTTTGTGAAAACCTTAAAATTAATGGAGTTGAAGGTCTGGGTCGAGGGAATACAAAGGATTGTTTGTGGGGTTACAGAGACCACAACCTGCCAGGTCAGTTTACTAGAATTTCTATTCTCATGACGATGCTGCTGACACTTTTATTGTGCACACTGTGTTTATGGAATTTCACTTTTTATGATAACTTTCGATGTTTGATGTTCATCTTTTATTTACACAGGATGTAGTTTTTGCATTAGCTCATGCCACTGGCAAAGTGGGCAGATTTACGCTTATAGAGCGCTGGCGAAATAATGAACGTTTGCTGGCACCTCAGGAATATCCTCTCAAGGTATTTAGATATGGTTGCCAGAGCTTTTTTTGTATTCATGACATTTTTGAATTTCCTATGGAAACTGATTATAAATTATATTGTAGTGTTGTTTCTTAATAAAAGTAAAAAAATCTGTAAGTAATATTCATTCTTGGCAAACAGTATTTTCTAATTTTAGATTAATTTAGCACTTACTGAAATTATATTTTTAGATCTTAATGAAATGGGGTGAATATTCTAATGACATTCAGTTCATATTGAGAAGATCAGATTCTGGCAACAACCAGAAACCTTCACAGCCAACAAATAGCTCTAGATCACCTATAGGAAATGGGTAAGTTACAAGTTAACGGGTACATAAATAAACTATTCCTACATAATTTTGCTTATAGGTAGTATGACTTTACAAACCAAGGAGGCAACATTTGGAAGACAAGTTTTTGTGGTAGGGAACTAAACTCGTTTGATTTTCAACTAAACATTATTAGTTAACTAATTGTATCTCTCATCTTCATGTAGGTACAAATTAAAACTGCAGTAACCTAACTCAACCTTACTCTACATAATCATTATCATTTTAGAGCTCACAACACATCAAATCCCAACATACTGGATTCCCAGAACTCTCCTCCAAATAGAATGACCACAACACCGACATATAGTAATGTGAATAATACCTCCCCTGGCAACCCTGTTGGAGTGGTCAAGGGGGTGCAACAAGCCAAAACACCCGAGTCTGATAGCCCTGTGCTTAAAGATGTCCCACCTTACAGGTAACACTTAGTATATTTGATATAATTTAGTAGGCTATCAAACCAGGTATATTCAGCAACAAAATGTATAACCATATCTTAAATAAAATGATCTCACAGTCAAATAGTTTATACTGTATTTTGGTACAACCCTAGTTTGTAAGATTACTTTGTACATAAAAAAATGAACTAAGTCAAAAGCCGTAAATTCTTACATATTAGATGTGAACCGGCTGGCTAAATGTGGAACCGATTTTAATGAATATTGGTACAGGGATAGCCTACAGCCTGAAAAATGACATTGTCCACGATAACAGACACTCACGCAGGTGGAGCTGCGGTCTACAGCTAGTTAACTAATATGGATATAATAGCAGTAAGCCTTATAGAGCTATTTTGATTCTTATCATGCATATCAATATTGGAGGTTACATTGTTTTAGCTATATTGTTAAATTGATTGTGTTCACCAAATTATGTTGCTGAATGTACTGGTTTCTGTTCTTTTGATGAATATGATGAGTCTTAGAATTGATGATTAGAATGCTAAGATGATGAGTAGTATGAATGAATGGAAGAAGCGCACATTGCACCAACACCGAAATTATTATAATTGAAAACAGGGTAGAGGGAGAGTGTTCAGCAATAGAAATACAAAGCTTCAAACAGCACAAATTGTCTGGATTCAAAATCTTTAGGCTTTTGCAATAGGGCTACATGGACCAAAACACTATCATCTATCATTCTCCACCAATAGGAGACAAGCTACTGGCCTATGATTTGTGGAAATTGATAGCTAGACCTGATACGACATTAGTGATCCTAGCGTATTTTAACAATCGCGCTAGCCTCCATTAAGTACTATTTTTGAGTTACAAGAAGGCATAATAATTAAGGGATTTCTTTTATAATATTAAAATTATTTTCCTCAAGAGACTGTTTTCTTAAGAAAAACTTTCAAAACAACTTCCCAGAATTGATTAGTCACAGTAGACGAGACATAGTATTTAAATTTCGTTTTTTACGAACATTAGTCACATGTGCCGACATTTACATGAACCTTGACCGAAATGTCTGTGACTGACTCATCAAGCTAACTATGTATTGGTCAGCTAAGACTCTCATCAAGATTCTTCTTAAAAAGGCTTTGATTTAGTAAACTAATAGAAAAAAAAACAAAAACAAGTTTTTACATAATTAAGTTGAATACTTTTCTAATCTATACTAATATTGTAAAGCTGAAGAATTTGTTTGTCAGTTTGAACCCGCTAATCTCAAGAACTACTGTTCCGATTTGAAATATTGTCACTTATTTAGGAAGGCTATAATTTGTCGCGATAACCGACGTCCACGCTGGCGGAGTCGCGAGCAAAAGCTAGTTTTGATTATAAAGTCAATATATTACAATACTCTGAAATATGATATTATTGTTCTAGTGTAGCTTTTAAATAAATTCCCCCTTTCAGTAAATGATGTAGCCTGTAACCTATTTATAACAATTGATTATATCATATTACATAAGCAATTAAGATTAATGAACCATTGTTTGTATTTATAATAAGATTTTTAGCATTTCAGTCTGTGTATATAAAATAATAATGTTTTATTTCTAACCCATATTAATACCAACAATAATATCATCATACATAAGAACAATTTTCATGGAATACTTAATTTACACATCCCTGGTGTAATGGTCTTATTTATACACACAGAAAGACAGACCGACAAAGATATATCGGATTTCGATATTAGTATGGATAATAGTAACAAGCTCAATATCTGTTATCAACAGCTGTCACATAGCGAACACTATTCATCAGTGTACCTATTGCAGTGAATTACCCTAACACGAAGGGGATAATGGAGACTTAGAGCACCTTAAAGAGGATAAATTAGGGTCAGCTCACACCGAGATACGACGCAGCGCTGCATGGCATGGCGTAAATTTTCACAACGAAAAGTGTATTTTTTCGTGTAGAAAATAAAGTTGTATTTTGATCGCTCTTTAAAAATGTGCGCGCGGCATCGCGTCTCGGGGTGAACTGACCATTAGATTCGAAGGCTATAATGCGGGCTTTATTCGCTCGTGCACTATCCCCCTTTTTTGCTTTGGACCCTAACTTATCCGTGTTGGGGTGGGTCCTCTAAGTGCAGAGCTTTATTAAAACTGAATAATTCTATATTAGAGAACCACCGCCTCCGTACCGATCTCCACCACCGCCTTCTCAAGCAGTCAGAAAATCACCAAACCGATCGCGATCAAACCGACCAACACACATGTCGCCTGTCAACCTGCCTGAAGAGAACCAGGACAACAGGAGTCCTGAGGCGGTCAGCTATAACACTCAGTACAGAGAGCTAGTCTCTCTTGTTAACTACCAAAGGGAGAAGTTGTCTAGCCAGCAGGTTGATCTTATAAAGGTAAGTGACTACGCGGTCCTAAAATTTCGTCAAGTAGTTCGCCTGGTAAGGTTCTAAAATCGAACTAACTGGAAAAAAAAGTTCACGTAGTCCGACTGCGGTCGAACTACGTGGCCAGAACCAGATTGTTGAACTTTTACCTTTTATGCCTAGGGGTAATTTCAGGTTTAATGCATGTTCTAAATAAAACTTAAAAACTAATAATATTTCCCGCGTAAATGTAAACAGTGCTGTTTGTAAATATGTTAGCGAGAATAATAAACATAATTGTTGATTGTATACCTCTTGTTATATTGAAATTGTTTCGCCAACGTTGATTGTTCTGTTGATGTGATTAATTAGCAAAAACTTGTGTTTTTGCAGTATGATGCTGAGATCGGTTACTGGGAAAACAAAGGTCGGGAGCAAGAGCGACAGGTAGAATTACTACAGCAACAGATTAGTTCAGCTGATAACCAACTGAGAATTAGCACTGAGCAGGTAACCCCAATTCTCACAAGAACCGCCCTCCTAATTGTTTGATCGCTACGCGCGCGAGTCTCAGTCGCACGGTCCCTTTATTTTCTTTGCCTCTATATCTTTCTACTATATCTTGTAGAACGTGAAAGTGCTTAATAATCTGATTAGAAGACTTCCGTGGATAAAAAACAAGTTTTATAAAACTACTTGCGGCAAAATATCCTGCCATTTTATCATTCAGATATAATATTTCAAATCTTTTTAGTAAAAAAAAGTGGCATTTATTGTTACTAATTAAAACACGCTACATCTCAAACATTAGTCTTACAAAAAAAAAGGAAAAAAAGATGGCTCGGCTAATGCTGTAGGTACCGGGACAAACATAACCCGTCGCGTCGCAACTGTGACCTGGAGTTATTCTCCCCTCAAAGTTAGTCTTAAAGAGTGACAGACAGATAGATAGATGGAGTTGATTCTGTTTCTCATTAATGGATTGCCTAATTGATTATACATTTACAGGTACAAGCCCTAACGTATGTTGAAGAGGAAAGTGAGATAGTGAAACAGAATGAGAAGACTATAAAGTCAGAGATTGTGTTGGTGCGGTCCAAGCTAGCGAACTGCGAAACTGAGCTATTACAATGCAAGAACAAGATCCGCAAGTTGATGGATGAGATTCATAATGAGCAGAGGCTTATGAATAGTCGCCAGCAAGAAAATAGGCAAGTATTTCTTATTCTATTTAATTTATTAGTAGACTGGAATTTCAAGTGCCGCGAAACGCATGCAGACCTGACTGTCAACATTCGTCATTCTATCCATCTGACAGTGAAGGAACAGAGAGTGTGTTAGCGCAAACACTTGTGCACTATGTCTCTTGCAATTATGGCTGATCTCACTTGACTTTGGCCGCCGAGGCCGAAACTCAGTCTAGAGCTTATATAATAAAACATGTAACTACTACAAAAATTAAATTCTTGCAGCGTCATAATTGTTTTGGTTTGCAATTTGGTTACTTGATGCCAATTCAATGCAAATTACAGTGCGTAAAAAGTTATTTTGTTATCTTAGTCTTGATCACTTGTAATTCAGACTTCCATCTTGAATGTGTGTAATTATAGCAACAGAAATACAATAGTACCTGTGAGAATCTAAATTAGATTGTTTGATATTCAGCAGCGTGATAGTAGAATGAGAACCAAGACCTTGGTCTGTTGTTTATTTAAACCTATACTTTGTTATCACCTTTCATGATCAGTGTACAAAGTACAGTCAGCAAGAAAAGCGATGAACACAATAAGTTTTATGAAATACCTAGAAACAATTTTAAGTCCATAAAATAATATTGCGGCAACAATATAGCCTCATTACGAAGGGTTAACACTATGATAATATTTTATCCAATATGAGAAATATATTGCGTTTGATTGTTTTGTAATCTGATTCACTAAATTTTTGTTGCTGTCTGTATTGAGGTATGTTTATTTCTAAGAAATCTAGACGAATACATAGATTTAGGCAAAAACAAAGAACAATATCCAGTAAATTCTGAATAAACACTGAGTATTGTTTGTTTGAACTCTCAGGAACTTCAAGAACCAGGTCCGATTGGAAAAATTATTTCATTGAATAGCCCATTTTACGAGAAAGTGTATAGGTTACTTTCTGCGATTACCGACGCCCACGCGAGTGGAGCCTTACCAAATGCTAGTAATAAAATAAATATAAGTACCTACTTTTAGGTAAAAATAAAAAAAAACTAATTTGTCAAGTTCATAACACCTTTGGTGGATAATAAACCTCTGTATTCCTAGTAGCTTTACTTACTTATCATTATATAGTTTGTAATATATAAGTAATGTTATAATGCAATATTTTATACTTCAGGCAAGCACTGGAGCGCTCAATGCTCGCTGAAATGGAGAGCTTGCAGAGTCAAATACAACAAGCGAAGCACGCGACTGAAATTAACAATCTCACTGCGGAAAATTTGAAGAGAGAGGTAGGATCATCTTAAATATAGAGCAACTCATCCTTCATTTACTTAGTCATATGTATAAACTGTTTTTACATACGTATAGACAAGCGCCATAAATGCATTACCAATTCAAGTTGTTTGTGGCAGTGCATTGTGTTGTTCTTTTTCATATGAAAGTATAGATCCTTTGGTGGGCGGAATGTCCGAGCGCATAACATGCCATGTTAGTAGACTATACAAAGGTGTATATAATATGTACCTATGCATGTTCTTACGGTCCACATCAATCCCAATGAAGTTAGTTAAAAATAAACTGTCAAACTTACAGCACGTCGTTTTTCTATAAATAATTACCAAAAGCAATACTCATCCTTATCGTCGTAGACACAATGCCTGGCGTGGACTTGTTTTGATCATTTGAACGCGAACAATTACAGTTCACAGTACGACAGGATACAATAAAGCCTATAAATGTCCCACTGCTGGGCACAGGCCTCCTTTATAGATAAGAAACGAGAATAGGCGTGTGAACTAAGTTTTTCTTTTCGGCCATCAGGTAGATTATTGAACAGTATTTGACACGTTATTTTTCATTTTTCACGTGTTCAAAAAATTACTGAGATATATCGCACACACATGACGTCACGCCTTGGTAAATTTTATACCGAGCCATGACGTAGTGAGCCCCCCCACTCCCCAACTTTAATGCGTTTCAACTAAGTCATTGTTTGTTATAATTAAAATTATTATCCTATTTTTTGAATTTAATAATACAAAAAATAGGATAATAATTTTAATTGTTATATTTTGTTATTGTAATATTTTTTTATTACCTAACTGACGGACTAAGTAGAATTACGTTTTCGTTACCCAGTCAACATGCCTACGCTTGCTCATTGCGGTTTGGCGATTTTAGATTTCAATTTTTGGAAATCAGGCTTTCGTTCACCGTTTATCAATGGTTCCCTGAGAATAATTAAGAAAGTACATATAACTTTAAAAAGGCTTGTTTGGGTTCGAACCTGCAACCATGCATACGAATCCGGTAATTGAACCGCTAGGCCAACACAACTACGACAGGATAACTAGAAGAAATTAATTTCAGTAGATTCCCGCGAAAAGAATTGAGACAGCGAATACAAAATGTACTGCACCTTTGACCCTTGACTTGACTGTACATACATAAGTATAGTTTTTTTTATGCATTTACCAAATTAAATTAAATTAATATTTTTTTTTTACTTCATAAAGGTTTTAATGATAGCTATTATATAGTTCAATGGTTCATGTTTTCCTTATTGCCTCTGGTACACGTTAGATCTTTTTTTATTATTTTGTTACTAGTTGAACTTTCTAGTGAGGCATAAGACAATCTTTGTCCACAGGTCGGAGTGCTAGAGAATGCCATAATGGAGAAGAAACGTCAGGTGGAGCGGCTGGTGCAGGAGATGAAGGAAGCTAACTTACAAAGTCTTACTGGTAGTGTGGACGAGTTGCGACATCCTTTGGACGGTATGGGTTAATTATACCTCTTTTATTTCGTACTAATATCCCCTGTTGTTGCAACCCCGTAGATCCTGTTCTCGTGTAATTCTGTAGATGAAAAGTATTCTATCCCTTGATTTGAAAGGTTGATCAATAAAATTAGTTAATAACCCGTGAAACCCCATCTGCCGAGCCCATTTTCAAGCTATATTGGAGTTTGCTGCCAGTCTTACCAGATTTAGCTGAATACCGTATTTTACATAGAGCGAAGTGACTGCCAATCTGACCTCTCAACCCATTGCTAGGTAATAGAGTATCCCAACGTAACAAGTAGTAAGAATGGCTGACAGAATTGTAATGACTTAACGTATGACAAAAATCGTCGTGCCATCCGAGGCACGGAAGGGTCTCGGTATGTTTGCAAATGGTCACCCGGAACGGAACATTCACGGAACAACCACGACGAACGCAGCTTGACCTTTATTATCGGTTAAACGGTACGACTTACACTTATCCAGGATGATGATTAATAATTTAATTGTATATTCATTATTTAAACTAACTTTTTTTTGTCTACAGGGCTGTGCAAAGCAGGCAGCGCGCGTAGAATCATAGGGTCACCGAGACAACTAGAAAACGCAGCACCCACCAATAAGAATCCTCACGGAGTATGGGTATAACATCCTATACACTAAAAACGGCCATTACAAGTTCCCCCTAATTATATGCGACGGCCTAATATAAGTAGCGAAGAAAATATAGATCAAATAGATATAATTTTTGTTAGGTTTCTGAATCGAATATCTGTTTTTATACATTTCCAAAGTGTGCAAGCATTTATTTTAAAAAATCTCTTCACTTCAAAAAAAAATAGTTTTACTCCTTCAGGTTATGTTTTATATTTTTTGAAGTTATGAGAAAACGATAAGAGTGAAATTTTAAGATGCGCGCGCATCACTGTAACACAAAACTAACATCTTTCAAGCAACCCGTTAACCCGCTTATTTTCTATTACTTGGTGTGAAGGCCTTTTTATTCCGAATCTCTGTAGGTGGATCTTTTCACGTTGTTTGATTCAGAAATCTGAACTAGTGCTGCTATATAATGTGCACGATATTATTTTGTGGTACTCCTATAAATGTATGGTAGCGGTTAATTTATTAGAAGATATTTGTGTTCAAATTAGTGTCATATTTATAGTTATTACTTTGTCACAAAATGTTTTATAAGTGTGTATTGGAATATGAAAGTGTACTTAAAAGTATCGGCTTGATATTTTTATTTCACACTGAAAGTATTATTTGTCTTGCCGTATAGTTAATGTTTCTTAGATATTGGAGTTGATGGTACAAGTTCATCAAATTGTTCAATATTTTTTTTTGTATTTTCGTGTGTTGTGTGAAGATAATGATATACGATTTGTTAACGTAGGTTTTTAATTAACACTAGACGGTTAGATTTGCATTTTATCCTACAATCCTAGTTTTGTGACTGTTTCCCATCTATTTTTGTATTGTTTGTGGATGTATCATGCATGAAGATTTTAGGCTCGTGAATGTTGATCAATTCAGTTGATTGCGCCATTTGGGTAATAGAGTAAGAACGTTGGACCGAATATGTCTATAAGTATTATATCGGCGCGTGTGGATGAGTTTGCTATACATTTAATCTTACCATTTCAATCTCATATAATAAACATAAGTGTGTACTTCAATATCTTAATCTATACGACCTATATTAATGTAAAGGATCATGTTTAAATTATGTACCTACACTACGATTAATATGCAATATAGAAATACTTAATTATAATAATAAATCTAGTCGAAAGTTTAAGCCATTGCAATATTTTATAAACAATATTAACCTTGATTTTAGAAGCATTTTAAATAATAATGGCATTTATGACAAATCAAATTATTAATATTAAAGTGTAATAGATGTAGTATGTACAAACTACATATTTAGAAATTGTGTGAGACTTATCTGAAAATATTATAGTATGAATTTATTTCTTGCATGGTTACTAATTGTAATTAGACGATTTGTGTATAATTCATATATGAAATAAAGGAAATATTGTATACCGATATGTGTTGTGTTATTTTAACTGTTTTATATTTAAAACGAAACCGGACAAGTGCGAGCCGGAGTTGGTCACGGAGAATTCCGTACAAAGACTTCTTTTAAAGGCGCACGATATATAATGTGTGGACGTTCTCATTCGTGGTGAGACACGTGCTAACTCACCGGGGTGGCGAGCGCATTATACAAGTTACTTTTTAAGCGTGCGTGGCGAGGCGTTTGCGCTCTTATGACTTTATTACAAATGTCTAATTTTTTCTCTGTAGTAGTACTCCTAGTAGTTGAGGGTTACCTACTTGCCCAAATGCTCATTTCTAGGTCAACGGAAAATTTGGTTTCTCTTGCGAGTGTCGAAATTACGTTTCTTTATTTTTAAAAACAACTAAGAAGCTTAATTTTGCACAGGTCCAAGGGACTAGACCAAAATATATTGTTATAATTTCTACTCGATACCCGAGTTATAGTGTCTTGTATCAGTATCATAGTGGCACTCCGAGGCAGACGGATAACTAAGTGGACTGGGCTTCGTTTTTCCTTTTGAGGTACGAAACCCTAAAAACAAATCGATCAATGACAAGCTTGTTCAGTCTCTTTTCATCTGTTTTGTAGGTAATATTTTAAACCAGGCAATAAAACAACAATTCTTAATTATTTATTAATCCTTATATTCAATATAACTTATTTAATGTAAGAAATTAAATCTGTTCACAACAACCTATCATAAAGAACATAGTTTTCTTTAAAATAGATGCCGTAACGCGTAACTTAAGTTATGCCGTACTGTACTTAGGGATTCCGTGTTTGACCGCCACATAACTATATTTACAACATCATGTCAAATCGCGGATAGTAAATTAACAACAAATAGATTCGATGACTTCTATGTCTATCCTGTGATGTGGAGATTCAACTAATCATACCTCAAACAATTACGTGTAACATTCTGTTACAACCACACGTCACAGTAGAAACAAACTGAATATTCATAAAATTTAAATCACATTTCAATACTTGAAAGTGTTCAAGGCAAGTGCTTGCCTTACATGGACTTGAAACAAGTGAATACTTTTTAGTTTTAATTGAGTCAAGTTTATAATTAGGCTAAAAACTGTATGTCTCCATCAGAGTCGCATACATTACCATCCAAAATGATGGCTGTAGATAAAATCACAATAGATCTACCACAAGCACCATTGTATATTGCGGTTGTATTCACTAATTTCGAATCCACTCGAACCTTACATCTACTGTTCCTATCAACTATGCCTTCTCTTCTTTCTCCCTGTTATACCGTTCTAATTCTTTAAGGAATTGTCCCTTGGGTTTCATGACGTTGGGCCGATCGCCGCGGCACTTGGGACAGAACCACTTGCCCTTGGGCTTGGTGGTGAGCGAGACACAGGAGAAGTGGAACCACTCGATGGGGCAGAGGTCGTTGTCGCACAGGATCATTTCGCCGAAGGATATCTGGTCGCAGAGGCAGTACCGCGGTTCGTCAGGGTCGATGGCATCGGTTTCTTCTGGCGGCGTCTCTGAGCGTTGAGCTGCCTGGCGCGCTTTGCGCTTTTTCTTTTTGCCTATACCTGTAGAGAACATAGTTAGTATATAGTCAACCATATTGTTAATAATATTTTTTATAATAAAATTGTTTATTTTAATATAGGTGTATTTACCTTTCTTGTGAGTGGTATTGTGTGTGTGTCTCTCACTATCTCGCTCGCTGGAGTCAGCTCCGTCCGTCGCAGCGCCTGCGGTGGTGCGCGATCGTCGTGCGCGTTTTGACCACCTCTCACCTATAATTCAAAGTTCATATGACAAGTTACTTATGGTACAAATTTAGAACAAGTTTTCCTACAAAATGATAGAGGGTATTAAATTCACAATGTATGTTACACAGCATGCATAATTAATAATTAAACTTGGTATTATTCAGAACTAGGATTTAACTTTCTCTTTTCAGACAATCATCTAAAGCAGTCATGTCAAAGATACGGCCCGCGGGCCTTTAGATTCTAAAGTATGCATCTAATAGGTATATTTTATAGCTATAAGATAGGTATACATACTCTTTTCATACCTAACTTCTATGATACAAAGTAAAGTTAACATACCTCCAGACTTGTCTCTATCCACTTTTTCTTTCTCCTTCTCGCTGGTGCGTTCTGGTGGTGGGGGAGGGGGCACATGTTGTTGAGTAGCAACAGGAACAGCTGGTTCCTTCTCCACACTCCGCAACGTCTCTGGCACAGGGGCGGGCTCTTCTTTTGTAGTGCCATTTGTGTTAACATCAAGGCATGATACTGTGGACAAATTTGTTTCATGAATATCATATCATGTATATTATGCATAGGATAAAGTGGTCTGAGCGGACATCATACTAACATTTCTTAAGTAATGATCAATCGTATCTAAAGGATTATTGATAGTATATGAAAACTTTTTAATTAATATGTATTTAAAACTAAAAACTGAGTATAATGTAAGTAGTTAACTGTAGTGTATACATAGCATGGTAGTAAGAAAATATAGTTTCAAAAGTAGGTTGAGTTTTTACGCATTACAAGACATTGTGTAAGTTAATTACTGATTTACACCATTGAATAATGGTTTATAGTACAAAATGTAACTGACATACCCTAAAAGAAAAGCATGGAACTTTCTTTTTATTCATGATTCAGAAATCCAATACCTTCTTGACAGTAATAATCCAATCAGAAACTTACTTAATTTCTTGTGATCAGCGTCCAGCGACCTTTGCTTGTTGTCGATGAGGTCTTGCAGTATCTGGACAACTTGAAGTTTTTCGTCTCCTATCTCCTGGGCGGCCACCAGGACGGTCTGCAACCGTAGTGCCGCTCGACTGCGGCGCCGCTCTTCTGTGTTTGCACCTATACATACCGCCAAATGCTTCTCGGCCTCGCGAAGACACTCTGTTGACAACAAAACAAGATTCACTCCATAGCAACACATAAATCAACTAGGTTACCTCCAAAACTCTGTTTCTTTCTCCCATTGCATGTTACTCAAATGATTACACGAAAGTTAACAAAATGACAGATTTTAATAGTCATCTTTGGAAGAAACATCGGGATAGTGGATTTTGTGTTATTTTGGTCCACTTGCAGTCGCGACTCGCTATCTATACATAGGTATGCATACGTAACGAGGTTGAAAGGCGAACGTCAACAATATAATTACAAGCTGTTATATCAATTATAACTAACATATACAACTGTAAATGTTTTGTTGAAGCAATTTAGGCTTCTAGGACATGCAGATATTGGAAAATTACCTCTGTATGTTACGTCAAGCTCTCGCATACGCGATAAATGTCTCTGCAGGTCATTCGGAAGATTTTCAACACAATCTAAGTAATTTTCTACATATGTTGCTGATAGCAACGCTTCAGTAGATGTTTGATTCAACATGGTTAAAGAATGAACACAGTTTTCATAGTGATAAAACAAGAGTAATGAAAAAAACACTTTGAAAGCGAATAACAAGTCAACTGCATTCAACAGCCGTGCCGTCAAGCATCATTTTGCGTTCAGAAACGACAGCCGCTACTTTTTTTTCTTTTCGTTTGTTTGCTACATCGATCGATTTTAAAATAAAATGAGTTTTTGATATGAGAATAACAAAAAAACAGTTAGAATATTTATAAATAGGTAGAAAAAAAATAAAACATACCTGTTACGTTAATTGTTTTTCGAAATCTCGATGGAATGCTGTTTTCCGCGTTCTGATCACTGTTCAGAAACGAAAACGAGCGTAATGAGACATTGAAGAGGGCGCTACTATTGCTATGTTATTGTTATACTACGTTGTAGCTAATATTTTAAAGGGTAAATCGAACTATCATCAGATAATACATTAGAGAGCCTTAAATCAAAGTTGAAAATTTGAAATAAAAAGCTTTCGATTACTTTACATCAAAATCCCGTTGTGCCAGGTATATGTGCAGATTGTTCGTATGGTGTAAAACAGGTGGCGCTAGGTGTATAATACACTTTAAAAATATTAGTCTTCTGATTTTTGCTTTCCTATGAAAACAATGTAATATCATACCCTATTTCCTATTGACAAGGTATTTTTTTTTTCAGAACAGGCTGGATGTTTTCCAAACATTGTTTTCCGGATAAATATTGGTTTACCCGAGTTGTTGACTATTATAGATGTAAACTCTATAATTTAGGACATACCGAGCAGGTATCGAACCTGGCCATGTGTACCTATTAGTCTAGCTAAGATTGCCTCGTGAAATAGCCTCGCACATATGTTTTTATACTAGCTAAGTATTGCCCACGGCTTCGCTTACACAACCTACGTGTAAGCGACTTTAGTTATTATTCTATGCACGTAGGTATAAGTACTGAGATTGAGATATTTATCAAAATAATTATAGTCTATGATACCAATATAATTATAGTCAAGGATAATGTCACATTATAATGGTTAAATATTTTTTGGAATCTGTCTAGTAGTTTTGGAGATTATTCTCTTCATAATATTAGTATAGCTTAATAAAGACTAATGGGTGCGTGGTGCAGGAATACAGGCCTAACCACGGTGGTACTGCTGTTGAGCCAGTATCGTGCACTCTTTCTCCAATCCTCTTTGCACGAGTTGGAAAAATGCAGTATCCTCAGAAATGCGTGTTACTCATGCGCGAGGCGCCTAATGACCCACCGAGCATTTACCCAGTCAAGGCTGTTAACTAAATGAGTAACTGGCTAATGCCCTAGTTTTTGACATCTTCTTTACATAGTACAAAAAAAGTAGCTAATGCTGTCTGTTCGCTTCGATCTTCTAAAAACGCAACGGTATTTAATGCGATAGACGTTGTGATTCAAGAGGAAGGTTTTTATGTAGATTTAACTAGCTGAAATCACCTATCCAAACCCTATCCCGTATGAAAAATAGATTTTGGCCAACTCATAGACTTACCCGATATGCACACAAAATTTCATACAAATCGGTCAAGCCGTTTCGGAGTAGTAACAAACAAGTCACGAGAATGTTTCTTATACCTTATTATTGGCCCTGATTCTGTTAAACACGTACTAAACTGATTCAAGTCCATGGGTATCTTTTTCACTTCTTTTTTTAGTTTAGTTTGCTTACAGAGGAATTAGCACCGGTGTATCCTGTGCGAAGCCGGGGCGGGTTCGCTAGTTAAAAATAAAACTACCCACGAATACTCTAGAACTCATTATAAGGACATTTAAATAGCTTCAAACTGAGATCATTCTGCTCAAATGGAAGTTGTTATTATATTTAATATCATGCAAGAGTCGAGGTTGATTTCCACCTACAACACTCACCCACGTCTACTTTGTCATAAAACTTGATGCAAACCAACAGTGTGTCTTACAAACTCACCAGTACTGGCATGATATTTTATAATCAAATTTTTGCCACAAATCACAGAGTACGATAATACAAAATTGTTAAAATCATTGACAGAATATGTCATCAAATCACAATAATTAATATGTTGTAATTCTGATTGTATCGCATTTTTATCGTAATCTTTCCGTGTAATTCAAACTAAATTATCAGTAAAAAATTTCTAGTAAAAATAAAGTAAAATTTAAGTGTGTTGTGAAGTGTCCCAATGTCATCCACTCTTATTTTTGTCGGGCTGCGTGAAGATTCTAGAAGCTCTATCACTAAGTAAGTAAGTACCATCCTTTTTTGTACGCATAACTAATAATAAGGGTATGTTCAATATAAGGTGGTTGCACTATATTGAATAGGTGCTGTTGCAAGCTACCATCATTTGCGAACCTGACACTTGATGTACAGAGAGCAACAGTAGGTAGGTACTTCTGCGTCTATAATCGTTGTTTGGGTGGTATAATATGTACAATTCTATATCACTATACAGTTCTCAGGAGGAAAGCATCAGGCAATGCTTGTATCGGTTTTTAACAAAACAAAATCTATCGCCACAAAAACACGAAATACACGACGCCAGACGATGTAACCATTTCTAAACCTATGTGTGTATTTACTTAGCATAGCGCCTGTGTGTTGTTATTATATCATTTTGCTTTTATGCGTTTTGAACAAGCACCTAACTGGTACGGTTCGTCATAAAATCCATTCGCGAAATCCTTTTAAGTATTTCTGCGTACAATGGATTGCCCGTTTTAGATACTTCTTACAACATTAAATGTTATATTAGGATCTAAGGACCTCTTTCATGGAACATTATAGTTTAATATTATGTTACGATGTTTAGTATTACCAGACGTAAATAAACTCTATTTCAGTGTCAGATTGTCCCGTAAATCATAGTCCGCAAAATAGTAGGATCGCTTTTCCATTTAACTAAAGTAGATTGTCAAAGGTATATAAATTTAAACATAAAAAAAAAATTTAAAAATAATATTATTATTTTTTAATCCTATTCAGCATAAACCGCCACCAAGTCGAAAAGTACAATATAGGTTTCTGTACATTGTACAATACCCCACTGTAATTGAAGTTGTAGGCTGTTCCAGATTATATTCCGTGTCGTAGGCGGCGCGTGCGCCTTACCTTGAGACTCCCAATTAGGCGAACAACTGGCATGTTTATGTATAATGTTTTATTTGTACAAATTAGGCGTTATTGTGCAATATTATTTTTCGCAGCGTAGCAGTCGAGTCTAGAGTTGTTCATATTTTTACGGTCTTGTTGAATTCTTCCATTGTTTTCAAGAAGATATTATTATTTCGTTCTACGATAAATTGTGAAAAGCTCAACACAACAAATTTGGTATAATATTAAGGAATGTAGAGCATGAAAGCCATAAAACTTTTACGGTAAAGACGAAAGTTAAAACGAGTTCTATTATTTTCATACATCCATTTTGTTTACGGCTGGCTGTGAATGCTGTAATGCATACTACGGAAACGAATATGGCTTCGTAAATAGGGCAGTAATCTTGTACACGCGTGTTTAAACCCTTATGTTTATTCTTTATTTCGAAAAGATAATAAATGACAATATTTTGAATTATTATTGTGTTAAATGGTCTTCTAAGGATTCGTCATTATAAAGAGCGTGCCGTACTGCGAGCATTGTTCTTTGAAAGCCTTAAAAGGCACAGTTCTAGGTGATTCTAGTGTGTCATTAAAGTTGCACCATGCGATTTAGCGTTGCGACAATGGTTTTGCCGTCTTTAACAATTTGACTCGCTCATTCGCGATTGCTAAGAGCGTCAATAACGCGTCAAAACAATAGAATTGTGTCCTTTGATTTAAGCACGGTATTGATATAAGCACCCTTTCTAAGTCGCGTGAAATTTTGTGCCTTAGGTCGGGTTTAGTGAGCATAAACCGGTTCAAACCTTGCCTTATGGTAGGTTGGTTCAAGGATAAAAATAAACATTGAAGAGAATTGATTCACTGTGTGCTAGAGCTTAAAATTTATCATCATAATGAAAAGTTCTTTGAACTTTAAAAATAAGTGTTTCGCTTGGTATTGTTTGAGTATTGCATTCTGTACATAGATTTTTTTCCTGTTAGGCCTACCTATTATTTGAATTGGATTAGACAGGGTGTGACGGGAGTGCAATAACAGGATAGCAGTAGGTTGGGAAGCCTTTCAGGCTCCGCCCACGCGGTGCATGCACCCGGTGCCGACGTGACTTACCCTCGGCATTATGAACATATCATATTCCAACTGCACATGGTTCTATTTACACTTGAAGCGTTCTCTGAGGGTCTTCCCGTTATTTTTAATCAATAGGTTTATTTCAATCTATAAAATATGATAATAATTAAGTGAAATCAGAAAGAGGGTGAGATTTCTTCAATATGGGCACTAACCCCTAAATTAAATCTTAAGAATAAGCACCAATGTCACCTCTATACAAATATTTATTTTGTTCCTTTTTTTAAGTGTTAGTAAAACTGATCTATTATGTACTTAGTACAATATCAAAACTATTTTTGTAGACTAAACAGGCCAAATTATGCGTGACATTTAAATACCGCGACCTTCCTTGCACTGAAATCAGAAAATCAATGTTAAGCCCAGAATATTGCAACACTTAAACAGGTGAGTGTTGCCATAATAGCAGTCAAGATCAGTAAAGACATTTACAGACAAATATGGCATTGGAAGCTTCTGGTCTCCGGGGGCGTTTGACAGTCACGCACGAGTTGCCAGTGAACAATGGCGGCACACCCTCGCGGAAGCCCGCTGCCATTACATGGTCGGCTACTCTCGAAGTCTGACTGTCTGCAAGCCTGCGGTCGCTACTCCGCAAATATAGCTGATAAACTATAGCATTCGTTTGGAAAACGATTGTTGCTTGCTGTTGGTTTTAGTGCTATTCTTCAAACTAGATATAGCTGGCTTATTAAGATGGGGATATACGTATACGTATACAGAGTTGTTAAGATAGAGGGGCATTAAATTACACTACGTATACTATACGACATACCTACGTGGTGTGTAATATTAACTCGATACGGTATAAAAATAAATAGTTCCAAAAATGTTTTTTTTTTAAAGGAGCTTAATACCCTAAAAATCAGAGTAAAACACAACCACCTTTCGTAAAGAAATTTGACTGACTTTAGGAAGAGATACCTCGAGAATAAAGTATCGTAGATTACACTGATTCATCGTTTTAAGGTGCATAGACATAATCAGCTGTCAGGAAAGATAAATCGTCTTCAAAAGGGGTTAATAATTTGCGACTAAACGACTGCTCTTATTTATTTGAATTTTTGTACAAAGCTTGAAAATATTACATAGTTTAAGCAGTAAAGGGGAAGGCCCTCGGTCGTATCATCAAATTATGAAAATCTCTGATCACAATGTTCCTCCGAAAAGACTTCATCCATTTTTATTTAAAATATAAAAGGGTAGTCTGAAAATAGGTGATAATGACTTTCCATAATATGGAAAATATGTTTGCCGGATCAAATAGTAAGGTAAAGATCAATTGATTCAATAAGAAATTGAATAGACGACCCTAATTTTTGTTAAAGTGATTCATTCTGGAATTTTTCTAATGAGTCGTTTAAAGTTTGAAAAAGAGCGATAGTGATATATGAAGTAGATTCTTCAGGAAACATTACAATAAAAAGTTGATACGTGCTTTTCCTATATAATCTAGAAATCATTATGCACATGTATTATCCATAATGATCCGATAATCACTCAGATCAAACGTTATTGAAGTAAACGAGGTTTCCATCCATCATTTGTACTGTCATCGACCGATTACGCAGGCTGCAATTTATTTTATCGACTAAGTACTTAAATCCAACTATTCTTGGAGTTATGTTTTTTGTAGCTAAAATAGTATGAAAATGATTGTTCTAATTAATCGCTTTCCGAAGAACAGTCTATAATAAAGGACTGAAATAGGCCGACAAAACAGCCGGTAGTAAAGTGTGTAATAATTACTCGGCACAAATCCCGCTGTCCGGTCGATTTAGTAGATAATGTCGGATTAAATAAGGATGAGGAGATCGATCGTACTCACATAAATTAGAAAATAGTGTTTTAGTAACTGCCCAGGTGGTCGTCTGACACGCTGACTAATATGGCGTCGCGTCGAGGCCAGTCTTGCGCCTGCGCAGACGGTTTGACAGTTCGCGGTCAATATTATGAGTGTAATTTCTCGGACATATTTACGAGTTTTCCTTCACATATATGACATGGTTGGCGATAAAAAGCCTTGCAAGGAAAAAGTATTAATTTTAAATTAATTACAAATCATTGTTGGGAATAAATTTAATATAAAATAACGTTAAAATATTTTCACATCTCTCTACAGTCTTCTTCTTCTTCTTCTTCTTCTTCTTCTGCCTAGCCTTTTCCCAAGCTATGTTGGGGTCGGCTTCCAGTCTTACCGGATTTAGCTGGATACCGTATTTTACATAGAGCGACTGCCTATCTGACCTCCACAACCTATTGCTAGGTAATACAGTATTCCATAGTAAGACTGGTAATCTACAGTCTCTTTATTAAAAAATAATTCCTTTTAGTTTCATTAATGACATTCTAGAATCCAATATAACTATTTTTATCGCTTGTAGAGGACTTAAAATAATCAAGGATAGCCCACAAAACTATATAAGCACCATTTAGACCAACATTAAAATTCCTTCTCCACATTTTCATAAAGAACAAACACATGATTGTGAAATATACCGTGCTTGAAAGCTTAACAAAGTCCCTCACTTTCCAAAAGTGCATTCTTCTAAAGTTAATGGCGTCAACAAATTTAGAAACAATTTGTACGCCATAAAGTTTTCCTTAATTTGATAGCTGCACATCAATTTGTTCCCCTGCGCCGCTCAGAATAGATACAAAGCCGCATTGAGGGACATCGGGCCCACTAATTGACACTATCTCTGTTTTTATAACCATCGTATCGAACCCTTTAATTAACAGATATTGTGGTCTAAACGCCGCAAATAACAAACAATCAAAAGAACATTCGAAGGGATCGGCTTTTATTTTTATTGTTGTTTGTTTTTTTTTACTTTCAACGCATAATAGAGATGTTTGAATATGCATCATCACCCACATCAAGTAAGATAAGATAAGCGTATAAAGATTAAGATTATCAATGAATAATCTTCTATAATATAAAAATGAATAGAAAAATGTGTTGCTAAGCGCATAACTTTCGAACGACTGCACTAAATTGGATTATTCTTTTTTTATTGTGTTTGTTATTGTCAGGACAGGGTTTTTATAACAGAAAATAATAAAAAGAAAATTGTTTAAAATTCATAATACATATAATGGTTTGAAAATTGTGTGAGTGGATGGAAATCAGGAAAGGGAACTCCTTACCAACTACATATTATTATATTGTAGTCTGTGCTCCTTACGCGCGTGAAGCCGCGGGTCACAGCTAGCGTTATATGGAGATACCAACACTTAGGTTCCTACTGCAGGGTAAAAAAGTGCCTGAAAAGCCCTACTTGTTTTTTTTATTGGCATCATTAAATAATTACGTCACGCTTGCTTTTTACGGGTTTCGGAGTATTGGATTCAGAATTTCAGAATGTTTAACCGGTAGCCCTCTGCACACATAATACGTTATTTATATTGCTATTACATATATGATATTGCATGACCACAGTCCGCATGTCACGTTTAATTATACAAATACAAACGTTATCCATTAGATGTTAATTGGTCGACAAGCCTTGATTAGAACTCTACATTTTGTTTGTATTTTAGCTTATCGGGTTTGTCTACATTTAGAAAGTTTGTTTGAAATTATTTGTGGTCAGGTTTATCTTATAGATTTCGTTTTGGAAAATTGATTTTTGACTCATATAACAGACATTTTTTTGTTACTCACTCAATGTAATTACATTTAAAAATGCACCTATTTATAAATCAACTTTTAAATAAAAAATGTTTTTAAAAGTCCTATTTAGTAACTTTTTTCATGAAACTTAAACGGTATCTACACTTATAGGTACATTGTACTCCCTATTTAAAAAATATTTGCAACCTTTTATTGAATGATGGCTATACTTACTAGCAATTTTATAGTTATTTTTTTAGACACTGCACCATTCATCTCTGTTGTCTATTATAGTAAGCTCATTGTTTCAATAGAAAGGAATACCATTTTTATACAGTTATTACTAGTAATTGTGATAATAGAGAGCCATAAAATATGTGTCGCTTTCTTTTGTTATAAAATGGTAATTTATTTAATTGAATATAGCGATATTACGAACACCGCAACACATTCTTATTGATCGTGAAATATTATAATTATTGTTATAAGTAATAAGACTATTGAATTGCGTTTCGGAAGTGGATATGTATGAAAAACTTATTGGAAGTGATGGTATTTTATTTAACAGATATTTGGAAAACGAAATACATACTTACAGATTTGCATGACATCTTCCGGTTTTAGATACTTAAATTATAAATCTTGATATCAAAGAAGCTACATCTTTATTAGACCAAAGCAAAGACCAAATAAAAACACATTGCTTAGTTTTAAATAATGAGTTAATTCATTATTATTTAATTAAGCTCACAGGTAACATATAATATAATAAAGTAGGTTCAAAGGCACTGCTTATGTCTTCTCTTAATTTATTTAAATTATTCAATTCTTAAAATAAAAAAATACACTAAGAGCTCTTTTTTTTAATGAAAAAGAAAATCACCCATTTACAAAATATTGTCTAATCTTTTGCTCTTAAAAAAACGTACCCCGCTTTCAATATGCAGCTATTACAAAGATCTGTTTGGCCTATGGTCCTGCAAAATAAGTGAGGTTCCTCTCTAATGAGGCTTAATGCTGTGTCTTGGTATCTCGCTACCGTAGATGTCGCCTCGAGCGATAGCCTGCCACCGACCACGCCGTGCCTTCGACAGAACGATTTGACGAAGATTGGCAGCTATTCTATTTAATACCTTAAAATTACTGTTTATTGTTTCCAAGGAATGCGTAGATATAAATAGATTTATCATAGTTACAGAAAATTTTCTGGTGTAAGTGTATATCTACATAAGCTTTTAGAAATGCATTTTTTCAACATCACAGTTTTTAGACATCGGTACCTACTATACAGGATTATTTTTTATGGAGTGCGTATATTCAAGGAGGTAATCAGGTGCATAAAACTGAACAACTTTTCCCAAGGAACATAGGTCGAAATACAAAAATTGAAAATTAAATATTCATACAAAGTGACAGGTCATGTGACTTATGTTTGTATGAAAATTGATTTTTCAATTTTGGAGAAAGTTTTCATTTTTAAGCACCTGATTACCTCGTAGAATATACTCACTCCATAAAAAATAATCCTGTATGATTCCTCATTTTTTAATCTTAGAATAAAGAGAGAAAAACTTTTATGTACCTAAATTATGTTAATTATATTGTCAACTTTCCTTAGCCATGCTATCTATGGGAATATAGAGATGTTTAAGTCTACCTTATTACTTATCGCCATATTGCTTAATAAAGATTAAATGACAGCAAATGGCGAATCATTTATAGTTACTTGATACTGAACTCACGATTTCTCACGTTATGCAGATATGAACTATGGATTAAACTTTGATTATTAAATACATGTAATTATATATAGAAAGCGACTAGAAATATGCGGACTCTCAAATGGCTAACCTATAAATAAAAACAGCATTATAGATTAATTAATGTTTCCTTAAATAAATTTAAGCATTGCTGCCAAGGGAACAATGCCATAGGTAAGCCATAGGGATGTAAAGGAATATAAATGTGGTTTTGCAGGAATATCGATACAGACTATCAAATCAACCGTTGATTTGTTGCAGAAAATAAAAAATAGAGTGACTAATGTGCCCTAAAACCAGATACCAGTTTTAGTAATCATTTAATCCCGAAATTTCGTCCTAATCCTGTCCATTCCCTGTCCTGTTCCCTAAGTCCTTTTGTTTCCCTAACCGAGCTCTCATTCTAGGACCGCTACAAACTCGGGATCTCAAAGCATCGGTGAACTCAGTTACGTCGACGTGGACTCAGTCTTCATTACGAGTCTGGATTACAACGAGCCCAGGTAAGATATGTGTTTTAAATAACATCTTATAAAAAGAAACAAAAAAATAAACGTGTGGCACTCGGGGACTGCCGCGGTAAAGCTATTGCATGTGTGTGGCATTTTATAGATACCTATACATGTATATACTTTCTCACAAACAGCTGCTTACGTATTCGTCCGATTTAGCAGCACGTCTCGATCCGAGCGAGCTTCGTACATTTGATACTGTTAAGCTAACGCTCGGCCGAGCTACATGGTAGGCGGAGTGGGGGGTGTTAGGTTTTTTTCGTTACGGAATTTCTTGATTCGGTCGCCGCGCTCAAAGCCCGCGATAAAAGCTATGCAATGGCTTAAAATATTTTTTTTAACTCACGCTGAATGTGGGTTGCGCCCATTAATAGTATTCTTTCTAAGTCCTCGTTCTGCTGTGTCACGTCGGTAGTGCAATGTGTGGGTTTCGAACCGGTTACCACATTACCGCAAGTCCGACGCCCTAGCCATTAGGCTACCGCCGTTACATTGTATTAAATATTCGCGCGCCTTTTAAACGATTATGAGTTGCCTGAGAAGTTGACGTTTCTTTATGTATTTTTAATAAAATGAAAAGACAAAATATTTAATGACTTTTAACCTGCAAAGACAGGAAAATATATTTTTTTATATTGATATTATAAAAAAAATGATTTAGCTGTGTCTTAATTATACTAAGTACTTATATCGTGTTAAAAAACTTCGGGGTACGTACCTATTATCAATTCTTACGATTTTTTTGTAAACTTGTTGTTAAACTGACCTATGTAATAATCTAAGTTGATCTAACATCTGTGAAATTCAGGGTGAAATACATTGTTACCGAATTTCGTATAATATGGGACGTACTACGTCTGCTAGTGATATCGGAAGTCATGCGAATCCATAACATGTATTTTATACACCTTGCGTTACCGTTGACAGGTCTCCGCGCACCTACGTCATAGTAACCCATTTTCGTAGTATTCAGAATTAGGTCGGTGGTAGAAGATAGTTACTGTCTATTAGAAACGTTACCTTATATTCAACGCAACTGTTTGTAGACAAGGAAATCTATTGAACTGAAGACAAAACGTTGATTTTTAAAGTTTTCTTAAAACGGAAGATACGCTCTCTACAAAACGAGTAAGTAGTTCTGCGTGTCTGAGTGCTCGTCAGAAAAGATCTAATTGCCATTGACCGTCACGTTAGAGGACTAGCCAGGGCCTAGGAAGAATTAGGTATTATTTTTTCATAAAAATCGCAACATTATTTCAGGTACTAGGGTTTTTTACGCATGGTTTGATTTGAGCAGCTTATTTTTAACCCTACTACTTGATTTTTTCTAGAACCTTCAGTACTTGGAAATCCATTTGTATACCTACATAAACGGATTATAGTACCGATACAAGGTTTCAGTAGATCTGCCATCTGCATAACTTATATGGCCAATGTTACTTACATTTTCAAACATGCAATCGATCACATGTGATTTAGAAACGATAAGGGGTTTGATCTGTAAATAAAAATGAGACTAATAAAACTTCACAGAAGACTACTGTTGTAAGTGAACTCTTATATGTATCAGCAGTCTAACTGGATTTTTATTGTTTTAGATACCATCTGAACCTGTAAACCCTATACAGTTTTATTTCATAGTTATCAATATGACAGAGCCAATAAGCATATTGTGCTCTCTTATAATTAAACTACTTAGTATTCAATATATTTTACTAGCTGTTTCCCTCAGCTCTGCCCGCGGTCTTATTTTTTAACCGACTTCGAAAAGGAGGAGGTTATATGTTCGGCGTGTCACTATTTTTTTTTTTTTATGTATGTTCACCGATTACTCCGTCAATTGTGAACCGATTTTTATAATTCTTTTTGTATTCGAAAGAGTATTCTCCCGAGGTGGTCCCATTGTCACCAAGTCAGGATCTGATGATGGGATCCCAGTTAAATCGAAGGAAACCCTTAAATTTTATAGAAATGTCGAACGTGTTTCATGATTCTACTGACCCTTTTTAGGTATTTACGTCCAATAGTCATCACCTCAAGGCTTTTGGTAAATACTGAGCTGATGATGGAAGAAACCTTGACTTTTAGGAGTTAAGGGTTGATTTTTTTTATATAATAAATATGTATTTACCCTCATTTACATTTTTTAACGTTTCTAAGGTGTGCTGTATTGTATTATTATAATAAATATTATGAACACAAAAAATGAAAAAATAAATAAACTTTTGAAAAAAAAATTAAACCGACTTCAAAAACCAAAACAAAACCTAAAAGGCACAAAATAGTGTAAAATAAACTTAGAACTATCTAAAATATTAATACAAAACTAGAAGTGATCTGTTTGAAGTCGGTGCCAAACAACAATATACCAACAAAAAATAAATACCTACAAATACTAGTACAAATACGAGTATATATAGTTTGGCACCAACTTCAAACAGATCACTTCTAGTTTTGTATTAATATTTTAGATAGTTCTAAGTTTATTTTACACTATTTTGTGCCTTTTAGGTTTTGTTTTGGTTTTTGAAGTCGGTTAAATTTTTTTTTCAAAAGTTTATTTATTCATTATATAATTGAGTTGTAAGCTATCCTATCTTTCTAGTTAGATCAATCTGCACACGCTGTGCAAATTTGATTAAAATCGGGACATTACTTTAGGAGTCCATCCCGGACAAACAACGTGACGCGTAATTAATATTTAAGGAGATTACGATCCAAATACGTGGTTTAGGAACAATTTGTGGCAGTAGCCGTAAATCTTTTCACGACACTAGCCTAACACTATGTAAAAAAAAAGTATCTATTTGTAAATGTAAATGATTCCGTAAAATATAAACTTATAAACATACTTACAATATTTTCGTTTCAATTTGGGTTAAACCTATCTGAAAATTATTCAGTAACGACCACGACGTGAGGCTCGCATGTGTGCTCATCCGTCAGCAAGTTATGTATCTAGTTTATAAGGTTACATAGGTTGCGTTTTACGTTGTGACATTGTTTAGGTCTGAAGCGGGATGACACGCAGTCCCGTTGGCACCAGGCACCGCTCCTCGCTGAACCGAACCAATACGATCGATTAAATAAATAATGTTTGCGTGATTGATGATCCCCGAAAGGCGAACGTCTTTTGTTGATCGTACAATCGACGGAGATTGTTTGGCCCTTTGCTTGCACTGATTTACAGACCTACTTTGGAATTAGGACGCTTGTTAATGACTGACCTAGATTCGGAGAGGCTTTGAATAGATAATTTCGTGGAAAACGTTAGAAATGTATCGAAATTAGTTATTCTAGGTTTCAGAATACCTGATTAAGTATATTGAGTCCATGAGACTTTGTTTGAATTAAGCAGGTATTGAAATTGTGGGGTCTTTGTCTTCTTGAAATATATATATATTTTATTAAAAAAAAATAGAATTATAACGTAATTTATAAATTTACTTATTTATTTTATTCCCTTAAACCTATTTTTGGCAAAGGGAAATTAACCGACATACCGCTGAATACTGAAACGCGAATTAGTTTTAAGATGTACTTAACTATCCGTCAATAATTCACACTTTAAAGTGACAGAGAAAGCATGAGACTTAACGACGGCTTCAAAACTGATTGACGTTTCTATATTGAACCAATACACAAATAAAAGTACAACACTCGGGTAGCTCTACTTTCTTCAGCTGTACCTACAGAGTATTGTGCAAGACGACATTTGCGTTAAAACTTAAAACGTATAGTATGTTAGTGCTTGGTGCATTAGCGCACTTACAGCAACTAATTGAATGATCCCTTCCGGTACGATTAAAAGTCGCAGTTAATTGTTGAGAGTAAAAGTCAATTGGATATCAAGTGATATTGATTATTAAGGCACTCGAGACTCGCGGATGTTTGTCCAATCACGGAAGTGTGATTCTAGGTTTTTATCGTTCCTTGAAGTATTTTAATCATCAGTTTTTATGTGCGCGAGAAAATGATCGAATACTTTCTAATTTAACTTCACTTAAAATTAATAAGCAAGGATATAATTTCTCGATAAAATTGCTTCTTATTCATATTATTCTATATTGTGAGATTTCTATAAGTGAAACAAAAACGTTGTAAGTACCTACTCCTTTTTTTTTGAGACACACGTGTCTATATCCGTATATAATTAGATTATAGATAAATCAAAGAGATTGATATTGTTTGTCTTTATTAAATGTCAAAATTAACTATCATCTATCATCCGTGAAGCAAAAACTTTGAACCCTTTTCACACTTGAAATTAAAACGAATTACGGTCGATTTGCGAACACTATTGAGCCTTTAGTATATTTTAATAGTTCAAAGTATTTGTGTGGTAGCGACGCTCTCAGCGCTACCTCGCTCGATCCACAGGTGGCGAGATTGCCACTGAGATATAGCCTCCAGTTAACTTTAGTGGTGCACATTTATTCTTATTTTGGTCGCGATCGTGACTAGTCCCCAGCACGTGCCGGTCAAAACACACCGTAGCCTCTAGACACAATAGACGACCTTTGAAATCTTCGATCATCTCGCCGTCCAACTCATGCATTGCTCGCTAGAGCCTTTTGTTTTATTTCACCTGTCAATACAAAACCGGCAATGTGTGTATTTATCATTGTGTGAGTAATTTCTCTATTTATATTGCTTGCCTCGAAGGGATGATTTACAAACTGTTTAGTGTTGTCCAGCGCACTTGTTTCACGCTGTGAACGTGACGTCACGATTGCCTGGAGATGAATAGTTCATTCGGTTAAGGCACATACCTTATTTAACGTTGGATCTGTTAAGTACCGAATAAATTTCGGTTTTAGTTCGCAGACACGATGAAACTGTTAAGGGTTTGGTACACATTTATTTTGTGCTATCTCTGGCTACACCAACCCAATCTTGTCTATCTCTGCAATAGTTCGCCTGTAAGGTTAGCTATCTACTTAGTTACGAGTGCTATCGCACAGTAACTGGAATGTATACACATTCTCCTAAATAAACAAGATCAGATTCAGCTTCCCACTGTGTGTTTAACAGTGCTAACACTGACTGAAATGTCAATATGAGATGCCCTTAGATAGGCTTCAACCTGTGCCACATATTGTGAATGCGCGCTGGTTAAAAAAAGAACTCTACTTATTTAAAAAGTATCAGGTCTTTTAAAATAAAAACATTTTCAAATCAAAATCAAATCCAATCAAATATATTTATTTATTTGTGAACACAGGTATACAGAAAGGTCTTAAAAATATGAATGTAGGAGCTCTATGTTCTACCAATGGAATTGGTGTACAAATAGTTTTTACTAAGTAAAGAGTTTACACAATACAATTTGAATTTATGAATATGCACTAGATATAGGTACTTTAAACGAGTCATAGTTAATCAATTTAATCACTTAAAAATATTTCAACTGAGAAATATGTTTTTCTATTAAAAATGAAATCAATTTGCTTTTAAATATACGGATATTCTGTTTTTTTCTTAAAAATTTAGGTAGTTTATTATAAATTTTTGGAGCCATTGCGAAAATACTGTTCTTGTATAATGTAGTTTTAGATTTTATAAAATGCAACTGGTCACAACGACGTTAACTGGTTACTTTGTCAAATTTATTTAATTATGTTTATTTCAATCGAGCATAGATTCTCTTTTGTTTAGCACGCTCTTTGCACAATAGTTGAACCTATGCATAAATTAATTCCACCTGTTAAAACCTTTTTGTTATTCCGGAGAATAGCTATTGCAAAGGTCTGACTGCTAATGATGGGTAATGTGATGTCACATGTGGATCTAATGTCCTCATTTTGATGCGCACTGGGCTCCCTTTGACGGTGAATATTGTCAATGTTAAACATTTGAAAAGGGGATTCATAGTACCGTTTTATTCTAATTCAGTAGTCATTATTTAAAGTTGACTTGTTAGGTGTATTTCCGTTTTTTATCAATATCTAAAATTGTTGCCTTAATTATCTAGGTCCATATCAACATCACATTGGTTGGAAACTAGCTTCTGCCCGCGACTTCGCCTGCGTGGACTTTAGAATTGGGTCTAAAAACAAATGAAAAATGTGAATGTAATGAAAAATGGAATAAAAATTTCACCTGTGTTATAGCTTGCGCTGTAATAGAGAAAAATACCAAATTTCAAAGCTGTCTGCCCCTGGCTTAGCTTAGTAACAATTTTCCCTCTGGAACTACTTAAGGAATCGGGATAAAAGCTAGCCTATGTTCTTTTCCATGTCAAAGGCTACATGCATGTAAAATTCCATTCAAATCCGTTCTGCCGTTTTTGCGTAATTGAGTAACAAACGTCCAAACATCAACACTTTCACATTTATAATATTAGCGGGAATAATAGGATAAGATATGCCATGCATTTATTATCACAAAGATATAAGAATAAGTTCTGTTCACAGTCTCCTTAAGCTATTTAGTGTCATGAAATTGACATTATTGCCAAATACATGTCATCATTTATCCAGGCTTTGTTGGCTTCAATTTGACACATCGTTCTATAAAGCTTATTTCTGCGGTAATACTAAAGTCTAGTATAAAGTTCCTAAGTCATTTGAATTTTATATTACAGGTCAACACACAAACAATAAAGTTTTTGGTACAAAAAAGTAACTGGACTCCTTTGTTGCACGTATCATTAAGAGATTTTTATTTAAAAAATACTTCTTGTGACCCAAATACTTCGATTTTTCACATGTATGCTCTTAACGAGAGAGCGTGACTAGGACCGTGATAAGTGCTTGTTATAAAGGACAATCACTATGCTTATCCGTGTTTGTTATTAAATAAAGATACGCGAGTTAGTGATCGCGTGATTTTCACCGTTAATTGTATATTTTATTAATTTGTCTTAGTGATTTTTAATTGCTGATTGCCAAGTCTGTTAAAGATAGATATTATTGTAGATATTTACTTATTATTAATTTTACAAATTTTAAATTAAGAAGGTACCTACTAAGTAGCTACTTTTTATTAAAAAAAATAGAATTTAATTATTTTTTATTTAGAAGTACTTTATTTCAGGTAGCTTTACACCAGAAAGATTATGGGGATGACATTTTGTAGACCCCTAGAAATATATACGATTAGGTAAATCGAGTAAGGATATTTATTGAATTACTTGTAACGTATATTGTTTTTATGGTTTCTTGTACTAAACCAACACTGACCACAATCAATCAATCGACTCAGCGCGGTCCACTACTGAACAAAAGCCTCTTCCACATCGCCACAACACCCGGTCCTTCAACCTCCGCCTTCCGCATCCAGTCCGACCCAGTTACCTTTTTCATGCCATCGCATCGGTCCATCTGGCTGTCACTAAGAGCCTTTATTATAATTATTTGTTATTAAACTTGTTCTCCGAAGAGCGTCGATAGCAATACCTATAGATGTATAGAGTTAGTTACAAAAACTACAGTCATGTAGATAAAGTCTTCCAAATGCATATTAACAAACTTTTACTTAAGTAATGAGCGGACATAGCCGTAACGTGAAGATATCAATTTATAATTTATTGCTCACGCTAACCCACTATCTACCGCGGATGGCTTCTAAGTTTATGATGAATGAACTAATTGCAGTTCAGGTAGTAAATTTGTCACTAGGGTTAGACAAATTATAATCGGAGAAAAGCTGCTTTATTTGAAGTATCTAACTGTATTGTAAATGTTTTGGTAGTTAAGAATGTGTGTCGGCTTGCGACTGTACTGTTTCTTGGTTGATAGAAAAAGTGGAGCTACTTGTATACTAAAGTAAAGCAGACAAAGTCTGTGCTCAGGCTAACTGCTTCATAAAAAAGGTATTCATGCTTTTGATCAATCATTTACATGTATGATGATATTAAATTCTTTAAGTAATTAGCCTCCAGCCAGCCCTGTCGATTTAATAGAAGCGTAAAGTTATGACAAGAGCGCGACGCTGATGTATCTGCGACGACGGAGGCGCTTTCCATGAGATTGCGTTGCGCAAGCGCACCCCTCACCGATGCGTTTCCCTGTTTGGGCCAAGATGATCCTGAACTTAGTTCTGTTAAATTAACTTCGATTAGTAGTCTTTTTTTCTATATGAACTGCTTTCTGTAGTTGATCTGGAGCCATCCAGCTTATGCCAGCGCTGATTTCATTCTTATTGCTACAATAAAAACCCTACATAGATCAATTTATTACTCGTGTTGAAATTTGCTTTTGTTTAAACTGCCAATACACACTTTGTTATGGAATTTTCAGTCACTAAATACTGTCGACCATAAAATCGTCAAACAGTCCCATGATTGTCATACAGGGGTGAATTTTTGGTAACACTGACCTAACTATTCCTAGTACTTACTCCTTTTACATGACGTGACCTAATGCACCACCATGAATGTCAATAGTGGACGCCATGGAATTAATGGGGATGTGCAGTTATGTGATAAGTACACCGTACACTTCTGCTAACTGTTTGCCCAATACCGCTTTATACGCCGTATGAATTCATACCTTTTCGTTGACATATAATTCCGTATGGTAATGGATCATATTTATCGTTTTATAGTTTATCGATAAGTGTGGGCCGTGTTGGGTTTCCGTGAGGAAATTCTCAAGTTGAGTGCTAAGTGGTTTTATGAGTTTCTGCTTCTTTCAATGCTTGTTTCTATATTAGTGATTAAGTTTCTCGTTACAATTATTTATTTATCTTTATTTAAGCTCATAGATTTGATTTGTTATTTTTATTAGTTTATGTGTATATGTTGGCAAGAATGGCGTAAAAGGAAAGTATTTTCTGCACGGTAGTGAGTTAAAAAACTAAATAATTACGATGCCCTGCTCTATGTATTTCAAAATGCATAATATTGAAAGTTATCACTGTATGTTATCATTCAAGATCAATTCATTGATTCGGACTTATATTAAAAAATATTGAGCAATCAAAACTAAAAGCTAGATCTTAAACTGTTAAAATAAAAAATTGATTTTAAATCTTAATTTTCCGCAACTCACTCGCTTAGCTGGAACTTTCCAATGCGGATTGAATGATTGAATTATAAGGAAGCAAGATTAAGATAAGACAACAAAGAAAGTAATTCATTGCGATTGATTGCCGGCCGGTGGCGACTGTCGCAAATTGAATTGACCGGCTCGGGTCAAGAGACCATTCCGACGTTCAATTGTCCATCATAAAAGTACAAATTATTCCATTTCTTATAGACTTCTCGTATAAAATAAGCTTCTGAGGACTCTGTTAATTTCGAAATCAGAATCTAGAGCATTATTATTTAAGTTGGTTTCCGCAAAAAACCGATAACCTTAAGTTATTTGAAACTAAATAGCGCGAGAATTCTTTTGCATGGAAAAAACAGATAAGTTATACTGAAATAACATAATACACAATTTCTTTTTAAACGGTATCAACACACACGTACAAAACTTCCTGTACCAAAAAAGCTAACATAAATATTTATAACCTCCAATTAGCACGCAATTACAGTACAATCGGAATTAAATATGTAATACATATGTTGACACTGAACTAGGGCCATTCAAGTCACAAACAAAATCAAATAGCTGACAGCGGGCCCTTCGGCATGCAGCGAATAATGAATGGTTGTCGTATCATAATGACGTGTGTACAAATTGTAGGGCTATTTAGGAATGTACCGGTAACAGGAAACGTGCTAGAGGGGGAGGAGGGGGGAAATGAAACGTGTGCCTGTGTGTAATTGGTGTAAGTTACGAAATTTCGCTGGTATGCAGGTGACCAAGGTGTTATGATCCATTTTGTTTTTTAAGGTTAGGGATGTACTTGATTGATTAGTATTTTATGTATACACTTATACAGTTAATGTAATTTAATATGGTTGCCATAGAATTTCGGAATATAATTGATTGACACCAAATAGGGCTGAATGTTATAAGTAACATAAAATGTACTTGACAAAAACTGACTCTGAAACCTTTACGCAATTGGTGTGTAAACAACAAAAATTTTGATTCCACGATATTTACGTGTATTTTTAATTGTGTTCTTGGATCTCATTTAATACCAGGCTTTCTCGCAAGATAACTAAAAATAAATCTCTTTTACAGAACTCGCAATACAATTTTATAACGATATCACGATTTCGACAAGAAACATATGTACCTATTACAAGCTCGTTAATGTTGCCTCTTGCTGATTTACAGTTCTTTACTTAGAAATGGTAGAAATAATGATGTTATCCTACCGTTTTCTAGCTTGTGGTAGGGTCCACGTGGTAGCGTCTGTATGCGGTCGGCGGATGCATTGCGGAACAATGCGCTTGCGCAGCCCGGTCAATGAACCCGCGGACATCCCTGGTCATCACTGATTAGTTTACGAACTTATCGCTTATTACTGTAGATCCGTGTTTTTACATCGCCGCGTAATGAAGAGTGTTATAATTTTGTTTCGTTTTGTATGTAGTTGGGTGGATGGTGCGTCGAATGTCCGTCATGGGTGAACAGAATGTCGAGTATTTCGTGAGATAGAACTTGATACAGAGTATTCTTACCAATAATCAAAGAATAAATATTCCATTTAAAGTTAATTTACTCATTTAAAGTTATTCTATGCTACATCTAATTTCTTAAGTGTCAATTTTTTTTAATGATTTGTAGTACATAACGTAAAATGTAGCCGAACTGCGATTAGACTCATGTTGACATACATTACCACCTTAACTTCTAATGAACACTTTTCAACAAGCCTTTAAAGTTAAAGATATTTATTTCGTAAAACATGACTAATATGTACAAGTACATGGTGGTACAAAATAAAGTATCTACATGTTTTGCCGTAATGGCGTACAAAATTATAAACGTAGATACTTTCGTTAAAAATTATTTTAAGGTATATATATTCAATCACTTAACACTAACATTTAACACACGTTTACCCGTATACCTAGAGCATTTAAAAGAGATGCCGCAGGAATTTGCCTTTAAAATAACAACTAAGAAAAGCTGGTCTTTGTTTGGTCTATTACTATATGGTCGTTACATCCATGGTTAGGGATAAGCACTCCATTCGCTAAATACTTAACACAATCGTACAGTGCCTTACAGAAACCCATTAAACGGTTGAAGAAAGTGAAAACAGAAAAAGGTTTTCTCAATTAACAGACATTTTAGTTTCCAAAGAAAAGTTGGAAAGAGTAGAAGTTCTTGTATTACTTGTTAATGAGTTACTTGACATTTCGTTGAGTTGAAAGACTCTTTAATATACCTTATACGTGGTGTATCTTCCTTGCAATTGCATCTAGTTAAAGATGGTACTTTGATAAGAGATCTAATAGTCATTCTGATATTTTATGTGATTTAATTTCCGCCTGTCGTCCGTTTAGAGATTGTAAAGTTATATGGGTCTTCTGTATGTTTTTCATGTAATAAATGTACGGAAGATTATACATAAGAGCTTTGATTTGTTGTTTTATAAAATCGCGCCTTGCTCTAATAATCTTGTTTGTATTTTTATAATAACCTCAGTGGTTATAAATGTTTGGATCAATATAGTACTATTTATTTCTTTTACTTCGTTTTATTCAAGATTCTCGTAATACATCATTTTTAGACACTTATCGGCTTGAATTATTTTGTTTTCCAATTGATTCCAATCGATAAAGTGGACAGTTGAAAGTTACGTAAATAACACTAACAGCTGTTTACAATAGCCACTTCGCGTGTTTGACGCCTTTAAGTTCTTTTGATCGTCAAGTAGCAGTTCGCTAATCAATCTCAAAACGATTTCGACACACGAATGGAATGTTAAGTCGTATCGAAACTATGAGTTATCGCCTTAATAATGCAGAAGAATAGTCTACGGTTGCGCTCCACTTGCCCGCGGTTGATTTATGATCGGTTGGCAGATTTCGTAAATGCGATCTGCTGGCGTTCGCCTTGCGTTTCCAATGCATGTGGACGATGGTAAACAACCAAACGTTTGTCATTCGAAACGTACATCAAAGATATCGTTTGACAGATGACCATCGACGGGTTTAGTAGAGCGCATGCGTGGACTCGTTTCCCCGTTTCGTATAGATCAGATACTTGCACGCATTAGACAGAAAATATCGTGTTTTAATACTTAGTGCACCATATAATACCGGCCTATATACGTCCCACTGCTGGGCACAGGCCTCTTCCCATATACAGAAGGAATGAGCATTGATTACCACGCTTACTCATTGCCGGTTAGCAATTACAGGTTCCAATTTTGGAATCCAGGTTTCCTCACGATGTTTTCCCTCACCGTTTGACAATGATGTCTACATTGATACTTACCTGGGTTCGAACCTGCAACGATGTGCATGCAAATCCGGTCATTGAACCGCTAGGCCACCACGGCATATCAGTGCACCATGCATGTATTTAATATTACACTGTCCTATAATATCCCACTGGCGGACAATTTGGTGTCTTTATATACATATCGACAAGGAGAGAGACAACATCACCACGCCACGCTTGCTTGCTAGTAGATTTTCGATTTCAGATCACATTTTGGATCCAGGTTTAATCGTTAGTCAGTTTCAGTGGGGGTTTCAGAAAAAGTTACATTGTTACGAAACCTAGGCGTAAATCTACATCTTTGTGCATACATATCTAGTTTTTAAATTGCTACCCACCATGACACTTTACTATGCATGTGTCTGCTAAAAAACAGGTTATGCTATCGTTTAACCGAGATAAAGGTTTCTTGTGATACATAACTTGGATGATGTAGCGTTTTTGTTTGATACCGTTTCTGATCTAGACCATGATTGGCTCTACAAGAACACAAATATGTTTCATCGTTGTGTTGTGAGGTAGATAATAATTTTGTTATTTAAGGTACGTCTAGCCATCAGTGCAATTGCAACTAGCACCTCAATTTGTTTATTGGAAAGCTCTCGACAGACGTTGGTTTGCAGTTCTATTGCAGTCCTAACTGAAACATTTGCAGCCGGAGTGCAGTTGAAAGGCAGCTTGTTTGTCTGGAGCTGTAGTCGTGATGTTCTGCGCAGACACTATTTGAGTTTTCGAATGCAAACAATTACAGTATAGATACCAGTGTGACAGGATACTTAACTAGAAAAAAATTATACTAGCTATCGGCGAAAAGTATTGAGACGTTTTTAAAAGTTGCTCTTATGGAACTTAACTATACATATACTATGGTATAGTTATACCGGTATATATATTCCTACAAATATTTTCTAAATTAACGCTTAATTACGGCTCTTGAAATCAATTCTCGAATCACAAATTCAGTTCAGTCGCTATTAATATCTTGATCCCAATCAACTATAAATAAAGAAACATAAACTTTCTATTTTATTATAACTTTTCCGCTGGAGTTATACGCGGAAAATTAAAGTTTATTTAAATACTTTAGATCAGTTTATACACAAAGAAACTTTCATTTTAATGTAAATTAGAGTTATACACAGTGTTATTGATTAGCGAAATCCTAGCTTTGAGTTGCAAATAACAGTGGAGTCGCAAATACTGATATAAGATCTCATCATTGTATTTTAGGCAATTTTATAATGCTCGTATATTGCTTTACGGGACAACCTTATTTTATTATTTGATTAGCACAATTTTCTGCAAGGAGAAAATTGTGGAAAATGAAATAGTTGTTACCTATATTCTTATGTAAAGCACTCCTTTTGAAAAACAAGTCTTTTTTTAAACTACGCCCGCACTAAGGAATTTAAATCTTGTGTCGCGGGGTTTTCACAAACATTCAAATCACATGCACAAAGAACACCCATTGGAACAAGTATCTGTGGATCACATTTGAGACAAAGAAGTAAAATGCTTTTAAATGTGATGCATTATTTATAATATTAGAACGTTGGCATTCTGTCAATTGTAATACTATAAAATAGAAGATGGCCAGTAAGCGTATTAAATGCGAATGGCTACCGGTCACAAATCATAGTAATCTATGTATCTTCAAGTCGCTCGGGGGGTAGCCAGAGGCTAATGTCCTTGCGTAACGAACCTAACAGATTTATTACACTACAGCCTCGTACTCTCCCTTTTACATTGGTAATGAATAAGCGAGACAGCACGATCTTTTAGAGCATGTAGCGCAAATCATACTGTGATTTAACTCATAGTGTTGAGAATTATTTTCAAGCTGTAAATTATTGTAAGGGTCTTATGAGAGCGAATTGGGTTTAACGCTGGCTAGAAGAGTCCAAGATATATTGGAGCTTATCATCGTCTAAAAACTTGTAGCGTATGTAAGAGAGAAATACATTGATATGAGTAACATTATTTATAGTTATGTATTATTCCTTAACTCATTGATCTAATTATTAAGCTACGAGGTGTCACCGATGACGGATCTTTAAAAAAATTGTAACGGTATTAATATCAACCTAGTGATTAAAATGGTAAAGAATGTGTTCAGTACCGTAGTTAGATGTTTTTAAACTAAGCAGATCCAACTTAGAATCTATCGCGTTGCATGATATGATAAACATACAAGGTAATAAATGCATGATCATGTTAATTTCCTTAACGTATTGTTATTATAAGCAGATCCAGAAACAAAGTTATAGTACAAACTCTTTACCAAACATAAATCGGATCTATGATGTCCATAAGACATCATAATGGGTATACTCACAGACCTGTAGCTCAGACACTTTCCTCACGCAGTTTAGGGAACGACTGGTGTCGGTCTTGAAGGCACTCCTTAATCATGGCCCGATCACGATGCGGTGTCGCGAGTTCAACGCGAATAAATTTTTAATCGAAACTTTATACAGATCGTGATGATCGTATTTTATTTATTTAAATACAGAAACAATGTAGATCTCTAAATATTCAATTTATGTGGAATCGTTTCGCTATTTCTACGCTCTATTACAGTTTCTTTCACCGTATGGAAATACCGTATGAAAATAAATATAAAGTTCAACATTTGCATACTCAAATAGAATAAACAAATTCATGCAATATGCGAGTACCAATTAGCAATGTAAATGTTACTTTAATGTTTTTTATAGTAGATGGTGGTCGGTTGAGATGAAACGTTCGGAGCATCTTGATTTAAATGATTTTCTTTTGAACATTCAAGTCGGTCAAGTGAGCTTCTATCTATGCGGTTTCACGGAGCGATGATTAATCGCAATCGTATGCACGTATCGGAACAAATGTGCATTGAAATGTTGCGTGTACGCACGTCAGGGTAACCACATTTTATTGGTCGGTTTGATTCAGTTTTATGGTTGTGGTGGACCGACATTAGCGGTACAGTGCTCATAAATTTGTGTTGTTACTGTTAACATGCGTTTCTATGGATAGTTTTAGCTCATAATATTTAAATTAAATTGTATGTTATTTTGGCCACAAATTTGTCGCACATGACTAAAAATGTCACAGTTATAAAAACGGCGCACAGTCACGAGCATAAATATGTATACACATAGCGAAATTGTAAAACATATTTAGCGAGTTTTTGTTGAAACTCAAAAATATAGGTATACATGATTTGAGAAGTGTTATAGTTTTATGTTGTTAAATTATTGTTGTACAATTTCGTACATAGTACAAAATCGGAATATTAATAAATGTGTGGTATCTATTTGAAAACGGAGCTAATTACTTTACCAAGCAGCAAATCAAAAGTAGATTAGATGTTGTATCAAAATAATTACCTAATTAAAACTTAAACAACAACAGACAAGATCTATGGAGGTTGCATAGAGTCATCGATAATACGGTAAGCGGAAATAACAACGTCTTTTACTTCACCGCTCTGCTCCATTACATAAGCTTAAACTATGAGTTAGTTAATAAGCCAATTAACCTATAAAGCCGGACCGTGTAACATATCAGTTTGGAAAACTGTCGCGTTATTTATAGCTGAACATTTTGCGTCACCAAGACCGCTTCCCGGGACATCTTTGTATATTTCAACAACTGTTTTTTCCAAATTATATAATTATCCTATTTTTAACAAGACTGTTTTAAGGTCCTCATAATATTTTTTTTTATTAAAAGGGTAGTTTCGTTTCACTCTAGTTTCAAAATATTTAGATCAGTTTACTGTTATCTTTTATCAATAACTGAAAGAACTGAAGGTAGATGAAAAATCATCCACTTCGTGCACCGAAACGTCAAGCCTTAAGGGCCTTATCACATTAGCGGTTTGGAAGCGGCTGCGGGGCGGAGCGGACGCGCAGCGAATGCGTCGCGAACACGCCGCGGCTGCGCAGCGAAGCCATCGCGGACGCGTGGCAAATACGTTACGTTTTCGTCGCGTGTTTGTAGCAAATTATCGCCGTACAATACAGTCAGTAACAAAATGGATTCCGACGAGGAAACACTCACACTGCTGTTGGCTTTATTACTTCGAAAGCATCAAAGAATTTGGGAAGATCCATTATCAGTTAATCGAATGGAGGAGAGCGACTACTTTGAGTTGTTTTGCAAACGAATAAAAAATAATCCAAAACAATTTCGTTCCTACCTACGAATGTAGACCTACATTTTATGAGTTTTTGCATCTGATAGAAACTGACATAAGACATAAAGACACACATTTGAGATTATCAGTGTCACTTAAAGAAAGGCTCGTGCTTTTTTGATCCCATATTACGTAACGAATTTGAATTTCATGAATAAGTAACTCTGTATCAATATCCGATTCTCCCAATTCCTGTCACATTCGTGTTACGTTACGGTCTGATGTGAGGTGGGGCGGACGAGCTGGCGTATGTACGAGACAGTACAAAATGGCGTCCACATTGTTGTTCGCGGCGATCACGTTGCGCGTCCGCAACGAATTCGCTGTGCATGCGCGGCGTGTTCGTTGTGTGTTCGCTCCGCTTTGACGACGTTCGCAATCCGCTAGTATGATAAGGCCCTAAAAGGTAAATGCATGAGTTCGCGTTAATTCCCGTGACGTAATTTTATTAAAATCATGCAACGCGATAGTTTTAAAGTTAATATCTTTTATCAAGTTTTGTTGGTATTTTTCGACCGTATTTCTAAAATACCAAAGAATCCGAGTTTCCTTAAATTGTGCATGAGAACATTCTTCATTTTAGCTCGAGACCACCACGGTCTCTTTATGATATCTTTACAACTTCGGACGTATGGTAACCCTACACCAGCTTATACAAGTTTCAATAAATCATCATACATTTACGAGTGTATGTGTTTTTTAAACACAGATATCTAAAGCATATGGGATGCAGTAAGTGGTAAATCAGTAATGCGATTGATGATTGCGAAAGTCATACATTTTCGTGTAATGCCATACATTAATATAAGTTTTCATTACGAAACAATCGGGGGATATTAGCCATTGAATGAAGGATTGAGATAAATGAGTTTGCATCTAGTTTAATGGTATTTGTAACATGATTTACTCATATGACCTATATTTGTTAGATGTAAGATCAATTGACGTTTCTAAATAAATCATTATATATTTAGACATTTACTCGGATAAATTAAAGACAAGCTTTCTGATAGAGTCCGTATCTAAGGTAGAAAGGAGACGGAAAGAAAAAGTATTTAGGTATTATCAGCGAAGAAGAGACGTACCTACAGAAGATAAATATAAAATATAAACAAAAAATTGAAATAAACATAGGTATGAACAATGATATTATAAGTAAAAAGGTCTAGATAGGTTATAGGCGCTCAGCAAGCGACACGTTAAAATGTGGCTAACTAGCCACATTTTAACGTAAGGTAAAATGTCATTTCTGATTTATTTATGTCGCCAATTACATTTGTCTCTTTTTTGCTTGCGATAATCGAATCATGCCATCCTACCTTGACGTCTAATCGTAATGTAGTGTGCTTTGCAATATTCAGTTATTTATGTGTGAGTTAGTGTGCCGTTTTTGAAGATCGAATTTTGTGTAGGTAACCTATCTACACCTTTTTACTTATAATATCATTGGGTATGAACTATACAGTAGGTAGGTATTACTGATGAGATAACGCTAAAAGCGTGAAGTTTTCGCGTTCACATAGACGCATGCGACGATCGCAAATCGTTGCGTTGGACGTTTAATTTTAGGGCGTCTCATTCCCGGAGCCACTAGGAAGTGCACCGGCCTATTTCAGTCCGGCCCTTTGTTGCTCCGTTTATTTCTGTTTACGTCGCGTTTCGTAACTTTACGAGCGACTCTCGGATGCGCCCGCGCACGCTCTGTTGCAACAGTTATTAACGGCTGCCCGGAGCGAACCCAATAAGAAATGCTATTCGGTATCATAGCGATGTAATCGTACTCTCGTCAACACATGCCCGTTTCATGTTAAATCGATTCGATTTATCGTTTTTTAATGATATTTATGAATTAATCATTGTGAGTAATGTTATCGATAAGTAGGAATTTATTGTGTCCCCGTGTTAGCGACTTCATTTCTTTAGACATGGCGCATTTGTCTTTATTATTGTTAGGGCTGCCAGTATCTTCAACGGTAAACTACTATCGACCTTACGTAAAGTTTTATTAAACTTAAATAAAGCAAAAAATTCCAATAATTTGAACTCTTTTCTAAGCCAAGCTAGCTTTATGCTTACATTTAAATCGTAAGATTTTAATTTTATCATTTACTTGCTTAATTATATTATTGTCTTGTTATTTTTTGACTCACTTAGGGCCGAATACTGAAACGTCAATGAGTTTTAAGTCTCACGCTGTCTCTGTCATTTACAGGTGTGAAGTAGCGATAGATATGCATTCACAAAATAATGCCGTATCAAAACATTCACACTTGCAACGAATTTTAGTCTTGCGCGTGACACCCCTACTACTCTAATGTGTGTTCATCAATAAGATAAAACATATTCGCCTTACACGGGTGCGAATAATTGACCTTTAGTCCATTCCCACATTTGAGGCCGTTACCGAGGCGATAGAAAGCTCTTATCAGCAAACTAACTGCTTCCTTCTAAATGAAGTGTCGTGATTTTTATCGATAAACTCTACCGTTTGATTAATTGATGCTGTGGCGTGTCCTCACGCAGACACTCAACAATTGGGACATTGGAACAGGTATTGAGTAAAAAATTGCTTTGTTATGTTTTGGAACTTTGTTTTTTTTTATGTTTTGTTATTTCATATCAAGATTTATAATATTGGATTATGGCAATTATAAGTCGTTGTTGTAACAATTATCGGTATTAAGAGGAACTAATGTTTTAAGTTACACTTCCCTAGTATATATTATGATAAATTATGAGCTAAACGCCTGTTTAACACGATCATGATACGTCCTATTCGATCAACAATTAGCGCTAATTGGTGATCGAAGGATACGCTTCAACCTCATAATGTTCATTAATATCTTGATTTATCGTTATTCCTGACTTCATGATACCATTTAAATTATCTAATTATTTATGAACACTTAAACTAAGTGTATGCTATAGTATTAAATCGTAAGGAGCTTGTGGCTAAGTGTAAGCCGTACAGATTGAAACTGCGGTTGGTCCGTGGATGGGTGACCATTTGTGACGATATTGAGAACCCTCCGTGCCTCGGAAAGAACGTTAAGCCGTTTGTCCCTACTATCATACATCGATCTTTGACAGTGTTTAAGTCATTACAATTCTGACAACCAGTGTTATGGGATACTATATTACACAGTAAAATGGGTTGACAACGACAGATAAGCAGTCCCTCCACGTAAAATACGAACGTCTGAATCAGGTAAGACTGGAAGCCGACCCCAACATAGCTTGGGAAAGGTCACGCAGAAGAAAGGGTCCATACCTTTCAAATGACTTTATAAACACTTAAACTAAGCATAAGCTACAGTAGAATGTCTGTTTTACGTTCATTATCTGACTGTTGTAGTTTTAAAAGTTCTTTCTTAACATAGAAATAAATTCCTTTGGCTTCTTTCTACACCATATTTGATTTCACACGAGGTCTGTATCGAAGGCCTTGCCTAGTAAAACAGTGAAAGACTCTGGACGCTGACTGCGGAAGACCTAAAAGCTTTTTTTATGATAAAGGACATGTTCTTCTGCTTTCTCTGTTTGATCAGCTATTGTCTTTATGTTGATGTCCTCGTAGTTTGCTGTCATCTTTATCTTGCCTTAACTGAGCCTATCGCGGTCCACTGCTGGACCTAGGCGTCTCCCATGTTTTGCCATAACACCCAGTCCTCCATTTGGGGAATGTGTTTTGTGGTGCGCCATCATTAAGGTGGTTGCCCTAGTCACCACGCCGGGAAAGCGGGTTGGTGGCCGCAGTTTACTTTCAGTTCTTTAGGAGAACCCTGCTGCCCATTCTCGTTGTTTCTATATTCCTTAGTCACCTTTTACGACACCCACGATTAGAGAGAGAGAGAGAGAGGTTCTATAAAAATAACCTCACGGCGTAATCCTGCCTAGCTAGCTTCAAAATCGGGATGAAGTTGAAGCGAAATTACACAATTTCCATTTCGTTTATATGACGTTATGTATAATGTACAGCTGCGTGGTTGGTCTAAGTGCTATGAAACAAACATCCAGACGACATGAAAAAAGTGCAGTCTTTACAAGTATTTATTTAAGTCAAGCAATCAATAATTCCTTAATCAAAGAAAGTTAGCGATTCCAGCAATAAGGTTGCCAATTTATTGATATAAGTAATTCTCAAAACTCCACTTAATAGGCACTTACTATCCATTTACGCATTTCCATGTAGCCGTCATCGTAGATTTGATTACCTTTCCATTCTCATGCAATCCGTATGAAATGAAAGGCAGCTGGGCCCGGCTTTGAAAGGCAATTCTCTTGTAATATGATGCAACGCGAGTCGCTCAAATTTAATAGTTCTAATTCACGGTAAAGTTTAAGATCAGCACTTTAGATCAACGTATGCTTGTGGGAAAACGTTTTGAGAGTTTTGTTTATGTGAAAAACTTGCTACGACTTCTACGTAGAAATGTTGTTGGTAACTTATACAGTCAACGTTGCCTTTTTATTTTTAAAAGGGGAAATAATAAAATTAGGGTTAGGTTGTAATTTGTCCTATCATTCTTACTAACCGCAGAGAGGCGTAGATTCAATCAAAACAGCGGCAAAATGCTGTTTTGATTGAATCTACCTTTTAAGGATAAAATTGGTAGCCATTTTGAGAACGAGAACAACTAATTGTTTCTTTTTGCATTTAATAATACAAGTAATAGCAAGAAACTAATTTTGTAGGAAATGTAGTTAAATTCACCATACCAACTTATTTATATTATCTGTGACCACAGGAATGCTTTGTAAGCTATTTCAGTAATAAGTAAAACCTAAGTAGCCTGCCACGGTCCATTAGAAATGGTTTAGTCGGCAGTCCGGTCGTAACGACCAGCGACCGAGCCGTCTCCAAATGTAACGTTTCTTACTAATACAATTTTACAAGGAAAAGCTCTTTCACGTATAACCGACGCTAACGGCTGCGTCGCTTATATCTACAGTTAAGAAAATTGTAATCTTCGCCAGCACTGGGTATAGAAATCCATTTTGTTTTAGTGTGTGGTCGTCATGGGACGATCGCGTTAGCGGGTTTGTAATGCTTTGATTACACTGAGACACTATACACCATACGCTGAATGCCTCTCATGGATTGCAGGTGTGTGAACAGGAGTGTCTGAGTTTGGGCCATTTGTTGCATCATACGCACACTTTGGTCCAAGTCTGTGTTTAAGTCGTACTCTCAAGAAATTTGTAATGCAACAAGTATCGCTGTGTATACGCACCTTAGTAGTGTTAGCCATACGTGATACTTCTCAAACCATGGTTATTATAGGCTCTGATTACACTGATTTGTGTTTATTATCTTATTTTATGTCGTTGCACCGTAGTGAGATTCCATCTAATCATAGCTGCAGTTCGTATTCAATCTCACTACAGAAACAAGGAAGAGATTAGGAAAATAGAATATGTAGTTGTGTTTCCAATATTAACATATATAGCAGTGGCACACAGTTCACTATGTATTTTCTTCTTCGAATTTTAATAATACGGTGTAATGAGAAATTACAAAATGGAGAGATTTTGAGGGAGACATATTCTCAACATTTCGACGTTTCTCAACTATATTTTAACAAATATTTACCAGTCTTAAGAAACTGTTTAGTGTTCCGAGTGTCTGTGTAATGTGCGTCGTAGATATAATGTTCCCTCGCTCCGTTAACGTGATCATCGCTTTAGATACTTCTTGCAACTGAATAACTGAAGGCACTTGATTGATGTACCACAATGGCATTCCACTGACATAACTGTTGACGCCTCCCCTTCCGTTATATTGTAGTTCATCTCGTGCAGGGAAATCGATTGCTCGGCCAACGAAAGAAATATAATCGATTACGTAATTCCAATTTTGTAACTAAGGTCATAAAGTGACCTTATTTAAAAAGTTTATTAAAACACAAGTGCATTTTGTTTGTTATCGCATTTTTGGTTGTATATCTGATTTGTTCGTGAAATGGATTAGAAATATTTAGAAAGGAACAAGGTAAATTTTTGATAAAATTAGTGATCCCAAAACAGGTGTACGGTATCTATTTACCTAAAAACATGTAAAAATACGTATTATAGGATTAGTAAGAGCAAAGCTTAATTTATATGAATCTGAGCTTGTTGTTATGTTTTCTATATACTAGGAAGTTAGAAAAAGAAAAGGGAGATCAAGAGACGCGTGCGCTGCGTACACGCCTGCATATCTTGTACTTATCCGCGCATGCGCGTGTGACGTGTCAAGTGACGCCTTTCCAGCATACACAACATGCCACATAAATGTTCATTCGAGCGTTCAATGGGCCAAGTTTGTCTTGTCAAACAACTGATAAAAAATTACCTGGAGCAAGGGTCCTACTAGCTCGCAAATAGCGTAATGCTATCTATCTGATTGTAATCGCTAGATTTATGCCGAGATCAATTTCCATTCAATTTAACGCGAAGGAAAGGGTTTTGTTAGTTTATGTTATTGTAAGGTTGACGCCATTTCTATTAAAATATAACAGTTCTATTAAGTTAGTCTTCCTTTATAGTTTGAACATTTTAACTTAATTGCAAATATAAAGAATAGCGCCAGTCCAGATTTATTTATAACAAAAAAAAAGTGACACTTATTTATATTACCGTGAAAATGCTATTAATAAAATCCAATTAAACCTCCATTATTACTTTTAGATAAAAATACTCCAGAAAAACTAGTTTTGTGTCCTGTGTGTACGTGTAACTAAAAATATCTAGGTCTGTAACAAAAAGGTATGACAAAAGGTACTTAAAAAATGTGCTGTGCAACTGAAATTTTGCGATACTACTTTCAAGAGTGTACCTACTTACTTACTAAGTAAACTGCTACAAAGAAGGTTTTTTATGTAGTTGGTTGGCTCGTGGTTCGTGATAGACGCTAAAGGCAGCCATGACCTGCTGCGATAGCGCGATGGACGGCCACTGTCTAAACGATCTACGCTTCAGGAAGAGCCAGCCTGGCTCCTAATGGCTAGCTGTACATTGACGGCTTTACGACGCTTTGGTGTCTAGCTATCGGAGTGATTGCGCTATGATAGGCCCGCCGACTAATTGTGCTCGCTTTTAGTTGATGTGATACCGAGAATGCACTTTTACTTATCGCTTGTAACTGTGCTGCAAAATGAACATAAGTAAAAGCTTCTAGTTTTAATGGATGTTCAAGATCCATGGCCGGTCGTGTACAGCTATACAGATAGAAAATGAATTTGAAAAACTGTCGTGTAGATCGTTTTATTGGTAGTCTCTTTTACGAATCATTAATCCAAGTATGCAGAGCCGCTGCTCCGTGTGTTGCGTTTACACGCGTATTTGTACGCGAATAAATTCCGAACAACTTTTCATCGATTGTTCGATCGATTACAATCAATCGATTGTGGGCAATTGCATCTTATCGATGTTATCTAATCGCGTAAACATTTGGACGTCCCGCGTGTCGGTGCTCGGCGCTCGCTCACGAACTCCCATTGTGTCGCGTTTCACGCCTGCCGCCTTTCGAAAGTAGGCCCTTACCGAGAATGCGATTAAAAAAAATGTATTCGGAACACTGATTGTGTTGAAGAAATATTTGTTCGATTGCATCGCGGGTTTCAATAAGACTAGAGTTAAACTTTATGTTCGTGCTAATAATTTTGAACGTGAAACTTTATTGTTGGTTGGTTAACTTCGATATAATATTTTATATAGGAAAGTTGTGAACTTTTGCTGTATATAAATAATTCTAGATACTTAAAATATTTATTTACTAAAGAAATAGCTTAGCTCTCTCTTACTGACAGCTGATTTATTAACTTACACATATCTTAAACCCATATACTGCGTGAGTAATTGTGACAACAGCACCACGGCATGTAGAAATAAACAAATCGGTGTGCCATTGTAAGCCTACCTCAGTAACTTGCAATTTTTTTTGGAAACGACTTATTTTAAATAGCCTCTCAAACTCAAACACTCAGAGACGACAAGGAAGCTTTTCGGAATTTAGCATAAATTGACCTGTCAACGAATTTGTAGTGAGCCCATTTATTACGCCAGCAGTAATAATAATAATATAATAATATCTTGGGACAGCTCACTCACGGTCATCTGATCCCAAACTAGACAGAACCTGTACTATGGCAACCAGACAACTTATAAACATACTTATATGTATCTAAACACATTCATATTATAGATACCTAAATAACACTCAGACACAGAACAAATGATCATGCTCATCACACAAAGATTTGTCCTGGGTGGAAATCCAACCCACAACCACCGGTTTAGAAGTCAGAGGCACTAAACACTAGACCAAAGGGCCAGTCAAAAAGACAGTGTCGTCACCAGTCACTGACCTCCCATCCTAATCACCTTATCACTCCCGGGATTACCAATCACTCGCACCTTTCACCCGCTGCACACCCATCCACATAGTGTGCTCGTGTTACCTCACGTCGCTTTGATTAATGTATCGCAGCACCGCACACCGTCTTATTGACAAGCGGTCCTACTGCATGTATTGTTAGAAATTCTCACACGCTCCCAATATGTGAGCGGGCTTGGTTCCACTCACAGCGATCTGATAGAGCTTTCCTGCGTCACATTTGATTCTTTGGTAACGAGATTCTAGTCCAGTCTTACCAAGAGATACAGTACCCAGTTAAAAGAGTCGAGGGTTTATAGGCAGTCACTTAATGTGGTTTTAATTTAAAGCTAAAGAACTAACTGCGCTCTTGATTAACACGTTGAGACGTTAATAAATAATATGAAAAATAAAATACTTCAGTATTGCTAAAAAGATAATTCTTCTTATGTTGTTCAAGAGTTTATAATTGCGCAAATGTTTAATCTTCTGGTAATTTAAGTACATAGATAATCGTGCATAAGTACTAAAATGAAACAATGGGTGATATGTTAATAAAAAAAACTAATTTTATAATTTAACAATTTTTTAAATCTATTTTGTAGTGGCACGTGGACTAGGATCTATCTAGGATAAATCAGGGTGATTTACAGAAGCCAGGCTTTTCCCGATTACAGGATCTAATCGTGTTGAATAGAATTTTTGTGTTAAAATTAAAAATAAAAAATATGCAATACAACTATGTTTCAATAATGCGGCTATGTGTATGCAAGTGTGTGTGTTTAAGTATGTGTGATTGTGAGCTTTAAAGTATTGTTCATTGCTAATTCCAACTTACGACTAATTTAGTAATTTATCTTATTGCCTCGTTAGCGCTGACATGTGTCATGATTGTATAATTAAATTTATTTAAAAATATTAATAAAAGTTGGCATGATTTGGCATTTAGTTTGCAGGTGAAAGTTAAAATTGCCAGGTGGTATATAGCGAGGATATTATGACTTAGCTATTTATTATGGCCATAAGTACAACTGAATATAATTAAGTGGCCGTCATTATTGCTTAAGCATAAACGTCTGACAAACATGAATCTTACATATTTATAGGAAATATTAGATGTGCTTCAGGCAATACCACCTGTTTAGTACTTGTTATTATTGAAGGTAACATTCAAACATCTGTGAGGTACTTATTTAATAGATATTAAAATATCAGCTAGGGAGAGCATAATAATTATCCCAAAGGTATTTATGAATTCTTCTATGTAACTACAATGGAGTTGAGATCAAAAATCCGCCAAGGTCACTGGTGTGGCTTCTGGTGTCACTCCACACAAATGTGCGAGAGGCTGGTGGCCTGTGATTGGTTGAAAATTACAGATAAACTTATAATAACTTCCGTGAGACGAATTCATAATTATTTAAGGATTCAACGGTTTACTCACGCGCATTCTCGGGATCGCCCGACTAGTTTCAGACTCAATAGGAGTCCTTAATCATGAGCTGACGCGGCGGCGGCGGTGTCGCGACCAGTTCGACTCGCGTGAGTAAACCGTTGAATCCTTAAATAATTACAGATAAACTTGATGCGATTCTGGCGAATTTTGAATTCCCAATAAAGTAAAGTCGATATTGCAAAAAAAATAAAGAAAATAATAATCAAACATCTCAAAAAAAGACATAAATCTTTAAATAATTTTTTTTTCATACCTAAAGGTACAAATTTTAATGTACAATAATGTAAGGGTATTAAGTAATTGTCTCCCGCTGCGGCCCAGCTGTCTAGACGATACGTCGTACTACTTATCTACACTACGGCCGACGAGGGTTGGCAAGTCTAAAACGGGATACAAGATGGTATGTGTGAGATGCAAGTGCACATAATCGGTGCGTGAAAAAGAGACGACAATATCTTGTATCACTTATTAGGCTCGCCAAGATACAGCGGCCGAAGAGTACAGTGTTCTTAGCTCGTAATCTGTCAATCGTGACGCCCGAAAATGATCCGCCGGCACTGAACTCATTTCCTTCCCCCTACATTTGTCATTCGCCTTATTCATTTTCATAGTATATCTTAGAAACATCGAATTTTGTTAACTATCAATTATAATATGAAAGTTTTGTATTATACACTATCTTTGCGGGTCATCTAGATTTTATTAACGACTCCTCTTCTTGAAAATATGTTGGTAATGAGTAGTTGTTGTATATTTTTTATGAATTGTGTATCGCCTCGGGCGTGGACTTATTATAGTTGTTATATGCAATATATAGTTGGTAAGAAAGTAACATGAATTTAATTTCGGTTTCGCTTGATCTTTGTTTTGATATCTTTAGCACTGGGAGGTGTTAATGTACCACTTCTGATGTAGGTAATCTCTAGATTCAATATTGTTGGCTACGTTTCCGCATCTGTGTGATATATTTTGGTAACCGAACATGGTGGTCTTATGATTCTTATCAGTTTAAAAATAAATAAATAATAAAAACTTTCTTCATATTGTTTATGGTGTCCGAATGAATAGTGTTTATTTACGATATCTACAACAGGCGAAATTAATATTATTTTCTTGTAAGTGAATGTGATTCCAGTATCACTAAAACCACCTTTTAATGTTTTCAAGTATTGGAAGTGATTATTCCTAATTGGCTGGTAAGTATTCTGAAAAGTACTTAAATAAAATAAATTAAAGACACGTTCCAAATATACAGCGGAAAGTATTATCTCAGTGTTTCAAAAAACATTTTTTGTTTAAAATAATGTAATCATCTCGCTACGGAGGTATTATGTTCAAAATCGCTATTATCATAAGTTGACGGGAAGTCAGATAAATGGATGTGGTCGAAATTCCGGTCAGTTTCATATTAATTGCTTGTTAATTACAGGAAGCTGGGAAATTACTCTAATGCACCCCGTAATGTACTACACACAAGTACATTTGTACGGAACGTTATACCTGCATTTACTTTACACTTCCACTTCGCATTACCTCGCATTAAAATATGAGTATCCGACTTTCCATGTTCAGAGTGAGTTGCCACTTTTAATAATAAAGTGTGTAAAGAAATTATGTGATAATAATATAATTTTACCCAACAAGATAATTTAAGTATTAATTTATTTGTTTAACATTGGCCTTTACCTTCAATGTAAGCTTTTACGAAGTACTAAGTTCTCTTTTTAAATTATTCCAATAAATTTATTAAATAATTCGGTCAACCATAAAATGAAGCATTTAAAACGTTCGAAATTTAAAAATTCATAGTGTTTACACCTGAAAATTAAAAGTATAAGCCATTTTGCAAAGAAATATATTAAATTAAATTTAATTAATGTTGATACGTATGCAATTAATAAATTCAAAAAGACAGTTTCAATAAAATTTGTTATACATTACACGATCGTAAAGTCGACGTTAAAAGATCGTATATTGTGTAGCGGTTAAAATAATTTACTTAATTGTTTTATTTTATTGTCGATCTGAACCAAATACGGTCTCATAACGTCCACATGTATTGCATGCTATCTTATATAACTGGTTCGTGTACTATTACGGTATATGTTTCATGTTTATAGTTTCTTTACATTTTATTGGAATTTTACAAGTTTACATATTTCATACTTTTTACAAGTTTACAGTCGCAGATTATATATAGCGTACAATCGAACAAGTGAAAATATTTTTGAGCCGTGCCTTCTAGTTATTTGTATACAGTGGTATAAAGATATGCTTATCCCAATCCTTGGCGTCAATACAAAAGCATCGAAGCGTCAAATTCTTCACAAGCAAAGAATAGCGAATGCGCGCAAAACTGTCATAACTCCTATAGAATACAAGCAATGCGTTGTTGAGTTATGGGCGAATAATAATAATAACGCTACGATCAGCTTCTTTTTAACGCTAGTGTACGAATGTATCCTTCCTTCAACCCCTACTTTCGACTGACAATCTTCATAAATGATAAATCTTGAATAGAGATAGTCCTCGTTAAAAAGGTTCCTAACCAAGCAGAAGTAAACTTAACATTTTTAATATCACAAAACTTACCATGTATTAATTATTTATTTATTATTTTATTTTGAGCCTGAACTATCCCACTGCAGGGCAAAGGCCTCCCTTTCTTCCTTCCATTTTTCTCTCTGAAGGGCCAATTGAGACCACTCCTTGTTAAAGGCGTCCAGTTCGTCCGTCCATCTTCGCCTGGGTCTTATTGTTATTAATAAATAAATAATAATAAGTCTAGATTCAATGATTAAATACGTATATTTTAAATAGGAGCATTAGGTAAGAGGTGTATATGTTTTTTCATCGCGCACCTGTGCCCATACCATGAGCTTATTAAGCAAGGTTGTTGCCGCTGTGGAAGCGAGACAGCGGTATACAATGCACGTAGCAGCGTCTCGCTTCCACAGCGGCAACAACCTTGCTTTATAAGCTCATGGTATGGCACCTGTCCCGTAAAAGTCTAGACACGCGTAAAATGGATGGGGTAAGTAGCCAGGTGGGTCCATGTCGCTCTCGTTAGCTCCTTACTATATATCTTGTGATGTCTGCGTCTTACTTACATTGTTACGTTATTCACTGGTCATTGTCGCACTATATACTGGCTTTACAAGGGTAATATATTTATAAGGTCTTCTTCTTTCTTTTAATTATCTTCGTTTACATTATAAGATCTTATGAGATATGTGTATAGATTTTAGAAAAATATCGAAGGAGCTCTTATTTAGTGTTTAGTTCAATGTTAGAATGCAAAAAACTTTTTTTTTCTTTTTTTTCTAAGTAAATAACCCTTTGTTCGCTGTATGAAGTTTTTATTTTCATTATTAATTTGTTCACCACACCAGTGGCCTCTCTTTTCATCTCGTTTCTTCTGAGTATTGAATATTATAATAAAACTTATTAAAGTTAGGCACTGCTGTAGTTATTTTCAAATTATTTTTTGAAAGTAAATATACAAATCACAAAATTAAGATCCTCAATTAGACGCAAGGTACCTAACCACCCGACATGCGTCTAGATATTCTGCAATTAAACTCAGTCTGCTTCAATTATAATTAAATGAACAATTATAAATCTAGTTTTCCATAAGTAGTTAAAAATAGAAACTTTGTCAAATTGTGTGTGGACGTATCATTGTTGGAAGCAGGCTTCAAGCACTAGCTATTTTTACACCTTCTAGTACATTCGAGGTAAAAGTGCAACTTTCACTGCCCGTGTAATAAAATGTTCAAACCCTGTACATATTATACGAAAATGTTAATTTTGTTTGTGTTTAATAAACCTGTGCATGAGTACGTGCAAATAGTGTGAAAAGAATTCATGGAATTTACCTTGACGACAATTTTATTTTTGTTATACAACGAACTCCATGGCATGGTCATAACATAAATAATTTATTTACAGTGTTTAATTAAATATACTTACATTACTACATATTTCAATATTTATTATTTAATTACTCTACATTTTAATATAAATTGTGTCTTTAATATAAATACATATTTTATGTCATGGATTTAATATTTTAAACAATTTCTATTTTAGAAAGGCTTAATGCAGTTACAATTTTAATGTACTTGTTGCGCATGGTAAAAACTAAGAAGAATGATCACCTTGATTTAAATCTTCAATATTACTGAACACAGTCTGAGCCATGTTTTCACTTAGTCAATTTAGATAAAAATCAATACAACATTCACCTTAATGGTTAATAACCGCATCAATTCGCAGATTTGACTAGGAAACCACGCTACGCCAACAGTTTATTTGTATTTTATTTTCGTTAATTAAACGTTTTACTTATAAATTAGTTACGCCTCGTTCTAAAGCACATTCTAGTTTGAAGTTTATATCCACAGTAATCTCGAAACATATCAAAACACTCGGAACAAATGTAAAATCTGTGTTCTCGTATAACCCGCCACTGGCAGTTTATTTTCTACGTAAGATGCTTTGCATTTAAAAGGTTAGATGAAATTAATTTTAAATACTAAGTAGCTAATGCATTTGCATTTAATGGTACCCTTTATACTTGAATAAATTTTAAAATATATTCAAGTATAAAGATATCGATATAAATAGATCTTTTAATTACATAAATTAAGTTAGTAGTAGTATTGTATGAAATTCTTTGCTTAAAAAACCATGAAATTGAAAGGGTCAAGATATGCTTATTATCCATCTTATTATCCATATAGAAACGGTGATCCAACTTGGCCTATTTAACACATAGGGGAGATCTTTAGCGATCTTAGATAAAGGTGGTATATTTATAGTTTCGAAGCAAGCAATTTACGTAAAGTGTAAATACCCTTAATTTCTTTTTAATATTGGGGTACTCTAAGTGCTTGATAATATCATAATAGGAACTTTGCGCTAAGTGCAATACTATTTCCCCTCGTTAATGCGGAAGGAACATGCTAACGTGCTTCGGATATTACAATATCCGTAACATCATGCAAATACGGATACAATAAGCATTCAGGTACATTCACCACAGATCTAAACAAATCGCAATCATTCGATACACTTTGACCTGAGACCGACCTGTTATTAAAAGTTCGAGATGTTCCGATGTTCAGAAAATTACAGACAATGTTATACTTACGTAAGCTTCTAGAAGGTTTCAAATGTAAATGCTACGTAACAATGCTTCGTTTGCTTATGTAGGTTACATTAATAAAGGGCATGAGGGCCAGATGACAGCAGTTTTGATAACAAATGAAAATGTACCTAATCTATCTGAGAGTAAATCAGAAAGTTCGTTGTAAAGGTCAACTTACGGTTTATTTACCTTATCTCACTTATAAAGAAAGTGAAGGATTTAGATAGCCTTTAATTATACAATGTTACGTAAATCGTTACAGATAATTATTTGTACGGTATTCGAATCGGGCGTCGAATCGATTTAATTAGTTTTCCGTTATCCGGTGTTTGATGTAAATCTCGCTTCGTGCTGCTCCGGTTTCCTTTCCATCTACATATTTTACGTTTTTCATACGTTTTCCTGTAGCATTTCTAACGAGTGCTTAAGAAGTTTTATGTTTGTCGTAAATGATAATGTAGTACATTGTATGCTTCACAAAATTTTGAGAATACTTACTAAATTTACATACAACACGTTTGCAATGAAAATGTTTAACTTTACATTACTTTTAGCTACATCGAAGTAGAAAGGCTAAATTTTCACACCGCTTTTCCCATATATACCTATGCGGAATACTCTCTACTTTTTACAATTAGTGATAGTAGGTAATATTATATTCAACCAAGACATATCTATTATTCACTAGCTGACCTGACAGACGTTGTCATGTCAAATAACTAACAGATATGTCAAAGGCTATAAAGGTTAATATGGTCATTAACTTTTCTTAAATTTTTTTAAAATTTTCGCTCAACTTTTTCATTTTTTTTTTCTCCATAAGAACCTTCTCCTGATAACAAACAACACGACAAAAAAAGAATGAACGAAATTGGTCCAGCCGTTCACGCGTGATGCCATGACAACGGAAAACGGGTTTCATTTTTATATATATAGATAATGTAAATCTGATAAATCCGACGGATTGTTCGATATTTCAGAGTTCGCACGGCGCCGGCGCAGCCTCCATTATAGTTTCGAAGAGGTTGCTTACGTAACGCCGGCCACTAAGATTTTTTCCTACGTCAGCGAACGTAAAAAAAAGTAATGCATAGGCATTAGCCATGCTTCCATGTAACCGTTCACTTTGAATGGTATCTCATTGCGGATCGAACGAATAGAAAATTATATAAATTGCTTCTCGTAGTACGCGGCCCCTCGCTCGGTTATGGCCACTTCGTGAACAATTACTGCTGCTGAGATGAAAATATATGCTTCTTCTATGGTCTACGCGTTTTGTTTGTAAACATGTTAAGTGTTAAGGATTTCTTTTTTTCTGTAATGTTAATAGGTTCTCGTGAACACTAAACATTGACACCGTTAGATCAGTCACTAATTTATGATAACTAGATGCCCAACGTAAAGCAACCATAATTCTTTTAAATTTCAAGTTAAATAATATTGAAAATAAAAAAAATATTATAGCATTTAGCACTCCTTCTCTATATAAACTATAAGTGTGTTTGAATTGCATACTCCTTCGTCTGCGCAATTTTGTGTTTCACGTATTAGTATATCAGAATAAAGACGAGGTTAATCCAGTCTGGTTAATTATTGATTTTCTTCGGAAGTTTTTTTTTTAAGATTACTAGCAATGTGGGCCGCACATTAATTACTAATAATCTAGTTAACCCCTCGTGCTAAGGTGCTTGTGTTACGAGTGGGTTCACGTCGGTAGTGTCATGGGTGGGATTTGAATTCGCAACCATATTGTCGCAAGTTACTCTAGCCATACCGGCTACCACCGCTTCGCTTTTTATAACCATTAGAGATAAAATATGGCCATATATAAGAAACCTCGATCAACGGAACCTTTTTGGGAAGAGGTTTCGGTATTCCTCTATGAGTGTCTGTACTTTGGTAATTCAAAGCTTTCAATGAGATAATGGTAACCTATTATTAGTATTATTGTGTTATCTGTTGTAAATAATACAGTTACAATCAACAATGTTATTGTTTTTATAACGCACGGTAATTAGTCAGTTACCTCAGGCACCGTTTCTATTTATGTCCCCACGTATGACACTAGCTACTTAATTAGATGAAATAACATTATTAGCATCCAAAGCTTCCGCAAATTGCGCGTTCGTGTTAAATTCTCATTAGAACCTTCAACGTGCTTGGAATAAATCCTTCCACCTGTTGATTCTAGGTAACTATTATTGCATCTTAGATTCTTAAATGAATTTCACATCGTATCTCAAGGGCTTTTTAAACCCAGATAGCTTCGTGTCTTGGTTGTTTTAAGTGCATTGATCACCACCTTGCCAGGGAATGTACGTGAGAATAGTCAGGTCGAAAAATTACGATCCTGTATAATAAATAACAGGTTTATTTTTTCTGGAGTGCGTTTATTCAACGAGGTAATCAGGTGCATAAAACTGAACAACTTTTCCCCAGGAACATAGGTCGAAATCTTAAAATGGAAAATGAAATTTTCATGTTAAGTGCGTTTTAAGTTACGTGACTTATGTTTGTATGAAAAATTGATTTTCAATTTTAAGATTTCGACCTATATTCCTGGGGAAAAGTTGTTCAGTTTTATGCACCTGATTACCTCGTTGAATAAACGCACTCCATAAAAAATAATCCTGTATGCGTAAGATATTTAATCGCCCCTTATTTTTTTGGGAATAGTAAAAGCCCGTTAAATGGTATTTAACTCAGTGTTATTAGAATAGGGGTTTTAGCTGGAGGGCAGCAGCGCACACGCACATTAATCAGCTGCTCAATGGGCATGTTACAGACAATTAATGTTCGATAAGTCATCGCGGCCTGTTGCGAGTCTCCTATAATTTACCCCTTACCATTACAACTTGATATTAGATTTCGCTGCGTTTTCACATGTGCATATTCGAAAGCGTGATTTAATAAGACCTATATAACCGGGAGATAGTGTTTTGTAAATGGTTCGTTTAATGGAGTTACGGGACCGACTGTTGTTTATGTTTGCCGAGGTATAATTTTATAAATGTCACGTGTAAAGGTGCTAGTAAATACGTTTAATAAATGAGGTGTCGTTTAGTCTGTGGTAATAGTCGAGGGAAGGATGTGAGCGAGAAATAATTGTATGGTTGAGCTTGTAGGCCGCGTAACGAATGACGATAAGTTGGTTGAGGAGGTCCGGGATAATTGAAGTGATTTGAAATAAACTTAATTCAGTAAAAAAAAGAGCAACAGAAAGATATCTGTTGGTCTAGTGGTAAGCCTAAGCCGGAGGTCGTGGGTTCGATTCCCAGCTCGATCGACATGACGAGCAATTGTTCTGTGTCTGGGTGCTATTTATTTATCTATAATATGTATGTATTTAGAAATATGTAAGTATGTTTATCAGTTGTCTGGTTACCATAGATCTTCAGGCTCTGCCTAGTTTGGGATCAGACGGCTTTGTGTGAGTTGTCCCAAGATATTATACATATTATAGTTGGAAATAGCCACCATTTTACTAAGAAGCAAGAACCGCATTTCAAGCCATTTTGATTCCTGATTTGTTATTACTATTTACTAAGGAAGTACTCATACCTACATCAGAAATAATGGTGTGTATTTTGCTATCATATGTACGTACAATAATACTTTCAAATTCAGGCAGCGAGCATTAATAAATTAAACATCTATGTCCAAGTGAAATACAGAGTACAAAACAAACCGCTACTCGGTACCTACTTCATTAAATCTTATCAAACACTGCGGTTATATTTCGTTCCATCGCAACAGATTATTAATCGAGATCAAATCGCATTAATTATAATCGAGTGGAACCGTCGATAGTTAATGAAGAGAGCCAGGATTATATTGCAAATAAACAAGTTAAACAAACACTTTGACAGCACAATTCGATTGATACGACAGGTGAAATGTACTGGATTAAACTCTTACATTCATCGCTTGGTTTAAAATTATTTAATAAAGATTGAATTTCATTTGTTTGAAATAATGATTGTAGGTATGTATTCTCCATGTATTGTTGTTCTAACAATGACAGCAAGTGGTCCCACTGTACTAATATTACCAATGCGAAAGTTAATTCGTGTCATCCGATGTTTTGTGTTGTAAAAAATGTAGACTTTCTTTTGTGGATTATATTACAAAAGAAAATATGCTTCTACATATAATCAAAGCCAAATTCTGAAATATGTGTTTTTGGTTTCTTTATATTTGGATGACAGCATAATTTAATTGGCTGTATGATATGATTGTGAATGAAAATAGCTCTAAAGGACATGTTTTGTACCTAAGACATTAAATTTACATACACTTTTCTAGAAATATACATAAATTGTGACTTCATTTGTAGATTTCCTGGCTTGCATTTCTCTTTAAAAATATGCACATTACCAGTAGGTATTGCCGGCGATTACATTATTTTATTATTATTTATTATTATGTCTACTTACGTAACAAGTTTTAATAGCCGTCCATCCGTAAAGCTAACACCATTTAATTTGTTTAAAGTCACTAAACAAGATCAGTTCCGGAGTTCCGGATTTTATTGACGTCACCCGATTCCGATTCCATTGAGTGTAATCCGATTACAAGAACTTTATAATAATGTTCGTAAAGCTTCGAGATATTCAGCGGCTTTATTAAGATTAATTCAGTTTGATTAATGAAGAGTGCAGAGAAAGTTGCCCGCATCGCTCTAGCCTTTGTTTCGAACCGTGATTTGGGATTAGATTTACTTGCATTCAGTTTCACCTTTTTGCCGATAATACAGCCTTATGTAACCGTACTCGAGTTTATTTATGCTTTTTCTTTTTACTTGTCGACGGTATTATGAGATAGCTGTCGAAATAATTGTTGTTGACGTGTTTAATATTTTAAGTTTTATGTAATGTTCTTTTTAAATTAACAACTTTATTGACGGATACATTTAACATTGTGTTAAGTTATAATCAGTTCGAATATTTTTTATTTTAGCTGCAAATAGCAAATTATGAATTAAATTTAAATAAATCTGAGGATATGACGTGGGTAATTTGAATGGGGTCGTCTAGACATATTTTTTGTGCTGACAAAAGCGTTCCGCGCAGTCTCATATTTGGACTAAATGTTTTGTCATCGACTGAAAAAAAATTACATGATGTATGTAATTTATACTTTGGAAAGTAGTACAATGTGTGACATGTACGTCACTGTACTCTAAATGTAACCAGCATTTATGATAACTAGAGGCCCAGTAGTGGTCGCTAATCGACCATAATTTGTTTTAATGTCAAGTTTGAAAAAGAGATCAAACTTTTTACTTCAAGTAACATAATATACCTACCTATGTATTATATTATAATTAAATATATTGTGGTTTTTTGACATTCATAAAGACAAACAATATCAATCTCTTTGAATATTTCATTAATTAATTCTTAATTTGACAAGAGTATATGCGTGTGTGTCAATTAGATGTACTTGCTGTTTTTAATTGATATAATGTTTTTGTGCATAATAAAAAAACATATTACCCTTTTGCACTTCCCCTACATAAACGAAAGGTGTGCGAAATTACATTCTCTTCGTACGTATTATTATATAGATAACATTATGTATGTGTAGGTACCTCCATAAGCTCAGTATCTAGAAATACCAATAGAGACTAGAAATAGCAATCAAAGCGTAATGCACTAATAGTTACTGGTCGCCGCAGGGGAAATTAGCGTAGAGATAATATTTTTCCTGGTATTACAATAGGGATTTATTATCCTTTATGTTTAATTTGAGACGAGGAAAATGTATATTTGTCTAATACATATATTAGATACATACCTTTGTTATTTTAATATTTTGATGCATTCACTAAGCTGCAATGGATTCATTATCATTAAATTTTTTTCACATAGAAGTGGTCGCATCGTTGACAAAAAGCTCTTGATGTTCTAAATCTATATATACCTTGAATACCTTATTCACAATTATTAAAAAACTTACCATTTCCCTTTCGGTTCTTTTGGTAATTGAATATTTAAATAGAAAGAAACAATTAGCTTTTCTTTATTCGATAGCTTTACTTCCTTTCTATACCTAAGTAGAAAACGGTAATACTCTGATGAGTTAAAGATGAAGGCAAGTACACTTTATCCAGGCAATCCATTTCTATAGAACTTGAAAATTTTAAGTTACTCCAAATGGCAATAGAAATCTGTCACATAAAATATGCGCTACAATAGAGCACGTTTCCTGCGATCGTTAGCAATGAGGCGACGCTCAATCTCACCATTTTTTTTTTAATCCACCCGTTGTCATCAACTGTCATTTGGGTCATTTCACGAACCGTTACATTTGACGGTACGTCTGCGCTGTAAATAGCGAAAACAAGAACAATTGTTTGTCGGTTTGACCGGTCGTGTAATTGTGCAATTTAAAATCCATTGAAGGATTACTAATTGTTTTGTTTTACGCTGTCTGTACTATTTGCGTAATGGAATTTACATTTGTATTCGTTCCTCAAAATGTTTGATGTAGATATATTGTGATGTTATTATCTGCAATGATTAATTTGTTAAACAAATTGAGTAACATATAGATGTGAAGCTTATCACGCCCCTTGTCAGATATAATACGAGTTGTTTGCTCTGAGTTTGAAACGTATAATTATATTATAAAACACAAGTAAAGCTTAATCATGAGCTTCTCTTTTCACCTAAATGTTAACATCCGTCGCCTCAATGACGCAGTTGTTGATTTGAGCTTTTGTATCTATACATATAATAAAACAGTAAAAAAACTGTGTCTGTACATTGAATATATTAAAAAAATAATAATTGAGGGGGGTTTACAAACACTTATAGAGTACGAATCCAAAAAAAAAAATCTGTCTGTTTGTCTGTTTGTCTGTATGTCTGTTTGTCTGTTTGTTTGTACACGCTAATCTTCGGAACTACTAGACGGATTTGAATGATTTTTTTTTTGTTGTATAGGTATTAAGTCTGGGCAACATATAAGCTATAATTTATCTTGGAAATTTGAACACCTGATGCAGAACCGCAACAGACCAGCTAAACTATAAGAGATACAAAAATGGTACCATAGCAAAAATTGTTCCACGTGATGAGCATTTTCTGCTGAGAGAATAAATTTGAAGATCTGGAACACCTGATGTGGAACTCCAAGAGCCCGGGTACACCATACCACATATAGGAATGCGTCTTAGCAAGGTTGTTCAGCCTGATGAGCACTCTCTGTTGAAGTATAAAAATTGAAGATCTGGAACACCTGTTGTGAAAGTCCAAGAGCCCGGCTACTCCATAACACATATAGGAATGACGTCTTATCAAGAGTTGTTCAGCCTGATGAGCACTCTCTGTTGACGTATAAAAATTTAAGATCTGGAACACCTATTGTGGAACTCCAAGAGCCCGGCTACACCATAACACATATAGGAATGACGTCTTAGCAAGAGTTGTTCAGCCTGATGAGCACTCTCTGTTGACGTATAAAAATTGAAGATCTGGAACACCTGTAAGTTGTCGAACTCCAAGAGCCCGGCTACACCATAACACATATAGGAATGACGTCTCAGCAGAATTGTTCAGCCTGATGAGCACTCTCTGTTGACGTATAAAAATTGAAGATCTGGAACACCTGTAAGTTGTCGAACTCCAAGAGCCCGGCTACACCATAACACATATAGGAATGACGTCTCAGCAGAATTGTTCAGCCTGATGAGCACTCTCTGTTGACGTATAAAAATTGAAGATCTGGAACACCTGTAAGTTGTCGAACTCCAAGAGCCCGGCTACACCATACCACATATAGGAATGACGTCTTAGCAAAAGAGGTTCGGTCTGATGGGCATTCCCTGTTGACTTATAAAAATCGAAGATTTGAAACATCTGACTTGGAAATCAAAGCTATCACTAATTTCACTGTATAATTTTAAAATAACATAACCTTTCGGACTGATTTTGGATGACGATGGTATATCATTTATAATTCGACTCTACTGGCCAAAACTCCCAATTTTTTTTTTTTTTTTTTATCGAATATATTATATGCCATCGGGCTTATGTTATTTGAGCGTTTAATTTACTTTGCAGTCACTTAGATTTTAATTGATCAGGTATCTTCACAATAAAACTATAACCATGATGAAAGAGGTCAAATCTTTCCCAATGTTCCAAAGGAGCTAAATAGGCTAAATAATAAAAAGGATTGAGGATCATAAGATCCCAAGAATCTACCGAAGAGCGTCAAGAGAGACTTGATGCTGTTCGAGAAGATCAGGCTGCACCTCGCTCCGTGGAAACCTCTTCGGATCGCGAAGCACGCCTGCATTCTCATCGTATTTACGTATCTACATCCAGGTCTGACCGCTGATCGTGAGCAAAAGTTCTGATGGGCATTTCCTGCTAATTTACAAAAATGAAAGATCTGGAGGGTCTCGAATCATCTCGCGCATCACGTTGTTTTCCCGTCCCCGGGCTCTGAGAATTTGACATCAGACGTTTCAGATCTTTTATTTTGACGACCCTGTTGTCGCTGGCATAAGCAACAGGATCCGCGTACGAAGTTGCGGGCAGAAGCTAGTTTAATAATAATTAACATTGCCATCTTCATTAACCATTATCGCTTGTCCCTTAAATATGCCTTTATTAAATGATTTTAAAGTACCAACGTTAGCAATTAAAAAAATCGCCATTTTGGGTTTCAGATATAATTCAAAACGCTACAACTGAGATTTTTTGTAACATATCGATCGAACTTAGGACCTCATTATCTACATCCGCTTGACCTACCATGACGTCAGGTCATTCAAGAATTAAAACTAAAGTCGATATTCCTTCTTAAAATTCGAATCAGATAGACTTTCCGTGACTGTACCATTTAGTTGCCGTAGCCATAGACATAGCAACTGTAAACGTCACTTTTCCCGCCTAAATGTCTGTCATTGTGATCGTGGTTTAATAGCGTATTCGCCCTCAATGCGATACTTTTGATGAATCTGCGCAATTAGAGTAAAAAGCAGCTAAACAGTAATTTGGACGAATTTCCCGTGTTTAACGCGCCATATAACTTTCTTTTTGGTGAGCAACGGTCAAGAGGTTAAATAGACTGTAAACGCTGCAGTCAATTCGTTTTTTTTATTCCAGAGACAATGGTATTTTTCCTTTTTTATCTCATTTCTAATACAATACAACAATGGAGGTAATGTTGCAGTTTTATGGTATTTAACGAGAGGTTTTCCGGTAATTCCAGTATGAATTTCAGTATTTCAAAGTATTTACATTTTGCGAATTGGTTTACGAAAGCTACTTTCCTTACGTACAAGAATAGTAGTAGTAGAACCCGCAAACACATGATGGCAAGTCGGACGCCCTAGCCATTAGGCTACCGCCGCTTTAAGCATTAATTTTTCAGGATTAATTTTCCAAGACCAATTTTATATTTAAACGTTTCAAAAGACGTTTCTATAGTGAATGCTTAAATCAGTTTCATTTAAATGTTTATTTAAATAAGATAAGGTGTCTTATAAGATGAGTTTCTTGCATTTATTGCAAACGTTTGACGTTTGAATTCAATGCATGAGTGAAGATTTTCGCGTCACTTTCGTAAACTAATAAGCAGAACTAAATGATGAGTCATCGTACCATTACAACAGCTTGTTAAACTTACCTGCTAATTGGCAAACCGTTATGGGCCTTATCGCGGTTCAATCAAAGGCGATATCTGTTTGGTTTGCGTTTGTTTTAATTGAACTAATTGTGTTCGCGTCTTTACGAGAGAGCACTGAAAGGCGTCAGATTCGAATGCTAATACTATTATTGAAAGCGAATAAGCGCATCGATTCGTTGTTCCGATTATGTTCAAAGATGACAATGATGACTTGTGTAAATAATTTATAAATAAGTAACATGTTACAAGTTATCTTGTAGTGATGTATCACGTAATCGGTTAGAAATAACGTATCGATAGTATTGTTTGTTTAGAAAATACAAATAAATTCGCTTTCTGTTAGAAGAACATGTATTACTTTTTTTTAAACTAGCTTCTGCCCGCGACTTCGTCTGCGTGGACTTCAGAATCGAGTATAAAGCCTTGCTCGTTGACGAATTTTAATCTTCCAACGGAAACTATTTGAGAGATCGGTATAAAAAGTACATGTCCTTTTCCATAGCAACGGTCACATGCATACCAAATTTCAAAGCTATCTGCCCGCGACTTAGCTCTCAAACAAATTTCAATTTTCCCTCGGGAACTACTTTAGGAATCGGGATAAACGGTACCCTATGTTCTTTTCCATGTCAAAGGCTACATGCATGCCACAAAATTCATCTAAATCCGTTCAGCCGTTTTTGCGTGATTGAGTAACAAACATCCACACTTTCACATTTATAATATTAGTTAGGATTATTTAGGTACTTATGATGATGATGGTACTCTTGCCGATAATTAGGCATGTCGATTTCTTTAATCAGGTAGGGCTTATGTAACCAATTATATGTATTTACTTAATAAATGGATGTAGCAGGTCATAGTGGCAGCATATCTACTTATATAACTTACAAGTGGCGGTTGCCTATTGGCTAGGATATCGGACTTGCGATCGTGTGGTCGCGGGCTCGAATCCTACCCATTGCACTACCGACGTGAATCCACTCGTAACACAAGAATTTTGCTTAGGATGAGGGGTTAGCAAGAATACTAGTATTGTGCGACCCATATTGCATGTGAGCTTCTGATTTTGTATAAACTTAATCATGTTCGCAGAGGGAAGGGGATTTAAATGTAAGTAATGAATATGAAAATATTAATAGGTTAATTGCAATTTGTACCCCAATCCCAAAGAGACAAATCGACGAAAAAAAACGGCTGTATCTTAATTAATAATGCTGTCTTGTGGTAAGAAAAAAAAACAGGTTACATAACATCAATCATGATCAAAAAGTGTAAAAGTAAAAGGTATGTCAACACTATATTATTTTAATAATCACAAAGTAATTTCATTAATGGAAAATATAATAACATACCGAAAACTATTAGCGCTTATCATTTAATTTCGCCACAACAAAGGCACGGAGAAACACAGCGTCATAGTGTCGTACACTCGCGTACAGAACGCTAACGGCATCAATATTCGAATACATCTAGATATAACTCGCGTGTGCTCGGTCCATTCGTTGTGCCTGTATTCCCGACGCGCTATCTACTGCAGTCGCTATACGAGTGTACAGTCGAGTGCAAAACTCAGACAAGTGTACGACTTGAAATCAAAGTTGTTTCATTTTTATTGATTTATGGGATGCTCGTTGAGCAAATTGGCGAAGACATTTGCGAGTGTTGTTGTTCAATACAATTGATTACTGTTCTTTGTTTTATATACTGGCTAGCTGTTCCCGCGACTTCGCCCGCGGTACCAAATTTTTTTAGTCTGAAAGGGATAATACGGATTGAATAAACACTTTATTCGTTGGAATAAAAAAACCCTTATCTAATCAGCCCGTCTTGTCCCATGGTAGGATTAAGGCCTCCGTTTATCTATTACAACTCAAATAATATTATTCCATCCTCGCTGTCGAAACCAACGAACTCAAAAAAGTGACGTGTAAAAGTGGTTTAAAAAATTACAATTGCATTAAATGATTTGCATTTGAATTTAGATTTCAGCTAAAAGCTGTAGCGGAATATTCTCTTCACTTATGTGTTCGTATACCCTTAGAACACTTTCCGTAGTTATTGCGGTCCCTTGTTGGCTCGATTATTGTTGTTAATTTGTATCGCCTCCGTTTATCACATTGTTCGTATTTAGGACGCTCTCGAGCCCCACCTGACCGTGTCTCTCTTGTAGATATCTTTCGACATGTATTTTCTATGTTTAAGATTTCCTTACGCGTAATTGTTTTATGCTTGTGTGAGTGAATTTAAAGCTCTTAAGGAAATACTCTGTTCCAAGTGTTTGACGAGTTTATTTAAGTTTCAATTTGATTGGTAACTTGATTTATTTGTTTTCTTCGAGATACATACATTGTTTATAATTCGCCGATAAAAACTTTTTGTGTATTGCTGACAATTCAATTAAAAACCTTAGTCATATTCTTGGTAATTTTAGTCACTGGACAAAGTTACTCGGAGCTCATCTCTTGATGATCGTCACGTACCAAACTTGATAAATCAAAACAATGAAGGCAGTGGATCATATTTCAACCCAGAAAATAAACACAAAGAGGTCACTGCATCAAACAAAGTTACAATTCATTTAAGTTAAGATAAAGCAGGCGAATAATTTAAATTACATTGCTTTTACAGTGTATCGCTGGAGCAGCGATTGTGCAACACTTAGATAAACTTGTTAACTTATTGTGTGAAATAATTTCTATTGCCTTAACTGCAATAGCAATAGGGATCATTCAATTAGATACAGCGGCCCTACCAGGCTTCTTGTTACCGTCAATATTTTAAGATTAAGAGACAGTATAGATGTTTTACGCTCCATTAAAAAGCGGCTAATGGTTAAGAAAATAATAACGGCTATAAATTGTAGAGATGATAATTATCTACACAGTTACAAGGGCGTATCGCTAAAACTAAGCGGCGCGTGCGCACCTCTACGCCTTTCCTTGGAGCGAGTCTAGCCGAAGTCAGCCGAACTTAGATTTATGGATCACTTTTTGTTGTTCGCAGCTATGGCCGCAAGCTATTTGTATTTTATGACTTGTCTTTAAAATGTTTTATAAACTGCAATAGAAAATATAAACAATATTTTCTCTTAATTTCAACATGAAGAATGTATGTCACATTAAGCTTGTATTTATTTACATATTTACATTTATTTAAAGATAAAAAAGCGTGTTAAATTGCAAATGTCCGGTAGGAGAGTGTATCTTTACGCGAGATCGATGAGATACACGTCATTATCATTACACGGTTAGTTAAGGAACCAGTTGCTTACACTTATTTATAGAATTAGATGCTATCGATTCAAATTGGTCGAATTATTGTATAGTTCGCGCTCAATCCGGTCTCGGTAATTATATGAAGGCGAGGTACTGGCTGAAATTACAGACACGATTCATACGTAGATTTCTAAACGGCTGTTATATTTCTATAAGTTAGTGCTCAGCTGTGGCTCGTAAAACCGAGCTTTTAAATCGAAATGGGTTGTTACTGCAGGACTATGATCGAGGAGTAAATGATTTTACTTCAGTAGGAGTAAACTCTACGAAGATGATGAGAGAATGAATGAATGAATCGTACTTTGTCCATGTAAACATGGACAAAGTACGATTCATCCATGTAAACATGGACAAAGTACGAAATCGTACTTTGTCCATGTAAACATGGACAAAGTACGATTCATTCATTCATTCTCTCATCATCTTCGTAGAGTTTACTCCTACTGAAGTAGAAACGTAGTTCTTTGAATTCAATGTTTTATTTTGTATTTTTCTGTGCGGTCGCAGGTGACCCGCCTTGTTCGTTCTGGAAGTCAGGTTTTTGTCTAAATTAAATCATTCCATATGGCGTCAAAAAAAGGGTTTTAATTGAATTAGTTGAAATAATGTATTCGTGTAAACCTTATAATTAATTCCAGTTTAGATTGTTAACCAGAGAATTATCAAATAAATATTTTGCGTAATAATCGAAACGTAATTCATAATTACAAGTCGAACTATAATTATTATCTAAGTTTCGCTTTGTACAACACTACGGCAAAACGTTTGTTGCTTAAGCAATGAAAGATAGTGTTCCAAGTCAAAGAATAGTGGCCGTTTTATGTTAATTCTTCAGGTGTTAAATAAATTTCTGTTATTGGTGTTTAAGAGTTAATGTCAGAAGATTTTATTGCTTTTGTTTCAACAAAATATTCTGTTAAGCGTAAGATGATTCACGTTTACAATGGTGGATGATCAGCTGTGCATACCGATTGTCATACAATTGTTCCTTTATTGCAGTTATCATTATTTTTTAATTTGTGTGTTAGTTTTTTAACATCTCATTTATCTATTTAAGTTTCCGGATATAGATATACGCGAGCCATAGTCAGAAGGGATTTTATTGTCTTATATACCAGCACAGATGTAAGTAAAATCTATAGAGCATTTTCTTCAAATTTGCAACCATAAAATCTAGAAACTTAATCGGTTTATTACAAAACAATTTTCCCTAATTGCTTCATAATAAATAAATGAAACTGAATTCGCAATAAATTGCTAGGAAAAACTAACCGTTTCACTTGAGACTTTTTGTAGATTTCTGTGTACAACGAGATATTTACAAGGAGCAACCACCGTGAGCACTGTCGGGTCGTTACCACCGGTTTTTACTTGCATCCGACAATCGTTAGCGGTTACGCGGTTGGCCGCTGAAGAAAATCGTGAAGAAAGATGTGAATTTCACCAGAATAGAGACGCAAATTGAATATGAACTTTCGTTGGCAGCGAAATGTGCCGGTAATGCAGGGTTAGCTTCGAAAGTTATTGTCTGAGATATGCTATCAAATGCTGATGAGATCTACGGTCAGTTCTGACGAGTTTTATGAAAGGGCCATATGATTGATGTTCGCACAATGCAATTGTACTTTTTGATCATTTTTGTGGTTGTATTGGTTGTTATTTCTCTTTTGCATTCGTTGTATAATTATTTACTATCGCTGTACCAGATCCAAATCGAAGTACTTATTAATCCTTTGAAATCCTTTGAAGCGGTGGTAGGCAGTTAGGGCATCAGACTTGTAATCATGTGGTTGCGGGTTCGAATCCCACCCACTACCGACGTGAACCAACTCGTAACCCAAGCATCTTTAAAAATAATACTAGTAATGTGCGACCCACAAACACAATCCTAGAAATCTTTAAAAAAAGAAGACTAAACTTTTGATGGAATTACTGTTGTCAGGCCACAGAACGAAAGAAATAATATTGCTAGGTTATCTATTATTTTTTATTTTTTTATGCACATTCTGAGTCACATAAAAAGATGCCTTAAAATAACTCTGACTTATATTAAAAGTTGTGCATGCACCGTGCGGTTCGTGTCGTACTTAACTGGTTCCACTCACTGATTTAGAAAATAATAACCATCCTTTACATTTTTTACTTTCTCTGCAATTAATTTACATTTGAATACATCTATAGTTCTTGTATCATTTAATTTTGATATCATTTTCGATCATGAACGTTAAATAACAACAGAAATTGTTTTCAACGGTTGATGATCTCTCATTTTAAAGTTATTAAATTGTAGGAACGAATTTGTTTTCAAATTGTTTTACGGAGACAGTTTTGACAATTGTTTATGACACGGTTTTACTTGTCATTATCAACAAAAATGTGTATTGTTAAGGTACTTAATGCATAGATTGAAAATTCCTTACCCATAAAATAAATAGCCTAAACTGTTAGGAGTCAGTGACAGACCTCAACTTATTAAGACTTGATCTTTGACTGAATAGTGAACTGTATTTAAACTCAGTATAAAAATATATGAGCCATTTTACTCTTGTCAGCGGGGACATCTTGTCAATGTCTCAGTATTAAGAGGTATGTGCTAAACTTACATATAAACGGAATCTATCGCGATTTATTTTAATTTTAGTTCCTAAAGTTTCGATGCTCTTGCAGCTCTCAACAACCGCGATAGAATCTGTTTAAAAGTAGTTTTATTTCAAACTCTAATCTATTCACATAAACATCAGAAAACAATACGTTTTTTACTAATTTAAGTCTTAGTTTATGTAGGTAGGTATTACTAAAGTGGATGAGGTTATGAACCGATGTAATATAAAAGAGTATCTGGAGCTTGGTATTTATAATGTTAAAAGGGTTTCGCAAGTCTGATGTTTTCATATCAATAAATAGAACTATAAAATAACATGTCTGTCCCCTACAATACGCTTCCTCGTCCCAAATACCGTCGGCTTTACTATGACAGCGTGAAATATACTGTCACAGTTCAGATCGCCTTACTCTCTTAAATCAACATAAAACCCCTTTACGAGCAGATCAATTAAACATTTATTGACCGTATAATGCCACGTTAAAGTTTTATTGGTGAACTCTAATATAATTTTAGCATTTATTCTTGTTTCCTCACCTTTCGCCCGTTCAGACGGGATCGTTACTATTTGTAATAAAGTTGAATTAGTTGCCAACAATCGATTGGTTATGATTGAATATCGGCACTTCCGTCGATTCGTTTAAAACAATCGTTTAAGAAAGTGTGTCGCGGAATTGTTTGTGAAATAGATAATTATTCTAAATGTATTTTGAAATGGAAATGTTGATTGCTTTTAGCTTTTCACTTAAGTTTTTAAGGAAATGCGTTTCTAAATGCGTGGTAATTGACGTCGTATACAAGTGACCTGTCGGAACGTATTTTAAACCAACAACACGGTGATGGCTGGTGTCGCTTACTTGTCTGTAAAGAGTTCATCTTTAAGTATTGCTGACAGACAACTTGGAAAGTGATGTACCTACCGTCACTTGTTTTTCTACAATGATTTCTTAATTTGTGTAGATGAACAAGTTCCAATAGTCACTTCCCGCTTTCCCTGGCGATTTTTTATAGGATTAATGTTGAGATTTATTTTATTCTACACGTCGTAATTGTGACGTGTAGAATAAAAGGTATTTTATAGATTTTTAATATTTTAATATAATTACAGTATTGCTTTTTATGGGTTTTTAATATTTTTTACAATAAAAAAGAAGATAGTTACAATCAAGTTCTTCAAATTAAACCACTTCAAGGGATTACCTATATTAAATAATTGGAAATTGGATTTAATGGATTTTATCCAGTATCCAGTACGCTTACAACCTAACATAAAACTTTAATTGAAATCCTTTGAGTCTTTTGAACGCCAGCCTCACGGACCTTTTCAATAACTTTTTAAACCACATCTTTGTATAGTTTAACTAACTTCATTATGAGAAAGTCCGTAACAATCGAACGAACACCGCGTCAATGAGAAAGGACACTTGAATGGAGACCGACCGCACTTTTTAATAGCTTCGACTATTAAACTGTCTTCAGACTTAGAAGCTGGTGACAGGCCTACTCGAGATTCTCACCTTCTCACAGCTAGTGATTTATGTAGGGAGTCACAATATTTGTTTCTTGTAGGACAAAATTTATCAAATGCCTAAGTTTCCTTCGGGTATATTTTAGGTTTTATCACTCATAAAAATTTTTGCTAGGTATGCTTTTAGTTAAGTATATATTGTGTTTATATTCAGACTACTTTTATAAGTAGTCTGATTATACATACATACATATTGTATCTATACATTTACATTTATTACTTCAATACAATATCGCATATTAAATTAGATGATTTTTGTCACAACTCTCCTGCAGTTTACCTGAGTTGGCCAATAGAGGGTGGCAGGATGACTTGGATCACTTCTTAAATATACGAAGTAGCTCAGGAGAAGAAAGACTGGAGTCCGAAGGGAAAGCCCTTTGCCCAGTAGTGGGACAATAATAAGATTACATAAAGAGGAAGGATTATTAAAATGATACCATTAATATCCTAGTAATGTGAAAGTCCTGGTCATTCTTATTCAAACAGTATATTTTACAAAGCGGAGGCACGGTATTGTTGATTGAATCAGAGTGAGAGTCCTATTCAAATATCGCTATTGTTTCTATCGTGTTTAAAAATGGAACGTCCTTTCAACTTGACTTGACGCTGTCATGGGAACGAAACGTCACCTGTCATCTTGACAGAATAAATTTCGTCATAGATTATTAATGACAGAGTTACATAATATCACGTAAATGAAAATATTTGCTGTACGTTAAATCAATGTCAGCCAAGTAAAGGTAAAAGTTTGTTTTTTAAGAATCAAGGAGTGTAAGTTTTTTTGTTGAAAAGCCATTTATCTTGCTGTTGAATAATATGAACTGTTTACGTCTCGAATAGCTAAACATTAACACAAATTAGAGTTTAACGTTTAAGTTAATGATCAAACATTTTTTTTCATTGTATGCGAGTACAGTTTTGGTTAAACAGCCATTTGTTTTTGTTAGCAAACGTTTTGAAAGGAAATAATTAACAAGCGTCGAATGATCTTTGAACTTGCATTAACTATCTGTGAACTTTGACTTGAACTAAATTAAGCAAGAATACCTAGTTAGAATTATTGTTAAACTAGCTGCCCGGACAGACTTCGTTCTGTCAAAAGTTAATAGTAAAAATTAATTAATAAATGTAACGTTTTTCAAGTGATCACATCATTTTTTTTATAGTACTAAAACCTTCCTAGACCTTAGGTCTACCGAATTGGTCCAGCCATTCTTGAGATAAGCACCTTGAGATAACCAACACTCATTTTTATTTATATACATTTCAATGTTAAATAACTATACCTTATTTGAAAAAGCTTTTAAAATTTATGTTCCTTTGTGCGTTAAATAAAAATACTGTGTAACTAAGAACGGCGTGGAACTACCTCACAATTAAGCAGACTTGGCATAATTAAATCGGTATTTACTTGGCTACAATTCGTTTGAATTACCCATTTGCCATTCTAGTCGTAACGGTCACAAGTGTTTTATGCGGTCTTCTGTTAATGTTGGTACAATCTTCTTCTTTATTAGTCCATATCCGCCCACCGCTTGTAATAGCCCTCAGCTTATTTGGATTACAGCTAGGCATAAAACACAGTGCCGTGTCGACTAGACCGCATGGTTCTCTAGGCGAGTTGAAGTGTCGTTATACGACCGTTTAGGTGATAATATTGGATTAGTTTAAGCAGGATATTATTTCAAAAGACTGGCATTGAATAAATACCAGTCTCGCGGGCTTTTTCAATATTTTCCCATGCGAATGGGAAAAAGAGGTTCTCCCTGCCTTTGCTTTGCCAGGGAGATGATGATGACACCTTACACCTTAAACCTTGCACGATTTTTTTTAAATATGCTTTTGAAATTATGTACGATTGTTCGATTTGTCTGTAGAAATTCAATGTTTTATTATTATAAAGCTTTTGAACAATAAAGGCACACCTAGTATTTTAAGTTTATTTGAATGATGAAGCTTTCGAGTGACTGGTTCATGAAGATAACTCGTACAGAACTACATATATAACTAAATAGATAAATAATTAAATATATTTCTACAATGGTATTCCAATAGTTAAATGTCCACCTGTCATCGGCAATGTGTCGGCTCTCGGCGGGTCGTGCGCACGCGCTCGCGATAACGCTGCGCACGCGCTCTCGCCGGCGCGCGGCGTGCGGCGCTGTGCGTGCGACTGCGTGGGAAACGCATTATACCCCCTAATGCCACCGACACTACAGATTGAATCATTTCGTCCCTTTAAGTACGAGGAACTGTGTACTAAGTTTCTAGATAACTTAGGAAGTTAGGAATATAGACATTGGTTTCAATATTTGTTTCATCTAATGTTTCGCCTTTTGAGATAGAATTTGGACGTCGGATTTACCTATACTGTTCAAGTTTTGGTCTGTCAGAGTAGACAGTACTATTGATACTATGACAAAACTATGACATTAAAAAGATACAAATTATCCTACTAATATTATAAATGTGAAAGTGTGGATGTTTAGATGTTTGTTACTCAATCACGCAAAAACGGCGGTATTTTTCTCTATTACAGCGCAAGCTATAACACGGGTGAAAATTTTATTCGATTTTTCATTACTATCACATTTTTCATTTCATTTTGGACCCTATTCTGAAGTCCAAGCAGACGAAGTCGCGGGCAGAAGATAGTAAACAATAAAGATCAGTCAGTACAGTAGCAAGTTTTGTTGCTGTTATTTTCTAACGTACGTAATGTTTACGGCATCACAGCTTAATGAACTTTACATCCCTTTTACTTAAGAAGCCGCCGCAGCGCGTGCTAGCTTTGTTTATCCGTGGCGTAAGGTTTTTTTACTAAATATAGACATGTTGAATGAGTTACTGGCGTTCACGCTATCTACACAAAAGCAGGACGCCCGCGGTAAACACTGAGTTCTGTGAAACCAGCGAACGATGGAAGGGCATTCGTTTTCATGTATTGTAAACGATGCTGCAACTCAAGTACCGTCTTTGCGACCGACTTCCGAACTTAGAGACGAAACATTTTCTATAATAAGTTTACGTTGAGCATAAACAGATGTTCTCATTTCCGCGTGTACGCTTTTTTGGGTGTTTAGTTAAAGTTCCGTGTAGTTCGTCGTTCAGTTCCTAATTCCTAATATGTTTCTACTTCAATAAGTAAATAAATACGCATAACAATAGACCTTTTTGTACAAAAGTTTAAATACGTGAGCATCTGGGTACTGTAGAACATTTTTCGTATTAAGTAGGTACAGCTTAAGACTTAGCTACGACGCGCGACGCTAATCGACTGGTTCATTTATCATGACGTCGCAACAACCGTTAACATTAGTGGTTTATAATAAAGGAATAAAATACGTAAGGGAGCGAAACATGTTTGTTTGCGATGTTTTTGTTTAAGATAAACCTTTGTTTGGCTACCGTCTCGTTTGCGGGCGAAGGCTTAATCTGCGATAGGACACGCTCGCTGAGAACGACCATTTTGGAAATACAAACGCTACATATTTTGTTTTGTTTCATTGTCTTTGTCTATATAAATAAAATTGAATGTTGGTAAGCGCATAACTCAAGATTAATGGCTGGACCAATTCGGCTAATTTTGTTTTTTTTTGTATGTTCCTAAGGTCTGCGGAAGGTTTTAATATCTACTACTTATAAAGAAAATGACGTGGTCACTCGAAAAACGTTACATTTATTAATTTTTGACAGAACGGAGTCTGTCCGGGCAGCTAGTTTTGAAATAAAAATATTGTATTATTATATTTATTATGCACGCTATAAATTACCTAGATATAAATATTTATGTATAAGTAGTGTACTAGAACCTGTAAAATCTATGGACTATGACCCAAATTTTGTGTAAAGGAACCCACGTTCGTTGCAAATTTCAACTTTATGCATTCGAATATGCATTGTGCTTTCTTGTCTCTCCATTTTAATGACAGAATTTGTAGTGCAAAATTAAAAAACGGGCTTTAGTTGCAGCGGAAGTATTAAAGATTAATTTAAATGTGAATTACAGGAAGACCATAAAAATATAAAATTAAAAAAGGGTATTTGCTTTCTTTTCGTTTTTTTTTTAATGTCGTTATATTGACATTATTTTATTATTATAATTTTGAACATTGATGTTACGTTAACATTCGTTTAAAAACTTTTAGCATTATAGGAATTGACATTTGTTACCTCATGAATAGGCTAATAAAACAGTGTGAAACTGAAGACCTCATGCGGTGTTAATAACTGTCAAATAGTAATACCGTGTTGGATCACAAAGTGTGTAGGATGCGGATGATACTGGACCTTTGCGGATTGCATAGGGCACTTTTGTTGCAAGAAAACGTGATTAGTAATACAATAATGATTTTAGACAGTAATGGAGTGTGTTGAAATGTGTTGAAAATTGATCTATAGATGACGGATGCACAAACTTTCAATATTCGTAAAGAAAATGTTATGTCTTTGTTCTCAAACAACCACGTGTTATGATCGATCAAATAGGAATTATGGTGACCTGATTGGCAATGTGACAAGTCTCAGTTAACACTAAATGACAAGCTCTGAGCCGATGAACATCGAAGATTTAGACAAGATAAATACCACAAATAAAGAAGGGGCTATCGCGTGTCGAAAATCCGCTAGGATCGCTACTGTCGCTTAAGGTCTATTTGGCAATTTCGACCAATTGTCGGCCAGTAGCTTGTCCCTCATTGGTGGAGAATGACAGATAAACCTTATGCGATACTAGGGACCCTAGCGGATTTTTTATACACGTTAGGGGCTAACGTATATAAAATTCTAATAAAACCTGTCGTAGTGTAATTATCTATTACCTATGTATTTATCAGTTCACACTATCTTCGTTATTTGATTTCCATTCATAATTGCATTATTAGTAAAGTTTTTTTTTTTTTTTTTTTTATAAAGGTTACTAGCAATGTGGGTCGCACATTACTAGTAATCTCGTTAACCCCTCGTACTAAGCTAAGATGCTTGTGTTACGAGTGGGTTCACGTCAGTAGTGTAATGGGTGGGATTCGAACCTGCAACCACATGATCGCAAGTCCGACGCCCTAGCCATTAGGCTACCGCCGCTAATTTGGTACTCAACCCTCTAAATAATATATACATTTCCCATGTGAGTATACTAACTTATATTATAATTATCAGTAATAACAAATGCTTGGAAGACTAAGAGCTTTTTTATTATTATTGTTGTTATAAGACCTAAGTAGGCTCGTTAGTTTTACAGGCGTAGTTTAGTGTCAGCGCATGTAATTATTTAGCTAGAATAGTTTATAAGCTCTGCTAACTAAGTCGGCCATCTTTGTTGTAAATAAAGGTGATTACATAGATGTATTAAAATTGTTCACACAAATCAGAATCAGAATCAGATTTTTTTAATTTGTAAAACATAGGTAAAAACATTATTGCAGGTGTTAAAAATATCATTGGCACGCTATGTTTTTCCGTGGAGGCGTACAAATATGGGTAGGAAATATTTTTTTCTTAAAGTTTTCTTCTGTTCAAAAGTATTTCATATATCTGATCAAAACGCTACCTAGAATAAATTAAATATACAACCTACAATTTAATATAGAGTCTTTTATCATGAGTTACGTAACATTTAGTATCAGATATTACAATTTTATTATAATAAGTATGACGCATTTAATTCTACAGTGTGTAACATAATTTATTCTGCACGTAGCTTAAATATAAGATACGTGATCGCTATCCGACGTAGCGCGTAGCACTTTCATTCGGCAACGCAAAATAGACTGTATTTCATATAATATCGCTATGATCATTATTATTTGAGTTAGTCATTAAACTTTCTCTCGTTTGTGCACTTAATAACGGTGAAGACTTTGTCTCCTCTCTGAGTCATCCTTGCCTAGTTTAAGCTATAGAATCTAGATATATCGTGTTCATATTAATGTACTAGCTGTCCCGGCAAATAATGTTTTGCCATATTCTGAAAAGGGCCACCCTTATCACCCACGAGTATAAAAAATTGTTTGAAATCTATTCTCAGACCTACGGAATAAAAACGAAAACTTTCATAAAAGTCGGTCTAGTCGTTTCGGAGGAGTTTAATTACAAACACCGTGACACGAGAATTTTATATATTAGATATAAAATTCTCTAATATATAAAATTACAATTAAAATTAAACTATGTTTAAAGCTAGCAAAGAGATACGCCATTCGATTTCTATTTCTCCTGCCTATATTCTATGTATATGGGGTCATCGCAGAATGTTAATCTTCATTCACAGAGTTTTCTTTCATATTTCATAATAGTTGCTCTTAAAATGACTGTTTGTATGATATTGTTTTTTTTCCGTTTACGTTTTATGTTACTAATTGTAGAGTAACGTTTATTTTGTAAATAATTGATGGCATTCGGTCATTGAGCATGGTTTTATAGTCTTTGCATTCGGTACACTATAGAGATCAGTAAATGTTTAATTAACCGACTTAAAAAAAGTAGGAGCTTCTTTGTTCGACTGTTTATATGGTTTTTTAAATCGTGAACAGTTTAGTAAATACCAAGGACAAGAACTTTTGAAGATTTAAGATTTCGCCTATTTTTTTTCCAACCCTCTCTACATTATACTTAATGTTTACAATAAAGGTTTGGGTCTTCAATTCTATTACGTTAAGTACGCAAATAGGTATCAAAATATATTCAAAGGTTTAGGTAATGGTGCGTGCGTCAGTAACACCCAGACTGTGACGTCAAATGCTAATCTCTAATCGTAGTTCCGTTCTCAAAGGTTATATATTATTCCGTTTTCAAAAGCTGTAATGATGGCTTTCCTTGCTAGTTTTGCCACATTGAAAGATTTAATGCGTATGTTGCCTAATTGTACCTTTATTCAATAAAAAAAAGAGATAATCTTTATTTTCTTTAATTAGAATAAGGTTATGTGTGTTCCGCTAAAATAGCATCCAATTTAAAGTAAGTAAGTAGGTACGTGAATATACTTACATACATATTATGATTTTTGTTTACGTTATCGGGTTTAGTAATTGTGTAGATCAGATAACCACATTATTTGGTTTAGTTTTGTCTAATTATAATGCTGCACCAACATTTTAATCACATGTTTTTTTTGGTTCATTCATCACATTGACAACTCTATGGGCTACACGTGTTTGCCATACCTCGTCACTTCGTTTTAATTTATAGGTTATGTTAACTAACTTTATCTGGAACACAGTTGTCTCTACAAAACGAAAACCTTTTTTTAGTTCAGTTAGTAGTTCCCATATGTGAGGATGCTACCTTGTTTCTCCTGCTCCCAATTTCGAAACTGTTACCGATAGATGAAAGCTCTTCGCCGAATGCTTATCATAATCTAGTAATTGAATGCGAATGTTTGATCATTGGAGATTTATTTCTTTACCATAACATTCGAATGGATTCAAATAAGATCCGTATGGAAGAGTTTTTATTCAGCATTTAGGGAGACTCTTCATCTCGGATACTAATATGTTCTAATGTTCCGTATCGGGGTCTCATCTGGTGTCCGAAACTTTGCAGTCGTTTGAAATAGATTGAGAATTTCAGAGCTAGTATGGTGCGAATTAATTTTTGTTGATCGCAATCCATTTTTATTAATTGTTACTGGCGAGTTATTTTTTTCCTTGTATCTCTTTACTGTCAGTTGATATTATAGAGATTTGTTAAAGCGTCCTATATTTTTGTTGTATTCGTGAAATATTATACATAGGCTGATGCTTAGTGAAACCGCATATCAGATTACTATCAGTCTTCAAATAAGTATTCAGCAATGACCAATGACGGCAGGTAGTTATCTCTTGCATAAATAGTCTACTTACCTGTTTAGTCTCATTCACTGCTACTTTAACCATATCACTGAACCTGTTCTAAACATCTGTCTTTTGTTGACACTGATCATCTGGCTGAGCGGCCATATGTCACGGATCTGAAGAAAAAAAACAAAAACACGGTGCGGAAGTGGCGGGTCGCGCATGCGCGGCTGCGCGGTTCGTTTTCCCGGCGCGGGCGGAGGGTGGCAAGCATCGACTTAAGCGAGGGTACCGGCCCGCGCGCGCCAGTCAGCTGACGAACCTCGTCGCGCACGCACGCCCATCTCCACGCTTAATCGCGCCGGTAACAGTGACCGCACTATCGTGTGATAAAACCACCTCGTGTTTTCAACAACAATGGCAACTTACGCACAGTTCAAACATGTCGAGCTCTACAAAATCGGGCACGGAAAGAACAGGTAAGAATTTTCTTTCAGTCCTCGCAGGATGCTGCTGCTGAAACATTTTCAGTTTTATCTTTGTTCGAAAGGTCAGGCATGGAGGGTTGTATTTATTTAGTGGATCTTTCATGAATAATTAACATTTTCTCCTCAAATACACATTCTGTTAAAAAGCTTTCGATCCTATATTTTTCGTCTTAATTGAAAATTTTCCTGTTCGTTTCCTGCATCATTACAGATTTATTTATCTTCTTCGTTTCTTTAGTAGACAATTTTTTTCACGTTTGTTTGATCATAATTTTTGGTTTACTACTACATGTCTACGAAGGCCCTATGTCATAATTTCCTTAGATTTGGAACTTTGCCCAGTGTATGTCAATGCCCGTAGCACGCCCATGTTACCCTAATAGACTTATAAAACGATCTTCTATAATCAAAGAAGTCACCAATTCTACCTTACTTTTAATCAAGAATTCTTACTGGGAAAAAAATCTGTAGAAAATAAAAATAAATCATCGCACGATATCATAGCTTAATTAATGAGAGCACTATTAAACACGTATAAAGCTATTTTTATATGGCCGTTAATGTGGTAATTACTTTTACCGTTTATCTTTGTTAGACATCGGAAAATGTGATTTTCACGAAGGTGCGTTGAACTCAGCACGTTGTAATGCGGAGGTCGCTATGACTCCGATAACATTATTTACTCCATTATTAAGTTAACGCGGATTTTTAACAAGCTCCAAAATTCTGAAACCTAAATAAGATAATTCAATAATAATTTGTATCAATTAAATTAAAGTAAAGAATATTTAAAATCGGCGTCTTTCAAAGATGGCAAATTGTAATACTGGAAATTAAAATCTCAAAAATACACAGATTCCAGCTCAAATTTATGCACAAGCACAATACTTAGATCTTTTAAAATATAAACAATTAAAAAAAATACAATTTCTCGTCATGAAATTCTCTAGTGATTTGATATACTGCGGCGGTTGTCATATATTTCTATGACAACCGCCATTTTATCGCAGCTTATTACAGTTACAGTCTGTCCCAGGTTGGGCCGCAACATTTCCGCTCGATTGAACAACATTTTGATACCTTCTAAAATCACTCCAACATTGTACAATATATTTCTCACGTTTTCCCGATGTTTTATGGTACTATAACAGTTAGTATGATATAAAATCTTATGTAGATTGTAACATGCGAGGTAGGAAGCGTACACCATAACACGCAACTTTTACAATGCGTGCCTAATCTTTTCACCTAGATTTTTTTAATGGATACCACCTGGTCATTAGAGAGACGTCCAAGGCTGGATATGTTCATTGGGCTAGTTTTTATAGGGCTGTTAGACATGAAATCTGTAACTAAATACCCTTATTTTGCTAAATATTATCATCTAGCTTAAAATTATTCATGCATGACGAGTATCTTCGTAATTTGTAGCAAAAACTAGCCATAGTTTATTCTTGTTGGTAGAGACTTGAATATAGGTACCTTTTTTTTTTATTTTTCAATTGTGGTTCTACTTTATTTGTTTTTAACTTCCTATGAATTTTATCAACAAGCTTAGCCCTTACTTGAGCTTGTATAAGAAATTTTTATCTCAAGAGTGTTAACGAAATACCTTTTTAATTGTGTTAATTACAAGCCCTTCACCTTCCGCGGCAATCTCGATGCGCATAACGGGATTGTAAATTAATTTACAACTCTCTTGTTTATTTTATTCTCGTAACGGTAACAGAGTGGCTCTCATCCCTCGGTGAGCGCTCAGCTGTTCCATCCCAGCTATCACTAAAACCGTTAGTGCTTATTGATTATTTTATCGAATCGTGCTTAACATAAACGCGCCTCTCATGCGCTCCAGATTGATCCTCAACCCTTGAACAAGATTTATGAGCCAAAGATTTAATGGAGATTGTATATCCTTACTATATTATTTATTTTTTGACTCCGTCTGTCAGTGTGTTACACAATCACGCCTAAACTACTGAACCGATTTAAATGTAATTTAATGCTGAGATAGTTTCTATCCTAAGAAAGGATATAAGCTACTTTTTGTCGCGATAGCCGACACTCATGCGGGAGGAGTTGCGGCCTACAGCTGGTATAATATAAAACTAATAAAGAAACTTTGCTTTAAACAACTTTTTGATAGGTTTGGCGACATAAAGTAAATGTTCAGTAAATAAAAACGAATGTTTTTCTACGGCAAGTATGAGAACAGCCCTAGAGTACTAGCATAAAATTCAGCAGTCACAAAGGCTGTTTATTTTATGGTAAGTCTTTTACATTTGCTTTAGTCTACGTCGATAAATTATTCTTACGTAAATGCCATGCCAGTACAAATTGAACTAGACAAGAATTCCCGAATACAGTTATATCGTGTAATGTAGGCAAAGGCTACGGGGTGGCCGGCGGTCGCGTGCCGTCGACTGACATTAGCATATCCATAGGAAGTGTGTGATTACTCGCGACGGTCAGACAAACGCACCGCCAGCGCCGGCCCTCGGTCAGAAAACCCTGTGTTTTAAAACGGGGTCTAGCGAACATGGCCGATGATTGCCGATAGCTGCCGAATGCTGTGGGGGTTGTTCCGACCTTGGCTAACCCCATAAATATTGTTATTAGGATTAACCTCGTTTGAATTTACGTCTGAAAAATGTGGAAGTATACGTCGGATTATTTTAAGCTTTGGTAGAGATTTTTTTTGCGGTCGTTTTACTTGCTATAATCGTTGGTACTAAGATTAAATATGAAGGTATATATTGTCATCATATTCAATAAAATTTTATATCGTTGAAATCCTTTTGTCTATTTTTCAAACGAATTTGATAAATTTAAATACCTTAGACATTTATTTGCTGATATTTACCAACACATAAATCATTGTTAATATTCAATAACTACGCATAAATAATGATTTATCATTCTTAAATATACCTATAACAAGGAAGGATAAAGTTGCGGAATAACTGTTCACATACGGTTGTCTCATACTCAGTTTATCCTCAAAGAATAACACCGCAGTTAGCATGTAAAAATGTAAGTCTAGGCATTCATAAATTACTAGTCTATTAATAGCAATAGGTATAGTCAACCACACTGTACTAGTAGAAGTGCATTACAAAAATCTGCCTTATCCTATTGGAATAGAGACGTTGTTAATGTCAAAGTTTCGCCTTCGATTTGCGGTCGAGTGTAGGAGCTAATGGCGTTTCAGGCGACACTTATTTATTGAGTGTAGTATCGGTATGTGTCGTTAATCAAACCGCGAGGGTTGGAATGTGCTTGACATGTGGTTGTAGTTAGCGTTCTAGCTTCCGAGAACTAGAAGGAAAGCTATTTAAGACTTAGTTATACCTTCTGGTGTGAATAACACGTTTTTTTTAAATATTCCTTTTTTTTTTAAGTATATTTGCGGGTCGATTTCAGCGTAAAATGAAACAGCAATACTGAAATGATATATAAAGTAGGTAATTGTGGTAAAATTTAGCTCATCGCTGCATGCACTATATTTTATTCAGTAATTTATATCAAGCAATCTGATTATTTCATACAAGTGGCAATCATTTATAGCAGGGATTTAGCATAATTACGGCGAAGTAGGACCAGTAATTATACTAATTACAGTATGTAAAGTGAAACAATAATTTAACTCCTACATAGTAATTTCAACGAGACATATAAACATAGATGCGTCTTGTAGATAACTGCACTACATTTTTTATATCGTCAACACGACCGATGGCTGTGTTTAAACAGCGATGTAATCGCAGCAAAAACTTTATTGAGATGTGCGACCGCATTAAATCGATAATCGATGTATCGATAAAAAGTTGTAACATCGATTCTTTGACGTCTTGAGCGCGTTCGCTGCATGTCAAGTCGGTGCGATCCGTGTTGGTAAACTAATGATGTTATAATAAGGGCAGACCTTACATGTTGTTATTAGACATTAATGAATTTATACTTTGTTAAATTCGACGTTTGACCGACTATAATGAATTAAATGATGTCAGCCTACTAATAATGAAATATGATTTGATTTAATAAGGTTTAAGTCTAGTCTGGCCTTTTTGTTCGCAATCTTCTAGATGATTTTGATTTTGTATGCCATACAGAGCTAATTATTGATGTTCGGTGGTGTATGTGTAACAATGTAACAATTTTTGAGCCTAAATAACAGTAGAATGTACTGTAATAAAAGAAAAGGCGCGCTACGAGTGTTATGGTCGTGGCAGATACCGTTGCGTGCATACACAAATTTATTTGATATCTCGTGTAAATTTCACATTAGCCGTCTCACGGATATTATATAATAATCTCGTATTATGTAATACGTAACTTGCAGAGTTCTTATGTCAAAAATGATGGACGGCCTTGCGAATTGATGACAATCCTTTACGAGGTGCTGGTGTAACGGAAATTGGTAATCTTTGTCAAAACTGTAATGTCCATTCCGAAAGCTTAATTTTTTACTTTTTTGCGCATACATATGTAGGTTGTACGCTAAATGGGATCGCGTAAACAAACGGAAGCATAAAGTTTTTTCGTTGCCGCTTTGGAGTTGTCAGTGTGATATTTTCCGACATGACCTGCGCAAGCCGCAATGCGCCTAACTCAACCGACACTCATCTTATCTTTATTGTAAACGCAAAATTTTACAAGCGCCCCTAACTGTTTTCGTTGGTAGATATATTTTGTTTTCACTACCAAAAACATTGTCATTTATAATATTTTGACACAGTAACGGAATGGATTTGATTACAAGTAGATTATTTTAGATAATTATTCAAAAAATAGTATTATGTTCATGATACAAATATTATATTTTATATGTTACAAAACAGTCTTATCAGTGTTTATTTTTAAATAAACTCTCATCTTCCGTCTTTACATGATCGAATATACAAGTGCTCTCATACTTGTCTTTATAAAATATCTCTTTATGTCTTCTCATTCGAAAATATCCTCGTCCATTTACTAAGATAAATATATCCAGAACAGTCAACCTGAGCCTTTCAGAAGTATAAAGTAAACACTAGTATTATTTTATTGCCTAGTTTGTTGTACTATTTTATCTTTAGGGTCGCTTAAAGTAGAATAGATGGTACAAATGCAGCAGCTCTTTGGCAGGTATTTGCGGTACTGTAACTTTTACTAAGTGCTATAAATAATCAGTTTTGTTGTCAGTAAATAGTGTACAATCTTTAATAACTTTGTAGTTGTCTGGTGCGTTCCGACTGGTATCTTATGCTCGTGTATTTATTATGGAGTACCTTTTTATATCAAGTATGTCTGTGTTGCATAAAAATATAATTATTATGATCTATTTTACGATCACGGGTTTTTTACCTTCATCGACTTAATTAATCATTTGACATCGGTAAAAAGCACAAACTTTTCTGACCGGGCGACTGCGTCGTTGTTATTGGATTTACTGTTTCAACTTAATAGAATTTCGTGATTTTCAGGGTAAAGGGTAATAATGCCCTCGCCCAAGTGCACAAGGTGTAATAGAAATCTTAATTTCCGATTATTTTATATTTAATCTATAGGTACTAAATCAAAATCATTAAAATAATATGATGACGGGCCTGTTGGTCTAGTGGTTAGTGACCCTGACTGCTAAGCCGGAGGTCGTTCGATTCCCACCCAGGACAAATGTGTGTGTGATGAGCACGATAATTTGTTCTGTGTCCGGGTGTTATTTATCTATAATATGTATGTATTTAGAAAAAATATAAGTATGTAAATCAGTTGTCTGGTTGCCATAGTACAGGCTCTGCTTAGTTTGGGATCAGATGGCCGTGTGTGAGCTGTCCCAAGATATTATATTATTATATTAGTTCCAGATGAAGCTACCGGGTCAGATGAGTTTGTGGCACTTACACCTTGAGTATTACGACATTTTCGACACATTAGAACCGTGTGACTCTAGCGTCGTAAATGACATTAAAACATTCACTTCAAAGTTGGAAATAGGAGCCAGCCATCAATCACCAGTGGGGCCCACAATGGCCCTTTTAGCTTTCGTCATAAAGTGTAAGCTTGCTCTAAGCTCTCTGACCATTACGTGTAGGGAAATTATCTTCGATGGCAACCCACTTACACCGCTTAGCGTCGTGAATGCAGTTTCAGAATTTATCATTTTGTGTTAGTGATATTCTGTACTAAACCCTCAGCTACGACGCTGATTCATGTAAACAGCTGCAGATAAGTACGTAGCAAATTTTCAATGATTTCCTACTAAATTATATAGTCATTGAAATTATGAAAACGAGTGAAAATTAAGTGTTCTGAATTGCAGGCTTACGTTAATAACCCTTATATTTTTATTAGTCATAGACAATAATTATTAAGTACTCTAGATATTATTCAGTTTAAATATATTTGTACGAAATATCTGCAGCTGACCGTAAATAGAGCTTAAATTAAGTAGTTACTGCTCTATAAAATCTTTTATATGTGATAAATAATTTGCTATTGGTTTAAAACAAGAATGTTTACATAATAAATGCTGAGATAGCATTCATAAACTTTTTTATTATCTTTTCATGGATGAAAATTAAGGATGGATGATGAAGGAAGGACTGGCTGTATATAAACAATATCTTGGAAATATCGTAATTTGATTCTTAAGTCATTTGCAGCAATGTCAACAGTAAATATAAATATTTTCTCATGAAAATGGTCTCTCAAAGGTCTTATAATTAAATATTCTTTTATTAATCTCCCACAGTCGCCTACTTTAAAATAATTAGCAATGATTTAAATGCATATTTATATTAATTAGTGTTTAATTAGCGTAAATTACTTATTCGTTTGAGGTGGTAGGCGGTGTGAGCGAAGTGATAAAAACGGTCCGCGCATTAGAATTTTAAATTAATTATCGGACTTAAAGCGTGCTGGTGATTGATGGAGTCCCTTATACGTTACTACTAAAGAAATAAAGAATAGTTTTAATTATTACTTTAAAACTATTTCGAAAGCAATGTTAATTATGGTCTTAAGACAAAACAACGAAAGATTTCCTTCCGCCTTCGGTAAAGTACGTGACAGACTAAAAAGTTATCATTTATCACGTCCGCACCCAAAAAACTGGGATGTTGTGCTTTGATTACACGTAATCTCAAAATAAAGAGTCGCGGTGTTGCCGTCGTCGCTCGACATTGCGCGGGCGCAGGCGCGCGGTCTTGCGATCGCGATGACGGGCCAAGCGCATCGCGCGATCCGTTATGCGCTCGCTTCGCTTTTTTTATCGCGTCGCGATTATCGCCGGCCCGTTACACCGGCGCACGCGCACAATTTGTGCACTCACTAGCTGGAAATCACTGGAATCCATCCAAGATTAATTGCTACTATCCATTGTGATTATGAACTTGTAATTACACAGACGACGCTATCTTTCCACACTGTGTTTACCGTGTCGTATGCAAATTTGTTATTAATTATTTAATTGCTGTATATTTAATAGGAATATGTATTACGTACGAGGGAAATGTTTTTACTTACATTCCTGAGCCGTTATAGCTGTTACTACGTTGTGAAACACCTCGCATACCTTACTTTTTTTCCTGTAAACAACTATGTGTAATATCCACATTGTTTTATGTTTATCAATTACCTACTTAATAATTATACGGTTGGTAAAAATATTGTCATACGTCATTGACCCTAGTTCATAAAAGTCTATTATTATTCAGAAATCGGAAAGTTGTATTTTTATAATATAATGTTTATCTTTTGAGTGGTTACCTGTCAACTGCAGTTTCACGTTTGTATATGTAGACAACGGCCTCTTTGATTAGATAATGTAATTCAGACGGCGTACCTTCATGCATTTCAAATGTTTTTATCTGTTTCCCACATAAAATAAATTGCAATTTAGTGTTGCCCATGGATTCCTACTTTCTAATAGCAAAAAGATGATCATGGAACCGGTCAGGTCTCTGCCGGCAACTGTAATGAGGAACTTTTGATTGATATTACGTAGGCCTGCGAACTGCTACGGCCCTGTTCATTAAACACATTTCCAAGAAAATAGATAGATGTCATTTGTTTATATGTCATCGTTTATCAATAACTTTGTAGGGAGGTGAGAAATGCACGAATGTCGTACCTTGCACCGGAGTGAGGAATTTACGAGTCACGTGCCGATTTTACTCGTATGGTGTTTTTGATTTAGCACCTGAACTTTCCTGGTACTTTGCAAAATAATTAGCATTTTTATCAGAAATGCATTTTGCACATAACATTTTTCTTTTTTATATCTTGAACACTCTGTTCTTATTTACTTGAGAAGTGGCTTCAGTATAGTTGTTGGAAATGGAATCCTTGTAAGTTGCCCCAGCTATTGTAAGGTTGACATTCCTTACGTTACCTTTTTAATACCATCTAAGTGGTCGCCTTAATATTAACGTCAATTAACAATACACAGATACCTACACAATAAGCCGGATTAGATCGCGCGATAAAGAGTTCACTCTAACATTCTTGAAAAGTTTGAAACATTGGAGGACGACGTTAAATAAGGCGAAAGCTACGGAACCCGTTTGTGTTGAATGTAGCGTTTTCAGTTTAATGAGCCATTGTGAGCTAAATGTTACAAATCGTTAGACATCAGACGGAATGTCGCCTTTTATCTTAAGGAAATGGGAGTTCGCGCTCGCTCTGGACTGATAGCGTACCAATTACTATTGTTGTTTTATCATTTCCATTGTACAGTCTCAGTCGGACAGTTGGCATATTGTAGTAGCTAAGTATTTGGGTTGCGGAATACAGATAGCGGTGGCTTCGTTCTAAAGACTGGTATTTCCCTATTCCTGAAAAGGTTGATTAGAAAATGGTTACTCTATTGTCCCAGTTGTTCGCTTGGTTGACTATCCTTCTGACAAAATATGGATTAAACATATAATCTGATATACGTATTATATAGGTGCTTGTTTGGTAGATATGTAAATTAATTTGTAGGTATAATTAAGTCTACATTTATAATAGTTTCTCCAATTATGTCAGTGATAATGAAAAGGCCCGCCAGTGGTACACTTGCAATCACAAGGTAATCAATTCTGCATTCTCCGCGTGTGGCTACGAACAATAAATAAAGAGTGCTTAATAATAATAGCAAAATAAAAGTCCACAGCGAATAGTAAAAGCGTGAAACGACCGCCATTTTATTCCGCTCACAAAGCATTTCAATTTGTTGCATATTTATTTTCAATATTACAGTTGTGCGCAATTATCTTGTATGATTTAGATTTTATCACACATCATTGTTGTCACTGCGCTGTCTTGATTGTAGCTTTCGTAATAGACGGTCGCTGTGAAAAGCTTTTAAAGCATTTGTCTATTTTGCACATCGAAACTATGTAGTGGATTGTACAAAGATGTAGATAAATTGTATAGTAACAGTATTGTCACGACTCGCTAAATATTTAGAACATTTATTTAGTAGATACAATTCAGACAAATAGATGTTACGGTTATAAGTAATTGATTGATCGAGATATTTAAAATTCTTCATCTAGCTACCACAACCTATAGTCTTCTTTACAAAAATAATGTTTGTATACGTTTCATCCTAATAAATATTTTGTGAATTTAATAATGTTGACACATAAATAATAATATAATTTGAAGTGCAAAAAGCGTGGTATTTACATTATGATAAATGATTTACTACGTAAGACGAATGACAGCCAATACATTTTTATCGAACGCCCAATCAGAGTCTCCGCCGAGATTTATGTGGGACAATAAAGATGTAAAGATATAAAATATCAAAGGGCTCGGTGGTAACAGTGCAGTGGGCCGATGTGGATGATTTAATGCCGGCCATCGTTATAAAGTGCACTTCACACTGAAGCGGATTATCGCAGCTGTACAATTTTATGAAGCACGAAGCGATTCGGAAAGAGAATCGATTTTAGTAGAAACGATTAGAATTTTAGAATTTTGATTATTGTTATATTTTGATCAATTAATTCCAAATTCAATTCGATCGAAAATTGGAATTGCTTGAAATTATAAGTCTGAGAACTAAAATATTTAAATTTGTGTTTATTTTTTTAGAGAAGAAAAATACGACAAATAAAAATGTTGCCATATTGGGTGTAAAAACTTTCAAGGGAGATCTTTGTTGATTTAAAACTAGCTAACTTATCATACACGCAAGATTTATTACTTTAACGTGTAATTTAATCAGTAGATTGAAATGATGACAAGGGATTAAACTTTCGAATCTGTTTCTGTTCTGTTAATCTTTTTATCTATCACGGACTGATCCGCATCTCAACGCAATAAGGACAAACTACCCACCTACTTTGTACAATAAAGTCGGAATGTTTGAGAACCACTTCTGGTATGTAATCGGTAAACAAATGAACAATAATGTAGTTCTTTATATTGGGTTTGTACTCATCTAAGATTTCTCTAAATAAAACTAATACGTAAAGAATAAACATTTCTAATTTTAGGGAAACTGACTAATATTAGTTTTATCGATAAAATATATGTCGACAGTCATCGCGCGCTATTGACACGCGTGTAGTTGGATTGTCAAGAAAATAAACATTCTACCAGTTGAAGTACTTGATAAACTCGTCCACGCGCCACCGCCGACCAGCGCGAAAGCGTCAACACACGTCAGAATATTTCCGAAAAACTAAAAAGCAGGGAAAGTGTTTTAAACACGACCCGTGTAAATCGGACTTAATGGGATGGCAATCGTGAGCGAAGCGTGCGCATGCGACGTCTAAATTTACAGGTGCGCGCGCACCAAAACTATGATCTACATCCAGATAGGGTTTATTACTGCAGTGAGTTATGTACGCATCTGTCACGTACATCACCGACAGTTAGATTGATGCACTCGCTAAAGGTACATAAACACGACCAAATGAGATGTTATTATTTTTTTGTACGTCTCGAGGTAATGCAGTGTGAAATGAAAGTTGATAAAACACCGGTTGATGTGGAACTTAGATGGACTGGATAGGTACGAGGCAAGTTAAACAGCTACTGATGAACGATGTCACAAATTGTTACAACTTTAACATGTTTGTTTCCTTGTTCCACCGTGTTGAGGAAATAACTCGAAGCAAAGTTCCAAGTAAACAATTAACACATAGTGAACTATTTAGAAACAGTTTAGTTTGTAAAAGTTTATGTTAATGGCGGAATACTTAAACGTCAATAAGTTTAAAGCTGCCGTCAAGTTGCATGCTGTCTCTGTCACTTTAAGGTGTGAAGTAGCGACAGATAGACATTTAAGAAGGTCTTAAAGTTAATTCGCGTTTCAGTATTCGGGGCTAAGTCAATTCATCATTAGCTTTGTCTTTGTGAATGACACCGAAATGTCCACGGAGAAAGACCATTAATCTTGAGCATCAAACAATGCTGCCACAGAGGACATTACAGCAGATCATTTAAGAGATAAATATTTAGAACTAGCTGACCCGGCGAACTTCGTACCGCCTAACAGTCAATGAATGTCGTGTTACCTTTTAGCTGAACTAATTTAGGCTTTGATGAACGTAATACAATGATACAAAATAAAAATACAGATACTTAGATATCAAAAAGTATTTTATTATGATAAATATCTGATAATATTGATCTGTACGATAAGCTCGACGATTTCTCGTTTCTAACCTAGCCGTTTCAGGGGCTGCCTCTCTTTCCTCTTGTGTTTGAGAGGCACGAATTAAAGACTTCTTCGCTCCATACTAACGCGGCGCTCTTCTCGTGCAATGTCTCGTTCTTCATCAGATAGGTAATTGACTCGCGATGTTCCGTTGCCTAATTGCAGTACGGCTTCGCTGGGAAAGATTAGATCTTCTAGGACGTGGCATTGTTACTAATACTAATACTGAATATGTACTCGCACAAAACCACACAAAACAAACAAATATAACAGTAGCTGAACTTTCGTGACATAGACATTGATTGACAATAGTTTAGGTCATAGACTACTACTTTGGATACTGCCCTTTTTATTCAAATCTGCTTAATACACCTTTCAACCTTTTTATTTGATTAAAAAAAATACAGACAAAAGTTTATTCCCCCTTTTTAAATAATTACACAAAATACATTTCTGAACGCATGCATAAATGTCAATCACAGTATTTGATAGGATGACAGGAGGAATACAAATGTTTGACAGGTACGAAACTAAGGAACATAATTAAATGGAAAATGATTTATTTTCATAAATATTTATTCGTCAAGTTTTCATTGTTTTTAAAATGTATTCTGCTATTCAGGGCGGAGACAAATCCAACGAAACAAAAACCATGAAAATTGATCCAGCCGATCTCGAGTTATAAGTGTTGTAACAAACCCGTCTTTCTTTTATATATATAGATTAAAAGCTCTGAATGTTAAAGAATGAGATCCCAACGATTCAGATCTAAGACAAGATGAAAGCTGGACCGGCTGCCTACTTACTTTCATAATATTTTGAAACAGCGGACACTTGGGGGTCATTATCTCCATCTTACAGTTACCTGTGACACATAAATGTACTTTTTATTATCTGAACAAAGCCTCCGTTTATCGTTAGTCACAGAATTACTCACAGTTCTACGAAAAAATAAATAATATCATGAAAGAAGTCTGGCAACTGTTAAATTGCTGATGATTAAACAATTTGGCTTTAAACTCAATGTTTCTGTACAAACGTTTGTGCGTATTGTCGCAATGTAATTATTTGATCGTATTGAATGACTCAAGATTTATGGGGTTATTTTACAATTATATTCCATTATTGTGTTATTCTATACTTCCTTGTTTTTAAATAATTAGAGACAATTACACAAGGTACTTGCTAACCTTTATTCGGTTGAATCGAAACGATCATGTTATATTTGAAATGCATACTTGGGAGGACAAGAACAACAATTTATGTTGCGTCATTATAAAACTCAATTAATCCTTAACGATTGTAGCTTTCACTTTTATCTTGTACATCTCTCGCAAACCTATAATTTCATTTAAATTGTCAGCTCGCTAATATAAGATGATTAGTTATTAATATATGAAATTACTTTAGTAATAGCTACACGAACACATGTTCAGTTATCTATACTTATATTACTTCAATAGCTTCTTAGTCACAGTCCGCGGCTCCTGTAACGGATATGACAGCATGCCTTGCAATCTATTTGAGGCTCGATGATTCGAATTTCTTTATCCCGTTATAGTCTTTATTGCACCAACAAATAGATACGAATGTCGCGTACATTTTTTGTGACCGAAATAACTTGTATTGGATTTGTTTGGCTCTGTTGATACATTGTCCCAGACCTTCAATTGTTTTAGGATGTAACCCGCCTTTTACAGGCATTGTTCGTGCAAATATCTCGGGAACAATTCAAAAATTTATCATCATCGATTTTACGGATCATCAGATAGTCAATAATCGTTGAAAAATACAGTGCGTTTAGATTTCAATCAATGTTTCGAAAATAAAATGTGTGAGTGATACATGCGAGTTATTGTATTTTTTATTACTAGACAACAAAACTTTTATTATAATTACTGTGCATCAGGCGTGGGTTTGGGAAATTGGATACGAGATTGCTGTTTATTACATTCCATTATTACGATCGCAGATGGGGAAGAACATTGTGTTATTGTTTTTGTAAATGTTTAATGGACTCTATTTAAACTATTCAGCCATAGGTATATTTACTTTGCATTAAGTTGTATAATAAACTTTACAGCACACAAGTTAAAGGCAGTTAACTAACAAGCCACCGAATGCTGAGTTCGTGATAATTTGGATAATTTGCTTGCACAGCAATGTCGAGTACTAATTGCATAATGTGTGAACTAATTTGTTGTGCCCACCTCACTTGGACGCCGAACGTAATGGACGGTAAAAGCTTCGGCATATTCCGAGAACAAGGTTTACTTTATAGTAAAGTTAGGTACCCATATGGATAAAGGCATGGTTTGTAAATTAAATATTTTAAACTAGATGACCTGATAGACGTTGTCATGTCAGAGAACGAATTGTGAAAACGTTATAAAGGTATCATTAGGAAAGTTAATAAGACGTTGTTTTCTTTATTTTTCTTTCGTAAGAACCTTCTCCTGAAAATAAACAAAACGACAAAAAAAATCTAATACGTCCAGCTGTTCACGCGTGTTGCCGTAACCAAGGGAAACAGGGATTCGTTTTGATATATGAATGAGAAATAAGATTATTTTTTAAATATATCTTTTAAAGGGTTTTCTAGAATTTTATAGGATGTTTATTTCAGGAACTAGGTGTCTTACGTTTAAAATAAGCGCCTACTCTGATTGCTGAACATATCCGTTATTATCGATAGTGCAGAGAATTTAGTTTGGAATATACTCATGGCATCGAGTGTTTATTGGAATGTACAAATATTTTCCTCATATAAATGAGAGATAGCTAAATAATATTTGTGAAGTATTTCCGCTTGCGACTTGACATGCATCCAATACAAATAGACAAACCAAGTATTAGCTATTGACATTACAATTTTTAATACGTCACGTACATTTAAATTAACGTGAAATTGAGCTATGAAATATCATGTACCGTTAAAATACATGGCATATTTGCGGTAAAACTACCGTTCATTAGCCAAACAATGGAGTTTCGCTTTCATTGATACGCGATAGCAATCCCGCACTTCGAAACTTGATATCACATGTAATTGACACTCGGCCGAGTTAACTTCGCTAAACCAGTAGCTGTAAGTTTGAACGATCGACACATAATGATGAATGCCCGTTCAAATTACATATACAGTCATAGCGATTGCTAGAGTGCGTATAAATAAGCGCGTTCAATGTATTTAACGTATAAAACGGTATATTGAATCTTGTAATTGCATTTTCTATGCCTGTAGCATCGTTGTATATGTCGGATTCAAATAAAAGTTTAGACGTGAAAATAAGGTTAAAAAGCGATATAGTATTATTGCACAAAACATTTTATTTGTTGTCGTTTTTGTTCGAATAATAAACACAACATACGTAATTTATAGCTGTAAAACAAACTGCGATAGCATACAGTAATAATTAAATCATGTGTTGCTGTTAATAATTAGCCACTTAATTGTTAACATGTATTTAATTGTTATTGTATACTGTTAAGCTGAAACATGCAAGGTCATAAATAACTCTGTATTATCGTAACGGCACTTCACGTTGACATTTTTTATTCAATACCGTCATGTGAATTTCGCTGTTCACTAGAGACTTTTTTTTGCACTATGTGAACCGGATTCCAGCCAATTGAACTCTCTCGACCATATGTTTCATAAACACTTGTTAAATAAGTCAGTGGGATACAATATGAGTGTTTACTTATAAACTACTAAATCATGATACAAGTATTTTAGTTTTGGTCTCCAAATATTGATCTTTAATTATCATTTTACTGTGATAAATATTTGTTTTTAGTTTGCATGTAGAGCGCGTATTTTGATCAGTCATTACGATTACGCATATTGAGGTCTGGCTAAAGTTACTTGCTTATTTATATAGTGATGTCCACTCCGTTCACCAGGGGACTTTCTTGATCGGTCTATTTACTTTAGATATGCGAACAGTTGAGGTACAGTGTACCGCATATTTTTGCTTACAACTCTTTTATTCCAAGCGAATAAGATTGATTTTCGTAGCGTTCTTACAATTTTCATGGTATACACCGTACATAGATACATTCTCATCACGTTTTCTATCGCATACTCAACATAGTATTGTAATCTATGAAAATATGCCCAAGAAACTGGAACGGTACCCGTTTGGAGAACATTAATATATGCGCAATGCACTGGTTAAATACGTATGTTTTAAGGTTAATACATTCGTGATACTACCGAGAAAGGCACGAGATCGTACTTAATGGCAATGAAATGTTATCATTGCTGGTTAAATGTAGGTGGTATAGAATTTACCAGAAAAGGTAAAAGTAGAGAAAATTATAAGCATAGTTGTTGAATTCTTTAAATAGTAAAGAAAGTTTAGTAAAAAATTAAAGGAACACATCCGTACGTGTCAAACAAGTTGTCAAAGTCGAAGTAAATGGTGATGTAGTAGAAGTAAATGCAAATTAGAAACTGGTAGGCGTTGTAGTAAAGTTTAACTGGAGCGTTAAAACTGACAGACGTAATGATGGCTCGGTTATTCATAATGTAACAAGCTCACCGTCACCACATTAACAACTTTGCTAAAGTCCTCCCTCGACAGAATAAATTGCAGGGAAAATAAATTACTACCTACGTCAAATGAGGGTTTTAGTTTCCGAAAAATTGATGGTAATAAACATAATAATAAACTCGCTACGTCATTACACGAAGATACCAACTTTCTCTATACTGAAGTGTTTAGAAATAAAGTTATAACGTGTAACTGTACGAAATTATAAATAGTTGAGTGACAGCTAATTTTGCTTTGTCATGATCGGCGCTGGTATGCTGAAGCTTCTTCTTAATACTTTCTCGAATATCTCCAGAATCGAGATTAGACTTTGATAATATGATTTACGTGCAATTTTATTATTTCGTTCAGTACATGCAACTGACGACATAGGTACTTTAATTGTTTAGTAAAGTATATCATAACATAGATCTATCTTATTCCTTTTAATTAACTTTTACAAAATATGCTTGAAGATAAGTTTTAAGACCAAAAAGTATGTTACCATAAGAGAAAGAAATTGATTGCTCGATCGAGTAAACAATTTTTTCAATTTTATTCAGATGTGTTCTAAGATTGATTGGATATTTAAAATAGTTTCAATTAAAAATGGCCTGCATTATTAATTAAAAATAAACTTCATTTGCAATTCGTAATTAGAACAGATATTTTAACGGCTTTTAATTGTGGGCATTCAATTTGTTTTTCAAATTGGTCTCATCATTACAATCCATTAGAGACTGATAAGTTGATAACATCTTTCTCACACGAATGGTTAATTAAATGTTTCTTGACAAGCTATTAATGATACGGGTGTTAAGAATAAACGATTCGCCTTAAATAGGAAGATAAGAGATTTTATAATTATGGTCAATAATAGTTAAGTGTAAGGAAGTAGAGAGAGGCATCCTCTTTGGATTATAACAACGTACTGCAATTACCAATCCGTTTGCCTTGCGTGGTGATTACGGTAAGCCAATATTCTCTCACGAGCGGTAATCGTAGCGGTCTGCCTGATGATGCTCAAGTATTAGCAATACTTAAGCCTAGTGTATTGAATTGACTGTTTTTGTTTGGAAAATACCCAAAACGAATTACTTATTATTTAAATTCGTTATGCTAAAAGTCCTTGTAGTTGTTGTCCTTTTTAATTTTGAATCAACTACAGAAAATAAAGAAATGGCCCTTACAACATCAATTAGGTCATGTTTATCGGATAGCAGCACATTCATAAGCATTTAGTAATAAGTATGGAGTCAAAATGCAAGTCAATTTATAAATAGTCGAGTAAACGAACCATGTCGGTATGAGTGTCCGTAATTGGAGGGTTATCTATCTCGCATGAGTGGTGCCCGGTTATACTCGCCTAACCCTAAACTATAAACTATGAGACCATCAACATTTTATCGATTGTATATAATTTATAATCGTAATTCGATTAATACCGCATGTAATTCAATTTGTAGTTTTGGAAAAAGAGTTATTGATATTGAATTCGATTGAATTTGGTGATGTCTCAATTCGGCAAATATTTGACCCAGATTTTGATTATTATGTGTCCAAATTGTAATGATAGCTGAGATTGATTTTATTGAGAGATTGCTTAGATCTCATTTGAGAGGAGTAGTTTATTAGGGGCCGGAAAGTGGACAAAAGTTTACCTTTGTCGTATCGATTGTCTCAACGTTCGCGTCATCTAAATATTCATGCAATTACAAAGTAGTCTTTGGCATAAACTATATGTCTGAATCATGAATGACGTATTAAAAAATATATATAATGCTCATAAATGCAAGAAAAAGTAATGTGATCGCTGATGTCCGTTTTTGGGAAAAACTTCCAGTGGCCTGCGACTGTTCCGGCCACGGCGAAGACGGTTTGCACTTATTGGCCGTAATTTTGCGGTCCACTAAGTACGATTCGAAAATAGAAGGATCGTGAAGCCTATAGAAACAATTGCACTCGAAAATGAGTTCAGTAATCTTTGCCGATGCCGATGGCAGGAAGTCGTAAAATATTTGACGATAATTGAATTCTTGCTTATTTATACAGCTTCCGTTGATTTTATTACCTTAACTTTTAATTTATTGCTAAATATCACACATTGAATCGTCTTCATGTTTTCTTTTTTTTTATAAGTGTATGATTTTTATTCAGTAATTGGTATTAACTCTACTGATATTAATTTATACTTTATTTTTATGTATTACGCTAACGAAATCTGATATTAATGTCCTATATTAAACGTAAAGTAGTATGTCCTACATACATCCCTTTTGTGAGGGGAAAGACGAAGGACGAAATGTCATGTCAATATACCTACCTATATGTGACAGTTCGTACGTTTCTCATCAACACTTTAACGCAAGGAACAACAATACAAGCAGATGTAGGCAGTCGACAACGTCAACACGTTCCCTTTACACAGAGCCGCTGTTCTGAATACGAATGCAACAATGCCCTGTGTGCCAGCCCTGCAATTTGCGTTTATGGCCCTATTCAGAGTAGACTATGAATGGAGCTTGACGCCCACCCCCCTGCCGCGCGGCAGGCTCCCCGGCCCGCTCCACTGCACTCGCCCCATACAATAGGGTTGAACGATTAATTTAATATAATTTTTCGCCCACCATGCAATTTTCTCATGCATTTAGTTCATGTTTATGCGCGAAATCGCAATGAAAACGCAGGCCGACATAAAGCTTGATTCAAGATTATTACTGGACGCCATAGAATTTGATCTGTTCGTCTTTGTAGAGACGGCGAGAAGTTATTAAACTATGAAAGGCTATGTGTATAGAGTTTCTTATATTAATTCTATGTTATTACCGCCTATAATGCGTACAAAAGCAGGTTTAAACAAGATATCCACTTATTGGCGAGAATTTTGAGTCCTCAATGTTATGCTGCGTTATCAATAACAACCCGCCACTATTCAATTTGAAAAGAAAACACCTTAAAAGTTTAATAATTAAAATTGGTTAAAAAAGTATCTCATTGAAATAACTCGATTGTTTCTCAATATACCTACAGTATACTGATGACCTAGATCCCAAACAAAACTTGTCAAGACATTTATTGTTTAACTGGTTATAATTCTCGTCCGACACGCGTAAACGTTTTGATACACTTAGATTGATCACATAAATGTGTATCATATAAAACAATTCAGATAATCGTTCGTAGCATCGTGATACGAGAAACGATCGGGGTGATGTTGATTATTATTATTATTGACCGCAACAACGTGTTGCATTATTGGCGTTTGTAATCTATTATCAGGAACGGTGTCAAATTTAAATAAGAGTGTAGCGCACATGCTGCAGATTTGCAGCTATATTTCTTGCTAAATTGGATGGATATCAGTCAAGCTTTTGCGGGTAGTCAAGTCAGTTATGCAATCGGCATTAAAAAGTATAAGAATAAATTTTCTCTTTTTTTTTTAAAGTAATTTTTTATTGAAGCTGAAAGAAGGAAATTACTTAACAAAACCATTCACAAATGATACCACATTAGTTCCGTACATAACCTCAACAGCTATTATTAGATTCGGGTCGAAGATCTACGATTTCCTGTGTTAAGCAACACGATATCTTCCCTTACCCGAAATAACCAATTTGTGTTTACAAGCCGTTGTATATCCAAAACTCACGGTCCGTTGGGCTTATAGGCGTGAAAGGCCTAAATTACATCCATCAAAGCTTTGTACCAGACGTCCGTCAAACGATGTCTGATACACATCACCGGAAGAAACGTATTATCCCTTTGTTTTCGCATCTTTAAAGCTCTTGTTTAAATCTCAGAGGTGTCTGTTATTACGTTTGGGCTGTTTTAATTATTTTCTCTGATTCATCAAACCTTTGTTATGTTTCTTCAAAGTGTAACAAGGTTTTGATGACTCGTGTTTTTGGTAGAATTGGTTATCTAAATGCTAAAGACTCGAAGAGATTTAATTTAAATAAGTACATGTTCTTTTGTCTTGGTCTCGGCTTCAAAACTAATGCTAGTAAGTTAGCGGGTTCTGCCAGAATTCTATTTGTAAATAATTTACAAGTAAAAACATTTTTTTCAAAATTTATTTTGAATAAAATTATGCTTATTGTTCTCCTCAATCAAATTTTTTTATTATAAAGTTAAATTCAGAAGTTACAATTATTAAGTTATGATTTATTTGATAGGTTATGAGATATTTAGATATATTTTGTCTTATCACTCGATGTTTTTAAATCGATTGTGATTTTGATGTCTGATTTTGAGTTTTCAATATGCGTTAACGGAAATCTTAGAAATGCTGGTATATAAAACAATCACCATAATAGCTACCAGTGACCATTAGTTGGACACCACAGTGAAATGACCATGCCTAAAAGTTGTTCTGTCGGTAGTTTGACAACTTTTCCAACAAGATGCGCCTCTTTAACACCTATTTACATTTACAATCTTATTTATTATCGACAGATATTGCGTATTTAATATTCTATGGCATTTTAAAGTCCATGGTTACAACCTCCCTACGGTGAAATGAATTGTATGGACGCTAAGGACCCATGTCGTTTTTCATATGTATTTAATGTTGTTTTCTCTTTACAGGTAAGACACCCACCAAGCTGTTCACTACCATCGTGAATCTTCACAGTATCGTAAGAGAAAATAAATCCATTTGATATTCAATATGTAGTCAACTACTGTGTAACGACAGATCCAATCTTGTACGTGGTCAGTTATAATAGCTTTTATTGTGGAGTTTTGAATTGAAACTTGTTTCATGAACTATATCGATGCTTCTTAGACTTTCTAACTTTTTCCTTTTATATATGTTTATGCAAAATAGCCATGGTAGGAGTATTGTGCTCTTCATATGTATGTAGGTATGGTACGCGTGTTTATGTTTCTTTTATAAATGTAAATTAAAGTATTCTAGAGCGTCAATCAATCGAAGAATCGGACATTGACACATTTGTATAATGCATACGACGATTTATTTACATTGTTTAGTGTACAGGGCACGGCATATCAATGCTATAGAGAGCAGCATTCAGACATGTAGTTGCATTATTATTATCAGCTGAATCTCCTTTTACTGCACTATGCGTGGGTGCAAATTAATTTATGCCTTACTAATCCCTGCACTAAACGAACATTTTGCATATAGAAAACGGAATTAATTCTGCATTCACAAGTGACTATTAGTTTATCAGTTACCGTTATGAAATAATTCTTGGTTGTATGAATGGAACTGTGTTTGCTAATGTTCTTGTGCTACCAACGTTCATGGTTTATTTTATAGATGCTATTTCTAATTATGACATTAGTAGAGCAACGGGTTGAGTCGCATCGTAACTTAAACGGCCGAGTATTAATGGGAAGACGATATTTTAATTTATTAATAGCGAAACTTATGGCTTTCTCACTAACATTATTAGTAGATATTAAATGATGTATCATATAAATGATACATCATTTGTATGGTGTTTCCTCCATTTAATGACTTAACCTAATTTGAGTTCTGTTTATGAGGTGAATTGACACATGTCAATTCATTCACTAGTAAAAAATGTGTGTATTTAGATTCGTTCAATCTTTTTTGTCTCGATATAATATGCACTTACAGCTGTAAAAGATAAACAGAACAAACCATAATTTTCGAGTAAAGATAGCGAACAATCGAATGCCATATCGAGAACTCGCATCGAATATAATATGCATAAATAATGTGTGATATCGTGTCACTAGTAATCCTCTCGATTGACGCGCCATCAGATATGCTCTGGGATACGTGATGTATCGATTTACTATACCTACATAGTATTGTGGTATGTTTGTTTGTTATTGGCTTTTGTACTGTGCCTTGATATCTGAAGATGAAATAGATATAGTTCATCGGATTGAGGATGAAATTGAATAGTCTTAATCAACATATAGCATACCCATATTGAAAACATGACTGTCTTCAATATGGGTATCTATAATGGGCTCTATAATGATGTGAAGAAATCAATTTGCATCACTACGTAGTATAAAAAAAAGTCGCTTCCCGCTGTCTATCCCTACGTATGCTTAGATCTTTAAAACTACGCATTGAATTTCGATTCGGTTTTTTAATAGATAGATTGATTCAAGAGGAAGGTTTATATGTTCAGTACACGTGCGAAGCCGTGGCGGGTCTACTAGTTAATTAAATGAGCTTATTAAGTTGGAATGTAAGATCTATTATTTATTCTTCCTTCATGTATAAGCTTTCAGTTCGAAGGTACCATGAGTTATAAAAGTACGAGAAGAACAATGCAACGCTTCCATTGTTTATATTTTCAACATCTTGCATTATACTGTCACTTAAACTTTGCTTGAACAGACACTCTCTACGGACGGACACCTGGCTAATAAAGTGTTTGTATTATACTTTCAAAATATTTAATCTACAGTATTGAAGTGGTTCTGTATTTTCATGATAATATTTGCGTATTGATAAATAGCTAACACTTCATAAGCGGTAATGTAAATACAGTATTAGCATGTTGTAGACGCGACGCGAGAGGGACTAGTATTGAAATAAATCGTGGGTGTCGCCCGAGGACGGTCTAGAACATTAATATGCATGCACATTAGACTTCATGTAATGTCATTCTCCATGTAATTACTCGATATATTGTATCGACTTTTACCATTTTCATTATTCATTTCTCTTGGCTGAATTGCATTATAATTTTCTTACTGTCTTCGACTAATAGCCGAGATTAGTTGAATATTCTAAAATAAAGTTTTCGATTTATTGAAACAAATATTAAAAACTAAATCGATTTTTCGGTTACTCATTTGTTTCCCAATTAAATGAATCGTAGATTTCTAATTTTAAAGCTTTTAATCACCTGCATTGAATTCAATGTTTTCATTAAAATAAATTAATAGTTTAAAAAACACTTAAAACACGCTTTACTTAATCGTGGTCAAAGTTCATTACAAGACCTTTCTAACAAGTCCAAACACGGCTATGACACGATCATTCTTCATGAAGTTCCTGTTCATATCTTCCGGCTCCATCATCAGATCAGCTCGACAGTACCATATTATTGTATTGTCATCAAAATCACATACAACTGCCAATTTTCATAACGCTACGATCTTTAAAAGGTGGTTAAATTAGTTTTCTTAGATTTGACTACATAGTTACATACATACAGGTCGACCTAATAAAAGCGTGTTAATAAAACGATAGAATCTGTTTAAAATAATTTTATTCAGGTAAAGTTTTACTTGCTTGAATTTATTATTATAATATATTGTTGTAAATAGTGTATTGTGTCGTGGTATATTTGTAACGTTTGCTGTTGTACAGGTTGATTATAGGTAACGGTCGAATTTCACGAACATTTAGGGCTATTTTGAGATAGGGGCTAATAGCACTTTGTTGCCTAGAGAAAGCTTATTATTAGAAGTTAATGTATGACTTTTTCAATTTCGTTAGTATTTAGAGCTCATTAAATGGTTTTCCCCTAATTTATTTTCTAAAGGTCACACACATCGTGGGAATAACAACATAAAGTTGTACAAAATGTGGGTGGAATATGTCCTTTGCTATAATTTAATGTAACATCTTATATGTTTTAAGAAAATAAATGATTTATTATTATTAAATTATTTATAGCTTGTTACTAATTGATTTAATTTGAAGAGTAGAACGGTTTTTTTTAAATACTTGAACACTATTAAACAAGTTGTCGATAATCTCATAAAAACTTTGTTTTCCGCTTTGTTCGGCTCTTCAATATATTCCTCAGCTAATGTCTCCATCAGAGCTCAGTCGGCAGCACATAATAATACTTATTCCTTGCAACAAAGTATGATTATGCATCCACGGACAACGGCAGCAAAACACCGTGATTATTCGCAAGTGTACCTAGACTACCATTCGATGCGTGCCCACCCACACAGTTTAAGAGAAATCCCCTATTTACGGGAAAGCTCTTCATTAAATACTACGAGCAAATATCAATTATAATAGTATACTCTCTAAAACTCTAAATGTATATTAAGGCTACTAGTAAAGTTATTAAGGATTAATGTATCATGGGGAAGGATAAAATTAGTGAACCACAAGTATTAATTTTTTTATAGCTTTGAATCTCTATGCAATAAACAATTGAACTCTTCGTTTTTTTATATTGCCAATATCAGATTATTTCATTTTTAATATCACCAGCCCGTGATATTTGAAGAGATCGTTCAATATTTCGCTCGCCGAGTCGGCCGAAATTCCCGCTGAGTAAGCTCTCCACTAAAAATTCCGGCCATCTCTAGTTTCAGTCTAGTGTTTATTTCGATATGCACCAGGGCCAACTTTCTAAGTATTGTGCAATAGAAAAGGTTTCGAAATATTTGCATTGCACTTTCGAACGGTTAAATAACCTACCTATAGGGAATTAAATACCCTAAGCGTACAATGGACCGTTGTTTATATCAATAGTAAAATAAATTCATATATATTTTGGTCACGTAGTAATTGCATCCTTTACACGAAGTAACGGGATGTTTTATAGTTTATTTTATTGATGTCCGAGTTTGGGACGATATTTTGGCCAACCTTTCGCTTATGCAGGTCATGATATCATAATTTATCGGACCAGTAGGTCTCGGCGTAAAAATTGGTGCGTGTGGTCACCGCTTATTGTTTTGTTTCGCGGAATATTTTGGTTAATGGTAACGAACATGTTCGACATTATTAATTCAGAGTCGTGTAAACTTTTTAAGGGAAACGCGGGTGTACTTTTTTCTCAGTGTTTTATGAACTTTGGTTGGCTTTGGTTTCTTGCAGTGATGTAGATATAAACTAGTGTTCGTTCCGTTTTGTCAAAAAGTTACATTTAACAGAACTAGAAACTTCCAAAAATGCTTATTTCGATTGCAGTTTTCAGAGACGTATTGTATAAATTTAGTAATTAACAAAAAATAAAAATTGGGGCATAGTCTGTACTCTGTAGTGTCCTCATTCAGTCTATGAAACGTCTTTTAAATTGGTCGTTGGTAATAGTCGAGAGCCAAACGTCATTTTTACGTGGAATTTTTGGGATATACAGTAATTTGTCTTTATCACATACATATTTATACAGCGCCAGAGCGATAGTTACTTCAAATACCGAATTTTCAAGTCTGTCCGTCTGCCTTTCCTCTTGGTACATAAGTTGGTATAAATTGTAACTATTTAATCAATATCAGCTAAGTATACAAAATCTTAACGTAGCTTAAAGCAAGCGGTCTGGAACTCAATTTAGTAAGGTTATAAAGTTATAATTAGGATTTTAATAGATATTTACCGTGTGGTCTTAGCTTCACAGACCACCCTCTCGCGTCCCGCCGTCAGTAAACCATGATTAACAGATTAAAATCTGGATAGACTTTACGGCTGTTACTTTAACTATATAAAAGTATCGTTAAATTGAGAATCTATTGAGACTCGTGAAGTCTTTCTTTGGTTTTTATGCTTGAATTTTTTTTAAAGCTTTTGTACAAATAACTTGGGTTGCACTTAAATAGTATTCTTGTTAACCCCTCGTGGTAAGGTAAATGCTTGTGTTACAAGTTATAACGTTTTATAATGATTTATAAAAAAAAATTGAATATTTTTGAACGAACTAAGCCTTATTTCATAAAAAAAAAAACAGAAATTTTGTTACTGGTGCACTTAGCTTGATATAACTTGGTGAGACTAGGTAGTAGGATGCACCATCTGTCACTTGCCGTGTTTAGTCTACCGTCTTCAGGTCGACGATCGATCTCCCCACAGCTGGCGTTATTGTTTATGATTCATATTGTTGCCAGCATGGCGACAAAAAGTTCCTTTTAATACTATGATTATAATTAATATTATGACTGTTTGTTTGTTACTTCATCATGAGTAAACCACTGAAAAGGTCTTAGTGAAACTAGCCTAGAAGCTACAAAGTGATCTAAGCACTGTTCTATCTCAATCGATAGTGAGAATTCCATGTATTTAGCTCAGGTAAAACCAGGTTGCTTAATATATTCATACAAAAAAAAAGTTTGCCGCTGTTCACACGGTAAATATTAACGAGTCCTAGACGACGTACATTCTACGATTTTACGATCAGTGCCATGTAGAAAACTGGACACATGCATACCGTAAAATATAAGGGAATTGAGATTACAGACTTCTATATATAGAAGGTGTAAAACACGCTTGTATTACTGTTTAATGTAATGTGTTTCCGCTACAGGACGAGCGTCTGTCTGTTGAACTTAGATCGACTAGCGAACGCCCGCGGCTTCGTTCGTGTCACGATATTTCATAACGAATGAATATTCATGGGGTTTAGAAGCATCCGTTTGCGTTTCAGTTGGTCATAGCAACGACGATTTATAGTTCCTTTTGCTTGGCTTTAAGTAAACCACCAAGTAATAATTCTCGGTTTTATCTAATATATAAAAAATCTCGTGTCGCGATATTTGTTGTCAAACTCTGCCGAAACGAGTGGACTGATTTGTATTAAATTTTGTGTTTATATCGGGTAGGTCTGAGAACCGGCCAACATCTAATTTTCATATCCCTAAAGGGTAAGAGTGACGGTCACATCTCCAGAATATGGTTAATGGCTGGGTCATCTAGTATGTTATATAATTCTTACAAATATTTCTTACAAGTAGGCGCATATATCGCAGAATGCATTAGACTCTAATGCATTCTGCGATATATGCGCCGTATACACAACTTTAAAAAAGTAAATGACTATAGTAATAGGTATAAGAAAAGTTAATACCTCACAGCAGTTGTTAATAAAAAAAACTGTAATAAGACAAATTCCAGAATCTGGATTTGATTTAACCATGCTGCTGCATCTGGTATATTTAATTTCCCCCATTGTCTATAGAGTCACATTCGTTAGCATGAATCCTATTGATAGTGACATTAAATTAAGCCTGATGAGTGAGTTGCAGTCAGCACAATGCATTGGGTAACAGTGCATTAACCTGTCAGTTTGTTTGTCATCAATGCCCAGCTTTTGTTCGCCACCCTTGCTCGTTTTAGTTCATTGAATTGATGATATTTCGAAACACAGAAATTACGAAAGGGGTTTCCAATTGTTTACGTCTGCGGTCTGTCAAGGACTTTGAACTTATACGCACATAATTATTATTAGTAGTTATTAATAATTATTATATAATTATTATATAATTATTATATATAAATGTCCCACTGCTGGGCACATGCTTCTTCCTATATAGGGCAGGATGGTGGTGATTTCAGATTCCAATTTTAGGAATCCAGGTTTCCTCACGGTATTTTCCTCCACCGTTTGTCAATGGTGTCTTAGACTAATTAAGAAAGTCCATATAACTCTGATAAAGTCAAATTGGTACTTGCTTGGGTTCGAACCTGCAACCATGTGCATACGAATCCAGTCATTGAACCGCTAGGCCACCACGACCACATACATATACTTTTGTTAGTAAATAAACAAAGCTATTCTACATGCTTTTATTCCTAAAATGTCTGTTTACAAACAAAAAGTATCTAGTCTAGTGACGGCTATGCTAATCCGGGAAAATGTTACTAGAATAGTCTAGCTTCGCGAACGATTCCATAGTCCTTTATTGACTTTTACCCTCTTTTCAAAGCTTATTCACTTAACGACATTGAAGATAAAGTCACAAACCTCTACAAAACCTTAAAATAGCTCCGAAATTCTTCCCCGCACTCCCAATAAAACATTATTTCAGCTCAATTGAATGTCCCAATATTTTCTCCAGTGCCAGTATTTTTATAGACTTCAGTCTTAAACAAGTCTCTGTATTCCGTCGGGATATTGAGATCGCCATTATTTTCGGATACGATCATGAATGTTTCAGCGTCGACTTGTTGAGATGAATATTGTATTGAGACCTTAAGGCTTGGTCGACGTGACTGAATATCTTTTTGTCGTGTCGACACGAGCTGTTTTATCAATGATTGGATTAAAATATAGCTTTATATCTGATATACAGCTTGTCTGGTTGTATCAACTTTAATTTAGGTAAACATATTTTTTAGTACCTAACCTACCTACCTACTTCATATTTTTTTTAAATTTACATTTATTGTTCTTCTTTGAATTGTTTTCAGTAGCGTTATTAACTTATTTTTGTAAAGATGAAGGTATAACATTGTTACAATGTGATGCCCAGTTATATCTATCAAGGATAATTTATATTTAAATTACGTTTTATATATGTGGGAAAACCTCAGGATTTAAGTTTATTTTAATACGATGTATCAGTGTTTATTATTAACAGAGTATTTTACCTCCAATAGTATTTTTGAGATAGTACGCTTAAATTAATTTGTGCAAATATAAGGGAATTGGTTATTTCTTTAATTAAATTATTCATTATTTTAGAACATATTATTATGCCTACAATACGCATCTAACACTAGTTCTTGTTATGTGCCATTTGGTTTGCAAATTTGCAGTTTCGTATGGAATACTTGGCTAAAAGAATTGTAGAGACCGCAAGTTGTGATGGCATACGTTTTACGACAAAATAAACCGTTCCCAAGCAAATTATCATCTGATTAAAAACATCAACATAATATTGATCCATCAAATCCCGCTTCGTGTAATGCTGTCAATTTCCTCCGAGTGTTGTCGCTGTAATAACAAGTAACATAGTAAGCGACTACGCGTTGCCAGTTAACGTGTAATTTTAACATTATCGAGTAAACGCGTATCATCGAGTCCGCACTGACCGGGGGCGCGCGGACTGCTCGCCCGGCGCCGCCTGACATCGATACATAAATTGAATCTCACGATTCGATTCGATCACTGTAATTACACTATAAGATCGTCGTGCACTTAATTCATCGACTTCCGACGATTACCCATACACCGCGGCTTGTTATTATGGGAATTGATTTTATTGAGACATAGTACGCAATCGGTAAAGCTGTTTTCTAATAACCCACCACACAATTACACTATCAATCGAAAGCCTGCAATAAAAGTCAGTCATTACGACAGTTGATGTCTACTCTTTATTGAAATGATGCTCGGTTTCCTCTTTATGCTCTATAAGAAGCAACGTCTTTAGTTTAAATGGGTGTAATAAAAGAATATGAGTGACTATATTTAGATTTTATAGCGGCAACTTAGGTATCGTAATTCAATGAATAAACAAAACAATGCAATCAAAATTGAATAAAATTCAGTTGATTATTAAATATACATTGACTAGCTGTTGCCCGCGGCTTCGCTCGCGCGTAAAGTATTATACATTGATTGAATCATAACAAAACTTAATACTTTTCTTCAGTCATTGACGTTTCGCGAAAATATTGTTTTTGAAACTTTTTTATGATAAACTCTTTGTTATGTGTTCTTTCTTTAAAAATTATCATAGTGTGCGAGCGTTCCAGAATCAGTGAGTCAGTGAGTGACGTGGGCTTTTATAATAGAGATAGAGATTGTATGTAAAAATAAAGACACCAGACAAAGGGGCATGCCAAGTCGCCATAGTAACTTAGGCCCAGTGTGCACACATATAACAATTCATGATTATAATAGGGGGCAATTCAAATAACTAATTAGTAAACGAATTGATTACAAAAAAACTTGGCATTTTAAAGTTATTTAAGATTCTTATATTTCATTAGTACCGGTTATGTTAAATATCACTTATTACATTATTTTAATTTATTAATGAGCATAATTAACTGGGAATCATATAATATAACACACATTGTAGTTTTAATTTTCATACACCACTAAAACATCATCCAAATCATCATCCGGGTTCGTCGGTCGAAGCATCTAATATCAAATCCAAGTTGTTGCCAATGTCGTCATGAGTAGCTGGAGCAGAATCCATAATCAGGCCGATGTCGTCAGGTATAGGAGAATCGTCGGAGTCAGTAGTATTCATGAGCAAAAGTAGTCAATTAAACCCGCAAAAAATAAACACACACAAGTCGCCGCAATCTAACAAACAAGCAATGATTTTGACAATTACGTTTTCCGGCAGCTGACAAGTTAGACTTGGTGCTGCCATAAAAAGAAAAAAAAAACGATATATGGATCAATCAAATCAAAAAAGTTTTTTTTATTTATCGTTAGTAATCTTAAAAAATATAAATAATAATAATTACAAAAGGGGATTTCTATGATTTATAATGTTTATTTTATGTTTGCTTGGAAGAAAATGAACGGTAAAGAAAATGATCACTGATTATTCTAATTACCTGCCAACATTTTTTTGCAAAGGCAACTTTTTTATTCAAGTTATATTAGTTTAGTCGTTTTCAGTTTTTATATTTTCAAAAAAATGTTGCGGACTTGCACAGACTAATGAATATGTGGATGACGTGGGAAAAATATAAACATATTTTTTAGGGAAACCAATACCATGTGCATCTCTGGGCCTAAAATTGGCATTCCCCTTTAAGTAGGTACACATTGATGCGATACAATCAACGTGAAAGTATACATTGCCTAGAAAATTGTTGTCCTGAAAATAATATGTGACCGCAGAGCGATAATCGCACATGTCAATCGTTGTACCCCGACATCCCATTAGGTCGGTGGAGAGTCGCTATCAGCTTCAGCCGCCTGCCGGCACCAGCCGAGACTCATCCCATTACTCTTACCGTTCACCGAGATTGCACGTTCCTGCACCACGATAAATAAGCCACGAGTCATCATGAGACTCGTCCTTAACAGCCGTGCAATCCACTGACAACGAACGTGACGTTCTCAGTTAGATAGAGCAATGAAAGCAGCCCGCTACGACTCACCAGCTATCGTGATCGGCCGACGGACCGCTACGCTTATTGGCAATCACGCTCAACCATTAGTCGAGCTTCTAATAAAGATATAAATTACGAAAAGTTAATTAAAACACTTATCGCCGTCCCGGTGGCAATGCGCCCGCGATCAACGCGGTCGGTCGCTTAGAAAATTGAAAGATTTATAGGAGAAACGGCAACCAAACATCTGTTAGTAACTGATTGATTTAGTGCCGGTGACAGCCTGTACAAATATTTTGGTACTTTGTTACTTTCACGTCCATGTCGTGATACAAATCGAACTGTATCAGTGTTCTGAATTGATTTGCATAATGCTAAATCAGCGAGTGTAGCGAAGTCTCTCAACAACATAAATTACGGCACACAAATCTCAGGTACCGAAGATTACTATTGCTGTAAACCTTAGTCGCCGTGGCAGGATAAAGACAATCTGCTGTAACGGTGAACTCTCCCTAATATCAAGACGGATAACGGAATCGACAGCAATCAGAGAAGGAATCCAAAGTAGCTGCTTTCCAATTCAATATCTACGTTTTCCCAATATGATTACCATTGCGAGAGACACGGAAATGCATTAGCACAATAACTGTCAGTTTGTCCGTTAGCGCATACAATATGACGTGGACACGGTCTGCGGGCGTGATGCGCGCGCGCTGCCCCGTGCGTGCGATTCTCACGGGGCCAGCGCTGAGCTCAGACGAATGCCATGCCGCGTGCCGCCGTGGATGTCGCAGGGGAAGCAATGCGACCTGTGTGAAAATAATATAAAGCAATGAATACATTATACAATAATTGACAATCTTTGACTGTACAAAATAGTAGTCGGATATTTAATTTCATAAACATTAAGTTATTTAAACACGCTAAATACTTAAAAATGTTAATTGAATTGTTCACTTATAAGCCATTGTGATTCATTTGTTGATATTTAACGTCTTACAAACCAAATTCAGAGATCGACTGTCGTCTAATTACTAATCAAAAGATTTAATTGCAATGTATCATTAAACAGAAATGATATTCTCATTTCTCAATGAATTCTATCCTTATAAGGTGGCACATGTGGCCATAACTAATATCGGAATGAAATTGATTTCAATCAGCTACCATCTCCATAGAAAGCTGAGTTATTGTCACAGTTACAAATCGCCTCGTGCCTCCATCTTCTGCGGCTTGGCTCACTGTCCATTAATTGTCATGGAGGGATCATGCATCACTGATTCCCGCATGCGCGCTGATGCAAGCGAGGTGAAAGGACCAGCTCCTTACACAACCAGGAATTAATGGTTAGCTAATTAATGTCTTGCAGTTCTTATTGTCTGTGTATTTCGAAATCGAGCTTCCGAGTTAAGTGAAATTGAGTTCGTTTATGGCTTTTGGGTTGATTGATTCCAGACTAGAGATTTTAAGTGGGATTTCAAGAGACTTCGTTACACCAGTTAACTTTTAAATTATGCTGATATTGGTCGTTTAGTAAATAATAATAATATTCATTTATTTAGAAAAATAGAAAATAAAGATTCACACTGTACATAAAGTAATGTATCTAGTATCTATTAATTAATTAATTTAAAAACACCATCATTAATCACAGTTTTGGTATAACACAACAAAAAATATTATCCATATGCCAGCATTCCTACAAGTAAAATAGAATTTAATGTTTCATTGTCATGTGAAAAGTATGAAGTATACTTACTGCGGGATGGATGATCTAAAATAGCTGCAGCAGAGTTTAAATTAAAAAGATTCAATTATTAACAGGCGTGATGTATCTTAACATGCTGTTGACAGTTCTGACGTTTTTGTAAGTATATCTGTCGTCGGATGCGTTTCCTTTCGGGCCACTTAACACACGGTCTTTGTGACCAATCCTATGCCAAACAATTTTAAAAATAGCATAGATTTTTGAAAAGTAAGTCCTTCTTAAAATGCCTACAAGAATAAAGTTAGATTTTACCCAATCAACATTATGTTTTCTTCTACTGTATATAATATACGTCCCTTTCGAGCATCGTAGTGTTTTCTTTGTGTATTTATATCTACGTTTTGTGGCAAATGGTTTTTTATAGTAAATTGGTTTAACAATATAGTTCATATCACCACATACAGTAAGATGTCGCCGACAAACTGTCTCACTGTTTGGTGGTTTTAATTATAATATATTTATTATGTGTAAACCAATAAATGCTTTAATTATTAAAGAATATTATTAATATGTAGATGGACTTTTGTAGATTGGTGGCTACATTGGGTTATTAAAGAAAAAGCTTCTCGAGAAAGATACATTTTTGTTCCTCTTTTCATATTGCGAAGAAAGAAATATGAGACGGGCATTAACTTTCACTGTTTACATTAAAATATAAAATATCACGATTTTCGCATTTGTGTTCCGGTGCACAATGATCGTGTCTAGAAAGTCGTTAATGCAGACAAAGTCACGAATAAAAACTAGTACAATACTGTAATATGCAATTAATTTATATAAAAAGATGTCTAATTGCCGTCTTCAGAATTTTTTAAACTTTCTCGTGTTTTTGTCTTGCTTCGGAAATTTCATTTTTAGGCGAACGTAACCTCAGAATTTGTCTCCTATTATACTGGGGACGTGACTGTGCCAGCACGTTTTAAACTCGATGAATTGCACAAACAAAATGAAGTGCGTAGGGTCGAGCAGAGATCACGCAGTTGTCATGTTTTTGGGGTTTTATTGAAGCTTACTCACAACATTTAGGTGTTTGTCAGTTTGATGTATCGACAGCCATGCTTGAATTTGTAAAGAAAGTGGTCATAGTCAAGGAAGACATTTCAATGGAGTTTTTTTTGTGTAAATCTATCTATACGTGAGAAAGTTGATTGATGCAGACATTAGTAACACAAAAAAAAAATGATTTTAACAATGTATCTACCGGTTCAGATAGTCATTTATTTTGCTTTAAGTATAAACTGCATTCAACAAGGCTCGCATCTGGTAGCCCTGCTATAAACTTCCCGACAGTGTTACCACAATCGACGCCTTGATCTTTGTTAATCCGACACCTACACAAATTACCGCCGTAAATGGTAAACTGGTAGCTCGGTAAACGATGTGTTAGCGGAAAAGCGAATGTCCATATGTGCGGCAAGCTCAGGGGTCGTCAACACGTTCCGAAATAGACCGCCAACTAGACGCACTGATGGTAGTCACTAATTATAGTACCGGGAATTACCAAGAGGGGATGCTACCGTACTATTTTACGAAATGGGATAACACGAAAATAATTCCAATCTCAAATTTACGTATGTTCGTGCATAAAAAGTGAAAGCGGCTCATTGTCTATCCGTAGATAAATAAGATTCTCAAGCGATTAATGTTTGATTGATGCTAATTAAGCATATTTTCACAGTATGGTAACAGTAATTTTATATCTTAATTAGATGCGCTTGCGGTTCCACGTGTGCCGTATTTTCGTAGGTGTTATAACTACGAAGACGAACTTCGATATCCCATGAAGTATATTTAGAGGTATGATATTGCACTTACAAAGTGATTTGAAAAAGAGAAGGTACCTAGACTGAAAAATTTAGAAAACTATTTTCAGTAAATTCTTTGTGTTTACTCGTCTGAATTCATGAAATATCAAAGTCATTACGGAGAGAAAAACGTTTTTTCTATAAATATAAGCAACTTGTCAAAATCACACTGAAAATTTACTAAGATTTACGGGGACACCTTTAAATGCTCTCATTTTATATAAGATCATCAAATTAACGTTAATTTAAATGTGCGTGACGAGAATTACTTAAAGCCCTAAAAACTCTAACGTACGGCTTCTTTTACAAAGTCGTCCTAAAATGTAGTCCATTTTAGAACGAATTTGTAACTTTACCTTCAAAATTAAATGTAATCTTAAAGACATTTATATGCCATGCATTATTTTTAAATGTAATGCAACGAAACGTATGGCAAGGTGCATGTGAAAGCTAAACCTAGGATGCTATTTACAAAAGTCATAATCAACTCAGCTATGTAGCTCTCGACGTTTCGCATTGCAATGGATTTTTATAAGTGGTTTGGCCACAATTTAATCCCTAACTGAGTAGAGTCGCCATATTTGGTTTGCAAAGGTGTGGATATTCAGTTTGTAAGCTTACGGGTGTCAACGGATCAGCACATTAACGACATGGAAATGAAACTTCAAGCCGAGACTCGTAACTTTTTATAAAGACCTGTTGACTTGTTATTGCAGTCTTCGCGGTTTTGCTCTCGTTATAACTTAAGGTAAATTATCCACCGGATCATAAATTATATCTTGTTGGAGAGTGGCTAGGCATACTCTGTCTCACGCTAGCTACTTAATATTAAAAGAGGAAAGATTTGATTGTTTGTTTATTTGCATTGAATAAGCTCCGGATCTACTGAACCGATTTGAAAGTCTTTCACTGGGAAGCTACAATGTCTCCGGGTGACAGCTTTATTAAAATTTGATTTATAAAAAAAAATTGACACCGCGGGTGGAGCTGCGGAGAAATTATTTTAATAGGTACATAGTTTGCAGATAATAGTTTTGCGACAAAGTTACTCCGAGTAACAGAAAAAACTTTGAAAGGTTATAAAATGGAGAGTCTTATTTATTTATGTTGATGTTTTCATCATTTCCCCATGCCAAGTTTTTTTATCAGGTATCAGGTACTTTTAAAGTTCTCACGTATTTTAAGAATATAAAAATGCTAAGACAAAGAGAACAATGGGATATAAATTTGTTGATTTTCATTGATGCATTATTCATTGAATGAAATTAACAAATATTTTAAAAACAAAATTATTTCGATACTTCGTGTTCTTTACAGGCTTATTCTAATGTTAATTTGGCACAGTACGTCACTTACATACCCAAACATGGCCACCACATGTGGCTAAATCTCCGGCCCAACGTTGTTTGCTAAGGACGGCCTTATATCAGGTTATAAGGTAATAATAATTAAAGTAAACATCCTACGTAACTTTTAACAATTTTAAAGTAAACTAATTTAGTAGGCGTGAGTAAATTTACAGGCAAATTGCCTATCATTTTAATTGCATCGGTTTCTTCTTTCATTAATAAGCAGTAATTTAACACTTGCCTGTAGGCAATTATAACTTGACACTCGGTTTGTAATTGATTTAGTTACAAGCGTCATTTGTTTTATTGTTTGAATTGATAAATAATTTACTGATTAATTTTTTAATAAAACAAAATCGAACAATATATTATATTATCAAGATAATAATATAATGTTCCTGTCGTTGCTCTTTTGTTATTCAATTAATTTTAAATTTAATAATAAAATAATTTCGTCGACTAATTTAAACCCACATTTGTTCGTCTATTTATTATTCACGATGGGTTTTTTTCCACCGATTGAGTGCCGACAATTGATTTCGTGATCGATTTAACGAGAGTGCTTCGCCGTCGTGACATAACAGATGTTTCGTCTTATTACTTTGTGCCGGAATCACTGGACATTGTACTTTCTATCATAAACGATAATAATAGCTTGCATAACGCGCAAAAAATGCAAAATTTATTGGAAAATCGAGAGTGGTCGACGGAAAAAAGTGTCTTGACAATGTTATGTAAGCTAGCTGCCACTAGATGGTTAAATTAATTGTCACGGGTCTTTATTTTTGCTTGAATTTCTGTAGAAGAGAGTATATTATGTTTTAATGGTGCGTGCTTTTTAAGAAGCAATAAAATAATATAAGTTATGTTTATGTTATCTTACATTTAAGAAGTCACATTAACGATACTGCAAAATGGTGCACCATTGACATCTAAGCAAAAACATTCAATTTGAATCGAACATTTAATGGTTAATCGTACCAATTAATCGTACAATTCGCACCGCCATATACAACTCACTGGTAAAATCACACCTCGAGTACCTAATTGAGATATGGGGGACAGCAGCGATAACCACCTTAAAACCTTTACAAAGGACACAAAACAAAATAATTAAAGCACTATTCCACTATCCCCGCCTAACTCCAACAAAACAAATTTATGAAAAATCCAAATTATTAAACCTCGAGCAATTATATACATACTACACTTGCATATTAATTAAAAACATAGTTACAAAATCCATACAAACTAATTTACAATTACACAATAAAGTTATGACCCACAATCTCAGAAACAAAAACAAACTGCAACTAATTAAACCACGTACTAATTACGGTAAGAAAACAATATTATTTGAAGGAGCACAGATGTACAATAAATTACCCGACGATTTGAAAAAATGCAATAATATAAATTCATTTAAAACTAAACTAAAGGCACACGTGTGCTCATTGTTATTCATTAATAAATGAGTAGCAGTATGCACGCGTGTTCCTACAACTGGTTTCATAACATAAGTATCACGTCTTATGTCTACAAATAAGCAAGTTCAGAGGCAAATTGTATTATATTCATGTAGTCACGTTGTATCTCATTTTAAGTGAACTGTAAAGTTTTTATGAGAAATAAAGTTCTTTAAACCTAATGGACGTTAGTGATGTCTAGTTGCAAAAATGAGCCACAAAAATCTATATCGATATGTTTTGACATTAAGAATGCGATGTTAGCAAGAAGGGTAATTGATATCGCCCTTATCGACAAAACGCGTGTCGTCAAGCCGCCGTGCCTGGCCCGGTGATCACGGCCCGAGAAATGGAAAAAATCACGAAACCCTTTGCATGAGCATCGAGTCACGAGATCACTAGGAATGTCTTGTATAACTGAATTTATTTGTAAAACGAACGTGAACGTGACAACCTTGAAGTTTTATGGACTAAACCTTATTATAACCTTTATTGGAAAGCTTCTGATTGCATGTTATGTTTGATCCGAGATTACATTACGGGGTTGATAGATACGAAAACCTTTAGATACATGACATACTGCATTCATTATTGTCATGCAAAATATCTGTATATAGGTAGTTGATATCTATTCCTAGTATATACGATTTTTAGATAACAAGGCAAATGGACGTTTTAAAATATTAAACAAATTTAAATGTTTTCCGATTTTGTTACGTTCCGGTCAATTTATAGTAAATACCGAGGTTGATACGTTCGTAAACCTGTCAACTGTTCAAACGATGGCTTTATTGAGTGAAAACATGTTCCGGCTTAGGGTTGCCAAACGGTCGACAGACAATTTGGTTTAAGCAGTTTGTTGCAAAACTGGTTGACAATTTCCTTTGGTAAATACGCAAAATCAATCACTCTTAAATCAATCTTGTACTAATGTGTCTAGTATCTTAAGTTCACACTGTATATTTTTTTTGTCTTTTTTTTGCATTGATAACCCTACGGTACTTAAATACTGAATTGAAACTTGGAAAAGCCAAAATGTATTTGTTTCTACGCAGCTGTCGGTCGATTCAAAGCTAATATTATTTGTTAGCTACATAAACAAATGATTTATATTGAAAATAGCTGATGCGTGCATTTTACGTAATACAACACATTTAACAACGCTTTATTTGTAAAAGGGTCATTTAAATATTCTTCTACGACTGTCTCATATTCTTTGGGTGATTGCGATTATGAATGACATATACGAGTACATAGAACGTTATACCGGTTTATTACATAACGATATTGAGATCTTAATATAATATTTCCTAGTCATGTATCAGTTAGACTTGCCAAAATAGAGATGTTCTTTGATAGACACGTTACATTGTTACCTTATGTAAGTGTCAATATATGAATTGATTTAAACACATCGTTGATATTAATATTAACACGAAATTCGTAATTTTTGATTTCAAAATCAAAAGATCGCAGAAAAGAAATACAGAACTGAAAATGTTTATTGGCTGTTACAAAAAGCTTCTCAATACGCGATAAGTGGTATCGACAGCGACGCGTGGTCTTAAATATGTAGTCAGTTTATACTCTTGGGTCTGCCAAGTGATCCGTCAAGCCGGCCTCTCCAGTAAATACTTGAGTGAAGCGAACGGTGTCACGGCACAGACATATTGCAGATTGTCGCCCGTGCAAACGATATGTCACATGTAAGCCCGTTACGTTCGTTCGCGGAGAGATTAAGCAGACGCGAAACGTTTCTAAAATGTGGGACACCAAAGGATTATACGTCACTAAACGGATTTAGTTTTTTCCCTTTTGCTGTGGTTATATCTTTGTGTATGTATTAAACAAGTCAGGTGAAAGAGATGTTTTTTTTTAATGAGGAAAAATCTGTTTGTTACTTTAGCAGATTTATTGAAAATCTTTAAAAGAATGAAAAGTAAAATCAATGCAGTAAATTTAGCCTTCAAGTATCTGAAGTCGTCGGTTTATAAATCAATTATTTAAATATATTCAATTGTATCTTAGCTGGAAAACCATACCTATATCTTATATTGTTGTTGTTAAAGTTATATCCGAGATAAAATGATACGTAAATTGAGTCTCAATATAGTGCATTTCATACAGCGCTAATGGACAGGATGCCAGTTAAAACGACTGCTCGGCCGTCTTTCTCCCGTGGCGATTACATTGTTGCTTTGTAAACGGACAAGCACAAGTATAACACGGCCCCTAAGATCATCTAGGGGTTATTCTGTAAGTCCAAACAAAACAACCTGGCATGACGCGGATTATTATAGTTGAAGAATCTAGGGTCGCCAAATCTTTTTTGTGTTCTGAGAGTCACCGAAGTGTTGGTATACACGTTTTAGGCCAAATAACAGGTTTTTTTTTTTTTTAAAACGGCACCCGCACTAAGCAATTTAATCCTTGTGTCGCGGGAAGGGGAAAGAACACCCAAATTATAGTAATTTAAATTATAGTAAGTCAACAGCCTCTCTTAACCCGACTTAGTGACTAAGGCCCCTGGGCGGAATAAGAGCGTAATTGGACACATCCGAGCACGCGCGACCGCGCAACACATTTATGCGAAGTCGCGACACGGAACCCTTTGGTGTCGCCGGCAAAGACGCGACATTATGTCGCGTGTCACCTCAATAATTTCTGCATATTCTTTTTTCCCCGAATTTTGATTTCGCTCGTCAGCTGCGATACTAATGATTTCATTGCGATATACCGCAATGAAGTGCAAATAAAAGATATTCTGTCCATGGGTTTACAGTTTTATATTTTTTCGCGAATAGTTGCAACTGGACCCGTGGTTAATCGCAAGTCACGCTCATAGATCCCATTAATCGTTTCACACTTTCCCGTTAAGAATAAGAGCGTTATTATTATAGAGTTGTCTCGATTGCGTCCGTTCTGTCCGATATGTTGATCGTGCATTCGTTGGTCCGATGCACTCAGTCAGCTTTTTGCTGATTCTGAATTGCAAAGCGATTGAATACGGCATCTCGTTTCCAAACAATGGGGGCTTTGTATTGCATTTGGAGATTCCGATTGTATTTTACAATACACGATAGGGGAGATCTGTGATTTACTTATCGCAAATCTTGATTGTGTAAGTACGTTATATTTTTTTCGATCCCTGCTCCAAATGAGGACGCAAATTTGGACATTAAAGTTAAATGATTCATCTTTATTCCTAGAGTTTTTAGATTTTGTTTTAGTAATATCTGCTTTTTTAAATTTACCTACGTTTCATGACAAATTTAAAGCCAGAGTCATTATTCAGGTGATTAGTCGTTACTGAAAACATAGTTTTGACTTCATTACCAACTGCAAAAACGTGTACAATAAAAGTTTTGAAAGATATCGAGATACTTCCGTACATACTTCTTAGAAATAAGACACAAAAACTAAATTTGTGGTTGAAATGCAATTTAACTTGGTGTAGGCCGGAAAAATCTCGAATTGCAAATGAATCATTCGGCTTAGTTGTTTGGTTATTTCGTCTTATGTCCCTGGTCATTGGTTTAACACGTTTTTTCTTCCGTTGCAAGACAATCAGAGCGCGTCCCGGGTACCGTACCGTTTTATGTTGCTCAGTGGCTACTCATTCGCCGATTAACCGACTCCGACCGACCAGAACGATGTATAATGAGTTTATTGTAGTCTCGAACACGCCTACGCTCTAAGATTTATCTTTATGGGATGTATGTGAATTTAGTTGCAAATATGATGCTATAATATTATGTTAATACTTTTTGGGATGCAAATAGGTGAAAGGAAGGTTTATGCATTGTTTTGCTTAGTATACAGTATGCTTTTCCGAAAACTTGATTTTAGTTGCAACATTTAAGCACGGGTATTTTATATTTTGATCCATTGTTCTTATTTATCTTTTTTTTAATGCGTTGTTTTAATCAATTCGTTTCTCTTTCCCAGGTATGTACCGTCTATTCTCGGCTCAATATACATAGGAAATCAATTCGGTACGTAGAAAGCGTCACATCTGGAGTGGTGTCATTACATCAGCCATCGACTGGCCGTGGGAGTGGACATGTGTATCCTATGGCTATTCTCGGGTGCCCGCAGCGATTACTCTATCGTAAATTAGTCGTTGGCGTTCAATTTGCGATAACACAGTAGTAGGTCCGATGTAACTCGTAAATAGCAGCGGGTCTAAGGTCCGACTCATCCAGTCACGAATGGGTTAAGTTATTGCTTCTCGATGCCTATAAATTATGATCATTAATCAATTTATGTGACTAATTGGCGTTTAATGCTTTCGTATTTTAGTCGTTGTTTGTATATGTTTTGTAGATTGGTGTTGATGTTCATATGATTGTATAATGACTTGAATTTTTTTTAAACCATCAACTCCCAAATTCGCCAGAGCCTGGCAACTGATAAACATACTTAGATTTATAAATATATACATATTATAGATAAATTACACCCAGACACAGAACAAATGCTGTGTGTTGTGTTCTTCACACAAATAATTGTCCTAAGTGGGAATCGAACCTGACCTCCGGCTTCAGTCAGGGTCACTAACCGCTAGACTAACAGGCTCGTCAGACCAATTAATTGGCCCAGCTTAATAGTTTTTAATCAGAAATAGGTGATGGTTTGACTATGCGAATCTTTTGTTGTAATATTCGTGCCGTCATACCTATGGGTATTTGAAACTTCAATACGAATAACATAAGCTATCACTGGTCTGTTTAGTTTCACAATTCAACCACATCTATTATATATAATTCCAGTGTCACGATGTTTGTCCGGGATTAACTCCGAAACTACTGAACCGATTTTAATCAAATTTTCACACCTTGTGCAGTTTAATCCAACTTGAAAGATAGGATAGCTTACATATCAAATATCAAAAAAATGATACCGTGGGCGGAGCAGCGGGAAACAGCTAGTTTTCTATGAAAATCTATTCGCATTCCCATTTAAAATAGCAAATCACATAATGCCACATGGAGCTGAATTAAGCACCATGGCATGTTCATGTCATTTCGTGGTGGCACTCTTAAACCCGTCAATCATGGCGTTTGTACCACGAATTACGGCAGTGTGTCATGCGAAACTGAGCCAACATGTAAATTAATGTGATATTTCGCGTGTTTGTTGTGTTTTTTCGTGAATTTGTATTGTGATGTGTGTGAGCTAACGAAATTGGGTTGTCTAGTACCTACTTACTTTTTTGCTGGTGGTTTTTGAAAGTTCAAAAGTAGTGAAAGAAAGAATAAGATGTTATATTATAAACTTATCTACACGAAAAAATATCATTTGACCATTATAAGCTTATTAATTTCAAACTAAAAATAATAATATACCTAAGTCTTGTCATTCGTGATTCGGTATTTTGAAATATATGTTTTCCCATCACATAATCACAGGCCAAAACTCATTACAATCACGATTTACAAAAACCTCAATACTTAATCACCAGATTGCACTATTTTGCAACATTTAATAACCACGTTCGTGGACTTTCTTCGTAGTCGTCGGTCACCAGTCATAGGTCAGCGCTGCGCAGGCGCATACGTTTTCATTGCTACGAGCACAGTTAGCGCACAATTTGCGAGTAATCCTGCGCTACGTTCCCACGTTTTGTACACCTGTATGAGATTGCGGTTCTACGAATATTGATGTTGAAGTGTTTCGTCGGCTGTTTAGGATGAGTTATTTAGGTTGAATTAGAACTGGATGTCGAAAGCTATCAGATTTAATGACTTCTCTGTAATTGAAGAGTAAGGCTAGATTATGTTTGGGTCTGAAAAGATTTCTAAAATTTTCAATTTTTTTTGCCTTTCTAAGGTGTGCATAACATGTTGTCAACAACTTTAAGTTAGCCATTTTGTTTCGATGTGAGACGGACCAATAAACAAGCTCCATTTCGCATTTAGCTATCACAACTAATATAATTCGCTTTCACGAGCATAAAATAATATTTATCCTCACATTTCTCTCACGGCTAGAAACGCCCCATCAAATCCATAGCAGCGTTGCCTCCAGCTTGGTTTCTTAGTATGCACTCTTCACCATTATTTCGTGGCATCAGGTTACACATGCAGTAATTTGGTGTTCGGATATAACGCAACGTGTTAATCACGCGGGGTAAAGGTGGCCGACAGACGTGCCGAGTTGCCGACTGCTAGCCGACAGCCGCACACCTTAGATTGTAATTTATTACTCAGACCTGGGTTTTTGCTTGGCTGTGATTGGTTTCGAAAACTAGGATTTCATGGAGTTTGCGTATTTTGAATGTAGTTTTTAACTTTGGGTGTCTATTGTTTAGGTTTTGTTTGTTATTATTAATTGTCTTGTAATCTGAGGTGATCGTTTTGATAAATTTCGATGACTTCTAATGACTCACTTTGAGATCCAATAAATAATTCAAAAGTAGGTTCGTATCACGCCATATAGTAGGTGTTTATGAGAGTTGAATAAATTAACTTGGAAGTTACCAATTGTAATTACTGACGCTAATACATTGAACGTGGAAAACTTAATTAGAAATAAAACATACAATGAAAATAATAAAGAAATAAATTTATTTTATGTATTTACATGATTTGTCATGTAAATACATAAAATAACTAATAAATAAAATACTTTTAAAAATAAAAAAATAAAATGCTTTTAAATAAAAAATCTTTCGGGTGATCTCAAAATACTGTTAAGTGATAATTAAATAAATTTCCATCCCAGCCTCCCACTGTCGAAAAGTGAAAACGAATTCTTATAATACAGTACAATAAAATATTTGTCGAGAAATAACACAATTAATCCAGTTTAAAAGGCAAATCCGTTTCCTGTTTGTTTTGTTACATTCAAAATGTTCAATTTAATTAAATACTTATTAAAATGAGATCAACTTGCGACAACCAGCATAATTAATTGCCTGATGTTAATTTTTAATTTATCGGACAAGCACAGCTAGTTAAAAAACCTTTAGACATGTTTTAAGTGAAATCCGAAGTGACACTCGTAATTATAAAAACATGAATTGAACACTCTCAGTAACTATAATTCTTGGTATCGATAATTCCGAGATATAATTTAATATTCCGATACAAAATAAATGTCACAACTCATTTAGATATCTCGTTGTAAGATAAGATCTCGCTATAAACCACTCGATTACGATTTAATCTAGTTAAAACAACATTGCTCAGAAGAACTACGATTTATTATCGAATGTTTGTTTTAAACTAATCGATTTAATTATTTCCGAAAGCTTTTAAGTTTCACGCCGTATCATTATTTTTTATTGCTGTTAATTTATGCTAATGTCATATTTTACACCGATATCTTAAATCATAACTGTTATGTTAACATTAGCGGAATATTGTGTATCCGCCGATTCGTTTTATGTGTATTTTAACAAGCTTTTATTTGGTTTAATCGGATTCATTTCGAGCGGACGTAGATGCGATAAAAAGGATTAAATGATTTTGTAGAGTCAGTAAACAACAGTCATCTGCAAGCCACATGTAATTAGCTTTCACCTCGAACCACCTAATTGCGTAAGAATATGATGAGTGTAATGTAATTCAAGCTCATTAGTTAGTAAAATCGTTCAATCACTCTTTGTTACTTTCTAACACAAATGAGTAGGTACTAACAGTGCGGAAGCACTGCGGCTCTCCACATCATAAATCTCGACCTATCTCGATCGGTATATTTCTCCAGCACCTAGAAACGAGTCGCGGATTGTCAGCGGAAGCGGTTTGATAATATATCGCCTAATTAACCGAGACGTGCTCGAACAAAGCCGCCTTTCTATTAAAATATCGTTTTGACACCACACGATCGCTTGTCACTTTTCACGATCATCGGATGTCCGATCACGAGAGACCACTTTGAATTAATTAAGTACGATTAATGAAACAACCATATCAATTAGTGTCACAATCGAGTGCACAATCGATTAAAATCGATTGACCGATGGGCGTCTCGTCTCGTCGTCGTGATTATGCGGCGTCCCACGCGATCGTTACATTCGATTCGTAAGACAATAAATGCAATTACAAGTTATTTACATTGAGTTTTAGGCCAGTATACATTGTGAGTGGATCAATTGAGCCGTCTTGCCTTTTACGTGCATTCTGTGCGATTGCTTGGCCTCTGATGTTTGCGCTGTATTCGTACTGCGAACGCGTTGGATTGAATTAATGAATGTTTTTCACGTAATCGCTTATTTATCGTTGTGGGCTTTGAGCTCCGTGAATTTATAGTTCTCTACAAACCGCTTAACGAGGTTTCGATATTTGAACTTACAAAGAAGATCATACGATTTGCTTTGTAAGGCAAAATATTTTTTTAATCTTGCGTGACTTTAAAATGGAATTCTTTCCTCAAAATAAAATGTTGCTACCCTATCTAACTTCCTAAAGATTTGTCTCCTTTTATATATCAAATGCATTTTAAATATGTAATAGTATCTTGGTATTTATGAGATCTATACCTACCCTTCTCTCAACTAGGCTAAGAATTCTCCACAAAGTGTTCTATTTGAACAACCCTTGTACTACCCTCCAAAGCCTACAAGCCAGTATCTATAAGAATACAAGTAAGCTGATAAGGTTGGCAGGTCGCCAGCGCCATGCGGGATATTGATTGATGGCGGCTGTCAGTCTACGGAACCACACTGATCCGCTTCACAATGCCTTTTAATATGACAGCATAATCTACTGCCAGTTACCAAAATTCTTCTTCTCTCCTAACTTGTTTAAACTCCAATTTGTAGCGTATTCAGAATTTAGCACACCATTTGGTAGTTTTTTTTATTTACTGATGCAATTATTTTGTTTGACAGTATTATGAAACATATATATGTAAAACCGAAATATTTCGAAACGTTGTTTTCTCGTGATGGGAGAAAACGGTAGTATCATTTTAATTAAAATTATCTCAAAATCATATTACATCAAAGTTTTCATTAGTCTATATTCGTTTTAATATAGTCTTTAATTATTTTTCTAATAAAAATTGAAGGTTGCTTTCGTAATGTATTTTAATATGCTCATATAAGCAAGGGCTCCTAAAGCAGTAAAAACTAATCAAATCTGTTTCATTTGATGCTTTACTTTAGAATCGTGGGTGTCTAAATTAAGATTAGCAATTAAAGTTTTATGTCGAACTATAATATTTTGACGTAGACTTAGTTACTTTTGACTCATATTTTATTATAGGAGATGAAATTTTATGAACTTATTTATTTCTGGACTAGCATCTTCGTTTTAATATTGTTTTAATATTTTTAATACAGTACGTCTGATAATCTATCTGTAGCACTGTTAACAAGAATTGAACTCTTGCCTTTTAGCTTAGCACAAACAAAGCAAACACAAGCATTTAGCTTATTTAGCAAGAGGGGTTAACAGAATACTAGTAATTGCAAAGTAATTTTAATTTCTTTACTGAGTAAACAATCTTGCGTACGGAACAATGTTCATTAAACATTGTTCTCTACGCATACGTCACACGTTAAAAATATCTCTATAAAAAGCTTTTTACACAAAATGTGCTGTGAAATAACCATAAATAACTATCAAATTATAAAGAGATGCTTTCTAACATTTTAGCGCCGACATAGAACAGTTTAAACTTAAAAGGGTCATCGGAGTCATTACCACTCAATATTAAAGTTATATTAATAACTGCACTAATATCCAATGATGGGGTCACACCATTAACCCCGCAGTTTATAGAGTAATATGTGTAGTTAGTCTATCGGCACTCTATCACCTAGTATTATTAAGTGCATAAGTTTATAGTATCCCTAATCTTTATTGATACTTAATTTTTATTTCTTTAACTATATGAACATCTTTCGCGTTGGAAAAAAGGGGCGAGTTTACGAACTGAAAACAGAGCGTTTCACGTTTCACAAGTTGAGAACGGATCGATAACTGCACATAATTGGGTAAAATAAAAAAATAAAAATACAAATGAAATAGCTGGCATATAAATGCCCCACTTGCTTCCATTTTTCTTGGATTGTAGATTTCCTCACGATTTTTCCTTCACCTTTTGTCAATGAGGTCTTATAATGATTACGAAAGTACACATAACTTCGAAAAATCACATTGGTACTTCCCTGGGTTCCATTCCGAACCTGCATCCATGTGCATCAAATCTGGTCATTGAACCGCTAGGCCACCACGACATTTTTGAAACCAAAAAATCAAAGCAAAATTATTATAAAAGCGAAAGCGAAAGTAACTATGTCTGTCTGTCTGTTACGCTTTTACGGCTAAACCGCTGAACAAATTTTGATGATACTAAGTAGGTATGGGGTGAGCTTGGGTCCCAAAAAATAACAGAAGCTATTTAGCTGCGATAACCGACACCGTCGCTGCAATTAACATATTATCTCAGAAAGACAATTGTATAATTTTACCCATAATAGTTTTAATAGATTCGCTCCATACTACAGAACTTTTCGGCCGATGTATCTTGGCGAGCAAAAAAAGCGATAGAAGATATTGTAGTCTCCTTCCCACCCACCGTTTATTTGTATTTGCATCTCACGCTGTCTTGTAGCTCTTTTCAGAGTCGCCTAGATCCGCCGCCCGTATTTCATACAGACAGTGTAAAAGCCGAACATCAATATTGTGCATGTGTCGCATGCTATAGTTTCTATAGGACAACGGATGACGATGCAATACTATAAAGGAAGTTTAATCTTCGAGAGGATATTGGTTGCTTTTTGTTTCCACTTGTATTCATTGAAATATTGCTATCATTTTAATGTTATTGCTGCCGTATTGTTTGAATTACTTTCTTTTGTTTCAAAGATTTATTCAACTTCCTGCAACTGTAAAATGACGTATTCATACCTAATTAGGTACTTTTTTTTTGTAAATTCAAAGAGTTAATTTCTCATCGGGGTGTTATATTTCGTTTATTATAAGGATTTTGGGACTAAACACACAACAAGTAACAAAAAACTATTTTTTAAAGGCAAGTAAAAAAATATTAAATTTTCATTTTTTTTATTTAAGCTTTTTGGTGTCCCACTGCTTGGAAAAGGTCTCCCACAACTTACTTCAGGCCCCTCGGTCTTGAGCCAGTTCCAGGTCCCACTAATCTGGCAAGAAGCGTCTATTTGGCCTATGCCGATTTGTTTTTAAATTCACATCTTTTTTTGTGCATATTATTATCAGAGTAAATCAAGGCAATTTTACATGCTTATAATTTACGAGGGCACCTTACTGTATAATACCTGAGTCACGGCACTTACAAATCAAGCCAATTCTAATTCAATAAAAGATTAACTTCGTTGGTAAAAAACTAGTACTTTCTATACAATGGTGCGGCCTAGTTTAATATTGACATTGATTGATTTTTTATTCTTATTGGGTACCTACTTACAAGATGGAATTTAAAAATAGCATCTGAGTTCTGTCAGAACAAATCCTACTTTCATATTTGATAAAGCTTGATTTTATCATTTTATTCTCCTTTTTTAGATATCCAAACTAATATTATAAATGCGAAAGTAACTCTGTCTGTCTGTCTTTCTGTCTGTCTGTCTGTCTGTCTTTGCTTCACGCCTAAACTACTGAACCGATTTGTGTGAAATTTGGTACAGACATAGTTTGGAACTTGAGAAAGGACATAGGATAGTTTTTATAACAAAAAATAAAATAAAATTTATTCCGGACATACAGCGCCATCTATTGGTCAAGAGTCGGCATCAATTCAGTACCAAAAATCTGCCAGAAGTCACTATTCCACGCGAACGAAGTCGCGGGCAAAAGCTAGTGCTAGAATACTTTAACAAACTGTTACAGATATTTAATTAATTTGCATAGAAATATGTTATAAAATAAGATATATTAGATTCATGCGTTTATTTTAACAGAAATAAATTAAATTTTAATAGTTATTGAACTGATGCGTCATCACAGATGTGTCTAATATTATGTATGACATCTAGAAGGAAGCTGTACAAATAGGTAAAATAAGTTCATAAATTCATAATCACTAATATATTGAATTAAAACTAAATTTATGTTTTCCTTTATTATTTTGTACATAACTCGGTGTTGTTTGTGTTTTTCCTGCAAAAAATTATAAAAGGATATTTCATATATTTTTTAAATTGAATATTCATTTGTTTTTTTAATTTGGTATCCTACTGTGACAGTCATTTTTGCGGCGTAGTACTTTTTTAATTATTAACCTTATAGCGATTTCATATAACGAATTATTTTTCTTAAATTTATAGAAATAATGAATATTTATAACTGAGTGGTAATAACTTGTAATTCAAATATATTATTAAAAATGTAATCTTTATTTAGCCTACATATAAAATTTTATCCAATTTATTCATGTTATTAAAAGATAACAGGCAAAAAACGAAATCCCCATTTCCTTTATATGGTAATATTAATTATTGTATCACAGTTCGATGACTTAATTAATTAAACTAAAGCTCGCGTTTTAAGTCGACTTATCGAATGAAAGGCTAATAAAATTGTGTTTTTAAGAGAACTGCTTCTGACAGTTGTGTGTCGTGATATTAATTAACCCATATTTATATTGGTGATTATAACGCCTGTCTTAATGTATAGGAGATGTTATCGCGTGCAACGCCTTAATAAATTATTGAACATACTGCACAACAAACATTCAATGTTACCCATTAACACCGCCCACGACTCCCCAACAAATAATACAACACATCGCTCACGCGTTAGTACATTACCGCTTTAGTTACGAGCCTATAACAATCACCCTATATTAAACCTTCAATGGTTACAATACATTTAGGTTTCGTCTAATATTGTGTGTTTTAAAGTAAAGGTGGGGTTGTAGACGCCCAGCAGACGGCGGCTTTGAGTTCAATGACCTGTTTTCGTGCCTGAACTATATCTAGATGTGTCGATTGAATTTAACGCTAAGCTGACAAGGGAATCGTGGATATATAAAAGACCTAATATAAGTCGTGATGCTCTGGCTAGTAGCTCTAATGCTGTTTGATAGAATTTCAACCGGGGTAATGTGACCTATAATAACCAATTTCAGTGGAATAAGGAAATGTAAAATGGGTAGATTAGTAGGCTTTTTTTTAATATCTATATAAAATAATCCGTATTAACATCGCACTCAACGGTACTTAAGTTTAGATTTATTAACAAGAGAGCAATTAAATAGCACTAAAATCTTTTCACTCATCTACTTCTAATAACTTTTAAGAATGTATTGAATAATTAAAAAGTCTTAAAATCGACTAATGGTTCGGTACTAAATCAATTATAAATAAATTTATTTATAGTTTGTTAACGAGGTCGTCGTTATTTATTAAACACTAGCTACTGCCCGCGACTTCGTCTGCGTGGACTTCAGAATTGGGTCCAAAAAGAAATGAAAAATGTGAAAGTAATGAAAAATGGAATAAAATTTTCACCCGTGTTATAGCTTGCGCTGTAATAGAGAAAAATGCCAAATTTGTAAGCTCTCTACCCACTGCTTAGCTCGTAAACAATTTTCAATTTTCCCTCGGGAACTACTTAAAGAATCGGGGTAAAAGGTGCATGTCATGCATGCCAAATTTCATCCAAATCCGTTTAGCCGTTTTTTGCGTGATTGAGTAACAAACATCCAAACATCCACACTTTCACATTTATAATATTGAAAAACTGTAATGGTAAATATAGCAGTTAAATAACGTTACTGTATTTAAAAGCTATGGCCATAACCTTAAAAATATGACGTCGAAAGAAAGGGGTGGACATTAGACAGGGGTAGAGGTGATTGAACTTAGTATTATGGAAAGCTGTGCGTATATCGATAAAGAGTACGATTGCCCTTCATAATATATTTAGGAATATTAGTCGATGTGTTTATAATCTATTTTTGTAACTGTCTTAGATACAGTGGCTACACACTAGTTTGGAGTATTAATATGTAAATAGGTTTAAAGCACAAATCGTCCTTAAATTTAATAATTAGTTTTGTTTTCATGTATGTTTTTGCTTGCGTTTATTAAACAGATTTAGTAAAAAATATGTATTTGTTAGTTAAAGTATAACCTACTGGTGTCTAATTAAGAGGTTCTCTCATCCGTAAACAAATGTTTAAGTCTCTTGCATAAAATGCTATTAAAACCTTGAATGCTCTGGAAATCAGAGCATAATTTAAAATGAAAATAACAGCGGCGAAAATATGTCGTCTCATGAAAATTTCCAACGTTCTGCTCCGACTGGTACTCGAGTGGTCTTATTAGTAGAGATGTTTCAAAATGCCCGGAATTTTGCTTCAGAAATACAGCGGATTTTCTCTTGTAAAACTTTTTCTTATTTCCACCGTCTGACACTCAAATATGGGAAAACTTGTAGCGGTGCTCGCCACTTGAAAATGACTTTGCAATAGGATTTACAGAATTTTTCGTAAGTTCTTATTTGAATTTTACCTGTTCGGTTTGCTGTATAATCTTTTTAGCAAACCTTGTGTGTAGCTTTAACCACAGTTTGTGAGTAAACAGAGATTCTGCAAAAGCTTTTCAATTGGAATCTTGAGGATTTATTTTACTGGAGTCAGTAAAACCTAACAAGTTGGCAAATGAGCAAAATGTTACAACAAATTGCAATGGACAGTTCTATTAGAAGACCTCAAGTGACGTCTATGTTGAAATACCAGTATCCAACGTACCCATGTCGGAAGATCTCGAGTTTAATCTAATCTCCGTGTATCTTCTAATTGCATCCTGTTGCATGGATATCCTGATTATTTGTCTAACCTAGTTACATTGTTAAACGGTTATTGTGTACCTTTATTTCCTGAACATTAACCTGCTTTTGAAATGCGTAATTTGGTAGCACCGTTAACTAAGCTTGAATGGCTCTTAACAAAGACGTGAGCACTCGTGCAGTTGTTTATGCACGTCAAATAATGTGTTCAAGCTGTCAAGAACCAACATTATTCGTGTCAAATTGGAGCGTTCTTCAATTTATTTGCTAAACTTAGTTATTGCGGCTACGCTCTACATTATAGCATTAAAAAAATGATTCTACGGGATGAACCACCTCTTTTCTCCCATCTAACACGTTTTAAGGCTCGGTTGTATATTGAGGTATATTAAAGTCAGACTTGGTCCACACAATTCGCTCGATTATCCGTATATCTTCAAAGCATATCAACAAGGGGTCGATCAGATGAATATCACTTTCGAGAAGAGCGGGCGTTTACCAGTAAATATGTTAAAGTATTTCACTTTATCTAACTAAATTATCAATAACGAACATCTCATATTATAATTTCTATTATATGTAAATGTTGTTGTATTCCTAATCGGAGTCATGTAATCTTGTTGATTTTTATTCTTGTATTTATTTTGGTCCTTGGTTTGTAGTACCGTTTTTAATTATCAAATGCATGATATTTCAAACAATAGCGTTTGAACACGAAAAGTGTACACAAACATACGTGTGTATGTATACCTATACCAATAACAACCACGAAACATCAAGAAACAGTTAGTAATGCGCAAAAGTAGGTCTTATTTCTTGCGGGCTATAGTCCTTTTTGCTTATATAACAGAAGATGTAGGTTTTGCATTTTCTACGCAGGTGCAAAATAAGAAAAATGCAGGGATATGTCGGAACAAAGAACACGTCGGTAGTCATCTGTTTAGCTGCACACGAGAGTGTTAGTAGAGTGTGTGTGCTCTTGAAATTATCATATGCAGCCTTTGTTTCGCTGTCCTTGGATAACGCTAATTTGAAAAAGAAGGCATGAAGCTAACAGGATATGATTTGGATTGGTCTTTTTGGTCATTAACCGTCGCGTCATCACTGCTTGTTCAGTGTAGCAAAGCGTCAATCATACTGCGCAAACGTATAAGTAATAAAGAAAAAGCCTATGAAGTGCATCTATAATAGCGAATGGCATTCGTATATTGGTTGGAAAAAACGTTTCAAACAAAAAAAAATTTTGAAAATCGGTAATCAATTTACGTAGATATCGGTGGACAAAAAAAACACACATAGGTACAGTCGTACATAGAACCTCCTTCTTTTTGGAAATCGGTTAAAAAAATCTACTCGTCTTAGGTAGGTACGTATGTATCAATAGAAAGCAAAATATACGGTTTTTAGAGTTACGAGGCGCAAAGAGGCTTAGATAAAAGGCGCAAAAAAGGGTAAGTAACTAAGTTATTTAATTAGCCGATCTAGGTATAGTGTAGCATTATATTAGAAAGTGAGAAGTATCGGACAAACAATAACATTACAAGTAAAAAATATGCTTAATAATGATCCATCCGAAATTAGAACTGACTGAGATTTATTACTGTCACGAAACTACTATTTAATGACCGTTGATTTACAAACTTATGAATACAGCTCCGAAAATATATTTACTTACCTAATAAAGAAGCAAATGTGAGTTTCTAGCTGTATAATTAAAGTTGCAGTGTACAATAGACATATGAAATGAAATCGTAGGTGAAAGAAGGTACCGAGTAATTTGAGCCTCGCAACAAAGAATGTGTAAGTACTCGTAATTTCATCCAATTTAACTTTTTTTCTCCAGTCGCTGGTCGGCGCGTTAAGTAGCACCTCTCTAACAATCGAAAGGATAGGATTGTTAGATGCTAACCAATTATAAAATTCTCGTTTATCATTAGGTACCTACTTGTATGAAGATTTCTACGTTTCTGCGAATTTTGCGTATAGTTTAACACTTTTTATGAAAGATGTGCGAATAATTAAGTAATCTTGTAAAGTTATAATAACAATTAATTAAGTTTTCAAAAGATTAAAATAATGTTCCCAACCAAAGGGTATTACCGGCAGAAAAAAATAAATACACAAAACTGTGTGTGTTGGAAATTCTTGGTAGGAGGACAGTTTGTTGATTGCGAAATTCTGTCCTTGTTTATCAGCTCTTGTATAGCGCTAGATACAGTAAAGTGGGAAGCCAGGGTCACGGGATCAAACCACTCAAAGCTAGTCTAGTTACCACTATATACCTACAATTCCTGTATCTACTTATACAGAAGCAGGAAAATAATGGGTTGTGTTTTACAACATCACAATAATTATATTAGTTTGAATCCTGTAACTATGATTGTCTGTCGTAAAAGTTGAATTTATATATTACCAGTTTCCAATAAGCTACTTGTAAGGGAGTTTGTGTCTATACCATTAAACTTAAGCTCTTTAGATAAGCTAGCTGGGAACAGTAAGTCATCCATAATGGAAAAAGAAATTAAAGAAACTCATAACAAAAGTATAATTCACATCATAAACTTAACAATAAGAAATGTTGACGTTGAAACTAATAAGGAAGTAACAGTTCCGGCTGTAAGCTATTACAATCTTCAGAATTTGTTGATAAACGTTTATGAACTTGTTTTTATACGTACAAACCTTTAAAGTTGTATCGTAAAGTCAGCCTTTTATATATGCGTAACTGTAAAACTTGATGAATCTTTGCTTATAATTTTCACTCTATTATTGTCAAACAAGAAAATACCTCCGATAGAAGATCGGCTATGTTATGTGGGAAAAATCTTGGTAATTCTGAAGAAAGACAAAATATATTTTCCCAAAATGATAACCTTTTTATTACGAAGGTAAAAATGCTTCCAAATATGGTACCCAAAAGAATTCCGTGTCTGAATTTACCTTAAAATTTCCGAAACGTGTACAAAATTAACATTAAAATAGGAATCTAATTAGAGAAAATGGGAATACACATGGCTGGAACACAGCGCGTGAACAGATTAGAATACGGTGGCAATTGAAGCAGGTTTTAATCTGACGTGTAAGTGAGATGCTGCTACGTGCATTGTATCGCGCTGTCTCCCTTGCACAACGGCAACAGTCCTGCTTGAAGAGTTCATGGTACAGATTAAAGTTCGCGGCGATTGAAGCCGGCACGACGATACACGCTTGACAGTTGCAGGAACCTCGATATACTTGCCGAGAAGTTTATAATTAAATTCTAATTCATTGGCTTCCGAGGAAAGTTTTCTTTGCATGAACTTAACCTTTGTACTGGTTTAATTTAGAACTTCTTCATAAGAAATTGTTTCGTAGATATTTTCACGGGACACAGGATTTTTGTAAAAAATACGAGCTGCACCCTGCGGTTTTCCTGATAACTAATTTTTTCAGGATAAAATGTAGCCGAAGTGGTAATCTAGAATGACAGCTAAGTCCATACCAAATTTTGTCAAAATGAACTAATTGAATAGAGATGCTCCCTTTTGAGACTGAAGTGGTATCAAACTTACACACTCACAAGCTTTCGCCTATATTGAGTAGGGTGGTCATTCAGGAATAAGTCTTTGTTCATATTATCATTCCTAAACTTAGCATTATTGAAATGTCAGTTACCTAGCGGCGATCGAAAACCAATGAAGTTAAATGATGTGCAAAGCCATTGAGCCAATCGGTTTATAAAATATGAAAGCTTCGCGCAGATAACTAGGCTTTAAATATCTAAATGGCTATAGGGAATAACAACGTCAAGTCAGACAATCCCGTGGGAGGTGATAGGCACTTACATCGAGCACTAGCCTTGTCACTGCCTCCTACCTAGGTCCATTGTTATCTCCAACAGCTTGTTATCGAATCGTGTCTCTTTAAAACTCCACATAATTGGATGATTTGGAATTATTGCTTATTTTAGATAAGGATATCTAAAACTTAATTCGGTTTTTGATATCGATAGATTGCATGATGGATTTTACCATTATTCTCAGAAGAGTTATTACAAGATACAGTGAAACCATATTACAGACGGCAATAAACTTTATTGCCATATAACTGAATTAATGCATGTGTAATAATTTAATTCGTTATGACTTATAGCCAGTACATGGAACACAGTGACTGCCGACATTCGAATTATCTTGGATACCGAGAAACGCACATATCCCAGCATGTACTAGTGCGGAACTGATAAAGAGTAGCCGTAAATCCGAGTTAACACACTCGAGACATTCAACTGTTCTTACAACCACTATCTGCCGTTGTCAACAGACTTACGTTCCTGTGAAACATGCGCCGACACAGAAAATCAATATGAGCTAACCTAGACTGGAAGTTTATCTGACCGCGATTCGAGCCACAAATCAACTATGCAAATTGCTTTATTTTTTATTCACGAGCTAATGGTTCTTACGCAGTTTAAAAGGGCGCCCGCGGCTGCTATTGATTTAACTCTCATAATAAATACAACTCTTATCTTAATAGTTCTTGTAAACATGCCAAATTGTTAAATTTTGACAGTAATATTATAGAGCAGACGTTAATTACAAGGTGTAAATAATAGTTTATCATTGATTCCCATTAAATTTAAATTGTTGAGAAAGTGCACAATCGTTGGTCACTGTTACAACGTAATGTATTGCCTTTCATTTGAAAACGAAGAGCGGTTTCTCCTGGCGTTCCGCGTATGATAAAGTTACGCGGTCTCTCATTACCGCAGATATCATTAACTTGGTCTCATTACTCGTGGCGTTTGTGGAGCAAAATCCGCGATGCAGAGGCGTAAACCCATTAACCGGCCAACTACTATTGATATCTAACACCCAGCCTCGGCTCGGTACAGGCTTGCTCAGCTCCCATGTAACGAGCGACGTTATCACACAATCTCACATCCACGTCAGACAAGAGTACAGCAATAATTGCCAATATTATACACTAGAAATTACACGATCTTATTAAGTTTGAATGTGCGTCGTGTTTAATGCACCTTAGCACCGAAGCCGATGCTGTTTCTGATAAACCCAGTCCTGCGTAATTTTGTGATTATTTCTGATGTTGCCCGTCGTCGTTGCTTCAAAGAGAGCACCTAAACCATAACTCCGACAAAGGGCGCCTCCGTTGTCATAACATTTCCTTTTGCTTTATGGAATTTATTATTATCTTCCGGTGACTGTTTTCACCATCACTCCCCTTTGACAGCTGTTTATTTTAGTAACAGTACCCTGTCAGGCGCCATGTTTCTTTTCGTTGCGTGTGGCGCAAGCGCAGCCGAACGCCCGCCATGTATATCACAATTAAACAATTTACTCTCACGCACTTTCTTCCCGTGGTTAATTATAGGCGTGCCGAGATGCTAGGTTTGTTTTAAATATTTATAATTACAAACATATGTTTACGTGTATTACAATCTGTACGACTGTTATTTATGGCCGTTTATTTTAGTGCGTGCGTGAATACGCAGTTATAACTGCAGATACAATTCAATGAGAATCTGTTATCCGTCGGCCGTGGAGGCGTGGAGTAGATTGCCCGGCTGGTGATGACGAGTAATTTACGCAGTTCTCCGAGGCGCCTGCAGGCCGCACGCGCGCGCCATACGTCGCCCCGGAGGCCAAACGCAGCCTCTAATACACAAGATAACATAAAGGTGTTGCTATATAAAGATCACATCGCATTTATTGCCCATATTGTACCTACGCGTTCAGGATACGCAATAATATTCAAAATTATCGTAGGCGTTGGCAGATGAAAGAGAATCGCATGAATTGCAATAAGCCTGAAATATGTCTTCACTATAGATCGTATAAAATAAAACAAGGATACGGACATAATGTCAATTTCAGAATGCCGCGGCGCAGCGTAGTCTCAATTGTTAAGTGACATCTTTAATGCGCACGTCTGTTTTGCATTCAATGAAGTAAGCACAGCAAACGTTTTAAAGATTCTGCATGAAGTTGGGATTTGTGATTTTCATCAGGATTTACATCGTTCTTGACATCGTACCATCTTATGCATTTGAATGAGCTACAGTCTAGTTGACAATTTTGTCTTGTTTAATTAAAGCTGACTCATTCTCACGAAGCTCTTATTTAAGACATCAATTTACCCTGACACAAATCGGGTCGTGTACAATGGAAATTAATTGAATGTTTTACAATCACAAATTCTACCATCAGATTCCTTTTCGGGGCGGACTTTCCAGCGGTTTGTGCGACATTGTGTTTCAACCCTGTTTACCAAGGACAGTGATGGTTAGGCCACTGTGTACACTGCACTAGTTTGTTGGCCACACGCTTGCCACGGACCTTTATGTCCCAATTTAATGTTTCATCGGCTGCTCGCCCAATATTTACTATAATGGGACGGCTATGTAGGGCGTGACTCTGCTCTTGTTTTTTCACGCTCGTCGTGAAGAAAGCTGTGTTTTGTTAGGGTTTTACGGTGACATCATCATGGCAATAACTGGTTAGTATGTAGACTATGGCCTTTTTTTCCGATGTATTTTTACTACACAATCAGCCTCTGTTAAGCTAAAGGTTTTCCTAAGCAAAAAACCATTGCTTTTATTTTTACGCCGTTTTTACGTCGTTAAAGTTTACTGTTATGATCCTTGTTTTCTTCACACAGCTGCTGATTGTGTACAAGGATTCGAAGGAACCTGATCAATCAGATCAAAAAGACTCTTTATAACTGCGACCTAGTTGAATATTGAGTTTATTATTTTGTGAGAGAGACTACGAAGTACCCACCTACCAGGAGTGTAGCAAGCAACAGTAGTTTTTGCTCCCTGAGAGAAAGGCCAATACAGGTCAGTCAGTGTAACTGTAGCGTGGCGGTGCGGCGGTGGCGGCACTATCGCCGCAGTTTGCATCTCAGCAGTCATTCCCGCAGATAGCACATCATTGTTAAGTCGAGGAAGTGTGACCGGACACAGCGCGCCGCGCTATCGGTTCATTTATCTTCTCTGATTGTACGATTTGTATAATGTCGATACTATTCCAGTGCTGTTAAGAGCCAACGTAATGGTCCAGTTAGGAGTTTATTGTCTTTATAGCTTTGCCCCAGGCAGCGCTCGGACGACGTTTTTCATTTTCCTTTATGAAACCTTCCTTTGTGCTTTGTAGAGTTATTTAATCCGGTAATGAAATGCCCATTATGGGTATCAGTTGCATCAGATTGTAGGTACTTTTAACATTGCTCATTTTTCTTAATAATAGTACAAGTAGGTACCTTTTTTCCATTGATTTTCGGCTTGTTTGCAATGACTCACTATAAAATGTAATTGTTGCATTACGAAATAGTTATAAAAACCTTGATAAAGAAAATAAAAACCTCAACAGAACAACTTTATTCCTTAAATAGAAATAGCATCGCGTTATTCGACCAACCACAGTCATGCTTTAGCTCATAAAGCCGGCGCAGTCGTCTTTGGTGGCTTCCACTCGATGCTACCGAGATCGCTAGCTATGATAACATCCACCTCATAAAACCAAGTATTTGCTCTGCGAAGCCGAGCGTTATCTGACCATCTTGTTGCATTAACTACGCCGATTTGCCAGCCAAGTTAAACTGTTATGACAGAGTCAGCCCGGGTTCACGCCGATGCCGTGTAATTGAATATTTTCTAACAATTTTGCTTTTAGAATGGATTGAAATAAGGAGTTGAGTGAAGATAGGCGCTGTTTAGCGATTTGCTTTATGGCCGATTGTTCTGCATCTTTCGAGGTTGAGTTAATGATGCTTTCTTTGATCGTAACCTCTATTATAAATAGGATGTAGGCTTTGCTTATACTAACGTAAAATGCTCAGCTTTATACCTATTAGATATCGTGTTACCTTTTCCTGTTCGTAATTTATTTTATTTTGTTAAAAGCTCTGTATTTAAGTATATATGATAAAGTAGGTATACATGATCATAAATAAAAATAACGTGTGTGAAACGTTTAATAAAAACGATTTACTTGATAATATTTTACTAAAGCGAAAGTTAAATGCAAAATAAGCAATATTACGTTTCACTGTCGAATTCTTAACGACTGCGTCAGCTAATAAAATACTTTTTGCTGTCGTTACAGAGTTTTACAGGCTTAGTTATGATTTATGAGATAATTTATTCTTTTTTTTTATGGAACGGCTTTTTTATTTGCTCTTTTGCTGGTTGATTACTGTTTTCCGACGATATTACATTATTTAGAGTATCTTATTAATATAAATAAGCAGCAATGCGAAGTTGAGGACATAATTTATAGAAGTCGTATTTTTTTAAGTGTTCTTCTTGCGCTTTTTCTAATTTATTTGGGAGTACCTACAGTTTTTCCATTTACTGATCTACTCTGTTTGTAATATTATCACATTTTTCACATCTATCAAATAAAATTTGGGTACCTTTTGAGGTCAAAAATAGTATTTTTTAAAGCTATATTTTTTTATTGTTTTTTTTTTAAAAAGATTACTAGCAATGTGGGTCGCACATTACTAGTAATCTTGTTAACCCCTCGTGCTAAGCTAAGATGCTTGTGTTACTAGTGGGTTCACGTCGGTAGTGTAATGGGTGGGATTCGAACCCGCAACCACATGATCGCAAGTCCGATGCCCTAGCCATTAGGCTACCGCCGCTTAGTCCGATGCCCAAGCCATTAGGCTACCGCCGATTGTAATTGTAATTTCCATTTCCATTCCCTGTATTTATTTATACAGGTATGTTCTGTGACCACCCCATTCGGTGTGGTTATATTAAGTTTTGATCAGGAAATGTAAGGGTTGCTACCGGAAGTGGTCCCCTCGGAACAGGTAGTGATGTCCACCCGTGTCCAGTTGCATAGCGGGGTATTAAGTATTCAATGTTAATACGTTCATGTATCGAATTTCGATTATGTTATGAAATGGTTTTTGTTTTTAGGGGTGGACAGGACACGCAAGGAACGAGAAATCAATAAAAGCTTTTTTTACAAGTGTTTTCCATCTACTGAGTAATTTTGATTATAACCGTGGATATTTAATCAAATTTATTTGCAGGTATTTCTAATAAATAGACAAAACTCAAATTATTCTCAAAAACTATGTCATATTTTTATTGAGTTCTTTGTGTAGCTCACAAATACCTAGGCATAATAGGTTGAGTTAATAGAATTGAAATGTAATTGTATAAAAAATTTCATACTAAAGTTTATTATGTTTGTCCCGCAGGGTGCCAAACGCGCCCAAGAGTTGCATCGGCGAGATTTTCAACGCGGATCAGACCGACGGCAGCCCGGTGAAGAATGGTGCTGCTAGGCCCCGCGTAGTACGCGATACGCCGACTCGTCCCCGCGACACGCACTCCAGGCTCTTCGGACAGGTGCGTCAAACACAAGTACGCAACCAGGTTTACCTTTTCTTTATATAACATATAAAACCTAAGCATCAACAGGACTGTACTGAGAGGCTTCATACCTTCGCTTTTGACTACAGAACAGGAAAAGCTAAAAGGGGTCTTTTTACCAATGTGGACATGTTCTTTGCTCTTGGCAAACATTTTGGACACTTCAGACAAGTACCCAAAGCTGGTAAGATTTTGAACTTTCGTTTTTTGGCCCGTAATCATCATAGTCACTGAAGAGGTAGGTATTTTATTTTGTAGATTTAGTTCTGTAGTATAATTCTTCATTAGCATACCAGCCACAAGACGTATTTACATTTCTGAACATAGGCTCCAATGATTTCCAATTTACAACTCTTGCTTGATGTTGTATTTGTTATGAAGGCAAAGTGTTTCCTTCCAATATTATTTCCCACGATGCAAATTCTTGTATGTCTTGTTAACCTACAAGTGGTCAGTTTCCTGGGTGAATCGCATCGTTTATCAACTAATCATTACAAGCAACTGCCCTATAAACGTTAGTTGCTTGTTACGACACCCACGGTGAATGACAGGGTGGTCTAATCATGCAGCAATTACTTTAAACGGTAAAACTAAATCGATTCCGAAGCGGTGTCGCGTAGATTTAACATGTGGCGGACAGTAGCCGCATCAGGAAAGGTCCATATTATGGGACACGCCTTTTCAGTACAGGTGTGTAAACATCATTTTATAGATAAGTTGATAGAAATTAACGATGGATGACTTTTGGAAATCCAAAAGAAATCACCAGATGGAATAGTTTTTATCTTCACTCATACTTTTTTTATATTTTAATATCATTTATACTCCATTTATTATAGCATTAGAAAAAAGAGGCTCGCAGAAGCAGGAATTGAAAACATTTTATTTCAAAGAAATTGTTTTAAGTACTTAAATAAACGAAATAAAACTTTTTTTTTAAATTAAGCTTTATTTATAACAATATCTTCATCACACATTACAAACTTACACCAAAACAATGAATGAGACAACCAATCATGTCATGATGACTTAGATTTAATTAAGATTAAAATAAAAGTAATTTTTAGAACAATATTTTAATTAAAATAACAACTTACAACACACTATAGTGAAACTTCTTCGTCTTCATCATAGGATTTAGTCATAATAAAATAATAAATAAACAAATAATGGTAGGATAATAGTAAAACGAAAAACGTTCCAGTATTGTTCATCACTGCTTCTTTTAGCTTTTTAGCATTGACACTGTCATTTTAGATTGGAATGAAATCTTATCTTATCTTATACCTTTAAACGAGCAATTCTTGTATGTATATTTATATATATATAATCTGAATCTCGGAAACGGCTCCAACGATTTTCATGAAATTCAGTATGCAGGGGGTTTCGGGGGCGTTAAATCGATCTAGCTAGGATTCATTTTCAGAAAATGTCCTTGTATCCGTTTTTTCAGTAATCTTATATCTTTAAACGAACAATTCGTGTATAAACTTAGTCTGGCCATAAATACTTTTACAATAAAAAATAAACAAAATATTTGAATTTGGAATATGTCATTTATATGATTGTTCATTGTGATTGTATCAGTCTCAGTTGTATGTATGTACATTTTGGCGCCAATACATTGCACAATATTTTAGGCTATTGCTATTAATGTACAATGAGACCTCCTCTGTGTTTGTGACAGTAAATTAAAGTAAAAAAGATCAGGCCGTCCACGTAGTATTCGTACGAAAAAGGTGGTCAAAGCAGTAAGGGAAAGAATTCGAAGAAATCCTGTCCGAAATCAAAAGATTTTATCTCGGGTGATGAAGATAGCACCTACAACCATGTCGCGTATTTTATAAGCTGACTTAGGACTTGCAGCCTTTAAGAGACGTATTGGTCATTTCTTACCTGATAATTTAAAACAGAATAAGTAGGGTGGTAAAATAGAAACAGCTACTGAAAAGGTACGCAAAAGAAAGGATTTTTTTACAATTGAGCAACATTTTAACAAACAAAATCACCGTGTTTATGCTCACAGCTCTAAGGAAGCTTCCCAATTAGTCGACAGAGTGCATCGTGGGCATTATCCACTTCAGTGATGGTTTGGTGGGGTATTAGCTATGAAGTAGTGACTGAGTCATACGTATTTTTTTATTTAAATAACCACGCACATATTTTTTTATTATTGTGTTTTTAGTATTATGTCGGTTAGATCGAAAAATATTATTCATACTTCCTTATTTCATCAGTATGTAAATCGTATTTAAATATAATTTCTGAAAAACACACTACCAAAAAAAAACGAGCAAAGCTCGGTGATCCAGGTACTATTATAAATAAATGAAAGCCACATAATTTGTTATGAAAAATGGTTAACATGATTACAAATAAGTGTGACAGCTGGTATGTAAATAGATTTTAATTTATAGGCGTCAATCGTAACTGTAACAAGTTTATTGTACTTTTGCAACAAAGTGTACATTATAAATAACCTTTTTTAACTTCTGTCTAATGCTATTTTAAATGGAGTATAGGTATTTAAATGTGGATGTCATGTAAAATTTATGTCGCTAGAAAAATTTTGAAAATATTAGATTTTCATATTCGACCATTTTCATCGTAGGCACAGTTAGCAATATTCTCTGCAAGATGCTTCCATGTAATTAATACCAATATTTATTATGTTCCAGGCTGTGAACAACCCGGTCTCTCCCATGGTGACTGATACAATTCGCAGTCACATTCAATTCGGTGACTCCGAAATGAACGGCTCAAGCCCCACGCACTCGCCGTCTAAGCCGATGGCCAACGGAAGCGCGTCGTCGACCCCCAGCCGAGGTGAGACGGACCTCGCCGGACACTGTGAGTCGATCCCGTTGTAGGCACGAAACGAGCACGGCTAGTAACGCTCACGGAACGTCACGGCTGCGAGCTGATCGCTACCCCACTGGAATGGAATAGTCTTGCCACGAACTATTTACGACGACAAATGTTGAATATGTCATGTTTAATAAATGATAAGACAAAACAAATCTTACAATGGTTTGGTAGTAGACTGTAATTAAGGAATCTATATTTTTTTCAAATCTAGTATTTTAAAATTTTGAGACCAATGCTGTCTAATCTTTGCACATCTATGAAAAATTAATTGTACTTAAAGAGCAGTCTGATAAAATCGGACCGGAAAGTCATTGGAAATAATGTTTCGTGTAACAGTTTTTAATGAAAACATGTTTAAAAAGTTTCATTCGATCCATTCCACGTACCAGGTATGCACGATCGTTTACAGAAATTGTAACTATACTCTCGTTGGTTTTTGTTGCAATTCTGATTGCGATTGAGACGCCCGAAACCGTGATCCATTCCAAATACTTAGCACTCGTGCACGCTAGGAAGAAAACGCTTAATACTACTTGTATTCATATATATAATATATACAGAGACGCTCTGACTTTCTTCTTTCACTTACCTACTTATCTACTCACAAATAACGTCTACTAAAGTTAAAAATTTAACATTCATTGTAATAATTAATTATAAAATAAATAACATAATTTTATAATCAAGTCAAGCTTGGCTTAAAATGGAGCATGTTTAATTGTTTACACAATAATAATCAAATACTTATAGAACTAAAGAAATAATGATATTTTAATTTAACATTCGTAATGTTTGACAGTGATTGAATGCACGCGTAAAAATAATTAAGCATTACATAATACATAGTAGGTTAAGCGTTACATTATACGGGAAACAGTGTCTAGGCTTTGTTTAAATATAAAGTCGAAATATAAGTTAGGGTTAGTGTAGTAGATTCGAATGAAAACCAATTATTCTGTGAATGGTCAGCGTCGTACACTCCACCGAAGAGGAATCCTGTGACAGGCGATGGCGTGGCCGTGCCTCCGCCGCGCCGCCGCCACCCAGCCGCCAGCCTGCGAGGTGCCGACCCCGACCCAGACCATCCTTACACCCACCTCTTATACCCACAACCCACTCATAGATACATCACCCAAGATTGGCCCCCAAAACCAGCAAACTATTACGTAGAGTCCACTATGAAACCCAGCCTCACCACCAGACAAACACCTTATACTCTTCTTGGTTTAGAAACCGACGATCCTGGAATGTTTCATCCAGTGATAGACCCAGACTCGTTGTCGCCTCAACTAGTTCTCAATCGCCATTGGCCGCCATTCCCAGCTCAGCATTACTTAGAACCTAAGGAACCTAGGATTCCCTACCATCCTTTGCAGCCTTACGCTTTTGTTGGCATGAATTCAGCTCTCGGTGAGAGACCTAAACCTGATTACAAATATGATCCGATTCCAGCACTTGGGGGCCCAATTGATCCATATCTGATAGCCCACGCGGATCCACCGCCAACGCTTTTCAAATACGAACGTGACGGGCCTATACCCGATATAAATCCTCTTGCTACTTCCTTGATTCCTGGTCCTCATACCCTGACCGGCTTTCCTCCCATATTCCACAAACACGTCCCTGGATACCTTTTTGATCGCAATCGGCATGCAGCGGACTTCCGACCTAAGACGTACTATGTAGACTATGTCCGCCGAAGAGAAATGGGTGGGTGCTCGGTTTACACTGAAGGACTGTTGTTGTGTTCGCACCAATCGCTCTGATGAAATATGTAACTAACTACACGAGATCATTTCATCAGTGAAAGCTTATCACTTTTATTTTGCAGAACAAAAGGATTGTGGTACAATTTCCTTCATGTCTATAAATTGAGCACCCATTGCCGTTTTATTATTTGCTCAAATAGGGTTTAGTTAACCATTCCTTCTTCTTAGTAAAGTTGTATATTTATAATATTATATTGCTTATGATTGTCTCCTGCTTGTAGGTAATGTTGTCGTACAGTAAATGTATTTGTTATTGTATTGTGTATAAGTTGTGTTGTGTACATAAGTGTCGTTCAAACTATGATTTTCTTCTTCACCGCACGCCCTCTTTCTTCTTTCTACTGTTGTATAGTATATAGGTACCTACTACATGTACTGCTTCCCATTTTTATACTGTAGGCAATCGATGTAGGTTTTACTGTAAGTTGATAGTATACATATTAGCTTTATTTGTATATTGTTATACCGCCGTACTATTATGTGAATCAAATAGTTCATGACTAAATATTAACGTACGTACTAAATTATATTTGTACCTTTGTAGTTACGGCTACACAGACACGTGTTGTTATTGCATGGTGAAAACTGATTGCAATTTTCATTTAGACGATATATCACATTTAATTTCCACTAAAGTAACTTGACTTTTATAGCTTTGAATGGAAGTCACTATAAAATTATGTAAAATACTAATGGGAGCAATATAACATTTTCAGAAGGCAACCCGATCACCGGTGACGGCTACAAATCGATGAACGGCCAGATCAACACGGTGACGTCAATAAACGGCAACAGCCACATGATCCACCACAGCCGCGTGCCGCCCGGCGGCTTCTCCTCCGGCCTCTGGTAGAACACCCCTGACGACCCACCTACACCACCCGCGGCGAACGACCAGCCACCAGTCGCCGCCTCTATCGGCATGCGCTCACCCAACATACTACTAAACCGATCCTTCATTCGAGGACACCAGCCAAAGTAAAACAAACATCGCTACAATCGCAACAGGCGGGGTTTTATTTACTTTGAGTCGTTCGAGGGTGATGGCCCCAGTCTTCTACCTTGTCGAACACCTCGAGTTAAGTAGCGGCTTAATAGAACTCATTCGGTCGTAATAAAAATGCATTTATTTCACTTTCCTATTGTTTCGTTAATCAACTAAATTTGTGTAGTATTGGCAAATCTTAGAAATGCCATTTATGCACTCGTAAATTGCAACGTCCATTATGAATTGAAAGAGTATATGTTGTTAATTAAATCCTTAGCCTATCCCAGTAACATTTTCATTCAAATAATTTAGAATAGACTATAGATATTTTTGTAATAGTAATATTCGATAGTTACTTATTGTAAAGTTATTAGATACGCAATGTAGAACTTGGCAATCATAATCTGTGAACTGTAGAATAGAAACTCGCGATCATAAATAACCTTACAGTTTCGTTTATGATTTCAAAGTTGTGCATTCAATTGTCGTAAGAACTTAATAAAATAAATTGTACTCTTTCACACTTGTACGAATATAATATTAACCCATTGATATTGTGAATTTAGGAGTGAGGAAACGTATCAGCAATATACCAAAACGAATAGTGCCTTGATCGATGATGAGGGAAATTCTCTAAGAATTGATGTACATTGTGTAGGCGTAACGTACCTAGGCGTGAACATTATGATTATATATCTATATTTCGCGGTATAGAAATAGTAATCATGCGGCACTCGAGCTAATTGCTACAAATTAATTAACCTTATCTTTAATATTCGACACTGCATAGGGTCAATAATCTCATTTGTTGAATTTCATTATCTTAATATTTAAATAGAGGGATTTATAAAATGCATTTATTTAAACTTTTTATACGAGTTTATTTTATTTTTTAGTTTATTTTCTACTCGTTTAGAATTAATGTAATGACGGACTTGAAATTTTTGGTAGATTATCTGTTAACAAGACGGGATGATCAAGTATGTATGAAGAGTGATGTTTCTATGCGTAGCAGTAACAATCTGGTAGACTTAGCGTAGGCATATCATCTTTGTAAAAACCTTTTAATATTATCTAACATGGAATCGCATAATCACTGGCCTAATTGTAACAAAATGTTAATAGATAATAACCATTATTTCAAATAAAGTTTTTTATTAATATTGATTTTGTTTTATTTATTTATCCCCTAGAATAGAATAAGATTGGACTACTGTGCGCTGATTTCGGGTTCGAATCCCAAGTCGTGCCACGAGCTTTCGGGAAGAGTCTCCTGAGTAGAGAATCCTGTTCATTGAATATTATAAGATACGAAAATACTTTTACGAACTAAATTTTAAACCACTTAAAGAAATATTAGTACCTACCTACCTACCTATATTAAATTAGTATTTCACAGGTAATATGTATTACCCATATTTTTTTAATATATAAGGAAGAACCCTTAAAACTGTTTGATATAATTGATTACACATGCATAAAATAAGACCGACTTCAATTTATAAACAATTGCAGAATAGGTCAAATGAAGCAATGTCGTTGAATGAAAAAATAAATCATAAAATTTTGATTAAAATATTCCTTAAAGAATATGGTAAAGTATAAAAAAATTTAATATGGCCCTCTTTTTACTTATTTTAACAACTCAATACATAGTTGAAACATGGCGTTGTATTTTCCTAAAATATTACGGCCCATAAATAATTATATTTGCGCCCATTGCGCGGAAGTGCTATTAAAATTTTACAGGCGTTATTTAAAAAAAAACTTGAAAGAACTTATTAGGTTGTACGCATGTTGTAGGTAATAGAATATTATGCCTCTTTTTTTCAACGTTAAGCTGTCACGTCATATCAGTCATTAAAGTTTATCGTATCAATTGAGTATGCACGCCCAATATTTACTTAAAAGGTGCGATTACACTGTCTGCAGTGTAACCACACCTTTTGTATGAAATTTTCAAAGATCTGTCTTTGTATGAAAAAACAACTGAATTGAATATAGACCTGACGTACAAGTGCAATTTAGTGCCACTTGAGACTGTGATAGGCCGAGTTAATTGAAAATATTTGTATTTAACCTAACCCTTCGAATTTACGACTCGAACCTCGAAATTTGGTCCAAATAATAGCAGAAAATAAATATTACATAATTTATTACACCTATGATAAAGTACAAATTAATCTTTATCAACATTATCTTCAATTTGTTTTTCTATTTCTTTGCCTTTATTGCTATTGTTGGGTCTCCTTTCCTTGCTGGGTAGATTGGAGGGAGATTCTATTTCGAAAGTGACCGGTCCATCATTTTGTATGCTCACTTGCATATAGGCTGCAAATTGGCCATCTGTAACATGAAACAGAGTTAAATATTACTTAACCACTTCATTTATCTAGCCCTCTAGTTGCAAGAAGTTGTACTATATTAATACCAGAGCGAAACTGTAGATGGTGCTATTAACAATGAAGATTGGAAAGAAAGAAACACCATGGCACTGCCACCACTATCATGTAGACACTATGTCTTACACCTAATTCGATACACTAATGTAAACTTGTTTATTTATATATAATTTCAACACAAATATATCAAGTCTTAATTTTAGAAGCTTTTATTATTCAGAGCAGTCATGGGAATAATTGTCTTTTTTGTCCATAGTATAAACTTAAAATGAAGCATAAAATGTTAAACGTCTTATACAAAAATAATAATTTTAATATGAGGTATATGTATATACCTACATACCTTTAATTTTGTCTGGTTTATAAGCATCTTTTAACATTTGTAAAAAGTTTTCATAGAACTCTTTGGATTTGTCCCCAGGCATGGCATGGTGAAAATCAGGTTTATTGCCCTTAAATAGAAAAATATATTACTTCTTACTACAAGTGGTTTTTATAAAGCAATACAGTCAGGGAAAGGTGCGTTTTAAAGTGCCACAACTTTATCTGACTCGGAGGCCAAATCTGGAATTAAAATTATTTTACTAATTTCATTTAGCTTAATAAGCGGAAATTAAGATTTAAATTACTCCTTTTACACTTAGGCGAGGGTATTATTTTTACCTACTCTAACCACCTCGAAAATTTCATAAGAGTTAAAAGTTTGAAACATTAAATTCTACAACAGCAATGCTGCCTCTAGTTCACATAAGTTTGAGGCACTATATACACACAATAAAATTTTAAATGAGCAACCGCATATTATGATTGTATAACACATATATTGTCACTGGACAGAAATTGGTGATAAAACCTTATATTAACTCCATAGTTAATTTATTAATGTTAAAATATTTTAATTAGTTTCTTTTTAATAATAAAAGTTCCTAATCATAATTAGATTTGTGAAATAAATTATCTTTTCTTATTTTATAGGTACAATGAGAATATTTATTTATTTAGGTACCAAGATGTTTTTTATTTATTTTCAATAATCTTACCTTCCATGTGTTATACAATGTGAACTGACTAACACATAAAATCTCTAATTCCTTATCAGCAACACTTTTCTTCCACTTCTTGCTGGACTCATCATCAAATAACTTGATGCTTAATATTTTACGTACTCTGAAATTGTATAAATTTTTATACAACACAACTCTAAGAATAAAAAAGTGTAAGATAAGTCACCAATAAGATGAGATTTTTAGATATGCAGAGCCTGAGCACTTGTGAATAAATTTTTGTACGAGATTTAAGAAGCTAATAAAATAATGATAAATACTTACATGTACTCCATATCCTTTCGTGTGTCACTACTGGATATACCAATAAATACACAAATACCTTGCCCTATACTGCTTATGACTTCATCATTCACTGTAATAATAGATAATATTATAGGTTCCTACTTAACTGCACTTATCATTGCTAGAAAAAGTAAGAATCCTTTGAAGACAGTACAGAGAATTCAAACATAACCTTAAATCTAACTTACCGGTAACTTTAGCGTTCATAACGCGTTGAATTAGTGCCTTCATTTTTGTTTGTGTTTATTAGATGTTTTTAATACTTATTATCTACCATGCAATGCAAATGCATATGCAATGGATACCATTTTTATGAAAAATATTAATATTCACGAATCAAAACATTGCCATCCATTGCTTTGACAAGTTTGTTTGACATATTAATTTTGACAGTTCATTATGTCAAAACGTTTATTCAAGAACTACGTTTAGTTGATAATTTTTTCAAGGATTGCTTTAAGTTATTTAATTTTGATACATATTTTATGTTAATGTTAATAATCGTGGTAAATATGCGTCACGCACACGATAATGTTACATAAATTCGAGACTACTACGTATGACAAACACTTTGTCTTAGTTTAGCTATTCAGCACAAGATGGCGCGCTCTTTAATAGTTTCCGAAGAGTTTTCCAGGCAAGCAAAAGATAGCGCTTGTTTACAAAGTGGAAGATTTTTGGTTAAATAACTTATAGTCTTTAATTTTGTAAAAAATCCATGAGTCCAGCCTGTTAATACTGCCTTTTTTATTAGCCTTTTTAGTCCAACCGCCTCTTCTGGGCAACGGCCTCTGTCAAGTCTCTCGTAGTTCTCGAAGCCTCCACAAAGTGTGAGAGATAGCTCACTACTGTTGTAGTTTCTAGACAAGCAGGCTACGCTATACATATTATATCCATTTACTAAGTAAATTTCTTATAGGCAGCCTCGAATATAGAGCAATAATTCTAAGAAAGGCAGGTGCCTAACTATACCTACTACTCAGTTTAAAATTTTCAATAACATAAGGAGATTAGAAAGTAGTTACGGGTAATTTTGAAAGTAAGTTCTTAAAAATAAAGTGTATTAATGTTTTCTATCTGCTAAACGGCATCTAATATTCGTAGTAATGTACCCTGCTTCTAAAAATTGCTGAGCCTAAGCACCATATAGCTGAGCAACGTCGCGACGCCATAGGTACTTAGGCAGCGTCGCGACGCCTTTGGTTAGCGGCATATTTATGTTATTCCACATGAGAGAATGCAATCCCGATTTCGCGGGATCTCGTTACATTTTTCGGGATTAATCCCAAAGTATAATATGTCGAGATCCCGTTTAAGATCGATCGTCCGAGATCTCGCAAGATTGTAATTTCTTATCTCACGAGATCTCGAATTTGCTATCTTGAGTCGAGATTGCATTCCCGAATAACCACACAACAATTTGGTATCTAAAGCTGGCTTAGTTTAGAAAGTTCACAAGATTGTTACAGGGGACTGGAGAAAAATTTAAAAGAAAATAATGAATCAGGGAACCAATTGTTAAGGAGGCCGTAGGCACCTGTTATACGAACAATTGGCTGAATACTGAATCCCACCATCAAGTCTCATGCTGTCTCTGTCACTATAAGGTGTAAAGTAGCGACAGATAGACATTAATTAAGAATGACGTTTCAGTATTCAGGGAAATTCCTACCGTATATTTATCTATTTCTCACAAGGCCAACCTGAACGCCTAGGACTAGTATTTCTTCTGTGGGCAGGCTCGGAGTTTGGTCTACTGTTTCATCTCAAGGATCGTACTATTCTATGTATTAATCTTTTGTGTCCAGTATCGGACGTACTCGTATATCGTTATCGTAACAGGTGTCACACATGTTTCTTATGATTTTTGGTGTCGTCTATTTGATATGAAAAATTACCTAGGTATCCATTGTTTATCAACCCATTTAATGCTGATTTTTTTAATCGACTTTCAGATCGACTCTTCGCGCCTTTTTACATGGATTTCGATGTAAAATACTATACTTTTGAACAATCTCAAAACACAATAAGTATTTACGGTATCAATATTAAAAGTGTTTAAATATATTTAATATTATTCATGTTTTATATATAACAATAGATGCCGCTGAAGGGCACGGCACCAGACGCCTACCAACGCATGCGCTGGCAAGGTTGTTTACCAGGGCGTTGCGCTTGCGCATCAATGTCAAATAACAGAAGTTTTAGTGTTACTAGCCCACGTAATAGAGGGAGCCTGCCATAATTTACGTGGGTAGGCGTATTATATATTACTTAAGGGACACTCAACATTTTTTTTTAATTTGCTATTTGGTCACCACGGTAACTACCTACCACTTCGGGTTTGATCACCGCTTGAGTCAAGCATTTGTGTAAAACGCAAATTTTCTTTCCAATTTTGGGAATTTCTTTTAAATCCACACACGCGACCCAAACCAGCAGCAGAGTTTTCAGTTTAAAAAGTACTTTTTAAAAATTATGCAAAAACACAAAAATCATAGATCAGCTCAAATAATGTCGTTTACCTTTTGTGCTTATCTGTCGTGCCGTTTAGGTCAAGTGCGTGTGCGCACGTCACGTGTGCGGTCCACGTGAGCCTAAATGAGCCCACACCCGGTGGGCGTAGCCAGCCACCTCGTGGAAACAATTTACTTGTTGTCGGGACCGTACATCCTCTAATCTAGATTTTGACAAGTTCATCATCCGTGCACGTTGATTTAAATTGAGACTCGAAAGGCTACGCACGCGTGTCAAACTTCGTTTTGCATGAAAATAAATGTGGACAATAACACATACCTTGCTCCGAATCCAATGCAAGTAGCTAAAGCACTTGCGTTATGTAATCAGAGACAACGAAGGTACCACAAACACCCAGACCCGAGACAATATAGAACAGAGGTTTTTTTTTACAGTGACCCGTCCGGGGATTGAGCCCGGGACCTCAGAGCTAGCGATACCTTGAGAACCGGTGTGTACGCCAATCGACCAAGGAGGTCGTCAAATGGGAATAATAACATTCCAACGTACCCACGGACACGCTACGCAGGCAAAACAACAAACACTAACAAGCGGGCAACACAATATGTAGCCAATTGGGATTAACTCAGTTGCTGATGTCTTTCCTTGGCTTTAACATCTTGTGTCCCGCTTGCAGTGGAAGAAAGTGGATACTATTTTTCCTACTCCTCCAGGATAACTAGGAGAAAATGATATTATTAGATGCCTGTGAAAAGCTACAGCGAATACATTTGAAGTGCTAATACACTTTTGGCCCTTAACTGTACCTAGACTAAACCTCAACGACGCAAATCATCTAAGATTAATTATAATGATGTTACTAGGTAATTACATACTTTTTCACTGCAGCCACATACTACTTAGAGCTCTTTCTTACACACGAGCGGAATGTTACCAACGGGGCAACGGCAGAAGTAACTGCAGGCGTCGACATTTCAACTTCGAAGATCAGCGGCAGCCTTCGTCTGCTCTCTTACGCGTCAACGGATGCCGCCGACGCGTCGATGGCTGCAGCTTACCTCTGCCGTTGGTAACATTCCGCTGTGCATTTTCTTGGCAATTAGAATTAGCATTGCCATTCAACGTGGCAATGCTGCCAGCCTTCTCTACACGTTTCCCGTCATTGGCAAAAATGACAATGAACTTTTGACGCTTGTTAACCATTTTCAATAAATTTTGGTTGATAATGATCAAAAGGTTTTCTTTTTTTGATAAGGTTGGATAGTTCTAATATTACTAGCTGCCCGGACAGACTTCGTTCTGTCAAAAGTTTTTTTTTTTTGTTATTATTTATGTTTTACACCTTTTAAACCTTCCCTGGACCTCCACGAACATTTCAAGATCAAAATCAGCTAAATCAGTTCAGCCGTTCTCGAGTTTAAGCGAGACTCACGAACAGCAATTGATTTTTATATATATAGATAGACTAGCTGCCCGGACAGACTTCGTTCCGTCAAAAGTAAAGTAATTATGGTAATTCCCGAACAGTAGAAACAGTTTTTTTTTTTTACTTATTATTTATATTTTACACCTTTTAAACCTTCCCTGGCCCTCCACGAACATTTCAAGATCAAAATCAGCTAAATCGGTTCAGCCGTTCTCGAGTTTTAGCGAGACTAACGAACAGCAATTGATTTTTATATATATAGATAGATATTTATATAGTTAATTGTATTTTAAAATATAGTTTTTTTGAAAATTCATATAAATAAGTTAAAGTAAAAGCGCTAGCCCTCAACATTGGCCTTCGGAAGCCCTAACAAAAACATCCACACAACACAACAAAAAAAATGCTAACCCGTATAATTCCGCGAAACTTATAAACAAGTAAAACAATAAACCAACAAACAAGTGTATTGTGTACATAATTGTCACATGTCGAACAATACGCGTTAGGTGTGACACATAACACGTTGTGTAACATGTATACGTCTCAGACTTCCTCGCGTTACGTCACCAAAGATGGCGACCATTGTTTTAAGGAATTCGACAGACGGTTCCTTTGTATGTGGTTCATGGTTACGCGTATCTACATTATTATATACTTGGTAACATACTTAATGGCTGCTCTGAACACGAGGCGAGAACGTTAAGTTCTGCTGGAGTTGCGCAGAGCTTGCGTAAGTGATCCCGCGGCTCCAGCAAAGGCAAGGACAGGACCGGGGTGTTTTTAGTCGGTGCAAGTCCGACATATCCCCACGCTGTGCCCTCAGCGTGGGTTGAAAGCAATAGCGTTTTACCCCGCCAAAAAAAAAAAGGTATGCTTGCATATCGTGTCAACATCTTTTTATGCAAAGGCCTCAATTGCCCATACTCCATGCAACCTTATAATATAGGATGGTCAGCCTACTTACTTATAATTTAAAGTCCGTCATAATCATAAGAATAAAGTTGAAACTTTTTCACTACGAAAATCAAAAAACTTGACTTTAGCTGATATATTATGGCCTAGACAAGTGGTATCTCTACAAGCGTCAACGCCATCTCTAAGTGGTCTGTGGTCAACGCTAATCGAATCGCTTTATGTGACACAGTCACGTGACATATGTATAAAAAACAAATGTCAATAATGTCATATGCGATTTCTATCATCGATGAAGTTAGTCTACTTCCAAGATAAGAATGAGGTGGCGTGTGTCTATATCCTTAATTCCTTACTATAATGCGAAAGTTACTAAGTCTGTGTGTTACGCAATCACGTCTCAAATACTGAACTGATTCAAATGAAATTTGCTACAGAGTTTGTCTATTGCCTTAGAAAGGACATAGGCTATTTTCACGCGGGCTGAGTCGCGGCCTAAAACTATTGCAATTATATACCTTTAAGTAGTTACACACGTCTAATTGAACCAGAAAACTGTCGCACATGACATAATGGATCTTGCCTCATGCATGCATAACATAGTAAGGTAGGTATATAGCTGTCTGTCACATCGTCTACCGCAAGTATTCAATTACCTCGATTGTCATGACGGAGTAAAGTTGACGTTAGGTTGTTTCTATGCGCTTACTACTATGTGCAATTGTGTATCAGGCGACAGGAACAAAAAGCGAATTTGCAATATTCCATACCTACGTTTATATATGCCATATGTGTATAATCAAATTAATAAATCAATAAATATTTTTTCGCTTAATAAATTCCACTGTAAAAAGAAGGTACATGAATTTTTTATGGATCTATCCTACGAAGAAACTGAAAATCTTATTCAGACAATCAGTTAACATTTAATTAGTATTAATGGAAAACGTACATTTACTTAGCTCTGGCACATTTAAGATGTAGGTATAACATACACTCACACGCACACCACACACAAACATACACAAACATACACAAACACACACTCACGCACTCACACACAATTCACAAAAATCTAATTGTAAGTAATTTAAGTTTAGTTACCTTAATTTCACTTTAAAAATAAAAAATACTTTTTTTGTTCTCGTATCAGTAATTGGTCCTAAACTTCTGCATCTTACCAATCTGGGTTACTTTGTAAACTGGTCCTGAGGGGAACTGCGCTGTAAGCTGAGATACAGGCTCACGCCTAGTTCGGCTGCAGATGCTACTTCTCTTTATTATTAAGTAAACTGTAAGCCTAGTTTTGTAAGAATGAACTGTACTGTACTGTTTTTTGAGTAAATAAAAAAAATAATATATATATATATGTTATCTCGATCGTATGGGATCAATACACGTGCCTTCTCTGTATACGAAAAGGCCTTTTTTTCAGCAGGACTCCTTCTAGCAGTCTTATTACGAAATATAGGCCACGCTCTCTTTACGTCCCTACACTTTACTCCTACCGTTTTTTTATGCTTTCAGGTCTATTTATCCTTTAGTCCATCACTGTCTCATCGTAAAACATCATTGGTTTCAGCCGTCCATATAAGTTTTTATATGGCTTTGCGTGGTAATTAACCGAACAGTGTGCCATATTAAAAATGATTGTCAGAACTGTAATGACTTAACGCTATCAAATATCGACGTATGACAGTAAGGATGAACGACGAGTCTTGGTATGTTTATGGTCACCTACCCATGGACCAAACGCAGCGAGCGCGGCTTAACCTTTATTTCGGTCAATCGGCTTACACTTAGCCACGAGCCCCTCTTACGTAAAGAAAAACAAAGGCTTATTTTGTATTAGTTTCAATCGACAAGTCTTAATAAACTCAAGTATCAACTTACAAACATAAATAGTAGAACCTTCGTATCAAAAAAGTTGCCAGTCATCAGGCTGGAGTACACGTGTTTCGGCTTAAAGCCAATTCAACGGTAGCATAACGTGACGATCACATTAACGGACATTTACTGTAACTTGTGACGAAGATGAAGGCGGGCAACGTGTGCAATGAGTTGCTCACTTACGTAATTAAAACTTTTTGTGTAATTTACCTTTTTGGAAATCTATTTTTGAATGTTCCGTGTAGGATAATATTTAGGATAAACAATGGAATAGTCACAGGCTGGAAAAATTTTTTTTTTATATAAGTACCTCGTTAATAATCAATTGATAAGTAATTCTAAGTGCAAGGTTAATGACGATCTCCGTGGTCGAGTGGTGTGCACACCGGTTTTCAAGGTGTCGCCAGCCCTGAGGTCCCAGGTTCGATCCCCGGACGGGTCAATGTAGAAAAACACTTATGTAAATTGTCTCGGGTCTGAGTGTTTGTGGTACCTTCGTTTTCTTTGTGCCTCACTAGCTATTTACTTTGGATTCGGAGCAATGTATGTGATGTTGACCACAATTAAGTACTTATTTCATACACGACAGTTCACCCATAGGTACTACTCTTTTCTCATTGTATTTCGGCCTATGATAAGGTGAGCTTCGTACAGTTACTTTAAATAAATGACTTTTAATTAAACAAGAAACAACATCCTGCGACGACTCACTACAACCAAGTGGGGAGCTTCACCACATGTCTTGCGGACAACCGGAATGGCGCTCTGCTACTCGGCTGGTGAATATGCCTGTCCAGTCTGGAGCCGCTCTGCGCACACAAACCTAGTTGATTCAGCTTTAAACGACACATGCCGGATTATCACAGGATGTTTGAAGCCAACCCCTGTTGGAATGCTGTATCCACTAGCCGGCATTGCACCACCCGACGTCCGTAGGCACGTGGCTAGTTCTATCGAGAGGAAGAAATTGGAGAATGATTTGCGTCACCCAATGTACCAGTACGTTCCGGTACCGCAGAGACTTAAGAGCCGGCATAGTTTCATAAAAGACGTACTACCTCTGCGCGGTGATGCCCTAAAGACCAGGCTCCAAACATGGAAAGAGGGCTATCCTTTCACTTTCCCCTCTACGTTAAGCGAAAAACTCCCTCCCGGCAATAGCTTACCATGGCCAACGTGGAAGTCTTTAAATAGACTCCGGACCCAAGTTGGCCGGTGCAAAGAAAATATGTGCCGGTGGGGTTACAGTACACCTGAGCCATGTGAGTGCGGCATTTTTCCTCAAACCATGGCCCACTTAATGAACTGCCCAGCGTGTCCCAACACCTGCACACGCGAAGATCTTTACAACGCCACCGACAATGCTGTCTGCGTGGCCGAGTACTGGTCTGACAATATATAAAACTCACATTGCCATTGATCGACACGCTAAGAAGAAGAAGAATTAAACAAACTGAACTATAGTTTTTGTCAATATTACTTAAGTATATGTCAAGTTAGGTATATACACACTTTGCGCAACATATAATTATATTCATTCCGGTAGAGCTAAATAGACAAAAAGCTAAAACAGCTCTACCCTTTCCTGGGAATGAACTCCAGTCCTAGCATTGGATGTCACGTTTTTGACCACGAGGTAAATTGGACTGGACGACAGTTGGAAATTCCAGCGTAAACATGAGCAGGAAATGTTTGGTGAGGAAAAATACCAAATTTTAGTCACACGTTGATATTTTATGATATAATTCAATTTGCAGCTTGTATTAACTTTTGTCATCTAATTTTAATGTACATTACCCATTACGCTTATATTAGCCATAATAAAAACACAACAGTCACGTTTTCCTTTTTAAATCCTCCGTCATAAGGATCCCTTGCCTCACAGTGTTTTTTTTTTTATTTTGGAACAAAGTTTTGACTTTTTGAAATTACTTGATAGCACCAAACAATTCGACTGCCGGTATTTTTTTTATGAGTTTATTGCTCCTTTTCTCGATCTGAAAGAATCCCAAATACTGACGAGTCCGCTAAGTTACGTCAAATGTTATGCATTGCAAGTAATACAAGTAAACATGTATGCTATATATTAAGATTCACCTTCGATGTCCGATGTCCAGTAGAATATACAATGAACAGCTCACGTTGGACTGCAACGTGTGAAGGAACGCGCGGAAGTGCTCGAATGCAGGTCTGACCTCAAAGCAAGGCCTTTCCGCCCAGCACGTAGTTGTTACAGCGACATTGACAATGCATCTATTCCTTCATAGATTTTACATAAGTTTACATGTGTATCGCACGTGGTTATGCTAAGTTTCAGCGATCGGTCAAGCATGAGTTGTTTTCTGTTCAATAAATATTAACGTTGAAGCCTGGTTGATATATTAGGAGACCGATACATTTATGTATGTGATCATATGTCTGTATTTTCGTTTATAAGAAGAGTTAAATGTTGCAAAGCTGAATAAGTAGCACCTAAGTGCATGAATTCACTGTTTTTTTTAAACACAAAGGTAATTTGCATTTTGAATTGTTTAGTGTTTTTTAGAAGTTTTCCAGAAGTTTTAATTCAAAACTGTTTACTTACGGTGTGTCAAGGTGCCCAAACTAATTGATGGGAGTAATCAGTTCGCTAGTTTTTGCCCGCGCGTTAATGGCAATGGAATTAATTAAATTAGCTAAACTCTTGTTTTTATGCAGGTTCATTCACCTGTAACGTTGTTTGTCAAGGAAAAATTTGTCAGATATCCAGGAATTGATAGGCAAATTGCCAAATTAAATATTCTTACTATAAATAATGGTGCAAATTATTCATTTCGAATTTTTTTATTTTACTCAATTACCGTGGCATTAGTAGCTCTTGTAACTTGTTTCCAATATTTTGTTCACATGTTTCCTTAAAATGGTTTAATATTTGATGACCATCGCTTTATTCGAGCCCCAGATAGGGTATTCACTTTTTTAATTGAGAACTAGTTTTTTCCTTTATTTGGACTCAGAGTGACTTCGTCTGAGTTTGGTTTGAGTTTGAGAGTTTCCTCTGAGTTTCCAGAATATCCGGTACATTACATTAGTTGACAGCAATTACTTATAATCTCGAATTACTTGTTATCAGAATAACAGCTGGTTCCCACTTGTCGGGTGTCGGATCCGAATATTAATCGGAGGTCGGCGCCTTTGTTCACACTTCGGATAATAATCGGTTGTCGGCCGCGGCCGAAGCTAGTGCCAATTTTAAGCACTCTACGCGAGGTGACTGTGGACGATGGACGTCGACGAAGCTCTTGTTGTTATGTATTATTATTTACGAAGAAAACAAAGAAAGAGAGTGAAGGAAAGAAAATATTGGGTGCTCCCAATCCTGAGGGAACGATTTAGTTTGGGAACATTCCAGAACTTAATAACAGAATTGAGGAGTGACGAAATTAAGTTTTTCAATTATTTTAGGATGTCAATATCTACATTCAACGATCTACTGGCTCATATATCAGTGAATATAAACTACCAAAATACAAGATTCAGAGACTGTATTTGTACTGAAGAAAGGTTGTCAATATTTCTAAGGTAAGATAATATTATATGTACTTATTAATTTGTTTAAAGGAAAAAATAAAGCAGTCAGTTTTAGTTCACGCATCTTTATTTTAAGACATAACTTTAACAAGTTAATAATTTTGAAGACATACATCGTATATCTACAGATGTCTATATCTACGGATCGGGCGGAACAAGGGGAAGCGGGGGAGAAGAGTCGGCCCCGACACTCGACAAAATGTGAACAGCGCTATTCTTACTTAAAGGCGAGCGAGATCCGACACGTTTTTTTTCCGGTCGTAGAGGGCTGGCAAAACACCCGACATTTACTGTCGGCGCCGACACAAAATCGGTTTCCGATAAGTGTGAATAGCTTCATATAAAATGCTCTGCTACTACAACCTCCGATTAATATTCGGATCCGAAACCCGACAAGTGGGAACCAGCTCTTACTCTACGAACTAGATTCAAGGAAGTAAAAACCTGTCGCAATCATTGCGGAAAAATAAAACTATTACAAAAGTATTAAAACTCTTTAAGAGACAGATTGAGGGCACGTGTCAAAAACTTGCGAATTAACAACCAAGAGATCGTCACGTGTTGGTATATAAATTACATGTGTACTACCACTGCAATAACTTCGAATAAGGATGACAATAAATATCTATTATTCTCAACGACAGCGGCCGGGCGGCCGGGCGAGCGAGTGCGGTCACCTTGTTCGGTGATCTAGATATTGCCTTGACGAAAATGTTCAATAATGTTATTTTAAAGAGCAGGTCTTGATTTTTATTCCTGTCCTTTTTGCACTATAAACATTAAAACAAGTGTTAACATCAACCTATCAGCAGCATAATTGATAACAACCTTTGCCGACTTAAAAGGTCCCATAACGTAGTTGTCCCTGTTAAATTATGTACCTAATTAATATTCAGAGAAGACTATAAAATTATATTTGAATCCTTAAATATAAATTGTGTTTTACAAATGAATTATTTTTCAGAAAACGGTTAAGTATTTGTATGCGCGAATGCCACCCTTGACAACAGAGAATATAGTAAAGATCTCTCGTTGAGTAAACCATCAATGGGAATAGTAAGGTTTAATTAAAAAGGGCTCGTATATACTGAAGGAGTAGGGGCTCGTGTCTAAGTGTCTAAGCCGTACGACTTGACAGATTATGAGGAGAACGCCCCGCTCGCTAGGTTTGTCTATTTGTAAACATACCCCTCTGTGCTTCAGAAAGCACGTTATGCCGTTAGTCCCGTCTATCATACGGTAATCTTTGACAGTTGTAAAGTCATTACAAATCTGGCAATCCATCAGTGTTACTCAGTAGAACAGGTTTTGGAGATCAGATAGGCAGTCGGTCTTGTAAAATACCTTATCAGTTGAATCCGGTAAGGTTGGAAGCCGATAGATTGATAGATTGGGGAAAGGCTAGACAGAAGAAGAACTTGACTGTTTTCGTTATGTACATAGTGATATAAAACATAAACTCTTTCCTTATCACCCATTCTTATCTATTTACTTTAATCGTGCCCAACAGTGACTAACCTCACGTTAGATTGACACGCTCCCTTGTATACTGTCTGTAGTAATGTTATTTATTTATATCATAGTACGTATTATTGTATTTTTAATTTAATATTTTGTTTTCATACGTAAATGAGTCTAGGTATGTTAAACAAGTGCTTTTATATGATTATAACAAATATATGTAGTATCGTTTGGTTTAGTTCTCTTCACGAATCACTAAATATCAATAATACTAAGAATCTAGGTAACTATTCAATTGCGTGTGTTTAAAATTGATTGTTTGTTTTAGGTATTATGATGTTATTGTTTAATTATTATTTTATTGTTTTTTTTTTAATTCTGCAATCATGAGATTGAATGCCGTAACTACGAACACTAATTCAAGTCAACGCTATTTTTTTTTTAATCCCGATGTAAGTGATTTTTTTAAAATATATGTCACAGTTAAAGCTAAAATCCTTATGATATCTCTTATCTCACACGTTTGCAGCTTTGTGTGTATAACGAAAATGATATTTTTATTACTGATTCCAAATAACTTGCGAATAACTAATTTAAAAAAAAATTACAATCAGCCATCTTTTATATGACAGCAGTAACTTATAGATGCATATTTCGATTCAGTTAAATGATGTACAATAGAAGAGTTTGTTTACTTAACTAATAAAAACTGTATGGTCAAAGCGCGTCACGTTTGCTGGTACACAATAAATAACAATGCATGCAAATACTGCCCACGTGTGTCCGTAGCCGTGCACACGTGGTCGCGCCTGCCAACAACCTGATGCTTCGTACGCTATTCAAGGAAATAGAATGTTATCGAACATTCTTACAGATATTAATTTAAACTATCATATGTACTTAGTATTACTACACATCGTATGGGGATTAATAGTCTTTTGGAGGTTGGAGATTAAAAGCTTTGTGATCCCTTTTATTGAAAGGGTTAGGAGGGAGAGTGTTACAGGATGTGGGCTAATTTTTTGTAGTTCGTAGTTTTAGTTCCATGTAAGTCGGACTATTTTACTGATATTGACGGGTGTGTAACTATACTAACTATATGATTATACATAATCAATAATAGGAAAAATAAATAATAAAAGTCAATTGTCTTTGCATAGGTATACAGCTTATGAACAAATTTTGGGTTCAAGCTGTTACCGTTAAAAAAGCGGTTAACAAAATATTATAGGTGTAATGTCAATTAACTTCAACGTTTATCAAACTGTCATATTATTTATCTTATTCTAAGTCCGTCACGTTCTAAAATTAAAAACGATATTTAATTTGAGCTATGTCACTGTTATCACATCAGCCATACCGATGAAACTGTCGACAGTAATTGATTTTGCCATCGTTATTCGGTAATCGGAATAACCTCGGGGATCGAGTCGAGGTTAAACTAAGTGGTATAAAAACGAACGTTGTTTATGTAAACAAGATTATAATGAGACGGCACGTGGCTCATCATTCGGTATTTGGTCGCAATTAGGGATATCCAAAGAGGTTTTATTATGTAAAACTTTTGGTAATGAGTGTATTGTGCCGTAATTTACTTCGTTAAGCGTATTCTTATCGTAATGATGTTTATTTTCAGGTAATCTTCTTTTATGATATCATTACGAACAATAAATGTGGAACTGATATTGCTAACCGATCAAGGGTGGAAAATGGAAAGTACGATACTATAGAGTCAGACATTGTTAGATTAACCTAAAAAATCTTAGATAATTATTTATTGTACACTATGAAATACAGAAAATGAAAGTACACAGGCGATCTTAACTCAGAATTGATCAATATCATAATATTTTAGGATAAGAAGAAAAAATAGATTTTGTTATAGGTTATAAGTAGTAGAAAATTGTGTAAAAAAGAGGAAAATGTAATTTAATTTATTTTAAATGGCTTCATGACCCTTACGATGACCCTTGGAAGTCGTGTCCACTTGTCCCATATACACGACTACAGGAAGTCTTGTAACAGTAGTGTTATAATGTACAAATTTATGTGCGATTATGGTTCACATATTGACATATATTTTTTACCAGTTTCTAGTTTGAGTTAATTGACTACCTACTACCGTGAGACAAACCTCATAGACCTTTTGATAAATGCGTTAAGGCATTTTGTAATTTTCCGTGTTATTAAAAAGTTTATCTGACTTCATAACGATGTAATAATGTGAGACGAGGGTAGAAGAATTTCTCCCCCTGACATTTCTACAAGGGTTAACGCGTTGGCGATAGATATTGTTCAAAGTCGACACATTACATAAAAGTTATTTCCACTGTGACTGTTCATGAAAAGCCCACTTAGACAAGGTTCATTTCTACAATCGTTATCGCTCAAATGTATAAAAGTGACAAGTCTAAGTCACGTGACTTATCGAAGAGAAATGTCATTTCCATACATTTAATGTCATTTTCTATCATCTTCAACGCTTCTAGAAATATAGATACCTTGTCTAAGGGGGAAGGACTAGTATCTAGGTTTTACTAATTATTTACCTCCACGCTAACTTTTGAACTGCAGATTGGATGTCACATTACGCAATTAAGATTTTATCATGTTTTCCATAAGTGTTAGTAGCTACTTACCTATTTTTTGGACTTCCTTGCTATGCTAAAAATTAAGACCACCTAAATTCTACGTATTGAATAGGAATTACCTAGTCTTTTCTGTATTTGTTGGATACTGCAACAGTCCAATTACCAACATTATTAGGTAACAAGGAACTGAATACAAATAAATCAATCTTCGTACAAATTTATTTATAGTACGCATGGCTCGTTTATATATAATTTGTGGCTTGCAACGTGAGCGTGAAGCAGCCCTACCGAAATGCGGTAGACTCATGCGCACGTGACCGCCAGTAACGAGTAACCCAGTTCCCTCGGTGAATTCGTATTGGATACTTACATACGGAAATCAAGCCTGGTTTATTTATGAAGATTATTGTTGTAGTTATATTATTTGCGTACGATTTTTTGACAGCAAAACTGGAGGTCATAAAAAGTCTTATTGCCAACATAAGTGGATTTAAGAAAATTAAGGGTTATTCGGATCCTTCCATTTGAAAAGTTGACGAGTTTCGAGCCTGTTGCATCAAGAGTTTGTTTAAGATATTATGCTACAATATATTATCTTTCGTTAGATAAAAATTAAGTTTGTTGCTATGGGGACACTTTTATTTTATTTTGTAGGGGCACAAAACAGTTACATACTGTGGAGACTTATATACCTACAGACAAAAAGACTGATAAATCTAAATGCCGAAAAACGGTAATGCTAAGTCGGAGGTCGTGGTTTCGATATCCACCCACTACTCTTTGTGTGACGATCATTTGTTCTGTGCCTGGGTGTAATTTATCTACCATATGTATGTATTTAGAAAATAATATAAGTATGTTTATCAGTTGTCTGGTTGCGTGTGAGTTGTCCCAAGATATTATTATTATTAATTGTTGCAACCACTGCATAAAGTTTAGTTCAAAGTTGTTTTCAAAACAAACAAGCAGAACTTAACTACTTGCCATTCAACTATAAACTTTTTATGGGTTTCTTGTATCTTAAACTACGTAACACGTGGAATGACGTAACTATTCCTATCGAAAACAGCACGTCACTACAACTTATGTATCTCACGGCTTATCGATAACACAAGTACTTCGCAACGTGATTGAGTACCAGCCCTAGTGTAACGCGGTAGGCTCAGGCGCACGTGAATATGTATGCCAGTTTTAAAATTGTTATATAAGTAGTACTTATTGCTTTATAAATTTATGAATAGTGATATAACAAAAACTCGAAATGATTATTAAGAACTCAACCCATCCATCCACATAATTCATAACTGACTGGTATAGTGGTTAGTGACCCTGACTGCGAAGCCAGGGGTTGTTGGTTGGCTTCGATTCCCACCCAGGACAAATGTTTGTGTGATGAGCATGATCATTAATTTATGAGCCTGGGTGTAATTTATCTAAATTACTTATGTATTTAAAAATAGATAATATAAGTAAGTATCAGTTGCTGGTCACCATAGTACTCTGCCTAATTTGGGATCAGATGACAGTGCGTGAGGTGTCCTGAAATATTACAAAATATGAATATTAATGTCTCGTAATGGATGACCTAGCTATTATTTGTAACAATTTCCAAAGCGAGCTACAGCTTAATGTGGCTTTAGCATCTACAATTATACCACTACATATTATCAAAAAAAGTAATCAGCCACGTCTGTCTGTATGTCAGTTTGCGAAAAGCACAAAAACTTTTGCACCGACTTTCAAGCTGTTTCCTCCAATGTATAGAGGTGGTTCTCGAGGAAGGGTTTAGAATATAAATTGTCATGTTTTTTTAAATGTGATTTTCATAACTGAACTGCCCACGGGTATTGCCAGTATCCACAATATCCAGGGTTTCATTTCAAACCATCCACCATTCACGATCGCACAACAATAACAAAACTAAGGGCTGGAGCCTTATTCTTTAACTCCAAGCAGTTTTCGTGCTGTTACGTGAACGGTTAACTTAAATAAGAGAGGCGTTGTCTCTTTTGACTTACACTTTTGAGAAAAAAACGGTTAAATAGCCTTAAAAGTATATAATACTAACACTACCCCGTGACTCTCAGAACCAAAAAATATTTGGCGACCCGAGATTCTTGAACTAAATCTGCGTTGCAACGTTACGTTTTGTTTGGACTACTACGTTTTGTTTGAATTACCCCCCAGTTTATGTAATTTTAAAACCATAGATCATGTTTCTTGTGTTACAAGCGTTGACCTTGTACAGTGCACTAGTTAGTTACCAGCGTGTACAACAGATCGTAGCCAAAATAGTGTGTTATGACGTCACTGTACGAAGCTATTACGTATTTTTGTATCTTATATGCCAAATGTCTGTCTTACAACGTGATCTGATCGTCAGCTGCTATGAAACTTAGTTAGGTATCTATAGATTTTTTTAAGATGAAAATTATAATTACCTTCTAGTATAATATATGTTTCCTTTTTGGATGAGCCCCTCTGGAGTTGGTCTCAGCGCACGCTTTGACGGCTTCACCAGAATTTTTGACTAAAGCATATGGCCGTATACAGAAAGAACGCTGGCAGCCTGCACCAATCTAACTGCGCCGAAAGGAAGCGTCGCTTGTCCTGGGAAACCCACCAAAGTCGTACAATCACCGCTTACTTAGTAACTGCGGCCAGTTCCGAGTGGCGCTGTTATATCGGCGCAAGCTGCCAGCTTACTTTATACGGTCTATGGATCTACAGCCAGAGCTATAGAAAAACTAAAAACTTTAGCAACGTTCACTAAAGGAACCCCTTGCGAGCTTCGGTCATGGACTTAGTGCATAGACACAAGGAGGAGGGTGCATATCACCGATATCTCCATCAATTGAGGACCGATTTTCAAAATTATTTACATTTTAATTTTTATTCGTGCTATTAGTTCGACTAATTTATTTATTTATTAACAATTTATGTACACACAAGTATTGACAGGACACCAAGTAGTAAAAGTACAAAGGTACTGCTTATTTCTAGAAATTTCTTCCAACAAACCTGTGAAAGGCGAAATATATCAGAAAAGAAGACAACAATTAATAATTATTAATTCGACTTATTAATCTCTTCGTATTAAAAATAATGCACTGCTATTATAATTATGATCACTCTCCTTCTGCAGGGCAAAGTCTAACCCTAGCATATCAACGGCTTAAAAATATTTAAATGCCAAGAGTCCACGTGATCAGGTAGCAGCCCTGTCAAAACAGCGGTACACGCATGCGCACGTGACGACTAACCTAGTTCTTTGAGCACACACACACGCGCAAGTCTTTCCTGCCATTTGTTGGAGCTCACAATAGTACATACAGTATGTATTATCAGTGATTGTAGATAGCAGCTAACAGAGGTTAGTTGTTGACGATAACAGAAAAATTTAGAAAGATTGATCTGGTTTTTTTTCTGTTATATTTTGTATGCTATCTTTTAGGAATATCATAAACAAATCATGTACCTATGTAAAGATTATTATAATATTATAATAATATGCAATGTTTAAATATTTTTTACTTACTATGCTTAGGGTAAAATTCTGTTTATCTTTATCAGACTTAAAGCTAAAAATATGAAAAATTGCAAAATACAAGCAGTAAAATCAAAGAGGATTTTACACTACATGTATTTTGTAATTTTTCATATTTTTAACTTTCATATCCAAAGGGTAAAACGGCACTAATTACTAAGACTCTGCCAGTCAGCCAGTCTGTCTGTCTGTCTCGAGGCTGTATGCTGTATCACATGAACTGTGCTACTTTAAGAGTTGGAATTTTTCACAGATGATTGATTTCTGATGCCACTACAACAACAAATAAAGAACAGATTAAAATAAACATTTATTATTTGTATGGGAGCTTACATACGAAAAACGTGTTTTTTTTTGTCTTTTTATAGATATTGGTAGCTTAGGGAACACTGCTTACGCGAGTTCAACTCGTTTTAAATTCGGATCTTTTGTGCAGCGGATATTTCATGTACGTGAATAGGACCTCGAAGATAGTAGAGAAAGACTTAATACGTATTCAGATTATCTAACTTCAGTATCCTTCTATTTCTCCTTCACATCTAAAAATACTTTACATACCAATGACGCTAGAAACTTAGTGACGGAAATAGTCGTAGCCAAAACACGTCACCTACACACACAAACACAAACAATTCTTACTGTAGGTGTGAACTACTTGCTTGTGTTGACGTGTCATTGAACGTCATGCACACACTCACATCACTCATAGTCTACTATTACCATAGTTTTTAAGTATATACAGTAGGGTATATTTTGCTTGTGTATATGCTTGTGTGGGTGTTTGCATTGCAATGTGATAGCGTCGCAACCCAGCGCGCCAGACGCGTGCGCACGTGACTCCGAGGTCGACGCTTCCTAGCAGTTGATAAATATTGCACTGCTGAGTGAGGCCGACTAACACATTCGCTGCACATTGTTAGCCTGTCACATGACTGAGAACAGATCTTAAAATAATGGACATAGCTAGCTATTTAGATATATTTACATGAAGACTGATTGGGACACAAATGCAGTAAATATGAGTGGCGATGGCTAGTGCATCGGACTTGCCATCATTTGGTCGCGGGTTCGAATCGCACCTACGGCGCTACTGACGTGAACCCGCTCGTAACACAAGCATTTATGTGCGACCCACATTGCTAGTAGCTTTTAAAAAAACATTTTCATTTGTTGACGAGTGTTTTGCAATAAAATGTCCCATACTTCTGTGATCACACATTTCGAGACCTGAAATATTCGAATATCGTGTTTTGCGCCAGTACTATTTCTAAACCAAAGAGTTCAAGTCCATAAAAGTATTTATTCTAACCCCGATCACGTGATCAAGTGCAATTTGAATGACGAACTAATTTGTTTTTGTAACTAACTTCTTCAGTTCGACCCTATGAAATATTCAAATGTTCACTGTCACGCGTGTTTGAATAGATTAAACTTGAAATTAGGTTTGCAAAGTAGTTTTGGTCTCGTTATCTCATAAGTATTGAAAGGGTCCGTGAATACAGTGCGATTAGAAATAAGGTTTATTACATTGAAGGTGATTTTTATTAACATAAAACGGAGATTCATAATTTAATGTAGCTAACCTAACATTCTACAGCACGTCAGGGCAAAGGCTTCTCTAGGGTTAAGCGCGCACTACGATATAAAAAATATATGATAATACTAACGAATAATCTTCAATCTGTGCACAACAGAAACAAACTAAAACCGCGTACTGCGAAAAAAAATCGTTTGCGGTTTAATCGCAGATGCGAAATCTTCATGTTTATATTTTGAAACGAATTATTTCTGTTTTTTACATTTTTATGATATTTTTTTCGCAACGATGTTTTATCATAGTGCGCGCTTAGCCTTTTCTTCATCTATCTCTCTATCTAGGGCTGTGGTGCACATTTTTTTGTGGAAGGAGTCAAGCTCATCACGTCAGCTGAACCGATTTCGCTAATTCTATTTTAAGAACATTCCTTGAAGTACGAGGATAGTTTTCAGACAGAGAAAATTTAAAAAAAATGCCTGAAGAAGTCTAAAAACAGCACTATTCTATACTCCCATACAAATGATTCAAATAGCAGAATAAGTATAGAAAATATAAAAGCGATTGATAGTCGGTGCAAAGTTCGCAGGGTCAAATAACATGTAAGTAAGAGCTTTACTTTTAATTACCAGTACTTACCAGTACTTATTAGCTACTGGTAAGTACCTACTTAGCTACAGCATATCCCTATACCAGTTAAATTCGTTTAATTTCTTTAGTACAGAGTGTTACCGAAAAGTGTGAAGACATCAGAACAGACTAAATTTTAACTCAATATGAGTCATTGTCTCGGGTCTGGGTGTTGGTGGTACTTTCGTTGTCTCTAATTCCATAACACAAGTACTTTAACTACCTACTTACTTAGGATTTGAAGCAATGTATGTGATATTGTCCACATTTATTTATATATTAAATAAATACATAGGCCTAAAAACGAAACAAGTAACAATTGAACCTAAAATTCTGTAAGTTATTATTTAATACAGACTACGGCAAACGGACTAAGCCACAATTCTCCAAACCAACACCAATTGTTCTATTTACGAAAACATTCTACAACATAAATTACAGACACCAATCAAAGTGACTGTATGATCACCGAAACCACGGTAATACTATCTATACAGTATTGTAACTTCATACAAACGGACGAAACGCGAGCTATACCTACGCGCCTCAATCTCGGATTGCGCTCGCGACGCCGACAGTCACGGCTGTACCGCAGTGTCGAACGGATGGTGTGTTGTTTTTTTAACAATAACCGCGCGATTTTTTCTCCAAAAATCAGTTAATATGACGAATAGGAAATATTGTGCTGTTTTTGGTTGTATGAATTCGTCAATAACGCATCCAGACATAAGTTTTTTTAAATTACCTAGAAACTCTGAAAGGTTTAATTTTACTTACTAGTAGGTAGGTAGGTACATAATGTGTGTCTTTTTAATGGATAAGTATTTCCTTTTATCTCGCGAAAAAAAGGTGTTTGGATTAATAGATAAAGCGAATAGAGTAACGGAAAGTTATTGAGACGAGTGAAATAGGTAGTTATATGCTGTTCTGAATGAATCATGATACGGTAGGTACCTTTTTATTAAATCTACCAATCAAAAAACAACACGCATTTTTATTGAACACTTCCTATTCAATATACAAAGTATTTCATTTATTTATATAAAAAGGATATTTACAATCACAAAACTAAATTAAATAGAAGAAACAGAAAGTAGGCAAATGTAATTAAATTGCTGGAGACGGGCAGCCCTAACGCATGTTTACGTAGCGCGCGGCTGTAGGCATTTATTTCTATTTTGCGGCCGAGTTACAATACTGTATAGATAGTATTACCGTGCCGAAACGGACGCCGAACATTGTTATCATGCTGTAAAACACGTGACCGACAGTCGCGCACGTGGCCGCCTGCCTGATATAATAAACTCATTCACACTAACGTGTGACGTCACCGATCTTCGTTTCGGCGTTCCAATCAAGCGCACATTAGCTGGGTTTAAAAAAAAGGAATTTTGATTACTCAGACTGAGCTACATTATAATTTACATGGTAATAAATAAATTGTAAGGCAAAATATCCCCGCTTTATCTATTAATTTTGAGGCAAGTTGAAGATGACTGTGATTAAAAGTTTTATATGTTATCTACAACATCGTTTGTCCTGCCCATACCTAAAATTAAGAAGTGTACCAATTAGACTAACAAAAATAAATAGAACCGGTTATTTTGATTGTACCAAGTTGACGTAGAAATAAACAAAAAAAACCCCACATAACCTCCCGATACTCTATGAATAAAATTTATAAATAATACCTAGAATAGTTAGGCAATAACAAAAGACCAATATCGTGGTCAAAAATATTGGCGTCTTGTTATATCAATAATTCAGGGGCTGAGTTTTTAACGAAGTACCAAACTACTTCTATGCTAATTTCATCTCCACTGTAACTGGCTCTGCACACAGTTAGAATTAAAAAGTATTGTTGCTATTTCTAAGTATAACCGTTATCAATAGAATAACATGTCATATAATGTAAATGAGATTAATACGATTAATTCAGGTAATGAATGCAACAGTTATTGTTAATACAACTCTACATTAAAGTGTTTCAGTTCCGCCCACAGACATAAGAAAGAAGTTATTTGTATATTTCGTGATATCGCCAAACATAAAAAAACCATTTGTATAGCATTCTAGAAAAGAACTTCATTTGATACAACACTTGTCTTTGCATGTAGGCTATGTATGACATATATTTTTCAAATACATACAGAGTTAATTCGGAAAGTCTCCAAATATACCAAGCAAATTTTCAAGGAAAATAAGCGTCAAATAATTAAATTACAAATGAAAATAACCCTAATTAATGAACAAAATATCCCTGCTGATATGAACTTAAATAAATTCGAATAACAGGAGGACGACAAACTGAAATACGAAATGTATATTGCAGAGTTATATATATGAATATTATTGCAGAAGAATGTTGACAGAAACCCGCAATGGCAACCGGTCAATAACCTTCGAAATTGATAACAGAATTTTAATATTTATTTATTTTCCCCGATATCAACAAATAGTGAAGCAGCTCCAACATGTGACATTTCTACAATGGGTAACGCGGATCGAATCGCTCAAATCTTTAAAATGACAAATCACGTGAATCAAGAATAAATGTAATCCTTAAATTTTATCGGTTTCTTTCTACTATCGTTAACGCTTAGAAAATGTCACTTACCTACGGGGTCAACCCCCCTAATCAAGTGACATTTCTACAAGCGTTCACGCTGTAAGAAATGTATGGAAGTGACAAGTCTAAGTCACGTGACTTATCGAAACGAAAGGCATACATTTAATGTCATCTAAGCGATTTAGACTATCATCGTTGACCCTTGTAGAAAATGTCACTTACATATGGGGTCAGGTATTATTTATTGTTTACTGCTATCAGCTCTGTAACTGTTCTGGCTCTACAGGATACCTAAAGGTCTCTCAATTTAAAGGTTCTCATGTAAGGAAAGAATGAGCGCTCATCACTAAGCTTGCTCAAAGCAGGTGGAAGATTTAAGATTATTCGCCATTTGGCATACTTTCTCATAAAGTCAATAAACTGGCTATCATTATGTACAACACGTTATCTCTTTTTTATGCGTATTCGTTAGTCATCAGTCGGCTTCGACTGTCTCGTGGTGGTACACGTGACCGTCGAGCCAAGTTTGGTTTGGCTGCCAGCTTGAATTTAGTGTGAGCTTTTTTATTGACTATAATGTTGCAAACTTGCAATTGTAAGATCAAAATATATTACTTAAGTACTTTTTGTACGAACATTTGGCTATTAATAAATTGTTCTATTCGCTGAACATTCTGAGTGGAACACATGATGGACTGTGCATCTAAGAAGCAAGATTTTTCTAAGATAAGTTTATTTACAGTCTAGATAGGCCGATATTCGTGACAGATAGAACGTGGGCGTGAATAATTCCTTACTACACCTATTAAAGATAAACATGACTCCTTTTAAACAAAACTTTTGTAAATATACGTGAGCCTTTACTTGCTGCTCCATCTGATAAGAGACTTACAAAGATATTATAATAAATCGGATGTTAAATAAAGGTCGGATACAATAAAAAAGCAATTCTTTTGGCGCAAGTAAGAGGTCTGTTGAACTAATTGATTGCCTGAATTAATTAGATTAACGTAAAAGCTCCTATTAACGACCCCCTAAAATGTGTACTCTATTAACGATCTAATTTTTAAATCACTCATATTAGACATAATATAGGGTCCAGAAAAGTTATACCTAGAAAATTAGTTACGTATTTTTGTTGGACAACAAAAAATGTAAAGATTGTGTGTTTAAATAGCCAGTGAAAGAAATAATTTGACCGTGAGTGGGACGCGCCCGAAGCGGACGCACATTTCATAGTGACGCGGCTCCAGCCACGTAAGTAAACCTAAATATTACTTAAGGAAAATAACGCACTAAAAATGGATTTGTCTTCTTGCTATCACATGACAACTGTAACGTATATATTCGCTTTCTAAACTAACTCATAATATAATACTTTTTATTGGTTTTTGTGTTATAAAATCACGTTTTAATTTAAGGCGGTAATAGAATCCAAATTTCAAAACATGATTCTAATAACGACCCATGGGTCGTTGTTAGATTTTGAGAACATTTAAGTATTTTAAAATAAAATCTAATATACTTCCTCATTCGATTTTATTTTTTTCTTGTTCAATTCTTAAAATTATTTTACTTCGTTAGATCTATTAACGACATAGCTATTTCTTGAAGTTTTTGTGTAAAACTCGATTCAACTTTAGACAATATCCCAATTATTAGAATGATATTATACTGTAAATAACCTTTATTATCTGAATTAAAGACTAACTGACATTAAAAGAAATAATAATTATAGCAATGACATCGAATTTAACAGTATTCCATAAAGCGGATATTTTATCTGTTAATTATTAATTTTATTAATCGCTACGTTTTGAGAGATTTTGTCACAGGCCATATTATTAATGTAAAATAATATTTGCTATCCAGTTTCATTCATGGCTTCATGGCATTGGCTATATTTAATATGTTTTCAAATCTAATAAAAATGGCAGTACGGATTGGGGGCCATGTAACTTTTTAAAGCTTCTTTCGAAGAATTAAATTCTATATACCTTTAAAGATTGTGATTTTTTATAGAATCATAGAGCCGCAGAAGCACAAGCAGTACGCCTCTGCTCAACTAGAAGCTGCGCTTCTAGCTATAAATGAAAGGACTAGCATCTATCAAAAACCTATGGCATACCGAGGACAACTCTGCGTGACAAGAGAAATAATAAATATATAAATGAACATTGTTGAAAACAAACTGTTTTAACGAAGGAGGACGAAGATTTATAATATATCTAATTAGTAAAGTAAGCATTTAATTATTTGAAGACTATTTTCTGAGACTGATTATATTTTTTATTAATTAAAATAACAACAATTAAAAAAAATATGAACATAATGTTGAACTCATAAATATTGTTATTATATAATAAATACCTTAAAAACGATTTTTTATTTTATTTAATAGTATAGAAGCAGTGACAACTTCGTAGCGGTCGGTAATAGAAGTAGAAAAATCGGTAATAGAATCTTGCCGCATTCTATGGGTCGGTAATAGAATCAACTACTCTTTTGGATTAAATAATTATTTAGTAACTATTGTGTTATTGAATATTGAATTTAAGTACTGAATTGCAAAGAATACTTCGTAGAGATTAATTATAAACTATAACATCTTTCCTAACATAACAGCTTATATCAATAATATGAATCCTAAGACAGCTAAAACTGGCGGTAATAGGAGCATTTACGTTATTAGCCGACCCCAAAATAGCTTGGAAAAAGGTTAGACAGAAGATTAGGATATTAATTTATTATTGAATGCTGATTTATTATTTACGAATATAACCTTGACTGGCCTCTTGGTCTACTGGTTAGTGACCCAGACTGCTAAGCCGGGACTCGTGGGTCCGATTTCCACCCAGGACTAAACTTCGTGTGATGAGCACGATCATTTGTTCTTTGTCTGGGTGTTATTTATCTATATTATGTATGTATTTAGAAATATAATATTAGTATTTTTATCAGTTGTCTGGTTGCCACAGTACAGGCTCTGCCTAGTTTGGGATCAGATGGCCGTGCGTGAGCTGTCCCAAGATATTATTATTGTTATTAATTATTTATCCACATAATTACGGTCTGTTATGTTCCTACTTATGTATTTACTCGGAGCTCTACAAATATGATTCAGTAATACCTAAATAAACTACATTTAGTACAGCTTAGGTTTTACACTATAGGGTAAATAGGCCATTGACCGATAACAATATGTAATGACGCTGTTTCGCCACAAAACACGTCGCTACAACAATATAAACAAAATTTATAATTGCTATATTGTTCGGCGGATATTTGATGTAATAATACTGTTTACTTCAAATGTGAAAAAACCTTTTTTACCACGAAATATACAGGATTAATTTGAAAGGAATGCGTATATTTAACGTGGTAATCAGGTGCATATAACTGAACAACTTTCCCAAAGAAACTTAGGTCGAAATCATAAAATGGAAAATGAACTTTTCATACAAAGTGACAGGCCACGTGACTTGTTTGTATGAGAAGATGATTTTCAGTTTTGTGTATTTCTGTATGAGGATTTTTTTTATTTTTATAACCGTTCGCATTCATTATAGGAATAGTAGCACGCGATCTATTTATCTATTTCATTTTCTGCACCAGCGTATTGTCTTTGTTACACGGCCTTTGTTCTTTCAATACAATATCGCCATTATACGGACATTTTTTTAAGCTTTCTTGCAATATGGGTCGCACATTACTAGTATAATTATGCTTGTGTTACGAGTGGGTTCACGTCGGTACTGCGATGGGTGGGATTCGAGCCCGCGACCGTACGATCGCAAGTCCGATGCCCTAACCATACCGCCGCATACCCTAACCATAACGGTACCGCCGCGCCGCTTAAATTTGCAACATTGTTTTATTTTAAATACGGCAATACAATAAAATCTGGACTCAAATAATTTAAGAGGTTTTATGTCGCCAAGAGCATTATCCTAATAGCAATTGTCTACAGATTCCTAGAATAAATATTTTCCTCAATATCAATTTCTTATATACCTACGCTTAGGATAAGGAAAAATAACAAAATTGATGCTTTAGCCATTAAGGAGACTACTGTGCATTACTCATTATTTATTGTTGGTATTAAAATTTATTCAAGTTTTTTTAACTGTGAATAAACAAAGAACAATATCTTTAACTTTAAATACACCTAACAGGAAGTTTACATATGCATACATTTTTAACTATGAAATTAAACTGCGTTTGATAATACGAAACGTGATTCTTATTTTTCTGACTTGACGTGTGACCCCCAAGTATGTACATCATAAATAATACAACAACTCAACTTTGAAGCCTATCATGTGTTTATTTTGTTCTTTAATTTTCCTTATACTTGCGTAGGAAGCTATTTGTTTTCGCGAATTTGACCTGCTTTTGGCTACGAAGCCAAGTGATAAAACTTCTTTACTGTTCATAATGTAACCAATTTTAGTAATTGCATTTTATTTGGCAGATCAACAGGATCTGACATTCCAAAAACGGTGCATAGTATGCAGGGGGTAAAAAACAATGGATTTACGTTTCTGTATACAGTTAAAAGGAAGTCCATTGTATTGTTTTTATTTCGTCCTACTACGGGCAAAGAAATATATACAAACTTATTTGTTATTTTTTAAGTTGTGCCTTGCTCGAGACTTCTATAACTTTTATAGATATAACTAATAGATAGTCAAAACCACATAACACCAACATTATAAAGGCGAAAGTTTGTGATTGTGTTTTATGTTTGATATCGTTACCTCAAAGGGCTGAGCCAGTTTTGATACAATTTGGTAAGTAAGCTTTATTTACCCTGATAAATTATCTTATACACCTCGGGTAATACCGCGGGTTTCAGGACTTGCAGGTAGTAAGTTAGCGTTTCTTGTGTTCCATTCGTAGCAGATCCGTGAGTGAATGTAATCTGCAACCTAAGTAGGTATATGACGCGACGTGCGTACCCTCTCCGTGCACCACATGTTTAAAGTAAATATGGAACAGATTAAAAAAAATCATTTCAGTACCGATGGTGATAATAAGTATTGCTGCCAATGACCTAGCCCATATTGTTTGATTTTTTATGATAAAGTGTTCTAAGATAACACTCGAGTTCGATATATTTTTAGGCCGATAAACGAACCGACCTAAAACGAAGAATTTAGAAGTTTTGATAACACTTTGTTATCTATGCTTCTAAAAATGATAAAGTATAAATAAACATTCAATAAATGTATCGTTATCTGAACTTCTAAATTAAGGGTTAATAGTGTCAATTGACACATAGACCCTATATCGATCTCTTGACCTTAAGACCAATAAAAGTGTTCTCGTTTTGAATTTTAAGTCACATTTTACTGTATTATTGCGGCCGTATTTTACCATCTTAATGATAAAAATCCTAATCCGAATCCTCTTTATAAAAAACACTGGAGAAGATTTAAGAGTCCTTTACACTAAGATACTTTCGTAGGTCTAAATTGTGTTCTGTTTCGAAATAAATGTCTCATATTCAGGCATGTTCACTTGGTAAACACTGAGTTTTTATAATAATACCGTCCTATAAATGTCCCACTGCTGAGCACAGGCCTCTTCGCATATAGAGAAGGTTTTTCCACGATGTTTTCATTCACCGTTAGTCAATGGTGTCCTAGAATTATTATGAGAGTACATATAATTTTGAAGAAGTCACATTGGTGCTTACCCATAGTGGGTTCGAATCTGCAACCTTATGCACGAACATTCACGCAACGATTAGCTGACACCGACAGTAAAAAGTACGAAAGATCCAGAAAAAATATATTAAAGTCTGCGCTATGTATCCTTTTAATTCATGAGATTAACTGTATAAACTGTATTTTCTCGATTGTAATTTAGGAAATGAAGCACCGACTGTTACCTTACTGAATAAGTTTTTTCTGCAAAATAAAAAACTAAAATTGGCAAGAAAATGGCTTTTAATATAAAAATTGAAAAGCCTGAGATATGCTTAAGGCCTTACGATAAAAACAATTATTAATTGACAACGCAGAATTTATAAAATCCAATCAATAATAAATAAAAATAAAAAAAGCATTCTAAAGTTAAACTTAAATAAGACTGGCCGTAAATCACGAAAACAACAACACACATTTTGCCGCGTGTAAAATGTGACGTATTAGAAATGACAATAAGTTTGATGGCGGTGTGCGCGTGCGCACGTGACAGCTCACGTGGTGCCTTGTTTTCAAGTGGAGTTAAACTTTCACTTTACTGGTAAACGAACTGGCTTATGAACATTGTAAGATTCGAGTTAAAAATTCCAAGGTAACCAAGTTTATCTTCCTGTGAAATGAGATTCCATTGGTAAATTTTTTTTTGTATGTCGGATGCAATTTGGATATAGTTTGTAGTTGTCAATAACCAATAACAGTTTTTCCACACCCCAGGTTGAACATTTTCACTAAAATAAAAATAGGATGTATAATTATAAATCATATTTGACATTAGCTGTAATTTTCGCTTTTATATCAATATTACCCACGTACATTTATGAAGATTGAAATATGTAGCGTCTGATAGGAAACTATCAAATAAGTTCATAAGGAATGAAGATCATTTAAATTGTACGGACAGTATTTATGATTATTTGTGTTGAGAACGAAATAAATGCGGTTGAAGTTCGCCCAAATTGTTAAAAATATACTAAAGCAAAAAAAGGTTGCTGAACTCAAATTCTAGATTACTGTGTTTATAATTCTAGTTCATAAGCTTTGCAAATCTTAGAGAAAATTTGGAAGTAAAACCAGTAATGGAAAATTAAAAAGAAAATTGTTTATCTTGGATTGGGCATGTAATGAGAGGAGATCGAAGTCAATTATCAAAGAGAGTTAAAAATATGAGAGTGGATATACGAGCAGAGGAAGACCGAAAAAGTGATGTATGGGATAGGTCAAAGATGGTAAGAGGAAGAAAGAAGTGGATGCTAAGATCGAGTAGTCGGGATGAATGGAAAATAGACTGCGCCGTCACCATATAACTAAAATTGGGAATAGAACACTGAGAAGAACAAGAATTCTAGTTAACAATGATAATTATTCATGTATTAAATTGCTTCTTTTCCCTGTCATACTGCGCGTAAAATAACATTCTGAATGCTATATACTACTATTCGTACATGTATCTGTCAAACTTTTATGTAATTTAACCAGACGCATGCCAGAACACGTGAACTTCAACGGCTTTATTATTCGGCGCGAAAAGGCACGCACACACTGCTTATGTTTTCTGTTTGACTCACGTAATTTATTATTTGTCTATGTATGCTAATAAATATTTACTATAAAACCTTGACCGTGCTTTATTTACAATAAATAAAGATTTCTTTGGCCTAGATTTAATATGGGATGACTGTCATGTGTAATGTCAAAAATGGGCGGTAATTTTGACGTAGAAAAAAAGATGGCGGATTTTTTATTAAATTATGTAGGAATGGCGGCAAATACTTTATGACTGAATTCGTTAATCATTAGTCAGTAGGCTAAACGTTAATAGTTGTGTTATTGTTTCGCGTCTACGTCTCAGTTAATTTGTAAATAGTTGAGGAAAAACAGTCATTACAGTGCAACAAACATTGGTTTATTTTGGGAACTGTTTACATACACGTGTCCGTTATCTCGACACTCCTACATATGAAACTTGTTTTGAAAGATTTAACGAAGAGATAGCATTCTCTGAGCCAAACATTAGTGGGAAGCCAATTTAGAATGTTGATATTATTCAGGGAAATAATATTTTAATACAGTTAACAAAACAATGCCTATTCACAAACTCGTGAGTCGCTTTCAAATTCATAATTAAGAACTAAGGGTGAGTTGCACCATAGTATCAGTACTATCGGTTAAAGTAAAAATGAAAGTCAAAAACAACAACAGTAACAATAACTTTAACCGTTGTACCGACATGGGTTGCACCGTCTTATTCTGTAGTTTAGTTAAAGTTACGTTTGACAGCATCTGTTAATGAATTTAACGTTAACATTAACGCTAACCGGTCAAGAATGGGCGGTTACGGTTAGCTTACGGTTAGGTTCAAGTTATGACGTCATTATGACCATCGTCGAAATGGTGCAACCCAATTTTTCACCTAACCGATACTTTGACAGACGGTTATTGTTAAAGTAAGATCGTGCAACTCATTCTAAATATTTATTTACTGATGTAATCTACGACTACAATCTTACTTCATAGTAATAATGAAATTGTAAAAGTTTGGACACAAAACGTATGGAAAGAAGAATTTTTGTTATACGCCAAAACGGATGCTCGAATCTGAATGAAATTGGCACGATATACTTTACTTAGGCCAAGTTTTTTGATCCCTAGTTAACTCAACCAATAGTTAAATATATGCTAACTAATGGTTTCAAATTATGGTAAAACGCGTTTTGGTTGTTCAAAAGGTAATTATTTAACCATTTGTTAGAATAAAAATTGATGAATAAACGCGATCTACCGAAGTTTGAAACTATTAGTTAGGATATTTAACCACTGGTTAAGTTAACTACGGATTAAGAAACTGGGCCTTGCTGGAATAGCGCACAGGCTACATATTATTCTGATATGGCCTCTGGTGTTTCCGCGGGTAAAGCTTGGCCCAACTAGTATTAACATATTTGATTGTCTTTTGTTTTCATAGTTGTGATGATTAATACGAGTATGTTAAAGCAGAAATAAAAACTTATTTACCATGAGGTATAATTTTTTAGGCAGTTGTACGTATTAGTTTTGTTCAAGTTTTTGCTTTTATAAATAGTAATTATGTATTTTATTTGTTAGGTACTCATAAGATGTTATGTTGTAAATAAAATTTGTAGTGACTAAACATTAACAGATCCGCTTTGCCTTTTCCTCTAGATATATTAATGTTTTGTATTTTCAACATAAATAAATAGACAAAATTAATAAATTGTACTTATTTATTATCCTACTTATTGTCTAGACGCAAGGTTATCGTAATTTTGCAAGAGTTGTGTCTAGTCATTATCAATACAAATTCAATTGTTCATGCCGTAAATATTGTTATTACTTCAGCTTATCATTATCCAGTCATGCTGCCTCGTTGGTCCAAGCGGTCCAAGTGGTCGCAAGCGCATCTACCGTGCACAGCGCCTCGGGTTCGAATCGCGGGTCGGGCCGAAATTGTACAATATACATACCTACTCAGTAGCACTCGGAGTCAGGAAGTATCGACGTTTTTACATATTCGTGACTCAGAAAGCACATTGGTCTTGGGCCTGATCTCTCTTCAGTCGTGTGCGTGTCGTTCTGCCGCCCCATCGGACTATGAGAGTGAACGTTCAGAGGGTGTACCTGAGTTAGAGCAGAGAACACACTATAGTATCTCCTGCGTACATGACAAATCTCACTTGAGGTTGGCCGCCGGGGCCGAAATTCGTTCTGGAGATTATTATTATTATACTGTCATAATTACTCAGTTCATACTGAAACAATACGTACATAATTAGGTAAATATGTGGGCACAACAAAGAGAGGAAATGGTTATATTATATTAGCAACGATTTTATTCCTTTTTCTATTCACTTATCAAATTACTAGCTACGCTCCGCAGTGCTACCCGCGGTTTACTAGCCGAGCTAGCATATGCGCCACGATAAAATTGTCGTGTTATTTTATCGAATCTTACTTGTCAAAATATAGTTGTTCTTCGGCCCTAATATGGATAGCTTGCGCGTGTCGTTGGAACGAGAATAATTTGACGAGAAGATTCGATAAAATGCCACGACAACAGTACCTACATCGTGGCGCACATGTTGCTGGCCGCCAAAAACCTTAAAGATAACTTTTTTTTTTTCGGGATAACAAGTAGCCCATGTGTCAATCCAATGTCAGCTCCTCCATACCAGTTTAATTAAGATTGGTTCAGACGTTTGAGCGTGAAAATAACAAGCATACACATTCACAGCCTTTCGACTTTTCAATATGAGTGTGATGAAGGCAAGAAAGAAATGAAAGCAATTAAATTTATTAAGAGAAAAATATAAACGTAGTTACAAATTATACTTATTCACGTTTTTTATTGGACCACGTGCTGCACTTCCACGTTGCGAGTTGGCACATTACAATATCCTATTTCATAATTTACCTTGTTAACAATTTCTTTTACGAAGTTTCAATTAATGTTTGAAGCCTGCGATGTGCTGTGAAAACTGAACTTCTTGCTTAACTTGCATTTGTTTTTATTTCTTAACCTACTTTTTAATTTGAAAGCTTAGTAGCAATGTGGGTCGCACATTAACAGTATTTTCTGTAACCACTGTTGTTAAGCTGAAATAATAAATAAATAATCAATGTATACAATCTAAAGTAAGTAGCTAAAGCACTTGTGTTATGGAATCAGAGACAACAAAGGTACCAAAAACACCCAGACCCGAGACAATGTAAAAAAGTGTTTTTCTACCTTGACCCGTCCGGTGATCGAACCCGGGACCTCAGAGCTGGCGACACCTTGACAACCGGTGTGTACACCACGGAGGTCGTCAATCGTTAAATGATTGTATTATGATTGGTTTGCGGTGGCAGTAAATAACTTAGATAGTACAAACTCATAATTGTTTCCTTTAAAATTGTAGTAATAAAAACCTATAACAGGAATTACCAGTTTTGGTATGCACTAGATTTTGTTTCCATCGCAGTTCTTTCCCTCATGGGGTTTGTATCATTTTAATCCTTGACGCGTTTGTAATGTAGGTATGTGTATGTGACATTGTAGCTCGGAAACGAATAGACCATTATTATATGTATATAAGATCAAGATTGTTCTTAACTCTGACAATCTCTTTAGCGTTTAAAATTGTAAACTCAAAATGTTAGCGAAATTGAGTTATTTCACGATTAATAATAATATAATTAACTACATAATACTTTTCATTTTCCAAATTCTTAATAAAAGATTTTGTAAAATGAAAACTAGAAAGCTGCGGTAGACTAATGGCTAGGGCATCGGACTTGCGAATATTTGGTCGCGGGTTCGATTATCGAACGAGGCACCCTAAAATATGAAATACAAAACCATATTTTTCTACATACCTACCAATAAATACTATAATTTATTTAATGGCTATATGACAGTTTAATAATTATTGATGATAAATAATATTGTCCACGTGGCCACCCGTTCATAGCGCCTGATCATGTGTTTCTCATTAGTCTCTGTCTGGATAGACGGTGAAATCCCATCTATAATAAATAAGTATTGAGTAATTATTTATATCACTATTCATATACCTTTTAAGATGTAGCGGTAAGTGCGTAGGTGGTAGACAGATTGTAATCAATATTATATTTTTATCCGAGCTACGTAGGTATTTGGAGAGCCTATATATCATAAATATCTGTACTTAAACAAAAAAAAATAATCTTGTAATATTACTTTGAAAAGAAAAGGTCAGTTTTGCAGTTGAACATAATGTTAGTAGGTTGTAATTGGCGTTTCTGGATCAGGTCAGATCCAGAAACAGCCAATTACAACCATCATTCATTATTTTTTCAATCATTCAGTTTCCTAAGCATGTGTTCATGTCATTAATAAACTGGTAAGTATAATTTTAGTTACTTAGGCTCCATTGCTAATAGCATTTAGTAGCTTATTCAGCAAGAATCAATCTATCCTCCTTCACTTAAGAATATTATATTTTTGTTTCTGTTAAAAATAGACGTCTTGATTTTTCAACATAATCTGTTCCTTTCACAGCGTTCAAATAATAACATTGAGGAAATTGTATAGCATGTTGCATCCAAGGATCATCGTAAATCTCCCAATCTTCTATAACGCCTCCACATGAGAAACATGCTACTATATCGTTTATACCATTTCCACAATAAAAAAATCCGGCGTCAGCCATTTCCATTACCAATCTTCTCCTTGAATCAACCGTTGCCCAATAGTGACTAAATGAAATTTCACGCATTTTATATGCATTATACATATCATATCGAGGATTGTATTTAGTTTGAGACATGTTCTGCTTACTTACTTCCTAGTTCTTGATACTGATAATTATAAATGTATAATGACAACGCACAGCTGTTACCAGCAACTTATAACGATTAACATTGGATGGGATTGGTAGGGATAGGAAACTGTTACGTGTTACCAAATTAAACAAGAAAATATTTATTTAAAAAATTTATTATCTATACACCATTTATTCAAACATAATACATTTTTTAAAGCACATATTTTATCATGATAAAGACAACTATACACATCATGAGAATGTTCATATTTATTGTACAAGCTTAATAGATTAGGACAACCTTCATCTTCTAAATTATTTATATTATTATTATTCAAAATATTTTTTAACCACAACACTTTTTCTAAACCTTTGGTGTAAACACTTGTATCTCTTAAAATATCTACAATCAAGTTCTGATGATTTGAGTATGGCACAAACCCATCTCTCCAGTATATACTTCTATTACGTTCAATCCAACTGACTTGCCGTTTTTCTGGTTTCGTCAAATCGTAAAATGGAAATGGTGGCTTAATTAAAAACACCTGAATTTTTTTATTCCATAATACAGCGATTTCTTTAATGATAAATTCATTTGTTTCTGTTTTAAAACCTTGAACATCTACAATGGCAGTCATGATAATCTGCGCACTATGTTACTTAAAGGTTTATATTCCACAAGACGATCGTTAATAATTAAGCAATATCCAGTTGTGTTCTCTGGTATTGGCGCTGAACATTCAATTTCCAGCCGCACATCTACGGGGCCTGTTTTCAAACTATCGTTTTGTCTTGAACAGTCTATGATAAAGAGAGGGGCCTTCTCCTTGAAATCAAACAAATTAAGCAAGGGGTCTGCAGGACAATTGTAATACGACTGACGAAATTTCACATACATTTCATATAATATATTGTATTTGTTCTCAGAAAAATTTAAGCTTAGAGGCTCGTAAGGATAATACTGTGAATTTAAAAATAGTGTTACGTTAGTAACCCCACAGTGATCAAACAGAGAACTGTCTTTGGTTTTATTATTTTTTCTGTTGGTTTGTAAACAAAAAATTACATATCGAGGTTTCTCTAATTGCGATGCGGTCTTAACTGACCAAGAATGTTTTGTAGTTTTAGGGAGCAAAGGATACTCATATAAATCCCAATTTCGAAACGCTATTTGAATAGGTTTATCTCTTTCCAAGTGTTTTAGCAGTGTCAGTCGTTCACGGTCTGACACTTTTATTTGTGGTACACGCCATTGCAATCTTTGTATGTCTATTTGAAAATGCACAATATCATCGGTCGCTATGATACTGTTTAAGTTAGAGTTACTTCGATTCAAAATAAGTTCATGTTTACAATTTATCACAATTTTATTGTAATCTTCTGCAAATCCTAAAATCTTATTAAGAGGTACAATAGCACTAAAATGTCCATCACTTTTGAATCCATCTATGTTCCAACCCCACAAGGCAGCAACTTTATTTTCTCCATCATTCATTGAAACATATGACTTTATTGTCGACGTTATTCCAGAATTTTTAATGCGATCTATTTCAATGCCATTTATTTCGTATCTGATATCTTGAAACAAAAACATAACAGGGTTGTTACTGAACGTAATATTTTTCTTAACCGGTTTTCCATCTTTGTCGAAGAACTTTGCTTGACCCTCGACGTAAATTGAACTGGCTGACGGTAACACGTATATGTCTTGTTGGTGTACGGGAATTCTGATTTCATCGTTTTCTCTAAAGCTGTTAGTGTAGGGATTGTATGTGTGGACTTCATAGCTTTCAATCGAACTATCGAAGTGAGGTAATTCAGTAATCTGTAGTATATTCATACTTTAAAACCTAGAGTTTTAAGAAAATCTTTATTTGATTCACTCAATTTCTTCACTTTTTTCTTACGTCTATGCACCTTAATGGTCGTAGATGGAATAAGACGTTTGATTTTCACTGGAGTGTTTTTATAATATACTATCATTTTGTTTTTCTTAAATGAAGGCGTAATTGAATATGTTCTTCACCAAAGTTAATACAGTTACCAAGTTGATCAACAATCCTTACAGATATAGATGAAATTATATTTTTGTTCACTGGAAAGTAAATAACGTTTTGCGGTATTTCTATGAACCGGTGACCTGGAGCAGTATCAGATACAAATTCGTGAAGAAAATGAGTTGGTAATCCGTTGCAATATGAACCGTGAACAAGATCGCATTCGATTCTGATTACAGACAGATCGCTATTATTGATGGTCACATTTGGTCTATAATTTAATACTGAAAAGAATAGCAAACCGCACTCGTATTGATCAGATAACTGTAGAGGTGGTTGAAAATACGAAACCAATTCAGATTTATTTCCAGAGATGGTAACCGTAGTAGACATGCTTTCATACTGAAGTATTAAAGAAGATCCTGTTCATTTTATTCCTTGACTACACCAAAAACTCTTTAAGAAATCCAAACATAGATGTCCACAATTAAAGGGGTGATCGCGTTGTATATTTTCATAATTATATCGGACTTTAGGCCCTACGTATTTTATAAATTCCTTGGGAGGTTTAAGATCTCCATAACTGTCGAAATACTCGACATAATCATTATATTTTGCATAGGCTACCCAATGAGAACCAGGGTTTTTAGAACTATCTAAATTAATAACTCCGCATTCTTTTATCAAAGGGTATTTAGGAAGCTCATCTCTCATAAAGACACCTCTAAAATAAGGAATACTTTTTCCATATTTTAAAATGTCAAAGTTAGTTAAGGCTCGTTTGGGTAGCCGATATTTTAGTTTTTTTCCTTCGATACAAAAATTCCAAGCCCATCTTTATGCGGTTTAAGGTGTAATCCTTTCCCAATGCAAAGCGCTTCCATTTTTTCATTGTGTCTCTTCGATTCAGCCAACAATTTTTTAGCCATCTTGTATTCGTTAATGGTTTTAGCAATACCAGCTGCACCACCTGCTAAAGTCCCTGCCGCTGATAATCCCGCAAAAATAGGAATCAGCGGCAATACTCCACCAGTTTTTGGTATAGGAATAACACGTGGAAGTGTAATAGATGAAGCATCAGCTAATTCTCTGGCAGCGGCGAAAGCCAATTCTATAGCCATTTTTTTACTTTTTGGTTTTAATTTATTTATGTGTCTCTTGGTTTTAGAAATAACATTTTTTAATTTACTTTTTAACCCTTTTCCAGATGTAACTTTTTGGCACCTCTTTGTATTACTACTTCTCAGACCAGAACCAGTCTTAATTTTTGTTGACATAGCCCGGCTTACTAAACGTGCTGCAATTTTTTCACCTACACTCGCATCCGAAGCAACTGCTCGTTCTTTCGCCATATTTAACAAAATTAAATCAGCTTCGTGTCGATCCTTTAAGTTTGATGATTTATGATAGGCAATGTCGTGATCTTTGCAATATTCGTCTAATTTATTAATTCCGTTATCTCCTCGTGAAAGTCTTTTAATTAATTTTGTACCAGGACCACAATAATTGTATCCTGGCAAGTGTAATTCAACAGGTAAGTGATTAATAATCCAATTGAGAAGACTACTCTCTCCAATACACATTATAAGACTGATGAATCTGCACTGAACGCTTTATTAAATACTTATAATTTGAATTGTCGTTAGTTAATGTTTTAACATTTATGATAATATATTTGATTTATCAATCCAACTATTTTCAGCTGAAGACATACCTAACCATTTCACTAAAACCTTGTTACCTTTTCTTCTAAGAACTTTCTCCACTAGATACACATCGGGATGTTGTGTTTTTTGAAGCTCTTGCGCATAAAATGCACCTAAAATAGGCTGACCTCTGATTGTATCTTCTATTAAGTAGGTGATAGGAGTTGTATTTTGTATCATTCGAATTTTAAATATTTCTGTAGACCAGTTGGGAGTGTAACCTTTTTCAAATGTTCCTTTGTACTTACTGATACGGACATAATCACCAATTTTATATTTGTTTCTAATATTATGATTTTTTACCAACCTTGAATACCTTTCTAATATATGTTTTTTATTAATGTTATCCACATTAGCGGGTACTTCATCAATTGTCCGATGATATGTGTGATTGTATTTGTAAATAACATCATTAAGCGTGCTATCTATCCAATTGTAGCTGCCTCTTAAACTAAATTCCTTATAGACTTTGGATTTCAATGTTCTGATAAATCGTTCAACAATTGAAGCCTTTTTTGTAGAGAAGGTTGAATAATGATTAATGTGATAAATTTTCATAAGCTTTTGAAATTGATTATTGTAAAATTCTACTCCATTATCCGTTTGCAGATTTTTAGGAACACGGCCTTTATTCAATAATTTCTTAAAAGAGTTACATACATCATCTTTGGTTTTACTTTTTAGGGGAAAAGTCCAAGCATATTTTGAGAATGTGTCGATAACAGCAAGAATAAATCTGTAATTTTTATTTTGCTTTGAAATTGATTGCATATCAATTAAGTCTGCTTGCCATAGGTCATCTATGTCTTTCATAATAACACATCTTCGTGGAAAGTTCACCCTTGCATTTTTATGAATTTCATTTACCACGTCGGTTTTGCTCATGTTCACAATTCAATACATTTGTTTTGAATCCTTCTATAATACTGACAGATTTTTTTTTCGTGATGAGTATTTATTCTTTGATTATGCCGGCTTCTTTCAATTCTTCAACTATCGATAAAATTTCATTATCATGGTTTGTATTGCCAGCATCTCTGGAAGCAACTAATAGTTTCAATCTCTCAACCAGTTCGTTAGGGTCATCCCAATATACCAAGTCAGTGTTATTTTTGTATTTCTTTAAGGTTGGTAAGCTTCCTCCAGTGTGAAAATTTTCATTTAACGATTCGGAAAATAATGGTTTGATTACTTCACGATATTTTATTCCCTTATCGCCTCTTATTTGCCCATCAGGATTAAAATCTCTCTTATGAGCATTTGTATAATGCAGCATGTCCTTGTACACAAGTCTATCTTTACTCGATATTAATTTTAAATCAGGTTTTCTTCGAAGTAAAAGTTCTTTCAAGCCAGGGGTTAAATTATAGGATTTGTCACCGACTTTAATTAAAATGACACTATCGTCATTCAAACTATCGATTTTAGAAAATGAGACTACTGATTTGCCCATTAGTAATTGTTTGTTTACACTTCTTATTCCAAAAGGTATATTTACACCATCATAAATATCATGGATATCACAACCCTCTAACGATATTTCTAAATCTTCTAGTAATTCCGTTGTGGGAGAATTTTTAATGAACTGTTCCGAATTCGGTTTAGGATCGGAGCAATCTTCAAACTTTGTAGATGAGCTAGTATTAATATCATCCAATTCGATGTCGTCAGAATAAGAGCGTGTATTTTCTAAATTTTGTATTTTTGCCATTGTTTTACTCGAATCAACTAGGGTTTTAAGGGGATCTGTGACAGGTTTTAACATTTTATCAAGTGACAAATTCATTGAGTGTTCCTGGTTTTTCATTTGTTTTATTTTATTCTTTATGGAGTCTACAGACTTCATTAATTCCATTTTAATATTTTTCTCCATCTTATGTTCAACGACCGTATTCGCTTAAAGAAGAACTAATACTAATTTTTTTGTATGATATTCATAATTATATCAGTTGTATCATCAACTTTCATTAAATGTAAAAAATATATCGAAATTCTTTCTGTACCTCCCATCACTTAATGAACATTCTTTGTTAATAAGCACGAAACTGTAAGGATTACTCCAAACTGTTTTACAAATATCTTTAAATTGGTTCCAGCTTAAATCAGGGCTGACATGTTCCGCATAAATATGTTTTAAGTTCACATCATCTTGTTTAAATATTATAAGAAAATTAGCGTTATCACGTAACAATTGCTTCGGAATTTTTGAATAGGTTTGAGATAAATAGAAACAATCGATTTGCTTATGGCGCCCCATACAGAAATAATTACGGATGTTTGTTTGATTTCCGGTTGCAACGTCATCAAAAATAAAAATAGAATTTGTTAAAGCTTCACTCGGAGCTATGACATCTTTATCATCATTAAACTCGTAGAATTTTATCTGTGGCACTCTTCTTATCACTTCGCTCAAATAGCGATATTTTGGTTGAAAAGAAGTTTTAGAGTAAAGATATAAATTTTTAAATTTCAGTCCATTTTCATGTAGCAATAAACTGATGATAACATTTGTTTTACCACAGTTGGATGGCCCACATATTATACAACGAATTATATTCGGTAATAAAGGGCTATGCCTGATATAGTGAGGAGATTCACTAAAGTTTATATTATTAACGTTCAAGGATATGGGCTGCTTGATCAACTTCATCTTGCATATTATTATTATTACCATTGAACATACCAATATATACCAACACAAAGTCTTACATTTTATAAATAGTTAGCAGATAATAAATAAAAGTCAAAATTCTGAGTAAAATATATACTTTATTATGCTTATAAAAATAAGGACTATCATTATAAATTGTACAACTTAACTAACACAAATATTATGTTTTAAATCATTGCAGTTTACATATATGACATTGCATAGTTCTAACATATGCGGTCAAAATGACCCCAAGGTAAAGTGTCTATTTGATTAGTTTGAACAATTCTTTTATCATCTACTCTATTTAAAATTACTTTATTTACTTCCTGTGAATACAGTACATGTTTGCTTGACTTTATCATATTCATCTTACATTGTAAAGTAATATTCTTAAATAAAACCTTCTTATAGTTAGATATTTTCAAATTTTTTGTAATGGGCCTTGATACTCCTTTAGCTTTGTTAATCTGTGTTTTGATTGATTTAATACAATAAAGTTTTGCTCTTAAACCTGTAAATTCGCTTATTACATCGCCGCCTAATTCATCTTTAAACAAGCCAGGAATTTTATTATTTATCTTTGGAATACTGTAAGGATTATTAAAATCAAAATTACTGGTATCAAATTTTAAAATATTTTCTTTCAAATCCTTATAAAAGTTTTGTGTATGTATTAAGTATAATAAACTGTCAGTGTCAGTGTAACACAGTTTAACATTTTCACCGTACTTATTTTTAATGAAATCATAATGAAAATTATACATATGTTGTTTAGCATATTCTAGTACAGCAAATCCAACATAGATGGGTCTATCTAAAACAATTTTGTCGGGGTTCAATTGAATTGCAAGAAAATCTTCACTAAAAATACAAATACTTTTTAAGTTTGGTTTTGCAATTAGTTTCTCTGCGCCTATTGTTTTATTTGTTCTATTCTTATTATCATTCCACTTAGTTACCAATTTAACATGAACTTGCTTTCGTTTATTTTCTATAGTTTTCCCAAATATTGAATTATTCAAAAGTTTAAAGAAATCCCTTTCAAAAGATGTCTTTGCTGATTGGCGCAATTGAGTATTTAAGTCTATATACTTTTTTAAAAAGTTTTCTTGTTTAAATTGAAGTATGCGATGGATTTTTTTCAATACAAGGCCATTTTTAACACATTCTTTCAAATGAATATAATGTATAACATAGTTATACTTGTCATACAAGTTCGCAATTAACTTTTCTGTCTTTCCTCCTATGGGTATGAACTTTTCTGGAGCGAAAGGCAAGTCACTGTGTAAATTATGTAAATATTCGGGATACATTAGATCTACCTCTAAAATATAACCGTACTCAGCATCGTCAGGAATATCAAACAGATGAAAACTTACTATTTCTTGGCTTGTCATAAATTTAAAATCTGATATAGGTAATTTTCTAGTCATTGCATATCCATAAAGATTGTTGCAGTCAAGATATACTAAATATGTTGACGGCTTAGAATCATCAAAATGAGGGAGGTAAATATTATTGGCTTTAGCATATCGGTGAGAGCATTGTGCTAATCCACCACGTATTCCTTTTTCTATCATATTATAAATTTCTAAATCATGAATCAATTCCAATTGAATACCCGTGTATAGGAGCATAGCGTCCCAACTTAAACCAGGGGAACTTACATAGTATGCAGGATCAAGATTATAATGCTGTAGACATATATTTCTAAAATTTTCAAATATATCACATAATAATAAAACATCGCACTTTAAATATAAATCAGTATATTCACCGAGACTGCTAATATTAAAGCAACTCCAAATAGTTTGCGCATGTTCATACTCGTTATCTGTTATATGTCTTTTTTGCATACTATTATAAAAACAATGTTTCGGAGGAAGTTGTGTCTCATTATATTTCTGCCATGAATCAATATATTCGTATGGATATATACCTTTCCTTCGAATTAAAACAAATTTTTCGTCATCAGGAAAAAGTGATCTCAAATTTAAGAAATCACTGCCTGCTAAGCTTTTACTCAAATTATCAAGACTTGTGCTAAGAAACTGAAAGGAATCTATGAATTTAATTTGCAAAGGTTTCTTATATTTACCGGTCTCAATAGTTTTTGTAATACTTAAATATTTTTCTTTTGTCTTAGGAATTATTTTTATTTCGCCATCATATTTCGCCAATTCTCTGATAAACAAATGGGAATCGTAACCGGCTAGATTATGAAAAACAACTGGTATAAATGGACAAACTCTATAAATTAAATTACAGTGTGAATGTGCTGCGCCTCTATACTCTGATGAAATATGGTCATGATCTCGAACTTTGTCATCAAACAATATTTTTTTACAAATATGACATGTACTTGCATTGCGATAATTATCAATTTGTTCTGGAGTCATTGGTTTCATGGCGTTTTCAGTAATCAAGATCTCATGTATCCATTTAGTTTCTTTAATGATTTTTTTAACAAAAACTTGTACACAGTCTGCTCCTCGGTAAGAAACAAATTTATTTAAATTACTGTCATGCGAGCAACACACATAGTATGCAAAACATGAAGGCTGGTGTAACTTATTTTTTATAGTATTTTTATCAGTATTCACTTCATTAAAATTGCATAATAGGCTTTCAAAATCGGCATATATAACAAAGTTAATTTTTTGTTGTCTCTCAAAATGTTTAAACTGTAGCGTACTGTTTTTATCTGGTAATAAAGTTATAATTTTGGAACATGCATGAGAACGGAATTTTGTTTCACTTGTAAAAAATTGCAAACATGTCTCACATAAATACATTCGACCTTCATGTCGTGAAACTTGACGTCTCACTAAGCGTAATAGGTTTTTTATTAAACAATAATGAGCTCTGTTATCTTTTTCGTAATACAATAAATTAATATGTTTATCTCTCCTGAAATTTGTCACATATAGGGGGCCAGTTATATTGTAATGTTTATCCAATCCGTAAATATTAATACTTAAATCACAGTTATTTTTTTCAAATAATCTGATATCTTTTGGTGATGGTGGGAATGACATCCCTGTTATATTAAATATCGTACTAAAATGAGGATAAGAGCTTGTCCTACAGACATTATTTTTGACTGGAAATAATGCTGCTAAGATGCTCCATAAAAAACAATATTCATCGTTATTTTGAATATTTATACAGCTCTTTGTATTCTTAATAACTTTTGGTAATTCTATATAAGATCCACCTCTCATAGGAGAATACTTATTTATATTTATTTCTAAATGACTCAATAATGTAAATGACCACCCAGATTCACAGTGCTCAAATTCAGTTAATTTCATCTTGAAAGTCTCTCTTAGATTCAAATAAATTTCATCAAAATCAGTACTTTTATAAATAACTTCATATTTTGTATTAAATGACTTCAGCTGCTGCTCACCCGATTTAGGTAAAATGAAGTAAGCAAACAGCTCAAAGTTAACTTTAATACATGTATTCTTTAATAATGATAGCTCAACTAGTTTAAAAACATCATCTCGCTTACCATCCAAGAACGCCTCTGGTAGGAGGTACTCGTCTTCTATGGATGGGTTTAAGCGATAAGTCATTATTCTGTTTTTAAATGCTGTAGCTATTATATCAATATGTTCAAACTCTGATTTTATCAAACAATTCGATTTATGGATATTGGTTCGTTTATGATATCTGTATTCATGTCTAGGTATCTCAATTTTACATTTATCACAATATATATAAGATCTTGACGGTGAATCAGTAGAAGATGATTTCACTGAAAAGAAAAATGAAAGAAGAATAGTATATAATATGTATATATTTAATGAAAACAAAATAATCTACATTTTACATACACAATTATCCTGATTACTTAGTCAATACAGTTAAATAAAATAGGCTAAATTCAATTTAGTTTAGTTCTATAGAAAGAAAGATTATATACATATTACTTGGGAATAGTTCAGATAGTAGGTATTAGGTATTCTACTGGTACGAGCTTATAAAAGTTGGAGTGCGATTTTTAAATTCTTTTCTCGTCTCCTTTATAAATGCATTTATATGCTTCCAGGACTCAGTATCCGAATTAGTTTTATTTTTAATAGTTATAATGGAATGCCGCCATCGATTGACTGGTGGAACCCGCTCAATTTCATCGGTATTATATATTTTCAATTCAATGTAATAACCTCCAGTTTTATCTTCATCTATTTGTCGCGAGAACCCGTTTGCTAATCTCCTTGTTATGTAGGAGTAAATAGGTGTATTTTTTTTACCGGCAGCGGTGCTACGATCCAGTTCATCATCGTCGCTATCGGTGCCGAAGAGATCTCGCGCCGTAGCTTTCACCTTCGTCTTCTTTGTAGTAGAAGGCTGGCTGTCTGATGTCTTCTCAGGAATCTTTCGCTTCTTCTTGCTCGATTTTATTGAAGCGTCAACCGTCGACTCGTCTGATGATGGGAACAATTGGTCAGCTATTTGCTTGGACCTGAAAATAAAGGTTAATAAGTAAGTGGTAGCAGTAACTTAACGATAAAGCTATCCAAGTAGCAACATATTGGTTGAAAACATTTAAGTGGAATGTTTGACATGAAAAAAGAAGGGCCGCTAGTAATATCGCAATGGATAAATAACAGATTGCTTATTAACACTTAAGTAATTGTTGAAAAATAGAATGACTGAATAGTAGAGTTCTTGAAAAGTTTAATGACTGAATAGAACAGTTACTGAATAGTTGAATGATCGAATAGTAGAATTAGATTATAAACATAAGTATAAACCAAAATAACTTACATCTTAGAGAAGGTCTGGTAAGCTTCTAGGTAATGATGAGGGCAGCTCTTGCTTGTAGCTCTTGAAGAAATGCTTTGTGGTCTTACTTCGGCAGCTACACTCTTAAATAGTGATAAATCTACGTCATAGTATCCCAAATATAGAAAAGGGCACGTGTAAAATATGCTGTGTCAGATAACTCTATCCAAATACGATAGTTTACATTGTCTTCAATATTGTAATATAACACTAATTTAGCTTACTATGATAATTTTTACCCGACTGCATCAACCAAAAGATAGTGATGTGTTTAATAATTTTAATTTATGAAACCATAGTTCAAACAATTTTTTTCTAACCGAACCAACACGATATTATTTGAAAACATAAAACATACCAATGCTCACTTACTATAGGCACTAATAATAAAAGTAAATTGAAGTACTTAAATCTTGTGTTTTAATTCAGCATAGAGGTACATCTGAGCTATTTAAAAAAATAAATCAATGACAAAAATATGTTTATTTTTTATCTTTATAATAATTGCAGGTAAAACCAGGCTTTATAGTTGTATGTCAATATTGATTAATTGTCTTGATCCGTCTCCTTAAAAAGAATTCAACTTACGTTGCGAATTCATTAAGTTGATATACTATTAACATACCATGATTTTGCCTGCCAAATCAAACTGAATAAAATGTATGAAAACGATTACCGTGAACACACGGACAGTAGTATTATCTTATCGATATATATTTATGATAAACAATAAAATCTTAGGCGTCGGAATGTCTGAGGTTTCAGTTTCACCATACCATATTAGTGTAGATATTAACTTCTAACAAAAAATATACCATTTTGAACTCTATGTATTAAAAAAATATTAAATTAAAAAATATATAAGGGGAGTATAAAAAATTGAAATCCATTTCATGTTTGCATCTGATGGTGAAGAGTGATATAATTGCGGAATGTCGGTAAGTGTTACTTTAATATAGTAATTATTCTCTAACAATTTAAATATTGTATTAACAACATTATTAGCATAACTGCATAATGTATTTCCACATAATCCTTTATTTTAATCGTAACATTTGTAGTGTATCTACTTATATTAAATTACATATTGCATTGTTATTTCAGGACTCTGGGGATCTTTTCAATTTCATACCCATGAATCAACCAGTTCAACAAACCACCGGACAGAAGACGCTGGGTCTTGCTCGCAAGAGATCAAAAACAGATCAAACATTCTTTCAATATATAAAGAAGCCTGTAACGCGCGGGGCAAAAATAATCAAAATAGAAATCTATGATGCAGACAGTTTTCAAAAATCCGAACAGCCGATGTGTAATTGTGAGGCTGATGTGTGTGTTCAACATGTCGTAAAAACTATATTATACGATGATATATATACCAGTACGAGAGAATTAATTACTAAAATTCAAGATGACATCGAACCGAGAGTATAGATTTGAGAGTAAGAGTAGAGATTTGTGTGCAGATTGTATAGACGCAATAAAATCAACTATGTACTGTTACCTATGTAATGTATGTTTAATTTTCTAAAATGTAAGTTTATGTATATAGTGTATAGGTATCAATTATGAAAATATTAAAACTTGTATATTGTACATTTAAAATAAAATAATTGAAAATAATACGTATACATATTTTATTTTCTTGCTACCTCATTCTTATAATAATACTGGCCTATATACGTCCCACTACTGGGCACAGGCCTCTTCTCATATAGTGAAGGGATGAGCATTGATCACCACGCTTGCTCATTGCGGGTTGGCGATTTCAAATTCCAATACTTTGAAATCCAGGTTTCCTCACGATGTTTTCCTTCACCGTTTGTCAATGATGTCTTAGAATGATTAAGAAAGTACATATAACTTTGAAAAAGTCACATTGGTACTTGCCTGGGTTCGAACCTGCAACCATGTGCATGCCAATCCGGTCATTGAACCACTAGGCCACCACGACATTCATTATAAATGTACTTAATAGCCACTGCACTACGTAGGTACCTATATAAGGCAACGTAATGGACAACAGCGAGCGCATTCCATTTTTGTTAGGCTATCGTGACGAATAGACTACGCCAACTGATACTCGAATTTCATGCGCGTGTCATTGAATTGTTGAATGAACGTAATAATTAACGATACAAAATTAGAATGCACATAAATATGAAAGTTGAATTACGATAAATGTTTCATAATTATATTCAATAAGTATCTAAATTTCTCATGGTATCTACATATTTATTCAATTAATATTAGCTGAATAGTCATAAATGGAATAGATTGAATGAATGAATGATGATAACTGTTGGTTTTAGGATCTAATCTATATCTATATATATATATATATATATATATATATATATATATAAAGCAACCCCTATTTCTTCTGGTCACGCTATAACTTGAGGCCGGCTGGACAATCTACACCCACGCGGGCGGAGCCGCGGGCAGAAGCTAGTATGAATATATAAATAGTGAATAGCCGATCAGATCAGATCAGATCAATCTAGAAAATTATACTTACCAGTTTATTAATGACATGAACACATGCTTAGGAAACTGAATGATTGAAAAAATAATGAATGATGGTTGTAATTGGCTGTTTCTGGATCTGACCTGATCCAGAAACGCCAATTACAACCTACTAATGTTTTTTTTTATTTGGGCCAAACAAAACTAACCTCGAAAAAAAACATCTCGAAAAAAAACTACGAAAAAGAATATTTATTTTTTACAATTGATAGCCCAATTCTCGAAGGAAGGTAGCCTATCTAATATCACGTTACTTGCATTAAAATAAAATCAAAGCAAATGAAACTACAGAACAATTAAAAAGGCGCTGGTCCACTGCGGCGCACGTAGACGCTACGTACGTTTGTCAATCTTTGCTTTGTATGAATAAATGTGAAAAACATCACATACATTGCTCCGAATCCAAAGTAAGTAGCTAAAGCACTTGTGTTCAGAGACAACAAAATCAGAGAGAGACAAAATCAGAGACAACGAAGGTACCACAAACACCCAGACCCGAGACGATGTAGAAAAGCCATTTTCTACATTGACCCGTCCGGGGATCGAATCCGGGACCTCAGAGCTGGCGACACCTTGAAAACCGGTGTGTATGCCACTCGACCACCGAGGTCGTCTGTATGAAAATATAACACGGTACACATAAAACACTTCAAACGCTAACCGGTCACATGCTGATACGTGGGAGTGTTACTCGTGCACCGCGTGTACCATGGAGCACGCCTAATGAACCAACACAGATCTCATTGAATGCGGTACGAGTCAGGCGGGGCAGCCCTGACACAGATCGCGACTAATGACAGTTGCGAGGTGTCTGATGACGTAACATACCGTGGGTAGCTGTGTAGTGTAGTACCTACATGTATATTATGTAGAAGGTTGTCAATAATAATACTGGCCCATAAATGCCCCACTGCTGGACACAATATACTTCTTCTCATGGAGAAGTAACGAGCGTTGATCGCCTCCCTTGCTCAAAAAACTCATACAATCGTTTATGTTATCACACATTATTTGAATATAATGCCAAATGTATTTAAAAGTTATCATTAAAAATCACATATTTTTATCAAAAGGCCAATCGATATTGAAGCAATAAACTAAGTAGATTGTTCCCATATCTTTACACGCGGGAGGGAATGAACCTGATAATTTAAAGTCAGGTCAAATGTTATATATTAAACCAAAGAGATGATATTATAATAAGTCATATCATAAACAATGTATTTTAATAATTAAGAGTTTGTAGTCTATTTTCGGTACCTACTGATCCAAAGACGAAGCTGGTACCGTTTTTTTCGGGAATGAGACGAAACAATGATGAAATACCACTGGATGTTTGGATGTTTGTTACTCAATCACACAACAACGGCTGAACAGATTTGGATGACATTTGGCATGCATCTAGCCTTTGACATGGAAAAGAACATAAGCTACCTTTTATCCCGATTCCTCAAGTAGTACCCGAGGAACGACTCAATTCTGAAATTCACGCAGACGAAGTCGCGAGCAGAAGCTAGTAATAATTTTCAGGATTAATTTAAAAGGAGTGCATATATTCAACGAAGTAATCAGGTGCATAAAACTGAACAACTTTCCCCAAGAAACTAACGAGTTATCAAAAGTCGTAGAACAAATTTTAATGTCGTTGCTTATTAGGTATGTTAGTTATCTACTTACTCCTGTGAGGTCGCAGTTCTTTTACATATAACACCGTATAAATAATGCCACTACTAATTCCGGATGGCAGGTAACCCGTAAGTAACAGTGCAGTACGAACTATTTTAGTGTCAGGGTCTAGCGAAGCACGTGGTGGAACGCCGCGGGCACGTGCGGCCCGACCTACATCCGCGGATCGCCGCCCGAGCAAGCCCAGCGATACCTCGCCATCCCAAAATAGAACTGCATTGCTAGAATAGACGCAACATGGCTTCGACGACAAATATGTTTTGACTATCTTTATAGAATAGTGTAGCGACCTCTAAGGAGGTTGCTAATGCTACGGCTGCAAACCTGAACTGAAAAAGAAAACATTTGAAATCTTGTTGATTGATATTAGACAGGTGTCAACTTGAAAAATTATAAGTTACATATCGAATGCATTATTAAATGTTTTATTTATTTTAAATAGATACCAGCATAAATAGTTGGTACGTTTTCCCGAGTTCCCACATTGGTGACCCCAGACTCGCACGCAAGATGTCGTCAGACGAATATCAAGAAACGTCTAACCACAAGGAAAGCAAGGCTGAAGTATTCCGTGTCGCTATGCGGACCCCACCATTTTGGCCAGACCGACCCGCATTGTGGTTCGCCCAGGTTGAGAACCAATTTTTAATCTCCGGCATATCGAGGGATGAGACCAAATTTGCATATGTAGCAGCGCAGCTCGACCACACTTACGCCGTAGAGATCGAAGACATCATTCTCAATCCGCCACAAGAGAACAAATACGAAGTTTTGAAGAAGGAGCTCATTCATCGTTTCTCGCCATCGAAGGAGCAGAAGTTACAACAACTCTTAATGCATGAGGAACTCGGTAGTAGGAAACCGTCGCAATTTTTGCGTCACTTGAAGCACCTTGCTGACAATAGCATGCCCGAAAATATCATTCACACTATTTGGGCCAGTAGGCTTCCGCACACCCTGCAGACTATAATGGCATCACAGGCAGATTTGTCTCTTGATAAGCAAGCTGATTTAGCTGATAAAATTAATGATTTGACATCACTTACTTCAGTTGCAGAGGTGTCTACTCCAAGCAATAGCACTCAGGCACCGTCAACCTCCAACGCGGCTGAGGCTCAAACCGCCTCTTTGGAAGTCATGGCCGGTCAGATAGCTACATTAACTCAACAAGTAGCTGCTCTTACGACTAATGCAGGTGAGCGGCAATCATATTACCGACAGAGAAAATATCCTGAACAGCCGTACCGCTTTCGTTCAAGATCGTCATCACACCCTGGTATCTGCTACTATCACAAAAGATTTGGCAACAACGCGACGAAATGTACTATTCCTTGTTCATTCAAGTCGGGAAACACCAGCGGCAGTCAGTAGTGGCGGAAAATGACTGCCGTACTTGCAAAGGCCGCCTTTTTGTTACCGATCGCAAGACTAAAATCGAATATTTGGTTGATACTGGATCAGATTTATGCGTTTTTCCCAGGTCGATGATCAGAGAACGCCGGCAAAAATGTCAGTATGAGCTGTTTGCGGCAAATGGCACTATAATCCCTACATACGGTTGCGTCTCCTTACACCTAGACTTCGCGTTGCATCGAGATTTTGCCTGGAACTTTGTAGTCGCTGATGTCACGAAGCCTATAATTGGCGTCGACTTTTTAAGTCACTATAACTTATTAGTCGACTGCCGCCAACATCGCCTGGTAGACGGTCTGACGAGTCTTTCCATCACTGTTCCCCACCGATCAACACAGGGAGTCGAAGCTATTAAATCTGTGCCTGGTGACTCGGTTTTCCATGAACTGCTTCGCAGATACCCAGAGATAACCAGACCTTCAGGGACGCCATCAGCGCCAAAACACAACACGAAGCACCACATACGTGTGACCGCAGGCCCTCCAGTCACTGCACGCCCTCGACGCCTTGCTCCAGATCGCCTCCAGATAGCCAAAAAAGAATTTGAAGATATGTTATGCAATGGGACAGCTCGCCGATCTGAGAGCCCGTGGTCTTCACCTTTACATTTGGCGCGCAAAAAAGACAACAGCTGGCGACCATGCGGTGATTACCGTGCTCTGAATGCACGAACGATTCCGGATAGATACCCTATAAGGCACATCCAGGACTTCACCTATCAACTATCTGGTTCCCAAATTTTTAGTAAGTTGGATTTAGTAAAAGCCTACAACCAAATTCCGACTTTTGAAGATGACATCCCTAAAACTGCAATTACTACACCTTTTGGACTTTTTGAATTTCAATACATGACTTTTGGGCTACGAAATGCTGCACAAACCTTCCAAAGGTTTATCGACGAAGTATTGCAGGGCTTGGAGTTCACTTATGGATATTTAGATGACATACTGATATTTTCTGGGAACTTAAAACAACACCTGGAGCACTTGGAGATTGTTTTTGGTCGCCTTCAGAAGTATGGAGTCATTATAAACACCACAAAGAGCGTTTTAGGTGTCAAAGAAGTGGATTTTCTAGGATGCCACGTCTCTTCCGATGGCATTAGTCCCCTGGGCGATAAGATCCGTGCCATCAAGGAGTTTCCTGTTCCAAAAACGGCCAAGGAGCTGCGCAGGTTCCTTGGCATGGTAAACTACTACCGCAGATTTATTCCAGAAGCAGCCTCATTTCAAGGACCGTTGAACGACGCGTTGTGTGGTTCTAACATGAAAGGTTCAGCTCCCGTAGACTTGACGCCAGACTTGCTTCAAGCGTTTGAGAAATGTAAAGATTCTTTATCTGACGCCGTCATGTTAGTGCATCCTAACACCCAAGCCGAACTTGCACTCTTCACAGATGCTTCGGACGCGGCTATCGGAGCTGTTCTTCAGCAGCGATGCCAGTCAAAGTCCGAATGGCAACCACTGGCATTTTTCTCACGAAAATTAACATCCGCTCAGAAAAACTATAGCCCATACGACAGAGAATTGTTGGCTATTTACGAAAGCATTAAATACTTCAGGTATATGGTTGAAGCCCGTGAATTCACTGTTTACACCGACCATAAGCCAATCACATTTGCATTTACTACCAAACGAGACAATAGTTCACCTCGTCAACTGCGATACTTTAATTTCATAGCGCAGTTTACCACCAATATCAAGCACGTTTCTGGAAAAAACAATATTGTTGCCGACGCATTATCTCGCGTGGATGCCATCTCCACTTCAGCTGCCATTGACTTCCAAGCTCTTGCAGAAGATCAGGCTAAAGATCCTGAACTGTTAGACCTGATTAAGAACGGCTCATCACTGAAACTGCAGAAAATTTCATCTCCTTACGGGATTTTGTACTGTGACGTTTCCACCGGCACAGCCAGACCATACGTCACGCCGCCATTTCGGAAAGAAGTTTTCAACATGCTCCATCAACTGAGCCATCCTGGCGCCAATCCTTCCATAAAATTGGTGACTCAACGTTTTGTCTGGTCTGGAGTTAAAGCCGACTGCAGACGTTGGGCTCAACAATGCGTAGATTGCCAACGCAACAAAATCACTCGTCACACTTCTTCGCCATTTACTCCTTTTCCTATCACTTCCGATCGTTTCTCGCACGTACATATGGACATTATCGGTCCACTTCCTTTTTCTTCTGAATTCCGATATTGCCTAACAATTATCGACAGATTTACGAGATGGCCTGAGGCGTATCCTCTTAAAGAGATCACTGCGGAAGCTTGTGCTGCCGCTTTCATTGCTGGTTGGGTCTCAAGGTTCGGCTGTCCTCATAAAATTACGACTGACCGTGGGAAGCAGTTCGAATCAAAACTATTCCATGCCCTATCTTCAGTTCTTGGTGCCAAAATTTGTTCCACTACTTCGTACCATCCGCAATGTAACGGTATGGTTGAACGCTTTCACCGGCAATTGAAATCCGCCATCATGTGTCACAATAACGCCTCGTGGACCGAAATACTTCCACTGGTACTTCTCGGAATCAGGAGTGCATGGAAAGAAGATCTCGGATCATCAGCCGCTGAACTCGTATACGGCGAGCCGCTGCGCCTTCCTGGAGAGTTTTTCGACCCCAATTCTAATGTGATGGCTGATATTGCCGATTTCTCCTCACGCCTTCGCAGACATATTGCAAATCTTTCACCAAAGCCAGCGTCGTGGCATGGTTCTCCCACATTTTACATTCCCAAAGACCTTAAAAACGCTGAATATGTGTTCTTGCGGCAAGGCCCTGCTACGAAATCTCTTTGCTCTCCATATTCAGGTCCTCACAAAGTTTTACAGAGAAGTGAGAAGACCTTCAAGATAGATGTCAGGGGCAAGGAAATGAACGTTACCATCGACCGTCTAAAGCCCGCGCATTTGGCAAGTGAAGCTGTTCCCAAATCTCCAGCTACGACGAAAGAAAAAGATGACGGCAAGACCATAATCACTACAAGAAGTGGTAGAATAGTCCGGTTTCAAAACTATCGACCGTAAACGGTCTCGGCGGGGGAGTGATGTAGCGACCTCTAAGGAGGTTGCTAATGCTACGGCTACAAACCTGAACTGAAAAAGAAAACATTTGAAATCTTGTTGATTGATATTAGACAGGTGTCAACTTGAAAAATTATAAGTTACATATCGAATGCATTATTAAATGTTTTATTTATTTTAAATAGATACCAGCATAAATAGTTGGTACGTTTTCCCGAGTTCCCACAATAGAATAGAAACGTTCTTATTTGGCGCAGTAAATAGACATAGGGCAACACAAAGAATAGGTGAATACAAAAAAAAACGACAAAAAATAATAAGGTTTTTGAAATGAAACTACTTTTAAACGGATTCTATCGCAGTTTATTTTGATTTTATTTGAATTTCAATCCGTTCAAATCAGTAGTTTTATTTCAATGTTAAATTTATTATAATAATATATGTATTATTTTAGAAAATATATTTATCCCCCGGACGTAGGCGGGGTACGAAAAGTTAAATATATTATTTGGCACAGCACATAGGACAGCACAAAGAAAATATGAATAAAAGCAACAATACAATAATAAAAAGTTAATTACATTTAATTTCTACTTCATCTTTGACTAATTAGCTAAAACGAATTAGATCTCAAGGTTTAATTAGCCAATTTACAAGTATGCTGCCAGGATACACCAAACAAATTATCGTCACTTTGGTCCTTTTTTGTGGAAGGCCCATCAATATATAATTATATCAAATCAACTGATCACAAGTAATCACAACTGATGACTAACTATCAATCACATGAGGCTAAGCAATCTGTAGTACTAAATGATGTTTATATAAAAAAAAATTGCTAGCCATGATATTAAAAAATATAGCCTAAAATCTTTATCACTCATATTTAACTACATCGACATCGTTTACAATTGTTTATATTTTTCATTTACTTACCTCAAAGATATTATTATCATCAAAACCAGTTTTCATATCATCAATACAATTACTCTATAAACGTATAATTAGTTTAAGAAGTGGTTCAATCAATGCATCAGTATTTAGGTCAAGTACTAACTAATCGACTTACGAGTGGTATAATGATATATGTATACAAATAGTTACCTACACTATACTTACTACGTAGGTAATGAAGACATGTATTGCAAACTTTATGGAGACTGGTTCTTTGAAGAGAGAAACACATTACTTAAATTTGGTTAGATTTAAGAACTCTCTGTAAAAGCGTGAGAAAAAAAATCATCATTCAGGCAACCCGCCATACCAAATTCGCTACAGAGGAGCTCATTTCTACTTATTAGACCTATATTTCCCTAGGCAAAGTTTTATAGTTTAGGAGAGATGGAAATTTTATATTTTATTGAGATTTTTCCAAACTTTGGCATTGTTAAATTCAGTTTTTTTTTTCATTATTTTAATTTTTTTAGTATTCGTTTATAACCATAAATATTTGTTGTAAAGTTCTGTCGGAAATCCCCTCTAAATAGGGTTAAAAATCAGTAGTAAAAAAAAAAAATTTGAAAATAACGTTACGATAAAATTCGACTTGAAATAAAAACTTTCAATAATCAATTTCAATCTAAGTTAGTTGTCCAATTCGTCACCTTTCCAACAATACTAAATTTCAAATTTGTTAATAGATACTATATTAAAAAAAGAGTTAATAGCTACAAAGATACTGGACATGGTGGCATTAGAAATTATGAAAACAACCCAAAAACGTTCTATCCTAGTTGTACATAGAACTGGCATCACGGTCACCCTGGCAACTGATAAACATCTTCTTAAAATAGTAGCAACGTGGCAGTCACATGGCCTTCCGAAATCATATTAAACAAAATTAGCGCTCTCTTGATAAGATTATCTCTATAGAAACGATCCTCTGATAGTCGCTATGAGAACAGCATTATATATTCTTTTCTTTTTATGTGTGTAATAATTGTTTATACTAGCTTCTTCCAACTCAAATCATATAACTTTTTCTATCTGTCGAAGGATTGATGGTCGTTGGAGCAGATGAGTCCTGGAGTGGAGACCACAAACCGGCAAAAATAGTGTAGCCCCCCAGCCAGATGGACCGATGACCTGAAAACGGTATCAGGGTCGAACTGTCTGAACTGTGGAAGGTTGAGAAGCCAAATGCGGTAAACGTGACCATCGCATATAAGTACGCAAAACTTGTATTAAACATTCTGATGATTATCTTTTTTTATAATCACAGAAGCAATGTAGTTCGCATATTACTATGAATAAAAAGATAATATAATACACATTAGTATTCTTGTTAAGCACTCGTGCTAAGCTAAATTGCTTGTGTTACGAGTGGGTTCACGTCGGAAGTGCATTCGAATGGTTGGAAGGGTTGGGTTGGGGAAGGGTTGGATTCGGACCCAATCGATTCAAAGCCATTGAGCTGCCGCCGCTCATACTTATATTTTACTATTCGCATTCATATTCTTCTTCTTCTGCCTAGTCTTTTCCCAAGTCATGATGGGGTCGGCTTCCAGTCTTACCGGATTTAGCTGAATACTATATTTTACATGGAGCGACTGCCTATCTGACCTCCACAACCCATTTTACTGGGTAATACAGTATCCCATAGTAAGACTGGTTGTCAGAATTGTAATGACTTAACGACTGTCAAAGATCACCGTATGACGGCATAACGTGCTTTCCGGGACACGGAGGGGTCCATGGACCAACCGCGGCGAGAGCGGCTTAAACTTTATTATTGGTCAAGCCGTACGGCTTTAACTTAGCCACGAGCCCCTCAATTCGCATTCATATTATTCCTATGTATTCATTTAACATTTTGTAATTTTCAATTGATATGCTATCCAAGCACATGTACCTAGTTACCTACCCAATTATTTTATGCCACCTGTAGGGAAAGTTCTATAAACACTGATGATAGAAAACTATTCTCAAATACCAAGTACAGGACCATAAAAGTACAGGATGTTGATTTTTGTTTTGCAGTTCGCTCTATTTCCGGGTCTACAAAGCGTATTTAAAAAAATCCGATAATGCGTTCCTAAGAAAATTTAAAGGAGTGTTTCCTTTGAGTTTAATTTGCTATCTCCATTATGTAGAGAACTTTCACTCAAAGTGGCTTTAAAAAATTCCACCCTGTTTGTGATATTCTAATGTTTTTAAAATGTGTTTGTCGTAAATTATTTATAGCAACGTGCTCAGTATCATGTGCCGCATGCCGGCAGCATTCTAAACTGCTGTATACATTAGTTTTTGCTTGTTTATTATGAGTCCGAGCACGTGGTTTCGTAAAAAGCATGCAAAATATAAATTTGTTTACGAAATTAAATTGGAAAACTGAATTCAATCGAACTTAATCGTTTTAGTCAGTTTTTGGGCCTGATTCTTCTTGCACGCACTAAACTTATTTTTTTTCTATCGATATCTTTGTCACTTGCTCATATTTAGAAAACCACAGACGAAAATAAGGGTTGTCTAATTTTGTACCGACTAAAATTTTCATACAAATTCGTTGTCGAGCAAAAACGTGTGCACTAAAACTACTGATGTTTAAGCCGAAAACTAGTTTGACATTTTTAAGTCAGTTGCTTTAATTACGTTGATATCCATTTGTTATGCTTTTATTTTTTAGTTTCGTTTGCGTAATAGGGAATCAGCTCCAGTATTCGTCTCTTAAATGAGGTTTGAAACCTTCTAGAAGATTTAAATTGTAGGATGTTAAGTATGGACTGAAAAGTTGCAATGATTGCATTGGTTGCTCTATCTTTTCATCTATTTTTCCTTTATAGAAGTCCGGTCTGTAAGTACAACAAAAACAAAACATCATAAAGTCAGAATGTTAATCAATTTATCAACAAATACAAAATATTTGAAAACAATGTGTCATTGACTCATTGTTTTCAAATATTTATATATATAATAAAAATTATCAGTCTATTTAGCAAAATGCACTGAATATTTTTATCAATGACATTGGCAGATATAAAACTTCTAATCTAAGATGTATCAATCTACACAGTATTAATTGAAAAGTAGTGCGTATATTCTACGAGGTAATTAGGTGCATAAGACTTGTTGACCTTCCATCACCAGCTAATCATCATGAGGTGGTGACTCCCAGATGCAAATATGTGAATAGGATTAGAAAAAACATGAAACACGTAACACGTGCCTATAAAATTTTAGGGTTTCTTTGATTTCTCTGGGATTCAATTACCAGAAACAATTTTGAAATTCGGTTCACAATCGACAGAGGTATCGCTGAACTTAATTTAAAAAAATACATACAGTCGAACATAATACTTACCTCCTTTTATTAAGAAGTAAGGAATGTATCAGTATTTGTATAAAAAATAGATTTCACGTTTAGATTAAATATTTCTTCTATACTAATATTATAAAGAGGAAACCTTTGTATTTTTGTATGTTTGTATTGAATAGGCTCAAAAACTACTGGACCGATTTCAAAATTTATTTTACCATTACTTAGAGGGATTCTTCCGAATCCGTATAGGCTATATTTTATCCCGGAAAATAGATAGGATTGTTCGTGGTAGTGAAAATTGTGGAGTAAGTCGACGAAAAAACTGCCGTACGTTAACGATCCTCGCGAACGCTGCCTAAATGGTTAGAGGTGTATGGTTGACTTCTATAGAAAAGTTGTAGAACTCAATAATGCCTACAAAAAAGTCCGCGATAGTATATGAAGTAAGTTGCACATCTATGAAGAAATAAATGTCCACCCGTGCGAAGCCGGGGCGGGTCGCTAGTCATTTATAAGAATGGTATTCATAACAATAGGCCAAAGTTGAGTCATTGTTACTCAATGAAGTCAACGTAGCTTTGACGTCAATAGACAGGAAATTCGACCGATCTTGTTCAGCGAAAAGTATGGCGAAAATCACACACGTCAATTAGATATATCTATAGCCTAGGTAGGTAGGCATCACCCCTCTGGAAGGGGTTCTTCGAGGACCAAGGCCTGACAGAGCTGCGTTGGGAATACGCAAGTGATCCTGCGGTTCTGGCTAAGGCAATGATGGGACCGGGGTGTTTTTAGTCGGTTAAAGTCCGACATATCCCCATGCCGTGCCCTCGGCGTGGGGAAGTCATAAGTCATAAAGGTATGTAGGCATAGTCCTGGGGAAACCACATGATTTTAATTCATTCACCAGTGATTAAAACACTATAATGGTTAATTCGCCTACGATATGAAGCAGCAAAACAAGGAATCGGCGAGGATGCTCAGGCCCAGTTTTTTGATCCTGAGTTAACTCAACCAATAGTTAAATAATTATTCTAACTAATGGTTTCAAAACGCGTTTTTTCATCAATTGTTAGTCTATCAAATAGTCAAATAAGAAAGAAGAGTTAATTAATTAACCATTTGTTAGAATAAAAATTAATGAATCAACACGTTCTAACGAAGTTTGAAACCATTAGTTAGTATATTTACCCACTGGTTGACTCGGGATAAAAAAACTGGGCCTAAGAGAAGGATGCGTTTGTTTATCCAATAGGATATTTTCATTTACCAAGCCTCGCTCAGCGCATCTCTAGTAGAAACGGTTGAGCGGAGCGAGGTTTTTTTACATACAAACATAATAAGAGGCAAGATGTGTGCGAGGAATGTTTTGCGAGGGATCTGACCGAAGGTTTCATTCATGTACTAATAGGGTACGGAATCCAAGTAAGCTGCAATAAAACTAACAAGCCATAGAATGACCTACTTGCTTAGAATAAACTTTGATTAGGTACTTATTGAATTTATCCAGCAAAAACAAGTGAGGTTCGTATTTCTCGGATTTTCCACGGCAGGTCCACGTGATGTAAACTTTGTAATATAATATTAGCTAAATAAGCAATGCAGTTATAAATAGTCTGTGAACCGATATTGTAAACTTAAATTGAAACACGATACTAGCCAGCTACAATATTTATACTTCTGATGTTGATCGATTAATTTATTCTAAGATTTTAGTATTGAGCTATTTAGGTACGTAGTTCCAAAAGAATTTCAGGGCAGTGCCTTGTGAATTTTTAGTTTTATTCGCCAGTTGAACTGTTGCTGCAGAAAATATATCTTGGAGAACCCCATAGGCAACCTAGATGAGAAACAAAATTTTCTAGAATACCTTTGCCGTTTTCTTCGAATAGTATACAGTCACTCCGCAGGAGGTGCCTTTGGTGAACGATGCTAACGTATAGTTAGTTTTATATACTGTATACTGTTTTATTTAATATAGCTCTAGCTGGAAGCCATTAAGGTTTCGCCAAAAATCCGGTGCAGCAGTCAAAACCTGCGCTCAGCTAACTGTGGTGAACCTAATAAAAAAATATCGTATTCAGTTCGAGATAACAAGAATAGGATATAAGAAATATACCTCCAGGATAAATATTGTAAAATTATTATGCATTTTACTATTATATTGGAAAACACGTCATCATTAAACGTTATCGATAAACCGAACCATACAAAGTTACGTAACAATATTAATCAGAATAACACGTAGGTATTAATAAGTTATTTTCACACGTATTTGTATACGTCTTAGATCTGTTATCGCATATTCGTAGGTATGACACATTGACGAATGTTTTGTACCCATAACAACGTGAGACGTGGTCGGCCATGTGCACTTCCGAATCGCCGTTAAAACGTGACTTAGGGGCGTCGCATCGCTATATTTATCACTTAAATTTATTAATTTATAAATAAATATCTTTTTTGTACCATTTGACTCGTTTTTAAGATATTTAAATGTTAATAAGTTTTAAAAAGATGTTTACACTGGATTAAGTGCATGATGCCTTTGTTCTTGAAATATGATTTAATTAACTAAAACAATTTTACAGATTTAAGAGAAGAGAATTTCGTATGTTATCAAAAAGTATGACTAGTGCAATATTAAAAAAAAAATCCTTGTATGTCTTAAGCAAGGCGACTGGGATAGATGAAGCGAAGACATCCGCAAAGTGGCTGGCAGTGGTTGGATACGAAGAGCTGAAGATCGAGCTCAGTGGGGTGCCATAGAAGAGGCCTATGACCAGCAGTGGACGAATATCGGCTGGTGATGATGATATTACTTTGAAAAGGTCACATTGATGCTTGGCTATAGTTGGTTCGAACACACAGATCCGGCTTCTGAACCGATACGCCACCACTGCTATTTAAGTACCCTAAGATTTTTTTGTGTGTAATTGAATATTAAGGCATGCTAGAAATACCTGTAAGCCTTTCTTGACATTACCATGCCCAGTGTTAATAATTTAAGTTACTAAAAATGTCTATAGGACATAAAAGTATGACGTGACAGGAAAGGTATGACGTAACAAGGAAGTGACGGACTTAACTCGATCACGGATCGATCGGGATCACGTTGATCAACATTTAGGAAAATTTCTCCCCTTTGTTTATATTATAATTCTAGTACGTGCTCTTGTTGCCGTCGACGTTCCAGCCGTCCTCGAACCCAATGGCTTGGCACGCGACGATGGCAAGAGACCGGAAGGCATGTCTCTGTTTCCTTGGAAGATGGATAGGCATTTAGTGTGAGACGCTACTTGTGTTGATACTCTTGCGCCATCTTCCTCGTTCGTCGTGCTGTGCTGGCGCTGCTGCTGCGGCTGCTGAGAACCTCAAGCGGCGGAAGTATAACAACCTAGTTGGAAGTTATACTTTCGACCCTTTTGGGGGTTGAAACATTGGGACCGTGAGGTCCGAGTGCACACATTCTATTCAAAGATTCATCCAAGCGTCTTTTTGTCACCTCGTGTGATCCAAGGGCTGGCTTGGTCAGCGGTTAAGCATTGCCATTTAACGTGGCAAAGCTGCCACAATTATGCTTTTATTTTGTTTGTTATTTCTTATAGTTTAGTATTAGGTGTGTATACAACATGTAACAAAACCCCTGTCAGATTCAATAAAGTCGTATTCGTGGTAGTTCATGAACCGTCTCGCATAGGCGGCTTCTTTGACACCAAACTGTAGGTATCAAGTACGTGACCTTTGAGGAGCGGTCAGTTGTTCAGCTGTTGGCTTGGATCAGTTTTTATTTGTATTTAAATATTTTGACGGGGGAAAAATTATAATCTCCAATCCATTTAATAGTTACGTATATGTGTTCGTAGTACGATACCGAATAATACCTTCAGGGATCGGACAGGGTTTTTGTTACACGCTGTATAGTTAAGTTGGAAATATATCTACTATCTCTTTCTTTCATATTTTGGAAAATATATGAATATGAAAAGTGAGTGGGTGAGTGCGACTGAAGACTGTGATAGGTCACGTGTTTTACAGGGACGGGATCTATTTTCGTGGCTTAATCCTCGGGTCACTATGAACATGATTACGTAACCGTATTTCTTAAGTGAAATATTTTACCCATTTTACTGCATTTTTAAATCAAGTTTTATTAGGTACACTTCACCACAACATACCTTGCCTTATTTTTGTCAAATTATATTGCTTTGAAAAAAATACGTACCTATCTAATATTTTTTTATTATATAACCTACGGACTAAATAGATTTTTACTTTTCTAGTACGCATCCCTACCTATTTAACTTTACAAGAGTTAGACCTAAATCATAAATAGATAGTACCTAATAAAACTTATTTTTACGGTTACGAATTACGGTTTCTCTTTTATTTAGATCCTTGCGTCATTCAACTTGCTTTAAATTATTTCAGTACACATACACTATGTACTTACTACAAAACTGTGTAGATACCAACCTATTTCGAGTGCCACACAAACCAAATGCAACGCAACACGAAACACTGTTATTACATGAATTTTGACGTCAGTATACTGTTTATCAAACTTTTAAACGTAATTTAAAAAGTTTGTAAACAACAGTGAATACAATTAAATTGTATCGTAACTTCAACACGTTTTGTTCCATCCAAAGTCACGCCATATTTTGGTCCCCGTGATACCTCTTGCACGGCCACGGGACAATTATTATTTTGGGAAAGAGTTATTCAATCAGTATTCTAAATATAATTTTACAAAATGATTATACAACCATAGTAATTAATCGTGTTGTTTTTTTTTTTACACCTTTTGGTGTTTTTTTTGATAAAGACTAGGTGCGTTCCGTGTTACAGGTTTATCAAATAAATATTTTTTCAGGATTTAAAGTAATCTATATGTCGCAGGATAAAGCCGTAATATAGTTATATCCCTAGGGATATAATTATATACCGTAACATAGTTATACGAAAGCGATTCTTTACTATCTCACCAAGTTCTCTCCAAGTTTAGTGATATACTTATATAACTGGATTAAGTTTAGTGGTATACTTATATTACTAGACTAGCTGTTCCTTGCGACTCCGCCCGCGTATCTAATTTTTTTTGTAAAAATTATAGCCTATGATACTTAGGATGAATGTAGCTTTCTAATGGTGAAAGAATTTTTGAAATCAGCACACACAAAAATACAATTAGACTTTCCTCTTTATAATAATTATGAAAAGAACTGTTGGTTAGCCCTGAAAAGAATTGTTGGTTAGCCATTTTATATATTTATATATTAATCCAGGATGTTAACTAACCTCAAAACCAAATTTTATCATAATTGGTACAGCTGTTTGAGTGTGCGAGGTATCTTAAACACAAACTTATGCCTTTAAGATATTAGTGTAATAAGACCTTTGAGTCTTTGATACTTGCTAGAATAATGTATGGTAGATACGTTTTTCTAGTCTAAATTGTAATTAGATTGTTTTTAATTTCAAATAGGTATTAAAATTAAACTAAAAACTACATCGAATTCAAAAAATGGCATGCTTTTTTATTCGTGTTTAAGTATGTTTCTAATGTTTTTTTTCACAAAATTTACAAATTACCACATTATTATTTTTACGAAAAAAAAATGATAAATCAATACCTATTTCGTTAGCTATAGTCAAGTACCCATTTACAACTGTAGTAGTTTTTAAGAAAGGAAGATACAAATGTTAATAAAAAATAGTAGTTTGGTTTTAGATTATTTTAATTTAGTTTTAGACAAACTATTTTAAAAATTAATGTGGTAATGTTCGTAACTTATAATTCTAGCTTGCCATTTATTTAAATTGGTACCTATGCACTAATATATAATTTTACCATCATAAATAATTCACCCTCCATTAAATAGCGAATTATGAACGTTACCTATAGGCTAGGTGCTCCCACATTTTACCATACATAGCGTGTTAAAAAAATGCCATTATAAATTATTATTAAAAAATACTTGTGCCAACCCTGTCGTGAATACATTCAGAAACTTGCGAATATTTGTGCCATTTTTAAAATTACAAATATGAGTCTTTGTTTAACATATAATATGTTTACCTTCCCTAGACTTTTACATTCATTTATTCACATACATTATACATATAATATTGAACGATGAACATAATATATTGTATATAAGCTTCCGTTCCAGATATGTTAGTGGACATTTTTGAGTAGATTTTCCGAGATGAAATTGTTTAAATAATTTACAAAGTTTTTGACTTATAAGGCACTGAAATTAATTTTATATAAATAAAATAAACAATTTTATAATTTAATTAGGACATTACGATGATGATATGGGACGAGAGTCTAATTACAGATTTAATAAAAAAAAAACGAAAAAGGCGTCAAATACAAAATCATAAAACTTCATAGTTTAACATACCTTGCCGCTGAAATTTTCCGTGATCGATAAAATTATTAAATGAGTAGCATTATATTTACTAATAAAACAACAAATAAAAGATATATTATTTTACTTTTATATAAATTCTGTAATCAGTTAAATAATAAAGCTAGTCCACAAAATAAGTGAAATCCTATTGAAAATATTCGGTAACTTTCTATATACAATATTAAACATATCAAGCGCAGTGCCAAAGTATCTTGTGCCTTTCACGGTCCAAATCGAGAATGACAATGTTATAATGATAACACAAAAGGCAGCATGTTTAAAAACGTGCACAGTTGGAATTATTTAGCTGCATGGTGCAACATGTGCATTACACTATTGTTCGACAGAACCAAACGAGATGAGCTGTGCATAAGACGATCTTAATTGCTTATTTCTTCTACAACATTTCTAATAAGCACTAAGTTTTGCGTTTCAGAACATAATATAAGAAAAATACTTATAATTGTTAACATATTTATATTCCAAGCAGTGATCCACAGTTTTATCCGCATAAGTGGGTCCTTCCCCGTAAAACATATGATTTATCATAGACTTCTGTCATATTCACTTACTCCATTTGAATAGTATGAGAATTAAAAAAAAATGCTTATCTGTAAAGTCGGTTTACGGCCTATAATTTTTATGACAATATGCACATTGTGCTGATGATTTTTGATTCCGTTATCATGCAAAAATTATCGTCCATAACCCGACTTTACAGAGCATTTGAAGAGGGATATTCAAATCGAACGCATCCGCCGATGGATGCGTCACAAGCTAAACGCTTAGGCCGATCATGCCTCGACTCTATGGTTTATTCCGCGCTCTCGTTTACACACTCGGCTGAGACGGAACGTGACACTTTTTTTACGTCAATTTATATGACGTTGTCACATCAGAAAATATTTATAGTTTTTTAACAATTTATTGCGAACAGTACGAATTTATTACGGTATCAATCTTTACTTATACCACATACTTAATTTATCCTTTTAAAAAACAAAAACAAATTTCTAAAACATTTGACGTTAAAGAAAAGTTAAAGTCGTTATATAACCAAAGAGTTAAATAACCATAGTTGTTATATAACCATGCCTACTAAAGCGTGGATATATCTATGATAAGTAAAATATAGGCATGTTTAGATCCCGGAAAAAACCTAAAAAACATTTGAAAACTTTATTTAAACATCGAAATGGACACACTACAATATAATCTATACCTAATTACCTATACTATCTATTATAATAGCTGTATTATCGTAAAGATAAATAACTTAAGCAGATTAAGCTACGTGGGAAGGAGGTATCACCAAGTTGGCACCACTTGTGTATTTAGTTGCAAAATTCGTGCGCTCACGTTGTCGCCGTAACATGGTCACCAACGTGACTGGCTTGTGTATGTATTGATTTCGCGACAATTCAGTATCGGTTCATTATGATAATATGAACTATATAATCGCTACTAATTTTAGTTTGAATTGGCTTGATCTGCGAGCTATCTACACTAATATTATTGAGGAAAGATTTTTATTTTTATAACAAATAAATTCAGAAAAACGATGTTTCTTTCATCATTAGAATGCTACATAACCCCTGAGTAACATAGGCTATAATTATTTATACAGGAAGAAGATAGGGATCGAAAGAAATAGTTAGTAAACTTATATATTTTACAAGGCGCTTATCCTCTTCTAGTGGTTGTCTCTATTTGAAAATTTCGAGCTAAAATTTTCCGCTATTTTATATGATTCACCGTCAAAGTCACATTCATAAACACGACAACGAAATCATTGCAAGGATAAAGTCTTTAAAGATGGCCATTTAGTAGGTTCGGGGTTTATTTTGACTATTATTTTAGGTAACACTTTAAACAGTAAAATAATCTTGCCAACACCTAAAGATCTCTGTGTGAAGTGTCTTGGACTCGATTCTAGATTCAAGCGTCCTTTTGGAGTCATGAAAATTGGAAATTTCCATGCAATTTTTGATCAAACTTTACTGCTAAACTCTTAAGAATAAAACTGGCTTGCTCAAAACAATCGAAAAATAAAAACAATTACAAAAGGAAAACATAGCGATTAAAGTCACACGCTCAATACATACCAGCTATACACGTGCAAATTAAATGTATAAGAAACCGCTTGAGCCGTCACGTTATGCGTAAATGTGGACTGGGTCTTTCGGTGCTTAGGGAAATCGACGGGTGAAGGTAGCTTTTGGCTGTAAAAAACCTGGACTAGTTGTTTTTTTTAATAAAGGCTATATGTTTAAAGTTTAATAAATAAATAATAAATAAATGTGGACAACATCACATACATTGCTCCGAAGTAAGTAGCTAAAGCACTTGTGTTATGGAATCAGAGTCAGCGAAGGTACCACAAACACCCAGACCCGAGACAATGTAGAAAAGTTATTTTCTATATTGACCCGTCCGGGGATCGAACCCGGGACCTCAGAGCTGGCGACACCTTGGAAACCGGTGTGTACGCCACTCGACCACGGAGGTCGTCCAGGTTTGAGTCGAAGACTGCGTACAACGGCCGTAATACCGGTCTAGAAATTTCTCACTACTGGACAAAGGCCTCTTCTGTTTCTCGTCTTCATAAAAACGACGAGCACTGATTACAACGCTTGCCCATTTCGGGTTAGTAGTTTCTAAGTTTCCTGACGACGTTTTCCTTCACCAATTGTCTATGATATCTTAGAAATTATGAATAAGTCGCATTGGTTGCTGTAAAGAGTCCCGTTCATTGAACCTGTAGGACATTACGAGGATGATTGTTTAGAGAGTAATAAAGCCAATAGTTGTCCCCAAACATGCTATAATATACGTATATATATTAATCACTAGCTTATGCTCGCGGCTCCGCCCGCATGGGTGTCTCTTATCGTGACAAATTATAGCTTATAGCCTTCCTCAATAAGTGGCCTATCTAACAGTGAAATAATTTTTCAAATCGGACCAGTAGTTCCTGAGATTAGCGCGTTCAAACAAACAAACTAACAAACAAACTCTTCAGCTTTATAATATTATAGTATAGATTAGTGTTCTACTAAACCATCGTGATTCGTAGTAACGTAATCCAATGATTTACGTCTACTGTCAAGGAGCCAAGAATGCATAGATTATCATGCCGTCAACGTGCTTTCGAAGACCATAAAGACAGATGTTCCTAAAATGGCAACTGTCCATGAATTAATTGACGTGTGAAATTGCTCTTACTCAGTTTGAGGACTTCAAGTATGTTTCATACCTGGTACTATAATTAATATTAGTGGGATAGATACTTATGGTTCCTCGACATTTAACAAGACATTGTTTGAATTTTAAGCGGCGGTAGCCTAATGGCTATGGCGTCGGACTTGTGATCATGTGGTTGCGGGTTCGAATCCCACCCATTACACTGCCGACGTGAACCCACTCGTAAAACAAGCAATTTAGCTTAGCACGAGTGGTTAACAAGAATACTAGTAATGAGAGACACAAAATGTGTATTTAAAAAAAAAATACATGTGAATCGAAGGATTTAGTATTTCACTTTTGTAGATTCAACTGAACTCCACACAAAATGCCTTTTATTAAGAGTGAACGTTTAGCAAAAGTATGTAAAAAAATAATTTAGTATTGTAGGTACCTTTGGTAAAGAATTTTCAGCACATCTAGGCCTGAGTGGATATTTTTAGAAATTATTCATCTGATAGTTGGACTGTTTTAGCCACTGGTTTCAGCTATTTGATAGCAGTGTTACTATGCAAATATCTTCCTTAAATTTATTGGTCATATAGTCATATTGACTTATGCGGCAGTTTACAAACAAGACCAAATAATTTACGTTCTTTTCAATGAAACTGTTTACTATTCTGTGTACGTAGCAATTCGCCAAGGAAATCGCTGCAAGTGCCTGTTTAATTCAATGATGTTTTGTTTTATAGAAATCAATATTTCAGCTTTCTATTATTGTTTTTTTCGTACCAACCTGTTATGAAAGAGTGAGAAAGATACTTTAGCTCTTGTCTTAGGCTTTAGATTGGTGAAAATTGACAGATGTCATCGGTATTCGGCTCTATGAATTATCTCTTACATGTACAGTCACGAGCATAAATATACACATAGCGAAATTGTAAAACTTATTTAGCGACAAGTTTTTGTTGAAACTCAAAAATATATGTAATACATGATTTGAGAACTGTTATAATTTTATGTTGTTAAATGATTCAAAGTTGAATTAATGGTGAGTTTTTGTAAATTATTGTTTTACAATTTCGCTATGTGTATAGTGTATACATATTTATGCTCGTGACTGTTCTACTAAGACTCCACTAGTTACTTACGTACCTACTATTAAAACAATTTTAGAACTACAAATTACTAACGAGTATGTAATAAGTTAGTATATATTAAGTTAGTCAAGATATGGTGTAATTAAAAATTGATTTACGGCGATATAAAAGTGCTAATAATCACGGAATATTCATAAGAATACCGGTAATTACCTTCGATTTCCCACCAAGACAATGATGGCACAACTGCCATCGGCAACATAAAACAGTATTTCCTCATTAAGTATCGGTTACTAATCAGAGTTTATAGTAAACGATCCATTGTTTTAAGTACTGCTACATTGAACTCATGTCGCAAGTTAAGTAACAAGGTCCAGCGAAAATCAACTTTATGGAGTTGTTATAAAGTTGATTTTGATGTCTGTTTGTGGTTAGTAATGTGTGGTGGGTTGTACATCGGTGCGTTGAGACGTCAGCGTCGCGTCGGTTTCATGACGCTACGATGCATACGCGCTTGCATGTGCATTTCAGCAGTCTGAGTTAGGGCTGGTGTAATCTATATTAGTGGTTCAATCTATTTTTAGTAGTGAAATTTAAATATTTGTTTTAACGACGAAGGGGTTTGCTTGATTGACTGATAAGAATGCCGGATAAAAATACGATAGATTGTGAAGATTTTATTGATGTGTTATCACATGCGAGTCAGTAAAACCATACATATTTTGTTTACTTTCATTTGATTACATGATTATCTATGGTAACTTAATTATGACAAGGCAATTAGAAAAATAAATAAGTTTAATACAAAAACAATAACGTAATATTATTAAAGAAATTACCATTACTATACGACGGCTTATGTTGAATTTTAGAAAAATACTAATTAGTAATTTATTCAGAAGTTAATCTTCGTCATACTCGTTAGCATAAAAACATAAAAAATACGACATCAGTCCACGTTACATTGTAAACATATTCCGTATTGGCAACCCTAAACGTGCGGCACTGTACACATGCAGTTCAACGTGCGGGACAAACGTGGCCGGACCTGCCTCAAACCCGTGCCTTATCATCATCAATCCACAAAAATAAACCTTAATCCGTTGACATAAAGGCTACACTGTCAAATCATGACTGTAACCACAATTCGCGATAGTGAACCTTAATGACTTGGTATAGAGGCGACAATATAAAAATGTTAGTTTAGCAACAAGATTCATGACTCCACTACTTTTATGTGTAACAGCTTGTATTATTTACGTGCTTATAGTTTAAATTACCTCATAAACTATAGTTTTTATTCTTTGTTATTTTCCGTCATTTGAATGCAGTTTTTTGTTACACAAGACTTTTATAAAGTTGTTTTTATATAAAATAATACACACAAAGATTGATGAATATTTGTTTTTACATAAAATAAATGTATAATCAAACCGACCCAATTCGTTTAGACATTCTTGCTATAATTTTCCAATTGTTCTGATTTGACCAAACTACTAATTCGATGATTATTTTTATATGGGATCCCTTCGTCCTCCTATTGAAGATAAAAATCACAAATGACATTGATCCACAATTTCCGGAGATATATATCGCGTAACAAACATACAAAAAAAAACATACAGTCGAATTGAGAACACCCCCCTCCGAAAGCAATATTATTAACATTATGAAAAGTCCTGTAGTTCCATAGATCTCAGAACCCTTTGCAACTTCGGGCTTTCTTTCAGTACATAACAGGACAAAAAAAATGTAACTTATATATTTTTATGATTTATATAAAATTTAACTTTTAGAGAGTGAGCAATATTATACCCATCCTCAGTTCATTTTTTCTTTCTTACAAAACCTCAAACTTCCGAATACTGAAAAATTAACTTTAGGACGTTCTTAAATGTCTATCTGTCGCTACTTCACACCTTAAAGTGACAGAGACAGCATGAGACTTAACGGCAGCTTTAAACTGATTTCGTTTCAGTATCATACCATAAGGATCTTAATAATTTTCTTTTAAAGTAATTTGAAGCTCTTAAAACATAACCTTCAAACTTAATATGTTTTTTTAGTATTAGGTGTGTATAATTATTATAATAATATTTTTTTATTTTGTTATATAAGTTCTTTAAAGAGTTTATTTTAGTAGTAATTGTATATATCTTTCTTAAATAAATTATTACGAAAATATATTAACCTTCGTACTTGCCTTATAATATAATTCGTGCTCCTAACATCCCACGTGGCCACGTGGAGCACAGGATGCAAGGCGATTACGTCATACAAACGTAATCATAGCTAAACAAAATTGTGTGTTCCACCTCACGTGGCAGTAAATAAGTGAGATTAAAAATACACTGATATTTATATCGAGGAGGTTAATATTGCTCGGGAATTATTAATGAGTTCATTTCTGTTTGAGGATGTCTACTACAGCAATTAATTTTGGGTCACGTTTTTATATAAAATACTAGCTTCTGCCCGCGACTTTGTCTGCGTGGACTTTAGAATTGGGTCCAAACAGAAATAAAAAATTTGAAAGTAATGAAAGATTGATCAAATTTATAAGCTGTCTGCCCACGGTTTAGCTCGAAAACAATTTTCAATTTTCCCTCGGGAACTACTTAAGAAATCGGGATAAAAGATACGGCCTTTGTTCTTTTCCATGTCAAAGGCTACATGCATGCCAAATTTCATCCAAATTCGTTCAGCCGTTTTTGCGTGATTAAGTAACAAACATCCAAACATCTAAACATCCACACTTTCACATCTATACATTTATAATATTAGTAGGATTAGTAGGATTGTGCTTCATACACAATCCTACTAATCCTTTATCCTTATGACAAATACGAGTATATATCTTTAGTAGCCAAATCGATCAATAGATAGAATATTGGAACCGGCCGTTGACAGTATTCAGTCTTTAGAATTTAAACAGTAATTGTAGCGTCGAGTCTAGTCTGTTATTTGTCTTTTGTGTGTTCTCAACTCTTTCTTTCAAGAATAACATTGCTAAACAAATTATTTTGTCACAAGGATATAATCATAACGACTCAGGTATTTAATACAAAATTGTAGTTCAATAAACATACACTAGAATAACATAGTTATTTGCACATCTCTAAGATTTTAGAAGTAGCTTAAAAGTAGTTGTGGACATCTGTAATTGATGTAAACACTAGTTTTATGACTCGTGAAATGTTTATTTTTATGTTTGTGTTTGTGTTGTTGATGTGCCTGAATAAATAAATAAAGTACACATATATAAATAAATATAAACATATACCCATTTAACTCGAAGATACGTCTTTAAATTACAATAATAGTAACAGCTAGTACCCCCTTCAAGCGGAAATCTCTCCATAGACAATATTCGATCGACATCCATTCCATTTCGCTGCACCAAAGAGAATCAAATTACTGCCTGTACTGGGAGGAAACTACGTTAGTCTATAGGGCCTAATGGGGACAGGCGACTTGGGAGAGAACGTGCCCCGTGATTACATACAGCATGTATAAAAAGTGAATACTATTTTATTTAAAAACTACTGAAATTTAAACCAACTTAGGTTAACATATATGCATCCTTGTAAGAGCTTTTTTGCTTTTTTATTATTGGTAAATGAGTCTTCATTATGGGTAAAATTGTGGCGAAATTCAATTACTGCTTCTGGCGGTTTTTAAATATATCTACAACTTTCTAACGGATAAAAGATTATCTTAGTATAATAATGGGAATTGGTTGACACCTTTTGGGTAACATACTTTAAGAACTAAGTAGGTGGGTAAAAACAAAGGGCTATATAATGCAACTAGCTGTGCCCTGCGGTTTCTACCGCGTAATAATGCATTATTATATTATATGAATACAAATTCCACTAACAAAATAAATACACCCTGTATTAGAGTAAGTTAGTTTGTGACAACGTGCCTAATTTGTCGGTCTGACTGGCTGTATTATGAACTATTGAAATAAACCCTACCAATGTGATGTCTCACATTTTCCGACATAATCATAACTTAACAGTAAGGTAATACGGTAAAAATGCCTTTTAATTTTGCACAAAAGTTACAATTTCATTGAAATGTAGCAGCAAATAGAAAATATATTTATTATTATGTATTTATTTATTTACGAATAAACTGTCACGGACTTATAACCTATCTAATATATTGTAAGAAAGAGTCTTAGAAGTATGATATTACAATATTGCTATTTAAAACTGTAGAATTACACAAATAGTTATGTCATATTAAAAGTTGATACGTAATACCGAATTGTGAGTAAGTTTAGTGACGAGTGTAGCGACATGTGCAGATAATAACAACGCACCTGTACTCCATAGTTATTTATTACATAACACGTGTAATTTATAATTCAGGTACCATTATGTACGTGATCCGCATAAAGACAAGGTGCACCATTGGTTCACAGATTTACACACAATAAGGCTGTCTGTTAAGAGGCTCCTTCAAAAATATTGAACCAATTTGAATGAGGCTTAAGTATTTTATTTCATAAAAACAAGTTAAGAAACTGTTTAGGAGAGTCTTACTTCAATATCACGGTTTAAAAAAAAACATTATTCAAGTTTTTTATACTTTTTTTTGCTTGGGGTCTCCAAATTATTTATGACCATCTTTCATCTAAAATAACTTAAAAAAAAAGGCAGCTACTAGTAGCAATAATGGCGGTATTTGCCAAGGAACAAGTTCAATCCATGCTAATTGATGTTTTCGTGTAAATTGAATATTCTTAGCGAGTGAATCAACTTCAATAAATCAATGAAGAAGAATCTAGACCAGAATTTACAGACAGCTGTAGGTAATTATGTAACTAGGAAAGTTTCTGATTTGTGTTATTATCACTCACACTTGGCTGAAGTGCCGATGCTTTGTTACGAATATTTGCAAATACCGTAGCACTAGTTATTATTATTAATTATCAGCAAATAAGTTTTAGAGATATACTGTAACAGTCACGAAGCTCGGTAAATATATTGGTAAGTATTTTCATTGCGACTTGGTATGGTAAATCTTTTAAGAGCTAAATAATATTTAAATATCTTGGGTGATCTCACACTCAGCCATCTAATCCCAATCTAGGCAGAGCCTGTATTATATCAACCAGACAACTGATAAACATACTTATATATTTAAAGATAAAATACACTCAGACAGAATAAAATGAATAAACGTAGTTTCCTCCCACTACAGGCAGTAATTTGATTCTCTTCGGTGCAGCGAAATGGAATGGACTTCGATCGAATGTTGTCTATGGAGAAATTTCCGCTTGAAGGGGGTACCTAAATATCTTGGGACAGCTCAGACACGGCCATCTAATCCCAAACTAGGCAGAACCTGTCCTATGGTAACCAGACAACTGATAAACATACTAATATATTTCTAAATACATTCATATTATAGATAAATAATAACACACAGACAGAACAAATGATTAGCATAATCATACAAAGATTTGTCCTGGGTGGGAATCGAACCCACGACCTCCGGCTTTGCAGTCTGGGCCATTAACCACTAAACCAACAGACCCTTCAAAATAATACACACACAGGCAGTAGTGTAGGTTATGATTAACTTTATATTAATGAATGAGGGTAGTAGGTGATATTTATTATTTATTAGGCTACATTGTTAGGGTAAAGGAAATGGCTACGCTAGAATGGTAATGGCTAGACTAGAATAGTGTTACTTGCCCTTAGCTAATGAGACAATACATAACAATTTCGTGTATAAATATCAAAAATTATGTGTATAAAAATTATCTACATATATATGCACTCACGCACGCTAGCACTACGCATCGGTTTAAGTGGATCACCATAGTACTTCCTTATCTGTTTGCTTAGTGTATAGTACGGTCTGCGAGAGTGTTAGTCAACGTGCGGCGTGACTCACGAAGCGACACACGTTGCGCCTGCGCTTCGCCGCGTGTGACGTCACAGACAACGTGCGTGCCTACGAAATATAAATTGATGGAAACTTTTTAGAACATCGAGTTTGCATTCGATTTATACAATAAATTATTAAAATGTTCGGGTTATTTTTGTGACGTAATCAGAAGTTTTTAGAGTTTGAAATATAATAATAACTTTAAAAATTTAACTAGCTTCTTTTATATTAATTTATAGATATTTTCAAAAACCTTTTCACCTTGGCCAATGAGAAAACTGCGTAATTTTAAATTACAAATTATCTTCTCTAAGAAAATAGGTAATTAACTTTCTTTGTCCTCAATATAGCCTTAGACTGAAACTGAAACTTAAATAACGAAATGTTAATTAATGCTATCATCTATTTTCGTTTGTATCACGGGACATTTTATATAATACCATCCATTATGTCCACACAAAGTACTGTCTGATCATCTGTTATATCCACGTGGGTCAGATAGCTTTTGTAACACCAACACGTGTTTTTTCATGCGAGGTGAGCATTTCCCAGCCGGTCCGCTCGAGCTCTAAGGGTTGTCAGTTAAAAGGGGGTAAATATTACCACTAAGTGGGGTAAAAGTTAGAGTGAATGAATGAGAAACTGATGTATGTTTTTTTTGCCTCTTATTAAACATAGATTTTTTGGATTCCTTTTTTAGATGACTGTGTTTTTTGAAATGTAAATTATTTAGTAAAATTATGAAAAACAAGTTAAATTATTAAATATCTTATGATGAGACTAGTACTTATTATAGTATAGTGTGAATGTATGAATGTATCTTAGGGTTTTTTAAGGGTTTATATTCTTATGAATTAGACATACATATTCATTTCTTTAAAATACAATAACATCACGTACTCGAGTAACAATAAGTATTCATTACAAATTTATCCTTGAGCAGCATAATGTGTAAACAATTTGTTATTTTACCACTTGGCAAGGCAAAAACGATTTAGTAATACACAAATGTCCTTATGTGTTTCATAACACACTAAGTAGTTGGTTTAGTACTTACGAGGTATTATTGATACATCTTGTTACAGTATTATAAATGGAAAGAGTTTATACCTTTAGCTTTTTTCTTTCTTTTCTATGTATCTGGTAGGATACAAATGGTGTTTATGACACGTGTAATGTAAGATAGTCAGCTAACTATAAAGGTCTTTTTATTAAACGAGCAGCCAAAATAGATATTTATTCATTTGTGGGAATATGAAATACATTCACTGTAATACAATACATGACATACTTGTGTAACAATGAAAAAACAAATTGCATTCTGTGCTTGCCTATAAAAGATTGTAGATAGATACTATAATATTAAGTGTCGCTATGTGATAGGTATACTTATATCGCTCTTCTAGACTTCTCCACGTGTATTCTCCTGTCAAATATTTTATCTAAACGAAAATGTTATGAGATTCACGTAGTCGATAATGTTCTCGAAACATGAAACACGTGTATAATATTAATAGAAGTGATAAGACCACGCCTGTGCGCGAACAATCATTATTTTTTGTTAGAGCATTAGGCTCTAATAAAAAATCCCCACTTTACTTTTTTAATTCATGTCTCGGGGGCCGGGGAAGGGTTTACAAACATTTAAATCATTTTTACTAACTTGTTAACTATCAAGTTGCATGATTATAATATGTAATATACGTAAGCAGATTTAACGTGAACAAGTATTTATCTTAAAGGGCGTGAAATTTTGACTCGGTCAAAATCAAAATCAGTTTTGTAGTCGGCAAACTGTTTGTCACATGCGAGGATCAAACCCGCACGTAGCGCTGTCGCAATCATTTTAGTGACTCACACCACTTGGCAATGCGTGCCGACAGTCTCTCTGACAATCAATCTATTCGTGCCTATAAATAGCAACATGAACAGCAATTGTACTTAAACTTTAATAATAAAACATACAACACTACAGAAAAGTTACTGTTATTGATATAACCAAAAAAAATATATATTAAACAAAAAAAAAATGATTTTGAATACTAATCAGGGTAACGAAAACCGTAGCACTACAACACACTGCTTTGTCTCCCTCTACGCGTCGATTCTACGCCGACGCTACGGCGCGACCATATTCGATTTTGTAAAACCCAGCGGCTTCATTCCACGTTCAGTGTTGAGACCGATCGCACGCGTTCTAGTTCTCAATAGTGCATCATACGTTGTATTTGTCAATTTATTGACAATCGTGTTAATCCAGTGCTTGAAAGCTGTGTTTGTTTGACATCATGTGTGAAAAAAGGACCAGAAAGATCAAGAAAGGTACGTGAAGTAGATAATATCGCTTTGCACCTTTTTCCTTTTTTTGCGATACAGCCTAAGGTTGTCTGGTTCGGGATGAGAGTTACCACATTATACTTGAGATAACATAAAGTTGGCTAAAAATTATTTGAATTTCCTTTTAATATTAATATGGAATATTCAAAATAATTTATTCAGTGTATTTTAGTTATAACATTATGTTTTAAAAATATTACAATCAATCTTAAATGAATGATGAATCAATATTTTATGAACTATTGGTTTTAAAATTAAGTAAGATTTCTCAAGAGGCTGTTGTACTATGCTATCAATTAATTACAACCAGTTTCTGGCAATAAAATACTCGAACATTATCTTCTATTAATTTCAACATACCTACCTACCTACATTGTAGGTACTTCTACTTTTCTTGCAACGCAATTGTTTTTACTCAGACGTTCCACCAAAACTGCATCAAGAATCACCTTTAGGTCAATAATAATAGAGTTGATTATGGTTTAAATTTTAGTTATCGTGAGCAAAATACAATAGGTTTCAACCATAACACGGTTTATCCTTGACGTCGCAATAACTGACCTACCACAATTCGTTTTATATACCTTCCATTAATACTGCTACTTGGAACTTTGTTTGTATGAACAACAATTTCTATATATCGGCATGTATGATGAAAATGGAGGTTCTTTTGCTAGGCACTTAAGAATGTAGAAGAGAAGTTGATAAGTTTATCAATACGGGCTGAATGCAATGTGAATTTCTCAGTCGTAACCAATCATGATTACGGCCTGAAGTGTAAAATAAATACGCAGGTTACGGTTGAGTAGCAACTTATTATACGACATCAAACGTAAAATGTTAGGTTTTATTTCAAAGTAAAGTATTATTTACAACAAAAAATACGTACAGATTTTAGTTGAGTCTAGCACTTGCTTACAGTGAATTAGGGTTTGGAAACCACATAATTATTTTAACCAAAATTTGTTTCAACTTTTTTAATAATCTTCAAAACTACGGTACGGTCTATATAAAAAATACATAAGGTAATGCTTTTTTAACATTACAGCAGAATATACTGAATCTACGACTTAGAATTGTCACCTTAAATATTATAGTACCTACATTCTTAACAAATAAATATTTCTGAATAAAGTCCGGATAATAAATTGATTGACTACCAAACAATACTGTAGCTCCCGCCATATTTCGGCCCCCCCCCAATCGTCGGCCGTCTGCACATTTTTATCTTGCGTTCGTTCCAAGGGTAATGAAATGGTAATTTTACTACTCGAATTGCAACTTAAGTTCATATTCTATACGCACAAACTGTCACTATCCTATTACGTCAACCGGTCTTCGCACACTGAGCGTCAGTAGCGATCGCGCCGTTGAAGAGTCAAGTTCTTAGTTAAAGTAGCTTACTTGATGTGAATACCCACGCTTCGGGGATTGATATTACAACGGAAAGACGTTTCTTTATTTTTGTTTTAAGCTTTGTTATCACTCAAAAGTTATTTTTACTATATTTTGACATCGTTTTTTCAAAGTTTTTCGTATTATTTTAAATGAAAAATAGGTGGCCGCCATTAGAATACCAGTTTCGGCTTAAAACCGAATTCTCGGCCGGGGCCGACTTAAAGTAAATGCAGTCTGTTTTACAAATTCCAATTCTACCAATTCCATTGATTAATAGGAGTATTTGCAAAGCTTAATAGGTAAATAAATATATTTTACGTTTAGTCGCTAAATAACGGCCGGGGTGATATTAGTTGAATGTTGAGAAATGAGGCACACACAACAGGGGCCGACATTAAATATATTAAATATCGTAATGTCGGCCAGCCTCGAATTTGACCGCTACTATACAGGCTGATTACTTTTGTATTTTTTCATTGATTGTGTGGGTAGTCATTTTTAATTTATTTATCAAACTAATTTTCTTGAAATTGAATATATGTTATGTACCTACCGAATACAAAAATTGATTAACATTATAAATAGGTTAAGTTTAGATGTAGAAGTTGACAGTATCGAAGACATATACTTATATTATTCATGATAGCTAAAAATAGTTTGGGATACAATTGAAAAAAGTTTTTTGGAATTTGCTGGTTATCTATTAAACCCATGTTTAATAGATAGGTAGCGAAAAGGAAACTATCACTGTTACGATAGTCATCTCAGCTGCTGCAGCTGGCCTACTTATAGCCCCGTTTTTTTTATTGTAATTTTTATTGCATATTATTTTTTACTATATTTATTGTGATGTTTAACTTAGTTATAATTATAGTTACTTTTAAACAAATACAAATGTATACTCCTGCCAAAAAATGTGTGATATGATACTCCTGCCAAAATAAATCATGTTGATTATATTTTTCACTGTCTTAATTTTAAACACCCCTATATCCGGCCGACATTTAGGAAAAACACCGCCGACCATAGGCTGCGAACGGCCGACTTAAGGGTTTTTTCGCCTTCAACGCATCTAAACCTTAATACTTTTTTATTTTAGTAGAAAAGTCAACTTTATGCCTAAAAATATGAAATAGATTTATCAACCTGTCTAAAACCGCAACACAAGCTATCCTTTGTTGCAAACTGGTGCAGCCAGAGCGTTCCAAAGTTAGAAAATCCGTAAGGGGGCCGACATTTAGCGTATTTACCCTAATCTTCAAAACTACGGTACGGTCTATATAAAAAATACATAAGGTAATGCTTTTTTAACATTACAGCAGAATATACTGAATCTACGACTTAGAATTGTCACCTTAAATATTATAGTACCTACATTCTTAACAAATAAATATTTCTGAATAAAGTCCGGATAATAAATTGATTGACTACCAAACAATACTGTAGCTCCCTAAATATACCAACTTTACTTATACAGTTTAAGAATATAATCGGCTTCAGGCAAAAGATAACGCCTCCCCTAACCAAGCGATATTTCTACAAGCGGATTTAACGCTGATCGAATCGCTCAATTGTATGGAAGGGACAAGTCAAAGTCACGTGACAGAAACGAAATGTCATACCCATACATTGAATGTCATCTGAGCGATTTTTATCGTCTTTATCACTTGTAGAAATGTCACTTGACTACGGGGGCGGGTTTTGAACTGCATGGCGGAGCATTTGTGGGTGTGTCTCCTTTGACAAATATAGCCATGCAATTCACTATGAAGCAAATTCTTCTTCCATAAGTTACGTACTGTAAAAGAATCAGTTTTATAAAATGCATGCTGCTAACTATTCTCAGTTTCTTATTGTAGAACAACTAAACACCTAAACAAATAATACAGGTACCTAACTCGTACATAATGTACCTGCATACAGTAACGATTGAAACATCTTGAAACACTTGCATATTAAAACAAATGGTTTGGCATTGTCATCAGAAGTGTCAAGTTACATCAGAAGAGAAAATGCTTGGAATGTGCAATGAGATCTCTGATGGCGAATTCTAAGAACCATCGACCAATGTATAGATAACAGAGCGAACTGGTTGCTCAATCCTCTTTTGTTTTTAAAGAGTGTCAGTTACAAGAAGCTATAAAATTTTCCTTATTGTCTTTGGGATGATAATGAATAAAGTTGAATCATTAAATACGGAATCGAAACCTTTTTGGAATAGACGAGAATCATAGAAACAACATAACGGTCTGAAACAACAAAGTATATTCGTATTGCATGACATAACTGTGTTTTCCGTATGGTTTTCCGACACATTTTATTTAAAACTAACTAAATCTATTAACCTCTTTACAATGTTTAATTCACTTCTGCATTGACGCTTACACAAAGCCTTGCAGTAGTTGACAGTACTACTCTTCAATGGCTTCTAAACTTTCTATTTGAGAATGCTTAGTCATCTCGGATGCCGCAACTTTTCCGCCTTACTTATTAGCAATCTCTAAATTTTCCTACTTGAAAAATATTAGTACCAATATTAGTACAAATGAAAAGGATCCATTTGATGATATCGTTCAAAGGAAGACTGTACCTACTTCCTGTGGGAAAAAACTCTTTTTTCACGGATACTGAGTTTCTCTCTAATCAGAGTTGGATTTTTTTGTACCTTAACTAAATAAATCTATAAGTATAATAAATGTGTCCTCGACATGGAGATAAATTAGCAACTATCTGTTACAATAAACAAACTATTAGGGAGTTGGTGTTAGTTTTGATTATGTCTTGTATTTCATACCAATGTGCTAGACACTTTAAAAGCACTTAGCAGACTGCAGGTCTAGGAATATTTTTCTATTTAAGGCCAACAAATAAATAAAAATTAATACATGGCCTGATTAAATTAAATGTAATATTTTATGTATTGGGCTGCTATTTATATGCAACATTATATTATATGCAAGATTATAACAAATAATGCCGCGGCAAATCGAAATTTATTTGAAACACAATGTCCACTAGCTTACTTTCCAAACGGTACCTACAGCTTAAGGGCCTTATTCACTATTTCCAGGTCCAGTTTACGTTTTGTTACATGAAGGATTATCTCTTTCGACTTACTATACTTTTAGTTAAAAATCTGAGAAATTACCTAAAACGTATATACTAACACTACCCGGTGAATCGCGGAACACAAAAAAGATTTGGCGACTCGATCTTATACTATCTGTTATAGCGCTTAGAGAATGATCCCCAAGTGAGGTGTGACACGACTTAACTTAGTTAACATCTTGCATTCTGAATCGCTATTGGCTAACAATTTCTGCCAAGGCCGTCCATTGACCGTTTGTTGAAGGCTTACAAGAGAACGGCCTGCAGTGAGACAAAACAACGTTATATTTGAAGTAACATGAAGGTTTGATTACAATTTTAGTTGGCTGATTACACACCGGCCACTAATTAGACTAGAACTACATTCCCGGTTCAAAATAACTTTGTAACTCATGGTATAGAGGCTTAAAAAAATACGATATGAAGACAAGGGATCGTTCAAGTCAAGACCCTTTTTGTCAGAAACGCGTGGAGGTACCTATTAAGCTGAAATTTATATTTATAATTACATCATAATAATATAATAAAAATATTTTTAATAATTTTTAATCTTAGGTTTGTCACGAACCCTTGGGACGCGAGTCCGACTCGCACTTGGCCAGTTTTTTTTTATGTGTTAGTCAAGATTTACTTTAAAGGGTGAATCTTGATGAAACTGGGTTAACCAATAACCTTAAAATAACACATTAAATGAACCTCAAATGTTACTCATTTTCTATTACATACTTACTATTTACATAAATTCTTTATACATTCTTCATTTCAGTGATGAATAGATGAATTATATTACTCGTTCAAAGTTATAGTATGCAAAATAAGTGTCAATCACGTGCATTGTTGAATTACATTCGAGTGACCAGATCTGTTGTTTATAAAGCAAGTTTAAACAAATCGAAGGCGTTTGTTTAAATAGTTCTATTCTCTTCAATAGCGTCGTCTAATAACATCGTGCAGTATATAAACATACTCAAATAGTACGATAAATGTTAGTATAACATTAGTTATTATCATAGTTCTAAGTATTTGGAAACAGGTTATTAGGGTTAATGTTGAAGGCTAGATTTTTTATTATTTAATTAGTATTACTAACATCAAATCAAGCCTAGTTTTGCTTTTAATTCATATTTAAAATTGATTAAATGAAGGAGGGGCTCGTGACTAAGTGTAAGCCGTACGGTTTGTCCGATAATAAAGGTTAAACCGCGCTTCCCGCGGTTGGTCCATGGATGGGTTTTCATTTGTAAATATATCGAGACCCCTCCGTGCCTCGGAAAGCACGTTAAGCCGTTGGTCCAGACTATCATACAGTGATCTTGGATAGTCGTTAAGTCATTACATTTCTGACAATCAGTTTTACTATGGAATACTGTATTACCTAGCAATGGGTTGTGGTCAGATAGGCAGTCGCTCCATGTCAAATACGGTATTCAGCTAAATAAGGTAAGACTGGATGCCAACCTCAACACGGCTTGGGAAAAGGCTAGGCAGAAGTTAAAATTGATTAAATATACATATTTCAGTATTATTATCCCCCAAATTATTCCTATATTGTCTCATTTGTAAATTGAAAACAATTTGAAAACCAAAAACGTGTAAGAAATATTATGTAAGAGACATTCAAACATAATCAATCCTGTATCATTGACCTCTATCATTAATTATACTTCACGAGTGTAGCTCTGCGACTTCTAACGGTACTTTACAGCGGTACTTCCAAATGGCTGAAAAACGGTACCTACCTTTCAAGCATGAATTGGATGATTAGTTTAAAAAAATATTAACAATCCGATTTGACTTAGGCCTAGTTTTTTGATCCCGAGTTAACTGAACCGAAGGTTAAATATGCTAGCAAAGTTTCAAAACGAGTTTTTTCATCAATTTGTTAGTCTATCAAATGGTCGAATAAGTTGGAGAGTTACTAATTTAACCATTAGTTAGAATAAAAATAGATAAATAATAGTAGTATTATATTATTCATCTATTTTTATTCTAACATATCGTTAAACATTTGCTAGCATATTTAACCATTGGTTGAGTTAACTCGGGATCATAAAACTGGGCCTTATTTAACCTAGATTAAAAGTGTTCTCAAATATTAAGGTTTAAATTAGCTACAAATTAAACGTTCTTAACTTACTAAAATTCCTTAATTTAACAGTTTGCTTAGTATCTTCACGTTTCTCGTTCCGATTTTATTGCATTTTCTTAAATAAATATATTTTTTTTCTATTTCAGATTTAATGTATTTTTTTATGTTATTCAAATTAAAATTTTATTATTATTTTCTTTCGTTAATAATAACTCGACTAGTGTGTATTATTTGACCTAGTTTCTAATCAAACAATTATTTTCGTCACGTGCGTCGATAAGGAACATAGACACATTCAGGGTTAATATTATTATACTTAGCGTTATTAGTATAAATATGTTGTATGTAAATAAACTAATATTTGTTATTCTATTTATGCGATTGTCTGGACTTGGCTTGTAAAACTTATCTTCATGATAAAGTTCTGCATTTACATTTTAAACTTGCATTTTATACATAGTAGGTAGGTAATTACGACCTTTTAATGTCCCACTGCTAGGCATTGGCTTCTTCTCATATAAAGAAGGAACGAGTATTGATCACCATGCCTGCTCATTGCAGGTTGGCGATTTCAGATTCCAACTCTTAATCTAATAACTTAAATCATAATTATGATATGAACAAGCCGGTATTCAACAATATTATAAAGTAAGAACTATCAAAGTTAAATATTCTGTCCAAAGCATGACGTATTGAATGCATCTTAAAGTCGACCAGTTGGCCAACTGGTAGGCCGACTTGTAACCTCACTAGTGTAGCTGCAGCACGACTCAGTCCTAAAGTTCACATGGCCGATATCGATTAGGCTATTTCTGAACTAATCGATAAGCCTCACAGCCTACTTGGTAACGTTCGTCAAATTTAAACTGATGAAACCTGTAATTTTATGTGTATTTTTCTTTCCTGTTTTCATGAATTGTTTAGCATTTAAATACCTATTAATATTAGTCACGTGTGTCATTCAATTTAAATACAAAATTCTTTATTTTACGGTTTATATTTAAATAAATACTTCAGCGAACTTTTAACCTAGCGAATTGCGATTTAATGAGAATACCATCTTAATTCCCTTGGAAAGGGGTCCAATCGACCTATGGATAGTGCTGGGAAAGAGATCCCTTTATCAATTTATTGTTGAATGCTATAATTTATGTTTAACTACGTATGTATATGTACAAAGGCAGACGTCCGTTATCATAACACATTGTTAATACAGTTGTACAACTTTGCTGCTTTATCGCACTTATGTTAAATATTTACGATTCACGTTTGTTTTACCTCGTTCTCTGTTTCAATAAAGGCAGGGCTGTCATTTACCTTGCTCTCTCTTGAGTGAACGGTTTTGGTCTTACTGTTTGATTGAGAAATGGACTCTCCCAAGACGCGTCGTTAGTTTTCAATTGATGTTTGACATTGTGGGATGTATTGTTTAAGTTAGTTCTTTTGAATCATGTAATTATGAGTTATCACTGGACTTACCCAAGTTAGAGTCGGTTACTACTAACATAATTATGTTTGAGCAAATGGCGTCGGAATCAGTACCGTGTCAAAATCTTATATCGCTAAAATGCGACAGCAGACATTGCGTCGACAGCATGCAAAGCATATTAACATTTATAATCAGCGCAACAAAGTTTAATTTTATTTATCTAAATCAAATTCTTGATGCTGTACTATTATTGGCAACCATAGCCGGTCGGGTGAAAGTTCGTTGACCCGCAGCTGGTGACGTCACAGATGTCACGTGGGAACATCTTCCTTTGTTGTGAGACACCGTTATGGAACCATAATTTGTCTTGAGGTTGTTCTCGTTCTCACAAATGTTTGTACATATTAGGTACTTACAAGTATTGATCTATCGAATTTTCAGAAAACGAAATTTTAATTTGGTAACTTTAAAGTCACGTTGCACTAACATAAGGTGAAATAATCTATTTACATTTTAAGTAATTGGAAAACACAAAACGTGCTAAGAAAAATATTTTGTTTATAATGAAAAATACAAATTTATGCTATCATCATTCCGTATAATCTCAGAATAATTTCCAGAATCTTGACCAGCGCCAACATCTGTATATTTTATACATTTATGTTAATCTCTAACGGTCTATCATTTAAGAATAAATAGGTCAAGTTCGAAGTTTAAAAACCTTGTGAATAGGGCGTTCGAATAAGTTTTTATTCATCGTTCAATTTATGAAAAAATATGTGCAATACTTTTTTCAATTAAATCTTTTTTTTTATAAATACTACAAAGACAATTAGATAAATAATGTGTCATTTCTAGAGTATGATAATAATATATCATAGTAATTAAATTCGATAGTTAGTTCTAGTATCTAGATAGATTGACATGCAGTAAAGTTTGACTCAAGTTCTCTTAAACAATCATAATCTGATGAGCCAAGTTTTATTTTTAGATTCCCTGCACGTTACTGATAACACTAACAAAACGTTTAACGTACACACAATAGTCGCACGTCTTTGTTATTTATCATATTGTTCGAAAAAACTTGTGCAGTCTACTTGAATAACCGTCACGTCGGCGCCGCTGTAAGGCTTGCTACAAAAACAATTTCCCTTTGTGTCAATTTTAATACGAATTACATACACTGTATACAATTGAATTGAACTTTATGAAAAATCGGCTTTTATATACCGACCTAGTTCACACTTTATGAATGGCGATTGTTTTGACTGTATGATTTTTATATACTGATTCTGATAAATAGAAGCAGATTTTTAGTAGGTCCGACAAATATTTATTTGCATGTTTTATTTGTAATTGAAATGTACCTAAGTCTAAGAACTAAATTAATAAAATTGAGATGGGCCTTCCTTAAATCAATACGATAAAGAAGTCTTAAATAATTACTCATTATTTTATCTTTTCACTTGTGGTCTCTTAGTTATAAAAACTAATTCAATTACATAGAGGTCATTACAACCACAAAGTGAGTAGATATAAGATATAAATATTTTTCTTTCTTTCTTTCTTTCTTTCTTTCTTTCAAAGTCTTTGTCTGTCATTAGAAGAGAATATGACTATTCAGAATACAAATGGGCCTTTGACAATACATAGGAAAAATAAATACTTTACATTTTCTCGGAAAATTATAGGTAAAATTATTTTGCATATTGTGATAATAATACTATTATTTATGTACATTACTTACTTATTTAAGTTAATGCTCCTTTTAAACTTTACTTTATTCGACTAAAAAAACAGGCACCACAAAAGATTAGAATAGGTTTCTAATTTAAAAATCAAAATCAGATTGAAAAACAGATCGAAATCAAAATTTTAACAAACAAAAACAAATTCAAAATTGGAAGCCACCCCAATTTACTAACCTGCCAGCTACAAAATAGAGTTTTGTTGTTCGAAAATTCGATCCCCAATTTGCAGCCTGCAACGGGTACATTTCCTCATTGGCTTCGCGACTCATCACGTGGCCACCACACGCGCATCATTGTTTTTGTTGGTGGGTTTTGAACGCACGCCCGCGACGCGCTACCACCCGTCCCATAACGTGACTTACCGCTTTTAAGCATTGTTCAAACAGATTGCTTTTTTATGTTCAATGTGTAGCCGAGGTTTTGTTGATGACGCTATTGTTAAGCTTGTCCTCTGCTTCCGGGAATTAAAAAGAAAACGTGACTTGTTATTTGACACCTTAATGTTCATGATATAGTTTATAGCAACAGAAATTTTTGCTGTATTTAATTATTTTAAAGTTTATTTTTAACGATAATAGATTGATATCTGATACTTATTTTTAGGCAGGCGATTTAGAAGTCTACACTATCTATATTAAGTTGTTTTTTTTTTGCAAATAATAACTTTAACACAGGTACTCATTGCTCTTTTGGCTTTTTTTTTCCTCATAAAACCTTGTACCATCAGCCTGTAAGTAGGATGTATATTTTCTCCAAACTATAATATATTTGAAGTTTCAATCTTCCACATTTTTCAATAAGCGGTGAATTAGGCAAGGGTTAAAAGAAATTATAAAAAGAAGACGGATTTAAGGATTAACCCCGTTCCCAATTTCATTACGAACAAAAGATTTCAACTTTTCGGGGTCGGTACAAAATGCAAAAAGTTTTAAACCCTCCCGAACTCTTTTAATCTTTATAAACCATGGTATCTCGGTCTCGGTCGTTAGCGATTTTCAAGTGGTAAAAATATATTATCAGGCTGAAGGTTATAAATCAATACACAGAAATACATACTTATAACAATGATATTACACCTAGTTCTTTTTATTCTCACTACGCACGGATGCACAGTTTCCCCCGTCGCGCATCGCGACCGGCAGCCAATGCCGGGTCAAGGCACTGACATCCTGCATTTAGCCATTATACGGACATTATGTGATCACCTTTCGAATACGCCCGCAATTGCCTTGGCCCGTCTGTATTTTACGATATGATCTAGACGGTTCAGTACATAATCGATTTTATAGTAACAAACTAGGTACCTACATAATCTATTATTTATTCGTTTTATAGTCTGTTAGTTCGAAAACGAATTCGAATCATTTGTTTTATTTTTAAATTTTTTTTTTGTACAAAGATATTTCGAAGTTTTGACATGCTTTTCTGTAAATACTGAAAATAGAACACTTCACATCCTTATGAAAAGGTTCAAATGAAACCATAATTATGTTGTTTAGAGCTTAGAAAGATTTTCCCCTGGCCTATATATAGTCTGATTTAACAGTATAATTAACGATATTCTCTATCTTTCCAGGATCTCAATTGACCCGCTTACGTGAAGCGAGGCGCATCCAAAGACTGCAGAGGCTGTCATCACCATCCAACAGTGATGACTCCACAGTGTCCCAGTGCCCGCCAGTAGTCGACAAAAACGCCCAGAACAGGGTCATCCTAGAACTCGCTTGGAAGACAGTCGCACTTATGCACAAGAACAGACTCATCCAACAAAAGATCATCGCATTAAAAAAGGAAACATCAGAATTTGTAGCGGCCATCATGAATAATCCCGAAAACCGTAGACGCTATATTGAACACATTCGTATGTACGGACCTATCGCTCAGCTGCAGATTCAAGAAGTTGAAAACACACCTTTGAAATTAGAACCAGCCGTTTAATTTGAATTCGATTCTTATCTTTGGAACACGTGAATGAATGAATGACTGACTAATGTTATTTTGTTTTGAATGAACGGTAACTGATTGTGAGTTACTTAAACCTGTTGTTGAGTTGTTTAGCTTTTTATCTATAATTCTAGACTTGTAGTTTTAATGACAATAATGTCTTACATTGACATTGTTGTATTGTGATCAAATTATATAAGATTAATCGTTGAAATCGTCGATTTCGTAATTATTCTAGTGATTTACTTCAAAATTGTATGTTTCAATCAGTATAGTATTCTAAATAATTAAGATTGCAAACAATATTAGTGTTTTCACGCGTATAGTATTGGTTAAACTTTTTCCTACCAGCAATAATGTAAAATGCAGTGTCTTAAGCAAAAATGTTGTGGCTAATAATAACTTCTTGTTGTAGAAGTAATCTATATGGAGGTTGTAAGACAGAGGCTGTTAATGTTATAAGGTAGTCAGTCTTCGTGCTATTGTGAAACATCTAGTATTGTTGAATTATATAGGTAGGTAGGTATACCTATTGTTGCGCGTCTTCTGTAGTACTAATATTAAGCATATAGTTTAAAAAAATGTAGTAACAAAAAAATCGTCTTGATCCCAGTAAAAATGAGCCTCTGAAATATAAAGCGCAATTGTTACGTCGCATATATTATTGGATTAGCACAAAATTTCAGAATTAATAAATATTTTCTCGCAATTGGATATGGTACGAAGATCTCGAAAGAATGTTTATAAATACTCTTAGCACGTAAATTAAGTTAGTTTATTTTAGATTTAAATAATTTCTACGATACTATCTTTGTATTCGTTAAGCGAGCACACGATGTTAATTGGACCAAGTAATTACATTTTCAACGTTACTTTTAAACTTTAGTTTCTATGAACTTTTTTTCCTCAATTACACCGATGCAGCTGCCCTAGTGTACATACACAATAATTCTATGCTCGCGCATATATTATCTTAACGTCATTTCCCTTAAACAATTGACAGCTCATTTAGGTCATAATTATTTTATGTTATTACGTTCTAGTAATCATAAACCACCGAATTGTGGATGTCCTCTGTGTGAAAAATCATACTGTTAAAATCATTATTAGGTTTAGTTTCCGAAGCTCGTCAAATTCTAAGACTATATTTATTTTTACCGTGTTCTAGTTCGGTGTGACCTCGAGAATGCGGGGTCATTATCCTAACTAATAGGAATACAAACACTGCCATCTAGCGGGTTTAGAAATAGTTATTGATTACTTGGCCTCATTGATCCAGTTCATGTCGTGTAGAGCAAGCCTTAACTTAGATTGCATTTAATAGAAATTAGTTATAATCAAGAATGCACAGATCTACCAATCACTGTGTTCATTTTAAATGTACGTATTTATACTGATTTCAGTATGTATCACAATAAACATTACTATAAGTATTACACGCGAGGTTTTTTTTATCTTTGTATAATTTTGTTGAAGAGTTTTGTATGCGGTGTGAGTAGAAGTAAAGATTCTAAGATAAAGGGAGTGCGAAATTCTAAAATGTTGATCCAGGCGTTAAGTATTAAACGACAAATTAAGTTGTTATTTATAATTTATTGCACAAGACTCCCTCTTTGTATGTATGTACCCTTAAAACCTTGGCTTTTTGTGGTTTACTTAGATTATAAGTCAATTTTGAAAAATACACTAGTCTCTTGAAATTTCCTGGTTTTATTTTTAACCGTTTTTTTTTAAATCTCGTTTTGATCTTTGATCGAAAATTTGACTCTGTAAGTAAAAAGTACTTATAGAGTAAAATTTTCGTTTAATTGTAAAAAAAAAACATGCGTGCGTACAAAGTACACATGTCAGAAGTGAAACTTCTTTGGCGAACTAATTTATAAATCTTGTTTATATTTATAAAAATCTAAAACTTTAAATTTCCAAGATTAAGAGGAAGGGAAAAAGGAAGATAGGTTAGGAATTTAATTGTCATTAAAATAAAAAAAGGTTTGAAAATTAATGTAAATTATAAATTTAATTTTTTCAATTTATTTCTTCAATATTTACATTGTTTGACATAACGTTTATCTAAAATAAATAAAAATAAGTATTGTTACAATAATTACCAATTTATAGCGAGATACACAATTTGTAAAACAGTAACTATTATGCAAATGCGCTTCGTCTATGGTCTCACATGCAAAAATTCTAGATTGAGATTGAGACGAATACATGTAATTTCATATAGAGAAATGTCCTCCATCTTGGATCAGGAACTTTTGCGCGATAGACATTTCCGCGAAAGCTTGACCTCATTTTTATTTTTAGTGACCTCGCAAATCTTAAAAATGACTTATCACAAAAAAATGCATATTTTTCTCGGTGCCATCTTGGATTCTAATTTCGACCCCATAATCGCTTTTAGCGACCTCGGGTACCATGAAAATGACACCCATGATGAAAAAAATGCATATTTTTCTCGGCGCCATCTTGGATTCTAATTTCGACCCCATAATCGTTTTTAGCGACCTCGGGTACCATGAAAATGACACCCATGATGAAAAAAATGCATATTTTTCTCGGCGCCATCTTGGATTCTAATTTCGACCCCATAATCGTTTTTAGCGACCTCGGGTACCATGAAAATGACACCCATGATGAAAAAAATGCATATTTTTCTCGGCGCCATCTTGGATTCTAATTTCGACCCCATAATCGTTTTTAGCGACCTCGGGTACCATGAAAATGACACCCATGATGAAAAAAATGCATATTTTTCTCGGCGCCATCTTGGATTCTAATTTCGACCCCATAATCGTTTTTAGCGACCTCGGGTACCATGAAAATGACACCCATGATGAAAAAAATGCATATTTTTCTCGGCGCCATCTTGGATTCTAATTTCGACCCCATAATCGTTTTTAGCGACTTCGGGTACCATGAAAATGACACACATGATGAAAAATTTACAAATTGTCGTCGGCGCCACCTTGGGTTTTAATTTCGACCCCATAATCGTTTAAGCGACCTCGGGAATCATGAAAATGACACCCATGACGAAAAATTAGCAAATTGTCGTCGACGCCATCTTGGTTTCTTGGCACCCATTTTAATAAAATTATTATATTTATTAAAACTAATCTCTTTTCTGACAGTTCCGTTCAAAGACATTGTAATGTATTCTACTACTTCCGTTGCATACCGGCGTGACGTTTCATCTGTAAAAATTTTACCCTCATGCGCCAAAAGAAGTTTCACTTCAATAATAATTGTTTCTGATAAATGAGCAATAAAGACGCTGTGAAAAGAATTCCTTTTGTCTTATAACCCTGAGGGGTTATTCTCTAAGTCCGAGAACTAAAGACAAAACAGCGTTGCAGAACGCAAATTATAGTTCAAGAATCCCTGGTCGCCAAATCTTTTTTGCTTCCTGAGAGCCACCATATAGTGTAAGTATATACGTTTTAGGCCATTTAACATATTTTTTAGATAAAGCATCTCTTAAAATAATACCTAATATCTTGGGACAGCTCATACACGGCCATCTGATACCTAACTAGGCAGAGCCTGTACTATGGTAATCAGACAACTGATAAACACACTTAAATATTTTATAAATACATACATTATTATAGATAAATTACACCCAGACACAACAACAAATAAACAAATAAATATAAACAAAGATTTGTCCTGGGTGAGAATCGAACTTACGAACTCCGGTTTAGCAGCCAGGGTCACTAACCACTAGACCAACAGTCCCGTCTAAAGCCTCTCTTAGCCCTACAAGTTAACCGTTTGGACTTAAGCCCCGTTTTTATCCCTATTTAACTCAACTTATGGTTCAATAAGCTAACTAATGGTTTCAAATTTCGGTAAAACACGTTTTGCTTGTTTGTCAAAGGGTCAAATAAATCAAAATATAAAATAACTATTTTACCATTTGTTAGAAAAAAATTGAATGAATAACCTGTTTTAAAACTACAAGTCGCTAAATATATACCCTTTTGTAAAATTACGTTCCTACCTACCATTATTCTATATATAGATCTATTATATTAGAAAATCTACCAGGAGAGGTTTCTATACTCATAGTTTTAAAATACATACTTAGGTAAAAATAGGGCAGCTACCTACACGAAAGCTAGCAGACTGCAAAGGAAATTTTTACTGTAATGTATTACGTAAAAAACGTTCCAAAGCACGTGCCTTGCCATGTTTAGCACAACTGGCGAGTGCTATATAAGTATCGATCGATTATACGCCAACGCCTGTTTCAGAAGTTACAGCAATTACCTTACCGGCGTGGTGCTATGCTATTATGGACCCTATTAAAGAGAATGAAATGAATACTGTCTATACTCCATTTAAAATAGCATTAGACAGAAGTTAAAAAAGGTTATTTATAATGTACACTTTGTTGCAAAAGTACAATAAACTTGTTACAGTTACGATTGACGCCTATAAATTAAAATCTATTTACATACCAGTTGTCGAACTTATTTGTAATCATGTTAACCATTTTTCATAACAAATTATGTGGCTTTCATTTATTTATAATATTTCATTCCAATCTAAAATGACAGTGTCAATGCTAAAAAGCTAAAAGAAGCAGTGATGAACAATACTGGAACGTTTTTCGTTTTACTATTATCCTACCATTATTTGTTTATTTATTATTTTATTATGACTCAATCCTATGATGAAGACGAAGAAGTTTCACTATAGTGTGTTGTAAGTTGTTATTTTAATTAAAATATTGTTCTAAAAATTACTTTTATTTTAATCTTAATTAAATCTAAGTCATCATGACATGATTGGTTGTCTCATTCATTGTTTTGGTGTAAGTTTGTAATGTGTGATGAAGATATTGTTATAAATAAAGCGTAATTTGAAAAAAAAAAGTTTTATTTCGTTTATTTAAGTACTTAAAACAATTTCTTTGAAATAAAATGTTTTCAATTCCTGCTTCTGCGAGCCTCTTTTTTCTAATGCTATAATAAATGGAGTATACGTATGGTAAAAAGTGATATCATAAATCTTTTTATAATATAAAAATGAATCCCTATTTCCCTTGGTCATGGATTCACGCGTAAACGGCTAGACCAATCTCGCTAATATTTTTTTGTCGTGTTTATTATTATCAGGGGAAGGTTATTACGACAAAAAAGAAAAAAAAACGTGGGCGAAACATAAACAAAATTACGAAAACCATATTAACTTTTCTAATGAAACTTTGACATAATTGTTAGTTTTTTGGCATGACAACGTCTGGTCAGGTACTTAGTTTAAAATATGTAAATACTTATGTCAATTTCAGAAAAAAATAAGTTTAAAAAAAGCTGTCGTAACTACCTCCTTGCATTTAAGTAAGTTTGCTAGACAGATGCTGCCGCAGGCCGATACTGCAAGTTATCCATGAATTTGGCAACACTACAACTTAAATATGTTGGTAAAAAAAAGAAAACCGCCTATAAACTTATTTAATTGTGAAATGACGACCTCCGTGGTCGACTGGCAGGCGGTTTTCAAGATATCTCCATCTCTGAGTTCCTGGGTTCGATCCCCGGACGGGTCAATGTAGAAAAAATACACTTTTCTATCATGTCGCGGGAATGGGTGTTTGTGGTATATGGTAGCGTGGTGAGAGCTAGCTCGACCCTCGCTCTGTTAGTTCACACAGAACCCCTGTAGAGGCGCAGTCGAACAAGACGTTCAGAAACACTCGTACAATGCCTTACAGGTACCATTGGGACCTTCGTTGAATCTGATTCCATAACACAAGTGCTTTATCTACTTACTTTGGATTCGGAGCAACGTTCGTGATGTTGTCCAAATGAAAAAAGTTTATTGTTTTGAAATGAGACCTCAAAAACCAAGTAGTTGTCCTTATTTCTGCTTTCTCTACGACCGGCTAGAGTTGTTAAGTTTTTGCGAACCAAGCCACAAGAGCTTTTGGACAGCGCCATCTATTGACGAGTAGCAAATCTATAAACCTATGATTTTCTCAATAGTTAAGAAGTAACGAGATAGATGGCCGTAGTGCTAGGAGTTTTTTTATTAAAGTTAGATTTATGTACTAGCAATGTGCGTCGCAAACTAATGGTGTATGTGCATACTAGTAATTATTAGTATTCTTGTCAACCACTCGTGCTGAGCTACATGCATTTGTTACGAGTGGTTTTACGTCTGTAATACAATGGCTGGGATTCGAACCGCCACATAATCGCAAGCCCATTAGGGTACTGCCAGATCGCTTTGAATTCCGTCTGTCTGTTCAGTTGTCCATCTGTCAAGACCCGTGGTCAAGACCCTTTATCTCAGAAACGCGTCGAGGTATCGAGTTGGAATTAAAACCATAAAGTTTAGGGATTCCTGAAGTTAACGTTAAAAAAAATATGACCGCTTATACCGTAAAAAACGTATAAGTACTTCGATAATCTCAAGGGAATTAAAATTGATAGGATACTTCCAGTTGACCTCGAACTTTGAAATTAGGCAAGTAATAAACTTAATATTACATGGTCATATACTATCAGTAGAGTACAGGAAAGAGTCAAAAAGCCATACATTACTCAAAAAATATATGTACCTATATACTTAGTCTTTGTACGGAACCTTCGGGTTTGTACAAGTCCGACTCACACTTGTCCTCTCTTTTTATATTTTGTAAGAATTTGAAAATCCTTTTCAAATGGCTCACGGAAAAAGTCACAGAAATACCTCAGAAAAAATTAGAAAAGGGAACCGGTGTAATTTCATCGTATTTAAAAACTAATAATTTACATAACTTGTTTCTATCTTATTTATTATGAGGTAATTAGTAATTCCAATCACAGTTTCTATCATACGCCATTTTGAAGTAGGGTAGAAGTAGGTTCCTTATATTAAAACGGCCGTTCATAACGATGTTCAACTAAGGCCCAGTTTTTGATCCCGAGTTAACTCAACCAATGGTTAAATATACTACCTAATGGTTTCAAAACGTGTTTTTTCATCAATAATAATAATTGGTAATCTATAAAATGGTCAAATAAGTTAAAGTGATAATTATTTCACCATTGTTTACCATAAAAACTGATGAAAAAACGCGTTCTACCGATGTTTGAAACCATTAGTTAGCTTAACCATTAACCTTAACCAGGTTGACATAACTCGGGATCAAAAAACTTTGCCTACGTAGTACCTGCCCAGATTTATTTACTTATTTTTACAGGCTAGTCAGTTTATAAAAGGAAAATGTTATTAATAAATACATCGACCTCGCAAATTTGGCGCTGGTCGGTCATTGACCCCAGAATCAGCTGATTTTAATTGTGCCTTTCATAGCTGGTATTTTTTTGTTCGGAATTTTTTTGTTAAAATTACGCACAGTACGTACGTAATTTACGTACAGGTTTAGGTATCCCCTACCTTCATTTATAGCTGTCGGTCGGTTTGTATTTGCTACCTGGAGCTAACATACTAAATAACTTTGCTAAAAGGTAGATATAAGGCCAGGCAGGTCAAGGGAATCGAGCTCAATGCCAGGATAGCATTATTTCCGCTTCACTGAGTTCTAAGCTAACTTAGAAGGGCAGTATTTATCATACATATATACCTATACATGGTAAGTACACATTTTATTTAGATTAAAATCAAGAGTAGATAAATGATAACATTGTTCTAAAACATCTTAACTTGTAGGTACCAAATTTGATGGTGACATTTTGAACAATTTTTTTAATGGTTGGTTATAAATGTTAAAATTTAAAATGATTTGAAATTGGTAACTTATTATTTCTAAAGTCTGATTAAACTATGATAACTTCTAACTTCAAGGAAAAAGGTAGGTGTACCAATAAACAACGCATCCTAAAGTACTTCGGCCGTACAGTGCGCAGAGGCGGCAAATATCTGTAAAAATTTACTGTGGTTAGGAACACCGAACATTACGCGGTCGTTCACCAACAAGGTGGACCGATCAAATAACGTCATCGTCCAAATTCTACGCAACTGTCGCGCTGGACAGAAACCGGTGGAGGCAGATCATCCGCTCCAGATGCAATCTTAATGCTGACCACCCTCCTCAGACATGAGGGAACGACCAGAGAGAGAGACCAATGAACACGAGGTAGAAAACTGAAAAACTTTAAGATGCTCTTAAATTTCTATCTGTCGCCACTTCACACCTTATAAAGTGGCTTCAAACTGATTGACGACTCAGACTTCAGCTAATAGGACCACAGAAATATATTTATCTAATATATACTAAGGACATAATTAAATCAAACGTGAAACTATATATATATAAAATTTAGCAAATAGGCCGTTCTGAGTTCTGTAGGGTTAAGAGAAGCCTAATTATCTCTTTCGACCTAAGTATTATACTTTTGAGTAAAAAAAATTACAAACGGCCCATAGAAAATAAAATTTTCATACAAAGTGAAAGGACACGTGGCTTATGTTTGTACGAAAAGTTGATTTTAAGATTTCGAACTATGTTCCTCGCGAAAAGTTGTTCAGTTTTATGTACCTGATTACTTCGTAGAATATACGCACTCCATAAAAAATAATCCTGTATAACCCGGTATATACACTACCCGGTGTACCTACACGGTGACTTTCAGAACACAAAAAACTATGGAGCCCTGGGATTCTTGAACTACAATCTACGTTATGCCACGTTATATTTTGTTTGGTTAGAGAATGACCCCCTGCCTACTAAACACCCTTTAAATAGCTCCTGATTGTACATAGGTATAAAAGTACCTACTCTATTCTTCTTAAAGAGCCTTCAATGCGACGTAGCCTGAGAAGAGACTTGTTCCCAGCAGTGGGACATTTACAGGCCGGTCTTATATACTATTATTGTAATATGTTGTAGGTAGTTATTGAAGGCTATGCAGACGAAAACATATTAATAGACATGAAAACATATTGCTCATTAGGAGATATTCGGTGGTTAAGTTACCTACACAAGCGAATCAACAACAATTAAAATATTGTTTTTAAACTTAAATGTTTAAAAATGATCCCATATTTTCAGAGATAGTCAATATGTTTTGTAGCAAAGCTGAATACATCTATTCAGCTTTGCTACAAAACATTGACTATCTCTGAAAATATAGGTTTAGACCCCATAAAAAAGGCCTCCTGACTCATCAGTCTGGAGGCCTTTTTTATGGGGTCTAAAGCTGTTACGTAGGCTTTGACTGCTTTACCGGACTTTTGAAGAAACCTTACGGGTCTCCAGCCAGACCCAAGAAAACTTACGTTAGCAACATTCACTAATAGCACCCCCTGCAGCATTCAGACCTCGACTTAGTGCGTTGCTAACAATTTTAATAAGGTTTAGCAAGAGAGGGTTAATGGATCAACATTTTTATTATTTAGGGACGTATTTTTATTGCCAGGCCAATGGCTCGGGCCATCTTTATCTGGGGTTAACATTTGCGTTACGATTGCGTGAATATCTATACTTTTTATTTATTTTGTTGTCTTGTATTTAAAGATGAATGTGTTTGGAAACATTTTATATTTATCTAGCACACCCCCGCGCAGTAAAATCCTTTGCGTAGTTAATAATATCTACGCCTAAAACTGAGATGAAGTAATCAATAAGGTTTATAGCCAATTTTCTCCGTAGGAATAATTTCATTATAGGTTCCTATTTTTTTTTTTCAATTTTTGTTTTGATTTTTATACTGTTTGATAATTTATTTATTATTATAGTCACTACAATTTTATAAATAATAAGTTTACGTAGCATTAGTAGATACCAAAAGTATAGGTGTGTAATGTAATTGATCCTAATTCTTAGTTTTGATCAAGTCGAGGCCATTTTATGGAAAAAATTAGTCTCAAGGTCCGCATAACAGGTTAACAGGTAGGCATCTAGAGGGTTTAGAAGGTTCTACTTAGAAGCTTATTAATTCGAAAATACTGTGGCCTGCTATATTTATTAATAATTTAATATATAATACTAGCGGACCCGCCACGGCTTTGCCCGTGTATTATACATATAAACCTTACTCTTGAATGACTCTATAAAAAAAAACCGCGAATCCATAGCGTAGTTTTAAATCCAAGCATACAAAGGGACATTCAGGCAGCGGAAAGCCGCTTTGTTTTGTAATATGTAGTGATACCCAACATAATTCCTATGTAATCCGAATAAACCCCACGTGATAGTTCTCATAATCCCCCAATCACGATAAAAAGTGTATCTAGGTATAAATACATTATAAATACCTTATCTTTCACTAATATTAAAAGCAAAAAGAAAAAAAAACAAATAAATATCCCTAGGTAAATATATTTATAAACCAATCAAACACTTGTGCGCTACAAACGGAAGTTATTTAATAGAAAAAAAAGAACAGATCTTTAAGAGAAACAAAATTATCATCATATTATCGCAGCGTACATGGTCAGTTCAGTCAATCTAGTCAAGTAGTCATCAGTGTCTCTCGGTCGCGCGTCGGTGGGGACTCATGCGCACGCGAACAACGACCATCGCGGTTCGATCGCGATTATTGTGAACTTTCGACAATAGCTTCTATAGTGAACAATGCAGGTCTTATGACAGACATTTCCTGTGTTCTAGAAAAATATTGTTGAAGACTGTTAATAGAAAAATTCCGGATGGCTTAATTAATGTTGGATATTTTTGAAATAGTGAATTTTAGTTTTTTTTTAATAAAAACATATCGTAAGATTACCTGGTACTTTACTATTGATATTCAGTGTAAGTGTAAAAGTAGAAAGGGTTAATAAAACACCTATTTAATTATCTACTGTGATGGTGTTTTTAACTAAGGAGATGAGCATAGCACAGATTTATCTCAGGAAGATTATTTATTTTAACTATTTGAAACTACATAAACATGGAAAACTAAATTTTGATTTAAAATGAAATAAAACATAACCTACAAGGTATAAGATTTTTAAGAGTTGTGATAATATTAAGTAGCCTCGGACTTTAAATGTAATCGTGAAAGTATTTGATTGAATATTCTATTAATAATTAGCTGCCCGGACAGACTTCGTTTTGACAAAAGAAAAATTAATTAATTAATGTAACGTTTTTCGAGAACCTTTCGTGGACCTAAGGGAACATACGAACAAATAAATTAGCCGAATTGGTTCAGCCATTCTTGCGTTATGCGCTAACCAACATTCATTTTTATTTATATAAATAACATAAATTCCTGTAATTTCCTGTAAAGTACCTGAATATGCAAGCAAAACTAATACTTTTTAACAATACCTATCCAAATATCAAAAACTAATAATTCATAATATGCTGCTTATATGCTTTATCTAATTTTGGTAGCGACGAAATAATTATACTAAACTCATAAATATCACTAATTTTGTTTATGAAGTGATTTAATAGGCTGTTTATACCCATTATGTTATTGTAGAGGCAATAAAATGATGTATGAGGCCGGTGACAAGCTACACGTTAAACTTACCGACGGAACAAGGTCTGTCCGAGAGTTAAGTAATAGACAACATAAAAAATATATAAGTTAGCCAGTTACCAAGCCATCTGTGTTTCTTATTTGTACATAAAAAGGTCCGGTTATCAGACGCGTGTATCATAATCAAATAATGAATTTCATGCCAGATAATTAACCAAATATTAAAGAAATATGTGTTATATTTGGCACTCAATATTAAATAAAAAGGAGACATTCAAAGACAGTATTACAAGGCCACTTTATAAAGCTTTGGTAACGTAGTTGACACTTCACGCTTTACTTGTTTTTACAGCGTTACGTATAAAGTTTATGAAGGAATTCCTTAATTTATAATCCATCTTAAAATCCTTAATATAAACAACGGAGATAATTAACGCAACCTCTAAATATTTATTACTGACTAAAACTATTTCCACATAAATTTTAAGTTACATGCCTCAGTAATAGATTGTAATAAATCAAACTGGTGAGGAAAGTTACAACTCCGAGACATAGCAACTCAGACCCACGTGGGCCACAATTATTTTACGAACATGATTGATAAAATAGGCACAACGTGAACCAAAGACGTCACGGACAACTAATTAAATCGACCAATTTTGTCATTCGAAAATAGAAAATTATTTAGATTAAATTGATAAAAGAGGAATGAGGTTGTATGGTCAGATAATGCTTGCTATCTAAGTTTATTTAAATTTGAATTTAAATTCGAAATTTAATCTTATCACTTGAAAAAAGAATTGAATATCAAAAAGTCGTTGTATTTCTGACATCATTTACTCGTAATTTGACTTATTTAAATCACAGGTTCAAAGCTCTAAGGCCGTTTCTATTACGTAATATTTTTCATAACACTATGGATATATTGTGCAATAGTGATCTAGTAGAAAAACAACAGTTAGGTTACCAAGCGTATGGTCGACTTTGACCGATGGATTCGTACAAGAATGTAGCCATGTTGTCTAGCCTCGCTAGTGTCTAGATTTTCTTGAGAAGCGTTTATTTTATGTATAGTTGTAGTCGAAGTAAGCTTATGAATAGTAACATGATTTCCTTTAAGTTCAACTCAAAAATTCCTCACAAAAACAAAATTATTTTAACTTAAGCACTATGAACCGGTATTAATTAAGGATTTCCTAGAAACTAATACCTATGTTGTTAAAACCAATGTCTTGTAAGCTCTAGAAAAAGTTGCTCGGAGTTATTTCATATTACATTATAATCATATTCAAGTATTTAGTTTTGTCTAGATATGCATAAAATTTACATTTCTATGTATCGAAACAGCTTTTTAATTCTATTAATGTGGATATATAACAGTATTTTTTACTTTACGGAATGTAAGGTAAATATTTTTCTAAACCGCTTCTCTGTATTAAAAACATATTATGATATTGCTTATTATGGATATTATTTAAATTGCAATGTTTGATTTGTTTGATTGTATCTTGCTAGTTGAATCAGAACCACTTCCTGTGATCTGATTGAGCTGGATTTTTATAGTGCTAGTTCGGTGACAGTGCCATATGGAAAGGTGTATATTAAATCCGTAATGAAACGTATTTCGGTTTTATTTTCGTCTGTATTTGGAATTTTAATCTCAGAGGAGGATAAAGCTTATTAACGAAAAAAAGCTCTAATTTGGGCAGAACATTTTCATTTTAAGTTATATTGCAAACAGTTAACTAAACAAGTTTTGAGTTTCTGGATGGGTTTTCAAGCAGAGGGAGACCGAAAAAGGGATGGATGGATTGTGTGAATGATGATATGAGAAAGAAAGGAGTGGGTGCCGCGATGACGAGTAAGTATTAGAGATGAGGCGTGTGGTTCTTTCGTGCGCCTATTTATCAGCTAAGATAGAAGCAAAACTGTTCTCCACTGAACATTGCAGCTTTAGAATGGAGCCTCCCTGCTGGGGAGGCCGTATGGTCCCCGGTATAAGGGAAGGGAGAAACACTCCCGTTGTTTTAGCCGGTTATACCCTTCCGCCTTCCCCAAGGCGGACGAAGTCCATGGGGATTTCTCCGGATCACAAAAAAAGGAAGGAAGCCCTTATAACCTCTTAAACTTAAATTCATAGTCAATAACCTATTTAACCTCCCCCATGTTGCGCCACAACAACAGATTTTCTATTTGGGATCTTTGTGATGTGGTGCACAATCATTAAGGTTTTTGCCCTAGGTACCACCCTGGGCAAGCGGGTTGGTGACCCTAGTCTACTTTCAGTTCTTTAGGATAAAACGCTATGCCGATTTTCCTAGTTTTTATATCCCTTAGGCGCCTCTTACGACATCTATAGGAAGAGACAGGGGGGTTCTATAAACCCCACGGCATAGTCCCGACTGTCACACGTGAATTTTTGTCCGTCGTTAACTCATTACAATTATTATGATAATCAGTCTTACTCTGGGGTACTGTTTTACCCAGCAATGGGTTGTGGAGGTCGGATTGGCAGTCTCTTCGTATAAAATACGGTATTCAGCTAAATCCGGTAGGACTGGAAACCGAATCCAACATAGCTTGGAGAACAGGTTGGGGAACATAGGTTAACCAGATGATGAACCTATTTATCTCATGTCAAGGCGTGAACTACATTTATTTGGAACAGTCTACATTGTTGGTCATTGCCAACATTGTAACGGTAATAAATACTGAACGATTTTAAATCATACTAACTACTTCATGCTATAGCTACATGGTGTGTGTGTGAACTCGAATGGTCGAGTTTGCGATACACAGACACTATAGTGGACTTCTAAGCCGGAAGTCGTGGGTTCGATTCCCAAACAGGATAAATATTTTTTTGATTAGGTGTAGTTTGTTAATAATATTTTTTTTAATTAGAAATAGTTAGTTTTTAGGATACCTGGTTGCCATAATATAGGCTCTACTTAGTTTAGGATCAGTCCAAAAATAATAATAAATAAATGTGGACAACATCACATACATTGCTCCGAATCCAAAGTAAGTAGCTAAAGCACTTGTATTATGGAATCAGACATGAAGGTACCACAAACACCCAGACCCGAGGCAATGTAGAAAAGTGTTTTTCTACATTGACCCGTCCGGGGATCGAACCCGGGACCTCAGAGCTGACGACACCTTGAAAACCGGTGCGTACGCCACTCGACCACGGAGGTCAGATATTATTATAGTACGATTAACTATGTAGGTACATTATTTATTATCCATGCAAAGAAAGTGTCGTAAGAACAGTGAACAGTCTGAAATTTATGTCTGAGATTAAATCGAGTGATGAGTGTGAGTGTCGCGTAACGTAGGTACCCAAAGCTTAACTGACTAGAGTACTCTATTTAAAGATTAAATATAAGTATGATTGATACAAATCTATGACTTATTGTCTATGACTGTATAAGAACTCCGTTCATAGAACGTAGGTTTTACATTAATTCTGACAAAAAAAAGTGTGAAAACCTGCCTTTGGAGGTAGACTAGTTGTTCGTGCTTGGGTTGTGCCCACTACAAACATTCTTGTCTAATTTACGACTCATTTTTTCGTCTGCATTTTTTATTATACCTAAATAACAACTGTTATTATATTAATATTCATGAGTACGTTAAAAAAATACCGAGCTTTCGTTCTAGAAACAGATTAAATGGATGAAGGTTGCGAACTTGTTGAGCCACACTTGTTTATGCAATTTATAAGATTCCAGGACAAACATTGGGTGTTTTTTTAAGCGTGTTCATAATAGTAAGTTTCTCGCAAAGTCAGGTAACGATACACTTGTGCAAGTCTATCGTATTTTTACCAGCATACGTATAAATCTGACAAAAGCATTTGACAGCTAATTTTGTGTTATTCCTGTCAAATTGGTTAGTCATATTTAACTAGCTGATAGCTGTATGTGTGTGGGTGTTGGTTATCGCGGCAAAAAGTAACCTATGTCCTTTTTTAGACTCTAAACAATCTTTGTACCAAATTTCATTTAAATCGGTTCAGTAGTTCAGGCGTGATTGTGTAACACACTTATAGACAGAATTACTTTCACATTGTTAATATTAAGTAATTAGGGATTAGTAATTTGACAGCATTATTTGTGTATTTTATCAAGATACATGAGACGGCAGACTTGCACAAGTATTTCGTTTCGTGTGTGACTAGCATTAGAAAATGACTTTTCTTGAGTCTTTCACTAGATACTATATATTAGCTAGATGGGTCGATGACATTGTCAAGGTTACGGATCAATCTAGAAGAGACTGGTATAGGACCAAAGAGGCTCGTAAATGGCCTAAGTCCAGCAGTGGGATGACAAGAGCTGTGGACGATGAAGATGATGATAAGAATATTACGATTACAATAATACTTTTTAAGGATTATTTAACAATACAATACCGTTCGCTTTCAGTCAGTTTTTTTCAACGGTTCACAATATATCGTGAGAAACTGGCAAAAGCATGTTCTTTTGAAAAAAAAACAAGTTCATCAAACCCGTTTGCTTTTTTACCATTCTCGCATTATCGCACGTAAAAAGTTCTTCCTCTGAACTATCTAATTTTGCATCTCGAATTGTTTTTATAAAGTTCAAATTAGTTCGATAACATTAAAAGATTAAAAGATAGAGTTTTTAATGTCACTTTTAGTTCGATGACGTTTAAAGATAAGACATAAAATAGTAAAACAGCACTGATTTTACCGATAATATAATCAATAGTTAATATCTAGTCTTTATAAGCTTTAAAATGTGCATACAAATTATAAATTCTCATTAGATTACTGGATAGCATTTTTTATTTGAAAAGACACATAGAATGGATATCGCGGCCTTGCTTGGTTTTCTGTTACGAATAACCTGCCGGAACTTTAATACTTACCAAATTCGGAGTCACCGCTCATTTTAAAATCAAGTATGTAAATAAATATGGAACTACTAATAAGTAAATACATCGATTTTTATCTGAATCAGTTCATAAATTAAAGCTACCGAGCTAAAAAAAGTCTGAATGGTTGTGATGAGCTAATTTATATTAGAAAGTAGAGAACACAAATAAAAAAAAAAATATTGAAGCAAAGATTTATCATAATCTGTGAGATGGCAATTACGAACGCCGACAATGTCTTCGTGATCACAACATTTAAAACCACCGTGTCACGGTCATGGGAACTTTATAACCCATATTGATGACAAGATTCTTAAAATAACCATAAACATTAAAAATAAATCTTGGAAATATTTGTCCTTAATGTTCTAAATTCAAACATCCATAAGTCTCCATCTAATTAATTAAATTCAAATAACGAATGGCTTTTTATGGTTTTTTTTTTATAATTAATTAGGTTTGATACGTTTTGATTTATGTTTTCTTTTGTTTTGATTTAAATCAAATTGTAATGTTAATGATAACCTAACTTGGCCTTTTACGCTTATTGCGAGTTCGTTTACATCGCTATATATATAATTACTGCTATTATAAGTATGTTGTTATATCTGTTCAAGGTAATTACCTACTCCTTACCTACCTACAATTGTTTTTTGAATATCTCAAGAGCCACTGCTAGTCAAATATCTGCTAGAGTCGCTTGACTCACATCAGTTAGATTGGACTAGGTTCACCAAAGCTAGTGTGGCCGGTATCTTGACTCTCATTGGTGTAGAATTGAACCTTGAACAGATAATAAGACTAGTGGTAGCCCCCATGAGCCCATGACTAAAAACTTATTAATTATCTTCATTTAGTTAAGTAGGTAGGAACATATCTAGTGATTGATAAAAAGTAATTAACAGTAGTAGTAATTAATTTATTAAGTATAGTTCTTCTTGTCCATTAGTGGTATTTAAATTGACACCATTTTATAGAAAGTTAGAAGTATAAAGGCGATAAGTTAATGACTTACTTAAGTGTCAACTTTTTTGTGTTGATACTCTCGCATCCGGAACTTGAATAAAAAACATTTTTGGTTTAAAATAGATTCCAGATTATATTATACTAGCTTTTGCCCATGAGTCCGTCCGCGGTCCCTATTTTTTCCGAGTAAAAAATATCTCGTATCTCAAAGCTAATGTATGGTGCAAGATTTTTTGTAATCGGTCCAGTAGTTTTTGAGTAGGTAATGTGCTACCCTTGTAAAGCCAGGGCAAGTCCGCTATAAGCATGTATTGCTTATAACGGACTTGCCCTGGCTTTGCAAAATATCATTTCATACAAACATAAGTCAAGTGACCTGTCATTTTTTATGAATAGTTCATATTCTTTTTTAAGACTTCGACCAATGTTCCTTGGGGAAAGTTGTTCAGTTTTATGCACCTGATTATCAAGTTGAATATACGCACTCCTTTTAAATTAATCCTGTATAAATAATACCTACATACACTCAGAAGTTATTAAATCTTATTTAATTGTAAATAAGACAAAATATTATCTCTTTTTATTCAATACTTACTTTTGATCTCACGACCTAGTTTTCCTTCCCTTATCGTTTAACAACGTACCTAGTAAACGTTATTGACGTAATTAAGTAAATGTTTTTGTTATTATCTGACTTTTACGAGGTAGGCGGTATATTTTAATAGGATAATTTACCTATTATTTCATGTTATTCCTGTGAATCCTCGAGTGCAATCCGAAGGTTTTTAATTTCTGAGATTTGATTTCATATCTTTGTTTTCCTAGGTTCGACTAATAAAGAAACCTTAATAAAGAATACATATTTTTAACAACTAATATACTTATATCAATAGTTAAAAATATGTACTTATCTTCCGATTTCTGGTTACCCCTAAGGTTTGCGCAAATACTTTTTTCCATGCTTATTTTAATCCACAACACATTACTAAAAAAAATTGGTACAAGACATGGAACCCAGCTTAATCAATTTCTAGTGCATAAAAATAGATTTATGAATAAAACTATCGTTCCTAATGCAAACATAAATATAATGCTAATTGAGATTCTGATACATAATATATGAAATATATAAAAAAAAAAATATGATAACTTAATTGAAAAGAAATAATGAAAAATCCTGAAGATTAATAGACATATTTAGTAACAAGTTAACAATTTTATGTGGGTCAGCGTGCAAAATATAAACAGCAAAGTGTGCAGTATTTATTATTACCTATTATTATTATCTTCACATAGTATAAAAAAGTCACTACCGCCGTTTGTACGTTTAAATCTTATAAATTACGCGACAGATTTAAATACATTTTTAGCAAAAGATAGAGTGGTACAGGAATAAGGTTTATATGTTTCATACCTGCGCGATCCAGGGCGGGCCCTAGTAAACAAAATGTATAGTACTTGGAAACCCCAGGTTATTTGGAACGAACATTAATTAGTGCTCGCTTTTTTTTTCAATAACTTCAAAGTTAGTGTTAACACTGTAATATTGAAATACTATAGACAATAAGACAAGAGCACGTATTTCTTTTCGTATAAGCCATTTTATATGAATAATAAAGTTTTTAAAGACGTATTCTTCCACAGTAGAAATTCGTTTTCTGGATCAGCGCCGATCGGAGACGAAACGCACGTGTGCTAAATGTGCCTCGCTTTTTATAAAGATATAAAATCGCAAATTCGAGATTAGAAATTACAATCTCGCGAGATCTCGTGACATTTTTTGGGATGAATCCCGAATAACATAATATAACGACATCGACGGGATGCACAATCCAGGCAGTAGCGAAGGAAGCTACACATGTCCAGTGTTGAGACGGAGAGGACATTTATAACAGCTGGGTACATTGCAACCTCATGCATTCCCTAATATATATACCCTACACGCTACGCATTTAAAAATACGTCAAGCGTTAACAAGCGGCTACAGCTACGTGGGCGTAGAATTCGTGCACAGCGTGCGTCGCAGTGTAGCAGAGCCTTTATTCACACATCATCCATGCATGCAGATTAAGATTGCACTAAGAGTGCGTAATGTAGTACTCAGTTTGCAATAAAATAGTACTTATTGATTAAGTACCACCACCAACTAGTTTCTTAAGCGCGTAATATAAATCTACGATGCAAATTGTGGACGGCATTTGCATACAAATGATAGCTTCCCGACATTAATAGTATCTGTGCTATGCGAAACTCTTTGACTTTTTTTATTGCTACAAATAACATTAACAACCTTGACCGTTAAAGCGTTAACATAATCAATATTTTTTTATAATGTTGGTAACATAAAATATGCATTAGATGCTTATCTAATTGTTATCATTATTGAGCAATAAATCTTTGACAAATATGGTGTATAATACAGTGTCAATATATCCATAAAACAAGACTGTAGTGTTGTTCCATTCTGTTTAAGTGTTTACTTTATTGTGCTGTGTGCCATAATTAATTTAAAACAGTAAAATGACAGACGAAGATAAAAAACCAATCAGCCGAGCTCGAATTATTTTATCACAGGTAAGTGTTTTTTATTATTTGATTAAATATAAAAAAATAAAAAGACCTATTTAAAAAAGTGACGTTGTAGTAACATTAAATAAAACCTTGAAGTAAATACAGATTGTTAGAGAAAATTAATTATTAAAAAATATAATTTAAATAAAACAAAAATTACACATACTACCAAATTCAAATAAAAGAAATAAAAATTACACTAGACTAAAGAGAATATAAATACTGGCTGAATTTTAATCCGCAAAATGATTTTATTTAAAAAAATAACATATTTTTAGCGGTAAGAACAAAATGCAGTTGTGAATATTTTTACTTCAAAAGTTCAAATAAAGGTGCACTATGACCTTTTAACAGTGGTTATTGTGTTTGTATCAGTAGATAGGATTATCCAGTTTTCCTGGTTTATCAGGTAATAAACTTGCATATTATTAAGTAGCTTCTTTCTTTCTTAGTTACGGATATTATTTTTTACGATCTGCGTCAATAATATAGATATTATGTTGGAAAAATCAGTGTCGATCGTGTAACCTTAGTTTCTCACTATCCGTATTTTTGTCAAAAGATAAATTCGAACAAAAAATGCAAATTTTAACAAACTGTATGAAATATTATAATGGTCCCACTGCTGGGCACGGGCCTCTTTCCAAATAGAAAAGGAAAGAGCATTGTTCGCAATTTTTAGACGTTTAGCAATTTTAGAATCCAGTTGTCCTCACGATGTTTTAGTTCACCGTTTGTCAATAATGTCTTAGAATAAATAAGAAAGTATATATAACTTTGAAAAAGTCACATTGGTACTTGCCTGGGTTTGAAACTCCAACCATATTCATACGAATCCGGCCTTTGAACCGTTAGGCCACAATGACAAGTATGAAAATTGTATCATTATAAGTACGTCTTTCTTGACTTTATTTCTACCTTAGTAGCTAAAAATATACAAAGCTATCGTATCAATCTTGCACCAAACAATGCAATTCGGTCGTTAACTGTACTGATAATGTTATAAACCAGCTGCTAGGTCACCTTTGTATAGATATTCTTTTGATAAAACTGTAAACAAACAATACGATAAGACGAGGAAGTACTTGCTAGTAAACTGTAAGGGCGCTGCTCTACAGCGCCGTATGGAGATGCTATGCACCAATCTTTACTTTGTATTGCAATGCGATAACATCCACAACCTAACATCCACAAAAATGCTTAAGATAGGGCAGTGGTCGCACCCACTTTTTAAAGTGTATATACATACATCTAATTGAGGAGTTCCTGGCATAAATGAAGGATTATTTTTTATGAAGTGCTGTTTCACGAGGTAATCAGGTGCATATCAATTTTTCATACAAACATAAGTCACGTGACCTATCACTTTGTATGAATATTTCATTTTCAATTTTAAGATTTCGACCTATGTTCCTAGGGAAAAGTTTTATGCACCTGATTACCTCGTTGAATAAACGCACTCCATAAAAAATATCCTGTATACTTAGTCGATATACGGTAGGTGCGACCATAGCTCTGGCTTGACCTATTCGTACCTATGCATTTCTGGATTTCTATTGGACTTGTTTCGACTTTTTGAGACGCCTTTTTTGCGTAACCCAATTACGTAAAAAAGGCGTCAGTATTTTTTGTCCTTATTTTCGGCCTGCAGCGTGATTAAGCAATAGGTTGTCATAACTAGATCATTGCCTGCCAAACCCTCGTAAGCAAACTCGTCTAAAAATAAGATAATATAAAAAGACATGGTCATACTAATTAATTATTAGTTACACATAATTGAAACACATATTTGCATTAACGTTACGAAATTCTATTAGAATGAGGTCTGCATACGTAAGCCAAAACGTGATTGCACGCACATGCACGCACATATTGACAAGTAAAATGAGATTAGGTTACCTTTATTTAATAGAGTAATATAACTATCATTTTACCAGTAACACGTAGATTGCCAGTAATGTGATATCAGTAGGTACGATACAAGTTCTAATACTTAACTCTTAAGATGAGGGAACCTATAAATATTCTAATACTAATATTTTCATGGCAATATTTACTCAAAGTATTAATAAAGTCATTCATATCATAATATCATCTGTCAATAATAGTCTGTGTCGAATTTAATGGGATTCAATTGATCAGTATTGATTTCTTTATTGGTATTTAATAGTAGAGTGGGTGATGAAATTGTAAGCAATAAATTGCGCAACCTCGCCCTATTACACGAAACTTTTTTTTAATGTGTAGGAGGTAGCTAGGTATATACGAGTACCATTATGTCATGAACACTGATAGCATAGAATAGAATATATAATAATATATCACTAGCGGTGACCCGCGCTTTAACCCGCGTAAGGAGTTCCCGTTAATGTTCTAATTTTCAAACTATGAATTAAAAACAAAATTCTTTTTTTTTATACTTTACTAAAACCTTGTCCTGATAATAACGAACACTATAAAAAAAGAATCACCCAATTTGGTGCAGTCGTTCGAAAGATATGGGCTTAGCAACACATTTGGCGATTCACTTTTATATATTTTTTCTTAACCACTATAGAGTACATAGTCATATTTTGCATTTATATAGAGACTGGTGTCTACTATATGTAAAACCTAGAAGGCAACCTCATCACTTAAATGACACTCAAGTGTCTATGGTCAGCATAAGACCTAACGACAACTCAAAACTGACTGCCGGGAGCGACAGCACGTTAATTAGACTTTTTTAATTATACTTTGAGTAATTTAAAATTGCAACATTACAGACTAGTGTACTACCTACACATTATAGACTTTATATAGGTATGTGATATAAAATATCTATCGGAAGGAATTAGACGCATTAAGACAAAAAAACTCCTAGCAACGAATTACATACATATCGAAGCGTCAACAACGACCTTTTAAACTTTATAAATAACACAAGTATAAGCAGTAAGGCCCAACCAATTATATACAGATACCTACGTTATAAATATTTGTTAATGTTTCTTCATGTATCATCATTTGATCATCAACTAAAACGCCCTTGAGACATAAATACCACGAAAAGATAATCGTTAATTAATGAGAAAAAACTTTTAAGGTTTAATTTGACAACGACCGTGATTGTTAAGTTAGGTTTTACAAAAAACCTGTATGTATAAGCACTGGTATTCGACAGACAATCTGTCTGGTAGGGACATTAATCAGAATATTTTGCTTGAGGCGTGTAATTAGTCTGGAATGTGTGAACGGTTATCATTGTATTTGAAAACCTGTTATATATATTATTATGTAGAAGGTATTCATAATTTCGCGATATCACGATTCTATATGCGACATTATGCGATATTTGCGAGGAAGATAATAAAAAATATAATTCATATCAAATGGTGTCTACTTTTTTTTCTAAAGAGTAATACTTGTTCTAACAGTATAATATACTAATATATGTGAAGGTTTAATATCATAAAATTTAATGTTTATGTATAAATAGGTATGGTACCGAAACACCAAAGTTAGACACGGCAATGCCAAAATGAATTTAAGTGGTATGAACAATTTTGTGTCATAAAACGATTACTATTAAAATCAAAAGAAGAGGTAATAAATATTCAATTAGCCAGAGTGTTTTTCCTATGGTTCCCACCATGTGCCTACGATATCACAGAAAAAAACCAAAGACTGGTTTCCAATCTGATACATGTTTGTCCATTCTTTGTATTAGAATTTTGAGCTTGTTCCGAACGGATCCCACAATCCAATCCCATGCGCGGAATCCTTTCGGAATATGGATAAAAATAATAAAAGAATAAGAAATGTGTGCGTTTTAATTTAAAAAATATGTGCCAATAGTAATAATGGTAATGTTATGTTCTTGGGATCGACTGGTACAAGGGATCAGTTTGGAACTAAAACATATTTTCATTCATATTCCGAACGAATGGGATCGGATCGTGGGATCCATGCAGAACAGTTCAGTGAGATGGGGTGCTTATAGATAGGCATAGTTTACATATCTTAGAAACTTGAGTTATTGGATATAGTGTATGTTGCTATATCACATGTCAGTGACATGAAAGATGATATAAGTAATTTCCCGTCTTCCTATGATTATGTAAAGGAAAAAGTTTTACACTAACATACAGACTAGCTCTGTCGAACAGTTTCACTTTTCTTGGATACGCTCAAATGGTTTATTTGGTTGACCGCGCTAATCTTAGAAACTACTTGTCCGATTTCAAAAAATCTTTCAGTTTTAGATAGCCCATTTGTTGAGAAAGGCTATTTATGTTTGGAGCGATAACCGACGCCACGCAAGAGGAGCTGCGGACAAAATATTATAGTAGATTTAAAGGATTTTTTTTTCTTTTCAGGTATTAGCATGTCTGGCATTGGACTTCTTGCTGATTGGATTAGGCTTGTCAATAAGTTTCGTCACGATGGTGTTACCAGAAGTTCTTGATGCCAAAGAGGGGCTATCTATTACTAAGAAACAAGCTTCGTGGTTTGGTAAGTGTATTTATTATAAACAATTTATGTACACACAAAGAATTGACAAAGGAGACAGCATAGCAATAGTGGAGTACGTAGAGGTGTGGCTTATTTCTTAAAGAAATCTCTTATAGCTAACCTGCGAAAGGAGGAAATTGTGTGATATGGATAGATAGTGTATATTTATTAATACAAAAGTTTACCTGCTTATAGTAGGTATTTTAAATTGAATCTACCTTTCCAGTTTTTAAAGAATATTTTTTATATCTTTATCAGTCACAGTGACGGAAAATTTAAATTTACTACCTATGCCTAATACATAAGATCAAATAAAATCTTTACACTTAAGTCCAATGTTGTGTCCGTGATTATGAATATATGTATCTATTTTGCTCTCATACAAATATAAATCTTAATTTTATCATCTTACTATTAACTAGAATGAAACTTCAAAAGTTAATAATCCATAAAAATATTATAATATCTCATAAATTTGTATTTAAAAACTAGGCAATAATATTTTGAAAACAATATTATTAAATAATTATTAGGTATGTAACCGGTTAAACATTCGCGATATTTTTACTACATAAGTTTGAACTAGAAGACCCGCGCGGCTTTGCACAGGTACTGCTTTAAACCTATGAGAACTCGGTCAGGGGGATTATTTTCGAAGTCCAAACAAAACATTGGGCACGACGCAGAATTTAGTTCAAGAATCCCGGGGAGCTAAATCTTTTTGTGTTCTGAGAGTCACCGGGTAGTGTTAGCATATACGTTTAGGCAATTTAACAGTTTTTTTTTACTTAAAAATATAGAAGGTCGAACGATATTAAGCTTCTCTTACCCTCTCAAACGTTGAAGTTCAAATTCTGTACATGAAACCTTTAAAACAAAGTCGGTCCCGCTACCTGTATGCTTAGGATCTTTTAAATTACGTAACTGCTTTTAATGCAGTTTTCAGCAAAAGATAGAGTGATTTAAGAGGACGGTTTTTATTTATAGGTATTTATTAGTGTTCTATCTCCGCAATGCTGCCTCCGCTAGTTTATAGGTATTTATTAGTTTATTAAACGACAGTGATAACATTAGCATTAAAATATGTTAAAAATTAATATTTTATTGATAAAAAGATAGGTTTGATTTATGTAATTTTGATTTTTATAAAATTATGCAAATTACGTAATATGTTGTTTACATGCAAGATGGAAAATTTCCACATTCCGGGGTTATCTAAATGAAAAAAAAATTGGCTTGCTACCACTCTTTGTTTCTTTAAGATAATTTTGCTTTATCAACAAATGTCAAAAGTATCATAAATTGCATCTGACGTATGCAATTTGCGTAGGTAATCTGTAAAATTTTGAGTCAACAAAATAATCTTCGACTTCGCAATCGCGGGTAAAAATGCATAGAACTATAATAATAATAAAACATCTTATTAATATCTTTGCTACTTATTTAAATCACAGATTATTAATAAGTTATTACAATCATTAGCTTAATATTAAGATATATTTATGTATTCATGTTTCGCATCGTTTATCATGAAAATGTGTGATTACTGTCAATAAAACAGATTATATTATTTAGTTGAGAACGCGTTGCAATCTAAGAATAAATATTATTATACAATTATTTTATTAGCCTTTAAAACAACGTTGAAATGTGTATGTAATATATACTAAACATACAAGATTGTAGATTGAGCCTTTGCCTTAACTATGAGCTCTCAAAGCAGCACTTGTGTGAGCGACAAGAGCGAGGCGGTTTCTCGCTTCCACATCGGCAACACACCTTTATTTTAGAGTGAAAAGGTAATGCTTTCAACCCACGCCGAGGACATGGCGTGGGGATATGTGGGACTTTCAAGGTACATTTACACATGCTCGACACTATAATAGCACCGAAACATACAAGAATAAGATGCTCTGCTTGAAAATGACATGCCTATTTTGAATGAAATTGCTAATAAGAATGCTGATATACTAGCACGTGTATGTAATTTGACCGACCGAAAATACCCTGGTCCCGTCTCTGCCCTGGCCGGAGTCGTGAGATCGCTCGCTCATCCTCTGCCTGACTCTATCGGGGTATCCGGCAACAATCCTGCTCTAAAGCCGATTTCATACGAGAGCAGAACATTGAGGCAGAACAGAGGATAGTTTAGTACTGCCAATGTGTGAATGCACACGCTGAGACGGAATACTGACGGACAGTAGGTACTCTTCTATTGGCGTTTGCGTTCCCTGCACTGTCGTCTGTTCTGCCCCCCTAGCCAAGTGACATTTCTACAAGCGATAACGATGATAGAAATCGCTTTAATTACATTTGTTTTTTGATAAGTCACGTGACTTAGACTTGTCACTTTCATACATTTAATGACATTTAAGCGATTTCTATCATCGTTAACGCTTGTAGAAATGCCACTTGGCTAGGGGGGCTGCCCTCGTGTGAAATTGACATTTAGCTCATGATACGCGTGCAGAGTTATAGGTAAATTATTTTTAGCCATAATCTTTCTTGAATCATCTGGGAAACGATTTCATGTGCACTATGGGATCAAGATAAAATTAAATCTAGATTAAGATAGTGTTTTATTAAAATAAAATGGAAATATATTTATCTAGAGTCATTAATAAAAACAAGCTTTTTATTTAGATGGTTACATAAGCTGTGATCGAATTAATAATAAACTAACCGATACCTAATTTATTACAATTATTATTTATAATAAAACTTGAATTACCTAAGTCCGGTGCACAGTGGCTTGCAAGTCAGTAGTATAAATGAATTACAGAAGTACTACGGACCTTACTGATTTAACTTAGGCATTTTTGGATAAAGTATTACCACTAATGTTCTTCTTGCTGAACCTAAACTATGGCGAGAACCTCGAATAGTAATACCCAAACATAATGAAAGCAAAAACACCCGCATTCAATGCGAAAAGAACTCTAGTGAACAGTAAATCCTCTTAGTTTGTAGATTTGTTTATTGATTAACCTCACCTTGACATTGAAATCACTTGGATAATTTATATGGCAAATTCGAGATTATAATCTTAAGAATTATTATATCACTTCTCTGTGGGAAGTTTACGATTTGAATTCTCAATTCTCTGAATTTATTTTAAAGTTATCATCTATTTCAATCTATTTATTGATATAAATCAGTAGGTATGCCTAATATATTACTCGTAATTAAATTCTCTTTCGAAGTACTTGTTTATACGGTGTAAATTTGTATCTGAAAAAGTTCTTGCTTAAAGATAGGTTTATTTATAGTTAGTATCATCAGTACAACAAATTTATTTCCGGGCAAAAAGCCTGCTTCCATCCTTACATGTACAAAATTCGAAAATTGACAACAATAGTTTTTTGTCCTTTTCAGGCAGCATGGCGTTCCTCTGCCAGCCATTGGGCAGCATATTCTCAGGGCCTCTTCTGGATCACTTCGGTCGCAAGAAGGCCCTGTTCCTAGTAAACATACCGCACGTTATAGCATGGTTACTCATGTACTATGCGTGGAACGTGCCTTCCTTGTTCATTGGTAATGCCCTACTGGGTATCGGTACAGGCATTATGGAGGCGCCTTCAGTTACTTATGTTGGCGAAATCAGGTTAGTAAAAAAATTATACACTCTCCTTTTCAAAATCCTTGTTATTAATCTTCTTCTCTGTGCATGTAATTCATCTTTTGAGGGCAACAGACTTTTGACATATAGAAACCCAAGGTCCTACATTGTTTTTAAGAATACGCCTGATTGACTATATTCAAGTAAACATACTGCAGTGCTTGCCAACCAACTCAAGTCTAACCGAAGACTCTAAGTATTTTCAAGAGCCATGTCACTTTAAACACTCGTATTTATATTACCAGTGACCCTGCAGTGCGTGGGATTCTGACGACCCTTACAAATGGGTTTACATCAACGGGCATGTTCATCGCTTACCTCTTGGGAACAATCCTGCCTTGGAGGCAGGCAGCCCTCGTAGCACTTACTGTACCTCTGGCTACTATGCTGCTTGTACTATTTGTAAGTATTTTTAACACAACATTTTAAAACGATACTATTTTTATGGTAAAGTAAAAAGAGAATGTCAAAAATTTCCACTAAAGGGCCTCCTTGTTGTTCAAACGACTTTTTAATATAATTCTAATGATTTTGCATATTCATAGGGTTTAAAATAATGTTTAAGTATCACCATAAATATGATTAATTGTTTATTCAAATTAATGAGTTTTTATAACACAGCGTGAAACTTATCAGTGTAACGCTATTGGCCTATTGGACCCAAAATAGAGCCTTGGTGAAGTTTGAAGGAAAAGGCCTTGACAATGGCTTCTGTGATACATTCTCAGATCTTCAGATTTCCGTAACTTAATATATTATGTATTAGTCATCGTTAAATCAGCTCGCTGATATAATGTATACAATCAGTAGCAGGTTTTTGTAATAACTAACATTTAGTAATAATCATTTAGTTCTGTTGTCTGTTTGCTAAAAATATTGCCGAAATAACTAAGAATGTTTTCACAAATTCCTTTTATCAAGTTTCTTACCAGCACTAGTCAGAACCAGTTACATGATGTCGAAATATTGTTGATAGATTGATCGTTAAGCTAATTAAAAATAAATATAAAAACATTAACAAACTCTTGTTTTTTATGACTGCGTGGCGTATCTTAATTATTATTCACAATTACTACGTAATAGTACATTGACAAGTTTTTATACACTATAGAAAATAAGGCTGTTATTTTTACATACCCATTATTTCAATCTAATTTAGATATATTATATTCCCTTGAACAGACCTGCCAATCACTTAATAAAAGAGTTATTTATAGACACGACAAAAAAAATTAGGTTATTTTACCTAGCATTTTTTGTACTGTAGTAATAATTTGCAAGGTTGATAAAATAATGAACATTATTAGAGTTACATCTTACTTTAGTACATGACCTAGAGCTGCCAAGTAACAGTGAAACCATTAGAAGTAATTTGATGGTTTTTATTAATATTTTTTTGTACCGCCATATTATTATGAATCGTTAAAAGTTGTAAGTTCATAGTTCAAGTGTGGTTCAAGCTTAGTTTTCGTTTCAACAGTAACCTTTGTATGTTTATCTGCAACCTCATTGTCGGTATTCGTCCATTGATAATACTGATTAACAAGATTGTTTGTTTCATTGATTCTTTTCTTATCATCAGTTATTCCTATAAACGTACCAAACGTGGTATTAACATTATCGTTAAATTCTGGGACAGTAACTTCCAGTTTCAATTGCCATTATTTTTAACGACATGTTCATTGACATCTTATGAATGGAGAGGATCTTACTTAAAGCATTTTGGACGAATAAGATTTTTTAGTAAGAGCTCAAGAAGATATTATTACCGCGAACATGAATCAACGTCGCGTGATTTGACTTTTAAAAATAAATTACTACAATTCAGCTATAGTACGACCACTTGCTTGAAACATCATGGTCGTTATATAGTAATCACGTCAGGGACACGAATCACGATGCAGACTAGTTAATTATTACTGCTTTTTGTGACCATTGTTTGTGAGTTTATTCATAGTTCAATTCCGTTTAGAATTTATTTTGTCAGAACTTAGAGGTTTTTGAGATCTTATATGAACTTGGCACTAGGTGGTCCGATTAAAATTTAATGACAATTATAAAAAAAATACATAAGCCTCGACAAACATGTTCATAAAATACATTTTTAAATGCCATAGGATGCAAACATTTTTTTACTAAAAAATAAATTTCTTTAACGACTCAATTAGAACTTCCGCAGGCATGAATCAACGTAACATGATTTTTTACACTATCAGGTTTAGTCAAATTATCTAATTCATTCTTAACATTAGTTAACGATCTTATTTCAGGTTCCCGAAACTCCAATATGGCTTTTATCAAAGGGGCGACAAAAAGATGCTTTAAATTCGCTCTGCCGTTTGCGAGGCTGGGCACAACCCGAAGACGTAAAACAAGAGTTCGATGAACTAAAAGAATATTACGAAGAATTACGCCAATGTGTTCTATGTGTCAAAGAAGGAAAAACAGCCGAACTTTGTGAACACTTCAATACAAATACTTTGAAAAAGACTTTACTTAAGATTAAACACATATTTTTTGTTAAGGAGACGATGAAACCATTTTTGTTGGTTCTGGCATACTTTTTCTTCCATACTACGAGTGGAGCGATGCCAGTTAGACCTAATATGGTGAATGTGTGCAAGGCTCTAGGAATGAAATATAATCCTAAATCTATTGTTGTAAGTATCTAATCCTTACCTATTGAGTTCCTTGCCGGTTCTTTTCCACAGGAATAACACTTTGGAACCGCGCACCTAGAGTAATTTAGTTTTACAATTAACATTTCTAAAGCGCTTTTTGTAGGTTTACTAGAAATAAAAATATTTTGATTTTGACTTAACGTATTATATTTTAATAGAGATAGACGTGCTACACGCATTGCCATTTGGAAAATAATCTTTTTACGATCCTAACCATAAAATAGAATACAATTCTATTCTTAGCATAAACTGTTAAACATCCCAATAAGGAAAACATATATTCTCTCTTCTTAGGGTCTATTTCACCATGACTTTATTCGAGGAAACATTTTTAAATGCTGACAGTAAGTTCTTTCATACAGAAACTGTCAAACGTCAATTTTATTCGTCGAATAAAAGTTATCTGACGATGGTGAAATAGGCCCTTAACCGAGATACTTAGAAATAACTAAAGAATATCGTTACTAAAAGTACTTTTTCTATTTCAGGTCTTTGTTGGAGCAATATTTATTCTGATGAGTTTGTTATCTGCTCTTATTGTAAAACTGATTGGGAAGAGGAAGTTGGTCATTGGATCCATGTTCGCCACCGCATGCTGCAGCATAGCTATCAGTGTTTACTCTCGTATGAACCTTCCTAACACTGTGTTCTCCTACGAGCCCAGTACCTTCCCTGAAAATAAGGATCTGTTACCCGTCGTGTTGTTCCTTTTGACCATATGTTTCAATGCTCTTGGAATACCTTGGGTGCTGCTGTCTGAAGTGTTTCCATTCAGGTAAATATTTTTTTACGTATTATGTTGATAATTTTTTTTTATTTAAATACCTAGTTTACTAAAACTTAGTCGAAAAATATTTGCGCTTATGATTTCTGAATTTGAGTTCTTGAGAACAGATTGATGCGATCCCTGATTTTTTTCGCCTTTATTTATATTTATGAAGTAATTTGTGAGCCTGACTAGCAGTCAGGCTCACAATCGAACAACAATCAAACCAACAAGCCGGAGATTGTGGGTGGGTAGTTCTTCAGAGTCAAAATTTTCGATGTCTGTGGGTATATTTCTATAACCTACAAACAAAACGGCATGTAATATTTTTTTTTATACAGTTTAGCTTTACCTCTATCTAGGACAAATTATATTTTTTTAATAATTGCTGTCTAGATATAAAATAAAAAATTTTGAAGTCTGTTCTCCTGATTCATATAGGGCGTCCGTTTGCCATTTTCCGGAACAAAATGGTCGATGACACATTTTCCCTTTGATTCTTCAATATAAATTAAAATTATATCGAAAGGAAATGAATTGACCTCTTACAAAAAAATTATGTATTAGTTATAACTACGTTAGTGTGTTTATAATTAATTAAATAAGAAGTGTCCGGCGTATAATACTGATTCATGTGGAGTAAGCTGCGCTTGACCGTACTTGATCGAGTAATAATAATAAGGGTCTGGAATCTCGCGCGGGGGAGAGCTAGACGTGCAACCTATGAGCTAGAAGGCGGACTTGTGGCTAGTTGGATTAGATCCCGGTGAAACGAAGGTAAACATCTGATTCATCTGTGCTTGGTTCAGGTAGCCTCCTGATTACAATGCCTACTTTATAAAATTTATTTTGTTATTTTGAAACCTCAATCTGAGTTTCGTGTGATGCTTTTGGGTTATAGATTCGTGTAGAAAAATCACAATATTGAAGTCTGTATTTATGATGAGTTATGCATGATTTTAGGCAAAATCATGATTCATCTGTGCCTGATTCATATGTTCAAAACGCGATATGAATCAGAAAATAAATTAGTTTTTCCCTTTTCCAGCAAGAAAGGAGCACTTTTGTTGCGTAATTTTTCTTGTCCAAGTAAGTAGAGTGCAGGAAATAATTGACAAATGTGATTCAGCAGACGATACCGAAAAAAATGATCATTACCATCATCTCCAGGAATTTCAATCATACCAAGATCTCCGGAAATTCCCAGCTCATCACAAGTTTCAACTCAGACTTCACGATTATCGGCACGTATAACAAGATCCACAATAAGACAACAGAAGACACTGGGAATCGATTTGAACCTAACAGAAAATGAAACCGATGTCTCATCCAACGCTGACGTCCCATCGAGAATAATAAAATCACCTTCACCCAATACTTGGATATCAGATTCACCGAGGACTCCCAGCCCACAAAGTAGCATCTCATTGTCAGCCCAAAAGTTTAAAAAAATCTGCACGGGAAACACCTGCTAAAAAGAAATCGCATGAAACATATTTTACGCAAGTTTGAATTGACCAATTTTTTTCCGCGATATGATCACTGATAATTGTTTTTATAAAAACTGATTATTGTTTTTATAATATTATGATTATTTTCATAAGACTGAGCCCATTTACATTCAAACCTTTTCATTTTTATTTCTGTTTCTGATTAATCTGTAACAAATTCTGATTCATCTGGGCACAAAATATTTAAATGTCGATATCTCGAAAACTACTTTGTAAAAACGAGTCCCTCATTCAAATATACGTTATTTGGCATACCTATTTTCATATGAAGATGCGTTACTAAGCTGAAAGTGGAATTAAATTTTGGCCATATGAATCAGTCAAAGAATGAAATTTCGAAGAACTACCCGGGTTCGATTCCCACCCAGGATAAATCTTTGTATGATGAGCGCGATCATTTGTTCTGTCTGGGTGTTATTTTATCTATAATATGTATGTATTTACAAAAATTTAAGTATGTTTATCAGTGGTCGGGTCTCCATAGTACAGGCTCTGCCTAGTTGGGATCAGATGGCCGTGTGAGAGTTGTCCCAAGATATTAATATTAATTAAAATTCTTGTTTCCAGGAGCCGCGGCATTGCCACAGCCATGGCAGCGGCCTCCAGCTACATCATCTTCTTTGCCGCAGCCAAAACAAACTACAACATCGAGTACGCTTTCCATCTGAGTGGGACCTTCGCACTATACGGCATCATTGGCTTTATCGGAACAGTATACCTTTACCTCTTCCTACCTGAGACTGAAAAGAAAACTCTAGCAGAAATAGAAGCATATTATAAAAGTAATAGGAGAATATTTGCTAATGATTTTGTGATCAACGCCTTTAGGAAAAAGACAAGCACGGACGCTGAAGCTAATAAACTGATGCTAGTCAAAACTACCACTTAAGTGTGATTCAGCTGGATTTGAAAGATCTTAAACTGTATACGAAATTGTTGGAATCAATGTATAGTGATATAATGATATGATTATTTTTACGTCTAGAATTAATTTGTAAATGTTATCGATTTGCTCAAAACACTAACACTGAGCATATGAGTTATACACGTAAAGATAGTTTTTAATGATGTTAGCAACCCTTGGGATACCTTATCTTGTAATTAAATAAATAGTTAAATGAATATCGACATATCTACTTGCAAATTGAACAATAGTGAAATAGTAAGCGCTATATCTGTAGATGTATGTATGTGCGGTTCCAAAACTAATCATCAAATTAAAATCATGTAAATGATTGGAATGGCTTTATTTGGTCATCTCGTTTTAGAAATGGTTAAATCTTGATTTCCATATCATAACTATATTTCGACGAATCTATACTAGGTGGCATATACACAGTATTAATAGATGCTGTAACAATTTTTGGATGCTGTAAATTATATCTTGAAGTAGTATCAAAGAAATTATCTAATTGTAATTATCTCTTTGTACGTAACTAGACTATTGCTAAATGTAAAATAGAGCTATTAGTTCATATGGATATAATATTAATTAGAAAAGAAATGAGATTGTACAAAAGTCTTACCAACATTTATAAAATTGTTCTTTTGTAAGTAACTTTGAATTTTATTTCATCAAACCGAATGTTTGTGAGATGTCTGATTACTGTTGAAGAATATAAATATGATTCTAAACTTCTGATTTTATTTGTGTTCATATGCATGCAATCCTTCAATTATCAAAACCGCTGCTTGGGACTGCCTACCAACAAAAGATTGAAAGCTAGAAAGCTTGAATCAAGAAACAAGTTGTAGAAGTATTGAATCTTCTACGGCTATTTACATGTATACCACGTTTTTATTAAAACGAAAGATTTTTATCATTATCATATACTAATGAAACAAATAGGATAATATGATTTTATATTTTGTCGATTCAATGGGTCGACAGGTTCATAGTTTGTTGTCCTGTAAAATTCTATAAAAGTCTCTAGTTTCCCCTTTCACTGTCGTGAACCATGTGTTTGGTCTCATACATTTCTTTGTTGGTATATTTTCGTCTATTGGTGCTGCTTCTGTTACTTCATTTTTCTCGTCATCGCATGGTGATATGTCATATCCTGAAAAAAAAAAATACTTTGAAATAAAACTACTGCTAAACAGATTCTATCGCCGTTTATTTTGATTTTTTATTTATTTTCTTTCCTTTTATTTCATCTCACCCACTAATCACACGAATAATATCATAAGGGCAAAAGTTTGTGAGTGTGTGTGTATGTTTGATGCCCCATCACGTTCAAACGGCTGGACCGATTTTGATAAAATTTGATATGGAGGTAGCTGAAACCCTGAATTACCGCATAAGCTATGTGTTGCGCATGTATGTATGCGCATTTTTATCGCGAAGAAAAACGATTAACCGCAGAGTGCTGCTTGTAAACCCATAATTTATTTGTATCTCTTTGTTATCGTCTTTCTTTACCAAGGAAATATTTGAGGCAATGGTCCTTAATCTATGGTGGGTATAAATTAAAATAAAAGTAATAGAAAAACAGATTTAATCAAAATAAGTATCATACTAGTTTTTACGTTCTCTATTTTTTTTACTTAAATAACGTCGGCGTCGTAATTGACGCCTTCTCCAAGCTCTCTTGAAGAGCTTTTTTGATGTAGTATACCACGTAACGGGTCTTTCACATCTTAGGGATCCACAGTGCTGTGACCAAGATACTGGTTTTGTATGTATTGTATGTGTAGTGGTTTCTTCACTAGTAGTGTCTTCATACGTCGGGTAAGTTGCTGCCGTTGTTGTTTCTGGCGGTGGAGTTGTCGTTGTTTCGGTTTCTGGAAACACATACGTTGTAGTACTAGGAGGAGCAGCAGTTGTTGTTGTTGTAGTAGTAGTTGTTGTTGTTGTTGTTGTTGTAGTGGTTGTTGTTGGTGTAGTTGGAGTAGCCGTTGTAGGAGTTGTAGTAGTTGTCGTTGTGGTAAAAGGAGTAGTAGTAGTAGTTGTGCTAGTTGTCGTCAGTATAGGTGACGTTGTCATTGGTATAGTTGAAGGCACAGTTGTTACTTCTGTTGTTAGCCACGTTGTTGGGAGTTCACAAGGAGGTTCACATGAATCACTTTCATCTGTACTAGTACCTGTATTCTCGATATAGCCTGAGCTTTCTTCGGGAGTGGTTTTACAAGAATTTTCTGGAACTGGAATCGGTGTTTGGTTGTTTTCACAATAGCTTCTAAAAACGTATCCTGAAACAAATAATTATTAATTGGTTATTGATAGATCAAAAACAATGCAATTTATTTACAATAAGAAAAATTGTATTTAATTTTTTTTGTAGTACTATTTATGTATTTATTCAACTTAACTCAGTACAGCGTTTAGCCAATTATCCTGAATTAGATAAAAAAATATAAGTTAAAACAAAACGTTCTGTGAGTTTGTATGTGAATTATTCTTACGGCAACGAAATAAAATACATATGATGGATAAGCTAAATGTATTCAAAAACATAATTATTTCGTACATACATTATTTTTGATATCCATATTTTCTTCGGTATCTTCTCCTCGTCGTAGTATCCCACGTATGGGGTCTTTCGCATCTTTTATCTTTACACGTCGTTGGGTACCACCAAGTAGTATCTTGTTTCGGATGAGTGTTATATTCTGTGGTTGAAGTTGTGGTCCAACGTGTCGTTGTGGTACTTGTTGTCGTTGTTCTTGTAGAAGTTGTTGTTTCAGTTGGTTGTTCTGTAGTCTCCCACCATGGTTGAGTTGTCCACCAGGGTGTTGTTGTCGTTTCTGTTGTTGTTGTAGTTGTTGTAAACGGTGTGTTCGTGGTAGTGGTAGCTGTTAAGCGAGAAAAAAAAAGTAAGCAATTTTCCAAATATTATATGTATCTTTGGTTTTATGCGAAATAAAAGCAGTGGTATAAAGCAATTTACATTATTTTTTTGGTTTACCTTTTTAACTCATACAACACTAGGTCATTAGTTCTTTACCTATAAAGTTGCTGTTCCTGCTTAACAGCACTCACAATATCATTTCCTTGATTTTAATAAAAAATATATAAATAAGTAAACTTTCTATTATTTTATCCATACATATAGAGTGCAGTCATTTAAAAATATATAATTGAATTACTGACCGGCTGTATTTAACGACTACAACGCGTTACATAGTTGGTTAGCAGATAATCAAATTTTGTTTGCCTCATAATAGTTTTTTTCTGATTTTTCATGCAGAACAGCAACTTGATAGAAATGCAAAGAATGGAGTAGTATTTTACTAAAGTGGTTCAGTGTAAATATTAACTACCTAAGTATTAATAAGACTCTATCATTATATGTATGTAAGTTAAAATATACTTAGGAGAACAAGAAACAGGTCTGTCATGCAGATATTCGCTACATCACTATAATAAGTATTTAAAGGAACTTTTTGTATTAATAAAGCTTATAATTTGTGCTTACATTCTCTTGGCGTATCCTCGTAATATTCTGGAATATCGTCTCTTTTTGTAGTAGGTATAGTCGTTTTTTCTGGTGTGATTACATGCGTGGTCCCCATTGAATATTTTGTAGTTTCCCAAGTTTTAGGTCTTTCACAACACGGAGTAACTACACTAGGATTTCTTAAGATAGGACCAGATCTAACTTTCTTTTTTTTCATCCGTCTTCGTTTTATTTTCGAACCGTTCCTAGCTGCTTTTTTAATATTTTTCCGTTTTTTTATTTTTTTATGTTTCAGTTTCCTAAGTTTTGTTCCATTCTGTTTTTTTGTTATTGTATTATTCCGTATGTTTTTAGTTTTTTTACCTCTCAGAAATTTTTGTTTTCTTCCGTCTCGTTTCTTTATTTTTGTCCTGTTGTGAATTTTCATTTTCTTCCTTTTCTGAAATTTTAATCTTGATCCTTTCTGTTTTCTTATTCTTGTTCCGTTCCGCATTTTAGTTTTCGAACCTCTTTGATGTTTTATTTTTGCTGCGTTCTTTTTTTTAATTTTAGTACCATTCAGTTTTTTTAATTTTGTTCTATTTTGTTTTTTCATTTTTTTACCGTAGTGTTTTTTTATTTTTGTGCCATTCTGTTGCTGCCTTAAATTACAGATTTCACATTCTATGATTTCACATTCCACACATTCCTCTGATGCTCCGTGAATATGTTCATGGGATATGTATTCAAATGGATTATCATCGGATACCTCCTGTTCATTTCCATATGAATTATCCGGCGACATCTCATATTCATTACCGTATGAATTATCTGGTGACATCTCATATTCATTACCATATGAATTATCTGGCGAAATCTGATATTCATTTCCATATGAATTATCCGGGGACATCTCATATTCATTACCGTATGAATTATCCGGGGACATCTCATATTCATTTCCATATGAATTATCCGGAGACATCTCATATTCATTTCCATATGAATTATCTGGGGACAGTTCATATACATATGAATTATCCGGCGTCATTTCATCTTGAGGTTCATATGAGTATTCCGGGGTCATCTCATCTTGAGGTCCATACGAGTATTCTGGGTTCATGTCATCTGTTGGTTCATAAGAATTATCGGGGGTCCATTCATCTTGTGGTGAATATTCAACTTCATATGCTGGGTCGTACGAAGGACTCTCTTGATTATTACTAGAAGGTTCATAATACGTTTCTTGTGGTATTTCATATGGACGCTGTGTCGGTATTCCGAAAGGATTTCTTGAATTCTCATAGGGTTTATTTGTGTAATCATGTGCTGGTGGACTGAAATGTTTATGTGGAGGTTTGTGTTCAGGTTCGTGCGTTTTTGCATGTGAAGGAATGAAATAATCTTGTGTCGGCGTATATTTAGGTGCATCCGAATGAAATGCATGCCCAGTCAGTTCAAGAGGATTTTGACCATGGGCATAAGGAGGAATAAACCCCTTTTCATGTGGAGGCATTTGCTTAGGTTCATCTCGTGAACTTTGAGGTTTCTTATTTTTTTCATAAGATGGCACATCCTGGTATTCAGTTGAAGTGTCAGGTGAAGGCTCGTTTGATCCAGTAGCATATTCTTGAAAAGAATCGTAATTAATTTCAGTTGACTCATCACGCGGAAAGTCGTATTGAGTTTCTTTTGAATTTTCATGTGAAGGGTCGTTGGTATTCTCGAGTGAAGGTTCACTTGAAGGTTCATTGTAATAATCATAAGAAGGATCACTTTGAGGTTCACTTGAAGTTTCTTTTGATGTTTCCGTTGGTTCTTCGTGCGAAGGTTCAGTTTCAATTGATTTATCATGTGTAGTTTCTAAAGTTTTCTGTGCGGGTGTATGAGAAACTGCCTTTGTTGAACTTGGAAAAGTTGGTGGGTCACGATAAATTTTATGTGTTGGCGCATGGTAAATATGTTTTGGAGGTTCTTGTGTATAAAGATATTCCTCAGAAGGATGTCCATGAAACATTTTATTTGGGTAATTGTCAGACACTGTACTTGGATAATTATGAGAATTTGTATGAGGGTCTCTGTGAAAAGTATATTCGTGCTCGTGTGTAATTGGATAGTGATGTCCATGGAATGTGAAATGTGAATAACCATGGACGATTTCATGTGGAGGCGCAGGCGATGTGTTAGGATTATATTCGGTAGTTGTTGTAGGGGAGTAATCAGGACCCGTAGTAGAAGTAAGTTCATGAGGATATGCAGGAGTATGTTCCTGAGGAAATTCATGAGGACGTTCGGTAGTATATTCACTAGGGTATTCAGAATTATGATCATAAGTAAATTCATGTGGAAATTCGGTAGTGTATTCCCTAGAATATTCAGAAGTATGTTCATGAGTAAATTTATGAGGATTTTCGGTAGTATATTCACTAAAATATTTAGAAGTATATTCATGAATAAATACTTGAGGATGATTAGAAGTATATTCACTAACATATTCAGAAATATGTTTATGAGTAAATTCATGAGGATATTTAGTAGTATATTCTCTATGATATTCAGAAGTATGTTCATGAGTAAATATATGAGGATGTTCAGTAGTATATTCACTAGGATATTTAGAAGTATATTCACTAATATATTCAGAAATATGTTCATGAGTAAATTCATGCGGATGTTTAGTAGTATATTCTCTAGGATAGTCAGAAGTATGTTCATGAGTTACGAGTATGTCATGATGGTATTCAGGAGAATGTTTATAAGCATGTTCAGGACTATATTCAATATGATGTCCAAAAGTATATTCAGAAGGATGTTTAGGTGTATATTCAATATTATCTTTAAGGGGCGTTGTGAGAGTGTGGTCAGAAGCAGTAGTAGCTGCAAGTTCAAAAGATGTAATTTTCTGTTCAGGAAAACTTGCATAAGAATGATCAGAGTGAATAAATTCATGTTGATGTATATAACTTTTTTGATCTGATTTATCAATAAAATTAGAAATTTCATCTTTTGTTGAAAGATTTTGTGATGAAAAATTATTTGAGTTGTTTAATATCGGAGATTGGGCCCATATTGGTATTGTAGGAGATATGGTTGTTTCTGTTGATTTAATTGGTTGTCGTCCTGTTAACCACATTGCTGGGTGTCTTGAAACCATTAGCGGATTTGCTTGAGGGAAATAATGGAGTAGAGTCGTTTTTTCTTCATTTACATTTATTTCATTTGAGGCAGTGCGTATGTGATTATTATTTGTAGATGCTTGTGTAGTTGTCTCACAAGGTTTTTTGTTTTTGTGTTTCTTGTTTTTCTTTGATTTCTTCTTTTGTGTTGAATCCGTGTCGTGTGTGTCACAATCACGGGTTGTGGAGCTAGATAGTGCACATGGAGCTGTGCCACAATTCGTTAGTGTAGTACCACAACGCGGTGATATTGTACTTGATGTTGCAACAAGGTTTGGGTGTGGTACTTCCAATTCGGAAGTTAGACAATATAGTGTATAGGTTTCTTGATAATCTGAAATCGTAGGCTTTTATTTAGTACTTTCAAGTAATAATATTTTATTTAAATAAATGTTTTTACCAGTCTCTTTATAAATTATTTCTCATTAAACGCCTCAGCTTTAACTATGTACTATTAATACCTACTACCCTATTAAATGCATAGCACATACCTAAATAAATTACTTGATACTCTCCCGAATTATGTATACTTGATTCCAAATCAAGTAGGTATATACATGATTTGGAATCAAGAGCGTATCAAATAAACCGACCAGTTTTTTTTTAATTTAATATTTAATTACAGAAGACAAACGATTGAAACGACGTTTATTGCTTATGAAGTACTGTTATTTGCTTCACTCTACCGTTCACCCATTTAATTCTGTGATTCACACAAAAATTACATGTAGCCAGACTGTAAAGCAAGTGTTATACCAAAATGCCCCGATGTCACTGGGGACAACGTGCCTTGGTTTTTATAATTTCAAATATGTATCAAGGTAAGCAACAGACTATTAAAACGGAATGATAAGGAATTTATGTTTGGAGTAAAACAGATATAATTTCTCAATTAATTTATTAAATAAAACAATGTATTGAATTAATTGCAACGAAAGTCTTGTTTCCCCGAACAAGTTGTAGTTTGCACTCCTGTGTACTTTCGGTACCCTGAAATGTACAGATAAAACAATACTGTTAATATTTAGTTTTATCTGCAGTTTTACTCCAAACATATTTTTAAATAATAGGTACACTGTATAATTTTTAGTGACTGCTATTAAGCCTTAATTATTGGTTTTGACAAAACCAATAACTTTTTTGAGTATGCAAAATTATGCCCTCGAATTTCGGCCAGTTAAAAAATACTTTAAAAGTTGCAAATATATAGTTCCTTGAAATAGTATGGTAGCGAATTCGTGTAATAATAAGAATGTAAGTAAAATGGAAATGTAAGTAAGGTGATTTGGCGGTGCAGCCGACGAGTCCGTGGACGCTTTCATCGACGCCACACAAAGTTACAAGGAGTGCGCCAACGTATCGGAGGACAACGTAGGGGGAGCTCGGGTTAATCAGTGGGTTTTTAATATAACACATTCTTATCCTACCAATAGTATATAGGAATGGATCTGTCATAATTTATGTGTTTCATTAAAATCACTTTGATACATTTCTATACAAACGTGTATCTAGTTTATTTAGCGCTGTTAATATCTTTGGACCAACGGTTATTTTCCTATTTAGTGATGTGTGTATATAAAATATTGAATAAACCCCTTATAAATTGTAACACAATTTATACAGGATTATTTTTTATTGAGTACGTATATTCAATGAGGTAATCAGGTGCATAAAACTGAACAACTTTTCCCAAGAAACATAGGTCGAAATCTTAAAATTTAAAATCAACGTTTCATACAAGCACAAGTCACGTGACCTGTCACTTTGTATGAAAATTTCATTTTCAATTTTAAGATTTCGACCCATGTTCCTTGGGAAAAGTGATTCAGTTTTATGTGCCTGATTACCTTGTAGAATAAACGCACTCCTTTTAAATTAATCCTGCATAAATCCATAGAATATAATAAATAATCGGTCGAAAAACAACAAAAATTTGCCTCTACTCACGAAAGCCAAACGACTAAAATCACATCCATACCCATATATAGCGCCTAAAAAGCGAGCACGGGCACGAATAGTGAAGCACTTTAAACTGTGTAATATCAACACAGTTTGTGCTTCTGAACGAACCTAGCGTCAGTCGTCAAGGTCAAGCGCTAGCGCAAATATCTCCTTAATTTTAAAGTTGAATGGCGGTATAAGTGTCACAATGCAATAAATATGTAGACGACAACGAAAGTAGATACATACTGCTCGATGCGCACATCAATAATTTTATCTTCACGATTAGTTACGCGCCTGTATGAACGTTATCCATCTAGATGTTAAGATCTTTGTCTATAACTTAGAAAAAAAAATACATACGTGCTCCAAAGTCGCAGTTGTATTCGTACATGTCGCACTGGTCAATGAACGTTCGACGACTACACCCATCTTCCGTGGTAGCACACACCTGACGATTGTCATGAATGCACACTGCCGCCAATTTACAATAGTCCACCGGCTGAAGAAACAAAAACAATCATTAGAACCTTGATCTTCACAACATTATTCAATAAAATAAAACTATGCGACGTGTCGATAATGCTCGATTCTCTAAGCAAAATAACGAGAGATTTTGGTTCATGTAATCTTTAGTTATTTGGCAAATCAATTATATGGTCTCGCTTTTTTAATTTTTTTTATGTTTTACTCCAATATGAACAGTTATTATGGTAGGGGAGGCCACGATGCTAAATGGGGATTTACTCGAGCGTCATAGAGACTTATTAGGTTGCAAAGCTTAGATGATAAGAAGAAAAAAATGTTATATAATAATACCTTTTCATCGGTGGGGGAAGCAGCTATAGATTTTTAAATATGTAAAAAAATACTGTTGCATGGACATACTCGAGCGCGTCAGATATTGATAGCATCAATGTCCTACGTATTTTTAATAATGTACGTATGTTAATCTGATCATTTGCATGATGCGGGTGGTTGTACGAAAGGGTCAAAAATGAAAAAAAAAAAATTAATCGAGCGCGTCAGGTTTTCTAAGGGGGTGTTAAGTGCACCAAAAAAAAAGCTCTCATTCAATAATCTGACGATTTTGATCTGACGCAAACTCGCGGCCATTATTTTAATGTGCAAAAAAAATTCGCCATTTTGAAATACTCAAGCGCGTCAGATTAAGATATATATGGTTCATCTTTATGTTCTAGACGTGCTGTTTCATAATCTGACGATTATCTAAAGGGATTCGCCTAATCTGACAAAAAGAAATTTTTGTTTGACTATTTTTTAAATTATTGAACTAATTAATTGAAAAGCTCAGGAAATAGCATGCAAATAAATAAGTGTATGTTTTTTAAGTAGAATACTTGTATTTATAAGAAAATAATAAAAAAAAATGCCCAAAAAAAAATAAATTTTTTATGTGTGTGATCTGTAATGGCGTCGTGGCAATAAAATCCAGAGTGGGGACGGAGTGAGAGAGTAATAGATAGAGAAAAAGTGAGAGAGGAGTAGAAACGCGGAGGGAAATATAGGCATCACCCAGCTGCACGCATTAAACTTTATCGACGATTTTTTATTATTTCGGCTTGCGGAAATCGTCAGATTATATATTTTTCGTTATCCTTAAATTATATTCTTCAAAATAAAAAAAAATTTGGCTACGCTCGAGAATGTCGAGATGACGTTTTTTTTACAACTTTGCTGCCATCCCCTTTCTTTACGTCACTCTCAAATTGTCAGATTAGTGGAATATACACTTTTTATCATGTAATTAACTCACCCTACCTTAATCTGACGCGCTCGACAATTTCTAATGATCAATTTTTTTTTACTAATCTGATCCTTTATCCTTCACGGGCGGCCTTATATATGGGGCTCATATTTGGTGGAGGTACTTAAGCGGATACAAGGTATCGCCCTGTATATTAATCTGCCGCGCTTTAGTAAATCCCGAAATCCCCTCTTGGGCTCCCCTACTATTATAACACCTTCATGCTTAACATTTACGTTTTAATAATTTAAAACTACAATAAGTCCTACCGTATTGGCAGAAAAAGTAAATTTACTAAGATACAATTTGAAAAAATTTTACAGATAAAAGATAAAAATTACATATGTCAAATGCTGCTGTGTCCAGTGTGGTGATGTTAGAACTGTAACAAACAATAACCAATTAACAAATAAATGATCAGAAAATTCCTTTAGGTACGTAATATTATAATTATGTATTTATTTACCATTTAATGGCGGGCTTAGGCCCAGTATTTTGTCCCCGAGTTAACTCAACCAATGGTTACATATACTAACTATTGGTTTCCAACTTCGGTAGACCGCGTTTATTCATACATTTTTTCTCTAACAAATGCTTAATTTTGCATAACTCTTCAACTTATTTGACTATTAGTTAGCATATTTAACCATTGGTTTTCCATTTGACGACCTCCGTGGTCGAGTGGCGTACGCACCGGTTTTCAAGGTGTCGTCAGCTCTGAGGTCCCGGGTTCGATCCCCGGACGGGTCAATGTAGAAAAACACTTTTCTACATTGCCTCGGGTCTGGGTGTTTGTGGTACCTTCGTTGTCTCTGATTCCATAACACAAGTGCTTTAGCTACTTACTTTGGATTCGGAGCAATGTATGTGATGTTGTCCACATTTATTTATTTATTATTTATTGGTTGAGTTAACTCGGGATCAAAAAACTGGGCCTTAATAACATTCTTCACCAGTTAACCAAGGGTGTTAGAGATACTTGAAGTATGTATTCAATAATTTATTTTGTTTTAGTCCAATAATTGGCCACATGTTGCTATCTAACCGACTTCCAAAACGGAGGTCGTTCCATGTTCGGCTGTACTTTTTTTTAAAGAAGCAGTTTGACTACAGCTGGGTATTTTTTAAAAGCGTTACCAATTAAAAAGAAAACAATTTCGTTAATTTATTCAATCTGAGAACGAATTAGATAAAGAAGTTGTTTAAAATTATCGTAAGTAATAAAACCGCCATATGTGCAGTAAAATGTTTTATAACATTGCCGTCAAAAACGTACAGGCCCAATCGTGTTGTGAATACCTTTAAACAATATAGTTTTCGCACGTGTAAACCGTAGATAAGTCACTGAACTGAAAATGATTTGTATTTCGAACTGGCGGAGCACTATGCGATGTTAAATAAGTACACATTCAGATGTACATATTTTACTTATAACGAAGTACGGAACTTGAACGGATTATGTAGTTTGAAGTTGTTCTGCTGATACCTCTTTTATTAAAAACGGTGATCTGCAAATCCCACTCAAAGTGAATTAAACTATGCAAAATGATAATCGTGTAAATTTCTCTTTATTAACCATACATTTATTAAACATCATGAAACGAAAGAAAATCCTATAGCATTATTAACAAAAGACATTGTAAAATTATCTATACATATAAATAAAGTACGCGCATTACTCCCGAAAGACTGCACCAAATTGGATATTTTTTGTGTCCGTTATTGTTAGGAGAAGGTTTGTACAAAGGAAAAAAAAAAGACACTATATTATTGAAATCTCTATTAGAAAGTGAGTGATAAACGGAACCTTTTTACGCGGGTAAAACTTTAAGCCACAGTTTGTTTGATATAAATTATATTGACAATGTAAATGCACATACAAAATGAAGGTATGTGGTCCTTGGTTACACCATTAAAGATCACTAAAATTGCACATCAGTCAGTGACATCAGTTCGACTTAACATAGCTGCATAGTTACAATATTCATGACAGAATATGCATTAATCTACACAAGGTATTCAACCATACCCACCCAAAAAATCCAATAATAAATCCTATAACATGTTTAGAAAAAATCAATAATGATAATTCATAGATGTCTGTCAAAGCACTTGCGTCATGACTTGGTAATTAAAAATAAAATATATATGTACGTAACTCTTTTTGTTAGCAACAATAATATTAGTTTTAATATGATTGTGGACTTGCAAATACTATAGTCGAACAATATAAGATGATTTCATCCGCTTACACCAAGAACATCCGTATTATTTTTCACATAATAGGGATGTTATAAAAAGAGAAATATTAGGTACTAGCGACCCGCCCCGGCTTCGCACGGGTGGACATTTATTTCTTCCTAGATGTGCACCCCCCCCCCCCTGCGGTTTCGCCGTGCGAGTCGTGCGACACATATCGGCCGGCGGCCATCATTCATTTCATACCAATTACAATTTTAAATTCGTAATATCTTTTGAATGAATTGTCCGATTGGAATAAAATAAAAAGTAATTTATAGCTATTGAAACAATCTTGCTCAATAAATAGTTTATTTGGATAAGGATTAGTATTTGACGATAATATGATCAATAAACATAGGCTAATAATTTTAATTACTTTTATTCTATGGAAAAGTGGTTATAATGACTAAAATATAAATGTTTGGTTTATACTATCGCGGACTTTTTTGTAGGCATTATTGAGTTCTACAACTTTTCTATAGAAGTCAACCATACATCTCTAACCATTTAGGCAGCGTTCGCGAGAATCGTTAACGTACGGCAGTTTTTTCGTCGACTTACTCCACAATTTTCACTACCACGAAAAATCCTATCTACTTTCCGGGATAAAATATAGCCTATACGGATTCGGAAGAATCCCTCTAAGTAATGGTAAAAGAAATTTTGAAATCGGTCCAGTAGTTTTTGAGCCTATTCAATACAAACATACAAAAATACAAAGGTTTCCTCTTTATAATATTATTAGTAAAGTATAGATGTAGTACAAATATTGCCAAGCCGATTATTTTTTAGGAAGTATGCTTTTCCTCAGTCATATCCATTTCTTGTCTCGACCGAGTGAACAGCATTTCATCATTTAAGGAAAACTACAATTACTTATATCAGAGTTTTTAGTTTACATGATCTCCAAAGATCCGAGGAAGTATTAAAAATCTATCGACTACTATAGAACTGACAAATGGTATACAGGATTATTTTAAAAGAAGTACGGATATCGTACGAGGTAATCAGGTGCACAAAAATAAACCACTTTTCCCAAGAAAGATAGGTCGAAATCTTCGAAATAAAAATCAAATTTTCAAACAAACATAAGTCACGTGACCTGTCACTTTGTATGAAAATTACATTTTCCAATTTTGTCTTTCCAAGTTGTTCAGTTTTATGCACGTGATTGCCTCGTAGGATATCCGCACTCCTTTTAAAATAATCCTGTATACAAGACAAATAAATTTTTAAATACACTTTGATTTTATTTTAAAAGCATACATTTTTCAACTATTGTAATTGTAATAACTATGTATTTCTTACCCAGTAAAATTAATAAATACATTTTATCTTAACATTGTTCCTTGTATTGTTTTCAGCGCAGCAGCGGTTGGCCGGCGACTGTAAATATTGTACGAAGCAATAAAATATTTACTACTCTCTTACTTTTCAGACATAAACAAAATTGACTTGCTAGCAAACTACATTGTTTTTGCTTTAGTTGTTTCATGTATATTACATCTATTAACAAATGTAATTTATATGCTGACAAAGAGATCAACTTTGTACCTATTTTGTAATATAGATTCCAGTTCCACAGACCACAACATGATGAATTAATTAATATGTTATCAATTATTAGAAGACCAGCAAACATGGCTTAAACAGAGTATTTTTCGGCATGAATTCAAAATTCATTGAGGTAACATTATCAGCAGATGGATATAAGTCGAGAACTGCAAGTTTACGATTTAGAACAATAAAAATAAAATCGATTTGAGAATCAGTTTTAAATCGGTTAGAAACATAACTATTCTTTAATTCAGTCGTTCCTTGTATTGTACACACAATTATTTGGGTCCCAGATAAACGTTTATTTTCAGTATTGTACACAATTATGCATTCATGTAGAACAATTATTAGGTCTTGTAAACTAATTAATAGGTAGGAGATTCATAATTTTCCTTTCTATTTGTAATTAATCTACAAGTAATCAGTATCTTTTTAATTCGTATGTTTTTAAGTACATTTTTAAGTGTATTTTTTTGTACCTAGGATTACGAATTACTGAGCACAAGATGGCAGGTTCAAACTCATTACAGGCAAAAACAAATGAGTTTTTTTCCGGACATCATTGACATACGGTGAATGAAAACATGACGAGAAAAAATGGATTTCAAAAATTGGATTCTTAGATCGCCAAACCGCAATGAGCAAGCGTCACCACAGTTATCGTATCAATCAATGATTTCTCTCTTTATATGGGAAGAGACTAGTGCCCAGCAGTAGGACTTTAAAGACCTGTTCTATCTCTTCGATTATATCTATACACGAGTTAGATAAAGAGTAGAAGAAGAATACCGTTTACGTATGTTTGTTTACAATATTATTTGTCTCCAAAGTACCTATAAGTTGTGTATGGATTACTTTGTTCTTCCTGATCGGTGTACATTTTCCATTACACACGTGGGATCAACTGATTGCATGTCACGTTTACAACATATTTACGTTCTAATGGTTCAAACGTTTCTGCTTACTAATAGAACCCTGTTTATTCTATGCTAGGCAAGCAAGTGCTTGCACAAAGATGAATGTATACAGAGGTCATTGTATAATACCATAAATGTTATCTTAAGTTTGCAAACAGTTATGGAAAAGATCTACCATATGTACAGTAGCCAGCATCAATTGAAACCCTATGTGTTATTAAAATAAACCATGCCGCATCTTTGCTATTTACAGTTGCGTTTTGATAAATATTTTGCAGTTTAGTTCGGTTTGTTGGTACTCAATCGATGCCGGCTGCTGTACAATTAAAAACATACTAATATCCACGTGTTTTTGATACAATAAGAGATACATTAGCAGTTGGTTTGTCGAGTGATGCGCATTATATCAGTGACCATTTTACTGTCTTTGCCTGCAGAAGGCTGGCGTGTTTTGTGATCGGAAAAAAGGCGCTCTTCGAAACTATTGTTACATTTAAATATAAAAAGGGAATGTTTTAGATTAATTTCTTAATCTAATCTATATATTAAAACTGTTTAAAATGGTGTACAAAATCACGGAAATTAAGGGAGTGAAACAGCTCCCTTATAACAGGATAAGGTCAATCACAGCTCAAGTAAGTTTTAAGTTATTTATCCATTACATTTCTATGGACGAAAATATAGTAGACCATTGTATGAGAACGGAATCCGACCCCAACATAGCCTTAAAAAAGGCTAGGCAAAAAAGACATTAAATGAATAATCGAGTTCAATGTATGGGTTCGACATATTTGAGACCTTTCAGGACGCGTAGTCTTCTTATGTGGGGCCGTGGGCCCTACTATTGTATTGTAAGCCCACAGCTCACCTGACAAGCGGCAGACATGGCCGGTCCAATCCATTTCACATTTGTATTGCGGAGAATATTTTAAAATTATACATACATGTCATCATGATCTATGAAATTTTGGTTATTTAAATTTAATTAACCATGATCGTCAATGTAACCTTGACTGAAAACTCAAGCCTTTATGTGTTACACAATGCACTGTAAATGTTACTGGCAACGTGATTAACTGGGCAGTATTAATATAGACCGATCTTTATATGAACATAAATTTATTTTTATACCGGCCCATTAAATAAAGATCGACGGCCTGTGGTCCATTTAAAATGTCAATGCTTGAGATAGTTAAAATGTATTACTTGGACCGAGCCATATGCCCCTAGCCAGGCAATATCGTGCAATGCAATGATTATTGCTCCCTTTGATAAGTAATATGTAATTTAAACACGCATTTTTTTTATCTTTTGATAAGCATTTCAAAAAGTTTATTGTAACAAAAGAAACAAATCTTAACCTACCCTGTAGAGTTCATCTGTTTTATTATTTCACCTAAGATAGAGTAATTATACTTACATACTGACTGGAGAAAGTGATAAATTTACACTGCCCAGCGTATAAGATTACAAGTTGGTCCATGTAAATTATAATTGTATACAGACCGGGAATTATTAATAAAGACCCCATTTCTCAGTTTACCTGTAACATACTGTGACTTTAATCACCAGTCACCAGTAGCAGCATATTCTCAGTGTATTGTCGTCATGTTACGAGTTATTATGTCGTAATTTTAAAATATATATTATATATTTTGTAAAGATTACTAGTAATGTGCGACCCACATTGCTAGTAATCTCGTTAACCCCTCGTGCTAAGCTAAGATGCTTGTGTTACGAGTGGGTTCACGTCAGTAGTGTAGTGGGTGGGATTCGAACCCGCAACCACATGAGTCCGACGCCCTAGCCATTAGGCTACCGCTAATTATAATAGTAATATAATAAATAGTATATAGAATAGTGAAATGTCTCTTTTAAATTTAATTTTCTTTGGCTAGCACTCAATTGCTTTACCTTGACGTAGACAGTAACAATATTATCACTTTGTTATATAAAAATAATAATCCTTTATTCTGGAGTGACTTCATAATTTGCAGTACAACTAAAAACATATTAAATATATACCTTCTCTAAATGCAGAAAAAAAATAAGTTTTTTGTCCTACGAAAATACATAAACATAAGTTAACGTAATTCAAAAAATGTAAAATGAAAACAATACATACGTATGTTAAATACTTGCAGTCAAACAAAGGGAATATTGTGAGTCGTGTGTTATTGTAAAAATGAAAATAAATAAAAAACAGTTAACCATGGTTCAATGAGCCAAGGCGTTTGGTAAAAAAAAGTTTGGTTACAACTTCAATGTCGTTTAATTATTCTTCCTTTTGCTAGTTTCCGCCAACTACTCCAGTTTTTCAAACCGTTTGTTTACGCACTGATGCCATTGACAATTAATTACATAAGTACTTTATGTAATATTTAGAATAAATGATATTGTTATTTCGTTACATAAGTACAATTTTGCACATAAAGGAATATGACATAAACATTGAATATAAAAAAATAAAAAGAACCCTTCTTCTATTAGGTATTTTAATTTTATTTATAAACCTACAAGCACTGGCTGTCACTAACTCATTTTCAAATCACACAAACGATTTTGATAATTTAACTATTATTTAGCTAATTTTGACTCGTAGTCCACGCGAACGAAGCCGGGGAGGGGCAGCTAGTTAATTATATTTACGAAGGTTTGATATTTGCATGGGCACCGTTAGGCCTATTCTGATGTTTAAAATAGACAAGTGAAATTTATAATACGCTTTTGAGTTTCAAGATAGCATGAAATTAAAAGTACATGGGCTCGACTTCATTATATAAAATTGTTTTACATTATTATGAAAAAAACCGACTCCAAGCGGACGAAAGTATAAAGTACGCAATTTTATTTAGACATTATTGGTAAAATTCTCCAACAATCTTGATTAGGAAACTAAACTAATGAATCGATTTTGATGAATTTTATATGGGACCACTTAAGCGTGACCCTACCCATTATAGAAAATAAAATATATTATATACAGTGTGTAACAAAAACCCTGTCCGATCCCTGAGAGTATTATTCGGTATTGTACTGCGAACACATATGCGTAGCCATTTAATGGATTGGAGAATAAAATTTTTCCCCAGTCAAAATATTTAAATACAAATACAAACTGATCCAAGGCAACAGCTGAACAACTGACCGCTCCTTAAAGGTCACATACTTACTACCTACAGTTTGGTGTCAAAGAAGCCGCCTATACAAGACGGTTCATGAACTACCACGAGTACTCCTTTATTGGATCTGACAGGGGTTTTGTTACATGTTGTATATACAACATGTAACAAAACCCCTGTCAGATCCAATAAAAGCGTATTCGTGGTACAGTTCATAAACCGTCTCGCATATGCGGCATCTTTGACACAAAGCTGTAGACAACACTGACCGCTCCTCAAAGTTCACGTACTCTAGTGAGTACGTGAACTTTGAGGAGCGGTCAGTGTTGCTGTTGCCTTGGATCAGTTTTTATTTTGATTTCATTATTTTCACTGGGGAAAAATAATCATCTCCAATCCATTTAATGGCTACGTATATGTGTTCGCAGTACGATACCGAATAATACTCTCAGGGATCGGACAGGGTTTTTGTTACATGTTGTATATATAGTAATTAAAAAAAACAATCTACAAGATCCAGAGATATTGTGAAACAAAAAATGGAAAAAAAAGTATTCACGTTGGAATTAAGAATCTTTTTGCGGTCGGTTAAAAACTTGCAACATTACAAAGGCTGCCTAACTCAAGAACAAAGAAGTATAAAGGACTCTACCCACTACAACGTATCATACTATGACCGTAATAGGAACGTGTCAGAATCGGAAAGTAGCACTAAATAATCTACTATAGCGCCTCGCCCACTAGAGCGTATCAATTCGTATCAAAGCCGTATGTATGTACGTCGCGTCGCCACCAGCAAAATATTCTCGCCAACAATTGTTGACGCTCCGTGCATGCCACCATGGTCTCATACTTTTCAATACAAAGAATATTTTTTTGCCTTACACGTTCCTGTTACGATCATCCTACTAATATTATAAATGTGAAAGTTTGGATGTTTGGATGTTTGTTACTCAATCACGCAATAACGGCGTAGCGGATTTGGATGAAATTTGGCATGTCTGTAGCCTTGGACATATATGGAAAAGAACATAGGCTACCTCGTATCCCGATTCCTTAAGTAATTCCCGAGGTAAAATTAAAATTGTTTACGAACTAAACCGCGGGCAGACAGATTGCGGGTCTACACGGATAAACATTTTATTCCATTTTTTATTACTTACTTTCATATTTTTCATTTATTTTTGGCCCAATTCTTAAGTTCACGCAGACGAAGTCGCGGGCAGAAGCTAGTAGTATGATATGTTGTTGTGGGTAGAGTTCTTAATAATAATTCTAGTCTAGTATACTTACCTATTTTTATAACTTTAAGATTCACGTTTTTTATTGCAGTTAATTTACGAGAGTTTTGTTACGTCGTAACAATTAAATTTATCATGTCAGTTTATTTTATTTTATTGTAATATAATGTTGTTGGCATTAATAAAGAATAAGTTACCAGATAAGTGTTTTTAGATGTAAATTTTCATTTTAAAAATACTTTATACTATTTAATAATGTACCATTTAAGTAATAGAAAAAATAATCATCTATTTCTTGAATAACAATGTTAACCGTTTTTTTTCTGAATTAATATGTAAATAAGTAGGCATATTATTTTTTTTCAAACATACATCGTCTATTGCAAGCAAGTAATAAATTATGGCATCTTGTTTTCCTGACTTTCCTCCACTATGTTGGGGTTGGCTTCCAGTCAACTACAACTAGCCAATTGGTATGTTCTTATTGATTGATAACGCATTCATGTGGAACAATTACTTGTAAATTAAAAACAAAATACAGGATTATTTTAATAGGAGTGCGTTTATTCAACGAGGTATCAGGTGCATCGAACTAAAGAACTTTTCCCAAGGAACATCGAAATTTTAAAATTAAAAGTCAACTTTTCATATAAACATACGTCACGTGATCTGTCACTTTGTATGAAAATTTCATTTTTCATTTTAGGATTTCAACCTATGTTCCTAGGGATAAGTGGTTCAGTTTTATGCACCTGATTACCTCGTTGAAACACGCACTCCTTTTAAAATAATCCTGTATAGAAAGGAGAAAAAAACATTATTTTTGAACCTCTATTCGCAGGTTCGAGTCATGTCGAAGGTTCAAATTTTTCCTTCTTTCAATAGTATTTTACAATATTTGTTTACAAATATGTTTCAAACTATTTTAGCTACTTGCGAGTATGGCTCCAAACCTGCTTCTTCTAGACTTGGGTATGGCAGTTAGTTTTGCTACCATAGTTATTCCTGAACTACTCAACTCTTCCAATGATCTCTCCCTGACTGACACCCAGGCCTCGTGGTTTGGTAAGTAATTGATTTTTTTAAAGTTTCTATATTTCAAAATAATTCTTAATTATTTATTGCACACTACAAATTACAAGTATCAGAAAAAGTATGTACACAGGCGAGCTTAACTCAGAATTGAGTTCTCTTACAGCAAATAATGCTTGAATATCTATATTATCCCCCTCAATCATCATTGTATCCCATCTCTCCCTAGTGTGAAGTACCTACCTTTTAATGGAATCGACAGCGAAACCTTAAATTCTATCATATTAAAAAAAATATATATACCTAGGCTGCCGTGGCGTTACGGCATAGAATAGAACCAGCCCCTCTCTTCCCGTGGGAGTCGTAAAGGCGACTAAGGGATACAGAAACAAGTGGAATAGGCACCAGCTGAAAGTAATTTGCCGACACCGACACTCTTGCCCAACGTTTTTTTATTATTTTTTTATGCCTGCTCCCAAGTAATTTAATCCTTGTGTCGCGGCGGTTTCACAAACATTCAAATTACATGCACAAAGAACACCCAGACTTGGAACAAGCATTTGTGGATCACACACATGCTTGTCCCATGCGGGGATCGAACCCGCAGCATGTCGCGCACAGTGGTAATTAGCGTGGTGACTACCACTGGGCTATCTGTGCAGTCAAAATTTGAGGATCGGGTGTTGTGATGTATGTGTATAGGCTGATTTGACTGATTTATTGATATCTAGGCTATGACTATGATTAAAAAATAAGACAATTTATAAAACAGCAAATCTTTATTTCAGGCAGTCTTTCATTTCTAACCCAACCGTTCGGGGCTCTTTTATCAGGGCCCCTTGTCGATCATATTGGAAGAAAGAAGGCCACATTCCTAGTGAATATCCCACATGTGATCGCATGGATACTCATGTACTTCGCGTGGAATGTTCCCGCACTTTTCATAGGAAATGCACTCCTTGGCATCGGAACGGGGATCATGGAAGCGCCTATCAACTCTTACGTTGGAGAAATTAGGTAAGCCCTTATTTCTATAGGTCTTTTGCTCTACTAACGAAAGTACCTGTTTATGTAATCATGACAAATGATAAATCATATTCCTGATACACATTGCGATCATGATCCATTAAAAGTTAGTATTAAAAATTTCAATCAAGACCACTTGCAAACGATATTTTGTAATTGGTTTAACCATTTCTAAGCTATGAGTAGGTTCTGCTACAGAAAATTAACTGTAACCAAATATTTTCCGTGTTTCAGTGAGCCGTCGATTCGTGGGTCTTTGTGTACGGTTACCCAGTTGTTCCTCTCAATTGGCGTATCAGGAATGTATTTTCTGGGATCTTTAGTAAGCTGGCAAACTGCTGCCATTATTAGTCTTTCAATCCCCTTCGCTGCCATGTTCCTGGTTATAATAGGTGCTGTGAGTATACATTGACTCAAGAATAAAAAAAAGTTGTTTACATATAAAATTTTTGGACATTGTGTGACATTTCCAAAAAGCATTTTTTAACTTAATTATTTAATAAGGTGCCCGATACACCGGTCTGGCTGTTATCCCAAGGACGCGAGGAAGATGCCTTGAAATCATTATGCTATCTCCGAGGTTGGACTACCGAAGAAAATGTCAGGGAAGAGTTTGACAACCTTTTGAAGTACTCCAAGAGTCTCGATGGTTGCGTAATTTGCTGGAAGGATAAACAGCCTGATACGGATTGCGATCATTACAAAATGAATAATTTTAAAAGGTAAATAAGTAGGTACATATAAACTTTTCCATAGTCATAAGAGTAAGTTAAAAAATGGAGGTGAAGGAATTATTTAAATTGAAAGCAATATAAGTGCAATAGAAAAGTTACTTATGTATAGTACAAACCTATGAATTTCGTACGTTATTTTACTTATAAGAAACACATATTGGAAAAGGTGAACCAATTCTACTGTTAATAAGCTTTAACTATAATTATATGTTTTGTATGATATAATTGTTATCCACGTTATTAAAAAACCATATTATCCATACGTTTATAAGCTACTAAATGTTCTGTAACGTTTGTAGATTCTTCGTGAAGTTCAACATCATCATGTTATGTAAGGAAACTCTTCGGCCGCTGTTGCTGACCATGTTATACTTCACATTTGTCGTGATGAGTGGTCTAACTCCGGTAAAACCTAACATGGTTAATGTTTGTTCAGCGTTTGGAATGGCTGATGATAGCAATAATATTGTGGTAAGTATCAATAATGGCTGCTGCCAGTTTTTAGGACCAGTTGCTAGGTTTTAGGACCAGTTGTTTTATAATAAAGTGCAATGAAATAAAACTACAGTAGAAGGGATCACCAGCCTAGGGTTTAACTTGTTCTCCAAAGTAAATTTTAGTAGAAAAAATAGAATTGTTTATTACACAAAACTTATAAACCTGCATACAAACCAAAACATAGTCATTTTGTTTAATCCACACCTTTCACTTGCAGTTTCAATCTTATGATTCGAAAAAGTATTTCAGTGTTATTCTATTGTCGAGGATGGTTTAAGACTACAGGCTATAGAGTAGGCATTTTTGCTGCGATAACCGAAGGTCACGAGCAAAAGGTAGTAGCTAGCTTTAATATATTAATTATTTTCTGTTTAAGGTAATGGTAGGCGTCATCACCTTGGTATCAAGTATCGTCGTGATAGGCATCATAAAATTCCTCGGAAAGCGGAAACTGGGCATCTCAGCTATGCTTGGATCAGCCATCTGCTGTACTGTCCTTAGTGTTTACGCTAACAATCATCTGGATGTATCTGTATTCTCATACGATCCGAAAACCTTCCCACAAGAGAAGAGCATGGTGCCTTTGGTATTCTTCTATCTTCTCACCATCTTTACTGGATTTAATGTGTCCTGGGTTATTCTCGGAGAGGTGTTTCCTTTTAGGTGAGTAAAACTTGTTGGTTTTAGTTTTATTTAAAACTAAGACTTTTATTTAACTCTTACCATAAAATATATGGTGAAAAAATAACCAATAAGTATAATTTATCATGGTGTTGATATTTTATTGAAGAGTAAAAAATTAAGTATATTGAAATAAGGACAATTACTTTGTTTCGAACTAATCACTATTTTCTTAAAAGATGATTTTAAATGGTAGAAAAACTACAAAAGTATTTTAGAACGGAAGCGCTTACTAATTTAGTGTTTTTGTGAGCATGTTGTCAACCAGAATATAGCCTATTAGAAGCCTACATTTTATGTTACAGTAATGTGAGTTTACAGAATAGGTAATTGATTGTTTCAGGAGTCGAGCGTCAGCCCAAGGTGCTTCAGCAGCTTGGAATTACGTCGTCATGTTCCTTGGATCCAAAACCCTAATAGACCTAGAACAACAGTTCAGACTGTCTGGTGCCTTCGCCGCATATGCTGCCTTCGCGTTCATAGGCACCGTCTACCTGTACTTCTTTCTACCAGAAACTGAAGGAATATCTCTTCAAGAAGTAGAATCCTATTATGAAAATAAATTCAGGATATTTGCCGACGATTGGTTCATCAACAAATTCAAAAAAACAAAAAGATAACTCGTATTTTATAATTATATAGACTAAGTACAAATTAGACTAGATTTAGAATCTTCTTAAATATAATTTCTTTTATTCATCGTTGTTTCACATAGTCTAGATGCCATTCCTTAAACTAATCTAGCAGCGAGTAGATAAATTATCTCCAGTATTACTGTTGGGGATCTTCTATTTTGGCCATGAATATAGGCAGGGAGGTTTTGGAGTCCCACAGGATGGCTACGAATGGTCTATTGGCTTTAAATATTGAAGTTGGTTCATCATAAGAAAGTGCTACAGCTGCAAATGCGGTAGCGGCGGCTGCCGAACCTCCTTCTTCATTTATAGAAAACACAGCAGAATGAACTGCCGACGAAATTTGTGGTGAATATGTTCGGTACATTCCTAGTCGGTTGAGTTCAGCATTTGACCCAAACATTTTTGTTACGCCCATCTGAAATTGTATAGTAAAATTCAGATTAGGTACGGACACAAACTCTTGCTAAAACTGCAGGAAAGATCAGTTAAATACAAAACAGGTGTTGGCGCAAAATGTATTATACCACAAATTCCTATTACTATTCACACTCATTTCAATTGTGTAATGCTAATCACAATAATACCATAGTCGATAAAATCGTGTTTCCTTATACTGAGCTAATACCAAAAATGACAATCCTAAAACAACTCGCACTACCCAATTTTGATGTTAAAGATATTAAACGCGTGAGGTTAACAGATATGACCACAGATGACCATTTCAATAAGGAAAATACTTGATAAAAAACTTGGTTATTTAGAAGGTCGTTTGCGCGCGTCAAAGACCAGTTTGCATCAGTTATGACATTATTTATAAATACATTCTACTCGGTTACCACCTGAGGATGACCTGATAAGTGTGTGTTTACGTGATTTTAAAGAGCTTTAATCATATTTACTAAAAGCTGCCATCAGCTTGTTCTGAGTACATTGAACCTAGATATAATAATTAAGTTGAGAAAGTTACGTGTTCGTGACGACGACTGATGGACCGACAGACGGCTAACTGTATATTTAGGATAAATGAAGTGCCTAATGGCCGAATATCCATCACAAGTTTTAATTCACCGTAAAGCCTCATGATGTGTTTGTTATTTGAAAATGAGACATTTAGATAAATGTCGTTTCAGTATTCATGGGTATGAGCGAGAAATAGAATACCTTAAAAACAAATTTCAATAAAAATTACCCAAAATATAATAAAGGCACGGAGAGAATCACATCATCAGAAAACATCTCAGGTGCTGGACTAATTAAACACTTACCGTTCTCAAAATCGCATTCAAATCGGTGTCAGCTCTGACTGTAAACTTGGGTATTTCTAGTTCTGTGTCCAAAGCAGGAAAACTAAGATAGCTAAGTAGCCTGGCATCCGTCATGTGCTGCAGGGTGTTCGTCATGCCCACGAGTTGCGATGGCAGAATCAACATTAGAGAATACTCATCACGCTGAAAAGGATATGAAAGGCAAAGTCAATAAACTTCCATTACTTAGTCAAGTACAAGGGATTGTTCAAAGAAACTGGTTAGGTTATCATTGATTATGATGATTTAGATATAAGATATTGGTACATTGTTTATACATATTGACCGAGAAGGGATGTGTGGTGGTCTTTAGGCGTACGGTCAACAGTGGACGGAAATAGAATGTTATAATGATATTACTACATATTGTATTTAAACATTTTGTTTACTTTGTTCTAACGAACGATTACACTTTACACTTGCATTATTTGAGAGCAAATCAGGTGGCTCATAACAAATCAAGGATGTATTTAATATAACTGTGGGCGAAATTCTCTTCAAAATGGGTTTCCAAAACACAAAGACCCAGGTGACGATTAAGGGATGAAAGAACGGACCTACAAGGAGTAGCAACAAATAGCTGGCAACAGATAGAAAGAGTAAAGGGAGGCCTTTGCCCAGCTGTGGGATAGTTCAAGTTTTAAATAGGATAATAAGATTCTAAATCAATATAAATACGTGAAACACTATGATATCTTACCTCAAATGGTAAAATAACAATTTTAGCATTAGTAGCTGGGTCCGTACCGGTCTTAAACAACTTTCTCATTCGCATATACTGAGCGGTTTTGATTTGACCGTTACTGAGATGGAAATCGCGGCCTATTGTCGATTCTGGTCTGAATGGTATTTCCCAGAGTCCTTTGAAGTACACAGCATTCACTAGGACCATCTGAGTCGATGAAGAAAGAGCATCTGGAAAGAAAAAATAAATGTTGGCCTTTTTAAAATTTAACCTAGCTTATTTCAAAGATTAAAAAAATAATTTGTTCATAATCATGTAATTTAGTCACTCATATTAAAAGTATATATTCCAGTGTGATGTAAAACGCCTCAATAATTATTCTCGGCAAATGCATGAATGACAATTGTTTCAATGAAGCTGATATCATTAATTTGTTTCCATTCAAGAATATGTATTTATCTGTTTTATGACGACATTTTTTTTACAACCGTTTAAACGTAATTCTAATTTCCTTCCTACCTTTATGCAATCTTCGCGTAATTAGATGCATTTTTTCCGATACCATTAAATTATTCTTTGAAAATATTGATTTCTTAATGAGAGTTTAATTACACTTAACAAGTTGAGTGATTAAATTCATAATAACTGTAATTACGTATGTTTTACTTAGTTGACACTGTTTTCTAACATCTTCAAAAATTCAGACACAAGTACCTACTCACATTATGATATTTTTTTAAGAGTCAGAACCGTTTACCATCACAAATTCAAATGCGTGACAGTCGTGCGCTAAATCAATACAACTTTTATCTAGATAGATATCGACCAATTAAAACGCTACCCGCTGCACTTTCTAACAGTTTTAAAATGACCTCAATTTACCTTCCATGCAGTATGTTAGTAACATGCTATAAAATCACAGTTGTCATGAAAGCTGAGGTCATAATGATTCTAATTATAACAGTTTTAGTCATAGCATTAAGGCTTTTCATACTTCGTAACAGGGTAATTTCGAACTAGCGTACGTCGCACTCGTATGCTTTCCAACTAATAATACTTCGGCTTTGCAAACTTCACTCTAGTGAACTTTCGAAATAGCGTACATCGAGGTCCTGTACTTAAGAACTAACATACGTCGACATTTCAAACTTCGACATTTAGTAGCGGAGCCTTAAAGAAGAAACAAAAGAAAGCTTTCCTTTTTCGTTTGAAAGAAAAACATCCTAAAAACACGTAAGTTTTTCCTTACCTGATGAAATAAGCTTGTCAATTTTGTTGTTGGTTCTTGAAGCTACCCAGCTATTGATCTGTAGTGCTGCCTGCTCTGGTCTGGAATAAGCCAGGGGTGTGATGTCACTGTCAAAGCTGTTCTGGGCAACCTTCTTAAAATCTGGATTGATAGAGAAACCATCAGCTATAAACAAATGGTTTCCAGTCTTCAGAATGTTCCGAGAGCTGCGTTTCTGAAAGATAAATTTAAGTAACTTAGAAACTTTTTAAAATCTATATGACGATGCTGGGTATCAAAATTAAAGGTAAAATATTACATTATTTTTCACTTTTTGTCAGGAAGTATCTTTCGCGATAAAAAATGTCAATTACTTAATTGTATAAGTACTAGTCTTAAGGACTAGTACCAAATTAGTTGAAAAAATAACTACTCGCAATATATTTGTTTTAGCGTTAACTCAAGCGTCCAGGAAAGCGATAAAGTCTTGACGGCCAAAACATTATTTCACCTCAAGTCCTTATTCGATAACAAGCAAACTAAATAAAGTTCTTACTTTGATGTCCTGAGATATTGTGGAGTACGATGACGCAGCCTTAGCGGATGTCATCTGAAGTGCTGCAGTTATTTCTTCCTGTGTCTGCCCCAACGCACCTTGTTGCAATAACGCCAATAGAGTGGTTATAGAAAATGGCGATAATACCACATTGCCTGGCTGGACGGCGTTCACATTCTGAAAATTTTACCAAATGGTTGATAAATATATAATACTGGTCCCACTGCCAAGAATAGAATACCTTTCGTATTCAGCTGAATAGTAACATGACAATGCAGGAATGAATGAAGCAGGTCCATACACAAAGTGTAGGCCTAAAACTTATCCTTCATCTACAATCAACAACGTTTATACAGGTACGAGGTTGGTACACGTAGATACAACTAAATCTTACGTCTTAAATCATTTAGTATGCTTACCTTCAACAAAGTGATTCCAAAATTAGTTACAGAATATAACAAACTGTTGAAACCTGATCCGGAAACCGGTGGCGGCTCTGGTAAACTCAATATACCCTGAGAAGGTGCTTGTCTTTGTGGTATGGCCTGTTGTACAGTGGACTGCCTTCTTTGAGCTTTCTGTCCTTGTAATTGTCTATCACGGATTTGTTCTGAAGTTTGTCTACTGGGTGTTTGTGTATACGTCTGTTGGTTTTCAACATTCCTAACTGGTACATTCCTATTTGTGACTTGTTCTACACTCGTACTATATCCTATTTCATTACTCTTTTCAATTTCAACCGAAGTAGATTCTTTCTTATTCTTGTCTCCTGTGGGTTTGGGCCCAAATATTTGTCTGATAGCATCTTCATCGACTTGGCTGTTAGCTGGTCTTGAAAGAGGTTGTGCTAATCCAAAATTATCAGTGAAGTATATTCGATCTGGATTTAGGAACCTAGTTAAAAGTTGGTTATTTGGCAAAAAATTCTGCGACTGTGCACTCAGTATGAGACAGCATAGTGTTAAACCTGAAAACAAGATAAGTGGGTAAGTTTTAAAGGTGCTTAATCTATGCGTATAAATAAAATACAAGTAAAGAATGCATATCACTTCGTTCTTTTTTTCTTTGTATGGAGTCGAAGCAAAAGCTGGGTGAGTTCAAATAAATAAAGAAGATCGCAGTCACGTTTTGCACAAAGTATTTATTTCTAAAAATAGGATAAATGTCAAGAGAGATCAAAAACCTGATATGAAAATAGAAATAATCGAAAGAGACTCGGGTGATCTTTGATAACCCTAAAGGATTTGATCTCATTCAATGGAAGGCGTAGTTCCACATCAAAATGATTATATTATTTGTTATTAAGTGAATTTATTTATTCCATGGTATCCAAGTTTCAACTATTAAACGCTGCAATCCCCAAAAGATGAAGAGTGAAAAAAAAATGAAAACATGAACTTTGATAATGACGATATTGTTGCCGTCTGTATAATTAAAAACAAAACCCGTTTATCACAAATGTTAATCACCTTACTTAAATATATTGTTAGCCTTTGGGTTTAACCAGAAACGACCGATGTTAAAAATCACATTCATTTTAGTGTTATGTATGAATATAATTTCATACGTAACGTTTTACAAGTCAAAACTTTCTTATGTTAAGAGTACTTTTTATTTTTAGTTACCCCTGACGAGAATTGGCATTTTGCAAGCATGATGAGACATCTTAACAAACCAGTTTTACTCGCTAGGGTACGTTTTTCTTACTTTACATATTTGATCCACGTCTATTTTTAAACTACACTTATTTTACAAAATCTTAGGAATGAACTTACTGGGTAACAACATAATTTTGTTGATATTAACTTAAGTCGAACGTATTATTTTGCACTTATATACAATTTCGAGTCACGTGTTCTTATTATTTTGTTAATCACTTTTATCATAGTACGCATGCGCAGAGTTCACGTACATGCACTAGCCACTGACACTGTCCGTCGAATGACCGTAAACAAGATCTCATAGAATTAATTCCGTTCTTCGATCAACTGATTATGAACCTTAACTTATTTGTGTACAGTCCTATTTCCTTTGCGTGAATGTTCTTTAAATAATTGTCAGATGTCACTGATTTTTTTGAGACACTGGACTATAAACCTTAAGTTATTAAATCTTAAGGTCGATTCCGTTTATTTATAGTAACCTCAGTATATTAGATACAGCAGCCTGGTGTTCACGTATCGGTTTTCCCAAGACCAGCCGGTTTATGTTTTTCCTTGAGAATTCTCTAAAATTACTTGAAAATACTTTGAATATGATTATTATCATACTTGTTTTGTAGCTTAGCAGCTGATATATACTCGGTCAAATACTTTGTTGGTAGGTAAGTAGGTACCTACCTATATACTACTAATATTATAAATGTGAAAGTGTAGATTTTTTTTTTTTTTTTTTTTTTTTTTTTTTTTTTTTTTTAATTAAACGACGCCCGCTCTAAGGAACTTAATCCTTGTGTCGCAGGGGTTTCACAAACATTCAAATCACATGCACAAAGAACACCCAGACTTGGAACAAGTATCTGCGGATCACACAAATACTTGTCCCATGCGGGGATCGAACCCGCAGCACGTCGCGCACAGTGGTAATTAGCGTGGTGACCTATACCACTCGGCTATCCGTGCAGTCCAAGATGTTTGTTACTCAATCACGCAAAAACGGCTGAACGGATTTGAAGGAAATTTCGCATGTAGCCTTTGACATGGAAAAAAACATAGCTACCTTTTATGCCGATTCCTTAAGTAGTTCCCGAGGGAAAATTGAAAATTGTTTACGAGCTAAGCCGTAGGCAGACAGCTTATAAATTTGATATTTTTATCTATTACAGTGCAAGCTATAAACACGGGTAAAAATTTTATTCCTTTTTTCATTACTTTCACATTTTTCATTTCTTTTTGGACCCAATTCTGAAGTCCACGCAGACGAAGTCGCGGGCAGAAACTAGTTAGAAATATTATTTTTGCAGCCATTATGTTTTCTTATATTACTAACAGTACTTATACATACAGAACCATTTCATACATAATAATTTTGTGAGTAAGTGACAAGGATTTGTGTGATCTACAAAAATATATTCTGTAAGCCTGGGTGTTCTTGGTTCCCCTCGCTCGATACAAAGTTAAATTTCCTGAGTGGGGAAGCTGTTAAAAAATCCAACTGAAAAAATAAATTTGAAGAAGCAACCGTAAATCTAAAACGTTATTTTTTTAATGAATTGGAAATATTTAAATAACCTAACTTGTTACACGCAAAACAATATTCTGTATTCAAACAAGTTTTTCTAGTTTCCATCGAAACAAAACCACTAATTTGAAACTTAAATGTATGGAAATGACATTTGTTTTCGATAAGTCACGTGACTTAGACTTGTCACTTTCACACATTTAATGTCATTTAAGCGATCTCTATTATCGTTAACGCTTGTAGAAATGTCACTTGGCTGATAAGAATAATACACGGTACTGTTATTAGTATATAACAAAGGTTAAAAAGCAAAAAAATACAAAAACTTTTAAAGAACAATAATAACTTTTCTGAACTTACTGTAAATGTTTCCAATTGCACGCAAGCGCAAGAGAAACAATTACTTGTAGGTACCAAACTAAGGCCCAGTTTTTTTATCCCTAGTTAACTCAACTAATGGATAAATATCCTAACTAATGGTTGCAAACTTCGGTAGAACTCGTTTATTCATCAATTTTAATTCTAACAAATTATTAAATAATTATCTCTCCGACTTACTTGACCCTTTGATTGACAAACAAAACCTTTACCGAAAACTAAAACTATCAGTTAGCATATTTTAACCATTGATTAACTTAACTGGGGTACAAAAAACTGGGCCTAAGTTTCTAGAAGGAAAACTATACATTGAAAATAATAAACAAAGCAATTAAATAAAAAAAATTGAAGGTTTTCTACAATACATCACAAATAAATTATTTAAAATTTTAATAAAATGGGTACACAAAAATAAAACCAACAAGCATTAAAATTAAGGAATTGTTTTATTTTACAGGAGTCTTAAGTTTACAATCTCACATTTATACATATAACTGCAATTATAATTTCGGGTTTGGCAGTATATAGTAAGCAGGTACTCAAATAAAACCAGAAAAAAAAACTATACAATACCCAACATTACTTACAGAACATTTACTTATTTTTTCATTTATTCAACAGTCCGCTAATCTTAGATGAGTAATAAATAACATTGAATTATGTATATACATTATTTTTAAACATACATGAAATACTTATACATGGTCAGTTTACAACTCAATTTTTGTTTGTATCATAAATTCTAACTTAAAAACTAAAACGTGAATACCATTACCACAAGTTCCAACAATGTTTAAATAAAATCTTACAATCTAATGTTAAGTCAATGTCAACATCAAAATTCGTCAGTTATAGTAATCAAATGTAAAAAATTGTCATTATAGAATCAGTCAGTACATACAGTTACGAGATCCGGTTTCAAGAATTTTATTCAAATGACTAAAATAGTCATCATAAGGAATCGTATAAATAATTTTAATTTAGTTATCTATTTACGTTACAAACATCCAAAATCTTTGTGAATACATGCCTTAGTTATTATCATAGTTCAGTGTCAGTCAAAAGTCAAGTTAATCATCACAATTATTTTTTACAGCAAAAAATTGAGTGCACCATTGGATCTGTGGTATATAGCTTAACAAAAAAACTTTTTTTATTCTTATTTACGATCCATATTCCTAGCATCCATGGCTGAAAGTTGATTGGCCGCGCTGATGATCTCCTGAGCAATAAAACATGGCGGCATTCCATAGTGTTCGAATGGAGCTTTGTACTCGTATATAGGGGCGGCTACCGTGCGAACTGCCCGCCGCAGTACCGAGCAGGTGATGGAGAAACTAGTAGCCTTCCTCTCAGCAGCTTTATATCTAAAACCAAAAAAAAAACAACCTGTCACGATACTTACATTCATACATTATTTTTTATTCAATATGAACTCAAATCTCTAGTATACTAAGACTTGACGCTGAAGACAACATTTTTTCCTTCATACTCGATAAATAATCCTACGTATTTTACTTATTTGGCACCGTATATTACAGGTATCGACAATAATAGTTTATAATCTTATTCAGTGGCCCAACAACACATCATGTCAATGGCTCAATTTTATAATTAAAGCAAAAAAATCATAGAGTTCAGTGGAAAGTATTCCAAGCTGAAAATATAAAGTGACAAACAACTAAACACGTGACGACCGAAAACCAGATAGACTACTAAATATTTGCCCAAAATCCAGTTTTTGTTTTACTAAGAACTAATTAATATCAATGATTTGAAAATAATGAAGTAGATCACGTTTACTTGTTGTAGATATTCCTTCGAATCACTTCTTGTTTTTATCTAGTTCACAATAGGCTTTAAATACTCCTTCCCAAGTAGACCAGATTCCTTCGAAGAGTTTTTACTGTCTCACTGTAATTAAGTACTATGTGAATGTTTGTATGCCAGTTAATGCCAAAATGACTTCACAGGGTCAGGTGATGAGCACATAAATTAGGCTATTTTGGATAAGCTAATACAGAATATTATTTTACTTACACAGGACACATCTGCAGCCGCGATAATAGGTCGGTTTTTCTGAGCAGCAGTACAGCATTCCTAACTGCAGCAGCTGCTATAACTGAAGGGTAGTCTTCGCAGAGCTTAGGGTCCACCATGATCCCGCACATGCATAGGAAGGTGGCCGCCACCTCGATCTCCCCGCAGTGTGTGTCACACCACCAGGACAGGTACGTTATGAAGTCTTGGGCAACCACGGGTTGTTGGGGGAACCTCTGTGAAAGAGATTTTTTAAAGCCTCCTATCATTGTGCGTCACACTTTACTGGTATTCTTGTACACCCCTCGTGCAAAGCTAAAAGCTGTTGTTACGAGTGGGTTAAGTCGGTAGTGCAAATGGTTTGGCTTCGAACTAGCAACCACATCAACGTAAGTCCGATGAACAGGGCATTAGACTACCGCCACTTAAAGATCATTTTAAGGAGTTGCAAATTTTAGTCGAAGTATGAGCTCAAGAAGTCTCGAAAAATTGTCATGTCTGCTGATTTTGTGTGTAGATATAGTAGTAGGTAGAGAATAGAGCCAAATTGTTAATCGCAACTAAGGAACCAAGAACTAGAAGTCTTTGCTAGTCTATTAAGAAATCGTTAGTTAATTTTATTTGTTTATTCCTTAGATAAATAAGCACTTCAATGCATAAGTATACAGAGTTACAAAAAGATGAATAGTATGGAATAAATTATGTAAAATTATATACTTAGGTTAGGTCAGAAATCAGAAAATAAATGTGATCCATACCTACAAAAACTACCGAATCAGTTTATCAAAATTATTCAAATTAGAGAAATCGAAAGCTTTCCTACAGACAGTTGATTAAATATCTTAAATGATTATTATACATATATCAATAACAATTTGAAACGATTATCTATAGTTTCTAAATTTCAATCATCTTACGATTACAATAATGTCTTTTGAGACCAGTTTTTGAAACACGTGATCCTCATGTTTCCGTATTTTTAAATAAAAGAAACAGCCAAAATTGTACAATTAAAAAACTGGCCTCCAACGAGCCGAAAATCTTATAGTTGGCTGGTCAAGTATGTTTAATGTATCGTTTTTAATATACTTTTTGTGAGAAAGGTTTTTGGAGGTGTTCTTTGCTTTTTTTCTTTGCTTCTTATTAAAATACGACGCCCGCACTAAGAAATTTAATCCTTGTGTCGCGGGGGGTTTCACAAACATTCAAATCACATGCACAAGGAACCCAGACTTAGAACAAGTATCTGTGGATCACACAAATGCTTGTCCCATGGGATCGAGCCCGCAACGCGTCGCGCACAGTGGTAATTAGCGTGATGACCTATAACCACTCGACTATCCGTGCAGTCAAGTCAAAATCTAGGCCAAGATTCATTGGTTAGGCACTCATAGCTATAGGTCAATTTATTTCGCCAGACTCAGATATCAGTTACTTGCAATAGGGGAGGAACCGTAGGTTTTTTGTTGGCACACGGTTACAACTACTGAGAATGACGCGACAGGAAACCCAATTAGGTAGCACTGAGATCTAACACAATATTCTACAAACACATTTGCAAAATAAAGAAAATAAAAAAAAAACAAAAAAGAAGAACATAATAAAAGACATGTCTTCGTGATTTTTTATGTATGGCTAGAAAAATACGTTTTAAAGAACATCTAGAATATCCTAATTAAAAACTTGAGCATTTTGCGTTTTCCTTCTCCCGAGGACCCTTTTCTGAAGGACATAGAAATTTCATAGATACAAAACAAATACAAAAACGATACATTGAAGCCTAGTATTTAAACTTGTCGAAAATTTTGAGTTATCTGAAGGGTTGTTTAAAAAGCTGTTAGTAGCTTTTTAAACAACCCTGAAATCACTATTAACCGACTTACTAGTCTTAACAACACAGCCTTTTCAGCAGCTAACAGCTTTTCCTTGGTGAAAGCTCTATTAGCACATCTGACTAGCCTCGGCGCAGGTATCACTGGACCATTGAGTTTCTGAGCTATCCAGAAGCATGCTGCTGCAACGAGCTGGAGCTTATCCAGCTGGACATGACCGGTGCCTAGAATGGAGTCCAGGTACCAGCAAGCTGATTGGATAATCGCCGGATTGCCGTCAGACCCCTAGAAAAAAGTTAAGAAGTAAGAACACATTATGAAGCAATCTGAGACGTGTTTAATAAGAAATTGGTATTGCAGCAGTTCTTGCCGTCATTTTTGAAATAATTTATTTTAATACTAGCTGAACCCTATGATTTTAACCGCATGGTATTTACCGTTTCCGGGATAATAGTTACTAGGTATCGTATGTTAATCCAGGAATGTAGAAATTATGATAGATTATTATGCCAAATTGGATTTCCAAGCAAATTCTTTCAGTATAAATTAATTGCTTGTCAGAACTAGTAACAAAAATTCATGCATCCAATCGCAAACCGTTTTTTAATTCATATTATAATTTTACTGCATTTTATAGCAGTGATTATATGCCTTGTAAACTACATTTTAGATAATTTTGTGTAGGTTGACTAATGTTAAGAAAGGAACGTTGAGGAAAATCATAAGATTATCCTATTATTTAAACATTATCATATTATTTTCCTGGAGAATTACTAATAAAATCAATTAAAAACATATCTAACTAATGAATTGTTCCCAGAATGAATAAGTTTGAAATAAACAACAATTTTATCTCAAAAGCCGACAGCATTTCCTTTACCTAAGTTTACTATTACTATATGGGTAGAGGTAAAGTCCCTAACTCCCTGCTTAAAGTAGGTAAATACAAAATGATGAACTTTGTAAATGTAAAACGAGGTTACTTGGAAATTTTCTTATTCGTATTATTTCGTTGTCTTCAATCCGTGCTAAAGAGGATTTGCTCAGAGAACTGTAATAGGAGCAATTAAGTTCACTGAAGAGTAGAATTGTGCCTAAATTATTGACAACACTTCCTAATCTCACTTATGTTTTGATGTCCAGTGACTAAAGACCAGAAACATTTCTATAACCTTTAATGATGATAAGAAATCAATGACATAATTAAATAAATGAAAAAAGTCATTTCTTTCCGACAATTTACGTAACTTAGACTTGTCACTCCCATAAATTTGAGTGATTCAATTCATCAGCGTTAACGCTTGTAGAAACGTCACTTGACAAGGGGACAGGATCCTAAAACGTTAATTGACGTTTTCAGATAGCCTTTTATTACTTTCTAAATCAGTTTACTTACATTAACTTTCATTAACCAGTTGACGACACATGCTCTTGTGATTCTCGACGTCCTCAGCTCTCCAAGCGGCTTACGCTCCACAGACAATAAGTAATCGAACACATCTGTCGTGTAATCACGATTCAAGCACCTCATATACGACCTTTTCCCTAAAACGACAAAATAAAGCTAAACTTAAATAAACTATGAACAAACTGATTTGCAACTATTGTTTGTCTATCAATTAGTCAAATAAGTTGGAGAGTTAATTAATTAACCATTTGTTAGAGTAAAAATTGCTGAATAAAGTTTTACGAGTTCTACCGAAGTTGGAAACTATTAGTAAGCAATTGGTTGAGTTAACTCGGGATCAAAAAACTGGCCCTAAGTCAAGAATGTTTGCCATTTATAAAGATTTACACACACACGGTGTTAAGCATAATTATGTCAATATAATGTTCGCTTCTCATAGATTACGTCTTCCTACTCATTTCGAAAATGTATGTCGTCGTGGGTTGATTTTATGTATTTTTATGAAGTACCTGCAATTTTTGAGACTTACAAATTTTGAAATATTTTAATCTTAACAACCTGTTGATTCTGTAAGACGTTGTTCTAAACTTCTAATCTGAATCCGCTGTGAGTTTCTTGATTGGATTCTAAAAACTCGGTTGATGCACTAGCGCTACCCTTGCGAGCGTGTCAGCGTGTTGAACTTTAACTTAACTTAATAAACTTATGCGAAGTGAGAATGAATAGCCGCGATGTGAGATGCGAGTTGTTGATGGAATTTTACAGAATCGACGTGTTGGTCATCTAAGCTCAAACATGACTAGTTTTTCAAATGTAAGGCTAAACGGATATTACACCAAAAACATCATTTAGAAAAGATTAGTATATAAATCTGGGAATCGAACATTGGCTATGAATATAAGCTAAAACTACTTTTTTTTCCAAAAACTAAATATTTAGATTTATATTAGGTTACTTACAATAATCAGGTGATGCTAATCTATCTTGTATACGCTCATTGAATTGCAGACGACGTTTGACTTTATCGTCGAGTTTATCTTGTTTAGTTGCAATAGGCGGCGACAGGCCCTGCAGTTCTCGACTGTGGGGTCTTTTCAGACTCCTCTTTATATTCCTGACAGGGTTCGGCTCTAAACACGCTTTCAATGTAGGCGTTACCGCACTCAATGCTTCTCCTAAATTATTCTTTCTTTTATTTTCTACAAAATACCGTTCGTTTTCCTTCTCATCTAAATACTTTTCGTCATCACTTATAGAGATAACACTTGCATCTTTTTCTACACGTTCGTCCTTGAACACTTTGTAATGCCAATCCAAGTCTTCACTCCTTTGTCTTACCGTAACGTGTCTCACATCTATTTTCAAAGGCTTTTTCGGTTTCTGTACAATTACTTTGCTCGGCCCAGCTCTAGGTACGACCTGAGCGTTAAGAGTCTTCAATGGACATCTTTGTTGGACAATTTCTTTAGATTTCTTATTTTCTACTAACAAATGTCTTGGCAGAGCAGGTAAAGGGTCTTTTGGCAGCGGTATCCTTGTTCTGTACACATTCTCTTTATCAGCGTCCATATTTGAATTCGCCATACGATTTAAGAAATATCGAGTGCAATAATTTAAAACTACAATTTTAGAATACATTCGACCACGTCCAGCGCGACCGTTAATGTAAGGCACCAATTTGACGTTACATTTGATTAAAGTTCAATCTACCCTCATTTATTTATAATTTAATTTTTATAAATCAAACAACAGTTGCCAATTCAAATAAATAATTTAATCTTAACCATATCACAACATTACAAAAAATAAATAATAACTTATAACTAACTTACAATCTACGCTGTGTACTTTTTCATAATCAAATGCATCTGGTTGTTTGTCGGAAAACTTGTACAATCTCACAGCAAGTATTAAAGTACATCAAGATGAATAAATAATGACGAGTTCAACGGGTGGGTTCTCGAGAATGCTGAAGGCAAAGTAAACGATGAAATGACTTCAGAATTTGAAAATAAAACACCAAAGCGCGGTGACGAGATTTGAGATTATTAAACGGGGACCGCGTCATCAATCATGAATGATTTCTCGGGATCCATGACCTTGCCGGCAACCACCACTAGGTTGTCCTGGGTGTCCATGATGTAGAAGATGAAGGGATGCTCTACGTTAAATCGTCTGGAAGGTGTTGATAGCGGCAGGTTCTTTGACAGATCAGTAGCTCCGTTGGAGACTGTAAAATTAAAATAAATATTATTCAATATCGTTTTTATAATAACTAGAATAGAATTAGTTATTTTTTTTAACTTCATCTGCATCATCACACATCGTCTAGAAGGTTAAATAAAATAAATACAAATAATTGTTCGGCATGAATGCATTATAAATAAAAAAATAAATAAAAAAAACCGAGCAATTTTAAAAATGAATCACAAAAATATCTAAATAACTGCTATCAAGGTTTCTACTAGATAATCTAACCATAGTTTGTTAAACCACTCAAAAACTGTATAGCTTAATCTTAGTTCAAGGGTTACCTGAGAGTTCTGAAGCAGAGCTGTCGGCTTCATCGACGCGAACAGAGACGTGCTGTACCAGCTCCTGCACGAATAGACCTTCATCCGAAGACACGCCCGTCAGGTCTGCATCACGACTGAAGATACTGCTAACTCCAAACTGCAAGAAAAATGAATATTATTTCAACTCTATAGTCTTTTTGTGTTAACTCAGAGATTGCAAGTCAGGATATTCGAAAACCCCTGGGTTCAGGGAAGCAGGAGTTAAATACAATATAATATAAACAGGCTACACGAATTATGCAACAAATAGATCATGACTGTCATGAAATAAACTCTAAGATTACTAAATGACGACATACTGCATGTATTAAACTTGTGTGAACGAAGCACTTATTCGTAATGTAGTTACTTTTTGTTAACGTAAGTATATCATACATGTGTTTTATTTTTTATATATTTATGTCACGACTCTCGTACTAATAAATTTAACCCTTGTGTCTCTGTGTTACAAATATTTTAATAAAATGTACAAAGAACACCCACCCATGAGCCATTTGTGGTCTTGAAATACAAATGCTTGTACCATGCGGTACCTAATCGAACTCGTAGCCTGCATAATTGAGTGGTCATCTACCATTTACCAATCTAGGTATCAAACATGTAGTGTTGTCAAAATGTATTAATTAGTTAGAAAGGTTATTTTTTCTTCTCGTGCCATATTAATTTCAAGACATCGACAAGCGTTTACCAACCTTAGCTAAAGCAGCAACTGGTTTAGTAGTGGTCTCCACAGCGAAGGAAGGCATGCACACTTGGAGCTCTTTATCCCTAAGTCTATCTTGGATTTCGGAGAGCGGCATAATAGGCAGGTCGGCGGTTAGGCGGGTGAGTCCATCGCGAGTACGAGGTACAACCAGCAGCAGGGCGTAGCGACCTCCCTGAAATATCGAAAAGTTTCGTTTTTTTATCTGGCTCTTGCCTTATCTGTGCTGATGTTGGCTTCTTGTCTTATAGAAAAAACCAATCAGATTAAACAAAATTATCTATAACTTCAGAAAGTCACAAAGTCACTGCAGAATGTATGGCTTTGAGCTCCATATCATTTTCTTTCTAGCATGCCTGTAGCTTGCATGCAATCAAGGTTTTGAAAAGTACTTACAAAAATCTTTAAAATATATTATTATATTTTGATGTTATTTCTTAATGCATTGAGTTACTATTTCATGATAGTGTTACTGAATACACACATCTTTAGAACTAGAACTTAGACTTACGTCATAAGGCAGTTTGATAGCTTCAGCGTCAAGTTCAGGGAGTATTCCTGTCTTGAATGTGCCTTTAGCCTTCATCATGGGAACCTGCTTCTTTTCGATGCTAGACTTGTAGAACACGCCAGGCTCCATCACCTCGAAGGGATGCTCCCACGAGCCGCGGAAGTACATGCCGTTAAAGATGATCATTAGGGAGTCCGAGATTGAGGCTAAAATATAAATTAAAATGTTAATGTAAATGTTCTAAATTATCATTCGAGATGATCATTTAAATTAAAATGAACTGGATTTTTCGTTAATACAAAAATGTTGTCTTAAGACGACAAGTGTCCTACTTTTTTTGGACTTACGGTACTTAAAGATCAAATATTCGTAAATATTTTTAAGAGCGTTTTCAAATGAATTTTGATTTGTAATAAAATATGTTACTATTAAGTTGGTAAATAAAATCCCAAAGAAGAACTTACTGGATTTCTTTCCAACGCTGTTTACAGAAAGGCTGGATGTATCGCGCATATCCTGTAGAGATTTCAAGCTCCTGGCGTGGTTCCTTGCTTCAACAGCCACCATAGTTTCCTCCTCATCTTCGGACTCAACCTTTTTAGGATAAGTCTTCACCAACTTGATCTTCTCTTTAATATTCTTAGCGGGCTTGAAATCGATTTGTGTGATATCAACTTTCTCAGGAATATCGTCAACAGCAAACGAAATTAACTTCTCATCCGACTCTTTAGGAGGCATCATTTCTGGGATTTCCTCGTTCTTGTTATATTCATTCTTGTCGGAGATCTCAATAGTAAATTCTCCTTTTTCGTCGACATCATCTTCAATCTGTGCTTGATGCTCTGGGTTGTAACGCTCAACAGACCTGACTTCAGTAAGGTAGTAATCTTCTAGAATTTTCTTATAATCTTCATTGATTGTGTAGTTTTTGTATATATAGAAGTAGTTCTTTAACTCTGGCTGGTTGTATTTGTACTCGTTTGTGTTCTTTAGTCTTTCCATAATGTATCTGTATGTTTTTCTCGTGAGGTTGGCGTCTTCGGGTAGATGTAAGGCTGACACTAACTGTTCCTTTGTCTCTCCTCGGGCGCCTTCAGCTAGAATGGCCAGGATCGCTGAATAACCAAGGGGTGAGAAAGCGATGTTTTTGGCATCGTCAATGTAGCCCTGAAATTACAATAACATATTTTATAAAATCTATGACTTTATATTCACTCGAAATTAAAGCACAAATAGAAATGAGACCTTTATTTTCAATCTCGTTTTAAACGCCATGGTTTTTTTCTATATAACAAAATCCTGTTCTTTAATTAGTTTTATACTTTACAATATACTTCACTATCCATTGTCTTGAAATCGAGTACCTTTAAAACTACGTATTATAGTCGAGAAGATTAGTGTTTGTGAAAACATCCGCCGTGGACTCGATACCCACATTCTTTAGTAAACGCGGTGCATGTACATCGTCAACATCAATTAGGCCTACAGCGATACAATTAGCGTCGCTACACTGTGCACTGGAAACCGTGCCATGTGGACCGCAAATACCACCACTTCCCTATTACGTCCCACGAGTCTAGCTGCGAGCTATTCACGTGTGAATTTGCATCATTACAGGATCTCATTACAATGGATTTTAGATACTTATTTTATGTTTTTCTTGTTATTTTAATTATCTCCAATTATGTGGAAAAATTGTTGAGTTATAGTATTCTTTTTTATTCGATAATATACTTTATCTTTTTGAATTACTGTATGAAAATTCTTAAACTGATTTTTGCCATCAATAATTCCACTGTGTTGAATGTGTTTGTCCGATGGTCAACTTTCATATGTTCCCCAAACTGAAGCTATGAGGCTTTTATGAGATGGTGTTGATGAGCCAGTATTGTCACAATATTATTTTGATATCTACCTGGAAGATAGCTGTGGATAGTTCACTGGTAGCTTCTCCTACAAAGCTGGTCTCTTTCGGCTGGTTGGAGCGTCCGCCGCGAAGCCATCTAGCGCTGCTTAGACCAACCACGAATAATACTAGAAAAGAAATAGATATTTTAGACATAATAACAAGTAAAGTAAAAATCAATTAAGTAATTACTTATATTAAAAACAGTTTTGGAACTAGTGCATTATTCTATTATTATATGCTTTCATGTTTTAAATACAGTTCATACATACGTAACCAATAATCGTAAAAATAACAAAAACTTTCCATATTTAAACAAAATCTTAACGTCAATATTTACTCGTTTTGACTCATAAACCTCATTTGCAAGCTGTAAACAAGCTTATATCCTTAATAGTTATCGATTAATTCTCGATGTAACTGTTCCGGATATCGATTTAAGACTGGTTCTCGAGACATCTCGAGATGTGGGTCGAATACTTGTAGCGGTATCGATGCATGTAACGTATGTCGCAGCTTGTAACTGTGCTGCAGGACAATTTATTTTTAGACATTAAGGCCAAGCCTCATGAGCTAAGAGGTATACGCCAACCACCCCGCACAAACATTTGCGAGAGCCAAAAGTGTTTGTTCCACATTTGGGTTCTGTACATTTGCTTTAAAAGTTTGACAAAAAAAACTGCTCGTCTCGTAACACTTGGATTATTTATCAAGTCGTCTTAATAAAAGTGATGCACGCATATTAACTTTTTTCTTTTTAAATAGCTTACTAGTAATATGGGTCGCATATTACTAGTATTATTGTTTACCCTTCGTGGTAAGCTAAATGCTTGTTACGAGTGGGTGCACGTCGGCTGTGCAATGGGTTGGTATTCGAACCCGCGACCTTATGATCGCAAGTCTGATATTCTAGCTATTAGGTTACCGCCGCTTAAACTGTAAAAAGGTAAAAAGAGATGATGCTCTATGTAGGTATAGCACCATCCCTCTTACACAGGAAAAATCATAGCATCTAATTCTTCGAATACGGCCTAGTTTACACGACACAACTAGATAACGTTAATGCATTTATTACTTAAGCTTTATGTTTATAGCATATCTAGGTTTTCCTTGTTACTGTTGTAACTTATTTGTAGGACATTCTGTAAACTAGATTCGAAAGATTAATAGCATCGTTATTGATGTTACATTCCAAATAAGGAACTATTAGGTAAGTTTGAAGTATGGAGAATATTACCTAGATAGTAAATACATGTAAAACTAATCCTCTTCTTCAATTCAAAAGCTAATTATTCTTTCTTATTTTTCAGATATTAAACGAACAATAGCACTAGCAACTAATTCCAGTTCAATAAGTTTGCCAGTGTAAAAAAGTAGATGTAAGTACACATTTTTTTTCTAAGAGTATCCCTTTTCTTTCAATCAGTTTAGTCAATATGAGAATAAGTAGTAATTTTATGGCAATGTTTATTTATTTTCATAAATTGATTAAAATTTCAGAAAAAATAAAAGTATCGACGGATATCTTGACAAATTTTAAAGTAGCGGCGCCAATCAGGTGACGAATTAATTATTCCAAGCGGAATCTTCCCGGTCGCTTCTGCGCAAGCGCAGGTCTCGTGAAAGCGATTTCTTTGTGAAAGTTATTTATTTGATCATAAAAATCCTCTTGAGATATTTGCATAAAATTGTTATTTATGACTAGTCATTTATCAGTTTTATAGATAGCTTATGATCAATATTTTGACTTGTTAAAGAAGTCTTCTTTTAACTTATTTAAAATGTGCTGTAACACTAGGTTCTGAAATATTCTGAAAGCGTTTATGTTGCCTCCCGATAATTGTATTTTAACAGGTAGTTGTTTGTGTATCTACACTAATATTATAAAGTTGAAGAGTTTGTTTGTTTGTTTGGTTGAACGTGCTTATCACAGGAGCTTGGAAAATTCTTTCAGTGTTTCTTTAAGTTGTTCCCGGGAAAATTTAAAAATGTTTACGAGCTAAGCCGTGGGCAGACAGCTTTAAAATTTGGTATTTTTCTCTTTTACAACGCAAGCGATAACACTGGTGAAAATTATATTCCCTTTTTTTATTACTTTCACATTTGTATTTTCATTTTGAACCCAATTCTGAAGTCCACGCAGTACCTATACTGCTAGTTACGAATAAATTATACTAATTTCTAGCACACTATTCAACTATGTAAATTAATTATAAATTATCTAATACCAGTTTTGCAGTATTCATAAAAGTGCATTACTGTAATTGTGTGCATCGAGTGAATCTGATTGAATAAGATTATCATGGAGGGACTGTATCTGTGCTTGTCACGGTTGGAGTGTAATACAACGGTATGTTGCATGGTTTAATAAGTATTTATTATGTGTAGCAGATAAAAAAACTAATAGTTTTAAAGAAAAATTATATTCTGGGGAATGTAAGGTAAATGTGTAGTATGCTTATTGTTTTTGTTGAGAATTGACTTACAGTTTTTTTTATTGCCTTTTGCGGTAAAATCTCTATTTAAACACCAATGCAAAAAGTGTCATCGTAGCTCCTAAAGGAGTTGACCGATTTTAATGCCGTTTTCTTTGAAATCCGATGATTAATGTGATCGAAATCGTTCTTAGCTATGGTTCATATAGCTCTGCGCAGCAGTTAGAAAGACATTTTTTTATTCATTGATTAATAATTGGTCGGGTTTTATTACATTTTTAATTTGTAATTACACTGGCTACTGTCATCACGGAAAAATCTTGTAGATGTCACGGTTGAGGCGCATTGCAACGGTTTGGTATGTGGTGTGTTGGTGATACGCTAGGATGTTATCTAGACACGGGTATCACTTAAAGAGTATTTAATATCTGTATCAGATACTCATCTGATACAGATATTAAATACTCTTTAAGTAGTAGTTAGCTACTCAGCTAACTACTCATCTGATACAGATATATTATGTAGATAGCTTCAAGAAAAAACAGAAGAAAAATATTATGATTATAATATTTATAATTGTGCTTCGTTTTTTTAACGGACTTCGAAAGGAGGTTCTTCATTCGACTGACTTTTTTAATTTTGTATTTTTATGTTTGTTATCGGATTAATCGATTTTAAAAATATTTTTGTCCTTGTGATAGTATACCACTGAGATGGTCCCGTATACATTTCATCAAAATCGATGCAGTAGTTTAGTTTTTAAATGAAAACAATTACAATATTTAACTAAGAATAATATACAAAATTGCGTATTTTGTACTTTCTAGCAATTAAACTTAGTGTTTTTCAATCAATTATTATTTAATTTTCCTGTGTATTATCATCAATTGACAGCATTCAGATCATGAAGGTTTTATTGCTTGCCTGCTTGTGTACTTTTGCATACTATGCATGAAATAATTAATACTTAAATAGATTCATAAATAATAACGATTTAGTTTACATTAATGAATCAGGTAATTCACTAAGGTAAACTGGAATAGATTCATAAATGAAAACAATTGAAATTGATTGAATTGAAGTGAAAGTAAAACGAAGAAAAAAAATGTAAATAAACTCAATTTATAAACATACTTTATATAAACAAACGTCCAGCAACAGCAACTAACGATTTCTCTTATTTTAAACCAAAGACAAATGAATTTACAAAGCATGGGAATGCGCAATGCGCATGCGTCGATTGGTCCAATGTGGGGTAAAGTAAAGCACGGCGCGGTGAACGCACTGCGCTGACCCTACACTATTGTGCTCATGTACCGTCAGCAAAGAAACTTATGCCGCTTTATTTACTAATCCTATCAATTTATAATTTTCTGTCCGTGTGACAAATGTTCACTATTAAACCACTGAATCGATTTTGATGAAACTTGGTGTGGAGTAAACTTAAAAGAGAACATATATATACTAATAGCATACTTTTTGTCGCGATAACCGATTTCTACGTAGGCGGAGCCACGGTAAAAAGTTATTAAAGTATACACTGGTAGTCGCACTTTTATGACCTTACAGTATTGTGCTCATGTACCGTCGGCATACATAGTGCCGCTATACACTTGTGTATTTTAGTCATTATCAAGTGATCGTCAACGGTTTCATAGAGTGAATGATTTTTAAATTTTATACAATGTGAATCGTCCTAATGTTTCATTCTAAGTAAATAGATACTAGGTTGATCACAACTCAAAAATAATATATTTTAATTTACTGTATCTGATGCCTGTAGTACGCGACTTTACCTGCGTATATGACATTCACGCAAAAACGTTTTGTATGACGACTATCTTCTTCAAACGTTTATAAGATATTTCTCCATAGAGATTTAGGCGTAACGAAGTAATAAACAGACAGAAACAATGACATTGTTCCAGAGAGAAAGTATAAGAATACATTGTGCACTTTTTAATTAAATGATAAATAACCACGGGTATTCCCTATTTTTTTTTATTGGTGAAAATTAATAGCATTAGACTCCTCTTTCATTTAATATTTAACACAGTCACACATAGGTGTGTAAATCTAGAGGTTATTACGACAAATACATACCAAATTGTCATGCCTATATTTCTCAAAGTGGTCGGTAAATGCTGCTAACAATACCTACGTTATTAATTTTTCGTATTTTAAATAATTTTTGATATTCTGACAACGACTTTCTTTTTCCTGACCATACTCAGGACAGACAGATTATTAGTAACGAGAATTTGTGATCAAGAAACATAAAATCACCTTTTTTGCAATTAAATATTTATTTGCGAACCATACTTTACTCTCTAAGTGCATACCTCCCGGGAAAGTAATCACAGCCGGCCACAGAACAAAATAATAAACTTGTAATATTATGTACTCATATAATTGTACACATTATTGCACGCGACTGTACCGCCGGCTATTTTGTACCTATTTCTATAAATTCCAAGTACGGAGTAATATTGGCAGAGTAATAAAATTCTATTGTCTATCTTCATGTTCCTTTTTCAATTAGGTATAAAAGCAAAGTCAGACTGCGAAATTGAGTTTATTTCGGAATTTCAATTCTTAGCTCTTGAAAAAAATAACGAGATGGGTAGTGGAGTAAAGTTTGCAATGTTTTTTTAACCGTCATATAACCGTCTTCGTCATGCAAATTCTATTAGCGTCAGCTTTACATTTTAGGAAAAGTTACGTAAAAGTAATAAAAAAAGGTCTATACATTTCAATGATTAATACTCGGTGAAAAATTGGAAAATTTATCTATGGAAACGCAACTTCAGAAGATAAGATGTCGCTGGAAATATTTATGTTTTATGCCTGCAGCGGGAAATAAAAATAAATACTTACAAGATAAATAATTACAATTCTTATTATTTATCCCTTTACAAAAGTCAAACATGATCTTTTAAATGGCAGATAATATTATCAAAATACCTTTAATGAAAGAAAAAAAACAGCTCATGATGTGATGAGGAACCTAGCGGATACTTAGTTTTTACTCTGCAATCACCATAATTAGGTACTTGGATGCAAGTTTCACACATTACGACACTCAGTACGTTATTATTCCCTCGTTCACTGCAGACATTAATATTAATGGGGCAAGTTTGACGCGTGCACAACCATCTTGTTAAACTTTACTTCAGTTAATTCTATTCAAAGAGAAACTTTCCGATTTTACGCCATTCCAAATTGTTTTCGTGTGAAGTCGTTTACTTGTATGGTTGTTATTTTAACAAGGATTACTTTCCCCATCTCTACGTAAAAATATATAATCTAATATTCATTACTTTAAGGTTAGTTAATATCGTTTTTTTTTATTATGAGACATTGCTGGTCATAATAAATCGAACAATAAACAAAAATGTTTATGGAAAATTAAAACATATGACTAAAGAATGAGATGAAACTTATTCGAATTTAAAAAAAAAAAACTCAAAATCATTTATCGTGTTATGATGTTTATAAAATACACAAAGGCAACAATCTATACAGCCAAACTCACATGTATGTTATTATTTTTTTTTCTATTTCGGTTACGGATGCAACGGCAGATAAAAATGCAGTCACGTAGCTATGTCCAAGCGAGCCTTTGTCTTTGTAGTTTTTACTAAACGGAAACATTGTTATTTAAATTAGTTTCAAAGAATTCAGCAGAATGACTTGTGAATGTACTTTATATCTATATATGTGTGGCAAATTGTTATGTTACAAGAGTTATTTTTTATTTAATTAATTTTTAAAGGCGCGACTAACATAGCAATGACCTAAATCTAATAGGTTGACAAGAATACTAGTAATATGCAACTCATATTACGCTTAAAAAAAAAACAAACTAAAAATAATAATTATGTACAACACTTTAATTTTGATAGTGCTGACTTTTAAAAATAGACCTTTCAGTAGCAACAATAAAACATAAAATCCAGGTACCAACCGTTCATATGATCCAATAAGTTCAACATGCAATGTCAATAAAACCAATACGTACTTATTTAATCAGAAATCATCTTGTTCAACGATTTCAACGAAAACATCCTTATAATCGTCAGTTCGATCTCAGTGATGACCTCACTACTTAGATAATTCACACAAATAGAATATTATAACCTAACAGTCCGCGCTTGCTAACTTATCAGTCACGGTGACAATCCTGTCTTAAGTACTAGGATATGCAGGCAATATAATTATGTCATGTTGATTACATTTTCAAGTTTCGTCTTCACTTTCCTATATCAAATATAGATAACTTAAGAAGAGTTACTGATGCCTTAAAAATACTTAAATCGTGTTAAACAAAATTGCTTGTTACATTTTGTTATTCTCTCAAATTTATTTAAATAACCTCTGTAGCTTGGTTATTAAAGCGATTTTTGCGTTGTAGATACTAGTAGTCGCGGGTTCGATTCCTGCTCTTAGATTAAAATTGTTTACTTTCTACTATTATATATTATGTATATTATTACGCTTTGCCTTTACTGGGGATTTTAAAATTAGTTAAAAAGTTATTGAACTAAAATACGCAACGAATAAAAAAATTATAACAATTTTGGTCATGCATCGTTACTAGTTAAATTCAAATTATAGATTAATTGATTTTGTTATTAAATTAAAACCTTGCGTTAAAAAAAGACTGCGGTTTAGATGTCCTTCATACATGGTCCATACACAATCATTTGCATACATTTATTAGGTTTTAAATATTTTTAAATAGCCTACTTGTAAAACGTCATACTATGTTCAACTATCAAGCCTTTTAGAGGTGGTTACTTTGGGGTACGGAATCAGTATGAAAAGAAAAGATCTAGTTACTGACTGCACGTTAGATACTAAAGAAATATTAGACATATTTTTTTCTTACAAAACAATAAAATTTTACAAAGATAAGGCTCAATAAAGTTCAGGAGTGAGGTCGTCACGCTTGTGACGTCATAATTATTATTACTAGGCGAATACATAAAAGTTGCCACAAGTAACGTTGGAAGCCCAACTCCTTAACTTAAATTCGCTGTATCTAAGTAAATATTCAATATTACGGAAAAAAAACACGTGTCTATTAAATCGAAGGCTTTAAGGATTTTCTTATTATTTCGTTCGAGAAACGTCCAATCAAATAACTTTAAACGACAAATAAAAATAAAATATTTAAAATTTAAGTTTTGTTCTCTGCACGAGAAGGTGCCATTCATGGATTTAAGCAGTAGGCTAGATAAAAAAAATGTTTTATTTATGTAAAATGAAAACTTACATAATAGTAACGGGCGCATTTTCACAATTTCACTAATCCCGTTCAGTATCTGAAAAGAAAAGGTTAATATAGCGAGGAATGTGAGAACTTAAAAATTAAATAATTATGTAATACATTATACAGTAAAATAAGACTAGAATTAAATAAAAGTGTCCGTAACTTTAAAAATACAAAAATAAAAATAAAATAAATGTAATGCTGACTGCATTACATTATTTATTTTTGTCCCTAAACTTTATCTACAAATTTTTACAAAACATCCTCAATTTAACAATAATTTTCCAAAAAAAAAACAAACCAACCTACCTACTTTTGATCAGCCGATCAATATGTATGAAGAAGTTATATTAATTATGTCCAGTTATATTATTTGTTCCAGTTTATTATGAATATGTTTTTAAGCCAAATGTATAATTTATAATTAGTTTATAATATGTTGTTTATTAATTTTATTTACTATTTATGGGGGCTTTTTCTTCCACAAGACCGTTATCAATACCAGCCTATAAATGTCCCACTGCTGGGCACGGGCCTCTTTCCATATAGCGATTTTATTATCACCATTAAAATAAAATAAGTCGATAAATTATTTACATTATTGTTTTGTTATTGGTATAAAATAATTTACTTAAACCGGTATTTTTGAGACGCAAAATATGTTTGCAAAACAAGTAAAAAATACATTATTTAAATACTAAAAACTAGTTATTTATAGTTAATAGGACATGTCAGAAATAGGGATGGGAAAACGAAATATTGCTGGAGATTTGACATAGATCGATAGTTTCTTAAATATACGATTTTAAACCTTATATTTTGATGTTTAAGTTTATTATCAGTTTATAAAAACGGTATGTTTTATGTTCGTGTTAATTACTCAGTGTTGGGATCCAATGCCATGATTTATTGATAGTGAATGATGAAATATGACCTTGAACTTTTGTCAACTATAATACGCCTAAGGAGACACCGGTTATTAAATTTTATTACAAGCTTATCTAGATACTTTGATAACACAATAATTGATTAATACTTCTATTTTAAAATCACAAGAATTAAAATATTATAAATTATTCAATAATCATTGTAAATGTGTTTACTTTTCTCAAAGAACCTTACATAAATAAAAACATATTCTCAAACAATTTTTAAAGCGCAGTAACAAACAAATGATGCACAAAAAAGGCGGGTGTACTTAAAAAACGACGTGCTTATGTAAATACGTTTCATATTCAAAAGGCTCTTGACTGAGTCAACGTCGAAACAAGATTTTTAAAGGACAAATAAAATCATCTTTAGCATCCAAAGGAAACGTTCTAACACGTTATGAGACACGTAAACCAACTCAAGGAGGACAAAGTAATTGAGGTAAGCAGTATAATTATAAAACTAGTCCCACGGTGTTTAAATTAAATAAAAATAACTCATTAACAACGGTTTTTGTTCTATTATTAATCACATAAATATTCATAGTTTTAAATTTGTTATTGTTTTGTCTTTTTCATACAATAAATTACATGCTCATATTTTATAATTAAACGTGTAAAAGTAGGTCAGAATTTATTTGAATCTTTCTATTGCTAAATAAAATATAGGTATAAGTTTAATATTAGGTTTTTAATAAGAATTCAGAATTCAAATCAATCAATGTCAAAATCCTAAACCTATATCTTAAATAAAGGCTTAGCACAAGAGCGCGAAGCCAATCCCAACACAATGCAACGTTGACCTACATTTATATAAATGTCAACGTTCGAACTTAAAACAAAAGAGTATTTACTACTTACATGCAGGCAACACAGACACTATTAAAAAAAATATACACTTTTTTAGGTAAATGTCAAAAAAGCGCGGGAAGCATGCGGCTGCGCTTGGGCCTTGCTCGATAGAGAATGACGTGCCCGGAAGCTGGCTCGGCGCGTTTATATCTAGACATTTAACAGTTATGTTTGAAGAAGCTATGGTGGACATAGAATAGGCATTGTGATTCCGCACCATGTGTTTGTATGGTTTATTGGTATGCCAGTGTCGTCGGTGGTAAGAAATAATCGATATTGTACCCTTTGGTAGATAATTCTGGTTGGCAGGGAATTTTCAAATAATTCTTCAGTTAGGTCACGTAATTGGTATTTTTATTTTTATAATTAATTTTGAGCTTCGGATTAAAATCAAGTAGATTTGTACGTAACTTTAAATCTCATGGCCCAAATTTCAAAAATAAATCTCTTCTAAATAAAATATTTTATTTGAACTGAAAATATTCTAAATATCGTGTTTCTCGTAAGTACAAACACTTTTTTATGCTATATTTAGTATGGTTAAAGGTTTACTGATAAGTATAGATAATATTCTTTACTTATTGTTAGATTTTTTCACTAAAACATCATTTAGCATTCTATTTAGCGGAGTTTGTATGACGTAAAAATCTAAATAAAAAATAAATATTTAACAATTAACGTTAACAATATAATTTTAGCACGAACCTACAGATTAATCTTTATTTATTTATAGAACAGTATTTTTAAAGCACATTGTTACGCTTCGACCGCCGTGGTTGTCATCGATGTCAATGTGTAAACGTAGCCTTAATTAAATATAATTAAACACTAACACAAAAATTTAAGATTATTTTTTAAGTCGTTTTTGTCGGTAATTACTGGTCTACACTCGTTGATTGGATATGTGTCAGATCAAAGCACAATGACAGAATAAAAACAATAAAAGAATCGCATTGGCCTATAAGTAAATAATTCTAAACATGAATTGAGTGAGAAGCGTCTATTCTAAACATTGGCGAGTCTATGCCGAGATATCGAGCACGCGAAACCGATAAACGCAACAAAAGAAATCTCCAGTAGTAGAAAGGTCTGCAAAATTAAGCGCCACTCAGTAAAGGCCAGTCGTGCACATATTATAGCGATCAATTTCTTTTTATTTATTACTTCCCATTATATATCCGACGCACCAATCTGTTCTTGACTAATGATTTTAGTGAATAAGTGAATGCTGTATATTATACTTATATACATAAAAATACGATTGAATTGAATCTGGTTGGATTGAAAAGAATAGGTGTTTTTGTTTCTCTGTTTATGCTGCGTAAAGTGCAGATAAATTGACCTTCTAAGTCCTTAAGTTTTGCGAAAAACTAATCTTCTCGAATCTAACTAAACATACTTTTAATGCTGTCGGATTTTGTGTACAAAGTTGCAGGTCGGAACCCACTACAGGCAAGTACCGATGTGATGTGTGCTTTCTTAATTATTCTAAGACACCGTTGACTTACGATGAAAAAACATGGTGATAAAACCTGGATTCCATTGGAATCTGAAATCGCCAACCCGCATTGAGGTAGCGTGGTGATCAATGTTCGTTCCTTCTCCGTATGAGAAGGCCTGTGCCATTTTATTCATTGCTCTCAAATGTATGAATGGTCACATCATTCTTTGACATTATATTCTGTTTGACATTCTTATCACTGTCTAACTTGTCATTTCGTCCTGCGGAAGCCACATCAGTTTGTTTTAAATATTACTAGGAAGTATCTGTTGCCTGTTTAACAATTATTTTATAAACGATTCTGATTGATTCGTTGCATGTGCAAGCGTAATTTAATAAACATGAATGTTTTTAGATTGTCTCCTATCGAGGTGCATAAAAAAATACGGAGATCATTTTTTTCTACAATTGGACACTGGCCTCCCTCATAACCTTAATTATCTCTGGACCATTTTCTAAAAAAGTAAAAGAAACACTTCTACTTTTTTAAAGTCAACCTTAGAAAATTGAATCTCTTCAATAGCAGTGTTTTGAAATCTAAAACTTCGATGGACGAACGCACTTCAGTTTCAAAATCTGGGGATGGATTAGAATCCTGGGGCTTAATTAATAGGTCAGTAAGTTTTCAACTAATTTTAGATCAACTTACATTTTTCCGCTACAAGAATTCTTCAAAATAGTACCTACTATATATTCATTATGAATCTGTATGCTATTAATAATGAGGTCAATCAACTGGCGGGACAATGACGTCCATAAACTTGCCTGGTAAAAGAAAAGAAACGAACTTATACCTAATTCTTTTCAAAATATATTAACTTAAACACATTACTTTTGTTCATGTATAAATATTACTTTGTAATGGCGTAATCAAAGCACAAACATATTATACAGCTGTTAAAATAATGACCTAAATTCCCCATGGAACAACTTAATAATGAGAACAATGCAATTTCGTAACATTGTTGTATTACTCAGTAATAGATTGTTAGATAGCGACCTTGAATAAGGACTAGTATTTACAAAAGGGTTTGCCCAAGATACCTACCAGTCAGGAAAATAATTCAGCAAAGACAAAACGTAATCTCATAAATAAGTATTCGTATAAATATTGATGTAATATATTTTTATGCTGTATTAATTTGTAATAATGTCATAAAAAGTTACCACATAAGAACAACATTGTGTAATGCAAATAAATATCATTTTCAGAAACAAAGCGAAAAATAAATATGCAACTGTAAATTTAATTATTTATTATGTAAATTCATTTCTTACTTTAGTACTCTATTAAAATATGCAACTTTAGTTTTTTTCGGAATATATAGAATTTTTGGCTGCACGGATAGCCGAGTGGCATAGGTGCTGCGGGTTTGATCCCCGCATGGGACAAGTATTTGTGTGATCCACAAATGCTTGTTCCAAGTCTGGGTGTTCTAAGTGCATGTGATTGGAATGTTTGTGAAACACACCGCGACACAAGGATTATAATCTTGAGTGCGGGAGTAGTTTTCGAAGACTTCTTATATAAATAAATAAGAAGTCTTCTAATTACTTTTAAATATTTATGGTTCAAAGTTGTGAGTCGAGCGTTTTAAGGTTAACGCAAGGAATCCACTTCTTATTTAATTTTATAGTTTTGTTTACACGACAAAACCAAAACAACGAAAGTCGCCCGTTTACCTGCAGTTAGGCCGAGTTCTTTAACATCTATGCTCTTCTTGGAATCTTAATTGTTTTGTTTGTGGCATCAACGTGCACAAAATACTTGTCACAAAATACCTGTTTCTTTATTTTTGACAACCTTATGCACCTGCATTGCTGCAGTGTAATGGAATTGTTTGTAAGATTTTTTAATTGCAAGGGGTTATAATAAAAATGTGTGACGCAAATAATAAAAAATAATAAATATTAAATGTATTCAGGTAACATTAATTTTACTTTTTCCATACAAAAAGCTAATAAATCATAGACAACTTTTACTTAATTTAATGCACTTTAGCAAGGCGAGTCTCTTCAATTTATTGCAAAATAGGTACCTACCTATCATAAAAACAGAAAGTTACTTTTGTTTTTTATTATGTTTCCACAAATGTAAACAAAAAAAATGACTTCGCATCGTATCACCTTTTTATAATAACTCGTGAGCGGATTCAAATAAAATGGATGCCAATTTGATGACTGCAATAAAAAACGATTCTATGACAGCCTGCTCTAAAATTCCACTTTGATTGTTGTTTACTTCACAATTTAATAAAGAAAAAAGTAAAATATTAATATAATATATTAAAAAATTAAAAACCGGCCAAGTGCGAGCACACAGCGTAAGAAGTGTTCCGTGTCATTATACATATAAAAACTGAAAATCATTTTTTGTATATTTTGTTGTTATAGCTGCAACAGTTCATTTGTTCACGAGATACAGTCAGGTGACAGACAGATAGATGGATAGCGTAGTCTTAGTAAGTGGGTCCCTTTTTATCCTTTGGGTATAGAACCCTACCAAAACCGAGCAGAGCGCGGTGTAAATTTGATTTACAGATTATGACATTTATTAATGAAAATTTGAATAACTGTATGAATAATATCTAATAGTAACGTAATTTCCGCCACAGATATCGTGGAAAGAGCTGAGTAAAGTGGGAAAGAGAGAAAGAATTTTAAGGTATCTTCTAATATGCTTGTAATGTCCATCTAATCCACTTACATGACATGCACATTAATGACCATTAGACTTGTTTAATCATTTGTGTGCTAATTAAAAAAAAACGCTTTCTAGTAAACTGTTCCACGTTACGAGCTAAGATAAATTAACATACATACAAGTCTGAAAGAGTGTTTTGTCAACTAAATTTCACCGATTTTGAATCTGGTTTCCAACAATATACCAGTTTCACATAATTTAGAATGGGCCCAAGTGATGATAAATTACCCTTTCACATTATTTGCATTTTCGAAGGTACAAAGATGTTTCACATTTTTTGCCAAAACAAGTTTAATGTGTAAAATGAATTGCTACGACTTCAACGATACTAAGTATTTATTATTTCTCATAATATGTGTTAGCTATGGGACGTCGATAATCTCTCCGTAGCATGTTCAGAGTCCTCAGGAAATCAATCCCGATATTATTCGGCTGGCCTATAAAACAAACCACTCGAGGTATTCATAAAATTTTGACAGGTCATAACTTAGGTTTTGACCTAGATGTAACTGCTCCTCTTCCCCTCTCTTCAGCAGAGTGTTTTACTGGACACGATATTGCTAAAACCAGCTCATACCAGCGCCATAGAAAACATTCGAGAACATTAGCTTTTTATTTATCATAAAAAATGCTCTAAATGTGTCACGTCATAGCAAAATACAGCTTTAAGTTACAAAGGTTAAGCAGATCAGTAAGCGTCTCTAATGCTCGCACTTCGCAGACAGAAGAAGCAAAAAATGTAGGTCGCCCAGAGATCATTAGACCAAGTAGTAACGGGTTGCTAACGAGGCAACTAGCTATATTTTTAATAATCATTCAACTCTCAGTTGTCAAGTGTGTATAATAAAAAGCACCAAATCACCGTAATGCGAGTTCCTTTGTTTCTCTGGGTAGGATTCTCAGTCACAAACGAAATACCGGAAAAGCTCTGATCAAGCCAAATGTATCTTATCACCGAATACTGAAACCTCTTGCTATTCTGTCGCTTTAAATAGCGACAGACAGACTTTTAAGAACGTGATAAAGTAAATTAGCGCTTCAGTAGTCGGCGTAAAACTAGTTTTATACTGAGTTATTTATTTATAGAACTCTTCATCATTCACAGTGGCTGCGCATGAAATTTCGGGTACCCGCTTAGCATTTTTATAAAATTATAATTCTCAAATATATTTAATTCACATAGTTACTTTTCAGTACAGGTACACCATATTGCCTATCATATAAACCTACCCAGCATTGCATGGTACTTAGGTGTTTGTATTTACTGAATAATTACCAGTGTTACTTCACCGGATATAATGTAGTTCAGCATCATTATAAGCCCCATTGTGCAAAGTATCATTCGAACATAATTGACACAATTTTATGATATCAATCTAGCTGTATAAATGTAAAAAAATATTTGCAACTCAATATCTATCTATAAGTAAGTAGAAAATATAGTTTTTTGTTTTTACCTTTTGTTTATGTTGCAGATAATTCCCATAATAATAATAATATCTTGGGACAGGACAGGACATCACAAACTAGGCAGAGCCTGTACTATGGCAACCAGACAACTGATAAACATACTTATGTATTTCTAAATACATTTAAATTATAGATAAATAACACCCAGACACAGAACAAATGATAGTGCTCATCACACAAAAATTTGTCCCGAGTGGGAATCGAACCCACGACCTCCGGCTTAGCAGTCAGGGTCACTAACCACTAGACCAACAGGCCAGTCATATTTCCGCCGTTTACATACTGTGTCGCCGGCTTAAAATTGCTCGCAGATATGTAATATGCTGAAGGCAAAATGATAACTAGCTTAATTATTATAATTTCGACGTTAGTTGTAAACAGTTTTAAGGTGACCATGATAAAACGCAGGTTGGACATATCAGAATTTAGGTATACCAAAAATCTGGTACTAATGAAGATTAACATAAGACTAAAGTCATATACTAGCATGTGCTTTGGTTCTCATAGAGTACAATAGTATGTTAGGGTAGGTTAGAACTGCGACCTGCCAACAAGAGAAACAAACAAATAATACTCTGCTGGAGTCCATCAAAACCCAGATTCTATGGATACCTTTGCATTTTTAGGTGCCAGTTACCTCAAAACTAGCAATATACATTTTGCTTTTGTGAGTGTTTCAAACTCACGCATGTGCATGTGTTTCAAACTCAATGTAAGCAGCAGAATCATACAAATTGAATGCAACATTCTTCGATCCCGATTTCTAAAATCAACTCAAAAGTGACCTTCGATCTTAATTTTGCTGCAGCATTTTATTTACGTTTTAATTGCTGTGACATAAGCTTCCATTAGGAACGTAAAAGCATATTTTTAATTCCAACGATTGCAGATTTTAATATTTTGAATTTTAGGGATTAAGTTATAACGTTATATTTAGGTAGCTGGAAATAAAACCTTGTACTTTAAACATTGTTTTTATTTATGTAAAAGTCTAACACATAAGCAACCTTACATTAACGTCATAGATTAAAAATTACCATAACTCATTCAAAATAGCGAGAGAACCATTTCCGCCAACCGCCTTTGCTTTTCTCTGTCGTAACGATTGTGGCTTCCGTTGTAGGTACACTTGTTGTAGACTGACTAGAAGGTGGCTGACTTGAAGATGGTGGATTTGACTGCATTGTACTTGAAGATGCGATTGGCGGATTTGGAGTTGACTGACTTGTGATTGGTTGACTCGGAGGTAAACTTGAACTGGATTGACTTAGAAACGGCGATCGGTTCCAGATTGGTGGACTATCAACTGGCTGACTAACAATCGGTCGTAATGCATTCCACGGCTCCAAGGGCTTTAGAACTAGAGGAGAACCTTTTAGAACTGATTTAATTGGAAGTGGCTGGGCTTTTACTGGAACTTGACCTGAAAGTAAAATAAAATATTTCAACTGCGGAAAATTGAAAAACTTCAATCAGTATCTAAGAAATCGGCTGATTTGAGCCTCACATGAGGAATAAGATAGTCTAACGTAATATGGGCTGAAGAGAGACGAATGTCAAAATACCTACAAAAAGAGATTGAGTATAAAGAATAGTGGATGAAGAGTTTGAGATGTACAGGCATGGGGACCGAAAAAGAGAGAGATAGATTGTGTGAAAGATGTAATGAAAAAGAATGGAGTGAATGCTGCGATGACAAGTAGTAGGAATGAGTGCAAGCTTGGAGATCAGTGCTCGTTCCTTCTCTATATCTCTATAAGAGATTAGGACTGTTCACGCAGTGGGACATTCATAGGCTGGCATTATTAATGTATTTCACCTTTAGTTTTTACAATGATAACGATATTGACCATTAGTCCAGGTACCTTTTTGTCTTTGACTACTTAATTAATCCTAAGTATTAACTAATTACTTACCATATTTAGAATAACTTAAAGCTACTTATTATAATAATACGTATTATGTTTAAGCTTTATGTTTAAGTGGGGTCATCCAAATCTCATGAATTTACCGCCTTCTGGCTGACCTGGGAATTAAATCAAACAGAACTGTAACTATATTACCAGTCGCAATATCTGGCTAATGCATGATAAGAATATAATTTTTGAAGAAAATAATATAGTTGTTGATAGTAATCAGGACTTTAACAAAATATTTATAATAGAAAATTTACCTGATGCGAGATATTGCGAACATTTGGTACTAAATTGAAATGAAATGTTTGTGTTTCTGAAACCTCAACATCTATTCGTGATTCAATTGAATCGATTGAATCGAAATACATACGTCTTTCCTTTCTATGGCTAATAAAGGTTATTCCTTAAAATAGTACCACATAAACATTTACCTTTAAGACCACCAGCAGCTTCTTGAAACTCAGTAGGCTCTTCAATCTTTCCTTCAAACAAAACTAAACCAAGTTCATTATCCCTGATGAAGAACAGAAAAGGTCTGTCCACTCGCAGTTGTACTTGATCATTGATGAGAGGAACAACCATGGCTGCAGTGGCTGCGGCGGCTACTGTGCCTTTCTCGTCCACAGACATATGGACAGTGTGGTAGAAACTGTTTATGTAGGCTGAAGAACCTTCGATGATGCCAGAGAGGTTGGCTGATGGGGAGAAGAGGGAAGAGATGCGCATCTGAAATGAAAGGAGATTGTTCAAAGTATTTTTAAGTGTCGGGATCCAAGGCACATTGAATAATATCTTGAGACATCTTTATCTGTATGTTCCTGTCTATCATACTAGCATTGTTTTAAAACTCCATCTAATTATGGAAGCTGAAATGTTCTTGGTGGCCTAGCCGTTCAATGACCGGATTGTATGCACATAACAGGTTCAAACCCGAGCACGTACCGATATGACTTTTTCAAAGTTATATGTAGGTACTTTCTTAATTATTTTAAAACACCATTAAAAACGGTGAAAGCAGACATCGTGGTAATCAATGCTCTATATGGGAAAACTCTTTCCCTTTATGGGAAGAAGCCTGTGCCCAGCAGTATACCAGCAGTATTATTATAATGGTCTTGGAACATCTTGCAATATTCTTCTATTATATTGGATTAAACCGCGTAATATCTCAATTTGTGGAGGTTCTGCGTACGATTGCGTAGGTATACAATTTAAAGGCTAGAATTGTTTCTCCCAAAAACATGATGGCTATCAACACGTACTGTACCCGGCACGTAACTTGGCGAGAGTCGTTACGAGTTTATCTCATGTTTTAATGTTCTTATGAGCATAAATGCTTAAAAACAATATTATTTTTAAAGATCACTAGCAATGATACAGGTGAGCAATACAACTGTTTTTCTGTTGCACATAGAATATGTTGTATGTGAATACGCTCTCACTACTCCAAATTATTGCCAAGTTACTTACCGGCAGCTATAACTATGACGATCTACGATATAATGATTCATGAAGGAAACAATGTCTAATGACTTTTTACTCACATTTTTTAATGTTCCAATCATGTCATCACTGTATTCGACATCAAACTTCGGCATGGTGAGGATGACGTCACTTGGCTCCATCATTTTGGATATCTGAAGTAGCCCAATGTACGGCAGGTCGCGGATCAGTGCTATACCTGCGTCTCGGTCTTGGGGAACGAGCAGGATCATGGAATAACGACGACCCTGTAGAAAGACGGAGAATTATGAGCAACTAGCTGTGATCCGCGCTTTCACCCGTGTCAGGAGACCCCGTTATGAAATTTAAACTAAAAAAAACATTTTATTATTGTCTTTTATAAAAAACTTGTCCTGACAATAAAGAACATAAGTCCAGTCGTTCGAAAGTTATGCGCTTATCAAAACATTTGGCGATCCATTTTTATATAATAGAGATAAACTTAGATTGATATAGAACCTTTTCCTTAGGTTTCTGCAGGAAAGTATTCAAGAAACTGGCAAAGACTTATCTCTTATGCAAAAAAATGTAAGATTTTAACGTGATTGAAGACTTCAACTGATAAAAGCAATCTTCTTCCTGCCCTTATCCCATTCATATGGGGTCAGCGCAATGCGTATTTTCCTTCCATTCCTCTCTATTACTCGTCATCGCGGCATCCACTCCTTTCTTTCTCATATCATCTTTCACACAATCCATCCATCTCTTTTTCGGTCTCCCTCTGCTTATATACCCATCCACAGTCATACTTATAACTTGTTTAGTTTAGCTAACTGATAAAAGCAATACTTGTTTTTATTCAAGGTCTAATTTTCTCACAATTGCGAGCTTAGTAATTACTTGTAACTGTTATATAAGACACAGTAAACCACCTTGAAAGTCTCACTAATGACAAAACAATCTTACCTCAACTTCCCAGTTCAATAACTATGTATATGACTGATATGAATATGTAATAACAAATTAAATCGGGTTTCAAAGAAACAATAATAATAATAATTTAAATAATTTAGTACTTTTATATGTATTGTACTTGCAAAAAAAATGTAATAAAATTGAAAAAGATGAGGTATTGTCGAACTCCTGGGATCCGCAAACTACAGAAGTAGTGTGCTTAACGGAATTGTATATCTATCAAGAGCATGTATTTTCGCTAGCACCTGTGATCAATATTGATATTCTATCAAACAAATCTCAATTTAAAAATAAATACGAATGAAGCTGCCTTGACAAAGAATGATTTAGAAAAAAAGAGCTTTTCAGGTAATATTGAAAATCAATGTGGAAGACTAAGGATTTATCAAAGCATACACATTGATCGCACGGTTACTACTAAGTTGTTAAATTTATTTATTTAAATATGATATGTGATGATAAGATGAACAGTTGTGATAAAGATGATAAAGATTTTGGTCAAAATTCAATAGTTTTATCCTCCCTACCTGATAGGGCAGCTCCAAAGCATGTGCTCTTAAGTCCGCGATGTATGCGTATTTCAGTTCAGCCTGAAGATCCATCATGGCAACGGTCTTGCAGACTCCATCCCTATAGAAACAGTCTCCATGAGTCAAAGACGGATTGAACTCGTTCAACCAGCTGCTTTTGAAGTAAAGCGCATTCGTTACTAAAATCTCTGCAGTAGGGCTGATGTTTCCTGAAATTAAGCGGGAATCACAGTTAAAAAAAGAAAAGTCAAAGAAAATACTAAAAAGGATATTTATCAGAGTCTGAATAGCTATATTATTATAAATTAAAATGATTGCCAATTTAACTTCCAAACGACTGCAGCATTTTTTTTTTAATTTTACCGAATTCAAGGCAAGGTTTGCTTATAACGGCGAAAGCCTAATGGTTGGGGCGTCGGACTTGCGATCATGTGGTTGCTGGTTCGGATCCCACCCATTGCACTACCAACGTGAAGCCACTCGTAACACAAGCTGATGGTCTTTATTAAATTGTACATATAAATGCCCTAATAAGACCCTACAAAGCCGTAGTGGTGGTTATTTATTCTTCAGGCACGCTGCACTCAGCGGACTCAAGAGTTGTTTACGTCAAGCAAGGTTTCACATTATCGAAAGCAGTCGTGCCGGAAGTAAACAAAAGTGAGACAATCAGTAATCTTGTTTACTCATTTCTTTAGTGAACAATACAACTCTAATCATGAACGGACAATGCCTATCATTATGATATCAGCATTTTATATGGACCTCATAATCGTGTCTAATAGGGACCTTCCATCATACTCAATCAATAATAAACCGAATTACTCATCTACTCTTTTCATTCATAGCCAAGGAGATTTCAACCTATTGTTGAATAACAAACCCATTATAAGATACTCTATTAGGTATAGTCTCTTCTATTGACTTACCATCATCAACGATAAATGGAATGAGTCCTTTAGTCTTCGCCTTAACCCAACCATTGATGGCATCTGCAGTGGCCTTAGGTTGTTTGAAGTCCACTTTATTTACTTCAGAGTTATACATGAGCTTCAAGACCATCTCGAAATCTTTCTTCAGTTGTACTTTCTTTCCTACAAATAATCCGTTTGCATTTTCTAGGGTTGCTGATGATGAGTTGGCCTGGAAATAGCGAATTTGAAGATAACATGAATAAAACGCATCCTAGATCATATGTGCCCCATGAATTGTAATTTGCATCATTTTTTACTTTAAAACACAGCATAAGTAGGTATTTAGATAAAAAATATTGTAATAAGGACCTTGGGTTTTGACACGATTTTATCTGAAGCAAGTAATTTAAACGCATATGTAATTAAATGCATACGGTCTTTTATAATAAATAATACTGGCCTATATACGTCCCACTGCTGGGCACAGGCCTCTTCCCATATAGAGAAGGGATGAGCATTGATCACCACGCTTGCTCATTGCGGGTTGGCGATTTCAGATTCCAATATTTGGAATCCAGGTTTCCTCACGATGTTTTCCTTCACCGTTTGTCAATGATGTCTTAAAATGATTAAGAAAGTACATATAACTTTGGAAAAGTCACATTGGTACTTGCCTGGGTTCGAACCTGCAACCATGTGCATGCGAATCCGGTCATTGAACCGCTAGGCCACCACGACACGGTCTTTTATTTTATTCAAAGTAGGATCAAAACAATCTTAACGGTTATCTTAAATTTATCTCTTGAGTTGACCTTCACACTAAATTCATAATTGTTGCATTCTAAATCGGGGCATTTAGGCGAAAAAATAATGAGTCATAATCCTTCTGTCTATGGAAATACCTGCTTCAAGTCTATAATTGGAACGCCTGCAAAACCTGTTCCCATTTCAAATAGGTTCCCTGAATTGATGACGTTAGGAATATTCCATTAAAACGACTGGACGATTTTATAACTTGCGTCAAAAGTGGTAGAGTGCATTTCACAAAAACTTGCCCCCGGTTTTTGAAAGACTTTAATACAAAACCTCATTGCGAGAGCTGAATTGGTTGGAAACCTTTTTGACAACCAATCAAGATAATGATTAGTTGATTTTAAATCTGAATAGACCGGAATAAACCAGATCAACATTTACAACCGAGGGGTCTGTTTTAAAAATTTTAATAATTTCATGACCCTCTTAGTTGACGGTCTTTAAACGGTTCCCAGGCGGTATCAGAACCTTATTTGTGGACTGTAGATGAAAAAAATAAGAAAACTTTTTTGCAATGATGATAATTACCAGTATACCAAAATTAAAAATGCATTTATCGATACTTAAACACAAAAGACAAGAATTATTTTGGTTCATGTGTATTTTAGTCCATCATAAAAAGGTAAGAAGGTCAAGACGATGTTATTAATAATATTGCAATACAAAAATATGTTTTTCTCGCATTAGGATATACATAAATATGCGAATGACAACACGAAACCTTCCGGTATAAACCTCAAATATTAAAATGACGACTGACCACAAAATGTATTTTAAATCTAAATAAGCGATCTGTTTCATCTGATTTTTTAGAATAACGATAGTTCTTAGAAGACGACTAGGAAATTTTAAAGAACAAATTCCTCTCTCAGCTTCCATTCACTATTGATCCAATTTCTTATTTTCCTTATACGTTCCAAAAAGCAAACTATACGTATAACTTAGCGTTTATCAAATACTAACTATTGCCTGCAGCTCCGCCCGCATGGGTGCATCATTATAATAATGTAAAAGATATACTGAACTACGTTATTCCCGCGGGCCGAATGAACTTCGTATCGTGGCAAAAAGTAGCCTGTCCTTTCTTAGGAACTAAACTATCTTAATACAAAGTTTCATCCAAATCGGTTGGGCAGTTTAGCCGTAAACATAACAGATAGTTATTTTCGCTGTTAATAAAATATTTACCTGCAAAGCTTTCAAATACATGCTCAACTCGTCCCTAAAGTCGTCTTTTAAAGGTGAAAGCCTCAAAGCAGTCTTGATTTCTGAAGCAGTGGTCCCTTTTGCTCCCTCCAGCAACATAGCCAGAGTAGACTTGATACTGGCTGGTGATACCATCACGTTGCCTTTCTTGTCTTCAGCCGCGTACCGAAGTAAGTCGATGTCGAAAAAACTGAGACGAGATTTCGGCTTTCCATTCTGACAGTCCAGACTTTGGATGGAAGCGAAGACAAGAACTGGAATACCGAAAGATAATTATTTTAATTTAGTAGCATAACAATCTCTGGTGGGTTTTGTACCTGGTTTTTCCTACACGGTTTAACTAATTACATCTGTTGTGTCTATTAAACAATTTTAGGGTTGAGTATCTTGTCAAAACTGAGTAGCTACATATATTTATTTCTTGATACTTGACACTTTAAAGTCACCTTAATGAACCTTAAAGTACCAATAAATAAATCTATATATTTAGTTTAGTTTTTTTTTAATGTTTGTTTACACATGTAATCGATAGACCATGGAACAGGCGATAACTAAGTGAAAAACCCAAATTCTGACGGAAGTCATTACTCCACGCGGACGAAGTCGCGAGCAAAAGCTAGTATATAATAAGTAGTTACTTGTTTTTTTTAATCGATATATGCATTTTTTTGACAACATGACATTTAACGGTAACTTAAACTGATAGGCGTTTCCGTATTCAGCCAACGGAACGTTCTTGGCTACAACTTTTATTTTTTGTGTGTTTCAAACTAAAATAGCAATATGTATAAAAAAATTATGTAGGTTACGTGCCTTACTATTTATAGACCGAACTATAGAGACGTTTCTCTTATCAAGAACTGAAAGATATTTGTCATTCTTCAGATCAATAACTACGAATCGAGATATGCATTATAAACTCCCATTCAATTACTATTTCATGGCAGGTTCACTGATATAATACAATTGTCAAGATAAACATTATGAAAAACAAACGGTAGATACCTACTATCTTTTTTTTTGGCGGTGGTAAAGGCTATTGCCTTCAACCCACGCTGAGGGCACAGCGTGGGGATATGTCGGACTTGCACAGACTAAAAACACCCCGGTCCCGTCCTTGCCTTTGCTGGAGCCGCGGGATCACTTACGCAAGCTCTGCGCAACTCCAGCAGGAGATACCTACTACATAGGTAGTTATTATGTGTATTGTCTGAGGTCCAAAATTATAAGATACGCATTAAGAATAATTCCAATTAATCTACACTAATATTATAAAGAGGAAAGATTTGTATTTTTGTGTGTATGTTTGTAAGGAATAAACAAAAAAAACTACTGTGTCATTTTCAAAAACTCTTTCACCATTAGAAAGCTACGTTCACCCTGAGTAACATAGGCCTGACTTTTTTGATTGATATATATTTTTTACAAAAAAATTTTGGTACTGCGGGCGGAGTCGCGGGGAACAGCCAGTAATCTTTATACTGAAATTATAAGACTAAAGAATTTGTTTGTTTGGTTGAACGCGCCTATATCAGGAACTACTGGTCCGATTTGAAAATTATTTCAGTGTTAGCTGGCCCATTTACCGAGGAAGGATATAGGTTATTTTTTGCCGTAATAACACACACACATACGCGAGGGAGTCGCATAAATCATTATAAAAATGTAAAATCTACACTGAACTAGATTTTCCCTTCGGCTCCGGCTGCTTTCACCTCAATTATCACGAAAATAAGTAGTCGTCCGTACAAAGTTTCATCAAAATCTATTAAACGGTTTAACAGACAGACAGTTTCGCAATTATAATAATAGTGAGTATTCAACTGTGCGGATTTTTCCACTCTTTTTATAATCAATTTAAAAATAATTATTTCTCAAACTTATTTTGAGTGATGCACACGATGAGCTGTTGTCTTGTTTGATATAAAAATATGAATAAACAGAATAAGTATGAATTTGCAAATCTGATCTCTTATTTAAGATGGTAATTTTACAGTTTTGAACACAAACATCGTATCAAAATACATACGATAATATAAGATTATCAGTTTTTTATAACATTGTTAAGTATTAAATCAATTTATATTAACGTAAAGATCTTTATGTGTTAAGATGGACGGAAAATAAAAAACACCAAATACACTCAAAACAAGTAGCTTATCAGAAAACAGTTATAATATTTTGAATGTACTTACCAATAGCTATAACCGACCGCATTTTGTCAACGTTTTGAAAATATTCACATAATCAAACAAAACAAAAGAGAGTTCGCTAACTAAACAACCATTTGCGAGATGGCTTGTAAACAGACTGACTTAAAATCGTATAGCAGACCAGAAACAAGGTGTGACGCACCTTATTATTAATACGACCTTTTCCTACCATAACGAGTTGTAAACTAAGGGGTATTTACGTATAAACCTGATATCAATTCCAATTTTAATTTGGTTTTTGTAGGTATTTTTTAAAAACAGAATCCGTAACCGATATTTGAATTTGATTGGGTTTATAGAATAGCTATTGGTTTAACTGTTTTGTTCGATGTTCGACAATCAAAGTGAACAGTCAATATTTTGTTTCGAACCATGCTTTTCGCAGTGAACTTGGTTTAATTAAAAATAAACATCATAATGTAAACAAATCGAAGAAAGTTATCAAGCTGTAGCGTGCTACGAGTATTTAAATAATTTTCATACTATATTCACATAGTTTTATTTGCTTAAATTTTCAGGTTATAAAATTACTACCGCGTGGATATATACCTGGCTAGTCTTAAAGAAGTCAGAAGAAACCCAGCGTTCTCAGAAGAATCAGGCCTCATCATACTTACTCGGGAAGACGTCTACCGCATGAAATCCATAAAAAGCATATATAATACGTACCGTACTTAAAATCATTGTACCGACACTAATTTTATGACTTCCAAATAACACCTATTTTAAGAAAAAACGTATACATGCGGAAGTATTTCAAGATCACAGTTAATAACAGAGACGTAGGCTAAACTCCAAAAAGACGATGTTACCTTTTAAGTAACGAAGATCTTATCTTCTTTGTAGGTTAAATTTAGAAAACAATGGTAAGACTGATCAAAATGCTCGTAATTTTGAAATTACCTGACGCTCTGGATTTTGCAATAAAAGCTTTATCATTTTTTTTATAATATTTCGTAAATAGTACCTACCTACCTTTTTTTTGTCGGGTGAAACTCGGGGATATGTCGGACTTGCACCACTTGCACCGACCAAAACCACCCCGGTCCCGTCCTCGCCCTTGCCGAAGTCGCGGGATCGATTACGCAAGCTCTACGCAACACCCGCAGGAGTACCTACCTACCTAGTATAGCAGCTTAGACCCTAAGAAAGCATAAAAGCTGTTTTCAGCGCATCATTCAAAGAAAGATTATAAAAAAATCATGATTTTGAACACCAACCCGCAATGAGCAAGCGTGGTGATCAATGCTCGTTCCTTCTCTATTAGGGAAGAGACATGTGCCCAGCACTGGGACGTTATGTAAACTGGTATTATACTATTTGTTCTTAATGCATTGCAATGTAAAATGGCAGACTTTATTGCCTTAGGCATTCCCTACAAGACAACCAATGTGTAAAGATTGTATGGCGGGTGCAGTAACATTGAGAGTGGTTGTTAGGGTAGTTATAGGTATAGATTAGGTAGAAACAGTATATTTTTTATTTTACATATTAAAATCCATAAATAAATACAAATTCCATAGATGTATATATTAGTGCAAGTAAAACACATATTTATCACAATCATCGTATATTATTCGAGTTCATCAAACGCACGAACAATGGCACTGTTTAAGTATTTTGTCTCCGAACATTGTTAAGTTATCAGTAGGTAACAAATTGTCATTTAACATAAAGAAATCTTACATTTAATAATGTCTAGAGCAGACCTACTTAAATACTATTTTGTGGAGAGTCGATTGTCATTTAGTAAATCAAGCCGGAAGTATGATAATAGTGTGACGTATACAACGCTTAAAAAGTTTTGAGAGCTAGATATATTTTTAGTGTTTTCTGGCTTTTGAATGCTATCGATAAGTAAAAGAGATTTTACCACAGGCTTATATAATAACATCTGTCTCTTGCATAGTGTTGCGATTTTAAAACATGATTCCGCTCTCTTATTTTGATGTTTGGGGATGCTTAATACGGGAGACTATTTTATACAAGTTTGAAGGCGCCATCAGCTAAGGAGGGATCAGCTACACGACCAGTGAAGAGGAGTTGTCTTGTCGCCTCATCTTGGATGAAGAAGAGGAACGGCTTGTTGGCTACAACCTCTGCGTTCGCTTCGGTGTCTTCGCCGAATTTGTTCACTAATGATATTTCTGGAATGGGAAATGGTATTAGTTTTTAATGTCCAACGTGTTGGCGTTGTAAAATGTGGAACGAGTTGAAAAAGCTCAAATTATTTCTTTATGGTATAGGGATCTTCTCTAAAAGCAGTATACTTTGGACGCGGTGAAGGGTGGACGGATCAGGGTGCTGTCCGTGGAGCTATTGATGCTTGAACAGTGCGACTTTGTAGCCTTTTCAAATAAAAAGTCTTCATTTTAAAATTAGAGAAAGAAACTTTCTCTTAGCACTGGACAAAATTGAATACTTCCCATTTTAAAAATACGTTTTTTTTTCAAATTCTGCATCCAAAGTATTAAGTACTTATTTGAATAAAACCTAGCATTATCTAGTATTTTAGGTTATTTCACTTGTGATTTGAATATTAACTAGAAACTACAAAAATATTACGTTAGATTTTTTTTTAGTCTAGTTCCACATTTCTTAATTATACATACCTGTGGCGGAGTACGCAATACTTCCGAGCTCGTTGACTTCGATACCCGACCTCTGCAGTACTTTAGAGACCCTGAGTCGCTGGTGCAGGAGCTGACCACGAGCGATGCCCGGGAATGATGCAGTCTCCTCGAACGCTTGTCTCACACCCAACTAAATAAATAATAGTAATAAATAAATGTGGACAACATCACATACATTGCTCCGAATCCAAAGTAAGTAGCTAAAGCACTTGTGTTATGGAATCCAGAGACAACGAAGGTACCACAAACACCCAGACCCGAGGCAATGTAGAAAAGTGTTTTTCTACATTGACCCGTCCGGGGATCGAACCCGGGACCTCAGAGCTGACGACACCGTGAAAACCGGTGTGTACGCCACTCGACCACGGAGGTCGTAGATTACTAGATAGACTAGACATTATAAACAGCGGATTTATTAGAAATCACTCATTCTTCTTACTCATTAGCCCCCTTTAATATTCCAAGTTAAGTTAACCAATGGTTAAGTAATCCTAAGGTTTCAAACTTCGGTAGAACACAACAGAAATTTTAAAATCTTACGGGCCAGTCTTTAAAAAAATTTAAAGACGCATCAATTTAAATTGACAGTTAATATTAATTTGCCATGTAAAATCAAGTAACGTAAATCCGAAGCTTACTTCAAACTTAATTTAGATATATTCCCTGGTTTCTTACTGTCGTTTATGTAGAAAAGTTTTTTAAATTATCTATAATATGTACGTATTTTGAAATATATAAGTACCTATACTACCTATGTTTATCAGTGGTCTGGTTGTCATAGTACAGGCTCCGCCTAGTTTGGGATCGGATGGCCGTGTGTAAATTGTCCCAAGGTATTTAAAAAAAATATATATATATGTATAATGATAAGGTTAATGCAGTAATGACCAATTATTATAAATGGATAAATCGATACTCAATTACGAGGTTATTAAATTACCAAATTAGCCTCATTTTTGCCCTTAATAGGTACATTAACAGCTGTTTTGGGACTAAATTTCGTTGAAATCTATTAAGACCATTCAACTAATTTGCTGCTATAGTCACATGAGCGACAAAACCCAATTTATTTCAAAGTCAACTAATGACATTAACGCTTTCGTAAATTAAAAAAAGCACGTTATTATTATATGCTATTTTGGAAGACGTAAAATTCCGCGACATTTCCAATAAACATAAAAGACTTAAGTCGATAATACCAAACCAGTTCCAAACTAACAATGAAAACGATATTAATATGAAAACTACTTTTATAAATTTATAAAAGTAAAATACTAATAAATTACTTGGTAAAAATATCCAAATTACTTTCACCGGGGGTATAAAACTGGTGAAACGTGAACCCTACACGAATTTTCTTACCTCTTTCAAAACACCGTCTAACTGCGAAGTGTAGTCGAATTTGAACTTGGGCAGGGTGACGTCAACCTGGTATTCGCGAAGGTTGTTCAGCTCCAGACGAAGGTCGCTGAGGTCGTTCAGGACGCGGGGAAGACCCATCAGGGAGTTGGGGACTATAATATACATGGCGTACTTGTTACCCTGCAAATGAAGTTACATAAATTACATTTCCATTTTTTTTATTTTGTTTTCCGGCTATTCTGGGACTGTGCAGCCCCAATATCATTGCGACCGTCATCGATCTATTGTGATCGCCGCTGTTATCTTTACAGTTCGCCACCAAGTCCTACATCCACTAGGTATCGCAGTAGCTTTTGGGGGGCGATATGTTTTACATCCTGTGGGCCAAGGATATGTTTGCCCAGGTGTAAACTACGCTTGCGCATCAAAGGTCCACAGTCCGTCAGACATTTCCATTACCATTGTATCAGATATTTCAAAAACATTGAAGCTATATTTAAAAATCCATATAAAATACGGTATTAAGCTGAGTCCGGTGAGACTGAAGAAACTGAGAAGTAGTATTAAAAATTCAAGAAGACCCTTATAGAAAATATATTTTTATATTTGGACATCTGCAAGCCTGTGTCTTTATAACTACAGTTCTTAATTTTTGGCCTAGGATGAAATTGTCAAAAAATCATTGTATACGTTGAAATATGATGTATTGATTTGAACATTTTAGACGACTGAATGACTGGATAACTGGACCATGATCGAACAGCATTTATTTGATTATGACGAAGATGACCAGCTTTCTTATCCTAACTCACAATAAAATTCTATACTAATGTAATACTTATAATCAGGAAGAGAGTCGTATGTTTGCTGCATCTAAACCTCACTGCCTTGATAACATCTTTGAATTCAAACGAGGAAATTATATGCCATGGAACTTAATATGCCAATTTATTGACCATCCTGCTTATCTAGTGGTTAGTGATCCTCGCTGTCAAACCGAAGGTCGTAAGTTCGACGGCCACCCAAAACAAATCTTTCTGTGGTGAGCATGATATTTTGTTCTGCGTCTGGGTGTAATTTATCCATAATATGTATAAATTGAACCACGATTTAGCAGCAGCTGGGAAACTGATTCCCAGAACACAAGCTCTGCACAGTTTGGGAACAGATGGCCTTGTGGCGTTGTCGTAAGATATAAGGACAACTCCACATCTCTATTGAATATTCTAGAACTTACAAGGTACGGTAGCCTTAAGATCTTGGCGTCGTATTTCGAGGACTCGACGTAGAAGAATTTGTTGTTGACGTTCATGAAGGGAATGGACTTCTGTATTTTGGGAGACACGTAGAACGGTCCGGTTTTGGTCGCGTTTGGCGCGAACTGGTGGCGCCAGCTCCCCTTGAAGTATAAGGTGTTGAGGACAAGGACCACCATGCCGGCGACGTCATCTACGAAGGAAAAATAATCTTAAGTATGAAATCACTTACAATCTAGCGTTATTTAACTTAAGATATTGGATAGATATTATAGTGTGACTAAGTCTTACTGTACCTATACCTGTAGCAGCGATAGCCTAATGAGTGGGGTATTGACTTGCGATCATGTGGTCGTGTTTTGAATCCCACCCTATAAAACAACCAACCACCCAAAAAACCTAATTCTTGACTGATTGTATAAAAAAAATATTGTGTAGTCCATCTGCTAACGGCGCATATAATATTTAAATAGAACAGTCTACATACAGCTAGAATAATGACCCTGTGAAAATATTTAATGACAAACATTAGATGATTCAGATAGAAATTACATATTAAGTACCTACTATTCAATAACATTGCCATGACCCCTTTATGTCCATTGTGTCAACATCCGTCTTTTTTCATTTATTTTTACCTTTTGTACCAACTTCCACGTATTTCCACAATATTTAAAAAAAATATTAAAAAAAAAAAAATGTGTTGTATGAAAAAACGATATTATCTTTAGATGAAGAATTAGTATGGTCATGTCATACGCCTACACTCCTGAGTATAATCATTTATTTCCCAAAGTCATTTTTCACGCAAAGTTTGATTTAAAAACGACGACAAAAAGCAACTACTCAAACAGGATATTCAAGTTCTGGACCGAAGAACTTAAGATCATGTCCAAAACTAGCTTCTTCTAAGCAATAAATCATATTTTCATATCTCTATGCGACATCCTATCAAAACAAGGTAGCTGTGAGTTATACAAAACCGACTCTTATCAGATCAACGTTTGTTGGTTTATTGTGACAAACAGCATGTACTACCATTTATGATTCAAAACAGAATTCACCGGAACTTTTCTGTTCTGAGTCACTAATTACTGTGGTTTTTAAATAGGATTATAAAAGGTCATGGCTTGCGTGCCTTTGATTAGAATTTATTTACTTTGTAGCAATTTAAACTGTACTCCATAAATAGTTATAGCCTTGAGAAAATTGGCAAAGTAAAAAAAAAAAGTCCAAAGTAAGTAGCTAAAGCCCTTGTGTTATGGAATCAGAGACAACCGAACAACAACCCGAGACAATGTAGAAAAGTTTTATTCTACATTGACTCGCCCGGGGATCGAACCCGGGACCTCAGAGTTGGCGACACCTTGAAAACCGGTGTGAACGCCACTCGACCACGGAGGTCGTAAAATAAGAATAGTATTATTTTTTGGGAAATTCAGGTGCCATGCCAGCAATGACAATTTGATATCCATCCAACGTTATGATAAGTATTTTTTTGCTCTTAGCAACCAATTTGTTGCTATTCCAGTTTGATCTTTTTCGGTCACTGATCCGAACTTAACGGTATTAAAAGTGCCAAATTCGTTATCATTATCTATGCGTCGTACGTTTCAATGCGTATCTGCAAAAACTCATAATAAATTGTCAAAATTAAATGTTTTTTTACTTTACCAAAGAAAAATAAATATTTCGCTATTTAGGCATAAAACAGTAAAATACTTTTCCAGTACTTCTGGATGCCTGATCCTGACTGATGAGTAGCAGTTCTAGCAGTAGTCCCAATGTATGATGTAGGTAAGTTTGACTACATCCGTGCAGATTCGAGTAGAAATTTTACCAACCTTCGTCCACCAAGGTGGGTATCCTTCCTTGAGTGATATCAGAGACCCATAAGTTGATATCTTTGGCGGCGGCAGCAGGGTTGTAGAAGTTAACTGTCTTCAGCTCAGTCTTGTAGAACTCCTGGGCGATGGCCGCGAACCGCTGTCGTGGCTGAGCATCATCACCAATGTAAATGCGGCTTCCGAGGTTCAGGATGTATTGAGGGGATTGTTTCTGGAAATATATGAAAGTTTTAATACCAAATTACAAACTGTTTTTGCAACTATCACTGGAACAGTTTAAGATGAAACAAAATAATGTCAATACCAAACGTATATCTAACTTGTATAGATACCTTTTAGAATAAACGAACTCAAGTCTCAAAGGTCTGAACAATCACCATAAAATACGTCATGTTAGTATCCATTCGGTTATGAAGTACTACAGACATAAAACATTATTCAAAGATGCAGATTTACCTTCTACAAGAGGAAATAAGGTACCTACTTAAAATAGCACTCATGCGATTTCCAGTTTGACGAGCTATAACATTCAAGTGACGTCATGAGGTGAAGGCTCTTGGGCCATTTTCAGGGTTTATCAGACGGATGAATAAGACAAGTCACTGTCTACCTCGTCTGACGTTTAAAATCGACATTGTATGAACTCAACTAGAATAGTTCCTCGTTTTAAACTTGTAATGTTTCGGTCCTGTTATGTGTTTAATATGAGGAGCATCGTCCACTGTAGTCTACCCAAAAAAGGTTTACATCCGATTACCGCCCATCAATTTTATTCCTTACAAGTAAGAATCCAAGTAAACTTCCAAATAAATGTTACCTGGTACAACCTGATTCAGTATACCGTTCAGTACTGTCTTTAGATCGCTAACCAAACAGTTGACATACAAAAATATTTACGTTAATGTAAAGGCTGATTCTTTAATCGAGTTAGCTGATAACTTTAATCGACGGAATATTTTTTCAATTTGACAATTGTTTCATATAAAAACTGAGAAACGTCATTTTATTCCTCAAATCAAAGTCATCTGGCCATGGAACAGCCAGGTCTTTTAATAAATTGTGTATATTTTTTGTTCTTAGTCAAATCAAATTTAATCATTACAAGCAAAACTTAAGTATGACTTATAAGACTATTAAAACGACTTGTTAAGTATGATTACAATGAAAGGATTGATTGTTCGACGTATTGACTAGTAACTACTCAATTAATTTCAGCAATGTAATGATCTGTATAATGTTTAGTACTAACTCTACTGCCTGTCCTGTTTGGTTCAGATTTACTGGGGTAAGATAGCCTTCGAAAATGCCTTTTACTAACGCTTTGGTACTTAAAAAGAAGAAATGCTATATGTATGGATATGTTATGCATACAACTAAAATGATTGCTACGAATTCGGATTCCGAGCAAATCTCATTTGCGTTCCAATCCAAATTCCCATGCTGATAACATCATTTGAGATCAGACGCTTCAGTGTGTATTTTAAAATAATTCTCAGGAATTCGCAGATAGATTTAATTATTACATTTCTGCATCTGCTGATATTCGTTTCGCGGCTTCTGCACTTTTTTATTATACTGACTTTTTAAAAATCTGTAGTTTTTATGTTGCACTGCATGTAATTGAATTTTCTAGATAATTATATAATTCACAACTTACTTGCAGAGATTCTATGATAGTGGAGAACTTCCTCCTGACCAGGTTTCTGTCTAAATCGAAGCCGAGAACAGAAGAGAGTTCGTTCTGTGTGATTCCTGTAGCCGCCTCGGTGAGGATAGCCAGAGCTAACTTCAAACCTAATGGTGATAGAAGGAAGTTCTCGTCTGATGATGCAGCTACGCGCTGAAAAAAAAACATAAGTATTATTAAAAGCACTCATTTTCAGCAAAATAATTTTGGCGGTCTGACTACTGTAATTTCAAATCCTGTTGATAAAATATAGGTTTTTCATACCGGAAGCCATTGAGCGCTTCTATCTCAAAACTGAGTGGTATGTTCCAAAAAATCGAAAGAAAGTTTAATAAGAGGTCAAGTTCGCTGGATTTCGGACTTGCTTCAGCTATTTACAACATTCTCAATTTGCTTTACCACGAGTAAGTACATTCTTTAGTATTTCTTGATAAATCTTCTCAATAATTACCTTAGTCAGCGTCCAATCAAATTTATCGTAGTCTGCGGGCGCCGGGCTGAAGTTATCACCAGAGTCCCAGTAGTCGGGGTCGACTAGTGTCTGGTTGATGTCAGCGACTGGTCTGACCGGTGCAACCTGCAAGCTGGGTGGGGCGGCTAGACCAGGCTTGCCTCCAAACACGGATTCCAAGAGTTGAGGGTCGATTGGAGGAGTCGCTGATGCGCATATTGTGAGAGTCGCTGTGGAAGGAATTCTGGGTTAGTGGAATTTTAAAAGGACTGACGTTTCTCAGACTGAAGGTGGATCAAACAATAATTACCGAATACGAACTGTTTTAACAGGTCATTGTTATTAATAACGCCCACTCAATCGGAGATCAATATTCATATTTCTTTCGAATTGAGATTGAGTAGGGTATATCGTCGAATTTAAAAATTGCTTTTAAAACCATGAGCCTTTTCTCGCAGCTCCGCCCTCGACTTCAATATTCTTTTTTTTATATATATTATTGATTGTCACCCTTGGATTAGTGAATCTTTCCAAAAGTAAAAAAAACAAATCGGTTGTAATATGCAAACAAGCAAACAAACAATAAAATCATTCCTCTTTATAATATTAGTATTGATATTGCAGGGTAGAGAGTGGTGTATGCTTAGTACTATGTTTAATTATATTACAGCGTAAGTAAGTATATCGCATATTCAGGCTGCTGAAAACTAATTAAGGAATATAGTTTTTGTCTGTCTTCTCCTTTTCGAGTCGATGGTACTCTTTTTTTAAACAATCAAAAGACATTTAAATTTGATGCGCTCAATAGTTGGCCACATTAACTACGGTGTTATTATTATTTATGCTGTTTTGTCACACTTTGTAGTTTTATTTTTATTTACTATTCATAATAACAATTTAATTCATTAAATACGATGCATTAAGCGATAATAGGATGGCAGATTATTTCTTTATTTTATTTCTCTACATTTATGATCACATAAATTAAATAATTTTATTTTTAATCGAATAAAGAAATACAGGTGGGTTTGTAATATTTTTATTTACTTTGGCATGTCGTATTAAAGTTGCCATTTAAATATAACTATTTTATCTAATTTTCTGCTTCAGTTGAGCCGTAATCAAAGTATTAAATTGGCAATTACGTTTTAGATGACATAAAATAAAAGGTTTTTTCATTTCTCTTTTTCTCTGCAAATGGAACATAATTTCGATGCGTATCACATATTTTCAGGGTTAGGTATGCATACTCCTCACATTTTGGGAAAGCATAGGTACCTTCCATATCTTTTCTCCCCATAAACCTTTGAATACTCGTAGATACACAGATACAAGTTACTTTTTCTATGCAATAAAATATATGCAAAAAACTTAAAAATCCTAAAATCTAAGACACGAAAAATAATTATTATTAACTGTGCAAATAACAAATACGTAACAACAGCTAAAATAAATAAATAAACAGCGTACATACAATATCGCAGTGACCTACATCTATAATTACATATGGTAGGTATACGAGAACACAATGTTTATGTCACGTACCAATAAATCCTAATAAATTACCGTCACCGGTGTGAAATGTTGGTTTTCCACTGGAAAAACCATTAATTTACCTGCATGTAAATTCTAAATTATGAATAATACCTACGATTTGCAATAGTGCGTGAGTTTACGTTGATGTTTTATAGAGAATGTGTTTTACCATTATGTAACATTCGTTTTCCCTGGGACATAGCCTGGTGCATATATTAAAATAAGCACAATATTTATACATTCACTAGCTGACCCAGCAAACGTTATACTGCCATATAAAAAACATCTGGAGAGGGCCAACCCCTTAGGCCACCACTTAGAGGTGCGAAAAATATATGTTGGTCGATTCGACCTACCCGATATGCACACAAAATTTCATACAAATCGGTCTCGCCGTTTCGGAGGAGTTAGGGAACAAACATGCGACACGGGAATTTTAAATATTAGATATATTCTAGAAACTAATTTTATTGCGCTTAATACTAAAATGAGCATAAAAGGCACAAATAAGAACTATTTTCTATTCAGCCAGTGCGGTACGTGTTGTCCATGTTGTTATTACATACAAACCGGTTTTCCTTATTTTTTGTCTTGGGGACTAACGCTAAATAATCATACTTGTATGCGTATATCATACTGTGATGACGCGAGCTAAAACAATCTGGTTTTGATGCAACATACATAGGTGCTTTTGAAATGTCTGGTCATAAGAACGTAGCGTAGGATCTTAGCCCTTAAAAGAAAAAAACAACAAGTAAAGAAATTTAATTGCCAAAAAAACCGGCCAAGTGCGAGTCGGACTCGCGCACCGAGGGTTCCGTACAAATCTAGGTTTTATTAGATATATGATGTAACTAAAAATTTACGGTTTTTGCAATTTTTCCTTTACTATAAGACGTTACTTCGTACCAAATTTCAAGGTTCTAAGTCTACGAGAAGTACCCTGTAGGTTTTGATTCCCGTGCGAGTTTCGAAAATTTGCGGAAATTTGCGGCATAAACGGCTGTATCTTTTGATTGCTTTGGCTTAGGAGTTTGATTTTTTCACAGCTCCAAGAGACAGTACCTAAGCCTGAGTATTGGATGTAAATTTTAGCTTGATACCTCAACGCGTTCCTTAGAAAAACGGTCTTGACAAACGTAAGGACAACAAAGTGATCCTATAAGGGTTCCGTTTTGTCCTTTTAAGGTACGGAACCCTAAAAAATGAATTAAATACAAAATGATCATGAGCTGTTTGCTGAGCTATGAAGAGGTTTTTTTTTGGGAATAGACTTTTCGTTTGTAAAAAGCTTACTAGCATTGTGGGTCACACTTATAACACATACTTGCTAATATTCTTGTTAATCGCCATACTATTTTGTTTTCTACTCATCAATAATTGGAAATAAAAAAGAAAAAAAAGCAATGACAAAAACTTGATAAAAACCTACCTATAAAAATTAATTCAAGAATTAATAATTACTTGATGGTTAAAAACATATTTTCTCTCAATCAAAAAGCAAATATTTTTTACTGATATACCTAATCTAAAAAAAAAAATTATTTTATAACAGTTAAAAAAAATTCTAGGTAGGTAGTGTATTTAATTTTATGTATTAAAATATATGTTTATCACGTGTAATTTAATATAATGGATATTTTATGCACGTGACTAGGAGTAAACATATCGCCAATACATCATATTGATAAGTCAATGACCTTAGATTAACCAGTATTATAGATTTAATGTAGATACTTGTATAATTTGTAACGGTTTACGACATTTTCCTTAGTTTATATATGGCAAAGAAAGGCACTTGTTAACATTTTAACTTGTCATACATCTACTTGTTTATATACCTACCTATATAAAAATTAATCCCTATCTCCAAGGGAAATTCACTGCATGACGCGTGAATGGTTAGACCAATTAATTTCGCAATTATTTTTGTTGTGTTTGTTAATCAGAGAAGGCTCTTACGACAGAAAAAAAGTAGCGTAAACATTAAAACCAAAACTTAACGATCATTCAATATTTATCTATTTTTTTAACTTATTCATCATTTCATAATCTATTTATTACAAAAGTTATATATACAATCTATAGCTAAACCTATTAAACTTAACTGATCTAAAAAACTTAGGTGTAAGATAAAGAAAACTATCTATAAAAAGAAGACTTGCTAACCATTATTAAGTAAAATGGATTACAAATAAATAATAATTTCCCTTGGAGATAGGGATAAATATTTTAGAAATTATTGTATAAGTTTGTATTTTATTTTTTCTTTTTTTTTATGCGTCGCATGTGGTGAGAGTAAAATGCTTTTCTTTCTGTCTTTCTATCATTAACTTTCCTAATGTTTGACTTAACTTACTGTTAGAGTTGTTAGACATGACTAAGTCTGTCAAGTCAGCTAGTCAGATATTAATGCAGCATCTCATCTGTCTAGCTTTTTCACAAGCTAAGTTGGGGTCGGCAACTAGTCTTACCAGATTTAGCTCAATATCGTGTATCATGGAGCAACTGCCTATCTGACCTCGACAACCCATTGCTGGGTAATACATAATGGTAATACAGTAAGTATACCAAAGACTGGTTGTAAGAATAATAACTTAGCGACTGTCAAAGATCGCATGACAGACGGAACCAACGGCTTAACGTGCTTTCCGAGTATTTCACAAATGGTCACCCATCCATGAAACTACTGCGGCAAGCGCGGCTTAATCTTTGTTATTTTCAAATCTTACGGCTTACACATACCCCTGATATGATATAAATGCAGAAAGCTATAATTATCCACTTCCATACTTTCAGTCTTAACTTTGTGCTTTACTAATATCATACATACTAAAGCAACTCTGTCTGTTACGCATTTAGACTAAAGCACTAATCCGATTTTGATGAAACTTGGTACCTTGATACGGAATAGTGTGGGTCCCAAAAAGCAGCTTGTGCAATTTTAGCCAATGTTTAAAATTACAAGGTAGACATCTAAGGTCTAGACAAAAATAAGTAAGTTAGACAAACAAAAATACCGCGGCATCGCTTATAAGCATACCATGTTATCTCTCACGTGATCCCTGACCTCTTGATAACCTGTCGTATTAGTGGTACGTTGTATCTTTCACTATGATATAAATATCACAACCATAACAAACTACATTATTTATCCGTCCCAAAATACTTTATATCTTTTTTATAATACTGCTTATTTTAAAAAACAGGGTGTAACATAACCCAATCTACACTAATATTACAAAGAGGAAAGATTTGTATTTTTGTGTGTATGTTTGTAATGAATGAACTGAAAAACTATTGTGCCGATTTCAAAAATACTTTCACCATTAGAAAGCTACATTCACCCTGAGTAACATAGGTTATATTGTTTACTAAGAAATTAGGTACCGCGGGTGGAGTCTCGGGGAACAGCTTGTATTAAATAATTTATAAGTTGGCTCTACTCTACTACTCAAATGCTAGAAAATCATTAACTTTGGAACCAATATCGCACGATATTGTAATGCAAAATATGCAAACACCTGCTAGCTTTTTTTAAGTTTACTAGCAATGTGGGTCGCACCTTACTACCTAGTATTCTTGTGAACCCCTCGTACTAAGCTCGTGTTACGTGTGGGTTCACATCGGTAGCGCAAGGGGATTCGAACCCGCGACTACATAATCGCAAGTCAGATGCCCTAGCATTAGGCTACCGCCGCGCGCCGCTTCGCTTTGGCTATTAGGAAAGAGAAATAAAATTCATTCATTCGGGCCACATGCCACGTATAAAATAAAACAAGAAAAAACTAACATCAAGAATGATTTCTACTATATTAGGGCTACTTAACATCCAAAACATTATTTATACAATTGTAAAAAGGGCATAATGCAGTAAATAATATTGGAATAAGTACTTCTTGTCCTTATTGCTAGAAGCCTCCTGTGGGTTTCCCCACGTAGTTCCTTTTTCCATGGAAACATCAATTAATGCTTAAAAGTTTCACATAATTTCTTATATTATAATACTGGCCTATAAACGTCCCACTGCCGGGCACAGGCCTCTTCCCATATAGAGAAGGAACGAGCATTGATCACCACGCTTGCTCATTGCGGGTTAGCGACATCAGATTCAATTTTTTTTGGAAACCAGCTTTCCTCACGATGTTTTCCTTCACCGTTCGTCAATAATGTCTTAGAATGATTAAGAAAGTACATAGGTACTTAACTCTGAAAAAGTCACATTCGTACTTGCCTGATTTCAAACCTGCAACCGTGTGCATACGAATCCGTTTATTGTACCAATAGGCCACTAACACTACTTCTTTCAAATGTTTCTAATGTACCAAAAAAGTGTCAATGTCACATGAATTTCAGAAGTACGCATAACGTGTACCAATGTGTAAGTAAGTAGGTAAATAGTTATCAATACGAAATACAATACATGATATACGTATATGAGAATTGTATATTTCCAAGATAAATAAAAACCGCATAGTTCTATTGTCTAACTTAATCGATTTGTTATTACCGGGCAATTAAGGTGCGATTAACTTCTAGTTGTTGTTTGAGGAAACTGCGAAACTTCTGTGCGTAGAAGTTATTTTTATTTACTTATTTTTATAGCCTACAATCCTTCATGTGTAGTGGAGGAGCCGAACAGAGGACTCAGGTTTTTAGTCGGTACAACAAGACGTTTCCTCATGTTGTTCCCTCGGCGTCTTTTGAGGTCAATAATAGCTTTCACATTTTTAATAGTAATTTTGTAATTTAGAATCCAAATCTCCAAAACGAGACAAACAACGTAGGTAAGCTTGCATAAATCGTCATCTAGGTTTATTTAGTAGTAGGTACCTACCTATAATTTCAATAAATAATTGATAGACTTGGATACGAAAACATCGTTAACACTGTTCTTTTTTCTGCCTGTTGATAACTGTTCATATGTTATTAGCTAGCGGGATTCATAAATTTATGTATTTATGGCTTAGTAATAAAATATTTATGTAATTAATTTTTTGCTTAAATGTTTCAAAGATATTTTACTAACCTGCCCAACCAGAAAATGGAACAGGTTTCCAAAAATCAATACTTGCTATGTATTACTCCGATAATAATATGATGATCTCAACTGCAAGAACAATTGGCAGCACATCACTATAAACCTTGATGACAGCCTTTAAGATCTAAGCGGCAAGGTTCATTTTCATATTTTGTTTTATCTTCTGACTTGCGGTTTCCGCATAATTAGAGGTAAGTTTTCGTAAAATATACGCTGTTTATATCGTCCTTGCTAGATGAGTGTAAAAACCTTTATTCAAATCACGGATAGTATCTCCATATGACGTACGTTCATAATGATTGTTGAATACTCCAGTTGGACTCGTGCTTTTCGATTTCCCGAACGTGGAAATTATCATTTAATAGACTTGTTAGTTAATTGAAGTTCCGTAATACATAATATTAATTACTAGCTTTTGCTCATGGCTCTGCCCGCGTGGGAGTCGCTATAAATTATAGCCTTCCTCAATAAGTGGGCTATCTAACTTTTATCAAAACGGACCAGTAGTTCCTAGATTAGCCTAGCGTGTTCAACCAAACAAACAAACTCTTCAGCTTTAATATTAGTATATTTTTTTTCAGCCTGTAAAATTACACATTACCTAGTAAACTTAACCAGCGTTTATTATACTGTGTATGTATGAGCAATAATTTTAAGAAGCTAAACAGCTTAGTGCGTTTTGATGAAACTTGGAATGGAATAAGCTTGGTTTCCAACAAGACGGGATATACTTGTCATCAGTTGAGTTTGTAACAAGATAAACATAATTAAATTGATTTAAATAAATATATTTTTATTCGTAATCATCTTTATTGTTTTGACTAGGTCAAATATAATGAAGAACAGAAAATACATTTCGTTTCTACGTTTATATACTTTTCGGTTTAAAGACATTTATTTTCTCAAAAAAGAACAAATTACAGTTCACTTATATAAGAGAAAAGAAAATATATCAAATATATAACTAAGTATAACAAATATATTATAACTAAATAATAACTAAGTATAAACTATAAACATGCAGTTACAAATCTCTGAGACCACGCTAGCTAATATTTTTATTTTTTAATAAAATATGTTTCTTAAAAGTTTTTTAAAAGAAAATTTTTACAGTTTACGATGTCATCCGGGATATCATTGTACAGATATTTATTATTTTTAATTACTATTTATTATTATTATGGCTATTAGGTTCATTAATAACAGTTTAATTAAATTCGAAACTTTCATTCGCAAAGCCCTGAACATTTTCAACAGGTTTTTTCTTACAACATGGGAAATCAAAATACCCTTGACTAATGATCATTTTTTCTGCGTCATCAAACGTTTGCGGCATATCTCTTTGGGCAGTTTCAGGCAGAATGATACTTATCGAAGCCGCAAAAATGGCAGTGCAGCCTACCACAATCATTGGCAGCCATGAGAAGTATATTTCTAGGTAGGCCACAAACGGTGATATCACTGTAGAAACGTATCCACAGGTATGTATTATTGATGATCCAGAACCTCTCACTGACGCTGGCAACAACTCCGCTGACCACTGCATAGTTGTATTACAAGCCATGTTCGTTGCAAATCTAGCTACCACCGCACACAGTACCGACGGTAATCCACCACCGACAAACGGTATAGAAAAACTGAATATAGAACACAGGAGCAGCGCAACAATTATTAAAGCTTTTCTTCCGGTATAATCCATTATAAAAGATAAAATAAGTATGGAAGGAAATTCAGTCAATGATATTACAGAGAAAGACAAAAAGAAATCAAACTTTAGCTGCCCAATCGTCCTGACCAACGAATCGAAAATAAGAATACAACACATGTATTCCAAACTTGCACAAATAAATATCTTGCTTAATAATGGTCTCTTGATCATATCCAACATGTTACCGGGCACTTCCTTGCTTTTGAGTACAGAACGTTTAAATTTTTGTATTAGGGCTTGAGGTACTTCCTTCTTGTTAATACGAGCTATGTCTGAAACTTTGTTAATAGCGTCATCTACTCGGCCCTTGGACAATAGCCATCTTGGACTCTCGGGTAGCAAGAAAGGGGCTAATAAGGCCAAAGCCATCGGCAAGCTGGTAGCTAGTGACAAAGTTTTCCAATCTCCGCAAGCCAACGAAATCCATGGCAATGAAACTGCTCCTATAGTAAAGAATATAGCAAATGACAAATTAGTTATGATTGTTCTATATTTTGGAACAACATATTCTAGCACTAGAATATAGGTCATCATCATGCAGTTATCGTAAGACATTCCCACGAAGAATCGACAGACTGCAAATTGTATGAAATTATTGGCATATATGCTGGCTACGCCTGCAATGGCTCCCACAACGTTGCTTACTACAGCTGCTGGTATTCTGCCAAAGCGATCAGAAATCCAGCCTATTAGAAATCCTCCAAAAATAGAACCAACAAAGAAGATTGACTGTGCAGAAGCAGGGTAGCTATTTTTGTCACACACCCATCCCAATTCACTTGATATTGTTGGGTAAGGGAATTCAGTTCTATTGAATTCCCAACCATATTGGCACGGCACTGTGTTCCTGGTTTCATCAGGCGTCAGACCAGAAATCAAAACTTGGCTCCAGTTTGCTTGATAAGCATGGCAGCGTGAATATCCAGATGGGGAATTTACATCCGATGGTACGGCCAGATTTTTTCTTTCCAAAACCGTTAAATTTCGAAGTTCTGGGATTATGCACCAGTAATCGGGCGATGTTTCAGTTAGAAACATTTGTGTAAAGTAAGAAAAAGTCCCATAAACGTAGAATGGGCATGTTGCGAAAAACAGTCCGATTTGGTACCATCCGAAATCACCAGCTGATGTCAGCAATTGGTCATAGTCCACTTCTTCACTGTTGTCTTCATAATCACAGTCGATTTTCGCCTTTGCGTTCATTTTAAATAATATTTTAAAAATCTTTGATATTTTAACTTCACGTGTTTGTTTCCATTGAGACTAGAGCTATAACTGATTCATTTAAATTCGTAGCCTTCTTTTAAAGAATCTCGTGAGATTCATGATAACGTTTATTAATATAACTAGCTGTGCTCGCGACTTCGTTCGCGTGGATGACGAAACTTATCAATGAGATGAATGAGTGAGTTTTTTTTGTAACGTGCTATTTGTGTAGAACGTTATCTATCCAGCATACCGGTATTAATACTTCTGTCCCGGCGCGGGCCCCATGTGGCTAATTTCAATAGAAAACCAATTGTGTCTCATTAGCGGTGATTAAAGCTTTGCTCGAGGCATCGCTCGCGTTCTGTAAGTTTTTTGTAGTAGATTTCTACTTTGGTACCTGTTTAGCAGGAGAACCGATAGCGAAGCTGACGTTCATTGCATCGAATACTCACAAAGATAATGGTAACGACAGATAGTCACCGTGCGACATCAATTGAGAGCTTTAGTATACTGTATACACGACATTGTCAGTGAGCCCGTCCGGAATATGAACATATAGGGTTCCTTGGACTGCTCACACGAGAAAGAGCGACGAAAAGCTGACCATATGAAAAACAACTCACTCTAAGATCGACTTGAAATTAAAATCTATACGGTCTACGCCTTATAAATGTAAACCTAAGTAAAAAAATAAACTCAATAAATAAGCAGAATCCCAAAAAAACTAATATCTATACGAATTACTAATCCTACTCAGTATTATAAAATAACCTACGGTCACTATGTACGCTATCAAATATACAACCTATACTTTAAAATTAAAATCTATACCTACAACTTATAAAAATAAACCTAAATAACTCTAACTCTACTCTAACCTTAAACTGTACTTAGTAAAACTAAAAGGAATAAAAAGGTCGCACTGAAAAGCACGGTTTAGAATTGCAGTTAAAACATACAATTTATTAAAAAAAAGTAGGTATGATGCGCGCGCTCAGGCTTCGTCCTTATATGCGGCAGCCACGGAACGGAACGGAACGGTGCAAGCCAAATTCAACCTTCAGCACTACATTTCCAGCATAACTTAGGGGCGCTGCTCACGGCTAAGACACTATAATATTTTATCCTAAGATACAATATCGCTCGCCATACAAATTCATCTTAATAATTATACGAAAATATGAATTATTATTTACTAGCTGTTTCCCGCAGCTCCGCCCGCGGTCTAAATTTTTTTTATATAATTGAGATGCAAGCTATCCTATCTCTCAAGTTGGATCGAACTGCACATGGTGTGCGAATTTTATCATAATCGGTTAAGTGGTTTAGGAGTCCATTGAGGACAAACATTGTGACACGAGATTTATATATATTACTAGCTGTTTCCCGCTGCTCCGCCCGCGGTCTCAATTTTCAAACATCAATTTAATGCAGATTTATTTCTTTTAAAAATAAAAGAATGTTTTCTTTGAGTCTAATTTGCTATTCTTCAGTATTGAGAGTACTTTCTCTCTTTCTTTCTGGTGGCAATAAAAAATCTATCCTGTTTATCATAATATAACCTACGACCTACTCTCAGACCTACCAAATAGACAAACGAAAAAAAAACATAAAAGTCTGCGAGCCTGATATTTAAAGAAGAAAACAGTTTTAATATCATTGCAAGGAGTTTTGACAACCTTGTTTATTTAATTGTTAAATAACCTCTATGGAGGAGGATCTGGAGGATAGTAAATCGTACTTAAAATAACAAAATTTGGTCGTCATGGCAACTACCTACTTACTAATTTTACCATGGTTACCGCATTGTTTATTCGTTGTTAATGTCAATAATCGCGATGTTAATAATTGATAAAAATTAAACAAAAAAACATTTCAAATTGGACCAAATTGTGAATCTAAACCATCCTCGAATCCACCTGAAGACACACAGCAAATTTCATTATAATCGGTCCAGCCGTCTAGGAGGAGTTCAGTCACATACACACTCACAGAAGAATTATATATATAAAGATTAAGATAAGATTAAATTCGTCGTGTGTGATAGTCCATTGAATTGTATGGCGAGTGATATTGTATCTTAAAATAAAATATTATAGTATCTCAGCCGTGTGCAGCGCCCCTTAGTGAACTCCACTGGGGGTGACGTAACCTACGACAAACTTATTATTTGCGGTTGGTACAGTAATCGGGTCTAGGGATCGAAACGCAAAATTCAGTTTGTTTTTTATTGTATATACTTTTCCAGGATAAAAACTACCCAGTGTGGTGCCCAGGATATTAAGGAACAATTATATCAAGTTTCATTGTAATCGAACCGGTAGTTTTTGCGTGATGCCTGAACAAACAGACAGACAAAATTTTTTTAATCACATTTTTGGGTTCGGTGTCGTTCTAGTAACACCCCCCACCATTATTTTTTTTGATATTTTCAATGTACAGAATTTTCACTTCTACAGATTTATTATAGGTATAGATTAATTATTAAATTTGTCGTGTGTGATGGTCCATTGAATTGTATGGTGATTGATATTGTGTCTTAAGATAAAATATTATAGTATCTCAGCCGTGTGGAGCGCCCCTTAGTGAACTCCACTGGGGGTGACGTAACCTACGACAAACTTATTATTTGCGGTTGGTACAGTAATCGGATCGAACCGCAAAATTAAGTTTGTTTTTTATTGTATATACTTTTCCGGGATAAAAACTACCCAATGTGGTGACCAGGATATTAAGGAACAATTATACCAAGTTTCATCGTAATCGAACCGGTAGTTTTTGCGTGAAGCCTGAACAAACAGACAGACAGAAAGACAAAAATTTTTTAATCACATTTTTGGGTTCGGTGTCGGTCTAGTAACACCCCCCACCATTTATTTTTTTGATATTTTCAATGTACAGAATTATCACTTCTACAGATTTATTATAAGTACTTACAGATTAATTATTAAATTTGTCGTGTGTGATAGTCCATTGAATTGTATGGCGAGTGATATTGTATCTTAAGATAAAATATTATAGTACCTCAGCCGTGTGCAGCGCCCCTTAGTGAACTCCACTGGGGGTGACGTAACCTACGACAAACTTATTATTTGCGGTTGGTACAGTAATCGGGTCTAGGGATCGAACCGCAAAATTAAGTTTGTTTTTTATTGTATATACTTTTCCGGGATAAAAACTACCCAGTGCCCAGGATATTAAAGAACAATTATACCAAGTTTCATCGTAATCGAACCGGTAGTTTTTGCGTGATGCCTGAACAAACAGACAGACAGACAAAAAATTTTTTAATCACTTTTTGCGTTCTGTGTTGGTCTAGTAACACCCCCCACCATTATTTTTTTTGATATTTTCAATGTACAGAATTTTCACTTCTACAGATTTATTATAAGTATATAAATTATTGTTTTAGAAAATATCCTAACAGCATTCCTGACTGAAATCAAGAGATGCCCTGGGCCCCAATTCTCCTATTTTATAAACCGTCCGATGGCAGTGTAATGATCCTAGTTTCGATTGATTTTGGCACATTTAGTATTCTTCTAAGCATTTAATCTGTGAAATCGTGTATGTCATAGTATCTTAGCACGATTGCCAATAATTTGGTAATCCCTTACTGACATTTTAAACTTAATGGGCTTTATTTTTTTTTACAAAATCGTCGACATTACGATCATTACACTGCCATCGGACGGTTTAAAAATAGGAGAATTGGGCCCCTGATCTGATTAAATTGTGGCTAAACGTACCTATGGCTTTTTAAACCGACCGAGAAGATAGATCTTAGTGTACAGCATGCATTTTGTAGATGAAGTGGACTATAAGGAAAATGGAGTTTATTTAGTCATGTTTATTTCGATAATTATAGCACCGGTCAAGGAAACCCTTTTCATCAGGTTTATTTACAGGATAATATTTTATGTAGGTATTCATCTATTTTCGCTTCTGACGGCTAAGAAAAAGGGTCAGATGTGGATTTAAAAACTATTAAGTATATCAAAAATATATATATATTACGCTAGGATAACATAAACCTTCAAGTTGTAACAATAACTACTAAACAAGAGAAAAACATTTCAGACTGCAGTGCAGACTCTGATTTGAATGGTTTTTTATGGTTGACTCCATCTTGTTTATGGATAAAATGTTCATTTAGATCATAAACAAAAAAATAAGTTTTTGAGCAGCACGGACGTATTTTAATCAATAACAGTGACCTTTCAATGTTAAAGGACAAACAAACTCAACCAACTAAGAAAATGGTAAAACTATTAACAAGCTCATTCAAACATGTTGAACGTGTAATAATATAATAAATAAGTAAACAAACTCACCGATAAATAACACAAAAACTTTAGGAGCCATCTCGAAGGCACTGACCATAAGGAAAACCACTGAATACAAATATATCTTAAGTTCAAGGTGGAACTAGAATCCGGAATTTGCTGAGACCATTTGACTTTTAACACTATGACTATACTATGCACTCACGCTTATTTTATGTACATAGCGACGCGGGTTGTCTTAACAGCGCGTTGTCCGCGACTAAGCATTGACCACAGCGGCTTACGAGTGACGAGGTTTTTATTATACTGACATTGCGACCGGTTTATCAACGTGCGACGTCGCGGTTACTTCGCCCCGTAATGCTAAAGGAGTGCCAATGGATGTTTGTTTATTGCCAACGTTTTATCTAAAATACAGAGTTTAACAAGCGTCGAAAACTATCAGGACAAGAAGGCCAAAACTGGTATCTATTCGATGCGAATTCTCTAATTCGACATCTATTCGACAGGTTGTATACCCATTACAACAATGTACACAAGGATCATATTATTATCTATCCTTATTTTTGTACATCTAAAGGCTGATTAAGGCAGTGCGGTACATTGCTATCCATAACCGATTACTTAATATGACACTACAGCGACGCGGCCCCGCAATGAATAGATATTTCTCGCACTGTCTAAATCAGCCTTAAATCTCAACACTTTCTAGGATAAATCTGAGATCAACTCTTGAATATACATAATACGTAATCGACGAGCAGATAAGGTTCTATACCTTTTAGAATTATAACGTGAGTCATGTATTTTTTACGATCGATTTTTAGATCAAACAATGGGAAATCCCATCCTGTTCGTGAGATTGCCAAACATACGTTGTTTGTTTGAACGGCTTAACTAAAGGAGAGGTATTAAAATCTTTTTTAATACTTATTCATAGGTATATAGCATAAGTTTTATATCATTTAAAGTGAATCCTGAGGTGTAATCTGACAAGTAACACACCGACACCTGTCGTGAAAAACCCTAGTTAGTTAATTACCCACATCAGTAGTAGGTACAAAGCCCCACTTCTGTTACACATACACTAAACTTTTTTTAGTTCATCGGTATCTTTTCCACTACATACTTAGAAAAGGACAGACAAAAATTAGAGTTGTCTAACTTAGTAGCAACTAAAATTCCCATATAAAGGGAACAAGCAAAAACGTGTTCTTTAAAAACACAGTGATGCTCAAGTCGAAAAGTATTATAGTTAGATATTTCTAAGTTAGTTGTTATCTACTGCCGTCTTTTTCTCACATTGTGTGTAATTAAAAGATAGCAATGGTTTGAATTTAGTTTTCTTTGCGTAGGTACGAAGGAATCAGAACCATCGTAGGTTTACGTCTGACCAATAAGGTATTTTATAGATTTGTAAAAAAAGCAAAAAAAGAACAAATAAAAAATATAAGCTTGAAATTCGACTGCCACTCTGACTTATACACCAGACTTTGCATTACCATTTTCTTAAAGGAGATCAACTAATCACATAATTGATTTCTGAATAATATTTCGGATTAAACTGAACTTTTTTAAGTCCTCATTGTGGTACATAAAATTAACGTCAGTACCTATTAAAATAAACACAAAAACCTCAAGTCAACAACAGTCTGATATGTCCATTTTGCATTTTTAACTAAGGTTCTCTTTGCACCTTAATTATTGGTCTCTATCTGATCTGTGAATCTAGCTAACAACACAGGGCAATCTGGGGCAATCAATTCAGCTCATCGTCGACGGCGAACAAAGTACAAATTGGGGCTATTTGTAACTTACAACGTCTTTCGCCTTTTTCTTTATTACCTATCTTCGGAAGTAGGTACGGGCCCGAAAAGTTTGCCAAAAATAAAAACTATTTAGTTTATGAATTAAAATTGCCTTTATAAGTAACATCAATCAAGCAATGAACTTCAGTGCACAGAGTACATTTTACATTAATGAGGAACTTCAGTGATCATTTACCAGAATGATGAACGATGCCATTTTATTCTCGAGATCCGTTTCAGATTAAACAAAAGTTTATTAAATATTTACAGCAATCCAAATAAATCTGTGACTTCCAAATATGAACCTATTGATGTTTGTTTTTTATTCAAAAAGAAAGCTGTATGGCACCGTTCGTAAAATAACAATTTAAATACTTTGCCCTCGTTTTAAAAATATCTTGAGTTTCTTCATTATTTTCCTGTTCTTACCAGATATCATATTCTCAGATCTGTACTTACTAATATTATAAATAAATTACGTCACGGGAATTAACATTTATATGCGCTTTCTTAATCATTCTATAACACCATTGACAAACGGTGATGGAAAAGATCGTGAGAAAACCTGGATTCCAAAAAAAATTATTCGGAATTTCCAACCCGCAATGAGCTAGCCTGGTGATCAATGCTCATTCCTTCTCTATATGGGAAGAGGCCTGTGCCCAGCAGTGGGACGGTATTATATACATACATAATAAAGATAGATTACTCCCAGACAAAGAACAAATTATCATGCTCAAAACATAGATTTGTCCTGGGTGGGAATCGAACCCACGTCCTCCGGCTGCTTACCACACGACCATCTGTTCAATAAACGGTTATATTAGATATACCTACGTTAACGAGTCCCGAGATTGGGAAAAATCATTTGTCAATCAAGAAATAAAAAATACCTATACTCCATTTATTATAGCATTAGAAAAAAGAGGCTCGCAGAAGCAGGAATTGAAAACATTTTATTTCAAAGAAATTGTTTTAAGTACTTAAATAAACGAAATAAACCTTTTTTTTTTATATTACGATTTATTTATAACAATATCTTCATCACACATTACAAACTTACACCAAAACAATGAATGAGACAACCAATCATGTCATGATGACTTAGATTTAATTAAGATTAAAATAAAAGTAATTTTTAGAACAATATTTTAATTAAAATAACAACTTACAACACACTATAGTGAAACTTCTTCGTCTTCATCATAGGATTTAGTCATAATAAAATAATAAATAAACAAATAATGGTAGGATAATAGTAAAACGAAAAACGTTCCAGTATTGTTCATCACTGCTTCTTTTAGGTTTTTAGCATTGACACTGTCATTTTAGATTGGAATGAAATATTATAAATAAATGAAAGCCACATAATTTGTTATGAAAAATGGTTAACATGATTACAAATAAGTGTGACAACTGGTATGTAAATAGATTTTAATTTATAGGCGTCAATCGTAACTGTAACAAGTTTATTGTACTTTTGCAACAAAGTGTACATTATAAATAACCTTTTTTAACTTCTGTCTAATGCTATTTTAAATGGAGTATAGGCACGTAAGCACATTTACCTCAGCTCATATATCATTGTCATTGGTAAATTATAAATAAATAATATCCTTGTATAGCAGAATTGTCAATATTTGGAGGTAAATATTTATTGAAGACTAATTCCCCGTACGACATAAGTAGGTACAGGGAAAACAAACAGACAAAACTTCAAGATATCGAAATGATATAAATAATATAACGATGTATTTGATATTTTGCTCACGGAATTTATTGGAAACGCGAATATTTATGAGCATAATCCTGTGATATTTACGACAGTTTTGGTAGTGATGGGTTAATTTGGCCAAATATTTGAACCAATATTGGCAATATTTTCCTTGATTGTATGTAGTACGACAAATGATTTTTCCCAAACACGGAAGTCGTTTGTAGCGTTACGGTAGACCTGGGTCTTGCGGTAAGCGACCCTGATCCCTGACTGCTAAACCGGAGGTCATGGGTTCGATTCCCATCCAGGACAAACCTTTGTGTTTTGAGCATGATTATTTGTTCTGTGTCTGGGTGAGATCTATCTTATATATTATGCATTTAGTTGGTATTTGATATATGTATATCTATCAGTTGTCTGGTTGCTATAATACAGGTTCTGCCAAGTACAGGATCAGATGACCGTGTGTGTTATCCAAAGATATTATTATTATTATTTACCGTGAGTAATTTTCTGAGGTGATTTTATTTGTAATGAAGCGTAACGTCGAAAGGTTTTTTTTTATGTAATCACTATCCCAAAAACCAGGATCGGTACGAAGGTAATTTTCTTTCTATGAGGCACAGTCATATTCTTTGAAATTATGACTCAGTATTTCAAATTTATTAAGCAAAACAGACTTGGTTTTGACCACGCACTTGAACGCACGTTGTGGTCAAATTACCCTACAATGGTATACGATCAAGTTTTGGGTATTGACTTAAATCCATATTCTGGTGGTAAGATGAAACAGTAATTTCAAGAAATCATTCATCACAGGTCGTCGTAACATCCAACCATTATTATGTACTTCACATCCAAATCGAGATATTAAACTCGGAATTAAATAATATAGGTAGGTGACAGTACAAAAAAAAAAGAAAAATAAACTTCTTCATTTTATGGAACTAAAAAAGTATATAAGATTTATGGTAACAATTTTGGATGCTTTTATGCTTTTATTTTCTTAATCTGTCTAGTTTTTCCAGTTGAAATATCGACATTTAAAAAAACCTTTTTTTTTTCATTAACTTCGTTGCACACTGAGAGCCAGTTTTGGTGGACCTGTACCTACCTAATCTGCGTTCCAAAATTAGATTTGACTTTTAACTTTTTTCATTTTGCAGTTGTCTAGTTTGTTTATTAATTTATTGCAATAAACCTACAAACTCTACAAAACAGCAATTTCTATCCTACCTCCATTAAATTACATTCATGTTTCTATTGTTCATCGTAGGCAATGAATTAGTTTATTCTTTCTAGCGTTTTCCCAACCTATATTGGTTGGCTTCCAGTTTCAGTCTGTCTCTTATTTCACAACGAGTGACGAGTCAAGGATTTATTTATTTATACTAAATAAAAACATTTAAATAAATAAATAAGGACAATCCCTTTCCCTATAGATTGTAGATGCCATGTCCCATTGTTTTATACTTTAACCTACACCCAGTTGACGTAGGTAAGTAATAAGTAAAGAACATAGTTATTATATTATTAGTGTATGTCTAGCTTCTAATAATTCCATTAATAATATTTTTAAAAGTCCCCGATTCAGTTAAACTCGCATTTATTTTAGTCCATTAGTATCTTTTTCACTCATTCATAATAAGAAAAGGATGGACTAAAATAAGAGCTGCCAAATTATATCAGACTAAAAATCTTTTAAAAATTTGCCAGCAAGCCTACATTAAAACCACTATAATGTTCAAGGCGTAAGAAACTAGTTAAGACTAGTTTTACATTTCATATTCTTCTTTTTTAATCCTGGAGATTAAACTGACAAGTGTAAATGTCAAAACTGACGTAAAAGCTATTGGAATCTATGTAATTTTGGCATTTTTGACTCTAGATTAAAATACACACTCTAGGTCAGTTGTAGGTTGTTATCTGTTGCCGTCCTTTTCTCACACAAAATGATAGTAAAAGAGCAATGGTTTAAATTTGGTTTAGTTTGCTTACAAAGGAATCTGCACCAATGACGATTATTTAATGCCCCGTGTGGTCTCGGGCTACAGAATAGACCACCCCGTCTTCTCCTGTGGGTGTCGTAAGGGGCGACTAAATGATATCTGCGGAAATGTATGGTACATCAGCTTCCTCAGTCCGATTGGGTCCTGGCAACCGATACATGGTAGTATAACGGAATAAATAATACTAGAAGGATTTAGGTTAGGGCTATGTATTGTCATAATTATCGCGGTATTAGGTATTGCGAAACGCGTTCCCGTGTGGCCCCGGCAAAAGGTTTTAGCCGGTAGATGTCCGGCACGTATTCTTCATTCGTCTTCCCCAGGGCGGAGGTTGTCCAAGACGATATCCACCGGGTCAAAAAAAGGGGTTATGTATTGTCTGCTTATCTTGATCGCCAATAGATTGATAAACAACAAATTGATGCCCATATCAGATATAACTATGTAGGTATAACGAAACGAAAGGTTTCCATAGTAAAAATAAATGAAAAATGTCCATTAGTTTTAAAATCACTTTATTTAGCCATGTTCCCGTCGGCAAAATAACAATACGCTTCAGAAAATAAACTTTAAATTAACCAAAAAAAAGTTAGAAATTAATACAGATAAACAACAGTTAGGTACATTATTATGGCCAATCAACTATAACAATGGCGAGAGCGGACTTATTTACATATTATACACTTGTAAATTTATAATTAGTTTTAGTTAAACTAAAATCATATATCGATATGTTAACGGATATCACGATTATGTACAATAATACAAGCGAATACTTAATTTAAAATATTTTCTAAAAATAAAACGCTATTCATGAGTCTTGTGTTGCCAGATTAAATAAATAGGTGAATCGTATCCAATACAAATTTTGGTTACATTAATTAATGTAGAAAAATGTGTGCCAGTTCAAAACGGTGGGAAACTGTTTGGCGGATGTTCTGCAAATCTGCTAACAACTCGAGGACACAGAACTGTTGATACGCAAATTCCGTATCGGCTAACTTCGGTGTCCAACTAGATATAAACATATAAGTTGGTTACCAATATTAGCCAATACGGAATTCGCGTCACTAGAGTTGCCAACAGAAATATCTTTTTAAATTCCCTTGTCAATTTAATGTTTACTATAGTTTAAACAAAACTTATCCAAGCAATTTATTTGAGTATAGACGGATAATTTACTAATTAATTTTTAAGTTGATCAATTACTAGGAAAAATATGTTTTACCGGTAAAATGAGACTATTCTACATGCGGAGCTATTTTTAATTAAATATATGTTATGACTACCTTTGATAGTAAATAATAGTATTAAAATCGTTCTCGTCCAAACTAGGGCGCTACCGAGAAATGATAATAAGAATAGTCCCGTGATTATAAAATATCCCCATTTTACAGTAAATAAATAAATAAATTGTAATGTATCTACTTAAAGCTGTATTTTATTGCTTCTTTTGTGTTAAAAGAACGTTATATATCGAGTAATTTAACTTAACTAGGTCGCTATGGAATTATTTACATATTTTGTAATTACTAAGGTCTTAATTTAAGTATTGGAAGGTGATACATAGTCTTCTGGTGTGTTTTTGAATAACACGGTGAGGACCCAGAGATGTAGCATTACCTAAAACAACAAACAGTTATGGAACTTATTTGGAGTACATAGCGACAGCTTTGAGGGACGTTTTATGGTACTGATAGACTTGAGAACTCACGTGATGAGCAATTAAGGCAATATTACCTTAATACCACACTACAAAAACACTAAAAACACACACAAAAAAACCTACATAAGCGTTTTAGCGAGCACTCTAATAAAATTCTAGCGAGCGTTTTAGCGTGCATTCTAACGCGCGTTATAGCGAGAGTTCTAGCAAGCATTCTAGCGAGCGTTCTAACAAGCATTTTAGCGAGCATTCTAGTGAAACGACATTAAATTTTTAGAACCGAGCAATGTTGTCTTTGCACCGTCACATATTCGTGAAGGGTACATTTTTTGACGACCAGTTACTAGAACGTTACTAGGCTCTGTTCGTTCTTCAGATCGAACAATTCCAAATCATTCCATGTTCGATGTTCTGTTACAAGAGAATGCTCAAGTCTCCCAGCAGCTTAAAAGTAAAGTTGGCCTTTGTCTGCATGTTATGCCGAGATCGAAAAAATTGTTCTAAAGATTTTTGTGCAATCTGTCGCAATTGAACGCCGATTATTTAAAAATATTATTATATCAATTCAAATGTATTGTTTATTGGTCACCGGTGGTTTCAAGCCTAAATACAACTCATTTTCATATGGGATGATAGTAATATGCTTACCATATAAGCGAAGATGAACAGCTTGATGACGGGGTACCGCTTGACCATGGAGCCAAGCCTCACCGATCGTGTGCGAGACCTAGACTCACCGTCCACGTGAACTACGCTGTGGTTAAAGTTAGCGCGGAGGGATGCTATCTCCGACTTGTATTTAGACTGAAAAAAAAACAGTAATAAGTTTTATTTTTAAATGAAAAATAATGTTATATACAGGATTACTTTAAAAGGAGTGTGTATATTCAACGAGGTAATCAGGTGCATAAAACTGAACAATTTTCCCCAAGGAACATTGGTCGAAATCTTAAAATATAAAATGAACTTTTCATAAAAAGTGACAGGTCAAGTGACTTATGTTTGTATGAAAAAAATATTGAAGAACCCAGTAAGGGTTTCTGATCCAAAAACACACTACTTACTTAACAATGCAAGGTATTGCTACGCATGCCGGTTGCAAATAGTTCTCCAATAGTCAAAGACTAGGCGAGCAAAAAGGTAAAGTAGAAGCTACCTCGCGACTAAGGATACGACAACAGCTTTGGTAAAAAGTCCTCAAGAACTATTTATTTCCATCAGAAGACAAAATTCCGGGTAAAACTAAAAGAGCGCTTAAATATGAGCGTCCTGACCATAGTTAGCCGCATCTAGCAGTATGTGCTTTAATTTTTGTAGATCTAGTAGAAATAAGGATCGGGTGTTGGGATGCAACTTGAGAGAGGCTTATGTCCAACAGTAGACCACGATAAGCTGAGTTGGTTGATAGAAGAAATGTAGAAGAATAAGGAGATTTTTTTTGCTGTTGAAAGTTGAAAATTACACATATTTACCTCTAATTTTTCCAACTGTATCCTAAGCATATTATTTTCAGCCAACAAGTTGTCTATTTTCGTTTGCTTCTGCACAAGTGTTTGTGTTAGATGATGAATTTTGTTGTTGTCTATGGTTTCTTGCATGACGTCATAGTCCGCGACGTTCAGCGCACTCGTATCGTTGGTGCGGACCGTGGAGGTTGTGTTGCGGAGATGGTTCAGTTCGTTTTCTTTGTCTCGTAAAGCTGTGCGTAAACTAGCTATCGTTTGCCCCGTTTCTAGTTTGATGGATTTAATTTCCTGTAATATTAGAAAACGTATAATGCGAGTTTTGAAGATTGATTTTTTTTAATAGTTTTTTAGCAATGTGGGTTGCTCTTTACTAGTATTCTTGTCGACCCGTCGTGTGAAGATAAATTGCTTGTGTTACGAGAGGGTTCACGTTGGTAGTGCAATGGGTGGGTTTCGAACCGGCCACCACATGATTGCAAGTCCAACGCCCAAGCCATTAGGCTATGGCCTGTTCAATTACGCTATAAGTCTATTAACACTGTATCATAAAGGTTTTATGCCTTGGTCACTAAACTGTGGCTGGTGGTCGCAGTGAAAGCGCAAAGCAAAGGACTCGGTATTATGGCAACTTGGGAGAGGCCTATGTCCAGCAATTTTAAGACTGTAAATACATTTTAAAAAGGTTAAAAAATAAGAGGTATCATTATCTCAACATATAACAATGTACACATTTGAAAATAATACATCTTTTTTTAAAGAACAGACATACAAAAAAATATTTAAATGTCCGATAAATGGTCGTAGATGTAAATAAATATACTGTACTAGCTGCCCGGACAGACTTCGTTCTGTCAAAAGTAAATTCTATATGTATGAAAATCAATTGCTGTTTTACACCTTTTAAACCTTCCCTGGACTTCCACAAACATTTCAAGTTCAAAATCAGCTAAATCGGTTCAGCCGTTCTTGAGTTTTAGCGAGACTAACGAACAGCAATTGATTTTTATATATATAGATAATACGTTACCTTGGCAACAGTAACGCACTGCATATCAGCGCGATTTCTCGCGGCTCTCTCTTCCTTCAATTCGTCGCGAAGAGCGCCAACAACGCGCTTGGCAGCGCTATGCCGCGATTCCACCTGCAGTAGGTAAGCCTTCATGTCGTTGCACTCCGCTTTTATCACTGCTACAGCTTCTGATAATTCGTCACGTTCGTCCCTATGAAACAAATGAAAGTTTAAAAATGTTTGATGTGGCCCAAAATTTAGCACGATACCATGCCGCTTTGGAAATTACAATATCGGATAAAACAAGCCCAAAATTTTGAGATAGAATTGGACACGCTGAAATGACTCTGACTTCTTTTCATATTAATCGTAAACAACCAAAATGTAAGATACTAGAAGAAAAAAACAATAAAAGGAAAAAAGAGGTAGAATTTATGGACACCAAAGGATGAACCATGAATTCTGCTTCTTAAGATCGCATCGAAGTTCAAAAAACCAGTAAACTCACTTCAAACTATCAAGTTGTTCCATCAGAACCCTGGTATCTTCTGAGAAATGCATGCCTTCATGCATATTCTTAATCTCCCTGTCCTTTGCAATCAACATGTTCTTCACCCTCAATTTATACGACTCCCAGTCTTTTTCTAATCTCTTACATTCATCTGTGGTCTTCTGCAAATTGTTTTGTAGATCACCTATTGTAGATTGTGCGTGTCTCATGTCGTTTTCTAGTTTAATTTGTGCTGCATCCTTTTCCCTTGCTTTGTCTAACATTTCTTTACACCTGAAAATGAAGAACCGATGGCATTTTCGATAGCGTATTTATATTATGAACGATCACAAGAGAAGATACAGGGATATATGATTTGTTTGCACTTTAGCGAATGTCCGATTTGGGATTTAAAAATCAATTACAATTACATCACAATTTTTCTGCGACATGGGTGATACCTATGTCATCAATATCAGCCTGCAATTTTCCTAGTGACGGGCAAGAGTGTTCACCCAACATGCTATTTCAGCCCCAAAAAGTTTTTCTTCGCCGTCTGTCAATGGTGTCTTAGGATAGTTAAGAAAGTAGGTATAAATAACTGACAAAATCACTTAGTGATTGCCTGGGTTCGAATCTGCAATAGTGCTAACGTAAATATTAAGCCATTATGCCATCACGACAGTGGGAGTTGGAAAATATGTACCTATTTTAATTACAAAAAAAAATTGTATGTGGGGCGCATATTGAGAAGTCTTCTTAACTTCGTAACTGGGTCTCTAACCACGGCGTGAACTACTGTTTAATGCGGGAGCTAAAATTCGCTAGTGTCGTAACGGGTCTATCTGTCATTTTCCACCAATGAGACAAAGCCTGCGATTGGTCGAAAATGACACATAGACCCAATGCGACAGCAGAGACCTTGACGGATTTTTAATTCCTGGTTATCCCTCCCCCATTACATTGTGATTGGATGGATTAAAGAGAAGTTAATATATCCACCTGGCTTCCAGTTCTTCATTCCTGCTCCTCAATATAATAGCTTCCGATTCCAAGCACTGTATCTGTTCCTTGTACTTGGCGACTTCAGCATTAGCAGTCTCTTGTATCTTCACCTCCAAGAGTTTGATTTGTGACATCAGCGACTGCTTTTCCAGGTTCAAGCGGTGGTTTAATACTTCTGTAGTTTCTAATTTGATGCGAGTTTTTGTTACTTCTGTAATTTTAGAAAAGTTCGATTTGTAATTAAGTGGGAAGCGCGAGGCGAATAAATAATTAAGCCCGTACTCAGCAGAGTTCTCAAGAATTTGTGTGAGAAAACCATCTTAATCCTCAAATATGTGGAAATTAATAGCTGGATTTAATCTGGCTAGCTTACTTGTTATACTAATCTTCATCAGACTCTCATTGAAATGGAAACATTATTAATTAAAATGCTTTTATACTTTCCACACTTTACACTTTTTTAACATTTGAGACCAATATCCCCAGAAAATACAACAATATGGAAATGCTTGGTTATCTGGTCATATTTTAAGATAATCATTTTGAGAGACCTTTACAAAATACACCACAATTAAATATACTTTATGTAAATACATAATCTACGTTGTGACAACTCACACACAACATCTAGTCCCAAACAAGGCAGAGAATGTATTATGACAACTAGACAACTGATAAACATACTTAATATTCGATCAAACCACCATCCAGTAAGTAAGTAAAAAAAAAACAAGAAAGCCACAAAATAAATGATGTGTACTGTGTAGCATTTATAAAAGCAGAAGCAGCAAAAATAATTAACTAAATGCCATATGGAGATCTTTGACAGTTCATTAAAATTCTGACAACCAGTCTTACTTATAGGATACTGTGTAACCCAGTAAAATGGGTTGTGGAGGTGAGATAGGCCCATTCCATGTAAAATACAGTACCTATTCAGTTAAATCCGGTAAGACTGGAAGCCAACACCAACATAGCTTGGGCAAAGGATAGGTAGAAAATAACGAAAAAAAAACCTCAATCCAGGAATCAGCATGCATCTATAATAAAAGTTTAATACCTTCACTATCTACGTCATTACCATCCTCAGTCTTTCGCAGCCTATCCAAAAGTTCAGCAACTTCCCGGTTCATTACATTGAGTTCATTCTTCAACATAGCATTCTCCACTTCCATATTTTGCATCTTATATGTCCAATCTTCATTGCTTAGAAGTTCCAAGTCTGATGGTAGACTGAACCCTAGAAAAACAGTATTCTTAACGAGACATGTAATATAATTAACATTTCTGAAACATTATTTGGAGTTTAATCCATTTCTGAAAAAGGTGTTTTTATTTTCTTTAAACACGGAAATATATTGTGTTCTTTATTTTACAAGTATAACTTCTTATTCATACCTTTGCACTAATTCATAGAAAAAAATTGAATCTTTTTTTGCCTATTCAATGTGGGATATTAAAGGCAAGGAAAATAAATGTGTACAAAACTATTTCAAATACCAATCTTGCAAAATTAACTGGATATTCCATATCTATTCATATGGAATATATATTCCATTTGTATCTAAATATATAAAACTATTTGGACCAAAAGACTTTTTAACTGTGAATGGTCAGTTAATTTTCTTTAAATTTTGTATTGCTTGATATAATGAAAAATATAGAAAGATACTCACTTCTATGTTTCAAACAGTGATCAACAAATGAATCATTTTCTTTAACATCCCCAACTAACGTTTTTGGACAATTGTTCAGATTGTACTGCCTTGGTGGACTGGGTTTTTTGGATGGTGACCTCCTAGACTTAACTGATCCATTTCTGGAGGAATCCTGATTATCCTTAATTTGCGAGCGCGACTGGTGGTGTGATGTAGGTGAAGGTTTCCGACTAGGTGAATAAATAGATTTGGTTTCTGGTATGGGCGCAGCTTTCTTTATGCTTCGCGGTAATGGTCGTTTTTTTGGCAACCAAGGAGTTTCAGAATTAACACTAACACTATAATCAGTTACGGTGTTTTCACGTTTTTTTTTTGGAGCATTATGGTTACGCAAAGCTACGCCCGTTTGTTCATCCAGGTTGTTAAGGAGGCTCTCCGCCTTCCCGGCGAGGTCCGCGAACCATGCCATTTATACTTATTATTTTAAGCCTGAAAACAAAATTAATTCAATCGCTCTTTCAATTTTATCATCTTAGAAGAAACAGAACTATTACTGCCTAAGTTGGCATAATCAAATAAATAAGACTGTACATCACACACATACCGGACATCAGGAATATGGAAGGCAGAATTATACTAGGTTTCTCCGATTTTATTTTACTTTTTAAAATCAAAACATCGTCATGACAGTTGTTGACACGTAAACATCCATTAATGTCAAATCATGTCAATTGTCAAGTTCATACTTTTTAAAGTACATATTTCTTGAACTGCAAAATGAAAGGAGTCTTTTGGGCAAATTGTTAAAATTACAAATTAAGTACAGAATATTATTTAACGCAAGGATTTTTTTATTCCCCATGGTTTCCTCTTATTTTCTTTTGTTTACTAAACTTCTTCAAACTTTGATTTCTAGTACAGGCTCTGCCTAGTTCGGGATCAGATTGCCGTGTGGGTTGTCCCAAGATATTATTATATTATTATTAAATGCTTATGAGTCAGTTCGCGTCGTGAGTGCAATGGGAGAGATCCGTACCCGCGACCACATGTTCAAATTGTTGCGCCTGCTGCGCAAAAATTTGAACAAAGAACACTGTTCGTCTGTACAATGTATTTTTTACACAATTAAATTCTGATTTCAAATTAGCTCCGGAATTGATGCACGCTCAGATCAAGAACAAGTTGCACGGTATTTTGCTATGGTATGGTATGGTATGGTCTTTATTAATCAATTACAATATTATCAAAAGCATAACAATGCCCTTACTGGTTTTATTGTTGAAATGGTTGCTCTTGTTCTTGTAAGAACGAAAAGAAAACGAAAACATGGATAAAAAAAATCCGAGCAAAATGTGTTCGTGCGTAAAATCTTTTAAAAGAATAAATGAAAAAGTTAATTAAAAAAAATATATATAAAGGGTAGTTACGTTGTAGATGCACCTGCTTTGTGTCTCCGTGCGCCGCTGTGGATCTGCGTTTTAACATTTTGTGTCCATACCTCAGGTCCATACAGTCCACGCATAGCCGCAAATTAAATAGTAGATAATATTTACACTGTCCGGATTTCGGTTTTTACCAAATTTACGTTTATTCTAATGCACATCATCAGTGTGATTGCACTTCACTGGTTCATTGATTGTGTGTCAAACAGTCAAACTGTCAAATTGATAAAGATGGAATGTCAACTGTCATGACCTTGTGTCATAAGTTAATCAATCATTAGTTTTGTTTTGCTAAAAGTAGAAACATTTTCTTTAATAGAAATTGAATTTTAAGTTTATCAGTGTCCATGTAATCGAAATCATGGATTTTGAAAGTCCTGATGTAGAGAAAGACTTTCCAGGCCTGTATGCGTCTGAAAGCGGCAGAAAAAGTAACGAAAGTGATTGTAAGTACAAAGTTATTGTTATCAATGAATAGGCCATTGTATTTGCGGTGTAAACCATGACACCATCTCTAGGAAATACAAAGACATCGTAGCTTTATCGGATAATAAAACTTTTGTATCTACCAAGAACTTAGTGTTCAAACATGGACTTGAATTAGCGAAATCATGTCAAAAACAACCGAGAAAGCTTTAAAGAGTTTGTACTTTTTCCCTGTATTTTATTTTATTCTTCATGGTTAACATTTATAGTTAAATAAATATAAATACAAATAGATATTTTTAAGAAACCCTGCATATCGAATACCTATTAGGGCAATGATTTTGTCTAGTCCTTTTACTATTTGTCTATAATCTGCAACATTGAAGAAGCCAATGTCTAAACAACTGAGGTAGGCTAACTTATTAGATCTATTCAGGATATCTTGCATATTACATGACTTAGACCCATAAGAATATATATAACTAGCGGTATTCCACAATTTTACCTGCATACCACCCGTAAACAATTATTTTTAGTACATGTTCCACTGTTTTAAATTTATTATGCTATTTGAGACAAAGACATACTCAACAAATCAAGGGTTGTGGAAATTAGGCCACACATTCTGATTATAATCATAAATGAGTTATAAGTGTTATTACTAACCTGATTTTGTTTTATTTTTGAAGATTTATAACTGTTTATCTATTGTATATCAGAAAGCTTTCACAAACATAATAATTTATTAATAAGAAATAATTTTAATGACCTTATTATAGTCAGTGATGGTGCTGAACATGAAAAACCAAGCAAAAAAGATTTATTGGGCAGGCGAAAAGATAAAAAAGAGAAGAAAGATAGAGGATATGCTGCGCTAGAAGGAGAGAGTTCACCTGAAGAGGATACAGATACTAAGTAGGTTTTAGTTCTTTATATAAAATATCTTATTGTTTTCCTATTACAAGAACAATATTAGGTATTTATTTATGATTGTAACAAACTATTATGCTGTTCAACAGAATCAATAATATGTCTAACTAGCTGTTACCCGCGACTCTGCCAGTGTGGGTGTCGGTTATCAGTTAAAAGTAGCCTATGACCTTATTATTATATATAAAATTTGGTGCTATTGATGATACACCTTATTTTGTGTGGAAGCTCTAATAACTACTTGTTTTAGAAGTCCGTCGAAATCAAAGAAGACAAAATCGTTTAAATTCCCAACGAAAAGCAAAGAGAAACGTGAGAAATCTCGTGACAAAGAGAAGGTATTGGAAGATGCTATAAAGCAAAAAGAGAAAGAAGAAAAGGAGAAGAAAAAAGAAAAGGAAAGGGAGAAGGAGAGAGAAAGAGAAAAGAAGGAGAAAGAGAAACGTGAGAAACTAAGAGAAAAGGACAAGGTGAGTTTAGAATAAGAAATTAATTAGCCAAGCATTTGTGAATCACACAAATGCTTGTTCCAAGTCTGGGTGTTCTATGTGCATGCAATTTGAATGTGTGTGAAACCCCCGCGACACAAGGATTAAATTATTTAGTGTAAGCGTCGTTTTAAAAAAAAACTGCCAATTAAGTTTGGACAGCAAATTGTGGAAGACCTTAAACCTTATTTGAAAGGCCAATGCTTGCTAGCTACATCATTTCATTTATTACATATAACTGTAGAATATGATAAATAGTACCTTTTTTCTTAATCAAGTAGGATTAAGAAAAAAGGTACTATTTATCATATTCTACAGTATATAGATATGTAGTATAATTATTTTGCAACTTGAAGACAGTGCAAAGTTATTTGTGAAATTAATTCACGCCATAGTAAAGTCTTACCTTTATCCTTTTTGGGCCTGTTCAGTAAGACACCCATAATTGGTAACACAATGACATTATACTGAAAGCAATAAGTTTTATTTTTTGTAGGGTTCCATACCTAAAACAGAAAAAAGAACCCTTAAAAGATCACTTTGTTCTCAGTCTGTCTGTCAAGACCTCTTATCTCGGGAACGCGTACAGGTACCAAGTTGAAATTAAAACCACATATTGAATCCTACAGTCTCTTGAAGCTGTACAAAAATCAATCTTCTAAGTTAACGTTAAAAAAGATAGATTGATTATAACGTAAACAATTGTGTATTTCTACACTCTCAAGGGAATTAAAATTAATATCAATCTTAATTAAAAGGCTTCTTTCAATTGACCTAGAACTATGAAATTTGGCGATTAATAATGTCTTATACTGCAAGTACAGAAAAAAGGGTAAAAACATTTTTAATATAGTTTTTGTACGGAACCCTCAGGGGGCGCGGTCCATTCGCACTTGTCCGGTTTTTAACAAACATCACAAAATAAAACTGTTCTGGACTTGCATCTAATCACAAAGACACTTACGACCTTGCACATCGTAGCTGCCGAAACATTCCTTATTCAATCGCAATAAAGACCAAAATGCACAAAATAATGAATCAGCCACGTCCATTGTCACTAACACCTTGCATTCTGCGATTATTTGTCACAAAGCCACAGTTAACCTTACCTAATCAACCCTACCCTCTTAAAAAACGTGGTCCGTATTTATCGTAACATAATATGTCAGTTCGGTTTAATTTTCGCGGTTGAACTGTTGATACGTTTTGCATAATTTCACTGTTCAGTAGGTAACTTCGACCTTGGATAAACACTGCTAGCAGATCATGGTTTATTCAGTTGGGTCTTGAATTCACGACATGCATCACCTACGCAATGTTTTTAATAAGGTGCTTACGTTATATTGTTGTTTTATCGTCAACGAGTTTGTAATCAATTGTTGTTGGATAACGCGATGTTTCTTTTCTCTTGTTGTGTTTGTTTTGCAAAATAAAATCGGTCACCATGTATTGAAAGTTGATATCTGAAGTGTTTTCTGTTCAGTTTGTTTGAATAAGTACTTGCTGGTATCTGTATGTATGAATCCAGTGTTTTTATCTATTGCCGATAAATAAGGTTTTGCGGTTTCACAGGAAGTGATATCCTTTTGAATAAAATCATAATGATTGTAAAATTTATTTTGAAATGATATTTAATTTTGCTTACTTACGCGTTCAGTTGTCTAATAAAATTGATGTATTTAAGGAAAAGGAAGAGAAAGCGAAATTCAAACTAGAATCTAAGGAGAAATTGAAGGATGAGAAAAAGGACAAGACAAAAGATAAGGACAAGGAAAAGGTAAAGGATAAAGATAAGGAAAAAGTTAAGGAGAAGGACAAAGATAAGAAAGATAAAAAGCTGACGAAAGTACCTTCGACGTTTACCTGTGGGATACCATTTGAAGAGATATTTACTTTGGGAGGTAAGATTAAATACTATATTTTATTCTCCTTGAAAAAATAATTTATTGATACATTAGCATCCGTTGTTTTTTTTTATGTCTACAGATTTTGTGTTGTAGATATTTGAATTTAAATTTATTTACCTAGTTTATAGTTTCTAACAGATAAGGTCATTCAAACGATTTGTTTCGCAGATGAGTGCAAACTTCATTATGTATGCATAATGTTTAGGTATACGGTTAGTTGGATAATGTCGCATGTCATTTCGATTTTAAATTGCTTAAACAGTATATATGTATATTATGGAAATTTTTAGAAAATCCGTTCTGTTATTAAATTAACATAAAGTTTAGAATATGTGTTGTTATGAATAATAATCATCCCATAAGTAAGTACATATAATATATAGGTAACTAGCTGTTTCCCGCAGGTCTAAATTTTTTTTTATGTTATTGAGAATTTTCTTTACTATAAACCTCACGGAGCCCGAGACCTTTCCAACGAATGCAAAACCGTGGAAATCGGTTCGTGCGTTCTGGAGTTATAGCGTCAGGAAGGAAAACCCGACTTATTTTTATATAGTAGATTACCAAAATTTGAGTCGATTCGTTCGCAAAATGACTAAAATGTTGGACTGGAGAGTGAATTATATATTCACATACATAGCATGCCAACTAGCAACAATAATCTTACAAACATTCATTCATTTAGCCAAAATTCACTTGATGAATGTTTCTTTTTTTCTTAAAAAAAGAAAAAAAGAAACATTCATTCATTTAGCCAAAATTCACTTAGCCAAAAACCTTCCACAAAGTTCTCTATTATAATATCAAAATGCAATAAACAGCTTACCAGAATCGGTTTTCAAAACTGGATAAAATTTCAAGAACTGCTTTTTGAACCGTCCTTCAATTATATTTTGTCCATCCATCCTGCATGTCTGGTAATCAGATTTCCGACTTCTGAGTACATCTCTTACACAATAGTCCATGTTTGGCCGTCTCATTGTAATACAGAATCGAGTCAGCGTGACGTATATAATGGGTAAACATCCAATGTTTGATTGTTATTTTAACATTCTTTTGCTAATCATTCTGCAATGGTGCATGTCCAAAATGTTTATTTATAAAGATGTCTGAAAAATAAATTCATCTCAGTCTTCTTTAGAAATTCGTATACGCGTTTGTTCCTCTAATTTTATTTAACTGTTTGCGAGTATTTTTCTGTTTTTGTGAAACAGCAATATTTGCTTTTAGTATGTATATCCTTAGCGTAAGGATACGCAGTTATAAGGCCGTCAGTCCAATCGCGTTCTGACCATTTAGCACCTTTGCACTTACCGTGAAACCTAAACATCCTACTAATATTATAAATGTGAAAGTGATGTTTGTATGTTTGTTACTCAATCACGCTAAAACGGCTGAACGGATTTGGATGAAATTTGGCATGCATGTTGCCTTTGACGTGGAAAAGAACATGGGCTACCTTTTATCTCGATTCCATAAGTAGTTCCCAAGGGAAAATTGAAAATTGTTTACTAGCTAAGCCGTGGGCAGACAGCTTATAAATTTGGTATTTTTCTCTATTACAGCGCAAGCTATAACACGTATGAAAATGTTATTCCATTTTTCATTACTTTCACTTTTTCGACCCAGTTCATGCAGACGAAGTCGCGGGCAGAAGCTAGTTATCTATAAAACCATAATCAAAATAGAATTATCTCTGAATGCCTAAAAAGAGCATTCTTTCCAAGGTGAATGATAACACGGTGTGTAAACACGAATTCCTTCGGACTATTGTCGTACTGTGCTTGTAATTAGTGACTATCGAGCGATTTTGCGCTCTGGTTGTGGTTTTTATTGCTGTTTTATTAATAATGAACCCTTTTCTCCACGGTTTTTCTATAGGCGGTAAGTTTTTTATATCACAATCTTAACTCCTTTTAAAATATTATTTTATGTAATGTTTCTGTCAGAAAAGAGTTTGCATAAAACAGAATTACCCTTAGTTTTTAGTATATTAGTACCTTTGTACATATTTATCTTAAATATTGCGTCCTGATATGTTTTATTTTTGTGCACATAAACAGATAAAAAATAAATAAATAAAATTATTAAATCAAAGTTTCATCACGTAAATTCAAGCACAATCGGAATATTGTGTACAATGCAATTAAAATGTAGAAGATCGTAAAAATACCATAAAGCAATATCTGATGTAAACAAATGTCGCGTGTACAATCACTGACATGGTTCGATTGATGTGTGACATTACGTACGAGTTCTGCATATTTAAATTATTTTATTACCCCTGGACGTGACTGTACATAATGTTTTCCAGATTCATCTAAAACTTCCATGATGTTAATAGCTAGGAAAATAGTTAAAATTAGGTTTATAGTGTTTACTATACGAACAAGTTTGGTGCCAACGTATAAAAAAATGTTAATACAGTTACCTATGCTTTTTTTAGATTCTTTAATATGTTAAGCATGCCAGTCTTAATTATAATGAAACCCTACGCGCGTGAGCAATAAACCTTTCACCGTATGATTTTAAGCCCATCACACAGAACCGTAAAGAAAATACATATTATTATGCATTAAAATACGTCTACACATTATTAATCAGATGTTTTTAGATGAACGTAAAAAATCTCTAGGACAGTATTATATTCTAATAAACATTTGGTTCTTCGATAAATTAATTATATTTCGATGATTCATTATAAAAAATTTACAAAACATACTTTTTTTTTTCGATTGTACTTTTGGTACATATTATTATGCAAATGCTACTGTAGTGTAATTGTCTTCATTTCAAACCAATTTATTGTAATTTTCTTAGCAAGCATTTTCATCCGACATGTTGCTACTGCAATCTAGGTTAATGCCTGCAAATAAAATGTAGGTTATAACTACAGTAAAAGTTGAATAATTCCCGGTACATATCTTCCTACGCTCTCGACGAATGCGAGTAAGTGTCGATAATTCTTTTGAATCGAGATTAATTGTTTTGTTTCAGTTGCGTTGCCAATATTTGGCGTGCCATTAGCCCAGTCGGTGGAGCGCTCACGATGCCACGACGATACCGGACTGCCTCTCGTTGTGAGAGACAGCATCGATTATTTACAGGTAGTTATGAATTTATAATAATCACGACTTTAGGCGAAACAAAATATTTTAGGTACACAGCATGTCCGACTGACTTTACTAGGTCAAAATATACTTTGACTAATTTACGCCCTTGATTCCCAACGAAAGGAAAATTTAGTCGATGATCGTCCCTTTTTTGTACGAGAAGAGACATTTGCCCAGAAGTGGGAAAATACAAGCCGTATTCTTCTATTACCCGAAAAATGTTTTTGAAGCTTTATATCGAATTGGTTCTAGCCTTTTTTGATTTCATGATAGCTACTTGCGAGATGAGAAAAATCCTCTGATCATAAAAACCTCAAAAATCATTAACCAGGAATATCTTAAACTTCTACAAAACGTTACAACTACCTTACAACCTTTGGAACCACTTCAGAATATTTTCACAATCTTGTTTTTTTTAACTGCATCATACTTGACTAAGCATACTAATGTGAACTGTGGCAATAATCCGTTTTTGCAAGAGTCAGCGATATATTCCTACATCAGTACTATACAGTGACTGCAACTGACCTAATTGGCCAAGTGGGTATGCGCTTGACCTTTAGCTTAGGGTCGCAAATTGGAACCATAAAGACTTGGGACTTAGGAGAACTAAATCGTATAATATGCATGATTTTTTTTTTTTCAATGTTTCTTGAAGTTTTGTTTTCTCTGCCATGCAAGTATATATTTTTTTCGGGATTTCAGTCGTCGATTCCCGACTGTAGCAAGTATTTTCAAAAATATTTAAATGCAGTTGTTTTGTTTACATATAAAAAAACGTTTACTGTTTAATTCGCTATTAAAAAAAAATCACACAGTAATACGCACACAGAATCATACCTGCGTAAAAAAGATGGCAGGCTTAGCTGGATACGACTGGCGAAAGAGAGAGAAGAGAATGTCATAAAGAAATAGAGGTCTATGAATCCTGAAGGATGAGTGGCAATGATCCTGACCTAGAATGCAATGGGTTAAACAGGGCTGTCAATCATAATGTTTTAAGTTGAACTAAGCATTATAATTATATTATAATTATATTATGTAACGCATGAAGAACTTAAAATAAAAAAAAATAAAAAAAGCAATACATGAGAAGCGCCCTTGGCCTAGCTTTTCCTTTCCTAGGCCAAGGCCTCTTACAAGCCGTATTATAAGGTTGAATGCTTTGACCAGATGTTGCCCACTAAAAAAATATGTTTTTATTAAAATATTGATTTCTCTAATAATTCAATTTCAGGCGCACGGATTAAAATCGAATCAAATATATCGACAAGAGCCGGACAAAATAAAACTGCAACAGTTAAAAAAATTGTTTACGGATCGAGGACCGACTTTCCCTTATCATTGGGATGTGCCTGTCGCCTGTGCTATGCTTAAAGGATTTATTAGGTAAGAATATAACCTATTATATTAAGACTGCACGGATAGCCGAGTGGTATAGACCACCACCCTAATTACCACTGTGCGCGACGTGTTGCGGGTTCGATCCCCGCATGGGACAAGCATTTGTGTGATCCACAGATACTTGTTCCAAGTCTGGGTGTTCTTTGTGCATGTGATTTGAATGTCTGTAAAACCCCCGCGTCACAAGGATTAAATTCCTTAGTGCGGGCGTCGTAAAATATTATAATATCGATTCAAACTTAATGGCGGCTGTGAAGTTCGTTACGCACTGCGCAGTACCTCGCTCCGCACCCCCGCTTGTGCATCAAATTTGTTACAGCGCAGCGACTCTCCTCTTGTTCCCAGCCGCCATTAAGTTTGCACCGTACTATATTAAAATATGCTAGGTTGATTTAGGAATTTGAATTTAATTGCACATTGCAGTTGGTCTGTAAAGTGCACATGTATTATATAAGCTATTGTAACTTTTAACATAAACTTCACTTTTTGTGATTCTCTGAAATATTTGTGAAACGAATACTTTACAGACTTCATGGACAGTCGCGATTAAAAGTCCATAAACATTGTCACAAAGCAATAGTTTCACACTTCGGCCTGACTTACGACCTTCTTATATTATAGAATATACATACACGCACACCGACTCACATTGACGGCAACAGATAGTACTTCTTCATTTCCTATAATTTCCAGCGAACTACCGGACTCTATTTTAACACAAGAGTTACACGGCCAGTTCGAGCAAGCGACGGCGATTGCGGAGCCACAACGTGAAGCCACCATGCTAGCTCTCATAGCCAAGCTGCCACCTCCCAACTATAGCCTGCTGGGATGGTTAATGAGGCACTTTGAGTGTGTTGTGGCTAATGAACAGGTTAGTTAAACTTTTTAAGAACGCTTTGTTCTTCTGTTGTCTCCCAAAGAAATTATTTTCCTTTGTCTATGAATCTGGGATATTTTACGACAGCGCCATCTATCGGACGACATATAAGCTATTTAATTAAGTTGATACGTTAATCCTCGAAGTTTACGATAGATGGCGCGGAACGAAGATTTAAATTGTAAGCGAAGGTTGACAATTTAAATATTCGTTGGCCGAATGGATTCAAAGAATAATATCAACATTGTATCCATTTAGTATTTTAACAAAATAATAATAACGAAAACGTCAAAACAACGTACATAGTAATTGTTTACCATGCAAAACAATAGCTATGCATAAGTGTGTTATTTAAACTACTATGTTGTATATTTTCAGTCAAATCACGCAAACATTCAGACGATAGCAACAGCCATGAGCCCCGCGCTGAACATGTCGTTGAACCTGCTCACTTACTTCATCTCTAAGGCAGAGAAACTCTTCCCCGAAGTACAGTTAACTAAGTAAGTCTATATTATGACGATTTAAACTTTATAATAATATCGAAATCCGGCTAAGTGCGAGCCGGACTCGCGCACGAAGAGTTTCGCACCTATGAAAACGGCAAAATAATCACGTTTATTGAATGGTTAAATATTTGTTTCATTTATTTTTTAAAGTGGCTGTATAACTAAACACCTATGCTGTAAAAATTTCAAGCGTCGACCTATCACAGTTGACCTGGTCTCAGACGCCCGCGGACAGCAGAGTCTATACAGAATAGGATCCCTTTTTACCCTTGGGATACGGAACCCGAAAAAGTATAAAAATAATTATAAACCCACTTTTCTTTCAAACCGACCCCCAAAAGGGGGAGTTTCTTGATACAATAGTTCAATGTAATAGTAGACGCTTAGTTGCTTTGTATAGAGAAATATAATCATCAGGCATCTTTCAAGACTATTACTTGTAATCTAATCTTCCTGTTTATAAAAATATAATACCAAGTGAAGTGGTATTCGAACCGATATACCTACAATGTAAATTGTATTATTTGTTATATAATCTTATCTAACCTTTGCACAGTAGGACAAATGTAATTATGATAGTAATAAACGCAGGAGTTATACAACATGTAACAAAACCCCTGTCGGATCCAATAAAGGCGTATTCGTGGTACAGTCATGAACCGTCTCGCATAGGCGACTTCTTTGACACAAAGCTGTAGGTAGTAAGTACGTGAACTTTGAGGAGCGGTCAGTGTTGCTGTTGCCTTGGATCAGTTTTTATTTAATGGCTACGTATATTTGTTCGCAGTACGATATCGAATAATAGTCTTAGGGATCGGACAGGGGTTTTGTTACATATTGTATAGAGTGGTTTTTTTTTACGACGCCTTGAGGGAAAGTCCTCTGATCTATTCCTTTATTTTGAAAATAAATATAACTCCTTTCACCGATGTTTGAAAATACGCTCGGTACAAAACGAAAAAACACCAATATAACGAAATTACACCCTTTATGTAGCTGTATGCTTGGGGGTTAAGCTATTTGTATCAACAAAAATAACCAGTGGAAAACAAGATAAAAAAAATATCTTATCTAATCTCTCAGATACGTGCCGCCACTCGCTTCCATTCCACCCGACTTCCCAGAAACGGCTCCTGAGCTGAGCCTGGAGCTCCGCAAGCAGGAATCCCTCCTCAACCAGATCCACGCAGAAATGCACGCAGGGTTCATCACGCCCGCCCGGGACCAGCAACTGTGGGAGGCACAGAGAATTGTTACGCAATTGAAGGTAAGACCATTTAACTAAAGGATAAAATGGTATGTCAGATGAAGTATTGGGTTTATAAACCCCTTCATCAGACATTCTTCAGGTCTTTGCAGTTTGCAGTCTGTCGTCAGGACTATCTATGTGTTATGACTTGTGTGTCTGGTTGTAATTTATCTATAAAATGTACGTATTTAAAAATGAATAAGCATTGAAATAAAACTACTTTTAAGCAGATTTTATCGCGGTTTATTTTGATTTTAGTTCCCGACGTTTCGACGCCTTTGCAAGTGTCATGGTCACGGGCAGACTGAATCCGTTTAAAAGTAGTTTTATTTCAATGTCTAACATTCACGTTAACAGCAGAAAACAATATAAGCACGTTTATAAGTAGTCTGGATTAATAGGTTCTGCTTAGTTGGGGATCAGATGATATGTGTGAGTTGTCACAAGATATTATTACTCTTCAATTAGTCATCATGTATGGGTTGATTATAAAGAATAACTTCTTAGGGGCTTTGGCAAATTTCTTGGAATATTTATTACTATACAAGAAAATCAAAAGATGATCTTCATCCTGTCTCAAAGATTATAAAGCTTATATTTCTGTCATACTACCCTCGCGATAACTAAAATTCGGTTGGAAGACATCACGCTTAATTACGTAGACTAAAGACCTAATAATTTTGGACGGACCAGTTTTAATAGCGGTTATAATTAAATATATATTTTTAATATCAGTTGTTAACTATTAAATAACGATTACCTATATTAATTTTTATGGATACTAAATTATATTATAACGACATTACTACTTCAATATTACATGACATTGCTATTAAGAGCTTGTTGCAAAACTATAAAGGTTCTCCTTACATTTATGACATCATTACTTCATATTGTTTTCTAAGGTTTACGCGAATGTTAGACATAATATAGAACAAAACTACTTTTTAACGGATTCTAACGTGGTTTTTTTTCTATATTATTTCAATTTATATATAGCTTAATATTATATCCTTATAACCGGAGATAGGTTTAGAACAGCCCTATCATACCACTGTCTTACTGCATAGAAACGGATCTCCCTTCTCAGAATGGACGTACTCTCACAATGATTTTACTCAAGAATCTATAATGATTCAACTGATATGTAATTTGCTATTATAAAATTAATTATTACAACAACTTCCTAATAAAAGGCTAATGAATTGGAACACTAAATTGTAATTAAAAGTTATGATTAACTGTTCGTTTAAGTAACAAATTGTCTTCATTCTCAAAGATTGCGTAACGGAATACTAGACAAACTTGTTTGAAACAGAAAGTTACCAAACTTTAGCGTTCGTAATTCATTAGTGAAGCTTAATGGATGGCTCATTGTTTAAACATTTATTTTATGTTTTTACCATCTGTATTTTCATTATAAAAACTTTTAATATTTTGCATAGATAGAATATACTTTATTGTACACAAAAATTTTACACAGATTATTTACAACAATTCTTATAAAGCGTACAGCGGCGGTCTTATCACTAATAGCGATGTCATATTATATATATATATGTACAGGATTAATTTAAAGGGAGTTCGTATATTCAACGAGGTAATCAGATGCATAAAACTGTACAACTTGCCACAGGAAATTTTATTGGTCGAAATATTAAAATTGCAATCTTTTCATACAAACATATATGAAAATATCATTTTCAATTTTAAGATTTTAACGGGAAACGTTGTTCTGTTTTATGCATCTGATTACCTCTTTGAATATACGCACTCCTTTTAAATTAAACCTGGTAATTTCCATTTATTTATTTAATGTTTTATGCCCGATGTACGGCGGACTTATGCCAGAAGACAAACAAATTCAAATATAATACATAATTACTAAATTATAACGTTTATATAATTCAAAATAAACAATGAATAAATGTATAAGAATGCGATGTATTAACCTTTTATGGAAAGTGAAAATTGTTATATAAAAGTAAATGTATTATGCCAGTAGTCATGAGTCATCCAATTTTATGTTTTACTACGAGACAAAAGACATCATTTTTTTCTTCCGTGCATATTAACATAAGTCTATTGATTTAAAACTTGCGTATTATTCTTCATAAATTAACCCGCCAGGATGTATGTTATTGTTAAATAACTTCCTTATATAGTAGATCACGCAAAACATTAATAATGCCTAAAATTAGAGTATAAAAACAATTGTTTTTGTAATTATTAAGTTACACTAATGAGACTACAGTGTAATCTAACTGTTTGAGTTATTCCAAACGGTATAAACAGTGACAATAAACATCGCTATCAAAAGCTTTCTATTGGTATAATTAAAAATATGTAATAGTTTCATCATCTTATTTACAGAGAAAACTGCGCGCGGTACAGAAATCAGTCGAACCGTCGAATTCTTTGCAGCCACAACATCAGTCCTTGGACGAAAAGCATGATCATAAACATGATGAAGAACCGGTGAGAAGATACTCACAACCAGCTGAAACTCAACACACACCACAAGAGACTATAGAAGTCAAAACTCCAAGCGAACCATTACCAGTACAAGATACAAAAGAATCCCCAAGCATAGATCCCACTTTCGAAGCAGAATTCGAAGACAACTTCGACTTCAACCTAGAACCGAAAGAAACCCCCGAACAAGAAATACCACCAGCAGAACCCGTCAAAGAAAAACCCAAACTAACGGAAACAGAACTCAAAGTACTAAGACTCGAACTCGAAAACGCTGAATACCTACAACTCAAATCACTACTGCAAGCGAAAATCAATTCGGAACAGTTCGAAATAGTCAAACTTAGGAGTCATGTTGCTTTGAAGAATAAACAAGAAGGAAGCACACAAAACACGAAAGATTGTAAAGAAAATAATTCACAAGAAGAACAGGAGTTACGACAAAGACTGATCAAAGAAAACGCGTTGTTAGAACAAAAACGGGTGAATTTAATCAACCAGATATTCCAAGAAAGAGTTGCTTGCATTCAACTCAAAATAGAACTAGCTATGAAGGAAATATTATCGAAATCTTAAATTAATATATAATTTTCTCGTTAAATTAATTTTAGTCTCAAATATAAATAAGTTATTTATGTCGTTGAATGTTGCATGTATACATTAGCAAGTAAAATTATTATAATCGAATGCTTACTGGACACTTACGTAATTGACACATTCAAGCTATCTAATCTCACGAATTCGCATCATTAAGACTGCAGTAATATCTCTATATTACCTATAAATATAGTTGTATGCTAAAAGATTGTAGAAATAAATTATGATGATATAAAAGTGTTGTAGTTATTTGAAAAAGTTTTGCTTTTAATTCCTTACCCATCGGGTATCACTTTGTTTGGTTGAACAGTCCGACACTCTTGTTTACCAAGTTAAAGAAAGTCACTTAAAAGAACATTCCATAAGAGAAACTTGAGGAATCTTACTTTGGTCTTTAACTGAATAAATAATGGCTTAATTCACAGCGAACTCAAAAGGACATGTTAGGTTTTTGTATGGAGGCTGGGCTTTTATTCGAAGCTGCTGTGAGCAGGAAAGAAATTATACTTTTATGAAAGTACATAAATTAAGGAGACGTTGTATATATTTTTTATTTTTTTTAAAAGCACCCTTCCTTATTTAATTAATTATATTAAAAAAAAGAAATTGCAACACAGTAATTATTGATTTTGGCAAAACTTTTCGGTTGGATGTCATTATTGTCATTGTGAAATGTGAACGTCAATCAAGTGTCAAATTCATTCAATGCGTTTGCGATTGCGTCTGTGCTCTGTGGATTGCGTGAATTTCGGGTTTTTGTTGTGCTATTTTTGTTCAAGTTTCATGTTTTAAGTGGATCTTTATTTGACCTGGCTTTTAATTTGGATTCTTTTGGCAAGTGTGACAGTGACACTGACAACCCTAGAACCTTACTGACACAGCTAATGTTTTCATAGATTACATTAAGGAGGCAAAGGAATCAATGCCATACATACAAATCACGGAGATAATTAGTTGGTTTTATTTTATAGCCATTTAGTATTATTTTAAAAACTAGAATATGAGAATAAAGTGCTTAAAAAAATATATTTAACCGTTTTTTCTTTGTTTCAATGTGCAAAAATAATAATGCAGTACAATTATTGTTTATAATTACAGGATTTAAAATAGGTAATTATTGAATAATGGTGCTTTTAATATTTTTTTTGTTCTTGTACGGCCATCCTGAATAATTTTCCCTATCAAAAAAACCACACATGATAACTGTTAAAAAAAAAAATATTTTAAGCCCATTTCATAACATGTCCTTTCCCGTATTTGCATTTTATACTATAATATCGGCCTATAAATATCTCACTGCTGGGCGCAGGCCTCTTCCCATAAAGAGAAGGAATGAGCATTGATCACCACGCTTGCTCATTGCGGATTGGTGATTTAATACTAATATGACCATTATTTGTATGATTATACAGTTCATATTCCTATAAAAAAATTTTTCCTATAAAACGAGAACGCCGAAGTTATGTTGTCTTTTTCTCTATAGGAAAATTAAGAGACAAACAAGTTGGTATTATTTATTTATCAAAAGGTACATTTATTAAGGTAGATTTATTTTACAATTTTATCTTTACATTTGTGCATTAAAATGCACAAATGATACGCTGGCTAGCCTTTTTTCGCTGCTTCTCTTCTGTGGGCATCGGTTTTGCGACAAGAAGTAGGTATATAGCCTTCTTCAAACAATGGGCTATCAAACACTAAAATATTTTTTCTATTCGGACCTGTAGTTCCTGAGATGTGCGCGTTCAACCAAATAAACTTTTCGGCTTTATAATATAAGTATAGATTTAAGACTCAAGAATGAAGTATAAAATTAAGTATGCTTCACTCCATCCAGAACAGTCTGCCTATATTCCTTATCAAAAGCGTATGTACGCTTAACAAATACCTTTGTAATAGAACTCACCTTAAGCAATATACCTACATAATGCATATTTGAACAAAACACACTAACTAGAGTATAATTTTCCTCCACTTGTATTATAAAATATTCAAGTGTTTTTTCTGTATTTACATTCGATTATGCATCTAAATACACTGTGTCATTTTTGTTGTTAAATACAATTTATTACTTTAGATCTTATTCCCTGGTATTATTTAATTTGTAAAGTTGACTAACCAAAATCCACGCGGGCGAAGCCGCAGGCATCAGGTAGTTTTGTTATAATTTGAAGTGGTCTTGACCGCAGTTACAAGCAATAGCAACGTTTAATTAACATGATTAACTACATACCTATACATGAGTCAAGTCCGCTAATTACTTATTTTACAAAACTAGTTTCCTTGTTTTATCTTGATACTTGAAGCGAGCTAATTAATGACGTCAGCTATGACTAGGCCAAGATCACTGAAATCATAAAATAACATGAGCCTAGCTTCTTAGAGAATTTTCTCAGTATCATGCATTCTTTGAGGTCTGAAATTTTATTGGTCCGATAATGGTGGGGATATACAGGATACATTTTTCAAGTGGGCCTTCAGGGCCAAATCCGAAATAATAAGGAATATCGAAAAATGCTCAAAGGAGTCACGATTTTGATAAAAACAAAAACTGCATCATTGGATTTTTGAAAAATTTATAATCGACGCGATGATCATTACTTATTTTTTTCGCAGATGTTGAATTTGTTTAGTTAGAAAGAAAAAAATATAATCGCTTTCAATATCGTTTCGACCAAGGTAGGACAAAAAATATTTTATGTTAAGTATGGCCCAGTTTTTTGATCCCGAGTTATCCCAATCAATGGTTAAATATGCTAACTATTGGTTTCAAAACGCGTGTTTTCATCAATTGTTAGACTAAGTTGCAGAATTAATTATTTAACCATTTGTTAGAATGAAAATATATGAATAAACATGTTCTACTGAAACTTGAAATCATTAGTTAGGATATTTAACCATTGGTTGAGTTAACTAGGCATAAAACTGGGCCTTACTGATCCGCTTTGAAGTTGCCATATTCTAAAGAGGGCCACCCTTATCAACTACGGGTATGAAAATAGCCGACGAACTATTCTAAAACGTACATGACAGACACAAAAACATATAAAATTCGGTGAAGCAGTTTCGGTGGAATTCGATCACAAACATCGTCACGAGATTTTCATTTTAGATTGAAGACATACAGAGATCTTTTTCTTTTAAGTTTCTAGGGCCCTTTCTTGATCTTTTAACAACCTCTGGCCAGTTCCATTAAACCACATTTTAACCGTTTCCTCCACTTGAGTCTTTGACGTCAATTAACAATTGAAAATCAAGTATGTAACATACGTGTCTCCTATACTACAATGTGTTACAAAACGTACCTATGACATTGCATCAAAAGTTTATTTAATGCAGGTGTCGCGTCTACATAATACAATGGAGATTATTACGCTGACGTACATTTTCAGGGATTCTTGGCAAAATTATTGAAACGAAATCTGTAACGATACACTTATTGATTAGATTTCTGTATATAACAACTGGATAAAAATATTCGTGAAAGTATATACAACAACAGATCTCAACGCAAAACAGGCGCAAGGAAAAGTCGTCGATTTGCGGAAAGCAAGCCCGCGATAACCTATACCTATACAACAACAGAATAAAAATATATGTGCCTATTTAACTATCAATTTTCAGGTATAGGTATAGTAAAATTGACCTATGACCTGATAAAGGTCGCAGGAAGCCGTTGGATACAGGTCGCTTCCAACAGGCTAATCTGGAAGTCAAAGGGGGAGGCCTATGTTCAGCAGCGGGTTCTTCTGGCTGATATGATGATGTTAATGTAAAATTCGTTTGATAGAACAGATTATATGGACCCATTCAAAAGTGCAGTTCCTTGCGTTTGTATATTTGATATTCATGACTGCAATACCCATGATAAAGTAAAAATAATAGCGCGTCAAAATGATAATTACATAAAAAACAAATCGAACGTATCCAATGTTCTGGTTTGTTTGTTTCGGAATTAATGATTTCCGATTTATCCACGGAACCGAAAACGCGCTAAGCCGAACCAACCATTTTACATTTAGCAATACTTTGTGTACGTGACGTTTACAATTTATTCTAGAAGTAGTCTCTATCGTACAATTATCAATGTTCTAATTGCATAACCTTATATACAGTTATCTACAGTATATCAAAACACTATCGCGATAAACACATATCTTAATTACTTTAAGATTTCTTGTAAAGCGATAGGTGCAGTTTACGTCGGTGGTCAGTCATATGATTTCTACATATACTTAATGAATTAATTTAGTAGTTGAATTAGCATTCTGACCTCACATTATCATATGTTCGTAGATTAGCCTCGCTTTGGTATTAACAGGAGGTTCCTACTGACTGAATTTGATAAACTTAAATAACGAGTAGAAATATTGATACCTACGTATAGTAGTAGTCTCTAGATTTAGCACAGGACTATAAAGTATCAAAGTACCCCTCGCTGCATCGGCGTGGCAAAAAACAAAAAAAGTATTTCCGAAGGTGGAAATACTTTTTTTGTTTTTGGGTTGAAATGCGAATATTTTCAAGCCACGCCGAGGCAGCGAGGGCACGGCGTGGCTTGAAAAAAATATATATGTCGGACTTTCACCGACTAAAAACTTCCCGGTCCCGTTTCTGCCTTGGCTGGAGTCGTGGGATCGCTCCTGCATTCTCTACTAGACTCCAGCTGGCTATGTATATCTGCTGGCACAGTAGTGCCCAAGAGTTCACACTTGTTATGGACCAAATGTGACCTATTGTGAATGTGGGACTTATGAATGACAAATATAGAAAGTTGCACAGCTACAATTTGTACAACAATAAACATAATACAAACTCAAAAACTTCGTCCGGAAAAGAGCAAGTCATTTCAACATGACATGAAATCTACGTCAGTCACGCGAAGTTCTGAATAGATGTGACAGCTTGCACAATGAGAATAAAAAAAGAATATAATTGCGATCCGTGAGCGGTGAGCGTTGTAAACCCGGAAAAGTGCAATTTCTATACACTATTCTAATTATTCACACTAAAACCATACAGGATTACTTTTCATACAAACATAGTCACGTGACCTGTCACATTGTATGAAAAATTCATTTTAAATTTTAAGATTTCAACCCGTATTTCTTGGGGGTAAATGACATAATTATATTCATGCCTGTGTAATTAAGGTCGAAACTAGGACTGTGGCTCAATAAATGGCCAACATTCCACACCTACAGACCATGCCAGTGACAATATTGAAGAGAAGTTAGGAGACATTACTATAAGAACTGAGGATTTTTTCAGAATATTAAGTTTCTAATAATGTTGGTTTGACCTTCGATATATCTATATATATAAAACAAAGTCGGGTTTGTTACAACACTTATAACTCGAGAACGGGTGGACCAATTTTCATGATCCTTGATTTATTGGATTCGTCTCTGTCCCGAATAGCAGAATACATTTTAAAAACAATGAAAACTTGACGAATACATATTTATGAAAATGAATCATTTTCCATTTAAATAAGTTACTTTGTTTCGTTCCTGTCAAACATTTGTTTTCCTCCTGTCATCCTGTCAAATACTGTGATTGACATTTATGCATGCGTTCAGAAATGTATTTTGTGTAATTATTTAAAAAGGGTGAATAAACTTTTGTCTGTATTTTTTTTAATCAAATGTCTATGTCACGAAAGTTCAGCTACTGTTATATTTGTTTGTTTTGTGTGGTTTTGTGCGAGTACGTATTCAGTATTAGTATTAGTAACAATGCCACGTCCTAGAAGATCTATTCTTCCCCAGCGAAGCCGTACTGCAATACGGCAACGGAACATCGCGAGTCAATTATCTGATGAAGAACGAGACATTGCACGAGAAGAGCGCCGCGTTAGTATGGGGCGAAGAAGGGCTTTAATTCGTGCCTCTCAAACACAAGAGGAAAGAGAGGCAGCCCATGAAACGGCTAGGTTAGAAACGAGAAATCGTCGAGCTTATCGTACAGATCAACAGTCAAATCTGTGGCGATATGTGAAGAAACTTCAACTGTTAGTAAATATGAGAGTTGCATGGTTGAACGATCTATCTGCTGATGATTTCTCTAAGCAATTCAGTCATTTTTTGCTGACATGTGTTTGAAGTACTTATTTTTTTTTGTTAGCCCGTGCTGTCCCACTTCTGGGCAAAGGCCTCCCCCATACTCTTCCATCCTTCCCTGTATGTATTATTTATCATAATAAAATACTTTTTGATATCTAAGTATCTGTATTTTTATTATGTATCATTGTATTACGGTCATCAAAGTCTAAATTAAGTAGTTCAGCTAAAAGGTAACACGACATTCATTGACTGTTAGGCGGTACAAAGTTCGCCGGGTCAGCTAGTAGTAGTATATTGTAAGACTTTAAATGTTAAATTAAAACCGATGCGCAATGTTAATTCCTAAGACGGCATAACAAATCTTTTCACGTCTCTTACGAATATGTATAAATCATTTTTAAACGCTCAACACATCGGATCTATCGACTCTACACCGCTCATATCAAAGTAAGGACTAAAAAACATGTTCATTGCCAGAGATAAATACGACTACTGCTTATCTTGAAGAAATGCATCGATATTTCGTTACCAAAAAGTGTTTTTATTTTTTAGTTGCATAAGGACTTAGAAATTACATTTTATCTACATCCGAAAAAAGTAAGATCTCTTTTTCTATATTTCTTTCTTTACAAACTCTTTAATAGCAGCTGGGACGTCGGACTTGGATATGGATGCGGGTTCGAATCCCATCCATTGCACTACCGACGTGAACCCATTCGTAACACAAACAATTTAGCTAAGCACGAGGTAATAACAAGAACTTACTTTACTTAGGTACTTTAAACAGAAAGAAATACGCCTACTGTCCGCTTATATCTCAATTACACGAGGGATTTTAATGAAGTTTTCAGCAATAGAGAGATTCAAGGAGAAGGTTTTTACGTTTATCTAATTATAGGATTTTTTTACTCTTGTTTCCTGTGCGAAGCTAGCTAGGCTAGCAGGGTCCGCTAGTTTTGAGGGGTGGACATTTTACATCCACCACTCTGGAAGGGGTCCTTCGAGGACCAAGGCCTGCCATAGCTGCGTTTGGGAAACGCAAGTGATCCCGCGTCTCTGGCTATGCAATGATGGGACCGGGGCGTTTTAGTCGGTTAAAGTCGACATATCGTGCCCTCGGCGTGGGGAAAAAAAGGGTCCGCTAGTTTAAGAATCTAATTAGGTACCTATGTATAAAAGATGACCAATACCAAACATAATGTAGTTTTTAGGGGGTTAAAAATATGCAGGAGAGGAACTGCAGAAAAGGTCACCTACATTAGAGCTCTTTTCCAGACTATAACAAATCTGTTTGTGTACCTACTTACAATTTAGAATATATCTATAATTTCAACTATAACCAACTATGATAACAAAGTACACAACTAACAGGAAGCCATCAAAAATCAATAGGGATCATTGACACTCGATTTGTTCCGCTTATCCAGCGCGGAATATCATAATAATTCTAAGCATGACTCTAAAACGTTAGTCATTCGTTATTTGATCAAAATTTATGGAACCAATCGCTATTTCATACACCCACAATGTTAACTTGTCCACAATAGATTTTAACAAAACCAGAATCAATCTCCCATGCATGTAATAGATTGAAACTTCCACGGATCACGTAGGTGTAAGTGACCACAAAAGCAAAGGCCAATCCCCAAATCTGTATGTAAATTAGATTTGAATGAGATCACCACATTGTGTATACTGACCTTCGCATTTCAGTACATTATATACTTAATCGTCTGCATTTAACGTAGGTACACAAATAATATCTAATCATTTCAAGGTCGAGTTCAATTCTGTTGCATGATGAACAGATACGTAGCGATCCGTATGCCCTTCAGGCTACAGCACCTGTGTATTTTTTTTAATAGTTACTACTGTTACTAGCAATGTGGTGCGCACATTACTAGTATTCTTGTTAACCCCTTGTGTTAAGCGAAATTCTTGTGTTACGAGTGGGTTCACGTTAGTAGTCCAATGTGTGGGATTCGAACCCGCGAGCACATGACCGCAAGTCCGATGCCCTAGCTATTAGGCTACCGCGGCTTCAAATTATTGATAATGTATTCTGTATTTTCAGGAATGTAAGGATTATTATTGATATATAGTAGCTTTCGCGAGATGGATTCATGATAAAAAATCTTTTCGGGCGATCCCGAAGAGATGCGTGTGAGAAGACCAGTTAAGAATTAAAAAAATAGATAACTACTCTTTTATGGTGACTTCTGACTAAAATACATTCTATGAATACCTATACTCCATTTATTATAGCATTAGAAAAAAGAGGCTCGCAGAAGCAGGAATTGAAAACATTTTATTTCAAAGAAATTGTTTTAAGTACTTAAATAAACGAAATAAAACTTTTTTATTTAAATTACGCTTTATTTATAACAATATCTTCATCACACATTACAAACTTACACCAAAACAATGAATGAGACAACCAATCATGTCATGATGACTTAGATTTTTAAGATTAAAATAAAAGTAATTTTTAGAACAATATTTTAATTAAAATAACAATTTACAACACACTATAGTGAAACTTCTTCGTCTTCATCATAGGATTTAGTCATAATAAATAAACAAATACATAATGGTAGGTAGGATAATAGTAAAACGAAAAACGTTCCAGTATTGTTCATCACTGCTTCTTTTAGCTTTTTAGCATTGACACTGTCATTTTAGATTGGAATGAAATATTATAAATAAATGAAAGCCACATAATTTGTTATGAAAAATGGTTAACATGATTACAAATAAGTGTGACAGCTGGTATGTAAATAGATTTTAATTTATAGGCGTCAATCGTAACTGTAACAAGTTTTATTGTACTTTTGCAACAAAGTGTACATTATAAATAACCTTTTTTAACTTCTGTCTAATGCTATTTTAAATGGAGTATAGAATCATGATTCTAATTGATCATTAGTTCAATGGAATTCTAATAATGGACGTTAAAGTTCAATTAGGAACTCTCGAAACTCGTCCAGGGTTTCATTAGCATAAGTATTTAATAACGTCTTTGTTCATCTACAATGAACCGTTCTAAAGGACCTAAACACACCTCATTACTTACGTAAAAACAATGGTGTTTTTGTGAGAGAAAACAGGTTGGTCTTAAGCGCACGTTCTTAAGCATGTCATCATTTGAGAAAATAACATCGGAATTCTAATTTTGTAAGCCTTGTAGGTGTATTTTCGGATATCCGCGGGATCCGGCCCTCTTTTTTTTTCATCTATTCTTAAATCAATGTTGAATTCAGTTTATTGTAGGCTACGCCCTTTATTCACCCACATTATAATACACTATTTTTTTTACTTACATTTATGTTGGCGAACTGACTTTAAATATAAATTAAATTCAATAAGTACATGAATGTATCTGGTTTAATGTCTGCCAACTGGCAGCACATACATAATTACCATAAGGTCAACTGTTTACCTGTTCACCTACTTTCTTATAAATCTGCTGGTGTTTTAATAGTGTACTATGCGCTCGTACATAAAAATATTTATTACCAAAAGCCCGTATTATTGATAAAGATTAAAGTACCTATACATAATTTACAGAGGACCTTGTACGGATAGGTAGGTATACTTATCAGCACTTATTAACAATTGATATAGGTAAAATTCCTAAACAAAACACGACGAAAATAGAATTTCTTACAATAAAGGTTTCATTGAGTGTAGATTATAGTTAAACACAGAAAGGTATCATGAAAAAAAAAGGCGAATATATTAAAAAAATGTGTTGGACTTGGAACTTTGAAAATGTTGCTAATTACATATTATGCTTATTAGTAAGTATTGTATACGTTAACAATAATCGATAGTCTTGTCTAGTTTATCATAGTCGACAGTTGACGAAGTAAATAGGTGATCAATTAGCTGTTTTAAAAGGAATGCTAGGTGATTTATCTATGTAGAATACCTAAGTAGATATCAATTATCTTCAGTTCCATGCATTATCATACGACTTTATTTTACCTTTATAATAAGTTACAAGTGATATTTCAAGATGAATTCTATGACTAGTGCAAACAATACTACTTCAATATTATATGCTTATCCAGACAGGTACTTGATTATAGCTATATATACTTTTTGAAAGGGATTTTCAGAACGCACACACTCTTGCATTCGAAAAATAAAAAATACCTACCTACTGCTGATTTTTGTTGACAAAAAATTTGCCTTTTTGAGGACCGGGAATACTCGCTTTACTACATCAAAAATAGGAATTATATTTAATTCTAATTAAATTAAACGTAAGTGTCGAACCAGACTTCGATTTAAATTAATTAAGCAGTTCAATTTAGGTCCCAGACTTCGCGACTTGTGTATATGCATGTTATTATCGGATGGCCTATATTTGCAGCATAATCTATGCGCACAAACTCCCGGAAGTCGGCAGTCTGTAAATACTTCATCTTACCGGTGAAACTTCTCGCAATAGGAGCTTATATCGTCCTATGAACTCCTCTATCTATTGCTATATTTAATGTTACTATTTTTAACCACCGTCAAAAGTGAAGGGTGTTGTAAATTTATCCTTTTACGTGTTGTTGCTGTAGTCACAACATAGAGACGGACGGATTACTACCCAATTTTTAAAGATTATAAAGTGATTCTTTAGATTATAATAATCTTTAGTGATGAGCGTTAATTAAAATTCTATAGAATAGGAACATTTCTTAGGAAGTGTTGGAACACGCTCACGCTGTTCGTGTGTGAAGAAAAAAAGCAAGACAAAGTTTATTCGAGTTCGGAATCCATTGTATTACACAAATATTTCTCACCGCGAGCGCTAACAACTTGAACAATTTTCGTTCTAACGGTTCTCCCAACAAAACTCGTATGAGTAGCTGAATATATTTGAAATCAGTGTGCATTCGATTCTCGTCTCTACCGGAGTGTATTACTTCTTAGAATCCCAAATGAGTGAGTCAACACTGTGTATAATCTACGTTATCTGTTGTAAGATATTGTTGCAACAATAATCTCGCTGTTTGTGAGAATCGCGGTTTCTATTCAGTAAGCAATTATCTAATGACTGTGAATTATAAGTGATAAAAGCAAATTCTCAAGTAAATATTGACATTCATTATCGAAAGTGTTTCTAGACTATTTGTGTGTCATAAAATTAACAATGAGGTGAAAAGTCGTTCTAACGAATTCGGGACATTTGTTTTAATATTCATTATATAATGAGGCGCTCGGCGATCGGTCGCCGCCTTGCGCGCTTTCACTCGGTACGCTATTAATTACGTACACGATTGTGTTCAGTCGGTTATATTTACTCAACTGTTTCGACTGCTGAAAGATAAAGAAATAGCTAAAGTGGCGCGCTACACGACGCCCGTATCTTATCGCATCCACTCTATTGATCACTCGACACATATCGCGAACGGCTCGCCTTATACGGACGACCGTGCCACCTTTATTGTCCAATTTAACATATAGACGTGTACTGTTATAGGCGCGATGTTACCGGTGAAGTCATAATGTGCGTCGTTCAAAAATAGAAATACAGTGTTTACAGGAAAATAGTATCAATAACAAAGTGTTGCGGTTTGTAATTGAACGGAAATGGCAGCTAAATCGCCTACGATGAGTGTGAAGTCGCGGGAAATGATCGGAGTGGAACAGTTCAGTCAGCGGCGCGAAGTGTTCGGCAAGCACGACACGGTGTTCCTGCCGCCGGCGTCGCCCGTCAACTACCGAGAGGGCGAGCCCATCGTCACGTCAAACCACGGTAAAACCACCGCCAATTTTAAACGAAACACACCCGGATACTCAAGCATGAGGGAATCACGGAACGAAGAGCGCATTTTTGAGTTTCGGCCGAGGAAGTACTCTGACAATTTTACTTCCGAGTTAAATCAAAGTGACGATGTGGAATATAGACATACGATGACTGAAAGGACGCGGCGCCTTTCAAAACTTCGGCGGGATTTCATGACATCCAACATACACGAGCCAGGTAGTACCAGTCCATTCAACCGCTCCGGCACAAGGGCCTCGATGCCGGCTAACAGTACCTCGCCTATCAAATACAAAATTGAGAGTCCTAATCTATACAAGTTCCCGTTTGCGGAGCCTTATTCTACGCCGACGCCGGTGCGAAGAGTTGTTGTTGATCTTGGTTCATCGGAAGTAGATGGCGGTAAGGAAAACCAGGATCCTGAAAGGGTAAGACATCAGAGCTTGTCTATCGAGACTTCTCCAAAAGTTGATCAACAAAAGTTATTTGAAGAGTTGGTGAAGAGATATTCTCCTCAGCGGAAGCCGATCGACTGGCAGTTGCCTCCGACCAAGCCTAGAGTTGTCGCGTCTGTTCCTAAATCTAGTTCTAGTGTCGCCGATAGTACCGATAGTGGAGATAAAAAGTTAAACGAAGAGAAACGTGACAAAGTTGGTGACGATGACGTGTTTGAAAATAAGGAAAACGGTGAAGTAGTGCCCGCGGCAATCAGTGATAATTCCGTGGAGAAATCTAGTGAGGAATCCAAGAATAACTCCGAAAGTGTGCAAAATGGACCGGAGTCACTAAATGCTGAGACAACAAACGACGGTAAACTAAAAGCATCACAATCAGAATTAGATGAGAATCAGGACCAAGTGACGGAATTGTCGAATATTCAACGGCAAATTAACAGAGAGCCCGCCAAAAAGCCACCTTTAGACAAAATTATAGATTTAAGTATACCAGCACTGATAGACAAGATTACTGAGGAAGGTGACGACCTGGAGAGTAACAACAAAAAGCCGAAGAAAGTCAAGAGGAAACGTAGTTTCTTAGACAAGTTGCTAGGTCGCAAGAAAGATAAATAGTAGCGATATAAGTTATAACATTGATGTGATATTGAATATACTGCAATGATGCAGAACAGCCAAAGATTAATAGAAGCATGACGTCATTTCTGTAATCTTTTTGATATGTAGATATTTTTCTTTACATCGCAAAGGAATAAACCGATAGATTTATTTATATCTAAAATAATTAAGGCCAGTCTTCCTCAGTTTTTTTTTTATCGTAATGCATTGGTTGGGTTATCACTAGCTGATAAAATACTAAGTGCCAAGTGACACGCCCTATCTGCCAAATTCAAAGTGTTTTATAACAAAATAATATATTATGTGGAAAACTTGAAACTAATCTATAAACATATACCTACTGAGTTGACTTACAATTTGTTAGTTATTATTATTGGCTAAATTAATTGATTTACATCCTGTAAATTTTCCGTAAACGTGTTGACTTCAGTTATCAATAGGTATAATTCAATGATGTCATTACCACATCAAAACTATTTATAACTCGCTCTAAATAATGTTTTCATAATTCTAATATAAATATAATAATTATGTAAATAATTCCAGAGTAAAGCTAGTGAGCCTTTGAACCAAATATTTTCTTAATAAATTTTCTGTTTATTAAAACATGTTTTTATTTATTCGTGATAAAAATCTCATGGTACTATTTAAATAAAACAACACAATGTGTTACACAAATCTATATTTTGTAAACGAAATATTAACTTTTAATAACAATAGTTTCATCACAGTGCTTTTCTTATAGTATAGATATTTACACAGAATAAAAACAAATCACAATATATTACATAATATAGATATAACATACAATATGTTACGTTTTCAAGGAATAGACAACAAAATAATATTTCATATGAACTTAAATAACTTAAGACCAATCAGTGTGCATGTGATTTGAATGTTTATCATTAGTGCGGGCGTCGTTTTTTCAAATAATGATGATGCAGAATTATATAATTTAAAATTATTCTAGGTAAGAGGCAGGCATATTAGTGGCATATTAGCATAATATAATTATTAGAAACGAGCTGACCAATTCACCAAGCAATGGTGTCTATTAGTATAATTAAAATTAGAAAAAAACAATTCAATATTAAATTTACTGTAATTACCTACATCACACTGGCATAAGCAACTTTCATACATCCACAAACCTGACCAGTCAATACAGACATACTTAGCTTCGATAGAAAAACCTTATTTTATTATTGCCAACATTCATGCGATATTATTAAAAAAAAAAACTTTTGGTCATGTACAAGTTCCATCGACAATATGAGTAAGAAACACAATGATTATTATTACTCTATTTAAAAATGTACATTATAGTGTCTTATACATTTAATAAATATATACAATATTAAATTTTATACATACATAAATCTAGTCTAGACCTAGAAATACGGTACAGTACACGACAGACAATGTTTTTACATTGTTATTTTATTGGCATGACTGTAACGAATTCAATGACACCTTTTTGCAGGAATTGGTAACAATCGAATTGAGACCACTTGGACTATAATCATGTGATATTTTAGGCACATGAAAGTGTAACAAACGTAAAAGACTAGGTTTATTGTCCACTGATATTTTGTAATATTAAAGCTGCTTGTACACGAGGTGACACAACTCTCCGATACCTGAAGACTTTTATTTTCCATGCGATTAATGCAATACCAACCATGTTGTTTCTTACAAAGGCCCGCGTCGCTGGAAACTTGAGAGTTGAGGGGTATTATAGACAATTTATTGTGTCGCCTCGTGTGTGAACGGACTAAATGTATCATATAAAATAAATTGTAGGTAGGTACTAATAAAAATCCTAAATAACATTTAAATATAATATACAATATAATATTTCTAAAATAAAATAATAGTTACATATCTCATTACCTATAAATTTGATTAGCGTGCATCCTCTGCTTGGAATCTTACAAGTTACATTAATGAATCACTTTTATTAGTGACTAGCTGCCCGGACAGACTTCGTTCTGTCAAAAGTAAATTAATGACGGTAATTCCCGAGTTTAGGAACAGTTTTTTTTTTTATTATTTATGTTTTACACCTTTTAAACCATCCCTGGACTTCCACAAACATTTCAAGATCAAAATCAGCTAAATCGGTTCAGCTGTTCTTGAGTTTTAGCGAGACTAACGAACAGCAATTGATTTTTATATATATAGATAAAAGAAATCTGGGTAACTATGAGAAATATTTGTCAAATATGATGAGTGAATTAGGAGTGTCAAGGTTATTACCAAATTAAAATCCGTGGGATCTTCCTACGCATCTAAGCCTCAGGGCCGTGTTTTAAAAACTTACTTTTGCTTAGATACATATTTCATCATTACTAGTGGTCGCCCAATGGTCGAAATTTGACCTTATAATAAATTTAAATTGTGAGCGACTTAATATACATTATATGAAAATATAATATTCAAACATTATTAAGGTTCTACTGTAGAAAACTAAATTACTATAACCACAAATTTAACCAAGACTGTTATTTGCCAATTTCTTAATAAAGAATATCTATTTAAAAACTGTTTATTGAAAAAAAAAACATGCTATAAGAGGAAAATACTCTCCATTTAGAGCATATTTTATCGCATATTGCAAACTTCTCTGAAAACAATGTTTTTTGTAAAAACTCTTTCATCGTTTGCTAAATGTCCTTGGCCGTTATATTTGGATATATAAAAACTTAAACCACTTATTTATGTCAATGTCAGTACAGTAAATGAAAAACAAAACAAACATGTGTGTGTGAAATCCATGGTAGTGTGGGTAATGTTTTATTTATTGATTTAATGTACTTTATAAGCATTATTATTGAAAAATATTAGCGTTCTACACTTCTCCTACACATAAACTATAAGTGTGCCGAATTTTATGCTTCTACGTCCGCGCAATTTTCGTAAAAAGGGGTCCAAAGTTTTGGCATCACGTATTAATATATAGATATCATTTTACGTAGGCACAGAAATCGTAATACGTAAATCAGCGTAAGTGCAATCTATTTGTATATAGGCGTTAAACACTAATGTATTTAGTATACGTGTACATATAAATATTATAAAGACATTTCGAAAGTCAGTTTATACGTGCGAATATATAAAACTTCTTGTATAAACTCTAACACAACAATTTTATTATACAAGCTTATAATATATGCAAAACTTACTAATATCACTTCTTGTAGTTAATAATACATACATGTAAAAAATACTTTAAGAAGTGAATTTTATGAGCTATTTGTCATATTTGTTTTCAATTTTGACAATCCTTAATTTATTTCATAGCATGTTATCAAGTGTATATCGCCTTTTGAAGTATAACGAAAATTATTTTAAAAAGGCGTCCAATTAAAGATAATATTAAATTTATAGGTAGTTCAACTACATTGTAATATTTTTAAAACTTTACTCTGCGCTTATGTATAGGTACATTACACACAAATTAAACAGCATCTATATACATATAAATAACATTGTTTGCAAAATTAAAACAACCGCTTTTTGCTTCATGCATACGAATATAATACGATACATATGTAAGTAGGTACCAAAATATCAAACTTTAATTCAATAACTTTTAGTCTGTTTGTTCCCGCTAATCTCTGAAATGGCTTGCACATTTTTGACGGGACTTTCACTGGCAGGTAGCTGACATAATAAGGAGTAACTTAGGCTACTTTTATTGTATATAAAACGCAGGTAACACCGCGGGGCACATATAGTATACATAATAAAATAAATTAGCTAACTATATGTAAACGGGCTGTTGTGAGAAAGTCAACAGCTTGTGAGGAACGTCAATAGCAACACAGCCATGATATGATTAATACTACTTATTAACAAATTACAAGGGAATGTGTCTCGACTTTGCATTTATTTTTAAACATATTATAGATACCTATCTATATAGCTTTCCCGGTAAACATTGTACTGTCATATTTTCGAGAGGCCATCCTTATCACCTGGGTATAAAAAATAGTTTGCGAAATTGCTACCTATTCTCAGACCTACAGAAAATGCATCAAAATTGTATCAAAATCGGTCAAGGCGTTTTAGATATTGGTTGGAGAATTTTATGTATAGATATATACTTTTCGCATCTATTATAATTGAGGATACACGGGTGGCAAATTATGGTTTGGCTGACAAAACACTTGCATTTTTTTTCAGTTCAAAGTAATATTTAAAATTGCTAGCAATGCATATACACTGGCAATTTATCAAATATATTACCACGAAACTTTTCTCAGGTAATTCAGTACTTATTATAACATTTCAAAATTATCATTTGATAAGATAAAAACTGCAATTTCCTGTCAGGTATGCAGATTTAAATATTTGATATGTTTATTGCACATAATGTAAGTAAATTAATCGATTTAATATAGAATATACCATTATGATAGTCTGTATACGCAAAGGAGGAGGCAGTGATGTTTTTATTGTCTTAATACAAACACCATTTAAATTCAACAAAATCTCATACAGAGCAGAGAATCCGCTATCCGAATTTCGCACAGATGTGACGCATATTTCCCCGAATATTATAGATTTTTTTTGCTCTTTTTTCTTCGTTTACGTGTCGCTTTTCCTTTTTTTCTGTCACATAACAAGCAATAAGAAAGAATACATTTTCTCTCAGTCTGGAAGTGATTACTGTCTTAAAACAAAATGCCAATAGATCGAAACACTTTCCCTTATTTTAAAGTTATAATTAAGTTATGAAGCGGTATCACAAAAGTGCTACAAATATTATATTCTAAATATATTCTAAATCTAAATGATCACTTTATTATATACAATCTATTTGTTACTACTATATCTATAGACGTAGCTGATCTAGTTAAGATACAAATGGTAGATCTGTGTATTCGTCTTTACAACAAAGTGCAACGGAATTCAAGACGCCAATATGAAGTAAAAACAATACCTCTCATTATGAATTTAGTAGGTTATTGAAACCTACATCAAACTTATCGCTGAGTTACTGCCGAATGACGTTTGAGTAATGGGGGCTATCGCGCATCAAAAATCCGCTAGGGTCGCTAGTGTCGCATAAGGTTTATCTGTCATTCTCCACCAATGAGAGACAAGCTACTGGCCGGCAATTGGTCGAAATTGCCAGATAGACCTTAAGCGACAGTAGCGACCCTAGCGGATTTTCGACACGCGGTATTCCATTCACTCAAATTTGCGTTAAGTAGGCTTCTCCATTGATTAGAAGCGAGATTGCGGAGCGAAGAATCGAAAAAATATTAACCAATAGGATCGCTTAAAAGCTCCACTAATATTAATTTATTTATTACACATCGTTAAACAATACATTTTACAACAAATGTACTAAGGCATATCCTGTTAAGCAATTCTTTTGGTTAATATTTCTTCGGTTCGCCGCTTCGCAGCTGCACTGCTTATTTTAACACGATATGTGCAAAATTAAGTTTTAGTTTAATATATGCAGGTATTATTCAAACAGCTACGTCTATAAAACTATCTACATAAAATTAAAAAGGGCACCGTCAAGTATTCTTGTAATCCGGATCAAGTCTCTGCACTTCCTTTTCCAAAGCGAAGAGGTGGTCGTCTTCGACGTCGGGTGCCAGTCGTCGCATCGCTTCAGCGAGGTTGTATACATACTCCTTGTTCGAGCCACTTGGACCGTGGCAGGATATCACTTGTTTTGCTATGTCTTCTATTGTAGCTGGACCTGGAAGATGCAAGGAAATTGATAAGTATATAGGATTAGGGGTGTTTTAAACTTGGGACAAATTACTATATAACGCAAATTTAAAGCAGTCTAAAATACCGTGTTTTACATGGATAGACTGCCTATCTGACCTCCACAACCCAATAAAATGGGTTAGGAAAAACCCCATCAAAGTTTAGGATAAAGGCTAGGCAGACGACATCTTTCGAATTAAGCAATTTAAAATATTATATTTCCAGACCTAGATGATAAAAAAGGGGGTGGAAGTACTATCATAAAGTAACAACACATTTTATCCGAAGCAATAACTCAAATAAATAAATATAATATCAAAAGTACAATCTGACTACTTGTTTAAATAATAAAACTTCCAACTAGTATTGAATTCTCATGCAAGGTCAAGAGTTTTATCAAATTAGCAGCCATCCGTCATTGTTTGCTTATGTATTTAGAATTTTTATTGTAACATACTACCTACACATATTACCAGTAATAAGAATGTTATCAAAATTCAGTCTGGAGAATTTTCCTTTTCCTACACTTCAGCCATATTTTAAAGAAGGGATTTTATTCTAGACTTTTTCACATTATCAATAGGTGGTCTTCACTCTTCTAGACAATCATGGAAGCATCCATAACAATGTAACTAGTTTAAGTAATTAGTAAAATAAACCTTATCTCACCTGCATAAGATTCATTCTCCTCTGTCGCTACATACAAAGTCAACATAAATGGTTCATGATTTGTATCTCTGGGATAGAATGTGACAGTTTTCTTAGTGTAGCCATTCTTTTCTCTAAAGTCTAGATGTTTGGTTACTTGGTCTACATCTTCAGACCTTATTTTGTATGCTACTCCCCAGACTCGGCTATTGACGTCATCACTTTGAATTAGAGTTACAACTCGGCCCGGCTGAAATATATAAAACAAAATGTTAATATTATGTCATATAGGACATAGTTATTATTTCAAAAGAAGTAGGTTCACATATATAAAAAAAAAATGCTTAATGAAAATAATAGCTGCGCCTCACGGTGATACCTGCAGCTTACCAGATAACTTAAATTTACTGGGTTAAATGAGTTAATCCTGAGTGTCAGCTACCATTATACCAAAATTTATAAAAATTGGTCCAGTTGTTTGAGTGTGAGTGTTAACAAACATACACACACATAAACTTTAACCCATATAGTGTGATTGATTTATCCATAGCATGATCAACTAAATTAGCTGTCCCTTTAAACTTCAATAGTACCTATTTCTGTTAGTTGTTTCATATTGTATGTACCATAATTTAAAGTCCATAAGAAAACAAACCTTTATTTTTGTGGTATTCAGGCATTTAACAGCAACCAAGTCTAGCCACCAACTTTGTAATGTTTTTATTGCGAAGAGGAATTTATAAGTATCAATTTAATAAAAGTATGAGGTCCTAAACTTACTTTCTCAGAAGTTCCACGGTGATCTATACTGTGTTGATAAAACCTTCGGAAATAACCTTTAATGTAACCAACAATCTTATATTCGTACCGAAAATCTACTTTCCAGACCAACGACCCGTACCCGAAGACCCACATTATTGTTATATTTTCAAAAACACATTCTATGAAAAAATACAATAAAGTTGAAGGTTTTTATATATTCCAAGATATGTAAAGTAAAATGTACAGAACACAGTATTACTTTAGTTATTATTCTGAGCACAGATTAGAGACTAGTAATAATTCTGAGCACTGAGCACTTGAGCAGTAATCAGTACCTATTCAGAGTATTCACAATGTCAATAAACATCTGTCAGTGTCAACTTCAAAGTTTCAAACCATAAACATGTTTTACTATTTTTTTTAAGTACTCTGTGGTTTCAAACCTTCAATCTGGCAATGACAACATTATATAACAATGTAAGCACCATGTATGGATGTAAGCACCGGCACCCTACCCCTGTCTTTCGGAAGAGTTTAAAAAAAAACCCTTAGACTTGATCTGACCCCAGAACACAAAGTACCTTTTGTATAGAAAGAATAATATTGCTTTAGCTATTATTCTGAGTAAAGTATAATTAAATAGTTTGCATGATTTTTTAGATTTATTTGTTTTATGTTTAAAAATCATGCTCAAAACGTTGAATAATGGTAAAAGATTGATGATGAATGATAAAAATATAACCATGCCATAATATTATATTCTTCTAATTGTCGCCATTAAAAGTTACTATTATGAGCGATCAGCGAGTCAAATACCTACTACCAGTAACAGACAATGATTTCCTCACTCAGTGCGTCAAAATGTAATGTTGTAATAACTATTTGCATTTTGTTCATCTAAGTTGATTCTGTCTGATTTGTGTATGTATGTAAATAAATAAATAAAATACTTTAATTCATGGACATAGTATTTTTTTTATCCTAGATATTACGACTTGCAATAATATTCAAAATCCATGGTGCCAACTATTTAAAAAAAAATCAGTTAAATTGATCGAGCCGTTTGAGCATAACAAACATACATACACACTCACAAAAACTTTTGCCTTTTTAGTATTAGTATGATGTAAAAAAAATGTAAATACTTTGTAATGAAGCACAGTTATTTACATCTAGTATTATCTAAGGTGTTCCATCTTCATCATCCCCTCACCACCAAAGCAGGGACTCAGCCACACACAAGTTGATAGGTACTAGGTAGGTACAGTTGCTTGGTTCGTATGTAAATAAATACTCAGTCAGTCTACTTTAAAAGAAGCACCATGTGCACCGCAAGAGGTAGAAATCTAAAGTTGACTAAAAAAAAGTCAAGGTGTCTACCGAGTGTCTACCTTTATCAAAACCTACATGGAGAAAAAGATCTTTTATTCTCGCCGTCATTGACCGTCACTAATGACAGATACCTACAATCCTACATGAAAAAATGACCTATCCAAATTAACTCGCAAGTTTTATTATAACACAATATGATTTTCATATTATGTTCTAACAGATTAAAATGAACAACAGTAATGACAGTGAACAAATTTATTAACGAATCTATAAATTAAAACGCACACGTATCAATGTCTATAGCTCAGAGGCTGTGTAACGAGATTGTGGAGCCAGTTTTAAATACATCGCAAAATAATTTTAACACGTACAATACATCTAGAAAGTTAATGAACCCAAGTCCCTATACTCCAGCAAAACATCATGGTTCAGGTTCCAGATCAGTCGTTGTTCAGAAAAAGAAAGTTGTGAGTAAATTGGCGCCACGTGATGCTAGTGGCAGTAGGCTCCTCATACATAGATTGAAGTCCAAAGAAACAATATTGAACAAACTTTTAATCGATACCGCCGTTAATACATATATAACTGGGCCATTGAAAAGCGACAACGATTGTGTTACCAACGTTCGCAAACGTGAGACACGTTGCGTGTGCAAATGCTCCCACGGACGTATTACTAATTGCAAAGCGAGTGCAAAGCATATTCAAACTCAGAATAACCTACTAAGTTATTTACTTGCGGATAAAGCTTGTGCCCAAGTTGTGGAGACAGTGAGTTGCGGTACACAGTTTCTAGAAAAACTAAGTGGATATAAACCACACAAAGAACGCCCAAAGATAATGGCAAATAAAGAAACTATGGCTATTTTGATAACACCAACTACCGTACGAAACGATAGGCCTTTACAACAAGTGCATTTTCGGTATTCTAGCGAAAGACCGACTCATTTAAATTATGTTTCTAAAAGGTGGGCCTTATCCCCATATCCGGTCGTTGGCCCAGACTTCTAATTCATTACCTATATTAAAAATATACCGGTAACTTTTTTATCGTTACTTTAACTTTAATGTAAAGGGTTACATAAGTACTCTTTCTATCAATTTTCGTTAATCATTAGTCAAGTGCTTTTATTGTGCCTGCATGTATGCGTCCACAGGTAGGAGCCATGGAAGCTTTTCCACTCCCAAAATAAATAAGTCTTCTTAAATTGGGTATTATTATTTTTTCCAATAAGAATCTCCTGAGATTTCTATTCATAAAGGTACTTACTTTGAACTAATAATGATTCCCGTCAATAAGTTTACCTATCTCGATAAGGCTGGGCCTGTAAGTGTCCTATGAAGCTGAGCGAGGCTGTGAAGCGGAGAAATAGAAATATTAATCAATAGGTTCTCCCAGCTGAGCGACGGATATGCAATCCTATTGATTTAAAATAATAAATAATATTTCTCAGTTTCTTCGCTCTGCCTCACTCAATGGACAGACAGCGTAGACGCTAGCACACGAAGCGATATTTGTTCGTGATTTTAGATTTTAAAACCCGCGGTACTGGAACTGAAGCGGGCGCGGGTGAAACCGCTTCGTGAATTCCTATCAATCCAATCAAATCGTTTATTTGCGAATATGGGTATAAAAAACATACGGATGGTAGATAGAACCTACTTAAAAATTTTCATATTAAGTCAACTCATCAGTAGTGTATTTTCTGCTTACTGTACCTGTTCCAGTTCTATGTACAATACTACTCGGTTGCGAGTCTCCCCCATCTCTGACTTTGACTGTTAGTATACCAACACCTTTTATTCTGCAGGCAATCTCGTTTTTTCATTCATAAAATACTAGGTAGGTAAGTGCTCTTCATTGCTCTTTGGCAAACCTATCTTAGGCCGTATACAGAAAGAAAGCTGGCAGCCTGCGCCGATCTAACAGCGCCTATCGGAAGCGTCGTTTGTCCTGAGAAATCCACCAAATTGAGAAGTCATATAACCACCGCTTACATAGCACTCGCGCCGGCCGGCTTTGTTTCTGTTTTATGGCCTTATACCAAATACCAATCGTAACTATTGGGGTAAAGTTTGCAGAATTCACTTATAATAAATTACGTTGTAAGGCTGGAGAGAAGGTACTCGTAGGTATTGGAGATGGCAAATTAAGATTAAAGGCAGCATACCTTTCTTATTAAAAAAAAACACTGCACCCATAAAAAAATGCGCTTTTCCGACCCGGGAATCGAACAACCGGCTTCATAAGATATCAATCATGGAACCTGCATTAATAAGACATCAATCATGGTAAAATAAATGAAAGGTAACATAAAATCTAACATTCAAGTAATTTAAATAATATAGCACTACTTATTTTTTGTGTGAATTAAAAAAAAATGTTAAAATAGCGAAGGTACTATTACGTAATTTTGAGTAAAAAAAAGCGTTATCTCCTCTTTGACTTTCACGGTTTGTCTTTTATTTGTTAGATTTGTTCCGTATGATTATCCCCATTGATTGATGCCATAATATCTACCGAGTGTTAGTTTTTCGCATTTTATTATTTCGGTTGGTTCCCGGGTTTACAAGCATATTTTCGAGAATCTATGAATGTAGTTTATTTTTTTTTTAATAAGGGATAGTTTCCTTTGAGTAATAATTTGCTATATTATATATATTTAGAGTACTTTCCTTCCAGGTGGCATACAAAAATTCCATTTATTATAGTTTAGAAGGACTTTTAGAATGTATGCACTCCAAAACCCAGGAGTAGGATAGGAAGTTGATAAACTTGCAATGAAAATTAAATAAAAAACAGTTGTCTGTATCACAATAATTTTATTTGTTTGCCATACTCATTTGTCACAGAACACTGAATAACTTCTCCAATACTTCGAATTATTAATGGATGATGTCAATATTTATTAAAAATTGTAAAATGAAAATGCAATTGAAATAAGAAAAGGTTTATTCCTAGTCCACTACAACTGCATACAAAATTAGTGCTTTCATCTTGTTTTGTACCTAAAAAAATAATACAATTATATGTAAGACCAATACATAATAACATTTTAAAAGGCAATATTATAATGTCAGTACATAAAAAAAAAATGAAATATCATTGGATATGTCATAACCATATAAATAAAAAAATAGAACAAATCTGTTGAGTGTCTAGAATAAACAGATTTGTACATAGGCTCACAAGCCCACTATAAACAATAACAAAAAGTAGCACTTTAATATTTTATATTAGGCTATCAAACCAAATATAATTTTAATTTCATTAGACCATTTATGAATCACCAGGATTCCTATAACAACCAATTGGCCTATTAGACAACAAATATAAGTGCACAGCATTGGATCAATCCCTAATCAGTCCATTCAAGCTTATTAAAAAATAAATATGCTTGTTTGTGAAAACAATTATTTAAACATAGGTGTGCACCAGAATCTTAATATTATAAGTCATCTTAGCCTAGATTATTGAGGCTTAGTTTCATACATCTCTGCAATAAAATACACTTTACCATCAACAAGTCATACGCTGCGATGCAATAATTAAGCTACCTACATTTATTAATTATGTATAAAACTGCACTACTTATTGTTTATTGTCCATAGTGGGTATGTGTCAGAAAGTCAAGGCTCACATGTTCTGTTGTGCCGGGCTGGCTGGCGGCGGCTGAGCTTCCAAGTTCTTTATAAGCTGCGCCAACCAGTGCTTAGTTGAGTTATCCTCCTGTAGACATGCAGCAAAGGTGGAATCCCTCAACTGGTCAGGCAAACATTGTCTTAGGGCCTCTCTAGCTCTTGCATTGTCAGACAAACGCAGGTAACATCTGACAACATGCTTTAACAATCTTGCCGAAGGATCTTTGGCAAGAGATAATACCATTTTTCCTAATATCATAGCCACATGGGAGAATCTGTCATATGTTTGGCAAATGTAACAGAGCCCACTGTCGTCTAACAATATCTTTTGTAAAATGAAAGTTGCAACAGTCTTAGATAGCTCAGATCCATTCTCCATAATACGGAGACACAGTGGTATTATTTCAGTGGTCAAAAGAAATGTAATAACTTCCTGCTCATCAGTTTTAACCAATGCTCCAATGACTCCAAGGCTAGTAAGGCGTAGGTATTCGAAAGGACGTGTTTTGGACACAGTGTGGAGGAAAGGATAAAGGAATAAAGGTACGTGTGCTTGTAGGAAGGCGGAGCGAGTCTCGGGATGAGAGGCGACGCATTGCATGAGCGCGAGAGCGTTACAGACGCGGTTGCTCTGGTGAGCCGTGAGCGTCGGCGGGATCATGGCCACGTAAATGTTGGTGATCTCCTGCAACAGCGCGGCAATCGTGCCGAAGCTGTGCCACAACATGGGCGCCAGATCGGGCACATTCTCACGCTTCTTACTCAACTCTAGTAACGCATTCTCTCGCGTTTCAGGATTACACAACTCGAGGATCCACGTAAATATTTTTTCCCTGTCCACGGACTGCATGTTCGCCGGGCTCTGCTGGGCACTCATGTTAATCATTGATCTCGCTTTAATACTCTGGTAGTGGCTTCTTACAATACACGTAGGCTACGTGTAAGGTTAAATTCATTGTATTTTTGTGTAAACGTTTAAATTTTCACAGAACCATATGTCAATTTATTGCTTAGTCAATGCGGAAGAAACTTATAATACTTGCTAAAGAAATCTAAATTCAAGAATACTATTTCTCGAACGCGTCGGACAATCGACGACATTGACTAGAAGTTTGACAAGCAAAATGCACCATAGAGAATGAAAGCCAATTTTCATAGACAACAAAATGATTAAGTTGTATTTACATGCGATGAAAACTTCCAATCAGTACTAGAAGAAATACAAAAATTCTAAATTCTTCAATGCGAAGAGTATAATAATAAAAAGGAGAACTTTTCGATATATTAGAAAGTAATGATATAAAACATTACAATTGGAAAATGACGAAAATAAACTATTTTGTGATATTCTGGTTTCCAAAATATCCGGTTTTACGTATTTAATTAAGCAGCCACACTACTCTTACTTTGTTGACACTGACAGTTCGTTTGGTTTGACATTCACTCAGTGTCTCAGTTATTTGATTTCTGTCAATTTCTGATTTCTGTCCGTGTGTGTGCTTGTTTGGTGTACAGTGTACTAATAAGGCCGTTGTAATAATATTATTTATCTTTTAATTGATCTTTAATTTTGGGAATATAGAGTACATGTAATAAATTTAAGTGATATATAAACAGTGATTGGACACAGTACCTTACCGGAACTTTTAATCATAATATGTGAAAGTATTGTTTCCTAAGACTTCTACTAACCCACGTTCATTGGTTTGTTACCTTTTGTCTCTAAGCTCGCTATTACAATTACGTATTTTACTGACTATGTTGTACAAGTAACGTTTTACGAGCCGTATGGCCCTGTGCTGAATTCAGCGCAATATTATCAATCTCCGGTTGATTCATCGTGTTGACGCCATTGCCGAGTATAATTAACTATAAACAAACTCTGTACACTACAAAGTTTTATTGGGTCGCGCTTATTTTTTCCTTACCGGTACTATGTAATGCTTGTTGTACTAGGTCATAAAATATATTAGATTGTATCTGCAGTTTAGTATACATACTGCTGTATTATTTTTTACAAAATTGCTTAGATTATTTAGTGTTATTGTAGAATCATGGAGGTGTCCCACTCCCTGACTTTGAATGAGACGGCTCTGCTGCAGCTCCCTGATGACAAGAAGCCACACTTCATATTTGAGTGGCTTAGATTTCTTGACAAAGTGCTTGTTGCTGCACATAAGGTAAGATATGATAATATACATATATATTAAGAAAGTAAAGACAGTAAATATATTACTCCTTATTTTCAAACAACTGCACTGCATATTTATGAGAATATTATGTAATGGAAATTAAAACAAACTTAAGTCTGCTTGTGACTGAAAACTGCATTGATATTTGTAGCATAGTGTAATAGATCTAAGGGTACTACTAAACTAATTTATTTTTCCCAACAGTCTGACATAAAAAGCTGCCAGCAGAAGCTTGTAGCTCAGCTAGTGAACCTCTTACGAGAGAACCTTGGAGGTCCTGCAAGAAGACTGTTAGCTAGGAATCTGGCGACACTGTTCTCTGTTGGGGACACTTTCCTGCTCTTTGATACTGTCAATAAGTGTAATGATATAATCAAGGTGAAAGATGATTCCCCATCATATTTGCCGACAAGACTGTAAGTTTTTTTCTGTATACAGGATTAAAAGGAGTGTGTATATTCTACAAAGTAATCAGGTGCAAAAAACTAAACCACTCTCTCAAGGGACATAGGTCGAAATCTTAAAATACGAAATTAAATTGATGAAATGAAATTCTCATACAAAGTGACGTCACATGACTTATGTTTGTAAAAAAAAATCATTTTCAATTTGTTCAATTTCTGATTACTTCGTAGAAGACATGCACTCCTTATAAATTAATCTTATATAGTATAACTTCTTTAAAAGGTTTTAAAAGGTCCTAAATGCATGATTACAATGTCAAGGAACTGTTAGACAACAATTGCAGCTTTTATGTACTCAAATAATGTATGTTATCTTGTATCTGTCCTATAAGAAGCTAGTAGTAGTAATAGTATGCCAGTTACCCACCTCATTTACTGTTGAACTTGAACAGTTTACTAACTATGATCAGAACCATTGTCCTACATTTAGTACAAACTGTTGAGGTAACTATAATGGTTAATAAAAACAATAGAATGCTACTTGTGTCTTGTAACTTTTATAATACTGGAGTGGACTGTATTATTAGTCTAGTGGTCGTAAGTGCGACTGCCGAGCATAAACTTTCGGGTTTGATTCCCAGGCCGATTTATATTATATGTACTTATTTTACAATACTTATTACTGAGTTTTCTGTGTTAGAAATACTCGTACCGTCCTGAGACAGGATGTGTGATGTTGTTTAAACCCATTGGTCCTACGCCTGGTTTTCTCCAATTTTGTCGCTGACCCATCGGACTAGGAGAGTGAATCCTCCTAATTAAGTCATGACCTTTGAAAACCGAATTCGTCTTTGGGCAGTCCTGCAAAATGCTGCCAGCTCTGATGTTGATTTCGCAAACAACTCCTCAAAATCATTCCATGGGTATTTTAGTCCTGTTATTATTATAGTGCTTTTGTTTTTAGGGCTGCCATATGTTGCTTGGGCAGTATGTACGAGAAACTCGGTAGAATGATGGGGCGGTCATATGAAGAGACTGTGACCACCCTTGTTAGGTCTCTTAAAAATGCGGAGTCTCAAACAAGGCTCGAGATCATGAATACCCTAGAAAAGGTAAGAAATTCTGATTTGTTGCTTCTTTAAACATGTTTTAAATCGTATTTCAATGTATATCTCTCACCAAACTTTATGGCCGCTTCGAACCTAGCCGCATTATGCTGCGCAGAACACAAAATCAGGTATCAGCGGGACGTACGCGGCCCGCGGGACGTATGCGGCCCGCGCGCTGTCTTCCACCGCGCGTTAGTGCGAGTGTATGAGTAGTGTGTATGAGAGTATGTAGTTGTATGAGTGTACCATGCGCGAGTTCGTACCGACGCGCGACGGCTACATTCAGAGCGGCCATAAAGATTGGCGAGTGCTGTAAACAAGAAATAGAGAGAGATAAATGATATCTTTATTATTAATAAAAAAGCTGAAGTCCTTGGAATACTTCCACATCCTACCGTCCCCAAACATACATTTTAACATCATTTTAAGATTTAAGGGTAAACAATCTATGGTGAACCAGTTTAAAATAAATAATTCATTTATAGGTAATGCAGTTTTGTCATTTTCTTGAGTTGATTATTTGAAACGACTTATAATTTTGGTACGGTCTTAAATCTGATAAGTGCTAGCTATGTGTTACATATGCGATATGCAAAAAAAAAACAACTGAAACCTTAGGGCTGTTCTTTTGTTTGTAGTACGATTATCTTTTGAATACATTATATACGCATGAGTTGTTACTAAGCTGATTAACTATTTATAGATAGTTAACCATTTCAAGTATACGATATTTTTGAGTGTAATTAGCGTTAAAATTTAATTGACGATATTCTCAGTATTATATTGATTTATTGGCTTTGCACTTGCGGTGAACATATTTCACCACGAGTTTCCTGTTGATAGATTTATATGACAAGTCGGCAACGATGCGTTATTATTTACGGTAGAAATTGTTTATAATCTTTACGTTATTTATCAAAGTAGATACATTGTCTATTATCAACACTGTTATTGATTTCTCTAGACAATAGTGTTGACAATAGACAATGTATTGCACGCGCACGGCAATCAATTGCAGTTAAATGATGCGCGATGTTTATCGACGTCGACTTAAAGAAATGTATTGTTGCAAGTTAGTTATTACTTACCCTATTGGATGTATATGATTGAACCATTGTCACCTTAGAAATAAAATAAATAGATGGGCAGCATGTAGTATTAGGCATAGGCAATGCGTAATACTATAAAGATGTAATCCAAACTTCGAACATTTGCCTTTTGATTACTGTCTTATTTAAATTTTCGCATCGTTTAACGTCTAAATTACAATTGAAACTGTTTCTGGTTACTGGTTTTGATTTTGATTTTGACTTTTTGATTTTGAAGCTAAAGGCTTGTGTTATGAGTCATGGGTTCTCGAACCGGCAACCACATGATCGCAAGTCCGACGCCCTAGCCATTAGGCTACCGCCGCTCCAAACTTTACATTATCCTAAGTCATATTTAAGCTGGTTTTTTTTTTATAAATATTTGAATCAATTCAATATTAACTTCCCATTAGATCTGTGTTGGCATGGGCACTGCAGCCCCGGCCGCTGTTCGCGAAGTATCTCGCGCTGCCCGCAATGCACTTGTATCGGAGCGAGCGACGGCGGTGCGGGCAGCCGCAGCGCATACATTGCGACACCTGCTGCCGCTCATGCGACTCACTCCCGCCGACCTGGATGCCATAGCCGCCGCCTGCTTAAGGGCCGCACACCCCAGTGACTACATATTAAGGTAGGTTAATTAAATGAATAAAAAAAAGCACTTTCAAGGTCCAGCACCCGGTTTCCGGATAAAAAAAAAACATTATTGTCATAGATACATAATAATATAGATATGTGTCCGGTGTCGTCATGCCCAGCACCCGCTTACCTGGTGCAAACAAAATCGTTTTATTGCCTACATTACCTTCGGTTTGCCTACGGTTGCCTACATAGTTCCAAGAAAAAACAAGCAGAAAAACGATATGATTCCCTGGTGGCATGGTTTTTCATTACAGCTGGAGAAGTAACGCAAATTAATCTATATAAGGTTTTTAACCAGTAGGTATTACAGTATGAAAAAACGTTACTCCAATGAGTCCAATGCACCCGAATTAGTCGAATGACGATCCCGTCAGCTGCTCTCCGTCCCGCGCGCAATTTTCAACCCCGCTTCCTTACGTCCCCCTTCGCCCGCAAACCTTGGGAGTGTCATATACAAACTTGCCAAGCGAGAGGATAATAATAATATTAATTAATGCATTTAAGAAGTCGCTAGAATCTTCGAAACAAAAAGAATAAATATGTGAAGGGGATAACTACCTACATAATGATTAATAGCACACGTGCCGGGGGTTCGCTATTGATTTTTCTAATAGCCAAAAAGGTCAGTTCACGGCAAAGGTTTATCTTTAGCATTTGCAATGTAGGGCATGTCAAAATCACTATTATCTATTGTTAAAAATTCAAACAATGCTGTTGACATCATAACACGAATTAGTGTAGACCAAATAAATAACCCCTCGATATTTACTCTTAATGTCAAGGCAGTAGGGTTCATTTTTGTAATTCGTTGTTATCAATGATGAACTCAGTGCAAAATCGCAAAATATGTACGCCAGGCAATCTTTATTTAAAGTTTTATTGCAAATCTTAGCACCTGTCTTGATTCTATATTTAGACATCGGCAGGTGCAGAATTCTTTTCTCCTTTTGTAATTTGGTGGTCTGGTTTCCAATATTATGTGTTTTTAAATTTCTTTTTTCGAACTTTTTTGTGCCTCGAGTTTAATTATATTATTAATTTGTTTTATGATGAGTAGTTCACCCCTAAAATAGTGTCCATGATATGATCTATGATTCGAAATTACAAATCATCCAAAAATGTTCTGAAGTCTAATTGGCACTATTTCTATGGTTCTGGCTTTATTTTGACCTCTTGTTTGAATATGACTTCTCACGTTCTACACTTTGTTTTCTAAATGTTAGTCTTCTTTGAAATAAAACTACTTTAAACCGGATTCTGTCAGTCTGCCCGTGACTATGACACCTGCAAAGGCGTTGAAACGTCGGGAACGGTGGATGTATTTTCTTATACGCATGTAGTTAGAAACATTGATCAGTTTTCTGGTTGCCATACTACATTATTGCTATGTCTAGTATGGTAACAGACGACGGTGTGTGACTTGTTTCAAGATATTTTACAACTGCGACTGAATAAAAAAAATATTAGGTTTTTTTTCTTTAGAAAGCTTACTAGCAATTTGGGTCGCACTTTACTAGTATTCTTGTTAACCCGTCGTGGTAATCTTAATATAAAAAAAATGTGTAGATTTACGAGTGGGTTGCAATGGGTGGGATTCGAACCCGCGACCACATGATCGCAAGTCCGATGCCCTAGCCGTTAGTAGTCTACCGCTTCGAACTACTGTTTTGGTTTTAAAACTGATTAAAATTGATCACATTATATAAAATGGAGATATACGTAATTATATGCCGCATTGCCGCACACATGTTTTTCTATCTACTCAATTATATTTATAAACAAACCTGTGAGATACATACTTATCTGTAAATGTTTACGTTTAACAGATGCGCTATAGCGGAGCTCCTCGGGGCGTTGATAGCGATAACGCAGGCCGGTGAAGTCACCAATCTGAATTCAAAAATGAAAGGCGGAGCTCAATCAGGTAATCAGATAATTATATACATATTATAGTAGTATGGTAGTTAATAATTCCTACGGGAGGCTCGTGGCTGGTTTGACAGATAAAAAAGGTTAAGCTTCGTTCGCCGCGGTTGGTCCATGGATGGGTGACCATTTTTAAACATATAATATTAGACGTTAAAATAAAAGTACTTTTAAACGGATTTTATCGGTAACAGATTCTAGAGTCTGTCTGTGACCATGACATCCGCAGAGGCGTTAAAACGTCGGACACTAAAATCGAAATAAATCGCGATAGAATCCGTTCAAAGTAGTTATCATCTGATTATACGAGAGAAAAACAGTGCATTTACTTTGTGTAAATGTGAAACTATTGTTCTACTTCTAGACAGTTTCATTTTGTAGAGTCTGCAACCTACTGAACTACAGCATCTACTGAAATAGAAGCAGTTGCTACTTTATATATAGTAACTTCACTATTTAAATAATGATACCTAGTTATCACTTACAATCAATTTATTTCGTGAAGCATTATATATTGACTCTTTCAAGTACAGCCAGCAACAAAAGTTGTAATTACATTTATATAACACCTTAATGCAATTAAATTCCATAAATATACTAAAAAGGTTATCATAGCGGTAACTAGCTCGTGGTAAAGCTGTTTTGTTGCTATATTAATTTATTGACTGTAAATTGTGTTTAAGGTGTTTTTTAAAATGTATTTTGTTCATCAACTTTTGTTGCTGACTGTACTTTAACATTACTAAAATTATTTCTGCTACTATGATATTAAAAAACAACGCTCCTTTCTTTGTTATTCATTAAATATTCCTTTTCTCTCCTAAGTTCAACAAAAGAAAGACCCTCCGAAGAACGTGGTATCTCTTGACGAAGCACTAAACCTACTGATGGGTGCATTCCTTCGTGGTGGTACGTCGTTCTTGAAGGGAGAAATCATCAAGTCGGGGTCCGGAGTCAATAGAGAAGTGAGGGTGACTGTGACACATGTAAGTAGAATATGTACAATCTTTACATAGAATAAAACATAGTCGCTTCAGCTGACTGTATGTTTAGATCTTTTAAAATTATTTACACATTGTTAAGGGATATGATTGCACATCTCGTATTTATTTATTCCTATTATGTTCTGCAGGCGTATGTGGTGTTCGTTCAAAACATGGGTGGTGTGTGGTTGGAGCGCAATATGACCACATTCCTAAACCACGTTCTGGATCTTGTGGCCAATCCTAAAGCTGCTAGTTCACACGTGGACGCTGTATATTCCAGGTAATACAAACTAATCTTTTAATTTTTGAGACCTAATATTCGAGATGATTTGATGAGTTTTTTTTTTAGGAAATGTATAAACTTCATACTACGCAACACTTTAGGCAAGATGTTGGGTGAGAAAGCTCAAGCTTCGGCCTGTCGCGAAATCATTCAGATAGTCATCAAACAAATGAACAGTATTGACTTCAACCCAGAAAACGCTAAAGACTGCAACCAGGTATGTATATTATATATGATGTATATTTTTCTCTTATAATGTATGTTTTATAGGTGTTTTGCCTCAAAACTGGTTTGTGTTAAGTTTTATAAGAATACGATGTACAAAGATGTTAAAACTAGATTCCAAAAGTCATGTAAAATAAAAAATGATAAAACTGGGTGTCGACGTCTGAGAGCTTTTAATATAATAATAAAAAAATAACACAAAAAAAGCTTGGAAAAGAGTACCAGGCAAAAATGTTGTTTGTACTTTTTATTTATTTTTTCTAAAAACAAATGATTTCTTACTTACAACACACCAAATTGATTTACCTACTCTGGCTGAATGAAGAAAAAAAAACGTAAAACAAGTCTGAACAACATTGATTCATCTTTTCTAGGAAACTCTATTCAGCCAACATCTGCTTGTCTGCGCGTTGATGGAGGCCGGTGAACTAGCGTTACAGCTCGGTACTTCGGTGCAAAACCTGGTGTCCGACTCATCACTGAATATGGTTGATGCTATATGTACTGTAAGTAATTATTGGATGTTTTTTTTGCACGAAATTCAACCTTACATTTTTGAAATAAAGATGCTGTCTTTATAAAAGTTTACCACTGATCTACGGACATACTCCGGTCATTTTCAAACAGAGTTCAAAATTTAATTGTCAAAAACAACCTACCACTCATTATTATTAAAAAAATCACAAAATCTTTTTTAAGTTTGTCAAAATATTTATTTGCTTGTCTTTAATCAACAAAAATTATTAAGAAACTCTAAAAGGCTTTAGTTGAATGGTCTTCTAGTGAAACATATAATAATAATAAATCCGGCCTATAAACGTCCCACTGCAAGGCACAGGCCATTGTCATTGATCACCACGCTTGCTCATTGCTGGTTGGCGCTTTCAGATTCCAATATTTTGAAATCCAGGTTTTCCTGATGTTTTCCTTCACCGTTTGTCAATGATGTCTTACAATGATAAACAGATAAATTGTAAATTAATAATCAAATGGGAATCATATTATCTTTATTCCTCATATTTATTTGTAGGTACTAGAACACCCCTGCGTAGCGGCTAGACTAGCAGCCGCGTGGTGCGTCCGTTGCGTTTGTGTAGCTTTACCATCGCAGATAACTCCACTCATTGACAAATGTGTAGACGCACTCGATGCAGCAAGACCTACTCCGCATCATATTTCTGGTAAGTGACCTTATTTTATGGTGAAATAAATTCAAATATTTTTTCCACCTATATATTGCAGTAATGTTTGTTTCTAGGCTTTCTTAAGTTCATAGACTATGTATAATGTTCTGCAAAGTAACTTAGATGCTTTGATGACGTTCTTATGTACAAAAAACTATTTATGGTCTAATTAGATCCTTGTACTCTTAATACTTAGACTTATTGAATAGCTGGGAATTATGGGCTTCGAAATGAAACAATCAGCGTTAAGTAATTTGGATGCTATGCTATGAACATTGCTATTCTAATTATTACATGATTTACTAAACATTCCGACACATACATTTGTTGCATACTTCATTAAGTACCGAGTATTCCTGTAATACGATCTCTAGCGCCATCTACTTTCTAGGGACTATTAAGAATTATCTAACGATCGCTTAGTAAATACTAATTCTTGTCTTTATTTCCAGGTTTTTCAGCAGCTTTAGCAGCTATCCTCGGTGCTGTACGTTTATCCCCATTAGGCGTACCGCACGGGCGAGGTAAAGTCGCCTTCAACGCTGCAGAACAACTTCTACGCTCTGCCGGTCACAGCAGCAGACTCACTGCGGCGAGGACCAATGCGGGCTGGCTTATAGTCGGCGCTATCTGTACTCTAGGTGAGCCAGCAATGTTTAGTGTACCTACAATATTGTCAGGTCTAACTATATCTTGGCAAATTCGTACGTGACGCTCTTATGGTCCGCACGGGTGGTGGGGGACGTTAACTACTGATGACGACAGAATCGGTCGAATGACGTTCTTGTCAGCTGCCTCCCCCCTTCCTCTCCGTCCCGAGCACTTATTACCATCCCCGCTGACTCAGAGGTGTGCACAGAGATTTCACACAGATAATGCACAAATGAGAAACCTAACAGTATCAGCTTGTACCTACCCTTTGACGCAACCGGCAACACTGGAAATTAAATAAATTTATTTATATCATGGGCATGTGAACGTCTGTATTTATTGGGGTAATATTGTTGTATAATGAAGAAAATACTCAGTAAAATATATTTGTAGGAGTACCCGTTGTTCGTGGATTGCTACCGAGAATGCTGTTGCTATGGCGCAACAGTTTCCCACGTTCAGCAAAGGAACTGGAATCGGAGAAATCAAGAGGCGATGCTTTTACGTGGCAGGTTGGTTCAAAATATATAGATTTTATAATAAATTACGTGGAATAAGCAATTCTTTCTTACAAATTGAGTTAATGTCAGATTATGGCGTTTTTCATTGTCACATTAAACGGTCAGCCGAAATTTTTCAACACCATCTTGACAAAGTACTAAAAATACTGGGGATGCCGAAAACTGTATTTGCTCATTATAGAATTGACTTGATATGCAGCTTATAGATCCCTTGAGAGTTCCTGAGGGAGGGAGTTCCGGAAGGAGCATGTTCCCGAGTGAGAGAGTTCCCGAAAGAGCATGTTCTCGATGGAGGAGATTCCCGAATAAGCTCCTTCGGGAACCCTGTCCCTCGGGAAGCCTCTTCCTCGAGAACATGCTCCTTCGGGAACCCGGTCCCTCGGGAAGGCTCTTCCTCGGGAACATGCTCCTTCGGGAACCCGGTCCCTCGGGAAGGCTCTTCCTCGGGAACATGCTCCTTCGGGAACCCGGTCCCTCGGGAAGGCTCTTCCTCGGGAACATGCTCCTTCGGGAACCCGATCCCTCGGGAAGCCTCTTCCTCGAGAACATGCTCCTTCGGGAACCCGGTCCCTCGGGAAGGCTCTTCCTCGGGAACATGCTCCTTCGGGAACCCGGTCTCTCGGGAAGGCTCTTCCTCGGGAACATGCTCCTTCGGGAACCCGGTCTCTCGGGAAGGCTCTTCCTCGGGAACATGCTCCTTCGGGAACCCGGTCCCTCGGGAAGGCTCTTCCTCGGGAACATGCTCCTTCGGGAACCCGGTCCCTCGGGAAGGCTCTTCCTCGGGAACATGCTCCTTCGGGAACCCGATCCCTCGGGAAGCCTCTTCCTCGGGAACATGCTCCTTCGGGAACCCTGTCTCTCGGGAAGGCTGTTCCTCGGGAACATGCTCCTTCGGGAACCCTGTCCCTCGGAAAGGCTCTTCCTCGGGAACATGCTCCTTCGGGAAAACTGTCCCTCGGGAAGCCTCTTCCTCGGGAACATGCTCCTTCGGGAACCCTGTCCCTCGGAAAGGCTCTTCCTCGGAGACATGCTCCTTTGGGAACCCTGTCCCACGGGAACATGCTCCTTCGGGAACCCTGTCCCTCGGGAAGGCTCTTCCTCGGGAACATGCTCCTTCAGGAACCCTGTCCCTCGGGAAGGCTCTTCCTCCGGAACGTGCTCCTTTGGGAACCCTGTCCTTCGGGAAGGCTCTTCGTCAGGAACATGCTCCTTCGGGAACCCTTTCCCTCAAGAAGCCTCTTCCTCGGCGACATGCTCCTTCGGGTACCCTGTCCCTCGGGAAGCCTCTTTCTCGGAAACAATACCTTCGGGAATTGGAATAATATGCTTCTTCGGGAAACCGCTTCCTCGGGAACCCACTTCCTAGTGAATTCCCTCCCTCGGGAACATGCTCCTTCGGAAAATCTCTTCCACGGGAACGTGCTTCCTCGGGAACTCTCCTTCGGAAACTCTCTCCCACGGGAACGTGCTTCCTCGGGAACTCTCCTTCGGAAACTCTCTCCCACGGGAACGTGCTTCCTCGGGAACTCTCCCTCGGGAACTCTCCCTCGGGAACCCTCTCCCTGGGGAACCCTCTTCCTCGGGAACCCACTTCCTAGGAAACTCTCTCCCACGGGAACATGCTCCCTCGGGAAACCTGTCCCTATGAAACGAGTGCCCTCGGGAAGTTGTCAGTCGTTTATAAAACCGCGCGTTAGTATTTTTTTCTTATGATATTTCTTTTGTTGTAGGTGACTTTGGAAGGTCGTGCGGGAGCTTTATCAGCGTTACACAGTTTGCTTATACACTGTCCGTCTTTAGTCAGCAACGAAGATACGGCCAAACGTCTCTCGCAGCCTATTGACGGTGCTATTGCTGTTCTTACTAAGTAAGTTAATAAAAAAAAGTATTTTTTTGCACATTATTTCATTTTTGTTAGTATGGTACAGGGTTTAGAATGTTTCGGTATTGTTGCAGTGTGAGCAGCGTGGTCCGGTCGTACGGCGGGGCGCTGAAGGCGCCGGCGGCGCTGCTGCGGCTGCGCGTGTACCAGGCGTGCGGCGCGCTGGCCGGGCCCGCCGCGCCGCCCGCGCCGCTGCTGCGTCTGCTGGCCGCCGAGCTCGCCGGCTCCGCTGACCCCAGCGGCGCCAACGTCGCCACCGGTACTGCTGTTACATACTAGCTGCCCGGACACACTTCGTACCAGGCGTGCGGCGCGCTGGCCGCCGAGCTCGCCGGCTCCGCTGACCCCAGCGGCGCCAACGTCGCCACCGGTACTGCTGTTACATACTAGCTGCCCGGACACACTTCGTACCAGGCGTGCGGCGCGCTGGCCGCCGAGCTCGCCGGCTCCGCTGACCCCAGCGGCGCCAACGTCGCCACCGGTACTGCTGTTACATACTAGCTGCCCGGACACACTTCGTACCAGGCGTGCGGCGCGCTGGCCGCCGAGCTCGCCGGCTCCGCTGACCCCAGCGGCGCCAACGTCGCCACCGGTACTGCTGTTACATACTAGCTGCCCGGACACACTTCGTACCAGGCGTGCGGCGCGCTGGCCGCCGAGCTCGCCGGCTCCGCTGACCCCAGCGGCGCCAACGTCGCCACCGGTACTGCTGTTACATACTAGCTGCCCGGACACACTTCGTACCAGGCGTGCGGCGCGCTGGCCGCCGAGCTCGCCGGCTCCGCTGACCCCAGCGGCGCCAACGTCGCCACCGGTACTGCTGTTACATACTAGCTGCCCGGACACACTTCGTACCAGGCGTGCGGCGCGCTGGCCGCCGAGCTCGCCGGCTCCGCTGACCCCCACCGGTACTGCTGTTACATACTAGCTGCCCGGACACACTTCGTACCAGGCGTGCGGCGCGCTGGCCGCCGAGCTCGCCGGCTCCGCTGACCCCAGCGGCGCCAACGTCGCCACCGGTACTGCTGTTACATACTAGCTGCCCGGACACACTTCGTACCAGGCGTGCGGCGCGCTGGCCGCCGAGCTCGCCGGCTCCGCTGACCCCAGCGGCGCCAACGTCGCCACCGGTACTGCTGTTACATACTAGCTGCCCGGACACACTTCGTACCAGGCGTGCGGCGCGCTGGCCGCCGAGCTCGCCGGCTCCGCTGACCCCAGCGGCGCCAACGTCGCCACCGGTACTGCTGTTACATACTAGCTGCCCGGACACACTTCGTACCAGGCGTGCGGCGCGCTGGCCGCCGAGCTCGCCGGCTCCGCTGACCCCAGCGGCGCCAACGTCGCCACCGGTACTGCTGTTACATACTAGCTGCCCGGACACACTTCGTACCAGGCGTGCGGCGCGCTGGCCGCCGAGCTCGCCGGCTCCGCTGACCCCAGCGGCGCCAACGTCGCCACCGGTACTGCTGTTACATACTAGCTGCCCGGACACACTTCGTACCAGGCGTGCGGCGCGCTGGCCGCCGAGCTCGCCGGCTCCGCTGACCCCAGCGGCGCCAACGTCGCCACCGGTACTGCTGTTACATACTAGCTGCCCGGACACACTTCGTACCAGGCGTGCGGCGCGCTGGCCGCCGAGCTCGCCGGCTCCGCTGACCCCAGCGGCGCCAACGTCGCCACCGGTACTGCTGTTACATACTAGCTGCCCGGACACACTTCGTACCAGGCGTGCGGCGCGCTGGCCGCCGAGCTCGCCGGCTCCGCTGACCCCCACCGGTACTGCTGTTACATACTAGCTGCCCGGACACACTTCGTACCAGGCGTGCGGCGCGCTGGCCGCCGAGCTCGCCGGCTCCGCTGACCCCAGCGGCGCCAACGTCGCCACCGGTACTGCTGTTACATACTAGCTGCCCGGACACACTTCGTACCAGGCGTGCGGCGCGCTGGCCGCCGAGCTCGCCGGCTCCGCTGACCCCAGCGGCGCCAACGTCGCCACCGGTACTGCTGTTACATACTAGCTGCCCGGACACACTTCGTACCAGGCGTGCGGCGCGCTGGCCGCCGAGCTCGCCGGCTCCGCTGACCCCAGCGGCGCCAACGTCGCCACCGGTACTGCTGTTACATACTAGCTGCCCGGACACACTTCGTACCAGGCGTGCGGCGCGCTGGCCGCCGAGCTCGCCGGCTCCGCTGACCCCAGCGGCGCCAACGTCGCCACCGGTACTGCTGTTACATACTAGCTGCCCGGACACACTTCGTACCAGGCGTGCGGCGCGCTGGCCGCCGAGCTCGCCGGCTCCGCTGACCCCAGCGGCGCCAACGTCGCCACCGGTACTGCTGTTACATACTAGCTGCCCGGACACACTTCGTACCAGGCGTGCGGCGCGCTGGCCGCCGAGCTCGCCGGCTCCGCTGACCCCAGCGGCGCCAACGTCGCCACCGGTACTGCTGTTACATACTAGCTGCCCGGACACACTTCGTACCAGGCGTGCGGCGCGCTGGCCGCCGAGCTCGCCGGCTCCGCTGACCCCAGCGGCGCCAACGTCGCCACCGGTACTGCTGTTACATACTAGCTGCCCGGACACACTTCGTACCAGGCGTGCGGCGCGCTGGCCGCCGAGCTCGCCGGCTCCGCTGACCCCAGCGGCGCCAACGTCGCCACCGGTACTGCTGTTACATACTAGCTGCCCGGACACACTTCGTACCAGGCGTGCGGCGCGCTGGCCGCCGAGCTCGCCGGCTCCGCTGACCCCAGCGGCGCCAACGTCGCCACCGGTACTGCTGTTACATACTAGCTGCCCGGACACACTTCGTACCAGGCGTGCGGCGCGCTGGCCGCCGAGCTCGCCGGCTCCGCTGACCCCAGCGGCGCCAACGTCGCCACCGGTACTGCTGTTACATACTAGCTGCCCGGACACACTTCGTACCAGGCGTGCGGCGCGCTGGCCGCCGAGCTCGCCGGCTCCGCTGACCCCAGCGGCGCCAACGTCGCCACCGGTACTGCTGTTACATACTAGCTGCCCGGACACACTTCGTACCAGGCGTGCGGCGCGCTGGCCGCCGAGCTCGCCGGCTCCGCTGACCCCAGCGGCGCCAACGTCGCCACCGGTACTGCTGTTACATACTAGCTGCCCGGACACACTTCGTACCAGGCGTGCGGCGCGCTGGCCGCCGAGCTCGCCGGCTCCGCTGACCCCAGCGGCGCCAACGTCGCCACCGGTACTGCTGTTACATACTAGCTGCCCGGACACACTTCGTACCAGGCGTGCGGCGCGCTGGCCGCCGAGCTCGCCGGCTCCGCTGACCCCAGCGGCGCCAACGTCGCCACCGGTACTGCTGTTACATACTAGCTGCCCGGACACACTTCGTACCAGGCGTGCGGCGCGCTGGCCGCCGAGCTCGCCGGCTCCGCTGACCCCAGCGGCGCCAACGTCGCCACCGGTACTGCTGTTACATACTAGCTGCCCGGACACACTTCGTACCAGGCGTGCGGCGCGCTGGCCGCCGAGCTCGCCGGCTCCGCTGACCCCAGCGGCGCCAACGTCGCCACCGGTACTGCTGTTACATACTAGCTGCCCGGACACACTTCGTACCAGGCGTGCGGCGCGCTGGCCGCCGAGCTCGCCGGCTCCGCTGACCCCAGCGGCGCCAACGTCGCCACCGGTACTGCTGTTACATACTAGCTGCCCGGACACACTTCGTACCAGGCGTGCGGCGCGCTGGCCGCCGAGCTCGCCGGCTCCGCTGACCCCAGCGGCGCCAACGTCGCCACCGGTACTGCTGTTACATACTAGCTGCCCGGACACACTTCGTACCAGGCGTGCGGCGCGCTGGCCGCCGAGCTCGCCGGCTCCGCTGACCCCAGCGGCGCACAGTGGGCTGAAAATAGAGCTTCATAGTCATTTAAAACTTTTTCTCATTTACATTTTTTTTTAATTGTGTAAGGCTTCTAACGCCTTCAGCAGTCATGAATATATATATGGAATATCATTTCATAGGTAAACTAAATTATAAAAAAGTATAATTGAAAATTTTGTATGGCGCCAAAGTAATAAATCCAAATATCTTCAAAACCGCTGTCTTAACCGTTATATCCTTACAGATGGTTGTTCTACAATTTATTTGTAAATTTTTGGTATACTTCATATAACGGTGACAGCTGCGGTTTTTTTTTTAAAAATACATACGTTTTATAAAAAAATGGTTAAACTAAAATTTGAATTGAAATTCGTACCAATAGGTATAAATACTAGAAATTTTGCAGAGAGTTGTCTGTAGTTTAGTGAAACACTACCACATTAGCAAAATTAAGAAATATCTTCAATGACATCCAGAAAAAATATTAAGTGATAATTTAATTACGCTTTCTAAGAACTCTTTTAACATTGTATTGTATGATCGTTAACCTCTAATTACCCAAATTATATAATTTCCCTTTTTTTTACTGTATTAGTACTTAATTATTGGGATTATGACATTAATTAGGGTGCTTAAGCTAAATATTTTAACATAAGTGAGGGTAATTAAGCAAAATATTTCAAATAAATAGAAGTGCAGTATATTCTATTACTTAGTTCGTTTCTGTCTTTCACGTTGATTCATTATTTACCGAAGTGAAAAGTATGGAGGGCCTTATTATGAACCTAGATTTGTTTGTCATATTAAAAAATTCTGATAAGCAGAATGATAGTGAAAAATTGTTTGATGCAGTGGTATCTCGCCTGGATCATAGTCTTTCTGACGAAGACAGTTTGACTTTGAAAATCTTTTGCCAAAGATTCACGAGAGCTGCAATGATGAGATGGAAAAAATGCCAAAGGAACTTCACGGATTTCAAAAAAAAATACGGATCTTGGCTTGAAGCAAACATCGACTGGCCTAGTTGTATACGACCAACAGTTGAAAGTTCTGAAAACTGTCCTGAACCTGAACCTTCGACATCAACCACATCATCGGTTGGAACGATGACAAAGAGAAAATCAATACCTCGAAAACCCTTTGAAGAACTAAGTACTCAACAGAAAAAGAGAAGAACAATGGACCAGAAAGGTCGCGATAGCACTGAATTAGCATTTGCAACTGCAGTTCAATTGAGAGAACAAGGTCAGGGAAGTGTTGCAACTGTAATTGAGTATATGCTAAAGAACCCCGAAGCAGCTGACAAATTTATGGATATTATTAGAAAACCATCTAAACTTGTGTTTACGCCCGAAAAAGCGCTAGGTCTACTTCTTTCGTTAAAGCTTTCGAAATGGCAATATGTAACTTTGAGGGAAACAGCCATGAGAGAGGGTGCAAAGGATATATATCCTTCTTATTACAAAGTACAGAATGCAAAATTAAAGTGCTATCCCCCACAAGCAACAATCACTGTGACAGATTATTCAGCCAAGATCACATTGCAAGGTTTGCTTGACAAAACAGCGCAAAGAATCTTAGAAAGTTTGCCTGAGGTTATGAATGACAAGTGTTTGACTATGATATGCAAGTGGGGATTCGATGGTGCGTCTAATCAAAGTAGATACAAACAGAGTTCGAGCGGTGACCAAGACGATTCAAGTGTTTTCATGACTTCCCTGGTACCACTTAAAATCACATGTGAAGAAGATACTGTTTGGATAAATCCAAGGCCATGCTCATCGTCATATTGCCGCCCAGTGCAATTCATATTTATGAAGGAAAGCAAGTTTGTTGTTACTGAACATCAAAAGCAGATGGAAGACGAGATAAATGCACTTAGCCCCTCAGGTTGCGGAACTAATGTGGTCAACCATATTTTAATGATGACTATGATTGATGGAAAGGTTTGCACCTACCTATCAGATGCAAAATCAAGTTCCAGCTGCTACCTTTGCTTAGCAAAACCTTCAGACATGAATGAATTAGATTCTGTGAAGGTAAGACCAGTGTCTGTCGACCTTTATAAATTTGGACTATCAACATTACACGCTCGTATCAATACTATGGAATGCCTTTTGCACATAGCTTATAGGCTTGATCTCAAGAAATGGGCAGTGCGTGGAGATGATGACAAAGTCGTATTTAAAGCAAGAAAGAAAGTTATACAAGATCGTTTCAAATCTGAGCTAAACCTTTTGATAGACATTGTCAAACAAGGATCTGGAACAACGAATGATGGCAATACAGCCAGAAGATTTTTCGAGTTTCCTGAAAAAACTGCAGCAATCACTGGGCTAGACGAACAGTTGATTCGTAGACTTGCGGTCATATTACAGGCAGTTACCTCTGGACAAGATGTTGACCCTGTAAAATTTAAAAAATATGCGTACCATACAGCTGCTAGGTATGTGGAACTATACAATTGGTACTATATGCCTGCCACAGTGCACAAATTGCTAATACACGGGGCAGATATCATTGCCAGTAACGCAATTATGCCAATCGGGAGCCTATCAGAGGAAGCGTCTGAGTCACGCAACAAAGACTTTCGTAGATTTAGGGAACACAATTCGCGAAAGAAAAGCAGACAAAATTCGAATGAGGATATCCTCAACATGTTACTCCTTTCATCAGATCCAGTTATTTCTGCAATAAGACCCAAGATGAGTTCGAAAACAAAGCAAGAACTTTTCAGCGAGACCCTGGATTTGTTGAAACTTCAGGAGAGCGACTTCGAATTTTTTGATGTTTCTCATTTAGACACTGACTCTGAGTTCGATTCTGATTCTGAAAACGATTTTGAAAACTAATTTAAATGTCATCATCAACATCATATTATCAGCCGTAGGATGTCTACTGCTGAACTAGGCCTCCTCTATAGATTTCCAATTAACAGAACCGGTTGGAAGCGGCTTGCATCCAGTGATTCTGTGGTCTTCATCAGATAGGCTGTCCACCTTGTGGGTGGACGTCAACGCTGCGCTTGTCAGTGCTTAATAATTAGTTACTAATTACAGTAAAAAAAATATAGTATTTATAATAAAATTTGGGTAATAGGATCACGATCATACAATACAATGTTAAAAAAGAGTTCTTAGAAAGCGTAATTAAATTATCACTTAATATTTTTTTCTGGATGTCATTGAATATATTTCTTAATTTTGCTAATGTGGTAGTGTTTCACTAAACTACAGACAACTCTCTGCAAAATTTCTAGTTTATATACCTATTGGTACGAATGTCAATTCAAATTTTAGTTTAACCATTTTTTTATAAAACATATGTATTTTAAAAAAAAAAAACCGCAGCTGTCACCGTTATATGAAGTATACCAAAAATTGACAAATAAATTGTAGAACAACCATCTGTAAGGATATAACGGTTAAGACAGCGGTTTTGAAGATATTTGGATTTATTACTATGGCGCCATACAAAATTTTCAATTATATTTTTTTATAATTTAGTTTACCTATGAAATGATATTTCACATATATATTCATGACTGCTGAAGGCATTAGAAGCCTTATACAATTTTTAAAAAAATGTATAAGAGAAAAAGTTTTAAATGACTATGAAGCTCTATTTTCAGCCCACTGTGCGGCGCCAACGTCGCCACCGGTACTGCTGTTACATACTAGCTGCCCGGACACACTTCGTACCAGGCGTGCGGCGCGCTGGCCGCCGAGCTCGCCGGCTCCGCTGACCCCAGCGGCGCCAACGTCGCCACCGGTACTGCTGTTACATACTAGCTGCCCGGACACACTTCGTACCAGGCGTGCGGCGCGCTGGCCGCCGAGCTCGCCGGCTCCGCTGACCCCAGCGGCGCCAACGTCGCCACCGGTACTGCTGTTACATACTAGCTGCCCGGACACTCTTCGTACCAGGCGTGCGGCGCGCTGGCCGCCGAGCTCGCCGGCTCCGCTGACCCCAGCGGCGCCAACGTCGCCACCGGTACTGCTGTTACATACTAGCTGCCCGGACACACTTCGTACCAGGCGTGCGGCGCGCTGGCCGCCGAGCTCGCCGGCTCCGCTGACCCCCACCGGTACTGCTGTTACATACTAGCTGCCCGGACACACTTCGTACCAGGCGTGCGGCGCGCTGGCCGCCGAGCTCGCCGGCTCCGCTGACCCCAGCGGCGCCAACGTCGCCACCGGTACTGCTGTTACATACTAGCTGCCCGGACACTCTTCGTACCAGGCGTGCGGCGCGCTGGCCGCCGAGCTCGCCGGCTCCGCTGACCCCAGCGGCGCCAACGTCGCCACCGGTACTGCTGTTACATACTAGCTGCCCGGACACACTTCTGTGGACCTTAGAGAACATACAAAAAAAAAATTAGCCGAATTGGTTCAGCCATTCCTGAGTTATGCGCTTACCAACATTCATATTTATTTATATAAACTTATGAGCGGCCATCCCGCCTGAACTAACACCTTTAACAACAGGCTAGAGGTTATTCCTGATTATTTTAATTTATTTTTACCCTTTCTGAACCCTATATTACCTACTCAAGTAAGCTCCGGCCATTTTACCCCGCCTCCAAGTGAACCAAGCTTGCTAAATAAAACAAACGAATAATGTGTGTATTATGTTCTAGGCTCTCTACGAAGTGCAATGCACCCGCGCGACACAATACTGTTGGGTGAAGAAGGATGGATCTATGAAACCGATCACGCTGATATTGAGGATCAGGTAAAGTTACTAAATTATACACTTGAACATAATTACTTGGTTTAATGTCTATCTTTCTCATCAATTCAGTCTAATCGCAATCAAATAGACATAGACACCACGTGGAAAGTCCTGTAAATCAATCAAATCCTGTGCAACATCCCGTCCCATCCCAAACATATTAACCCGTAGAAGTTTTTTTTAATGTAAAATGGCCTATAAAATAGTCAATTGCCCCATTATTCTCATGCGGAGGTCATTAATTTGATATATTTGTTACAGCTAATATCTCCTCTAAGTGCCAGTGGCTCAGGAGCGTTAGAGCACGATCCGTGTTGCCTGTACCGCGGCGTGACCGGCGCTCAGCCGCTAGGTGTGGCCGTCATCGACGCTTCCGTCATGCTCTTCCCACAGATATTCTCCAGAGCAGCCAACAAACATAGGTGAGTGTTGTAATATACAGGATTAAATGTTTAATGCCATCTGCTGCAAAAGTTGAAAATAAATGTTAAAAGGAAACATTTCTTTTTTTTTTTTAAACTACATTAAAAATAAATCTAGTTAGTACAATCGTAAGTATGCGTTTTTCATTTCATACTTTTATAACAAAATGCTATGAAAGGTTCATAAACACTAATACGCCCCATCCCTAAGATGATGGTCCAAAATATTCCTGCAGTTTTGCATCTATTTTTCCTACTATAGATAAATATCGTAAAGTGTGTTGCAATCGGTACAATTGTGATATAATGCTTAAATGAATGGTCTAATAGGCGCAGAAACTTCTACAGTCGACAATTAGTGCAGGCGATTTTAGTCATAACGTGGTACAGCTGAAATTTTGAACCTTGTATATCTAGCTAACCAAATGTTAAGGTGACGGTGGCTTATCTTGACAGATATGTAAACATATAAAAATTTCCCTCTCTTTTCATTTCCAGACAACAAATGCTAGAACACTTCGCGGAATGTATCAAGATGTCTAAAGGCGCGCGTCAGGAAGCCATTCAAGTGAATATTTACACCGCGCTACTGTTGGCGCTGCGGTCGTTGGCTGAACTGAAGAGCTCATTAGGACAGGACGCTGTCAAGAATATCGCTATAGATCTTGTTATTGTGAGTCTTTGCCTATGTTTTGAAGTACAAATTTGACTGTAGTGCATGTTTAGTATGTTTACAAAATCAACAGTCAACCGGTTTCTGAATTGAGAATTGCAACTTGACAACTTGTCAAGCTGTACTTAAGCCATGTGATAGGCTGAATAATGTCACACGCTGTCACACGATTGGTTGATCAGAGCTGAGATGTTCTCAAGTTCACATTCTCAATTCAGAAACAGTCCGTATACCATTTTTAAAATCATATTTTTGTCTTTTTGCAAATTTTTTAGTGACACTCTCATGGTCCGCGCGGGTGGAAGGGGACTTTACTCCGAATATCGAAGGACGAAAATTACGCTACCCCTCCTCGTCCCGCGCGCACGTGCTTCCCCCTTCTTTACCTGACCTTGTCGCCCGGGGACCATGGGAGAGTCAAGTCCGAATTCACCACGCCACAGCATAAACCATCATTAAAACGCGACAGTTGAACACGTATAAATTAAAAAAAAACATTTTGTGATTTCTACAGAACGGTCTATCAGCGAACAGCGCCACAGTCCGCGCTGCCGCAGCGTCATGCGCAGGTCGTCTGTGCGGCTGCATCACTTCCTCAGAGAGTGCGGCGCTATCTGAGCGAGTGGTGGCCATCGCCCGCTCGGCCGTCAACCGCTCAGTGAGGGCAGCCGCGGCCGCTGCTGTCGGTGCTATACAGAGAGCTAGAGGAGCCACTGCTGGTGCTGCTGCCCTGCCGGTGCTGAGGACATTAGCGCAAGATTCAGCTGCTGTTGACCTGCAGGTAAGGAAATATAAACAATACTTTAATTACAGAACACAATCTATACTAATATTATAAAGCTGAAGAGTTTGCTTGTTTGTTTGTTTGAACGCGCTAATGTCAGGAACTACTGGTCCGATTTGAATAATTCTTTCACTGCTAGATAGCCCACTTATTGAAAAAGGCTATAGGCTATAATTTGCTACGATAACCGACGTCCACGCGGGCGGAGCCGCAAGCAAAAGCTAGTATCTTATATACTAGTTGATTCCCGCGTAATTCCCGTTCACAAGGCCTTATTATACAGTATTAAGTTCACTAACTACGATATTTCTATTCTTGGTAGTAATAAAGTAATATCTGTGTCAATTTTCATAGATCATTTTTAGTAGCGCGCAAAAAGCAGCTTACGCCTTGCGCTTTATTTCTTCCTGATTTCGATGGATCAATCTCGGGGTAGCGAATTTTGACGGAAGAGAAACATGCATATGAAGGGGATACTGTAATTTAATACAAAAAAAAAATTCCTTCGGCCAGCGAAAACGTCACTTTTCTCCGCAAATGACAATAATCGGAGTAATGAGTTGTGTATGAACTGTCATAATATTCGAAGTCATATTATTTCCAGCTCTACAACCAATGTTTGAGCTGGATAAAGTCAGAGCTCTGAGTTTCACAAGATGGCTACTACAAAATCCACGAATGGAGTGCTTAAGTAACCAATTGTCAGTTCACGTCGTGCGACGGGTACGAATAACCGGTTGATTTAACAGTTTATAGAAGATGAAACCGAAAGACCGCCATGATACTGTGATAGTAATGAATTATATAAATAATTCGAATATTATTAGCTTCTGTTTATACGATTTTGTAATAATGTGTCAGTATTCTACATGTAAAATGTAATAATTAATAAAGTTAATAGAAAAATGATTTATTTTTTCGCTGACTGTCCTGAGTTTTAAAATGACTAACAATTTTAAAGTAAGGTTTCTGATTGAGCTACAATCTTAATATCTAACAATCTTTAAGTAGCTAACAAAAGAATAAATAAAGTCCAAACAATAACAAGAATAAAGAAAAAGTCCAAACGATTGAAACATCTTACCTAAAATAAATTTTAATATAACTGGCAGTTGTGACACCTGGATCAGGAGGAGTAATAAATTGTCACGAGACAGATTTGCGATTTTAACATTGTCAAGTCGTCAATATCACATAAACAGTAGTATCATACGAGATTGCCAAATAATAAAATAATACCCTACCTACCTTTTTATTACCCGGTGAAATCCTCATGACATCCTCCGCTCTGGGGAAGGCGGAGGAGACTCTTGCCGGCTAAAACTACAGGAGTACTTATCCCTTCCCTTCTACTGGGATACCATACGGGAACGCGTTGTAAACCACCGCGATATACCCTACTTATGCTTGACGCAACCGGCAACACTAGAAATTAAATCAATTTATTTATATCATTTAGAGGGACCTGTGTATGACAGTATTTATGGGACCGCAGAGTATGCAGTGCTTAATTACCTCTATGCTGTGCACGCCTCGTGCCACGCTAACATTTATCATTCCCACTGCCTTCCGCTGTCTCTGTCACATACGAATATTGGCCAAGCGATTATGACATCATTTATCACAATAGCCGTTTCCCGCAGCTCCGCCCGCGGTCTATTTTTTTTTATATAATCGAGATGCAAGCTATCCTATCTTTTAAGTTGGAGCAAACCGCACACGGTGTGCAAATTTGATTAAAATCGGTTAAGTAGTTTCGGAGTTCATCCCGGACAAACATCGTGACACTGGAATTATATTTATTAGATTTTGTATCTAACATTTCTTTCCTTCTAACAATTAAGATAACATTTCTCTAGGTATGGTCTCTCCACGCGCTATCAGTGCTAGTCGACGCGTCTGGTCCAATGTTCCGAAGCCATGTTGAGTCCACCCTGAACTTGGCGCTGAAGCTCCTGTTCACCGCTCCACCGTTCCAGGAGGATCTGCACCGGAGCATCGGCAGGTTACTGTCCGCATTGATAACCGTCGTCGGACCAGAGTTGCAAGGTAACTGTTAGTACTCCATGCGGTGAAGGTGGTCTATACACGTATACGTACGTAACAGTGTTTAGTATTGTGATTTACTGCTTTTTTGTGGTTTTAATATTAATTTGAAATATAATTGGCCTTTTATTTATTGTCGCTATTATTTTGCGGACAAAGCGCGTGGTTAAACTTACTTTTTATCTACGAATAACAATTATGTACAAGTCGATGATCAAATACGAGTCACTGTATAAGCTGACTAAGTAATAATAATACAAATATCTTAGCGCAACTCTAACACAGCCATCTGATCCCATATTAGTCAGAGCCTGTATTATGGTAACCCAAATTACATTTTATGGTTATCCATGGTAAATTTATTTCTCTTATCACACACATTTACGATACGATAAACTACACCCAGACATAGTACGAATGATCATGCCCATCTCAGAATTATTTGTCCTGGGTGGAAATCGAATACGACATCCGGTTGAGCATTCCGGATCACTTACTACTAGACCAAAATTATTAGTTTACTGTAGCATATTTTCCTGCACAGTCGTAGCAGTGGGTCGCTTCGTGTGCGCGTGCGCAGCGCTGGGCGAGTACGGTGGCGGCGCGCGCGCAGAGGCCACGGGCTGCCTGCAGCAGCTGCAGATGTTCGCGCCGGACCACATCAATCTGCATACATTAGTGCCACATTTGTGTGTAAGTATATAAGTAATCTATCAATTGCATCCGGCAAGTGTTGCTATACCAAAAATCTTAATTGTGCGTTTTTTACGTTAGAAACTCTACGGACAACGAAGGAGCATGGAGCCTAAGTAGCATTATAATTTCATAAATGGTTTAGGAAAACATAGAGGACATAATTTCCTTAACCATTTATTATATAAAAATAATAATTTCGTTCAGGGGTACGGTAGACTCGATCGAAACCTTATATGAATAACAAAACATAAAAAAATATTGATTTCGAGTCGACAACATATATCCGCAAAATTCGGATTATGGAGAATTTCGTTAAATTCTAATGGCACTGACAAACAAACCTGAACAAACCGCAGTCGCCATCTTGGGTAGTTATATTAATAAGGCCGCGTTCCGTAACAGATAATTCTGCTGAAAGTGATTCAAGGAGTTCATTATCATACAACCTCCTTGAAGTGATTACAGTGCTGACAAGGCGTATGACAGTTGCATGATAGTTGGGACCAGAATCGTTTCGGAACGCGTTTGAAATAATAGTTCAAGAATATTTATTTCGCTTTTTTCACGTTCCGTTGCATACTAGCTCTTATAATTATACGCCTTGCCAATCAACACGTCGCGTGCGTCGCGCCAATGAAGTACCTATCCATCACAGAGAACTGTGACTCATTTGACTGTGTAAAACGAAACGTCTTGCCGGAAAAATTGAGTGAATCTTAACAAAACTTAAAACTTTTCTTCAGTCGTTGTCGTTTCGCGAAAAAATTTTTATTAGTTGCGGGTAAAATATAAAAATTATTTGTGTGTAAACTATTGCAGTTTTTATTTACTATATTTATTAAACACAATGAACGAAGCTATACGAATCTATGGCTTGCTTACCTTTAATATTCCTTGAGAACCAATGACTACAGAAATATTTACTTAGGTACATTGTGTATCATAAGTCACATTTCAACCGAGCGGAGCCGGGTTTTCATCTAGTATTATATAATATAAATTTATTTATTGAACAACATATTATTATTAAACTAGCTGACCCGGCGAACTTCGTACCGCCTAACAGTCAATGAATGTCGTGTTACCTTTTAGCTGACCTAATTTAGGCTTTGATGAACGTAATACAATGATACAAAATAAAAATACAGATACTTAGATATCAAAAAGTATTTTATTATGATAAATATCTGATAATATTGATCTGTACGATAAGCTCGACGATTTCTCGTTTCTAACCTAGCCGTTTCACGGGCTGCCTCTCTTTCCTCTTGTGTTTGAGAGGCACGAATTAAAGACTTCTTCGCTCCATACTAACGCGGCGCTCTTCTCGTGCAATGTCTCGTTCTTCATCAGATAATTGACTCGCGATGTTCCGTTGCCTAATTGCAGTACGGCTTCGCTGGGAAAGATTAGATCTTCTAGGACGTGGCATTGTTACTAATACTAATACTGAATATGTACTCGCACAAAACCACACAAAACAAACAAATATAACAGTAGCTGAACTTTCGTGACATAGACATTGATTGACAATAGTTTAGGTCATAGACTACTACTTTGGATACTGCCCTTTTTATTCAAATCTGCTTAATACACCTTTCAACCTTTTTATTTGATTAAAAAAAATACAGACAAAAGTTTATTCACCCTTTTTAAATAATTACACAAAATACATTTCTGAACGCATGCATAAATGTCAATCACAGTATTTGATAGGATGACAGGAGGAATACAAATGTTTGACAGGTACGAAACTAAGGAACATAATTAAATGGAAAATGATTCATTTAAATATTTATTCGTCAAGTTTTCATTGTTTTTAAAATGTATTCTGCTATTCAGGGCGGAGACAAATCCAACGAAACAAAAACCATGAAAATTGATCCAGCCGATCTCGAGTTATAAGTGTTGTAACAAACCCGTCTTTCTTTTATATATATAAGATACTCGTAATTGATAAAAATTTGGGAAGCCGACCCGCTTGGGAAAAAACTACGCAGAATATTACGTTGGCTTACAGAAATCATCATGTTTGAACCCGAACAAAGAGAAAACCTGCCGGATAAACCCGCGGAGCGCAGCTAGTGTAATATATTTATATTTTTTTAGACTTACTTGAATAAGCACTTAAAACAGTCGAATAACGAGAAGCCTGTGCCTGACAGTGGAACAATTGTAGGCCGGTATTAATAATAATCTAGATAATCCCAGCATTTTGATAATAATTTTGATTGTTTAGCGCGACTTATCTAGCTCAGAGTTGACAGTGCGTCGTGCCGCCCTCTGCTGCCTGCGTCAGTTGTCTCAGAAGGAAGCCGCCGAAGTCTGCAAGTATGCGATGTTGGCGAAAGATCATGTGCCTGCTAAACCATACTGCGGTGAGTTTCAGTGCACTTTTAATAAACTTTTGGAAGACCCACGGCTAAGCAACGGTCGCCTCATTTTTCCTCATTACTCAAGAATTTTCTCCGCTTTCACCAATCCGGCAAATAGCGATTGTCGTCATCTTGCCAACGTCTTTCCCCGTTTTCGAGTTTAGGTCTCAAGTTACTTCAGATGATTCACCGGTAAAATCACAAAGATCAAATTCGTTACTATGGTAATGTATATTTACGCGAATATCGACCTAATAGTATTTGAATGACTGTAATAATATAAGCTTAAGGTGGTCCATGATTCAAATTAGTCGATTGTACCTATTTTTCAATAAGTTTATATTTATGACTTTCTTATTATTCTCAGGAGTTGTAATCACAGAGACTGGTCTACCCGGAGCCCTATTTACGTTCCTTGACAGCGAGAGAGATGACATGGCGTTATCTTACGCTCGGGACACATTGACGTGTTGCCTGCTGGCTGCTGCCACACATCGTAACGTTAGAGACTGGCTGGCGCTGGCTAAGCGAGTGCTGACTATTAGACTGGGTGAGTGATGGCCGAAAAATTAACGTCCATGTTTTAAGTCCCCGTAAAGCTGATGCTGGTTCGTTAAGATTTGGTATAGCAACTAGAGGCGTAAGCAAATTGAAATAAATAACAAAAGTTTTCATGTACAGAAAGCCTAATGTGAATCACGACTTTATGATGAAAACTAACGAAGTTACATGCCTGTTGTATGGCCCCAGTGCGATGCTAACTGTGCCTGGGGCTATTTTTGACATAATGATGAATGATCTAACAAGTTGTAAAAATCTTTGCAATCGACTTAATGATTCTGGACGAACTGTTTTCAGGTTTTAAATAAAAAGTAAGTTTGTACATCTATATAGTGATGTCAAAATAGCCTACAATACCAACTCATAAATTGAATATTTCAGTTTTATTACTTTTGATTGATTTATAATTTCTTTGCAGAGGACAGTAACAACCCTGAGACGGACTTCGACGGTGAGGGTGATGATGACCAGGCGGAGTTCCACGCCGAGTCTGAGACGTCCACACACCCCGCCGTGCAGTCCAGGTGGCCTACCAGGGTATGTGTACTGCTTACAGGGTGCTACAAAAATTGTCGGTAATAGTAATATGGCCATATTTGATTGAAATACTGGTTCGCTTATAGATATTAACGATTTTCTCCTAGAAAGTATCCGTCTATTCCAAAAAGAGGTTTGGGTCGTAGTTGATTTTTTTATGATAAGGCAATTTTTGGCTATGGTTCTTGAGGATACGAGGGCCTCGTGGCTAAGTGTAGCCGTACGGTTTGACTGATATTAAACGCCAAGCCGCGCTCGCTGCGGTTGGTCAACGGATGGGTGACATTTTGTAAATATACCGAGTCCTCACCGTGCCTCGAAAAGCTCGATATGCCGCTGGCACCGACTGGCATACAGTGATCTTTGACAGTTGTTATGTCATAGTAATTCTGTCAACCAGTCTTACTTTGGGATCCTGTATTACCTAGCAATGGGTTGTGGAGATCAGATAGGCAGTCGCTCCATGTAAAATGCGGGGTTCAGCTAAATCTGGTAAGACTGGAATACGACGCAAACATAGCTTGAGAAAAGGCTAGCCCATGATGATGGTTCCCTTGAGGTAGATGTTAATATCTATGGGCTGAAAAAGTATTGAATATGACCGAGGATTCCAGGAACAACCCAGTATAATCAATAATATAATAAGTATAAAATGCAATCATCAATGCCTACTGTGATTCTGGTAGATACAAGAGAGAAAGAATGAAAAAAAAAAAGATTTTTTTTTTTAAAGATTACTAGCAATGTGTGTCGCACATCACCAGTAATCTTGTTAAGAGTCCCTATCAATTTCGCGGTCTAAAACAGAAATTTCCAACTTTTTCAGCGCAAATCTCTCAATAACTTCAAGATATCTGTTCTGTTTTTTAATGCACAGTTATTTATCATTCATTTATCAAGTAAGTGTACAAAGTCAATTTTTAATAACTACTCAATATAAATTATAAAAAATAAAAACCTAACACATGTTTTTACGTAAGCACGAAACAGCAGATTTTCCAATTGCTTTTTTAGCTTACTGGTAGCAAATAACAATCTGAGAAAAATCATAAATACTGGGCATATAGTATGCTAGTAAGTACACAAAGTATTTTTTTAAATTTCAATGAACTAGTACTTAAAAAAAAATGTGATCCACGCTGAAAAAACCCAATAAAGTCATGTGCAAAATCGTCGTCTATGGGTAAGAATTTATTGAAAATAACAATAAGCATTATTATATTTAAAAAACTGAGGTATTTATCTACCAAATCCAATTTTTATATTTCATTTCTGACTTCTTATTTATTTGTAATAAAATTTCTAAATAATGCCTTATAAACCGATGCGCTCGCTCGATACATTCAGTCGCGCCCAAGGGCTTGTTGACGATGGACCTGTGTCGCCCGTGACGTTCGCCGCTCCCAACGAAACTCTTGAATCGCGCGTGATTTTGTACTACACCTAACCAGTTTTGAGACTGTGAGTAGATTTAATTTTTTATTTATGCAGTGTGAATTTTTATGATTTCATAATGTTGTTTATACATATTAATGTTTTGTACTATTAGTAAAATAGAGTTTAATTTTTAGAAAATGGGTCGAAAAAGTGAAAAAGTCTTTACTATCAAGGAAAAATCAAAGGTAAAAAGAAAAAGGTTGAAAAAACACGAAAAGCACTTGCAGTTCTTAGGTAAATATTTTTTTTTTGTAATTACGAAAACTGTTAGAATTGGTTATTATTTCTTGAATTTAAAAATGAACTTTTTTTATTTTTGTAGAGTATTAAATAGGCAGAAATCTACCGAGAATCAAAATTTACCTGGAACTTCATCTATAAGCGAAAAGCCCCCATCGGACACAAGGTATTCCTTTTATCTAGTATTGTTTTTATTTATCTAATATATGAAGAAATCTAATCTATACTAATATATAAAGCTGAAGAGTTTGTTTGTTTGTTTACTTGAACGCGCTAATCTCAGAAACTACTGATCCGATTTGAAATATATATATATATATATTATATATATATATGTAAGTACTTAACTCGTTTAAAAAAAAATATTATTAATTATTTTCAGTTACACTAGCAATCAGGCTCTTTATTAGGTGAAAAGGGGGAGACAAGGTATTTTTCAACTAATTATTGAGCAAATACACTGTATATATGTAATAAATTAATAATAATTTTATATTCCATACTATAGGGATGAAAAGGAGAACGAGTCACCAGGGAGTTCAGGAACATGGTCACTTACTAAGAAAAACAAAACCACGGAAGTATGTATATTTCAAATATATTCAATTACTGGTAAATATATGGGTGTAGTATGACATTTATATTGGGTACCTAGTCGGTACCCAGGATTATAATCTATCTGTCTGTATCAAGTTCCATGTAAATATTTCAAACATCTTTGATTTGGAATTGAAAATATTAATGTCGTATTAATATAATTTCAGAACATGGATTTAATTCAAGAAACGCCTGTCTCAATCAGCTTTAATTCTCTCGATGATTCTTTAGAAGTTTTTATTTTAGTCATGGAGTTGGATCAAGTATGTATTTGCGTGTACCATTTTAGAATTAAAATTTTGAAACATTTATCCGATTCCTCATAATATTTGACCACACATTTCTGTTTTACCTGTTTCAGTGATTAAACATAACTAATATTTTTTCAGTCTGCACCATCTACACCGATACGAATTGAAGGAAGAAGAATAGTTGACTATCAGTATTTTTTTGACCAACTCGTGGAGATTTCACAACACTATGTCAAGTTTGGATGTCAAATGAGCTCTCTCAAAACAATTGAGGAAAAGCGACGTGTTGCAATAAAGTAACTAAAAAATATCTCGTTTTTATTTTCCTGAAATAAAACACATAATAATAGAAAATTATACATTCCCATGGAGATAGTTGTTCAATTTGATAGACTGTACCCCCCACCTTTCTGGTAGGTACATCCTGTACATTATCTGCCTATCTGCCTTTTTTGTAAGTGACTGCCGTAACTACTAGGTAACGATATTTTTATAAGGTACTTAAACATAACACGTCATAATCACAATAACATCCATCCAGTATTACGGAACTTAGTGGGTAATAAAAACTATGCAGTGCTGACAATAGCGTTTACGGACCAAGATTATTTGTTCGCGCTACACCGTACGACAACGCACACTACGATTGTCAGCGATAGTTCGAACGCACACAGAGATACTGCGCTCAAATAGTTACCTAAACTAGTAGCGCGCCGAAATTGATAGGGACTCTTAACCCCTCGTGCTAAGCTAAGATGCTTGTGTTACGAGTAGGTTCACGTCGGTAGTGTAATGGGTGGATTCGAACCCGCAACCACATGATCGCAAATCTGACGCCCTAGCCATTAGGCTACCGCCGCTTCAAATTTGTTTGAATATATTTTAAAATGTGTCATACAAATTATCTTTCTTTCAAGAATTGTTAATTTATTTTGTTTTGCCTCCAGGTGTTTGCTATGGAGTGTATTCAGAAGATAATGGGCGCGTGCGAGGCTACCGGGGAGAGCGCGCACTTCGACCTCGTCAAAGCCAAGGAGAAGCTACAGAATGAACCGGACGGTAGGATTAGTATGTTGTCTTGTGCTTGCCTTCATATATTTATTTATTTATTATGAGGAAAACCAACAGCTACATAAAATGTGAAAAATCAATAAGGACAGAAAACATAAAGCCAATTACAGGTTTCCACAGATAGTTACAGTACAGTATGAGTTAGACATTCAAACAAAACTTAATTATATATGATTGAAAAAAATAAATTTGGATAGGTACTAGGTATATCAAATTAATTTAAACAATAAATATAGCTAATAATTATACCCTCATATAATAAGTGCTAGAGTTAAAATTTAAAAGCAATTTCCTTTTTATTAACAAAGCAGGTTAATAGCTACTACCGACGTAAGACAAGCATTTAGCTTCGTGGAAGGGGTTAACAAGAATACTAGTAAGAATGCATATGCGGTTGCATCAGCTACGGACCGGCTTATTTTGAGGTTTAGCTAGCAATGACTAATAAGATACACTCGAGAGCAATGAATCCGGGTCACTTAAAGAATGTTAAAAATCTCGGAAACTAAAAATGATAGGTTAATGCAATAAATTGTATTTAATAGACAATGTAATACTCCTTAAATGAAAGTAAAAAAAATATGAGTCACCATACATTTTATTAACACAAAATTACATAAAGAAAAAAACTGCTGATCTCTCCTTTAAACAAAAATAGGAAACATGAAATTTATGAACTTTATTACGATTTTCTTGACTTTTAAAACTTCGTATTGCCTCCTCGTGCTTCCATTACTGCGTTTACGCGGTTTGGCATGCTGTACACCAAGTTCCTTATACGATTTTGGGGAATATTCTCCCATTCCTCTGTGAGAGCAATTTTGAGCTCACGAAGCGTGATTGGGGGAGGATTTCGTTGTTTTACGCATCTGCCTAGCTCGTCCCAAGCATGCTCGATCGGGTTGATATCCGGGCTGCGCGCTGGCCACTCCATACGAGTAATGTTCATCTCTTGAAGGTAGTCATTCACAATCCTGCCTGTATGAGGTCGGGCATTGTCATGCATAAATATAGCATCCTCACCTAAATTGACCATAAATGGACCAACGTGATCATTGAGGATTTCTTCCACATATCTTTCGCTAGTTAAAGAGCCGTTTTCTATGATCACCAGCTCTGTGCGACTTTCAGAAGAAATTCCGGCCCACACAAGTACAGACCCACCACCGTAGGCTACTTTTTCTTCGATGCATGCTTGCTTGAATCTTTCCCCTGGTCTTCGATACACTCTGTGTCTTCCATCGTGCTTGTAGAGCATAAATTTTGATTCGTCGGAGAACATAACTTTTGACCAATCTTCAATACTCCAATTTACGTGGCTCTGGGCATATCTTAGTCTTGAAATACGATGCCCAGGCTCCAGTTTAGGGCCGTTTGCAGGTCTAAGGGGTTTTAAGTTAGATTCAGCAAGCCGACGTCTTACTGTCCATGCACTTGGGTTACTTCCTCCGAGGAGTCGAAACTGATTTGTGAGTTCAGTTCCTGTGAGAAAGCGATTTCGAAGCATGGTGTTCACCAAGTATCGGTCTTCTCGTGCTGTGGTACACCTGGTTCTGCCCGTTCCTGGTCTGCGTAGGTTACAACCAGTTACTTCGTAACGTCGGAGAACTCTTTGTACTGTTGACAGCGACACACCGACAGTCCTGGCTGTATCGCGCTGACTCCGGCCGGTTTCCAGCATTGTAAGTATTCTGGTGCATTCTTCAGGCGTAAGCGACATAATTTCAGCTTGAATAATGAATATAGAGCACTATCAACATGGTTTATGTACCCACATAAATGACAGATTACAAACAAAAGCAAAACCAAATGCTGTAATTTCGTAGTTCCATCTTCGAAAGTGGCCCTTTTTCAAATTTGATTTTTTTATGATATAACTTTACAATAACTAAGAAGTTTTAATACCTTCATTTAAGGAGTATTACATTGTCTATTAAATACAATTTATTGCATTAACCTAGCATTTTTAGTTTCCGAGATTTTTAGGACTCTTTAAGTGACCCGGATTCATTGCTCTCGAGTGTATATGGCCAAATTCCATTTTTATAGTTTCTCATTAAGTCTATACTTATACCAAAATACAAGCTTTATGTATAACATAACGGTCAGAATATGTAGTAAAGCTTATAAGCAACGGTTAAATAACTCTAATTTATCATTTTAGGTGACTACCTCTCACTTCACTTATCGGACTTAGTCCGTATGGCGTTTGTGGGGGCTACGGGCGAGTCTGACGCATTACGTCTGTGTGGCCTCAAGACCCTACAGATCATCATACAGCAATACGCCCGCGCACCGGAACCTGACTTTCCGGGACATTTACTGCTAGAACAGTATCAGGCACAGGTTAGAACAAAATTAAATTGTGTACTACAAAGTGTAGATTAATAATGAACTTTGAATCTTTATTTATAGAGTCCATAATGTATTAACATTGTGTATGAGAAATACATTGTTCACTTTAGTAATGTATGGAAACGGGTAATATTATAGTTTAGAGTTTACATGACGCCTAAAGCATGGCAAATTCGTTCGTGAATCTCTACTGGTTTGCTTGGGTAGGAACGTAACGATCTAATGCTGATACCCGAATGATGCTCCCCCCTCCCCCTCTCTTGCGCACGTGACCCTTCTGCCTTACGTCCCTCGTCGCCCAAAAACTGTGGTAGTGTCACGTACGAAGTTGCCAAGCGGTAGTATACACTCACTTATCTCGTTACCCTTATTAGTCTTACGGAAACTCTTAATGAGCTTGTTTGCTCGTAAACATTTTACAATATCAAGATCTAGTATCTTAAAAGTACCTTTTTGGATCGTTAATCCAATAGATTATATGTATCCGAAAGGGGTGAAGAGTACGTCGGCCCCTTAGACAAAGTAAATTTCTACAATCGTTATCGCTGATCGAATCGCTCAAATGTATGAAAGTGACATGTCTATGTCACGTGACTTATTGAAGAGAAATGTCATTTCCATACACTTAATGTCATTTAAGCGATTTCTATCATCGTTAACGCTTCTAGAAATGTACCTCGTCTAAGCGGACTGGTATAGCCTTTCTACAATAATCTAGGTCTACAATAATTTAGGTTAAAAGAAGTTCATTTTTAGGTTCTGTAACACATAATATATTATTTATTTCTACGTAGGTGGGAGCAGCAGTGCGACCAGCGTTTGCAGGTGACACAGCGTCTCACGTGACGGCAGCTGCCTGCGATGTATGTTCCGCGTGGATCGGCTGCGGGGTGGCCAGGGATATCAACGATCTTAGACGGTTTGTTACAAATAAAACCATCCCTTATTTTTTTAATTCATTTACAATTTCGTACTGGTAGCATACAAAAACATCCCAATTTTGGTAGCATTATAATTATAAGCCTCTACAAAATTGCCTTAATTTCAAATTTTAAACAGGAATTTATTTTTTTATAAACATATAACAATGCTTGAAGCTGCATAATAATAGATAAGACACTAATTGAAACATTATTTTCAGAGTACACCAGCTCTTGGTCTCAAGTTTGAACAAATTAAATACGAAAGGCAACACCACATTAATTTACAACGAAAGTATGGCAACACTGGAAAAGCTGTCCATTCTAAAGGCTTGGGCTGAGGTAAGTTAACCTGTTATACTTTAATTTTACGTGAAACTAGAACAACTCTTAGAAAATAATTGCAAGTTTCTATGTCTCGTCACCATTTGGCCTAACACTGAGGCGCACGCGGTGCACGATGTACACGCTAACGTTAGCTTTATGTGCCCTGACACTGCCGGCTTACAGTGTCTTGTTATGTTTCATGCGCAGCGTGTCCGTGATGATGAATGATGTTATTACTAACATTTTTAATTATATTTATAATACTACAAAATATTATTTATTTAATTTATTTGATACTTTATGCACAGTGTACATAGGTGAACTTAATGCCAGAAGGCATTCTCTGCCAGTCGACCTTAGGCTGATGCAGAAAGGTGTGGTAGATGCACTGAAATTGATCTTGAATATTAATTGAAGTATTCATCAAATATTTTATATAAATATATTTATTATTTACTACACAGGTATACATAGTAGCTATGGTGAGCAACGGCAGTGCGCCCGGCAGTTACGTGAAACAACTCGACTCCAAACCTTGCAATGATCGCGCGGAACTCGCTAAATGGCGCAACCAGTTGCTACAAAACAGCAACCAGATCGACAACTCGGCCCCCGAAACACCGGAAGACGAAGAATATGGAGAGTTCGAATCTAAAGGGGAGAGTTTACTAAAGTTAGTGGAGCCGGAACTGGAGAGTTTAGGGGAGAATTGGATTGCAGCGTTGAAAGATCATGCGCTGTTGAGTTTGCCACCTGGTGAGTGTATTTTGAACTTCGATTTGATTCCGTAGGCATGGAAATAGCTCATCTGCCTTGCCTTTTTCCAAGCTATGTTGGGCTTGGCTTCCAGTCTACTAAGTTCAGCTGAACCGTAGCTTACAAGAAGCGACTGCCTATATGAAATCCACAACCCATCTTTATTAGGTAATATAGTATCCCATAGTGTCTTACTATGGGATACTGGGGTACTTAAGATGGGATGTGGATTTCATATAGGCAGTCGATCCATGTAAACTATTCAACTGAATCCGGTAAAACTGGAAGCCAACCTGAAAAGGCTAGGCAGATGACGATGAGTTTATATGGTTGTCAGAATTGCAATGATTTAACGACTTGTCAAAGATCACCGTATGGTAGTCGGGACCAACGGTTTAACGTGCTTTCAGAGCAACGGAAGGGTCTATTTATGTTTGCAAATATCTATTCACGGACCTATGGCGGCGAGTGTCGCTTAAGCCTTTATTATCGACTACAACTTACGGCTTTCACTTAGCCAAAAGCCCCTCAGGCATGGAAATAACTTGGCAAATTCATACGTGACACTCTCATTATTGTATATTCTCGCAGAGTTCGCGTCCCAGCTCCCTCACGGCGGCGGTGCGTTCTACTCGGCGGAGACGGCCGAAGCGTCCCGCCAACATTACGCCCGCGCCTGGCCCTCTTTACTGTACGCTGCCTCATTAAGATTTAACGCTAATATCTCACATCCAACTACTGAGGCTACGGGTACGTATAAATTCGGAAATATGTAAACATTTTATACTGGACTAGCTTTTGCTCGCGACTTCGTCCGCGTGGAGTAATTTGGGGTTTTCACTTATGCCCGGTTCCTATATTTGAAAAACGATCCGTTTTAGTTACGAATAGTAGTTTAAAATACCAAGCGTAAGCTAAAATCGTTCCTATAAAAAACGTCTCGTCAGGCAACTTACCGACGGCTTGCTACTGACGGATGGGAGGGTCACCGTTAACGGACGGTAAGCGTATTGTATGGAGATGACAGTTTATGACGTTCCTATAAATATTTTTAATCGTCAGTAGGCTGTCAAGATTACCATTCGTTAGCCTTTTGTTTACCCGCCGATTTCGGCCGGTTGATTTCTTTCTCATTCAATGTTTTCGCTTTAATTCCGAAATGTCGAGTTCAGATAGTGATAGAGAAGTGTTTAATATTATATCGAATTATAGTGAGACTGATTCAGAAGAAGATAGGCGTGAAAGAGTATATAAAGAAAGTGTGGATTTTTTTGCGACGCTGGATTATTACGAATAATTTCAAGTGAGATTTCGACTCGATAAAGAATCTGTTGAACAATAACTTCTTGAAATTTATTCAGACATACGAATAAAAGGAGCCAGGTTAGTTTAATGGAGGCATTTATAATAGACCGCTAACGTCTAACCTTATTACTTAACTTACGGTTGTCATTTCAGGAATCATGGGATATCTCCACTACATCAATTACCTACTATTGACGCTAAGGTTCTATGCTTTAGGCACCATGTTGATATCAGTGGCAGACTTTGTGGGTGTGTCAAAAACATCAGCTTGTCGTATTGTGCGTGATATCAGTTTTGCTATTGCTAAACTGTATAACAAATATATTAAAGCGACCGAACAACTGTTTTTATTATAGAAGAATACCTATGTACATAAAATTATTTCCTACTTCCTTTGTTTTTACTCCACAGATTATATTCAATTTTACACTATTTGCTGTCAGTCATCAAAAACGCGTTTTGTTACTTTCGATACAAATGACAAATGAATGATTTTTTTTTTATGAAAGTAAATATTTAACATGAAGATATAATAAAATATTAATGATTAATATCTACAAAACACAAAACGTCAAATAATAAAAAAAGTACATCATTTTTTACTGTAAACAAAAATAAGCTTCTTTGTATTAACAAAACGCAGAACGACGCCAGGGAGGGCTTCGGTAACAAACAAACGGATGACGGCTCGTAGCTCGTTTATGATGCAAAAAATATAGGAACGCCAATTACGGATCGTTAATGGTAACTAGAAAACGGATGGTATGTTTTACGTATGACGAGTCGTTTGTTATAGGAACCGGGCATTATGCCCGGTTCCTATATTTGAAAAACGATCCGTTTTAGTTACGAATAGTAGTTTAAAATACCAAGCGTAAGCTAAAATCGTTCCTATAAAAAACGTCTCGTCAGGCAACTTACCGACGGCTTGCTACTGTCGGATGGGAGGGTCACCGTTAACGGACGGTAAGTGTATTGTATGGAGATGACAGTTTATGACGTTCCTATAAATATTTTTAATCGTCAGTAGGCTGTCAAGATTACCATTCGTTAGCCTTTTGTTTACCCGCCGATTTCGGCCGGTTGATTTCTTTCTCATTCATTGTTTTAGCTTTAATTCCGAAATGTCGAGTTCAGATAGTGATAGAGAAGTGTTTAATATTATATCGAATTATAGTGAGACTGATTCAGAAGAAGATAGGCGTGAAAGAGTATATAAAGAAAGTGTGGATTTTTTTGCGACGCTGGATTATTACGAATAATTTCAAGTGAGATTTCGACTCGATAAAGAATCTGTTGAACAATAACTTCTTGAAATTTATTCAGACATACGAATAAAAGGAGCCAGGTTAGTTTAATGGAGGCATTTATAATAGACCGCTAACGTCTAACCTTATTACTTAATTTACTGTTGTCATTTCAGGAATCATGGGATATCTCCACTACATCAATTACCTACTATTGACGCTAAGGTTCTATGCTTTAGGCACCATGTTGATATCAGTGGCAGACTTTGTGGGTGTGTCAAAAACATCAGCTTGTCGTATTGTGCGTGATATCAGTTTTGCTATTGCTAAACTGTATAACAAATATATTTAAGCGACCGAACAACTGTTTTTATTATAGAAGAATACCTATATAAAATTATTTCCTACTTCCTTTGTTTTTACTCCACAGATTATATTCAATTTTACACTATTTGCTGTCAGTCATCAAAAACGCGTTTTGTTACTTTCGATACAAATGACAAATGAATGATATTTTTTTATGAAAGTAAATATTTAACATGAAGATATAATAAAATATTAATGATTAATATCTACAAAACACAAAACGTCAAATAATAAAAAAAGTACATCATTTTTTACTGTAAACAAAAATAAGCTTCTTTGTATTAACAAAACGCAGAACGACGCCAGGGAGGGCTTCGGTAACAAACAAACGGATGACGGCTCGTAGCTCGTTTATGATGCAAAAAATATAGGAACGCCAATTACGGATCGTTAATGGTAACTAGAAAACGGATGGTATGTTTTACGTATGACTAGTCGTTTGTTATAGGAACCGGGCATTAGTTATCGCCTGTTCCATGGTCTATCGATTACATGTGCAAAAATTAAAAAATCAACCTACATACAAAGTTTTAAGTGAATCCATTGAGAAATAAACATTTTCAATTTACCACCCTTTTCTCCCCTTTGGGGGGGAATTTCCAAAAATCCTCTCTTAGTGGTAGCCTACTCTTCCTAACAAACACACATGAAAAATTTCAGCTCTTTACGATCAGTAGTTTCGGCTGTGCGTTGTCTGTCAGTCAGTCAGTCAGTAACGGAAGAGTTTTATATATATAGATAGATGCAATAAATCTTTGAATTTGAATATTAATTTCAGAACCATCTGAGACTAACCTGGATAACAGGTCTACAAAGACTGAAAATGGAAACTTTGAGTTTTTTGAACCAATTGATGAGAGGTTCCATCTATTATTTGGTAAGAAATACATAAATATTATTGTCATATAAAAATCAAGCTTAATATAATTAATTAAGGTTGATTCTTTATTAAACTAAGCTTGATTAGAAGTTGTTTTTCGTGTATTACAAGTATTGCGTGAATGCGTACAAAATAAAATAAATTATTTTGCTTTTAGGTATTTGTACGGAAGCTCTATGTGCGCAGCGAGATATGACTGAAGAGAATATAATATCCGTTCTATTGTCTCTGGTCACACTTCTCGATGCTCCGGAAAATAGAGCCAGGTTACTCAAGGATAGGTAAGTGTACAGATATTTTTGTAACATGCATATTATATATCGCAATAGGCCTGTGCCCAGCAGTGGGATATTTATAGGCTGGTATTTTTTAAAATTACACGTCTTATTTTATGTTACCCCATAGCTAGGCAAACGTTTCTCTTATTTACCACAAGTTCTTCGGTCATGACTCGCTAGATATACAAAAGATACATTAGATATTAAGATATATATTCATTCGGTATCTACAATCGATAATCAACGTGTTTTCTTCAAGTTGGTCACCTGTACAACCCGTAAACGTTTTTTTATAGGTCTTTGGCGATAGAACTGTGTCAAATTATCCACCGTACCGGATTGACACAAGAGAGTATTGAAGCACTACTGTTAGCCGCTGACGTGCTAAGACTGGTCATAGATGGAGCCAGGGAACAACTGCATGCTACCATGCAGGCTAAAATTAAAGGTAAATATTAGACAGATAGACAAATAGTGAAATTCTTGATATTTCCTAATAGTCAAGCCAACCTAGAGAACAACTTAAATATTCCGTGTTGTGATACAAATTTTCAACTGGTCTACAAAGAATATCATTCTTCAAAATTTCTTCAAAATTCAATGAAATTCATATAAAGCCATCATAATATACAATATGTTGCAAGTAGCGACACGTAGCTTTAGCACCTGGGGGGCACCTGTGCAGCTATCCCCTCCGCGTATCGTTTAGCGCACTTACGTGCCGCTACTTGTAGTTTGTTGAGCCATATTGCATTTAAAACACTCAGAATTCGAAAAAACATAATACAAACATGGCCGTGTACTGCGATTGTTCTCGTTCTTTCCACATAGCCCATTATGTTCATCAATGGACGGTTTAATATATTTTTTTTAGTTTAGGGTCTAAAATGAAACTTTTCTTTACCAGAACTAGCACCAAACGAAGCCTCAGATGGATCAACCCCTCAGTCAGTCTTAGAAGTCGTTCACACGCTCGGTGAAGGCGGCCCAACAGGGGACCTACCTCCGGGCAAGTCCGTCGTCTTCGCTTGCTTAGAAGCCTGCCTCTGTCTACTAGTCCGTCGACTTCCTGCGTTATCGCCGAAAAAACATGGCGGCGCTGTCGGCGTCATTGGAGTGCCGAAAGGATTGGGCGTGCATGGCGATATGTTGCTAGTCAAGAGTTTGTCGGCCATGTCTGAACTGCCGTCTTTGACAAGTCCACAAGGTAAGAAAAATAAATAATGTATTTTTATAAAATTCTATTCTGTGGTGGCAACAACTACTTTATTTTTTGAAGTGATAACACTAGTAGTATAGCAACGATTTTTTTTTATACAATTCATCGATAAATTTTAATTCGAATTCTATTCGAATTGTAATTTAGTTTATCTAGGTGTAGATTAAATGAAACTTAACTATTAAATGCGATTAAGGTTGTGATTATTTTGGGTTGCAGTTTTACTTCTGATCAAGCCTCTTAGTACATGTGATACTGCACATTCTACAGCATATAAGCATTAAAAAATGTAGGCAATTATTTTCCAATGCTCAGTACCTTTATTACATTCCATAAGTATAAAAGGACTTAAATCATTTTTCCAGGTGCTTTATCGATCTTACCAACAATACTGTACCTCGCTACTGAGATACTTCGCGAGAGTAAAGGCTCGGGAGCTGTAGCTGAAGCAGGTGTTGTGTTGCTGCAACGTGCTGCAGAGTGCCGCGTGGTGAGGTTGCACGAACACACAAAGCAACAGCACGCGCAACTGCTGCAGAGCGCGCTGGCTAAACTGGTGGAGAGGGTCAAAAGTGGTGAGTTGTGTGATACCCTCCTTTAAATGTACCACCGCTGGGCTTAGTCCTCCATATCATCCTTCCATCTCTCTCCGACTGTTGCTGTGGTGTACCAGTTCTTGTGGAAGAAGTCAAGCGCATCCCGCCATATCTGTCTGGGCCTACCGCGATGTGTCTTGCTATTGAGAGGAACTCTTTGGGTCATACACTTATTGGGAATAAACTGAACACTGCAACACAAAGTTCGTTCAATGAGCTTGACAAGTCCGGTGAATGTTGGTTTTAACGGTGTACGTTTTTTGCAGTATAAAGAAACTGTGAAAGGTTCTTATTATAAAAAAAAGAAAATATGCAAAAATGATGTATAACCTATTTGGAGAATAAATTATTTCAATGGAATTATCTTTTCATACAAAGTGACAGGTCACGTGACTTGTTTGTATGAATAGATGATTTTCAAATTTAAGATTTCGACCTATTTTTCTTGGGAAAAGTTGTTCAGTTATATGCACCTGATTAGCTCGTTGAATATACGCACTCCATCTATATACATATATAAAAATGAAACCCGTTTTCCGTTGTCACGACATCACGCGTGAAAGGCTGGACCGATTTCGCTAATTCTTTTTTTGTCGTGTTTGTTATTATCAGGAGAAGGTTCTTATGAAGGAAAAAAATAAAAAAGGTTCGCGAAACATTAAAAATTAAAGAAAACTTAACGACCAAACTATTTAGTTTTCTAATGTTAACTATAAAGCGTATGACATTTGTATGTTAGTTGTTTGACATGACAACGTCTGTCAGGTCAGCTAGTTTAAAATAATCCTGTATATTAATTCGTTCAGATGTATACAAAAAAATATATATATGTGCAGGACGATGACGTGTGAACCTAGACTAACCTGTTCTACGAGTCTATAGTGTTTTTCTGTAACTTAACATAATGTTTCTGCCAGACGAGCCGGAGCAGCGTATCGAGCCGGTGATCGGCGCGCGCGGCATGGCCGTTGTACTCAGCCGTGCCACGCCCTCGCCGCCGCTGCACTACCCCTGCATCAACCACTTCCGACAGTGCCTCGAGTCTAATGATAATGAAGTCAGTACTCCTTTAAAACGTTTCTGAACTTACAAACTATTTTACTGGGAACAGTAATCCCAGAGTTAGACTGGTTGTCGGAGTTTTATGAGAATGTGTATTTTTTTTTCATATTTTTTTTAAAAACCTTCCTAGCAATGTGGGTTGCCCATTACTAGTATTCTTCTTTACCCCGCGGACTGAGCTAAATGCTTGTGTTACGAGTGGGTTCACGTTGGTAGTTCAACCGTATCATGTCGCGACGTTATAGGGTACCGTCCCCCGCCACCCGCGCGCATTATGGGAGTGTCACGAACAAATTTGCCAGACTATAGTTATTTTTTCGAATGTACTATATTGTATGCTATTATTTTTAATGCCTGATTTAAAATCTCAGTATTTAATATTTGACGGTAATTAGATCTGGAATGTAGCAAAATTATAGTATTTGAATGTACAATTAGACTTTTGATAACTATGTTTGTGCTTTAGATAATATGTAAAGATGGATCTTAATACAATTATTAAATAAAAAAATGTGGCAACTGAGACACAAAATTAATTAACGGCTCTTCGATTCTCATTCAGCGGCTATCATCTTGCTCATATTAAGAAATATACTTTGATTAAGCAAAATGTTTTTTTTTTTTTTCGAAAAATGTAATGATAAACACATGCGTGTGTATAGACATTCGCAGTATGCTGCGGCGTGGTCCGCAGCGTGTGGCGCGCGGGCGCCGACGGCTCGGACAGCGCGGAGAGTGCGGCGAGAGTGTCGTGGTGGGCGCGCGGGCTGGGCGCGCTGCTGGTGGGCCGCGCCGCCGCCGCGCGCCGCCCCAGCGACATGCCGCACACGCGCGCCGCCGTGGCCGCCATCACAGCTCTCGATGAGCTGGTCAACGCCGCGCCTGACTCCGCACGTAAGTCTAGCTTAAAACCATTATGATAATACTAGCTTTAGCTCGCGACTTCGTCCGCGTGGAATCCATTGAGAAATAAACATTTTCTATTTACCACCCTTTTCTCCCCTTTGGGGGGGGGGGGGGGGGAATTTCCAAAAATCCTCTCTTAGTGGTAGCCTACTCCTCCCAACAAACACACATGCCAAATTTCAGCTCTTTACGATCAGTAGTTTCGGCTGTGCGTTGTCTGTCAGTCAGTCAGTAACGGAAGAATTTTATATATATAGATCAACTAACGTTTCGTCATTGTAACTAAGTTGAAATGTCTGGCCTGTTGGTCAAATAGTTACGAGATTCTGACTGAGGAAGAGGAGAAAAGAGGAGGTCGTGGGTTCGATTCCCACCTTGGACAAATCTTTGTGTGATGAGCACGATCTTTTTTTTTTTTATAGATTACTAGCAATGCGAGTCGCACATTACTAGATATCTCGTTAACCCCTCGTGCTAAGCTAAGATGCTTGTGTTACAAGTGGGTTCACGTCGGTAGTGTAATGGGTGGGATTCAAACTCGCAACCACATGATCGCAAGTCCGACGCCCTAGCCATTAGGCTATCGCCGCTTTATCGATATTTTCTGTCTGTGTGTAATTTGTCTATAATATGTATGTATGAAATACAATACAGGGGAGGTACTGCGCAGTGCGTAACGCACATGTACGTATCGTACTGTGTTAAGTGGCCTTACGACAGTAGTAAAACATTCAAAGTGAATTATAACTTTGTTCAAATACAAAATCATTAAGTTGAAAATTGCACTGTATAAATGTAAAATACACTAATTATATAAATATTATTTGTCACGCTGCCGTAGAAGACGAACCCAAAGGTAATATCATCATTTGGAAGCACTTCATTTTGGTTTTAAACATTTTTAATTTGTTCATTATTTTGTTTTTGTTATTTTACCGAAACACCACAAGGATTATGGACCTGTTGAAATTATATCCAGTATGTTTCCGTTCCATATAAATAAATCTCTCCTTAAAATGATATTCTATAATTTATCGGTTTCGTTTTAAGTCCCTAAACATTTAGTTTTTTTTTAGCTATTGCTTTCACGATATTTTATGTATATGTTTTATTAGTCGTACACTCGTGATCTCTCTCCTTTCGACTCGGTCTGCCGTCCCATCAGACAATGAGAGTGCACCTGTATTTGCACTATAGTATCTCCCGCGTAAATTCTTTAACATTGACCGCCACTATAATATCTCCTGGTTGGTTAATAATCTCAATTGAGATTATGCTAGGCCGTAATTCGGTCTGATAAATACATTGCACCCCCCAGGTATCAAGATGTTATGGCTGCTGGTGCCCATCGTGATCTCTTACCTGCGAGAAGGCGCGGAGTTACAGCGCTGTGCACCGCACGTGCGCGCTCTGCACGAGTTCGCGCTGCACTGGCTCACTAAAGTCGGGCCGAAGCATCCTCAGGTACATTATTCAGGATGGAATTTTTTGATGCCACCCCAAATTCAAATCTAATTCCCCCGAGGGAAGTAATAAAAAAATAAAAAATAATAATAATCCATTCATCAATCAATCAAATCAATGCGTTTTGACGACCTCCGTGGTCGGGGGGCGTACATACCGGTTTTCAAGGTGTCGCCAGCTCTGCGGTCCCGGGTTCGATCCCCGGACGGGTCAATGTCGAAAAACATTAGTACACATTAGCTACTTACTTTGGATTCGGAGCAATGTATGTAAAGTTTATTATTATTATTATTCATATAATTATTTTCTCAATTTAGTCTTTACAAGTTTGATGCCGCCGTTAAGTCTCATGCTGTCTCTGTCACTTTAAGGTGTGAAGTAGCAACAGATAGATATATAGGAATGTGGTAAAGTTAACTGACCTTTCAGGATTCGGGGTAAAAGTCTTAAGAAATAAACATAATAACAATTTAATGAAGATTTAACTTTGAGATCTCTAGACGCTACAGTTCTTTAAAGTTAGTACAGTTTTAGACTATTATTATATTCTCACTGCATTACTTGCATTACAGGAATTTAAAACAATGATGCAACAGTCGTCCGAACTCCGAAACAAACTGGAAAACGCATTGAAAGCCAACCAAGCGAGTGTTCGGTCCGGCCGCGCTGCGCAGGCGCAGAGACCCGTGTTCGATGCTAAGCCGGCCAAACCCACTATACAGTTGAAGACAGATTTCAGTGATTTTAGGTAAATTACCCTTAAAGATCAAATTGGCGTAAATTGTAACTGTTTTAATACGAAACTGGGATTAAAAAACAAAATTTATATAAACCTTATGTTTATAAATCCTAGTTCACAGGTCATTGGTTTAACAAAAGGAATCAAACTCAATTATATGAAAAGGCATAAATTCGATAGCCAATTCGTTGGCTACAGGTCACTTCAATACAAACAAAATTCAACCTTAAAATTAAATGAATATGAATGACTTTCTATTTGAGGCTATTTCAATTTATGGATTTGACAGTATACTCAATTGTTAAAGATAATAATCTTTGGTAGAAGATAACGAAAACGCATTTGAGATTGTAAGTCTTATTAAAACGAATCAGTATTCATTGAGTGTCAGATATTTGAATGCGAAATTTGTGTTGAATTTCCATTTTTCGTTTAAAAATATTTTTTTTTTTTGCAGTAATGCTTTCAATATTTATTTTATTGTATCTCCTATCTTCCTTCATCTTCGTATTCAAACGACTTAAAAATATATGAGTTTTGTATGTTTCTAGAGTATGATTTTCATGAATAATGTATTTAATAGTGCCTAAAGATAGCTATTAATGAACTTATAATTATGTAATGTATATTCAAATAGTTTACTTTTACACTTCATTTGTTTATTAGTTGAACAAAAATATCGATATAACCCTATGCGTTATGTGGATAAAATAAATATTTTTTTTTTCTTTAATAACTTTTAATCATTTAATAAGAATGTCTATAACTATATAATGAACAAGCCAACACAGTTCAAACTATAAATAAACCTAAAATGTGTATGTTTGCGCATGTTTCATAATTTTAGTTCTTAAAACATTTCCTTCATAATAATAACCATGGATCAAAACAAACAGTACGAAATTGAGTCTTATGCCACGTATATATAAGACTCAATTTCAGCCAAGCCACCACATTTGATTGACAAGGAGTATGAATGCACAATTAAACAATACACAGACTAATATTAACCATTCCATTACAATAAGTTAATAAAACATTTCCTATCAGAACTGAGTAATAACGGTATATTTGTTTTACTGACAAAAGGGCATCACACCAGAAGCTTGTTTCTCATTGGTGGAGAATGACAGGTAGACCTTATTTGACACTAGCAACCCTCGCGGATTTTTGCCTTGTGTAAACACTTATTGCTAGTAGAGTTCGATTGAGTAAAAGAGATGGAACTATGTCTCTATAGCTGCATCCCTGTCACTAGAACTAATAAGTTTCTGAAAGTCGAACGCAGCGACTGGCTTTTATGTACAGCGATCGCGTAACAGTGGAAACACTTTAATAGCATTTATTTCAATGCAATAAGAGTGATTTTTGTAAATCGGTGTTCGCACTGGTCTTCTTTGAAGGTACCTATTATAAGTAACGCATTATAGAAGAAAGTGTTTGCAACTGAATAAGAGTGTTTGGAAAAAATGATAATTATCCTACTATCCTGAGTCATGCAAAAAAAGTAAATCTGTCGTATTTGTATGCTTGTAATGATATTAAGCAATAAATAACGTATAAAATTGAATATCCCAAGACGATTCAAACAATTCGTATATTTGGGTATTGAGAAAAAACTTATAGATTATTAATAGAGTTTAGTCCGAACGATAGTTATTGCAGATTTATTATGTGGATTTTAAGCCAGACTTAGAAAAATGGACTTTATATCTGATGATATTTACATTTGTTTTGTCCTGTGACTATTAAACCTCATTTAACGTAAAATAAATATAAGACTAATAATAAAATTTAGAACAATAAAATATTAAGATGTAGAGAGAAGCTTAGCAATCTCGTTATATCGTAGTAAAGAAATAAAAATACAGTCAGCAAAAATATGTGTGCTGGATAATAGTAATATTGAATATCTCGAAAATTCATACAGGCCACATACTTTTCATCAATGATATTATAAGTAAAAAGGTGTAGATAGGTTACCTACACAAAATTCGATCTTCAAAAACGGCACACTAACTCACACATAAATAACTGAATATTGCAAAGCACACTACATTACGATTAGACGTCAAGGTAGGATGGCATGATTCGATTATCGCAAGCAAAAAAGAGACAAATGTAATTGGCGACATAAATAAATCAGAAATGACATTTTACCTTACGTTAAAATGTGGCTAGTTAGCCACATTTTAACGTGTCGCTTGCTGAGCGCCTATAACCTATCTACACCTTTTTACTTATAATATCATTGCTTTTCATCATACAATTTTTTTTGCTGACTTTATCATACTAGATAAAATGGAAAATATAGTCATAGATTTGGCGTGTAAATGAATAAATAAATAAACATATACGATTAGAATATTTGTAGAGGAAATTATGAAATACTCATATCTATATTAAAAATTAAGGATTTTACTAAAAGAAAATGAAATTATATAATCAAACGGCCCTGTGATAGTTCCTTGATGCAGATAATTACCATGAATCGTTGTTTTTGCAAGTTTGGTAGATATATGTGGAGATGGTATTATATTTCGGACTATACTTTTGAAAATGGATGTTCATTGTTTTCTTAAATGAATTTATATAATAATAATACCGGCCTATAAACGTCCCACTGCTGGGCACAGGTCTCTTCCCATATAGAGAAGGAATGAGCATTGATCACCACGCTTGCTCATTGCGGATTGGCGATTTCAGATTCCAATTTTCGGAATCCAGGTTTCCTCACGATGTTTTCCTTCGCCGTTTGTCAACGATGTCTTATAAAGATTAAGAAAGTACATTTGAAAAATTCACATTGATACTTGCCTGGGCTCGAACCTGCAACCATGTGAATGAATCCGTTCTTTGAACCGCTAGGCCACCACGACTGGTGAATAAATAAATTTAAATAATCTAAAATGAATTTGTTTAACTTTTAGTGCCACGTACTTATCTGATCCAGCGACGGCGTCGCTGTTGTTGACTGGCCCGTTGGTTTAGTGGTTAGTGGCTCTGACTGCTAGGTCGGAGGTCCTAGGTTCTATTCCCACCCAGAACAACTCTTTGAGTGATGAGCATAATCATTTGTTCCTGTTGCTCCGACCAGCGGAAATATGATATTTACCATAATATATATGCTAACTAGCTTTTGCTCGCGACTTCGTCCGCGTGGAATCCATTGAGAAATAAACATTTTCAATTTACCACCCTTTTCGTCCCTTTGGGGGGAATTGCCAAAAATCTCCTCTCTTAGTGGTAGCCTACTCCTCCCAACAAACACACATGCCAAATTTCAGCTCTTTACGATCATTAGTTTCGGCTGTGCGTTGTCTGTCAGTCAGTCAGTAACGAAAGAGTTTTATATATATAGATTTGTGCTGTAACACGAGTTCTCATTTGCTTTAGTTAAAAAACCACAAACAGCTATTGCCATATTAGTCGGAAAAATAATCCCATCTCCATCGGTTGGTATTACGTATGTAAAGATCAGAATTTGCCAAATTTTAATGGTATACAATATATTTTTACATACTTCCAAATGCATATACATTATAAGTTTTTTAACGCGTACCTAATAATTGAGCGTTTAATCTAATTTTATAGCTTCCATAATTTAAATAATAAGTTACTGTTTTTTTTCAGTCAATTATAATTAGCTGTTTATGAGACTATATTTATTTAGATTTAAGTTGTCAATCATTGTATCTAATTTAGCTTCTGTTTCAATAAATTATATTAACAAAGTAATTTAAGCGGTTTCATTGTAAGCTTTTAATTCCCTTATTGTAAAAATTTTGGCTTAAAGAAAGTAAAAAAAAAACAATTCAGCTGATGCAATATTTTTTTCTAATACTCATTACATTAAATTTGTCATACATTTTCATCAACAACCATCTTCTCGCCATTTCCAGATGTAATTATGCTGTCATCATTTTCTTTTTTTGATTTACCTGAAAAATATACTAAGTCTTAAAACTCGTATTAAATTATTTATCATAATATCAACGAAGAAGTCACGAGTAATTTTAGTAGAAAAACTGCGAACCTGTCTTCTTTCGAAGTTTGATAAAAAAAAATGTAGGTAATTTTATCGTCTATACATTATTTAGTAGCCAAGGTAAGGCTTATACCCAGCTATAAGCCTATGGACTGAAGATTCTGTTATATTCTTTGTTACATACAGGGGTATTACCGAAAGAAATAATAATATGAATCCAAAAGGGGTATAGTCGATTTACAAACCGTCAGCCTAAAACAAGTCAAAAAAAAATTGGATATGTACCCAATTTTCCATATATACATGTATATCAATCAAGTATTCGACACCAAAAACTACACACTTTAAGCAGATATTTTGTAAATCGACTCTACACCAGGTGTACTGTTTAAACCTTTTAGATTTCTATACAGTTACATCCTGTATATATAAAAAAACCATGAAGGTACCGAGAAAGATGATCATATTATTATGTATATTAGTATACGTGTATATATAACTCACTGCGTGCATAGATCGGCGGTAAGGTTGCGACGGTGAGGTACCCGGTGTGTCCCGGAGTGCTCTGCGGCCAGGAACCCACGACGTAGCTCGTGTCACTGCTCGGCTTCTCTTCTACTGGCGATGTTGAGCTCTGAAATTATGAGAATTTACGAATAAATGAAATTTAATTTGTCTGGAGAGGGAAAAAGACATCACAAGAAATAAAGTGGTTATTTTGCTCTCCAAATCTATAAAACGTGAAATAGAATTTGATGTAGTGGAGCAACTTAATTATTATTCTCCCAGTATTGAAATTCAAATCTGACTTTAGGTCGGTAAAATTTAGTAAATTCGGTAGGTAAGTCAAACAACATTTAAGTGTGACCATAATTTGGTAAGAAAGCTAATAATGGTACCTATACCTAATCTGAAGCTTATTTTTTCTCTTTCCTTTACCCGGATCTAGACGGAAACATATTCAAAATTTACCTCAGTGACTGGCAAATAAAACTCATCTACGTAACGTAGTAACACTGTTCCAGAAACATATGATGTGCAGTGCGATTCAAAATTAATGGCTGCTGTAAAGTGAGTTAGACACTGCCTAGTACCTCGCCCCGCACCCCTAGAGCATGAATTTGTTTGCCAGCGCAGCGACTGACTTTTCATTCAAAGCCGCCATTAAATTTGAAGCACACTGTACATCAAAAGTTTTTTGAAGTGTGTGAGTAGTTATTTTTTTCACGTCAAGGACTAGGTAATTACCTCCATTTGCAAAAACCAACAAAGAGCCTAAATAAAGTGCTGCGAATTACGCACATTCTCATTAGCGGTAAATTACATAGGTCATCACATCAACACTTCTTTGTGGAACGAAGGTTCCGTGTTACAAGCATCGCTAATGGCTTTACGGACTAATTCTATGTCTGAATTTTGCTTAGTTCCTGAATCTAGGAAATATTGTATTCGCATTTAGGGCGACTGAATGTTAAGATATTAATGATTGCCAAGTCAATCATATAGAACAATTATTAAGAAAGTACATATAACTTTGAAAAAGTCACAATGGTAATTGCTTGTATTGGGTTCGAACATGCAACCCTGTGCACACCCTGTGCAACAGGCCACTACGATTTAATATTTGAATCTACCCATCTTCGTAGCTTTGTCAGCCAAAATTCCAGTTTGAAGAAGATAGATGGTAAGTTCAGATGACGACTGTCACCGCCGTCAATGAGGCGAGAGTCTTAAGCAATGACGCCATATCATCAGCTGCTAAGCGCAGTCGTACGTGCGTAACGTGCGATACGTGCGCCATTACACATTGGCACTATACGTGCTTGATGGTGCGTACTGTTGGCGACTACAGTGTTTAAAAGCTAAACTTTCAGTTAACTAGAAAATCATGTAGGAACCATGTAAGAATAGCTGAGGACAGTGCCGCAAGGCCAATTTTCATAATATTGAAGTTTTATTTTCTGTACAACATACAGGATTTGTTCAGTTTTATGCACTTGATTACTACGTTGAATATACGCTCTCCTTTTAAGTTAATGCTGTATAAAACAAAGTTGGGTTGTTACAACTCTTCTAACTCGAGAACGGGTAGACTGATATTCATGATCCCTGATTTTTCGGATTTGTCTCCATTCCGAATAGCCGAAAAAACAATGGTAGATTAAAAAATGTTGATTGTTTACAGGAACGGGACAACTAACGCGTTTGAAACCGCGGAATACCTCCCGATATTTTATGAAAACGAAAATTGAAAATCATGTAACTAATTGATGATGAAAGTGATTTTTAAGAAAGTTCTACTCCCTACCTTGGTTTTATGGGTTAACAGTTTACCTCAAAAGTTGATTATGAAATAGATTTTAATGCAACAGGTTATGCCAATTTGAATACAAAGACCTTTGTATATTTTTCTAAAATTATATCCAAAGTAAAGTTACGTTGTCGACGGTACGCGCTGGGGGTCAGGGCGCGGCATAATTATCGATGTTACGGCTCAAAGCTCGTTGCATCTCGTCCTTCAATCATCGCTATCACTAATACTCGACTGTTTATTTTACCCTGAGAATTGATTACATGTTATAATGTAGATACCGGCTTCGGCCCTCTGAGAAGAAAGAAGATGTACCATACATCGTCTGTCTGATCATACTTCTGCATCAATATCAAGCCTATTAGACCTTATAGTCTTGATGTAATTAATTAAATATCTTTCCAAAATGAGAAAAATACATTAAAATTTTTAGCCAATAACAATTGGGCTTTAGACCATAGAAATAAGTAAAACTTCTTTAGCTCATAGGCATGCACTGTGTCTTAGATATATTAATCGTACATGTATTGCTATGAGAGAAAGAGAGAAATCAAATGTGTGCTCGCACCTCTTCTTGCCCCTACAGTATAATATACGAAAGGTAACTCTCTGTCTTTCTATCTTCACTAACTTATATCTCCTTCTCAACTTCCGTTCGCCTCGCCCGATCACTCTTTTCGTCTCAGCTTACTCCCACGATCCAGCGTGCGTAAAGAAATTTTACCTGAATATAATTACATTGCTATCTTCATTTTCGCCACACAATTTGCATAATCTCTATCGGCACTTACGTTAAATTCCAGAATAATTCTTATATAATATTGCGCAACCACAAATAGTAAAACACAGGTAAATTTTGCATTGCAAACAATAAAAATACATAATTGGTATCAATTATTTTGTAGCCTGTGAATTTATAAATACTAAAATAAAGTTATTTAAGGCGTCACGCTAAATTCTTAATACTATTGTTTTAAAGTTGCAAATGTTGCAATATAGACTTGGTTTCGAAAGTAAAACCGTGTAATTAAATTTTGTAGAAGCAATAATAACAATAACGCTACGATCACCAGTCTTTCTAACCTATGGACGTATAGTGTCACTTAAATGATACAATTTACAAAATAGATAGGCACCAAACATGTTTTTGACACGTTAGTGATGTTAAAGTTTTCTAAAATGTTTTTAAAAATGCTTATTTAATATTACAAATGCGAAAGTAACTATCAATCTGTGTTGCGCAATCAAGCTTAAACTACCGACCCAATTTAAATAAAAATAGTTACAAAGATAGTCTAAAGCCCAAGAAAGGACATACGCTACTTAATGCCACGATGATTGCGTCACCCACGCGGGCGGAGTCGCTGGCTACAGTTAGTATCTTTACTCTCATCTCATATTTAAACGAAAAGTATATGGAAAAATATCTAGATACTTACCTATTACGGGAAAAGTGTACCAACTAGAGAATCAGAAATCCCAACGTAAATACTTACTATGAGCTATCGCAACCTAAGTAATAGTTAAGTCTAGAAAATACAAAACAAAAGGATTATAGGGAGTCGGATTTAGATAGAGTCGCGTTTAAATTTAGCTACACCGACAATGTCCTCCGAAAAACGCCTTTCGTAATAAGGACCTACGCAAACGAACGACTTTTAGTTGGTCGACAAGTGTTGATTTAAGGACTTTTTGTGTACTAAATCTATTATATACCTATAATTCCAGTGTCACGATGTTTGTCCGGGATGAACTCCGAAACTACTTAACCGATTTAAATCAAATTTGCACACCGTGTGCAGTTTGATCCAACTTAAAAGATAGGAAAGCTTGCATCTCAATTATTAAAAAAAAATATTAGACCGCGGGCGGAGCTGCGGGAAACAGCTAGTAATTTATAAAAATGTCGACTACTTACCGTTTTACTTTGAGAATTTTAATTTACAAACATTATTGTAATTCAGCCCAAACGATTTTGTTATTTAGGTAAATAAAGAGTAATGGGTGAAAATTTAGTATCATACCATGGGACAATAAACTAATCTTTATTCGACAAATAATTTATTACGGGACCTAATTTGTCCTAGTATTTAGGAATCAATATCCCATCAACGTTGACGGGACTGTAAGGGAGAGTTGTAATTCACGACAAAATATCTAGATAAAAGATTAAAGGTAAGAAGTAGTGAATACCTGTTTCGACGATGATATTGATCGCAGTATTATTTATCGACAAACTGCCCAGGTACTTCGTGAAAGGATTCCAATATACTACGACAAAAGAGACCATACATGTCCTTGGTCCTGTCGCTCGTCTGTCCAAAACAACCGGTGAAATGACAAGGCGGTTGCGGTGGCGCCACGCGGCGCACTAATAACAGAGAAGCTGTGCGCCAGAGATGTCCCCACTCATTAGCAAGATTACTAAACGCGGCTGCACCCAACGGCTTTTGTTTTGTGACGTAAACATTCGAAGATAGACAGTGAATTATGAACGCTTTTCCAAAACGATGTCCACGTGAGAGTTGGTATTTCATTGAAGAAATTCTTTATTTTGAAGAAATAAACTTTTGTGTACTTTGAGTAGTCTTCAACTTCAACGGGAAACAGTAACTACTTGTTAGCTACGCCAACAAAAAAAAAAGGATGAAAAAGTGTTTAAAAATCATAAATGTATTTGTATCTCTCTTTTATCACGGGATAACTTCAGAAGAAAAGACCCGGTCTTTTGAAAGGCTTACGTGGGGACACAGGTCCAACACGCAGTGGTTTTGTTGAGAACTTTACTGGAATGATGATCTATGGAATGGGCATCTACCACGGGCCATTCACCCCTGCTCTATGTAAGATTTAACAACAGACAAACGGCCCAAGGTAGCTGCAGAACTATAGAGAATTATAAATCATTTAAAATACTTATAAAATAAATTTTCAATATACATATATACTACATAAATTATTATAAGCTCGATCAGTCCCAGTGCTTGGCGAAGGCCTCCTTTCAATTCTTCTCTATTAAGAGGCTATTAAATTCTATTTGTATTACAAATTTTATTTCTTCAATGGATAAAACGTTGAGCAATAACTCGAAAAACATTTACGACATTTATTCAATTTGTTTAGGTACGAGACGTTATATGTAGTCGTAAAAGATTAAGATATAATGGGCAGCTTTAACATGTAGGTAAGTACTCTAATAGAATCGTATTACGACCATCGATCCATTTGTCAATCGCATTGATAGTGGCAAAATTCTCTAACGACCGGTTACAGCGCTGATCGGGCTCTGTTTAGCAGTGGACGGTTAAAGACTGATTTATGAGCCCTAAACTATGGTATAGAAACTACGTGTATTGTAAAGCTGTGTCGATGAATACGTAGACCAGACAAACGAGATATGTTGCAAATTTAATCTCCTAGGTACCTAAATTAATCGCATTATTTCATCTGTTTAAAAATACCAGACATGGTTTTATACAATTAGGCATGTCGGGACGAATTTGATGCCTACCTAGTGAATCGTCAAGAAGATGCGAGGGACTGGGATCTTTGGAAGGAATGGACGGTATAAGCTGGATGACATGGATGAGATTAATAATAATTAGGCATCCATGTAAAATAATACCAGACGCTAACTCCAGATGGATAGGTTATTGATATTTCAATTAATGTTACTCTTACTTCCAAGGAAACTAAAAGACCTAACTGTTGTCCATCACAAAACATCCTATTGTGGTAGAAATATAAAAATTCTGTATCAAATAATACTATTTAAGCAAATTATTAGCCAAGTCCTAAGCTCAATCGCGGTAATGGCCACGTAAGTGTATAAAATCATAATTGTGAACCTTGACAGAGTTGTGGCGAAGATTACACTAATTTAACCCCGGCACAGCAGTGTCTCGCTAACCGCAACTGAACTTATCTCGTGACCTTGTCCTCTTCTAAAGCTTGTGTGTTTTACATGAAAAATGACAATGGTCTCAAGACTAGAAAAAAGTAGGCAGGGTAAGCAAGCAAATGAGCTCGAAGTGATGAAATTGCTAGCAACATAAGTGTACCTAACTCTTCTGCCTAGCCTTTTCCCAAGCCATGTTGGGGTCGGCTTTCAGTCTTACCGGATTTAGCTGAATATCATATTTTACATGGAGCGACTACGACCCATAGTAAGACTGGTTGTAAGAATTGTAATGACTTAACGACTGACAAAAATCATTGTATGACAGTCGGGACAAAGAGCTTAACGTGCTTTCCGAGGTACGAAACGAATAAATGTACCTAACGATATAATTATAAAGGAGGCAATGTACGCTTATGTTTTTCTAGCTTTTGCCTTCGGCTATGCCGCGTGAATATCAGCTGTCGCAAAAGAAGTACCCTATATCCTTTCTTGGGTTTGAAGCTCAAGCTCATCTTCCACACCAAGTTTCAGTAAATTCAATCAGCCATGTACGCCTTACAAATCAATTAATCAATCTGAGACTGGGAACCTCTCCAAAAATACCAACTTTTTCTGATCTTAGTCCGTCGTAACAATAAATCACCATGATATTTAAAATACTTTCAATTTCATCAATCACAGAACACCTGAATATTTCGTCTGCAATTGAGTTTTATGTCTCAACAAATATTTATTCGAAGTGTGAGGGTATTACTCAACGTACAATAATAAACTTGCACTTCCCTGCCACATTAACAGAGATATCAAGGCATTAACCGTTGAAAAACAACATAATGTCGAAGGCATCGCTCGTTGTGCGCATAAGCTGCGCGCACGCACCGCAATTACGTAACATAAATTCAGAACCGAACGTGCCGTGATCGATGGACCGCTGCGTTCCCAAACACAACAAAACCATGTCCACTTGTTACATTTTGATTTATTATATCAACTTTATTTAGATCGCATTGTTAATTTTAGTCAACCGTATCTCTTACACTTTATTACTCGACTGCTAACCCACAGCTTCGCCTTATTAAAACTTTGAATATATTAAAATACAATAATACGCATTCTATTTTACCTTCATCAGCGAACATAAAATAGATAAGCTTTTATAAAGAAATAAACGTCGACGTACTCTTTCTAATACAAGCGATTAAACGCCCATAAAGCCCAGATTAAAACATAAAACCTTCATGCTGTCAACACAGAATTTAACCTCTCCACTGGATGACATAAACGAAAAAGGAAATAAAAATGGTTTGAAAAAAGAATAACGAGCAAAGAGGCGCATTAAGAATTGAGATAAGAGAGATGGACGGGCACTCAACGGCGCGCGGCCGACTTTATTATTTATTGACACTTAAAATAATTACCGGCCGGTTGGCCCGTGCCGAATGTGGCTCTCGTGTCGAAGACCTTCCGTCGATGTGTTTAAACCATAATAGATATAGTATTAGCCAAGTAGCTATAACTTTAGGTACCTACCTACTTACTTAAATTTCATAGGCACTTAATTTTTTTTATACAATTACTGCATATAATCATCTCTATTTAGACTTCCTTAGTGAAATGTTTCGATTCGATTGAATTTTCATCTTATATAGCTAAACCTCTCATAGGTATTACTGAAAAATCAAATGACATCATTAACCATTGCTCACTGTATCAGAAAATAAGTCATCCAGTTTCCTTGATTTACGCGAAAGCTTACTACAAATCCTACACCCAAAATAAAATAAAAAACGATCGGCACAATACCAAGAAATACGTTATGCAAATGATCCCACAAAACCGTAAAAGAAACATCGATAAAACGTCACCCAGCTGCCAAAACGGTTACAATAAACAAGTGTTATCGGCGGGCATGTTGCCTGTCGCGGTGACAAACGGACGGACGACGGATTTAGACGTTTATCCCTCGGACAAATAAATGAGAAATAAAAGGCTGCTGAGGTAGGATTACCAGAAACAAATTTAGGTCTTCGTATAAATGCATTTTTTGGCTGTAATTTTTTGAAGATGTTTATGGTTAATACGACGATAAAACTTCCCATCCATATGTAACTGTAATTGCCATTTATTAAAGTATTGTTTTGCTATACACAGAAGAAAACCTAGAACACCCATTTTATTTTAAACACGATCCTAACGCGCTGAATATTTCTGGTAGTCTGACATTAAAAATTTCGCTTTCGATTTCAGAAAATATTGTCATCTCCAACAAAAGAGCATTAAGAGCAAATTGACATCAAATAGAAATGATACAAAATGTTGACATTGTATAAGGAATTTGGTCACCTAACAAATAATTTATAGCTGGTCCCCCTACATATTGTAGATATGGTAAAACACGGTAAAAGGCATCGGTAGCGGTCCGGCAAGGAGATAGGACACACGGAACCATCACCTGCAAGTGATTGACGTGTTAACATCGAGCATTTGTCTTTAATGTGTTACGATACAAAAAGATGAAAGCCTGTAGAAAATAAAAGGTTTAATATAATAAAAAAGCAACAAGGTGTAAATATTCAATGCAGGAATATACAGCGATTGACTGATGTGTGACAGTTGAGAAAACGTTGAAAATTCGAAGAAATAATCAGTTTGGTATACAGCTGTTGTATAAATAAAAGCATTTATTTATAAGACGAAATATTTTAACGTTTAGGTAGCCCTTATTGTTTAATCATCACTAAATTAACCTACCCTTTCATACCTTACACAGTAATTGTTAAAAGAAATGGGGTGAAACATTCCAAATGCCTTAACCGAAGCTGTTCTTATAATCATAAAAACCACAACACAAGCAATCATCAGTCAACATTCCCACAGCGAGACGTGTGTTTTATTCGATAAAAGGACGATACGATCGGCACGTCAAGAGTATCGATATATTCGATACTCGATTACGCAAGGATTAAATCGAGCAGTATCGTAAATCAATCGAGCTATTACGCTGCCATCTGTCAATAATGAGAGCGTATGAATCACGCCTGATGCCGCCCGCGCTATCATACGCTAAGATTTATATTACAGAATTTGTGGATCTCTTGAATATTTATGAGGGTTTTATAATTGTTTTTAAGTATTTTATGGCGATTTCTAACTGTTCAAACAGTATTAATGGTAGAGGAATGTCTAGAGGACCTTATTTCTCCATTTGCCAATATTTAAAATTAAAGGCATGTCCTGCCTGATTCTAAAGATTGCGTCATCAATCAGTGCTCATCACTTTTAGATTTAGTCATTTAATGATAGCATCTATCATTCATTGAGAATAGTTTAGAAAGGAATGATTAATTTACATAGTCGCCTCTAGCAATTACCACCATTGTCATCCCATTATTGAACACAAATGATTCCAAAATGCACCCTCTACTAACCCCTATGTTCTAACTACATATTTTTTATAACCGATATCCATTCCATCGGTTCATCTACAGTGATTTCACGCATCCACAGCATCTGATTATCGTCTTCGGACCTCAGCTCCCGCTTGACATTCCTCGCACGCCTCCAACCGACGCCAACACCTTATCTCATTCAGCCACCTAAATCACTCATTACCTTTCACTCTTAATGACTCCACGTTCAAATTACGCGACATTTTAATACCACGAACATTTCCGACAATTTTGATAAGTACTCCAAATGAAGTAATGGACACGAAGGATATGCAATTAAAATTATATTTTGGTATTAAGCGTTCGTCTTAGTCGTGTTCGAAGCGTCCTTTAATTTCGATAAGTACTGCTTTGATTGATTCCATGTTTTACAACAGTACAACAGACAAAACATTGTGTAATATCGTCCGAATAACAAATTGAAAGGTTTTGACAGTTAATTAGTATGAGGTAGAGTAAAATCTGATAACTGAGCTGGCCTAAACATACAGATGTCGAATCACAGCAACAAAAATAAATTCGCAAGTTCAGATCACAGCAACATTATCCACACTAACCCAAGTGCAATGGCACGCGTACGGGTAGACCCCCCGTGACGTTAATGCGATTATGCGAACCGAGCAATCGATTATCGATTCGTAATAAGCGAGCGCTTTCACCGAGTATGAATGTCATACAAAGAGTATAAAATCTGGATCAAAACGTAATCCGACCGAATGTTTAGTATCGATTTTAAAATCCTTTTAGTGACGGTCGTTTGTTTTAAAAGCTCATGTTATGTTATTATAAGTATGATTAAATATTATTAATATTACTGGTTTGTTTTATTCATCAGGACCATTACAATGTAGTTCTGCTTAAGAGGACCCTTCACGTACTAAATGATTTGATTTAATCGATTTGCCACCACATCGTTTTCCATAACGCTAAAATAATTCTCATATTTTTTGGTGGATTACGGGTCTGGTTGAGTGTTATTAAATTATCTACATAATATTAACATTCTTGGTAATTAAGCGGCAAGTATAATAATCAGCTAATGTTTTTAGTCCTAAAGAAATAGAAATAAATATATGAAGCTTTTTCGCCGACTGATATTACAAAATGTTGTGTCAAAGAAACTCCAATATAGGCGTAATTTCAACTGGTTTCATCTTACCATATTGTTAATATTACTACAGTATTGCCAATGTCTTTATTAAACATCAATAAAGCCAGTCTTACGTTATCAACAATTATTTTAATGGATATAATTTCAACATCTTAACAGAAACGTGTGCAGTTTACTTGGACAGGCAGATAAATGAAGCCTAATGCGCCAGTGGTAAGCAATATTATAAGCTAACTTGATTAATAAGTCATTCATGTGTCAAAAGTATTAATCATAATTATATACAAAAATATGATTATAGGAAGAACATAAAGACATCTTTCGATTTATAAATTTGTTTATAGTATTTTACTTTCAACGGAAAATCCACTTACAGCAACAATTTTAGTAACATTACTTGAAAAAGTTATATAATGTTTTTTTCTTTAATTTAATAAGTTAAAAGTTCCGCAAAGTAACGTACAATACAATCTTTTAACAGAGATACAAGGTGAGTAATTTTTAGTTCAGAATTGCACCACTTACTAAATTATAGAGGGCGCTAGTCTCTTCACAAGACTGCAGTCATAATCAAAGGAATTCTTAGGCCTTAACGGCCATTCAAAAATTGCCATCGCGGACGGTATTTCACGTCCACACGGCGGGGTATTGGTAAAGTTTTCAACTAGCAATAATCGCACCTCGGATTAACCTCATTGGTTACGATATTGCCTCTGCGCAAAGTTAACACGACGGAGACTCGGAGCCGGACTAGGGTAAATCGGTGTAACGAAACCATAGCGCGATCTAATTCGACGCCACTGCCATCTATCGAGCGAGGGGTAAAACTTTTGCGGCAGAGTAGAGAGTGTTGCGAGTACGCGGAAAACAGCTTCATATTGTAATAATTAGTTAAAATGATCTACATAATATTACTTTTTGACTTATAGTCAATAATAATCAAGTGAATAAAAATAGTGGTTTTATTGTTTTCATGCCAAAAGTGAGTAAATGCCGCAATGCCGCGCTACTATAAGAACTGTAGAGCAATTTATTCATGCTCGTGTTCTAAGTATTTTCTGTGAATACAAAGATTTTCATAACAGAAAATAAAATAATACAAACAATGATTTGAACTTTTTTAATTGTCGGCGTCAACAAAGGCGTTTATTTCGTGGCGCATCGAATGCGTTCCGCTGCGAAAATAGTTGCACGTAGGCATTTCTCAGCCGATCTCTTGAATGGAACACAGTCAGTCACGAGCTGGTATTGTGACGATTTTTTGTGAGGTCGTGACGTTTCGCCTTCCGTGTCGGAGGTCGGATTGTAGGCTTGTGTTCATTGTTCACCGACAACGAGGAAAATACCACGACAATACTCTTACAGACATAGAGCAATCGTTCTTCAATATTTATGAAGTTATACGTTGTTAAAAAAACGTGGTACTTTTATTTCTTCAAGCGACTTTCAAAACGACATGAGTATAAGAGGAATATTATTAGAATTAAAAACAGAATGTAACTTGCCAAAAAAATCCACTAGATGGCGCTTGTGCGATGTTTGTTGCACTAAAAACAATTTATTATTGTTTTTTGTTTTTTTATTGTTTTATTTGTCTTTAATTATAATCTTATCACATATTTATCGTATGCCTATGGAAACAGTCAGGTTGTCGGTCGTCAGCCGCAGCGTGACCCGACGCGGTCCAGCGGTCACGATACCCCTCCCTCCAACTCGTCAATGAATCTCCAGTTACCTCCCCTTTTATAAAAACTGTACAAAAACCCTCTAAATCCATCGCCGTAGAAATGAACTGATCCTATTGTTTTGTTAACCGTGCAATCACGATAGTGAGGATAGTGGATTCAGTATTTTTAAATAGGAACTTCGGAAAGTATTTTGGAATTCCGAGAATTGAAACTAAACGTATTAGTCGGGAACGTCGGGAACTAAAATCAAAATAAACCACGATAGAATTCGTTTAAAAGTAGTTTTATTTTTATAAGTACGGTTGCATTAGCTAATAAACCTATAAAATTATTCAAGACTTGTTAACTTGTTTATAAATAACATTTCTTAACAAAAAGTTCAAGTTAACTGTACTCGACGTAACATTTATTAAAACGCAAAGAAGCAAGAAATCAATTGTTTAAAATTCGTGCACATACAAGATTTTCTACTACAATTACAACATAATGGGTTTTCACAATTATTTAACTTAGCTGATCATTTTCCGAGTACTCTCCTTTGAATGTTTGCAATTTATTCCCTGCAGAGCGTGCTGATTAATGCGTAAACGTTTTAAAACCTCTTTTTATTGTATTTCACTTAACGGTATTCCTGAAGATAGATTCGACGAATTAAACTGTTATATATAGTAGTTTTTTTTATTTTTGGTGTTATCGTGAATACAAATTTAGCTCGCTAAAATTAACTTTTATATAAAAAAAAAACTGAATTCCGTTTTTTTTTATTGTATGCCTACGCCACTAACACAGCTGCATACGTTAAATTATTAATATCACCTCTAAATAACTAAGAAATAAGAATTATTATAGTTAGTTTATAATACTCTAATACCTTGATCCAACAGACAAACTATGTGTATAGTTTTGTTGGAGATTGTATGTAATACATTTATCATGTTCCTTTTATTAATAAATAAATAAATAATGTAAATGGCATTAGACAATTCTATGACTATATTTCTGCCTAACACTTTTCCAATCTATGTTTGGGTCGGCTTCCAGTCTCACCGGATTTAGACGAATACCGCATTTTATATAGAGCGAGTGCATATCTGACCCCCACAACTAATTTCTGGGTAACATAGTATCTCATATTAAGACTGGTTGTCAGAATTGTGACGACTGCCAAAGACCATCGCACAGTCGAGACTAACGGCTCAACGTACATTAGACTATTAATGTTTCATATTTATTGGTAAGTATAAGAATATAGTAAAATAATGATCATATCCGCTATACTCATAAACTAAACATTAACTTTGATCCAATTGAATTTTGCCCCCGCACCAAAGACTTTCGTAATCAAGCGCGCAACTTCAAGATACAACACCACCCAGTATCACCCAATTCAAATTGTTTAAAACAGGAGGCGATATTTAAATCATTTTCTAAAACAAAAGTGAAAACATCCATAAGACAGAATAGTAAGTAACAAATCTATATTAAACGAAGGTTGTGATCGCAACAGATATTTAGATACAATCATCCTTCAACGCAATCGGTGTCTCTTGCCTCGATATCATTAATCTGGCTGGTCAAACAATGGTGTTCGAATCAGATCGTTTATTGTTTGTGCAAGCTTTTGTTTTATGTAATTGTAATCGAGTCATTTGGGAGTACAGAGTACTTGACAGTGTTTATTGATTTATCCAGTAATGCGGTGTGATCCCACCCGCGACCCTAGACCGAGCCTTTTTTTTTTTTTTTTTTTTTTTGCGGGGTGAAAAGCTTATGACTTCCCCACGCCGAGGGCACGGCATGGGGATATGTCGGACTTTAACCGACTAAAAACACCCCGGTCCCGTCATTGCCTTAGCCAGAGCCGCGGGATCACTTGCGTATTCCCAACGCAGCTCTGGCAGGCCTTGTTCCTCGAAGAACCCCTTCCAGAGGGGTGGATGTAAAATGTCCACCCCTCACTACATCCGAGGGCGAACGCGTCGGACTTCCCGTTCGCATCCTCCGTGGCCTGTCAGCTGATCGGATGACGAGCCAAACTAGCTAGATAGATCCTGTTCTCTCTGTTTGCCTTTAAAATTGTTAGTAACACACTAAGTTTAGATCCGTAGTCTATAGGGGGTGGCCTTAGTGAAAATTGCTAACGCAGTTAGTTTTTTACTACTGCTCTGGCTGGAAGCCGTTATGATGTCGCCAAAAAGTGCTCAGGTTAACCGCAAAAGATCTTTGAAAAAAAAAAAGACTATAAGATTAGATTCACGAGGACTAGATGGAGAGAATTACTAGGAATTAAAACAGCGGCGACATTTTCTCTAATTCTTCTCTTTAACCTGGTATGTTGATGCAGTAGCTCTTGCGGTCTACTATAAAGAATATATTTTCATCTACAATACTGCATTAGTTGCTTTCATATTCGTCTTACGCAAGAGGAAGATTATCAAGGACTACTGTACTGAAACATGAAGTTTATTTGTATCATCATTTTCATAATTTTTAAACTCCACATTATGTAAAACGCTAAGTGTAAATGGCGTCACGGCAAATTAGCTAAATCTTTAAACATACACGTTAATAGACTTGCACAAGTAAAGGCACATAATAATTTCGTCACTATTCTTTTTTTATTCTTGAGCAATGTTTGTATGCATGACTGAACTGTCAAAACGACACATTTCAATTATAGATTACGAGATTTATCCGGCTGATGGCGCTATCAGAACGATTGCACTGCAAGTCACGAGAGTCTACAGGAAATTATGCGGACAACATATTTTGTTTGTATCCTAGTACCAGCTGACGTCACTAATGGTCATTGCATTAAACAGCAACTATCTTAAGGTACTATTGATCACAGATCAAAAGAAGAAAAGAAAATCCCACAAATTACTACAGAAAAGCAGTCATTTTCAGTGTCATTTCAAAAAGTTCTGACGTGACGTCAGTTTTTATTGTTTTTCTACACAGCTTTGTAAAAACAACTTTATGATATACGGATAAGATTGAATTTGCGAAAAAATATGAACGATGTATACTTGGAGACAGTTTTTGCTGTGACGTGTGTTTAAGACTGTTTATAATTGTCGTACTCTATGCAGTGTAATCATATATTTTTTTCATACCACCATGAGGTCGTAGAAAGAAGAAACAAAGAACTATGAACTAACGTTTGTCATAGACCCTGTCACCAAAGCAAAAGGCGGTTTACATAGGGGAAAGAGAGAGATCAATGTATAAGAATGGATTGCGAAACCGAACAAATAACAGCCTGGTGACCTATTACACCACGCCATAATTCAGGTTCCTAAATTCCAATTTAATCATAATCATTATTGTTAATAATAATAATATCTTGGGACAATCTCACACACGGCCATCTGATCCCAAACTAGGCAGAGCCTGTACTATGGTGACCATACAACTGATAAACATACTTATATATTTCTAAATACATACATATTATAGATAAATTACACCCAGACACAGAACAAAATGATCGTGCTCATCACACAAACATTTGTGCTGAGTGGGAATCGAACCCACGACCTCTGGCTTAGCAGTCAGGGTCACTAACCACTAGACCAACAGGCCCGTCTAAAATAAGTAAATCAATAAAATATTTATTAACTAGATAATTACAAATGCGTATTGCTTAATTTGTCATAACCTGCTCTTAGTCCAGTGGTTGTAAAATGTTATCTTTTTATTATTATTATTCAATAACTTCATTCCTTACAGTCACGTTGCTTCATATTGCTTATTAATTGATAATTTAATTTTATATTAAACCATTTAATTTCCATAAAATTTAAGAGCTTTTGACTATGTTATACAAATGGGACTTAAGTTGGAAATCCATTTATGTTCTTGTTTTAGTGGTGTCGATAAATTACATGTGTGCACAATTTTATACGAACTTTAAGTTCGGGTAGGTCCGAAAATTAAATATATTCTTACTTCTATTCAGTACATAAGTTACCTATAGGCAGTCTCCTGTCATATTTTTTATAAGATTTTGATATTATAATTACGTAAAAGCTTTTTCTTACAAAATAAATTGACCTGATAATGTTTTTATATAGATTAGGAGTATTTGATACGCTTGCACGTCTAGGGTGATTTTCAAACAAAAACTGAAACTGCAACTGTTTGGGCTAATATAGCAAAACACAAAGCGAAATTTTGCTGCTATATTGTATCAATAAATTAAAAAGTTTATAAGTTACACCATCCGGCTAGAGACAATGGTTTGGTTCGGTTACTAGATCGGGGTCAGGCCGGGTCACGAACCGAGTCCCGCCAGTTTTGGCTCACAGCTACCACGAGAAGCTTCAGGCTTAGGCTTGTGGTCAGCTTATACAACACGGGTCATTAAATTACTGCAAGATATGGAAAGCATTACTAACATTCGTCCTTTGTTCTGAAAACAATCCATTTTTGAAAATTCATCTTTTTAAAATGTGGCATAAGCTATTACCATGTATTTTCTTGTAGTTTGTCTAAAAACTATTTAATTTGGACTTCTTCGACAATTGTGTGCTGATAAAGGCTGTGTATGAAGAGTTTCTTATAAATTAAACGTTCTTCCAACCATTGTTTTTGACTGTCTTAAAAGTATACTGCTGCCGCCCAACGGACACTTTCCTAAATTGTCATTGGTCTTGCAAGAGATTTCGTCAAATGACCTATCAATGACCACTTTCATATCGTGATCCAAGGATATTAGTCGCTATGTAATTTCTATCCGGTTGAACCCACGAACACCATTGTTTTGAGTGCGGACACACGATCGATCACAATTACGGATGTGGTACTTAATCATATTTATTCAATTAATTAATTTCAATGAGCTCAAGGTTGCTTTGTCCGTGTGAGGTTCTGTTTGATTGCTAGCTTCATTGTCTTAGTTTGGAAAGGATTTAATAAGATATCAGGAATATTTATTTAGAGGCTGCAAGCTGCAAAGAGATTTGAGAGATTACATGATTTAAGAGTCACTCGATAATGGTATAGAACAATCAGACAGAACGGGTCCAATACGAATTGTTTTAACATTGTAAGAACAAAAATTTCTCAATAATCTGCCATGAAACACAGAAACCGCTGTTGCATAAATTGAAACAATGTACGCTGCAAGTGTGAGCGAGTGACAGCTTACAAAACGTAACAAAATGTCACATAGAGAAAATAAATCGCGGGGAAAATAAAGCATTTCGCCCGTGTCCCCGTTTCGAGCGGGCTTGGAGCGGCGCTGTTCCGCGCACCACCATCTTGATACGGTTTAGCGTTCGTGGGAACACACCTCTCGGAGCGCTAATTTATTGCCTAGCGTTGCACTACATGGGACTGACGACTCTATCCCGCCTGCCACGACATTACCTCGTAAATTCACATCGCAAATGAGAGCTCGCGAGCCGAAATCCACAAGTGCGCTGTCAAACGATGCTACGATGTCACAGCGTATTGAGTTATTTAGTTGGGTAACGCTAAGCAAATTGTTAATGCCGTTCTGTGGTTGGAAAGACTTAGCATACCCTGATGTGTTTTTGTTTCGTCATTCGACATTGGTGTTATGCGTATGTGATTATTTGGTACGTCAATTATGTGTAGCGGTCGCCTCAGTGGGTCGCAACAATGCACTAAATTGGCTTGCTAGGTCGCGGCATAACACCGCTACTATATTCTCATGCCAAGGCCTACTATCTAATATTTGTGTAATCAATACTCGTAACCTTTTTTATTGGATTAATCCCTACACTCTGATTAAGTTTACTTATTTCACGTTTATGGGGATTGTGTAAATCGACATTAGCAGTGAGTGTTTTCCTTATTGCCACAACATAACTTTCGTGTCTTTAACTACCGAAGCCATATAAACTTGTGTAACCGACGATGCATCACAGCGTATCATCCTCAGTGAATCAGATTAAGCAGTAAATTGAGTCAATCCGTTCACAAACCGGTGGCATAAATAAATACGAGCGTGCCAAATGATGCACGATTCGCACTATACGTTAATCATTTACACAATAGTTACATGTAAGAAACGTTCCAAACCTTAGGACTGTAAACTCATAAATACAATTCTACAATACTGGGATTGCGATCAACGGTGATGTAATCAACTTTGCATTTAGCCTCTCGTTTATTAAACGAAGATGGGCTAAATAAATTATAATAAACAATTACTTAAATCACGCACGAGAGCTTGTTAGTCAGCATTAGTTCCACACATAAATAATTCACAAACATTTAATGTAATATATCGTACATATAAATCTATACATGTTGCAAGCTAGTTAACCTCACCAGAAGAATATAGCGGAGGATATAAGAAATATTGAACTAATAATGCTGTACGCTGGAATATATCAAAATAGGTAAGCCATCACCGAGATAGGCTTAGAAAACGTTGGAGCTGCAACTAAACCTGAAGAAATACGTGCTAAACTGGTAAGAAGATGCAACTCATACGGCAGAATGGTAGGGTAATCGGTTTTCATCTAACAGTGGGACAGTATATTAAAAATATACTGATAAAGGTAGGACTCTAATGAAATCATTTAAATTGAACTTAATATCATTTTAGTCACATTTGAAAATTATAGCCATTTTAAGACCCAAATATTCGATATACCGATTTGTTACCTCCAATGGAATTCATGCAATATCGGAGTGTTAAAACATATAGAATCGATTTCCGTACACAAATACACAGATTTGTCTCACATAGCGTACCTTGACATTCACATTTCCGAACGTTGTACTACATAAAGGCACGTTTAGATTAGATTAAGACATTTGGACCGTTTTTCTCTCAAATCGAAATAAATAAGCAAACTGTATTAACAAGGGTAAGATGATTTTTGTCCTACTAAATATTCTCATCAAAATAAGGAAGGGCTATTTAATTTTGACCATGATCTAACAATCTTCGACACTGACATTAAGTACCAAGAGGCAAGATGACCTATAAAACAGCATGACCTGTGTATATTGTGAGCACTTTGAAATGGTATACTTTGTAGGCTGATTTGGTACACTATTAATCAATCCCGTGATTCCGAAAATTGTTTGGCTAACCTTGACCTTCGAAGATTGTGTTTTTGCGGTCTAGCTAGCAAATCCTTACCAAGAAGACATTGGCCATACCGAAGTTCATTTCATGTTACCAAGAACTACTTGTTAAGTAAAATATGAAGTGACAGCTAAACAGCAATGATTTTCTTCTGTTTTAAAATTGACTTCTTCAAGAACATTTTCAACTGCATGCATTTGGTAAACTTCCGGCATAGGAAGACCTAAATACAGACGCATTTTTATTTAAATTTGTTTTTTTTTTTTTGAAAATTACAAAAACTATAATACATCTAAGAAATCATCAAAACGTTTGTGCTTAATGTAAACTAGTCTCAAACGCATAGCGGATACTGGTACATACGAGACGGTTTGATTCCGTGTCGCGTGTCATTGATGTAGATGTCCATTTCACACGTTAGATACAAGATGTCTACATCGTACTACACATCTCACATGAACGACAAATAAATACTGTTAAAGTCATTCCATGCAAAACCAACGTGCAAGGATGGGGTACATGTGGCATAAATACAAATACGGAAATGCTAACAGCGAATCTGTTTATTGAAGTGAACTTTGTAGTAACATTATATTTAAATCAAATCGTAGAAATAACCCAGGAAGGTACCTTGAGGACCTTGTCTAAGCAAATACTAGTAAAAAGGTAGAAAACGACAGCGGCGAAGATATTTATCAACACAATCAATTAAAATCAATCAAGTATTTAAACGAAAATTTAAATAATCATTGAAATAATCCCATAAAAACTCCAAGTACAAATAATTTACCTTTCATGCGACGCGAATGATTTTATAGTTTATAAATCACAATTTTACCAGTTCTGCACATAAAATATAAATTAACAAGAGAAGTACAGTAAATTGGTAGTAAATGATGATAACGAATATATTAATAATATAAACGATGAAGATATAAATATTTCGTCTATAAATAATAAATGTAATGTCCGACGTAAAAGTCCAAGTTATGAGAATCCATTGGATGTGTTTTACATTCAATCTTAACGTATTATAGGTCGTAACATTTAAATTACACGTATGGAGATGATGTTAATTGTTTGGTCAGTATAAAATTTGTGGTGATTTGGTTCGTCGTAAAATAAACATGTGAATGTAAAATCAACACTAACAGAATATAAAAGAAATATTTCTGCTGACAATTTATTTTAATCGTTTACAACGGATGTTAAGTGCTATGGTTGCGTCTTCTAATTTGACTATTTTAAGACAAGATCAAGAGCTAAGCAAAGACAATAGAGTCAGTGCTGTTCAAATTAATGAAATAATGAATCAAATAATTAGTTACACAACAAGACTAACTGAAGATGAAAGTTAGGTAACTGATAATATTCCACCATCCCCAACACAATGCAACTCAATCACAAAGGTGTTAACAATTACAGTACATAACAACTGGGCTCCTAAGATTTGTGAGACAGCGGTTGTAACAGACCGTTACGGTAACATTAAAGTGTAGTTTACTTTCTATTACGAAGCAGCCTCTATTAAGGTATCTGATTGAGAAGAGTAGATTCAATATATCTTGCTGGGCGTTAATAGCGAGGAACCTATCGTCTAGCCTATTATTTTGTCAAGTTGGGATTTATAGATTGCCGCGCGTAACGGTACAGGCGTGTCGAAGTCCTATGAACATTTGCCAGTGTATGCTCTTATATAGGGCGTTTGTACAATTCGTTGATTGTATCAGAACAGGATAAGGACTTAAGTAAAGGTTACTTGTGCTTTCTGATTGGATTGAGTTACGCTTTAGATTGGGTAACTGTTCTGTTTGTTGTAGGAAGGCATGGTTTTAAAGACAAAATTGAAAATTGTTTGAATATGGATTACGGGGAGAAGCTTGTGGTTTAGTATGAGCCGTGTAGCCCAATAATAGAGGATAAGCCGCTTACGTCGCGGTTGATCCGTGGATAGGTGACAATTTGTAAACATATCGTTGATCTTTCAAATTCGTTAAGTAATTACAATTCTGACAACGAGTCTTACTATGGGATACTGTATTACCCAGTAAAATAGGTTGTGGACGTCAGGCTGGCAGCCAATCCATATAAAATACGGTATTCAGCTAAATCCAGTAAGACTGGAAACCGAATCCAACATGTCTTCGGAAAAGATATGATAAATAATAAAGTTGCTAAATTTTGCATCTTGCAATAGAGAGCGTTTTTAGATGGATTAAAAAATAATAATACCTACTATATATAGTACTATTATTAATTTAATACTATCAATTGACACGAATATTAAAATTTGATCCTAAATGGTTCAATCTCGTAACACGTAACCGCGGCACTGATGTCAATGTATAACAAAGTTTTCTGCATTTCACGCCTTATTAATTGTTAGAACAAATTCTATCTCAGCATAAAATAAATAATATCAATAATCCGCAGATAATCTCTTCTTATAACTAACAAGCACGACCTGCCTAACGATAGATACTTATCACCGAATCTGTCCATTGCTTTACGAGACACCTCTAACCCCGTCACTGTTGGAATGTATTCAATTATTTGAAATTCTAAAATTCTGTATTAAAATTCCACGATCTATAGATACAGTTGGTCCAATTTAGACTGTTAATCAAATAATTTAAGTTGTATGGCCTAGTGTATGAGTTTTGTATACAAGAGCCGTAACGAGCGATTTCACGGCGCAAGCGCATCCTTTCGCTACGGCTGTCGGCCCTCGATCACGCCGCCATGTTGGCTGCGCATGCGACAGATACGTTGCATCACACCAACAATATAGAGAGGATCGTGTTACACTGCCCTAAATCTCCTTTGTTCTTTGATTTGCATGTGTAGATGTCTAGCTAGCGTTGTGCACTATTGTGCAGTATTGTTGCTCTGTAATGTAGATTCTACATTTTGCGGTCGATATCTGACGTAACGTCATTATTTATATTATTATCCACATAATAATTTGCCTATTCCGTACCTGTAGCTAAGGTAACTTTGATGGTAACTGTAACTTTATTTAATATTTGTATCTGTCACTTTAACATTTATATGCTGGTTATACAATTACTGGAAACAATAGCATTCAAAGCATGCGCATATCATTTACACTGCAACAAACCGTTCTGATTGTGAATTACTTTCAAGTTCCAATAAATCATCGATTAATTGGATTTCATTAATTCTAGATAATATCTTAACAATAAATGCGAACGCGGTTTTCATAATGACGATTAAGATCATAAAGTAAATCTGTTGAACAACGTTTGTGTTATTGTACCCTAAACTAATGTTAATAATAGAATTTGAATGAAAAACCAAGTTGGTTGGTTTTTATCTTACTCGTTCAAGTAATTTTAGGAGTAAGTGGGTAATTGCGTTCGACCGACCGTCCTTTGCTTTTTGTAGGGTCTTAAAATAGACAGTCCAATTGATAGAGTGATTTGGGCTTTTACGATTGTGAAATCAATGTGTTCAAACAAAACAAGAAATTATTAGACCTGATAAATATGAAAATATGTATACATTATTAATTCAATTTCTTTAGGTAGCTAGAACTGTTACAGGATAATAATTCAAAAGATTATGACCCAAGTATTAATGATATATATGTCGAGATTAGGATGCAATTCTGATAGATTTTGCTTTGTAGGAATATTGTTTTCAAAATCATTCTGACGTAGATTGAATATTAGATAAGACAAAGATATTCATTAGGATTTTTTGTGAAGTTCCGTTTCTTTAATCTCATTCGATCATCTACATCTAACTAACATTCTTGGAATATTGTTTAAGCTCGGCTATTGCAGCATGAGTTTCATTTATTATGAAATCATCACACTGTCTAATTTTGACTTGAGTATGGCTTTCGACAGTAATTGATGTTGACTTTTTAGAAATATTAAGTTATCAAATAATCGTATAATGTAGAAACATGGTATGCTCATTAAAATCCATCACCAATATGTCACTTATAAAGCTAATTTGTATTAGCATATACACAATCAAGCGCGGCCGCGGCGTGCCACAGGGGACAATGTTTGGACACGCGCTCGGGGTGCGCGACAGCGACAATGAGTTGCGTCTCGATCGCGCGATTAGATCGTATCGGTGCGCACGCGCCGAGCTCCGGTTTAGATTGGACCGTGAAATTAAAAGCGATTTATAGTTGTGCTTAATGGTTCTACGGATTAATTGTTAGAAACGTTGTTTAATGTTGGATTATTTATTTAAGTGGGTATTGAGTGGGATTTGGCTTGTTTAGAGTGATTGAATTTGATTTATATGAGTTGGTGACTTTACACTTTTGGTATTGCCTATTTTGGGTGCGGTTAGTGCAGTAGCTGATGACTGATATAATGTAATTTGATCAAACATTTTAACGAACGTTTCGCTTACAATCTCAAGTCTATTACTTACAATTAGGTACAGTAACTTCTTATATGTGCATGTGTAAGATGAATTAATTTTAATGTTATCCGTAGATATCAATCATGGGTATATTGCAGGAAGTGGCTTTTTTTTTTATTTATTTTTTTATTTTGTTTAGCGGCTATTCTGGGACTTTGCAGCCCCAGTATCACTGCGACCGTTATCGATCTATTGTGATCGCCGCTGCTATCTTTACAGTTCGCCACTAAGTCCTACGTCCACCAGGTATCGCAGTAGCTTTTGGGGGGCGATATCTTTTACGTCCTGTGGGCCAAGGATATGTTTGCCCAGGTGTAAGCTACGCTTGCGCATTAAAGGTCCACAGTCCGTCAGAATATGAAGCGGAGTTTCGTCTGACTCCTGGCACATTCTGCACGTTCTTGTTTCGGACAGTCCCATAGTGGACATGTGTCTGTTTAGACAACAGTGTCCAGTGAGGGCTCTAACTAGAATGCGCATTCTTTTCCTACTCAGTCCTATGATCAGCTTAGTGTATCTCTTGTCATAGGCTTTAACAAGAGTTTTGGAGTGAGTCAGTCCTGGCATGTCTGACCATGCCTTACAGGATTTGTTCAAATAGATGTTCTCCAGGGTCATTCGGGAAGTGGCTTAGTAAAACTGTTATTTGAATCACCAATGTAGTCTACTTAAATAGCAAAACCTTATTAGAAACACCTTTTTATTTTATCTGAACTACATCTCAAGTAATGATCCCATATCATCCACATCTTAATACAACAATCAAAGTCTTACGAAGTTTATACGAGGTTTTTTTATTCATAAGAATGACAACATGATAGTACTCGGTTGTGCGGTACGTACTTGACTTGACAGTCGCTAAGATACAGTCAGTTCGGCCGTCTATCGCATCACCAATCTTGAGCTCTATTGACTATTTGAGCTGTTCAACTTTTGAAGGGTCCTTACAACATGAATTAAGAGATAACAGATGTTATTATAGAGAGAGTACATCTTGTCTATTTTTCGTCTATGAAAATTAATGGGGAATGAGATCTTGGTTTGCCGAAAACATATTATTATAATTATACTTCAAAGAATTTGTATCTACACAAACTTCTAATTTGTATTATATATTTCCCATCTTTTTTTTTAATTCATTTGGTAACTGTGATGCATACTGTTAATACAAGTCAAGTAAGAGATCTTTGCTGTAGACGTGAATTATATTATATTAGATTTAATAACATAAACAACATTATTCTTGTGATTTAGAAATAAAGATGTAATCTCTTGGTTCCAGAAGGTACCATATAATTTGCAGTACCAGTATTTGAGCTTATACTTCATCTTACAAAAATTGCTAAAGCAATTATAGAATAACGATTAAATGAAACATTTCGTTAAAGTTTGACAAGAAAATCTTATTATTAGATTATTTAAGATAGTTACGGACATGAAAGCTAATATAACAGTACTGTGATCGTTCATATTCGTAAGTAATGTGGGAATGCAAGCGAGCCTTTGTCTAGCACACAGCTGCGTCGACTTATAAATCATTTTGGTAAATAATGCGTTATCTAAATTAGGACAGACGCTTGTTCGTTATAATTAGAAAATTAGTTCAAGTTACTTTGTCAGAATGAACTTTGGTTAAGATGCTTTAAGTAGACTTTTCATGAACACCTTACTGCCAAATGTTAGAATTGATTACTTTATTCTGAGAGGTGCCCCTTGAATAACAACAGGTCAAATTAATATTTTTTTACTAGCAAACACAATATAGCAAGCAAGAGTAATAATGTAAGCAGGTAAGGAAAAGAAAACAAAAGAACAACACATTCTATCAAGAGCTGTAACAAAAGATACAAACACCGGATTGACTAAACGATACTTTCTAAAACCTTCTTTATAAGCCAGACTAGATTAAGGCTTCGGGCACAGAATAAGGCCACATTAGGCACACATAACGCCCCTCATACACTAGAGAGGAACAAGCCTCCGGGCCTATAATGGTGGTATAATGGTGACAGCGCTATTAGGCGGCCGTTGATTTGCGATGGAGGCTCCGCTCTCGTTTGGCATAAACGGCTCAGGTGGACCCTATTAGGGCCGCGAGTATGTGAGCACAAGGTCTGTTGCCGTCAGGATGGCAGTCATGGCCAGAGCAATGAGTTAGGAGTCATGTAAAACAGAGGATGACGTGGAGAGGCTACTGAGAAATCTCGGAACTCGGAAGATTGCAGCACACAAGCATAGTACATGAGGACTGGAAAGATCAAGATGACAGTTCGTTAGACAATACAGCGACTTTATTTAAAGGAAATATTATTATAATCATTCTTTTCCATTAATGCTAAATAATAGTCTAATCTATATATATAAAAATGAAACCCGTTTTCCGTTGTCATGGCATCACGCGTGAACGGCTGGACCAATTTCGTTAATTCTTTTTTTGTCGTGTTGTTTATTATCAGGAGAAGGTTCTTATAGAGAAAAAAAATAAAAAAGTTGCGCGAAAATTTTAAAAAAATTAAAGAAAAGTTGATGATAATATAACTTTCTAATTTAACCTTTGACATATCTGTTAGTTATTTGACATGACAACGTCTGTCAGGTCAGCTAGTTTTAAATATTAATTATGGATATTTGTACTTTTTACATTATGTAATGTGGAACGTGAGCTTTTAAAATTACATAATGTAATCAAAACTGAATTAACATTACCAAAATTTTAAATGGTATTTTTTTCTAAAGAGTAGGTTTCCATGGGTTTTCTCTTTGAATCTAATTCACATTAAGCACACGGGCGTAGTAACTAGACCTGACCTTTAATAGAAGCCTTAAAATGGTTTCGGTTAAATTATAATTTTATATCAGCTCATATTTATTTAGTAGGTAGTATTATCGCTTTATAAATTTACATGAGCACATACAGCTATAGTACCAACTCGTACAAAACTTCAACATATTTCACATGAAGACAATTCATCACAAGTTCACTTAACATTTAAGTAAGACAAGCCGATCTGGACGCACGTGTGGTACAAAATGTATTATCAGCGAGTATTTCCCAAATTTTATGAATACTAAATACCGAAACGACCAACGAGATCTAGTTGGTAATTTATCAATGTCCAGCCACTCAATTGTGCGAGATTGGCTACTTTCAACTTTATCTGATACGTTGCTTAAGATTTAAGGGGATTTATAAACAGAAGGGATAGTAGGCGACTAGCTGTCTGGCTTGGCAATGATTTAAAAGCTGTAGAAATTGCGGCTTGCATATAAATATTGGTGCGTGATTTATTCAATTCCTAGGGTATTTTGACTAGCGGATATCTATTGTCAGATTAATTGCTGTACAATAATGACATTTAATTCTAATAATAAACTTGTATTGTAAATATTCGAAATGGCATTTAACGAGTGGAGAAATACCGAGGCGAATGTGCTCCTCAGAAGGCCCTTATAACAAAAGTTAGGAAATTAAGTTTCGGCGGCTTAAGCGATATTTCTCGGGATGAAAGATTTAACATATTTTATTGAGGACAGTAATAAAATTAATCATCCGTGTTAATCGTACAGTATGTTTCATGGTAATATGTTACTTGATCTACATTTCGAAACAATTCCTTGGCTTGTATAGAATTATTTCAGAATAAGGATGTACCACTTAACGCTATTTATTCAACAGACAATTTAATAATCTCAGACTTATTACAGAGTCGTTTCATGCATATTCATAATCACGAGCATAACTTAGATCAATGATATGCATCACCATAAGAGCATCGTCATTAGGCCGACAATGTTGCGCACTATTAAAATTCAGCTTAACCCAAATAGGTAAAACACCATAAGATTCTGCCTCGGTAATCTAGTAATGCAGTCTTAATATATGACTATGGGCATACCCGGGTCTGCTTTTAGCTAGATTTTAAAAAGCCCTGCTGATTTTCCCACGGCAGCTGAGCCTTTGTTGTAAGGCACGTTCGCGAGTAAAAGAATTTTATCGATAAACTTAAATCTCATGCTGAATTTTTGACAAGTTCGAAATGAGACTTTCTTTGAATACTAATGCTTAAATCTAACTATAAAATGAAGTATAAACATGGATATTATCAAGGAGCTCGATATTAATCTTGTTAAAGTGACTGAGCTGTCTATTAGTGTACAAGTTGAGTCACTTTAACACTATACTTAGCATATCTGATAACAGCAAAGCGATTTCATTTCCATTTTCGACTACTAAGTATTTGAGCATAAAAACTATTTACGATTCATAATGCTGTCAACAACTATTCTAAATTACAAACAGCGGTAATTTAATTGAAGTATTATTGTAAGCGAGCATTTTATCGACAATCGATAGTACTAAACATGTCGTATCGACAACACTCGGCTACCGTTCGCAAAACGTGACCGCTCGCGACAAACGGCGCGCGTGACGTTTCCGAACGCAGCCCGATATGTCGCCGATACGAGGCACATCACTACACAGAACTATGATCTTTGTTCCATGAGCGTTAGCAGCTATATTCCTGTATGCAGTTGTCTCGTCACAAATTTTTCCGAAGTATTATTTAAAGTTGATATAAAGTTTATGTTAAAAGCGTTATTACAGCAATTTTCTTGCTTTACGTGTTACGGAACTAGCGCACACTGATTTAGGTGCAGTTTAATTAGCTTTTCGGGAAAATTAAACTGATGTAAAAAAATATCAATGGTTTTAGTCTACTCAGTTAATTACTTAAAAGGTTTAGTAGAAAATACATGACATTCAAAATTAAATTAGAATTAATAATATTATATACCTATGAAAAATTACGTAGGTTACACATTTTAAAAACAATTTAAGATACCACTTTATTCCCTACAAGTTAAAGTTAAACACATTTTACACATCTCAAGCTCTTATGGACTCATCATGTGAACTGATGTTTATTCATTGTTAAACATTCAGGTATAAATAACGTCCAGTTGAAAAGCCTACACTTTCTGCGTCAAATCATGCAGTGTCACAACTATCTCAATTCCAAACGGTCGTATGCCATTCAGGTTACGATCGCCGATAGTGCGTACCAAGCAATAAGTGAACAGAAGGTCCATTCAATATAATCCACGATAACATGTAAAAACCAAAAATAAATGCTTTGCAACAAAATTTTCAAATATGTTTTTATAATAAATTAAACATTTGAAATCTGTTTTATTACTTATCAATTAACAAAAAACGAATTAGCGTGTACATGTGTTAATATATGCATATTAATTAATAAAATGTTCGATGAACTTAGGGACTTCAGAATTGTAGGTTTTTATTGTACCTTTTTATATAACCAATTTATTGCCTCATTGCTGGAAAAAATCTTCAGAATTTTCTATTTTGAGCTACTTGACATAATCGCTTATATAAGAAGCGATCAAAAGTCAACTCGCCACCGACGAATTCCGTACTTTATCATAATTCTGCTCAATTGTGTTTAATGGGACAGATTTTCAATGTTTATTTTTTTATTATCATACCGCTGTTGTGTCACTACAGAAGTACAGACTATGTGCTTATTCGTGTCTTACCTGAAGTTATGTACCCATCGCTGAAATATTGGACCCATATTAACCTTCGCTAAATTATTACACATAGGCAAGTGATAAAGAAAATATTTCTCCTTGTGAGCCTTCTGTATCTCATCTGTCACATAACATTCCCTTGCATACCCTGTAAATACGGTCGGTTGACAACTGCCGACAGGCATGATGACTAACAAAGAGACAATCGCAACAGTGAAGCTCACTCCTATCTGATTATAAGACACCTGGAATGAGATATAGTATCCGTTCGTTGGATAAAGTCATCATAATAAAGTCTGGTCTTGTTTGTAGAAATGGGTATATGAATAACAATCGTATGATAAAATTCTTAAGTGTTTTTCAAGTGCGAATAGTGTAATACCAACAGCAATTTTTATTAGGTGTAAAATAGACGATTAATAGACGATTGTGATAACTGTTAAAAATTCTGTACTTTTAAACAATTATGGTATTTAATAGACACGGACGGAAAATGTATAGTAGGAGGATATTTTTATAACTTTACAGCTGAAATCAGTTTAACATTTTTTTTTATCCTTTTTCGCGTAAATCGGATTAGCAGTGCTACTATTTATTCGTGAATCCTATTCTTATGATTGTAGGTACATGTATGTAAATTACAAATCTTTATTCTCAACGCATTATAAATCTGTAGCAACATTGTCAGTTCAACCTTCATTTACCTAGCGTTTTCAAGGCAATTTGTGGCATACAGCCCCAAACGGACACAATAATTTAAAATGCTCAAGCAATTCAAGGAAATAGAATTATTCTCACATATATCGTAGCTGTAGCCAATCAATTTACATCAATCAATCAATGAGTTTACCTAAGTTACTTCCATTTGATTCGAAACACGATCACTATTCACTGTGATGGGCGGTCTAGTACACCATCCAACTCAACTTTCTGCAACTTCAATCTACGTCACTCTCGTACCTTGATACGGGGCTTCGAAAACTGCGTTTAGAGTAAAACTTTCTATTGCAAGTGACATGACTACTGCCATTTAGATAAACCCTTCGCCTGGTAAAGAAAGAACTGTATGGTAAACTTTTGTCGTATGTAGGAACAAGGTGGAAGTAATAAACAATTGAATAACGGCTAGTATAGTTTTGAGGCTAGATTTACCTCACAACATTTTGGGTTACACTCTCATTCTCATCATTGTATGTCGCTATTCCTTGGTGTAGAAGTTTCATCTATTAATTAAGTATTAGGTACATAATTTTCAACTACTTCGTTTGAACTTTCTTTATGTTCATTCATAGGGATTTGAATCGCGGATTCTGCAGCTCCACCATTAAGACTTATGACCGCATTAACTCACCACTACGCATTTCACGTATCAGCGTAGGTCCAATTATCCGCCGAATCAACTTATTATCCACAGTAAACCTATTCATATCCAAAGCCCCTTTAAATATAGGACGCGGAAGGATTCATGACTCATTCTGTACTCTAAATGTCATGTGTAAAATTATCAAACTTAGAAACTGAAAATGGATTCATTTTTGAGAATGAATCAACAAACGAAACATAAACGACTGAACACTGCATCGCAAATTTCACTTAATGTGACGAAATATATATTCGTTCAGGAAATAATGACAGAAATTCGAAAAAAGATCGGGAAAATTGATAATTTTTGGGTAAACTTTCTATGGTAGATATGCGATGATTGAATGATGATTGATTATAAAAATACAATTCAAAACAGTAAAAAACAGAGGAAGCATAACAAATAGTTTTGTCTACAACCTAATGAAACTAGTATTTATTTTTATACTAAGATTTTCTTTCAAATCTTAAACTTTGCGGTATCAACGATACCTATACTATTTTAATGACATGGGTACACTCATATTAATGGACAGCGTATTTCATTTCTTATTGATGAATTACGCGTCATTCTAGAAGAACGTTATAAGACAGATCGCGTCAGTTCTTCGGAGAGTCGTAATTGCGGACCTAAGCCTTAAATCACTTGGACATGGGATAACTATAAATCAAATCCTAATAGTCATGTTGACTGAATACCTATTACATAACAAAAAACAACATTCAGATATGATTTGCGGTCACGTTTACAAGGTCTGTAGCTGGCTGACGCGATGATTCCTGAAGTAAAGAAACTGAACTATGAAAATTTTACGAACAATGGATTTATTTTCCTGCAATTCTTTCATATGATTCAGATGTGATGAACATGGAGCCACGGAAGTGACAGTTCCCAAGTCGGTTAAAATACATGACCAAGGACGAAAAGCCACTACTTTGTGTATTCAAACATAGTTAAACCAATAAGATCCTTTGCATAAATTCCCTATAACTAGCTCAAAATTGCAATCCGAAAACACGACCGCGCCACAATTATTTGAATGGCCTTAAACCGGTACATGCACATAGTACAGTAGGCTGTTCCAAGTGATACTGTCAATTATCTGCTCGTTAGACCTGATCGATCCTCGTCGTGTGTTGAAGACTCGTAACTCAACGGACTTAATGTGTCAGCCGGGGAGGTCAGTGGTATGGCCCAGATCTAACCATTAGTAAATTAAAACCCGATTGCAGATACGCCTGAGCTATGTTTTGTTTGCATGAATATTTAAGTACGTTGGTTTAATTAGACTATGTTAAGGTATAAGATATGGCTAGGTATTGCATCTTTGTGCGTGATATTTAGTTGTAAATTTGCGGGGCGTATGATAATTTGCTGTAACTGGAATCGTGTCGTAAAGTGTTTAATTAGCAGCTATGCTACTATTGAATTTTAAATATGATTACTGGATTTATTTGTCTATAGAGCAGTTAATTTAATTATTTCCAATACAACGAGCAATGAAAGAAACTGAGCATTTATCGCTTGCTTTGCAACTTTATTTCTTCTTAACGTTTCGTCCTGTCGAGAAAGGTAAATTTGTTTGTTAAAATTGAGTTAATAGCGTTTAGTGTCAGGTAAACATAAATAAACTTTGATGTTCACGGATTTACCACCCACATTACATATACATTTCAAAGTATCTGTATTATTTATTAAAATAACTTACCTTTTGCTTCAAGAAGGACAGATCCCTGACTGGAACAGTTCTTCTGGTGACTTTGATCTCGCTCTGCAGAACTTCCATGGTAGTTATCTCTTGAAAGCCCTGTTCTTGGAGCGCAACGCATGTTCGCTGCACTTGTTCGATGCAAGGCGAGAACGAGCAAAATCTGCCACCTGAAACGGAAAGAGGATGTTAAGAGTTGGATTGACTTTGCAATACTATGTATTAGGAGAGTAAGGTATTAAATAGACCTAGAACTGCAAGGAGTTTAATGTGGAATCCTAATTCCTATATGTGCATTGTGGCTTCCTTTAATGATGTTTATATCAATTAAATGTTTAGCTTAAGAGACTATTGAGAGTACATGGTGGTTTCGTGAAATTAATTATTCCAATACATTTAGGTTAAAGTATATTTTTAAGGTATTTCGGTCACACAGACTTCACTCTTGATCATATCATCGAATTTTAACTATAGCATTGACCTCATAACGGTTCATATTCAATTGTGCATCGTAGATTAAAGATAGCAATGACGAAGTTCGACCGTACGCCACACTATCAAACATCTCCTTATTGTGTTAACTCGTATCACAATGGTAGGACTCGATAATGTCCAGAGGGATTCCTCGCTCGTCTGGACCTGTTCGAGTTTATAACAATGTTTGAAACGGACCAGGGGCGATCGACCTCGCTATTACACAATCCAAACAAAACCAAGACGCCTTACCACTTCATAATGCGCGCGCACGTAAAAAAGATCCAGACATAAAATGTCGACAGATGTTTTTATTCCCATATGATAGATATGAGATGACCGGGCTGAGCGCACAGATAGCGTACCCTTTTTGTTACCGCGATACCGTTTTGATATTTTTACAAGTCCAAAAAGCTCGGGAAGAGACACATCGTCTTTTATGTGGGCCGCTTCCTCTTATCTGTCAAATCTAATCGACCAATAAGGACAGCGGACGTCACTCACTCTGCCAATCTGAGCGGCGCGGGCGCTTCACTGCGGGGGGTGAATTTAAAATTGTTCCATTTTTTAAATGCATCGCGTGCCTGGATGGTATAACCCGGGCATGTCTATTAACATAAAGTAGTTGGAGTCGCTTGTGGTTCGTAATGAAGCCATTATAAAGGATAATCTTCGAGCCTTGACACACTGTCACAAGAATAGACTAAAAATATTGCATATGTAGAAAACTAGGTAGGCCAGTTGAAATATGTAGATTTTTAATTTAATATAAGTAAGGTAAAAACAACAGAAAACTTGCAGATACGAAAACAAATATTTTAAACGATTAGACGACGTATATATTCGTCTGTCAAAAGAATAAGATCTTTCACACGCTCTCATAATGATAATCATCACACTTTTTCGCAATATTTTTACTTTCAACATTTTTGTGGCGCAGTCTGCAAACTGTCACTACAAAGGTTCCTAGGAAAGGTCGTATAGGTGGCGAAATATGTAATACACTATCTTAATGCATCGCGAGTCACGTAGTCGCTTCGAGTCGAGTCGACTCCACTCGATAGCGTCTCGTTCGAGTATCGAGTTATCTTAGTAACATGATTCGAAGTGTTCAATTAAAGTTAATTAATCACTGATGACGATTTGATTAGTTGTTTGTAGATAAATGAAGGCTGTTTATCTTATTAGTATTTAGTGGGCATTTGAAAGTTAAGTGTTCGAAGATTCAGTAGGGTTGAATTTAACTAAATTTATTGTTTAATTACTGAATGTATTATTAGGAATAACTATTGAGTTTTTATGATCTAATAAATAAATACTATTTTAATGTTCTAGGGTAGAGCAGAATTGTCTTTTCCGTAAAGTTATATTTCTACCTAAATGCATATCAAATTAAACATGTAAAAGACAAACCAAATTACTCGCATGTATTACCAACAATATATACCAGACCACTAAAGCGTACTAGTTCTATGCGTTTGTCTAAGATTATACACAAGGTAAAGGGTGAATTGTACATGGTCGTTAGTCATCCCAGTCTCGGAGCCAGGTCAGGGCACAGGAATGCTGCCTAATTGACAGATCGACGAGGACGGGCTTGTCACCGCTACTTAATAAACCTCTCGCTTAAGTAATTCTCCAACAATTTGGGGCCAATTTTGACAGTATGTTAGGCATTTTAGAGTTTCGCTCCGTAGTTACTTATATTAAATTTAGATTTCGGAGAAGGATATTGGTGATGTTGGTATTGGTAATGGCGGGTTGTGTATCGGTGTCTTCGGATGCTTGATACAGTTATTTGTTATTCGTAAATATTAACTTTATTTAAGTAGGTATATTGTTGAAGATATATTTGTTTTGTTACTTTAATCTTTACCTTAAATGCGTGGAAAAAATGTACGATTTCAATTTTAATAGATAGCTATCGATTTGGACTTGGTGTAGTGATAGGTATGCCAAAAATATTATGTTAAAAAAATGTTTTTAGGCTTACCTTCTTGTGCGTTAGCCATTGATACCTTGATACCTACATTTATAAGAGCATCTTGGGTCAGAACCAAAGTATAAGTTTGTAATTGATCTCCAAATTGTGCAGCAACAAAGTAATAGTAAAATCGAGGTTGAATACAATGCAAGCCTTGGGTCAAGACATAGTAATGTCGCCTAATTGATAAATTAATGAGGTGGGTTGGCCGTGTCACTGCCGCTTAATAACGACCCTTTTGTTGCCCAACTAATTGCCTTGAGGTGCTTTTAACTAGATGATTATGAAATCATATCCTAATAAATGACTCTAGGTTTGATTTCCGTTTTGATTTTATTTATTTTCCTTTTGAAATAATGAACTATGTACCGATTATGTTCATTGAGTGTCGTGGTGGCCTAGCGGTTCAATAAATGGATTTGGTGCACAAGGTTGCAGGTTCGAACCCACTAAAGGTATTTATTAATTTGAATGTTTCAAAGTTATATGATATAACTAGCTTTTGCTCGCGACTTCGTCCGCGTGGAGTAATGACTTCCGTCAGAATTTGGGTTTTTCACTTATTTATCGCCTGTTCCATGGTCTATCGATTACATGTGTAAACAAATATTAAAAAAATCAAATTGTCTCCCTTTACAATTATATTAGAAATGTCTCTATGAAATCATGGTCTAAAAAATGATATGTTCACTTATACATATGCTATGCTCACTTGCTTCACTGGTGGAACCTACATACAAAGTTTTAAGTGAATCCATTGAGAAATAAACATTTTAAATTAACCACCCTTTTCTCTCCTTTGAGGGGGAATTTCCAAAAATCCTCTCTTAGTGGTAGCCTACTCCTCCCAAAAAACACACATGCTAAATTTCAGCTCTTTACGATCAGTAGTTTCGGCTGTGCGTTGTCTGTCATTTACCACTCTTTTCTCCCCTTTTGGGGGGAATTTCCAAAAATCCTCTCTTAGTGGTAGCCTACTCCTCCCAACAAACACACATGCCAAATTCCAGCTCTATACGATCAGTAGTTGCGGCTGTGCGTTTTCTGTCATTTACCACCCTTTTCTCCCCTTTGGGGGGGAATTTCCAAAAATCCTCTCTTAGTGGTAGCCTACTCCTCCCAACAAACACACATGCCAAATTCCAGCTCTATACGATCAGTAGTTTCGGCTGTGCGTTTTCTGTCATTTACCACCCTTTTCTCCCCTTTGGGGGGGAATTTCCAAAAATCCTCTCTTAGTGGTAGCCTACTCCTCCCAACAAACACACCTGCCAAATTTCAGCTCTTTACGATCAGTAGTTTCGGCTGTGCGTTGTCTGTCAGTCAGTCAGTCAGTCAGTCAGTCAGTCAGTCAGTCAGTCAGTAACGGAAGAGTTTTATATATATAGATTATTTTTAGACATCATTGACAATCGGTGAAGGATGACATCTTGAGGTAACCTGGATTCCAAAACATTGGAATCTGAAATAGCCAGCCCGCAGTGAGCCAGAGTGGCTACCAATACTCGTTCCTCCTCTATCTGAGATGAAGCCTGTGCCCAGCAGTGGGACATTTATAGGCCGGTATTATTATGTTTATTGAAATTCCTAATAAAAAGCCGTTATTTAACTTTGGATGGGTTAAATACCCATCCAAAGTTATCCAATGTTTTTATCAAAATTTTAGGCACAAACATTTTTTACAACTTTCATTCGTGGAATAAAGTTGACGTTTGACAGATTCTGTATAAAGCAACTATCAACATTTCAAAATTAATTCTCGAATAGATTCCTGACTTAGGTAAATTCCACCCTAATTAAAATACTAATTAGGTAAAAAATATTCAATCTATTAAAGCTAATAGGAACAAACGCTTTTAATTGAATGGCTGGGAATAATGTAGGTACTAAAAAGTGAATCCCTTACTAAATGTGAAACTTCTTCATAAAGCATAATAATGCAAGGCAATAATTTGCAGTTGGCTTAGCTAGTAGGCAAGATATACCTAGGTAAAGATGTGAAGCGATCTAAATGTCAAGTCTAGAACTAAAGCTATCGACACAAGTCTAATCCTCGCTGGCAGACTGTAACAATATGCGTTACGTAACAAGGGCTTTGTGCCATAAGTACCCCATTCACTTATAGTTCTAGTGATGAGAAATTATCGGTATTTACATCGATAGTTTTGAATTCGCTATTTGAAGTTAGCTATTTAAATATTAGTTAAAATTAAGAATTGCATTTTTATACTTTTAAACAAAAGAATACCTAATTACTTCAAATAAAAACCATGAATAATTTATTTTTTTAAATTAAATTAGTTCCAAATTATTTAAGAAGAAATTTTTAGGAATAGGTATCTCGATTCAAGATCAAGGTTTGTTTCTGAACTCGTTTTTAGTTAGGTAGATTTCTGTCTGAAGCTTATTTTATGTTTATCGATATTAGTGACATCCCATCACTACTCAAGTCGATGTATAGCAACATTAGCAACACATCACAATAGCCCCGAGACGCGTCACTAACAATACTGGACAAGCCATTGATGTATTAGTAAAGATAACGCGGTGAAATCACATGTGTACCCTGCGCGTACGCAGCATAATGAGGTCGGCTCGCAATCCACTCGTGCGCATACCGTATTGTTCTTTCAATGATCCGATTGAAATTAAGCTACGTCGATACTTAACTTCTTTGTGTGTGTTGGGTAATTGTAATTGTGGAAATATATTTATGTAACTCACACACAATAGAACCAAAAACGCAATAGCAGTATATTCAAGAACTTTGTTGCTAATTATTTATGTATGTTAGATTTATTTTAAAGTAATATCAATTATCAAGGTTAGATTTATGTATAGTCATGTTTAGATGATAAAAGCGTTTGTACCTATCTATGTTAAAGTCATATTTATCATAACAAATACATATATTTTCTTGATAATTCGTACATAGGGCGAGTGTTTCGGCCGCGTGCGGCATGGGGCGTCGTCGTCGGGGTGGCCCGCGCATGCGTCGGCCCCGCCCTCGCCCGAGGCTGCGCTCGCGCCGACAACTCGTACTATTATCAACATACCACCTATAAACCCAATGTTGTAATTTAATGTAAACAATCATGGGAAGTGGCCAGGATTGTTCTGTCATATTTGTTTGCGATATGGTATTCATTTATTCGTATTATTGTAAGATAAAGTCGTAAAGGTAATCGCATTGCGCTAAGTTGCAATAACGGTAATCATACATACAAATGTATGTTAAATTATAAATGGCGAATAACTGTTATTATGGGAACATTATCATGATTAGAACATGGAGTTTTACATCGCTATCCATCTATGAGTCATCTCTAAGTTCCTTAGTTCAAGTTTCAGCCTCGACATTTAACGAGAGTACAAAATAAGTGAGCTCACTAAAACATAATCACTAACAATTTACATTTTTAGTCAAAATAAATTAAGGGCTAATACCGAGAAGGCATCCGATCAAGGATAATAAAATTCCAAGTACGATGCGTTCAATTAATTTAAAAAACATTCGTTAATTTTATTAATGTGCGCGAGCCTAAATCTACGATCACTGAGAGATGTGATCGCGAACGCCTTCTCATTTTCGAAATTAGCAAATGAATAAAAAACAAAATGTTGGTAACCGCCAACAGAGTGGACAAGATAAAGAAATATACGAAGAGGTGCCTGCGTTCGAGGGTCCAGATAACACCATTAACGCCGGGGAGGCTGGCGAGCAAAACAATAGAAAGGGACGCTAATATTGGTTCATTTCCGAAAAGTTTAATTTGGCACAAGCGACATTTTATAAGAAACTTTATGCAGTAGTCTTTAAGGTTTTAAAGTTTAATACGTTATAGGTGACATAAGTCTTATTGCAGCTGAGTAAGAAGAGGATACAATTGGAGGAGCAAAAGGGACAATACACGATGGTATTGATAGCGAAATGAGTGGAGTAAGTTTTTCTCAGCCACCCAGCCAGCAACATAATTAATGATGTTCGTGTTGGAGACGAATTTATAAATTGGCTTTATTCCGTTTTTAACAAAGGGACATGTGTGATAGGACTGATAGCAAATCTACGAGAATGCGACATAATTAGCGAATCGTTTTGTGATTTGTGAGATTATATTAGTCAATATTGAATCTTGTGAAATCTGATAAAAGCCGCGAAGCGTCAACCAAAAATCTTCGCCATTATTTTTTTCTGAAATATTGTTTTTATTAACAAAAATTGGGATGACATTACTCAGAGTCAAAATAGGAAACCTGGAGTTGGTTTAGCGAGATTTATGTCCAACAATAAGAAAATTACAACCATTTTTTTTAACCAATTGATTTCAACTTACCAACTAAAGTACTAACAGTTTAGAAAGTTACCATTGTTACAAAAAATAAATTGAAAGCCAATATAGGTAAGTAACTAAATATCATAAACAAAATGGAGTCTAAACAGCTTCACTCAAGCAACTTAGTTTTACAATATGAAATGCTAAGTGCTATGCAATTCTATGATGGCGGATAAGAAAATAAGTAACAGAATTCATGCTAAACTATAATAGAATTCCAATTTGCTATCGAAGCAATAACATCTTGAGTCTTGACTATATTAATTCTAAAAGTCGCTTCGCTGAAGTTATTTACTAGTTTTTATGTGTTGAAGTAGAATGTTTCGTAATACTATTGGTAAACAGCAAATCGTAAGTTAATTGAATGTCTTGTATCCAATTGTCTTGAAAGGGCAATGTTATGATTAACATTGCCTTGTGTGACTGGCCTGCTGGTCTAGTGGTTAGTGACCCTGACTGCTAAGCTGGAGGTCGAGGGTTTGATTCCCACCCAAGACAAATCTTTATGTGATGAGCATGATCATTTTTTCTGTGTCTGGGTGTTATTTATCTATAACTAGCTGTTGCTCGCGGCTTCGCACGCGCGTAAAGTTAAGAGTAGTAAGTAGTAAAGGATAGATAGATGTATTCTGTGATTTTCAAAGTAAGGAGCAATTATATTTTTCATAAAAGATTATGGCGTTAAGATAATAATAAGATAATGTGGAAAACATCACATACATTGAGTTTGGATAAACTTTTAAAATGGTGGCAGCTTTTTGGTCAGACGAAACTTGAAAATCATTGACACGAAAAGATGAAGAAGAATCACATACATTGCTCCGAATTCAAAGAAAGTAGCTAAAGCTCTTGTGTTATGGAATCAGAAACAACGAAAGTACCACTAACACCCAGACTCGACATAATGTAGAAAAGTGATTTTCTACATCGACCCGTCCGGGGATCGAACCCGGGACCTCAGAGCTGGCGACACCTTGAAAACCGTTGTGGACGCCACTCGAACACGGATGTCATCGTAAAGATATGTTTTAGATGGTCATTTATTTGTATCGATCCAGAAACCCGTATATGAAAGGCATGGCCTTATCTTTAAAAATAAAGTCCACAATATAATACCTTGCAACCCCTACTTAACCATCTTAAGGCGTAGATTTCTAAAATCGCTAAAATATGTTTTCATTTATTTCTAACCAAAAACCCGTATACCAAATCTCATGAAACCAAATCTTATCTCTCTCTTTGAAAATGACGAACTTCCTAAAAAAACTTCCAACCACTATTGCACTCCCTTTGAGGGTAGATTTCTAAAATCTCGGGAATACGTCTTATTTATTTCTAACTCATAATCCTATGAAATTTAATGTGCCTATCTATGAAAACTACACAATTCATATACCTACAAACTTCCATCCCCTATTTTACCCTCTTAGGGGGTAGATTTTCAAAATCGCTGAAATACGTCTTCATTTATTTCTATCGAGAAACCCGTTTACGAAATTTCATGTGTCTATCTTTGAAAATACCAAACTTCCCATACAAACTTTCAACCCCTTTTAACTCCTTTAGGGGTTGAATTTCGAAAAATACTGAAACACGTGGTTTTTAATTTTTTACCAGAATGGTAACCACAAATTTTTATGGTTTAAACTACAAAAATGACGATTTTCCATACAAACTTTCATCCTCTATTTAAGTCCCTTAGGGGTCGATTTTCGAAAAATGATGAAACACGTTGTTTTTAATTTTTTACTAAATTTTTATCTACCAATTTTTATGGTTTAAACTACAAAAATGACGATTTTCCATACAAACTTTCATCCCCTATTTAAGTCCCTTAGGGATTGATTTTCGAAAAATACTGAAACACGTCGATTTTAATTTTTTACCAAAATGGTAACCATCAAGTTTCATGGTTTAAACTTCAAAAATGACGATTTTCCATACAAACTTTCATCCCCTATTTAACACCCTTAGGGGTCGATTTTCGAAAAATAATGAAACACGTAGTTTTTAATTTTTTACTAAAATGTTATCTACCAATTTTTATGGTTTAAACTACAAAAATGACGATTTTCCATACAAACTTTCATCCCCTATTTAAGTCCCTTAGGGATTGATATTCGAAAAATACTGAAACACGTCGATTTTAATTTTTTTACCAAAATGGTAACCACCAAGTTTCATGGTATAAACTTCAAAAATGACGATTTTCCATACAAACTTTCATCCCCTATTTAACACCCTTAGGGGTTGAATTTCAAAAAATCCTTCCTTATTCCTTGTCTTCATTATAAAGGAAACCTCTGTGCAAAATTTCAGCTTTCTAGGTTCAAGGGTTTGGGCTGGGCGTTGATGAGTCAGTCAGTCAGTCAGTCAGTCAGGCCTTGTCTTTTTATTTATATAGATGTATGTATTTAGAAATATATAAGAATGTTTATCAGTTGTCTCGTTGCCATAGTACAGGCTCTGCCTTGTTTGGGAAAGATGACTGTGTGTGAATTGTCCCAAGATTAATAACTACTTCGATTTAAAATTGCCAATATATTTTTGAACGTTATAACTGTAGTTAGAACCGACGTCCAAAAGTATATTGGCATTTTAGAAACCATTCTATTTCATTAATTCTTTATTTTGTTGATACTTATACATTTCCGAATTTTAATGTACCTACCTGCTGACCATTTAGTTGGTAACTGAAGTTTTGAAACCATTTTTTTAGGTCTTATCATTATGAGACGAAAGTGCAAAATATCAGATCTCTAGTTTCCTTAAATATTTTGTACCCCTAACTGAGGTGCATTATACCTATTGCAGTTTATCTAAATGAGGTATTTGCATAAGGTAGGACTGTGTCAAATATTGTCATTGCATATGAAAAATTTACGTAAGTACCTCTTCGTCAATTCAGCAGTAATAATCGCTGTCAATTTTGAGCACACCATTCAAGGTATTAAGTTGTAACTACATCTGTTTATAGTCTAATATTTATATTCAGCTACAGATAGTTATCAAGTTATAGTTCACATTAGTCATTATAAGTGGTGTATGAGTATCTACTTAATAGCAGCGCAATCAGCAGCAGCAATCCGAAAGATGTACAACAAAATATTGTTATTATCTTTACCGCCTTCAAATTCCATTCTCAGCAATAAATAAAAACAATGCGCAATCGGGATCGTAAATGTGAGAGAGCATTATTTGTTTCGCATATAATAATGGCATATTTAGTGGGCGATATCAGTTAATACGGAGAGGCTGGCATAAATCGGCGCGCGCGCAATCTAACATCGCGGCGGCCCTCGCCCCGCCCCCCGCGAGTAACTCACTGCTATCTGCCCCGAATATTGTTAATCAGTGTATCATTAGCTAGCGAGTACGACACACACTGAACGATTTTGTGGAAGGAATTAATTAATATATTTTCCTATAAATGTATGATGAGATGTGACTCTACAATATGGGCCTAGTAAGTCAGCTACGGCTGAAACCTTGCATATCTAAGAACGTAATCCTGAGACAAAGCGAAGAAGCAAATAAAGTATTGAGTATTGAGACGTGAAAGGTGTAAGTGTAAGACAAGGTACATTTCTACAATCGATAACGTTGATCGAATCGCTCAAATGTATGAAAGTGACAAGTCTAAGTCACGTGACTTATCGAAGAGAAATGTCATTTCCATACATTTAACGTCATATAAACGATTTTTATCATCGTTTATGCTTGTAGAAGTGTACCTTTTCTGAGGGGGCAGGGTAAATATTCTAAGGCACCCTGTAATATTGCTTCCATCTTTATTGACTGGCCAATTTCTTCGTTCCCATTTCTAAGATGTGGGCTGCTTAGGTTTAGCTTCGGTATACGAAGAAGAAGCTATAACTACCTATTATTTTATTTCTACCCATCGTCCCATCCATCATTCATGTAAAGTTGAGTAGTTTTATAAGATTAGACACGGAATTTTCTCAAAGTTAAATCAATTCAAGTTTAAAAGTGTAAAAAAAAGATATTGACAGAAAGATTTACAATATTTTGTTTTACATGTTTGTACATAATTACAGTTTTTAGAAATAAATGGTCGTAAATAAACAATTCAGGTGAAAACTCTACAAAATTCAGTTCGTATGTATTGGAGATGGCAGCGCGCGCGCACGATAGCATAGCGCACAGCGATATAGATAAAGCTTACGGGGAGGCGCTGCTATAAATACTAAAACGATACACTGCTCTGTTTCACTTGCGCTAATACATACAGGATTATTTTTTATGGAGTGCTTATATTCTACGAGGTAATCAGGTGCATAAAACTGAACAGCTTTCCCCAAAGAAAACAGGTCGAAATCTTAAAATTGAAAATGAAATATTTATACAAAGTGACAGGTCACGTGACTTATGTTTGTAAGAAAAATTGATTTTCAATTTTAAGATTTCGACCTGTTTTTTGGGAAAAGTTGATCAGTTTTATGCACCTGATCACCTCGTTGAATATACGCACTCCATAAAAAATCCTGTATAAGTACATACTTATAAAGAACACGTATGTAGGGGACGTGGTTGTGGTAAATGTAATTAAAGTTAAAAAGAAATATCATTAGTGTTATTTTAATTTTCCACACGAAAGAAAATATTTTTCATTTATTAAAATATCTTCGAAGAATAATCGGGCCTATGGGTAATAATAAAACTGTGACTTATCACCAAAAACACAGTTCATTTGTTTTCATTTCGTTTTGTGACAATCGATGTGGGTGCTTGTTGCAATCAATTAAATATGATGCAATACAGAATGATGGAAATATCAGGTTGTAGGTCGCGAAATGAGAAATAAATCCTTTGCGAAAAAATTGCTGAATTTTATATTCCAGTCAGTTTGATGTCACCGTTAAGGGGTCCTTCGCTGTTTGACACCATGAATTTTTGACACCACGGTGTCAATCGCAGAAGAACGTTTTTTGAATTGGCTGTTTGGGACCACGGTGTCAATCGACGAATACCTTATTTGGCTTCGTTGATTGACACCATGATGTAAAACAGCAAAGGACGGCCCATTGGCATTTTTATTATAACATAACAATCATGCACAAAAGTGTTTACACGATTTTTATTTAAATTATACATTTTTTCTTAAAGTGCTTGGAATGGCAAAACTGTTTAGTTACCCATAAAAAAAATTCCGATAGTACGTTTTTAACTACTACGTTTTACTACTACATCTCTTGAAATTTAATTTTGATGTTCAAAATATCAGCAGGCAAAAAATAATTAAATAGAAATGATTATTACTTACATGCCCTTAAAAATGTTGGTAATAACGTTTAAAAAAGGGTAGAAGTACCTGAGTTAAAACAAACAAAAATCTCAGGTAAAAGCAACCCTTTTGTAAAAAATTAGCCAATCAGCGATCAATATGTCAACCATCCGTAAACAATACGTTCCTGATTGGCTAATGCTAACTGTATGGTTATTTGCATGTCGTTGAGTTACGAATCTATAGTTTTATATCTTTATTTGTTATTAGTAAAGAGGTAATTTACCTTTCCTATCTGTGATTTTTTATTGTTTATTAGAACTTTTTATGTATATTATGTGATTTTTAGTAGTTAGTTTTTAGTAAAAAGGTAATTTACCTTTTCTATCTGTGATTTTTTATTGTTTAGTAGAACTTTTTATATATAAGATAAGATGATTAAGTATGTGATTTTTAGTACTTAGTTATTAGTAAAAAAAATAATTTACCTTTTCTATCTGTGATTTTTTATTGTTTATTAGAACTTTTTATGTATATTATGTGATTTTTAGTAGTTAGTTTTTAGTAAAAAGGTAATTTACCTTTTCTATCTGTGATTTTTTATTGTTTAGTAGAACTTTTTATATATAAGATAAGATGATTAAGTATGTGATTTTTAGTACTTAGTTATTAGTAAAAAAAATAATTTACCTTTTCTATCTGTGATTTTTTGTTGTTTGTTAGAACTTTTTATTCATATACAAGATTTATTCATACAAGATTCCATTAAAAATTTGATTGTAATTTTTGTTTTAATAACCGTTTTCTTTTCGCCAGTACACAAATCACAGTTGACCTTTAAATTGTTGAAAGTGGTCCAAATCAACAGTTTTATACCATGGTGTCAATCGACGAAAACAAAATAAGATATTCGCCGTTTGACACCACGGTCGCAAATTATTATGGAAATGGTCCTAAACAGCCAATTCAAAAAACGTTCTTCTGCGATTGACACCGTGGTGTCAAAAATTCATGGTGTCAAACAGCGAAGGACCCCCGTTAAGTCTCATGCTGTCTCAGTCACTTTAAGGTGTGAAGTAGCGACAGATAGACATTTAAGAATGTGTTAAAGTTAGCTGACGTTTCAGTATTTAGGGTATGTTGTGCTAAAATGAAATACAGAGATCAATAAGAATTCGTCATAAATACTCTTAAACAAATGACTATTAAGTTGACAGATTCAGGATCTTAGTATTGTAAGTGTTCCCTAGACATATTTATTCGCAGGATTTGTTGACCGCAGCAAGCGATATCGTGTCATTGATTTCATTGTATGTTAATATCATGAGCACAATCTAATTAATTTACTGCAAGGATATAAAACGATAATAATTAAACCGTGCTAAAGCTAAAGTGTCAAATGAACTGGAAATCTAGGACACCTGTTTCGTATTATCGCATACCAACAATGGGATTGAAACTAATTTTATACTAGAACAAATGATTAAAGCTGTTTTATTAAATGCCAAAGGTGTTCAACGGTCACTTTTCGACCCGCCCACTACAGCAATAAAGTATTTTACAAGTGATACAAGAACGCGAATCGAACGCCGGATCTCCCGTTGCTTTAACCTTATAAATACTGCGCTATTTATTTCTGGAAATCTGTATGCGCATCAATTTGCTTGGTCGTTGTTCCGAGAAGCTAATTTTATGGTTGGAACGAAAATTATAATGTTTAACTTAAATAAAAACTTACATACTCGTAGACAAAGATTATAGACAAAACTTAAATTTTAAAATTAAATTCTCTTGAAGTTATACAAAACCATGTTTTGACTACGACTTCTGCTCTTGACTCTACAATCTTATGTTGAATTCCAGGAGATGAAATCATTGTTCGCCAAATTTAATCAAAATCGGACAAGTCGTTTGCACATGCAGAGCTTACAAACATAAGAACACAACGTACATGTAGGTACTACAATCTGTGTAAACTATTACATATTTTTTTCAGGCATGGTAAGGAATAATCATACTTGGTTAGGCTCGTTTTTAGAATTGTATGTCATATGACAAAATATATATAATATTCATTATCGCATTTATAATATTTGTAAGGAAGTAAGGATCATTATCATATATGTTTTTAAAGGAAGGCTACGTGGAAGACCCATACCGGAGACAGACGGATTAACAGGATGCTTTTAAAAAGGAGTGGCCTCAATAAGCTTATGATAGAAAAATATAGACGAAGAAAGGTTGGCCTTTGTCCTACAGTGAGACGGTTCAGGCTCAAAATAAAATGAATAATATATTTTTTCAATGATGATTTAAATGAGTATTTTTATTTAATAACCAATAAGCTACCCTTACACTTTCCAGCTAAAATCTTAGTCGTATATCAGGTGCGTACGCAGTGTACGGTAGCGCGACAAGGCGACAACGCGACAGGGCGCGCCTTGTCGCGTGTCGCGGCGACATGTCGCTACCTTATACGCAATGAATGGAGAATGTGCGTGCGCACTTAAACGGGGTAAGCTGATGTAATTAGAAAAGTTCGATACGTTCTTTTTTAGTTAACGGTCATTGACTTTGAACTGGAATAGATGCTTGTAGGTATACTCTAGTAGTCCTCCATCGAATTATAACAATATTTTTATCTTTGGAACATTGGAATAATATTTTGCCAGCTATGGCGTCCTCTATGTATATCAATATAATAATGCAACTAAACAACAGCGGTATATTTAGGTATATTCAAAACTTATGGTCACTTGTATTATATATTCATCGGCAACCTATCGGTAAGTCAAGGTTAATAGAATCAGATACCATAAATCTAAGCGGTAATAAATATTAAATAGACCATTAGCGGACATAGTCTTTGAGCAAATTACTACAATTGGCATGAACACGAACCGTTTCATACTAAAAGCATCAACGCCAACACAGTTATCCATGTACTAACTATATAAATATTAATTCATGGTACGGACATTACATATGTATATTCTCTAAGCAAACATGCCTATGTTCCTTCTGATACCTCCAGTAAATCTCCATAAAATTAAAGGACGTGCCAATGCCTCCCGCCTCACTTACTAACCGATAAGGCAATAAAACTCATTCACACGTTCGTCAACTTAATAGATGCCTTATTAAAAACGCACTGCACGAATTGAATCGATTCACTTTACTCGGTCCGCGTATCGATTTATTCAGCGATGTTCTCGATTCAAATTAATATTGGCAGTTGCGTTTACGCGCCAAGTACGTTTGATTTAAGTTCCAGTTTTCCAATATTTAAATTTATTCGTGTCCCATTTGTGAGTGTTTATTACCTATGTTAACTTCAGCGATTGTATGATTTATTTCAAATGGATGTGTATTTAATTGATTATTAATAGGTTTAACAATTCGGCTTACTATGTAAATTGCAATATCAACTACTTCAATTAAGTTTGTCGAGTTATGTTTGGTTTACTGGCGATAATAAAGTGTCAATATGCGAGTTTGCTAATTCGACTCATAACTTATAGGAACTCCTTGTTTACAATGAATATACTTAATAGTTTGAGCTCCCTGCTGATTTGAATGGTCACACACAGATTCGAAAATCATATAGTTAATGATAAAAACGAAAGAAAATTTAAAAAGCAACCGCCGAGTAAACTTCTAGAGTATTTTACTCGTACAGTTGACCGCTACTAAAACTGGATTGAGTTCAACAATCATCTCAGTCCTTCAAGACAGGTTCACGATCGCAATGGTGCAATGAGTTCAATTGTTCATTCTCGATTCAAATGTAAAAACTGCAAATATAAAACAAAAGCACGATCGCATTTTGTTGATACGATTTGATGATGAATTTGAAAAAAAAAGTGTTAAAATAAATGAAGATAATAAAAGCATTGGCGTTGATATTAATGAGAGAGAGATTAGAAATAACTTTAACAGTAAGTTTAATTGGATCAAAGAAAAAGTTTAAAATGGGCAGATTTTTCCATATTCAGATAACTTTCTTCGAGGAATAAATTTGAAATTTCGACACTTGTTTCAAACAAAACCTGTCAATTGTAAATTTATTCTTCGAATAAAATATAACTGGCGATTGAAATATTCACCCAAAGAGCTAACGTTTCTTTCGTCAGATAACTTCTCGACGGTGGAAATTTCAGCTCTTATAAGGCAAATCGTCGATATCATTTTTCTTTTACAATTTCCAATCCATATGATAACAATGACCAACCAACTACTCAAGCCGAACGTTCGGAAAAAACAAATGGTATCGGTCCACCTGTGAGTGTTAGGGTTCGCGCGTGGGAAACATTCCCTAATTACCCGCGTCCAGATAACGAGTCTAATTCGCGAGCTGCGTGCGCGGCGCCCGACTCTCACGCACGCATTGTCTTCAGTAATTGCCAACCCTGTTCAATTTGTTGCTTCTCCGCGCTGTGATTCCTTTAAGTGGCTACACTCAATTGCTAAATAAATCGCATGCGTACTTATGTGACCTAACCGATACTATTTCTCATACATTGTTAAATGTTAATGGGATGGAATGCGGTGCCGAACGTGAATATCGGCAAAATAGCCTGATTTATTGTTGCTCATTGAGCCAGATTAGATATTATTTATAAGATTAACCTTTTCACCGGCATTTGATGTTGCACAACTATTTGTTGTTTACACTGAAATTCAGACAGCTTTTTAGCCTTAATGAAGAACATGTAAATCTTGCTGTACAAGGACCTAACATGTTTCTGATGCCGTTCTTTATGTAATTTAACCTTCGTGTACTTTAAGATAGCAATTGTTACGACTTGTTTTCTATTGGTATGATAAAGATATATTTTTTTTGTTGATCAGTGAGTTTATAAGAATATCCTTTTACATACATACATCAAACTCGAACAATATTACCACACATTAATGCAGTATTTTCACGGGCGCATGAAATTACAATAGAAGCACCATATTGGTAAGGAAAGCACAAAAGCGATGTTAGGTGCGCAAGCGCAGGGCGTTACGCCCCCAGGCGGCTGATGAAGACATCACGCGGCGCGCCAATTGATTAGTCGCGCGACGGTCGGCGATGTAAGCGGACGTGTTATTATGCGACGTTAGACACGCGGCCCCGTTACGGGGATGATCCACAACGTATGCGAACGATGCTAATTCGACAAGTTCGCAATTTGCATACATTTTCGACGAACTGCAACCGTTAAACACTGACATTGTTTAGGGTCCGTTTATTTTCACCAATTTAAGTTCAAACTCAGGTCCAAGTTATTTATAGTTAATACAAAACCTTTTAGGTCGGTTTAAATGTTTATTTTAAATCCTTTCCGTTTAACTTACGGGTCAAGTAAAGCGGGTCTGCTTTAATCTGCATTTGATTCCGTCCATATAATGGGCACTTAAAACCTATAAACGAATAAATGTCGAACTATAATTATATTATAATATAGAGCAGCATTTGAATAAATCGCGATTCTCAGACAATTCACAAACATAAAGAGCTTCTAAAACCCTATTTAATTCAGCCACTATTATAAAGTACGAAACTTAAGCGCAAACAAGTGGGAACGCTCTAACCAATGATATAAACTCATTTAACTAGCCGAGGTAACAGTTCAATAGGGAATTATTGCTCGAATTACGGAGTCTAATCGATAGTCGCACGCATTCGCGGATAGCCATAGAAACTGCGTCAATCGCGTTCAGCGGGAACCTTTAGCGTTGGCAATTCGTAATTAAGCCTTTAAGGATGCAATACATCCCATCTGCTGATAATTAAGGAGTTCAACAAACGAACAGTATTTTGCTGGCGACATAAACAACGATATTGAGATAACAGGGAAGGTTGGATAATACTACATTGTTGGTAATTGACAGTTTGTTGGAACATGAATTAGTGGGCCTCTCGAAATGTGGTATTAGGAGCCGTTTATGAGCCACTTATCCGTGTAGTAATGAAGAGCCTATAATGATGTTGTTACGGGCATTTGAGGCGTGTGATTGGTGTCATCATATGTTGCTAATATTGTGTGTATCGACAGTTTACTTGCCAGTAGAAAGTTTCACAGAAAATTTTCAATGTTTGTGTACGCTAGTAAGGAACTGTTTGTCAAACAATATACATATATGTATAACTAGCTGCCCGGACAGACTTCGTTCTGTCAAAAGTAAATTAATTAAGGTAATTCCCGAGTTTAGGAGTTTTTTTTTTTTACTTACTATTTATGTTTTACACCTTTTAAACCTTCCCTGGACTTCCACAAACATTTCAAGATCAAAATCAGCCAAATCGGTCAAGCCGTTTTCATGCTATGTAACGGGTTTCATTTTTATATATAGGTATAGATTATGTACTAGCATCATAAAAAATCAAAATCTGTTTTTATTTCTAGTAAACCTAAAATAGCCGCTTTAGAAACGTTTAATTTGAAACTAAATTATTCTAGGAGCGTGGTTCCAAAGTGTCACAAGAAACACGATAGGCAAAATAAAAAAAAATGTTTCACAATAGATCATGTAGCTTCTTTGTTTGTTTGTTGTTTTGTTTTTGTTCATGTAATCCTGATTGGAACTGAAAAATTTGATGAAAGAGAGTAAACCTGCCTTGTAACTAAATCTACCTGTAATCTGTAGTAAACCTATGTTAATACAGGAAGAGCTATAGTTAAATACAGCAAATTAAACTTACATCAAACATACATAAAGGTTTTATTTCATTACTGCTTACGTGCTTAACTATACTTTAAGCTATTCTAAATGTGTAAATGCATGTTGTACTTATGTGGATTCTAGCCATACATTCACAATATTATTATGTTAGGGCTCGGACACACAAATAAAAGCGCATCGAGCGCTCAAAACGCACAGGCGATTTATTTTATATTTTGTTATTTAATCAATGTCATGGTGGCCTACCGGTTCAAATATCGGATTCGCATGCACATGCTTGCAGGTTCGAACCTGGGCAAGTACCAATGTGACTTTTTCAAAGTTATATGTACTTTCTTAATCATTCCAAGACATCATTGACAAAAGATAAAGGAAAACATCGTGAGGAAACCTGGATTCCGAAAATTGGAATCTGAAACAACCCGCAATGAGCAAGCGTGGTGATCAATGCTCATTCCTTCTCTACATGGAAAGAGGTCTGTGCCCAGCAGTGGGACGTTTATAGGACGATATTATTATTTAATGAATACTTTTGGCACATAATTTTAGAATTATATTTAAATATATATTATGTTTTAGTTAGGTATAAACATTAAGTAGGTCTACTTAATGCATTCTGAGAATAAGCATTTTAGTTTGCATTCGTATAATTACGCTAAATTGTCCAAGTGTTCGCATGACCAGCAGTAGTAATTTATTTTCATTAATTACATATCCAAACAAATTGTATAATAATTTAAATTAAAATGTAAATATATAAAATGAGGTTTCTGATACTAAATATGGGGTTTGAAATATTTAATATTCAGTGTTTAATACGGTTTGTCTGTCTTAATAAAATGTAATTTGTAATTCTAAAGTTCAGCCTTTTGGCGGTCCATAGAAATGATAAAACCAGGTTCCAACCAATAACTTTAGTTTGAACAGTATTTTCGAAACTATCTTTTAAGTTAATCAAGTTCATTGTGTCTACGAATATATCTTATTTTCGACCCTCTCGACACTACGAATATAATTATACCAACAATACTGGAAGACCCAGGCGGAGATGGATTGACGAACTGGACGCCTTTTTTGGGTCTAGGGTCTAGGAAGACGGACGGATGGACAGATAACGAAGTGATCCTATAAGGGTTCCGTACCTCAAAAGAAAAAAACGGAACCCTTATAGGATCAATTTGTTGTCCGTCTGTCCATCCGTCCGTCTGTCAAGACCTTTTTTCTCAGGGACGCGTGAATGTATCAAGCTGAAATTTATATCAAATACTCAGGTTTACTGTCCCATGGAGCTGTGAAAAACTCGCAAGGGAATCAAAAGGCTTGAAGGCTTGACGTAAACCTTACAAAACGTCTCCTTGAAAATTGTGCAAAGTTGTTTTATCGGACCAATATAATAAATATTCACAATACCTACCGCAGACTGGCTGAGTCTAAACCTAATACCTACTGCTATGAATTCCAAATTTGCAATACCTAGCTATCGGCGTTTTAGTTGAAGAGATAAAATGTATTCCACCTTTATACTTAGGTCTTGGTTCGAGGTTCTCATACTAATAACCATTTGTATGGAGGATATAACGTGGTATAGCGTGCCACGGCCCATTTGCCTATAGGTACTCCGCGGGTATACCGCCTCGGGGATCAAACCAAACGTAGGAAAACATACTACAACGCGTATTAATTGCCAACATAAATGATTTTAATGCGGTGCATTAGTCTATGCACTTAATAAAATTTAGTTTTATGCGTTAGTACGATTGATTTATTGTATTTATTCATTGGATTTTCCGAGTAATTGTTTTGTTGTTATTTAATGGTTTTTTATACAAGAATGTGTGTGCTGTGTACCTAATAGTGCAATTCAAACAATGACTATAAATACACAAATACTTTAGATACTAGACTAACCTTTTTGAAACCGACTTTAAAATGGAGGAGGTTTTCAATCGGATGTTAATTCCATTGCATTTGTTTTATAGACATTTTCATGAAAACTATTCTTTTGACCAAAAAGTAAATACATATATTTTCAAGGTTTCGAATCTGGTGCAATTTATACCTACTTCTATACCAACTGTTACGCTTTTACGGCTTTTTGAACCAATGAACAAATTTTGATGAAACTAGATATGGAATTAAGCTTAGATCCAAAGAAAGTATAGACTATTTGTTGCCGCGATCTGATGCGGGCAGTATCAAAATTTACACTTCCTACAAATTCCAAACATAACGTAACACGTATGACACATACGTATCAACATGGCCGCACCACATCCTGGTAACAGCACAATCTTTTTTACACTATAATTGACCTGCAATTTAACTAACGAGATACATGACGTATCCTTGCTAGTCAATCGACCAGTCAATCACCCGACAGTAAGCAATAAATGTTACCAAAGGTCGTAATGTTTTAACGAGAAAAATATCCATATATTAACGCTTACGCATTGCTTAGCATTATAATAAATTCCCTTGCAAAATCACTGAGTTTATTACATAAGCAGCAATAATAAACAAGGGCCAATCGGTATAAATTAAGCGGTGGACGACAGGCATATTTACACTGACGGTTGAGAATATTGAAACTAAATCATTTCAACGTGACCCGAACTATAGGCTCTACGCTCAAAATGAGAATCATGAAAATTCATATCTAGAAATCCATTGACGTTCTTTTACGCCCTATTAAATATTGATTATGAATCAACGCGGCATTGGATGGTAGAATCAAATATCGAAACAAAAACTCTCGTTTGCTAGTATCTAGTAGTTATAGAGGAAAATACAAATAACAATACTAATGAAGTTTGATTAAAAACTGATTTATTATTTTTAAATTATGTATCCGGCTTGAGGCTTGTTTGTTATTGTTAATTTATATGATTTAGATATCACGGTTTCAGGCAGCCGGCTTGATATAATTCGATATGATCATATCTTAGCACATCTAGTTAATAAAATATAATAATAATACCAGCTTATAAATGTCCCACAGCTGGGCACAGGCCATCTCATGTAGAGAGAAGGAACGACCATTGATCACCACGCTTGCTGATTGCGGGTTGGCGATTTCAGATTCCGATTTTTCGAATCCTGGATTCCTCAAGATGTTTTACTTCACCGATAATTATCAATGATGTTTTAGAATAATTAAGGAAGTACATATAACATTGAAAAAGTCACATTGGTACTTGCCTGTACCGGTTTCGAACTTGCAACCCTGTGCACGCAAGTCCATTCATTGAACCGCACGGTCACTACGACATTAGATTACTAGTTAATAGTTAATAAAATTTTGAAACATGACATGAAAATTGGTGTAATTGTCAATCACGGCGCAGTTGTAGTAATTAATTGGGTATTCAATTATCAGGCCTAATAATACTTTTCGTCTGTATTTAAGTGTAACATGTCAAATTGATTGGTTCTTATTGATTAGTTCTATGCAGATGGATAGATTGTGATCGTATAATTAAATATAGTTGCGTGGGCCTCTATCAGGTGGACCTCACGAAGTGCTGCGCATTTAACCTATTCCCATCTATTTAATCGCGAAGCTATGACGTTTTTTTTAATGTGTCATCAATAGAGTGATTAAACTCTTCCCCCAGCTTTAAATATCCTCTTGACAGGCATCTTCAATGCAGCTTTCGGAGACAATCTCTTCCCTCAGCAGGGAAAAGCAGCTATAATTATCGGCATCCCCAAACCCGGCAAGCCTAAGTCAGAGCCTTCTATCTATCGCCCTATCAGCTTACTCAAGGTCCTAGGGTTGGGTTGGGTCCTTGAGTTATATGAGCGAATCATCTACTCTCGTCTAATGGACTGTGCTCATCAGGAGAAACTAGAGATGAGAGGTTTCATGAAGGCTTTTACAAAAGCTCTGAGTATTAACTACATATCTACTAGCTAGACGCTACTGCAATGTTGAAATTAAAAATACATCTATATTCACTTATTTATGTTTTTGTTTGCGAGGGAACCTTCAAAAGCCGCCCGGCCTTAAGGACTTATAGTACCGGGGAGTATGGGATGCCAACACCACTCCGTTGCTCCTCTGAAAAGACCAAACCTGATTTTTTTTGGATGAGGTCTGCCGTAGTTTAGCCTGAGCGCTTTGACTACTTCACCGGACTTTTTCAGAAACCTTCGTGCTTCTTATCACACTTCACTGGAAAACCTAGTTATACCTATTTTGTTTGGTTTATAAAACATGCACCACTAAATGGTTTCGGCAATACATCAAATACTGGCTAACCCCGCATGCCTTCACTCATGTCACTTCATAATTAGTACTGACATTCACGCCACCCAAAATTTCGAGGCCTTAAGCATACTCATAACACCGGATAATTATAACAATGTTATCTATAGAAAACAAATATAGTGCGCAAGCGCAGTGACGTGTGACCGGAATGCGAACCGCAGGGCGCGGCGAGTCAAGGTAAGGGGTCACCGAGAGAAAGGCACGAATGTCTGTGTTAATTTCATACTAAAATTAATAAATGTTTTTGTTCTAACTTCAAATGTAATTTATTTTTAATTTCAGTTAAAAGAAAATGTATTAAATGATCTGAAAGATTCTATTTAACTGAAACAAAACACAATCAATCAATTTGAATTGTTCTTGTCCGATTTTGATTCTTTTTATTATATTTCAACCTCTGGTATAAAAAATACTTCGTAATTCGAATTGACAAGTCATAAAGATTTACTTGCATAAGTTTCACGTCAAATCATTCGTCGAAATAAAATTCTTATGACATAAAAGCTGTTAAAATAACATGAACTTAAAGGTCATCTGCCTTTGATGGATATGACTTGGTTCATCATCGTATCTTGGCAGTAATTAGCCAGTGACTATTTAGTTGCAATTAGAGTGTATGTATTATTGTGGACAGTATGAGGATAGGCAATTGCATAAAAACAAGAAAGCTTAGGTATGTTTAGTTGTTGAGGTGACTGATTTGAATTCCTATGTACATGTAGGGTAGACATAGGTTCATATAAAAATATGGTACGAGAAAATGTATGTATTAAGGTAATATCTACAAAAATATATGTTAATAATATTAATTTAACTGATAAATGAGCCAAATCTTCCATTTAGTTATTCCATACATTTTAATTTTAACTTTTTTTTTTTGATAGTGATTGTTTACTTCTTTAGCTCTGAAGACTTTTAAGTTAAATGCAGAAGTTCGCGCTAATCCCTGCTACTGTTTATTAAAATCTTATTATTAAATTAAATTTAATTAAAAATTAAATTAAAGTAGCTCTAGAAGAACAACCATAGATACAAAATCCTAATCGACACCGTGATCAAGCCCTAAATTAAACTAAAACATTAATATTTAAGTAATTTACGACTGATTAGATCTCAAGTCAACGTGTAAACGTAGAAGTTCGTAAATCATTAGTTATTTATGTTCAGACGATAGATTTATACATTGATTATAGAGAGATGGCCCATTTGACATTTTGCCTATAAAGTTTCGCAACGATTGCCGTCTAATACAACGGGCATAAATACGAACTTTACAGGGGCACTGTACACATCAAATTCATGGTTATGTGATGAAATCTTGTTAACGAAGCAAATTACATTTATCGATCAGGCTAATTGTGTTAATAGGAGATTTATATAACAACGAATTCGAGAGCAATTCTGTCTGCCTGCCTGTCTGTTTCAATTTTACGGCTAAAGCACGCAGCCGATTTAGATGAAATTTGGTATGGAGAGCTCCAAGAAGACTTAACCTACTTTTTTCTGCGAAACCAACAAGCAAAGATAGAAACCTATTCTCTTTTTACAGTAGAAAAGGTTTTTTAATTTTTACTAAATAAGAGTGTTTTTTTTTAATACAGCTGTCAATAACCGCTATCGACCGGCCGTTACACCGATATGACACCGCTATTGTTCTTAAGCGAGTTTGACCTACGGTCTTTGAGTGAAATAAGTAAATCTAACAACATAATTATGTCTGTAGATATGTGGTAAAAAATTACAGTTTTTTTTTGTCTATTTATTTAAAAAAACACGACGCCCGCCCCATTAAGGAATTTAAGCCTTGTGTCGCGGGGGTTTCACAAACATTCAAATCACATGCTCAAAGAACACCCAGACTTGGAACAAGCATTAGTGGATCACACAAATGCTTGTCCCATGCGGGGTTCGAACCCACAGCACGTCGCGCACAATGGTAATTAGCGTAGTGACCTATACCACTCGGCTATCCGTGCAGTCAAAAGTTGTTTTCGTTATAACAATGAGATCCGTATCATGAGATCAAAAACCGGATCTGTACATCCTCCTAAACAAGCTCGTTCTACTAATATAATACTAACAGATAAATATTAAAATCATCGGCAACCGCACCTTGTATTTTGGCATAACCCTAAAAGGCTCAATGGGCGTGGTAATAACCCACACCAATTACCAGCCGTATTATTAACGTTATTCGTAATGTCTATACAGAATATAAATCATAATAATGTATTTTATTTAAATTTTAATTTGTGGCGGCAATACCTAGCACGAATTAATTAAGTTCAACTTAAAGCCTATTATGTTGTTACACGGTTGTTGATTACAACTTTAAAATTGTTGTTATTTCATAGATTAGTATTGTAGTCATAAATTGGCGTTGTTGAGAGAAAATTATTAATTTATTGTTCGCGTTCGGTTTAAGTAAATTTTAATAAAGTTGATTGCAATGTTTAAGTTCTTATCTCTTTGAATATCTGGAAAGGCACCAATTAAACGCCATCGATTAAGGACTTAAGTATTTAAATGCGTTATTGACACTACCATTTATTGTTGACTATTCCTGCAATTTAATGCATATTTTATCATACATTTGACAAACAAGTGTCTGTTTTAATAACCACAACTCACTCCACAAATTCACTAGAGCAGCAAAAACTAATATCTCAAATAAAAATAATAAAAAAAACGATATTTAAAAATAATCTGTTCGATTATTGAATGTCTTTTGTTTTTAATGTAAAACATATAACAAGTTACTATTTGAAACAGTGTGAGGTACACATAATACGTTTCAACGACAAGTTTTGTCCAAAATAGGAACAAATTAATGACCTCACATAGTAGATACAGGATTGTTTTTTATGGAGTGCGTTTATTCAACGAGGTCATCAGGTGCATAAAACTGAACAACTTTCCCCAAGGAACGTAATCGAAATCTTAAAATTGATAATATTCATACAAAGTGACAGGTCACGTGACTTATGTTTGTTTGAAAAATTGATTTTAAATTTTAAGATTTCGACCTATGTTCCTTGGGGAAAGTTGTTCAGTTTTATGCACCTGGTTACCTCGTCGAATAAACGCAATCAATAAAAAATAATCCTGCATTTCTCTACTTGGTAAATCTAGAGTCGCATGCTACCTTCTACATACTTATTATACTACCTAACTTATATACCTCACTACCTAGTTCTTAACTCAAGGCGGGCGCTACATGTAAAGCTCCTAGTTGGGCCAGCTGTTGACATTGTGCTTTGATCCACATTTGAGACCAGTTTCATTTAGCTGCAAGTCCTATACAAAACTATAAAGTAAAGAGTATAGTAAATATTTTACGTGTGCGTAATAGTATGTATTATTTTTAGCTTCATATATTTTTTAAACCGAGGGGCCCGGAGCAAGTTGGGGAGACCTTTGCCCTGCAGTAAGACCCTTAAAAGATTAAACAAAAAATATTTTTGTAGTACAGAATATATGATTAAAATATGTGTCATATTTTAAATGAAAATTATTATCCATACAACTAAATAACTCACAAGCAGAAATGAACACTATATTTCTCTTTACAGTATTTAAATGTCTAAGGAATTAACATGTCAACATTGCGTGCAAATGCGACCTTATTATTTACCTATTTATTATTAAATAAATAGGTACCTAGGTACTAGATTTATGGAGCTATTTACTGACCAATCAGCGTACGGCATCCGTGTAACGACTATGTTCATTATATTAAAATTCCTATGTTATGACAGATTGTTTTGTAAAATTTTCAACTAAAACAAATGTGTATGCCTGTACAGCTGGACGTTCTTCTTTTGTTAGAACGACACACGATTCTCAGCTATACTGCTTTCAAATAAAGCCGATCGAAGTTTTGAGATTTTACTGTTTTGTGCAGTTGACTGTACGATGCAAAGTTATTGCCAATTTTGCATGTAAACTAATTTATTTCGTGTTTCGCGTTGTGCTGACAACATTGCCCTAATAGGAGTGAGATATAAAGTTTATTGGCATATATTTTACACCTATGTTAGTACAGTTCCAGTAACAGTGACGTAAGCGATAAACGGATTAAGTATTATTATATTTTACTAGGTTCAATTCAATACGTTGTAAATCTTATGATAAAATTTGAAATTTCAAAACTTCCAACAGAAATGAAGGAACATATTTTTTAAGAAATTGAACTCCATGTAGGTCCCTGGTGACCGATCAACCATACATTTGAATGCTCAGCGTTCAATGTGTTAAAATGAGATAAAACAATTTCTAACAAAAAAAAGACAGTCGCACTAGTTTCATGACTCTATCATGGGAGGTACCACTAACATTTAGTTTATATACGCGAAGAACACCAAGACTGGACAAGCAAATGTGGAACACACAGTCAGATGCGTGGATCAAACCTTCAGCACGTCGTGTCACCGCGCTGGTATTTTTTTTTTCAACTTATTATACTATTTACTAATAAACATATAAATAAATAGTAAACTATATAAGTAGGTATCAGCACCTCAATATTAAGGCTACTTTTGGACAGCTTTAGTTAGCTTGAGCTTTCGTTTCTGAATTGTAGGTTTAGTCAACTTCAATATATTCAAGTTGTCACCCTTTAACATTATTCTGTCCAAAATATCAAACGAGACAACGTTTGACCGACTCTATCGGACACCACATAACACCTCTAATATTAATAGGAATTCTATTCACTACAACCGGCCCAGTTGTAATTCAGTTAGCCAAACAAAACGCTGTATTAGTCATATGGTCTATTGTCCATAGCTGTCGTTCGCGCGCTTTATCTTAATTGACTGCAATTTGATTTAGTGGCGCAACTGCTTACCAACTTACATTTGCTACACACCAACACCTATATACCAAGCAAAGTTTATAACCAAATTTATTTATCGACAGCACACATAACTTTGTGTTTTAAGGCACGCGCCAATCTACCGGTTCGATCCGAAAAATACTTGGCATTGAAAATTCGATCTTACGCTTATTAGCTTAAAGATCGAGTTTGTTGGTTTGGGAGGTTGTATGAGGCTGTCAAAAAGCATTGTGTGAGCAACGCCTAAGGGGACAAGTTATGTCACACAGTTATTTCTTGTACAACACGTCTGGTAGGAAAGTACGGTAACAAGGATATAAGATTTGTATCGCGTCATACTGAATTCGGTTGAAGTTCAGGGGGCATACTATGAATATATGAATACTAGTTTAAGCTCCAATTAAGGTTGTATTGAATTTATAATGGGTGCAGTAAGTCAATATCATTGTGAAATTAGAGTAACTTGTAAGTTTCTTTGTTTGATTTGGGTAATACAAATACCTAGTTGTTCGTAGTGGACCCCCAAAAGGGTATATAAACTGAGTATGAAACAAAAAATATTTAGTTAGTTTGTTAATAAAAAATATTTGGCACAGATTTTTACCGTGACCAAAAAAAAGGGGGCTTGTATAATATGTCGATTTAAACTTCATGGCGGCCGTGAAGTTAGTTACACTACGGCCGTCGAGTCTAGGCAAGTCTGAAACGGGATACAAGACGGTTTGTGGGAGATGCAAGTTCACATAATCGGTGGGTGAGAAAGAGACGACAATATCTTGTATCGCTTTTTAGGCTCGCCAAGATACATTGGCCGAAGAGTACACACTGCGCAGTAACACGACTGGCATCCCTGCTTGTGCATGAATATGTTATTGCGCAAAGACTAGCCTCTTCACAGCCGCCATTAAGTTTGCATCGACCTATAACGTCACAACGTTAGCAAAAATTATAAGACAGAGTGACGTCACGCGAATTTTCTATTTACTTATCTTCGAAATTATTCGTTTACAAGGCAAAAGAAAACATGTGTCTAATATTTTTTCCGTCTCTTATAATAAATAAAAATGTTTAGTTAATACCCTTTTGGTATTTCTATGTACTAATGACCGAATTACATATTACTAAAGCCAACCCGTCTAAGCCCACCTCAAAACTTTTCACCTGAGATTTCGACATCACTTGAACTTGAGTGCGTCAAAGCTATGTTTCAGAAAACGGTGAAAAGTACAAGTGAGGTGAGCAGTGAACTGAGTATGAGAATCGATATGAGTGTCGAAGTCAGTTTGGTCATTTTCGGAATCGCTCGGCAGTTCGCTCCTAGATCGTTATCAGTAGACTTGGTTTAGCAAATGAAACTTGTCAGCAAATAAATTTATCACGAGTGATACGATAAGATTTGTACCACTGTTTATTAACTGCCTGTTCGCCGCATAACATAAATATAAATGTAAACCGGTTTTAGGATATTTGATGATTCATTGATATGTCAAAGTTCGTGAGAAATTGATTTTGTTTTGTAACGAAACATGTTTTAAGGATATCGCATCGACTGGAAGTGACAACACAGCTTTTAAAGACTGAAAGCCAATCATATATTACTTTATTAGTATTTCTCTTACATGCGATAAGAAGCAATTGTGATTGTCAAGCTACTTCTGAAATTTTCTTGGAGCCCTTTCTGCTAGCAGAACACATTTAATGATTTACCTATTTTTCAATGACTGGGCCACCAAAATACAGACTCTGTTTAAAGCCAATTAAAATGACAAAAAAAAAATTACCACTAAAATTACGATGAATTTGCTACACTTATTGACTTTTAGTTTGTGGCTTGTATGTAGATACCTACTTGAAACTCTGCTATTGTATGAATTTATCCTTGATTTTTGCAATTTTAATTCGTATATACTCATTACACTAAATCGTATTTCAATGATTAATTATGCAACAAGGATTTAATTTACCAAACCACTAAACTAGAAACGGTTATGTTAACATTGTAATACAATGCCTAAACAATCACGAACATCTGATAGAGATAAATCTGATAATGATAAATAAATGTTCCTTCGATTTAAATAAGACGCAGTGACGTCACTTATTATATCTTAGCGATATCTCGGAGGTAACCTTTAATTACTATAAGAACGTATTTATCACGGGATCTTCTTCACTGGTGTTTCCATCCAAATGTCAGGGTTTACATAGTCTAGGAACTTGTTTGAGTACAAGTTCTAGGACTGCGATTATTAGCTATCTATGTATGAATACATTAGATGAGATATAAGTACCTACCTACTAATTCATTTATATCTGTACATACAGCCAAGCACCCTATTTTTTTGAAGTGAAGACTTCTTTAGCTGTGCACTTTATGATATGGGTAAAAATTTGTTAAACTCACGTCAGGGGTCACGTGACTGATCCTAAGAAGCGTCGCAAAATTCGTGTTTAAAAAGCGTTTAAAATGAAATTTACCAAAGTGCTATTTTTATTTGCTAGTTTTCACTTCTGCCGGCACTCCCGGAGAGCAACCCTTTGGTTTTTATATGAGGTCTACTGCAGTTAGCCTGAGCGCAGCCGTAAGCGTTTGCTTCATCAGACTTTTGGCAAAACCTTAAGGGCGTCCATCAGAGCTATAGAAAAACTATGACTACTAAGGGCAACTCCTGCGAAGTTTGGACCTCGACTTAGTACTTTGCCTTTACCTCGACTTATTACAAAAATTTTAATCTGAAATCGCCAACCCGCAGAGAGCCAGCGTGATAATCTATGCTCGTTCCTTCTCTACACGAGAAAAGGCCTGTGCCAGCAGTAGGACAAGGGCTGATATTGTAATATGAGCAGATCTCAAACCGATAGAAATAACCTCTATGGCTCTACGCACAATATGGATTTAATATTTTGAATACTATAATTATTATATATATTGACGAGCCTGTTGGTCTAGTGGTTAGTGACCCTGACTGCTAAGCCGGAGGTCGTGGGTTCGATTCCCACCCAGGACAAATGTTTGTGTGATGAGCACGATCATTTGTTCTGTGTCTGGGTGTTATATGTATAATATGTATGTATTTAAAAAATATATAAGTATGTTTATCAGTTGTCTGGTTACCATAGTACAGGCACTGCCTAGTTTGGGATCAGATGACCGTGTGTGAGATTGTCCCAAGATATTATTATTATTATTATATTTGATAGCTTATAACATTCACAACCCTTAAACGAAGCAGGTTTGTTCAAGATGAGGTCATCCACAAATGGATGGTACAGCCTGATGTAATTCCTTAGTCATTGAAGACCATACGTATTTATCGCTACTGTCTAACAATAATTCAATCAACATATAATAAGGTCATGTTACTTAAACCTTTAGCATCGATTAGTATTCGATACAAGAAACAACATTAATCAGGCTGTATGCAAAGCTTACGTTTTAGTTCATTCAAATTTATTAATTGGTGCAATGTTGTATTGAACATTTGTAATTGACTACCAGAATTTAAGAATATTTTGGATGTATTATTACTGCATCGTTTTTTTTTATTCCTTTGAAGGCATGATATGCACAATTTCCGAGTCTCTATGTTGCAATAAAATCTCTCTAAATCAACGTCAGCAGTCAAAGCGCATAGAAACAGGTCCAATCTCATTGAACCCGCAATTATGGAACTCAGAAATGAATAAATTATCCATCAGTTTTTCACTACCAGATAAATTGTAGAATCCGTCTCTATGCTAAGGAAAATTACGGAAATATAGAATATTATTTTCTTCCATTTATATAGCATAGCAAACTATCTGGATATTACCTACACACAATTATAAAACACTTAAAAGATTTGCAGCACTAAGTAAATGGTCTACGATAATTTAAAATGCGGGTCACTTTCGTACACCGTGGCTAAGCTTTCAAGTAATTCTACAAAGGGCGCTATTTTTCATTGCCAGATAACGTCCAGTACCCGACAGTGGAGTTAAAGGGCTGTCTTATTAGACTTTCGTCCGTTCTCTTGAAGACCACCAGGGAAGGGATTCTGTTGCAGATATTATAAGTCATGTTCCAAGCACATTTGTTACTGTTGCAAAATGTTTAGATTGTATTTAACAGCATTTAAGAGGTTCTACAGCGGGTTGTGTAGTGAAGTTAATGTAAAGTAGGGTAATGTATGTGTGATAAACTGGATGTCTTTTAGATGTAGATTAATGTATTTCGTGGGTAACATTTTACTGAAACTTAGAGCAGAGGTTGTACAAACTTTTACTCGAATTAGTGTAACTTCAATAGTGATAAATAGATAGAAAACAGACTATCGATCACAATGACAAATGTGACCAAAGAAACAAAAGGTTATAGATACATAGACGATAACATAACGGCACTACACTAATACAAAGGTTTAGTACGAAAGCTTCGTTACAGCACTATTTAAGTAGAGAATAGTTGGTACATTTCTCAAGCATTTGTTATAGTTGTAGACAGCATACATCACAGAACGGCTGCCCATTTATTAATAGGACATATTTGGACAGCGAACGACGTGTAATAAATAAAGGTATACAACGTCGAATTTGAACCGAAAGTGTGTTAGCTACGGGTTTGAGACGAGAATTTTGAAGGTTTCGTTAGTTTAGATTGAAATATTTAGTGGTAGTGTTGAGTAATAAATATTTGGGTGCCGTATAAACATGCAAATAGCCTCTGTAGCAGTATTAGCTAATGTCACAGCGAAAATTTTAAAATTAACAGCATCTATTGTTAATCCTAAATGATAACATAATTAGTAGGTAATAGAGGCCTAATAGTGAAAACCGACCATAATTCGTTTTAATTTCAAGTTCGAAAAAGGGGTCAAAGTTTTAATGCATAGTTAAAAAAATATATAAGTATTCTGCACTTCTTCTTTGAATAAACCATATCTCTGAATATTACTCCGTCCGCGTAATTTTCGTAAAAAGGGGTACTAAGTTTTCGCTTGACGTATTTATTCTGCTGCTAAGCTGCTCCTGTACAGAGTGCTCAACAAGAGCGATCAGATGGTGTCCCGCCGGCGTGACGGGACAAAGAAAAGTATACAAGACATCATCACGCTGCTGAAGGAGACTGACCCGGATGACGTGCCGACATTCGTGGCGAGGGACCTTAACAAGCTCCCGCCCGTCACGTTTGATCATGTTGACGTCACAAGCCTGCTGAAGGACATCGTCATTCTGAAGGCAAGTTTAGCGGATGTGCTGAAGAAGTTAGATGCATCCCAAAACACCGTCGCCGATTTGCGCAATGAAGTTGTCGAGTTGCGCAAAATCGTGTCGGTAACTGGGTCAACACCAAGTGCATCTAACGTCAACACGCGTCGCGGCGCATTCCTCGATATATCGGGGTCAAGTTTCGCGTCCGCCGTGTTGTCATCGCCGCCGCCGACAAATGCTGAGTCTGCAGAGCGCACACTTCGTGCGCCCCGCGACCCCGCTGCCGTACCCGCCGCTCGAGTCACTGACCCGGTGCACGTGCCTGCTCCTCAAGCGAATTCGCGTCGTCGGGATTTCGCGAGCGTTGTAGCAAAATCACCAGCTACTCCCAACAAGAAGCCTGTGCCTGAGAAGGCACCGAGGTGTACCGACGACGATGGTTTCGTCACAGTGCAGAGGAGGAAGCGTCGTCAACGGACCGTAAAGAATCGCTGCGGCACGGCTCCTGCGGAGCCCAGTGTTAAAATACGTGCCGCGCAACCGAATACTCCGGTGTACATCTCTCGCCTGCACTACACCACTAAGGCGGAGGACATCGTTGAGTACGTGCGCCAGAAGACCAAATACAGGCCGAGAGTGCAACTACTGGAATCGCGCCGCAACGTCAATTTCAATGCGTTTGTGGTGCGAGTTCCTACGTGTTACCTGCACCTCGTGATGGTAGAGGACTTCTGGCCGGCTGGCGTGGTGTTCCGTCGCTTCCGCGGACAAGTTCCACCTGGACGCACATCGACATAGTGCTAGTACTTAGGAAGTGTTTACTAACATAGGTTTAAGTTTATATATACTAACACATAATGTATTTATAAAATATGTATGTTAGTCTTTAAGGTATATATCTATGGGCCTAAGTAGCCTGATAATAAAGGATTTTATTATTATTATTATTATTATTTAAAGAAGATAAACATTACCTAGTTACCTACCGTCACAACGACATACAAATTACAAATTTGGTAATGTGTAAATATTTCGTTATCTGTTGTTATCGCTTAGCTTTTGCAAAATACAAACATTTGTGGATTACATTATGAAACTGGTTACACAAACACATGCTCATATTATTCCCATAAATATATTAGGACTTGGTCAATGTAAAACAGTATTATCCCTGATGACAATTGTAAAGCTGGACTTATATTGTAAAGTATTTGTAAGCTTTAATGAAATATGATGCAAATATTGCGTAAACAGATGCATTAGGTAGATTTTCAACAGCATTATCTGCTCTTGTGTTAAGATGTACACAATATTGTAACACAACCTTCTTGGGTAATGCACATTTCATTAACTAGATAATAATATGTGCTTGTAAAATCAGTATAATATAGTTTTAGATAACTAAATTAATGTTTTTGGTGGTCTAGTGGTGGGCTAAAGATCGTATTTTTTCTTCTCTTCTTTTTTAAAAACTACGTCCGCACTTATGAACTTAATCCTTGTGTCGCGGGGGTTTCACAAACATTCAAATCACATGCACAAAGTACACCCAGATTTGGAACAAGTATCTGTGGATCACAGAAATGCTTGACGCATGCGGGGATCGAACCCGCAGCACGTCGCGCACAGTGGTGGCGTGGGGACCTATACCACTCGGCTATCCGTGCAGTCATTTATTTTGCAGTTTAGATTAAGGTTCATCCTATGTTTACAAGTGATTTGGCCGTTGTTTAAAAAATATAGTTTTCATTATTTTTGAACTATTGATCCTCTAATTCTCAAAATGTTATCGTGTATATTGAAATGCTCAATAAACTACTGAATATTTTATGTTCTGAGTTTAATATAAATTATATAAATATACCTATTAAGATCATTATCCGCAATTTAGGATGTTATTAAGGAAGTCTTTGAAGCTTATAGACTAATTTAGGAAAATAAACGGCCGTTCGTAGAGAATGGAAGATTAAGTTACTTACTTAAGTATAATAGGCGTAATTGCATTGATGACGTATCTTTAAAGTACAAGAATGTGTTTGATCGGTGCTCCGATAGAAAATTGTCGTTTTAATGGTTTAAGACAATGCAGAATTTTGAACCATGAGTTTTTAAACCATTCTATTAGTATAAAATTTTATAACAAGTACTTTTTTGTTTATGACTATAGATTAATTTAAAAGGAGTGCGTATATTCTACGAGGTAATCAGGTGTTTTAACAGAGAATAGCTGTACCCCGCGGTTTCACTCGCCTTGACGGGATGCTTCATAACCTTCCTCGAGATTAGGTCTATAAAATTATTTTTTTATATCTGGCAGTTTTAGAGATTAGCTAGACCAAACTAAAAACTTTTTAGCCGTCTTATTTAGCATAGGTTGATTTTTTTACTTCTGCTATCTTAAGTTATATATATCAAATAGAGAGAATTGTAAGGTTCTTTATTTAGGCCCAGTTTATTGATCCGGAGTTAACTGGACCGATGGTTAAATATGCTAACTAATGGTTTCAGAACGCGTTTTTTCATTAATTAGTAGTCTATCAAATGGTCAAATAAATTAGAGATATAATTATTCAACCATTTGTTAGAATAAAAATGTAAGTATGAATAAATGCGTTCTACCGAAATTTGAAACCATTGGTTGAGTTAACTTGGGATCAAAAAGGTGGGCCTTAGCTGTACAGGTAATATGCTGTAGGTCAAATTACATTAATTTAATTACGTAATACAGAACACATTTCAAATTTACAAACATATACGTTTTAAAGCACCAATAACTCTCAGTAAGTACCTACAGTCGGACAGTCAATTACAACTGAAGCATGATTAACAATGTTCTAACTACCAATTAAAGGCGAGCTTTCGCTCTTACGTAATTATATGGAATAAAGGCGTCATAAAAATCTCTTGTCCGGGCCATTGATAGAACGAGTACCTACCTACCTACGGTTGACAATGGACCGGCTAAAAGCATTCTCAAGGATATAGATATTGTGTTTGTCGCCATCGGTAAGAGATGCGTATCTATTTGATTATCGCTTAGTTATGTTATAACGGGTAGGTACCAATTAGACTAATGAATTTAGGGTTGCCTGTCACAGTGACATTGACAGAATTATTGCTTCATCGAAACTAAGAGCATAGGTATTTCTATATTTTGTAAATATACGATTTAGCCACGTTAAGGAAGTCATTTTTCTGGCTGTAGGTATGTGGTGTGAATCTTCTGTTCTTTATAAATCATGATCCTATAGTACACACAACAAACTAATCTATCTGGTTTGCTGTGTGTACGTGAGAAATCGCATAGGCAAGTAAATATGTTGTACCTATATTTACTCACAAATTCCTGAACGAAATACTTACTGAAAAATACAATTTCAAACGACTATCAACTATTGATAGGTATAGGACTTAACTGATAAAATATAAAGCAGTTAATTTAAGTTCAATGTTTGTGTTATTGTTTACGCATGCTGATAAATCGTTTAACTGCCAACCCTACACAATGCCAGGAGTTCACAACTACTTTCAAATCGACAGAAATCGATGTATCGATTGAGAATTCGTTATCTGGCCTACTACTATCCAGATTAATGAATAGACTCGAATAACTTACAAGGGGATCTGAATAATCGACACTGTGTAATCAGATCGCAATCTATTTTGTCGATTTATAAGGATCTGCCGTTTTCCGCTTACGTACAAACGATCCCTTATCGGAATATCGTAGTAACCATTAATAAATTGTTTGATCTTGTGTCTACTATACAAATCGAGAACTAGATCTGTTGATGTTGGAATCTTAATGGTTTTATGTTGGTTTCTTGTTAAAAGGTTTTATGGGTCCATAAAATGTGCGTAAATTGTCCACTGGTCAAATCGCTGTTGTGTTTTGTTTGTTCTGTAGGTTTTTGTTTGTGGAGAAAGTCGATGGACCTATTTCATTATTAGGTATTGTCAGATAACTTTTATTCGACCAATTAAATTGACGTTTGACAGTTTCTGTATGAAACAATTGTCAAAATTTTAAAATTATTCGTTGATTAATAGATATCTGACGGTGGTGAAAAAAGGCCCTAAACCTATAGCTCTTTAACTTTACTATTCTGTATCTAATCACTTGTTTGTCTTTCAATATTTAATACCTTGATCAAAAATCTCTGAAATGCGTACCAGATATTTTTGTATTCCAAAAATATTTTTAATTCATAAAAATATAATAATTTACTAGGTATGCCGATAAAATTCACGCCGCATTCGTCGACGAAGGCTTTGTTTATTATAAATTTTATCACATGTTTGTTTATTACACTAGTATACCTTAATTAAAAAAATATTGAAATAAAAAAAGTAACATGTTATTTTATTTTTAATAGAAATAACTTACCTTCTTCCTTTATAGCCGCTAGTGCATGAGGCACTCCGAGCCACGGGCTGGGTAGGTCCAGGAAAACTGCATCAGCTTTGCCATTTAATTCTTTATCAAATCCCTCGGCAAGAACGTCCCTGTGTTTGGCCTACAAACATCGAAAACGTGCTAGAAAAAGGTACCTCTTTACGAACAAGTGACAAAAATAAGTAAAAATTAAAAAACAACAATTGTTTGGACGGAAATCAATAAGCCAAGAATTCATTATCAATTATGTTGCTAGTTCAATATATATTTTTAATACAGAAAAAATATCAGAATAATGACTTGGTCAAATTTATTTTTGTTTTTCTTATCAAGTAAATTATTATTAAAATTAAATGTGTTGATAATAGTAGGTAAATTTTGAACATTACTGTGTATCAACTGTAGCTTTGGATGATATTTAAAAAGGCGAAACATGTTCATTTTAAATAACACCACAGTTTCAAAATATCTTATCTTAAATCTATCTTAGGACAATCTCACACACGGTCATCTGATCCCAAACTAGGCAGAGCCTGTACTATGGCAACCAGACAACTGATAAACATACTTATATATTTCTAAATACATACATATTATAGATAAATTACACCCAGACACAGAACAAATGATCGTGCTCATCACACAAAGATTTATCACTTTACTATATAAATTAGACAAAATTAATTAATTAAGATAATATTATTGACTTACAGTAACAAAGTCTGCTAATCCATGTTCTTGGAACTCTTCCTGAGCAATCTTGGCCCTGTGCTCATGGAAGTCAAATGTGTACACATGACCATGTGGCCTGACTCTCCTTATCAGGGCATGGGTCAATGATCCACTACCAGTACCTAAATATATTAATATTATTTATGTATAAGTATTAGCATAAGGCTTGAAAAAAAAACCTAACTTTGCATTCCTTTTCTCAGATTCCCAACATGGGTATTTTATAAAATTAGCACTATAAATTTGTATTGTTTAAATTTATTTTCATTTAAATTTAAAGCTCAATTCTGAACATCGTTAAAATTATACTCATAGATATTGAAATTAAATAAAAAATATGTAAAAAGAACTGTAAAATTAAATAAGGATATGAAAATCTATTAGGGAGAATGTAGTCCACATACCAGCTTCAACCACCACACATCCGGGCACCAAGTCAAGTTGCAATAAAATCATACTAATGTCCGGAGCATAGATGATTTGTGTGCGATGAGGCAGAGTCAGGGACCATAGTTCTGGAGTTGGTTGGAGCACATGACCCCAGCCTTTTGATAACTCAATCTGAGAAATAAATTAAAACTAATGTATCATCTATCGCTATTTGCTGGTTTGGTGTGGTTGGGCTCTAGTCAGAATAACTTAAACTTATAGCTACGTAAGCTTTAGTGTTAGGTGTTAAAAAGAAATGTATATATGGACCTACCTAAGTATTATAATTATTTATCACAGAGGAAAGGTAAGGTTATCACACTTAAAACGTTATAAATACAATATTTTATGAATAAATAGTTGCTGTTAAACCATTTTTATTAAGAATAGTTGTAATATAAGACTTACCCGAGTTCCGTATTCAGCACCAATTAGACTCTTAACTTTTAGAGCTCCGAAAGGAGTTTGGTACACATTTTCGATCATTTCACCCTTTTTGTTTTTCATTTCGCGCTTCACATCTATTGCATATAAATTGTTACTTAAGTACAGGATTGCTGTATCACCTTCATCAATTTTATCTTTATAATTTCTGAAACTCATTTTGATTTTGTTATTTTCAAGGTAAAGTTTGTAAACAAACCACGAGGGTGTCTTTAGTGTCTTATGTTTTGACGTTACGTTTTGTATACCATACCATTCAAAAACTTCGTATTAAAAACACAAGTGATTAAAGGCGATTAAAAAATAATAATATAATTTTATAAGTTATATGTTAGGATAATTACAATAACATATATTTAAATCATTGTTATCTGCAGAAACGTTTTGCGTAAAAATCATCACATACAATACAACTAAACGCAGTAAAATTGCAGTTCGTTCTCTACAAATATCGTCGAGCATTTTCATTGGTTGACACTAATTCCTTCATCGTCAATGGTCAAAAAGTTAATTTAAAAGTATGACTTTGAAAACATATTTGTTTGACGTTGCTTGCATGTAGTCGGTCCTCTTAGTATTTACTGTTTATTTTGTAATATTTTTTAAGAGAAAGTCAGTGAAGTAAAAGTGTAAAATAATAAATATGACTATCCATGACTAGTTGTGCAAGGAAACTTTTTATTTTTCGTTTTATATTTATGAAATATGGTGAAGATGGATGCGTCAAAAATGACGAGTAAAACTAGCTCGTTGAAGGCTTTGATCCTCAAGGCTTGGAGGGAACGATGGACCGACATTCAATGGGGCATTAACATCAAGACTATATTACCAAGAGGTGTCAGCGGAGACTTGTATAACCTAGCAGACTGCATACTACAACAAGCTATGGTTGGTTGTGGAGCTAATCAGTTAGTAATATCTTATTTGAAACACTCCTTGGCGTCCCATTTAGTATCTTACGCCGCAGTCTTGCAAAGGATATCGAAGTTCGACGCTTTCCACAAACCCCATTGTATTATAAGCCTGTTGGAGTTCTTAGAATACTTCCTAGATGGAATTACTTGTCGTGGCAAAATGGAGGAAGAGATGTTATCATTTGCGGTTTCATCGATAATATTGTGGCTATTGCAAGTTTATCACTACTCTCTCAGCAAGTATCCATCATCAAACCCTATTCAAAGCCAAGAATTACTTGAAAAGTCTACATCACTTTTAAATTCTATTGTGAACACAGATTTCTTGTTGGCAATGTTCTATTTAGCAAAACAGAATGATCCTAATGAATATAATGAAGTAACAAAGAAATGCCAGGAGATAACAGCATTCATGATGATGAATACTCAGTTTAAAGCGCCAGTTACTATCCATGAAACATTACAGAAAATATGCAATTTAGATATAGACAAAATAGCACCATTGAATGATAAACTGGAGCCTGTAACTCATTGTCTGCAAGCTCTGATAGCTATTAACGTGCTAGCTAATCCTAGTGCTGATACACAACAATTATCCAGTCAACTTCTTATGGTACAACGGATCAAGGGATACCCGCTATCAAGATTGTATAGTGAATTAATCAGGGCATGTTTCATTTCCCTGAATGATTCAAGCAAGGATGCTACAAAGCAGTCCCTGTGGGCTGCCTTTACTTTCCTGAAGATTCCTCAAGTTTTGCACTATTTACACAATAATTGTGGTACTAATAATAAGGACAGTGAATACTCCTTAGAGTTGGCAGAAGCTTTTGAAAAGTTATTGCAGTCTACACCACTTCTAGATGTTGTTGATACTAAAAACTCATGTAATAGTGTTGTATCTTTGCTAGAACCTCTGGTCAAATTGAATGTAATATCAGAAAGTCACCTAGCCTACTTCAAACAGAAACGTGAACATAAGGATGTAAAGTTACAGAAGCTGGAGCCCACTGGCCTTCAAGGTTCAGTTCCATCATTTATCACTAAAGCTGAACCAACCCTGGCAGGTATACTAAAAACAATGGGTGGTGATTTTCATAAAACACAAGATTCACTTTATGCAATGCTGTGTCAAATTGTCGGCGGGACGACTCTAGATACAATTCTTGCTGTGGCCACAGTGGAAGGCAAGTTGAAGTTATTTGTCTCAAGATTGAGTAAGTTCAACGAATTTGCATTACTTGCTGCCAGTGAAAAGGGTGCCCCACAATCCAAGGTCTATATCTTTGATATTTCATTTTTGATTCTCTATTCAATTGTACAAGATTACGGAGCTGATGCCGTCCTTGATGAAAATGGAGATACATTCTTTGAAAAATGGGTCAAAGAATGCATGGTTTATCATGGAGTACATAAATCCCCTGATCAGATACTACAGAAATGTGACGCACAACTTGTAGATATATTTATTCACCACTTAAGCGCTCCAGAATTTGACTTTAAAAACACCAATATCAAACCCCATGATCTGTGTATGAATGTAAGTGGTGTTGTAAAAGAAATCTTATTTGCTTGGGAACAAGGATCACTTTCAGCTGCAGAGGTTAAATGTATGTTGGATTCTTTAAGGCAAAAAATGGCATCTTTAGCAGTTTGTGCTTCAGTGTGGTTGTGTTCTTACATAAATGTAGTCCATCAAGATGCATTTTTCAAGCCTATTAACATGGTTCAACAATTTTTAGTACCTCCTAGTGAAGTAGAGTTAACACAAATGGATAATTTCAAAGAAAGGACTGTTTTGATGTGTCAAATTATAAGAAAGATGCAGTATGATATTCACCCTCCTTCTGTGCCGAAGTCGAAATCATTAGCATTGACACATAATATAATTTCACGTCAGCCCATTCTTGAGCAGTTGCAAAGTGTTTGGGATGACATAAAATCTCGCGGATACCTCCACATTGATGCTACACATATAATAGAAAGCTTGTTGAATACAACAGGACCTATTTGGTTCGTCACAAACTTGGTGAAAGAAACACTAAAGTTCCGTTATCAGGAGGACCTTGATAGATCAGTTGATATTGTCCTTGCTATGTTCCATTTAGACATAGAAAAATGTACGGAGGCTCTGTTACTGCATGTGTTGCCTCAATATTTATATAACGCTAAATTGTGTGAAGACTTAGTTGAGCCGCAATCTGCTATGTTGGCTAAACTAGCAGTTTATTGCGTCTACGCTGCTTTGGAACACAGCAACTTAAATAACAAAACGTCTTCTAGAAAGCGTCGTCACGATGACTCTGAAGATCTAGAAGGAATGGTTTCATCTAGCAAAGTACGTAGGTTGAATGATAACTCTTCGGATAGTAACATGTACTATTCTCAAGGTCGTAGTGTGTCTGGAATTACACTAAAAGAGCCTTTACAGTCTTCTCTGGAGTCACTGTTTACGTCATTCTCCCAATTGGCGGGAAAGAATGGCGATGTGACACCTCAAACTGATTTTATACTACAGTTCATTTATTACGTAGTTCAATGTGGACAGGATAGAGCACAATTGGTTTTGCAGAAAATGCCAAGTGAGCTCGTACCAACTCTTATTAAATGTCTCCCAGACAGTTTCAATATAAGCCTTATCCTCAGATTGTACGATTTGACAACTCCTTATGGTAGAAAAGATACTGCTAGAGATCTTTGTCTGATGAGAAATATGCGTCTTAGACCAGATTAATATGTACGTTGTAAGATTTGATTAATTTGTATTCTGGCTGTCGATTTATAAGTGTAGATTCTGCAATAAAATGAATATGTGAAATAAAGTCTTTTCATTGAAATCTTCTTACTTCTTTTAAGAAAAGGGTTTATTTTGCTAGGTGAGTATTCAATAAATGAACAAAATTAGGTCAAAATAATCTTTACTTCGCAAAATTCACAACAAACTAGTGATCATAAATTAATACTAGATACTTATGTTACAAATAGTTGTTCCAGTTTCATATTTTACAAACTTAAGACTATTTTGTACAATTTTCATAATTCCTTGTGTTCCGATACTGAAGTTACTGAAATGATAATAATCAAGGCACACTGCTAAAAATGAGCAAAAAAATATTTACGAACAAAAATAAGTGATAAGCCATAAAAATATCTACTATTTGTCGAACAAAAGTGTTTTGGGACTCCTAAAATTGTGGACATTGCGAATTGATCTAAGTAATAATATTTAGTCAAAAAAACTTTTTATAAATGTAGAATAGACACTCCAAAACAGCCGTGTAACTGGTACGAAAAATCATTTGAAAGGAATTTCTCTTATGCAGTTTTAAAATTTAAAAGTCAGTACGCGAAATTAGAACAACGAGCTAAAACCAGACTTACTATTGTTTTATTCAATAGGAATTTGCAACCTCGTAGTTCAACGGTACCCAAAGCAATATTGCGTTTGCGCATAATTTATGAATAGCTCTGGGAATAAAAGGAGCTCGGAAACAAAGTCATCGATTTATCTAAGTACAATACAAACTTACACTATTACATATTTACAAAAATACACATCGTATACACAAACAAGTCACATTCTATGTGAATAATAATACGAGCTACTTCATTATCGACTAACATTATTTTGTACAACATCCGTGTTACGAGACAATATGTACAAATAATTAAGCGTTACCTACTTATACAAAAAATATTAACACAAAGATCACAGGAGAGTTCCAGAGCTTTTTCTATACTTAATAAAATTTATTATTACAAGGTAACAAATATTTAACTATTCAAAGAATTACATGGAATTATGCTAAAGTTATAACGCAGGCTTTTTGGCATCCGGCGAATCTGGATGTGGTCGATCTAGAACAATAAGAAAAGGATAGGTACATTAGGATATTTTATTCTGATGTTTTATCTGTTGTAGGTAGTGCAGACGCATTGCTGCCGTGCATTTATCTTGCTTTATTTATGTATCTACAATCTCTGCACTTCGAAACAGATTCCAACTATCTTAAGATACGAAATATTGGTTCCAACAGTAGATACGATAACTGAAAATTGTATTTATTCAATTCAAATATAGAAACTTACCAATTTGCCTTCTAAGTACGTCTTCCCTAGATGCATTATAGGCTGGCGGTGGATTACTGACCCTCATTGGTAAACTTAATCTATTAGGATTGGAGTTTTCATCTACCGAGTTCTCCGCGTTATTAGCGAACGTTCTTTGACTCCTATTCCACGTTTGCTGATAGGAACTTTCTGTAGTTATTGTGTTACATCTATTGTTAGTATGAGGAACATATTGCTCAGGTGACCAGTCGAACACGAATGTATGACTGTAGTTGTGGGTGTAGGCTGTAGGAGTCCCGGATGGCGTGGGTGGCGTGGTCGTCACGTAAGGACTTAGGTCTTGGTGACAAACGTCGGGCACTTTTTGTAGAGCTGACTCTGACCACGTGGGGCTCGGGTTCCATTGGTCGACCATCTCGGTTTCGGATATGTTAAAGTTCTTGGATCCAGGTCGTCTACTAGCTATGGACCCTGCTGAAACAGCTACTAGTGTGTCTCCCCCTGACGTGACAGTTGAAGGTGTACAACGAGGCGACATGTTTGAAATTGGCGTGTGTGGTTTATCTTCTACATTTTTCCCTTTCCGTTTAGCATTAGGCTGGATCCTGGTATCTTCTATCCGTAAATTGTGATATCTGCAAGAGGAAGCTAAAGTTACACATGTGGAATAGCAATCGAGCTAACGACGCTCGATTGTCACAATTAATTAAAGGATTCTAAGTTAGGTATAAGTAAAAAACTAAAACACTATACCTACTTTTGAGTCAACACGAGGTAACAATCTAAGTACCTAACATATCAATTCTAGGCCATAATGGTTACCTAAAAAGATCTTAATAAATTAACGTTTAATTATAAAATTAATCACATTTGTTAAATTCAAGTGTTCTAGAAATTATCTGAATATATATGTTTTTAATAGACTTTTTATCTAGATATTGAAAGAGTAGAGTAAAATATCGTACCTGTTCTCTTGTAGGGAGACCGAGTAATCGACGGGTCCATTGTCTGGTCTCTCGTAGGCGTAATGCATTGGGGCTATATGGGGTGGCACGTGTGGTATATGGGGTTGGATCCCAGGGTTGGGCATCATAACTGGCTGGTTCCCATTGATGCAGACGGGTGGGGTTGGGGTGTACTGCATCGTTGGTGGATATACTTGGATGTCGGGTGGTGGTGGCCCGTACATCCTGGTCGCGGCTTCGTACGCTAACCCGTAGTGTAGTTTTGATTGGACTGCGTAGTAGTGGTAGAGCCAAGGGTTTGCCTTCATTACCGCTGCTTCTTGCTCGCTGTTGAAAAAATATTTTATGTTAATAGGTACATCATTAAAAAGAGAATTTAACTTAACTAAGTACCTACTTATATGTTTTGTAAACTTTTTAAAAATTCTGTCTATTTATAGACGTGCTTATAGGTATACCAATTTTTTGCTTAGAATGTGTTCTAAGTAAGAGTTCTATATATGTACAGAAGTCTATAAAAATCGTAGTTTGGTATCTTGCCGGTTTAATTAGGTTCACAAAACATGCTGTAGATCGTAAATAAATAATTCTAATTTGCATAGCTTGATAATGAATTCTTATATTTGCTATGAATAGTTTTCCATTGACACAGTAGTTGTACCTACAAGTAAATAGAAACCTTGAACTCGAAACAGGCCGTAAGTTATGAGCCGAGCAAACAATTAAAATGACTTTTAAATGGTGATTGCATATAACTGGAAAGAATTCGCTTTAGCCTCTACGATATTGTTACACGCTTTACCCATTACTAGTAACAGTAAGGAGGGCCACTAAAGCTTAATGTTTATATTTAGTAGTATTTCGTTTCGCCATGCGTTACGACCAACTATTAATTATGTACCAAAGTAGTTCAGACTCTGTTCCATTACACTAATCGTTGATAGCAACAGTATATTACACTTGTAATGTATTCGAAAATTCAATTGTTTTAGCGAGTTCTTCATGAATAGTATAGAGAATTTGCTGTTTAAGATTTTGTGATTAACAACAATTTCAAGCGCACAGTATTTTATCTCGTCGATTTTAAAAGCACTCCTTGCCGACCAGTTAACATTCTTTACGCAGTACTTAAGAGAAGCTTATCAAAGCAATTCCACGTTCATTTGTTTAAACAATTAAATCGTTTTGATCTAAAATAGTCTTGTCGAGATAAACGTATTGCCAATAAAGTCAGTTAACAACCTCATGTTCATTACTAGTTAACAAATGATACATACGTATGTTATCTACGTCATACATCTCCGATTGTAGACAAAATGAGGAACATTTAAACAAACGACATGTAATGACTGCGAGTAAGGCAAGGTGAATATACAGGTAAGTATTGAATTTGTACTTAATGTAACCTTTCGCGCGAGTTCAGTTAACGTTTGTGTTTGCAACCTTTAAGATAGTGGATGCAGGGAAATGTCACATAGTTGGACTCAGCCCTGGACCTACCTACATAGGTACAGATCAGCTGAAAAGGCTTCAGAGAAATTATTGTGGGAATGTAATGGACTTAACTTGTTGTAACACACCTACTTGTGTATATCTAAAGTCATTACTTTATTGCTGTCCACATTAGCAGAGCAATAAAGTATGAAGTATTGAATGCTAAACTAAACTATACTAATAGGAAATTGTTTAGGACTATAATAGCCTGGTTGTCGAACCGTTTTTTTGGTCTTTCGTTTTTACTACAAGAGGTACCTACCTAACATTGTAAATTAATAACAAATAGCGTTTTTTTTAATCCTATCTACTAGCAATGTCGGTCGCACATTGGTAGTGCAATGGGGAGATTCGAACTGATCAACCACATGATCAGAAGTCCGACGCCCTACCCATTAGGCTACCGCCACTTAAATTTGTAATTAGTTTACAAGTTAAGGATCCGCATGAAAGCAAGTAAATAAATATTATGTAACACTCATCCCATTGTTAACATTAATTTAGTTTTGCTTATCTACCTTAAGCCCAATAACTCTGACCCCTTTGCCAGTGAATATTTCAGCAAACACCTAACATAATAATCTTTATAACTAGTAATTTCTTAAGGAAGATGAAAGTAATTTCTCCTACTCTCACGTCCAAACGTCGACGCAACCGTTCCGTGGACGACAGTACATCAAAGCTAAGATACCTATGTGTGGACGGCGACAAATCGCTAAGCATTCGCTAAGCAAAGAGCAGATACTGTTGTGAAGGCTCCGGAATCAAAAGGGCGACTGGATATAACGCTATTCCCCCTGTTTACACGCGTTCTGCATTAATAAACTTGACCCACATGACCCTCGTGATTTATTGCATGCCTGTAACATTTTATTTATGCTAAAAGCCTTACTGAACGTCTCTTAGATATCGTAGAAACAGAAGGTAAGTTATGCATATTTGTTGCCATTAATTTTATGCTAATTTGGATAATAATTTATTTTATGTTATTGAGATATTTTAGAATGCATTATAGAGATGTTACAAGTTATTGTCTTTTAACATGCAGCACATAAATTATGTAAAACAACCATGTTCCTCTGTTTTATAAAATAATATTTGAAATAGTACCTACCTATTAACAATCTAATTTGATACCAACCTAGGTACAGTAAAATGGGCTACGTGGAAACCTATGTTTTATTTTTTGATTGAAGCCTTTTATTGTTATTTATCCAAATTTAAAATCTTTAATACAAAAATATATACTTTTAATTTTAGGTGCCTAATATTCAATAATTCCGTTCCAAATAGCCCCATTGAGCCACAGAATAAAAAACGGTCCAGTAAAACCATCCGAAATTATTCTAACATCATTACAACATAAAGTTTGAACACGTATTTAGTTAATTGCACTAATTTAATGTAAATCGTCGTACGTTATAAAAATGTCGTAGATCCTAATAAGATCCTTTAACGATAATTTTCAAGGTCCCAACAATCTAGTTAGACTTTTTTATATTGTCTACATGATCCGGTGCTTGTTATGCATAACCGAGTTAATGGAATGTTGGAAATCAACGTATCCGTCCATGTTCTCAGTTTCCCGCCAATTTGTGCGTCCGCGCAGCCTGAACGCATAAATCTCGTTGACATGACGTAGGCGGCCGACATGTTGACAATTTGTTGTCGTTCACTGTATTATTTGAATACCATAGGTGTGTATAAGTGAGCGTTAAATTAGTCTTGCATATACTTATGCTTAATAATATATTGCCTTTTATAATTATAAGTATTTGTTTTGTAGATTTATAGGTTATACGCAAGGAACAAAGCAATTTGAAGTTCTAGGAATGGTGATTAGAAACTCGAATATAAAAAGAACAGCTAGATAAGTAACATTTTGATTTTATATTACTGGGCTATAAATGTCCCACTGCTGGGCACAATCCGTGACAAGCCTCTTTTCATATAGAGACGAAATGAGCATTGATCACCACGCTTGCTCATTGTGGGTTGGCCAATGGTGCGTTAGGATAATTAAAAAAGATATTTAGATTTTATTAAGAACGGTAGGTATTTTGTTTTGTGTAACTGATGGCTTAATTATCGCAGGAATAATATTTTTTTGTCAAAGAAATGACAAAAGTCGAGTGTTTGAACATCCGTGAAACATTTTGTTACCGATAAAGACTGGAAAGTAAAGCTTGGGACGCCATTAAAACTGTTATTCACGTAAGCCGGGCTCATTATTAAAAGCAACAGTATTTGTCAGTGGAGAGCACGAAGTAACATGAGTAGGTTGCGCAAGCGCATCAGCGCAGAAACGTGACAAATGACGCAATCCCGCGAACAATGCAACTGAGCTTGTGAGCACAACGGATTTATAGCCACCACCGGATAAAATTTGGTGCAATTTATGAAATATAGCGATAATATCGTTACAGAATAAAAAATATTTTAAATTTCCAAAGATTTAACTTTTTGGATGCTGCGGAAGATGCTTTCAGAAAGGTCAAAGAAGTCAGTAAATCCACACTAATATTATTAAGTTGAAGAGTTTGTTTGTTTGGTTGAACGTACTAATCTCAGAAACTACTGGACCAAATTGAAAAATTAATTCGGAGTAAGATAGTCCGTTTATCAAGGAAGGCTTCCTTTTGGGGCAATTATCGACACCCACGCGGGAAGCCGCATGCAAGAGCTAGTATAAGGTTAAGCTCGATATATTTATACATATCTTGAGAGACAAAACTGTGAGCAAAGCACATCACAGCCAATATTGCTCCCATTTTACGTTGTTGCTGCAAAAGAAATTAAGAAAGTAACCAAAAAGTAAAAGTGAATATCGACTAAAATCTTGCACCCAACCATAACATGCAATGCTTTTAACATTTCATAACATTCAGGTATGTCATTTATTAAAGCTTTTAGTTAGCTTATAATATAAGATAGACAAAGTGTTTGCCTGTGAAATGTACCGCACTCCCTCGCGGGCTAAGTGGCTAAGAACCGCGCCACCGCCCTTTGTGCTTGATTGTTTAGGTCAGCCGGACTGTCACCCACTCGCCCATTCAAATTAATTTAGATTAACTATCTAAATAGCGCCTACCACGACTAATATGAATAGGCCTATGTCACTGTAGGCTGAGCCATAATGACTTTGTTCGCGCCGATTATTATCAAGATACCTAATCCGGATTGAGAATGGTGTTGAATTTAATGTTAAGGAAAGTGTTAAGTCAGACGGTATCTTAATTAGATAGGACTTTAATAGCTTGGACTTCTGAATAAGTACTTAAAGTTAACTTCGAGATATTTCACTTTAGATATCTTAATATATTTCTGTACTTGTCTTTTTGTACGTATTTGTTGGAACCATATTCGTTCGACGTATTTTACCAAAGAATTTCGGGACCCTCGGTCTGCAAATTACATTCTTTAGGCAAGTTTTCTTAACCAACAGCCTGCTATACATCTTGAGCAAATTTACAAAATTAGCAACAGTTTTCGTGTATTTTCGTGCTGTAAAATATAGACGGTTGTATCCGCCGGGTCCATCGATCAAACCCGGCGCTTGTTAAACACCGTTTCTCACATCACAACAATAGCCCTTTGCAGGCATATTTCAAGCCATCCCGATAGTAACATCGGCCGGCCGATCGGCTCGCGAGCCTCGCCCCGGCTCTATAAATCACCCCCTTACAATATTTATTCTCTGTGAAGCTCCACTACGAACTCTCTAAGCTGTACGATCGAGTTTTAACACTCGAACAGAACAGATAAATATTCACGAATGCATCTTAGATAATATGCGGGGAATGATATTGACGGCCTCATACCGATTAGATAGGTTCGAAAAATTATTAGTCAAAATTGCTGCGGTATTTCTGTATGTATTGAGTCATTCGACCATTTGCAATGGTCGCAACCAAATAAAAGCAAAAATGAAAAAATGGGAACATAAAATAAAAGACAAGGTTATGCTCTGAATTTAAAATGATAGCGTTCCGTATGATTAGATGTGCAAGTTGAATGTAGGTTACACCAATCAAGTCATGTAAACAAAATGAAACATAATTGGCCTTAAATTGCATTGGCTATGATTGTGCCTATTAACGCCAATTAACGAGGCATAGAAAAGTAATGCTTGACTCATGAGGAATCCATAAAACGGACTGTCTTCTTAGAATCCATGAATATAAATAAGTTATTGAATATAAAATTAATCTTTCACAATTCAGTTAGTAAATAGAAGGTTTTTAAATTCATGATTAATAAATATTGCTGTCACGATTTTTTTACTAACCATCTAATGAAATAAAAAAAAATAAGATCAGATTTATTGAAGTTATTAAAAACTTTGCCATTGACATTCTTTTTGCAAATTCGTCCAAAACTTTTTGTATAACCAGGCTCATCAATATACTAAAAACTATTTTTAAATCTTCACTTGCGATTTCCAATACAATAGAATTGTCGAGTGTTTTACTATGGTAAGGGCCATGTTTACGCGAGAGGCGTACGTCGTTCGACGTCATCTAGTATTGATATCTCAATAGGGAAGTCTGTAAGTGACCGCGTTAAGTTATGGCCGTAATTTTTCAAAGTCCGCCGCACCGTGGGCCCGCAGAATTATCGGTTCAGTTAATAGTATGGCTTTGGGCTCAATTAGTTCGCGAGCATTAGACTTTCAGAGATCCATGGAGTTATTGTTCTTGACTTTCATTTTTTTTAATGCGATTGTGGTTTGCTGGTGCTTTTGTGTTTGATTTATTGAGTTATAACTTAGACTTTATTTGTCACTTACCAGAAACTACCGCAGCTCATTTACGTCTTGAAAGTAGTTAGTGTTTGTTCATTTGCTGTTTTACCAGTCACAGCATTGTAATTTTATTAGTAGGAGAAATATTAATAATAGGTTTTATAAGTATTACCTGAAAGCCTAGTCTTCCGTGAATTGTCCTTTAAATAACACTCTTTTGTACTACTTAGTAAAATAATCACACGTTTTTCAGACTTATTAAATGTTGTTCTGAAAATCGCTGTTATTGAAGTGTAGTAATTATAAGTACTTACCTACATAAGAAAATGGAACTAAAACATGTTCACTCGTTACTAATTTATGTAAGGAAACGAATTCATAGATCATCAAGTTACCTTCACTTGATTTATTAGTAGGTACCGTCAAGTCATCCTATAAATGGTACCTAATATTGCACGATGGATCGCGGCATTCAAAAAATGTTAGCGAGACAAGCACGGAATACCTTGTAAAATTATCTTCAATTATAGTTTAATTCATAATTACCGGGCCGGACCGTACAGCCGTAATCATAATTGCTCCTTGTTAGACTAGAAACTTAAAGATAAATATCATACGGCTTTAGTATTGGTTTACATGATATTGTTTGTTGATGGAACGGTATACTTTGATGAGAGAGTCGATAACGTTCGGTCCGTTTTATGCTTCATTAATTTGGTATGGCTATGCAGCTTTAAAAAGAGCGATATGGTATTAAATTCAAGGAAAACGTTAATTTTGTTTGCAAGAATTAAGTAGAAGCTCATATATTTTTTTATATGGGTAAATACTCCATGGAAGAGAAGAAATAAATGATCGAGACTGTTGTGTGTGATGTTTTTGAAAGAATGTTTTTTGAAAGAGGATTATATTAGTTTTATTTATTTATTTGACACTTACACGAATTTATTAGAATGACATAAAATCAAACTTAATGTATTTCAAATCTAATTTGAATAGCTTGAAGAAATAAATATAATTATCGTTTAGATAGCATAGTTTTGACATCTAATAATACACTCGAGAGCAATGAATCCGGGTCACTTAAAGAGTCCTAAAAATCTCGGAAACTAAAAATGCTAGGTTAATGCAATAAATTGTATTTAATAGACAATGTAATACTCCTTAAATGAAGGTATTAAAACTTCTTAGTTATTGTAAAGTTATATCATAAAAAAATCAAATTTGAAAAAGGGCCACTTTCGAAGATGGAACTACGAAATTACAGCATTTGGTTTTGCTTTTGTTTGTAATCTGTCATTTATGTGGGTACATAAACCATGTTGATAGTGCTCTATATTCATTATTCAAGCTGAAATTATGTCGCTTACGCCTGAAGAATGCACCAGAATACTTACAATGCTGGAAACCGGCCGGAGTCAGCGCGATACAGCCAGGACTGTCGGTGTGTCGCTGTCAACAGTACAAAGAGTTCTCCGACGTTACGAAGTAACTGGTTGTAACCTACGCAGACCAGGAACGGGCAGAACCAGGTGTACCACAGCACGAGAAGACCGATACTTGGTGAACACCATGCTTCGAAATCGCTTTCTCACAGGAACTGAACTCACAAATCAGTTTCGACTCCTCGGAGGAAGTAACCCAAGTGCATGGACAGTAAGACGTCGGCTTGCTGAATCTAACTTAAAACCCCTTAGACCTGCAAACGGCCCTAAACTGGAGCCTGGGCATCGTATTTCAAGACTAAGATATGCCCAGAGCCACGTAAATTGGAGTATTGAAGATTGGTCAAAAGTTATGTTCTCCGACGAATCAAAATTTATGCTCTACAAGCACGATGGAAGACACAGAGTGTATCGAAGACCAGGGGAAAGATTCAAGCAAGCATGCATCGAAGAAAAAGTAGCCTACGGTGGTGGGTCTGTACTTGTGTGGGCCGGAATTTCTTCTGAAAGTCGCACAGAGCTGGTGATCATAGAAAACGGCTCTTTAACTAGCGAAAGATATGTGGAAGAAATCCTCAATGATCACGTTGGTCCATTTATGGTCAATTTAGGTGAGGATGCTATATTTATGCATGACAATGCCCGACCTCATACAGGTAGGATTGTGAATGACTACCTTCAAGAGATGAACATTACTCGTATGGAGTGGCCAGCGCGCAGCCCGGATATCAACCCGATCGAGCATGCTTGGGACGAGCTAGGCAGATGCGTAAAACAACGAAATCCTCCCCCAATCACGCTTCGTGAGCTCAAAATTGCTCTCACAGAGGAATGGGAGAATATTCCCCAAAATCGTATAAGGAACTTGGTGTACAGCATGCCAAACCGCGTAAACGCAGTAATGGAAGCACGAGGAGGCAATACGAAGTATTAAAATTCAAGAAAATTGTAATAAAGTTCATAAATTTCATGTTTCCTATTTTTGTTTAAAGGAGAGATCAGCAGTTTTTTTCTTTATGTAATTTTTGTGTTAATAAAATGTATGGTGACTCATATTTTTTTTACTTTCATTTAAGGAGTATTACATTGTCTATTAAATACAATTTATTGCATTAACCTATCATTTTTAGTTTCCGAGATTTTTAACATTCTTTAAGTGACCCGGATTCATTGCTCTCGAGTGTATTAACAGAAAATATTATTTTACGTATATTTAGATATAATGAGGCACATAATTATTTTGAACTTTGAATCAAAATAACCATAATATTCACGAATAGGTTCTTGAGTAGACATGGGTATTTTGCTTTAGAATTTTAGACAATTATGTTAGTAATTTTGAAGCCTGTTGTAGGTAAATTGGATACAGCAATATCATAGATTAAATAATTGCTACCAGTCCTTAACACAGTCGCAATGAAGTGAGACGTAGCGAATGTGTGGAGATGTTATAAAACCTGTTTGAGTAGAGTTAACCCTTCTATTTATAAAAGGAAAAGTTTTTTGTATTCATAACATTCCGTTGGTATCCAAGTTTTTTCATAAAAAAAAACACTTAATAATAATAAATTATTAATTGTGGGTCGTTATACATATAAAGAGTTTTTTCAAAATAAATCAACTTTTCTGCATTTATGAAAATTACACACGATAATATCTTTAAGTAGGTATTTATTCAAATTCAAATTAACTATTAGCTATCGGTAGTCATGAAACAATTTGTACCTTCAGATTGTATGCTCTACATCTACTAGACATGTATAAGTCTGATTTTAAATATACCTAAGCACTTGAAATATCTCTGAAGCTACTATCCAAAGCCGTAAGATATATTCAAATTTATATATTTTTTAAAAGTATACTTGAGTATTTTATCTTACAGCCTTAAAAAACAACGCCATACACATGTGACCTTCCCGACATAACCTTATACGTCTACATTTGACGTTTACCCACAATAATTGCGCCGGTTCAAGATGAAGTGATTTCCCCTTGATCGGCGGATTGCCGCTAACTGACGCAGCGACGTATTAGTGGGTAATAAAGGCTCTATGTGGACCGTCCATTGTAACAAACGTTTGCTGGTGCTTCTATAATTTATTGCTGAATGTTGTCCATTTGGTGTACGTATAGTACTTATAGTAGTAAGTTTGAATGGCTTAACCAACTTGTTTTTAAGATTTTTGTTTTTTTTTGGTATTTTGTATAGAGATAAAGCCAGCGAAATATTTGCTACATTTCTTTCGTTCTAATACTAAAAATGAATACCACGGGTTTAGGTTTGAAGTCTTAATTTTTAAGGGACACCATATAGATTTCACTATCGGGATACCATACTACATACTGATGCAAAATTAACACTCGCACATTAAAATTATTTAAATAGTGCTATCAAAAGTTGCACACCAATACCAGTGGTATTAGTTTTTGGTATTTGAACGGATTAAATTAAATTTTAATATTAAGTATATTATTTAAAACGTTGACTACTATGTTATTTATTAATAATGAGTCCCTTAAATCACATCTGTACCCAGATACTCACATTACAGTGATTTCTTTATCGGCCACCTATTTGACAAGTAAGTACTTATTTATCCACATCACACACAGTCAAGGTAAAAGTTTAAGGGCTATGTATAAAGATCGACCTAGTAACATTGGAAGTTGTTAAACCGATCACAGACTAGATTTTAACATAAAAAAACTCTAAATTCCATTAAGCATGTTACATCTCGTTTATTTAGGTACTTACCTTAACACCTGATTGGTGCACACAATGACGGGACGCTGAGAGTTTTCCAGGTTATCCTTGAGCTGCAGAACAGCGTGCACCCAGAGGAACTGGCCTGACCGACGCTGAAGACGCAGCAGCGCTATGCAGGACCGCTCTTGTTCTGACTGGGTGACTGGTAAACAGAAAAAAGAAGTAAATTTTTATGATGAATTTATCGTTTATACTCGGAATTTTAATTCGATTCCAGATTTGACAATTTCTGTGTTGCAACGTTATGACAAGTACTAAATAGTGACGTTGCGAAATTATTCGATATGGAAATGGAATATTTCCAGATCGATTCTTCTCGTTTATAATTTTACTCTTGTAAACTAAGTATATCAGGAAATTAGATATTTTGAACCGATAATTTAGTTTTGACGATTAATTAACGATCTGAGACTTTTCTTTTATAATTGTGTGTGAAATAAATAAAAAAATGTGATCATGAAGGAACATGACAAATAAATCGATTTTTGTGTTCATCACTACACTATTATATGTGGTATCATTATTTCACAAAATGACAGTAGCTAATGTCAAATCCGGAATCGAATTAAAATTCCGAGTATAGTACCGACACCGCAACGGTAGCGGAAACGTCGCCGCCGCGGCTTGCATCTGCTGTGGCGGCTAAAATCGCTGCCGTCACGGTTTCGAGTGAAAACAGGCTAATACTAAGATATATAGATAATCTATATATATAAAAATCAATTGCTGTTCGTTAGTCTCGCTAAAACTCGAGAACGGCTGAACCGATTTAGCTGATTTTGATCTTGAAATGTTTGTGGAAGTCCAGGGAAGGTTTAAAAGGTGTAAAACATAAATAATAAGCAAAAAAAACTGTTCCAAAACTCCGGGACTTTTGACAGAACGAAGTCTGTCCGGGCAACTAGTAAATAATAATAATATCTCGGGACATCACACACGGCCATCTGATCCCAAACTAGACGGAGCCTGTACTATGGCAACCAGACAACCGAGAATGCGCGTGAGTAAATCGTTGAATCCTTAAATAATTATGAATTCGTCTCACGGAAGTTATTACAATAAAACCAGACAACTGATAAATATATGTACTTATATATTTATAAATACACATGTATAGATAAGAACTACTGAGCTGGAATAAATCATTCAGTATTAGATAGCCCAGTTATTGAGGATGTCTATAGGCTTTTTGTCGCATAAACGACGCCCACGCGGGCGGAGCCGCGAGCAAAAGCTAGTAATCAAATAAAAACTTCTTATGTGTTTTTTTGCAGTTGATTATCCTACTAATATTATAAATGTGAAAGTGTGGATGTTTGGATGTTTGTTGCTCAATCACGCAAAAACGGCTGAACGGATTTGGATGAAATTCGGCATGCGTCTAACCTTTGACATGGAAAAGAACATAGGCTACCTTTTATCCCGATTCCTTAAGTAGTTCCCGAGGGAAAGTTCAAAATTTTTACGAGCTAAGCCGTGGGCAGACAGCTTATAAATTTGGTATTTTTCTCTATTACAGCGCAATCTATAACACGGATGAAAATTGTATTCCATCATTCATTACTTTCACATTTTTCATTTCTTTTTGGATCCAATTATGAAGTCTACGCAGACGAAGTCGCGGGCAGAAGCTAGTAAAAAATAAGTTTTATTACGTTTTCTAATCAATGCTCTTAAATACACACATCAAAAGTGTCTAGGGATCAACATATATTTTTGCAATAACTTTTCTCCTGATTGATATTAATTAAAATTTTCTTTAAGGATTCATCGAATAAAGTGTTTTCGTTTGTCACAGTAACGATAAACCAAGTCACCTTTGCATTAATAAAGAAATTTGCCATTTTCCTAATAAAGGGATTTTTGACATTTGAACCACTAACACAAAAGTTCGAAAAAAAGACTGAAATAACAGTTTTCTTTAAAATTTTATTGGGTAACTTAAACAATTAATAATCCGTGTTTCTACCGCGAACACTAACAACACAAGAACATCGGTTTGGCATACTCAAAATGAGTTCATCCAAATCACGCTGTGGAATGGCCGCCCATGTTCGTTGCAACAACAAAAAAAGGTCTTCTTGCGACTGGATACCTTCCATATTCGGCAGAGCTCTTCTCTGTAGCATATCCCATGCATGCTCAATCGGGTTCAAGTCTGGCGACTGAGCAGGCCAGGGCAGGACATTGATGTTAGCTGCGGCGAGAGTCTGTCTTACAACTCTTGCGGTGTGCGGTCGTGCATTATCATGCATTAACTGAAATAAGGGACCGATTTGCACTTGTAGAGGAACGATGACGTCTGATACAATCGTCTCAGCATAAATTTGAGCGTTGAGGTTGCTTCTGATCCAAATCAACTCAGTTCTTCCGCCGATCCAAATACCCGCCCATACCATGATGGTTCCACCACTATAAGGATGGACTTCCTGGCAGGATTTTAATCGCTGTTGGCGTCCAGGGGTTCTCCAGTGTCGTATACGTCTTGTATCCGGTCTCATACCAAAACGAGACTCATCAGAAAAGCACACGAAACGCCATTGTTCTTCTGCCCAATTTCTGTGTTCAAGAGCCCATTGATATCGAATCCTACGATTGTGCATTGCTATAGGTGGTACCCGTAGCGGTCTTCGGGAATGAAGGTTCACTTCATGCAAGCGGTTTCTGACTGTTTGGTCGCTAATTAAGTTCCCTGAAGAGTGATGAAGCCTCACGGCTAACATCATGGCGGTTATTGTTGGAGCTCTTCGAGTTAAGATTTGAATGTATCGGTCTTGTCTCCGTGTGGTGCAGCGATACCGTCCTCCATGGCGCTCAGCCACGGTACCAGTGCTTCGGTAACGTGTCCAAAGTCGACTGATAACACTCTGACTTGTATTCAGAGCTAAAGCCACAGTACGTTGCCGGGAACCAGCTTCTATCATTCCCACGGCTCTGAGCATTTCTTCCCTGCTTAAATGACGTCGCCGCTCCATAATAACGTTGGTTTTAATCAGTAGTAGGGAAACAGTAGCACTAATAATGTCTTCAATGCGTTGTATGTTTTTATAGGGAAAATATTGACAGCTGATTTTCATCTTTTACTCGAATTTGATTCACAGTTCCTGATTCGAATTATGAAATGCACCAAAAAGGATCCATATAAATTTATAAAATCATAAATTTATTACAAAGCCACATCTCAATCTCAAGAAATCCGCATAAAAATGCTTGATCCCTAGACACTTTTGATGTGTGTACATACTGTCTCCCAGCCAGTGTATGATGTATTGCATGTATGGTCACAAATTATAGAGGAAGAGACAAATTACTTCAAATAATAAAACAATAAGTAGATCTTGCATTTAATATTGTTTACCGTTAATACTCACTGGGTATTTTACATTGTTTTTATCATCTTGTGTGATCCGTAGCATATTTTTTACGACGCTTATTTACTTCGATAAATTGCTACCTACCTTTGACTTTTTATAGCACATTGAATTTTTTGTACGCTAAAGAACATTAAATTTATTGTTACCAAAGATAGAAGTCGTTTGTTAGATACAAACTAACAACTATAATATAGTGTCAATTGTTATAATTGAATAGCCCTAAAATTAGTAAGGCGTTAATTCAAAGATTATCGAGGTGCGACTAACTTACCAGCTCAAACATTTCTTAACGAGAAGTAGGTATACCAAATGGAAAATTAACTCTAATCCAATTACATAGAGTTTAAATTTCTTTGAGTGTTATTGGGTATTATACAAGGTGTTTGGCTTTGACAATGATGTTATGATAGTAATTTACATGCGCCAGGAATGGGCCGGTCGATCATACCTTGTCTCCGAATAAGGCATTCGATTCTTACGTCCATCGAATCGTCATAAATGGCTCTCGTTTGTTTGTCGATCATTTTGGAGATAGGTTACCGAACATCGATTCGTGTTATCGATATTTACGCAATCGATTTGTTGTGTTTATCGATACAAACGATGCTAATACAACCGTGATCATCGTTAGTTAGTTTTATTTGTTTATAGTTAGTGTAACGTTTTATTATGTTTGTAAAGCTTTCTCTATGAATGTATTTATGATAATTTCTGAACGATTAATATAACGATAAAGGTTTTAATAATTATTTGTTGGTTTTTAATTGTAGAGCGCTTTTTAAGCTTTTGATGAACAAATAGAGTCATTAGTTTGAATGCTATTATGTATATTGTACTTACATGGTTTATTAGCTCTTAGTTTATTATTTAGTTAATTTTAATTTGTAGATGCATTATACAAGTTTAACTGCGTCTATTTCAATCTTACTGTTTTAAATTTTTTTTAGATTGTCAATTAGATTAATGGATTTTGATAAATATTTAAGCAGTAACACAAGTTTTTAAATGTATGTAGTTATACAATTATGAATACTTAGCATTACATTCAGTAGAAGTTAATAATAGCTAAGGCAATTTTCAATCACGAATAATTAGGCAAATACTCTTTAAATATGCAAGAAGTATATTAATAAAATATAAATTCTAAGTAATATCAAGAATATTGATTTAGTACATTGTAAGTACATAAATAACCTAGTCAGATAACTGAATTATAGATATACAGTATGTAACAAAAAAAGTCTCATAAAACTACCGTTCCTATGTCAAACTAATGAAATAAAGTCTATCAAAAATTTTTGGTTAGTATTAATTATAATTGAAATCAAGAAATTGATGAAGATATTACCTTCCGGGGTGTCAATAATTTTAGTCAATAGTTAACTTAGAAAAAGCAGGACGGTAAGAATGTTTAAAATTTTGGTTTAAAGAACTAATAATAGTTTTCCGATAAGTACCTTCAGTTATATGGAAAATTCTCGCTCTTTTAGAGTTGTTTTTTTTTTGTATATATTATTAGATTGGATTGGAATTTATCTAGGTTTTATTAGGACTTATTCCTCAACCCTAAAATAAAATGCCATTGGGTTATTGAAACACGCTGTATAGTTGTCTATAATTAAATACCTATATATAGATTTACCAACAAAGGTCCGGCATTTGAACTGACGAGACTTAGGAGTCATGAATATTAATTTAATTGTAATTAATTCATGTTCTACCTCCACAGGATCTGTGTTGAGATTGTCACATCCTTTGTTATTTGCGTTAACAGTATGCTGGGAATTCCTGACTTATATAATATCGGAACTTTTATACGGCATGCAATAATTACTGTTTATTTATTATCATACTAGCTTTTGCCCGCGACTTCGTCTGCGTGGACTTCAGAATTGGGTCCAAAAGGAAATAAAAAATGTGAAAGTAATGAAAAATGGAACAAAATTTTCACCCGTGTTATAGCTTGCGCTGTTATAGAGAAAAATACCAAATTTCAAAGCTGTCAGCCCACGGCTTAAGCTCGTACACAATTTTCAATTTTCCCTCGGGAACTACTTAAGAAATCGGAATAAAAAGTAGCCTATGTTCCTTTCCATGTTAAAGGCTACATGCATGCAAAATTTCATCCAAATCCGTTTAGCCGTTTTTGCGTGATTGAGCAACAAACATCCAAACATCTAAACATCCACACTTTCACATTTATAATATTAGTAGGATGAACGCACGTTACGTTATCGGAAAATAAACATTACATACGAACTTAAGACAGTTTTAAATACTTAAAAATCCAACTGTTTTGTTACATTTTTAAAACTGCTGCTTATACTTATAGATTTTTGGAACCGACTTAAACGGACGTATATTGATTATTTGACTGCACGGATAGCCGAGTGGTATAAGTCACCACGTTAATTACCACTGTGCGCGACGTGGTGCGGGTTCGATCCCCGCATGGGACAAGCATTTGTGTGATCCACAAATGCTTGTTCCAAGTCTGGGTGTTCATTCTGCATGTGATTTGAACCCGCAACACAAGGACTTAATTACTTAGTGCGGGAGTGGTTTAAAAAATAAATAAATAAACAAATACATATTATGCCATCGCGTCGCCGGCGAGGCCCGTCGCGTGTTATAAATAAGATGGCATGAGCCCGCTAAACTAGTAATAAAAATATGCCCCTAGATAATATGTCTGTTGAAGCAGACAAAGCCTAAAAACTTAGGCTATCTGCGGAAGATCTCATAAAAAGGAAACCAATATTTTCAGCTGAGAACGTAAATTTACATAATTATATGTTAAGCGGAAAGTTGAAGTAAATATTTCCACTAATTATTTTCAGGTCGGGGTCGTTTTTTAAGGAGAACACAATTCAAGCACATAATAGGTGCCAATCATTAGGGTATAAAGGAATAACGCATTTCATTCAGCAATGACGATGAATTCATTTTTAATAGAAAATAATTTAATATTTTAAAATGTCTTTGAGTACACAGTCATAACAGTCAACCCTTTGGAATAGCCGCAAAGAGAACAATAACTTAAATACAATATTATGTAAATGAAATATTCTAAATGACAGTATCTACGCTTACTCTACGACAATTAATTGAGCCAAAGACGTTTGTATCTGATTGCAATAAGTAATAAATTCACATGCTGTGTCAAAGAATAGTAATCAACGTTTAATATTTGCTTGGTAATACAACTGAAATTAATGGATATTGAAAGACTGAATGCAGTAAATAGTATTTACGCAGAAATGAAATAATTTATTTTGTAACTAGGATAAATAAATATCATCGCTTTCACATGTTTTATTCATTTTTGAACTAGCTGGAGCTTCGGAGAAGGAACGTGTCATGTCAACAAGTGGAAGAGAAATATGAACTTACTTATTATTTTTCTATCTGTAGAAAAGGGAAACTAATTTAATTATGTAATTCGTTTTTACGTGAAAAGTACAGTACTCGCCAATCTTTATGGCTGCTCTGAATGTAGTCGTCGCGGTCGGTACAAACTCGCGCATGGTACACGCATACTACTACATACACTCGCACTAACGCCCGGGACGCGAGGACGCTTGCGGGTGGAAGACAGCGCGCGCGGGCGTGCCCTACCTCCCCGCCCAGCTACGTCCCGCTGATGCCTAATTTTTTGTTCTGCGCAGAGTAATGCGGCTAGGTTCGGAGCGGCCATAAAGTTTGGCGAGAACTGTTCCAACTTTTATATAGTTTTGATTTAAAATTTTCTTTATAAAACCATTAGTGATCACAGACCCTAGTCCGAATCTTCATAAATCAACATTTTTGTTTACAGTATCAACAACGAAAACTAATAACAAAACACAATCAAAGCAGTTACCGGTAAACCAAACCCAATATAATTTCCAAAGGTCACCGCACAAGCAGAGCCGTCCTTGTCATTACCGATTATCGAATCATTCGAATGATGACTCGATACGATGCATTGCCAAGTACGATTCCGATACCACAAAGTTCTTACTCGATTTTGTTACTCGATTATGCGTCTTATTTCAACGACAACAGAATAATTTTAAATTTTTCAACTAAGAATGTATGTTTGCAGAAGAGTAATGAGGGTTAATGCCAGATCATTTGTGCAATCTCGACTGTTGGTTTTAGAAGAGATTGAAGAGCCTAGCGATTGTAGGTCGGCAATCTGCCCGTGTGTTTATTCCTGTACCGGTATGTTTTAAGCCAAAGTGGGTTTGATTTGTGAGCTGTATTCAGAGCTCTGCCTACGCGCACCTTAACGAATGACATAATGATATGAATGTAAATTGTTGTAATTAATTCTGGTGCTAACTAGAAATAGGCGTAGATTTAGATTAAGTGGTTGACGTGTAAGTTATGAGGTTCTCATTTCAGAAGACGTTTCGTTTCAGTAGATGCAGCGGTTTTTTTTGTGTAAGCTTTTCTGCTATTTTACATTATTACTTGCCGTTTATTATTTTTTGTATTCCTAAAAATGAATCAGCCTTTATAACTTGGACATTTGTTTTATGAAGATTTTAGCGCGCGTCGTCACAGTGTTCCAATTTTGAATTTACCAAGTTTACGTCAAGCGCGAAGTCACGAGTTCATCTCGAGCGGTTTTAGTGTTATTTTAAATATGGAACAGTATATTCTGGGAATAGAGTTTAATTTTGTTTAGTGATGAGTAGACGAGTACTCGATTTAGTCGATTTAATCGCTCACGTAAAGGAAGGCGTTCACACACGAGCGTCACGTCGTGTCAAGTCGCCGACTTTCTCCAACGTGTGTTAGACGTTGATAAGTTTTCGTTAAACGTTTTTGTGTTGTCGTAGGTTATCGAGTGATCAAGCGATGTACGTAGTATGATAGTCGATTGTCATCTAGGCGCATTGGTTTTGTAAGGTTTGTAAAGGAGTGGCTTCGTGTTACATAAATGATTCGTTTTGAAAGTGAAACTAACACTTGATAATTTTATGTTTCAATATTAACAATAAAATCCATGTATAATCGTTTCGGGGCTATAATGGCACACAAGCACGTTTAACTCACGTCATACACCCTTGTTTTAAACCCTAATTATTAAGAAAAAAATTACTTATTTCTATATTTAAAAATACTTAGATGTTCTAGGTTACTGAATATATTGAATCTATTGAAGTTCCCACGGTTTTCGTTTTAGGACAGTGAGCTTCAGCATCATTAATCACAAACAATGGACGCATGCCCAGTCGTCGTTTAGAGATCTATTAAAGCGCGCGGTTTACGAGATTGACGGGTTCAGTTCCAGCACGATTTGATGTTATGGAATTACTTCCTCTGTACATATTTATGTGAAGTTCCTAATATGTTATTCTTGCAGACTGTGTAATATATTGTAATGGCAGGGTTTCTGCACAAGTGCGTCTCAATACAGGATACATTTAAAGTATTCATAGTGACAGGTCGCGTGACTTATGTTTGTATGAAAAGTTGATTTTCACTTTTATTTCTTAGGGAAAGTGGTATAGTTTTATGCACCTGATTACCTCGTAAAATATACGCACTCCTTTTAAATTCATCCTGTTTATGTCAGTTTATATGATTGCTAATATTAAAGCCAGATTTTATTATTAATTGCTGCAATAGCCTAAAATTACAAGAAATTGCATCAGTATCTTTGACAGTTTATGAAGCTATTCAAGATTCGGCATTCAGTCCTACCGGGTTATGTTGAATACTACTATTGATCACCCCTGACCAGTTTTACCGAGTAATACGGTATGGGTGCAAAATATCGTTGTATGGGTTGTCAGAAGCATTCATTTACTATTGATATAAGATACTTACTTAATCGATGTTTGCTTTGTGCTTCCTTGCAGCAGTCAGGGTGAAGGAGATGGTACCAGCTCACGCCGTGCAGTGAACTTCTCTCCCAGCCGAGATGCCATTCACTACTGAACAAACAAAACACACTCAATTATAGATTCAGATAAAAAATTAAGTTCTTTTTTTTGTTACTTTTTTATAAACAAGATTACTCGCAATGTGGGTTCCATATTACTAGTATTCTTGTTAACCCCTCGTGGTAAGCTAAATGCTTGTGTTACAAGTAATTTGACATCCTAGTGCAATGGATGGGATTCGAACCTGCGATCACATGATCATAAGTCTGATGCTCTAGCCATTAGGCTACCGCTGCTTTTTATATGAAGACTAATGAAGAGTTTGTCAAACTAATGAAAGGTACAGTGAGAAATAACTTAATGGCGACTGTGAACATGAGGCGAGTCGATGCGCAGAAACATACGCGCACCAGCGGGGATGCGCGGCGAGATACTGCGCAGTGTATAAGGGGCACATCACAGCCGGCATTAAGTTGGAATCGCACTATATCTAATATTATGTAGATACCTACATAACTATGTAGATATGCTAAGATGGGATTTTTTTTCTGAAGTAGTTCTCTTCTGTTCGCTCCTCAGTAAAAAACAATTCAATCATTTTAGCTTTTTAAAGCTACATTTATTTATCTGGAGCATGGCATTGGAAAAGGCTGTTAAAGGTATTTAATACGGATCGAAGGGTCCTAGTTATTCTGTGTTTACGTTATCGTTTAAGACTTTAAGTTTTTGTAGGTTAAAATCAAAATAAACTAATTTTAGTCAACTCTACAGCAAATAACCTAATGTGAATATAGTTAAACAACAACCATATAAAGAACAATTAAAATAAAATCAGAACAGGATTAGAGTGATGTAAACATTATGGAACGGAATCGAACCGGCTATTGTGGTGTTCAAGGCCCAAATGATTGATGGCTGCGATGACCCCAACTGATTGTGTTTGCTTATGTCAAGTTCATTTTAATTTTACTTTTAATTGTTCTCGATTTGGTAATTTTTGGTACTTGTTTTATAAGTGGTGTTCTTAAAGGTTTTATTTCGTTTGACCCTGTATACCTACTTTAGAAAAGTTCAAAGACACACAAATACTCATTATTGTATTTGTGTGTCTTTGTATTAAGCGGCGGTAGCCTAATGGCTAGGGCGTCGGACTTGCGATCATATGGTTGCGGGTTCGAATCCCACCCATTACACTACCGACGTAAACCCACTCGTAACACAAGCATCTTAGCTTAGCACGAGGAGTTAACGAGATTACTAGTAATGTGCGACCCACATTGCTAGTAACGTTTTTAAAAAAATAAAATAAAATTGTTTGCTGTTAGACGCTACGATAAAAAAGGAAGGGTAAAAGAACAACAATTAAAAATAATAAATAAAAAAAAATAACTAAAAAAAATACTTCTACATGTTTTTTGTATGATTTTTCATATTATTTTCCATAATAAGGCATTGCAAAAATAAGTTTATGCCATGCTGATAAGATTGCAATTGTGTAAAAATATCTTTGTTTCAAAACTGACACAACTTTTGTGAAAGTATTAGCAGTGACTTTTGCTCGAGACCATCAAAGGTTTTGTCTACATAAATGATTTGAAACCGCAAATCCATTAGTTGATAAATATTGGTGATTCTTGACATGCGGTTAAGTGTGTTGCTGTTTGTCTTCTAAGAAAAATATTACAGGTTATCGGATTGAAAACCTTTTAAAATAAGATGTACCTAATAATCCCAATAGTCTTATTGAAACACGAGCTGAGTTATTAATAACCACAAAATTATTAACAAACATAATTATTTTATTCAATAGACATAGCTTGTAGACAATATGGGTCGCACATTACTACTATTCCTGTGTTTTTATTTTGGTTCACGACAATAGTGCAATGATTGGGATCGAACCTGCAACCACACCCTAAAAAGTCTGATGCCCTAGCCATTAGGGTACGGCCGCTTCAAACAATATCCTGAAGTTCCCTGAAGTTCTTGTAAAAATATAATAGGTATGTGATAATTTGTACCTATACCTTGTCAAGTTGGCCTTGTTTAAATGGGTCTTTAGGCTTTTGACACCACGAACGCTACGGACCGCGGTGTGTAGCGCCCAAGTACTGATACTGAATAGGTTCATACACACCACAGTGGTTAGAGCGGTGTCAAACGCCTATGGTATCTTTTGGAATAGGTTGATACGGACCACAGAATGAAACGACGATTTAGGTTCATATTACAATTTTGATGCTTATGATTTGTTCGTACAGTTGAGTAGAAAAGTGGTTAGTGAATAAAAACGAATTAATGAGTAAAAATATATACTTCAAAAATCAACAATCACAGTATACAAAAATAATAAAATCACAGATAGAGTAATAAAAGAATGGCCAAAAAAAAAATTTGACGGTGGTTATAACATGATAAGTATTCGTACTTGATTTACTTTTAACAAATGTAAATCTTATTTTGTTACTGGTTGTACTATAAGAAAATTTTACCTACTTTATTGTGCGGTTCCAATCGACCAATTGCTAAAAGTCCTTGGGTGTTACACACCGCGGTGTAAAACAACCTCTTCAAAAACAGCTCTTAGGCAGTTGATACCGCGGTCCGTAACGCTTGCGGTGTGTAACGCCCAACGACCCGTTTAAATTAAATTTCGTCCGTATACAAACACGTTAATATCATTGTCTGTTAATAATATCTCCGGTATCACTATCGCGAAACATTTAACATAAATCAAAAAGTAATTTATTTCATATTTTATCACCTGAAATCGATTAAATATGTTAAAACTGACAGACAAAATTATGTATTAAGATAAATATAATGAGTTATTAATACCACTTAACTGGTGCCAATGACCTACTTAAAAGGAAACTTAAAAAAAAGTATTTAAATAGTAGGTACTTGAGACTCACTTCAATACTAACGAAATATCGATTACAATCGATTGAAATTGTTGAATAATAATCAACTTTAACACTACAACAATATGTTTGTTTTTTGTTTGGTTGAGTCGTCGCAAAAAAGATCCGCTTATAATTTCAAGAGTTTGGCAAATAAAACACTTACGTTTATGAGCTAATCGCTACTGTTGCGATAAGTGAGAAGGTCAAGAAATATATTTTGTACAAAACGGTGAACATATTATCGTAAAAAAATAACACGAAGCCTAAGGGTACTCTTCATAGAAACCACTTTAGCTTGACAGAAAAAAATATATAATGAAAAATATACTCGTCCCTAATCTACAAATACTCAAAATATTGAAAAATTAAATATAAAAAAATGAGTGCGTGTACTCATTATTGTACGCGAGTGAGAAGTTATACTTAACAGTGATGCGCGCGCATCCTTAATTTACACTATCATCATTTTAACTTAACGAGCAGAAGTTTATACTTTTTTAAGAACATAATTATAAATCTGTGAGGCTGAGATTTAAAGAAGAAATCAGTTATTATATTTTTACAAAGAGTTATCACAAACTTGTTTATTTAATTAATAACTAACCTCAATGGAGGACCAAATTAGTTTTTTTTTTATTTGGTCGTCATGCCAACTACCTTCTTACCAATTTTGTCATAGTTACCGCACAAACAAAGGTGTCAATTTTCAATTTTCGTGTTATGATGCGCGCGCATCTTTATATTTCGCTCTCATAATTTTTCTTAGATCTTCAATAAAGACTGGCCATCAATTACTGAATACCTTTACGTATAAGCAACAAAAAATTGAATATCAACTAATATAATAAATAAAAACATAATAAATTCCAATTACAAATAAAATACAATAAAAAAGATTAACAAGCAAGCGCCAGCGATCATCAAAGCATTAATATTCATATTCAATATTTAAATATCCATTAAGTAAACCACAACACAAGTCATATGTAATACAAGAAAATATTTGCATCTATGAGACGTATAAGCTCATTGAAAACCGCATAATGTTAAGAGACGCAACAATAATGTTTACGACTACCAGATGCAATAGAACATTATGGACTATGTGACATATGGTCGTGCGTGATCCGCTTAACATATAAATCATAGATAATTTTAAGCTGCATATTCACTGGTTTAGAATTATATAAAGTTCTCTTCCAGACTTCATTATAGTGATATCAAGAATTTTAGACAAGTCACATCCATCATCACACATCACAATCGAAATCGACTAGAGAGAAATTATTAATTTGTGAAAAAAAAACCCAAAACAATAACTAATTCTCTACCTACCACAAATCTCTTTGCAAGAAATTGGCCAGACTTACCTAGACATGTATTATCTCTATAGCCTTTTCCCAAGCAATATTTGGGTCGGCTTCCGATCATACCGGATTTAGCTGAATACCATATTTTAAGTGGAAATACTGCCTATCTGACCTCCACAACCCAATTTACTGGGTAATACAGTATCCCATAGTAAGACTGGTTGTCACAATTGTAATGACTAAACGACTGTCAAAGAACATTGTATGACAGTCGGGACCAACGGCCTAACGTGCTTTCCGAGCCACGTCCAAGGACCAACCGCGGCGAGCACGGCTTAACCTTAATTATCATTCAAACCGTACAGCTCGTACTTAGCCATGAGCCTATCGGAAAATCAAAGCTGCATCTATGTTCCAAAAAGGCTCCATAACATTAAAATAACTATTGGTATTTGAGAAATATAATATTAGTCAATATTGGTCGCCAAGTGAATACGCGCCTCTCTGACTGGTACGTAGAGACAGGTCTGCTAATTAATTGGTGCCTTCGATGGCGTCATCCGTCGCATCAATGATATTATTTTATGCTATAACAAGGATTATTACAATAATATTATTCGAGAATCAGCTAAGTTAAATGTTAACTTTGAACTTGATAAAGAACGGTTGAAACGTAGTAGAACTTTAATGGTAATCCTTTGGCTTTTGGAAAATAATAAACCAAGCAAAAATAAAACGCAATATATATTTTTTAACAGAACTTTGTCGCTAAGCGACAATACCATTCCATAAAAAACGACAAATAGGTTTATACTCTACACGAAAAAATTAAAAAACAATAAAAACCTCAATACTAAACAATAAATCTAGCTACCACACAAACCAATACTTTGATTTCATACTGATATTGGTAATGTGACGAGCTGGTATCTTTTTGGAAGACTGGTCTGTCAGTCTGTGAAAATAAAAATAAAGAGAGAGTAGAAAGGTTTTTGTAAAATTCCACGACGCACAAAAATATATTGTGCGTAATAAGATTAGGTACAATATTTAAACTGGACATTATAGCATCAGGCTACGTAGACAGCAAGTTACTGCTGTATATTTCACGACTAAGTTGTGAAATATATTTATAATTTTGGCTTTAAAACGAATAACCTATTGCACGTTTCTTGATAAAAAATTCTATACTAAAATAAAGTTTTAAATACTTATTTTCTGTATCCAAGACTCTTTTACCAGCTATCGTTATCAAAAACATTAGGCACTCAGTACTCCTTTCACCTAAGGTATTTTAAGCTTGATCATTTCGTAAAATCGCCGATGTGTATACCGCTCTACAATTCCGTTTCACGGGAGCTTGTAACTTTGTCATTGTATGCAAAGTTTGTACGCTCAAACAGGTGACAGCGCTGTGTTTACATTTCAACACCATAACGCGGAAATATAGTGCAATGAAAGCACCGATGGCTGAGCAGTTGAATAAATTACATATTAATTATGTTGAATGAGTTCGTTATTGGTTTATTTGAATTTGAAATGGTTTATTGCGTTTGTGTGATTTTGAATATTGCTTGTAGCAAGGAAATTTCTCGGTCGCATCTGATGAGATGATAACAACAATATTTCGATAGTATATCAAAATATTTCAGTTAAAGTAGTTTATTTAAACGTTGTTAGAGGTCGGATTAGTTTCTTACTAATTAAATAACTAAAAAAATGCTTGTGCTTAAAACATTACGCTCATTAGATGATTTTATTTAAAACTTGCTGTTAATACAGCTTCACAATAGTGAAAGAATTCTTCAAATCGGTTCTGTACATTCGGAGCCCATTTAATTCAAACAAACAATCAAATCTTTCCTCTTTATAATATTAGTGTAGATTATAAAAACAACTTTTAAACCCACTCATGCTAGAAAAAGGACCCACATACCTCAGCTTTAAAATACCTTCGAACACAATATCTAAGATCAGCACATTAAAACATAAAACCTACTTTACACTTCAATGTATTCTTAAAACTTGTATGAATCCCGACAACCGGACAGCTGCATAAAAAATGTCAGATTATTTGTTGAGTGCGAGTCTCTTTACCATTGCATATATTTCAACTCGTCTTATTATTTCATGCCATTGAAAGTCGGTGACGACACGTATGAATATGAAATAACCGCAATAGAGATGTTGTCATACGCTTCAGTCTTTGATGGACTAGTCCGGTGACAGTTATACATAGCACATTGTTTATTGTTTACTTCGATCCTTGAATCAGTGAGGTGCTTTTGATGCGTTTTTGTTTGAATACGTCAGATTTTTTCGGTCGGAGGCAGGTCGGAAGAAAGTGGATTCAAAATTCGTCGTTTCTCATTTTTATTCCCGATGCAAAAAGAGATGTTATAAGTTTTACGTGTCTATATGTGGAAGTATTATGTGGAATCGCAACTTCCAAACGAATTAATTGATTTTGATGCGATCGATATGGTTCTTCAATATACCTAAATTATAAATTTCTGTTCTTTAGTCTGAAATAAAAAAAAAACTTTTTCTAAAATTGAAAAAAAAATGGCTGGCTTTTATTTTTTTTTATTTATTGGATGAAGGGCAATTTTAGCTTTCCCAAGTAAAGATACCTAATTAGTATTTGGTCCTTGAGATACGAATTTTAAAAATGGTCTTTACCTTCTGTCTGAATTTATTATACGATTAGGTTATTAGCTAGGTATTTCCATGTCACAATTAGCACACGGCGTCACCAATAGAGTTCAAATTAACTTCTGAACGAGTTCCTAATTTAGGATATGTAAATTAATAATACTAACACTACCACATACGCTACCTGACGTTTATATCTGGCGCCAAGTAACAATATTTGCTTGTCATCGTCACGTAAGTATTCATGACTTAATGTATACAATTTTTATGTCCATTGCTCGTCTAATCCTGAAAATCTCAATAGTACTGCTAACTAACTCGCTAATCGAATTTCAATTATTGTTAAATATACTGAAGATCGCCTTAATTCGCTCTAAATAGACACCATATAATTTATATTGATTTCTATAGCTTGTCATAATGCAGATTGAGGCGTAGAATCTTGGAACAATGCCTTTTTATGAAATAATTTCGGTGGAAAATGTAATTGTGCGACCCACATTGCTAGTAGGTAACCTTTAAAAAAAATTTGTATCTTGATCAGGCTTATTATGAACTGGTAGTTACCACAATGACAACCATGAACTAAGGCCGGGTTCCGGCTACAATTATCTATTTTTAAGGCATGTCTACTTGCATCTTCGATGACTTGATTTGATGCTGCTTTGGGGTTAATTTATAACTCTCGCCCATTGGCCGAATAAAATTAGTCCATATTGTACTTACTTGGTATCAATATGTAATATCTTCATATCCATAGCGTGTACAGTGGTGAAGACATTGGTAGCTCCGTGCACTACACACTCGCGCGTCTCCGGCATGGCGAGCGGCGTGCACACCGCCAGGAACACTGGCTCGTTGCGACTACACAGGGGCAGATACGACACGTAGTGGCCACGGACTAGTATAACCTAGAAAAGAAAAAAAAGTTTATGGTACAGTAACAGCTAGTTTGAGGATGAGGGGTATGGATTTTGCATGGATATTATCGGAAAAAATTAAGATGACGTTCGCCTCGCAGTGGGAAAAAAATGAATAGAAAAAAAATCGACCAAAAAGGATAAAATCTGTAAAAATGTAAATGTTTTTGGACTATATATTACAAAACTAAATTTTTCGAATTTTTGGTTAAGCGAGTCAAGAAGATTTAATAATTTTTTAGATCTTAATAGTTGCTTGGAAATTTATGCTTGGAAATTAATAGATACAGAATCAGTGTGGCCAATGAAGTTGGTGTGTAGCCCTACAAATAATATAACATTATGTGACATCTACATTTTCTCGTTTTTTAACAGAATCATCCTACTTAAAACTAACTCAGTAAAATCAAGTTACTAACACCAGTATCAAGCGTTAACATCAAGGCCGGCGTCAATCTGAAAAGCTTTATAACTTGACACATTCAACTGTGACCCGCGTCGCTCCGGGCGTGTTTCTATGACATTCTTTAAACTTTTAACTACAATGGTTAAGTACCGACGTAGTACCGACACGGTACCAACTCAATAGTTCACAGTTCAACCGTTCTCTAGCGCGATCTTCAATCCGGATTCGAATAACCTTGGACGATATATTTACAATCGTATTCATAGTAACGATTTCCTTCAATAATTGTAATCGATTTGTTTGAATGCGAATTCGTTTTGTCATTACTTGTTTATTGATTTGAATGTATTCAGTTTATAGCTATTTGAAGCCGGGTCAATAAAATCCGTAAATAAACGAGAATTTGTATTTAAGGAATAGATACTTAATAATCGTAAATCATGCTTTTATATAAATAGAAAGACATAATTAAAGATTATTATTGTTAATATTATTTACGAGCAACTATTATTCAAAAACACCGACTTCAAAATTGAAAAGATTCTTACTAAATAATGGACATTTCATTTTGACTACTCGTTTACCTCTTACCCAAGAGAGGTCCCATTATTGCCTTTGTCTGTTATTACAAAAATTGGTAATGAGCTGTCAAACCAATCACAGACAGATTTAGTTGACAAGACTTCAAGAACAGGGGGCTACTGTGTTCTGACGGAACTGCGCTGAGATTGCACAAGTGATCCTGCGGCTCCGGCAAAGGCAATAATGGGACCGGGGTGTTTTTAGTCGGTGGAAGTCTGACATATCGGAGTCGAAGTTTTTCACCGGACAAAAAAATGGGATAACCGTGTGTTCATATTTGTTAAAAATACGCTCCCAATAATCTTTTCGAAATTGGCAAATATATCAAAGAACTTGTACCTATGTTCTTGTCCTATACTTTTTTGTTTCAAGTCCTTAAAAGCATCGCGTCATCGTTTCTCGCTAGCACTATGAATACGTCAGAAAACAATGCGTAGAACAAAATATCATTGTATGGTTGCGTAAAAAGTTTAATCTACTTAACAAGATATATTTAAATGATGTCTGCAGTCTGTAGGTCAGATTGTATCATGACCATAAATAGAGCACTAAGGTATTGTGACAACATTATTTCGATTGCAATTTTGAATGTCTAGCAATGCTAATTGGAGTCTAACACTTCTATTTCATAAGTGGGTTATGGGGTTGGATAGATGGTTATTGTTCAGACAAATGCACGTAACATGTTTTATAAATAAAAGGACTTTTGATAGCTTAATAAGACTGAGAGCGTGTCTAAATGAAAGAGTCAACAAAATAAATGATACTTGGGACTGATGTTGATCAGAAAACAAATGAAATGCCAGTCAACGATATTCCAGGATATGGATCATCGACTATTGAATATATCTTAACTAGTAAGTGTGGAAACAGTGACGAGCTTTTAAAGAATATATTTGCTTGTATTCTGTAGGCAAAGTTATCAATCAAATCAACTAAGCCTCTTGCAGTCTACTGCTGGACATAGACCTCTCCCTAGAAGCACCACCGCACCCGATGACTGCCGGGAACCGGGAACTGTCGGCCGTATGGGTCGCAATCATGGGGTGTTTGTTGTACCGTCACCGCGCTGGGCCAGACGGTTGGCGACTGCAATTTTGTATTCGTACTTTAGGACAATGTTGATGCCCATTGTCCTGGTTTATATGTCCCTTAGTCGACTATGTCCCTTACGACACCTAAGGGTATAGAGAGGGGTGTGGTTGTGTAACCCCACGGCAAGACAAAGTTAACTATGATAGAAAAATACTTAAATGGCATTAATCTAGGGAATTACATTTTTTATAGGCCATAAGGCTCAAAGTTGTTTTTTCCATCATCGTTATCGTTTTCTGAAATGGCAACTGTCTAGTAGGCTCATGAATAATAAATTAATAATGCATCATTTGTATCCATCAACACCTTTAATGTAATTTCTATCTATGGGAGGTCCACTTTACAGATTAATTTAATAACTCGTTCCTAAATACAAGATCTCATGTCAAGTCTCAGATTAGAACAAAAATTATGACATACAAGTACTTAAGGGATTACTAACAAAAAATTTAAGTTATAAACCGATTGGTTACGTCGACACGTCCGCCCACCGAACAAAATGTAGCGACGATAGATTAGCCGGATACGACTAGAGATTATCGCGGGTCGACCGATACGCCCAAATGTATGCACGGGTTTGGCCCAAGATATAAGAGGCAAGGGTTAATAAAAATAAACAGGATGTCGTGGTGGCTTAGCGGTTTATATAAACGGATTTTCGTGCTCAAGGTTGCAAGTTCGAACCCAAAACAGGCAAGTACCAATGTGACTTTTCAATGTTTTAGGCAAGTACCAATGTGACTTGTCAATATTTTATGTACTTTCCAACCATTCTAAGACACCAATGATAAACGGTGAATGAAAACTTCGTGAGGAAACCTGGATTCCAAATAATTGGAATCTGAAATCACCAACCCGCACTGAGCAAGCGTGGTGATCAATGTTCGTTCACTTTCTTAAGAAGAAGTTGCATGTGCCCATGCAGAGGGGAATTTATAGGCTGGTCTTATTAATACAAAAAACAAAGTTTTTCAGTAAAACCACCTAGGATAAGAACAGTCCGTTTAGGTATCCATATTCTGAGTAATAAAAATGTTTCAATTGTAGCTACCATCTTCTTTTATTTTTCATATCAGATTGACTCTCAAGAATTTTATGTCAGTTAAATACTACTGTAAGTCCATTTAAGCTATGATCTCCATCAATATTACAAAAATACTTATATTGCTGTCAAGGACAAAAACCAACGTTATTCTGTAAGGTTTAAGTAAGTATACTTGAGGTACTATGATATGTATAGTTGGGGAACTCACTGGCGCTGTCACATTGTCGCTACAGCTTCTAACTTAACTCCGCCACAGCATGGGTTCTTAACAGTATAGGACAATCAATCGTGACTTATTATCTGTTTCGTTCGTAACCGAAATACATCAGAACTATACCGAATCATGTCAAATGAACTACTTTCTACAAGATATTACTGTCATTCGTGACCCGATACGGCTCATTACAACTTTACCTATGACGATGGCGCTAGTAGTCATACTTTCTTTATTAGTAAATTAGTTCCGATTTTTGCCGCCATCAGTTATTAAATTGTCAAAATTTAATAGAGTTTTGATTTCAGTTGCTTTATTTCAGCATTAGACTTTGTTTTTCGGTGCTCAAATATCGTGCGATTTTAAGACTAAATTCATTATAATCAGTCAATTCTTAACAGGATGTTGAAGTAAGACCAAATTAGTAATGGCGTGAGCTTTGGAGGCTCTCCAATTTCGTCTCAATTCCGTAAAACTTTTGCGTATAACAGCTCTAAACCCATCATTCGTATTTATTAGAGTGTTGTTTGTAAAACTATCGTGTGAGCTTTGAAATAGGTGCAAGTTCCTTTTTGTTGTAACTTTGAAGGTCGCAGCTAGCTTAAAAACCTTATTTTGCAAGTTAAATGTGGGTATATAGGTAAGTATATGACCAAAATATACTTCAAATTAACTGTGATTGTAGAGGAAATATAACCTATTACAAGTAACGACATCCGTATGTGTTTTATATGTGTCCGTTCAATAATTGAGAACCGAATTTATTGGAAAATGAGTACAACACTATTGTAATTGTTTATCTACATTCATTTTAAAACATGTGGAATGTTGACGCTTAAAAATTAAATGAATCACTCGTTATAAAAAAATATCGTTCTTGATTTAAATTAAGAATGATTTACGTTTAAAAACTTGTAACTGGCCGAAAATACCACTAAAACCGTTATGCTATTGTTTATCTATATCGTCTGAGGGCAAGACCGATTAAACACACCACAAACGTCTGCAAGTGGTCACAAGAGTCACGCTCAGCCGTGTGGAGTCACGAATCGTTACGTCACACCTTCTTTTTTCAAAGTTATCCTTTATAACGGTCTGCGCACGCGCCGCTTCACGATACAGATGTCGTGTGCGGTTCATGAGTTTTATTATATTAACGTTGATCGATTAATATCGATATTCTATCGATAAAGTTTGACCGATGTGTGTATTATACTCGAATGGTTTAAGGTTGATGTATGTTTTACTACCGTATTTGAAATGCATTGTAATATTATAATGAGTGGTTTCTGCAATGTCGTGCGAAACATAATTCAATATTTAATTTACTGTTTCGTGATTGAGGGATTTGTCAAATATTTGATCGATAAATATTTTGTGAGTGAAATATGAGGTGTCACAAATGTCATTAAAATTGACGTTTACGGTTTTATTATGTTATCGTGACCCCGCACTATTTAGTAAGAATAAGGGTTTTGGATTGCAATCAGGGATAATCGGTTCTAGACTTCTTAATTTTGCATCGGAAATGTCAAATCTAAATATAACATTTCCAAATTACAAATACAACGAGATCTTTTGCTGTGCGTTTCCTTTTTTGTTATAATTTTATTTATTTTCATATTTTGTATGTCGCAAATCACCTAATAAATAAATAAATGTGGACAACATCATATACATTACTCCGAATCCAAAGTAAGTAGCTAAAGCACTTGTGTTATGGAATCAGAGACAACGAAGGTACCACAAACACCAAGACCCGAGACAATGTAGAAAAGTGTTTTTCTACGTTGACCCTTCCGAGGATCGAACCCGGCACCTCAGAGCCGGCGACACCTTGAAAACCGGTGTGTACGCCACTCACCAAAGCAGGCGTATAATAAATAGACCTACAAGTAATGATTATAATTTTTCAAAGAGCGTACTACATTGAGTATAACACACACTTGGTCACACGTTTTCAACATACAGTATGCAAATAATACATCTTAATATAGAGAGCAGTGGCTCGAGTTTTGTTATTACAATCAGATGCATTTACATTTCATAAATAAATGCATCTCTGTGCCCTAACGACGCCACACTGAATGTTTTTGCTTCACATAAACTGTATGAGTGGCTTTATTTGAATAACGCCACGTTTCCACGTTATTCTTGAGTTTGGTGTGAATGTTATGTAACTAGCATAATGTTCAAGGTGCTTCAGAGAACGTGGTGCCACTAAGCCTAGATTTGTTGAAGAGTTATTGTCCTTCATTGGATATTTTTGAGGAATAAGGATTTGAAGGAGTTAAAACCCACTTAGGTAATAGAATGTAGCTTAACCGAACAGAAAAAGTTAGCGTAGGCCTACACCTTGCAACTCTCTAGGTCATTGTTGTGTATCATGAAAAGATGAATAAATTGGAGACGAAATTGCATATTTTGCTGGGACTCATGTTTTTTTTTTATCAGGGAACTAATATGTTCATGTGATCTTTGACAGTCGTTAAGTCATTACAATTCTGACAACCAGTCTTACTATGGGATACTGTATTACCTAGCAATGGGTTGTGGAGGTCAGATAGGCAGTCGCTCCATGTAAAATATAGAATTCAGCTAAATCCGGTAAGACTGGAAGCCGACCCCAACATAGTTTGGGAAAAGGCTAGGCAGAAGAAGAAGAAGAACTAATATGTTCATGTTTTTTTTTATTCATGTTTGCACCCGTTAACATTAACACCGTAACAGAATTTTCATTGAGCAATAATATCTTTATTTAAAACAAAAAATATTCAGTGGCTAATGAAAGTCGTTTATATTTTTAACCGACTTCATAATTGTACACATATTAAACGCTGACACAATTAAACAAATGCAGGTTAATATTTTAAAAGTTAATAAGTTTGATGGGTATATAAGCAGAGGGAGATCGAAAAAGAGGGATGGATTATGTGAAAGATGATATGAGAAAGAAAGGAGTGGATGCCGCGATGACGAGTAATGGAGACGAATGGAAGGAAAATACGCATTGCGCCGACCCCATATGAATGGGATAAGGGCAGGAAGAAGAAGACATATTAAACGCGGACACAATTAAACAAATGCTAGTTACTATTTTCGAAGTTTCTTTATTGATTGACTGCGCAGACCCTATAATTTTGAAAATTAATTCGTATTATAATTTGTATTCACTCAGAAGCGGTTCATAGTTCAAGTTTTTACGTAATAGTTTAATATTATGAGCAATATTTTAATTGGCCAATCATATGTACTGGATAGTTTCACTTACTCTAGCTACGTAAGATTTGCATAACACACAAATTGCGCTAATTGGACTAGAAGTTGTGAAATACTTAAAAATACCTCCGTAACTAGGTTTTACTGAGAGTAGAATACTTGTATTCCTATTGACCTGAAAAAGGTGGCTGGGTTGGAATGGATAAGAAAGGCGGACGACCGGGTGTTGTGGTGGAACTTGGCCCATATCCAGCAATGTAAACTGCCATTATGATGCTGATTGATTCATTTTGCTATACAGCGTGTAACAAAAATTCTGTCCGATCTCTGAGAGTATTATTCGGTATCGTACTGCGAACACATATACGTAGCCATTTAATAAATTGGAGATTATTATTTTTCCCCAGTCTAAATCTATACTAATATTATAAAGAGGAAACCTTTGTATTTTTGTATTTTTGTATGTTTGTATTGAATAGGCTAAAAAACTACTGGACCGATTTCAAAATTTCTTTTACCATTACTTAGAGGGATTTTTCCGAATCCGTATAGGCTATATTTTATCCCGGAAAATAGATAGGATTTTTCGTGGTAGTGAAAATTGTGGAGTAAGTCGACGAAAAAACTGCCGTACGTTAACGATTCTCGCGAACGCTGCCTAAATGGTTAGAGATGTATGGTTGACTTCTATAGAAAAGTTGTAGAACTCAATAATGCCTACAAAAAAGTCCGGATAGTATAAACCAAACATTTATATTTTAGCCATTATAACCACTTTTCCATAGAATAAAAGTAATTAAAATTATTAGCCTATGTTTATTGATCATATTATCGTCAAATACTAATCCTTATCCAAATAAACTATTTATTGAGCAAGATTGTTTCAATAGCTATAGATTACTTTTTATTTTATTCCAATCGGACAATTCATTCAAAAGATATTACGAATTTAAAATTGTAATTGGTATTAAAATGAATGATGGCCGCCGGCCGATATGTGTCGCACGACTCGCACGGCGAAACCGCAGGGGAGGGGGGTGCACATCTATGAAGAAATAAATGTCCACCCGTGCGAAGCCGGGGCGGGTCGCTAGTAATTAAATACAAATAAAAACTGATCCAAGGCAACAGCTGAACAACTGACCGCGCCTCAAAGTTCACGTACTTACTACCTACAGTTTTGTGTCAAAGAAGCTGCCTATGCGAGACGGTTCATGAACTACCACGAATACGCCTTTAATGGATCGGACAGGGGTTTTGTTACATGTCGTATATAATTTTGGTTAAAATATAATTCTGGTTAGGAATTCAGATCAGACAGAGGTTTTAACACTTTAGCGGGACAATAAAGGCTAAGGAATTGGTCCTAAATCTTTACTACGTATTAAATTCGCAGCTGCGGTGTGGCCATAAAGTTTTGGTTTAAAAGCTTCTACTATACTTAGTGATAAGACTGTTTAGGTCAAATATAAGTACATAAGTTTGCTTGGATTATGATAGCAAGGCACCAAAAATGGATTCGGATGAGTTTGGGTCATGATTGAATAGGCTAAAACTCTAATAATACTGAAACTCTAACTTTAAGAAGTTCTTTAATGTCTATCTGTCACTACTTCACGCCTTAAAGTGACAGAGACAGCATCAGACTGATTGACATTTCATTATTCGGCCATTAGTAAATTGACTTAAAATCTTCTTTCTAAATATGTACCGATGTACCGTTCTTTAACAATGAGAACGAAGAAACAAATCACAAAAAAAAATTAATAGAAGTCGGGGGTCAAAAAAACTGACATCACTACTTTTATTAACAATAATTGCCTACAAATTGCACAATTCTATACACATTAGCGGCTGTATCAATTACAAAGGGAAATTCGTATTGAATGCTCATATTAGGCTATTAAGCAAAGAGTTCACATGCAGAGACATATCATTTGTACATGTTCTCACGCACACGTAAAAATCAAGTGCCGATCATTATACGGAACCTCCTGAACTGACACGTAGGTATATTAATTCTAATAATGACCGTTCGAATGAGCGTTCTTTCGTCACAGCCTGTATAGAAAACATCGAATACATATAATTAGAGGCATCTATAAACTACGGTAATTGTGAATCGTCTTCTTTAATTACGAAGGCCGGTATCGAAGGTTGGTGTTGCTTGTGAAATATACTTTTAGTGATGTGCTGAATGTATTGACATACTAATCGGCTAACTGACCGCGAATGACGAATACGTACTAATTAAACTGCCAATGTCACGTAAATTGATGTTATTTATAAATGCAAGTTTGAGTATAACTACTTGCTATTTTAAACTTCGGAAATATTTAAATACCGTGACTAGGAGGTTTATTTATGGTTGTTTGTTGCCTTAAATATAATTAGGCAATAAAATTTTGCTTAAATGAACGAACGAAACGAAAAACCCAGAGCTACTTATTTTTTTCTTAGCTTAAAGCGAAATTTGAAGCTTATCCTCTTCCTTCCTTGTAGCAATATTAGCTTACTTATAGCTAATTATTTTGGGTCCTTCCTTGGAGCTTTCAACTATCTCTACTACAATTGATCTCAGCATTCACAATGTTACGTTTATAGCCGTCACGTATTCTTTGGGAAAAGTAACATTAAGAATTAATTTACTCCTTTCATTCTTATATCATCGTTCACACGGCACTGAAATTAGGCTTCATAGATTTAAACGTTTAAATAATGTAAAATAAATATTGAGGTGCTTATTGTTATTTGCCTATACCGTATTAATTTAAAAGGACTGCGTATATTCAGCGGGGTAATTAGGTGCATAAAACTGAAGAACTTTTCCCAAGACACATAGGTCTAAATCTTAAAATTGAAAATCATCTTTTCATACAAACAAAACTCACGTGACCTTTCACTTTGTATGAAAAGTTCATTTTCCATTTTAAGATTTCGAATATCCCGTATTATACACATAATACCAAAGTTGGTCAATGTGTTAGTATGTGCGAGAGCGGTGTAGGTATCTGAGTACTAATAGTACGTAATCGCAGCACATTCCGATACACAAAACATCAGCCTGAGCATCATTATACAATGACAAAAGAACCTTGTGCAACTACTTAAAATGTATGCGCTCCTGGTACCGACGGCTAACAAATCGAGTACAATAACAGACAGACTGAAGTAATTTATATTATTTAGGAATATAAAAATATCAGTTCCTTTTAAATACGGAAAAATAAGATTTTATTAAAATTACAATAGTTTTTATTTCCCAATAGTATTTTTTTTAACCCCGCACCATCTCATAAAAAAACAATTTTCTGAACCATCATATTGTCTTCGCTTGTACCCATTATTTTTACCGACTTCAAAGGGAAGTTCTCAATGCTTATAATTATCTGTTACGCTATCTTCGGCAATTATTATAATCAACAAATGAAAAACAAAAGGCAATCAGAACATAAAATTTTGTGGTCACCACTCTACGCAGACTATTATTGAAGTTAGCTGACCATAGCAAAGATGATATGAAGTTATGAACTACGGCAGCGATCACGTGTGTTCAGGTTACATTAGTAGACGTTATAGTGGTTGACAGTTGCCATGGTAATATGCAAACAAACAAAAAAATAATGACAATTGTTGCTCCACATACCTTTGCAGACGCTACTGATCTGTTCCACCGAGCTAGCCTTATTCCGCATTATAATGATATCGGATCATTTTCAAGCATTTCTTGCAATACTATTACAACTGTATTGTTTAGTGCCTGATGATGTTCAAATGTCTCGGAGATATTGTTCTAGGAATATTAGATGCAATTTATGCAAATTGTATTGTAGTCGGGAGGGATTGTGGCGGCAAAACAGTAATGTACATAGCGCATGAGGTTTCTTGGTCGCTATAACTTTGGAACGGCTTGGTTTAATTATTGTAGGACACTGGGTTAATCTCATCGCCTTTCACATTAACGGGAGATTAATTATGTTATGTGATGCGGATATATTGATGTGTATTTTTTAATAAGGACTAGCTGCCCGGACAGACTTCGTTCTGTCAAAAGATAATAGTAAAAATTAATTCATAAATGTAACGTTTCTATATAGTTTTAAAGCGTTTTGTGGGCTTTAGGAAATATACAAAAAAAATAATTAGCCAAATTAGTCCAGCCGTTTTTGAGGTATACGCTTATCAACATTCATTTTTATTTATATAGAAGATAGATATAAAGCTATTCAATTCTAAAGCATTTCACATTCAAATACTTATAAAAAAATATTTCATCAATGTGATTAATGGACTTTAAGTTATATACATCTTATTTTAAATTGTATTAACTTGTGTACAATGTCGAAGTTCCTATGTTTAATTGAAGAGCCTTTGAAATACGAGAAGGTTTGAAAAGGTCGAGATTGGCATTAGTCACACATACATCTCCGTCAAAGATGTATGAAATAATGATCCACCACAATACTTGTAAATAGTGTTAATAGAGTTGTTAAATCTTTGTATTAGATGTAAATGTATTGCAAATAAAAAAGCCATGACATGAATCGTCATTTTTTTTCCTTAGCTTATACTGTCCCACCGCTGGGCAAAGGCCTCCCCCAAGCAATTGACATATTTTTTATAAATGTAAAAGAAACCGACTGCGCTTGCACAAAAGTACAAAGTAGGTACACATTTTGTTTAATTTTCTCGGTAGATTGCTCTCATTAGGTACTTTAGTTTTAAAACCGAACCACTGAATCTATACGGCCTCTGAGGTATACCCTTATGAAGTAAAAAACACCAAAAAGACTAAACACAATTTATGAACCTCCTTCTTGTCAAGTAATAAGGTATGATATTCCATTAAATTGACAACAGTACCAAAAAATCACATTATAGAGCATGAAATTGCTACCAACAATATATAATATCATATATAGATATCATAATACAATCATAAGAAAATTCTAGCTATCTTCATCAGCCTAGCCTTTTCCCAATCTATGTTGGGGTCGGCTCCCTGTCTTACCGGATTTAGCTGAATACTATATTTTACATGGAGCGACTACCTATTTGACCTCTGAGCTATATTAACAACAAATTCAAAAAGGAATATTTTCTCTGAATCTAAATAATAGTAAAATTTATTTGGACTTCCTAAATGATAATCAGCCGGCAATAAATCGTCGAATTAAGGCTGTTTATGAAATATTTAGTCCATTACAGGTCCGATAGTGTAAAGTCGATACTTGTATGTCGGTATCGTGCGCTCGAGCCCATTAGCGGCGCTTGCGCAACACGCATTTACTTCAATAGTTACAAGCGATTCTGGGGAAATGCTGTAATTTTGTATATTGCGGTTTACCGCCCTTAGTATTGTAATCACTTGAACTAGATGTGTGTAATTAGCATAGATAGTAAAAGATTTGTATGTTAAAATAATGCAATAAGTAACATACTTAACAAACCAAAAATAACAGATACTTATGAAGAAAGCAGAAAGAATGTGTTTATATTTTTATTTAAAATACAAGCACAGGATGAGGTTAAAATGTGTAGGTTCTTAGCTCATTCCTTATTTATGAGAAGCACAGCGGCCCGCTTCCCTCATTTCAATTTTCAAACACTGAAATTATACTGTTTACTAGACAATTTCAAGAATACAGACTTATCCAATCTAAAAACTTTTTACTAAAATCGATCACACGATAATTATTTCAAACGTCGCTGTCATCTGTCAAAACGAGGCGTCTATGAAGATGATAATTTTAACAATGAAAGATTATTTTAGCTTGAAATAATATGAAAATAGAATATTTATGTTTCATACTATACCTTCAGTTATCGTTTAAAAAGTGTACTATAGATATCAACTTACCAGAATATATTTACATTGCTGATCATCTGACCGAGGAAGAATGCCGTCGACTCTTTGCTGCTTTGCATTATATATCCTACGAGCTACCGGACGACTTATCCGACGCTGAGAAACATATACCAGAAGATGTACCGTGTATAAAGTTACTAATGCAATGGAATAGTGGAGAAGACAAGTATGAAGGGAAGAGAAAAACACATTTTGATATCGAGCATAGATTGCGTCAAATGGGAAAGTCAGATATCGCAGACTGGCTGGGGAAGACAGTGTTCCATGATCTGGGAAGAGAGTTGAATAACACGCATGCAGATCCCAAGTACTTTGACGAACATCCGACAAAAGCTAAAAGTGGAAAACCCTGTGAGGATAAAGACTCCAGGAACTTCGGAGAGGGTTGGACAACTATCGATACCATATTGTGTGTTGTGTTGATGGGGTTGCTAGTCGTCACGTTGTCCACTTTTCTACGGATGCTAAGGGTCTCATTGAAGAGGTCTTCATCAAAAGATAAGGACGAAGAGGAGATGATAGATCTACTGAGTGCTGGCTCAATAGATAGTGATCAAGAGACGCCGTATGAAAGCGAGAATAAACTAACCCAGCACAACATAGATGTCGCAAGATCAACCAGCATGAATCAAGTACGTTAATTTTTGTACTAAGATATTAATATAGATTTATTTTCAATGAATATTTACTGTTTTACTTATTTATTTATCAAATCCTTGGTATTGTTTTAAACAAATGGACACAGTCTTTTGAAGGACCTTAATAAATTTAGTTTGTTTTGAGTCATCCAAAAACCAATGATTGAAAACGTGAAATTCATTTTCAATTCAAAATTTTCATGATAAAGCTGAAACCATGAAATGTGGATAGCTAATGTCTACGTCTACGTCGGCGTCTACCCAAACATTTACATACAAAATTATCCGTCTATCAATTAACATTTTGTACGTTAATTCCTTGAATCAAAGCACAGCTACCTGTCGCTAACAAGCCAGTGTGTAGCGCACGCAGCCATCGGCCGTGTCATCGGCACGACGATAAGCCTCATTAGCGACCGTCCTTCTTAACTTCATCAAGCGATACCATTAACTAGGTATATCGAACCAACCGGCTTAATGGCAACCCTATGCATTCGTAATCGTATGAAATAAACTGAATTTGTGTTAGGAAACATAAAATAGAAGTTTTATTACAATTGCTCCGCTTTGCTGTGATTGTTGTATAGTTTTGGAGCAGGGTTTGTTGAAAGACATTGTTTGTTATTATTAAATTATTATACCAAGTAATAACTGTAAATTATGTATTTTATGATATAGTTATGACGGGATTTGGTCAGTTGAGTTGGTTATAAACCCTAATTGCATTTGATTGATGAAAATAATTTAGGTTCTGTTTGAATGGTGACGTCATAAACCTATAGCCATTCCATTAAGGCAACAAATTTGGCGAATAAACATTTGAAGTTAAAATATCTAGCTATAATGAAAAAGAACAGAAATTTATCCTTAACATTTTTTAAAGAGAAGAAGATAGTCTTCTGCATTCTGCGAATCTTATGCAGTTTCAAGTGACTTGGGAACGGTAATTTTTCCAAGTAGGCATTGTTAAAAATAATATGAAATACGTATGTATGAAACACAAGGTAATTTCAGTTGTTTGGAGATTTCGATGTTGAATATTAACGTATAAATGGCTAGATATCATAATGGCTAAGATATTTGAAAATACGAAGGATAATATTCAGTACTTATGTGTTATCAGTAATGATAAAAATAATGAATACGTATATAAGTATACATGAAGAAAATATACCACGGCTTGTATTAGGTACGTCATTTCACGCCAATAATTGTAATACAATTATTTATTCATAGACACCCAGTACGTCAACGAATGAATAAGTAGTTATTAGATATATTTCTTAAGAAACATTCAGTTTGAAATTACTATTATTTTGTGTCTTATTATCATTGAAATTGCATTTGTTTCCGTATTATTGCGTCGCGAGAATGTCTTTTACTTTGTAAATTATAATTTGTGTTGCGTTGTGAGAATAAGACGTCAATATAAAGTTTGTTTTACTTAACTTGGTGGCAAAAATTATGTAATTAACTAGTTGACCCAACAAATGTTGTTCTGCCACTCATGAAATTAACCAATGTACAGGATTATTTTGAAAGGTGTATTCAACGAGGTAATCAGGTGCCTAAAACTGAACAACTTTTCCCAAGAAATATAGGTCAAAATCTTAAAATGGAAAATAAAGTTTTCATACAAAGGGACAGGTCACATGACTTATGTTTGTATGAAAAGATGATTAAAATAATCCTGTATAAAATTCTCGTGTCGCGATGTTTGTTCCCAAACTCCTTCGAAACGGCTGAACCAATTTATATGAAATTTGGTGTATATCGGCTAGGTCTGAGAATAAGCCCACATATACACACATCAAAAGTGTCTAGGGATCAACATATATTTTTGCAATAACTTTTCTCCTGATTGATATTAATTAAAATTTTCTTTAAGGATTCATCGAATAAAGTGTTTTCGTTTGTCACAGTAACGATAAACCAAGTCACCTTTGCATTAATAAAGAAATTTGCCATTTTCCTAATAAAGGGATTTTTGACATTTGAACCACTAACACAAAAGTTCGAAAAAAAGACTGAAATAACAGTTTTCTTTAAAATTTTATTGGGTAACTTAAACAATTAATAATCCGTGTTTCTACCGCGAACACTAACAACACAAGAACATCGGTTTGGCATACTCAAAATGAGTTCATCCAAATCACGCTGTGGAATGGCCGCCCATGTTCGTTGCAACAACAAAAAAAGGTCTTCTTGCGACTGGATACCCTCCATATTCGGCAGAGCTCTTCTCTGTAGCATATCCCATGCATGCTCAATCGGGTTTAAGTCTGGCGACTGAGCAGGCCAGGGCAGGACATTGATGTTAGCTGCGGCGAGAGTCTGTCTTACAACTCTTGCGGTGTGCGGTCGTGCATTATCATGCATTAACTGAAATAAGGGACCGATTTGCACTTGTAGAGGAACGATGACGTCTGATACAATCGTCTCAGCATAAATTTGAGCGTTGAGGTTGCTTCTGATCCAAATCAACTCAGTTCTTCCGCCGATCCAAATACCCGCCCATACCATGATGGTTCCACCACTATAAGGATGGACTTCCTGGCAGGATTTTAATCGCTGTTGGCGTCCAGGGGTTCTCCAGTGTCGTATACGTCTTGTATCCGGTCTCATACCAAAACGAGACTCATCAGAAAAGCACACGAAACGCCATTGTTCTTCTGCCCAATTTCTGTGTTCAAGAGCCCATTGATATCGAATCCTACGATTGTGCATTGCTATAGGTGGTACCCGTAGCGGTCTTCGGGAATGAAGGTTCACTTCATGCAAGCGGTTTCTGACTGTTTGGTCGCTAATTAAGTTCCCTGAAGAGTGATGAAGCCTCACGGCTAACATCATGGCGGTTATTGTTGGAGCTCTTCGAGTTAAGATTTGAATGTATCGGTCTTGTCTCCGTGTGGTGCAGCGATACCGTCCTCCATGGCGCTCAGCCACGGTACCAGTGCTTCGGTAACGTGTCCAAAGTCGACTGATAACACTCTGACTTGTATTCAGAGCTAAAGCCACAGTACGTTGCCGGGAACCAGCTTCTATCATTCCCACGGCTCTGAGCATTTCTTCCCTGCTTAAATGACGTCGCCGCTCCATAATAACGTTGGTTTTAATCAGTAGTAGGGAAACAGTAGCACTAATAATGTCTTCAATGCGTTGTATGTTTTTATAGGGAAAATATTGACAGCTGATTTTCATCTTTTACTCGAATTTGATTCACAGTTCCTGATTCGAATTATGAAATGCACCAAAAAGGATCCATATAAATTTATAAAATCATAAATTTATTACAAAGCCACATCTCAATCTCAAGAAATCCGCATAAAAATGCTTGATCCCTAGACACTTTTGATGTGTGTATTTTTCACACTCCTAAGTGATAGGGGTGGCCCTTTCTAGATATTTTTATTTTGGCAGAACAACGTTTGCCTGGCTAGCTAGTTTACTAATAGTAAGTATGTATGTGGAAACTCCATAAAATAAGGCAGGGATTTTGATGAGTAGGTAATTAGATTTAGAAATGTATTTATTAAACGGCTGATTTTTTACTATACATTAAATATTACAGACGTTTTCAACTTCAGGTTATTCCTATCTTCTATCTATAAAAATATATCCCTCTTATACTGAATATAAATGAAAAGTCCGCTTGGATCGCTTTTCTCGATTCTCGATCTATGTGTCAATTCCACCAATCAGAGGCCAGTAGCTTGACTCTGGTGGGGCAATGACAAATAGACCTTTTGCGACACTAGCAGATTTTTTTCTCAGAACCTCCCGTAGGTACATAAAAGTTTCAAAACAATACTTTCGTACACAGTAAAATAGACACACATCTTTATGTCAACACACTAAGGTTGGTATTTATTTTTCTTTTTTAATTTGAATTTATTTTCCCTCAGGAACTACTTAAGGAATCGGGATAAAAGGTAGCCTACGTTCTTTTCCATGTCAAAGGCTACATGCATGCCAAATTCCATCCAAAGCCGTTCAGCCGTTTTTGCGTGATTGAGTAACAAACATTCAAACATCTAAACATCCAAACATCCACACTTTCACATTTATAATAGTTAGTAGGATTACCGGATCATCTGTACATATTAATGTAACTTCATTACCATACGACCACACGAACCGGCTCGCTGTAGGCGTAACTTTGATAGTATTTTCAAAATAATTTTCCGTCTTATAATATACGTTGGTAGAGTTTTGCCTACAGGCTTGACTCGCTGAATAAACATTAATTCACGTACCTACATAAGGTGGTCGGAGACACTTGTATTAATGAATAAGGAAAGTATGTCTGAAATGCGTTTTGAAATATAGTTTGACGTTTTTAATTTAGTGTAGGCAGAGCTTAGAATAATAACTATAGTTAATTTAAGATGTAGAGGTACGGCTATTCTCTGTGGTCTCCATATTTCTGGCAGTCGATGTATTTCCCGGTGGCTAAACCAGGTACCAAAATTATTTTACTAATTTAATTTAGTGTATGTTAAATATATAGTTATACTAGCTTCTGCCCGCAACTTCGTCTGCGTAGACTTCAGAATTGGGTCCAAAAAGAAATGAAAAATGGAATAAAATTTTCACCCTTGTTATAGCTTGCGATGTAATAGAGAAAAATACCAAATTTCAAAGCTGTCTGCCCACGGCTTAGCTCGGAAACCATTTTAAATTTTTCCTCAGGAACTACAGGAATCGGGATAAAAGGTAGCCTATTTTTTTTAAAAGTTTACTAGCGATGTGGCTCACACATTACTAGTAATCTCGGAAACCCCTCGTGCTAGCTAAGCTAAGGTGCTTGTGTTACGAGTGGGTTCACGTCGGTAGTGTAATGGGTGTGATTCGAACCCGCTCGCAAGTCCGACGCCCTGGCCATTAGGCTACCGCCGCTTCAATTCTAGGTCAAATATTATAAATACCTATTACAATTGCAACCTACTGTCTCACTATAATATAAATAATAATAAAACTATGATCGACTAGCTGTTTCCCGCAGCTCCGCCAGCGGTCTAAATTTTTTTTAATAATTGAGTTGCAAGCTATCCTTTCATGGATCAAACTGCACACTGGCGCCGTTGTAGTACATGCAGCATGCTATGTATCAGTGATGGCGCTGTATGTGTAAAATGATTTTCCCTTCCTGCTTTTCTCTTGAGATTTTTTCCTGAATTTTCTTTACTATAAACCTCACGGAGCCCGAGACCTTTCCAACGAATGCAAAACCGTGGAAATCGGTTCGTGCGTTCTGGAGTTATAGCGTCAGGAAGGAAAACCCGACTTATTTTTATATAGTAGACTAGCTGTTTCCCGCAGTTCCGCCCGCGGTCAAAATTTTTTTTTTATGTAATTGAGAGTTTTCTTTACTATAAACCTCACGGAGCCCGAGACCTTTCCAACGAATGCAAAACCGTGGAAATCGGTTCGTGCGTTCTGGAGTTATAGCGTCAGGAAGGAAAACCCGACTTATTTTTATATAGTAGATAAAAGTTGCGCTGTTGCACTGTTATAAAACCTTCAATACAAACCCAAACGACTAATAAATCTAAATGACAAGTTGAACCTCTATGCTCGGATTATTCACATTAACTGGTAACTAATATATATTTATCTGAACAGCTTTAAGGCTTTTACAGTTTAACCTTTGTCGTTAAAGTATTACAATTGCTAAACAATAATATTTATGAAGCATAAAATAGCAATCCTTCATTCATTTGGTGGACTTTATATCGGTTGAGTCCTTGAATTGTAGTTTATAAGGTTGAGTCATTAGGTTAACATTACTTTGGAGACCTACTTTGTATTAGACGGTCTTATAACAAGCTAGCTATTTCCTGCAGCTCCGCTCACTGTCTCAACTTTTTTTTAAATCTTATTATATAATATAAACTACGCGTCACGTTGTTTGTCCGGGACTCCTAAACTACTTAACCGATTTTAATCAAATTTGCACACCGTGTGCAGTTTAATCTAACTTGTAAGATAGGAAAGCTTACACCTCAATTTTAAAAAAATAATTGACACCGCGGGCGGAGCTGCGGGAAACAGCTAGTATAGTTAAAATAGTTTATTTCACCTGGGGATAGTGTAGTTTCCCATCAATGAAATAATTTTCATTTCAAACAAATCGTTTCAGTAGATTCGGAGCCTATTTAATGCAAACAAACAAACAAATCTTTCCTCACTTTTTTTCCATCGCTAGGTAAGGTTCTTCCGTCTGTGCAATATGGTAGGATTTCAGACTAACGTGAACGTAACGATGTTTACTTATCATTTAAGCTTGTACATTTTAGAATGGCAAGAAATAATAAATTGAGTGTACAATATTATATTGAGTACATGAATTTGGCGAATTATAAACAACATTATATTCGATGAATGTTTTTCTTTCTTTGATTCTAATTGCTCATTAATGGTTTTGTCAAATTTACCAATAAATTTATTGGCTCAAAACAGCTGCGCTATTAAGTAGTATTGGTTACCATTTTTGGTATTTTTTTAGTACGAGTTTTAGAATATTTCCTTTCGCCTTAAGGCTGCCTTCACACTAGCGTTTGTCCAGCGTAGGCGTTCGATGAACGTATGCGCAGCGCAGACGCCACGACAACGCGGCGCGTGCGTCGCGTTGTCGCCGCTTCTCTACTGGAACAATCAGTACGCTGCGCTAGCGCCGCGTGTGCGCGACGTATGCGCCGCGTTCGTACAATCCTGTTCGCATCCGACCTCTCCTTGCCTCCCGCGCCCCTGTGCACGATTGTACATGACACCGCAGTAACGCGGCACATACGTCGCACACACGCGACGCTAGCGCAGCGTACTGATTGTTCCAGTAGAGAAGCGGCGACAACGCGACGCACGCGCCGCGTTGTCGCGGCGTCTTCGCAGCGCATACGTTCATCGAACGCCTACGCTGGACAAACGCTAGTGTGAAGGCAGCCTAAGTCACAAATCGATTCGATTATCCCCACACAGCGCAATATAATACACTCCTAAATATATATAATTATTGCTAACACGTTAGTTCCAGGTATTGTCCGTTAAACTATACCCACAAATATCGGTAATTGGATATTTTTGCTCAATACAGAAACGTGTCAATAATACATCAGGCTATTTAAATACTCCAAGATTTATTCAACATTAAATAAATCTAGTATACGTAGGTACAGTCAACAGCAAAATAGATGATTAAAATCAGAAATTCAATACTATAATGAAAGGAGTTCACGTCAGAACTGTGTGGCAACGAAGTGATTCAAAAGTATGTGATTGTAAATTATACCATATTTACTTCTAGTCCAGTTGCCTTAAATTCGTGATCAGTTATAAACTCAATTTATCATCTCCTTTTGCTGTTGACTGTACTAGTTAAAAGGCTAACACCTAGAGCTGGCTTACGGGAAATAGTTTAAATTGTATTTATGAGCATATAGCTACCCTCACGTGCTCATTTTATGAGTCAATTTACTTAATCTAAGCGTACTAGCGAATAATATGAAACTGTTTTTTTTTAGTATAAATTTTGCTGAAGCTGTCTTTGTTCTGTCTAACAGCGCTAGAGCCAAAGTACGTAATGTGAATAAAATTATCAATGAACTTTAATTGATACGTAACGAACGATACCGAAATTATATCAAGTTGCGAATTTTTTGACAACACTAACGAATTCAAACCATGTCTGGTGTGCCATTTTATAATAATCCAGGTATACTAAAGATACACACGCTCAATTAAAATATTATTTTAAAATATATTAAAAAATACAAATAATAAATAACTGACAGGCATAAGGAAGAAGACACATTTTCGCTTACGACATCTCTCATCTCGGACCTGAACTAACTATATCAAATACTAACAAATCAAGACTTTAGCACCTACTTATACAGACATAACGTGATAAATTTACAATAAGTTAAGCCACTCCAACACTTAAGTACAACGAAACAAATGGCAACGCACGTGCACCTTATTAATTGACTACAACGTACGCACAGATCGCTAGCATTTGTTATTTTCAAGTGTTTCACTACTCTACTGTATCGGGCCACTTAGCCGTGGGTGTCACTGCCTATACCATAAGCTCTTGAAGCAGGACTATTGCCATTGTGGGAGCGAGACAGCGCTCTACATTTCATGTCTCGGCTTCTCACTCTTACAAGACAACAGCCCAGCTCGAAGCGAACATAGTAAGCGCGCAGGATTAAAATAATCTTTATTTATAGTCCATATTTGAAACTTGGTTAATGTATTGCCAGTAAGTATGAAATAATGTTGTTACTACTATTGATATTGGAAAATGGAGTAATATTTAAAATTAATAGCTTTGGTACCCGTTTCTGATATTATATTGTAATAATTTCTTCGATTGACTGTTAATTTATTGCTTTCCGACAGGTCGTATTAAAAGCGTAGGTAGTTCAGGCTGCCTGTCAGAAAACTTAGAATAATTATGATTGGTATTTTTGTAATTTCAAAGAATTTTCACAAAAGATTATTAATTGTTTCTTTCGGTTTATGTCATTACATTCTCCATAAAAAAATGGCTAACTGATAATGACACAGTTGTAAACAGCCTGGGAGTTTAATTTTCAGTGATTTCCCACTCAGGCGGGATACATAAATTCTCAATTGGCAATTGAAAAGTTATAAACAAAAAAGTTGATGTGCCAACCGTCTTTCCGGCCGGAACTGTTTTTTAAACGATCCGTCAGTTTCTCACGATAAACAGTGTTAACTAGGAACTTATAACATGGCTTCGTTATACACCATCAGATAAGGCTGATTACAGATAAACGGATCGTTTTATGACTTAAGTATAATTACTCTGATGTTCTCCTAAGCTGTAGCCGCTTTGATTTAAGCAGGTTTAAATGGGATCTAATTAATTTTATATAAAAACTGAATGCGTCGTGATGAGGTTATGAGATGAAATATTAATTATGTTCAAACTAGTGTTCGGTTCGCTTCTTGTTAATAGTGTTAATTTGGGTTAAAATAAGATAGGTACTATTAAAGTGTTTTAAATAAGCTGTTAATGAGAATAATCTTATATAAGTAAATATATTTTGAAAAGCTTTCTCGCGAAATTATGAAGCTGATTAAAACCAGTCTGTGTTTTTAATTTGTAGTTACGTCAGTAGAAATGTCTGAAAGTGTACTTTTAATCTGAATAAGCTAAATTATATGCAAACAGATTTAAAGTGATATTTGTTACATGTGGTGGTTTCACCTAATATAATTATGATATATGATGATACATGACATGAAATAAGTGTCATTGGTTTTGGCATTTTTTTTTAATTTTGCTGTCTTTTTAACTGTCTTCCTACCATTGCCAGGCACAGTCCTCAGTCAATTAATGTAACTGCTTACCCAGCCTTTTTCCAAGGTATGTTGGGGTTGAATGCTAGTCTCAACGGATGTAGCTGAATACCGTATTTTATATGGAGCGACTGCCTCCACAACCCATTGTAATATAGTATCCCATAGTCCTCGTAAGAATGGTTGTCAGAATTGTAGTGACTTAACGACTGTCAAAGATCACCGTATGATAATCGGGGCCAACGGCTTAACGTGCTTTCCGAAACACGGGAGGTTCTCGGTATGTTACAAATGGTGACCCATCCAAGGACCAACCGCGGCGAGCGCGGCTTAACTTTTATTACCGGTCAAACCGTACAGCTTACACTTAGCCGCGAGCCCCTCTGCAAAGTTTACGAGAAAATGGATATTGGTCGCCCATCTAATTAATGAATGTAACATACCGATGCAAAAAAGTCACAAAAAAACCTTGAAATATTGAGTTATTAATACAAAACTATTTTAAACGTTTATGTAACGACCAATATCTAAATAAAATCCATACAATAAAATTGATCTTAAAATAAACTCAAGTATTCTATTTCCTTGAACATAAGGTCGGATTTCCTTCAGCTAAAGAAGAGTTTACCAACGCGTGATTATTCAATTACAGGTAATAACGCGAGTGTATCGAAGCCTATCAATTTGTCAGTCTGTCCGTAACCTCTTTATACATTTTATATTCACTTAAACATTTTGAAAGTAAACTCTTTAATTATGCTCTCATCGATTTCGTATATGATATTTTATGGTCGGGTTCCAATGTTAGCGAGATGTTCAACAAACCATCAACTTTCTCTTTTTTTGTGATTATGTTGTCAAATATCTCGCTTAACCAAGAGAGCCTTAAAAAGGTTACATGTACTTTGATGGTTTTTCTTATTTGCTAAGCGAAGTGCAAAAAATTATAAATTTGCAGACTTTCGCGCAGTTACCATGGCGTTGCCATGCAAAAAAAATGCAATTTAAGTTCGCTTTAAAAAAATAACCGCTTGAACTAGAACCACACTTTAAAAATTAAGCTCGTTTGGCGCTGACTGACATCACAATTTTAACATAATCAATATTTGGAAATCGAACATATTATTTACACATAAACTTAAGTTAGTTAATTAAGTGTCGAATCTCTATTTAATTTTGAATTCATCGTGACTAACCATTTTAACTTAAAATTAAAATATGTATATCTTTCTTTTTCAAAAATAATAACGTGATTATAAGCTGCCTTCATCGAGATCTTTTGGATAACAGTTGTTTTAGTTAGTTTTAATTTAGGCCCACTTGCAAGAACCTTAACTCAGAGTTATTAGATAACACGAGATTGAATTTTATTATTATTGATATATTTTATTTGACAAACTGTCAATGTAACCTCATGTTAGCAACTAAACCTGAGTTGAGGTTTCCGTACAAGTTTCATAATTGTCAATCACTTAAAGAAAATTATGATACTATATTTTGGCAAGGCAATTTGCCCAGCGATCACCAAAATTGAATGTGTACTTGTCCTAACTTTCGTAATTCAAGACTACAAAATGTAAGAAAAAAAAATAAAAACATTATCTATTTTTAAAAGAAACAAATTATCTTAATTAGGAAGCACAATAAATGAGCTAAAAATATTTTTCAAAATTACAACACTTACTTTCTGGTCCCCAAACCGCATCTGTCTTCTAGCGTTCCTCGCAACGTTCATGCGACAGAGGAACACTCGGTCCTCGCCGTCAGCGGGCGCTCGGGAGAGCTCGGTCCGGACCGCTTGCTGGTCCTGCTTGTCTATCACGTCATATACACTGTCGCCGTGGATGAGGAGATCCTCCTGTGGAAAAAAATTAAGAAATAGGTGATTTATTGAAGGTTTGTTGGATGAAATGATGGAAACTGAGTACCTAATTATAATTAAGCCGGGGCAGATTTGCTAGTAATTTGTAATTTATTTTGAACAATTGGAAAAATCAATTTATTGACTCGAGATGTTGTGTCAATTTTTGAGAAGTTCAGAGATAATTTTGTAAAAATCAAAACTTAGAAACGCTTTAGAAATATTTCTATACCTAATATACTTGTTCAAACAGTAGCTTTAAAACACAAATAAAATCCCCGTACGTTCATTCATCCACAAAATAATTCTAGACGTAGGAAACCGAGAGGCAAGGTGGCGGGCTGCGATTAAAATAATACAGCCTGCGGTCGGCGTTCTGATGAAAATGTCGAGGTAATCTCTCTAAGTATACGCCTCTTTAAAAATAAAAGCGTTTGCTTTAAGTTTGCGGCGACGATCAGATTGTTCCGCAATTAGCATTCCGTGTGCCTGTGCCTTTTCTTTTGTTATTACTGTTTGTACTGTGACAGATTTTGATAGATCTTTATCTATATATATAAAAATCAATTGCTGTTCGTGAGTCTCGCTAAAACTCGAGAACGGCTGAACCGATTTAGCTGATTTTGATCTTGAAATGTTTGTGGAAGTCAAGGGAAGGTTTAAAAGGTGTAAAGCATAAATAATAAGAAAAAAAAACTGTTCTTAAACTCGGGAATTACCTTAATTAATTTACTTTTGACAGAACGAAGTCTGTCTGGGCAGCTAGTATCTAATAAATATGAATCCTTATTTCCCCTGGTCACTGCATTAATGGACCGTCAGTAAAAGTGTTATAATTTTTATCATCGGACTGCAGCAAAAACCTAGTCACGTTTACGTACTTATATTATCATACTTATCTGTATTACTCGTACTGTACTTATTATACGTATGTGTTTTATTACGTGTAATCAATTTGAAAATGAGATCAGTGTTTTTAATAATAATAAAAATGAAACTTTTACTTTTGCTGTAACAATTTTAACAATTTCTATAAACAGACTACTAATAAAAAATAATACTGGCCTATAAATGTCCCACTGCTGGGCACAGGCCTCTCATATTGAGAAGGCACGAGCTTTGATCACCACGCATGTTCATGGCGGGTTTGCTATTTCAGATTCCAATGTTTGGAACCCAGGTTTCCTCACGATGTTTTCCTTCACTCAATGGTGTCTTAGAATAATTAAGAAAGTACATATAACTTTGAAAAAGACTCATTAGTACTTGCCTGGATTTGAACCTGCAGCCATGTGCATACGAATCCCGTCATTAAAACGGTAGTTCACAAACTATTTATTTAAACAATTTGAGAAGTTGTAAAGAGAAATGTACTGGTCGTGGAAAGTGAAAACCTGTCTTTAGAATAATAATTATATTTAAATCTCTTTAAATGATTTTGTAAGCTCTAAGATCATATATATTATGTCTAGTATAAGCTAACCTTACTTGAAAATTCTTAACCTACGATAAATTTTACTTAATTATTCCTTCGTTAATAGCAAAAACTAATAATTATTGTTTGATAACTCCTTAACTGACGACTCCTTTAAGGTCAGGCGAGGTCAGTAAAATAGTAAGTTAATTCTCATTGCTTTCCATCTAAACAAATTTCAATTAACCTAGGATAGCTGTAATTACTTTAATTAAATCATATTTCTCGGGCAAAGTAAAGCACAGCAGAATTTCCTCGAGATTGCTTGTGTTGCGTTTTGTTTAGGGTTGTCAGGTAATAAAAGTGTTTTACCTACATACCATTTTTTTTGTAAAAATTGTTTAATTTTTGCTGTTTTTGAAGATATGGATGTTACTTAATTTTATATTTTTTTGAGGAGAAAATTTCGGCTATTTTTCAAGACGGCATAGCAAAGCAATATTTAATTCAGTAGAAGTTATTTGAAATGCTAATAATAAAACATTTGAGCGATGCTTAAAAAAGCAAATAAAGGTTCTTTCTTAGTCAATAATTTGAGAAGACATATAATAATTAAAATAGATAATTTACTTTGAACCAACTCACTATTTGGTTTCGAGCACTACTCTATATTATCTATCTATAATACTATCAACGAATAAAATTGACGTTTGACAGTTTCTGTATGAAACAACTGTCAAAATTTGAAAATTATTCCTCGAATAAAGTTATCTGACGAAATAAGCCCTCAATAAAATAAACATAAACTTCCGATAACAACTTAAACCCCTGTCACCCCTGACTCTGACGTCACACCGCACACGTCACTTAGCCCCGCCCACCTGTCGCGAGCTCCACGTTAAGACATAATAGCAGCACCACCGCCCACGCGAGCCGTGGGGGTCCGAACGAAAATATTGTAATATTCTATGAAGCTATCATACTTGCTATTCCATGATTTCAAGTACATAAGTTTAATTTGATATAGGTTGGAAAATATGTGGTCGATTTTTTACTGTTGTTAGCAAAACAGTAACTTAAGGTTTTGATTATTAGGGTTAGGGCATTAAAAGTGAGTGTTGTACTGAAAAGCTTCAAAATATAACTTATGATGTAAAGTTGGTCCTGGAATAAGCCAGTCAATCGGAAACATTTATCAGATTTTTTTCGGAAGAATAAACATTAAGTAAAATACGCTACTGAGATTATAAAACACTCGTTTTGCTATCATTTGAGATGTTTGAACAATAAAACGATATAACCATGCATGTAATTCCTTTATTTTAGAAACATTTCGTTTTGTGCGTGGGATTCGGTTATCGCGGCAAAAAGTAATCTAATATAGCCTCCCTTGATAAATGGGCTATCTAATACTAAATGTTTTAAAAATGGACCAGTAGTTTCTGATATTAGCGCGTTCAACCAAACAAACACTTCAGCTTTAAATAATATTATAGATTAATTCAAGAATTATTCTTCTTCATGTGTTATTCTCTTAAACATTTCCTAGACCACCAACATTGCATGAACTTTATGTAATACGCTATGGAATTGTAAAATTAAATTATACGCACACATTTGAGCTAATTGCCGCGGGCAGTGCCGCCCCCTGGTGGCCAATATATAAACACAGTAATGTGAATACGTCAGTTAAGCGCCGCATTTTAATTGTAGACCCATTGTGAAAAGATACTGACGCTAGATGCAACGTAATTTAGATTCGTTTTAACTGCTTATGTCTGTATTCTTTGTTTTCAAAAGAAAGCTCTGTAGAAGATTCGTAGATTTCTTTTAATACTTTGTGGTGTTTTTGTACATGTAAATATAATTTGAGCTCAACTTGTTGCCAAATCGGCTCGGCTGCCAGTCTTACCGGATTTAGCTGACTGTCGTATTTTACATGGAGCGACTGCCTATCTGACGACCATAACCTATTGCTAGGTTATACAGCACCTATTCCATAGTTAGACTGGTTGTCGGAATTGTAATGACTTAACGACTGTCAAAGATCACTGTATGACAGTCGGTACCAATGGCTTAACGTACTTTCCGAGGAGCGGAGGGGTCCTGGAATGGTTACTAATGGTCACCCATCCACGGAAAAACCGCGGCGAGCGCGGCTTAACCTTTATTATCGGTCAAACTGTACGGCTTACACTTAGCCACGAGCCCCTCTCTAATAAGAAATTAAACATTATAAAATTACACAATATCGTTCTAAATCAAAAACACAATCTAACAAGCCCGAACTTAAAGTACAGGCGTCGTAGATAATAACTTACAAAATAATTGTATTGTAAAATTGCAAGTTTCGGTGGATTACACCATATGATAGCCGTGGGCACCCATAAATCGCACAACTATTGGGCAGGAGACCGTAAATTATTTGCTAAAACCTCAAGCCCACGATTTCACTCAGAAATAACCACCTGACTATGAGGGCAATAAATTAAAAGATAAGTGATTTACGTAACTGACACCTTAAGTGATTCGATTTGATTTTTTTAGATAACTTTATTAATTGGTGCTTGATTATGATATTATTCTTTTTTAATTTATTTTCACAGGCCTGTTACAACCAATTGGAATGGTTGCATACTCTTTGGCAATGCGTATGGAACGCCTTCAGGCATAGATATTTGAACCATACAGGTTTTTATCAAAGGTAAAAGTTGTGTGATTTAAGTCATTTGGAATTTCGTTAGTTTCAATTTGAATATGGACTTTCTCGTGGATTATTTATGTGTTTTAAGACGGAAATTAGTTCGATCACACTACAGTATACTCTTAAACAGGATTATTTTTTATGGAGTGCATATATTCAACGAGGTAATTAGGTGCATAAAACTGAACAACTTTTCCCAAGAAACTTAGGTCGAAATCTTAAAATTTTCATACAAAGTGACAGGTCACGTGGTTTATGTTGTCGTTGAATATACACACTCCATAAAAAATAATCCTGAATAGACTAATCAGCTTTGGACTACCGGATGTGTAACCTTGCTATGACGTCTAGCTGAAAATAAAGCGATATTGATTCTACTCAAATGATAACAAGTAATTTTCAAACTGAATTAATTCATTATGACAATTGAAATGGTCTGAGACAAAACAGTACAGTTGCAACTGTCTACAAATTTCGTAATAAAACACATTACGATACAACTACAATACAATTTGATTTCAAACAACCTAACGACGCTGATAAATGAAGAAATTTCACCTAAGAACAATACAAGGTTGAATAGAAAGGTACTGCGTTTCCTTACAAATAGAACTTAGGGTGGATTTCACTGTTGAAAATTAACGAGATCACGATCAGCTGAAACTAATCTCGCTTCTCGCGTTTAATTGAGTTCAACGCTCCAATTTAACTACATAAACTGAACACAGTTTTGGCAAAAAAAAAAACAGTATTAGAAAATAATTATATCGTTTTTTATTTGAATAATGCCTGTGGCAGCATTTGTTTTTTTCGTATGTGGCAAAAAAATTACATTTGTTATTTTTTTTTTACTGGAACTCGGGTTACTCATTTGTTAGGTGAAATCGCCCCTTAAGAACGTTACCGTACATAGTAACTGTTCGGACCAAATAAAGCTATTTTGTATTACAAATACGTTTTCGCTTTCAATGAACGAACACAATAAATAAACGGAACGCGAGAGTTCATTACTTACTGATTCTGTTTATTTTACAACATTAATACGGGTTCGACTCCGCGGTGGGCCATTGAATTTATATTTGTACCTTTTGAATTATTTGTGCGGTGTTGCTTTCACTTAAGGCTGGGTTGGTTTATTTGAGTTGAAAGTAAAGAACTTCAGCTAATGACGATTATTTTATGTTGTGAATAAATTTATATTATTTTTTTACATTCGGTATGACGAAATAAAGGTTGCTCTGTTAAGAAAATTGATATTTTGTAAATTTGTTGATCCATTTTTCTGACCGTAGGAAAAAACTAAGTAATAAGAGAGCTTTTCTATCCAAAGACTATTTGACTGTATCATAAGGTATCTAATTATACTAACTGTTTTATCTTGTAAAAACTGCCCCCCTAGCCGAATGATTTTTCTACAAGCGTTAACGAAGATAGAGATTAAATGACATTAAATGTATGGAAATGACAGTTGATTTCGATAAGTCACGTGACTCAGACTTGTCAATTCCATACATTGGAGCGATTTTATCAGCGTTAACGCTTGTAGAAAATGTCTTTTACCTAGGGGGGCAGGATAGAAGAGAGATCTAAAAGAATAAAGAGACTCTTGTCCTGCAGTAAGAAGTACAGGCAAATTATAATCTTTTAAATCATCTAGACCTTAGTGCTGTTTTCCAGCCAGTCGTCGCTGAAAATCAGCGCTAAGGTCCTGCTTCTAAGGACCATTTTGCAAGAATGCGACGTACCCTCTATATATAAGTTTTTATTATTATTTTTCTTTTTTTGTTTGTAGTTATGTACATGCGTCGCATTATTGTCGCAAATAAACGTTTTTTCTTTCTTTTCTTCTTTCACCTACAGAAGTTTTGTATCGTGTCTTAACATGATGATAACTTTTATAAAGTGTGTATTATGATACTTTGATGGATCTAGGCTTAAGGTATCAGCTCTTAAAGCTTCTCAAATTAGAGACTGGACACCCAGTTTATGTAAAGGTTGCTTACTAGAGTATAATGTTTTGAATTTTATTTTGCATTAATTATTTTTCTTATATTAGTTTTATAATAATTGTTCATTGTAATTGTGTCTCTGTAGTGTAACCAAATTGTAATACTTTTCTTCTCTTTATTTTTTTAATTGTGTTAATCACTACTCATCAACAATATTTCGTTATTTTCGATTGATTCCAAATTTATCGATGATCTATAGACCTCTATTCGATTGAAAGCCGATGATACAGCAAATGTTTGCTCCACTTAAGTCCAATTGTTTAGATTTTTGAAATTGATTTCAATAAACTAATGTATCTGTTATTGTGGATCTGAGCCAATCTTGATTCGCTTGACTTTAATATTACTGTGCTGTTATAAATTTTGTATGAATCTGAGTTATTAATCTTTACAATTATTGTTAGTGTATAGAATTGATTTTTAATATCATTATTTTTTATTGGTGTTACAGAGTTCCTTTTGAACTTTGCGGTTTCATATCGCATAGCTAAGTTTTAATTGATACGCCATTTTAAGTAAAATTTAAAGTGTACAATATTAAATTCTGTATCAAAAAATCAGAAGCGATATAGTACGTAAGTCTTGCGACCGATGCCTACTAATTAGCCATAACAGTTTTTAACGTACCTATGTACTTTTCTGTATCTTTGTATATCTAAGGTTAAATTTCAAGTATCCTATTAATATTATAAATGTGAATGTGTGGATGTTTGGATGTTTGTTACTCAATAACGCAAAAACGGCTGAACGGATTAGGATGAAATTTGGCATGCATGTAGCCTTTGACATGGAAAAAAACATAGGCTACCTTTATCACGATTCCTTAAGTTTCGAGGGAAAATTGAATATTGTTTCCGAGCTAAGCCGCGGGCAGACAGTTTTGAAATTTGGTATTTTTCGCAAGCTATACATAACACAGGTGAAAATTTTATTCCTATTTCATTTTTTTTACATAATTCTGAAGTCCACGCAGACGAAGTCGCGGGCAGAAGCTAGTTAGTAATAAATAAAACATAAGACAAATCAAGTAAGAGAGGCATATTTCATAAATCCTCAATATCTCAAGGAACTTACAGTTTGAACGTTGCCTTACAAAATCTTATGCCAAAGGCGAAATATTATGTTACAATGTATCGATATATTACAGCAATCTATTGTTAAGCTACAAATCACTTTCAACACCTATCGTAATAACGATTAAAAATACTGCCTTTATCTAAACGTAGACCTAAGCTTTACTTCTTAATCCGAATAAGTCACTTTTAATTGCAATAATTGTGATACAACTATGATATTCGCGCTCCGTCGCCGAATATGATATTCGTATAACATCATAATAACAAGACACTATAATATTCTCATTATAGCATATTCGCGAAATAAGGTATTCGCAAAATATGATATCATATTCATATCATATTCGCAATTCACGAAATTTTTCATCAAAAAGTAACATCGGGTAAACTTCCCACGGGGCAGTAAAAACTTCTTTTGATATGTACTTTTTTTCTAAACATAATACTGGCTGAATTCCATATTGGTGCATAGATCTACGGCGCTCTGATTGGCCCGCTACAAGCTCTTAGCCAATCAGGGAGCCAAACGTCACAACATGTAGCGACTCGCAAAAAACACTATGTCATTGTAATCTGTAATCAACAAATAGAAACTGCACATGTTTGAATATAAACAAATAATCGTATCTTGATTATTTGAATGTATAAAAAAAAGAAACATTGCAATTGTTCTAGTTTTGTTACAATAAATCATTTCGTACCTGCTTATTATAATATTAACACTGAATGTTGATGTGGTAGAGGTGCCCAGTTAAATAATATGTAGTCAACCAACCAAATATATGCATAATATGATTTAGTTTTGATAGTGGTGATTGTATGATAAATTTTGTGTTTTGTTTATTGATTTGAAATCAATTATTTCTTATGTAACGTCGATGAACCGAATCGAAGTGTGTGTGAAAATCAAAAGATTGAATGGTGCGCCTTATTCGGAGAAGCATGTATGATGTAAAATTGTTAATCATAGAAAGATCAATCAGGTACAGAAGGGAGAAGAATTATCACACTACTCAATTTAGCTTTTTGATGTGAAACATCTATAGCCGCATGTAAAACCGATTTCTGGCGTGGCGACGCATGCCGTGGCGACGCGTTGCCACGCTATATGATGGTATATATATACAGTCTATAGCCGATGGTCTGTTAACTTTTTTGATTAAACGAATTAAGTAGTCACGATTTTTTTTTTGTATTTAATGAAAATAAATGTTTATTCAATAAATAGTCATCGCTATCTGGAAAAAAAATTGTAATATTTTATTTTATCATTATGACTTTTATAGTTCCTATCACAATCTGTTCTTTTCTGCATAGGTATTACTTTTACAAAATAATGTCGATGGTTCACATTTGCCAGGCGTCCCGTGACGGCTCACATTTTTTTTTATATGTTTACTAGAAATGTGTGTCGCACATTACTACTATTTTTGTTAACCTCTCGTGAAAATCAAAATGATTGTGTTAAGAGAGATTTCACGTATGTAGAGCAATCTATATTTCTTTAATAAGAAAAATTGTTTGTATTTTTTTTAACTGTCTTAATTTTTAAATCTGTTATATTTTCATTGCTTACCCGATTGGGTAAAACATATTGAGTGATTACTCAATATGTTTTAATAACTTTATGTTCAACTTTTATCGATGCTAAATTGACTACAGGTGCAACTCTACTCTATTCAGTATTCTCTAAACAAATGTACAACAGACAAACAAACAAGCCTGCAGACATTTAGATTAATGATTCTCAAATGAAAACACACAGTCTAATTGCAGTACAAATGAGTACATGTCTCGGTTGATTAATTATGTCGTCATTTAAAATCGATCGACTGGACACGTGTCGAAGGCTGTATACAAATATATTAACTAAACACACATGGTTTAAATTAGTTCCGTTTGTATGGAGTTTATTCAGTAAGAGGTACCCAAATAAAAACTGATCAAAGGTAATTGTAACACTATTAATATACTTATTGATTTATTTTTTGTGAATACATAGTTATATTTATAGCTAATGATGACGACAGTTATGTCGTGTATGAAAATAAAAAATATTCAATTTATGATTCCACTTTCGCATACACATGGTTGCAGGTTCGAATCCAGGCAAGTACCAATGTGACTTTTTCAAAGTTATATGTACTTTCTTAATCATTCTAAAACATCATTGACAAACGGTGAAAGAAAACATCGTGAGGACACCTGGATTCCAAAATATTGGAACTGAAATCGCCAACCTGCAATGAGCAAGGGAGCTCCGTTCATTAGTATTGAATTTCTGATTTTGATCATCTACTTTTGCTGTTGACTGTACAGTATAATTTGTTTAGTAGCAATAAATATGTGTCTTTAGAGATTTATTAAAAAAAAAATTGTCTCGTTGGTAATATTAGGCATTATTGACTGTTAAATGAACTGTGGTTTTACACTTGGAAAATCTCCAAGTGTAAAACTATAGTGCATTAGATATATTATAACAATATAAAACAGAAACAAGGTTCATAAATACGTGTGCATCACCTGCAGGATAGCGGTTCATTGCTAATGAAGTAATAATTATTAGAGAATAATATACAGAGGCTATAACAGAAGCATCTAATTAACCTCACTTCCAGAGGTTAATAAGAACGGACTAAATACCATATTTACACACTAACAATGAAATAAATTAAACAACGTCACACATAAATCTATCAAAATATTGACTGTCGAACTTACCTACTAACATTTAAAATTGCAATAACAATTGACATTAACGACACGTCATCCATAGTTAAGTCATTTCAGTACTTCAGAAACAGAAAGGGCGCATACACAATAGCAATGATAAATACCGGATTGCTAAAGGCAGGCGCGGTGGAGCCCATTCCTTACTTAGAAAACCATGCAACAAGACCTACCCCACCGCTTGCCGTCTATACATTTACAGAAGATGAAGCGGAAGATTGGTTATGTTTGAGGAGTTAATGTTTTTTGGACACGTATTGCTGGGATCAATAAATCGATACGGTGGTTAGCGACAAAAGTGCATTGTCTAAAGTATTATCATTACATTGTTCGGTTTGCATATTGAATTGTGCGTTCTTCTATTGTTTATTGGTTGGTTCGCAATGTGTGTGGTTAACTTGTGTCGACGGAGAGATATGATTATCTCGTGGAGAAAGACCTCGTTTGAATGGAGGAATCTTTAACCGATACGGAAGATATATTGATTGTTATTCTCCACAATGCTTCGGTAATTATATTGGAAGATGGATGAGATGTACAAAGTGGTGTATAGATTATTGTCAATGAAATGTTGACGGTTCAAAAAATATTTGAAGGTAAATGGGCTCAGCATTTTTACCCTAGTAAGTAAGTTATTTCCGTTCCTGTATTTTTTTTTTCCATTTCCCATTGTTCATTCATTCTGATTTTTGGGACAGAGACGAATCTAATAATACAAGGATCATGGAAATCGGTTCGCCCATTTTTGAGTTATACGTGTTGTAACAAACCTGTTTTTTTTTTCAATATGGATTCCAAAAATTGGAATCTGAAATCACCAACCCGCAGTTAGCCAGCGTGGTGATCAATGCTCGTTCCTTCTATATATGAGAAGTAGTCTGTGCCCAGCAGTGGGACAATTATAGGCCGTTATTAAAACCACTAGTAACAAGCTCTATACAACAGGAAAAACAGAATCCAGCATTCCTTAGTGAGCGGGCATCATAAATTATTTAATTAAAGCCATTAATTTAGCGTCGAATAATTGTCTGCAGATAATTATATTGTCTCTTAGAACAACGGTTAATCTTTAATCTCTTCATCAATTATGGAAGAGGTTTAATAGGATTTATACAAACAATTTTGTGTACAATTATTTCATTACAACGTGGATATGTTTATATTTACGTTTATCGATTAATTAGCTATAGTCTATGCTATACCAATTAACATAAAAGAAGAGTACTAATCTTCAAGAAACAAAGAAATAAGCGACTTATTATAATGACAATAAGTCACGGGAATTAACGCACACATGGCCGTCTTAAAAGGCTTGACGTTTCGATCGAGTTGCAACAACCGTGGTGCAGACAACAGCAGACAACTTGCGACCACGGCTGTTGCAAACGGTAAGTGCATGTTCGCGATAACTCCCGTGACATAATTTTATTATAATCTTGCAACGGGATAGTCTTAAAGTGACATTATTTGTAATGGATGTATAGTCACTAGTGCTAGGTACAATATGTGTAAGGCTAATACTGGCTGATCTGAAAATTCCACCGTGAGCAGATTTAACCATCCTTCAAGTAATATAGCACACCGTGTGCAGTTAGATCCAACTTAAAAGATAGGAAAGCTTACGTCATCTCAATTATATAAAAAAAAATGAGACCGCGGGCTGTGCTGCGGGAAATCCTAGAAAAAAACGATTTTCAACCATGTCCACTTATTTATTATTGCGTTAAAAGTTTCAAAATACTTGTAATACGATATTAAAAAACAGAATCTACCCAAGCTTTTAAATTGACATATAAAACCCGATCATTAACTAAAGGTTATCTCTATAATAAAAACCATTTGTATGAACCCAATTAAAGTTCAAAAGATCTGATAATCTCTTAATAAGCCCTAAATCATAGTAACTATGAATAAAGCTGCCTGTTCACTGGACGATTATTGACTCATTATTTGAAAAATACAAATCCAGTAATATTGGATATTTTGTATTGTTATTTTTTCCTTTTAAATTAAAGAAAGTATTGCGTAGAAAAGTGTGTACCTAGTTGTATTAAAATTGGTAATTTTAATTTTGTGTACATAATTGCGTATTTTCGAAGCACTATTTAGATATATCTATAATTTTTTTTACATGCCAAGTTAATAAGATTATGAATAGAAAAAAAATTTATCCTTCCATCATCTCTTAGTCTTTAATTTTATATTTCATCTAAAATGTATTTATGAAGTCTTAATTTTTCTACTGCCGAACCTTTTCCCAAGCTATGTTGGGGTCGGCGTCTTACCGGATTTAGATGAATACCGTATTTTACATGGAGCGACTGCCTATCTGACCTCCACAACCCATTTTACTTGTTAATATAGTATTCCATAGTAAGACTGGTTGTCAGAATTGTAATGACTTAACGACTGTCAAAGATCACCGTATGACAGTCGGGACCAATAGCTTAGCGTGCTTTCTGAGGCACGGAGGGGTCTCGTTATATTTATAAATGGTCAGCCATCCAAGGACCAACCACGGCGAGCGCGGCTTAACCTTTTATTATCGGTCAAACCGTTACGGCTTACACTTAGCCACGAGCCCTAATGAAGTCCTAATTATATTCTTACAATGCTTTTTATCGTTTAATGAACAGGCTACCTTATCTAGGTGAAGAAAGATAACGCGGTCTTTGTTTGACATTTAAGTAATAAATTACAAACAATGTAGGTACTGTTATAAAGACACACCTACGCATCAATTTGATCGTATATACATTAGCGATATCGCCATTGTTTGATGGAGTTCCGTATCAAACTTAAAATTATCTGCTCACTACTTGCGCCCTGCGGTGTTACTCGCTGTTTATAATATTTTGGGATATAAAGTAGCCTATGTGTTGATCCGAGGTGACAGCTAACTACATACCAAACATTATCTGTAGATATTACAAGTTACAGTATCTACTATAATAGTTCCCTCTATCCCATAGATTTTTCTTGAATGTCTAGACAGCCGTACTGGAAGACTGAAAAATTCTGATGACCACAAAACAAATTATAGTGATCATCTCGTTCAGTTGTCTCTACATAACAACAAAAACCTACTACACTACACTACTACTACTACTACTAACAACTAATAAATCAGAATTGTTTTCAATCCGACCAGTAGTTCAAAAGATTTGCGTGTTAAAACAAACAAAAAACTCTTCCGCATTTATTATACTAGTTTAGTATAGAATTATAGATATGTAAGTATGTCAACTGAACATAATATACTAATGTCCTCATTCATCACAATGGTTCTGTATTTCCAATACTTCCTGTATTTTCCTTTACCAAGCCGCTTATTATTATGTATGTATACGTTCTTACTCTGTTGCACTCGTAACTTGACTGGCCTGTTGGTCTAGTGGGTTCGATTCCCACCCAGGACAAATCTTTGTGTGATGAGCATGATCATTTGTTCTGTGTCTGGGTGTTATTTATCTATAATATGTATGTATTTAGAAACATATAAGTATGTTTATCAGTTGTCTGGTTGCCATGCTCTGCCTAGTTTGGGATCAGATGACCGTGTGTGAGGTGTCCCAAGATATTATTATTAACTTATTGCCCCCTAAATCCTACCTTACGTCCGAGCTAAACACCGAGCCACGTGGGGGGCGGACACGCGTATAATTAAAACTTACGTTGCTAACAAGGTAGGTAGCCCTTTTCTTCCTGTGGGTGTCGCAAGATGTGACAAAAGGAATTTGGTGATCCCCAGCGCACTAAGTCTGCTCCGTCATGATAGTCCATACCAACCTACAACTATAATAGCGGATAACGCAGCAAGGTAATGCGAAGAACCTCAAGGGCGTTTACCAGGATCCATATAGTGGTATACGGCCTTTCGCTGCATTCTCGCCTTTGCCAATCGTACTGGCTTGCCAGCCCATTGGACTACAGAGAGCGGGAACGAGAGAGTGGGTGTGTACTTGCGCAATTGCACATCCACTTTAATCAAATTCACGCGCAGATGACCCTAGCAATTTACCTTCGGAACTTAAAAGCGTTAAAAAGCCCTGCGGCGATGGGATGCTGGCGGTGGGGCGGAGGTATTGATGTACCAAGGCTTTAGTTAGCATCCTGCACGTAGGCGGCCAGGGGAGAGTGGTCGCTCCCGGAATCGACTGGGACGGGATTCTGGGTTCGGCAGCACAACTGGTGACAAAGCAGCCCTATTTAGGATCGCTCTGCTTTCCTCTGCATAGGGGAGGGGTCTAGAAAAGGTGACCCAAAAATAGTCTGTCTCACCCATCATCTAGGTGTCAAGCCGCGGGCACTTGGACATCGTCAATGCGGTCAGAAGACAAAGAAAAAAGTTAACAATATGATAAAATTCCAAAAACTTTGCATTGCTACATGGAACGTACGAACTCTACTAGACAATGATCATAACTTGTGCCCAGAAAGGAAAACCGCTCTAATAGCAAGGGAGTTGGCTCGCTATAGTATAGACATAGCTGCAATCAGCGAAACGCACTTAAGCGATACCGGAGAGCTGTCTGAACAACTCGGAGGCTATACATATTACTGGAGTGGACGACCCGCCGGCGAGAGGGCTGGTAGCGGTGTGGGTTTTGCTATCCGCAACGGTTTGGTTAGAGATCTGAGTGAACTACCTAAGGGTGTCAATGACCGTCTCATGACTCTACGGATGCCAATTGCCAATAACAAATACGCTCATCTCATAAGTGTATACGCACCTACACTGCCATCAGCAGACGAAGATAAAGAGCTGTTCTACCAACATCTAAGACAAACTCTTGAGAACATCCCAAGCTGTGATAAAGTTATTTTGCTGGGTGATTTTAATGCTCGTGTTGGCACCGAATTTGACATCTGGAACGGTGCTCTCGGTAAACATGGAGTTGGTAAATGTAATGATAATGGCCTTAGATTACTGTCGTTATGTGCACAATTCAATCTTAGTATCACAAATACATATTTCCGACTTGCTGAGAAACACAAGACCTCGTGGATGCACCCAAGATCCAAGCACTGGCATCTTTTAGACTATATTATTGTCCGTCAAAGGGACCTACGTGACGTTCTTGTTACAAGAGCAATGCGAGGCGCTGTTGGCTGGACTGACCATCGTCTTATTCGATCAAAAATGCTTCTGCAACTGAAAGCACCACGACGAGCTTCAAACAAAATTCCTCCCAAGCTGGCCCTCTCGAATCTCATCACCTCACCAGATCTAGGTAAAGCGTTAGATTTGAAATTTGCTGCGAGTGCTCCGGAAGCTGAGTTTAGTAATATTGATGAAGAATGGAGGTCCTATGCCAAACACCTTCATGGCTGTGCGCAAGAAACTGTAGGAAAACCTCAAAAACGGAACCAAGATTGGTTTGATGAATCTGACAAGGAGATCAGAACGCTAGTCGAGAAACACAGGCATCAACTAAACTCAAAGCAGACGGATGCATGCAGCAATAGGGATGCTTCGCAGAGATTAAAAGGTAAAGTGCGCGAACTGAAAAACAAGTGGTGGGCAGACAAAGCTGCTGAATTGCAGCACTACGCTGATACTCACCAGACTGGCAGATTTTTTGAAGGTATACAAACGGTTTTCGGCCCACGGGCAAGAAAAATAGCACCTATGTACTCAAAAGACAGACAGCACCGAGTTACGTCGAAAGCCGATGTAATAATGCGATGGGCAGAGCATTTCAACGATGTCCTAAATCCCGATGCGCTCGGAGCTGACCTGTCATATATCAACAACCTTCAAGACCTGCCTGTCTACCAACATTTGGACGAACCACCTGCTTTTGAAGAGTTTGTTATGGCAGTAAAACGTCTCAAAAACTTAAAAACACCTGGCATGGATCAACTACCATCGGAAGCCTACAAATATAGTGGGTTAAACATCATAAAAAGGCTATTTAATCTCACCTTAAGGGTCTGGGAGACCGAAGAAGTCCCGCAAGACTGGAAGGACGCGGTGATCTGCAAGCTATACAAAGGGAAAGGAGATGTCTCCGATTGCAGCTCATACAGAGGCATATCACTTCTTTCTAGTGCCGGTAAAATCTTAGCGCATATTATAAACTGTCGTCTTAGTAGCTTAGCTGAGAAATACCTGCCTGAGAGTCAATGTGGCTTCCGTCCAGCCAGAGGTACTATTGATGCCATTTCCGTCGTAAGACAACTCCAGGAGAAAAGCTTGGAACACCAAAAGCCTCTCTACATGTGCTTTGTCGATCTAGAGAAAGCATTTGATAGAGTTCCACGTCAGGCTCTCTGGCTTGTTCTCCAGAAATCTGGGTACCCAAAGAAGTTCGTCAACCTCATACGTAATTTCCACACTGACATGAAAGCGAAAGTCCAACATGAAAATGAACTTTCTGAGGAAATCCAGATTACGAGTGGAGTAAAACAGGGTTGCGTTATGGCACCCACACTCTTTGCCATTTATTTTGCGGTCGTTATGAGAGATGCCTTGAAGTGTTGTCATGATCAGATAGAACTTAATGTCCGTACTGATAAAGGTGTTTTCGACATCTCAAGATTCAGAGCCAAATCTAAGCTGACGAAGTTCTCCATCCTAGAGGTACTCTACGCTGACGATGTGTGCCTTATGTCTGATAGCCTGACGCATTTACAACAATATGTCGATGCACTAAATCAATCCTGTCAAAGGTTTGGCTTAGTCATAAGTACCGCTAAGACACAAATACTTAAACAACCATCACGTGGACACGAATCGGATAAGGAGGCTATAAAAATAGATGGTAAGCCACTAGAGGAAGTAACCCATTTTAAATACCTTGGAAGCAATATAAGACATGATAACACCCTAGCTTCGGAGATACCATTACGCATCGCAAATGCTGCTGCAACCTTTGGACGACTCAATGATCGTGTCTGGAGATCCCATGACATAAAGTTGCGAACAAAAATTGACGTTTACAAAGCACTAGTAATGCCTGTGCTTATGTACGGCGCGGAGACGTGGTGCTTGTATAAGCCAGATATTAAAAAACTCGACACATTCCATCTTAGATGTCTTAGGTCCATCTTAAAAATTAAGTGGCAAGATCGCGTTCCCAATACAGAGGTTCTCCGACGCTCTAACATGTATGGAATGGAGGCGTTACTAATGCAGCGACAACTCAGGTGGTGTGGACACGTCCTTCGCATGGACAACCAACGTCTGCCCAAAGCGGTTTTCTATTCCGAGATGTCTGAAGGTAAACGGAAACAAGGAGGACAATATCTTCGCTACAAAGACGTGTTCAAAAGACATCTGAAGGCTTGCGATATTGACCCTAAAAGTTGGGAGAGGCTTGCCTTAAATAGGTCATCGTGGCGCAAATCCATCTACGAAAAAGTCAAGTTATTCGAAGAAAAACGACTCGAGACTTTAGACGAAAAACGCCAATCACAAAAAGAGAGACCTAAGCCTACGTACACCTATACTCTCAACAATGCGGGTCAGCTATACTGCAGCGCTTGCGACCGGGTCTTTAAAACCAAACTCGGTCTAGCCAGTCACATCAGGGCTCACGCTAGGAGATGAACTGTCATGGGTCGCCGTTATCGAAACCGATAAGGAGGACTATATATTAACTTATCTCGAGAAAACGGTACAGAATCCTTCCCGTTCCAATCAACTTCGTACAGAATTTTTCAAACTAGACTATTTGGATTAAGTACTTACTGAGTATCTTATCATTAATCTTAATTGCGGAATAACAATAAAATATTGCTCGAAGCTTGGCCCCAATTCATTTAAAACTGGTCTTTATTTCACAAGACTTAAGGTTCGATTTTGAGGTTTCTTGGAGATAATAATAGTTGTATCGGTCGATACATTACTGGCTTATAAGAAGTGTATCGTGGGAACTCTACCGATAGATGAGTTATGGTCAAAAGATGAACTTAGGATTATCTTTGGGTACTATTTAGATGTGGTGGTCTAGCGGTTCAATAAACGGATTCGTGCGCACACGGTTGCATGTTCAAACCCTCGGCAACACTAATGAGAGGTTTTTAATGGTTTTCGTACAGTCTAAACTATTTTTAAATATCATTCACAATCGGGGAAGGAAAACATCGTGAGGAAACATGGATTACAAGAATTGGAATCTGAAATCGCAAATCCGTAATTAAGAAGCGTGGTGATCAATGCTTGTTTCTTCTTTCTCTTGTCACAATGTTTGTCCTCAATGGACTCCTAAACCACTTAACCGATTATAATAAAATTCGCACACCATGTGCAGTTCGATCCAACTTGAGAGATAGGATAGTTTAAATCTCAATTATATAAAAAAAAATTGAGACCGCGGGCGGAGCTGCGGGAAACAGCTAGTATTTTATAAAAAAAGGCCTGTGCCCTACAGTGGGACATTTACAGGCCAGTTATTATGTATTATTCAGCCTTTATTAGCTGATTGTCTTCTGATACGCTTCATGTAATTGTACATTACAATTGCTCTAAAGGGTAGAAAAAAGTTGATTAGAACAAGGTTGATATTTATGGTCTACTACCATTAATCATTGTTTAATTGAGTGTCAGATGTTTAGCAAAATAATTGATACTGCATTTAGTTACTCATTTGCCCGCCGGGAACATATTAATATGATATATTCTAATTAATTATGGGACACTACAAATTAATATGTGGTAATTAAACTTCATTTGTAAGAGATTTCTTTCACTTATCATGTTGTAAGTAATCGGTACCGGTTGTTTTTAATTGACTGAAATGATAGTTGTTATAACATCATAAAAATATAAGTACCTAACATGTACAGTCAACAGCAAAAGTAGATGATCAAAATCAGAAATTCGGCGTTCGCGTGGCGTCGAAATGATTCAAAAGTATGTGATTGTAAATTGTTCTTACTCCAAAAGTTATGAACTCAATTCATCATATACTTTCGCTGTTCACTGTACCTATAATATAAAAGACATTACGTTGCTTTATTATTGATTAATGCTTGTTTTTGGATTAAATGTAATAATCATATATTTTCCCCTTAAAGACAGTGTGGTGTAGAGATGGTATCCATCAAGAGTTTCGTACAAAGACCATATTTTTTATGATTTAATTACAAATGTGTACTTTCCGACTTTCAACTGTACCACGGTAATCTGTACTTACCTGTAGTAATAAGATGGTATTGCTTGCCAAATTTAAAATTTCAGAGAATCAAAATTAATAGAGACTTGTTGACTAGGTCAACAAGTCTCTATTAATTTTGATTCTCTTAAGCTTTGGTTTCCTAGGATAGCGGTGCCGTCATATACCGGCCGTAATACAGCGGTGAATGACGTCACTAGAACGTTGTCTATGTAATCAAAATGGCGTGGTTTCCTAGAGAGCGGTATTTGACGCCGCAACGTCAAAAAGCGGTACCGTCATTTGCATGACGGCCGTCTTGACGGTGTCGGATGGTTCGTGAACGTTTTTCTCGATAGCGGTGAAGCCTTTTTTTTAATATTGTATTGTTTTGACCAGATGACGAATAAAATGAGTTCTTGGAGCAGCGAGGGCGTCGATATTTTAATAGATTTACGTAACCATGAAGCTTTAAATAATATAAAAATTAAAAAGTACAGAAAAACTCAATCGAAACAGAAATGGAGGGGTGAAATTTCAATTAAAAAAAAATCCTCTATGTAAATTATTAAAGCTAAATCAAGGTCGTCCATTTTCTTTGCTGGATACGTTTCGTATGACGTTTGTTTAAAAAGACGGTGTGTTAATACAGCCGTGGAACTTTCCACATGTCGTCACCGTAAAGACGGCCGTCTTTTTGCGTCCGCAATATTACGGCCGCTATAAGACGGCACCGCTATCCTAGGAAACCAAAGCTTTACGGTACGTTCACACGGCGTCGAGTGTTTCTCTACCGAATCGGTTTTTTGCAGGATTCGGTATAGTGGCAACAGTATTTCAGTAAATGAGTTCACACATGCATTCAGTTTTAAGATACGGCAAAAAAATCGAATCTGGCTGAAGTCGACATCCGATTTTGCGACTACAAACCGACCCGGTCGTACTGCAAAATTTAAGATCCGGTTCAGTGGTATAGCGCATTCAATACATGCGTTCATACGATACACACAGGGTAGATTCGGTTATTTGCCGAATCTTGAAACCGAACGCATGACGTCTGAATACTGAATATTTGCCATGTGAATACCACATTCGGTTTTTTCAGATTCGATGAAAATAAGATTCGGGAAAACGTGGCTCCGTGTGAACGTACCGTTAGGAGTATCGAAAGATAAGTTTCTATCGGTACTTCTACAAGATATATTAGTATAAGATATAGTGGTACAAGTAAATCTATGAATCTATTAAAATACATTGTGCTGTTTTAGATTTTATTACTATAAACTTTATAATGACCCCGAAAACTAGTTCTGATTCATACCTCGCTTACGACTACAAACTAGATCAATATAACCTACCTACATAACTGTGACGTCAGTTTCAGATATAACAGGGCATTTAAAAGTATACTAAACAGCTGACTCATATCTATAATCCACCCGGATATAGCAATGCATATGTATGGTATTGTATGGTTAATAATATTGTCTCGTTAAGAGAATTATTTTTAAGAAACAATAATATTTGCCTTGATATTCACTGGTACTTTTATACAAATACATGGCTTGTTTTACATGAAAATTATTCATGATATCAAAACGAAGAAGTGCCCCCCCCCCTGTGCTTTTAATAATTTTTTGAAACATTAATTAAAAAAAAACTTCTACTGCATTTAAGTATACGGTACGGTAGTTCTTAGTAACATTAAAAAAAATGAATATAAACTAAACTATGTAGGAATCGATTTTGATGATATTTAGTATTAGGTATGTACAACCCCTATGACAGAAAAAAAACATTCACAGTTGCCAGTGACATAGCGTAACAAACATACAAAAAAATGATAATTATAGTCGAATTGAGAACCACTTCTTTTGAAGTCCTTTAAAATAGGTATAACCTTGTCGGTAAAGTAACCGACAAAGCTTTAACTCTTTAAAAAACAGAAAGTGTAAGAGATGGAAAACTATAATTATAAAGCTGCTCTGACATTTTTCTTTTTTTTTAAAAAAACGACGCCTGCACTAAGAATTTAGGATGTAAGAGGAATTTAATCCTTTTGTCCCAGGGGTTCCACAAACATTCAAATCACATGCACAAAATAATAACACCCATACTTGGAACAAGTATCTGTGGATCACACAAATGCTTGTCCCACGCGGGGATCGAACCCGCAGCACGTCGCGCACAGTGGTAAGTAGCGTGGTGACCTATACGGCTATCCGTGCAGTCTCTTGTACGTAAGATCTAGTATAGATATTAATAACACAGAATCTTTAAACTTATTTTGTTGTCAACAAAACCCAGAACATTATTTCATCCGGAATTTTTTGTCACAACTTTAAGCCAATCAAATACTTAATACAGTCTCGTATCAAGATTATCAATTATTTGATCGACGTTTAATACATAACGACATTTGAAAGACGGACCGGTCAAAACAGAGCCACGGGTGCGTTTGAGCGAAAACATCAGGTTTAAATGATAAGATACGTTTGGTAGTGTGCCGACACCCTATTAATCACAATTTGGAGATATTGAACGCCGGAACTTTGAGGTAGCGTTTTCACAACCCGAAAATTCTAGAAATACAGGTTGTTTGGATTTATTTAATATACTTTTTTTTATGAATTATGAAAAAAAAATCAAACAATACCATTTTTAACCATGTGTATGAAAATCTAATAAAAAAATACTATTTCTCAGCAGCTCGGAAACAGGCTCACATAATTATTATGATTTTGTCGATAATTCGTACTTATTTACATAATTAAGATAGATAAGAGATTAATTCTAGAACGTATTTTTAGGCTTTAAAAAATCAGTAATCATAAAATATACAAATTAAATATCATCATATAAAAAAAAAATGTTAAAACGACACATGTCTTTTAAGAAAACACTCAGAACACCGCCCTTTTGAAAACTAAACTCCATTTTTTTCCAATCACACCAGCCTGTATCTAAGGCGCGGCAAACAATAAAACGTAGTGATTAATTTATGTACGCCAGATGCTAACGAGGAACTATTTGGGGTCAGACGGCAATGTCTGCAGGCCCACCGGAGTGCTTTATTCTAAAATTGAAAGCACTGCCAAATATAATGTTTCGTATGTTTTTTAATGTCAAAGTTAATAGGATCCGTCAAATTTAAAAGTAGAACGGTTATGATTGGCTTGAAAAATAAAAAGGTTTAATTCACTAACATGTACAACTTTTACAGTTAATCTTACAGGGACCTCCTTAATTAATAGTAAATGTATAATTTTTTTTAGTGTTTTAACTCATTGGTTGTACTGAATTTAATAAGAAAGATGATTTTCTGCATTCAGTTTGACATTTGATGGTGATTAGTAGTTTGTATTTACAAGTATTAGATACTGCTAGACGCCTTGAACAAGACGCCTCGATTAGCCAATGACAGAAAATTGGAAAAAAAGAGAGGAACTCCCTTGCTTCATTTGCCCTGCAGTAGGACAGTTCGGGCTCTTAATCTATATATATAAAAATGAAACCCGTTTTCCGTTGTCACAACATAGCATGAAAACGGCTTGACCGATTTGGCTGATTTTGATCTTGAAATGTTTGTGGAAGTCCAGGGAAGGTTTAAAAGGTGTAAAACATAAAAAAATAAGTAATAAAAAAACTGTTCCTAAACTCGGGTATTACCTTAATTAATTTACTTTTGACAGAACGAAGTCTGTCCGGGCAGCTAGTAGAATATAAATTGAATACCCAAAAGCAAAAAAAAACAAAATAAAAAAATCTGAATTAACTTTTTGGAACTATTATTATCGTGGCTGTAAAATCCAGAAAGCAATGTTTAACTTTAAAACCAATAAAATAATTCTCCGCATTGGCACACCCTAACTACTTACTTAGTTCAGAACAGTTAACTCACCATAGAATGTCCTAGGTATTCAGCCGCGTTGTCCGATATGTAAAGGAGTTTGCCGTTTTGTGTCATCATCATCAGAAACCCGTTTAGTGCCTGAAACAGAATCAATAGTTAGAATCCATACAAAAAATAATCATAAAAAAAGAACAAATTTAGAACACTCTGTATGTAAGAGCTTTGATGTCATTGAACTTTTTTATTTAATCTTTTGTTAGAAATTTAAAAATATATTTTTTTTTGTACAAAGAACGAATGAATAGTTACTGGCCAGATAGATGGACAATTCTAAATTCAAATTATAAAAGAAACAATCGTTAACAGATCTTGAACTTTATCCATGAATTTTGTAACGAAATAATTAGCGTAACATTGAATTATGCTTTTTAATATTCATAAGATAATAATTATTTTCACGGAAAACAATAATTTTATAATTACGTGTGTAATCAATTGGCAAATTATTATATTTATTGTGTTCAAATTCTCATCTGCCTTGACTTATTCGTTTATAAAGTTTACCTTGTTATTAAAATTATTTTCTATAAATTTATAGCTTTTCGACGTACCAGTTTAAAATGGAGTTCTAGAAGTTTGATAAATCTGGTAACTTGGTTAGTGAGACAACAAACAATTTTATATTTGTAATAAGAAAATTACTTTAAGTATATTTTTTATGTTCTCTAGTAACAAATAAAAGAATTTTATCATGTTTGCGACTTTTTTCTTTTGTGCATAGATGGAATGATTTCAGTTAGATAAGCACTTTTTTATCATTCCCTTTTTCTTTTCCTAAAAATATTTTCAATAAGGTTTATTTCTTGGCAATTCTGTTTAGTAATTGGCTAAGATTCGATAAAGGGTTAGCTGATTGTTAAATGTGGCTTACGAGGTACCGTTAGCTCACACTGAGATGGTGCTTTATTGTGGTCTTTCTACAATCTAAAATCAAAGGTTAAAAATAAATAAATAAAAATTAAATTGTGTTATGGTGACAGTTTTACGAAAATATATTATTATCAATATCATCAATCAATAAAAATCAATTTTGCAGAAAAAAATGGTACTGCCGATACGTTTCTTAATGTTTCTTATTAATAACTATATTATACCTATACATACAATATTGATTGAAAATTATGACAACTTTAACAAAAGTTGACATGTTAAAAAAAAAATTCGTCAAACATTTTAAGCATAATACTATAACTCAGTACCAACTGACTTGTACTAAAATAAATGTATTGCTTGCTATTAAAATTGTGACAAACATTCAAACAAGTAGGTCAAATTTGATATTAATAGTACATTTGACCTTAAATTTCGACTGTACACAAACAAAAAAAGGTCATAATGATATATACCGACTAATATGAATAATAGCTTCCAACTTATGATTAAAACCACTAGAATTAAAGTTAATGAGTGGTTGCAACTGACCACACCCCACTAATACAACCTTACGCAATGATTCAAACATATTTCATATCCCTTTCGCACAGCAGATAGCCAAACAAGGGTAAAAGAAACAGAAATATCGGGTACTTTGAAAAGAACTGAGAATTTGTAAATGTGAAATTACGTGGCGTGGGAAACGAAATTTGGGAGTTTTTAATTAATTAAGTTAAGGGTTATGTTTGGGGTTTTGGTTTTGATTTGTTCTTTATACTAATCGGTTTAAATATACCGACCACATTGAAGCGGATTTGTGCAATGAACAAAGACGAGATTCAATGTTAGATCTTATAAATTTTGATTAAATACTTATTAAATGTAGGATGTAAAAATAAAAATATACACTTACCTTTGAAAATCCGAAGTTGAGCGTAGTGGAGGGTTGTTGGTTGATGTCAAAGCGTTTGAAAACTGCGAACAAAGACGTATTGTTTTATAAGTTTTGCGGGTTAATATTATATTTACGTTTAAATATTAGCAAAATAATATTTTCAACTATAGTACTGTAGGTAACGGCGTATTTAATTAGATAAAAAATATTGAATTAACAGTTTTAAACTTTTATTAGGAGTTTTTTTATTTTTTTTATTAAGATAACTAGCAATGTGGGTCGCACATTACTAGTAATCTCGTTAACCCCTCGTGCTAAGCTAAGATGCTTGTGTTACGAGTGGGTTCACGTCGGTAGTGTAATGGGTGGGATTCGAAACTGCAACCACATGATTGCAAGTCCGACGACCTAGCCATTAGGCTACCGCCACATGTATTTTAAAATGTATAAGTATGTTTATCAGTGGTCTGGTCCATAATACAGGCTCTGCCTAGTTTGGGATCACGTGTGTGAGCTGTTGTCCCAAGATATTATATTATGTTTGCTAAAGATGTGTATAACTTATATATTTTAAATATGGCAGTATTAAATTCTCATGTGAATCTACCTTAATATCGAGACACGCGTAATATACGAACAATCGATAATTCGGAGCGGTCTCTACACTGATACACATCTCTATTGATACTCTACGTGAAGTATTGTGCTCTCAACGACCGGCCTAACGCATAACTATTGTGAAACCTTTCTCTTTCGATAAAGAATTACGACATTTCAAATGTTACATACATTATTTAAATCAGATCTGTATTATCGAAATGGGTCTAGTTATAAAAGTGGGCCAAACTATTTAGTGTGACACAAAATTCGTGTCAATTCAATACCTAATTACTGCAGTTATCTTGATTGACCAAAAAACATTAGTATAACAATCCAATACATCACATAAATCAATGACTTAACATAAATAATAGATAATGATAGCCAATCAGAGTTGTGACACTTAAATTCCATATTCAAATCGATGTCACTGCGCACTTACAGGACAAACAGTATTCGTAATTAATCGATTGTATCGATCCATACTTTCTCAACCGGCGGCCAGGAAGCATCGATAAACAATAAGCGAGCGACCACCCGATTATATCGATAAGTTATCTGTGGAATAATTCTCGTCTCTAATGGGCCCGCCTCAACGTAAGGGGATTTACACTTTCTAAATTATCTCAAAAGGGTTTCAGTGGAGGATGGATTAGAATATTGATAAGTTGTAGGCTTGACTCACACCAAACAGTTTCTTGTAGATGGTTTAATGTTGGTGTTTAACAGTTTAAAAGGAACGTATTATTGACTTTGCTGAATTATACTGAATTGCGATTCCATTTTATATTGTGTATTTTGATCTAAAATTACTAATGAAAAAAGAATATCTCATTTTGACGTCTACTACTGGACCTGTAATATAATATAAGTAATGACGAGTTATAAGTGAATTACGCAAGTTTGTATGCTAATGCAAAAGCGTGATTAAAAGTATATAACTAGTGTTAAAAATTTATTACGACCAAATGCATGAACCTAACACTGATAGAATATTGAATACGAACAATAGATTCAAACAAAAACAACTGAATAACTCACAAACAATTGAATCCAAATCTAGTGTCAATAGAAAACGTATTGGCACATCTGAACCACACGCAAGATACGCCAGAATTCCTGACAAGATAAACATCAGAGCGCGCCGCGCAGGCTGTATACATTACGTTTTAATAATGTATTCCCCACCGTTACATACCTGAAGAACGATATATATGCGAAAATTGCTGTTTATGATGTATTTGTTGAGTCGTATTATGGGGTGGGTAGGACTCTTGGTGATATTGAATAATTTTATGTGTTTTGTTTGTTGGCTGTCGATTGAATGTTGATGATAGAATAATTGAATTTCGAATATATCATTAGTTATTGCTGTATTTATAGGGAAAGTGAACGGTAACGGGAATCGATCAGTTCACTGTCGGTGTAATGAGAATGGTGGCTAACGCGGCAAAAATTAGCCTATAGCGTACCTCGCTAAATGGGCTTAGATAGCCCATACTGTTTTAAAGTGGACCAATGGTTTCTGTGATTAGCGCGTTCAACCAAACGAACTCTTTAGCTTTATAATATTAGTATAGAAAATAAGATCGTTTTCCATCATTCATTCTTCAAAAATAAATCTAATATACATACTAAAAATATGTCTGGAAATATGTATGTAAGACTTCAATAATATATTCGACTTGTGTTTAAATAGAAATAAGAACGAAGAAAAAATGAGAAATACAATAAGAATCCAATACAAATTGCATTTTTAAAATCTTGCAATAAATATATTGACTATTGAATATTGCAATGTGGCTTACGCAAATTACTAGTATTCTTGTTAACCTCTTACTACGCTAAATGCTTGTGTTACGAGTAGGTTCACGTCGGTAGTGCAATGGGTGGTATTCGAACCGGCAACCACATGATCGCAAATCCGATGCCTTGGACATTAGGCTACTCCTGCTTCAATTTATAAAGAACAAGTGGTACAAAATGTTACACAGAATCCTTAACTTTCATCGCTGTAACGTCTGACAAATATATACACTTATGTAATTGATACATAATCAGTTACGATTTAGTTTACTTGAACACGTGTTCGACGATTTTGTGAGAGTATAGAATAGGCGTAGAGCGCACGGAATAACATGTATGAAATCAAAACATAAGAAAGGTATTTAATATTTGATTTTTTTTATGTTTGTGTATGGAAATTTTATTCCCCAAGTTCACCCATCGTTGTCCTTATTTACGATATAGATGAGAAATGTCAATCTTAATACATAATTATGTTTCAAAGAGTGAGCGAATCATGGTGCTGTCCGTGTATGTTATTGAGCTTTAAAAAGTTCTTAATTCAAATGATTATTTTTATTTACATTTGTAGAAAATATCAAGGTGTTTTATACGCACATTCGTTCATACTCGTTACATAAATTCAACTACCTAGTCTTTACTCTACGGCCGCTGTATCTTGGCGGGTTTAAGAAGCGACACAAGATATTGCCGTCTCTTTCTCACCCACTGTTTATGTGTACTTGCATCTCACGCAAACTGTCTTGTATCTTTTTTCAGACTCGCCAAGATTATTGTATTCAAAATAATTTTATGAATATGTTAGTTTCAAATAGCCCGATACCATAAGGTATATTCAAATCGAAGCTTGTCTGATTCATACTCAGGGAGCTAAGTAAACACTAGCAAACCGTCTGAGAGGAAGACAGATGGCACCGCGGCGCACACTAATACGTGCGATTGCCGCTCAAATGGCGCACTGAATCAATGTTACGAGCAGATAGTTTGAGTAAACGTACAACTGAAATTAACTATATTGGAGTTATACCTCACTGGAGAGCACTACGCTGCAGTAAAGGTTAGAGGTCAAGTCAGACGAGATGGACTGCTACGTTCTAGACGTATTTAAGTTATGACGAGTTGTTAACAAGAATTATGGAGGATAAAATAATTTTATTGAAATAAATGTAATTTTAAACGGATTCTATCTCGGTATATTTTGATTTTAGTTCCCAACGTTTCAACACCTTTGCAGGTGTCATGGTCACGGGCAGACTGAACTTACTAAAGTAGTTTTAATTCTTTGTATAGCATTCGCGAAACCTCAGAAAATGTGACTATAGAAACTGTTTATACCTTATAAGTAAATCTTTATACTGAATAGTTGACATAAAATACCTTTGATTTGCAAAATGTTTCTTTAGATAGTGTAAAACAAACTCGCAAACGCTGTCTGTATGCATTGATCTTTTAAACGACGCAAAGGATTTTAATGCAGTTTTTAGCCATGTATAGAGTGATTTTAGATGAAGGTTTTTGTGTGTAATTTCAGGCATTTATACCGTGCGAAGCCGGGGCGGGCCCACTAGTAAAATATGTATAAATAACGCGGTAGTTTATAGTTTATCAATTTTACTTAAATTATTTTAACGTAGAAATACTATTTACAACAAAGTCAAAATACTGAATCACCATTGTCAAATAATTATTAAAACATAACAACCGATTTAGTTCACACGACTTCACTAAACGACTCAACAAGTATAAAAAACTTGACAAAAGACCCATTTCATTCACTCATTCAAATAATCTATTAGACAACAATATTTATGTACAACACTTAATAAAACGCCATAAAAACTTGTACAGTTCACGTAATATCAATATAATAACATTCTTGCCTCGGGCTTAACGTTGAGCTCAGTTAAGGTGGTGTGCTACAGGTCAATTCGTACGACGTAGTAAAATGTTCGAGACTGGTTAAACCCATCAAATATGCAGTCATATTGTACTTACCATTATTAAGAGCGTCATTACCTAGACGTAAACATTGTTATATAATTATAAAAATAAATAATCAACATCATTGCAATTTGTATCTAGAACTAGTATTGTTATTTAACGTTGTAGTCTATTATTTTCTTCACTGAATATCAAACCCAAATTATACCAGTCGACTATATATATTATTTTAATACAGGTAATTTAAGTTTAAACTTTAACACTATATATCAATTGCTTCGGCCTTCCGTGAAAATATTTGACTTAATTGATTAAATTGTAGACCACTATATTTGACATAAAACCAGTATTATACCACCTTTATAAAGCTTCCTGACTGTTCGAAACAGTGAAGAACGTATGTAGTATTACAAATTGTTTTGTTACATTAGCTTAATATAAACACGAAAAGCGTAAGCACCAGCAATTAATAATTTTGGACGTGGGTTTAATTTGAGATACCTAGGGCCTATTTCACCATCATCAGATAACTTTATTCGAGGAATAATTTTGAAAATTTGACAGTTGTTTCATACAGAAACTGTCAAACGTCAATTTTATTCGTCGACTAATAGTTATCTGACGATGGTGAAATAGTCCTTTAGTCTCAAAAACTTGTTTAATATCTTGCTAGATAGTATGAATTAAGAATATCATATTAATTGTAAGGTTAATTACAGACGTTACATCAATTGTTCAAATAGGTTCTAGATATGAATAAATCTATCTTCTAATATATAAAATTTTCGTGTCGCGATGTTTTTGAACAAACTCCTCCTCCACAAAACGGCTGGACCAATTTGTATGAAAATATGAATTTTTATGTGCATATCGGGTAGGTCTGAAAATCGGCCAACATAACCATAAGTGATAGGTTTGGCCCTCTCCAGTTTTTTTTTAATATGGCAGTACAACGTTTGCAGGGTCAGCAATGATGACGTTTCAACACCTTTGCAGGTGTCATGGTCACGAGCAGACTCCTGCAAAGGTGTTGAAACGTCGGGAACTAAAATCAAAATAAACCGCGATAGAATCCGTTTAAAGTAGTAGTAGTAGTAGAAGTAGAAGTAGTGTATAATGATGACGTTTCAACACCTTTGCAGGTGTCATGGTCACGAGCAGACTCCTGCAAAGGTGTTGAAACGTCGGGAACTAAAATCAAAATAAACCGCGATAGAATCCGTTTAAAGTAGTAGTAGTAGTAGAAGTAGAAGTAGTGTATATTCGCGTAAACCTCAGAAAACAATATATTATAATTATAAAAAATAATTCTTACAATAAAGTACTCGTAATGTTACAAGTAACATTTTCATTTACTACTAACTAGTGGTTCAACCTTTGTAAAATCCTTTATGCAAATAAAAGTTTATGCTTTACTTGTATGATCAATGAGTAACATTAGTGGGTCCTTTATGTAAGATAAACAATTAAAATTAAATTAAAAATTAATTTTTTTTTATTTCAGGCAGTAAGTCCAATAGGGTTAGTAAACATCAAAAAACTGAGAGGCTAATGTTAGTACTTCAAACAATGCAAAGAAGATTTTTTTTTGTACTTTTGGCGTCTATCAATATTAAAATATGTTTCTTACCCCTAGCAACAACTTATTTAACCCACAAAACATTCCCACAACATTGACTGCGACGTTATGGCGTCCATAAATAATGGCGGAGCACGTGCCACAGCACCATAATCGTTACACTAATTAATCAGCTGCGCGGCTCGCGTTCTCAAATGCGCCTGCGCACGCCGCCTAATCAATTCTAATGTGGCGCGCATTTGTTTAATGTATTTCTTTTTAAATTTCGTTCAGTATTTCTCCTGGTTGATAGAATTTAAGAACAGTTTCTAAATTGCTTGATGTTGTGCATCTATAAGAATTAATTAATATATTAAGTGTTAAAGTGTTATCATACTACAAAAGAATAAGCAATTTAACTACCACGTATAGTTTTTTTAACGAACCCAAATCCTAAAACTCTTATGTGATATTAAAACATTTTTTTTTATAATAATAATATATGAAACCAGAGCGATAATCCAATTTATGTAAAACTCAAAATCACGCCACATTAAATATAAAGCATAAACAGAAAAACATTAAACGAAATTGAATAAAACAATTCTAATGCCGAATTCCTTTAGTATAAGGCTTTATTTTAAAGCGAAGCCTCGCAGGTGGTTAGCTAAATTGAGATGTTCGTTAACTCTAATAGTATGTATCTCGTCAATCGTTCCCTGTTATTTCTGTCGCCCAAGAACTGCACTCCTGGTCACTGCTCCCACTTCTTAATATAAGGTCTTAGTATGTGTTATGGGAAATTCTGGTGAGATGCATTTGTTTTTTGAAAAATAATGAGCTCGAATTTTAATGATTTAAATAATAGGTATAAATAAAATTAAAAAAATAATGGAGCTTTTTAAAGGAACCAATATGTATCTTATCTAATTTATTCACTGCAAGAAGTTTTTGTAGTGTTTTTAATAAAATTACGTTACGGGAATTACGTTCGATCTCATGCATTTAACTTTTAAGGCTTTAAGGGAGTCAGCATGAGTTCGCTTTAATTCCCGTGACGTAATTTTATTAAAATCATGCAACGCGATTGTTTAAAAATGTTTGTAGAGTATTAAAAGTTGTCGGTAATGATTTTAGCTATAACCATTAAATAAGTTTATAATAGCTAACTTTACGGGTTTATGTTAGGGTTAGTTCAATTTAACACAAACGTTTTTGGCAACAGTCTCCAATTAATGTTTATTTTGTTGATTTCTTTTAGTTTCTTTTAGTTATTGTACCTACAATATACTTACATACCTACCATGCATACTTTTAAGTAATTGTTACACTATTGTCTTTAATTTGTACTCTTTGATTTTGTCACGATGCCTGTATAAACAATAGTTGGTGAAGCAAATAAAATATAATCACTAAATGAATAAAGACATATTGTTATTACGTTTGTGTTCAATTTATTTTCAATTGAGTAAAAAATCTCCAAGGCGTCTGAATTGAAGGAGATTTTAAATTGAAACTGTGAAATCTGACTTCAGACTTCACAGTAAAGTCACGAAAACGATTTCCTAACATTTGTCTCCATCCAAAACGGTTTGCGGAACAGTTTGGAACCACCCCACTTATGCAAATCCCAGTCAATTACTACAAAGGAGATTGTTGGAGCTCTTCGCGAGGCAGGTCGTGCGATGCCTTTTCGGGTTGCTCTCGAGTGAGTCTATTGTCCGTCAGTCGGTGTGTATGTGGATACGGGTGTGTTAATTAATTGGTATCAGTATGGAAGGGTCTTGTGTCGATAGATGAAGGAAAGTAAAAATGATATATTTACTGTTAATACGAATGAAAATTATGTTTCCTTAAGAATTGGGTATTTTTTATTATATAAGTTACAAAAATAAGTTACGTTAAGTTCTACTCCCTTGTACTACTTAAGTTAAAATATTTTTTTTTTTAAGGATTGGTATTTTTTGTTAGTTTTAAGCCGACTTAATCCTAGGATGTATGGCTTATTAAATAAATGACATTATAAAAAAGCTACAAAAATACGAATTCATCATCTGTGAAACGTTCAACTTTCTAACCATCTTGGTTTACGAGATACAGTCTAGTGATAAATGGATGGAAGGCAGAGTCTTAGTAATAGAGGCCCGTTTTATCCTTTAGGTACGGAACCCTAAAAAATTAATTTTATTTATTCTTACAATTTATTTTGTCTTTTAATGACATAAATTGTCACCAATAATCACAAAGCAAACACGCTGTCATCATTACATAACATTCTCATAGTAAGGTCGCTTCACACCGGCTGTCTAAGCCGCAATTAACGTTTCAAGCGCGTCAAACAAATTGGCTTGTCATGGCAACAGGCTCGTGTGGGGCGGCCGTTACTTTACCAATTGACAGTTTGATGGGTACACGCAAATTGTGGGAAACATCATTTTTAACTAGGCTAGGATTCTAATGGCAATATTAAAAAAAATCTCATACTTTCACGAAATTATAATTTAGGGATTATTTGGACAGCCCTGTTGGTTTAGTGGTTAGTGACCCGGACTGCTAAGCTGGAGGTCGTGGTTTCGTTTCTCACCCAGGACAAATTTTTGTGTGAAGAACACGATCATTTGTTCTGTGTCTTGTGTCTATCTTAATCAGTTGTCTGGTTGCTATAGGATTGGCTCTGCCTAGTTTGGGATAAGATAGCCGTGTGTGAGTTGTCGCAAGATATTATTTCTGCATTTTTTGGCTAAAATTGTGTCAAATGATGGATATATCTTATTTGTATCTACTCTACTTTTTTAATTTCTATTGAGTTATAAATCACACATAGATAATTATAAATTACTTTGTTATAATTACATTAAATATATTGTAATAAAAATAGTATTCTTTTAAGCGGCTCTCCTTTATTTAATTGGGACAATCACTACATAGTATAAAACAAAGTCGCTTTCCGCCGTCTGTCCCTATGTACATCTGCTTAGATCTTAAAAACAACCCACCAGATTTTGTTATATACACGGTATAATACACGTACAAATCCGCGGCGGGCCTACTAGTATAATATATGTACAACATGATAAAATTAAAATTTGTGATGTGCATAGCACGCTCATATCGATAAAAAAATTATTAACCGACTCGCTGCCTTTTAAGACATAATTAGTTATTAAAATACTAAATAGTTATTCATAAAAATTGCTGCGTAACCCAAAACCCTCGTTATTATGTCAAGGAACATTAATTACTACTAAACGCGTAGAGCGTATAATTAATCTTAACGTGTATTGGCATATTATTTTTAACTGTAAACTGATAATTATTAGATCCCCTTGACATTTTACTTTTTTTTACAAAAATAAACACTCCGATAAACGATAGAGTGTTACAACAAAATATAGAAGTGCGTACGTGTTATTTTAATCGATATAATATATTTAACTCGATAAGCCGTATAAATACAGGTCATTCGATTTATAAATCAAACTCGAAATCGATTTCAACAAGTGGCTATTAATTAAGTTGTAGTTAGATTAGAAATTAGATAGAGCAACGGTTGGGCGGCGACGTAACTTAATATATGGGATCTATTATTAAAATTATCTGAACGTTAAAGTGATCACAACAGTCGGAACTAAGGTGTGAACAGTGAAACTCGATGCCACTCAATATTTTTTCAAACGTGTAATTATGTTATTTTAAATTGCCTTGACTATCTTCGGGAAAACTCTAACTGTTTATTAAAAGGTTACGAAACATCAGCACCTGTTGGTATTTTTGTAAAGTATATACGTGGTTCAAGGTTATTTTGAGCATTTAGGTAATCTTTATTATTATTACTATTTATTACTTTAGAAAAATGGGCACCTCTAAAGTTAGCGCGTTGATGTCTTTTGTATGGGCAAATTGTGTTTTTTATTCCTTCACAAAAATGCTTATATAATCTTAGTGTTACGGGGCGTTACTAAACTACAATTGCCTTCAAATTATTTAAACATACAACATTCGATCACATACACTTAATACCTAAATAAATCATACATTCGGATTGATTAGCTGTCAACATTGACAAATAAAAATTGCGAAGTAAATATGAATGAAATATTATATTTCTTTTCATTAATCTATCCATCTATAATCTGAAACTGCGGTCGGGATGATTAAGTCATCAATTTTAATTATAATACGTTGGCAGGGCTATGCTCGATGACTTTGGTTTCGAACAAGCGTTGTTTAATTCAATGTTATCTGTAATGTCGCAATACTTGCTATATGACCAGCAGAACGGTGAGCGTGTAAATTGAACTGAGTTTAGTAATTGTTCAGGCCCAATATAAGTGATAGGTTCACTTATATTGACCGGAAGTTAAAATCAGGAACATAATTTTTGGACCAGGTATAATTTTATTTTTTCATGGTGTTCACTATAATGACTGAGGGAAAGAAGTAATAGTAGTCGATGTGATTGACGTATGTACTTCCGATTTTGTGAAAAAACAAATAAATTATATTCAAAAAGGGAAGAGATAGAAATGTTTCGTATTATTTGATATAATTATGTAATTATTTTTATAATTTAACTATGGAACACTACAATTTACTAGTTTTTAGAGTTTAATTAAGTTTGAGATGTTTGGAGCAAAAAATAATTTATTGTTACACGTTTTCAGGCTCTTATGAAACATTCTATAATAAACAATAATGTTCAAGTATCATACACAAATCATGTAATGACGTGTTGATGTCTCTTGGACATAACTTATGGTTTTCTAATTGAAAACAAATACACATCAGCTGTTGTCAATCAATCACTCTTGCAATTACTTAGTTGTGTAATTTTTATCCTATCAATCTTAAAATTGAAGTTTATACTATGTTGTAATACGTATTATTATGTTTCAAGGGTTTTTGCGAAGCGTATGATATATAAATATATATCTTTGAGGGACCCGTACCCAATAGAAAAAGAGGGAACCCTAATAAGTTCACTTTGTTTTCCGTGTGTCCTCCTTTGGCCCGTCTGTTCGTCAAGACCTACTATCTCAGGAACATGTGTAGGTATCAAGTTAAAATAAATTAAATTTTAAATCTACAGTCCCTTAATGCTGTACAAAAATTAAACTTTTAAGTTAAAAAAAAAGTTTTTAGTGTTTAAATATCAAAAAACATATACTGTGACACCCTATAGTCAATTAAGTCCTGTGAAGCAGTCAAAGCCTGCGCAGGCTAACTACCGAAGACATAATAAAAAAATCTATAATCAAGTATTTACAAAATAACATCGACCTCTACTTGCTTCAAAAAACATTAAAGTTTAAAGGTATTATGTATTGCATTGAACTTAGACTAGACTATACGTTAAAAACATTCGTAAGCTTATATCCTAGTCTACTTCCGTGTCACCATTATCCGTATATAAAGAAACATTTAACCACAAATGGTTGCAACGATATACGAAAATGTACCATACTGTTTTAACATAGAGTTGAATTTGAAAATGTAAAAATCAATGTGCAAGTGTAGTGTGGATGAATGTACAGTCAGCAACATAATTTGATGAAAACGATTAAATTTCAAAAACATCCAAACGCAATCAAATTTAATAAATTTAAAAATATCATAGCGTTAACACTTCGTGGATTAATTCTTCGTATAGATTTCTAGTCGAAACTTTAAGTTATGACTTTTTAATTGTAGTGTAGTTTTTTTGTAAAACTGATTGTGTTCTAAAACTGTTTTTGCTGACAGTACATTGATGAAATCATCACTACCGGTTGTATTGACCTTTCGCTTTGCAACTAAATATAATTTTTTACATTAAAACAATTGAAAGTGTAATCGGTACTTCAATATAAGGTCATGTACGACTGCGATTGATGTCCAATACTTTTTGTTCAATTTTATTGTGAGTGTTGAGTAATTATTGTAATTGTGTTTGTAATAATGAGTAAATAATGATTTATAAAAAAAGACTTTATTATAAATCATTTAGGATCGAAAATAGATTGTTATTATTTTTGACTCTGAATATATTTTTTTCCTTAGCCTACACTGTCCCACAGCTGGGCAAAGGCCTCCCTAAGTCCTTCCATACATCCTTATCCCGTGCCACCTCGAATCAGAACGCGCGGTACACTCTGAATTATTTTAAGATCAATTTACTACATGCAATATATACAATATACTCAAACTGGCCTCAAACCCAGCTCAGTCAATGCAGGCCACTTTTATTATTAAAACAAAATTGCCTCGTTCGCTTATTTGACACTTACTGGTTGGTAATGTTCTTATCATTTGTGAAAAAGTTTACGAATATTTTTAAATAAAAATTACATTCCTTATTTGAACATGTCGGTATCCGCAGCAAATAAAGCGCGGTTAAATAGTATATTAATTTTTATTCGAATGTTTTATTTACGTACAACAAATAAAAAAGTATGGCCATGTAATATCGTAAGTTTTTATTATAGACGTTTGTATCAAAAATAAGGTTCAATGTTGCTTCCATACTTGTATGTTTTCGTAAATATATATTATTATCTTAACTGAACGTTGAATACCAACTTGTTGCAGGATATTGTAGGCTCTTATAGTATGACTAGTTGACGCGAAACGAAGTTGTGCCATATTAAAAAAAACTGGATAGGGCCAACCCTATCATTTAGGGGTACGAAAAAAAAGATTTTGGCCGAATGTCAAACCAACCAAATATGCAAACAGAATTTCATACAAATTGGTCCAGCCGTTTCGGTAGAGTTTGGGAACAAACACCGCGACACGAGTTTTTTTTTTTCATTAGATTAAGGCTCAAGCACATATCAGCACGCTTATACTCTGCGTGTTAAATATATAAGATTTTCTTAATAGGTTTCTCTTTACCAATAGTGTACTTCAAAATCCGACATAATCTAAGAGTAACTTTCGTAATGCTACTTTACTTACATCAGTAAGCCTTCATTTCAAAAAGTACTCAGTAATATTGTGATTTAATGCATTTTTTATCACACTAAAATATTGTTTAACAAAAGCGCTTTTATTAAAAGACTACGAGTGATTACCTTACATCACCAAACACGTAAGAGCTACCTATAAAACTAAACAACGGGAGAACTATGAATCGCCTTCAAAACAATAATCTATTACGATACGTGATTGATAAACTTTTAACTAACAACAAAGAAGTATAATACACGTGTACAAGTCCACGTCAAACGTCTTTCATCGATTCGAATCGGCCATTGTATCGAATCTTAAACGCATGTCGAAATCGATTGTATCAATCGATTTGAATAAAAAATAATAATTATTTCCGACCTTACCCAAGGCGTTAATTGTTGCTAGAATAGTTTACTGACAATTAATTTAATTAAGAATGTTGTAAAGTTATGTTGTTGAAGTGGTCTAGTAAGGGAGGTCAAGCCTGAGTAATATAGACCAGGTAATTGACCCTATTTCAAGTTTATTGGATTGTGCCAAAATTTTGATTTTGTTGAGTGTTAATAGTATTAAAGGGTAATGTTCATAAATCTGTTTGGTTGTCAAGTATTGATGATTATTGCTGTCCGCCATATTTGATTTAATTTAATCTGTTTAATTTAAATGTCCTTTGTATTATTTAGATAAATACTTCTCTTGTAATTAAAACGAGTAGTACCGTATCATTAATCGTTCGCTGTATAGTAAAATTATTTTGTGATACCTCACACACAGTCGTCTGATCTGAACTTGTATTATGGTAACCAGACAACTGATGAACATACTTATATTTTTATATACGTAGGTATATATTTAATATGTATAAATAGCACCCAAATATAGAACAAATAATCTTGCTCATCGCAAAAATATTTGTCCTGGGTGCGAATCGAACCCACAACCTCCAGTTTAACAGTCAGGGTCACTTACCACAAGACCAACAGTCCAGTATGTTATATAAGACAGTAATAAATACAATACATATTTTAATTCCTTTATTATCTCAAGTAAAATTATATATCAGCGATTCCTATTATCAATTCAAGGTTCGATGCAATAGTCGTAAGAAACGAACAACGTTTATTAAAATAATATTCAATTGTGAGGTTGGTACGTAATAATAGTGAACTAATGTTGCCATAAATCTCTTGGGGCGTATGGTATGAATAGGACCCAGATTGCTTGGAACCTTGACCTACAAACCAGCTAGTTTGCTACCCGGCTTCGCTTGCAACCAGATCTGGTCGTGTAAAAGCTTCTCGCTAAGTGAAATTGTGTTTGGAATATGATTTAGTGTACTGGTTACGCACTGCTTTTTGATTTTGTATTAGAAATTCTGTAACGGATTGTTATAAATGAAGAAGGTATTTAATGACCAACCAATATTATTGGCACATTTTAATTAACATTGATAAAAAATATGGGTACCGAAGCCCATATTTTTCGCGCGTATTATCGCGGTAAAATTTAAACTGTAGTTTTCCTCGAATAATGAGCTATCTAACACTAAAATAATACTTCAATACACACCAGTAGTTCTTTAGATTAGCTCGTTCAAACTACCAAACATACTCTTTATCTTTATCTTTATAATAAAATAAGGTATAGATTATAACAACTGTCAGTTCTATATGCTACTTTTTATGAAAAGCGATAATTATGAAAAATATTTTAGAAAATGTTATTAAATATTGAAAAAAAAAGATATAAAATTATTAACATTTTAATGTATTCACTCCTTTTATAATATTCAATACAATTATTAATAAAGGATAACAAAGACATTAATAAATTATAGAGCTTTGAAAGAAAGTACCCGCGGCCATATTGTGTTACAGAATGATATATGAAGGCTTCATACACAAGTATGTAAGTATGTATGTTACGTAAGTGAGAAGTAGCATAATAATATTGTTCGAGATTATGAAATATTACTTTCAAAGCTAAGTTTTTATAACTTTGGCTTATAAGTTCGATTTCTGGTTAAAATTGATAAATACTAGTGTCATAGAGATTATCTGTGAATGAGTTCTTTGAAAATGTAACAAAATTATAATTATTTATTTGTATCATTCATGATATTCGTTATCTTGGATTTTGTTCTGGCATCTGTCTAGCCTTTTCCCAAGCTATGTTGGTCGGCTTCCAGTCTTACCGGATTTATCTGAATACCGTATTTTATATGGAGCGACTGATCTCCACAACCCATTTTAGTGAATACAGTATCCCATAGTAAGACTGGTTGTCAGAATCGTAATGACTTAACGAGTGCACGAAAATCACGTTATGACAATTGGGACCAATGACAAAACAAGCTTTCCGAGGCATGCAGGGGTCTCGGTATCATTACAAATGGTCACCTATCCACGGATGAACGCGAGCGCCGCTTTACCATTATTTTTGATTACACCTACGGCTTACACTTAGCCACGAGCCCCTCTTACACTAACCACGGCTTTTTTTATATTTAAAATACTCACTGGCAGTAAACAATCTTAAATGTACTTCACATTAATTTTTAGGTGTCAAAACAGCATGGTACAATATCTTGTAACGAAATTTTGCCCTCTTAAAGATACAGTACCTGGATGACCGAGCTTTGCTCGTCCTTACGGACATTTTCTGAAAATGAATCCTAGCTAGATCATTCTTAATTTCATGGATATCGTTGGAGCCCTTTCCGAGATTCAGATTATGTATATAGGCACATATATACAATAATTACTCGTTCAAAGATATAAATAACTAGCTTTGCCCCGCGGTTTCACCCATGTAAGTTTTACCCGTTCCCATGAATTATACAGTAAATTTTCCATAGTTATTAATGTTTATTTTGCTATTCGGAACAGAGACGAATCCAACAAATTAAGGATCATGAAAATCGGTCCACCCGTTCTCGAGTTATAAGTGTTGTAACAAACCCGACTTTGTTTTATATATATAGATAACAAGTACCTACTGTAAAACAATAATATTATTACTAACCTATTTAAACTAATTAATTATATTTAGGCAGCGTACTATCGGCACCTGCTTCGCTACAAGAGGTTCCTTGTAATTTCCTACCTGTTTTAAAATTTAAATTATATGTTAATGTGACATGGTCGTGGACGCTAATTGGATTAACTTAAGTATAACTACTTATGCATGTGTAAGTGTTGACTTGGTGATAGCGGAGTGCTAATGTTGTTTGTATCGTTTAATGATTAGTTAGACTGGTTTACGTCACTGTGTCCGTCGTGTTTTGTTGAATTGTGACGTACCATGTATCGTTCATATTTAATTGTGCATTTACGAAATAAGAACCTAAATTTTTTATAATGTATTATTTTATAATTTTGAAATATTTGAGATGGTTTGAAGATTATTATAATAAAAACCGGCCGATACATGTCACACTGCTGGGCACTGGCCTCTTTCCATATAGAGAAGGAACGAGCATTGATCACCACGGTTGCTCAGTGCGAGTTAGCGATTTTTTTGGAATCCAAGTTTCCTCACGATGTTTTCCTTCATCGTTTGTCACCGGTGTCTTAGAATAAGAAATTTATCTTTGAAAAAGACACATTGGTACTTGCTTGGGTTTGAACCCGAAACCATGTGTACACGACTCCGGTCATTGAACCGCTAGGCCACTATGACTTATCGTTGAACAATACTGCGAAGATATTGGAAGGACTTGATGTTTACAATGAGGTTTTTGCTAAGAAACGGACATGAAATAATTATTAAATAGTTGAAAAATACAAAAGTGTACGCCTCATAATCTCATTCATTACAATAAAATTGAGATTATTTGTAAATAATAATTAAACTACATCGAATTATACCGTGAAACGTAATAGGCTTCTATTCCTCAAAATACTGAAGCCTATAAAAAAAAACCAACTCGATAAGTGAAGTGTTTCGCTCGTTATCGTGACCACAAGATACGGGATCCGTACATACAGACACACGGACGTCCAAGACAGAACTTTTTTAAACAATTTTTTAATTAGTTTAATAATAAAAAGAGATTTAAAAATATCATGAGTGTTAAAAATAGGGTTTTTTCTCAACATTTGTTTATTTATATTCAATTATAATAGCAATAAAGAATAAAAAAAGTGTAATTTTAAGTTGGAGAATCACTCGGTGTGCGTAAACTGACAGAAATACCCACCTCAACGCTTCGCTTATGAGGCGTGCAATACAAAAACTTTTGATCTAGATTTGATGTGATGGTAGTCAAAAATGTTAAATGCCAAAATATTTTTATACACAGAACCAACGGTATTTAATGTTTACTCATGGATATATTATACTGTAGAACCTTATGTAGAATACTAATCGTATGCCTAGACCAATCGATATAAGTAAACTAGTTTTATTTACGCACCCACTTAAACGTTTAAAAATAAAAGTGTTAGTCTTCCCGCAGCACATCACTACACGACAGGTACACCACAATTTACTGCCTACTTCAGTAATTATGACTAATTATAGTGCAATTGTAAACGAACAAACAATTGCGATACATCGGTAATAGGGCGCTAAGTGTCGGTACCGCTCCCTGCGCCCGCGCAGTGTAATCATACGTTGATGCGCAAACGCTTATCACGATTACCTTAAGTTCGATTTGCAGGCTTCGTTGGGTATTTGTCGTGATTGTATAGCTTCGTTAATTGTAGGGATTTAGGTGACTCTGTTTAGACAGATAGCCATCAAAATTATCGTGAGAACGTTTTACCTATGTCCAAAGACAACGGACGGGCCTGTTGATCTAGTGGTTAGTGACCCTGACTGCTAAGCCGGAGGTCGTGGGTTCGATTTCCACTCAGGACAAATCTTTGTGTGATGAGCACGATCATTTGTTCTGTATCTGGGTGTAAATTATCTGTATGTATTTATAACTATATAAGTATGTTTATCAGTGGTCTGGTTGCCATAGTACCGGCTCTGCCTAGTTTGGGATCAGATGACCGTGTGTGAGCTGTCTCGAAATATTATTATTATTATTTATTAATAGTCCAGTCGAGAAATCTGCAAGGTGTCTATCAATGCAAATATAGGGTTTTTTTGGGTCTGGAGTTTTGATGTATTCTTTAAATTTTTTGATCGTTCTCCATCAGAAACTTCAAGAAAATAAGGTCTCAATCTGAGCCAGTAAACATTAACTTGCAACCATTACACAGTCAAACATTAATGTGATCTTACAATAAACTACTATAATAAAAAAAATACAATTGTTATTTTTATTAAGAATACAGATCATCCTTAAAACAGTTGTTTTCATAAGTTTTAGTAGTGTTAATCCAAGTTTTATATTTTCTAATTCCAGGTGAAAACAAAATAATGGGCACCTTTTTTTACAACCTTGGTCGATCAATGCTTTTTGCTTTTCTATGAAAACATAAGAAAGTTATGAATACCATTTTCCAACTTTAAACAATTATTTTTGCAGCCATAGTAATGTTTATCCGTGTTTTTAATAAATTCCTAATTCCGGGCAGAAACAAAATTAAACCTGCAACATATTTTAAGGAAATAAATCATTATTTCTCACACCGCTAATCAAAATATGCAATCGAGTTATCTGCGCATTGATCAAAAAACAATTTGTAATTGACCACTATATTTTAGTTGATACATGTCTGTTTTGAAATATTTATTTACTGGTTTTTAACGCCCAATAAAGATGGAGGTTATCAGATGCGATCAGTTTCCTACCAATTCGATGATCAACACGTTACGTAGAAATATCTATAGGTACCTATACAAAAATAATAAAGTGTAGGTATATTTGTTGTCTTTACGCGGTAATCACTAAAACTAACAGACATAAATGAATGTTTTTTAAAGACTATAGAACTGAAAAAACAAAACTAGTACCTGAGATTATCGCGTTCAACCAAACAAGCAAAAAAATTCTTCAGCTTTACTACTTAGGTTTATAAAATGAAATTCTTCATTAGTATAATAAAACAAAAGTTCTTTTTTAAACGAGCTTATTAATTCACCGGATAGAAAAGTCGGCTCAGAAAAAATCTTTTTGCATTTGTAAGGCCAATCCTAGAGGAAGGTTAGGCTATTTAACAGCACTTTACGTGCCTTGGAACAAAATTACAGCGAGTAAAACTGCGCGCCACAGCTAGTAATAATACATAATAGTAATAACCATTAATTTAAAGTTTGAAACTGATATAAACATTAGATTTTATCGGAATAATTATGATATCTTAATATTAATCGTATGGTTTTATATGTCAATCATTTGTAGGAAGTCGATTGGTAATGGATGGTAGCGCATTTTTGTGCAAGTCAATGTCGAATGCTTTGGAGATGTTCATGACGTCACTGATAACCCGATGACCGATCTACCAAACGGTGTTAATTAAGTGGTGAATTCATCATAGTTCTTTGTTTTTACAAAATTGTAGGACTCAGTTCCAAATGGTAATAATAATGGGACAAGCTCACACCCGGCCATCTGACTCCAAACTAGTCAGAGCCTGTACTATGGCAACCATACACTTTATTGATTTACTTATCCCCGAATTCTGAACGCTTATTAACTTTAACCGTTCTTCAATGTGTTAATGTATCTATGACTACTTCTCAACTTAAAGTGACAGAGACAGCATGAGAATAGACGGTGGCCTTAAACTGACTGTCATTTCTGAATTCGGCCAATTTTCACAAACATTCAAATCACATGCTCAAAGAACATCCAGACTTGGAACAAGCATTTGTGGATCACACAAATACTTGTCCCATGCGGGGATCGAACCCGCAACACGTCGCGCACAGTGGTAATTAGCGTGGTGACCTATACCAATCGGCTATCCGTGCAGTCAAAACAGTATTTGTTTGACAGCTTCAGTGCCCATTAAGTAAATTGTTAACAAAATTATAATAAAACATGAGAGTAAATGTCGCCTCCGGCAAATACTCGAACTAATGTAGCACTGTATGCTTTTGTATGAAAATATTCACAATAACGTATACAAATGTAATAATAATTATTCAAAAGCTATGGTATTTTGATAATACGATTGAATTGATGTAATTTTTGCAAACAAAAGTGGTAATTTCTGGCAACATTTAACAACAAGGTCAACTCGAGACGAATCGCAAATTGCCCGCACATAATATTTATTATAATTATTGTTGTTGAGTGTTATTTGGTTGGATACCAGTTTGGTTTATCATACAGCTATAAAATTTACTTGCAGGGTCCAAAAACAACTTTAAAGTACTGTTTTAACAAAAATATTATCTGATTTTTTAGATATGAATTACATTCGCATTTCTAACAAAAATAAGGTTACATCACACGACAAAATAATCTTTAAATATATCTATTTATTATAAAACTAAGCCCCTCGCCGCGTCTGACCGTCTGTATGAACGTGATAGACTCATAAACTGAAGAACGGATTTTCATATGATTTTTAACCCATTAGATAAGTGATTCAGTAATATAAGGTTTTACAGCAGGATACCAGTGTCAAGTCGGGGCATCGGGCGGTGCAGGCGGTGGTAGTCCTATGTATAAAAACAGGTAGGCACAGTGTGATAATTAGGTAAATTTAAAAGATTAAAAGTTCTGCCCTGCACTTAAATAATGTTACATGTATAATTATATCGGATATCATTAAACTATTTTTGTTATTTTTTGTTTATTTGTTACATACTTTGAGATAAATTACCTATAACTTATTACTGCTTCTTCTGCCTGGTTCTGCCTAGGTTTTTCCCAAGTTATCTTTATATATATAATTCTTCTGTGAGTGTGTATGTGACTGAACTCCTCCCAGACGGCTGGACCGATTATAATGAAATTTGCTGTGTGTCTTCAGGTGGATTCGAGGATGGTTTAGATTCACAATTTGGTCCAATTTGAAATGTTTTTTTTGTTTAATTTTTATCATATTAACATCGCGATTATTGACATTAAAAACGTAAGTAGGTAGTTGCCATGACGACCAAATTTTGTTGTTTTAGTACGATTTACTATCCTCCAGATCCTCCTCCATAGAGGTTATTTAACAATTAAATAAACAAAGTTGTCAAAACTCCTTGCAATGATATTAAAACTGTTTTCTTCTTTAAATATCAGGCTCGCAGACTTTTATGTTTTTTTTTCGTTTGTCTATTTGGTAGGTCTGAGAGTAGGTCGTAGGTTATATTATGATAAACAGGATGGATTTTTTATTGCCACCAGAAAGAAAGAGAGAAAGTACTCTCAATACTGAAGAATAGCAAATTAGACTCAAAGAAAACATTCTTTTATTTTTTTAAAGAAATAAATCTGCATTAAATTGATGTTTGAAAATACCTACGCTTTGCGGACCGGGAATCGAATGGGCTAAAATGCGAAAAACTAGCACCGTGTACTTTTTGGCATCAATCGATATTATATATAATTCAAGTGTCATGATGTTTGTCGGGGATGAACTCCGAAACTAATGAACCGATTTTAATGAAATTTGCACACCGTGTGCAGTTTGATCCAACTTGAAATATAGGATAGCCTACATCACAAATATAAAAAAAAATTGAGACCGCGGGCGGAGCAGCGGGAAACAGCTATAGATATATAAAAATGAAACCCGTTTTCCGTTGTCACGACATAGCATGAAAACGGCTGAATGGATTTAGCTGATTTTGATCTTGAAATGTTCGTGGAGATCCAGGGAAGGTTTAGAAGGTGTAAAACATAAATAATAAGTAAAAAAAAAAACTGTTCCTAAACTCGGGAATTACCTTAATTTATTTACTTTTGACAGAACGAAGTCTGTCCGGGCAGCTAGTTATATTATAAGTATGTTGGGGTCGGCTTCCAGTCTTACCGGATTTAGCTGAATGTTGTATTTTACAAGGAGCGGCTGCCTATCTAACCTCCACAGTCCATTTCTCGGGTAATACAGTATCCCATGGTAAGACTGGTTGTCAGAATTGTAATGACTTAACGACTGTCAAAGATCACTGTATGACAGTTGGGACCAACAGCCTAACGTGCTTTCCTTGGCTCGGAGGGGTCTCGATATGTTTACAAATGGTCACCCATCCATGGACTAACCGCGGCGAGGGCTTATTATAACGTTTATTATCGGTCAAACCGTACACTTAGCCACGAGCTCCTCAACTAATTACTATCAAGATTTTTGTTTCTTCTTTTTTATGTACATTACTACTGCATTAAAAAAAACTCTTTGTTACTTACTCGTATTAATATTGCATTACACAGAATGATTTATGGTAGCACGATAGACAGTCCTTCACAATACCATTACAACTGACTTCCGACAGCTGATTTTTATAACGCGGAGATAAATGATGTTTATATATTATGCTGAACATTAAAACAAATCATAATAAACAGCTTCCATGATATGGGTTTCAGTATGTTCATTGAGTAGGATTGTTACACACTAGTATTTCGATAAGTTAATTTTATATGGAGGGAAATTGTAAGAGCGCGGCACTGGCTTTTATCCCTATTTGTGGTGGCTTTTTTGTTTTTTTTTTTTTTATATTTATGTAAAAACGGTATTTTGATACTAACAATAGACCTTGACTATTTAATTGTAAAACTAAGGCTTATTTTCAATAAAAATCGTATCAAAGCTCTGTTCGAAAAAAAAGGAAAATAAAAAAAATGTACTGTTTTTTTCAAAAATATCACACTGCACATTGCGACCTTACTATGTCCATTTATGAATCCACTAATTATTTCACCAATTTGGCAATAGCCACAATTTTTCTTGTGCAACTATCCTAAAAAGTCAATGCATGGCACTTAGAAATCGTAGAACAAAACGGTTGTGTGTTAAGGGCCTATAAACCTTCGTCATAATACCTTTGCGATAATAGGCAATAATTTACAAATACTGGTGTTATTGTTTATGATATGTCACTAGTTGCATTCAATATATTCAGTTGAAACGACTTATTTGATACGGCGCTGGCTTACAATACTATTTATTTGCAATTTATTGAGAATTGGTATTAAAGTTGTCTATTACAAAGTGCGTTGTTTTGTTTTATAATTGACGAATATTATGTTTTAATTACAAGATGGATTAGTGTTCAAGCTTTAAAATAAACTTCTATCTGGATATCAATGTATACATTTTTTGTGTAAAAAGTAAAACACATTTTATTCATTTCTGTGGTGAATGTGAATATTATATACAATTTCCTTTCACATGCGCTAATAATTATAATATTTTTGTTTCTATAAATTTGTGTGTACATAAATAATATTTGATATTTTTTTTTGTAATTATTGTATCATTTAACATTCTTACTAAGACAAATTAAAATAAAAGTAAAATTTATGAAATTTAGTTAAAAAACCTTTCACTTTGTCAAGACCTAAAACCTTATTAAATATTCCATCAAATTCACAAATAAGCTGTTTATGTAGACTGACGGACAGCCGATGATTACCGTTAATTATTTTGTTTAACATATAATTATAGACTTGGTGTGGGAAAGCAGGGGTCAAGAAGTGACAATAGCCCAGGGGTTTTAGTATCGGCAGTCGATAAGTAAGATCGTGAGGTCACAGGTTCAGTTGCACGCAATTCGCCCTAAGGGGTACGAACAGAAGTTAATATTACGTCAATATCCGCCGGCAGTTTTAGTATCGTGTGTTAGAAAGCTAGCTAATAATGCTACTGACACTTTTCAGTAGAAAATACTAATAATAATTCTTTGAATAGTATACAAAAACGCTTTTGTGTATAGAAAAAAACAAATGACAATCCACAGTGTCAAATGCAAAATAATAATAATATCTTGCGACAATATCACACACGGCCATCTGATCCCAAACTAGGCAGAGCCTGTACTATGGCAACCAGACAACTGATAAACATACTTATATAATACATACATACTAAATACATACATATTATTATTGATAAATTACACCCAGACACAGAACAAATGATCGTGCTCATCACACAATGGTTTGTCCTGGGTGGAAATCGAACCCAAGACCTCCGGCTCAGCAGTCAGGGTCACTAACCACTAGACCAACAGGCCCGTTGAAAATTCACAACCGACATCCATAAAACACAAAATCATAATCCAACAAAAAAACAAAACACTCGCGTAATTTCAAAACAAAATTACGGGACAGCGCGTAAAGGCATAACAAAACGCAAATAACTGATCGGCAACCAGTGCAAGTTAATTAAGCTGGAGAAACGATCTCACATATCAATAGTTCCCAGGGTGGTATGCAAAAATTGTTGAGAAAATACCACGGGAGTGCGTGGTCGATAATTCGAGGCCTGCTGGTAATTTCACCATTTAGAACGATAAGACTGGGAATTGTAATTGTCTGAATATCAGTGTTACGCACACCGACTTGAGCTGTGACTCACCACTTTTAGTTAGCTGAGAAATATTGTTTTTTTAAACACGGCTAATAATTCACATTGTATTTTATGACGCGTTATTTTTAAGTATTTCGTAATTTCGGAGTGTGACGCCAATGTCAAAGCAATAAGGTACAATTATTGATTTTTACAGTAGTGAATAGTTAAAACATTTGCACAAAAATGCAAATGAATTCTTACTAAAAGTGATGGCAACATTTATACAGCACGAAATCAAAATATTTATCTAAAAAGCTTCAACAAAAATGTATTTAAAATATATATAATTTTAGAAATTTATTTAAACAAATCTCTTACAAAAACTAAACATAAAAATAATAAAAACGATTTGTTAAATACAAAAACCCGTCCAAACAATTGCCGAAAGACTAAAACAAGTCTATAAAAGTTTTTTGCTCCTCGGAAGTACCATATTAATTTTTATAGCCCATCATTGTCATAAAACTGGCCATCTATCAGATGCCAATAAAACAACAGAGACTAAACTATGGAGTCAGGAATCATCGAGAAGCGAGCACAGCGAAATCATATGCAAAATGCGTTTCCCACGACCCACGGACAATCGAACGTTTATCGAGTTGGCTGGACCCCTATTCTTTATCGATATAACTTCATTTCTAAACTAAACTAAAATATGACACTAGGACTATAACTACACTCAAGATATTTATACGATAAAAGGTGGTTATTTATTTGCGAATATAGGTGTTAACATTATTTTTTTTTCAAAGTTATGTAATTCCAATATAATGACGATTTATTTTTAATTTAATTATTAAATAAAATATTTTGAATATAACCATGTACCTACCTATGTTTTATAATAAATGTACAACATTATAACTTAACATCAAAATTAACAAATAATATATGCTTTAAATAAATTTAGGTACAAGTTTAATTCCCGTTTAATTATTATTTTTTCCAGTAAATAATCAGTGACACTATAAAAAGCTGTGTATGCTAAAAAGTTTCGCAATTTTTTTTAAACTCATAATATTCAAGTCTTAAAGATATTTTTTTTAATAAACAAATTCGACGTTTGACGTTTTTAATTATGTAATAAATAAAATCTAATGCGGCTGCGTAAATATCGACCAATAAACAATAAATCAAATTAATATGCCCCAGAAATTGATTAATTAACATCAATCTCATTTAAACGTACTACGTTTGGATATCGTTATCATAAATCTATCGGTGTTCAAATGTTTATCTTTGACAATTAAGCTATTCCATTTTATCTAAATCGTTTTTAGCGCGATAAAAAATATTGACAGCACTTAAATGTTGAATAAAAATAAACTACAATTTGAGAACATTATGAGGTACGCCCATTCTTCAATGTTAACGTACAAAACAGTTAAAAAAATAATTTCACCTTTATTTTTTATTGAAATAATGTTGATGTTAAAGTGAAGTGTGTGAAGGTCTTTATATGATTTGATTTATGTTTATTTATTGATTTTAACTAGATAAGCATTTTCTTTAAGACATCTTCAAAAGATGTTTCGGTAATATTAATGCTTAGTTTTTTAGATGATCAGTTCGTATATATCTCGTATCGATACCAATCATTTGATTTTTTATATTTCTCTTACAAAAAATGTGGTTTGATTCGGTTTTATTTGCGAATTAGATTTAGAATAGGATGTTTTGAAAAACTATAGTGCATACTTTCAGAGGCTATAACTTAGTAGTTCCGAGTCTAACTCGCAAAATAAGCTTACATGAAGCGTTTAAGCAAAATATGAATTGTACTAAAAGTTAATGCTGATATAGGTATTTCGAGTAGTTTGAAATACGCAACTAGAAATCTTCCGTCGATTATTCTGAATGCCCTTTGTGTTTCGATTGTTGCGTGTTCTGTAAAGATCCATTGAACTTAGTAAAGTAATAAAGTTCAGAGTAGAAATGAGAAGTTATATTTATTTATAATAATATAAGCTAAGTTTATTAAAATTTGTCATTCTTAAAATTAGTAGTAAGAATTATCTATAGAATACGTGCTATAGCAATTATATTAAAATCTAGTCGCGATGTTATTCCTATTTAATTTAGTCGGTAATGAGCAGGTGCATGTTCAGCGTGCATGTTTTAGGTGTGTCTATGACTCAAGCAAATGCCGTACACGTTTCAAACTATGAAAATATTATTATAGTTAAATCCATAAAACGATGTTATTAAGACATATTATAATGGTCTTAGTTTCAGTGACAGTTAAAGATAACTTTATGAAACAGATACTTAAGCTCTATGTCTTTCGCACAAACAAATAACTTTAACGGCAATGAGATTTCGTAATACTCCCCCAGATGTTTACTGTCCACAAATAATTGAAAAGAAAAAAACAATAATATGATAATCAAAATTGATTTGTATATACTTCCCAATTGTTTAAATAGTACCTATAATACAAGTCACAAATAATTTCCAAAATTTAAAATCAGAATAAATTAAAAAGAAAATCAAAACAATTGACAAGCAAATAAAGTTTATCAGTTTCGAATTCCATAGCGGTGTAACCATGTGAACCGCGGCGGTTGGCGTGCAGTACGGGCGTGACAGCCCCAACTCGGGTTCGATTCCCTGCAGGCACCATTAGGGCCAATAACCATCAGACGGTAGCCGGTCCTCGGCCCGCTAATTTAGTCTAATTTTCCTATCAAAACCGAAACGCTATTGTTTTTTATGCCGACAGTAGCGTCCTAACTGTTTTACCGTGAGAACTTTGGTTTCTTACGTAATTATTGCTTTTTTTGCAGTTTTTTTTTTCGTTTCTTCAAGGCTGGGCTTTGATATTTGCGTGCATGTATCGTGTGTGAAATTCGGCCTTGTGTTAATGCGTTAAATCGAGCTTGAAGGAGAGATTCTAAATGGTTAGCGTATCGATGTGTGATAGTTACTTATCATGGTTGTGAATAAAGTTATTCAAGGTTCGAGTTTTGTAACATATACGACAGTAACCTTCGTTTAAGTGCATTCTTTTGTAAATATAAGAAATTTACTTTTAACTGTTGTTACCATTTCACTTAATTTCAACATATCAAGATTGTATGGTAGATAACAATATTTTTATTTTGCCAATAATTGTGTACACGAAATTTATTTAAAAATCTTTGCTTTTGGGGATAAATTATGTAATTATAAGTATTTGACTGAGATAAACTTAATACAACCGCGCAAAACCTCACATGTCATATATGCACATGCATCTTACGATGCGCAAGCGCACGTTACGGGGAGTGGCCCGTTCATATTACGTATTAATTTAAACACGCTTCGTTAGTGATGCGAAGTGCTTGTCATGTTGCACTGGACCTCTTAAGGCTGTAGACACACCACATTGACACACCAACTTGCATCTGACTCAAGCATTGTAATCTATACCTTAAAACATTATGTTTAAGGTTTAATTTTCAATAAGGGGACAAATAGTGGCGGACGCTGAATATGGCTATCGAAAAATGTTTTGTATGCTTCAAGCAATAAAGTTTATATTTCAATGGAGATTATGAGTAGAGTCTGCTGAGAGTCCATGCTGTGTGCTATCCTCTAAATGGAACCTATTCCGATTTCGTTCTAATCGACGTCATGTTTTATTTAGTAAGTTACGTGTGGGCGAGTTTCTTAAGTGTTTGGGTAAAATAGTGTTACCTGAAGTGGTAGAAATTGACAGGTATATCTTGAAATTCAACAAATTGCGATCAGTTTATAATGATGAAACCTAACTATATTTATTTAAATGGATGAGACATAAGAATTATTCGCTACGCCCCGGATGTTACTTAATTTTTCGGGATAAAAAGCCTATGTCAGCTATCTCTAGCTAGCCTATTTTTTTTAAGTGGTACAGCCGTTTCAGAACTGTGATGTAACCCAATAAATTGAGATGAATTAATAGACAAATTATTCTCTTTTCTTCTATTCCACTTTTTTACTTACAGACACTTTATTATGCTACTTTTTTACCCTTATTAAGCTTTTCAATTGTTGTTCGTTATTCAACGTAATTAATGAATGTTTGATCACTAACCTTGTTGGAAGTAGTTGGACTTCCTGACGTATACGCAGACGAGGGCCATGAGCTGCAGCTGTGAGAGCCTCTGTCTGGTGGACGGCGGCAGCGGCAGCAGGTCGCGAAGGTTGGCTATCTCTGCGTTGATGAGGTCGCGTCGGAGCTTGCTCGCGCCTTTCGTTGATTTGCCCTGGTCGAACCTGGGTACAAGAAAGTATACTAAAATAAAAAAACTGAATCGGAATTTTCAAGGATAATTTATTTATATAACGTTTTCCAGACCGAAATTTGTAATCTATTAAATAGCAAACAGTGTAACGAAAAATTCGTACTGGTTAAATCCTATGAGCACTTTAATATAGGTACTATGATAAGTAGGGAGTTTTTATAGTTAACTACATATTATGCCCTAATTGACTTAGTATCCTAAAATGCTGCAGGTATTCTTTGTAGTGTACAACCAAGAATATCAGTACCGTAATTCGGGGTGTATTGCAACTTATGAGGTGAATAACATCATTTTTATAAATTAATTTAATGAAAAATTGGCGATATCCAGATATAATTAAAAAAAAAACTGTAGGTTTTATATTGACGTTCCTGCTTTTATTATACTAGCGTTTAGGAATGTCGCCAATTTAACGTCAAATGAATTCCAAAACATGTTGTTATTCACCTCATAAGTTGCAATACACCCCGAATTACCGGTACAGGAAGTACAGTTATCAATATAGTTATATACACCCATACTAAATAAAATCCACGATTTATGATTAATTTGTATCAATATATAATTTAACGATATTTAGGTACTGTACATGCGGAATTCCCTAAAGTTACGACATCACCTTGAAAGTTATTGAAGTATTAGTATAGAGGTCAGAGTTACTGCCATTTGATTTGAAATATCACTAACTTATTGAGTTTTATTAAGCCTTTTGACTTTTGTTAGTGTACTGTTTTATCCATCCATCCATATTGCAAAGAATCTTGACAAAGTCTGCCAGGATTTTACTTAACTTAAGAACGGTAGCGTTTCGCAAATAATTACATTTGCAATGAATAAATTCAAATCATTATGCTGAATAAAGCAATTATAACACTCATAAATTACATTATCTGTATTATTAAAAAAGGTAACGATATAAAAATCAAAATTAATTTAGTTGACCAAAAAAAATCGCAATGAAATTTAGTCAATTGGATTGGTAATTGAAATATCAGCAAACATATAAATACACTTAATTAATTGTAATTGCGGTTAATTGGTTTACATACCAATCAATATTACGTAATTATTCAAATGTCATTTCTAATCATGATGATGATTTCATTTTGATTGAAACAAATATTGAACGAAATCGCAAATTTTTATATTTACACTTACTTGGTTTCAGAAAGGCTAAATTTAATCTGTTGATGAATATATTGATCACGATTGTGATTGGCGGTCCACATACTAACGACCAATCACAGTACTTAAAAAGAGTTTAGACAGTTGATTAAGTAATTTATTTGAGTCGATCAGCGTTTCAAAAATCGAGTGCTAGTGTATTACTTATAATAAGATTTTTTTGTTGTTTCGGAAATTTAAATTAAAACTAATCGCGATAGAACCTTTAAAAATATTTTAGGTATTTCAGAAAGAATTTTATGAAATAAAAAATAGAATGTTGTTTTTTTGAAAGAAGGTCGTACGCTTTCACAAGTTAAATAATTCTGTCGAAGATTTTTAAGTAGGTATTATTCCAAAATATTTTTTGCACGAACTGTTGACTTTGGTAAAGTGAAAAATGAAAACAAGCAGATCTAAGAAAATCTTAAGTATACTACGATATACGCTGTAGACTAAATTGACAAGTGCAAACGTCAAAACTGATATAAAACCTATTGTAATCTATGTCAACATGGCATTTCTACTAGTCAAGTTTAGTCTCCATGATTAAAAAACATACCATAGGTATTTTAAACATTTAAATACCAAACCAAGTATGAACGCTAGTTAATCCTGACAGGAGCCAATTCAAGCTATCATCACAATAAACGCATTAGCTGCACTCAGTCCGGTAACGAACGACTTAACCTGTAACCCCACAAGACTGCCCGTCTGAATATTCCATGGTCCTTGTTATTAGACGCTGTTGCAATATTGTATGAACTATGCCCCGGGCTGCTTGTTCCACAGACGTCACTTCAAATAGATAAGTCCCATAATATGCTAGGTTCATATCCAGTTACAAATTATTTTTGTGTCTTGTACTTCAACTTAGATTAGATAAGGTAATCTTCTGAGGGGAGTGGCGACAAATGCTGAAATTCAGGTTTTACACCTAATTCGGTATTCAGATTTTTATATTTTTCTGGCCCATGCAAAGCAACCCTTGACGAAATAATAAAGATTACACAAAAATGTTAAATAAACAAAAGTTTAAGGAAAGCAATTTTGTTTTCTGAGGTTTACGCGAATATTAGACATTGAAATAAAACTACACACATCAAAAGTGTCTAGGGATCAAGCATTTTTATGCGGATTTCTTGAGATTGAGATGTGGCTTTGTAATAAATTTATGATTTTATAAATTTATATGGATCCTTTTTGGTGCATTTCATAATTCGAATCAGGAACTGTGAATCAAATTCGAGTAAAAGATGAAAATCAGCTGTCAATATTTTCCCTATAAAAACATACAACGCATTGAAGACATTATTAGTGCTACTGTTTCCCTACTACTGATTAAAACCAACGTTATTATGGAGCGGCGACGTCATTTAAGCAGGGAAGAAATGCTCAGAGCCGTGGGAATGATAGAAGCTGGTTCCCGGCAACGTACTGTGGCTTTAGCTCTGAATACAAGTCAGAGTGTTATCAGTCGACTTTGGACACGTTACCGAAGCACTGGTACCGTGGCTGAGCGCCATGGAGGACGGTATCGCTGCACCACACGGAGACAAGACCGATACATTCAAATCTTAACTCGAAGAGCTCCAACAATAACCGCCATGATGTTAGCTTCATCACTCTTCAGGGAACTTAATTAGCGACCAAACAGTCAGAAACCGCTTGCATGAAGTGAACCTTCATTCCCGAAGACCGCTACGGGTACCACCTATAGCAATGCACAATCGTAGGATTCGATATCAATGGGCTCTTGAACACAGAAATTGGGCAGAAGAACAATGGCGTTTCGTGTGCTTTTCTGATGAGTCTCGTTTTGGTATGAGACCGGATACAAGACGTATACGACACTGGAGAACCCCTGGACGCCAACAGCAATTAAAATCCTGCCAGGAAGTCCATCCTTATAGTGGTGGAACCATCATGGTATGGGCGGGTATTTGGATCGGCGGAAGAACTGAGTTGATTTGGATCAGAAGCAACCTCAACGCTCAAATTTATGCTGAGACGATTGTATCAGACGTCATCGTTCCTCTACAAGTGCAAATCGGTCCCTTATTTCAGTTAATGCATGATAATGCACGACCGCACACCGCAAGAGTTGTAAGACAGACTCTCGCCGCAGCTAACATCAATGTCCTGCCCTGGCCTGCTCAGTCGCCAGACTTGAACCCGATTGAGCATGCATGGGATATGCTACAGAGAAGAGCTCTGCCGAATATGGAGGGTATCCAGTCGCAAGAAGACCTTTTTTTTGTTGTTGCAACGAACATGGGCGGCCATTCCACAGCGTGATTTGGATGAAGTCATTTTGAGTATGCCAAACCGATGTTCTTGTGTTGTTAGTGTTCGCGGTAGAAACACGGATTATTAATTGTTTAAGTTACCCAATAAAATTTTAAAGAAAACTGTTATTTCAGTCTTTTTTTCGAACTTTTGTGTTAGTGGTTCAAATGTCAAAAATCCCTTTATTAGGAAAATGGCAAATTTCTTTATTAATGCAAAGGTGACTTGGTTTATCGTTACTGTGACAAACGAAAACACTTTATTCGATGAATCCTTAAAGAAAATTTTAATTAATATCAATCAGGAGAAAAGTTATTGCAAAAATATATGTTGATCCCTAGACACTTTTGATGTGTGTACTTTAAAACGCAATTTTGTTAATAAAAACATTTTTGGTAACATGTATTTAAAAACTTAACTATAAATTTGAACCGATAGATTTATCTAAACCGGTAATTTTGATTTAAAAACTTAACTTATTAATCAATTTGATGAAATTTATATATGAGCAGCTCCGCCCGCGTGGCGATTATGAAAATATAAAATACCCTATGCCACCCGGGGATAGTATAGCTTCCCAACAGTGAAATAATTTTTCAAATCGTTTCAGTATATTCGGAGCCTAATTAATGCAAACAAACAATCATATCTTTCCTCTTTACAATATTAGTATAGATAACAATTGTCGGACATATATATAGTCGAATTAAATTATAAATGTGGTCAACATCAAATACATTGCTCCCAATCTAAAGTAAGTAGCTAAAGCACTTGTGTTATAAAATCAAAGACAACGAAGGTACCACAAACACCCAGACCCGAGACAATACAGAAAAATGTTTTTCTACGTTGAACCGTTCGAGGATCGAACTCTGGACCTCAGAGCTACACCTTGAAAACCGGTATGTGCGCCACTTGACCAAGGAGGTCGACATTTGATCGACGATAATACGAAATCAATCGAATTGAAAAACAAACTCCTTGTAGATTGGTTAAAAATAAAAAATCTTAACACATACATTATGTGTTAAGTTTTTTCAGATGCAGAAAAAAAGGTGTTAGGTATATCATAAGATATTAGCCGAATATTGAAACCACAGTTTGAAGCCGTCGTCAAGTATCATGCTGTCTCTGTCCCTTCAAGGTGCGAAGTAGCGACAGATAGACATTTAGAGCATCTTAAAGTTAATTAATACGAATGGGCCAATTTTAATGTGCAAAACATTATAAGTTTTATTAATCATTAAATTTTATTTATATTAATATGCAAATGTATGCGATTTGTAATTGATCAAGGAAATGTTGCTGGTTCCTTATTTGGCAGTTCTATGCATTTTTTATTGATGCAATTATTTTTGTCTATAATTGACGATGCATTTAGAGATGAAATAAAGACTTGCCAACACAAAAAATGAATATTTAATTAGACAAATAGTGTTAAATGTTGAAGTTAATCCGAAATCCCCAAGTTATTTTGAAAAGAAAAAATATAACTATTTTGTTTGATATAAAGTTTTTTTAAAACAACGATTATTTTTATTTAATTAAGACATACTTTTATTCATAAGCATTGCACATGTCATATCCAAAGATCTACCGTACGTACTAACATATTATTTTCTGATTTAATGACAACAAAACAGTAGGTACCTATGTAAGTATTTTGCAAACTCTCAAGTCACGTTTTCCATGCAATAATAAGATCAAAAACTCTTTCGCTTTATTCTACTTGGTACAATACCATTTACGTCGGTATTCCATAAATTTGAATACAAAAATTTGTTCGTAAAAGTATTTTTGTATTTAAAGAGAAAACTTTTGTTACTTTGTGAGGCGTTCAATCAGTGGCATAAAGAAGAGAAATCAATAAGGAGTGAGTGAGCGGATCTCTTATTAGCTAATATAGTGCAGCACGCGATGCGCGAGCGCAGCGCGATGATTGTGTTCCGCTTCGTTCCCGGAACATTTTGCGCCTTGGTTCATTTTAAGGTATATTTCCCACGGATGATCAATTGTGTTATCATACACAAATAATAATGGGTAGTAATAAAAGCTCCGACAAAAAAATAAGAATTTTCCTTATTCAAAATATTAAATCTACTGCCTAAAATACTTACTTTCCGACTACGTTTATCCGAATAAAAATGACAAAACGACCGAATCAGATACTAAAATCTTCGAAAAATAAACATAACTGTTTATTGCTATAATACTTTTCTACCAGCTCAAATTACGTTCTACTGAAAATTATGTTTTGGCATTTTTATCTTTACTTGCCGACTATTAATTCATAAATTACCTTTCACATTTCATAGATGTGGTGCTAATTTAACTACAACGTTATAATAAAAATACTATTCAGAGTGGTTATACAGAAACTAATAAAAAATATAAAAATGTACTTGTAATAATACCTTTTTATGGTATAAATCCAAATAGTTGAAGTAAAGATGAATGATTGTAAACCCCCTAACCTATCTGTAATGGACAAGTAAAAACATAGCAAGTCGCTTCTGGCACTCGCCGGCCGCTGCCGCGGCACGCTCGCTTCGCTCGCTCGGCTCGTGCGGGGGGTCGCAGTTCTAACCTAACCTAACCTACTGAGTCGAATTTGACACTTAAACCTATCTGCAATGGACAAGTAGGACAATAATTATATCGACCCGAAAACCCCTGTGGGTATACCAAATTTCATAAAAATATTTTCAACCGTTTCCGAGATTCCAATTATAAAAAAATCTACTTACAAGAGTAGTTTAGTAATAATTCAGGAAATAGAGAGCATGGAAATCGATCGCGCGGGCCGAACAGTTTAGGTGTTTTTATAAATACTGAGAGGTAAAAAATATATTTTATAACCAACAATAGAAATTAAAATAGTTCATGCAAGTCGTAAAAATGTGAATATTTTGACTAAAGCTCTGTTGTCGGTAACTTAGTAATTTTGTCGGAGGTTCAGTATTTTATTCAGAAGTTTAGTTTTGTATTTCGAAGTTCAATTTTATTTTAGGAGATATGTAATTTTAACGTGCCCTTATTTGTTTGTTAAATATAATTTTTCTTTTCGGTATGCTTTGGGTTTTTTTGTCGGTAATTCATTATAACGCTAGTTAATTAGAATAATAGTCGGCCACAGATTGCTGGAGATTAATTTGTTTTTCGGAACCATTATTATTTCCCAATAATAATTCCTAAGAATGTAGTTAATTATGTAATTACGCGTATTTTTGTACATTACTTAAAAATACGCAGTATAATACATATCATAGTAGATAGTAAAGTAAATAAATCTTTAGTTTAGAATTATTTACCCAGGCGTAAATAATATTTCGTAATTAAACCTCTTAATTAATGTTTATATTTAAAAATACATTGCTAAATCACGAGTAAAATAGCACTATGGCTCGTTTGGTCGAAAAGTTTCAATAATAAATTTCATTGAAAATAGATAAGTTTCACAAAATACAGTTTAGTGTTAAGCAGAACAGACCTACAGTTCATGTGTATCGTGGGAACGAGATGCATTACCGTCAGTAAGCTAACTCCTAACCCATTTTATATAAGGCCATCCTCACCACACAAGCACTTTCCGTATTTTAACGAAAATTCCGTGCGCAGAACAAAGGCGCCCAATTTATATGAACACAGTCGGTATGTTAGTTGAGAGATATTGACTTCTAACATGGAATACATACTGTGTTGCATTGTATTAGTGATTTTTGAGGTGTTTAATTTTGAACCTTAAGCAAATTGCGTAAAGATTACATTCATTTAATTTAGTGTAATTTTCGTGTAAGATTTGTTAAGGAATTTTATACAGCTTTATTACTAGTCAGTTTGAACTTAATTAGCTAATATTATTTGCAAATTTTGATCGTTAATTGATGAATGGACGGAAAAGTTAGTAGTATTAGTACTTAGTAGAAAATTAAATTTTTACCATGTGGATATAAAATTGTATTCATACCAATAATGGTAACGGAGAATATATAGTTAAATTTGAAATATTTATTATATTAGACTAAGAAAGTTAGAAATGAATGTACATAATAAAGGGTCGATATTTTTTTTATTTCTTTGAAGTAAAACGTTATGTACGGAACATAAATTCTTTAAATATTTTTATGAATCTCCTTCTCAGCATTATTATATTATTCTTTTCAGCAAGCAAGTAACCTTTCAGATTTATCGCACAGCGCAGTTGGCATCCAACGACAAGACTTAAAAATCCTATGATAATGTTGATGCTAATTCGCTGGTCCGTCCGAATATATTATGAATATCATGAGACTACAATATATAAGATTTGGAAATTGTTTAACATGTAGTTCATTTTCTATTTTTTCTAAAAAAAAAAATCATAATTTATTAGCAATATAGTTTTTAACATGGACTTCATTGGCAAAATTATAGAGCAGCATTAACCAAAATATCTGAATATTGATTGAGTTTTGTGGAACATCTTCAATAAAAGGTACTTTCTACGTGGTGACAGTACCTATACATAAACTAAAATTTGTAAATAATAATAAATAAATACAAATTTGTATCACATAATGGCTTTATACAGTTTCTAATGAAATGTAGACAGCATTTTGGTTCTACAAAATTTTTCACCAGAGTTTTCATAATAAGTGACCGCAGCGTCCGCAACAGCTTTCGACATTGTAAGTATAATTTCCTGTGAAAACTTGGCCTGTTTTCCCACGCTGCGAGCCGTTACAAAGGCAGCTAATAATTTAGACAATTTTCCAATATCAGCATCTGTATGGTCCAAGTTAAAAGGGGAAGAGAAATAGCTTTAAAAGTTAACACGTTTGAACAACTCACACACGGCCATCTGATCCCAAACTAGGCAGAGCCTGTACTATGTCGTGTATAGCTGTATTGGCAGGTAGGTTTTTTCTTATACCCAGATTTCTTAGACCCAACTTCAGGTTATAACAGAACTTAATATTAAGATCAGAAACATTATTAAGTCATCAATTCAAAAGCTATAGATAGGTATCTATTTTAATATAACACATTATTCGATATGCCCAGAAATGACATACTAGTTAGTGAAGGTATTAAAGCCAACTAACTTTACATTTATTTATGGTCCTTCCACGGCTTGTGAAAAATCTACACATAGCATAAAACATATATTATTTATCAAAGGCTTAAACACATAGCACATTATAGGCTTACGAGTACTAGCATTTGCCAATAAAGATACAATAAATTAACTAAAAATCTCGCGAGTTTCCCCGCTCTCTCCTTCTGCCTTACGCCACTTACCAAGGGTAGTCCGTAGAAACCGCAACAACGTATCGGTGGTACAGTACACGCCACTCGCATTACCTCGTAAGGACCAAACCTCTATCTCGTTCGGTGCGCCCTATAAATTCTAATACCATGTTAGTGCATAGAAAGCTTTATTACTACTGCATGTTTATGTTATCCTGGTACGATTTTCATAGATTTATTGAATCTCTCTGTTTATTTTACTGGTTTCCAGAATGTTTATCAAAAATATGGGTTCAAAGTGTCGTCTTTCATGGGATCTTTTCCCTGACCAGAAAATATATTAATTGTCAATAACAATGAGGTTGGGGTGGCCTAGTGGTTCAGTGAACGGTTTTGTAATGGTTGCAGGTTCGAATTAATTGCAGGCAAGTACCAATATGACTTTGTCAAATAATTATGTAAGTTTTCTTTGCTGAGGAGACCTGAATTCCAAAAATTTATATCAGATCTTGCCAACCCGCAATTAGGAAGCATGGTGATAAATGATCGTTACTTCTTCATATGAGAAGAGGCCTGCGCCCAGCAGTGGGACATTTATAGGCTGCACTTATTATATTATTATAGTCAATAACATGTTCAAACTCTATTAACCGGTTAATAGACAAACTTGACATATTACACGTTTATAAAAAGATTATAACATAGTTCATACGTAATAGTCTTGCCAAGAAATCTGTGCCCCGAAGCGGCAGCGCAATTTCCCATCATAACACATACATACAGACAGAAAGTGTCCTTACAAGACCTATTCTTGTTTTGTGCCTTTGAAATAGATGCAAATGGAGTCGTCAACACTATAATGGAAACGGTTACGTACTGAATAATTGTACTATATTATAAATAAGATGTTGTTGGAATGAGATGATTCATTTATTTATCTAAGTAAGTTTTTTTAATAAAATTGTATTCTTTAACTATAATTATAATACTCCAAAATGTTGTAAAATATACTAATTTATAGATTTACATTATGTAAACTTTTGCAATTATGCTTACCATGGAAGAACGGTTGTAAGATTATGTAATATTCATTATGTTCTTTAAAATTCGATGTCAATATAATTTAATAACGATCATTAATTTACTAATTGTAAAGACACAATAGTAGTCGTAAATCGACCATAATTCGTTTAAATTTCAAGTTTTTTTTTATATTTTTCATTATAAAAATAATAGCGTTCTGCACTCCTTCTCTATATACCTATCTACAAGAGTGCGAATGGCAGTGGGCAGGCCACATAGCTCGCAGAACTGATAGCCGTAATGTTCTCGAATGGAGACCACGTACCTGCAAGCGCAGCGTAAGACATCCACTCCCAAGTTGGACAGAAGATCTCACGAAGATCGCAGGATTGCGCTGGATGTAAGCCGCTTCCAACCGGGAAATCAACACGGGAGGCTTATGTTATCAGTGGACGTCCTACGGCTGGTATGATGATGATAAGCGAAATTCGATACTGCTCCGGTCGCGCAATTTTCGTAAAAATGGGGACAATGTTTTTGTGTCATGTATTAATAAATGAATTTTCCAGTTACATATTTTAAATGAATGAAGTCGAGTTTATTCGTTTAAGAATTGTTTTTTTTTTATTTAAAGCCCTAAACTTATATTGACTGGCCTGTTGGCCTTATAGCAATTAGTGAACCTGACTGTTAAGACGAAGGTCGTGGACTCGATTCCCGACCAGGACAAATCATTGTGTGATGAGCACGACCATTTGTTCCTGGGTTTTATTTATTTATAATATTTATGTATTTAGACATATGTAAGTATGTTTAGCAGTAGTTTGAGATCTTCCCAAGTTCTGTCCCAAGACTTAATTATTATATGTATGTCGTTTTTTTACAGCGTTTGAATATATCTTACATTTAAAGCTTAAGTTTCACACTAAAAGAGTGAAATTGCAATGATTTGCAATTATACTCTTTTATAGCTTAATCCACAATGTCATATAGACATCCCATTCTTTGAGTAGGTATAGCAAAATATGCTCTCAAAGTTCAGTAAGCGGCAGTCCCTGACACGATAAGTGGACGTTTTACAAAGTATTACAAAGCCTGCCCGAGAGTATAATATTTAGCCGGTCACGCTCCGGTAAGGCGGTAAGTAATTGTGACTAGAAATTTGCATATTAAGTTACATTGTAATTAGTTCTTTTCGGAAAGGCTTTGAGTTTTCATCGACAGTTTGTGTGAAATATTGGAGTTTTTCAAAAGATATTAATGCTAAAGATATTAATTTAATTATGACAAAAGGAATACTTACCCACCTGTTTAAAATAACTTTTTCCTTACAAAAAAAGTTGTTTAAAAAATAAGAACTTTTGGGAATGATGAACATAATTATGCTTGTGTGAAAATAAGGAATAATTGAATTATTGTAATTAGATGTAGTAGTAAGGAACCCTTTGTGCTCGAGTCCGACTCGCATTAGGCCGCGTTTTTTTTGTTTTTCGGAAAACTTTCATTAGCAAATAAACGAAAGGTGACGTAGCTGGGTCAAGCAGGTGACAAGACAACACGTGGGTCTTGTCCGTGTCGTTGTAATTAGCAAATGCCGGCGGAGTACTAATGAGTGCACTATTGTCTGCAGTCGACGACCCAGACGCTTGAGGTTCAAATAAATGGATAGGTACTGGCTTTATCTTGAAGATCTGGAGATAACTCAATTTGATTTGAAGATGTAAACTTTGCTCGGGGTTGAGTAACTAGATTACCTAAGTTAAATTGACAAAATTTCTGAGTATCAAGTTTTTTTCTTTTTATTATTTTTTTATTTTTTATGTATTTTGCAATAAAAATTGCGTTTAAAAACAATTTCCTACAGACCGTTTACACAGTTTGTCTGTGGGAAATAAATGTTGTTTATCGTCATTTGGTGACCGTCACGTTGATTCTTCAGCTTTTTTTTTAAAAAGCTTATTCACATTTTGGGTCTAACATAGTTATGTATTCTTACTAATAGAATCTTAGTAAGTATATTCGTTAACCCGTGCTACCTTAATAATAATGCTTATGTAACGCTTTGTCACAGATGGACTTTTACTATGTTGAAGTTATTTTTTATTTAAGTAAGCTGAGTTGAGTTGATTTCTAGTTAAGTTGTTCTAGCCTATTATAATTAGTAAGTACAAATAATTCTTATTTTTTTTACGAAGAAGAATAAAGTATTGTACTTTTTTAACCCAAAAAAAGTATTTACAAGAGATTTAGAAAATCATAGTTATTTCACAAACTTTATATAGTTTGGCAATCAATCCAAATATTCCTTGTATAGTAAATTAAACGTAATTTCAATCTCCGTCTAATCAACATTCAGCCGTAAAGTATCTCGGCTCATTATTCTCAGTTACAACTGACAGCTAGGCTTTAATCGAAGATTAAAATTATCTGTCAGCTAATGACCGGAGCGCGGCGCCGCCTGGATTATTTAGCACCCCACACCGAACATCGCAAATTGGATTATAATTGTTTTTCACGCTGATTTGGCGATATAAATAAATCTTTTGTTTATTCCTTGTTTATTTTGTTTTGATTGTTTGCGGCCTGCTTTGCATATTAAATTTGGTGTTGATTTGTTTGCGTTATATGAAATATAGAGCTTCGAAAACATTAATATTATAAAGGTGAAAGTTTTTGTGTCTGTTTGTTATTATTTATATAATTATTGTTATTAGATACTTATAATCTATACCAGTCGCATGGATTACCGAGTGGTGGTAACCAATATGCGCGACGTACTGCGGGTTCGATCCCCGCATGGGTCAAAAATTTGTGTGATCCAAAAATTTTCAAATCTGGGTGTTTTTTTGTGCATGTGGTTTGAATGTTTGTGTAATCCTCCACGACACAAAGATAAAATTCAAAGTGTCGGGATTCGTTTCTCTATAAAAAAAACTGTTGAATTTAAATCAATATGTTTTTACCAACTTGTGCCACCGCAACACAACAGTCAAGGTACACGTATGACGTTTGACGTATACTTATCCATTTAAAATACATTGGTTTTTTTACAATAATATCATGCCAGTAAAATCTAGAGCCAAACGGGGCTGGAGCCAAAAAAGCCTTTGCCCAGCTGTGGGACAATAATTAGGTTACATAAAAAACATACCAGTACCAATAGCCTACTTTGCAAAACAGGTGTTAATCTAATTGCTTCAACAAACAACATCAATATGTCATACAAAACAGTTTAACAATACAAAACAAATCTTCCCACACCTTGAGTTTAAGCCTCATATAGTCAATGAACCGAAATCATAAGCTAGATAATAATCATCAAGTACCTACTACCACACATGCGGAACACTGACATTCACAGTACCTTATCTCAATACAGTAAGATTGAAAATTGAAATTTTATGGTACAATATATTATGTGTGGTGGAGTGTACCTGCGTAGTAAGAACCTCCTTTGTGTTTTCGACCTTCAATTGATGAGCAGGAAGCAAGGCACGGGGAAGTGATTACTATTAATGTTTAAAGAAATTATGTCATTTGACATCTAAAGGCTTGTTGTTTTGTTATGCTCATGGATTGAAAGTGAAATTAAATGACGTAAATGGGAAAGCCTAAGGCTAAGACTTATTTAGAGTGGGTCTCAAATAATGCTAAAAGCCATCGCGGAAGATTGATAAAGGTGAAGAGACAAGTACCAAAAAGACTGACCCATCCTAGTTATAAAGAAGTATGTGTGTATAAAGGAGAGTGAAACCTTTGCCTTGTAGGGGGACAATAAAGGCTTAGAATCGATTTATTTATTAGATTTATTGGGTAAGTCTAATAATTTACTGTGCTGGTTAAACCTTCCGATTTGATTTAAAATTAAACTTATAATCTAAATTTTTATCAATTTTGATAATCGACACTTACACGAATTTAACTTTAAATAATTCATCAACTAAAAACAATAACAGATATTATTAAGCAAAACCTTAAAGTTTTAATTTTTAATATCATCTAAAATCTAAAAATTTTAATAATTCCCGCGAATATAAGGCACATAAATATGTATCACAAGTACAATATAGTCGTGGTGGAGGAGCGGATTCGCATGGACATGGTTGCAGGTTTGAACCAGACAAGAACTAATGTACCTTTTTCAAAGTTGTATGTACTTTTTTAATCATTCTAAGATATCATTGACAAACGGTGAGGGAAAACATCAGAAAATCTGGATTCCAATAAATTGCAAATCTGAAATCACCAACCCGCAATGAGCAAGCGTGGTAATCAATGCTCGGTACTTCTCTATAAGAGGCCTGTGCCCAGCAGTGGGACGTTTATACGCTGGTATTATAAATATTGTAATAATATATAACGAGAACTTTTGTGTTATTATACAGTTGTTTATACCTCTCCATCACCATCATCATCATCAGCGGAAAGACGTCCACAGTTGAACAAAGGCCTCCCTCATAGAACGCTACATCTCTTTACTTGCGGCAAAGTTAATATGTACATCCGTGTCTCATGGGCGACTAATCTGTCACCTATTATGACTTGATTTGTAAAGATACAACATTTTTAATTGGCGAGGACGTCTTTACGATTATAATCTCCACACAATAGTGCACTCTGTTTTGTTTGTTTCATAATCTTTGTTGAATTAATGTGTTATGTCTGTGATCTACTTCTAAATAGCTGTATGCAGTTTTTTAATCTGTGTTTTGTTTGGCGGTGTCTGTAAGACATAAAGATTTTGATGTTCTTTGCAAATTGTTGTCACAGTGAATTGTGGGGCGTTTTATGGTGTGAACATGCATTTTAAATTTCATGAATAAAGGTCACTTCCAATTTATTGATATACCTTAGTGATTGAGTGCATCTGGGAATAGATAAATATAAGTATTCGTGTAGCGTCACCCAATTAACTTTATTCACTAACTTTTGCTCACGGCTCCGCTCGCGGGTCGGTTATCGCGAAAAAAGTAGCCTATACATGCAATAAATGGATATCAAACATTGAAAGAATTTTTCAAATCGGACCCTTACTTCATTCAATAAACATACAACAAACAAAATCTTTAACCGTACTTATAATATTATACAGAATAGATCTGAAATTCTGTGTCGTAGGTATGTTAAATCTGAGTTCTAGTTATACATACGTGAAAGTAATTATTATACCACGTTTCAGTACCTACTTAACACATGAAAAATTTAACATATGCCTCCGAAGAAACCCGAATATAGCCGAATACAAACGAAACAAAAAGCTCCGGAAATTTCATATCTACTTCGACAGATTAATAAACTATTAATTGTATTACGAAACGGATCTTGCAAAATTCCGTTTACACTTCTAAATACTAAAAGCTACCTATCAGAGTGACTGACAAGGCATTAAGTGTTACTTCTCATACTTTTTACACTCCACATGAATAATTATAATACTTGTAATCAATTGAAATAAATCCATTAAGGTGGTAACTAAAAAGTAGCGGTATACTTAGAAGCGAGAGCTCACCGAAACGCTAATTAAATGAAATTGATGACGTTGCCACTATGTTTAAATAATAATGATAAATTCTGTACCTACCTATGCTTCTATTTGAGGTTTACCCGTGTCTACCCGTGATCATGACATCTGCAATGGCGTTGAAACGACAGGAATCAAAATCAAATTAAACTGCAATAGTATCTGTATGAAGGTATTTTTTTAACTAATATTTTAAAGAGAAAAGATTTGATTGTTTGTTTGTTTGCATTAAATAGGCTCCGAATCAATTGAAATTGAATTTGAAAAATTATTTCACTGTTGGGAAGCTACACTATCCCCGGGTGACACAGGCTGTAATATATTCACAAAAAAATAAAATAAAAGAGAACGCGGGCGAGGCTGCGGGAAACAGACTATTTTAATAATTTTAAACTATTCTAATAACTTAAATTTTAAACTATTCTAATAATTTAAATTTTAAACTATTCTAATAACTATTAGGCCTTTGTCTTCTACGAAAAAGGTTTAGTTATTGTTTCATCATAAATTGTTAAAAAATATTAGTAAAGTAGTTGGATTCTTATATTTTTTTTACTTATTACAGTTAATTCCTATTTTAAAAATTGTTTATTTAATTAAGTTTTTTTTTGTTCATTTGAGTTTTTATTTTCCCTGTAGGTAGAGTTTAAAAAAAACAAATGGCTTAATTACGGGTTCCAAATTAGATTACAGTTATTGAACATATACAGACATTATTTAAGTTTTCATTACAAATGCTAAATATAGCAACATTTTACTTTCACTCTCACGTTTGTGTTTATTTGATTACTTGCTGAAAATGCGGTTACGACGCTTACGAATTTTAATTTCAGCAAGCTCATTGAAAACCATCAAATCCTTATTTCCTTGTAAATATCACCTTTTGCTATGGACTTAAGGTTAACTTTCGATTGTGGGAATTCTGAGTTAAAAAAAATACGTGTTTGCACTGTGATAATTTATTTGCGACTGTTTAAATGACAATTTCTTATGGATAGTTGACGAGGACGACACACATGCATAGGTACGTATAAGCTTCCTCGTTCACACACACATTGATCTTACTCAACACCTTTATTTATAGCAAGGTACATCGTAAACACATACTTATCGTAAAACATGATATATTAAAGTCACCACACTTAATCTTCTCACAACGACACTTCATAAATACGAATGCTCTAATTTCTAATTTAAATCTTCAGCCCCCGAGTGCAAAGTGCATTATTATTAAATATGAAACAGTTCCGCATACGAAACTGATTTAATAGTCACTGTTATTGGATCCTTATAATTTATGACCATCTGCATTCGTGGGAACGACTGGTACTTAGGCTGCTATCACACAGTACTGTTAGGTTATCTGGCCCTAGGTTTAAAATATTAAACTTATCTACTTCACCTCTGGCTGAAAATATGAGTTATTGGAAGCCGTGGGATTAAATGTACAATTGATAAATTGAATATAAGTTATTGTTTGTAGAACTGATAAGGATGTGGGAATTTCTACAATACGGTGAAACGAAAAACATGGTTACCAATGCTGCATAAAACTTCTAAGAGGGGAACTGTAAATTGTTTAGTATTTGTGGTAATTCTTATGTCCGCAGTAAAGAAGTTGGTTATTTTTTGTATAGTTCACACTCTGGTCTAAAATAAATAATCAATATTATTTAACACAATTACATGAAGTCAGAATTATAAATGATACTTATTTAAAATTTATTTGTTACTAGCTGTTCCCCGCGTCTCCGCCCGCGGTACCAAATTTTTAGTAGTAAATACAGGACTATTTTTCATGGAATGCATTTATTCAACTAGGTAATCAGGTGAATAAAACTGAACAACTTTTCCCTAGGAACAAAGGTCGAAATCTTACTGATTACCTCGTAGAATATACGCAGTCCATAAAAATTAATCCTGTTAAGCCCATGTTACTCATGGTGAAGAATTTTTGAAATCGGCACAGTAGCTTTTGAATTTATTCATTACAAACATACACACACAAAAATATAAATCTTTCCTCTTTATAATATTAGAGTAGATAAACTAACGCGATGGTGTGATAGAAATCCTATTAATATTCATTGACACCAACATATAAATTAATTAGTCACATTTGCTAGTAAATATTATTTTACTTCGAAATAATATTACGGAAAACTAACATGTCTACTAACATAAATTTGTAATATGATATCTGTTAAGGAAATCATCTTATTGAACATGGAACTGATCGTCTGAAATCTCCTTTGAATTTAATAAGCTTAGTGTGATCCATAAACTAAATTATCGATCTTTCTGTGTGTGAAAAGTGAACCTTTTGCATTACATATAGACAGTAGGCCTGTATTCACTTGAATCAATAATTTATCAAAATCAAGCTCTATGAATTATAATTTTTGATACAAGATTATGAGTGCGATGTCTGTGATATTTTTATTTTCAGCTGAGTCAAGAGTATTTTATCCGTATGAGTAGTAGAGACGTATTGAATAAGTGAATTGTTTAAAGAGTTATTTGACTTCGGGACATATAAAATCGAGAAGAAATGGTGGGAATAGAATAAAATATCCTTTATTGTACACCATGAGAGTTAGAAAGAAGTTCAAAATTATTTTTTTAATTCAAGCAATGTTAGTAAAATCCTACTCCACATAATATTATTAAGGTTAAAATTATGTTTTTATATTATCCATGACAGACTTACAGGTAATGCTTATAATAGTTTTTCTCTTTCAAATCTTATTTTTCTTGACGATATCTAAATTTTAGACAATTACCCAACCACAATTGCATCGTAAAACAATTTAAATTGTACAAAGACATAAATTCTAATCTAAAACAAACCAATTACGATGCGCAATACCAAAACCAAATACACACACGATGGTTATACGGTCGGCAAAACAAAAGAGGTCTCAATCCGCGAGCACAGGCTAACCGTATCTATCAATTAAGGCCTAGTCAAGGCGTGAGTGGACTTTTGATTGATCCATCAATAAGTACATAAATCCATTAAGGTAATACGCATGCGCTTGTTAATTGTGTATTTTCTACGGCTGTCAGTTACATCCGAGCTCAGTGATTTGAACATTGACTTGTGATCTGGAATTGGGCAATTAATACGTGAAAGTTTGGGAATGATTGGGTTAATGTTAATGTTTTGAGGTGGGTGGTGGATCATTAAAATCATATTTTAGCTACACGTGTTTTACAGTTCAGGGTGGGCTTGTGGGCTATTTATTTATATACAAGTAAAATCATTGACTCGAATGAATCAGGTACATTTATCTTTTTTATCATTGTCTGTACTTTTGAGTGAAAAATTAAAAACAACTTTAATTTGATGAAATATTTGTTTCCTGTTAATATCAATAGAATCAATAGAACGATGTTTTTTAAATATTTCTGTTATTAAGGATTTGATTGATCTTTAATAATTAAGTTGAGAAAAGTTTTGAGTTCGTTTTTAATCGCTTCGTCTTTATTGAGTTAGAATTAGAAGCTTTTACTTTCTAAATCCAATTTAACTATCACAGTAATTTGGAGGTATGTACCTACTTATAGGAGTTTTTTTTTGCAGATTCACCTGTATTAATTTCACTCTTACAGTTATTTTTTTTATAATTTTAGTTCGATGAGTTCATGTATTGTACAGTTCATTTCTGTAAGGAACTGCTTAGATCTATTTTTTTTTACTTTTGCTTGTACCTCTAAACTAAAATGTTCTGATAGAAATAGCACGTCATATAGTAGAGAGATTATGGGCGTCATTAAATACATAGCTATCAAATATAAAATTACATATTTAGCTGCAAATGGAACAATTAAAATACGTAATCAGTCTACATTTATACATAAATCGTGCATTACTTTTCATATTGCGGTTAAAAGGATGAACAGAAATTCTTGTATTTGTAATAAATGAATTCATTATATCATAACACCAACATGTAAACCAACCAACATGACTATAACATTACCAAGGAAATAGCATGATTTTAATTAGCAGCGGTAGCCTAATGGCTCAGGCTTGCGATCATGTGGTTGCGGGTTCGAATCTTAACCATTACACTACCGACGTGAACCCACTCGTAACAAAAGCATCTTAGCTTAGCACGGGGGTTTACGAGATTACTACTAGTAATCGTTAAAAAAAAAAGTGCATTAGAAGCTTTTACATAACCTAAAAAGGTGCAAAGTTATGGAAATATGGAGGATATAAATCAAAATTAACGAGAAAATGGATATTAAATTACACAATGATTAACTAGCCAATAGATGAACTAGCCATTTTATTCTTTAGGTATAAAGATTCACATGTTCGTGTCAGCTATTTCATCCCATTGACATAATTTAATATAAATCCTAAACTATTACCTCTGGCATTACCTAAAATAGTTATCTTTGCGTATGTGGGTCGCACATTACTAGGTAGTATTCTTGTTAACCCCACGTTTACAATGTTCGTTACAATGTTAATAATGTAACTAGCCCTTAATTTAATACTAGCTTTGCCCGTATATTATAGTCTAATGGGTTTTAAAATGTGCAGCACGGAACTCTAATTACTTATAAACACAAAACTATATAATAATATACTTAAAAACAAAAACCTAAAATAAAAAGCCTACCATTTATTATGAAACAGGCTATCATTTATACACAAGGATATTTTCAGTCCGACAGGTAGTTCCAGAGATTAGCCCGTTAAATAGACAAAAATAAAACAATCTTCCACTTTAAATTAGTATAGATGAACATAACCGTTACAGTTAATTTTATTCTACAGTAAAAAAAACTATTTTGCCCATCCGCTTTTAAAATTCTATATATAAATTGCTGAAAGATAGTAAAAAGCTGTCACATTTAATGTTCTACAACATTAAATAAAAATCTTCGCTACATAAAATACAAATGCTTCCAAATTAATTCGTAATCTCACTAACACTAATTAAACCTGATCTACCGCTTTATTTTCTTTAATGAGTTGAGCTGTAATACAATGGTTTAATTAGATCGAGACTGTTCATTAACATACGATTGTGTCAAAACACTCGGTTCTGTCGTATCCGACTGTCAACTAAATGTCAAAGATGTGTCGGTGGGCAACTGACATTGGCCAGTTGTGTAATGTACAAGCGAGTACAGTCATAGAAAATTATTATCACTTGTTCTTTATTATGCTTTTGCTTATTTTATTACGTTGACTTTTAACTAGTTTTTTATTTTTTTTAGTCATGGGCTGTTTTTGTCGAGGTTTTTCTTTTATTTAGAGAAAACTAAAAAAAAACACGAAAATAAATGTCATATTAGAAAAAAATAAGTGTCGCCTTAGATCATCAAGAACAAAATATTTATCAATTATAACCGATGCAATAAATCAACTATTTTGTCAAAAGATAGAAAGCAAACAAACGAACAAACAAATATTTTATCAAAAGATAAAATACATAAATTTAAGACAATTTTTCCCGAATGTACACTTGCGGCCAAACAAACCTGCGTTGATCGGCTTACGTCGGCTATCAAGTGGAACATCGACGTGTGTCCACGTGCCCGGATTAGTGTGACATCTGATACACTTATTTGTACTCGCAGTGTATGATTAATGGTGCAGCGATACGTAACGGGATGTAGTTATATTATAAGTTATTCGTGCTTTAATAGGTTGATAAGGGACTGTTTTCAAGTCGCCAAAATCGGTTAAAGTAATGGTGAGTAGATACAAATTATAATGTAAATTGACATTTGATATTCCAAAAATTAATATAATTAGGTTAAGAAAGAACCGGGTTTAAAAAAAAACAAAGTATACTTTTGTTTTAATGGGAATGACTGACAGAATTTAGAATTAATCTTGGTGCTTGTTTATTGCGTAGGAGAGAAGAGCAAGTCATTATTCGGTGTTAATAGGTTCGTAGGTTTGATAGTATAGTAAACCTTCGCTTGTCTCTTCTGACAAAACAAATTATTAAATATTATTATTGAATTAAACCTGCGAAATTCAAAAATAATTAATTTGCTCTACGAGAAGAAAAAAGTAATTATAAAAAATGTAATAGCCAAATTATTTATCAGTTATTTTAATCATCTTTATTTATTTCAGTGTTTTTGTACATCAGTATTATTGCGCAGTTTCAAACTAAACTATCGTCAAATAAACCACCTACTAAAATACTGTCCTTAAACTTGGACTTCAAGTAAGTAACTACATATTAACACTAAACTATTTCTGTCATCAACTTTTTGTGGCCAGACGTGTACTCGGTGATTCCGTAATGGCCTTACGCGCATTACGTTATTTTGAGTGGTTTGTACTGAACAAAAAATATTAAGACAATTTGAGTTATGCGCGGAACGTCGCCTAAGACCGTTTTAGTCAACAATTTGAAGGTTCACTATTTTTCATTTGTTACTTTGTTAGGTGGGGTTTTAAAAACATACATTAGGTATGTATGTAGTTATGTTTGTTTCGGTGTAAGAATTCATGGAGTTTAGTATATAAGTGATATTTTGGAATAACTATGTGTTAAGACAAAACGTACACATAAATGTAAAAAAGCTTTACATTTATTATTCTTATTCATTTAAACCGCATTCATGCGTCACAATAACTTGTAAATTAAATACAAATAGAAAGAAGGCAAGCGACTGGTGCGTTAAACAAGAGTTGCAGGTTCAATTCCTGCCGGTGGTTGAAATTATTATTTCTTTCTATTAGTATTTATTTTACATTTATGTGTTTTACAGTAGATCATACGCATTGCGCCGACCCCATATGAATGGGATAAGGGCAGGAAGAAGAAGTAGACAGTAGATCATACCAAAACGATTCAGTAACACGAAAAATTCTCCATACGTCATAAGGACAACATGGCGGCCGACATAAGGGACGCGACTGACTCGCCAGTAGAAAATACAGCTTTTATATGAGCTAATAGAGGTAGCATGCTGGTATGTCTGCCGCTCAGAGAAAAAAATACAAAATCTTCTTATGGATGGAGGACTCAAGATACTAGGTAGTTGCAACACATTTATTTGTTTCCTATTATTTCTAGCAGTTACTATTCGTTTCAACCAATATACGTCTCAATCTTAATTACTTCCTTCATTAAGTATTAGACAAATATCGGATTAAAATTATGACACCATTGAATTTGCTAATGGTAAGCTGTTGGGATAGTGACAGGTCGTTAGCGAACGCCTACGCGATTGAAAGAGAATGGTGAACGTTGACACTTGTGCACTACTCGATAAACTAGACATTATTATTTAAGGGCTACATACTGTACTTAAAGTATGTAGCCCTTAAATAATCTCGTGGAGGGGCTCGTGACTAAGTTTAAGCCTTACGCTAATACAGGTTAAGCCGCGCTCGCCGCGGTTAGTCCGTGGATGGGTGACCATTTGTAAAAATGTCGAGACTCCTCCGTGCCTTGGATAGTGTTGAGCTGTTGGTCCCGACTGTCATATAGTAATCTTTGAGTTAATTCGTTACAATTCTGACAACCAGTCTTACTATGGGATACTGTATTACCTAGCAATGGGGGTGGGGATCAGATAGGCAGTCGCTAAATGTAAAATACGATATTCAGCTAAATCCGGTAAGACTAGAAGCCGACCCCAAAATATCTTGGGAAAAGGCTAGGCAGAAGAAGATACTGTATTATGTACAACTGATAAAGTACAACTTTTTCATCACATACGTCACAAGACGTCGATAATAATTGAATGTAAGTACCTACTAATGTGCGGGACAAATAAATGGAGACATAATTTTAAAATATTGTGAAATTTCTACGTAAACGTATTGTGTATTTAATTTATTTTGACTAGTTATCACATTATTAATCTGTCTAAAGAGGCTTTAAATGGAAACAGTCCGTGAAACAGTTATTTAAAAAATACGTTTAATTGGTTTGATAGAAACAAGTAGGCATGAGTTAAACAATAACCTTAGAAGCCTTAAACTTTTCAATTGTTAATTTATAATTTTGAGTTTACATACATCAATTTGGATTTAATTTTAAAGTCAATTTTATTTTAAAGTTTTCTAGCAGGTTTGTAATATTTATTTATAATATATCTAATATCTTGGGAAAACTCACAAACGGATAAGATATCCCAAAATAGGCAAAGCCTGTATTATGGCAACCAGAGCACTGATAAACATGCTTAAATAATATATTTCAAAATACATACTTACATAATATTTTATGTAATAACTTACAACCAAATACTCCTTACATCACATAAATGTTTGTTTTGGGCGCGAGTCGAACCCCCCAGTTTAGCAGTCAGGATCCCTGTATTATGTTTCATTGCAAAATAAATATTTATGATTTTGCATTAATTTTTGTTAGGTTTACTACAGAGTTAAAGTTAATAATTACATTATATTTCGTCCACTTAACATTAAATTCTGTGACGACAAAATACGGGACCTATTTACGGACAAATCGTTTTTAATTCACACATTCGTTTCTCGATATTAGCTCTAAAAGTCATAAAAATAAGTTCTTATGTAAACTAAGTTGGTACATAGTGATGTCAACTTATTTAACACTGCGCGTCACAATCTATAGTGTAAAGCGAAACGTCACTTCACACATTATGAAAGACCCGTAATGAATAGTGTAACATTTGCTGTCCAAGATTTTACGAGTAATATTTTTGTCAGAAAAATATTGTTTTTTGTGGTGTTGCTATGTGATTGAGTGTTATCTACATAGTTGTGGTATCCAGTAATACCTGGTTGTGTTACATTTGCTATTAAAAGTTTGTCTGTCTACAGGATGGGATTTTTGATGCCTCATGGAGGGAAATACTTTTAAAAAAGAAACATTCCTTTACTGTTTAAAAGAAAACTCTGCATTAATAGATTTTTTAAATACTTTTGACTGATACGGGAATCGAAAGGGCAAGAATCAGAAAAACTAACGACGTGTACTTTTATGGCATCAATCGATAGGGTCAATCAAAAGGATATCGGAACTGCCTTTAACAGGGTTTAACTATTCATTTTTGTTCTCAACTTATATTTTTGAACGATTTTGCTAGTACACCAGTACAAAAAAATCCCACTTTGTATTTCACCATTCCGAATCGCAATAACTCTTAAACTTGTCATAGATTTTTTCCGAAGTAACGTACGTGGGGTTTTGGCATAGGATAGTAGAACCTGCCGCTCTCTTCCCATGAATGTCATATGAGGCGACTAAGGGATTTAGAAACTTTACACATACAAACAGAAAAATTACACATACAGTCTTCAGTACATAATTATCATCTCGTGGCCCTTTGCCGATTCACAGACATAACACATACACAAAAGGGATAAATATACAGGATTATTTCTAATAGAGTGCGTATATTCAATGTGGTAATCAGGAGCATAAAACTGAACCACTTTCCCGAAGGAACATAAGTCGAAATCATAATATTGAATATCAATTTTTCATACAATCATAAGTCACGTGACCTGTCACTTTGTATGAAAATTTCACTTTCAATTTTATGAATTCGACCAACTATGTTGCTTGGGGAAAGTGGTTTAGTTTTATGTACCTGATTACCTCTTTGAATATACGCACTCCCTAAAAATAATCATGTATAAGAGTGTTAAAAAAAATACGTCCTGTTATATCCTAATATGACCTAAATGAGAAATCATGATTGTGAGACGTAATAGGCGCGTAACCATTCCAACAAAAACTAAAAACTTAATAAATGTAAATTAAATTATTCTTCTAACTGTACGTAGGCAATTTTCCTGTTTCATTGTCACGAACTTTGTTACTACGTGACGTATACGTACGTGACTGTGTTAAATAAAATTTTGCAAAATTTAATATGAAAGAACAAGTCCTTTGACTGAGTAAATATTGTACTAACGTATCGTGAGACATTTAACTTATTAAACACAAACTGATTCTTAGATTGGACTCAAAAGATTGACATAGAAAGTTGTCAATTTCTGAATTTTTGTAGCTAGGTAATGACTACGTGAGTTAGAGAAGTTATAATAACAATCACCAGACCGAATTTAGGCCTGAGCCAATCTCAAGTGAGATGATCCCATGCCCGCGGGAGATATAGTTGAAATTATTTCGAAAAAACTTAAAGAAAACTTTTAATAAACCTTATTTCTTTATTTTCAGTTTCATAACCGACCATAAACCCAATTTACAAAAAAAACTTCACTTTTTTCAAGTTGATAGTACTCAAATTTGAATTGAAGAAAGTCTTTTAAAATTCTCATAAACGATTTGAAGTCTTACCATACCTCGTGAACATGTTGGCTTGTGGAGTGCGTCAGGTATATCGGCACGCTCTGGTCGGCGTCCACGCGCGCCCCGCCCGTTGTCATCATTGGCGACACGACGACACACAGCTCACCTGACGTCACACCTGGGGAAAACAAAACACTGTTCTAAAAAAATATAACTTAAGATACCTAAAAATGTGATTATAAACAAAAAAATAAGATATTTTTATTGTTTTCAGAGGTTTACGCGAATTGTTATGCATTAAAATACAATTACTTTTTATACGGTTTCTATCGTTGTTTATTTTTATTTTAGTTTAAGTTTCAACGAATTTGCAAAAGTCATGGTCACGGGCAGACTGAGATGGTATTTGTCTTGTCGTAAGACCATGACGCCAGCAAAGTTGTTGAAACGTCGGGAACTAAAATCAAAATAAACCGCGAAGAAAACCGTTTAAAAAGTAGTTTCAAATCAATTTGAATTATTAAAACAAACTTAACTGCATATACATGTAAAAACAAAGTTCTACTTGTTGCTTTCGCTCCTTGTATACGCTTGGGTGCACAGCGCTAGATTTGGTTGGCTTTCGTTATTTTATAAATACCTAACATTTAGATATTATCTGCGTACCTACATAACTGTGTACCCTAACGATGCTTGATTAGTTATTTGTTTTCTCATCTAAGTGAATTAATATAAAAAAAATACGAGTAATAAAGGTATATCAAACCCCATTAACTTATTATGATATGAACCTACATTAATTACATAAAAACCTAAAATATTTCTACATAAATTGTACAAAATGTTAACAACATCTGAATATTCACACTATAAAACACACCTGCCCACAAAAAAGTAGCCACCATTTAAAAAGAATAAACAAACAGTTGACGATTCCTTTTATGGAAACACGCATGGAGCACATAAAACAAAAATGGTATGCTAAGCATTCTTCATTAGCGTACCAACGTCGACTTACGCCAATCATTGGCAGGCGCCAGAAAACTGGCATAAATGGGCATGGGAGGAGCGCTAATTATTGGCAAACCAGACTTATATGGCGCGTCAAACCGCAATCATAAAATACTAAGCACTTATTGCCTTTTTCGTCTCAACTAACCAATGTGAAGTAGGCTTCGGTTACTAAGTGTTATTTTATTAACTGTATCATAATATACCAGTTTTTCTTTTGTTTATTTTTTGTGTAGGTACAGTCATTGAATGATTGATTATGTTTTGAATGTCATGTATCTTTGCGTAATACAAGGTTTTGTTGCAGTTGTAATGCATTGAGGGTTTGATATTAAGAGGGCAGAGGTTAAGCCAACATAAGGTTGGTGTCGATAGATGATTGATTTATATTCTGTTAATACCATGTTTTTGCTTAAATTGGTAGTTCTGAATGAGTAAAAGGAGTTGTTGAAACTTTAGCAGTGCAGTTTGTCTAATATGATTATGAAGCTAGTGTCTACAAGATATAACGTATTTGGTGTAACATTTGATTTACTTTTCGGGTTCAAGGTCAAATAAAAACTGACTTGATTTGGCCTTTGTATGTTTCTAAGAGTTGATTCTTATAGGAGTTAATTGATTGATTTAAAAAGAATAGGAGCAAAACGAAGAATTTGTATTAAGACGTTACAAAAATAACGATGCGGTGAATAATCGACCTAATATTACATGCCTATTCGACCCGCTCTTGGCATAACATTCCTCAGTTTGTGACGTAACCCAATTCACAAAGATCACAGCGATATTGCTCACAAAATACCATACTTGTCATGATATGCAATTATATTAACGTTATATTTATAATGCATGCCTTTACGCACATTTTTCATCGTAAACAAATTATAGTTTTCAAAGCACCAATAATTTTGGCCCGATGTGTACTAAGGACGCACATTAAAGTGATTACGTCCACTTTCGGCCGAGTGATTGGACATATTTTAGTGTGTAATTTTTCGTGTTATTATTGGTAAAAGCAATATAATTGGCGTAAGTTAAATGGCTCGTTATTTAGATTTCAATAAATGGGTATTTTGTTTGATGTTAAAATAAGTATGGTGTTTTTTCTACAGACTAGTCGGATCACTTATGTGTTTCTTTCTGAACCTAACTTAAATATTGAGAAGAATTTTCCCTTCAAAAGAAGAAACAATTTTATAAATAAATTGCATACGAAAATTTTGGGATTAAAACAATTATCTTGAGAACAATATATTTCTAAAATCATACTTTTAATGAAGGTATTGTTACCGTTAGAATATTTATTATAACTCTGTCAATGTAACTAGCTATCCGAATATAGATACTCGTACGTATGAGGAGCCATACAAGGTAGCTTAATCATGTCACAATACCAGCTAATACAAATACATTATTTCATACACACAACCCATGGGAAAGTTTATCATTCACTACCCGAAAAAAAAACACAAAACGCTCACACACTACTAAAGAAACAATATGAGAAACTGCAGATTCTGTATCCTAGCCACTTACAAATCGAATAAAACAAACACTGATATTCTATTATGGTAATCGTCCGTCCTTTTCTCTCCCACAAGGATAGAGCAGGCCAGAGTTACTGGTTGAAATGTCGTAGGTCATTAGGTCCATACCATGTAGGGCCTGCAATATGCCAATATGGAAGCCAGCCGTGACTTTTGTATGTGGTTATATTGGTCCTAACAATAGGTTATTGGGCATAGAATTTAAGCTAAATGCGTAGATGACCTGAGCGGCAGTAGATGACTTTGATAGCCAGACATAGCTGGAAATTAATTGTTCTAGAGAAAGTTCTTGTTGAAATACGACTGTTGTTTCGAGTATTGTTCTTTGAAATAAACAATAAGAAACTTCACACTAACACGTCTTATTCTTAGACTCGGCCACTATTAAGGCAATTAAATTGATATTTAAATTCAAAGGAAAGAAAATGCATAGCTAATTTACGCTTCAATCGTATTAAAATTTAGAATTATGTATTTTTGTATTATAAATGTTCTTAATTAATTAGTGGAGTAATAGAACATGCAATTTAGACAATAAATACGTATAACAATGGTTTCTACACTTTTGAATTGAACGTTTACGTACCTATTGGACAACTCACGATTCAGATGTTTCAGACTTTTAAGTTAAAGTTTACTATTTAAATAAAAGTAAAGGTTTACCACCTTTACTTTTATTTAAATAGTAAACTTTCAAAACTAATGTCACTCTCTGAAGTTTAGTTTGACGTGACTCTTTTTTTAATTTGATTGAATAGTAATATAGCTTATTAACTCCTTCCTCCAAAATTATTACAACGCTCCCAATATGAGGCACAACAAGTTTAATAAAAAAAATATTACCTGTACATGAATAAAATAATATCTTACGATATTTTTTTAACACCTGCATGTAAATTGATTAATGAACAATTTGATCGGTCAAATTAATTGCACGCAAATTCTGACCGCTAATATCTCCAAGGCTCTAAATCGTCAAACCTTACTGGTTACTTCCTAGTTCTTTAAATGGTGTTAAAAATAAATATATTTCAATAGTAATGTTATTTTCGTGAGTAAACCAGTCTTTAATAAGACTAGAGATGTTTAAATTACCTACTTTATTCTTTGGTGTCCCAAAGAATAAAATGAATCTTAACCCTACATTGCATACTCTACCATATCTGGTACAATCAATATAATATGAATAAAATTAAACTAAATACAAAAAAAAATAGAAAATGGGCAAAGTAAATACCTATACTTACCAATTTTGTTTAACCTGCGATAAATACAGTTACTAGATATTATGATGTTTAAATAATTCGTTTACATTATTCAGTTCTTCTAATAATATTGAGTTCGCTTGTGCCAACTAATGCAAGTATTTTACGGAATTATTCTTCAAAAACTAAACAATTAAATATATATATCGGCGCAAATACTTAGTAGTCTAATTAATAATTAATGTTTTAACATTTAGTGAAATAAAATAAGAAATTACTTTGTAAACTAAACAACACGTGCGTCGCCACGTGCATTGAGTCACGTGTTGTCTACTATAAATAGAGGCGACGGAACGAGTTATGATTCATTCTTATTCGAGCTGTCGTAGCGATCGGACCTCCTCAGTAAGTCGAAGAATAAATTGAAGAAAGCATTTACTGTGTTTATTTTAATTATCCAAGATGAGCAGCAACCCTGACTAGGATATTGGTGATGTCAGCAATGCTGACGTCACGTTTTTAAAAAACAACCACGAGGACCCTCCCGCGTCATCAGAAGTGGGATCGGAACAAGCTCTGATCCCAACCACTTCCTCTGCAGCTTCGGTTCAACCTGTCACGTCTGGATAACACAGGGCAGTACCAGGCTGATAAGCCCTGCCTCATTGAACGTTTCACACTCGTTAGTTGGTGCGAACAACTTCGACGCCATGCAGTCTACCGCGACGGGAATACCCGCAGGCATGACGTATACATCAACCGCAATGCTAACTGCTCCAAAAATACCAGCTTACGCAGGGATGCCAAACACGTCAATGGCATCCACCTCGTGTAATCAAGGGAGCCTATATGATGGAGATGATGCAGAGAATGTCCGAATGGTTGTTTTCTCCTCCAGAACCGCGGATCAGGATCAAAGACATCTATCTACCATCGTTCGATCCGGACAGTCATGTTGGAGTCCGGGAATGGTGCCAGCATATCGATAAAACAGCTGCTAACTACAAACTTAACGACCTGGACCTACGCACTAAGGTGTGTGGATTACTGAAGGGGCGTGCTAAGATGTGGATCGATGATTGTTTGGTGGCTATATCCTCATGGGAAGAGTTTCGCGAAAAGTTGATCACTACATTTGAGCCCGAGAATAGATACTCCCGTGATATACTACAGTTAGGATAGAAATACTATTCTTCGTGATTCCTGATCATGAGATTTCAGCTGACGTATTAATTGGTATGAATTTGATCCATGGTACCAACTTAAGCATGGTGAAAACAACAGATGGAACCAGACTGATGCATCAGCAAATGATTCATCATATAACGACAAAAAGCATCACATTTGACAAATTAGACTGCGACCTGACGATTGCTGAAGAACTAAACCAGTTACGCACGTTACTGGTCAAATATGAGCACCTATTTATTCGAGGATATCCAAAAACGCGCGTTAATACTGGTGAGCTCGAAATAAGACTGAAAAATGCAGACAAAAAGTTGGTCGGCAGAGGACGCTCCCGATCCGATGCCATCCACATCACAAGCTGGCCAGCCAGTTCAAATAGCTCACGACGACGAAAACTTATCATCGGATTAAAACCAGGCGAGTTAAAAATAATTATTTTCATGATATTTAATTTTACAACCCTAGTATCTATAATAACAATCTACGAGAATAAAAGGTCTGGAGAGTGATACCTCTGAGCTAAACCATGTGTTACCCTTGAGCTAACTACGGGTCCTTGATGCATCCACAAGTGAACCCTGAGATACCGTAGAGACGCCTTGAGGAACCATGGGTGGACAAGTATACACCACAGATTCTAACAGGGCGGGGCACGAGGGACGTCTTTATGTACTGTCCTTACAACACCCTAGTATCTATAATAACAATCTACGAGAATAAAAGGTCTGGAGAGTGATACCTCTGAGCTAAACCATGTGTTACCCTTGAGCTAACTACGGGTCCTTGATGCATCCACAAGAGAACCCTGAGATACCGTAGAGACGCCTTGTGGAGCCATGGGTAGACAAGTATACACCACAGATTCTAACGTAACAAAGCAGGGCACGGGAGACGTCTTTTGTGTACTGTCCTTACAACAATATTCATAATAATAATAAGCAACATAGGTTGCTTACGGATACCTAGTTCAAAGGAAATCATTTTTTCAGGCATCAAACCTCACAAAGCAGGCAGACGCAGAGCACGCGCCGCCTGTCAGGATGGCCGGGTCGGCGGAAATTGAACAATCTCCACCATCTGAGATGGCCGGAGAACCTTTGCCAAGTACATCACGCGCTGAACCAGGTCAACAACAAGCACAAGATCAAAACGAGGAAGATCAACCAGCTGACCAAGATGCAGACTGATAAACATATATTGAAAACAGCTGAGAAAAAAAAAAAAAAAAAAAAAGACGAAGATGAGGCTGGTGGAGAGCGCGCACCGCCTGTCAGAATGGCCGTATCGGCGCAAATACTTAGTAGTCTAATTAATAATTAATGTTTTAACATTTAGTGAAATAAAATAAGAAATTACTTTGTAAACTAAACAACACGTGCGTCGCCACGTGCATTGAGTCACGTGTTGTCTACTATAAATAGAGGCGACGGAACGAGTTATGATTCATTCTTATTCGAGCTGTCGTAGCGATCGGACCTCCTCAGTAAGTCGAAGAATAAATTGAAGAAAGCATTTACTGTGTTTATTTTAATTATCCAAGATGAGCAGCAACCCTGACTAGGATATTGGTGATGTCAGCAATGCTGACGTCACGTTTTTAAAAAACAACCACGAGGACCCTCCCGCGTCATATATATATATAATAAATATTAAGGAAGGTTCAGTCAACATTTTTTTTATACAGCTCTACTTAGGTTAGTCTTTGCAGCAGACTTTGACAGCTTCAACAGACACAGTCCCCATGTCACACGGCCTCATTCATACAACTTCTGTGCCTGACGCTTAACATAGACCTCTCATCTTGAACTAATTTCCCCCTTTTTTTACTTAAAAATGCAAAGTAGAGAGGAGGGAAGGTCTTAATAAAATGGACATGGAAAACCCAAAATTGAGTCCAAGTTGAGTGAACTGGCCCTTACCTGACCGTGTAATGAGTACACCAATACAGTAAACAACGTTACAAAAATTAATAACCGTACAAGAAGACAGAGGTTTGTCATAGAGAATGTCGATTCAAATTATGATAAGGCGGAATTAGTTCTGGTAGAATGTAATGGCGGCGATTAGCTTAAGTTACTGTCGTAGAGCGATAATGCTTCGTAATTTTGGATGTGGTATTCTATTCAATTTGTTCTTTCTAGAGTTTCTGTTCATCTTTTGTTTTGTTCTTGGAGACTCATACGGCCATCTTTAATGTGTATTAAATTATTAAATATTAAGCTTATAGTTTTTTTTTCAAAGCTTTCTAGCAATGTGGGTCGCATATTACTAGTATTCTTGTTAACCCCTCGTCTTTAGCCCAATGCTTGTATTTCGAGTGGTTTGAACCAGCCACCAGATGATCACAAGTCAGACGCCCTAGTAATTAATCTATCACCGCTTCATTATTTGGCACTGCACTGCCATTTCCATTTCCATTATTGCCATTTGGTTGGATATAATTCGGATGAAACGAAAGCATTGACTAATATCTAAAGTTATATTAAAAATATTAATGTTTTTTGATATTTACTCGTTAGCTTTTTAAATAGTTAGGCCACCAAGACATTACAAATTATAATATGCTGCAGAAATTGGATACGATATCGATTTAGCGACCCGAGAAAAGTAAACTAAATGTTCAACGTCAACTGTCAAAATAAATACAGGGTCACGTTATGTATAAACTAATAAACTAAACTTTACTGCGAAAATGATAAAAAAAGACGATGTCAAATCCATGCCATTCTTAACTCTTTGTTATGTTTATAGAAGCGCAGTGAATGATGCGATGGAACTCGTCCGGGCACAAACAGTTGCTTTGATAGCGGTGATACACTGTTCTATTATAGTACTGGGTCATATTATTCTAGCTTTTTACGAAGTATTTCTTTTTTAAATTCTATAGAATAAATTTTATATAATTATATTCTTGTTTTGTTTCTTTCTCTCACTAAAAGGCTGCGTTAGGTTTGATTCTGTACGTAGATACTAACCCAAGGAACAGAAATAGGTGCCCATAACAAAAACGAATCATATTTCTTAAAGCTGTTCAATAGGACCAAGAAAATACATAAAAACACAAAAACAGCACGTACCACAAAACATTAAAACTCACACCTGTATCCACCCGCTTCCTTAATTTACCAAAAACTGTTCGTTCACAAATATTTGGACCCAAATTCTTAACACGAACGTTAACAAGTAGAACTGTTTATAGAGGGTGTTGTGTGGTAAGTAGCCGTCGAATTAACACCACCACTTAGCAGTTACTTACTTACGGGGTTGGACGCAGGTGGTCTTTGTTTAAAAAGTTTTGTTTTTTTTTTTTTATGTTTTTGAGTCGCTTCAGCATGTTTATTGGTGATTCTATAGGAAGTAAACGAGGGAATTTGTGGAGTTTAAATCAAAATACAATAAAATAATACCGGCCTATAAATGTCCCACTGCTGGGCACAGATCTCTACTCCTATGGAGAAGGAATTGAATATTATTATTTAGTTGTCTTATTATTATTATTTGAAATATTATCGTTGGATCAAAATAAAATCATCTAAAAATACTAATCAATAATATGACTAGATTTTGTGTTCATTAAAGGTAATATAATTCAGTGAGTATATTTACTAGAACAAAACTACCAAAAAAGGTTATTTAAGTATTGCTATGGTTGATTTCCTTCGCATTTATAATATCAGTAAGATGAACGTATTCTTTAGAATTGATAACAATAAAAACCATACCTTTTACCTACTAAAAATAATGAGTTCTATTAAAAGTAACAAGGAAAACGAATTGTCTGTTTAAAACGACTAGGTCCCTACTCAGTAATATCGTTTTATTTTCAACATTTCAAAGAACACTTATTACTCATTACAGGCAGAGATGAGTAAGCTTACCTACATCCTATACGAATCCGAATCCTGTTCCTTTACGATATTTCCCATGCATAAATAAATATATGCGGCGATGATCTAACCTTTGATCAAGATTACAACCTCATTGGTATTAAATACAGATAATTATAGCTATTGCTCATAATTACTAATAAACAAAGTAGCATCGATATTTTTTCTACATTCAAATAATATAATGAAGTGGCCAGTTTTTAATTGGCTAAAGAAAAGGTTGAATTAAGATATTTTATACGCTTTATAAAATCCAGTAGCCTTTTCTCAGTAACAAGTTCAAGATCACTATTTTACTACTAACAAATTGAAGTGTTCTTTTTGCTACAGCGTTGAGGCTGTTTTATTTAAACATGATAAAAGTTTACTTTATATCAGCATTAATTAGTAATTATATCAATTAAAGCTATGTTTTATTTGTTTGCAATCAAAACATAGCGATATTGCTGATTTTTTTTACTATACTCAAAACATTAATACTTGCAATCTCCATATTTCATTCAACAAACACATATTTATCATTGCAACTCGTATGTAATTATTACAAAAATAGCTACTGACGTTCGATAGGCCGTCTCATTGTGATGCATCAGAGAAAAGAAATCACATGGATGCAACGTAACAAAAAAAAAGTAAAATAAAAAAGTAAACGAGATGCGGCCGCGTAAGCCAAGATCTCGGTCAGGCAGGAGCAAAGTTCTTTTGTTTCCAACCTCGAATCAGCCAGTGTTTCGAATCTAGATGCTGTTTTCGAATTGTTTTTTTCCTTTTCCCCCTATGGCTTTTTCTTTATTGTCTCAGTGCTGGCTGACTAAAAAAAATAAAAATCCGGTGGCTTATGGCTCTCCATTGATATGCGACGTTCGAATTGAAATTTAAATATTTGCTCGCATCCGCGACGGGTCTCATCTCGAGTATTTTGTTTTTAAAAAGATCTTTGTGTTTCCATCTTAATATTTTATTATGTTATTCAAGAAATACCGCGAGTACGCATAAAGATTTCTTGCTGAAAATACGTTTGTTTGGTGATCGTCGCTTTCAATAAATTGATGGGAAACACTACATTTTTCCACCTATAGCGAGAGTTATTTTTATTTATTTTTTTTCACTCCTTTTACACATCGGTTTCAAGAAAGTTTTTCACTTACTTTCACAGATAATGATGGACTAGTGTACAACAATTGACAAGATCAAGTTGAAGTTTATGTTTTTTTTTTAATTAAATCTGTACAGTATGGTATCACCTAATAGCTGTAGACCTTTGTTTAAAAATAAAAAAAAATCTACGAAAATCATAATTTAGACCATAGAGGTTTATGTGTTTTAAGGAACACAGGCTGAAGTTAGACATGAGATATCTCTGTTCGTTCCAATGAGTGACTATGACCACCTTTTTCACTAAGAATTTTACACTAAAAATCCGGACATAATTGTATAAATCGCTAGATGTGGTCAATTTTTCGGTTAATGTTTAACGGCCGGAATCAATATTCTATCTATCGATGAATTTGGCTACTGGAGATAGAATTTTGACATATTTTGTATGAAGCTTATGTCAAATAGATATCTTTAGTAGCCAAATTGGTTGATAGATAGAATATTGATTTCGGCCGTAAGTGAATCTGTATGTCTGTAGCCTCATCGTGAATGATTACAAAACCAATCTGTATTAAAAAACTCACTTTCTACATCTTGTTATACGGGAATTTAGTTGAGGTAAGTTACTCGTACGGAAATAATCAGTAACTAAGTAGTATAGATAATAACTCAACCCATTCTATCACTAAGAAAATTCCCTCAATAACCCTTATCTTGGTTATTAAATTATATAGAATTAAATTCTAATCTAGTTAGCATAGTGATAGTACGTACTCTCTATATCAAAATTCATTTCTTGTTTTATAATAGCGTCAGTAATATAAGTACCACTTCCAGTCACCACGGATGACACACCGAATCATTCCAAATCGACCGTCACAAAAACGATCGCCATTTTTTTCTTCACTACGTCACGGTAATTCTAGCTAGGTATCTGACATTAAAGCCACGACTATTAACCTTGTAAATGCACTGCTCCCATTCTTAAACGTCAGTATTTTATTATGACATATTGTTCGACATTTTAAGGTTTTGGTTAGGTACTAATAGATAGGTCTTACTAAATATTTTGAAACATTTCTGAGATTAGGATCTTCTAATTTTAGTTCTTTTGAAACCTTTTTCTATTTAAGTGTTTAATTTTTTTGCACTTTGTAGTTTGCTATTAAATAAAGTTCTAAATATATGTAAATACTTCGTAGAGTAAATCGTTATATTATTTAATAAGTAATAAAAATATAAGTATTATTGTTTCAATAAAGAGCCAACCATTTTAATGAAACCAAAATAATAATAAGATTGTTTACGTTTCTTTGGATATGTAGTAAGCAAAATTACTAGTAATCAATATTCCTTTTAGCATTAAAAATAAACTTGACACTTGCCCAAATTAACTTAAAACAAAAACCGTACAATATTTTAATATTATTTTGAATCCCATTACAATACTTAAGAGTGAATCAAACAACAACTTTTTTCTTACTACCAAATCATTAAGAATGAAACATACGATAAATGCAAACTCACATTCTTTATGAACTAGTTCAATGTAATTGGTGAAATTAGCTTCTAATTTAGATGTTTATTACCGGACTTAAGTTTAATATGGCTTTGAAGTTGCAAATTAAATTCAAAAGCTTTTTAGTCTAGACGGAAAGGTCATGAGGTCATGGACAAAGATAGTAAGATCGGATTATATTTTGATATAATTATTAACCGGCTTCAAACAGAGGTTTTTAATTCGAATGTATGTTACCCTGTTAACCCTTCGTGACAAGGTTGTTCCCTAGGCGCAACATCAGGTTATGAACTATGGTTGATCTGGTAGATGGTAGGGTCAGTTGCCTCGAAGGAAGCCAGTACCTACTCGCCAAACTGGATTAAATTGATGACCGCTCATTCAGATGTTTCCCATGGCGTTTCAACGTTATGGTTAACCTGGTCAAGTTAACTTTTCCAAATGCATAATATGGTGTTGTATTAAACTAATTTTAACATTTGATGCTGACTGTCCTTGTAAATATGTTTCAAAAAAATAACTTGATATTAATTTTTGCATTCTCAAAAAAAATCGATCACAATTACTAAAGGCAGAACAATTTATGAATATTTTACGTCTAGTATATTTTGAACCATCTCCATTTACTTTTAACTATTTTCATTAATTCGATCCTTCTAACAAGGGTTTAAAGTTTAATCGCCTTAAAAATATTACTATTTATAATTTTCTTTTTTAAACATAAATTAGCCGTGATTATAAACTGTATTATTAACCAACGAGCACTAACCAGACTATAATTTGCTAAAACTAACACGCTTGCTAAATTATTCATAGTTCAAAATTAAGCCATACAGTCTAAATTGATTTCACGTTCACATTCAATTCAATCAGTAAATGTTTCTGCAAATATTTGCTATCAATAATCTGCTTTCATTTCTCACAAATCTGTTACACACTTAGACCCAGTTTTTAAATCCCAAGATAACTCAATCATTGGTTAAATATGCTAACTAATCGTCTCAAAACAGTTTTTTTCATCAATTGTTAGTATATCAAATGGTCAAATAAGTAGAAGAGTTAATTATTTAACCATTAGTTAGAATAAAAATCTATGAATAAACGCGTTCTATCGTAGTATAAAACCATTAGTTAGCATATTTAACCATTGATTGAGTTAACTCGGGATTCAAAAACTGGGCCTTAGTCTTCAACAGAAACCTACGTTTATTTGAACCGGTTTTATAATCGTTAATAAGGATCGTTTGAACCCGATTAGTATTTTATAACTATATCAGTATAAAGTGATGATCATAGTTAACTAAACAAACTAATGAGTATCTAATAAAATAAATAAGTTGTAATCAAACATATCTTGTTAATTTTATTGGAAGTGTAAGAGATGATTAATTTCAAATTGGAATATTTAAAATATTTTAATTAACAAGACTTCCGACACATACAATTTATTACGATATCAATTTCGCACACATTGATTATGCACGAATATGAGAAGATAATTATGGATTTTTTAATGTTTTTTGTTTATTTATTTTTTTGTGAAAGCTTTAAATTTTCCACGCTTGCTATAATAATTATTAAACTTGTGAAAAATTGTGTCAAATAAAATTCGAAACAAATTTTGTTGAATTACACTATGGTACAAAGTTGCACTTTTCAAACGTCAATGACATGGACAGCACCCTGTCTCTTCCATCCTTCACCGTTTCTTAAGTGCTCTAGCTGCGGAGAAGAAACAGCGCATCAAACTCCCCAACAGCTGTCTTTTCGTCAGCAGCAAATATATATATAATAAAAAAACGAGTTAATTTAGGGACCATGCCAAATAAATGTTTGAGATCGATAGGTACCAATAGTGTGTTAATCATGTCATAAACAGCTGATTGAAATGTTATTCAAAATGGGTAAGTACTCAATAACCTTCGAAATAATTATGTTGTGTATCCTCGTCTAATCGTACCTACTGGTATTATAATATTTCTACGTCTTAATTAGAAACTTAGTGGAAAATACGAATATTTTTTTAGAATAATTTTGTTTTTCCTTCAATAATGATACTAACAGGTCACCACGCTAAATACCACTGTGCGCGACGGTGCTGCGGGTTTGATCCCCGCATGAGACAAGTATTTGTGTGATCCGCAGATACTTATTCCAATTCTGGGTGTTATTTGTGCATGTGATTTGAATGTTTGTGAAACCCCCGCGACACAAGGATTAAATTACTTAGTGCGGGCGTCGTTTTTTTATAATATAAACAAAAAATAAAAATAAAAGGTCAGTTAAGTACTATAACTATTCAAAGATTCTATAACTATTTGTAGTTTTAGCATTTACCGACGGCTCTTGTTATATTCAAAGCACTGTTTTTGCGCGTCATAAAAACATATTTATAGTAAAGAAAATATCTTCGTCGTAATAATATGATCTACATAATTATAATGTACATAGCAAGAGTCCAACTTGACGGGAAGTGACCAGAAGAAACAGAAGAAGACGCTCTTAGGTAGTAATCCAAGATCTTCTCCAGCAATGAAGGATCTTGGATACGAATTGCGAAAAAGTTTAGTCTTTCTCCGTTGACACGTATAGTCGTGATATAACCAATAGTTAACGAATCTCATATTAAGAACTTTGAACATTTAGGCTCAAAAAGTGCTAACGTAATTTGGTCTACAGTTGACAATATACCTAATAGGATATAATATAATAAAGAGGAAACATTTGATTGTTTGTTTGTTCGAATAGGCTCCGAATCTACTGATCCGATTTGAAAAATTATATCACTGTTGGAAAGCTACATACCCCCCGGGTGACATAGGCTATACTATATTTTCAAACGAAAAAATATGAGACCGCGGGCGGAGCTGCGGAACAGCTAGTAGTTTATTAAAAGGGGCTATTTCAAAGACCTTCTCAGCACTTATAATGTCATTTCCACAAATGAAATTTCGACCTGACAATATTGCGACATACATTCTCAACATAAGGTCCTGTGACCCCAAAAAAATGGCTACAAAACGTATAGATGCGTCATTCATTTGACCTATTAAATAACTTAGCACAAAAAAACCTACAGAATAGACTAGTATTATAGCATCGTATTCTTTTCTTACATACCTAAGTTTTTATATCAATTAAGTAGGTACAATCCTCTTGTATCGACAATGATTTTGTGATAAACGCTTTGTAAATGGTTCTGTTGTTCTAATTGTATGTTCTATATAATAGTGCTATACACGTGATCTGTTAAACGTGATGCTATAAGGTGTGAACAACGTTAGGACCGTTTTGCTGAAAATTGAGTGTCACACGCAATACTAGTTTTATCCGGTTATTTTTACAGATAGAAAACTGTATCTAACTACAAAGAATTGATCGATTTTGTTTCTTAATTGTTTTGATGAGGAGTTTTGGATTTGTTAGACTCAAATCTTAATATTATTTATTATTCATATCCTTTAGTGTTTTAGAACACTAAGTCAATTAAGGTACAATGACGGTCTTATCGCTAATAGCGATATATTCCAGACAACCAACAATATTACCTATCACTTGTATGTATTTAGAAATATATAAGTATGTTTATAATTTGTCTGGTTACAATAGTACAGGCTCTGCCAGGCCCGGATGGCCGTGTGTCCGAAGATATAAAAAAAACCATGGATGGAATGGAAAGAAAAAAAAACTAATAGATGGATATAGTACAGGTTTACCATTACAAATAAATTATTTCAAATCGTCCTATCATAATTTTCAGCTCTATTTCACTAAATGAAATGAAATGTTTTGTCTTCACAGGTTTATCGTTAAATTAACAAGGGTAATAATAATATCTTGGGACAATCTCACACACGGCCATCTGATCCCAAACTAGGCAGAACCTGTACTATGGTGACCAGACAACTGATAAACATACTTATATATTTCTAAATACATACATATTATAGATAAATTACACCCAGACACAGAACAAATGATCATGCTCATCACACAAAGATTTGTCCTAAGTGGGAATCGAACCCACAACCTCCGGCTTAGCAGTCAGGGTCACTAACCACTAGACTTAATCCTACTTGACGTTGAGTAAACATTACTTCCCAAGAGCTTCTCCAGTATTAAGGGGTCTTGGATATAAAAGACGATTAAGTTTGATCTTACTCTGTGGACATGTTTTGTTCTAAACTAAACTAATTATCCTTCCTGTTAGATTATATGTAATGTTCTGAAACAAACGTCTATGTCAGGTAATTAACTATGAAAGAAAGATGAGATGAGGAAATGCAAATCTATTTAGTTATTGTGTTTACATGACTTCAGACTTTAACTATACACACATAAATAAGTACGTATAGCTCCATAATTATGGTTATTATATTCGTGTGTAAGGTTTGCTTATAAATCTCTTCGAAAACTTAAAGCCTCATAGAACGATTGTATATAAACGATGACAAAGAGACGATATTGGTCACCTTGACCCTTAATATTCAGAGTAACCTCATATTTCAATATTAAAAAAAAAGAAGGTTACTAGCAATGTGGGTCGCACATTACTTGTAATCTCGTTAACCCCTAAGTTAGTGATTTGGTTTCTTATTAGAGAAAGACAGGCAGAAGAAGAACAATATCTAGTAATTTTTATAAGGTGAATAGTCTGAAAAATAATTCTCAACACAGTTTGTTGTGGATAAAATGTTTTACTGATTCTCATGCTTGAAAAAACCCAAATAGGAAAATTTCAAATGCAATTCCTCACTTAAAACTGATTACTCAGTAAACATTTTTGTTTTTCGCACTTACATACAAAATAATGTATTGTGTTCATGTAGGTATAACACCCTTGTTTAAAAATAACAAGCGATAACCTTTTTTTGGCATAAATAAGACGGCAAAAAGAGGTATTTAGTTCTTTTTTGTGTTTAAACAAAGCGGATGTCTTTTGGAATCTGATTAGTACCTCTCAAATCATAAACAATACCTAAGAGTAGACGTGTATTTGAACTACCAGCTTGAGTCCAAATATTATCTGAAGGAAAATAAATCTTTCAGTAAAGCTTGGAAACCTAGTAAATCACGTTTAGGTGCTAATTAATATACAAATGATCAAAAACATAGTCTTACCGAGCAACTTAAGATCTGAGGCAATCCTGATCCACCACGAATGTAGGTATTCCAAATATGTGCTAAAAGTGAATGATTTTGTAGATGCACAATTTTCAGTTAATCAACTGTTCACATGTATACAGTTCACACTTCAAGTCAAAATTCACGCCCTTGGCTCACAACAGAAATTAGACAGACCTAGAGAACGTTTAGCACTGAATTCGGAACACTGAAAGCTAATATTTGAATACTGTTAACAGTGGCTTTGAAATTAATGTCACTTCACCCTTTTGTAAACACCATCAAACAAAAAAAATAAGTTGTTAAGTCAGGTCAACGGCAAAGAGGTCGAAAGTCATCCGTTCCATTGTAAAAGTCAATTTGCCAGGTTCGCTCCGAGTTCGAAGTCGGAACTGACAGCGGCTGACAGGTCGCGTGGTTGCGCACGCGCAGTCGTGTGAGCGTGCTGTGCGCACGGGCATCGGCGCCACACTGCGTTCGCGCGCTTTTCGACCTACGAAACCTTCGCTCAGCCTCCGAGCATAGGATGTATTAGAACTGTCGATGATTCTAAAGATTTTCTCACGGAAAGGACTCTCGATATGTAGATCTTTCTGTTGTCGGCCTAACGGTGCTGAGCATCATCGCTGACTGATGTTGATGACTCGACTTATGAGTTTTGTTTTTAATTTTGACGGGTTAGTGGTTGGTTTATTTTTGAAGTGGGATTCTATCGTGTTATGAATGCGTCTTATGGACCGTGGTGAATCGAAGCCGAGGCTTTTTGTGTTAAAGTAGTTCTGTCAATGAAAATGTATTGTATTTAGTTGTGTAACGAGTTTAAACGCATCCACGTGTTTCGGTTAGAGGCGTTTGATCGATTTGTTGGTGATTTATAACTTTAAGGGGGCTTCATTTTTATTCATTAGTGTTGTGTGTTTGACGTTTGTACGATAGAGTCTCTAATGGGTATCTTAAAAGTTGTAGGTTTAACTGAGTACGGTTTATGAATACAGTAGAGAGGGATAGGGTGACGCTGTATGTGGAAGGTCAAATTGCATGTTGTGTTTAGATTGTAAGGAAATAAAGCATTGCGAAGGTGTACTACGCTTTGTAGTTAAATACAGATTTTATTTAAAATTCTATGTTTGATTCTTATATTTTCATTCGTCTGAAGATTGTAGGACAGGAAAGATAATGTTTGCACAATTTAGCATATTATATCAACCTTTTTTATCCGACACAAATCTAAAACAAAGGTACAACAATTATTAAATGTAGAGTTCTAAGGTTTGATTCTTATTTGAAATGGTTATACACCTTGTATTCACTGATTGTCCCTGTTAAGTAGTTCTCTATACCAATAACAACATTAGTACATTTATGTATTAACTTTATGGGCTACATATTACTCGAAACCTTTTTTCTAAGAAAAGACATCAACGCTCAAACGTCATTACCAAATTCATTCGTAAAGAAGTTATGACTCTTTTTATATAGAAGAATAAAATATACTACTTTCATAAAATATGCAAGACATATTTCATGTAGTATTAAAAACAAAATATCTAAAAAAACATACGAAAAAATGAGTAAAGCAAATATTGTGAAATTAGGAATTCTTCTTTAATAGATGTCAAAACGTCACAATACGTATAAATTATCACTCTGATAACATAACCTTGATAATTTTACAAAAGTTACGTCACCAAACATTCGACTGGAAAGAATCGCGAGTGAGGGGGACAACAACAGTGCCTCTGTTACACCGCGTTGTCACTTCCACTTCAAAGCGAACAGTCGTCACGGATCACTGCGAAAGCCGGCCCATTGTAACGACACACCGACCAACTATACCCATCTCTTTCCCTCCCACGCAGTCAGATGGGATATAAAGTGTAGAAAGAGATGGAACTAAGTGCGTTTTTTTGACAAATTGTTTAGTTTTTTGTCAAATATAGATCAACTTTAAAATAATATGTCATTGACCCATAGTTCCGGTAAAATGGTAGTGGACACACAAATTAAAAATAGAAGATTATTTAGATGTTTTACGGTAGGAAAATTTCCAGAGTACTTAATTATTTTTGTTTGAAATTATGTATGTCACGACTATTTTTAGATATAGGGTAAACAGAGTAATTTCATCATTTATTGTATTTTTTTATTTAACCTTGTAGTCCCACTGCTGGGCTAAGGTCTCCCCCAACTTGTTCTAAGCTTCGGTCTTGAGCTGCTTCCCATTATGTCATATCAACAAATAAAAATCAACCAGACCACATTGAAATCAAGATTTCCAGATTTATCACGCCAATTATTAAGTTAGTAATTGAAAGAATATCTTGTTTTGTAATCTAAACTATATTCCAAATAATAACTTTTAAACTATCGCGCTGCATGATTATTATAACGACACGGGAATTAACGCGAACTCATGCATTAATTAATTCCATACTCAATACTTTATTTGCTCTTGTAATACTTTATTTCCCGTGACGTAATTTTAATAACATTCTAAATTAAGTAGCTTATAATTTTATCGAACAAAAATATTACTCGCAAATACTATCAATATTATTTGTCACATGACAATAGTAGTCTTGTAATTTGGTATTCAAGGTAAGTCGTAACATGAGTACAAAGAAATTAAACCACAAGTCCCGCAAGCAAAAATGACAAGAAGAAAAAGTTGATATCAATAAAAATGTTTATTTCTTGAAATTTGCGTCGCACAAAAAGTAGTCATCTATTTATATAACACGAAATTTTACCGTTTCAAGTTTGTTTGTAGTATTGTAAATATAAAGGTGTTAAATTAAATCTAGGCACTAAATATAAAATGTATACTGGAACACGGAGCATTATACAAATTATGTATATACTAATTTAATAAAGAGGAAAGATTTATATTTTTGTTACGAATATACTCAAAATGTACTGGATTGGTTTCAAAAACTACATTTTACCTGAGTAACAAACAGGCTATATACCTTACCAGGAAAACTAATATTTTATACCTTAGGTACAGTTAGCAACAAACAAACAAAATCTTATTTCTTGTGAAACGTCACTTAAACTAATTCCATATAATAACTAATAAGAATAAGCCTTCACCTTATGGCTATTTAAATTCCTAGCAACAACTCAGTTAATTGAGTTCAAATTGTGCTTTAGCTGTATTTTAATTGTAGAACTGTTGTTGCTGACTATATGTATCACATATTTAGAAATGAGCGATATCAGATTGTTAAATTTTGTATTTTATTCTTAATCAATATGTGTTTAAAGCATTAACATTTTATTTTTGTTGTTGAATTTATATATTTGTTTTGCTTTATGTAAGTGTTCTGATTTTGTACCTACTGTTGTCTCACATTTTATTTTATTTAAATAAATGGACAGTAAAATATAATTATACCAATTTCCTAGGCCCGCAGATCCTGTCGAAATGAAATCAAAAACCTTATAACGTTAACATACGTTCATTTTAAACAATGTTTTGTTAAATAGATTTAACGAAAGGGATATTAACAGAGATAAAATAGTACCTACAAGTATCAAAATAACACTTGTAAAAGATTTCCAATCTTTTTGCAAGCTGTTCGGCCTTTAGCTTACTGCGCAGATACGTAGTATACAGGACGATGACTTAACTGTTGACTTGCTCTGAAAAAAAAGCATAATTATCGCAAATAAATGCTGTCTAGTTTTTATTTTATATTACTTTATTATTGGGGAAAAACAATTGAACAATATGTCTTTCTTCTAGGTATACAGTGATAAGAATAAACAATACAATTCACTGCATTTCCACAGATTATTATTAATATTATATCAAGCACAAAATGTGAATGTATTTATTAGATCCAGGAGTCGCAGCTTCGAGTCCCGCTGAAGATTCAAATTTTTCCTTCATTCTATTTTATTTAAATGAACAAGTAATTATTCAAATAAATATAATAGGTAATAAATTATTAAAAATAATATATAATTGTAAAAATAATTTAATATTACTTGAATTTACTTTGTTGAGGATACGAACTAAGCAAGATTACCAACAGAAATTACTTAAACAATTATGATGTTATAACAAAACGGAACCAAAACACCCGACCTCCATAAAATATTTTAACAAGTACTTACTACAGTAACCCTTGGTAGAGTATTTTGTAAGAATGGTTTTGGCCTTACGACCTATCAACAGAATAAACATATTTATACTAAATTATTTGAAGTACTCAGTATTTATTTATAATAAGGAAAACCAACAGCTACACAAAATGTGAAAAATCAATAAGGATAGAAAATATAAAGCCAATTACAGGTTTTCACGGATAGCTACAGTACAGCATGATAACAAAACTTGAATTATAATGACTGAGAAAAATAAATTTACCATTGACCTAAAAAAAAAGTGACCTGTCAAAACAATGGTAGGTAAGTGCAATGATTATTAAATTGTTTTTATTTGTATTGTATTTGATATAAAAAAAGAATTTTAAATGGACTTCTTAAAACACAAAAAGTACGAAACATCTTGTTTAACAGAATTCCTGATTGCAGAAAGAATCGTCTATAATTATCTAGCTCCGCAACCGCCTGTATTCTATTGGGCATCGAACAAAGGTCGTCGGGCACCAGTGACCGAGGGATTCTCACGCCCGTTGCCATAGCAACCGATACCACGGCCATATCACCGTCGATATTGAGCGTAATTTGTAGCCTCGTGTTACAGAGAGATTTACTGCGCAGCAGATACCAGACGTTTACTTCTAAAAGTAGAGTACCAACTAAATGGTATAGGTCCGCTTATGTAAGTACTGGAAAACACGCTAAATACAGTAAATAATAATTACGTAATGAAACATACTTGTTTACGTTTTTAAAGGTCCTGCCTTTAAAAGATGTGTAACCAACAACATAAGTAATTATTGTTACTATTAACTTAAGCTGGATGAACAAAATGGACATTGAAATTTGTTATTATTTATTTCCTAACCATGTGCGGGTAAGTTTACTTACAAACCAAAACCAATTTAGTTTAAATTTACTGAATTTACCTTACCTTAATTTTTTTTTACACCTCACACTCGGTCGTCTGATCCTAAACTACGCGGAGCCTGTACTATGGTAACCAGACAACTGATTATCATACTAAATACATACATAGATAAATTACACCCAGATCCAGAACAAATCATTATGCTCATGACACAAAGATTTATCCTGGGTGGGAATCGAACCAGTGACCTCTGGTTTCGCAGTCAGGTTCAATAACCACAAGACCAATAGGTCCGTCAACTTAGTGTGTAAGTCGACCATCTGCATTATACATACTTACATCTTTATGATTAAACCTTCAACAATAACCTATACCTTCAAGTGGCGGTAGCCTTATGGCTAGGGGGTCGGACTTGCGATCATGTGGTTGCGGGTTCGAATCCCACCCATTACACTACCTACGTGAACCCACTCGTAACAAGCATCTTAGCTTAGCACGAGAGGTTAACAAGAATACTAGTAATATGCGAACCACATTCATCCCCTCAGCCATCTTTTCATATGTTAGAAATCCAGGACCTTTATAAAATCAATTTAACTAAGTATTTTATAAAAACAAAATCTTTAAAATACAATTATAAACAGCTAATGTGTCACTATACATTAACATGAAATTAAGCATTAATTATACAACTCACTAAACAAACAAATCGACCAATCAACCTCAATTAGGTATTCAAAACAAACTCAACTAAAATTAAGTCAATTAACGACTCTCATAATAAAAACCGCCCATAATATGCCTCCGTGAAATTAATTATGATGGCGGCGGTGACAAGCACATTGCTGCCACCTAGCGGACCGTCACAGCTACGTGTTTCAAACGCCTGGCGCGCCAACCAAATTCCGACCAATCAGTTACGAGAAAAAAAGAAGAAATTGTAAGTAGCAGTACTTTACTGCTTTTGTAGGCTGTATGAATAATTTCTTTGCTTTAAGGGTAATGGAATGTTACTTTGAAATTAGCACTCTATTTTGATGATAGGTTGTTTCCAGTGGAAACACGAGTCGCTTCAGAGGTTGTGTTGGTGTTTTAAATATTCTGTGCCTAATTTTGTAGACGCTTGGCGCGTTAAGCAATTAGACACAAGAAAATAAAAGGAATTTGTGAGTACCAGTAGATATTAATACACTTTATGATAGTGTACTGAAATGCTCTTAGTTTCATTAACTGTATTCATTACTCCTTTGATTTGTTAACTGATTGTTCTATTCGAGAAATGAAAAAAAATCAAGTAGGTACTTAGTGTACCCGATTTATAATAGTGTTTTTAAAGGCCGTTTTGATTCCTTTGTTGCACTTTAACGTGAACAGTTTAAAGTTTATAAAATAGGTCAATATTTTTAGTATGATATTAATACGGGCCATAAATTTAATGTCCCACTGCTGAGCGGAAGCATCTTCTAATAACGTAAAGATAAATTTATCATCACGTTTCTTTTTTTTGTTTTTAAGTGAAATTGGAGCGTTGCAATAACGAGTATTAAACGCCTAAAACATACTACTAACCATTTAAAACTAATACTAATGGAGGGAAGATAATAATTAAAAAAATAGTATCTTCATTGAGATAGTGCATTGAAAAACGCAGGTAATGTAATTACGCATTCAGCCTTTTATGTCTTATTCCCTAGGATTTTTGGAAACCGATAAAAACTAAGGCTAGAAACATCGCGAAAATAAACCATGATAATATGTTTGGTCTAAAAATATTAATGCTGGATATATTAATAGATAGATATATAATCTCCGTAAGAAAAATAAGGAAAAATGCGTCCAATACAAAGTAGTTAAGAATAACTTCCGGCATTCTTCAAATACCGACGCGTTTTCAACTAAATTGGTACGACGCGTCCAATCCGAGTTTGAAGAGCAACCAATCTAACCAGACCTTCCTCACTCCTCGCTGTCTCAGAACCTTGCAACAAAAGGGGGAAATCCACTGTTATTAAGGCTCTCAATAAATTGGTGGCTTCGAACTATAAAAAGGATGGTCAATTGAGATAGAGTAGAATGCTTTGTAAGCCCTTACAAAAACTATGAAGGATTTTTAGAATGCCTTTATGTAGGAATAAAATGATCATCTACAGTTGCTGGAGTGAGTTTGCTTTTATATTTTAATGTTAATTTGTTTATGTATAGGTACACCTTGAAATAACACTTTGAGAATTGGCATTAAAATTCAGGATTGCTTATTCGTAATGTTCCTTGTAATAAGCGAACTTGAACGTAGATTCAGTAAACTCGAGCCAACAAGGTACAGTTCGAGCTTATTAATTTTTTTAAACCCGATTTAAGCGAAACCTAGAAAAAAGTACCTCTATCATGTAATATCAATCATACAAGTAAATTAACACAATGATTTGCATAATGATGATGCAAGATGACTGCACGGATAGCCGAGTGGTATAGGTCACCATGCTAGTTACCACTGTGCGCGACGTGCTGCGGGTTCGATCCCCAACCCGACAAGTATTTGTGTGAACCACAAATGCTTGTTCCAAGTCTGGATGTTCTTTGTGCCTGTGATTTGAATGTTTGTGAAACCCCCGCGACTCAAGGAATAACTTCCTTAGTGCGGGCAGCGTTTTAAAAAAATAGCATTTTTTTTAAAGATTACTAGCAATGTGGGTCGCACGTTATCGTTAACCCCTCGTGCTTGTGTTACGAGTGGGTTCACGTCGGTAGTGTAAAGTGTGGGATTCGAACCCGAACCTCACGATCGCAAGTTCGACGCCCTAGCCATTAGGCTACCGCCGCTTCCAAATTCATTGTATGCTAGATTAAAAAAATCATAATTTAGTATACTTACTTATAATTTAATTCATCGGTGTGCTAACTAAATAAAACCAGCTGACTGATTTCTGGTTTCCCATTATTGGTTAAGCGGATATTTAATTTTGTCTAAACCGTCTCGTCACAAATCCTTATTGAACATCTGCAACAAAATAACCATTATCCTGCATTCCTTCACTGATATATAAAATTATAATTCAATCCAATATCCAAAGTAATCGGGTAATCTCACGTAAAAATAGCGTATTATGCGTCGGTGGCAGTAAAGGCACGCGCACACTGGATTGTTTTATCCCGCTCCGAAGTATTCAACGCACATTGCTGATACAATAAAACATATGAGATGGGATAGGGTTGTTCCAACGTGAGATATGGAACTTTTGCAATATGAAAATTTTGAATATTTTGTGATTGTTAAATAATAAATTCAATATCAGGGGTCAAAAACGGCCTGAACTGCTTCGAGAAAAGGATGGTACGGCCGTGCCGCTGTTTTCCTCGACTCGTCAGATACAAGGATTTAATTTAATTGGTTTATTTTGTATATCGTACTTGTAATTAGATACACTTGAACTTGGCTTTGAGTGGAAGAGTCCTGTCTAGGGTTCAAAAGTTTCCTTCTCTTACTGCTCCATATAATTACCTCCTGTTAGTTCTTGTTTCCTGTATTATTTTCTTGTTGATATAACATATTCTTAGATAATTTAGGTTGTATTTCAAGTTTCAAAACTGAAAATAAATAACAAGGTATCATTTATTAAATAAGCATGATAAGTCCGTAAAACTATTGTCGATAGCACAATAATATAACACTTAGATAAAACACTCAAGACATTTAATCGATTAGGATCCCTTAACCGTATCGAATCGACAATTTCGATATCGCCTCACATCCCTACGCATGAATCGCGCATAGCGGCGCGTACGGGGCTGCCACGCGTTACGCAGCCATACCACTTTCCATTTCCTCACATTACAATAGCGTTTTTATATCGACGCTTGTTCAAAAAACAATGCGATGCGCTTCAAGAATTTTATCATATGCAGCCCTTTAATTTGTTTTTTTTAGGTATTGTTTTGAGTAACTGTTTATGCCGAGTGTAGTTGAAGGTTTACTGGTATAAGATTTAGTGAAGCCCTTTTTGGTAGTCACTGTTATGGTTGAAGCAGATAGACACTTTTTTTAAAAACATTACCTAAATAACATTTATGGTCTTCCATCTTTCCGGTCCATTTCCTGACCAGAACCTAAAAAAAATACTTTGACACGGAGCATCATTATCTAAGGTTGCTGATTGTAAGTATTCGTCCCCTTAAATATGATTCTGTCCTTGAATCAGGACCACATCTAAGCCAATCCTATGTGTATAGATCTAAAGATAATAATAACAGTATAGAAATTCTAAGGCATAATCACAATACAAACAAGAAAACAAACTAACAGTTATTTTTTTCCTCACTTGTTATTTCGACCCACTCTTTCCTCCTACAAGGAAATTACATCGTATTATACACATCTTAAAATCTAACGATTATTTCACATAATAAACTTACTATGATTGTATGCGTGGAACAGTAATTTTATTCATCGCTGACAGAGGTCACATCCCTATTTTCTCCCCTGGGACGAGTTGATAAGATGAAATTACTGATATTATGTAACGTAAGAACCACCTACGGATCAACGAGCTTGGTGGTGCGGGAATACACGGGGAAATAATTTTGCGAACCAATAAGCAAGCTGGAATCGCCAAACGATACTAACTACTTTTTCCACGTAATTATGTAAATCCAAAAGAAGAAAAAAACTTAAATATTAAAAAATCATGTACGTGGATCGAATATCCAAATAAGCCGTTAATTATATAATGATAATAATATCTTGGGACAGCTCACACACGGCCATCTGATTCCAAACTAGGCAGCGAACAGACAATTGATAAACATACTTATATATTTCTAAATACATACATATTATAGATAAATAACACTCAGACACAGAACAAATGATCGTGCTCATCACACAAAGATTTGTCCTGGGTGGGAATCAAACCCACAACCTCCAGCTTAGCAGTCAGGGTCACTAACCACTAGACCAACAGGCTCGTTAATTTTAACATTCTATTATTTGTAGAGTCTAGAGTACGTTAATGTTTTTATACCTCCGAAAATCCAGTTCCTGGATCCTATGAACTAATATCATTCGAAATATCTAGTAATTGAAATATTGGAGACTTTATTATTGCTTCAGTATAATTACTGTGTTTCTTACCACTTGATTCTTATGTCCAACTCGTCATCCAAAAACTTTTTTAACAACGCCTTTTGCGGCCAACATTTGGACCAAACATCGAGACGCCATAAACCTGCCCCCCTAGCCAAGTGACATTTCTACTAGCGTTAACGATGATAAAAATCGCTTAGATGACATTTAATGTAGGGGTATGACATGTTGTTTCGATAAGTCACGTGACTTAGACCTGTCACTTCCATACATTTGAGTACTATATATATATTTACATACGATTCGAATATCGTAAACGCTTGTAGAAATGTTACTTGGCTAGGGGGGGCTGGTCCGCCTTCCGCATCCTTCAAAAACTTTCAGAGTCCACTGCTTTTATTCTTTTTGTGTTCTATTGATCTTGCTCGACCGAATTTTACAATGTGTTTTCATACCGGACGTGAACACTGGCTATTCTAATATAGCGTCCAATATTGTTTAGCCTTAACTAAAATACTTCGCCATTGAAATTTAGACGTAAGCTCGTATAAGTGAATCTTATTGCAAGTACGTACAAATTATAATATTTATACGCCATAACTCTTCGCTAAGCTACGGTAGATATGATAATAATGGTGTTCGTTTGCGTTTAGTTTATTACTGTTATGTTATTTATTAATAGTGGTGAGGTTAAATATTTGTAGTAATCGTGAAGGGCGGTCATAACATTTTAATTCTTGGATTATGTTAACTATTTGGTAATGTATTTGTAGTGAAAACTACTAATGCATGTTCTGTACTCACTTTATTTCTTAATTAGAGTATATATAAATAAATTAATACCGGATAATTTGTTATAGAGTGCGTATATACAACGAGGTAAACAAGTGCATAAAACTGAACAACTTTTCTCAAGGAACATAGGTCGAAATCTTAAAATTGCAAAACAATTTTTCATACAAACATAAGTCACGTGACCTGTCACTTTGTATAAATATTTTATTTTCAATTGCACGCCTCATAAGCGACGCGTTGATGTGGGTATTACTGTCAGTTTACGCACATCGAGTGATACTCCAACTTAAAATGTCACTTTTTTATTCTTTATTGCTTTTATAAGTGAATATAAATAGACAAATGTTGAGAAAAAACACTATTTTTAACACTCATGATATTATTAAATCTCTTTTTATTATTTAAACTAATAATTGTTTAAAAAAGTTCTGTCTTGGACGTCCGTGTGTCTGTATGTACGGATCCCGTATCTTGTGGTCACGATAACGAGCGAAATACTTCACTTATCGAGTTGGTTTTTATTTTATAGGTTTCAGTATATGAGGAATAGAAGCCTATTACTTTTCACGGTATAATTCGATGTAGTTTAATTTTAATTTTACACATTAACAAATAATCTCAATTTTATTGTAATGAATGAGATTATGAGGCGTGCACTTTTGGATTTTCCAACTATTTTAAGATTTCGACCTATAATCCTTAGGGAAAGCTGTTCAGTTTTATGTACCTGATTAGTTGATTACCTCGTAGAATATACGCACTCCATAAAAATTATTCCTATATTAATTTACATAGGAAAATAACTACTAAGTACATTGGTTCACTTTTGTTTGTTTCAGAGAGAAAATAATGTAAACTTCTCTGCCTGCAGCTTTTTGCTGTTAAGCTTTCATATTGATAAAAAAGCGACTCGTTTCATTCATGATGTTCAAGCTCTATTTCTGGAAAACTTTTTGTAAAATCCAGCAGTATTACAGATTTACCAACATTACGAAAGAAACAAACACTTACTTACAGGTACATCAATCTAAATATTGAACGTGTCGACCCGGGAATCGAATGTGTGCGGTCTTGTTACGCGTAGTAATGAGTGCGCTTGCGTTCATTAGCGGCACAACACAGCGCCTGCGCAGCGTCGCGTCGCCTCTATGCATCTTGTATGAGACACCCGGGGAGGTGGGGCATTCTGCACATTTTTTGCGGGTTTTAATATTGTGGAATTTGTGCACATGTAAATATTATTTATCAATTTTTTTTATCTTATTTCTTATAAATTAAATAAAAAATGCCGCATTAAAATTTTTTTTTATCCGAATTTCTGAACAATATTCAAAAGCAAAACTTACATTTTGTTATATTCTAGTTCTACAAATTTCGCGGTTTCTTTGTTCTTGGCAGCTGAAACTTAAGTTGACGCCTGCGCAACGTAACGCCTCTTAAGGGTCAACAAATTGAACCTACTTCGGAAACACCCGCGTCGTACACCCTTTTTTAGGCTTCATTGATTCCAAGTGTTCAGTAACCTCAATGCACTTATTCCACAAAAGTAACTATGTAATTTCCCAAAAATCTTTAAGTTTATTAAATCGTACAGAAATGTGAAAAAATAATTTTCAATATAATAACTATTACGGACTGATCGAGCTTAAATATTTTCTTATTATAATAAGGTGAAAAGGCTTTTTCATGAAAAGGTTTTGGAGTCTGCTGGCCATTTCAAGTATTCATTCCACATTCTTTATCACACCACTAAACTGTTACTTAACATGACTTTTAATTCCTGACGAGAGAACAAGGGCATCCGAATTAATTTTTCTATACATGTCTATCTGTATATCAAAATAAATCACATAAAATTTTGATCACTTGAAATTAACAGAATAACCCACGATCGGTGTGAGCCAGTTAGTTTGGCGCGATGTATTGCGTATTGTGGACCTACAAATTGATTGGGCTCGTCACAGAAGCCGCCTTTGCCAGTCACGTCGTCACTCCATACCAGATATAACAAAGTTACGTGTATCGTGTACTCGAAACAACACCGATTGTCTGCGAATTTAAAATTTGTACTGTGAAAATTTGGATTGGTCCGCCGAAAACGGCCGGTACAGTCAACAGCAAAAGTAAATGATGAATAGAGATCTCGAATATGTGGCAACTGTACTCACTACTCGTAGTAAATGTTTGGTATAATTTACAATCACATGCTTCGAACTCCGATCATTAGTATTTATTTTTTTTTATTTTGATCGTATACTTTTGGTGTTGACTGTACATTAGTCATTAAAAAAACCTTTTTGTAAAACGAAATCAGTTTTTTTAAACCTTCATTATGTTATATCATATTTTTATGGGTACCGTATCATAGCGTAGCAGGACCTGCGAGAAACTGAATGGTTTTTATAGAAATGTGGACATAACTAATATATTTGTTAACCACTCGTGCTTATTTAAAAGCTTGTGTTACGAGTGGGTTCACGTCGGTAGTGCAATGGGTGATTTTCAACCACAAAATGGCAAGTCCGATGCCCTAGTCGTTAGGCTACCGCCGTCCTGCATTTGCAAAGACCTTGTCAATGAAGTAAACGTGTTCTCAAAGGTATAGAAGGGTTTTAATATGACAAAAATACATTTATAATTGTAAGTAGGTACTATACAATTGCCGTATGATCCAAGAATACTTAATTCATCTTATACCACTCTGACCAACCACCTAGCCTTTTCTCAAGCTATGTTGGGGTCTGCTTCCAGTCTTACCGAATTTAGCTGAAAACCGTGTTTTACATGAAGCGACTGCCTTTAAGACCTCCACAACCCATTTTACTGGTCAATCTGGTCAACTAATATCACCTGATATAACAATGGAAAATGCGTCGACGTAAAAATAAAACATTAATCATCAATATATTCTTATCTAACAATCTCGATAAAAGTCATAAACTTAATAAGTTTATAACATTGTGTTTACGTAAGGAACATTGTAAGGAGATCACGTTCGCTTTGACAATGGTACTGCATGCTTTCAATAAATAAAGACAAAAATGGCCGGGATTGTTGTAGACGAAACAATATTTATGCGCGTCCTGCAAGGGATCGAACCCGCGACCTCGGGCTACCGTGCCGGCGCTGGTGGTCTGACATACAAGTAACCGCGCATCCATTGTGAGATTATATTAATGGATTCTTTGTCAATGTAGAATGGCATCAAATCGTTATCGTTTTATACCACGAACAAACGCAATCAATGTCCGTAATTCTTCTACATTGACTAGATAGTTAAATTAAACTTAATTTGACTTACTAAACTATTACATATTAATAAAACAACTTTTTAACGGATTCTATCGCGGTTTATTTTGATTTTAGTTCCCGACGTTTCGACGCCTTTGCAGGTGTCATGCTCACGGGCCGACTGAGGTGGTATTTGTCTTGACGTGGGATGTTACTTGACCGCGATAGAATCCGTTAAAAAGTAGTTTTATTTCAAACCTCAGAAAAAAACATATTACATATTAACTTTAATGATAAATATCATTTATAGTAATATTATAATGAAGATCCTTCCAACCAAAATCAGCTCATTAAATTATCTATTGGTCTGGTAGACCGGAGACACAAGTGTATCATAGATAGTAATGCGATGTTTTTAATACGAAGCTTGCTCCTTGAAGTTTTTTTTTTTAAATACTTACCTACACGAGATGGAACCATATACCTATTAATAGTGCCTGAAGTCCTACCAGCGATTCTACGATGATCTGAATGGGTAGACTGGAATTTGATGATGAAGCAATCAGTCGGTCAAAAGTGGGTCATTTTTGGTTTAAGTCCTATTTATGTATGATAAAGTTTTTGTTTATTTTTGCACAATTTTTCTCTTAGTAACGCCAGTAACCACAAAATGTATTGTGTATACGAAATCGAATTAATATTAAAGACAATCGCTAATTAATTACTTATTCATAACTACTGCAATGGACAATATTTTCCATTAGCACATTTTCATTTTCCATTATATAAATTGGAATATATATAAATAAATATATTCCGGATTGGTGGGAAATGGCTCAAGACCGAGTGGCCTGGAGCAGGTTAAGGGAGACCTTTGCCCAGCAGTGGGACACCTAAAAGGTTATTAAAAAAATATATAAATCAATGTTCCTTCTCTATGTGGGAAGAGGCCTGTGCCCAGCAGTGGGACATTTATAAACCGCTAATATTATTATTATTTAAAATCAATGGAATAAAATTTTATTGGCAAATCCTATTTTTAGATCAAGGTTTAACGGTTATATCAACTCGTTTCTACTCGACATGTTATTATCATCTTATCATTGAATCACAGCCTCAACGTTATAAATATTGGTTCATTAGAATATGATATTTTATCAGAAGCGACATAATGAATATCGATATCTCTACCGCACCAGTATGTTTGAACAAAATCAAATTTCTGTATCATTTTTTAAGCCTTGTGTTTTAAAAGTAGCTGTTTTTATGGCCATAAGATAAAACTTAATAATTTATAAAAATACCCTTGTTTCTTAGGGATCGATACTGAGCGTAAAGGCTTTTATTTATTTCAATAATCCATAGCTTAACTAAAAAAAGGCTGCGTTTGCTTAAGTATTTCATGGGAGACTAATTGTATTTAGGTGCTTAACGCAAAGAAAATAAAACCTTAAAAGTTAACCTTATTATAGTATACCAATTAAATAAACACCCGAACAATCTTTTGCTTATATTAAAAATAGATGTTTTTTTAAAGTCGCCGGACAGAGGCTTATAAATTATAGCCGGGAACCATCTCAATCACATCAGCTTACAAAACAAAAAAAAACTAATCAAAATCAGTTTAATCGTTTATAATCTGCCATGCCACAAACTGGCAGACACGTAAAACTGTATAATACCTATGTATAATTACAGTACGAAAAAGGTTAACTCGAACAAAGCCACAGTCTTAACCGTAACTCATATTTCCAGTTATCTACAAGTACATTGGTTATTTAACTAATAATAATGGGTAGATGTCAGTTTTATAACTGGCTTCGATAATTATTCACTATGATATCAATCGGCCGGTATCGGCACCAGAAATCTATTGTGTTCTTATATTTACATTTTCTTGCTATAAATGTGTATTCATGAGACGGATTTAAGAGAGCTGGATAAGAAATTAAATAAAATTAAATATCTAAAAAGTTAATTCAGTTAGGTACCTACAGGCAAGCTTAAACACTAAACTGTTATTAGATTTGTATAACTATCTACACTTGAAACTATATCCTGTACAAAATATGTTCTCTTTTCTAAACTTAATATAGTTAAGTGGAAAGATTAGTGTATTTTTTTTATGTTTGTACGAAAATCTATTAAAAAACAAATTTTCAAAAAAGTTTATGCCGTTAGAATGCTACATTATTCTTCATTTTTATGCGAAATAATAAGGACCGCGGGTAGAGCCTCAAGAAAATAAATTGAAGTACTTACTACTTAATAAGCTTTTAATTTCGTTATCAAATGGTCAACAAAACAGACTATATCCCTAAAAGGCTGCTAAATATAATTAGCAAAAGTCATTACAAACATTCAAACAACAGAAAAAAGTGTACCAGTAAAAATTTTATGACAAATTTTTAAGATGATACATTCATGTTACCCATCCTGTATTTACATAATCTAAGACAGAAAGGCATTAACGTCCGGTGTTGAGGGGCATGCGTGTAAAGTAGTGATTTACTGAAGCTAACGCTACAGAATTGCTAATTTATTGTCGTTTGTTTGTTTGTCACCAATACCACGGACGGATCAAACTCTATTGTATAATTTATGCCACAGAAACCTTTTACTTACCTTTGTATTGAAATTTTAGTAATTAAACGCACGATTTGTATGAGTTAATTCTTGATATAGGCCATTTATTTGCTATATCCTTCCTCTTTTTTTATTGTTTTTGCGTCTCCTTTTAGCAGACGCCGTTTCCGATTATATAATTTTTAACTTATGCATATTTATTATTCCAGATAATTGATAGTGATATTTACCGCAGCTCCGCCCGCGGTCTACATTTTTTTTATGTAATTTAGAATTTTCTTTACTATAAACCTCACGGAGCCCGAGACCTTTCCAACGAATGCAAAACCGTGGAAATCGGTTCGTGCGTTCTGGAGTTATAGCGTCAGGAAGGAAAACCCGACTTATTTTTAAATAGTAGATATTTAATTTAATTATTTAAGCTAACCCTCATAATATTTTAAAATTGAAAATCAATTTATCATACAAACATAAGTCACGTGACCTGTCACTTTGCATGAATATTTCATTTTCAATTTTAAGATTGCGACCTATGTTCCTTGGGGAAAGCTGTTCAGTTTTAAGCACCTGATTACCTCGTAGAATATACGCACTCCATAAAAATTTATCCTGTATATAAATTTAAAATATGAGAATAGGGGTTTTTAGGTGTCTATTACAATGATCTCCACACCACACTGATTTTGTAAAAAGTAAAAGAAAAGTAAGAAATTTTATTTCATAATTTTACAATTTTTACATCAGTGTTGTACTGGATATCCAGGCCAACCCGACGCCAGTATCTAATCGTGTTGAATAATGTTATTTGTGATAGATAATTCTAGATAGACATACAAAAGAAACAAGATTTAAAAGTAAAAAAATAAGCAATACAAAGTACCTACTACATGTATGTACGTGAGCTGTATGTATGCAAGAATGTGTTTGTTTATAGATGATGAACAAGGTTGAAAAGACAAAATTCAGGTTTCAAGACATGTATCGTTTTACTATATGTGTACATGAATTATTAATTTAATTAATAAACTACCTTTACATTATTAATAACTGGGTACTAACTTAGTTGGAAATCAGGTTTACAATACAGGTTCCTATTGTTTTCATCAATAGTGCAGCTACCAGTTGACATTCATTGTTCTACTAATATCATTGTATTATAATTAAACAAAAATTAATTCGTGCAATTATTGGAAAATTGGAAATTATATATTCTGGACAAGTGCGTATTGAGGTTATGATAATACCTATTATTTTTGCATATAATAGCTTTGTCATTCAATTACTGAATTAATTAACGTTCCCCGAAGTATCAAGTAGAGTTTCCTAGATTTCTACGCCATAGCTATTCTAGCTCATAGTGGTGACGTCATGACCCATTATGACTTTATTTCTTAAAACTGCAGCGTAATAGTGACGCAATTAATGACTTGCCTTTATATTCACGTAATTAATATTTCTGGGAAATCTGTGGATGAAAATGTTGGTTCTTAGAACCTTTTATTTTAGTCGTATTATTTTCATGTCGTTTATCCTCAATTTTGTACTATGTTAAGTAGGTTCATCTATCATCAACATCCATAAATTATTAGGTTACTCGTTCGATAAAATTACCTAATGTGTGTTATCAAACCTCAATCCCAAAGCATCACGGAAGATACTTGTTTAATAGGTCTGCTAAAAAAAAAACGAAAAAAAGGTATAATTCAGTCAAAAACACATTATTTTCAATGAAAATTTATTAATGTTTTTTGTCAACAATGTTCATATCAAATCAGTAGATGGAATAGGAGTAGGTAACACGAATCACACATTTTGCAAAATTTAATTTTCATGCAAATTGTTATTTAGTTTATTAAAAAAAAAACAGTCACACAATTCATTTGTAGTTTCTAGCAACCTATTTTAAAATAATAATAGTTATTATTACAATCTCAAAAGGCGCCACAACAATTTCCTCATTTGATTTCCTTAGATAAACCTTGCTTTCGAAGAATCATGTTACAAATGCTCATAATAACATATTTTCTAAATCAAGGAAAAACCAAGATCCCATGAATCGATGAATAATTTACGATGATTAAAATTATTTACAATGAAATTGCATTTAATTTGTTGCGAATTATGACTGAATGTTCAGGAAAACCAATTTATTATTATATTTGATGTCATCGTTATAATCTGACTTGATAATTCCTTGTCAGATCGATTAAATCTGGGAAGCATTGTAGAGATTCTGATAATCTATATTAATATGTAAAGGAAAAAGTTTGTATCCCTTTTTACGAAAATTGCGCAGACAGAGGAGTAAGAAATTTTTCACACATAGTTTTTTTATAGAAGGAGTACAGAATGCTATTATTAAATATTATTATTAAAAAAAAAATTCCATACAATTGTAACTTGAAATTTAAGCGAATTATGGTTGGTTTACGACCTCTATTGGGCCTCTATTAGATATTAAATTTAACACATCTAAAATGCTTCAAAGGCTATTTGACTCAACATTCTAATAAGTACCAATTGTAGTTTAGTTTCAAGCGTGTATAAACCTATTTAAGGTTGTAATAAAGTCAAGTAAATTTAATTTGTATATCACGTAATTCACCCACACCTGACACATGACCGCAAATAGAACATAAAAAAAACTCAAAATAAGCTAATGAAACATCGAATTTCAAACCGCAAACTCGAGCAAATAGTTCATAAAGAAATAAACGAGCACAAGCAAAGATCTCCCAGATTGAAACGTACCAACATAAATACCCACGTTCCTTTAAAGGTAAGGCTACATAAAGCGCCTTTAGCCATAAATTATAACAAACTTAAACACTCGATATAGCCCCGCGAGCGAGTTCGCATAAAAAAATACTAAAACGCTTATAATGAGTAACAAAACAACGCGATAAATTTAAACTTAAAGAGGTGTTATAATTAATGTTTTCGAGTTAAAAGGATGACCGTAAACGGTCGGTTAATTTCTTAACCCTTTGTGCGGCAATGTCATAATTTGTACGAAGACAAATATTGTGTACACAAATAACTGTAGGCGATTCGAGTTCGTGTTTGTTTTTTATTACTTTTTAAGGGCAATATTGAAGACCTGATTATTTTTATAATGTGTTTTAAAGTACCCTTTTAATTTATCATTTAAAAACTTTTTATCGGGAAGATGTGTTATGCAAAATAACATCATACTGTTTTTAGTTACTGCAAAAAATATCCTAATTTTAATGCATTAATATTTATTTTTGAGTACATAACTCAATATAGTCGAACACAACACCTGTCATTATAAATAAAATCCGCGCGCTTTTTCTTAACTAAATCGAATGCTCTTTAGTTTACAACAGATCTACAAGTAAATCTGAACACAATAAACTGTGTTACAGAGCCGCGCCATAAAATTGTATGTCCCAACGTCTTAGTTAGCCATTTATTTATGCGTTCTGAAAAAGTAACTTTGCGGTCTTATGGACCGAGAAGCGTGTATTTCAAGTGTTAACTAAGTAACTCTCTATTCAATGTTGGGTGATTATTTATTGATTGTCTGCAATCGAATTTTATGTAGCTGAGAGTGTACGATTAAAATTCTGAGTGGGATTCAGAGACGACTGAATGTCTTTTGTGAGTTAGCGAGGGAGGGTTTGTTTATGTTGGTTTTCGAAGACATTGTGGTGTTAAGGAGTTGCTTAGCTTAGAACGAACGAACATATATGCGATGGTACATTATATACCTATCGTCAATGTACCAATATATGATTAACTGTAAAATATTAACACGTAAATACATTAACTATAATATCAGACAGGTAAAACATCTTACGCAGATAAAAAAAAAGAGGTTTTCATACAAAGTGACAGGTCACGTGACTTATATTTGTATGAAAGGTTGATTTTAAATTTTAAGATTTCGACCTATGTTCCTTGAGAAAAGATGTTTAGTTTTATGCACCTGATTACCTCGTTAAATATACGCACTCCATAAAAAATAATCCTGTATGATCAAAGTAGTCTTGCACGAATAACATTCTACTTTAAAATTGTAGGTACTTGAATATTAAGCATATAATAATGTTAGTGATTAAACTAGATCAATCTTCGTTAAAGTCCATACACCAGTTAAAACCGTATTTAAACTATGACAACAAATTTACATCCTTAATCAAACTAAACCTGGCCGGCCATTAACTTGTCATTTAATCAAATCCCCACCAATCTAACAGCCATACACTCGTGTTATCAAGCTAGTAACGGTAATTTAACCCCACGCCAACATAATTGTACTGCTATCTGATATGAAAATATATATCGTTCAATCTAGACAGAGGCGTTGCAAATTGCAATGACAAAGTTCAGAGGCTGTCCAACCAGTAATTAAGATCTACACCTGGATCAATTAATCAGTGTTGGTCGTAGTGTTCGTAATTGCGGACACACGATATTTTAGTTTGGCTGTCGAAAATGGATGGTGGCTTTGTGACTCATACGATTTCACAGAATGTGCTGTTGAACTAGCCTTTACCGGTGACTTCGTCTATCCGGAGTAAAGAAAATACTGGATTTCAAAACGATCTGCCAGATTCAGATTTTTCTATCATCAGATAACTTTATTCGAGTATAATTTTAAATTTTGACAAAATTGCTTCCTACAAAAACTGACAAAAATCAATTTTATTCCACGAATAAAAGATATCTGACGTTGGAAAAATAGTAACAACAGCTCTTAGTAATGGATATCGTAATGCTAAGCCTTGTTTATGATCTAAATAAACATAGACTAAACTCCCTTACTCGAATCCATGCATAGGTTGTCTGGAAGAGATCACAATTAGTGATAAGACCGCCCTTTGTACCAACTGTTTACATTGTCATTTTTTGTGTTGTTGGTGAATGTACAATAAAGAGTAAAATAAATAAATAAATAAATAAATGCTAACTCTTTACATTAAACATAATATTGAATAGCAATAAACAATAAAATCTATTAACATATTCTTAAGCGGGCCTAAAGACAGTTACAATAATAGGACCCCGGTAGCCTATGATCTCAAACAAGATAACAGTTGCAGACACAATGGAAGCACATCAAAACAAAACACTTATCGTTTACATAAACTGTTATATCGATATAAAGCGATATCGATTTAAACTAAATCGATATAATATCGAATGCAAAATGTAGAGCAATAATTATTGGGAAAAGCCCTAAAATACGGTGTTCGAATGTTAGAGTTGAATAAGACTAAGGCATTGTGTGATAGATAAACCTTATTGGCTAAGGTATGATTTAGTGAAGTTATATTGCTTATATTTCAAGTTTGATCAAAGGTATCGTATCATTTGAAATATTTAACACCGGAAGTTTTATTACTTTTTAGGCGTTATTTCTAGACAGTTGTCATAAATACCTCCAATCATCACTTTTAAAGGTATAAAATAATGTGTACAACTTATTTTCTTAATTTAATTATTAAGCTGCTTAAATGATGAAATTGTAATAATACCAGCCTATAAATGTTCCACTGCTGGGCACAGGCCTCTACCCATTTAAAGAAGGAGTGAGCACCTCGCTTGCTCATTCCAATTTTTGGAGTCCAGGTTTCCTCACGATGATTTCTTTCAACGTATATAGTAGAATAAGTCACATTGGTACTGGCCAGGGTTCGAGCCTGCATCCTTGTGCATACGAATCCAGTTTTGAACCGTTAGGCCACAACGACGAATAATAAAAGAGCATAGTATTAAAATTTCATTATCGAAATTATTACTTAGTTATTCAGAAGTTAGTAACCTATTTTATAATAAAATTTAGAAAACACCCGCATATCATATCCCCCTTACATGTTTGTTAAAATAACACATCCAACAGTACCAGTCTTTCCCACCGCAAAACTTATAACTTACAAGTCGACTATAGTTACTCAATATAGGTAAAGTTGTATACCTAAATACCGAGCATTCCATATAAATATGGAGGCTTGGCTAGAGGCTCTCTAAATTAAGACATAAAACCTATATGCTTTGTTTAGAAACGTGACCTAACAAGACCTATAACTAGGGATAAGGTACAAGCACGCGCAAAGTGATTTCCAAGGCAAATAATTAATATAACATGGAATTCTGGTACATACATAATTAACATCAAATTCTTGGCTATGTTGTAAAGGTAAAAGTGTTAATATAGGTTCTTCGAAGTGCAGAAGTATTTGTGGTAGACTTGTCAGACAAGAAGAAGAATACTAGAGGTATCAGGTTTGGGTCTAATAATATTTTAGAGATTGTTGAGTGTACTTCTTATTCCAAGAATTTATTTATTATTAGTTTTTTTAATTAGGTTTTTTTGACGAAAAAAATAACTTACATTGATGTAAAACCAACAGAAGAAATTAGACTAATAAAAACAGAGAGTACAACAATGAAAAAAAAAAGACGAAAGAAAGCAAATGACGTGGTTTTGTTAGACCAATTGTTTCTGAAATCAGACTCTCCAATAAATTCTTGTTTTCTAGTAAATATAGCGTCTGACAAAATCCCTTGAATAACCATCCCACTAAATATCAAATACTTGCTCTCCACATAGTTGTCCTGTTTTCGTACTTTATTTTATCGCAAAATGTACGAAGCACTTGTTGTGTTCAACGATACAATACGTACGCGACATGAGGTAGCTATTCTGAACGTTGCTGGCACAATTTTATGTCACTTTGACGATGTTATCAAATGTGCAAATGCGGCTACTCATACTGCCGTGCAGTGATCACCAACATTTTAGTTTATGAGGCATTAAATATTTTCCAGGTACCTGTTATATTATTTTTTTAGATATTTTTGTCTCTTTATTTTTTATGTTTTCTACCTCACTTTAAATTGTATAGAGAAACATCATAATGTCATAAATAAGTACTTACTTAAGCAAATAAGCGTCTTACTTTCTTCCCTAAACCAATTATTTATTCATTGTGATTATTTAGTTAAGAACTTGAGTCACCACAACTTACTGTCTATGACAACGTAATATTCAAATTCATTATTATTATGTTGGATTATCTTGCAAACATGTTATTTTTTTTATAGCTCATCATATATAACCTCAAATCATAAAAATAAACGTAAGAACGTTAACAAAATGTCGACAACCCCTGCCTTCAAACTCTAGCATGTTATAATAATGAAACAGAGCATACAGCTAGTGCAAGCTAGACAAGGACACCTGTATAAAGTCGACTATTTAATTAACGCCGCACCCCACTAGATGAAGTTGTCTCTCTGAATAAAATAACGAGGCTTGAGTCATGTACCTGTATCAGTAGTCTTATTTTCTTGGGAATTTTTAGTGCGAAAATTGAAACTGCTTGTGCGGTAGGCCTTATCAGAAAACTTTATTTTTTTGTTTCTTTATGTAGATCGATTGACTTCAAGAAAAGTTTTATCCGTTTTGGAGATATTTGTAATTAATATTTGGTTGAAAATGTACGGGTTGATCGCAGCTCGGACCGCGGTATCTATTAATTTTAGGAGAATATAAAAATGTGTAGCTTGCCAACGGCAATAATTTTTCAAATCGGTTCAGTAGTTTCGGAGTCTGCTCAATGCAAACAAACAAACAAATTATCTAGTCTTTCCTCTTTATAACATTGAATTCATTGAGTACAATTTATATAAGAAAATTTCACACTACTTAATTTTGTATGTACTATTACAGATTGCATCAAATTTCGAATGAGTTATTTAGCTAATATTGTGGACCCTATTTTCTTAATCTTATTTCACTATATATTATGGAAGTAACAAACCTTTCCACTGGCAATCATCACAATTTTTAGAACCCCATTCAACTTAACGAGAAACACAGTAATACCCTTTTTTAAACCATAATCCTGGAACAGTGCCAGTCATTTAGCTATAACAATCGTCCGGCCCAATGTTGGCACTAAAATTTTATTGTACGGACCCACTTAACCTGTGACGTGTCGTCTGCACCGAACAGAGGCACTTAGCCCTAATAGTCACATCATTATCGTAAATACTGAATGGGTTTAAAACGCTGACAATTCTGTGGCTTATTACTGCAGACTTTTGAGACCTGTTTGAGTTAAAGGCGAGATCTGATAGTCAATAGTTGCGCTGTAATAGAGAAAAATACCAAATTTCAAAGCTGTCTGCCCGCGTCTTAGCTCGTAAACAATTTTCAATTTTCCCTCGGGAACTACTTAAGGAATCTGGGTAAAAAGTAGCCTATGTTCTTTTCATATATGCATGCCTAATTTCATCCAAATCCTTTAAGCCGTTATTGCGTGATTGAGTAACAAACATCTAAACATCCACACTTTCACATTTATAATATTAGTAGGATAATTAACGACGATATCCGATAAGTATGTAGGGCTATCAGATAATTTTTAAATCCTAGATCGTGTGCGGGGTCCTTGTTGTCTATAATAAAATCAATAATAAAATAATGTCTATAATAAAATCAATAATAAAGTAATCCCTATATACAAATCAGGAAATAAAAACCTAATAAATATTATCGACCGATATCGATACTTCCTTCGATATCCAAAATACTAGAAAAAATCATTAACAGAAGACTAGTCAATTACTTGGAAAAACACGGCTTACTTTCGCCAATGCAATTCGGCTTTAGATCGAAATTATCCACAGCAGATGCGGTACATAACCTAACTGATTACGTCGCTGAAGAACTCGGCAAGGGGAATCAAAACTTAGCTATCTTCATTGACCTAGCCAAAGCTTTTGATACTGTATCAATACCCTTGCTTTTACACAAAATAGAGGCCGTAGGTATAAGAGGTACACAGCTAAAACTAATAGCAGACTATTTAAGTGACCGTTATCAATGCGTTCGAATCGATACAACCATGAGTGACGACCTGAAAAACCATGGTTTTGGTGTGCCTCAAGGCAGCATCTTGGCTCCTACCCTTTTCCTTATCTACATTAATGATCTGTGTAATCTAGATATAGAAAACGGGAAAATAATATCATACGCCGACGACACAGCTCTAATATTTACTGCGAAGACAACCAACGAACTCTACGAGAGCGCACAAAAAGGTTTTAATATTGTCACTAACTGGCTCAACAGCAATTTACTAACTCTAAATGTTGATAAAACAAAATATATACACTTTTCTATGCGCAAAAGTCAAAATAACTTTACTAATACTCAGCTATACGCACATCAGTGTAAAAATCCTTTAAACAACTCATGTCGTTGTCCTAAAATCCTTAAAACTAGTAATATTAAATATCTGGGTGTTATAATCGACGACACACTTTCCTTTAGACAGCACATCGAGAGCTTGGTGTCCAGAGTACGGAAATTAATGTTTGTTTTTAAAAAACTGCGCACAATCGCAGATCCTAAGCTAGTGACGCAAATTTATCTGGCCCTCTGTCAATCCATCCTGACATATTGTGTCACTTCGTGGGGTGGAGCACCAAAAACTACATTGCTGCCCATCGAACGAGCGCAGAGAGCAATTTTAAAAGTAGCCCATTTCCGTCCTTTCCTCTTTCCCACAGATCAGTTATATAAAGTCTGCAACGTTTTAACTGTTAGGCAATTATTTATAATGCAAGTAATACTAAAACAACACTCTCAGCTTTCATATAACTCTAAGGTTACTAACAAAAGACGTAATGATATAGTTTGCAGTTCAAACTCCACCTCAAAATATGTATATACAAATAGATTCTTCAGATTTTTAGGCCCATTTCTATATAATAAACTAAATAGTGACATAAATATTTTTAGCTTAAACTACTTTGAATGCAGAAAAAATGTTTATAATTATCTGCAAAGTCTGTCTTATGACCACACGGAAGACCTACTTACAGTGTGCAAATAAAATTGCAGACGTTAATAAATTCAATATAAAAATATTATATAAGGTATTAGGTATAGGCATAAATATTATAATTGATGTAGCTCTTTAATTATAAGTTAGAATGTTAATTTATAAAATCAAATAAACCATGTAAGCTCTTTTTTCGCCTGAGGCACAGGTTTAACCTAGTTCAGGCAAATATAATGTTAGCAATTATGTTTAGATCGTAAGACAAATTGTATTTTCGTGTGCACTTTGATATGAATAAATGATTATTATTATTATTATTATTATTAATAGTCTCCAATCAAATTAATAAGGAAATTGAAAGGAAACATTCAGGTTCCAAAAACCTGAGTTTCAAATAATTGGCATCTGACACAGCCTTCCCACAATTCGTTTCAATTTTTGTTTCTTCTCTATATGAGACGAGGCCTGTGCCCAGCAATGGGACATTTATAATAATTATTATTATTTATTGACAGAAAATATTACTAGCTACTAGTGAAACCCTGACTCCAGATTTGTAGGCCAGTTTTCTTTTTCTTCCAATAACATTACTTTGGTAATAGTTCGATACTAATTTGTATATTCAAAGACACTTTTAAAACAAGAAACTAAAACTTCCTTATATCTCTTAATAAACAAATAATATTATATTATTATCATTATACAACCACTAAACAAACCCTCACTTTCCATATTCTAATGATTCGCATTCCCATGACAAGGAAACGGTTCAGTCTTAACCTTTATACCTAATCATGTTCCTTCAGGCTAACGAGAACGGTGCACCAATAATAAGCTAGCAATTACTTTAAAACAAGACATTACGTAAGCCCAGTTAATTAAAGCTTCGAAACTGTTGCCATAATTCTCTGAGGCCTGGAGATCACACCTACCGCGTGTTTAGAATAATTGCGTGCATAATGGTGTGGCCAGAACGAATGGTTCTGATGATGACTCTTAGTTCAGATGGTGATGTTCCATAGGAGAACAAAGTGGATTTAGAGTATCTTCATTTCACCTAGGAAACACTTCACCCAAGTGATATTCCCACCCAAGTGAAATGTGTAGACAAAACTAGTGTAGGTAATTTGTTCACTTAAGAATCATATCACCTTTTTGGAGTTATTTATTTTAGAAGTTTCTGGTTGAATATATGAGGTAAGGGATTTAGGCAAGATCCTATGTTACTTGATACAAATGCAATAAGGAAGGCAGTTTTCTCACTCTTAGCAAAAGACACAAATTTAAAAGAAACAGAAAGAGTTTCACAAATTTAATAATTACCATACGTTATATCATTCAATATTTTCTTGACCATGGAACATACATATACAGAAAAAGGGTGGGAAGCCCTTGCCCGGCAGTGGGACAGTTGGGGCTTTAACTTAATAAGAAATAAAGAATGACAATATGCGTTTTCTATTATAAGTTACGTAAGAGAGGACGCCGAATAAAAGCATTAATGAGTTAAGACAAAGTCAACCCTATAGCCTCTCTCATAAACTTGCCTTTTGAAATTACATATAAGTTATTTTCTACCTATAGAAACTGCTACAAAATCTGCGTTTATCATACATTCTAAAATCAATATCTGAAATTCAAATTATGTATTGTTTTGATTATCATTTGTTTAGTTCAGTAATTTAGATCTGATATCAGCCGCTGTATTTATGGCTTCAGAAGTAACTTGGCCTCCGACCACAGCCGGTAGTTCAATACAATACGATGATATCTTAAGGCCAACAATTAAATGATTATGATCGTTTTAATTTATCTTACAATGACAGAATTTGAATATCAATAGGTTGGTTTATTTCCGTTTCAATGTACTTTGTTTAGTAACACTTAAGAGTTCAACGTTATCTTACGGTTGTTATATTAACAAAACATATAATATATATGTTACATTATGTAAGACCTGCCTGTTGATTCTGTAAGACCTCGTTCTAAACTTCGAATTTGAATCCGCTGTGAGTTTCTTGATTGACATTCTAAAAACTCGGTTGATGCACTAGCGCTACCCTTGCGATCATATCAGCGAGATGAAAATAAATTAACCGTGAGATATATACAGATAAAGTATGGGATGACGTATGAAGTGGCATTCAGTAAAGTAATTCCCTGGTCACTTCGACGCTCGCTTCGCACTCGAAATTTGAAACTTATGCGAAGTGAGAGTGAATAGCGATATGAGGTTGTTGATGGATTTTACAGAATCGACGTGCTGCCCGGCCCTTAAATTTTTTTATTTAGAATATTTTGCCACAGTACATTGTACTTTATATTTTTTTATTATACGTAGGTATTTACTGAACGAAAATACTAAGGTAGGTACTAAAAACAAAAGAGAAACGCAGAGATCGATTCTACAGCGGAATGTTTCAGCGTTACTGGAAACAATAATGACAACAATTTGAAATTGGAATGTTTCATCTTGTTGTCGGCACGTACGGTGCGTACGCGCATCGGTAGCATCACTCGTCTTCGTAAAATCGATATCAGGAAGATACAATATTATATCTGAGGTCTCTGGATATAAAGTTATACATTATGTACCTAGTAATTTGTCATTTTAACTCCACATTATTTATCAAAAAGAAAAAATAACAGGTTCTTTTTTCTTTTTAATAAAAAATCTTCTTTTTCTTCCTGCCCTTATCCCATTCATATGGGGTCGGCGCAATGCGTATTTTCTTTCCATTCCTCCAAAAAAGAACCTGCTTAAAAAGTAAAATTTCACCAAATGTAACACAAGGTCTTTAAAAGTTTATTTTCGAATTATACTTTAAAAACAATAGAGTTAGTACTTAAACTTAGTACCTATATAAAAAAAGGTCCGAAAGAGCCATACGGGACCGGGTACCATTAGTAACCATAGCCAGGCTGATCACCCAAAATTTTTAAAAATCTGTACTAATATCATAAGAGTTAGTTTCTTTGTTATGATGCACGCGCTAATCTCAGAGACTACTTTTTGTTGCGATAACTGACGTCCGGGAGGAGATGCGAGCAAAAAAAAATAACGTCACGGGTACTAACGCGAACTCAAACCTTTACTTTTTAAAGGTTGACGTTTCAACCGGGTTGCACCAACCGTGGTCGCAAGCAAACTGTAGAAGGGGTTCGAATGGATCGTTCCAAAAAACGAGCAATTATTTGACAGGTGATAAGGACTCCATTCCTTTACATGTAACAGAAGCATGCACTAAACAATACCCGTATTCCCATAGCTACACCCGTTTTATTTTATTTCCCCTGCTTACAGAACGATCAACAATATAAAATGCATTACAGCGCAGTCAGTCCTATTACAATAATGCAGCAATTGTTGCTTGTCGGCGCTGATACCCTTACTGTGATTGTAAATGTAGGTAGATATACCACAGGGAGCTGTGCTATAGAGAAAATAGCAGGCGACGAAGATTCCTACCAATGAAATTGATTGTTAAGAAGTATGCAGTTAAGGAGCCACATAATTTAGTAATAAAAAAAAATATACATATAATAATAATATAAATATCTTGGGACAGCTCACACACGGCCATCTGACTCAAACTAGGCAGAGTCTATACTATATTAACCAGACAACTGATAAACATACTTATGTATTTGTAAATACATACATAAATTATAGATAAATAACACCCGGACACAGAACAAATGATCGTCTTCATCACACAAATATTTGTCCTGGGCGGGAATCGAACCCACGACCTCCGGCTTAGCAATCAGGGTCACTAACCACTAGACTAACAGGCCCGTCAACGTCAACTAATAACCCAAACCTTGACCCCTAGTTAACGTTGACGTTAACTAGGGGCAAGGTTTGGGTGTAGGATTTGCAATCATGTGGTGGCCGGTTCGAACCCCAATGTGTGTGGGTAATGTGCGATCCACATTTCTTGTACCCTTTAAAATAAAGTATCTAATTTTCACAATGAACCTACTGAGAAAATTCCAAAACGATGTAGACCGAAAAATCTTCTTCCAAAATTTGCACCTACCTAAACCTCCTTCAGATGGTTATGAAGAGCTACCATTCGCATTACGTCACGCAAGACTTGAAGCGAAATAAGCATGAGAATCACTATATAATACGTGAAGCTTGTTAATCGGTAAATACACATGTAATAACCGAACCATATCTTTAGCGTCGCTTGTTACTGGACGGGATCCCTAAATGCCGTAGAATTGACTTTATGATATAAAACAATTTAGTTAACTACTCCCAACTATGTCTGCGTTTACCAATAAAATGTATTACCTTGATTTACCAAGCTTCTTTTATAAGCATAATCTTTTACTAGCTGTGATATATTACGTTCAACTTGTTCGTAGACTTCCTTATGAAATTTTGCTTGTGTTTGGGGCAAAAGAAAATCTAGACTAAATATCTATCTTACATTTTATTTTAGAAGGATTAGTCATTTACCTTCAACCCGAAATAAGCAAGCTTAGTGATAAATGCTCGTTTTTTTCTACAAGGGAAGACGGCAAAGCCCAGCAGTGGGACTTATACAGTATTATAGTCATGTTATTAAACCTTTTCGTCGCAAGGTTCCCATAAAGAGAAGGTCGGAGCATTGATTACCACGCTTACTAATTGTGGGTCAGTCATTTCAGATTCCATGTTTTTTTATGGAATTTAGGTTTCAGTCGAAAGTCATAAAAAGCCGTTAAGTCATTACATTTCCGACAACCAGTCTTACTATAGGATACTGTATTACCCAGTATAATGGGAGGTTAGATAGGCAGTCGCTCAATATAAAATACGGTATTCAGCTAAACCCGGTAAGGCTGGAAGCTGACCCCAAACATAGCTTCGGAAAATTCCAGGTAGATGATGACATTTCTAACTTTATTTTAAAACTTAAAAAATATACCTACTTACTTTGGTGTATGCTGTGACATGTGGTGCTAGGATACTAGGATACTAAGAGCAACGTCTAGGTTTTCATTAAATCCGTCTAACAGTTCTTGAACGAAAATTCCCATCATAATTTCATTACAATATTTTCTAAACTAAAATTACCACAGGCCAGAGCAGCACACGGTACATTATCATACATTCGCCAAGCACATAAGTGCGGATCAGGTCGACCAACAATAGCTCGAAGTCGGTAAAGTTGGTGCGATTAGAGGGAAAGTCGCAAGCACCTCGTTAGTCCGTAACATAATAATCGCAATTTGCTATTACCTACAGGCCACACGTAATCTCAACAGTCTGACAGGCACTTGGGATGAGTAACCGTGAAAATAATAAGCTCACAGTTAGCCACGATGATGTTTTATAAGGGTTATGGAGTAGTATGTTTCGTGCTGGTTTTTGAACATCCTTTAGATTCCGTTCTTGGAATTTTCAGCAACCTATATATATTAGAAGATTGAAAAATATTTCCCAGTATGAATTACCACAAAATAGATTAAGTTTCTTTTTTTAATGAAATATCGGTTACAATTTTTTAAATGCTTTGCCGCTCAAATTAAGGATACCTCTTATTATTTGTGTAAAACTATAACGAATACAGCTTTAATAAAAAAAAATACCACCAATTAAAAAAAAGAGGAATACAACTTTTATTTAATTTAAAAATATATCCATCTATATTATTAATCTTCTTTGATGATTTATATTGTGGTGTTGAACCCATAAAATATACGTAATAGAGAGCAAGTTAAAAAATAAACAAATCTAGTGTACAGTTCAGGGAATATGAAAATAAACAGCGATATGTGCTCTTCAAACACCTGACAGACCCATTACCAAGAACTATCACTGCATACTGCGCACAGAAATAAAAGTGCGAAAAATACACTGAGTTAGCAGACTAGTATTGCAGTTGTTGATTTATTGCTATACAAAGTTGAATGAAGTGTTAAAAACATGTAGAAAAAAATATGTTCCATGAATTAGACGAACCCTTTACTAAATATTATTCTGAAATATACTCTCCAACCAGTTAAGAAATTGATCAATACATTGCGACTCAATAAGCTAGGGTCCAATTCTCAACAAAAAATTGTCAAATCAGATACAAACAATTTGAATAAAAATTATATTTGAAATTCGAACCAACTAAAACGATAAATAAATCTTTGGGAAGTGTAGTATTTTAAAACGATTTTTGTTTATTATTAATAGATTCACAATTTAATTTAAAATAAAAAAAAATAAAAAAAAATAAAGACATAATTATTTTTTCGCGCCACATAACACCTAATCCAGTGGATATCCTATTTATAGCCGGGATCACACGGAACCTATTACCTACACCATTTATCTCAACTTAATCCAGATCAGGGGTCTATTCTCAACACTGTGTATCACCTCTCAACGCGAGGCGCCTAACTGACACGCAATTAAATAATGCTCCAAGTGTTCACACTAAATTCAATATCTTGAAGCCAAGTCTTTTGGATCTACGAGCATTATGATTCTGATACCACTACTTGGAGATTGTTCTCACTTGGTATTGGACTTGTTTTATTAGTTTTAAGACCCGTTGAATTATGCTCGTGTTTTATTCACCTTTTTTTTCAGATAATTTTTTTCTTATGGTGATAGAAAATATCAATAGTTACCTATGCCTTTAATTCAAATGAACTTTTTTGTTCTTTATTTATAACTATTTCTTTTTCAATTAAGTCGAAATAAATGGAGCTGTTCCTTATTATAGAGCTAATTATTTACAAGGAGGCTGCAAGTAAAATAAAAAAATGAATACTATTCTCTGAATTTAATAAAATGACGTGATATGTAATAACAAATATTTATAAATAACAATACATTATTATATCAACGAAAACAAACAAATACACGAGAACCAATAGTACGTAATTATCGAACGCAATTTAAGAACAGTTGTATGTAACAGAACACGCTTTGTTTCTACAGACGGTTCCCACAGGGAAACTAATAGGCTGTCTGTATACAAAATATTGTGTTCGCACTCGATTTTTGAGTCACTTTATGATACAGCTAAAATTTCAACGGAAAATCTCAGCACTAAAGCTCTCAATAGTGATGTTTCTATTTGTGGTAATAAATGTGTAGGGCGATGTTTTATTTGCAAGGTTTGAATTTCGAATGGAATTCTTTTTAAATAATTTTCTACAACGTGCGATTGTTTTTTGATTATTTCTAGCCAGCTTTTTGTGTGCTATTTATTTAGTGCTTTCCTTTTTTTAGTTTGTTGTGTGGGTTTTATAAGTAAGATAAAATTATTTTATTAATAAACTAAGATAAAATTATAAGAAATATAAATAAGTAAAACAACTTATCAAAAAAATGCATATGCATTTCTTACGTGCTAACAACACGACAAGTATGTCGAATGTAGTGGTAACTCCTTTTGTTGTGTGTAATTTTGTTTAATACCGCAAAAGAAAAAAAACGCATAAACGTATTTGCTTGCGATAACAACAATTGCAACAAAGTAAAATATTACCAAGAAAATGCCAACATTACACCTTTTAATAACTGCTAAAAGGAAACGATCGAGCGGTATTAAATCATTGCAAAATAATTTATCACTTTCAAGATTTCTGGGAGGTAGTACCTATATTAAATTTATTCCACTAAATCACCTAATCGACTCTTATACTTATAAACTGCATGATTGTGTTCAATATTTGTACGTTTATGTAATTATTACAGTAGAAAGGTGATTTAAGTTCTTTAATAGAAGTTATTTTAATTCGCGTTTCGCAAAAAAATGTGTCAAAATTTACTATTTAAAAAACCCGTTTAAATTTTGAAGTGTCTATGTTACAAAATAGAAACTTATTAAATTTTAATGAATATTCAAAACTTAATTGCATAATATTCGTCAAGCGAATAGCGACTAATTTTGAAAGAAACATTGCCAGACTACCAGTTATCTCTACCCTCCATACTGCTAGTACAAATAAATAAACTGTCAAAATTGGCGCCATTTAAAATTCATACTAGGCACAGGTAAACAATCAATCAGCCTATCTCGCCGATTTATAAATTATGTTATTTACTTTTCGATTTAACCTGCATTAACGGCATTGGCACTACCAACATTAGTTAAGTTCAAATGACACGGGCGCATAACTCACGTCATACCAAACCATTACTGTAACTCAAAATGGCGGCCAACTATCAAAGAGAAAGCTCGCGAGCTCTCACATCATTCTCTATGGTCTAGTCTACGACTTGCGAAACCGAGCTCAGATTAAAAACGATGGAGTAAAGGCTTTATGGTAAATTATTTAGGGATGATTTTACTCTGAGGTTAGGTTTAATTTCGTTCGTTTTTACGATGTTTCCATATATTGGATCCAATATTAGGATGAAGCCCGAACCAATATCGTGCACCATATTCGTAGTTAAAAAAAAATTTTAAAAATGGAATTGCTACTTCTGTCACAAAATTAAAAGTGTTTTCAACAAAGTTCCTTTACCTACTTACTTATAAACGGAAAAAAAATTACAAAAAAAACATTAAATTTTCTTCAGTAAAATATTAAACTATTGCAAATAAAGAGATTAACCTGTCGTTTACCTTACGACTAAAAATTCAAATTGATGACGCAACCCTAGAGATGAGCCAACATTTTCCAACCAACAGATGCGTTGAAAGCCAACATTGGCCCAACGAGGTAGTGTGACAGGACTAAATTTATCAATTTACGAAGATTGTTCGTTGCTATTAACACGTTAAGTTCGTGTCTCTTGGCGATATCGTTGCTAAATATTAAATTATTGACGTTTCTTACTCACAGATAACACACACTACTAGCCGTAATGGCTTCGTGATTGAACTAACTTCTTAGTTTGTGAGCGATGTTCATCAATGTATTATATTAGAGAAATTTAGTTTCATCGATAGGTATATTCTGTAAAGCACGATCACAAGGTCTTCACTATGCTGCGATTTCGAAATTTAAATTACCCACATCAAATTAGTAAAACCTTTTTTAATAATATCTGCTAGCTGTTGCCTGCTGTCAACTGCGTGGAGCTCAGAAGTTATTCTGCAGGAACTATTGGGTTAACCGGAGGTCGTGGGTTCGATTCCCACCCTGGACAAATATTTGTGTGATGAGCACAATCATTTGTTCTGTGCCTGAGTCTTATTTATATGTATGTATTTAGAAATATATAAGTATGTTTATCAGTTGTCTGGTTGCCATAGTACAGGCTCTGCATAGTTTGGCTGTGTGAGAGCCAGAATATTAGTATTATTATTCGGTCATTAGATTGTTTTTGATGGATTTCTTAGTGTTAAGCAAAGGTCTACTCCGTCTGACTCCAAAATAGAATAAAAAAGTGGATATAGAATAAATAAAACACTGTTGTTCAATGTATATGTTCATCACATTTTATATAATCTTTAATTCCATGTACATTAAATTTTCAAATTATTACAACATTTTATGTTAAAATCTGTGACATTAAATAACACGTGAAATTCGTGTAACTTTTAAATTAAAATAATTAATTAGTTTTAAACTACAACAAACAATAAAAATGTTTTAAACATGAATTACATTATAATTGTTTTAAAAATTCATTTGTTGAACCATCATTTTTAAACTTGGAACGTAGTCGCAAATTGCAACTGTCAAAGATTAAATTTTAAGGAATAATTAGTTATATTTTTGTAATAAGATTGAGATGTTCCTCTGAGCTTATGTCGTAGAAACAAATGAAGAACATTGCATGTATTTCTCGATTTCTATACCATAAACTAAGATGCACATCAGAACCCATTGGGGCATAGAGATTTTATCATGTAATATTTTGTATACACTTTATAAGGAATGCTATAAGATATCCTATGAGATACTCTATGAAATAGATAGAATATATTTTTCCTACTGTGTGTATAATAGAATTTTGTCTTATACCTTCCCTCTTAAGTCTTGTAGTTAAGTACTATCATTAACTACGTTGAAAAGACAAGCGATTAGCATCGAATAGTTCAAATAATTATAGTTATTTAATTCAAATTCTCATTTTAATTATCACACTCGTTTATTATATAAAAGAACTAATATTGTCAGTGGCACCTTGATTTGTAACTGCTTACAATTTCACATTGTACCTACCTACGAAGAAAATACAACCTCACACCTCAAACTGCTCGTACGCTAGGTAACTATAGTATAGATAGATAAATATATCATATTTTAAGAAGTTATTATTGCAAATAAATTTTTAAATAAATAAATAAAATACTAGGTACTAAGAATTAATTCATGGCACTCCAATAAAAACTGTAAGCATTTACAGCTATCATAATTATAATCACCAGCTTATTTAATAATACAATAAATTTTAAATGACGACACAATAAAATATGAATAATTGCTTTCAAATATAATAAATATTTATTTATTATTCAATAAATTTTAATTGACATCTCAATGTCACTAAAATATAATTTATTTATAAATAATTTGTATAAATTGCAAATAATTGACTTCTAAGACGCTATGAATTTATATATTATTGGACATCCGAAATAATTATCAATAAATTTACTATTCATAAGATCTGTCAAATTATACAATAAGCGAAATTATTTATATTATTTTTATTTCATTTGTTTATTTTCTATTTTCAATTCCTTATTTCTACATTTGCTGTTTAATTTCGTGTAATACAAGAATGAAACGATTAGTGTTAGGAATTTAGATAAATATAACGTGTTTAGTACTATTTTACAATATCAGATAGATTCCACTACATTTGAAAGATTTGTATAATTTTTATTAAGCTTTAGGCCGACGAAGGTTACGTTTTTATAAGTCGATTTATACATTAGTGCCCAATGCGAATTTAAAGATACAGAATTCTAAATATAGTATCTAAAAGGCACGCAAATAAATTTTAGACAGCCAAATTTTCGTTTTAATATACATAGGGGAGACCGGGTACAAAAGTAACAGCGGGTCGAAAGTAACAAGTGCGCTGTTGGTTTATATAATAATCGCAACACATCTTCGCTGCCGGCCAGGGATAGCCCCTTGCACCCCCTAACCTGTATACAGTCACCACGGACGCCACGCACAGTTAGGTTGTGTTAGAGAATGATACGTGATTATACGAATAGAAAGTAAGTTTTTTTGCATTTACTTGTTTACTGTTTACGTAGTGTAAAAGAGTGATATTAATCTGATTATTAACATTGGGATTCTTGATTAAATTAATTGCACAGTGCTATAATTCGTTTTTATCTAGCACGTTGCGTTCGAAGGTTATGTTTCAAGATTTGACAAAAATTTGATTGGGTACAAAAGTAACATAGCCCTATGGGTACGAAAGTAACATGTTATTTACATGTATTCTCGTACTGACTTATTGTAGTAGACTGAGATATTTTTTTGTGCACACCGCATCAGAAACCCCGCACGAGGAACTATTATATACACATAGAATGACATAATTATTATAATGAGATATGGACATAGAAGTTTATCGAAAAGCAGCTGAAGAGCATTGCAAATATGGGGCAAAAAGAAGAAACTTGGCGAGAAAAAAAAAGTGGTATTGCATGTCTTGTACAGGTGCTCCACATTGGCTTTGATTGGGTTGGGTGAAGAATACCCCCTTATGGTCAGATTATTTTTACAGCGGCCAAACTGAGTCCGCGGTCGGTTAAGAGATTTCCAGATTAGCCACTGCAATTCGTGTCTAGGGGTAGATGCTCCGCTGGGTTGATGAAGTATGGAGGGGGAGGGTGTTTGTGCCTCCACAATTCTTATTTTAACTGTTACGAATAAAGGACATAAGAAACGTAAGACGGCGATATTGACGGAACGCTCGAAAAAACTGCAATTGAAAAAGAGCACCAAGACCAAACCGACCTGAAAAGACCAACAATTTTACAACCAATTTTATAATACTGCAAATAAAGTTTTGTAATTAATAATTTGTAGATTAAATATGTCTTTTTATATTAATTAGAAATCTCTTCGTCCTGTTACTTTCGACCCGCCTGTGTGGTCGAAAGTAACAATTCACCTTTTTTTTTTAAGTTTCTGTAGATCCTATAAATTTGACAATAACAAGGCAAATCAATACTCTAATTCAAGACCATAGACCCAACTTATATACGGTAACTTTAATTTCATCAATATTGTAAAAATCAACCCGTAACCAGGGTGGAAGTACAAAATGTTACTTTTGTACCCGGTCTCCCCTAATTATTATACTAAAATGAGAAAACAGTAATATTTTGGTATTACTAAAATTTCTTTAATCTAAACCTTGTATACGGATAGTTTATGATTTAACCCCACTTAATGTTATTGTTATTCTGTTCACAACTTTAAGCGCACTATTTTCATTGTTTTCTGAATATCTTATATCGGTATTCCGTCCCTCTCTTACTAACTGTTTTCGTAGAAACAGTGAATATGACAGAATATCGTTGAAATATTTTTTTTTGTGCAGACAATAATTTATTACTTATCATCTTAATTAAATTTAGCATTGTGAATAATTCAATTATTCAATAAACAGCCAAGTATATTGTGTAATATTTCGTTCCTTTAAATTTCTATTATAACTATTTAAGTTACATAATTATAATATATTATTTATTTAATACATAATTATAATAAATCAGCTTCTCATTTGAAGTGGAACCCAACGGATGCGGAGTGAATTACATATATTTTCCTGAAAATAATTTATTTATTTAAATTTACATATCCGAAAATAAAAAACAATATTTTTTTTACTCACACCAAGTGTATACGTCGTGTATGTATAGATAATGTTTTTACATAATTAATGTAACTTTAATTTTTGTTTTTATTATTATGGTACATTATTCAATAAAATAATATTTTTAATTTAGTTTACACTTGGTATGATGTGTCACTTGTGGGTTTGTGATGTCAAGTAAAGTGACGTATAAAAATTGAAACGTGTTTATACTTCTATACAAACATAAATGTGTGTCAAATGAGTTCGAAAATTGCCTAACTACTCATATGTACCTATTGTGAGTGGAGGTATTTAGCGATGTATTTGTGAGAATGGACCGAGTATCATATTATGTGAGTACAATGGGTAAGATGTTTAAAAGCGTTAAATACGTAGTGATGTTGAAAGCTGCGTTTTTCAATGTGTAGGTTTGATGTCATGGGGTTTAAGTGAACACACAAGATGCTTCGTTAAGCAACTCCAAAATCAGACTAAATTTCAACAATTTTATCAAATTCGATACATCGTAATGAGGGTACAAGCCAAAATTTCACCAGGGTCGCCACTCTTGCATCAGCGTATCTGTCAATTTTCAGCAATTGCAGGCCAGTAGCTTGTTTCTCATTGGTGGAGAAAACAGATTACCTACGTGAAGCGAAACAGCGTCCCTTGCGGATTTTTCTCAGGCGGTTATTATATTAATTAATGTGTCTATTTTTTTGTTCTTATTTGTATGAGACGGCAATAGCCAATAACTCACAATATCTTAATTTATAAATTATTCTTTGGAAATAACTACTGCAAAAGAAGCTACAGCAATGCTCATTCTATCGAGCATATGAATGTAACTAAAATCTACGAAAAATACGTTGAACTATTATATGTTTCACTTCCAGTCGTATATCTCGGTAAAATCGCATTCACATTTCGTTTACAATGAAATATTGTTTAATACGGATTTATGCGATGTAGCAGTTTGCTGACGCTTTGCTGAGAAATCAAATCAGTCATAAAAAACAAATCTGCAGCGGTTACAAATAGCCAAATACAATAGGCCAATAATTATCAAGCTTTGAATGTCAATTCCAGCATGTCACATTATAGTTCAACGTTTCATTCAATTCAATGCAACCCTACATCTATCTATTTACAACTACAAGCGTGTAATGCGAAAGAAGGGTTGAAAGAAGAATTTACTTACAATGGTTAGTATTTGCTGTCATAGTGGTATTGCCAGCCGCAATCGGCGGTGGCGCCGCCACAGTCGGCGTGCCTCGGTACCGAACTAACCAAACATTTGTTTAATGTTATCACCTGCAAAGAGCAGTAAGCGGAACATATGCGTTGAAGCGACTACCCGTGGCTTAACAGACGTGCACCGTGGTAGAGGGGGGTTACACACATTTTCATGCACATTTCCAGTGGAGGGGAAAATAAATGACTGGAGTTTTCGTGATTATTGCGTCACACATTTTGGAACGTGCCTTGATTGTCATTTGGTTTTTTACAGTATAGGTAAGCAGGCCAGTGCGATCATATGAAAGACGTGTGGCTTTTTTTCTTTGTGTGTATAGAAACTATTGCTCTGTATACACATGTGTGCTTAGTGAGTGGGCAGGAACACATTGCTTAATAACTCACAATAAACTAAATAAATTAGAAAATAAGCGGTTTTTTCCTTGCATGTCGCTTAACGTTATCAAGAAACGCTCACATCACAGAAAGATGTTCAAAAAAATATTTAAATTATTTTATAAGAAATTAGAATCAGGCTTCTGTTTGCAAATTAATGTTCCAAGACATAAGCAGTCTCTACCAGTGTTACTATATTTTGTTATAAAAGAAAAAAGTTAATTGTTAATAAAAAATATAAAATGAATAACTCCCCACACCACGACTTATACATCACATGTGCTTAAACAGATAACATTGGACAGATCTAACAACGAAACAGATAAACAGAATTTAGAAGAGCAAACAAGCCAATTGCAGTAAACATTCAAGGAAGATTTTGGATGCAAACTAGTCAGTCAATCACAAGTGTTCACACATAAGCGGGGAGAAATAAAAGTTGACTGTACTCCTACCTTATGAATGATTGATTTACGACCCTATTACTTATACCCAAGTGTTATTTCTGTATGCGTTATTACTGATGGAATCGCTCAAATGTATGAAAGTGACAAGTTTAAGTCAAGTGACTTATCGAATAGAAATGTAATTTCCATCCACACATATCGTTAATATAGTGCCAAAATCTTTTTAACCCGGTGACGGCGTCGCTGTTGTGTTTTATGTTCCAACTCAATAAAAATTTCGTGGCTTTTAGGGTTAAAATAGTGGCCATGCTCAACAGGAGGTACCTTTGTACAAGAGGATAAATTTAAATCCGAATTTTCGATTATTTTATATTTATTTTAAATTAGTAAAATAATATAAGTTCCAGATTTCACTACTGGGCACTGTGGCACTATATACCTAATTATCATAATGTCATCGTTAAATAAAATGCCGCTAATGTATAGGGACTGTTTTTGTTCTATAGTCTTAAATAATTTTTAGTTTAATACATTATTATGTATGTTGTTTAATACATTATTGTATGCGTAGAAAAGAAATATGGACGGAAAACACGGAATTTTATATTAACTTTAATAAAACTAAATTGGAGCGGACTTTGGCATAGCAATAAAATGTTATAAAAATATAAATTAGGTCATTGTATTTTTATTAATAACGAACATGCTGATTTTTTCTATAAAAAAAAATGTAGGTTCGTGATACCAAAACTTTTAATAACTTAGGATACGTTTTTCGCCTAAAATAGTTTTTTCTGTAAAAATGTACATGTAACTATTGCATGAAAATCCGAGAAAATACCGAGTTATAAAGAGATGCCTATTAAGTATGATCGTATAGTCAAAATTCATCCCTCCCCACCTGTCATACACAACATTCTAACGTGGACCGCTAAGCTTGACTTTACAACATCGAGTAGACAAACGGTAATTATTAAAACTTACCGAACAGTAGACCTATTATTACGATTCCAATCCCACCCATTATAATCATCATCTGTAATGGGAAATTATTATAAACTTAATCATACCTCTCACCAATATCAACAATAAACAGGAAATTTTATTTCAATAAACTGAACTAAAAACGCTACAAATAACAAAAATACTTTGACGTAATTAAGTTGTAAGTGACATTGAGCACATTCACTCTTTTCAGTCTCTAAACTAAATATACAACTTGAAAAAACAAAAAATAGGTTTTTTTTTTGCTGATAAGCACAATACAGTACTGAGTCACGTTTTGTATTTATAGACTAGTATCTGCCATACGTAAAGCCTGTGCTGCAGATCACCAGGTTTATTAAATGCATAAATTAATGGCATTAATAAATGTACATTAAACATAATTTAATTATACTGATAACATTTTCAGTTTTTTATTTTCATAAACATTTCAATAAATATAATTATACAACCGTATTTGATTGGTACATTTACAACCGTATTTTTAAAAACTGATATATGTTTCAAATATTTTCATGTAAAGAAAGCCTACAAAAAAACTTCAAAACTGTGTAATAAAACCTTACAAGGACACATGCTTCTTGTTTCACCTCGTCGTTTGCGAAAAATCATTTTCGCCAAACAATTGCAATCGATTGAGTTATTGCTGATTATTTTCAGGTGTTTTTTTTTTATAAATTAAAAATTTGGTTTTGGCGTATACAACTTCCCTGTCCCGTCAGAAGACACAAGAGTTAAACAATGGAAATGTTCATATGTGACTCACGGGACAGTGAAAGGGTTAAAACGAAAAAATTCATGAACTTTTATTACAGCAAGAAATAGGTGGAAAATACTTAGTTTTCCACACCACTGAATAAAAAATACCGAATTAATTATGGATGTAGGTTTTACCTTCACGATTCAAGTACACTATATCGATTGGCACGACAGTGCAATTGTCTACTCTACAATTTGTAATAAATGCTGCACTAACTTGTATTTCTAACTCTACAGCACACTAAGTTATCTAAAAATGTGCTTCTAAACTAATAAACTGTTCAGTATCATTTTGTTTTGTAATAATAAATTGTTTCTTCAAGTACAGTTTTCATGTCTCTATTTAAATGTTTCAGTTTTATTTTGTAAGTCATTGTTGTAAGTCTTTTGGAACACTCATTTTTTTTTTAATCTTAAACGAATAACATTTTTTTATACATACATACATACTGTATGTATAAAAAAAAACAATCAAGAATTTGTCAGGAAGGGTGGTCCTCAGCTATGAGGTTAGAATTAAATGAATTTAAACATACCTTGAGGTTTTGTAACCAGAATTTATTCTTCAAACTCTTGGCTTGCTGCTCGAACTGCGATGCACCATACTGCAGCGCATCTATACATGCAAAAATAGTAAATTTTTACATCTAACATAATTTTCTCAAATAGTACCTATCAAGATTAAACTGAAATTGTCTGCTGCTGGACATAAAGTTTTTCCAAAATGGGCTGCTAAAATACTAAAGAAAATACTAATTATTTGTAAAGGATCGTTTACCGTTGGTATTTGTCAAACCCAGGCCCTTTGTGCACATACTTTATGACCAGTGTAAAGAGCAGGTTTACGATTGAACAATCTGCTCAATATTTTATATTACCTGCTCTATCGTCGAGTTCTGAGAGCTTCACATCCCTGTCCAGGACCTTATCCATATTTGTCTTCATAATATCAACTACCTGAAAAATAATGTTTTATGTAAGAATTCAAAGAGGAACCACTCTCTAAGATATTGCTTCACAAACTTCAAAAAAAAAAATCTGCTGTTGCGAATGTATGAGCAGCCCTGATAATAATCAATAGGCCCTTTTTTTTCTCAATTTATTCATCTCATTCCCAATACATTATTCGAACTTGAAGGAGAAAAACTTTATCCACAAACCTCATCGACTTGAGCCTGTGTCTGCTGCAGCCTCCTCTGTGCAGCAATCTGCTGTGGCGTGCGCGGTCCCCCGATGATCTCGCCATCTGCACCGGTCTCGGACTCCGGGGGCGCCAGCCCGGTTTGAGCACTACCTGGTTCCGCAGCCCTGGAAACATAACATGGGTATGTTAATGTGACATTACTCATACTAATCACATTATGTAGGTATATTGGTTTGCGTAAATTTTAATACACTCGTTGACGTTACGCACCCATTTTTTTGTTTTTTAGTGTGGCCTGCCAACCTTTCTACTCTGATAAGGAACGAAAAGGACCCACAATCTTGATTGAAGTTGGAAGTCACAAAATAACTTCGATATTCGGTTTCTATTAGAATTGTAATATTTATTATCTTAGTTGTTTTTGAAGTAAAGACGGAGTCAAATTTTATAGAAAAAGCATATCTGTGAAGTAACTATATATGTGTCAGAGCTATAACTTGGGAAAGATTTGGAGTAATGTAGAACCATATCGAAATGTACCTACAGATAATTCTATCACTGATCAAAAAGTACATGAAAGACTACGTACATAATTTAAAAAAAAAAACAAGAGAATCACATATCATTATGTACCTTTAGTAGATAAAGCCCATTTTTTAAATTGGATCAAGATATTGAAAAACAAGTCGGTCAACCCCAAGAGATTATATAAGGCACTTTGCCACGTAACCCCTTACTTTGAGGGTTGAAAACTTGCCAAACAGAACTGGCAAAAAGTTTAAGTACCTATAACACATATATATTATCTATGGTTATCTTACGTAAGTTTGCAGTAAAAACTAGATTGAAAACTGCGGTGTTTTAACCGACTTAAAAAGGAGTAGGTTCTCAATAAATTCCATTTTTTTTGTACGTTTGTTACGCGATGTTCCCAGCAATTGTAACTCCATTTCAAAAAATATTTTTTCTTAGATAGGTACTTAACCTATATTATAATATGTATTTATTTTATATTTATATTTTTTCTTAGATACCTATTGTAAGAGGTACCCGATTAATATCATACAAAAATAATTCAGTAATTTGTTTTTACAATCTGAACAATTGGAAAAAAATTACCAAGAATGCCTAAACAAAATATTGTTTACGGAGCATTCAAATTTTATAGAAAAAGCATATCTGTGAAGTAACTATCTATCTGTAAGAGTTTATAACTTGGGAAATATTTGGACTAATGTATAACCATATTGAAACAGATAATATTATCATCGATCAAAGAGTACATGAAAGTACTTGCAACATCATTAATTTAAATCAAAACACAAGTGAATCACATTTTGGTACCAATTAAAAAAATAACTAGGATGTGTAAACGAAATATTGTTCATGTGTGCGTTTTTTTTATTTTCATGCAATTGAAGTCGTTTTTTCAACATAATTTTATTAACCATTCTTTTTTTTTCGTTACGACGTTCTCGATGGTATTCTCAAATGTAGATTTTGGAAATTAAAATCTCGATTTTTAAAGCATTTAGCGGTTATTAATTATTATTTAAAGTTTATTCTTCTAGTCTCATAAGGCATTTGAAAACAAAACAACTTTCGCAAAATATAAAACCCGAGTTCGTGCACAAGAATCTTCCAAATGCAAATAAAGTCGAACTTTACTCGTTCCGTTCCAACGACTTCAAAATAACAGTTATACAAACTTTGTTCATGAACGGATTAGATGAGTTTTAATTGTTTTTTAAACCAGTGTTTTTATCTTCTAAGTAATTTAAGCGTAACTAACTTCCTTTCTATATTCTGAAATTCTTCTTTTTAAAATTTATTGCATGATTTGTTTTATGCAACCTCTAGGCAGCGATTTTAGTCATCATTTTATATTTCACTACCTGTGCCCCGCGGTTTCACATGCTTTGATTTTCTCCCAAAGCAAGTAATCTAACGTTTAACGAGCAAATGCAATAATATTTCAAATCTGACTGGTATTTTCAATTTTCTAGCCTTAGTCTAATCTAGATTTTATTACGAGAGAGAGATATACGAGAGAGATTAGACCACAAGGTTTTTAATCAGCTCACGATTAAAAATTCTGTTTTACTAAATATTTTTTAAGACATTCGCAAAAAATTAAACTTTAACAGCCTGTTTTTATTTTGTAAAAAGATTTAAATATTAGCCTTGGTTCTGTTAACGTTGAAGTAGTTGATTGCTGGGTACTTAGCTTACTCCTTGGACAAATATAGGTGTGGCGCAATAGCCCACCTTTGTGTATAGAAACACAAGCGAAACCCTCAAGTTTTGCTTGTCTGGCTTTTGCCCAATGTCTAAGATTGACTGTAAATTGTCTTTGTCGTACTTCTTTAGGAATTATTCTTGGGTTATTACAAAAAACAATAAGATGCATAAAACTGAACCACTTTCCCTAAGGAACATGGTTAGAAATCTTAAAATTGAAAATGAAATTTTCACACCAAGTCACGTAACTTATGTTTGTATGAAAAGACGACCATGTTCCTTGGAAAGAGTTGTTAAATTTTATGCACCTGATTATCTCGTTGAATATACGCACTCCATAAAAAAATATCATGTATATTATATTCCATTATTAGCTACATTACTGTTAATACATTGTGAAATAGCTGATGACGGATAAAGTTTTCCGGCTCCCGGCATTATCATGTCAAACCCTCGTTATCATACCCTTAAGGCGAGGCCAAGCTTTTAATTACTAATTAACGTAGGTTGACACAGTGTAATGAACTTAATTATTTCTAGTACTTTCTTATGTCCTAACTTGAAAAAAATATATACCTGCGCTAATATAATATTAAGTACTGCTGGTTTGAAATAAATTAAAATTGGGAAACCTTTAATAAAAACTTACATACTATCTGCAGGTAAATATACAAAGCAAAGTCAAATCATTGATTACAAGTAAAATTAAAAAAGTCGTTAGATTAAAATAATCGACCTCCGTGGTCGAGTGGCGTACACACCGGTTTTCAAAGTTCTCTGGGTTCGATCCCCGGACGGGTCAATGTAGAAAAAAAACACTTTTCTCTCTTGTCTCCGGTCTGTTTGTTTGTGGCACCTACGTTGTTTTTGATTCCATAACACAAGTACTTTAGCTACTTACATTGGATTCGGAGCAATGTATGTGATGTTGTCCACATTTATTTATTTATTATTAAAAAAAACCGTCTTCAATTGCACCAATGTACAAAGTCCTCTTTTTTTAGGACTTACTTGAAAACTTTCCCAAGTGTTAAATATGATTTAAAGACCAAACAGTTTTTATTAAATTTATATGAAACCACCTCTAAGATATAATATTTACGTATCCTATCGAATACAAAAATATTTTTTGAAATCGGTCCACAGTTGACGGAGATAAAAACGCCTTTTGAAGTCAGTAAAAACTCTCAATAAATTGTAGGAGCAATAAATAAAAAAATGGTAGCGACGAACAAATGAACAACGATTAAAAGCATTATTATTTGTGCCAACGCGACTAAAAACTTCGAAGAAACAAAACAATAACATCTTGTAATTAAATACAAATTACAATTACAATAACATCTTGTTACCTTAATACAGTCATCAAAACATTTTAAAACATTCACCTTGAAGTTAACCCTATCGATTTTATCAGTGATGTATTATGCATATCAATTTCACTTAATAACAGTGAACTACGGCATCGGGCGCGATCGATAGAAAAATGGCATGTTGCCAAATGACGTCAGCATTCCAGTTACCGGGAAAATTGTATAGAATGCAGCAATTATATATGTTAATGCTTTTAACTGTGAAAAGGTTTGCATTTTAAGGGCACTCAATTTATTTAAATAAAAACAGGCGTAAAATAACAATGTTTTGTTAACCTGTAAAAAACAAAATCTGTGTTTATAAAACGAAGATACCTACTCGTTCCTTTGTACAAATTTTATGCTAAAGTTAAAAAAAAATCGGTTTTTTATTAGTTTTCAAAAAAAATATTCATTTGCACAAACTATAAAGTTTGGTTAGCTTGTGAGTTAAAACAAATTGGGAAAATCGACCTTTTCACGTCGAGATAAAGGTTCCGTAACAAATTAAATAATAAACTAAACCTCTGTCGAAGTGTCATTAATAAGTGAGTCTTGAATGGTAGTGTACCCTTAATTACCCTAACAGATATAAAAACATCGTCAGTCTCATTACGCATTATTACTAAGAAAATAAACATAAAATTGAGAAGTATTTTTCTGTGTTATTAAATGTAAAAACTTAAGTTATAAATAAACGTATTGCATGATGAATTTTAATAAGGTTCTCCGTTACTTCAGAACTAGAAGCTAATCAAAACGTAAGCTATTTTTATAATACGGAGCTCAAGTTAAGCTACTTCAGCTTATGACTGGAATAGCGAGGAAACTGATAAGAAATATACTTCGAGAGATCCCTTGAAAGAATATATATATTTTTTGTTATGGAGGGCTTACAGACTTAATAAAGTTTATTAAATTATTTCAGTTTACACTTTGAGTGAGGTCGACTACGCTTTCTTTAAGGGCTAAGGAACTAATATGAATAATTAAAATATTTAAAAAAACCTCAGTGCCAAATAACGCGATATAAGGTAAAGTAACAAGACATATTCGCAAATTATCATTGCCGACATACATTATTTTTATATATTTAAAGCCTAATTATTGTGTTCAGCACACATTAAAGAGCTTAATATTTATGACTGGCGACGCTCGAATCATTAATTAAATTCTTTTGAATAGGTACAAGCGGACATACAAACATACAGATCAAACACATAAACCACCTTTAGAGTTTTGTCGCATTCGAGTAATATTTTAATTTTATGTTGGATGCTTCAGTTGAAAATTTAGAAGTTATGAAGGAAGGATGAATTAGTAAGAAGAGTAGGTAACTCATATAGTTTAGGGGTTTCGTCTCTTGAGGTTGTAACGGAGACCATGAAATATATCCAAAATAAATTTTCAGTAAGCTGGTTACGTCTGTCAGTACCAACAATATAGTTTTGACCCTAAAATACACTTATCTCGTTTTATAATAAGATATTAAAGTCCCAAAGTACCAATATTAAAAAAAAACTGATCCCGGATTCTGTAAGGCTAATCAATTTAATTTGTAGTCAAAGCAACTGATCTTGTATGTGATTGGTTGACCGAAAGATTAACAACGAATCAGAACGCTTAACCTTAGTTTTAACACATGATTTGCTAATATATGAGGTGGTTTTTCTTACAAAATAAAACTACATACTTTACATTGTCTTAAAAGTCTTAAATTTTTAGGGATTTTTTAACCTATCTAAAGAGCAACGTTCTACTTAGAGCTTAAAAGTCAAATGAAATAATTATTTATCTACTAGTTAAGCAAAATGACCGAAAAGTAGTAAAAAGATGTTTTTAGATTCTAAAAGATAAGATCTAAGAAAACTGTTGCTTCCCGATGTTCACTTGTTTCAACCCAGACACGTTTTTAACCCTTTTGTCTAACAAGCCGGCCGGGAATAAATAAGTATGCGGAAAACCGTTTCATTACATTTAAAGAACATCTTTTGTATGCATAAACTTTAATATTTTAGAAGCACACTTCAAAGAAAAAAGATTAAAAGCATGATTAAGTGAAAATTTTAAGACTAAAATCACTTATAACCAAAAAAAAATCTAAATAACCCAAAAAATCTACTCAAAATGATTAAATTATCAACTTACATTTTATCTTCTTCACACTCACTTCAATTAAATAGAAATTGAATTGAAAATTCGAATCAATGAAATAATTGTAGCGATTCAATTATTTCAGCGGTCCGTTTTAGTGTTCAGGCGAGCTTTCAGCAGCGTTGTTGCCGCAAAGTGCGACTGGAGTCGGCCGCAGTAATGTCGCCCACACAACGCTTTTGACAAGATTTTATTGGCTAACGAGAAAAAGCCATTTCAGGAAGAAAAGTAAGATGGAAAGATGAGTCGATCTATGCGTTACTTATTAATTTCTGTATCTCGAGAACATACTAAATATGTATATTATTTTTCAAATTTTACTTTTATTTTATTTTATACTCATGCAAGTAAATGCTTTTTGATATTAATATAAAGACTAGTACTAATTATATTTAGTTGCACAACTTGAAAAAATGGTGCGAGTTGTACTTTTATTTAATTAAGGTTAAAAGTGTAAAATACATTTTAACTTAATTTATTATATAAATACATCAATACAATTTATATTATTATATAAATACATAGATACAATGATCATTAAATGATAGAACCCATAAATTATTAACAAAACATTTATTGCGTGAGCCCTATAAAAATAGTACTTACATAATTATTAATTAACACAAAACCGAACAAAAAAAAACATTTAAAAACTAAAAAACAACCTCTGTCGCCACCTGTACTTCAACCGGAGTGTTCACCACGCATGCGCGGCACTGCGTGTGTGCACCCCCATCGATTTCCCCACTCGTGGGGTAGGTCTGGCCCCCACCGCACGTGTATCAATGAATTTATTAGCATCAAGGAATTTTAGGATACAGTCTTGCGAATATTATACCATTCAGATATAAGCGCGCTGAACATTGACTGTAACTAAGTTGAATGAATGGTCGTTGTCTAAGGCGTTGAAAAGAAATTATGTAGCTATTATACTTAAGGGTTTGGGCTGAATAAAACTTTTATAAGAATAATATTATAATTCTGAATTCACTTCATGTAGCTTTCTTGTTATTCGTGACACTTTACCGAGCTAAAGAGTATCTAACTCAAATTCAAACGTGGAGGTCAGGTAGGTAGTCGCTCCATGTAAAATATATATACAATTATGTAGTATACATGTAGTTATTCAGCTAAATACAGCAAGACTGGAAGTCGACCCCAACATAGATTGGGAAAAGGCTAGACAGATGATGACTCTAAGTTAATTGGCAAAATTCATTGGTAGGTAGCAATTCATCATATTTAAGTTACTAGATTTTAAGGCGACAGTGTTCTATTGCAGATTGGATACTCAAATGGGGCATCGAATCTGCAACCTATACCGCATAATACTTATTTTCCTTTCCTATGTCTAATTTAAAAAATGTTTCTTGCCAGAGAATTCTACAATAATTGTACTATGATTGTATGCCGATACAAAAATTTTTATTTATTATTTTTTGTTTCAAAACGTTAATTATTTTGAAAGCGTAAATTTTGTCACGCTTTTACAGGTACGGTGATTTTCTCGTTCATAAAACAAGCAGTGTATACGTTTTTCAGGGCACGTTAATGCGTGACGTGACTGAAAAATACATTTACCTTCACTGTAAAGTGTTTTGGGTAATTTGGCTGAATAAAAAAGCGTTTTACGAGAAATGGATTGAAACGAACATGACCTAACTAACCGGTTTAAGATTAAAACATGCCAATTAAATAAAAATAAAAAGTTCGTAGTAAAAACTGTAAAGAAGACTGTTTTCTATTTATGATGCATCAAGTTTAAAAATTCTTCAATCTTTTTTTACTTTTTAGTGTAAGAATACATTTTAAATAAAACTGGAAATTTCGAATATTGTTTTTCACGTTCCTAATTAAATAATTATTTTAAATAAAATGATAAAAATACGTATGAAGGTTGCTTTAGAGTGTTTGATTTTATGGTCAAATAACTACAGAATTTGTAAAATTTGTTCTCGTTTAAAATACCTAATATCGTGAATTTCAATAAAAGGCAACACTGTGTTACCTTTTTTAGACTTGTGTAATCCAGCTGTTAATAAAATTAGGTTACTGATTTATTTTTATGAAAAATATTTTTTAAGAGACAAGACTTGTCTCTGTCATTTCTGGTCGTCTATCTTCGTATCCCATAAATGTATAAAAATGACATGTCCAAGTTACGTGACTTATCGGAAGGAAATATAATTTCAGTACTTTTAAAGGGTTTCTAGGCTCACACACATATCACATGAGTACGAGCGCATATCTATGTTATTATAAACCTGAAAAGTTTGTTTGTTTATTTTTTTGAACTCGATCTCAGGAGCTACTGGTCCGATTTGAAAAATCTTTCAGTTTTAGATAGCCTATTTATCAAGGCTACAGGTTGCTTCAATAACAGGCGGAGCCGCTAGCAAAAGCTAGGTTTTAATTAGGCAGCTTATTTAGGAAAGCCTCTCATAAATACCACCTAGAGTCGAGACTATGCCTTTGGTACTCAATGTGTACTTACAATAAAACTATAACTTGATTATCGAAAACACGAAAGTATAGTGAGGACATAACTCTTATTAAGTGACATTTTCAACTATTTTTTTCTACTTAGTTATTTTTGTTTGTACAATCATATTTTACGAAAAAAATTATAAAAAAATTAAGAACGAAAAAAAATATATGATAACCACTATAACACTATAAGACCACTCCCGTGCTCTACATATAACTATTTACACTTAGGTGTATCACCGCTAAATAAAACCTCTCTATTATTAGAATAATTGCTGATTAACTATCCATAATTTCTTCATATTATTAAAATTATCCATACAAATCCAACGCATGATAAATACATTAAATATAAATTTTATAAGGCCATTAAAATTAGGGCGGTCGGGCCGCGAGCAAATTGTTGTGAGCGTCGGCGCGGGCGCACAAAGAGCCCGGTTAATCAATTGCTTCGGACCAACTCTTGCGCACCACACACGAACACACGTGACGTAAGACAGGAATTCATGTTTTTAGTTGGCTCTGTTTGTTTTAGAAGTCATGCAAAATAACCAATAAAAAATATACATTTTCGCTAAAACAATATTGTGGATATTATCAGTGAATAATTATATGTAAACCTACCACATTAAGTTTTCAAAATTTTATGTTTCAGTGTTTAGAAAAATATGTGAGAAATAAGTATAATAGTCATAAAATTTTTAAACCGCCTTTGTATTTTAAAATTTTACTTAAATAATGTTATTTTGTCCGGTACCTCATTTTTTTTATTCCATGTATCAAAATATAAATAGGTTTGTTCATTAAGCCAACTTATCCTACTTCAGTCCTGATTGATATAAATCCTCTTTTATTTTAGAAGGTCTGCTGCTGTGAACCTCTCCTAGACGTATATAGGATCTATCTCCATTTTGAGATACACAAAGAAAAGGTAACATGAAAGAAATGTGAAATCTCTCGGTTATACCAGTTGTCTACCACTCGTCATACTACGATGCGAGTGCGGACTCTTCATTTATTTTATTAGCCTCACTCCGCGAGGCATCGTAACTCACTCTTCTAATGCATTTATTTATTTCAACCATATCTTTAATTACGTGGACTTAAGAATTAACGAGCGTCAATCCGTGGGACTGCACAGTGCGATCTTAGTATTCAGTGTTTGTTTAGTCATAGATATCGTAGGTAAAGCACAAGAATACATTATGACCTGTTATGTTGAGATATATAACCTTCGTGGTGGCTTGTCAATTTAGTATGGAATCTAAGATGTATAAGCAGGTTTACATCCTGAATGTCGTAGTGGCCTAGCGGTTTTATGAACGGATTTGGGTGCACAATGCAATATGAAATTTTCAAACTTTAATACTTTCTTAATCATTCTAAGACACAATAGACAAACGGTGAAGGAAAACATCGTGAGGCAACGTGGATTCTAGAAAAATGGAATCTGAAGTCGCCAACCCGCAATGAGCAAACGTGGTGATCAATGCTCATCCTTCTCTATATGGGAAGAGGCCCTGTGCCCAGCAGTTACAATTACATTAATTATTACTTCAATTTGTTAACGATTAACTTACGTGTATTTTTTCAGGAACCACTATTTAACGCGGCAACCAGCAGGAATATTGTCACTACACTGCAAGACTCCAAAACTCGAAAAATAATGTGACTGTTTTGCTGTAACCGACCAAATGAATAAAGCGGCGGTAGCTTAATGGCTAGGGCGTCGGACTTGCGATCATGTGGTTGCGGGTTCGAATCCCACCCATTACACTACCGACGTAAACCCACTCGTAACACAAGCATCTTAGCTTAGCACGAGGGGTTAACGTGATTACTAGTTATGTGCAACGCACATTGCTAGTAATCTTTAAAAAAAAAAGTACCTTTTTTAAATCATACATTCACGAATCATAAATAAATATTATTTGCACACGTAGAAGAGACAAGTAAACAAATGAAGGAGAATTTTGGTGCAGGGGTGAAGTGTAGATGTTGGTTTAGGCTCATAGTAACAAACCATTACAACCACCGAAAACAAATCAACAGATCCTTGCCTCAAGGGTTACATCGAGGTCGCAACAACATTCTATCAACAATTAGCCCACTTAACCCGCAACTAGGCGCTGTAAACAAATCCGTGCTTTGTCCACCAAGTTAACATGGCTTAGCTAAGTGCTGGCCGATCCTTGTTAACGTTTTAGGTTAACAAGGCGACCGCGCTGTTTACGCCGGCTGTTGGTACAAGGAGGTAGCGCCTTGCTGCTGTGTTTGGTGTAGAGGAGAAGAGAGCGCGGGAGCTTAAATGACCGCGGGAGCGACTTTTACAAATACAGTACAGTCAACAACAAGAGTTGAACATAATCTGTTTTTCAAAACCCCAAGAACACAATGTAAAGTAAATTTATGTTCCGACTAGGAAACCAAAGAGCCTTATCACTAAGACTTAACGCTGCTATTTTATGAATTAAATTTATGAAATATTTCAGTTTCTAAAATCAACTTTTCATAGAAACATAAGTCACGTGACCTGTCACTGTGTATGAAAATCTCATTTTCAATTTTAAGATTTCGACCTATGATTCTTGGGAAAAGATGTTCAGTTGTATGCACCTGATTCCCTCGTAGAATATACGCACTTAATTATTGAATTTTGAATTTGAATCAAAGTGAATAAGGGCTGATACGTAATTATTATTTATATCTTTAGTCCATATTTTAGACCACACCTGAAAAACAGATGACGTAGGCTACAAAACATAGAAGTGTATGTATTTAGACTGAAAATTACCATAATACTAATAATTATGTTAATTTAGTATCTTGTTTAATGACATTCATATCTTAGCTATAACCTTAACCCTTAAAAGCGGCTACTGTAATTTTTGACATAACCTTTTCATTTTGACATTTAAATATTTACAGAACTCGATTCTTATGTCAACAGCGGCTTGAATGTAACATCTCTGTCACACTTCACACAAAAGAAAGAGATAGAGTGAGTTGTCTAATTGAATTTAACACATGGTGAGCAATGTCACCAGGAGTCGGCTTTAAGTCAAAATTCGGCATTTTTGTCCAAAAGCATTATCACATATATGGTAATAGGCACGGATGCGCGCGCGCCGACATCTGTGCTAACAAACGAACACCAAACAAACGATACCCGATACTTTATCAAAAATAGAACGCAATTTTGGACGTTTTTTGAATGTTAAAAAACTGGAAAAATAAGGCGATCTTTCTTCTCTTGTCTTTTTATTTCTCATGTATTTAAAACATTGTACCTATTGATCCTAATAATAGGATTTATTGCATGCTTTTTAGATACCTATGTTTTTTTTACCGTGACATTTAAAAGAACGAAAGGGAGGCCAATGCCCTGCAGTGGGGCGGACGATCTTGGCAGAGTAATATAATATTAATTATTTAACGTTTACTGCTTTAGTTTACATAGAATAATTCTGTTTTCAATTTCATTTGTAGGTCTTCGATCTCAGAATAAAGCAAAAATATGGTGCTGAATTTTTTCTTTGAAAGCGCTCCGTAATTTTATTTCGTTTTACTATGTAAAACCTTTTGTGTATAATAGTTTTGTTTTAGTCTTGTTTGTTTCTAACATTTTTATACAATAGAAATATTATTTAAGTAACTTTCATCACTCAGATTCTCAAGATACAAACTTGAGATTAGTTTGGGGACCACAATATTGAGATGTCAAAATGAAAAGTTTATGTCAAAAATTACAGTAGCTCCGCTTTTAAGGGTTAAGGTTAAAGCTAAGATATATAATTATGAATATCAGCACACAAATTAGAATGTCTTCAAGAATAACCTAGTGTTATTTAATTAAGTTTAAGAACTCTAAGACATCGCCATGAACATTAAAAACAGTATTCATAAATTTATTCTAATTTATTCTTGTCAATTTCAACGTAAACAACCTACTTACGACAGACAAAACTAACCTTTCTTCTAACAAAAAGGTTACAACAATAAATACAATGTCTATCGGAAACATAAAGTTGTGCAAATCTTATCTTAACATAGAAACACAATACTTGTGTTCAGTTAAATCGACAAATAGGTGATGACAAGTGTATTACGATACCGACTGACTTGTGACCAGGAAACGACTGGGACCTAACAGCTGATAACTGCTTCAATATTTATTTGAAATGTCATGAAATCAAAATTGTAAGTACTCGTATGTTTTCTATTTCAGTTGTTTTTTCTGTGGTAAGTTAATTGAGGCAATAACATTTGTTCTACGACTTTTGATAATTCCTTATTTTTATTTTTCATACTTCATCTATACAATATATATATATACTTTAATATAAATGCAAAAGTTTGCGAGTGTGAATGTATTTTTGTTACCTCTTCACAGTCTTCACGCTCAAACGGTCAAACCAATTTTGATAAAATGAGGTATGGAGGTGGCTGACACCCTGGATCTCTTATCTGATAAAATGCGGTTAACACCGCGAGACGTAGCTAGTATTTACATTAATGAAACGCATATTATAGCTTGTTCCGAACAGTTTTCACAATCCGATCTCGTTCGTGGGATTTGTAACTATTCAATCAATCAATCAAATCCGCCTATCGCGGTCCACTGCTGGACCTAGGCTTCTCCCATATTGCACAACAACACCCGATCCTAAATTTGGGGGTCGTGTGATGTGGCACGCCATAATTAATGTGTTTGTTTACCCTAGTCACCACGCTGGGCAAGCGGGTTGGTGACCGCAGTCTACTTTCAGTCCTTAAGGAGGACGCTACTGCCTAGTCTCCTTGTTTCTATACCCCTTAGTCGCTTCTTACGAAACTCACGGGAAGAGAGCGAGAGGTTCTATTCTATCCCGAAAACCCACTTCACCGTAACCTCACGGCAACGTGACTATTTGAAATAACAATAGCCTATATTATCTACTGCTGGTCAAAGGCCTGCCCAAACTTCTTCCACTTGTCTCCCAAAAAAAACTGCGAATGACCAGTTTTTTTCAAGAAAGAATTAAGATCATCTCGTCTTCCTCCATTCAACTAATCGCAAGAATAAGCAAGATTAACATTCACGGCTGTTAAATACCTCCCTGTCCAGATGCTTTCTTGACCTTTCTTCTTTGATGATTTCTGGAAATTCCTCACCTGACAAGATCAAAAAACTTCACCGCGATCTTTAAAAATAATATTGGAATAATAAGACCATTAATATGCTATACCATGTGACTTTATAGTTATTTTCCTTTGTCTATAGGCCGATACTAGTTACTTTCATTCACTGCTTAAAACATCCGCTTTATTTTATAAAAGAGTTATTAGTTGCGCACGCGCCTCTTTGCAGGTGGTCTTTGCGAGCTAATTTATTTTATAACTGTTATTATTTTGTAAAATAAAGCATCTATTAATTATTTTTTATCTATGTGTAATAAGCAAAATTAGGAATCTAAGGATGTTTTTTAAAAACTGGAAATTATTTGCTTTTTTTTACTGACTTCAGAAGGAGGAAGTTCTCCATTGGAATTTATCTTTTTTTGAATGTTTGTTACGCGATATCTCCGGCAATTGTTTATTGTTTTTTTTTTATATTTTTGTCATCCATGGGTTATCTCAGTGGTGGTCCCATATCAATTTCATTAAAATAATTCTTTTTTTTACTAAGATGTTGAAACGAAATACCTATCGTATTCTTTATTCCTGAAAAAAAATCGCCTCTGAAAATTATTCTGACTTAGAAAAAATATTGATCCAGTAAACAAAAAGGAAGGAGATATAGACACAAAAACCCTCTCTTTTTTAAAACTAAACTACACTTGCTTCAAGTGTCTAGCACAGAACCTCCATAATTCTTCGCACCAATCATAACTTAAGCTTCGTAGATCCAATTAACTCTTCAATTTTATCAGACATACAATGAGTGGTTGCGACGTGCCGAACATATCCGAAGACAGCCGATATCTGCCGAAGTTATTAATTGAGCATTGTACACGCGTAATGGGATGTACGCAAGAGCACTTCGGCCTTATCTTTATGAAGACGCATGGGCAATGGAAGGTTGTAAGTAGGAAACCTGAATAAGAAGGTGTTTTACTGGATTTTATGACAGGTGTCTTAATATAGATGAATTCTTGTATTATTACTAATTTTCGGAGAACAAGAAGGTTGGATAAGATGTTTTATTTTTTCAAAATCAAAAGACTAGTCTAGTTCTTCTAGAGAAGCAACATTTTTTTTGAAGTAATTCATAAAAAATATTTTCAAAATTATTAATCTACAATATGTACTTACTTTTATTTTGAAACATTAAAATTTTTATCATCAAAACACAATAATTTCCCGTTCACACAGACCGGGTGAAATGTAAAAATCATTTTTTTTTAAATAACTCAAAACTTTCTTTAAAAAAATATCTTCTATCCAGCCCGATCTGTATGAACGGGCTCTACGTGATCATCTGAAGAAGTAGCAATGATAAGAGATTCTTATAGAGAGTAATATAGACCTTTAAGAAAGGCTTTCGCGTGATTTGAGGTCTATAGGTATAACTCTGTGACAGATGTCCTGCTGCTATTTATTGTACTCAAAGAACTATTTACCCAACACTGGTCGCCTCATCTAACAACATTATTTGTTGAAGTAATTCTAGGAATCTGTAACAGGCGTAGGCGGCTTGTGACGTCAAACTTGTGAAGTTTGCTAGCTCCAATGTTTGCGCTTGCGCATCGCTGCCTCAGCTCCTGTTTGAAGTCTATTTTGCTGGGAATTGTAACTATCGTCATATCAACATATTGTATGTTTTAAAAGAACGATTATAATTCAGAAATATAAATGAAATTCTTTACCTACAAATGATTACAATAGTAGGTAAATGGTAAATTTAAAGTTTTAATTCATTAAAGCAATAATCTAAAATTTTAAATAACCTTTAAGGAACCAATAAAGATACTAAGAGGACACTTAAACAATGTATAATTAAATCGAAAAGTTAAAAAGTCGTTAGCATTCTATTAAATTCTTATTCTTGAGATTATGCTAAGACCGAATTAAAATCAAGGACAAAAAGATATGAAGGTACAGTCAGCAAAAAAATCGTGTTAGTATATGCTCGTACGTTTTAGGCCATTTAAGAGATTTTTTTGTAAAAGTATTATTAGTCGAAAGAGATAAAGCCTCTCTTAATCCTACAACTCCACCAAGCTAAGTTTGCACCTCGCTGGAATGCGGCGCCCCGCCCGCTTCTATGTATAATATAATGTTAAAAACCATAAATGCAAGGTAAAATCAAACAAGAATTTGTTTACTTTTTTAAAGTCATAGCGAATCGTTTTTTGCAGACCGTACCTAATTGTCAGTGTGACGTAATCGTCGCGAGGTGCAAACTTAGCTTGGTCGAGTTGTACACATAACATTAACCGCTTGGACTTCTTGAATAAGGCCCCAGGTTCGTTGGTATGCGTCGCTTAACCATCTAGTTTGCTGTGTGTGTGATTGGCGGAAAAAATATCTTAAAGTATTTAACTTATCTAAAGGAAAGATCAGCGTAATCGTTGTATTTAATGTCTAGTAAGTAATTTTATTAATACAAATAATTTATATACAAATAACAATGAGTTATGATTCTACGTAAAAATATCTTCGTTAGCGGCTGCCTCGTATCTACACACGTCCATTTTTACGTGTCGATATTCTGAAAATAAAAATAATATGTGTTTGTGAAACTATACTTTAATTTATTGTGATCTCGTCTTTATTGTCTTTATTTTATGAAAATATACCTTATTTGCATAAAAACTAAGACGAAAATGACGATATATACGTTATATCTATAGTCCTCGAGTATTTCTGACACATCCCGTCGCACTTCAAATCCTATTATTCAGAACATAAGATAGTATGTGTTCGGCTCAAAAATACCAAAATATAGTCCATGAATTATAATACCGGCCTGTAAATGTCCCACTGCTGGCCAGAGACCTCTTATCCCATATAGAGAAGGAATGAGCATTGATCACCACGCTTGCTCATTACGGTTTGGAGATTTCAGATGCCAAATTTTGGAACGCAGGTTTCCTCACGATGTTATCCATCACCGTTTGTCAATGGTGTCTCAGAATAATTAAGAAAGTACATATAACTTTGAAAAAGTCACATTAGTACTTGCCCGGGTTCGAACCTGCAATCATGTGCATACGAATCCGGTCATTGAATCATCCGGTTCTAGAATGAGGTGAGAGGTTTTTGTTATTCTTCCGTTGGTCAGGAATCGATATGAATTTTTGATTAACACAAGTTAAAGAAAAGTTTATAATATTATAAATAGTTTTTCTACAAGGGAGCACTTACGTTTCTTCTCATCACAGTTGTACTCATATAGATCGCAGTTGTCGTTGAACATCCGCGTGATACCGAGAGAGTCTTGCCCACAGATCGGCACGAAATCATGCTGGCACTTCTCCGACATGTGGCAGAAATTTATTACCTTACAGGAGAAAAAAATATATTAAATTTGTTGAATACAAAAATAATAAAATTATAGTTCGCAAAAGCCGAATGTACACTAGTTATCTGAAAACTGAAAAAATAAACATTTTTGTGCTATTTTAATATTGGTCCCATACCTACCAATAAAAATGCGGCTTAGCAGTTCAATGAACAAAATAGCATTATGAGTTTTTCAAAGTTACCAATAAGTATATTCCAAAATAAATAGGTGAAAGAAAATTTCGTGATTTTTCCTTTTTCTGTTTAAAAATATTAAAATCTGCTTTGATTTCTAATCTGATTGCTAACCAGCAATGAGCAACCTGCTTTTTGTGTGAAGACGCATACGTGCGCAGTAGTGGGCAGTTTATAGGTTGGTATACTTTTTTCATTTAAATCTTACGTTGGAATAAAATTAATGGATCTAGGTAATTTTGTCGTTAAAAATATTACAAAAAAACAATGTCATATATATTAATACTTTACTCTAAAGACAATGTCAAGTATTATAATTTTGTAATTATCGTAAAAGGACTGAGAATAAGAAAGACTTATTTTTAATTACCGGTTCTAGAGGGAAGAAGTAATCTTCAGATTCTATTTCAACGTGAGACCAGACTTCTGCTGCTAATCCAATGACAAGTAAACCTGAAACAGATAAATATTATTTTATATTTCCATTTTTAGGTTTGTCTTACTATTTTTTAAAGATTACGTAAACCGTGTTGCCCAATAAAATGGGTCGTGGAGGTCAGATAGGCAGTCGTTCCATATAAAAAAAAATAGAATTCAGTCAAATCCGGTAAGACTGGAAGTTGAACTATGATAACTTGGAAAAAAGCTACGCCGAAGAAGCTTATTTGGTAAATGTATATTTTATGATTGGTAAATTTTATCTAAATATCGAAAACAGTACAAATCTAGAAAAATGGATCACGAAACCAAAGGATACAAACATTAGACCTAAGAGCAAGTAAGAAATTAAAATATTCAAGCAATTGCTTAGTTATTCAAACAAAATTTTTTTGAAGCTATCTACACACTTGATGTGTAGTCAAAGAAAACTGTAGCACAGAAAGACTACAAAGAAAAAATTGATTACATGAATTAATTATTTATAGTTAAGGGATGTGACTTACTAGTAAAAACTTTTCTAAATATCATAGCGAGCACGAGCACTTGGTCAAACGTACACCTGTGGTCTAATATAACAATAGCGGTATTTGTTTACGTTGCAAGTCCAAAACTAAGTCTGTGGGACAGGAAATTATTATATAACACACAATATTATGGTTAAAGCTACTATACTATACATCGCAGGGGTTAATAACATTGAAACATTTATATTTTTAAGGAGTAAAAAGTTTTATTTTGTTTGATTAAATATCTCAATATGTTTATGGACATTATGAATACATTTAATAATGCACACGATATCAGAATTCTACTTGAAAGTATTTAGGATAATAATAATATAGTATTTCGGGACAACTCACACACGCTCATCTGATTTCAAACTAGGCAGAGCCTGTACTATGGAGACCAGACAACTGATAAACATACTTATATATTTCATTTATGTATAAATGTTCTGGTTAAACACAATCACGACAGTGCCTATAAAGTCACGTCAAATAAAATAAAAAGCCTAACACTACTTATTTATTATTCGAAGAGTAAAAAAAACTTTAGTGTTAAAATATTTCCACAATTAAATAAAACAAAAAATATTAAAAAATTGACGTCATTGCCAATTAAACCTTTTACCTTTATTATTAGACAATATGATAGCAATGCATAACGGTAAGGTGACCGGAAGGAAACATTATACAGAACTATGTTTATAAAAACAAAACATCCACACCCCTGCCTTATGTTGCATACCCCTGCCTTCACGTCACAAACAAACACAATATTATCGTTCATTACAATTTCATGAAGTATTAAGTATAAACGTTGAATTACTTTAAGTTTGGGCACACCGGAATGTGGGTTAAGATTGCTGAAATTTTCGTATTTTGTAAGTAATCAATTTACGGTGTTATTAAAATTTCTTATCTATATTAATAATTTCGTTCAGGGCTACGGTAGACTCGATCGAAATCTTATATGAATAACAAAACATAAAAAAATATTGATTTCGAGTCGACAACATATATCCGCAAAATTCGGATTATGGAGAATTTCGTTAAATTCTAATGGCACTGACAAACAAAAAAACCGCAGTCGCCATCTTGGGTAATTAATAAGGCCGCGTTCCGTAACAGATAATTCTGCTTCAAAGTGATTCAAGGAGTTTATTATCATACAACCTCCTTGAAGTGATTACAGTGCTGACAGGGCGTATGACAGTTGCATGATAGTTGGGACCAGAATCGTTTCGGAACGCGATATTTATTTCGCTTTTTTCACGTTCCGTTGCATAATATATGCCTCGCCAATTAACACATCGCGTGCGTCGCGCCAAAGAAGTAGCCATCACAAAGAACTGTGACTCATTTGACTGTGTAAAACGAAACGTTTATATTAATAACACAAAATGTACTTATAAAATATATGTGTAGTCTGTAAGGTATATATCTATGGGCCTAAGTAGCCTGAAAATGCCGGCAACATTGAGTTAATCATAACAAAACTTAATAGTTTCTTCAGTCGTTGACGTTTCGCGAAAATATTGTTTTTGAAACTTTTTTTATGATAAACTCCTTTTTTATGATAAACTCTTTGTTATGTGTTCTTTCTTTAAACCTGAGATTGGCCAATTGAACCGATATTATAGAACCGATGACTACAGAATATTTACCTACATTGTGTATCATGAGTCACATTTAAACCGAGCGGAGCCGGGTTTTCATCTAGTAATTATATAAATACTAGCAGTGCCCAGCTTCACACACCTTGCTTCGTCCTAAGGTAAGGCATGTAATGTGAATTATTGAAATTAGCATTCTTCGTAAATTGGCCTGTTGTTACGACTGGCCTGTTGGTCTAGTGGTTAGTGATCCTGACTGCTAAGTCGGAGGCCGTGGGTTCGATTCCCAAAGATTTGTCCAGGGTGGGAATCGATCCCACCCTGGACAAATCTTTGTGTGATGAGCACGATCATTTAATTTTGTTCTGTGTCTGGGTGTTATTGATCTATAATGTGTATGTATGTATTTAGAAATATATAAGTATTTTTATCAGTTGTCTGGATTTGCCATAGAACAGGCTCTGCCTAGTTTGGGATCAGATGGCCGTGTGTGAGCTTGTCCCAAGATATATTATTATTATTTGGCTACCAAAAAGACTTATTTTTATTCAACTGGCAACTTTTTAAATAAGCGCGTTGTAATAGAAAAACTATTTAGCTTTAATAGTTAGTACAGATAATTACTTTGTATATTTTACAAGTCACTAATCTTTTTCTTTTCTTTAAGATACCGTATTGCTGCTTATAAATATTTCACCGGTAACCTGCCATCTTCCTAGTTACGTGTCGACGCCAACGGTAATCAACTTTCATTTATTAAAACAAAGTAGCTGATACTTTTTTTAAGAATCCAAAATATAAGACTTTTTTTGTATATATTTTTTTTTGCAATTCTGCTCGATTTACTCGATTGACACTACTCGATTTCATTTATAATTAATGTCGCTATCATTCTGATAGTTCAAGATTTTTTTTATAACTAAATGAAATCATTTTATGTTCCAGAATAAAATAGATCAATTTTGTGTTCTGTCAGAATCGTGTATACATGACACAATAGCTGTTTGCGGTAAAATGGGTGAAGAAACAAGAACCTTTCTGGACCTGTGTGATCTGTTGGAGTATGCCTGTGACCACAATCAAAGTAATTAATGTATCACATAATTTATAAAGTCTAATATAAGACCACGCTTGCTTGCGTCACGGGAGCTGTACCGAGTTCAATTCCCGAGTTTGTTTTAAATCTGAGTTATTTAAGTGCTATTTTATTCAATGACCACTGCACTGTCAAAATTGCTCGTCTACAAAAATCTTTGTTCTAGTTGTCAGTGACCATGAAATCAAATGCCGTGGGTTCGATTCCCACCCAGGACAAATCTGTTGTGTGCCGAGTGTGACCACTTGTTCTGTGTCTGGGTGAAAGTTATATTATGTTTGTCTTTAGAAATATATAAGTATGTTTGTCTGGTAGTACAGGGTCTGCCTAGTTTGGGATCAGATGGCCTTGTGAATTATCACATACAGAAATACCAAATGGAATATGGAAAATGTAAAATATCCCAGCTTTGTCTCGCAAAGGCAGTTAGCTTTATGCCTCCATTAGTGATTTGCGTTTCATAAATAAAATATTTTCAAAATGCAAATGCAATACAGCCGACGAATCTTGGCGAGTGTGAAAAGAGCTACAAAACAGCGTGAGATGCAAGTACACATAAACGATGGGTGAGAAAAAGACGGCAATATCGTGTATCGTTTATAATAGCCAAAATACATCGGCCGAAAAGTGCTTTAACCTGGCATATTCGAACGTGACACTTCCATGGACTGCGGGAGACGGGGGACCTAAGGCAGCGGGGGTAGTAACACGTACAACCGGGACAAGGGACAACTGAAGGGAGAGTCATTCGACTCATACAGGCGCTGTCATTGTCCCCCGCCACCTGCGCCGACCATGGGAGCGTCACGAATGAAATTGCCAGGGTTCACTTGGTTTTTTTTTTTTTTCCAGTTTATGCACATGTTGAGGATTCGCCTGACTGTCCGTCTTCCGGTGGTGGTCGTAAAAAGATCTAATAGTATGACAATATTAAAAACTTACTAAGCTATTTTCTTTAATAGTATTACGATTTGTACACTGACCGATGAGACTTCACACGTCAAACTATCTGATGTGACGGACGAAGCTTGGAATAAGCGAGATTTTGGATGCTTTAAAAACTTCGCATGAACATTAGAAAAAATAAATAAAGGAAAGAGGACAAGTTTATACGAGCATGTGACTGGGATTTTAATCTGGTTTGGATTAGTTTGAACTTTAATAATAATACATAAAAAATGCGATAAATATAGTACGAATATAAGATTAATTTGAAGTTTTTCTTCTCTTTTTTCCAAGTACGTCGTAGATTCTTGGGTGGCTGATACCATAATGGCCCAACTAAGAAAGCTATGATTGGTAATCGTCGGTAATGGCGGATGTACCTCATCTCTTCATTATATTAAAGTAACAAGTCAATCCGGGAGATTCTTTAATTAGGTTGTTCAAATTGTTTGATCAATATGATCAATTGATCAATTGATGAAGATAATGACTATATAAAAAAAACTTTGTTATAAAATAAAACTTACCGCCGCATTTAATTTGACACTTTATTTTTTATTTTTTTTATATTTTCATTTAAAAAAAAAAAGACTACTAGCGATGTGGGCCGCACATTACTAGTAATCACTTTAACCCCTCGTGCTAAGCTAAGATGCTTGTGTTACGAGTGGATTCACGTCGGTAGTGTATTGGGTGGAATTCGAACCCGCAACCACATGATCGCAAGTCCGACGCCCTAGCCATTAGGCTACCGCCGCTTTAATTCTATTAAATGTCTATCCATCGCTAATTTATAATATGAGCTCGTAAATATGACTGAGACAACATGACATTTAACGGTGGCCTCAAACTAATTGATGTCGTCATAAGTCTCTGAAAATAATATTTGTTCTTGACCAGACATAAGTCAGCACGCAGGGGAAAACATGCCAATATCACATTTCATACGACCATAATCCATACCCATGTCAAGATCAAAAAGGGCAATTCTCATAACAATGTAACGTTCTGAAACAAGTATATCACAATAAAACATGTCTACAATCTCAAAAACATGCTGAATTACACCACAAATTATAAAATACCAGACTGCACACTCACAACTTTTTAAAGAAAAAGAATCTTAACTTAAATATGTGTTTAAGTATCATTACGGTAATGTGCTTCGGCCTGACCTGAGATCGTTGGAGCGGGAGAGGTGTATTAAAGGTTACGTGGGTGGGAGCGAGAGGGGGATAGCTCGAAGGTTGACCGGGTAACAGGTTGGAGCAGACAGAATAAGTATAGCGAATGCAGTAAGGTACGGGATCGGCGCATCTTAGATGCGATGGAACACACATAATCTGGGTTTAACTTAGTTTTAAACGGAGTTTATTTATATTACATACAACTCAAAGCAAAATTTATTACATGATATCTGTAATGTAGTAAGGTGTAGATGAACTAAAAATGCAAAATTTTTTTTTTCAACATGAATGTTAAGATGTTGTCACAAGTTGTCGTAGTAGAACCGCCATAACGGATTAAAAAAAAAATATGCCTACACTATAAAACTGTAAAATAACAAATAAACTTCATACCAACAACTACATATAAAAATATTGGCAGTAACATGATACGTACAGAAAACCAAATTATGAAGCCAATTAATATTAATAACTTCCTTCTATAATTATAATCAAATAAAAATGTAATAGCGTATTTATATGAAAAATTAAAAAAATATGTAACTTAATCTTGAACCTGCAGTGTAACCGGTCTCCTTACCCGTGAGAAAGCTACAATTTGAACAAGCCATAATTAGCGAGTGGGGTATTAAATCACGGGTATAGTCCCCCCTCCCTGCCCGGGTGCGCGGGCGCCGGCCCATTCGCAACGATTCCATCGATTAGCCCGATTTAAGGTCAACTTTGGAACAGGTGGAATTGTGAGGTCAAGGACACTGGTTCGAAAATTATATGTCTCAGTGATCTAGATAAAGTTTTAAATTATAGAGCTTGTGAAGAGTTATTAAATTTTACATTAACATCAATACAAATTAAAAGAGCTACAATCCTGAACAAATCTTGAATCAGTCTAGTTGTTGCACGTAGAACTGACGGCCGAAGAGAAAAGTTCTCGAATGTAGACCACGTACCGGCAAGCGCAGCGCAGGACGTCCACCCACAAGGTGGACTGGACAGGCGACCTGATAAGTGTTGCAGGGAGCCTCTGGATGACCTGCATCCCCACTGCCCACTGCTGATTGGAAGATTGGAAGGTCGGAAGCAACCTGCGCTTCCAACCTTCCAATCTGGAAATCATTCGGGGAGGCCTATGTTCAGCAGTGGGCAGTGGGGTGTCTTGTAGCTGATATGATGATAAATATTTTTAATTGATACTAAATCTGAGCTAATTGCATTACGAAACTCGAAATCAACTGGTAAGGTTCAGATTAACACTTACATTTGGAAGGAAAACATTTTGAAGCAATTCACTACCTTAGAAAATATGCTTTCTAAATAACTTAGCTTAAGATCTTTGCAGAACGGATTTATTTGAACTTTATTACTGAGGTAGAGTCGCTAAGCTCAACTATATAAAATAAAGTTCATTTTAAATGTGTTGGTTTTATATCTGTAAACTTAAATTGGATCACTTTGTTGCAAGCCTTTACCAATAAACCCCTTTATACATTCCGATCCGATGCGACTGCTTTCCACAAAAATTGGCAACAAATTAAATAGTTAATAGAAAAAATGCTTTCTAAACTCAAAACTTTTCAGGAACTAGTCTATCCGATTTAAGGTCGGATCGTGAGTATCGGGAGGTGTAAAGAGGTGTTTAGCTTTTGTTTGCGGAGTCCAGCAGGTAAACAGGACGGACGCACCGGCCGACAATCGCGCCATCTGCGCACCACGCCCAACGACCCCGCGACCGCTGTTAGGGTTGTCACACTGTCAATATAAAATTGGGCAATGATCTAGAAGCATTAAAGCCAACGCAAACAACAGTAGTGTGTCGCGGTCTAGCGGGTCAATGAATGGATTTTCATGCTCAAGGTTGCAGGCTCGACCCCTCTGTCTACAGGCCAGTACGATGTGTATGTATTTTCATAGTTGCATGTACTTTCTTAATCATTCAAAGACATAATTGACAAACTGCGAAGGAAATTATGGTGAGGAAACCTGGATGCCAAAAAAAATTGAAATCTGAATTTGCCAACCCGCAGTGAGCCAGGCGTAGTGATCAATGCTCGTTCCTCCTCTATATGAATAAGAGGCTTGTGCCCAAGCAGTGGGACATTTATAGACCGGTATTATAAACAACAGCATAATTAATTAGAACTGAAAAACGGATCTATTAGATATTGTTAGAAAGAAAATGACTGCGGTTCATACATTTAGTATGTTTTGATAGTAGATTAAAAGGTCTCTAACCAACTCACTGTATGACCTTAGACTTATTGTTTCAACTCCGTTGAAAGGACATCTTAAATCGAGTCATTAAATATCTACCAACCTACCTGTTATGTATATACATATCATATCATAACATTTAGACGATTATCTAACAGCACATTAGTGGAAACAATAAATCGTTAATTTGCAAGAAGATTTCCTTGCAAACACGCTACACGCAATCTTTAATAGCAAATTATATTAAAACTTACAAAACTCGAATACGAATATAAAACAGGTATTAAAAGATGAATCACCATTTGAATTTGAATATTCCGTGAACCATCTATACCCTAAAATTGCTCTCAATCAAGAGTCAGTAATCCTAATCCGTGCTTTGTAATCTTTCAATTTCGCCTCAACAAATAAAATTACAAGAGTCGACAACCCTGTTGTTAAAAATGCATCTTAAGTGAGGTCCGTTTTACTTACCTTGTTACTAACGGCCTGAGTTAAAGATTATAAAATTATCCCCTACACAGGTGATCGTCGAATCGTCCTTCTGTGTTCTAAGAAAAAATATAACAAGTTAAATTTTCTCAACGAGAGCGAATATGAGATATATGGCATCATAAAAAGAATATAAATTACATTGTAGTGTACAATTTAAAAAGATTTAAAAAAATATTTACTAAAATTAATTATTATTATTAATTATATTATAATAAATTATGTTAAATATAATGTTATTAAATATTTTATTTAAATATACATATTACAATTCTAGCTAATTTGTCTCTCCAAAGAAGATAGAGAAAAAATAGTTTATATTTCATTAATTTAATTAAAAACTTTCAGTATAAAAAGTTTCATACTACCTTAGCAATTGTTTGAATTTTTTCCTATTTTGGAAGTAATTAGAACTCTTTTGGAACATCACAACAGTAATTTAAAACAAGAGAACTCTCTCAATTAAATAACTGCTAATAAATTACACAACCAAAGTCAGGGTATACCCTAGTCATTTATAAGAGTTAAAGGTAAGCCGGCTTACGAAAAAAATAAACATTATGAATCAGGAATGATCTTAACACTTTAAAAATTGGTTAGTGTAATTTTAATAACAAAATTACAGGTTGTGTAAAGTTAGCTCAATAAAGGTATGATTATAAATAGTTTTACATACATTATTATGAAGCTTCTTCTTATAATACTAGGTTTGTTACAGTTTTAATTAAAATTACTTGGTAGTACATGTAATGAAGGCTAATCAATTTTGATAAGTTGACTTTTTAATTTTATTGATTGAATATTTTGAAAGTAATGATTGGAATAATAAATGAAGATCCTGTTTTAATATTGCCTATATTTTTTTAGTTTATATTGTTTTTTTATATATATTATAAATTATTTAATTAAGAAAATATTTTAATTAGCAAATTTTGAAAATCACATCTTCGACAATGGACGCACGATTTAATATGAAAATCAATTATATATGTATAGTGTATAGGAAACTAAACTAGGACTAGTGTGCGTCCCTAAGTGAGTTAATATTTAACTTAGAGTTCATTGCTTACACGAGGTTAAACTGACAATGTTAATATTATTATAAACTGTCAATTTAACCTCTTGTTAGCAACTAACTCTGATTTAAGTCATTCGTGGAAGTGGGCCTTAGAGATATAATTCATTTGTTTAGAAATATCCATCTATTACATTATCAAGTAGATTTGCCAATTAAAACCTACTTCACAGTGTACAGTAACATTGTGATTTTTAAAAATAGCCTTACAGTCTAATCTACTGGTCGATGAGATCTTAACGACCTCTTTAGTGAAAAAGAACTGACAAAATCAGTGTACCACCCTACACGGGCCGAGATTCCTGGTAAATCGGACGCCGAGTACTGGCGCGCGGACAAGTTTTAACTTGGAATTTATAACTATTGGTAGTGATGAAAGAAAAAGTAGGTAAGTATACTTAGTATTAAGTTTGTAGATTAATGGTTGATTTGACCAAAATCAGATCGACGAATAAAAATGCCGTCTGATAGTTTTTGTTTTGAAATATTATGACCAAAATACTACATTTATCAAAGGGCATATTTTTAGCACAAATAATTAGCATTGCCATTCAACGTGTCAATGCTGCCAGCCTTCTGGGCAGGTTTCTCGTCATTAACAAAGATGTCGATGATTTTTTTGATCCTTGTTGACCATTATTATGTAATTGATTTTACTTAATAATTGTTAATAAGTTTTCTCGTTACAGTTTTATTTATTTATATTTTTAGTTTAGTATATTTTTAATAGGTAGTTATAATAGATATAATAATTATATTCATATACAGTGTAAATATTATTCTTGTAATCAATGGAATAAACACATTTATCCATAGTATAAGGGGAATAAAAGTAGAAAAGTAGGTAAAATCAACCCTTAGTAACATTATAACTAGCTTCTATATTTTATATAGGTCATAAGTTAAAATAAAAAAGCAATTTAAAAACCACTTAAACACATTCCTTCAAGAGTCAATTTCGAAGGATAAGCTCGATATAATGGTTCGTGCATGCATATAGTAATCCAAATTCATACTCAAACTTCTACGAAAGTCTGTACTAACATAATATAAGATGGGTTTATGCAGTCATTCCTTTTAGACTGCGAAGTTTCTGAGATAAACAACACTTTTAACTTTATAATAATACCAGTATAGGAGGACTCTCCTATGGATAGTTAAAAAATATCTATATATTGAAGCGGCGGTAGCTAGGCTAGGGCGTCGGACTTGCGATCAAGTGGTTGCGGGTTCGAATCCCACCCATTACACTACCGACGTGAACCCACTCGTAACACAAGCATCTTAGCTTAGCACGATGGGTTAACGAGATTACTAGTAATGTGCGACCCACATTGCTAGTAATCTTTAAAAAAAAAAAAACAACTTTAAGAATTTGTTAAATGTCTATTTGTCGCTACATAACACCTTAAAGAGACAGCATTAGACTTAACGGTGGCTGAAAAACTGATTGACGTTTCAGGATTCGGGTGGTTAGGCAGTCAGCTGGGTAATACAAGCTATTGTCGTTTCTTTCTCACCCACCGATTATGTGAACTTGCATCTCACACAAACTGTCTTGTATCTCGTTGCAGACTCGATTCGTCGGCCATAGTTTAGTACGACTATTCGACTAGTAAGATGCAAAAACAATTGTAATAGAAAATACTAGCATTGAATGTCCCACTGCTGGGCACAGGCCTCTTCCCGTTTAGAGAAGGAACGAGCATTGATCACCACGCTTGCTCATTGCAGGTTGACAATTACAGTTTCAATTTTTTGAAACCATTTGTCAATGGTGTCTCAGAATAATAAAGACAGTACATATAACTTTGAAAACGTCACATTGATAACCTACAACCATGTACATATGAATCCGGTCATTGACCCGCTAGACTACAACACAAAAACAATTATCATGACAATCATATTTATGGAGTGGGTTTTCAATCAGGTTTAAAATGTACACAGTATCAATGCCATACATTTCAGTTTTGATTACTTTCGGCCACCAAGACCAATTTATATCGCCAACATTTTTTTTATAAAATCCAAACTAAGTAGCTAAAGCACTTGTGTTATGGAATCAGAGACAACGGAGGTACCTACCACAAAAACCCAGACCCGAGACAATTTTGAATTTATTATTATTATAATTTATTTATTTTACATTGACTGTTTTCTACATTTCCCGTCCGGGGATCAAACCCGGGACCTCTGAGCTAGCGACGCCTTAAAAACCGGTTTGTAAGCCATGGAGGACAAAAGTTGTTATTTCATTTATTTTTCTCTTTTCTTAATTAATTTCCATATTTCCTTTAAGAACAGTCCCCACCTGTACTATGATAGTTATCGGGCATCCTAATACCAGTGTCGGGCCCTTTGTCTATTGTTTACATTAGGGTGGTTCACTACGTGATTTCGGTGGTCATGCCGGCTCCTTTGGCGAGACCTCCCTGCTGTTATTGTTAAATACGTCGTCATTGTGATATGTATACAGTGTGTTTGTAAACCGATTAATTAATAGATTCATTTTTTTTAATATATTTTTCTCGTCTCTCATGTATTTTTTGCAATCCTAGGGTTACCAGTGATTCGTGACGTGTAACACATTTAAAAGAATTATAGTAATTATTATTGATGGGCAGTAAGAGAAGTATAGTAGAAACTCTTAGAACAAAGATTTTTACTCTTAAATTTGTTAATTTTAAAACATCCTCAGTTTTTTAGAACAACACATTTCATATTTCATTCCAATTATGCTTAAGTTTTCGCGTTGTATTGTAAAATTAGCTTAAAAACTGACTGAATAATAATGACTTGATACAATGAAATCTATTAAAAGTACATTTTTATTTCATTCATAGCTCTTTTCTTTATTAATTTCCATGTTTCCTTAATCAAACCACTTCCATCATCTTCAATATCAAATAACATTTAATGCACATACGTTTTTTTGTCCTTGAAAAACATTCACTTACAAAAAAACTCATCAAATAGCGTCAAAAAAACAGCCTGTACATGAATCAAGGGTGCGCGCTAACGTTTGTCGGCGCGGGCGCAGCACGTGGCGCAGTTTAGCTTGCGCGTGAGTCGCGCGCTAATGACACCGTGTCACTCGACTGCCGGCCGCCGAACGCGCCGGACGTAATGCTCTATTATCTATTACGTTTGTTTAATTAAGATTTTTCTTAGAATGAGCTTTATTGTTAATTAATTCAGAAGAAAAGGCAGCTGTTTCGTTAACCATTTTGAGTTACTTCAGTCAAAGCTTTTAGATATTATTGTATTGTAAAGTAATAACACTTACTAAAACATGAACCGTATTCACTAATAGATATCTACATTTGCTCGATTGCATAAAAGTATCTTGAATATTTTTACGACCAACTTTTTATATGCCCAACTCAGTCAAAAACTTTGATCGTGAAATTGAATCTAACTTTTTTACACTTAAACCAACAGCGACCATCAAGTTAGCAAACATAATAATTTAAGTTAAAATTATTTTGGTTACTATTGAATAAAAACTATTCTATTATTTTTTTGTTTATGGTCATTTTACGCATCTATGCATCTCTGTATCGTGGGCTTGAAAATGTACAGCAAATGTCTAAAGTAGTTAATAATGACTATTACTTCTGCCCTTTCCTAATCAGCTGAAACAATCCCTTTCATCATATTACCTCGTACCTCCTTCGCTGCATTTCTCACGTATGACGAGCGTCGGCTGGTCGCCTCTGTTAACACTACAGTTAAAGCGACGGACACTCCGAACATAACCTTTTAGCGCGTTTAGTCAATATTAACAGCTTCGGACACATATTTTATGTCATTTGACATGTCTGGAGCACCGGCATTTTGTATCTCCTGAAACGGAGGAGAGATTCTGACGGACTGTGGACCTTTGATGTGCAAGCGTAGCTGACACCTGGGCAAACATATCCTTGGATGTAAAACATATCGCCCCCAAAAGCTACTGCGATACCTAGGATGTAGGTCTTGGTGGCGAACTGTAAAGATAACAGCGGCGATCACAATAGATCGATGACGGTCGCAGTGATACTGGAGCTGCACAGTCCCAGAATAGCCGCAAATCAAAATAAAAAACGGAGGAGAGAGTTGGTTTGACTGCTTGTTTTTCAGTGGCAGTTCAGTTGCTGATCAAGGAGTGTCAGGTTCATATTGACTCGACTGTTGGTCTAGTGGTAAGAGACCCTGACTGCTCAACTGGAGGTCGTGGGTTCGATTCCCGTCGAGGACAAATCTTTGTGTGATGATAATTATCATTTGTTCAATTTCTGAGTGTAATTCATATTAATATGTATTTATTTAGTAATATTTAATATGGTTATCAGTTAATATCTGGTTACCATAATACGGGCTCCGTATAGGGATCGGATAGAAGTGTGTGACTAGTTCCAAGATATTATATTATTATATTCCAGAACGGATTTTAATTGATGATTTCCATTAAAATAAATAGACTAAGATGTACCTCATGCTATGGAAAACTGGCAATGTCTCCTTGCGTTACCTTTACTCTTTACAATAGGTATTATAAATCCTATGCAATAATTGCACACCAGATAAGGGACTGTTGATATCCTAAGGAGGCTCTCTTTAGGCACCTGGGTCAAGGGTTTGATTCAGAAAGCGGTACTTCGCGACACGGCGCGTATCGTGAGGAGGTTCCTCTCTCTGGAGCCCTAACCACCGGCAGCCTGGACCTTGTTCCCGTTGCCGGTTGGGGACTGTTTTTTAACATTTTTAAATGTATATTTTTTTCTTTTTAGTGGTATAATATATTTAAAAATGTAATTTATATATGTGAATTTTAAAATAAGTGATATATATCCCTAAATCTTAACCTAACAATGATTTCTCTCTTTAAGTGCCACTCCAACTAATAAAGGTCAGCTACCAGCTGCTGGAACCTAACAATAAAAAAAATGGTAAATGACTAATATGCTACTTAAGCTTCTTATATGCGATAAAAATTAACCCACGACGATAGGAAAAAGAAGACATACCTAGATGTACACAAATCTACACTCAAATTGATGACATTAAAAGTAACAAATTCAACATTCCAATCAAACAATACCCAAATACTTAATCTTTTGCATCACAAATTGTAAAATAATTATTCTTAAAACCATCCCGGTACGAAGTTCCCACATAATGTGTTGATGTAGAGATTTCGGTTGTTATCTGCGTAACCCGCGGCCCGGGGCGACCACTCATCTTCAAACTTTTATTTTGTACACACTGATTCTGTACTCTGAGATTTTCATTAAGAAATTTTGGAGACCGGAGGTTGAATGTAACTTAGTAAAAATGTAATGGTTTCGTTGTGTTACGTCACAACAGTTTTCAAGGGCATTTTTATTTTTCATGAAATTCACAAACATTTTGAAAGGCCTGTTGGTCAAGTGGTTATGGACCCTGACTGCTAAACCGGAGATCGTGGGTTCGATTCCCACCCTGGACAAATCTTTGTGTGATGAGCCCCATCATAATTGGCTGGGTATAATTTATTTTAGAAATCTATAAGTATGTTTATCAGTTGTCTTGTTGCCATAGTACAGGCTCTGTCTAGTTTGGTATCAAATGGCCGTGTGTGAGTTGTCCCAACATCTATTGTTATGTATTCTATTATTAAAATCTTTGCACTAGAGAAGGTAATTGTTTTTAGCATAAACTTGTTACCGATTAATTATTTACAATTATTTTTGTTTAAATGGTTGTAAATGATAGTTGAATTATAAAGTTGTAAATGATAGTTGAATTATAAAGTAGCGTAAGTAGTAAAGTGGTAAGTAAGCAGCAGTGCCTCTACAAAGTTCCAAAACAATGATTAAACAACTTCTTTTCCGAAAGGATTCTTCTGGGGAAGTAATTTATTCCCTTATTAGGGCACTGTTTATTTTGTCCGGGACATCGGGAAGTAGGGTCATTATACTAAGCGGGTGTATCCAAACGCTTATAAATATTTCCATGTTACCTAAAATGTGAAATCCACTTAGATATTATATCTATTTACTTGCTAACCACTACATCAAACTTAGAGTAATGAAGAAACTTATGCAACAAGGTTTTAATAACGTTGGTATATTAGTTAGTCTTGTGGAATATGGAGAATTATTAGAAAACTTTTACCCTTACACTCTCAAGAAACAATATTAAATTTTATTAAGATAATAGAGATTCACGAACATTAACAGTATCACGGATAAAAAACATCCTGCTATACTTTCTGACAGATGGACAAATAAATACATCCATTCCATTTTGATTTGATTTTTTTTCCTTCTAAGAACGACTCCGCACTAAGGAATTTATTCTTTGTGTCGCAGAGTGTTTAACTTACAATTGAATCAGATGGACAATGAACACCCAGACTTAGAACTAGCATTTGCGATCATTCAAATGCATGATCTATACGGAATTCTAAACTAATTGAATGTCAAACAAATTCAAACAAAACATGACACCAATTAATAAGTACGAACATAAAATTAACTCCGACCACTCTAAGTAGCGCTTAATGAATTTAAACAGTAAATAGCACTTGGTTACTAAATATAGCAAGCTCTTGCTAACTTCTTGCAACACTCACACAAATTAAAACTCCATATACCACCATAAAAACAGCGAATCCCAACGAGCCGTCATTAAATTCTAATTAACATTAGCGATCTAGATGCGCTCGCGCACCCCACCTATACGGCAAATCTCCGAGCCACAAATCGACGCTTATTACGACAATATCAATAACTGTCATTGCGCCCAATCATTATAGTTTCGTCTCGTTTACGCGAAACAACAGTAATTACATGGCCATTACCTACATCTCTTTCGAACTCATTAATCTAAAGCGAGGTAAGTAACGTACAACTCTTTCCATTTCTTTCGCGCGAAACAACGAACGATGCTGGAAAAACGCGTCTCACAAATATACGTCTATCTCCCTCGCACTTGTGACATACAGCGCTTGAATTAAAACCTTCAAAGTTCACTTTTTTCCTAATTACACCACAGTTACATTTCCTAAATGACAAGACGAAAGTGTCTCGAAAATTTGAAATTAGAGCAATCCCCTCCACTCGTAGGGATTCGTTAGGCGCTCGCGCATGTTTTTTCAACGTAAAAAAAGAAAATAAGGCTCGCGGGAAAGAGAGGCTTAGTTGCTTTTTATAGTCGTTCTCCCGGTGCGCCGGCGCACGGAAGTATCGGAGCTTCAGGATCGAGCCTTAATCTCATTCTAATAAAAAGCTTACGCATAAATTGACGCGCTGACATTAGATTTAAATTATAATAGTTTTTTATTAGTGGAATATAAAAATAGTGTGATATCGTACGGTTGTTAAATAATGCCGGACACGTGCAGTTTATCGTTATTTTTATTGTCACAATTAACATTAATTTTGTGAAACAAAGTGTGAAGGGTTGTTTTTATTAAGTTATCATTAAGACTTGGACGTTCGGGCTGTGTGGTCGTGTATACTTTTTTTTTAATATTAATAATGAATTGATTGATCGTGTTTGAAGTGTTTTAACTAGTAGATTTGTTTGGAGATTTTTATTTTTTTAACTATCAAGATGTTTTTAAGGTAAGACGAATTCAATTATTTCTTACGCATTATAATACTAAGGTTTATTTTTATGCCTTTTTATGGCATTAATTTATATTGATAGATATTGTTTTTTTTTAGATTTATAACAATTTATTTTATTTAATGTTTTACTTTTTCATAATAAATATTAAAGCACTATTTACAATGTTGTGTGCTAGCTAATTCATTATTAATTTTAAAGTGTTTTTAATTAACATTTTCAGTAGTGTAAAAAGCGGATACTACCTGAAAATATTTTCAGTGTCAACTTTTAATAGAGCAAAGAAGAATTATAACTGAAAATGAAAACATAGATCTTTTGTTGCATATATGATAATCATATTAGTTTTCAGCAACCATTGTTTCAGTAACCCTAAAATTATTTTTCACACAAATCTCGACACTAAATCTATAGATCTAAAGGTGCTTATAGCGTGTATATATTATATATTTGTTAACACTATATGTACAGTACGGACAAAAGTTAGGTAATGTCGTATAACCTTGTTTGGTCATGATTTTGCGCCTAAATATTACGTAGTATTTTCGTGATTTCTTAATAAAGTATGTTCTATTTTAAATACGTTAAGGACGAATTTCGTGAGACACGTGCCTATTTTAATATCTACGAAAGATACACGTGTAGGACTTGTTAATTAAATTACAATTACCGTATGAAATCTTTAATATTCCCTTTGATGTAGCCTATATACTGTTAAACCTATTAAATCATTTAGTCCCAAGGGAAGCAGATAATATTTTACATTTAAGAATAAGTCAATTTTAACTTAGTTTAGTTTGTTATTTTATAGAATCTACTACTTTCAGGACGTTTCAAGAATTCATGCTTTTTTTTAAAATCTTATATTCTTCTAATATATAAAATTCTCGTGTCGCGATGTTTGTTCCCAAACTCCTCCGAAACGGTTTTACCGATTGGTATGAAATTTGCTGTGCATATCGAGTAGGCCTTTTCCACACCCCTAAGTGATAGGAGTGGCCCTCTCCAGATTTTTAATATAGCAGAACAACGTTTGCCGGCGCGGTCAGCTATTTATATATATCTATAAACTTACACATTTAATTAATTTTCTTTTTTATGTACATTTCTTATACATAAGATTTTTTATAACACCAAATAATTTTTATTGACTAAACTAGTTGATATTATATAATTATATACCCATAATTCAATTAATAAACAAAATGTTTAATCTTTAGCAACTAGAAATAAAATAAGATCAGGGTTAACAAAAGTGTTTTCAAAATGATTTTAATGCGTCTAAACTTACAATTGGTACCTACTAATACGCAGTACACACAAAGTTACTAAAAACTGAATGTGAAAAATAACGGAAAATAAAATATCACTAACATAATAATATAACCTTCAGTTTTCACGCACTTATCAAGTGCGAAATGAAAAATAGGAAGTTAAACAAATTCAATACCAATAAACAATTTTAATAATACGCGTATTATTAACGGCTGTCATCCAAAATCACGAATTCTTCATTCACAAGACTTATTATAATACAGGTTGTTATATATCCGAAAGAGGTGAATAATACATCCGGTATGAGTTCTACAAAATGTCAGCTTATTTTTTTTTTTAGCTTGGGATAACTCAAACACGGTGATCCGAAACTAGGCAGAGCCTGTACTATGGCAACCAGACAACTAATTATTAAAGATATTATAATTATTATAGATAAATAACAGACACAGAACAAATGATCATGCTCATCACACAAAGATTTATCCTGAGTGGGAATCGATTCCACGACCTCTGGCTTAGCAGTCAGGGTCACTGACCACTAGACCAATAGACCCGTCAAAATGGATAATTTAAATTAATGATCAGGAACCAATTTTCGGCCTCAATTTGGCGATATAAAAAACATACCAGTCCGCTGAAACGTATCTTAAGATGTATCTCTTAACATTTAGCGAGTGTGCTAATCACATATTGACCCTCGTTATGGGGTGACGCTCTTGTCATGACGTTTTGGTGTCAAATTGATATGAAAACATCAATAAAAAAATGGGCTAATTCAATTAATGAATTATCTCATTCTGAGAAGAAATTTGAAAACCGACTCTTCACTTTATATAATATACAACAATTTACCTACCTTAAAACTATTTTTATTAATTGAAATGAAAACAAAGGGCTTGGTTTTAGTAAAAACGGTATAAATCACACAATAGTAGATACTATTGTGTGATTTATACCGTTTACAAAATATAAGGTATTTTAAGACATTTTTGGAAAATAAAGTTTTTCTAAATTTGTATATGGCTTTTTGTAATTTCTAAAGATACTACCTACTACATAAAGGCAAATAAAAAGATACATTAGTTCACAACATTGTATTTAGTAAGTTGTGGAAATTAAATATAATTAAGTACGGTATGCACATACTTCTTTATCAATTCTTTAACAGTATTCAATACAAGCTGAGATAACTTTTCAACGGATTGACATATATATTGTTCCTAACATATAATTATTAACAATCTAACAATAAATAAGTATCTAAATCTAAAAGAAGGGGCTAACAAGATAACTAGTAGAGCAGGTCGCATTCTACTAAACCTAAAAATAAACACAATAAAATAAATGTATTTCTGTGAATAGTATTACAATGAAAAACTTGACGAGCATAGAATAGAATTTTATTTGTAACAGGTCTTATAAATACATTCAGTTTTAAATAATAAAAAGTAGTGAAAAATTATATAACCACAGATTATTTTTCGTTAAAGTCTTTACAAATATGAAGGTACAATGCAATTAAAACGCATCCTATCTCCTTTATTTTTTAAAACTAGTAAGGGTTTCACGGACTTTTTCGTAGGTATATTATACCGTCGTACTACCGACGGCATTATTCTCTTTCTTATTGTGTTTGCTTCTTACTCTCCTTGATTTTTGGGTATTTACTTATATTATTTTTTATTTAGGGTTTGTTAATAAATATTGTAAGCATTTGTTATAGGTTAGGCATTTCTTTCCTTGATTTTCGGTATACTTATCTTAATTTGTATTAAACTCCAAGAAAGCCTTCTAGCTAATAAAAACACATTAATTTTACTTGATTATTTTGTTCTAATTGAAATTGACAAAAACTCTTTGTAAACAAGACAAGTTATTTACGATTAGTCATGATTTCACATAAAAAGTAAATAGCTATTTTGTTTTCTATAATATTTCAAGACTTTCATAGTAGCAAATAATATATAAATATTAAAATAAGATTGTATCTTATGCAAATAAAAATTATTCTATTCTATTCTATCTCGAATACTTGTTTTTTTTTAATAAGTAAACATATATAATAACATTTTTTAATATTTGCAACGACGAAATTTTAGAACAGCTATATGATTGAATATTTTGTTATTCTTTGGTAAAGTTAAATTCTGTGTCTTGCACTTGATAAAACATTGGTATTTGAAATACTACATCGATATCTAACCACTAACACAAAAAAGTGTAATTACATAACGTACCAAAATTATTGTAACATAATCATCTCATCATCTTCCTACAACGCCAGATGTCCAGTAATGTATTACGGAAGAATTTAAACGGTCGACTTACAGAATTCAGCGTGAAGTGTTCACGTCGTTACACGGCTCAGTATGTAAGGAATGCCACTTTTTGTGGCAAGACGTGTAAACGATTTTACAGACACATTCTTGATTTGATATATTTAAAAAATAGGGCTCGGGTTAAAGTTTTGGTGACGTCATTGTTGTGAATTAAAATATAAGTAGTTGACTTAATACGACGGTATTTTTTAATACGTAATTTAGGTTATATAAAGTAGGTACGTGAAGCAAATTTAGATATGACCACTGGTTAGTATAAATATATCATGTATTATTATTATAAATACCGCAGCTAAACTGAAAAAAAAAAACTATAGTGAAATACATAATAGCAATATTACCAAGCGTGGGTATACTAGTTAATTTATTATATCAATTACAAGCAATAAAACACTTTATATTTAACAGACCTCACCTTGAAACCTAACAAATGATGTACTAAAACAATATACCATGAAAAAGACAAACGAACCTAATCAAATAACTCACCAACAAATATCGATTAATAAAAATTTATTCGCTATTACGACAATCGATCATCGAAAACAAACAATCGTTGAAGTTCAATCGAATTAATAACACTGGCTGTTCGTTTCCCACAATCATACTTAACGATTGAAAAAAAGTCTAATCACTCAAAGAAATAAAAAAGGAATAAATATAAGAAGGACTCCCAGGTGAGATGAAAGGGCCGCGCATGCGCGGTGCGGTGCTGCGCGTCGGGTGCGCTAGCGCATGTTAACATGCCACGGACGGACGGAAAGACACTTCCTTACGTTTTTTTATGTTTTGTAGGCAATTTATTTTGTTTGAATTAATTATGATGTAATAAGAGTATTTATTGTGTATGTGCGGATTTGTTTCTCTTGTTTCGTAAGCGTTTAAGATGATGATAAAAGAATATAACAATTATTTTTTTGCTAATCATTAAAAACACTGCTAAGAAAAGATTTATTTTTATAAAATCCTGCGATTATGTTCATTGATAAAGATGGGGAATGATTGACTACATTCTAGACGAATAATTTTGGGGTAGGTATTAAGGTAAATTATAGCAATTACATTTTATATCATCTTACATATTTATTTCATAAAAATATAATTGATTGATACATCGGACGATATTGTCTATGTGTGAATATGGAATTGAAAAATATTGTCAATTCTTGACCTTTTTGTAGTTTTAAGTAAAAAAAGTTATAACAAAGTACCTAGTGTTCACTACACTCACAGCGTAATACACACATTCAGTGACTTGCTCATTCAATAAACAAATTGTTCATAACTTCATTGAGAAAAACTTTCTCATAAATTGAAATTCTCACACAGTTTCTAATAATTCTTATTTCAAGAGAACAATATAAATAAAACAGTAGTCGCCTTCTGTTTTCAAAGCTATAAATCAATGCATCCTGCGCGTGCGCAGATTATAAAAATGTTATAATACGCACTAGCACTCTACTTAGCTATCTAAATCGTATCACTCGCAAATGTTTATTATAACAACTTCTAACTAATAGCACCGTCGTGAATTTTAAACAAACTTATTTATATTGTCCATTTAAACGTAACTTTCTACATAGTTAGAAAAGGTAAAACCAATTAAAGCAACTATTTCAAAAAATATCATGTATATGTGTCTACAGAAAAGATTTTTGTTTACTTTTCCGAACACTGAAACCTTACTGCTTACACCAAACAAACAAATAAAAATTAACGTTCTTCTCGCAACGGGCTTCAATTACGCAATACTTATCCTCCTAAAAACTTCTAGTCCTCAATTAAAAGATTAACGAAAATGTCAATAATATTGTAACAAATTTCAAATAAGTGATATAAGTTTTCTGAAAACTATTAAACAGATATTCATTTATTTCAATACAAATCCTTCAATTAAATTACCTACTTAGCGTACCTTAGCTCAGAGCTTATAATGAGAACTGAACTGACTTAAAAATAAGATTCATATTACATAATGATATAACCATATGCTCCCACGTCAAGTTTTTTCTAGACCCGATTCTATGACCGATTCGGATTTCGAAATGAGTTCTAGCGAACTTTTTGTAGAACAAGTGCGTTGCACTATTTGAAATTAGTTCACTTTATTATTCGCCAAGAAAAAACTGATTGATTATAACGTCGACGTCCTTAGAACGTCCAGGGAACAAAACAAAAAAGCAACAAGCGAATCTGTCAAAACGATAAATCAAGGTATCCTGCGCTTGCATATTACACAACTTGCTGAGATCGCTATGTTAATGTGATGTGAGGACACCTGTCCGGAACATGACATCCGCACATTGTCTCACATCCTAGAACTAGGAATGTTTTCTATTTGAATTTTTCTTAGTAAAAGAGGAAAAATGTTTGGATAGATCTCATTTTATTGTTTCCTGATTTTGACCACTACCAGAAACCAGATAACATGATTTGATAGATCAATCAAATGAATTGGAACTGATGGATTAGGGATTAAATAATAAAGGATTGAATTTATAACATTAGATTTAATAGGACACAGTTTCATGACAGGAGAGTATAATACGACACAACCAAAGATTACAAAAGTGTCATAGACAGTGTCGTAGTATGAATTTCTTACTACTAATACGAACATTAAAATCGGTTAGTTTATACAATTCCAAAAGGATTGAATAATATTTAATAACCAGTTAAATAATAAAGGTTAAGCAGTGCGCGCCGCGGTTGGTCCGTGGATGGGTGACCATTTATAAACATATCAAGTCGCCTCTGTACCTCGAAAAGCACGTTAAGCCGTTGAACTACTTATCGATTTAGGTAAAACACCTAAAAGTTTCAAAGCAATCTAAATAACATTTCTTATTTTATGTTGTATCCTGGATATACCATAATTATTTTATTACGTATGTTGCATAATTATCTTAATGTTGAACAAATACTTGTGCTATAACTATTTGCGAGCCTGTGAGTCCAAAAAAGAATAATATTTGTCAATTATTATGGAATTGACCCCGTGAACTTTAAGATTTATAGCAAATAAAATGACCGAAGCCAATATCTCTTTTGCGCAGATTCGAACCAACAAAATCAACGAAAGGCGCCAGCAAGATGCGACGGGACCTCATCAACGCGGAGATATCCAACCTCCGCGACCTGCTGCCGCTGCCGCCGTCCACGAGGCAGAGGCTCTCGCAGCTGCAGCTCATGGCCCTCGTCTGCGTGTACGTCAGGAAGATGAACTACTTTCAACAAGGTTTGTGGACAAACAAGTATTTGGACTAAAGACAACAAATATATAGCAAGAGTTCTAAGTTCGCGATTCTATTTACAAACTTCAGTTTCTGGAACATTGATCGACATCAAGATTAGCTAATTTTTTTTTTTAAATATTACTAGCAATGTGGGTCGCACATTACTAAGTCTAGTAATCTCGTTAACCCCTCGTACTAAGCTAAGATGTTTGTGTTACGAGTGGGAATATTTATCTGTCAAACCTCATATACAATTGACGACCAAATACAGTCATGATCAGTTGAATTGACATCAAAATAATTCGATCATATTTAAAGAAACCAGGAGTATGCCAATGTACCTATTGATTCTTGATGTCACTATCGTTACCATTTTTGTTGACTGAAAAATCTTAATTATTCACACGATTATTGTTAGTTTGATACTGACAAGAAAATATTATACCAAATATAATTTAAAGGTAAGCGGCGGTAGCCTAATGGCTAGGGCGTCGGATTTGCGATCATGTGGTTGCGGGTTCGAATCCCACCCATTACACTACCGACGTGAACCCACTCGTAACACAAGCATCTTAGCTTAGCACGAGGGGTTAACGAGATTACTAGTAATGTGCGACCCTCATTGCTAGTAATCTATATAAAAAAAATATATATAACTAAGAACTTAGTACCTATCTCAGAATCTATATTAATCCAAGAACCAGAATGTTGTACTGTGCTCGTTCACCTCACACGAACAAACTTTTAGTAAAGTAGGTTAAGTGTGAACAATTTGAGCATTACCTTAGCAACTGTAGTACCTGAGTAATACAAATAATATTTATAAACCAAACGACAAACGTAATACAAAAATATACTAGACTAAAATATGTTGAGTTAGATTTTGAGCAATTATAAAAATTATATTTGATGCATACAATTAACAATTAGTGGACAGATGCAAAAGTAGCTATAACAAAATTTTTAATTTACGGATTTATATTATATTAATTTAATTTTAAAGATATTTTGTTTCCGAGATGAAACATGGTGCCTGAAGATATTTGCATACAAAAAATATTGACAGCACATCTTATAACTCAGAAAAAAACTAAAGAATACGAAAATCAACTTACAAGTAACTTACAAGAACTAGACTAGATACATTATCCATTATAGCATACAACGATATCGTTCAAACAAGTTTGGAATCAATACCGCATTTATTAGGCCTCTGTCAAGAGCATTTCATTGACAGCGTCTAGCTCGCTAAGACAGCCACTTTCAACATTAGTCACTACAACAGAATGTTCCCAGCACGCCCACACGCCGATTTGTGATCACATTATGTAACTGTAGGTCAGTGGATTAACTGGATCGATGACGTTTAGCATTCACGCAATGATTCATGCAAAAAGTACAAAGGCTAAGTTTTTAGTACAATATCATTGTGTTCCCGCGAAATGGGAAAAGAGAAGAATCCTGATGGGTTTTGCCTAAGATACAAATCCTCAGATTTCTCTAACATCAGATTTCCCTGTATGTGTTGTGTATAAATACGAGTACATCCATAATTCTCAAACAGATTTGAAAAGACTCATCTACATAGATAGTCAAAAATAAAACCCCATTCAAAATATTAAAAATATGTATACTTACATATTTAATTGAACCTAAAGAACAGGTACTTACTGCAAGAGTCTGTTTTAATAACTGTTCTATCTTTTCTTTTTTATAGCTTCGAAAATATTACGTTCCTTCTTAATGAGTTAAGTGAATATGCTAGTAAGAATTTCACCGGAATCGTCATAAAACAGATTGGTATTTAATGACCTTTAATACTTTAAATGCATTGTTACGTCTTAAATAAAAAGAGACCGAGACCCGACCAACACATTGATTATAAAACAGGTTTATTTTAGTTTATTATTTATATTTAGCTAACATTACCATCTAGATTATTTTAACGTGCTACACATACAACGGTATAGTAATTTATCCTTTGCATGATATTAAATTTTAACGGTTCTTTAAAATATGGCACATTACATGGTATTGAAAACACGGCTATTATTAAATTAACTTAAACTGCCAAACATTAAACGAGTTGTTATATTTCTTTGTTCTCCACTTCATTACATTCAACAGTTACTTCCCCCGTTTCAAAATAAAATCGTGCGTCTAGTTCGTCTTCATTTCCATGTAAGATTTTCTCCGGTAAATTCTCATGGCCCAAATCTTTGGACAAACTCATCACGTCTCATTTATCCTTGATCTCGGAACATCGTCTCCCAAATTTTTTGTCAGCTCACCTTCAGTCACGAAAAGGCATATTAAGACGTTTAAAATGCATTTAGTTCGCTATCTTATCTACCGTTGCTATTACTTCACCCATAATACCGTCTTTCTTTCTGTTTTAGTGTTCAAAAGTCACGACTTCAGCTATCAGTATCAAGAACAACCGACTCCCACACCTAATATCGGATTTTCAAAGGTTTGTTTTTTTCCTAGTACCAGGTTTACGAGCGGTTGACGTGACATAAACTAACTTTACAATGTATTTTCAGGCAATGAACGGTTTTATGATGATGATGACACAGAATGGAAAATTGTTATACATATCGGAAAACGCAGCTGAGTACTTAGGACATTCAATGGTAATAAACATAATAAATATTCTTCTGAAATCAATTTTTTTTAAATTTTGAACCAAAAAATAATTTGCTGTTGAATTCTAGGAGGACTTACTAATACATGGGGACAGTGTATATGATATCATTGATAGACAAGACCACCAGACAGTCCAAATGGAACTGAACAGAGGAGGCAACGGAGAGACTGAAAACGTACCAAAGAATAGGCATTTCTTCTGTAGAATGAACGTGTCAAGAAACGCTAGGAGACAAATGAGGTTCGGTGACCAAAAAGTAAGTTAAAGCAAATAATGTAAACCTGATCGAATGTTTACATTTCTTGCGGATGCCACTTTGAAGTTTTGACTGCAAATATCAGAGATATTAAAAAAAACCATAACGCCATTTGGCTTATAATTATGTAGACAGTGTTAATAAATAATTGAATACAAATATTGTCAATTTGCAACTAGAAGTCAACCGCCTTTTATTGACTTGCCGACGATTATGAGCTAGTAATATTAGCGATAACATGCAAACTTTCGCAGTCTTGTTGCTTCTAAACCTAGTAGACATATTATTATACAAATTGTAGCAATTTCAGATCCGGATACGATATTATCTATCTTAATACCTAAATAACTCTGCTTAGAGCGTTATTTCGATTGAAATTTGAGGCAAAATTTGTTAATGCTTCATCAGCCTTCTCCTAAATTCATATAGTTTGAAGGTATGAACCACATATTTACTTTAGCACCTTTTCAGGTAGTTTTGGTCCGTGGCCACTACGTGTCGTACCTGCCCCTGTGTAGTCGCAATGAGCCAGTGTTCCTGGCGGTGTGCACGCCGCTCGCCATGCCGGAGACGCGCGAGTGTGTGGTGCACGGAGCTACCAATGTCTTCACCACTGTACACTCAATGGACATGAAGATATTACATATTGACGCCAAGTAAGTACACTTTGGTACCTAATATTCCAAAAAAATGAGAAGAAAGAAAAAATAGCCTTTAGTCTTTTATGCAAACAAGGAGCTTTACCTTGGAAAATGTTGTGTTCATCGTAAAAATGAAGGACAATTATTTCTTCTCCTTAATTTATTGTTAAGACTTAATATAACTCCTAATATATAATATATAAGAGTTAATATATCTCGGAGACCACCCAAAAATCCCAATCAACCCACCCATCTCAGCCGAATATTGGTTTAGCTGACTACTGTTCCTAATTGTGTTTCGCTAAAATACCAACTCATTCAGAGTACACTAAAACTGTTTAAGGCAAAAAATACTACAGTTGGGTATTCAGAATACCAATTTATCGAATAACGGTATGTTTTAATCTAGTTTGTGACTAAGATTAATTGAGACCTTGTAATCGGGTCGAGTTAAGACAAAAAATAATTGTAAGTTTCTTTCGGTTCCTAAATTAATAAGCTGCAATCATCACGCGTTTTAATTAGATTTTGTAATTAAAAAATTATGTTACGCAATGTTTACAAAAAATAGCAATTTTATTTTTGTTTCAGCGGTGAATGGTATTTAGGATGGAAAAAATCGGAATTAGCGGACGTTTCTTGGTATCAACTTATACACTGGGACAGTTTACGGGAAGCACAAAGTAAACATAGATTAGGTAAGTATTTTTACTAAATATTATTTAACAATCACAACTAAGTACATTTATTATTGAATTTGATCATTATTGACGTCAGAATCGAACAATCGCTTCGTCATGCTAAAATTGGAATCTTAGTTATTGAAAAACTTTTATACGATCTATTTACTTAGAACCTAACCTGACCTAATACATAAAATAACTTTTAAATAGAGACAGTAAAAGCAAACGAAATGATTATGAGTACACTGATCTATTAGAGCAATATAGATAACTTAATGAAACAAGATCTTCACTCCTCTGAAATATGATAGCTGATCAATAAATATTATTAGCCGATCCTTTCTGAATGGAGTCACGAGCAATAACAAGTTGCGTATAAAATTATTGGATTACAGTACATGCATCTAGCAGTAAAAGAAATACTAAATAGACATCAGTTTTTTTAACAATGTGAGAATAATATATTGGTGCTTTTTAGCGACTTAAAAAGAGGAGGAGTCAATTCGTCTGTATTATTTGTTGTGTATTTTTATGCAATTTTTTTAGAGTAGGTATAACTCAGACGTGGACTCATTTAAACGTAGACTCATTTAAATTTCATCAAAAACAATTTAATAGTGGGATTTTTAAATAAAACTAGTTCGGTTTTGTGCGAAGCGGCTCAAGATAAGTGCTTTGAGCGCATTGGGGAAGACCTTTGCCTGGCTAGAAACATGAAAGGTTATATAGAAAACAACAACCAAGCATGTCACGAGCAAAATGAGCACTTTTTAGAAGTCGTTTTCTAACATTTTTAGATTACTCAAAATAAGAAAAAGAAATGAAAATGTAATTAAATAACTCATTGCCTTACTTCTACGAAAGATCAGGGTTTCTAATTAGTTTAAATAAAGTTCAGCAATGAAATACCATTTTTTTCGTCTTCACAATTTCCTTAGTAAATTATCATATTCTAATTAAGTTATCATTACTCGACAAAAAAAAACAATTACGTAAAAAGGTTTTTTACTGCTGAAGGCAATCGCTAAGATTGAGTAAACAGTCGTGAAGATGAAAAGAGAAATTTAATTAAGTGACAATAAATTGACTAAATAATAAAGAATGCAGCAGAGGTAGATGATGAAAGTAATCAGAGTGAAATAGTAGTGGGTAAACAGAAAAATAAATAAAATATGAACGGATAAACATTAAACTTTGGTGAAGGTGAATATGGTAAATGGCGTTGAACCAGGAGTCGCAGGTTCGAGTCCTGCCAGAGGTTCAAATTTTTCCTTATTTCTGTTTGAATTTACGAATATGGTAAAGTTTATAATACAATTTTCTTTGTTGCAGTAACACAAACAGAACAGGACAAATGTTGCATATTACTAGTTAAGTTGCAGCAACGGAGTGGTCAGTTCCTTTGGGTACACGTTGTGTTGCAAGTCAAGGATGCAACGGATACCCCTCGACAGTTCATAGTAGCTACCAATCAAATTTTAAGGTATGTAAACTCTTTATATTATTTACTATTTTTGTCTATCCATGTTGAACCAGCAAGCTATGTTGGCATGCTTTCAGTGTTATAGTCGTTTTTACATAGAATTTAGAAATCATTTATTTCACAAAACGACACCAAATAACCCTTGCCAATTAACTTTACTGACAACGTTATTGATAGCAAACCCATACATCATAGCAGTAGCTATTTTGGGTGTATTTTCTAAATCAATTAAAGCCAGCAAACAAAAATCTAAATCAATTTCTTCTTCACCTATTTAAGTTTTTGTAAGTTCTACTACGTTCCTTACAAGCTATAGAGTAAATCGAAGCGGCACAACGAGTTTTACATTATTTTTTATTTACGAAGCTCTTTGAAAGGTCACTCGTCTACGGTGATAGCCACTTGAGTCTTGACAGGCGCAATTACCTATTTTAAATATTTCTGAAGTTAGCTCCAAAGTACACCAATCAATCATGGTTATTATATTTTAATACGAAGTGTAGTGTTGAAATATTTAATTAGTTTTTATGCCAATATCAAAACTTTTACACTTGATTGAGTAAAGGGGAAATAGATTGAATTAATCACGATTTCAGGAATTAACTGTTAATTTCGGCCATTTTTGTTCGTTCAAGCATCAAGCCGGTTAATCTAACTTCTTCTTTCTGTCCAGTTCCTTATCATTTTAGTAGTGACTTTTTTGCATATTTTGACTTTGAAAGCTGTATTTCCAATCAACTTCCAAAAAAACTAAATATTTTTTCATCGCCATATCCGTTACTTCATTTAATACTGTTGTAAAGTAGGACTCAACTCGTGACATATTGCATTGTCCGCAGAAAATAAAAATTACTTTTTATTAATTTCCGATACAATTTATTGTTTTTTATTTCTTTAGTGAAGAGGAGGCGACAATAATGCTGTCAAATTCGTGGCTATACCAGTACTACGGTTACCAAAACCAGCCGTGTGGCATGCTGGACCCTCGATGCCAAAAGTTCTTCCGACGGGACCAATGTTACCAGGAGTACCAGGAATATCCATACTTGGAAAACCAGGAGTTGGAGTACCCTGGGTACCATGTGTCTTCGTATGTACAGCCGAAGGTGGTTGAAGACTATAGTGGCTGTGAACGAGTGTACGTGGATCGAGGACCTGTTGATTATTCAACGCATTCACCGCAGTCAACTGTTAGCGAAGAGAGGTGAGAATCTTAATTAATTTTTAATCACTTTTCCAGGCGGAAACATATTTTTAGTGGTACTCAAAGACTTTTTTAAGACTGTTATTTGGAACAAGAATAATTAATTCCAATTTTATTTTCCTAAAACTGGGAAAGGTTTTTTTTAATTGTCTCCAAGAATTTAAATATTCTTACAATTCAAAATCATTACAATTCAACCACAACAGACTCAATATAATTAAATAATATTAATATAGTCAAACATTTTATTAGTTAACTTCTAATACAGGCTTCGCCGATATATTCTTACATACATAAAAAAAAAATTAAAAACAGGCAAATAGAAGGTCAGTTATAACAATTTGTACCCGTCATGTCACACTATAAGGAATATAAATAAGAAAATCATCACCCCGTCCGTCCGTCCGTCCGTCCAACTGCGTAATTTGACACCTTTCATTACCATATTTATTATAAACTTGCTATTACCACCAACTATCTATCCTTGCATCTTATTGTTGCGAGTTTAAGGTTCATTTTTGAATGATTTAATGGTACTCAAGGTAGATATTTTTTGGTTTAAGGATTGTAAACCAAATATGAAAGGTTGGGTCAGAAAGGGTTTGATAGTTTGTTATTTTGATGATGTTCTATATTGGTTTTGACGTTTACTTATGTTGATATTAATTATTTGGAACTGAGTTGTAATAGAAGGATTATTGGTATACTATATAGCATTACCTTATGACCCAATCTTGTACTTCACATTGACTGTGGACTTAAGGATTTAGTTTTTTGTCAGCATCCGTAGCTACTTATTTCAGTGAGACAACTTCATTTTCAGTAGATAAAGCGACATTCTAGTCAAAATTTAATACACGTTGGTATATGTTATTGAATCCATTTGGAAAAATCTTGACTGAAAAAAAAATTGCAACGATACCTGCTTAAAAAACAGGAAATGTAAAAAATATACGTCAAAACTAATTTTGTTCTATTCCATGATCTTCTAAAAGCTTGGATTTTCTTAGATCGATAGCCTACCTTTTTTGTTAGATCCAGTAAGCCCTTCATCATTCAAAGATTAAAAGAGAAGTAATGTCAAACACATGTTTATCGTGAGTTCAAATCCGGACACGTCGATGTTGTAGTTCACGTGGTGACACAAAGGGTCGGATTAGGAGATGTATTAGTTTGTACATTCCTGTCACGATTGGGTTCACTCGAATCTGACTTCGGCCGCGACATGGAATGTTTAGAACGATTTGTTTTGATCAACCTGAATATTTGCGAGATTTGCTGACATTTGCGTCTAGTAGCTGTTTGTGGGAATTTGGTTTGGAATTGAATCATTATACTAAACAACCCAAGGTTGAATTACTTCCTGGATGTGTTTCATTACACACCTATTATTCTATTCTAAGCTCTTTTTATCTGAATGATCTGAATACTGCAAATCAGGAATCGGTGTTTTTATAGATTATAATATTTCACTTTCCACCCAAAAATATATCTGCTGTCATATTTTCGTCTAAAGAAACAACCGTTGGAGTTCGAACGCAATTAATTTAACGTTCTATTTGTCTTCCGACTACTTCACCTGCAACATCTAACCACCTTATAATTTCCAGATCCCCCCACCACTATGATCCGCCACCAGACATCGTGGTGAACAGCAACATGTACATGTATCCCCACCACGGCAAGCGGGAGTACTACGAACAGTACCCCAGGGTCAACTACCATGTGCAGGAGACCTGTCCCAGCACTGCTATCGATGGTAAGCAAATATTTATATTTTATATCCTAACAAATCGCATAATTACCTTCTTCTTTAAAGTAACTTAATATCACAGCAAATGACTGAGATTCTGTAGCTGGCCTTTTACTGAGAACCAAGTGGAGTCTTTTTTAAAGTTTATTATTCAACTTAGCCTATATTTTTTCAAAGGTATGGACTATCCAAGTCCAAAGCGAATGCGGCTAGCTCCACCTCCCCTGACGATTGAAGAAACAGATGGCATGGAGCGTTGGAATCCCAGTCCACCCTGGTCAGACACCACCCTCAAAGTACCAGATTACAGCCAGAGGTTCACATACAACCACATGGTGCCTATGCCTCCTGAGAGAGCCATGGTCACCTAATGTTAGAAACACTAAGTTAGTAGGTACAAGTGTGACCAACTTAAAGTTGATCTTCAGTATTAAGTTAATAATTGTTTTGATAAGTTTTTGTTTGAGAATCAATTGATGGATGATTTTTGTTCAATTTTAATATTCGATGTTTGGTATTTTTTCTAAATGGTGAATTCCTACAGTAACTGATTGTTCAGTATAATATTAATTGTAAGTTTACTTGCATGGCCAACCTTTTCATGTGTTTAGAGCATTTTTTATACATTTGTATGAAAATGCGTAAGGCCAACGAATTGTTCATTATTATTATATTGTAAGCCAATATTTGTTAAAGTCTCTGTTACAAATTTAGAGATATACTATATTTCTGTTGTGACACTTCTAACAATCATTGATTTGTGCAATTTTCAATTCAATTCTGATCAGATTTTCATTTCGATTTTAGCTGTAGTAACATCTTCCTATTACGATGCATTTAAAATTTGTTAGATATCTTCTTTGGTTTAATCTATTAGCTCAAATATGTAACGCCTTTTGTTAAGTTGGCCAACATTGCCAACATATATCACACAAGATCCCATTCATTCACATCAGTATTGTGGTTCAAGTTATGTTGGTCATATAAGGTTGGCGTTGGTGGCCAACTTAAGTTTGGCAAAAACTGTAACAGTATTTTATATTAAGTATTTTTAAGTTAGTGTAAAACTTAAGCGTTGGAATATGGTTCCGTCCAAATATTTTTGCATTCCAAAGGAATAGTTAATATCTCGATGTAAATATATTTTTATAAAGTAGTGGCATTTATGTAAATATTAAGTTTATTTTATTTCAATTGTCTTTTGTGAATAAATGACAAATAACTTAAATAAAGAAGTTGATAAGTTACTTGAGTCGTTTTTTTTACTCCAAGAAAGCTGCAACAACATTTCCTCACATGAATAGAACAAGAAGTGAAGTTAATTAATACAAGCACAGTATACATCACAAACTTATAAACATATCCTCCATGTTTTTCTCCAAGGTAAAAAATTTTAAGATCAGAAATTAACTGTAAATACAAGAAATCAAACAACCTGGAATACGGTTAGGTTAAGACCTTACACTAAAGTGGGATATTATATTACATCAATATACCGTAAAATAGTCTAAACTCATAATTGACAGAGTAGCTAAAAAAATTGATTAATTTATCTCTAATTAAGTGGACAGTTGTAGGTTAATCCAGCGGGCAACCATTTGTATCCAATGACGCGCTCCTGTGACCAGAATGCAACCCTTCCACGAACAATGTAAAACAACACATACGCGGTTAAAATTTTAACTCAAAGGCAAATTATGTGGACAGTGTGCAAGTGTTCGTAATGCCACCCATTAGCCACATTTAGTACTTGCATAAGTTACACGAATTATATTTAAATGTCTAATGCGTGCGAATTACATTAGAGATACAAGCGTTGAAGTTCTTAATAGATGTAATGCGCTTAACAAACAACCAGTATAAGCTGACCTATGACGGAGCTGTAGATTTCCCCGATATGTTCTTTTGTATTTGCGTAGTGCGGGGTATGGAGGGCCAAGTTGTACCGGTGGCGCTATAGCTGTCAATCAGGCAAAAGCTAAGCCAAATGGTGTGTGGTACAAGTGAAGGAAGTTTGAAATATTAACGTTTATATTACAAAATAAATATTATTTCTTGTAGAGATATACTACACCGATCCTTTTACCGATTACTAGGTAATAGAAATATACCTTTGAAACAATTTAAAAATTTAAGGAACAACAAAGCTCTAGGCAGACGGAGTACCTTTCAAATGCACTCCGGCTGCAAATTATAGTTTGAATGCAGTTTTTTTGCGGTCCTACTTTCTGTTGTAGCCATCTTTTAACCATCTTTCCCAGTTTAAGCAGAAACTAAAGCTCAATAATGTATTGACTCTTAAGACTCCTCTGTTTAGTCACATACGATACAAGTATTTTTTAACACCAGTAAAACAAAAAAAAATTGTTTCCAGCCTATTAATTCAGCCTGATTTCACATAAAATTATGTTTTATCATAGACTAGGTACTTTTTTTATTATTCTTATCACATTTAAAGTTTTATTTTAAATGTAAATCGCCTTCCTATTGTAAATTGAACCAAAAAGCTCGAGTAAAACTTTGATCCATTGTTATTTCAAGCCTGTCTGACTGCAGCCAGATGAATTATTGATGCCTAGGATATATACGTGATCCTATATCCTAAGTTAACCTGTACTATAACGCGTTACAATATACAAAGATACCTCTCTAATAAACAAATTTAAATAAAAAAAATACTCAATCAATAAAATTACTATAAAAAAAATATTTTAAATTAAATTTTATTTGTGGTTTTTTTTTTCGTGATTTGTATGGAATTTTGTTGCGTAATTTGTGTACCGTGTAATGTTATGATTGCATGAATATCAAGATGTGGGTAATATGTTCATTTATAGAATTAATAATAGTCCAATGCTTCTTATAGTGAATGGTGTTATACGATATTAAATAAAACTTAATGAAATAATTTGCGTCTCTTTTATTAATAATAGACTCACGCTCTTTTCTTTTTTTTCTAATCTTAATTACTACGTAATAAAGAAATGAAAAAATATGTGCATAATTTTATTGTCCTTTTAATTTAAGGCCGCTAAATTTAATCACTTTTGATTATAAATATAAAATACCATTAATTTCAAAAAGGGTCCAAATAATCAGAATATATATGTAATTAAATATACAAATTACCTGATCTTGGTCTAGAATCTAACCTGACCTCACCTAACCGGACCTACCTAGGTCGTAGATAGTCGGATAGGTACATCATTAAACACCATCAAAACACCGTTAAACTAACTGACAAACCGATATTGAAAGCACGCAGATCAATAATGAAAGCATTGCTCATTACTGCATTAAACATTGCATGCTAGGGAGGCACACCGGTTCGCATTAGCTCACTCGTTAGTGGAAAACAAATTAATAAATTATACCTTAGTCAGGCTTTCTGATCACACTACGCGTGGGAAATGAGGAGCCTTCGTCTAATTTATTTAAACGGGCCGTAAACAATTGAAGAGTGGGGAGTAATGGCTACCTTTGGTGGTCGATTAATGCGTGCCTTGAAAATTGTGATAAAAAAAGGAAAACTTTATTCAGTTTCTTTTTTATTTATAAATTGAGTGACAGTAAAATTATACAAGGTATGAAAGGATAGATTTTTTTTACAGTGTTCAAATTTCCCTTTGCAACACTTAAATTGTTTTTACACGTCGTGTAATGTAACTAACCACTTTTCTGAAAGAAAATTAATGGTTAAGAAATTTAGTGTTAGAGTGTGAAAGAAAATTAATGGTTAAGATATTTAGTGTTAGAGTGTGAAAGAAAATTAATGGTTAAGATATTTAGTGTTAGAGTGTGAAAGAAAATTAATGGTTAAGATATTTAGTAATAATGTTATAGTACCAGCCTATATATGTACCACTGCTGGGCACAGGCCTCTTCTCAAATAGGGAAGGATAAACATTGATGTTCACGATTGCTCATTGCGGGTTGGAGATTTCAGATTCCTATTTAAGGAATCCAGGTTTCCTAACAATGTTTCCTTCACCATTTGGAGATGGTGTCTTAGAATAATTATGAAAGCACATATAACTTTTAAGAAGTCTGGATTCGAACCTGCAACCATGTGCATACGAATCCGATCATTGAAACGCTAGGCCACCACGACCACCACGGTTTAGAAATAAATGTAAGTAAAAGAGGCCTTGTTCACAATATTTTTATACGAGTAGAAATTAGATCACAACTCTATATTAAAATTCCGATTTTACGAAGTATAAAAACCAAGATTTTGAAGTATAAAATTCTCTGGTTCTTAAGCAAGTATCGCAAGTACTTACTGAACTGTTATTTGAAGGTCATCATAAAATTGGTATGCACCTAAAAACGCATACACAACCTAATCAACGTGACATTGAGTATTTTATATGATCCGTACGTAGAAAGAATGTTTACATTACCTAAATGTATTGCAGTTACAATTTAAGGAACATTTTAGGTGCAGAATAAGTAATTTAAGTCGTAAAGTGTGATATTAATGCATTTTCCTCATTGTACCATAACTCTAAACGTTTACTTAGAACCCAAATTTTTGCTCGGTGCATTCAAAGTAAATTTTTAGGATAATGTCGCAAATAAGACACTTTACGCATCAGAATTGTAATATTGAATGCATGCTATAAATACATTGAGTGAATTTGAACATAAGGCATTTTATTCGTGAATTTGTCAGTATTATTATGATATTTCATTCAAAATATAATACCTCTACTTATTACTTTAATCTACATGATTATTTTCTGGATTATTTTTATGGAGTGCATTATATTCAACGAGGTAATCAGGTGCATAAAAATGATAACTTTTCCCAAGGAACATAGGTCGAAATCTTAAAATTTAAGATGAACTTTTCATACAAAGTGACAGGTCGCGTGAATTATGTTTTTATGAAATGATGATTTTCAATTTATTAGAGACGTATTTTTTACAATATCAAAACTATTAAAATTTACAAAGATGAAGCTTTTAAAATCACAAGGGGCCTTTGCAAAAAAAATCATTTACGTATATAAATTTCTCTAACTTTTTTGTTATCGAAACGAAAGAAAACATAAGTGTAAAATATATTGTTCAGTATCTAAAAACCAGTCCTAAGAAACGAAATTTTGCATGACCTTCCCCTAGCCTCTGTTTTTAGAAGTCTTTTAGAATATCTAGAAATTAAAGATAATAATAATGTGGACAACATCACATACATTGCTCCGAATCCAAGGTAGGTAGCTTTTTAAGTAACTTGTGTTTGGAATCTGAGACAACGAAGGTACCACAAACACCCAGACCCGAGACAATGTAGAAAAGTATTTTTACTATATTGACCCGTCCCAAGATCGAACGCGGGACCTCAGAGCTGGCGACTCCTGCACAACCACTCGACCACGGAGGTCGTTAAAAATAATCCTGTAAAGGATTTGTAAACACTAAATAAATAGCTTTTGTTTGTACATACAAACAATGTTTTATTTCGCTTATCCAGTTTGTATCTCATGTTACAATCCACGCACTAAACATGGGTTAACAACGTAAATTATAATAAAATGTACAGATATGTTATTTCTTACATCATTCCTAGGTACATCCTGCTTCCTCTGGGATGTATTTTTTTTACTTTAAATTTTAATTTTGCTGTGCTGTATTTAAAAATTATGTATTTCTAAAATATTGATAATTATTTATTTAATAAAAAGCACTGTTATGTACATAGGCGGACTTAATGCCAGAAGGCAATCTCTACCAGTCGACCTTATTACTTATTAAAAAAAAGACGACCTATGGATTATCTTGTCGGTTCTTCTCCATTATATGACAGAACAGCGCAACTAGAGCCATTAACGATTCCAAAGTGCTTGACAGGTTTACTTAAATTAAAATAATTTTGATATTGAATTTGAAACCAATATAATTAATTTAATGTAAATATAAATTTAATTTAATTAAACAATAAATTGTCATAACCCACAAGGCCTTCACACCACATAACTTCGTACTCAATCATTCTTATCACAAAGCAATAAGACAGTATAGTATCACTAAACTAACTAACTTCAAACAATAAACATAAATATAAAACCGGCAGCGAGCAAAAGTGTTAGATAAAAATGTATTAAAATGCTGTTTACGAGTTGAACGACAATATCTGTGATAAATATTCATGCAAATATATCCTTACATCCTGGATTCCCTTTAAAAAGGAAAATATCAACGCGAACGGATTATGTGACTCGTTCATTGGACATTTTATAGATTAAGTGGCTCGGGATGTGTTATAAATCCGTCGGCATTTCACTGTGAATACGTTAGGAAGTGGGCACTGTGACTGCACTTACTGAGTGATGGGTAGGAACTGTCACGTACGCAAAAGCAAAGAAATTATGTAATTGCGAATATAATATGCCAAGAACTCGGTTTCTTTTTGTAGGATTTGAGTTGTTCTTATTTTGCTTATTTAATTATTCGAATATTGCTATGCGAATATGGATTTTACCATTATCGTGGTGGTGGTTCAATGACCGGATTCGCATGCACATGGTTGCAGTTTCGAACCCAGGCAAGTACAAATGTAACTTTTTCAAAGTTATAAGTACTTTCTTTATCATTCTAAGACATTATTGACAAACGGTGAAGGAAAACATCGTGAGGAAACCTGGATTCCAAAAATTGGTATCTGAAATCGCCAAGACGCAGTGATCATTGCTCCTACCTTCTCTACATGGGAAGAGGTCTGTGCCCAGTAGTGGGACGTTTATAGGCCAGTATTATAATATGGATGTTACCAAAATGTTATTCCCCATTAACGGTATACTTCGGTTAAAAAAGTGAATTTTTGGCATACTTAGTTGAAAACAAAAACTTTCAGACACCATTATTATTCTACGAACAAAAGTTATCCGACTTTGGTTAAATCAGCCCTAATTAAAATATATGAATAAATTAAAATCAAAATATTATATTATTAATATATTATTTTGCTTTGGCTTCGCCCGAGTGAATATCGGATATCGAAACCAAAAGTAGCCAATCTCCTTTCTTGTGTCAAACTTATTCCATAGCAAGTTTCATCCAACAGTTTAGCTGTGAAAGCGTAACAGACAGAGATACTTCCGCATTTATATTTGTATGGATTGTATAAAGGAACACAATGTAAATGGATTTAAAAATGCAAGAACCCAGAACATGACTCTTGATTGATGGTTTCATATCGAGAACGGCGCCATCACGTTGCACCAATCTCGTGGTTTCTGGTACCTCATTTAGATATTTTTTTTAACCTTTTAGGTGTCCCACTGCTGGGCAAAGGTCTCCCGCAACCTGCTCCAGGCCCCTCAGTCTTAAGCCGCTTCCCACCAATCCGGCAAAAAGCAAATGATGTCATTTAGATACTATACAGGATTCATTTAAAAGGAGTGCATATATACAACCAGGACATCAGGTTCATAAAACTGAACAACTTTCCCCAAGAAACATAGGTCGAAATCTTAAAATGATAAAAATGAACTTTTCTTAAAGTGACCGATCAAGTGACTTAATTGTGTTTGTATGAAAAGATGATTTTCAATTTTAAGATTTCGACCTGTTTCTTGAGGAAAGTTGTTTAGTTTTGTGCAACTGATTACTTCGTTGAATATACGCACTCCTTTTTAATAATTATGTACAGCTTAACAGCCTTGTTCAGGCGTTGCAAATTTGAGGGCTTATAAATATTTATTATAATTAGTACTCAGCTCTAAACTTAGCATAGTTACATAGTTTATAGTAGTAGAAGTTACTTTATTAATTAACATTATTAATTATATATTATATTAGTTATTAGTAGTTTTCTGCTCGTTCAAATTAGTTCGCTTTGATATTTGACTTTTACATAATGCACCTAAGTGGCGACGATGCAAAGGATTCGTTAAAATTCATGGCCCACGTCTTGCGATAGTATTATTGTTTAGGATACGATCGAACTGGCATACGATTTACGTAAATGAACCCATAAAAATGAAAAAATGCACCTTCTTCTTGTTATTTCTGCACCACCATGGTCTCTAAGACCTGATGACCGACCTCTGGTATTAAGTCGTCTATTATACGCTTTTGTATAAATAAATAAAAAAAGTATTTAAATCCATTCAAGGAGGATACTCTGACATATAAAAATACTAACTGCGCCCCGCGGTGTTAACACAGTTTATCAGCAAATACAATTTTTCGGGATAAAAAACTTTTTACTCGGGATAAAGAGTTCCTATGTTAGTCCAGGGTGTCAGTTACCTCCTTACCAATTTTTACCTCACACACACAATACACACACCCACACACAAAATACAAACTTTCGCATTTATAATATCGTGTTATGCGCTGAAACAAGATTATATTTTAAATTATTATGTTTTGACGAATGACAATTTCACAATACAAAAGAAACATTTTCTGACAATTACAATAGTATATTGCATTACATATTGTTTTCTGAGGTTTACACGAATGTTAGACATTGAAATAAAACTACTTTTAAACGGTACTTATCGCGGTTAATTTTGATTTTAGTTCCCGACATTTCAGTATGTATACTTAAAATGTGTATTAATATCATTAATTGTATAAAAACTCAGCAAAAACTTTATAATAATTATAATTAGGGTGCAAAAATGCTGTCCCTTACTCCACACGTTGTTAACGCCGCATACTAAGTGGATTACCATCAAAGAAGACGATTCCTTTATTCGTGTTAATCGAAATGGAGCCGATATTGAAAACAATCGACAGGGTTAGTGCACGACTCGACAGCTTTATTGTAGGGCTGTAAGTTGACAGCGAATTGTCGATAAGTAATTACGATGTATCGAATTATCGAACGTAAACTGGATTACTGGAGTAAAATATTACATACTTATTTTTTTTAATGCTGATCTTATATACGGTATTCCTAGGGTGGATTTACCCAAACTTTTATTCCCCGTATAAGGTCTATATTTCGGGTAAATATGGTTTTTTTGTTGCATATTTGAAAACAAACACATTTCACTAATGCATCGTTCTCTTTATGGTTTACGTTTAAATAAGCCCTTAGCTCAGCCCTTGACTATAAGTTGTTTTGTATAAGACATAAGTACATTACTTATTTACGTTAACTACCCTTTGATATTCCAAAAATATAATTTTAGGAAACTGTTCATCCATTTAGCTCTTTCGTGTTTCTTTTTTCCTACTCTTTAAAAATAAGACGAATTTAAATACCTACAAATGGAAAAATTAAAACACACTAAAAATTTGTAAAATCATCGAAACTTAACTTTATAGAACAACATCATATTTATACTTATCTAGTAGTGTATATATTCAGTGACAAATGTCGATCTATAATTTATCGATATCAAGATTCATCACTATTCATACATACGCACGCACGATTTTCATGTCATTTGCCACGTGTTCACCGCGTATACACGACTTTAGCTTACTCCCTGAATTAGAAATCAGTGAAACAATATTATTCATTTTTACCCTTTCCGATTCTAATTGTTTAAGCGCACGCATTTTATAACACGTGCCGTGAAACGCAACTGAATTTAAATCGATTTAAATTTAGTGATATCGATTAAAATACAAAGGGGTGTGATAACGGTTTATCGATAACATCGATGTTTTGGTACCGTTCGCGTTAGGGACGTAAAACAATCGAATAAGTAGCGGCTCTTTTTTTTTAATAATTCTTCGGATTATGAAAGGAAAGGAAGGAAGAATGTGATTTCGTGATAAGAGGTTTTAGTTCTTCACCGCAGGGAAACAATGAACTTGTATTTATTATGACAATTTAAGGCATTTATTTCATAACAACGGTACCTACTATTCGTATCGTATAAAAACTTTAAAGTTGATACAACATCTTGCACACTAATAATATAATAATAAAATTATTATTTTAATTAATAACTTCTTTTTGCTGTAGCTATCCGAGAAGAACCTGTAGTTAGCTTTATGTCTTGCTCTTTTTTTTTGTTTATATTAAATATACTAAAATTATTGTTTGATAATTCAATAATTACAGTACAAGATGGCTTAAATTGAGGTAAATTTCATGGAAGTTTAATTACTGACATACATAAACTTGTACAGATTCATTAAATACACAATTAGAATCAAACAAAACTTTAACTTATTATATACCTATACATATAAAACTATCGAACTGAATAAAAATAATAAAACTTATTTCCCTGATTTACATGTGATTTACGATACTGAAAAATTAACAACATATTTATCGACAAATGTTGAAACGTTATCAACAACGTCACTCGCAAAAATTAACACAAAAGGAGACAATATTCTAATCTAGTTTATTTTTCATCCATATTCGGAAATTCACATAAACAAAACAAAGAAACATAAAACTTTCATTAAAAATAAAAACATTTCGCTAAAATTTGACCGATTAATTGAAAAGATAAGTGATGCTTGCAAAGTCTTTGCGTAGACTGTTTTCTTCATAAATGGGTATGAAATAACACATCCGGACATTATTACATATACATAATTATGTAGGCATGTTTGTCTTACATTGAATATTAACGTTTGACTTTTTGCATATTTGAAAACAAACACAGTCAGTTCTGAATTCCACGATTAAAATCAGTCCTTTTCGCTATCTGACATTGGTCAAATCAGTTCTTTAGTGGGCATACTATTAGTACTTTTAACACATAGTCATGAATTCACAAATGCACCGCCCCAGTAAATCACACACAGTCACTCTGTATAATATTTTTTTGCGGTTTTGCGATACTGATACTACGTACGTACGTACGTAAACTTTAAAACTTCATATTGTCCGTTTTTATTATTTTGATCAAGGACTGTCCCTTTATACCCCCCTCCCTTTATACGTGTCAAATATTTTTTTAATATCTGACAAACTAGATAGATTTGGTTGACTGGTAGAGAATGCATTAAGTCCGCCATTGTTTATTTATATGTATAACTGTGCATAAAGTCGTCGATGTTCATAAATGGGATATTCATTTGTTAGTCACCCCATACAATTTATGGGTATGAAAATTAAAAATCAATTTATTTCTCTCAACATCCTATCATTACTGGTTTATACCTAATGGGATAGTGTGGTCACCTAAAACACATAACATAACGTAACATTTTAAACATAATATCTGCATTGTTATTCTTGAAGTTGGTTATTTTTTTGGGATTCTATAAATAACAATTTACAAGTAAATTTCATTGTAAACACTTTAACGCGTAAAGCCACGTGAAAACCCATCATAATAGAGATCGTGGGAACAACAGGTGGACTCGTGGGCGGGTTATCTAATCTCAATCGACATAATATGACAGTTTCACTAAACGGCACTTAACTAAGATACACACTGTTTCGCAAACTACCCTAGGAACGGTTATAATTTTGAGAATGTAGTTTTTTTATATGAATTGTGAGGATGTGAGCTATTCTGATGTAGTTGACCGGATTTTTTTTGGATTAACGAAGTCAGTCAGTTAGGGTGATCTGAAAGCACTATCAGGTAATGTCAAATAAAAATAATAATAAATCTTTATTGTTCTGAAAGAGTACAATTTTGGGAACATAATACACACTAGTCTTCACACTAGGATTTCCTGTGTCGTGAAATATAGAATAGTCTCTTTCGTCTAACCAGTATTTAGCAGATATTTTGGTGCAAACAAATAAGAAATAGCAGACATGAATTGGATATAAAAGAAAAACGTATGAGTGGGTGAAATATTGTTTGAGTATGTGGGAATGTGTGTTTGTGAGTGAGTGCGTTCATGTATTGTCTGTTTTTTGTTGGTAAGAGAGTTTTTATTTTTCGTTACAGTTAAGTATGAGAGTTCAGGATTTATATTCTGGGCTAAGAGCCTATTTTTGTATTTTTATGATGTTTTCGGTGCGGTCATAGTCTTAATCAAAAGAAAGGCGAAAGAAAATTTGGACAGTAAAACAATTTTATTTCTATGAATGAGATAATTGGACCCTTAAAAACAAACCTTTTTTTACCGCACTCTTTTCTGCATCTTGGTTTATGCCATTTGGGTTTTCGTTGAGGACATTCAGAGATAATACCTAACATTTTTATGTGCGATTTCATAAAATTTTAATGCTTAAAATTGGCAAACAAGTAGGACACCTATCAAACGATAAATGTATTTAATAAATAGGAACCTTTTAAATTTTTGGATTTTCAGCTCATCACAAAATATTGCAAAGACTAATTTGTGGGCACTTCAAAGCGGGGGTGGCTCGTTACTCAGTATGAGCCGTTCAGTTTGACCGTAAAGCTGAAACCACACTCGACCTTTATGGTCCGTGGATGGGTGACCATTTGTAAAAATACCGAGAGCGGAAGGCTCTCACAGATACTAAATAGTACTAAATAGTTACTTCGTAACCTCCGTGCGTCGTAAAGCACATTAACCTGTTGGTCTCGACTGTCATACAATTCAAACAACGAATCTTACTACGGCAGACTGTATTACTAGAAAAATGGGCTGTGGAAATCAGAAAGGCAGACGCTCCATGTAAAACATGGTTTTCACCTAAATCTTCGAGTGTAAGCGGACCCGAACATGGCTTGGGGAAAGGCTAGGCAGATGATCCCAGGCGAGAGCTTCGTCCTCTTATGATTCATTTATGACATTAACAACAAAAACATTACCCTTCCCGGCTTCGCCCTAGTCGGGTAATAAGGAAAGGTCTCAAACCACTTGATATTTAACTTGAGCATAAAATTGTTTACTTTAGTTTGCTAATGTAAACACGGTTACAAAACTAACAAACTTTCATACATTGCATAACAAAAGAAAACTTACATTCACATTTATAATATTAAACAAGATAGATTTAAGTAAGCCGACTAAACCTTACCTGTCACAGTGATATTAATTGGTTATCATTGTAGACCCTGGCTTTTAGAAGTTGCAATGGCGTGTGGAGGGCTTGTTCATAGACAACAATAAGAGACGACTGGATCTAAGTTTGGTGAGCCGACCATCAGACTTCTGGTAGTAGCCTACCTTAACTTGAAACAGAAGATCCCATTAAGAAACCCTTAACGTCTGAGTACGACAGTAAGCTAGACCCACACAAAATTCTAATTAAATTGTAATTAGTCGGTAACTGTGTGGTCGTGACCTGACGTAATACTAACTTAAGTAGGTCCCTATTTCCGGGGCTCCACTTCCATATTCATTAATACATACGGTAGTTCTTTTTCTATTCATTCTAGTCACAGTGTAGTGTCCGTTTTTCCAGCTATCGACACCGTGCCGTTACTCAATGGAACTTGAAATTCATGTGCATTCACAATTAAAACGTTTAGCGAATTTACTTAAAGCGTATCCTTTGGATGCCGCAGACTTGTGTACTTCATTCAAGTACCACATTCTGTTTATCCATTACCCAGACTTGTTAAGGGAATTGAAATTTAGATTGTTAAAGTTATGATGGAAGAAAGAATCGACGGAACAATGGAACTGAATAACATATTAAAAAATATGTTATATCTTTATATAAACAATTAGGACCTCTTTCAATAACAACCGCATGTTTGAATGAAGTATGAATGTGAATAACCAATTTTTTTCCATGACAATTATTTTGGTTGATAGTATTTTGTTTGATAGTGGTGTATTCAGGTCCTTATTAAGTAAAGGTATCAATAAATTATAAGACTTTTTCAGGCAGTGTTTGGAGATAAAGTGGAAAATAAATAAAATATACAGGTAAGTTATTTACAAGTAATGTGTTCACTTGAAAAAGTGAAGTAGGTCTTAATTAATAAAAAATACCTAACCAGAAGGTAATTACAAAATAACTTGCAACCAACGTACTTAAAATACCAAAAAAATGATTTAGGCAAACATTACCTACTCGTAGCGACATCTATCGGCCATAACTCTAAACTAAAGCAAATCTTGTTCAGTTACACTCGTTCAACTTAAGCGCGATAAAATGCTAAGCACCATAAACGAGGCCGTCACTACCGCCGTATATTTAGTGTTGATGTTACATAAGAGATGGCGCTACTTGCACCTTAAAAGCCTTATTTGTATCATCTTTCATTTTATTCTTGGTTACTAATAGAAATAGCAGTTTTTTTAGTTTCCATTATGGGGACAGGTATTATAGGAACAGCCGAAAGGCTAGGGCGTCGGACTTGCGAAACCCACCCTTCTTTTTTTTGCTCTATGTATGTACGTGTAACAAAAGATACTTAGCTTAGCACTAAGGGTTCGCAACGATATTAGTCTGCAGTGAAAGAATCAAAGAAGCAGACTCGGAGGCAGAAGAATTAGTAATATCCCTAAAGGCTTGAAAGTCATCAGACGCATATAGGCCCAGTTTTTTGATCCCGAGTTAACTCAACCAATGGTTAGTCAAAATTCTTTACCTGGTAAAGAAAACCATCTGCAAAAATATTATTACTTACTTACGGTAAGGTTAATAATTTAATACACTTTATTAATCTATTTATTCAAATCATAATGTCAAAATTAGAGGGCAGATGACAAATAATTAATGAAACCGCTGACAATATTCGCAATGTTACTTGGTTCGAATTTCACAACTGTTAATGTTGCATTGGTATCCTCTTCTGTAGTAATCGCAGTAGTGGTTCGGATGGTGGACGGAGTGAATGTTTCGTAAGCCGCGGAAGTTAGTCCGTAAGCACCGGTGATGACTCTGCCGAATTGCAATACGTCATTGCAGGCCTTTGTCTCCAGTAAATAGAAGCCTGGAAAAAATCAGCAAGCTAATTTATAATAATGGATCAACTAAACACAATACACTTGACAATGCCTGTTAATGCACCCAAACAAATTATAAACATTCCTTCCCTTGTGAGATACAAGGGATGGATTTAAAAATGTCTGTCTATTCCTACGTTTAGATCTTATAAACAACGCAACGTATTTTAATGTAGTTTCCTGAAATAGATAGAGTGATTCAAGATTTTTACTTACGTACGTACATACGTACTTTACTTTGCAACCTGTGAGAAGCCGGGATGTATTACACCCAGACACAGAACAAATTATCATTTAGTATAAATGGTATAAAAAAAGGTATACTCAAGATGTTTTCAGTTATTTTTATATTGTATACTAACGTCCTTGTTTAAAGCAGTTAACACCATGTAAAGTGCATCGGTCCAGAAATTTTGCTGTTATGTTAGTTTCAAGGTCGATGCCACACACAGGGTCTCCGCCCGGGGTGCAGGTCCTCTTCTTATAGCAATGGAATGCCGGGAAATTGTCTCGGGTCCCCTAGAAAGCAAATTATTTATTTAGTTTTTTGACTACTATTATTAATAATGAAATAATGTACTGGATGAAAAGGTGGTTGTTAGATGTCGTCACATATAGAAGTATGGAAGAAGAAGACATGCTGCGCCGACCCCAAGTGAAATCCAAAAGGTAAGAGGTTGATGAACTTGATCACCTATCATCATCATCAGCCTATAGTCATCCACTGCTGGACATAAGCCTTTCCTATGGCACGCCACTGAGCTCGATCTTCAGCTCTTCGTCTCCAACCACTGCCAGCCACTTTGCGGATGTCGTCGCTCCATCTAGCTCTCGGTCGTCCTACACTACGCTTGCTGAAACGCGGTCCACTCAAAAACACGTTTTTCCCAACGGTTGTCGGCTCTACGGCATACATGACCAGACCACTGTCACTTCAGCTTGCTAATCTTCTGGACTATATGGGTAACTCTCGTTCTCTGCCGAATCACCTCATTTCTGATCCTTTAGAGAGACAACAAGCATAGCCCGCTCCATAGCTCGCTGAGCGACTTTCAGGTTATGGACAAGTCAAAGATACCAAATTTCAAAGCTGTCTGCCCCCGGCTTAGCTCGGAAACCATTTTCACTTTTCCCTCGGGAACTACTTAAGGAATCGGGATAAAAAGCCTATGTTCTTTTTCATGTCAAAGGCTACATGCATGCCAAATTTCATCCAAATCCGTTCAGCTGTTTTTGCGTGATTGAGTAACAATCATCCAAACATCTACACTTTCACATTTATAATATTAAAGTAGGATTGTAACAACTCATGCATTTATTATATCTATTATAATTTGAGGATTTGGGGGGTAATTTACTAGTTAACAGGACCTCCTTATATTAATATAAGGAGGTCCTGATAGCACACATTTTTTACAACATGTAACAAAATAAAGAGGGCAATGTACGAATCATTGTGAATAACTTTTATTAAGGAACCAAACCAAAACCGCGAAAAAACATCGGCTGATTAGTATAATTTGTCGAGTAATGGGCTCATAAATGTATGTCGATTATTATTTGTCGCGATTTCAGTGCTTTACAGTCTTTTCAGCCCCATGAAAGTTGGCAATAGTGGTGAATACAATGATTCCTTAAGAGATATTGTGTTTAGTCTTTAACACATTGTATACAGGAACTAAATTTAAAAATAAAACAGCAACTTTAAAACACATCTTTTATTATTATTTATTTAGTGTTGTAATTCAAGACGTGTGCATGAATTGGAATTTAGTTATTGATAGGCATTATAATAGTTAAATTTAATAATAATATTTTTTTTATTTGTTTGTTTCGTATCTATTTTTTTTCGACTTCTAATTGAATTATTTTATTGTTTATTTTAAATGTGTATTCTTCTTATGTATGTGTGATGACTACTTTATTATTCCGTTATGGATTTTGTCTGAAATAAATGTTTATTATTATTCTATAGTCTCTTCCTCACTAACCCCACCAACGCCATCGGCGCAGGTTTCTCAGTGGTGCTTAATATGTGAATATATTCGAACGTCTCGTTCACATGTTCCTTATCATATTTTATTCTTGTGTCGCATACTACTTTGTCGACGAGATTAAACACTGAAAACATTAGCTTTGTTAATGACAATTGGAAATCATGCAGCGAAAAGTATTTATTTTTGTCAAGAAAAAAAAATACTATCATGAAAAATAAAAAAAAAACTACTAAGGTATAGCAGTTACTAAACAAAGTGTGACTACCCAGCTGACACAGTCTTTAAGGTGGTCTTTTCTTGCAAAAATATTACCAAAATATAAATATTTATATTATATGTGTTTAGCCATTAATTTTATTTCACAACAGCTTTTTCTCACGGCTCTGCCCGCATGGGCCTCGTTTATAGCCTAGCCTTCCTTAATAAGTGGGCCATCTAACAGTGAAAGCTTTTTTCTAATCGGACTTGATAATAGCGCGTTCAACCAAACAAACTCTTCAGCTTTATATTATTTGTATAAGTTATTAGTATAGATTGAATACCCAAAAGTGGCGAGAGAAAAAAAAGGAAAAAAAAATCCCACAAATATTCCAAAATAACTAGTTCATGCTCGTCTGACTTCCCATCAAAATCGATTAATAAATTAATATGTATACTAACTTCCAACCTTCTTACAGTTGGCTTTATACAGCGTGCAGAGATCCCCAAAGACCGCCAGCCAGGGTATCATTTCATCGAAGCCACAAACCTTCTCGCCGCCTGGAGTACAAGTCTTATGCTTATGACAGTAGAACTCAACCCCGCGGCTGATCGTCAGTTTATCGTCAATCTAAGAAATGACGATACCGTTCAAAAGTTTTTATTAAATTAATTATTTTAAATATAAAATAATTTCGGATGTTTAATATATAATTTAATAATAGAAATCTATTATTTACATTTTTTTTAATTTCTAAAAATATTTGTACCGGCCGTTTGGAAATTATTATTTTTTTAGTTTTTTTCAAATTGATATTTAGAAAAATTATATATATACAACTATTAGAATCTATTTTTTATTTTACTAAGAATAATAGTTTTAATTTGTATTAAACTGTGGATGAATGAAATTTTAATAAAATATTGGTAAGATTACTTACGTTTTGATGCCTGGGCCTTGACAGTACGACATTTGAAGACCCAATAAATACTGAAAAAAATCATGCCTCGATTAGAAAATTCATTTATTAAAATACACATTAATAATCTGTTACTTACGTAAAAGTGTTGCAAACTGTATAAGATGCATTACCATTTTTTTTTACATTCTAATCTCCCTCACAAAAAATATAATTGAAAAATTATCAGTAAGTTTTACGCTAATTTATTTTACGTTTAGTATTATGAGGCTTTTTAGTGCATATCTTCCAGTTTTTCTGTATGAAATCTGAAAATTAAATTAAAGGTAATTAATTATTTATGCAGCCATTATTCACAACTCAAATTAATGTACCTATGTAATAGATTATTGTGGCGACACAGAATGAGTTAGACTCATTTATTCTAAAATAACAAGTCTTTATGATTGGATAAATATGAAGAACTCTCATTAGTCAAATCTATGGTTTTATGTAAATAAATCCTACATTCAGAACAAAAACCCCTCTCTTACGTCGAGTTGAAAGCTAATGACTTGAACCTATACCTGGGACACAGCGCGAGGTATTTCGGCCTTGTACCGGCTAAAAACACCCCGGTCCTTCTCTTAGTCGAAGTCGCGGGATATTTCGAACTCTACACTACTTCGAAAAATGATAATATACTACATAATCATCATCTACCAATGTCTTTATAAAAATAATCTTAAAACAAAAAACATTTGTATTTCATTCTTAAAAAGTAGTTTTTCGGCTATATCTATTCAGTCTTATTCTACCCTCAAATATACTCACATTTATTAAAAAAAAGGTAATTCTCCATATACAAATTAAGTATAGAGTAAGCATATTTCTAATCAACGTACTTCAAACATACATCAAAGTATAGCATTTAAACGCTATTTGGGCTTGAGAAAATCAAATTATTTTTTTAACTTAGTAGGCGGACAAAATCCAGTCCCAATTTGACTACTAACACTACCTTCCCTAAAGCAGACTTTTACATTTAATCCTCTCACCATTTCCTGCATGACAATTATACTTGTACATGCTACAAGCAGTCTGAAATATTCTTCTCTGATTGCGTCTCCGGTCTTCTCCGCAGACTTTCTTGCCAGTATTGTGGCAGTACCCCGCTCGCCAACACCAATGTTCCATAATGACCTTCGAGTGTCCCTTTCCAAAGCGTGTAGTTGGGTCCAATGTCGATTTTTTTTTAATTCTTTTCTGGTCAAAAATACGACGATTGATAGTTAAGTGATAAGTAGGTACCTACCTATAAGTGTTTTATAGCGATATGGGTTTTCTTTCTTTTCGACATTATTAGTTTTCTTGTTAACTCCTCTTGCTAAGCCAAATGCTTGTGTTACGAGTGGGGTTTTAAGAGTTGTTGGTTTCGAACCAACAACTGCATGACCGCACGTCCAACCCCCTAGCCATTAGGCTACCGCCACTTCAAAATATTCATATTTGAGTAAAGTGGAAGGAGTACTGATTAAATATTGGGATAGTTGAAAATCTGTAAATCTGTCATCAGTTAGTAGGAAAATCTGAAATACAGGATTATTTTTTATAGATTGCGTATATTCACGAGGTAATCAGGTGCATAAAAACGAACAGCTTTCCCCAAGGAACATAGGTCGAAATCCTAAAATTGAAAATGAAATACTCATACAAAGTGACAGGTCACGTGACTTATGTTTGTCTGAAAAGTTCATATTCCATTTTAAGATACGCACTCCATAAAAAATAATCCTAACAACGAATATTTTTAAGTATATCTCCACTACTGGGAACGACCTCTTCTTTTTCTTAGAATCTCCTTGCTTTAGCCCTTGCAATTTTAAGCCTCGCAGCTTTCTTGTCTAGCTCACACCACCCTTGCCTTGACGGCGATCCATTCCGTCCATCCTTAGGTGTACGGTGAGTGACTTGAACAATCGTTTTAATTACATGTTTTCATTTAACATATTCTCAATTCTACCTTCATTTTAATTACTAATAACCATGCTTTTGCTGGCGGCTCCATTGGCGCTATCTAACATTGAAAGGATTTTTCAAATCGGACCCTTAGTTTCCGAGATTATCACGTTCAACCAAACAAACAAACTCTTCAGCTTTATAATATTAGTATAGATTCCTATATCTGGGTTCAGGTTAAAAATTAAACTACATAAATTTAGGTTCTAATGTTTTTTTATTTATGAACTTTTGTCTTGTTATTATCCTCCTCTATAGGTGGCAAGTGTTGGCATTTTGATGGTAAATCTTTTTCATAAGCTGAAAACAAATTATCATGAACTTTTGAATATAACGCACTCATTACTCATAGTTTTATAATTTCATTTATCAAATAAAATAAAAAAATTGGGTTTAGATATAAACTTTTCGTTCCCTTTCATCACTAGACACAATCTAGGAATACATTCTTCAGGATTAGGGACTATGAAAAAGAAAAATAATATCCAGGACACAGAATTATTCTTTTCGATTATTTAGATAACAATGTTAGAATGAATACAGTATCACCCGAGCCTATTAAATGTGGTATCTCTCCCTAAACCACGGGTCAATTGCTAAGCTGCCAAACGTGATCATCTGTAAACGCGAGGACCTGTACAACTCTATTGATAATGCTGCCCGCGTGGCTGATTACTGTTCTCGGAAAATATAACATCAAAGCCATTGATGAACACGATACAATACCGGCCTATAATATCCCACTGCTGGGCACAGGCCTGTTCCCATATAGAGAAGTAATAAGAATTGATCACCACGCTTGCTCATGGCGGGCTGGCGATTTCAGAGTCCAATTTTCGGAATTTAGGTTTCCTCACGATATTTTCCTTCACCTTTTGTCAATGGTCTTAGAATAATCAAGAAAATACATATAACTTTGAAAAAGTCACATTGGTACTAGCTTGGGTTCGAACCCGCAACCATGTGCCTACAAATCCGGTCTATAAACCGCTAGGCCACCAGAACAAATCACACGCTAATCAGAAGAAAATTATGTGCTCAGAAAATATATAAACCTAAGCTAAAAATGAGCCCGTTACCAAAATTCTATACCTATTGTGTTTCTAAATTATCTGCTACGGTTTCAATGGGAGAAGGTGTTGTGTATATAGATCACAATAGTGAAGTAAATTGGTTTACCTAGCGGCATATTTTTTCTATACAAAAAAAAATATTATACGATTTTGAATTTAGCTGGCTGTTGCCGCTTCGCTATTTCATTCCGAAAAACTTGAATGAATCTGTTTATGCACTGTTTCTGTTCTTTAAAACGATCCCACGCAGCCGCCAACCTGAGCGAATGCCAACTACGTCCACTCGATTTAACTATTCGGAGGTAGATAATTTCCTTACTAATGTGATCTATATACACAATACAGAGAGCCCGGTGCAGCCGTGGCAGATAATTTATAAGCACATTATATATAAAAGACTACAGTTGAATCCAAAATATTAGATTAAACACGTACTATCATTATAATAACAGTTATACTCCAGAAGGTCACAGGTGTCTAGAAACCTCCTTGGTTTGCCCTCATTGTTTACACCGCACTTATCCACTGCATCATGCATGCATGTCTTTGCTTTATAGCAGGCCTGGAATATGTTTGATTTAAATTAAATATATTTTCTATGCTCAATGCACAATTTAAAAGTTAATTAATTCACAAAAAAAGTTTAATCAAATATGTCATAATAATATATATTTTATTAAAAATACAAAATACTATAATTGTAGGTATAGTGGAAGAGCATAAATATATATCACTTATCATAAGAATCTTCTCATCCAAATCTTTTATCACAAAACTAATAAAAAGAGCATACCAAAAAATAATTCTTACGTAAAGTCTCGAATGGAATAAATAAAAATATATTGATATAATTATAAACAACCACGGTACATATGTATGTACCGTGGTTTGATTGTTATGTAACAACAGCAGTCTCAGAGATAAAAACAGAAGCTAAATGAGATGGCTCAGGTAAACTGTACGGGGACGGGCACGACCGTCACACAGCTGATTTCCAGCCATTCTTAGTCCCTAAAATGAAATACGGGCTATGCCTGATGATAGCTTAGTACGAAAATCGCTAGAATAACTTAAAAACCAAGGAATTTGACTGCACGGATAGCCGAGTAGTATAGGTCACGCTAATTACCACTGTGCGCTACGTGCTGCGGGCTCGATACTCGCATGGGACAAGCATTTGTGTGATACACTAATGCTTGTTCCAAGTCTGGGTGTTCTTGGTGCATGTGATTTGATTGTTTGTGAATGCCCCGCGACACAAGGATTAAATACTTAGTGCGGGCGTCGTTTAAAAAAAAATTGGAAACCAATTAGGTTTCATCATCATCATATCGTCCACAATCCTTGTCATCCCACTGATGGGCAGTGGCCTTTCTTTTTACGGGTAATTCTCTCCAGTCCTGTGCTAATTAGGTTTAAGTTCCTGATAATGCTTCGGATTTGATGTTACGAGTGAATTTATGCCAAAAACTTCAATCGTTAACAGACCTTGACCACAGGAGACTTATCCCTTAACGGTATACTAATTTTCAAAGACCTTGTCCCTACAACATCCCAAACCTGACCTCGTCCAATTATAACTTCTTCCAAAGGTTAATAAGCTATTCACGGAAACATTCTAAGGCCCAACATGAAAGACATTTAATAGGCCTATTCGTAAAGCAATATTTTAATACGCTAATCTTGTAAAACAGAATCAAAGTGTTTTAAATTTTAAAGTTTACTACTTACTTTTGTGGCTTCTAATTGCCAAATGACGAACACCGAAAATATGATTACTGCAAAAATTATACAAAACATGTGTAAATCGTTTAACTAACATAGCGACCATACACAGGAATTTTGAGCTTTATCCTGTAACAAACAGAATTAAAATTCCTGTGTATTTTTTGGGAATGCAAAAAAATGTTTTGGGCTTTTTTATGATTTGGAAATGAATAATCATTTTTGTAATTATTATTGTGGTTTTGCAGGAAAAACCGAGACTTACCTATAAGAAAGGTGACGAAACGCATTTTATTTATATCACATGCGTATAAAATTTACAATGAATTTCATACGAATGTTTGTTTTGAAATATAACATAAACTCAATAATGTGATTTTATTTCACAAAAACTGAGAACCATAAAACATTTTGATTTGCATCAGGCTAAATGGTTTTTCAGACAATCATTTAAACTACTAATATAGTGTATTATTATTTTCGATACTCTTTTAAAAAATACAAGTCTTTAGACGTTAGTCTTAGTTAAAAAAATGTTTTTGAAGCCAGAATCAATCTTTCATTGTTTATGATACGCCATAATTCATATTTAATTTTTTATCAAATAATATATAGTTATACGAAATATAAACAAACCAACAAATCGTCAATACCTATATATTGTATTGGTTATTACAAAAAATGTTTTTCTAGCGTTCATGCAGCTCTATGCAATCACATTGTTTTCATCAAGTATTTTACTACTACTTCCAAATACAGAAGCAAAAAAATATGGGGTAAGTTTTAATACACCCAATGCTCGTGCCTTCTCTGATTAGACATGTGGCCTTGCAGCAGTGGGACAGTTATAGGCCGGTAATATAGATATTTTCTTTTAGTTCAATATTAATATTTGAAAGACATTGTGATACTGATAATTATAAGATTATAAAACTACGATATCTTGAACTTAACAAAACAGAAACATCCATTGAATTCATGATTCAGTATGTGAATAATGGAAATAAGAAAAGATCAATGTTCTATACTTTTACGTTCATTTATTAATTACACTAAAAAAGGTGTCCCTCTGTTTTCAGATACCATGCTTAGATGCAGTGGGATGCGTTCACACCAAGAGAAGACTGTGTGGTCTACAAATATCCAATGGAGAAGTGCGCTGGTTTCTTGACAAATGTGACATCTTAGAATTTAACTGTGAATATAAGACCAGTAAGAATTTATTATAATCTCTTTAAATGCAAAGTAGGTTCTGGTTCTCTTAAATGGCTTCTTTCTGTGAAACTGTAGTTAAATTCAGACACAGGCCGCAGAGTAAAATTGTGATAGAGTTGATCCCGCTCGTAGAAAGTGCGGAGAAGGTAATAGGGTCGTAGGCGAGTAAAATGCAGGCGGGACTTTGAGGCTGTAACCTCAAAGTGTTCAGAGAGAGGACTCTGCCGCCTATCAAGTGACCTTGAAAGGGGCCATAGCAGTGGTTAATGTTACCGTAAATAGTGAGACTATGATGAAACCTCTTTATAGTCTTCCCAGGGTAGTGCCATAACAGGCGTTGCACAGGAGGGTTTCTGGTTTGGTTTTAGAGGTAACAGAACCCCCTCCATGTTTTGATGGTGACCAACGGGGTGGTTTAATGAGGCAAAAATCCCACACTCCTCGGTCTTAATACCCATAAGGTCGGGCACCTTTTAAAGGTTTGTCTCCACAAACATAAAAAAACGAGTACTCTTGGTTAGTATTATAATATTGATTGCACGGATAGCCGAGTGGTATAAGTCACCACGCTAATTTCCAATGTGCGCAACGTGTTGCGGGTTCGATCCCCACATGGGACAAGCATTTGTGTGATCCACAAATGCTTATTCCAAGTCTGGGTGTTCTTTGTGCATGTGATTTGAATGTTTGCGAAAACCCGAGACACAAGGATTAAAATCCTTAGTGCGGGCGTCGTTTTTTAAAACAGAAACAGAACAGAAATTATATTTCTGGGTTTTAATTAAGACAGATTTTAATCGGGTTTGGTTTTATTGTTATATTTTTAAAACTAGCCGTACTAATATTGTGGTTCAGCGTATTGATAAAGATGTTTCGCTCTTTCAGAATTTAAGAAGACGAAGAAAAAAAATTGTCACCATGTACCAAAGATATAAAAAAGCAACTGGGCAGTTACCTCAAATTAATATTTTCCATAGACTTATCTAAAGCGTTCGACTTCCTTATTAGTCTTGTATAACATTTTAGTTTTTTTACAAGTAAAACTATGAAAAATACGAAAGTAAATTTATTATTATAAAAACAATTATTAAATTAAAATTGTTCAGCTAACTAATAAAAATATAAAATTTATAATTTTGGACTGCAAGTGTACACCTGGGAGAAATCTGAAAAGACAAATTTATTTATTAATAATTATTATATAAATGATAATGAAAATGATAAATAACTAAAATCCATTGAAACAAAGTTTCAAAAAATATAAAATAGCTGTAAAATCTTTAATAAAAAGACAGCCATAAAAAATAAAGAACTTACTGTATTTCCAGTAGCAGTTAACACGAAGCATATGACACAAGTCTTCAAATTTCCCATATCCAAACTCATCATCGAATCCACAAATGGGATCAACAGTTTGTTGGCACAGCAAAGCCAATGGACACCAGGGATTAACATTCTTATCATCATTTCTCCGGCCTGGTATAAGCGCGTTACTACCTCCATTCGAACGTCGCGATCCTAACTGAAAAGATAGAAAATTTCATTTCTGAATCGTGTTACTAAAAAAAACATTAATCGAATGGAACAGATTCTAATAGTAAAATTATACACTGAATAAACCTTTAAAATAAGCAATCGCTTTTTTAAGTCGATTCCTACAAAATTTTCTATCATTTCAAAAATATTATCTAACTGAATTATAAAAACGAAAATTTTCAAGATCACTTATTTATTACCAGTACTTATATTCATATTAAACAGGTAAGTGAATGTCCATCTCTTGAACAGACTACATATATGTAACTACATAAAAATAACTACATTTTTTCTACAGTTTCTTCATTATTATTCAAAATAACTTCAAGAGATTCACTTTGCATTTACCTCTGAAAATGTAGGCGGATCCGAATCTTTCTCTACAAGAGGCGTCGGATCCGTATCAGTTCGTATTTCTTTTAATATTAGATCTTTAGCTAGCTTTCCATACTTGGGAATATTTTGCCCGAGCCTAAGTAAAGGATTATCAGTTTTTCCAACACTACTATTACTGGGATTGGATATGAGATGTACCTCTTCTGGTGCTGCTTTTGCTGGCATCTTCGGTTTTTCGATACCTTTACTTAAGTTTTCAATCAACTTCTTGATCAAATCACCGCTGACGTCAACTGTTTTGATAAGGTGTTCAAGTGCTTGACTCTGCTGCATCAATTTTTCTTCTATAAAGTTGTTAAACTTTTCCATCGAATTTTTGTCTGCATCTCGTTTTTCTAAAATCTGCAAATAAAATGATTATTTTATTCCATTGAAAATTTAACTTTTTTAAATGCTATAATTTTAAATGGATAACTTACCGCGGCTTCTCCGTATACGTATTTCATGGTGTCGTCCTTGTCAAAGTCAGCAATGTATGCCACATTAGAATAGGCACTCATGAGGACCACAAAAGCTAAAATTATACTTAATTGTTAATACGCTATTTAATATAAGCCTTCACACAAACATACTTCTTTCTTTATCAGACTGATCCCATGTAACTAAGAATTGAACTTTTCGAAAACAGATTTTAAATAAAGTAGTTCTTGGATAAGAAACAAACCCTCGTGCGTAAAATACTATGCTTTGAACTAATTCCTACTTTGAATTAAAAGGCATTTCGTTCAAACTTTCATTTTATTATTTCTTTCTTTCTCCTGTTTTTTCATTAGACAATAGTAATTGCTAGTACAATGCATCTTACCTATAGCCAAGGGTCCCATGATGCGTACTGGAGTTTCAGAGCACAACAAGTAGGTCGGTCGCGATGAACGCTTCACTTATAGTGTCGGTAAATTACTACAAGCTGTGTCGTTCTTGATACTTGTTATTTTTCAAAAGTAACTAATATCCCATATTCGATATGGTTTTGTTAGAGTATATTATAATAAGTAGCAATTTATTTTTATTAATTCTAGTATATTTTTCTAGCTGTTAACCGCGCTTCAACATGGTCTCGTTTATCGCGGCAAAATTATTATATAGTCCTTGTTTGTTCCAAACGATCTGAAAAACAAAAGTCCAAAACGAGTTCTGCTCCAAAAACAAATTAATGTACCGAAAAAGTAACAAAAATTGATCACAGCAACCAAACAGTCGGTGAGAAATATCCATTACAAATATGATATTCCTATCATGATAGGTACAAGCTACTGGCAATTACCGTCCGATCAACAACTCGTTGCATTGATCACATCCTTAATACAGTTAACATTTACTGGAGCCAATTAAATAAATTATGTTGAAAAGGTCACTGGTAGCGTATTTGATTCTGACCGCGTAGGTGTACTAAGGTTCGTTTGCCGGTTGAAATCTAGGCTAATTTAGGTATTTTAAGATTGTAGTAGAATTTTATCATATCAATAAATATGATATGTGTCACAGTTTAGCCACAGATTACTAAATAGTTACTTCGGTTTAGCTCGGTGTTGAGCAGACTGAAAGCAATCCTTTAAACTAGAGTGCGTCGCTGATTTGATGATGTCTGAATAAAATACCGTGTATAACATTATTTCCTAAATTAATTTTCTTGAATGGATAAACCATTTACGGTTTATTAGTTTTCTGCATTATCTTGAAATATAAAAAACGTTGTCAGAATTATGTCAACCTCGTAATTAAGATAGCATTTGTAACAAAAATATTTGTAAAAAAATAACATTATTTGGAAAAAGTCGAATTAACGACGATTATTTCTTAAAACGATCAAGAACAGTTGTTCGCAGTATACCTCTCAAATATGATTTATAGTAATTAGGCATGTTGAGATTGAATTAGAAACGTTAATACGGTTCTCATAGATTTAATTTCATTACTAAACCATATCAAATTATTCACGCTATTTACTATTAATACAAAATACTTTACCTACTAGGTAATTTTGAACTTACATTATATTAAAATATTAGATCCTTAACCCTAGACTTAGGGGAGGCCTTTGCCCAGCAGTGGGAGAGTATAGGCTAAGGAAAAAAGTCTAATATATAAAATTCTCGTGTCTTTGTTCCCAAACTCCTCCGAAACGGCTGAACTGAGTTGTACGAACTTTCGTGTGCATACCGGGTAGGTATGAGAATCGGCCAACATCTATTTTTCACACCCCTAAGTGACAGGGGTGGCCCTCTCCAGATTTTTTTAAAAATAGCTTTACAACGTTTGCCGGTTCACCAAGTATTTATATTCTTAAAAACGAGAACATAAGACTGTCGTTTTTAACCGACTTCTAAAAGGAGGAGATTCTATGATCCTATGTATGTATCTTTTTTTTTTGTTTACAGTTTAATTCCAATAAATTAGTTTTAAGAGGTTTTCCACATTATCTTGAATGCAGGCTTTTATCTCCTTATTTTCTGCTTCTAGGAAAATTTGATGAAGCCAAAAAAAAAAAATAGATCTTTTGACAAGTTCACACAAGGCCATCTGATCCCAAACTAGGCAGAGCCTGTACTATCACTATGGTGACTAGACAACTGATAAACATACTTATATAGTTCTAAATTCACATATCTCATAAATAAATAACACCCAGACACAGAACAAATTAATGATCGTGCTCATCACACAAACATTTGTCCTGGGTGGGAATCGAACCCACGACCTTCGGCTAAGCAGTCAGAGTCACTAACCACTAGACCAACAGGCCAGTCGAATTCAGTATTACAAAAAAATAATTCAAAAAGACATACAATGTTTAATGTCTTCATAGTTTTTCTTAGTATTTTAGTCTTAGTCATCTGTTTTGTGTACCTACTCTCGTGAATAATGCCATTCACCCTAATATCCAGACCGATTTGTGTATATGTCTAGCAAAACAACCCACGCGTTTTCCATTAATTCTGTGATTCATATGAGATGACGCGTTCCACAGTGTAATTTATTAAGAAAGTTCATTGCTACTATAGTAGGTTGTTGTTCAAAAGAAAATCCATTGTGGGTTTTTATTTCAATGGAATATAAAATATTTAACGCACAATATTAAAATTTGATTTTGATATCGTGTGTGAGGGGCTCGTAGCTAAGTGTAAGCGGTTCGGTTACTGCGGTTGGTCAGTGGATGGGTCACCATTTGTAAACATAATATCAGACCCCTCGAAAAGCACGTTACGACGTTGATCCTGACTTTCCTCGTTAAGCCTTACAATTCTGATAACCAGTCTTACTATGGGAATTCGTGTTATCCAGTAAAATGATTCGTGGATATCAAACAGGCTGTCGCTTCATGTAAAATACAGTAGTTAACTAAATCTGGAAAGACTGGAAGCTTACCCCAACATAGTTTGGGAAAAAGGCTAGGCTATTAAAATTTGATTGTTGTCAGCTTTAAATATTGTGCGTTGAACCTAAAAAAGTAACAAATACAATTTAAGTAAATGTCAATACATAGTAGAAACTATTACATATTAGCTGATGAGAAATAAGCATTTCTGATAACGAAAACGCGACAGTAAAAATTGCAAAAGAATTCAGCCATCTTGTCAAATAAATTAAATCATTTTTTTAATGGTTACAAGGCCTCCCTTTTTAATTCAATCAACCCTAAAACTATTATTGATTTTAAGCTTATGAAAGCCGTAACTATTCTAAGAAAAACACTTACATTTGACCTTTTAAGATATAACTTATCCCCATTGAGAACGAGTTTGGACATTAAAAAAACATAGCAACAATATTATTTGTGCTTTCGACTTTCATTGACTTACACCTACCTACCCGAAATTCTCTGAAGCAGAATTCTGACATCGACCAATTTATAAAGAAATTTAGTATTACAAAACATAAAGAGAATTTATTAACAATGAGGACGCAATAAGGTCTTGTTATATTGGTCGTGTAACACCCACGCTGGCGCCAAGAATATTGTTATTTTAAATAAAATAATAGGTACAATGTCAAATATTATATTATACAAGATAATACACTGTAACTATCTAAGGATTCGCCGAATCGCTGCTTCTGAATAACTATTATTTGCAAGACATTATGAAACTAATAAATTACAGGTTGTGTAAACGTCGCGTTCATTGGATACATGAAAACAGAGGAATTGTAGTATAGTCAGGAAGATTGTCTTTGGTAATTGTTTGGTAAACATGAGCAAAGTACATATTTTTAAATTTAATAAAATAAGTGGTACTTGCCTATTAAATGTCCCACTGCTGGGCACAGGCCTTTTTCCGTATTGATACGGATCGAGCATCAATCTTCCCACTGGTTCATTGCGGGCTGTCGATTTCAGATTCCAATTTTTTGAATCCAGGTTTCCTCACGATGTTTTCCTTCACCGTTTGTCAGTGTCATTTTTAATAAGGGTTTGATAAAGCAAAGTGTGGTGCGCTCTTAGTAAAGCTCTTGCTCTTATATAATAATATGCTTCCTAAACATGTAACATTTCTACAAGGGTTAAGGACAGCCAGGGTTAAGGATCACAGGACGGTGTCCAGTCTGTATCAAGTATCTTATCGAAAAGAAATATTATTCCCAAACATTTAAGGTCACACAAGCTATTTCTATCATCGATAATAATAATAATGAAGCCTTCATTAACAATCTTGATTATAAGTTACACTGTTTTTCACTTTATATCTTAAATTAGTGTAAATTATTTGACACCGGTTGGAAGATTGTCTTGCTTTTCAGCAAAGGCCTCTCCTAGAGCCCTCCACAACGTGCTATCATGTGCTTCCATTCCATGTGCATCCAACATCTTCCTGCCATCATTATAACGTCATTCCCATCTACGACGTTGTCTTCCTTTCTGTCTTTTATTTTGCCGAGGGCACCATTCTGTTACTATTTTAGCCCATTTGTCTATCTTACTACGAACCATGTGACCTGCCCATTTCTATTTAAGTTTTTAATACAGTATGTTAAATCAATGATTTTTGTTGGTTCTCGCATTGTTTTGAGTTTGACTTTGTCTCTCCTTTATATGTTCAGCATGATTCTGTCCATGCTGTCATGGATACCGCTTGTGCAAATGTAATTTCAACCTGCTCGAATTTTGACACTCTAATTTCCGAGTATTATTTCCCGTATATCCAGAATTTGAGGTCAGTCTAGTCAGTTAGCTACCGACTGTCTACATTTTATTCAATCATCTAGACAGTACAAGTAATTCCCTTGACTCTAGTAACACATACATGTTTATCTTTACCACACAATCACTGTGTTGTTTGGTTAAAAAGAAAAATATAGTACCTAAGTGCAATTTCAACATAAACATCCCTTATAGTAAGCACTTTATTTTAATATAGAACACACTGCCGCACAAATCTTTCCACTCAGGTAAAGCTTAAAGTTCTCGTAACAGGCTCCACAAAGGAACAAGTAGGTCACATCCGACTGCACGAGATTAAATATGTATATGTGGCTACTGCATTTATTTTGTTCTGTAGAAATTGCTGGCAAACTATAAGATAGATAAAAAAAAAAAATAACGAAATTATTGTTATTACTACATATAAATAAAAAAAGAAATAATGATGATGAACCTACCTACTGTGCTATGTCTGTCTTATTGCAAACTAAGAGACTGACCTAATTAATATAGATGAACATCTTAATTATTACATAATTTTATTTATAGGTCATCGTTCAAGCGGCGGTAGCCTAATGACTAGGGCGTCAGATTTGCGACCATATGGTTGGCGGTTCAAAAACCACCCATTGCATTAGCGACGTAAACCCAGTCGTAACACAAGCATTTGGCTTAGTGTGAGGGGTTAATAAAACAAGAATACTAGTCTAGTAACGTGCGGCCCACATTGCTAGATCGATTTTAAAAATCTGACTTGAAATTCCTCAGCACGGTTTGGAGGCTTGGAAGAGACCCTCGCCTGATAACGGGACGCAGAAAATAGCTTGCCTAATAATTTCCATTCATTTTAGAGTATGTGGTACATTAAATGCTGATGCTAACGGCATACAATGACACAAAGGGTTAAGAACTAATTTCAGGTATTGCTTATCACCTAAGCGATACATAATACCGTCATTGCATATCCAATTACAGGTGTATTATAATGCAGACCACTAATTACATTTAATAACAATGTTTGAACATCATGTGATACATTCACGATTGTAATTCGTTCTAATTAGGACCAAGGCCTAGTACCTATCAAGTGGATTCAGAAATATGCAACAATTTGCAATGCTTTAGAGGATTGTCATTTTAGACCGACGATGGTACAAGAGAATAAGAAATACTCGTATACATAATTAGTATAATTATTTTGTTTGAATTGGAATTTGGATGAGATGAGGTATAATAATCATTTTCACCACCCGGTGTACAAGGACTATTCCAGCATATTATAGCCTCAGGCGGCAGAAGGAACTCAATGAAGATTTCCCAGGATGAAAAAATGATGAACGTAAATGTTTACGGCCAGCATTAGATTACCCTGCAGCCACTTCATTATTGGAAATCAGTTATTGGGAACCAGACTAAATCACTCATTCTCCTTTGAGTTATGTATTTTATAACTGTACACAACATATTAAATTTTAAACAAGGTGTTTGCCCTAGTCACTACCCTGGGCAAGCGAGTTGGTGACCGCAGTTTATGTTCAGTTCTTTCGGAGAATGCAGCTGCCGTTTCTTCTTGTTTCTATATCCCTTAGTCGCCTCTTACGACACCACGGGGTGAGAGGAGGTCAATCATTTCTATGTCGAAACGCCACGGCCCAAAAAAAAGAAAATTACCAGATTCTCACCAGGAAAGGGTAGTTCCTGTTTTTTGCTCGTGATGAAGACTAAAGGTTGATGATGTTGGAATGGGCATTACCGTTAAGAATATCCTATTCAGTAACGAAAGCAGTTAGTACTAAAGTACATACGTAAAGTTGATAATAACTTATAAAGTCCATAACATATTATTGCAACAGCGAGCCAACATGTTCCTAATATTTACAAAATGGAACCGCTTTCGAGGAACTCAAGGAAGTTTTCCTAAACACTTAGACAAAGGAACATTCTAGACTCGACGGTGTAAGTAAACACCGCGTGGTTTCATTACTGCTGGAACCTTTGAGTGAATAAGTTTACATGATCAAAATGGCTACCAAAAATGTTTTAGGTAAGAATGGTTTTTATTTGTTTTGGCGTGGTATTAATAAGTGAATTAAGGTGAACAGATTCTAATCCATTTTTAAAGAGACATTTATATGACATTTCGAACACTTTAGTATACACGAAGGAAATAATTATACACAGTAAATTCATTATTTTTGTAACGTTCAAATGACCGGAAGAGACTGGACCCCACGGCACAGGGAATCCTAGTGTGGGGACCAGAACTATACTGTATAAAATTTGGTGCCTGTCTACTGAACTGTAACATCTATCTATGTATTATGTATTGTAGTAACTTTGGAATTAATAAAGATTATTATAATTATATTATTACTTTAGAGAGATCATTGGCACAAAAAGACTGGACTGGTGATCAACTTGATAGAATCTGGTCAAATTCGAAACGTAAAATCTATATTCCCAAGATATAACAAAAAAATTACAATTTCTTTTAATTTTTGGGATTAAAAAAATACTTTTGAAAACTGATACAGGTACCAATTAAAAATAAATAATATTTTTCTCCGATTTAAGATGTGGAACGTGTGATGGCAAACTGCCAACTTAATTTTAAGTGCAACAGCTGCGTACTTCCTCAGCTATAAGCAACTCAAAATGTTACTTGTTTTCTCGTAAAATACTCTGTTCAATATTTTGGCCATCGTATTCTTCTTTGTGAAGCCCACCATAGATAGAGTGTAACTGAAATTGAGAGTTTTAAATATTGAAAAACTATATTATCAAAGAAAACATTCCTTCTATATACTTAACATTGAAGATCGTTCTTCTTTTGATATTTCTAGCTAACAATTGTTTTTTTACAGTTGTCTGCCTGTTCTATTCCTTAATATTAATGGCGGAGAGTCACGGGCCACCTAAGGACCGAGATAATGAAGACATCCAAATGGGAAGGAAGGTAAAAAATGTAATATCTCCTTCTTAAACTTTTACGAGAATCCCTTTATGTATTTCATTATACATTTTCGCTGGACCATCAAAGTGGCTTTATTAATATTTTAACATAATATTGTGGTTTATACCTGAAAAACAAAAGCAGAAATTCATTAAATAATTTATGAACAACTTTCATTGTACTCTCCCGTAACCGCATGCATGCGCTTCTTGGCGTTTGTTGTTTTTCATGCGTAGCGTGGGTGCAGTTGGTTCTCTATCATTTTCATACAAGGTGAAGCTTGAAATACATGCGTAGCTTCGCTGGTGAGCAGCACCTTAACCGTGTCAAACGCATACTATTTGCAGCTATAATTTAAGAAGCCATGTGTCGGTAAACGGCAATTCTGTAGGAACTGCTTCTTCAGTTGGCCGGTTGCCATAACAACCACATAACCAAGCTCTTAAATGGTTTACTGCTCCAGATGTAACAAGTATACGTTTAAGCCTGTACTAGCAAAACACAAATTCCAAGTTTGGCATTGAGGAAACATTTAATCCAAGCAGAAATCACGTGTTCAATTTATCTATTTCTTGCACTGGATTTTTGCATCCTGCAGAAAAATGTAGATGATTAGATCAATTTACTTTTTGAACACCTATGAGACAAATTGTACAATCGTAAAGAATAAAGCCTTACCACAAGAGTTTGATGCTATGATATCTCGCTATGAAATTCTATTTTTTTATAAAATTAAATTCTGAATGTCTTCTGAACTAAATGCTCATCAACACTTTCTCCTTCAATTCTGCAATCCTTACACATAAACATCCCAATAATTTGTTTTTTTTTTTGGTTGTTAGACGGGAGCTAAATGGTGCAGTATGGCCAAGGTTTGCAACCACGACCGCGTTCCTATCTGTGGCTTGAGCCACGCCGGTGACATCATGGGATTCAGGGACCTCTGTGATATGTTCGACTATAATTGTATTCGGAGAAGGAGTAAGTATCAATAGACATTGAGGAATGTATGAAGAAGTTTAAACTATGCTTTTTGCATGAAATACCACAACTTTAGTAATAACGCGTCCAGTAACTTAAATTTGACTCTCACTTAAAATCAAATTCCATTCAAAGCATACCGATTGACAAAATAATCAAATTCATGCGAAAGTAAGAAACTAAACAAAACCAATTTTGATGAAACTTAGTACGGGGCAAACTTTGAGCCCAAAAAAGAATTTGATCTACTTTTTTATAGCTGGTATTCCTTTTTAACTAAACTCAAGTGGCTATTTGTATGACAGTTGTATAATCAGACAGTTTAACAGCTTTCAAGTATTAAAAAGTTAATTACTCCAAAGCACTCATATGGATCTTAAATATATGTTGGTAGCATCAGCTGTCACGGCAAACACGAATTACAACGAGGACGTAGATAGATGGAGTGCTGAACACACCAGAATGATTGACAGTTGATTAAGTGCGGTGCATCGAGCACATCCACTATGCTTTAGAAAATGCAATAGTTTGAAGTTAGGGGTTTCTTTTATAACATTTGGTTACTATGTAGTATTATTTCGATTTATTAGTTACAAAGGTATTCATAATTTATTTGATTTCGGAATTATTTAGACCTATGGAAATGGAGCGTGGTCCCACCCTATGGGTCTGATAAGAAAGCATAAGGTCACACAGCGTGCTATAGAAAGGTCTATGTTCGTATTTATTTGCGAGATCGAATCAGAAATGAGGAAATCTGCAAGCAAACAAAAGTCGCTGACATAGCCCAGCGGGTTTGCAAGCTGAAGTGGCAGTGGGCGGGGCACATATCACCGATAGAGTAGAAAAGTTCTCGAATGGAGACCACGTAACGATGATTATAATATAATTATACCCTCGGTTTCAGAAAGGATACACAAAAATAAGTTAATCACTTGTCAAACCTCATGTTGAGCGAAGTGATTCGTTTTTAATCCTTAATTCAACCAAACACCGGTTGACGACATAATAGATCTCCGAATAGGTCTGCTGAAATCTATCTTACCCATATTAGTATTGAATTCTGGAAATTGGATCAAAGTATGATGAAGAAAAACCTTTGGTGATCAATCCATCGTCTGGAGCTTAGGTCGTCAAATAAGAAACAAATGAAAAATACTAAAAACCTATATCAGATTAAAATTTAATAAAATACTATTGACACCTTCGCTATCAACTCATAATTAAGATGCTAATGTCCGGTCATATGTACTGCTTCAGCCCATAGAAGTGAACAACTTTCTTCAAGGAAATAAAATACAATCATTTTATTTATCAGCTATATTATTTTTATGAATAAACATTTACTTACTTAGAGAAAGTTCTTCATTGGGGCTCATGGCTAAGTGCAAGCCGCACGGTTTGACCGATTAAGCTGTGGTTAGTCCAGGGATGGGTGACCTTTTGTAACCATACAAAGACCCCTCCATCCCACGGAAAGCATGATAAGTCGTTGGTTCCAAGTTTCATACAGTGATCTTTGACAGTCGTACAACTTTACATTTACTTTACTGACAACCAGTCTTACTATGGGATTATATAACCCAGTAAAACGGGTTGTGAAGGTCAGATAGACAGTTGCTCTATGTAAAACACGGTATTTAGTAAATCTTTGAAGACCGGAAGCCGACCCCAAGATAGCTTGGGAAAAGGTTAGGTTCAATGTGAGAAAGTTGTTCTTATGGCTGAAGCAGTTTTTCTAATATGACCGAGTATATCTATATTACTGTGCATAAAAAATATATATTGAACATACAAAGTTAAATTCCATCTCGTTAACGGAAATCCATTTCATATAGAGCCATACTCACTGTATGTGAAACACCATTATTTATTTACAACGTGACCTTAATCCCACGTGTATCTGACACATACGTCAAATTGAAGAGGTATTTGATATCGGTCGGAAAAATGTGAGCCACTCTAATACCCTGGAGACTTCTCACAAAAAGAGAATAAATTAAAGAAAATGGGTTGAAGGTATTCTTAATACACTCAGAGGCACAATTAACCGCCCACACGGCAAAAGTGGCTTATCTTTGTTTAAAGTAACTAAACTCTTATAATGATGAATGACAATTTGTTTGGTGGATAGTTTATGATAAATAAAGACAACTTATGACACTTTTGTAAAGATACTCTCAAGTGTGAGTCTCTTTTATTGAGTTCAGTCGAAAATTGACTTTCAAACTGATTGTTTTGCGCGTACGCAGAGAAGTGCCTGTGAAGTTTTTAGACGCGTTTCTTGGTTCTTAAAGTGCGTAAGAGTTTGTCAGTAGATTTTTACTCAGTAAAATGCCATTGGATGCAGCTGGTGCAGCTAGAGCGGTTGCACTCTCAGATGCTGGGTATAGCCAGCGTCGTATAGGCCGTATGCTGGGATTACCTCGAACCACAATACTTGACGCCATCCGACGATACAGAGAAACTGGATCTTACACTAGAAGACCGGGACAAGGTCGATTGAGGTACACTTCTGAAAGAGATGACAGATTCATAGTGTCCAACGTTCTAAGAAATTTCTTCACTACAGCTCCCGAGGCTCGTAATCGCCTAGTTGAGGTTCGAAATGTAAGCGTCAGCATTAGACCGATAAGAAGAAGGCTTGCAGAGCGTAATTTGACTGCATTCCGGCCAGCCCGAGTACCAGCGTTGACCACAGAGCACTGGAGAGCTAGACTTCGATTTGCTCAACAATACCGAAACTGGACCATGGAGCAATGGAAGAACGTTCTCTTCTCAGATGAGTCGAGAGTAGCCTTAAGAGGTCCTGATGGACGCTAGCGTGTGTACCGACGCCCGGTAAGAGGTTTGCACAGTGTGCTGTTGTCGAAACAGTGGGATACTAAGGTGGCTCAGTAATGGTATGGGGTGGTATTTCTTATGAGGCTCGTACAGAGTTGGTTGTGTTTGAAAGAGGCAGCGTAAATGCTCAGAGGTACGTGGAAGAGGTCTTAGAACCTCATGTTATACCTTTTGCCCCATTTATTGGAGAAGATTTTCTTTAGATGCATGACAACGCTCGTGCGCACGTCGCCAGAGTGGTCACGGAGTACCTTAATGCCGTGGGTATAGCACAACTACCATGGCCAGCTCACAGCCCAGATCAAAACCCCATTGAACACGTTTGGAACTATCTTATAAGGCAGGTACGAGGTCGAGTTCCGGTTCCTACCTCCATTAATGACCTAAAGATTGCAGTGGTCGAGGAGTGGGAGAATATACCACAGTCAGATATTCAAGACATAATGGATGGTCTTCCAAATTGACTGGAGGAGGTCATAAGTGCCAGAGGAGGAAATACCCATTATTGAAAAATCGATTTTTAATTTTAATAAAAAGTTTTGGACAGCTTTAACATCACCTTTATAATGTTCATTAATCGGTAATTTCAAACTTTTGTTTATTATTAAAATAAATATTCTATAGCAGGTATATTTTGATTGTTTTTTCATGTGAAATTATCCAATCTAAAATACTGCCAAGAAAAAAAACCATTACAAAATAATGTTTTGAAATTACAACGGAAAATTTAAGTGGGCGGTTAATTGTGCCTCTGAGTGTATTAACAATGATAAATAAACTGGGCTATATCGAGTTGAAATATAAGTTTTGTAAAATTTGGTAAGCAAGTTAAGATTATAGGATTAATAAATAAATAATAAATGTGGACAACCCATACCTACTTATATAATAGTTGGAAGTTTTTACAACTCTATATACTTTAAAAGCAATAATTTATTAACTTAACTTTTGTAAACATATTAAAATTTGTCATCCGGTTTTCTGTCCACAATACATAAAGTTATAAAATTTTCTTAAAAAGAATTTTAAAACTCAAGCTTTTTGTCAGATAAGATTGAAGTACTAGTGAAGACAAATCAAACAAACTCAAACACGAGGGGTTGGCGTAGTTTCGTTTTAAAATGTCTATGGCCAACAATTATAGAATTCTTACATCAAAGTAGTAGATGGTGATTGTATAATCATTATTTTTAAAACTCCACAACAAGTCCCGCAGCCGGATTTGCATATCCCAATGCAAAAGGTTCTCACTGTTCTTCCTGGAATGTCAACTGTTCTAACTGTACTGCCAACGCAATGAACAAAATTACCCAATAATTTAATCGTTTAATTAAACAAGAAAACAGTTTAATTATTTATTTCGCAACCTAGCACTTGCAAGATCCTAAGATCCTAGCACCAAAAAACAATAAAAATAAAGTAACAGAAAAATCTTATGTAAACAAATTTAAACATGAAGCGGCGGTAGCCTAATGGCTAGGGCGTCGGACTTGCGATCATGTGGTTGCAGATTCGAATCCCACCCATTACACTACCGACGTGAACCCACTCAACACAAGCAATTCAGCTTAGCACGAGGTGTTAACAAGAATACTAGTTATGTGCGTTCCACATCGGTAGCAACCTTTAAAAAAATGTTGAATAGTACTACCAACACACTTATTTCAATGAATTTATTTCAGATTACAAACAAACGGCGTGTCCGGACGACAGATCAGTCCTCTCCGTGTCCCGCCGACCTACTAACAGTTACTTTGATGACTGATCGCTATTTGAATTAAAATTCTACTACATTCAGATATTTCAATTTATTTCTTTTTATATCTAGATTTTCATTGTAATTATTTGAATAAATAAAAGTGTATTACAATTCTGATGTTCGTTTTTCTTGGTCTGTCTTCGACGTCATAGCGTTTGATATTATAAAATCTTCCTTTGATTTACCTACCGTTTCGACATTCCCTTTTCTCATAGGAACTATAGCTGCTGTATTTGACGCTTACGAAATTTATTTTAAGTAAAAATCTTCAAAGCTACTCCAGCATAAAGTTCTATAAGACTTTTCCAAGGCTCGCCTATAACACTTTTTTTCAATATTCATACATTTTTTTCCATAACTCCTTACCCAGTTGTACTAAAGAGGTCAAGTGTCTTAAAGGGTTTGAGTTCCCTTACCAAGAGGTCATATCTGCGGCGGCTCTTAAGTTAAGGAAGTGGAACCTCAATCCTGATCTAAGTTTTGAAACACTGAAATTATATTAGTGGTAACTCAAAGATACCCAAAAATTCTTGACTTAAATGAAAGACCGGCAAAAAAATCGATTGTATTGAGAAACTCATAAATGTGGAACTTATATATTATTTTACTAATCTCATGTTTCGTAATAGCTCGAATATAAAATATTTAGAAAATGCATGCTTTTTAATTTACTTCTTGCACACCACGAAGTTTTGTGGCACATTAGTTTTGTTATAAATATCACACATCAATACACAAAGATCTTCGGCTTTAGAGGTTTTCTAAAAATACCTATCGATGACAAATAAGTCAATACTTACTACTTTGCAATCTTAACTAACGTCAATTTCTAGACTATCGGGGCCTTTATTCATGAGCTCTCAAGCGGGGGTCATATAACCGGATGAACAGAATAAACTCATAAAGATAAATCTGAGGATTATCACTAAGTGACTCCAATATTTCTTTCTACACCTTTAAGTCTTTATTGTTTCCTAGCTTCGCCCCACGGTTTACCACCCGCGTTTTATCAGATATCTACATTTTTTTCATATAAAAGGGTACTTAGCCTGTTTTTATCCAGGGTGTCATATACCATACCAAATTTTACCAAAGTTGGGCCAGCCATTTGAGCGGGAGGACGTAACAAACAGTGTGTCTTACACATTCACTGGTGTATTTTAAATAGTGTATTCTCATGTATGTGTAACTTTTATATGACTTTACGCATGTGCACTTCTTTATATCATCTACTAGCAGCCCATCCCGGCTTCGCACGGGCATAATAATATAATAAAAAATAATACACAATGTTTACAGTGAGTTTCTAAATAAATAACAGTCATTGAAAACAAAAAACTAAGATATTAATTTTTGAATATATTTTACTCCCGTACCTCTTCAACGCATAGCTAGCCGAGCAGAGTTTTTTCTATTATTTAAACTCGTGATATCTTTTGAATGGAATATCCGAATCGAATCATTTAAACGGTGATATGAAGGTAGTCTTAAATAATGATTTATTTATTTTGATAAAGATCAATACCTATGTACGAATAAAGAGCCTTTTCTAGCGGTGGTATTTTAATATATTTTTTTAATAAAAGGAGACGTAACTATAAAAGATAGAGGCATACTGTCGCCACATTTTTTATAGATAGTGGTGTGTCCTGAAAAATTGTAATACATCATTTTGTTCTATCATTATTAGTTTTCGCAGCGCACGCGATTGAAGGAAGTTTTTTGTTTATTTTTTTACAACTTGGGTTAGATTATTGAAGTTTTAGTAAGCATGCTTAATTTTTTTGAAAATGAAAATAGCCTATGTCACTCGGGAATAGTGTAGCTTGCCAACGGTGAAAGAATTTTTTAAATCGGTCCAGTAGTTTCGGAGCCTATTCATTTCAAACAAACAAACAAACAAAAAATCAAACCTTTCCTCTTTATAATATTAGTATAGATTAATTGCCTGTTGGTCTAGTGGTTAGTGACCCTGACTGCTAAGCCGGAGGTCGTGGGTTCGATGCCCACCCAGGACAAATCTTTGTGCGATGAGCACGATCATTTGTTATGTGTGTGGGTGTTATTTATCTATAATACGTATGTATTTAGAAATATATAAGTATGTTTATCAGTTGTCTGGTTGCCATAGTACAGGCTCTGTTAGTTTGGGATCAGATGGCCGTGTGTGAGATTGTCCCAAGATATTTATTTTATAATTTCCCTGCTTCAAGTTTTGCTGTAAGAGAACGCTCGCCTTTATAAAAATAATAATCTATTCTAATTTTATTTCCTTTTATTTATACAGGATTATTTTTTATGGAGTGCGTATATAGGACGAAATCCTAAAATTGAAAATCAACTTTTTATACAAACCTAAGTCACGTGACCTATCACTTTGTATGAAAATTTCATTTTCAATTTTAAGATTTCGACCCATGTTCCTTGGGGAAAGTGAAACAGTTCTATGCACCTGATTACCCTATTGAATAGACGCAATCCATAAAAATAATCCTGTATTGTATGATAATGAATGATGTACAACAATTGGGCTATGTTATGTAAATACCTATATTGTAATAAACATAACCTAAGTAAGTATGGCCGGGGTGGGTTGTTAATACCTTTTTCCTTTAATCCTGCCTAGTGGTAAAATCCCATTTAAGACGATACCTAGCATCCTGGCTGGTTCCTCCCCAGAGTAAAGGAATATACATGATGACTTCAGCAAATGTATTATGTTATTTATAAACGTCGACTGCAACATCACTGATTCTTTCATCATATTAGGTATTAAATTACATATTAAATTTTGGTTTTCAAGTTGTCGCCAACTCTAAGGTTCCGGGTTCGATCCCCGGCCGGGTCAATGTAGAAAAACACTTTTCTACATTGTCTCGGGTCTGGTTGTTTGTGGTACTTTCGTTGTCTCTGATTCCATAACACAAGTGCTTTAGCTACTTACTTTGGATTCGGAGCAATGTTTATTATGTCAGGATGTTCAGGAAACTCTTTAACTTAAGTATTATCTAGACATTTACTTTAATACATAATCATTATCTTGCGCAGCACAGCCTGGTCTATCATTAAGTGTGTATCTTCATTATCGCAAGCCTTTAAGTATATGAGCTAAGTCCCCTTCGCTATTTCACCACACTGAACTATTATATTCTGCCGTACACATTGTAGCTATTTTCGACTTGTTTTCGTTTTATTACATTCAACATTCATAGCCCTGCTTATAATGGGGATATCTTGTTTTCGTTCAAAAATTCAACCGTTTAATCAGAAGAATTCATGTTGCAACAGCAATGGTAACTTTGATTGACACCCGGTAGCGCGTCCAGCCAAGTGCCATAAAAAAAACTGGTGAAATAAGCAACCATATGTAATAAAACTCAAACCATTGACAGATTTTTTTTTTCTTTATTACGTTTGTTCAAAACAAAACCCAGACATTCTACTTTACACATACACAATTTCCTTAGGACTATGTCTTCATTTATTAAAACCACGAAGCAAAAAAATTAACACCAAGTGTATGTAAAACTGCATTGGTAATATTTCTACCTCCTCATTCCATAAATTGGAAACTTTAACAGGAATCATAAACATTCTCACAACACACCTATTTCCTACAACATTGAAATGTTTTGATCTACACAGTTATTACAATCTGATGCCAAACAATGAATAGACCAACATCCTGCGTTTGTAAACAGATTCGATGCCTTATTGGTCCAAAGTTCTAAATGACGACAGACGTTTTATAGTACCAAGTGTTTATTATTATTAATAACTATAATGTTTGTTATTAAATGCGTTTTGTTATTATATCTGTATCAAGTTTTAGTATATGGACATCTGATTGGCGATAGAAGTCATCTGGTAAGACAATCAGATTGTGTTTAAAGCTATAACTTTAATAAAAGCTATATTGATTTATTAAAAACCCTTCTCAGTGTTATTGAAAGAAGAATAAAACATAGAGCTGGTTAATAATCGTTATTTGAATTTAATGAACCTTCCTATTTTTTAACCGACTTCACAAAACGAGGAGAATCTCAAATCATCTGTATGCTTTTTTTATCTAATTTTTGGGCTGGTTAGAGGTGACACGGGATAAGGTAAAATGGAAGGACTTTGGGAAGGCCTTTGTCAACAAGTGGAAAAAAATTATTTTTGAACTGTTGTTATAAAATCCTAGCTATTTTACAACGCTCACCGAAGTTATATTTTGTAGAGCAAATATTTGCAATACTTAATAAATTACATAAAATTCCATTCGTAGATTATTTTATATAATATATAATAAAGGTTCCGCTGCTGGTCACGGGCCTCTTCCCACTTATAAAAGGAATGAGCATTGATCACTATGCTTCGCTCATTGCGGATTGGTGATTACAGATTCAATTTTTTTGGAATCCTGGTTTCCTCAAGATGTTTTCCTTCACCGTTTGTCAATGATGTCTTACAATGATTGAGAAAGTACATATAACTTTGAAAAAGTAACATTGGTAATTGCCTGGGTTCGAACCCGCAACCATGTGCATGCGAGTTTGATCATTGATCCGCTAGGCCATCACAACTTTAAATAACTTCGAATAAATTCTTCATTCCTCCTCTATACAAGGAGATTCTTATGCTCAGCAGTGGTCAATTTATAGTCCGGTAATATTTCTAAAAATAATTTCTTAATTATATTGTTTTTCAGTCTGAATTACAGAAAATTTGCGAGCATGCTTACATGTGCTTTCACGATACCATCATCATATGCGGCAAGTCCGTCAACGAGGCGAGAACGTTTCTGGACCTCTGTGATTTATACGAATACTCCTGCGAATACTCTATGGGTAATTGATAACCTTTCCCTAAAATGTCACTGCACGGATAGCCGAGTGGTATAAGGTCACCACGCTAATTACCACAGTGCGCGACGTGCTACGGGTTCGATCCCCGCATGGGACAAGCATTTGTGTATTTGTGTGATCAACAGATACTTGTTCCAAGTCTAGGTGTTATTTGTGCATGTGATTTGAATTTTTTTAAAACCCCCGCGACTCAAGGATTAAATTCCTTAGTGCGGGCGTCGTATTATTAGTAAAAAAAAACAAATCCTAAATCGTCTTGAATCACTTTATCTATTGGTGAAAATCAGTTCTGTAGTTCTCAAGTTCATCGTGTTCAGACTGACAGACGTGGCGGGGATTTTGGTTTATAATATTTATGAAATAAGTGGGAGAAGGGTCAGGTCCAATTCATACCTTTTGTGCTGCGTAAGCTATCCCGGGACCGGGGTGTTTTTGGTCGGTGCAAGTCCGACATATCCCCACGTTTTACCCTCAGCGTGGGTCAAAGTCATTAAAGTTACAACCCGACAAAAAAAAGGCCAATTCATACCATGCAGAGAGATAAGGATGAATTAACTTTGAGATTGAGTCTTCGATGCACTGCAACTCTGCTCTATAGCATTGAGTTCAAATGATTATATAATCATATTTTGAACTCAACAGTTTCATATTATTATAGATTGTGTCATATTTATTTCCTTCGAAAGCAAATAAGTCGATAATTGTTATCTCATTGTAGCACCTTAACGTTTCTTTTTAAATATTATGTTACCGCATGTATCTCTATTTTTCATTTAATATTTTATTTATTTGCGTTGTCATTTGTTTTTATTAACAGTTTTCAGACACGTGAAAGAAGAAGAAGATGTTTGCCCAAATCCAAGAGATTTGGCACCGGGAATTGGATAAATCATGAAGACCAAACAAAAACCGAAAATAATCTTTGTTATCGTTAACATTAGCTGTAATAGTATAATGTAATGAGCAATTAGCATTATAAGCTTTAGAATTTTTTATTTAAAAATAATAAGCGGATTCTATCACGGCTTATTATGAATTTTTTTTTTGGTGTTGAAACGTCGGGAACTGAAATCAAAATAAATTGCGATAGAATCCGTTTAAAAGTAGTTTTATTTAAATCTCAATATTTTAATATTAAAAACAATATAATAATGCATTATTTTTCTGTAAACCTTTACAGAGGGTTCATTGATTGTAAAGTTAATTTTATCACGTAAAATATTTAAGTTTACAAACTTAAGTATATAAATACACACACCTATAACTAATCAGAAAGATAAACAAGTCGATAGCGTAAATGTATGACTACTTAGGTGTAAATAAATGATTAAAAACATATATTAACAATCTCAAAACACTAAAGAATGTCAAAACGTTCGTACTTCGGCACCTTCATGTCGACCTCAGCTCCGACTTGTTTGTTCCATGTTATAAAAATCACGTGATAATAATGTTTGACATAATTTCCCTTTTGTTATTACTACAATAATAAAAGAGTTGTAACATTTTTATTATGGAAGTAAAATCTATCGAAAAATCATAACTTTTGGATTACTTCAAGGTTTGAAATCGATGAGTACAACACATAGGAACAATATACTATGATGTATCATTATGATACCATTATTAGGCAAGTATATATCCATTAATTGATACTTATTAAAAGAGATCGAGTTAAATTATGAAAGTCTGCGAATTCAATATTCAGTTATAGTCGTAAAATTTCTCTGGCATACTTGGAAGGTCATCGCATCATGAGTTAACGTAAAAAACAATCAAAATTCTGCAAGAAAATGGAAGCACTTAAGAACTACAGTGAAGATATACAAATTTTTAGGTGTACCTAATTGTAAAATGTCAATTTGATATTGAATCAAAATTTTAATAAATATTTTTGTACTTAATTTTCAGCTATTTTCATATATTTAATAGCATCAGTAAACGCCCACAGCGAAATTCTGAAAGTAAGTACGAATACCATCAAAAGATTAAATACATGAACGTCTAAAAATTAAATTTCCTATAAGTTGCCCACAGTTGGCTGATAATATTTACTACTTCTCCAGTCGTGGGTCTGCTGGCAGTAATTTCTTAAGAAATAAGCAGTACCTTTGTGTATTTGTTCTATTATGTTGTCTCTATATTATTCTGTGTGTGTACATTAATTATAAAATAAAATATGCAACAAGATAGGCTTAAAACTTTCAAGAAAAGAGTTCAATCCTTTCTGGTGTTGCAAATATCTCTGAAATATTTACTTCATCTAATAAGCTTGCTTTTTCATCCTCTGTACTATAAGAACAAAGAATGCTCTCTATTGCAAATATCATACAAATCCCGGAGACCCCACGAAGGCCCGCGTTCTCAAGACGAGAACGTAGCTAAACATTAAAAAAATAGAAAACAACAGAAGAACGAGTTTTTATATTTGTCTCTTTTAACGATAGAAAATATAAACGGCCTATTTTTGAAAAACACTTTTAGTCTGTGTTTACACATACATAATTATGTAGTTAGTTACCTTCATAAAAAACCTGAAAATTCAATATTTCGATTACTCCATCACGCCTAAAAGCACTTAGTATAACTGTGTAAAACATTCCGTAGCGGTAAATAGAGTTCTATATTATTTTTCCTTGAAATGTGGAATGCTGAAAATTCCATTTTCCGATAACATACGTAATCCTATCAGAAAAGCGGATTACATCTCTAATGGAGGCTTTTAGTGTTTCTGAAGAATCCATAGGGTCAATGTACTGTAATTTGTTTGTTCAAGAATTTAAGATTTGGAAAACCTTAAATTCATATTTATCACCATAATTATTCTAGAGTTTAGGTTTAATTAAATTACAGATTTAAATTACTACCGAATAACTGGTATTTTAGAACGAAACATATAGTCATCTTAAATTTGTTTTCTTCCTTCCTCTTTATCTAGATTTTCCAAGGGTTCTTTAAGGGTTTATTTAAGGGTTCCATTGTTGCATGCATTAAAGCATACGCACAATACAAATATTTGAAATAATTTAAAAGTAAATTACTAAATATTATGATAATCTTCCATTATGTATATCTAACTAGCCTCGCGGCTCCGCCCACGTGCTCATCGGTTACCGGGGCAAATTATAGCCTATAGCCTTTCTTAATAAGTGGGCCATCTACCAGTGAAAGAATTTTTCAAATCGGACCAGCAGTTCCTGAGATTAGCGCGTTCAAACAATCAGTTTTATAATATTAGTATAGATTTTCCAGTTTCAATTTGCTGTACATTTTATTCAGTGTCGAACCTTGTTTGTATATTATAAAATTGTTACCATTAAAATTCATTCTTATTACCCATCAGACAACAATTGGAACGCGTGTCATAAACATCTTATAAATAAGTTATATAGGACCCTTTTACATATTCATTTGTTTCGCTTCGGTATCTCTTTTTTATCGGTTTTGTCTTATTATTAATTTGGAAGTACTTTCTGATGCTCATGTTACGGGCAATGAAATAAATTCCTAACAAAAATAACAGCCTGAATTTGAGAAACTGAAATACAAAACGTTTTCTTGTTTTACATGTAAAACTTATTTTTGTATATTGTAAGTTTGTTTTCAGTATCTCGTTCATACACTTGAACAAAATTAAAGTTTACGTTAGGTACCTATTGCGATTAGAGTATCAATTTATCTATGTCTAATTGGTTTAAGGAGAAACAGGTGATCTTTTTGTCAGAATCAGTCAGTACTCCCCATAGCATTATGGCGCTGTACTAATACATATACAATATAACATAATATAGATATTTTGGGTTCATTTTCAGACACAATACAATAACATATGACTGTAGCTTATTTACATAATACCGGCCTATAAATGTCCCACTGCTAAGCACAGACCTCTTCTCATATAGAGAAAGAACGAGCATGGATCACCACGCTAGCTCCCTGCGGGTTGGCGATTTCAGATTCCAATTTTTGCAATCCAGGTTTCCTCAAGATATTTTCCTTCATCCATTGCCAAAGATGTCTTAGAATAATTAAGAAAGTACACATAAATATAAAAAGTCACAATGGTACTTGCCTGTAGTGAATTCGAACTTCAACCTTGTGCACAAAAATCCATTCATTGAATCGCTAGGCCATCACGACAGGCATTTTACAGACAACCTTATCTATAATATGTATGTATTTAGAAATATATAAGTATGTTTATCAGTTGTCTGGTTACCATAGTACAGGCTCTGCCTAGTTTGGGATCAGATGGCCGTGTGTGAGCTTGTCCCAAGATATTATAGATATTATTATATTAACTAAAATACAATACATAAATTACATTCACAATTTGACCTTTGTAATTTTTCATAGAACGAAGAAGAGTGCAAGGTAGCCGACCTGTGCGTTCACGACAAGGTGCCGATGTGTGCCATCGACTCGTGCGGAGAGATGCGGACCTTCATAGACATATGCGACATGCACGAGTTCAACTGTGACAGTAAGAAAGGTAAATAAATACACAAAACATAGTTCAAAAGATCACCTCTTAAACCCGCTTGAATATGTCCAAAAATGCTTTCAAAATTGATGACTATATTTGTTCTTTTATTTATTTTTATTTTAGAGTTGGAAGTATATTTTTACTACTATCTAAAACTAGACTGTCTATTATTATTTATTTTAAGTTACCAGCATATTAAAATAAAACAACAAAGTCGGGTTCGTTACAACGCTTCTATGTTGAGAACTTGTACACCGATTTTATGATCCTTAATTAATTAGATTCGTCACCGTCCCGAACAACAGAATAGATATTAAAAATAATGGAAAATTAAATGAAAAAAATATGTTTACGGGAACGGGGACCACTTTCGCGTGTAAAACCGTGGGGCATAGCTAGTTATTCCATGAAAAAAAATTGTTAATTTAAAGAACATAGCACTAACAGCGGAACATATCCCCTTGATATATTATATTTTTATTTCAAGTCACCTATAGATATTATTTTCGTATAATTATTTCCTACCTTTATAGATTTCAAACAAAGACCGATCCACGAATGTTGGGTGACCTGCAAGCGAGGGCGCTCCTTCAAGAAACCGGAATATAGATCAGACTGTAATATTAACCAAAAGCCTAATAGACTGTAATTTTTTATGAGTTTCATTTATTTATGCTTGTACCTTCTACAAGAAAAGCTTCGCCAAGAAAAGCTTCTCTAGAGAGATTATTAATCCCACAAATTTCCGCATTCGGTAAACCTGGAATTTCCTTTACATTTTACCTGCGAATGAATTTTTTTATCATAAAAAAAACTTTATTAATCTTTAAAATGAATGTGAAAGTGTAGATTGAATTTGATTGGCGTTTGGATGTTTGTTTCTCAATCACTTAAAAACGGCTGAACGGATTTTAATGAAATTTGGCATGCATGTAGCCATGGAAAAGAGATAGGCTACTTTTTATCCCGATTCCTTAAGTAGTTCCCGAGCAAACATTTTTTTTTTACGAGCTAGGCCGTGGGCAGACAGCTTCGAAATTTGGTATTTTTCTCTATTACAACGCAAGCTGCAATAACACGGGTGAAAATTTTATCCCATTTTTTATTACTTTCACATTTTTCATTTCTTTTTGGACCCAATTCTGACGTTCACGCGGGCAAAAGCTAGTTATTGATATAATAAACTTTTAAGTCTTTATCTCTAGACCAAATCAAATATTATTTGCTTTACAATAATATTCATACATTTTATTCTTTATGTTGTTAAAGGCCTGTTATAGTTTTTGGAACCTCGAGTCCCAATACTGGATACAAAATTCTAATTCTTCAGACGGCCTTCGTCTAGTCTTAGTAGAAAAACTGCGACAACGGCAATAAAAAATAAGTCAAAGTAGAACATCAAAATAATAATAGAAACTGCCAATAATATAAACAAATTTTGGCCTTATGTAGTATGTGAAAGACGTACACACATGTATAGACGAACGCACAAACATACTCGTATGTATAAATATAGTCAAATCTTTGTTTACGTTACTGGCAAACAAATTTCTAGAGCTCTTAGCAATGTGGGTCGCACATTTCTAGTAGTTTTCGTGGTAAGCTTAATGCTTGTGTTACGAGTGGGTTCACGTCGGTAGAGCAATGGGTGGGATTCGATCGATGTCGCCTTAATCAATTTCTATTGATTAAGGCGATGTATTCTTAATCTATGATAGTTATGTCGTCAATTATAATCAAATAAATTGTTGAAATTATATCTATCTTTCTATTTATGAGTCACTAAATTTCAAGTTAATCCGTGTGCCTTTCTTCAGGCTGTTGCATAAAATATTTCGTCTACCTATTCATTCATATTTTAAAATGACCTTTCAAATATAATACAATAAAAAAGCTTCCATTCCACACTTTATGATATCTGATTACTAAACTAAACTTATATCTTTCAATATCCTCTAGAAAATTGTTTCTTTGATACCATTCCACTACCACTCTAGGCTGTAATAACTAAATTTAATGCCGACAGAAATTTTATAGCGAAATTCAAAGTTCCTAACTATAACTTTATTATATTACAGTTTCAACGTTATAAAATGTTCAGAACTTTTATTAAATAGAATTTCAGTTTAATATTTTCTGATCTCGTTCTAGCAAAACAGCGAACGTACAGGAATTCAATAAAATGGTTGTTCATAAAAACTATTTGTTCTAGAATGTTCGATTATATTTTTGCGAATACAATTATGATTATGTGTTTAATTAAGGATATCGATGCTCACGTGGACAGTGAAAAGGTAGGTCGCAAATAATATAATTTCTATTGATATAATATGTCTGTGCGTATACTTGAGAAAGAATAGCGTAGGTAGTACTATATTGAAAACTAAACTAAACAAACTAAACTAAATTGAAACCATTGACATCAATGGTTTCAATTTAGTTTAGTTAGTAACGACATCGTTTACTAACATAAAACATGAGAAAAGGACGGCAACAGATAACAAGAAACTTAGAAATGTCGTAGACACGTTTTTACTTCTCGGTAAATTTGTATGAGAATTTTAGTCATAACTAAATTTGAACCGATCTAATTTTCGTCTAAATATGTACAAGTGAAAAATATACCGATGGACTAAAAGTAGTTTAGTACGTGTTTAACAGAATCGGGGCCATTCGAGGACGACGATGTATATAGTTTTAACGCCCTGTTTTAAATCACCTTTCTCAGACACAAATTATTTTCTGAATATTAATATTTTAAAAAGTCTTTAATCAAACACACAAAATATAATTAGAAAGAACACTGGCCAGATAGGAACAAATCTACATAAGATTTGTTCCTATCTGGACAGTGTATTTATTTGAAATAACGTCAGGAAACATTGATGAACATTTGCATACTGTCTCTTTTCTACTTGGACCATAGAATAATTTCTATTTGGACGCATCAGCCGATGGAGTGGAAGAGAGTTAGATGCGTCACATGCCGAACGCTTTGACCGATCTTGACTCTCTATCGCTTGTTCCACGCTCTCGCTCGCACGCTCGACTTTTTCGTGCATTGATCGATTCTTATGACGTTATCACGTTAAACGGAAATCGAACAAGGACTGGTAAAAAATCAACAACATGTAACTAAGCCCTGTCAGATCCAATAAAAGCGTATTCGTGGTACAGTTTATGAACCGTCTCGCATATGCGGCATCTTTGACACAAAGCTGTGGGTAGTGAGTACGTGAACTTTGAGGAGCGGTCAGTGTTGCTGTTGCCTCGGATCAGTTTTTATTTTGATTTAATTATTTTCACTGGGAAAAAATAATCATCTCCAATCCATTTAATGACCACGTACGCAGTACGATACCGAATAATACTCTCAGGGATCGAACAGGGTTTTTGTTACATGTTGTATAAGATGAAAGCAGAGCCTAAGTAATCTTGCTGCTAAAAAAACCTTTAAATAGAGATAGTATAGTGTTTTAGATTACAGTTACTTAATATGATAAGCTTTTTTAGCTAGAAGAGGAATGTAAGATAGCTGATATCTGTCGCCATGATCAGGTGCCGATTTGCGGGATTGACTCCTGTGGGGAGATGAGGACCTTTATAGACACCTGTGATATGCACGAGTTTAACTGTGACAGTAAGAAAGGTAATTATTTTATTACGCTTTTTTTTAATACTCAGCTTCAAGAGATGACTTATACAATTAAAATTTTGTTTTTTTTTTATTCATGCGATACTAATATGCGTAAAGAAAATAAAATTAGAATTATACATAACTAAATGTTAAAAAACCGACTTCAGTGTACAAAGTACGCAATTTCGTTTAAACATTCTTGGTCTAATTTTAGAATTAGTTTTATTTTAAAACCAAAACTCTGAACTGAAACAAATAATGTAGGACCATCTCCTTGGCATAGGTACCGATGACAAAAAGAATTTTTGAAATCGATTCAAAATTATCGAATATATCGCGCAAAAGAAACACAAAGTCGACTGAAGAACCGCTCTAAGTCAATTAAAAAGGTACAATATAATACATAAACCGCAATAACCCGTTGAAATTCGTAATTATTTCGTTCTAACAAGTTATGAAAAGCAACCTGTATCGCAGAATTTCAACGTTCCTTGAATAAATAATAACAAAACACAAACGACCTTTTTAAAAAATATTGATTAAGGTAATGCTAGCCTATAAACACAAACAAAGAGTATCAAAGCGAAGAGTTTCTATTTTGAGCAGTTTGCTGACGTGCCCAGACAGGGGGCAATAAACTCACAATCAGGCGCAATTCAAGCCCCCTGTTATTGTGAGCACGGCTCTTATTTGAGACTTCATTCATGCGAAGTTTTAGTAATCTTATCTTAGAATCTTTGAGTGATTCTAGATAATTATATTTTGTAATTAAGTAATATGCTTCGTTTTCTTCTTCGGTTTTAAGTAAAAAAGAATCGTATTAAGCCTTTTATTTTCTGCTGTAAAAAAACAAAATCTACAGTTCTTCTTTTTTTTAATTCAACCTTCAAGCTACTTTATACTAGTAAAGTATGACCACATTGAACAAATTTATAACTCTTTAGCTGTTCCCCGCGACTACGCCCGCGGCACTTAATGTTTTAGTAAAAAATATGCTTTCTAATGGTGAAAGAATTTTAGAAATCGGCATGGTAGTTTTTAATTTTATTCATTACAAAAATACACACACAAAAATACAAATCTTTCCTCTTTATAATATTGATCGAAGAACATCTTACATCACTGAAATAATATACTTTTTTGTCGGAGTGATAAGCGAATGACTTTTGCCTACGCGAAGGGCGTGGAGATGTCGGACTTATACCGACTAAAAAACCCCGGTCCCATCCTTACCTCAGCCAGAGCTGCGGGATTGCTTACGCAAGCTCTGTGTGGCGCCTACAGACAAATTATATCGAGATAATTTTATACTCGTAAATGTATGCATGGCGCCTCCAATCTCAACTTAACAAACCATTAGTTATCCCCTTTTAAAAGTATAGCATACGGCTTACGTCACCATGGCGTCATCCATATCAGTTTCCACTGAAGTACTAGAATCCAATATAAGCAGAACCTCAAGCTTATATACATTACGAGTATATGTGAGCAAATCGGGGTCACAGTTAAGTGGCCCTTGACATCTTCACTAGTCATCCAATACTATTGTGTGAATGTTAAAGCTACGCAAATGTGTTAGTACGTAGTTGTATTACATATCGAAGGTAGAGGAATTCTCATAACATTTATCTACTTGACGATAAATATGAGCTTCGATTGCGTAATCTTGTTTTTTTTAATATGACTGTGTCGCTTCCAGTGTCGTCATATTCAACTGGATACGACTGGATGGTAACCTGCTGCCTCTGCAACCCATTCAATGGATAAAAAAAAACAATTGATTGACGGCTGTCAAAGTTGAATTCTGAATAGAGTTGAATGAGTCGAAAATGAAAGCTATCATTTTTCAAAGAAGGAACACTTTTTTTTTAGATTTTCAATCAACATGAACTTTATTTGTTATCTTCATCATATTTATATTAAAAAGATGAAATTAAAGCATTACTTTTAATGAAACTTTTGCATAACATCAATATTAAATGCTCCATCATGTATTTGACCTTTTAGTAAACTGCAAATAGGTTCAATAAAAATATACCAAACAGTGTATTTCAAACCGGTTCATTATGTAACTAATATAATAAAATTTACGACCAAATTGACACAAAAACTAATTATACATTTGTGGATTCAATTTCCGGCCTGTACAACAAGTCTAATTAATATTTTTACGAGATTACAATATTGACCAATTATTTGCAAAAATCAAATATGGAATGTTTATATTCTTAAGATGCCATAAACATAATTTATAATTATAATTAAGAGAAATTATACTCTTGTGAAAATCAGATCACTTGCGCATACAACTTTGTATTACTATGTTGCCGATGTGCTTTAAGCAGTATTTGGTAATAATTATCTTAGTGTGATATTAATTTGATATAGCCTATGAATTTTTATTCGAGAACATTGAAAACAAATGCGATTTTTTTTTAAATAATTTTCGAATTATGAACATTCTAATTCAACTGTTATGTCGATATAAGGGTAAAATTATACCTGTTTTATAAAATCTAGTGTAGGACAGTTTAATTTGTATTGTTTATATAAAGGCCCCAGAATAGTAAAATAGCTGATAAAGAGGAACGGAAATTGTATAACTCAAAGCGTAATTGAGTAAATTAATGCTTTTGTAAAAGAAGTAAAACCATCGTCCCAGTAACAATCAAATATACAATATTTTTATTTGAAGAAGTCCTTTTCAGGCCAGATAATAACTCTAGTTGCGCGCTTCTCAAATGTTTTTCTTTGGAAAAAAAAGGTAGCAAGAAAATTCAGGGATCAAGTTGATCATCTAAATTACTAGTTAAGTAATCGTTTATTATTATTATTTTATTTCCAGATTTCATCCAGAAACCTGCCCACGAATGCTGGGTAACTTGCAAAAGGGGAAGAAGCTTCAAGAAACCGCTCTACAATTCAAACTGCAATTACAACAAACTCTAAATCAAACAATTTTTTATGCAAACATTTTTATTATTTACATTTATTTACAAAAACATTGAACAATAACTTACACTTAGTACTTATTGTTCGAGATCACAGATTTATAAATTCTTATCGTTATTAAGTTGTAAGGCTAAACCGGCACTCCTTTACATGCAAAACACTATTTACATAAATAATTGGTATACAAAACTTGTTTATAAATAAACCGATACAAATTACATAACTTAAGATACATGACTTAGAATTTTAGTTTAAATTACGAAGAAACCTAGTTACATATCCCTTATATTATTATACATTACAACACTAATTATTTTACGAACTTATAGTAAAGGTGACGACAAACTTAATGGTTTCTATGTTGTACTTTATCAATTACAGACCTAGATTAATTATTACATTATACAAGTACAGTTATACAGAGTAAAATGGGTTGTGGAGGTCAGATAGGCAGACGCTTCAAGTGAAATACGGTATTCAGTTGAAACCTGACGCTGCATCCCCAAACATAACTTGGGAAAACACTAAAAAAACACAAACCTACACAGTTATAAATTTATAAACATACATATAAAAATAATCGCTTAATTGTATACTTCTATAGTTAGAGTTAATGGCGATCCAAAAAGCCGGCATTCTTAACGATATGATAAATACTCTCCCTTGGGATCTTCTCTGCCTCACGTTCAACAACTTGCATCTCCTTGTTCGTGAACCAAGACTCCTTGGCAAGACCTGCAGCTACGTGGGGGTTGTCATAGAAGTCTCTGGACTTGAGAAGACCTCTTGGAAGGAGGGCTTCGTTAGCAGCGTTCAGTTCCACGGCGGGATGGGGATGTACTGAAGATGTTCCTGATACGTATTCTACTCCGAGGGGCTGGAACGGCTGGGCGAAGAGTAGACCAGGTCGGGCTTGGGCTATCGCGAGGATCGCAGCGGTGATGATGAGGACACGCATTTTGTTCTGGAAATCGAATGATTAATCGGTCAATGGAAGTAACTTATAATATTGAAATTTATTTTAGATTTGAGAAGTGTGTGCGTGGGTTTAATAATCCGCGTATTTATTATCAATCATCGATTTACTGCAATCGTATCATCAATCACGACGTACAGTTGCACAAAATTATATAATTACAAAACATAAAAGTGGATCAAAAGGCCAAACATAAAAAAAAAGTTCAAGAAATTTGAAAAGTAAGACGACAGGGAGTTTCTTGATTTCAAAATTTTTTATTTGCTTTTTCATGTGTGAATTAAGTGTTATAAAATCAAAATCTCTTCACAAAATGATTCGAAAATTCTTTCAAATGTTACAACTGATAATTATAATATCGTACTCGTAATATTTAAACAAAACTGTAAACAGAAATGAATAAGTTAAACAATACTATCGAGAAATTTTAAGATTATTAGAAAAAGAAACAGATACGTAATTGGTTATTATCAATAGATCAAGATAGACAGATAGCATTTATTTGTAAGAATAATTATGGTACAGTAGAGATGTGACAAAAGATTTGAATCCATAATATTCTGTCGTTTCCGGCGCACAAATATTTAGGTACAATTTAAAACATAATAACTATTACACCCAAACAACAGATAATAACACAAATAATAATAATAACTCTCTATTTAGAATATCTATTATAGAATCCGATTAAAAGTAGTTTTATTTCAATGTTTAGTATTCGCAAACCTCAGAAAACAATAAATAACTCTCTATTTTAACTTTCCACTCAGATTTTTCATTTAAAAAATATAAATTGAATAGAAGCATTTATTTTTAAACATATTAATATTCATTTATTAAAAGCAGGTCGATAATTTGTTATAAATATGTATTGCCATGCAAAAAACTAAACAGCCTCCCTCAACTTACGCCACAACCGGTCCTCCTCCTTGCGGAGTTGGACTACCGGGAACTGGGGGCACTTATGGTGCTTATTGATTAAGGGGTGTTTATTGACCTAGTCCCCACGCTTTGCAAGCGGGTTAGTGACCGCAGCTTTGATTTCGTTCTTTAGGAAAACGCTGCTGCCCAATACTCAATACTCAAATCTTTATTAGCATTCCATATGTTACATAACAGGTGGTACAATTACTTATAGTATAGACACAATATTCTCCTTGTCTCTATAACCCTTAGTCGACTCTTACGACACCCCACAGCAAATTTTAACAACCGAACTTCTTTTTTAAGATGCATTTGAGACACTAAGGTATCTCGAGTTTTTCTATGTCAAAGTGTTTATATTAATTTTATTTACTCCATCAAATTCGATTTTGCTTTCTGAGTTTTATGCGAATGTTTGACCAAGAAATAAAACTATTAAAGCATAGTACCTATCGCGTTTTATTCCTATTTAAATTCCCGACGTTTCGACGCCTACGACGCGACGCCTCAACAAGTCTGAGTAAACAGTTTCATTTGAAAATCGATTATTATTTTAAAATATCACAAATCTATTTTTCCTAAATTTTTAATATCTGGTCACTAACTATTTTATCAACAGTAGGTCCTGTACATTGTAGTTCGATTTATTGTTAAATTAAATGGCTGCTGAATCCTATATTCGTCGCCGTTTAGTACCTATGTAATGGCCATAAAACAAACTAAACGACAAACGTTGCACAAGTACTTAAAGAAAAAATCATATGAGGTAAAAGTATGTCAAATACATAACAGTTATTTTTTCAAAAATGACATTTTAATTTTATAACACTCCAATTCACTTTGACAGCGTCCTACTTAACATCGCATTAAAAACAAATCCAATGGAACGCACACATGGACACCACTAAACCACACACACATACACAAGTATGTAACATCAACTTACAAAATTATGGAATTCACGGTCAGAGTAACTGCGCATGCGCGGACGGCACTGCGCGCGGGCATACAACTACACCAATATATAGCCTGGCCGGGTAACCTTCTGCGCGCTTCCGGGACAAGCGACCAGATGGGAATGTTCGACTGCTGACAAGGATTTCTTGCACACATCAGTGTGGCGGATCAAAAAGTTTTGTATTTGTACGCAGGTTGCGTAGGGCTGTCGCAAAACGGTTGTAACGTTTCGTAAAACTGTTGTGTACATACGAATCTTGATGCAAAAGCATGCACTGCTTGCTAATTTTTCTTTGAGAGTATAATTTAGCTTACTGAACTTTGATTGTTAATTTGTCACTTTTAAGTAAAAGTATTAAGGTTGCAAAAGTATGGTAATTTTTAACCATAAGATATTCTTTTCTGAAGACGGAGGAACCTGTTGAAAAAGTAAAAGATGTTATCTCTATTTTACTACTACTTTGAAATAATGAATGCGATATTTCCTTACTATTATATAGATACTGTGTTTTCCAGTTAGGTTATTTAGGTCCAATAGGTAGAATGCTCCTTGTAAAATCCGGTATTAAGATAAATCCTTTAAGACTGGGAGCCGTGCCCAACATAGCTTTGAACAAGGCTGGGTAGAAGAACTTTTCCTTACTTTCCAAATTTCTCCTTTTAAATATTTGCCTTAGATTGCCTTTTAGCTATTTTGGTTGAGAAATTCTGCACTAGATTATTGTACATACATATAAAAGACTCGCTGGGTCCACACTAGTAGCTCTGCAAAACACTGTACTCAAGAATAATGTAGCTTCCTACTAGTGAATAAATTACCAAAATCGGTTCAAGATGTCCAGAGATTATTTCCTTCAAATAAACTCACAAACATTACACCTTTATAATATTAATAGAAATACAGGATTATTGTTACGGAGTGCGTATATTCAACGAGGTAATCAGGTGCATAAAACTGAGCCACTTTCCCCAAGGAACATGGGTCGAAGTCATAATTGAAAATGAAATTTTCATACAATGTGACAGGTCACGTGACTTATGTTTGTATGAAAAGTTGATTTTCAATTTTATGATTTCTTAATAACACAGCCCTGAGATGGTTTCGTGCACCGATTATATTATATATTAAAGTATTACGGTTTACACCAGCCGGGCGCTGTGCTAACGAATGTAGAACCTAATATCAGGCTTTGCTGTATTTACTTTACCTCAATTGTTCCATTGTTATACAGAATAACATTAAAAATTAAACATACTAGAGTTATATTTTGGTTTTTGTATGTTTTTATACCAAAAGGTCTTTGGCCAGCACTGGAGTTGTTACAGGCTGATATTATTAATATACATATTATTATACCAAACTTAAGGATTGATATTCTGTAAACTAAAAAGTTCAAAACCCTCATTTAGTTCCCGTATTCTATATTTAGTTCGTATGAAGCGCAAAATAGTATAAATTAAAATATTTTAAAAGCTTATACAATTTGTTTTCTTGTAAAAAAATGTGGGTGGTATCATTTTCGCACCTAAAATATGCAATGAAGAAGCCTTCTTCGATGATTATATTATTGTCTCGAATATTCAGGGCTATTTTTGTTACTAAGTCATTCTGTAATACTTTTATTCATAGCGCTGAAATAAAACAGATTTAAGGTTAGACGACTTGCATTAAGTATGATCAATTGTGGAGGCTATTTTAAGTACCATATCCGGCACACCCTGTACACTTAGCCTCGCTAGTACGTCGCTGACTATTATTTTTACCACGGTCAACCCATTCTTATGTTCTTATTCATTTTAGCTCTTATTTTATCCGTACTGGACAGATGAAATAAAATTAAACCAATGAGAACAATAACTTAAAATTAAAAGGAAAATCAACGAGTTTAGTTTTTTTAATCCAGTTTATGATAAGGTCAGGATTTCAGGTTTCATTGTACGCAGATAATTGAATGTTGATGGCAACCTAAGAGCGGCAGTAGCGTAATGGGTAGGACGTACTTGCGATCATATGTTTGCGGGTTCGAATCCCACCCATTACACTACCGACGTGAACTCACTCGTAGCACAAGCATCTTAGCTTAGCACTTAGGGATTAACGAGATTACTAGTAATGTGCGACTCACATTACTAGTAATCTTTTTATATAAAAAAACAAGCTGCCGAAGTTCGGCATTCGGCCGTGTTTATTTTTATTTTTTTATTTTATTTTATTTGGGAAAACAAACAATCGTACAATCGTATAATACATCTAGATATTGTAAACTATGGATAAATGTACAATCCACGACGTTTCCACATGTTACTATAGTAGGGTACAGTGTAAATACATATGCATAGTTAACAAAAAACGATAATTAAAATAAGAGAAGGTAAGGTAAGGTACTAGCTAATTGCATACTAAATACATAATAATATTTAGTATGCAATTAGCTCGGACTCAGAAACCAGAAGGCATTTATTTATTTCTTTCTTGAACAACTGTTTAGATAGGTTAAATATGTCTATTTGACTAAAATTATTATTATATATTGTTACTAATCTCTGCAGAGGCGCCCTCCGACCTGCATTTGTTCGACAGGGAGTCGTGGCAAATAACGGGTAGGAGCGAACGTGTCTTCTCAAAACCGTTCTAGGCACAATGTAACATATATTGTTAATTAGTTCTGGGCTATCAAATCTATTATGTATTAGTCCATGAAGCATCATGACTTGGAGCAAGTGGCGTCTTGATCGCAGTGGAAGTAATTTAAATTTAGCTAATACATCTTCGTATGCGAGACATTTTAGGCGACATTGATATTGCATATTTTTGAGAAATTTTCGCTGCACTCGTTCAATTACATAATCATATTTAGCATAGTACGGGTCCCAGATCATGCAGGCATATTCGAGCTGTGGGCGTACCAAAGTGTTATATAGGTATATATAAGTTAATGGCCTTTTAAAATCTGATGCAGCTCTAAGCACGAAATTATACATTTGGAAAGCTTTTAAGACAATATTTTCAATGTGCAGATGTAAATGTAATTGACTATCAAGTAGAATACCTAAATCACGGATACTTGTTTCTCTGGTTAATATTTCACTACATAGCGAGTAATCAAAAGAAATTATTTTTTTATTTTTTGTGAAATTCATATATTTACATTTGGAAATACTTAACTTAAGTTTATTTTTGTGACAATATTCAGTTAATCTATTGAGGTCCTCTTGTAAAAGGTAACAATCATCTGAAGTCTTAATTTTCCTAAAAACTTTAAGGTCGTCGGCATACAACAGAAAATCACTATGAACGAAACAGTTGCCAATGTCGTTGACGTAAATAATAAAAAGAAGAGGGCCGAGAATGGACCCTTGGGGAACACCAGACGTAGCAAGAAATTCATCCGAACGATACCCGTTGCTCACTACAATCTGATTCCTATTACTAATATATGAACAGAACCAGCGCAGCAAATTTCCTCTGATGCCGTTGAATGCAATTTTGTTTAACAGAAGTTCATGGTCTACTCGGTCAAAAGCTTTCCTGAAATCCGTGTAAACCGTATCAGTTTGAAGTCCCATATCCATGACGCTAAACAGAAAATTCACAAAGACCATGAGATTAGTATTTGTGGACTTTTTCTTGACAAATCCATGTTGCTCCGGTATTAAATTATGTTGTAAAAAAGGATATATGGCCTGATGGACAAGCTTTTCAAAAACTTTAGCCAGAGTACACAGTATTGAAATAGGTCGATAATTTTCGATGTCATGCCTTGAACCACTTTTGTGAACTGGTGTAATATTAGCTTTTTTCCACACGGCCGGAAAAGTGCCCTCTTGTATACATCTGTTAAATATCACGGACAAAGGCCTCGAAATAGTGTCAGCTGTCCGCTTCAGAAACAGTGGTGGCAAACCATCAGGTCCAGACCCCTTGTCCGCAACCAATAATCTGAGTTGCTTCCTAACAGAATGCCAATCAAAATACAAGGTACAAAGAGAATTACTATTATTATCAGTGTTTTCCTGATACGGGGCTGGACACCAGTCAAGTTTGACAGAGGATGGTTCATATACCGATTGGAAAAACTCAGAAAACTGATTACAGATTTTAATTGGATCACTGGCAGTTTCATTTTTATAAAACATACAAGACGGTATACTCGATTTTCCTTGTCGCTTCGCCAAGTAAGCCCAGAAGTGCTTTACATCTCTAGGGATGCTATCTTCGACACTATTAATATATTTCCTAAAACATTTGCCACACTCATCCTGAAAGCGTGCTCTGTACAATGAGAAAACCTCATAATCGCTTATGTTCTTGTATCTTTTCCATTTAGCCCAACTTTTCTTCTTGTACTTAAAGATACGAATAAGTGGTCCAGAAAACCACACAGGAAAATGTGTATTCAACGGTCTTGTAAAAGGTATGCGGTTTTTTATTATGTTATAAATATGATCATAGAAGATCCCAACGCAGCTTTCCGCTGGCTGACTTTCTAGTGCCTTATCCCAGTCAACCTGATCAATATCACTGTTTATAAGGGTGTAGTCGGCTTTGTGGTATTTATATTTAGGGGTATACCGAGGATTCAATAAATTGATATTAATATTCAAGGACAATAAGGCATAGAATGGTGGATGGTGAGCATCTGATGGAACGAGATCTTGGTTAGGCTTAAAGATCATGCATCTAACAGTAGATATTAGGAGATCGAGAATACGACCCAGAGAATTTGAAAAGTGATTGCATTGTTGCATACCATGTACTAACAAAAAATCTCTTAGACGATTACAGATAGAGGAGTTGCCACGACAGGTTTGAAAATAATGGTGTGGATCCAGTTGAACCCATTGGGCTGCTGGTATATTATAATCGCCCAATAGTATAATGCTATCAAATTTAGCCTGATTAATCAAGTTGCTTATATTATCAAAGTAGGTATTATAAATTGAGAGTGGTAAATTATTCGGAATGTACGCAGCACATACAAGAGAGTGTGCCAAATTATTACTGCTGGGAATCATAATAGCAATTTGTTCAAGGTGTTTATTCATTCCTCCCAGCTGCGATGAAGGTATGCACACCGCATTGTATTTTCGTAAGATAGCGATTAGTACTCCACCACCTTCAGATTTACCCGTTGCAGTTCTGTCACGGTCACAGCGAAAAACAATGTATCGACTATCTATAAATTCACTATTACTTATCGCAGGTACTAGCCATGTCTCTGTCAATACAATTAAATCATAACAGTTGGACAGAATGTTCATGTATAAAGTGTTTAGTTTTGTACGAATGCCTCTGGTATTCTGGTAGTAAATACTAAAATCATATTTGTTTGAATGATTAGCCATGGTAACTACAATAAGTTATGAAAATAAAATATGTTAATAAAATTAATCAGAAAGAGGAAGCTTAATCTTATGTATATCATTTGCACACTTAACAGCTATGATAGAAGAGGTCTCGGAATATCTTACAAGGATAGTAGAATGCTTGACCCATACGTATTTGTACCCATTCTTCTTAGCCACCTCACGAGTCTCACGCAGCAATTGTTTCTTCGGAAGTGTTAGGTGCTCGTTCAAGTAAATAGGATAAGATGTACCTGCGATGGCTAGGTCACTAGAGGTGAGTCCTTTCTTTTTGCGGCATGCACTTATTATGTTATCCCTCATTACTTTTGATCTAAGTATAGTAATTATATTTTTGGGCCGATTATTAGTTGCTGCATGCGGAACTCGATGAACGGAAATAATGTCCTCACGAGGAATCGGATGGTTAATTATTTTTCCAATGTTTTCTAACAAAGTAATAAGATTCTCTCCTCGCCTCTCGGGGACATTCGAGATTTCTAGGTTGCATTGCCTACCCTGTTGCTCCAAATGATCGATTTTCAATTCAAGGGCCTTGACTGTCTCAGAGTTTACGCTGATAGATCGCTCGCTGATTTTGCTAAGTCTATTTTGAATGTCGTCATAATCGTCGGAAATATGTTGCGTCGCTATTTTTAGCTCGGTAACTTCCGCAGATAAATTCGCCATCGACTGTTTGACTGCGGCATTCTCGGCGCGTAGTTGTTCCATTTCCTTTCTACATTCCTTTACATAAGTCTCAAGATCACCCTTTATTGATGTTATGTTCTTATTAATCACAGCTAACTGGCCTTCCATACTTAATTTCCAATCGTTGAGCGTCTTTTGCAGATCCGCTTGGAAGGAACTATTTTTTTCTAGATCCGCTTTGATAGCCACAAATACCGCCTCATGTTCGCAGTCAGGTTTTTTTCGCTTACGACAAGTAACATTCAAGTCAACATCAGATGAGGAAAGCGTATTTAGTTCCGTGTCAGAGACGGATTGCTCAAATCGAAGCGTAGGTTTAGATTTAGGTGGCGTGCGATTAGTACCAAACATGCTGGAAAGCCTGGCGTTTCTATATAGCAACACAATTAAGCGCACACAGTTGCTAATAATTAAAGCTTAGGCGCTAAAATCTTAAGCGGTGCGTGGTGGTGGGGCGCGCAAAGCGATCCTTGATTTCGATGACTGGTGACTAACCTTGGTGGCGCAACGGGGACACGGCGGACTGCGAATCACGCGTTGTAGGCTCGAGACTGGGAGGCGCGTAGTATGTTCGGAATGTCCGAAAATATTTTCGTTTCTTTCTAGTCCGACCCACTGGGCGGAGCTAGTCCATTAGAGCACCTCAAGATAGAGTGAGAATTGTCTTTCACACTAATTAACCAATCACAATTTTATAACTAATAAGACTGAGTGTTCAAAAAGCAAACAGCAACACGCGTCTACACTGTATCGGATCACACGACGTAATGATTAGTTTATTTCATTTATTATTCGGACTTAACCAAAAATCTTGGGTTATTCTAAGTAAGCCCGGGTTTACTTAATCTTCTAGCTTTACCCGTAACATTTACACCCTTGTTTTTTAGTGCAAGCATTTTATTCAAATAAAACATGTATATGTGGTACAGTTCGTATTAGTAAATTATACAATTGTTTCATATAAAAAAAATACAATAACACACGTAACAATTATTATACGAATAACTGTTAAACAGTACAGAACTATTTTATTTTGTTCATAACTTTATAACATTGTTACGTATACGATCATATCGTCTTACCCTCGACATAATAACTTATCACGTGAGAAATCTACTCAACAAGGCTCTTAATACAATTAAACCAACAAGCGTATAAGTACCTACAAAATATAAACGTACTAACTGTGATTAAAATTTTATTGTATTACCAAGTACATTCATAATGAAAGTGAATTGTTTTGGCTTTCAAAGTAATTTTTAATTTAAAATTTGCATTGAAATTTAAATTACATGAAAGGGATTTTTTTTATAGCGTTGGTAAAAGTCCCTTCTTTTCGTACGAGCGAGTGAGGTACTTATATATTTTTTTAATCGCAAACTATTAAACTGTTTATTTATTACAAGTGCAAAGCTGTTCCCAGCGACTCCGCCCGCGGTACCTAATTTTTTTGTGAAAAATATATAACCTATCTCTCAGGGTGAATGTAGCTTTCTAATGGTGAAATAATATTTGAAATCAGCACGGTAGTTGTTGAGTTTATTCATTACAAACATACACACAAAAATACAAATCGTTCCTCTTTATAATATCAGTGTATAAAACACATTTTAACATTTGATTAACTATCTAGGTACGTATTGTGATATTCATTTTTTGTATTCAAATTGATAAAGTTAATATAAATATATAAAGTAATATGTGATAGTTTAACAATTATCTGTACTAACATTTTTAATAATTTAATCTGTTTTTATTCGATTATTGATGTCATTTAGTATAGAAGCAGTAAGCACATAGATGTAGTACAACATGGAAAGCGTTTTGATTTATATACTGTTACCTTATACTGTTACAATAAACCTTTACTGTTATGTATTATAAAGTTGAAGAGTTTGTTTGTTTGTTTTAACGCGCTAATCTCAGGAACGTCTGTGCCTATTTGAAAAAATCTTTCACTGTTAGATAGCCCACGTATTGAGGAAGGCTATAGTTTGCCGCGGTAACCGGTACGATATAAAACCGGTACAACGCGGTAAATAAATAAATAAAAGTAAATAATATGGTCGTGTAACCGTAACTGTACATTTATATGCGTAGTGCGTACACAAGGAGCAGTCACTTGGCCAATCATTAATATATTATAACAAAAAAATCCCAGCTTGAATAAAATATGACGAATGATTACACAATATTAATATTGTTTATTTAAATCACAAGGTTGGTAATAGCCATTTGCAAAACATTTGGTGAATAGTCATGTGATGCCGACATTGAACAGGTCAAGTCTAAGGCTGCCTCGCCTCGTAAATGTTCCGTAATGCATTGTATGAAGACGTTTGCGTCATAACGCCCTCTGGATATCGATCTCCATTGCATCACTTGGCAATTGGATTAGTGGCCTATAAGTGTTTACTTGAAGTGCGTTGAGATATAGTCATGAGATCACTTGAATTCTATATTTATGTATTCATTTTTTGAGCTAGTAAATTATAATTGGTATCGTAATATTCATGAATTAGGACTGATTTTTTAAAATATTTTAAGTACAGAAATATAACTAAGAGGTAACTTATATTCGAGGAATAACTTTGAAAATTTGTCATATTGTGACAACATTTTGACATAATATTGTGACACAATATTGACTTGTTTTTTCTTTAAAACCTGTCAAAACTTCAATTTTATTTCCCGAATAAAAATTATCTGACGGTGGAAAAATCATCCCTTTTGTATTTCTGTACTACAGTTTTAAGTATTTGCTACCAGATGTAAATAGAATCACCCCAACATCTCCGTAAAATAATATTTCTTTGTTATATTTAAAATGATGTATATTAATTAAAGTTTTACAAATATACCTATACCATTTATACTTGTACAAATATCTTACTACTTATTTTAAAGACTGCACGGATAGCCGAGTGGTATAGGTCACCACGCTAATTACCACTGTGCCGACGTGCTGCGGGTTCGCCCGCGGCACAAGGATTAAACTCCTTAGTGCGGGCGTCGTTTGTTTTAAAAGAAAAAAAAGAAAATAGAAAAGAAAATAATAAAAAAATTTTTTTTAGGTCCAAAAAACGTAAAATTCCAAATAAAATATAGTTTAGAATGAACGTGACTATCAACCACAAGAAGCAGTAAAATCTTCGACACGGCAATTTCATGTCGAAAACTTAGGAAGTTCAAGTTATCCCACGGGCGACACACCAGACCTTGCACAGCTGGCGCTTACATACAGGCTGCCACGACCGATTTGGCGCGATGCCAACACATGTAGACACCTGTAGTCTCTTTGTTAGAAACTTATCTTGGTGGAAAGTATTTGAGGTTATATTAAAAACCCGCCAATGCGAGTGCAAGTGCGAGTCGGACTCGCGCACGAAGTGGTCTGTACTTTAATTTATTATCTGTAATAAAGCAAATAATTATTAAATATTTATTTAATGCTGATTTATAGTTTATTTTTTATTTTCATCTGTGAAAATTTCAACTGTGGCAGACGGACAGACGGACGGACAGCGGATACTGTTAATTATTTTAGTATTTTTTATTAAAGATTTAAATATTCCAAATCTATTTTTATATTTATATTCTACTTAAAATTCACCTATTTACACATTAATTGGATTCATTTTTTAAGGCGCTGTAATCATTAGGATAATGAGGACACAAATATTTTAAATTAAATTATCATTCATGAGATAGTTTTAGATACGTCATTATTTCAACATAATTTCAACACAAAATGAGTCTATTAAGTGTGATTCGCACTGTCAAGGGTGAGGTTCATGGTTCAAATTCTAGGCCAGGTTAAAATACCATCGATTTTATTAAATATATTTAAAGCAGTTTACCATCATACACCAAATCCAACGATTTGCAATAGCAAAAAAAATTGTTATAAACGTGTACCAAAATTTACACTTAAAGTTTTGACAAACATATGTAATGTTTGTCAAAACTTTAAGTATTTTTAAGGATATTAAATAAAAAAAGACAAATTAAAAAAAAACAAAATACACAAAAAACTGAGTACCAATTATACAATACATAAAAAATTACACCAGCGCGGCGCCACTAAAAATGGTGAACAATTTTAATCTTTCATCATTAAAAAAGAATACACAATAATTCAAGGTTTGTAATTTATGTATTAATTAATGATAATAATTTAATTTGCGTAATTATGATGCATTTGTTTTTCATCATATTTGGCAATCCTTTAATTGAATTGTTTAAAAAAAATATGGCAACTGCTTGTATACAACTTTAAAATAATCCTACTATAATATTATAAATGTGAAAGTGTAGTGTGGATGTTTGTTTGTTTAGATGTTTGGATGTGATTTGGATGAATTTTGGCATGCATGTAGCCTTTGACATAGAAAAGAACATAGACCACCTTTTATTTCGTTTCCTTAAGTCGTTCCTGAGGGAACATTGAACATTGTTTCAGAGCTAAGCCGTGGGCAGGCAGCTTTGAAATTTGTTATTTTTCTTTATTACAGCGCAAGCTATAACACGGGTGAATATTTTATTCCATTTTTTATTCTTTCACATTTTTCATTTCTTTTTGGACCCAATTTTGAAGTCCACGCAGACGAAGTCGCGGGCAGAAGCAATTTTTTTTTTAGACCTTACGCCAATTTATACTCGTATATACGCATTGAAATAAAATAGGAAAATACGCATTGCGTCGACCCCATATGAATGGGATAAGGGCAGGAGAAGAAGAAGAACGCCAATTTATCAGATTTTCATACTTCCTACTAAAATTAGCTTTTCTTCTTATTTTTATTGATGAACAACCTGTGCTTATTCCAAAAATATAATGCCTATATAATTATTATATATAACTAGCTTTTGCTCGCGACTTCGTCCGCGTGGAGATTACTCCACGCGGACGAAGTCGCGAGCAAAGTCTGACGGAAGTCATTAGACTTCCGTCAGAATTTGGGTTTTTCACTTAGTTATCGCCTGTTCCATGGTCTATCGATTACATGTGTAAACAAACATTAAAAAAATCAATTTTTTATTATATTAGAAATATGTCTCCATGAAATCATGGTCTAAAAAATGCTATGTTCACTTATACATATGCTATGCTCACTTGCTTCACTGGTGGAACCTACATACAAAGATTTAAGTGAATCCATTGAGAAATAAACATTTTCAATTTACCACCCTTTTCTCCCCTTTGGGGGGGAATTTCCAAAAATCCTCTCTTAGTGGTAGCCTACTCCTCCCAACAAACACACATGCCAAATTTCAGCTCTTTACGATCAGTTGTTTCGGCTGTGCGTTGTCTGTCATTTACCACCCTTTTCTCCCCTTTGGGAGGGAATTTCCAAAAATCCTCTCTTAGTGGTAGCCTACTCCTCCCAACAAACACACATGCCAAATTTCAGCTCTTTACGATCAGTAGTTTCGGCTGTGCGTTGTCTGTCATTTACCACCCTTTTCTCCCCTTTGGGGGGGAATTTCCAATTATCCTCTCTTAGTGGTAGCCTACTCCTTCCAACAAACACACATGCCAAATTTCAGCTCTTTACGATCAGTAGTTTCGGCTGTGCGTTGTCTGTCATTTACCACCCTTTTCTCCCCTTTGGGGGGGAATTTCCAATTATCCTCTCTTAGTGGTAGCCTACTCCTTCCAACAAACACACATGCCAAATTTCAGCTCTTTACGATCAGTAGTTTCGGCTGTGCGTTGTCTGTCATTTACCACCCTTTTCTCCCCTTTGGGGGGGAATTTCCAAAAATCCTCTCTTAGTGGTAGCCTACTCCTTCCAACAAACACACATGCCAAATTTCAGCTCTTTACGATCAGTAGTTTCGGCTGTGCGTTGTCTGTCAGTCAGTCAGTCAGTAACGGAAGAGTTTTATATATATAGATAATACCGGCCTATAAATGTCTCACAGCTGGGCACAGGGCTCTTCCCATATAGAAAAGGAATGAGCATTGATAATCGAGCTTGCTCATTGCGGGTTGGCGATTTCAGATTCCAATTTTGAAAACCAGGTTTTCCAAATGATGTTTTTCTAGTTATGTCATGTCAATGTAGAGGTCCATGAGAGGAGCCTCCACGAGCGGATTTAACATATATCGTACTGCGACCCTGAACAGCTAGCACTCGGTAACAGTCTAGCTGACTAATCCTTTCACCACGATGGTACATCTAAATGTAGTTTTTGTAGTCAAGCACAGCATATAGCTAAAAACTTAGCAGCACTGACTGTAGTCCCTATATCGGTAAATCACATATACATAAGTAGTTAATCTTTACATAGTATAAACAACGTCACCCCGGCTGACTGTCCGCTTGGATCTTCTAAAACTACGCAACTGATCTTAATGCGTTTAGGCGCAATTGGTCCAATTCGCGATTGGACCAATCCACCATATTCGCGATTGGTCCAATTCGCAGTTGGTCCAATTCGCGATTGGTCCAATTCGCGATTAGTCCAATTCGCGATTGGTCCAATTCGCGGTTGGTCCAATTCGCGATTGGTCCAATATAAAGGTATTTCCAAAAGTAAACAAAATGAAATTTTTATGTACAAATATTGTACTATGTATATTTATTCATAATCATATTATAAGTCATATTATCTCGTGTTTCAAGCTCCTATCAATTAGTAGTTTTGTACATTTGTACCAATCAACAAAATAAAAAAAAAGTACTATAATCGTACCTTCGTGATTATTATTTTATCAGATCTTTCATCAAATATATGATAAAAAGATGGTTTTTCTCTTGCTTATCTCAATAAGATAAGGGAGAAAGAACTATCCATTTTAAACAGAATTATAAATTATTCAAGTACAGAGCTCAAATGCAACGACTAATGCCACAATCTCAAAACCACATAATACAATATGACAGATTTGTTGTGACACACACCAATTATTTTACTACCTACCCTCAATTCCGGCGATATTCCTGTGAGTTTTGTTTTTGTAACCGATAATGCAGTAATCATGTATTAATGAAAATATTAGAAATTAGATTTACATTAAAATAAATTATTTTTATACATTTTTATCATATTGATATTTTGTACTAATACAAATTAATTATATATTCAGCTTTATTATATTAGCATAGATTAATTATTGATAGAATGTTAAAAAACGTATCGATGCACGATAATTATAATAAACTCTATCTATCTGCCTGTGTGTCTGTCTGTCTGTTTTGTCTGTGTCACGTGTGTGTCTGTCTCTCTGTCTTTGTCTGTCTCCTGTCTGTATGCCTGTCAAACGGGCGGAGCCGTGGGTAAAAGCTAGTATATACATATATTGTATAATTTCGGAAACATTGGACATTGCCATTTTGGACCAACCGCGAATTGGACCAATCGCGAATTGGACCAATTGCGAATTGGACCAATCGCGAATTGGGTCAACTGCGAAATGGACCAATCGCGAATTGGACCAACTGCGAATTGGACCTTTTTTTGAACATTGGACCAATCGCGAATTGGACCAATCGCGCCTAAACGTCTTAATGCAGTCCAGCAGCAGATGGAGTGATTCAGGAGGAAGGTTTTTGAATAGATATAAGTTACATTTTATAACCACAAGGTTAGCAAACCCATGCAAGGCCAGGGCCGGTCCGTTAGTACTGAATAAATGAATATTTCTCATATGCAATGAAGATATTGTAAATAATGATCGACAAGACAAAGCAGCGTCCATTCAAGAATCAGCAGTAGCCTAATTGCTAGGCGATCGGACTTGCGATCATGTGAATGTGAATTCGAATCCCACCCATTGCACTAACGACGTTAACCCACTCGTAACACAAGCATTTATACCAGGAGGAGGACGAGAGTGTTAATGTGCGACCAACATTGCTATAAAGCGTTTAGAAAAAAAAAGTAACAGAAGAAACATGAAAAGCCCCAGTTCGTGCTAAATACAATTATGTTACCACTCCAGTTCCAATAAATACGTACATACCCAGATTTTCAAGTCCCATAAGCCAATAGACAATCAAGCAGTGAACAGAAGCTCGCCTTCCGACGTCTTAGGTCGCTCATTTCCGCGCCTTACCGCCTACTTCCTACAAACACAATTTATTCCCATTCAATAGATGTTATTTCAACAAATAGATTAAATAGAATAGTATAGGTACTAATAATGTCCTTCTGACCGAATCATCTTGAATTTTTCTTCTACTTTCTATTTTTGGCACGACATGGGAGTCGACGTTAATTTATTTAAAAAAAAAAGCTAACTACGTGTAGTAATGTGATTTGCACATTACTAGTATTCTTTTTAACCCCTCTTGGTAAGCTAAATACTTGTCTTCCGCGTGGGTTCACGTCGGAAGTGCAATGGGTGGGATTCGAATCCACTACGACATGGTCGGAAGTCCGATGCCCTGCCATTAGGCTACCACCGCTTGCGACCACTAGACCAACAAATCTGTCAAGAAGTTAATAAACCACATCATCATCTCCCTGCTCTTTTCCTTGTCTATGGAGTCGGGGTTATGCGTATTTTCCTTGCATTCATTCACGAGTATTAATTGTCATCGCAGCGTCCGCTCCTTTTGTTCTCCTATTATTATCATCTTTAACACAATCCATAAATCTCTTTTTTTGTCTTCCTCTGATTGTATACCCATCCACAGTTATACTCAAAAGGTATACTTACTACAAAGTTCCTTTATCTAACGAATATTATACCCTATGATCTTTGTATAAATATGGATATACGATGTGAGCTGCAAAAGGTGCTAATTAATTAGTCCTTATCAGACCCTTTTGTTACACACAATAAGTAGTACCCTTCTCTATTCATACCTGAGACCTTTGATACCTTTTGGATGTGGCTATTTATAACTTACTAATATTCAACAATTTTCCAACTGAGAATGGTTTATTTAATACTGGGATAATGATGAATCATTTTAATTAACAGTTTGAAAATAAAAAGAAATATACCTACTTACTTGAAACCGATAGTACTCAACTTAAATCTCATGAATAAGCGCCCTGTTAACGGTCAAAGGTCATTGGGCATTTATGACCCACTTTTTGAAAGTTCGCGTACACAGACCAAATCAGTATTAAATTGAAGAATTCAATCCTACTTTTCAAAATATGTATTTTTTTAAGTATCCGCTGGGAAAATAAAGTTATTTAACATTTAAAAAGTTAATAAAACAGAAGTTTTTTACTTTTAGCGTTGTGAAAACGTGTCGTTCAGTCACTATAAATGTTAGCTGTCAGATTATGTGATAAGGCATAATTTGAACAGGCAGAGAGTAGCGTTCGTGCAACTCGACGGAAACGATCCGGATTTTGAAGACTTTCCGCGCCTTACATATGAAGAATTAATGTTATTTACGTTGGGATCGTACTACTTGAGATTCGCGAGGTCAGATTGCCACGAGCACATGCGTTTGAATGGAGTATACCACATCGAAATATACCGAAACCAAGAAATGATCGAAAACAAGATACTAATAAGAGGCCGAATTCAGTCGCGACACGTCCCTAGTAAACAATATTATACTTATATTTTAGTAGATCCCAATCGAATTGGAAGAAATGGCATTGATCAGTATTACTGTTCGTGTATACACGGCCGCCGCACTGTTGGAAGCTGTGCGCATGTTGTAAGCATAGTTTACTTTATATCATGGGCCAGGCATCAAGATGCAATAGATGCACCTGCAGCCTTTTTAGATGAAATAACAACAGATTTTGATCAAGCAGAATAAAAATATTATTTAATTAGAACTGGATTTATTTTCACGCCCCTTAAATAGTTTAAAACAACTGCTTTAAAAAAAAAATTACTAAACTTCCCGTGGGAATATCCCCATGGATAATTATCCAATGCCACTTAGGGATGACTAGCTTTCAAAAGTATTTTTGATATCAGTCCAGTAGTTTTGAGTTAATTTGTTACAAAAATGCCTTAATTATAATAAATAGATTTTCTCAATTATCCCATGGCCCACAAGAATGCGACCCGTACCACTGGGTTGCAGATACATTTATCTAAATACCTTGCCCTATTTCATTTGTGTACGCCTTGGGTCAAATGTCCGAACAAAATGCCCAATGATCTTTGCTTGACGAATTAGTTTATCAAAAATTGAAAATAAATTGTTCATACAAACATACTTAAGTCACGTGACCTGTCACTTTGTATGAATATTTCATTTTCAATTTTAAGATTTCAACCTATGCTCCTTGAGGAAAGCTGTTCAGTTTTATGCACCTGATTACCTCGTAGAATATACGCACTCCATAAAAAATTATCCTGTATAAGAGAGCAACTCAGAACAAGTCTATTATCACGTGATTATTAATTATCAGCCAGCGAGGCTTGCCTTCGCTCCACTTGTTCTTATTTCCGCTCGACACAGCTTCCGCCCACTTAATGAGCTATATCCGTACTAACGTGTAATTGCTATTATTATTCATAATTGACCTTTTATTAGTAACGTGTAGTTTATCATGGTACTAGGTAGGTATACATACTTACACACATATCTTGGAACATTTCACACACGGCCATCAGATACCAAACTAGGCGGAGCCTGTACTGTAGCAACCAGACAACTGATAAACATACTTATATATTTCTAAATACATACACATTCTAGATAAATAACACCCAGACACAGAAAAAATGGCCGTGCTCATCACATAAATATTTGTCCTGAGTGGGAATCGCACCCCCGACCTCCAGCTTAGCAATCAGGGTCACTTACCACTGAACCAACAGGCCAGTCAAGTTATAGTCGTTAATATATCAGTTGTTGGACCACCGATGCTGTATATACCCCTAAATACTAAATTTATTCGGATATATTCGGAAATAGTTAACTAGTTTCTAATTCGAATAAGGTCTTTAAAAATAGGCTTTATTCTTGTCTGCGTCCTATAAAAACACCGAAGTTAGGTCGGCTAAGTATTTATTTTTATCACAGCTTAAGCTATTTTTACATTTGTTTCGAAACGAGAAAAGAAAGCAACGAACTATTAAGGAAAGGTCTTTTAATTATCAATAATTTTGCAAGTTGACAAAGTACTTACATACACCATAAATCAATTTGAATATAAAAAAATATTTTTGTGAATACATTCCCTACCTCTCAAAATATACTAGTTCGACAACGTACCAAGCCTCACGGACTGTGAAACATGACCCCACCCACGTCATAATAATCAATACCACCAACAGTTTTAAACGAAACGAATGCACGTTTCAATCCAACAAAATAGAACACAAAACCTCAAAACTGACTATAAACAAACTCCATTCAATTGTTTCCGACCTCTTTCTATATTTAGTCCCAAACAAAAATAGAACAATTTTATTACACAAACATTTTATAAAAGTATGGCATTCAATTGTTTTTCAACTCTTCCATATTCATTTGAATTTAAAATGGTACATTCATTACATAAGTACGAAAATAGATTTTTATATAAGCAGGTACATTTTGTATTGTAGTTTACGTAACGTACCTATGTTCGGTGGATTTACGAAGTACGGCCAATGCCCAGCCGTGAGTGAATGCAGGTCAAACGATGTACTAGTATACAAGTATACGTTGGATTGCGACGTATTACGTGTGCCTACATCTTACAAGGTGAATATGTGGACAAAGAATTAAAAAAGCTTAGTTTTTTTAATTCTGTTGAAGGTATAATATTATAAATAATGTACATACTTATAACAGTACAATAGATAAATATAATTTTGAAATATTAGTGATGTATGGTTCAGAATGCTGGGCAGTGAAAGGGACTGATGAAAGACGATTGCATGCAGCGGAAATGAGAATGCTTCGAAAGATGACTGGAGTGACGAGATTAGATAGGATAAGGAATGAGTATATTAGAAGAAGCTTGAAAGTAGCGCCAGTGAACGAAAAGATAAGAGGTAAGCGTTTGTCGTGGTATGTACATGTTATGAGGAGGGATGAAAGTCACATAACTAAACAAGTTATAGGTATGACTGTGTTATGGGTATATAAGCGGGAGACCGAAAAAGAGATGGATGGATTGTGTGAAAGATGATATGAGAAAGAAAGGAGTGGATGCCGCGATGACGAGTAATAGAGAGGAATGGAAGGAAAATACGCATTGCGCCGACCCCATATGAATGAGATAAGGGCAGGAAGAAGAAGAAGATAAATATTATTATCATGGTAAAATAGGTCTTGTATAGGTATCGCCCTGCAGTGAAAGAAAGTTGATTATATTCATATTCGTATTGTATTGACGCAAGCAAATAATCACCCACGAAACTCACTTCAATTTCGCTCACAATTTCCGTGAGGATTTCGCATGATCTAAAAAGAAACGAATTGAGGCTTCACCCAGATTAAACAAGCACACATACGCAAGTTTTTAATTTTTTGACCCAGATTCTTGGACTCACTCAGATTTAATCTATTTGCACGTCCTCAGACCTCAGGACGTGATGTAAATAAACCAGTAATTTTGCGACATCCCCATTTTGGACCAACAGTGAAATAAGTTTACTTACCTACTCAAACGCTTTGGATTGTTAAGTAATTGTGTCGAGTCAGATTAGCTGACAACAAAGGCAATATATCCTCGTGGATTATTGCATTAAAATGTATAAAGTTTTTTTAATAAATATTAAACTTAAAACTAAACTACAAATATACAAAAACGGACGGGCCTGTTGGTCTAGTGGTTAGTGACCCTGACTGCTAAGCCGGAGGTCGTGGGTTCGATTCCTACCCAGGACAAATCTTTGTGTGATGAGCATGATCATTTGTTCTGTGTCTGGGTGTTATTTATCTATAATATGTATATATTTAGAAATATATAAGTATGTTTATCAGTTGTCTGGTTACCATAGTACAGGCTCTGCCTAGTTTGGGATCAGATGACCGTGTGTGAGATTGTCCCAAGATATTATTATTATTATTATAAAAAAAAACTAAAATATACTTATGACTCGTTTACAAAAAAGGATTCAGCATTATGTAATCCTAATGTTAAAATAACTAAACGACAATTCTCAAGTTATTATTTAACCGTACCTAGTGCTAGGTTATTGTTGAAAAATACTTATGACTTCATTGAAATCATCTTTCTCAAAACAATTATGTTAAATATATCTACATTAAATTCTCTTTAACTTAATTATTTCTAAGTAACATGATTAAACCTTTTTCTCAATTATTGGTATACTAAATAAACAAACTTCCGGGAACACGCGAAGTTTTGCTTTTAATTCAAAGTTGAAGAGTTCAAAAGTGGGTTCACAACTTTTATTAAGATAACAATACCTTCACTTTTTAATTAAAATGTTTAAGAATGTTGTTGGGAAAAGAATCTATTAGTACTTGAATAGGTACCTACTCAATACGACTGTGTATTTGTATGTTTGTTACGTGATATCTCCGGAAATTGAGAATCGATAAAAATATTTCTGTATTCGATAGGTATACGCATTAAGTGGTCCCATATAAGAATCATTATAACCTATTCGGTAGTTTAGATAAAATCAAAATTATCGGAAAATTACCAACAATGTCTAAACAAAGCGTAGGTACCTGCAAACTTTACTATAATTAATACGTGTAATCATTATGTGATTCTTTCATTGTTGAGATCGCAATAAATAATATTAAACACGTTATAATAACAACAGTAACATTCACATATCCTGTGCCTTTTAAATGTCAAAACAATTAATAAAAAATAACAAGTCGTTTCTTATAACATTTAGTAAACATATTTATTATGTTTGTATGAAAAGATGATTTTAAATTCTAAGATTGCGACCTATGTTCCTTTGGGAAGCTTTATCAGTATTATGCACCTGATTACCTCGTTGAATATCCGCACTCCTTTTAAATGAATCCTGTATAAAATTTCGACCATTCATCAAAGAAATCAACTCAACCTAACGCGGTCCACAGCTGGACATCGGCCTCTCCATAGTTGCGCCCCAACACCCGGTCCTCCGCCTTCCACATCCAGTCCAACCCAGCTACCTTTTTCAGGTCATCAGTCCATCTGGCTGGGGGGCGTCCTACACTTCGTTTGCCCATCAAAGAAAACATGAATTAAAATCCTTATCGCTTCACCAGTTGAAATGATCTCACACAGATCGAAAACGCAATAACAAGTACTCAAAGGGCCAATAAATCTGAGATAATGATCGCCAATCATAACCCAGTCATGTGACTAGTAGTTACAACATCTTCGGAACACGATGTATCTCTGTTTTGTGTCGATTGCAACAATAGAAACCTTGGCATTACCTTAGCTGAACGGTATATTCCACTTTGGTTGGTAACTTCGATCACGAGGTGGATTTTTGAGTCTCCTCATTTGATCTCGAAAACATTTCACCCAGGTGATATCACCCAGCTGATATCACACAGGTGAAGTGAAATGATAATACTCGAGTATTGTCTAGACAAATGAATTAGAAACAAATCTCTAAGAAGGTGTTATTCGCATTTTTAGAAGTATATTATTTTGTCATCTAATACGAAACAGAAATCTGGAAGATGATTTAAACTTGCTTTGATATATTTGGTCGTGGTGGTCTAGAGGGTTTAATAACGGATTTATGTGCACAATGCTGCAGGCTCGAGCCCATCACAAGCAATTTCCAAAGTTACTGTCAAAGTTATATTTAATTTCTTAATTATTCTAAGACATTATAGACAATCGGTGAAGGAAAACATCGTGAGTAAACCTGGATTTCAAAAATTTATATCTTAAATATCTTACCCGCTATTCCCAAACGTGCTGATCGATCCTCGTTCTCTATACCATTGTCCCAGCAGTGAGACAATTTTAAGCATTATAATTATTATTTTATAAATAATATAAAGTATATATAAAGACTTTCTGTGTATATAAAGAGGGTATATACTTTGAATGTGCCCAGCCGATATCGATAAATTTGCATAGAGCAATCACAATTCCATGTAATCCTATAATTTTATTCGCTATATTAACTATCCAATCTCATTCGCAGCGAGATAGAATTTATTAGTATTGCGTATTCTATTACTGAATAGCTATAAACGACTAGTTATTACCAGTATTACTCAAATAAGTAAAACTTAACAGTGATAGCAATTGCAAATACAACTTCATTAATATTAAATGAAGCATAAAATTTATTCGAAATATTTTAATGAGGAAAAAAAATGTTTATTTTTAACAACAAAAAAACGAGAAGCCTAGAAAAAATATTAATTATAGGTTTGATTCTCTGTGACTTGAATGCTTTCACGCCATCTTTAATTTAGGTACCGTTGTGTTAGTAGATGCAAGACTTCGTAAATATATTAACAATATTTATTCAAATCCTTGGCAAAATCAAATAAAAGATAATATAAACCAGATTCCCATTAAATAAAAATGACCTATCACGAGCAAAGATTTGAGTGTAAGATTATTCGACAAATATCCTTTATCAAAAGGCGAACAACTCGATTCAGTATCGTAGACGAATTGTTGCTAAATGCTACAATTAGTATTAAGTTGATCTCACGCGCCTACAATATAATTTAAGGCCAATCAAGATAGTCTGTACCAAAAAACAATACAGCAATTAAATTCTTGCGTAAATTTTCTTCAGATTGTTTTAATAAACGCTGACTTACATACATGGTTGTCGAAAAAATAAAACCAAATTTTAGTTTCCTCTGATTTGGATTTATTAAATATTAACAATCGAATTATACTTCCTTCGAGGTCACATAAAAGAAAAATTATAGCAGTAAGTTTACTATGAGGCCCTCCTATATCATAAGAATCTAACCTATCACTTAAGTACAGTATAATGTACACCAAATCGTTACAAATACATCCAGTTCGTTGAGTTCAGTCAATAAATCCAGTCCTTCGACAAATTTTGCATATTCTGCATCAACAGAGAACTTGATAATATAATTCAAGTTTTTCAATAGCAATTTTACATTTGTATATTTTTTTTTCTATCCAGATCTCAGTCTTTCTCTATGACGACTTGGGACAAATGAATCTTTTCTTCTGTAATATTTGGTAGTGTGTTTGGGAAAATGAGTGGTATCCCTCAGAATTTTTACTCTATTACCGTACCGTTGTCTTAGGATTTGGACGAAATCTCTAGTTTCTCCTTCCGATGTGGTTTCCCAAGTAGATGGCAAGGAGCAATTCCCAAGATAGCAAGGATTTAAAGTTGTAGTAGGGCCGTGTGGTGTAGTTGTTACTTCAGGAATGTTAGTGGTTTCTGTCGAATAAATAATAGTTGTAGTAGTAGTTATATCAGTACTTGTTTCAGGGTCTTCTTCGGTCTCCGATGAATCTCCTGTTTTTGATATTTGACTTTCCTCTGGACTTATTTCAGTAGACGTCGGCGCTACAAATATAGTAGAAGTATCAGATTTATCAGTTGTTGTTTCAGTAACTTCTAAAGAAGTTCTAGAATTAGTAATAGTTACTTCTGGTGGCTTAGTAGCCTCAGTCGTTGGTGGTTCAGGCGAGTATGCTGCAGTCGAAGGCATTTGATGTTCCGAGTCATGTTGTGTACAGCGACCATTACACTCTTGAATTAATACTTCCTTATATGCTTAAATTAGAAAATTCATATCAATTATTAATAAATAAAACTTAAATAATGTTTTGAAACTTTGGAAAAACACAACACTTAGCCACTAGCTTAGCATTACCTTGTTTCAAAGCTGGTCTAAAATTATAGCAGCAATAGTTTTGGAATCCATAGATTGATTATTGAGAACATAGATTTATGGATTAGCAATATTAAAACAAAAGGAGTTATTGTACGATTACGTGTAAAAGTGATGACGAAGACGGATGACCACTAAAATTGAGCAAAGCTGCAAGAAGCAGAATATATAAATGGTGACAATGTAATACTTACACTTGTCATTTTCACAATTATATTCATGCATATCACAATCATCTAAGAACAATCTCCAATTGGAATCATTCTCGTTGTATCCACACGTTGGATTCCAGGTATGGTTGCAGGTTTTAGACAAAATACATTCATCTAGATTCTGTAAATAGAAATCAGAAGAATAATTCTATTTTATTATTCTACAATATTATATTAGATTGGTTACCATACCCCGATAAAGTGCTGTGTTGTAAATTGAATGGACACGAAAACTGCAAAATATAAAGGTTTTTATTAAGGAATTTTACTTTTTAATCTGTATTTGTATCCTCCTATGGTTGTTTAACAGAAATTTAAAAGTATTATGTTTCATATCCTTCTCTTACAAATTCTTCAATATTTGATCGTATATTTTATTTTTTAGAATTCTTTATGTGTAACGGAATACAATACTGTATTTTTGGTATATTTACGTGGCTGCCAAAAGTCGCATTTGTTTAACTGGGTGTATATGCAACTAAGACTATACTTGTCCACCCATGTGAACAAATTACACTAATTTTAATCAACTCATTTCATCTGGGTGACATGAGCTAGGTGAAATGTTTCCTGGGTGAAATTAAATATCAAAAACATGAGACTAAAAAATCCACATTGTTCACCTTGGTGATATCACCGAAAGTGGAATACCGCATACTGTAAAAAATAACTAACGATGCACGATTCAACAGAACATTGTTTAACGTTACTTATTTTGCTATGAACCCTGTGTACCTCTTTTGCTGAAAAACAACATTATCAATTATACTTACGCAATGCTACCAAAATTTCACGCAACATTTTTTAAGGTTAATTTACTTTCTTCGATTGAATTTTTATCATATCTCAAATACTACTAAAACAAATCGTGTCCATTCAATTACATCATTATCGTTACGCTTGTGTGAAATCAATTCCACCCTATCGTTACTTTAAAACCGTGGAAAATGAAATAGTATTATTTCAGTGTGAAATGTAACAGTGATTTTATGGCGCGCAATAAAATATACGAGTAAAAATATTGTTACTTGTCAGCTAAAATTTATGTTTCCTTTGAGGAACGTGGACTTGCTTTGATAAGCCTATCTTAAAGGTAATCTAATGCTAAGAACCAGAAAATATGAAAGTAGATATACATCTACGTCATTGTTATTAATTTAGCAAGTACTAGCTGTAACCCGCGACTCCTTCTATGAAGGTGTCGAAGTAATTAGGCTCCTAACAATCTCTGCACCAAATTTAATTTAAATTGGTTCAGTAGTTTAGACGTGATTGCAAAACACACAGACACAGACGGACAGAATTAATTTCGCCATCGTAACATTAGTAAGGCATACGCGCTCTTGAGAGATTTCTTTTATCAGGAATCGCGGGTTCGAGTCCTGCCAGAACTTAAACATTTTTCTTTTCTATACGTTTTTAATCTGAAAATGTTTCCGTCGCTCGGTATCCTGGCGTCTGGACTAGTTCATAGCTTTCCGATGACGACAAAATGGCCTTGGAAAATTCTTACGAATCTTAGAACCCTATTATTAACACCCTTATTTGCCCCTATAATTTTGCTTATGTTTTTCCTCCATCTCCTGAAGATAGAAATATCCCATACCAATCTCGTTTCCGAAACGTTGTGATTAAAATTATTGTAGATGCAATTACAAAAACAAATGAATAATATAATTAATAAAACAACGGTTCCAAGAAGATTTTTCTATGTCTTCCTTTAAGGTTTCTTGCAATCCTTGAACTACGATGATAATTCATTAGCGACCTATTGAAGTTTGTATAAAATCAAGAAACTTATTTTCATGTGCAGTTTCGTTACGATGGTATTGAATTGCGAAATGGAGTTCCGATTGCATATGATCCTCAATTTTCTTTTTTCTACATAGCTTCGGAATTTTAGGGGTGTTAAGCAACGTACATTTTTACTGCACTGCACTATTCCTATTTCGTCTAATTTCTATTTATTTCTTTGTATTTATTAAAAAAGAGACGCTCAGTTATATATTCTCACTTTAATAGATACCTAAATTTAATTATCGTCTTCAGGGTTTGATTGTTATCTAGAGACAGGTCTTAAATACAAAATAAAGAAACCAAAATACTTCGCTGTCGAGTTTACATCATATAATATATGCAAGTGCTGCCATATGACCAATACTAGTTCACAAGAAAAGGGTAACAATAAAACAAAGCTTAACAAAATCTATTTTTCTATTTATTCTAAGAAATCCGAGTCTGCCTTCGTCATAGCAGTGGTAGTCGGCGCATATCCTTTGATCACCTTAAAAACTTTCTTCCCGTCTTTAATTACTGCGATCTTGCTCAATATAACTGTCCCGATGGTGGCTGTTTTTATAACCTGTTAGCAAATAACATACGTTTAACCTTTGCACTTGGTACTACACCTCGGGACTCCGAGGTCACTCTCCAAAGTCGACGGCAACGTAAAGGGTCTGCTAAGCTTCGTGGAGGAGTCGGGGTGGCTAGAGTAGTGCAAACACCTTCTCAACGCTAAACAGGCAGAAATCTAGCCCGCGTTTACCTATACCTATAACCTTTGCATTTCCTGTTGAGAATAAATACCAGCCAAGGAAGCTATCAGTGGACCTAACATTTTATTTTTTGGGATAAAATTAATACTTGATAGAGTGCTATTAAATTCATTAATGTCGTGGTGGCCTAACGGTTCAATGACCAGATTCGCATGCATATGGTTGCAGGTTCGAACTGTGACTTTTTCAAAGTAACATGTACTTTCATCATTCTAAGACATCATTGACAAACGGTGAAGGAAAACATCGTGAGGAAACCTCGATTTCAAAGTATTGGAATCTGAAATCGCCAACCCGCAATGAGCAAGCGTGGTGATCAATGCTCATTCCTTCTCTATATGGGAAGAGGCCTGTGCCCAGCAGTGAGACGTTTATAGGCCGGTATTATTATAAATTCATTAATAGAACCTACTTCACCCACAGCATTTTCTTTCAAAACATTCTGATTCGAAATCTGTCTCCGAAAATAGTCTTCATCTGCCTAGCCTTTTCCCAAGCTATGTTGGGGTCGGCTTCAGCTGAGGCGGTCTTACCGGATTTTACATGGGGCGGCTGCCTATCTGACCTCCACAACCCATTTTATGGTAATACAGTATCCCGTTGTAAGACTGGTTGGCAGAATTGTAATGACTTAACGACTGTCAAAGATCACCGTATGATAGTCGGGACCAAAATAGATATCTCCGAAAGCGACCGTATTTTTAATCTAAAGAATTCTTTCAAGCAAAGTTCTACGTCCATTCTGGCTTCCTTAGTTAATTGGTCGGCAGACAACTGGAGCACTTTACGCTAACCGCCAGTTGAAAGCAATAAACTCTCAATAAATCTGGGTCGAGGTACTAATGACTAACAGAAGGCAATTACTTTTTAACTTAGCCAATATTTATTTTATGACTTCTTTAAATAAACATTAAAATTCCATACGTCGCCAAGCGAAATTTAAAGACTATGACACACTTTGCGACAATGTTTTTATGTAATACGTTAAATTAGTGCAAACAAACTCATTCGACGGGTTTTTGGCTGAGTACAAGCTGAAGTTTGGCACTCGTAGTAATCCTACTTCCTACTAATATTATAAATGTGAAAGTGTGGATGTTTAGATGTTTGAATGTTTGTTACTCAATCACGCAAAAACGGCTGAACGGATTTGGATGAAATTTGCCATGCATGTAGCCTTTGACATGGAAAAGAACATAGGCTACCTTTTATCCCGATTCCTTAAGTAGTTCCCGAGGGAAAATTGAAAGTTGTTTACGAGCTAAGCCGTGGGCAGACAGCTTTGAATCTTAGTATTTTTCTCTATTACAGCGCAAGCGCAAGGGTGAAAATTTTATTAAATTTTTCATTAATTTCACATTTTTAATTTCTTTTTGGAACCAATTCTGAAGTCCACGCAGATGAAGTGGATGGCAGAAGTTAGTATATAATATATCAGAAGTGGGATAAATCCTACCCTTTCATTAGAACAATAAACATTTTCAGAATTACGAGAATTAGAATTTAGAATAGAATTTGACCCATATATTAGCGAATCCATCGGCTTTGCACGGGTGTGAGAAAACTCGTGCTCTAGAATCGCTATATCTATTGATGATAATCGCATTAAAAATCTGTTGCGTTGTTTAATCGATTGGAGCTTAAAAACAGTAGAAGGGATGAAAGATAGTAGATTGGTCCCGGTTCAGACGTTAATCAACAAGGGTCAATCTAATCAATCAAGAGGGTTACCCTTAATTCTATATACCATCTTACAACTTAGACAGTCTTTTAAAACACTTCATATATAATGTACAGAAAGGTATGGTTCTATATACTAATACACCCTATCTTTAATCAACGGAACCAAAGAAGAGCCTAACATTAATGAATTTATTATTAAACAAAACGGCATAAACCAATTACACAATTTAAGACACTACAAATACATAATATAATATAAGATACGCATCAAACATTCAGAGAGTAGCAACTTTCATCCTTAAGCAAACAAGTTGTATTATACAACCACTAAAACAAACATAAGTGACACAAAAGGAAACCAATACATAATAAAATAGCAGGATTAAGAACTAAACTGACCTGTTTCGTTGTTCTAATTGTAGTTAATTTTCGAGTAGTCCTTTTTGTAGTTCTAGGAGGCCTCAATTGCCGACGATTTGGCTTTGGTTTCGGCTTTGGCTTCCATTTAGGCTTATTGTTATTTTGTCTCCCTCTCATACACGGGCTGCAAGGCGTAGTCTTTTTCTTTCTCCCTTTTTCTGGTGTGTACCTCCTCCTGCCGTTTGGTGATTTTGGTGTTGGTGTAGGTTTCGTAGTTGGTGAGTAAACTATTCTCCCATCCGCTCTGTATAAGTAGTTGCCCTGTCTGAGCATCTTTTGGGGAGGTAGTGTCGGGCAAGTCACAGGTCCAAAGCAATCAGAGTAGTTCACTATTAAGTATTCTGAAAAGGTTTATACCACTTAATACCTTTGTGTTTTGAATCTGTCCCCTTAGACAAGGTACATTTCTACATACGTTATCGCTGATCGAATCGCTCCAAAGTATGAAAGTGACTAGTCTTAGTCACGTGACTTATCGAAGAGAAATGTAATCTCCGTATTTTACGTCATTTAGGCGTTTTCTATTATCGTTAACGGGTCGGAAATGTACCTTGCCTAAGGGGGCTGCTCAGCAGGGATTTATTAGGAATAGCATAATGGTTGGTACGTGGGATCTTTTCAGAACAAAATATTTGTTATTATCTACATTTCGAGCATATCCCATGAATGGGATCAGAATTAGGGATCCGTTCGGAACAAGCCATCCAATTTCACTGAATTCTAGTTGACTTTAACTACTAACACTCGAAAATAGACTTGATATCGTCAATCGGTCACCATGCTTCCTGGATTTAAGTATCGTTCTAGTTTAGTTCGTGTTTTTTTAAATCTTACTAGCCATGTGAGTTTCACATTACTGTATTCTTGTAAACCCCTCATGCTAAGCCTAATGCTTGTTTTACGAGTGGGCTCACGTCGGTAGTGCAATGGCTCGATTTTGAACCGGCAACCGCATGATCGAAAGACCAACGCCTTGCCAATAGACTACTGGCGCTTAGTTTAAGCTTAATATAAAGTTACTTACTGTTATCATAATCACAATTATACTCATAAATATCACATTCGTCAATGAACAGTCTTGTATGAGATATCCTTTCGTCTTCCGCACATTCTGGAATCCAGGTGTGATTACAAATGTCTGCTAGCAGGCAGTCGCTAAGGGGCTGGAAACAGAAACTTAAGATGAAATGTGTTCTAGAGCAGTAATTCCCAAACTATTCCAGATGGACCCCTAGGCAGTGGCATACACACAGATATTTAAGACAGGATATTCACAAAGAAAATCCTACCTATTTCAGCTTGTTGTACCTACCCTAACCACTGATGCAACCAACAACTCTAGAAAGGAAATCAATTTATTTCTACAATTTATTTAGAGTCTATATTTATGGGACTACAGGGTATGCAATGCTTATTTGCCGCTATGCTGTGCACGCCTCATGGGAGACTCGACGCAGGCATGTCAAAAAATGGGTGTTCACTATCAATTATTAATACTTTTTGTACGAAAACTGTTAATTCATGGTTGGAACACACTCACAGCAAATATAACATCAACATTCGGCTAATATAAAATCAACATAATTATATTTGGGACCACTGAAACGGGCTATTCTTTGAGAGAGTTTAATAAGAAATAAAATTCTGGAAACCTCTGTTTTAGAGGTTTCATCTCTTGATATTCGTTTAGCTTAAAAGCTTCGAGATACGAATCGTAAAAAATATATTTAACGTACCAACAATTCTTTAATACAACTAAAATATATCGGCTAAAAGAAAGTTCTTTTGGTAAATTCCGTTTCTCAATTCAAGTTAGAAATTCCTCTCCAAACGTGCCTTGTTTTTTAATATGTAATAACATCGCAATCTTTGTTGCGTTAAGGGTCAAAACATTAAAGGAAGTTATTTTTTTTTATCTTAACCTGTCACTCTGTATGAATAGTTCATTTTCCATTTGATTTATGTTTGTATGAAAAGTTGATTTTTAATTTTAATATTTCGACTTACGTTCATTGGAGAAAGGTGTTCAGATTTATGCACCTGATTACCTCGAATATCAGCACTCATTTTAAATTATTCCTGTATATACTATATTAGAAACTTGCAAGGAAATTTTTGATTTCTTAGCAATACGTCATTGGTTGAAAGTAGCCAAACTATTTCACTCGTAAAAAATTGACCAAAAAAACTGAAATAATCAAATCTATTCAGTTATTCATACTACTTGATATAAAATCTTAATAAAAGCATTCTCACTAATGAGATGAGCCGACGTGACGCCGGCCGTATAGTTCCATCTTTTTTTCCAATTGAATTTTAAAGTGCCATCAAAATAGACGTTGGGACCGGAAAATATTAATGTATAGTATAACTACGCTTATGAATTTGATTTTTCGTTTCTTCGTGAAGGGTGTTTTCAGTACGAGTGGGTATGTTATTCAGGTTTTTATTAAGGAAAATGAATGTTTGTTTGTGTGTGATATAGAAAGGTTAGAAACTCTTGACCATACTTAATTATAACTTTTAAGTAGTTCTAATTATTGGCGTTTTTATAGCTCTAAGTAGTTTTGGCTGATAATACGAGTGGGTTTAAACTAGACAACATATATTTTAAGTACGTTTTCGTTATTTTTTTGAAGGAGTATATATTCAATTTCTAAATAAAATACCTCGTCAAATATAGACATCTACTTATTTCCTTCGTCAATGTCAAAGAGAAATTTCTTTTAGCTCATAAAACTCACGAGTCACTCCCATAGGGAAACCTGTCTACCAATATATTTAATTGTCTTAAACAAAATGGTAAATAAATAAAAGTTAGATAGCAAAAGAACTGCGAAATAACATTTTTTTTATCTTGGTATGACGTATTCTTTGAACTACTAAGTATAAAATTAAATATACTATTAACAACCGCAACTTTTTGAAGACTTGTGCATGTACCTACATTGTCAATTATGTCTATAAAACTGTATTTTGCATAATTGATAAATATTATTCTTCTTCTACCTAACCTTTTTCCAAGCTATGTTGGGGTCTCCTTCCAGTCTTACCAGATTTAGCTGAATGCCGTATTTTACATGGAGTGACTGTCTATCTGACCTCCACAAGCTATTGCTAAGTAATACAGTATTCCATAGTCAGACTGGTTGTCAGAATTGTAATGACTAAACTACTGTCAAAGATCACTGTATGACAGACTGGACCAACGGCTTAACGTGCTTTCTGAGGCACGGAGGGGTCTCGATATGTTTACAAATGGTCACCCATCGCGGACAAACCGCGGCGAGCGCGGCTTAACCTTTATTATCGGTTTATAAGCATTTTAAATAAAAACCCTTCCCTTTGATTATATTAGTCAGTATAGATGTAAATTAATTTACCTCTATAAAATGTTGAATTGAAGACCACGGTATAAAAATAATCACTGAAACAAATGAAAAGTTAATTAAAGTATATTTTTAATTAATTTGACTACTAAATAGGTTATAGTAAATAGGTACTAAATGTATAGGACAAAGCGGTCTTCTCATTATAAAGAGAAAGATCGAGCATTGGTCACCACGATAACTGTAGAAAAATAAAATAATGAGTTTTTATTATGTTTCGTTACGAAAAATCGCTATTTTTTGAAAGCGAGAAAGAAAGCATGCATTATAAGGTAGGTTAATAAGTCCTGAGTTACAGTCTTGCGGAAACTTGAATTCGTTAATTAGACCAGTATGTAATTAAAAAATAACAACATTATTTAACGCGAGTCCATTGCCTAGCAATGCGACCCTGTTATGACAAAACACTGAAACCCGGGTTACATTGTTTTATGGGAATACATCATATCATAACATTTGCATTTTGCAAGTAAAAGTTAAGTTTAAGTAATCAGGAATAAATCAATCTACGCTAAGTTAGCTTGGTACGGGTTCAATCTGCAGTTCAATAATGGTTCCCATTAACAATAAACTCAATTATTATAATAACTTCCGTGAGACGAATTCATAATTATTTAAGGATTCAACGGTTTACTCACGCGCATTCTCGGGATCGCCCGACTAGTTTCAGACTCAATAGGAGTCCTTGATCATGAGCTGACGCGGCGGTTCGACTCGCGATACCGCCACCGCCGCGTCAGCGATCCCGAGAATGCGCGTGAGTAAACCGTTGAATCCTTAAATAATTAATAAACTCAATATTACACTTCACTGTAACCTGACGTTCGGATGAAATGTTTTTACTAAACGCTGTACTCTAGATTACAGCGTTTTACTGTGACAGAAAGAAGGGAGGGACGTGGGTCAGTTTGGGCTAAGAAAAAAAATCTGAATTAATTATAGTTGGCTTACCTGCTAATATGCTACAACGCAACACTATACTCATCGTCCATTTTTAACATATAAAATATACAAATTGTACAAGTATGTTCATACATAGTGCGATACTTCTAGTAACTACTACAAACGCCATAACTGTTATAACAAAGAGATTTATGTTTTTCAATATAAAATAGAAAAAAATAACGCTACACTTCGTTTCGTATTGCCAATATCACACGTACCTACTGCTAGAAATATTGCACATAGGTAAGTCTCATTAATATACAGGATTATTTTTTATGGCGTGCATATTTTCAACGAGGTAATCAGGTGCATAAAACTTTATCACTTTCCCCAAGGAACATGGGTCGACATCTTAAAATTGAAAATTAAATTTCATACAAAGTGACAGGTCACGTGACTTATGTTTGTATGAAAAGTTGATTTTCAATTTTACTGTATAGCCTACAACTACCCTAGCCAAGTCACATTTCTACAAGCGAAAACTATGATAGAAATCGCTTAAATGACACTAAATGTACGAAAGTGACCAATCGAAGTCACTTGATCATCGAAAAAAAAAAAAAATTTCAATTAGGAGCAGGCTAGCCAGGCGGCAGCTAGGAAGACAGAATAGAATAAAAAAAAGCAGCTACTCGAAATATCAAAAGAATATTGCACTAGTGACAAAACATGCATTTAAAAAAGACACAGAATAAAATACATATAGAAAAATATATTTGTTCTTATTGCATTTGTACAGTTCAAATAAATTTTACGATATATTTTTGAATCAGGAATGCTAACTATACTTATTTTACTTTAATAGGGCATTGTATTAAAAATATATTTGTTCTTATTGCATTTGTACAGTTCAAATAAATTTTACGATATATTTTTGAATCAGGAATGCTAACTATACTTATTTTACTTTAATAGGGCATTGTATTAAAAAAATTACACGTATTTTTGCATATTTACGTAACCAAAAACTAACGACTAATCATTGACTTGAAATGTCGCATGACGTTACAATGCCTTGCGTATTTTGTAAGATCGTGACGTCATTAGCCCCCACTTTTGAACTTTTATCGCTTTATTCTTATCCAGTCGACATTCCCATTACCTACGTACTGAAATTCTAACAACAGCCAGTTTAATTAAGTACGTTAGTTCTAACAAAACACCAATAAGTCTTCTTCTGCCAAGCCTTTTCTGGTCTACTATATTTTACATGGTGCGCCTGCCTATCTGATCTCCATAACCCAACTGGCTGTCAGAATTGTAATGACTGTCAAAGATCACTGTATGACAGTCGGCTTAACGTGCTTTCCGAGGCACGGAGGGGTCTCGGTATGTTAACAAATGGTCACCCATCCACGGACAAACCTCGGCGAGCATGGCTTAACCTTTATTATCGGTCAAATCGTACGGCTTATACACCAATAAGTAATAACTACAATATTCAACGTAGCTTTCATGTAGGAACGCAAATCTCGAAAAGTATTAAATATTCAGAATTTAAGCTACGCAACACATTTATTAAAACCTGAATTCCTTTAAAAATTCACGCTTGAATTTTCCCGCGAATTTACTGGAATTTCGTTCCATGTTTCAAATTCAGAACATTTTTATTACATCCTGATATTTTGTTGAATGAAATCCTGAATTAGAATTGAATTTTAAATGTTTTTTTTAAATCACGTTGTTTTTTTTGTCTTTTGCGCTAAACTAATTAACCAGTATAATTATTATTGTAGTATGCAAATGATGATTCTTCGAAGATATCAAAGCATGGAGGTGAATCTTACTTAAGTATGATTTTTAAGTCTTCCTTTCTACATCATGTCAATGGAATATGATTAAATATCATCAATATTAATTATCATTCCAAAAAAGATAATATAGTCCATTACTTCAAATTTCCCATCGATTTTAAAATATTATTGCTGTAAAGAAATTATTTACGGACGAATTGCACAATACTATATAATGTTATAAAATTTCCTTTATCAAAAATAATCTGATGAATCGATACCTCAAACTGCATGTCAAGGTCACCGCGACCTCAGATCCGTTCATAGACATTGCACAAGAACGTTCATTCACAGACAACAGAGGAATGTTCTCGAAGATATTAAGAAAGATTTTATTCCTCCTAAATATTTCGCGAGTTCAAATAGCGTTTAAAATGTATTCGTGCATGTGTGTGCTTTAGAATACCCATTTCAAATACATAATTCGAAAAAGTTTATTTAAAAGCGGTTATAAGTCTGAGTGCTTCGGATTTTTTTTTAAGACATTACAAGTACAAAAGTGTATGAGAAGTTGGTAAATAAGTAAGACACTGTAAGGGCTATTATTTGTTCAAATAATTCGTACTCATGTCTAACTTATTGACTTTTGTTAAAATCTTGCATTTCTGACAAACAATCGAAATTGGGAAACTTTTATTTACCATACATTTTACAAAATGATTGCCAATTATTTGCACGCAAACCATTATCTGTTTGTGGTATTCAAACGAATGGAAGGATTTTAATGTGTTTTTTTTCTTACGTTATATCTTATATATATTGTTGTTATCTGACGGTTTAATAAAACTACAATTTATTGTATGCCAGCGTTTGATGATCATCTCGCTGAAGGGGCTGCAAAAGAGTCTTTTTTTAAAATGATTTCAGTTTTATTAAATACAAATTTTGGCCGATCACTGTATCTTAAAGTAACCTGTACTTTAAGAGACCGGGTTCATTATTATTTCGTATATGTAGACTATTTTTGCTCACTTATTTATTGTGTGCTCTAAGATATAATATTATTTGGTCAATGTAAGTCAGCCACATTCTTTTAACTGTGATTGTGTGAAATATTTCGATGAATAAACAATTTATTATTATTATTTGAAATTAGATTCTCAGTTGTTTCGGTAACTCCTAGATAAAGATGTGGGTTTTCACAGGTGATAAAAAGACTTTAATAACGCAAAACAGTATAACGCTAATCGTGACGCAAAGTTGCATCAGAACTGCTCCGAACGTTGACAAGCCAGTTCGCCTCGAAATTGACATTGGAACCGATAGCGGCACACTTAAACGTAATACTTCCGTAAATAAACTTCCGGAATTAGATTTATTAGTTGTAATTACTTATATTACTTGATTATGGCCGCTTTTTCCGGATTTTTTGTAGCTCAGCTTTCGGTAAGTCATGTTTAACAAAGTTAGCATTTTAACTTGGTCTTTAATTGAAATCGAAAAGATTTTTTTTGCGCGTTAGTGTGTGTTAAGTGACTTATAAGAGTGGTAACACCCTACCCCTCAAAGTAATACACATTGAACCTACTGGTATATACCACAACCGCATATTTAATTGATGTAAGTAAATAAGAAATTAATTAAGTTTTGAGATTAAAAAAAATTGTGAAACTTGGACGAAGCTTAAGTGTAAGACCATTAAAGGCTGAGTCGATCAATTTGATAAGACCTTATATGGACTAATACAATACAATATAATACAACACACCATAAAAAAGGCCTCATATAGACCACTACCTCTTTATATGCCAGTGCGTTATTAATCGAAGTAAATAAATAATAATAATAAATGTGGAAAACATCACATACATTGCTCCGAATCCAATGTAAGTAGCTAAAGCACTTGTGTTATGGAATCAGAGACAACGAAGGTATCACAAACACCCAGACCCGAGACAATATAGAAAAAAAAAATTTTTCTCTCTGAGTTCCTGGGTTCGATCCCCGGACGGGTATTAACCCGTCAGGGGATCGAACCCAGGACCTCAGAGCTAGCGACACCTTGAAAACCGGTCGACCTCGTCATATAGAGGTTTCTAATAACAGGGTAAAAATTTAACAATTCTATTTTTTCATGATCAGCTAAATCTGTTGGGACATTTTATACTAACAGAACTATACAGAACCTCCGCTGGAGCCTGTATCTGTCAAATTAGTGTGGAAACAGTTTTGAACTAAGTTGAGGAACTATTCCAATTCGTTTATCTTAAAGAGAGTCAAGAGAGCGTCGTGTGGACGTTACAATTTAGTTCAGCAGAATTTAACTTTCAGTACACGAATAGGGAGTATTGCACATCTATATATATATATATAAAAATGAATGTTGGTAAGCGCATAACTCAAGAATGGCTGGACCAGTTCGGCTAATTTATTTGTATGCTCCCTAAGGTCCACGGAAGGTTTTAAAACTATAAAAAAAAATTGCCGTGATCACTCGAAAAACGTTATATACATTTATTAATTAATTTTTACTATTAACTTTTGACAGAACGAAGTCTGGCCGAGCAGCTAGTTTTAAATAAAACTAGTCTCCTCGTATTTGCTTTATAACTGAGAATGTTAGTTATTACACGCAGTTTAAATTAATTATACATATACAGGATTATTTTTTATGGAGTGGTGCATAAAACTGAACAACTTTTCCCAAAGAACATTAGTCGAAATCTTAAAATTGAAATTCAACTTTTCATACAAACATAACTCACGTGTCCTATCACTTTGTATAAAGAATTATTTTACATTTTATGATTTTGACCCAGAATCCTTAGGAAAAGTTGATCAGTTTTATGCACCTGATTACCTCGTTGAATATACGCACTCCATTAAAAATAATCCATCATCACCAATCAGCTTAATAATTGTAAGGTTGTCTGGAAGATATCGCTATTAGCGATAAGACCGCCATTGTACTCTTTCGTTGCTATGTATATTTTAATTAACTTAAAAGCCGTAGCTATTGCTCGAGCCACTGTACAGCACGAACTATACAAGCAGTTGGACACTCCAGCTGGCCAAAAAGAGCTCTACAAAATAGCGAAGGCGAAAGAAAGGCAAGCGAAAGATGTTATGAAAGTTAGATGTATGAAAGATGATCGCGGTCAAGTACTGTCGAAAGATGAAGATATTTTAAACAGATGGAAAATATATTTTGAAAGATTGATGAATGAGGAAAATCCTTGGAGTGGTGTAATAGATAGTGTGGCAGTGAATACAGGTCTAGTAAGAGAGATAAGTAGTGATGAAGTAAGAAAGGCAGTAAGCAGTATGAAAAATGGAAAGGCTGTAGGTCCGGATTGTATACCAGCAGAGTTATGGAAGCTTTTGAGTGAGGATGGATGTAAATGGCTGACTTTATTCTTTAATAAGTTGCTGCATGAGGAGACGATCCCTGACGAATGGTGTAACAGTTCACTGGTGCCCATCTATAAAAATAAGGGTGATGTGCTAGACTGCAGCAACTATAGGGGAATAAAGCTCATGTCACATAGTATGAAAGTATGGGAGAAGGTAATAGAAAGACGACTGAGAGAAGAGACTGAAATTACCCAAAACCAATTCGGATTTATGCCCGGTCGCGGAACGACAGACGCCATATTTGCACTAAGACAAGTGTGTGAAAAATACAGACGTGCACATAAAAACTTGCACATGGTGTTTGTCGATTTGGAAAAGGCTTACGACCGGGTACCCCCCGTGAGGTTTTGTGGTGGGCATTGAAAGAGAAAGGTGTGCCTGGGAAATACCTGAAGCTGATTCAAGCTATGTACGATAGATCTGCTACATACGTGCGATCTGTAGTGGGTTCTACTGACATGTTCGATGTCACGGTAGGTTTGCACCAGGGTTCGGCTCTGAGCCCTTACCTTTTCCTGTTGGTAGTGGACGCTTTAACGTCAAACCTGCAGGAGGAGGCTCCCTGGTGTATGCTATTTGCTGATGATATCGTTCTTGTTGGCGAGGATCCAGGGCAGGTCCAGAGCAGACTGGTTGTGTGGCAGCAGAAGCTGGAGGGTGTTGGCTTGAAAATCAGCAAAACCAAAACGGAGCACATGTTCTGTGATTTCGGCGGTCCCTCCACTTTTGCTCCAATTTCCATTGATGGAAAACCACTGCCAGTTTGCTCTGATTTTCGCTATCTCGGTTCCGTCATACAAAATGATGGAGAGATTGACCGAGATATTAAGCACAGAATCAGCTCAGGTTGGCTTAAATGGCGACAGATGACTGGGATGATATGTGATCCTAACATGCCCGTAAAGCTGAAAGGTAAAATGTATAAATCGGCTATAAGACCTGTATTGATGTATGGTTCAGAATGCTGGGCAGTGAAAGGGACTGTTGAAAGACGATTGCATGCAGCGGAAATGAGAATGCTTCGATGGATGACTGGAGTGACGAGATTAGATAGGATAAGGAATGAGTATATTAGAGGAAGCTTGCAAGTAGCGCCAGTGAATGAAAAGATAAGAGGTAAGCGTTTGTCGTGGTATGGACATGTTATGAGGAGGGATGAAAGTCACATAACTAAACAAGTTATAAGTATGACTGTGGATGGGTATATAAGCAGAGGGAGACCGAAAAAGAGATGGATGGATTGTGTGAAAGATGATATGAGAAAGAAAGGAGTGGATGCCGCGATGACGAGTAATAGAGAGGAATGGAAGGAAAATACGCATTGCGCCGACCCCATATGAATGGGATAAGGGCAGGAAGAAGAAGAAGTATATTTTAATTAACTTAATTACAATAATAATTACTATTTTATTATAATTTTCCTTCAAATAAATTTCGATTAAAACAACTCTCTGAGCCAACAACAAACCATGTCATCTTAATCATTGTTTGCCTAATGGCTATGGTTACAAACTTGCAATCTTCCGGTTCGAAACCCACCCATTGCACTACTGGTTATGCAAGCATTTAGCGTAGCACTAGGGTTCAACAAAAATTCCAGTAATGAGATCCACATTGCTAGAAATCTTTTTTTTTAATTGGAAGTATTCTCTCTTCTTTTGCTAAATTCACTTGCTGTTTTAAATCAACTGCACGTTTGCCCAGAGACATACATTCATCGTGGAAGACCAATCGGAAACAGGGTTCCCCTAAGTGAACACTCTACCGTCTACATATTTCATGGCACACTATGTTCCCAATGTGGATATACGAGAATCTTTTAGAAGCTTTCCTGTTTTAAAAGCCATCACGGACTTGGAATAAACCATTAGGCATAACTTCACTAGACCGACAAAACAAAAGAAGACAATAATATAATAAAAAAGAGATGAGAAAAGAAGTGTCCTTAATATTCTACCGGTTTTTGGGACACGAATTAGTCTAATTACTTGTACCTATTATAAGCAACAATTGTGATTTGGTCGAACTATTTAATTGATCACAGAATAATTAAATTGCAGACCAAAGTAGGTAATTTGAAAAAAATGCACTACTCTCGTGAACCCAGTAGTGCATTTATTATTGCATTAAGTGCGATCTGCATTGTTATTAAGCTTTTTAATATAAAAAAAGTTAAATGAGATAACACGTATTAAATTTAATATCAGGTAGGAGAAAATAAACGTATATAAAACTAATCTAAAGGTAGCACATAATATATTCTGACCTTTAGCCTCTATTTTATCTTGATAAACAAGTCAATATTCGTCACGAAGCTCCCAACCTGTCACAGTGAATGAATTATTATTAATTTGTTTTTTTTTTGTAAAAATTTATAAAAGTACTAGCTGCCCGGACAGACTTCGTTCTGTCAAAAGTAAATTAATGAAGGTAATTCCCGAGTTTAGGAACAGTTTTTTTTTACTTATTATTTATGTTTTACACCTTTTAAACCTTCCCTAAATCAGCCAAATCGGTCAAGCCGTTTTCATGCTATGTCGTGACAACGGAAAATGGGTTTCATTTTTATATATATAGATTTATTTGTTTGTATTTTACCAGCCAGTTTTATTTGCCGTAGCCAATATTGTATTTTGTATTTTCAATTATAGCTTTTACGGAAATTTTACACACTTTTTATGTACCTAAATAGCATTATAAATAGATATGTGCATTTTTCATTTAAATCCTTTCTTTTTAAACCATTTTATTATTTTTGTTAAGAAAGAAATTGATTTCTATCATTTTTCAATGACATTTACCTAATATTATGTACTATGTTACCAAAAACTAATATTCATATTTATTTATTAAGTATTTTTATCAATTGAACTCTGCTTATTCCCTTTTTAGAGCAAATCATGTTATTAAAGTACAATTCCCCTTTAAAAAAGATTAAGCACTTGAAAAGACTACTTAGTACCAACATTTTTTTTCTTCAATTCATTCAAATTTCAGCAATCGTTTTGGTGCGAAGCCAAACTCGAAAAACGTGTGTTTTCCTTTCTTGCGTGATAAAATAGGTAATATTAAAAAGAATTGGAATGACGACAACATATTCATACTATTATAATAAGCATAAAGATAATTATTTATTTGTATAATATTTAGTTGGATGTTAATTATCTAATTTTTGTGGATCAGTAGAAGATTATTAACATACAAATAAGTCAGTGTAATTAGCAGCTTGTGAAGCAATTTATTGTGCGTGGGTGTGCAATATTAAGTACATAACTACAAGACCCCACGCGCCACAGCCTTCTATGAAATTATCATATTATAAGCAAATTGCAAAGAAAAATAACATTTACAAAGGTTATCTTAACAGTTTCTAGAAAACGACTATTATTTAATGGTATCATAGTAACTCCTAGAAACAAGGATCGTTATCCGTCCCACGCTTTCGCCTACGCTCAAAGGAGGTACAAAGCAAATTAAAAATGTATGATACTTGAATTGTATTATGAATTAATTATGCCAGACCACTTGTGGATAAATAACGTGGTAATAAAATGTATTTTTTACAAGATTAATACCAATTAGGGGCAAGTACTGTTGTCTACGTGTTCATGTCTCTTTCATTACGTAACTCCCACCTACCGATGCGGATTGATTTTTGTTACCATCTCCCCTTCGCAAGGCGCATGCGCGAAACTTAACTCACACACCCTTATCAAACGACTACACATCGAAAGTTTGTAACCAGCGGAATTTAGACTCTATACGTTAAAATATAGAGTTTATTATTTATTGATGGTGTGGACAGTTGGTATTTTTAGACTATACGTATATATTATAGCAAGTATAAACGCGCCCTCTCTCATACAAATCGGGAAACCTCGTCGCGGAAGGTTTTCCACTTTCAGTCTATATTTTCTGGGAAATATCCACATTTTACATCACAGTTTCGGCGTCTTTTTACACTAGTTCTAACGTCAAATCACTGTGTGTGTTCATGGGATTAAAATTAACGTTTAATAAGAGATTTTTCATCGGGAAAAGTTGTAACTAAAAATAGATCACTGCCCGATATACTTGCAGGGAAATCTAGTGAGAGCTTTCCATTCATAAATTACGTTCATTTGGTGTCGGGCAGTGAAGTAATACAGTTGGCAGGGCCGATATAACTGGTGAATGACTGTATCAGTTGGTGATAACGTTCAAGTGCTGACGTAGATCGATAAGCCCATATTTGATTCGTCTTTGAAGAAAGCACAGCGTACAGCAGAAAAAATGTAAGTTTTCAATATATTTTTACACAACAGCAATAAAAACTTATTGATATCAGAATTTGATACATACATTTAAGTGGTTAAAATATAATTCGTGTTAAATTGGACCTGTAAAGTACGAATGCGTTCATGGCTTAACAATGGAGTTTCACTTTTAAAAACTCTTTATGTTAGAACGAACATCGAGCAATACAGGCTTAAAGAATAATCTTTTGATAACAAAGTAAAGAATATAATCGTTTTAAAAGCAACGAATGATTTTGATCCATTGTGTTCCGGAATTTCATTATGGCTGCCAACGATATTGGTCACGCGTCCATTGATGTTTCTGTATTGGAGTTTTATATTAAAATGTTAGCTAAAGCCTAGCCTAAAGTTATATATTATAAGAAAGATGCTATATTTCTGAGGAATGTGTGTAAGAACAAACATGTATAGGTATTGTAACTTTAATATGTATGATAAAAAGCGTTTTAATATGTTATATGGGGTAAAAACGATTGAATTATCTTACCATAGGTACCTACTTCAATAACTATCCCGCGAAATATGTCAATAATGTATAACTATTGTCTTATTAATATATGTAGTATACATATGATGCGTATGAGTAGTAATATCAAAAAGCCAACAAATTATTTAACAAGGAAAACAACAATTAAAATAATTAAAGGTACGCATTGTTTAATATTATTTACCTACTAGTTAATTAATAAATTAATCTAGGTTAATTACATTTATCCTTCAAAACATAGGATAATTTACCATAATAGTTATGTATTAAAACCTTAAAATACGTTTACGGTAAGTTTACCCCAAGAAGTATGGGTAAGAACTGTTGCATATCTACATTCAACAATCAGCTACTCTCTTCTTTATACATCCTAAACCGATTTAATATGAATACTAATACTTTAAACAACGTTAAGGCAACGCAAGAACTAATATCACTGGTATTCAAATCATATTAGTTAAAACAAATACCAGTATTAGGTTTTCGTATTCGAACGGAATATAGGTATCCTTCGACGCAATATTCTTCCTATCATAGAAGAATAATGTCAATAACATCTTCATGTTTCAACTCGATATTTGAAACATGAACTCATAATTTAATACTATCTCATGTTCAAAATATACGCCAGACATCCTTGTTGATGGCCACCCTATTTTTTAGGGCGCGCCTGACTTAGGGTTTAAACATATTAGGGTTGTATTTAGGGTGGCAAAATGCCCCAATTGAGATTTATAAATCAGGGTTGCGAATTAGTATTTGCGAGTGTACAACAGCGATGGATGTATACGTTATTGAAAAGGTCACAGAGTTCACGAAAGTTCAATTTGGACTAAACGTAATTAAGCCTTAGTGCCACCTACTTTTATCATGAATAAAGAGAAGTATTTCGTAAATAATAATAATATTTTTGGCCATCTGATCCCTAACTAGGCAGAGCCTACAATGAGGCAGAGCCTATGGCAACCAGACAACTGATAAACATACTTATATTTGTAAATACATACATATTATAGATAAATAACACCCAGACACAGAACAAATGATCGTGCTCATCACACAAACATTTGTCCTGGGTGGGAAATGAACCCACGACCTCCGGCTTAGCAGACCAACAGGCCCGAAAATAAAAAATATGAGATAAATTTGTCCTAATGGAACCTAGGCTAGTTTCTTTCCATTTAAAGAAGGATCGAGCATTGATCACCACGCTTGTTGACTTGCGGGTTGGCGTTTATTCTATCATATTCAAATTCTAATTTTATGAATGAAGGACGCCATCAACGAAATGCGATTGAGGGATACTATATTTGGTTACCTTTTAAACTAACCAAAGCTCTCCTAACATTTACCTTCTATAAACCCTAACTAAAAAATAAAAAACATTTTTCTACATTGTCTCGGGTCTGGGTGTTGTTGTACCTTCGTTGTCTCTGATTCCTTAACACAAGTGCTTTAGCTACTTACATTGGATTCGGAGAAATGTATGTGATGTTGTCCACATTTATTTATGTAGGTATTAACTTCTGTAGCCTACATTCCTTTATGAATAAAAATCTAGTCACTTCTAGGTAAAGTTTGCGTAAAAAATTCAATCTTATCCAAGCTCTCCAATCGTTTGAAAAGCTCTTAACTTGTCAAAACAATATTCTTTGTGAAAAACGAGGGTACCGTTAGCTATAGGCCTGCTGAGTTTATTTGCTCGTGTTTTAACCATCGCTGGCTGATAACTATCAAAGAAATGGTGAAAGGTCTTTCGGTACGCAATGGTTATGTACAAATGTGAAGGTCAAATTAGGCAAATCTCTTAAACTCTTTACTCCTACAATTCTTATTCTACCTATTATTATTATTCTTACCACTTAAAATTTCTTGTCGGCTAAGAAAATACAAACAAACTAAAGGAGAACAAGATATATTTCAACAAGTACAAGTCATTTAACAACGGCTAGAAACAATACATTAATTAAAAACTTAATGTATGACAACTTTGTATCGTAACATAGAATAGAATACATCAAAACAATTGACAGTCCAAAGTCAAGATTAACAAATAAAACGATAAGCTTAGTAAAAACAAAAACAATGATAATAAAATACCCAGTACTGCTGACGTCATACAATTAACCCCAAAGCGGTTGGAACAAACAACGTCATCGGAAAGTCGGTAGCTCCCGCCCTCATTGGCCAACCATGCACTATAAATTAAAGTTTCAAAGCACGAACGCAGCGAGTATCGAACATGCGGGCGCCGAGTCGACAGTTGAATATCTACCTACTTAGCTTTCGCTAGATCGTATTGCGAAAATACATCGACATTATAGGGTTACAATTAAATTTTGTCTTTCGAACAATTTATTTTTCTATTGATAATAACGAACAAACAGAAAACTTTGTAGGCGAAAAACTTCACTTAGGTATAGTGTTTTTATCAATTTTTTTTCATGTAGCTTATCTCGAAGGCTTCGGTAATAGTTTTACAGGGATGAAAAAGATTGTTAATCAATTACCAGGAAAAATAGTCGTGTATTTGCATAATAAAGTATATACCTATACGGGTAAAAAGAGCAGTTGACCGTTCTCCTAAATTCTTCCTTCAATTTAATTTAATATGAAATTATTTAATTTAACTTAAAGATAATTAAATAAAGGTGTACCTACCATATTCTCCTTACTTAGAGTTTTACCTCTAACATGACCTTTGATCTATAAGGTTGACAGTCGATCGAAAGGTCATAAGATATCCTACGACTTGACCTATTCCTTAAGCTAAGAAACAAAAATAAAACAGGGGTAAGTTTGTAAAACTATAAGTAATGAAACTCAAACAACATTGACATTTGAAATAAAACTGTAATGCTTAGATCGTTAGGTCATAATTTGAAATGAACCTAGCTTGTTTAATGATATTGAACTCTTTGTTATAAAACAAAGTCGCTTCCCGCAGTATGTTCATATGCACCTATGCTTAGATCTTTAAACGTACGCAATGGATTTTAGTATGTTTTTTTTTAATAGCGGTCATGTCCATTAAAATATTTAATAAACTGCCAAGTAATATTTAGATGATTAATTAATACTTAGATTATTAATTTTAATGCACGTGTAAAACGCATAAAACACATATTATATATTCCTCCTCTCTCCTACTCTTGCCGTGCCCGACTGGGTCCACAATTATTATGCATAAAATTTATAAGATCTTTATACATTTTGGAGAGCAAATAAAGTATTGAGTGTAGATAGATTTAAGAGGAAGGTTTATATATACACGTGCGAAGCCGTAGCGAGTCCATTACTTATTTATATTACAACGTGATATAAACCTGCTTCGTCATACCTATGAGGAGAAAAAGGCCTAATGATATGTTTAAGTAACATTGAACAAAACAAACAACAGTAACTGTCTAGCCACAAACCATTAACTGTCGATTGATTTCCTGATATTTGGGTCATTACTTTGTCTGGTACTACGTTTTTCGACATCCATTAGTTTCCTTATTATGTAATTGTTGGCGGGGCTCGTGGCTAAGCCCTAGTTTTTTGAACCCGAGTTAACTCAAATAATGGTTTCAAACTTCTGTAGAACGCGTTTATCCATCAATTTTTATTCTGACAAATGGTTAATTTATGAACTCTCCAAATAATAATAATAATCATTTATTCGCCATAAGTGTTGTACAATGAAGGTGTTAAAAAAATCTTTCGTTCTAAACACTTAGTTAGAGATTATCAAACATGCAAATATTTACATTTAATTATGTTTCTAAACATTTCAAGTACAGAAAAATATTAGGTACACACATCTTATATTAATTTAAAAAGTTCTACAATCTTAAAATTACATTAAAGTACCAAGTATAAGTACAGTTCTTGAATTAACAGGGTAAATAAAAATTGTAGAAAGAAAAACTTAAACCTCAGGCAGGACTCGAACCTGCGACCACTGGCTTGACGCGCCAACTTCCAGGCAGTGACCTCGGTAGCTTAGTTGGTAAAGCGACTGGCGCGTCAAGCCAGTGGTCGCAGGTTCGAGTCGTGCCTGAGGTTTAAGTTTTTCTTTCTACAATTTGTATTTAATTACAAATATTCGCTAACACATGCGATAATGTGTAAAAATAATTAAAAAAAATAATTAACAGGATAAGTAAAAATAGTACTTAAATATTAATTAAAGAGTTCAGTAACTGAGTAAAATGCTTTGCTTATTAGCCACGTTTTTAAACTGTTAAAAAAGTCACGATTAGTGACGACAACTTATTTGATCATTTGATAGACAAACAATTGATGAAAAAACGCGTTTTGGAAACATTAGTTAGCATATTTATTTGGTTGAGTTAACTCGGGATCAAGAAACCGGGCCTAAGTGTAAGCCGGTACGGTCTGACCGATAATAAATGTTAAGCCCTCGCCGCGGTTGTTTCGTAGATGGGTGACTATTTGTAACATACCGAGACCCCTGCGTGCCTCGGAAAACACGTTTATAAGCGTTAGTCCCGACTGTCATGGTTTGGTTTGGTTTTCTGGGGCCGTGTTCGCACTTAGCCTCTTGATTGGACCATTGGGCGTGGTCCTCTCCTGTTCCTCACTCCAGCCACCCGAGCTCGTCCCAGAAGGCCAGCAACCTTTTTGGGCTGCTGCAGGCCTCCCGTAACGACGCTGGTGATTGGAGGATTTTTGCCCGTTGTGAGGCCACGCTCATGCATTCTACTAGCACGTGCTATGGCGAGTCCCTACTGTCATACAGTGATCTTTGACAGTCGTTAAGCCATTACGATTCTGACAGTCCACCAGTCTTATGTAAGGTTATTTTATTACCCAGCAATGGGTTGTGGAGGTCAGATAGGCAGTTAAGTAGCTCCTTGTAAAATACGGTATTCATCTAAATCCTATAAGATTGGTAACTGACCCCAACATAGCTTGGGAAAAAGCTAGACAGATGATGATTGTTATATTTTTATACTAAACGAGCTGTAGCCCGCATAAGAAGGTCCCGTAAAAAATGTGATCTGTTTTTTCGGTATCATTCACTTACTCACTCACTCTTTATAATAAAAGATTTAAGAAAACCGCTAAGTTTTCTTTATGCTTACCTTGTCTAGACAATATCGAACTCAAAAACAATAATAATTATCAAATTTTGAGCAGTCGTTAAGAAGTTAGGTACCTACGCGTTGTACATACATTTTGGCAATTCATTTTTAATATAGGTAGAAAGGAATTATAATTAAAATAGTTAAATATTTACTTTGTAAGTAAAATAAGATATTAATTTTAAATGAGCACAATTAAATTTACTGTAGATTAGTTTTCATAAATAATTCCTTTTTATGTTAAAGCTTAATTACTTTACCTAGGTTTTAGTTCTTTGATAAGTATAGCTTTAAAGATTAAATAACTCAACGTTATATAATGAGGAGTCTTTGCTTAAAATGTTAAAGGTTGTGTCTTTATTATTAACAATTCGCCTGCGTGGGCATCGGCAGTTTTCGCGATAAATGGGTTATCTAACACCAGGGCAAGTAGTTTCATAGATCGCGCGTTCAGCCAAAAAAAAAAAACTTCTTAGCTTTAAAATATTAGCATAGTTTGTATTGGGAAAAAGGGTTTTTGTAATAAAGGAAAAATCAACTGTTCGTGACAACGATTATTTGAATGATTTTTTATAAGTAAAACAATATATGGCATCTTTTCATGAAACGAACTTTCAGAATGAGGTTTTATCAAGGAGGTCAGTACTCTGTAGGAATATTTGAAAATACCAACAGTTTGTAACAAAACTCATATCAATGTAGTTAATGGCACTAATTTTATGACGTGTAGCGGCGCTAGCCTAACGGCTAGGGAGTCGGACTTGATCATGTAGTTGCCGGTTCGAAACTCAACCATTGCACTGCCGACGTGAACCCACTCGTAACACAAGCATTTAGCTTAGCACGAGGGCTTAACAAGAATACTAGATGGCTATATATTATACAATATAACTATATTGGACCCGCAGGAAACCCGACAAAAGTTTTGCAGGGAGGGGATGACAGACTATTGAATTTCTCGATAGAGTCCTGCCTAAAACCCCTACAGCGCGATTTTTTTTATTAGAGTCCCTTTAATCCGACCAATCAAAGATTCTAGGTAAACTGAATTTTATTTACACTCAAAAGGTAGAGTTCTAGACATGTCAGATTACAGGGGCCTTCGGCTTAGACAGACGCTGTATTACCGGGGTTCTAAATACATATAGTACAAAAGTTTTAATCGATAATAATGAAACTGCTAAATCCAAGCAATTTCAGGACAATAAATTATTTAACTTCAGACAGACGACCTCAACAGTATCTACTTTATTTTCTACAAATAATACATCACCCTGTACTCTTATCACATAAAAACTCCGCACATGAATTAATAATTAAATGCAAACACACAGCCTCAAAAGTTTTGTGGACTTACAAAGGCTCGAATTCTATCGGAATTATCTCGAAACCTGTTGAAATAACGTTACAAAGAGATGGAAAGTTTATGGAAACTGGGAAGTTGTAACAATAGCTTTGTTCTGATGTCCAGCTACCGTCAAAGGTAACTTGAATGGACAGAACGGGCCAGCACTTCTGAACTGAACCAGTGGACTGAAAACCCGTAGAAATCCAAGTATATGTTATTGTGTTGACTTGTAAGAGTACTGTTTCTGACAACCAAATAAATTGACTTTAATAGGCACGTGTGATCACATATTGGGGCCATAGGTTATGAATCGTGTAAAAGTCAGATTCTTTTTAGCATTTAAGCAACTGAAGCTGAGGTTTTATCCTTCCATGTAAAATACTGGGGATGAAAGAGAGAGAAAGTGAAAAGGAAAGCAGACCCCAAAAGCAGAGAAGACTTTTGGTTTAATCTTTACTGACCCAACAGAATACAAGTGTCCAATTCAATAAGAACGGCTGGACCAACTCTGCTAATTATTTTTCTGTCGTGTTTATAATTTTTAGCAGAAGGTTTTTACGACAGAAAAAATATAATTTAAAAAAATTTACATAACTTAGCGACCATATTAATCTTTCTAATGTAAACTTTATGACGTTTGACATAACTGTCAGTTCGGCTAGTAACTTTACAAATAGCTATATACAAATACTTTCTAGGTTACAATAAATTCGACACTAGATCTATGCCTTAGTTTTACACTTCTGTAAACGTTTTCCGATAACAGCTTTGCATGGCTAATGCAAGGCTTGGCACGAAGCCAAACCTCTTCAGCACAAACCTACAGACTTGAACCTTGTCACCACTAAAAACATATAATCCAACAATTTCTTATAACGTACCAACAATGACTATAATGGAATTCGAAGCTCCTGTGAAAACTAAAAATCTACTTTGTCCATCAGATAGTAATAATGTTTTATAGTTCAGGAGTAGGGGCATGTAACATTACAACGTTAGCAAAAATTTTAAGTCAGAGTGACGTCATGCGATTTTCTATGCATTGTATCTTTGTAATTATTTGTTTACGAGACAGAGTTTTTTATATTTTTATCATCTAAAAGCTGGACTGTAAAAAACAGTTTTATATAGATTTTAACGTAGCACTTTTGTGTCTAAACACTACAGTTAGGACTCAATTAAAAGTGTTTCCGTGATTATTTTTTTTGCGAATTTTCTAAGTGTCTTACTTTTTAACCCCTTATAAATATAAAATCTTCATATTAAAAACTAGCTGTGGTCCGCGGTTTAAGCCCGCGTAAAATGTCCTCGTTTCCGTAAACAGCAATTTCCCATGGCTTTTTCACATTAATTTTTTCACATTTATTTGGGTTGTAGTATAGGCGAATTTGTTTTATATACCTGTAAAAGAAGGTTTTCAATCTTTATCTTTCATCCAATCTACTTCTAATTAATATTGGTAACAATGTCTTATTTTAGCATGGTCTAATACAACTAAAAATACAGTCATTTATTCTCTCTCTCTCATCCTATTTTTTCTCAATGTAGATCAGTTGTTATCTAATTTATTTGCGTTAGGTATAGGTATTATCAGTTCTATTTCATTAATAAAATTATTAAGCTTCTAAAATCAATGTCAAGACTAAAACCCTCACACAGACACTTGTTCCCCGGCTCATTCATAAATTTCCCCATTCCATTTTCTCTATTAATATAAAGTGAATTTAAGACATAATTAAAAGCATTGTTAACGACAGGTCTTTTGACGAAGTATCTTTAGAAATATCCAATTCTGTTTACTTGAGACAATATTGTTTCATTACTATTATTAATTAAACAGAGTTATTTATAAAACACCTGCAGGAGTAGATAACTAACATCTAAAGCAACAACATCTGTACATTCCGACGAGCGTTAACGATGATAGAAATCGCTTAAATGATTTTTTTTAAAAGGTTACTAGCAATGTGGGTCGCACATTACTAATAATCTCGTTAACCCCTCGTGCTAAGCTAAAATGCTTGTGTTACGAGTGGGTTCACGTCGGTTAGTGTAATGGGTGGGATTCGAACCCGCAACCACATGATCGCAAGTCCGACGCCCTAGCCATTAGGCTACCGCTTCAACTTAGAAAAAAAAAATTAAATGTATAAAAATGACATTTTTTTTCTCATCGATATACTGACTAAGACTTGTCACTTTCATACATTCCGTCTGTTACTCTTTAACGGCTAAACCACAAAACCGCCTGAGATAAAATTCGGTATGGAATCAGTTTGAACTTCAAGAAAAGACATTGCCGTGACAACTAAAATCGACGCGACTGAAGCTGCGGGTAAAAGATAGTTAATCTCATAATCTTACAATCTTAAACACTTCAAAGTACCTAATGACATCAAATTTCTCAATAATACAAACATAAATAGAAGGAAATGAATCCAATTTGACGGCGAATCTCATTTGCTGAATTAAATTGCGTTTCAGAGAAATTGTTAGGACCAGAGCCGTTTTTAAATCGCATTTATTGTACTATACGTTTTATAAAGTATTGCTGGATTTTGCACTTCAGCTGTTTTTATTCTTTAAAAAAAAGGATTTGTTTGAATGGAGGTATTGTAGGTAAGGTCCAGTATTTTTATTACTTGTGAACCTATTGTCATTTGTCTAGGGCCTAGACTCTAGGCTTTTGCTATTAAATTTATAACAGGAATAGAATTTAATAGTTTTGTTTATTTTAATACTAATTTTTGCTCGCGGTTCCGCCCGCGTGGACGTCGGTTTTGCGATAAATTATAGCCCATATCCTCAATAATTGGGCTATCTAACAGTAAAATTTTTTTTCGGACCAGTAGTTCCTGAGATCTCTTCAACTCTATAATATTAGAATAGATATGCGTTGTTTGATAATGAATGAATATTTTAGTTTATTTTAGCTAGGGTCCCAACGATTGAATTACTTGAAACTTTATTTTTAACTTTCGTGTCCTGTTTTTAGTCAGATCCTCTCTCAATTTGCAAAATTTCATATACATTCGTAAACAATTTAGTTCACCCTTTATAACCCAGAACTCTTTTTATTAGACCGATATTAAAAGCATTTTGAAAGCAATTTCATTTGGAATCTTTTTTAATACGAAACTCTAATACAGCCCGCAATTCATTGATCGCAGTTACGTAGGAGGGAATCCTATTCCGACGGTCAGAAAAGGTAAATTAAGTTTCAGTGACTGGAAAAACAACTATAAAATCGAGGCTCTACAAAGATCGTAAAATATAAAACATACATAGGTATATAAAGACAGCTCTTACTAAGACATATTACAAAATTATCTGGCTACTGCCGACATACCATATTCTTCTCCTTTAAAATACACTTTGATTACTTGTCTAAAATGTTCTCATGGATGAATGTGAATGAATGAATGAAATAAGAGTGTGAAAAATGTGTTTATTAAGAACCACAGCAATAATTTAATTAGTTCTAGCCTCGCTCAGACTAGGTGTAGTGGAAATGGCTCAACGAAACAAGGTTTTTGTATATACGAAACAGGAGAAAGATGTGTGCGAGGAATGTGTTTGGGTCGCACACCTCATCCCACCGGCATCTGAAATGAGCCACGCATCCACGCACCGCTTATCTACGCACCGCTGTAAAGCACCACTCAGCGGCCTAACACATCTTTGGTGGAAACGATAACAACGTTTCACAGCCTCGCTAAGCATCCTCGCACCGCTCAGATACCTCACACATCTCTGTGAAAACTTAAATCTAACCTGACTTGGTCTTTGCCTACTCGTCAGTATAGCCTCTATAATGTAATCTTATATTGTTAAAACTTGACTCTATTTGATAAATCCTTTTTCAATCTTTCTATCAAAACAAACTATCCCACAGTTTTGAAAATATGTAAAATTTGTCTTTTGACCCTTCACTTGAATTTATAAAGCAGAATAGTTTGTTACATAACGTAAGTATAGGCAACACCATTTGGGAAAATTTTAAGAGAATGTCAAAGTTTGAATGGATTTTGCATAAAACTCAGCGTACCTACCGGCTTAGTTCTACCGAGTTTTATGAAAGGGGCAGGTGCAAAAACACTGATATTTCATTCATGTAGGACGACCCTTTTTTAATGAATTCCAATTTCAATTCAATGAAAAAACAAAATTTATGAATCATTATTATTGTTCGATGAACTTTAAGTTGTCGATTAAAAAGATAACGATATATTTTATCCTAACATGTTTTTATTTTTAAATAAAGCGATGTTTATATAGGTAGATGTAACACTGGCATGAAAAGGTCACCGAATATTGTAACAGGTTTAATTAAGACAGCTTGAGCTCTCTCGAAGCTTTTATAAATAGGAAAATGAAAACACTGTCAGATTGGATTAGAAGTAAATTAAGTTATGAATGAAAAGTAAATACCAACATTATCATTTTTATTAACAGAACTTAATTATGTAGGCGTTTATGACGTAGTTCTTTCGCTTTTTTTAAATTTCGCCTACTTTTTGATCATTAAAAAGACATCAAAGTTTTTTTCAACAATCAATTTACGGTTATATTGACAAAAATGATTTTTTTAAACATATTATCTGTCATTCCTAAGTAAGTATTTCATATATTTACATGAAACTTTAGTCTTCTTATTTTTCTTCTTTTTTTTGAATTGATGGCAAATGTGATGCGCCCAGTAGATTTAAATCTTAAAGTGCAGGTGTCCGGACACTTTGGGCACTCCAATACATAAGTGCGGCATTGTCAGGTCGGGAAAGTCGCACTCGCACTGAGTATCCGAAGGGTCTGCAGTCCCCTAATTTGTCAAATTGTGTCTACAACTTTAATTTACTAGGTATTTCAATTTGCGAAAATTGAAGCAAATATCCTACAAAGTTTTAATATTTAATTACAACAATATGAATATGTCAGTATGGCAAAATATAGTGTTAATAACTGACTGAATAAATAAACCAGTGAAACCTACAATTATAATAATTTCGATCCGTAACATCCAACGGGATTCATTACCTTCCAAAAATGTTGATTGAAAGCACAAAAAAAAGCTTTTTAACACTGAAAACTATATCGCATAAATTGAATTTACTTTTTGACAGGCAGTCAAAAGCCCGATAATGAAAAAAGAAAAAACTGAAACAATATTAATTTGGCTTTTACTATATTTTCCTGTACAAAAGTAATACGTACCTATTACTTTATTTAAACGTTGAGAGAACATTTTCTTTCTTGGAATTAAAAGAATTTCGTGTTTGAAAATACATTTTAGATTTTTGAACCGAAAAAGAGATTGGCCGTTTAGAAATTCAGACACCTTATAATTTATTAAATAAAAATATTTATATCGTCTCCCGGGACAGTAGCGACAGCTTTATTTCAGCCTTGTAGGCTTTAAGGATTAAGATTTTTTTCTTCAAAGGAAAATAAACGACTTTTCAAACTCAATTTCAAAAAGTTATCGGATGTCTTCATTATACCTTCCAAATAAGTAAACATTATGTTCTTTGCTAAGCATAAACGGTTTTTCACGAATACTGAGTTAGCAAAATTTCGTAAAATATATCATCAACGTAGGGCTGGCACTTCAGCACCGTGTAACGTGAATTTCGACCGCGTTTTTTCCGAATTTCATTGATGCTTTTGAGAGCCTAATTCCAGACAGTGGTTTTTAAAAGACAATTTTACATTAGTATTGTGTACATAGTTGCTCAGACATGATTGAATTGAATTCAAATAGGAATATTTTCGAAACAAATCCTTTAACAAGGAACAGTGTAGTTACATAGTGGTGGTTGTCAAAATCATTAGCAATCTAAATTGTAACTAAATTAAATCTATTTTGTGATCTGTAACAGCCCTAGGTATAAATTGGTAGAACATTGCCTCTTATTGACAAGTCCTTCTATAGCTGCTTGAGGAGAGAGGAACGACCTTCCAGTGGCACCGGCAATCTCAGTGGAATCTATCAGTTTTATGAACTCAATTAATTAAGCCATAGCACTTATAGTGATGTAGGCCACTTTATACTGATGAAATTGAATATTGAAGTCTATTGGACAGTAAGTAGTAAGTACGGACAAAATAATAGTAACAAATGTTCTTAAATTTACTTTAATTAAAAATTAAAAATTAAAACAAAATAATGACGTGTATTTATTTTCATCTACACTAATGTAGAGGAGAGTTTGTATTTTTGTGTGTTTGTACCGAATAAACATAATAACTACTGGACAAATTTAAAAAATCTCTTTATTTGTAGCTAGCTGACCGGCCCCGGCTTGCCACGGGTATTATAAATATACATCAACCTTCCTCCCGAATTACGCTATCTAGTGTTGAAAACTGCATTACAATCTGTTGCGTAGTTTAAAAGATCTTAACATACAGAACACGGGAGCGAATTTGTTTTATACTTACCATGTTAAAAGGCATATTGTTAATATCTAAAAACCACTTTGAATTTGTCAACATCTTGTTATTTGTTACTTGACTATATTTTTACGCTCCATTTATTTGTCATATTCTTATGTTGCCGATACATGATAACTGAAGGATAAAAAGGTACCTCCCACGGATTTCCATTCATTACAATCCTTACATTACGCAATGTTCCCAATTTATTCATTGAAGTTTCGTTTTTCGCAATAATTCGTACCGCTTCGTCTATCACGGAATATTATAATATTATTTGGAAAATTCTCCTTGGTTGGTTATTATATTCAGAAAGAATAGCCGTGAGCCAGTTTTTTACTCGTGCCAGTACACGTATACTAGGAATAAATAAAATAGGCCATTAGTCCAAGTTTTAAACATAAAAAATATTTATGATGGATATGAATTGAAATGGATTTGATGTCATCAGATAATAACTCTTCAAAACAGATACTGGTCGCTTAATATTATTGCAAACTGAATTAAATGCTACTAAAACTCTCATGTCAATGACAACACCTCTGGAAAGGAGGAAAGAGATCTGTGTCCACCAGTGGGACGTTTACCCGGAATCACAGATTACTAAATAGTTACTATTATTATTATTAAACTCGCATGTCAACAATGTACACTTCATATCATTTTTTTTTTTATAAGTACCTGTAGTAAGGAGTAGGATTCAACTAAAATTTTACCCCATAAACAAAACAACTCCAAAACAATTCTTAACATACAAATATCCTTGCAGGCTATACAGAACTTTCCCCAGGAACATAGGTAAAATCTTAAAATTGAAAATTAACTAATTAACTTTTCATAAAAACTTAAGTCACGTGACCTATCACTTTGTATGAAAAGCTCATTTTCAATTTTAAGATTTCGACCTATGTTTTGTGAGGAAATTTGTTCAATTTTATGCGCCTGATTACCTCGTTGAATATACGCACTCCTTTTAAATTAACCCTGTATAGACCGATAGCGATATTGTTGCAAACTTTTAAATACGAGTATGTGAGATGTCATCAAATTATGCAAATTCTTAGGCCTACACATGTCATGACAGATCACACAAAATATGATGACGTCACCACATTCCTACCTACTCCTGATTCTTAGGCGTATACTTATAAACTACGCAAAATATGTGCTGACGTCACCCGAACCATATTAACAAGGGTACTATATTTCAGGGCGTCGGAGGGCGGTCTGGCGCCTGGCAGCGAGGGTGACATGCCCGTGGGCGGGCCGAAGACGCCGCAGCAGATCGCGGCACAGCGCCGCCTGCAGCAGACGCAGGCGCAAGTCGATGAGGTAAGAGTTTTTTTTCCTGTGTTAAAATATGGGATAATCATCCAAGATGCAAAAAATTCATAAGGAAGATATTTTATTTTTAAATGCCTCGTAAACTTTTGAATTTCCTACTACTCATTTCCTGTCAAAGCCTTCCTGATCATGGTAGGTATATTTCTGATCAAGTTACTTACCTAGTATTATTTTTTCACTTTGATTTGTAATTACTTGGCATATTTCTGTAATAAGCAACGAATCCAACATTCTAAAAACCTTTGTAGAGTCAGTGAAAGCTGTTAATCTTCAGTTTTAAATGGTTGAACATTCGTTTTTGACGTTACCTAAACCACTATCCAAATGTATTTCCATTCGTTCATTTTCGTTTTCATTTCATTCATCATTCTTTTGTATTTTACTGTTTTGTTTTTTATAGTACCTGCAGTACTTTTATTTTGTACATTTTAGACAACATCAAAATATCCCAGTACAATATATAACAATATTAAACGTATCCCACCCATTAGTGGACACTCAGGAACAACTGGGGATGACATTAATTAAACTCTAAGCGTGGGTAGATTATTATTTACCGTTCGCCATGAACTTACATGACCGAGCTTTATGATTTCAAACGCGTGTATGTTTATGGACATCTGAATTATTAAGATTACATCTTCTTTTAACTTTTATACTAAAGATTCAAGTTTCAATTTTCGACTAAAAGAAAGTATGTTTGTGTTTGATATTAAAAATGAGGTTGATTGTTCTTTGCAAATGCTGCTTCTTTTTCTTTTTGAAGTTTGTATTAACTTAATTGTGGTTAGTACTTATGGTATACTAGCTTCTGCCCGCGACGTCGTCTGTGTGGACTTCAGAATTGGGTCCAAAACAAATGAAAAGTGTGAACGTGCTTGCGCTGTAATAGAGAAAAAAATTACCAAATTTCAAAGGTGTCTGCCCGCGGCTTAGCTTATAAACAATTTTCAATTTTCCCTCGGGAGCTACTACTACTTATTTAATTAAGAGTAAAAAATAGGACTTTACATTAAAAAATATTAGATATTGTTAACTCATAATATCATAAAATTTCTTTTTTTTTTTCATGAACTTATCTAAAAAGTGATTCCACAGATTTATTGTCTTCTTCGTTAGATTAGTTGCTGCTTTTAGCTATACTACCATACGAAGAACATTATTGCTTAGGGTAAATTTTTTAGCAATTTCATTCCCTTCCCAAAATAACATGTAGGTACTTATTATGTTAATAATCCGCACTTATTTCGATAATTATTTAAGTTTCGATACTCATACACTACAAGAGCCATTTGTCAAATCCAGTTTGTGACGTCATTCAGTCTGCGCTTGAATGGCGTCATCAGTGTAGCTTATGATATTGAGCGCCGTTTGATATACATATACATTTACTTTTTTAGTACATAAGTTTATTGTGTTATTAGAGAGAAATGTGTGAAATAATATCGTAATTCCAATAACTAATTTCGCCCTGGTTATTCGAGACAAGTATTGCTGAACATCGCACAAATTTTCAATCTGTTCCTAAGGATCATTCGTTGAGAGTCAGGTTATCTAGCGAAACAAAAAGAGTGTCTTATTGTCACTTTACTTAGTTATCGTTTGCTCTCAATATAAATGCCAGAAATATATACATATATATATTTTTTTTACACGAATTCCTCAGATAGGCTTTATATGCAATTTTCAGAAGCCATTACTAATTTTCTTAGTAAGAAATCCAAATCGTGCATAAAATCAATTCCTGAGAGAGCCTATCATTAAGTTAGAGATTTTGTTAAAGACAAAAAATGATGGAATTATAACATAGATCTGCATATATGGCCTCCCTGGCGGTCCAAGAAATCAGCTTGTTTCCTGAAACAGTTTTGACGCTATTTCTAGAAGGAACTTGACTGACTTTGCATTCCTGTTAGGGATTCTTTAATCACAATATTTCCCATATTTTGAATAAGTTAATTGATAAACTAATTAATTAAAAATCATTGCAGGTGGTGGATATTATGAAGACCAACGTTGAGAAGGTGTTGGAGCGAGATCAGAAACTGTCAGAACTTGATGATCGAGCAGGTAAAGAAGATTAAGAACTTTGAGTCTTCATTCAACTTCTAAATGTTTAATTCTTTTTTAATCCTCATAAGTAGAACTAAATGTTTTGTACGTATTTTTGTTTAAGTATAATCTTGCAAGCTAAATTAAAACCATCTCGCAAAATCCGATTGCGTCCTGAGTCCAATTATTTTAAAGGAAGCTAGATTATAATGAATTCGAAGAAAATCCCTAATAATCTAAAGATTATTTATTTAACCTTAACCTACAAGATTAAAACGAGGTTATTATATTTACAGATGCTCTGCAGCAAGGTGCATCACAGTTCGAACAGCAAGCTGGGAAACTGAAAAGCAAATTCTGGCTGCAAAATCTAAAGGTAACGTAATGATAAAACCGTACCGCTAAATTATAAAACATCACTAACTAATGTTCCAAAATGTATTAAAGTTAAAAAATAGTAGCTCTACAAAACTGGCAGTCAAGTAAATAAATGTAAAAATAAAATAGAAACGAATGCCACAAAAAAAATCAAAAGATATGAGTCAACAAACTCGCCAGTCGTAAGTACTACATACCTCTACAAAACTGGCAGTCAAGTAAATAAATGTAAAAATAAAATAGAAACGAAAGCCACAAAAAAAATCAAAAGATATGAGTCAACAAACTCGCCAGTCGTAAGTATACAGAAATATGCGACTGATGAAATTACAGAATCCATCATAAAATAAATGAGGACGCATGCTGTTGCTAAATCAGCAAATGAGATGTTTAATGTTAAAGTCTCGAAGTTAATAGTTTGTACTTACAATTGCAATAAAGAAAAACATTGAATGCGTGATTATGTACTTGGGTGGTATTTATTGTATTCAAAAGTGATTTATTGCGTATGCTTAAGACCTTCAACAGTTTAATATGGAAGGTTATTTGAAGACAATGAGTTAGATAATGACTTGGCTTTTCATCATCATCCTTCTGCCCTCATCCCAATTTTATTTGGGGTTGTAGCGTATCTTCTTCTTGCATACTTCTCTTTCTGACGTTATCTCATAAGTAACATGTTTTTAGCCATATCGTCCTTTCACGAAATCCATTCATCATTTTTTGGCTCATGGCTGTCTATATCCATCCATGTTCTTGCTCGAAAATCCTCATATTTTATTTCGTTGACTAACCGGTTTTTACCTATTTCATCCTATTTCATATAGACGTAGTGTACATACATCTGTATTACCTTTAGTTTTCTTTATTTATAAATTTGACATTGTTATAACAATATGTCAGAACCCTATCTCTAATCGGAAAGACCCCGCATCGACATGACCCTATGTGACAACTCTATTAATATCGACCCTTAAAATTTCCAGATGATGATAATCGCAGCTGTAATTGGAATCATCATCTTGGCTCTAATCATCGGTACGTTAATATAATATATATGAACTAATATAATTATACAAATTAGTAACATCTCTATTTTGTTACACATTATTATGTTTTTAGACTAATCATACCATTATTTTTTCCACATTTTCAGCCAACTTTGTGTGAACAAGTTTCGGTAACCGAAGTTTAATTTAGAAGTTACTTGTTATAATGTTAATGAATACTTAGTAATATAAAGTATGTTGTTAATTTATAATAATTACGTTATTGGTATTAAGCCTATTTTGGTAAGTGGGCAAAACGTATCGTTTGTCGTTGTTGATGATGAGTGTTGGCTTTGTCTGTTCTATTGTGACTTCGTATCTGTCTCTATCGAAGATTGTTTCATGCGTTTCGACATCTTCCAGCTCATTATATAAGTCTGCTTTCACATCAGTAATTAAACTTCACAACAAAAACTAAACGTCATCTTTAAGCTTTTTGGTTCAAAATTCAAAATTTCTGTTGCAAGACAAACGAAATTTAAAATCCTCGAGATATCTGGTGTGAATAGTAACTTATAAATGAAGTTCAGCTTTATTTTGCAAATGTGTTTACTCTTGTGTCTGGGATTGCTCTTTAATAAATTATATCTAAAAACGTTATGCGAAGACCTAATGAAGAATTAGTAACTAGACCTTATAAATTGCTTGATATAAAAAGTTATTCTACTTTTATCCATGAATGCCTTGCTTGTCCCAGATTTAACCCCGATTTGTTTTTGCTTATATAAGTTAATATGTGTTTCTTATTGAAAAAAAATAGTCTTGATAATTTAACTGTCGACACACAAATTATGGTGGGGATGCAAAACAAAGAAAGATATAAAAAAGCTTAAACTGACATAATCATTGCTAAATGGTGCTTTCAATGCTTTGAACAATTTGATATTTATGTGGTATACCAGTTACTATATATTGGCCGCTTGTACATACATAATCAATAGTAATGGGGTTCTGCTTCTCCGTAAAAAAACAAAAAAAAACTCTGAATAAAAAAAAACAATTGTGATGATCCTACTATTCTGTACATTTTTGGTCACTTGATAAAAACTATATGTGTCAATTATTATTCTTAGTTTCTGTATAAATTAATTAATTTTCCTAAATTTAGAATGTTAATCGATTTGCATGACAACAAGAACCAAAAAGATTTGATCACAATATCCTTTATTCTAATGTGGCGTCCTTTTGATAAAATCACTTGTTAATGCACACATTTTATGAACTATCATACATATTGTGAATTCGTCTTGTACTGCAAATTCTTCTGTACTCTGGGATGTGATTGCTAAACTAGATTTAATATTTTCTAGGTCTGTAAACCATTTATTTGGAGGATTGAGGCCGAGGTATGGATTGATTACAGGTACAGATTTATTTCTTAGTTTATTTTTTCCTACTTAGCATGTCAATCAATGGCCTTGATGTCAGATTTGTCTCAACTATAGGTACTCGTAGTAATTGGGACAAATTTATTGTTACGACTTATATATACGATTTATTCTTTTTAGGAAGCGTATCTTTATTCTTGTTATGAACTACTTTTGGTTCAATGGCTACATGGCTACTTACTAAGGACTATAATTTTTTTATAGATATTTTTCTTTTAGATAAGTGAATCCTAACCATTGTTAATTTTTTTGTATTCACTTTAGTTAACATATTGCAAAATGTGTTCATTCATTATAGGTGATTATGGAATAAATCTTCAAATAAGCAGCAATATTATCGGACCTACCCTTTTTTGTGACGATTTAGACACACACACACGTCTTTAATATAATTAAATATATAAATTTTGTCCATTTTCAGGTGACAACATCCCAGCTGCCGTAACACCAACAAATAACTTTGAAACAAATTTGGTTTTCCTTAGAAATTAGTGTTGTTATTAAATGTCCTGTGGATAATATCACCAAATATATCCGATGTTTTGCCTACTACCTATATCAAAAATCTATCCTATCAAATGTTTTTGTAAATTTCGAAATCACGCGTCTTAAGACATGATTTCTTTTTTATCACACAAATGCTCTGTGAAATACAAATATAGTATTTTTAGATGATCTTTCTTTGTTAAAATTTTACCACAGAAATTAATATTTGCTATTACTTAGATAAGACTTATCAAAAATACAGTAATATCACAAAATATTTTTTACTTTTTCGAAAATAGTCTGTTTATTGTAAATGCAATGGTATTATTTCCATTTGGACCAAATTTCTTGAGCATTTATTTCAGGTTATTTGTTTTGTACTTTTCTTAAACGTTTAAATGGTTGATCTTTGATAATATCTACTGTCTACCTATACAAATATGTTTATCTGCTTGTAAAATCCTTAACCTCTTTATAGGTGTTATAACGAATAGATATTTACAATTTGTAAACAGTCCGTTTATGAAATGGACGGACGGGCTGAGTTCTGTATTCAAAGTTCCAAGTTTCACAATGTACTACAATTTTGATAGCATAGCGTGTATTGGGCCCATATTAGCACTACGGCGGTTTAGTAAATTATTTAATTTCTATGTTTTAATCGCTTTTATAGCTGTTATCTATAACCGTGATCTCTATTTGAAACGAAAATTTGTACTTAATCAAATTGTTGTTTGTTTAAGTATAATTAATTAGAGTATGTTAAGGACTTGTGCTATCTTGCGTTTTTACATAAAGTATAATCGTAACTGGCCAATATTTTTAAAAAATATATAATCTATCCTGTGTATGTACTACAAAAAAATAATACATTAAATATCTTTTTACTGTGTGTGTATTAATGTATGTAAAAACGGCTTTGTAGTTAGAAATTGTAAAAATTCACACTAGGTAATTAGATGTTTCAAATAAATAGCCACTCATTAGTTATATTAATCATATAATCGTGGTTCGGTAACATTCGGTCGTGTAGCATGCCGTGTACATTATCGAATATCATTTTTATCACTGTAAACTGTACTGCACCATCGCGTTCGTGGTGACGATCACTAATCCAAACCTTTACATGAATAAGTGTGAGCGACCGAATGTCACGCGCCTATACTTTTACGACATAGAAATAGTATTGAGAAGATTGGCCAGTACATAATATAGGTGGAAATATGTGGGAAATCATTAGCATTATATTAAAATCGGTTCATATCATGTATGGAGACCGGTTTTTAATAAAGTACGTAAGTTGCACATCGTTATTGTTGACAGTCTCAGTAGGGAGAGAACCTAGTTACGTAAGTTTGATGTCACCATTTTGAAACACAATATTTTGAATTTGGAACGAAGGGAATAACACGCAGGCAATCATTTTCTTTTGTTTTTTTTTTTCAATTAAAACATTGATTATTTGATGCTATAGGTACAAACCTATGCTACTAGTTTTGATGATGAAATTAATAACAATATATATAGATTACAACATAATGTTTGTTACAAGGTTTTACCACTTACATGAAAACATCCCATTTATTAATTAAATCTAATACATGTAACAAATTAAATATATTAAAATACAAAAGTTATAGTGCAAATTTGTCTTGTGAATATTTTTTTTCTTTTTTGAACAGGCACTACTAGCACTGGAAACTCGAAACTCTGCAAACGAAACCGCAGTTTGGTTTGTTTCAGTTACATTACATATCTCTATTTACAAATGATATAGAAATAACTAGTAACTAAATATTTGATAAACCTTTACAATAGTAAAATAAACTTCAATTGGTTTATAAAAGTAGTTTAAAAGGCCCGAGAAGGATGAAAATCTTTTTTTGTGTGGCAAAATTATTGTATTGTGTTTCAAGAAGATGGCCCCTAACATTCACTGTAAGGTAAAATGTGAACACACCAGAATGTATGTTATGGGATTAGATAACAAATTGGCTGTTACTTATAGCGTTGTTTAATGTTACATGTAATTATGACACTAGTCGCATTACGCTATATATTTTAAACAACATTAATAAGTAGGTAAGCCATAGCTATAAGCATTATGGTCATAAAGTATAATTAAATTAAATAAAAATGTTGTAACTGAATACGTATTTTATTTTATCTTCTCACAGTTGCATCGACACGCTTCCAAGCGCTTAAAAACATTACTTCTCAAACACAATTCGTACCTCTAACATTTGCGGAGTTGTTTGATACCTCCCCGGCTACAAACCTTTTTTTGTCGGGGTGAAACGCTATTTACTTCAACCCACGCTGAGGGCACAACATGGGGATATGTCCGACTTGCAACGACTAGAAACACCCCGATCCCGTCCTTGCGTTGTTGTTGCTGGAGCCACAGGATCACTTACCAAGCTCTGCGCAACTCCAACAGCCCTACTACTAACCTAACTAACTCAATATAACCAAATTAATAAAGTGGCGAGGACATTATTTTTTATAAGTACCGCAGTAGACCCAACCGCGGTTAGTTTGAGCGCAGGCTCTGAATGCGTTACCGCACTTCAAGGCGAACACAGTAATCATTCTTGTGCCCCTTGATGACTGATCCGATAATAACCAAAGTGTGTAGTTCCCACACACCAACTACCACTGCGCTACGTGTTACAGGTTCGATTCCCGTATAACACAAATTATATGAGTTAGGAATTATATTTGTGTTATTCACAAGGGGATGAGTTACAAAAAACAATAGTTTCATTCATTTTTTCATTTTCATTTGACGGGCCTGTTGGTCTAGTGGTTAGTGACCCTGACTGCTAAGCGGAGGTCGTGGGTTCGATTCCCACCCAGGACAAATCTTTGTGTGATGAGCACGATTATTTGTTCTGTGTCTGGGTGTTTTATCTATAATATGTATGTATTTAGTAGAAATATATAAGTATGTTTATCAGTTGTCTGGTTACCATAGTACAGGCTCTGCCTAGTTTGGGATCAGATGGCCATATAATTATGTATACACATAGCGAAATTGTAAAACTTATTTAGCGAGAAGTTTTTGTTGAAACTCAAAATATATACATGATTTGACAACTGTTATAATTTTATATTGTTAAATGATTAAAATTTGTATTGATGGTGAGTTCTTGTTAAAGTTTTACTATTTTGTTATGTGTATTCATATTTATGCTTGTGACTGTACCTACTTATCGGTACAGCTCACACATTGTGTGAGCTGTCCCAAGACATTAATTATTTATTTATTTATTAAAATTGAAAAGTGAATTGGCCTTAAAACGGTAAGATGGACCCGTATTCAGTCTTTTTGGGATAAGAAAAAAAAATAACAAATAGACATAAATTAAGTAAGAGGGAAATTCAAGAAGAATCATATAAGCCAATAAAGATACTTAAATCTTTAGTCCTGCTTTAACTTGAAAGTATTAAGTAGAATTAAACGATAAGTAGTTACAGTCACAAGCATAAATATGAATACACATAACAAAATAGTAAAACTTTAACAGGAACTCACCATCAATACAAATTTTAATCATTTAACAATATTAAATTATAACAGTTCTCAAATCATGTACCGTAGAATTACACAACTATAGTGCAAGGCCCCAACTATAGTCCAACGAAACTGTCTGACAAGATTGATGCTGTAAGGACGTGTAGCGACATCAAGTTTATTATTTGGTAGTATTTTCGTTTATTGATGTCTATTTGTTTCCGGTTTTACTCATAGACACTAGATGTCTCTAATTCAAGTTAGTAGACCTTCTCCAAAAAAAACCTGTTTGAACGTGCTAAGTGAATTCCGTAAACTTTTATTTGAAAATATTGGTTAAAGTGAAGACAAAGATTCAAAGTTGGATTCGTATGGTAGGTAAAGGTTCTAAAATCTATTTTACGGCCCGTTCACGACCTTCGGTCTAAGCGGCGCGCGGCGCGGCGGGCGGTGCGGCGTCGGTGAGCGGTGCGAAATGCACGCCACGTACCTCAGTAGCGGTAGCCATAGATTATACAGGTTGTAGCGGCCGCGGTGGACGTATTTAGGTAGTCAAATCGTGCTCAAAATCATGGCGTTATCAAAATTATCCCTTCTATGTTTAGAAAGCAGTACATTTTTAAAACAAGACATTCTTGATATGAGAGATATAAACATTAAATAGAGATATAATAATTAATATGAGAGATATAAAAATTAAAACATTGTTTAATTTCTTCCCACAACCTTTTTATAAGATATTTTTATATTTTTGTTGGGGATGTTTTGACATCAATATAGGCAGTCGATTAAAAATGTCTGTAATAAATGCCTCGGTATCCATAACCAACACAAAATTGTCTATTTTTTTGTTTTTAATTACGCCTCTGAGTACGTCCACTTCTACACCGCTGTCCACGCCGCTCTGTTTCGTGGCGTCGCACTCATTCGCTTGTACTTTTGTTCCTGCCGCTCACCGCACCGCGCGCCGCTGTAGCGATTCGCTCGGATAAAACCGCGCGCGAATTCGCTATGAGCGGCGGCTCGTGGCGTGCTTCAAACATTTTCATACTTTTGATCTTACCGCTCGCCGCCCCGCATTTCGCTGCCGCTCACAGCGGCAAGGTCGTGAACGGACCGTTACGTATAGTTTATTGTATAAATGCACCTATAAAAAAAATATTGATTATTTTCTCGTAATTCTCCCCTTGGATCTCAACTATGGTCCTGACGTTTTTATTGGACCATATTTAAAACCTAACTTATTTTGTTATAGAAAATGTTGTCAAGAGATAAGTTGATGAGAAGAAAAGTTGGAGGAAGGGCTTATAAGTGTTATAGTGAACGGCAAATGGAACTATGTTTATCAGAATCAGAATATAACAAATAAAACACTAACTCAACGCGAAGCTGCTGAAAAATATAAGATTCCTCGAAGCTCAATTATTTTAAAATTAAAAGCAATTCGAACAAATAAAGTAAGACAACCGGGCCGGACTGTATATTCTATCCAATGGATAAGATGATTTCGGCAATCAAAACCCCATCAAAATTAGGCACGAAGCGCGCGTTGTTTCGAGTACCTGAACTGGAGTATAAATGGGGACAACCAAAAAAATAAATATACGTCCCTACTTGTGTACCTTTTAAAAATTATTCATTGCTGATCTCATTTCAATATTGTTTCTTTTTTTACGTAAGATATAGTCATTTGTTTCTAATTTTCTAATAATTTCATTAATATAATTACTTAAAGTAGAAGTTTAACGAATAATACGGGCTTTTGTATTAAAAAAATGTCAAATTCATAAATATAGATTCCTATTTAATAACAGATGTTTAATTCAATCTTCCAATTATGATCCAGAATGCCACAATACGCATCTTTAGTACAAATAATAATCTGGCCCATAGTTGGCAACATAACAGGCAACAATGGTCCAAATTTTTAACTAAAAAAAAAAGAAAATAACATTCATTGTTTTATATTTAATACCGACTTGTTAAATTATCACGTCTTACATCATCTAAAAACATAAACAGATGTAACATAAGTAACTCCATTAATAAGAGGGCAGATCACAAATATGAAATCTGACAAATCCGGACCATAGTTGTGTAGTTTTACGGTATATATTTTGAGTTTCAACAAAAACTTCTCGCTAAATAAGTTTTACAATTTCGCTATGTGTATACATAATTATTATGCTCTTGACTGTACCTACTATTGGCAAAGCTTTACATATCCGTGCAAATGCTAACCCAACGAAAATCCTCTATGTACACAAACATCGAAAACGTTTTTCAGTTAGATAAGTTCTTAAAATGAGTATTTTTGTATAAATTATATCAGTACACAATACATGTACTTTTACACATGTTTTGTTATGGTAAACAAAACAAATCTTGTCAAGTATTTGGTATTTCCTTATAAATATTGCCGTTTATTAACGTAATTTATAAAGCCCTTATAATGCCTTTTGGCCGAAATGAAATAAAAGGCATGAAAGAAATTTAGTTACAAACTCTTGAAATAGCCAAATATTATAATATATATTATTGAAGTATTAATTTTACACATTTCTTGATTTTCAGTAGGGTTCATGAAAGTTCTACAAACATGATACTAAAACTCGCTTGAATAAACCCACGTAATTTATGGACGACGCACATTTCAGGGCAACCAACATGAAAATACAACTGTCAGTGTCAGTGTCACTATGAGTAATGTCAACTAATGTCATTGTCTGCTGTTGCCTGTTATCATTGCTACTGATACGTGTCGATCTTAAGTGCAGCCAAAATAATTGTATATTTGTAAATAATTCAACTACTAACTTCTAATTTAATCAATACGTTTATAAATATATTAACCAACTGTAAATTTGTTAAAGTAACATATAAAATAGTGTTGTTTATCAAAACAAATTGCTGAGTATTTCACAACATTGTTACACCGACTGTAAAAAGGTATTTATAATCGTATGCAATAGTATTTCGTACCAAAAGTATTTGTCAGACTTCGTACAACTTTGATGTTTCTTTTTTTATTTAAGGAAAAGGTTATAATGATAGAGCTGCCTCGAATAACGAGAGCCCTTAGGGCTCATACTCAGCTCGACAAACCACGATGTTTAAAACCTACTGTTGATCCCACAAAGCCGGTATTGTTGAAAAAGAAAACCTTACAGAGGTAAGATACATTAATTATAGCATTAAAGTCATAATAATATTACTAGTGAATGGCAGCACAGGTTTTCCTTAAAGCAGACACCAGTCTCCATATAAATTTATAACAGGACTCTGTTCTGTATTGTGATGAAGAGACAATAAATAATTTCTATTCTATATTAATCTTAAGTATTACAAATGTTAGAAAAACCTAACAGCACTCTCTTTTAACAGATAAGTGGAGAGTACAATGCAAATTATGGATAACAGTGACTTATACAACATTATATTGGCAATGATTTATTAAATAGCACCATGCATTGCCACATGCATTACACTAATTCTATTTTAGTTGTTAATACTCCTACTTTAAATAATGAAAATGTAAACTAACTTGTAAAAACTAAACAAAACAAATTGTAAAAACATAACAAACATAAATATTTATACTCTTAGTACCTATACTTTCTTGTAATTTGTTTTTGAAGAAGCCACTACGCTGTACCTTAATTACTCTATAATATGATCTGTTTTTTACCTTGATATTCAAGCAAATAATTAGAATTTGAAAACTTACAGGTTTAAATCATACACAGATATCTACAAATATGTCAAAGAAAATGAACCAAACTCCAACGAGTTACTAAAACTGTTTGATCAGCTGAAAGATGCTTGTAAACTGCTGACCAAAGATCAGCCAGATGAAGTCATTGATGATGCTGTGGTACTCACTTTAAGAATGTTCCTTGATCAAGATATTGTTATGCTGAAACATATGTCAAAGTTGAGACAAACATTTGGACCTGTTTTGTCGGCTACCGCTAACAAAATTTGTGGGGTATGTGTATTGTTTCTTTTTTATTTAATACTAGCTGCCCGGACAGACGTCGTTCTGTCAAAAGTTTTTTTACTTATTATTTATTTATGTTTTACACCTTTTAAACCTTCCCTGGAACTCCATGAACATTTCAAGATCAAAATCAGCTAAATCGGTTCAGCCGTTCTAGAGTTTTAGCGAGACTCATGAACAGCAATTGATTTATATATATAGATATAGCTTGGAAAATTTGTGTATGACCCTCCCATGGTCTGTGGACGACAGGGGACGTCAGACAATAGGTGTGCTTGAGATGAGGGACAACTGACAGGAGCCCCCCACATTGCAGACCATGGGAGTGTCACGAACGAAATTGCCAAGGTACTTGTTTAAAATTCAGCAATTTTGTTATAAAACATTACCAAATATTGTGATCATAATGGACCATTCTGCATTGAACATTCAGAAGGATTGAGTATGTTATAACACTTATAACCTTAATTAGGCATTGTGATCCTAATTATAATAGAATAATTTATTATTATAACTAAAAATAAAATTAATTTAAAATACATAATATATGTTATATTCTACTCTTGAGCTACTCTACAGAGTACACAGTTGTGTTAATATTAAATATTATAGTAACAATGTGAAATACAATAATGCTTTGAGTATTATTGTAGTATTGATCAATCACCTGCACCTCATATACACATTGAAGTTATTTAATGGTGTTGGGGTGTTTGTGGTACCTTTGTTGTCTCTGATTGCATAACACAAGTGCTTTAGCTACTTACTTTAGATTCGGGCCAATGTATGTGATGATGTCCACATTTATCATTATCATTTAATACAAAACATAATTGCAGATTGTGACAAATATCTCGGAGCAACTAAATGACACTACAAAAGAGTATATTCGAAAGGAAGAGGCTGAATCCAATAAAGAAAACATCAAATTATGGGGGGAGCACATTCAATGCCACTATATACCTTACAAACCCGCTAAAAAACCACTGGCCAAGTTGACTAGCAAGCCTGCGACCGCAAGTGCCTTTGTTACTGACTTCTCTATGAAGTATAATAACCAAACTGCTAGTTCTAGCAACCAAACAAAAGTTCCTATAGCTCCAGTGGAGACCAAAGTAAGTTTTATTTACATTTCAATAAGTGCACACAAAAATGGACCTTTGGGACATGTGTTTAAAGTTCATTTCACTGTGATATGCCTTTGGTAATCTGTTGATAGACCTTTTACATTGGCAACCTTTTCATTGTATTGAGCATAGAATACATGTGATTACATTTTAGCCGTAAAGGGAAATCTACTTCAATCTCCCTTTACGGCTTTTATTTACGTTTAATATATACAAGCAAAAATGGTTTCTATTATGAGGTTTTTAAAGTTCAATTTTCTATTTAGTATTTAAAAGTAGACTTAGGATTATCTAGAATAGAATAGAAATTCATTTTTGTAGCACAGCACACAGGACAGCAGAAAGAAAGATAAATACAACAAAACAGACAGAAACTAAAAGAACATTATCATCTGTTGTCATGTCATGTCAAAGTATCATCAAACAAATCTGTTGATAATGCTTATAATAATCTGTGTTTTTTTTAATGCAGCAATTTGTATCTAATCTACGGAAGGAAAATACGCATTGCGCCGACCCCATATGAATGGGATAAGGGCAGGAAGAAGAAGAAGAAGAATTTGTATCTAATCTATGTATTATCAATATACACTTTTTTAGGAAATTTATTATGTCTGTCTTTCCAGTATGGTAAAACCTGGCTAGAAACGAAGGTTAAAGAGCAATACGAAAACACATCAGGCATATCCAGTGTGGACATCCTTCAATCCATTATAACACTCCTCAATTCTCCTCGGACTAATGATGAGATGCAGAACGACCTATTTGAATTACTGGGCTTCGATAAGTTCGAGTTTATTCAAGAGATATTGGAGCATAGGCAGGATATTATTAATAGTTTGAAGGCACCACCCCCTGGACCAACGTTGTCTGAAAGTAAGTATCATTTACAACTTATTTCTATTATTCTCTTAATTATTTTGCCTGACCATACGTCACAGGTTATATTGTTAAGAAACATTTTTATAGTCACTAGTTTTTGTGATGAAATTATTTATTTTTAGCCTGGTAAATTCGGTCGTGACACTTCCACGTTTCGCGCGGGGAGCGGGGGACGTTACTACCCAATGACATCGCCTGAATGTATCTTTTATCTTTTCTTCTTTTTTTATCTTTTTAAAAAAACGACGCCCGCACCAAGGAATTTAATCCTTGTGTCGCGGGGGTTTCACAAACATTCAAATCACATGCACAAAGAACACCCAGACTTGGAACAAGCATTTGTGGATCACACAAATGCTTGTCTCATGCGGGGATCGAACCCGCAGCACTTCGCGCACAGTGGTAATTAGCGTGGTGACCTATACCACTTGGCTATCCTGCTATCCTGTCATTTGCGCCCCGTCCCGCGCGCACGTGTTACCACCTCTACTGTCTTAGGTCCCCCGTTCCCCGCAGACCATGCGAGTGTCATATACAAATTTGCCAATCTATAGCATTTATTCAGGGCCATATGCTATCTATCTATTAGATAATCACCATCTCCCTGCTCGTATCCCAATCATATGGGGTCCGCGCATTGCGTATTTTCCTTCCATTCATCTCTATACTAGTCATCGCGGCATCCACACCTTTCTGCCTCATATCATTCACACAATACATCCAATGTCAATATCTATCTAACATAAAATTAGACAAAACTAATTTTAATTAAAAAAAAATGTGCTACAGTTGCAGCAATTCTTCCCGAGAACAAAATGCCGCAATATCTTTGCCAAGTGTCAGTGCTTTCGGAACAAGAGAAGATGTTAGCTAAACTGGTGAGGAAAGAGGAGAAGAAAGCCAAAAATAGGAAGGTCGACGAAGATGATGATGAACAGGAGATTAATATCGCACAGTTGAGGTCGAAAAGGTGAGAATTGGAAAAAGTTATATGTAGTAATAAAAAGTTTTGAGCTCACTGTATAATGCGCCCACATGACTGAGGATTTGGTCTCTACCAAATCCTCAGTCATGTGAGGCAGAACATTCTGTTTGTCTTAATAAATGAACAATGCTTTGTCCAATTAATTTGACGACCTCCGTGGTCAAGTGGCGTACACACCGGTTTTCAAGGTGTCGCCAGCTCTGAGGTCCCGGGTTCGATCCCCGGACGGGTCAATGTAGAAAAACACTTTTCTGCATTGTCTCGGGTCTGGGTGTTTGTGGTACCTTCCTTGTCTCTGATTCCTTAACACGGGTGCTTTAGCTACTTACTTTGGATTCGAGGCAATGTATGTGATGCTGTAAATAATTTAAAAAAAAATGGAGTATTAATATAATAAGCCCGTCTCCAGCCGCATGTAGCATCAGTAAACAAAAACTTGTTTTACAGATTAGCAGAATTATCAAAACCAGTCGTACCATTTTCTACATCAAGGTCTTCCAGTAACATAGACCCCATTCTACAGAAAATATCGTATTTCCAAACTAAAGTGCAGTATCCCAATGTGTATGATTCTTCACTTGACGCCAAGAACTCTGCAGGTAACAAAAAAATGTTATTAATTATGAATAAGTATTTATTTATATTATTTAAATCGATTCTTCATAAATGGCGGCAAAATTCATTCAAACTGTCAAAATAACATTTTCTTTTTTTTTAAGTTAGTGATATCGTCGCGTTCATAATTTACTGTCTGGAATTAAATAGTTCTTGCGAAGAAAATAAAATATTTACTTATCAGAAATACGTGGTTTTTTAGGTTTCGTATCAGGTCTCAAGCTAATACTACCCGAAAATGCTGTAAAGAAAGATACTAAAGAATATGAAGAGATCATTATTCCTAAGAATGATGCACCTCCATTAACTATTGGGAATCAACGAGTACCTGTCGCTGAATTAGACGAGGTATGCTTATAATTTAGACTTTGGTTTTACTGATAAAAAATGCTGTATTGAGGAAAAGTATCTGGAAGGATCTTACTTTTTGTATTCTGGAGCTAAAGAAGTTTTTAGAAATACAAAAATCATGAGTATGTCCCCTTTTTTAATAAGCGTTTTCTGTTACTTGAAGAAGCCTTTCATTGTTTTTGAATTAAATGAAGATAGATAAATAGAATATTAAGTTTCACTATTTTCATTTAATCTTCTAGTTTTGACATACATCATTATAGAAATCAAAACCTAGTAATTGTTGTCAAAAAACCCAAGACACACTGTCAGTAAGGTATCAAATACGTCCTCAAAATGACCACAAAACTGTAGTCATTTCAAAAAGTCTTGCATCGCAAAAACAACTATATGCGATGCTGATAAGGTTGAATTTGCAAAAAACTATGTTCATTTCAAAATTAACATCACCTAATTGTCATTGAAGACAATTTTTGCTGTCACTTACTGTGTATATTACTAGGACTTTTTCTACATCACACAAAGATTTACCTTTTTTTTACCTTTATTTTTTGTTTTTTCTAACAGATCGGCCAAATGGCCTTCGAGAACATTAAAGAACTGAACAGAATACAATCCGTGGTCTTCCAAACGGCTTACAACACTAATGAGAACCTACTGATCTGCGCGCCGACCGGGGCGGGTAAAACGAACATCGCGCTGTTAACTGTAGTACACCAGATCAAACAACACATCGAGAATAACGTTATTATGAAGAACAAATTCAAGGTCAGTTAAAACATAAATTTACGTGATATCTGACAATTAAATCAATAACTATGATAGAAATCGCTTAAATGACATTAAATGTATGGAAATGTCATTTGATTTCGATAAGTCACGTGACTCAGACTTGTCACTTCCATACATTTGAGCGATTCTATCAGCGTTATCGCTTGTAGAAATGTCACTTGGCTAGGGGGGCTGGTATCTATCCTGGGTCTGCTGGTAAGTAATCTTTAATAAAAGAAAAAAAAACTACACCCTGTAGCAGTTTTAATAATTATTTCTTCATTTCTAGATAATCTACATAGCACCCATGAAAGCTCTTGCGGCGGAAATGACAGCCAGCTTCGGTCGACGGCTCAAAGGTCTTGGTATACTGGTACGAGAGTTGACTGGAGATATGAAACTCACTAAGTCCGAAGTTCAACAAACGCAGATGATTGTTACCACCCCTGAGAAGTGGGATGTTGTTACTAGGAAGGGAGCCAGTTAGTAGATTTTTTTTATTTTTTTTAACCTAATTATTGTCCCACTGCTGGGAAAAGGTCTTCCTGCTTGGCTCCAGACCTTTCGGTCTTACTGTAGACATCTTGAAAAATATTTGAAGGATTGTGTGACTTATGTATTTTTTACTTTAACGGATGTGCTTTGCGCTATGGTTAAAAAATGTGAAAAATGATTAAGGTAAAAAAACTAGGTTTTCGAGAAAAGGTAAAAAGCTACAGAAAAACTATCGCAGTTTTGACTTAAGAGAGGCTTATATTAATATTTAGTATTTAAACACATACATATTTTCACAGCCGACACTGAACTAGCCTCAATCGTAAAACTCTTAATCATTGATGAAGTACACTTACTGCACGGCGACCGAGGACCAATAGTCGAGGCGATTGTTGCACGAACGTTGCGACAAGTCGAGTCGACGCAGAACATGATACGGATAGTCGGCCTGTCTGCTACGCTGCCTAATTATGTCGATGTTGCCAGGTTAGTCTTAAATAAGTTATAAATCATTTCGTGTGGAAATTGAATATGAATTGATATGGTAACACTTTTGTAAAATGGAGTAGTGTAAGCTGTACGGTTTGACCGATAATAAAAGCAAACCGCGCTCACCGCGGTTGGTCCGTGGATGGGTGACCATTTAAAAACATATCGGTGGTGAAGCTGGAGATAAATATGAAAACCGATAAAAAGGCGGGAGAGGTCGGAGGATTGATTTCTCACCATTTGTTTGAAATTAAAGGAGGCAATTCAAATTCTTATTCTTATAAAACTAGCTTTTTCTCGCGGCTCGGTTCGCGTGGCCGGCGTCTATTGACAAAAAGTAGCCTATAGCCTTCCTCAATAAATGGGCTATATAACACTGAAATAATTTTTCAAATCGATTCAGCAGTTCTTGAGATTAGCGCGTTCAACGAAACAAACTCTTCTTCTTTATAATATTAGTATAGATAAAAAATATCGAATTTTTATTCTCCAGGTTTTTACGCGTAAACCCGAACATTGGTCTGTTCTACTTCGACTCCCGCTTCCGGCCGGTGCCTCTGGAGCAACAGTTCATTGGCGTCAAGGAGACTGGCAGCGGTGGTGGTTCACATCTTAGGCTCGTAAGTAATTAATATTACTAGGTTATAACTGTTCTAAAGGGAGAGCTTTTATCTTCACTCTTGCTCAAGGACGTTTCCAGATTTATGAAATCCTTGCGTAGCCACGATCACCGACCTTTCATTATTTTCTCTGTGGTTGGAGGCCCTTATAGTTTCGCCAAAAAACATGTGGGAGCAGCCCAAGCTTGCGCTCAGGCTTACTGCAATAGACCACTTTCGACAAAAGGATAATACACTTAAAGACTTCATGAGCTATCACAGAACACGCAAATTTGTTTCAATCAATCAGCCTATCGCGGTCCACTGCTGAACCTAGACCTCTTCTATATAGCGCCACAACACTCGGTCCTCCATTTGGGGGCCTTGTGTGGTGATGCCCCTTCACTAAGGTGTTTCACATTTTTTTTAACGCTGGGAAAAAATGCATTACTCACCCCCCCCATAAAGGGGAATAGGGGGGTTATGTGGGACTCCACGGGCTGACCCAGTGTACCCACTAAAACAACCCAGTGGCATTTCCGCATCGTCTGAGTGGAGGAGGACTGGGAAACCGGCGCAGCCTTTACGTCCAGTCCACCTCCGACGAAGGTGTTTGCCCTACTCACCACGCTGAGCAAGCGGGTTGGTGACCGCAGTCTACTTTCAGTTCTTTAGGAGAACGCTGCCCATTCACCTTGTTTCTATAACTCTTAGTCGCTTCTTACAACACCCACGCGAAGAGAGGGGGAGCTTCTAATCTACTCCGAAACCCCACTGCAAAAATTGTGTCATGAGAAATGAATTCTTTTTGACATATTATCTTTGTTTCTACAGATCCAAAGCATGAACGAGATATGCTACGACAAAGCCGTCGATATGGTACAAAAAGGTCACCAAGTGATGGTATTTGTTCACGCTCGTAACGCCACCCACCAAACGGCGATGGTTCTTAGGGAACTCGCTCAAAAGAAGGGCCATCTCAAACATTTTGAGCCTGAAGATTCTGGAGCCTTTTTGAAAGCGAAAAAGTCTATTGGTAGCAGCCCTAATAAGTTGTTAGCTGAGCTGTTTGCGAGTGGGTTTGCTTGTCATCATGCTGGTATGCTGAGGAGTGATAGGTAAGATGGTTCGTCAATAATCATGCTAATTACCTACGACCTCCGTGGTCGAGTGGCGCACACACCGGTTTTCAAGGTGTCAATGTGGGTTCAATCCCCGGACGGGTCAATGTAAAAAAAAACACTTTTCTACATTGTCTCGGGTCTGGGTGTTTGTGGTACCTTCGTTGTCTCTGATTCCATAACACAAGTGCTTTAGCTACTTACTTTGGTTTCGAGGCAATGTATGTGATGTTGTCCACATTTATTTTTAATTAGGCGACTTTAAGATCAAATTCAATTCATCAATTTAAATCCTTGAACGGCTTTTTTGTGATTAAACATTGTTTTACTATACTCCTGCCGTATTTATGTACCTACGTCTGATTAACTGTGAAAGTAGTACAATTAACTGAATAAACTTAATTACTAATTAATATATTAATTATTCAGTTTTTTTATTCTTTATTCAGATTACGGATGTTATTAAGAGCTTATGTGATATTACTACTTTTTCTATTTTATTATTTTGTTGATAGGTGTAATCCTTGGTCCTTTTTTTCAGAAATATGGTTGAAAAATACTTCGCTGAAGGTTTTATAAAAGTTTTAGTTTGCACCTCTACGCTGGCGTGGGGTGTCAACTTACCGGCGCATGCTGTTATAATTAGGGTAAGAAGTATTATCAAAATGCAAAATATTAAAAAAATATTATAGTATATCTCACTATCCTCATCGTTTGACAGCCTTACGTATTATTTGTAATTAAAATTTACACAAAATAAAGTTGATTTATTTGTATAAAAATTGTGTATATCAATAATACATAAAATGCACATTGGAGGTGAAAGTATTTAAATTAGACCATCATAAGTTTAGGTGTACAATTAATGTTAATTTTAGAATTGAAAAATAGATAAATATCAGTTAGTATCTAATTCTATTAAATCTTAGTTGATGTCAAAGTATTTTTTTTTTACTTGAAATTAATGTTATGTCCTCTCAATTAAAAATATTTTACGAATTCAAACTCAAATCCATCTTGTCTCCCCAGGGTACAGAAATCTACGATCAAAGCCATGGTACGTTCGTAGACCTCAGCATACTAGATGTCCTCCAGATCTTCGGTCGAGCGGGCCGGCCTCAGTTCGACACGTCTGGAACCGGCATGATTATTACAACCCACGACAAGCTGACACACTACCTCAAGTCCATGACCAACCAGTTCCCAATTGAGAGCAACTTTATCAATCTTTTAGCTGATAATTTGAATGCTGAGGTTCGTATCACACTCACCACTGAATACTTAAACACTAATCAAATTTAAGACGTCCCTAAATATCTACATATTGCTACTTTAAACCTTAAATTGACAAAAACAGCATGAGACTTACAGGCCTCAAACTGAATGACGTTTTAGTATTCAGCCATTACTATATTATAAAGGCGAAAGTTTGTGAGAGTGTATGTTTGTTACCGTTCCACAGTCAAACGAGGGGAATAATTTTGATCAAATTTGGTATTGAGGTAGCTTAAACCCTGGATCAACACATAGGCTTCATTTAATCTCAAAAAAGCGCGAGTAACACCGCGGGGCGTAGCTAGTTTTATATGTAGGTACTTATAAAATATTCTAGTTGTTACTTCATCTCAAAAAAGCGCGGGGCGCAGCTAGTTTTATATAGAATTATTGCTGGCCGAATCGGTTTGCTAATCTTCTTTATTACATCAAAATCAAAGAATCCTTAGATAGCAAGAAAGGGATCCGAATCGCCGTTATTCCAGTTTTCTTATTGTCGCTTATACCTGTTAATGGTTATACCTTGACAATTTTGTACTTGACACTTATGGTCTGCGGGCAACTGAAGATGAAAGGCATAATTCAACTCATTCGAGTGCCGTAATTGGTTAGTTACTAACTAATGACGGCACTTGAATTTAATTATATTATATTGTGACAACATCACATACATTGCTCCGAATCCAAAGTAAGTAGCTAAAGCACTTGTATTATGGAATCCAGAGACAACGAAGGTACCACAAACACCCAGACCCGAGGCAATGTAGAAAAGTGTTTTTCTACATTGACCCGTCCGGGGATCGAACCCGGGACCTCAGAGCTGACGACACCTTGAAAACCGGTGTGTACGCCACTCGACCACGGAGGTCGTCAAAAATGAGAATGAGTCAGTAGGTAACAACCGGGAGTGTCACGAACGAATTTGCCAGGCTAAAGATATACATAAACGTTAAAATATAGTGATACGCTTCACGAACGCTCTTTTTGCCATATTTCTAGTTTGATTTTTTTTATTATACTTACAGGTTGCCCTCGGTACTGTGACCAATATCGACGAGGCAGTGGAATGGCTCAGTTATACTTACTTATTCGTCCGAATGAGAATCAACCCACAGGTATGTACTAAAGATTAATTGATGAACTAAGTAAATCTCTACTTAGGTTCACGGACACTATCGGCTATCGCATACTTGAAGCACTTAAATGTAGTCAGTTGATCGGTATTTTTTCTTGTCGCATTTCGTATCCTTTCAAAAAAATTCTATAAAAATATTGTTTGATGACCTACAAACCTTCTACGAGATTATTTACCTTCTGGTCTTGTTAAAAATAAGCCTGTAGCGTCGCATCGATCACCGGTGACGAATTTTTTTTTTTAATTTTATTATCTAACTCGTTGTTTAATATAAATATATTGATATTAGGTATACGGCCTTACATACACCGATGTGCAAGAGGAGCCGATGTTGGAGACTAAGCGTCGCGAGTTAATAACTACTGCTGCCATGCACCTTGACAACACGCATATGATACGATATAATGAGAGAACTGGACATCTTAATGTTACAGGTAAATACAAAATCTTTTATAAGTCTAGTTGTCTAGAATGTTGCTCGTATATGTCCTTATATATTCAGCAACGTAAAATTTCATATTTAATATACATGATTAATTTTTATGGAGTGCGTATATTCTACGAGGTAATCAGGTGCATAAAACTGAACAGCTTTCCCCGAGGAACATAAACTTGAAAATGAAATATTCATACAAAGAGACCAGTCACGTGACTTATGTTTGTATGAAAAATTGATTTTCAATTTTAAGATTTCGACCCATGTTCCATGGGAAAAGTTATTTAATATATGCACCTGATTACCTCGTTGAATATACGCACTCCATAAAAAAATATCCTGTATATAAATGTACAATCGACAAATTTGTACTATTACTCACCTTAAGCTTATTTTCTTACAGTCATTCAAATACAATTAGGTCGACATTCGCGTAAATGTACATTTTACAATGACAATGATCTTTGTTATTTTGACGGTTTCAAATGATTTATCGTCTAAGTGGGTTTTGAAGCAAATTTTTGTACCATTATAACGTGTGTTACCAAACTTCTACATACAAAAGTAGTCTCTAACCACTTGACAAGAGGGTTCAAATTGAGTGGAAAGAGTACTGCGAACGGTCGCCGCTTGGGTTTAGACTGGATGGCGCGGTGAAACAAAACAAATGATCGTGCTCATCACACAAAGATTTGTCCTGGGTGGGAATCGAACCCACGACCTCCGGCTTAGCAGTCAGGGTCACTAACCACTAGACCAGCAGGGTCGTCAAAACTAACACAACGGTAAATTTCTTTTTGAACATTTTTTAACCTATCTTGTTCTACACGTGTCTTTAGACTTGGGTCGTACTGCGAGCCACTACTACATTACCAGTGAAACGATGGAGGTGTTCAACTCTATGGTCCGCAAGTCTATGACGCAAGGATATGTGCTAGAAATGCTGACGAGGTGCTCCGAATTCCAGCAACTCAAAGTAAGTTAATTTTATTCACATAAAAATATACTTTTTCAGTAAATTGGTAAAATTCATTTTTTAAATCTTATTCATAAAAAAACATTCTCTTTGTTTTTATAACTACTAAAAATCTTTTTGAGTATAAAAACTCAATTTAGGTTAAATATAGGTTACAAAATCCCTTTTATCAAGATTTAGTTATAAAGACATTGATCGTGATTATAAAAACAAAAAAGGCTCAAAACATCAAAAGTCTTACAAATAATTAAGATCGTTACGAACAATAATTCTATTATTAAAACACTATTCATTGGTGAAAACCATATGAAACTCCATTCGTTCATTTTTGAGTGTATCGCGTTCAGACAGACAAAAGCAGAAAGGGGACTTTCTTTTAGATATGTAGAGCAAAACGATAACTCCTTTTGCTATCGTTTTGCTATGCTAATACTGTGTTTAAGCCACTCCTGTCACTGCGTGAAAACAAAAGCTTTGTCTGACTGCAGTTTCTAGTTTTTCTAATCTAAACCCACTTTTCAGATCCGTAAAGAAGAGCTAACAGAACTCTGGAACCTAAAGGACCAGTACTGCGAGCTGCGCATCGAGGATGCTCCTGAGGACATTCACTGGAAGATCAACATCCTGCTGCAGACGTACCTGTCAAGGGGACGCGTGTCGGGATCCTCTCTACAGTCCGATCTTAATTATATCAGTCAGGTTTGTGAATATTTTTCATGTTGTTCTCACATTTGTTACGTCACTTGGGGTGCCCACTGAAAACCAGCGCTGGATTGTGTCTAACGACACAACTAGCATGATTCTGAGTAGGCACCTCGTTGTTGCACAGACACTATTTACTTTGACGTTTATATGTTTTATTTTATTTTTACGTGTAACCAGTATGTGTAACAATAAATATTTTTTGAATTTGATAGAAAAGGAAGATACAGCCGGTTCTTGAATTGAAAATTCCAACTTGTAAATTTTTCAAACTTTTATAAGGCCCCGTAATTTGATGATCAATTTCACACGCTGTCTTTCGATGGATTAATCAGGTTTTGAGACATACTCAAGTTAATTTGTCAAAGCCATAAATTCATTTCAATTTTATTGAATAAACGAACCAATTTATTAAGCGGCGGTAGCCTAATGGCTAAGGCATCGGACTTGCGATCATATGGTTGCGGGTTCGAATCCCACCCTTTACACTACCGACGTGAACCCACTCGTAACACAAGCATCTTAGCTTAGCACGAGGGGTTAACGAGATTACTAGTAATGTGCGACCCACATTGCTAGTTATCTAATGAAAAAAAAAATTATGACTTACATTTAATCTTGAAAAAACATTATACATAATTACTTAACATATATACAAAACTGAAATAATACACGACCGATTGCAGAACACCGTTCGAATAATCCGAGCCCTATTCGAAATAACCCTTCGGAAGAACAACGCATATATGGCCGGGTTATATCTTAAGATGGCCAAAATGTTGGAGCTTCAGCAATGGGACTTCTACAGCGACATGAGGCAGTTCAACTGTTTCACTATAGAGACACTGAAGCATATTGAATACCCGATGTTGAAGCCCGATCAGATCAGGGATATGGATTGGAAAGAAGTTGGTGAGTAAAGTGTTCTTTATTTCCAAGCACATAAAGCCGTTTGTCCTGCATCTGATCTCTGTCCGGTCGTAAGAGAAGAAGAGAAAGAAATCGACAAAAAATACCATAATAAACAAAGAATATGTAATACCTTTACTTCGAAAGTGATAATATATTATTGACGAATATTTTTCATTTCAGGTGATTTAATAAGGAACCCAAAGAATGCACGTCACCTAAAGAAATGTGCCGACGAGTTCCCGCTTTTAGAGATGGAGGCCAGCTTACATCCCATCACAAGAACTGTCTTGAGGATACGACTCACTATCATACCCAATTTCAAGTAAGTATATTTTTTACCGAAGCATTTATCACATCATATAACCAGAAGAAATCATAGACACTCAACGGAATCAACACTTATAGGGATACTTTCTGTTGAACTATTAAATTTGGCAAGTATATCACTTGACAATACGTCTTACACGATAAGCGCGCTCCACATTCGCGCCGTGAACACCCGTGAAAGCCGCGAACCGCTAATGTGGATGGCTTTCGCGCCCGTTCACGGGCTTCACGTCTTTTCACGCCTTGTTCCCCTTTCAGTCGGTTCAGGTCGTCAAAGGGTTTGCGAAGCGTGAACTTCCCGTGAAACTGCGTATACTGCGTACTAAACTGAACTCAACGATAGCGAATGTGGAGGGACATGTTTTTTGCGACGACTTTGCGGCAAAATTACGGCGTGAATCCACACCGTGAATCACACAGGAGTCTGGAGCCCGCAATAAGTGCAGCAAAAATCCGAAACCTTGTAAACTGAATTTTTTTAATTATTTCCGGACGGAACCCTCAGAGGGCGATTCCGTTCGCACTTGTCCGGTTTTTTTTTATTGTATTTTCAGTGCGTCACAAATTGCACGTTTTTGACTGTATAATATAATGTATGCTATTACTTAATATAGATGGAACGATAAGTACCACTCGAAAGCGCCCGAAGCGTTCTGGATTTGGGTGGAGGACCCTGACACGGACATCATGTACTACCACGAATATTTCCTCATCACTAAGAAACAGGTACATATAAACATATCATATATTTTTGTATGTGTTTTATCTCAACGCTCGCCATTTTATACCATATTGCCTTAGAAATAAGGTCTCTATACCATTTCATTCTGGTTAGCTTTTGATCTGGTGGAAATCCGGATGGAGTTGGTACCCTGGTGCTGCTTTTTACTAGAGTACCAAATTTATTGATCGTTATTTTTGTTCTTTCCCAGGTAAAAGAAGTATTTGCAAAAAAACGAACACGACATAAAAAAAAAACTATTTTCCTTTTCATTATTGTTTCCGTATATCTATTCCATCCAATTTCAATAAATAATATTTACTTCACTATATACTAGTCCTTCAACAGTGTGTCATAAGGTTAAAATTCGAATGTTTCTTCAACACAGGTAATTACAAGGGAACCTCAAGAATTAGTTATAACTATCCCGATAAGCGAGCCGTTACCGCCTCAGTATTACATTCGAGCAACTTCAGAAAGGTAAAACATTATTTTATTGTTATCTATAATATAACTGCCGGCACGGATCTTGAGCGCTCGGCAGAAGAGTGGGGATCGCTTTGCGCATCGTACGTGCAAGCTATGCCGAGCAACCAATCCCGAGCGCATCCCGAGTGACAGCTATGACTGCAAGCGTAGCAAAGAACGAATCCCGAGTGACAGCTATGACGCGATGCGCTGCGGGCCAATCACCGCACTTTAGCCCGCCCCGCGCCTCACTTCATACCCCAAAAGGGACCCAATAAATCACTTCGGCGCAGGTGAAGGTCAGCGCTCAAGATCCGTGCCGATGATTATAATAAAATAAAGAGGGAAAAAAAATATTTTTGTTCGTTTATAACAAATAAATTTAACTACTGGACCAGTTCAAAAATTCATTCACGATTAAAAATGCTATACAACCCTATGTTACATAAACCAATTTTCTTACCGCCGCGGGCATCATCTAGTTATCTATATTTTTGTTATACAATATCTTAAAATTAAAAATCATCTTTTCATACAAAGATAAGTCACGTGACCTGTCACTTTGTATGAAAACCTCATTTTCCATTTTAAGATTTCGACCTATGTTCCTTGGGGAAAGTTGTTCAGTTTTATGCAATTGATTACCTCGTTTTAAATTAATCGTGTATTAATGACGTGAAATATTTACAGATGGTTAGGGTCAGAGAGCGTGTTGCCGCTAACATTCCAACATTTAATTCTACCGGAAACCCATCCACCTCATACAGGTAATTTAACATTCATCATTCTTGTATTTCTACCCATTTTAGTGGGTACTGTCAACAACGAAATTAGAAGTAAGATCTTTATTGTAGTTCTCGTGTCAAAAATAAGCTAGGGGCGCTTGTGTCGCATAAGGTATATCTGTCATTCTCCACCAATGAGAGACAAGCTACTGCCCTGCGATTGTTCGCAATTGACAGATACACCTTATGCGACATGAGCGACCCTAGCGGCAGTTTATAACTAACTGAAAAAATAATTACCAAGAAATTTACGTTTTATGCTGACTGCTATTCCAGATAATTAAAAAAACAGTCCAAGTAGCATATTAAACTGAAATCCCTACTAATATTATAAATGTGAATGTAGGTTTGTTTGTTACGCTTTCACGCAAAACTGCTTAACCGACATCATGAAACTTTGTACACATATTCTGGAAAGTATTAGTAAAATAGTAGGTATACTTTTAATTGAAAAAAAATCTAAGCTTAAGTGTCATTTTTGTGGTAAGATGCTATTCATTATTTTAGATCTTACTCGCTTGTTTGCTGGTATTATATAATTTGTATACATTGGCTAACCAACAACCACGCGGGCGAAGCCGCGGGTATAGCTAGTATTAAATAAATTTCTAAACAGTCATTTTTTTATCTGTTCACAGATCTCCTCGAACTCCAACCTCTACCAGTGACAGCGTTAAACAACCCATCATTCGAGATGCTGTACAATTTCAGCCACTTTAATCCCATTCAGACACAGATATTCCACTGTTTGTACCACACAGACCATAACGTGTTGCTTGGGGCCCCGACTGGTTCGGGGAAAACTATTGTCGCTGAGGTGGCCATGTTCAGAGTGTTTAATCAGTACCCGGAGTGTAAGGTATGTAATTTAATTATTATTATTTCTATCTCTCTTTTATCACGGGATAACTTCAGAAGAAAAGACCCAGTCCTTTTTAAGGCTTACGTGGGGACACAGGTCCAACACGCAGTGGCCTTGTTGAGAACTACTCTAATATGGGATGAGGCATCTACCAGGGGCCATGCACCCCTGCTCTATGGAAGAACAGACATGAACAGCCCAAGGTATTATTATTATTAAAGTGAGAGATGTTATCACACTATCACACTAATATTATAAAGGCGAGTTTGTGAGTGTGTGTGTGCTTGTTTGGTACCTCTTCACGTTCAAACGGTTGGACCTAATTTCATAAAGTTTGGCATGGAGGTAAATGACACTCTGCATTAACACACAGGCTACTTTTTATCTCGAAAATTTAAGTTATAAGTTTTAAAATAAAGATCGATGTGTTTCTTTAAAATGTTAGTTTAGGTACTTTGATTAAGAGATGGAATATAACCAGCTGCCAAAATACGTAAAAATGTAAACGTTAAATCGTAATACATTTAATTTTAAGTTTTCAGCTATTTTTTTGCTAACCTTACCTACTTTACGTTTATGGACTCTAAAACTGTAATGTCATGAAAAATTACTAATTTAAATTATATTTCAGGTTGTCTACATAGCTCCTCTCAAAGCTCTCGTCAAGGAAAGAATAAAAGATTGGAAAATACGACTCGAAGAAAAGTTAGGGAAACGCGTCGTAGAATTAACAGGTTAGTTTTTTACCGAAAACTACTAAATTTACTTAAAAAGCATTATGTTGAAGCCAATCTCCTAGCCAACTATGTAACTACAATAAGAAAATGCTAATGCTATAAGAAAAGTTACAAAAATTCACCCAATTTTATGAAGTTATTAGTTTAATATGTACGTAAAAAGGTCTTGCAAAAGGTAATCGAGACGAAAAATGGAAACCAACATGACTACCTTTTTTTTCTTATCCAACTTTTTTCGTTTAGGTGACGTCTCCCCCGACATAAGAGCTATACGGAACTCTCACGTGATAGTGACGACTCCTGAGAAATGGGACGGCATCAGTCGATCATGGCAGACCAGGAACTACGTCCAAGATGTCGCACTTATAGTTATAGACGAGATACATTTACTGGGTGAAGATCGAGGACCGGTATTGGAAGTTATTGTGTCGAGGTAAACGAGATTTAAATATAAATAAATTTAATCATTTAAGCGCTTGGTTAAATATTAATTGCCGTGCCCTTAGTGTCCAACTTTGAATCGATAAAATCTTCAATAGTTCATACTTTCTTAAGACGAAAAAATCATGCATGTACACCGTCGGGCACGGAAATATTTGTCTCATAAATGCGACAAGCGTTAAAATTCCAACCGTTACCATTCCTCGTTACCTTTCATCCTTTTTTTCTTCTTATCCAGAACGAACTTCATCGAGTCGCACACATCGAGGCGCCTGCGCATCATAGGTTTGTCGACGGCGCTCGCGAACGCCAAGGATTTAGCTAACTGGCTGAATATCGGAGAAATGGGACTGTATAACTTCAGGCCGTCTGTTCGACCTGTACCGTTGGAGGTATGTAATGTGCAAATCTTCTTCCTGCCCTCATCCCATCCATATGGGGTCGGCGCAATGCGTATTTTCCTTCCATTCCTCTCTATTCCATTCATCGCGGCATCCACTCCTTTCTTTCTCATATCGTCTTTCACGATCCATCCATCTCTTTTTCGGTCTCCCTCTGCTTATATACCCATCCACTGTCATACTTATAACTTGTTTAGTTATGTGACTTTCATCCCTCCTCATAACATGTCCATACCACGACAAACTCTTACCTCTCATCTTTTCATTCACAGGCGCTACTTTCAAGCTTCCTTTAATATATGTAATGTGCAAATGTGGGTCAGAAATTACTAGTATTTTTGTCAACCCCTCGTGTTACCTGAATGCTTGTGATACGGGTCCAATGGGTAGGTTTTGAACTAACCACCACATCTAAACGCAGCACTAATGATTTGAAATATATATAAATCTATTATTATTTCCTAACAATTAACTATTATATCTATTTTTTTATTAAATTTTAATAAGGTTTATTTTTTATGTCGGCCCGTGGCCATGACCCCTACAAAGGCGTCGAAACGTAAGGAAATAAAATCAAAAAATAACCGCGATAGAATCCGTTTAAAAGTAGTTTTATTTCAAAGTCTAATATTCGCGTAAACCTCAGAAAACAATAAATTAACGCCCTTATTTATTTATTGTCTAGGTCCATATCTCGGGTCACCCTGGCCGTCACTACTGCCCGCGAATGTTGACTATGAACAAGCCGACGTTCCAGGCGATACGCACACACTCGCCCTGCGCTCCCGCACTGGTGTTCGTCTCCAGTAGGAGGCAGACTAGGTAAAATGAACTCTATTTCTTCAATATTAAAGCTAATATTAGAATAACACAAAAAATTACATATAAGTGGATAGCATAGAAGTGCTTACTTCTGACTTCATGTATATCATCATCCACAAGATGTCTGCTGCTGAACATAGGCCTTAACTAACGATTTCCAGATCGCCCGGTTGGATGACCGAAATCATGTATTATATAACTATATCATCATATAATTCTTGTCAAAATACCACCACTTAGCTTGCGCACTTAGAGCTTGTTTGTTTGGTTGAAAGCGTTTATTCCAGGAACTAAAGGTCCGATTTGTAATTTTTATAAGTGTTAATTATCAAACAGCATCTCAAAGTAAAGCGACGTTTAAGAATGCCAAAGTTAGGCACAAAAGTTTGACCTATATATGTTTTTCAGGTCTGTAATTACCAAATATCAAGAAATAAATTATTTTATTATTATTATAAAAAAAAACTAATTTTAATACAGATTAACAGCTCTCGACCTCATCGCATACTTGGCAGCGGAAGACAATCCCAAACAATGGTTGCACATGCACGAGTCTGAGATGGAACAAATCCTCGGGAACATTCGGGAGTCGAACCTGAAGCTAACACTGGCATTCGGTATAGGCATCCATCATGCTGGTTTGCATGAGAGAGATAGAAATACAGTCGAAGAGTTGTTTATTAATCAGAAGATTCAGGTAAGTGTTTTGCCATACAAGGTGAATTCATTCTCAGAATATCCTAACTGTCTAGTACAGTCAACAGCAAAGTAGATGAACAAAATCAGAAATTCAATACTAATGAACGGAGTTCGCGTCAGAACTGTGTGGTGTTGGCGTCGATGTAATTGAAAAGTACGTGATTGTAAATTATACCAAACATTTAACTACTACTATTAGTACTATTAGTACAGTTGCCATATATTCGTGATCAGTTTTGACTCCATAAGTTATGAACTCAAGTCATCGTCTACTTTTGCTGTTGACTGTACTCTCTACTCTAGCTAGCTTAGCTGAGAAAAAGGAAGTTAATACCCGAGTTTATCACACATGTTGTCATTTAGTTTGACTTAAATCTACCCTACAAAATGATGTAAGTGTGAATCGATTTAAGAAGAATTTAAGAAGACAAGAAAGAATTTCATCGTGCCTTATTTTTTTTAATATATTTGTTGTTCTTTTGAATTAATGAGAAAAAAAAACAAAAATATTTTTATTTCGAGTAGACCTTTACAGGCACTTTCAAAACGTTAATGACGCTAGTTGCGCGGTTCCAAGGTGTCATTCCTATGGAGAAGAACCGGCAAGAAACCCCATAGGTTACTCTTTTAAAAATGGTTATGAGTATACAATTCAAATAATATTGAGTAAATAAATGCAGGGTCTTTCCTGGACTGGCCTTTTTAAAGAAGAACCAGATCGATCTGAGCAAGCCTGTGCCAACAGATGGCAAGCATGCCTCGATAAGATTCATGTTATTTTTATTACAACAAGCAACCTTTTATTCTTCAGGTTTTAATCTGCACAGCGACTCTAGCGTGGGGAGTTAACTTCCCCGCTCATTTGGTCGTCATCAAAGGCACGGAGTACTACGACGGCAAACAGAAGCGCTACGTCGACATGCCCATCACAGATGTTCTGCAAATGATGGGCCGAGCGGGCCGACCACAGGTAACGATTAATTTGGTTATGACTAATTTGTAGATAGCTTTATTGTGAAGGGCTAATTAAAAATACTCATGGCTAAGTGTAAGCTATACGATTTAACCGATATTAAAGAAAGCCGCGCTCGCCGCGGTTGGTCCGTAGATGAGTGACAATTTATATAAAATAAATTGTTGTCCCTCCGTGCTTTGGAAGGCACGTTAAGCCGCTGGTGTCCGACTGTCATACAGAAATAAAGTGATATTAACAGTCGTAAAGTTAATCAAAATTCCTGACAAACAGTCTCACTATAGGCAACTGTGTTACCAATTATGGGTTGTATGGGTGTATGGGTCTATATTTTTTACAGCACTTGCTAAATATAAAAATACATCGCTTCAGCGGTCTAGGTATCATTATTAATGTCGAATAATTGATGCACTAGATGTGAAAAAATTGTTTTTTTTATTCACTTATTATAATCTGAAATTTTGTAGGTAAACCTACTTTGTACCAGACATACCCTTTACCCCTTTCGGATACATATGCCCTTTTGGTAACAACCTGTATACATAAATCCTTTTCCGAAGGAGACATTATGCATCAAGACATCCATTTATCTCATTTAAAACATTCTATGATTTTTATAAACTCATAGAATGAGTATAGAAATCAAACTTATAAACAAATTTATTTCAGTACGACAACGAGGGAGTGGCAGTTGTGTTGGTCCACGATCAGAAGAAGAACTTTTACAAGAAGTTCTTGTATGAGCCGTTCCCGGTTGAATCCAGTTTACTGAACGTATTGCCGGACCATTTGAACGCTGAGGTTGTGGCTGGTAAGTGGAATCATTCCGTATACAACCTTCATTTCATTTCATATATTTCTTTTATTTTTATTTTATTGAATACTTTTTGTACATTGTTGTACAAAGGCGAAGATATAAGCTAAATGTATACAGTAGTTTTATAAGTAACTAGCGGTTTCCCGCAGCTCCGCTCGCGGTCTCAACTACTTATTTTCGTGGGGGATACTCACACACCACGTACTGGCGCCGTTGTAGTACATGCTATGTATCAGAGATGGCGCTGTATGTGAAAAATGTTTTTCCCTTCCTGCTTTTCTCTTGAAATTTTTCCTAAAAACCTCACGGAGCCCGAGACCTTTCCAACGAATGCAAAACCGTGGAAATCGGTTCGTGCGTTCTGGAGTTATAGCGTCAGGAAGGAAAACCCGACTTATTTTTATATAGTAGATAATTCTAAAAAAAAACTTCATTTTAAAACCGAGTGAATGAAGTCCAATAAAATATTTTTTATTTGTTTAAGCCAGAAATCAATTATATATTACTGTTATTTTCTAATTATAAATATATTGATTTTGATCAAACAAAACACAGAACAGTTTGGCCACTTTATCTCATTTTTAAATTAGATAAATAAATAAAAGTAAGTAACTTAAGCACTTGTGTTATGGAATCAAAGATAACGAAGGTACTACAAACATCCAGACCCAAGATAACTGCGACACCTTTAAATCCGGTGTTTATGCCACTCGACCACGGAGGTCGACAACTAGACAAGAAGATAAATCGGCTAAACGCTAATTTCTTCTATAAACAAAGGAAAAAAAAACAGAAGAATATTGTATTAAAATTCATGGTAACGACATAAATACCATATCATACAGATAAAAAAATACAATAACTTTTTTCAAATCACAGGCACAGTCCAAACCAAACAGGATATCCTGGACTACATGACCTGGACGTACTTCTTCCGGCGGCTGCTGAAGAACCCTTCCTACTACAACCTGGAAAGCGTTGAGCCACAAGACGTCAATTATTATCTGTCCAACTTGGTGCAAAGCTCGTTGGATGCTCTCGCTGAAGCCAACTGCTTGGAGATTGAGGAGGTAGGTCCTGTATTCATATTGATCTTGGTGTGTCAGTGGTCATAGAAAGTTAGTAATATTAGCAAAAATCTATATAGTACTAGTAGTTGCCCGCGGCTTCGCCTACTTATGTTGGTTGTCGTTAAGAGTAGCCTTTGACCTTCCTTGGTATCCAATTTTATTTGATATTATGTTTCATCAAAATCGCTTTACCAGTTTCGCTGTGAAAGCACAACACAGACAGAGTTATTTTTCATTTATTATATACTAGCGGACCCACCCCGGCTTTCCACGGGAAGAGAAGTTCTAAATGCCCTTTACACCTCTACTTACTGAATAAACTTTTTTTTAACACAGTTTTGTGTAAGCAATAGATTCAATGAGAGACTTTCAAAAGGACTCACAAAACGTTTCGGACTATTCCGAAGTGGATGCATGAAACATGCATATTACATGTATGGAAAATAAAATATTCCTGTCGGTAGTTAAAAACTTCGAAAAGAACACACAATTGAATTAGTTACGAAACACATTTTGTCATTTTTCTTTATATTGTCAGGATCTGCGCACAGTCCACTGCACTTGGATGGGTCGGATAGCGTCCTACTACTACTTATCCTACAAGACTATGGCACATTTCACGAGGAATCTGCAGTATAATATGAATATCGATGAGCTATTGAGAGTTTTGGCTGACAGCAATGAGTACGCTACACTCCCTGTTAGACACAACGAGGATCTACTTAATGGGTAAATATTAAATATGACAGTACATTATATGTATCCACTGTTAAAATTGGGAAAAAGAGATAAACATATTATTATTTTTCGCAAAAAACCAAAACACTTTATAAATTTTAAGTATTTTTTTGTTCGTGTATTTTTTTATATTTAAATTTTCATATAAATAATATCTATACAAAATGTCAATACAAGATGACAGAAACTCGCAAAATTACGTACTTGTAAGGCCTCGGCTCAGTTGTTCAGTTTTATGCACCTGATTACCTCGTTGAATACGCACTCCTTTTAAATTAATCCTGTATATAGACTTACGGACTTAATAGTTTTTTACTTTTCATTTCTACTCTGCACATCTCTACATCCCATAAACTTCTTTTATATTTTTTCCAGTGAACTGTCCTCACAATGTCGACTGCCAGTAGACGCTCTAACCTTGGACTCGTCAAACGTCAAGGCGTTCTTACTACTACAAGCCCACATGACAAGGTTACAGCTGCCGAACACGGACTACCTTACTGATACAAAGTCAGTGCTGGACCAGACTATAAGGATTCTTCAGGTAAATATTAATGTTAAGAGAACTACACGATATAAATAATATAAACAAACTTTCAGGGGTTCATAACTTTCTTTTTTTTTTATTTCGATACATTATATGAATATTGATGACTTTAGTATTAAAAGTAAAAATATGACAGCAGAAGTTAAGTTAGCCTTTAGTATTAAATTTATTTATTTTTCTGCCTAGGTTATAAAAAAATATATGACTATGAATACATCAAGAAGTGTTTTGTAATAGGCCAAAATCGTATATTCTTTTGTTTGTAGATAAAGAATCAAAAACTCTAATAGAGGTTAAGCCGCGCTCGCCGCGGTTGGTCCGTTTATAGTTAAACATACTGTGACCCCTCCATGCCTCAAAAATCACTTTAAAGTCACGATCATTGACAGTCGTTATAATCAATAAAAATCATTACAATTTCTGACAACCTTACTATGGCATACCAATTAAAATGGGCTGTGGAGGTCGAAATTGCAGTGGCAACGTGTAAAATACAGTATTCAGCTTAATCCGGTAAGACTGGAAGACCCCAACACAGCTTGGGTAGGGGCAGGTGATGTCATTGAACAATGTTTCTTTTTACCCCCTCTTTTTGTATGATCTGATATTTTTTTCAGCCATGAAACAATACTAAGCCATTAATATAATTTTATATCCCCACAGGCAATGATAGACACATCAGCAGAAAATGGCTGGCTATCCGTCTGCTTATCCTGTCAGATGTTAATGCAGGGAATCGTTCAAGCAAGATGGCCGACGGAATCCCCCCTCACGACCCTCCCACACATTGACTCACAGCACCTTTACATGTTCTCACATATGGCTAGAGACACAAATAAACCGTGTACGATGTTGAATGGAGTTAAAGTCGCTTGTATGAGGAATTATGAGCTGCTGGCTAAATATTTGAGGAAAGAGTTTGAAGAGAAACAAATTGAGCAGATACATAGGGTGAGTTAACTTAGAACATTTGATTTTGAAATAGTAATATTTAATTTACTATTTCTTGTGCCTTGTGCGGTTTTTCCTTTAAATTTATGTGCGATGGTAATTTCTCTTTCATATTCATTAATCACTACGTTCACTGCGGGTTGGTGATTTCAGATTCCATTTTTTTGGAATCCAGGTTTCCTCACAATGGCTTCATTCACCGTTTGTCAATCTTAGAAAAATTAAGAAACAACAACTTTTTTTACATATAACTTTGAATAAGTATTCGCCTGGGTTCGAACCTGCAACCATGTGCATACGAGTCCGGTCATTGAACCGCTAGGCCGCCACGATATTTCAACACACTTTTTTTTTATTACCTATATTCAAAGAACATGAGCCTTTATGGGTATGCCAAAACACACAACACAAAATTTCCCAAACATATAAAACATCGATTTGGATGACTATTGTGTTGTACTGTACAAATTATTAATTTATTATTTTACGAACCATGCTCCCCGCCTACATTTTCCTTTATAAACGTTGAATTTAAAGAAATTATTCTTGTAATTGTTATTACATTTTAGTTATAATTTTCAGGCTATTTGCGACATCCCCACTCTAGATATAAAGCTGAGTATGCGCGGGCTGTGGATCGACCGCGATGATATACAAGAGAAACGAATCAACCAAAAACCTTCGAGGGACGATTGGATGCCGCTACATGCTGACCAGGTATAAACACTTGATAATGTCCCCCCCCCTCTCTTCCCTTGGGAGTCGTAAGAGGCGACTAGGGATACAGAAACAAGGAGAATGGGCAGCAGCGTTCTCCTAATGAAATGAAAGTAATCTGCGGTCAGCATCCCGCTTGCCCAGCGTGGTGACGAGGCCTAGGTCCAGCAGTGGACCGCGATAGGTTTACTTGATTGATGTCGACAAAATGATGACATATAATTATTAAAAAAAAACTTGAGAGGTGTCAAAGGACACCCGGATGGAACGAAGTTCCTTTTTAGTGAAGGAATTGTAATAAAATTAAAGTAATAATTATGTACAAAAAACCTGTATACACTCAACAAAAATTATCGTCGCGACACCACACTGTTCAATGCGAAATAGAAAGACGAAACGAAAATAATTGACTTGCTTTCTATGAGAGATAGAGAGAAAGAGGGAGAGAGGGAGAAAGAGAGAGAATGAGAGAGGAAGAGAGAGAGAGAGAGCAAAAAGTGTCGTTACAACTTTTCGTGTTAATTTTTTCCGTCTAGCCCCCTTTCGCAACGCGCGATAAGGAACTTCGTTCCAAAAAGTGTCGTGACAACTTTTCGTAAGAATTTTTACCGTCTAGCTCCCTTTCACAACGCGCGATAAGGAACTTCGTTCCAAAAACTATTTACTTTGAAATTTGTAATTTAGTATGTATCAATAAAAACATGTATGAAGGTATATTTATGCATATAAGAGAAGGAAAAGATATAATTGGATAGGGTTCTTTTACGGTCTTTGGGGAAGGCCTACGTTTTAAATCATTAACAAGATATTAAGTCCGTTAGCTTGTTCTGAACCATACACTGTGTTTCTTTTCTCATGTATTTTCGTCCAATGGAAAAATAAATAAATAACTAGGATAAATTCAATTTTGTTTTACCCCTTATTAAACAAAACTAAAGAACTCCTTAAAACTGGCTTCTTATTGACTGCATCTATTTTTCCCAAGGAATATACACTTCGCCTAGAACTAAACCGTCGCGGTGGCAGCCCTAACAACGTGCTATGTCCTCGCTTCCCGCGCGGCAAGAACGAGGGCTGGTTCGTGACTGTCGGTACTGTCGACGACGGAGAACTACACGCCTTGAAGCGGCTACCGGCTAAGGGAACCGCTCAGGTCAACTTACATACACCGTCCATGCAAGGTAAGTTAACAACTTGATGGCTTAAAATGAAACTACCAAAAAAAAAAGGATTGTATTGCCGTTTATTTTGATTTTAGTTCACGACGTTTCAACACCTTTGCAAGTATCATGGTCACGGGTAGACTTGATGGTTAATTTGTGTGTAATCAGATGTGTTAAGGTTTGTTTGTGTAATCAGAGGTGGATTTTCCATAAGGCTATTTAGGGGCGCAAGATTTTAAAGGTGCGCGAAAATTTTTAAACAAAAATAATCACTTATATTGTGCATCGATGTGTGATCAATAGGTGAACAGCGCTGTTGCAGCGATTTAGCCCTAACTGTGTTTTAACTACACTAGCGGACAAGTCTGACAGACCATTCATAAGGCTCTGGGTTGGAAGACATGTGCGTGCACATGTTCATGTAGCTTATTAACGTACTTTTCTTTATTATTATTTTTATTTCCTGACATAGGATAAGTTCATACTAACACTATATGGATCCATTGGTCTATAATAAAAATGTTGAATTTGTATTTGAATATTATAAAGGCGAAAGTTTATTTGTGTGTGTGGGTGTATGTTCTTAACCTCACGCTCAAACTTCTGGAAGAATTTTGATCAAATTGTATGGATATAGCTGAAACCCAGGATTCACTAATAGACTTTTTATACAAAAAAAAAAACAAGTTATCTGATAAACCGCGGGTCTGAGTGCAGTGCGCAGCTAGTGACTTCATAATAAAAATAATGAATTGAATTTGATTTTCTAGAATTCCCTCATTTTCATTTCCTCAGTTAATCTGATTTATGCTTCTTATTTGTCTCCAGGCCGCATTATCTACACGGTGTATATAATGAGCGACAGCTACATGGGCTTGGACCAGCAGTACGACCTGCAATGCGAGCTGTTACCCCCGCTACCAACGGAAAAAGTTGAACGAGTCTACGACGATATCGAAAAGATATTCCTGGAATAACAATCGATATAAATAAATTATTTTATATTTAACATTGTGTTTTATTAGTCTTCTTCTTCTTCTCCTTCTGCCTAGCCTTTTCCCAAGCTATGTTGGAGTATACGAAACGGCTCGAGTTGATACGGTTACGATCCGTTTTCGAGTTGATACGTGCTGTGACTTTAATGCACCTAAAGGTTAACCTGGAATTGGGTTAATAATGCTGATGGTTGCTTCAGCAAATGTCTGAATTGGAGGAAGTCATTGGGGCCATAATTACCTTAGTTATTTGCTTGAGAGCTTTTTGTTCTTCGAGTCAAAAACTTTGATGCACGAAGCAATTAAATTCAATGGATTATCCGTCTTAAGATTATCTTAAGAAATCTGTCAGACTCTTCTGTTTAGCAAGCTTTAGTTTTTGTGGTTTACCACTTATCCAATTTTGATAAATTTTGCTAACAACCGTCAACTACGCAGAAGGAGTCACGGGTGAAAGCTACTCCGATATAAGAGAAAATCATTTAAAGTAACTTCATTAATGGATATGTGAACTATTAAAAAAAAATACATTGGACAGAAAAATAATTATGGACTTCGGTATCCAAGGCGCTCATAAACTTTGTAATAACTACGTCAATGTGAAAAGAGTCAAGATCCCAACCACAATGCAGTGGCATTGCAAAGTTTATAATCTTACTGTGTAACTGTTCTTACTGAAAATGGAAATTAAAACACAAAATAATACGGCCGCTACGGCAAATAATGGACGGCAACTGTGCTTTGCGGGTGTTATGCAATAACAACTGCAACGCGCATGTCCCAATCGATATTCAGAACTGAAGCGTATTAGGTTATCTGTACGTAGGTTATTAACAAGGGTATTTAGCATATCTCGTATCACTTATTTCCGACTATATACAGGATTAATTTAAAAGGAGTGCGTATATTGTACGAGGTAATCAGCTGTATAAACCAACCACTTTCCCCAAGGAATATGGGTCGAAATCTTAAAATTGGTCACTTGACTTATGTTTGTATGAAAAGTTCATTTTCAATTTTAAGATTTCGAACTATGTTCCTTGGGAAAAGATGTTCAGTTGTATGCACCTGATTACCTCGTAGAGTATACGCACTCCATAAAAAATAATCCTGTATAAGACATGTACTTAGGTAATATTCGTGCGATATTCGTAAGGGTCCCAAAATGTAACAGTATTTTATGATAATTATCATTTTTACTCATCAATAAAAAAGGTACATTCCTATCCTGTTTGTAATGTATGTTTCGTTAAATTACTAGGTACAGTCAACAACAAAAGTAGATGATCGAAATCAGAAATTCAATACTAATGAACGGAGTTCGCATTTGAACTGTGTGGCGTCGAAGTGATTCAACGTACTTGATTGTAAATTCTACCAAACATTTACTACTAGTACAGTTTCCGTAAATTCGTGATCAGGTGCCATACTATGAGCTTATTAAGCAAGGTTGTTGCCGCTGTGGAAGCGAGACACTGCTACGTGCATTGTATAGCGCTGTCTCGCTTCCACAGCGGCAACAACCTTGCTTAATAAGCTCATGGTATGGGTACAGTTTTGACTCCAAAAGTTATAAACACAATTCATCATCTACTTTTGCTGTTGACTGTACAAACTTATGTAATTCACGTTTCCTTGCGCGTTACTTGTCTACTTGGGTCAAACGTGTTTAAAAGCGTAAGTATTTCTTTAACTGGTAGCTTATAATTTTAATTAACCTAGGTACAAATAAGGTTTAATCTAGACTTAACATGTTTTATACTAAATACAGAACGTAAGGTCTTCAGGAACTTTGAAAATTATTAAAAAATTAATATAGGTAGAGCCTGCACTATGGCAACCGGACAACTGATAAACATACTTATATATTTCTAAATACATACTTATATACTTTAGATAAATAACCCACCCAGATACAGAACAGATCGTGCTCTTCACACAAAGATTTGTCCTGGATGGGAATCGAACCCACGACCTCCGGCTCAGCAGTCAGGGTCACTAACCACTAGACTAACAGGCCAGCCAAGTCCAACCAAACATTCATTACAACACATGGTGTGTCCACATGTTGTAGGTACCTAATTGATGTAATAAGTAGATATTGAAATTGCGTTAGGACAACAAAACTATGGGTACAATCAAATAAATAAAAATCCATGATTGGTTATTATTTTTTATTCGGGCCTACAAATATTTTTTTTTTTTCGTCTATAAGTTTAGTAATAAAAGTTTTAATCGAAAATAACAGCATGAATGTTTAAAAAACATGTTAATTAAACATCCATACAAATATATACGCTTGTGTAAGATGGTGTCACACAAACGTATATATTACACACAACGAGAATTACACTAAGGATCATATGATCCTTAATGCATATTGGAGTTGCGTAGAAATAAATACAGATACCCCGTATGTTAGTAACTGATTAAGTCCCGGAAATGGTAAGGAATTAGAGCCCTTTCCGTATGAGGAGACTGAGCCGTCTCCCCCCGCGACTGAACTAGCCACCATACAAGGCCATACATATTTACTTCGATTGAAGAAGTGGACCAGAAATATTTCGAGAAGGGATGAGAAATTTTTGAGCCTGTTGGATGAAGGAGGGAGGGTGTTAACATCTCTAAGGGACCGAAAGCATCATTCCCCTTAGATGATAGAACCAAGGGAAGGGTTTGGAAAAAAAACGAAAAAGGATGTAATAATAATAATAATAATAATAATAAAATGTATCAAAATATTTCTGGTCCACAGGCTTTCTCAGCTCATATTTGGGAGGTATTTGAACTGAGTAAGCCTTAAAAGAGCGTGGTGTGACTGCTTCTACGAGCTAGGTGAACTGGGCCGGCCTTCTGCACCCGCCGCCCCGCCACTGGAGCGGAGAGGTGACGGCGCTCGCCGACCTGATAGCTGAGAACAAACACAACCAGTTCAGAAATTGTTTTGATACTTACAATCATACATATACCTAATAGAAACTCAAGAATTCGATAAATTCGTAATCTAAACTTGCACGAAATGTGGAAATAAACCCCTCTTTTGCTACAGGACTAATATTAATTTTATGCAACTTTCGTTTTTGGCATTCTGACTATTTATTGATAACAAAACGAACTTTCTGCAAGAACTGAAGAAGTTTTACGAAGAAATTTGGTGTAGGTACCAACCAGTGTCATAATGGTGGTTGAAATGCAGGCCGGCGGAGTCCCGGCAACTCGGACGGCCAGCTTCCTGCGTCCGGAACAGCTCATGACGCTGCACCCTGCAGTTGGTGCGGATGTTAAATCTGACTCGCCTGCAACAAAAACATTGAAAATTTATCATAAAATATTCTACAGAAAGTCGCCGTGCATGGACAGATGAACAGTTCTAATCGAAAAAGAGTGGTCTTTTTTATGTCGCTTCTTGCAGATATTATTATTCAGGCTAATTTAAAATCACAAATTCGTAGGGCTAGCTAGTTGCGTAACTTATGAGTTAATTACATACCTACCTATGGGTATGACGCACACAGATCAAATGGCAAAAACAGAACAACTTAAGAGCCAGCAAATGATCTCAACTTACCTTTATCGCCAAGAGACCAGGCCCACCGTTAAAGCTGGAGCGCCAACACCCCTCGTTACGGACAAAAGGACCAGCTCATCTCGCTCAGCACACAGTCGACACCGCACTGCCGCAAAATCGCAGTTGCAACGAATATAAGTGGTCCTATGACCTAAATGCAACGCGCAAGTCACAATCCACTCTGCGCCATAAAACCTGCATTGAGCCTGTACAATTTATGACGATATAGACAAAAGTGGGCGGTCCTTGCAATTGATTCCTGTTGATAACCACTGCAGTGTGCAACGCGATTGCGCGCCCCGTCCCGGTCGAACGTCCTAGAATATTTTCCCGACATATATGATACCTACATTTCTAGAACAATATTGTGCTAAGAATGTACCGATGTTATAACGTTACGTGGTTCGCCTTTAGCAGATCGGGATCAAAACATTAAGGGGCTAAGCAGCATATTTGTATGACTACCTCATTATAGGCACCTCTTAGGCATTTAGGTACGGTCAATAATCAAAATTAGCTAACACCTGTTCTTTGGGAACAGCAGTACGAGTTTTCCAGGCAAGCGGAACAGGTTTTTTTTTATTTGTTTCACAAAACTGGATACAATCAGTAACGCTAGTTATTAGAAATATTATAATTTAAGAACATGCAAACCCAAGGTAATTAAATAAAATCCAAAAATTACATAGCTATTCTCAATACCATGACCCATGGATAAGTTAGGTACAACTACAGACTACTTTTTCCTTTTCCCAGTCCAGTGATTTCCATCCCCTCATAACGGGACTTTCACAAACATTTAAATCACATGCACATGATACAAAGGTATATTTACTTACCTAAGTCAAAAAATCTGATTATTGATACCTTGTCTTTAAAATTTTGCATGCTATGTCATAACCTAGCAAAACATGCTTGTGCGTCAATTTGTATATTTAACACCACTGTATACCATGTTTTACGCAAATAAAATATATTCTATTCTATATTCTATTCAGTATACGATACAAAACTTAAAACCAACATTAGTGGATCAGGGAGTTTAGATGTGCTGTGGGAATCGAACCCACAGCACATCACAAGGCGTGACCTCTGTCACTAGGGAATCCGTTGTGATACCCGTGTAAGTTTACGAATTTTAAAACGCCTCCTTCAAAATAAAAGAATTATCAAAATCATTAGGATTTCGTTCTAATCATGCAGTATTAATACTACAGGCTTAAAATATGTTGGTTCAAAAGCACTAATATAACGAGCGATTAGCTGACCCAGCTGTGTCGCTGTATCGATCCGTGGAATAGAGACCCAGTCACAAAGACCCGTAGTCTATAGGTACTAATATTATAAAGAGGAAAGATTTGTATTTTTGTGTATGTGTGTAATGAATTAAGTCAAAAGCTACTGTGTTTGAGTACATAGATAAGTACATCGACAAGCTCATGAAACATCTATCTATTAGGTATATATAATTCCAGTGTCACGATGTTTGTCCGGGATGAACTCCGAAACTACTGAACCGATTTTAATCAAATTTGCACACCGTGTGCAGTTTAATCCAACTTGAAAGATAGGATAGCTTAAATCACAAATTTAAAAAAAAATTGAGACCGCGGACGGAGTAGCGGGAAACAGCTAGTATACCATAAACACAAAACTATTCTATTCCTGTCTGTAAAGAAATTGCGTATCTCATACCTACATTCTGGCATTGTTTTTATTTTCTTGATTCCCTACTCATTTGGTTTGAGTCTAAGTATGACTATCTAATAATTCTGAGAACAATTCCCTAGGTACTTCCTCAGTTATTCTAAACACTGAATAGAAATGAAATCGCATTTTATAATGTAGGTGAGTAGGTTTGTAGATACCAAATATAGTAGGTATGTATTAAATACTTACTCGTTCGTTTTTAATTAAAAAGACTTTCATGAACATCGGGTTTTTGTACATTGTAGTGCAATACTGGTTTCGGTATTATTTTAGATACTTATGAAAAGAAAAGAAGATACTATTTCTAACATTTATTTACACCAGTAAATACAAACATGAACAAACAATAAAACGCTACTATTTTAGTAGGTACACTTTACACTTATACAAGTAAGTAGAAGTACCTATGGGTACATAGAGTTGATATCACGAAAGAAGTTTTATGTGACCTGTGTCTCAGATCACAAAAAAAATATAAGTAGAGGAGAATTACCTTCCCCGCAGTTCGGGGAATTCTATTATTCTACACAATTTGGCAACGCTGCAGACCAATCATAATTAGTTTCACTTAGAGCTTATTTTTCCATTGTCAGATAACTTTATTCGAGGAATAATTTTAATATTTTATAATTTTTCATACAAAAATAGTCAAACGTCAATTTATTCCTTGAATAAAAGTTAACTTGCGATGAAAAAATCGGCCCTTAGTACTTGAGGACTTCTTTCGTGAGACGGACTATAACAAAATATATACTAGGTATGTAACAAGATCGAGTAAAGTACTCAAAAGTTCTTGAACAATGGAAGAAGTTAAAATGCGACAATAACCCAAAATTCTAGTTCAATTAAAAGCCCTGTTAATTTTTTAAGTAGTTTTATAACATAGTTTAACAAAGTTAGTACCTTTGAGGTAGCATTTTTTAATCACAAGTTTTTTTTACTATGTAACGACTCTTATATTATATAACATTTAGACTTAACAATATGTTTTTATTTTTTTTTGTCATTAGCCAGTATGTATACCGGTAAAGTGGTATGACTTTAGCCCTAGGGGATGACTTTGACCCTAAATTGGTAAAAGTTTGAAATACGCGCCACACCTCTCCTACAGCCTGTTACAAAAAAATACGCGTAAAAATCAATAGATGGCAGCACATATAGTCGGTAAAACAGTGTTTCGAGCTTGTGGTCTTTTCTCTGATTGGTCGATCTAGCTGTTTTCGAAAAGTTTGTTTATGTAGCAAAATTTTGTAGTGCAAACTTTCGTCTATAACATAAAATTAAGGTGAGTTTCCTTCTAAATATTTGATTAAAAGTATGGTACTTACGTCAGTGACTCTAGGCATCGTGTTTTTTTATCAAGAAATTGAACTATTTTTGTGATATTGCGAAAAAGTGATTCTGTCAGAATTTTAATAAATTTTTGTTTCACTTTGACCCATGGGCCAAAGTAACCCATGGGTGTATATTATATTGTTTTTTATGATTTTTGTTTTCTTTTCATCGTTACAGAAGAACCACAAACAAAATATTTATCTACTATGCCTTCAAGATATTAAAGGCTGCCAGGAAGTCGCTACGTTGATTACTCCGAAGAAAAATTGCAAGAATGTTTAAGCATGATTAGGTCAAAGCAATTAACACAGCGTGAAGCTGAAAAACAATATAATATTCCACGAAGCACAATAAAAAATAAACTAAAAAATAAACATCCTGGTAAACCTGGTGGTCCAACTGTATTTACAGTAGAGGAAGAAAAATCATTCGTTGGCCACATTATGGCTTTGTCTGAGTTTGGTTTCCCTCTTACGGACATTTACTTAAAAATAATTATGAGATATTGAAACAATAAACGTTAACATTACCATGTATGTGCTTTATGAAGCAGTTTTTTACTTTGCATTACCATTTAGATTTTTTTATTAAAAGATTGTTGAGAACGGAGTAAAATAAAACGCATTTGTTAACATTAAGTATAAAAAACTTTAACTAATATTAAAAAAAGTTACTCTATTTGATGTGGTTTTGTATTTTTTCATCAGTAGATATAATTTTTTGGAGTTTAGTTTGTCCCAACATCAACAACCTTGCGATTTCAGAACAAGAAAATGAGCAGGCCAAAGTCACCCAAGCCCTAGAGAAAACTTTGGCCCAAAGTTTGACAAAAAAAAAATATACTAAATCTTTTAAATGGCTACCAAATATTTATGTGTATAGTTTCCTTATATCCCCAACAATGCAACTAATTCAATAAAATAAAAATATAGACAAACCCCTTCCAACTGTAAGGTGAAAATGAAAATATTGCTGAATATTGGGTCAAAGTCATACGACTCTACGGTACTTACTTACTTAAATACACCATCTTGCTTAAATATAACAATTTCTGCCTACATTTATAATTATACTTATCTTTGTTTTTAGCCCTCGTACGAAAATAGGAATGACGTGTTATGTACCATACATACATACAAATTAAGCCCACAAAAAAAATTGAACTTATAACAAATTGTCAGCTACTTATGAATTTGAAAAAAAATAATCAATCGGTATTCAAACAAAGGTCTAATTAACACATCAACATTTTAAATAAATATCGATTGTGTATTAGATAAAAGAAGTGTGGAGTGGGGGATAGGCCACAGGCAAGGTATGAAACTTACCCAAAACAGATCTTTAAAAGAGGAAACAGACCATTTATGAATTCTACAGGACATACAGTCTTCATTTAGTCTATTATAAATCTGTTCCCACTACTTATAATCCTACAACAATCTTACCTAAACAAATCATTTGCAACCTTAACTTTAAGAAAATATCTGATATACTATTTTGAATTTTCTAAATGCCAAGTCTCTTAACAATTTTGCAGTCCCCAAATTTACAACTTCAATGGCCATTCAGGCTCATGCCATCACATGATGTAACAAAAAAAAAGTAATATGAAATCCCTATTAGACTACCGTAAAAACCGAAATTCTAATTGTTGAATATTTGAATGCACTGAACATCTGCTTTAAGATAATTCAGCTCCGATACAATTATGTAAATACAAAAGAAAATTGGTGTGATTGTGAATCTGATACCTACTTGTTTAGTGTCTATTCATTAGTTATAGTAATTTTTGTATAAGTAGCAATTGGCATTAGCAATAAGGAACAATTTACATAATTATGTTTACACACTATACACTGTATAAAAATATTAATTAAGTATCTATATAATCTTAAGATTAAATGATGTTGACTTGACCTCTGATTTCTAGAAAGATTATCTTGTAGCAAACCAGAGACAAGCTGTAGTTGCTATAGGCTCTTAATATTAACATTCAGAAAGCAGAATTATAGTATTGAGGTAAAGCTGGATACATCATAAGGGTTATTTAGAAGTATGATTCAATATTTACCATTTTTTAACAATATAACAATGATGGCTAATACTTTAATTAAACATAGCCAGGAAACATTACTGGTTTATCATAAAATATGTATTAGCTTACAAGAAATGTACCTAGAATACAATTATTTCAATGTACAAGAATTATTTACAAAACATTTAGCTGTTTATATTACACAACAATGCTTGCTTCACAAAATATTTCGAATATAGGTACATGCTTTTTAAGCAATTCTAAATTGTTGAGCCATATTACAATTATTGTATTATGGAGTTCTTTGTAGCACTCAAACAATATCACATATTGTTGGGGTGCCAGCATCCTGTTATTTACGTTTCCTGTTTTCATACTCATTTGCTCTCGCTTCAGATACCAACTGCCTTTCCCTAGTCAGTATTCCATCCAACTGATCTGTGAATGCATCAAATGAAAACTTTGTTTCGAACCTCTTTAGACCAGCTTCTCCGAGTTTCACACCTAATTCAGGGTTTGTTACAAGCTTGCTCATAGCTTTTGCAAATGATTTGCTATTTGGCTCACATAAAAAGCCTGTGACATCATTAACAACTGTTTCAGTTGGACCACCACTGTTCACTGCTATTACCGGCTTCTGGAAGTACATAGCCTCCAATGGAACAATTCCAAAATGCTCATTAGATGGAGTATACACTAATGCTTTGCAATTATATAAAAGAGACACCTTCTCATCATCCTTGGGTGATTTCATAAATGTTACCTTGTCTTCTATGTCCAACTCAGCTACTAAATCAGTCAGCTCAATATAGTGCTCCATATTCTCCAAATTAATGGGGTCAAATCCTCCAGCCATTATTAAATGCACTCTGTTCCAATCAGCTTCATTCAATACATGTTTTAAATGCTCAAAAGCTCTCAGAGCTAATTGAAGATTCTTTTTCCTTTCATATCTATTAATAGACAAGAATATAAATTTATCTGTACCCACTGGAACAACCTCCTTTAAAGGTTTTGGTGTTGTTGATCTAAAATATTCAGTGTTAATGGAGGGATAACAGATGTCAGGTATATCTTTAATCCTCTGGAATGCATCTTGATACACTCTTGCTGTGTATTTGCTGTTCACTAACACTTTATCAGCTTGTGCAGTTGTCAGTTCTTCCAACCAGTTCAATGGCGCTCTGTATATCTTTTTGAGTATTCCACCTTCAGAGGTCAATAGTTTATCAGGATGATGGCAGTAAAACACGACACGGAAAGGTCCTCTAGCCAATTTCAAAAATGGAATACATAGAGAAATCAGATCACAAAATATAAGTGTAGGTTCTTCTGCAGGTATGACGTACCACGCCATGTAAACAGCGGCGTACACCATGCGCACATACGCACAAGCCGCTTTAAACCTTCCGAAAATAGAACGTGGTATCCAATCTCCTACGACTGATACTGGGAAAGTGCCATCCCTGGTCTCCGCGAAGCAGTGCGTAGGATCATGATGATTCGTGTAGAATGCTACTTCGTGGCCCTTATTCTTAAAAGCCAAAGCGGCATCCAGTACCAATCTCTCTGCACCACCGATACCCAAGTCCGGGTGAAGAAATATTATCTTAACCATTATCACACCGGTAAGGAATGTCAACTAATTAAACTTAATGAAGCGTGCTAATTGTATGAATCAGCAGCTGAAAATTCAGTGATCAGTATTAGTTTTACATGTACATAAATACGGCAAGTGAATGATGCAAAACGATTGACGTGAGTCGTGAGTTGACGTGACTGACGTTGCCTTGTTTGTGTTGCCATTCGAGAAAGTAAACTAGAAAAATCGATAATATTCGTTCTTAGCCCTTTTGTCTGGACACTATTAATAACGTGAATGCAAATCTAGGAATGCTTCAAATCATCAAATCAACAGGAATTAAACCGTGTCGCAAACGGTATTGCAAAGATTCCAAGCATGCACCACAGAGTACATTATACATACGAACACACGGACTTGGAACAAGCATCTCATAAATGATTGTAAACTAGGTGTTCCCCCACGGTTTTTTAGTAAAAAAAATTGCCTGTTAATCAGGGTGAATGTAGCTAAAAAGTTTTTGAGTTTATTCATTACAAACAAAATATAAATGTTTATAATATTAATATAGATTTGTAACATTTGGGGATCGAACCCGCAGCATGACATGCAAGATGGTAAATTGTGTGGTGTCCTCTTGGCAATCCAAAAAATGGACAAAGATATTGGTTTGCAAGAAATAAAAATACATTGAATAAACTCCTTCAGCAGCGTTTAATTCATAATTCTGTCAATTATTAAAAAGTCACAAATATAATGCAATAATCATATTTTTTACTGATTTCATTACATACAATTAGTGGAATGTATTTGAAAAATATTGTGCTGAAAGTAAACAGAAATAAAACTATTAAAGTTCATCTTTCCTTTCAATTTTGACTAAATCAACATGGAATGTTAATGTTGCAGACTTTGGTATTTTGGGTGGTGCGCCGGCTTCACCATAAGCCAGCTCCGGTGGAATGACCAGTTTTCTTTGCTCGCCTTCACACATTCCTATTAAACCTTGGTCCCAGCCCTTGATGACTTGTCCTGAGCCAAGAGTGAACGTAAGTGGGTTACCACGAGGAATAGAACTATCAAATTCAGTTCCATCTTCTAATGTTCCCTGGAAACAAGAAGGCAGATAGTTTGAAAAAAACTTGTTTTATTGTATAGTAAATATTATGCATAGGTTATGAAAACAAGCTTCTTAAGAGTATCTCAATATATTACCGTGTAATGCATATGAAGAAGGTCGCCTTTTTTACTTTTAGTAGGACACTCACTGGGCCTTTTTTTAACTCCAATTTGCAACTTTTTAGGGGCGGAGTTGGCTATCACAACATGAGAAATTACACTCATGAATACCATTAAAAATAGTGCAATTTTGCAAACTGTTATTAATTCAGGCTTCATGATTATATTGGAGCTAATTTCAATAGCTAGCTATATAAAAATCACAAACAAAATATTATTAGACGAAGTCAATCTTGAATCCGAAAAATAAATAATAAATTGTGGTGACAATTCTGAATTTCTGACAACTAGGAAATGAATGAATGAAAATGAATGGGTTTAGTTTAGCCTTCATCGAAAACACAGACAGATAAGAAATATCAAAAAACATTGGGAAAATGTGCTTTTACTCTATGATAAATTATGTGTAGGGAAGTAATGTCAAGAGGACAGCTGACCTGACAATGACAGGTTTGACGTTGTTGACACCATTGTCCAAATAAATATTTATCTCTGCTGTGTGATTTATTTTTTTATATATTTAGAAGACCTAACTGAACTGATCTAATCTAAATATAAATATCAAAAGCAGCTAGATAATTATTATACACCATGGCAACTGACAACTTGCAGTTAGATAAATATAAAAAGTTCTTACTTAACAGAATAACTGCATCTGCAGTCATGATTGAGTGCATTGAAAATTGCTTAGCAACTGAAGACATACCAGCGAGACACCTATTTCATAAAATAATGGTACAATTTTTACATAAGTTACTGTTTAAAAAATAGAGAAATAATATAAACTTATAATAACTAGCTGGCGTAATAAAATAGTGCATAATAATAATTCTCTGTCACAAATCTAGTTGTTTACTTAGGTACAAAATTATATATTAACTTTTTTGGATGGTACCAGATTATTTAATGAACTGTTTATATAAATTAGCATTCTTTTACAATATTAAAACCATTCAACATCTTTGGTTACATAAATGGGTGCTTGATTTTCACTACTGTTCTTCCAATATACTTATTCCTCTTTTTTTTTCAGATACATAACTGGCAGGATACATTGCCTCAACTATTTGACAGACTATCAGCATTTTTTGGTGCAGTTCTAATACCAGTTAACTGTTCAATGCAGGGGGAAATTGCCACATTCTATACATCCAACTTAAATTTTATTTTAAGATTAATTAAAATGGACTATATGTTTCCTTATTGTAGAAGCATGTTTAGCGTAGATGTTTTGTTCAATGATAGGAACTCTGTAGATTTTTTTGGAGTGAAAACTACTTTAGATGATATAATCAGTGGAGTAGTGAGCCGAAGGTTTAACGAGAATTGTGAATTGGATTTATCTAACTTTTGTGAGGATCCAGGTAATGTTTTAAATTATTTTACAATATTATTAAAGCATAAGGAAAATCCTTTTATTAGAATAAACTATATTATCACTGTGCTTCTGATGCACAGTACAATATAAAATACATTTTCTTAAATATTAATTAAGTATCTGATTGAAACACATCAAGTTAAGAAAATAGCTAGATTTTTATACTGTGCTATCTATATCCTACATTTATTTATTACTTTTTCAGAGTTTATGAAGAAGAAAATTAACTTCTACAAGATATCTCTTCTTGCACAATTCAAAATACTTATGATAAGAATGGGAAGAGACACAAAATCATTGAATTTAAGCAACAACAATTTAAAGTAAATATTTTTATTTATTATATATTTTTAAATATGATTATTAACTTAGATGATAACATTAATCATATTTAATAAGAGATTATTTACTCATTTGTACATTTCGAAAAAATAATGAAATTATCCTAAACTTAAAACTTATATTAGATACAAATAAAACTATCTAAAATCTAACTAAATAAAATTAAGAAAACTTATAAGTCATCATTTATATTAATTATTATTGAATTGGATTAATTGGATTGGATTGAAATTGAAAAGTTTTGACACAATTTTTTTTTTAATTTATAAAGGCACATACATGCAAATGGAATGCAATTATATAACACTGTTTTATGTTTGAAATTAACTTGTAAACTGATATTTCCTCAATTCTCAATTTTGCGTATGCTCGTTTATCATAACATTTAGGCAATTTTTATAAGAATTGCTATTTCATAAAATATTCTGTTTTCAGCCAAGTACCATTTGAGGTATTAAACTTTTTTATTAAGGCTGATTTGACAGCTGTAAATCTTAGCTACAATAATGTAAGTAAAATTCCAATTTGTATAATTTCTATACTTAATATTATAAAGCTAAAGAGTTTGTTTGTATGGTTGAACACGCTAATCTCAGGAAGCACTGGTTCCATTTGTTTTTTTTTTTGTTTTGATTGTACGTTAAAATTTGTTGATGAAGGTTATAAGCTATAACATCACGCTACAACCAATAGGAACGAAGCAGTAACGAGATATGCTCAGTTCAGTTGTTTAGGCGTAATTGTGTAACACACACACAGTCACAGAGAGTTACTTTGGCATTTATAATTTTATTAAGGTTTATGTACTAGCTTTTGCTCGCGGTCCGTCGGCGTCGGTATCGATTAACAGTAGCCTATATACTTATAGCTATATACTTATAGCTTTCCTCAATAAATGGGTTTTCTAACACAAAAAAAAATCTAATCAGAATAGCAGTTCCTGAGATTATCGTGTTCAACCAAATAACCAAACTCTTCAACTTTATAAAATTAAGGTCAAGTAAGTTCTTGAAATGATACTATTCTCTTCCAGATTCCATCATTTACAGAAATATTAAGAGTAAGCAGTAAAATAGAGAAGCTATATTTAGAAGGGAATCCTCTTTGTGAGGATATTGATGCTGTGACCTATGTTAAGACTGTAACCATGAAATTCCCTAGATTAATTGAACTGGTAAGTCCTAGCTCTTACACTTCATTGATTTTTAGATTTTTGGCTTGAACCAATGTACAAATGACTACTTTAAAATAATTGTTCTACAGTTTATTTAAATAATAAATGTCGAAAAAGAAATGTTCCTTAAACGGCAATGATTTAAATAAGCTCATATTGATAAGGGCTGGTCATCAATAGAGATCAAATTTAAACTCCTTGTTACAGGATGGTATAAAGTTAAACCAACATGGTGTGGTATTATTTCCGTTCTTCAGGAACTATCTAGCGGTCTCAGACAGAAAAACAAAGATGGTTGTTGAGAAGTTTGTAACTCTCTACTTCTCGAATTATGATCAGTCTCCAACAATTCGCAGGAAGAAAATTGAACCGCTGTATGATAATCAAGCTACGTTGACGATCAGTTGCGATTTTTCAGGTACCTATTTTATACAAAAAAGATAAGGAATTTTTAGCCACATAGCAGAATACATTTCCTATCGGCTCTGTCTCTTCGCGCAAGCGCAACTTCGCGCATGCGCCTTACACCGACCAATCACAGCGCAGCCGGTTTGTAGATAAAATCCTGTTACGATTTTCAGTTTGGTACTAATTTTCTGACCAACCTCTACTACAGCCGATAATTGAATATTACTACAAAGTTTTTATGTGACATTAGACTAAATTGAACTACTTCTATTTTCAGAGTCTGAAACATCAGTTATGCCTTATACGAAAGCGGCTCGGAATTTTTTAAACATCCCAAAAGTGGACATACAAAGAATGTATACAACCAAGCAAAGGATAGCCAACATTTTATCAACTCTTCCTGAATCTGTACATGATCGAAGCACGTTTACAGTTGATGTGCTCCAACATGACGTAAGAAAAGAAAAAAAACATTAAACAAATAGTAGAGTCGATTTTTTTATGTTCCTCAGGACTGAGGCGGGTCTTTGAACCCAATAATTACCCTGTTTTTTTTATTTACTAAATATTAATAATGTACAAGGTCGACAACTATCTTGATCAACGATAAAATACTAATTAAAATATTATGTTTCAGAAAAAAACATTATATTTAATAATTGACGGCATATTCAAAGAGAAAAATGCGGAACTATACTTCCAATTTCGACGGACGTTTATTTTCAGTATTTTCACAATACAAGACAAGTCCGTGTATCATATAACGTACGAAATGTTGAACATCAGACACGCTACCAATGAACAGATTGATGCCAGTTTTAAGGTAATCCTACTAACATTATGAACTAGTTTTCGCCTGCGGCTCCGCTCGCGTGGGTGTCCGTTATCACAGCGAAAACTTCTCTTTCTTGGGATCCAGCTTACCCAATACCAACTTTCATCAAAATTGGGTTCAGAGTTACTTTTACATAATTATAGTTTGTAAGTAAGATTATCAAGGCGGATATTCTTAACCCAATAAGTCTGGAACGGAATCTACGTGGTTAAGGCCGTATACAGAAAGAAAGCTGGAAAAAGCTGGAAACTTATAAGCGCTTATCGGCGCTTGACAGCGCTGGTAAACCGCGCAGGAAAATATATGAACGCGCGCCGATACGCGCTGACCGGCGCCGACAAGTTGTCGGTACTTGTCGGCGCCGGTCAGCGCGTATACGGCACAAAACATTAGAGCTTAGTTAGACCGTAAAGAAAAACACTCTTTCTAATAACTGCAATGAAAGAAAAGACTTGGCAAGCGTCAGTAGTGGGGAGCACAGGTTCCGCGCCATCTACGCTCCTTCCGCAACCCCGATGACGCCCGGTCCCTTGCCCCCCTCCGCCTCCTTGCCTCCAACCTCACTCCGCTAAAGAGACCAAGATTCGAAATCGATTGCGCAAGTCAAACCATGTAGTGTGTCAAGGTTATCTTGTATCTTTGTTCATAAAATTTATCCTTCTAATCTTAATTCCATTTTAACCTTATTGATTTCCTAACCTATCCTTTGATTAAATATTCAAATGCTTATTAAGTCCACCTTGTGCCCATTTGTACATAAAGTTATTAATAGATACGTCATGTATTTTTGCAGCATCCTATAAGGAATATGAATTCATTAACCTTGATAAACCCAGCATCTGATGAAACGGAAGCAATAATGAAAGCTTTTCAACATTTGACCCATCTCAAAAGACCAGAGGCTGAAATGTAAGTTTGATCATTATAATTATTTCCTGGGTAGGAAGTGAGAAAGTGATGTATTACATAAATGATCTTTTAGCAAATTAATCTCCAGCAACGTAAAACGTACGGCTGCAACATAATTATCTCGTTAACGTTCTTCAATACCGGCCTATAAACGTCCCACTGCTGGTCACAGGCCTGTTCCCATATAGAGAAGGGATGAGCATTGATCACCACGCTTGCTCATTGCGGGTTGGCGATTTTAGATTCCAATATTTTGGAATCCAGGTTTACGATGTTTTCCTTCACCGTTTGTCAATGATGCCTTAGAATGATTAAGAAAGTACATATAACTTTGAAAAGTCATATTGGTACTTGCCTGGGTTCGAACCTGCAACCATGTGCATTCGAATCCGGTCATTGATTCGCTAGGCCACCACGACATTCTTCTTACAGATAAGATTATTTAATGCGGGCAATATTTATAATTTTCATAGTAATCAATTAAAAGGTTCGATATGCCTTTTCTTTTTCTTATGATAATACTTTATTTTTCAGGCGCCTGAAATTCAGTAGTTGGGATATCAGAGATGCTATAAAATTATTTATGATGGATACTAGAAATCAAAAATTATCTACCGACTTATTTTTGGATGAAGATTCTGATGCATCATCACTGTTCGATGACATTGATTAAAAATAAACATCACATTTAAGGAATAAATTAAATTTAATACAAATAGATAGTTTTAATTTTTTCCTAGCCATTGTTAGTGAGCTTTCTGTAGTCAGTTGTAATTTAATAAAATGGTAATGTTTTAATTTGAACAATGCAACTCTATGTGTTAGCTCAGAATAATAACTGTGTTAGTGATATAAATGATTTTTGAAATTTGAAGTAGAACTAACGCTCATAACGTTTATTATTATTTTTAAAGCCTGGAAGTCATAATCAAAATTACAGTAGTAATACTTACTCTAATTATAGCTCTATGCTATACATTCTGTGGTCTGGACTCTATGAATCACTCGATTTCATTCATTCATTCAGCTGTCATGTTACGATCGATTGAATGAATATAATCATCTAATGCCAAAACTAGAAAGTCTGAGGCAAGGATTAATCGTATTGTAATAAATAAATTGGTGTTTTCATGGTATAAATAGTAATGTCAAACAGTACAATGGGTTTAGGTTCCAACATGCCAACCATAGGTTCGATTAACCAAGGCGCTATACAGTACGTGAACAATCCACTGCAAAGTCCTCAGTTGCAGGCTGTTCAAGGCTCACCTTCCCAGCACAGTCCGATGGGAACTCAGGCCCAAGTAGGCAATAAAGCTGTCCAAGGCGGTGGAGGAGATCAGACTACACAGGTAATGCTATCTTTGACGTAACCTCATGTCTTTGTTACACAAATATTCATGATGTGCAATATTTTTTGTGTAGAGACTTAATACATTGTTATTGCACTTTTACGACCTCCGTGGTCGAGTGGTGTATACACCGGTTTTCTAGGTGTCGCTAAGTCTGAAGTCCCAGGTTCGATCCCCGGACGGGACACATTTCCACTTCCACACAAGTGCTTTAGCTTTTACATTGGATTTGGAGCAATGTATGTGATGTTCTCCACATTTATTTATTTGAACAGTTAAGCAACGTAAGCAAGTTTTGTCAATATTAATTAATTACCATCTAACTCTAGTGAGTGAGTTGTATCTTTATGTATTTAAAATTAAAATATATATGTGGGAATACTATACCTTTATGGTAATCCTAAGAAAAACTTTAAAATCTTTTGATTTGTCTGCTAGTTCATGTATATCTGTGAATTTAATACTAGACATTAAATATGTTTATTATTTTAACATGCAGCTACTAAGCCGGCCACGTCTTCAGGAGTTGGTCCGTGAAGTTGACCCAACAGTACAGCTTGATGAAGAAGTTGAAGAGATGCTGTTGCAGCTTGCCGATGACTTCATAGACACAGCTCTGAATGCAGCCTGTGCTATGGCAAAACACAGACATGCTCCGAGTGTTGAGTTGAGAGATGTACAAATGCACTTGGGTAAGAGAGACTATAGTTCAAAGAAACTTATTATGCACTTTGATGATTTTTAAGTTTTATTATGCTGGAAATCTTTATAATGCTGTTCCACTGAACTCCATCTTGTGGGTAATGGCCACAATCTCATCTATACTGTTAGACAAATGTGTGGACAAACTTACAATTATGAAAATTGTAATATATTTTATCTATATGCAGTGCAGTCAATGCTGACAATACATATTCAGCTTACAATCTTGTCGTCAAATCTAATAATCATAGAACCACTAGTTAATTATAACTCTGTTCCATATTGTAGTTCATCATCATTGCTTCAATCCCTAATCACCCACTGCTGAGTATAAAATAAATTATAATACCAGCCTAAAATTGTCCCACAGCTGGGCACAGGCCTCTTTCCATATAGGGAAGGATGAGCACCACACTAGCTCATTGCAGGTTGCTGATGTCAGATTCCAATTTGTGGATAGGCAACCCCTTTTTTTCTTTTCTGCCATTCTAGTCTGTCTTGCGCTTCCCTCATCCAGGATTGTTAGTTGTTTCATGTTTATATCTGATTAAGGCATCAAGGAAGTGAAAAAACAAACACCAGTCATTACCTAAGTCCTAGAGAACCCACCTAACCTAACCATTGTTTTACTTTTGTCATTTTTTAAAATCGAACACGCTCATCTTACTAATGTTATGAATTAATTTTCCAGAACGACAATGGAACATGTGGATCCCAGGTTTCGGCAACGACGAGCTTCGTCCGTACAAACGTGCAGCCGTCACAGAAGCGCACCGGCAGCGAATGGCGCTCATACGGAAGACCATCAAGAAGTACTAGTTATTATAACATTTTAAATATTATTTTATGTGATTGTAGGATAAGATTATAAGTTAATTATTATTAAAGACTTCTGAGTAACTTTTATATTTTGGTTTATTTTTATACTGGTGCTGTCCCTCAGGATTTTTTTTCTTAATTTACTGATAAGGAATTAGTAAATTTGTAACACATTAGGTATAGTTAAACGCGGGCTAGATTTCCGCAAATCGACGTCTTTTCTTGCGCCTGTTTTGCGTTAAGAGGGCGGTGTTTGCACTACTCTCACCCCAACTCGTCTCAACGCGACGACGGAGAGTAACCTCGGAGTCCCGAGGTGTAGTGCCCTGTAGTTTGCCACCTCCGTACAGTCTAGGATGACGTGGGCGTTTCCATGCAGGCCCTGTACAGGGGGCCGTCCGTGAGTAAACAAGTGTTTGTTTAATAGCGTGTGACCAGTTATCATCCCTGTCGCAAGTCGAAGCTTGCCTTTTTAGCTGTCTCAGCTTGCGTGAGAATCTGGGGGAGATTATCGGGGGTGCACACTCAATAAATGTCGAGTATCATAATAATTTGTTTTACAATAAAAATTAAATAAAGTTCATATAATTATACCAATAATTATTTGCTAAAATAAAACTCAAAGTAGCATTAAGAAATGATTTATTCGAATAATATCCGACAGTGAAATTATAATTCAATCATAACATACAATAATCACATTGATGGTACTTATTTATTTAAGTACACAGACATAAATAAGTAAAATTACTTAATGTGTACAATACTGGTTCAAACATAAATCACAGACTGTTTAGTGCACAAATAGATACTTAGTATAATAGCCGCATGAAAGTGGTAACATTTTAAACTTTGTTTTCTTTATAGTAGTTTTTTTTGCATTTTTTACCACTGACATACAATGTCGAAATTCATAATAAACACACAAATTAAGTACCTACACTAAGGTTTTTAAAACTGTATTATGCCAAAACTCGTCATTGTTTTTGCTTGTATCATCGTTATTTCTGGATAAATACTCTATATTCAAAATATAGGCTAGGTTGGATATTGGCTATTACACAATTTCAATAACCTCAAATACTTTGGAATGTATTAATACTAGTATCAATACTACAGACAAATATTAAGATTTTACTATTCCAATTGCTAAATATGTGAATTATTTTTTAATTTAGACAGTTTACCTTTTTTAATTAACTGGTAAGCTAATGGCCCAGTACCCAAACGCCACTCATTTTTAAGTCGTCCTTATGTCATTGTAAGATGTTTCTGGAAGGATGATCAAAGAATAAAATAGTTATCCGACTGTCAAACCTCATGATAAGCCATGTGATTGGTTATTTGTCTTTTGGTCAGCTAATCACAGCCGTGGCCAGTGATTTGACCACAGATCGAATAGGTACCTATAATAAAAATAATAGTTCCCATGTATTTTATTTTCAATATCCGGTTTTAGATCATGAAAAAATAATAGACACGTAAATTTTGTTTTTTAGAAATAATGAATATCAACATCAATAAAGCGAATTTATATGAGGAGTGGGAGCTACCCACGTCACGTTGTGGCTACTATTTTCGCCTACATATGACGTCACAAGGCTTCGCTCCTGAGCTTATCATTGTTTATTATTTTATTGTTTTGAAAAAAGGAAAAATAAGTATCTAATATTTTTTATCATCTAACTTACGGACTAACCGCACCCCTATGAATCAGCTTTTTTAAAATCGATTTTTTCACTGAGCTATTAAAGAGCTTCCCTCGTAAATATTCGACAGGACATGACTGTATAATGATTAGACTTAAGAGTAAAGAGCGCCTTTCGTTTGAGTATCGGGAGTAAATTACATCTAAGTCATGGTAAGCCATAGACACTTGCGACATATAGTAAGTAGCTGGTACAATAGTTCACAGAATGACCTAATAGGGGCTTATATATTAAACTTCTAAGATTTCATCATTCCATAATGTTTAGGCAAAACTGCGAATCTCGTTTTATTTAAACATTTTTATTCCTTTGCATTAAAACTAAGTATTAATCATTAACGCACACAAATTTATTTTAATCTTAAATCTAAATAATTAGATAAAATTTAACGTCACATTCTGATAACAGAAACAATAATAAATTTATCAATGAAAAGTAAATTGAATTTCAAAAACCTATTAATTACATTTTACTGTGTTTTTGTAAAGACCAATCAATTTTACAATAGGCCTTGTTTCAAAAAGTAATTCAAATTGTATGCTACCGAAATATCCAGTAAGTACTTTTTTAAAAGCTCTATGTAACGCATAGCTACTTGTATAGTTTATCATCTACACAAAACGTGCCGAAATTATTAAGTCTACTTAAATCAGTTCAAAGGTGCCCCTTAAAATATAACTAACACCGACAATACATACTCTTAGATGTTAAATGTATCGATTTTGATACACAATGACATAACCTTGAAAATTCAACCTTGGTCTGGCCAAGGTAACTGTCATACATCCATACATACTAGCCATTCTAGTGCTTCAAGCAACATGTACGGGTCCAAGCGTGCTCCGTTCTGCAGCCATTGATCTATGCTTTGCATGCAGTGTCATGCTTGCCAGGGATGTACAGGTGGTCAGATGGATCCACCTTTTGCCAATGAAGCGACTTCGATTTGATTGCTACTGGCTCCTGTAATGAAAAATAATGAAAAGTTAGCAAGTGGAAAGTACGGTACATTTTGTAGACGAGTATGTTTTTATTGATTAGGAGAAATTTCAAATTGGTTATATCTACCGCCTAAAGAAGTTACTAATTATTTTCTTTTTTATCTAAAGGTAATGATCACATATGTGTTACAATACCTAAACAATAAAACTATTAAATTATACATGAGAAATAAACAGGTCATGAGGACAGGTGATCAATCACAATAAACAATGTTAGTCACGATTTCTGAACGCATTTAAATACCGGCAAAAGTAGGTAGGTACAACATTCTGTACACGATTGAAATAAAATATAAATTAGCGTATGAGTAACAAAAAGTTCTTGATTGAATTAGAAATATATGTGTAAAAGAAAATATTGATGAAATCCTTTTACTAAATAATTGTCACAACGAGTCATCCACAAAATATTACGCATTAAATTTTAACACCTTTATCGACAATGTGATACATGAACAACAAAACTTTAAACGTCGGTTGAATATTATTTACACCAATTATGTTTAAAAGCATATTCTTCATTCAACATATTATAATAACGTGAGCAAATCATGATAAATATAATATAACGAATAATAATAATGCAAAGATAAATAAAGCAATATTGTTAAACCGGTGTGTCGAAAGGACCCCTATAAATCGACGAGACAGCTGTCCGGTTCCATGGTGTAATGGTTAGCACTCTGGACTTTGAATCCAGCGATCCGAGTTCAAATCTCGGTGGAACCTATCTCTTTTTGTATGTTGTTTTCAAGTTGGTTTTCGATAAGTATTGTAAATAATGCAAGGCTGCTATCACAAACAACACAGTATTATGAATAAATTAAGTTTTTTTTTGTGCAGGTGGAACATTTTTAAGAAATCTTATACGCCGATCATAATATGAGTTTTACCAGTAAATAATTCTCAGAATTCAACACAAGTGATGTAATAATAGTCGGGAAAGCGAATCGTTTAAATTTTCCTTTAAACTTTTAAACTTCTTCGATATAACTGACATGAACACATTTTCTAAAATTATAAATCATCGATCAGGGACGAAAGTTCTTATTCGATATTGAATCGGACAAGACAGTATCGTTACTCCAATTTAATCGATAGGTAATAAGGGTTTTCCTTACACTTATATACGTATCTATTTGAAGTATACTTTCCTTGTAAATTTTCCTTTAGTATTGAAAACATGGTCTCAGTAATCTAGTTTCCTCGATATTAGCATTACCTTTGTGTACTAGAAAATTCACATAAAAAGCAGTAGTAGTGAGTACTGATTATTGTCTTTCATGTTATGCAAAAATAATATTTTTTTAATGAGAAAAGAAAGGGACACGTCTTTTTTCAAATGTTCTGAATAAAATTAAATTCCATTTAAGTAAGTACTTTCGAATTATTCCAAGAAACTATGGTATCAACCTGCTCTCATTTGAAGCATGAACTACAGACAACAATGTTGGTTGTACACATAAAATAGTAACATAAGAATCTGTTTCTAGGCAAGTATAAGCACCAATATATTGTCGGACAAGAATTGTCGGTGAAGATTACAATCAATACCGTAGGGCGTAGACATAAGTACGAAACGGGTTCCATAACGTTAACAACGTATTTACCGTATACCTAAATAAACAACATGTTTTCGTGAACATTTTTATTATTTGGAAAAGTCTCCAAACCAGTATTTTTCCAAATATTTCGCATTTTTCACGAGAATATGGAAAACAACATACGGAATCCATCTAAAGATTCTACGGCGCAATTGTTTAATCAATACATAACTTTGAATACAACGCATTTGGGTTAAGGTAATACAATAATACTGGTTAGCTAACTGCTTGTCAGATCTTAGAGCCATCTCTTTATATTTAAAACAAACCAGACGGCCAAACTTCCTAATTGATGTAGTCCATTATATTCAATGCGGCGGTCGCATATAGAATGGCAATCGGCCAATCAATGCTTCTCTATCGAGACACACCTCTCGTTAAATTTAAATGTATAGAAGACCGCTCATCAATGATAGATCGGTAATACTTCTATCGGTGCCTTTATATCTAATTCAATAAGGTTTGTTTTCGTAATTCGACGTAACCAATGGCTTCAGCCGCTTCAGGTGAGCTGTACAGTATAAGTCACTGTATTAGAATGTTCTTACGTCAAAAGTTTATGACTAAGGGCGCTGGTGGTATTCGAAACAAAGTTGCTAATAGTTTTCAGAGATCCATTTAAAATTTGCTACCTACTAGCATTATTTTTGGTAACAGCTTCAAAACAATAATTTCGTCTGCACCCTCAAATCTATAATTTCGTCATCTATGCTTTTGGCACTTCTTTCTTAAGATCTATATCCATCGTCGTCGCTTGAGAAAAGCTATTAATTTTGAGCATTAATTATTTTACCCAAGCGATGAAGCTGGCACTTCAAGACTGAAATAGAACAATTGCTTATTGCAACTCGAAAGGAAATCGAAAGATTGGAGTCTACTCCAATATCGGCTTTAAAAAATAGCCAAAATCAGATAGAACTCGATGCGTGGGTTGAGGCAATGAACTATGTATCGGGATCGTTTTATGACATCATACTGCGATTATTATCTTTAAATATAAAACTCTTCCGTTACTGACTGACAGACAACGCACAGCCGAAACTACTGATCGTAAAGAGCTGAAATTTTTCATGTGTGTTTGTTGGGAGGAGTAGGCTACCACTAAGAGAGGATTTTTGGAAATTCCCCCCCAACGGGGAGAAAAGGGTGGTAAATTGAAAATACTACTCCACGCGGACGAAGTCGCGAGCAAAAGCTAGTTTGAGTATAATATACATACGTAGTACGTACACTATAGCTTATAGTAGGTTTATTCAAAGTTGCAAAGAACCGGTTTTATTATAGATATAATATGGTAAGCGACGAAACAAAAAGTTTTGTGATATTGTGTTCTACTTGTGATTTTAAGCAACGCAATTATATTTTTTTCCTTGTTTATCCGGTACCTACCATTATGTATAATACAGTTAAACCCATTATAAACGACCAACGTAATGTTTCGCTTTATAGCCAGCTTAAGTGATATAAGAAATTATAAATTTGAGTATTAAGAGGAGCCACTTTCCACTATCTAGCTTCGACTTAGCCTTTTCTACGTTATTATTCTGTATTTCCTGAGGTTTACGCGAATGTTAGATTGGAATAAAAGGATTCTATCGCGGTTTAGTTCTACTTACACCATTATTCTACTTAGACAACTGACCCTGACCTCCACATCAATTTTCTGAACAATACATTAATTACTGTCGACTTCGAAGCTAAAATGCTTTAAAACTTTACTACGATATCTTTAGTATCCCAACACTACCGTTTACCGCAATATTGGACCAACCGAAACCATCGTTTTATGAAGCATTCCTAAGGGCAATTATTATTACGGTATATTTGTACAATAAAAGGTCATCTGAGACGCAGCTTGTGTAAAAATAAAACGTGTTACCATGAAACGAGAGCAAGGAACTCTAATTACAAAAAACGTAACAGACGAGTTTGTTCCGTAGTCGTCTCAAGGGCGTTTCGTATCTTCACTATAGTTACGAAATTGTATGTAGGTACCTACAACTTTTGTTAAAGCATCTTTGTTTCGTCTTTAAAAGGTGCTTTTGTCCGTACAACTCTTTTGGTAGCTGGATAAACCGGATTCGCTGTTTAAATGTTATATGCCTCTGCTTATGTTAATTAACGGGGTTTAGATATTAAGTTCTAAGACCTTATTCTCGAATTCTCTAACTCATAGATTAGTTTTCTTTTATCTACACCGTTAATATCATTTATAATGTCATAAACATCTTTTTGTATATCTCCATAAAATTTTATATCGATGTTTATATCTTGGCATGCTTATTACAATTGAATATGACCAGTAGCGATTGTTCAAGATATCATAATACTGCGTAAATCCAACTATTGACAAACAAATTCCATATCTCTATAAACTCATAATCTTAAGGGGATAACGGGCTACTGAATTTATTGGACTATAAAACAGCAAAATGCATTACGTACCTACTAAGGTACAATAATACAATAAAATATGAATAAATTGATCAATCCATACTGAAATTTATCGCAAGTTGTATTAGATGTTTGATTTAAATTGATCCTTTAGATAGGAATAGTGTTCCGAGTTGCTCATAGTCGTAAGTACTGCCAGTCAACAACAGTTATTCTAATCCATAATATTGTTGGATAAGTGAAAGTATTTTTAAAACTACGTGCACTGAATCCATTGACAATACAAACTGGTTAGTCGCAACATAATTTGGGAAAAGGCCAGTCAGAACAACTAACAATAGCTTTATAATCTGTTTCAGGGCCTCGAGAATGGTTTAATATCAAAGTATTATAGTAACAACGATCAAAACTTACAATGAATAAACTTCCTTATACGTAATAAACAAGAAATAACTTAGCAACAGACATTGCGTCGCCATATTGACCAAATACTTGGCCAAAAAACCTTAGGCAAAAACGAACTAATAAATAAGAAATTTCCGTTGAATACAATTAAGAAAATGTTACTGTCACTCTTCTACAATAAAAAGAAGAAATCATAAAGCTATTTGAAACATTACTCATAATATCAATAATCTTGGCAACCTATTATAAACAAAAATCTTTGAAGCTATGGAAATTCTCGAATTTATTTCGTCAACCCGTGGGCGTCTTGCCAACGGGCATAAAGTGAGCATCAATTATCGTGAGACGATTCGCAGGTATCCATAAATTAAGGAATGTTTTAGAATGGCCAAATCGCTTTTGACTATAGGAATAAACCAAGAAACTGTACCTAAAACTAGCAAGAAGGTCTAAGAATTCATTCGTTTAGGATTTGAGCAATGAGATTTAGTATTAACAATGAAGTCTGAACATGAAAACTTTCTAAGAGAGCTTTGGATGAACAACCACTGGAGTGAATTTGACGTATTATAATGGATACATAGGATTATACAATTAGATTTCACGGTGAATGGTCTCAAAACAATGACCTACTGAAGTCCAAACAATTGATTAAGACTACATGAGCACAAATCTCATTCGCTTTTATGTTTCACACCACTTACAATTTAAATTTAATCCAGGCTATAATGTATTGGTACAGACATCTGCAAAGGAATAGAGTATTGTGAATCACATTATCTTTATAATACCTTTGTTCACTGCCACTCAAGATTAATCTAGATTTGAGTCATCTTTCAAGAGCGTATAACAAACAATAATGGAAATACCATTTAGTTCTAAAGTAAGTTTCATATTTGCATAATTACTGAAGAATATTGGATAGTTAATTCCTAAGGAAAGAACCTACGTTATCTTGTTGCTTGTATCATTAGACAGACTGAAGATAAGATCGAAGCGATTGTATAAGTGCTAGCTGATTATGCGGAAAATCAAACAATCGTTATTTATAAAGGTCATCGTTTATTTTTTTTTGTATGTAGCGTTAGTGTTTTTCCTTGTTCACGTGGTAGAATAATTGAAAACCGTCTATGCAAACAACATATTTTCAGTGATTGAGTATGGTAACAACAGTTCACGTGTCGTATTTTCCCAAGTATTTGGCCAAAAATAGGGCACACAAAGTACCCAAGACATTATAGAACATTTATCAAATAGTAAATTTTGATATTTATTGAGGTAATACATAGACGTAAAGCACGTTTATTCGTATAAAATATTTCCTTCAGTAACTCAGACTGCACGTCGACAGTGACGTCATTTATCGTATTAGCCAGTATCTGGGTCACGTTAGGTTGGGAACTAATCATTATATCGGATAATGATCCGTGAAACAGGCTTCTCGCTAAACACATATTTTCGTCAATAATAAAGGAGTGATAATCATTCACAAACTAAACTACGCAAGCCTAAAGAAATTCATGGATACCAGTATTAGACCTATAGTGTGACCTTGAAGCAGCCCGCAGAAGCGTAAGCTGCATAACACACTTACCTTGACACATTGTATTACATAAACATTATATTATACCTACTCAGGATATATTTCTAGAAAGATAAACAAAAGTACCCAATTATGGTTGTTACCTAGAAAATACCATAATGGGACAGTAACGAAAACTTTCTTCAGTTCTTTATTTAATTAAAATTTCAACCAGTATTCTTGGCTTGATATCGTGTTCTGAGTAATTCGAAGTTATAATCTAGTATGTTTATAAGCATATATTTCTAGACTTTACTTATACCTATTAGGCATAATAACAGTCATTATAATGTGGAAAATAACAAGCTTGATTCACAGTCTATTTTCAAATTGAGACTTACTATGTCTCCCGACATCAAAATGAACGTTGGAGGTTCAAGGTAAACTCATTCCATTAGATTTCCTTTTTAAAAATGCTCCGTTTACGCAAGTTTGAACATTTGTATTTCAATCATAAACTCATTACGTTTAAGTTAAATTATCTTTAATCAAATAAAATACGTCTCGCTATGCACCGAAAATTTTAGACAAAACAATAGAATAGTTTATTATTATTCAAAACAAGTCTTAATACGTAGCCAGAAGGAACTGGTTCGTAAAGTACTTGGAAATTAAGACCTTGTACTCGCACGCATCTTTATTAAAACCTGTAACAGTAGCGGTTTTTTCTCTTGAACCTGAACTTTGGAATTTGGCAGAAGAAGCGATATCTAAAAGTCTGCCTGATACAATAATTTAAATATCGATATCACAAAATCGATTTTTAGAAGAAGACATTCTTGTAATTTAAATATTTATTGACTTTAATTTTATGACCAATATCTTCAGGTTCATTTTGACTCTCTTCATCCACAATTCCACATATTATTATTTCGATTTTCCGCATCGCAAATTATAATGGAATTTAGTTGATTTTTTTAGATGGAGTCGATGTTGCTATTTGTAATGTTATTAATAATATTAGTATCTTCTGTTGTTTTTACGCTCAGATCCAACGTATTTTATTGCAATTTTTTGCAAATTATAGATCGATTCAAGTGGAAGGTTTTTTGTATAATTATACCCATGCGAAGCCGGGGCGGGTCCGCTAGTCTATATAAGTTATATACAGTATTAAATGTTGGTCTTACCTTAGCAATAAGTTTTCCATCATCTCCAATGAGGAATTCTTCTAAACCAAAGACGAGGGGCGAAGCGGTACCCAGATGGAATATCCTAGATGATGTACCCCGCGTCACTCTGAATTCTATCGTTTTCGCCATAAGCACATTCGTGATCATGTACACTGATTTCTTCCCCTCCAAGTCTGAAAGATATTGTCTCCATTAGTATCTATTTCTGTTCTTTCATCTGTATGATATTTTGTATGTAATACAGTTAAGGGAAAATAACAATGTAAGCGGAAATCATTTTGAGTGATATTCGGCAGGTTAGATGATGTGTGTTTCAACTATTATTTATTGGGCAAACAGGGGTAGGTATATTTAGATCAATACCAGTCTGAATCTAACCATCCGCGTTTACTTTATCATTCGACTGTTTTACTTCTACACTAATATTTAAGGAATTTATTGTAGTTAAATAGTTTAAGATCAACAAATAAGATTGGTCACGAGAAAACAGCTGCCAAAACTGATGGCAAAATACGCAATTTCAACTTAAATGAAATTGGGGTGGAAAACTTTAATCAAAAGGAAATCATACAACTCTCATTTCAAGTAGCGAAGTTTCTACATCTTTAAAGAAAATCAATACTCGTTCGTATTTCCGTCCGTAAAACAGGCGTATCCATCCACAAGGACTTAGAAAAAGGTTGATTGAATGTAAGGTAAATTTACACCGTTATTAGGATACGTTCTCCAATATTCTTTGCTTTGATTTGATTCCTTTTATCGATCTTATTTCAAGGTTTGGCCAATACTATTACAAATCGTAGATGTTTAACTTATTATCACTAACAGTCCTTATGTATATTATTATATAGTATCCCACTTCTGGGTACAGGCCTCGCTTAGCTTCGCTGACTCGGAATACGTCTTAGACATGCTAAGACGTATTCCGAGTCAATTACGTGGATGGCTATGGGATATCGATATCTTATTTATGTGGACCTTTCTTGAAAACTTATGTTCAGTAGCTGCATAGATGCATACAATAATCTTCGTGGTGGCCTAGCGATTCGTATTCGTGGTTGCAGGTTCGAACCCATTTACCTAGGCAAGTACCAATGTAACTTTTTCAAAGTTATAAAGTACTGTCTTAATTACTCTAAGACACCACTAACAAACGGTGAAGGAAAAGATCGTGAGAAAAACTGGATTCCAGAAATTGGAATCTGAAATCGCCAACGTGGAAAGCGTGGTGATCAATGCTCATTCCTTCTCTATATGGGAAGAGGGCTCTGCGCAGTGGTGGGACATTTATAGGCCGATATTATTTTATAGAATGAGAACTATAATACTAACCTTTATTATTCTCTACATCCAAGTAGATGTTGTTGACTAAGTCCTTTCCCTTAGGTACGGTGGACCTCGAAAAGTTGATCATGATTACTCTGACTTTGTTCTTAATAGATTCATCTTGCAACGTGATCTGGAAATAAAAAACGTGACGTTAGAAACGGATAACTTATATTCTGGGGGATTATTCTCTAAGTCTAAACAAAGCATAACGTCACTTATCGCAGTTAGTTTTAGACCTTTTTACCAGATTTTTTACTTAAAAGTAAGTCGAAAAGTTATTGCCTCTCATAACCCTACACGTAACAACACGTTTACTGCATGAATTTAGTGAACGAGGCCCCTGTGTCAATTTGAGCCCTATTTCACTTGGACACAGGTCATAGTGTAAAGCTTTACTACTCAATAACTTTGTTTCCAGTGGAAAATTCTTAACTATTATCACAAAAAGAAGTTTTTTGTTGCCGCCGCTAATGTTTCATCATCATCATACCACTTTTTTTAAACTTCCAGCAAAGGGCCAATTTAACTTTTCTCTATATCTAGTAGCTTTTGTGTTTGGTTCTCATTTTTCTTTGATATTTTGATCGTTACCCAAGGATCTGACAAATCTGGTCATTTATCTTACTTTAGCCAAAATTAAGTCTAAAAAATGGACCAAACAACCTAATTGATTGAGATGTTTCTTCTATCCTCTGATTGGACAAACCAAAACAGGGCAATGACCTGAAAGCTGAGCTGCGTGTAGAATAACAGTATCTTATAGTCAATGGCTTCAAGGAACGCTCATATTATAGTTTCATATAAAATTACTTTTGATTTATGTCTCGTCCATTAGATTGATTAAATTATAGAAGTTCTGAATGCTTAGCAAAATTAGTAAAAAGAAATCAAAGATTGATGGTTTTCCGCAATGGCGCATTTGTTATTTTCTACATTATTCTTACTTAGCCAATTCGTATCGTTTAATCTACCAATATCAATAAAATCATACAGAATACACAAAGCATAGCACCCTTATCACTGGAAAACATGAAAACGTAGCTGATAAGATTACCAGGCATATGGGCAGGGAATTCTTTGTTCAGAATGTGAATAACGCCGACAAAATTACTGAAGTAACTTTATTTTTACCAATAGTAAACTAATGGACTTCGGTGAACTAAGTTCTTGTAGCGTCTTCCTATGAAAGTATCCAAGTAGGTATTTAACACTGAACAGAAACAGTTACTAAGTGGCATCATCTTTTAAATAAAATTACATGGCAACAGATTTAAAAAAATAAGTCTAGATTAATCAAAATACAGTATAGCAGTTCATTGCCATCATTATAATATCGTGAAAGATATAAATCAAAATTCTAGATAGCAATAACTTCATTTTAATAATACGTTTGCGAATTGTATGCACCTAACTACCTACATATATTCACGACAGGGATAAATTGTAATGTAAGTCTTGTATGAAAATAAAATAAGTTTTGAGGGAAAATAGGCTAATCCGGTCCATAAATAAGAACGTGATTCAAACCGCCATTACGACACTATTTTGAATTCTGGAATAAAATTAAGCTCAGCGTTCTTAGGTTCATAAAATATAGCGGGAAATCATATGAATTCAGAGAACTGTAAGTACACTGCATAGATTCTTGTAGTAATCATACGGATTTCTTGGAATACTCATCAAGCCCTGATAATAAAGAACATTACAATCGTTTGTTTTTAAAGCTTACTCTGAGAACTGTAGCCATGATCTTTTATTAATCTCGTAGATATCCAAAGTGTTATTGAAACTGCGTGATTCGATATTATAATTTTTAAACTCGATTGATGCAGTGAGGAAGATACCTAGTTGGACAAAATAATTTAGTATCAAATCTTAATATATATAAATCTCGTGTCACCATGTTTGTCCTCAATGGACTCCTAAACCACTTAACCGATTATAATAAAATTCGCACACCATGTGCAGTTCGATCCAACTTGAGAGATAGGATAGTTTACATCTCAATTATTGAAAAAAAAAATTGAGACCGCGGGCGGAGCTGCGGGAAACAGCTAGTTATTTTATAGGTTCTGATGGATTGAGCGGTTTTTGCGACATAATTCCTCCCATTCATTATCCGGGAAGTCATGTTGGTAGGTACCCAATGTGAGATAATATCGTGTTTAAAAACGTGTTTTTTAATCTATGAATTAGATGGAAGCAACGCTGACTGATATCACGTACGCACGTGCTAAATTGCAACGATATTTATAGCAATTTATAGCAACAAAATTACTTGCTTTATTCTTTTGAGTTTATTTTAGCATGTTCGCGGTGATTTGTTGGGGCTTCCTTTGTTTTTATGCATTAATCACGCTTGTATAAGCAAAGGGCCGAGTGAAGGTGAACCAAGGTAAGGCAGGCACGCGTGACAAAATCGATGTGTTAGGTACCAAGGAAAGATGTACGGTCATAAAGGCCCCTATATTTAAGCAAAACTGAAGATCCTAAGATTTAAGATAGGTAGGTAACATTAATACCTATTTATAATGACGATGTTCCGCTTTAAAGAAACAGACAAAATAATACCTAAACTTCACGAGTAATTAATTTACATGTTTGGCTCATATTGAACGCAATTTATCGGCCATAAAATTCAGACACAAACTGGTTAGTGCAGGCAAATGTACCTACCTATTGAAGACCTATTTTCAGAAACCAATGAGGAAAACCAAGGACTGTTTTTTTTACATCTAATAGGTAAAAGTGAATGCTCATTCTTGTAGGTATTTTAATTGGCTAAAGACAATTAAATTAAAAGCCAATGGGTAGAGTACACTTTGGGGAGACTTATTAGATATTGCAGGTGGTAGGTAGAATACAAGGATATTGATTAAAATCCTTTAAGAATCTTATAAGTTGGGATAAATTAGAAGTATTATCTATCAAAACTTTTTAGAGTATTCCAAAATAGTAGATGGTACTTGACTTGGAAAGTAGATCAAGTAATTTCTAAGTCAAGTCAAATAAATAGTCTCAATTTTTTTTTCAAGAGTATTATTATAAGTAGTATGTTTTGCATGAATTGGACATTTGTATAGTATGACAATCAGTGTTATATTGGAATGATTCCAGCCTTAATGTAGTCATAACACTATGGGAATGTTTTGAAAACACAAAGAATTATGTTGTCATACATTTTGCCATAACAATTTGAGTGGTTAACAAAATCTTTGGTGTCCAAACTCCAAAGCCATGTTATATAATTATGTGTATCACATTATTTTATAATAATGATAATTAATATGTTCATGTGTTTCTGTGTAGAAATCACATACCTACGTAAAGACTAAAAATGCTGATATTTCCAATAAAAATGCCTTTCCTTTAACGGAGGCATATTTGCTTCTTTAAACAGGAATTTTCATAGCAGAGGATATGATTAATTTAAATACTAAGACTTATCCTTCAGTAAATTACATGTTGATGACAGTTATTGCCTGCTCTTGTGTGATATTCTAATCTTTATACCTAACTCATCTATGATAAGGTTGTTAAGTGGATGTAACTCATCATTATTACTCATCATGTTCAGTACCGGGGTATAAAGTTATTACAATATTTATTAAATTACTGAGATTAGCGCGTTCAAACAAACATACAACCAAACAAACTAACAAACAAACTCTTCAGCTTTATAATATTAATATAGATCCATGGAATTCATGGAAGAATATAATGTGTGTAGCTTGCATTAGCTCAAGACTTTATTCTATGCCTAGTATAATAAATTACTTTCAGTTTCAAGATTACAATTAGGTATTCCTAACTTCTAACATTTAAAGTTTATCAGCAGGATCTATGTTTTTCAATTATTTTGATAGATATTTCATAAAAAGAAATGAGAAGCCAAATTCAGGTAAGAAATGAGGAAAAAATTGATAAATGAATTTTCCATTACTAACAAGGAGACAAATATTCCATAACATACTATTTATCTTGTCTGAAATACAGTTTACTGAATTTATTTTACTTCCATATTAGAAACCTGCAAATTCAATTATCATAGAGTAAATTATATGCTAAAAATAAAACATGCAGTCTGAAATGACCTTAGAATTTAATAATTAAGTCTAATGGATTATGTATGTATGACAGGCAGCAGGAATTGCATAATTCAGTACTTTGCAAAACAGTTGCAACTATCATGCAACGGTACTCTTGGGGTTATTTTCTACCATAGAGGTAGGTCATAAATACTTTATAGATTTGTATGAAGTGTTTAAAAAACAAACATACAAATTTGGTAAAGATGTTCATTTTAAATTGAACTATAAGTATATATAAGTTTTTTTTATACTAATGTCCGGGTTTATATATCTACAAGTAATATTTGAATATACTTTAATAATAATTATATTCTATTGCTGCCAAATACAGACAGATTTATAAAGATCCAATAAGGGAAATGAAAATACCATATTGACAGGAAGGATATTTTTTGTAAAGCTAATGTAACACATTACTGACCTTTACGCTTTCATGGGGAAACTTGAAATCTGCATCTTGAAAGTCACCTTCCTCCAACCATTGCACATATTCGGCATTGGATTTCTCTTTATTTACATTCTTGACCAGCTCACCAAGTGGTGTAAACATTTTACCGTTCGTTTCCTTTTCATTTGGAACGAATAACGACGTTACTTTATACAAATCCGCTTCAGTTATGTGAGGAATACACACCAACTGACTGCTGCCGATTTCGATCTCAATTTCGTCCCTAATAAAAGGCCAAGCATCTTCTAATTTGAGAGACTTTAAATTATCCAAGCTAACATCTTTGCGGATTTCGTGCGAGTACAGAGATTTCACAACAACTTTTAATTTTTTCGGCATTTTTAAATTATTTGAAACGTTCCTTAAAATTTGCAATACGTATCAAACACACGAACACTCTAGTCAACTGTCAATGGACAACTAAACTTTTTCTTCTTTCCTCACCGGATTTGCTAGTAGCCGAGACAGAGATGGATAATTAATCAATACGCGCGAGTTGAATACGAAAGAAAGAGATAGCTGTCTCGGTAATACCATACTGGTATTTTAAATTTTCCCATTTAAAAATTGTATACTGTGGTGCCATGCCGGTCAAACAAAGGGTACACTTGAGTTGACTTGAGTGAGAAGTTGAGACGTTACTTTCACGTGTTGATGTGCAAGTACCGTTTGTCATTTGGTTTTAGAAAATAAAAAAATAAAATGTTTTTACTCAAATCTTAAAAAGTAGGTACTGTGTTTCGCATCGATAAAGTTCTATGACCCCAACCCAATGTAATTTTGTCAAAAATAGGCTTACATAATTATGATAATCTTTTTACTAATTGAACTTATCACATTCTCTGTAAAATCAATAAATAGTACCATACAGTAGTCATACATAATTCAAACATTTGTACATTTCGTCTAGACTCTATTAACTACTAGGTAACAACTACTTTCTACGTTCATAGGACTTGTAAAACTAGCAGGTCTGGAAGGTTCCAACCGTTTCAGTAACGATATTAAATTACCTAAAAATTGGATTACGAGCTTACAGCGGCATCACTCAGTACGTCACGATGTTGTCACGCGCAAAACACGCGATCACAGCGTTGTTTCGTGCCTTCTAGCATGCAGGATGCATGTGCGGGAACAATGCTGGCTCAGCCAAGTCAGTTTGGAAATAAATGATTGCGCCAATTTTTTACATGGTCCGACGCAATGACGCAATTTGGCTAAAGAATATAAAATACGTAGGAGACTTCCCCGAGATTCCGAGACTCTTCTAGTCGTGGATTGTATGACTCATATCGTTATTTCCTATTACAATAAAATTTATTCATTGTTTTAGCAGCTCAATAATTTGTAACTTTTCCGACTCTGCCATCACGGTACACTTGTCTCTCAAAAGGATAGGAAGCTACGCCTTGTAGTTTATTATTATTTTTTTCTTTTTTTAATAAACGACGCCCGCACTAAGGAATTTATTCCTTGTGTCGCGGGGGTTTCACAAACATTCAAATCACATGCACAAAGAACACCCAGACTTGGAACAAGCATTTGTGGATCACACAAATACTTGTCCCATGCGGGGATCGAACCCGCAGCACGTCGCGCACGGTGGTAATTGGCGTGGTGACCTATACCACTCGGCTATCCGTGCAGTCAAAGTCGTCGATTAAATAGTCAGAGAAGGAAACTCCCTTCCCCAATCGCCACTTCAATGTATTAGTAATAAGTAGGTATATTGGTTTTGGAGGGCCTAAAACATACTTGCCCAATAAATAGGAACACGCGATTATTCTACTTGGCCGTTAGTCTAATATGTTATGTACTCAGTACCTATAGGCACTCTACGTAGCATCCAATCATTAAATCTATCCAAGAAAAATCGTAGTTATTACTGAACTTGCAAAGGGAATACCAAGTAAGCAGAGGGATTCTCTTCTATTGTATTTCTATTACTTAAACTAGTACAATAAATGATACGCTAAGCAAGCCGCAGTCCACAGCCCTTTGCTATTCTCATCTCATACTTATACATAGGTACTTATCCTGTTCCGTTAGCATTATACCTACGCATAGGTATGGAGATGCGTTTAATGTTTTTTCTTGTCTCTCTGCTGGGACAACAGGAAACCAAACAGTTACGGTTTTTTTTTTAAGATTGCTAGCAATGTGGTTCGCACATTACTAGTAATCTCGTTAAGCCCTCGTGCTAAGCTAAGATGCTTGTGTTACGAGTGGGTTCACGTTGGTAGTGTTATGGGCATGGGTGGGATTCGAACCCGCAACCACAGGATTGCAAGTCTGACGCCCTAGCCATTAGGCTACCGCCGCTTCTTTAAAACTGACAAAAATATTTGCAATCGTATAGGAATTATTGATTTTATTGGCCTATTTCAGCGCCGTGTAACCTACAAACCGTAAGTAATTTGTAAAAGTTGATGCTACTAGAAGTCATGGATTAACGTTGTGATCGAGTGTTTTGTGCGTGCCCACAGCGTGACGTGAATGATGCCACTTAATGTTTATAATCGAGCTACCAGGAAATGTACTGAATTGTTATTGAAACTGAAACAAGTACCTACCAAAGAAATTGCTACCTATTTACTGTGGTTTCTGCGCTACGGAACATACTGGACCACCTTTTCGTGTTTTTAAACAAATGTATTACTTATGTTAGATGATACAATTTATTGGATTAGTTGTTACGCAATTCCGACATCCTTACGATTGGCATAAATATAGAACAACTGTCGCAAAATTATGGTTTCTAATGCCATAGATTTTCTAATGGTTACTACCATAGATTATACACTTATGTTACTACTCTAGTGCCTAGATGTTCTACATACCTTCCTGCTACAATAAAGGCGCGTTTTTAATTACCTCATCCTCAGACCAGTGATACCGCGACTCCTCGATATATGAATTTCCTTTGTAGTATCGATTGATGCCAAAAAGTATCAGTATTAATTATTTAGAAAATTTTCCCACCAGGTTGTATTAAAAAAATCCACCTTTATACCTACTGCTTTCAGTTGATTATCTAGAGAAGATGAAATAATTAAATAGAGCAAAACAATCAAGTAGTAGGGAGTTTCATAATAAAAACCTATTTATTTTATTATGTTTATAATACTCATAAGCTTAAAAATTATGAATTCATTAAGTTAAACTATGTATAATAAATATGTAAAATAAACAGTTTTAGAGAGCTCACAGAGATTATCTTTGCAAGTAAATAAAGTAAAAAAACAATATGGAATGTGTATTATTAAGAATTACACCTGTTGCATAATATTTTTTAGTTTTTAACATTTAATTGAATTTTACATAAAGGCAATAATATGCAGTATATTTAGAACTTGAAAAACCTTAAATCTATCTTTATTTAAGTATATTTTAGTGCTTTACAAATTTTAATTAAAGCATTGATTATGAAGCTAAGCCTCTTTACAACACAAACTCTTTGCTTTTAAAGACAATAGCAAGCAAGCTCTTTACAACACAATACCTAAAAATATGTATTTTTTTCCAATTTGAAATTCTTTACATAGGTACTAATATTGTGAGTTATCTCATTTTAAATTCATTTTTATTTCTACCTTTATTAAGGCTCATTAATAAAATATAGAATAACATAGCCTAATGTTAAATTAAAATCAATAATGTGACATCCAGCAGCATCCAGGTTTCCAGCAATGTGTTTTATTTTTGTGTGGTGGTAACTCATTGGTTTACTTCTTGTGTATGTTTGGTGTAGTCGACTGAAACACTGATGATGCCGACATTAAGTTTTCTATGTACTGCCCTAGCACTTGGTTTTCTGATCGCAACTTTAAATTCTCTTCTTTCACTGAATCCACCCTTTGCGACAGATCTGTAATAAAAAATAAACAAATAAAGAGTGTATTTGTTCAATGATTCCTGGTCTGTTTTCAATTTAATTTGAATAGAACAATTATATGAACTTTGCATTCCTTAGAAAAAAGTAATGAAAAAATCTTGAGACAGCTGTACCTACCTGCTTTATTTAATACAAGTTGGTTTTTATTTAAATATAGAAAAACGCTACTATTTCAACAGAATGAATATAAAAAAGTAAAGTGACAATTTATTACCATCTAATGTATTCTGAAGTTCCAAAACCTGAGATATTAGTCTTGCCTTCTCTTCTTGTTCATCAATTCCGGAATCTGGTTCAAAACTCGGAGGCCCATTGAGGCCAGGGCTTGAGGAACCACCAGTGTACGAGCTCGGTAATGAGTCCATTGAACGACCATGATCCAAATGATTGTTTTCTATTTCGTCATTGATTATCACTTGTGGATCGTCGTCAGCTAAAGGTATGTTGTCGTCATTACACTTCTGCATGATTGATGACATAAATTACTCACAGAATTTTAAAAAATCTTTAATTCTCTAGGGCGACGAATCGATTTTTCAATTGCTTTAATAGGTACTCGTGAGTTTGTGACGTTTGTTAGTGTTTTGACAACTTGCTTGACATGGTCATTTGTCTATGTTTGAAGCAAGGAGTTTATATAGTATAGGGAGTGAGCGCTTTCTGTAAAAAAGTGTTCCCAATTTTTCTTAGAAAGAGAGGCACCCAAGTTGGTATTTCGTACTCTTCTGTCATTTCCCATGTGTTGACCGTGCATAAAAAAAAAGTCCCACTTTAATGAAATAATATTTAATGCTAATTTATATTTTGCAACCGAATAAACCTAATGAAAATTAAATATTAAATAAATGCTCAACCATTACCAAAATATATTTTAAATATAGTTATAATAAGTAACTCTTATTTTTTTTACGAAAACTCAAAATATTTTTTCCCCAAAAACAAGGAGGTGTAAATAATCATTTAAATGGCAACACTATTTTAAATGTCATATTGTGAAAATGGCGTCGTTGTGACAGTTCTCAGTTTTTTTTGTTATCACTATTTTATTTTGGGTAGGGTGACCAAACTGTTCGTAAAATTTAGAGATGTCTTCATACTAGAATTAAAATAAATAAATAATTAAATCTATGGCAAAACTAAGTTCCGGTAAACGCAACAATATCAAGCTTAGTTTATTGTAAAGGCTTTTTTCCTTGCCACTCCATATTTTACGTAAAAACTTGTTGATATATATTATGTGGTTATTATAATCGGGTTATTGTATGTGATTTTATTACTTTATTAGACAATTTTGTTTAAGCACACTTAATATACAGCGTGTAACAAAAACCCTGTCCGATCCCTGAGAGTATTATTCGGTATCGTACTGCGAACACATATACGTACCTAACTATTAAATGGATTGGAGATTATAATTTCTCCCCAGTCAAAATAATTAAATACAAATAAAAACTGATCCAAGACAACAGCTGAACAACTGACCGCTCCTCAAAGTTCACGTACTTAATACCTACAGTTTTGTGTCAAAGGAGCCGTCTATGCGAGACGGTTCATGAACTAACACCCATAACTAACACGTATACGCGTTTATTGGATCTGACAGGGGTTTTGTTACATGTTGTATATATATATAGTTTTCCCGAAACTAGGCACTTAGCAATTATGACAAATCCAAATTTAACAGAGTAGGTATAAAGATTTGAAACTCCAAAACACTTATCAAGTTATTTTTTAACATTTTAGAAAATATATTTGAGGATATTTATTTATTATCCTTAAATCCATAAGTGTACAATATGACTAAATGCCAGAGGCTATCTGTCTCAGAATAAAATATATTCCTTCGAACGGAGTTCATTCTTTTATAGTATGTATCACGTTACCGTATCGAGCATTTTCTCGAGAAACATTATTTCATGGACACCTTATTAGAATGAGACGAAATACCACACTGGGTGCCTTTCATTCATTTCAAGGTCACAGAAATCGGACCGTTTTACTTGTACGAAGCGCTCACTCCCTTAGTATACAACCTCCTTGGTTTGAAGATATTCTTCGATGTGCATTTACAGTAGCATCTAAATGTAACATGCAACTAACACTAAATTGCTGATAAATATAATTTAGCAAAAAAACTCATTACAGGGAAATAATCATACTGAAGTAATTTTAGTAAACCAGTTTGTTCTGACAGTAATTTTTATGACAATTTTATAATTTCTTGTGAAAATGTCTATATTGTTATTGTTACTAACTTAGTAAACGCTTCCGAGAATAACGTGTTATTTCTGCATGAAATTTACTTTAAATGAATTTATATATAAATAATATTTTTTCATGTCATCGTTATAATGTCCAATGTAACTATCAATGCTTTTGAAATGCAGACAAATGCAAGCAATAAATTTTTAAAAGTAAATTAGGAAATAATAGCACCTTATCAAACGGAAAACAAAACGTTAACGTCATAGGTCTCGATGTCGAAATGTCAAACCACAGACTACATATAAGCTTGTGCCAAACTAAAATAATCTCTAAATCCAATTTGCTTTTATAAATAATTCTGCATAGTGCATTTACATTTAGCAATTTTTGTTTGTGAAGGAAATGTTTGTTGTGTAACTGAATATTAAACCATCAAGAATAAATTCCTGCTTCGTTATTATTCACAAACATCAGCACAATGGCCTTAGTTATTAGAAGATCTACGAGTGATATTTTCTCTGCCGCGAAATGGTTCATCAGAAGAGGTTAGGAAATAAATTTTAAAATAGTTACAATTTTAATCGTAATAAACATTTTAACGGTATTTTTTATATTTTAGACTGTCGTGTCTTATCTACGCTACCGGAAAAGGCAGAAGAAAAGGAGGAAATTTCAATTGTATCTAAGAAAGAGAAACAGTTCAATCGCACCAGAGGGTCTCGCAACTCTCATTTGGAGAATAGATTCGTTTACCCTGAGTTTCTGCCCGATCCCAACCCTAACTGGAGGAATAGTCTTCGTGAAAAGCTCGAAAGAGCTGACATGTTAAAGAGGCGTAATCAAATTGATATTCCAGAATTTTATGTTGGTATGTTACACTTTTTGTTATTGTGATAGAAAATATAATCTTAGGTATTGATAGGTAGAATATTCTCTAACACAGTATTGTTTTCGCATCAAGATCAGATAATGCACACAGGATATCTTCATGTTAAGTAAGATAGTACAAAGATCCTTCTATCTAATTTGCTTGGTAAACAAAAACACTTTGTTAAAGGTATCACTCTGCAATTACTTTTACTTTTGTGCTAATACCTTTTTAAAACTACTTCCAGGATCAATATTAGCCGTGACAGTAGCTGATCCTCACTCCCAGGGCAAAACTAACAGGTTTGTCGGTATCTGTATTGAAAGGAAAGGTTGTGGATTAAGGGCAGACTTCACTTTGAGAAATGTAGTGGACCATCAGGGTGTTGAGGTAAAAACATATTTTTAATAATAGGTATAGTACTTTTTTAAATGTTCGATATGTAAATTGTTATAATGTACTAATTAGCGGCAACAGGTCGCCGCACGGAGCGACAAAAAGAAACATCTCTTGGTCTATTATAGAGTCACAAAAATGTATTACACATGTGTGTAATAAATTTTGCAATTTCAGTAACATTTTCCAATAGTTTTGACTTAATAACTGAACCATTGAATCCATTTTGATGAATCTATATGACATCACCTCTCTTCATCATCTTTCTTAAATCAAATTCTATTCTCCAAACATTTGGACACAAAACTGTTGGATTATTCCTCCTCTTCGAATATGGTTTAAAAATTATCATTTGTCAATTTATTCTTATTTCCAGGTAAGGTATGACCTCTATGACCCAACAGTACAAAGTATCCAAGTATTGAGACTTGAGAAACGACTTGATGACAAGCTGTTCTACCTGAGGGATGCTCTCCCGGAGTACAGCACATTCCCCTTTGATATGGATCCCGAATTATTGCCTGAAGGGACACCAGTGCCTATTAACCCTGTTCAGGTAATAAAGTAAAAAAAAAATACAATTTTAACTATAAGAAATCCAGGACTGGGTAAGGTACCTATATTGCAAAATAAAGAACACCAAGTATTCTGTCACAAGTTAAGAAAGACCTATAATGTACAAGATTATTTAACGAAAGGAAATAAGGAATCCAGAGACTTGAAATCAAATATGAAATGATAGTCATTATCATTATTATGTTGTCCACATTATTAAGATAGAAAAAACTTAAGAGATTTTTTTTTAATAGATTAGCTCAGTGTTTCTTCTAATTATTTTTCTTTTCTAATATAAAAAAGTATGTAACTATGATTAATTCCTAAAATATGTTGTTAAAGCTTATGTATGTTTTATCTGACTTTTTTATACCTTTTTAGGTTAAACTCAAACCAAGACCCTGGCTGGAGAGATGGGAGAGACAGGAGCTTAAAGGTGTTGCCAACATAGAAGAACATCTGAAAGAGAAAGACAGGGTCAGACGAGAGCTGAGGGCAACACCCTGGGAGAAATATGATTTGATGAAGCAATACAGGTATTCTTTGCAATTACTAACTATTAACAGCACTTTAGTGAATTTTTGGTAGAGATAAAATATGTAATAAATTATATACAATTGTTTCACTGGGCTTGTCCCCACATAACAACTTGGTTGGACCATAGTGCATGTAGAATATGGTTTAAATAAATACCAGCTTGAATAGTTCCTGCCATAGTTATTTATTCAATGGATATTTATATAAGTTATATAATGTTAGTTATATAAATGATTATTGCAATAATTATAATATAAATTATATTTTTCTCTTCAGAAAAACAATACCAATAGAAGAACAAAGCGACATTTGGGCAGAAGTGAACTCTCAGTTACAACAACTGCATATGACGCGCAAGAAGATGTCTCGGAAACGCACGTTCAGCACGCCCAAAACACAGCTTGGATGAAACTTTAGCCTATAATTAAGGAATACAATGTAGTTATTAAAGTATACGTTATTAATCCACTGTTTTATTATTTTACTAGTTGTTGTCCGCGACTCCGCCTGCGTATTTATTATTGTAGTAATAAAATAGCTTATGTTACTCAGGGAATTAGCATTCTAATGGTGAATGAATTTTAGAAATCAATCTACTAGTTTTGAGTTTATTTGTTACAAACATGCAAAAATACAAACCTTTCCTCTTATATTAAAATATGTTTATTTTTTAAACAAGTACTTACTTAAAAATAATACGACAAACATTTCTGATAATCTGACCTGGGCTAAATCTGGATTTAATATTACTTCATATTAAAATTATTTTATAATTTCGCTTTTCGTACAGCACTGATTTGATTCCATCATCATTTATTATTATTTTATTCAACATAGAGGCAACATTAAAAAACAATAAAAGTAAGAATTAATTGTGATTAATTATTGTTGTTCTTAGGTTAATTAATATAATTATATATTTTTTTATTATCATCTAGGCAAAAATCCTACATATATTATTTACAATATAATTTTGTTACCTTACAAATATGGAGGTTAGAGAGAAATTGAGAGAATAGACTGATATCAGTGGAAATTGTTACGAAAACCATTGAGACAAAAACTAAAGAAAAATAATAATAAAATTATAATAATTATAATTTATTTAGGTATTACATGACAACGCCAAAGCCCGCAAAGGCAATACGAATAAACTATGAAAAGGTATATTGCCCCACCAATAGATGACGCTACATGTGAGGTAAGATGTAACGAACTAATTATATCATAAATTATATCATTGAACCAGGAAGATATAGTTATATCCATATTTTTTAAAGTAGGAAATAATAATAAATAAAGTACAAAACTTGAAGTTATTGCGATGTGTAACATCCTGAAGGTTGTATGCATGCAGAGCCTTCCACTATGCAATCAAAAGTAGTTCTTATCTTTAGAGCAGTACTGCTTATATTGATTAGCACACTGTGATTGGTTGAGTTTTAACTTGCCTTGCTTGCTTGCGAGTTGTGTGCGGCGCGGGCGGTCCGCGGACCGAAGAAGTTCGCTTTATTGTTCTCGAATTGAATGCATTTTTCTTGTATTCTAAAAGAATCAAATAGGAAGTACGAGTTAAATGAATCAAATTCGTGTTGTTTGTGCTAGTTCAGTGTTGTGTGTAAAGTTTTGGTGAACATTTGATTGTTGGTTACTTCGTTAAACTGCATGCATGTTGCACTCGTTTACACCTGTCGCCCGGTGAGTAATATTGTTTATGTGCTTATTTTTGCGAAAATGTGGGCTTTCTTTGTAGTTTCAGTGTAAAAACGATCAAGAAACGTACCTAATTACGTTCGGAATACCGTTATGTGTGCGTGAGAAGTTACGGTAACTGTGATCTTAGTTACGGATTGTTGGTGTCATAAAATTGCAATTGCAATTCAGTAAGCCTTCATTTATCGATTATGACGCATTGTAACTGGCCACTGGCTGTTATGCACGCCCTTAGTTTACGACAAACGTTATCTTGAAGGATTGTTTCACTGTTTTTTAAGTAATACTACCTTATTTTGTTTCAGAATGTTTTTGTTGTTTCTGTAAATCCAAAAAGTAATACTACAGACTTCAAAAGACGTTTTTGTTGAAATATGACCCTTATTTTAAAATTAAGTTGGAAAAGTTGCTAACGTTATGTCAAAAATTAAGTAAATTTTGTAAAACCATCGTTAAGTAACCATACAAAAATAAAATTGAAAAGAAAAAAATCTGTTTTTATGTAGGTACCTACCTGCCCATGTATAGTTGTTCATTATGTATTCAAGAGTATATATCCAAGTTCTTTGAATTGTAAATGAAGTTATTATTAACCAGTAATAAAATTAGTATGATAAATATTTTATCAAATTACCTGGTCTTTTTATTAGATTATCACATTACAGAATACAGGATACGATTATAATTTATTCTATTCTCTATGGCACTAAAGCAATTCCGTTTATTACATAAAAACAGTTTGTTATGCTAAGACAACTTTATTTTTTACATCGGGTAATGAAAAAATCAAAAGGTATTTAACTTATGCTTTTATTTTAATTTAAGGTACAATGGTATTTTATGACAATAAACCAATCTATTAATGTAAACAAAATAACTTAGTATACATTTACACTCTAAATCTGAGAAGTCCGGTGAAGTAATCAAAGGATGTGCTGACTATAGTAGACCATTTTACATTAAATCTGTTCGCACCTTATGTTGCAGCAGTTGTAAAAAATTTTTAAATTATAACCAAATATTAGCAAGCAATATTATGTGCATACTACCATATGATCCTAGGTGTCATATTATTGCATTATAAACCACCAAGCAATTCTAGAGCTGTAAATATGTATCTTAGTTATTATTTACACGTAATAAAAGAGCAATAAATTAAATTTAAAACTTGCACAGCAATTTATTTCTTTTCAATGACTTGTCATCAGAATCTTGACAAAGTAAAACAAAATCGCTCCCGCTGTTTTTAAGCTTAGATCTGTTGAACCACGCAACACAGTAATTGAAAGGGAAATTTTGGTATATAATTAAATACACTAATACTTTGCTCCCTGTGCGAAGCCGGTGTGCAGCCACTTGAATAAAAATATAAAATTGTAGTAATATACATGTTGGATGGTTGAAAAATATTATATACCTACTTATCACATGAAATCACATATATATTCCTTTCTGAAGCAGTATCAGTGGCATTTTTGACACCTGAATAAACCCAACACACTTTTTTTATCCTCATTAGCAATAAAGAAGTTATAAATTATAATACTTTAATTAAAATATTAATACTTTAATTTTTATTTTTGGTATTTGTTATGTCGTTGTGACTTGTAAGTTACCTTAACCTATGTATACATATAATATAACACTATATTTCCACCCCAGAGGGATACGGCACTGTTTCTCTTTATCACAGGCTATTCTGTAGCCTATCTAAGAGGACAGTACCAACCATTTTAGTGTAGTCTACTCAAGTGTTTGTTTCTTTATTATTGCATATTATTGTATTGTACTACAGCACTTCTAAAGAAATAAAGATTATTATTATTATTATTTGTATCTCTCTTTTATCACGGGATAACTTCAGAAGAAGAGACCCGGTCCTTTGAAAGGCTTACGTGGGGACACAGGTCCAACACGCAGTGGCCTTGTTGAGAACTTTACTCTAATATGGGATGAGGCACCTACCAGGGGCCATTTACCCCTGCTCTATGTAAGAACAGACATGAACGGCCCAAGGTAGCTACAGAACTATTGTGAAATAAGGTATTATAAACTAAATTGGGCTATTGATGTGTATGTGTTACGTGGATTGGTTACCATAATGAAATCGGAAACTATGTCACCTGCCTTTCTACACATGAAAATGTAAATAAATAGGCAGGTGGTGACTCGCCACTCACTAGATGGGCCCCCCAAACAACCGCCACTGCAGGCAGTTGGGGGCAACACCAGTGCGAGCGGCTAGGGGTGTAGAGCGGTGCGGCCCCGATTTCGCCATCGCGGGTCACAGTAGCGGACCCGGAGCGGGTTTCCTCGTTATTACGCCATTAGACACTTCCACCCCCGAGCATATAGCTCTAGCGACCCCTCTCTAGCCAGCCGGTTAAGGCAAGAAAGAGTTGGGAGCCCTCCCTAAAGAGTGACTCCCTGGAGCACTCAGGTCCGTTGTGTCGCTACTCACAAACAGCTCGCCACTAGCTGCCCTGCGGATGTATGCTACTACATAGACCTTCAGATACATTTTTTATTTATATCTTAAGGTTGCAAAAAGCAAGTTAATATGCCCTCAGGTATTGCGTTATTCTCATGACGAGATAACGACTTGCCCCGAGGGGTTTATTATTATTATTATTATTAAATTTGTTTACCGGGGCATTAAACATGTGTCTCCAGTTGACACATTTTATAACACCTTGGGTGTGTTCACGTGTTTAGGTCATTGACCGATAATCCGATCACTAATGACAGCTTACGACTTAAAGGGAATGTATACCTATTAGAGTTAGTGGACTGTTAGAATTCGTTTTCCTATCTAAAGTAGTTTAGTGTTTTTTCGACCGTACATCCGCGATTAACTTTTGGGATTGACTCGTATTTCGGAAGTGCGAATGACTGTTATCCTAAACCTGTTTTTTTTTCTTGTAAATCTTACAAAGAAAATGCCGTCCTATGCAACGGTTTCGGGTGGTGACTCAAGTGGTGTGCGGAAATTAGCTCTACATATAGTAAGTAATATAGATAGATAATAGCGGACATTTTTGCATCCGAGAAGATTTAGAAATTGCTAATTCAAAGTGTTAATAGTTACACGGTGTTTTACGCGCTTGGTGCCGATAAGGAAACCGTAGTAGCTGTACACATGAAATTTCATATAAAAGTCGATCATCAAACATAATTATGTGTCTCGAATCGTAAGAAAAAAAAAATGTCTCGTAAAGAACTAGACATTCTTTTTTATATGGTCCCTCACTCATCAAAGAGAGTTTTTGAGTTATCTTATTATTTACTAGCTTTTGCCCGCGACTTCGCGTAGAAGTCGAAAATGGTTCGAATTACGTCGCGGGAATTAAAGCGAACGCATGCCTTTTAAGGCTTGACGTTTCAGACATTGGCCGTGGTCGCATGCATAATTACATGAAGGAGGAATATGTGCCAGACCTTCCAGATCAGCAGTATGATCACCTCACGGCACACAGCACGCATACTGGGCTAAATAGGTCTTTTTAAGCTCGTCCAAATATTTATTTAGGTAGGTACTCGTTAGCCCAACTGATACTAAAGTTAGAAGCCACATAGTCCTGCTATTTTTTAGAATTCGCCCTACGAAAGTGTAGGCGATAATCTGGTAGTATAATGGTGCATGTGTCAACAAGTTTTGATGTAATACATGGACACGTGCGACTTACGAAAGCGGAAGACGACTATAAAAACAATATGGCGTCGTTATGATACTCTGGAGTACACCTGATTGAAGTGTCACTAACCTTTGAAGTAGGTAATTTAAGTTGCGTAACTTCAAAAGGTATATTTTAATTAGTTTACACCAAACTCCCGATCCCGAAACGAAATGAACAATATTTTTCCTATTTGCTATTAAACTCTTAATAAGTTATCTTAATTAAGAAAATCATATCGTATAGATGAGATACCTACTTGAAACCTAGTTTAACTACATCAATTTTTTCAGCAGAAAATATCTAGGTTTTCCTTATTGTCGTGCGATTGAATTGTTAAGTTTATAAAATTTGTGCTAAAAAGAAAGTTTTGCGCTGCGACTTACGTGGTAGGTACCTACCTAAATATATAAAAAGGATTCAATTGCAAATGAGATCGCATTTCGTCACCTTGTCTTAATGAAGACAGTTTATCGATGAAGTAATCTCGTCTTGATAACTCAGTGTTATCAGTCACAAGATTTCGTAACACAAGATATAGGTCAGTATACAGATTTACTTTTCATCAGGTCGGCGCCATACCGTCTTGGTCGGTAATTTAGAAACTTACTGATCCCGTGCCGTACCAGTTTCTGTACCACTTTCTAAGCTTAATTACTCGCCTTTTCCTCTTGTTTAGTACTACACATTGTCAACGTGCTTCCGTGTCATTATCGCGATTCAAAAACCATTTAAAACCGCTGACCGTTTCCCACCAGAATAAGAAATTGTTCTTGTTTTGCACTTCCTCCTGTTGTATTTGAAAAACCAACAGCTATGCAAAATATGAAAAAGAAATAATAATAATAATAGAACATGTATTATTATTTATTATACTCTTTAAATAGAAAAAAATATAGCCAAAAACAGGTTTCCAGGATATCTACAGAAAAACATGAGTAGACAACGAAAATCTAATGAATTAAAAAATAATTTATATATTCTTGTGATTTCTACACAATAACATAAAATATTGTATTATTTACAGTTAATACGAGTGTAACTGCCCACTATTTAGAATTAAACTAATAAATTGGAAAGTAAAACTTATGTTTACAAATATAATTATGTTAAAAAAAGTACAAAACTATAACACAAGACATTTGTTTTCGCCCGGGTTATGTTTACATATATGTTAAAAAAGTACAAAACAATTGAACACAATAATTTGTTTCCGCCCGGGATCGAACCGGGGACCTTGTGCGTGTGAAGCACACGTGATAACCGCTACACTACGGAAACTACGTAAGTATATAAGTTTGAAAATACTAAGCGTGTACTGCACAGTGCTCAGTAAGTAGAAGTAAGTAGCAATCTTAGTAAAACCGCTGTACTATCGAGTTTTGTTTTTGTTTATATGAAGACGACTCCCGTTCATGCATAATCTTTGTGTCATTGTGGTAAAAGAACACCATCACACAAATGCATTGACTACGTTGTACGGTTTTTTCTCAATGTCCGTTTTTTTGGTGATGAAAAGGTTAGTTAAATTACTAAATTAATACCGACACTATTCAATTAAGGTTGTAGTCATATAATGAAGAGCTAGCTAATTGTAACAAAGGGCTTTAAACAAAACGCTCGTCTTAACACAATCAATACATTGTGTTGTGTTGATTCATCGCGTGTTTTAAAGGGCTACACGCGATGTCATGGTGGCCCTTAGATGTATATAAGAATATTCTTTTAACCCAATAAAATTGTAAAACTTTTCCTCAGTTTTTTTTAATAAAACTGCAAAATTATGTAGACGTAACAAAATGATATATTTTTTTTTAAACGACGCCCGCATTAATGAATTTAAACATTCAAATCACATGCACAAAGAACACCCAGACTTGGAACAAGCATTTGTGGATCACACAAATGCTCGTCTCATGCAGGGATCGAACCCGCAGCACTTCGCGCACAGTGGTAATTAGCGTGGTGACCTATACCACTCTGCCGTCTGCTATCCGTCCAGTCAAATAAATAAGATTTCTATTGTTCTTGAAGAAAAGTGACCTGTATGTATATTAAGCAAATTTAAAAATAAAAATGTCTACACAATCTTATATCTTTAAACGAGCAACTGAATCTCGGAAACGGCTCCAACGATTTTCATAAAATTTTGTATGCAGGGAGTTTCGGGGGCGTTAAATCGATCTAGCTAGGATTCATTTTCAGAAAATGTCGTTTTATCCGTGTTTTCAGTAATCTTAAATCTTTAAACGAGCAATTCTTGTATATACGGCCATCAATACTGTTACAATTCAAAATAAACAAAATATTACATTTGAATGTGGAATCTGTCATTTTTATTGATTGTTCATTGTGTTTTCTCATTTTGGCGCCAATACATTGAGACCTCCTCTGTTTGTAACATAAAAAAAGGTCAGGCCGTCCACGTAGTATTCGTACGAAAAAGGTTGTCACAGCAGTAAGGGAAAGAAGCCTGTCACCTAGAACCATGTCGCGTATTTTAAAAGATGACTTAGGGCTTGCCGCCTACAAGAGACGTACTGGTCATTTCTTTACTGATAGTTTAAAAAAGAATAGGGTGGTAAAATCGAAACAACTACTGAAGCGGTACTCAAAAGGAAGTCACAGAAAAATTTTGTTTACGGATGAGATTTTTTTTTGCAATTAAACAACTTTTTAACAAACAAAATGGCCGTATTTATGCTCACAGCTCTAAGAAAGTTTCCCAATTTGTTAACAAAGTGCAATGTGGGCATTATGCAACTTTAGTGATGGTTTGGTGGGCTATTAGCTATGAAGGGGTGACTGAGCCATACTTTTGTGACAAAGGTATCAAAACATCGGCACAAGGGTATCAAGATATCATTCTTGAGAAGATAGTGAAGCCCCTTAACAACACTTTGGTCTTTCTAGCAAGACTCGGCGCCGGGTCATAAAGCTCGGTCTACGCAGTCTTGGTTGGAAACGAACGTTTCGGACTTCATCAGAGTTGAAGACTGACGTCGTCTAGACCCGATCTTAATCCTCTGGATTATGATTTACGGTCAGTTACGGTACGGCTTGCTCTAAACGCCATGATAATTTAGAGTCCCTAAAACAATCCATACGATTGGTAGTGAAGAATTTTCCTATGGAAAGAGTGCATGCTGTTATTGATAACTGGCCTCAATATTCAGAGGACACAGAACTATTACAGGACTTCGAATACAAGCTTTTTATATTTTAAATTGTTTCACATTTATGTATTAAACTAACACCCTGAAAAAGTAGTAAATCGATCTACGATTCATTTTCAGAAAATTACGTTTCATCCGTGATAACAGTTAGTAATCAACTTAAAAAAATTACTCTTCCTGACATGTTGGCGAGTAACAATATATATTTTTTTAAATTTAATGTTATTTTTTGTGATTGATAAGCTGTAAAAAATAAGTATTTGTTTCTAATAAAAATAAAATATTAAACTAAATGCACTCGTTATTTTTTAATAAAATAACCAGTTCATATTTTTATTATTACGTCGGTAAGATCGAAAAATATTTTTCATACTTTCTCAGTTCATCAGTATGTACCTAATTCGTATTTAAAATTTCTAAAAACACACTACCAAAAAAAACCGAGCAAAGCTCGGTGATCCAGGTACTGATTTAATTATAATGAGTACTGTTCTCGTGAACGCAACTGCGCAATCTTGTAATACGATAAATGTTTTATTATTCAAACTAAATAAAACTTCTTTTGTTTTAGAACAAAACTAGTTAATTTACATAGTATAAGTTGGACAATGGTCTGATTAATTTTGTTGTTTGTAAAACATGATTTATTATTTCCGTGGCTACAAGCTGACCGGAAACGTTTCGAGAAATTTCGAACAGACGAGAATCAAGATTGCAGTGAATGCATTATTGTACACGGTCCTTAGACTTCTATTTCAGATATTTTTTTTATTCAGAACACTTAAAAAATAAATAATTTTCAGGTGACCACGGAGCCAATACAACTGATTCCCATTTAAAACATGACTATTCAATGCATAAAAAATAAATTACACTTCTTTTCAGTACATAGGTAGGTATGCGATGTATCCAAAAATAGTATCAATACTATGTAGTTTAATATTTTTCCTGTTAAATTACCTCGTTGGTAATGCTGACTTGATAAGCTGCACTTCGACCAATTAAAGGAAATAATGAATTATTTTAATTAAGCATGGAATATTAGAATACGTGAATGTTCCATAAACAAATCAAAGTTATCTAAGTACAGGCCACCTATTAATTCCTCTGTCATAGGCTGTATAATTGAATTGTATAAGCCAGATAGTGATGCCTAACCCGATAATACTTGCGCAAGCATCGACAAGGCGTGCAGTAATTATGTGTATGTACACCGCACATTGCAACGTCAATGCCAATGTTCTTTGAAGAAAAATAAATATCCTGTAAAAACAATTAATGGACTTTTAAAATCGAAGGTTTAAGCAAAATATGGCATGTAAGGCAAACTTTTTTATGCTATTTTTTGAGATGTGCAAAATAACTCTTGAATGATCTATTTATCACCATTTAGTTATAACATGAAGGTGCTGCAGTATGCAATGGTGAAATTAATCCTATACATATTCAGTTCTGCATTTGACAACGTGAGATTTATAGTATATCTTAGTGTTATTGTTAAGTTAGTATACTGTTTAGTTATTCTACATCCAAGTATGGAGATATCTCCTGTTATGAATACAATACTAGGAGTGGTTTACATTTGATATTCAAAATAAACAAACGACACACCGTTTGGTAAATGTACCTACCTATTATAATGGCGAAAGTTTTATGGTTTATTTGTGTATATATATTTTTAATTACGAATGTGGAAGTTAGTTTTGGGAATTCAAGAACATCTGATAGCCATTTCTCGGTCAAAAACCAAACCATTTGTTTTCTAGGACCATTCTTTTTCTAATTTTGAGTGTAAGGTTTTAACTTTATTAGCTTCAAATACAACACATTGACATTTATTAAGATGTGTTAATTCTTATTTAATACTCGACAATATATTCTGTGATCACGTTATGTAACATACCACAATGCACTTAAGATCTAAGTACGTGCGTATATGCTAGTTTTAATTAGGAAATGCTTGTTATGACTTTGTTGTCATTGCGTGCACGTGTTTACTGTTGCATGTTCATAAGCCGTAAACATTATGTTCCGTGGGGTAAGTGTTATCTCCACGTGGGGTATTTTGTAAGGGGTGTTTTTGGGTATCATTGACCTTTTTTTCCTTGTTAATATTCAATTAGGGATTTTTTAAAGGAAATGGAATGGATATAATATTGAACTCTATGTTCAACATATTATTATACACATGTCTAAAGATAAAAATTACGAGCAGACAGAAACAGGTCAATTACATAACTCCTAACCGCTCCTATTTGGGATTCGCCGCATTGAGTATAAAAATGAGGAGTTATTTTTTTTTATTTAGCTCACGGGACAATTCTACTGCGTAGTGCGTACGAAGGAAAAACCAATTCTATGAAAATTACTGCAATAATAGTACATTAATTATTATCTTAGATTTAATTTCTTGTCATTCTAAAAACATTCACACAGTAAAACATTCCTATATTATGGTAACAAATGTAATAGCAAAAGTAACATAATCTGTTTTTGGTGAAAGTACGACCAAGTCATGTCTCTAAAACGTATGAATTTAGATAACGACCATTTTCGGCAGATCTTCTGACTTTGTACTTCCTATTTTGGGCATTAACCGTAACACTAACTCTTGTAGTTCATCTTATTCTGATATCATTTATGTTTTGCGAATTATATCGGATTATTTTGGGCTTCAATTGTTCTGCAAGCTATTGTTATTTAGTTCAAATCATGCTTTTGATATTTTGCGTCTGTGATCTATAGGATGGACTGGTTGCGAAATTTAGGCATTGTTATTGTAGAAAATCATGTAAGTACTTGGTGAAGTCGTGCACAAAATTACTGACACATCATGATGTTTGAAGAATACTATTAATAATTTTACAAACTTGTCGTTGTGGCCTAGCGGTTCAATGATTGGATTCGCACATGGTTGTAGGTTCCAGGCAAGTATCAATGTGACTATCAAAGATTATATGTATTTTCTTTATCATTCTAAGACATAATTGACAAACGGTGAAAACATCGTGAGGAAACCTGGAACACGAAAAATTGGAATCTGACATCGCCAACCCGCAATGAGCAAGCGTGTTGATCAATACTCATTCTTTCTTTATAAGGAGGGCTGTGCCCAGTTGTGGGACATTTATAGGCCGGGTAATAAAAACAAAGCATACCGTCCAATAATATTACTAATTTTATGATGGGCATAGACAGTGTGTTAGCTGTATCGACTAACAGAAAACATAAATGACTTGATTTGAAATAAATAATATCGATTTGCAGTGTGATCAACTCATACGTTGTTTAGGTTATTGGCGGAACAAAAAAAACTTAATTGAAAATAATTCAATTAAGTTGAATTATTTTCTACCGTTAATGCATCCTGCCTAGCTGCAGTTTTTGAGACAGGTGTGGATGTGGTTATATTACCAGAAATTAAAACTTTCCCAATTGAAAGAAAGAAAGCCTGCTAACAAGACAGCAACTAATGTTAAGTGTCTATCCAACACTCAGAAAGCAGGCCACATTGCAACGGCCTATATTTAGGCTAGGAAATTGTATAGTTTTCCCTCCATACATGCGCTTGAAACGGGGCAGATAATTATCCACCACTTCATTACGTTAATACAGGTATACACTTATAATGTTTAGCTAGGTTATCTAGCGCGGTTCACGTTCTATAACATAAAATTAATGAGCATCAAGCTTTTGTAACGAATGTTGTGAATTCTGCACCTCCATTTTGTATAGAGAACCAATTCTTAAAAACTAGGTAAGATAGAAATAGTAGATCAAATATTAAGGTTCAAAATTGTTCAAGTAGGTAGATGAAGAAACAGTACATAACAGAAGCGATTGAGATAAAATGATTTCCTGAATTCGGCTGGACGTTTAGCGATCGTTCGTACGATGATGCGATGCGTCCGACGCATCTCATGAGCGTGTGTATTACGAATGTCCTGTTGAAGGTCGCGCGATCATGTGATGCGATCATAGACTTTTTCATCGTACGAAATCGCATCACGGTGTGCGGCATTGATGTGGTTAGTGACCCTGACTGCGAAACTGGCGGTCGTGGGTTAGATTCCCATCCAGGAAAAATCTTTGTGTGATGAGCACGTTCATTAGTTCTGTGTCTAGGTGTAATATATAAGTATATTTGTCAGTAGTCTGGTTGCCATAGTACATGCTCTGCCTAGTTTGGGATCAGATGGCAGTGAGTTGTCCCAAGATATTATCATTATTCAGTCATTGTGACAGACGTGTGTGGTTTCTCTTAGATAAGCGCACATAAAAGTTCAGAATAAAACATTTACGGGCAAAACCGAGACCTCAGTAAATTGTACGTATGTGTATCGGTTTGTTTTGATGTCACTACGATCCGACATCTCTCACGACTTTCCGCCTTTCTACGTACGCTAAAGGTCCGCCATTTCTATGGTACACTTATCATTTACTGATTGTATGGCTTAGTTTTTGAGTCTATTACAAACGTGTTTTGTTTCAAGAACTACATTCGGTTTGATTCGTTAAACTTTCATTAGTAATGGACGCCCCTAAATTGTAAACACTTAGTAGTAGGTATATGTTTCACAAAAGAAATGCTTTTTATTCACATAGCTCGTAACATCCATCGTTGGTAAACATTATGCGGAATCTAAGTTGCACAGAACGACTTGAGCAAGTTTTCCAACTTAAAATACGGCAATCGGCCAGTCAGTAGAATTAACAAAATATACAGCAAAAAAAAAAACGAAACGTAAACGGAAAAATTGGCAACTCCAAAGAAATTTCTCATGTGACAAACAGAAAGCCGACGCAAACGCAATGCGGTGTACAAACAATAACCCTGACCTTGACCTTAAGAAATGTACATATTATTCGAGTAGATGTTGCAGTGTTCCCGTATTTCCTCCATGAATAAAGAATATTTTGCACCAAAGGTCGCTTTTACTGCAATGAACTTCATTTTATATGCAAAACTTGTTTCAGTCAAGGACGTAATTGAAAAATCGATCCAAATTCCAGTTGCTGTGTAATCAAACACGTGTTCAGGTTTTTCAAGAACATTATTTATTTTTTATGCAGTTTTCATAACTCAGTTTACCTATTCCTCATTGAATATGAAAGCTCATCTAATATATGGACTGTATGACTATAATGATGATACTGTATTGTCAGTACTCAATTAGTTTATTTAAATAATAGTAGAGACAGTGCAGCATATTTTGAATACTGGTTGCTTTTTTGGGAATAATTTGGAAGAGAAACGGGATGGTTCAATATAATGAATTTCTAAGCTATAGGTACCTAATGCAAAAATTTTGTTGTATAATGTTTTGTGTGCAAAATAAAATACCTACTCCGTTTACTTAAACTATTTAAAGGTAGCCAAAGGTGAACAATAAAAAAAATGCATCGGTGATCATCAATAAATTCACACCAAATTAGTTCTATATATTATCCTTTGCAGGAAAGCAAAAGCTTGAATGATTGAATGCAAGTTGTTCATAAGTTTTTATGTATGATGTTTTGACTCCGCGGGAGTCGGCGAGTCGGCCCAGCTGGGGCGTTTACAGATCAAGGTACTCGTGTTCAAAAATAATACTTGATGTAAACTGTCATGAGTGGCAAGGAGTTATAACGAGTATTGACGTTATGGCTAAGCAACGAAGCAGCTATAGTTACCTACTTCTGTTTGAACCTGAAGTGTTCAGAACTCCTGAAGCTATTGTAGTGTGTTTTGAAATGTGTCCTATTTATTAAAATTTACAATTATGATTGATCAGAAATATACTTTGTTGTTTCATTTATAACAAACTAGGTGCCCATTCTCACCTGTGTAAGTTGATTGAGTTGATTCATATCCCGTAACACTTCATATTCTAATATGCAGAACGGAGACAAATTCAATAAATCCGAGATCATTAAAGTCGGTCATCCTGTTCTTGAATTTAAATAACTATCCCGACTTACTTATTTTATGTTGTCGGCCTCATTAGCATAAGCACTCCCAGAAATAAATAAGACATTAAACTACCTATTGCTATGAGGTCAGATGTATGATCAAAACAAAAAAAGTACATAAGTTCAAGATAAGAATCAAGAGATAATGATTTCGAAATCGAATGGAGCACAACGCAAACATCATTACCGTGTGTTTCGATATTGTACCAATTAAGTGTAACCATGGAGATTGACAGAAGAAAGCAACAGGGAGCAGGGAATGACGGCGAAAGTGGAATGTTCGCTCGTTCTCTTTGTAAACATTATTGGAATAATGACCATTCGTTGCTATACACACGCCCAAATGTCAATAGCTTTGACAGTAATGTCTAATATTTGCAGGCATTTGTTTCCATCACACGCAATTCGGATTTCGCTAACTCCACTACGTTCGAATCCGTAATGGATTCATTCGTTCTTGTGATGTATTTATCTACAATGGCTACCTAGAATTCAGCATAACCCAGACTTGCATAAAGCAATTTCCAACAGAGATTAATTATATTCAGACTCCTTAGAACAAATTGGTTCCATTTTAAATAAATATCACTTAGATCATTGTATCCTTGTATGGGATATCCCCTTGACAATCAAATACAATGGTTTAGCGCTTTCAATAGAAAGTAATGTGTTCAGGAAGGCGTGTGTTACATAATCATCGGTAATTGTTTAATTTTTAATCGAACCGTAACTATGGGCTCACGACAACCTGCTATTAACTCACCGCTGCTAACGAGTGTTGGATCAAATGGGGACTTAATACTTTTAAATGAACTATTATGCGTGCGCGCGGTGCACGCATTTTTTTAATGTGCGTGCGTGGGCGGAATACTGATACACAGACGGCGATGTCGCTAAACTTTGTTGTATATAGCCATAGTTTATTTACTTATTTACTTTGGTTTAAAAAATCACCAGTAACATGATATGATCTACTTAGTTGGCCATAATTTAACCTAAGCTGCAGTTTTTTGATCCCTAGTTAAATCAACCAATGGTTAAATATGCTAAAAGTTTCAAATTTAGGCACGACGCGTTTTGTTTGTCTATCAAAGAGTCAAGTAAGAGAGATAATTATTTAATCATTTGTTAGAATAAAAATTTATGAAAAACACGTTTTACGGAAGTTTGAATCCATTAGTTAGGATATTTAATTTTAACCATTGGTTGGGTCAACTAGGGATAAAAAAACTGGGGCTAAGTAATTCGGTTGCTATCCTAAGTTGGTTTAATGTCTTATGTGAGCCAAACAACTTAACACATCCTAGTCGCAGAGTGAGAATCAGCAAGCATTCCGACTATACCAACATTAGAATACGGGAATTAATTTACATCACGTTTCTAAATCTCAAATTGTGGTGAGGGGAGGTTCGTTGTTCCGTTTATAAGCTTAAGACCACATTTCACTATTCATTGAAAGTTAAATCAGTCCCATGTGTGGCCAACCTATTGAAAGATAGGTCCAAGGGGTTAGGGGTCGTCACCTCTAAAGATACGCTTTCCGTTGAAAAGAGAGGCCTATGATGACTGGGAATTTAAGGATCGGCCGTAACCTGCACAGCTAGGTAAATAAAAAGTAAAAGAAATGTCTTAAGAACATGATATGGTTCATAAGGTTCGTGCTCCATCACAGCATAGTCCGGAAGAATTCGTATAACAGGGACAAGTAATCATTAGATGTCATTATGATGACCCCAAAAAACGAATGGTTCCCACAAATCGTGACTAGAGAAAAAATACATGAAACATAATTAGGAATGTAATGCCCTTCGAAGAATTTCGTTGTGTTCGTCATTTTTTAATGTCAGATATCGTATGAGCTTGGATTATTACATTAATTAACAGTTGGATGTGTGAGTTAAATTAATTTGGAGTTAACTTAAATAAAGATTCGAAGCAGTACAAATTTATGTTGTAAATGTAATGGAGGTAGTTCATTAAGCACTTGAATGTAGAACTCCTCGTTAACAACGTTCGTCTTATAATACTTATTATCCCAATTCCCAATCTGTGAGGTTTTGAATTAACATGCATTAATTGAATATGGAATTGAATGCGGTTAAAACAATATGGGTAAATCTGAGACATAACAGATTATTTACTACCGAGTTTACGAGTAGAAAGTAAAAAAAAAACCTTAGTATAATTATTTTCAACATTTGTTCTGAATATGAGAAACCCATTACGAATAAATCTGAGAACTTTCAGTTCAAATACTATCCATCTGACCCCTAGTCTTATACGACATGGGTGTTCCCTTCAAACATGAAAACAGTTACCAGAGTCTCTTTACATAATGATTTTAGGTACCTACTTGTATTTTTGTGTATACATTTACTTCATTTAATGTTTCGTTTTGTGGTTTGGTATGGTGTCAACGCCCGCATTGTTGGCTTTATTATTCAATAACATAGTTAAACCTTCGCTATATTATCTCTGGCTAGATCTCGAGGGGCTGTTTTAGTCGCCGGCCCCCATAAAGGACTCAATTTGTGGCACCAATAACAATTTTTGGAATTGAGACGTGTTTTACGTGAGGCGATTAAATTGATCTATTTTATTGTTTTTGGGCCATTTCTTTGATGATTTGAACTTGGATCACCAATTGACCAGAATACTACCAATATTTTAAAAATACTCACTACCTTGTATATTTGTTCTATTCTGTTGTTTTTCTATAAATTCGTATCATCTTCGTAAAGTTATTTATTGTGAATGAATTGGCCAATATTTTTAGCTAATTACCGCGGCTACGAACGTCAACGTTCGTCAAAAGAATGTGTAGAAAAGGGTATGTAAATTTTCTTTGAATTCCTAAATTTTGACATATTCTGTACGGTTACTTTATGTTAATTGTAGAGTAAAATGTCCTATAGGCGTAAATGTTGACACAGATGGTTGAGGTTGAATTTCAGAACTGAAAAACAATTAAGTCTGTTTGATGTTGCCCTCTTTTGGATCGTAAACCTATCGCTGAATTTACGTTAGAGGAAAACAGATGTTCAAACTGTTCAAAGAACGGTTCTTATGAAAGAATGTTTCACAATTAAACTGTTAAGGGTCTTCTTTTCAGCGTCTTCTTTTACGAACCGGTTTTCTAGGACATATATTACAGTCGATTTTTAATACCTAATGATCTGTTCTTAGTATAATGGTTTAAGCAATAGTTTTCTTAATTCAATCCTTATAAGGCTAGGTGACGAGTCTGGTAGTCCACTATCTTAGGTACCTATGTTTGTTCGTTGTTTGTTTGTATTTGATTGGGTTTTGCATAATGATGATCCGCAGCTATCAAACGATCTATAACAAGATTTGTATGTAACGAAACGGTTCTTATGCCTCAAGCAGACCACAAAAGGTCTTATAAAACGGTAGTTCTAATGTAAATGACGTTTCGCTTTATTGTTTTCGTCGTGGCAGTATGGCGGCTGCGCTTTCCCGCCAAACCTCAGCATTAGCGTTTCTGGAATAACGTTTGTTTTATAAGCGTTTGTTCGGACCTGAATAACAGAACTGCACTGAATGTGGGTATTTAGATTACTGAACAATGCCGTTGTTTCTAATATCACTTTATTTCATATTCAAGTATTTACGGTAAAGTGTAAGTATTAAATACAGGTTTTGGAGGCATCATGGCAAAAGCCAACGATGATATTTTGCCACAACCTCATCTGACTTGGTAACGACTCCGGTTCAGATTAGGTTGTGACTATACCGGCATCATACGTCAAAATATCTTCGATAATTTCCGATTATTTTATAGTTAAGCTATACAAGATGAAATAAAAATGATATTAGGTCCAGATTTGGCCACTGGGTCATTTAAGTTTGAGGGCTATATGTACACTTCTGTATGTCTTGAGATTTCAAAAGACGTAATGCGAAGGTAGTTATTTCTTAAAGCCATGCCATGGTATGAAGCCGTGTAAGAAACATGTTCATTTAAAATTTCAAATAAGTCACAGGCTTTGGTTCGCAATTCGACACATCATGTAACATTACCACCGGATACGCGTTACGTCAGAATATTTACCGTAACCGAAGCACTTACGTATTGTTTCCTTCTTTAAAGCAATTTATTCAATCAATATTTATTAGAATTTATTATTGCTACCAAAGGTGCAGTGGGAGATGAGAAATATTAAATTTATTGCTCGTTTTTCTGGGTCAGCAGTAAATGTCAATTGAGAATATATAGTAACCCAGTTACAGGAAGAATAAGTGCTTGTAAGAGCCATTACTATCGTACCCTCACTTTTCCCATGGGTGTCGTAACCAAGGCGTAACACCTCTCCACATCTAGTTTAGCACGTAAGTTACCGCGCTGAACATATTCAAGTAAAAATTCTATAAACATCTAAAACAAATAGTTTAATGTAAATAAATAAATGTGGACAGCATCACATACATTGCTCCAAATCCAAAGTAAGTAGCTTAAGCACTTGTGTTATGGAATCAGAGACAACGAAGGTACCACAAACACCCAGACCCGAGACAATGTAAAAAAGTGTTTTTCTACCTTGACCCGTCCGGGGATCAAACCCGGGACCTTAGAGCTGGCGATATCTTGAAAACCGGTGAGTACAATAATAATGTGTATTGATAATGTTATTGTTAGTTTAATTGATGAGATTTCTCACGTTTAGAATAATAACGTCTAAAGACCACCACGGTTAACGGTATACTTGTCTTCGTAAATTGAATTTGTCTTAGGCCTACGGTTTCATGCAATAACTTTTAAACTTCAAAGGTACTGCTGAATTATGTATTTGGCCCAACAGTTAGTTCTCGATTCTCATGCTAATTGTCAGTATTTACTTTCAATTTATGGTCGGCTATGAAACTTATATTCATATATTTGAAAATTATGCGGGAATTTATTATAGATTGATGAATTCTATTTTCATTCTGTACAGTTAGCAAGCGATTGAGTTTTATTGATGTTTTTCACCTACGTACCTGTTATGAAAGTCAATGTGGCATACTGATCTGTTTCTACATTTGTGATGCAGTTTGAAACAACTTTAAAAGTGCAGTTATTTATGTTATTAGGTTCATGAGACGTAAAAAGTTGTCGTTCTCATAGAATCGTAGATGTGTTATGATGGGACGACAGTGGTAATAGATTTAACTTTGACGTTTATGGTTATTAATAATCTATAAAGTGCGTAAAAGGTTATGTTGGGACTGAGTAGGTTTTAGTAACTTTTTCAGTTACGGGTTGGACACCAAATTAAAGAAATTTTGTACATTCGTTTATTAAATATTGATTCTACCCACAGACATTTAATCGCAAGAAGATGACGAGGTACCAAATTATGTCTGAAAAAAAAAAACTAAAAGTTGATTTGTCAAGTACTTTACGTAAGTAAAAAATAACTGTAGACCGCAGAAATTCAATTACTTATGAGGAGAACAACCGACACGGCTTTTATTGACTTACAGACATAGATATTATAGGCTAGGCATTAAATATTATGCTTGTGTAAAGTTAGCGACCGAAATAAATAAAGCGAAACTCCATTGCTTATACCACTAAACCCATATAAGCAAGTACCTGTATCTTTTTCATCGACTTAGGAAGAATGCATTGGAAGTAAACCTGCTTCTTGTAATGGTTATTTCTTAACTCGAATTAAGTGTGGAAACTACACGGTTCGCGGGTATTGGGGCTTATTAAAGGTTATGGTCAATATGCTGTACAGTTATCTGGTATGGTCCGTTGTCGACGTAAAAGCCCTTTAGTTCTGCGGCCATCTTGGAAAATTAAACGCAGTTTTGTATTTCGAATCGATATTTACTACCAACTTTTTTTTGCGATGTTCTTCGACTCTTTTAGTTTTTATTAAGCTTTTGTCTGTACTATTTGTTTTATAGGAAACTTATTCCTATCTACATAGATATTATATAAATTATTACTATTTATGAACTTAAGAAAACATTTTAAACTTTTTTAACCACTTAAAATCTTGCAAGTATGTTAGTTAGCCGTTATATAGAATACAATATAATTAACTCAGTTAGTGTCGTATAAAAATGTGCTATAAGAACATTTAAAAGCACTAGAATCTGCATCAATAGTCATACCTAACGGTTGTATTTCAAAAGAAGATTGCCATTTTACAGCATACTTGGCTATGCAAAGGGCTACAGTTATGACGTGATAATAACGACACGAGAATAATGTGTCCCACTTCAAACTATTATTATCTTATAAATAATCCTGTACACTAGAATGTGTTTGATAATTTTATAGCTAAGTTGAACGGAGCTTGTGCTTGTATTAGAAATGGGTTTAATACAAAAGGTCAACGGGGTAATATAGAGTCACGAGAATGGCAACTTACACTAGCTGTTTATATCTCTGGACTTAGGACACAGTTATTCTTTGAGAAACCATACATTATGGTATAGTTTTAGTTCCAAACTTTTTTATGAGCTGCAACCGTTTAAGATTCTATTACCTACTTGAACAAAAGATATAGATCACCGGAAGGCTTTTCTCGAATGATTGGTTTTGTGTAATAGAACTCCTGTTTCTAAGCATAATAATTTATGTATTTATGCAATCATATTTAGCTGAGATTAAGTTGTGTATACCTACAAGCAGTTAGTCAGCTAATATATTTTGTACAAAGTGTGATATATGTGCTGTTGGTGTACCTATTGGAAATAAATAAATAGATTTTGGACGATTGATCATTGTTTTCGTTTGGCCAAAGTAAAACGCTACTCTTTTACTTAGTTACCACTTTATCATAATTAACTCGTGCAGCTTTGCACTGTATCAAGGTAGATTATGTATATTAGACTATATAATATAGATTAGCATCATTTCCGTTGAGATAGAGAACCTTCACAAATGTCATTATTATTAGAATTTTATTTTAGTTATCTTTGATTCAAATGAAGCTCATTTGTCTTTTTCTGTCTGACTTCGTCCTAGCTAGAGCTAGGTTCCAATGCAATATCCCCTTTATTTATATTTTCTATACATGCAAGAAGTTGGAATTACACTTCAGAATGTTTCATTCATTTCTGGCATGGAGTGAATTATTCCGATTTCTATGTAAGTAAATGTAAGATTGCTTCGTGACTTAAGCTCTGGGCGATTTGCTTGATTTTCATTTTCTTGATTCATTTTCACACTGACCGATAGCCAAAGGGAAGTATATTCTGTGTCAACTGTACCCTAGTATCAGCGAATTAGACCTTGGCAATGAACACTAACAGATGGCTAGTATTAGCGTTAACACTAGCGGAAATGGACCAGAGCAATTGAAATATTTCTAGATTGTATATTATTGGTGCAATGTACGGTTATAATGCAGTGCCTTGAGGGAGATTGGTGGTCATCGATAGGCACAGTGTTAACATTGTTTACTACAGCTAACATTTTAATGACATCCTGAAGTTATGTAAGCAATCATAAAGATGTATAAACCTCATCATGAATTGCCTTCCTGCTTTCAGCGCATCGTCATTTAAGTATCGACACTTAATTTGTCTCGATTTAACCCCGACTCGACATCTCAGCATCGCTATCTGATCAGCGATTTGTTACGCATTTCGTCCCATAACCTCTTAGTGTTCAGTGGAACATTTCCTGTTATCTGCGGCTTACCATATATCATCATGTCTTGTGACCTCGATAACTGGATACATGGGCCCCTTACAGCAGGTTATGAATAATAAAGCTGTTTATGAGAAGCCCTCACATTCTATACATGTTCGACTTTACTGGGTTATTTGGTCATTAACACAATTTATCGAAGAAAACTCACGTCCATATCTATATACTAAACATAAATTCTTCTTATACTTCATAGTTAGCCGGTAAAATATATTAGCCTTCTACTCGATATGGCTAAAAAAGGATCCCCATTTGCGCCAGCGACAAAGATGGTAAGCAGTTTTGGTAAAGAGTTAGTGAATATATTGCTGTAGGATCAAGAGGAGTGTTGTAGCCACTTGAGATAATACTATCAAGCTCCTGTCATCAGCACTACAAAATATTTTTACAATCTGCAGAGCTGTGGGTAACGTTTCGTTTGGAGCGAATGGCTGACATAAATAAAGCTTTCATGGGAACTTACTTCTTGTTATGGGGAATATACATTGAATAGACGATTTAATACTTCGTTATATACTGCATTTAGCGTCCACAAATCCACACTATTTGCGACTTTCCTGAGGCTAATTGAAAGGTTAAGTCTATCAGTCGATCGAAGCCAAGTATCCCGATCCAATCAAACAAGGTTTAAAATAATTAACTTGTATAAGCGGCATCAATTTATTTATCTTAAATACCAATTAGGTTTGTGCTGAGTTCTAAGTGAAGGCTAAGTGATTTTCTTATTAAACGTGGTTGTGACGGACTTGGACAGGTCGACGATTAAATAGAAAGCGTCCATTACATGTTTGCCCTAATACTGTACATTGTGGCAGTAACATGTGCCCTAGATAATAGTTGGTTGTGGATACAGCTGTCTGTCAAGGACGTGAAATGTACTATCGTAGTACAATAGTAACCTAAATAGTAATTCATATATTTATTTTTTAAGGGTTTTGTAACTGACGAATAATCGAGAATATTTCGTACCGTACTGTGTTATAGGCGTATCAAAGTTTTTCTTTGAAATAGTAGTTTTGGGAATGTCTCGACTTGATTTATAGTTTTTCAGACTAGGAGATATTATTTGGTTTCTTATGATTTATGTGGTCATAAACTGACCACTCACTTGCCTTTTCTGTAACCAATTAGTCAGCCGAATATTTAATGTGGATTTCGCGGTCTTGGGGAATTTCTTGCCTAATGCCTGCGCAATGACAATAAAATAAAATAACTTATTGCCTTTATAAGTACCTCCTATCTGTGTTATAATCTCTCACATTAGAATGTATGTAGTATTTGTAAAGATAATCTTGATAATTTCTTCCGTTATTGTACCGGTAACTTATAAATAATTTTGTCCACCATTCCAGTCGCGATCGGAATCCATCTTTGTATGGAATTTAGCGATAAGTTATGTTCAGACGATGGTTTACTTCGATACTATTGTTGTTTGGCTTCAGATAATAACCTCATTGTGACTGTTAACCGTGCATAATGTGCTAGAGAGTTAGGAAATACCAGTGTCTTTATAATTAGTTGCCTATCTTGTACACGGAATACGGGTCAATTAACCTAATTAGTTAAACTTTTAACGATGAAAGCCACTCAACTGTGTACCTATCCCTTAGGGAGGAATGTGAAATGAAAGCTTGGAAAACGAGTTTTAAAATGCAAAATTATGTACCTGAATAGGTCTCGAAAACTAAGATTCCATTAAAAAAGAGATTCATCTTACTGGTGGCTTCCCTAAAACGATTCACTACGTTGAAGAAAATGTAACCTATGTCTCTCCGGCAATTAACCTAAGACAACAACGCTTCGTAATATTGTTTACACAATCACTGTACTTAAGCGTGATCAAATTAATTCGTACTTTAGCGTTAATTGCTTGCTTTAATTAGCACAGCTGTGTCGCCTTACAAACGCAGTACAAACAAGGTAGATACGACGATTATCGGCGGTTTTACTCAACCAAGTTGAATACTCTGTCTTTTAATGCCTGGGAATGAATGATCATAAGGTAGGTATTTAGAACTTTGGAAAGTATGCAATGCATGTTCAACGGACAATTAGTTCTAATTTGGTATATGTTTGCCAGAAGAGAGGAAAATGTAGATTTTTTCTACAGAAAACTTACAGCATTTTTGAGACATGATTAAAGTTTTTGAATTGGTATCTAATAGAAATTACTGGTATCGCATAGTCTTCGATTTGAGCTGTTGGATAGCATCTAAAACTTTTTCTGATGTAGGGATCCGCCTATCTCCAAAAACAATACTTTTTAGGACAAGCATATTAAACATAAGTAAACCTATTTGGTAAAAAACTAGTATGTACTTCGTTATTCTTGACAACTGTAGATCTTCAGAGCCCTATAGTTTTTACCACCAAGGTAGGAATGAAACTGGTATTCTGGAAGTTACTATCACGTCAATTACGGTACATAACAAGGTGTAATATGAATGTTGAATTGATTTTATAACTCGTTTCCTCGTGTATTGTGTCCATTTAGTAACGGAAGAGATGCAAGCGAGTACCGGTAACAAAGCCTATAAGAGTGGAATAAAATTGTCATATCTCTCAAAGTTCATTGATATAAAGTACATTATGGTTTAATTTTTGTATCTATGGAAATAAAATCTGACTCGAGTTAATCTGAAGCTGCTAAATGCCACTGGTTTGTTGTTGCGTAACCTGTTGCTTGCAATAACATGAGCAACCACGATGTAGTGGGTTGAAACCTCTTAGTATGCAAATTTTATCAATGGTTTTTTTCGCTTCTGGGTGCTCTTAAACGGCAATTAAAGTGTTAAGAGCTTGATCAATGCATGGTTTTGAAGGGGAAATTACCACGTAATAACTCTTCTGCGATTCCCAATTGCGTCTGACGAGCGTGGTTGGTGATTATTGCTTTTAGGGTTTGTTCATTTGTTATATAACACCGGCCTTCGTAATATTGGTATGTATGTTTGGTAGTATATAGTGCAGGGCTAATAAATGCCAGTTTTTTTTGTATTAACTTGGTTGATTCTATAGGATTAATAAACGAGTAGACGGTAATTTTTTTTAAACTTTTTTCGCTTTTTACTTAAGATTGACTCTGTGGAATGGGAATTATTGAAAGACTGCTATCTCAAGTATCTAAGCAGGCCATCTGTTATACAAGACAGGGCTGGCAAAAAGGGTCCTCGAAGTATAATTGAAAGAGTAATTTTACAAAGATAGAAAAAAGAGAACCTGTTAGAATGACAAACCGAAACCTTGCCAAAAATCTTAATAATTGATTTGAAATGGTCTATAACTAGATGATATTGATAATCTCATCTATTAGATACCATACAAGAGAATAAAGTTTTGTTTACCGACTGAAAGATCCAATCAGCTGCCAATAATGATTGTTTTGATAAACTAACTATTTAAGTCTAAGTCCGTCTAAGATTTGGGACCAACGGCAGCTTGAATTATGTATGTGGCATAAGCATCTGTTGATGACTGCCTCATTGGTCTAGCCGGCAAGCACGTAAAGCCGTTTATCCTGCGCCTGATCTCTCTCAAGTCGTGTCGGTCAACCGTCCCATCGGACTAGGAGAGTGAAGGAACAGAGAGTTCACCTGTGTTTGCGCACACACTTGTGCACTATAATATCACCTGCGTACATGTGAGATTAGCCGTCGAGGCCTAAATTCGGACTGGAGATTATTATTAAGCATATGTTTAGGTAGAAAATCTAGCTCATATTCTTTTTTTTTACCGTTTCTGGTATGTAACTTTTTAGTAAAAATTTAATCCATATTGTAATTGTCGTGCCATGTTAGAGTCCAACTCTCGCTATCTATTGGACTGTAATTAGACCAGTTCCCATGGGTGTCGGCAGACATATCACGATCTTAACTAGTCACAGGCGTTCACTTATAATAGACCTATTGATACTTTTAATATCAATGTTTATTATTGTTTTTGTTTATGATTTCTGTTTATTTGAGATAATGCTTCGATTTAAACTGTACCGTTTGTTTTTTCGTTCGTTCGATTATTAGTTGAGAAATATGTAACTTTGGGGATGTACAGAAACGTTTTCCAACGGATGTTGGACTGCGGCTACGACTAATGGCTTTATAATTTTATATCTTATTTCATTAGCTGTAGGTACATTAATTATTTAAACTGGGTGTATGAGGAAGTCCCTGGACAAAAATAACTAAATGCACCAAATATAAAACATTTGTTTGATAAATGGGCGACAATTTCTGTGACTTAAAAGGAGTCCATTTCTGTCATATTTTATTCTATAAGCACCAATTTACGTGCTCAGCGATTATGACATTTTCTATAAAAAACATTTTTGTTATTTTGGGTATGTGATTAGGGTCGACTTTTACGTAGTGGTGCATACTGGTGATTGAAATTCAATTATGTATTACCATTTATTACCAAGCACTTCATTATTTATCATAATTTATCAGAACAGTTATAGTCGAATTCCATTTGTTTATTTACATCTTGCTATATTCCATGATTGACGACACAGCTACTCGTCATCTCCAACAAACTTCAGCTAAATATTTCGACATGTACTTAACACATTGTTTTGAATACATTACTGCCTCTCAATGGGTAAACTTCAACGCCAGTAATAATAACACGGCAATGAACATCAACGAGACAATTGTTTTGATTAGTTTGCCTGTGTTTGGTACTGGTATTCTCGTAGTAAGTCTGCTTAGAATAACCTTAGAGCAAATTAATAAAACACTTAAAAGGGATGTCCTAAAATATCCTAGCGTCTGGCAAGACGCCAGAGCTTCGGTCATCTCTTATATTAGATTGAAAATGGCGGTAAATTCTACACCTTATGGGATATTTCACGTTGTTTATTATATGGCCGTTATTTTTCAAAGTTTATAGTAAAATACCAAAAATAATTTGTTTTAATATTTTGACTGAATATTTCCTGCTGTTATATTTATGCTGTAGTACTAATGTTTTTTTTTTCTGTTTCAGGTAGACAAGAAGTCCTTAATTATGTAAAATGGACTCATCTGTTTAGGTAGGTTCGATAAAGTGTACCTATGGTTTACCTGAAAAGGTAATAAATACGGATAATTAATTATGTTTATCGAGGATTTTCTTTAACTACTCAATTCCGTTATGTAGGTTAATTATTCACCTATGAAACACACTCAAAGAAATCTCCTTAATTTTGATTAGTTTTTTGAGATTCTATTTTTCGTAAATATCTTAGAGAGCATCTAAGTGTTCACTTGTTTTCTTCTATTGGGCTTGTAATCACTTCGTTCGACGCTTTCTACATGTACACTAAATCCAAAGCATTCCCATAAATGTCAGCCCTGCAGTAACAATGAAGTCATCTCAGGCCACGAGGCCATGGTTCGCCGGGCCCGCGGTTGGCCTGATCAGGCCTCATTTTACGGTCCACAGCCAACATTACCTCAGATACACTTTCCTATTATTATCGCGATTATAGTGTTAAATGACTCTCTAGTGGGAATCTTTTTGAATTGGTTGATTGTCTTTTAATCCGTGGTCTGTATAAAGCTATTTGTTTAGCTGATTTCCTTTATGTACCTACGTTATGTCGAATTGAGAGAACATTTACTTTCATATAAATCTCGAATTAAGTTTACTAAACTTTTAATCTATAGTAAAAGATTTAAACCTACTTTAGTCGTCGCTGAGAACACAGAAAAGCTTTTAAAGTTCTTGTTTGTATGTGCTAAAACTGCCCGTTACGTAAGCATTTTAGACTTAATGGTGATAAAAATAGGTCTTTCGAAATATACTCCCGAGACCATCTTAATTCGTCAGCCAACTGTCGTTGGTTTTTTTAGAATTTAAATGATAGTAGGTAATTGTAATAACCTCTTTTCTGTTTTCGTTTAAAAACAGAAGCATTTAAAAACCTCATTTTTATATTTAAATTTGGAACTATAAACGTTTTGAATACCATGTGATTGTAAATTAGCTTCAACATCGATACCCCGCAATTTTTCGAACATTGAACGTGCATAGATTAAATTATTGTTATGGCTATTTGTGAATTAAGGTAGAGAATTAAGAGGCGAGCAATTGGTTGCTAAGAGGACAATACTGTTGGCCTTGTAGGCTATTTGAGGCGGTTCACCGACCCTGTTCCTAATAAAGATGAAAAACGCTTCCAAACGCTCCGCGTAAAGACAGATTATGCGTAGAATAACAAACTAGTCGGTACTCGCAGTCACAGATCAATAAGCGTAGTGTATTTTAAGCGTTTTGAACTTGTTGAAGTTCAAATCTATTGTATTAATGAGGTGTGATGATACTTATAGATCCTTAGACACAGTTTCAGGCGCAAATTCTTGCAAATAAGTTTAGATTTTGAAGCATTGGCTTTCAAAATTAGAGCTCTTGATTGTTAAGTTGTTAAGCTCGAATCTTTCTCCACTCAATTAAATACAAGTATTAACTGAATTAACATATCAACAATGAAAATTAATAACAATTTGTACCATAAATCCCGAATGATTTATTACAGTTCTAAATCTGACGTTTTCTTAATAGAGGAGTGACTTTATGACTGTTATTCGTGTATACAAAGGGCAATTATGTTGACTACCGGTTATCCAAACTGGGTAATGAATATGGATGGGTCTTGGGCCCGTAGGTGTCCGATTATGATGTAACTGTGCCCAACAGCGTGAAAGATGATTATGACAACAGATGGGCCAGATCTATCGCCTGTATATGGGCCTAAGATTTAGGTGGACTGATAGCTTACAAATGAGGCAATGTGGTATTGTTTTATTTCTTAGTGGACTTTCTTTTTTGTCTATGGGTAAGGGGAATTTTATATAAAGTGAAATTGAATAGAATAAAATACATTCTAATCTAAATAAGGGTCTTTTAATAGATTTTTAAGAGAAAATTAAAACTATTAGAATTCTTAAGTAAAGTGTTTTTGGTCGGTTTTACGTTATTTTTTACATCTCAATCACACGGCATAAGTGTCTATCTAAAAGCGAACTTTTACTTAAAAGACAAGTTCTCCTTACTTTGAAGTATTTTATTTGCCTTTAAAGTTGCCAGCTATAAAATAGCTTTTGTACGTTTATCGTTAAATACGCGTAGTTAACGCGTCAATTAGTGCATGTTTATGCTTTACTAAAATTAGAAATTTGTAGTTACAAGCTTAACTTGTGTGCTATTTCTATCCTTGTTAAGAGTTCATATTTCTTGGAGGTGAGAACTTTGACACCACTTAGGTGCGTTGTGGTGATTGACAGATCATTATACTGTTTTCAAGCTAAATATGTTTACATTACCAGTGACTTTAAAATAAAGCGATTCTTGTAGTGTATGACCATTTCCTGATTGAGTTTGTTCAGCTGAATATTTGAGTTCCTTAGGGCGGATTCGACCAAACATAGATTTACTCGCGCGTAACTATACGAGGGGTAATTTTATTCCACGATTTTATACTCGAGTAACTGAAAGTCATTTTTCGACGCAATCTGAAGTGTAACTATACTTGGAATAACTAAACGCGAATAGCAGAATGAATGATGAATTTCATGAAGACCATAGACATATTTTTGTTCTTTAAAGGACCAAAGAGTAAATTAATACATAGAGCCATGTTTACTTGTTCAGTCTATGACTTGTACGGGCGGGGAATACCTGTAAATTATTTGTATTATTACTACTGTAGCTATGTTCACAAAAATTTGCAAAAGTTTAGCTCTATTTTAGCTCTTTTTTAGGTGATCTAGCTCTCTTTAAAAAATTATGTTGGCAACATTGGCTAGCTGTCAATGTATCATGTGTTGATGTCAGTTGATTTTGCTTTGAGTTTCGCATAATTTGTAATGTTTTCTTTCGTAGTTTTCGATGTACCTAGTGCATTTTTATAGTTAAATATGAGTGATGATAAACGAAAACGTAGTCCAAATTGGTTGGCGTCTGAAAAAGAATTATTGCTAGGCTTAGTAGAAATTCATTTCAATGTAATTGAAAATAAAAAAACCGACGCTGTAACGCTCAGGTCGAAACTAGCCCAATGGAAATTGATAGCCGACCAGTACAACAGCCGAACCACACATTGTGTTCGCACTGGAGAAAATTTAAAAAGCCAGTGGGAAAGTATGAAAAAAGTGGCAAGAAAGGATGCGGCAACTATGAGGCAGCACAGGATCCAAACAGGTAAGCATTTCTTATTTTTGTAATACTTCGATTTAAAGAACTTTATTTGTCATTAAGACAATCGACACTTACATGAGAACTATAACTTATTAAATGTATCATTAACTCAGCAACTTGTTGCAGTATTTCTAAAATAACCCATACCTTTATTTTTATAGGTGGAGGACCACCAATTCCTCCTAAAAAAGAGGATCCTTTACTTCAGAGGATCCTTAGCCTTATATCCACCAGCGCTGTTGGGCTATTTAATCCATATGACAGTGACTCTGTCATTCCTGTGGTGCAAGACCAAGTAGCAATTCCTGACATACAAATAGAGGATTTTCCGGACCCACCACCAGAACAGGAAAAAGGTTTAACTCTTATGCTGCAAATCCATAACCTCTCTTACAATATGTTAGGGTTAATACTTAAGCTTTCAAGCTTACACTAGGGTGACAGGACAGGCAAAATACCACATGCTGCTGGCCAGTTTTCTGTAACTTATATGGTGTACATAATACCATATTCTATATATTAATATATGGTGTACATAATACCATATTCTATATATTAATATATGGTGTACATAATACCATATTCTATATATTAAAAGGCCAATGCTTAATGAGCCGGAACGCTATATATGTAGTTCTGCCACTGGTTCTAGTAATAATTACCAATGTTTGCAGATTGCAACTCAGTGCCTTCTGTTCTGATAACTATAGAGGATCAGACAAGCCACACAGATTTTATGTGTGATACACAAGAAAATGTGAAGAAGGTACATTTATTATACTTGCAATTTTTAGTTATCTTGATTCAGAATAAAAGTAAAGTTACTGTTTTCTTTATAGATACTTGTGTATGGAAATTAGATAACATAATTATATGATTTTTGTTTCAGGATTGGGGTGATTACACACCTCAATTGTTAAGAACTCCTTTGTCACGGGGACTCAAAATTAATAAGAAGTCAGCAGCACCCACCAGGTCACAAATGTGGACTTCAAAGAGAAGACCATCTCATGTTAATACTACATCTTCTTTAGAGGAGTTACATAAAAAGAAGATTGAAGCTCTAGGGCTTCAAATTAAACTTGCTGTGGAAGAAATGGAGCGGGCAAAGGCACTTCACGAAACAGACATTCAAATAAGTAAGGAAAAATTACGGCAGGAGAAAATTAAAACACATTTATTGTTTATAAAACGAAAAAAGCTATTAGGTAACAAAACATGTAAATGAATATTCCTTTTTGATAATGGGTATTATAATTTTTTTGTATTATGTATTTGTTTTATTATTTTCACACCATACTTTGAAAATAGTTAGAAATAAGAGCATCACGGAGCCCATTTGTTTGACCAGGTAATTGCTCTAATTCGATTTGACCATCACTTAAAATTTGTTCCCATGGCTCTGGTAAATTAAGTTCTGGATCATCAGGAGGTAAGCTCTCTCCTCTGCGTCGTAAAATATTATGCAGTACTGCAGTGGCCATTATAATTGTCAGCGCCTTTTCTAATTTCACGCGTATTCCAAGCGCTAATATGGGAAATCGTCTTTTCCATACACCATAACTTCTTTCAACACAATTTCTGGTCCTGATTTGTGATTCGTTATAAAGTTGTTCTGCTGGTGTTAATGGGTTATCCAAGGGAGTCATCATGTATGATGTTGAGGCATATCCACCATCAACCACCAGAACTCCATCACCATAGCAGTGATTTTCAAACTTAGCCTTAATAACACTATTGTTAAAAATAGTGCTATCATGACAGGACCCTGGCCACCTCGCTACTATGTCTGTTATTTCTAAGTTAGTATTGCTAACCGTCTGCACATTAATAGAAAAAAATCCTTTTCTATTTCTATACAATTCTGCTTGTTCACTTCCAACATGACTCCGGAGAGGCACAAATGACAACTTTATGTGTGTACAATCCATGGCGCCAATTACCCGAGGAAACCGTGCAACTCGATAAAATTTCTCCTGTTCATTCTTTATCTCCTGCGGACTTGCAGGAAATTTTACATATTCTTGATGCAGTGCCGCAATAGAGGCACTGACTCTGTGGATTATTTTATTGGCAGTAGGGACACTCCAACCACACATATCACCAATACCCATTTGTGTAGAATTAGTGGCATAAAATCTCAGTGTTCCTAGCAACTGGTTAATTGGTGATATGGAACAGTTTCTGAAAAAGAAGAATCGCCATTAATAATAAATACCTACCTTTTACACATGTACACATGGCTACACATCAAGCAATAAAAGCCAGTTTATGCTGAAATCGCATTGTATAAGATTTCCGTGCTATGAGAGGTAAGCTTATACTGGAAATATATAGCTTGATGTGTAGCCGTGTGTACCTTCTTAGTTAATAATTTTGTACAATAATTAAAGTTCGTAGGTACGTAAATATTCTTACCGGTCGGAGATATACTCCAAGTTATGTTCGATTTTCGTCAACAAACACAAAGTTGCCTCTTTGCTCAAACGAAACCTGGTTGCAAAGTCCTTGTCATCATAAAGGTGAAATAAATCAATCCTTTCCTTTAGCCACCTTGGACGTCGAAGTGTAACTTCATCCTCACTATCACTATCCTCAATCAAATTTCTTAAGCGCTGCATTATTATCAGTGTTCAAAATAATTCGTATCGAAGTAACGACAACAAACAAACAACCTATCAATGAATGACAGCTTCTGCTGACGTTTGACATAACCTTACCTAAAATTAGCATAGAATCATATGGCGAGCGGACGCCATTAAAATATTCTGGTATAGCTCTGTTATTCCACGCATGGAGGTGGACGCGTTATTCTTGGAACAGTAGATGGTAAAATGCAAAATGGGTTTACTCTCGGTTATCTAGCGATTTATTCTAAGGATAAAATTTATTCTTGTTTGGTCGAATCCGCCCTAAGAGTGTTTATATTTAAGTATGTAGATTGTCATATTCAATATTTGCGTATTTCACGTGTGTGTGTGTGTGTAGACTGTGTAGGTATATCATCTAGTCTTAAATCTGTCTTTATAAATTTCATAAAAAACAATATCTTTTTTTATTCTACTGTACAGAATCGTAGTGATAATAATCTGTTAATCTCCTAATTATATCATCAATTTCTTATCCTCTCAATACATCATTTATAATGTCACATCTACACTTCTTATCTTAGTTATTCTGTCATGATCTGGAGCGGATCGTGTGTGGGTGAGACTGCATACTACTGCAACTGTCGTCTCCAGTAGGCGATTGTTAACCGACAGAAACGTTATACACATAATATCCAATTTTGTTTGTAAACCGTGTAGTCACCGTGAAACAATTATTGACACGCGACGCGTGATGCGCAACGCAACAACTTAGCATAAAAGGGACATAGCCAGAAGGGGCTCGTGGCTAAGTATAAGCCGTACGGTTTGACCGATATTAATGGTTAAGCCGCGCTCGCCGCGGTTGGTACGTGGATGGGTGACCATTTGTAAACATACCGAGACCCCTTCGTGCCTCGGAAAGCACGTTAAGCCGTTGGTCCCGACTGTCATACGTTCTGACAACCAGTCTTACTGTGGGATACTGTATTACCTACCCAGTAAAATGGGTTGTGGAGGTCAGATAGGCAGTCGCTCAATGTAAAATATAGTATTCAGCTAAATCCGGTAAGACTGGAAGCCGACCCCAACAAAGCTTGGGAAAAAGGTTAGGCAGAAGAAAAGAGACATAGCCAAATCGTACGCAACATGTCGACGGCTAGGTATATTGAAAACGGCTCTGAAATGGCTAGTTGGACATGTGGGACTGCTTTGTGACTTTTCTATCATATCGAATTCTCAAGAAATACGCTATCGAATTCGCAGGTATATTAAAAAAAAAAGGACAAAAAAAGTTGTCAAACATGATGTGTAATATTAATCTGATTAAAATCTAAAATGTACAAGAAAAAAAATAAGTTTAAATGAATATATACCTCGATTCAATATAAACAAAAAATCACGCAGACTTAGACCACTTTCTTTCGTTTACTCACAAGTGACGTCACGTTTGTGTGTTTTAAAAGAATAAGTGTTTCATGAAGACTAATTCAAAATACTTTCTGAAAATTTGTACGATCCCCTATTTTCAAAACAAATAGCAGTTTGAATGATGTTGGTACATGATATGAAATATGTTACATGTCAGTTGTTGCCTAGTGGATATAAAGCTTTAGTGTGTACCGGATTTATTGTTATTATTGTGACCCCACTATTATCAAGATTGAAGTGTGGAAGTCGAGAAAGTTTAAATAAATGTTTCTTGATGCTGATGTATAGGTCGATGAGTAACGGTTTGCTGTTATAGCCGATAAGTTGACAGTTTTATAAGTTTGGTTCGAACCGTTAACGAAACCGATGTATTGCGGTAGAAAAATACACAAAAAACGAGAGGGATTTTCCTACTCAATAATATTATGGCTTAGTTATATTATTATAACGTATATAGTATAACTGCATGTTTTTAATAATGTTGGTCTGTCATAAAACAAGTTAAAATCAACCACTTGGAGCTCTACGTAGATTTAGGTAACGTCAAATTGACAGGCTTGATTACGAATTTTTGCTCCAACTTTAGGAAATCATAACTAGAAAATAAAAGTCAGGTATAAAAATAGTAATATTTTTGTTCAATTAAGATTAACCCTTTCACTGTCCCGTGAGTCACATATGAAAATTTCCATTGTTTAACTATTGTGTCTTCTGACGGGACAGGGAAGGTGTTAAAACTCCGTCGCTAATTTGTCACCCATGTACAAAAAACTCATGAGCAAGTTCACTTGTTTAAATTATTGCTTCTCTCATGACCGGTAGCGTTCATAATTTATTTACGTACGTTATAATCGAAAGACGTGTGGACTATAATTTCCATGTTACATTTACGTAATAGTTTATAATCACGTCTAAATATGTTGCAGTATGAAACTTCTTGATAGCAGGTTTGACGTCAATGCAGGAGAATTCAGGATGCTGGTCAAATTCAGCTGTGTAATGTTCCAGGAAATTAGTGCCGCTATAAATCTGCGTAAACATGATGGCTCGATTGTATAGGTACAGAACATATTTGAAGATGATTTTACTATATTCACTTAAGCAATTCAGCCTACATAGATATTCCAATGTAATTGGCTCCAATAAAACTTATTTCTTAAATTACTTGCTTATCAAAATCAAAGTATTTTTATTTCGAGCTTTAGACCACCCTTTCAGGTACTTTCAAAACGTTAAATGACTAGTTGCGCGGTTCCAAAATGTAATTCCTATGGAGAAGAACCGTCTTGTACTGTTAAGTACCAAAGGTAAGATTATTTCGATTTGTTGTCCAATGGAAGGTATAGATATCATCGTTTATGAATACCGAACTGGCTATATCGCCGTCCTACTCACTTTCCTTTGCTACTTATAAGAATTCAAATTCGTGGTTCTGATGCAAGATACATCTAATATATAAAATTCTCTTGTCACGCTGTTTTGTAGCTAAACTCCTCCGTTAAAATGGCTCGACCGATTTTCGTGAAATTTTGTGTGCCCTATTGGTTAGATATCTGAATCGGACAACATCTATTTTTCACACCCCTAAATGATGGGGTGGCCCTCTGCCGATTTTTTTTAATATGGCAGAACAACGTTTGCTGGGTCAGCTAGTATATATGTATATAATATTATCATATCAGCTTATGGCGTCCACCGCTGAACATAGGCCTCCCCCAAAGAGTGCCAACCACCCCTGTCTTGAGCAGCACTCATCCACCCTCACTCAGCCACCTCCTTATATCATAAGATGCCTATATTGATAAATAACTTCAAACACAGCACGATCTACTGCACGCACTTGAAATAGCATTTCCTTACAAATCGTAGATATTCCATTTGTACTTGTAATAGCGGGTTATGGTGATACCACGGCTCATTTGAGGCTTCTATTTGCTCCCTGGATCGTAACTAATGCGTATTTAATGCTCGTGTTTGGTCTGCATTCCTCTTCGCCAAGATTGCAGTACATAATCGCCTGTAATTCTATAGGGCTTAGCTAGGACTGCTCAAATACTGTTGATTCGAATAAAAATTATTAGTAACTTGAGCGGGGTAAGAATTTAATACTATATATTATGTAGTAACATTATGTGTTCCTAGTACCTTGTCTTTATAGTAATGCTTTTCGTGTTATTTAATCACCATGTATGTTTTTTAATTGCCAAATGGGAAGGCGAGAGTTACAAGTGTTTTTCTTTAATGTCATTGAAGCCAACGAAATAGGCCGAAAATGACAAAATAAAATAAAAAATAGATCTTAAGTTAGTCAGTAGGATTCTTCCTTATAATATTTGCAAATAGAATAACCACTATTTGAATAGCTTCCAAGAAGGTACCTAATTTTTTTTATCATGCCATTGTGCATTCACTACTCCTTAAATAAAACCAAAGAATTACCTACTCAAGAAACCGTATAAAATTGGAGAGATATAAGCGCCTGCCTCAGGGCTAGCAACTTTGTTGTGTGCTTCGTTAGCTGGCTTATCTTGTCGCATAGCTAATAGCTGGGGAGAGCAACACCTTGGAAAACTCGACCGCTAATCTATGGACCGTGTCTACTAAACATTTACCATGTTCCAAGTTACTTTTACAATGTCTGTCTTCTTCTTCCTGCCTTTATCCCATTCATATGGGGTCGGTCTGTGTATAAATATATATATTAGGATTTTCTTTTATTCTTGTTTTCATGTATGTTTTTTTACAGCAGTATTGTCATGTTATACCTGACGTCACCACTTAGTCTCCAAACGAAATCTATTACCACGAAATGCTGAAACTATTAATATAATAATGCTTTGTTTATATTCAGTCCCTCTGTTGTTGATTTTTATCTAAAAATGTATTATCGAATCAAGGCAGGTTCTTATATCTATTGACCTTGATTCTGATCTTCCGGTCATCACATTTACAAAAACATCTACATCCTCTCACCAACGCATAAAATCTATATTTGTTTTCTACAGAAAATACTTCAATGAAACCTATTTCGCAGTGCGTCAGTAAAAACCTTTAGGATTGCAAAGTGTGTTGTCATTCAAGTTAAACCAGCTTCATATTCATGATAAAAAGGGAAGACGGGAAATTATCTGGATATGATCGTGGGCAATGCAAAAACTCGCATTAATCTTCGGTTTTTATCACGAAAGAAAAAATTAAATGGAGGTTGCTTTTTGAAATCCTTAGGCGTACTGTGAAGAATTTACAGGATATGCGAGTATCATATATACATGTATAATTTACGTTTCGAGAACGGGGAAAGAGACTAGGTAATAATAAAACAAGGAACATCTGAACATGAGGCGAGAGATTTCACACTTGGTTAAAACGTCACTTGATGAACCTGGCTCTAATGTAAATGTCGCGTGATTCACGTTCAGGCATTAAAAGGTGAAATTATTGGCACTGCAATAAAAAAAATATCGACCTAAACTGAACATATAGAGTAATCCTCTAGATACACTCCAACATCTACCCGAAGAGATTATATGTTAATACAAGAAATAAACGTCACTACATCATGTTAATGGCTGAAAATTATTGACCATTACTACATATTCAGCATAAAATTAATACGATGAAACGGTTCCGTTGGTACGAACGTCTGATTAATGAATGGTACATTATTGTAATGTTGCCTAGTTGAACTGCATTCCAGGCAGGACTGGATAGTTCTGCAGATGGCCCGCCAACTACGATATTATTAGACAGATGAAAACCAGAAGGTTCGGTGTTATTCTATAAATCCCATTTTTTATCATCGGATCAATGTTTCAAACAAATGAAAGTCCAGGGGAAATCCTAATTAAAAAATGTACAAATATTAATCTTGTCATTTTAAGTATGCTTAAGCGTCGTCCTTCTGTATCTCTATGTATATTGTTGTGGTTTGTGGAACGGAGTGCAGCAATGCCGATAAAAATTAATATTGCAGATTTATTTTTAGAACTCCCCTGTAAATGCTTTCGACGTCGATACTTGGCGTGTGTTAAATTATTCTGTTTTTATCTCCTTGCAAATAGGAATGCATTAAGTTGCCAGTCATCCCTTGCTCTGTAATAAACGTAATAATAGTGCGCAGTAAGCAATAGCAAGTAGTCTTGAAATAGTTTTACTTAAATTATCATTTAAAACATTAATAGTAATGAGAATAGAAGAAGAAATGGGTATTATTGGTGTAAAAGAAATGGTATCCCATGATGAATATAATGCTGATGACCCGATTAGAAAGGTTAAGTGTCGAGCTTTCTGCGGTAAAGGTCGCGGCCCGGATCGTCATAAAGGACATATTTTTTGCCCTATTGTTATTATGTTTAGTGTTTTAGTAGAGCTCATATTCAACAAAACCTGAAACAGAGATAAAAAAGACTAATTTACATGAAAAAACAATGTTTAATTCCATTGATTCCCATCAAATAAAATTTTGCGAGAGAAAGCAGTGCCAAACGGCTGTCGGAAATCGTTCTCGAGCTACAGACGAAGGTAACTCTACCGTGTTTGGATACGCTTTAATTCGATCAAGCCTTTGAAGGTTATACAGGCCACGATTCTCGGCTTTCGTTACAGTTTCGGTTGTTATTTAAAGGTGTGTGAATTCTAATTGAGTTGATAACGATTGCTTCTCTCACACATTTTGACCGCACTAAGATGCAAGAAAATTAAGATGTGAAATCTGATATGAGTATACAAACTTGATTCCCATGCTTTGAATATTCTTGAGATCGCACTGTTAAAATTTCGTTTAATTTTACGTTGTTATTTTCTTTCATATCTGATAGTAATAACTGCAAAATAAAAAAAAACGGCAGAGTTAAAAAAAATACAAGTCCGTGATTTTTGATTAATGTGAACGATTATGTACATTTAATATTATTTGTACAGAACTACGATATATCCTTAAATTTTGTTCGGGGAATTCTCATAAACAAAAAGTATAAAATGTACCTTGCGTTAACATGTGGCGTGTGCCTGTTGAACTTGAGTGTCCCACTCCGTGTGGCTCGAGAATGTAAAACAAACAAACCCAACGATATTTAAAGACTGTTCTAATTTGTTCTTACTTCGTGTACATTTCTTATTCCTCAGACTTTCCAGCGTCCATTGATATTGCTTCAATTTATTCAGCTGTGGCAGAATCTATTACTGGATTTGTTGGCTTGCATTGAATCGCAAATATTTTCTACCGCGTATGCGAGACTACAAACAAAATGGACAGGGAAATGCTAATAGGATTTGTGAGCATGGCCACATGAATAATGTTGTTTTGAGTAAGATTATTAACGACGCTTACTATCAGGAATTGAATGGAGGTCTCGGTACAATTGATGAGAAGCTCGTTAGTCGGTGGAGGGGTATATTATCAAATTAATATGGAGCGCTGAGCACCTTATATGACAACAAGCCCTAGTCAATTTCGTAAATAATGACCAGTCATTTGTGTCGAGTAGAATCGAGTAGAATAGTATCCAAATAAGGAAGCTAACACAAATATCCATCATGTAGATAAGATGAAGGAAATGGAACAGGTACAGGGTATATAATCAAATATTCGCTTTCGTTCGCCCACGCGTATTGTCTTCTAAGACTTATTAAGCTAGCTATCGCCCTGATCATTTGTCTCGTAGACACTTTCACGTTTAAATGCTGTGACTGGCAAGTGACCAATTGAGTGATATTGAGAAAGCCGCCTTATTAGTGTCTATTTTGTAAAACGTTTTAACATTGTTGAGGATTTATAACTAAAACGTCGGATTTATTGTGTTACCGACGCCAGTAAAAGCTGCAGAAAGTGCAATTTGAATGGTAAAGCAATCATTCTAAAAATGAGTTATGAATGTGTGTTTTATGATAGCGACTTGTTTATGTCCATGTTTTGAACTGAAATCAAAGAACATATTATTTTAGTAAAGAAAGTTCTTCCATTGAAGCTTTGATCGTAGAATATATTAAGAGCTTTCAGATGTAAAAGTAAAGATGAAACGAAGAAACGATATTATATCGACTTGTAAATTTTTTGCGTCACATGTTTTCCAAATTGAATTTATCTCTTTTATTTTATATTCGAAAAGTTTACACAATCAACTGATTGTGGAAATAGTCTAACCCATATCTAGGTCATTATATTATACAATGTATTTTTCAACCATAACACTAACGTGTACATGCAATAATGTAACTTTTAGATTAGTTACATTGTATGACAGTTTCAATTCTTTTATCCATGTGCCATCTGTCTCAGTGTAACTCTAAACCTTCTGTTTCGCAACGAGATTGATTGCAGCAAATGACGAGCCAGTAGGAGTTTGAATAGCGACAGTATCATCAATCGTTTAGCCTTCATTTTTGTGCTTTCCCAATACGAATGCATCAGTTGTAGGTCAAGGGGACTATGCGTATCTTGTGTTATGAATAATAGCTACAAAACTTTTTTAAATTTGAGTGATAGACAGGTTTGAATTCGAAATTCATGGGTGGCTTAAAATCATGATGCTTTTTGGTTCAAAGACAATTTAGATCTATTCGTAATCGATGATAGTAATAAAAAGAAGATCGACAATCAAACTATTTAAGTTAATGACTTGAATGTTGGTAAATTAACAAAGCTAGCGAAAGTTTTCGAAGATATACTGAGTAACATGGGTGACTCAATTATAGAACATATGGACTTCGTTAAAGAAATTGTGCTTCATACATTTATAGTACACTTAAATGGAAGAATGTAATCTCGACGCAACAAAGGCACTTTCGTAACTAAAGTAGTAATGACAATGAATGTTCGTAGGAGTTTATTGTACTCCATTAAATGCGTTCCACTCCTCGATATATGAGGGGTTGTTCCCATAAATAACACTTTCGATTTCGTATTGATCTGAAACTAGCGCCGTTCGTGCTATTGTTTAGATGACAGTTATTGCTTATAAACAGTTTAATGATCGGTTCAAGGTACTTCGGTTAATAGTGTTTGCGCAAGCTCGGGATTAGTTGATTGTAATTGTTTGAATGATAATCCTCTTATTGCTTATTGATCTTTAAGCAATTTGTGGTTAATTAAAAAATTTCACTACTTAATCGTTTTAAATCTCTGGCCAGATTAAAGAATTTCAATCAATCTAAATCACTTTATGTATTTTGAAAGTAACCTTTAACTCATGGGTGAAAATAGTATATGTACGAAGCAGTCCTGTTATTTTTTATTATTAATGCAATGTCATTTTGTTTTAAACAACACATCTTTCGTAGTATCATGCTGTCGTTTCTACAATAAAATATCATCTCAGCCTCGTCCACATCCCTTTCATCTTTATAGCTGTTTTCACTGTCAACTAATCAGCAAATTATTAGCGGAACCAACCATAGGTGCTTATCCGATAATCGTGTTCCCAGCATCACGCATCTGCTCTCACAGTTGAACTCATCAGCGAAACGATACTGACGTGGGAGTGATATGACAAAACCGTTGTCTGTTAATGTTTGAACACATTTGATAGGACTTACGAACAGATTTAATATTATCTGATTATGTTTTTGATATTGTCTGGTTGCCATAGTACAGGCTCTGGCTAGTTTGGGATCGGATGGCCGTGTGTGAGCTGTCCCAAGATATAAAAAAGTGCATTCTAATAAAAGAAAATTTGAAAAGGTCTTCCACAGTTACCTGAGGATAGGCTTTGAATGGTTAAAGATTTTAGTGTTTTTTCAAGAAGTTTTAACAAGATGTCCCCCTACTTTGATACAGTTGCAGGCTTAGCAAAGTGCTCGAGCACAAAACACTGTATGTTGGTTATCCTCACTATAAACATTGCTCAACATACGCTAGCTACCTGAACCACAAAACTTATATTACTAAGACCACACCTAGCAAAAACTATCGACAAAACATTCAGTAATAGGTGGATTTTGAATATCCAAATTATGAGGCATTCGCGCTCAGCTCTCTAGCCAATATTATTTCTACAATCGTTATCGAAGATAGAAATCGCTTAAATGACAAGATGTATGGAATTGACATACTTTGTTTTTGATAAGTCACGTGACTCAGACTTGTCACTTCTATGCATTTGAGCGATTCAATCAGAGTTAACGCTTGTGGAAATGTCACTTGGCTAGGGGGGCAGTTCTACTCCATTCCATTCACAATGTCACAATGCCCTTTATCTATATTAATAATTTCGTTCAGGGCTACGGTAGACTCGATCGAAACCTTATATGAATAACAAAACATAAAAAAATATTGATTTCGAGTCGACAACATATATCCGCAAAATTCGGATTATGGAGAATTTCGTTAAATTGTAATGGCACTGACAAACAAAAAACCGCAGTCGCCATCTTGGGTAATTAATAAGGCCGCGTTCCGTAACAGATAATTCTGTTTCGAAGTGATTCAAGGAGTTTATTATTATACAACCTCCTTGAAGTGATTACAGTGCTGACAGGGCGTATGACAGTTGCATGATAGTTGGGACCAGAATCGTTTCGGAACGCGATATTTATTTCGCTTTTTTCACGTTCCGTTGCATAATATACGCCTCGCCAATTAACACGTCGCGTGCGTCGCGCCAAAGAAGTAGCCATCACAAAGAACTGTGACTCATTTGACTGTGTAAAACGAAACGTTTATATTAATAACACAAAATGTACTTATAAAATATGTGTAGTCTGTAAGGTATATATCTATGGGCCTAAGTAGCCTGAAAACGACGGTAACATTGAGTTATTCTTATTACTTAACTTAATACTTTTCTTCAGTCGTCGACGTTTCGCGAAAATATTGTTTTTGAAACTTTTTTTATGATAAACTCCTTTTTTATGATAAACTCTTTGTTATGTGTTCTTTCTTTAAACCTGAGATTGGCCAATTGCGATAACAACCATAGAAAAAAGAATACTAACCATAACAAAAATCAATGCTGTCAGTCAGCGGTAATTTTATTTCATAATTACATATTATTAATATTGTAGAAACGTCTTGCCGGAAACATTGATTGATTCATAACAAAACTTAATACTTTTCTTCAGTCAATGACGTTTCGCGAAATTATTGTTTTTGAAACTTTTTTATGATAAACTCTTTGTTATGTGTTCTTTCTTTAAACCTGAGATTGGCCAATTGAACCGATATTATAGAACCGATGACTACAGAATATTTACCTACATTGTGTATCATGAGTCACATTTAAACCGAGCGGAGCCGGGTTTTCATCTAGTATATTTTAATATAGTTTGGTCTGAGTGATGGAATCATGGCTTCAGTCCTTTACTCCCATCTAGACGTATGAGAAAGCGATGGTTTTAGGGCGTGAGCACATGTGTCGCTTTTAGCATTGTCACGCCATTTCATAGTTGTCAACACTGATCGCGGTTTCACTATGATTTAGCATATCTGACAGGTTTATATCTTTGCATTGTCTATTAGATAATGTGGCTTGCGAAATGTCATCATTATACGATAAGAGATCGTGCTGTGACAACATAATAGCAAAAAAATACCATTCCATTTTCATTTTTGTATGTACTACCTGTGGTACTACTATGTACCTACTGTTTCATCTTAATTTGTGTTATGAATGCAAGTGTGCCTGCGGTAAAATTTTATTTCCATCAAAATGATTACATATAATAAACATAGCACCAGTAATAACAGTACTTTTGGACCATATAAATAATTGTTGAAGTACACACATTCGTCTTAATGCTCGGTCACTGGTTACGTATTACGTATTTAGACTATAGCTAAGCAATAATTTATCCAGAGCTATTAATTTGTTCCCAGACAGGTTTATATTGCGATCTGATCGTCTATCGTCAAATGTGTTTGCCGCCTTAGGTGGATCACGACCGCTGCGATGTGTGCCTTTCTCGCTAAATTGCGATTTGTACACAGATGTGATAGTTATCTAAACGTTTAAGGGATAAACGTCTCTATTTTAGGTTATTTTGGCTTTCTTAGTTAAATTTCCAAGTCATGAGTCAATCTGTAGGCTAGATGTATGTGACGTAAATAATATTGTTTAATTGGACATCGGGCATCGAATTTAGGTTTATAGAGAATGCTTGGTGTGTATTCCTACTGTACCTACGAAGTACTACATTCAGAAAGCATTTCATAATTATACATGTATATGTTGGCTTTAGGTACGATGCTTATTGCAAAGAAAGTTGGGAACCACACGATGCGTTTTATAAGTACAAAGCTCATTATACAAAGTACATAAACAATCATCCAGCAATATGTCCCATTGAAGCCAACTTTCATACCGTTAGGTCGCACAAGTAAATTGTAATGCGGAGAAAAGGTTGTATTGCAATGAATAATTGGTGCTGCGTATAAATATTAATAGCATGGCGCTGTGCTAGCGCAGGATCGTGACATTTCAACCCGCCGGCACCTGCGCTCAAATGTCAAACATGACAGATGTCAATGAAACTTTCATCTAGGCGATGTTAATGACGTTTGTCAGTAAAAAATATAATCATGATTAATTACAGTAGAGGAGTAATTGCATCCTGTTGTCTATTTACCGCTATGCTGATAATTTCTTTCGCTATTTTATGTGTGCAAGTAAGTCCTTAGTGCAGCTTTTCGATGTAGTGTTATGTGCTTGATCAATTGCTAACTAATTGTGACTTGATTTACCGATATTGCTATGTTTAACGACTTAATTGGCATCGTTTAATGTCAAGTCGGATAGACGGATATATTAAACGATGCCTTAGCGCACTTAGGCGGTATTGCGGAAGTTCGGGGTCGGTAGGTAGTGACTGTGCTACTGATTTGACAAGTATTGTTTCCTGGGAAACGTGGGCGTTCAATTGATAATCCAGTTTTTCAAAACATTGTTTAAAATCTACATCTATTGAAACGTTCAAATGAATATCTGTTATCAAAAGAAATAAAGTTATTTCAGGATGCTATCATAATAATACCGGCCTATAAATGTCTCACTGCCGGGCACAGGCCTCTTCTCATGTACCTAGAGAAGGAACGAGCATTGATCACCACCCTGGCTCACTGCGGGTTGGCGATTTCAGATTCTAGTTTTATAGATCTAGGTTTTTTCTCGATGTTTTTTTCCTTCACCGTTTGCTAATAATGTCTTAAAACAATTAAGAATGTACGCATAACTTAGAAAAAAAGACACTTTGGTACTTGCCTTACTGGGTTCAAACCTGCAACCGTGTACATATAAAAATGTTGAAATTGAACCGCTAGGCTACCACGTATTTTTGTACTATTTCCCTATGACAAAGTTTACATTCCTATGATGATGCATCACTTCAGAAAAGACAGTACAATTTGAATATTTCTTGTTGCCCATTTCCAAATCTGGTGATGATGAATGATTTAGAAGTTTTACACGCGTTACTCTCTTAAAATCAATTAACACATGTTTGAATAAGTCTACTTTCTATCCAAGGAATACCTCAGGAAATGATTTCAGGTCGTTGTAAGGCGGAAATAATAAAATATCTAATGAATTGTTTCGTGCTTAACAATTATAGTAATATGCACGACGCGAGTGTTTCTGCCTAGGGCTACCATGAAGTGACTTTCGCTTATATCGCGATCATCTACATTTAAAACGTTATGTAATAACATTATAATCCGATTGATTTATCATAGTTATTGATTGTGTGATCTTTCAATGGGTTCGTTCGACAAATTGATGGCTTTGTAATTGTGGGTATTGAGCGTAGTGTTCGGTTGTTTGACATATACTTAAAAGTTGCGAGTAAAGAGCAAATGTTGTTTTTGTGTTTACTGAATCCACCACCTTTTCCGCGGCCTCCTCCTTATCCCTGACCACAGGAATAATGTTTCTGTTGGACATTTTGTGAACGAATTGACAAGCATATTCTTTTTATTTTTATACCCCTCGTAGAAAACTAAAATGCTTGTGTTACGAGTGGGTTCATGTCAGTAGTGCAATGGGTGGGATTCGAACCCGCGACCACAAGCGATCGCAAGTCCGATGCCCCAGCCATTAAGCTACCGCCGCATTAATAAGTTGTTATTATTACAAACTTTTTCTGCCTAGCCTTTTAGTGGAGGGCTTAATTTAAAAGTTATAGTTCCAATATGATTTACGTTAAGTAACCCTACGATAATTAAAATAATTGCAACAACTTTCCATATATCTTTTCTTGTATTTTAAAATGTAATTAAATTTCATTCATCTTCACGATAACGACTGTTTCTAAATTACAGATATATTTCTAAGTTATGAGTCTTAATTAAAAATGCAATCACAATTTAAGAAAGTAATCTAAATTGTTATAACTGATTCTAGATCTTTAATGCCTTCACATATGAACTTTAAATTCACTAACTTTCTTACATTATCGTATCACATAGCATCTCAATTTATCTTCGACAAAATTATTAATGCGGCTGTCAAAATAAACGGTTACTTGAATACATACTGACTATCTTGATTCTGTCTTGTAAACAGATGTAAAAAATAAATTTGTATCGTCCACCTGTCAAATTAAGATGTTTGCATTGTCACTTTCAAACGTAACTGTCAAAAATGAAATTGACCACAGATAATAGAAAGTTATTAGTATGTTTTTAATTGTGGTAATGTATTCAATGGATTTTTGTAATTGAGTAAGCAAAGACGACTCGAGTGTAATGTAATATTTGGTATTTTTAGTACTGCAAAGAATTGGCAGACTTTGAAGAAGCATTTGTGGAAGTCACAAATGCTTGTCCCATGCGGGAATCAAACTGCATAACGTCGCGCACGGTGATAATTGGCGTGATATTGATGAATTGAGATGATTGAAAAAATGTATTGACATGTCTGTCATTGTATAAGGCTGAATAGAAATTATTTGGGTCCTGCTTCGTTCCAAAGTCCATTTAGGCAAATTCCAACTAAACGGAATGAATGTTGTATGTACAATTTAGTGGGAAGTTAAAAGGAGTAAAAGTTTTATTTGAATACAATAAAAGGTTCTATAATATCAAAAATAGAAAATGAGCCATAAAATAACGAATGCACTTCCTCGCGTATAGGTTTTTATAAGCTGAAGGAACTAATGTATACTTTTATATAATAAGCAGTTACTACATGCATGCATAGAATTTCTAATTTTGTTATATTTTGTACACGTTTTCATTGGTAACTAGCGTTGCCCATCATCTGTTACTAGCTGCTATATTGATTAGTTTAACTTTGGGAGCTAATCTGTAAAACTACTCTTCAAAAGAGAACATTCAAATCTTGGCGATAAGCGCAATCATTATACTTCTACAGCATTCTTATCGTAATGTATAGTATTATGTGTGTAATACTGTTTTTTTGGATCCCGTACCTCAAAAGAAAAAAAACGGAACCCTTAAAGGATCACTTTGTTATCCGTCCGTACGTTCGTCTGTCAAGTTAGCCCAAATTTATATCAAATAAGTACTCAAGTCTAATGTCCTTTGGAGCTGAAAGAAAATACGCAATAAATAGAAAACCTACAGGGTACTTCCCGTGAACTTAGAATCTTGAAATTTGGTACGAAGCAACAGAAAAACAACTGTAAAAAATGAACAATCACGGTTCATGAGATACACCCTGGTGACAGACGAACGGACAGCGGATTCTTATAGGGTCCCGTTTTACGCTTTGGGTAAGGGGCCCTAAAATACTTTCTGTATACGAAGTCTGTGGGAAGTCGCGTGCAATGGATAGTCAACAAAGAAGAGGCAATCATGATATAATATCCTTAATTATGTCACTTCTTCTTCCTGATCATCTAATATTGTTTCTTATTAAGGAAACGTCAAGGAAGTTATTAAGCTATAATTTTTACCAGTTTATGTCAGGTCGGCTTACCAAGACGCATCCGCCATTTCTTTATTCCTGTCACGAATATTATCGCAATAAATATATAATGCAAATTATATTAGAGTTCGTTGACACTTTAATGCAAAATAAGTGGTAGATGGTGGCTAGACCTGTTTTAGGAGTTGTTATCAAATCTAGCTAATTATTTATTCAGCGACAAATAAATTGCAGTAAAATTCTATCAAAACTCACAAAATATGTTGGTAGACAAACTTAACAACTTAACAATGATCGAATGTTTTTGTAAATGGTGTCTTTTTTTTTTTATTAACGTGATACATATTTATATGTATATTGTGTTCTCATTCTTTAGTTCAGGATCAAAATATTTTTAGTCATAGTAGATCTCCTGTGGTACTTTCGAAACGTTAAATTATTCTCGTTGCGAGGTACCAAAACGTCATGGAATTTATTTTTATTTTATAAAATTTATTCATATTAACATACATTTTTTATCTTCTTTAAATATACATCATAAAGATTCGTTTCCCTATTCAATCCTTCCTGAATAGTGTTGCTGTTTTTCAGAGGCGCAACAAACTCCCTAGCAGATGTTAACACGCTTATTAAGCTGTAACATTCCCATTTTCAACAAATATTTTAACATGAAAACCATTCCAAAAATTCCAAAACCATTGACACTTTATAACACAGAGTACAATGGCTCCGTAATGTCATTTCAAAGCGTGTCACAGCTCAAAATGTTACTTATCGGGTCATTGCCACTGTATGCTAAGTGTGTCGTTATTTTAGGATCGGAATCTCAAAGTTAGCGGGCACCAAGCTATCTCAAGTATTTGTTGTGACTGCGATTTCTGTATGCATCTGGTGACTTGAATTTTGTGAATTTTGTATGGTGCTAAACGGATATTAGAAAGTATGATGGTGCATCTCTTGATTGAAAACTTTTAAACTTTTCGTGTGGACCTGTGAAAACATGTAGTATATATTATGTATTTTTGAATACGTAGGTTTGAAATTGAAAAAAAAGTAGACCCCAAGTTTGTTTTAAGATTTGAAATGTGGTTGTACTGCCGGGAACAGACACGCGAAGGAACGAGCATTTTTCCCCACGTTTGCTCACTGCAGATTGGCGATTCTAGACTCAATTTTTGGAATCCAGGTTTCCTCACGATGTTTCTTCACCGATTGTCAATGATGTCTAAGAATAATTAAGAAAGTACATATAGCTTTGGAAAAGCGATGTTGATACTGCCTGTACTGGGTCGAACCTGCAACTTTGTGCACACAAATCCGTTCATTGAACCGCTAGTCTACCACGACATTCGACGTACGAATGTTACAACTTATTTTTTTAATGATGAATTTAATTTAATCATTTAAATATAAAACAATGCTTACTAAAATTACTAATTAATATTGTTAAATAATTCAAATTAGTGCGATGATTATCAAACCAAAAAATCTGTTTTTGGCCACTAAAAAAATAACGCCGTTTCTACTTTATTCTATCAAGGAAACGGGATGTGGTCTTTTTTAGTTTCGTCTGTAATTTGACAGGTTTAAAAACTGTTTTAGACGCGGAAGTTTTTACTAATTGGCGATGATAAATTCTGTGGACGTTTCATCACCAAAAGTGTGCTGCCAGTGATTAATCGATGAGAAGGACAATTTAAGATAAAACGGACAGTTACCATTCATATGTCTTTCACTGGCCAATGGTAATTGATTTAACTGGAAACCTTTCTTAATGGTCCGATTCGGACATCAGTAGCTTGTGTTCGTTTATTTAGTTTATGTTTAGCAATATTAAATCAGCATTACGTAATTTATGATTAATATAACTGACATGTCGAACGCGATTGCCTTTGCAATCTGAAATCAAATTGAAGCGGTCACATCCATAAATTATCTAAACTAAAGGAATGTTTGTTTCATTATGATTAGGTTAATCGAATTTCATAGTTTGACCCCATCAGGTGGGAAGCTATTTATTATAGAGAATGTTAACGTCAATCAACTAAGAAGGAAATTTGGGTAGCAACAGATCGAGTTCCATCAGGAAAGCATTTTAATATCGGATGCATTTGTTACGTCGAAGCAAACCGTTCCTGTTTATTTATTGACCAAACTAATATCTCTGGAGGCAGATTTATTTTAGTGCTATACTGGATTATGTAACACAATTTGGTCGTCTACAGAATTAGATGTTTGGTCGAGTAGTCGCGGAAGCAGGTTTCCTGTCAGGTCCTCACGTAATAATGCACATTTGAGACGGATTTCTTCAAAAAGCTTTAAAAGATTTATAACTAGACGTGCAGAAGCAGGATTTATAGGCGCCATAGCTATGGTCTGTGATGTGTTAACTGGTGTTACGGCGTGTAACATATTCTGTTTTATATCTTCCGCATTCTTTAATTGATTCTATTTTTGTATTACTTTCTTTTATGGTGCGTTTTGATTAGATGTTTTAATAAACACTAGGTTTATCGCTTCCTGTACGTATGAGCATCATTTTTACACATTAACCTTATTATCTATAATGTTATATGTATACTCATGCCAAATAATTTACTAAAGGCAGTTGTAAAATGATCGTGATTTATTTCGGTTCTTGTTGATTCCATATTTTGATTTGCTTTCAATATTTTGGATCGTAATGTTTAATGTTCTTGAACACGTAAACAAAGTGCGTTCCTTTTACGTCTGCTGTTCCTCACATTTTAATGGCATTGTACATTTCTGTTACGTTTTAAACGTTCAATACTGTTAGCTTAAGAAATCCTTATGTTGAATTATACACCCAGCTGTTAAATGATGTCTCTGAAATTTCTGACCAGATTTGAAATGTTTTACGACTTCTGAACTTCCATTTAAATTATCAGTCTTCTCTTTTAGATTTCTAAAGATTAAAGATAGACATTAAAGGTGCTTAGTAAAATAATTTAAGGATAAAATATGTAGATTTATGGCAAACAGAAGCGTGTTTATGAATACTAAATAGTATGACTTTAGTAGTGGTCATAAAAATACTGTAGTTGATGATAAATCTATGACTTGTAATTTTAGGAGCACGATGAAAGTTGTGTCCTCATAAAGTGTTAATAGGTCTTCTATAATGACATGAGAAATGTTTAAGTTGGTGAGTATGACAGAATATTTATTGAGCAGAACTGATTAAAGATAAAATTTACATGATATTTATGGTGATATGCCCTAATCACTCAAAAAGTTTGAAAGTTCAACAGACATTTTATATGTAACATTTCTCAATAGTATGATAGACATGAAGACGATGGAAATTATGAATGAGAATAATCTATCTTGTGTGCCTTAATAAAGGCTTTAATGGTATTACTGATCTTGGCTTTGTTATACGACGTAGGCCCAAGATATCCCAAGTTTGACAACTGTACTAGAACATTGAACATTGCAATGATTGTATAAGCTCTGAATTGTTTTTGCAAATAATCTCATTGCGTCATGTTGCCAATACATTTTATTTAACTTGCCTTTCAAATGTATTTAGGTTAAATACCGACTTGATAAACGATACCTTAATGTTTCAGAGGTGTTTGAGCAATAGTTAAATTTTAATAAGTTTTGATAACATCGATTGATAAAATCTTCCATCTATCATCTATAATCTCTAAAATCTTTCATCTATTATATCAATGGAAGCGATGTGATGCGAATAAATAGTGATGATTTAATCATCTCGTCTTTTCTAATACTTCTAATTCATGCCACCATGTTTCAAGTTTACCTCCAATTTCTAAACTAGATAATAATAGGTTTTATGAAGCGGTGAACATATCAGGTACAAATCTCTCAAACATGAAGTAGTGCAATCATAATCGATATATTCAGACGGGTATAGACAAGATCTAACAAGGCGTTCGTTGTACGGTCGAGTAAGCATTGACCATTAATCTTCTTCGATTTTAGATAATTCTCTAGTTCTCGAGAGGAAAGCGGGCTTAATGTGAGCCTTACGGGGTTATAAGATGGCTACTGATATCGGTTATTGTTCCAAGTTTTCGTCTTTATCTGGTTTGTTTTCCTTTGTGGCAAGTTTGAGTGGTTGTGTCGTTTTCGTTATTGATGAGCTTTCTTCGAGGACACCAAGGACTTCTTTATCTGTGTCTATAGTGCTTCGTTTTATTTGTTTTACTATTTGGAATGTGTGTGGTTTAATGCTCTAGTGTCATGCATTTGGGTAATGGAATCGTTAACGGAATTTTATTTATCACTCCACTTGATTCTTACCTAGTCTTGAAAATTACTTAGACCATTAAGTATGGTACCTGCTTGGCACTATATGTAACAGCTTTAGACATGCTTTCAAAAGTAAACTTAAGTTCTACATTTAACAATAGCCTAAAGAGACTGATAGATGTTGAACTATTAAATGGAAACATTTCAACATTATGTAAGATGTAATCTATATCTAATGTTCTTGTTACGTATGGAATTCAATATGTTTGAGGTAACAATTGCTAACAATGTTTTGTGTTGTGAATAGGATTGCAAACTTTCATTTCGGCCATCTTGATTTATTAGGTTCCAATTAGAATTTGTTTGTTATTTTCATACTGATGTATGATGTATGAAGATTTTGCTATCTAAAAGATTACGCTCGAAATAAATTTAAGCTTTGGTAATTATACTCAAAGGAATTTCATCCTTAGTTATCTACTTGAAGCTTTTGTTTTAATATTGTTTTAAGTGTCAGTAAGAGCGTATTATCGTTTAGTAAGTTAGTTAGCGTGCAAAGCTTCTGAGCCGCTAGCTAGATTATAAATTACATACAATTGGTTTATTGAAGGTTATTTACAATTACGATCTACGTTAATACCGCTATCTCCAACCGATTCAATACAGTAATTCATTATCTTAAATGTTTATTTATTTTCAATACGTGTAGTTGCTAATAGATGCCATTTACGTATCTGATTGTTTTTAAGAATCTTGTGATCGTTATTTTTTTTAAAAGGTTATTGAAATAACTTTTTTGGAATAAATCAAACAAATTCGTTTAAAACATCCTTTAAAGCAGAGAAAGCTCCATTTATTCGTTTGGTTCTCTCAAAAGGTTTTATAATTTTTAATGTTACTCCACCAATGAATATTTAGTGATTTATAATTTTCGTCTAGGTAATAGGAACGTTTTTTTGCTATACCTCCAAAAAAAAAATCGGAAACCTAACCATTCAGTTATTTATTATCTTTGACTAGACAAATGAGTGGATGACGTGGCATCAAGTTGCATGTTTCTATGTGTCTTCATGGTTGTCGTCTCATAACATTTTGTAATAGTGGCCCATCATGATTTATCAATACCTAACTTGTCACTTATGTCGTGTACGTTATGTAGTCTCACCATTCAAGACAAGTCATCGCGGGTTGTCCTCAATAGATTAAACGAATTAACATAACTAGTCATGGATCAATGAGGCACGAAGGAAATCGATTGGCAAAGAATAGTAACATATTTTTGTATCTTAAGTTAATCATCGAAAAAATTACAAATATTTTAATCGGGAAATATATGGTCATGGAAGGATGAATTGATGTTTGGATAAATGTTACCGTGGATGAATTTACAGTAATATTTTAGAGCTTGAACATATTCAAGCTCTAAAATATTACTGTAAGTCAATATAAGGGAAAAACCGCAGGGCATAGAAGTTCTGACTCTCTAGTGCTTGTCAATACTAGTTCAATAAAATGTATTTGTAATTTGTCGTTCAGTACATAATAAATTATGACATTGAAATCTGCGTCATAGCGATGCACTGTGAAGACAAAAATCTGACAGAAATATGAGAGAACATTATGTGGCCATGTCCGACAGTGGCACAAAAAGGCGGCAAATGGTAAAGCCGATTATGTGTTTTACCACACCTAAGGCTATAAATATTATACATATCTGTTGCATTAAATCATACATTTGTGACATCATGCTCTGTCTAGTCCTTGATTAGACTTGGACGACTTTACAAATTGCAATAAAAGTTTTTTTTAATTATTCAATCAAAATACTATAATTTACTTCAATGTATAAGCAATCAACTTTTGTTAAATTTACTAGTCTAATAGTTTGAAGACTCTTATCTACCTGCAACTTAGGGGCCAATTCCAGTATAGCATTTCATAGACGAGTAGATACTTCTCATCAGTCTATCTCTGCCTGTCTCTTTCGTAATCAAATGTAAGAGTAATTTCCACTATTTCCATTCCAAAGATGTGTTAGTATCATTATGTAGTGCCATCAGAACTTCCACTTATGTGTACATCTATGACATTTTCGCCAGCAAAAACACTGCGTTTGTAGTTCCGTCACCTGGATGTATGGGCCCCATAATGTTACAAACAATGAACATGATTGGATGCGGTTTGCGACACGACTTAACTATTGTGAAACAGAAGTATCTGGTTGCATTTGATTGATTTAGAAAAATGGGAACACAAGATAATGTTACAGGTAGGATTTCTTAATTTTCTGTTTGAGTTTGTTGTATTTGTTTAGGAGTTAGACGCTGATATCTATAATGGGTTACTTTAAAATTAAGGACACTTCACTTCCTTCTCAATAAGAAGTTAGGAGTATATAGAAATACAGAATAGTATTTGAGAATGAACTTGGGTTTTTTCTAAAAGGACGGACTCAACTGCATTTCGTTTTTAGAAAAATCAAAATACCTCACGGGTCGTTCACGCGTTTATAACTCGATTGCTTGCCTTTGTATTTCTTGCATATTTTTACGATATATAAGTATCTTTTTTTAAGGCAAGTCAAGTCCAAACGTAAATTAAAACATCGCAATTTAATACCAACATAATTTTGCGCATATTATTCACATGATTCTTATGAATAAACATAAAACGCACGTAACATTGAAGCTGACGAGCATGCTTATGTAATTAGCTTTATTATCGCTCGGTAATAGAATAGGACAGCTGGCAATATCAGAAAAAAGCCTACCTGGCGCAGGCGCAGAACAAGTGGATAACCTTGCCGCTTGCGGTCTCTTAAACCACTTACCACAACTAAAGCTAAGCTATGGAAATTAAACACAACAAAAATACAGGATTATTTTTTACTAGCTGTTGCTCGCGGCTTCGCACGCGCGTAAAGTTAAGAGTAGTAAGTAGTAAAGGATAGATAGATGTATTCTGTGATTTTCAAAGTAAGGAGCAATTATATTTTTCATAAAAGATTATGGCGTTAAGATAATAACCAATAACACCATTTTAAAAGTTTGGATAAACTTTTAAAATGGTGGCAGCTTTTTGGTCAGACGAAACTTGAAAATCATTGACACGAAAAGATGAAGAAGAATCACATACATTGCTCCGAATTCAAAGAAAGTAGCTAAAGCTCTTGTGTTATGGAATCAGAAACAACGAAAGTACCACTAACACCCAGACTCGACATAATGTAGAAAAGTGATTTTCTACATCGACCCGTCCGGGGATCGAACCCGGGACCTCAGAGCTGGCGACACCTTGAAAACCGTTGTGGACGCCACTCGAACACGGATTTCATCGTACGTAAAGATATGTTTTAGATGGTCATTTATTTGTATCGATCCAGAAACCCGTATATGAAAGGCATGGCCTTATCTTTAAAAATAAAGTCCACAATATAATACCTTGCAACCCCTCAAATCTCATGAAACCAAATCTTATCTCTCTCTTTGAAAATGACGAACTTCCTAAAAAAACTTCCAATCACTATTGCACCCCCTTTGAGGGTAGATTTCTAAAATCTCGGGAATACGTCTTATTTATTTCTAACTCATAATCCTATGAAATTTAATGTGCCTATCTATGAAAACTACACAATTCATATACCTACAAACTTCCATCCTATTTTACCCTCTTAGGGGGTAGATTTTCAAAATCGCTGAAATACGTCTTCATTTATTTCTATCGAGAAACCCGTTTACGAAATTTCATGTGTCTATCTTTGAAAATACCAAACTTCCCATACAAACTTTCAACCCCTTTTAACTCCTTTAGGGGTTGAATTTCGAAAAATACTGAAACACGTGGTTTTTAATTTTTTACCAGAATGGTAACCACAAATTTTTATGGTTTAAACTACAAAAATGACGATTTTCCATACAAACTTTCATCCTCTATTTAAGTCCCTTAGGGGTCGATTTTCGAAAAATAATGAAACACGTCGTTTTTAATTTTTTACTAAATTGTTATCTACCAATTTTTATGGTTTAAACTACAAAAATGACGATTTTCCATACAAACTTTCATCCCCTATTTAAGTCCCTTAGGGATTGATTTTCGAAAAATACTGAAACACGTCGATTTTAATTTTTTACCAGAATGGTAACCATCAAGTTTCATGGTTTAAACTTCAAAAATGACGATTTTCGATACAAACTTTCATCCCCTATTTAACACCCTTAGGGGTTGAATTTCAAAAAATCCTTCCTTATTCCTTGTCTACATTATAAAGGAAACCTCTGTGCAAAATTTCAGCTTTCTAGGTTCAAGGGTTTGGGCTGGGCGTTGATGAGTCAGTCAGTCAGTCAGTCAGGCCTTGTCTTTTTATTTATATAGATGGAGTGCGTATATTCAACGAGGTAATCAGGTGCATACAACTGAACAATTTTTCCCAAGGATCATAGGTCGAAATCTTAAAATTGAACATCAATTTTTCAAAAATATACATTCGATTACTAATACGTATATCTTTTTACTCACCTCTCCGCATGTTTGTCGGTTACTGTGCCAAAAGGTACCATCAGTAACCATTTTCAGTTATCAGTCAGCTTTCTTGAATATCCATTCAGATCTTTTGAGCCGTTTAGCCGTAAATATGCAATAAATAGACTTATTGTCAAACACAGTACCTTTCAAATATATGATACTAGTATTTAAGGATGGTCTTAATTCCTCTCGTAATAGCTCCGTAACTATACAGTGAATAAATGAATAATATACAGTGATTAAAAAAGCTCGTTAAATGTCGTCGTTTTTACGCAATTGTAAAAAAAGTATCTTAAATCATTTCATAGTTCATAAATTCTCTTATATAGAGGATGAGTATGTGTTATATTATGCTTATTTAATTGAACTAAAATGTTTATTCATAAAGTTTTTTTTTCTAGCATCATGTTATTTTTAAGACCAATTATAATTTAATGTTGACGCGTCTTTGTCTTTAAATCTATTTTCAGCCTCATAAAAAGCCTATATGAAGCACCTTACGTTAGTGGGAATTTAGGTCCAAATATAGATACAGCTGCCCTGTAATTATCTCCTTTGGTGATAACAACACCTGCCTTACCCACGTTGTTTATAATGCAGATGGTAGTTGGTACCAAATTCAATGCCAGACATTTATGGACGGTACAAATTCTACAGACCATCTTAGAAATCAATGTGGTGTAAGAACCACAAAAAAGATGCTTATAAATTCTTAAGTAGGGGATACATTCTTGTAAGTTTTGCAATATTGATTATTTTCTACTTAAAAGGGGGTTATAATGGGTTCAGTGAAGGATAATAAAAAGTAATAGTAGAAACTTACACATATATGTGTCTCCTAGCCATAGCTGAAGAGTACTTTTTAGTAAATATTGCATCAGACGATTACAAGATAGCAGAAAACGTGAAAGTAATAAATAAAAAGGTATTTTTATGGCTATAAAGATCAACGTAATTGAACTGGAGTATTCACTTTAAATTTAAGCAAAACAGTAATTGTTGGGAATTTGAATTGAATCAAGATGATGCCGATTCAGCTTAAGTCAGAGAAACGAACGACTTTCGAACTGAGGTGATCGTAAGCTTGAAAACGAAACTTGCAATCTCAACGATATTAGCCAAGACATCAAAAACAGTAATTAATTTTAGGAAGTGATTACTAAAGAATTGGCAGAATTAATAGCGTTAGTAAAGAAAGTTGATGAAGCAAAAAAATTAATTTAGACAGCCTTGTTCGAACTAGGTCCACATTGTTATTACATGTTATAGAAAGCTTTTTAATCTTCTTTGTTATAAGTAAATAATAAATCAAGACCATGAGTAATGGAACAAACAATGGACAATCATGTTAAAATTAATTCTTAGCTCAGGTCTTTTCATACGATGACAATGAATTTAATTAAAGCCTTGAAAGCGGTTTTGAATATGTTGATTTCTTTGTTTTAGATTTAGTAAAGAGAAATAAAAATAGTTTTACTTCTAATCTATCATGATTAGAAGTCATACTGTTTTTATTATGAAACTAAAGATTAGATGTTTGCCGGTGTAAATGAAAATGTTAGGAAAAATTAAAAAGTACCAAAATTATCTGTTTGTATTGAAAATTAATTTGCAAAAAAAAAATTTAATTTACATAGTTGCGCAGCTGAATTTCAGCCGCGTAAGTTTCGCACTTATGTCTTTATATCAGCCGTATACGTCCGAACGTAACGCCAGCCGAGGAACTTAGTAACTTAGTGTGTTTTGTCAATAAGTTATCGCAAATCTTTGGACTGGTTTAGACCATGTTGTAGTAGCTTTTATCTACGTAGGAGTTCATTCAAATAGGTTACGAGTATACGGAAGGAATTCAAACAAAGAAGGTGTAAATGTGTAGCTCTAGCACTATTATCTAGTGCTTGTCTATCTGAGCAGCTGCCGGCGTGATAATGATATGGTAAGCTATCTCAGGGTACTGTTGTAACGAATGCTTCAAATTGAACATCTACTTAGCTGTGGAGGCGTGTTGCAAAGTTAATAGTGGATGTAGGTACTCTTGTATAATATATGGGAGGTTTTATTTTTGTTACTTTATATTTTTTAAATAATGATCTTCGCAATGAGGAATTGAGGATAGGTTGGTGTCGTTATCCCTTCCTTCTCATTCGGTCCCTCATTGTCAAAGATTGTATGTCTGATCTTAGACCTATTTGTTTGTGTTTATACAGTTTGCCGAATAACATTTTTCCTTTAAGTGAGTACATTCCTGGTTTATTATTCTTTTGATTTCATGCATTTTTCGTCTACACATAATCGCAATGCAGTTAGTAAAAGGTAAAGCCATTATGATAACACAAACTAAGGTAGTAGATGTACATATTTTTCCTAAGAAGCTTCCCGTTTCTGTGTAGGTATTTAAAAGTCAATTGACCTGAGATTTAATTCTAAAGGTTTATTGCATCTACAGTATTACGAGACGGTAAACAGTAATGTTCGCTACGATTACATATCAACGGTAACATACAGGAAGCAAGCTCACGTGAATTTAACGGTGTAAGAAATCAAGACGCTCTTCTATTCATCTGTCGTACAGCCTCCCACATAAATACCATATTTATATTACCTACTGTATTTCACAGAGCATAGGGTTCATTTTCGTGTTTCGTTGTTACATATTTGTGTGGTGGACTGTACGTGTATATTGCATGCGCTCCGTTTGAACTTGTATCAGTTATGTCAGGTTTTTCTTTAGATTACGTATTGTTATGTTACCTGTTCCAAGTGTGAGATTTCACATGATATATAAGATGACTACCGGATTTACACGACAGCCGTTTTTATCGACTGATAGACTTGCGGCTTCTGAAAGGTTTATCAACACAAAAGTTTGCAAAGCACTAAGTCGAGGCCCTAACTAAATTACCTTATAAAGATAAAAAAGGTAGTTTTTTGCACTTTCGCGATAGGTTGATTTTAACATCAAATAAAAATTATCTGTCTTACCTTTCAGCAAGTGGGGGTTACGATGGAGTGAGATGACTTTTAAATAATGTTAAGGTATTAACACAAGGTTACACCTAGGCGCTTCATGCAAAATACGGTATTCAGCTAAATCCGGTAAGACTGGAAGCTGACTCCATATAGCTTGGGAAAAGACTAGGAGGTGATGTACAACTAAGTTTACTCTTACTGAAGTCCTGTAGTTATCTTACCAATGTTTCGCTCCCGTGCCACGCAATTTGGAATTATGTCTATTAATTTCGACTCAATTGGAACTGGAACTAGTTGATAGTGATACCTAATCAACACTTAGTAAATTAATACAACATTTAAATGCTGTCGAAACCGACAAAATATTAATCTTAACACTTTGTTTTGCTATAATTAACATTGAAATTAATTTTGTCACAGCACAACCAATAATTGCTCTAGAATTTTAATATTTATTATTATGTTTACTACCGGTTATCGTTAATGAATTTTTAATTATTAACACATTTGGAATCCGTATATTAAGCTATACCTAATTTCTAATAGAAAGCATTTCCTAAATTGACTATAAATTAAAGAGGAAAAGATACAGGTCGAGAAATTTAATGAAAAAAAAATAATAATATTAGTACGCTTATTACTAACTAACTATTACCCTCGATTTCGATCGCATTAACTTTACATACTGTAATTATGTTAATGAATTTTAAGATTCAACCTATGTTTCTTAGCCAAAGTGGTTCAGTTTTATGCACCTGATTATCTCGTTGAATAAACGCACTCCTTTTAAATTAATCCTGTATCTCTTTTCCCTTAGATTTTTCTTGCACTTACACTTACAAACTTTTCTCTTAAGAATATGAATGAAACAACTATACAAAAATGTAGGTGCACAGCAGAGTGGTTTGCTATTTTAATCTTCGCTATAAGGCTCTATAAGTATGAAACAATAGCTGGTATATTGACCAGGCCACGTAACCTTGACCCCGTGCACACTGCACGACCGTATGTCGTTGAGCAACGCCACACAACAAGCGATGTGCGATGAAGTAAACATGTTAATTAAATATCATTGAAACCCTCGCCCTACGCTACCAATTACTATTTGTTCCCAAGTTACCAACCTTTAAAGTGATGAAATATCGTTAGGATTGCGCAGACCGTGGCAAATGTTTGACGAATACGTAGCCTTGTTTATTCAATTCAATTAGTAGCGATTTTTATATTAATTAATGGAGAGAAACGAATTTATATGGTATAATGGAGGAGGTTCATATTAAGCATGTGCAGTTTCAAAATATTCGGCATATTCTTGCTTGGATTTGTCTTGTATGATTTTCCAAATGCGTTTAGGATTATTTATGTTGTTCACTTCGCTTGTGTCCATTTTTCATTAAACTATTAAAAAAACTGCAATTAAAAACATGACCCTTCTTCTGGGGTATTTTTTTTAAAGCTTTCTAGCAGTGTGGGTTGCTTGTGTTACTATAAGTACATTTTATAGTGGGTTTACCTCAGTAGGGTGGGATTCGAACCGTCAATCACATGATCACAAACCCGACGCCCTAGCTTCAAAAGAAGGGTTACTTTTTCACATCTACGTGACAAAAACTACACCGGGCTACTAATACTGTCTTGTACTTGAGTTCAATATTCATTATAATACGACTTTGAGAGCCCATTACGTAAACACACACTTAATAATAAGGTATTAATGTCCCTCACTATATAATCACAGGTTCATCCATTAATTCCGTTTTCTGATGCACCGGCTTGCCTGACTGACATGAGAACATCTCTAATTACAAATGCCGGCCGCGTTAATCTAACAATCTTTAGATAAACATCTACTGTAGCTGTCTCTGTTTAGGAGTACATGACTTTTTATATGAGAACAATATAGTTTCTTTGTTTTTATAATACACTTTTTTAAGAACAAATGAATAATATTTGAAAGTGCAAGCGTATTTTTTGTGGTAACACTACTCTAGTGGCAAGTCCAAGTTCATTAAGGTTTCCTTTATCCACATTTTATTAAATTATCGCTTATTAACCTGCTTCTAAAAAGGAGGAGATCCTATATTCGACCTGTATACTTTTTTATGATTAAAATTAAGTCTGTCGAAATATTATAGTCGACTGATGGAGTGAAAAAAAACCCGGACTTTAACGATGAAGTTTAAAAATACAATAAACAAACGTTGGCCCGTTCTTTGAATAAACCGAGCAAATAGCAGGCTTCGTCGGAATAGTGTCGTTTTTCAATGCATCGGCTTATCGTTACGGTTCGACGAATTGTTTGCTCATTCTTTTATCAGGCTATTGACTTACCTAATATTTAATAGTATTATAGTTTATAGCTCTACAAATACATATTACGGACTTTTTTTTGCTTTTTGAAGATGCAATTTAAATAAAGTTTTTTTACAGGGTTATTTTCATATATCACTGTCAAACTGCAGAGCGGTTCAACAGACATATTCTTGACATTGCAAACATAGTAGTATTAAAATATAGTGCCACATAATCCCGATGACGGCGTCGGTTGCTGTTGTTGAATTTAGTGTCAACTCATTAGAATTTGTATGGTTTCTAGGATAAAAATACTGGCCTCATCTAAGTGTACACGGAGTTAATTAAATCTTAATTTCAGATAATTTTATATTTAAGCTATACAAAATGAATTTAGCAAAATATTATTACTTTATTAGGCCGGTTCAGATAAACGCAAGATAATCATTTTTATATCCAGAACAAAAAAAAATGTTTGCCGTGGTGAGCCATTTACCCGTTTGTCCCCTATTCTATAAAAAAACACTCGACATTTTCCCATTAAATAGTACTCACATACATCGAATCTTTACAACCCAAGATTACAGTGTTTTAGAAATTCTAGAAACCAGTCGGAGATATTATGGGCAGGTACTATTCCCATGGTTATGAGCTAAGAATCCAGTTTCTTTGGTGCATTCGGCCGACAATCTGCATATCCTTTAATTAGAGTTGTTATGTAGATCGACGAGAATATGCAACTGTGGGATCCTAGGGGGCAAACGAGTGGTCATTGAAATAACTTATCTGGTATTTACGTAAATTATAAGTTAATGTTAACATTAACTAGCGTATTTTAAAGAGTTTTTCTGATCAACACAATGTACATTTTCAGTGATCTTTAGAATTTTATGAAAAAATTTTTTGTACATTGTGTTGATCAGAAAAACTCTTTTCGTTTTCATTTGTTCTTAAAAAAGTGTAAAGTGTGAAAAACTCTAGTGTCAAAACTTTGGAAATCTAAATTAGTAAGTACTTCTATAAAATCTGTTTATACAATCTTTTTATTTTATTATCTTATATTCATTTCCAAACCTGCTACTTGTTCGAAAACTCTATCACAAAATTAAATTAGCTTTTTTTGCGTTTCGATCTCTACAAAAAGATCAATAAATGATCCTTTGACCCCTTCTAAATTGTTTTGAGTAATAAAATTGGATTCTAATGGATACACATTAGAATCCAATTTTATTACTCTAAACAATTTGTGGTTCCATAAACCTGTGGGGTCCAGGATGTTTGACGTGTAATTACGAACCAGTTTTGATAAGATTTCCTCTAAAAGGTTTGATAAAATGTTTTGAAGAAAAATGCAAATATTTAAGTGAGAACTCAACGGATGTACCTACTTTACCGCTTTCAATTACGATACTTGTAATTACTGGGCTATTTTCGTTCAAAAATACTTATCCATAACAAGTTTTTCTTGAAAGACATTCTTCTTTTCTGTCAGTTTCGAATGATATAGTTCTGCTTATGTATATACTAGCGGACCCGCCTTCGCAAGGGTAGCACACTTATAAATGCCTATAATAATACACAAAAACCTTCACCTTGAATCTCTCTATGTATTGCTGAAAACTGCATTAAAATCCGTGACGTAGTTTAAAAGATCTAAGCTTACCGACTGTAGGAGCAACTTTGGTTTATATTATATTTCCATATTATTATATCATATAATTAAAGCTTTAAGACGCAGTAGTGTTTGGTTTTGGCTTTGCTTTCATTATTTATTGTAGGTATTTATTTTTATTATCTTTACGAAAGTATTACATCAAATGGAGTCTATCTGACGAGAAAACGTTGAAAACAGAAAATACGAAATCTTGATATTAAGTCTGGAGCAGACATATGAATTTTGGTTTGGTCTTGAGCTAGAGACAGTAAATTTAAAAAACCTTTCTCTACCATTATATATGTTGGTGTTTATAATAGATTTAAAGATTCAATATTGTTCCTTTTGGTGTTCTATTTCAATTATACAAAAGCTCTTGATATAAATTATCATAATTTTATTACTCCTGGAGTCCGACTTTAGTTCTTTGTTTACCCTCACCTGACAGCTTGCGTTTCTAGCTATTTATAGTAAAATGTCTGCTTTAAATAAAATTAATCTCTAAATAAACTTAAACTCACAGCTTTCTCGTTCCGGAGTCGTCTACAAGATCTGTTTTCCTTAATTTATATAAACATTGCATTAAATCAAGATCTAAAGATCACATTCCTTGCTCCTCTTTAGGAATGCAACGTTCTCGGCTGTTTGAACAGTTACTGTGCCCGTATTTGGTTTAAAAGAATTCAGGTTGATTTTTTTAATTCACGTTTGATACCGTTCAACTTATTATCGTCTTATTTTTATTTTTATTTTTGTGATATTAATTTATCAGTTAGATCGATAGTACCACTATCAGCCACGTAATCGTCAGATATCCACAAATTTACTTATCTCTCAATATCTACGTCAAGAGCTCAGATCGATGTACACTATCAGCGCTATTAAACGTGTGGTGTGTAATCATTGCGTGCGTCCACGAATGTCATATCTCGAGAGCCTTGTCCGGTTAACTTGTCCATGTTTGTAACTTGCATGCAAGTTTATTCGCAACTTAGCAAGTTATCCGATTTAAAAATCGCCTTCGTGGTGAGGTTGTTGTGTTGTGGCGTGCGGTTTCGATTCGGTCGGGTAAAAGTTTGAAGTCCATTCGTTCGTTTAGATGCGTCGCGTGGTTGCGCACGGCGTACGGCGCCTCAGTTTGCTAGCGCTGCCCGCGCGGCTCACTCGTGTGTATAAGTTCTCGCTGACGCAAACCGTAAACCGACTTTCCGATTCGAATTTGGAACGTTTCCGACCGGTAAAGTTGGTTTAACTGTCGCTTTTAAGCGAACAATTTTGCGACCGCCTAAATTTCGCATTGCGATTTGGCAGTGCGATTGCTTCACTCTGTTACGCTACCGTCTTAACAGATAACTGTGAAGAAACGTGTTCAAGCTTCAGTGTGGCGAGGTAGGCAGATTTGTGCTCTATCAGTGTTGTGGAAACGAGGATGTGATTTGTGAAGTGCTAATTCTGCTGTTCGTTCAGACTTACGATACGTTTCACTGAACGTGATACAAAAAGTGGTTTTGTTATCGAGTTAATGTGACTACCGGAGTATTGATACGCAGTGCTTTCCCCCTGTCCAGAGCTTGATTTATGGTAAGTCAATCGGTTCACTTGTTTTAGAGCTAGGATTTATGGTCGACAGCGATCACTCGAGATTTGTTTGTTATTGGCCTTGTTCTTCTAACTTAGACTAAGTGAACATCTGAAGGATTAACGATATATTCGTTACACATGGGTTAACAATCAAACCGGTTGGCACACGTGATGATATAAGAATTAATTCAATGACAATTCGTGTAGACTTCCGTAAAAGGCTAGGCAAGGCGGTGAGCTCTTAAGGCGCTATAGCACTCGATTCCAAACGGAAACTTAAATGCTCTGACATTGAAACCGTGAAGAAGAAAGCGACATTAATAAGTTTATTACCAAACTGGCACGCATATTCATCACGCCGAAACACCGGCACTAAAAGCTTACAGCATTTGATAATTAATATGAGAATGATTCGACAATTTGCTCTTCGATAGTGGGTCACGCTATTAATTAATTGCGGATCAGAGAACACGTGGGACCGGCATTGTGCGCGAAATAAACTGGAACTTGAGAAATCCGTTCACTTTTAATATTATACTGATAATAAGAATCTCATAAATAAAATGTAAAATGTCAGAACTGTAAGAATTGGGAATTAACTGACAGAAAGTTGATGTTGGAAGTAGAACCGGAAGAAATATATTATTAAGTTGAAAAGTTGAAGTTGGGGAACTAGACAATCCTACAAATATTAAAGTTGAAGACGTAAATATTATAAAACTAACCTATAGAAATCTTATAAGAATGTATAATCAGATAATACAATTGATGAATCGCGTAATTAGGCACATAAGTGGAAAGGAAGTTAGGTACGGTTCTGAGCATATTTTTGTTTGAACTACAATCTATGAATGACTATGAACCTTTTCGAACAGACCACTACAGTCCTAGAAAGTTTAAATAACATTGTGCGGATATGAAATACAACATTCTAAATGTCAGCACCAGACATAACATTGGTACAGTAGATAGAAATGAAATAAAAATTACGATATTGCCTCTACATTACAGTGGTCTTTCCTACTTTTTCCTGAGTATATATCTAGTTCTTTAGGCAGAATTTGTACCTATCATAATATTATTGTACCTACCCATGAGATAAGACCAGAATTTTCTTTCCAAAAATATAATAGATATCAACTCTAAATAAGTCCGTCGACTTTAGGGGCCCCTCACAATGAGTAGAGGCTTTTCTGTTAATATTCTAATTAGATTGTGTATTTAAGTGTATCCTATAACAAATGTTACGGTTAACCACAAAACCCTGTTTAGCATTAGACAGGGTTCTACAAACACCATAACAGTACATTTCCCGATTTGTAAGGACTTAATTCTATTAAAAAATATATAATACCGGCGTATAAACGTCCCACTGCAGGGCACAGGCTCTTCGCATATAGAGAAGGGATGAGCATTGATCACCACGCTTGCTCATTGCGGGTTGGCGATTTCAGAATCCAGGTTTCCTCACGATGTTTTCCTTCACCGTTTGTCAATTATCTCTTAGAATGATTGAGAAAGTACATATATATATAACTTTGAAAAAGACACATTGGCACTTGCCTGGGTTGGAACCTGCAACCATGTGCATGTGAATCTGTTTATTGAACCGCTAGACCACCACGACATTTAAAAAAATCAACCTTTTTTTTGGACACCGCTTCCCATGAATCTTTGAAAAGGGCGAATACTAAACTGAACTAAATTAAAAACCCTTTATATCCTACTTCTAAAGTTCGCTAAAAATCGTGCAAAGGTCTGCAGACGTTAGAATCCCAGATTTATTAGCTGAATGCCCTAGAGAGTTTGACCTAGGCACAGATTGAATTGTAGTCACATCGGCTCATTGGTCGTGACCCTTACATCACGAGCCCACAAATATAGAGTCGTGATACACACCCATGTGTTTTATGAAGCTTGGTGTATTGTTTATTATCACGCTTATAACTTACAAGGATCGGCAGAAGTATGTGATCACACCGATATGGCGCCCATTGATATAACAGGAATTTGTAGCTATACTATCGCGTGTCTAAAATCCACTAGTGTCGCTTATGGTCTAGCTGGCTATTTTGACCAATTGCCGGCCAGTAGCTTGTCTCTCATTGGTGAAGAATGACGGATAAACCTTATGCGACACTAGCAAACCTAGCGCATTTTTGATACGCGATAGTCCCATTGATCGCGATCGACTAGCAATGAATACGGAAAGGAGACGTAGGTAAAGGAACTTGAATATAATAAGCTCAAAAACCTTATTTATGTAGAGTAGGTACGAGGTTAAGTTGATAAAAACTACGTAATTCCTAATGAAGAGTTGACCCTGGATTAACAGAGTTACTAGGGGTGACCACCCCTGGTTCTAGGTCCAGGTTTGTTATTTTGTTTCTTGATCAGATTTCCAAAATAAAAGTCAGCTATATTCCTTTTTTTGAAATATATAATCTTCTGAAAATAATCTGAGTATTCTGTACACAAATCTTAGAAAACAATAAAGTTATTCTTGGATTCTTCAAGACAAACTTTTCGCTATGTGTATACCTACATATTTATGCTCGTGACTGTACCTACCTACCTATGGATAGTATAAGGAAATTGTACTCGACTCACTCTTTTACTATCAGGTTTGTTAATTAAACAGAATATGGGTCAGTAGTGAAATATCGTAATTCTTTAAACAAAACTAGTAACAGTAAATTAGGTTAAAATGCTTTTAAAAAATAAAGAACAAAATACACTGATGGATTAAGTACTGAACCTTTTTAATTTTTATGTTACGACACGGGGAATAACGGGTACTTTTTCATGTATTTTTTACAAATATTATTATTAACATCATAGCATATTGTATGTTTGTAATCACATTTTTAGATAAAAACAAAGATCTATCGAAATTCTTTATACAAAATTATGCAAACATATTTTAATGCTTTTAACACGTAGCTTTACGTAAGTTTTCAGTTCATTATTTTAATTATTATCAAATGGCATGCACAACAGTTTACACTAAAGTGTTGCATTGCACAGTTAGAAGTAAAATAAACAACTTGTAAAGAAAAGAACAAAAATCCACAAATGGTCCAAGTCTCGGTGTTCTTTGTGCATGGGATTTGAATGTTAGTGAAACCAACGACACAAGGATTAAATTCCTTAGTGTGGGAGTCGATATTTTCTTAAATGAATAATGTGCTATTTATGTATATTCCTGTGGGTAACACGGTAATAAATGCATACTTATATATAATAATACTAAAAACTTCAATCTGAAATCAAAAACCTCCTTGTATAACTCTTTATTGATAAAAAACTAAAAAGATCTAAACGTACGGACAACAGGAAAGAATTAGGTTTATACTATGTAAAGATATAAAATATATGCCTTTTAACTGTCATTCTTTAATCAAACGTTTAAGGATAATGATCAGCTAGGGTAAAGTACAGAAAAATCCGATCTCGGGTTATCACGCAATGTACCAGGTACACACGGATGCTGCCATCTTCATGTTATTCTCGTGGGAAGTATATAATAACAAAACAAAATTTCTCAATAAATAACATAAAACATATTTCTTGTAATTGCGCTAGTCACGATAGAGTTTTTCTATAAAATCGATACAAATTACAATGTCCTTGGTTCTCGGTCATCAATCCTTTTGTTATTCTTCATTTATATACGTAAATGCATGCAGTTGTAGTGTAGAAACACAATGGTTGTGTTGAATAAGCTGGTTCATGTCTCCACAGTTTATTGTACAATGTATTATGTAATCAATTGTATTTCTAATGATGTCTGTAGTTATGCTAAGTAATGAGTTTGTATAACATTGTTGTATGGAAGTTCAACTGTAACAGATTTGTGTTGTAAGATAAATCTTATAATATCGGCCTATATGCCCCACTGCTGGGCACAAAAGCCTTTTCTCTATAGAGAAGGAACGAGCATTGACCACCACGCTTGCTTATTGCGGGTTGGCGAGATCAAACTGAACTGAAGCGGCGGTAGCCTAATGGCTAGGGCGTCGGACTTGCGATCATGTGGTTGCGAGTTCGAATCCCACCCATTACACTACCGACGTGAACCCACTCGTAACACAAGCATCTTAGCTTAGCACGAGGGGTTAACGAGATTACTAGTAATGTGCGACCCACATTGCTAGTAATCTTTAAAAAAAAAAAAAAAAAACTTATTTTATTATTTTTTATTACATGGTTTGTTATTATAAATGCCCAATGTTAAAACTATGTCAAAATTCGTATATTTTTTAAGGTTTTGTACCCAAAGGGTAAAATGTCACCCTATTACAAAGACTCCGGTGTCCGTCAGTCTGTCACTAGGCTGTAGGTATATCATGAACCGACATAGTTTGATAGGTAGTAATGATGGCAGTCAATCTCGGACTTCAATGAAGTAAAATAACAGCTACGGATATGTTTTCAATAAAAACAAAATATGCATGAAGTTTAAGAGAAAGTATTTTCATGTGCAAATGTCTAATTCTGTGAATTATTTGTTATTGTCATTATAGTCGAAGGTGAAAATAAAATATTACTACTTTTACTTACACGACGTATTGCAGTTATTGATATATTTGTTGTATTTCAATATTGACACATGGTAAATTATTATGCATGTTCAAACTGCTAAGTTTCAATCATTATTTATATTTCTTGTGTATTGATTAGTAGATAAAGAAAAGTTTTTTTAAAGCTGGATTTTGTAGTAGTGGTATTAGTCAAATTGTAAAGCTTCGCCGGCCAGCTATGTTCTAAAACTAATTATTTTGTCTGTTTTTGTTGTTCAATAAACTTATTTATCATAGAAATTATGTAGCATAATTTTGACTTAACCGTTAGTATTTTTGCATAAAAAAGATAATAATAATAATAAAAAATCTAATTTCTTGAATTTAAAATTTACAAAACATCGTAGCAACACGTCTTATAATTTACAGAAATTATAAACCTAAAAGGAAAAAAAAAAACAGTTTATAATGACATTCGCTGTTTTAAAATTATCGTTAATAAGTCAAGGTGTAAAAAATTAGAACTTAATTAACAATGACTTTTTTCATCTTCCCATTGTTTATTATAATTACTATGTTAATGTATTTCTTACGCGAACTACGATTTCCTTATTCTAGCTTGATCTATAAACGGGGAACATGTTAACGTATGCAATGTGAATTAAGTATAGTCAAAGAAGTACATTCATAAAAAACACTTGAAAATAACTTAATTCATTCTATATTTTTTATTGATACGTTTAATGTACAAGGCTAATGTATTAATTAGAATAAGTGATGTAACAAGAGTTTTATACGCAAAACGCATATATAACTCCATTTAAATATTTTATAACAGGCAGTCAAGCGTTAGCGCTATATTAAGTACTTACGTAAAAACTGAATCTAATAGATGTCACTAATAAACAAAGTATAAAGTCTATTTGGCCGGTATTACTAACTATATATTTACTCCATTACTGTATCTAGACCATTTTGAGGCATGCGACGTAGAACGAACATAAAAAATCGTTGTTAAAAATGTTACCAATATATACACTTCCGTATGTTACACCGGCCGTGGTCGCAAGCAGACTGACTCGGCCGAAACGTCAACCCTTAAAAGGTAATTGCATGAATTCGCGTTAATTCCCGTAACGTAATTTATTTATAATCATGCAACGCGATAGTTTAAAGTTAGTTAGTATCCATGAATTTGTTTTCCCCTTTCTTATTGACTGTACAATACTTATCATACTAAGCAAGTAAGTCGATAAAAATAAACACGGATAATAATTTTTGCTTTTGCAATTGACTGTACAGCATAGCATTGTAGATAGCAATGCTTAATGGAGTTGTAATATAAGACCCCATTACGCATTTTAAATAGTATTTAAATTACACAGAAAGTCGTAACGAAGCCATATAAAGTTTTTAATTAATGCGTTACGCAATACACATTATTATGTTCATTTGTATTTGGTTGTAGGGCATAATTACTAGGGAAACGGCATTAGCAGTGAATTAATTTTCGTGTGAACATTAAATGTAGAGCGTTCTGATAAATTTGTATTAAAACAAAAAGCTTTTAAAGTGAAATGCTGTGTATTTTGAACATTAGATGACACTTACTCTTGGGACGATGTATCTTGGCGAGCCTAGAAAGCGATACAAGATATTGCCGTCTCTTTCTCACACACCGTTTGTGTGTGCTTGCATCTCACGCAAACTGTCTTGTATCTCTTTTCGGACTCGCCAAGATCGGTCTGCCGTAGTGTACGGCAGAATGTTCTATCCCTTGTAGAGAAGTTTGAAATAATTTGACTGGCCCTTATGTCAAAACGCTATTTACGGCTTGGAATACGTATAATTTTTGCAGTCATCATAACAAGATTCGAGGTGCCATTTTATATAACGCGAATTTTTATTCGCTTGTTTTATTAATTGTAGGTATCATAAAAGATTTTAAGCACCTCATAATGCTTTTTTATTCATGAATCAGGTCGGCTACAGCTGACATCTGTATCATACTTAACATTTTGTGTTTAAGTATGTGTCAAAATATTGTTTTTAATTTGCAATAAATAAATTAACTATCAAATTAGAGCTTGTTTAAAATTTAATTATTATAAATATTATTAATGAAATAAAAAGAGCGGTACAACTAGACAAAATAATTTTGTAATTATTTAAGTACTTGGATTTACACAAATAATAATGACGAACGTAAAATAATTTTAAGTACGGTACTTTTAACAAAACCTTTGAACGGACAACTTCTACAAGTAATAATTTAAGCACTCAAGCATTCCATTTCATTACTAAGAACATTCCGAATAGGTCACGAAGGTGCAGAAAGCTGTTAAAATTTATTTAAGAACAATAACCGTAAACAAGTAAGTACTAACAGATAAGTTTGATTTACGACATTCAAAGATCGCGGTACATTGTTTCCGTTTCACACCAAGGTGATAGATGATTGGTTACTATTGAATTATTTCTATTAGCTCTCGATCCTGATTGGATAAAGCTGGACGTTTGGAATTGTTATCGAACGAATTAATGAGCAGGTGCTTGTTCGTTTTGAATTTATTTCACAAGGGTTCGTTATTTAATTTTCTGTTTACGTTTTGATAATTTTATTGAGTTTTTATGATTTATTTTGAAATTAAGAATCTTCTGAAAATAATTTGACGACTTTCTTACTGTAAAAATTATCATTCATTTCTCATGAACATGCCTCGTCTCGTATATCTAGTGCTATTTTTATATGACGTCATCGACTATTAGTTTTCCTTCCTGAATCTTCAGTTATGCTATGTGATTTATCTGTTTATCGATTGAATATCTCAGGAAGATGGGATGGATTTTGTAAATCGCGGAAGAGTTACGTGTTCCCACTCAGAGCTTTTATATGTTGTTTCTAAGGTACTTTCTTCCTTATTAGAGAAATGGAAATATCTGGTAGAATTGCTGTGCATTTCTTTATGTTAGAAGTTGTTGGTTAACCAAATGTATTTTAAGTTAGAATCCAGTTCGCTCTGCTAAGTAGACCTTAATAATACATATTAAATCACCCACGCCATTTTCCTTTTATGTACCGATAAGGTAACTTCTAAGTCATATGCGTACAAAGTTGTTAAGGCTTGTACACTGCACACCAATGTTCAGTGTACAATCTATACATAAAATAAAAGATTTTAAAAGATCGCGAAAGAAAGATTTTTTGCTTTGGAGAGGTAAATATAAATACCCAGACAAAATAACAGTCCTGGGGTCAATATAAATTCGCAATTTTCGTATACTTTCGTCCTGAACAGGCCTCATAATTTGGAGTCATTTATTGAAGCTTGCCTTCACTTATCAATATAATTATTGTTGTGGGGATTTACAAGTTAAACAATCCCACAATTATTTTTATTTATCATTATTTTTATGTACTATCCAGGATTATTTAAAAGGAGTGCCGATATCGTAAGAGGTAATCACGTGCATAGAACAAATCTTAAAAATAAAAATCAACTTTTCATACATACATATTTCACGAGACCTGTCACTTTGTATGATTTTTTTTAAACAATCCTGTATTTGCTAGTTCGTTAATATGTACTCACCTTAACCACAAGTGAATGGGTATTAAGTACGTTGGTCGTAGAGTGACAGGTCGGTAGCATACCGCCCACGCACCATACAGATCTTAACTGTTTAGCATAAAAGAATTCTACTTGAGATGTTCTCAGACTCGTTTTAACATGAATGAAGAGGTTATTTAAGACGTATTATTTTCTCATTATCTATTCACAGATTTAAACTCATTGGTGTATTCTCTTAGTTTTGAATTTCATTAAATTGAGAATTCTGCTTTAAAAATCGTCTGCTTTGGATAAATTGCATCTGTTTTTTTAACTATTTGCAATTCATGATATTTTTTACCAATTATTTTGCTATATTACTTACCTATTCAATACACGCATTTGTTTATTATGCAAGTACTCTCATCAAGTAGGTACCTACCTGTTTCATGTTACTTATCAAGTGATAGGTCTACTGCTGTTTTACTGTGTATTTCACGAAAGTTATCAAAAGACACGGTTCCCACAAATTTTACAGAAAAAAAAGCAATTACAACATTGAACAATAAATATGGGTGGGTGGAATTTGTGTTCCATTTTTCATACAAAGCTTTAAATATATTTCATACAATATCCATAATATAAATACCGACGAAACCAACCCACTAGATCACTTCCCAGATAGTTGGAGCTGCAGTATATTCTAGTCTAGGATGCGGCCATATATTTCTGTCGCAGGGTCACGCCTGCATCCCGCCCTGCGCCTGCGCATGACGTAATTACAGGATCCATGTATGTGAATCATGCGCTGTTGTTTTAGTATTTATGTTGTTCACATGCAAAATCTATTAACACGATTGAGCCAGCTTTAGTGTTCGAGGTTGAGAGCATTTCATGCGATCTTTTTGTTTTTAGGTATTTCAAAATTCTTGTAGGGACATCAGAACATGGTTTTTATATGTGATGGATTTGCATAATAGAACAAAAAATTTTGCTTTTCGCTGAAGTTCTGAAAGGTTTCAAAATACCTAATAGGGATTTCATTAGTCTTCATAATCTGATTGAATTGAATGTTATCGGTCTTTAATATTAAATTATCGTTCTTTAATATTAAATTAACTTTTTAATTTGACAAATATTCATCATCATCATCTTCATCTGCCTGAACGTCCACTGCTGAACATAGGCCTCCCCCTTAGACCTCCATTTTGACTGATAACTCGCCAATTGCATCCACCGGTTGCCCGCCCATGTCGTCGGTCCACCTAGTGGGAAGCCTACCAACACTACGTCTTCCAGTCCGTGGCCTCCACTCTAGAACCTTTCTTCCCCAACGGCTGTCTGTTCGACGAGCGATGTGGCCTGCCCATTGCCACTTCAGCTTGCAAATCTTACGAGCTACTTAGCGATAACAAATATTGAATAACTAAAATTACAAAACGTACTTATCATCTATTAAAGTAGGTTATTAGTATTAAAATACGGACATTAATACAAATCTTATCGCTATGAATCGTATTACGTGAACATTTAATAAGTTTTAAAATGAATCATACTTTTGTGATTGCATTTGATCGATTACTATCGGTCTAGATTAGAAAATCGATTAAATTCTGTTTTAGGCGAAAAGTGACATTTCCTCTAATAACATATTTTTTTTATTGCCTGACCCTCGTAAAGAGTTTATTGTCGTAAAAAACAGTGTATTAAGTAGGTGATGCAGAGGTAGTTTTAAAAGTAAGCCAAGTCGCAGGCTGCGACTAGCTTAAATATTACATAACGTAAATGAATATTAAATCTAAGTCAATTAATATCTGTTATCGCTGTAATAGATTTTCGATTAAATAACCTACAGTACGAACCTTGACGTAAGTGATTGAACCCAATTTCGTCCGGTTTTGCGATGCAAATATTGTAATTTATATCTAGAGTAATTTGATGATAACCAAACAACTTTTAGTAACCTAGATTTAAAATTACTTTGGAGGGGCTTACCTACTGTTTCGCAGATAATAAATGACGGATGGGTAACCAAACATACCGATACCCGCTGGTATGCCGCTGGTCCCGACTGCCATAAGTTGATCTTTGATACTCGTTAATTCATTACAATTCTGACAACCAGTGTTACTATGGGATACTGTATTACTAGTAACATCATTAACTAATTCCGGTAAGACTAAAATCCGACCCAAAATACGGTATTTAGCTGCCCAATATGCTAAACAAATGAGATGAGTTTAAAAATTATGTAGGACCCTTATCTCGTATTTAAAAGAACCGAAACACATAAAAAGAAACGCAAGGAATGCTTTAAACAGGATGATTTTTCGAATCGTTGCACCATCCATACATATACAACACTATTTCTTCGTTGCATTAAATTTGGTGGTATGGAATGGAACTCGCACCCTACATAACCCAATAATGTATTTATCGTATTCTGTCTGGCATTCATAATCCGTGTGCGAAACGCGTCAACATTACCATCAGACCCCTGACTCACGCACTGTCCGCCATTTTAATATCTTCACGAACGCATCTCGACATGTGATTGGCCGAAAGTTTCAACCGTCGGGCCCTTTTCCGGTGCATACCCTGCGTGCAATTTTAATTACATTTTTCGTTCCTGTATTACGTCATACAGCTTAACACTCTTTTGGGCAAAATTTTCAAGCTCTACTCGTTGTTAAGTCGAGTCTGAATTTGTCATTTTAGGGTGTAAAAAGGTCACATTTATATTTAAGGACTGCTTACAGTTAAGCCGCGCTTAATTATTCGGGAGTTTGAAATGTAAACACGTAACGGTAATTTGAAAATTGGAACGTGTTCGCGAAAACAAGTTCCAATTTCAAAATCTGCATTCGACGTATAATATAAACATCTCAACCGTTATCCGTATTGCCACTATGTCTGATAAGGAATTGGCTATCAGATATTACATACTTAGTATTTGTATAATATTTAGCCATTATTTATGTACGTATGGATATATACACAATCTTGAGCTATTTTGTAGTAAAAAAAGAACATTAATGTATATCAAATAAAGAGCTCGGTCATTAAATATTGCGACTATGAATATTTCTAATGTCGTTAATACGTTGAAACGCGCTTTTAATTATTACATACGTCTTGTTATGTAGGTTAAGTTAGTTATAAAATAATTTAACTTGGCCTTATTACGACCTAGAATACCTATTCGGTTGAAACTTAAAAATACGTGTTTAAAACCCATGATCTATTCATGCTTGGTATAATGTACTTAGAAGAAATGCGACCAAAAAAGTACGAAAACACCAATACACCGGAATCTTGCGAGAATATACTCATACGGACGTATATTTATTATAGCCGGCTTTAGTAAAACTGGAACCCAAGATTGATCTACTATGACCCCAGTAAATAGTTTGTATTTTTGCACTACTTTTATCGTACAAAATGAGAAATATACTGGATAAACAAATGAAGGTAGCCCACGATGTCAAATGTGGAATTTTAATTACTCGATTGTCATAGAGACCTACTGAGTTGCAAAGCGTAGATGAAAAAAAAAGGTACAAATGTTATATACATAATTTTTACAACTTTTCGTTGGTGGTGGAAGCGGCTACAGATTTTATTTTACGAATTTAATTAAACGTTTAGCTATGCTCCTTACAAGGTTGTATAGAAAATTCATGACAGAATTATTGGCGTAAGCAACATCGTACTACGGGCATGGAAAACCTCTTTCCCATGTTATTATAGAAAATAAGTGTTCATTGGATATTCACGATAGATTTCTTGACACGTCTTTCGACGGACATCCGTTCATTAAGCAAATACTAGAAATAAACAGGCGATGAATACAGAGCTAGCGTTGTTGGTTGTTAGCATATCTATGAGTCATAGATAATATAGATATTATAGTAGAAACCTTGTTTGATCAGTCGATGGTAAAAAGTTGAGATAGTTAGCGGCGATTAATGTTTGTTTGCTTTAAGACATGAAATATGTCAAAACAATTTCAGTAATAATAGATTTATCTAAAAAGTTTTGATAGTTTAGACTTCAAGTAAAAGTAGACCTCATTGGATATAGTATCGGAGTATAATGACGGAATATTGGTATATTATCTTAACGATCCGAAATCATCTTATTAATTAATGATTACTATATTACTCCAAACTTCGTATATTCAACCGACAGAGTAAGAATGCTTTAAGAGAGATCCTCACAGTTCGACGGCTTGGCTACGAATGGATGTGGAGCAGTCTGTGCGGTCGTATTTATAGTGACACCTTTTTACACGTACCCACATTACAATTATTGCAGATAAACAATTTAGAGACTATTTTTACATCGCGATAATCATAAATTAATGAATAAAAGTAATTGGGCTAACTATAAAACAATTACATGAAACATCCTATTTTAATTAGTTGATTAAATGGTGCCGTGGCGCCGTAAAACGAAAAAATAAATTCTGGGTTTTCTACGCAATTTGCGATAAATATTATGTAGAAAGTACGTAAAGTACGTATAATCTTGACAATAACGTCAAAATGTCTTATAATAATGTTCAAGCAGTAGCAAGCGCGCATTGTTCAATCCACCTCATAAATACTACGCTGACAAAGATTGGAATACCAAACATACTTATAGGTTTGGGTCCATTAGGGCGCAAATTTGGTCGTTTCGTAATATAAAAAATACTTGAACTTACTATTAATTGTTTATCATTTCACAGTTAGTAGTTACGGCTTGGATACAATTTCGCCAATTTATCGTGTAACTTTCACTAGATAATCATTAAAAAAATAAAAATAGCGAGGGTAAGATAAATCCAGCTGGAGTTGCGCAGAGCTTGCGTAAGTGATCCCGCGGCTCCAGCAAAGGCAAGGTCGGGATCGGGTGTTTTTAGTCGGTGCAAGTCCGACATACATATGCCAACGCTGTGCTCTCAGCGTGGATTGAAGTCATTAGCATTTCACTCCGACAAAAAAATCAGGGTAACAAATGGTCCAACAACCACCACCATAGAGAAGTGATATTTCTCAAGCGTTTGTTATTCGCTCAAATGTAAGTAATTGTTCCCTACATTTTAGCGATTTCTGTCATCTTTACCGCTTGTGAAAATGTCTCTTGTCGACGAGAGCAGATCTGCTAGAAATTCATAATATGATCCTGCAAAACTTCCACTTTAGGCCCCTCAGATAATCATCTCTCTACGCGTTCAACATACTTTCTTAATAAAATTATATCGGTCGTATACTAATCTGAGCGTTTAAAACAATCTAATAACCCGTAGGGGTCAATTCGGTCTCACTTTCTTCAATGATTTATGTATAACTATGTACTGTGACGCTGTTCACCGCTGGGCAAGTAATTACCGCTTGTTTCCCTGCAATTAGAATCGATTAGGGTTGCCGCTTACAAATGTTAGTCATGTATTTAATAGCTTTTGGCGTGGTAAGAAAAAGCCGTAGAGCTGACTCCGTCTTATTCTAGGACGGACTAATAACCTGAATTGAAGTCGATATTTAGTAAAGGATTCCATGTAAATAAAGTTGTAAGAACTTAGTCGTTCTGCTCATTTGAATCCAGGATTAATATTTAATTATTTGATGTTATCTATAATAAACTCAATTGACCTACCATTTTATTAATGGACCATTTCATACAGACTATCGTCATCTGCCTTGCCTTTGCCTGCTTTGTTGGGGTCGGCTCCCAGCCTTGCCGTATTTTGCATAGCGCGACTGCCTGTCTGAATTCCACAACTTATTTTATTCGACAACACAGCATCCCATAGTAAGACCGGCAAGACTGGACTTTGTATAGTACAGACTATGTTGGTATATAATTATGTGCGAGATGAGAAATATTTGTTCTCTTTACGATGATAAAGATTAAAGATCCTTTAAAAATGTCACGTCCTGACAACCCTAAACTTGATTCGCAGGCGCACCATTCCTTTAGGTTCTAGCGACTGACTTGTGTGCAATAAATGTCTTAGCTTGAGTAAGTAACTAATGTACAGTCAACAGCAAAAGTAGATGATCAAAATCAAAATTCAACACTAATGAACGGAGTTCGCGTCAGAACTGTGTGGCGTCGAAGTGGATCGACGTATGTGATTGTGAATGATACCAAACAGTTACTACTAGTACAGTTGCCATATATTTGTGATCAGCTGTTGACTCAAAAAGTTATAAACTCAATTCATCTTCTACTTTTGCTGTTGACTGTACCATTCGATATGGTTTCTCTTAATTTACATTTAGTGTTAGTAACTATCAACATTTTCAATATGGATTCTAATTCAAATTTTTAGAATTCAGGTTTTTTCTCCATTTCCAGTTTACCATTTGCCAATGATGTCTTAAAATAATCAACAAAGCATGAAACTGAAAAGACCCATTGGTACCAACTGTAGTGGGTTCGAACCTGCATATACATATCTATTGTAGCATGGTATAAAGATGTGATTATATAAGCTTAATGTCTGGCCCTTGACCTTATATACAAAACTATTCGAATATATATTTATTTACGAAACTTTTCAATGTCACCGGTAATTCTTTATTAGTATCTTTCAATGTCGGACTGTAATCAATAAAATTGTTCTTGACAAGATAAGTTGATATACAATTATTTAAACTAGTGGTCGCCCAATGGTCGAAATTCGACCTTATAATATAAATTTAAATTGTGAGTGACTTAATATACATTATTAAAATATAATATTCAAACATTATTAAGGTTCTACTGTCGAAAACTAAACTACTATAACCACACATTTGACCAAGACTGTTATTTGCCAATTTATTTTTTGAACAAATTATATGAAATTAAAAGGAAGTAAAATAAAGAATATCTATTTAAAAAATGTTTATTAAAAGAAAACATGCTATAAGAGGAAAATACTATCCATTTAGAGCATATTTTATCGCATATTGCAAACTTCTCTGCAAACAATGTTTTTTGTAAAACCTCTTTGCTAAATGTCCTTGGCCGTTATATTCGGATATATAAAAACTTAAACCACTTATTTATGTCAATGTCAGTAAGCAGTCAATGAAAAACAAAACAAACATGTGTGTGTGAAATGCATGGTAGTGTGGGTAATGTTTTATTTATTGATTTAATGTACTTTATAAGCATTATTATTGAAAAATATTAGCGTTCTCCACTTCTCCTACACATAAACTATAAGTGTGCCAAATTTTATGCTCCTGCGTCCGCGCAATTTTCGTAAAAAGGGGTCCAAAGTTTTGGCATCACGTATTAATATATAGATGCTATTCATTGATTAAAATGTTATCTGTGATACCTGGATCGAGGTGTGGTTTTGACTGATATATACTTAAAATATTATATTAATACTTGTGAGTGAACTGAAACTAGTCGAGCGATCCCGAGAATGCGCGTGTATAAACCGTTGAATCCTTAAATAATTAAGAAGCAAGTTACCTACTGATTATGGTAACCTAAAAAAATAATAACAAAAAAATAAATAGTTTCAATATTAATTGAGAAGATCTTTATTGTAATTGAGAACAACAAGAGGCTGACAACCAGAATCTTAATTTCAAATTAAATATATATAATAACAGTTCAAAGTAAAGGGACAACATAATTAGAAACTAATAAAATTCTTAATAACTTTACATGTTAACTTAATAAGATATTAATTATGTTTTGAGGCTATATTATTGTTTTTATTTTAATTAACGGATACCATAGAGTTCAAGTTTAATTATATTTTAATGATCGCTTTATATCAAGGTTTTGGACAGACCTTGTGTAGGGCATCTGATTGTTTAACTTCTTTGGTAACAGGAGTAGGTACTGCTTATATTAAATAATTAGATACAGACATTTCTTAATTCTAAATGATTTAATATGTAAAAACTTAATTTATTTATAAGATTCTTCAATCGGAGATAATTTTATAAGGTTATAGGATTGCTTAGTATAAAATAAAAAAGTTTTGTTCTGTTCTCAGGAAGGCTATTTATTAATTATATTTACTGTAAAATGAGGTATAGTAATTATTTTTCACTTATGCTTCTTCCCAGAAAAGTTGTATATTATATTATAGATACCTATATATACATTTATGTCAACATGTTATACACACGTAGCATAAACCGTAGTTTTATACAAACTTTCTACATAAGTAATCAGTATTCAATTTATTCTAAACCTGCCCTTGGCCTTGCATTAAGAAAATACAAATTACGTAATGCAAGCAATTAATCTCTCAAGAGATTAATGTTCTCTAAACACAATTTATATTTCCGTTTTCTTATTTATTGCTCTGTAAGTTAATAATTAATTGACGGCTAAACTCGGGTTAAGTAAAAATAACTTTGTGTACATCTTCGTATTAGCGTTATTTATGATGATAGAATCTGTGTAACACATTTTTGTGTGTTAGTGAAGTATGTCATATGCATTTTTTCTATTAGCTTCAATGCTGTTGTGATAATTAGAAATTAATTACTTATGTGGGAATGATAAAATTCTTGAACTAATTTGGATGCTAGATACAAGAAGCAGTCTTCTTTTTCTGCCTAGCCTTTTCCCAAGCTATGTTGGGGTCGGTTTCCAGCCTTACCGGATTTAGCTGAATAATATATTTTACATGGAGCGACTGCCTATCTGACCTCCACAACCCATTGCTGGGTAATATAGTATCCCATAGTAAAACTGGTTGTCAGAAATGTAATGACTTAACGACTGTCAAAGATCTGACTGAGAAATACTGTATGACAGTCGGGACCAACGGCTTAACGTGCTTTCCGAGGCACGGAGGACCAACCGCAGCGAGTGCGGCTTAACCTTTATTATCGGTCAAACGGTACGGCTTACACTTAGCCACGAGCTCCCCTTAGCCAAGAGTTTTATTGTCATTATATTGAGCAAAATACCCTGTAAAAATCCCTACTGGTGTTTACACTAATCAATCAACTCAATCACGTTAACCAATGTTCGTTGTAAAGGTGCGCAGCACGCAATTCCCACGAAGAATTGACAGTTACATCAAGCGTTGACGTCGCTTAGATAAGACATAAGACACAGATGTCAAGTTAATTAACTTGATAATATTAGTAATTAGAGGTATCGGTGGTCAATGTCATCAAGTTTAATCGTAGATATATTCGTTAATTATTCATTATGTTTTACGAGTATTCTCATAGTAGTTAAAAGCTTGGTATTTAAAGCTTGGGAAAGTAAATAAACTGACTGTGATTTTTCTTTTTCTAATATTTACAAACGATCTCTTAACAAACGATCGTGCCCATCACACAAAGATCTTGGGATTCCTGGGTAGGAATCGAACCCGCGACTTCCAACTAAGCAGTCAGAGTCACTGACCACTAGACCAAGAGGCCCGCCCAAATATTCATAATATTCTAACAGTATGTGCACGGCTATATTACCTACGAACTGTCTAGTTCATAGGTAATTCTAATACGTGTTTCTTCATAGAAAGGATCATATAGCTGACTGAAAGCCATAAAAAATGCTGACTAGTAAAACTAGTGTTTGAACACGTTTTGTGTCATTTCCGCTTAGTTTATTCATATTCGTGTCTCTAAACGGTAAACTGCGAACACTATGTAACACACCTACATACATTCCCACACGTCATTCTAAAGTGCACGCCCATTAATTTATAATTAGTACATTTCTCATGGATCATAAGTTTTACCATACATCAAGCTTGACAGTTCTCACAAATATCCCGGTATAAGTCCACAATCCGATGGTACCGGTACCGGAACGTATGAAAACTCTTTTAGAATAAGAGAGAATACTTTTCTCTGCCGTATTGACGGTAACTACCCGAGAATCGGACCGTGTGAAAGGGTGTGACTGTTCCATGATTCCGTAGCATCGATGTTCTGTCAAATGCGTCTAATTAACGATCGTTTACACTGAACGGTAAATTACCAACGACCAGTTGCAATGGTAAATGTGTCAATAGTGATGTCACGATAACCAGTTGTGTACTAGTCGTAACATAGTATTTGCACCGGTTGGTTATAGGGATGGGGTAACATTTACGATAGAATGAATAATATTTGCAAACTTATTTAGAGATCGTTTTGCTCTGCTCATTTCACATAATTATCATTCGGGTATTGGTATTACTACCTAATAAAATATACTTTCTGGAAGGTATTTTCTTATGTTTTGTAAAAATACATCAATCAATGAATTTAAGCCCTCTTTTGTTTTAGTTCGATGTATTGAGTTTGTGTTGTTTTACATAAAAATTGTATTACGATAATTTAGATGTAAAATTATTTACCTATAATGCTATACTTGAACATATTCTAGATTCCTTTTGGAAGTAATTAAAATAAGGCACGAATTGATACACTACCCAGTATTACAAATAAATATCAACGGTATCGATTAAGACTCATCCCATCCCTATAATATCTATTAAACAGTATCGCGTGAAATCTCTAATTAAGTTTGATAGTGAGTGCTGACCATTTACAGCCAGTAACTGATGCACCGGCGACCCGTTAATGTGATAGGTTTTACTACCAGTTACAACCATAGCGGTTGTCGCAATAATTGGAGGCTGCGTTCCTGCGGCTCTTACTAAATCACACTTATCTGTAGGAACTGTTTGATGTACGACTGCTTTAATTGGGCAGGTAATTACAGTAGGAAGAATTTATTGATATTGCGTAACAATTCTGGTCTTGGAGTTCAAAATATTTTTTGTCAGGAGTAGGTAGGCAAATGGATAAGTTTGTAATGTAATTTCACTACTAGTCATAAGGGGTTCCACTGATAAGTTAACAGTGAAATCTTTACTTTCCATGAACAACTTTACCCTTGAGTACCTCCAGCTACATATCTACCAGGTACTTCTTTAGTTTTATCGACTCGTAGTCTGTTTAACAAATAAACATAAGTGTTTTTTTTTAATTTTCACTAATTTTGTGACCCGTCAATAGATTAATGGAACATTCATGGATAAAGACAAAGGGCGCGATCGATAAGGAAATTGCTTAAAGGTAAAAATACAAACCATTTTAAACGCCATTTTTTATTGAAAAGACCTAACTGAATATACTAGCCTCAGTGAGTCAATATTAGGTATTCAACTAAAAAGTAGAGTTCAGATTAATATTTCTCGGTAGAAAATCTCGATTAAATGACATCAACTTACAAGGCTGCTGTCCTAGATTACACTTGCCATAAATAGAGATGTCGATAACATTTTTTCTCGACATATCGACATAGAGATTGAAATATCGATAAATCATCGAGAACCGGTTGGTGGGAAAAGCCTGGGAATGACAACGGGAAATTAGGGAAACTTGTAAATGTATAATGATTTTGTCACGAGTGTGATTGATGGGCCCTCGTTATAAAGTGAAAACATCACGGTTCGTGTTGCGAATCTTGATTAGATTGATCTTTAATTGCTTGTTTGCTTATTCGAATCAAATCAATGTCGATTCCAATTATATTATTAGAACATAACATGATAATAACGTGAGAGCACTACTATGAAATTTTCGTGTCACGGATTTTCCACAAGTCGTCTGGTTGTGATTATTAATAAGATATTCGTACTATAACTAAGAGGAATGGATTTCTAACTTATATTATTTTGTAGTATTAAAATTATGATAGTAAACATGTTAGGTCTGTTTTTATACTTACACCGGAAGTTTAACATCAAACATGCGGTCATTTTGATTTTTCGACGTTCGGTAATCCACAAACCGCTTAGTTAAACATTAAACAGAACACTTTGCTGTGGTTAATTCTATAAACATTTGAGATCAATAAAAACAACTAATACTATAAAGAAGTAATAAAAAACAACTATGTATATTTATTTTAATATTTAGGGTTAAAATAGTTAAAATCACTTTAAATAGTGCACCAAAGACATTATTAACAATATCTAATTGATGAAGTGCATTAACTTCTATGATTAATGAAGACCCATCTATGCATTTAGGTACGAACTCAAGAAGTATTTTTTCATTGAAAGCGGCAGTTTAAGATATTACATACTAATCGGTAAAGTTACATCTTACTGACGTCACCCGATCCGAAAGACCAAAACTCGAACCCACCCAATTGTATCAAAAGTCAACAAATAAATATTTACGCATCAACGAGCACAGTTTTTACTTCGAGGTCGTTGAAATCGTGTCTCTACTGCTCCTCATTCAATTTTGTAACAGCTGTACTCATTTACCGTTCTCACTCAAAATAATTTAAGTTGTAGGTACTATTATTACAATTTTATTGGAACTTATCTTTCTACTAATTATTATTGTACTAAAGTAGAAGTAATCTATTCTATTCCTTTAGAGATAATGAAAGTAAATTAGACAGATATATTTTCTTTTTTCTCCTTAAAATGACGAATGTAACTTAAAATGAAATTTCGCGTGATTTCAAATGGCAAAACCTGCAGATCTAACTATTATTTTTAAGACCTTGCACATAATTGTTTGATGTATACTCATGTTTTACAATAAGTATATTCTTTCTATTCTATTCACTCTTCGTTATTTTTTTGCTATAGCATGACATCAACTGCCCCCACCTCCTTAGCAATAATGCGTTCTTATATTTTTACTGTTTTTTTTTTATCTTACTGTCTAAAGTCTAGTCTCGATTTATACCGAGTAATTTCCCTAATCCTGTAAATTATATCCAAGGAGTTTATATAGTATAGGGAGTGAGCGCTTTCTGTAAAAAAGTGTTCCCAATTTTTCTTAGAAAGAGAGGCACCCAAGTTGGTATTTCGTACTCTTCTGTCATTTCCCATGTGTTGACCGTGCATAAAAAAAAAGTCCCACTTTAATGAAATAATATTTAATGCTAATTTATATTTTGCAACCGAGTAAACCTAATGAAAAATAAATATTAAATAAATGCTCAACCATTACCAAAATATATTTTAAATATGGTTATAATAAGTCACTCTTATTTTTTTTACGAAAACTCAAAATATTTTTTCCCCAAAAACAAGGAGGTGTAAATAATCATTTAAATGGCAACACTATTTTAAATGTCATATTGTGAAAATGGCGTCGTTGTGACAGTTCTCAGTTTTTTTTGTTATCACTATTTTATTTTGGGTAGGGTGACCAAACTGTTCGTAAAATTTAGAGATTTCTTCATACTAGAATTAAAATAAATAAATTATTAAATCTATGGCAAAACTAAGTTCCGGTAAACGCAACAATATCAAGCTTAGTTTATTGTAAAGGCTTTTTTTCCTTGCCACTTCATATTTTACGTAAAAACTTGTTGATATATATTATGTGGTTATTATAATCGGGTTATTGTATGTGATTTTATTACTTTATTAGACAATTTGGTTTAAGCACACTTAATATACAGCGTGTAACAAAAACCCTGTCCGATCCCTGAGAGTATTATTCGGTATCGTACTGCGAACACATATACGTACCTAACTATTAAATGGATTGGAGATTATAATTTCTCCCCAGTCAAAATAATTAAATACAAATAAAAACTGATCCAAGACAACAGCTGAACAACTGACCGCTCCTCAAAGTTCACGTACTTAATACCTACAGTTTTGTGTCAAAGGAGCCGTCTATGCGAGACGGTTCATGAACTAACACGTATACGCGTTTATTGGATCTGACAGGGGTTTTGTTACATGTTGTATATATATATATAGTTTTCCCGAAACTAGGCACTTAGCAATTATGACAAATCCAAATTTAACAGAGTAGGTATAAAGATTTGAAACTCCAAAACACTTATCAAGTTATTTTTTAACATTTTAGAAAATATATTTGAGGATATTTATTTATTATCCTTAAATCCATAAGTGTACAATATGACTAAATGCCAGAGGCTATCTGTCTCAGAATAAAATATATTCCTTCGAACGGAGTTCATTCTTTTATAGTATGTATCACGTTACCGTATCGAGCATTTTCTCGAGAAACATTATTTCATGGACACCTTATTAGAATGAGACGAAATACCACACTGGGTGCCTTTCATTCATTTCAAGGTCACAGAAATCAGACCGTTTTACTTGTACGAAGCGCTCACTCCCTTAGTATACAACCTCCTTGATTATATCTGAATGTAAAATCTCTTACATACTATGGGATGGACCAATCAAGCAAAATCTTATAAATGCATAGGGACACACAACATAGTTTTTTTTATTATATTTTTATTCCACAAGCCAGCAACACCACATCATCATAAAAAAACTTTGAATGGTAGTAGAACAGGTGATTGACAAGCGCATGCGCATCGGTTCGTCCCAAGTGTTATGTCATCGCACCAAACGGTACTTAAATGGCGGGAAAGGTACCTGCTTTTTAAACATTCCGTTAAATTATAGTTTATGGTTTTCGTTGTTTATATTAGTTAGTGACCTAATAGTGTGTTATAATTATTATTATTTATGTATGTATTAAATAATGGGGTTGATAAGTTTTTTATTTCGATACATGTTACAATGATGTGCTTCATTGACTTTTTTAACTAACTTTAGAAAAAGCATGGATTCTTAGTTCGGTCACAGATTAATAAATAGTTACCTCGTAAGGTCGGTTGTATTTTTTTTGTCAGTCAAGTAGTACATCTTATATTAAGTAATCAGAAAACTTTTTGCTTAGCCTTACTTAGTAGATTAAAAAAATATTAAAACCTAGATATAATGTCATCCATTAGGTACCAATTTATTACAAATCGTTTTAAAAGCGACTTCATACAAAAAAAAACTGTTTCGATTCCCTAGAACTAACTGTTTTCAAGGAGGAACGTTATCTTATTACGACTTAAGGTCATAGCACACTTAAACGACTCTTAAACGACTCTGCTCCAACACCGCTCCCACCCAACACCGCCCTAAACTAAGACGGCTGCTCGTAGTCCACGCGGCGACAGCTAGCAGACGGCCAGCTATCCACCCGCCGACCGCTCTCGCTTTTCGCGATAGACACAGTTCGCGATCGGTTTCCATTAAAGCAACTCGGCTCGGCGACTGCTAGCCGTGAGCGCGCGGACACCGCACCGACCGCTCATCTACAACGTGCGGCCAGCGAGGCGTCAACTACCGAGCAGTCTGACGGCGGTAAGCTCGCTGACAGCTAACTGTCTGCTAAATTATGATGCTAATGTAAAATATATCTAAAGAGCAATATTTAAAGCCCATATTTAAATTATATTCTTTTTGCCGGGTGGGAGCAGAGTCGTGTAAGTGGGCTATGACCTTTACTCATCACCATATTTCCTCATACAAAATTAATTACAAATGCAGCAACATCCGTCTTTCTCACTATTTATTGAAATATCAATCAGTCGCAACCTGGATACATAAATAATAAACCAGAAATCCGACTCGTTTCCTTTATGAACCTCAAAAACGGATAGGGTAGAGTGGGTACGGTTGAAACAAAGGACGGTTGAAACAGAGCAAGTATCTCGTAAACGGTTACGCGGGGAGTGAGGTGTGCAAGGGGAAAACGAAGCGGACGACAGGTCCGAAAACGAATTCAGTCCCGCGCCGCTTCTCACGCGTTGTCGTTTTGTGCAGGACACCATATTGTTTTTTACTACTCAAAAGTAAGTATTTTTCTTCTGACATTAAAGCTTATATTATTTGTTGCTTTTAAGTGAATGCAGTGAGTGTGTGTTTGTGATTAATATGACTCTTGTAGAATAAGGTGTAATGACCATTTTTAATGTGTCCTTAATACTGTCGTAATTATAAAGTATATTTTACCAAAAGTGGTGTTGGGGACGGTTGAAACAGCATGGTATAAACCACTGTTCCCATGTTTATTAATTTTCATTTCTTTTATTTGTTATGTATTATTTGTTTATTTGTTTTTAGAAATGTTTTCGTTGTTTATTTGGAAATTATTATCTTTTTTTGTAATTTCTTAAAATTTTTACTACTCGTCAAAGGCTGTTATGTTTTAGAAGTAGTAAAATCTTGAAGACGGATTAATTTTATCATGTGGTGCCATAATTATTCTTATAAGTAGTATTAATGATAAATAAAACATGTTTCATTTGTTTTTATTGTATTATTTGTGTGTTTCTGCTGACCCAAATCGCTGTTTCAACCGCCCCTGGCATGGGGACGGTTGAAACAAATATAAATATTTTTTAAATTTCATATATTTCTAAAAATAGTGACCCGAGGACTATAGTGATTCAGCCATATCGTAGCTAAAACATCATATTTGAATTTCACGTATCATAATCGTTTTTTGGTTTATAAACAACAAAATTATAAACGATAAAAGCTAAATTGTTTCAACCGTACCCAGTCTCCCCTATAACTTTGGTTGCCTGTTATAATTTGATCTAAATTCTGTCTTCTTCTTTTCGTGGAGAGGGTAGAAAGATGTGTTAAATACATTGGCCCAGTTTGTTGCGACATTAATAGTGCGCATTAAGTCGTCCAAAGTGCATCTGTATGGACTCTTTGGGAAATTCATCAGGAGGGACATGGTCTGTTTAGGAGCACCACACTCTTCATCTTTTTGGACTTATCTATACAGGATTAATTTAAAAGGAGTGCGGATATTCAACGAGGTAATCAGGTGCATAAAACTGAACAACTTTCGCCAAGGAACATAGATCGAAATCATAAAATGTAAAATGAACTTTTCATACAAAGTGACAGGTCACGTGACTTACGTTTGTATGAAAAGATGATTTTCAATTTTAAGTTTTCGACCTATGTTCCTTGGCGAAAGTTGTTCAGTTTTATGCACCTGATTCGTGACACCTCTTTAAATATCCGCACTTCTTCTATATTATTCCTTTAAGTATCTGTTTTCAATTCTCTAGTAAAAAAAATCTTTTGGATAAATTCGTTCTTTTTTCCATCATTACCATCTTAGGCTATTCAGTCTGATAACACGGAAATTATACGTTATTGCACAGCTTTTCCTTAGTAAACATCTTTGAAAGTTTAGTAAAGATTACCATGTTCAACTGAATATAAAATAATTAAGTTATTTAATAACTGTGATTGATAACTTGATGCGTTTTCCTTTTCAGGTAAGCAGTTCGATTAATCACATTCGACGCAAGATTAAATTATGTAAGTTCCTGTGGCCTACATCGAAGTCTCTCAACTGTAAGTGCGAAGTAATGGCTCGAATAATTTAAAGAAAGTTCGCAATCATTACCATTATAAAAAAAGGATGTTAATGTTGATATAAAAATTTGCAAATTTGCATAATTTATACTTTCAACAGTAGTGTCTGTGATACCACAAAAAAATCAAAAATCTGCTTTTCTGTTCTTTTTTGTAAACTAAGTAAACAACAAAAAAATTGACTAAACAATAACATTGTTAAGTCACAAAGTGCAAGTAATTTGTCGTCGTTATGTCATTACCGCAGATCTCATAAAAAGAAAGATTCTCTACGAAAGTCGAGTGCGATTCGACCGCGTCGGCATCGCGTGCTCACGGCGCGCTCAAACGTGTTCATTAACGTACATTAATCATTCCTAGCCCGACTAGAATAACGTGATATTTACACTAACTCGCTCGCATGGAAAGATGATTTCCGACAGACTACACAACACTGCAGAAATAGCTATCTCAACAAATAAAACAAGAATATTACGAGTATTTCCAAGGAGTGGCTCTGCAAGGATTGTTCAGTTTTCCTGGATGAAAAGTACCCTTTGTTTAATACAAAGGCTACTTCTACCTATAGTTAGCTTTTGTGTGAATAATAATAATGGTAAAGTGCAGATGTAGTGATAATTTGATGTTACTTAATCACGACGTAACAGACGGATTTGGTATTCATTTGTTATTTTCGAGCCGTTTTCGAAGTAGATGGAATACTTTTGACGACGCTAAGATGTGATATATTTTCTTATTGATGTATCAAATGATAATTAAATTCTTTACTTCATGTTTCTAAGGGGTAATTTGACCAAAGTCAGATAACTTTTATTCGTGGAAAATAATTTAAAAATGGCGTCACAATTTTTTTTTTCAATATTTAAACGGAGTATAAGCCTTATACGGGGAACAATAGTTTAGTAAAATCCACCTGACGACACCTCAACGCCGACAATCAACTCAGAACGGAAGTTTAGGAAAAATATTTTCATTCAAGAGATAATTCGGAACCGTGATTGCACCAAAAAGGAACTAGAATTATAATCACAGTGCCGTCGATTTCTCGTTTCGATCAGAGGCCATCTTCAGTCGACGTTGTAACAGCGAAAGTGAATCCGACTGAATAATTTTCGCGATCATATAGTTCACAGCATGAGCTCGTCATCTTGGTTTCAAATAAATAAATTAAAATGACTATTCGCAAAAAGAGCACCTCAATTCTCGACCTTAAAATAAGGTTGATAAAGAACGTATTTTATTGTTGGGTTGTAGAATTTTGATGAGCGCAGTGAGAATTGAACTCGATTTGAGTATTCCTTATTGAAGGGGCGTTACTGGCATAGAAAAGGGATTCTGATTGTAACTTACTTTCCTTTTCATCAATCTAGTACTCAGTAAGAGTTTATTTGTAATGTTAAACTAAGTGACACTGAAGTAAACGTAACTGAAGTATAAAGCCATGTCCTTTTTCAATTACATAACCTGATTAAATCATTATTTCAAAATAACATTAATAACATCTTGTACCTATACTGTTATTAATAGTTTTGATGTACCTAAGTCTTAAGCTAGTTGTTATCCGAGTTCAGAAATTTCTTTCGAAGATTTCGAGTATTTCAGCTTTATTGCTAAGTTTCGCGCGTAGATTCAAAACGCTGAATTTAGTCGTTATGTTCATTACTTACTAAATTTAGTTAATTCTCATCGCATTCAGATACGTCTAATCGTACGTGAGGTAGCATAAAATTAAATGTTTATTATTCTTGTCAATATTTAAACAGCGTAGATACATTAGCTAACGATCTCACTCACTATAATAATTTAATTTAAAGAGTTAACAATTGGTTCATAAAAACTGTAATTTGGTTCTCATTACGGTTAGCGGAACATGTTGGTAACTGTTCAAGCCATTGGTTAATGAGCTTTCTTTAACTGGTTTTATTCAATAATAAAATAGCACATTAACTTATGTTGATATCACGGATATCAACTTCTGAAAGCACGTTAAGCCGTTGGTTCCGTCTACTGTGATCTTTGACAGACGTTAAGTCATTACAATTTTGACAACCAGTGTAATGTGTTACCAATAAATTGTGGATGTCAGATAGGCATTCGCGCCATTTATAATACGGTAAAACTGGAAGCCAACCCCATCATAGCTTGGGAAAAAGGTGAATAATAATAGTGTTAGGTCTTTGATCCTTGCGGAATAAAATAGTAGTGGACTGTATAAAATAACTGGTATATTATTATGTTACAATAAAAAAATTAATTAAATGAACATTATAACCTTATAGTTGCTTCCCTTTTCAAGAAAAAGCAGCAGTTATTAAGTAATATTGTGCAAAAATCTTTTCTTAATCGCATTCCAAGATTTAATAAATAAAACAACCTAAAATAATTCGATCAATCAGCTGTACAAGATAAAAATATACGCTCTTCCAGGAAGTACATTAACAAACTCTGAACTCTCCCAGACTGTCAACATGCCTACTTTGCCTAAAAACATTAATGTCAAAACGTGTTGAGTCGTCATTTACGTACTCTTCACACACATATATAGCCTTTACTCTGTTATTATTTATAAATAACTAGACATGCACATTAGTACAAACAATAAACATGGCTAATTAATTCTCTGATTATTTCCAGAACCTTATACAGCTTGATTATACCATTGTTTGCGAGCTTTTGGGCAAACGCCAGCAGATACAACATTATCTATACACAATCAAGTAATGAAGTTGTATCTACTATGATCATTTGCTACCAAGTGCTTTCGAGAAATCAATCATCAACTTTGCTTTCCCGATAGTAAGCAGAAAAAATTATGACTTCAGGAAATATGGAGTAATATTACTTGTTTCGATCATTTAAAGTTTCTGATTAAGATACGTTGTAGTTCCATCCCTGCAGCTCCCCGGCAGGGGATCGCGGTGGTATTGCGAAATACGTTCCCGTGCTGCCCTGCCAAAAGGGAATAGAGAAGCACTCCGTTAGACGGTAGGAGTGCGGCACGCCCTCCTACCGTCTAACATCCCGGCGGAGTTAGTACATGATTTCCAAGAGACAAAAGAAAAGCTGATTACGATCCAGCAATTTAGAGCATCAATGAAACAATGTTGTATTTGACACTAAGACGCATTATTAAAAACAAAGTAAAAAAAGAGGAATAAAAGGTAAATTACTACGAGAACTTCTGTGCCACTGTATTAAACGAATCACTCGTTAAAAATATTCTCATCGCCTACACACTGTGTTTAACCTTATCAAGAAATAACTTGTAAATAATCATCAATAAAAGTGTTAAATAATAATAGTACTTAATATCTTTACAAGATTTCCCTAGCTGTTAAGGGCTGCAATCAGGTCAGTTAATCTAAATTATGATGGAAATCGAAAGTGTGAACTGAATGGTTTCATGTTAACCGGTTCGTTTGATTGAACGAAACAATTTAGCGTATGGTCTACAGCGTGTATAAAAGTGAATTAGCAACATTATTTCGGTCAGTTCCATGAAAGGAGTCATTCATATTGGTTCATTCTTTTATTCGTAATTTGAAATGTTTGAGTACCGATGTAATGTAGTTAGAAATGGTCAGGATTGGACCAATTTGGGCCTCTCTCGCAGTGTTTAATAATTGGTGTATTTCAAGTCTTTTAATTTTCTTTACGCCTAAGCATTGTGTCTTCTATAGACTGCCAAATGTCAGCTTCATAAGTCATCTTAGCAGCTTTCCCTACATTCAATTCATCACACAACACCAAAGTCTCATCAATTAATTCCTACATTTAAGCAACCGAAGCCAATGCAACATTATTGTAGTACATTCCCAAGATTTATTTGCGGTCAGTTTGTACCTAACTGTTAACGTAATGAGAAATCGTAGGGTTAATGTCGTCCACTTAACCCTATCTGCGCCGGTATCGGTAACTTAATGTAGCAATACACTGGTTATTTTAAAAGGACTTTGCTGATGGTGTTTTAGATCTAGAAAAGTTATATAGAATTGCTTTTATTCTCACTAGTTTTATTGCCTCTAAATACGGGATAGTACCTACCTATAATTTATGCATGAATCATTACTTAGTCTTATTATTAAAATGCTGAGGAGTTTGTGTGTTTGGTTGAACGCGTTAATCGCATAAAGAACTAGTCCGATTAGGAAAATATTGTGTAAGCCCATTTATCGAGGAAGGCTATAGGCTACTTTTTTTCGAGAGAACCGACGCCCACGCGAGCCAAGCCGCTAGCAAAACTAGTGTGTTGATAATAATAAGCACTGCAGTTAAAATTATCGACTATTGAGAGACAAACTGTCATTTTAGCAGGCATACAATTACACTTACGCTTCTTTCAACGAAACTCAGTTTAATCATATTGATGCCTTACGGGAAATGTAAGAGAAATACTTGCTTAAAACACATAGAGGTCTGAAGCAATTTAATTGATAATATCATTGAATAAGGTAACCTCTAAATGACATGCCTACACGTGGCATTTAATAACATTTTTGTACAGTAGCGATCAGATTGCTTTAACATGATATTTGATGAGATATCCCGGGATACTGAAACGCAAATTAACTTTAAGATGTTCTTAAATGTCTGTCTGTCGCAACTGTGGTGACAAGGTTTGTGACCACACCTGACCTTAAAGTGACAGAGACGGCATGAGACTTAACAGCTGCTTCACTGATTGACGTTTCAGTATTCGACAGTAAAAGTCTTTCACCCTCAAAATTATAATCCACACACGATATTAAAATTTAATCGTTATCTTCAATTTCAATGCAAACCGTTAATAATTTAGTGAAGATTCATTCGATAATGAGTACGTATTTTAATGGTAGGTAATGGCCTGTATGTTTAAGATTTCGACCTCAATTCAACTTTCTAGCAATAAAGATAAGAATTAAGGCAATCTAAACATGACTAACACAATCGAGAATTATGAAGATTGGCGTTAGTGGCACAGTAAAGTGAACCATTGTTCGATGGTGTACCACACAATACCTACTGGCCTACTCGATTTTAATATTCTTTTGAATCGATTCAATCGTTTGTAGGACCGTTTTTAGAGCTTCATTTTCCTTGTACTAGTATTCTTTGAAGTTCAATCTATGTTATGTAATGAGTGAGTTTTAACAGTAGCGTTATTTATTAAGATTAAGTTGAAAATTTTAGTCATCTATTTTTATTGAACTGTTCCCATTATTTCATTTGTTTCAATAGTAAATATATTATGTGGTTTTCAAATTGCTTACCAATCATTTGATTGGAATATTGCCTTATTCAGTGTGCTTTATGTTTCTTTGATGAAAGCCTAAATGCTAACTAGTTAATCCCAAAAATCACAATTTTTGGAGACTAAAAAGTTTCTTAATTTGAGCAGTAAGAAACTCATTTGGAAAACCATTTAGTACCTTGAATTAAAAGATCTGATTTTGATGAAAGACTAAATGCCAGCTATTTAAGGCCTTTTTTTTGTATTCGGGGGGAAACAGGGGAAGACATACAGACAAGATACACACTTCGACACAAAAAACGCCTAAACCTGCCATCTTCCCGATTACAAATCTAGCCCACTAGTCATGTCAATCAAAATTTATAATAAACTACCTGAGACACTAAGAAATGAAAAAAAGATACATAAATTTACAAACAAACTAAAAAAACTTCTTATACGTAAATGTTACTATAGCGTCAATGAGTACCTAGAAGATAAAAATATAGTTTAATTTCATAATTATAACATACCCAAATATTCTAAAGTAAATAAATAAAAAAAAATGTTTTCCTATATAATTAATACTAACTTGTAATGTAAAAATTCTATTTTATCTAATATTAAAATAATTATGTAATTAATATTAATTTTGTAATGCCTTCTTTTGCTGTGCCCTAACAGGGTCCATAATATTGTACCTAACTTTAAGCCTCTTTAACATCTATTGTAACATTATGGAATGCAAATAAATATATGAATATGAATATGAATATGAACCTTCAAAAGTCGACCGGCCTTATGGGGATTAAGGCTGAGCAGTGTGGGATTTTTACCTCACTAAAACCACCCCGTTGGTCACCATCAGCACATGTAGGAGGGATCTGTTACCTCTTATAAAACCAAACCTTTCTGGTTTTAGTGAGCACACTCCCCTCTCTGAACCCTCCTGTGCAACGCCTGTTATGGCATATCCCAGGGAGCTATTTAAGGCCTACTGCACACATTTTTTTCTGACTAAAAAGTTTCTTATCATGACTCACTTATTTAGAAAACCATTTACCTAACTACCTAAGTTAGACCATAAAATAAACCTAACGTATATCCTATTGATATAAAACGTTGTCAACAATCCATTAAAGGTTTGCCAACACGAACCTTGACTAACATAAGGTATCAAGTAACCACAGTTAAAGTTAACCTATATTCGTTATCAAGCCTGTCGTAATGTTTGTTGAATGTTCTCACGACGTACGGAATTGATTCTATTTATTGGTTTCTAAGATTGAATTAGTCACGGCTGGGGTTTACTTAAGGTTGTAATAGTTTGTATGCAGTTGTGGAAAAGTTTGTTATTTTGAGATTAGGTGATAGTAAGCTGTTATCATTATTGACATTATTATTAGTTTTTAACGGTAGTTCTTTATTTGAAGTATACTTAGTTTTATTTTTATTTCTAATCGATTTCTAAATTATTTAACTTAAAAACTTAAAGGGACCGTGGCTAAGTGTAAGCAGTACAGTTTGACCGATGTTAGAAGTTAAGTCTTTCAATGCTCTTGCTCTTTTAAAATACAGCATTCAGCTAAATCCGGTAAGATTGGAATTCGACCTGCGAGAAGACTAGGCAGATGATGATGTACTTAACTTCAAATTCATTATTAGCCTTAACTATTTCGACACTTAAAACAGATACCGAGAATAGTAATTACCTTTAAAACCAAAGTTTAGATGTGTAAGAATTTCTAATCCTGATACATTTCTCACTTGGCTTTAATTTAAATTCCTATTTTATGGGCCAATTTTATGGTAGATAGCCTAATAAAATTTCGTAGTCATTCTCGCAAAGCTTCTCTGTTCGACATCAACACTGTATGGAACTTTGACTGATGTATAAATTTACTTTTCATTTCTTTCTGGAACTAATAAATTATATACTTAGAATAGAATGTTCTTTATCCAATTTTCTTTATTCTTGCTATGTTTCGCGTTGGTATTACTTAATTTCTTGTTATTACTTAGGTACTACTTCGCGTTCCATGGGAGGGTTGGGAAGAAGTATTTTTTCATAGATTCTTTTTTTTTCGTGATGGATGACAATTTTTGTAAAATTATTTTTATTATGATTGTGCCTCATATTTTATTTTTCGAAGTTATCCATACAATAATGACTCACAAGCTTTTTCATAATTGTAATAACCTTATTCTAAAAATTATGTGATAGTTCATATAATTCCTTAACAACTTTGTAACTTATTTTTTTATTAGGTACTTATTGCCCTAACACTAAATCGTTGGTTTTAGGTACTTGTCAACCTTACCAATAGGTAAATAAGAAGTTTGTCTAAAAAATATTTTTTACGAAGTCGGGACCCGAAGCTAGTATTTTTAAATAAAATGGAGTTACATAAGAGAGTGTATGTTAAGTGTCTGTGTTTGTGTTTATGACTGTAAGTTTAGTTTACGATACTTGGCGCCAGTGATGTTTTATTGAGCTTCACTTTCTGTTCCATTCTCGGTACGAGCTATAACATGATGTTAATTGGTTAATAGTGGCTTAGGGTTTTAGGAGACGTAAATGAGTAATTGAAATGATTAGTTGTTAATATTATTTAATTGGATGAAGACTTTAAAGTTTACATAAGCAATCCTTAATTATGTTTTATATTAAATACAGTTAAAAAATTGTTTATTCAAGTTTATGAATAATTAAATATGAAAATAAGCAACGTAAGTATTTGAATTGACAAATTATATTAGATACAAAAATGTATTATATAGTTTTTCTATACCATGGAAACACATGTTTACTTTTGTTTATTTTTAGCCTCTAGTCTGAGAATTACGTGGTACTTACACAAATTTTATTTTCCATTTTAAGATTTCGACCTATGGTCCTTGAGGAAAGTGTTTATAGGGATTACCTCGTAGAATATACGCTCTTTTTTAAATAATCCTGTATATTATAACGAACAGTACTTCAAAGTCTGTGTTATCCTGGCAGTTTAGAAATGCGTCTTTTCAAGCATAAAATAAAAATAAAACAAAAGCCGGATATTCGAAGTTCAAACTTAGTCAGTCCGGTTAGTAACATAATGACAGGTGGTATACATACTCTTTGGTGTGCTTTTGGCGCGTTGAGTGGACATCCTTTTATGTCCTAATTACTTCCTCTGAGTTTGGAGTGAGGATGTGACAAAAGGATTGTCAAAGGCGTCACTGACCATACATGGAATATACGCTGTTATTTAATAAAACAGAAAAAACAAAAACAGTTCAAAGGATTTTTTTTAGTTGCTTGAAAAAAATAGCGTTCGTTTTTGTGATACGAGTGTAGCATTATGAGTTTTTGTTTGTGAACTTTACATTAAATAAATAACTATGCAAATTCACATAGCAATACCTATGTAGGTATATCATGGTATTAATGTGTAGTAAAATGTATGTTTTGGATGTGTTTGTAGCAAATAAATAGGGTTATCGAATCTGAAAATAAATGGACAATGCTTGATTTATTTGATTAAGATTGCAAAAATTAATTATTGTATTGACTAATTTCTGTTATTCGAGAAAAAGGAAAAAGGTTGAGATGCCATCTTGATGTTCTATGGTCCTGCCTCTGACAGATTATTCCTTTTTTTGTTTTTAGAAGAATGTGACGTATCACTTCCAAGTAATATAAGAACAAAATATAATTTTCTTTACTGATTCTCTGCGTGTTTTATTATTGTGCCCTACCTAAATTTTAATAGGTTATGGGCCCAGTGTGCGCGAAAATAACTCTATAAAATCTGTTTTGAAATTAAATAATAACTTTACTGCGGTGTGATTAAAAATGGATTTAAAATTAAAGCGAAATATAAAACCGTTCGACGGTGAAAAATATAGTGTTTGGAAATTCAGAATACGAGCATTGTTGAGCGAAATGAATGTGTTGAAAGTGATTGAGAGTAATCCAGTTACCCGAGATAGCACGTGGGACAAAAGTAACCGGATCGCAAAAAGTATAATCGTTGAATATTTATCCGATTCATACCTTGGTTTCGCAAAAGAAGACTGTACGGCGAAGGATATTTTCCACAGTTTGGATGCGTTATATGAACGAAAAAGTATTGCTACCCAGTTAGCTTTAAGAAAAAAATTATTAAGTCTGAAATTACAAGGTAATGTTACTCTGATTAAACACTTTGCTGTTTTTGATGATTTGATTACGGAATTACTCGCGGCTGGCGCTAAACTCGAAGAAACCGACAAAGTCGCCCACTTACTTTTAACACTACCCGCAACTTATGATGGCGTTATAACTGCAATCGAAACTTTATCGGAAGATAATTTGACTTTAGCATTCGTAAAAACAAGACTCCTGGATCATGAGGTCAAATTGAAGAATGAATCTAACGACACGAGTGTTAAAGTGCTACAAACTATTGTTGAAAATAAGAGACAGTTTAAAAAAAGAAAATATGAAAATCATACACCAAATAACTATATTCAAAGAGATCGGAAAGCAAAGAAGAAGTCATATTTTGTAAAGTGTCATCATTGTGGCCGGAAAGGACATGTGAAAAATGACTGTTACTATTTCAAACGAATGAATCAGCAAAAAGATGCGGATAGGCCGAGAACAGTACAGACAGTTGATATAAATCAGTCATCCACATCATCAGCTGCCGCGTCTGGTTTTGCTTTTATGACCGGTGAATACAACTCGGATGCAACCGAAAGCAAGATTACATTTTTATTAGACTCCGGAGCATCCGATCACATCATAAACAGGGAAGATTTATTTAGTAACTTTATTGATTTATCTATTCCAGTAAAAATTTCAGTTGCTAAGCACGGTGAATTTATTACAGCCACCAAAAAGGGAACATTACATGTAACCAGCAATATGGGTGTTCGAGGGACACTAGAGGACGTTCTTTTCTGCCCCGAGGCGCCCTACAACTTGCTCTCTGTTTCGAAGTTGCAACGGGCTGGAGCGACTGTCATATTTGATCACCGAGGTACCCAAATATGCAAGCACGGTAAAACAATAATGAGGGGTAAGTCAGTTAATAATTTAATTGTTTTGGATTTTGAAGTATCTGTGAATGTGAGCTGCTCTGTTACCCAAGTATATAACGTTACAACTAATAATTACGAATTATGGCATCAGCGCCTAGGGCACATGAGTAAAAATAAGTTTTTAGAATTAAAAAGCAATAAAATGACTTCTAACATTAATTTAATTGACAAAGTGATACCAAATGATAAATTATGCGAATCTTGTATTTATGGGAAACAGAGTAGGCTACCATTCAATCAGAGCAAAGATAAAAGTTATATTGAACGACCATTATATGTTGTACATACCGATGTATGCGGTCCTATCACTCCTTCAACGATTAATAACAAAAATTATTTCGTTTTGTTTGTTGATCAATATACTCACTACTGTGTTGTGTATCTATTAACACAAAAATCAGACGTGTTTTCTGCTTTTAAAGATTTTGTGTCAAAGAGCGAGGCGAGGTTCAATTTAAAATTAGTTTATTTATATTGTGATAACGGTGGAGAATATTTATCTACCGACATAAAAAAATATTGTGCCCTACCTAAATTTTAATAGGTTATGAAAAGGGAATTACTTATCATTTAACTGTTCCAAGAACGCCACAATTTAATGGTGTTTCGGAACGAATGGTAAGAAGTATAACTGAGAAAGCTCGTTCTATGATAAATGGTGCAAATCTTTCTAAATTGTTTTGGGGTGAAGCTGTTTTAACTGCTGTGTACTTGATTAATTTAACTCCGACAAATGCTTTAAAATCATGCAAAACACCTTTTGAAATGTGGCATAATAAAAAACCACAAGTAAAATATTTAAAAGTTTTTGGTTCAACAGCTTATGTACATGATAAAACTTTTAAAACAAAATTCGATGCTAAGTCATGGAAAGGTATTCTTGTGGGATACGAACCAAACGGATATAAAGTTTGGAATCCTGAATGCGAAAGATTTACTACTGTCAGAGATGTCATAGTAGATGAGACAAATTTTCTTCAATCCAGGCCTGTTTCGCGACCTGAAGAGAATATTGAAAATTCTCGTGACAATGTTAACATTGACAATATTTCTAAAGCAAAGTCAATGAAGTCTCAAAATACTGACAGATGTGAATCAGATACCTGTAAATCTGATGATTATGAGGGTCCTCATAAAATTCGCAAAACTAACCATGACATAATCGAATTAGAACAACCAAATACATGTTCTGTTGAACCTCGTAGGAGTGATAGGCTTAAAGGTCGTACACCTATTTCATATAAAGAAATTGATGATTACCTTATGTGTGCTCAATCGATTTTGTGTAAAGTACCAAATTCATTACAAGAGATTAAAATACGAGACGATAGAGCTCAGTGGGAAGGTGCAATAAATGACGAATTAAATTCTCTATTTTTAAATAAAACATGGACTTTAGTACCACGACCAGATAACAAAAACATTGTAGATTGCAAATGGATTTTTAGCATCAAAAATGACGAATTCGGAAAACCTTTACGATACAAAGCTAGACTTGTTGCTAGGGGTTTTAGCCAGGAATATCTCATAGACTACAATGAGACCTTTGCACCTGTTGCAAGAATAGCTAGTTTTAGGTTTGTTATTGCTTTTGCAAATCAATATAATTTACTGGTACATCACATGGACGTAAAAACTGCGTTTCTTAACGGGGAACTAAAAGAAGAAATATATATGAAAGTTCCAGAAGGTGTGTCTTGCGAAAATGGTTATGTGTGTAAATTAAATAAAGCATTATATGGGCTAAAGCAGGCCGCTAGATGCTGGTTTGAAGTTTTTGAGCACTCACTTAAAGAGAAAGGTTTTCAGAATTCATCAGTAGATAGGTGTATTTATGTAATGAATAAAGGAAATATACAGAAAAATATATATTTGGTACTTTATGTCGATGATTTGGTGATAGTAAGTGCTAATGAAACTACAATAAATAATTTTAAAATATATTTAATGAGTAAATTTAAGATGACTGATTTACATGAAATCAAATTGTTTCTTGGAATTAAAATAACACGTTGCGATGATATGATGATGCTAGATCAAAGTGCTTATATAAAAACAGTTTTAAATAAATTTTGCAATAATCTTTATAATTAATGTATTGGCTATTGTGATTTGTCATTTATTTAATTATTCTGTTATACAAATATGTGTTAAATTTATTATGATGAAATGATCTGATAAGGTTTTTCTGGGTTTTCCCTTATCCGAGCAACAAATGTTGGGTCATTATTTGTATTTTCCCAGACCTACTTGGAAGTTATATAGTTCTGGTTAGGCAGTTGGCTTTTATTTGTTGAATTAATTTTTGAGGGGGCGTGTTGATTTATTTGATTAAGATTGCAAAAATTAATTATTGTATTGACTAATTTCTGTTATTCGAGAAAAAGGAAAAAGGTTGAGATGCCATCTTGATGTTCTATGGTCCTGCCTCTGACAGATTATTCCTTTTTTTGTTTTTAGAAGAATGTGACGTATCACTTCCAAGTAATATAAGAACAAAATATAATTTTCTTTACTGATTCTCTGCGTGTTTTATTATTGTGCCCTACCTAAATTTTAATAAACAGTACTTCAAAGTCTGTGTTATCCTGGCAGTTTAGAAATGCGTCTTTTCAAGCATAAAATAAAAATAAAACAAAAGCCGGATATTCGAAGTTCAAACTTAGTCAGTCCGGTTAGTAACATAATGACAGGTGGTATACATACTCTTTGGTGTGCTTTTGGCGCGTTGAGTGGACATCCTTTTATGTCCTAATTACTTCCTCTGAGTTTGGAGTGAGGATGTGACAAAAGGATTGTCAAAGGCGTCACTGACCATACATGGAATATACGCTGTTATTTAATAAAACAGAAAAAACAAAAACAGTTCAAAGGATTTTTTTTAGTTGCTTGAAAAAAATAGCGTTCGTTTTTGTGATACGAGTGTAGCATTATGAGTTTTTGTTTGTGAACTTTACATTAAATAAATAACTATGCAAATTCACATAGCAATACCTATGTAGGTATATCATGGTATTAATGTGTAGTAAAATGTATGTTTTGGATGTGTTTGTAGCAAATAAATAGGGTTATCGAATCTGAAAATAAATGGACAATGCTTCTTCGTTCTTTCTTCACGCACCTGTAATTTAAAGTAAGTATTAACAAAAAAGTAATGCAAAACATTGCAAAAAAACGTTTCATACTGCAGTTTGAGGTCACGTGACATCATAATGCTACATTTTAACATCAGTGAAAGTAATTCGGATGCAAAAATGTTTACGTAACAGTTTAGTTAAGTTTGGTTTCACTAACTGTACCGTAAATGTACTTTTAAATTTTTAGCACTAATGTTATAAAACTGAATATTGTTTCTTTTGCCCGCGGTTCAGCCTGGCTGTACGTCCGTCATTGCTGCAAATTAAGTACAAACTAATTCCATAACAAATTTTATCAAAATCGGTTGAGTAGTTTAGCCGTGAAACCGTAACTGACAGACAACGTTATTCTATGCATTTGATAATATAAGTATGGATGACGAATATTTGCTATAATCACCTCTTATTACGTAACAAAGTCTTCCGCTGCGTCTGTTCGCGATAAACTCCATGCTGTTTTCTCCAATGGATAGGTGGTTCTCGAGGAAATTTTTAGTGTATAATTTGTAAAGTTTTTGTATACATTGGCTAGCCGACATCCACGCGGACGAAACCGTGGGCATCAGCTAGTGTGATTTCTGTTTTCTGTGGCGCTATTCGCTTAGTTCCTCTTCTGAGAAAGTGTAGCTATACCTATGTGTTAATCCAGCCTGAATTAACTACTGAAGACCTGAAATATGATTATACATACACTACTTTACAGAAACTGTCAAACTGCTCCAGTGGCGCGGTTTCATAAAGTTTTTCTCATGCACCGGTACCAAACAAAATGTTTTCTTTAATTGAAATAAGTGTGAACAAAACGTAAACACGCCTTTCCCATTGTGTAAACTACGTTACACTATCTTGTTAGACCCTAGGCTTGAGTCGTTTAGTTAATATTTACGAAACTTGGGTCAGACCAGCTCTAGACGCTAAAGTTTAATTGCACCTAGAACACGACCGTTTCCTTATGACTTATATTACAGGTCTTGTTACTTGTTAACAGTAAGTATTAAAATATCAACTAGCCCTGTACAGTCAGCACAAAAGAATACAGAAATAATTTGTTAAACACTTGAATATTTTGTTTGCAAATTTTTGTGCCACTTTTAAGGACTTTGTTCCATTCGACTCTGTTTGGTCTAATTGCAAATTGAAAATCGAATTCTGATTATTCGTGCGATATCCATCAAATTGTCCCGATAGAAAGTGAGGTAAATTGTTAATAGAATATAATAATATATTGTTTTCTGAAGTTTACGCGAATTTAAGACAAAGAAAAAAAACTACTTTTAAACGGATTCTATCACGGTTATTTTGTTTTAGTTCCCGGCGTTTCGACGCCTTTGCAGGCTCCGTTTGCCCGTGACCATGACACATAACTTTCAAAGTAGTTTTAAATCATTGAATGTTGACTGAATATTTTCAATAATAGAACATTATTAAAAAAAGGACATCATTGACTCAAAACCAGCTCACTGCTTATAATAAATCATAAGCTGCAAGCCAACCATCAGATCAAAATTTATTAACCCGAAAATATCACAGAATTTAATAACCCTTTTGAACAAAATCCGTCGTTTTTCTCTGATTATATTCTACTAGCGGACCCACCCCAGCTTCACACAGGTAGCACAATAACAAATGCCTATAGATAATATACACAAATATTTTTCTCTTGAATCTCTCTGTCTAATGCTGAAATCTGCATTAAAATCCGTTGCGTAGTTTAAAAGCTATAAGCTTACAATCAGCGAGAGACCTTGTTTTATTTTAGTTTTTTTTTTTGTAGCAGTTAATGTCTTTTATTTTACTATGTAAAGGTTCAGTTGCTTTTCTGTCTGTACAAACCTAAGTAGATTTTCCTTTCAGGGATACTTGACAAAACTTGATAAGATAACCTACCGGTATCGCGGGGAAAGTTGTACAAATTAATTTAATATTTGAGTGCTGCAATTACATGTTATCGTATTATTTGTGATTGCATTCGTAAATTGGTTGATTATTTCACCACTTTTATCTTATCAGCTTATGCAGTCAGTATGTCTGGAACAATCTAATGACTTATAATAATTTTGATGCCGTTATTATCTGCCACTTTGCATTTATAGTTGCAGCTAAGATGCTGTTAAGTGTTATAAGATGCAAATATAATATTGTCATTTGTTTCTTACCATTTTCAAGCGGTGTTATGGTTGCCGCTTCGGAACTCACCCATTGCACTACGACGTTAACTAATTTTTAATAAATACAAGTATTATTACTTAGCACAAGGGTTCACAAGAAAACTTACTAGTAATATGCGAACCACTATTAGACAATATAAAGTAAAAAATGCAAATCTGTCAACATGCTCTCCGGAAGATATATTCAACTAAGTTAACCTAAATTAAAATAGCAGCCAGATGAACAAGGTAAATTTTGGCGTTTCCTTATTTCACCTTGGATACATTTCACCTAAGTGATATCATTCAGATGAAATGAGGTCACTCAGTATTTTAATTTCAACTTGTAACTATACCACCCAGATGACAAATGCGACCCTCATGATGTATTTAATTTGATATTATTTTTACATATTTACATAATATAATTTGTGTATATGACACCAAAATCAGGAATTGTTAATTTGGAACGGGTCAAAGATTTATCGTCATAATAATAATATGTTCTTTAACGGTTCCACCACGTTCTACCATACAAACAAACGATACGTGTCAAGTAAATGCGTGTAATAATGTGGTAACAAATACGTGACCAAATAATTATGACGCCACATAATGTTGACTTATGTTTGTATTGTTTACTTAATACCCAAGTTTAGATAAGGGACACTCGTTTTTGTTTACGGAGTTATGAGTATTGTGAAATACGAAAATTGCTTCATTGGTACACATATTACAAAAAAACTATTTAGTAGACAAACATGTAATTGAAATGTACCCATGTTGAACACTTAAAAAATTACGTACCATTATTTGTTTAAGTAATATAGCCTGCCGTGGCTTCCTACGGAAGTGGTGCAATCAAACCTGTTATTTCGTGAAGTTTTCGTATTAGTTCACAAAATCACAACGGTATAGTCCAGAAATGTGGGTGTTACAAGAAACCCGTCTCTCATTAGGTACCATACAACTAATATGTAAAAAATTATACACATATAACCCATTTGCTGACAGCCATAAGCAATCTGGAATAAAAAAAAAAGTTAATCCCTGTTCTACATTTAAAATGATTACTTTCGAAGCGACATTTAAAACAACTGCCAATGTTTACTTCCATTGTTTTGTTCGTGAATGAATAAGTGTAAAGTCGTTCGTTCATTGTTTATCCGGGTCATTTCGCAAGCGGCCGAGTGTAGGGAAACGAGTGAACTTTAACGGGTGAAGCAATAAAGATCGCAGCGACAGGTTGACTGGGTTATAACCCGCGGTTACTCGAGATGTGTCCGGTTGATTGGTTGCAAACTGCTGTTGCAATGTAGGGTTAGTACAGATTAATCTGCTATAGAACATATATAGCAAGGATATCTTTATGGTATTATTTTAATCGAAACCAAAATCATTTAATTTTGTCATTCCTTATAGTTTACCAGAGAAAGGTGTTCAAATTACAGCCTGTTTTAAGTATTTGTGGTATTTTAGCTTAATATTATAAACTATTTTGTATGCCGTTTGGCGAAACATGGCGATCCTATGTATTATTTTACCAGACCATCTCTGTAAATCTGTGTTTACAAAATAAATAAATGAAATGAAGACAAAACATTACATAAAGTTACGTTTTATAATGGACATTATGCCCAGGTAATGCGCTCTTAAGTTTCAAAGTACAATACCAACGAGGTGTTTAGAAACACCGTAATAATTTAATTTTAATGCAGATAGGTACTAGTTACATCTTACATCTTAGTTACATGTTATCTCGCCAAAAAGACGCTGGCGAGATGACATCATTCGCTTTTTGCCGGATTGGTGGGAACTGGCTCAAGACCGAGTGGCCTGGAGCAGGTTGGGGGAGACCTTTGCCCAGCAGTGGGACACCTAAAAGGTTACATAAAAAAAAAAACTAGTTACATTGTCTTGTTTCGTACTATTTATTTCGTATCGACCCTTAGACACGTTAGGTCATCGGCTACTCGAATCAGACATTAAAACTAGCTTTTAACTAAATCGTGAACAAGCCTGTCGTTAATTTTTGTGTGACCGATAATCGGGCCGATTAGATTCTGATGCGATTCCTGATCCTGACCGATGTAGGATGAGTGTGTTGCACTTGTGCAATCAGTACGTTTTATTTTTGTTAGTAGTTCATGTCTCCTGGATTCCAAAAAAATTGAAGATGATATCACCAACCCCCATTTCTTGAAAAAGAAAGAAGAAGCTTTAAAATAAACAAAAATCATTTTTTGTTCCTATTAGTATGAATGATTATTATAATATCTTTCTCTACTCACTTTTTTCTACAAAATTGCTCTATTATCATACCAGTCGAAGCTATAACCAGGTCAACAAAACACCTTCGGCAAAGAACGTGTATTATGAGTGTTATCTCAATTATAACGCATTTTTAACCAGTCGATTGGTGTTTTCCTACTTCTTCTTCTTATCGTGTCGTTGGCAATCATATTGTGTCAGCCCAGAATTTTGCTATGAGAACTGCATTATCAGGAGCCTTCATTAAATCGTCCAGCGTGCAGGTGTTAGGGCACGAAGGACAAGATACCAGGTGTTCCATTGTTTGGGGAGTAATAACACATCTGCATCTAAGATTGGATGTGTCAATGTATCCCCACTTAGACAGATTATCTTTGCTTCGGCCAACCTGAGTCCGAAGTCGGTTTTCCTACTAACAATACCTTATCAGCAATACGCCTAGATCTTTTAAATTAAAAAGTTTCCTGACCATCTCTGTACATTTGGAAGATTTTATGAATTGCAAAATCTTTTTCAGCCTTCTAGTTGTGTAAAGAAGCATTAATATAATTTTATTGGTTACAATATATTCGGCGTAGAATTTTCCCAATCTATGTTGTGGTTGGATTCCAGTCTTAGCTGAATACCTTATTTCACAAGGAGCGACTGCCTATCTGACCTCCGCAACCCCTATAACTGGGTAACGCAGTATCCCATGCAGGACTGGTTGCCGTTAGGACCAAAGGCTATCCGAGACAAGGCGTATCAATATGTTCACAAATGGTCACCCATCCATGGACCAACCGCGGTGAGCGTGGCTTTATTATCGATCAAATCGTTTTGCACATATAACTTTAGCCTTACACTCTCCGATACAGGTACATTATTATTTGTTATGAGATATCAATTGAAACTTCCTATGGCGAACAAAAAAAAATATACCACCTTTATACGCTGCTAACAATTTGTACCACTACAATAATGTCAGCAATATAAACAAGCGTATCATACCACGACAACAGGAAAACGTGTCAAACTGAAATTAATTTGATTGCTTTAGATTACTGAGCCATAGGGGCTTGAGAACCAAACCACTATTCCTTAACCAACAGGTGATAATTGTTACTTTCACCTTCAAGTACAGTCCACCTCACATTGCTTACAGTGCTACACAAAACTCAACCTTAATGCCTTCAAATTAAATTTTGATATCGATCAGACTTAATATATGCGTATGTGTGGTAGGTTGTACAGCCCGAGGTTGCGATTGCCATCCTTCCATTGAAATTGTTTTGTTGTTAGATTTAGTTTGATGAAACTGATAATGAGGTCTAGTTCTGTTTGTTTGTGGGTTTGATTGCTTGTTTTAATTCTTGTGGAAGCTATTAGATATAATATGGTTATTGAGAGGCTCGTATCACCTCGTATCAATTGTAAGTGTATTTAAGACCGGAACCAGGGAATTCTTGTCAAATCACTGTTTATGAGACGCTGGCGGTAAAACACTCAAAACATTTTTTCTTTCTATGAAGTATCTATTTACAAAACCAATGCTAGGGCTCTAGTGTCATACGCTGGGGGATTATTCTCTAAGTAAAAACGGCATATTGCAGATATAGTTCAGGAATCCCAGGTCCCAAATCTTTTAGTGTTGAGAGTCACCGGGTAGTGTTAATATATACGTTTTAGGCCATTTAACTGATTTTTTACTTAAAAGTGTAGTATGTCGAGAGATAAAGCCTCTTTTAACCCTACGCTTAACAGTACCTTAATGTAGCACATAACTCTGACCACGTCTTTCTAAAGGATACTTGAATCCAGCTCAGTGGTAGTTCACCACGCTTAATACCACTGTACTCGAAGCGCTGCGGGTTCAATCCCCGCATGGGACAAGGATTTGTACCATCCACAAATGCTTGTTACATGTATGTGTGTTCTTTGTTTGCATTTGATTTGAATGTTTGTCAATCCCCTTGCGACACAATTCCTTAGTGCGAGAGTCGTTTTTATTTAAATCAAAAAAATCTTTCTAGGAAGAAAAAGTTTCTATTATTTAACCATACACTTCTAAACTTCTTTTATTGAAAAAATTACAATGTTAAGTGGAAAAAGAAAGAGTTCGTGTATCAACATGTGGGCGGATACGCCGTCAATATTATTGGAAATCATGCTTACATTGCAGGCATGTTAAGATCACTATCATAAGTGCTCTGACATTAATAGCCAAGTATATGAGACCACATTACATCGATCAACTTAACTTGGTTCAGTTTCATTTTCTATTCCGTTTATTTAGGGAGTAAGGATGTAAATGTAAGTAGTATGAGATGTAGATGTAAATGTACAAGGAAATAGAAATCAAACATTTTATTCTTGACTGTAGTGTTTTTAAGCCTATGTTTTGTAAGTGAAATCCGAATACCGAGATTTATATAAATCGCACGTGTTTCAACTATCAAAGGTGTCGACTTAGTGTATACAGATTGCATAAGGAAACTAAAATTGAATCTTCCAACGGACAATTTTTACACAGCCAGTAAAAATCAGCCCATGGAATCCAATATTCATATTGTTCATTCCGAAGTTCGTAGTTCTTTTGTTTGTTTATCTTCCATATTTGGTATTGACCTTGTCACGAACATGCATGGTTATGAATACACCACGGTTATGTTTAAAGGCAATGCCACACGCACTTTGTTAATACGTTGCGTTAGAAGTCATTCGATTATAAATTGCATACTTAGCATGCAGTTAGGACTGTAAATCTAGGATCGTCTCAGAAGCTACGATATACCTTTGGCAAGATGCATTACGAAATGTACGAAAAAGCCCCCGAAACTGCGGTATCTAAATAATTTTCGTAGGACTGTAAATGCATGGCCTGTTTTGACACTACACTCAATCTACCAGCACAGCGTCAATGCGTTGTTTCGTTGGTGACTACGTTGTAGAAAATAGAATAACCCACTGCAATGATACGCTACAATGCGACACCTTAGCGCATTTCACCGTTATTGGCATGCCTGCCAAAACGCTGCGGCACCGCAGTTATCCGTCTGGCATCGCCCTTACTTCATTCAAAGTACTTTACCATCCATTCATTTCGTATAGTAACGTTATAGATTCGCATGTTTACAAGATTGCATATCTACATCCGTATGATATTATCGTATCAATTGGCGTTCATTTTTTTTCAGTAATAGGTGATAAACTTTCTTTCTTATTACTGGGTAACTGGTTGCGTAATGCAGAGGGTTGTGTTTATAAATAGTATTGGACGATATTGTGATTTGTATGGTTTCCACGAGTACGAGTTACTGTGATTACCTTATGTGTAAGGGTAGTGTGGCATTGGTGGAATGTTTCATAACTATTGAATTATGATGATACAGTATTTTTGCCCAAGAATGAAACAATTTTCTAAGGCAATTGTCCCGAACTCATTCTCATTTTAATTTCCTTACATTACCTACGCCATAAATCAAGGTTTAAAAGGTTAATTTAAGCAGTGGCCATATTTACTAAAATAGTAGTATCTTGGCTACCTAAACTGTATATTGGCCTGAGGATTGTATTACCATATATTTTTATGAAGAATAACTACTCACAATTGACAATGAATATTGCTATCATCGATCTTGATTTCTCTTGATTCCTGATGTTTTGAAGACTGTCAGATATCATCAAAATCATTGTATTTGAGAAGATATTAGTGATAAGGCCGACACGGGATTAGTGCAAAACAGATGGGAGATAAAACTGAGATATTCAGAGATAAGTTTATGGAACTCTCTCTCAAAATTCAATATCTTTTGGTGTACCTATGTCCAAAGTTCCTTAAATTTCTGAAGAATAAGTATTTTTGTACGAAATAGCAATATATTAACAGTAAATTCTTATAAACGACCATGAGATTGACTTCCATGGATTACTTTTTCGTCATACAGAATTCTCAGTGTATGGTGTAATTTAAAAACAATTGCAATGTCTACGTAAACACTGCCAATATTAATCGCTGCAATAAAAATAGTTTTTCTATCAATAGTCATTGACTTTAATGATTACAGTCGATCGGTCACGGCCGACACACAATTGCAGTGTAACAGATATTATATGATATTTGTTATTATTCCAAGCAAAAATCAATCTTGCTGCTTGGTAATAAAAGTGCTGAAATCCATGTACGATAGATTTTTTGTCACAACAATTTAGCTCAAGATGAATTAATTTTACTTAATAAATTTAATATATTGAACACGGGTATATTATGAAATATTGGGTTATAATAGTTAAGGTACGAGGAACATTTTTAGTAGATAATAAATGTTATACAAATTTTGAAATAAAACTACTTTTAAACGGATTCTATAGCGGGAGATTTTTTGATTTTAGTTCGCGACGTTTCAACACTTTTGCCATTTGTCAACGTCGAGATTCGGTAACTCCACATTCGCTACAAATAAAAAGAAAGTCGATACTAAAATAATATAACACTGAATCCTAGACACTCGTAACATAAGCATCCATCGTCAAGACACGACATCTAATTAGCCATTGTTATAACATTATGTTTTTACTTCATAGTAAAACATTAGAAGGAATACATAACATTCTTAATAAGAGTTAAGTAAACTTTATAACCATGAATGTTAAATATTATAATTATAATTACATTTAGAATTCAGGAGTGTTTGGCATTTATTCAGCGCTTCTTGCTAGCTACATACTATCTAATATCAACATGATATTAGATAGTATGTAGATAGCAAAAGAGGGTAAGAATGCATAGGTACTATGATGTTTAAACCTCCTCCAAAAGACCAGATTTTCAATTCTACTGAATAAGGTTTTGAAACGTGTTACGCGATATCGATTTTTCAAACTCTGTAATGGATAGGGTGTGTAGGAAGTGGTCCTACATTAAATTCATTAAAATCGATTCAGTAGTTAAGATTTTCGATAAAAAATTATAGGAAAATATTACCAATCATATTTAAACGAAATTGTGTACCTTACACTTTCGAGCAATTGAAGTCAGGTTTTTTACATTAAGTAATTCAAAACCATTTGATTTTAATATTTCGTTCACTCAACTTAAAGCTAACAGAATTTGGGTTTTGTGTCAACAATGCTTGTTAATTGTGATCATGTTAAATTCGCTAGACATTCCTTGTTCTAAAAATCAGATTTAAATTATTATAATAATTATGTTCGTTAGCTTTGACCCTGAGAATGCATATACGTTGGACATTTTGCAAGAAAGTAACAGTATCTCATTCTGCAACATCTGGTTCGTGACGTCATCAGCATGTACTTCAAGAGCAAGAAAACAGAAGGTCCATTCACAACAAAACACCGCATATACAATGGACAAAATTTATTGTTCAGTAAATTAAGTAAATATTATTTAATAACTATAAATCTCTGCAAAAAATAATTAGTAATTTGATTGGTGATAACTTTTTAGTGGTTTTGTTGTAGAACATATTATATTAGTAATTATCAGGTGAAACTTAAGAAAATATTTGCTGAAGTATTTTTCACATAATAAAACGGGTTCTGGATAAAATATCTCATTCAATCTGATCAACGTTTAGCGATAAAAGTTTCTACAAGAATTATTCCCAAGGTGTAGACTTTCTGTTTATTAAAGTTTGTTGAATGACGAACCAAGTGAGCGCTGGTCGACCTTTGCAATGAAAACTGCAATCAAAAGTTGAATTTATAACATACATTGTTACAATGTAGTATTACCGAGAAATAAAAGTATGTAGTTATACTTATAATTCCCAAAAGTGTTGTAATCGTGTCATCACGGCAAAATTCCACAAAACATCGAAATGAAACCAAAGGAATCGAAACGTGTGAATAAGTTATCGATATAATCTGTTCGATATAGGCAAGTATTTTATTTCTATGTGTGTTGGACATAATGCCTCAAAAGATTACCTAAAATTACCCATTTAAAGTACATGAACCATGTGTTCAATTTTATACACACTGTACGCACCTCATACAACGAGGTAAGAGTCAAGAAAGACAGTGATCCTGTCAGGTATGTCGATCAGGCGATCGTTATGAATCAAGCCGCGATTCCTTATAAATACTTTTAAAACATATCTTAGTACTTATTCGTATGTTACACAAGAAAATGATGTGGTTTTCGATCCCGAAGTTCAATCCTATCTTCGAACAACGCTCAAAGTTGTTCTATGCCATAAAAATAATTCGCGTAAAGTGATTATTATTTAATGTTCGATGAACAATAGAATCCTAGAGAGGTCAGTACAGTCACGTATAATACTTACCAAAAAATCTATTTTGGTATCAATATTTTCAACCAGAAATATTGCCAGTGAAATCTATGCATATGCCAATTTTAACGTTTAGGGCTAATTGTTTAGTTCGGGTTTAATTGATTAGGGTTGCATTTTGGAAGGTTTTTTAATATTATTGCACCTTTTTTGACGCGGGGAAATCTTCCAGGAGATCGTATGCTCTAGGGTATTTGAAGATTTTCCCTCTTTACCGCAGACCAGGCATAAGCAGACTGCAAATATCTATGTATACAAAAATGAAAGCCTATTTCCCATGGTCACAGCATCTCGCGTGAACGGCTAAATCACGTCCGCTCATTCTTTATGTTCTGTTTGTTACTGTCTGGAGATGGATCGTATTAAAGAAAAAATTATATTAAAGTGGCGCCGAACTTTAGAAAATGTATCCTTATTTGACAAGCTTTTTTAACCTATCAGCAATTCCTTTATTATGAAAATACCGCAGTATATGCTTGTACCTACAGTAAGGTAGGTAGGTACTGATATAATTTTATTGCTAGATAATCCATTCGTTCCACGGAAGTGTGAGTCAGCGTTGTCGCAGCACGTTATGTTCGAAAATAACTTCAGATATTCCTGTTAGTGTTCTAAAACTTGAAATTAACCTAAGGAATATTGATATAACTGTTTTTATACCGTTTTGCTGAATGCTGTTTTTGGACATATCTTGAGGACATTCCATTGTAGAAATTGAATCGCTAGTGAGAATTACTAACATAATAAGCTCAACAACCTTTGGTCCCACTATATTATTATACTTTTTGGTCAGAAAGTTAAGGAACAAGGACTCAGAGATAAGCCATTTGATGAACTTTCTTTACTTCGAAGCTCATATAAAAAAAATCTCTGATTGTCATAATTTTAATTTAAAGAACTCATTCACGTGGATCGGTTGAGATCAGATGCCTTAACATTAGATTGTCGAGAACACTATGAATAAAATCTGTCATCAGATTTAAATACAACTTACAGTAAGTAATAAAAAACTAATATGGTCTAATGTGCGTGAGAAAAATCTTATAGCAATACAGCCTTTTGTCATTTAGAACTGCTTTTTTTGGTATCCAAGAAATAAAACTGGTTGGGATTTATTTCAAGTGAACCAAACTTGTTCTTGTGCAAACAGCGGAACGATGACAAAGAAAAAAATATGCTTGAATTGTAGAGCCATCCGGAAACGGAGGTTGTACGATTGATTGCCCGATATAAGTATAAATATTATGAATTTGTACGGAATGTATGGACTGTGAATGGGGCTTTTTCCCTAAGTTTGGTTAATTTCGTTAAATTATGCCGAATTTGGCATTCACGCAGTAATTTAATTAATAAAAAAATTTTAATCCTTAATAATTTGATGTTTTCTATAGATTTCTGCTTTGGAGGTACATGAATCTTGTAAATTCTAAATGTTTGTCTTGCTCTTAAAAGGTAGCGTTAGCATATGCAAAACGATACAGTCATACTAAAGACAAAATTATTAAGATAGAACAAACAAATTATATCTATTATTTCCTACATGACATAAAAACTTGCTTCGCCAAAATTTCTCTAACACAAAAGTAGAATTTAAGGCATAGAAATCACCTTCAGTCAACAAACTAATGTGAATCATAAAGCTAGGTAGTTTGCGGTCTAAGACAATGATGGGGACATTTAAACAGAATATATAATGCTAAACACACATAAACAATAGGTATTATACCTTTCCCCTATGACAGCAAGTAGCCACCATTATGATGCTTCATTTGTTTCTCTCGTAGTATAAGGTCAGGGTTGAGTGACCCTGACCTTATAATAACACACTTGTAAAACAGTTCAGTAAATTGTGTACTAAGCTCATAAATTACCGGTTAATTAAATAATCTACTTAGGCCCAGTTTTTCGATCCCGAGTTAACTCAACCAGTGGTTAAATATGCTAACTAATGGTTTAAAATTTTGTAAACGCGTTTCCTTTGCTATTAAAGGGTCAAATAAATCCGGGAGTTAATTACTTAACCAATGGTTAAAATAAAAAAATGATGAATAGACACGTTCCACCTAAGTTAGAAACCATTGGTTAGGATATTTAACCATTGGTCGAGTTTACTCGGGATAAAAAAACTAGGCCTTAGTCACAATATGAAAATCTTTCCCCTTGATACTATTTAAATTTAAAACTGTTTTAAATTGTATGTTTGTTTATAAAGTTTATTTACTGCAAAAAAACGATACCTGGGAATTTTGGGCGGTAGAGATAATTAATCGTTTAGTATCCCAAAGTTTCTAGATTTAGTCTATAATATTATTCAGTGTTGCAAATGAAATCATATTAAAACACTGATTCTCTATAAGGTACTTCCCAAGATATCTCTAAATATAAAACAAACAAATCCGCCTTCACGACTCTTATGACCGAACCGTCTTGAATCTCGTTCTAAATACAGTTACCATTATCTGTAGGCGATATCCCACATGTTTTACGTATATCAACTTCTTAACATTAGTCTATGTTTAAACAGCGTCATTTATTGTGACATAAAATTAAATGTAGGACACCTTGACTGGTCGCACTCCGAAACGATTAGAATCTAACGGATTTGCGAGTATTTTGACAAAAAAAAACACGGAATATACTGCGAGTGAAAAATTCCTTTGGGTTGCTCACTTCAGGTGAGTCTTCCATTCTCCAGAAATGAGAGATAAGCTACTGGCTTGTGATCGGTGGAACGAGTGTTTGGTATGTAGTGTCGGTAGTATTGAAAAATAATTAGGGTTCCGCGGAAAAAAGGAAAACAAATGAAACTAAAATACTATGATGATAGTGGCAGGATACAGGTATTATTTAGGTTTGGTCAAACTACGAATGCTGGGCTAAGGGGAGGCCTTTGCGGGGTCTAAAATAGACTACAAAAAAAACAACGAATAATTTTTCATTGAGAACATTGGGTTTAGAAATTACATGTGTAAATGACAAATGAAGGCTATAACGTATGTCTGTTTGTTAGAAAGTCTCACAGGAAGCTATAGCCTGAAGGAATATAGTAGTAATGGCTTTTGTTGTAGGTGTCGGATGTATGACTATTCAAAGAAAGAAAGTATTGTAAAGAGTGGTGATTAGTTTGTGATAGAATACCTTTTAAATCTGCAGTCTATTTGCTTTCTTTGATATTAATTATTTATTTGTTTTGTTTTCAGGTAATTGGATTTATGGTGTTACTACTTTCAACTGGATATAGATCGGTTTTTGTAAGTTAAATAATGGTACCTACTTAATATTCATAACGAAATATGTACTTAGGTTGGAACTTACACTATTTTGCCGAGTATTTTTTATTTGACATTAACCTATAATTAATTATGTAATTAAACAATTATTAATTCAATTCATAGCTATATTTAAAAAAACCCAACAATTACACAAACGAGATTTCGCGACACAAAGACCTTCAGAATCAAGCGATGAGGTAACCGAGATGCAACCGATTTGTTAAGTAATCGATTGTAATATGGAATCGAGCTAGACTCAATCGAGTAGCAAGACATCGTATTAGCAAAACGTTACTTCATAAGAGAGCGGGAAAAAATCCAACGCGTTCTAATTATATCGATACGAAGCGATAGTTCACGTAGTTGATAATTTCAACGAAATTGAGAAGTAATTAAAATTTTGTAACTAATTTGATACAGTTTTTGTCAGGTTTTTTTATCACTAGGTACTAGTTATTAATTTGTCCGTGTGTATGTGTTTGAAAGTCATTCTTATTACTCCTTATATAATATAATCCTAGAAGGCAATCTATTAGTGTTGCTGGCGCGGTTAGTGTCTTAAGACCTTGCAAATAGCTCGCGAGATAAAAATATATGCATCATTTTAAAAGGATCTTTATTATTAAACTAAGTAAAGCACCGTCTATTTCCTTCCTTTGTACAAGATTTTTTGTATCACTTTGCTATCTTTAATCAAGTTTAATCTAATGCAATGCCGCCTTATGGGCGCACTTCCAGTCGACAGCGATGTGGAATAGTTTTTTGATGCTATTTTTTAGTTTTAAGTTTGTTCCATTAATATAGTTTTATTAATTGGTATTAGGTGTGTATATAGTTAAGTTGGAAACATTTACTATAATAACGTGTTTAAAATTAAATTTAGAAAAATAAGTAAGTAATTAATCTAATGTTCATTTAAGAAATAAATTCCGTCGAATATGAAGGAAATGGAAATAATGCAACCAACAACCTCTGTTGGGACTCCTCGTAATAAATATTACTCGTCTGCTTAATTTCCTACATATCTTCATATAAAATAATCCTCGTATTAGGTTTATAGAACCGCATTATTTAAAACCGCCAGTCAAAGTCACGGTAACTTCATGTGCAAATCTCACGACGTTCGAGTAGAATGACCTTAGGATTTACTTGCCAGGCCGTTTGCCAAGTAACAATTATTTATTCGACGATTAAATATTGCTTTACTGTTGTCATGACAACAGTCTCATTCAACCGTATTTTGTCTTTGAAATAGTGTTAGAAATACTCGGGACACAATGATAGTGATAAAAGTGCATTTTTATTTAAAATAATGATCTAAATCAAATTAGTCACATACCAAGTGACATTGTAATATAATAGGGTGCTTAGTGGATCATGCTCACATGTTTATCACTTTCTAAGCATTCAAGTTAGGTGCCCATGTCGTGACACATACCTAATTTTTACCGCGGCGGTTCTCGGAACCGCGTGTGAAAACTAAACTGCATAACAATGTGAAATTAGATCAAGTGCAATGTGGGGCGATACTTAAATCACACCTTTGTGATCGGATACAATTGCTTCCTGAAAAAGACTGTGAATTAGCTCATTTTCATATCAGGAAAAAGTTTAGTTATCATGGAAATGACGAGATAGTCATTTTTGTTTTATAAAAAGCGACATTTTAGCAAATTGGCATAAGAAGTTGGTTTTATTGTAACATTTCCTTATCCGTTAAAACCAAATTCATATTCAAATAGATGTCGCAATCAAAGATCGAAGATACATAATATCTGCAATCGGAAATATACGTGGGAAAACATAAATGACGGCAATGGACATTCACACGCAAAACACAAGTTACGATGTTTTTAAGTACTCATTAAGATTCTGTTCGTTCGGTAACGGCACTCGATAAGTAGGCGAAGAACGTATGGACATTGTTACGGTGGTTTCAAAACGAGCGATTGTGCGATCGTAAACGTCATTTAGGAAAACGGTGCATCGCTTAAAGTCCCGTTGACTTACATAATTTTAATATCATTTACACGTATTCGAATTTTAGAACTTAACGATTAAAAAAGGAAATACGCCCAATGACGGTTGGGACGTGTTCGATTGTTGAATCTACGTGTACCTGATAGCCTGAATTAAACTTGGTAGAAAAATAAGGATCGTTGTTACTGGCATGTTGTGGTTGTTGATTTTAGAACATAATGTTTATGGTTTTTACAACTAAGTTTATTTGTGACCTCTTTGTCTTGCATGATTGATGCACATCGGTAACTGTTTCTATTTATAGCTTCGATCTTATCGTATAAAGCGATGAATCAAAAGGTTTGTTTCTCATAAATTATGTTTTTTTGTGTTTTGTGTTTTTTACTAATATTTTTATGCTGTAAAGTACAGTTCTAATTTCTTCAACATCCTTAAAATGTGGAAGTTATACACCTAATATAATGTTTTGAAGTAGCTGTAAATCGCATGAGTACGCGAATTCGACGTCATTCCGGAAACCCAGATTCTTAGATCGATGTGTATTACTTGTAGGTGCGCCGCGCCGTTACAATAGATTGATCTTATTAGCGTACTAACGCGAATATAAACAGATCGATGACTCACGCAATATTCTAAACGTTCGTGATTGTTCAAGCATTAAATAGAATAGATATAACATGACAATGTATTTTATTCAGGTCTACTTAGATTACAGTACATACAGCCCATATTTGTGGCTTGGTAAATCCAAAGTACTTGCTTCTAGCTAGGCAAAGGAATCATGAAGAAAAAACTATGATGAATGGGAAAATTGGACAGGTTGGCTTTATCATGGTTTGTTGCAAAATATGCTGATTGACAAATAATTCAAGAGGGTTTATGGGTATAGTTCAGTCAAATGTGTGGCGTTCTACGAGATGTAGGGAAGCTTGCTAGTAAGGATACTAACGTCATTACGTGTAGGCAGGTCAGGCCAGGGCATTTTTTTCAGTTACTCCAAATCTTATCTTACTTCAGACTCTGCCACTGAAGCACGAATGCTACTAATCATGATAAACAGGAATTTATTTCTGTGTATTACGATTAAAAGGTTTGTTACATAGTTATTATTATAGGGAAGGAACTCATTCGAGTTATCGTGATTAGGAAAATTCTAATTTGATGCTCCCGAGCCTGCGATATAATCCATAACTTTATATTGAAAACGCCTTAAAGTTGCGGCTAAAAATAACCCCTCCCCCTCCCCCCAGTGGGGCATAGAAATAAGGAAAATGGGTAGCAGCGTCTTTCTAAATATTGAATACAAAACTGCGGTCACCAACCTGCTTGCCCAGCGTGGTGACTAGGGCAATAAACACTCCATGATTGAACACCATAGCGCATGTCTCCCGGTTCTCAGTAGCCTCACTGCGGAAGGCAGAGGGCTGGGTGCTATGGCGGGTCTTGGGAGAGGCCTGTGTCCAGCAGTGGGCCACGTGTGCCGAGTTGATATAGACCACACCTTCCCGATCCGTCTTACCCATCTCAATTAAAACTCGTATTCTAAGCGGATTGCTTTATTGTTGTTCGTATCGCTATTCGCTCTGAATATCTTTTGACGAGTCTCTGTTTACCGGCTGTGTCAGTTGGTGTCGAGTGTCTTTTGTTTTTGCATTTGACACTATCCACGACTCGTTGGAATGTGATGTTGGTGGTATTGTGTGTCTATTTGATTTAGTCACTTGTGTTGTAAATATTATTGGATCGTTAGAGATTGTTTTTTTGTGTGTGTATCTGTGGCAAGTACCTATAACAAAGCTTAGAAGATTGAAAAACAAATGTTAAATATACATTATTTACTTTGTTAGTAATGTAAAGATTAGGAGGATGACCAAGGAACGAGTTATATTTTATAATACACTATCGAACCCGCACCGGCTTTGCACGCGTAAGAAATACTTATAATTGTACACATAAACCTTCTTCTAGAATCGTTCTATCAATTGCTGAGAACTGCATTAAAATCCATTGCGTAATTTATAAGATCTAAGGCGTTCAACGTTATAAACTCCGTAAAGATTACGGCGTGAACCTTTTCAACCAAAGTTCGTTTCACTAGTTAATTTTTCCTAGTATGTTGGATCGAGTTCAATATTTATTGCGTAAATGTGGAAATCATTTAAATACTCTTATTGCGCTTACAACTTTAATACGAGACGAAACAACTAACTCGTTTTATTTTATGAGTGCTTCAATTTGTGTTCGCTTTGTTATAATTTTTGCAGACCGGCAACAAGATGGACCTTGAATTCTTTAGTTCAAGTTGATGCAATATTTCGACATCGAATAAAATTCTTAAACTTACATTGAGGTTTTAAATTGTTTTATTGTGTTTGTTTTATAAAGTTTTATGAGAATTGTTGTAATTGTTTAAAATATAACATTTTGATATTGTTTTATTTCTCTACAATTCTCAAGTTTCGAATAGTTTTGTTAAACATGTTTGTATTTTAATTGGTTACTAGGAAGTCAATATTGCGTTCGTCTTACAGTCGTCTATGTAGATGCTTACTCGAGTCCTCAAAAATGTATTTAAAAAGTCTAATACCCGAATACTGTATCGCTTTTTAACTTTAACTCGCTCTTGAATGTCTATATGTCGCTACTTTACACCTTACACTGAAAGAGACAGCATGAGAGTTAACGGCGGCTTCAAACTGATTGAAGTTTCAGTATTCGGCCTTAAACGAAATATTTGAAAATATATAAATATTTTTCTATTTCTCAATGCCTTGTCCAAACATCGGTATGGACGTGGATCCTCTTATATTTCATTACAATTACGTCACGACATTAGATTTATATAGTACTAAGCAACAAGTAATAAATACCTCGCTGTGTGGTATATAACCTAGTATCCGTATGGTCGGAGACCTCATAATGTTGTCATCAGCTGTCCGTTGCGACACCGCGGTCACTGTGATTCATACTATAAAGCTAACACAGAAGGCCTACCTATGTTGTTAGTTAACCATTATTGTGTTATAGAAACACCATTATTTCATCTTGACAAGGTCTCAAACTGCACTTAGGTCACGTAATAGGTCTAGCTATGCCACATTGCATGGTGTCATACGATTATTTGATCAGAGTCTGAGACGTCCTCAAGCTAAATTCTCAATTTAGATATCGGCCGTCTATTTACCGCACATTAAGATTAAAATATGCGGCAATGTTTTATCTATGTAAATATTAAAAAGCTCAATTATTTTTTTGTTTGGTTGAAAGCGCTAATCTCAAGAACTACTGGCCCTATTTACTACTTAAAACTCTTTCACTGTTAGATAGCCCACTTATTGAAGAAGGCTATAGGCTATAATTCGGTAGCCGGTGGAGCTGCCAGCAAAAGCTAGTCTAATGTGTCTATTTAAGTGAACATTTTGTAGATAGTCATTTTGGTTCAATTCAGATTAACCTATACACTAAATGGAAAGTAAGGAGTCGATAATATAATATTTAAATACCGGTACTAACTAGTTCTAAGCTTAATAATAACCAAGTTGCTTACAACATGCGATAGCTTTAGCTTTTTAGCAATGTGGGTCGCTCAAAACTAGTATTCTTGTTAACCGTCGTACTAAGCTAAATTCTTGTGTTACGAATAGGTTCACGAAAGTGGTGTGTTCCGAACCGGAAACCACATGTTCACAAGTCAAACGCCTAGCCATTAGGCTATTGCCGCTTGCAGTTGTAAATAAAAACAAAAAGACTACATTAATATCACATAAAATTTTCATGAAAAACTAGCAACCCTCCCCGGCTTTGCACTGGTGCAATGCTGATATAATACTACAAAATGTGCTTCTTTACATCACATTAATCCAACATTGTGAGGAAACCTTGATTTCTAAAATTGAAATCTGAAATCGCCAACACGCAATGAGCAAGCGTGGTGATCAATGCTCATTCCTTCTGTATATGGGAAGAGACCTGTGCTCAGCAGTGGGACAATAATAGGCCGGTATCGTTATTAGAAACCTTTAAAATAATCAGTGTTTGTCTACTAAATTATGTATGTTTACACATATAAACCTTCTACTTCTATTTAAGAAAAACCGCATCAAAATCCGAAGCCTAGTTTTAATGATCTAAGCATAGATATAGACAGACAGAAAGCGGGAAGCAACTTTGTTGTATACTTGTTATGTAGTGATAACAGTTTCCTCTTAATTATAGAATTTCTAGTCATTGTTTATAATTGGGTTTACTCTAGTGTGAATAATTGGGTTTACTCTAAATTATGCAATGCCTAAAACACCATAATAACCAATGGAAGTAGTTTTATGAGTGTTACGTTGGGTGATGAACACGCTTGTTCCAGTTGTAGGTGATAAAATTGCGTATTTTGCGTGTGTTGTTGTTTTGTGTTTAGAAATTTGCGTTTATAGACAAAGTATCGCGTATGATATTGTTTGAGATTATATAGTACTTCATTATAGGAAGAATATCACAGGTAACAGTTGATTTTCGGCTATTTGGCCTGTTGATCTAGTGGTTAGTAACCCTGACTGCTAAGCCCGAGGCTTCGATTCCCACTCAGGACAAATCTTTCTGTGATGAGCACGATCATTTGTTCTGTGTCTGGGTGTTATTTATCTATAATACAGGATATTTTTTTATGGAGTGCGTATATTCTATGACGTTATCAGGTGCATAAAACGGAACAATTTTTCGCAGGAACATAGGTCGAAATCAATTCGTAGGTATATTCAATTACCTCGTTGAATATACGCACTCCATAAAAAATAATCCTGTATGTAGGTATGTATTCATAAATATACAAGTATGTTTATCAGTTGTCTGGTTGTCATAGTACAAGCTCTGCCTAGTTTGGGATCAGATGACCGTATGTGTGATGTCCCAAGGTATAAATTAATTTATTACGTTGGATATCTAAAATGTAAATATTAAGGTTGATTTTTGTAATGATTAGCTGCCACTGATGTGTGGTTAGCAAAATTATGGACAATAAGTCCGTTTTAATTGGAAAAAGGAAAGGGAGGGGCTTTCCCTGCCACTGATGTGTGGTTGACAGTCCCGGCTCTATAAAACCAGAAATTTACTTTCAATAATAATTGATTTTTGTGTAAACTTCTTGGATGTGAAAACGATATATAGATATTTTCAGTAGTTTAACTAGTTTAGAACTAAAATACAATATAAAGACCTTGGGTTCGTGTCTCAGTACCTACCTACACGTGTTATATTTTGGTCTGCGATAAAATCTTCACAAGTTCGGTACACTACCGTGTAATTATTCCACCTCATTCCACACCAATTAATAGTCTCACAGAGACGGAAGTGGTACTAGTTCATTACTTACGATCAGGTTTACTACTTATATTATTGGAAGGCTTTATTGCCAAAAGTCTTTATCAATGTTACGTAAGACAATACTGACCTCCAACTTACCTCAAACTTGCATAAAACCAGTTTAAACCGGTCCCGTGTCCCAAAATATGGGAATTTGCGCGTATACACATCGTAACACAGTGCCTGCGCCGCGTCGCATGTCACCATATCATGCGCGCCATTTTGACAGACGCCATCTTGCTTGTAAAAAAGACAACAGTAGAATACCAATTAGAACGAATTTTATACATGATGAACTCATTTATACTTGGAAGTGGTAAATATAATGGCGGAATGTGTGTTTGTTGAGCTTAGGCATAGCTTGCTTGAATACTAAAGTTCACCTTACAATATGATTCACTCAATATTTCCAACAGTATCTATGCTATGTATCTATAAATGTGATACGCAAGAAATGGTATTTTAATCGTAATTAATATTTTTATTTAAAGTATCTAGATAGATAAGTACATAGATAGAGTATGTTTTTCATTTATTTGCATTTAAAACACAGAGTAAATGTCTGCCTGCCAAACTATAGAGTTTAAGTACTTACAATACAAAGATATTTTGGATACCTATACAGCACAGAACCATTGATTTCCAACCTATGGGTTTATTCCACAGCAAATACACACTGAAGAATCATTATAATAGTTTAATATCTATTATATCTCGAATCTCGATCTTTCTCATGTTGTTTTCCTCTGAACCTTAAAAGAGTGCGCTCAATTTAAGTACCTGTTTAAATAATAATATTTAATTTTTTTGGCTGTGTTGCTTTGTTAAGACGGCATCAAATCTAATTAAACACCTCAGCTGTGACTGTGAACAATTACTCATAAAATCATGGGATTTTCGATACACGAGTAAAGATTATCGTTATGGTTAGTTAGTACAACATATATACACACATACATATACATACATTCTTCCTCCTTACGTAATGTATCGTTGACAGTGTATTAACAGTATTGTCGAACATGACACGATTATTTTGTTCATACACCCATTGTGTAATTCTCTTGAATTTATTCAAATGGATGTTTAATTACAATGTGTACAAAGAAAGGAATGAAAGGTCACTCTCGGTGTAACCTTATTTATTTTGGGATTGACATCTTTGTCTTGAATGACTGTACTTAATAACAAAGAATTATATTCTCAAAGGGTCAAACTGGGAAATGCTGAGTAGTGTGACCTTTTCTTTACGGCAATATCGGTCTTTTTTTACGGCTGTTTCCTGTTGGGCTAAGGCAAATATGATTTCTATTTAAATATCCAGGAGCGAATTAATAAGAAAAATAAGTTGATAACAATAATTTATTAATGGAAATGAGGAGAGCATGTATCCAAGGAAGATGGAAATTAAGATTATTTGCAACATTGACCCTTGATTTTGATTTTAAAATCTCACTGGCAATGTGGTTTGCACGTTACTTGTATTCTTGTTAACCCCTCGTGCTAATTTAAGATGCTTGTGTTACGAGTGGTGGTGAGTGGTTGCTAGAAAACAAAACTAAAAAAATAAATGCGCCAAAATCTTGCAATAAAGAAGACCTCTATAGTCTCTTCTGCCTAGCCATTTCCCAAGCAATTTTGGGGAAATGTGGTATTCCAGTCGGGTTTAGTTAACATGAAGAGACTGCCAATCTGACCTCCACAACCCATTTTACTGGGTAAAACAGTATACCATAGGAAGACCTCTATTATATTAGTAGGTTATAAAGCCAGCTTATGATTCTTTGAACTCACGCTTAAAACACCATGTTCCGGGTGTTTCATCAGATTACCATATAAAAGTGATTGTATCGAAGCAATTAATTTTAGGATTCGGCTGATGGCGTGTTAGCTGTTGTCACGCGAATCCTTGCTGAATAATAAATGATTTTAGACTCATCGGGCTTTTAATGTCGATGTTAGTTAGTTATATGATTTATATAAATATTTAGGTACTTTATAGTTTCTAGGATTTATTTAACACTAGCTATATCTCGCGGTTTCACTCGCGTGTTTGTCCCCGTTCCCGTTTATATCTGTATTACGTTTTTAGACAATTTTCCATAGTTATCAATATTTATTCTGCTATTCGAGATGGAAGCAAATCCGTCTAATCAAGGATCAAGAAAATCTGTTAATCCGTTCTCAAGTTATAAGTTTTATAGTAGGTACCTACATAGGATTTATTCAAATGAATATAGATTCCAATTATTTAAATACCTTATAGCTGTACTGCATACTAGTGCATACCCAGTATATCCTGGTTCCACACGCCTTTCGGTATTTTACTTAGATCTATACTTTATATCCGTTTTCCGCTTTGTATCCAACAGAGATCTAAAAAAAATATCAAATCTTAGACCCTTTAAAAACAGAATAGATTTCGCTTTAAATGGAATCAAACCTCAATCCTTTGCTCTGAAACCCAAACTCACGATTCAAAGTTAATAAGATGTAGAATACCCATTGATCTTAGCGGCAGATATAAAAATAGTGTATTAATAACAGCACGCTTCTTAATTATAATTAATCACTACGCCTCTGAGTAGAGGGCGTGTATACTACGTCCTTTATAGATAACATAAGTTTATCTACGCATTCCTATGTGCATTTCACATACCTTAACGATAAAGGGAAAAAATCTCCAGAGAATTTTTATTGGATAAAATTATGGACAATAAGTACGTTATAATTGAAAAAAGGAAAGGGAGGGATTTGCCTTTATAGTGGTACCATAGATGCTAGAAAGATAATTGTTATATTATTGTTTATTTATTGAAGGACCTTTAACAAAGGCTGTGCACTACACATACAAATAAATATGGACAACTAGCGGTGAACCGCGCTTTCACTCGCGTAAGGAGTGCCTGTTCCTATTCCAATTTTTATGAAATTAACTTTTTTTGTAATTATTTACTTAGACAGTTAGATTATTTAAGGATTCAACGGTTTACTCACGCGCATTCTCGGGATCTCGAAGCTCAGGTTAAAAACGATAACAAAATAATTAATGAAACGATCCGGGATGTAAACTTTATTTCACAAGAGGAGAACTGTGACGTACACAAACTAGATGGCGCTACTGGTATTTCGCCAAAAGAAACTGCAACTAAAACGCAGTTCAATGACTCAAAAGAAGACTGTCACACTCGCCAGAAATCGCAATCAAATGAAGGGAAATTAGAAATCAGTCTGACTTTGACAACTCCTAGTATTGTTACGGTTGAAGGTCATCAAGTACAGGGTACAGGAACTTCAGAGCAACAGTTGACTACATGTCAAGAAGATTTAAAGAAGAATGAGATTTCTAACGCGACCAACTTCGAGATGAGATCCAACAAACACAGAGTGGCAATATTCGCGGACCAAACAGGGTATGGGATACGCCAAAAATTACAGGATTTATTGGGGTATGATTACACCGTAACTTGTTATACAAAACCTAATGCCCAGATAGACCAAGTTGTAAATTCATGCGAGTCTTTTTGTAAAAAATTTACTACCACAGACTACATAATATTTCTGGGTGGTGCAAACGACAAAAATGTATTAAAATTTCAATCTCTATTTTATAATTTTCTTTACAAAATGCAACATACTAATATTTTGGTTGGTAAAGTCTATACAAATACATATTTAAATAAATTTAAACTGAATCAGTTGATACAACATATTTGTTCAAACTTTAAAAATACCACTATGTATGTCCCTTTAGATAATAACTACATTGGTAATACAATTTTTAATAGAATTATTGCTTGTAGGTTGTTGTGTAGAGCAATATTGAATGCCACATATAAAATAAATTATAATAATTATTACGTTACAACGAAACAAACACAATGTGATTTGCTTAAGATTATGGGAAGAACTACTACTGTAAGTACACAAACTGACAATATTTCTTGCCCTATTGACGACAGTACCTCTCCCACTATGGTAACCAACCAGTGCTGTCCACCGCAACCTGATACCATCTGTTTTCGCCTCTCATCACAATAAAAATGAATCGATGTGTTTAACTAACCATAATATTAATCCAACTTTTGTACATTTAAATATCTTTCACCAAAATGTTTGCGGTCTAAACAATAAAAAAAATGAGTTAGAAATCTACATGGAATGCTTAAAAAATACAATGGATTACCTTTGCTTAAGTGAGCACTTTCTTAATGACAAGTTAGTGAGTTTACTAAATTTTACTAACTACAAAGTAGTTTCTTATAATACTAGAAGGAACAAACAGAGAGGAGGTACAGTTATACTAGCGAGAAAAGATAGGGAATGTGAGGAACTACCAATTGCTAAGAAATTGTATACAATAGAAGCTTTTGAGATATGTGCTATTAAGGATAAAATAACAGGTGCTTGCGTGTGTTGCTGCTATCGTAATCCTTATGATACAAATTTGGTTGTATTTATGAATAAATTGGAAGCTTTGTTAGAACACCTTTACGGCAGAAGATGTTGCATATGTGGGGACTTTAACATCGACTTATTAACAGATAGCAAAAAATGCCGAGAATTCATTAGTTTATTGACATGTTATAATTTTAAACCGCTTATTGATACAATTACTTTTGTTCGCAATGACTCTTCATCCTGTATTGACAATATTTTGACTAATATACCGACACATTGTATTATGAAATTAGATGTAGACCATAATGGTCTAGCTGACGGACATGCCGGTTTGTTATGTAACTTAAAATTATTATGTAATAAATTAAATAGAAACAAAGTTTCCTATGTTATAAAAAGGAGGCTTAGTGTAACAAATAAAATCAGATATAGGCAACGACTTTTGGGTTATGACTGGAGTAACATGGGTCTCAATGCTTTTATAAAAACACTCCAAACTGTGTACAAACAGAGCTTTAAGAAACAAAAAAGGCAGATTCGGGTAAATTCAACTAATTTGAGATGGGTTTCAAAGGGAATCAAAACTTCGAGCCAAATGAAACGTTTTTTGATGGTCGGTAAACGGAACTATGATAACTCTAGTATTTCAAATTACAGACACAAATATATTGCAGTGTATAGACGAGTCATAAAAATGGCTAAGAGGTTGGCGATTCAAAGACAAATTGCTAGTTTTAAAAATCTGTCTAAAGATATTTGGAAGATTATTAATCGACATAGAAATAAAAAACAAACAGTAACTGATAGAATTATTCTAAAATCGGGTAACAAAGCGGTATCTAATCCATCCGAAATTGTTAATATTTTCGCAGATGAATTTGGGCGAAACTTCAATCAATCGCAAAGTTATTCGCAAATGGCAATTAGCATTTTAGAACAAAATACTAGTAGAGTAGAAAACCAGATTATATGGAATCCAGTCACATCTAGTGAAATATTTAAATTAGTTACATACATGGAAAATAAATCTTCTTGTGGCTACGATGAATTACCCATATTAGCAATCAAGGAAAATATTGATATACTAGCTCAGCCTCTAACGGATATGTTCAATGATTGCCTAGAGCAGGGTATTTTCCCAGATCAATTCAAAATAGCCAAAATAATACCCGTATATAAAAAGGGAGTTAAATCTGATCCTTCCATGTACAGGCCCATTTCGTTGTTACCAACAATGTCAAAAATCTTTGAGAAAGTGATAAAAGATAGGTTAGTTAAACATTTAAATTTAAACAAAGTACTACATCATCGACAATTTGGATATAAAACAGGAGTCGGCACAAAAGATGCTATTGAGCTACTAGTCAGCGATGTTGTTAACAGAATGAATCAGAAAATGAAAGTGGCAGGGCTCTTTTTAGATCTAAGTGCCGCTTTTGATACCGTGAACCATGAACTACTTTTGAAAAAACTAGATCACTATGGCGTTAGGGGTAATGCGGGGAGGCTACTGCAATCATATCTCCAAAATAGAAAGATGTTTGTTGAAATACAGGCAGTGCCTGATAGCATTGATTCTGAGGGCAAATATTGTTGTGAGGAAACATTTAAATCAAAAATGACTCCAATTATAACAGGCGTTCCACAGGGTTCAATACTAGGCCCTATATTCTTTATTACGTTTATTAACGACTTAATACACTATGTTACAAACCTTTCAATGGGAGATATTCAACCGATTATGTTTGCGGACGATACTAATGCTATTATATCAGCGGAGAGCATAAACAGCTTGACATGGAAAGTTAACGAGGCATTAAGCACTTTCCATTATTGGTTTTCTCTAAATAGTCTCAAATTAAATACTGGTAAAACTAATATTATGCTGTTTCGTTCAACAGCCAAGAATAATGATCAACTAAAGTGTGTTTTAAACGGTGAATTAGTGGACTCTGTTAGAACTACTAAATTTCTTGGGGTTAATGTAGACGACTATCTAAATTGGAAAAATGAGCTCACCAGTTTGGAAAGTGCAATCAGTTCTGCTTGTTACGTGCTGAGAAGTCTGAGGGATGAAGTCGGTATTCAATATTTAAAAACAGTATATTATGCTTTGGTGGAATCGAAATTAAGGTATAGCATATTGTTCTGGGGAGGTAGTTACAATTATAACATTTCCAGAGCGTTTGTTTTGCAAAAGAGGGCGATCAGAACGATTGTAGGTATAAGACAAGACGTTTCTTGTAGACCGCATTTTGTCGAGCTAGAAATCTTAACAGTGCCAAGTCTCTACGTATTAGTTCTGTTAACCTACTTTGCAAAATATGTTCAAAAGTATGAAACGAAAGAAGAACGTCAACAAAGAGAAAATACGCGTAGAAAAAATTTTCCGTGCAAAAATATCCCTCATCTAAACATAGTAAAGCACAGCAGTTATTATAGCGCTATCAAAATCTTTAATAAGTTACCCACTGGTTTGAAGAGCTTGCTATATAAGAGTGATTTTAAAAATAAACTTATGACGTTTCTGCTGGAAGGGTGTTTATATTCCCTAGATGACATGCAAAAGTGTACTTATCGTGATGTAAAAGAACAATAAAATTATATAAATAATAAATTGCAATTGTTAAAATAATAATAATAGTTAATTAATTTAATTAAATAATTAATTGAATTGTTTTATTAATAATTGTTCCACTTATTGTGTATTGAAGTATATTTATTCTATTGACTTGTATGTTTTTAATGGTGTGCTGCTTAATTCATTGTATTCAACCGTGATGTAATGAGATTGGAATATTATTGAGTGTTCTTTCTATTATTATAATGTATTCAAACACAATGTAAAAATTGTTCATGAATAAAATTTGATTTGATTTGATTTGATCGCCCGACTAGTTTCAGACTCAATAGGAGTCCTTAATCATGAGCTGACGCGGCGGCGGCGGTGTCGCGTGTCGAACCCGTCAGTATCAGGGGGCCTACTCTGAAATTCGATATCCGATACTTCGGGACCGACCGAAACACGACCGAACATTGCTTATGTACCCTACTACGAAGAAAGTTCGGATTAGCTAAGTTCGGTCGGAACCATAGTCAATATTCGGAAGAGTGTCAGACCGAACGAAATTCAGTGCTAGAGTTGAACCGTTTGTCGATCAAAGACATTGTAATGTATTCTATTGTCGATATGCTTGTATTGGGAATTAATATTCATTTCGATAGAATTTAACTAATAAATTACAACGTATAAATAATTTAAAAATCAATATAATTAATCCTTGCTTTAAATTCAGTATTTATTTGTGTGGTTAAGTGTTATTTCTCAATAAATCTTAATATTTCTTGATATTCAGACTCCTTTTGCCGATTGTCCAAATCAAAGACTATAGTTTTATACTAAAGAAAAAGAAAATAAAAAGTCAAAGGATGACAAGAAAACCAAAGTAAACAAACATTATTGTGAAAAAAAACAGGAAAAATACTTAATTTCAACCAAATCTAGCGTCGCCGTTGTCGCACCGTATTGTTGCGATCGTACGATGGCGATATATACCTACTTATATGGTTATTTCGTTTATTTATAATCAAGCTGACTGAAGTGAAAAGTGTTCAAGTTAAGAGTTTCAACAAAAAACAAACTAAGTATTCTCATATAAATTATATGGGTCCAGTGAATAATTTGTAATCAGTTTCCCTTGGTTATGTGCTGCTGCTCACTGCTGTTGAGGTTGGCGCGCTATAGAAACAATGTGCTTCGCTACTAAAAGAATTCACGTCTATCAAGTCATTCACAAAAGCATAACATAGATATTTAAAAGTATCCGTGGATATGTGGGCCTCTCCACTGCTAAGCCATTGGATCAGCCTACACACTAAATAACACAAAATATTGTTATCCTCCTCCTTATTAATGTTATACGTTTTCATTGTGTAAGATTTGTAAGTCGTGTTATGATTTGTAAAACATTGTTGTGTTTATATTTTATGGATTTCTATCTGAAATAAAGAACTAGTATTATACATTGCCTATTTTTATTACAAACGCCACTTGAGTTTATTATTCTTAGAAATGTATGGTGTGTTTCATATAATGTTCATGCGGTCCCAAACAAAAGTATGTAAACACATATTTGAGTTTTGAAACCAAAGGGGTTGTTATTTCGCATTACTATCTAAAGTATTTCTTACTTACTTGAAAATATGTTTTACGATATTAGTGTGCATTTTTTTATGTACTCAATAAACAAGCACACAGCAAACTAGATAGCTTTGCAGGACACACCTACGAAGCTATCGATATCACGCGTATGCAAACGTAATACTACCTAAACGCAAGTGTGTAAGTAGTAGTAATGACTAACATATGTAATGCTCCCGTTTACACATTATCTGTTAGTGTAAACGGAATAACTATCTATCCGTTTGGTGTGTGTACTTTCTGAGTATTACGGATGTATTAATTTATTATGATAGGTGATCTTGCCAGCACTTGAACGTGTCGCTTACTATTTCTTATTAAAGAATTATAAAACATAACACTCAGGTAAAAAATAGCGTCAAGTCAATAAATTGTTACAATTCTTATATGTAAAACTCAAGATAATCGTAAAGATTTATCAAATTCGATATTTACGATACTCAAACGCAATGATATTATAAGTAAAAAGGTGTAGATAGGTTACCTACACAAAATTCGATCTTCAAAAACGGCACACTAACTCACACATAAATAACTGAATATTGCAAAGCACACTACATTACGATTAGACGTCAAGGTAGGATGGCATGATTCGATTATCGCAAGCAAAAAAGAGACAAATGTAATTGGCGACATAAATAAATCAGAAATGACATTTTACCTTACGTTAAAATGTGGCTAGTTAGCCACATTTTAACGTGTCGCTTGCTGAGCGCCTATAACCTATCTACACCTTTTTACTTATAATATCATTGCTCAAACGATAGCTATTTTGATGTCGTGAATTTTGACATAAATTCCCCGATAAACGTCTTGTCAAACTCAAATTTTCGGTCGGGTTTTGTATTTCAGAGTAGGGTTTACGATACAACTAACGTCAAAATAAGTTCGGACGGATTGAACCGACCGAACGAAAAATAATGTACTTCGGAGTAGGAAACAACCGAAACATCGGCCGATACTTCGGATTTAACATTTCAGAGTAGGCCCCCTGAATCAGAATGCGCGTGAGTAAACCGTTGAATCCTTAAATAATTCTGAATTCGTCTCACGGAAGTTATTATAATAGACAGTTAGAATAATCCTATTTGGTGCAGTTGTTCGAAAGTTATGCGCTTAGTAACACATTTGGCGATTCATTTTTATATTATAGATCAGTTTTATTTTTTTGTACTCCTTTATTTATTGGAACCCACGACATGCAAGGATTTAAAAAAACTTTAAGTTTTTGGTTCTTATTTATATTACTGGCTGAAAATAATAAATAATATTGTAAAAAAAACAAAAGAATATAATATGTAATGTTTTAGAACTATAACGAATTAAGTTGCAGTTTTTAATAATTATTATTATAGATCACTTGATTTCTTAACACTTTTTTTAATACACAAACAATATCTTGGAAATTTTGAATTGGCTGACACTTTAAAATGTTTATATGTTACCTATGGAAAAGCCGCAGACTTGAAAAGCTTAACACGTAGGACTTCTAAACGGCGACTTTTCAGAGCTCTCCATAGCATAAAGTTATGTTAATTACATTAATTATAGTCAGATAATCTGTAGGGCACGTAGTTCATAATGACCAACTTATTCCTATCACGTAGTTTTAGAGAACTCTAATGCGTAAATTCTTTGTTAATTTATGTATCATTTGTAATCAGGTTAAAGCGAATAGTTAACTTTTAATTAAATGTACATACGGTTGAAAGTTAGTTGTCACAGGGTAGATTTCACCGTTTCACGGGTGCATATGAACGCGTTATGTTGAAAAGTGTAATGCTTCGATTTGTTGTTTTTGGGTTGATTGTACGAATAAATTTTATGTTGCGTGAGTTAAGGTTGTTTTAACTAAACGTAGTAAAACTGTATCCATATTTCATAGTTTCCTGGGGGTGTTAACCCTTCGGATTCCGTTGAAATGTTATAAAGGGCACAACTTTTTGGGGTTACAACTAGCTATTATAAAAGAAGGTATAAGAAGGTTCTATTGATAATTTACGTCCATCTATTAATATGATTGGGTTGTGCAGTTGGTTCAAAAAAGCGCGTAAGTTGTGGGTGTTTTAACTATTTAGTAGATTTTTTTTGGTTCGAAAAAAGCGCATAATTCGTGGGAGTTTTAAAAATTAACAGAAAACTTTCTTTGCTAATTAGAATAAAATGTATGACAGTAATTTATTTATATGTGTATGTCCCCATACATATATTATGTACGTACCTACATTTTCATTTGGAAGATACACAAATATCATTGAAAATCTCGACACAGAATGTTCGTTTTGTGTTTAATTGCCGCTTCAAACGAGAATTAATTACATTTTCTACCTATTCAGTTTGTTCAAACAAAATTATTTGATGCAGACTGTAAAGGAAAGATGCACCTTCAACTAACAATCATTCCAATTCGAAACCCATGTCTTAATAATAAAGTCTGGATTCGCTTGCATTAAATACCTCAAACTAACAATTGTTTACTAAATTCAAATCTGATTCTAAGAGACGGTTGATAAGGTCTAAAATCGCCTGCGGTAAATCTTAAATAGGCTTTGCCCTTCAGATGCGCCGTATGTACGTGACCCTACAATTTGCTTGATAGATAAATATTATTCTTACACTTTCGCTCTCTGTGTTGACCTGTACCGTACAGGTAAAAAGAAAAGTGTTGTCATGTTTACAAAGATACCGCTGGCTATTGATACCGCTACAGGCTTCTGTAATGTTCATTTATATGTGGATATTAAATTTTACGTTGTATATTTCTTTTTAACTAATTGTAATTATGTATCGTTTTTCTTGAACTTATCTAATGGGTGTGTGTTTGTATTGAGTAATCGTGGGTTCACGTCGGTAGTACATGGATGGGATTCGAAACAGCACCCATTGATCGCAAATCCGACGCCCTAGCCACTAAGTTACCGCCGCTTATTTAGATGATTTTTAATCAACAAAATATATACCATTAAAACCCAGATGACAGGATTTAAACTGTCTTATACTTTTTATTAGAGTAAACATTTTTACAAAACTTTCATTATGTAATTCATAATTGAATTCATACAAAAAGCCTTGGGTTCAAACGACACTAAAAAATAATGGCCGCTACATTTTAAGTAGGTACCTATCCACTAATCTACAAGTCAGTCAGTTAAATGATTAAACATGTACTACCGGATGTTGCAAATGAAAGTTACTAAAAAACATATTAAGATGAATATTGTTAACATAATGGAAAAAGCTTTGCCGTAAATGATTTAGAGAATTTCTTAAGTAGGTACTCTAATTTGTCAATATTCATCATCATTATAATAATTTGAATAAGATTATGCAACGAATTTTTTATGTTAAAGAGTATTTCTTCTGTTAAAGTTCGAGTCCAGGTAAGTTTGTTTCTTGTTTATATGTTTCTCACTCAATTATTTCGAATCGTTTAACACAATTCTTACTATAGGATTTTGTATTAAATTAAATAGTAGATAGGTATATAGGTAGTCGTATCGTCAACTCAGCCTATCGCTGCATTGCTGGACATGGCCTCTCCCAAGTTGCGCCACAACAGCCGGTACTCCGCATTTCGCATCCAGTTTTTCCATCGTTATATAAACGAGCTGCCCACGGTTTCGCCCGCGCGGATGTTGGTCTGCCAAAAACTTGACAAAATATATACTAAAGCTTTCCTCGAGAACCACTCTATCCATTGGTGTAAACAGAATGAAAATCGGTGCAGTAGTTTTTGAGTTTATCGCGAATAGTCAGACAGACAGATGCTGTGGAGGATTTTCTTTTATAATGTGTAGTGATGTAGGTACCTAATCCATCCAACTAAATCCGGTGAAGTTTATGAGCTGACAACATAGTTTGGAATTATGCGAGAATATATATCAGTGAGGTTTTAATACTATCGACTTTTATCAGATTGACATCAATCTTATTACATATGGTTATCGTCTTTAATACTATGGAAAATCTTTAAGTGTGTTTCTTTCTAGGTACTATGTTATAGCTCCCTCAAATTGCGTTTACAAAAAAACCTCAAACGAAATTCATTCCATTGTACGTTTGAAGTAACTGTTATCGTATGTAGGTACCCTGAAAGTAGGTTAAAAACGGCGAACAGTGGGCTCGCAATTAATTACTTAACGCCTAGAGAACCGGATTCATACAATGTGACTGTGTTAGAGCTGATTATAGCCTCCTTAAATTAAATTCTTAATGTAGGGAAATCAGACTTATACACAGGATAATTTTTTATGGAGTGCGTATTCAACGAGGTAATTAGGTGCAAAAAACTGAATCACTTTCCTCAAGGAACACGGTTCGAAATCTTAAAATTGAAAATGAAGTTTTCGTACAAAGTGACAGGTCACGTGACTTATGTTTGAATTAAAAGTTGATTTTTAATTTTAAGATTTCGACCCATGTTTCTTGGGAAAAGTTGTTCAGTTTTCTGCATCTGATTACCTTGTTGAATAAACGCACTCCATAAAAAATAATCCTGTATGTGACTTCTAGACAAACAACATTTATAGGCCGGTGTTAGAAAATAAATACAATCAAAGAATTTTGGTCCTTTTTCGCAAAAAGGCAACGGGTCATGCACACTACCAAGACATTTTTTTACACCTTGGCATTCGATTTCAAAAACCCTCATCGATGTCAGCAAACAATTTGAAGCGACTAAATTGGGGCTATAAAAGATATTGCCTGAAGCGCGAAATTTACGAAAAATTTAATAGCCTCCGAAGGCATAACTTGTTAAGTAATTCACATTATAACGACGACAATACTGTAGATGATGAGGGGTCAAAGGGACTTGTGATTATGTCGTAATATGTTATAGCAGTTAATATGACAGTGTGTGGGAGGCCTGGAGAAAACGCTAGAGAAAAACTTAATAGAAAGCTTTTAATGTATGTTATGAAATTTTTCATTCGATTCTTGTCTAATCTATTGATATATAAAAACCCAAATATGGATAACTGCTGATTTTAGTTTACGTAACAAAGAAATGATGTTAGTAACCTTTTTGGTTGCATTTCACCAATAGATGTCGCCCACACTTCTTAGAGCATTTCTTCATTTGTTTTTCCTGTTTTAACAGCCGGTGTCTCAATTGGACTTTCATCTTGAGAACGTCTTACATTTCTATCAATCAATTCGTCGACGTACACACGTAGTGTATGAGCAGTTTGAGTCGTTGTAAAGTTGGAATTCCCGGCCGTAAAACTCACAAATTCACGACTATTCAAATTCATCTGTCACTATTCTTTAGAAATTGCTAGTTATTGCCGATATGTATTCCCATATATTTATGACAATTTTATGCTATGAATATAATTATAATGGTGTTTTCCTTCGACTGTTTTTGTTTGGTTTTCTAATCTCGCAAATATTTACCAATCAGTTATGACTATAGTTTATTCATGTTTTATTAACTGCTCCATAAAATTTATGAAAACTCACATGAAATAACTATGTTTTACGATTTTGTATGCCAATACGGTTTATTCAAATAATCATAAAAACTGACTTTCTAAAGTTCATATATACATACAGTACATGTAAAGATAAACTGTAAGCAAGTTTAATATTATTTATTTTAAAAGGTTTTAGTTCTATGAGTTGTGGAGGTCAGATAGACAGTCGCTCCATGTAAAATACGGTATTCAGCTGATTCCGGTAAGACTGGAAGCTGACCCCAACATAGCTAGGACAGAACTAGGTAGAAGTTCGTTTTACGGGATAAAATTAAAATAGAGAAGTACTTTGTCTTCTTCTCTTTTATTGCGCGTCGTGCACAACCACCTGTACTTACCAGGACCTAAACGAGGCCAATGATAGAGATGTACCGGTTGCTCAAGATAGTATTTGAATAGAGACCATCGACACGAAAAAAAGAAGGAGTACTTTATAATGACGGTATGTTTTAAGTTTTTAAATACTAAATATTAATTTTAAATATTATTAGGTATAATTTAAGGTAATTGATTTACAAATAACTGTAGATGTATAGTGTCAAGTATAACTTAACGAGCTTTATAAAGAAAGCTGTACCAAGTGAAGTTTGGAAATCTATGTTAGTAATAATTATTAACTATCGATAAAATAACCACTACAACCAATAAAACGAAAGTGTTACCTTATAAGCAAATATTAATAATTGACTTTAACTGGCTGACATAATTGTAGACAATTTATGAACCCATTGAAATCGGATTAACCATGAAATTGGTTCATTAAAACGCTAATTGGTATGTGTAATTAAGCAGTTTGTGTGGTACTATTAGTGGGTGATCGGTCGCGGTCTATGAAGATTAATGAGAGCTTTCTGTTAGTGTGTGATACATATAATACATATATACATATAATAATATCCAAAAAAGGTTCATAAAATTTTTATGTTTCCATCAGAAAGTTCCATATAAATCCGAGCATTACCTTGATCTTTGTAAAAAGTATCATTTACTACCTCTGTCAGTTCGTCGCGGGATCTCTGACTGTATATTTCTATTAAAAATTTTCAAAAATGATATAAATTGCCCCGAACTTTTATCTAAATTCAATTTTAATTTACCATCCAGAACCCGCTATAATCCACCTATTTCTGTGCCATTTGCGTCAACGAACTATAGAAAAAACTCTTGTATTGTGCGTGCAAGCAGAAACTTAAATAAGCTATGTAAACAGCATGATATTGATGTGTTTAATACTAGTATAGTCACGGCTAGGCGGCGCCTTAGTCTTGATTTTTTCAGAGACTGCGATGTGGAGTAGTCACATAGTTGATTACGTATGCTTTTTATTATTTAGTACTGTTTCTTATCCATTTGTATCCTTCTTTTTCTAAATTGTAAGTTCATGGTTCTTTTTTAATACCCTAGTTTTAAACGTGAAGACTTGTTATTGGCTGTCCGATTACCGTTCAATTTTTTTTTAATTGTGTTTATCTTGCTGTAAGTCTTCCATGCTATTTAAATAAATAAATAAATAAATAAATATGCCGACCGGATGAATGTGACTTTGAAGTACTACTACTTACTAGTTACTACTACTTTTGAACCACTTCGACGCCACACGGTTGACGCGAACTCCGTTCATTTGTATTGAATTTATGATTTTGATCATCTACTTTTGCTGTTGACTGTACAGTCATGTTACAAGATCAAAATATCTCAGTGAATTTTTCTTAGGGTCAACCATGATTTCCTCACCTAGGAGATTACCAAAAAACATTAAATAATCCTGTAATTTAAAGGAACACGGGTTAAATACGGATACAAGTGCTTATAACCGACGTCGAAAAAGGATGTGGTTGTAAATTCGGTATATTTTCTTGTTTGTTTTAAAACAGACAAGCCCCCTTCGACAAGGTACATTTGTACAAGCGTTAACGGTGATAGTTATCGCTTAAGTGATATTAAAAGTATGGAAATGACATCTCTCTTCCATAAGTCACGTCTAACACTTAGACTTGTCACTTTCACACATTTAAAAAGATTTTAAACGACTGAAAGATATAAAAAGATTTTAAAGAATTTTAATTCGTTGCGTATTTTAAAAGCTCTAAACGTACAGAAAGCGAGAGTAAAGAGGCACTATGTTTTGTAATGTGCAAAGATGTATGATTTGACGACCTCCGTGGTCGAGTGGCGACACACCGGTTTTCAAGGTGTCTCCAGCTCTGAGGTCCCGGGTTCGATCCCCGGAGGGGTCAATGTAGAAAAACTTTTTTCTACACTGTCTCGGGTCTGGGTGTTTGTGGTATGTACCTTCGTTGTCTCTGATTCCATAACACAAGTGCCTTGGCTACTTTGGATGGAGCAATGTATGTGATGTTGTCCACATTTATTTATTTAAGTATGATATCAACGACGAATTACGAGCTTATGTGACGAAATGTAAGTCGATACTTAGTATACTTACTATAAAAAAACTAAGGTAATGTCAGAACATGAGTCTAGTGTGCCTAATTAATATTGACATCAGTGGTGCGAGCTTTTTATACATACCTATTCGCCTATTTATTTTTTGCGGTTCAATCATAATTATTTTTTAAGCTTGTCATTTCAATAAGAATATATTAATCATTCAGACGCGTATAAGTGACAGGTTTACAAAAAAAATACTTACCATAAAATATTAAACAACTACCAATCTAAACAACGAATTATTCATGGTATTGTTCCGAAGGCAACGAGTCCCTCCTTGCCTTCTGGAAGCACGTTAAGGCATTGGTCCGGACTGTCTGCTGGACGTTGATCTTTGACAAACGTTAAGGCATTACAATTTTGACAACCAGTCATACAATACTTTAAAGCCAATAGAATGGGATGTGGACACATAAATTATATCTATGAGACGTAAAATACGGTATTCAGCTATAACTGGTAAGACTGGAAGCCGACCCCAACGTACGACAATACCCGAAAATTTTATTAATAATAAATAATACCGGCCTATAAGCGTCCCACTACTGGGCACAGGCCTCTTCTCATGTAGAGAAGGGATGAGCATTAATCACCACGCTTGCTCTTTGCGGGTTGGCGATTTCAGATTCCAATATTTTGGAATCCAGGTTTCCTCACGATGTTTTCCTTCACCGTTTGTCAATGATGTCTTACAATGATTAAGAAAGTACATGTAACTTTGAAAAGGTCACATTGGTACTTGCCTGGGTTCGAACCTGCAACCATGTGCATGCGAATCCGGTTATTGAACCGCTAGGCCACCACGACAGTTTTCAAAAATTTTATTATTTTAATAAAATTCTTATGGAATTTCTTAGTGGAGAATAACAAGTTAATATGCAAGTACATTAAAATACGCCCTAGATACAGCCTGGGAAAACTTTCAAGTATCAAGAAATTAGGTCTAATAAAATTAATTCAGCATCACGCAATGCATTCGCTATTAAGTTTCTAGGAAGTCTGATCTTAATGTTCCAAGTTCTAATCGTGTTAGTTAAGTCCACTTAACATGCGAAGACACGTTTTACATTTTATATCTTTAACCTAATCTCATTGATGATGTTGTGTTAATTTTAACATGATGCGCTCAAGAGAAAGCTAAGTAAAAAGTTAAGTTCATTTTAAAACTACTCATTTAACTTGGGGTGGGTGGTGGGTGAGGATCCATAATTATTCTGCAAATATTTCACAATAAAAAAAACTTTTTTTTATCGTTTTACAACAGTGTAAAAAAATAACCGTCCTTCTGGCGCTGGCGGGTAAAAACAAGCTGTGTCTAGTTATTTCAATTATATTTATAGTATAATATGTATAAGTCACATCTTCTAATATCACCCAACTGTGACGATTAATCCATAATCGAAAAAAGGAGTTCCAAACTTTTTATTCATGTTTAAATTGTAGCATCTCTAATTTTATATGGTCTCGCTGCATTTAGAGAAGCAGAGCAGGTTGAATTCTTTTCTATTCCTTTTGGAGGGTTTTTATAAGGATCGTGGGCCAGGATTCGATGTGGTATACAAGTGTTAAGGAATGATGATTGGTTTATCGATACAGGATGTTTCTGGACGGTATTAAGTTTCTTCAACTACGACCTTCTGAGCAGGATTTATGGGACGAGATCGTTGATTACGCTCGTTTTTATAGAATCTTGTTGGATGTGTGGCTTTCATAGCTTGTATCGCATAATATGTATACGCAAAGACTAACTCATACGTTGAAAGCCTGATATATGCCGAGTGACTATAAGATCTATTTTTGTAGAAAGTATGAAATATTTTTGGCTAAAATACAATACGTTTATTTTTTTTTTGTAAATTTTTATGAATTAAAATTCCGAAAAATCGAACACAAATAAAAAAACCGCAGAAAATTTGAGTCAAAAATTTCAGCTCCATTAAAAATCCAAAATCTAAACTTTTCGATATGGGATCAAGATCGTTAAACCCCCGTTAACGCTATAAATTATCAATTAGACATTCCCGTAGTAATGTTGGCCCTGCTTTATCTAGATGAGCATCTTAATCGATTTGCCGCATTCGTGGCCACGGTACTGCTTACAGCCGTACTGGTGTTTTGTTGTAAGAATTTTAGGTCTCGTTCAGATAACCTTACAGTTCTTAGTGTATGTTTTACGAAGATGTCGGGAAGCAGGTTTGATATTGTGATCAAAGCTTCAGATATTTCGTGGGATCCCAGTTTCGTATTGGAGTTTTTTAACACGGCCATCTGATCACAAACTAGGCTGAGCCTGTACTAAGGCAATCAGAAACCTGATAAGCATACTAATACGTCTTATAAACACGTAAGTTTTATGGATAAATTAGATCCAGGCACAGAACAATGTTAATGTTAATCACATCACACAATTTCCTAGGTGGGAATCGAGCCTACGACTACCGGTTTAGCAGTCAAGGTCACTTACTACTAGACGAACAGGCCTGTCAAACAGAAATGACTGATTTTCAAGTAGGTATAGCTAATTATCCTGTGTTTATCAAGAAAAAACTTGATACTAAGGATTTCACTGAGCTTCTATTAGTTAGAATTTTATTAAAACCCGAAAAATCTGACCATATTCATTTCCATCCAATCTACACCTGCATTGTTTTATCCACAAAAGGAAGTACTTACATCTCGTTTAATGTGGCCCTCCTGTATAAGGAAGATACATCCTGGAAGCGGCTCGATGCATCCTTTGATCTGTTAGATAATTAGAGGATAGTACGGTGATCCGATGCGGGTGAAACAGTGGAGTCACTTGTACGTCCCATTTTAAGAGCTTTGCAGGAGTGGGAACATTTTTGATGGTATCAGTAGTTTGAAGGATGGTATGGAAGAATGTTTCGAGGATCTTATCTGTAATGTGTTTAATTATTTTGAGATTGACTTCCTTTTGTAATGGGATGTGGTCTCGATTTATTATCAGTTTCTGTTTCAGACTGATCGGATCATTACAACTTGTATTTATCTTCATGTAAAATTTCCATGAGATATGTACCTTCCCAAAGGCTGATATCAGAGTAAATACAAACTATTTACAACCATTAAGATGTAAAAGTATCGCGTTATTCCTGCTTTAAACAAACACTTCCATAACAGCCGTGTTGTCATCCTATTGTCGGTTGCGCGGGCGCAGCTTTTTATTTGCTCTGTCCTTTTTGGGAGACCATTCAACGAGAACTGGATTTAAGAATGAATCTTTTTTGTTACGGTAACAGAGTTTTTTCGTGATTATTCTTTGATGTTGCATAAGAGGTATCCTTAGATGTTCGGTGTTGAAAGTGATTTTGTAATAGTAGAGAGATTGTTTCGTTAAGGAGATATGTCTGTTTGTTAGCTATAAATTTGGATGTACCTACTTAAATGATTTCTGGCTTGGTCGGTTGGTTGTATATGTAGTGCTTCCAGATATACAGATAATATATCTGGAAGCACTCATGAACATACTCATTGTTTAAGTAGGGTTTTTAGTATGTATAAGAGGACGGGAGTTTTCCTGCAAACTAACTGGACAGGTATACACATATTTTGTTTTTTTTAGGGTTCCGTACCTCAAAAGGTAAAAACGGAACCCTTATAGGATCACTTTGTTGTCCGTCTGTCTGTCTGTCTGTCTGTCTGTCAAGACCTTTTTTCTCAGGAACGCGTGGAGGTATCAAGCTGAAATTCATATCAAATACTCAAGTCTATGGTCTCTTGGAGCTGTGAAAAAATCAAACTTCTAAGTCAACGCGATCAAAAGATACTCCCGTTTATGCCGCAAATTTTCGACACTCGCAAGGGAATCAAAACCTACAGGGTACTTCCCGTGAACTCAGAATCTTGAAATTTGGTATGAAGCAACGTCTTATAGCAGAGATATAGGAAAAATTGCGAAAAGTATACATTTTTAGTTATATCATATAATAAAAATATTTTTAATAATTTTAAACTTACTACCCCTTTCCTCATGAACGCGTAGTGGTATTATATTGAAATTCATATCAAATACTCAAATCTATAATACCTTTAAGCTGTAACAAAATCAAACTTCTATGTCAACGCAATCAAAAGAAACAGGAATTAAAACCGCATATTTTGAAACTCGCCACTACTCGCAAGGGAATCAAAACCTACAGGGTACTTCCCGTGAACTCAGAATCTTGAAATTTGGTACGAAGCAACGTCTTATAACACAGATAAAGGAAAAATTGCGAAAAGCATAAATTTTTAGTTACATCATATAATAAAAATATTTTTAATAATTTTAAACTTATTACCCCTTTACTCATGAACGCGTAGTGGTATTATATTGAAATTCTTAACAAATACTCAAGTCTATAATATCTTTAAGCTGTAACAAAATCAAACTTCTACGTCAACGCAATCAAAAGATACAGCAATTAAAGCCGCATATTTTGAAACTCGCAACTACTCGCAAGGGAATCAAAACCTAAAGGATACTTCCAGACGACTTGGAATCTTGAAATTTGGCATGAAGCAACGTTATAAAGTACACATATAGGAAAAATTCCGAAAATCTTAAATTTTTAGTTACATCACATAGTATATTTTTTTTAATAATCATAAACTTACTAGCTGACCCAGCAAACGTTGTTCAGCGATTTAAAAAAAAAAACAGATGTTGGCCGATTCTCAGACCTACCCGATATGCACACAAAATTTCATGCAAATCGGTTCAGCCGTTTCGGAGGAGTTTGGAAACAAACACCGCAACTCGAGAATTTTATATATTAGACTTGCTGACCCAGCAAACGTTGTTATGCGATTAACAAAAAAAAATAAAAAAATAGATTTTGGCCGATTCTCAGACCTACCCGATATGCACACAAAATTTTATATACCTACAGGTTTGTACGGAACCCTCGGTGCGCGAGTCTGACTCGCACTTGGCCGGTTTTTTTCTACCAACATGATCAGAACTGTGCTCAACTCCACCATTTGTAAGCGTAAGTCGAGTTATGTCAAGATATCGCTTAAGTACTCTACTCAAGTAAAAGTAAGAAGCTAATCCATTGTCCAACCCCGCCCCACATAAAATGATTGATCTCCAGAATGTTCTATTCAATTTGCGTCCGAGTAATTAACGGTACACTATTAGTTTGTTACGATTTAGGCGAATTTCACTTCAACTCGATAGTGAACGTAGCCCTTTCTCTTGTCAGCACACCATTGTCCGTATGAGGGGGTTTTGCCAAACATTTTTGATAAACAAGCAACTAATTATCTGTGACATTGGATGAAAGTTACATTAGAGTAATCTGATAACAAGAGAGCGCTAAGTCACTAGGTGAAGCGATACCGGATTGGTGTAGTAAAACATATAGAATAGTTGGGTTTAATGATACAAGTAAAATTATAAGGGTAGTATTTTATGTGTGCTCTGTGATATACCACTAACTGCAAGTTATACTGTCCGAGTGTAAAACATGATAACGAGACATAAATAACATATTTTTTTATTAATTTCATAATTCATGAAAATAATTAGGCCCAGTTTTTTGATCCCGAGTTAATTCAACTAATGGTTAGATATTGTAACAAATTGTGTCAAAACGCGTTTTCTCGTCAATTTTTAGTCTATCAAAAGGTCAAATAAGTTGGAGAGATAATTATTTAACCATTTTTTAGACGCGTTCTACCGATTTTTGAAACCATTAGTTAGGATATTTAACCATTGGTTGAGTTAACTAGAGATAAAAAAAACGTTATATAAGTACTAGATACTTATAAATGCATGGTAAATCTAGATGATTCCTCATCAAAAGCAAATCAGAAAAAAAAACCCTATAATTGTTGTTATTAGTCTATATTTTTGTATATGTTTACGTAGTATATACCTTTGTTTATGTAATTTGTTTTTGAAGCCGTATAAATCAGATAAAATAAAAATAATGTAACTTCCAATTTCCACCTTTTGCTTGTAACTTGGACCACCTTGTAACACCGGGGGCCAACAGACCGCTAACAAAAAACTCTTTATGCAATCACAAGCCATTGTCTGGAGCCATGAGGTGTTTCAGTTAAACATGACTTATCAAAACAATTTACACCGACATTTTACATCTAAGTAAACTAACACGGATTTTTAATGAGTGTACTTGTATTTGATAGCTTACATAGATAATGTTATAGTGTACAATGGTGCACAGATTAAAAAAGAAATCATGTAAGAAAGAACGATGTAGAGATGGCAAATGGATCCAGATGCAATTTGAATATAAATTAGGCTATATCCGGAAATATTTTACAAGAAGATGGCCAAAGTTCTGAGTAATAAAATTGTCACTTGAGTTTCTACATTACCAGAATATCTTAAAGGCATGTTTTGTCACGATGTTATTTAAATGAAGACATTACCAATCAGTGTTGCTCGATAATCTATACTTATAATAAATCTGTAGAAGTGAAAATTCTGTACATTGAAAATATAAAAAAAAATAATGGCGGGGTGTGTTACTAGACCGACACCGAACCCAAAAATGTGATTAAAAAAATTTTTGTCTGTCTGTCTGTCTGTCTGTCTGTCTGTCTGTTTGTTCAGGCATCACGCAAAAACTACCGGTTCGATTTCGATGAAACTTGGTATAATTGTTCTTTAATATCCTGGGCACCACACTGGGTAGTTTTTATCCCGGAAAAGTATATACAATAAAAAACAAACTTAATTTTGCGGTTCGATCCCTAGACCCGAATACTGTACCAACCGCAAATAATAAGTTTGTCGTAGGTTACGTCACCCGCAGTGGAGTGCACTAAGGGGCGCTGCACACGGCTAAGATACATACTATAATTATTTATCTATACTAATATTAATATTATAAAGCTGAAGAGTTTGTTTGTTTGAACGCGCTAATCTCAGGAAGTACTGGTCCGATTTGAAAAATTCTTTCACTGTTAGATAGCCCACTTATTGAGGAACGCTATAGGCTTTTCTTTTGGAAATCTATCCCCTAAGGGGGTGAAATAGGGGTTGAAAGTTTTTATGGGAAGTTCGGTATTTTCAATGATAGACACATGAAATTTCGTATACGGGTTTCTGGATAGAAATAAATAATGACGATTTCAGCGATTTTAAAAATCATCACCCCTAAGACGGTGAAAAAAGGGTTGGAAGTTTGTAGGCATATGAATTGTGTCGTTTTCAAAGATAGACACATTCAATTTCATACAAGGGTTATTAGTTAGAAATAATATGAAATAAGGGCTGAAATAGTTGGTATGTGAAGTTCAGTATTCTCAAAGATAGACAGATGAAAAGATAAATAGATACGATAATGACCATCTAAGACATAATTATCTATAATGACGACTCACGTGGTCGAGTGGCGATCACTCCGGTTTTTAAGGTGTCGCCAGCCCTAAGGTTCCAGGTTCGATCCCCGGACGGGTCCATGTAGAAAATCACTTTTATACATTGTCTTGAGTCTGGGTGTTTATGGTACCTTTTTTGTCTCCGATTCCATAACACAAATGCTTTTGCTACTTACTTTACTTTTATTAATATTTTAACGCCATAATATTAGATGAAAAATTTTAAACATTCTCCTTACTTTGAAAATCCCAGAATACATCTACCTTTAATACTACTTACTCTTTACTTTACGCGCGAGCGAAGCCGCGGGCAACAGCTAGTGATTAATTTTTTTTTTTTGATTAATTTTTTTTTTTATTTCTTCTCTATAAGGGGAGAGGCCTGTGCCCAGAAGTGGGTCATTTATAGGCCGGTATTATTATTATTATATTTAGTTAGCTAGTTTTATTTGTATTATACGTTTTAAGTTTAAGTATACTTAAAGTTTTATTCTAATAAAGATTTAGTTAAAAATTCTTAATATAGTAGTAGGTAGGTATGTTAACCTGTCAAAGCTTCCCCAGTAAGGTTCACTAACCAGGGTACGCCTAATATTCTCAGAATTCGGCCCCGGGCATTCCCGTGCACCCTTCGGAAAAATTGGGGCTTTCCACAAAACGATATTTTCCCTTCATACCTTTTTTTATTAATATAAGTGTTTTCCCGGTGTTATTGAATGAAGGGTAAGTGGTATGGCCGTTGTGGAACCCCTCTGAAAGTGGTAATTCCTTAATAACTGTTTATTTATTTGCTTCTTGCCGTTTATTTGTTAGTTTTTCGGAAAGTAAAACTATAATTTTACCTTATATTCGTTATTAAAATTCGATAATTCCTTTTCTGAGGTTACTTTTTAACGGATTCTATTGCGGTTTATTTTGATTTTAGTTCCCGACGTTTCAACGTCTTTTCAGGTGTCATACCTTTCAACGGTTTTGCATCGCGCGATAAGATCCGTTTAAAAGGCACATTTGTACGTTTTAGTACGAATGTTAATAGTTTACTGAACGTCTTTACAATAGTATGCATTTGGATTACATTTTTCTCTTAATTAACTGCTAATAAACCTGATTGAACTGATAAAATAAAACAAACAAACTTAATATTTAACAGACACAAAAAATAATTTACAACTCAATCACACGCTCTTTATTTTTCAAGGGAAAGTTATGAGGTTGTTCATACAGTTTATTAACACAGTATGTTTCGCATAGCGATCGTGATAACATAATATTTACTTTCGTTTCAAATTAAATAACTCATTCATCTTCAATCTGTCAGTACCCATCTAAACTTTTACCCGCTCTTTAATCATTTAACCATTAGAAATGGTTTAAACTTTGCGATGATTACTTGAAAGCGTTCATTACTTAAATTGTTTGTATTAAATGAAATCAGATATTTTACGATATTAGTTGTTTCACATCCTAAACACTATTGTACTGTAGCGAAAGCAGTTTGGTACCAACATTTTTGATTTTTCAGTTCAAATTAGTGGTGAAGTCAGTTTCCACTATAGCATTTTTACTCCAACTATTGTCCTGCAGTGGGTATATATAACACCAGTCTATAAACCTCCCACTGCTGGGCACAGGCCTCTCTCATATACATAAGGAATGAGCATTGATTACAACGCTTGTTCATTGCGGGTTGGCGATCTCAGATTCCAATGTTTTAGAATCCAGGTTTCCACAAGATTTTTCCTTCACCGTTAGTCAATGTTATTTTTGTTCCGACTCGTTTACAAACCCAAAACCTCGTGCACAATAATCCGCAAACTAATAAAATATCAACTTCAACCTTTCACCCTAAGTTAAAAATAAACAATTAGCCATGGTTCTGTGCCAAAGCCAATCACCATTATAATTTTTAATTTAGGTTGTCTTGCTATCTTTGTAAATCGAAATGACGTAAACTCTACTGACCCGTCTAATGACCCGTCTCAAATTGATAGATAAATTATCTTTTAGTCTAAGCCATAACTTCCGATTCGACGGTAGTAATTGTCGACCTAGTTCCTAGCTCTTTGTAGCTTGATTATCTGCCTATTATTTTATGTGATGTAAATGTACTGTTAATTTCCTTGTTTTTTTGTTTAAATATAATACTAGCCAATCCCGGCTTCACACCGGTATCGCAAAAACCTTCAATAAAATCCGTTTAACTTTGTTTTATACTATGTAAAAATTCTGAAGATCTTTATCGATATAATAAGACTTTATAGTTTATTTGTCTAAACTTTATAATTGCTAATGTTTGAACCTACCAATTGGTTTAAAAAAAAAAACATAATTTTATAGTAGGTACTTCTTCTTGATGTTTTCGTGTCATTGCCCCTTAAACTCTATATTACCAAAAAGTTGCTGCCACCTGGATGGCACATTCGTTTCCATCACGACTTGGAGAGTGTTGGTAGTGGTGCAGGAAGGGCATGGCTGAAGATATCCCCCCCCCCCTATCTTGCGATTGGGCAAAACTTTCACATTAGATATATGAGGGGTCGATTATGCCCCACTTGCTTAGGTTTACTCTGAAGCGAACAATATGGGTCCATAGGCCGTGGTTAGATTTCTAAAATTTTAAAGCACTGGTAAGGAAGCCAAGATTCGAAACTCTGAGATATAAAGAATACAATCGGATAAAATCAGACAAATTATTTTTCTATGTGAATGAATAGCGTAAACTTTATCGTATTTCTCCTTTCGATTAGTCGTAAAGAACGGTTTGTGAATAGTTTTTAATCTAAGTTCAGAAGGTCAAACGAGAGTCGCTGTTATGAACAGAAGCAACATGATTCAAACGATACGATCTCCTTAGAAATACTAAAGAACGCTAAATTAGATGACCTATCACGTCGCAGGATTACAAACCTTTTCACTTACCTGATCTTTGTAATGAGAGTCTGACATATTTGCTTCTGGTCTCCTATAGAGTTGGGAAAATAAGTTGAAGTTATGAACAATACTGCTTACAAACTTAGACCATTCCGGCCTTACTTCGAATAGCGGTTTATGTAAAACCTAGGTTTAAACCGTAGATTTACCTTATTTTATAGAGGTTGGAACTGTGGTTTTTTTTAACCTCTTTTTTTGTAATAAGGCCGTTAAGAATGAAGTTAGTAAGTTACACTGATGTGCTTCTCCTTCTTCTCTTCGAGTCGATGGTACACTTTTTCAAGAACAACACATTAACTTTGACGTTATTGGCTAGATTTAAATCTTCCAAAGTGTAGGTGTCCAGACACTTTGGGCTCTAAAATTGTGTGCTGGTAAATGTTATACGCTAATAGTTAACTCGGAAATATTTAAGAACGCTTTTATTGATTCCTACTTAATAAAAAAAACTTACTTTAAGTTCAACTACCAATGTTTGATTGTAATTTTATGTAAATAATTTATTATAATGATAAATAAGGTGTTGTTTCTTTCACGAGCACATTTTCAAAAGCTTAACGAATAACCTACTTTTTCAAATCTTACGTAGCAAAAATTTTACAGCTTCGTCGTCAAAAAAAAACATTAAATATCGTAAGTTTAATATCTTTTGTCATAAAATAAAATACTACACAAAGCTAGCTGCTAGATTTATTACACAAATACTCAACAATATGGCTAACTGACACAGCATATTAAATTGATATTCCTAGCTCAGATAACTATGTCTGAGTAATACTGCGTTAGCGCAATAAATTTGAGCTATAATGCATTTACCGTTATAACAGTAGACAGATTAAATTGTTGTACAATATCAGGGGTCACAATGACCCGCACTCCACCGTTTATGGGTTAGTAGAAAGTGAATGCAATGTTTACACAAATTATGCTTAAAAAACATTTACTTAATGTTTTTGTTTGTGTAAATATAAATATTTATTAAGAAAAGCTTTTTAACAGAGATATTTTTATTTAGTAAGTAACGGGTTTGGTACTTCGATCAATATTATCCAGGCTTTTTTAATTCAGAACTTTGACTTTTTAAATATTTTAACGTGTTTTAACACTTTAGATTTGTATCAAATGATAGGTGATAAAAAAATGTTGTGCTGTTTTGATTGTTTATCGAGTTTAACTTATCAATAATTAATAATTGCCAACTCACATCTGTATTGAATGTCGTGGTGGCCTAGCGGTTCAAAGATCGGATTCGCATGGTTGCAGGTTCGAACCCGGGCAACTAATTATGTGACTTTTTCAAAGTTATATGTACTTTCTTGTCATCATTGTCAAACGGTGAAGAAAAAGAGCGTAAGGTAACCTGGATTCCGAAAATTTGAATCTGAAATCGCCAACCCGCAATGAGCAAGCATGGTGATCAATGCTGATTCCTTCTCTATATGGGAAGAGGCCTGTGTCTAGCAGTGGGACGTTTATATGCCGATATTATTATTTTATTGATCAATGGTTGTGCCTTCTGCTGCTGTTAAAAGCTCTGCATAGGGACATTTACTGGCTGCTATTATTTATAACTTACTAGCTGTTTCCCGCAGCTCCGCCCGCGGTCTAATTTTTTTTTATGTAATTGAGAATTTTCTTTACTATAAACCTGACGGAGCCCGAGACCTTTCCAACGAATGCATAACCGTGGAAATCGGTTCGTGCGTTCTGGAGTTATAGCGTCAGGAAGGAAAACCCGACTTATTTTTATATAGTAGAAGATGTACCCATTCTTATCTATGGGGAACAGACTTGGTCTCTTATGGACATCCAGTAGAAAGGTTTGCCAACGTGGTATTTAGCGTAGCATACTCGGTGTTAAATTAACGAATCGCACATCGAATATTATGCGTTCCAGAACACAAATAATAGACGTGGCTCAAAAAAGTTCTCATTAAAAATGGGACTGGGCTGGATATGTCTGCCGCATGACAAATAAGCAATGGGCGCGAAGAGCTTAGGATTGGCGCCCTGTAACAACGAAACAGGCCGCGGCAAACCACGGAAAAGATAGTGGGACGAACTAGATGCCATCTTGGGAATTGGCAAGAAGAAGCTAGGGTTCGGGGTCGCTGGAAGGAATGGAGTGAGGCCTTTGCCCAGCAGTGAGACAGTACAAGCTAGCTATTATAATAATTATTATTTATAACAAGTTAACGTCTCCCACAGAAAACAAAGCAACACTATTTGAAAATTTGAAAATATCGATTGTGAACAATACTGTGATCGTGAAGAAGACTGGCCTTTTGGTGGTGTGTGGTTTCGATTTCCACCCAGAAGCAAATTTTTGCGTGCTTAGCATGGTCATTTGATCTGTGTCTGGGTGTAATTTATCTGTTAAATATATGAATTTAGAAATATATAAATATGTTTATCAGTTGTCTGGTTACTACCATAGTACAGGCTCTGCCTAGTTTGGGATCAGCTAGCCTTATGTAAAAAAAAACAAAGGTACCTACCTAAGAGACAGGTTAGTCTCTATTCTAAGTTCTTTTTCAAAATCGCTAGACTCAGTGTAATAAGTAGCCGGCGGGCTCAGGTCGCTGCGATTTGTCGTGTAAATTCACAAATTGGTGTGAAACTGTCAAAGAAAATTGCGAGTGCGACTTTCGAATCGTGCCGCGTGCCAGTCGCCCTTGGTGACGTTCGGTGAAAACAATTGATCACTTTAGTGAAAGTATTTAGGCATGTTATATCAGGACAGAGCTTAACACAGCCCTTCAATGCTTAAGTGTACCTACTTAAGTATGTGCTTTGGTTGTTGATCGTGGTAGATTGCAACACGTTTCTGCCTTTGGCTTACTCTTGAATTAAATACCGACCGACTCGAACCTAGTCATTAAGTTTTAAAGTTAACTTTTCTAAAGCGCCTATTTTTGGTTTACTAGAAATAAAAACATTTTTATTTTGATGGAGAGGAATTTTGAGTTTTCTTACCACTAGAACTGGTCCCAAATTGCGTCCATTTGGAGGTCCTAACAGAAATTGCCATTTTTTATTTCAAAAATACTGGAATCACGTGTCTTATAAATAAATATAATTCAGTATTTGAGTTGGAAAGCTTTGGAATTGAAATACCTAAATTAAAGAGGGTGGCTGGTCCCCGGGAAACGGAAAAGTGAGTCAGCCAAGTAGATTTAGTCGTAGGAGTCATAGTCGTTCTACCCAGGGCAGAGAAAGCCCAAGAAGATTTCCCCGGGTTAAATAAAGGGTAGGGCTTAGTTATACAAAGTTCTTAAATTCTCAAGTGCTGCTTATATTGACCGCTACTGCTAAGTTTTGGACTTTCGTTTTGACTCTCATTTAGTCACACAAGTACAAAAAATGGTTGTTATTGCATAGTATGTTAAGAATTAATTAGTGATTTTTTTGTACCGTCGTATTTGTTTTGCTTTCAATAAACAGGTGTTGCTTGATAAGTTTTCTTTACGAAACCGGCATATACTTGTAAGCTTTGTTTAAAAGTGAGTTTTGAGTTTAGTCTAAATTAATTCAAACATTATTATAGGTAATCACATTTTCTTCTTTCAAGTCCAATCAAAATCACTCCGTAAAGATGAAAATAATTGATAAACATTGATTGCAACCAGTGCGTAAGTTTAATTACCATATTTCGTAACGTGTGTTTCAAGTAAAGTACGTACTTTCCTTATTGCTTATTATGTAAAGAGATGTTCATCGGAGATCGCAAATTGGATGTTAACGCGTAAGTCGGAGAAATTAGGTTAACTTGGTTTTTATTTGTACATAATCGATCCGATTGCTAATGAAGGTGCTGGAATTATGTGTTATATGAGGATTAATATAATTAGTTCCTTACATAGTTATTGGTAGACACCTATAATGTACTCAGATCTACCAAATGAAATCTAATTTAATCAGTGTTATGTCCCATTGCAGACAAGAGGCCAGGTGTATTGATAAAAACACCTAACTTTGCCCACAAGCTTGTATTATTATTCCTCGATATCTACTTAAAAGATAGAACTAAAAGAAACCTTTTTTAATGTTTTAGGCGGCGCGCGGCGGTAGCCTTATGGTTAGGGCATCGGACTTGTGTTAATGTTTTTGCCGGTTCGAATCCCACCCATAACTACCGACGTGAACCCACTCGTAACACAAAATTTTGCTTAGTACTGTGTGGTGTACACAGAATACTAGTAATGTATGGTTCACTATGCTAGTAAGCTTTAAAGACAAAAAGTAACATTATTTTGCCATTGGCGAATTGATGTATACGTTCAAATAATAGAGTTCATTTGTCTCATACCGTCAACACGGTCAATTTTCATTTCAAATATTATCAACGTTTAGTTATGCATATAACTGTTTGATCTTGATAAGAATTTTATTAACATTTGATGTTAAATCCATAGCTATTTCTCCATCGAATAGCAAGCACCTATAATGTTATGAAAATACGTGCCTATTATTAAAATATGACGACTTATAGTGAAACATTAAGTTCCCACGAGATACTGTCATATTGAATGCAATGTTTTATGTAATTGAAATACATTACGTGAGGAGGGACAGGTGAATTGAATGTGTCTCGTTTCCTTTGAAAAGTAAATTAAATTGTGACATGTCCGGTGAAAGCCTGGGGTATGGAATGGACTTATTTAATTCCTGTCATACCTACTAAAATATGACAGGATTTAAGTCACAATGACATCTTGACGGTAACGTTTTGCTCACCATTTATCTACTTATGTTTTTGGGCTGTATTTTATTGATAATTTAGTTTTTTTTTTTTAAATTGACGCCCTCATTAAGGAATTTAATCCTTGTGTCGCGGGGGTTTCACAAACATTCAAATCACATGCACAAAGAACACCCAGACTTGGAACAAGCATTTGTGGACCACGCAAATGCTTGTCTCATGCAGGGATCGAACCCGCAGCACTTCGCGCACAGTGGTTATTAGCGTGGTGACCTATACCACACGGCTATCCGTGCCGTTATAGGTTGATTCAGACTTAATGGCAACTGTGAAGTTGGTTATACACTGCGCACTCTGTGCAGTACCTAACTCACCCCGCACACCCGCTTGTGCATGAATTTGTATATTATACTGCGCAGCGACTTGCCTCATGTTCACAGCTGGCATTAAGTTAGAATCGCATCGTCCTGGATTAGGTCTAGGTGCAATTTATGTTGTGATAAGTATATCCAAATTGAAAACTCCCTTTGGTATTAATCTGTCGACAACTCTCATTAATAGTAAAATATTTACTTTTTAGCTAGGTACTAGCAAAGTGGGTCGCATACTAGTATTCTTATTAAGTCCTCGTGGTAAGCTAAATGCTTGTGTTACGAGTGGGTTCACGTCGGTAGTGCAATTGGTTAGTTTCTAACGCATATTTTTTTTGTTGGTTACAGGATCGACCGGCATTCAGCAACGAGGGACCAAGAGTCGGAGCCAACCAAAATGTGACCACCGAAAGTATAACCAAAACGAAACGCCTCCAACCCAAGCCCTGCAAGATCACATGATCCATATTTATTGTATATTACTTTAAACGAATCTAGTCGCCATAGCACTATTTAAACGAAGCAATTTTAGACTTTATTACTAAGAAAATACGATACAACATCGTATTTAAGTACAAAGATTAAGGAATTGAGAACAGTACAAACGACTTGCGGGAGCCCTAATGTTGATTTGTAAATAAATTGATTTGATTAGAAGTTCCCTGAGATAAACGAACAAGATGTCCACAAGTAAGTAGCTTATGATACATTTTTATTTATTTAATCTTCTATTTTTAATAATCTTATTTATGGAGTTTTTAGTAGTATTATACACAAAAAATAAAACATACAGGAGAATTGAGGATTAATAAACTTCGTAATATGTATAAAGTCAGATTAAAGAATTGTAATTTTTATTCATGGGATGAATTTTATTTATTGATGAATTAATACCGACAAATTTCACGGTTACTTTCATAAATTATTTTGGGTCTACCATGACAATGATGTATCCCATGTGTATCCCAGACCCAAATAAGTTTATTCTTTTTAAGGCATAAGATAATACAAAGATGTAATCAAGCAAAACCTGAACTTCTCAATTCTGAGCCTAAGCAATACTAGCTCCTTACTTCTCTGTTTATTAATACATGTTTTATATGTTTCCAGGCTTTGAACACTCTTCGATGAAGAGCAGCTTCTCGTTGTCATCGCTGCGAAGTGCGCAGGCGCCGGCCGGCGGTCGCTGCGAGCAACTTGAGCGGCCGTACCACAGTCTGACTAAAAAGAGGTACGATATTATATGAACTGAAGGATAAATAAAATATTTAGAGAATATATATAATACCGGGTTTATAAACATCCCACTGCTGGTCACAGGCCTCTTCCCATTTAGGGAAGGGATGAGCACAGCTGCGGAGCTATCGGACCTAGGCAAGTACGTGAGAGGCAAAGGTCCGACCGACTGGTCTGAGCCTCTACTCGTTAGAATGGCTTTAAGCGAAGCTCAGAAGGATGACGGTATGATCACCACGCTTGCTTATTGCGGGTTGGCGATTTCAGATTCCAATATTTTGGAATCCAGATTTCCTCTCGGCGTTTGCCTTTACCGTTCGTCAATGATATCTTAGAATGAACATTTATCACATCACATCTTGTATGTCATGTGCAATCTTTGCATGTAAAATACGTATTCAGCAAAATCTTACCAGATTTAGCTGATTACCAACCAACTGGACCAAATGGGTTTTCAGTCTTACCAGATTGGAAGCCGACCCCAACATTGCTTGGGAAAAGGCACTTTTCACACAATAAACTTATCGTTTCAACTTAATCAACTATTTACTAAACTAAAAACTACGATAAATGCGTGTTAACTATCTGCAATACATTATACTCAACGTTAAACGAGTAGGGTGTAGGGTTCAGTGGCCATTTCATAGTCTAGTGCGCAGTGCGCATGCGCCGAGAGTGTTCAGCTTGACCTAACAAGGTATAATTAGTGTAGTATTTACGTTATTGCATTGTATTGATGTTTGTTCCATAGATAGGAGGACATTGGTATTATACAGGATTATTTTTTATGGAGTGCGTATATTCAACGAGGTAATCAAGTGTAAAGAGCATGAAACAGAACAACTTTTCCCAAGGAACATAAGTCGTAATCTTAAAATTGAAAATTTAATAATCATACAAAGTGACAGGTCACGTGACTTATGTTTGTATAAAATATTTGATTTTCAATTTTAAGATTTCGACCTATGTTCCTTGGGGAAAGCTGTTCAGTCTTATATTCCTTATTACCTCGTAGAATATACGCACTCCATAAAAAATAATCCCGTATAGTTATTAATGAAATTAATCATAAGAGAAAATATTATGTTAAGGATCTTTATCATAAAATAGGCTGCATTTTCGTCATGGTCATAACTGTGTGTCAAGCGAAATATAAAAATTCAACGTAAAATTGTCCTGATAGAAGTCGTTTACTTTAATAATGGCGGAATTATATAACATAATTTTTCTGAGGTTGGTGGCTAAATGACACCTTTTAGAACACTACAGCCAATATTTTTAATTACTTCATTTTACGATTACAGCTATCCAGTACGATAGCAAGTTGTTATTGACGGGCCTGTTGGTCTAGTGGTTAGTGACCCTGACTGCTAAGCCGGAGGTTTGTGTGATGAGCACGATAATTTGTTCTATGTCTGGGTGTAATTTATCTGTAATATGCATGTATTTATAAATATAAGTATGTTTATCAGTTGTCTGGTTGCCATAGCACAGGCTATGCCTAGTTTGGGACCAGATGGCGTGTGAGTTGTCCCAAGATATAAGGTTATTTTGTTTACCAATAATAAATATTTTATTGAATCCAGGAAGGAGCCATGTCGCGAGGCGTGGCGTCGCAGCTGGGGCAGCGCGGCGAGCGGCGGCAGCGCCATCGACGACCTGTGGCCGCTGCTGCAGCACCACTACGACTACATCATGGACAACCAGATCATTAACACCTGCAAGGTGTGTTAAATGACTGTTAAATATGTTTTACTACAAAGAAACTGAATAAATATAAGCCTTAAAATGTAAGGAAGGCTATAGGCTATAATTAGCCGCGGTAACTGAAACCCACGCGGGCGGAGCCGCCAGAAAAAGCTAGTTTTATTATAATCATGCAACGCGATAGTTTAAAAGTTAGTAGCTATACATATCCAAATTGACAGTGCAATCGATTCTAATCTGAATCTTTTCAAAAGTTCGGTTTGAAAGTTCATTATGCTGTAAAATATTCAAAAATCTAATTTTATCTTCATTTTCATTTTAGCGAGTCGATTAATGGCAATCAAATTATATATCTTCAGACCAGTACTTTAGTCACACAGACAGCGTTGTCAGTGGTATTTAAGTCTTACACTTGACGAGTTTAGGTCGTGGGCCACGCTGTTTAAGGTTCTAAAACCATCTTTCTCTTTATTCCAGGAAGCAAACGGCGAACTCCTCTCCCACAGTGCCTCCGTCCAAGGTTGCCCGCGCCTCCTCAACCCGACGTCAACCTTCAACCGGCAGTGGTCGCTCAGTCAGCTGGTCGCCGAGTTCAACGAACTGTGCCAGTGGCTCACACACGTGCAGGAGGAGATCTATTCTAGTCCAGAGAATTTGTCCAGCAGGAAATTAAGAATGGTGAGATATTTTGAGACTGGGGAATCAAAATGGGTTGAAATCAGTTTCCCGGAGAAAACTGATTTTGGGGGCTCAAGGAGGTCGACCTCTTTTAATTGATGCACAGGTATGCACGTAGAGCACTGATAAACAACTAATGCTTTCGAAGTGTTCTGCGCTAGTATGTTCATATATTTTAAACCAATAGTACACACAACAAGGAACTACATCTATTTCCTGGAATTATTTAAAACAAGTGCCTTGCACTCAATCTATATTGCTGCAATCTTTACATAAATGGCCATCTTAAAACAAGATACTTATTGTATTTTTTAAATCAGCGTAAGAATGTACCGACTCCCAATTGACATGCAATACAGATTAAATTATTTTCTGGACTAAATTATTTGAGGCCATATCCGCCAGGGTCTTCCACGTGGCTTTTTTCTATTGGGGAACCATACTGTTATGGCCTTTGCCCAAATTTCCACTGGTGAGTGGCGCACATGTCCGGCCCAGTTCCACTTCAATTTGGCAGCCTTTTCAACGTCCGGAGATGGACGGATGAACTGGACGCCTTTAACAAGGATTGGCCTCAATCAGCCCTTGAGAGAGGAAGGAAGAAAATGGTGATGGAACCAAGAAAAGAAGGTCTTTGCTCTGCAGTGGGATAGTTCGGGATCAAAATTAATAATAATAAATTATATGAACAATCCACAGCGCGTCAAGTGTTTACCCAAATTTTCTTATTCTTAATTTATGTGTGATTGTCATAATCATCTGTATTAGCCTTAACACGTTTTTTTGTATTGTATTGTGTATTATTGCAGTGCCGCATGACGGAGCTGGTGTCTGTAGAACCGCGCCGCGCCAAGTTCATCGAGCAGGGCACTGCTATACTCGAACGTATACCAGAAGCCAGTGCTGAAGTGAGTTAAACAATTTATGTTGTTCTTAAGTATAAAACTTGTGCGAATACAAACGTCGGCAAAATTAATATGTCACAGTGATTCGTTTGGAAAAATTGTGATTAAAAATCCTAACCTGTTTTTACAAAATCAAAATCAAAGTCAGAATCAAAATATTTTTATTTCGAGTAGACCCTTTCAGGTACTTTCAAAACGTTAAATGAATCTAGTTGCTCGGTTTCAAAATGTCATTCCTATGGAGAAGAATCCGGCAAGAAACTAAGAATTTAAAAAGAAAAAAATTACAATATTAATTATTTAGAACTATTTGTCTCTTGTTCCTAACGAGTCACAGTATGACTTAAATACAGTGTGACTCGTTCTAACAATCAAAAAGTCAAATCAGTCCGCTTGCGACCGGTAATACCCAGTCGAAATTTCAAGCCTTAAATGTAAATGCAGGTGTTTGCGTTAATTCCCATTACCTAATTTTATTATAATCAAAACACCGATAATAGTTGAGAGATATAATATCCCGTTTTATCTTAACCTCATTTTATAGAAATGAATACTGATAGTCATGTAAATCTTAGTTTTGAAAGCAACTTATTAAGTTTCATTTTTGATTGCAGGTGACGTGGCGGATAGAACACTTAAATGTCAAATGGGAAGGTCTCCGGCTGCTACTTAGTCCTGAGCAGCAGCATCGTGAGGGAGATAGTTCTGACACAGTTGGTACGTAGACCCGTGACGCAGGTGTCATGGTCACGGGCAGACTGAAAATGACATGACCTGCACGAAAGATGTTGAAACGTCGGAAACGAAAATAAAAAAAAACCGCGATAGAATCTGTTTAAAAGTAGTTTTATTTCAATAAAACTACTTTTAAGTTTAAATGTATTGAGACCTGTTTGTGCCTTGAAAAGTATACTTAACTCTTGGTCCCATTCTGTCACACATTTTATGTTATTATTTGTATGCATTTGAAAGACATTCTTTCTAGTGCCTTTTTTATAAAAACGACGCCCGCACTAAGGAATTTAATCCTTATGTGTGCGGCGGTTTCACTTATAGTGCCACAAACTTATCCATAATTGTATATTACAATAAGGTAAAATGTAAAATAAGGAATAAATGAGCAGTTAAATATTTCAAAAAGCTATTCGAATAGGTACAAATACAAAAGCGTTGCTAACGCCATCTATAGTCGGAGCAGCAAAACTTAATATGCTACACGAGAGCTTTATCTCTGTAGATGTCGTCACCATTGTGAAAATGCAAGCCTACCATCTGCTAGCGTAGTTCTAAAAGCTTCACATAGGTGGCGTTATGAGTTGTCAACAATGGTTTTTTTCCAACCAAAACAAGAAGTTATGATAGCGTATTACAGTTAAAGTTTTCTTTACCAAGATGATATTATAATGTTAGTTCAGTTAATTACAAACCTGTAATTAGGAACCAAGCTTAAAATGTTCAGATGAAATTTGTGTTGGTAACAATAGTAGATGATAAATTGAGTTTATAACTTTTGGAGAAAAAACTGACCACGAATATATGGCATCTACAGGAATAATTTAAAACTGATCAACCAGGGAATATAGGTCGAAATCTTAAAATGGAAAATGAACTTTTCATACAAAGTGACAGGTCACTTGACTTATGTTTGTATGAAAAGATTTTCAATTTTAAGACTTCGATCTATGCTAGGAAAGTTGGTCAGTTTTATGCACCTGATTACCTCGTTGAATATCCGCACTCCTTTTAAATTAATCCTGTGTACTAGTAGTAAATGTTTGGTAAAATTTGCAATCACATACTTTTGAGTCACTTCGACGCTAACAGTTCTCTCAGGAACTGCGATCATTAGTATTGAATTTCTGCTTTTGATAATCTATTCTTGCTGTTGAATGTACCCAAGAAATAACTTCATTTGTTTAGGTTGGCCTGTTCTTGTCGTTACTAAGTCTGACTGGGTTCAATTCAAACCCAGGATAAATCTTTGTATGATAAGCGTGATCATTTGTTTTGTGCTTTGTTTTTTGGGTTTAATTTATCTATACTATCTATGTATTAGGAATATATAAGTATGTTTATCAGTTGTCTGGTTGCCATAATATAGGCCCTGCCTAGTTTGGGATCAAATGGCCGTGTGTGAGTTGACCTAGATATTATATTGTTATTTGACTGAATAATGACATTTTAACCCCTATCACAAGGACTGGCCCATCATAGTGGTAGTGGGACAAGACGGGGTTGTTAGATTAGAGTATAATTATAAATAATTGAGTAGAAATTAATTTGCCCATCTGACATTTGACAAAATGTGGTTTGGCCGTTTTATTACTGTACAATAAAATAGTTCTTGCAGGGTGACTGTTCATTGACAATTGTATGAATTTCACCTTAAACCGATGTTGAATGATGGTGAAACAGCATTTTACATACTTTGAAGGCGATTTTATTTGGTGTAGAACTTGGAACAGTTGGAACTTGGGAAGTTTGGGCTCGTAGAGTTAGAAGTGGCCCTACATGAGTTCTGATAACATTTTGTCAGCGCGAGCCAAATGGTCTCGTTGGCACCATTTTACATGAAAATGTTTTAGTAGAAAAATATTTCCAAAACTCGTGGATACGTCTATATCCTAAACTTTTGTACCAGTTAGACTAGTAGATATTGTATTTATTATCTTGCATCCTAACATTCAATGTATTCTGCAGACACAGCTCATGAGTTAAGATGCCTGCGTCGCTGGCTGCACTGCATGGAGGGCCGCCTGCCGCCGCCGTCGCTCGGCGCCGCTAGGGGCGCCCCCTACCACGAGCTGCTCAGGAAACTCAGCGAGCATAAGGTAGGAACTGCTACCTTAAATATTTCTAGGGATGGAAACAAAATTAAGTGGCCGTTTCAGCAGAAGGAATAGAGTTGAGAGATAAACAGCTGTTAAACGTTGACGTCTGGATCGCTCGACTCGTTTTGGACACAATAGGAGACCTTATTTATGGACGGTGTTGAAAGAGAAAAGTTAAACGTACTACACGTATGTAAATAACTAAAATAACTAGCTATTGCCCCTGGCTTCGCTCACGCGATTATAAAAGTAGAAATTTATTTAAATAGACATGGATAGTCTATGTTACTTAGAGATAATTCTATTCTTAATGGTTTTTCACATTTAACAAAGCTGATTTACGTTAAGATGTAACATTTTATGGTATATTAATTTTAAATTAGGTCTAGTGGTTTTTGTGTTTGTTATTACAAAATATACCTACTAAAACACAAATTCCATCGTTTCTTGTTATAAAATTAGTTTATAGTCATGTGAGTCCTGCACAGTCGGTTTCTGAATTAAGATTTTCATCTTGATGAAGCTGATGACTGTTTTTTTGGTTGAACCCGCTAATATCATGAACTACTGGCCCCATCTTTACGCTAGATAGCCCATTTATTGAGAAAGCTATAGGGCTACTTTTCGCCGCGAGTAAGAGCCAGTTTTGAATAAAAAGTAATTTTGTAGTTTATTAGTAGTTTAAGGATAGTCATAAAGCTGTTACGATAAGCTTATGTAAAAACCATGCAATGTATCATGCTTTCCAATAACTACGTGCGGATAGGCACGAACGCCTTTATATTCCAAAAGTATAAAATGAATAATCTAATAATATTTTCCCTATATTAGGGACTGACTACCTAACAAAGTATCTAAGTATTCACGAATAAAAAAACTTAGCTTTTACAAAAAAAAAAACAAATCTAATTCTGAAAAATAATAAATACTAACTTTAACTAAACTTACTTACAATTGCATAATAAGCCATCACAATACATCACGGAGCGATTTATTCTCGTTGTTGCGCATCCATTGCGGGTTCTTACCGACTCTTCGTGACAACCCGAACACGCTCTAATGACGATTATAAATCAGCCAGCGATGGAGAGATGCCCTTAATTAGGTTCGACGGTTCGTGAGAGTGCTTGGTACAGTCGTGTGCCCTATGGATTTATGGGATCTTAGATAAGTCATGTGTGTCGAACTGTCGAGATAAATATACTTTTGTTTTCGCTTGTAATTTTTATGCAGAATTATGCAGAGATCTTGTATAGAAAAATTTTTTTTATAGGTTTTCCTATTTTTTTTTTATGGAAATGAGTGCTAAGTTTATTTAAACAGTGTTTTCAACTGTTTATTTGTTTTACTGGTCCTTTACTTAACTGTTCTGCGCATCAACTTAGTATCATAATTTTTTTGCAGCATTTTTGGAATTCTCAAAATACCGTTTTTGTAACATTAAGTACTTATAAATATAAATAGCATCTGAAGTGAATTAAGACAAGGGTCAGTTTTAAAAACTCATTTCAATTTATGTTCAAGTTAGAAAATCTACATGACAAAGTAAAAAAAAATCCAAATGCAAATTTATCTCTATAGGGCAGAATCGAAGATAGTAAGATGCAGTGTCGCATAATACTTGGAACGAACGTAAACGTTCAGGGTCTAAGGTCACAATGGCGGATGAATGATGAATACTTAACCTCTGCCATAACTTGAGCTATTGCCAGTTAGATATAGCCAACTTTCTGATATCATGATAACAATGTATCGTGATACTGACGCCAATTGTATTGTACATAGTCTTATGTTTTACTAGCGGAACCCATCTTCGCGCAGGTAGCATAAAATAACTGTCTATAATCTTAACATTGGTCGAAATCTTAAAATGGAAAATGAACTTTTCATACAAAGTGACAGGTCACGTGACTTATGTTTGTATGAAAAGATGATTTTCAATTTTAACATTTCGACCTATGTTTCATAGGGAAAGTTTTTCAGTTTTATGCACCTGATTACCTCGTTGAATATACGCACTCCTTTAAAAAAATATCCTGTAAGATATAAATCACGCGTCACGTTGTTTGTCCGGGATGGACTCAAAAACTACTTAACCGATTTGAATCAAATTTGTACACCATGTGCAGTTTGATCCAACTTGAAAGATAGCTTACATCTCAATTATATAAGAAATAATTTAAGACCGCAGGCGGGGCTGCGGGAAATAGCTAGTCATACAAAAAACCTTCCTCTTGAATCACTCTATCTATTACTGAAAATCGCATTAAAATTCGTTGTGTAGTTCAAAAGATCTAAACTTACATACAGTGGAAGCGAATTTGTTTTCTATTGCTACGACGCGAAAAAGAGGGATATTGTTAGTAGTCTGTGTTCAGCGTAGATATGTTCTTACTAGCTGTGTATTTGTTTATTCTATTTTAGCGCATTATTTTCGGTACATTGAATTTGATTAAATTATTTTAATTTGCAAACTTGTTCTTAAACTTGAGTGATTAAATCTAGGCTTTATCACAAGATTTTTCTCTTCTATTAAGCTCTATTTAAATAAACGTTTAAAAAAACGTTGCTAATATCTCATTAATTTTCTGCTATTATGTGGAATAATTACAAAAGTATATGTATAGCTAAGCTTTTATAGTTAACTAGTTGTTTGCCTGTTTTTAAATCAACAACCACATAATAAATGTGGCGTATAAACTACTACATCTCGAGTGGCGACATTGTATGTAAATAGGAAAGCAATATAATAATACTTTCGCGTCGACATCCTCTTACATTATCAGTGCAACTCAATCTGGTGTCAATTGTTATGTCTCCGTGGTTATTCCGTGACACTTGACACTAGGGATGTAACGTATAGAAAAATTCGGATACGGTTGTCGCATTAATTAAATAATGTTTTATCGTTTTCGGTTGCAGATGTAAATATTTAGTTAATTCGATAATTTCAGACAGGTATTTTTTATAAAAAGTAGATTGCTTATAAATAATTTTAGGATTTCAAGTTACTTAAATAAAAGCCGACACGGCAATTTGTGTGGCTTATCACGTCGCTTATCAGCTTGTCGGCCCAAAAAAACTGTTATTAAGTGCCATATTTAAACTCATCCTCTACCCAATTTTTTATTTTATTTTATGATTATATAAAGGTTCGGATATGTTACCGAATCGATCGGATATTTCGGATATCTTGAATATCATGACATCCCTACTTGACAAAGCGACACTCACGATTCCTTCACTGTCTTAATGATAGGCATTGATACATTGCGATACGAATTAGAAGCTTTAACGAACATCTCAAAGGTCATCAGATCATCGCTGATTATATCTGCTAATGTATCTTTATCTGATGTTGTTTGATACTGATCGAGTGAAAGGGAAAAGGTGATTACGGGAAAGAATAAAATAAATTGCAGTAGGTAATTAAAAATGTTATATTCGTTAAATTCAGTTTTTTAAACAATTGAACAGCTTTTACTCAAGATTTCATAATTTATTGTTAAGTAATTGCTTATAAACTGGCCTTACGTAGCGTCATACGAAAAAGTTTATTGAATATGCAACCGAAAGGTAAAAATTTTATATTGTAAACGAAAAAGCTGTATTTTGTTTCAATAGCCTGGCAAATTCGTTCGTGACAGTCCCTTGTTGGCGCGGGTAGCGGGGGATATTACTACCCAATGACGGCACCCGAATAACTCAAATGACGCTCTGTCTGTCTGTTCTTCTCGTCTATCGCGCACGTTAAAGCGGCGGTAGCCTAATGGCTAGGGCGTCGGACTTGCGATCATATTTTTGCGGGTTCGAATCCCTCCCGTTACACTACCGACGTGAACCCACTCGTAACACAAGCATTTTAGCTTAGCACGAGGGGTTGACGAGATTACTAGTAATGTGCGATCCACATTGCTAGTACGCTTTTTTTTTTAAATAAAGCTTACATCAGTCCCGTTGCTCTATACTCCATTTAAAATAGCATTAGACAGAAGTTAAAAAAGGTTATTTATAATGTACACTTTGTTGCAAAAGTACAATAAACTTGTTACAGTTACGATTGATGCCTATAAATTAAAATCTATTTACATACCAGCTGTCACACTTATTTGTAATCATGTTAACCATTTTTCATAACAAATTATGTGGCTATCATTTATTTATAATATTTCATTCCAATCTAAAATGACAGTGTCAATGCTAAAAACCTAAAAGAAGCAGTGATGAACAATACTGGAACGTTTTTCGTTTTACTATTATCCTACCATTATTTGTTCATTTATTATGTATTTATTATTTTATTATGACTGAATCCTATGATGAAGACGAAGAAGTTTCACTATAGTGTGTTGTAAGTTGTTATTTTAATTAAAATATTGTTCTAAAAATTACTTTTATTTTAATCTTAATTAAATATAAGTCATCATGACATGATTGGTTGTCTCATTCATTGTTTTGGTGTAAGTTTGTAATGTGTGATGAAGATATTGTTATAAATAAAGCGTAAATTAAAAAAAAAAGTTTTATTTCGTTTATTGATGTACTTTAAATCAATTTCTTTGAAATAAAATGTTTTCAATTCCTGCTTCTGCGAGCCTCATTTTTCTAATGCTATAATAAATGGAGTATAAGTCTTTATTACATTATCACACTAATGTAATAAAGGCGAAAGTTCGTGATTAAACAAAAACACACGTACGTGTGTGTTTCTTTGTTACTTCTTCAAGCCGAAATGGGCGATAAAATTTTGTATGGAGGGAGCCGACACCCTGGTTTAATAAAAAAAATTGTCCTGAAAAATTACTATCTGGTAAACCACGGATAACTCCACGGGGTGCTGCTACACTGTTGAACATTATCTTAGTTGTGTATTTCTGAGGAACATTGCAAGTGTATTCCTTTGAAGTAACAGTTGAAACTAATAATCAAGATAGCTATTATTATATGCACGTACGATACTGCATACTAGTATTACACAAATCATGTGAATACAATATGTTTTAGACACATGTAAACGCTATAATACCTTAAATACTTTCATAACTAAAGTCCGTTCCGATCTAATATCTCGCTCTGAAAGTAAAACAATCCGACCAGCTTTATCTAAGCTAAGTGTTTACAATATTGATAAATCTAGGAAATACAGTAAAAGCGCGAGATTCGCTAAACGTACCGCAAGCAAAGGTCATCGGAGCATCAGCGATCATGTATCTGTAGCAGTACAAATTGCTTTTATCTGATCTACGTAAAGCTATGTTCACAATCAGGAAAAACAAGAGAAGTACAACTAAATAAGGCCCTATTTACACGGTTTTAAACTAAAGCGCACGATTGACGCGACGAAAACTCGCTGTATACAATATGTAACAAAAGCCCTGTCCGATCTCTGAGACTATTATTCGATATCGTACTGCGAACACATATACGTAGCAATTAAATGGATTGGAGATTTTTTTTTTCCCAATTGAAAATAATTAAATCAAAATAAAAACTAATCCAAGGCAACAGCAACACTGACCGCTCCTCAAAGTTCACGTACTTACAACTGCAGCTTTGTGTCAAAGAAGCCGCCTATGCGAGACGGTTTATGAATTGTACCACGCATACGCCTTTATTGGATCGTACAGGGATTTTGTTAAATGTTGTATAAATTACGCTTTTGCAACTGATGTAATTTCTCACGTTGTTATCGCGTAAATAAGAGGTCGTGTATGCAGACCTCAATGGCAAATATTTATTATACCATAGTCTGCGCTTGTGGTTAACTTAACAGCTATTTATGATTATTACAATCACATTTTATTTTATTCTTTATTGTACACAACAAACCATTACAAGAATTTACATAATGAAATATGTACAAAAGGCGAGCTTAACCCAATTTTGGGTTTTCTTCCAGCAAACCTTGGTCAGAGTGAAAAATAGTATATATATATTATAGAGGGTGTACAATTATACACACAAAGAAGGAAAATAATAATAATACAAAGTAATAATAATAATAATGAAGAAGAAGACAGAGAAAAAAGTATATATATAGACAATAACAAAAAAAATATATATTAATTATTTAATGAATGAAAATAATAAACTTAACTATTTTTTATTATTCATGGAGATAGTGCTCCTTTATCCTTCCCTTGAAGACATCCAGTGAGGGGCTGTCACGTATGGAGTGAGGAAGAGAATTCCAGAGACGCACTGCACGTATCGTGAAAGAACCATCATAGCGGCTAGAAGTGTGCCGTGGTGTACTAAGTAGAAGAGAAGAGGCTGTGCGGCATGGTTTACCCCGCGGTATAAGGTACTCAAAGCGTTTCCGTAGATACACAGGAGAATTAAGATTATGAAGGATAGAGAAAAGAAGAGATAGAATATGAACGTCTCGACGACGCCGAATTGGTAGCCACCTAAGTTTGGATCGGAATTCGGAGACATGGTCGTACTTCCGAAGGCCAAAAATAAAACGGATACTCAGGTTCTGCAGTCGTTCTAGCTTGTTCAGAAGCTCCTCCTTAGCATCGAGGAAACAGACATCAGCATAGTCTAAGATTGGTAGGAGAAGAGATTGAGCAAGAGTGACTTTGGTTTGAAACGGAAGGAATTTCTGAAGACGCTTAAGAGAATGAAACGTGCAGAACACTTTCCGGCTAACTTCCGCAACATGGACTTCCCACGAGAGGTTGCAGTCCAAGAATATACCCAGGTTCTTCGTACTTTTGGCATAGGCGATAGGGGCAGAGTTGTAAATTACGGGAGGCAAAGACTGGTGAACCAACTTATTTGACATATACAGGGTGTCCCAAAACTCAACGTCAAGCCGAAACGGGGTGACAGGATTGATCATAACCATCACGAGAAAAATCTGAAAAAAAATCTATCCCATGCAGTTTAAAAATTATGGGCATTTTAAGAAAAACCTAGAAATTTGATCAAACTGTACCATTTTTCGGTTATTGTGGTTATTCTTTTTTATTTTTGTTCATTTGAACTTTGGAAACGTAATCCTAAATAACATTTCTAGAATCCCAATAAAAAATAATGACACAATTGCCTCAAGTTTCCGAGAATTGAGACTATTTGTTAAACTACGAATTTAAAATTTTCAAGATTCGTCGACTTTGACAGGCCCTCCTATAAAAAAAATGTACTAGAGTGCCTTGGCAAGTGGCATTAAAAGTTGGCGCATTTAATCAGAATTCTAAAATGGTACAATACTTGTTAGTTCCATACAATAGAAAAGAGTAAAAAAATTAAAACCTCAAGTAACCCGATTTTTGCTATCTCATTTTACTCAGTTAAAATGTTTTTAATTCACACAAGCTCTAGGTAGGTTCTTAATTTTAAGACAAAATGATGAGAGAGATGGATAATGGGTATGTTCGCCATGAGTGAGCGAGACAGATAGTGACGCCACTTTTACCAAAGTGAAAAAAAGTTAGTAAAATTAGTAAAATAATTAGGTTTGTTGGAATAAAAGTCAGATGATAGAGAAATAACGTTTTTTATTACAATAAATGTTCAAATTGTTTACCATCAGCCTCAATACAAGCCCTACATCTTCTTAAAAAAGATCTACTTATTAGTCGGGCATATCTTCGAGAGTTGATCGCCTCAGCTGCTTGAGAAATGCGTTCACGCAGGTCGGCTACGTTCTCAATGGGCTTTGAGTAAACTTTTTCTTTGAGAACTCCCCAATAGAAAAAATCCAGGGGATTTAAATCTGGTGAACGGGCGGGCCACGAGATAGTGCCCGAACGTCCAATCCACCTTCCCGGATATTCCTGGTCAAGGAAATCTCTTACTTGCACTGCGAAATGCGCTGGGCAGTAGCGATGGGTCGTTGAAGGTTTTTCCGTCAACGAAACGTTAACGTTGATTTGCGTTTGTCAACTAGTTGATCAACTAGTTAATTTCGTCAACGAGTTAACGTGTTACGAACGTCAACTTGCATGAACGATAAACGCCTAAACGCTTTTATTAACTTATGCTGTTGTAATGTTAGTTTACGAACAATTTGATGCAGTTTACCTAATGAAATTGGATAACATTTTATTGACTTTACCTACTACCTACCTAGGGTTCTAGATGATTTTCCCTTCATACTTTTTTCAGGCTTAGGACTGACTGATTAATCCTTAATCCTTTACTTTCTTTTAAAAATAATGACATTGATCATATTACTAAATAAACATCAAATTTTGTATTCGTTATTTAGAGTTCAAATTACTGTCACTAACTAATTATTGTGACTACCGCGTCGTTGCGGGAGTTTTATTGTTAAAGAAATACAATTTACGTACGTTGAAAATAACAAAACGTTTTGTTCAGTTTCTCGTTTCGTCAAAGAGTTGAATTCGTAAACGTCATTGCCACTCGTTGACAGTCGTTGACGAATTCAACGAGTTGATTTGTACACGGTCAACGTTAATCCCGTTGAAGAGACATCAACGTTGATTCAACTAGTTCGTTGATTCAACGCCCACTACTACTGGGCAGCCATCTTGTTGAAACCACATGTCGCGAAGATCTGCTAGTGGTACGTCCTCTAACAGGGTTGGTAAATCTTCTCTTAAAAAATGTAGGTAATTAGTTCCATTCAAGTTCTCAGGCAGTTCAATAGGCCCAATAATTTTACCGTTTAAAATTCCGGTCCACAGGTTTACTTTAAAACGATACTGGGATCTATCTTCTCGCATTAAATGTGGATTCTCCACATGCCACTCGTGATAATTGTGCAAGTTCATGTAACCATCTTTTTTAAATGTCGATTCATCTGACCAGAGAATTTTTTGGATGAATTGGGGATTCTCATTATGCCTCTGTAGCATTGTTCTACAAAAAGAAATCCTTTCCTGATAATCTCGAGGTAGAAGACTTTGAACTCGTTGTACGTGAAACGGATGCATTTCGGCTCTTTGTAAAATACGATGAGCAGTGCTTTTCGGTATTCCCGTTCTTTCTTCAATTCCACGTACGGAAATACTTCGGTCACGTGCGACCTCTTGCAATACTTCTTCCTGGAAAGGAAACACAGGTCTACCTCCAGCCTGTATTTGATTCGGGAAATGGCCGCCCTCTGTGAGTGAACGGTGCACATTAACAAACACGCGGTGATCCGGGTAGCGCTCTAAATTTGGATATCTTTCACGATAAAGTCTAGCGGCAGCACTTGCGTTGCATCTGCATTCCCCATAAATGAGGTGCATGTTCGCATATTCTTGTGAAGTGTAGCGCGTAGGCATGGTAGATAAAAAGGATGCCAACACAAAAGTCCAGAGAGAAGCCAAAGTTGCCGGTATGTTATCAACAAGTCCAATTCACAAAGATTCAAGTCCAAAAAGAGAAGCCAAAGTTGTCAGTACTAAATCAACACAAGCGAATACGAACGTGCGCAGTAGACGAATGAGCGAAACGTACTAACTGGTTGGTGTCGGACTGGTAGCGTAGCCATTTGCTTGGCTGAAACTAGTGCGAATGAAACAGATAGATGCCATAGCATCTATCTGTTTCATTCGCACTCGTTTAAACGACGCATCTCCGTCTCAATGCGTGGCGTCACTATCTGTCTCGCTCACTCATGGCAAACATACCCATTATCCATCTCTCTCATCATTTTGCCTTAAAATTAAGAACCTACCTAGAGCTTGTGCGAATTAAAAACATTTTAACTGAGTAAAATCTGATAGCAAAAATCGGGTTACTTGAGGTTTTAATTTTTTTACTCTTTTCTATTGTATGGAACTAACAAGTATTGTACCATTTTAGAATTCTGATTAAATGCGCCAACTTTTAATGCTACTTGCCAAGGCACTCTAGTACATTTTTTTTATAGGAGGGCCTGTCAAAGTCGACGAATCTTGAAAATTTTAAATTCGTAGTTTAACAAATAGTCTCAATTCTCGGGAACTTAAGGCAATTGTGTCATTATTTTTTATTGGGATTCTAGAAATGTTATTTAGGATTACGTTTCTAAAGTTCAAATGAACAAAAATAAAAAATAATAACCACAATAACCGAAAAATGGTACAGTTTGATCAAATTTCTAGGTTTTTCTTAAAATGCCCATAATTTTCAAACTGCATGGGATAGATTTTTTTTCAGATTTTTCTCGTGATGGTTATGATCAATCCTGTCACCCCGTTTCGGCTTGACGTTGAGTTTTGGGACACCCTGTATGTGCCACCAATAATGAGGGATTGTGATTTCAGTGGATTAACTAGTAGACCGAAAGATTTTGCCCAATTGTTTATGTTCTCCAAGTCATTATTGATGGCTACAATAGTCTTAGCTAACTCATCTACTCTGAAGTGACGGTATAGTTGTAAATCGTCTGCATAGAGATGATACTCAGAAGTAATAACCTTAGTGATAGCATCTATAAAAACGGAGAAAAGAAGAGGAGATAGAACGCCACCCTGAGGAACACCCGCCGTCAGATCGCGCCACTCAGAGGAAGCCTCCTCACAACGGACCGACTGCGAACGACCCCTAAGGTACGAATTAAACCATTCAATGGCCGACGCAGAAACATTAAGAGAGGACAGGATTCCTAAGAGGATGTCAAAGTCAACGGAATTAAAAGCACTGCTAAAGTCAAGGAGTACCAGCACTGTCAGTTGTTTGTTTTCCATGGCCAAGCGGATGTCATCTGTTATTTTAACAAGAGCCGTTACAGTACTATGACCAGGACGAAAACCAGACTGGTAAGGACTTAACAGGCTATTAGAGGAGAGATATTGAGATAGTTGACTTTGAACAATATTCTCAAGGACTTTAGAGAGGACTGGAAGGATTGATATAGGGCGGAACTGGGACAATAAGGATGGATTAGACACTTTTGGCAGAGGGATTACTAAGGCTTTCTTCCAAGCAGAGGGAAAACAATTTTTTAAGAGGGAATAATTTATAATGAACGTAACGACGGGGCTAATTTGGTTGAGGATAGAGAGAAGCATCTGCAGCTGGAGGCCATCATCTCCAATAGCTTTTGTGGAAATTTGTTTAATAGATTTCTTAATGTCTGAGTCGGCCACAGGATGAAAAGAGAAGGGCATATTGTCTGGCAAAGGAAGGTGAGAAAGAAAATCAAGTGTATGAGCTTTAATACTCGTATCCAAAATAACGGGCGGTGTAGAGAAATGAACGTTTAGTTCATTTAGATTAAAATCTACCGTTTTCTGGATATTGGGTTTACCAACACCCAGAGATCTGAGAAATTGCCAGATATGTCCTGGATTTGAATTTAAAACAGATGCGTGAATGTGGCGTTTTTTTGCATTCCTACACAGACGATTACAATAATTTCGTAAAATTTTATAACGAGACCAGTTTTCCTCCGTAGGTCGTCTCCTATACAATCTTTTAGCTTGGTCCCGCCTAGCCATAGCCTTTTTAATTTCCGTGGACAACCATGGTGCAGGGGGATGTTTAACTCTCACTTTTTTTAGGGGAGCATGTTTATTAAAAAGGTCCAACACGTTCTTGGTGAGAATGGTAGTCATGGTATCCACGTTATCGCAGTCATAAAAAACCGACCAGTCGATACTGCTTGCATCAGTCGCCAAGCGTTCCGGATCAATGTGTTTAAAACTACGAAGATAAAGGTATTTGGTCTGGCGTTTAGGTGGGCGAATTTTATAGGAAATGTATATGAGGTCATGATATGAAAAAGAGGCAGGGAGCTGTCCATGTACGGCTACTTTCTCAGGGTCCGAAACGAGAATTAAATCCAAAAGTGAAGGGATACAATGAGGGGCCCTATGCGTAGCATTTAAGGGAAGTATGTGCATATTGACAGACGAAACAAGTGACCGGAGTTTACGGCTGCGTGAATCATCCTTTAATAAACAGGTGTTAAAGTCCCCGAGGATAATTGTGTGGTCATACATTGACGATAAACTTTCTAATGTAATTTCAAGTGACGAAAAATAGTCTATCGTGCAGGATGGGCTATAATAGACACCTAAAAGTATTTTTATGTGGTGGAACTCAATTTCAATAAGAAGATGTTCAGCACATTTTGAGTAAGTACTCGGAGACTGGTCTACAATTTTGAAGTTAATGTCGCCACGAAGATAAATTGCAACACCTCCACCTCCCTTGCCTGTTCTGTCATTACGCACGATTTTATAACCAGGAAGAGCATATTGAGTAGAAGGAAGTGCAGGCTTAAGAAAAGTTTCAGAGATTAGGACAGCGTGAACAAGATTGGAGTGAAAAGACGACAGCATGTCAGAATAATGGGCTGGAATGCTTTGAGCGTTTATATGAATTGAGTTAAAGAAATTATTAAAAGGAGAAAAAATAGAATGAAGTTGGTCACAAAGAGGGGAAAAAGTATCCTCACTACTGAAAGCACTCGCAAATGACTCATCAGATTTACAAGAGGAGGAGCAAGAAGCAAAACTGTCATCACCATCTTCATACATAATGAGTTAAATATTTTTCTAATTTAAAATAACTTAATTTTTATATATATAAATAAAAAAAAAAAAATCTAAATTAATAAAATGAAAATCAAATCAAAAACCGCGATGCACTGATATTTTTATGTAAAAGGGCATGAGGTCAAACTCGAAACCAAGTTTCCGAACGGAACAATTTTGTCATAAATGACAAGTTATGACTATATGACATACGCTGTCAGTATGGAAGAAATTACCGATTTTTATTTACAAATACCATCAGAAACGAAAGGAAGTTTAAATCATATAAGTATAAATACAATGGGTATCAATTATTTTGCTGGCTTACGCACTCGTTTGTCCGGCATTGCCTTAGGTACTTGCTGCTCTTGGACAACTGCGGGTGCTGCTTCGTGCCCAGGAAACTGTGTCAACAGTTGACGGAGTTCGGCGGCTGACTCGACTTTGCGTCGGACTTGGTCGGACACCTGGATGATGATCTTCCCCTCTGATGTCCAGCATTGTTTTATCCCATAGACCTTCCGAGCGTTAATAAAAACATCGTGCCTTGGCTTAGTCAGAAACTCTGACAGTGTGAGGCCAGTACCTTTAAGCTTTGACTTATTACGCCATACTACACTTTTCATGATACGGCTTTCAAAGCGAATCAGAACAGGACGAGGCCTGCTAGCGTCACTTCCGAGACGGTGACAAGATGTAATATCTTTTCCTGAAATTGCCTCAATGTCCATGTTTTTAGATAGAACATTCAAAATGCCCTGCTCAAGATCCTCATCCTTACCCTCAAGACCATGAAGAAGAAGGACCTTTGTCCGGGATGCCATTTCATGCCTATCCAGCCCAGTAACTAGCAGCTCCATCTGTGCTTTCAATGCACTCATAGTTTTCCAGATGAGGCACTTAAATTCGATGAAATCCTTGGAAAGGCTTGCTATAGTTTTGTGAGTGGCTTCTCCGGCAACATTCTTTAAGTCTTCCTCATACTGAGTCATCCTCGAAGAAAAAGTAGAAGACAACTCTTCCATGCAGCTTGACAGTTTGGTGTACAGGTCCATATTGTTGATGATGTACAGCTTAGTGACAGTGAGTGAGAACAGAGGAAAAGTGATAACTGACTTAGTGCACCAAAGGTTTTTGAAGACTTTCACTGGTAGTATAACATAAGATAGTGTTAATTAAAATATTTAATTAAAATTTATTATGGAGCTATAACTTTTGTGTGTTTACTGTAGACTACCCTCTCTTCATTATTAGTTCGCTAACGATGTAACACTAAGCTATTAATATCTTACAAATTTACAAGCACAATTACAGCGGCTGTGTTTTCCTTCCTAATTACAATTAAGTTACAGCCTTACTCTATGTTAGGTTGTACGATTGGCGCGTATTTAACGTTTTACAATTTACATTAGTTCATTATACTAACTTTGAATTGAGTTTACAAGTGTAATTTGTCCAACGAACGAATATCAGCCTTAGTACCTTAATTTAGAGGCTTTTTACCGCCTTAGTTTTCTAAAATGTGATGCGTTTACACTTTGTTCAAACAATAAAGATTTTCTCTTCTTCTGGCACATTCTTTCGTATACTGTACCCAAAATATTATGGAAAATACATTACTTCAATTCTTTAGCTGTGACCATTTTCACCGGCAAAACTTTCTACAATCGGAATAACAATTCATTTGTATACGCACCACTTTAATATGTTTTAAGCCCGCGTGGCGACCTGTTGCCGCTAATTAGTAATAACAATTTACACGATCGAAACATTAATACGACATACTACTTAAAAAAACCAGTTTTATCAAAGAAATAAATACTTACTTTATTATAGGGTACTAAGTTATCGGAAGAGATCTGCCCTTTACCGTAATGAGATGGTAGTCAAATCGTTCATCTTGATTGACTAATGCGCGGTTTTGCGAAACTTTCTAACCAAGGTTACCTGTCACAATTAACCTCCAGTCAATTTGTGACATGACCATCTATTATTTGGAGCTATCGATCTGACTTAATGGTCCCAGTTTACGGATGCTGTGATCTATTGAGTTTACAAGGAAATTGTAGAAGTACTATATAATGTTTGTTTGCCTGTGTTAGATTGCGTCCGGACTTAAATGTGTGAGCTTTCCGTTATCGATTCTTATGTAAAGTTATTGTAATTATGACTAGCGAAAGCCGTGATTTGTTCCCTTAAACACTGGTCATTGAATAATTATTTAAAAGTCTTGCGGGACTATTCTAGTTATTAGCCTTTGAAAAATACTCAATTCAGTTTGAGTGGGTTCGTAAGAATTAAGGTTGACTTAGCGTATTTAGGAACGTGCTAGGGTTAGTCAAATGTATTTTTTGGTTAATTGTGTCTTATGTTATTTAAGCATATGCGTTTAGTGCAAACAGGCATTAGTCTTTTTGTTTAAATTCACTTAATAAAATTATTCGTTTATTCTACTAGACTTACGAGCATACAACTTTTGTGCTTACTTGCATTAAATAAAACAAATAAAAGAGTACCTGAAGGAGAAAATTCAGCTGAGCTGTACCGGGACGAGCTCGACTCCTCAGAGCGCTGATTTCAGCCACTTACTCCTTTAGCTGAAACGAGTTGCAAGACGAGATAGAATATCTAGTCTCGTCCAAAATGTTAGCTCCACATGTCCACTAGATACCAGCGTCAAAAATATTATAAACAGGGGTAATTTAATGATGACAGCTTCCTTATAAGACTGGAATATTTTGGTCACTGTTTACAATATTTTTACGAGCTTACCATATTTAGTTGGAGACGGGGCGTGTGATCTACGCATGTTAAAGGCATGACTAAACAGCGTGTTATAAGTTTTTTCACCTATTCTGATGACATTTAACGCTGTTACTATTCTTCTCTTCATCCCATTTGGGATCATTATGGCAACATCGATCCTTAATCGATAATAAACTAAAATTTGGACCCCTGTTTAACCTTCAAATGGAAAAGGTTCATAATTTGAATGTTATTTTTTTAACTTTGTCACGTGATATCCCCGGCAGTTGTGGATTGTTTTTTTTATCTACATGGTGTTTCCATATTTTTTTTTTTATTAAACCAAAACCAAACTACTACAGTTTGGTTTTTTAATCAGAAAATTGGAACTTTACCAAGAATATCAAACGAAAAACGAAAAAGCATTAGTATTTTTAACTTTATGTGTAATCAATTGTTAGGAACACAAAGAGTATCGTTATAAATGTGAATCTCTTACCCCTATCGTAATATACGATATATTACGTAATAAGTACGTCCTAATCAGACAAAACTACTTGTCATATATTGCATCATACAATTCTTTGTCTGATTTCAACTTTATCGATCTTATAAATCCGTAATCTTGTCAGCTATGTAGATAACTGCGCGTCTTGCAGAGGATGCTTACCTCATGAGTTATACAGTTATGAAATGTTTTTTTTATTACTGCATTTTGTATGCGTCCATCGTCCAGGTAGGTCCACGTCCATAATGTTACAATTCTAAAAAAATAATAATCATTTGTTTAGTTGAAACTCTAACAACGAATGCAGTTTACGTTATTAATAAACAGTTTCACAATCTCTGTGGCTTTTTTTTTATTGACGAAAACCTTATCATGCTAGATGATGGCAAAGAGACAGTGGTAGAAGTATTTCTATCCTAATAACAACAACTTTCCGGCATCAAAATCTTTAGGATCCATTTATTAGTTCCGCTTTTAGTCATCTTTATACTTGCCCCGCGCCGGCTTCGAACCGGTATCATGCACAAATACCTTCATCTTGAATCACTCTGTCCATTGGTGAAAACCATATGAAAATCTTTTCAGTGGTTTGAGGTTAACTTGTTCAGACTGAAAGACAGAGAGACGCGGCAAGGGAATTGGTTTTATAAAAAGTGTAGAGACCATATCATATCATGGGAAATAACCAACCAAAACTGTTCCAGCATTAGCCATACAATTAGTTACCAACTCACAAAGAGTTTTAATATGACAAGTAACTTGTAATATTCTCATTTACCTGGCAGTCTGCCTAGCCTTTTCTTCTTTTCCCAAGCTATGTTGGGTTCGGCTTCCAGTCTTACTAGAAGTACGTAGATTTGACTTTAAAAACGCGCGGAGCGACTGCATACCTGACCTCGACACCCCATTTTACTGGGTAATACAGTAACAGTATCTCTTTTAAGACTGCTTGTCAGAATATTGTCATGACTTAATTGTCAAATATCACCGTATCACAGTCAGGACTTAACTTGCTTTGCAAGACGAGGAGAGGTCACTATATGTTTACTATTACACTATATGTTTAAATTGTCACCCATCTACGGAGCAAAACGCGGCGAGTGCGGCTTAACCTTTATTATAGGTCAAGGCTTACGCTTAGCCACGTGCCCCTCATTTAACTGTACAGTCTTCTTCTGCACAGCCTTTTCTCAAGCTATGCTGGGGTCGGCTTCCAGTCTAACCGGATTTAGCTGGATGCCGTATTTTACATGGCCTTTCTGACCTCCACAACCTATTGCTACGTAATACAGTATTTCATAGTAAGACTGGCTGTCGGAATTTGTATTGACTTAACGACTGTCAAAGATCACTGTATGACAGTCGGGACCAGCGGCTTAACGTGCTTTCCGAGGCACGGAGGGGTCTCAATTTAAACAATTTGATATTTTACAAATGGTCACCCCTCCACGGACCAACCGCGGCGAGCGTCGCTTGACCTTTATTATCGGTCAAACTGTGCGGCTTCCACTTAGCTACGATACCCTCCATTTAAGTGTACAATATACTATAGTGTAAACACAGTTCATTAAGATGTTCCCCTTCAGATTCATCGACATTCAACGGGGATTTGTTTCATTGGCCCCACTTACCTACATCTTGTTGGGTCTGTTACTGAACTACAGTAAATTGAGATGAATAAGTACAGTAACAGGAAGAATTGCAAAAATGAACCTTAAGTCTCTGTGATAAAGGCGATCGTTATTATTTTCGAACCAGTATTGTGGCCAATTGCCCAGTGCTTTATGTTACCATCTGTAATTGGATTTGAAAATGTGGGTTAATCAAAGCGAAGATGAAATTATCAGCGGTTTGTGAAATAACAAAATAGGCATTTATCATAATCTGAAGTTATAGATAAAATAGCATGTTATTGACGGAAACTTAATAATTCATTTATTATTTGCCATGCTTGCATCATCTGTGGATGGGCTGACATATCTTAACGCGACGCGCGAGTTGCGAAAACACCATTAGCAGAGTCATGCTCGGAACCAAGGAAAGGTGCTGAAGCAGGTGGCTTTTTTTTAAGCCAGCCCTGCCCTACCCCCCACCTATCCTACACCTAAAATTTTAATTGAACGTTTTTCGAACGCATTCATAGTCTAATGTAATCTACTCCCAATGTCTCTAACCATGTTAGAGGGATCAACGGCGACCACAGAATTAAAAAACAAAAAGAAAAATCGTTGTATTTTTGACTATCGATAAAATAACGTTCACATTTTATTTACATGTGTATTCTCCTACATTTCCTGAAAGCAATTCTGCTGACTGTACTAACACCGTTAAAACCATAACAGCTTGTAATGAATAGTCAACGTTTACTAATATACTCTCGTACCAACATTTACTTCAAATGACGAGTATTTTAGATCGGCCTTACTATATTTAACTACGAACTAAAACATCGCAGATTACACCGCAGTGCAAAGGAAATTACGAACGGTAAAATGCGTAAATTATTTCCCTTTGTTAACAAGTACACATGAGACCGAGTTAAGTGTAGCAGTACTTATTTTAGAGTGTTTTGGTTGAAACAAAAGAAATTGCTTTCAGACGTGCTTTGTGAGTTAACTATTAATCATGTTTAACCTAGTTGAGCTTTAGACAAAGAGTTAATAAGAAGGGTGACTGTTTGCCCTCCTTACAAATACCTTTTCTTAGAAATTTTTGTGTAAGGAAATTTCAGTTCGTATGTGTAGTAAAACTAAGTTGTCAGTACACTAAGGAAATAATTTAATCTAGTTTAATCCACTCCTGCTACGAGAGATTTAAAGCTATTAAAATAAAAGCTATTCAAATGAACGGTTCTGACGTTATTGCTATTTTAACCGCAAATATAGTAAAGCCGTTTTAGTTAATCGGGTAGACCATAAACTGTTAGTTCCTTAACTATCTTTCATGATATTGCCTCGTAAAGCAAAGGAAAATAACTATTTCTACTGTGAGAGGTTAATTGCTGTATAAATACATTTTCTGTTCTATGTATTTCAATTCTAATTATAAGTAGTACTAAGCTGAAAACCTCTAATGTCATAATAGCCAGCTTATTAAAAGAAACAAATGCCCGTTTGCTAGAACGTGTGTTCCAAGAGTCTTACAAAACATAATCCAGTTAAACACCTAGGTTCTGCACATTAATATGCAAGCAAGGGACTAATTTTGCGTTATTAGCGTCGATATAGGAAAGCAATAACAATTTATCTGGCAAGCAGTGTAAATGTAGGAAAACGTAACAGTTCAGTTGGCCGGCAGTGTAAGTGATTAATGAATTTATCTTCGGCTGCGATCGGCCGATGCCGAGCGACGTCGGACCACTTCGTACGACTTCGGTAACTTTCGCACCTGCGGCTGTATCTGAGTTTGTTTTATTATGATGCGTTGCATATGATTAATGTGAGAGAGTTTAGATCAATTGGTGCAGTTTATATTGAAATTACAGTAATAAAAAACTGGAGATAACAAATCAGTCTGTTTAAAATTGAAATGTCAATATTATACTTAGGTATTAATCTCTTTTTATATTAGAGGAAGGACGGAAAGAGGAAGCAATTTGTTCTGAAGCAATGAGAAACAAATATATGCACATATTTTATTATGTATTACTTAATTAAAAGTTGTTTTTTTTTATTGAATCCCGCACCATGGAATATAATCCGTGTATTGCGGAGCGTTTCACAAACATCACATAAATAAATAAATAATAAATAAATGTGGACAACATCACAACATGCATTTAGAACAAACCTATGTGAAGCACACATAAGTTTTTCCCATGCGGAGTTCAAACCCACAGCACGTCGCTCCGTGGTTGGTGACAAGGTGACGCATACTTGCTTTCCGTGAAGAAATCTTAAAAAAAAATGTCTAAAATCCTTTGTTTTTAAAAAATCCTTCTACGAGTGTCGAGTGGTTCAGTTATTTGTACTTCGTCGCGAAAATCTATCAGGAATAAATCGATAAGTAGATAAGATACCAAGTTTCTTCATAAGGTTGTCTTGGTTTGAAACTTTAATATTAAATTAGGTGGATCTCATGTTGAATATAAATTATTCTAAATCGATGTCCTATTCACACATGATTTCATTTTAATCTCAGCCTTTACCAACTACGGTACGTCTTCTGATCAATTAACGACTGAGTATTAATACATCTGTCAAGGATCGCGTCTATTTTGAGATCTGTCGGCATGATCTCGTTACATCTGTGACATCACGCGTAATAGATGGTCTCTGATTGATTGGAGAAAGCGCCTACCGATAGTGAGTGACTTGTGATTGTTGAATGGTATTGATTAGGATTCGGCCGCTTCTTAAGGAGGAGTTTTTAAACAGTTTTAATTTTATAAACTTTAAAACAATTGCCTTGTATGTTATAATCAAATTGGAGATGCTTGTGTTCACGGCTGGTACAACCCAGTGGAAATGAGAAGACTTTGAAGAGAAATCTCCGTTCCTTAATTTGTTATTAGACGCAGATGGCTAGGGCGACATGCTCGCAAGTCAGACCTTGCAATAATGTTTTTGCCGGTTCGCATTCCACCCATTGTGCTACCGACGTGAACTCTAGCACGTGATCAGAGAGTTAGCACGAGGGTTTACCAATAATGCACCTAATGTGCCAACAACATTGCTAGTATGGATGGTTAAATAAAAAAACCTTGAATATCGTGAATTTTTATCTTAATTATTTATTGTACAATTTAAAAATACAGATATATTTATCAGATATATTTGTACACAGGCGAGCTCAACCCAGAATTAAGTTCTCTTAATTACAATCACTGCAATAAATGTGCGGTTACGCTGATTTAACGTTATCAAACTTAAATGAAAGCGTATATTGCTAATTAAAACACTAACGAACATTGGCTTTTAGAAATTACGCAAATACCTATGCATTTTGTTACAGCCTTAGTAATGCATTTGTTAGAAAACGCAAATTGGTCTGAACAAATCAATGTCATGGGAAGCGAAAATATAGTTAAGAGCAAATTTGTTATGTCTACACCTAACAAAGGAATAATTTCACAAGCTCTGACTTGCAATATGGCACGTTTTAACAAACCTTCAAATCTACAGACACCCAACCAAAGTAACTATATTTATTACATTAAAATACATTTCTGCATTTTATTCACCAAAAAAATAACAATCCAAATGCAAAAGAGCAATGGAAACCGAATATATTTTCAGAATTTCAAACTCGATTGTATCCTGGTACATAGGGTTTCCAATGTGGCGCGCGCGCAATATTTCTCCGGCGGCGTCAACGCGATGCTATCACACGATCGCGCCCCCTGGTGGCCGAAAGATATGGACCTCACGTCAGTTACAACAATGAGTTACGAAAAGAAACCTTACTACTTAGATGTTAAAGATGACATCAGGGCTACAACTGATTTGCTATCTAATGTACAACGTGCAAAGTAGCTTTCAGTATAAATGCCTGCGGATAAGATTTACTAAAGTTTAAAGGACGAATAAAGTGGGACAGATCGTCGGCATTTGATTTAGTGATGATCACGAATTTATTCTCCAAGTATATTGTATGTTAAACTGTTTGGACGTGGAATTGAAGTTCAAGATACATCTATACCTACTTTAAAATAAAGCTAAAGGGATTGTTTGTTTAAACGTGCCAATGCCTGCAAAAACGATACGAATAAAAAAAAATTGGTTATCTATCCTCGAGGAAGGACGAAATAATTGCGAGTAAATCCGAAGGGAACACCTATAATCTAGGTGTTCCCTAAAATCTTATCGATATTGAACTCATTCATTTATTGCATACTAGCCAACCCGCTCCGGATTCACACTCATTTCACTTTACCTATTGCTGAAAACTGCAGTAAAAACCGGTGATCGAATCTAATCGTACAAACAGCGTGAGCGACTTTATTTATACTATGTGAAGATTAATATTCCCTTCTGAGGAATTAAAGGGTACTGGAATAAAATGGAGGATATATTAAGAAACATAGATATTAAATTAATTTTACATTTATTCCTGAAGCTGTTGTATGTCTAGACCGGTTGTTGATATTCAGATTAGCCTAAAACTTTTAATGTTATAAAAGCGCGGTGTAGGTCAACAAAACGTTTAAACAAAATATGTTTAATAAACAACTTTTTTATGTTTACATAATAATATAACTGAATTAATAATAAACAAGAATAAAGAACGAGTTTTGAATACTTACGTACTGAAATTTTGAAATTATTATCACTTTACCGGAAACAGTCGTTCTTTAAAACGACAAGAGTTCAGTATGTTACTCATTTCACATGTTTTTCGATATTATCAACAACACAAGTGTAATAAAACTTCCTCGTCGACCGGTAGTATTTTAGTTGCGTGCTAATCTTCTGCGCGATTTAGAAAGCATTGCGAAAGTTGCTAGTACGCAGCTGATAACACATTGTGGCAAAAATCCCCCACAATAACCCGCTCAGCCAGTGTTGCCAGGTCAAGGTTTTAATTTACCCTAGGCTTGATCTCAATTTACCCTAGAATCAGCATTATTAAAAAAAAATACCCTAAAAATTTATCTTTGTCTTTTCCATCTTTACAAATAAAACAACTACAATATTTATTCTTATTATTATATTATTGGCACATTAAAATAAAAGTATCCTCTGCATCACTATCTTTTTTGTCATACATGCTAATTATTAAATTTGTCCAACATTGCTTTTGAAGGAGTAAAGTTAACACAAGATTTGTGAAATATGTTTAAACTGTATCTTACAGTCATTATACTCTGTATCATAGGCAGAGATAGCCTATTTCTAAGCTTGGTTTTGACGACTGAGTATAGAGAAAAGGCCCTTTCTACGGCTGCATTAGATATAGGCGCCGACAAAAGAGACAACGCTAATTTAGAAACGTTAGGGAATCTTTTATTACCCCCAGCATCTGTGTCCCCCTGAACCTCAGCCCAAAAATCAGTACAACGCGTCGTATTTTCTTTACCCCAAAAAATACCCTAGGAAAATTCTTACCCTAAAAATTACCCTCCTTGATTACTTTTACTCTAAATATAGGGTAAATTACCCTAAGTTGGTACCACTGCGCTCAGCCCTCGGGCAAAGCCTTAATATTGTGCAGAAATATGACGAAACATTAGCTCGTGTAATGAGGCTCAGTCGATCGGAACATAGAGTTTCAAAGCGAGATTATAGATATCTTGATATTAACTTAAGGTTGTAGTCCCGTAATCGCCCTCTAAGCAAATTACTTCAGACTGCATTGTGGTACTTTTATAAACCTTTTTGTTACCCTATTTTCATAATAGGATGGGTGCGCCTTTGACCACAGTCTTACTTGATGAAGAGAGGAATCGGTCAATGACATGTTATGATCTCTATGTAAAGATGTTAACTCGTGATTTAAATACACAAAGATTGTTGATCGAGAAACAGTTGAAATTTTAAACATAGTGGTCTCTTAGCCTGAATTCGATAAACAATAACTTCTTAGTCAAGAGTATCCATCGAAATCGGAAATATAAATTCGGTCTATAAAGTGATTGCGTCTTTTGTGAAATGAATATCAATGACTAAAATATTTGCAGCGGGGTTTCGTTGGTATGGAAAATCAATAACGTCTGTATTTGCATATTCATTGGCTGAACAGTTCCGAGATAGATATGTAATAGGTGAGGCTGCTTCTTCATCGTCATGTAAGGTTGCCGGGTCAGGCATTTCGTATGCTACCCGTCATGTGTTGAGACCTTTAACATACCTCTGGTCTTCAAATACTGGAAAATTATCGCTTTATCTACTTTCCCGGTAATTCAATGGTTTTGAAGCATAATTTATCTTGCGCTATATTGATGCTTGTTATTGAATACATTAAATTAAGTTTACATACATTATAATTTATTTATTCGCTTTGGTTGTTAATATTTCAGTTTAAATTAGTTGTAAATTATAATACCATTGATTTTCTTTAAAGCTCCTTATTTTATAGCCTTAGTTATCTACCTTATAAATAACGTTTAGGTCATAGGTGCCTCTAGTTCCTTAGGTAAGCTTCCCGGTTAAGTGAAACTGCTCATTAACCAAATTCAACTTAGTCGTAAATATCGAAACATTTATTAACTTTTAATTCAATATGTCCGCTTTGTTCATATGCCATGTTTTAAACACAACTGCTAACTAAGATGTCTGTACTTGTCATTTTGACTTTAACTATGTCTTATCTCAAATCTGTGAAAGTTCCTACTTCTTGCGCCACTCCGTATTTTCTCAACATTAAAATCTTAGGAGTTTGTTAATTTCCCACTTAATGTTAGGTTTTTGCTTCTTGTACATCGTTTGTCATTTGAAACTCAGTCTTATTCTCCACTACTACATTGGACTGCTTTGTTTTATTCAGCTGCGTTACCAGCAGACACAATTTTGTAAATATACCAAGCAATTTCTTTATTATAAAATGAACGTATTTTGTGTTATCTTTGTAAACTGTCGGCAACTCGTTTAAAGGTTCAGTTTCATTAATTAATTTAACTTTCACGCCGTTTACGCCTTGCTCTATTACGTTTAAAATAATTTATTGTGTTTGTTATATTTGATTATGTTCGGTCCCTTCTCTTTCAACGCACTTGATGATTTCATTCGCTCGAAAGTTAAATACTACCGTAGCTGCACTATCGATGATATTATCTTTATTTTCTACGTTTCACTTGGTTTGTATATCAGAATGGCATTTTCCACTGAATTCAACTCGTATTTTACTGAAAGGGAAATCGATACACTTGTATCGTATTGAATATCGATTATGCGTGCCTTGAATTATTCAACAGGCAACGAAGCACATGTAGTGTTGTATAGACGACAAGCAATTATTTCATTTGTCAAAACTGTGCTTCCACCTTTGCGGGAAAGGTACAGGTTGTAATGGAATAAATTATTGAGAGATAGAGAGTTATCTTGTAGATCGCTTATTATATTAGCTGGCTTTGCGTTTCTGAATGGATTTAAATTTAAAAGATATACACTATGTTCACTAATGAGTCTATAAATAAGTTGTTTCGAGTCGATGACTCGATTAGGTTTATCTGATTGCGTTAGCTTAGCTAGAATGTTCGCATTTCGTTACTATAAAAGTGTCACAATCGGACCTTATGAAATAATCAATTAGTATTAAAATTAATTATAAGATACAGCGGCTTTGATTATTAATTACGGAACGGTAGCTATAGTTTTAATTCAGTTTGTATTTGCCATTACAGAAGTAACTTTTAATTAAATTTACGCTTGGATAGAAGATAGTCAAGATTCATGTAACAAATAGTCAGTTAGCATTGTCTGCCGGATATTATTAATATACCTAGTCTTATTTCCTATTGCATTACTGGAAATTTATTCACACCTTTCTCAATCATAATAATAAAACTAACAGTCTGAACAATAAAATGATTTGGACAAAGTATAGATGGACTAGATTAAATCAATTTTGCTATATGTTTTTTTTTACGCTGGACTAATAATTTCTTCTTTAATCTACCTGTTTAAGGAGTAGATGGAGATTATATTTTTTTAAATTATCAGAAATACTTATTTATTTTTTAAATCATCACACAAATATTTGTGATCTCATAATTCTGTTACATATCCTTTACTTCTGTCATAAGATTATATTGAATTAATGTTTGCAATACAGATTCCTTTCCCTGCATAATATACAACAGCTTCCATTAATGTTTGTTCAGCCATATTATCACTTGCGGCTATAAATTTTCCAGCACTATTCAGCACTCCATGGTTTGCTTTCGAGTTATCTTGATCAGCATTAGTGACTCCATAATTCAAAGGTGGGTTGCACAACACGGCACGTGGACTAAGAAAGTTCATAATAATAACTAGCTGAAGTTTAATTGATATATAATTGTGTTTTACTCTGTTAAGGAAACCGGGTATGGGTCGGTCTGTTCATATAACAGTGTTTACAAAGTAGTACTAGTATATGAAATACGCCTTAATTTTACCAGTGTTTAGTCTCGCCTCTTTCGTAACACCAATTTCGCTGGCAAGGATAAAATTAGATTTGAGTGCTCGTTGATTCTTTACTACAGGAAAGTTAGATAATCTAGACTTCCGCAAATAAACGATTAAGCAAGTGAAGTATAAAATTGTTTATTCCTGTTAGATCAAGTTGTCTCCTCTGTGGTTATGAGAAGCACTTGTTTATCAGAGCCGATAAATTATTATGTTAAGGCAAACTTGTTTCTCATCGCTGATATTTCATAATTTACGCTACTCCTTGGAGACCCCTCTAAACTGCATTATTCACCACTTTATAATCCCGGAGCGAAACCCGGCAATTACCTGGGCTTACAATTATTCGCCTTAGTTCCTTCCCCGTGAAGTTATAAGATATCTGTTTATTTTCATTTTCATACAGAATTATGGCCGTTTGTAGATTGCTATAATTTCGCGAGCTTTGCTTTCAAATCACGCAACTTATGTGTGGTATAATCATCGAAGTTTTACTTAAGAAAGGGTTTTTTTTTCTAAGGTGCTTATTGCCTATGGACTCAACCAATTTTGTGTCTTGATTTTTTTAAATATGCTCCATATTATGAGAAGGTACCTATATATGTTACACAGAACACGTAATTTATTACCTAAGAAATCTAAATAGAAAGGTAATGAAAAATAAATGTGTTTTACATACGTATGTTCTTCTTCTGAGTAGAAATTATTCTTCACTGTCATCACTATTTTGATGATTTTCTCATAACTTAAGAGACAATACTCACAGGCTCGCACATTCCCATAATCATAAACATCATTTTGTTTGTCATTTATTGTTTTACTCATATCATCACCTACAGTCATCGTCTACACATCTCTTGTTGATGCATTGTCATTGACATATTCATTAATCGTGTTGTCAATCCTACCTATTGACCTTAGTTTCATCGATTATTGGGCAAGGTCGGGACCCTTCGACAAGTATCCGGTACAACAATTGTTACTGTTTCCTGTCGCTCCTACATTAGTTCCCTTTACGACTTATTACTGTCGATGCTTGACAGAAAGTTCCGGTAAAATTAATAAAATTAAGTAGCGTGATCCAATCAATTATGTAGTCTATGCAGATGGAGCAATCATTCTTATGTAGTTTTTGAACCGATGGATAATTGGCAAATGGTGTAGAAAGAAAAATATCCAAACGAAACTATGTCCTTATGTTTGAGAGATTCTAAATCCACTCATTCATTTGCTTTTATATTTAACTTCTTTCAGAAACGATTAATTTATAATTTGTAATATAATGGAGTATTTCTACTGCAGCTTGTGTAATTGGATTGTATTCCAATTAGTGATTTCCTACATTCATTATTTACCCTTTACGTGCACTACATTTTGAGCAATGAGGTAATTTAGAGTGAAAACACTATAAATACTACTAGTTATCATTATATTATTACTAGTGACACCAATAATCGGTCGACTGTGATTTCAGATTTCACGTCATATCGCCGTTATTTTAGATTTGATGCTAGCACGCAGGCGTATGTCATATGTGAATGGTTGGTACGGACCAATTGTGTTGTAGTCACCGTTATAATTGCATTAGCTCAGATGTGACATAAAAATATTATAATTGCAGTAGATTGGGTAATAACTCCATAAATGACACATTTTGTATTAAAGTTATTGTCACAGACGTTTTGTAACAGTCCAGTTTACTTGGTTTCATTAGATTTGATTAAAAAAATATGATTACATTAAATTGTTGATCTTCCTACGCAAGTTGGAATGGAAACTTTAAAATGATGTCAATGGGAAATGTATTAATATCTATCATTGTCGTAGGTATTGCAATATACATACTTTATTGTGTGGGTGGATTTAAACTGTGGTTATTCGAAATGATCGCATATACCAAATCTATTGTACGATATGAAATGCCATATCGTTTGTTTACACAAAATAATTGTAGTAACATTTTCGCAACGTTGGATGTACCAGTTTCAAAATCCAGTTCTTTGTTTTAAAAGCTGTACTTTAGTTGTTTCATAGATTGGTATTCAATAGAATCGTTTGAAGACTCAAGCTTACTTCACTTTTACCGATAAACTTTGCAGATACGTAAATACATGTATTATTTCAGCGTTTAAATGTCAAAGAAGAAACAACAGTGTTTATATTTGCATGAAGTGTATTATCTGATTGTGGAGTGCGATTTGTAAGGCTGTCGTCAGGTTTCCATGTAATGGGCGTATCACTTTCAGCACATTACTCCCTGACCTCGTCATCTTTGCTTTCTCCCTTATCTTGAGCTCTGTTGTCTAGGTGATTATGGATCCAGTCTTCACTGTAATTACTAGGGCTGTCAACATGACTCATATTATTTTCAGTCAATCCCGTTCTTTAGATATTATATTATCTGTTCGCGACTAGACGTGGTCATTAGAATAAAATGACGCTTAAATTCTCATGGAACTAGGAAGTTAAGTCTAAATGTTAGGGTATCTTATGTTACCAAAGAGTCTCATATTCAGTTTATAAATGCCTATTGTTACAATTGTAATATGCGAGCCTCCAGAGTATAGTTGACAATCCCACTGTTTACCTGGAATTTATCTATAGTATTTATGTAAATTTTACTGTGAAACCTTTAACCTGTCGTGACTTTAAGATCGTTATTTTTAATTTACAAGTTCTTGCACTGTGCATTAGTCTTATCTTAATTGTACAAGAAAGGTTCATATTTAGATAACTGGAACCTGCTGTGGTGACATAAATTATGCAACTGCTAACGGTATCAAAATATTAGAATTCATACGATGTGATCAAAGTTTTCTTCTATATATGAGTCCTATTTCGTCACGAACTGGTATTAGAAATGGAATCCAGATATTCCAGTGTCCAATAAAATTGAATGTGTTAAATCCGTTAAATCGCGATGAAATTGGATCGCATGATACTGCAGATTGAATTAGTTTCACTGTAATTCGTTTAGTAATATTCTATCTCCGTAATCAGATGGTGTCCACCCACTATGAGACGCGTCGTTTCTATCACGATTGCTTTTTACTGTGCTGCCGTAAATTCTTCTTTTCTTGCACTAAATATAATGGAACTGATGTCTTTGTCGCTTTCTATTTTGTAATCGACAGGTGGGACTGAAGGATATACGCCTGTAATTTCTAGTGATTGATAAACAATCGCAATGTAAGCTCATAACTTATTATTGTAGTATGCTAATTTACATCCGTTTGATTTCCCTGAGAGCTGATGGCTTAAGCACCGGTACTACAAATTCAGTATATTAAAGATCATTTTGCTCTTACTCAAAATCAACAGCCGCTTCCGATACTAAAATGAATTTTGTAATGCCTTGTATTTTTTTTGCGATGTAAATACATATTTTATCGCTTTCATTAGTGATTGTGTAAATGTTACCGGCCAAACCCGATTTCAGGACAAACTAGTTTTGCCTAGGCTAAACTAGTTCTTCCTATACGCGATAGGATTAACTAGTATAGCCTAGTCCAAACTAATTTGTCCTAAGCCCGATAGGATAAACCAGTTTCACCTAGCTAGGCCAAACTAGTTGATTCTAATATAAATACGCCCACGACTTTGTGTTGAAAACTTTTTGCCCAACGTCCGGTAGGTTTAGGTTAGGTTAATATGGTGACCCTTACGTGCACGAGGGCGGCGAGCGGAGCGAGCGGAGTCGCGGCAGCGACCGCCCCGTGCTGGAAAACCTTTCAAGCGATTCACGACTTTATGTGTGTTAAATATAGCTTTATTATCAAATTGCCCAACTATCATGTAGCAACATAATAATGACCGTGCAATGTGATAAATAATGAAGTTAAGATAGTAAATAATCACTTAGCCCGATAAAGCTAGACATTATTCATAATGCTCGTGCATTATAAATAATGCCCGCTTTAATCACCTGGTCCACAACAGATATACTGTTTAGACTAGGCCGTACTAGTTTCTCCTAGAGTGTGCGTATTTATATCAGGTTCAACTAGTTTAGCCTAGGCTAAACTGGTTTATCCTATCGGGCTTAGGACAAATTAGTTTGGACTAGGCTATACTAGTTAATCCTATCGCGTATAGGAAGAACTAGTTTAGCCTAGGCAAAACTAGTTTGTCCTGAAATCGGGTTTGGCCGGTAACATAAACATTTTGAAAGTAGATACATGTTCGATTTTGTAAAACAGGTATGGTATTAAATTGGTACAGGAGCTGATTTTTAAGAGATGTATTGGTACATAACCGGTGCATCTGAATTATTTACTGCTTTATGTTCTACAGATTGTTTTACCAGAAACATTTAAACACTACTTACCTAGGTATGGTTAAGTAGTATGTGTTCGTGTAGGTCGTGACGGCATCCTTAGCGCATGCGCGGACTATCGGTAGCGCGATCGTCGTTGCCTCGACTTGCGACACTTACCACGGTTTCTACATCACCCACGCCGTTGTCGAACTGTCTACATCTTACTACGTGTCAAATTATTAATGTTCTTTTAGATTGTAGTACCTACAGCTATGTAAAGAAAAAAATATCCTACCAATTCGAATTGTATTTTTTTTTCTTTTATTGTATTTTATTTTACTTTGTTGTCACCGTTCGTGGCCTTTCCTTTTGCATTGTAGCTATGGGCAATATTTTGTATATGAGTTACGCGACTCATATTTATCTTTTTCTTTTTTAGAGTGGACTCACCAGCCTCTATTTAATTCATCTAACCTGATTTAAAGCAATCTTAAGGATTACTGGAATTATTGATAGATTACCTTAACTTTCAACTTTGTTTTAAATTTAAATGAAACTAAGGATTCATAAACCTACTTCAGAACTTCCAAAAAAACCCATTAGTAATACCGCCTTTATTTGAAATCAGCTTAGCAATCATAATACGGGTTAAGATTCGTAAGAGATTACAGCACGTTAGCGAAACATGATGGATACCGAAACAAAACTAGTTATATGGGCAATTTGTGGTAAAAATGAGAATCCAAATCAAATTTTGAATACCATACGTTTAAGCCTTAATAACTCAAGTGAAACGTATGGAAAATTAGCAGAAAGTTCGTGGAGTAAAACTGGTGTACAGATTTTAAACAAATGAAGCTATAGATACAACTCCTTTTCCGTATGCAAAATCTATAACCAAACAAATCGGTTTCGCAATCAACGCAATCTAATTGGTAGGAATTCGAGAACTGTTAGTTACAGTACCAGTGGTTGGTGAAATGTTTTAATCCAAACTTTCGTCGATTTGTCCTAACGACTCGTTACCTACAATGTGGTGGATTTTCTCTTCAACTCTTAAAACATGATATGCTAATGAAGGTAAATTCAATGTGACTGTGGCTTCCTTGTCTTTGTTTACTTTATTTTCTGTGACATCTTTATAGTGATTATCTAATTCATTTTTGTTCCGCTCTTTCTATTCGACAAATATGGGTTGTTTTATGGCTATGGTATTAAGCTTTTGAATCTTTCTATTGCTATTAATATTAGCTTTGTCATAAGTATAACCTCTATTCTATCTAGTATTCTGACTACTATTCCATCGAGAAGGTAGCAAGAATATGAGATTCTTTACATGGCTTTAACTTAGGATACGTTGTGCTCAGCGCTATCATATTGTTTAAGGTAGGCATAGCGACACTGCATTTATAATTGTTTATTGCAGAGAACTAATCCCAAAAGTAGCTCAAAGTAAATTGGCAACAGATTTTATTATTTCAACTGTTATATCACTTATATTCAGTTTTGACCAATATAGCTTGTAATAACAACCAGTTTTGATATGTAAAGTGTCAATAAATTCATTGGCAGACGAATTTTGTCTCGTTAATTGATAAATAAGTATAACGGATGTAAGATATAAAATTTAAAATTTATGTGTAGGAATTAAAAAGGCTTTCAGAATGGCAACGAATCAATTCTTTAACGAGTTAATATTTTGTAGGAAGCTCAGAACAATGTTGCCACGTTAATTATAATAATTAACAATTATAAAAAAATTGCTGATGAAAAACATATTCGAAAGCTCGCAGAATACGTTTCATATCCATTGCAAATAATATTCACAAATGGTTTATAGTAGACCATTTGAATAATACACACTTTAGAAAATGCGTGTGATTTGTTCAGCTGGTCTTATCTATAATAGCCATCTCTATAACACAACGCTTAGAAATAGATTGGTGTCATTATTCTCAATGTACAACCCATTCTTAGGCTAAGCAATAAGATGAAATCGTACTAATAAACACATTCTATTTAGTTTAGGTCCAAACTTCGAATGTCACTTTAAATAATGACGCCATCTTTAAAAATAAACACGGTAACGGTCAAAATATAATAAACCTCATTCTTAAACCCGATCTTCATTTCTTTTTTATCTAGATTATGAACTCAGATTGAGGAAATTTTAAATCTGTAGGCGTTGTCAAACATACAAATAACATAATTTAATATTAGATATAAGATAATCACATAATTTTCATTTGTTTCACGTATAGATGTATGTAAAACTAAATTGATATAATCGCTCGTATTTTTCGGACGAATTTCTCGAACTTAAAAGAGGATTACGTTATTATTCGTGATATCTTTATTAACGGATTCCTGTTTTTACGTATTTGTATAGGTTTAAGACTGGTGAAATTGTGAGGCATGTTCGTATAATGCGACATTGTAAAGGTCAGCGGTATTCGGATTCCAGGAAGGTTTATTACGTAAATGTGAGGATGATAATGCTGCTTTCGATTGAATTCAATCTGAATATTGAATAGTAATTACAGGTTTGGATGCCAACTTTTACACTCGGTTATTTCTTTTTTAATTGACCTTTTAACTTGGTAATCAAGTAGCCTCTGAACATGGCAAGTTTGCTTCCCTAGCTTTTAAATACATACTATTATTTTGATGGGCTTGCTGGTCTAGTGGTTAGTGAGCTGCTAAGCCCGAGGTCGTGTGTTTGATTCCCACTCAGGACAAATCTTTGTGTGATATGTATGTATTAAGAAATATATATAAGTAAGTTTTCCAGTTGTCTGGTTGCCATAGTACAGGCTCTGCTTAGTTTGGGATCAGATAGCCATGTGTGAGGTAAAAATAAAAAATATCCCTACTATTCACATCATATTTCATCTTGTACTTAATAAAGAGAGGAATAGCTAACTATATGTAACAAAATGCCCAGAGCATAGAAATAATATTGAAATGGACGGGAAGAAATGAAAACAAAAGACTGTTGCCAATCGGGAATTTCTTCATAACTTTTATATATGTATTAAATATTAAATACACAAATAAGTAGCTTGATTTCATTTGTATCACTTTTCTCATTCTTAAATCTTATGAATAACGGAGTATTTTTATCATTTTGTACCTACATAAGATTATTTATCTTCATCTTCGTTTATCTTGAAAGCAAGCTCCGACAAAAGATGATCGATTCATCTTCCCTCCGATTAGGTAAATGTATGTATGTGTGGTGTGTGTAACAATACATGTTGGCGGGAAAGTGGTTGCCCTCAACCTCGTGATTTACCTTCCACCTAGAGGTGTCGCTGATTGCAACTTTATGGTGTTGGAGACAGGGTTGCCATAGAATGTTATACTTGTAGTGAAACAAGAGAAACTGATTTTAAAACACCATTTACCAAAATAGTAATCGCATGAATCCTTGCCTTTATTCATGTGGTGTCCATGATTAATGACGTCAGAATTTCTTATGAAAATTAAAAATAGTTCTTCCAATCAACCAGCAAAATTATATAAAATATTGCAATATTATGTAAATTTACTACGTAATATTTGTTCACAAATATATCTTATCATCTTATCGATATAATTTACAACATCCGTACAAATTTCTCAGTGCAATAAAAGTATTGAGTATTGGATGACAATCACCAAACATATTTTTTGCTCCCTGTTAAAGTTTTCTACCTCAAATACTTAAATTTATTAAGAATTTGACAACGTCTTGAACTTTGATCACCATTGACCAATCGTGTGACAGCGAGTGACATAGCTCGACCGCTTGTTTTAAGAACAGTTTGAGACGTTATCAAGTTGGAATTCCCAATTCAGATACGGCTAATAACGTCACTACACCTTAAAGGGACACAGATAGCTTGAAACTTAACGGCAGCTTACAATTGAGTTATGTTTGAGTCTGTATCTTTACTGACAGCCCTGTAAAGATTTCTCTGCTGAGTCGCTTGTGTGTTTGCGTACGATTTGTTATGTTGCAATATCTGCCGTGAAATCTAAACAATAGACGATATGATTATAGCTCTCGATATGCTTATATTATGCCAAGTTATATGACAAATGTTTTGATTCCGCGAAGAGTAGGTAATAATGTTCTCGTGAAAGCCATGGTAATGTACTCTATAAACTGGATTAAAATAATCAGTTTCTGTGTTTAGTATTACGTCCTAAGTTTATATTTTTTAACGTGGCTTGACATACTGCCGTATATCATTATTTTGTCATTATGCTTCGTGATGATATGAGAAAGAAAGGAGTGGATGCCGCGATGACGAGTAATAGAGAGGAATGGAAGGAAAATACGCATTGCGCCGACCCCATATGAATGGGATAAGGGCAGGAAGAAGAAGAAGCTTCGTGACAAATAGAATTTATTTTGATAATTTTGTAATTTCATGGTAATCATGTGACCACTCCTTGCGTCAAATCTTTTATGATGGGGTTTTTTTGCTAGGTCTATGGAGTTCCTTGCCTGTTCTTCTCCATAAGTGAGACACACACGAGTGACACATTAAATTTTAAAGATAGATAAAGCGCCTTAAAAAGATTTTGATTTGTGATCAAAAAACTTTATTAACTATGTGGCTTAAGTGACAGCAATTTGTCCAACATTAAAACAAATAAAGTGTATTCTTAACACGGTGACTTCTATGATCTGTTGACGGGCCTGTTGGTCTAGTAGTTAGTGAACCTGACTGCTAAGCCGGAGGTCGTGGGTTCGATTTCCACCCCGGACAATTCTTGTGTAATGAGCACGATCATTTGTTCTGTGTCTGGGTATTATTTATCTATAATTTGTATGTATATCAGTTGTCTGGTCACCATAGTACAGGCTCTGCCTAGTTTAGGATCAGAGGGCCATCATGTGTGATCATGTGTGAGCTTGTCCCAAGATATTATTATGTTATTATTATTATATTATTAAGATTTGTTAAGGTAATAATTCACTTCTACAATCTTACATCTATAATCCATAGCCTCTTTATCTCTTGTAACTGCTGCCTTAGTTTTAAACAGTAGGCCTTGATACCTAAGAACTATGCATGAATGCAACCCCGAGGCTCACTGCATTACAGTGCCTGCATACCTTCATGAGGAAACGGCGTGATGTTATTACTGTGCATTCTATGCAAGCGCATAATCTTAATAGTAATCACACTACTCGTGAAATTGTTAGATCATCTTTCTACCAGTTTGTCTTGACCCCTTTGAAGTGTGGAATTAGCGCTGTCTTTACCATACGCTGTAATATACGTTTAAGTTTTAATCCACCGAAAGATAAGCTGATCTAAAAACTGCTTTTTCAACGGATTTTATAGCTGTTTACTTTGATTTTGGTTATCGACGATTCAATGCCTTTCCAACGTTCAAAAAGTAGTTTTATTTCATTGTCTAAAATTTGCGTGAACCTCAGAAAGGATTATGATTTAATACCTGTACGTCAATTCTGTAAAATGTCAATCAACAACTCGCATCTCACTTCGCTGTTCACTTCACGTTCACTCTCACTTCGCATAAGTTTCAAATTTCGAGTGCGAACTCAAACGTCATCTCATATTTAGGCCCGAGTTTTCTAACTACATCATAATCATTGATTACGTAACCGTTCTGTTAGCATTAAACCGATGTTCAATCCAACCGCGTTTTTTTTAGAGTTCACCATTTATTTCTAACCAACGGTTTGCTAACCAAACTGTTTTGAATGAGTGAGTCCAAAATTACCAAATGCTGGAATGGTTTATCATTATTTTGTGAATGTTGAATGTCTTAATGGTCACATAATATTTTCGTGTCGTGTTTGTTATTAAATCTTTTATTGAATATATATCAATGATATGGAAGATAAGCGTAAACGTACTTTGAATTTCACCAGTGGCGAGAAATCTGTACTTACGGCACTCGTAATAAAGTACAGAGATATAATAGAAAATAAAAAATCGGACGCTAAAGCAAATGCCGAAAAAGCAAGAAGTTGGAAGGATCTGGCTGACGAGTTTAATGCTCTTAGTACTCACTGCAAACGTTCTCTTGAGAGCTTCAAATCAAATCAAATCAAATATATTTATTTGTTATAGCTTGCTGGGAGAATAACAAAATAAAAACTTCATGTCAGGAAGCATAAACCAATGGCTAAACTGAGTTGGCTACATCGTTTAAGCTAATCATTCGATTACAGTACATAATCAATGGTTAGTGAATGGTGAACAGCAAAATATTGTTAAACAGCCGTTCATGGTTCAAACATTTGAAACATTTGTTTAAAATTTAACCATCTGTTGGTGAACTTGGGTCTAAATCTCACGGTTAATTTAGTTCAACACGCTGACACGCTCGCAAGTGTAGCGCTAGTGTATCAACCGAGTTTATAGAATGCCAATCAAGAAACTCACGGCGGGTTCAGATTCGAATTTTAGAACGACGTCTTACAGAATCAACAGGCTGTTCAGCTCTTCTCGATTACACGTAAGAGCTTACTCTATCAAGTACCTACACTTTAAAAAAAAAACAATTAGTTTAACCATTCGCGAGCTATAATGCTAATTTTACACCACAATGTTATTTGTAACATAAATTTTTTGCTGTTTTTTCGTTAGAGTTCTAAGACACTTCAAAGAGCTCAAATTATATTGGTTGCTTGTACATAACACTTTTTAGTGCTAGTACTAGATTATATCATTCAGTGGTATATACTAGCACGATTGGAGCTCAGAGTTATTAGTGACCTTTGTGACCTACACGTGTGCTGCAAATTCTCGAGAATCTGTTATTGAGTAAGTCGTAGTGACTCGGTAAAACGTGACGTGGAAATAAGACGTATAGTTATGTGTTATGGTAGTTTTTAGCACAGGTTTAACAATTTAAGCTCTTCCCCGCGACTCCGCTCGCGGTACCTAATTATTTAGTAAAAGAACATAGCCTATGTAACTCAGGGTTAATGTAGCTTTCTAATGGAGAAAGAATTTTTGAAATTGGCGCAGTAGTTTTTGAGTTTATTCATTACAAACGTACACACAAAAATACAAAACTTTCCTCTTTACAATATTGATAAAGGTTTTTTTGACAGGATACATACTAAAAAATAATTTTAAATTTAATTGAAGGGATACTCACAAAATCAAATTTATTTCTATAAGATTATGACTGTGTTTCTACTACTAGTAGTTTTTAAGAGTCAGACGTGTATAGAGCACCCAAATTCACTCATTCCATTCGACGTTTCCTTGTGTTCTCGGTGGGATTATGAAAGCTCGAAACCGTTTGCATCTAAATGCTTAGTCTAGTTCTATCAATGTTCAAATACATCTGTTTATATTATTATCGTTTCGGCCGCTAATAGAAAATAACAGCTAAGAATGAACATTGCCTGCAACGACAGCCCGATCAGATCAAAAGTCAATACATACATGTACATAATATGAGCTTGTCAAATTCAAGACACATCTTTAGTAGGTACTTAAACAAACAGTAGCTGACACTTGACAGTCACCATCTTGACGAACAAATGCTAAATACGATAATTTGTCTAACATTTCGGAGTTTTCTGTGACGTATTTGCCAAATAGTTTGTACTGGTCTTATTTATATTTGGTTTTTGAATTAGTTATATTTGGTTTGTGTAACACTTCCGCTGTAGGATAAGTGTAAACTCTTACTTTTCATTTACAATACGAATAGAAAATATGACAAGACTTGTTGTAAGAGAGAAACGTTACACAAAATACGAGGTGCAAAGTATTTGCGGCGGCAAACATTCCCAAATTATTTACTAGAAGAAAATAATTGAGATATTGAAAACATGTATTAAGTATTCAAGTAATAAAAAACGTCTTCAGAGATATTTTGCTCGAACCTGCTCCTTTTTCGAAGTCGGTATACAAAAGGATCATATCACTTCCTTACTCAACCAGATCAATGGGTATATTGTGTAAACTTATAGCTCATGGCACTTTGCAATTTCTTATCTTTTGGCTTTTGCTAAATACGGCTTGTACTTGCATATATTTATATACTTCCCTAGCCTACTTTCCTTGCTACGTAAGAGAAATATGGCTGAACGATAAGCTATCGAAAGGGCCCAAAGGCCGCCCCGAACAAATTGATACACACCTTCAATATTACCAGCCTTTAAATGTCCCACTGCTAGGCATAGGCCTCTTCCCATTATAGAGAAGGAATGAGCATTGATCACCACACTTGCTCATTGCGGGTTGATTTCAGATTCAAATTTGTGGAACCCAGGCTTTCTCACGAAGTTTTCCTTCACCGTTTGTCAATGGTGTTTTAGAATAATTAGGAAAAATTGGTACTTGCCTGGGTTCGAACCCGCAACCATGTGCATACAAATCCGGTCATTAAACCACTAGGCCACCACGACATACACACCTTGTCACAACCCTATACCTGGGGCCTAGTGTTTGTTTCGCAGATTCATAATATGCCTATATTATGAATCTGCGAAAGAAATCTATTATTGTATGCCCAAAAGTTTCCCTTAAAAGAAAAAGTAATTGTAGGTAATGTTTTCATGAATTCTTTATCTTAATGTAGGTACCATTTTTAAACAAATCTGTCAAATCATAGATTAATCGAAATTCGAAATATATGATCGGTCGAAATATGTGAAAATTCAATTTCTGAATTATCTAAAATGCATGCCAGTAAACTACATCGCCGCTAGTCTAACCTACGGGCGGGTGCTATCCATCCATCGGACAATATGACAAGAGAAACTGAACACGGAATCAAACGTAGAACCTCGATAAATAACGTGTGCAATCATAATTCATGTTGACCGCCGATAGGGTTAGGCAATACAACTTTGGGTAGAATATTTTTTTTCTAAGCAAACTTTACAGGATGTCAAATAGGAATAAATTGAAGTTATACCATTCAAGCCACTTACCATAGGTACAAATAAGAGATTATGCATAAGTATGGTACCAGACACGTAACTTGGCAAGAGTCGTTACGAGTTCATCTCATATTTTAACGTTCTAATGTACATTAATGATTAAAAAAAGTTTTTTTTAAAGATCACTAGCAGTGATACAGTCGAGCAATAAAACTGTGGTTTTGTTGCACAGAGAATATACAAATACGCTCTCACTACTCCAAAACATTGCCAAGTTACTTGCCGGCAACTATACCTAACATAAAAGTACAATGGAACATTTCATTAAGTCACGTATCACTCTCAAACGAGCGAGATTCATCTACAGCACCAAATTTATAGGATCAGCAAATTTTTTCTAAATAGAATATAGAAATTCACTCTAAACCGCAAATGTTGTACTTTATCTACATGATTTGACAACCCTAGGTGTTCTACACATTGATGGATTAAGGCACACGCCTAGAGTTCGCGCCGCGTTTGTTCAGGCGTCGATTATGAAGTACTATCTGACTATAGAATTATGTAACTCGTACATATAATGATAATGTTCATTAGAAACGTCGAAAGTAATATTTACTTAATTAAGTATCTAAGAAAATGGTTGAGTAAAAGTAAAAGTAAGGCCCTTTTTGTTTTATATAAAACTTCTTTGTGTTGATAAGCTAATTTTATTACCTCCATATATTATATAGATGATAAGTAAGATAGTATGTACTAGGGTTATATATCTGAATATGTATATGATTTTGACACTACACAGAAAATTATCGCTGCATAAGTTTTTTCTCATTTTACGGGAATAAGGCTAGCCTTACTCAGGGGAGTTATTATCGAAGTCTAAACAAAACACATCGTGGCAGATAATAGTTCTACAACGAGGGTCGCCAATTTTGTTTTGTTCTGAGAGTCAGAGTCATCGTGTAGTGTTAGTATCAGCCGGAATCGAGCAGAGAATGTCCGAGTGATCCCACGACTCCGTCCAAAGCAGAGAAGAGACCAGGATGTTTTTGGTCAGTGAAAGTCCGACATATCCTCACGTCGCGTCTTTGGTTGAAAGCATAAGCTTTTCAAAGTGTTGGTATATACGTTTTACAGTTTTTTTACTTGCCTCTCTTAAAAGCACGTTTATTGCTTGGACATAGTGATATAATATTGCTCCTGGACACTTGCCGGAGACATAATCTTTAAGATAACTTGACACTGTTATAATCTTCAAACATTCTACTGTACCACACTTACCCTCGTGTTAAACCTAAGTATTCCTCTTTTCGTGTCAATGATCATCAAATTCTATCTGGCCAAAAACTTGCCACCCAGATGGCATAGTCTGTGGCTACCATCACCTCCTGGAGAGTGCAGGTGGTAGTGTTGGACGGCAGGACACCACATTCATGTTGGATTTGTGAAGGGTCGATCATACCCCACTTGCGCAGTATTGTAACTATACTATTTTTAGAACTATACTGTTTGAAGAAGCGAAAACACGCAGCAAAAACTTTCCTCTAAACCACTGGTTCCAATGTCTCCATTGACTTACTTATCACTAAAGAATCGTTCCTCAAGTACTTCAAAATTACATTTAAAATCGTTTTTAAATAAAAGGTCTACTTAAAACCGTTATTACAGCTGCCTTAATTCGATTAAATTATTCTGTATAAGGCAAGAATTTCTTCGATTGAAATTTTCAAGACCACTTATAGTGATTACACCCAAACTGTATTTTACTATCTAATTGAATATTCATTTTCAATGTCCATTCGGTTTGTTCCTTTGTACACCCACGCGTTTGCGCAACTATGGAACGACCTAGGGTTGCCTTAAAACACTTTAATATCTACATTATTTTGACACAAAAAAATCGAGACTTTATTTGATGATTTTTTCGTTAACGTTTGAAAATAGTTTTATTTTTTAATGATTAATCATTTTTAAATATGTACTTTTTTATTTAAAACATTATTTATAACAGTATTTATGCCCGTTCAAATCCTGATGATTTAAACGGGTATAAATACTGATGATGTTTTTTTTTACTTGAAATTTTTGAATGAAATGTTACATTCATTTGAATTAAATCTAAGCTGAAATTTAGATTAAGACGATGCATAATATTATTCTCACCACTAAATGTGAGGAAACCACGTTGTTTGTCAGCCCTATACACACTAAAATTAAATGATAGTATCTCTAACAAAAATGACTTTCATTGTTTCAGGTATGTTTTGCAACTGACCTAGTCGTTTCACGTTTGTGGTAAGTGCATCATATTTTGTATGTAAAGGTCCTCTTACATAAAGGCGTAGATATCAATAAAGCTAACTTTTAAAAAGGCGAATCGCGCAATTTTTCTTCGGAGCATAAGTATTTCATTCTTTCATCTAATGTTCTTCGTGTACGTTATTTTTTGACGACCCCCGTGACCGAGTGGCGTACACGCCATGGTCTTTGAGGTCGCTAGCTCTGAAGTCCCAAGTTCGATCCCCGGACGGAGATTCAATGTAGAAAAACACTTTTCTATATTGACTCGGGTCTGGGTGTTTGTGGTACCTTTGTTGTCTCTGATTTCATAACACAAGTACTTTAGCTACTTACATTGGATTCGGAGCAATGTATGTGATGTTGTCCACATTTATTTTATTTTTCACGGGTTATCCTCAGTGATGAGAGTATTATGCAATCAAATAGGCAGGTGGTGACTCGCCACTCACTAGATGGGTTATTTATTATTATTTGACGATACGGTAGTTTTTTTTTAACTCAAAATGTATAAATTTATGTACGGTTTTGGTATCTTTATCAATGATTTACAATAGCACTGTTAGCGAACCTATATAAATTGGTCAATAAATCTTTTCTTGATGGCTGTAGGTATGTATCGCAAATTTCTAAATCTTAAATCTAATGGCGGTCACTGGATTACAGAAACATAATTTAATTAACGTTGTGGGCTATAAAGTTAGTTTTCAAGGTCGCAGTGCAGATATACAATGATTTTATTGGACGATAAATTTCCAACGGATGCTATTAAACTTTATTTATCCTTTCTCTAATTAGTTTAGTAATTTTAGGCGAAATTACTGCTTTGATTTTTGATAACGTCTACTTATAAGGGATATGCCAAACATAACGCACATTTATTTATTTATTTAATACTTTATGCACATTGCAGTGTACCTACGTGGGCAGACTTTTCTTAGGGTGATGCAGAAAGGTGTATTAGATCACTAAAATTGATCATTGAAACAACTTAATCCGTCGTTTCGGGTCTACATCTTTTTATTAAAGAATTGCCGATAACAACTTTTATAAAATACCGTAATTGCCTGTATCAATGTAGATACCTATCATTAATCAGTAAATTACTATTTTTAAGATCGAATCAATTATAGTTCTCCATAATACAACAAGCTTTATTTAATAATTGTCTTATCTTCATATATATATAATTTAATATTAAGTAAAAAAAAAAATTGTGCTTGACTGCAATCCCTAACCTTTAATAGTCTCTCAAGCTAAAACATTACGCTCAAGTATAACTGAACCTTTACCACAAAATGACATAAACCTGAACAAAGCTACGATTGTTGTTCTATGACAGTGCAACCATGTTATTGTGCCCTACTCAATGTTTATCGATAGCAACCGCAGATAGAGTTCGATCGTAACACTTAGATAAAGCCCTCTTAATTTGTAGGGCATGTTTATCTGTTGTGTATTGTTTGATAACTATCTAATTAGCTTTTGTTGTTATTTAACTTTTGTTTATGAGTTTCAGGTGAAGTTTTAGTCTCGTTTCATGTTTAGCCCTTTACTGCGATCGAATTATCGTAAATTAAAAGTTGCAGTTAATACTATAAAGTCCAAATGTAAGTTCAAAGGGTACCTACCTCCAATTCCAATAGTTAGTGCTATGAATAAGTGATACTGGCAATATATAAGAAAACATTCAGACAACATTCCCATACCTACCTTAAAGTTAATAACGGCATTAAAGGATCACAAATCGCAATGTAGGTAGTAGATTCCGACACTTCCTACAGTTATAATAAATTTCGGAAACCAACTTTTTTTGTAGAATATATTAGATCCCACTGCTGGGCTAAGGCATTCCTTACATTCCCTAAGTCTTTCAAATCTCTTTCACAACAAAACATGAAAAAAAATCTCATGAAAAAAACGTGCTGTTTTTTAAGTTCACAGATGTGCAATAAACTCTTATCAACATTATTTACTAACATAAACTAACTATTGCCAAGATTCCCACCCGGGAATCAACCTGTACTCGTTTAATCGCCGGACGTTACTTCTAATGTATGTTATTACCACTTATTACTATGTAAGTGATAAGAAAGTTGATATTACTCTCGATTTGCATATTTTAGTCATAGTTCGAGTTGATGCTAGTTTTGTATAGTTATGTGAACATTGCCATTTATGTAAATTTTGTTTGTTTATTTATATTATTATGTTTGAATTGCTTAAGTTTCTCTAACTATTGTGAAAGGCGATTTAAAAGTTTTCTTCATAGTTAACCCCTTTGTGTACGGGCAGAAAAACAATACTACTGGTATAAAATTAAGAACCTAGAGCCATACCAGCAAGGATCATTTTCTTACTGTCGTGTAGACAAGGTTCTATTTCTATAAGGGTTTTATTGCACCAGCCACACTTTTCTATACAACACCCATGGTTGTACACCACCCTAGGTTGACTGGTGGAGAATGGCTATGGCATTAAGACCGCCTTTGTTCCAATTTTGTGCAAGAAGTTAAATAAACACAAAAACAGGTTTACATCTTTTATACAGGATTAAATTAAAAGGAGAGCGTATATTCAAAGAGGTAATCAGGTGCATAAAACTTTATAAAAAAGGTGGTTTTGTTGTTGTTGTTGTGTCTTTGAAGTCTCTTAACTCTTTTCCTTACAATGTCCTTAAAAACTTAGCACCTAACATTGTATGCTGGTGCTGACTGACATAGTTAAGTATCAATAGAACAGCAAACTCATAATATTTTTTTACGAGCGTAATTATTGTTTCTTTTGTGTATATTTTATTTATACCATTATTAGAATCCACCCCTTATCATACATTTCAGCTGTCTGTCACGATTGACTAGTATGTTTGGTGGTTATCGATCCGTATCGCTTTCGACACACGATTCGATTCCAGTTCTCCCTACATTAACCTCCTGTTTTGTCTACAGATTATGCAGAAAACCGTTAAAGTTTGTTTTCGTTTATACTTAATCGATATGGGCTAGATCCAAACAAATATACAACAAATAGACAACCAATAAAAACTTTTTATAAAAAAAAAACAAGTAGGTAGTAGGGACGCAACTAGCGTCATTTTACGTTTCGAAAGTGCCTGGAAAGGCCTACTTGAAATAAGACGACTAGAAGAGAAGACTGATTTTGGACTAAGATTTTATAAAAAAAAACTTGTGTTATATATAAGAAACAATAGAAATTAAGAAAACAACGTAATAAAACGCTTAATTAAGTATAAAATTACATAACAATTAAGTTACTATACAACACTTTGTACTTATTTACTTTGCTTTATCATTCGCTAACTTTCTAAGTAAACCTCCGCCCAACCTAATTCTCACTTCACTTAAAAAATATACAATAGGAACAAAACCGAACAAATCCGAATTACCATTGTTGTCTAATTCGTAATTACTAATCAGGTGTTGACCGTAGCGGTATTGAGTAACATTCTACCTGCAGTTATTACGCTACAAAACTTAGCCATGAGATAGAAAGATCAGAAGATACACATCTTTTAAATATATACAATGCCAAAACATCTGATAAAACCTACTATCTGCTTCTGCCTAGCTTTTCCTAAGCTATGTTGGGGTCGGCTTCCAGTCTTACCGGATATAGCTGAATACTGTATTTTACATGGAGCGACTGCCTATCTGACCTCCACAACCTATTGCTAGGTAATACAGTATTCCATATTAAGACTGGTTGTCAGAATTGTAATGAATTAACGACTATCAAAGATCACTGTACGATAGTCGGGACCACCGGCTTAACGTGCTTTCCGAGGCACGGAAATACATTTAAAAAATGTGTTGTCGTATGCACTGTCAAAGTCGTATTACCGAAATTGCTTGCGAGCAAACGCTGATGAATCAGTTCAAAAGTTATAAACAACGACTCCAATACTATAAGAATTTGTTTGTTTGTTTGTTTATGCACCAATACCAATATACCCAATATTTTGTAAATAGCATTCCAAGACACTCAGTTGATGAATCTTATCCTGCTTCACCAAACATGATACACAGCATCAATTTATTCGGTGTTCAGATTCAAGGGATTCCTTTAGTATCATACATAGGTATCTAGGTACTACTTAAAATTTTGATTTTCAAACAAGCTATAGAACAGCTTACATAAAGTTTTGTAAAATTATTATAAGTTACCCTTCTGTATTTTCCTGTTTTATGGTCATGGCAATTCACGGGTCACTTCACACGAAGTAAGGAATTACGCGACATTGCCCGCAGCGAACAACTCGACCATGTTCGATCTGACGACTCCAGGGGCGGCAGTCTCTACATGAGTCGATATGTCATCGCTACGTACCGATCGTTATGTCATATCAAAAAATTATGTTTGCAGCATCGATATTCGCTATGAACGCAAGTCTCTACAGCCGAGATAGCGTGCAAAATCGTGTCTTTGCTATGTCGATACGTCTACGAAAACTGTATTCATAGTCTCGTATTTTTATAGAAGATTATTACCACCTAAAAATATTCCTTGGATATATGGTAGAAATTATGCACTAAAATTTATTGAAAATTAAAGAAATATTAGATTAACTTTGTTTTAAAAACGCTTTCCTTGATGAAAACCTTGAAATAACTGCACATTACGGTCAGAATAATTAGTAAATGATTTATTTACTAAATAATTATAAATTAAGAAGGGTATATATTATACTTATGCGTGATTGCAACTCTTTGACTAAATGACACTGACAAATTCAAAATATTTTGGTTTGTTTACATATTATTATGGTTTAAAATAATCTTAAATCATTTGAATTGTAGAATAAAATGTGGATATGGCCGAACAATTTTAACCCGCGTCCCGGACCAAGCAGCGGCTAGTAAATTAACGGTCCCTTTTTTCAATTAGTGTTTGTATTTTCGTTGGTGTATCGATGTTTATGATATTTATGGCGTAATCGAACCGCTAAAGCTTCTAACAAGCAATTGGAACTTTTATTGGGATTGCTGGAGGCCCGCCCATTCCTCTCCACAAGGCGATTTACTGGTTTGCAAGGCCGGGATAACTTTGAAGCTGGATGGAAGGTGGCGACGACGGAGCTAAACAACGTTCCTAGCGGGTCTTGTAAGACACCCGAGCAGTGGGTTACAGTTGACTTTTATTATTATATACGTACTTTGTTAATAAAGTAATAATAAAGCATAAGAATAAAGAATAAAGAAATTTTATTTGCTAGAAACATGGTATGGTATTACAAGATAGTTTATGTATAAGAATAGTTTATATACAGCGTCAGTTAGTGGCTTAATTTTGGCTGTTTGTCTTGCTTGTGGTGACATTGGGAATTTTATATATTACCGCAACAGCCTTTCATTAATTGCAGTGATTACAGCATATATCACTCTGCTTACCGACTTCTGACTCATAATGCATCCCCACTGCAGTCCAACAGGTTGTTGGTAACAGCAACTGACGTAAAATCGAAGCGCCGTCAGTAACTGAATAGAATTCAAAAATTAGTTTTTGCATTACTTTCTATTCATGGATAGTTTCAAAATCACACCCACTTGGGATTCGACAGACAGTCCATACGCCCGTTGTCCGTGAAGGAGATGGCTGCAGTTCATCTACGAGCACTGCAAACATATCTTTCGATATCCTATAGTAGGATAGAAATTGACTGTCTTCCAAGTCCAACGGTTTTTCACTTTGGCGTCGGATGCGGGACACTCTCCTATGCATTACCATATTCTGCCTGTGTTCCAACGTCACTAAGTCCCAAGCTAAATACTGTTCCGCTATAATTTTCAATTTAATTACATAAATTCACAAATAAATACCGATAACGAATTATCGTAGAGACGTATCGGGCTGTCAAAATTAGACGATAAAATAGCGTCCGAATATAACGATAAATAGATACGGTTGCGATGACAATCGTTATATTTGTCAGTCGAGACTAGCAAATATCGATGAAGTTTGATTGTTATGACTTAACGACAATTTTCGGTTGATAAGTCATAGCGATTCATGTCGAGACTGCCGCCCCAGGCACCTTATTGTTAACCAACGTATTGTTATCTATACAAATTGCCCACTTGAAATCTATTGGAAAATAGAAACTGCCTTGAGCTAAGATTTTCTTACAATATTCACGTCAGATGAGAAATCGTTTGATTTGATGATTGATGTGCTTCCTGGTGTTAGGTAATTTGCTAGCTGTGAAGACTGTAGATAAACTCGCTTGCCAATGGTGCAAGAATTTGAATATATTTTATGACTTGTTCTTAAAGATTGACATTGTGATAGGATCTGTACAATAAACAGAACACAATACACATATAAACTCGATACAAATAGAACGTAAACTACACTATAAGCGTATATTTCAGCAGTACTTTGCTGGTAAAGGAATTTGTTGGCAAGAAAGTAAAAATACATTTTGGTATTCATTCAGGATAATCACACTTCTATGCTATAGAGAGCTTAATTCTGAATGAATTTGTAGCATATGCCAAAAAACAACAGATCATTGAAACTAATTCGAACTTATTGCCAGGTGTATTCCTAAAAACTAGCTACATGCAATCTAGCTATTATTATAAGACCTTTAAAATCTGTGCAACATCATTAGGGTGCGCGTGGGCAACACGTGGGCGGAGCTTTCAACAGCTAAGCAGATGTGCAACGATCTCTCGGAAACGATGCACTTTGAGTTATAGAACAGCGTTAAGTGGTTTTAAGTAATGTTTAAGAATTCAAAGAAAATTTTTATTTGATAATACAACTGATAACGGCAAAGATAATAAGAGTTTCCTCGTCTTGTTTATTTCAAGCCCTATTTCAAGTAGAATAATAAGGGACAAATATAATTATTAAATGTCATGAGACCTTTAAATTTCGTGCTTTATTTCAACCGGCGCGTGGGCAAGTAGTGGGCGGTTCTTACAACAGTGTTGCAGATGACCAGATATTACACGGAAACGATGAACACTGAGTTATGTTACTAAAATTAACTTCAGATTTAGAAACATCGAGTGGAAATTATTTGAATTACTAATATACCTGTATGAGAAACTGGAAATTACGTAATCTAGGCTAATTTATGATTCGTTTTTATTTCGGAGGTCAAGTCAGGTCACTCAGCAAATAACCTAGACGATATTCAAATCATGATAAAACTGGATTCAAATTTTTAAATAGACCAATGCCACTTAACTAATATAAAGTGTCGTTTCTGTAATAATAACTTGTTAGCGCAATATTGAAGAATTTATTGGCGTGTTCCCAAAGGGTGAAGTAGTCGTGATTGACGACAAACCAACAAGAAATATGAACCCCACGTCGTTCTGTAGCCAAAGGTATCCTAACCGTGCCCCTCATTTGAATTTCTTCCAAGATTTTTGTATATCCGAGACTTTTCTGTGTAGAAATAATTTGAGTTCCGATAACCTCAGAGGAGGAACCCGATTCGGGTTCTACTCCCTAGGAGTGTAAATATACTTTGATGGTGAATCGAATCGAATCGAACGCAAACCACTTCATACTTATTGGATGCAGCCACAATCTTTGTTTCATCGGCCCCCATAACACTAAACCGCGGGCCATATATTTTCACTCAACAATTCACAATTTGCATGCATAAAATTGTTTAGAAAGTAACCATTTCCATACATCATGCGTTCCCGTTGGCACATCCAATATTTATCTGCCACTTCGCGGAAGCTTGCTCGACTCAAGTCCGGGAAGCGAACACTAATAATTGTAACTCGATATAAATGAAGAGATAACGTCTATTACCACTGTTTAAGGAAGCTTAGTCAGTTTCCTTTGATATATTGCTCACAATGCACAGGTGTTCATGTAAATGAGAAAGCTGCTTTAACTTTCAATAACCTTCAGGGAGCAATTCATTTGGACGAATTGTGTTTCTCCTTTGTCCAATTATGTAACATTATTTTTCGGAACAACGATGTTTATAAAATAAATTATCAAGAATTTCTTCGGAAGCCATTGAAATCACCTTCTTAAAGATTTCACCGCAACTCAGATCGTAACCCACGTTGGTTATTACATCGAACGATTAAAATGGAATCATATGGCTGCGGCTCCATTGAAGCGGAGACGAGCGGAGCTGAGAGGAGACGTGTGGGGATCGACCAATAATATTACATGAAATCCACATCTCGTCTCCGCTCCGCTTCAATGGAAACAGTCAAGCGGAGACGAGCGGAGTGGAGAGGAGACGTGTGGGGATCGACCAATCATATTACATGAAATCCACATCTCGTCTCCGCTCTGCTTCAATGGAAACAGTCAAGCGGAGACGAGCGGAGCGGAGAGGAGACGTGTGGGGATCGACCAATCATATTACATGAAATCCACATCTCGTCTCCGCTCCGATTCGATTTCTTCGTCTTCTAGCAATGTTAGATATAAAACGGCTTTTTTTTTACTTAGCACCGACATGACGCGTGCACTCTCCAGATATCAGTTAACTAACTGTAATGTATTGGGTCTCGACTGCTCGTCCCGGCTCGCTATACACCGCTCCGCTCGTCTCCGCCTCAGTGGAATCACTTACCTCTTTTCACAGCTCTGCTCCACTCAGCTCCGCTCGTCTCCGCCTCAGTGGAATCACGTACCTCTTTTCACAGCTCTGCTCCTCTCAGCTCCGCTCGTCTCCGCCTCAATGGAGCCGCAGCCTATCTGGTAATAAAGGAAGCTTACGAAGATAAAATGATATTAAAACTCAATTATTAATTTTTATGAGCACTTAATGATCTCAGACTTCTTACTGGACTTTTGAGGCCTTGCGCAAGGGCTGGTTTTTTCACATTAAAAATCAATTACATATCTCTATTATTCAGAAACGCACGCGTGAGCATTTACAGCCACGCTCAAATCTTGCCCATTGTTATCCATTCTTTTGTTAAGACGAACGTGACTGCATACTCTAGGAACAATGTTTATACTTCAAATGTTTTGTAGCTATAAAAACACGACTATACTAACCTTCCTGGGAGCTATGAAGGTCATGGTTTGGGTTGGACAAGTATAAATGATCGCAATAAACTTCATCAGACTTGAATACACCTACCTGCTTGGCATAGGCCTACAATTGATACGACAAAACTCATCTCGTCAATTGTATCCATCTTAAGCTTGCAATCTTTCTATCGTCATTGGATCTTTTCATTCTTATAAATAATATAAATTGTTATTTAAAAGAATACCTATAGTTGAAAGGTACAAAGCATGTATTTGAACATCTAAGCAATTATGTATTTGACCAAAACTTACCAACCAGGTCAAGTATCTTTATAAATAACAATGACACTTTCACTGTTCATTAATGAATAATTACATAAAGTCAACTCATACAATAACAGATATTTATGGCCATTATTCAATGCATCTTATAATTTCGAGTCAAGTATAAATTATGCTTCGTTAATAATAGGTTACTTTGATCGATTGGATTTGAAACCGAGTACTGTATTTTGAAGTACAATTTGTTTGTGTTAAACTGATGTGTCTTTATAAACGTCTGTTGGTATGAAAGGGCTCGGAGAAAGTTCGGCAGTTTCGACAATCGCCCGCCCTCCCATTGTACTGTGATCCAGATTTGTTGGGAGCATCAATCTTTTGCATTGAAGTGGCTCCCTTTGTTAAACTTTACTATGTCAAATGTTTTTCTGTCAGTTTAAGATTTCTATTTCGTTTACGTGACTTGGTTTGGCCCTTTTTACGCAAAATACCCATTGGTCATTTGTGTTGGGTTTTTTGTGGTTCTGGGATTGAAAGTTCATGTAAGCTGTACCTGATTTGTATAATCATTTTTAAGAGCTTTCTTTTTAAATGGCTTTTTGTGAGGCTTTTGTCCAGCAGTGGGACAGTACAAGCTAGATATAATAATGATAGTACTTCTTAAATCCGTTTGAGCACTTATCATTTAATCTGTGCAAATACACGAGTACAAATAAGAAGGTTGAAATGATTTCCTTTTAGTTACTTTATTGATATGGCATTCAGACCATAGTGCTTTATATGAATTATTTAAACATATTTTTTTTTTATTTTGTTCATTAAATTTCATGCAGTTCAGTATTAATCAAAGGCTACTCAAATCTTTTCTGGTTAATTTTGTCTTTTTAACCGACTTCAAAAAGGAGGGTTCTATGTTCGACTGTATGTATCATTTTTGAGAAAGACAGAGGAAGAGATATTTCTATTATTCATGACGTTCGATAACTGATCAATGATCATTAAATAGTTGTCTCTAGATTAAGGTTCTTGATGTCATATAAAATTTTATTAATGTTGTCATATTCCATCAAAAGCTTAAGCCTGACTGGCATTCTTAAGACTGCCTATTGTTGTTCATATCTCGGTTTGATGTATGAAAAAGTCTAGGCTGTCTAAATGTCATTCTACATCAGGTATTGAAATACTATTCTTATTTACTTTCGCTCAGACACAAATCGAAATAGTGCTGATCATTTCAGTGACGTAACCATTTCTAATTGCAGCATTGTAGAATTTGACAAGTAAAGATGCAAATTGTAAATGATTTCTTCTGAAAGACATTCGAATTAGTTTGTATTCAAATTTCGAAGATCAAGTGCTCGTCATCAGACTGGCTGACAAAGTCGATGAAATAGACGAAGATTTCGAATGAGGAAAATATGAAACGAATGGTATATGGTAGACTAATGTGGATCGTTTTCCCCAAAATGTTTCCGTAATCCTACACAATATGTAATGTATTGTGAGAGAAAGCCCACCATCTGATTGCCAATTACGCTTTTCTCTTCCACACAATTCCACGCGACATACTCGAGTACTTTTTATAACGATTTCCTTTACCGGATATGATGCTTAATGTCCATATTTGTCAAAACGTTGATATTTGTGTGTCGCTAGAATCGCTCATCGCCTTATTTAAAAAAAACTATCTTTGGAGAAATATTTAAAACTTTACAAACATTTCTTGTTCATAATTTCTTTTCTTTTTTAATTATTTGGTAATTAAAATTTCAAGTTTTGCTCTGTGTAGGCATTTTTCTAAGTATTAGGTAGATTTATCCAGATTTTAGCTGTCATTCTTCAATCCGATCTAAGTCTCCGCTGGACAACTGGGCTTTACTCGGCTGATGTCTTTTCTTTGCCTTTGGCCTATTTTTTCTTTTTGTCTCCCGCTTTGGGAAGTGGAAACTTTTTATTCCTACTCCTCCTTTATACTACTTCTAATTAATTTCGTTGCGGGTTCCAAGACAGTTAATCGTTTCCCGGGACACAGCAAGCTTAAGTGTCTCGGTGGTTTTTATTGGTTATCATTGTAAATCTTGGCTTACAGGAGTTGCAATGATGGGCACGAGTGGCGGGCTTGGCTCTCAAGTCAAATTGGCATCCTAATAAGTCCAATAACATTTTCCGTTCAACAAGATACCTAATTAAAATATTTTTTACGATCATTTGAAAACAGAATTAATGTACCAACTGAATGATTATTGCAGTTAATTAAGTAGGTATATTAAAATTTCAAATTAAATCTACTTTCGACAATTGTTGTTCGTTCAAATCCAATAAAATACTATAACTGCATTCTTATTTAATTTCAATGATTGCATACGTTATTTAGGTTAACATTGAAGTCGAATGCCCGAAGAACTTATAAAAGTAATTCTAGATAAATACGTTTCTGGTATTATGCAAGTCAATCTAGAAGACAATTGTTTGTAAGTATAATGTTTTTTTATCTGTCTGGATTATTATACTAGGATTGCTACTGATGTTTCGCAACACTTCAGATTTTTTGGTTGATGTTGCTGTTAACATATTTTTTGATGGGAAATAAATGTTATAATTTCTGTTTAAAATTCATTTAAAGTGCATATGTCATCCCGAAGAAGTCCATGGAACATTTTCAAGGCTGAACCAAAAACTAACCCTCGTAGATTTTTAATGGAAAGAAGAAATTGATTTGAGAGAACCCTTTTAAAAACAGAAAAATATTTTATACCGAAAGCAATTAAGAAACCTTAAATTGATTTATTCAAAATTGTTTCGATTCGGAATTCTTTTTGTTGCAATGCTCTAATTCTGTCGGGCGCATAACTTGCGACGGTTTATTTGATCGATAACCATAGGAGATCTTTTTTGATAGCAGATGCGAATTTAGGTCATGATGAACATGCGTTCTTGCAATCACTTGAGGGAAAAATCATGAGATAGCCTCGACATCTTTCAAATATTGTAGCACATACCTAGTTAGAATATGCCTTTCATTCAGGGAATGTAAATCCTTAGTTTGCAAAGTCAACATGACCTTGAACTGCACCGAGCTATTACTGCATCTATCAACAAAGATATGTTAATTTTAACCAGACTTCCGAGAACCCTTGGTCACTCATCGCCAAGCTTCCGCTCCTACAAAGTCTGTCTCGTGGCCCTCGTTCCGCTCAAACGCGCAGCGATAACAAAAATAGAAGTTCAAACCGATCCAACATTCGACAAGAAAAAAGTCCTGCCAAATACACAAAAAAAGTAATCGCCCCATTCCTCTCTGGCTAATGCTCGGAAACTATTCACGTCGCTGTAAAGTTTATCCTGCGATAAGACTCGCACGACGTTTGACTGGTGTTTGTCTCGCTTTCGCATGACGGATTCCACGCCGATGAGGGAGATAGAGAGGTAGGGCGCGCTCCGCGTGGCCGTTGATGTTTAGTTTGAAACGGAACGGAACAGTTTGCGAGTCGCCGGCTCTGCGCACGGCCGACTGACGCAGGCAGTTCGTTGCGCTCAACTCGGAGAATTTATTTTAACACACTTAACTGTTTTTATATTCTAACGTTTAAAAAGTGCCTTATATTAATGGATGTGATAGTGAATGCATGTAATTAGCTAATTACATAATAGAACAACTAAAATCAAATGGAAAATAACAACGTGTGGATTTTCTGAAACGTCTTGAGTTTTGTGTCCTTTTGGTATAAAATTTGCAGTAATTATGATACGGATTTGAGTTTTATATATTTCTTTGTTAACTGTATTGTGTTGGAGCACGTTTCTACCCGTATATTGGCACGAGCCTTTAATAATAATAGTGCACCGAAACCAGTTTGCGAGTGCGGTTTGGCTGTGGTTATCCTGACTTATATGCGGGCGTCTTTCTCGTGAACGAATTTTTATGTACTTATTTGTATGTACTTTTTTGAAGGTTGTTACTTCAGTTTCTTTGCTGACATCACCACTTTACACTTGATATGGTGTCAATAATTCGGCATTATCTGTAGATTGTTATCAGTCTTGTAACTTTTGTTTGTCATATCTTAAAACGTTGATATCATTTATTGCTTGCATCGCTAATTTGTCCAATGCTAGACTGATTCACCTTGACCGTTTAACTCGCTGCCGATGCATTCAGACTTTCTGTTTCGAGGTTACTGTAATCCTGAGCGCACCTTGTTAAGCTTTGCACATTGCACTAATTAACATATCTTGTCGGTCATTAACTGGCATTTCTCTGTGGTTTGCTTGGTGACTAACGCGCATCATAGTTGTGATCACATAATTAATAACAACTTTGTTGTGCAAGGCAACAATTGTTACTCATCGCTGATGTGCTCATAGTAACCAAGTTCTCATCATTTTGCATGTGGAAATCCGTTGCCGCACTTTGAGTTTGTCTTGCATAAACCGTCCCATCATGTCCAAAGCTAACAGTAAATTACAATCTCCATTTACAAACACTAGTTAATCGTAGTTAACTGCACATAACTAATGTAAACATCGTGTCATGTGTGGGCAGATCAACTGGCGCCGTTCATTTATTACGAAACCTTACTAATTGCATTTGAACTCCATTCTTATCTGTGTCTTAACACCCTGTAAATCTCGTCCAAGTTGTGAACTTGTACAGTATTAGCGGATGCTTCAGATGTTGTCGTTTTCCTTCCACTGTCTTTACGCTTCAGTTCACTTCTATACGTGACTTCATTGGCTACATTTTTTTGCATGTTGTCTGCATGAATTCTCTTATCTAACAGAAACTGGCAAGTGGCAATCTAGTTTCAAATTATCCAAGTCACCTTTAGCAATTGAGTAGTTTTTGTCTATTTTCGATTACAATTCCACCGGTTCTACTCTGACATTTCCTGTGACTCATGGCGTATGTATCGAAACTGCGAGTACCTACCATCAGTTGCGCAACCCGAAGGTGGCAAGTATCCAACTTGTCACGTCAAATTTATAACTTCCATGAAAGAAAGCGAAAATTGAGGATCAGTGAACCGGCAGACTGTTTGTCTACCATTCATTAATCATTCTTGTTAATATCCGACATTGAGACTGTTAAAATTATAATTGGGTCTGAAACGGTCTATCGCCCGCTAACTATTAGCAAATTAAAAAATATGCAATTAAAAAGACAACAGTCTTTGATGATTCACCTCGTATTGAAAGCCACGGTTTCATGTGTTTCATTTTCTGCTTTGTTACCGATCGTTGACTTTCAACTGTTATGACACTGGCCAATTATTTTGCTTAGAAGCATTTTGCCGGCACTTAAAATATTCTTTAGTTTACAACAATTTCTAGATTTAATTGCTTTCTTTATGACTTTGAGCTTTAAAAAATATCTGGGTCGTCAAAGTTGACGTCTACTTTTTACGATCTGTTAGCGGTGTTTTCATTATTAGTCTCGATTTCATTGCTCTGCATTTCTACATTTTTTGTATAATTCATTGCATGGTTGAAAATATTTTCTCTTTTGTAATTTATTTTAGTATGTTTAACGTGAGGCATCGCTATGCGGCAAGTTTATTCCCTATTGTTAGTAAATTAACTTTCAAAAACATTGCTCATAAAGTAACTGAAGTGACATTGCCAGCTTGTAAAATTAATCCTGTATACCTAGTTATGTTGTGCTTTATTACAATTACAATAGAGTTTAATTTGAGGGAAATATCTAAGGCGCCCGCATCTTACTCGTAGTTGTTTTTTTTACCTCTAAGGACGAAGCCCATTAATGTAGTTTCGATAAAAATGTTTTACGGGATTGGAATGCATCGTAAATCTATAAGATTTTTATCCAAACTTTAAACTAACGGTTTCCCTGCATGTTAGTTTTTTTTTATATTTTTTGTACTAAAAGGACACGTTTACATTCCGTTTTTAGACGAACAATCGAAACAAACAAGTGACCTGTAACAAGTGCTCTTATATCGAAGTACAAAATATATTTTTAAAGTATTTTACATTTGAAAGCAACTCATGATTTTACATTGGATCTCATTCATCATTTGGGCCACTGGACTGGATAGAGCATTTCGCGTTTTGTGAGATGATACAAATTAATAGGTAAGTTTATATTTTTTTAAGTAAACCTGCAATCAATATTTGGTAATACAATTTCCAAATAATCTCAAATTCTAAATAACCGCGTAAAATAATGAAAATGAGGGTATTTATTAGAATTCAAATGTAGTCTTAAGGTTCATGCTATGTAGCTAAATACAGTAAATTATGGATCCTACTATGAATTACCTATTTAAAAAAAATAACACATGGACTCACCACTACTCAACAGACTATAATAACAAGAAACTTCGAACCATTTCGTCGAAGTGGAACTAAAGTACCTAGCAATTTATCAAAACTTGGTCTGCTAAACTGGAGTTTGCTCTCCATCAACACCTGTTGCACAAAGACACCGCTTACAGCTAAATTGAAAAATTACTTTATTTAAGGTAAATGGCAATCATGGCAACTAGATTTTTATTTGTCTAATTATTATCATTAGTGCTCGTTCATTTTCAACGTAAGAAAAATGTTTGGAGTGACTGTTATTAGCTGATTTGTATTAGCGTAATATTATTAATTATATTAATTATATACCTATGTTATATTACCACAATGCTGTGTTCAGTAGAATAAAAAAATATTTAAAGGTAATTGTAATAAAAGCCTTCAGATATTTCGTTTTCATAAAATAAAAATCAATTAATTCTCATTTATTCACAGACAGATTTTAACTAACCAATTAAATACATTCAAACTTAGCCCACCGATCAAATGTAATTTATTCGACGTGTGATTTTATGGTACTTTCTTTGACACGCCTTGTGAAATGCTTGCCCTAAAACGGTGAGCCCATCTGTTAGCGATAGCCGATGAGCTGTGATTGACAGCCGATGTTAATATTCACGATAACTTTCCAATGAGATGTTTTCACGATCGATTAACCATTCGTGAAAAATAAAATGCGCTACGTGTAACATAAATCAACTAGTTATTATGTTTGCCCATGTTTTAATCTGTACAGTATATTATGTTTGCCACCCACGGCAAGTAAAAATAACGAAAAATAGACTAAAATACCATAAAAACATCAAGTAAGACAACAAGCCTATAAAAAGTTAACAGAAAATAATTTTATTTAACTTAAACGTAACTTGAACCCGTTATTAAGAGCAACCATTAAACAATTTTAAACGGGAAACCGTTTAACCAATTACATAGTTGTAGTTAACTTTTACGATATTCAAAACGCCCTTTAAATCGATAGTTTTAGTACATCACTAAAATGAATCGATTCTAGTTCGCTGTTCGATACGTACTCGATTTGGATAGTTGACTCTTGAAATTGAGCCTTGCTTATTTTGATTTATGAACGCTAATTGAACTATTGTGATTTATAAACAGCTGTTTTGCGAGAGATTGATGCTCGCGAAACACAATAGTTGTTTCGAAATACTTGTTTATAATACAATACAAGTTTGATTCCGTGTTTAAGTGAAAATCACAAGATCGATAAATGGTTTGAGGGCCCCAAATATGGATTGTATATTCCATTCGCCTCCTACCTCTCCATAATTTGTATGAAGTTACCAGCTTTGTGTTTATACTTACTTGAAATAATTATAATTAACAGCAGCTTTTTCTTCTGTTTCGTGTTTTCTACAACTAAACCTTCTGTACTACTATTCTGTGAAAAATCGAAATCATATCATTTTCAAATTTCATATGAGGATTAGAATTTTACATGAATCGAACAATCTGATTTCCACAACGGCAGGTACCATCAACAATAAGAAAAAATACGTAAATGTCAGTTATCTAAAACATGTAGGTTTACGATTTGATATCAATCGTATCAGTACGTGAACCACGTTATCAGAAACGTTATAAGATTTTCCAGCTCACAATGTAACGCTGGATAAGATTATTTAATATACTATGGTCACGTTGGTAATACTTATAGGATCGACCTAGGTCCTTTATAAGAAGACCTTATACAACATCATGTTTCGGCGGTTATAATTATTTTCATTTCACAGTAGTGTGCCTAATAGGGTCCCCAATGCGTCAATGCATACCAAGTCCCCTTATCGACGTTATCATAGTTATGTAAGGTACTTATTCTCAAAACTATCCCAACGAAGTTAAAGATTAGTAGAATTTAATGCCAGAAATACAGGTGCCCTTAATCTAAACCAGTTCTCATTAATTTGTCAAAGTTTTACCACAAACGCCATTAAATTTCTTTTTATGGGGATAATGTTATGTGTGGAATTAGTCTAGACGTATTAAATTCTAATTCAAAGTCATCTTAATATATATTTAGGTGCTTCAAGAGGATTCAAGCATTTATCAAGGATATCAGACTACTGTCGAATTTATTTGACTTGGAATCCCAGACAGTCAAGTAAGATTTGTCGTAAATTAAAATAAAAACCTCTTTATTTAATTGTAATTAACTTTAAGACACATTAATGTTAATAATGCTGAACTTGGCCGCGTATCAAGTTTCTTTATTTATAAGCAGACATGTACCCGAACTTGGCCTTCACAAGAAAGTACAAAATAGTTTACACAATTGCAGTTTCGTGTGTTCGTTGACAACGGTTTCATTCACCTCAACTTATTGGCTTTTCATTTACAGGCATGGCATCAGGCAACTCTTAACTCCTGATTAATCGTTTAACACACCTTTTGCTTCTATTGATCATTCTAAATTCAATAATGATACAATATTATTTAATTGATGCAAATTCCTCTGTGCACTTTGGTTTATAAATAGCGTTAAATATTTAACGAATGCCGAATGCATTTATGCTATGCAGGTTATTTTGTACTTGAACCTACAAGTCATAATTGCCAAAGGACGAACCTTTCACGCGAGATAAATAAATAGATGTGGACAACATCACATACATTGCTCCGAATCCAAAGTAAGTAGCTAAAGCACTTGTGTTATGGAATCAGCCAAACACCCAGACCCGAGACAATGTAGAAAAGTGATTTTCTACATTGACCCGTCCGGGGATCGAACCCGGGACCTCGGAGCTGGCGACACCTTGAAAACCGGTGTGTAAGCTACTCGAACACGGAGGTCGTCATAAATAGTTCCATGTTTGTTCTCTTGAAGACCAAATTCGACCAAATATACATCACCCAATATATTGGTGTTAGTGAATATTCGTGCGTGTTTCGGTTCGGATCCGGCTGTTGCAACGCTCTCTTCACGCCCCAGTTCTCCCCGCATTTCGTTGCCGTTTGTTTTGCTTTTATGTTAAACGCCATTTTGTTCTTTTTACTTTTAATTTGCGTCTTGTTTGTTCAATTGGCCTTTTAAGAGCGGACTGATAGGTTATGAGTGGTAGTGCATTACAAGTTACTTTCAAATTGTGTATGAATACGTGGTGTGATATAACTTTCGGTAATGTTTTTACTATTGCATATTTGATAATAAATTGTTTGAATTTATGTATTGATTGCTTATGCAAACTGATGTAATATGCTTGTGTTGAATTACCTCGATTTCTACGACCGAAAAATACAGAAATATATTACAATTATTTTGAATAATGCTATACATAAATCGGTGGCTGACATTACATCATTGTGATTTTCTTTCCTTCTATCATCCTTTTTTTCCTGTGACGCTTAAGGCTCAATTAATAAATTCTTGCTCAATGTTAATTAATTAGAGTATCATGGTATTATGAAGATACCTTTAAACACTATCAACTGTCAAATGCAATATGTTTAGAAATCCTACGAGCCGAAGGGTTTGTATTCATCACTCCACCACACAATTCGAGGAAGATATTGAGTCACACAGCGGTTGCGATCTACCCGCGAACTAAACACCGTGTAACAATGCGAGCCGAAAGCGGAATCACTCTAAATGTAATCTGAATTTACCGCTACGCTGTTGCAGTCAGTTGGTATCCAGACTAGGTCAGTTTTTGTTGGATGGGCCCCTGATGGCGGCCTAAGATCATTTTGATGGTCGCACTTTTGGCCAGAAGACCATTTACAGATTTTTTGTTACATACAGGCTGTAAGTGTGACGTCTTTTGCTTCACATGGTTCATATTATTCCGTTGATGAGCTTATTGTTGCTTCGAAATCATAAATAACTAACGGCGTCCAACAGCCAAATCTAGCATGCAATCGATCGTGGAGGAAATATCTGTTGGTTAAGCAAATATTTATTCCGTTCGGTACATTGATCTCGCGTTTACCTCACACAGAGTTAAGTTGAGTAATACTTCAAAACTATGGGATTCTAAATTATTTTTTTGATAAGCGGAGCCGATGGTTATCAATCTTTCTGTTCATATATTTATATCTGCGTCCCCGTCGTCTGTACCGTAAATATAAATATATACAGCATCATTAAAATCCCGCTCGTCACAGATCTGTTCTTATTTCCTTTCTCTCACATCGCGGTTTCATATTTTACTTGTCACGTACACGATCGCACGAAATTGGGTGTAAATAAAATATAGACACTTATAAACACGATGACACTTCGATTTTTTAGGACATTCACGTTTTTACCAATGGCACAGTCAAGCACATTTTCTAGGAAACAAACAATATTAAATATGATCACTTCTACCATTCATTACAAAATGAATGTTCCTAATTATATGTAGTTATAGAGGATAACAGTAAGAGCTATATAATTGGCTATCCTATCGCTAATAGCGATCTCAAGCAACCTTTATGAATGCGCATTGAAATAACGTAATAATATAAGCAACTATGAGTTATAAATCTTTTACTATCATAAATATAACTTGAATACTTAAGCCTAACTATATAGAAGCTATTTTACAATAAGGTGACTTATCCTTGAAATAAAATTATTTATCAAAAGTATGTGTTAATAATCTATCTAGATTCTGTTTTGCAAATACATTTAATGAAAAATGATCAGAAAAACTGAAGTCTGAAGTAAATTTCGAGCTTAGTTTGAAGGCTTGTTGAGAGTGAAGAAGTTAAAATAAGCTTTGGTACGCCTAACATTCCAACTGATTAACGTAGTAGCAAAACACCCGACGAAAATTAAGCTAAGCATCTTAATATTAGAGTAAATATCACGACAAACGTTGCCGTGGGTCCGAATATTTCCCGTAAGAAATCCATATTTACGTTCCCCCCTACGCTCCATTGTCCTACTTTTATTATTGACTCTATCGCTGCTATTTTTTCACATCGTTGCTTAACTGTCGTTACGCTATCAACTGGCTTCAAGTCACAATTTTTTCCCATATTTGTTGTGATAGTGATAAACAAACAGACTGTTTGCTTAACCGGTAGAACCGAATACGCTGTTCTTATCACATGCAAACACGTCGCGTTCCCGATTTGTGACCGAAAGTCAATATTTGTGGTATTTAAGCTTGAAGGGTTATCGTTACTTTGATCGTCTTCAGTAGTTATAGTTTTATCTTCAGTAAACTAATCACCAATCAAGAATTTTTTGCTGATACCTATATTAATTTAAAAAAATTGGACTGGTTTAAGAATCTAACTATTCAAATCAAGCTACGACGAGCAACTGCGGACGTTCCTTAGATTTTGCTTGAAGTCTTGATCTTACATGAAACATGCAGTACAAGAAGAGACGTCTTATTTAAAACTGAACTAGTAACCATCTCGAAATACATATCTAGCCGTATTATAAATACTCATCATGATCTCACACCTCATCGTATGCAGTCATAACGTCCCGTATTCCACCGTCTATTTCTCGTTTGTGAATAACAACTGACTAATGCCTACGTGATTCAGAACAGAGCAGTTTCACAAATTACAGGGTTAAGTTCACACAGCCTTCTATTTTTACCTTGGCTAAGATTGCGTGACTCTAAAACTCGGTTAACATTAATTAAGGCTTTCGGTGCAGCGGTGTTTACAATCACAAAGCAAATGCAAAGATTTATTGTTACAGGTGTAAGGTTTCTTTAGATTTAGAATTAATTAGAATTAACGGGTAAGAACAGCAGTATTTTGTTAGGAATATAGAGTAGATATCGATTACATTGAGTAGGCAGTCGATAGACTACCGAGATAAATTTCGCTGTCCCACAGCTGAATAATTCTAAGTAAATTTACAAATAACGGACTGTTAAAGAAATTCCAACTTCCGTTGATATTGGTTCGACATTTTCATAAGAATGTTCGCACACGCACGCGTTTTCCGTCACAAATTCCTAAGTTTTCTTAACGGTAAAATTGATTGTAAACATGGTTCCAATGAGTAAACCTTTCGAAATCACGTACAGTTCTATGAGTACGTGAAGGGCTTTCTAGCCCTGCATATCATTCTACCTTGCCTTTGTTCAAAACTATAATGTGGCAATGGCGTAGGAGTGCATTGTTTTGTGTTACCAAATCTATTATCTCTGTGGTAACGTCTGCCTTTCGCTTTGTTTTGACCAGGTCGCTTTCGTGATGAACGATGATTTGTCTCCAGGCAAGCATTTTATTTTCTAGTTTCGCTTTATGTTCAGTTTATGAATCTTTTTCTTGTTATTCTGTGTTGAATTTTGCAAGAACAACAAGAACTTCATCTGGATTATTAAACTTATCTGTTTCTTTCATTGTAGCTTCCAAATTGAAAATAACCTAGTTAACGGGTATTCTATCTACTTTTATATCAACTATCCTTAAATTTACTTAAATTGCAATAATTTATCATTTAATTAATCTTTTTTCTGTTAATATAATGAAACAATCGTCGTTAATTACTGCCCCAATAATTTCTTTGTTTGTCGAGGATTTCCTAAGGTGTTCCCGTTCATCTATTTTAGTTTGTCGCGATGGGCTTACATAAATTTATCTATCGGCGAGCTAATAGCGCAGCGGCGACAACTTGATAGCTTCCTCTGCTATTAAACTCGCCTGTCCAGGTTTCCTGCTGAGACCTACTGTTATTTAGCTAAGTTTTCTGGAAAATATGTTCATTGTTCATAAATTGTGCAGTTCATATTGTTTATTTTGTAAAAGAAAAATACAAGTTGTAAAAGCAAAAATCTTTTACATGTTGTTACTGTCCCACGATATGGTAAACACTGTTCTTAGAGATAGAGAATTGATTACCACGCCTGCACACTACATAATAAACGAAGATGATTATTTAATTTTATTGTTTTACAGGATTATTGTTTATGGAGCGCGTATATTTAACGAGATATTCAGGTGCATAAAACTGAATCACATTCCCCAATGAAAATGAGTCGAAATCTTAAAATTGAAAATGTGATTTTAATACTAAGTGACAGGTCACGTGACTTATGTTTTTATGAAAAGTTTATTTTCAATTTTAAGATATCGACCTATGTTTCTTCGGAAAAGTTGTTCAGTTTTATGCACCTGATTACCTCGTTGAATATACGCACTCCATAAAAAATAATCCTGTATAGAGCATTAGATGATTATATGCTAGTACTTATTTAAGCAATTAAACTAAATCTTTTGTAAGCAATCTCATTGAACAAGCAATTATACCTTTAATAAAAAAACATTAGGAGACCCATTCAATATAACATCCGTTGAACATTGCGGTCACATAACATTCACAATTAAACTTTTTTGTTTACTATTGTATTGTGACATAACAATCAAAGTATTACATCTGTAATACTGATTATAATTATCTAACTACTTAGAGTACTTTATATGCCTACTTACCTACATTTAATAGTCAATAGAACTTATCTTTAGTCGGTACTATCTAGAGAAATTTGCATGTTTGATGTCAGAGGAATCGGCGAAACGATTTGTCTTACAACGCAGAGAGTGTGTCGACAGAACCGATAAGGGACTACATAGGAATGTAATGTCCCTTCTAATAGATAGTCACTTTAACTGGAAATTATCCGTATTAAGGCAATTTTAATGTTGTAGAGAAAGATTATACGAAAATCTTTGAACGAAGCTCACATTCGTCGTTTAATAAAAGAGCCGGTCCGAGTAAATGATATAAGTATTTCCGTAAATTCATATAATAAATAAGTAAAAAAACAAGCTTGTGAAAAATAAACCTTAAAAAAAAATTGATTTGACATATATTTCTATTAAAGAGCTAGTTGCATCTTGATAACCAAAAAGTACTTATGTCTAATATCACTGAGCAATCTATACTCTCGACTCTTTTGGAGTAGTATTTAGACAAGCAATCGGCATTATCAGCGACAGGTGTTCTGAATGTTTGTGAACACGAAGAACTAATTAAAACATATGTATTGTATGTTTAACATTAGTTTCTAAACATGATCATCAATTACCCACCTTTCTAACAGCAATTCAATCACATTCGAACATAACACTATGTATCAGAAAATTAAATCACAATTACTTCCCGATGCGTGGAATCAAATGAGAAAATACGAGTTTCTGACCATACTGAACATGTAAACGATGAAAATTGATAAGTCCAACCACATCAGTATCATAAGGTAAGTATTAAAGACATCTTTATAACAAAGATTTTAAGGTCGATTTTCGTTGAGCATTATTGCTAATAATGTGAGGTTGGTTGTACATAACTATCCGTCTGACTGCTCATAAATCTATAACAGGTAATTTCATCGGAAATTTCCAAGTGTTTTCACTGTTTATTGAAAACGCTAACAAAATAATGACGGGTCTAACGTTTGCCTCCAACACTTTACCTAGCTCTCTCCAAGGCTAGATTTTATTAAATCTGGAGTTATGGTTCCCTCTCGGCGACTTGAAATGATCTCAATCGATAAGCAGATTGCAGGGAGCCGGACCGGGACTGATGAAGGACTTTCATTACATATATAATTTGTAGAAACTGTTAGTTTAAGATAAACTGAAGAAATATATTATTTGTATCTATAACTTTAAATGCGGAATAAATTAAGACAGTCACGTCAGTTTTGAAAGTTTAGGAAATAAGTTAACATTAATAATTTTTATTTCTTTATTTTTATTCGCGTTTTAATTACTTTGAATGGCTTAATGACTAGGAAGTTAATTTAAGATAATATCATAACATTAAGTGATATTCATTGAAAATTAAATTTATAATTACAGTTGTCAAAATTCTTAATATTCTTCTCCCGTTGAGAAGTGAAATTCCTAAGGGCGTTAAAGGTGGTAAAAATCGCATGACATTAAATGTGTGGAAATGCCATTTGTTTTCGATAAGTCCCGTGACTTAAGCTTGTCATTTCCATACATTTGAGCGATTAGATCGACTTTGACTACATTTTTTTTTCATTTAAATATCATAATTATACCAGAAATCAAATTCTAGAAAATCACACTATTTACATATGAGCTTTATATGCATTCCAATATTGCTGAATAGACAAAGAGTGCTATAATGTGTTGTGACGTCATTATTTATATCTTCTTACTAAACATGCGGATTCCCCATAAGATCGTTTTCCGAAAAAGAGATAGAACATGCGTCATCGTCTAACTTCAAAAGCTTTTTTAATCGTGAATATATTGTTGATGTTTTTTTTTAGTTTTACTTTTATAAATAGGTAGGTAGGTTTTACTTAAATATACGACTTTTTATCATACTAGCTTTTTCTCGCGTGGGATTCAGTTATCGAGGCAAATTATAGCCTACAGCCTTCCTCAATAAGTGTCAAACAGTGAATGTTTTTTTTTAAATCGAACCAGTAGTTCCTGCGATTAGCGCGATCAAACAAACAAACTCTTCAGCTTTATAATATTAGTATAGAAATGCATATTTCAATAGTGGTTAATTTTCATTGGGCTTGAACAACTAATCTGATTAAGGTACATTATTTACTCACAAAGTTTCATCAATGCCTGTCAAGGAATAATGAATCAGTACGATTTCCATTGATTTATCGAGTTTTATACCTATTAAGGAAATCGGTGGGCTGTGTCAGTTTCGAAAGCTCGTAGGCTTTTAATGTTCTTGTATTTCAATGCAATTATATCAATAGTTGCGTAAATTAACGTATTATTGAATCATAGCAGACGATCAATCGCACGTCTGAAAACGTTTAGCGAATATGAATCTTAAAACTTTGTATTAAGACGTCAGTTTTAGAGTTAATGGTGATATGTCTAATTCTATTAAAAAGGAAATGTCGGCGTTTTGATTACGTTTTGTTAATTGCCCGATAATTTAGGTTAATGCTTTTAAACAGTGCACGTGGGATCGATTACATAAATTATGCTATCAGTCATAATTGATCTGATCGGTCGAAAGGGAAACTTATTTAGAGGTGTGTAAATGATTTTCGATTTAATAATAGTTATGAGTTGGTAGGTATACTACTCGTGACAAATATATGAATTCGGCAAATATCTAACCAAATATATTAATAAGAACCAGTTTTATTTAATTTTATACTCCGTTGCATAATTGCATTGCATTACAAATGCCATAATGACATATGTCAGTTTTGACATTTGTACTTATCAATTTAACTTCCAGGATTAAAAAAAGACTGTTAGAGCAGACATCAATTATACTAGCAACATCACTGAATCTCAAAACAAAAGTGTCTCGTCTTGATATAATACAAACATTGAGTCAAAGTGTATTATATCAATTCCACTTAGGTATACACATACTCATATAATTTGTATCTTAGATATTACTTTCCATATGATCTATTTAATTATTCTAGCTTCCACTAATTATAGAGCTACAGATGACTGGCATTATAAAAGATCAAATCACTGTGACAGTTTCGCCCCCTAACGGATATTGTTAATTTTAATTAATCTTTTGACAGCTGTTCTTTGGCCGCTGTATCTTGGCAAGGCTGAAAAGCGATACAAGATATTGCCGTCTCTTTCTCACCCACCGTTTATATGTACTTGCATCTCACGCAAACAGTCTTGTATCTCTATTCAGATTCGCCAAGATTCGTCGGCCATAGAACTCTCATGCATTTCACAAGATTTCTACATCACTCTAATTAATGTGTTATCGGATACCGTTTGAATGGGATGTAGTCTCATACATGGCCATTCAGGTTGTATGTAATACCTAATTAGAGCCTGTTTTCAATGGATCGTTATAATGATCGTGTGGGACGTACCTTTGTTTGATGTTCAGCTAATTTCAATGCTTTGATAGGACCTTTTGATTACTGCTAATGTGAAATGAAACATTGGTCTGAGTTAATTGCCAAGTTTCTCTATAACAAAGGTGGGTTTGTATTGATCAATAAAATTAGCTTTTAATAGCTTCGTGACGAAAAGTAACCCGCCATTTTGAGTCTCAGATTAATTTATTATTAATTTTTATTAAGATATATTTACTTTCGAATGAATAAGTAAGCAGCAATTTATTTGTTAATCAATTTGATAATTAATTATTCGTAATTTGTAATATTCATGAATTATTTAGCAGTTTATAATTTTGTTTATCATAAAACTCGCGCTTAAATTGGCACCTTCTAAGAAATGTTATCTTAAAGGTTAATCATTGAGGTCGTTACCCGTTCTAACCGAAAATGGACGATTAAATATAATCAGCCACGTTTTGGTCATTAGACAAGATGTGTAGTGTAGATCATTAAAAAAATAAAAAAATGTTTTTAAAATAAAAATTGTCTTGACTTATCCAATTATTTTCATCTTAAATGAAATGATTACCTAAGTACCTACCTACTGGCTAACTGCATAAGTGTTAACAACTTAATAGTTCTTTTATAAAAGACTGGTCACTTTAAAATTGTTAAACCTTGTTATTAAATTGTTCGTCCAATTTTGGACCCGACCAAAGCTAAAACTAAATTGATCATACCTTTATAAATAACACTTTATTTATAAAAATGATATAGTCATTACCCAACTTCAAAACTGCGAGCCTCGAAATTAACTACTTAGGTAGTTTTCTTTGTAGCTGACTTACTGCCAATGTGGGCTGTACATTATTGAAAATGTTTTTTTGCTTAAGGATTACACACACTTGGAAACTTCTAGTATGGTTAGTTCATAGGATTTCACTTTCGAGCCTAAAGATTCCCACAATTTGTCTAGTTATCATGTGTACAAAGACTAACGGGCTAATTAATCGTGGACGTTGGAAAGTCCGTATAGCTTTCAAATGATGGCTTGCTGTGCATGCGATTAGATATCCAATCGGAACGTCTGAAGCCCTAACCTATCTTAATACGTGTTTCTTATTTATTGCTCATTCAGTATAGGCTAAGTTTATGGTTACCTACAAGGAGATGCAAAACTCGACCTTACGTGGTTCAGTCACTCACTTAAATCAAAATATTTGAAGTATTTTCTTGTGATCGTCATTTGTTTTCAATATTTTGACACGTCTTGCATTCCAAAGATGTTCAGAGTATTATTGTTTGTCTTTTGTTTTATTACGTCACATAATAAACAAGTGATAAATAAGATAAGTAAGATATGAAAGCTAGTTTTGTTAGACTGAGAGAAGAGTTTAATTAATACAGGATGTATCTACTTGAAAGGGTTTTGTAAGTTAATTTGTATTGAGTACAAACGAGGTGCTTTTAAGAGTTGCAGGGTTAAATGTGTTAACTGAGTAAAATGGGATGATAATAAATGCAGGGCTTGATGATTGTTGCTTTTAATATTTTACAGATTAAAGGTATCGATCGATTGTGATAAAATAAATGATTTGAAAGCTGTTTTTATGTAAAAATACACGAATGCGGCACAAGATTTTACAGCGTAAAATCTCAGTCTCAGTCTTCAACTAGGCAAAATTGCCAGACAATTCAAAACCAAAAATCATCTATTTCAAATTAAGCTACTATGTAGCACTTTTTTAACGTTCTGTTATTTCTAGACAGCACCCGGATTCGAACCCTGCTTAACCCCCAGTGTACAAAAGACTGGAAGGACACCAGTCTTTTGTCATTGAAAGCTCTTAAAACTTAAAAAATAGTACCTTATTTCCGCGTTTAGATAAATATAGGTATCTAGTGATTTCTTTTGATGTCTTTAAATGGTTATACTACGTATCCGGTTCGGAAGCATAACGAATCGGTTTCAACTAAATGTCTATTAATAGAACTAGCGACAAACAGTCTGGTGTTCTGAACAAAAAGTTTGAGTTTTTAATGCAAGCATTATTAACTATCTTTGAGGAGACTTAAAATAGTCTCGTTTTAAATGGAGCTGCGTTTTTATTTAAAAAAAAATTGTTTATAAGGACCTCTGTAACAATCGTTCTAGGAGTTAACAACTAATCAAGTCTTAGATTCCATAAACTAAGTAGTTCTATAAAGTTTTTTAATTTGCAACAAAAAAATATATTTATTGATACTAAAGACACGGTACCTACGTAATTCTTAACTCAACAATGGTTAAACATGCTAACTAATGGTTTAAACTTCGTTAGAACGCGTTTATTCATCAACTTTAACTATAACAATTAATGGTTAATTAATTAACTCGCGAAATTATTTGATACTCAAACAGTTGTAGAGAAAAACACGTTTTGAAACCATTAGTTAGCATATTTAACCTTTGGTTGAGTTAACTCGGGTTCAAAAAACTGGGGCTTACGAAGTTATAATGAACAGTGGCCTCGTAACCACCCAATTGTAGGTCCATTACATGACACAATACTACCAAAAAAAAACCTTATATAAACTCAATCCGGTACTAAAGTAAAGCTCTTCACGTCAATCACAAAAAAGACTTAACTTAGAGGTCAGTTATGTAATAGATAGAAAAATAATAATTAAAATAATATGACAATCATATTTGTAATGCGCCCGTTTAGATGTTCCTACGATGAGTATTTCTCGGCTGTCATCTTATGGTGTTTGGACGTCAATCAATAAATTCTAAAACAATATGATAAATGATCGATAACGAAGCAGATTGGTAGTATTCATTTGTTTATAAGTGTTCATTAAAAAGTTTTATATGTCACTCAGTTAAAGAATAACATAAACTATTGTAAGTATTACATGCCAGTTAGTACGTATTTTCAATGACGTACTTTTTATATTTTCGTACGTCATATATTACTGAATAAGGAAAGATATTTATAGCCAATAAATAAGGACTTGTTTTGTAGGAACCGCGACTACTGAATTGAAATAAATTATACTCATTGCAAATCACATTAATTTAATTATTTTAACCAATATTTAATAAAAAGGTTTTATTTGTCACATAGATATTTTTTTAAAGTACGGTAAAATATTGAAGACAAATAAGTACTTGCTATTTATAACTCATTTTAAATCCATACACATTTTAAAGAATTAACATGATATAGACTAGCCTTACATATATATATACGTAAAAAATAAAATAAAAAATATTATTAGTAATTATGATCATAAGTATTGGGCCAGCGCCATCTCTCGGACTTCTAAATTAACACATTGTTAATCAGAGTCGGTGAGGCCAACCGTAAGGTAGGTTCACTAGATGTCGCATACGTCGCCCTATAAAGACGTCATAAGTAGAAGGAGAAATTTAAACTTCCAGGCAGTGACCTCGGTAGCTTAGTTGGTAAAGCGACTGGCGCGTCAAGCCAGTGGTCGCAGGTTCGAGTCCTGCCTGAGGTTTAAGTTTTTCCTTCTACAATTTGTATTTAATTACAATTATTAGTAATTACTTAACGATCTTGAAAAAAATAACTAATTGTAATTTCGAAGTGTTAAATGTTGTCACACTTGTAATAAAATCGAAGGGTTATTGACCTTCAGTCGAGTGTCCCATCGGTTTCTGCTACGGTAGAAAACATTCGCTATGCATCAACGAAGACGGGATGTAGTGTCATTTTGTCAAGTGCCACGGCACAAGATAGGAGAGCGTGGCGATGTTGCACGTATGTATATTATTTGACTGCTTTTAAGATTACTTGAAGGTAAAGGTCTTTTGCGGTACAGTTACAATGCCCTACGCACATGATTAAGTATGAATACAAAGATGACATTAAATTATACTTCATTTTACTTAGAAACCAATCGATTTTATGAAAGTTCTTATGGTAATTTAGGAGCGAAAGCGACCAAATTACTGTACGGTAAACTAGAGCAATTATAAAATAAAATTTCAAACAAATAGTATATCCATTTTCTTTGTTGGAAACTCGTCTTCATTCTCGAAAACATGAATGGAAGCTTGCAAAAAACTCGCGCCCGCTTATAACTTAAATTCAACAAGACGAGCGTATTTTTAATTTAGCCGTCAGTCAAACAGTTTCCTTTGTAATATGACCTTAAAATGGGTATAATTACAAGACCAGAGGTTAGCTTTAATAGTGGTTTTGTTAACTTTAGTAATTAAGCAGTTGATATGTAGGCGTTAAACTGAACGTTAGTGCATTCAAAGATTCAAGTACATAGTTATGTTTGAAAAGCTGTTTGACTTATAAACTTAGCTTATTAAAATAAAAGTTATTTGAGGGTAGGTAGGTACTACTGATTACAAGTGTCATTTGTTTTGACGGGCCTGTTGGTCTAGTGGTTAGTGACCCTGACTGCTAAGCCGGAGGTAGTGGATTCGATTCCCACCTAAGACATTCATTTGTTCTGTGTCTGGGTGTTATTTATCTGTAATATGTATGTATTTAGAAATATATAAGTATGTTTATCAGTCGTTTGGTCACCATAGTAAAGGCTCTGCCTAGTTTGGGATCAGATGGCCGTGTGTGAGTTGTCCCAAGATATTACATATTCTTATATTTTAAGCAGTCTATCAAGACTCTTTAAAATAACCATTAGTTGGTACCTATAGTTAACTTTTTTCCTTAATTAATTTCAATTACTATAAAAGAAAGAAATAAAAACAACTTTATTCCCGTCACATGTGACGCCTAAAAAGAAGAAAAACAATAATAATAACAACAACTTCTAAAAATGTTAGAGGAACATAATACCTACGTCACATCAATCGCTCAGCATGTGGTGAGATTCGATACTCCAGCGCTGGTTTTCAGCGATGGCCGGCATAACATCTTTATTGACTTCTCGCCTATCTTTCTTTCACCTGTGGTTACTTGGGTGATAGATAATGATCAGTCGTACAGCACTGATACAGTCTTTACAAACATAGAAGTCCACATCAAATTCTAGATTCTATTAAGATTATATCCATTTATATGTATGTAGTATTTTTTGTCTTCCATGCAATATTAAATGTGCATTACTTTTGTTTCAGGTATGATTACATTGCAATGCGATAAGACTTAAAACTACCTCTCGTGTAAGTATAACTTACCTAAGCAAACCTTAGCTAATTTTTTTTTATACCCAATACCGACTGTTTCATATAAATTGATTTATCGTACTGAATGTGTCGTCAAAGTAGGTATATAAGAAGGAAGCATTTATATGAGCAGTTTAAACATATCAGCAAAATTTTCTTAAAATCAAAATAGATTAATATTTTAACCTCAGGCAGGACTCCAATCCTCGAATCTACTGGTTAAACGCGGTCCACCCAGAGTCCATTTTTTCGTTAGAGTGACTTCTCAAGCCTAGGGCACCGCGTGCCGACTGTCCGCCTAGAGTCCTGTCAGAGATTCATATTTAATCCTTTCGATTTGACAATTTGTATTTAATAACAAGCAGGCAAAAATGTATGTCTATAAAATGAATAACATGAAAATAAATATTAATAACAGTAACTGTTATTTAATATTCATGGTTTTCATTGATTTTACGGTCTATATATCAAACTAGCGCAACTACAATCCGATAAGCCATCAGTCCATTGTATAGCCGCACATTATCCTTTACGAATACTACAAAAGCGTACATTTGTATCACTGGTCAATTTTGGGCTAATTGATACGTGTGAACAGCTCTACTATAGTAGTTAAACAGACTAGAACGTGAAACTGTTAACGATTTTGATAGAATTCGTGCTATTTGTGTTTTGTTTATGACGTGTTCGAGTAACAATGGTAGATGTTACGTTAAAAGTTTTCAATTTTTGGCTGTGGTTAACGTACAACATGCTCAAATAATACAGGATATACGAGTAGTAATATTATTAAGTTTAAGCCGTTTTTTTGACTTTGAGATCATTTATGCAAAGATATTTTTCAACCTAAATACAATAATTAACAATTATACAAATAAATAAGCTTTAAACTCTTACTTTCAAATTAATCTTTATTAGATAATGTCTGTACTCGATACACTAAAACCGTTATTATTCCTCGAACGACTACCGGCGTGTCCTTTTACGGTCTGTAGTAAACACTCACGTCCTGCCAAGTGCACTTCTATCAATATTTGTAACAGTTGTTTGAGTATAGTATTTATACGATCGATAACGAGCAGAAGGTTTAGATGCATGTACACTTACAAAAAGCGAAGGACTATACTATGAGAATACCACTTACAAATGTAATTCGAAAAGAAAATCTTAAACAATGATTAATTATTATCTAATTTGTACATCAATCGTTTATATATACGACGTGTACCTCGAGAAGATTATGGCATTTATAAAAGATTGTGTCTCATTTTCCAAGCCCTTATCTTTTCTTTGAATACTATACCTATATGTTGCTGTAAGTCTTTCTCAGAAAAGAAAGTATGGGCTACTTACCGTAGCCAGGCTATTTTGTTTACAATATAGACCGATGCAATAGACCTTCTGTAAAATATTATAGGTACGGTATACCCGTCCCGTCTCTCCCACGGGGGCGTGGGAACTCTGGATGCGAGAAACGAGATCTCTCGCCACGATTGTTTGTCGACAATATAACGCTTGTCATGCGATTAAAAAGTCGCATCGGACACTTGACTTCCAATTGTTTCGAATTGTTCGACGTATGAAATAAACGTATGGAGATTAAATTACAGATGCGTAGATCTGTTATTATTTTGTTCTGTGTAATTTGTCTTAGGAAATACATGTAATTTTACTTTCTACGAGTGGGATGCTGCAATAATACTTAATTCAGACAGATCGGATATCTGTTTCACTGTTTGTTAGAATGTAAGAGCAATGTACGTAATTGATTACGCAAAATAAATGTCCTGAGGATATATAATTTAACAACAAACAAAACATAACTCTCATTTGAAGTGATAAAATTGCTTATTTTACAAAGATTAATTGCAAAGATAAATAATTCTTGGAATCCTGCAACTCAAGCATTCTACTGTGATAAGTGTTTCCTACCATACGTAACATATTATTCCCACCATTATGGAGACAAGACGACATACTACAACAAATAAAATGCCCCATCCCATTGTTTACATGTAACTAGCTCCATAAAAACTAGCCGAAAGAAAACAAAAATAAATCAAGCAGGACGTTCTTAACATGTTCAAAACAACGTGGACTTGTTCCGTATTTAGTTGGTTAATGAGGATCTGTAGGAAGCAGGGGTGGGGCAGAAATCGAACACGTGTTGTCTCACTTCCGTCACACTGTTTATGCTTCAATAGTCGAAGTCTGTCTTTGGCTGAACAGATTCTTGTGCTGGCTTGAAATCGCCTTTGAACTGTGGTCTTAGTTCATACCCAAAAGAAAGGGGTGACTTTAGTGTTGTACAAATGAAAGTGTAATAATTGGGTGTAATGAAATAAATACTGGTAAATAAAATTGTGAGAGAGTTAAATGGCTTCTAAGACAAAATGTTCAGAATATTAATGACAAACTTAAGTATTATCTTACTACATTTATACGCTCATAAAACGTACCGCCAAAGTGCAGCTCTTGTTAGCAGTGAGAAAAATGTCTGAGATGATGTAAGTTATTTTGAACATGTTTTAACACAACTTAATTAGCGTTTCTTCACATTCACACGGGAATAAAGAAAGTTACCTTTTCTTCTAAACACTTATTACAGTAATGCATCATCAAAAATTAATCAAATTTTAATAACTATTGATTAACAAAGTCGGGTCAATATTATAGTTTCTAAAGTCAAACATAGCAATGATCTTTCAACCAATATATTAAATGCGGAAATGCTTAATGGCTGATTTCCTCTCGAATTAATAATAAACTCATAAAGACGTAATATCCATCAATTATGTAATGTTAGAGTGACCTAGTTATATCAGCAAAATAAAACATCAATTTGAAATTGAAAATTTCCTACTGCTCGGCAAAGATCTTGTCTGAAAGCTAGTCTAAGTCTAGAGTAAAGTCTTCTATTTACTTCAGACTATTTTTGTACTGACTCCCTCCCCTGCTTCTCGACTTGCCCTCGAATAGCAAAACCCAATAATAATAATAGAAAACTGTACCTTCCTGAAATTAAAGAAGCCCGTTTTAATCTTAAAGTTTATTTTATAGGTGAACGCAACAGAACTAGCATATCAGTTCACGATCGTGAACTGATGACATCAGTTGGCTACTAATTACTGGCATAACCTTAGTGTTAAATGACTAAATAATACTAAATATCAACATTAAAAGTTACATTGTTCTCACCGTACCCACATAACCCTATTCGATGTTGTATTTATTACGATTGTAGTACATTATATTTAAAGCCAGGGACTGAACACAACAGTATTGGTGTGACTGTGTATTACACAAGACACTATTAATAATAAGTCCTTAAACTTATTTAAGCTTTCTTATTTTTTTGTGGCGAAGCTATTAGCCTCCTGTGACCTTTGACAGCTTCCCAGGATAAGTTTTATAACTCTGAGCTTAAAGTAGCTTTACTGAATGTTAATCTCCTTGTTTAATTTATATATTTTTTGCAACTCGTCTTATTATGGAAACCACAAAAAACAGTTTTTTTTTATAAATATCACAATTTTATTATTTATTTATCGTGAGGAAACCAGGATTCCACAAATAGTGACCAATGCTTCCTTCTCTATAAGGGAAAGGCCTGATCCCAGCAGTAGGACATTTATAGGCCGGTATTATTATTTCTTTACCTACAGTTCATACTAAATGAATAAAATACTAATAAAATGATATAATAATAATAATACCGGCCTATAACCGTCCCACTGCTGGACACAGGCCTCTTCCCATATAAAGAAGAAACTAGCATTGATCACCAATACTAATACATAAGTTTATTTTCCATCGCGATTTATGAGACAATAATATATCTGATCCAGTAACATCATTCTTTCAAGCGAGACTTTTGTTGATTTTGTGAACAAATAGTTACAATTCACGAATACATGTCAAGGGTGTATCGCGTGAGTACAGTTCGTTCCGAATTGTTTGTTTGACCTATTCTTCAATGTACCTCAGTACAAGTGAATACCACGGTAATGTGAATAATGAATAATGTACACGAGTGTACACTGTTTGCTTAAGCTTCTTTTGAACTACTTATCGCAGTAAGCTTACTCGAAGTAAAAAATACTGGTTTCATTCTGCGAAGTGATTAGTAAATAATATGCTCTCTACGAAAAGATAAATTCGCCAAACGCATAGTACCATGACAATTATCTTTATAAATTCAACTTAGCCTACCGCGGTCCACTGATGGACACAGACCAAGTTGTGCCACGACACCCGGTCCTCCGCCTTCCTCAGTGGGTTACCAGGAACTGGGGCCGTGGGTTATGGCGTGCAATTATGGAGTATTCGTTGCGCTAGTCACCACACTGGGCAAGCGGGCTGTGACCGGAGATTTGTATTTGTTCTTTAAGCTCTTGTCCATTCTCTTTGTTTCTAAATTACTGAGTCGCCTCTTACGACACCCACGAGTAGACAGCTGCTATCACCTAACTGCCCTTTTCTCGTTTATATGGGGTCGGTGCCATTCGTCACTATAACTCGTCGTCGTAGTTTTCACTACTCTCTTTCTCACGTCATCCTCTTTTAAACATTCATGTATACGCCATGCAACAGGTATTGGAATAGTGTTGTAGCATGAAACGTAAACAAACATTTCAAACTTTCAAAACTTTTAATAAGGATAGTAATATTGTTTTCTGAGGTTTACGCGAATGTTAGACATTGAAATAAAACTACTTTTAAACGGATTCTATCAAGGTTTATTTTGTTTTTTGTTCCCGACGTTTCGAAGCCTTTGAACGTACAAATAATTGATAAAATAAATATGAAGGTAGATCGAGCAACATCTCTTTTCAAGATAAATACCACCTCAGTCCAGTGATCATGACACCTGCAAAGGTCGGGAACTAAAATCAAAATGAACCGCGATGGAATCCTTTTAAAAGTAGAGTTATTTCAAGGATAGTAATTTTAAACAGCTTTGATACTATCCTACGTGATGAAGAATATATGTTACCATGCACCGGTAAAGACGTTTTTGTTAATACTGCATTACGCGATATATATAAGCTTTGAAGCTAATTTAAATACTAAATACCTGCGAACATTTCTTGATTATAGAAAGCAAATTGGTTTAAAATTACTATCATTAGCGCTGTTAGTGATAAACTTATATTATGTTATGACTTCAATTTATAGTGATAAGTTGAGAGTAATTTAATTTACTGCCTAGGTTTATTGTTGCGAATAAGAACTACGTATTTTGTGCTAGAAAATTATATTCAACGTTTATTCGTCTTTTGTTATATTCCTATGTTTTTTTATTAGGCACACACAAGTTACGAACAATTAAAGTTGGATACAATTTTTGACTGCACGGATAGCCGAGTGGTATAGGTCACCACGCTAATTACCACTGTGCGCGACGTGCTGCGGGTTCGATCCCCGCATGGGACAAGTATTTGTGTGATCCACAGATGCTTGCTCCAAGTCTGGGTGTTCTTTGTGCATGTGATTTGAATGTTTGTGAAACCCCCGGGACACAAGGATTAAATTCCTTAGTGCGGGCGTCGATTAAAAAAAAATATCTATTTTTTCTTTTACTTCAGTCTCTAAGTATTCTAAATTATATAAATGGTGATTGATGCTTCGCAGCTTAATTTGATATTTTTTTGTACTTATTATCCATAAGTGCAATAATAAGTTACAAAAAAATAACCAATGCGTAGAATGTCTATAATACTTACCACACCATGTTCCTTAGAATCCATTTTCAAAAACCGCGATTTACCGTCAGCCATTTTGTATCGCACGGCCGTTGACCTGTTAATCATGGCGGAGACGAATAGTCAGATTTATGAAGCGATTTCAATCCTACGGCCTTGTGGTAGTACGGTGGTCATTTCGCTCTTTGCTGTCGACAAATTACAATGATATCACGTACCGGGACCCTATTTGAGAGTCATAAGCGATAAGCACCTTTATATAAAGTTAAGTAAAGGCGGAAATCGCGTCTATTGATTTGATTGGTGTTAACTCCATATAATTTTGTGTTGTTTTGTTACTTTGGACTGTTGGTTTATTGTTGAGGTTATGTTATAGTCATAAATTCAAATCAATTACAATTTCTGTTACTTATACAAATTAAGTTACATTTGATATACAAGGCAGATAGCGTCAAAGGCGCGGCCTCATAATGCACATTCGTAAATTTACACAATAAAGTTTAAAAGTGTGAATTTCGGGGCGCGCCGCACTTGAGCTAATTAAGTGCAAGTTCGCATGTTCTGGTTAATTAATGACAATTAACAACGTTTGCTTAAGAGTGGTTTAAGTGAGCTTAATACGTAATAATAAAATTACATTTACCGCATTTGAATTTCGATGCCCCGCTATGCTTAACACGGATGATATCTATGTAGTACATAAACTAAAAAAACGCTACAAAAAATTTGGCCAATCATGTGTAAATATCGTCCGAAACTTATAAATTTTTCCGTCCAAATACGACTTTATATGAGTGACCGGCAAAATAGTGAAGTAATATTAAAAGTAGCCAAACAAACCACTAATCCAGGGGTGCATAACATTAATACCTTCTCAAACAAAGCCGGTAAAGCGGCCACAAACTTAATATCCTTGATATAATTCACGGGCACGCTTTCAGGCTAATCTGATTATCTAGAGCGGCTAATATGGCCTGCGGTGCCTGTGGCGGCGGCTCCGATAATATATGTGCCATTGATTTCGTTCTATGTCAATTGGTCGGTATTAATGCCGGTTACTTGATATATGGAGACGACCATTAGGTTGCAAACCACTGGCTTACAATCTCTTGCTGAGCAAATTTAACTTGTATAAGACTGCTTGGAAGCAATTGTCTGATTTTCATATGACCAATAATAAATATTTGAAACCTTAAGTTCATAATATAATCAATATATGCTTGAGTAATATTATAAACTAGCTGTACCCGCGACGTTATTCGCGTTCATCAGTGTTTTATAATAACAAGCTAAAATAAAGTTTATGTAATAAATGATTATTAAATCCTAGACGACCTCCGTGGTCGAGTGGCGTACACACCGGTTTAAAGATGTCGCCAGCTCTGAGGTCACTGTTCGATCCCCGGACGGGACAATGTAGAAAAACAAAACAATTTTCTACATCGTCTCGGGTCTGGGTGTTTGTGGTACCTTCGTTGTCCCTGGTTCCATAACACAAGTGCTTTAGCTACTTACTTTGGATTTGGATCAATGTATGTGATGTTGTCCACATTTATTTATTATTTATGTTTATAAATAAGCTGAAACACGAGTGTCAAGTGAAAATAAATGTCAAGGGTTGACCCTCGGTCAATCATCATGGCTGACTGAATATTATTAGCTAATCTAGTGCGTTTTTTCACGACATTTCCAATTCTATTGCAATAATATTTCTGTACACAAGGTTGATTTAACTTCGCAAAATACAACATTGGATCAATTGTCATGACAAATACAGTTTACAGTATCTTGGGATTCCCACCAACATCGATTCTAAGTAAATACACATATTTCAAGTAAATATACTGAGGCGCTACAGTCGACCACAGAAGTACTAAGCGTACACAAGTACACAATGAAGTTAAAAGCGTCTTTATGTCAAAGTATTAAGAATGGTTTTGGTATATCACTTTTACAGTAACCGTGTGCTTTACCGCACTAAGGTTTCATTCACCTCAGCAATAAAACTCGCGAAGTATTTACGACGGTAATGTAGAAATAAATAGGTCATAATTAGAGACTCCATTAGTCGACTGGGGTCAATGACCAGCCCCCTGTCCCTTAAATCAAGGTGCGATAATTGTTCTTTAAAAATTGCTTTCGTATTTATTCTTTATCGAAGAAATAGGGGAGCGTAATTGCTTTTAAGGATTTGTTTCTGACAACCCTATGAATTATTGTAGGGAAAAAAAACGGGCATAGAAGAGATCGTATGCTGATAATGCGGTGTAAACATGTATCGTTTTAACATACACGTACATTTATATAACAAAGAGTTTTTGAACTGTCTTACATGGCACATCGCAATTTCTGTAAAAATAAAAAAAAAGTAGTTCACGTACGCTAAAATGTGTAATTTCCAATGAAAAGGGCGTTTGACTTGCGTTCATGTGGGTGCAGGTTCGAATCTCACCCATTATACTACCGCCGTGAACCCACTTGTAATATAAGCAATTTAGCTTAGCACGAAGGGTTAACAAGAATACTAGTACATAATTCAAACACGTTGCCAGTAAGCTTTTTATAAAAAGGGAAAAATATATTTTGAAATGTTCCATATTACCTTTATTTATTCTAGTGAAGTACACCGCACCTTTGGTCGCACAATTCATCACCATACAGTGTGAACAAGTTGCACCGTAGACCGCATGAGTTAAAACAGCGAATCGTCAAATTCAACCTTACCACTAGGTAATAAGGTGTTGTAAATAACAAAGTGTTTTTATACACGTGTTTTCCAATGTCCCAGCGGATACTTTTAGTATTCATAGTGTCGCGTGTACACAAAAAAAGTTGCGAAACATCCGTTCTCTGACGTTGGGGCAAAAAAACATATTAAGTCCCACGGGACAGATATGGTAATCGTAATTTTTAAATAATTTTTTTTGTTAAAAAATATAGTGAACTAGCTGCCCGGACAGACTTCGTTCTGTCAAAAGTAAATTAATTAAGGTAATTCCCGAGTTTAGGAAAATCTTTCTTTTTTTTTTAATTATTATTTATGTTTTACACCTTTTAAACCTTACCTGGACTTCCACAAACATTTCAAAATCAAAATCAGCTAAATCGGTTCAGCCGTTCTTGAGTTTTAGCGAGACTCACGAACAGCAATTGATTTTTATATATATAGATTTAGATTTCTAATGTTGAAAGAATTTTTGAAATCAGCACGGAGTTTATTCATTACAAACATACACACACACACACACAAAAATACAAATCTTTCTTCTTTATAATATTAGTGTAGATGTCTGCCACAACCGTGGATCTCGATTTTTATTTTTATACATATTGTCTTATATTTAATACACATTTTCATTGTTCCAATTTCAAATGACTACAATCAAGCCAAGGATCCAAGCCTAGCAGTGAAACATTTATCAAAATACTTTATTTTTTCTTGTGTGTTTGTCAATTTAAGTTCAATAACTAGACTTCCTCGTTGGTCTAGTTCACGTTCACGAGGCCTCGGGCTCGTATCCCAGGTTGGGCCAAGAATTATTTATTTATTTACACACACATACAACTATTATTACAGGTTCTTACAACATAATGCAATATCATATGTACACATAAAATACTAGTAACTTAGTTTATAAATTAAACTAAACTAAACAATATCTCTTTAGAAATTCTCAGTAGAGCTTGGAGTAGAAGTGAGGTGGTGAACCCCCGTGCCACGGAAAGCATGTGAAACTGATCTATCTACGATTGTGTCGGTCTGCCTTCTAATCGGTCCATGTGAGTGTGTGAAGGCACAGTAACTGCACCTGTGTATGCCCAAATACTTATTCGCTATAATATGTCCTGCTGAGATCTGCCGTCGAAGCCGAAATGCGGTCTAGAGATTATTATGACTAATAGCTAAGACTTAGGTTGTCATCTCTCCATTTAGCAAAATAGATTTTTGTGTCGGTAAATTCTCTCAATAACAGAAACAATCATTCTTAACCGTCACAATACAGCCGTTGTTTTCCTATTCATTTCGATATTTCTCTAGGAAGTATGTTCACGACCAAGCATAAAACCAGTACAATAAACTCTTGTAAACCGAAAATAATTCGTACTTAGTGCTATTTTAGGCCATAGGGCGTGTATAGAACGACGGCATAAAATTGCTTTTACTCCATTGATTTCTAGCGAAGCCGGTGGGGACACACCTTATACCATGACAACTATATCGCCTCGCGTACAATGGCCTCGATGTATTAACACGTTATTTAAAGAAAGCTTTCTATAAACTAAAGGTTCATGAATTCAGTACCTATTGATTTCTAAACAACAAAGGTGATTTGTATGGAACGACTTCATTTTAGGAACTCGATTGTGTTTTGTCTGTGATTCAATTAAGAAAAAAAACACCCGCAGATACTTACCTGCAATAATAAAAAAAAATTCATTACAACCTATTTGAGCACAAATAAAAGTAAAACAGCAAAACTGGCCACAAATGAAAAAAAAATACATGACGTTTTAAAATTCGAATTCTTCAATAAACACAACTGCAAAAGTATTATTTTTATTTTACTTGATGTAAGATTAAAGGAATACCTAATAAATACAAAAATAACTTAATTCTATTATAATCTAGGTAGTACTAAAAGGGAGTGTTTAATCTATACATGCCGAGGTACCTACCATATCGTTACTATAACTCTTTGCGGTGTCTCCCTAGCAACAAGTATTAGCATACATGTGTGTTTTACAATACTAATGCTGCCACGCGAGTCGGCCCTAAGTCACGCGACCCCACTTAACAGGTGGCCAGGGTGTTACTTTTGGTACGAAGCATAGACTATAGAGGTAACGAATACATACTCGGTATTTAAATAGTATTTATCTGTATTATAAATACCCACACTTTTATGAATTATTATTCTGATCTGATTTAGGGTTAAAAAAACAAAAGTGCATGTACTTCTTCATGTTCTAAATGTTATTCTTCTGTATATTTATGTTATTTTCATTGCAATGCAAAGTCAGTTATAGCTACAGAGCAAGTTTTAGCTTTTACATTCGCAAAAAGAATAAAACATTTCTGTCCATATCAATGAAACCAAAATGAGGTCGGCGGCCATTAACCTGCTTATAATATGATTTGTGGCCTCATTACCTTTGATATATTTTCATTGGTACTACAACACGCAAAGAACATTCAACACTTACACTAATGCGATATAAATTTAGTTAGTTAAGTTATATTTATATGGAAACAGTTTCTCCTTATGTCATGCAGTTTGCAATAGTTAAAACAATTTATAGACTTACAAAATTTGCAAATTTATTCAAAAAAATCTTACTTTAATATCAACGATCTTTATGCAAAAATTCAATAGAAATTAGTACAGTAATTTGTGAGGTCGACGTCTTCAGACGGACGCACAACTTTTCGATACCATACTTGTTGTTTTTCGCTTACACCGAATATAGACTACTCATCCACCAGAGGGTTCCCCTAATATTAACAAGTCGGGTATCAAAAACCATAATCAAAAGATCGTATCTATTCACAAACTAGTTCATCGTACAACGGAACTACACTTTGAACATGAATATTCTTATTTTTCTACGCATTTCACTCACTTATCAAATAATAATAACAATGCTTTATTATTATCAACTTTATTTCAAAAACATAAGGATTCATTTTGTTTGTATTGCTCACGTGAAATATGATTCTAAAATAAAAAGTCGACGAAATTGCTGAACAGTTTTCTTAAAGGTTATATCGCCACTTAGGTTTTTGCTTAAGCCTTAATAGCAATGAACAGACGTTAAATAACTAGTTAATAGTATAATAACAGGCTCAAGTAATTAGAACTAGACAAGTAAGCACTTAATTACTTAACTATAAGTTTGCACTGAAGAATCATTAGCACAAAACACGTTCAATGCTGTTTTCTGTAATTGCATCATACTGTACCTACTTATATTTTATCGATTAAAGACGTATAGCCAAATACTGAATCGTCAATTAGTTTGAAGCTGACTCATGCGGTCTCTATCAAATTTAGGTGTGAAGTAGCGACGAAAACATATTTAATAACGTGTTAAACTTGAATGGGGATTCAGTATTTTCAATCCGAAAAATAAGTCTTGATTTTGAATTTTAATATATTATTTATTGAATAATTTCCGTAAAAAGAAATAAGTTATACAGGATTAATTTAAAAGGACCGCTTATATCCAAGGAGGTAATCAGGTGAATATACGCATTCCTTTGAAATTAGTCCAAACAACTACTGAACTAATAATAATAATACATAGAATATATTATTATCACATTAAGCACTCAGTGCTGTTCCTCCTCTCTCCTACTATTGTCATATGCTGTGCCCGACAGGGTCCATAATTGTGATTATCTATAACCCTACAACCTGTACTTATATACATTATAGTACGCAATAAAGAATTGAGAATAGTCCTATGTAACACCATAAAAATAATGAGTATTAATAAAACAAGCTCTAAAATTAGTTTCTCGACATGTCAACGCTATATTTTTCATATAAACTTAATAACTAATGTTTATAATAATCAACTTGCGTGTTAAGAGTCCCTATCAATTTCGGCGCGCTACTAGTTTAGGTAACTATTTGAGCGCAGTATCTCTGTGTGCGTTCGAACTATCGCTGACAATCGTAGTGTGCGTTGTCGTACGGTGTAGCGCCAACAAATATTCTTGGTCCGTAAACGCTATTGTCAGCACTGCATAGTTTTTATTACCCACTAAGTTCCGTAATACTGGATGGATGTTATTGTGATTATGACGTGTTATGTTTAAGTACCTTATAAAAATATCGTTACCTAGTAGTTACGGCAGTCACTTACAAAAAAGGCTAGGCAGATAATGTACAGGATGTACCTACCAGAAAGGTGGGGGGTACAGTCTATCAAATTGAACAACTATCTCCATGGGAGTGTATAATTTTCTATTATTATGTGTTTTATTTCAGGAAAATAAAAACGAGATATTTTTTAGTTACTTTATTGCAACACGTCGCTTTTCTTCAATTGTTTTGAGAGAGCTCATTTGACATCCAAACTTTACACAGTGTTGTGAAATCTCCACGAGTTGGTCAAAAAAATACTGATAGTCAACTATTCTTCTTCCTTCAATTCGTATCGGTGTAGATGGTGCAGACTGAAAAAATATTAGTTATGTTTAATCACTGAAACAGGTAAAACAGAAATGTGTGGTCAAATATTATGAGGAGTCGGATATATTATGTTTCATGCAAATACATACTTGATCCAACTCCATGACTAAATCTTCTAAAGAATCATCGAGAGAATTAAAGCTGATTGAGACAGGCGTTTCTTGAATTAAATCCATGTTCTGAAATTATATTAATACGACATTAATATTTTCAATTCCAAATCAAAGATGTTTGAAATATTTACATGTATCAAGTTACATGTAAATATTTCAAACATCTTTGATTTATATAATTTTTATATAATTGAGATTTAAACTATCCTATCTCTCAAGTTGGATCGAACTGCACACGGTGTGCGAATTTTATCATAATTGGTTAAGTGGTTTAGGAATCCATTGAGGACAAACATTGTGACACGAGATTTATATATATTAAGATATATTAGATAAATAAAAAAAAAATCTAGATAAAAGGAATACCTTGTGTCCGATGGGGGCTTTTCGCTTATAGATGATGTTCCAGGTAAATTTTGATTCTCGGTAGATTTCTGCCTATTTAATTCTCTACAAAAATAAAAAAGTTCATTTTTAGATTCAAGAAATAATAACCAATTCTAACAGTTTTCGTAATTACAAAAAAAAAAATTACCTAAGAACTGCAAGTGCTTTTCGTGTTTTTTCAACCTTTTTCTTTTTACTTTTGATTTTTCCTTGATAGTAAAGATCACTTTTTCAACCCATTTTCTAAAAATTAAACACTATTTTACTAATAGTACAAAACATTAATATGTAAAAACAACATTATGAAATCATAAAAATTCACACTGCATAAATAAAAAATTAAATCTACTCACGGTCTCAAAACTGGTCAGGTGTAGTACAAAATCACGCGCGATTCAAGAGTTTCGTTTGGAGCGGCGAACGTCACGGGCGACACAGGTCCGTCGCCAACAAGCCCTTGGGCGCGACTGAATGTATCGAGCGAGCGCATCGGCTTATAAGGCATTATTTAGAAATTTTATTACAAATAAATAAGAAGTCAAAAATGAAATATAAAAATTGGATTTGGTAGATAAATACCTCAGTTTTGTAAATATATAATGCTTATTGTTATTTTCAATAAATTCTTACCCATAGACGACGATTTTGCACATGACTTTATTGGGTTTTTTCAGCGTGGATCACATTTTTTTTTAAGTACTAGTTCATTGAAATTTAAAAAAATACATTGTCTACTTACTAGCATACTATATGCCCGGTATTTATGATTTTTCTCAGATTGTTATTTGCTATCAGTAAGCTAAAAAAGCAATTGGAAAATCTGCTGTTTCGTGCTTACGTAAAAACATGTGTTAGGTTTTTATTTTTCATAATTTATATTGAGTAGTTATTAAAAATTGACTTTGTACACTTACTTGATAAATGAATGATAAATAACTGTGCATTAAAAAAACAGAACAGATATCTTGAAATTATTGAGAGATTTGCGCTGAAAAAGTTGGAAATTTCTGTTTTCGAACCGCGAAATTGATAGGGACTCTTAACTAGCGATAAGAAGAGAGAAAGCCGACAAAAACTTAAGTTCATTCGCTCTGACCTTTTTAACCTTGTAACTTAAACTGTACCAAGAAGTTACTGTCAATGAACGAGTTAATTATTTAATCGCTAGCCGAGTAAAGTTGTTGAAGTTTAATGGTTAGTTTTATAACATACGGTTGTATAGGTAGGGCTTTTTAATACCAGTATACATTATTAGGCGTGTTTTTCTGATTTTTCGCAACACTAGATTATAGTAAGTTCTACTGAATGATGGTGTAAAACGACTTAAGAATGTAGGTATGCGAAATATATCAAAAGTACATGTCTAAAATTCTAAAATACTAAGTAGGTATCTTTGTAATAATATGTACCTATTACTAGCTTTTTCTAAATGATTGGATATGATATGGCGTCAAAAAGTTTCTCAATAAATAGGCTATCTAGCAATGAAATAAATTTTCAAATAGGACCAGTACTTCCCGAGTTAAGCGCGTTCTATCAAACAAACGAACTCTAGTATAATTATATTTTTTATATATATAAAAAAATGGAACCCGTTTTCCGTTGTCACGACATAGCATGAAAACGGCTTGACCGATTTGGCTGATTTTGATCTTGAAATGTTTGTGGAAGTCCAGGGAAGGTTTGAAAGGTGTAAAACATAAATAATAAGTAAAAAAAAAAAAACTGTTCGTAAACTCGGGAATTACCTTAATTAATTTACTTTTGACAGAACGAAGTCTGACCGGGCAGCTAGTTTTTTATAGAAACATTTTCAATGAAGCTCATACTATTCTGATGATTGTTGATATTTGATCTAACTATTATATTTTATTACATAGATCACATATAAATACACTTCAAAACTCTTTATATACGCATATACTGTACCTACTTCTCTAATCTTTGGATCAACATACGTCTAATATGATGATGATAAAAAATCCAATATAGGAGATAAGAAGATCGATTACTATTTATTACATAATCTGGGTATATTCCAGACCTATTCAAAGTTAAAAGCCAATTTTATGTAGTTCTGGACTATCATATGCTTTTCTAAACTTTTATATGATTAAAAGCAATAATATTGTATTTGTATTTGTATGCTATGCTTTCACGCTGCCAATAAAGGATTTCTTACAAAATACAACGATCACGGTAGCTGGATTTATATCCCGAACTCCCCATTCACTCTTTACGATCTTACGACATACCTACTACAATGAATGCACAAATTTATGTGTGCCCTCAAAACGCGACGTTTGGCTCCCCCGACCGTATTGAACGAACGAACTGAGCAACACACATGAACTATTTATCATAACGTACCTTTTGCGTAGCTATTCGTCATCCAATCCCTTTTCCACATAACCTTTATATCTATTCCTTTAAGGTTTAAATTCTGTAGTATATGAAGTCGAATTAAAAACACCATATATCTAAATTAGTGGCTGTTCGAAGCAATTAGAAAGCTTTCGAGTTTCTTTGTTTTAATAGATACGTGCCCAGGTGACTATTTGTCATTCTTAGATCATTATCTTTGACAAATTTATTTAGTTTGCCACGTTTGAATGGATAATTGTATGGTATACTTTAAGTAATTAATCTAAACAATGCTGACGTGTCGAAATTTACAATTTAATGTTTGTTAAAATAAATAAACTAATTTTGAATCATTTGAATCTTCTGTCGAAACTCCTTGTCAAGTTTTCCTCATGTTTTTTAAGGTATAAACGCCAATACTATTTCTTAAAAGTATCAAGAGCTGTAGAACTCAGCTGCATGCGATAAGAACTCATTTATTTTTGATCTGCTGGATAATGATCTGCTAAGTTTACTAACATAAGCGCTTTTTGTTGATTAGCTGTGAGCCTTTTGCTCAACCAATCATAGCCGTGTCCAGTAGATTCATTTTAGCAACAAATTAAACAAAATTTGGCTTTCAATACTTAAAACAAGTACGCATTACGTCGCAGCTTGCCGCAGACTGCCATATAGGCCTCGAGCAGGGTAAGTCTTTGAGTTGATCGCTTTCGTGGCGTGCGCAGTGTTGCGTCGTCGCGTCGTATTCGTCGCTCACGCAGGACGCCCTGTAAGATGGCTCCTAAGTAGCATCTGAATGGCTTTAAGAATCAGTTTCTCATACTTCTTTATTTATATTTGCCAATAAATATTATCACTTCTTCAGTAACAATACATAACAAAACCCAGCCCACGTGAGAGCCGGCTCGTAGGCGCTAGCAAGTATAAATAGAAATTGTTGATAACATATACACGATAGCAACACAGTTATGTTCGATAAAACGTCGAGATTACAAAAATTGTTCGTTGGATTTCTTTGTGAATGTAGAAAATAAATGACGCTGTCAGAATTGTATTTGGGAGTGAAATATGGAAAGTACGATTTAAATCTTAATTGGATATGTAATTTAGAATGTAAATAAATTGTAACTTTGATCGTCGTTATTTCAAACAAACTTGCCCGAAGGTAATTCGATTATATTTACCTTGATTAAATATCAAATTGATTTTTTACATTTTATGAATAGAATGGCATACAAATGTGATTGTTGTGATTCTTATCCTCTATTGATATTTTAATCTTAAAGGTTTGCTGTAAGAGAACTCAATTCTGGGTTAAGCTCGCCTGTGTGTGTGTACATACTTTTTCTGATACTGTATTTTTAGTCTACCTACGTACAATAAATAATTAAGAATGGCACGCAAATTTGATTATTTTGTCATATAGATAAATGCTTTTATTAAGTATCTCTTTCCCTTCTGCTTTGAGTCTGGATCAATCATGTTATGTTGACTTTCAAACCTATCTTTCACTTTAAATATGTAAATAGTTGGTTCAAAATCAGCAATTGAGTTTATTGCAATGATTCTTACTTCCAAATCATGCCGCATGCGCCGTGAAAAAGTTTTTCCTTAACGAGGAAAGACAACAACTTGGATTAGAAATTGATCAATTTTAATTTTGTTTGGAAAATATTTGACACGTACTTAAATCCATTTTATTCTATACTAAAAATAAGCTCGTATATTTAAAACCCTATGTCTGGAATGATCATTAAAATTAAAGACGTTTAACTAGACAATTCTTACCGGGGCTCGCCTCAACACCCAGATCCCACAACATCTCGAAATACCACAGTTGAATAGTTCTGAGAAAGGAAACTGTCCTTCCATTAGTGTTTCCTTTTGGGAAGTCAACACATCACTCAAATTTCATTATGCGGAAATATAAATATAGCTCTTCAGATGTCACGAAGAAACGCCACTATTAGAAGTGGTTTTTATATTGGTCATGATTAAGACAAGTAGTCTAATTTATGTTATTAGGAGAATTTATGCCATCAATCATGACAGAGCACCAGCTTTTTAATAATTTAAAGATGGATGAATTATTTTAAAAAGCTAACTTTTAAAACTTGACGACCTCCGTGGTCGAGTGGCGTAGGTACACACCGGTTTTCAAGGTGTCGCTCTAAGGTCTTGGATTCGATTCCCGGACGACTCAATATAAAAAAACCCATTTCTACACTGTCTCGAGTCTGGGTGTTTTTGGTACCTTCGTTGTCTCTGATTCCATGACACAAGTGCTTTAGCTACTTACTTTGGATTCGGAGCAATGTATGTGATGTTGTCCACATTTATAAATATGCTCGCTAACTTGATTATAAAGAATGAAGAGCCATTGAAGAGGCAACCATATGCAAATATATTTCACGTCTATAATCTATTAAGCTTATTACTTGTACAAATATTGATCAGGTTAATGCTCACGTAAGAAACAATAGGTCTAATCTATTCCTCTACAGTGTTATAACAGTTTTAATATCAAATAACTTTATCAAACCTCGAAGAAATGTTTCGTTAAAGAGGTTATCGCACTTACAACGTATCGCCCACATGCAGCACAGTTTCATGGGTTCGTACAATGCGATGCATATTGCGTGCATGTGTTATTGTTTGTAGATGGATATACTGTTCCTACACTGCAGAAGTGAGGTTCAGAAATACAACATCTAGAATCAAGATTAAAATCTTAACATACACATTGTATAATTAAAATTACGCCTTGAAAATTTTTGGGAAAGGAATACCTACTTGTTGATTTTTAATCTGTCCGCTGAGCACAAGATAAATCTATTACAATCATTTTATTGGAAATTGAAACTTTTTTTTTTATTTATTTTATTAATTTAATAATGTATGTACACATAAAAAGAATAGAAACAATGCAATAGAAAAATAATGTACAAAGGTCCTGCTTATTTCTAAAGAAATTTCTACCAGCAGTCCCGCAAGAGGAGAGGTAGTTAATAATGACACACTTTTGAGATCATAATGACGACGAATGATAGTCATTACGCTTATTAGTAAACTAGCTTCTGCCAGCGACTTCGTCTGCGTGAACTTCCTAATTGGGTCCAAAAAGAAATGAATAATGTGACAATAATAAAAAAGAGAAAAATCCGGGGCTTAGCTCGTAAATAATTTGCAATTTTCCCTTGGGAACTACTTAAGGAATCGGGATAAAAGGTTGATGATGTTCTTTTCCATGTCAAAGTCTACAGGTAAAGGCTTGCCAAATTTCATCCAAATCCGTTCAGCCGTTTTTGCGTGATTAAGTAACATCCAAACATCCACACTTTCACATTTATAATATTAGTAGGATTAAACGCCTTGTGGTTACTCACATGCTAGATCCTGCGATGTAAACAGAGCAATTTAGTTGGTTATTAAAAAATCAGTTATTAACATTCATAACTTGTTTAATATTACATATCAATGAACTAGTTGATTTTATTACGGATTTAACGAATGTGTGGCTATCTAGACCGCAGTTTCCATAGCCTTTGGCGGTTGATATATGTGCCATTGATTAGGTTTAATGTCAACCGGGTGGTATAAATGTCGGTTGCCAGATATACGGTTACAACCAATAGGTTTTGAGCTACTGTTCAGAGTATATCGAATAACTAACCGTCAGAAGACACAATAGTTAAACAATATAAATGTTCTATTCTATGTGATTCACGGGACAGTGAAAGAGTTAATTTAGTATGCTTCATTTTATGTCTCTTTTGCAATGAAATCACTTACACACACTTCTCTTTCGTACCCTAACCCAACTGAAAACAATCTTGAAGTACGTAGGTACATTAGCTACAAAGGTTTTTACTCATGTAAAATTTAAAAACAGCGCTATTTCAATACGATAAGGATGATATTCTGTTAGCATTTTTCCTTGTATCGTCTGCTGTGCGTTGGACTGTATGTTCTGTACATTGATTACGTGACTCAGGACAGGTGTAGTGCTTCACTCTTGAGATGATGATATTGATTGAACAACGTCATATTACAAAATAATATACTTATTTAGGTATTTGCTCTCTTTCAGTTCTTATATTTGAGTTTAAGAATATAGATATCTTTATTTGCAATAAATGTAGGTACAATATTCGTATAAGGTGTTACATCTAAATATGAACCTGTACAATTCTGCCTTATTTTAGCATTCAATTAATGTTGGTAATAATGTAAAAATTATTCTTATTAAATTGAAATTCTTATTTAGTAATGTTGTTATGATTTGAACAAATGTTGATCATCTTTTAATAATCTATAAACTTTATATTTTAAGAAAAGTCAGGTATCTACGTCTATGAAGTTAGGGTTATTTGTTTCTGAATCAAAAACTGGTATCAATGTATGTCCTAAATTCGCCGAAGATATGTATCTCGTCGGTATAGATTTCATCTAGATATCTTAAGTACTTAACATTCCATATTTAGCTGTCAGTGATCAAATACCTACTGTACTTCAAATGCAATATAATGATTAGGAATTAAAATAATTATGGCATGTTAAATTAAATGATCGAATATTGATGTCAATTCCGCGAAATAACAATTCCCCAGCTCAATAAATATTTATTTGTTATTTAATTAGCGTTGCGATTCTGTTTTCAGGTCAATCAATTGTTAAATCTCAGTAATTGTTTGTTATTATAACCTTGTTTTCGCCGATAGTTTAAGAGAAACATCCTGTTATAATTTAAGCACGGATCCGTCCGACTAGTGAAATGAAATACAGCCTTAAGGCGTAATTAAATCACGTTTACACTAAGAATTAACAGGTTAATTATCACGTTATATTAAAATAACTATAATTTTGCTTGCGGCCTCACTAGTGGCTACATTTAACACGGATTTAGTAATTATATAAAAGAAAAGTATATGAGAGAAGCCTGTGTAATGCATTAGGTGTTTATATTGTAGATATTTATAAAAGTAGGTACTAGCTGTCCCCGAGAATTTGCCCGCGTGCATACCTCGAAAAAAAAAACGTATCCTATGTTACTTCTCTAATACCTCCAAGAATACGTGTAGGTGTACAAAGTTTCATGACGATCGGTTTAGTAGGTAGTTTTCGCGTAAAAGCGTAACAAACAAACTTACATTCACATTGATAATATTAGTAAGGATACCCAGTGACAAGTCGATTAGTCATTAACATTGTAACGTTTTAGTGAATGTGAATACTGCGATATTTTTTGAGGTTTAATTAACAAAAAACGCATAAAAAAGACTCGAACAATGACACAGCTGATTCAAGCCTTATATAACAGTTACTCTGTTCTTACCTCATATATACCTAAGTTTTTCGCGATAAGTAGTGACTTATTTGACGGGCAATTACATTAAGTGACTTTCAAATATACTTCTATACATTACACATTTGCTTTATTATATGACGAGTTTCCTACGTGCTTGTAAGTTGTAAGCAGACAATATTTTTTTGTATATTTGCCATATCCAACTATGACCTACAATTTTTAATAAATATAACACGCAAATTATCATTTGCCAAGTCTTTTCCCAAGCTATATTGGGCTACCTATTGGTCAGCTTCCAGAACATATAATAGGAAAAAACTGAATTTAGAAAAATAAAAACTTAATTACCGCGTTGCATGATTTTAATAAAATCAAGTTATGGGTTAGATGTTTAGAACGAGTTGCAGCGATGGTGTTCGCAAACAAACTATTCAACCCTTATATGATAAATAGTTACATGTTCGGGTGAATGCCCGTAACGTAATTTTCAGTCTAGAAACTGAAAAAAAAAAATCCACTGCTAGGCAAGCCTCTTGCATGGATCGCACAGATATTGGACGATACAACACAATATTTTCATCGTTCAATTCAATAACCCCTCAAGTAATCTGCATACGTTATCACCCTTATCAAAGGCTGTATCAGTACCGATATCAGCGCACAAACACAGGCGACCTGCTTTCTGCATAATTTAGTCTAAAATAACTCTTTATTTATTACCCTTTACGGCAACTTTCGCCTGAATCGTTAGCCTGTTTTATTGATACTTAATATTTATTTACATGTTAATAGCCAATCGCTTTATGAGCCAAAAGCGACAGCTGAATAAACACATCTAGGTAATAGGTAGCCATTTTAAAAATATCGCTCTTAGAAATTTAATTGTATGTCAATGTTACGAAGACTGTATTTGATATTATGCCTGTATTAAGAAAAATGAAAGTTCCCCTTACAGCAAACTATTCCTGAACTATTTCGGCGCTGTCTCCTAGTGCCCTATTTACACCACTGTCTTTTTTATTTAAAGCTTCGGTACATGAATGCTATGTTCACTAAAAATGAAGATTTTAAAACTGACCGCATCTTTGAAATAAACCTTGACACCATTTCACTATTCCCTAAAGGTCTGGCCCTAATCCAAACTGACTCAATCCAGTTAAAACAAAAATATAGGTACCGCGGGCAAGGCGGCGGGCAAGAGCTAGGTAGTTAATTTATATATCAATAAGGTGATAATGTACCGCATGCTTAATATAGGCAGTACCCGCCTAGGTATTAAGGCAAGATTAAAATGACGCTAAAAAGTGTGCTAAATACTGTGTCTTGCCTATGTACATTTTCAATCTACTTTTATCCAAACTCGTGCTTGCAAATATTATAGGTACCTAACTCCTAACTAAGAAGTCGTGAACAAGAGCCCGTTATATTCAAAATTGAATTCGTTACAATCTGTGATCTTGATGATGGCAATACGAACCGTGGGAGGGCCCACATCTGGTACATCGCTATTATTAACCCATGGATAAGGACGTCACTTGGAGCTAGGAACTGTATCTATTATTGTACCTATTTAGATACCTATTTATTATGCGACCTTTGGCGTTACCATATAGAATAAAAGTTACACTTATTATACCTGCGTTTCAGTATTCAGGGTTTATAATGGATTTCAGATATTTAGAATGTTTTAACACTTTGTGTCTTAATTTACCAGTTATAGACATATCATATGTTAAAAAATATAGCGTAGCTTTTGTTTCAAATCGTTGAAAATAAATTAAAAAAGTAAACTAACCCTCTGTTCGATGCGTCATAATTGGTACGGAGAACGGTGTTCTAAATTCAAAATCTCCATACTAACAGTAACGTTTACCTCACGAATACTTCGTCGATAGTGTTCGTACTTCAGCGTCTCATTATTTGACATAATCAAGAATGGCTGACTTAACTAACAACAAATCACGGACAGGTTAGTTTCATGGTTTGACAAATGAGTAACAAATTTTTGTGTTGATCAGCGTATCAGAAACCGGGGTTATTTCTCCAAAAATTGCCCAATGTAAATTACATCTAAATCGTGACAGTAGTTTAGCTAAAAACACATACATTACGTTTACCTCACTAGTGGTAATTTAGTCTTTAGCAACAAGCACTAGGAAAAATATGATATTGATTTTAAACTCAAACGTATGACGTAATTGTTACATAGATATGCATCCTTGTTTGTCGTATACATAAGCATTTATTATACTGAATAAGTATTTATTTTTAACGTACATATTATCATAGATCTTACAAAGAACACACATTTCGTAAGTCGTTTTAAATACTTTTAAAAATAAATATATTTTTATTTAAAGTGATTTTTAAATGTCACATGTAAGAACCTAATCCTATCTACCTTTAAAAACAAAAAACCTTGAGTACACCTTGAGTTCACAATTTATTTAAGCTATGACTTGAGTATGATATAAAGACGTTGTATTATTCGTAATTTGTTCACAGTACGCGTTTACCTTCTTTATGATATTGTGTAGTCATTATTATAAGGACTAGTTTTTTCTTGACAATAATGACATTTATTGCCGGTAGTTATAAGCAGGATATAATTTGCGCTTTTCATTGCAAAATCTAGTTTTTTTTTTAAACGACGCCCTCACTAAAGTGTTTAATCCTTGTGTCGCGGGGGTTTCACAAACATTCAAATCACATGCACAAAGATTTCAATTCCTTATGAGTTTTATATGTGGCGTATAAACCCATTATGAAGTTTTTATTGAGTTAACAAGACATTTTTCTATCAGTGTTATCAGAACAATCTTCATGTACGTCAAAATCTAATAATCATTACAAACGAGTGGACTACCTGTCTTAGTAAAAGAAGATCGAATTTTGGGGTACTTTTTTAATATTTTTATGCAATATAACACCATGATGTTCGATTTTCAAATTACTTATTTTTATTTTTTTATTTTGTTGCAGGTAAGACTCCTTCCACATGTTCTCTTGAAGATATTGGCTGCTATAAATTGGTCTCTAGATTGTTCTTTATGGTGAGTTTCAAATATAAAAGATAAAGAAAAAGATAATGTGTGTTTATAAACGGGTCGAAAAATAAGATACGCCACCTAATTCGTCTCAATCCGTATAAATGATTCACTTGAAAGTGTGAGACAGTTTGATAAGATTTCACGTCTACTTCAACCAACAAAATTGAAACTTAATCCAGTAAGGATTGAGTTTATTTTCGATTGCTCAAAGATCTAACGTGATGCTAAACAGAGGCACAGCTATTTATCCTAGTGTCTCGTGTCCAATTACAATAATAATGAATCGTTCGCTGACTTGTAGTCACCAGTGTTGAAACTGAGGCATGTGTCACACCGTAGCGTAATGTAATTATGTAGTTTGTAACATGAGTGTGTAACATGACCGTGTCTATGTTTGTCGGCAAATTGATGTTGACGCTTTATTTGACAAATTTAGCGTCAGTTTAACTTGAGACTTATTTTTGTCTCGCTCACTCATTTGGCTCTAAGTGAGACGGTAGAGAGTGTCGAGTTAATCTAATCGTGCAGTATTTAGTCCTGGTTTATTAACTCGTCGATGCTGCATTGTTGTTTTATTTTTATTTGTGCATTATATTTACACGTTATCATATATTCTGGTAACTTTGAAATATCAATCACACTTTAAATAAAACAATAATCAATGATAATCAAGGCATACATACAACTTACACACACCACGCCCAAAACCAAACACAGACAGTACAAAACCAAACACAGACCATTTCTCACTCCGACACCCGATCGTAACACTAATCGTTTCAAAATTAAAGCTAATCTATTACTTCAATTAAATGGTTGTAAATAAATCTTGGTGGAGGCGTTACAGTTCGGTGTGACACCCACTCTAGATATAAATCGTCTTCTAACGCCAGTCGACAGGTATGTTTTATTCCTTAGCTTATCAGATCTGCCTCGAGCGATGCTCTCCTAGTACCTACTTATCATTCACAATTTGTTTGTCAAGTTAGATTAGATGGTTTTAACGGAAATTAATTCCATTTTTCATTGATTTCCAGTAATACTTAATTGAAAAAAAATTGTAATATATTTTTAGGTTACTTGCAAATAGAAATCTCTTTTCATATTTTACGAAAATTATCTTTATGACAATTAACCTGAAAGTCTACATTTAAATCCAATTCAATCTTATTTTTTTTTTATATTATTAATTTATTTATTCAATCTTATTTATTTATTTACCATTACAGATGTACCGAAGCGATGATATTTCGGTAATACAAAACTAGACTGATTGAGGCACTTACTAAGTCAGCTGTTCAGAGTTTATGAATCAATTAATTTTAATCGGAACTGTATTAGTTGCTCAAATTAATATTTACTAGCATCAAGCCCAAGTCAATCAACTGTAAAAATGAATTATATCTGCTCTAATTTAAAAACTGCTACTACGTACTCTTTCATAGTAAAAGTCATCGCTTTATAATTTAATTGTCGTATCATAATTACTAATTAGTATACATTGCTCTTATTCTAACGATTAACGATTATGTTATTAAAATAATAGCAGTAATTGAAAAATCTAGAGTGAAAGTACCGCTGATTGTATAGTTGATTTGTGACAGCCCGTCCGACTGGTTCCAAGTAATTATGAATTTGTTTTAGGGCACGAAATTAAACGGGCCGGTTATGGTGTTATTATATTAGACATGCGTGCTACAGATTTGATGAGACACGCGATAGATGTGGAGCAATAAGTAAAGTCAGCAACGTAAGTCTAAACGCCATCAGATATAGAAAACAACTGAACGCAGTGAAAAACAAAAGATAGTTTCGCAACTAGAAGCCGTACGTTGACACAAGTCTATTGTACCTACTGAATACTCGCTACACTTATATTCTTAATACCACTTAATATCTCTGACAATTTACGTATCTAATTTTGTCTATAGGATTTTGTTGCTGGCTGTACTTTTAAAGTGGACTAGTACATCATCATGATCATTAAATGTTTTTTTTTAAGAAACCATTACAGTTAGGGTCATACACCAGCACCCTGAATCTGATAATTTATATTTTTTTTTCTCTTTATATTCGCTATTTTGTCTGTTTGCTTGACTACTGTTCGTAATAGAATTATTTTTGAATTGTCATTTGTTTTTACTTAGAACTAGCGTGTAAGAGGCAAATAAAATAGAAATAGATGGGCACTTTATTATCTTCAATAGTCTTATAGCGACAGTCAATGCTATCGGCGCACCCTAAGCAGAGCTACTATAAAATTTCTTAATGCCAATATTTCTCATTCTTCATAATATTGTTACGTATACTGCCATCAGTTGTTAGGCAAAGATAATGAAATAAAAATGAAGACAACAAGTAATTTTCTGTCTAGATCGACACAGAATTATCGACTCAATACTCTCTATTCGGCAAAGCATCATAAATGGACGTTGCGTATATTACAGAACATGGCTGAGAGTAATTTTTTTGGCTATACAAAATCGATACGAGTCCGAAAAAACAAATAAAAAAAGAGAGAAATCTTGAGAAAAGCATACACCCATTAAAATCTGTCCCACAAACACACGAGTTACATTAACAATATTATTCTTAAACAATAAGCTGTATAGTTCCGTACTTTGCAACACATGTAACATTATCTCAGAGGTCTATAATTTCTGTCGACAAATGGGAGCGGAAGAAATCACCTTATCGCAAGGGTCATCATACATTCACTAGGTTACGCGAACATATATCCATTGTTTCTAATGCTTTTGATCTAAGATTGTAGGAAGACGTTCTTAAGTGCTTTTCATTGTACATTCACGCTTAACAGTGAAGGGATAAGTAGATATAGTGGCTTGAAAGTTTGGTTTAATTGTTTTATTTAGCACTAGCTTCTGCCCGCGACTACGTCTGCGTGGACTTCAGAATTTGGTCCAAAAAGAAAGGAATAATTAGAAAGTAATGAAAATGGAATAAAAATTTCACCCGTGTTATAGCTTGCGCTGTAATAGAGAAAAATACCAAATTTCAAAGCTGTCTGCCCACAGCTTAGCTCGGAAACTACTTTCAATTTTCTCTCGGTAACTACTTAACGAATCGGGATAAAAGGTATCGCCTATTTTCTTTCCATGTCAAAGGCTATATGCATGCCAAATTTCATCCAAATCCGTTCAGCCGTTTTTTCGTGATTGAGTAACAAACATCCAAGCATCTTAACATACACACTTTCACATTTATAATATTATTAGGATCAAAATATTTCTAGAATACATTCTAGTCTCGTTGGTTATGTGATTATTGTTTTGGAGTATGACAGAAAATTGATGTAATGATCACACGACCTAAATGTCAAGTCACCGTTAAGAAACACAGTTCCCAAGATGTCATTAAGACAACGTTTACATCTAAAGGATGTCAGGCATAGTACCTAGACATCTATCTATCTAGAAGTGCTTAGATATTAAATATTTAACATTGGATATCTTAACATAATTATGGTGCAATTTTCACCTAGTAATGAGATTTTTTGGTTTATTTTGTATCCTTTATGTTTTTTTTAAAGATGAGTAAATCAAATCAAATCAAATCGTTTATTTGCGAATATGGGTATAAAAACATAGCGATGGTAGATGTGATAGAATGTGGATCGTACATTACTGGTAGGTATTCTTATTAAACCTTCGTAATAAGCCAGATATTTGTGTTAGGAGTAGGTTCAAAGTCAAAAATCAAAAAACACGTTTTAAATTAAATGTACGTGCCGTCTTGGACCATTATTAATTCTAATTCTTATTGTGACATAAATCGGATTTCGAATAGAACACCCTATTATACGATCAAAAGACCGAAAATCTAGATAATCTATCACTTTAACTATTAAAATATTCAATTAAAGCAGCTTTTTGTCTGTCAATAGACAACCAAATTGTACTATGGTGATGTTTATCTCTCTGATTGACTGGTAATCAGTGCGTGATCTGACTCCGTAACATTTGTTTCAAGTACTATCATTTCTTCAAATCAAGCTTTCGTTTTTGCATGAATTATGTCGCGTGAAAGAATTGGAACTGTGAAATCTATAGCACTGTTAAACAAATTCAAATCTTACTGGTGGTGTTAGTTCGATCGTTGAGCTCCCTAAAATGGGTAATGACTAATTCAACAAGACCATCTGTTGCCGTATCGTTTTACACATCAATTATTCGGTACTTTACTGTCAACCCCTTTCTTTTTTTAACTCACAAATTTCGGCTGCTTTTTAAACAAGCAGTGTTTTGCTTTGCAGATTTAGCACCACACAGCTTGTCACGATTTGAATCTTCTAGGTTACGTCAGCTTGACTTAAAGTGTTGCCTTTTTACCAAATTCATTTGTTTCTCTCTCGCAGTTACGATTGACGATTCTCAGCAGTAGTAATCAAAATAGGTTACAGACAAATGTTAATGTTTACATGTGTTTACGCCATTTGTCGTCCAGGCATCTGTTAGTCTGGCGCCAACTGGATCCTAAAACAACGCTTCAAATACATTTGTAATACCAACTCGGTGAAACAAATCATCCATCATTTTGTCGGTTTGAGCGACACTGGAGTTTCGACGATCGCTTACAAAATTAGCTGTACTGTACTTGATCCACTTAAGGGTTTCGGCCTACACAATGACTGTCTGTTTAACGTGTATTCATTGCTATTAGGTACGTATATTAAGACTACTGGCTTAGTGAGGGCGAGAAGCGATTTCAAACCTGAACGGACGATCCGTACGGTTTTTACGTCCAATTTTTTAAAGGTTTTGTTTGTCGTTTTTTTTGTTTAATTTTAGAATATAATAAATATAACTTGTTGGTTTTCTTATCATTGTTCCTATGTATGTAAACTTCTTCCTATATTTGGTTACTGATCGTGATCTTGTACAAAAAAAGTGTTGTATAATTAATACGAACGCTTTAATAGAAGCTTATTCGTATCGATTTCTTGTTGATGAGTTCTATAAACTATCGTAAAAAAGTAGTACTTACATAAAAACTACTTTGTTGCTGAATATATAGATATTGTTATTCGTTTTTGTGAACCTTGCATTATAAGTTTTGTTATCACGAGCACGAGGAATAACTTCAAATATTCATGAATTCGATATGGCCATGGTAATTTACTTATTGATGAGCTATTGAAGGCTACCTAAGTAAGGGCTTTAGAAACAAAAAAACATTTGAATGAAGTACTATTATCATAGTCTCTCACGAGGATTGGTTTTTTTGTGGACATTGTTTTAAAATTATCTTTACTAAGGTTGTTAAGAAAGACCCTTATTTATCATCCTTTAAAACAGCTATTCATAATTATCAATAATTCAATATGTATTAGGTAGTGTTAAGTAATACACTATCAAATAAAATAATCATCTAAGATAAGAACCATTTCGAATTTTTTATTTGTGAATATGCGATTTCAGATTCCATTTCTGAAATCCAGTTTTCCACCACCCTTTGTCAATGGTGTCATAGAATAATTAGGAAAGTACGGATAACTTTGAAAAAGTCACATTGCTACTTGCCTAGTTTCGAACCTGCAGCCATGTGCATACGAATCCGTTCATGTAATGTAATGACTTAACGACTGTCAAATCAACTTATGAAAGTCGGGACCAATGTACTTCGACTAGCAGCAAGTCTATTATTTCATAAGAAGCCCTCTAACCGTGTCGCTTGCATTGGTACTTTATCCAATCGAGTAGGTTGCATTGATGAATAGTGTTATCCACTGCAATCAATCTCGTTGAGACAGTGATTGAGCCGAAGCGCCGGTGGGAACTCTTCTCATGTGATTAATTGTATAAATACATACATGTACTGTTTATAAATCAGGTGGCAATATATAACCTTTATTATGAAGTGGTAAGGTTCATTTTTGGGATGGTGTTATTAAAGTGTGGACCATCGCATGCCAGGTGGCCAACACGTGGGTGGGGGAAAACTGTTTAAAAAATTCTGCTTGTTATGTCGCTTGATTTTTAAGTAGAAGCTTATGTATTTAAAAGTCCTGGCTTCTAGCTTTTGAATCGATGCTTGGTTTTAAAACAGTCAAACTCAAAATCAAATCCGACTAGAACTCAATATTTTCAATAAAACCTCGTCTTGAATTATGTCTAGTCGAACTCCTTCAGTTGAATGATACATAGAACTCTGACCGTCCAACCTCATGACTTCCGATGATTCAGCCTAGTGGATTATATGATATATTTATCTGTATAAAATGAAGTTGAGTGAACGCTTACGCATCGCAGAATTAAGACAAATAGTCCTCATCGCATACAGATGTCAATGTCACCATAACAAACGCGAGTTACAGAGAGTACCTATATTTATGTTCCCATACACGTTTCATACATATCAAGTCCTCTGTTATGCAGATATTTTCATGTAGCTGCATAAATACCGTTTTAAAACGAAGTTTAATTTTACGAGCTTCCACGATCACGTCCAGAAACCGACGATAATCACAAAGCCATTTTCAATCAATATCAAAACACTTGTATCTTGTTATCTGAACATTACTTTCTCAATAGCTTCCTGATCGGAATATTAATATTATTTTAATAGCCAATAATTATGGTGCTATACTCAAGTTTCTCTTGTTAAATGTTAACAAGCTCACACTGTAATTAACTAAACTGCTTCTAGTTTCCTTTGGCATAGTAACAGCCAATCATTGTTTCGCGTAATTGTTTCTGTTTTAGTGGACAACTTTATTATTACTTGCTAATTATGGTCACTTTCTAAATCAATAGTAGCGCCACTCATTCTTTTCAAACTTAAACCCTTTTATACTAGATTAATTTAAAAGGAGTGCGTATATTAAACGAGGTAATCTCAGGTGCATAAAAATTTGCAACTTTTCCCAAGAAACATAGGTCACAACGACATCTTAAAATTGAAAATGAACTTTTCATACAAAGTGACAGGTCACGTGACTTATGTTTGTATGAAAAGATTATTTTTAGTTTTAAGATTTCGACCTGTTTCTTGGGAAAAATTGCAAATTTTTATGCACCTGATTAAGTCGTTGAATATACGCACTCCTTATAAAATTCTGTATATATTTCTACGATAAGTTCATAAAAAGACTTTAATATAACCTCCGTTTGTACATGGCTGTATGATGAGATTCCATTGCCATGGCATAGTGATTTAAAATTAAATGTGTTCCAATTTCGATATGATGAAGCATCAAAGCAAGGTCGTGAGTGAGAGCAGGCCCATTATTTAGTCGTAACTATAAAAACTTTTCAATAGAAAATGAAAAAAACCCTGTACTTTTAATATTCAAATGTAACTATGAAATACAATATGTACTTGTGTTGTCTATTAGACTAACATAAAAAATATTTGTTTGTTTTACAGACAATGTGTCTTATAGATCTTCCTAATTTGATATGGTCATCTTTGGTACATGTTAGCCTGTCATCTGAACTCTAGGTAATATGAGATATTGATATCTTAAAGTAAGGAACTACGGAACCAACAACTAGACCGGTTAACTTTCGAGTTCACTGAAATTCTAGACAAATTTTACCGACACACTATACAGTCGACCACCCAATAATAACAACAACAATCTACAAATATCAACCTTACTGCTACGAAATAAAGATGATGTTTATAATAAAGTTTTGGTATTCATGTGTGGTGAACTGTACCTCTATTTTCAGCCACTAATTAGTTGTCAATCATATGATGATTGACTTATTTATCATATGTGAAGTAGTAGTGCGGATATTGTACTATCAATTTTGTTGCGTAAGCTCGCAAACTTCCTGCTTATATGCCAATAGCTTGCAAGTAAAGGCTGTTAAGGTTTTTTTTAGTTTATATTCAAACCTACCGCTAGTACTGTGAACGATATACTCGGTAACTATCTCCTATCTACACCATTAATTGATTTTTAGAGTATCTTTTGGTGGCGACTCCGCCCGCGTGGGCGTCGGTTATCGAGGCAAGAAGTAGCGTAGTCTCTCTTGATATATGGGCTATCAAACACTGAAAGAAATTTCCAAATCGGACTAGTAGTTCTTGAGATAAGCGTGTTCAACCAAACAGACTCTTTACGTCTAAGTTTCATTTAAGATGTGTGTTGCAACAAATAAGTTTAAATTCTTATTATATAAAAGTTTAATACTAATTTCTTTAAGGCCAAATGGAAGGAATAAAATTTCGTTTTTTTTACCATCTTTATAAGATACAATGGCGCTTAAGACACACATCTGCATCAAATAGTTGCGCCTACCGACTCATGCCATCCACGTGACACCCACTGGTGACTGTTAAAACTTCAAAACAAAACTTTTAAATCGTAGATTATTTAAATAGATATCTAATTAACGTAAAGTAATACAGTAGCTTGGGTGGTCTAGTTTATTTTTATTTCTATATCTATATTGGTTGCTCTCACGCGGCCATTTGACCTAGATTGCAATTTGTAACATGTGTTTATTCATACGAGCATACCAGTATGTTCGGTAATTGATCAAATTTATTATAGCATGATCAATTTACTGTAAATTTATATTGATTACTTTGTGTTTGCACTTTCCAAATGGGTGGTGTTTGGTTGTTTAAATGTTGATTAGATGCCTGGGTTAATTGAACTTGATCAAATTTTTCGAGGAAAGAGAACTGGATTTTTTACTCAAATTCTCTTAATAAGAGCTAGCATTTTCTCAGTCAGCAAGGACTCCGATACTTATAAAAACAACGCATGTTTAACCATTATATTTACTAGGGTTAGTTTATTTTAAACTTATTCAGTTTCGCTCCTTTCGTTTTTCGCTATATCTACCTAAATAAATAGTAAAGAAAATCTAATTAGTACATTCTAGTCTACAAAAAATCCAATATTTCCAGAAATCTAAATCTGTGACGCCCCCAAACAGTTTGTAAATAGGTGCCAATAATAATAACGGAGTTTTTTGTTATAGGGCGACCAAGGCACGGCGCCATACGTTAAACGAATTACATGCAAATAGGTCACTGCTAATTAATCTATTAATAGAAATGACAAATCGCCATCACGACACGTAATAAGACATTCACGAAATCGATAAAACAAAAACGAAATTAACGTTAAATCGAAATCGATAAGTGACGTAGCGCGGAAACAACACTAAATTTCACAATGATAAAGAACAGGTACTTTTACGGATAATGTAACTTACAAAATCCACGTACAATGACATAATAACAAAACAATAATTGCTTGTGAAATAACTTTTCTGAGCAATCACTAATTTTCTATGAAAAGTAGGACATTCTATGAAACATGCGCGTGAGTCCATTCGTGGGGCCCAAGGTCGCTGGATATGTTCCAGATTCTTTTTTTGTTTTGACGATGATACTTAGAAGATATTTGAAGGGCTTCTTATTTATGATCGGGTTTTTAAGTGTGGCGTGAACTACATTCGTTTAATGTGGTTACACCAAAGCCATTATTAATTCGAACAAGATTACTCGTTATTTTTTGCGTTCAATTTTTTTTATTTGTTCTCATAAACGGAACTACTAAAGTTGAGGTTTTTTGCCATTTTTATTTAGGGGCTTAAAGTAAAAAAGGCAAAATTTGAGAACAATGTAGGTTAACGACTGCTTTGACATTCATAAACCATCATCATTCAGCTACAAAAAAGTAAAAAAATAATGCACTTACTTAATGACATAAACTTTGCTCTTGGTCTGAAAGAACTTATCATTTCGTCTTTAACAACATCCAGCTTTTACTTCCACATTACCTTAACTTCAATATAAACGTTATTACCCAACATTACCTGAAGACCTGTTTAAAACAAAGCATCCTTTAGCTCGTCAGTTTGAAAGCACTAGAGTGTATTTCCGCCAGTGCGTAGGAGAAAGCACCGGCAATTTGCCCCTGGTGCATTACAAGTGCGTACGGTGTTATTCGAATTTGATAGGCCTATTATACGCAGATTTCGGTACTAATGTTCTAATGCTCAAGTTTCCGTGATTGCAGGTTTCACTTGGTTCCTGGACCGGTAAAAGTTTGTTACGTGGATTATCTCAAATGATCTGGATTTTGAGTCAATTATGAAGAATTTACTTGAAGTCGATAAAAGTCTTAACGATAACTAATACTCGATGTAACAACCAAATGTCATATAACGACTTTTTCTCGCGTACCTATGTGATTAAAATTTAAATATCAAAAATCAATCAAAAGCAAATATCGATAATTTTTTTTCAGTATTATTACCTATATCAAGATTCGTTTCGTGGTATTCAGTTAAAAGAAAAGTGGGTAATCCACATCGATAGTAGGCCATTTGATCTATTGATATTTGAACCCTAATTCCAATTACATCTTAGAAACACATATGATCGACGTGACAGCTGTGTAGAACCAAATCTATTACCCAACACTTGACAGCTTCTAAACGTTTAATTATTTCTCCATTATCAAACCTTTTCGCAAATCATTCGTCTTGTACAAGTTGACCCCTAACACGTGTTTATAAAGATGGATGTGCAATTATAAAGCTACTTTTACAGTTTTTACACCACTACACTTTTTGCAACAAATATTCTTGACTAATCTTTACACTTTGTTTTCCTAGATAGTGTCTGCACGACTAGTATTTAGTAAGCGGTGAAGGGTGGGCGAATGAGTAATAATAATACCAGCCTATAAAAGTCCCACTGCTGGGCACAGGCCTGTTCTCCGGCGAATGAGTGTTGTCTATTAATTTCAACCTTCAAAAAGTACTACTTAGTGGCCCTTCTTTAAATGTTAATGTTGATTTTGTTATTAATGAGCCAATCTTAGACACTCGTGACTCAATGCATTACACCCCTGAATCATGAAAATTAAATTAATTTTCTAAATCTAGCTTCTTTACACCTCTAAGTGACAGACAACATGAGACCGATAGCTTCAAATTGATTGACGTTTTAGTATTGTACTCAGTATAGTACTCAAAGCAAATGGTGTTTTTCTACACTGAGTACAGTGTCTTAGTGTATACGGAGCATTAATCGTTATCTAATATGCAATGACAGTTCGACAACTGATTCCATGACGTCGGCAGTCATGCGTTTGAATCAATCATATTGTAAAATCCTGTATGATATTTGTTGTGTAAATATATTTTTGATATATTTATCTTCGTAATCTAATCTAGTAATGTCTTTCGATATTTTGCAAGAACAACTACGGGTTACATGTGTGCATCATGACTGTTTTTCGTACGTATCTTAAACTGCGTTGTTCTGTACTCGTTTAAAAATTTACGAAAATGTTATTCTAGACTTATCTTTAATTTATTTTCGCAAACAGAAATTTTAGATTTTTTACATTAACTTTTAATACTTTTTTTTGTAACAAACACGTATTACACAATTCAGAAAATACTCAGCTTTATAAGATGAAATTAATTTTTCATGTAATGTACTATTCATGTTCAATCTTCGCTTCGTAAATAACAAACATATTGAAATATCGTAAGGCCATTTCATTAACGTCGAAAAGTGAAGGATTGACGGGTCAGACATCAAATTAATCTCAGTTTAAACGATCGGCCACTTTCACTGATATTCACTCAGTGCGCCAGTATTTGTTAAAAGACCATGATTGATTACTTATCTTAGATTGATTATCATATGTCACTCTTGAAAATAACCTTCATTTCTTTAAGCTTTATTCATTTCGTTTTCAATTAATTACTCATTGTCACTTATTTCTATTCAGGTAGGATTAAAGAGAAAAGTTTGCCGACTGCTACCGTGTACTATTGTTCGATACGATTCTATGGTTGACACATGAATTTATCATCTACATTAATCAACAGTAGGTGGAAAGTTTTGAATTTACGTGGATAATTAATTATGTCTTACTTTATATCGGGTTAAAACATAAATAATAATAACAATATCTCTCCCACTACAGACGTATACGAGGCAATGTGTCACATGATGGGTTTTAACAACTATTGATAACGCTTGCTGCAGCTACACTTTGGCTAATTCGTGTGTAACACTCCAATGATCCGCGTGGGTGGCGGGGGAAGTTGCTAAACAATTATGGCGTCCGAGTGACTGGAATGACGCTCCCGTCGTCAATTGAATCCCCGCTGCTCTCGCCAGCAGGTGTCACATCATTTGCCAAGCTATGGTTAAAACAAGGTTTTAAATAATTATTTATGTGAAATACTATAACATGACTAGGTGAGGCTACCAACATATTTTTTTTCTGGACATTATCAGCAAATCCCGTCTTATTACCTTTTGTTACTTACAACGATTCTCAGCCATGTTTTTATGAAGTGCATGCTCTCACTATTGCGCAAAAAGTCAAGTTATAGTGTGTTAACTTTCTTCTCATTGCTTTGTTCATAACCTGACATTGTATTAATTACAGTGTTTACTGATAAGGTCTTTACAAAGTATTTCGTATAAGTAATAATTAAACCGTTTTAACAGTTCATTTTGAGTATTTTAAGTTGATTATTTCATTTGGAAACAGTTAATGAAGATGGTTATCAATATCTTGATTATATTAATTTTAACGAGTATATTATTACTTTGAACGTGTTGGAAATTTTCATACTTTTTTACTGTTGTGCTCTTCACTGCTTCTTCGAGGTAATTTTGAAATTTCGACCAGTGCAGCAGATATTTTTTTAAATTGCATATTGCGTTTCAGACTACAGGGTTTCTGTATACAATCCTCTTCCCTTAAGACTTAGTTCTGATAGTCTGCCTTCATGTTTTGAAACCTTCAATAAATATAGGAGTATTCTAAAGATCTTTTAATTTTTAATTAAAATAGGCCTTATATTATAATTCAAATTATTAGAGTTCAACGACCTCGTTAGTTAGCTCATTAGACTTCTTCGCAACTATAAAACGCGAACATTCAAACTATTTAAGTGTCAATAAATCTTCAAGTAGATACTGATTAAGTACCAGATCAGTTTCCAAGGTTTCCTGTGTAAATCTCGTCTGATGGTACTGTGTTTATGTGGTCATAATACTTATAATTAAAAATAGTCTAATTAATCTATCCTTAAAAAAATAAGTGAAATCTACGACTACATGGGTGATTTATGTGTGTATGAATAGATGATTTTCCAATCTAAGATTTCGACCTATGTTCCTTCGGGAAAATTGCTCAGTTTTTTGCACCTGATTACCTCGTCGGATATACGCACTCTTTTTAAATTAATCCTGTATTTTATCCTCCAAATGTTATTGGGAATTTCTGCTTTAATACTGTATTATTTTCGTATGTAGTTATGTAATTAAGACTTGAATTATATTGGCCTGTTTTTTATTAAAATTAAATGATTATTTTAAATTCCAATATCAGTTATGACAGTATTATAGGTACCATTAGCGTAAAGAAAGTGCAATAAAGATATGTAAAGATAAAGATATTGAACGGTACATTATTGGTATTACTTAATAGTTACATCAAGTACAGTTTCATTATCGTTAATTATTATTATTTTATGGAAGAAAGGTATTTTTGTTTCATTTAATGATTTTTTTTTATTATATAAGCTTTATTTATAGCTAAGTAGGTACTTTGGCGCCATATGTATTTAGCATCGATTATAAGATGTTAATACATCCGGTCGCAATGATTATGTCAATACAATTAATAATACATAATGAGAATTAAAAGTCCATATAAAGTTGAATATATGGATGTAAGAGTTTATCTTGGTTACTTTTTAATTAATTCTGAATGAAGTTAATTGTGTACATTAATATGTTCTATACGATAAACAAATTTTCTGATGCAATGATTCCCACTTACCAATTATGGATATACTTCTTTAATGTACCTACATATAGTAATTTCCAAGTTATTATTATTAGAATAATAACACATATTTCATTAAGACTGACAGCTTAACAAAAGAGGTCAAACACATTACGACCTCAGGCTATAAATAAACAAATGTAACATTTGAAGAAAAAAGTAAATTGGGCAGTTTGGCAAAAACTCACGGCCGTTTTTTGAATAAAGAACTGGACAAAGTGTTCTTTGTTGAAGGCGCGAGCGCACGAAATAATGGAGCAGTTTGGCATAAAGCTGAGGTACTACACAATGTGTAAACTTTATCAAAATTTGTAGATATACCTACCTACATAATGAGGTTCGTTCAACTATAAAATTTGTCAAATGAGAAGGTTTAGACTTAAAACTAAGTAACGTTTCAATTTTTGACCAAATATTTCCTTATAAATCATCAAAATAAACCTAAATTACTCTGGACATGCATTAAAACCAACTTACACAATCACACAAAAGTGTAATAAAACTATATTTTCGAATTATATAACTCACAATAGAATAAAACCTTAATCATAGGAAACTTTCTCACAAAAATATTATGCTTCATAACGTAAACAAAAGATTAGAAAGTGTCAAAAGACTGTCAGATAATTCAAATCTTTAGAACAATACGATGATCAAGATGCATCTTCGCTACTTTCACGTCTCTGAATTGTCACCAATGCCTGTACCACGAGCTACTTTTTTACTTTGGAAGCGAGACGCCCCTATCCTCAGTGTAGTGCTATCTCGCTTCGACAACGGCAACAATACTGCTTTAATACCGTTCATAGTAAGCGCTCAAGTCAGATATGACCAGGGTTCTGTCCCATCTTCATACGGGACACATTGAGAGTTTGAGCCAGGTTGTAAAAATAATCTGGCCAAAGGGGGTAATCTTAACCCAACCCAATCGCAATGCCAGTGTGTTGCACTTATACAGAACATGCAACACCTGATTGCGCGTCCTGTACAACCACATGTCCTTACCAAGATCTAAAAGGGGCCAACGATAGATCTGTACAGGTTGCTCAATATTGGTCAGATAAAATTGATTCGAGTTCATCATCACGAAAAGAAAAAGCCGGCATTGTATCACAGAGTAGTTAAAAAATCTGTATTAAATTTGTTACTTGATGAGCATGAATTATTTGGATTCGGTGGATTTTCGCAAAACTTCTCTTTAAGACGTAAACCTTTACCCAATAGGACTACTAACCGGCTTCTACCATCGTCCCTTGCCTCCGAAAAAAGGTGTAGATAGTAGTAGATACAGAGTAATTGCCCTCATAAGTTATAAGCGCTCTCTTCCAGATAAGTTTACAAGCAACTTTAAAGAAATTTTTCAACGACACAGGTGTCCCACGCATTCATAAATAAAACTTTATGGGACCATTAGCGTCAATATGATATGAAAATAATATTTGCATAAGTTATGACGTTATTATTGTGTATGTGAATATTATATTCGGTGAAAACTTTATGGCGCATTAACAAACGCGAATCGAAAATCGATTAACTGATTGATGCTTGTGTATTTTCTTTTGATAACTTTCTTTAAATATATTATAACTCACTTGATAAGTTGGGTATTATTTCTACGCTTCGATATCTTTACGTTTTATGAAAAAAACTCCCGCTGTTTGTACGCATAGATAGTTTAGACTATGCTACAGATTTTGATGCAGGTTTCAAATACGATGAAAAAAATGGAATGTGCTTTATTGTACACCAACATTTTACACAAATTAATTACACAAAGAAAAAAACAAATCTCAATAAAGGGTACAGCGGCGGTCTTATCGCTAATATGTATGTATACCAGACATCCGGATGGATAAATAGACGATACTTTTTTAAGAGGGGGTAGTCCGTGGCGTATAAAGTGACACAAGATGAAGATTCTTATGCTACCCCTGCGCAGGTCCGCTAGTAGGATATAAAATAGCGCCGAGACAATACTGATACAAATTCTTTCCGTCTCGGTGTATGCGTTCACACAGTAGCAGTAGGTACTCCACCGTCCACTGTCCTGCCTTACTGTTCTGATCTCGTGTGAAAACAGCATAATGGATGACAAAAGACTTTATACCTTTACATTCAACAAACCGTTTGTCTGAATGTATGTAATATCACGTAACAATTTACCTTAGGATGAAGTATAGTATTTGAATTGTGGGGGAGATAGACAGTGATTCCATGTAATGAGCTGGTGTTCAGCTGCATCCAGTAGGACGGGAAGTCAACCCTAACTTAGTTTTTAATACTACGCAAGGGAAACAAAGTTTTTAGTACAACAACTTTTTACAAGTTAGGTATTTATAGGTACATGTGCATCCTAATTCTACTCTATTCGTTAATGTATTTATAAACGGTTCATGTTTTGTTATTTTTTTACTATTATGACGTCAACTCACCGTGGCGTAATTGTAATTTTCGCACGTATGACGTCATTATTGCCTTGTGTAATCGCAATAAGCTATACTGTTGGTTTGCTGCTTGGATTCGTTATCCACCTTTGTTTTTGTTTTATTATGACTTAAGTATTTTAATAACTTTATATCCTCTTTAAAAACGTGAGGAAGAGGAATCACGCCATAAATTGAACAAGAAAAAAATTGTTCTGGACCCAGTCCTTTCAAATCTAGGTACAAAAGTAACATCTGTCGATCGATTGCTTTTTTCTTTTCTTCCCGACATCGCAAGGTGTGATGGCACCTGCGCAAGCGGATGTACAGGTCCTGTTACGAACATCTATAAAAACCATTACCAACCTTACCACCCGGAGATTAAGACCAATTTTCAATAGAATCCCACGAATACAGGTAATGGAATTTCTTCTGCAGTTTTATCTTTTAAGGGCGGCTTATTCTTAATAAAGATTTTGCTTACTTTTTCATTCATTCCATTCGTTAATGTATAATGGCTTAATCGTGACTTTAGAATTAATCGCGTTTGTGTTGAATTTCTAACGACTTCCATTGCAGTCGTTGACTATTGCTTCACAATTAATGTGTATTTATACTTCGTGACAGATTGTATTGTTCAAATGAACTGTATTCACGAAACTGTAACTTATTTACCGGAATAGGACCATATTGTAAATTAATTATATTATAATCTGAAACCGTCAAAAGTATTAAGGTGAAATATGTATTAACATTAAAATAAGAAGCCATAGTAAAAGCTTCCATCCAAACTATCAATGTGTTATATAACTAAAATTTGACTGCCATTCTAATTCAGACCAAAAAACAGTCCTTAAAAATTCAAAACCAAACACAACGAAAAATAAACGAAATCCAACAAATGTGAACAGTTTCACTCAACACAATCAATCAGAGACATAAGTATTGGACATTTGATCGGCTAGTTGCACAATCAACTCAATTTGTACACAAATTATATGCTCCACATATGAAATTGCTATACTTTGTAAAGTACTTAGTACGCATGCCTTAAGCGCACTCTAAGGCTAATTTGGTGGAGAAAGTGAGCGGTTTAGAAGAAATAATTATCGATAAATAGACGCGTCATGCAGTGTTAGTCAAATTATGAACATGTGTAGCTTTCAATGCACATATTTTTAACCATATTGAAATCAGAAAAAAGTGGTTTGAAGATGCTAACCGAGTTGGATCAAAGACTGATTTCGAGGACAGAAATGTTTCCTACAAAATGTTGTCAATATTATGCAACCTCTTCTAAACATTACCTTAAATGAAGTACAAGCACTAATCATATCAATGATATTTCCCGTTTCTGATGAAAAAAAGTGTCGCATCTTAAAGCGATAAGGAAGAAAAATAAATAGTTTACTATCTAAGATTACATCCTCATGTGTCAATATTCCAGATGTTAGATTTTTTAACCCTTTAACTGCTTACTCCTAACTTGGTAACGCAGTAACTGTTATGGTTCATACATCCTATATTAGAGTGGTTTTATTCAGTAGCATACACAATATTGTTGTATGTCCATGTCTGTCGCAAATTGGTATAAATATTAGATTTCTAATGCTTGTGAAAGATAAGAATCTGATTACTTGCACTTTTTTTCACGCATGCTTAATTTTAAATGTGAAAGTTGTATTTGGATCTCTTTTAGTGTTTGCCAACTTGTTATGCCCAAAACGTTTATAATATTTTTTAAAGTCCGAAAATGTATGGTCATTTTTGTTTCTGCCGAGCCAAGCCTCTTCGGTAAGCTAGATTCATGTTTACGTTACTTAACCTTTATGGTCTGCTATATTATTCACTTTTATATACTTGTATTGAATCAATTGAATCATTAGCACGTACTGTAGTCACGAATTAAAACATACTAATAGTTCTTATAACTAATTTATTTGATGCTTCATGATTGAACGCTAGTTTAAGGTTATGTTTACAAAAAATAAGGTCGACTTTGTTTTGTTTAGCTTCCTTACGATCCGAGAAATCGATTTCATCCATTTTATCTGATTTAACAATCTTATTGAAATATCCTTGAATTTCTATATTGTGATTTGATTTTGTTGTAATCTAAAACTGTGTTACCGCTAATTTATTGATGTCACCCTGTCACCTATTATTTTATCTTGTTTCTGATACTTATCATCCAAAAAGTTTCTTTTTTGAACAGTTAAATAGAAATAGAAAAAAAATAAAATTGTTAGTTATAAATCGTGGAAAGTTAATTCATCATTATTATCCTTCTTGTGAGCATTACCCAATTGTTAATTGAAAACACTTTTTTATCATTAGAATTGAATTACTGGTAAAATGGTAAGAATGTTTGCAAACATACGTACACACACTTCAACATCTTTATGTTATTAACCTATTTACGTCAGGTCGATGTTTCTTCTACATCCATTAAAATTTCTAGTCGTTATTGCAATAGTTTTGTTACGAGTGTCTACTTTTCACAATTCATCAATTTAACTACTATATTAAGGCATTATTTTATCTTCCATTTTTAAAACTAAGGCTTTGATAATTAAACCTTAAGTACTCGTATACTTACTCTATGCAAGTGACAAACTACAAAAGCATTAGCAATGGGAATAATTCATTTCCAAAGCTTCTTCTTATAAACTAAAGCAAAACTTCATATTGTCATGATCTCTTTGCATGATAGCATCTTTGAAAGAAACAATTAGGTACCGGTCGCCAAACCTAAACCTTTTTTTTTTCGTTTTCTTTTAAACCATTCACAGCCGGGAGTAAGTAAAATTATGACGAATAAGTATAATACATAATACAATAGAAATTTGTTTCTAGCCTAGACTTGGTAGCCTTATGACGTATTCATGGAAAGTAACATTCTATTATATCCCATATGCAGTGGAAACATTTCCGTAAAAATGTCAGCGTTAAGCCCCCAACCGGTTTGACGTAAAATCTAGTGAAATCGAGAGTTACCGTTCATTTGCATTACAGTACATCATCTATTGAGGGAACAAGTTGTCTTACGTCAAAATATATCACTGATAAAGATCTTTACATGTTATAATGTAACATACCCCTTAGGGGACATTTAATAATATTTAAATTGGTATCGATGATGGCTGTTCTCAGAACTTGTAAGTGAGCACCTCACATGGAACAAATATTATTGTAGGTTCATTACGTCTGTCGAAGTATTGATGGGCGTGGGAGCAGACGAGTCCTTGAGTGGAGACCGCGAATCGACAAAAACAGAGTAGGAAGCCCCATAGCCCGATGACCTGAATAAGGTAGCTGGGTCGGTCAGTTGGACTGGATGTAAAGGGCGGAGGGCTGGGTATTGTGGCGCAGCTTTGGAGAGACCTGCAATAGGCAGAGTTAATTGATTGAAACAAATATAAATATGGGATCTTCTGATTCCTTTTTTGTTATGTTACTACGAAACGAATACGTCATCCACGAATACGACTCCGCTTTCGTCTGATACGTTTTCCGGCTTATGATGTTACAACTTTGTTAAAGGTACAATATCGTGACGCTACTAAATCGCTTTGTCAGACCTTGTAACATAATGATGATTAGTCACTTTACAGTACCTACTTCAAATATCCAATACTTACCACTCACCAATTGCTTGAAGTTTAAACAAACATTGCTTGTCATTCTCCAACCTAATCTATATAAACATAATACAGTAGAGATCAATTAGCAATTGGCCTGGTGTGAAACTGACATGACTCGTTGAATGCGTCGGCGCACATCGCCGCGATCGTAACTAAACTCAACGTAGCGAGTATAATAAGAACTTATTGTGATCAACTTGAACTATTTAACTTTACAACCCAACGGTTAGAAAATGGAACATATTTAGGTCGGTGATACCGTTTTTCAGTTTTGATCCTCATTTTGCGAAAAGTTTTTATTGATTTTAGAATATCGTTCTGATGCAGTCTCTCCGTGACCAGTAGTCGGCCATTACCTTTGGAGACTCCTCATGGTTCATTCATCAGTAATTTTTATTGGATAGAGACTGACAGGCTTATTCAGATTCGGACACCTTTCTTAAACATACAGAAACAAAAGCTGTCTAAACTACGGTCAAAGAAATAACAGTTAAACGTCAATTAGCAATACAATTGTACGTATGTTACGTAAAGGTTTTCACGACAGCAAAGCCAGCAATTTGTTACCTTTTATTCTTACACAATATATAATTTGCAGGCGCCCGCGCCGATCATACGATACTTATGACGGTTGACTGTCTAATTGTAAAATGGAATTGAAAATGTTAAAAGCCTTGCGTGGTTCTGTATTATATTATTCAATAAATTGCCAATTCGCTTTCAGTCTACTGTACAACATAAAACTCTTCCCGCAAACGCCACTCAATTTTCTTATACAGGTTACACATCCAGGTCTTGCCTTGAAGAGCAAAATTATCAATCCACCTTGCTATTACTTTTTCTGAGACACATTACATCAACACATAAATTGTACTTGTTTATTGTAAAACGTTTCTCGCTTACTTTATTTATGCACCGCTGATCTAAACCTAAGTCGACGTGAACGATAAAAATCGATTATTAAATATCGGTATTCGATACCTGCCCAATCGATTGGAAATGCGTTTGCTGAGAAAGTTTTCGAATACCGCGGCAAAGCTGCCTATAAAATGTAAACTGGAAGTTGTATGTTTTTGTAACGAGTTCTGTCAATGCAAGCTATAATATTTATTTCTCTACAATAATTAATACAAACAGTTCTGGTACGAAAAAAAAAGATACACATTACAAAAGAAATACTTCCTTTGTAATGTGTTTCTTTTTTTTTAACACGATCGTTAAGAAAAAGAACAAATCGTATTCCATTTTAAAAAATTAAATAGAACGAAATCTTTTTTTAATTTATTTTGGCGAAAAGAGCTGCCATCTAAAAAATAGCTTCATATAAAAATGTGAAACGAGTACTAATTTCTCAACGAATAAACATCGATATTCAATATAATCGAGAAAGTTAACGTGCTTAAATGCGAACGGGTTTCGTTTTAACATTTTTTATGCGAAATTTAATATCGACTACCGAAGTTTACTTGCCGTGGGCATGTAACAAAATATGACACAGTTTTTTAAAGCATTACTCATTTTGTTGCTATCTAGCCATTGTGAGATTTTAATACACGTTTTTTGCGAAGCCTTGAAACTTTTTGTATAAGAATGAAGCATTGTGGCTTGTATTGCAAGCGAGCTGATTTTTTAATTATTTTATCATAAACTTCGGGCTAAAGAAGACCTTCTATGATCAAAGATTATCGCAATTGTTTGTTTATTGGCTTTTATTAACCTGAAGCGTTAAAAATAAAGTGGTTTAATATAGTTGTAAACACAAACACAACTCACAGCTGAAAAAACACCATAAAACTATTCGGTATTGACTCCAGATGACGTAATCGATTTATCGTGGCCACTTAATTTTTTCATTTGCAACACCTCCAAGGCTGCGTCAATGACCGCAAGTGTTGCCACTAAAAAAATGTACTTTTATTAATATATAACAATAAATCTAACTCACAAACGCGTGCTAATTTTTTGTGAATGTTCTACATAAGTCAGTAATCAATCTTCGAATCTCAAATAGATTTTCCTCTTAAAAAGTCATGATTAATTTTGACCATTTAAATTTTAGACCTTGATACATGATAGTATGTTTCTAAAAAGGCTGCATAACCTTACAAGAACATAATATATTAAATTATGTAGTTGCTAAACGATTTTTGTTGAGGTTGATCTAATTTTAAATCATTCTAGACCGGTTTTCTTACATTATAAAAAATGAAATGTCGAATTGCTTTTTTTCTTATCAAATGTGCATTCCAAATTGTAAGATCTATGATGAAGCATCCAATAATTAAAAATTACAATTAATTTAGAATAGTAATTATTTATATAATATAAATATATGTATATATTTTGTAAGTATTTTTTTGTTATTCTCCAACAATCATCTCGCACACCTGGTATTATAAATTATTATTACAAAAAATGCTACCTCGTATCAAATATTAATTTTAATAATACGATCAATATCTAATACAGTATCAATTAATAAGTAGATCGCGATTAATACCTTTTTTATTGCTAATTATTATTGTTTTTTTTTCGCTGTTTCTCAGAACAAATGATTACAAACTCTTTTGTAAGGCGATTCAGATTTGCAAGTAGACTGTATGTCTATTATTAAATCGTTTTTATATCAACTTGTTTATTGCCAAATTCGTAGTGTATATAATTAAATGCTTGAGGCAAGATTATGCTCTATGTGTTCGTTTTTAAAGTATATTTTCCCTTGTTATTTCTCATAAGGTATGATAATCCGCATTCTTCCTTTTAAGCGTTATAGAGAAAAACTGTTTTATTCAAGCTTTGACCTAAGTTTAAACAGTTAAAATCTATATATATATTTTTTTTGTTATATTTATCAACTTTGTGTAATACTAATAATTTGTTTATTGTTTGTTACAGGTAATACATCAATTGTTTATCATGTAAACCGGTTTCTATTGATAACATAGTTATAATGAATACAAACTATACTTACATAAAAAACAGTACTCATTTTATGAGATGAATAACTAGTTTAGACATAGCTACCTACCTAAGTTTTCTATTAAGAATTCAATATACTAACATGTAAACAAACTTAAGTATATTTTAATACTTATTTTAATTAAATTGAAATTAAAACTATATTTAACTAAAACCTTATAAATACAGGATTAATTTAAATGGAGTGAAGATATTCAACGAGGTAATCAGGTGCATTAATCTGATCGTCGAAATCTTAACATGGAAAATGAACTTTGCATACAAAGTGACAGGTCACGTGACTTATTTGTATGAAATCATGATTTTCAATTTGAACATTTCGATCTATGTTTCTTGGGAAAACTTTTTCAGTTTTATGGACCTGATTACCTCGTTGAATTTACGCACTTCTTTTAAATTAATCCTGTATATTTAATATATTTAACTATAATATAAAGAAAAAACGGAAATCAAAATATATCGTTTAAAGCATGTAGGTATAAGTAATAACAAATAATACGAAAATTAGCTTAAAGCCTACATACAAGCACCTTATTATAATAACACTCCTTATCGAGTGCAAAAGTAACTGGCATATTTACAAGCACTGGGTATCGATATAAATTATCCGCGAACGCCGATCAACGACCCCATATTAGGAAAACTTAAATCGATTAGCATTATCGTAGTATAACTGTTATTGCTACAGCAAAACATATTGTAAACGAAACAACGAATATTCCAAACGAAAATGAACCTTGTTGACTTAGCATAAGGTGCTGATAATGCCTCTCGATGTGTGATCGACCGTATGCTTGCAAATTATAGGGGCAATGATTAATTATTGTAGAATAAAACCCTATTTGAAAAATATTTATTTGTAAAGCTTTTAGTCTGTTTTTATATTGGCGACACTGGGGTTCAACTGCTTCTTCTTGTTTTCGGTCGATAGTAAAAATATATTCTAAGCTAAGTATATACATTGACCCACTATGTTACGATAATAATGCTTAAGTTTAACTTCTGGGACTTTATTGATACCACATTTTTTAATTTGATACTGAATGTTCGATCAGGTCGATGATATCGAAAATGTAACTTTTTTTATTAATAATAATATCTTGGGACAGCTCACACACGGCCATTTGTTCCCAAACTAGGCAGCGCCTGTACTATGGTGGCAACCAGACAACTGATAAACATAAATATATGTGTCTAAATACAAGCATATTACTTATAGATAAATAACATCCGACACAACAAATGATCGTGCTCATCACACAAAGATTTGTCCTGGGTGGGAATCGACCCCACGACCTCTGGTTTAGCAGTCTGGGTCACTAACTACTAGACTAAAAGGCCAGTCAACAAACAAGCAAACTAAAAGTGTATGTCGATTCTCTTCCCAAAGTTTGGTCTTTTTCCCATACTATTCATTTAGTTCTTAATTCAGTTGCGTTTAAGAACATAATAGGCAATCGCCAGTTAAGTACCAAATACTACTTAAACCTCAAACCTGAAAATCAGTAGCTTTTATTACACGAAAGTAAAGCTAAGAGCTATTTTCACCACACAATGAACACTATAAAAGCAATAAACAAAAGAAAGTTACATGAATAGCAAAAACTTGTAACAGTTACGAAAGTAGGACAAAGGGATAATGATAGCATTCGTTACATAATATCGGATTAACCTTATTCATACCGTCTTAACAAAGTACAATAGCAGATTACCCTATATTACAATGAAGATGATACAGTAATTTACTGTAATCCTTAAGTACAAGAGACTGCTCACGATCTTACATCTTGTTTAAGACATGATGGACGCGCAATATTGTCGACGGTACTTTTGAATAAGATGTAGTGGGATTAAAAATTAGTGATGTGGTGTCTATGAAAGTTGTAGGTCCCTATTATGTGCATATAATGAGTGAATATAGAACTACAGCTTTTAATATAGACGGACAGTTAAAAGCTAACCAAGATTCATACTAGAATTACGATGTTGAATCTAAGTAACTAATTGATGATTATTAAATGACTAGAAATCATAGTTTCAAGAAGAGGTCTATAATAGCAGTAGGAAATTAAAAAGCCGGTATTATATTTCAAATTGACGATGCGAATAAATTTACAACATTGCATAAAATCTTGAGCGTGTTAAACTTTTTCCAAATATTGACAAGCCCCGATAATCGGTTACGGTAACGCTAGTTCAAATTTAGAACAGACTGCCAATAAACTGCGCTTGCGCCTAAAGGACAACATAAATAAACCGATTTTAGAAACTGATACCAAATGAATTGTTTACTCGTTTGGGGCTCTGTCACGAACTGTCCAGCCTTGGAGCGCATTTGTTCAGCTGCGCGCGCGCAACTAATGCACAACTCAACACTAAATGAATTGTTTAGCATACCAACATCAGTTGAAATTAATACTCCAAGTTTCTCGGTACAAATACGTATTTATTCACAGTATAATATAATAATAGATAATGGATTTTGTTACAGAAGCACAACTAGAATTTTATTTAGATCACGCTCTAATAGTTCAAGTAATTAACTAAACCTTTTCCTTTTCATTTTGTTTGTTAATGATTTGATTAACCATATGCTGAAACACATTGACATTGAACTTGTTCTTTTTGCTGATGACACAAATGCTATTTTAGCCGCCAAAGACATAGATACTCTCAGCAGGAAGGTAAATAAGGCTCTCGGTCTTTTTCATAGTTGGTTTACCATCAACAACCTTAAATTGAATGCCAGTAAAACAAATGTCATGTTATTCAGAACAACATCGAAAAATAAAGACACCATAGAGATCATACTTAATGACAACAAAATAACATTGGTGGACAGTGTGAAGTTTCTTGGTATTCACATTGATGAAAGCCTTAACTGGAAAAAGGAGCTGACAGCTATGGAAAGTTCAATTAGCTCAGCTTGCTATGCCCTGAGAAGTCTTAGAGATGTGGTTGCTATTGAACAATTAAAAGTAGTATATTATTCGCTAGTAGAATCGAAGCTTAGGTACAGTATCGTTTTATGGGGCGGTAGTTACGCTTACAATGTAAATACTGCTTTTGTCACTCAAAAAAGGGCTATAAGAACCATGGTAAAAATTCCACAGTGGGTGTCTTGTAAGGAGTATTTTAAAGAACTTCAGATTTTAACAGTCCCTTGCTTATATATTTTGGTACTACTCACCGATCTAATGAAACAACTTCGTAATTTCGAAACAATTGAGGAAAGAAATAAGCGGGAGGCAACTAGGCGTAGGGACTTGCAATATAGGATCCAGCCACATCTGAAGGTAGTTAGCCACGCGGCAGTATATCAGTCAATTAAACTTTTTAATAAACTACCCATACATTTAAAATCTATATATAATGTTAATCAGTTTAAGCATCAACTTAAGTCGTTTCTCATAGAAAAATGCTATTACACACTTGATGAGTTTCTTTGTGACACTTGCAATTAGATTGTTACTAGCTCCTTTAGGCTGACATTTTATAATATCATTTCTACCTTTGTGAAGAAACTATGATTTGGTCTTATACTTAAAATGGTAGACTTTGTCTGTGACTTTTACTTATTTACATTATTGACATTATATTGTATTGAGACATTATATTTTTACTCTTGGCATTAATTGTGCTGGTGGAATCTGAATTGTAATGAATTGTTTTTGTATTTTGTATTGGAATGGCTATCTTTAACTGTGACATTTATATACATTATTACTGATATTATATTTTTACTCTTGACATTTGTATTGGTAGAATCTGAAACGTTGTTTATTCGAATTTGTATTTTTGTTATTGTTTCAAATGGTCAACTTTCTCTGTGACATTCATTTAAACTAGGCCAGATTAATATAGTTTATTTATTTGACATTCTATTTTTGTTATTGAGAAGAGAAGTGTAGTGGAATTTAAATACTATAATAGCAATAATGCATGGTTGTGAATTGAAGTAGCAATGTAGTCGTTTGGCACGAAATTATTGTCGTTTGGATTTGTAGTGTAGGTACATCAGTTTCGATACAATGTAAAAATTGTTTGGAAATAAATAAATGAAATGAAAAAAATGAAAAACGGAAGCGAAAATAATGACGGCCAACAAAAAACAGTAGGTACTGGGTTTTGAGATGAAAACATAATGATTAATTATCTTTGCAGTTAGATAGTAGATACTGCGAGAAGTGATAGAAATAGAAACTAAATTTATGAAAAACTACTTTATACTACTGCACGTCAATTCTGTAAAATGTCAATCAACAACTCGCATCTCACTTCGCTGTTCACTTCACGTTCACTCTCACTTCGCATAAGTTTCAAATTTCGAGTGCGAACTCAAACGTCATCTCATATTTAGGCCCGAGTTTTCTAACTACATCATAATCATTGATTACGTAACCGTTCTGTTAGCATTAAACCGATGTTCAATCCAACCGCGTTTTTTTTTAGAGTTCACCATTTATTTCTAACCAACGGTTTCCTAACCAAACTGTTTTGAATGAGTGAGTCCAAAATTACTAAATGCTGGAATGGTTTATCATTATTTTGTGAATGTTTAATGTCTTAATGGTCACGTCAATCAATTTTCATTGTCAAACTCTGTGATCAAATCATCTAACTCAATTTAAAATTTTTTCGTGTCGTGTTTGTTATTAAATCTTTTATTGAATATATATCAGTGATATGGAAGATGAGCGTAAACGTACTTTGAATTTCACCAGTGGCGAGAAATCTGTACTTACGGCACTCGTAATAAAGTACAGAGATAGAATAGAAAATAAACAATCGGACGCTAAAGCAAATGCCGAAAAAGCAAGAAGTTGGAAGGATCTGACTGACGAGTTTAATGCTCTTAGTACTCACTGCAAACGTTCTCTTGAGAGCTTCAAATCAAATATATTTATTTGTTATAGCTTACTTGTTACAGCTTACACTTGCTGGGAGAATAACAAAATAAAAACTTCATGTCAGGAAGCATAAACCAATGGCTAAACTGAGTTGGCTACATCGTTTAAGCTAATCATTCGATTACAGTACATAATCAATGGTTAGAGAATGGTGAACAGCAAAATATTGTTAAACAGCCGTTCATGGTTCAAACATTTGTTTAAAATTTAACCATCTGTTGGTGAACTTGGGTCTAAATCTCACGGTTAATTTAGTTCAACACGCTGACACGCTCGCAAGTGTAGCGCTAGTGTATCAACCGAGTTTATAGAATGCCAATCAAGAAATTCACGGCGGGTTCAGATTCGAATTTTAGAACGACGTCTTATAGAATCAACAGGCTGATACAGCTGTTGTAAAGTGATAAAAAAGCGAATACAAAAACTACAAAGTTCCTTATATATACTCTCCGACAGCATAAAAGAGAAAAAAAATGAGGCTTAAATTAATTTTAAAACCAAAAAAAAAACTATTTTTTTTATGAAAACTTATTTTTTAAAGCCAATGTTAAAGGCTGTCAATTGGGTTAATACTCCATATCTACCAATAATTGTTTTTGTCAAGCAGTGTTTTTTATCTGTTCGGTTATTTCTGGCGGTGTGTATATTGGTCATCAAGTTCTTTCAAAAGTAATGGTGCAAGTAATCGGAGATAACTTTCCATTACAGGCTAAAAATGTTATAATTTTCGCGAGTTACGCTCCAATTCGTACTAAGATTCGTTTGTGGCCTAGTACTAGAATTCCTTTAACAACAACTTTTACTGCTAATGCTGAATCAATTTTATGTTCCGCTTTCGCTATCACCTTATTGTTAGTTAAGGATTTATGCGTCGCTTGATTTGCTGCTATGACCTTAATATTCTGAACTATTTCCCTTGGATCGTTTCCTGCCTTTGTAATATTTGTTTTAATAGCTGCACATATTTCACACATTTTATTGGTATTTGTTGAATATTTATTAACTTCAAGACTTTCAACTTTGATGTTAGTTAGAAATTCAGTCAATATATTCACACTTTCAATTCGCTCGGTCTTATACAAGTCACTACAAATGGCTTCCTAGAATTTGTATGGTTTTGCTTTTAATGGCAAAGGAAGCAATACGTATATATATTTTGTGAAGACTTAGTATTGGTTTTGATTTCAATTCCTTTAAACTAAAAAGGATCTTGACGAAATCGTTGTATAACTTAGGCAACTACGTATTATATGGTATAGGTGCATACATCGCGATAAGTCTAAATACACATATGAATCATATTTTTTTCATAATCGTGGTACACGGAAGATATTTTCATCAAGAACAAAAGAGAATTGATTCTGAATTTTAGAAATAAGTACACTTAACCCTCTACAATTTGAAGAAAATTTAACCCTACATCACTCCACCTACTACCAAAACCGTGAACTATAATGTTTACCAATAATTCACATTCATTATTATAATTCTAGGGTTTAAAGTGCTTCCGTCCATTTATTACGGGTCATTTTGTTCTCCCTCATTGCTCACAACACACAATATATTCCGTGCATCTGTTCCCCGCCTTATCGACGTCATTTGACAGATGTCCGTTCGATACCAATGTTTGTTCAATATGTAATTCAACCTACAAATTGAAGGTTTGTTGCGATTCGATATTACATGACATGTTGATATGTAACTGATAATTTTGGCTTTTAAATTTGTCTTGAATTGCATTGGTTCTCAGCTATATTTTTACCTAGTGATTAATTTAGTTTCGCTAGACGAACTGTTGTTCGTTCTTCACTGGTATCACCTCATGTTGCATTATGAATAGTAGGTAATTTAATCTATGATTAAAAAAAGGTTTTCTTTATTTAGATTATATATCACGGTTTGTTCGTTAACTACAATAAAAACCACATCCTATCTACAGTTTGGTTTACACCAGACATCCTCGAGACATCTATCAATTTGTCACATTTTATCTTATCTTAACTGTGTACTGGTTTTGTCAACTGTTGATGACTGATCTAGTTTTATGGATTTGAAATCTTATTTCTAACCCATGCAATATATTGAATTAACATTTTTTAGTTTATTTTTAATTTCGGAATGGATGAAACGGAATTCTAGACTTGAAAAGCTTTGATAGTTACTAAACTAAAAGTATTATTTATTTACAAACGACTTCCGTAGGCTTGAGTTAAACCGAAAACCAAACTTATTTATGCAGTTTTGTTTGAGAACTATTGTGCAATATTTATGTTTTGTATGAATTGCTCAATCTCGTTAAGCTGATTTCTTAAACGTTATGTCATTCAAAGAATTAACATCCGGTAATGTTACATTATTAATATTATTATTGGCTATTAGGTAATAATGATCCTTTTAAGATACAGCGTCACTTTTACTGATTTATAATAAGATTGTAGAAAATAATTATGTATCTTTTATTCTGTTGATATTGATCTTTACGTTGCCGCTAATGTTAATTATGCAACATACTGAGGTAATGTTTAAATCTTCTTAAATACCCAGACGGTTTGGTGCCTCTGTCAATTTGCCAACTAGTTCCTCAATTCATTCATGGTTTCATCATGTTTATTCATAAATTCACGTTACCGTTTTTCATGCCAAACTTTCCACAATATGATTTTAGCGCAATGACCTCATACGACAATTTGCTTCGAGATTTATAAACGCTATTTCTATTCTTCCGCAAACTCGTGAACACTTCAACATCTTTACCAAAATGTTCAGTTGCTCTGTTACCACTGTTGGGCGCAGTGGGTATGAAATAAATGATTATCCATTAATGTGATGTGATATGCGTTACTTTTTCTAATGAATAAAATGCGTTGTTAAAGAACACAAGGGCTTGCACTCAACACTCGGATGTTGATTAGACATGGGGTCGACGGATGATGCTTCGCCTTATGATCTGACGCTGATTGAAATTTTGGATAGAGTAGCTACAAAAACAGAGAAAACGATTTGAAAATTTTTATTCTTTAGCAGGATAAGAAAGTTTTACTTTTCTTGTACTTATTTGTCGTTCTCGAACAGTTGAAGATTACATTTATTAGTATGTTTATGATATCATTGTTATCGTATGTAATCTGGTATTCTTATACGTAATACGCAATTAATAGTAGTACGTATAAGTACCTACTTATTGATCTTTTAAGCCTATTACAATTATGTGTGTTTTAAATATCCATGCACTTTGGACTGTTGATGATTATTGAAGGTATCTAATACAATCACAAATACAAATGTTAACAATATCATTCACGTTTCTTTTTAATTCAACCAATTTTTATTTCTTCCATACGCTTGGGATGTTTTATTTTTCCATGATTTTTGTTACTTAATGGTCCATCGGGCTTATTTATCAAAATTTAAAACATTTTAGCCCGTTCTCTTTGCACAGAGGCAAATTATCAGAAATCTCTGTATCCACATTACTCTCTGGCATCTATAATAAATATCGTGTTTCCGTCGCTCAGATGCGGGGTGGCGCATGTTGTGTAAACATTTCGTTATAGAAGGGTGGGACCAGACCAGCTAGTTTAATAATTATACTTTTTTTGTATATTAGTCCGTACCCCAAAGATTTTTAGTGATGGTTCGTGGTTTCGGATGTTCTGATCACTTTTGCTTGCAGCTGCGACTATTAAAGGCTGTTAATTTTTTTTACATTTAAATAACTTTATCTTTGTATTTTTAAAGCCTTGTATTATTTTAAAGTGACAATTAGGAACTCTTAATTATAACTCATAATAAGCGAAGCTTATTGATATACTAGAATTATTTACGTTGATTTAATAAAAACTAGCTAGTGCCCGCGACTTCTTCTGCGTGGACTTCAGAATTGGGTCGTCCCTCGGTAGCCTATGTTCTTTTCCATGTTACAGGCTACACAAATGCCAAATTTCATCCAAATCCGTTTAGCCGTTTTTGCGTGATTGAGTAACAAACATCCAAACATCCACACTTTCACATTTATAATATTAGTAGGATTATTTTAAAATTGATATTGTAACATGCATAATGCCTATAACACACGTAGTAAAATTTAGAAACTAAACTTAATGGCGTCGGCACAGTTTGGAATAAGCACCTGCCTATCATGAATACTTGACAAAAAAAACATCTAAATTAAATAGTATCATAGTCCAGAACTTGAACGGTGAACCTGCTAATTTAGAAGAACAAATAAAATATTCTTGTTAGTTCGCAATAGATTACTACTCGGAACCCATTAAGCTTAGAACAAAGGTTCACAAACATATTAGTTACGCCTATGAAACTCTAAACTAAGCTATTAATTTTAACAGTTAATAAAACTGGTATGCTTAACTAAGATTTAATGATGTTAGAAAAAATCTAGCCAACGTGTACCTGGAGTCTGTACATGACTAATTTGACCGATATCTTGGAACTTAAATCAAAGGAATGACATCATTGTTTTAGTTTTACACTAGAAAGTGCGCATTTTACTTACGGCAGATAACTAATATTTTTGATATAAATGTATACAGCGTGTAACAAAAACCCTGTCCGATCCCTGAGAGTATTATTCGGTATCGTACTGCGAACATATATACGTAGCCATGGAGATTAAAATTTTTCCCCAGTCAAAATATTTAAATACAAATAAAAACTGATCCAAGGCAACAGCTGAACAACTGACCGTTCCTTAAAGGTCGCGTACTTACTACCTACAGTTTGGTGACAAAAAAGCCGCCAATGCGAGACGGTTCATGAACTACCACGAATACGCCTTTATTGGATCTGACAGGGGTTTTGTTACATGTTGTATACGTATAAATGATCCGAAATATAGCTTTGTTTGTTCTTAAATCTTACCATTTTTAATCTATTTACTCAGGAGACAAACCTAGAACTAATTACTAAAAAATAGTATCATAAAAGAACCACATTTACATAAACAAATATCAGTTACATCATAACAAGATCCGACTTAGATAAATCATATTCAACAAATTTGAAATTAATTAACACTAATCTAATACCAAAACGAATCCATGTCATCATTATAATAATTTTCGCATGACATGACATCAAAACCGTTCTGGCCAATTAAACAATAATTTACTATTACGTAATCCAAAACATATTTTAGAATAATTTAAAAAAGCGATGTATTAAGCGGCGGTAGCTTAATGGCTAGGGCATCGGACTTGCGATCATGTGGTTGCGGGTTCGAATCCCACCCATTTTACTACCGACGGCGACGTGAACCCACTCGTAACACAAGCATCTTAGTTTAGCACGATGGGTTAACGAGATTACTAGTAATGTGCGACCCACATTGCTAGTAATCTTAAAAAAAAAAGTTGTCATTCGAATTATTCGAACTGCGAAATAAAGCTTATGTGTGAACATAGATTTGATTGGAGTATACGATTTTTTTTGTTTTACGAATGTTCAGTTGTGAAATAAATCCATTGTGTATGTAGCCTTATATTCCCACGCTGTAATATAATACGAAACCTTGTAAGCATAATCAATGCTACCAGTGATCGTTTGTCTTGCGAACGCATTTCATTTGTCATTTAAATTAGCATTTTATTTCAGTGTCTAAAATTTTTTTTTTGCCTTTTAAGTGTAAAATATTCACATGGTAATCTAAGCATCTGTTTGAGAACTCAAAGAAGTATAACAACATTTTGTGTTTGTTTGACTACAACTATCCTCTAAGCTGGTTTCAGGATTAATATTTCTTACTTGATTGTGTAGGAACACCAACTTTCGAAAATTTCCCGTTTCATCAAAAATGGAACAGTAGTTTTTGAGCCAGTGAATCAGTATCAATTAAAATGCTTATCACTGAAAATAAAGTTACTGTAATAATACGATAAATCTTCAGTAACTTAATAACATTATCCTGTAACATAAGACCCGGGTCAACGCATTCATTATCCAATTATTTCCCACTTTACATGTAATCCAGATTCATACATTATACCATTTGAGGTAACGCTCAAGGTTTCCCCCGCTTCCTTACAATGGCCTAACGAACTTCGTGACCGACGAGACAGCCCGACGCCGGCCGATGATTGCCGATGAATGCCGAGTGAAGCTGCGCGCGCGCAAAGCGTTCACTGTAAATCATTGCAACGAGGAGTGGATCACGAAGCACTAGTTTGTTTGGATGGATTTGTTTTAAGTTCGTGGGTATACACTAATGATGATTAGTTCCTTTAAGAAGGCTCGTTTTAATAACCGTCCGGTTTTCACTAACAATGAGCTGTATTATTAAGAATATCTTGGAACCAAATATTACATACTTTATTAGGAAGTAGATCATAATATCAATTCTTCTCCATTGTTACTATGAGATATGTTTGGTACTTCTGATGGTAATAAGTATTCGAAATAATATTCACCTAGCGGACCCGCCACCGCTTCGCACGTGTAAACATTCCTCTTGAATCACTATATCCATTAAAAAAAATCGCATCAAAATCCGTTGAGTAGTTTTAAAGATCTAAGCATACATAGGGACAGACAGCGGGAAGCGACTTTGTTTGATACTATGTAGGGAAGCACGTTTTCTCAGGCCTTTAAGGTCAATGAAACATAGTTACGCACTTACCTTTATGTGACTAACTAAAAAACCACCTTAATTACTTAAAAACTCAGTCAAAATTACACGTCTGTTTACGAGATAACATCGCAAATCGTAAATCTATTCTTCCAAGTAATGAGAAAGACAGAATTTATGTTAATGTCACCTTGATGACAGGATCCTGTCTAACCGGCTGTCCGTTGTCGGTCTCGATCACGTTATAAGATGAATTACAACGGCAGCATAACAAAATTCTACCTTATAATTATCATAAAGTTCAGAGAATCAATTAAAATTTTAATAGTAGGTTAAACAAGAACTTTATTCCAGACTTTTCTATCTTATCTATTCATAACAATCTGGTAAATTGTCACAAACTTCTCAAACCTGCTCCCTTAGACAAGGTACATTTGGACAAGCGTTAACGATGATAGAAATCGCTTAGATGACATTAAATGCACAGAAATGACATTTTGCATTCGATAAGTCATGTGAATAAGACTTGTCACTTTCATACTATTGAGCGATTCGATCAGCGATAACGATGGAAGAAATGTACATTGGAGCTTGTGACGGAGTCACTGTTGTTGACTTTAGTGTTTCAACTCAATAGAATTTTCGTTGTTTTCAGAGTAAAAATAATTCCCTCAGCCCAAGTTTTACGAGGAGTAAATTAAATCTTAATTACAAAGCTATTCATACATCATATAGATAAATAACACCCAGACACGAACTCATCACACCAAGATTTGTCCTGGGTGGGAATCGAACCCGACCTCCGGCTTAGCAGTCAGGGTCACTAACCACTAGACCAACAGGCCAGTCAAATAATATCAGTTCCAGATTTGGCCACCGGGTCGGATAATGATCAATGTATATAATGTTAATGTCGCTATAAATACAGATCGATGTCATTTCATCAGTAATCAGTAACAGTACTAGCAGTAAACAAATAGATTAATATATTTTTATTTCATACGTAATTACATAATCAATTCTAAAATCTTGAGTACGTATTATCAAAGGCTTATCTACTAATATTCTGTTCCTAATATAACGATGAAGTCTGTGCAGTAAATAGTTCGTCGCTAATCATTGTAAACCGACCATCACGGTATTTCCAATTACCGTTGTATGACTAAACTATTCAAATACAAGCAACAAATTAAATTCCAATACATGAAAATATATTACAACTAACACAGTTATAAATTACACAAAATACACAGTAGTTATGTTATTACAGTAATACGTTGCGTAATCAGAATCAAACGCGAGATAACAGTAAATCTTCAAAAGAAATCTTCGGTTTCCATTACACTCGGGTCGATAAAGGTTAATTGCGAGCGGTAGCTTGTAAAGTTATTGCTTACACTCAGTTCGTATATACTGAATGTGATCATCTGTTGTAATAGTTCTCTCTATTACAAACTAACAATTATTATGTTAACCATAATCTTGTGATGTCTATCTAGGATTCTAGGCTTTCTGATACCAGACTTTATCTATAAAGATATGGAACTTCTCATTCATAAATGTAGTAATGTTTAAATTCCTCTGCTTGACTGTTTATTTTGTTCAACCCTGCGTGTTGATTTGTTTCTCTTCTGTGCAATTGTCTACTTCATCATGAGATTTTAACAATTTTGAATTCTTGACAAAAACTTTAATGAATTTATCATAATTACTTGTGGATATTATGCTATTTCTTGCTTATGCAATAATAAAGCTTCTTTTACGTATAACACGTGTGAGCAGTTGAGCACGAAAACATTTCATTTAACATTTTTCTCAATCCACTTTGTAACCAAGTCGAAACAACATCAATAAAACCAAAGAGATAGCCTATTTTTGATGTAGGTTTATTTGTAAACATAAAAATGGTGAAATCGTCTCAATAAAAACTTTTGCAAGTTACAAAGTAATTAAGTTACCAAATGCATTTGTGCTGGATAAAAAATCTCCTAAACGTGATGTAATTCGAAATGATGCAATGTTAAAAGATTACACCGTTAGAACATGGGTTGATGCAGATTTTATGTAGCACTCGAAATAATGTTTATAGGACAATAGCAGTACGGCTTAGATAACTGCAAATGGAAATTATTATATTACTATGAACTAGTGAACTCTGATTGTGTCCACCTGGACTTTACGACACCACAATTCAAGTATCGCTAGTTAAGGTTTCCATTCTGATTGGCTAACTTTATGGGCACATAGAGAGTCGTGACCAAGGGCAGTCACATTGTATGCGATTATTAAATAAGATATAGCGACCACCCCATGACTGTTGCTATGTATCAACTTTTACAATCGCCTGAAGGTCTGCTGACGCTAATTACGGCCACTTCTTTGAAAGTAGACAGCCAATGATTATACGCTCTTAAAAGATTATAAAGCTTCTATTGTGATCACAAAGTAGTAATGTTTTCTTCTCATCATCAGTTAGTGGGTCGTAACTCAGTCATGATTGCAGCGTTACCAGGAAGGGCATCGTAAATCACGCTTGTCATTTGTCGACTCGATACCGACCTACTGTTTGTCTTGCTTGAGATAAGTAGCGACTTTTAGAAGCTTCCTAGATTTGTTTTTGTTACGGCTAGTGTTGACAAATACGCTTCATTTTGGGGTATCATAAATTTTAAGTCGACCGCCCGGTAGCAAAATACTAAGTTGAATTATTTGAAAATCTACGTTTTCCAGTACTCTGTCTAATGCCTGATATCCTCAATTTCCATAATGTACTTGGTCATTACTCACAAATTCACCCATTACTCAGGCTGGTTGTAGGGAATCAATTAAGCTTCCCAACGTTTTGCTCCGTGACCTCGTCAATGACGTATTTAACATAATCACATCAAAATCAATTTCCTTTAAATGTCTTCCTACCTGACGGAAGGAAAGTAAATGATGGAGCCATTAGGCGGACAAACGTACAATTTACAAATACTCATGACAATTTCACCGTCGCTGCGAAGAGTTCGAATCCTTCTTTAATTATTTCCGTATAACGTGATGCATAAATCGATTCTCGCGCATTTCGATTCTTAATTCTAATAACTCGAGTGGATTTATCGATGCGGTAACAATAAAATCGATTGTACATTGTCCTTTTGAGCGATAAATCATGGTACAATGTTGTATTAAATAATGTTAGGTTGGTACGAGTGTTATGTCTGTCGGCTTTTGTTTGTTGTCTTACAAGTGTTACAAATGATGCTTTGTTTTGTTTATTTTGTATATTTTAATACTGTGTTAGGCCTGGTATTATCTATTGTGGTTATAGTCCTCCTCCTCGCGTCGTTTTCCTCAATATTAAAGGTCGTAGTTCCCCTGCGAACCCTTGATCTGGCAATATCTCGCATTCGATTTCTGCCCTGGCCTGGTAGCGTGCTACATGCTGGGTGATTATGCTAATATGACACAAAGTTTTAGTGCCTTGTACTTCCCTACATATCCACATCTTTTATCACTCAGTAATTCATATATTTTTATTTATTCTCAATAAGTTGTCCTTATTATTTTCACTTATTTGAAGTATCATAATATCACTTGTTTGGATATCGTCTTATTTAAATTACGGTTTATATCGTATTGGTAGGAAATATTTTTCAATTACTCGAACGACGTTACTGTAAAATTTTGCTTCTCTCGTAAATCCATACTTTCTCTTTTACGGAGTCGTACATGGCCGGGCCGTTAAAGTTATTTATACTTGGAGATGTACTGTCAATCAAGTAAATGTTTAGCATTACCTAGAATTTGTCTAGACTTTATACGGTTCTAATAGAATTCTATTGAGAAAGACCTAATGTTTTGTAAACATGCTTGTATTTCTCTTTCAAATAGCTGATCTTGGGACTACTGCTGGCCTTTTGGTCTAGTGGTGAGTGACCCTGACTGCTAAGCCGGAGGACGTGGGTTTGATTCCTACCCAGGACAAATCTTTGTGTGATGAACACGATCATTTCTTCTGCGTGTGGGTGTTATTTATCTATACTATGTATGTATTTAGAATGTATATATTATTGATCGGACAGTTAAGCACCGAATTAACATAGGATGGTTGAAATGGCGGCAGGTTACGGGAACAACTTGTGATCCCCGCATTCCCCTTAAACTTAAGGGGAATGCGGAGACCGTCCTGTATGGATCAGAGTGCTGGCCCACAAAAGGGATAAATGAAAGACAATTGCATGCAGCAGAGATGAGAATGTTGAGAGGAATGTGTGGTGTTACGCGAATGGATAGAGTAAGGAATGATTATATAAGAGGAAGTTTGAAAGTGGCACCGGTAACCGAAAAACTATGTGGAAACCGGCTGTCGTGGTATGGGCATGTGATGCGGAGGAATGAGGATCATGTTGTAAAGAAGGTTTTGAGCATGAATGTGGATGGGTATAGGGGAAGGGGACGACCAAAGAAACGATGGATGGATTGTGTGAAAGTCGATATGGCAAGAAAGAATGTTACTTGTGAGATGACGGCAGATAGAAGAATATGGAAGAAGAAAACATGCTGCGCCGACCCCAAATAAAATTGGGATAAGGGCAGGAGGATGATGATGATGATGTATGTATTTAGAAATATTTAAGTATGTTTACCAGTTGTCTTGTTGCCATAGTACAGGCTCTGCCTAGTTTAGGATCAGATTGGCCTAACTCTATTATATTCTATCCAGAAAAAAAAACGTTTTGCGATGAAGTTCTACAACAACATACTAAACAAAAAATCAATTTAATGCATCATATTTAACGAATAACATTACTGCAAACCATTTCTAATCACAATTAAAATTCTTTTGTTGCTTATTCTGTCGGTATTTGCCTTGATTCAAGTGAGAAATATATGAATTCGAATTAATTCACATGTTCCATTGATGTGTAGGTGGAGTATAAAATTTAGAGGAATGTTCATTATTTATGTATGAAATAATACGTATATGGTTTGCGGCTATTAATTGGTTATTCAAAATTTGTTTCCATTCTAATTCTGAAGTGTTGACTTTCTTTTGTTTAGTTCTCAATTATTTATCCATTATTTAAACATTGCATAACCATCAGATCACCAAACTCTTACATCTTTCTGATGACACTTTCACCATCAATTTTAATCTCTTTACTATATTGGCGGGCATTATAGTTACACACATGGTTTCTATGCCTTAGATGCGTGCTTCTCTGTTATAAATATCAATATTTGTATACAAACATTCACTTTTATTGTGCAGTGTTTTCCACTATTTGCAATACTTACTTGGAGTAGGTACAACTTCCTAATTAATATGTCGCTTTAGATTGATTAGATAAGAAATCATGTAATCCTTAATCTATTTGTTAATATGTATACAAATAGATTGAGGGCTATATACGTGTATATTTATCACCATTGATGGTTTTCAATGAAAATTTACTTGGTTGGCTCTGCCACAAAAAATGTGTTCTCCAATTGAATACAAATGTTATAATTACACTTTAGCAAAGCAAATGCGACTAGCTTTATTGCTAGCGTGTATTAGGTTTCTCTATTGCACTTTAGTAGGAAATATATCAACATCATGCCTAACTAGCTCTACATTTCAATGGCTAAACTATTTATTACTGTAAGTCTAGAATTACCTTCACCTTCTAAGATTTATCACAAATCTAATATGCTAATATTTGATGTCTAATCAATAGCTCTATATTGAGACTTAACAGTGACTAATGGTTTTAGTCTTAACTAAGGTTGGCAAGCTTAAAAAAATATTTAAAGTTTCGGTAATAAATTCACTGGGTTTGGGGTTGGCATTGATTCAGAAGCATGTTTGGGATGATACATCCAATTGTCATTATTCATTAGGCTAAATTAATTTGTAAATGTAGATGTTTTGACAACCCTATTAGCATGGTAATAGAGGTGTTGCAAGCTCTCGATGTGGTATAGGAACTGAAGAATGATAGACAACGAGAAAGTGTTGAAGCTAATGCGGCTTCTAGGGTCGTAATGCAGTCGGAATGACGTATGCCATTAACGGGCTTACTACGTTAAGTAGAAACCTTTGTATGAGGAGTCGATTTAGATTTAATCGATTTGTATATCGATGATGATGCAATCGTCGAAATCGATTCTGAAGATGCCTATGTCATGGTGTCGGCAACATCTAGCTCTTGACGCCATGATGAAATCAATAGATTCTCGGCACTTGTAAATGGAAATTCTTTTTGAATTGGTGTTACACATATAAAATACAATCAAGAATTAGAATACCGATGAATCAAAATAATTTAGACTTAAGTACAGATAAGATTATTGTCTAATAGTCAACGTAGATTATAATACTACTAATTAAATAGGACGCATGTCATGTTTTGGTTGATGGGCAAATTGTTTCCAATGATAAACATGCGACATTATAATATCGAATGCATTCTCTGATTAACTTAACATAACTGCATGTCAATGTCATACGATATCTTGTTAAAGGATTTGTTTTATCAGATAGCCCGTGTTCTGAAAACAATGTTATTGAATGGCATCGGATACATGAATGATATACGACGAATTAGGGTTCATTGTTTTTATATTTATTCGCTTATATTCGCCTTTGTTCATCAAAGAATAAGTAAAACCTAATGTTACTGTTAATACCATGCATGTTTTTTACGTAACCAGTTATATTTTAATGATTCGCGCAAGCAAAGCCATTCAATCATTTTAATACTAATCTGTGCCACAAGTGCTTCAAGTGTCCACAAAGCAATAGATCATTTGAGTCAACACAATTCTTAAAACTCTAAACACTTACAACATTATTTATGTGACACCTCGGTCTACAAATCCAAGTACAATGCCCAACAAACAAATGCACAAAATCTTTCAGTCAAACTGGTTTTATTCCATGGCAGGCACAATTCTTGGCCTTAATACACCACGTTCCAGATATAACACCATGGTAGGTCGCACTTCATAACGAAGCTTTATTGAATCGCCGATCAATATTTTATCTGTGAGTAACAGCTAGCCATTATCGAGCGTTATCGTCGGCTTTCAGAAAGGATAATCGAATGTACCATTGAATCCTTTGCTGTGTTCAGTCTTTGTGTTTGTACCTGCTTTTGCCTTTTCATTTTGATTAACATTGGCTTACTCATGATTGTATTTGAGATCTTCTTCAATCGTTTAGCTAATATTAATTTAAAAATTAATTATAATGACAAGATATTTTGCAGCTTCTAATCCTTCATGTGCGTTTGCCAGCTATAAAGGTTGTCTTGCAACATTTATATATATAACACGTGAGCATTTTCAGATACTTGCATTGCATTTTAAACTTAAAATCATGTTCTCATAACCTAAAATAACAAATCTAAATTAACAGAATGTACACTAGAAATACGATATCAATGCGTCACGTCATTTAAGGTTTATCAAGCAATTGGTTTTGATTATTGCAACAATGTGGCCTACAAATTTGCTAGTTACCATTGGCTACAGCTCAATTGTGTGATCATAAATTGTTGCTATCAACACTGACAATGATAGTACTAAATATCCTAACTAAAGTCATCACTAATTCTGAAATCAAGTTACTCTCGCGGTATTTTATCATTTGTAATTAAGCTCATATGAAGTTCTCTGATCACTATTTGATCATTAATCAAAGTTGCTTCTGGATTAAGTTGCGCAGCTCGCGAAATGTTAATTAAAGCTGGTATAACCGGTTGATGAACAATGATGTTTGCGGATGGCATGCTCAGTATCGGGAGCACGTGTTTATCCCGTTATTCATGTCGGTTCGACTACCATCATCGCAGAAGCGTCAACCTAAACCATACAACATGTAGGTTAATTTGTCTGTACGTTCAATGATTTGCTCCCAATTACCTTACCAGAGTAGGTTTAGAAATTATTCGTGTTGTACCTGCCCGATAAATTTACAGCTAAATAGATTGAGTTATGTTTATTGATAAAACTCAGCACGATTTGTTAAACTTCCGTGATTGGATAATCTATTTTCTGGAACAAAAATTTCCTTTCTCCAGTATAACTTTACTGTTGGTTCTAATTATGTCTCTTAATTGCTGATTTACTTATTCCGGTTAATTATGGTTGATTTATAACGATCGACGTATTATTTCACTTTCATGCTATTTATAAATTTCATAACATCTTTGTTAAGATTTGTATTGCTGGCAAATCAATACCTATTGCTGTTCCTACATCATCTAAATCTACAGCATCATGTTTTTAATTTAAACTTTCTTGACGATCGTTTTCTTTTTCTGTAGTCACAAATTATTTCGAAGCTCGGCTTAAAGTAAATTTATTCAAATTTTTCCATACTTTTTGTAACGAAAAGCAATTGTTATTTCAGAATAGATCTTTATATGGGTCAATGGCATGAGCAACTAGAAACATGTTATGCTTGTAATAAATTAATTGATTAAATGACTCATACACCGGTGATCTCATTCTTAGTACTCCGTTGCTAACTAGCAATAAAAACACTTCCTTATAATACTATCTAGTACAAGAATATCATTCTGTTAACACCGTTCCGAGACTATTGCGAGAATATCATCATTGTCGTCGCGTTCTGTATTTCTTGCGTCTACTGCTTTTATCGTTTTTTGCTTGTTGTCTTCATGACTATCTAGCTTATCGTTATATTTAACTATTATTATTATACTTTTGTTTTTACATAATATTTTAAGAAAGATTAAAATGATTTCTGTTTTACATAAACGATTGTTATAAAAAGTATGTAGAAACAATAGTCTAAAGGTCTAAAATGTGTTGCCTTCGTACTTGTCCGTCAGTTCGAAACCTCTGAAGAAGTAAATACACTATCAAGAATCTGATATTTTTTTTAGTAATTATGTTGATGATCTCACGAAATATCAACACTGAATAAAATACGAAGCGCATTTTAGCTTCGAACTTCTCAAGGCCATTGTTTTTACCTTCCTGTATGATTCAAATCACGTTTTAACACGCTAACACTCGATGCTCTTCCGAATCTCTGACATCATAACGAACATAAAAATAACTTCGAATTAATCGCTAAGCGAAAATGCAGTTACCACAAAATATTTATTATCTTAAGCACTCGACATGTTTTATCACTTCAGCGGCTACTCTTTAAAGCAATTCAATAGAAATCACAAGCTCAAGTGCCTATTCAGTTGTACAGACTTCCGTAACCCAACACCAATACATAAAGCTCTCCTAACATTCTAACACGAGTCGTTGAACAAATACCTCGCGGCTCTAGCGGTAATAGATAATGCTATCATAAGTTTTTGCCGATATTTCCTTGCGTCATCTTCGTAAATCGACAATGCCCTTTGAAGCACTTCATAACCAATTTAACTTCATCTGCATCTTCTGAGAAACAAATTGTTAGCCAAGACAATATCGAACAACGGTTTTATTTGAGGGTTCAAGATACAGTGGTCGCTAATATAGATGTTGAAACAGACAAAATGGCTCAATTTGTCTTTTATGCTGTAAGTGGCTTCATGATTTAGAATCAGGGCTCCACCCACTCGCGTTACAGTAGGGAACTTGTAAATCTCTGGAATTGCTACAAGCAGATCATGAGAATAAACGTCTGTGACTAACCTAATAGCTGAGCAGTATATTTCCGCCCGAACTGGCTCTACTTGGCAAATTGTCTGCTTACAATACTGCTGGTCGTTCGAACACCGATACAGGCGATTGGCTTTTATCGGCACATATTGATCAAAGTCTAAATTCCTATCTAACCTGTTTAGCGTCTTGTAAAGTGAAATTATTTTTTTGTACTTTCTTATTGATTTGACATTTCGTAAACAATGATAATTCATAAACCATGTGCAACGTTTTGAAAGTACCTGAAAGCGTCTACTAGAAATAAAAAAATATATTTTGATTTCATATTCATTATACCTAACGTAGTTACGTAATAACTTGTGAGTATTGTAATTAAAAATAAAGGCAGCGCGCAAGGGTTAAAAAAACTAGATTTGCTTAACGTTGTAGACACGCCAGAATAACGAATGCCATCAACCTGAGGATAACGTATAGTCCACGAGTTACGGACATCGGTTGCTACGCTTGGCCGCGCCGACTAACCACTCACTGCATTATCCGTCGAGGACTAAAGCGCAAGAATATATCCGATGGCAATTTTGTCTGAATTTAAATGTAACTCGTATTTTGTTACTCAGTTGGAACAATTAGAATTGAATAAACTCGAACATGATTACCACATAGTGGCCTCTGTCGCCTCTGTGAAGGAAACCTGATCATTATTAAGTTAGATCAATTTGAAAACCAAAATCCAACAAATTTGGATCTATCTGACATTCATTAAAGAGTTTTTAATATTCCTTTTTATAGTTTTATGCATAGTTTGAAATTCTAGGTTATACAGCAGGATCTAATGAACAATAGGTTTCTATCTAGAGCTGACCTCATCAACATCGCCTGGAGCTTCGAATTCAAGCCGAGTAGCTCTCTCGGCTCCAAACGTTTTACTGTTAATAACGGCTCTTAATTTATGAAAGTGTCTGCAAAAAATGTTTTTAAACTAACTTGTCTATGAAGTGGTTAATGTTTAATTAGGAAGAGTTCTCATCTTTTAAGAATTGGAATATTCGTCTACTTGAAATTTTGTTTATTGATTTTTATATTGGCATTTTAATTAACCAGAATATACTTAGTCATATTAATTTAGTATTCAATATTTATCTGCTAACAAAAAAATCTAGGCAAATAAGCTAACCGCAAACTTTCCATTATTATAGAAATAATCGCACATGTAACGACCATAACAAGTCTCGAAGTATTAAAACAAATGACACCAGATATGATTTCTATGAGATCATTTGAATGACTTCGCTGACACTTTTTTTATTCGTGGCTTAAAAAGTTTAACATCGGAAATCAGAACACGCCAGTTTAAGATGGTAATGTAACGTGACATGTTCTCACTTTCATTGCGAGACTTTTATTTTTGTCACACAAAATTATGTTGGCGTAACACCCTCAATAATGACTTGATCAGTTTCTTAATTAAGATTAATTAATAAGGAAGTCAGTTCAATTCGTTTTTTTGTTATGTAGTTTAAAAGTTATGTGTCATCAGTTTTATGTATAGGTTTAATTACGATGACTGATGCTTTGGATATATTTAGCTGAAGACTCGTCATGATTCCTATCACTATCGTGTATTACGCAAAATTTACTTAAGAACCATTGTTGTGAAGACAATCTAGCATACCAACTAGTCACCATCATAAATGCTACCTGTCAGTCTATGACCTACATAGAATTAATTATCAAGTCATATCCATATTGTTTGTCGCTACCATAATAAGAGAATACTCCAAAAAGCACGTGGGACGCACTACGCTCGAATAGTAAATGAATTAGTAATATGATGTGGGAGTGCGATGATTGAACGTAATTTTATTTTCATACGGGGTGAACAACCTGTGGCTTGTACATTGTTATAGGTTTTTGGCTCCGTTTCGTTACTATGGTCGGTCTTGGCTCAACTGCAAGAAGGTAATACTAGACCATTAATGCTTTGGTCTTTCACTTCACTTCCTGCATTCTCAACCTAATAATCATTAACTTCTGGTCTAGATTGCCTAACTTCACCATGACCAGGTACTAAACTATGAATTTCATGGCATGTCCTTAGCTGTTAAGTTCAATCGTCATTAAAGTACTTAATTTTTTCATCATGTGCACAAATTTACTAGTCATATCTGTTACATAAATTACTTGTACTCCTGCAGTATATTAGGTTTCGATAAGTAAATTCGTTTTGCAACAGCGGTGTCCATAATTTTAACTCTTAACTCTTTGTTCTTGGTTAACTTCCAAGGCCCAACGCTCAATTATAATCTGGTTCAAATGAGTACGAATAGCAATTACAAATGCTTTGTCTGACTATCAGTCATACGCAAATTGGTGTTTCCTTCCCTTCATGTTTGAAGGCTGTTCTTTATTTATGTAATACTTCTTTAAGTTAGGTGTTATTATCTTCCTGAAGTCAATCAAAATGTAATTATATTAATTATACCAATATAGTACTACATTTGCTTAATGTACGTTAATTGTTGAGTGAAATGAGAATTCAAGATTTTTATTCTGAGATCTAAACATGCAAGGCTAAACACTTATCTACTGCAAAACTGTTTAAGCTTCGGCGCTGACCAAGGCTGGGTCAGCTTCGAAAACTAAAAAGTGATTTTAAATATCACTGAGACCAATTTTTTATCCATCTCGTCAGTCGACCTTATCCTCTTTATTAACTACTTACTTTTTTTTCTAAGTTCGCAATTAAAAGGTGTTGCGAACCACTTCATAATTGCCAGTTGTATAAGACCATAGCGGTTAGATCACATTTCAGCACACAATGACCACAGGTGTTAATGATAGACTTTCATTTGGTTCGTCAAATAAATTATATGTTTATAATTTGTTATTTGACAGATGATCGATTACTTCTGTGTTACGTATCCATTTCATAAACGGAAATTGCTCTTATAATGCGAATAGGAAAAATAATATGTAGTAGTAACGGAAATGTAACCTGTTGTAGTCCATCTGAGGTCATGTAGAATTCGAATTACATTGTTTTGAAAATAAGGACTGCATTTTGAAGTTAAAGATTTCCTATTTGTTAAGTATTTGATGTAAATATTGCGCAAGTTAGACAATGGAGCGTATGTAATGTAAGAAAAAAGAAAATAGTAATGCAATGTACCAAGTTACAAATAAATGAATTTAGACTCGTCCATTATTTGCTGACATTCCCATTTCAATGAAAGGTTTGCTTTAGAAATACTTCATAAAACAAAGAAAACTTACCAGTCCTTGTTTACTTATAAATCAAGCAACAGTAACAACATTGTACTACACAAGAGTGCTATTGAGCTGTGCGTGCCTTTAGGGCCATTGCCTTATTGTTTAAGTAAAAATTCCAGCGATATTATGAAACCAACATCCCAAACGCAATGTTCCCAATACATTTCTCTTTATTTCGAGAAAGAGTTGTTAATGTCCAGCCAAACAGTACTTCTCCGGCTTTGGTTATAATTCAATTACATATGTACTTGAAACGCATTGAAGTGGCGGGCTCTTGAACTCGAGCGAGGTCAAAATGTGCTTCAGAATTGTATTGACAATATAATAATCTTTCCTGCTTCTTTTGTTACAGGTAAATAAATTCAGTTGGACAGTTACATGTGGGACGAGGTTTGGAATCGTTAATTTACTTCTCATCAAAGATTCTTTGAATTTTTTCATTCAGTTATTCAATAAGCTCAATAGTTTGATACATATCGATTTATGGTATAATTTGGTGCAATTCGATGAACCTTACGCCTCTATTTATTTAATCTTTATTAAGTGAATTCGAATTAACTTCATTTTAGGTTAGTTACAGTTTAGCTGATTGACAAAGCAAATCATACTTATAACCTGACTTATAATAATAAAAAAAGTGACTTATCCTTCCTTTATTCAAGTCAACATCTGCATGTCATTCAAACAAAGAGTATTTATTGCAAACGTTATTACAAGACTTCCTACCACGATATCTTTATTGACGACAGCACAAAGAATATGGCTCAAAACAGTATAATATGCATAATTTATGATGTCTGAAGTTTGTGAAGTTAAAGTGCTAAAATGCTATCAGATTATTTGCGTTCGTTGCACCTGATGGATTATACTATGTCTCACTTATAGTGCTATATTGCCCTGGGTCCATGTAAAGCCATAACAGTAACATTATTCTTTGGATCTTGAAATAGATAAAAAGCACTGAGTTGCGGTAACAGGTTGCCGCGTGGGGCCAGATAGATTCTAAAAAGGTGTGAAAACCATTCTGTGGTTTTTAGCTTATATCGGAAGCTGACTCCCATTCAATTGGGGAAAAGACTCGGCAGGACTATCTGTCTCAATAGCTTCATTTCTCTTTGTCTCGGGAATAATCATGGCTCTAAAATGTCACAACATGACCTCTATTTATTTAATTTTCAATAATAATGAGCTTGTCCCAAATATGTAATAGCTTAAGAAATGTTGAAAATTGTATCAGATTTCTGGGTTTAGTAAAATTCATATATTTTTTTCGTAATTCACATTATCAGTTTATTCATGATACAGATCTTATTAACACTTAATGAAATAAATACTTATGTAATTTCAATACTGTTCAAGTGTGAAATATACATCAGCATCTTGAAAAAAAATTAAGTGTAATAACGCAAATTAAAGATATCGGTATCCAAACAGCCAAGTTAAAGTGGAGCTGGGCTGGACACATTAGCCGAATGGGTCCGGATAGATGGGCGAAAATTTCAACCGAGTGGGTACCTAGAACTGGAGCTCGTAAACGGGGTAGGCCAAAAAGACGCTGGCGAGATGACATCATTCGCTTTTTGCCGGATTGGTGGGAAATGGCTCAAGACCGAGTAGCCTGGAGCAGGTTGGGGGAGACCTTTGCCCAGCAGTGGGACACCTAAAAGGTTACATAAAAAAAAAAAAAAACGCAAAGATTAATCAAACGTGTTTGATATTCAGTCAAAGTTAACTTTTCACATAAACTGTCTTACCAACACTAACAGCAGTTAACATAACAGTTGAAATCAAGCAATTTCATCAAGAAAGTGATATCAAAAGCACAAGAACAATCGTAACGATACCAGTGACAAAATTATCGTACCTTTCTCTGCCAGTCTTAGAACTATTAGAGAGTGTATTATAAAGGGGAATGTGAAACGAAACTGTAAGTTTGTAAAGTCAGCAATCAGACCACAATGACCACGGCTCGATGCCGCAAATCATAGTAATGATCAGCCGCGGCATATGCGCCATGCAATTCCATAATGGACCATATCGCAGTGTTATGCAGGTTTCCAATTGTTTTATAGCTGTCATTATTTTTCAAGTGTTGTGTATTTAGTTTGGTCTACTGTTGTAATGTTCACGTAACTTTTTAGTGTTATTCTTAATGTCTTGTTTTTTAATCATTTTATTGTAAAATGGAATAATGGTCGTAATTTCGACACCGTGAAATGAAATTAAAACACAATTTTCTTTATTTATTCTTAAGAAATATTTTGGTTTATCTTTTATCTAAACACTCTCTAAGTATACCTTGGCTGTTTATATTGCTATTACTGTATATTTCTTCTCGAGGTTATCTATCTATTCTTAAAAGAGCGACATCAAATATTCAATCATCGTTGTTCCTATACTACTACTGTCTAAATTCTATCTATTAATCTTATTTACTGTCGCGTTTACTTTCGAAAAGGCACCTAAACAAATTTTGTCCCGTTTAGGTCCTGCTCTTGATGCCATAGCATGGATATATTGGTATTGGACCTGGTCTAATGGCGTATTGTGAAATATACGCGTGCGATGTATCGGCACAGAACGGCGCGCAGCTGTGCGTTAAGCAACGCAATGCAAGTGATAAAGCCATGTTTAAGTCAGCTGGTTCTTTATCGTAATAACTTTATTGTCTATTTTATTTAAAAGGAGCATTACTTCTTAAATTAAATTCCTAGTAAATAACATCAAACATTATTCATCTGTCGTTGCAAATTGTTCAGGGGTCGCTTGGTCTATTCATGGCAACGATAATTTCAAGACAACAAAATTTTCAAATCCGTCTATAATCTCACAAGCCTGTTGCGTTTAGTCACCGGATGGGAATTATATACAAAGACGAGAAGCGTAATCAAAGAAACCTAAATTTACCATTAAAGCGATGCTCACCACAAAAGGACTCGCAAAATGTCTTCATTCAAGCAATGAGTCAGAGTTAATTTGAATATGTTAATTCTATATTAGCAGTCTCGTAAAGACAACGTTGCGTAATATGTAAATGATTGTCTATAAATGAAGATTGAACACGTTGACACTGAATGAAGGTGTGTCGGGTCAACGATTTGTTTGTGATGTGGAATATGGAAATGAGGAAAATCTGATGAATGAGTCTTTCGTACTTATTCTTCGTATTGGTGGTTTCTAGGGATTATCTATATTAGAATTTGTAATCTGAACTAGGTTTAGGAATGTCTTAGAGTTTATAAATGTTAAGGCTTCGAGGTTCTTGATCAAGACGCTGTTTTTGGGATGTATATCTCACCATAAAAATGTCCCACTTTTCGTAAAAAGATCCTGATGCAAATAAGAACTGTAAAAGCGCGGCAAACATCTAGATTACTTTGTATATTCTCGAGGGCACTGTTTCAAAAGTCCATTATTTTGATGAGTCATTATAATTTCGTAAGATATCATCAGCTGCGGTTAGTTAGCAAACCAATGTCTGAATGTGCAAAATGTACGAATAATTCTCAAAAGTGAGATACACAGTTTTGATTATGATAGACCAGCAGTTTCAAGGACTTGATGTAATGTTATTTGGTATCAATATCCATACAATATAGCGCAATCTGTGCAATTTCTTCACTTGCATTACTGCAATATTTCGCGTTATGAACCTTCTCTTGTCGTCATTTAATAGCCCATAAAGCCAACTGTCAGTTAGATGTAGGCTCTTCAACATAATAACAAGACTTTTGATTCCCAAAACTTGTAAACTCTATAGTGGTTTTGCGTGGATGTTCATAGTGTGAGCCTACTACAATCGCATCTTGATAAAGTTGTTACATCGCTATCGCCTTTCAGAGTGTCCCTATTACATCAATCTGAGATAGCTAATTTCACGGCATCATTCATTCACGGCTCATTACACTTTACCTAATGCAGGCACTTGTTATCGATATTCAGTGTTACGTCAGTTGACCCCTGATGGTGGTTCTATTTCAATTCGCTATGCTACTCCCCCGATACGACTGTTTTGCAATTCGCAACGGCTGTCTATCGGTCTACGCGTATGATTTGAACTTTCTTTCTCACTTTTTACGTAAGAATTACTATGAGGAGTTTCATAATGTACATTTCTGTCAGTTCGTATCGAATTTATCTGCTATTTGCAATGTTTGAGTAATTTATCATTGTATGTACTGCTATTATATATTGCTGTCCGTGTTTTTCATTATTCTTCCTAAAGAAGACGTTCAAAACATTTTACGGTAGTTAAAATATTTTCTCTAAATTACACTTGATTTCTTTTTACTACAGTTTTTGCGGTACTCTTATTTATAATCTCTTAACCATTTTAAAACTTTTCTCAGAGTGTAGTCGTGCTTTATTTTCGTTTCTGCGACACCGCTCTTGCATGAAATTGTCCCCAATCTGTAAGAGGCTTGTTTGTCAATTTGTTTTTCCAAGTCACTTAAAATAAAAGCTGATTATAATTTTTAAGTATTCACCTCATACTTTTTTAGGTTTAATTAAACACGCCTTGTGCGATAAACAGTTCATAAAGCCGGGCAAATACGAAACTATTAGTTCAGAATTCGTCCACTATATGTTGCGGGCGTTAGCGAAGCGGTACGAAAGTTTTACCCCTCGCTCGATAGATGGCGGTGGCGTCGAATTAGATCGCGCTATGGTTTCGTTACACCGATTTACCCTAGTCCGGCTCCGCGTCTTGGTCATGTTAACTTTGCGCAGAGGCATTATCGTAACCAATGAGGTTAATCCGAGGTGCGATTATTGCTAGTTGAAAACTTTACCAATACCCCGCCGTGTGGACGTGAAATACCGTCAGCGATGGCAATTTTTGAATGGCCGTTAAGGCCTAAGAATTCCCTAGAAAAATATTGTTTCCGACAAACGGACACAATCGTTCATTTGCAATAAATTTAAAATACAATAAATTTTATTAAGTAGGTACTTAATTATTAATTATATTTCTCGAAGATATAATAAATTCCAACTAGATATAGTAATAAAACAACGTAAATAACAAACTCATCGTAATGAAAATATTAATTAAACTATTTTATTATCTTTATTTAAAATCTTAGTTACTGGTACTACAATAATTCAATCCGATCAATTTTCTTATCGTATAAGTAAGTAGTAATTAGAAGTTAATGCATCCTCGGGCAATGACTGGCAGACTGTCATTGCTTTATAATCGTTGTTCAATCTATTCTCCAGAGCACACATCCTCCTTGCCTGCACCTTTGCGAAGTTCATTTATTTAATTACATTGGCAACATTCTGCCCGTAATGGTGGCATTATGTGAATCTGAGCTAATTCGCGCCAATTACACGCGTACATTGACGGGCTGTGGGAAGATGGTTGTTGTTACTTGCTATTCGACAATTTGTGTTCGCGGGTGTACTAAAATAGTTAGATTGTTACTGTTAACGCGTACAATGCGTAACGGAACTTGTGTCTGTAGCTTCATCAGTGACCTTGAATGCGGCTTTGTTCATATATCTAGCAATTAAAGTCAAGTTTTTTGCTACAGTGAATTATAACCATTTTAATAGTCTTAAATGGTTTTGGAATTCTAGACATGTTTTTGTTCATGATTCATATCAACTCTTTGTTTGCACTTCAAAATAATTAGACGTTAAAAATTTAATGCATTAGTTCACGTCTGTCAGTATTTGTATATTGTAAGGTTGCTATGTTGAATGTTAATGTTTTCTGAAATAAAGTTAGCTTTTTGAGAAAAAAATATATAAGAAACAGATCAAGGAAACTTTTGCTCGATAAATATGGCAGGCATTGCCGTTTTAAAATAAATAACTTAGAAAAAAAACACAACAATGAACATAAAGTCGATAATACAGTTATCTTTTTCATGTTTATTGTTCCTAGGTACAGGCCCAAGTCATAATTACTTGCATCGTTAAAATACACAACATATTTATGAAGACAGCTGTTGGTTTTAACAACAGTAATATGTTTAGTTTACTAATGGCTTGCCTACTTCATCAGTTTCTTTCTTTAGTTTTCCTTTAAGGTATTTTTTTATTAATAAGTTCTGTAATTAGACTGCACGGATAGCCCAGTGGTATAGGTCACCCATGCGCGACGTGCTGCGGGTTCGATCCCCGCATGAGCCAAGCATTTGTGTAATCCACAAATGCTTGTTCCAAGTCTGGGTGTTCTTTGTGCATGTAATTTGAATGTTTGTGAAACCCCCGCGACACAAGGATTAAATTCCTTAGTGCGGGCGTGGTTTTTTTTACAGCAATAAAAGAGCAATGGGCTGTTTAATGTTTTTAATTACAATACCAACGTTTCCTTTAACTATATTAAATGTTTAGATAAATTTCTGCTTTATATGCGATATAAATTAATTTAACGTTTTGTAAATAGTGTTATCTGAATTAGCCGGCTAAAATGTCAACAATTTGTGTGTTGTGTGCAACAATTTTCAAGTTTAATTACCCCTATTCTTCTTACGTTTTTGAAACTTTTATTATTCCCGTTGAGTTTTTTTTATAATGTCTCGTTTGCTGGCACAAAGAAAGGCTTAGGAGTTGACTTTTGTTCAAAATTAGTTTTATCCGGGTTCGAAGTAGACAAACCACCAACCCATTCGTCTTCCTTACGTCAAAGATTGACGGATAATAATTTGCTCTGACCATTGCCTATTACTGCTTATCCCGAAAAGGGTTAACGTAACTTATCAGTCTGGTTTGATCAAATACATCAATATTGTGGCGGATTTGTAGCAGGGTTATAATTTTAACCTGCCTGGTTATAGTAATACATGACTTTATTATTGAGATCAACAATTGATACGTACGTATATCAGATTATATATATATATCAGATTCTTTTAAATCCAACTTCCATCTATTATGGTTTACTTACTTTGACTATTCTACCTACTCAGGCGACACTAGTTAAATAATTAAGTAGATAAGACATTTCCAAATTCAAGTCTGGTCTCATCACTTCTTAATTAAAGCCTCTGCCTGACTTTCTCAATATAACTTTTAAGGGGGCTGTCTAGGGCTTTTACACCATCATCATCCTCATGACTTTATCGCAATCTCATGCATATAGCATGTTTTCTTCTTTCATACTTCTCTATCTGACGTCATTTCATAACATCCTTTCTAGCCACATCGTCTTTCACACAATCCATGCATCACCCTTGATTAACAGTAAATCAAGAAAATCTTGAGCATAGTGGGAAAATAGCATTCTTCTATCCGGTCTAACGTCCGTCCTCCCTTGTGTGTACATAACCCATATTATAACGGCACCTTTAAGATTGATTTCTCTACCAATGATTTACACCGCGGCACCTCAAAGCTGGTATTGGATAAACAGCGACAGAATGATTGAACTTAATTGATCTTGGTCGATATCGCACGAGTATTCAAGGTTTGTAGGTAGTACACTTAGAGGTAGCTCAAAGTGTTAGATGCAGGTTCCATTTTCATCGACTAATTGGCGAAAATTAATCTCTTTTGAGCCATATGGATACTTTTGTGGATCTCGAAAAATATTTATTTTAACATACTGATAATTTGGTGAGCTCTAAATGTTGTATGTTAAATTTTACTACGGTGGTCCAAAAATTAGGGAGACAAGGCCATGTCATCGTCGCTACCTGCCTATAGCGTCGTCTTTAAATGCAGTACTACTAAAATGTCTCTATATTCTCAGGTATATCTCGACGAGTTAAATGCACAAATCCTGTTGCGATGAAGATAATTGCAATAAATGCTAGGTGCAGTAATTGAAATCCGTAAAATCGTGTATCTCTGAAGTCTCAACATAATTTGTTTCGAATGCAAAAGTCCTTGCACCTCCAATCCTATCACCTTTAAATGGCATATTAACTCTGATGAATCAACTGAAAAAGGTACATTATCTTCATTGATATAAAGAAAAACCAGAACTACACAATCTAAAAATGTCGAGGTGGCCAGCGGTTCAATGACCGGATTCGCATGCACATGGTTGCAGGTTCGAATCCAGGTGACAATCAATGCGACTTTTTCAAAGTTATATTTACTTTCTTAATCAATCTAAGACATCATTGACAAACGGTGAAGGAAAACATTGTGAGGAGACCTGGATTCCAAAACATTGGAATCTAAAATTGCCAACCCACAATGAGCAAGCGTGGTGATCAATGCTCATTCCTGGTCTATATGGGAAGGGGCCTGTGCCCAGCAGTGGGACTTTTAAAGGCCGGTATTATACACAGTCTACTTGCATGGCATAAAGAGATCTTTGTGTTGTGAGACTTTTGAAATTACTGAATTTCTGTGGTCAGTTTTGAGGACGGTTTTGAGACACTGACTGTCAATTTTTAAATTCTATATTAATGCTTATCTTATGTGAACTGTTATCAGAACATTAAAAAAACATCTCTTACATACACATAAAAGATTGATAATTTGATTACATTTGATTTTAATGTTAAACAAACTGTTTGCCCGCATTTTGATGTACTTTTTTAATCATCTTTTTAATATAATTTAAATTTATAACGTAATACTAGCACAGCCTTCTAACAAATATTTGGATTGTGATATTTTGGATCCATAATTAATTTTCTGCTCAACGTTGTACTTAAATAAATCCATTTACGTGGTACTCGGTAGCCATTGATCCAAGAGGCTTTTCATGGCTACTTTTTTATGGTCAAACGTGATAGGTCGCTGGGTCGTATGCATTGTTTTGACGCTTTAGTAAAGTACCATAATACTCAGGTAAGGGTCTTTGCACTCAGCATTTCGCACTTATAAACGTGAAGAAATGCATGGATTAGGTTGTTAATAGTTCTGAACAAACTGGATATTTTGTTGTGAATTATTGTTTAGAAAGCCAGCCTGCTTTTAATATCTGAAGCTGTATTATTTATTCTATATTCGCTGCATTTTAAGATTGATGAAGTCGAAATAAAATGTTGCTTAATGATGTGACATATTTAAGATCCTAGTTAACGTTAGACTTATTTAAAGGTAGGAGCACAGATTAATAAATAGTTACTTCGTAAGTGGGAGTCCGTATGTATACTATGTATACCAACAGTCGTACAGTGATATAGTTCGCCATTGACCGCGCATGCGCACCCCGTCTCACCTTAAACATTTGCAGAAACGCGGACAAGCGCATATTTCTTCACATTCGGCTATTTCCGTCTACCGTTCGGCTAAATCCGTCAGCCGCGGACGATGACTCCGCCGGCATGCGCTGTTTAGACCTTGACGTAAACTTGATGTGCAGTTAGAACAATCAATTTTCTATTTTATTGCCTTGCGATAAAGTTCATTTGAATGGAAAAATTTACTTTGTTTCATTTCCGCATGGGATACGCGGATCGGAAATGATTTACACCTGCTATAAACTGGTTTATCACAAACATTTGTTACTTCTTAAACATTCCTAGATAATTGATATTATATTTAAATTTATTTGTTCTATTATAACCAATAATAGATTAGACTTCGCCCTGCGATAACTGAAGATCTATTCATATCCACTCTAGCCTTCTAGGTCAAAATTATGCATGGAATTAGCGGTTCTACAACTAATGGTTTAAATGAAAAACTTAATAGTTAAAGACTCGTCAGGCTAACTGTAACCCTTTATTAAATTTACTGTTGTGGATCCTCTTCTAAATGTATAGATACGTAGGGACAACATATTAAGCACAGACACAGCAACAAGAAGAATAAAAAAAAAAAGCTTACTAGCAATTTGAGTCGCACATTAGTAGTATTCAATATCTTAAAATTGATATATTCCGTTCTAATACCATATTAGTTTATGGTATTAGGTATTCGTTTATGGTATTAGATATTTCGATACAAATCCTCAAATTCAATACAGTTAAAAATTATTAAAAGTACAGTATATTACTTACTCTAGACTACAACTGACTTATTCTTGTTAAAGGGTATCCATTGCGGTTGCCCTAAGACTTACATAATTAACTTTAATTGGATCTATGTCTTGTCATATGTGACTAAACCGATTGACTAATACCGTTGTGACACCGTTAGTGCAATAGAAATAGAAAAGCCACAAAAAATGAATCATTAATTGTTTTCTTCATAATTAATAATCTCATGAGCTATTAGACATTATTATTATCTTTTGACTAAACATATTATATATCTAAATATATTATGACATTTTGTTTTACTTTTTTCTGTTTTTTTTTTACTTTAAGTGGGTGGTGGTCCAATGTGAGTCGCACATTACTAATATTCTTGTTAACCCTTCTCGCAAAGCCAAATGCTTGTGTTACGAGTGGGTTCACGTAGTGCAATGGGTGGGATTCGAACCCGCAACTACATGTTCGTAAGTCGGATGCCCTAGCCATTAGGCCACTGCCGCTTTTCATTTGACGATTGTTTTTTTCGCACCTGGCCAATATTATTTTTTTATATTCAGTGTGAATTGCTTGTAAAAAAACTACATGAGATTTAATAATTTTAATAAAAACATAGGCTTAATAATATAGCCTTAGGATATTTTTACATTCATCAATGAATAACTTTTACAATTATGGCCTTATCACCTCACTACAGTTAAACCCCAGAACACTTCAGTGTTCAATTGCTCTTTATTGCCAAGTGGTAAGGTTTACATTCTAGTTTCAATGTTACCAAAAATATGCGGTTGTCTGTACATTAATATAATTATGACTATTACACAATGACGAAGCCTACAATTATCTCGTCCCGCTAAACTTGTGTTCCACACATGTTCTCCATTGTAACTAATAATTACTAATTATAATTTGTATGCGTACAGTGTACTACACATTTTACACAAGGTTTTACCGAAAAGAAACTTTAATACAACGAGATAAGGTCTACTGTCAATGTCTAACTTGTGCTACTGCGCGTTTTACTGTACGCAATTATTATTTTTGTTTCTTTAGTATGTATCTGAAATCTTTCCGGAGGAAGGAACTATCTCAATGAGATAAGGGGCTCTTACGTCATTGTTCACTAAATTATACCATGTTTAATGGTCGTAACATACGTAATATGGTAGGTACTTAACCATTTTAATAGTACCTTATTTCTTCAATTTATTTAACAGAAAGCGAAAACCCTTTTTACTTTTATTCTTTAGTAAATAAAAAATATTTTGTGAAGAAAAACTCATACCAATCGTTCAATCTCCATCCTAAAATGCTGTATCTTTTGTTGTGTGAGCAAAGAAAAATTTAATCATGTTATTATCTCAAGAATATCATCGCATTTTCCATAAATTTACCCTACCATCATCGAATTATCCGAGCATGTTTCCTTAATATTGCAACTATAAAGAATTCAGTATTTATTTCACTATCGAAAGTAATAGAATTTTGATCATGTACTTGAATAAAAAGCGAAACCATCCCCAAGCATAACGCACTTACTGGAGTGCCCAAATTGTCCAGACCTACTACTACTACCTACCTGCACTTTGGAAGATTTGAATCTGGCCAATGACGCCGCAGTTAAAATGGCCAACTACTGGGCGCCATCGACTCAGAAAGAAGAAGAAGAAGCATAACTCATTAACATTCATAAGTGTACAACAGAGCATTCAAATCACAATACACTAATACCGTCTCATACAATTGTCTTTTCATCCCAGACGTCACACAAAACAAAGAAATATCTTGTACCTGTCAATTATTGAGATTAAACACGTCTGATTTTGGGTCAAACATCCGAATGAATTGCTATCGTGTTGTAGCTAAACAATAGTATCGCAACCAGTAATAATGACATAAAAGACAATTATTATCGTCAGTACAATGCTGAGAGGGACTTAACTATTGTAATATCGAAAGCAAACCTGACATAATTATGAAACAAAGAGAACCGTCTATGGTTGAAACGCTATGAAACAAATACATTCTATTATATGTAGGCTCCTTAAATTTTATATTACCTACAGCCATTTAAAAACCTTCATTGCTTGACATATTATCTACTAAGAATGATTAGATTTGCGATGTGATGACATCTATTTGCTTTATAAAGAACTAATAGGTTTACTAAATTTGCTGTGACTTTTCTAAACTGTACCATTACTATTTCAAAACATTGTTCTTTTCTATCTAGCCTTTTTCCCAAGCTATGTTTAGGTCCTGCTTCTAGTATTCCCAGATTCTTGAATTCGTATAGTTATTCCATACAGTTTTTATTATTGCTATCTACTGTTTTTTCATACCAACATTGATATTAGTTGATCCGTATTTTACTACCATCATCCAATACTCTTTCCTAATACAAATGATATAAAACACGTTTCTTATTCGATCGCTAAATGAACTGCACTTATTCCATTATTCTAGACACCGATTTCTCCATCTGCCATTTTGCCACTGTTTTTAAATTACCTGTACATTTTGACCGCCGTGTTGCAACTTCGTAATCCAATAAAAAGTTTAAATCGTGACCATCGGTTCCCAAGTTGCGTAATCTCGTTGGAGTTTTATCGCCACCGACTTTACCATGGCTAACTGAATTACCATGGCTTCTCATTATGAGTCAATTAACAACCGTCAATTTGTATTGGAAGTGATAGATATAGTTAAGAAAAACGTACCTTTTCCCGCATCTTATCCCTGAATACTGAAACGCAACTTAACTTAAAACGTTCTCTATCTATCGCTACTTAACTCCTTGTGACAGAGACAGCAGGTGACCAAACGGCGATTTAAAACTAAATGGCGTTTCAGTATCGGCCATCGGAATCAAATTGTGAATGGAAAATGTTTACTTCGAATGAAAGTCATATTATTATTGGAATAAGACACAAGAATGTAACGCATTTGCATTATTATTATGCATGTGTCTTGCTATGGGATTAAAAAAATAAAAGCAAAGTAAGACTTATAATGATACCAGACCAAATCTTCTGTGCTTTACGATGTTTAAGATTAAACCTTGCCTAAAAAGGTATACCATAACTTCTATTTATTGGGAAAACACATTGAGTCCATCATTCCAGCCGGTTATAAAACACTAGCTTTTGCTCGTAGCTCCGCCCGCGTGGGCGTCGGTATCGTTGCAAATTATAGCCTTCCTCAATAAGTGGGCTATCTAACATTGAAAGCATTTTTCAAATCGGACCAGTAGTTCCTGAGATTAGCGCGTTCAAACAAACAAAAAAACACTTCAGCTTTATAGTATTAGTATAGATTTGTTTACTACTATATGTATAAGGAAAAATGCCATTGAAATAAATGTTTTTTAAGTATTAATTGTTTTTATAGCAGCATTTAATTTGTACGATTCACTAGCACCTGTATTTTACCAGTTGCATGATCGGTTAATGAACGCACGTTTTGATTGGAATTTCATATTTAAGTTTTTAATTCGGTAATTCTGTTATATTAGCGAAAGGTGTTATATACAACTAGGATTTTAATGGGGTACTAAAACTTAATGATGCAGCTGTATGTGTTGAGCACGCCTTACCTTGTTTAGATGGCATACATGTTTGTGTGTATGATTACCGTTTTGATGAGACATTAAAACAAGAAGATACAAATATATTTTCCGGAAACCGTCTAAATTAATCTAAAGATGATGATCTGAGTAACATACCTAAAAAATATACAAGAAATATATTAGTTCTACTGCAACTGGTAATATATTAGGCTAATATGATAATAGGTATATGGATCCTAGATATAGATCAAGTGAAACCTTCGCTCAAATAACATGAAGGAGAAAAAAATATAATGCAAAGTAAACTTCACACAAAAGAAACTTTTGCAAATAAGCTTTATCATTTAAAAAAGGTACAGAAACAATTTGTACCTTTGTAACATCATCAACATGTATTGAAAGTACAACCTCATCATTCTGACGTATCAATAGATACAAACTAAATGCAAATTGTACACTCTGTAGTTCTTACAATGTCTCTGGATCTTCATCTTAATTTTGTAGCTGTAAAGTTGCTTTTCGTAAATCCTTGGTATTACTCTGCACCTTGTACATTTTCACACTGGCTGTTTCTTAATGTCATAGCGTCAGGGTTTGTTTTGTGTTGATAATATTGTTGTCATTGTACTCGTTTGACTGTACAATTGGCATATCACGATATGAGTATGATTCTCCTACAAAATGCCAAGTGACATCGTTCTCCTTGACTTGATTAACCTTTTGCATTTTATATGGAGATGTGATACTTCTATTAAAATTATGTTTATTTATAATTTCTGGCAGTAAACACTGCAATTGCCGTGTTAGTCTTAATATATACCATTGCAGAGAATGTTCTTACAGAACCTCAGTATTCAATTGTATTTTTTTTAGGTAATTTAGGCATGAAACAAATGACGAGTGGTCATACCAGACTTTACCTTTTAATAACTTTATTCAAAATACTTAATTAATTATAAGAATTTAATTAAAAGTCTAAAATGCATTGGATTAGAATGGAATTGTTACTAACAAGATAGACAACATTAGCCATGGTTCGTTGCTAGATCAGTTTTGTATAAAATATGACTTTAATCTATCAGGTTTAACGGGCGGAAATGCTGGAAAGTAAACTAACTGGAAATATCTGTGCATGCCTTTCAACCTTTAATACAAATCTTTGGCAGGCTAACTTACAGCTCGTTAGATCCTATTAATTATCATCGTTATAACATCAAAGATAATTTCCTTAATTATAATAAGTTTGGTTATGTATACATTTATGAAACTCAATTTAATCATATCTCATTTGACGATCAAGAAATACGAGTATATGCCTCCCACACAGCCAAACTGATTGGGAATAAATGTGTGAATAAAAACATCATTAAAACAAAATAGATACTATAAATAGTTAATAAAACAGTCACTAAAACACTTTCCAAGACCCACGTGGGCGAAGTTAATGTGTTTATACAAAATGCATAAGATTAAGAATCGACTATCAAAACATTATAAAACTTACAAAATAGTATACAATTTCACATTAGTTAACGTTAAAGCGATAAAAGTTATTCACACTATGTTATTTGTATCTGTAATAATGAAAATAATTTTTAAATTAAACTGCTGCTATCGGTTTTCATAAAAAATACAATAGCAGGCTGTACTATCTTACTGCAAGGAGTACCTAAACTATGTGTATCAGTCCCATTGGGAATATGATAATAAAGCAAAAGCACCTTTCACACCGCTTTGGACCAAAATAAAATCATTTTCGTCTCCAGATTAAAGCCGTGAACTTGTAACCTGTATAGAAAACGATCAACAAATTATGTCTGATTTGAATTAAGCAACTGTCCGATCTAATAGTTAACTTTCCCATTCCCAGTCAGTAACGTTTTCCCATGCAATTGGAATCGAAACGAGACGTCCAACAATCTCGATAAATTTGTAATTTGGTATGTAATCGCTGCATCGTATCTGTACGTAATTTATATGGATGCGGCACTAGAAGAGCCACATCGATTTAATGAAATTGGACTTGCATTGTGACATGATTCTCCTATGGCGACGGAGAACATGAGGCGAGTCGCTGTGCAGTACAGTAACAAATTCATGCTGGTACTTACTGGGGTGCGGGGCGAGTTACTGCGCAGTGTGTTAGGTTGGGGTTCCACTGAGGCGGAGAATAGCGGTGACGAGCAGTGCCGCGATTCGCCAATGAATGGAGAAGAGATAAAGATTTCAAGCCATGTGATTGATGAATCGCGGCGAAGCTCGTCTCCGCTCCGCCTCAGTGGAACCGCAGCCTAACCAACTTCACGGCCGCCATTAAGTTGTAATCGACCTATACTCAATTTTCAAAACTGTAATGGTCAGACGACCAATACTAAGAGACGAACACCAAGATTATGAGAAATAATTCTTGAATGTAGGTAACAAATAATATTAAGTTTCTTTTTTTTTTCAAATAAACTAATAAGTAGTTTATTTTTCGTTAGGTTTCCTATCCTATAATTTTATTAGGATGTCAGTCAACTATATCGTGAGACAGGATGTGGGATGACACTATTATTATACATGAAGACAGTTATTATAACTGTATACCAGCTACTTTGTATTTCTAACACCTCTAAAACGTTTGTTGTCCCAAGATAAAACCAAATATGGTAACCCTTCGTACTGATCCGATCTAAAGCCGTTCATCTCACTAAGAAACTTACCAACCGTCGACATTTCAAGATGTCATCTTAACTCCTAGGTAGTTCTATAACGTTTGACATTATCGCAAAAGATAGGTACATTCTTAGATCTTAACTAGAAATCTGCTGTTATTATTAATGGGTTAATTAAAGAAGGTATCGTTAAAAAAATCTACGTCATAAATTTTCTTGCCTGAATTTACAATTCGGCTTTAACATTATATTTCAAATCGAAGTTGAATATTTCGGAGACATTTTTATTGTTAACAAAATACCGTTATATCGCCTGTCATACTCAGATGCGCGTGCGCAGCTACCAAAGCACGTTCCGCCCTTTGTTCAATTTTCAATTTTATTTTTTCGACTAAATGGCTGACTTATTGTGTCAACGGCCATTGTTAATTTTGATTGGTCGGTCTTCGGTCTCCGTCGCCATCTTTATTGTGTAAACTTGATGTTTTTGTTACTTTTTGTGTACTAGGGTCGGCTTCCTTTTGGTGTTGGCATTACGCAAGTAGTTTTCGTATCGGAACTATGATCTTGTTTGTTATGAGATCCGCATTCTAGTTTTGATGGTTAGATATCGATACTTAATTGTGTTTGAACCTTTTTTGTTTTGTCATTTTGTACACTTGAAACTATTTATTGTGGTATCGTAATCGTGATCACGCTTTATAAATATAAAAAAAAACGATGACTACAATTTGTTGTAACGATTCGAGCATCGCTAACTTACGCTTACTGCACCATATGACTTACCCTCGTTTGTCCATACTTGCTTATATTTTGTACTTTACCAACAAGACGACCATAACTATCGAAGCGGAATATTTCGTTCCTCTAACGAATGCCTTACGATGGTTTAATTGAGTAAACGGACACCTGATGGTCCAAATTTTTTTATCCAGTTCCAAAAAATATTTCGATTATTGATTGGTTATTTTTCCTTGTCCCAGGTATTGCAACGTGACGTGGAATGTCACAGTCGGATCGTGAGCTCGGTGGTGCGTCTGTGCGGCGGTGGGGACGCGGCGCGCGCGCTTGAGAGGCGCTGGCATCTGCTCTACCTCAGGGCGATCGAGTGGCAATGCCATCTGGAAGCCTGTCTCGCAAGGATTGATAATCAGGTGAGATATTATGTTATGATATGTTTTATCTTAAGCGCTTACAGCTTAAGCGGTACAGGATTTTTGCTAAAAGCTTATTCAATGAAAGAAAACGAGGTGGAGAAAGCAATATTTTCTGCAGGGTAATTTTTACTTGTTCCTGATATATAAACACAGACACAGAGTTTTGTTTACTTACTTCTCATTTTAAGTCGTAAGTCAACGATTAAAATGAAGAATTAGAATAATTCATCTATGGCCTTCCATAGAGCAACTCGGGCCACCGGCGGACCGGAGTTCTCCGTGTTGCTCTTTGTTGCCTGCAAATTTAAAAATGCATAAGGTCTACCAATTGCAAAATCCACTGTAAATCCGTGAAACCAAGCCTTAGCTATTGCAATTTAAATTGATCAAATAGCTTGATGTGATTACTACTTCTGTTAATTCAAAACCTTACGAAAAGCCACAATTCCCCTTTCCATAGAAGAACACGCGACAAATTTATTTTTGTCCGCGATTTCTCACCAACACAATGGACTAATCAGCCACCCGGTGTTGTTTGCAAACAGAATAGACCCCAAGTGGTGAACAAAATTGATTTATCCCCTTATATTAAACGAAATAAATTGTAATAGGGTAATGCCACTTGAAGCTATTGCTTTAACCCTTATCCATAAAAAGAGTAATGTTTTTCAGTCAATTCTTTGGAAGTCTTTTGTCTTTTCTCAAACTAAATTGGGGTGGGCTTTGCCATATTTTACATGTAGCATTTTAGTGTCGGTATCCTCATACATTTATTGAGTAATTATGTTTAGTATCAGGGAAAGCTATGGAGGTATTTTTTTTTAATTTCGGTAGGGACACTTTAATTCAAGCCAAGTTATTAGAATTGATTCCATTAATTTTTAACGCATAGGTGACATCAGTGGGAGTCGCTTTGTACTCGTTATCTGATATGAATGTCCTGTATCTTGCATTGATATTTTGATATTTTTAAATTATGTAACTCAGATGCTATTTGTCCAGACTTTCTCGGTACAACTAGTTTTCTAATTCACATTTTTATCAAAACAAAAAGCTTTCTAGTTGATTCAGTGTTTAGAATTACTAGTCCTATATCCGGTTAGCAATTTAGCGTAACATAAACTATAACGGGTAAAAAAATAAATGTTCAAAATAGTGTTGCGAATTTCACTATTTAATACTGGCTCTTAAAGCCACGTGGCCGTGATAGGGTTAAGCACGTGCGTCTCCACAAATAAATTATTTCACAGCGCCATGTTTTGATTTGTGGTTGCTAGGATACATTTGACCCAGATTTATTGTCACATAGGGATAGTTGGGCCCATTACTGCATTTGAGGGTTAATATGTGGTCGACTATAAATATTTAAGGGATCCTTAAATGACTTTTATTGGTCATAAATTAATTTTTAAATTGATTTTGTTAAATATAATTATATGGAAGTCGTAACTGAAGTGACTTTATAGGGTTTAAGTTTATTTGAATATTGACCGTGTGATCGTTATTTTTATTATTATAGGTATTTTATAAGAAATTAAACTAAGGACAACATATTCTTAATATATTATAATTTATGTCATTTAAAGTTTTATTACTGCTTATAAAAAAAGGTCGACTTATAAGCTCTAAACATGTCTGTATAGGAATAAAAATACAGGACTAGTTCAAAATTTACGAATGTTTGTCAGGGAATTTCCTACCTTATTAGTGCGAAAATTACCGCTACTTTTCGCACTAATTTTTTGTTTTGTTTACTTGTTATGGTACTCGATTTGTTTCAGCCATTCCGCTATTTTTGGTTACCCCTAATATCTCATTATAAGCCAACAAAGTATAATGTAACGACAATTTGAGTTATTGTTTATATATTTGGAGATCCAAATATTCATTTCTGCTATAGCTATAACAAACATACAAAAAAATGCTGTTATTTACAGGTTTACAGTTATTGGTTCCTACTGCATTTTTAGATATGACATATTACCTGCAATATGACTCTGATAGCGTATCTACAGATTGCGTAAAATATTTTATCGGTATCATATAACCGATATCACCAACTATATTTCTTGTAACTCTTTTGTTTTTGGGAGCGGGGTATTTTACACTGCATTACATCTTAATGAAGGAATCTTGATTTCCCACACTGTGCAATGGGTGTTTCCATAGTTCTTTATATGATTTGGTTACTAACCTAAACTGTTGGACTAAGGCCTAGCACTCTCTCTACAGCTATTATTAGTTTGAGCCCTAGCGGCTCTAGCGCGAACACTATCGACAAAGTATTTCTATGGTATTTTTTTTTATTGTTTGGAGCACCTTTCTTCATACAAGTTGCAAGGTTAATTACACCAATATTTTTCGAATGTATTCATACTAATTCAGTTCTTCAGTTTCGGTTATCATATTTTTTGATGTAGGAATCTTGTCTACATGTCCCACAATCCAACCAGTACCTATAGTTTTTCCCTAAAGTTTCCATGATGTTTTTAATAAATATTTTTATTTTTCAATTCCAGGGTTGCTTATCTGTGGAAGCAGTGAGTGATAGTGACGACGAACCAGCATTAAAGCAGCCGAGACTCAGCCGGCGAGGGTCACCGCGCAGACAGCGGACCCCAGTCAATGCTCGGCGCAGAGACAGCTCGCTCGACAGCCGGCAATCTGCTTCTGAGGTAAAGAAAAATAAATATCATCTTTACATCCATGAAAAACATGTAAAAAAAAGGCTCTGGGAGTGCCGGCAGAAGTGAAAACTAGCAAATAAAAATAACATAATTATAATTATGCACTTTGTTCAATTTCCATATTTTAAACACTTTAAATACACGAATTTTATATATATTTTTTCACAACGCCGCTAAAGAAGTTTTCACTTCTGACACCCATTGACATATTTTTTCAATGCTGACACCGGATGACATCTCACACTCGCGCAAGCGCCCTGCGCCGCGTCTTAGGATCAGTCACGTGACCCCTGACGCGAGTTTAACATTTTTTAACCATCCCAAAAAGTTCACAGCGCCGCTATAAAAGTTATCATTTCAAAAAATATATTAAAATATTTCTGCGAATAAAAAAATGGATTGAACAGAAATAATGCATGTGGCAAGATGTAATCACACAAATATTACCCTTTCAATACAAGCCATTGTACAATTCTAAATTCTATAGAGCAATAGCTTTTGTTAATTCATCTGGATTAAGACAACATTCTTAAAAATATCAAAATAAATAAAAGGTTAATAATTCAATTAATTGATTAATTATTTAATAAAAGGTTAATAATTTTTAGGTAATCACGTCGGGGTCACCACTTTAGGTATATGTACGTTTGAGGAATAAAATAAGTTACGAAGATATCTTGAGCACTATTTATTTATGGTTACAAAGATCGCGACGCGAGTGTTCGAGCGAGTGACGTCCTTATATCTACGTTATATTTATTTATAAACATGTGGCACTGTACCTGTGTGCGTTACTTATATGGCTATGCTCACCCCTACAATTTATATTAACTGACACAATTTTATTAAACACAGGAGGAACAAGAATATGCGCTAACATACACGTGGCGCGGCTTCGGGTCAGACTGCGAGTCGGAGCTGGAGCGAGCGCGGAACATAGCAATGGCGGACGAGAGGCGCGTGCCCGGGGCGCGTGACGTCACCGCTAGGCCCACCGACCAGACTGTACCGGCTACTGATCATGTTGATGGTAAGATTGTTCTCTTGATTTTCACATCACAAACGACGTCTAAAATTATTGCTAACACAGAATAAGTTTAAAAAAAAAAACACATTCGTAGGCAAATGACAATCTGTAGGTCAATTCTGAGTATTTTGATTCATGACGCTGTTTTGCACGTAAACAATAACACTTATCATAAAAAATCAATGAAGCTGCTTTCCATTTTCTCATGAAAGAAAACACAGATAAAACTCTCAAATGATTTGAATTTAAAAACAATAGCTTGTTGATTGTACGTATTGTCTTAAAAATTCCACTGTTTCACAAACAAATAAACATATGACAGCATTTGCATTCGATCGTACAACAGTCGTTTGTTTTGCAGGCATCGAAGTGCACAACGTAGCAATCGAAGAAAAAATAAGAAGTCCTCCTACAGTTATTAAAAGAAAAAAGCCAGTTGACACATCAAAGTTCAATCAGACAGATCGAAAATCAAAACATCTAGCTACATTCTACTTCAAACACCACGACACAGATTCCGACAGACAGATGATAGAAACTGAGAAATCACAAGAAGAATCGTCAGAGGAAGAATGGACATACGTTGATGGTGCTAAAATTGGGAATGAGGACTCCACTGATATAATGACGTCATCCGTCGAAATCCAGTGTGAACTGCCTCTAGACGATAAGAAAGACAAGGCACCTTCACCAAAACCGAAATTTGAGTCATCAACTCCTGACCTGCTTAAAGTTGAAAGTACAAGATGTAAAGATCTGGAGAGACTTGTGAATCAGGCGGAAGAACTGGTACAAAAGCAAGCGATGTCAAAGAAGAAAGGATCAAGATCATTCAAACCGTTATCTTTTGAGGAAGAAGGAAATAATGTTAGTAGAAATAAAATGTCAAGGATCAAAGAGTGGTTGAATCAGAGTTCGGAAGGCAAGGATGATAATAATCAGGTGAGTTAATGTTCTTTTTAATTTTTGTCCAATAATCTCATCAAACAACTTCCAAACGTTTGTACAACTCATGATTGATAAATAAATCCTAGAACATAGAATTGCAGGTTAATGAACTCTATACCGTATCTCCTATTCGTTTAATGAAAGATTATTGCTCCCTCATTTTCTAAAGATCCCTTTTAAAGCGATGTCATTCAATAGTGTTAGTCATCATCATTCATATTGTTCCATCAAGCTATATTGATATAATACGATATCTTTTTTTATTTAATTTCCAGGGTACTGAGAGCTACGATGCATCAGGGGAATACACAACAGAAAGCGAAGTTGATACGTCACTCACCTCTGAGGAGAGGAACATACACTCTTCCATGGACATGAGTACTTCAACTTGTACAGTCACTCCCACGCATCATGCCAAGGTAAAATAAACTTTATAAACGTTGACGTGAAGACTAATTTCTCATGTTCGCTTTATGTGCCAATAATGTGTCAATATCTACCTAACTCATTTTACACTTATGTTCAATGAAGTCTGATCTTTATGATGTACATACATACCTAACATCGAGAACATAACCTCAAAAGATATTTTATGGTTTATTCACCACTAGCTTTTGCTCGCGACTTCGTCCGCGTGGAGTAGTATTTTCAATTTACCACCCTTTTCTCCTCGTTGGGGGCAATTTCCAAAAACCCTCTCTTAGTGGTAGCCTACTCCTCCCAACAAACACGCATGCCAAATTTCAGCTCTTTACGATCAGTAGTTTCGGCTGTGCGTTGTCTGTCAGTCAGTCAGTCAGTCAGTAACGGAAGAGTTTTATATATATAGATTAATACTTTTGCGGTTATTTTCATATCATCTTGACTAACTTCAAGCTCTGTACATAACAAAATGGTTGAGGAATACTCTCGCTTTAGGTGACACTGCGTAAGAAGCGGGGTGGCAACAGCGCACGGCCGTGGTCGGTCTCCTGCCTCTCACAGCTCAGCGGCGCCGGCACCTCGCTCGTAGCCACGCCCACCACAGGCGACGTTGCCGCTATGTCACACAACATGTCGATTTCTGAATCAGCTTTGAACACACTCGCGTCTCCTCAGAGAGTGACCCCCGCTAACTCCAACTCGAAGTTAAGGGGAAGCTCGACCACTGTTCAGGTATTGTAGCTGACTTCTGCTTAAATTAAACTACATCTATGTGGGAACACTGCTTTTGTGATTAATTTAATGATGACACCTATGTACAATACCAACCTGTTTAGGACTCGTGCTTTATTTATGGAGGGATTTCTAGTTTCCCACCCAGTCATCTTCATTTATTGACAAAAAATACTGACCTTTCGCGGAACATGTCTTTTGGCAGTTTTAGCACTTTTAATGGTTAGGTAACCTTTACTGAGCAATGCAAAGAGAGCCATTTTCATTCCCAAAAAAAACTCCACTCAAAACGCAAACTTATAAAAATATTGTTAATCTATATTAATAATTTCGTTCAGGGCTACGGTAGACTCGATCGAAACCTTATATGAATAACAAAACATAAAAAAATATTGATTTCGAGTCGACAACATATATCCGCAAAATTCGGATTATGGAGAATTTCGTTAAATTCTAATGGCACTGACAAACAAAAAAACCGCAGTCGCCATCTTGGGTAATTAATAAGGCCGCGTTCCGTAACAGATAATTCTGCTTCGAAGTGATTCAAGGAGTTTATTATCATACAACCTCCTTGAAGTGATTACAGTGCTGACAGTAATTGCATGATAGTTGGGACCAGAATCGTTTCGGAACGCGATATTTATTTCGCTTTTTTCACGTTCCGTTGCATCATATACGCCTCGCCAATTAACACATCGCGTACGTCGCGCCAAAGAAGTAGCCATCACAAAGAACTGTGACTCATTTGACTGTGTAAAACGAAACGTTTATATTAATAACACAAAATGTACTTATAAAATATATGTGTAGTCTGTAAGGTATATATCTATGGGCCTAAGTAGCCTGAAAATGCCGGCAACATTGAGTTAATCATAACAAAACTTAATACTTTTCTTCAGTCGTTGACGTTTCGCGAAAATATTGTTTTTGAAACTTTTTTCATGATAAACTCCTTTTTTATGATAAACTCTTTGTTATGTGTTCTTTCTATAAACCTGAGATTGGCCAATTGCGATAACAACCATAGAAAAAAGAATACTAACCATAACAAAAATCAATGCTGTCAGTCAGCGGTAATTTTATTTCTTAATTACATATTATTATTATTATTATAGAAACGTCTTGCCGGAAACATTGATTGAATCATAACAAAACTTAATACTTTTCTTCAGTCGTTGACGTTTCGCGAAAATATTGTTTTTGATTTATGATAAACTCTTTGTTATGTGTTCTTTCTTTAAACCTGAGATTGGCCAATTGAACCGATATTATAGAACCGATGACTACAGAATATTTACCTACATTGTGTATCATGAGTCACATTTAAACCGAGCGGAGCCGGGTTTTCATCTAGTGACTTGTATAAAACCTTTATCCTAAATTGTCACTTGTGAGTTAAAGTCAAATAGAAAAGTATGGAAGAGGTAGACATCCTTTGCCAAAATGAAATTGGGATAAGGGCAGGATATAAACTCTATCTGAACCAGGGGTCGCAGATTCGAGTCCTTCCGGAGATTCAAAATTTTCCTTCTTCCTATTTGTATATAATTTACAACCTCTATCTTCCTAATTATGTACTGAAACTCAAACTTTTCACACTAGGGCCACGTATCAAGTACCAACACCATGACAGAAGCGTGCACGTCTTGCGTCGAGGCCAGCGACAAGCAGTGCTGGTTGCGTCGCAAGCGGCTGAAGCTACGTCGGAACAATACGGCGGTGCGTCGCGAGAGACTTGTTAAGTCCTTGTCGTTCTGTGGAAGGATGAGCCCTGAGATAGAGGACAAGCATGAGAGGAGTGCCGCTAGCGATCCTGCTACCAGCAGAAAGAGCAGGTTGGTAACTTATTCGACATCTAACGTTAACGTCATATTTAATAGTACTTACAAGTGTATGAAGGAACAAAATCCTCAAATTACTTTTGGGATTCCTAGTAGTCCCTTTAATTACACTTAGTAATCCTATCCTATCCGAAAATTTACTTATTACTTTCAAGATGACTAAATAGTTATAATTGAAGTCTTCATCTAAATTGGAATTCTCAACCCAAAAACCGGGCGTAAAACGAGAAAGTTAATTGGTTAGGGAGAATACATGAAAAAACGAGAAAGAACTTTACTTAAATACTTTTTTGGAGTCAAATCTTTAATCCAAATACATACAAAATTCTCCAATCATACTTATTTACTAATATTTATATTGTATATTTAACAGGTTCGACACCACATCCACATCCGGCAATGACAGTGACGAGGAACTCATAAAACAACAGCTTGCTACCATCGCCCACCTGCGCAAGAGCATCGAGAAAACCCACATATCGACTCGGGAACCCGACAGTGCCATTCCAGAACAAAATGAGGCGGAACCAGTGGCCCCAAGCTTCAAACTTGGTCCTGCTGGAGGCTCAGTGAGGCCAAGACTGGCTCGAAGCCTCGAGAGGGAAAGGAACTTCATAGCTCTAAGTTTAGGCGACCCCAGTCGGCTGTGGGACCTCTCCATAGATAAGGACTCGGATGTGGACAAGAGCGTGACCGCTGGGACGGAAGAACATAGCTCGTTTTCGGAGCAGGCCTGGGATTTCTATCAGGTTGGTTTAATAAGGTGTTCTTCATCACGTCTCACTTCTTTTTTGTTTTCGTATTATTCAAATTGATGCTCTTGTTCACAGGAGAAATATAACTCGGAGCCGTATTCTGAAGCCCCCGACTCTGACGCCGCTCGCCGACTGCTAGAGTTTGGCGACGACTACCGAGCCTTCCTGGACTCGCAGTCGGACTGCTGCTCCAGCCTGTCGGCGCAGCCCGAGCACGAGCAGAGCCCCAGCGGCACGCGCCGCCGCCGCCCCCCCTCCGACGTGTCGCGGGAGAGGAGCCTCCCCCGCTACAAGCGACCCACCAGAAACTCCCCGATAGAATCGACCTCAAGAAAACCCAAAAAGTCCATGTCCAGCGCCGAACGCAAAAAGTCCCTCCTGGACAGTCTAGAAAGATCTAGGAATAACACTAGCATAGAAAGCAGCGACGGTGTACGTCGTCGCAAGCCCTCAGAGAGCGATCGCAAAAACAGCAAGCGCTCGCCCGAGTTCGATCTGCTCAATGTGCAAGCTCTGAGCCGCAGACGGCACAGCTCGAACTTAACCAGCGACGAGGTGAACAGCTCGCTGGAGTACACCGAGGTCAACAACCGGCCGGACATCCTGGACTCGTTGAGCAGAAGGCGGCGGACGGACAAGGACGGGGAGTCGGAGCTGCAGAAGATCGTGCTGTCGGAGCTGCGGCGCCGCTCGGCGGAGAGCGCGGACTCGGAGGACGAGTCGTCCAGCCCCAGCAAGCACGTGCGGCGCGCGTGGGCGGGCGGCGACTCGGACTCGGAGGCGGAGTCGGTGCGCGCGCTGCTGCGGCGCTCGGGCGCGGCGCTGCTGGCGGCCGAGGCCGAGCTGGCGCGCGCCGACGCCGAGCCCGACCTGCTGCGCGCGCCCGACCTAGTAAGGCCACCATTCGATACAGCTCCCACTAGCGACAGCGACGCCGCCAGCGACTGCGACCTGGCCTGCGCCACGCGCCGCGTCGCCTGTCTGCGCGCGCGCCTCTGCCTCGCCGTCGCCGCCTTCTCCGTACTAGTTATAGTTTACATTCACCTCCAATGACATATGGCTTGGGCTTGTGTGATATTTATCCTTATTTGTGTAAGTATCCGCGTTAGGTTCGCTGCGATCGTCAGACGCGTCAAGGACGTATCCGTGCCTATATATACGCATTGACAACGAACTCATTTTTATAGTTATTTATAGGAAATGTTACGTTTGTTCTGATAGTCAATTGTCAGCTTGTTTTAGCTGCATTTTAAAAATGCATGTAAAAATGTAAGCAGATATGCATAGGTAGCTAGAAGTAGTCTCGATCTCTTAAAGACATTCCAATATATGACATGAGTACTTAAAGTGTGAATAGTTATAATTAAAAGTAATACTTATATATGTACAAATGCAAGCATTTATAGTTTATAATCTATAAATGCTAGTGAATACGTAAGTCTGACTATCGCAGTGTAAATATGGAAAAACTAACTTATTAATTTATTCATGCAGTAAATATTGTGACAGTTTCACGATCCTTCATTTTACTTTTGTTATAAATCTCAAGATTAACAAAATTAATCATTACATCTAAAACCTCTTTATTGTGTTTGTTTGTGAAGCTATCATGATTAATTTAATCGCTATTAAATTCGATCATTTTCTTTTCATTTAATGTTTGATTTTCTTTTTACTAACATTGATCGTGTGTTGTGTGATTGTGATTTGTGTAGTTTTTTATTACTAACTGCCTGTTTTATTTTCTATTTTAAATCATCCTCATATTTTGGTGGAGATAACATGGTGCTAGGTCAAGTCAAAATTTTAGGGGGAAAACGTTACTTACTTATTAAATAATTATTTAGTCTTAAGTTAGGTCCTGAGGTAGTTAAAGCTTGGGTTTAAAAAAATCGCTCAGTTACCTTTGGCTTAGCAACTGAAAAACTTGAAATGTCAGATTGACAGATGTCACATTTGACATTTTCCAGGTAGTTCAGAAACTATGGGGAATCACTTACATTCGCTCAAATATTTAATATATTTTTTAGACTGGGTACCTCGTTATAAAATAACGTGATTTCTTGTCATTGAGTGATATAATTTTACGTAAAATTAGTATTACTTTATCAATTATTTATCTACCTACTTAATATTTGGTTGTAATTTTGTATCGTTATAACGTAGTCTTCGCATAATATTGATAACGTCTCTTGTAATAATTATGTGGTTTGACTGAACTCCGCAACATCTCACAACATAGTTGTATGTATTAATATTATGTTGAATAGGGTTAGGTTGTTAATTGATCTTATTTTTTTACAAAATGTTAAAAGAACCAAGTGATTTGTATAAATGGTTGGAAAATAAATGCAAAATTTAAAAATTAAATGGAGTTTCAGTCAATTAACACCCTACTCTCAACACTTTTACACATAATAGATTCAAAGAAATATTCAGCAAATTTCGAATAGCAAAGTTTTCTTTCTTACGATTGCAGTGGGCCTTTTTCTGCTTTTCTAATACATGTTTGGCATTTTGTTCTTGAAAGCTTGGGCATTGTTTTTGCATTAAATTAAGTTGAAATAAAACCTGCTGAATCACTTAAGAACAGTGTTGCATGTTAAAAAAATATATCACACACTTTTATTGTAAAAAGTATAATGTTCAATGGTGTTGCCAAAAGAAGATGTTTTGGATAGTAAAGTGAGTTAGCAGTAATAATTATTAAGTTTAGTTCATGTAATATGTGTTAACCACTTGAATATACTTATATTAATTTATTTTCGAGTTATTTTTCTTTTTGCAAACGTTGCTTTTTTCGTTGCACAGACGGAGATCGTCACTCGATGCCGGGAAAACATCAACCTATTAGACGCTGCCTTGGCGGGGGGGTCCCTTTCTACCACTTTGCAACGAGACGTTAGAGGTTAGTACATTTAAAATACCCGTAGGCTACTGTGCAAGTAAAATAAAAACGGCTAACCTTTATACGCACTCATTGGAAAGTTAGAAAAAAGTCAAATATATTTATGAAGCTGATCTTCTTCTTAGCGTGTCGATCAATAGCAAAGTCAAACTTTTACGGACCAGTGCTCAGCCATGCGGACAGCATTCTCAGTGGCGTTATACAGGTCCTTGCGTGTACAGGCGGTAGGACACGCAGGGCAGCTCATCAAGTGAGCCATGGTTTGGGGAAGCTGATAATATTTAAGGATTCTTACATGCTCACTCAATTCACGATGCAATAAATTGCGCGTGATCAGTACACGTCAAAGTCCACCACAAAACGTCACTGACAGAATAATAAAAAAAAGAACTCGGCTCGAGGACAATGCAATTGCATTATGAACGCATTTGTGAGCAAAATATCTTGTTTCATGCAAAGTTGGCTGTCGTTGAACCACAGTTACTCATGTTTCGACCGGTTTCAGAACGAAACTTGTGATTATTTTCCAATCTCGGTCGCGATCAAGGCTGACGCCATTTTTGGACTTTCAGACGTTCGCCTTTGCTCATTTTGATTTATTTTTAATTCATGTCAGTGGAGGGTCTTAAATTATACAAGAAGCTGGTTTTGTTCGCAAATTATACTCGTTTGTAGCATGTCACATAAAGAATTCTTACATAACATTTTAATATTGAGTATTCGGTTTGATTTTTTCATTATTGTTAAGTTTATATGCACAGTGCTTTTAGTTATTAATTTAATACTAGGCTCTTTGTAGATTTCGAAGGGTATCGGACGTGATACACTTTTTTACTTGATTGGTAGTTTGTGGTACGTCATTTTTATGATTATTGTTGTGCACAATTTAATATTCTTCACAATTATTCTACGAGCAACACTTCATTAATATAAAAACAGATTATAGGTAAAGAAATCGTTATATCATACTTATTCAAGAAAATTATCGCTATGTATCAATCACTTATCATTTATAATTGGAAATTAAATAATTTTCATATCTTTATTATTTAATTAACAATTTCATAATTAACTTTCACGTAACAGTTATCTGTTACAACAATAATTATAAATAATGGATTTCTTAAAATTGTCATGTAGGTAGTATCGCATATTTAAATTGGACTTGATTCTAGGGCTGGTACGAGGCACACAGTACCTAGTACTTACATTCGCCTATTTAGGGTTGCCATCTTATTATTATTGGTAGGTAACTCTCATAATACAAATAAACTAATAAAACTGTTATAATTGTATTGTGTTTACCTTAGGATACTAAAAAAACATACTTAAGTACCTTGTTTTTAATTAGTCACTGTAATTAATAGGCAAAAGAATGATGCATTAAGATGCTAATAAATCATCAATTCATTCAATCGAAATGAGTATTTTCGTCCTTAGAAGTACTCCGCAAATGTCTCAAGTTACGTACGTTATGTCAACCTATTGAGCTGCGCATACGCAGCGGGTGGATCCCGGAAGCGGCGACACGCCGGACGATCACACGCCTATGTTCTCCGTCTATTTCTGCCTATGAAAGCGGAACCGTCTCGCTGACTAGTGGACACTTGGATTTTTGCACAAAATAGACGTGTTTAGGGAAAATTTATACTTATAGATATACATTTAGAAGTGAGGTAATAGAATAACGATTTTCTCAGTACTTTTATAAGCGAATTATTTGAGTGATAATTTAATGAAAAAAATAATTATGCTTTACATAACAGTGGAGGTCTGAAGAAATGAAACCGAATTTGAAAAAGCTACCTGTATGAATATTTATTTAAAGATTCAACTACTTACTCACGCGCATTCTCGGGATCGCCCGACTAGTTTCGGACTCAATAGGGAGTCCTTAATCATGAGCTGATGCGCGGCGGTGTCTCTTCTCTCTTTGTATCTTTTCATACAAACATAAGTCACGTGACCTGTCACTTTGTATGAAAATTTAATTTTCAATTTTAAGATTTCGACCTATGGACCTATAAACCTATTCCTTGCGGAAAGTAGTTCAGTTTTATGCAACTAATTACCTCGTAGAATATACGTACTCCTTTTAAATTAATTGTGTATATTATTATAATAACTTCCGTGAGACGAATTCATAATTATTTAAGGATAACGGTTTACTCACGCGCATTCTCGGGAACGCCCGACTAGTTTCAGACTCACTCGTGGAGTTCGACTCGCGACACCGCCGCCGCCGCGTCAGCTCATGATTAAGGACTCCTATTGAGTCTGAAACTAGTCGGGCGTTCCCGAGAATGCGCGTGAGTAAACCGTTGAATCCTTAAATAATTATAATTCTGTATAAAAATCGTATGTTACTCAGGGATACCGATAATGTTGCATTCAAATGGTAAAAGAATTTTAGAAGTCCGTTTTGATGTTTTTTGGTTTATAAGTAACAAACATACTATAATACCTCCTCTTTATAATATTATTAGACTAGAAACGTAACAGTTATGCAATAAATATTCAAATATGACAGGATGCACTTATCTATTTTGATCCTCATGAGGGTGAAACATGCTTTTAAAAACAAATAAAAAAGCACTTGAATAACCACTTTAAATTTAAAACTCCATTTAAAAAGGTTATTCATAGATATAACATTTATAAACGTGTACAATTTAGTCTAAAAATATAATTTGAACGAGTTACCCCTACGATCACACTTTGTTTTCTTTTTAAACATATGTACCAAAATAAATATTATTTCAGTTCTCGATTTAGTTGCCAGGCCAATTTAAACCATAAGTCATTGTGATGAACATTAAAATCGTTTGTATATTTCATATCATATGTAACCCTAAAATCCACATTGCCATACATTTATGCAAACTTTGCACACAAGATAATGCAGTTAAACATGTCATGTACATAATAATGTCTTTGTTTAAATTGTCTTTTGTCCTAGAAGAATTAAAACTACTGGACTTCAAAAAGCATTCTACCATAGCACCGATATTACCGTACTATTTGCCTCCAAATTTCTGATTGAGTTATCCGAAATTATTGTATAAATATTCCAAACTTGCATCTTTGGGCTTAAATAGACTAATACCCATAGAAACATGAGCAGAACTGAGATCTTACTGAAAAAAAAACAGGGAAAGAAAATGACTATAAGATTGATCAATCGATTTTACCAAAATGTTGATTTATATTGTACTAGATACACAACTATAACGGTCCTAGTAAGAAACAATCAAATAATTATTCAAATCAATTCTATTTTCGCTCTCTATTATTTACTTATCAATTAGAATGTATGATGCATGTAAAATAGGTGTGAAACAAAATAGGTAGGTATATACCTACAGATTTAGTATACATTTTTTACAGGTTAAATAAACATAAAATGACATCATGTAAATGTCAAAACGAGGATAAATATCCATTTAAAATACTGAGTTAGTAGCATTCAGTTGTCTATAGGTTAAACTTGTGGATAAACATGGTGGTTTTAACTAAAGTGTTGGTTATTTATCAAGATTATAGAAAACTAGGTAATCGGAGAAGTAAGTACCTAGGCATGTCTTTAAGGATACTGAATCAATACTAGAAACTTATTGAAAAGACTAACAAGTTATAATTAGTATTTTTTTTAATTAGCTTCACTAAAACTATTGAGCATTATTTATGGCAGGAACTTAATTATTTTTTATTAAAAACAGTTACTTTTTCTACTTAGTTAATTTTTAATCCGTGACAGCACGTCACAGATTTTTTTAATCATAAAATATACGAGCGTTAAAAAGTAGACTTCAACCATTTCTTTTCTAGCGTTTTTTTAACACAAACCTGACATAAAACAGGATCTATTTTTTTATAAGAACCAAAAATGATGTGTCTAGGTGTCTAGCCATAAAAAAAACAGTGTAGATACGTATTTATGATAATAGCATCTTGCAATGATGACATAACCAAAGTGTTGCTATAGAACCTATATCATTATGGAACACATGACTAGTTCGTTCATTAAATCGTCCGTCTCGCCATGTCCCAACGACTCTGATCTCCTGGTTTGCAGACCGTGACAAGAACATTTAAGCACTTTGATGTTGACGACTTGAACACGTGTATAACGAGAAAAAAACAGCTATAAATACATTTAGCTTACTATTAACACCTCAAATATGATTTTCCCTTCTCATTAAAAAAGAGCAATCCTCATAAATATGTTTGCAGTAATTTTATTTTCATGAACTTTCCTTTTTTTAATGAGACCTATCAACCAGAGGGCAAATTGATGGATTTTATTATGTGTTTTAAATAAATGGTGACAAAAATAGTCGAAGTCATATAAATGTACGAAACATTCTGATGACCACAATCATGATGTCATCAATAAAAACATCAGATTGACTTTTTATTAAATATGTTGCAAGCTTTAAGCATTATAGTATTGCCTGGTTAACTTTTTATTTTGATGTTTAGACATATCCTTAGCTCAAATCTTCAAGTAAAAAACGTTCGACTATTTCGTAACTGTAAGCACTTATGCACTTTACGCAAATAACCTGACATTTGCCAATATGACCCTTTTAAAGTTACATATACTTTCTAAGTTAATAAGCACTACTTACTTCATATACAGAAATAGAAAGGAACTACATGTACACCTAATAATAAACTGGATTCAGACATAGAATAAACATTCGAACGTTAGCATGGTATGCACATAGACTTGTATGTACCCACTTATGACGTCATACGTGTCATCCATGTTCATATTAAACTCAATCCTTCACAACACCCACGAAATAAATCCGTCCTACTCATAGTTGTTGAAAACTGGTTACTGTATGGTTAGACCATACAGTATGGAGGATTCAAGTAAGCTACACTATAGAATGTCTTAGAACTTATGAACAGTTACAGTCAGATAAGTTTGTGATTGTGTTTGTGTTGATGACCGACCTCTGGTAGTGGAGAGGAACCCCAAAAAGAAGAAGAAGAAGATCAATCAGATATTCTAGACATAAAAATAAAACAAATTCTAGTATTTTTTGTCCATCTACTAACATAAATGAACGGTCGTGGACAGATCAGCCAAAGATGAGAAAGAAGTATAAAGTAGGTAAAGGAGATTATGGAACTGAGATTTGGAAATAAAAAGTCTGTATTTTAAATAGTCAAGTTAAAGTTCTCGTCGCAAATAATGAAAGCACAAACACTAATATACAGAATAAATGAAAGCTCCAAATATCGACACCGTCCGCGTTAAAAATAAATTACATAATATCAAATTTATCTTATCTATAAATAATCGTATATTATACAATTCTGTTTTTACCTATAATTATGACCAAATGCAAGATTTTGACGTCACTATCTTAGATCGTGAAACATAACACATGTCTGTTGCGTAACTCAATATGGCAGATAATGCATTCTTTGGCAATGAAGCAACAATTGTCTGTCTAGTAAATATACTGATATTTGCAGTGTTAATGTTAGACAAATTGAGGCAAGGCCGAAGAAACGCAGTTGGAGGTCATCTGTTTAAAATAAATAGCATACCTCAGCAATAAAGATAACAGGTATCTACTTAATTTGGTTTTCGTTATCTTTACAAATATATACTTACTTATTCTGATAGAGTCTGCACTAAATAATGAAAAACCTTTAAGGAAAAGCAAATAAAATTGTAGCTTCAGTACGGTTGGAAGAGCTGAAATACTGGATTTTACCGTTAGTCACAAAACCTTCACGTATCTCATTGTGAACTGGATTTTTCGGCGGTATGATGTTACAACGTGTACTAACATGGTTAAAAAGAACAGGTATTTCTGTAATTGGAACCCCAACGAGAGTTTTTGGCAGTACTTATTTTTCCTGTCCAGAACTTCGAGTTTTTAAGAACTTTTTTGTCGTTAACCCAAGTAAAAAGTCAAATAAGCTGCCTAAGCGGAAAAAAAAACAGCTAAACGTTCTTGGAACCAAATAAAAGGCTATCAATCTAATTACTAAAGAACCTAATTACAGAGAAACAGACAACTCGTCAGTAATGCCTTTCTAAACAAGGGATAATCATTAGGAATGCAGTCCCGGTAATCATAGTGCCACAGAAATGGCCATCTAATTGCTATGACGAGCACATAATGTGTGCACGGCAGGCGATTCATACAAATACTTCGATTAGGGCGAACCATTATGTATCCATTGTTTTTGTTTTGAAGTGTGGCGTGCCTTCTCCATGTAAATATAAACATAGGAACCGTTATTTATTGGAAGTCTCCATATTGCCCATTGACACGACAAATAAAAATGCACGCAATACAAAATTTGTGCGTTCAGTTGTAACGAATTCTGAAGTAGATAAGTCAAACAAGTTTGGTGTACAATGACTTGAACATGTTTTCCTTGTTGATAATTTACTTTCTATTGTTAAATTTAAGTAGGTCTCCAAGCATCAACTCAACAACAACAAACACTTTTGCAAAACTGTGGGGCAATTGACTGCCATTGTTCCATGGTCCCAACCTCTGTGGATTATTTGTTAACTAGCTGTTGCCCGCGGCTTCGCTCGCGCGTAAATTAAAGAGTAGTATTAAAGGTAGATGTATTCTGTGATTTTCAAAGTAAGGAGAATGTATAAAATTTTTCATCTAATATTATGGCGTTAAAATAATAATAAAAGTAAAGTAAGTAGCAAAAGCATTTGTGTTATGGAATCGGAGACAAAAAAGGTACCATAAACACCCAGACTCCAGACTATGTAAGTATAAAAGTGATTTTCTACATGGACCCGTCCGGGGATCGAACCTGGAACCTTAGAGCTGGCGACACCTTAAAAACCGGAGTGAACGCCACTCGACCACGGGAGTCGTCATTATAGATATGTCTTAGATGGTCATTATCTTATCTATTTATCTTTTCATCTGTCTATCTTTGAGAATACTGAACTTCATATACCAACTATTTCAGCCCTTATTTCACCTCCTTAGAGGGTAGATTTCTAAAATCTCGGAAATACATCTTATTTATTTCTAACTAATAACCCTTGTATGAAATTGAATGTGTCTATCTTTGAAAACGACACAATTCATATGCCTACAAACTTCCAACCCCTTTTTCACCCTCTTAGGGGGATGATTTTTAAAATCGCTGAAATCGTGTTTATTTATGTCTATCCAGAAACCCGTATACGAAATTTCATGTGTCTATCATTGAAAATACCGAACTTCCCATAAAAACTTTCAACCCCTATTTCACCCCCTTAGGGGGTAGATTTCTAAAATCTCGGAAATACATCTTATTTATTTCTAACTCTAACCCTTGTATGAAATTGAATGTGTCTATCTTTGAAAACGACACAATTCATATGCCTACAAACTTCCAACCCCTTTTTCACCCTCTTAGGGGGATGATTTTTAAAATCGCTGAAATACATCTTTATTTATTTCTATTCAGAAACCCGTATACGATATTTCATGTGTCTATCATTGAAAATACCGAACTTCCCATACAAACTTTCAACCCCTATTTCACCCCCTTAGGGGATAGATTTCCAAAAGAAAAGTAACCTATAGCCTTCTTCAATAAGTGGACTATCTAACAGTGAAAGAATTTTTCAAATCGGACCCGTACTTCCTGAGTTTAGCGCGTTCAAACAAACAAACTCTTCAGCTTTATAATATATATATAATATAATAATATAATATAATAATATATATAAAGTATAGATAAATAATTATAGTATCTTAGCCGTGTCACAGATTAATAAATAGTTACTTGGCCGTGTGCAGCGCCCCTTATTGAACGCCACTGCGGGTGACGTAACCTACGACAAACTTATTATTTGCGGTTGGTACAGTATTCGGGTCTAGGGATCGAACCGCAAAATTAAGTTTGTTTTTTTTTGTATATACTTTTCCGGGATAAAAACTACCCAGTGTGGTGCCCAGGATATTAAAGAACAATTATACCAAGTTTCATCGAAATCGAACCGGTAGTTTTTGCGTGATGCCTGAACAAACAGACAGACAGACAGACAGACAGACAGACAGACAGACAAAAATTTTTTTAATCACATTTTTGGGTTCGGTGTCGGTCTAGTAACACACCCCGCCATTATTTTTTTTGATATTTTCAATGTACAGAATTTTCACTTCTACAGATTTATTATAAGTATAGATTTTCTTTTTGCTACAGTACCGTACTTTATGTCGTTATAAGTACAGCAAGTAGTGAATTTGATCAGTTCCTTTCATTGACATAGATGTTGGTCTCAAAACCGAACCAAGCAATGAGCAGAACATTTGTTTTGTAGCTGGATAAAGGTTAAACTGATCTTTATATCTACATAAATTTCGTATCCGATACTTTTATGTGTGGAAGTAGAATCAAGGTGATATCATTCGGTAAATAGAACTTGACAATGTAGCGCTGCAAGCGGTTTGTGATTCATGTTACTGATAGATGGTATTGGCTGGCGGTCGCTTGAAGCGGTTGGAAGGTATTTTCGTGCTCGAAGGTACAGTGCAGTGTATCAACTGATGGTGGAGGCGACGCACGCCGCTCGCCGCTTTAACCCGCGACTTACCGTGTTTACATTTCCGATCCGCGTTCGTACAAAGTTTCAAAACAGTGTCGTTTTCTTCATAACCACGATTCCAATTGGATTTTTACATAACCGTTCATTGTAATTAATAATTATTTTTTATTAAACATCTTGATTAGTGAAACGGGATGCGCATGAGTGGTTTTGACTTTCGCTTCTGGTGTGTTATGGTTGGAACGGTGTCCTAATTATTCGTAAATTATAATGTAATGAACTGAAACGGTTATGTTTTAGAGTTTAATGCGTAGTTTCAGTTATACGACCTTGGCGATTAATGTCTGAAATGTTTATAAATTGCCAGCTGTGGAGCATGAATACTATTCTCAATTCGTTGAAGGATTCTATTTCTTATTGTTATTGATTATATATTCATACTTCACGGTGTAGGCGATATTTCATTATGCATACGATTTATGATTGGTGCATAATAAAACTGTTTCGTAATGGCTCTGAAAAATTCCATTAAATATTTTTAATGTGGTACTAATCTTCATTGCGTAATTTTTTGTTCTCCGCCACTAGTAATTTATTGCGAAGTTGTTAAATATATGTTCAACGATACTTATTTCTTAATGGGTTCCACCTTTAGGCTTAAGGTCAGGGTTCAAGAGCTTGCTTGTTATAATCTTGCAATATAAAGCCGTAGTCTCACCTCTATATGTCATGTTCAAGCTAAAATTATCCTCAAATGCAAATTCTCCTCATTGCACATTCATTTACATTCTCATTTTCGGCCAGTATTTTTTTTAAAACATCCCATGGGGCTGTTATTTCTTATTACTTTTTTTTTACACAAACTAATGTTTGTTAGATAAGAAACTTTTTGTGCGATAACATTCAAAAGTTATGGTATTTCCACAACCAACAGAATTAGATAATCACTTTCACTCTTTTTGACTGAATATTAACAAAACTCGTTTTTCCAATAAATTACGAAGTTGTTTTACGGCTTTGATTCGTGGACATTCTTTTTTTTTTTTTTTCCTTTTCCAATATGTAATCTATCAAACCATTAACTTTTTCGTTACATCCATTGATGGAAACTGTATGTAATGATAAAAGGGAAACTTTTTAACTAGCGTGAAATGTTTTATGATGATCAATGATTGTGAGACCTTTTTGTAGTCATTCTTCTTTATGCTAGTTATGAAAAAAATATGAGAGTGAAATTATAAGATGCGCGCGCATCACACGCACCTTTTTTTTAATTAATAAATGGCTTGAAATTTATAAAGGCTAAAGGTTAATTAAATAAATATTTTAATTGTATTCAATAAAAAATGAAACCAATCTCTCGTGAATGGAAAAAAAGTATGCTTCTGACAGCATTTTTTTCGAATACATTTCTTGAAAAAACTGTATCAACATTTCATAATCAGTATGTTGCATTTCAGTTCACAAATTATAATTCGAAGATAGAAAATAGTTCGACAGACCAAAATTACATGGCTATTATAGTCTAAGTGTAAATTTTTTGTTAAGTCATTGTGCAATATAGTTGTGTAACCCGTTTCTCTTGTAAGATAGCTACTGTATAGCAGATGAGATAATGTCGTGAACTGATATTACTAATGCAGCCATATTGTGTTCTAATGGTCCAGAATTGATAACATTGTTTGGAGTTGAGTAATGCTAAAAGCATACAGGAAGCAATTACAAATGATCCAACATAAATATTTTTGTCGTAGGATATTCTTTTATTTTAATTTAAATTTAATTTAAGTTATAATAAAACCAAGAAGGATTTATGTAAGATTTTTTAAACCTTTTTCGTGAAGTAGTTATTTGTTTTTTCTGAAAAGCCTACAAATCTCAGATTAAGAACTCACTACAAAATGTACAATGGAATATTTATTCTTTCCAGCCAGTATAGGCGTACTATGTCAAAAAATATATATTGTTTAACCCCCACGTCGCAACGTCCCATTATTTAGACTGATTTGCATAAGCAAAAAATTACTTCACGTGCAATTTTCATATGCAATAACAGAGTTAGGTAGGTACACAGAAAGGTCTTTGAACTATTGTTTCATTTTTATTTATAGAATTAAATTGCAAGACACGCAAATTCTTAGTTATTTCATAAATGTTGTACAGTCATGACATCACAAACCTATACCATATACGTCTAATCAAAACAAGCCTTACTTTGGCTGAATGTTGTCCAAACGGTCAGATAGAACCTTCTCTTCCTAGTACACGACGCTAAAAAGGGGTCCTTTAAAATAAACGTGTGATCTGTCTGTAGCAGCGTAGCTCTCAAATGCCTGAATCGATTTAGATATTTAAAGGGATTGTTTTTTTTTTCTTACATGGCCATAATACATCTAAAACTATTTGCAATTTCTTTTTTTCATCATAAACTTACAAACGACCAAGATTTATCTGTACGTGAAAGTTTATGATTCTTAAACTTGTGGTTAAGCAGTTTTCTTTTACGTTTCAAGGTAGTTTACACCGGTTAATGTAAATTATATGCAAGAAAACCAGTTACTGTCACATATGTAAGACGGATATTACTGCAAGATACTTAAGCTGTATGATCAAGTTTTATACATTTTGAGAGGTTTAACGTTCACTTTAAATAAAATTGATTCAAGCAAAATTATTGTTAATGCTAGTGCACCCTTTTTTTCGGGGTAAAACGCTGACTTCAACCCACGATGCACGGGCACATTGTGGGGTTATAAAAAAACGAGCAAGAAAATATGACATTGACTCCTGTCAAATTTGACAGTTCAAAACGAACGCATTATTTTCTTTTTATAGTGTTTAAATACGGTAACATGTTATTCGATTCGTTTCACCGTAGAAATACGTATCTCTTTGCATACAAAATTAAATGAAACTGCTATTCTATACAATCAGGACGTCACTTGTCCCATCTTTTTGAAACCAATGCAGGTCCGCTTACGTCGATATTCTTTGATATTACAAGCACGTTATCCTTGAACACCTTTTCAAAAGCACCGAAGGTCAATACTCCAATCCCAGTGTTTGTTATAAGTCATCTTATGAGATCAGCCATTCCTAACAAGTCGTGCCTTTTATGGCGGCCCTACTTTGTACCTATTACCACGACATTGATCTGGTATTCGAATAGGTCACTACTGATCACCTTGGAACAATTGGCAGCAATTATATTCTAATCGATAATCATTTAATTTAATCGAATTGGTATGGTATCTTTTAGGTATGGCCACTTATAAACTGGATTCGATATTTAAAACCCAGAAACGTACGTTACAGTGATTAAAACTTAAACAAAGTTTTAATCACTGTAATTTTATTATAAGTCGTAATCTTTTAATATCTTTAGCATAAGGAGCAGTTGCTATTACGGAGTTCTTTGTCTCTCGGAATATTAACCGTCATATTTCGTTCAGGTACCAAGGAATCGTAAATCTTAAAATGTGGTTCGCGAACTCATTTCGCTACACGCGTCGCTTATTATAAAATAAAAAAAATACCGTACCAAAAAGAAACCGTTATTTTTATTACTAAATCGTCATTTGATTTTGTTTATGGGTTCATATAACAAGTTTCTTCATCATTCTTTTTACTCTATGATTGAATTATCAAACTAATCTGCGTTTCAAAAGTGATTTATTTGCTTTCGTATATTAAATTAAAATCTAGTCAATCCTAAGAGAAATTTCTAAGTTAATCTCTATATTTTGTAGGTTGGAATATTGATCACAGGAATCCGTGTGTCGTGTTAAGGAAAGTGGCTTCGAGACCTGTTCCATCATACATATGGCGACACACGACAGTTTCACTTCAAGTGAACGACTGAACGACTGCTAATCACTGTGACACTGCAACATGTACTCTGTCAAGCTTAAAATATGATTCTAATTTTAAACTTCACGCGACTTTAGCAATTTCATAGAGAACTGCGCTTCGCTATTCTTATTTTAAGTTTGTATTTAGTGCTCGAATTCTTATTATGAAGAAAATACCAAATTGACGGTTATATTATTTCAGTTTTATTAGTATGTATGTCAATACCTAATTCTTTGTAATGAAGATGACGATATCAACATTTTCCCTTTGAACAATACAGTTATAAAAGCGATCGTTAGACACAATAATTATTTTTTATATTTCCCAATCGCAATTTTTTATCCAAGTAAGATGCATTTAACATAAATATGTACTTCAGTAACCGTCTAATGCCTAGTAAGGTTTCAAAGATTTGCAAAGAAGCAAGATGTTTCTCAATAGAGCTCTAAAATTCTAAACTTTCCATAACAAACGCTGTTTACTGATACGTCTAATTCTAATTACAAAAACGATTAACCAACATTCTATTGTTTAGATAATCCGTTAATTACATTTGTCAGGCTAACGGTTACCGTCGGACATTCTAGTTCGTCTCGTGTACCGCTAACTTTGGATTCTCTGATCTATTGCCGTTGCGTTACTATTGTAAGAAGTGATTGATTCTTGTCTCACTTCAAGTTTGAACATGCTCTATTTATAACATGTCATGTAAGTCTTGTTTGTTTTCTTGAACAACGATGGACCAATGCTGTCATTATTTATTAAATCTAACCATAGACACCGACCTACAAGACGTTTCTTAAATACATTCCGTTTTCAAATCATACTTTACTGTAAAACTAGAAATTGAAACCTTATCCGGTATTTAAATATCATCCATTTGAATTCAGAACATAAGAACTTGGCATAATTCATATTAAAACGGAAACTTGGAAGCCCCAAATTCAAAATTCTTTGAATTAAGAACTCTAACTAAACCGGAAACAAAGAAGCCACGCAATTTTTATAACTTTGGAGCGAAAGTCTTGATTCTGACGTAAGCGTACTTAGAATCTGAAACTCATGCGCACCCGTTCAAAGAAAGACTTAGCTGTTAAATAACTATTGTTATCTCAATTATCGTTCTCAAATTGATAATCATCAAAACAATATGTAACATAATGTTGCATCATCTTTTAAAGCTGTAATTTTAGTTTCTGTGTTGTGGTAAATAACTAGTTGTTGGCTTTTATATTACCGACTTGGAGGACGAGGTTCTCAATTCGTCGGAATCTTTAAAGTTTTTTATTTGCGTTCTTTTACCTTTTTTGTCGTCTAGTTACCATAGATCTTACAATTCTAAATCTGATAAACAACAAGCCCCAAAATAACAACGCTTGGATATTTTACATACTAATTCATTAAAATTCTTAAGCCACGGGCATAACTTTCCTTCTAAGTCCATAAATATTTCTTATTTATTACAATCTTCAAATAAATAAACAAGACACGCAAGGAATTTACAGCATTCTATGCTTATTTACATACAAATACCACTATTGAATACCAGGGCGACAGTAAATAAGGGTACTAATCGCCAACAATCTTATTTACCATAATACCGCATAATATGTAGATAGTATGACTAAACACTTTTATCCAACAGCTATTCAGTACTCATTATAATACACTCAGTGAACGCGTGTGAAAGTGATGAATTGACGCAACTGTGAATATCTGTGATTATTTAAAAACGAAAATGAATATATCTGTGACACCAAGTGCTACTGCGGACAATGAGGAAGTCGGTGAGTTGAGACACAATAAGTATTTGTTTTTTAAAATTGGTTATTTTTCTCGGTGTCAACCTATGGTTCGTTTTTTAATCCTGGAAACTAAATAGAATATTTTATTTTTAATGTCGAAGTTCTACTAAGTTCTTTTCTCGTCTTGGATTATTCCGAATCAATAGGTTCATAATCTTCAAAACTTTTCCAATTTCATCCATTTCTGTAACCATAGCAGCTCTGAGATTTCTGCAGTTTGCAGCATTTTACATGCTGCAAAATCTCGTAAAAGAAATTGGAGAATTTTTAAGTAGTAGTAGTAAGCCTTTGTCTTTTGAGGAGACTATACTTGCAATGCAACAAATATTTTGCATGCAGGTTCCTTCCAATATTACCTTAGTACCTGTACTCTAAAGTGCTTTGAACCAAACAGATGCGTACTTGACCTGCTAGGGCTCGTCCGCCCACATTCCACCTACGCTTGTCAGCGCCAGATCTTTGCCATTTTCTCTAGCAATACTTGCATCTTCCATGACTATTACACCCACTTAGGTAATTTGCCGTTAAGTGCTTATGGGGATATGAAAGTTCTAGAAATTATGATTCAGGGGTGTAGGAGTAACAAGATGTAATTAAGGAGATAGGTTGGAAATGACAGTTGCATATAAAATGCAAAGGAAATATTAAAACACAATTCTCACGGTTTTAATTCGTTCATGAAGTGACATTTATTGTCATATTATTTATTAATGTACACATAATGAGGAAACAATTAATTATCCAGGAAGAAATGAAAACACAGATATTTATTATGAAGTTTTCAACGGACTTAACCGGTAAGAACCGGATTATAAAATTAATTAATAATATAAATTGAAAATAACATAAGACTGTCTGGTTGGTAGTCCTTTAAAATCCAATGAAACACTAATTAGAGGCAAAAATATACTGATGAGTAATCTATGCACTTATAACTCCGGACGAAAATATACTTAAGACGGTCTCACGTTATAAAACCTTTTTGGCAGACAAATGCATTGTTAAAGCCAATTAACAAATGCAAAACTGCTTTTTGCTCCTCAAAATACATTGTCTGTATTTACGTATTATCCTCGTATGATGCTTTATGTGTACCTAACTAGACACATTATTATGTATTGCACATTTATTTCTAGCCAAGAATTAAGAAACTTTGTTCTTGAATATTTTTCCACGTAGTCGACCAAAATTAACCAACCAAATTAAGCAACTGTGACCAAAGTTAAGTTTTTAGTTACTTATTTCTAAAGTAAGATGGACGTGAAGTTTGGATACTCAGATGCAGAATACCACATTTTGAACGTCCTGTTTTTATCAACACCGTTATTCCTATTGCTAAATGTTACAACAGTTACAACTACACCTATTTCGCAACTCCTGGCGAAAATTGGCAGTTGTTATGCCAATATACAGCAAGGACAACTAATATTAGCCGCGAGCTCAGAGCAATTGACATTATTCGAACATAATGCATGTGCCCGTCAAAATGAGATTGAGGAAATCAGATGTGAAGCAACAATGGAGTTTCAATTTCACTTTAGTTACGTACTTTTAGACTACATTAAACAATACAGCTACCATAATTAAATGTTACATAATATCCGAATAGACTGCAATATCAATGGTTCCCTTTTTATTCACTCAGAAACTTACGTGACTCAATCATAATACAATTACCATTGATTTGATACACGCAGTATTTCGGCATGATTATTTTAGGTTATCATTTTTTAATATGCTGGCAATGTTCACAAATTGGTATGTAATAGCGTAAGCGTGATTGAATGATGGCAAACATATGGACGTAGATGATTTAATTAGCTATTTGAAGAAGCGATGTGTTAATGATTGGATATTTTGCCGCGTTAGAAGCGTAACGGCTTTAGAATTTACTTTCTTGTGCATTAACCATTATTAGAGCATCATAATACTATCTTATTAACTTTCGAATACACGTGCAGGTTTAAGCTTTGCCTCTTCGCTTAATTATATCCAGATAAGTATAAATAGGTCAACGCTCTCTTTTCGTGGGCGAGATTATATCTGCCAATTTTGAGAAATGAACTCTGATTTTACCGTTGCACTTCGTTCGTTAAGAGTATTCAAGTTCTACTTTTCTTATTTCTGTAGATTGATTTATTCCAATTAAGATACCTATAACGAGTTCTTAAACTTGCAGTTTTTTATACGCTATACTACATATGTATCAAATTTTCAGTTTCAAGTATTGATTTAGCTACAAATACAAGTTATCTAACACTGTTATCAAATCAAATAACCAACCAAGTGATCATATCCGTCTAAAAATCTTGGTATTTTCCTTCAGTGTCAACAAGTTGTTAGATACGAAGCAAACGGTCTGATTTCGGACACAAATCTCTAAACTGTTTACTGGCAACTCTCTTTATCGAACTCTATACAGCCGTCCCGTAACGAATAATATGAAAAAAAAACTGCATTTGACTATAATTTAGTTGTACATAAGATATAAAGTTGATCGATAAAATTCGTGAACGAATATTATAACACTCATTCTAGGTCATCTTTTTTTATTTATTTTAATGTTAAGTTTCTAGTTGTCTCGGTTGTTTTATTATCTCTACAAGGCCGTATAGTTTCTGTCAGAGTTTCTACTGAGACTTCAATTGTTCCATTGCGGTCGCAACCTTGTCTTGATAACCTATGATATCAGATTCACTGCGCCTCTTAATCCATCTGGGTCGTCTGCTATTATAACGAGCTGTTTGGTCAGTATTCGGACAGTAGTCTATATATTGTGTTGTGCGATAAATAATTCCTTCGTTTCTTTAAATTTTGGATGAAGTTGCTTGGCTAAGAGTTTCTCTATCACACATGAACCGACGCCGCAATCATACCTCAATCGGCAAGTCGAAATGGAAATCATAAAACTATTCCCTAGATCACCTTGCAACAGGTTTGCATGAGAACATTAATTTCAATTCAGATTGAATACAGCATCTATAAGATCTAAAGAAACTCAATATACCCGCCGGGGTCACCTTGCATTCGTTACGTGGTACTTATATTGTGCAACATTATCAATGCAGTTGGACAGACGCGAATATCATCGTCTCAAGGCAGTTTTTCCTGTGACCCATTTACATCTATAACTTTGCTTTTGTCTACCGTTAGTTTTCCGTCAATCACACCTTATTTGCAAGTGTGTAGCGTTTGAACATTGCAATCGACGCCTTATTGTCTTCGTCAATAGGTTCATTTTGTATAGTGCTTGACAAAGAAACAAAGTTATATTTGCAATTGGTGAAATAGTTTATTGTTAGAGTTTGCTTGTTAGTCGTCGTTAGTTCGTTGCAATAGAGACGTGGCAAGGTTTTCGACGGGCAGTTGCCAATGTTTGCCTGATCGTCGCAGTGCGCAGTCGTGCAACTTCGACCTTGCCGTCGAATCCTGCGCATGATCGAGTTGACAGCTCTGTAATGGATTGCTACGTACAGTACCCAGGTATCGTGTGAAGTGACTTACAATACTCTCATCCCATTTAAACCCATTTGTTATTTTCTTCATGATCAATGCGAGTGAGTTTCAAGTGTTATTTTATTGTCGGTTGGATTTATCAAAATCGGATCGTTATCAGGACCTGATAGTAGGATTACATTAATCAGTATATACGGAAACGTAAGCTTGATATTGACGTAACCTAAACTTAAATGTATGTATCATTTATCGATGAATTTTCACGTCCAAGTACTAATGATGTCTTTAGCACTCAATAACTGATTGCTTATTCCGTTCGCGGCAGTTTTATGGGTGCGCAGGCGCATCATAATGGCTTATTTTACAATATGTTTGCTTTCACCGGTCGTGGAAGTAAGATTGTCTTGTTGCAACCGGTAGTACTACATATGGTAAGAATTATTTGTCGTATATTATTCTGAGAATTTCTCATATTCGGGATTTAATTGTAAAAAGATTTTTTAAAGTTGTAATACTTAAATTCTTTCTCACTTTTTTAAGAATTGCACAGAGTTGGATTAGTTACATCTTTAGAAACAGCAAAATAAACGCTTTACTTATTGTAACTTGTTTTGTTATATAACACCTGAATAAAATGACGTTATTATTATTACTACGCATGGTTATAAAATAGTTTTCACCTAATATTTTACTAGCGACATCGTAAAACAAGATTAGGTACATATTGCACAAAATATTCTACTTTTCAATTTTAAGGCTGGATTAACTGGATTTAACTCTAGATTTATTTCAATCTATATATATGTATTTAGATTTAAATATGCAGAGCCGGTAAGCATTTCCTGTTGTAAATGTTAAAATGATTTAAGTCTTGCAACATCTGTTCTCGTATTACAGAAAACAACCACTACGCCAATAATAGGATTAGTCTGCAGATCTTTATGGCAATTTGCTGCCAGATTGAGAAATTCAAAAATAACTTAAAAGACACTCGAATGTGTAGATGGTAAAAGAGACGTATCATAAAAGACTTAACAATATAAGCAATCTCATTACTATAGTCTATTGGCTTGGTTTGACATATTTTCTACATCCATTGCGTACCGGATATCCAAATATTATTCTTGAATAAGTTAACAGCAAGTAATGGATACTCAATATCAAGCTTGTGGGAATGGTTACTGTTGTTAGCTATATCATGGATAGTCCGTCCCCCCATAGGAAGTTGTAATAGGTCGTTGAATTTGACTGACAACTGAATCACTCGCAAATTGTCTTCCGTTCTTAGCGGAACGCAAATTGTTTGTTCTATATTCGAATCGTATCCGTCGTGATTTCGTCACATCCTATCGTCATTTTACTCGATTTTGGCTGTGACTAACCATCCAAATCATCGACATCAACAATAATCGAGTACTCGATTTGATAGATCGGTTACACATTGACAATGTTCTTACTATATTGTATCGATTTACAATGCGATTGTGAAACGTGTAATATGCAACGTATCACCTATACTTAAATTTATGTATATTGGGTCACTTATTTACCTTGCCTGGCATTGCCAAATGTCTTATTTGCGTCAAAATAAACAGCATATCGGAGATATAATTCATGCTTCAATGAAGAAGTCATTAAACTCCACGATATAAATGTCAATACGTGCACATTTTTCGCATCAAACCGCTAAATGGTCGACAACACGCGAAATTCGTGTCAACAAACTGTCAAATACCTCAACTATTTCAGACCGTATCGCTGATTTCACGCATCCACGTATTATTTAATTTCTTCGTTACAGATTTAATAGGAAGCAAGTGCAGCAAAAACAGATGTCTAGACGTTCGCGAAATGTCTTAGGTTCGTTGACTTTGTAAATTAGCAAGATTATGTGCGTGAGCCAAGTTCAGGGACCCAGTGACATTTAGGGCGCTATTTCGGCTGCGCTCGCGCACCGCGTGTTTTGTTGTCTACGTAACTATTCAGATTTATGGATAGTTTACGGTGAAGTGATAAAACAGGTCCTTTGAGGTTTAGATCTTCCGTTGGCTTGTAGAATTTCTGGATTAATAAATGTAAATTATTGTAGCATTTAAAATAACTAACGTAAATTATTTCGACGTTAAACATATTTTGAACAGTTTAACGTTAAGTTTCTCGATAAGTTGCCGGATGGCAAGTTATAGTTCGGTTAAACTTATCGATTATGTTTTCTAATTATAATTTGCTCTAATATATCCATATTAGAGCAAATTATAATTAGAAAACAAATAGCCACGATACTTCCGGATAATTTATCGATAAAATTACCCTCTCCATCGAAGAATTACTTCAATCTTTCTAATTCATATTCGCCCACGCGAACACCTCAATTATCCTTAACAAGCTATGTTTTAAGTACTTGCCTGGTTTTGCAGTTATGTCTACAAATAGGACTCTATCTTCGGCCATCGCTAATTTCCGCCGCAAGATAGCAATCGTCGCTTACGAATGCGTTTCCCTTCCTTTCAAACTGGACTATGATGATAGTTATGTAATATTATAATTTATAGTTCCTTGACTATTTCTTGTTTAGTTATGTAACTACTGTTATATATGTAAATTTTTCATTCATCTCTTAATTCTATTAACAAATTATTAGAAATTTATGGGTCTTCTTAATTAAGTTTGGAAACTCTTGTATAATTCGGTACTTTCGTGAGACTAAGCTTTATGTGTGTAAATCCGTAACTATCTTCAACATAGTTAAAAAGTTTATTTAAATTGGGTTTAAATCGTTGTCCTTTAGTACCCAAACTAGCTTTTCTATGCAGCCAGTGATTTTTAACCTCGTACCTTTTTTATTATATTTAAAAAGATAAAGAATAAACATTTTATTTATTTATTATTTTATTTATAAATTATATATAAGTCGATTAGTCACTCGACTAAGACTTGTCACTTTTGAGCATACATATGAGCGATTCTATTAGCGTTAAAGCTTGTAGAAATGTCACTTGGCTAGGGGGACAGGAGACGCAGTACGGACTACGGTCCGACATGTGGGCACGACTAGCAGTCGATGTGTTCTGCCACGAAGATAATCATAATAATATATTATTCAAAGTGAATAACAGTAATTTATTATAAGTAGAATTCTGTCATAGGCGTTGACCAATATTGTGTAGCGGCCTTCGTACAATACGAATGCACAGCACTCATGTACAATAACACTATAATTGCGTAGAATTGCGCTATTTGTTCTCGCAGTGAAAGGAATGCTTTATATCTCTTAATTGTAACAATTTATACGTCCAAGGTTTATACTTATTTATTTTCTATTCAATAATATTTTTGTTTAGAATTCTCTTATAATACATAAAACCACGACGCTTACTCATTTATGGCAGTAAGGAAAATACCTTTGCTAAATCTTCAAAAAAAATGGTTTTATTTTTCTATTCACCACCGTCAGATAGCTATAATCGAAGGATAATTTTAAAATGTTGAATGCTGGTTAACCAGTAATTGGCGACTGTGTAAGTCTTAGACATAGTTATTAATATACATAAGCATTACAGTACACAGAAGCTGTTGGTAAACCTTAATAAATAAATAAAAATAATAAAAAAAAATGTTGACAGTGTTGTTTCATACATAAACTGTCAAAGGTCAATTTTAAGCGTCGAATAAAAGTTATCTGTCGATGGTGAAATAGTCGCTACCTATGTCTATTAACTTTTTAATTAGCTGATTAGTTTATCGTTCCGTTTATTTTTATTAGTTAAAAACAAGTAGTTACTGAATGTCCCAAATCTCCGTCCACGTTACGTTATTTATAACTTGTATAATATTTTCGTTCTCTCCAAATATATCTACCCACTATATAAGACAACACAATGAGTGACTTATAACCATGTTTACGTGGTTCTTTGCTTATTTCTTTTTGAAATAGATATTTTAAGTTTCGGAAGGGACGGCCTTTCATTTAAACGTAATAAATCAACTTTTATTTATATTATATGGTGGCAACACTCGAGTTTCAAACACTGGCAATATTTATTACACTATCTTTTTAACTTGTGGCAATACTACGCTAAGCGTTTAGATGAAAAATTACTGAATACTTTACAACCTAAACAGAGACTGCATATTAGGTTACCTAAGAATGAAGCTGTCTATTACTGCAAATTTTATATCCTATCTAGTAACTAGTCTAGTTTGATTTTAATATGTCTAATGGCATTAAACTAGGCACAATTTAAAGTCCCTAGAAAATTTATAACCAACGCACCTAAAAGAAGCAACAAAGCAGACAAAAGTACGTCACCTGGCATTCAAAGCATACTGCACATTAACCTACTAACTGATATACCGACACGGACGTGCAGTCCGACCTACATGCGCAAGCGCATCCTATCCACGTAAACAACACGTATTGACGGTTATTGAGATGTTTATTTAGTTCCAAAGGGTTTAAATGTACCCTAACGAAGAGAGAATGAAAAATTACTGACATTATAAATTCTGAAGTCAACAGATTTTTTTGACACCTCGTATGGAGAAAGACAGAATAAAAAAGTTTTTTGGCATAGGTTTCTTTAAATGCGATAATCGACTAGAAAGCGGGCAAAAGCAAAACCGCAGCAAAAAGGTAGTCTTAATGGTAATTTAGCTCATTTTTTGTGTTGCATTTACATTACACGGATATAAGGAGTGAGCGTTTAAGAATCTTTTGATCTCATATGTTTATCGTCTGGTACGCAGTTTAGTTAGTTCATCTCTTTGGCGATTGATTGAATTAGTTCTCATTCAACTCGTAAACAACTCAAAGCGAAAACGAACTATTTTAACTCGCTTGAAAGATATTTAACATTGACCATTACGTTAATTGACACATCATTGAGTGAAAAAACGCGTTTATGTAACTCATTTTATCATTCTTTTTTAGTCGAATTACCGTTATAACACAGCTTGAAGCAGTTTTTAAAAGTCAATCTGTCTCTACATTTTACCTAAAAATTACTAAGTCAACAAGAGACTTAATGGAGACAAAAATAAGCGATACTTGAGCTCTCGGCCATTTTGACTCATGCTCACAAGACAAGCATAATTTTCTGGTAGAAGACATGATAAGTCAGAAGCTCCCATTGCCGTACGTAGTGTAATTATAATTGATTGAAACCTCTTTTCAACAGCGGTATCAGCAAGATGGTCCGCTCTTCGCGCGGCGGCGACAAGGCGTGGTGGTGCGAGGCGCCTTCGCAGGGAATTGGCGGCGCTTCGGGAAACCCTGGATGACGTCTGCGAGCCAGGGGACTGCGCCCCACAGCCGCATACCAGGGCTCAACTGCACAGGAGAATTGAGGAGTTGAAGGTGAGAAAAATTTATATCGATCTCGTATTTTTCCAAAGCATACCTATTTAAGTAACATTGGAAAAGTCGCTTGCTTCCAAAAACAAAACTAAATATATTTGCGGTTTCAAAATCTTTTGTGTGTTGGTTCTACATTAACTTGCAAATTACTAATTCTGCAACGAACGTTAAAACAATAGACACAAGCAAGGCTAAGAGAAAACAAAAGAAATCCATCATCCCAAAATAGAAACTCCAGAAACAGTATGTCTGGTATTCAACATTTACTCTATGCAAAAAAGAACGCGAATTTCCAAATAAAATAATTTGATTTTCTTTCAGGAGCGTCTATCTCGCCTTCTAGAATGCAAAGTCTCGATTTTAAAACTGACGGTATCGGTTCGTCGGACGCTTGGCGAGATGGAGTCAGATGACGCAGGCCTGGCTGCAGACCTGGCTACCTTGCTGTCTGCATGGGATGACGCACACCAGAGGTAAGATATGGTACCCTAATATCGGATGTTAAACAATTAATGATAAACGTGGTACATAACTGTGAAAAAAAAATCCTTTTGGTTCTACGTTTGGTTACATTCCTTAACTTATTTAACTCTGAAAGCAGGTTGCATAGTTGACAATGAGTCAAAAGCAACAAGACTACGTCTGCAGATAACTGTATGTCGCAGTGAGTCGGTGCGTTAGTCATCCTTGAGTCCATTGACACTGATCAAGTTATTGTTGTCCAAAATGCTGCTACGTTTGACTGGGTTTTACAGATTCTTCTCGACTTAACCTAAAATAGAACTCTTCGGAATCTAGATGCTTAGTATTGTTTCTAAGAGGATTTTTTTATGAACCGATGTCCAAATGTAAACCAAAAGATAGGTACATAAGATCTTAAACGGCCACGGTATAGAATGTTTAGACAACATTAATAATGACATTTCCTTTTTTCCAGGACTTCAAACGAGCTCCTGTCCCTTGAAAAGGCGGTGTGCGCGTGGGCAGAATGGGAGGGTGCTCTTCGAGAACTGCAGGGAGCCTTGAGAGGTGACCTGGCAACGCTAGAGGCCCTGAGAGACCGCGGACCAGCTGTGGGAGACCAGAATGAGGTGGCCGCCCAGATCAGACAGCTGGCGGCGTCTCTTGTGGATAAAAAGAAGGTAAGAATACAATTGCAAGGCTTATTAAAGAACTTGAATAGACCAGGTTAGCCAGAACTGGAATAGATTAAAGATGATGATGAAATAGATGGAATAGAACTGCAATTAATTGTTGCTTATATTGGACGGTGATACGTACGACAAATATTTTGAAAACAAAAAAGAAACAGAACAACTTTTTAATCTCTTTGGACACGTTCTCTCCTATTGGTACTAACAATTCTTATTTTTTCAGGGAGGATCAACATGTGACTCACTCTCCGACTCAGGCATATCTGACGGAGACAGCGAAGGTGCGGGGCGCCGAGCTCGAAGACTGAGCGCGCTCAGGGAGTTAGCCAGACGACTTCAGGCTGCGTTGGCCCCTAACTCGCCAGCACAAAGGGCTATCGCTAAGGTAAGTTGAATGAACCTTTTGGACTACAATATACAGATCTAATTGAATTCGAGACCTAAAAAATCCCTTCAAATAATTCAAGTTGTATTCGGTTAACCAATGTGTAAATTGCTCTTTATTTATGTCATGTTTGAAAAAATTCTACAAAATCGTAAAATTTTCTAATAAATAGTGATATTAATCAGTATTAATGGTTAAATTATTTTGGCAGCGTATGGAACAGACAGAGAATGAAGTGCGCACGCTACAAGAGTCGTGCCGCGCGTTAGTGGAACAAAACATTCCGGATCTGAAGATTGAGGAGGACACGTAAGTTTACCAACAGCATTATTATCTCTAAGATCAAACATCCAACACATTAGCTACAGCATTAGTACTTGCATATTAAAACAGTGTAAAAAACTGGATCAATTACACAATTTACCAATAAAATTATCTTTATCTTTAAAATGTAATGTAATATTGCCAGCTATGTCATCGAAGCAGTACTGACTTTTGGATGACTTTTTACTCAATTATTATCACTTATCGTTGTACCTCGCTAGAGTATGTATCAATTTTTCTTTCTACCCACAATTTTAATGTGTCCAAATTTCTCTCAGTAGGGACAATACCATCACCGTAATAACCGGCAACAAGACGGGCTCCGGTGATCCTGACTACATCCCCCGCGGCGGCTGGCTGTGGCGCGTGCTGCGGTCGTCGCTGCCCATCCAGCTGTGCCTGGTGGCGCTGCTGCTAGCCGCGTGGCTGGTCGAGCGGCCCCGCTGCTGCGACGCCCTCAACTCCCTCGCGCAGACCCTCACTCCTCAGCTACGCTACGTACGAGGACCTCCCCCGGTCTGAAAACACCACCGACCGTGTTCAACACACTTGAGAAAATAACCAGCTAGTATTAGCATTAGCTCAGAAAGTCAGAACCAACTGGTTCCAGTATTTAGCACCTATTGTGCTCGCCAATTGAAGTATTCAAACGGCTAGGAAATGAAACGTTTTTGACAGGTGAACTAGTTTTCGAAGACGGTAGCCAGGATTGCGTGAAGCAATATTTTTTTTATATTTTACTAACATTTTGATGACTAGACGAGATGATTAGGAGTGATTAGAAAGTGAGTTTGATTGACGTTACTAACATAGAAACGTACGTTGGAGAAAGAAAAAGAAATTATTGACACGTAGAAGTAGGTAACCATTTTATGAATACGATATTTTAAACGTCAAGATGAAGATTTTATAGATAAATTACGTAAATGAGATCACGCTTTTGGAATGACTAACCTTTATAAGGCAGAATGAAGTTATTGAATGTGTTAATATAATTTTATCCGTTCGCATAATTAGACATCTTTGATTGCTTACAACAAAAAAAGTTCACAAAAAGAAAAGTGTTCCAAAAAAAATCATCTGTATCAGATGAAGTTCAAATTAGTTAGTCTATATTTTAGTATCTATTAATGTACTAACAATTTGACAATCATTTCTTAATTTGTACGTAGAGTAGAAGCATGCCTATTTTAGTACAATTATTTGATAAGTTACATAAAAATAGGTGAGAATGCGCTGTGTGACAGATATTCTACAATAAACATTGTAAAAAAAACATTGTCGCTGTCTTCAACATGGCGGCCGTTAAGCATAGACAAGTTAATTGTAGCTGGAATGTTTCTTGCGTTATTCTGGTTTATATCTACGTGATATTTTAAATATACCGGGTGTATATTAATATATCTTATAATTAAAGGCTTACTTATTAAAAGTATGTCACAGAGCAACTGCAGGAGAACGTTCCGCCACATATTTAAGATTTGAAGTAAAAAGCAAGTATGGCAGTATGGGCCATACTTTAGCCATACTGTATGGCTACATCATTACACGACGTCATGTTAAAGACAGCTCATAATGTTATTAAACAACGATATATTTCTTCTTAGAATTTGGAATAGAATTATCAATCCTCATTTTATGAGTGAGCGCCCAATAAACGATCAAGCATGCTTGACAAACTTGTCAATCATCAGGCTCACGCCACCAATCATTCAATCAAGGTATTAAGCACGTCAGGCACGCAGATTGCTTAGAAAGCGCTTGAAGCAAGACCGCTTTACCAAATTGCTTGACAAGCTGTTTGATCGTTTAAGGGATGCTTTACAGTTGTGGCCTTACCTGAAAAAAAGTAAAGACTGATGCTTACCTTTATTATTGCTTCAATTAATTGAATACAATAATTATATAATTTGAAAACATATCCATAATTCCCCATAATTCGTAGTTTCTCTCTTGTGTCATTTATGAAAAGTATATCTGATAATAGGTTATAGCATATTTACCTTACGTGTTTGAAATTATAATTATGATTACGTGCGATGTAGATAAAGGCATTATTAAATACTAATTTAATTTTAAATAAAAAAATACATACCTGCCGCGGCGATGGGTAAATTAAATATTACATCTTGATTAATTTATTTAAGGCAATTAGATTTTAGATTTCGCGTCGTACGGTAAATATGTTTAAAGCTTAATTTTGCATGATTTCAAAAATATTATTGGATTTTAATCAATTTCAATCATTATTATAACAATTTTATGATAATCAATATTCTATTTCATTTTATTCTCCTTTCCAAATATTTCAATACTATAATACTTTAATAAATTATGTGCCTGATGTTTATTTTTCTGATTGTTAATTATTTAAATTTAATCTATAAACAAATGAATAAAAATTTTATTTAATATATTAAATATGTAACTATTTATTGTTTTGACGAGTATTTGTTATAATAATATTGTTTGTATTATTTTAACGTTTAGCCATATTATATTTAAAAACTTTTGTCTCTATGTAAGTATTTATTCTTAAATATATTACTTGTGCCTCTATCTGTATAAGTATTATGTTTTGTTTTTAATTTTAAGCGACTGGCGTTAGTCAAACTGGGTTCCACAATATATTTTGTAAACAAACCTAGTGGTTTATTACAAAAACCACAATACCTACCATATCTTGATCAATAATCGGTCAGAAAGACAATTATTGTCCTACTGACTGTTGTGTCCTACCATTAAGGTAGGACACATCATATTTGATAGGCCTTTTTCTCTCTTATAGTTAACTAACTTCTCATTGCTCAAAAATATTTTAAAAGAATTAGAAAGTAAAATCGATCTGAATTAACACCGATTAGGTAAAACAGTAATATTTTCTGAAATCGCATATTCAAAATAAAAATATTATGGTCTTTAGAATTTTGGACATTGATTTTATATTGTCGACTTTTAAAAATATTTGCTTTCGAATTTCGAAACAAATAATGTAAAATGCCTTCGTGTGACTGTCTTGTGTGGCGCATACTTTTTAACGAATGTATATTTTAGTATGTAATTAAGTACACTATCCCTGTGGTTTTTATTCATTAAAAGCTTAGTATGTTTTTGTCCCCATAAAAGTGAGGGATACTTTGTATTTAGAAACCACAGCGAAAGTACTTTCAACATTCAGTAATTTCCTAATAAGGCAGTCGTTGCCCCTAGTAGTGTGTCATATTTCTTTTAATTTTTATAATTTAGTTTTTAACTAGATGATTGAAAGAAACTAGACATGCTATAGAAACGCATTTAATTTTTTCTTTCTTAGAATGGACTTGTGAGCGTATTATTAATCGGTTGCATAATGGTATGTTGGCTTTTGGAATGGAAATAAAGATAAAAAATTGAATTTGAAAATGTTTCTTCTTATTACATTTCCCTTTCCCGTACTTATTACTACAGCTCTCGCCAACTTGATCCAATGGCCAAACTCCGAACCTAGCCGCATTAAGCTACGTGGGGCGGGAGGCAGGGCACGCCCGCGCCCCCTTGCTGGAGTTGCACAGAGCTTGCGTAAGTGATCCCGCGGATCCAGCAAAGGCAAGGACGTGACCGGGGTGTTTTTAGTCGGTGCAAGCTCGCCATATCCCCACGCTGTGCCCTTAGCGTGGGTTAAGGCAAAAGCGTTTCACACCACCAAAAAAAAAAGGGCCGCCCGCGCGCGCTATCTTCCACCCACAAACGTTCTCACCTCCCGCGCGTTAGTGCCAGCGTATGAGTAGTTAGTACGAGAGTATGTAGTAGTACGAGTGTACCATGCGCGAGTTCGTACCGACGGCGACGGCTACATTCAGAGCGGCCATAAAGATTGGCGAGTGCTGTAAGTATTGCGTGGGCTATTTTAGAGTGGTTTCGTCGAATGTGTCCCTACCCTTGTACTAAGTATGTACCAGAAAATTAATAATGGGGCAGGTGAGTGACTTTTTAATGTCCTATTGAACATTGATAAAAACATAATTTTCTTGAAATAGAACTACTTTTTAGATGGATCATATGCACAGCGTTGAATCGTCGGGAAGTAAACTCAAATTAAACTGTAGTAGTTGTATTTCTATATCTAACATTCGCGAATACCTTAGATCATGGTCAACTTCAAGTGACCTGGTACTTTGAAAGTGCACCTACCAGGGGCCATCCACCTCTGCTCAATGGGAGAACAGCCATGATCGGCCCAAGGTGGCTACAGTACTGTTGTGAATTATGGTGTAAAATAAAAAGTGATTTGATCGACGAGATAATCTATATATATAAAACTCTTCCGTTACTGACTGACTGACTGACTGACAGACAACGCACAGCCGAAACTACTGATCGTAAAGAGCTGAAATTTGGCATGTGTGTTTGTTGGGAGGAGTAGGCTACCACTAAGAGAGGATTTTTGGAAATTTCCCCCCAAAGGGGAGAAAAGTGTGGTAAATAGAAAATGTTTATTTCTCAATGGATTCACTTAAAACGTTGTATGTAGGTTCCACCAGTGAAGCAAGTGAGCATTAAGAAAGGCTTTTATATATAATCCACGCGGACGAAGTCGCGAGCAAAAGCTAGTTAGTAATAAACTAGTTTTTCATATTACAAGTCACTAAAAACGACGATAAATGATTATATGGGGCTATAATTTGTCGTGTTCAGATCGCCAGGTATAAAAATACATTTTAGGGAATTAATGTACAACAGTAGAGGTTTGCAAAATACTGACACTGTAGCGCCGCCGCGTCTGTGGCCTGTGGGACTTCTTTCCTAGTGAAAAAAAATCGCTAGTGCCGCCTCAGGTGTAGAGCATTCTCCTATAATATTTCTATTTCAATGGTGAAGCTAGAGAGAGCAGCCTGTGCTAGCTAAAATTGACAGAAAAACATAATTATAGTTTAACGATCCTGCGGGTTTTTTTTAATAGCCTTCATTAATTGTTAAATGTTTCTCAAGAAACTAGGTATAGTTGATTGTTGCACTTCGAACTTTACTTCCCTTTGATTTTAGCCATAAATGCGACCGAAGAGCCCTCCGATTAATCGAATTGATTGGCTTGGATGTCTGATGAATTAAAATTTAATAAGTATTGTGCAATATGGTTAAATATTCATGATCTCAAGATTATTGGTAAATTTTGCATGATCCGCATTTTTATTTATTTTCCTGTTACCTACATATTATTATTATAAATATTTATTTCCACGATGAACCAAAGCTGCAAATGCTTCAATTCATATTAATATGCACTTATGTAACGTCAATATTATGTGATCCTATAATATGATAGCTACTTCGTTTAAGGTGATACCTCCAATGTGGCCCGCGAAATTCAAATTTTCATGTGTTTTTTGCAATTTGCTTATCAGTGACAAGTTGTAACTTGATCAAAATTCGATTCGCGACAATAACAAGTATAATTTTAAATATAAAAATGATCATAACATGTGCTCCATTCATTCTCACAAAGATTAGTCTAAAGTTAGTAAAATTTCCGAAATCTAACTCATTTTCAATTATTCTTTGTACGAGCAAATGGAGCGAACGTTTTAATCATTTTTATATTTGAAGTTATATTTGTTATTGTCGCGAATCATATTTTGATCAAATTACAACTTGTCACTGATAAGCAAATTGCAAAAAACACATGTCTGAAAATTTGAATTTCGCGGGCCATATCGGAGGTATCACCTTAAGAAGAACCTCTCACACATGAATTACAAGTAAAAATTCAGAGCAAAGATTATGCTATTGCAGAACAAATTAACAGTTGTTCTTTCTTTTGTAAGGCATTGGTGATTAATGTAGATCAAACTGAATTTGACTTAAATATAATTATTAATTTATGTTTGTGGTCAACGTTAATCGACTAAGCACATACTTGTCTCTGGTATAGTTACTAAATACAACAGTAGTATAGTCACTAGTAGTCAGTGAGTGACAACACTACTTGATTCATTTCCGCTTTGTGCGAAATTGGTGCACGTGTCTCGCCGTACTCGGATTTTATTTGATTGACTTGTGAAGTATTAATTATTCATGGAATATATTTAGTTAAAATAGATCAATCCTTGTTGTAGTTCAGTAGTTAAGTGTTTTGTTCATCAGTAATTAAGGTAAATTTATCAGTAAATTGCTTTGGAAATTTGCCCGGGTTAAGCCGCCAATCCGCCATATTGGCCATGTTGATGGCGTTGCACGACGCGCGTTAAATTGGGGACTCGTGGTTTTTTCAAGAAGCAATCGTTGTGGATTACCTTGTTTGTGATTAAAGCGCAATATTATTCGTTATCAGTAGTAACTAGTTGAGTTATATCCAAAATTACGGATGTTTTTGAAAAATGCGTCGATTTTGGTTTCCGTATAAATTACCACGTTTGATCAATTGAGTGATTACCAGCTACTAGGAACAGGAACTATTTGTTGTGTTATAATAGTGCTTTAAAGTTAGTATGCTGTGTTTAATCGTCCATATCATTATTCGTTATCTTATCTAACCTGTGCCTCGAAATCGCGGGTGCTACGAATTGCCGCCACGCGTAGACGCTCTTCGCCAGTTTCTCAATGTCTTTCCATAATCTGCTGTGACCTCTACGATTTCCTAGGCGCCAAGAGTGCATATTTAAACGATTGTAGTAACTTTGTATATCATAACCTAGTTTATTTATATTGTTATCAGGTACCTATCATGGTCGGCTCGCGTGTTTACGTCGGTGGGCTTCCATTCGGCGTTAGGGACAGGGACTTGGAGAAATTCTTCAAAGGCTTCGGCAGAATCAGAGATATCCTCATCAAAAACGGTTATGGATTTGTGGTAAGCTTATGTCAATAATTTGATTATTATAATTACCGCGGTAATTTTATCAGTACAATTGTTTTCTTTACGACTACTGACGTAATAATGACTTAATTACCCGGTTTTTATTCTAGAATAGTCTCATTATAATATGAACTTTCTTTATCTTTTAATTATAATTTTTTTATATTAAAATTTTAATTTCCATTTATCAAATCAAATCAAATCAAATTTATTCATTTGCGAATATGGGTACATAAAAGTTCTTACATAATATTATAGTGCACATTAACCATATCCTACCAGACGGCATGCAAACTACACAATAATACTAGCTAAATAACTGCAGCTAAAAACAGTGTTTTATTAAATCTAAATCTTATATAATTTCAAGTTATCTTCTAGGTATTCTGCAATATTGTAATACGCTTTTTTTAATAATAATTTCTTAGCACTATTTTTAAATTTATCTATGTTTGAAATTTCCTGTATTGATTTAGGTAAATGGTTATAAATGCGTGGAGCCATACATAAAATACTTTTGTTGAATAGTGCTGTCTTGTTTTCTGGTAAACTTATATTGTAATTTAATCTTTTACTTTTTAACTTTTTAAAGTAGTGCATATTTTTTCTGACAAACATTAAAACCTCTAATATATAAATACATGGAAGTGTAAGAATACTTAATTCTAAAAATAATGGTTTACAGCTCTCTGTTTGCTTAATATTGGTAATAGCTCGTATACATTTCTTTTGCGCTTTGAAAGCAGCTTCTTTATCAGTGGTTTGGTATGTGTAAGTAGTAAGTATGTGTGTAATGGTGGTTTATGTATAATTCTTTAAAATAGTTTGTAAACTGTATTTGATTAGCCTGTTGTGTAGTGTTTAGTGACCCGACTGCTAATCCAGAATTGTTGGTTTGATTCCAACCACGGACTAATGTGTGACAAGCATGATCATTTGTTGTCTGTGTATCATTTAGCTGTCCCTAGATATGTTTATAAACAAACTTAACAATTTTAAACAACAATCTAATTAAAAAGTATTTTCTTTCGCAGGAATTTGAAGATTACAGAGATGCAGATGATGCAGTTTATGAATTGAATGGGAAAGAATTACTTGGAGAGAGGTAAGGTCACTTATTTATAATCTTTGCTCACCAAAACCCACATTTACAGTGTTATCTTACTTTGAATACCCCTAGTATTGTTGTCCTTATTGAGTAAAAGTGAAGCAGTCATGTAGAAAAATACATTTTAATTGTTTATTATTTTCAATTAAGTTTTTTATCAGCCGGCTCCACATGTCTGTATGAATGCATGGAGAACTTAAATTTCAAAATATAATGCAAGTTTGCAAGGTGATTTGTATGGAGTTAGTTTTCATTCATACATACTTCTTGTTTCTTTTTTCCTTGCTCCTATATTATTTAAATATCAAAGAAATGGATAAAGCATTTGGTACATTAATGTGATAGGTACAGATGTCGAAGCTCCAATTTACTTATACAGCCTACCAATTGGCATGCAAACAATTTAAATTGGATTACCTACAAATTATGTTTCTCTTCTTAAAATGTGTTCCCTAATGACTAGGCGAGACTGGGAATCTTGCCAAACACATTAAAATGTGTAAATGGCTAATTTCTGTTTTCAGGTCATACAATAATTCAATCTTGACAATTTCTAAATCTTTGCCTACATTTTCAAAATTATTTGTACATGGATTCAATTCCTAATAAAGTAATAAGTAACATTGGCTATGGCTAGCAATTGGTTAGCTATGACTGAATGTGGAGTGGGAGTGCACGGTGGAGTGCGAGGACGGGGAGGGCAGTGCTAACAGTAGACCGGGTGTGCCGCAGGGTGGTGGTGGAGCCGGCCAGGGGGATCGACCGCAGCGCAGACCGTTACCGGCGCGACCGCTACTACGAGCGCGACCGCGGCCGGTCGCGATACGAGTGAGTGTCGCTATGTTGTAGGGTGTCGGTGGAGCGCGCGCGCGGCATGCCGCGGGGCTCGGACCGCTGGCGCTGCCGGGACCTGCCGCCGCCGCGCCGCGCGCCGCGCCGGGAACCGTCTGTATCGCGAGCCCCACACGCCCGACACGCCCCACACTCGCCACGTACATGGGCGTAGCCAGGCTTCCTCAAAACTTACTCCTCTGTCCAGGCTAAGGTAATGCCCCTCGATATGCTGGGCTCCAGAGGGTTGGTGAAGAAACACCAGATTCGTCAAAAATCTAATCCTTGCTACGCTCATGCCATATACCTCTGACATACTTTCTTCCTAAAATGGACTTTATCCGATTGGGTCATAACAATTTCGTGCTTACCAATTTCCTTTCGAAAGCTTACAATTTTACAAGCTTTATTCCTAATATTTGGCAAAATATGTACCTTGGATAGTCTCACATAGGTATTTATTTAGATTCATTCTAACATGCATGTTTAGTCAGAGTTTTCTCCTGATTCTTTATGGCACCTATCAGAAACATACAAAGTATATTCACATAATACCTACTTAAAATGTTATGATTCTTCCTGATAATTCCATCTCTATGATTAGCCTAGTATTAAATTATACCTTTTGTATGCTATTTAATGAGGCTAAAACAGTAACCTAGTTACCTACAACACAACCTAGCTTAAGGTAGAAGTGTAGACCTAGTCTTAAATTTATAATATTACTTTCTACTAGTAGCTACTGACTAAATCAATTCCAATAAAATATGTAGAAAAACATTTCCCTCTATTTTGTGTAAGTGAATTGTAGCCATGGTATGTATATAAAATAAGGATTTATTTCATTATCAGCAGGATTTTGTGGTGATATCAGTATAATTTAGCATATAACTTTTTTAGCATATATTATAATTTAGTTTATCTTTACAGGCATTATTTGTGAGTACAACCTTATAACAGATATTTTTATACCATTTTGCATACCTTTTTGGGTGATGTAAGTCCCTAATCAGTAGATAAGGTTCATTGCATTTTTGATTATCTGAATAAAATGACAATATCAAAGTCACAACAAATTATTTTTCATTCTAGTATTTTTACTTATTATATTGTATGCATTTTGCGGATTCATCGGTGTTTTCCTGTTCTTATGGACTAATTGGGGCAATATAATTATAAATTCAGGTCATACACTATGTGTGTGGAAAATGTCATTTAAATGTGTTTAGTATTTTTTCATAAAAGAGTAACAAACATCCATTTATCTATCCTTACAAAGATTGATGTTTTTAATATTAGTAAAATTAATATCTACTATATAAAAATAAGTCGGGTTTTCCTTCCTGACGCTATAACTCCAGAACGCACGAACCGATTTCCACGGTTTTGCATTCGTTGGAAAGCTCTCGGGCTCCGTAAGGTTTATAGAATTATATTAAAAAAAAAGACCGCGGGCGGAGCTGCGGGAAACAGCTAGTCATCTATAATTATGTTGTAGCTGGCCTCATACTGCCATTGAGGTTCATTCAAACTTTCTAAGTAAATCTGTTAACTAACTTGAAATAACAATGGGATATCTATGTAAAAAATATCCAGCTGTAGATAAAATCAGATATACTAATTCACTAGATTTGGGTAATGTAGACTATAATGCTCGCAAATTCAGAAGTTAATTCAAACTTTCTGTTCCACAGTGACTACAGTTATAGATACGGACCGCCGACGCGCACCGAGTATCGACTAGTCGTCGAAAATCTGTCTAGCCGCATTAGCTGGCAGGTAAGATCCGCTGCCGGGACACCATTGGGCCCATCATCATTCCATCACCTATCACCCAGGGTCCTGGACATCTTCACGGTTACTTGAGGGCTGGGCGGACTGCGTCATCCGGACGTACCGATACTCGCGAGCGTGAGGACTGAGAACACATCACCCAACCAATGGACCCACTGGACGGAACCTTGATACACGGACCATGCTGCCAATGACGCTTGAAGTGATGACTAAGATGCTGATTGAAGATCATCCCACACTAGAAACTATACCATAGAAGGAAATTGGGAAGCAAGGAGGCTCACAATGAATGCTTTGGACTGATGATGACGCAAGGATTGAACACTCTGGTAAATGGATACTGACCACTAGGCGGACCTATCGACGACCACCTTCACGGCCTCGGAGCTACACTACCCTATTTGCTTTACTAATCAAAACAATACAAAATAATTTGTCGAATAGTATTCATCATAACTTTAACTTAGCTTAACACTACATTAAAAATTGTCAAACTTAGCAATGTGCATTACATCCATTATCCTAAAAGAAGTTATCTTTTTTTATACAAGTGTTGTATCAAACTTACTTACGAGCTTTATAGATAATTTTTAAAAACAACAGAAGGTGGCGTATCGTGGCCAGAGTCCTCGATGTAGCGCTGTGTGCGATGTGGTCTGAGGCGATGTTAGGATCGGTCCCGGCGCCGCGATGTGATGACGGCCCTCCCGCCCGCGACTCCAGCCGGACGAGCCCCCGGTGGCCCCCGACAAGGTAAAGTCGACAGGGGGGCACAGACAACAGGAGCCGTTTCTCGTTATGTGCAATCTCCCATTTTAAATTCATTATTTCATTGTTAACTTTAAGTTCTTAACATTTATGGCTTCACAATAGTGACGTAGATGATCTGCAATAATATTGTTGCGACGCTATTGTGAACTTCCATTCGAATCATTATCTTAGTACGTCAATTTTATTTCCTGTTATATAGCTTGATCAGATTTTCGTATAGCACAATCGCTCGGTATCATTGTTTACACAGAAGACGTGCTAATTGCGGGGACCATCAACCAAACAATGCATTGTGAAGAATCCGTGAATTGCAGCAAATAATGAATGGTTGACCAAACTTGCTAATCAAGTATCAGAGAGTCACATCACCCATACAAGATGTCGAGCGTCACGATGTGGCAGATGAGCCGTACGGTGCTGACAGTGGATGGACAAAGAGAATTAATTTACAGTATGAAACACATAATGCGATCGAAAGGATTTACCAACTGCAACCGAAAGTGCAACCCCATAAACCCAAAGATGGCTGAAATTGCAATGGAAGAAGTTGGATTCAGACTAGACTTATCAACAAGGTCTTAAGATGGAATTGGGCTCTTATCACCAAGTGATAGATAGCTTAACCCTGAAGTCACAAAGTCATGAGACGAAAAGGAATGATGGCATCGAATTGTACGAGAACCGTCGATGGTGGCAGGGAGTTCAGATCATTGGCTGGCTGGCTGACTGAAACAACTTGATACTTGTTGTAAACAATGGTATCCGTTGAGAAAAGCTTGCGAAAACTCTGTGAAAGCGAAACTATCGTTTCATCATATTATTTTGTTAGGAATATCCTCTCGATATGTATTCCGATCGCATACTCGCTTAGGGGCTCTTATTATTTACGCCACACTTTTGCAAAAGTCATGATGATATCGTATTTTTACCATCTTTCGGGGCTGAAAACCTTGATGCCAATAATTCTTCTGATATTGACTTTTGAAAAAGTTTCTCAATAGTGTTCAATTGATGGGATATTAATATTTTTGATTGTTTTACAGGATTTAAAGGATTACATGCGTCAAGCTGGCGAAGTTACTTACGCTGACGCTCACAAGCAGCATAGAAATGAAGGGTAAGTTATTTCACATAAAATAAGCCTTAAAAATAACTGGTAAATTTCTTTCAGTTCAGTTCTTTAAAAATGATTTTTTGCGCCAGTGTTGATGAGTAAATTTCAAATTCAAATGATGATACTATATAATTTACCATCTTTCGGGGCTGATAGCTCTTGATGATAAAATTCTATCTGAGGAAATACCAAAATTAAAATTGTCACTAAGAAAAGCCTTTAACAAGTCTTTAAATCAATTTTATAATTTATAACAGTGTGGTGGAATTCGCTACACACTCTGATATGCGGGCCGCCATCGAGAAGTTGGACGGTACTGAGCTGAATGGCCGTCGTATTCGACTGATTGAGGCTAGACGTGGGTCGCGTCGCCGCACTCGCTCGTCGTCCAGCCGCAGCCGGTCGCGCTCCAGGGACCGAAGACGCAGCCGATCCAGGTACTATGACATATTGAAAACTAAGTGGTAATAACAATCTACTGATTCAACTAAGGTGGTAATAAGATTAAAATGTTGATTTAACGCAGCAAATTATGTTTAATTGATTTTTTGCTAGGATCTAAATGGGCGGCAGTCGGCCGTTGGTAATGCGGTTTCGACTCCCGCAATATTTTAGATTTAGAATTTTGTTTTTACAGTAAACTAAATTTCATAAACAGACTATGTATATTATTTGTAAATGATGATACTATATTTTTTACCATCTTTCGGGGCAGAATGATCCTGTTGATAAAAACCTTACTGACGTTTAAAACCATAGTAATATTAAACTTCTGTATGTTATAACATTTATATTAATATCTCTCGATGGTAATTCTTCAGGTCTCGCTCCCGCCGTTCTTCGCGCAGTCGCTCTCGCTCCAAGTCTCGGCCAAAGAGCAAGAGCCCAGCGCCTAAATCCCGCTCCCGATCACGATCCAAGTGAGTATCTGACTCATATCTACAATTGTGATTGTGCTATGTAAAATATCATACACATTGTATTTTTAAATGCAATTTGTTCACATTTACACAAACTATATAATATTCGGTCAATAATTTGTTCAGATGATTATTTATAATGTATTTAAGAAGTTCAGTGGCATTTAAAGTATTCTACATAGCATTATCTTAAAAAATAGTATTGCGTTTTAGTAAATTTTATGTGGCACATAATGCCATTAGTTGAATAGTCCCAATTAAAAATCAAATAGATCATTTCAATAGTTGAGACAATCACACAATTTAGAGCAGACTATTTAGCTTTAACTTAGACGCTAAAACATATTTACTTATCATTGGATTCTTTGTAGGTCACAATGTGTATACTAATTCTAAATTTCTTAGTAGTCTGCCAATTTTACAATTTCACAGCTACATTTCTCTTATAAACATCTCAAATTATGCTTGCATGCATTGTTTCTTCCTCAAATGCAAAAGCTCTAGCAGAAATAATGATTATAATCAAATATGCATGAATTAATTAATAATAACATTAACCTAGTTATTCATTTGACTAGGTGTGTAATTACTTGCGCTGAGCAAAATTTAAAACTGTAAGTACTTAGCCAATAGTACACTACCTATTGTAGATGTTATGTTAGTGGTACTTATTGTAAGAAATAACGCGACGCAAAATAATTTTGCCTGGCGTTAAATTGTGTTTTCAACATCTGTCAAAATTCCTTAAATTGTAACTGATTGTTGTAAAGGCGAAATTATTTGATCTTGATGATTTCAAGCGGTATTTTGACAGATACAATTGTTCCGATGCGTATCGTAGACGTAACTAAACCGAGCTATTACTACCATTTCTGGCGTTCGATGTCGGCGTCGATTAGGGATCGCAGTCGTTCGAAGTCCCGGTCTCGGTCGGCGTCCCGTAGATCTGAACGCCGCTCGGCGTCCCGTAGATCCGAACGTCGCTCGGGCTCGCCGCGCCCCTCCGCCGAACGGAACGGCGAAAAGTCTGCCTCCAGATCTAAGTCCCGCTCACCGAAAGCAGCTTCCAAGTAAGTCCACATGTGTGCTTTCAATCTTTGCGTCTGACGGTTGTGCGAATGTTGTGAGGTTATTTTTCTATATCTACGTGCTCGTCTCAGTAACTAATTATATTAATTCAATCAATAAAAATGCAATAATTACCATACTGAGCACGTTGGTATATATTTTGTAAGTGTTATTTATTATTTTTGTTGTAATCATTTTTGGTGGTCTGAATTGGACAGTTTATTTAAGAAATGTAATCTCGCATGTAAAGTCAAAGCATTATTGTCAGATAAAATTCAATGTTAACATATTGGCATCCACAATTCCACATAATAACTAAATTCATACAATGTTATTAACATTGATTGCACATAACAAGATATACATTATTAACTCGGTCCATGTTTTCCCGCAACACGAAGAGACGCTGTCCCAAGGTGAGCATACAATGCCGGCTAACACTTAATTTGCCGTTATAACTTAACAGACATTTCAATAGAATAAGATTTTGAATCAATAACTTCATTGTAATATATTTACTAATGCTAAATGACTCACACATCTGAGCATCATTCATTAATCTACTCACATTTTTAGTGGTTTTTGTTGATAGCATCTATGGCAAAATATTGAACTAACTGCTTAAAATTTTAAAATATTATCTGTCAATAACTGCGCTGATAACAAACAATCTAAACTTAAAACGTTTATTTGGTATGACAAGTCCTAGTCCTCTCTTCTCCGTTGTAACTGAATTCTAAATTAACAGGGAGAGGTCTCGGTCTCGCAGCAAAGAAGCGTCGCCGAAGCGTGAGGAAGAGAGGCGGCCCAGTAAGTCTCGGTCCCGGTCCCGCTCGCCTCGATCCCGGTCGGGGTCCCGCGAGCGCTCGGGCTCCCGCGACCGCTCCGCCTCCCGCTCGCGCTCCGCCTCGCCGCGCCAGAACGGCGACGCGCAAGACCGAGCCAGCACAGACCGCTCGCCTCGTAGTGGCGAATAGAATTACTCTACTTTTAAGCTACATAGGTTTATTTGTTTTTAGATTTTACGAGTTCGTGACCTCTACGATTCTTTACTTTTCCTTAATGTTCTCTTTAGTGACCCATAAGGTCAATATTAATTGTCAACTAGGTACTTTTACTGTTTTCTACCTAAAAACATACTCCTATTTGCAAAGGTTTTGTGTCTACTTTTATAGTAGAATAACGTATACGACGAATTCATTGACATTTGACCAATATGTTGGCATCTAAAAGTACAATTTGAACCTACTTTTTGACAGTATTTAAAAATGTTTACGCTTTAGTGTCACGATAATGTAATATAAGATTTATTGCGCACGTGTTGATATTTTTTATCTTACACGAGTGGTAGATGTCATTATTTGTAGGGATATTGAGGATCGCTTTGTGGGCTAGTGGGCAAATAGATACTTATATGGTGTAAGTAGAAATAATCTACAGAACAAGTGACTGCAATTTGAATTTAATTTATAGTAATAATTGTGTTTCTAAAATGATGTGTAATTTTATTTCTTTTATTCCTTAATGCTTCAAGTCTTAAGATGCATTCAGGATTATTTAAAAAAGGCTATTTGCCCCTATTTTAAGAAAAAGTAACAACATTGACGATATTTTTAAATACCTATTTTTAGGTAAAAGATGTAATAAATAAGATTCAATTCAAACATCTTAACTATAATTTCTACTAGGTAGGCTAATTATGAATTTTGTAAATAGTTTATTTGTTACTAATAACCAAATAATAAATAAGTGTCTACCACACTCTCCTTTGTTTTATTTTATTATGGTGGTTAGGTCAATATAAATAAATTGGGTCCTTAATCACGACTGAATATGTGCACAGTCGTGAACAAGTTATTAATTAAAACGTGTATCACTTCACTCTCTGTAAGTATGCAGACGATTTGCGTTTCGTGGCAGGCTCCGTAGAGGGTCTTCCCGTCTGTAATAGGAATAACGCCAAGATGAAAATCATCATACATGCGCTTAGCTAAATAATGGGAAGAAAAGATAAATGTGTGCTTCGAGCGAGCATTATACACACGCACGCAAATACTTGATGTTGTGGAATATGTACACAGTAATGGAGCGATTTTCCCGAAAGCGGGAAATTGTAACCTTCTTCTTCTGCCTAGCCTTTTCCCAAGCTATGTTGGGGTCGGCTTCCAGTCTTACCGGATTTAGCTGAATACTATATTTTACATAGAGCGACTGCCTATCTGACCTCCACAACCTATTACACGGTTATTACGGTAATACAGTATTCCATAGTAAGACTGGTTGTCAGAATTGTAATGACTTAACGACTATCAAAGATCACTGTATGACAGTCGGGACCAACGGCTTAACGTGCTTTCCGAGGCACGGAGGGGTCTCGATAAGTTTACAAATGGTCACCCATCCACGGCCCAACCGCGGCGAGCGCGGCTTAACCTTTATTATCGGTCAGTCCGTACGGCTTACACTTAGCCACGACGAGCCCCTCAAAACCGTATAAATAAAAAAAAACTATACTTAAATACTAATTCTTGTTTATAGTTTGATATGAAAATAATATAAATACTTATTTATTTAAGATAATAATAATATTTGAAATTATGGGTCGAGATAATCAAGACCAGGTCGGATTTTAATTTTAATAACCTAATCTTGAAAAAGTAATTACGAAAGAATATTTATATGTTGAAAAATTTAGGGTAATTTATTTTTTATAACTGGTAACACTATGTAACGATATGGCTACCTAAAACATTGTTTTCATTATTTCATATTTAAATGTTGTGCATATCATTTCTACTTAAAACAAGTTTCACTGTAGTTCAGTTCGAAATAAGATGTTGGTATCTTTTTTCATGTTAGTGTACAGAATTAGTGCCAAGTACCCTTTGATTTGCACTAGCGCTTGACCTTGACTTCTGAAAGTAAAGGTCTACTACCTTCAGTAGTCGTTCGGAAGGACTGCGTTGATAATAATATGTCTCAGTTTGAAGTGCCTCTATTCTTGCGCGTACAGTCTACTCGGTGGCGGACATCATCATACTCAGTGAACATTATCAAAGATGGTGGACAAAAATTTAAGTGTAGTGACCCTGACCAACCACCTTCAAAGTGCCTTCTGAACGAGACGAGGTAAGCTGCAGGATTAGAGCAGAACAGCTGCTGTAGCCTTCATCACAAGGTGTTCTGTACACGTGACATAAAGCTAACTAGGTACAAAAGTTGCTGTTGACTATCGTGCTGCCCAAACTAGACGTATACTCCATGTCGCATGCTTATATTCATTTTTATAGACTTCTTGTCTACGCGTCATGAAATGAAATGCTCGTGTACAGAAACACGGAAGATCTGCGACATGCCAATGTTAGCGGAATACCTACTTAGATGCTCATTTTATGCGGCGTCAGCGCAGCGGCGGCGGTGTGGCCATTTGTCTTGGATGTGCAGGTAGGCAAACGAAAGCGATGACCACTTCGCTCATATTCGTTCAATTCCTTTCATATTTAATAAACATGTGCTCAAGTGCCGCTTGAAGAGATAATGGCCATGGAGTCAAAAGACCTCTCACGCTGGAATGTACTCATAAAAAATAGTCCCATAACACAGGTCGTCAGTATGGGTTAATCCCGACCACCGCGTGCAGGTTACACTTAAAATTATGACGGAGGGATGCTGAATTGCGGCGAATGTAGTTGCAAGCTCAAAGAAAAATGGGCATTGTCACTTTGTCAGTCACCTGAGATAACATTCCCGAATCTCTCAACACGAATACAACTCTCGCCAAACTTTATGGCCGCTTCGAAACTAGCCACATTACGCTGCGCAGAACACAAAATCAGGTATTAGCGGGACGTACGTGAGGCAGGGCAGGCAGGTCCGCGCGCGCTGTCTTCCACCCGCAAGCGTCCTCGCCTCCCGCGCGTTAGTGCCAGTGTATGAGTAGTGTGTACGAGAGTATGTAGTAGTATGAGTGTACCATGCGCGAGTTCGTACCAACGGCTACATTCAGAGGGGCCATAAAGATTGGCGAGTCACGAGTGCTGTGCCTTGTCGCTGTCGCCGAACGCGGTCAGGATACCTTTATTTAAGTAAGTTCAAATTAGAAAGAAGTCTTCGTTTTTTTTAAACGACGCCCGCACTAACGAATTTTATCCTTGTGTCGCGGGGGTTTCGCAGACATTCAAATCACATGCAGAAAGAACACCCAGACTTGGAACAAGCATTTGTGGATCACACAAAAGAACTACTGTGAAACTTGAGATATTACTGATTTGTACTTGCCACCGCAAAGGCCTATCTACTGAGCACACGGATATGGCAATATAGCAACTAATCGCACTGAACATCGTTGCTCATTCATATATTTCAGGCGACCGATTTATTTTATTATCATTTGGATAAATTAAAACATCTCGAAGTTCAATGAAGTATGAGAGGTGAACCTATGCGTAGTTATGCTTTATGTCTCAATTCTTTTCTTCTATTTAACAGCTATCCCGTGTCCCTGTTATTATTATAATATTATTCTATGAATCAATACGAAAGTACCAACCAAAGCAATCACCATTTTGTAATGATACCGGGAACTTCAAACATTTGTTTGTCGTCCATATTGTCGCATTGTTTTCATTTGTTGTTTGTATAATTTTTACATAATAAAACTTTAAAAAAGGCACATTAGTTGCCTGGGTTCGAACCTGCAACCATGCGAATCCGGTAATTGTCTGTTTGTTACGATAGCTCTGCAGTTAATTACCGAACAGCTAATTAACCTTAATAATATTCCTATAGTAGTATGCCTATCCTTAAGACATGAGAGCTAGTAAACTTACCTATGAAATGACATTCACGGACGACGAGAAACAAAATCAGTAGACATGCACTCATTTTGCAAGAACTTAAATTTCGTTTATAAAACAGTCGGATGGCGGAGTTGTGTGTCAGTCAAATACTATCAGTGATACACTGCAAGTGTGATTTCGAGGAAAAAATTATGGTCCATTAAATTTTAACTCTTCAAACTCTTATTTGGTAATAACGGCGTGTGCAACCCCCGACCCACGGGAAAAATGTTTTGAAAGTGGAAGTTTTTTTAAGGAGAAAGAATTAGGCTCCTACCTACTTATCCAAGCTTGTGGAGACAAATATACTGGAGATTTAACCAGTTAGGTACATGTGTGCTTGCAGTATTGAAGTACCTACTTGTATGTTATCTATACCAATATCTGCTGCAGGTTGTCGGTGAACCTAAAAATAATAATTGCGAAAAAAAATACACATCAATAACATAAAGTAAGTAATGTATTACTAATTAATTTATTTAACCTTACTATTGACATTAAAGGTATTTAAGCAACAATGTAGTCACTGGACAAATTATTGTATTCGTGCCATGAATTTCGTGTTTTATCAAGAAGCGAGAGAAATGTCAAGCGGTAACATTGAGCCTCCCTGTTCCGACAGGTGCAATCTTTAATATGTCAGTCCGTATGTGCTACTCGTACGGAGGCCATAGATACCGAAAGTTTTCCTTTCGGTTCACTTTTATTACTACTTGGTGCGCCCCGCGGTATACCTAATAATGCACTTTTTTCGGGATGAAAAGCCTTAATGATGAAAATGTCTTAATCCAGGGCTTCAGCTACTTTCACACCAAATTATATTAAAATTGGTCTAGCCGTTTAAACGTGAAGAGGTAACAAATATACACACACATACATAATCACACGTCCAGTCATCCTACTAATATTATAAATGTTAGTGTTTGGATTTTTGTTACTCAATCACGCAAAAACGGCTGAACGGATTTGGATGAAATTTGACATGCATGTAGCCTTTGACATGGAAAAGAACATAGGCTACCTTTTATCCCGATTCCTTAAGTAGTTCTTGAGGGACGACCCAATTCTGAAGTCCAAGCAGAAGAAGTCGCGGGTAGAAGATAGCACATAATAATTTGCTGTTTCTCAGATGATTTTGAATCCGCATGAGACCATGCGCTCTAACCAGTATACCTACATATAATATTTATGCTCTTAACAAGTTTGTCGACATAAATGATTGAGTATTGAGTAAATAAACGAAGTCAGATTTTGAAGGTCGACGCAGTCTAAAAATCGACCTTTATTAATTTCAAATAGGTACCACAAGTGCATAGTACACTACGGCCGATGTATCTTGGCGACCCTAAACAGCGACACAAGATAATGTCGTCTCTTTCTCACCCACAGTTTATGTGTACTTGCATCTCACGCAAACTGTCTTGCATCTCTTTTTAGGCTCGCCAAGATCCGTCGGCCGTATTGTACCTACCTATTTCATGTGACACAAGTAGTGGTGCGTGACCACGGTCCTAGCTTAACTATTATTGTACCCATGCATTTCTAGATTTCTATTGGACTTGTTTCGTCCTTTTGAGACGTCTTTTTTGTATATTTCGGTTGTAGTTTTTAACTTTATTTTTATTATATTATTTCTACTTCTAGGTGATGCAGGCTCTCTCCAGAATTTTCGCTTTTTTGGCCGGTCGAGATACAGCGGCGGAAGAGTACGTGTTTTTAAATGGGTTAGTTTTTTGTAATTAAATAATTATCAAAAAAATTAGAGATAGGATTTTTTAATTTCGCTATAATAATATCATTTTGGTAAAAGTTTCCTTAAATGTTTAATACATTTAACGTTGTATCTCGGACGGCCTTAAAATCGAAAATTTTGGAGAGCCACCTGCATCGCCTAGAAGTACAAATAAATAAAGTATCTATCTATATTTATACTAAAGTATAAAATAAAGTCCCAAGCAATAACTTTGTAGTCCTTCTAAGTCAACATTAGAACTTTAATACAAATTTTTCATTAGCTGTTATGGTTACATTACACCTTGCTTGTATTACCTAACTTATTTTCTACATGCTTGCGTAGTCACGTATGACGTAAGAATAGTTTGTTGAAGTATTGGGTTGCAGTTATTTGTTATGTTCCAATGTGTTTTTGTAACTATATACCTAACTACCTACAGTACTTACTCAATTGTTGTGAATGGCAGTACCTAGTATAAAAATAATTTTCTCGACTTATCTGCAGAATATCGTGTTTAAATTGTGACAGTAAGCCACTACTAATTGTATTTAGCAAATGTTGTAGCTAGCTGTACCAAGCTTTAAGGCAGGGGTTCATTAAAAAAAATGTCAGTTTTAATTTTTTGTAAACAATTGTTTATTATTAACATTTTATTTCTCGTTTGCATCCACTGCAATAATTACACTTCGTCACAAACACTCGCTGGCAATTTATCACCATAATTAGCAATACAATATGACTTTTATTCTGTTAGAATCTATTTATGGAATTATCAGCTGCGGAACAGCAGAAGACTACTTTCATTTTTCTTTTGAAACATAATTATAATGTGAATATACCAAAAGGTAATTATATAACACTAAGACAGATAACAGATAATTGTACTTTGCCCATAGGGACGAAACGTAGAACAATTAAGACAATCACTGGTTTCACATGCAAAATAAACAATAATAAGAAAATAGCGAAATTAAAAATAAAGATTTATAGATAAAGGCTACTTAGCTAAGTAATGGAATGATTTGAAATGTTATCTTTCAGTATACTCACACGCAGGCACTAATACATTCATGATTTAATAAAATGGGTCCAAAATATCAATAAGTCAATTTACGTCAGTCAATTGTAAACTTAAGCTCAAAAAATAATTAAACAATGATTTTTGTTAATAAAAATTACAAGAAATTCACAATAATTATTTATAATCATACGGTTGTAATAAATAAATTAAAAATACTGTCATTTTATTATTCGGAATGGAAATCATAATTTTGATAATCATAATATCATTACCGAAATTCTCAAAAAGAAAAATGAAAGGTTCACTGTGATCAATTAAGTACAACAATTATGATTCTATGTTTAGTACATTTGGATGTTCCTTTATTTCCTCATAATTTAAACTTATTTGTCATCTTAAAAAATTAAATACAAGAGAATTATTATTGATCATCAGTCTATTCATATTTTTACAATTTTGTCGATTTAACCTTTTTAATCTACGCTTGAGTACAAGAGGCAACATAAGAGATGATATTACCTATCACTTACCGCATAATATATACACGGACTTTATAAAAATGTAATTTAACATAAATTATTTCATAATGACGATTCGTGGTCGAGCCGGCACACAGGATGAGCCTCGTGTGCCGGCTCGAGGGGCGAATCTACAAACACAACACATCTTGAGAACTGTACCTATTAAAATAAATAAGTTAAAACAAGCAGAGTTATCGTGTCTCATGTTGCCTAATTACACACTTTATATTGTCTCAGTACTCTTATAAGTAATGGAGAATATCCTTACAACACTAAAACTTACGTTTTTATACACAATGACTTAGGTTTCGACAATTTGTTTCTATAAGTACTGAATTTAATTTTAACCTATGGACTAATTACGTGCGTGAATATTTGTGTGGTGCGATCGCGACTTGTACAGCCTGCATGCGCGTGCGCATTCAGGCCGTAAAAATGGCGGTCACAGTCTCAGGAACGTTATATTATCGTGCTAACTGCTCTACATCCCGAGTACGGAAGTTAGGAAAAAAAGGAAAAAATCTACGTCGATTTTCAAGAAAACCTGATCAAGATTTTTCGTGGATAAATTCACTATAATAATCATAGGAACAAACGACAACAATTAGTCAATCACAAAATATAAATCAATGTGAAACTGATGAACGCATCATTCGCGTTTTTTTTTTATAAATTAGTCTAATCTTATTTTACGCACGGTTTGGCTTCTATACTGGTGCGAGTCTAGAGGGATAGTGTGAGTGGTGTGAGTGCTCATGTCGCGACACTTTGCCCACTGGCGCACCTGGCTGTATCAACTGCGAGAAGGCTCTCTCGGTCAAGTGTGAGTCGCGCAGTGTCGCGGCACGATGCGGCGTCTCGCAGCGGACCGAGCCACAAGACACCGCACACGTTACCTATACTTGGGGCCAAGCCATTCTGTAAACTATGTAAACGGCCTAAAATTCTCCAAAAACATTAAAATAGTTAAAAATATATTCGATTTGTTAAGATTTTTTGAATTTATTAGTGTTAATTACATGATGTGCCTACACGGTCGTCAGAATGGCGTTGCCGCAAGCGTACAGAGATCGCGACGTGGACGGCGTCCACTGGCCCCTCGGCCCGCGCGGTCCTCGCTCGGCGCGACGCTTGCCGATCAGGGGCGGAAAAAACGCGATCCGTCCCGCCAATACTATTTACAGGGGCGTACGAATCGCTCTCTTAAATAAATACATCGGAACGCTTAAAACTAGCCGTTTATACAGGGTCACTTTACACTTTAACGCTATATTTACACGCGGCGCACAGCCTGTTTCGCACGAGCGTCCGTTGTGAATAAATAAGTTAGTGTTTGTCCATTGTCGCGTTTGTATCACTACACTTGTGTCGCGTACGTCGGCGGCAAGCAATGGTCGTCTAACACATACACCCCTCCGCCTTCTAGCGCTCGCTTCACTAGCGACGTATCGCTGTAACAATAGAAAAGTCTCGTTAGTTACATACATATTTTTTTTTAAATTGCACATAGTTTAATGTTACTCTAGTTATTTATATCTGATTGCAGTAATAGTATTGTGCGTGTACTGACCTATTGGCGCAGTAGGCGGAGTCAGCGGAGAGTCGCGACAGGCGCGGGTCGAGCGCGGCCAGCAGGCGCGCGCTCTCGGTGTTGAGCGTCTTGCGCTTGCACTCCTCGGCGGCGGCGTTGTGCGCGTTCTGGCACTCGGCGGCGGGCGCGTCGCACTTGCCCCACGTGTTGCGGATGACGTGTCCGCCGGCGTTGGCCGCGTTCTGCGCGCGCGCCTCCGCGTCCGCCGCCGCCGCCGCCCGCTTGCGCCGGCGCCGCACGCACACGATGGCCAGCACGGCCGCCAGCGCCGCCAGCGGCACGGCCGCCGTCACGCTGGCGATCCACGCCACCTGCTGCCCCGACAGCCGCTCCGCGCCCAGCTCGTCGCCCACGCGCCGCAGGTTCACGCCCGCCGGCTTCGACGCCAGCTCCGCCAGCGACACCGAGCACGACTTGCCGCCCCAGCCCGCCGCGCACGCGCAGTGGTACCCGTCCACGCGGTCCCGGCACGTACCGCCGTTCCGGCACGGGCCCGACGAGCACTCGTCGATGTCTATACTGCAGTCCTTGCCGGCGAACCCGGGCCGGCACCGGCACTCGTAGTCGTTGTCCAGGATTAAGCATTCGCCGCCGTTCGCACATGGTTTAGCGAGGCACAGATCCACTCTAGTTTCGCAGCGTGGGCCGAGGAAGCCGGGAGCGCATTGGCAGCGCTGGCCGTTGACGAGGTCGACGCAGGAGCCGCCATGCTCGCAGACGATACCGGCGCAGTCGTCGATGTCGATCTCGCAGCGGTTGCCGCGGTAGCCGGGCTTGCAGGTGCACTTGAAGCCGTCGCCGGCGCGCGCGCAGGTGGCGCCGTTGCGGCAGGGGCTGGCGGCGCAGGGGTCGGCCTCGAGCGCGCAGTCGGGCCCCGCGAAGCCCACGGGGCACACGCACACGTAGCCGGCGGCGCGCGGCTCGCACACGCCGCCGTGCCGGCAGGGCCGGTCCGCGCACGTCAGGCGCCGCGTCTCGCAGCGCGCGCCCTCGTAGCCGGCCGGGCACGCGCACGCCAGCTCGCCGCCCTCGTCCGGCACGCACGCGCCGCCGTTCAGGCACGGCCGCACGGCGCACGAGTGCTGCGACTTCTCGCAGTCGGGGCCCGTGTACTCCTTGGGGCACATGCAGGTGTAGCTGCCCTGGCCGGTGTTGTGGCACGTGCCGCCGTTGCGGCAGGGCCGGTGGTTGGTGCAGTAGTTGAGGTCCTGGTTGCAGAACAGCCCGCCCCAGCCCTCCTCGCAGATGCAGTCCCAGGGCCGCGAGCAGGTGCCGTGCACGCAGCCCGGGTGCCGCTCGCACTGGTCGCACAGCTCGCCCACCCAGCCCGAATGACAACTGGAATTGAAGAACAACATTCGTTAGCAATGAATAGGACGTGATAACAAGCGACAAAAACGTTGTCTTTCTTCTCGTACGGAACAATGAGGAGGATGAATGATTTAGTCTCGGAGGGAGGTACACTAGCGTTTAGCACAAAGGTGTGAAGTGGGTACTCACATGCATTCGTCGGGCTTGAGGCAGTGGCCGTGCTCCGCGTCGCAGCCGGGCAAGCATCGCGCTGCAACAATAAAAACACATTCGTTAGCACGTCACAAAGACAAAGCGCGCACAATGGAGCGGGACTACACTCATGGATTTCTTTAATTGTATAGGAAGCAGGAACGTTTAATCTTCGGAATGATATTGGATTCCCGCGCGCGGTATCTCGCATTAGCGTTGGAATCTGTGTGCAGTTTCGCCGTAAAGGACACGGCGCGTGCAACAAAGAGAGAGGTTCGTTAGCGTCCCGGCCGGGGGCCGGGGGCGAGGTCGCGCGCACACACTATTTATCTTCACTCGCACCAACTCGTAACTACAACGAAATCCTCTTTGAACTTTATAACCTGCATGAAATTATTTTCACTTTAATTCTACGGGTAGTCACGCAGATTTCTAATTATATTTCAAGCATGGCCGCAAAAACAGTATTAGTTATACTTGTACACTAACTTTACCCTGATTAAACCTATCGAAGAGGATTCCAACAATAGCGTTTGTTTCGCAGAGTCCTACTTCAACGCGGCATTCGTAACGTATGAAAGTTGTACAATTGAAAGTTAAGCGGTAATGTAATGTATGCTCGGTGTTAAGAAAAATTGTTTTGAAATAAGAAGTGCGCCGCGGAGTCGTATCGGTCGGGTGCGCATGGGCAAGTTATCGGAGCGAATACAAAGGGGGGCAGATAGCGCGGGGAGTCTAACCGTCGCTCGACCGTTACTATTCCCCTAACTCGCTAGAAAAATACTAGACGCCATCTTGATCATAACTTTCATTCCCTATCCGAATGCAAATGTAAACTGGCTTATTCCGGTTCTAAATTGAACAAGGAAGCAATTTCAGCGAAGCTCCGATTATACGGGGAGTTTGCGATGTATTTTCTAAGCTTAAGAGACGGTGGGGAGCTGCATAAAAGAGATTAGCCTTCCCGCCGCACACCCTAGATTCTATTACAGGTTTAAATACAGCCCAGCGAGCATAAAGCCCCGAACTTGTCCGGAGTGCTCGCAAATCGGCTTAAGCCGCACTCCGCCGAATTGGTAAACTCACTCGCGCGGTAAGTCTTATTATCATAGCTGCTATGTTTTTTTACAGTCGAGAAAATTTAAAAGAACGTAAGCGGCTTTCACGTACGTTCCACACTTTCGCAAATAAAATAAATTGTTATTTAAAACAATCGTTCTCATGACCTCCTGTTGGCGATTACAATGAATTTATTAATAAAACTTTATGAAGACCGCAAGAGACGTAAGAAAAAGTAAGGCAGGCGCCACGATCGGGCCGCGATGGTAGATCAAAGAGCTCAAGTGTCAGTGTCAGTGTACCGTGCCCGCACTCCAGACCACTCGAACTTATCTTGACCCTCGAACTGAGGTAAAACGGTAGTAAAAATTACACTCCAAAACCAATTTAGTTCGTAAGTGGGCACGAAGGAGCCGCAGGGAGGATGTGGCCGTGGTGCGCTCCTGCAGACCTATTAATTATTATCAATGAACATGAAAAGTATCGATTCGTAATGAAAGGTTAGCGTGCGCCGCACTGCCACCAAGGTCCCCGACGGAGCCTCCGAGGACAGGTAGTGTAGTAGACAAAAAGAGACCTTCCTCCGTGTCCCTGGCACTTCCCACACGTGCTCGGCAAATATTTAACTGTTCCCAACATCTGCTTCTATCCCAAACGGAAATTAGGTGCGCGTGGGATTCGCGATATAACACAGAAGATAATATTCGTGAGAACTTTACTCTCGTTAACAATTAAGCGAAATTAAGCGGCCGTTAAGGGTTCCTCTCGCGATGTTTACCCTATCATTAAGAAGAGGAGCTGGTCGGCGGATAATGCCGGCAGGACATGCAAATAAGTTTTCGGGATTGTTAAGCTTTCCCAGAAGGCGAGATACCGTTCGGCAGATGTTAGCCAGCTTTCGTGACACGGTCAAGTACAGAGTTTATTTCGATTGGTGTTCAGTTCTCGTTTAAAGGTGTTTTTGACCCGGTTCGTGGCATCTGTGTAGCGGCCCGCGAGCGCGGAGCTGTGTGCGTGCGCGAACCTACTGCGTTGTTTTCATTACATTATGGCCGCTTCTCTCGCTTTTACATTTTCGTAATCGCCGATACAAACTCCTCCGATAGGGTTGCCGAGACTTTTATTGGCGTACGTTTGTGTAACATACGACCGTTTACATTGCCGATAGCGCTCCTTTCACACGTTCCACTTACAAATATATATTTCTTGGATTACTGTCCGTTCGATTCGAGATGTTTCGAATATCTATCGTCGAGTTGTTGATTGTTTACTTTTTCCAGAAAATTGTGATTTCGTGGTTATGGAGTCGCGTGGAGGCTGCGGCGGGCACAGCCCTGGCGCGAGAGCGAGACAGCGCGCTACACAGCGCGAGGCGCTGCGTCTCTGTCTGGCGCGTTTTTTGCGGCGCCGGAGTGTGGGAACGCGGCGGCAGGTGGGGCTGCCGAGATTGCGACGCGACATCCGCCCGGCCACAATGCATCTCGCTGAGACGCACAGCTTTGTTTCACAATACGAGTCGCGATGTGCTTAACATACGCCAGGACGTCCTAATGACGTGCTCTGACGTATTTTATTAGAAATGCACAAGATCGACAAGTAAAAGCGAGCGGACATCGGTGATAGCCAGCGAGCGTTGCGTCCGCTGCTTTTGTTTACAAACGCATCATTCGCGGTGGAACGCAAACACAGACCACACGGGGACGGTCACACGCTAGTAATAAACTATGACGGCCACAACCTACAAGACAACACATATTAATGTTGTCGCTTCACCACTATACTACACTGTCACTAATTAAATAATTCTAAAATTTTATTTTGAAAAATAAAGTATGATGTCATTTTGATCAATTGGAAAATTATTAGCGGTCAGCTCGTATGACATTTTGATGTAAATTATATCTAGATAAACCAAATGTACGTAATACATCTTTTTCTTTTGGATTTATAAGTTCAACGTCTAATTACTTTTATGAATTGTTTCTTCAATCAATGAGAATCGTTTAAAAAAATAACAATGAATCCTAAGATTTCAAGAGGTTCTTGACATCGTTATTTGAATGAGCACTTAATTTTGATCTAACGATTCTATTGTGATAATGTCAGATGCCAACAAAATATTATCAAAACGTTAATTAGAGCCAAAGTAATGAAATTTAATGTCCCATTACGAATGAAATGAAATAAAAACTCGTCAGTCATAGGAACATAATATATCTCTCTCTACATTAAATATAATATTCGGTTGTAATTACTATGAAACTATACCTTATATTATTTTATAACGTCGAGACTTACAAAAAATATGTGATTAAAATTATGAGTCGTTTGCTTGGAGGTCGGACGATGGCACGGGAAGTAGAAATAACCTTATAAATAATGTGAATAGGCTAATAGTGATATGGGGCTAATTAAAAATACGATTTACGACTTCGGGCTATGAGATAATTAGTGCCATTACTATTCGCGTTTTAAACATGACTTAAAACTCTACAGAGGTCGCTTACATCCGTCAAACTGTATTTGAAAATGGAACTATCATAATTTACTTTATTGCGAATTTAATGGTTTTTTGGAATGGAATTTAATGTAAATAATAAGTGCAACAGATGCTGCGTGGATTTCTATACAAAGATAATGTCTTGTATTGTTTTTTTTTACAAAATAGTGTGTCATACATTTTCGTTACATCATTACGTTTCTATGGCGGTCGCAATTATAATGTTTATGAAAGGATGTCGTACTAAAAATTGTCGACGATTTAATGAGGAAGAGTAAATTGTGGGGCGCTCTATATATTAACTGGGATACATATTGGAAATTTAGGACAGGGGTGACGCTACGCAAAATATGTCTTACATAACCTAAAAATCAAGGCCTACTATTTATAGTGGAGATGAGGTGAATCAGGCGTTCCGAATTTCAGGTTACCTACTAATCTATATTTTAAAAACTATTTATATCTTTCTACGATAGGATATTTTTAGTCTATTGTACAGTATTTTTTGCTTAGAATGTTTATGTAAGTTAACTGGCGATCGAGAAACTGCCAGGTAACATTTGCGCACAAAAGATCTTTTAACATGTACTGGTTAACAAAACTGTTCTTAAAAATACAATGAGAAGTTAAACTTGGGTATAAGTATTATGTACTAGCTGCCCGGACAGACTTCGTTCTGTCAAAAGTAATTAAGGTAATTCCCGAGTTTAGGAACAGTTTTTCTTTTTTACTTATTATTTATGTTTTACACCTTTCAAACCTTCCCTGGACTTCCACAAACATTTCAAGATCAAAATCAGCCAAATCGGTCAAGCCGTTTTCATGCTATGTCGTGACAACGGAAAACGGGTTTCATTTTTATTTATATTATATAGATTTCGACTTTGTACTTTAACATGTGAGTTATGGATATAAAGGTTATTTCTTCAAAGAACAATGTACAAGTATTAGTCAGATTTGTAATTAGGCTAGGTATAACTTACGTTTTGAGCAATAGTCTCCGGTCCAGCCCGCCTTGCAGACAATTTCCCCAGCAGGCGAGCACGTGTAATGTCCGAAGGCGTCGTCTCTCGGCCTGCAGAGCACCTCACAGCCGGCGCCGTAGTAATGTGCAGCACATGTCACCCGGTACGAAAGCCGGAGATGAGCATCTCCAGGCCCTCCCCATCTCTGCTCCTCGTCAATCCATGGACCCCCCACATCGGCCACACTCTGTTTCGTCATGCGCGCTATTAGAGTATCTGAAAAGACAAAATATCATTTACTATAATTATCACATTAAAAAAATCTTGTTCTAAAATCGAACGCTATTTATTTTTGAATTTAAAATGTCAATTGCCATGAAAATCTACACCCGTTTGACATAAACATTAAAGTACATTAAAGTTGGCGTTTTACATGCACCTAACGCGATCTAACACGGCTAACGACTAGTATAATGACGTCATAGTTGCAGCAAAAAATCAGCAGTTGCACATGCTCGTTAATACCATAGCATCAGGTGGGCCTGCCTATTAGACCTCTTTATGAATAATTGAAACAAACGATCGCGCTTCACTATGCTCGGAATTACCTCCTTGTCAGTTTGTACACATTTTAAGGCCCATTTTAAATTTCTCGATTAAAGGCAAAAAACTGAACATGTTTTTGGAAATCTTACGTGGCAGGTGCATAACGAGATCTCAAAGTAGGTATTCGCGACGCTATCTGCCTCGAAAACATTAACGGGACCATTTTAATTAGTAAAAATACGGGTAAAGACACAAATATTTGTTTATCACCGTGGGAAAGGGTTACAGAAGTAAATTGACCTGTTAAAGTCGAGCGTTTGAAGCCCGCATTCGACCGTGAGATTTCATTGTTCCCAAGCGTGATTCACTGTTTTGATTCGTCGCCGGCGCCCGTTGTGTGATTGATTAATAGTTTTAACTACATTCTTTATGTAACATATAACTTGTAAACCACACGTAAGTACACGATAAATGCTTAGAAAAACTTGCTGGGCTACTGTCGCGTATGTCGGGCTACCATTACATAAGTGACGCGCAAAAAGTGGTCTGTGAAAACTACCCACTGCATTGATTTGAAAAAACAGCCACTCCATTCATCAAAGCCACGTAAGTGCTGACTCGGCTGTAGGGCTGTCTGTATGCTCTCATTCCGTAAATACAACAAAAAAGCTTTGCAAGTAAACAATTAAAAAAACCTAATCTGATTTATAAATCCTAAAAAACAAATGGGAAAAAATACAAGACTTCCAAACACAAAACTCGAAACAATTTGGGCCTATCAAATTAAAGTTCTATACAAGGAATAAAACACGAGTCATTGTGGTGAGAAAACATTTTTTGTCGGTGGCCCGTCCTAGTTTGGACAGTTGAAGCGGCAGCCCTAGCTAAGAAATCTCAGCGTCGACCAGTTTCTACCTTTATTTATTTCTCGTCGTGTATGGCCACTTTTTACTCTTGTTGCCTCGATGGGTACATTCCTAAGCCGGTAATCCCGACAGCAGATAAAATTAAACCAGACGCGAAACAAAATTAAAAGGTATATAAAAACGTTCGATCCCGACTAATTTCGTGGCGTATGGGATACGATGGTTCCCTTTGTTTCGGTGTCAGTGCTAAGACGGTAATGAGAATGAGATGGACTTATCTCAGATCTACGATGAGCGATTGTTGAAGTTTGGATTGGAGTACAGCATACAACCTTAGGGAAACAGGTCAAAGTTCACCGACCAATCCTTGTGATCTGAGCACATGCTAAGGGGTTAAGTATTGCTTTAATAAAATTCGACGCAAAAACAAGTTCAAGAATTGAATTGGTCTAAATATAATGTCCTAAGCGTGTTGACATTGGAACGCATCCCGATATAATTTGCTCACAACGAATCACGTATATCAAGCTATAAATTACATTAAGTCTTCAAAATATTTAGTGAATTATTGTGTAAACAAATCGGGCATAATATCAACTTTATGTCAGATGTCGTCGGTCGCTAAATGCCATTGGCCGCTGCAATGCCACGACATTTGGCCATTATGGCGCAAAGAATTCAAAGTCAATTTTCATAAACATATTTATAATTTAAACGATTATTGCTCCGACATTGCTGGAATAAAGCATAGTGCACACGATTTACCGGTCTCGTGTAGGCTTACAAAGATCGTATCTCAACAATAAATCTAGAAGATAAAACGCGTATGGTACGCCGCTTGTGTACCTAACGAAAATACAATCAGACGAGAACTATCAATTTATTTCGATCGGGATTTCATTCCGATTAAATATTATGAAGATTATTCTACTCAACACTCATCAATTTTATCGTCCTAAGTAATACGTGGAGAGCGTGAATAAAACTTTGATTTTAACGATTATTGCGCCACTCAAGTTAAGCATAAATGGACAAAGAAATTATTAAAGTCAAGTGTGCAGTTCGGAGGGAATTAGAAAAATGATGTGTGGGAACAGAGCGCCGGCCGCTGCAATTTAGTTCCAATGTGCGCACGAGAATTATGGCAACCGTGCACCGAGCCTCAGGTGCACCAGGGCTGCCCCGACCGCGAATACCTCTGGCTGAACTAAACTGCAATACAATAAGAAATTCAAAACTCGCAGCACTACGAATAAATTGGATACTTATAAAGGACGTAATTAGGTCCCCGTACCGACCCTACAACATTCGACTTTGTAAGCAATTTGTAGGAAAATTGCGTTCTCTATCCCACTCGACCAAAACAAAACTTCGACTCTCCAGAAACAACCGAACAAATTACAGCCCTCATCCTAATTTAACGGCGTAACGATATTAAATGAAGGTGTACCCCACTATCGCATCTATTAATATAATTCCAATTCACAAATAAATAACACATTTAAAGAAGGACGAGGCAGCATCGGTACGTGCCCGTCCGCCGCCGGTGCGCCAGATAACATGTAATTATGGACCCAGAGGTCACTACAAATAAAACAAAAATAAATCCGAACGGCAAACGCCAATAAACAAAAACAAAAGAAAGCGAAATAACCGATAATTTGAGCTGGCTACGCTATCGGAGGCGGACGCAAGCGATTTGGGATGTTTCAAAACGCGATTTTGGGGAAGCGCGGGGGATGCGAGATCACGCGACGCTTCCGCTGCTATGATCGATCGATCGATAATAAGGCCACCGGATGTTGAGCCGCTCTTGTTTATTATGTGGCCACGTCTGACAGCGCCTAGCGCGACTGGATCGCGAGCGGTCTAATTAGTGAACGGTGGGAGGTTTTGAACGAAATCGAAACCGCGACGCCAAGCGTTGCCGGCGTTGATGCGCGAAGGTTCGTCGACCGTTTTCCGCAGGTGAGACCCACATCATTAAGCGATGTGTCGATTTCCACTCGTCTCGATTCGGACACCTGCCCGGGCCGGTCGTAGCGGCCGCGCGCCCGCCGACGCTGTGGGAAACTACATCTCATCAATGGGCTGTCTACACAAACGACGTGCCACTTTTGTTTATAAAACTGTCCACTTCTAACTCTCAACGAATATTTCGATACGAGAAGTGCACCTCAGAGACGTCGCCTCTTGCACTTGATAAATAACTCATCCACTCGAACTTTGAGTATCTTGAGTAGCAAATTAATGATTTCTCAATGTTATTTCAAGGGATTTCGCGTAAGACACGAGGGACGATGCGAGTTTAAAATTTCCCATTGTTCAGTGAGATAATACAGACATTTACGTTCCGCGCGAAGGATTCGATAAATCCGAAGGATAGTGCAATGTAGATGTTACATTTCCAGACCGCTGACGCGGTGCTTAACATTAGCCAATTAACGACGTGAGTAATCATAAGCGAGACGAGTGTCCTGGGAATCGCACGGGCCTTACTACCGGCTAGAGTAATGAATTGACAAATAATGCACGGCCGGATAGCAAGATAAGCAGCCGTCACAACATAACTGTATCGATAATCGCATCTCGGTCGTGTAATGTCAGCCGGCGAGCGGTAGCCGGGCCCGGGGCGGCGAGCACCGGCCCGCGCCTGTAATTGCCTCTACGAATCTCTTATCGTTAGTTTTCACACGCTCTTTTCACAGTTTCGCTGATATGGACTTGTAAAACTAAGTAGCGCAATAATCGTAAAGAGCGTAGCCGAGAGCGGCGGTAATGGTAATGTAAACAAAAGCACAGGACGAGACATTAGGAGTGTGCCCACCTATTATCCGAGAGCATGTGCCACGCATCTGTCGACAGCGCTTCCTGAGAGCCACGACGCCTGTTACATCATAAATCGAACCTTCCGGACCATCTTCCTGATATTTTTTATCATGTTCAAGCCCTACGACGACGAAAGATGAAGTGTAAACTAAAAAATTCCCTGACTTCCCTCGGAGGTGTATTTTTTAGCATCCAGTAAGTAAACAATGCCGCGGCCCGTTAGTGTGGACCAGGTGCGGCTCGGCCGCCTCGGGCGCTACACAAAAGATTTCGGTGAAGGAGCGAGCGACAACATCAGAATTGCCAGAGACCATTGTAGTATACTTATTTGTTTAGCACCAGAATCTCATTCTTCATCGCCGTGAGCAAGCGACACTCAATGCAGCCGAGTGTTTATCTATGATATATTGGATTCTCGGAGTCGTGTGTCGCCATTCTTCAACGTCTTGTGCATAAAAATTAAATGCACCCAAGGGTAGCTCGCGACAATGAATTAGTTACGTGCAATGGCCGCTTTCTAAGCCAATGCAGCTGTTCAATTTGGATATTAGATAAAAAACCGAATGTGATTTAATTAAGCATTAGCCCGGTGAGTCGATAGTGAGTGAACACAAACGGCGTGCGTGTAACCTGTTATTATGGTTGATTAGATTTCTGTTGGTAACATTTCTCGGTAGTGAAGCGGCGCCGCCCATCGCTCCCGAGCCGTATTAAAAATATACCCGTCCTCTAAGCTATCCACTTCGGACGCTAATGATTTTCGGTAAACCGGCCCGTAGACACACCTCGCGGTATCTCTAAATCTCCTAAGTAAATCACCGGGGTTTTTTTTGTTAGTCGGTCAGGAGTAGTAATTATGTCGGTCAGTGCAGCGGTATGAAAATCTAATTAAGAAATGGGCGTCTCCGGTCAGTTTTCGCGTCCGCCATTTTGATAAATTTGAAAATCGGATAGTGGGTGCGTTCGTTTTAGATTCGGCGGGTACAGTCGAGTGTTTTGTTTTTTCGTGTAGCGATGTAGCAGGAGTTGGGTATCGATGCACGCGGCGTATTATCACGATGATGTATTTACGACCCGGACGGTTACAATTCATTCTGAATCGTTTTTTCGGTCACGCCACGTCGCATGTAAGACATAAACTGTCGATTCTTTATTGGGCGTTTAGGCTCCTCGTGATATCAAACGGAACGAGCAAAACTTATCCAATCGGTTATTATAAATGATAAATATCTGAAATTATGTTTGAGCACATGGCAGCGGTTTAAATGAAATTTGTGGTTACAGTGGCGTGTCAAACTCGAATGTTATTATCCAAACAATATACAACTAAGTAGGTAACCAATTTGCCTATATTCCGTAAGTAATTTTCATAGCGCGACGTCTAGGTGCCGGTCAACGGCCATCGGAATACATTAGAACATTTCTACTAAATTTTCGTCCTACAGAAGGCTGAGTTTATTAGAATAGCGCGCGCATTGCGAAGCGAATCACGCGCATCGCCGCGTGCTTTGAACACCAATCGTCCACACCATGGGAACATTTTTGTCTTCCACGATATGATAATATGAGCATTCAAATATACATACTGTCCGTTAAATGCACGATAAACACCCAGAATTACAGTGAAACCTGAATGTGAGTGAGTCGTGACCGACGTGATTTGAATTTTACAAGGCGGACGAAGATTTTCATGACCCTTTTTATCATAATCGTAGAGTAAGGAGAACGGAAAGTAACTCACCATCAGATCTCGACGTCTCGTTGGTGTCGTGCCACGCTTCCACTATAAGCGAGAATGTGCCCTGGAAAATAAATATACACGTTATTATTGAATTACAAACACAGGAACAAGATAAGCATTAAGATATCTACCAGTCGAATCGATGGACGAAGTGAAACTCAAATTGTACAAACTTATTAGCCATCGCGTTACGAAACACATTACCATCTATTTTACACCACTTGTCGTGTAAACTTAACTTTCACGTACAATTTCATTCAATCCGTTCACTCATTCAAACATTCGTACTTAAGTATTGTATGTAAAACAAACGGTTTACTTATTACCCACGCCTCATCCGCGCGACGTACCAAAATAATCAATGTACCTACATCATCTTCAGACCCGAGACCTTTAAATATGGGCGCGGCAGTTGAGTATTTCAAATATTTCCTTTACTTTACGACAATGTTAATAGCGGACGAGTGTAAATTAACAACATGATAGACAGGTGAACCCAGGAGCAGATGGCAGCGAAATTGTTTCAATATCATGCTAAAAATAATACAAACGCAATAAGGCAATGACGCTGGCTCGCTTTGCCGCTTAACGAGCGCACTGGCTCTGCCGACAGCGGACGGGATCGTGTTAAATGTACATTCATAAAAAATACGAACGAGTACGTATCTGATACCGAGCTATTGACACTAGTCCATGTTTACATAAGGAGGCGAAACGGCAGTCGAAAATCGATTAAAAACTTGATAACGGTGCGTGTCAACAGCTTTAAGGCGCCTGCGACGGAACTTATCAATGGGTTTTTGTCATGTTTCGTTCATGCAAAAATGTACATGAGTATCGGTTTATAAAATTTCTCCCACCGCGGTCGGAACCGGTCGCCGGTCATAAAACACTCGATCCCGCCGAGCGCACCAACCAGTGATCCCGACCTTTACTTCTCTAATCGCTGTTTAATTACACTACGGATGTGAGTTATCGATGAACAATTTTCGGTTGGATATTGAAACAAAAATACAGTGTTATTGCAGATTAATTCGCTGTTAAACTAGCAACACAAATAAAACAGTTGTGAGAATAAAAGTCGTTCAAACGTCGAAGGCGAGTGGAAACGCGACCCAGTTCTATGACACACACATTGAACGAATTCAAAACGTCTTGAACTGGTGTTCAATGTGTTTATCAGTTGTAAAACTTTGTTGTGAACTTTACGTGCTGTTTACTGTTGATTTAGTCTCAATTCTAAAGTACGTAAATCAATATGTTTTTAGAAAAACGATTAAATGGGAATAAAAAAGTAAAAAGATTTTTTAAGCACTATGAAAGTCTTAGACGCTATAAAAGACGAAGACGGACGCAGGGAATCTGTGAAGCATTATAATTACAATAAGCATGTGACGGGTCGCATGCGCAGCTGCGCCCGCGCCGGATACGAAGGGTCACCGCTTAACTAATACCTCATTTGATCACCACCACCTACTTTAACGAGTGATTCAGTTTTTCCTGACAGATGTCGCCCGTCTTCAATTAAGCTCTATGAATGAAAACACTATTTGCATGTACGAACAATAGCTCTATTTGCATAGGAACTGATACCCGCGTCTCTAACGAACAATGATTATTGTCGACTGATGGAAATCAATACGAGAAATCCGAGGTTTCACAACGCACGACAACGCATCACAAAAAGCGAGCGCTTTTTCCAACACTTTTTAAAAGATGAGATATCAATTAAACTTTCGTTTCGTCCACGGTTTTGACGAATTTATAATAAGTTACGTTAAATAGTTAGACAATACAAGCGGACGTGTTATCGCCTCTCTCTGAATACTAAACGGCCCAGCCCGGCGACCGAACGAATTTGAGCCTTAATTTATACAAAATTACCATTATTAGTGTTTGAAAAGTCGATTTATAGTAAATACTGTGTCAATATAAGGAGCGAAAGACAGTTGTCAAAATAGTTTATTATGATTTGTGTTGCGTGCACCCGATCAAATACGGCAAGTAGTAGTATACGGCGTATTGATTTGTTAATCGAGTATGGAGAACGCATTTCGGTCAGCTGTGGCCGGTCGTAAGTATATGCCGGTTCCCACGACACTGACTCTCGAGCCAGCCCATAAAAAGCGGCCGACGTAAGCGTACGTGTGCAGGTAGCCTTTATAAACGTGTCGAGCTGGCGATACCGTATACTTATACAACAAGTCGTTGAGACTTGTTGCCTAGACTCTGGCGGCAATTAAGGAAACGAATTAGTCCGTGTATATCCCGCTTTATTTATGAAAATGCTAATTTGACCGTCGCTCGTCACAATTCGATGCAGTTTACGTTCCAATTCTGAAATATTGAAGCAACACTGGCCATCAGCGACGCGTTAATTACCCCTCACCGTTCCGAATTCAAACGTGTTCTTTTTAATTTTTATTATTTTAAACATAATATCGGACTGAGATCGCAGCGTATCGAGACACATTAATTTTATCCCTCGAAAGCGATGCGTTAAATTGTATTACAGACATGAACGGACGGATAGACTGATACCACGGTATGAATGCTAGGGAATTATTTGATAATCGTTTTATGGGGGTGCCTAAAGAGGCTTCCATATCGGAGCTCGTTTTAACGTTATTTCGTTATTAATTAAGGAATCCAACGAAAGGATACGTGGGAACGGACCCGAACTTTTGTGATTCTTGTTTGTTAGCGCCATGTGTTTGGGATTTTAAGAACAAAAGGTATAATCAGGTGTCCGGTCGAAAGGACCTCTCTTTGGGCCACGTGTTTTGGCCACTATTGTTCTGTTTATTGTTAAGCGATATTAAGCCATTCAAAATGGCAACAGATGTTTTTCTTGTTTGTGGGTTTTGGTTACAGCTTATTATTAAGTTTACGATAAACAAAAGCGATTAGAAGTAAATACAAGGTTCTTATAGCAGTTCTCAGCGTAAACTGTTCTAGGTAGCGTCTCAAATAAAATGGAACAAGGTCATACTACCATCGGTTTCGGTCAATAGTGGTACAATATCGGAAGTATTTATATAAAACATCACAAAAAGACATTACCGTAGTTCGCTTTCGAGTATCGTTTCGACACGAGAAAATATTTGGAACACAAACACCCGGGCAAGTGGAAGAGTCGTGATTTCATATTTCACACTTTGCCAGTGTGGTAACATCGCTTTGGACAGGTTTTTTTTTTCACTTATACCCCGACAAAGTTGTGGTTCGGCCGGCATCTCAAAATCGATTGTTAACGCGCCGCAATAAGGTTTGGTATTCGACGTAAGACCGAATCGATTTGTAAATCGAATGTTGTCGTTTGTTGATATGTAGACAGACCCAAGAGTTGCCTCGTACAATACGTCAAATTAAAAAAGATATGCAAATTTAAGTCTGTCCGATAAATATGGAACGCGTAACTTGTTTTATTATTAAAAGCGTTGCGAGCGCATTTATTTATTAATGCTTTTAATTAACTTTATCTCCTTCTATTTTGGCAGCGACGAGTGCAAGGTGCGTTGACCCGATGAATCATAATTTTTATACCGATTTAGGAGGCTTTCTTGTGTAATAAAAAGACTGCAAATGTTTTTAAGATTGTGTAATTTACACCGTGTGAACGGGAGACTTCCTGTACAAATATTCTCTAACAAAAAATTCAGGTCGACAGTTTATTGGCGACATGGAGTACATATACATGCATTCTCTTAGAATGTTAAGCAGTTTCGTGTTAAACACAAGTAACTGAGCGAGGCAGTGAGCCTCTCTATTGCGCTATGGAATCGCGTTGACTCAACTATGTTTCTATTATACCTGTAAAACGTACTTTCCAACGCAGCCGGTTAATCCTTGTTGGTACGCGCACGTCTGCGCAAGCGCATATAGACAAAAGCGAGACGTTCTCAAAGCAACAGCGACCTCGTGGCTCATGTGAACCTACCAAGTTCCAAATTCAAATTGTTTAAAGAGAGAAATCCTTTGTTTGCGTTCGAAAATGGTATGCTTAAAATTAAGAGGTACATCAAAATAGGTTTGTTTCTACTTATGTAAAATAATATTATTTTGTTTGTTTTTTACGAAGCAATACATACCATTCTAATGTTATAAAGAGTTTTGGAACTGTTCCAAGAAACTAACACAAGATTTATGATTTTATACTTAACGTGTGAATCCATAAACATTTTAGTGTTAAACTGTCAAAATTATGTATCTGGACATTTGTATTTATATTGTCCTTGTACATTGGTGTTTGTTTAACATAATGTATCTTTTAATGGAACAGAAATAGCTGGCAAAATGCATATTTTTAAATGTATTCGTGGCGTACAAGGCTTGTTATTATGGGAAGAATGTATGAATGGCAATTCTTTTATCTTAAAGAAGTGTACTAAATTGGTATCGGCCATACATTTTCAAATAAAATTAATGAAGGCACCGCTCATAAAACCAATATGAATACAAACTGCAAAAAGTTCACGAGATTATTTTCATTTCATTTACAACGCGTCAACTAACTAATATTTTATATCCAGGTACGACATAATATGTTCAACCAATTAAAACCGTTAAACATTTTCACACGCCAATCATAAATAATAACCATTAAATTGATGCTATAATAAAGTTCCAGTGTTGCCCACTAAAACCGAGAAAGTAAACATCTATGTGACCACACTCGAAAAATTAACCAACTGTTTAAAGTACATTATGGAAGGATTAATTACCCAAGCTAGCTTTACCGGGAAACATTAAAAAGTTGAAAACCCAGTCGTAACTTAGACGAAATGTTATACTTTATATCTGTGATTATTTTACGAAACGCAGCTAGGAAACATTAAGGCGGAGGTAACAACTTTTTTTTACCGCTTACGACCGGTCGAGTCCGTATACGACACACGAAATAAGTCAGACATTAAAAATTTATTGCCCTCAATTACAATCATCGCGAAAAAAGACACTGGCAGAAAGAATTCGGGACTTTGAATCGGGGCCGAAGTGAAAAAGGTTACCCTTAATTTTCACATGGCATCGGCGGTATTCGGCGACGGACGGGACCTTAGCCCGCCGCTAAAGAATTCCAAAAATGAAAATGTCGGCCATAAACAACGGAACGATTTGAATGAAGCATAAGAATTAAAAAATAAAGAATCAAGTTAACAAATTTTGTGAGACATCCACGCTTGGCCTCCGCTCTCTTCGGTGATCTGATAACATCCTGAGAAGGGTACGCCGATGAAACCGAAACCGCACTTAAAACAAACAATCTCCTGATCGGCTCATCCGGATTTTATCCGAGAATGACGCGCACAGCCTCCTCACACAAGTTTAGACATGATCTGTATATTGATATTAAGTTGTTTTTTTTACTAATCTACTTTGCATAAGCCAGCAGTAAAGCTAGACGCCGATGAGTAATATTTGTAATATTACCTATAATAGGAAAGTTTATATTCTATACACGATAATCGTATGGAAATAAAGTATACATGTGCCAAAAGTGATCGGATCGCAACCGTGCGAACATTGACAAATTATTGCGCGTTCTGAGAAGTCAATGTTGGGGAGAGCAGATGTAATCAGGGCTTACGGTACGATTTCTGACAAATGCAAGACATTCGGTCATTCTGATTTGCAAGTTTAGCTCGCGGTGGTTCCCAGCCTATGATCGGCCTTTGACACGTCCATAAATTCGTCGAAGTATGTGTACGTACGTAAGTACCGGCGCTCCTCCCATACTAAATAATGGCGAAGATTTATTCGCGAGGTTGCGGATACGAATGGAGCATGTGAGCAGCTCGCACTGCGACTCACAATTCCTAGAACCTGCGCGCGTGTGATGAATAAAGTCAGGAACGCGAGGAATTCCATCATTGCAGATTTGAGGGCTCCTTGCCCTACCACTACGTGGGAACAGAACACACCCGCGCTGATGCCGCCGTCGACCAATAAGAATGGAACGCGACCGATCGCCTAAAACGGACGCGGAATTATTTTAGAACGCGACTCAGACTAGGCTATATAAATAGAATTTGAATGTTGATTGACATCGCTCAATTAGGTATTTAATCCGCGTACATATTTGTCATTTATAAAAAATAGAGACGCGCAAATTACTTTTTGGCTACCATAATAAATCGGCCGCTTTGAACAATTTTATTGGAGGCAGTAAAACGTCAGAATTTGACCGTAAACGAGCGTTCATTTGAAAAAGGAGTGTTTTCTTTGCGCTCGCTCGGAGGCGCGCTGTAATAACAAGGCCGGTTAAGTTTTATTGTCTATTCATTCTGATGAGCTTATTCCTTTATCTCTTGAATGACTAATCATTATTTCGATGGCTAGTTTTCTAATATTGTTGAGGTGATGTTATTTCAGCACGGGAAATAATTGTGACTCGGTAACATGTATTGTACGTTTAGTTTATTTAGGCGGATCAGCTAGAAAACCCGAGACCGGTTAATTGATAGGTTGCTGAATACCTGTGCACTGGCTGCGAACAATGCAACCTGACTAATTATCCACGCTCCGATTGTTTAAATTTGAAACTTATGAAATCGCGTTACAAGTTGGATTGTAATGGCGCGCTCATATTGCTCGCAGTTACGCGCTCAGACTACTTTTACGTGGAATTTCTTTCGCGATGCTTTTTTGTTTAACTTTAATTGCCGCTCGTCGGAAAGGAGAGAGATAAAAGACGATGTCGAAGAGGGAACAGCATCGAATGAGGCATTCCATAGCTTCGGTAGACTTTATTAAAAGAAGCGGATGTAGGGGTAAGTATTTTAAGAGGATCCCGACGCGAGCGGATTGAAATAAAGGAAATTATTAAGAGCTCTCTCCGCGGTAAAAAACTCAGTAGACGGAAGTTACTCCAACTATGGTTTTATAAAGCGTCCGACGCTCATATAGAGTTACATTATATTATGTAGTAATAAGTCGATGATGCGTGCTAAGGTTTTACGTTTTTCGAAGTGGAAACTTATATAAGCGGATCGTCGGGCGAATAATAATGCGGGGCGCGTAACCGATTACGATTCTAACGTAATTACATTCGATTTGAGGCACAAGTTTAGTCGAGGTGTGAGTTTTTACGGGACGCGCGATGGATCGTCAATTACTTTCTAATGTGTAAGCCGCTATCAGGAGCAAAAAACGGCTGAGTTCACACGCGACAATGGATTAAGAACGGCATTCGAACGACGCCGCGTGCGTTACCGTACTATTGTTTTGAAATTCGAATCGAACCTGACGTCACTAAAACGTTAATTTCTGAGAATGGTGCACCTGTACTTTAGTTTAAAAATAATAATAAATACTTAAGTAAGTATAATAATATGTACATGCATCACTTGTGAAGGCACGCCGAGATACTTAACAGAAGAATTTTCATACTTTCATTTAAACGGAGCTATTTGGAGCGTGAAACTATTTTACGAAACATGCAAAATAAGTAACAATCTCTAGAATTAGTTACGCCGTTGCTTAGTCTACTTGTACCACAATAAAGACGTGTGTTTCTTCACTTAACGACACAAATACATTAATCAGGTGTAGAGCGAGCCTTATGTTCAAGTTCGTTTAAAAAAAATGTACAGATACTTAACAATGTTACGTAGACGTTTAGTTGATTCCATACAAGTTAATGACTTCCATACTCCATACAAAGATCCCCCACAGTGAACTTTTCGCTCTGTTGACTGTAGAAAAGGTTGTATAAAAAGTAAATATGACCATTTAAGTTGGTGTTTTAATTAACCTTAATTAAGTTAAATCACTGGCACAAGTCTCACGGTAACAAATAACTAGACTATCATTTATGTTCCACATGTGAGGAGACTTCTTCCGGAATATGAGAACCACACATGGCCTTTTATCGCGGTGACCGTCAAAATGACGACATAATTAATTATTTAACGAACTTTTTAATTACCGCTATTAAGTTTGAAATTTACCTTTATCAAGTGTTTCAATTTGTATACGATTTTCAGAATTACCTACATGTTTATAACGTTTTTTTTTCGATCAAGGGTTCATATTTGCTATGCAATCATTGAATTCTGTTTACTTGTATTCTTCATACATACTATAAAACTATTCGAAATACTAACAAGCACACGTATTGTAGGGAAACGACTGCAAATTATCCAACGTTAATGTCCTAAAAACAATTCTAATTTATTATTTCCTTCTTACTGCTCACGAGTACCTAGATACTAACATTCCTTATCACGAAACTAAAAGAAACTCGTTATTTTTATTCAAGGTGTTATTAAAGGAATAGATAACTTTGCTAATTAAAAAATACAGGGCTAGGGCCGAGGCCTCCCTTGTGTAAATACAGCTATTTTTAATTATAAACCTTCAAATAATTATTTTAATTTTAGTTATTTGTCGCTATTTACAACTACTGTTCACACGCGAAGAATACTTGAGATAGAATGTTGATAAATGTACGAACAAATAACTAGACTTTTTTAGATTTCCTTTTCGTTCGAGTTAAGTTTGTGTGGGTTGCAATAGTAGGGGTCTTCGCAATCCCTGTGGGAAAGTGACTTGCGAAATATTTCTGCATTATGATCCGATGACAGCGAAATATTATTGCACTTCCTTTCTGCAGCTTACTTTTTAAACGTGTGACACAGTATAGAGATTTATCAAGTTTATTGTAGTACAACAATAGATGATTGACTGACGATTAAGATAAAACACAATGCCGACTATGAGTACACGCAACACGGATCTATGAATCCATAAAAAGTATAGTTCACGGTCAGTGCAGCGTAATGAGGTGCGCGCGCGCTGGTCCCCGGCGCATGCGCGGAAGTACACTCTGACATTTGCGCTCTCTCCGCAAAGCATAGCAGGTGATTCTGGTCAAATGTTCAATTGCATAAGCGCAACATTTTTTCGCATTAAAACGGCAAAGGATAACGGTTGTGTGGCGCGTTGTTGAATGGGTCCTTCCATGCCGTGGGGTGTAAACACCCCTGGCATTAAGGGCAAGTATCGTTGACCTTTCCTCCTATCCACGATGCATTAAGCCCGCTCTCGCTACGTGCGAAGACTCGCTCATAATCCGGTCCTCACCTCTTTGACATCCGGAGAATCTAACGGGCCTCGAAGTGCGCATTACGATATAAAACTTGTGATTTACAAACACAAATTGTTTGAGAGTGAAATAAATGAAATCTCGCCGCCGCGGCTCTGTGGACCGGCTGAATACAAATGAGATTTCTTTTCGGAGTAAGCCATCTCTTTATTTAAACGCTGCATGATAAATCGTTTCTATGCGTCGTTAACGCGCGCCGCTTTACTTATAATTTCACTGTTCGATGTTGTCAGTAATATTAATATGCTCATGACCTATTATCGGGTGGGTCAAATCTCCTTACGGCTCTAGTACCGATTTATTTCACAAGGGATCAGATAAAGTTCGGATGCAGTTGCGTTTAAAATTACTCTGGCGGGGTTGTATTACAGCGAGGCCGTTAGCAACAGCGCTAGATGCTAGTTTCAAAATGTAAGGATGGTCATCGACACTCCGATAAGTAAATTAAATGTCAAATTGGAAAATCAAGCGGGTGTTCGCGTCTCGGCGCGGAGCCCGTTCACCTGCCGGGCCGGTCACGAAGCCAGCCTGCGGAACGTACCATATACTAACACATTACGCGGTATGTATTTATTCGTGCGCGCGATATGCCTCGTAAAACAGGCGCTTCTCTGGCCGTCGATGACCTCATTGTGAGAAAAAATCCAAGTTAACTTCAACTAATAATACTAGGGGCAGATTGTGTTATTTAAATGTGATGCATCCAACTGTAACAGTATCGGTACGCGGCGATGCGTACGGCCAGCGTGGCGCATATCCTTAGGATTTTAGATTTAGCGGCATATGGAATCGCGACATATGGATGACACAAATGTGCGACTAGAGTAAGATAAACTGCATATGGCGTAGACTCGACACAACGTCAACGGCAAGCTTAACCTGTCACTTATGAAATTTGATAGATTAAACCATTCTGCGGGCCGCTTTCGCTCAATTGATCGCATGTCAGCATGCCTCGCAATAGAGAGCTCTATGTGAATTTAAACAGGAAGTTTCAATTTAGCGCCAATTCATTTGGAATGATAGTGGCAGTTACCGGACGCACATCCACTATCCGAAAAAAGTTTTAAATTTCGTCTATGCTTAGTCGGTCTACCTGCAGTTTCGTTTAGTTACCAAATGTCACGTTTTCTCCAGATGGTCAGAGCTTGTGCAAGCGGCCGAGCTTAGGAGCGATTGTTTGTTTAAACATTACGAGACGGTACGACATTTGAAGCGGGCCGCTAAATAAAATACAAATAGCACTCGAAACCTCTAGGTCCACACGCGGCCTGTGTAAACCATAGACAATTGACGCCAGCGAAATAACCGTAACTAAGGTCCAATTAAGACGTCCGTTATCCTTGGAATCGAGATAGATCTAAGCAAGATCTGTAAATAAATAACATGTAATTACAATATCGAATCACGATCCCGACTGGCCTCTGCGCTCTAATCGCCGGTGAAGATGAGAACGCAGCCACGACGAAGGTTAACCGACTACATCTAATAACATACGACTGCCCGTACAGAGAGCGACTTCATAATTAATTAAAAATGAACCATTGAACGCTGTAATCCTCCCACGCGGCCGCTCGTTAAACCATCAAGTATTCTTATCGTCATCGCTTCTGTCAAATTTGAATATAGAATCCCTTAATTTCTTTTTTACTATTATTTACTGGGAATGAGATGGCTCGCAGTGGTCTCCGCGTGGATTATTGGAATTTGAACGTTGGTAACATCCACGGCGTTGATTTATTGATGTAGGGTTGCTACTTAATGCTTCTTTTACGACGTATTGATTTTACTGTTGCCTACAAAATTAATGAGGTGTTGTTTTGTTTACGAAACGACAATACGATTACGGAGTACAAAAGATTTATTTTAAGATACTCACCGGCCATGTGAAGTCGAAGGGGAACACGATAGGATTGCTAAATCCTTCCACGTGCAGATTGGGCACATCCAATGAGTTGCCGCCCAACACAGGCGTTGTGATATCACCGAAGGTACACGGTGACGTTGTGTCGATGTTAGCTTGATAAATCTTGAGGCACACTCGGAATTTAGTCCTGCACGGCGCCAAACACGGCGCGTCACTATTTGAGGAACCATCACAGCACTGCCCACTACTTAACCTACCCAATGAGTTCGTAAAACTTTTTATCCTAAGTTCGAAGGAACCAGACGTCAGCACCTGGAAAGAGAAAACAAACAATGTAAGTTACTTATGTCAGAAATGAAAGCAAAGTCATAGATTTGGTAAGTCAATATATCAGTTACAATGCGACAACATAAACAAACAGGCAATACAGCTTTCGTCGCCCCAAAGATGTAATCCTCAAACAAACTATTTGCACAACTGTCCATGCGATCGATCCCGTTGAGACATTAACGGTTTTACTGGACACAATTATGTAGGTCGTTCAAAAATGGGGTTGTTGTAACAACGCGTGTGGGGTGAAAACGGTGACACCCCTATGAATCGAATTTCGAACGTTAGTGACGTAACAATACACTTTTTTTGTAAATCGAATCGACATTATTGGTGCCCCCTGCTTTGTTTTAAACGATTATAGTTTAGACTACCGATTTTGTTGAAAAACTTGGATATTTTAAAATGCGATGATAGATAAGTAGCCGTCATCGTAACGACTTGAATTCCCCTGTGTTTTTTTTTAGTATGAATAATAATAACCCGTTTTTGTCGCCCTCCGGGGTGCTCAACCCTTGTATTAATGAAAGAATGCAGTTGGTTGCAGCGTATATGTAGGGTCAGAAATTTTTAAGACTAATGCTTTAGTGAGCGAGTGCGCACGTTAGCATTTTAAGAGCTTATTATTTTTACACGGTATACAAGAATTAGCGGGTAGTAAGTCGCTCACATTACATGGGTTGGTTTCTGAGAAAAGCGGAAAGCTTATAAACTGCAGCAGTTTAAAAAATAATCATATGATATTTAAAGGTACAAGAGTTAAGTCAAAAGCTATCCTGTTTTATATGGCATCGGAAGGAAGTGGTACGTATTAAGTTATGGCGGCCATGTCTTGGCAAATCATTACCGGCAGCTAATACTATGTTGCGCGCGCGCATGTATAAACTTTATGAAATAAAAAGTAGAATCATTTCCGCTTTCGTTCTAATTGATTATTTATTTAGTTGACTATATTAGAATAATAAATAACATTCATAAAAAATTGTATGGCTCCTATTAAATCTTGTCGTGTTTGGAATAATTAAATAGACTTGTTAATGACGGGGAATGTTTTACTAAACACTTTTTAAATATTATCATTATCAAAAGTAAACAAATTAAATAAATATATTTTTAGACATACCTTCATCTTATTAATGGCTTTAGCATACATTAATGTTGATTCAAGTTTAACATATTTTTATGGTAAAACATAATTAAGTTCATCAAACTTGAGCACAGCGAATATTAAATGGTTTATTACAACCACTAACTCCACTAATTAGTTTCCCACGAAGTTATGACCTTCAGTTGAAATTGTCAAAAGATAAAAAAAATACAAAGAACAATGATCCATTGAAAGTTGACTCTTATCTAATACAGACTGTGTATCTATCGTGATGTCAAAATTCAGCCCCCGTTTAAACAAAACTGGTGTAAAAAAATACACCAGATTTCTACCAACTTCCTGCGTGTACGACAGGGGTTAATATCTACGTGGATCAGCGCGAAACGATCCACCCTCTCTGTCTAACACCTGATAAGGAAAGAGGATGGAAAACCTTCACTTCACACATCCACGTGGTTGTCAGGTAGGAGCGGAACCAAAAAAATACAGTAAAAAAGATATGCAGCACCACTCTAAACATCCCCTTTTTTGTTGATCTATTGTTTATAAAACGAGTTATAGTAGCAGAGTTTGATGAATTGTGGCTTACCGTTTGTTAAAAAATATGTAACAATATAAATTATGGATAGGTTTTTGATCCAAATATTACGGTAAATAAAAAAGTTGGTTCAGTAACGGGCGGGAAGCGAGCGGTCAGCGTGAGCGCTAGCCTGGGGCTGTCAACACACCAACAATTAAATAATACTTACCGGACTACCGAATAAGTTATGTTTTATTATGTCTTCGGGCGGATTTGACGCGATGACTGTCTGATTGATGTTGTTTAGAGAACATTTTAAAAGGCGCTAAGCTTTATGGTCAATTTAACGCTACCCGTATTTATCTATAAGTTTATCGAATCTATATTTGAACTCAACGATTAAACAATAAATTGCAGCACTATATTCGATTTATAAATGTTTATCGAGTAACAACGGTACCAACTTGTACAAGTTGCATCAGTTATTGTACGAACTCGCCATATTGGATGTGTGTCAGTAATCAATTACTAGAGTGTCTAATTTATTTAACATACCATTACAAGTTAATGCATTCGATGGTAGTCGTGAAGACGTGAACATCAAATATTTTTTTATATATTGAAAGGAAAGTACTGGCACGTAACATTAATTGCGGCGAGAGAAGCATCAACCAAACCATCCAAATTGATTTGAATACCTAATCGTTGATCTCGCAATAACGTTTCAGTTAATATATCGAGTTACATTAATTCTTTTTTATTTTAATTGCTGTAGAATCACGATCCAGACATATTTTCAAACAAAATTACTGAGTCAATGATTTATTGAACACTTATTAAGCGGATGCGAGTAGACTACCTTTTAGTTTTGGATCAAGTGTTTTATAAAGTAACTTACTTTGAGAGATAATAAGAAGTAATAATGTGAACGCTCTTGTATGTAAGTAAGGCAACAGAGTAAACACTCGTTCAGGCAGGTTGAACGTAGTCTAAAAATAACACAAATAATGAAACACAGGGGAATGTTTTTCATCTCTCCCGTTATACACACGCGAAATGTGTTAAAATAAACACCAAAACAGAGTCTTTTAATAGAGCGACGATGTGGCCAGTGCATCAATTCGCAATGTCCAATTTAATTTTGGAATCATCGAGTATGATTTATTTTTTCATTTAGTTTTTTAGAGTACGTTTTCTACACATGCTATAAAGATGTCCCGTTTAAAAATAGAACGTCGGGCGCGAGATCGAATTAATTGCACATGGAAAAAACTATAATATTTGTCCTCCAGCAGCTGATGAATGAACGCTGTTACTAATTGGTTTTCTGACCTGACTTTTCACAGAAGTTAGTTCAATGTTGGTATTGTGTCGAGGGGGACGCGACGGCTTCGTTCACAAAGGGCGTTCCATTTCATGGAACGTCTTTAGAAGAAAATAAACGGCGTCTTTTATAAAACGTACCGATATTTAGTCGCGCGACAAATGTTGCGATCTCCTTTGTGTCGATTTTGCTGGCAGCTGTACCGGCACAAAAGAAACATACGATCTAAGTCTGGAATTTGAAATTAACGGAAAATCATGAGCGTGGAACGTAATAGGCCCCGTAGATTGCCTGGAACGTATATGGAAAGCGCATAATAAGGTATTTTGCGGTTATTTAAGCGTGTTGCACAAGCGAATTGAGATTTCGTGCGTTGGTGTACTGAGCGCTATGATCGGAGTCGTGTACTTTCTTATATCGTAAACCAGATCTTCTTGCTTGAATTGTTATTGGGATTATACGTGTGAACCTCTCACTGTGAAGATTGAATACGGAACTTATTTAAATTCTTTTAAGTATAACCTTTTTGTTCAATCGCCGAAAAAGTTATTTAACATCACCTTATACGTAATACGTTTTAAATATATAATTATGATTGTTTGAAGTTATGTAGTGTATTGGCTTTATTAAGAATATCTAAGTATGGTAGATTGACGCCAGTATGTTGCGCCGAGGACGGCATGAGATTATTTTCAATGCGATCATCCATTGCACATCGTAATTCGTTGCAACGTTATGAAACGGTATTATACAGTCGACCACAGTTCCGTTTGGTTACCATTTAAGTACATAAGAAGATTTAGACGCAGTTACGAAATAACGAGCATGTAATCTTATTCTCATTACGAGTTTACTTAATTATTTCTTAATTGACTCCCACTGTAATAACTTATTTGCTTCATCAAAATGAATTGAGTATTCATAACTGTCAACTTAGAACCTTAACTTTCAACCCACGTAGAATAGACCCCGACTCATCTCTTTGCTATGCCTGAAGCATTGTGCAACCTACACCGTGTTGCCAGCATCGCTGACACATTTACCTAATTCGGAATTTAATAATTTGCACTGACAACACTAAACAATAGAACCTTAAATTAGAAGGTTACCGGCTGAATTACGCGGCATCCGATAAATTACGAAATTTGAAAACGAATGAGTGCCCTACCAAGAGCGTTGCGCACTGATTCCGAAATAGGGTTGAATTATTTGCAAATACATTTATGGCTATGGTTTATCGCAAAGCACATCATTTAGTATCGTTTGATAATTTCGCACAAGAAAGCTAAGCAATGCGTCTGTTTATAAATAATACATAATATTGACTTCCCCCAGGATCCAGTTTGGTTACATTGCGTAATCTGATCAATGGTCCTGGCGGCCATGTTGGTTTTTTCATGAATGTCACTGGGAATCAATTAAACGTTCAGTCGGGATTGAAACACAAAAAGTTATAAATTTTAATGGCAGTACATATCGGTAATGAGCGTCTGTTTGACAGTACCCTACTATGTTATGGCATAATTAATTCGAATTTTTTGACAAACCTGTGGCAAGTGGGTTAAAGTTGCAGATTGCTTGTTACAATGTAGATATCGAATGACGCACGCGCCATACAATCGGTCATTACACACTCATCACAATGAGACGAAAACTTAAAATTTCACATAGTTAAGCTGTTAAAAACCGACGATTATAGGTAGGTATTTCGTATAAAGTCTCATATAATTGAGTCGGTTCTCATAGAACAAAAACCATTTTTGGACAATGGACGAAATTATAACAGGGTTAGAAACCTACCGTTAAGGAATTTCACATACTTAAAGTTATTGCTACTAACATGACATATGACGATTAATTATTATTGTGCTTTTGTTAAAATGCTGTGTGAGTCTTTGTAATGGGAGTCTGGCGCAGCAGGTGAGTTTATCAAAAGTCATTTACAAAATTGTTGGGAAATCGCATGGAAACTGTAGTTAGATACTATCAGCTTTTTCTGCACATAAAATGAATCTGGTAACACAATATTACGAAGTAAACCTACCGTTACAAGAATATAGGAGTATTGAAATTACGACCTAACTATTTTTATTAGAAATAGTTCAACTAACTCGCTGTTAGTTTTTTCTCGTCTGGCATTAAATATCTAATGGTATTAAATTCTACATTTCCTTCTAACGCACGTAATTAAAATTTATTTAGCAAGGTTCGTTATACCTGCTTAATTACTTGTAATACGATTTGTGTGGCCGGTTACGTATGATAACAAACTCAAAAGTATGAATTGAACTTTAAATCAACATGTCAGGATGGCAATTAGAATTCGTGTGCCGAGTCAATTATAAAAAAAAAACATATGTCAGCATTTAAGAGTTGCCATTGAAAAGTGCACCTGCTCTTGTAATTTAGTTGGAGATATCACTATCAAAATTTTACTTCCTTTTATGTTTAAAAGAGTTTGCTTGTAATGCTTTAGTAGCAAACTTAGTTTCTAAAACCTTTTAATACTAAAAATAGACAAGTGCAACACACAGACACACCTAAATTGAAATATATATATCGATTATATCACAAATCGTAACGCAATCAATACATGCACAAGTAACGTTCCATGCGAGCTATGACATGCTATGTCCTAGATTTGTGACAGGTAGACACCGAGCGTAATCAAGAATACGTTATAGAATTTAACCAGCAACAATGTTGACCATATTGCATTAAAAATATTAACTCAATGTCTATAAATGAAACTAAATTAGACTACTTTAAAACGATTACAAGCCTATCCTCTGAATAATTTCTCGGGGATAAACACGATCACGAATCGAATAAAACAACCTTCAGTGAATTATTTACTTATTTGAAATTGGAAATTATTACGTTGCGGTTTTCGGACAGACGTGTTTCCGACGCCGCTTCCGATCAAAAAGGCGGTGGAACGATCACGCGATTCGTTTGAACACGATCAAAGAAAGAATAATGCAGCTGAATTAGCTACTGTCTTGCACGTGTGGCAAAAAAAGAAAAATCCGGACATCGATTCCTACGGATGTATCGAGTATAAAGAATAGAGTTGACTGATCGGTGGGACAATTACATCAATGCACGATCGTCGTCACGTAGACGGGACCAGGGGCAAGACAAACCAGTCCTGAGCGGTGGTGCGCAAAATACCGTTTTTTTATGAAACAACGCGACTTCATTCATAATGTATTATAGCGCCTTGAAAACTCACTCATACGCACACACACACGCACAGGACTAAAAATAAATAGATACCTACCTACAGTGTTACATGTATATTGGTGTGAAACAGACCCACACTATTTAATTAAACCTGATAGGCACAGCAGAAAAAAACAATTAAAACAGCAATTGACGATAAAAAGTGCACGAAAATCACACGGATCAGCCGGAGAGCTTGAGGATCAGTTCCAGACACACCGGTTGGTCGCGGACGAGTTTTATTAATATTCGCATGTAACAAAGTGCATGTGCTTGTGATATTAACGGTACATTTTGCGAACACATTAATAACTATTCGTTCAGTGCGCACACGCACGCATTGGGGAATAGTTCCCTCGTTGTAAATTGCCCTCGGAGACCGGTAAACGATGCGGGAGAACAAAAAACCCGAGCCAAGTATCGATTTTTTTTTCATGATATCGAGGTCTTGTTGACATTTCGGTGGCGCTTGTAAATAGGCTGTTTGTTACGTTAGCCAGGAACGCAAGCAACTTTGTTGAAATACACTGAAGTAGATCTGCATTATCGATAAATAAAAGTATAGTTTCGGAAAACATTATGTACAATACTGTACCTACTGATGTTGGAGTGAATCATGCAATGAATCGAAGATGTTCTCCGTACATAAATAAACATCGAGTATCTCCGCCCATTGGACTGAAAGGCTACACTCGATTGATTGATACGTTTCCTTTAGACGTTAATGAGGCAAATAAAGAAGTTAATTAATTCTACGTTTATCGATAAGCTAGTCTACTTAATATCGAGTAGGTATAAAAGCGATGCGATAAAAAACACGAAACTTGTGTAAAGTTCACACGTCAGCGTCTTGGCCAGTCCACGGCCCCAACCCTTGGTGTAGGGACAAGTAACCTTGACCGGTTCATAGGGCGATGACCTCATATTACTCTAGATATTTACAGTCTGCCATCTTTTGACAATTTTCTCAGAAGTTACATGTCTATTGTATATTTATGCCTTGTTTTACATCTTTCGGCGCCTATTTTCCGTCGATTAGCGACGGTCAATAAACAAGCAAAGGGTTCCGTCGTGTAAACTAGACCGAACTACTAACCCTGCCCGAAATATCACGCGCCTTGAGAGTCGTCTGGAGGAGTTATTCTTGTCGTTGGTGCATGCAGATCGTCGCGAATACGTCTCGTCCGGACTCGAATCCACCGCAAAGCCTCGGAATGCATCTAATTTTAAAACGAAGAGGCTCGCGACCTAGCTGACCCCGCGCGCCGGTCGTATTAAAACCTGAACTTTCTTTATAACTATGTACCTATGTTTGCTCGGTAAACGTATCGGACACACACAGGCGCGTGTTCGAGTCGGTCCGGCGACTCGGGCCGGTCACGACTGCAGCTCGCCTAACCTACACTACACCCTCGCTCCCGACTATCCAGGACGATCTGCTAGACCGACCGCCTCGGCCACGTTCGTGGGAAACTATCGCCGATTGCAAGCAGCCAGCGGCTCGCACCTACACCCGTCGGTTTGCATCGTTACTTTGTTTATGGGAATCGAAGCGAACCACGAGTTTTCGATTGGATTACGTCGATGCGAAACGTAAACAAACGGGGATTCGCGGTTTTCGGTGTCAATATCAGTACCTGGGGCAGAAACCCTAGCAGGGCGATCAGCACCGCGGGGGCGCGCATGCTGGCGCGTCCGGGCTAGCGGCGCCGGGGCATACGTCGGGACCGTGGCCCGGTCGTCAGCACTCGAAGTTAGATCCGCAGTAATCCATCACTTGCACATGTATGCACTGAGCGTTTCACTGCAAGTCACACAGCACAAGTATCGAGATGTCACTGGTCGCTCATGGGCTACGGCGAACCGGTCGCGAGATCGTTCACTACGTTCGAAACGCGCGCGTCGCGTGTAGTGGCGTTTAAGAGCCCTAATAACGTGTAGTCGCGGCGGCGCGTGACGGCGGACTGAGGGCGGGCGGCGGTCGCGGTGCGGGCAGCGCGCACCTGGCGCGTGGCGCGGCGAGCCCCGAGAGATGGCGCTGCGCGGCGCATCTGCCGGCAGCCTGCCCCGCGCGCCCCTCACACCGCCCGCGCGCCGCGCCATCCGACCAGAAAATACACGGAAAACAGCCCATGTACTATGCGAACACGTGCCCTGTGTAAAAACTTTAGAGATGAATAGGATGCTATATATGCACTTTCTTATTTTAATTTTTTTAAGTTACGTGCACGCAGTCAAAACAAATATGCTTAACTGTATGACTTGCACAAACAAAAAGTAAAGAACTTAAGAATTTTACTATCGCAGAATTATGTTTAAGGTAGCATAAGTATAGGTAAAGCTACCAATTTAGAACTTATGAGCGATGATACCTAATAATACAACATTCTTTTGGGGGAAGGTACCTACCTACCTACCTACTTTTTAAAATTATTTTTATCAATATTATGAACGCGTCCATGACTTTTGCGAGATGATCAAGTTATATTTTTTATTTGACGTTATTTGAGTTGGTGCGTTTGCGGTGGTGATGGTAGGTAGGTATGTTATGTACCTACATAGGTAAACAGGTAAAAAGCTGAAAGTCTGAGCTAAAAAGTTTTCATTAATTTCATAGAAACGAGCTCCGCTATCACTTTGAATTTAATGATTATTTATTATGCTTATGTAGATAGATACCTACCTACCATAATTCAGCGGATGTAGGCTCCACATTTGCTAATGAATGGATCTCCACTTAATATTTTTAAGTCCCTAACTAAGTGAAACTACCTACATTATTTAAGTAAGTAGGTAGGTACCTAAATACTGTGAAACTGTGTATTTGCACATCGGTACTAAATAATAAAACGAAAAGCTGGTTTGTGCCGGATGGCGTGATAACGTTTCATTTTACGGATGCAAATTTTTGTAAATCTCCACAATTATTGGCAGCTGCCTCAACCGATAAGCGAATGATAAACATATTCATGAAGAAAAAGGCCGAAGGGCCGACCGAATGAATGATTTTATTCTTAAATAAAACATTCGTTCCCTGTAGTGATAAACGCCGGTAGCAACGAACCAGTGAAGCAATTACGTTAATTTGTCTCGTTAGCTTTTTTTAGTACCTAGGTACATTTTTTATTAATTGAATTGAGACTAGAGTTCTTTTTATAAAATTTGGGTCTATTATTCCCTTGATTATTATTTACTTGTTGTTTCATGTATAATATTAATTTAATCCTAGGTACCTACATTGTGGTACGCAATAAACTTTGACTTGAGTTTAATAATATTATTAATTTTATCCATACCATTTTAAGTTATTTCTAGGTACTTATTTATTTATCCAGGATTTAAGAGGAACACGAATAAACACAGCATTAAATTTAAGCAATAATTAGGTATAGCTACAATTATTGTTTCTTTTTTGTGTAGGTATATTTTTTTATTAAAAGGTTGTAAATAGCTAAAAATAATTCAGCAATTAAGTATTTAATACAGTTGTAAAATGGCATTATAAAAAATGTGTTGCAAAATCTACAACGATTAGTGTATAAATACCTAATTCCTATAACCTAGTTCCATTGGCTGTTGAGGCCACGCCTTTGCCTATGCGGCCGTGTTTTATTTAGTTCACACCGTGCCGACTATAAATTGTAGTCAATTAATCTAATTACTATTATTTATTTTCTTAACGTCGCATATGAAAGGGCTTTAAAATAAGTTATTAAGTATACGTATGTAGGTGAATAACATTTAATTAGAATTACAAATTAATTATTTTGTATTCTAGTAAGAACCTAGTGTAGGTACTTCATAAGTAAGTAAGTACGATAAGTACGACGAATATTGTAAGCGGCGGTAGCTTAATGGGTAGGGCGTCGGACTTGCGATCATGTCGATGCGGGTTCGATTCCCATTCATTAGACTACCGACTTGAGCCCACTGGCAACACAAGCATCTTAGCGTAACACGAGGGGTAAACAAGAATACTAGTAATGTGCGAATCAAACTGCTAGTAAGCTTTAAAAAAAATTCTATTAATTGTAATTCTTCTATGAAACTTTATACCTGGAACTTGAGGTAAAGTTTTTTTCTCTTCTGATCTAATATGACTTAGGTCAATTCTATTATTATCTTATCATTACGTTAATTTTGAAGATCCTATTATCCATAACGGACTATGTAAATTCATTTTTAAATTTGTATTGAATATTAAATAAATAAAATAAATGTGGACAACATCACATACATTGCTCCGAACCCAAATTAAGTAGCTTAAGCACTTGTGATATGGAATCAGAGACAACGAAGGTACCACAAACCCCCAGACCCGAGACCATATTGTGGAAAAGTGTTTTTCTACATTGACCCGTCCGGGGATCGAACCCGGGACCTCAGAGCTGGCGACACCTTGAAAACCGGTGAGTACGCCACTCGACCACGGAGGTCGTCATATTCTTAAAACTAGACTACTTCCAGGACCACAATATACACGCAAAGAAGATTAAATCTAATAATTAGTGCGTCTTTCAGTAGTCGTCGTCTGCATTAGTCAATTATATTAATTAAAAGCCTTAATAGACCTGAGAAAGGAATAATTAGCGGCTTATCTTGTGCACGTGTTGTAAAAATGTGTGCGTCAGATTGTTACCTAAGGTTTAGTGTACTATTGTGTTACTTTGTTTGTGGTTCCAGATTAATCCGAAAGTAGGTACACTTGTTTACAGAAAATTCCGCTTGTGTTTTTAAGTAAAATTTGTGTGTTATCTTTAAACGGAGGCAAACTTTTTTTTTCGTAATATGTACCTACCATTTTTTTTCATCTATTGTCAAAAGTTAAAACCTAGAGCTATTTCTAAAAATTGTTATGCATGATTTCAAATGCATATTAAGTGAAGAAAAATAATGAAATATTAATCTGGACAAGTCACACAACGGCCATGATACCAAACTAGGCAGAACCTGTACTATGGCAACCAGACAACTGATGACATATTATAAATAAATAACACCTAGACGCAGAACAAATGATCGTGCTCTTCAGTACTCATCACACAAAGATTTGTATTAGGTGGGAATCGAAACCACGACCTCCGGTTTAGCAGTCAGGGTTACCACTAACCACTAGACCAACAGGTCAGTCAAAATATTTAACGCAGTCTATTTAAATTCCCAGGAGTAATATTGGGGACAGGCTTCCAACCATAAGCCTAATTACTCACTATTACCTAGAACGTACTGTACTTAATACCTAAACAAAAAATATGGTAATTTTATGTCCCATAATATTGTGAAAAGGTACTTTAGATATTACGTAGGTCAAACACCTTTATAGTATAGGTTAAAATAATTAATATAGTCGTGTTTGTAAGCTATGGCTTTGTTAAGTAAAAAAGTGGTGAGTGTGTGTTTTGTAAGAAAATAATTAAGTAGATGGTAAATTTAACTATGATTATTGGTAAGAAAGATAAAAAAATATATTTAAAAGGCTTCTACGAGCATATTATCGTTATAATGTATGTTAAAATCAAGAGCAGACACAGTTATAACATTCGTGTATGTAAACAGCATTAGGACCTAGGATACTACCCTGCGGTAGGTCGTACCTAACAGTTAGTCGTCAATTACGATAATAAGGAACGTTGTTTATTGATAATAATCTATCTTTGACAAAATTTACGACATCTAACATCAAGTAAACATTCATTTTATTTTTGTCTTTATAGCATCACCTATCTATAAGGGAAGTGTCGAAAGCTTACGCTAGTTCAAAGAAAAAAAAATGTTTCTAATCACAAGTCTTTTAACTGTACTTATGCTGTTAAATATAGTAAGTTTGGTACACAAGCAATTAACTTTTTAATTCTATCGGAAATACAGATCTTAACAGTTATCTGCACCGCGATCACAGATATAAAATTAACGATACTAATCCGCTGGCCATCATCCGTTTCCTTCAGTTTAAAAATGTAATAAAATTTGCATGAATGGATTATAAACACATTTCTGTATTTAAATTCCACGCAAATTATTTTAGAGATTAGAGTCTGCAATCAATCTATTTAATTATCTCTATTGATGTATCACCTATAGTTAAATTAATGTCAATATAAATAGCGTGTGCTAGTACAATTACATTAGTAGTGCTTAAAACAAAGAATCACTGACGCACCACACCTACGATAACCACGCCCTACACGCTCGTCAAAGACCCTGACATAGAAAAGAGTTTTGAATTATGCAGGATTAATAACAAACTTTTTAAGGTTGGCTGACCTATATGTTGCCTTTGCCTAGTTAAGTTGTTTTTGGTTAAAGTGACATAAAAATGCGAGGGAATTGAAAAAGGTGACAGTTTGTCAATAGCTATAACTTTAAAGATAAACTCGTAACTAATTATTCCAAAAACGGGCTTCATGCTGGATATTTTACTACATATAAAAAACCTGTTATTAAAACTTACAAGATAGATCTTTTGGAAGATCTATCTCTTATAGCTCAATGTGAATTATGCTCTATTTGTTATCTCCTGTCTAGTTTATTCTTCCAAATAATTAAATCTTCTGAGATCCTTCCGTATTATAAACATTTAATTTGTCATTTAAAGGTTTCTAAAACACGTTATGTAAATTAGTTATCATTTCCTTTGTATCATTAATCAAGTATTTTTTATCTGTGCTTATGTGGAACAACAAAGATTTTTTATTAGCATTTTAAATTAAAATCATTGTTCTTATAATTGATAACGAATCGGAGTTTTCGACAACTGTAGGTCAAGGCATTTGTCTGATAACAATGTAAAGCAGGTTGTATGTACTTATTTATTCGTTCATAGAACAATTTCGTGATCAAAAGTATGTTTTGTTAATTGTTTGAAGGATTTAATTGTTACTTCCTAAATGTTTGGTTTTATCTGATAAAAGGGATTTGATTTTGATGGATACTGTTTATGCGTAGATTATTAGGTATTCATCATATGATTTGTTGATTACAGTTGTCAGGGCTTATTATCAGCATTTTTTTTTGTAAAGTTAGCATATTATTGTGTCATTTGTATTTCACTGTGTGGTTTTGAGAATTGTTAAACATGTTAGAAATTTGTAAAAATAGTCATGAGTAATTCTGTTTTTTTACACGAGTTTTGTTCGCTATTTAATTCATTAGTAGTTTAAGATCTGGTTGTACCATCGTGAGAAGCTTTTCGTTTTCTATCTTACTTAGGGACAGGTCTTCTCTGCCAAACGGAAGTGACGAGACGGCACGTTTGCAGTATTTACAACATTAATGGTACGACCAGTTTGTGCCGCGTAAATACTTATCAGACCTTTAGAAAAAGAGTTCAATAATTAATATAATTCAATTACGCATAATTTCAATTAATTAATGAAAAATATCGAAAAAAAAAATTACGAAATTATTTTGAGTCGGTAAAAAATGTATTGGATTTTAAATATTAGTTAAAAATTCTATTTAAACAATTTATAGGTTACCTTCATACGTAAAAGCCTTACATTGTAAATGATAAAGCATTTGAATTCAATTACCTAATTGATTCGAACAATAGACAACAATATTGACACTACGAAGAGAATGTCTGTGCGTAGACAATTTCATTGCCTCATTGTGTCTTTGACACTTCAATACGTCACCTCACTATTGCATTCTTACAAACATACCTAGTAAGCTCGTAGAAACCTTCATGCTTCAAGAATAGGGGTTATATTGCAATGCTTATTGATCAATTAAGTTTGTTTTGCCTGACGTAGGAATTGATTCGTCGAAGTTGATGAGTGAATTTTATGATCGGTCCGGAGTGAAAACTTTAATTTAAAATTATCGATATTAGTTGTAAGCGTGGTAATCTTACTTGAAAGTGTTCCCATGACGAACAATAATATTTGTTGCTATATTCGCGAATATCGTGCTTATTTGCTGTGTTTTTTTCACAAGTGTTTTCACCTGATGAGTTATCATAGTCGTCATATTAGTAAGTACTTATATTTTTCATGAATGAATTAATTATTAATCATTATTGAACATTGAATAAATTATTTTTTAAATTGACTAATAAATCTAAGTTAGCCATTGCAAAACTGGTATCGATCATTAATTTAAACTCATTTATAAAACACGTAAAATATTGAAACAAAACTTACTCTTAGGTACTATTTATTTTTTCAGGATGTTTTAGCATAATTTCAAGCTCTTAAATATACCTAGATTCTTAACTAGAAAGAAAATAAAACACAAATCCTTTCACTGTATAATAGCAATGACACAGATTTCTGTGACGACACTGTTAATAAAAAAATACATTAAAAACTATATACACAATACAGATGCTACAAATATCGCGAAATCGATTCAAAATTACGATTCGCCGCGAAAGTACGCGATTACCTCGGTTTCAGCGCTTACGCATACTCTGGCTCAAGAATGCAGAATTACACAACAAGCGTTCACTTGCATAAACTGCGCTACTATTTATGTTAATAAACTCATTTGATTATCGCATAAAATATCATTAGGAACTCATCATCTTTCGAGTACATCAGATGTTTTCCCGCCATACTCACCAAGACCATAGACAAGTTAATGATTGCTCATGTTTTCATGTCAATCGATCGTAAAACACTCATTTCGATAAATAGTCAATTGAAAGTGCTTACTGTAATAAAATATGAACCTCCTTTGACGTTTTAAAAAATATTGCTTTAATCGTTCAGTATTTGTAAAGAGATATATGAATTATTTTTTATATTGTTTTCTTGACTAATACTCATAGAAAAAATGATATTTGTAGTAGTAATTTGGTGTTTAAATAAATAGCAAAGCTAGACGCGAAGACATTCCATACTACTTCATAAGTTAGTTCTGTCAAAATTAGTGTCGACAGAATTTTGGCACTTAGCGAAGAAGCTTGGTGTTATTTATCTATAAAATGTATACATGTATTTAGAAATATATAAGTATGATTATCAGTTATCTGGTCACCATAGTACAGGCTCTGCCTAGTTTGGGATCAGATGGCCATGTGTGAGCTGTCCCAAGATAAAAAAAATAAATGTGGATATCTACAGTGGTAAGCCTTTGTTGGAAAATCCGAAACACTTATTTTAATTCAGGTTATAATCATAATTGTATCCCTTTTAACTCGTTACGTAGTAAATAACTCGTCTGCTTAAGTAATTAGTGAATTTGTTTAAGGCGTTCACCGTTGCCTAACTTGTTGCTGTTTAAATGTATATTGGATAATTATAGCTTCGAAACATGTACGTATATTAGCAGGCGACTTTAAAATTTAAATTAATTGCGTTTGCGAGTGGCGCCAAGTAGCTCATCTAACTACGTAATATCTATGACCTTTTGAATTCTCAGACCGTAATTATATATCCGCGTAAAATCATATAAATATCTATAACGATGTAAAGTTTTTTTTTTACTTCAAAATTCCAACTTTTCCAAAGTTTCCATTTCTAAGCTTTTAATCTTAGCTCTTCTAAAATTGGAAACACTATTAAACATCTAAGTATAAAAAAATAAAACGTAATGAAAACCTCTTTTATGAAATCCCGCCAAATAATTTTCAGAGACAATTTGTTATTGTTCTTTTCACAATGCTTACGTATGAAACTAAGAACCTTGCTGGCCGTCAGATGACGTAAAAGGCGAATTAATAACCGCAAGAAGCCGACGTGCATTCGTGAGAATGTTTTTACTGACCAGTCATAACCTAACTCCATTTTATAGTTCCTTGAAAATTTCATCTCGCATATTAGACGTTTTCATTTATAAACCCGATAAGGAACTTCGCAGATTTCAGATTATGTGTAATCTTTAATTTGCTCAGGTTTTCACAACAAGTTATTCGCTAGCTGTTCAGTTAATACAAAATTTATTGTAGCTTTAGAATGAATGTTACGACCAGGAACATCGAGATCTTTATTGATGCATAAACCTGAATTAATGTAATGTGAACGTGCCGTTTTTAATAATTTGCACTAACGCCTAATAACGTAAGTATCTATAATTATTTAAAGATCCAACCGTTTATACACGCGCCTTCTCGTAAAAACTTAAGTATCATTAAATTATTTTCTTTCTTTTTTAGATGCAAAGTTAAAGCACTGTTCATCTTCTAATACATTCAGATAATTATAACTAAGTAGTCCTTGATTGTTCAATTAAGTAATTTGTACCTGGATGACCGAGCCTTGCTCGTCTTTTCGGACATTTTCTGAAAAATAATCCTAGCTAGATCGATTCAACGCCCCCGAAACCCCGTGCATATAAAATATAATGAAGAACACACAAATTACAAGAATTGCTCGTTTAAAGATATAAGAATTTAGCAGGAATACAGACAATTTCTAAAAAGAGGTTTAACGCGCGAGGTTTACCATTAATTTCAGTTTATTTATCTAGTATATTAATTATAATTTGTTGCGTATTCACAGGCGTAAGTAAGATTCAGAATCTGAATTACGCCACAGGTGTGGAAGCGGTCTAACGCGTTAGGTGTGGCTACTTAAGTATGGCAACATTACACTTGATAGCGTTTCATTACAATAAAGATGCGTTTACGACGCGACAGGGCGGAGGTCGCTCGTCATTTGCAGGGTTGCCTGTGTGAAAATTAAGAGTTTTTTTTCCCTTTTTCCTAGAATGGTAATTGAATTAGAAGTAGTTACTTTTAAATTGCTAGTTAACCCGTTAACCTAAGAGTACAAGTAATCCCTTCTTAACCAGTGTGTTATTAGTTACCAACTAGTATTTTTAGTAATTGATTCTCAGTGTTTTTTCGTTTATTATCCTCATCTTCCTGCCCTTATCCCATTTATATGTAGTCGGCCAATGCGTATTTTCCTTTCATTCATCTCTACTCACACTTTTCTTTCTCATATCATCTTCCACACAATCCTTCCATCTCTTTTTCGGTCTGCCTCTGCTTGTATACCCGTTCACAGTTATATTCATAACTTGTATTATTAATGTGGTTATCATCCCCCCTCATATGTCTATACCACGACAAACGCTTACCTCTCACCTTTTCAGTCACGGGCGCTACTTTCAAGCTTCCTCTAATATGCTCATTTTAATTAATTATTCGGAACCCAAACAAAAATTTCTAAATATAATTTCTGTAATATTGGTGATTTGCAAAGTAAAGTGAGATTTGGGTCAACATATTAAATATACGTGTTTATATATTCGCAAAAAATGAACCGGAAATTATGAACTGTACGAAAAATTTATTTCAAAATGAATATTGCACGTACTGTCATTTCGCATTTTCGCCGTCCAAGTGTACGTAACAGATTTTTTGTAATGATTATTATGACAACAAACTGGAAAATGGATAATTTAAGTACTTGTATCAACTTGTTCAATGTACTTCTTATTAATTTGCAACATCTATTTATATAAAAATGAAACCCGTTTTCCGTTGTCACGACATAGCATGATAACGGCTTGACCGATTTGGCTGATTTTGATCTTGAAATGTTTGTGGAAGTCCAGGGAAGGTTTAAAAGGTGTAAAACATAAATAATAAGTAAAAAAAAACTGTTCCTAAACTCGGGAATTACCTTAATTAATTTACTTTTGACAGAACGAAGTCTGTCCGGGCAGCTAGTACTTATGTCATAAAAATTAAAGGAGATGGAACATTGAGGTATAACACCCTTTTCTATTGCGTTCTATTTGATGGTATATATTAGTTTCTTCAAAGAAATGACACATATACTAACAATAAACCTGTTCTAAACTAATATAGAAAGACACCCTTGATACAGTCGCGAATAAAAGTTTCAGACAAAACTGTCTTCAGTGATACATCGGTGGTGTTTTGAAAAGAACATAATAATATTTCGCAAATTCAACTTTATCCGGATGACATAAAGTTCTTTCTTTCAAGACTGTTCGAAATTGCATTTCTGTGGTCTTTTATGAGGACGGATTTGAGACCGCATCTTAAATTTGTGTTACATGTATGTATATATATATAGCTATAAATTCCAAAAAAAAGTTCAATACCAACTTGAACTTCCAGATATAATTTAGAGAATTATAAATTACTCATTAATATCCATTAGCCGGTATCAGTACAGATAAAACGTACCGCATGTAACAGGTGTGTTTATTTAAAAAATAATCATTTTGACACTAAATAGGCGACAGGCTAAGATGGCGGACATCTGTGGCTCTGTGCGGCTACTCTGTTGCCGTTGTATGAGCGAGACGCCGATATGCGTAGTTTAGAGCGCTATCTCGCTTCCACAATGGCAACGGTCTAGCATATAAAGCTCATAGTACAGACACTGTACAAGATAAGTTCTTATTCTTAGTTAAATGCCTAGGCATTCAGCGTAATGGCGTCGATTAAAGTATAAACACAATATTTCAACAGTTTCTCAAGATAACTCGAATGGTAAGGCCATTAACAATTAGCGCGGAAAGGAAGGCATCGTAATGTTAAAAACTCTTTTTTGTTTATTTCAGTGTTTATTCAAAAGAGTTTATGATGTTATTTATGTTTCTTCAGATTCAATTCAAATGTAGATGGGAATCTAGGTTTCCTGACGATGTTCTCCTTCGTCGTTTCTTCGTTCGCTCCATTCTTGCCTATTTTGTAATAGCTTTTTCTCGTGGCGCTGGCCGTCGGTAATTGTAGCAAAATCCTATAGACTTCCTTGATAATCGGGCTATCTATCTAACACTGACAGAATTTTTTAAATACCAGTAGTTCTTGAGAATACCGCGTTCAACCAGACATGCAAACTCTCCAGCTTTATATTATAGTATAGATAGAATTTAAATTATTATACGAGCCCCCCTAGCCAAGTGACATTTCTACAAGCGTTATGATAGAAATCGCTTCAATGACATTAAATGTATGAAAGTGACAAGTCTAAGTCACGTGACTTATCGAAAACAAATGTCATTTCCATACATTTAACGTCATTTAAGCAATTTCTATCATCGTTATCGCTTGTAGAAATGTCACTTGGCTAGGCGGGCAGTTACCCCATCTACCACTGTTTCATCTTTCCTGGCCATGCAAAGGTTGTCTGGAAGATATATTTTTTTAATATTATTTTAGTGCTACTTGTACTTACAATAAAATATTGTATTTTTTTCATTACTTACTTACTTGTCTTGTATTGATCCTAATCATACCGATCATGATGCATTTAGATTTTTTATAGTTCCATAATAAAGGCCACTTTTACAGTTCTAGGTAAATATTTAGATAAAAGCCATATCCATTGCATTAAAACACTAGCTAGTGAGTGAGCACTTGAGAAATGATACCGCAAAAATCCAAAACACCTAAAGAAACAGGTTATGCGGTTAAGAATTTATCACTTTTTAAAAACTATGGCCCACACTCTGGCCGTCACTAGTGTAGTCCTAATTACTTTGCGTCGTGAGTTTACGAAGATTCTCAGGCATTAACAGTTAGTCTAGAACTAGACTAGCAGATGTCTTTAGGTCATCGAAACATTTTTAACTTGGAATTCTGTTTTTTTTTTTTCAATCTTATAAGGTTTACAACTGGTTTTCTTTAGTTAATGTCTGTAAAAGCAGATAGTGCGAAAATGCCGAGTCATTAATTGCCAATAGACATAATTATGTACATCTATAGATAAAAACCAAAACAATTCAAACAAATCTCTTATCTAGGCTTACTAAACAACGAGGAAATCTCCTTCGAATTTTAAGATTAGATTGTCTTCATTCATTCATTGACTTATTGAGAAATCAAACAAAAGACAATCCAAAGTTGCAATGATTTTTAATTTGAAATTAACCATCTGTCAAATGATTATAATTAAACGGCCAGGACCGGATTTAGGTTTTAGGTCTTTGGACTGGCCGTACAGCTTTCGTAGGGTTCCGAAGCCCATTAATTACGAGTTGACGCGTCGTATGACGTCGGGGCCCGTAGAAAGCTCGACCCTGGGTCACCCCGCCTGGATGGTATGGCATTGAAATTGTTTAGATATGTTTGTTAGATAGACTCTCGTTTTATTGGACAAAGTCGCGTTTGAAACTACTTTAGATAAATGTAAGGAGTTAGATTTCAATCGTTATGGTTGTCATTTAGACGAGTTTTGTAATATAATCGTTTACTGTGTGATGTTGGTTATGCTCAAACATGTAGAGTTTTCATATTATAAAAAAAAAATACTTTTTTAATTACAATATTTTTTTATTGAATCGGAATACATTAATTTGAAATACATAATTATGTCATTTGTGTAAGATTAGGCTATCCAACAAAAAACTCAACGCAATTCATAACTTTTTATGACGTCGTTCTGTATGTTTGACAGTTATCATACTTATCATTATGTTTTAGAAAAAATAGTAGATTCCCACATTTCCCTTAATCATATTGTCATTAAACATCTAAACGTTTCATAATTCTACATATCTCTAAATACAGAACAAGCGATCGAACCGGCAATCCAAGCTAGCATCTTCAAAATTTTCTACAGCCAAAAACCAACCTTAACATACGAGATTAAGGTTTATTTTTGATACTATAAGATTATTTGGAGTTATGTTCTTATTTGGAGACTCGATTTGTTAATTTATCTAGAGATGTTATTACAGATTTTTCTGATAAATGTCTTAGAATCCAATTTGCTGTGACGTCAAATTTTCTGATAATTTAAAAGTAGCGGTCGTGGCTCGGATTTCTACTTAATTTTTGATAGTTGTACGTTTTAATTAATGACCATCTTGTTAGATGGTTTTGTTATGCAATTGTTGATGTATGGTGTGGGGTTATTTACATAATTTGATAGTTCGGTTTGTAAATAGCTTTGAGCATTCTTCGGCGCGGCCCGCCAGACTTGTTGACTACGTTGGACGTTCCCATTTAAACATTTCTATTCGGCATTAATTCAGCTGCAAATATCAAGGGAAAGTAACCGGAGATATTGATGGGACAAATTTATATTTGTTCGGATACCGATACGTAGGATAATTTGAAAGGAATAAATTCGTAGAAATCAGGACAAATTCTTTAAACAGGATTGTTTGTAATAAAGGCTGGTCTCGTTAGTTATGGCACAGGTTATGGTGTTTTGTAAGTTCTAGCATTCCAGCCTCACTCCTTTAATATTCATTGGAAAATTTATTACTTGTGACAACTTTACACATAAGGTAACCGCGCGACTTCTAAGTAACTAGAGTTGGAAAAAAACATTGTTATTATCGATTGTAAATTCGTAATTTATAACTCAACATAATGTCGTACGCATGTAATGTATACTAAAGGTTACTTACTCAACTAGTCCGTTCAATAATAAACGTATGAAAAATAAATCTATGCTCAAAAAATTTCCCAGAGTATACAATTTTATCAAGATATCTAAAACAATACACCTTGAACTTTATTATTTTTTATTAATAGACAAAAACATGTATGTTAATAGAATTAAAAAAATAACCTTTACACATGTAGATTTAGCGATAGATTAGAGATAAGAAATCAGTTGCAGTTCTTATCGATGTTTCCATAATCTTAAGATCTACAAACTATTTATAATAAAATTAACACCAAATAAAATACAGACTCTAAAAACGAGATATTCAAACGACTTCCTTTGTTTTGTATCAAAGTTTTTATAGTTATGATTGGAACTGGCGTATCGAAAAATTTGTCGGCTTAAGCTAAAGGCTTAGAGATCTTCAAACTATTACCTAAATGTAACTAATATATAATGTAATAGAGTTGATCGTGTCTTGTTGTTATATGGAATACATTTTACACATTGTGACGAATCGGCGGGTCGTTAACGATCGCCACGGTTCGATGGCGTAAGAACTGTGACAGTTAGTGTGCGATCACACTCAGTGCTTTTTCTCCATGATGAGAGGGGTTCATTTTAATGATAGGTGTAGATTTTTTTTATAATTGTATGACTCATTTAATTTTGTAACTGTTGACGTCATTAGGGAAAAGAGACACTTATGTATAAAGGATTATAGCGTCGATAAGCGTGTGTAGATCTCTGTTTATTGATGAATACTGTATTACCTAGCAATAGGTTGTGGAGGTCAGATAGGCAGTCGCTCTATGTAAAATACGGTATTCAGCTAAATCCGGTAAGACTGGAAGTCGACCCCAACATAGCTTGGGAAAAGGCTAGGCAGAAAGAAAGAAAGAAAAACGTGGTAATTTTATAGCTAAACGTCAGCATTAATTTAAAAGTGTTTTTAGTTTTAATAATTAGACTAGTCTGCTTGTGATAAATCTTCTTCTTCCTAGCTGTTTCCGAATCTATGTAAGGATTGGCATAGTAACAGTCATTCAATATTTGGAACAAAAAATATCTAGAAACAACATCGTTAAATATTAATATTTTTGTCTTTTCATTCTCTCGATCCTTAAAAACTAACTTGGCTAAAAAACTAAACTAAAATTTAATTAAAATATCTTGTTCTATATAAAGATTCCGTCCGTGTGTTCACCCGTCCACCGTCACGGCGTAATTCCGTATATGAGCTGATATGTTCGCGTGCTACAAACCTGCAGACAGACGGATCATAAAGACACGCATTTTAACTATTAATAATAAATGTCTAATTGGAACGTGCGGGGTACATACGTGATGATCGAACTCTGTATCCGACCATTTTATTGTTGCCATTGAAACCGGTATCTGTCTAGCTTAACACTTCGAACATGGACTAGATTCCGCATACAAAAATAATCATCAAATATATTGGATACGTTTGTCAATCATACTCCCGAAAACTCAAACGCCGATTAACTTTAACATGTTCTTAAATGTCTATCTGTCGCTTCTTTATATGTGAAAGTGACAGAGACAGCATGAGACTTGATGGTGGCTTCAAGTTCAAACTGATTGGCGCTTCAGTATTCAGAAAAATAAAAATTAAATAATTTATTCAAGTAGGCCTTTACATGCAAAAATACGGTATTCAGCTAAATCCGGTAAGACTGGAAGCCGACCCCAACATAGCTTGGGAAAAAGGTTAGGCAGAAGGAAGGCCTTTACAGGCACTTAAAACGTGAAATGACTCTAGCTGCTATGATAGATTTCATCCATATTGAATTTTTTTTGACATAAACTAAATTGATATGTATGATTAAGTTATAGCGTTTTTTTTTGCAGCTTTGCAGAAGTCTCACATAAATTATCTTCGCAACTATCAAAGACAATATCAACGACAATTATCTGAAAATATAACTAAGTAGTCATAGGGTACAGGATTCTTAATTATTTTTAGCAATGCCGCTTCAATTGTTTGCACATCAACAAAAAAAATATCAAAACTAGACTTGAAAGTTTATAAATTTATTTATTGATAATTCGTTAAAAAAGTGAACTAAGTATTTATAATAACTTTGTAAGTCGGTGCAAGGTTTTTCCGTGTGGAAGAAAGGTCCCTGAAAAAGGTATTTATTAGTCGGCCGATATGTAATTGATAACCGTTGTTCTTTTTATTGGGCTCGATCCGACTATCGTGTGAGATTGTTTATAATTATCTCGTTATTGAGTTTATAACACTCAACACTCTGACACAACTTAATTTATTTAATTCTCCGCATTCTTAACTTTAGAGCCGGTTAATTTGGTTTATATTATATTGTTTTTATTTGAAACAGTTTGGGTGTTAGGAAACGTAACGTTTTTGTAGCTACCTTGGTACATTATATAAAAGTAAACAAAATAAACGAAATAGCTCTTAAGGCGACATTTTACTCATCACTTACTATGAGCCCAACCCCAAAATCGCGAAGAAACAACGCGGTTTAACACTTTGTCGAGTTATGAGCTCATAAATGTGTGGGGCGGTTGTCTTTTTTTCGCGATATCAGTGTTAGTCTTATAGTGAAAGTTTTCCATAATAATTAGCACAATGATTCCTTATGAGGTAAAGCGTTATTCTGCTTCACATTTTATATACAATGATTGCGTCATGTATCGAAAGATTATTTTAATTTAATTTAAAAACTAACCAAATTTAATTACACGAAACTGTAAGATACGCAATTTCGTTTAGACATACTTGTTAAGATTTTCCAATAATTTTGATTACAAAATGACACAAAACAGAATCAATTTCCATGAAATTATATTGGACTAGTACCTCTAAGGTGACCCTATCCATTACAGTAAGAATTTTCAAAATCGACCAGCTATTGCCGTAGATGTCGCGTAAGAAACATAGGTCCTGTCTGTATATTCGAATTGAGAACCTTATTTTTTTTGTATTCGGTTAAAAAGACAATGCAATCAAAGATAAACAATTAAAACGAAGACATGATTATATAGATAATAATATCTAAAACAGATAAAATTAATTTAACAGTTCTATTTCACATGTGTATATTGCAAAACGACACATTCTGATACATCTTTTAAATTAAATTTATAAATGTCAGAATGATATAACATCAAAAATATTCTATTCAATCTAGTGCAATATTATAGATATAAATATTCATAGTTAACTGCGTAGGGTGGACGTAAGAGGAACGTAAGAGGTCGATTGATTAATATGTAGAAACTGTATCGCTAATTATACACATCTTTGTTCTAGCCGACTGGTGCGCAAGCGCAGTATAGTACGTAAGAATAAGATTGGCCACTGAGAAACAGGTAAGAAATTCAAGTTATTTTAAATTACATATTACCTTTCTTTTAATTTGAAGTGATAAGTATAATAGACAATTAATTATAAGGACTTAATTAGTGGACGTCATAGTCATTTTCTAAGACTCTGTTATCGTAACATATTAAGAAAATAATAAATAAATAAGTAGCAATAGATAAAACCTAACATAAATTCAAGTAATTTAATTTAATATAAAAAGTGATTATATGATTAAACAAAATTATATGCGTTACCATCTTGGGAATGAGCAGATATCATCAAAGTATATTTTTCGGGCATTAAGTTCCATCGCGTTTGAGAGCGTCTTACTTAAAATAACTTTACTATCATTACATCTATTATAACCTTCAGCCCGTAATAGAAAGTTAATATAATTAAAAAGAAGCTTCTGTAGCTGGGTAATTATCACAGATCATTTTTTAAACCTTATTACGGTATCAATGTAGGTCGCACACCACTAGTATTTTTGTTAACCCCTCGTGCAAAGCTGAATGTTTGTGTTACGAGACGGTTCACGTCGGTACTGCAATGGATGTGTTTTGAACCGGCAATCACAATTTCTCAAGTCCGACGGCCCTAGCCATTAGGCTATCACTGCTTTAAAATAATAAATATATAAGGAAATAAATATTATTTTAAGTTATCGTAGTACTCAAAACATCTTGCATCGTCATTAAGTCAATACTATAATTTTAATCACATATTACTCAATTATGACGTCACCAGAACTAACATCACAGCTTTATTTTATCGTCTTGTTTGAGCAAACGCCAAATCTATGTAGTCTTACTATAATAAGGTGAAGATGAAATCAATATTTTCTTAATATTGTGACATGTTACTAATTGCATTAAATATCAGTCTAATAAATACCGTTATACAATCAATTATTATCCATTATAATTAATTCTATAGAGTCAGACACCCACCTAATGCCGCGATTTCGCTTTTAAGCTTGATACAATCTATATTGATTATGTATTTAGTAACGTTTAGTTTTTAATTTGATGTAGTTTTGATGAATATGTCTCATATAGAAATTATAGCTGTATGCCACTTGTAAAACTTTGTTATACTTTAACTGAATACTGTATTTAACATGCTTGCCGAGGCACGGTAAATTTACAAATGGTGATCCATCCACGGACCAATAGCGGCGAGCGGTTACAATTAGCCCATGAGCCTCTATATAATATTACTATACATAACGAGAGCGATGTTCTGTGACTTTATTTTGATATTTTATAATTGGTTAAAAATATATTTTCAGGTGTACTTCTAATAACAATATATGTTGTTCGTCCTACCGTCCGTCCGTCCGTCCGTCTGTCAAGACCCTATTTCGCAGGAACGCGTGGAGATATCAAACTGAAATTTATATCAAATACACATGTCTACTGTCCCTTATAGCTGTGAAAAAATGAACTTCTAAGCCAACGCAATCAATAGATACAGCTGTTTTTGCCGCAAATTTTCGACATTCGCAAGGGAATCAAATCTTACAGGGTACTTCCCGTGAACTTAGAATCTTGAAATTTGGTACGAAGCAACGTGTTATAGCACAGATAAAGGAAAAATTGCTAAAATCGTAAATTTTTAATTACATGATATAATAAAAATATTTTTAACAATTTTAACATCTGATTTGTACGGAACCCTAGGTGCGCGATTCCGACACGTACTTGGCCGGTTTTTTTAGTTTTTTTTTATCATTTTTACGTAGGCATAACTATCGACACATCAGCCTCACATATGCTCTATATTTTACCAATAAAACATAAATTATTGCGAGATTTGATTTGACCGAAACAAAACTAGATTTCAATCGATTTATATTCGATACCGGATTGACTTTATAGCATCACTTTGTTTTATAGCGATGATAAAATGTCTCCATTTTAGACTGTAACGTAATTAAGATGGCTCTGGCGTATTTCATATAGAATTTGTTAATAGCGAAGAATGGAGGTGAAATTAATGGTTTTATAGTTTTGATACAGATCGTGAGGTCAAATATTTTGTCTATGAGGTTATTATCTCTATTATAAAAGCCCACGTCACTCACTGACTCACTGACTCACTGATTCTGGAACGCTCGCACACTATGATAATTTTTAAAGAAAGAACACATAACAAAGAGTTTATCATAAAAAAGTTTCAAAAACAATATTTTCGCGAAACGTCAATGACTGAAGAAAAGTATTAAGTTTTGTTATGATTCAATCAATGTATAATACTTTACGCGCGAGCGAAGCCGCGGGCAACAGCTAGTAAAATATATTCGGTATACAATAGACGTTTTGGTATTAAAGTTTATGTTTAAAAAGTGAATCTAGTGGATCGTCATTTGTTTTTAGACTCATTTAAGGAAGTTAGCTTTGAGTGACAAAGGATCTTTCAGAAATGCATGTACGATTATTTCTCTCTTATTTGTATTGTATATTTTAAATTAAATAATTAGACATAAGACCTTGTCAGAAAAAAATATAAACTCATAGTTATACGAAAATTTAAAACGGAAAAAGATATTGTCATATCTCAAAGATAAAATTAATGGTGATTATATGGCATTTTCTTATATTTAATAATACATATCTTATTAATTTAATAATCGATACTAAACTTTAATACGCAAGACACAATACATGAAAAGGACGTGACATCTTGCGAAATCAGTTACACAGCTATAAAAGAGATCCCCCTTTACTAGCTAAGCTATAAAACGATCGGTTAACAAAAGACAGAATAATTTAACATTCATACATACAAATTTAACCTTATGATTCCTAACGGGTTATTGTATAACAATAAGTGCGAAAGTACTAATTGAAATAATGGTAAGCACTTAGGTAGGTACTAAATTTCTAAAATGGAATTTAATTTTGTAAGTTTCTAGGATCAAAAGTGTATGTTACTGCTTTAGTATTTAAAAAAAAAAGATATGGCCCTCATTCGAATCTTTTGACGTAAACTTTGACGTTTGCAAATGTAAAGTTAATAATTTGACAACTTTTTTCATCATCATAAATTTAATTTAATAAATTTATCCATTATTTATTACTTCATCTAAGTGATTAATAAACCGGAAATATATTATGTGTTTGCACATCAATAAAATTATAAAAGGGTCTATTGAATATTGACCTGGTAGGAATACTTTGACTATGACGCCATTTTTTGTGTGGTATCCGACTACCCGTTGAGGCACTGACATCATACGCAAGTCCTAGTGTCATCCGCGATCCGCACTAAATATATCGTTATAAACGAGTGATATTGTAATTTTTCTAATATAGACCATACCAACCAACCAACTCAATCAACACTGTCGTGTATAGTTATTTATAGTCAATAATGAGTATGGCTTAGAACCTCCATACCTTTGACATTTTATTTTCTACATACTAATAGATGTTTACAACTGGTTACGTACCTATACGCAGATACTAGGTACATTCTAAAATAGAAATTGCAGAGAGATTCAAATCGCAGTATGGTTAGTGAAAGCAGTACCTATATGGCGCTCAGAAATAAGGATGAGCTTGGGACGGATGCAGGAAAACTGCCTTTATAATTACCGTCAATACGAAGGCATGGCAGAACATATTGGTTTGTTATTTACGTCTAATTGGGCTGTGTAGTTACTGTTTCCTTTCGGTAATGAACATGTAAAGCTTGCAATACTTGTTGGCCGAACGTTGCTAGGCTATGGCGCGCACATTTGTTTTACTTTTTAACAACAGTGGTTTCGCCGTGATCTTATAGCCGTTCGGTTTTAGGTTTATGTTATTTTTATGACATCAAGTTACTTAAAAAATGTGTAAAAAATTACGAGATGCTTTAAAACTTGATAAGGTGTTGAATTTCGTTAAGAAAAAATAATCAAAATATTTATGCCGCCAAAAACGATAACTTTTAATGGCAAAGGCACTTGCAATCTGCCAATGTCAATGCGCTGAAGAAATCATCTTTTTTTTTAAAACGATCAAGAACATTTTTTTTATCAATCTCAAAAATGTCCAAAGATGTTTTTTAACGAGACTTTTTTCGTAATTTCGGCCAGATATCGACGAGGAAAAAACTTTTTGATGTTTGAGATACATTTTTTACTTAACCCTGCGGTAAATAAGGTTGGTTTTAGTTTGAAAACTAGCGTCAGATGTGATTGTATTGAACAGGTGTGTAGTTGCAACAGGTGATTTTGTGACCGCTAATATATTAGCTACAGGATCCAAATCGGCGGTCGACATATTGCGCTATGTAAAACAATCACCTTTCAAATCAGTTTGGACCTTTCAGGTACGTATATAAGCACCAATTTCGTATGTAAATTAGTGACAGATTGTATATTTACCTATGTAAAAGATTACAAGTGTATGTAGTCGAGTATTTATGCGAGTACACTGCAGTGATTGGAATTTCGGAATATATTTTCGTATGTCCTTGGTTTTGTGGGCTTAATGGTAAAATGAATTGAACATTACTAAACTATTCGTTAGTTGTATTGTGCATTGATTCAAACAATTATCTAAGTGTTACATCGCTAGCAATGACGCGAATACCTTAGTATCCTAAATGATCGCCCACGCTTCGAATAATTTTATTTAAATTATAAAAAAATGAAAGTTGTCTATGGTTAGATTTATTGCGCATCATCATTGAAAAAACTAATCAAAGCAATACGGTTTAAAGTATTGTTTATAAGTTAAGAGATAAATATAAAATTAAAAACGTTTCATCAGATTAATATGAGGGCTTAGAGATTATCAAATTATCGCCATCGCATCTTTTTTATTGGCCGGGATTATAATTTTCACGTCTAAGATTTAAAAATGGAATGACACTGATATTAAAAAAACATAAACGCTAATTTAATAAGTGGTCGGGCGTGTGGTCCGATTTTTAAAACGATTCCTTTTTTAAATCGGTCCGTGACCAATTAATGACGTTCATTTTGCGAAATGTTGCCATTACTTTGATGTTGGTTACTCCGATTAAGTGCAAATGTTTTAAATGTGTTTTTTGCACATAGCGAGAATGAATACTTATAAATTTTTTATTATAATTATTATTGTGTTTTGTTAAAAGAGAGGACAGATATTTGTTACTTAATAAACTAGCTTTAGTAGTCCTTTTATTTTGTGTCACGTCTCTTGTAGTTCCCATATTCATAATCCTATTAAACTTTTGTTCTTAGATCGCTATCGATGTGTAAGTTAAATTCCATCCCAATGAGAATACCTAAGTAGTTAAACGAATCTTGTAACCGTCAATCACATTATTAGATAAAATATTACGCGATTATTGACAACCAGAATCGTACAGTCAACCGAACGTCAACAAATGACGTCATCTCTATGGCAGTGGTTCGAAGGTTGATATTTGTAAAACTTTGAGACTAGTGATGTGTGGTTTACTGTACATGTTTAACTATATCCTGTTGGCATTAGGTTGTCTGCGACCTGAGGTTGCCGCGACCCAGTGCCCTCGGGGTGCGGGATAGCTATTCACTTACGTACATGGTTCAATCCGTGTTGGTTTGGATATGGTATATTTGATTATTCCTTTGGTGTCCCTATAGTCTAGAATATGGTATATTTTAATTAAAACAAAAATCTCTGCTAATTTACCTTGTTTGTACCGACTCATATTTTTTTCATTAAACACGAACACAACATGGCAGTAAGAAGCAGGAAACAAACGAAATAAAATTAAATAATTATGATTAAGTACTTTTTTCTACAAGCTATGCCAAATGACACATAACTTTTACGTAATTAATTAAGTCTAAGAGAAGCTCAGAAAATATGTCCAAATGAATATAGCTTGCATTCAAAATGCAATGCATAATCATTTATATATGCATATGATACAGCTTATTCACAAATATTCGATAAATAACCTCATTTTCTTTAATCTTGTAGAACCAGAAAGATCATCGACTGCCAATAAACCAATCAGATTGAATCAATCACATATCCGAATAATTTATCCGAAATATTACCGCACACTTGGAAATTTGAGGTGATCGTATTTGCATCTTCGTAAATCTATGCAGTACCGAATACTCTACGTATGGAATGTACGGCTGACAGAAAGTAGTGGCCCATCTCTATTGGAAAGTGTGGCCAAGATATACTGGAGATTTATTAGGGTTGCCAAGATTTTTAATTATTGATTCTGCCTTGAAGACGTTAGTTCTCATTTTTAGTTTAGACTATAAGAGCTTTTAATAATGACTGAAGAATTGAGTATTACACATGTTTTCGTGCTTTTGGATTTTTTAGTGATACTATCACAAGTATTTAACACTTTAGTTCGAGGCACTATTATTACACTATCACTACTAGAGTGCCTCGAACTAAAGTGTCCATAATTGGAGCTAGTTAAAGGAAAAAGGATCTTTGTTTTTGGGAATTAAAAGAAATATGAATGTACCTATGACCTGAATCTAATTCTCATCTATATACCTTAACTTTATTTCTGTAACTAATTATTGTTACGATGACTTAAACTGTTCCGTCGCTTCTTAGGCAATTAAACAACTAATAACATTCAACATTATTAATAAACATTAAAGGACGTTTCATTGATAAGCAAACAGGTCCGACTAGCAATTTTTTTTTACTTGTCACAGTGGTAGTGACAGCCCTAGACCATAATCGCATGCAAAGCCGCTGGTACAGGTGTCTGTGTGCCAAATGTAGACGTCACATACAATTTATATGTTGAAAATGTGAATTAATATGCCTTTACAGCAAGTATTTAGGATTATCGCGATGATAGTTAAGAATATAATGGACTCCGTAATAAAATGCCAGATTTAGATGATAAAATTCCAACCTCTATTATTATGAAACCGTATGTCTATACGAATGCTTTTAATATAAGTGTTACTTTGATGTTTAATGTAGGGTCAATACCGTGTCTGTTTTGATTTTATTGTTTGGTTATATTTGGAGATACTTTACTTATTGAACTGATAGCTGACTATCCAAATTGGAGTCGTGCTTACCATTTAAAAAGTGGTGTTATGGCTGCTCGTGAATTGTATTTTTAATTGTAAAGTCATGAACTGAATTTAATGTGTGCTCCCGTAATCAATAGGATATGCCAATAATGTAAACAAGATTTTACACAAATAATAGATGAATGACAAGTTGTGTCAGATAGTACTAGGATAGTATTAATTCTATCTGATTACGGGTATAATTAATTATGGGCTGATTTATCCATCGTCAGATAACTTTTATTCGAGGAATAAAATTGACGTTTGAAGTTTTTGTTTGGAACAACTGTCAAATTTTTTAAATTTACATGGAATAAAGATATCTGAAAATATTAGCCATAAAAACAATAATTCAAAAGGTCTAGTCGACCAACAACAACTATGTTTCAAGTACATACTTTTAAATGTTCAAATCAGTTCTTAAATTCGAGAAATACATTTTAAATAAAATCAACGGCAATATAATTTGAATTTCGATTATACTTCCTAACACTTTATTGCTTATTTTATATAATGAACGCAGCTTTTCATAGAATACTATGAACTTCATGCAGCCATAGAGTGTAGAGTATATTTCTTAAAAATAAAATGATTATTATTTACGATTGGTTATTTACGATGGCATAAATCTAGAGATTTCTTTAGCAACTCAATCAAGTTTCAATCTAGGTTTGATCGGCAACTGAAGGCTGTGATAATCTAAACAACTGTTATAACGAACATGTTGGTACATGCCGTATTCACGATCACAAGAATTCTATGTCATTGATGAGTCATGTAGAGTCATGGGAAGACTTGATGATTCAGTTACTGGCTTTTGAAAAATACTTTTTTAAGATTTCTGTTGGCATAGTACCTATGTCCATGTAGGTCACGCACGTGAATAGTACAGTATGATTAAACCTTAAACAATAGCATGTTTTTTTTAAACGGTCAGGCATAGGCATTGGTTTTCGGATTATTCTTCCAATTACTAGTCGTGGCATTACTTACTTATATTGAAAATCGTATTTCTACTTTTCCTAAGAATAATTATAATATTGATTAACGTGTATCGTGAAAATGATAATAAAAAGTTAGAAAAGGATAGACAGTGACAGTCAGAAACTTTTTTTTTTTAAACTAACGAAGCAGTATATTGCACGTAGTGCTTACGGAATAAGTATTTCACGTAACGATTACCATAAGATCTAAATACCTAACCTCTTCCCCAGTTCATTTGACATTTGTATCGTAACCGTCTTGATATTTAAACAGTGTTGCTTAAAAACAGGTAAGTTAGCGATGAGTTCTGACACAGCTAGAAACGGTGCTAGAAAGGATTAGGACTTAGGCAATTTATTTACTACGGAAATAAAGGCCAGACTACGTGGGCATAATCTAACGTTCGAGGTAACAAAGAAACACGAAATTGAACGTTAATCTAATGTAAAGGCGGCAGTAATTTTTTTTTTGGGTCCCACGTTACTAGTATTCTTGCTAAACCCTCGTGCTAAGCTAAACTGTTCGTGTTACGAGTGGGTTCACTTGTTCCCAAGTCCCAAGTCCGATGCCCTAGCCATTAGGCTATCGCCGCTTGCTAAAGCTAGCTACTTATCATTAATGTTCGTTTGACAGTACGATTGTGCACTTCTTCTTATCCTCTATTCATATATTAATCTCCCTATCACTTAAAGGTTTGCTGTAAGAGAACTCAATTCTGGGTTAAGCTCGCCTGTGTACATACTTTTTCTGATACTTGTATTTTATGTATTTTATAGTGTACAATAAAGAATTAAGAATTAAGAATTGTAGTGTCACAGTTAATATTAAGCTGTAAATATGGAAATCGCTAATGTTTTTAATGTTCCGAAGCTCAAAAGGAAATAACGGAACACTTGTCCTTGTTATGTATTAACTGGTTTATGTCTGCAACAGGTTGGGGACCAATGTTGTATAATATATTTAATCTTCCTGAATTTTGAAGTTGTCTTAAAACATTTTTTTTTTCTATTAAATCCTTCCATTAATTCCTCATAGGGCCAAATACCTACTGAAAGGTCAATCAGTTTGAAGCGTCAACGTCAGCGTCGAAGTAGCGACAAATAAACACTTAAGAACATCTTAAAGTTAATTGGCGTTTCAGTACCTACCTATTCGGGGGATGACACTAGTTTGCCTTATCAAAATACCTTAGTTTGTGAATTAATTTGTTGTTGGCTGTTGCCTTAACAACGATTAATCACATAATTATTATTATCTGTTTGGATACTCACTAAAACAAGTCGAAATAATTGACACTCTTTTTTTTAAATTCTTGTTTCTTGTGGTAACGCATTATTTTCCGTCGATCATAATTTCGCGGTGACTGTATTTGCAGTTGATTTTGTCTCCTATTTTTGAAACGGTGAGATTCTTAATCAGATTATGAAATATAAAAACCCACTGACATTTGCAATTGTATAGTCATTATTTTTATCAGTGTGAATCATATTGGTCTCACGATGGAAACCCGTGAATCATCAGAGTCGGAACTCTCATACATTCATCCAGCTTGATATGGTGAAATCTTTTTTCGGGTTTATAATACAGATTCCATTAACTTGGTTTCGTTTTTACTTGCAGATATGCTGTTAATTTCCGAAGGTGGGGTTTCCGACGTAAAATAAATATTTTAACGCTCCGTTGTGTATTAAATTGGGTTATCATCGGAGGTCAAGGAAAATGTACGTTAATGTATGTAATGTTATACTTAAGTTGTAAAAATATTCGTTAACTACATAATACGTACTAGATGTTCTTATAACTCGGACCGCGGTTCCAGTTGCCGGATTAATTAAATTAAAAAATATATATGTTTCATGAATCCGGCAACTGGACCGCGGTCCGAGTTTATTGAAATATAATATTTAATTAATACGGCCAGTGTAACCCGACCAAAACGTCAAGCCTTAAAAGGTAAATGCATGAGTTCGCGTTAATTCCCGTATCGTAATTTTATTAAAATCATGCAACGCGATAGTTTTAAAGTCAATATATTTATGTCATATAAAAGAGTATGTGTATGTCTGTATTTATGTGAATACAGGGTATGCAGAGTTAATTTGCTTCTATGGAGTGCACGCCCATAGTTATCACCTAATTATTGCCATCCGTGGTCGAGTGGCGTACACACCGGTTTTCAAGGTGTCGTCAGCTCTGAGGTCCCGGGATCGATACCCGGAAGGGTCAATGTAGAAAAACACTTTTCTACATTGACTCGGATCTGGGTGTTTGTGGTACCTTCGTTGTCTCTGGATTCCATAACACAAGTGCTTTAGCTACTTACTTTGGATTCGGAGCAATGTATGTGATGTTGTCCACATTTATTTATTTATTTATCTTACCAATTATAGATAACAAGTTAACCTAACAACCTAAATATTAGTATGTTACTGAAAAAAAAAACCAACAATATTTATTTATTTTATAACGCATAATTTTGCTAGTAGGATCTCATAAACGTGATAACATCAATATCGTTACTACAATAAAACAAAGAACAATAAAGGTGTATAATAATTATTTATATAACGAATACAATGATAGGTATTATTATTTATAATTTGTTTATTATACTGCTTGTTAGTTATTTCTAGTTTAAAATATGCTTAGAATGAATCATTATGAAGGATATCTTAGATCATGGTGATGACGTGAAACTGAATCATTTGGAATATGGTGTTTATTATTTTCACGGCATATCATTTACTATTGGATACAGTTATGAGTAAGTTAGTTGTCTTATTACTCATGTTTTACCGCAAATAAAGCTTGAAGTTTGATCGTTATTGGTTAAAAACCGCATCTCTATTTAATTGAACTATCAATGTACCTGTCTGATGAAAATATCGTTGCGAATTTTAATTATCTATATTATTTTCGAACTAATGTTCAAAGAATTGACGAAAAGCGTCTGATTTTGTGTTCAATTGTATATAATTACGTAATGTATTTAAATCCCATTCAAACTATTTCAAACGCTTTGACATTATTAACTTTTTTCCTGAGAAACATTATGCGTTCGTGAATGATTGATAGTAATTTCAATGTTTAAATAAATTTATTAAAAGCTAGTGACGGATTTAGATTTAAATATGACACTAGATTTTATTGAATACAAATCCTTACTATCACTACTATTATAAATGCGAAAGTAACTCGGTATGTGTGTAACGCAATTAAACCTAAACTACTGAAACGATTTCAATTAAAGTTGGTACAGAGATAGTCTAGACTTTAGAGCCTGAGAAAGGACATGGGTACTTTTTGTCACGATAACCGATATCCACGCGGGCGGAGACGCGAGCTACAGCTAGTGTTAGGATAAATTAACAATTTACATGGTTCTTTTTCTTTTTGTTTCAAATTCAAAGATTCAGATAACACTCAAATGTTTCCATACAAATACAGCTGGTCTACTTAATATTATTTTACTGTAACTTCCTTAATACTGGTCCTAACCTGCTAAAGATAAACAATAAAGTGGCCCAGATGCTTCCAATCCAACACAGCTCAGCCAGACCAGATGTACTAAGCCCATTTCACCCATTGTTCACCCATAACACGTGCATTACCTGACTAATTACGGCAAATTAAAAATAGCTTTTGTTTTAAAAACACGTGTTTTATTGGGTTTCGGGAATTTCGCAGATGCTTTTTTTGTTTTTATTGAATTGGACGCTTGCAGGCATTTGCAGGTTCTTGTAAAGTTTGAAACATATGGAAGTGATTAGTTCAGTAGATTTTTCGTCTAAGCTTTTTTTTTCAAATGAAAGGTAACAGTGAAGCTATGTCGGGATAAAAATAAATCGTGATTTACAAAATGTCTTTATTGATGTGCGCTATTTATGAAACTACCTAATTGGATTGGTAAACTATTCGACCGCAAAGCAACATAAAACCTTCTTTATTAAGGGGTTAATTCTCTAAGTCCAAACAAAACGTAATGGCATGACGCACATTATATTTCAACTACCCCGGGTGAACTAGTCCGGTAGTGTTAGCATACAGGATTATTTTTTATGGAACGCGTATATTCAACGAGGTAATCAAGTGCATAAAACTGAACAACTTTTTCCAAGGAACATAGGTCGAAATCTTAAAATGGAAAATGAACTTTTCATACAAGTGACAGGTCACGTGACTTGTTTGTGTGAAAAATTGATTTTACCTCGTTGAATATACGCACTCCATAAAAAAAGAAACCTGTTCACGGTTTAGACCATTTAACAGATTTTTTGACTTAGTATATTAAGTCGAAATAGATAACGCCTCTCTTAACCCGACACGTAATAGCACGTTTAGTGTTTCGACTTAGTGAATAATATCCCTGGTGTTTCCAACACAAAACGTTAACAACAAATAAACACCATTAAACTAGCGACCTTTACTGAAAACTAACATTTAAATATTTATCTTGATACCCACGAAAATCGTGAAGATGTCCCTTGGAATACCCCAAACAGTATCATCAAACGAAACAACGTTGACCTGGGATCTTAACCATTCCGTTAACTTTACAACGAAGGTTAACGCTACTTTTACACTACAACACAAATTGACAACAAATAGTATCGGCCTATAAATGTCCCACTGCTGGGCACAGACCACTTCTCATATAGAGAAGGAACGATTTCATTGATCACCTCGCTGGCTCACTACGGGTTGGCGATTATAGATTCCATTTTTTGAAATACAGGTTTCCTCACGATGTTTTCCTTTACCGATTGTCAATGATGTCTTAGACTAATTAAGAAAGTACATATATATAACTTTGAAAAATACACATTGGTACTTGCCTGTAGCGGGTTAGAACCTGCATCCTTGTAGACGAAAATATGTTAATTAAACCGTTAGTCTACCACTATTGGAAATTTTAAAAATATACTGTTACTATTTTTAAAATTTCCTCTGTCTCGCAATAACTGTCATAAACTCTGACACTCTTGTTCGCATACTGACACTCGGTGTATTGTTGTATCGTGTAAATTAAGTTTAGCGCCCTCGTGACACACGACTCGTTAATATGCCCCGATAGCAACGGTAGCGGGTTCGCTTCCCTACACGCTCGCCGTGACCTTTACATCATCATCTGATACTGGACCGTTTTTATCCATTACATTTGTTTTGATCAAATGTTAGTTTAGGAAATGTGCATGAAAAAGGCTTTGAATTGAGTATTTTTTTTTACATGTTTTCCCTGAAAGTAAAGTACTGGAAGATTATATCTAATCAAAAGAGGTTCAGATTCCATCAGAAATAGTCTGTATACAACATTTCAGTTCACAATGAGTTTATTGAAATTGATACCCAATTTTCGCCATAATTATTTGTCTCTGGTGTCGTGGTGGCCTAGCGGTTCAATGAACGGATTTTTGCGCACAAGGTTGCAGGATCGAACCCGCTACAGGCAAGTACCAATGTGACTTTATCAAAGATATATGTTCTTTCTTAATTATTCTAAGACATCAAAACAAATCTAATCAAAATAATTATATTTCGAGTAGACCTTTTCAGGTAGGTAGGTACTTTCAAACACTTAAATGGCTATAGTTGCGCAGTTCCAAAGTGTCATTACTACGGAGAAGAACCGGCAAGTAATTCCATAGAAACTCCATAATTGATAGGTGAAGGTAAACATCGTGAAGTAACCTAGATTCCTAAAATTGGAATCTGAAATCGCCAACCCGCAATGAGCCAGCGTGGTGATCAATGCTCGTTCCTTCTCTATATGGGAAGAGGGCAAGAGGCCTATGCCCATCAGTGGTACACGTCTTGTAAGCCGGTATTATTATTTGACAGTAAAAATCATAGTCAGACCACTGAACATCGCGATGTATCTGAACATTTAGCGAGTGCGGTAATAAAATATTGACCCTTGTAATGCGGGGACAAGATTTTTGATATTTGGTGTTGTATAATTGGCGAGGAAAATAGCATTTTTAAATGACGTATTTCATTTTGTAAACCGACTCCTTAATACCTTGTACATACTCTTACCCGCCACCCCTGATGACCACAAAAAAAAAAAAATTGCTGGTAAGGTTAATCTCTTAACCCGCTGTACTATATTATACATTATTTTAAGCCCAACCCTATTTAATACAAATAAAGACATACCTAATGAGACATTCATAGTATTACTGGTCCTATTATCCAAAAGTGGAACAAAGGTTTTATTTTAAATTTTACAGTGGAGTAAGTAATTAGAGTGCCTGGAAATATGCCATATTACCAGGAACACTAATTACTTATTTTTAATTGTTATCAGTAACCACTGAACAATAAATATATGCAGTGTTTGAGCTTTGTATAAAGAGATTATTTGTTACTGCTTTATTAAGTAATAAACGCCTAAACACTTTCATATTTATAATATTAGTCACGATTTCAAGTAATCATAGTTATATCTTTGCAAAATTATGTTTAATTTATGTTTGAGCGCCATTTGTAATAACACACTGATATTGATAATTATGTATGTTAGAATCATCAATGATTAGGGAAATTGTGCCTTATGATACAAAACCATAAGGTAGTAGTTCTATTGATACAAAGTGAAGCTGTTTAAGCACATTTTTATATTTTTAAATGTTAGGAAGATCCTCTAATGCAAGTTTTGTATATTTTGTATACTAAAAACATAACAAAATATCTTAAAACTCAGTAGTTATATCCGTTGTTAACTGATATTTCTAAACGTCTCCACGACACAAGTTTAGTAACCTCTCACACAACTTATCTATTGAAGCCTTCATATTAGCATATTTCTTCATACTTTGAATCCATCTTCATAGTATACCAAGCATTCACAATACAGCAAACGCCTCGAAACGGTTGTCTATACTTAAATAGTCAAAAGCATTCCAATAGTATTCACAGCGACCTTTAAGGCCGATCGGGACCTCGCATCGGGTCACGGCACTCCTGCGCAGCGCGCTCCCGTGTGCATGCGCAGCTATGCCGTAAAACCTTTAAAACCAGAGATATTTTGCCAAGTTTTGTTTGATTCATGCATGCTGATACTATATTATTAAACTAATAAAGTCATTTGTGTTTAGATCTACTTTAATTGGTAGTTATTCGCGCACTAGAGCGAATTATTTCGATACATTTAATTAAAATTCTTGGGAAGGAAACCTGTAATTATGTGCGCGTTTAATTTTGGAGATGTTTGATTAAATACGAGTATCTTTGTGTATACATATAAAAATAGTCTTTATGTCCCAATAAATATATTTGAAAATTAATTAATACGTAACGTAATCCTATAAAGGTTGGTCTTACAACATTTGAGTGTACATCCTTTCTCTCAAAACCTTTAGAGCCGCATACTTTCAAATAAGGATCATCTCAACCTGAGTACAGTTAGCGGGCTAGGGGGGGTGAATGGTGGCCGGGGAAGGGGGGATCAAATTCCGCAAGAACTGCCTTGACCTGACCTAGCTTTAGCTTTCAGTTTATTTATGTGTTGTTTTAGTAAACAGAGCGGTGATAGGTTACCCAAACCGTTCGTTTTAGGTAGATCGTCCAGGCATGGTTGTTTTATCTTGGCAGTTGAATGGAATGCTTTTTTGGGAGGAATTTGGTCCTTCTCGTCGCGTCTTTATTTCTTGACAAGGAAGATTGATACAGACAATTTAAGTGCTTGCATGTAAAAAATAACTTTTGAGTAAATTGTTTTAAATCTATCTTTGGAATTGCGATTGCTTTACTCAACGAAGGAATGTATTTAACTCATCTAATCCAAGTTTTCATGCTAAACTAAGCCGCGACGCCCATGTCGTTTAGTTTCAATCATTTCTGATTGATAATAACCAAGGTTCGTATTTAGGGTTTAGTTCTAGATCTAGTTTCTTCTCTGTCTCTTTTTTCTTTTCTGTCTTCACTGACACATTGATGATAATTAGCGAACATATTTTTTTCGCAAATACAACCTTATCCACATAAAATACGGTTATTAATGCGATGTGAGACTTAGGTAATGAAATTATAGCATTTCTGGAATTTTCGAGGATGGATTTGAGACACTTTCTTCATGTGTTTTTTTCTATATAAATGGTTTATACCGTAAACATGTATATTACCAATATTTTTGGCTAATTTCTTTACGTATATTATGTCCTTATAAGAATGATAAGTATGGTCACTATAAGGACAGTGTCAGATTCAATTGGAAGGTCGGTAATGAGCGTTGGTTACTTGTTAGATTTGTCGTGTCCAAGGTTCTGGAATTGTAACAAATTCGAACGTGCTTTATGTGCAGCATTTAATGCAGTGAAGCCTTTGAAAGCTCTTGTTTGTGAGGACGATGCTAATTTGGGTACCTTCTGTTTTAGCGACTCGAAGGACCAATGTAAGTTACCGACTTACCGATCAGAGTGTATAGTACTTAACATTTAGCGCGGATTCTTGGGCTTTAGCTTACGGTATTAGGACAACAATAATTTAATGCTTTCTGTATTAATGTGTCTTTTGGACTGTTATTTACGTGGTCTTTGCTTTATGCGATTATAATACAATAACCTACTTGTTAAATAGAATAACTGGTCCTGACGGACTCTTCAACGCAGAGCCTAAACCACATGTGTTAGAAACTTGAAATTTTGACAGCTGATGCGTTATAGTAGACACATCCACTTAGAAAAGATTTTTGGAATTTCCATCCCTTAAGATCGAAACAGGGGATAAACGGATGAATGGAAATATGTCGTTATTAAATTTAGCAGCATAATATTTAATATACAAGTTTCTAGTTAGATATAACACGAATCCGAAGACTTACCTCAAGTTCCAAAAATTCAGATCAACAAATCACCTATTTTGATAGATGATTAACATTTTTTCAACAACCATCCTTAAAAAATGAGCTAGCTAGCACTTTTAAATATTTTTTCAAATCCGATCATTGGTTCCTAAAGAAAACGCGCTCAAACTCTATAGCTTTTTAATCTTTTATTAGTATAGATTTCATTTGGAGGAAGCGAATTAGGATGATTGCCATTTTTGCCATGCTCTTTTTAGGTCGTCGAATGAAAATAAAGTTTTATAAAGCTAGTAACTAGGTGCTTTTAATTTGTCCATGAATGAATTAATCGGTAGGTAAATAGTCGGTTTCTTAGTAGGTACGCATTCATTTTCTATTGTCTTTCCCAGCCATACCGTCGCCGACCGAACAACTTTACGTACCTGCTATATATATAGACTTTTAATCCGGAATGCAATTAACATATTCTAACCAAAATTATCTCGTATGTCGGCAGTCTTTATGAAATACTAACTATATAGTTAAAGTTGACTGGCACGTGGGTGTACGCTTCTAGTTTATGTGATTACACCCATGTTATATAAAATCGATTCGGATTTTGGAATCATTCGATTTTCGATAAAATATTGTTTAATCGAATAGCGTTTATTAACTCGGTATGCTTTATGGTTGGGTTTGATTTTTTGAACATTGTCGATTTGATTGCCGTATGAAGAGGTTTTATATAAAGACTAATTAATATAAGAATAATTATATGTTTAAGAAATCTTCGCATTAGACATAAAGTGTTGAAGCAAACGAACGAGCAAAGATTGTGCAATGTATGAAAACGGATTAAGGTTATATTTATTATGTATTAATTTTGTTCAATTGAATGGAAATCGAAAACATTAGTTAGTTCAACACGAGTCCAACCTAAGTCCATTAAATCAGAAGTAAAATTACGTGCTTTACTTACTTTTAAAGTCATTTCTGTAAAAAAGTCGATCTAACATTCAAAAATGAATATTACAAGGTGGTCAAATGGGTTGTACCAGCATATTTCACCACCATCTGTCCATTAACACCAATCTAACAGTCTTGGCCATGTGTCCGGCGATGGCTAAAAAAACACCCATAGACAATAGCCAGAGAGATTTATAATATTCTGCCATCTGCTCGTTACCTGGGCAGGCGCGAAGGGTAAACGCCGAAGGGTTTTAAAAATATAATTCAATTAAGTTTGACGCGTAATTAAAAGAATTTGGATGTTTTTGGGTTATTCGTAATTTATTTGACGTTTTAATTTTAGTTTTTTTTTATTTGTTAAATGTAGTAGCGCTGTATCATGAATTATCATGTTGGTTCTTATTTACACAAATTTGTACCAAAGCTGGACACCTCATTTAATTTTGATCTCGATAATCTCTGGAACTTCTGTCAGATTAACTACAGGCAATTCTTTTTGTATTTCATATTCCGGTCTTTACAGAATGTTATTAAAATCACGATAATTAATTTTAAGATGTTCTTAAATGTATATCTGTCGCTACTTCACACGTTAAAGTGACAGAGACAGCATGATACTTAACGGCGCCTTCAAACTAATTGACGTTTCAGTATTTCATTTGCATTAAACAAAAGATTGAGATATTTAATCATTTATTTTATGTATATCTGTATTTAAGTCAATTACAAATAATATCTTGGGACAATCTCACACACGGCCATCTGATCCCAAACTAGGCAGAGCCTGTACTATGGTAACCAGACAACTGATAAACATACTGATATATTTCTAAATACATACATATTATAGATAAATAACACCCAGACACAGAACAAATGATCGTGCTCATCACACAATGATTTGTCCTGGGTGGGAATCGAACCCACGACCTCCGGCTTAGCAGTCAGGGTCACTAACCACTAGACCAACAGGCCAATCAAGACAAAATATAAGTTCAGTCCACAAATTGTTTAGTATTAGCATGGTAAAGTTTGAAACTAGTTATATTCCAGAAAGTACTAAGTGTAAATATAGCGCGGTATGCAGCTGACACTCCCACACAGATGCTCACCGCCAGATCATTGAAAATCTAAAATAATATCACTTAAGGGCTATATCTAGCAACACTTGGAATACCTAACTTAATGGCCGTCAAAGAATAGGGTTAAGAGTTTCGAAAAAAAAAACCATGATATCGCGCTCAATTACTCTACGGCCACTGTATCTTGGCGAATCTAAAAATCAATACAAGATAAGTATTCGTCTCTTTATCAGCCAGCGTTTTTGTGTGTTATTAGGTAAATTTAAAGCTTATAGGCATGGGTCGCACATTACTAGTATTCTTGTAAACCCCTCGTGCTAAGCTGAATGCTTGTTACACGTCGCCGGTAGTGCAATGGGTGGGATTCGATCCGGCAACATGATCGCAAGTCCGACGAAGTTTCAAATTTGACTACTCAGTTCCATAACAGCCCGTATATTAATATTTTTCAAAATGGTATATAAATACTGACAAAATTGATTTGAATTTAATAACGTTTACAAATTTCCAAACTTTTTTTTTTTAAGATTACTAGCAATGTGGGTCTCACATTACTAGTAAACTTGTTAACCCGTGCTAAGCTAAGATGCTTGTGTTACGAGTGGGTTCACGTCGGTAGTGTAATGGGTGGGATTCGAACCTCCAACCACATGATCGCAAGTCCGACGCCCGAGCCATTAGGCTACCGCCGCTTGAATCTTACCAGTTAGTTATCAAATTTGATAGCAATTTATCCAATGACGTGCCAGCTAAGTCTAGTGTTGGGATTTGATTATCGATAGACAATACCATCCCCTTAATTCACTAAAGTGCTGTATAATTGAATTATAAGCTTGGCCTTTACACCCTTATGGTAGAAACTAGAAACCCATGTGTCTGTATGTTCGTCGGTTTAATGTCAACAGGCATTTTTATGTAAATGCATCTATTAAAGGTCGTATTATTGTTTATCAATTGTACCCTCGCGTGTTGAGCCGTATCTTTACTATTTATAGATTTTATTAGTACGTGTACGTCTGTTAGGAACGAGTTTTATTTCTAGACATGGTTCTAGGTTTCTGGATTCTTGTTCGTTTCAATAATTATAATTATTGGAGGAGTTTTTATTTTAATTATTTCGTGAAGCTGGTTTGACACGTGGTGTTTAGTACAGTCTGCATCACGTTAGTTTCACTTTGTTATTGCTAACATCAGTATTTCGATGCAGTAGAGTCGATTTTCGTAAATCATTGTGTCGCAATACTAGTTGAAATCAATAAAAAATCGATTAAATAATTGATATCTTACAAAAACACTTTTTTTAGAAAAAGGTGTAAAATTTTCTACTTAATAAACGATAAAAATCTACCAAACATCGACAAAACCATTTATACGTCACATAATTTTGTCATATAAGTTTTCGTCATACAGAATTGTTTGCCAATTAGAAAAAATACAAATTAATAATTGTAAATTATTTAGATCATATATTTTTTACCAGATATATGGCGTTCTTAATTGGAACTGGAGCCATCTCTATTAATGCTTTTATACCATAATATAAGCGTATAATTATCAACACATGCAATAATAAATGGAGAAGTCGTGTGTTTGTTTTACACTGACTAGTAACAGGTTTCATAGTCGCGCGTTTTAGTACTATACTAGCTGCACCCCGCGGTGATACTCGCGCTTTGTCAGATAACTAAATTTCGCGGAATAAAAAGTAGTCTAAATTAGATAAGTACGCTATGTCCTAAACCAGGGTATCAGCTACCTCCAGCCGTTTAAGTGAAGAGATAATACACACACACAGACACTTTTATCATTAGTGTATGATGTGGTATGAGTATTAACAAAATTTTCGGAGTTTTATTCACGTAGTTCTCGTTTTCTTTGGTGGTAAAAGAGCTATGTGACGTTCGATATTAAGGTTTTCTATTAATCCCTTCTTCTAATTTCTACTCAATATCCCTTAAATTATCAACTTAACTGTAGCTTTTATAGGTTCTTTATATAAAAAAGCGAAGTAAAAAAAAATATCGGTATCATTCGAACTATGCATTTTATTTAACATCTAATAGAGACGAAGCTAGCAGACGCTCGTTTTTTTTCCTCTACATATTAAAACAGCTATATCTTCCTGCAGGAGGACATTTAAAATATATAATTATATAGATAAAATACTGGTGCAGCTTAGACAGGCGGAGTCACAGCATACGATTAACATGCGGAATATTGCTCGCATTAACAATTTGCAAGATAAACGACTGGTCATTATTCAATGAGTTTTTAATTAGAATAAATAAGTTATTTTAGTTTTGCAGTTAGATAAACAAATAGCAGAAATTTATCATGGATAGCAACTGCTGGCCAGATGTTCGTAAATTGGGCTAATTAGTAGGCAAACACATACTTATTGGTTAGTATAATTTTATTCGATTTTCTTTGAGGTGAGTGTAATTATTGCCTCTACTTGTGAGATACTGTACTTTGTCGCACAGACACAATTTTTTATGCTTATAGGAGCTAAAATATGTTTCTTTTTTTTTGTCTTTAAGTGTGTGCCCATGTGTATGACAATAAATAATATTTGAATTTGAATTTGATAAAAGATTGGGGTTTTGAGTAAGTTATAATTATAATTGACATAGTGTTTCTCATGTGAGGTCAATTGTATTCGGTTTTATGGGAAGTAAATATCTTAAGCCTCGAATAAACAAACACGTTTATTTTGTTAAGTTAGCTATGTTTAAGACCAGCTCTAGTTCGTGGTTTCGTCCGCGTGGGCGTCTGCGCTACAAAAATAACCCTGTTTGTCGATAAATGGGATATCTAACACAAGCATAATTTTTCAAATCGGACCATAAGATACTGAGACTAGTGCAATCAACCCAACATAAACAATGAAACAAACTATTTAGGTTATTAATATTATTATGTAAGTATAGGTAAACTTTTAAACTGATATGTTTCTGATTCTGAAATTTTTGATATATACAAATGGTATGTAAGAATTGCACATAGTTTAAGCGCATATTGAACTGAACAATATGGATCCTTGCCTAATCTAAGGCATTATTATTTTTTAACGACTGGCTAATTTCACCTAATATGTCCAGGTATCATTATAATTTCCTTTGCTTAGTATTCTATCTAAAGGCTATTTGTTGCTTGAACATAACTTGCTTACCTGTAATAAAAAAACCTTCGACTCTGCATGTGTTTGCAGTCCTAGTACCTTTTTTGCTTTGAGCTTGCAACATTGTAACAGCTATTTACTTGTAGAAGATGATCAGTAATTAATCTATGAACTGACAGCCATTTCCTTTTTCATTGTATTAACACCAGGTGAGATATTGCGCGTAAGGTCGAATGCAGAATAGTGGTATAAAAGTTATGCGATAATAAAGCTTATGGCTTTGACTTAAAGGTGCTCTTAATGTCTTAAAATAACCTGCGAGCGTGGCAGACTGGACATACAAGCAGTACGTAACCATTATACATATGCACAGTTTACAAATTAAAGTCAAACTATTGGCAATCGAATTTTAAGCTTTCATTTCTACATGAAAAAAAATACTTAATTTTATAGTCATCATAAAAAAAAGTACAACTTCAAATACACGAAACTTCACGAAAGTACAAATAAACGCAATTTCTTTTAGAATTTTTTAGGAAAATTATCTAATTGCTTTAAACCAAACTTCTGAATTTATTTTTATTTAAATTACACGGGACCATCTCTAAGGTTAACTCTATCGTCGTCAAAAATATTTTGTTAAATTCTATGCATAATTAAAGTTATTTATTTTGTGGAACATAGGTGTTTGAAAACTTAACAAAATTACTTAATTAAAAAACTCTTAAAACTAAACTATATTAATTAAACAAAACTAAAACTAAAAATTAGCATCATGAAACTCTTCCACATCGCTGTCGACTGGAAGTGTGCCCATAAGGCTGGCAGCATTGCCACGTTGAATGGCAATGCTTAACCGCTGACCAAGGTAAAAACCAGCCCTTGGGTCACATGAGGTGTCAACAAGACGCTTGAATAATTGAAGGAGATAACGCGTAACAAACAACAAAAATAAACCTACAGTCGAATTGAAAACCTCCTTTTGAGTAGGCTTAAATTATCTATCTTCTGAAAGGCATACACTTCGTTCACTACTATAGACATTCGTAGGTTTTTGCTTTCAAAGCTTGTATAAAATGTCTGCTGTTAAAAAACATCATAAAGAAGCCATTGCTCGACTGGGTTACACAAGGTGATATAACTTGCAATATGGTCAGCAACCACTGAACACCTTACGTCCAGACGCCACTTAATATTTATTTAATAATTAATTAGTTGATAAACCACAAAAAAAGTAATATAAATATGCTAAACCGATGTCACGTGCGTCTTGCATATTGTGGGTAGCAGGCCAACTGATCAGGTTTTTATCAGGATGTAGAAATATACACAGAAGTTTATACATACAATTATTATAATTATTCACGTATGTATATGTTGTGATTTATATTGCTGTAAAGCGACTCCAAAAATCTGTTATCAAAACTAACTGGACCCAATCCTACTTAGTTAAATCTTTTCGTTTTTCTGCCCAATACTCATAATCATTATTGACTCTATTTTATTAGAGTTGGGAGAAATAGACCTTCTGTTGTATATATTTTACGTGGTTGTGTAGTGACACTTTTATGTCATCGTTTCCAGATTATCTTTGTAGTAGTGCGCACGCGCAGACAATGTGTTGTTTTTGATTATTGTGTCTATAAGTGTTAATAAAACGTTGATTTATGTATGATAGATATTTGTATTGCTATAAAAGAGCAGAAATATATATGGAAGCACATTTGCTTTTGGTCCGGATTTAGAAGTAGTAAAAAATATGAGTTCATTATTCATATTAAGTTTTTTTTGTACTATTGATATTAAATATCTTAATTATGTATGCGCATACTTTTTTGTTTAAGGCACTAATCTTTTTAATCTATATTTAAAAAAATATTAATGTACAAAATATTCAAGATTCATCGAACAGTTTTTGGTCTTATATTATTTAATAAATTCTTATTTAATGCAGAAAACAAATCACATGCTAATTAAATTATAATAATATAAAATTAATTTGATAATTGAAAAAAGAAAACGAGAAACCCTAAGAAAATTGTGTCGTAAGCAATATTTATATAAAATATCAAAATTATTATTAGTCTATGGCATCTATTACATAAGGTCTATCACACTATGCCGAGCAGTGGGATGACAGGAGCTAAAAATGAAGTTTTTTTAGAATTCACTGTTCACTAAAAGTACAGTCAAACTTACATCGGCGACATTTGACGCCATTTTAATTAAAAACAAAAAACGGTGCTATCACCTGCCGATCTAAAGGTGTGGATTGACGAGGCCCGAATTCGTTCGTTCCAATCCTATACTTAATTATAAGCAGCCTGATGTCTTAACGAACTTTGATGAACATCACCCTTTTAATATACAAAGAGGTAAGCAGAGTGGATATTTTTTGAAGTCCTAAAATTTTTCTGTTCTGCGGGAGCTTTATTTCGTTATACAGGTGGTTTTTTTTATGCCACCTAGAGGTAAAGTCCTGTAAATAATGGAGACAAATTATACTCAAAGGAAACATTCCTTTATTTTTAAAAGAAACAAAACTGCATTCATTATTTTAGAAAGTATCAGTGGCAGTGGTTTTTAGTGCGACTCCTGGTGGCATTAAATTGTTCCACCCTGTATAGAGAAAATTTAGGCGATTTTTATTCAGGTTTTCTCTCGATGTTACTAGTTGCTGTTATCAAGGACCCACACTTGACTTTATATAAGTAGGTCACACTTGAAATACCACCGCCATTGTTATCATTCATACTATGATTTGTCTTTTGTGAATAAAATATTATATATAAAATATACATAGCTTTATCTATAAAAAATATAGGTACACATACAACAAAGTAGATATAACTCTTCTTTCTGCCATTATCCCATTCATATGGGGCCGGCGCAATGCGTATTTTCCTTCCATTCCTCTCTATTACTCGTCATCGCGGCATCCACTCTTTTCTTTCTCATATCATCTTTCACACAATTCATCCATCTCTTTTTCGGTCTCCCTCTGCTTATATACCCATCCACAGTCATACTTATAACTTCTACTTACAAAATATGTTATTAATTTCCTTTTGTATAATGTAGGTCATTGTAGTCTCTTATCGTGTTTCTCAGTCATTTATTAGTGACATATAAAAATTAACAAAGTAAACAATCCCCTAGTGATAGGCCTCGATAGGCCCGTCCTAACGTAACAAAGATATACGAAATTAAACCTTATTGCATTAACATAAAGACGATGCCAACACTTGGTCTACAATCATATCGTATCGTTTCATAATACAATTTATGCAAGAAGATACCTTACCAGCTTCGCACCTGGATTTTTCGAGACCGGTTTGTTTGATTACTTGATGATTAAAACATAAATATACACATATCCATTTTTTTTGGCGGGATTATTCGCTATTGACTTCAACTCGCGCTGAGGGCACAGCGTGGGGATATGTCGGACTTGCATCGACTAAAAACACCCCGGTCCCGTCCTTGCCTTTGCTGGAGCCGCGGGATAACTTAAGCCGCGTTTCCACTAGGCAACAATTGACGCGCAACATGTTGCACAACAAGTTGCCCATCATGTTGAAAGTCAGCGCGGAACTTTTAAGTCAGCGCGGAACTTTTGTTTTATCGAAAAATGCAACGTCGCGCGCTGTTGGCAGCGTTGCCGTACATGTTGAGCGTCACGTGTCGCGCGCCAAATGTTGCCTAGTGGAAACGCGGCTTTACGCAAGCTCTGCGCAACTCCAGCAGACACATATACATAACCATATTAAGGAATAAAATAATTTCAATCTAAAAACAAACTATTCTTTTATTGCCTTTACTTACCTTATGATCGAATACTGAAACGTCAATCAGTTTGAAGCCGCCGTTAAGTCTCATGCTGTCCCTGTCACTTGAAGGTGTGAAGTAGCTACAGATAGATATTTAAGAACATCTTAAAGTTAAAAAGCTTTAAAGTATTATCTTTACATAGTAAAAAAACAAAGTCGCTTTCATCTCTCAGTAGGTACGCTTAGATCTTATAAACTACGTGACAGATTTTAATGCAGTTTTCAATAGACAAAGTGATTCAAGAGGAAGGTATTATGTATAAATAGGTTCTGCCGGCGACTTCGTCTGCGTGGATGGAATTGGATCCAAAAAGAAATGAAAAATATTAAAGTAATGAAAAATCGAATAAAATTTTCATCCGTGCTATAGCTTGCGCTTTAATAGAGAAAAATACCAAATTTCAAAGCTGTCTGCCCACGGCTGAGCTCGGAAACAATTTTCAATTTTCCCTCGGGATAAAAGGTAGCCCATGTTTTATTCCATGTCAAAGGCTACATGCATGCCAAATTTCATCCAAATCCGTACAGACGTTTTTGCGTGATTGAGTAACAAACATCCAAACATCCACACTTTCACATTTATAATATTAGTAGGATTATAGACTTTTATTAGTATGATACTCGTGCAAAGCCGGGGATAATAACTCTAAAGATCATGTGTTTTTATAACGACATGTCTTCATTTCTTATGTTCATGTCGACAGATCAATTTGCGAGGACATCAATTAAAAAATATTATTAAATATAATCTGCAAGCTGTTGTAGATTTTATTACAGTACATAGATGCATATCGCTATTCAGGTCATAAGATGATTATCTTTTCGTTTGAGTGCACTTGTTTCTTTGCAGTTATAAAAATACATACACCACAAGTTAATAAATTACGCTATTAAAAGTTATAAACAATAAAATTGTTGTTTCGTACAAATGTCGGCACAAATATTTACCTATATAAACCATTTAGATCAATTAAAAGTACAATTTGAACTTTATAAGAAAATAATTGTTGGTTTTTCATTCATCATTTGGACAGTAGATACATGTTAAAGTCTCTATAATAGATACGACTTTTATATGGTGATACGGTTAATATTAATCGCTTATTAGTCCATCGATAATTTCAATTCTAAGAATTAAAAGATGGGCCAATGTCTTGAAAAGGTGGCTGGGTTGCAGTGGAGGTGGAAGGTTCAGGACCGGGTGTTGTAGCGCAACTTGGGAGAGGCCTATATCCAACAGTGGACCGCGAAAGGCTGAGTTCATTGATAAGAGTTTTAAAAACCATTTTTTTTCCGTATCAAGCTATCCGTATAAATCAATTCTTCGTGGTACCTTCGTTGTCTCTGATTCCATAACAAAAGTGCTTTAGTTACTTAGGTACTTTGGATTCGGAGCAATGTATGTGATGTTGTCCACATTTAATTATATTTATTTATTTATAATTCTTGTCTTCAGAAATCTCAGCTGCAAAAGTACTGATCCAATTCTTTACTATATACACTTACAACTAAGTATCCGCAATTGCACCTTGTACTCAAAAGTACATTTATAAATCAAAGGGGTTGCTTTTGTTTCTGGTACGTATCTTTTTGCGAAAGATAAAAGACTCGTATCGACAGATGTACAGGGATACGACTGAAAATAATTTATCCGGGGAAATAGTAAAAAACAAAGTTTTATGTTCCTACACATGGCCAGTGTATACTGGCGAGAGACTAGGTACTGCTAGTGTTGTATGGATGCGCTGACGTACTTAATTATTTTTTTCTGTACAATTTCGACGTAATAAATAAATAATTGCTGTAAAACTTAAAGGACGTAGAAGTAGTTGAAGACGACGAAAATTTGCCATAGGTACTAGACTGGTACGTTCCAGAATTACCGGCATCGTACTTTGCTGCACAATATGAGTTATGACAGCTCCTGTCACTTTGGGGCAAAACAGTCCGCGTTCTGAACCCTCTAGAATTGGAATTGGCCTTGCATTGAAATAAAAAATAAAATCCTTTATTAGTGATCTGATTTAGGTAGCCGAGTCATTCTGTGAGGAAGGCGGAAGACTGAGTGTTGGGAGTGTTGGGACACAAGCTTTATGGAGCCGATATTAAAACTTTTTTTACATAGTATAAAACAAAGTTTCTACCGCTGTCTGTACGCCTAGATCTTTTAAGCTACGTAATAAGGTAACGGATTTTAATTAGATCAGTGTTGCAATGTAAGAAATCCACATTATACCAATGTTGCTATACCTAAAAACAGCTGTTCGACAATGTCCAATCACGGCGCATAAAAACCTAATTAGATGTCGAATACGCAACTCTTTTTATTACTGTGTTATCCTATTTACCTACATTGTTTTACGGCGAATCTTTATACGAAACATTCTCTAATCAAATAATAAAAAAAGTAAAAAAATAAATCTTATATTGCAGTCAAATTTAGAGTCTGCCTCATCCTTTCTAATTTGTATAATGTTTACTGTTTGTACGGTTTTAATTATGTACCTAATTATGCAATAGAGTTCTGCTTAAAGTTGAGTGGTTATAAAATTTAGAATATAACTCGAAACACTATTCCGTATGTGGACATATTTTGAAGTCTATAATATTTGGAGTACTTTGATATATTGTCTTTGACTAATAAAAAAAAAGGTATCTTCATGACATATACTTCATAAATATACTATATTTATAAAAACTACAAACGGGTTCGAATAATGAATTGTAAACATTGAAAAGTTATTAGAGATTCAAAAATTCTGAAAGCAGGTTTTCTAAGTACATATTTTTATTTTGATGGATTTATGGAGTTCATTATTTTTTTTATTTTTTATTTATTAAATTCATTTTTATTCATTATAATATTTCCATTAAAAGAATAAGAAACGTAATAATATTTATGATGATAAACAATAATTTTGCAGTCGATTGCAATCTGTATGTAAAAACGTGTTTGGGTTTGGTAATATGTTTTGTAAGAGATGACTTTAAAATACAGTCTAGATATATTATGTAAGAAATGAAGATGAGCATCTCAAATTAGTGTTAATTTGTATTTAGTTCTTATATTTAAATTTCAACTTGATAGTTAATTGCATAACTTAGAAAAAGTAATTTGGTTTTGAGGTGTTGCATACATCTATGCAGATTAATGGGTTTAACAAAATGCATGTGCTAAGTATAATTATTTCTGTAGAGATGTAAAACACTTATGTGGAAAAAAATTAAATGGTCTTTGAAGTAAGCCCACTCATTATTAGGTCAACCTCGTCTTACATTATATTTTGTGTAAAACAATTTTCATTCATAAAAGTGGTATTTGTATTCACGAGTGAGGCTGATTGCTATTAAACTAACTGCCCCACTCAGTGACGATAATGTTTACATAAGGGATTCCTTAGAAATAATTCTAGTATTTTACAACTATAAGCCTGATAGTTGTCGTAAAACGAACATAATTCGTTAAAATTATGGGTAAAATCAAATATAAAAAATTGCATTCTGGACTCATTCTCTATAAACGATAAGTGTCGAAAATCATACTCCTCGGTGCAATTTTCATAAATAGGGGAACACAGTTTTGACGTATAGAAGATACCGCACCAAATCAGTTCTGGCTCGATACTAGATTGTAAGCCGAATCAGAGCCGATTTAAATATTCCCGATTGAATATATTGGAGTCAGATGGCCAACACCCACTGACGGCTGTGCCTGTTACTGACCCAATGTTACATGAGTATCTAAAAAACAACAAAACACGATCGCATTCGTTTTTTAATCGAACCGAAGCCTTTTAACATAAAGAGCATGTATGAGCACGATAGTCAGTTGTCTTGAAGGTACGAACAGATGCGCAAGCGCCGGTATCGCTCTTAATATTCTTGGGTGTTATCACAAGAGCACCTAACGGGTTATGTCGACATCTGCTGATCTGTGATATTTTGTAGTACATTTAAAGAGATGAAGCGAGAATTTGCTCATGATAATATATGATTAATTCAAAGTAAATTCTGATAAACTTAATAAAATTACTTGTAATATATCAAACAATAAAGTTAAGTTTATAATAAATAGGATTTAATCATAATAAGTGTTACCAACTTAAGATTCCAATTTCATTTATTGCATGATTATATATTAACATGCACGTCTTTTAAACTCGCTCTTAGTACCTACTTAAAAAATGATTACTTAGGCAGGATGGAGTAAATATCTAATTATCTTATTTAAGACCTCGATTTAAGATCTAGCGTCAAAAAATGTGTGCATATCTATGATTAAAATCTGTTTATACACTTAGACCAACCACAAAAGGACATCCAAAGACGCGGGAGCAAGGTGCTTCGCAACAAGTTGTGTTTATAGAAAGGTGTTCCCATCAATGTATTGAATCCATGGGAAAATATTACTGTAAAGTACATGTGGTAGAAATTGGGAAGGCGGATGCTCCGTGCAGGTTTTACTTCCGCGATTACTTCAACCGTTAGGTGATTTAAGAAAAAATATGGCGAATACCATAGATATAATTTCTATGGCGAATACATTTAAATTCAGAACCCAGTTTGACGTTTATCATTGACTTGTTCAGTTTTAAAAACTGAACTCGATATTAAATTTCAAATGTAGAACAACTACATGAATTTGTATTTAATGTTGCCTGCAAGATACCGTTTATACTTATTTTTTTTTAATATCTGATCTTATACCTGCTTGCACTTACCGTGTAATTTAAAATAGCGAATTCAAAAGCTCACAGATAATTATATTTCGCGTTGAAGCTTGGTCTCCTATCTCATTAATACACATTACCTTATCAGTGGTCCGCTGACAAGAACCTAAAAGGACCTATTAATGTTATTAACTTTATTAAAATAAGATACGGGCAAACGTCGCAAAAGTTTATTTTGAGACTCGACTTTTTTGTTTACCTAGATGCTAAAAAATGTGGAATTTCCAAAAATATGCCAACTATATCACAAACATGTTGTGAAACCAGCTGCTTGACGTTGTAATTTGATAAATTGTTCACAATCCACGTAGAAAACTGTTAAAAATTGCAAAAAAACAATACACATGCGACACTAATCACTGGCTGACGATTTTTAAGAACGGATGTAAGAGAGTCGAGCGGATATTGGCAACTTTTTACCAACACAGCTAACGTAAACTTAACACACACTTAAATCAACACTATAAGGTTCATTTTCCCTTGTACACTTTCAAAAAATCATCTCTAATATCTAATGTTTTAAGTAAAGCAGTCCCAGGTTTTGTGGGTCAAGTTTTTGCTATCAATTCATTATGCAGATGCTTCTTAAAAATAATATGTTCTTCCGAGATACTTATGGCAGATGCAGTCTTGAAGATGTTTGGCAGAAAAAAAAACAAAACACCTTTTACTAAGGAGTCCATCAGGCGTTTTTTTTGAAAAGCCTTCGATGCGCTCAAAGATTGTGTAGATGTTTCAAGATGGTCGTAAGTACTTAGATAACAATGTATAACATTGAGTTCGATACAAGTTGAGTAGTTGAAGCTGTAGAGAGGTGAAGAATATAATGAGACTGTTTTGTCCTTCAATTTTTAAAAAAGCATCGGCCTATCTTCGCAACCTGGCAGTAAAAATATTTATATATTTTATAGATCATGGTACAGTCAACAGCAATAGTTGATGAATTGAGTATATAACTTTTGAAAACTGATCATGAATATATTCAACTGTACTAGTAGTAAATGTTTGGTATAATTTACAATCACATACTTTTGAATCACTTCGACGCCACACAATTCTGACGCGAACTCCGTTCATTCGTTATGAATTTGTTTTTTCTAGTTTTGCTGTTGACTGTACATACTAAACTAATGTAATTAAGAAGAAGATTTGTATATTTGTACGTTTGCAACGAATAAAATAAAAAACTACTGGACCTATTTTAAAAATTCTCTTACTATTAAAATGTTTCATTATTCCTGAGTGACATAGGCTATATATACAATCATAATAAATGATTTTAAAGTCTGATAAATTACTGAATAAACCTTTTTATTTATTTATGATAAATATAAATAAGCCGGGGGCAATAGCTATATTAAATGATTTATTACTTTATATTTCGAAGTAGTATGGATATTTTTCATAGCGAAATAAATAATTTACACACAGATAATTCAAGGAATCCAAATATATATCGTAATATGTACCTATATGTGAAGAGTTCTAACATTAACCATGACCGACTCACATATTCTTAAAAGTCAATTAATTTTTAGCCACAATCGGCCACCATAAAGTGTCTAGTATACCATGTTTAAGGCTAGTTAATATCCGCGGTCCTCTTATGGAGGGCTCAGACATAAAACATAGGCCTTACAAACGAAGAATCGTTAAATTCAAAGTATTCATTACCCGCCTTTGTTGGTAGCACCGACAAAACGATCCTTTCTTATTAAGCATAACCATAAAATATATGAAAGAAAATTTTCAATGAGCAAGAAAAAATATGTACAGAAATACAAAAGTCGAAATTCCCAATTTCCCACAATCGAAAACTCTGTACCTACTTTGAAATCGTAAAACAAATTAATTTATGATACAGTTAGCAGAGCGACGATTCGCCGGATACTGCTATTAAATTGACTTTATCGCCTCCGATATACGTCTTCCAGACTCAATGACAATGATTGTGGACTAAACACACGACTCTAAATAAATAACGGGTCCGAATTATGTTCCCAGTCGACATTTCCCTCGGGCGATCTTGTTATTGCCACGCGTCCGAACTAACACGAAGACTACCGAAAATACACGAGGATCTTGCCAAAACAAACGCAGTTACAGGTAATTTTAACCTTTAGTGGATCGTTTTAGGGTTGGTATTCTTTCGTTGGATGGTTTTAAATAGGCTTGTGTTGCAGTGAAGCCTGAGGGTATAGAGCAGATGTGTTTCTCACAGTTTTGGAGTAACTTTTGTATCATTATGTGATTTTTTTTCTTGAGGCATATGCAGTTGGAAGAAAGATGGTCAGGTAAACGTCTTAGCAGATGCTTTCTCATGGACACTCTGGGTCACTTCGACTGTCTTCCGGAGATACTTGAGAACTAAACTAATAATTATATGTCTTTTCCTGTTTTCAAGAGTGCAAAAACCGGACAATTATTAAAATTATACATATTTCTTGTAGATTCATTTTAATTACGGAATTAAATGATTTGAAGCTCAGTGTGTGCACTATTTTTTTTATAATTTTGCAATAATTTTGTTAATTAAGATAAAATAAAGTAAATTAAGGATCTAGATTTTAGATAAAGTCAGAAGAGTTTTATTTTATGTTCTGTGTCTATGTACTAGTTAGGTATTAGATATAAAAAAAACAAGTTAATATTTTTCTTTTTATTTATTGCGAAATTGTATTGACATTTTTGTAGTCTGTAGTGTAGTTGGCGATATAGCTAGAATAATGAGAACTGAATTTTTATATGAAAATAGAATAAAAAAAGACTTTAAAAATATTTTATGGTTTTATTGAAATAAAATGAAGTAGCGTTGTAAACAAAGAACCAAGGTATAACAAATCTCCACCATCTGCTTCCCTCAAACCATAGCCATCAGTTTTTAAGATTTAGTTTTTATTTTTTCTATACACCATGTCATTTACCATCCCAACTTTTTTTAATTACTGACGCCAAGTCTCTGGTATTTTTTTCCCCGTGGCACGTACCAAATGTTCTTATAGGCAGCTGCGCGTGCGCATAAGATCATTTCGCGAATTTTCGTTTCTTGGGAGACAGATGCCGCTTGAAACTAAAATTTTAACATATGTATGCCCAAAACGTCCAAAGTACACACTTTTTGTAAAACAGTTAGCTCCTTTTACTTTAATTGTTCCATAAATACTTGCGAAAATAATTTCAGAGCGAATAGTCCAAGATCCCAGTGCCGTAAGACACAACTTATTTTCTAAAGCATATAACCTTCGGTTCTCAGTAGTCTCTTGTGTACTTTTTAATACCTGACTGTTTGTAAAGCTTGCCCGGTGACACGTGCGCAGGTACCAGGTGAGAAAGGTTACTAAAAATCAGGGTTACTTAACTTATTTTTATATGACTGATTTTTATATATGTTTTGTAGAATATTACTCTGAAGTTATATAAGAAAAATCAGACACTTTCCATGGGCCAAAACTTTTATCAGACACTTTAAAGCTCTAAGAAAAATAAATGAACTTAATTTATTTTTAAATGTCTGATATTTTGATATGTCATTATGATAACTATTAAAATGTTATATTTAATCAGTCAGACAAATTGCAATGACCAAACATGCCCTAATCACAAAAAATACTGAACCATAAGTATGAGCGCGAGAGAACAATGCATATACAACATGTAACAAAACCCCTGTCAGATCCAATAAAAGTGTATTCGTGGGTTCATGAACCGTCTCGCATATGCAGCATCTTTGACACAAAGCTGTAGGTAGTGACGTGAACTTTGAGGAGCGGTCAGTGTTGCTGTTGCCTTGGATCAGTTTTTATTTTGGTTTAATTATTTTCATTGGGGAAAATAATCATCTCCAATCCATTTAATGACTACGTATGTGTTCGAAGTACGATACCGAATAATACTCTCAGGGATCGGACAGGGTTTTTGTTACATGTTGTATAGGAAAAATATTTTTTTACGGAGCAGCTCGGAGATATTGTTGAAATAATTCAGTTTTGCATGGTGGTAAATAGCGTGCATCGTAATTTTTTAGATTTTTTGGATTGAATACTTCATTAATATCAGACACAGTATCTTTATTTAAAAAAAGGTAGCTGAAGCCGGGCAGCATCAACGTCGCACACATTAGAAACATTATAAATATCGCAAATATCGCAAGCGGCGGTACCCTAATGTCTAGGGCGTCGTCCTTGCGTTCATGTGGTTGCGGGTTCGAATCCCATCCATTACACTACCGACGTGAACCCACTCGTAACACAAGCATCTTAGCTTAGCACGAGGGGTTAACGAGATTACTAATAATGTGCGACCCACATCCTATGTAGTAATCATTTTTAAACAAAAAAAAAATTGTACTTGATTGAAAATATCTTGTAACTAGTATGTTTTCATCGGTAAAAGACTCTAGATCTGCGAATTGCATAAAAGCTCGCTGATATTCATGTTTCTTCCTCATTATATTAAATGGTCTTAGTTTACCTCTTTTAAAAAAGGCGGGATTAAAATCACATCCAGTCAATGCGTGAAATCCTGGCACCTGTCAATTCGTCATGACTAGTGGATGTACAATAAATAACATTAATAATATTTAGTTACATTATTAACGCATGTATAGTGCTCTCGCGCTCATACTTATGGTTGAGTAATTTTTGTTATTAGGGCATGTTTGGTCATTGCAATTTGTCTGACTGATTTAATATAACATTTAAATAGTTATCTTAATGACATATCAAAATATCAGACATTTAAAAATAAATTAAGTTCATTTATTTTTCTTAGAGCTTTAAAGTGTCTGATAAAAGTTTTGGCCCATGGAAAGTGTCTGATTTTTCTTATATGACTTCAGAGTAATATTCTACAAAACATATATAAAAATCAGTCATATAAAAATAAGTTAAGTAACCCTGATTTTTAGTAACCTTTCTCACCTGGTACCTGCGCACGTGTCACCGGGCAAGCTTTACAAACAGTCAGGTATTAAAAAGTACACAAGAGACTACTGAGAACCGAAGGTTATATGCTTTAGAAAATAAGTTGTGTCTTACGGCACTGGGATCTTACTCTAGAAGTAACAAAAATGCATCTTAAAATTGAGTGGTAGAGTGTAAATTCGTGTAATTTATTTGGTAAAGTTTGTATGGTTATTGTATGCGGTAAGAAACGCTTGGCACCTGACTTGTGCTCAAAATGCTAGTACACAAAGGTGAACTGTTTTTGCGGCAGTGAAAAGACAATTTTTGTTATGTCCAGAATGGGAGCTATACTGTTTTGTGGCAATTTCATGCTTCAATAGATTTGTGTTGGATTAAAATTAACAATAAAGGTGCAAGGTGTTTTTAAATTAGAAATACATGCGTTGCCGACAAACGTGTCTTAGCTTATAAGACGAGTTGATTGATTCTGTGAAAGGTTTTTATATTTAAAACTTGAGGAAATGTTAATTAAAGCTAAACCCACTTCGCTGGGCAACAAACTTAACTAAATTGTCTATGACACTTAGGAATAATGTACCTTTCTACTGGTGAAAGAATTATTAAAATCGGTTCAGTAGTTGCAGAGATTATTACCTAGAAACACTCACAACCTTTGCCTCTTTATAATATTAGTGTCGATTAAAATGTTTGACAATCACTGGCCTGGGTCTAGTGGTTAGTGATCCTGGCTGCTAAGCCGGAGGTCGTGGGTTCGATTCCCACTCAGAATAAATCTTTGTGTGATGAGCACGATCATTTGTTCTGTGTCTGGGTGTTATTTATCTATAATTCGTATGTATTTAGAAATATATAAGTATGTTTATCAGTTGTCTGGTTGCCATAGTACAGGCTCTGCCTAGTTTGGGATCAGATGGGCATGTGTGAGCTGTCCCAAGATATTATTATAATCAGTGAAGGCAAATCCATTTTTTTTACTGATCAATTCTACCTCTTCATATATTACGAAGAACTATACTATCAAGTAACATTACACCGCCATGTTTTCTATTAATCACATAAGCGAAAGATACAATCATGCTATAAATAGATTAACTGTGACAGGAAATATATATAGATATATAATTAAATATAATTTCGATTATTAAAATAGTCATTTATATCAATCGAGCTACTTAATTACATATACCGATAAGAAGTGCTTACACGCGGGTTAATGGCAGACAGTTTTATTCTGTTGGTTTAAACACACTTTATGTGACCAATTTGTATGCTAATTAAATAAAACAGGAAACCTTAAATCTCTTCATATATGTCGTTACACTTTTCTATGGACATTATATTTATTAACATGTAATGCGATTAATGGCAATAGCCTTACTGTCGATGTCTTTGATACATAATTAGATTGTTTCGCTTTTGTTTTGTAAATGTGGTATACAGATATTGTTATCCTAGCAGTTATGTTATTTCAGTTATTTTCAGTCGTCAATATGTATCTAAATATGGTGACTGAAAAATATAGTACTAGCTGACCCGGCAAACGTTGTTCTGCTTTATTAAAAATATCTGGAGAGGGCAACCCTATTACTAGGAGTGGGAAAAAGTTAGTCTAGTTTACATCTTGTTCTTAGATCTACTGAATATACTCACAAGTTTTCATAGGAAAGAGAATAAAGTAGCCTACTCTACATAGACAATGTTTCTTGAGTAGATAAACACTTAAAAGACGGAATGAACTAAAGAAAAGAAATTGAAACTACATCCCCAACGAAATAATCTAACAATACGAAGTAATTTTGGGGGTCACTGTCTTAAGAGACCAAAATCTTTTACTTTCACTGCAATACTCAATACTAACTCAATTCTTTATTGGTTTTCCATAATGTCCAGAGATGGGGTTATACTTAAAGCTAATGTTTAGATTAAGAACAATGGACCCTAAACGGAAAAATAAATGGACAAAAAAAAACATTGCCAAAAAAAAAGAATTTAGTTCAAAATTTATATCTGTACTCCGTCATCATCATTCTAAGCAGTATCAATATTAATTACAGATATGAAATACTTAAATGCCAGTTTAATATAATTGGTGATTATGCCATTATTCCTTGGAAACCGATAATTATAGTTTTATTAGGAAGCCGACTTTTAGCACTAGGTTATTAGATGTTATGATAATTGCTGTATTGCGAATGTTCTCATGCACTTTGAATTGCGCGAATCAAAAGTTTTACAACATATTCTACAGCAGTACAGTCAAGCACAGAAACTGCTGCTATCTTCCTAAACGATTGGTGGTTTGTTAAAACGAGTATTCTGCACTTTGAGACTAAGATAATAGTGTTTATTTATGTCTTCTTGGACAAGGTTTAAAATAAGCCAAGAGATCATTGATCATTTGAGAAGAGGCTGTTAATGGATAGGGCGTCGGACTTGGGATCATGTGGTTGGTTTGAAACCCACCCATTGCACTACCGACGTAAACCCACTCGTAACACAATTTAACTTAGCAGGGGTTAACAAGAATACTAAGTCTAGAAAGCTCGTTTTTTTTAATAACGTAGGTACATATCTAATAAATTCCGCGATATGAAAAAGAATCCTATTTTCTTCTTCAATTAATTATTTATAATCATGTTTGTATTATTAGCTATTTATTATCTACAACTCAGCGGTTCGACTGTACGAAAACATATGCGTAACTAAAATTATCTCAGTAGGATTTAATGTTTACGATACTATAATTACTGTTAATTATATTTTAAACTATGACATTTTATTGCTGGTGCAGATTCCCTTAAAAATCCCATCGATATTGCGTCGGGTTCGCTAAACGGCGGACATTTCTAACATCCAATCATAAAGTATGGAATGTTTAACGCCAAATGTAACCGGTATGGATGAAGGCAGGGGCTCTAAACATTTTATTTGACGTTAATCTATCCATTTTCAAAAAATATTGATTATAGTCTTATTGGGTTTCTTGTATGTAAAGTAAGTAAGTATTGTAATTGCTGTTTATACTTAAAAGGACTTCAGTGGCGGACTAATGACATAAACAAAAGTGTTTCCAATCTCGTCGTTTCAGTAGTTTTGTTGCAAACGAGTCAATCACAACAATACTCCTTTGTCTTATCTCAATAAGATGAAATACTGAATATTTCTGAAAAAAAAAAAACTAAAAAAAGAAAGTTATAATAAGATAGTTTTATTGTTTTTATTAGGTTTAACGTGTTACTTCTTTTAACTTATTTTTTATTGGTTAAAACGTTGGTGATCTCTGGATATGTATATAATAAAGTTAGAGGTATGTCGGTACCCCGGCGCTTGGTCGTGAGGATATCTAAATCAGAATCTTTTAATTACTTTTATTGCTAGCTAACGTGTTATCCTGATTTTGTTTACATTTTAAAGTGGTGTATGATTTCCGAATGTTTGTGTTTAGTGTACATACGATACATAGCCTTGTATATAATACATTACCTATAATGTACCTTATCTTAAAAAATAATTACATTACCATTTGTTACTAGTAAAAAAAAAACCCACACTTCCTTTCTGTCTATCACCGTTAATGAGAACACTTTGAGAATCTGCCTTTTAAAATATTTTGAGAAACATTGCCCATTTTCAAATAACAAAACACTGCGAACTTATTTCTATACTGCATCAATTGGAGCTCAAAATTGTTTTTTTGAGTATTTTGGAGTTTTATTGGAGTAAAAAAAGTTTTTTTTACGGACAAACATACATTTGTCGATATTTTTAGCACTAAGCACAAGTCGAAGTGATCGTATTTCCCACAGTCCCCGCTGTTCTAAGCAGAATACTAAGCATTAGTAAGCCGACACTCCTTGACAAAGATTCTAGAAATTAGTATGGCGGGTACATTTGGACCGTTAGTTACACGAAGTTGCTTTAATTATTAGATATAGACTAGTAGACCCGCCCCGACTTCACACGGGTATCAAAAATAAATGCCTGAAAACTGCATTGCAATTCGTTGCGTAATTTAGATCTATCTAAGCGTATGTTTTTATATATTATTTATTCAAAAGCAAAACACACAAATCATTTTGACATGACGACCTCCGTGGTCGAGTGGCGCACACACCGGTATTCAAGGAGTCACCAGCTCTGAGGTCCCAGGTTCGGGTTGTCTCTGATTCTCGAGATTCTCGAAACTCTGAAAGAGAAAATCCGTGTGTGAATAAATGGCATTTTATAATAATCATTTATTCCTAAACTAAAAGAATACCTACTAGAATCCGTTCAAGACTGTAAGCAACCCGAACATAACTTGGGAAACGGAAAGGTAAAAGAATTGAATACAAGGAAAAGTCCCTTATTTCATACATACTGTTGTACTACAATTTTCAATCAGACCTCTGAAATTAAGGCTTACCTATAAGATAACCACCTATTCTTATTAGCCAGCTAATAAATCCAATATTAATAAGCAAATAACTTATAATTATAATTTAATCAAGGATCGATTTCTCTATATGTATTTATTTAAGCTCCACCGTGTTCTAACTGTCCCCAAATATCATGTTATATCAGTAAAAACAAAAGCCTTGTATTTAATCAGAGGTTTATATTTCAATGTAATTCTATATTTGGTTGGTATACGTACAATTGACAGCAGATATATTTTCATAAAAAGTAGGTTTGGTGTCTAGACGTTTGTTGCAATATTTATAGATTTAGGGTTACGTACCACAAAAATAACACCTAATAGGATCACTTTATTGTCTGTCTGTCCGTCCGTCTATCAAGAATTAATCTCGGGACCGCTTCAAGGTATCGAGTCAAAATTAAAATAATATATTAAGGTCTACAGTCCCTTGTAATTGTGAACAAAACTTCTAAGTTATCATAAACACATGTCATAATACCGCAATACGTATATTTTTACACTCTCAAGGGAATAAGATTTTGTAAGATACTTTCCTTTGACGTTGGCATAGAACTAAAGTCTACATTAATTGCCAAATTCTCAATCTACAATATAAGGTACACGAAAACGAAAATCTGAAAATTATCCATTTGAAATTAAACATAAACAAGCGAAAATCGTCTCTATACGGAACCCATGGTGGGTGAGTTCAACTCGTACTTGTCTTTGGATTTTTTTTAGATTACTTTAAGATCATTAGGTGTTTTATTTCTGTTGGATTGGATGTATATCCTAAACGCACGTAGGCATAAACTGATCTTATTGATGTTAAGTATTTTAAGTATGATAAATGGTAAAGTAATCCTGATGATCAAGCATCCCTGAAATAAATAGGTCTTTTACATAAATTGATTTCATTAATAGGTACATACTTCCATGATATGAAAATAATAAAAAGCATTACGATAGTTCGTTTTCTCAAGAAAACATTTTCAGAATACTGGAATATTTTCAGCTTTGCACCTCATAATTCTTTACATATTTTCTCAATTTATTTACGCTGTTTTATGAGTTTCGTGGTATTAAATTAAGTACATCGCGACGGTAATATTTTCTGTCGCGTGTCATTTGCGGAGCATGCACGATTTGTTGATCATTCTTAAGTGTTTTAACACATATTTTTAGCCAGTTAACAAGGTAATAAAAGTGTTTGTTAACCTCATAGTTAAGAAGTATAAAGATATTAATAATATATTTAATGTGGATGAATAGGCATAGAGTGTGCACCTCGTTTAGATTGATGTGAAGTTTGAACCTTTCATTAAGAATCAAAAACCTATAAAAATACTGTGGAGGTTATATAATAATTAATCCCCAATTCGTTGAGTCTGGAAGCTGATTCCAACAAAGTCAGTGAAAATTTTTAGTCAAGAAAGATGGAAAGAAATAAAATATTTGGCGCAAGACCGCAGTTAAACTTAGCCTTCTTAAAATTAAACACACTGATTTTAAGACAATAAAAAATAAAAGTAAAGTCGCCGAGGAAATAAAAAAAATATATATTAAAATCATATATTTGCTCTTCACAAAATTGTTCCTTATTTCTAATTATTCATTCAATCAAGTCATAAATGAGTGTTTTTGGGACAACCACTTAAAAACATTTATAAGCAAATGAAATGTGCCTCAGTGCAAAACAAGTAGGTATACATCATAATACTATGAAAAAAGGCTTAGAAATTTAATTTAGTGTTAGAACTGGTTCTAAGCAAAAAAAATGAGTAAAGTTCAAAGTGCCAGTGTTTGTTTTTTTAGTTAATTTTCGAGGTCGCGCGCGTTCAGACCTGACACAGCTTTTAAGGCTATGTCACACTAGGAATAATTAAATAGGAACGTAATGCGATAATCTTTATGCTTCTTACCTAATCCTCATTTTAAAAACTTGTTTTTATTTTATTTATCGTTTGAATCATTGCTAGAACACGAATAGCTAGAATACTAATCTTTATCGTATAAAAAAAAATATTCTTTGCCATTACTTATTTATTCTATGAAGATATAATTTTTTATATGATATAGTTAGGTCATTCACTTTAGATGGTTCGATGTTCTATGACTGTTATAGTAATAACTTTTAGGTGTCAATACTATGTATCAGTATTGACAACGAGAATATTCTATTCATTTCAATACAGATATGTACCTAAATAGTATATACTATTTATTATTAATATTTCTAATTCAAAAGACCATTAGGAATCTGAAATATAATTTTAGTTTTTATAGCTGAATGGTATGATCGCCACGCCAGTTACCACTGTAAGCGACGTGCTGCCGGTTCGATCCCTGCAAGGGACATGTTTGTAAAACCCTCCGCGTCACAAGGATTCCTTAGTTCGGGATTCTATAAAATAAAATAAATATGGTTGCCCATCCTAATGTGGCCAGTTAGTGCACTATTAGTTCGAGTTAAAACCTCTTTCCTAGAATAAAACAGAACGCAATTGCTTTAGTATTGCACGTATTAACTGTGTGTGCTGATTAAATAATACAAATAGCAAGCCTAGTAGGCACACCATAGGTTATTTCCTAGATCAAGCAAGCTTACGTTATGAACACCAACTTATAACCATGATCCTGTGGTTGGACATAAGCTCGACGAATTACCAACTCTAGGTTCAATTCTTATACGGGACGAATAGTTAATTGTTAATTCTTTATTGTACATAATAAAAAAAAAATAACTAGTATCAGAAAAAGCATGTACACAGGCGAGCTTAACCCAGAGTTGAGTTCTCTTATAGCAAACCTCTAAGTGATAGGGAGATTAAAATATCAACAGAGGATAAGAAGAAGTGCACAACGTCAAATATAAAATACACTTACATAAAAATAGTACATAAAATACATATCATCTTACCATAAATATTCTATATAAACATACATATACATAGATAGAGATCAATTTAATAACAAATTCCTGTATTTGTTATTTTCAGTAAGAATAAAAGTTCATCAATCAATCAACAAAGCCTATCGCAGTCTACTGCTGGACATAGGTGTCTCCCGAATCGCGCCACAACACCCGGTCCTCCGACTTTCGCATTTTGACTACCCGGAACTGGGGCCGTGTGTTATGGTTCGCAAACATGGGTTGTTTGTTGCCCTAGTAAATACGCTGGGCCAGCGCGGCAGCGGGTTGGTGACCGCAATTTTGTATTCGTTCTTTAGGAGAATTGCTGCCCATTCTCCTTGTTTCTATATCTCTTAGTTGCCTCTTACACACGGGTAGAGACAGCTTTCTTCGAAGCTGAAAACTTACAGCGCTGAAAAGAGGTTGCAAAGACCTAATAGTATGTGTATCATTGTGACAATTTGACAACGTTATAAATTTATCCATATGTTCAAAAAGTTAATCTACTTAATTATCATCTGTCAATAAAAACGATTAATAAATTTAGTTTTTATATTTCAACTAAAGATAGATCAGATTAGCACTAAAAATCCATTAATATCATTTAACAAAGTTGTATTCAACATAAACCTTAAACATTACGAAGAATTATGGTAATATATTATGTTTCTTTACGTATTGAGAGTCCTTTAGATCTCTATAAGTCGTAATACATGTTAGTTGATACATAAAAGGATATGTGGAGACTACAAGAGACTTGTCATCGTATTTCAAATGTTATGACAACATGATGTTAGAGTAGACATCATGCATAGAGCGCATAAAGATGTTAAAAAAACTGTATTTGATTGATTTTTTTGTGAATAATGTGATATTTATAAAGAATGCACTTTAAATAATAATACCAGCCTATAAACGTCCCACTGCTCATGCCTCTTCTCATATAGAGAAGGAATGAGCATTGATTACCACGCTGGCTCACTGCTTTTTGGCGATTTAAGATTTTAATTTTTGGAATCCAGGTTTCTTCACGATGTTTTCCTTTACCACTTGTCGTGATGGCACCACGACAGCTATGCGCTTACCAACAAGTTATTAAGAGCCAACTTTTTCAGAATTTGGAACTAAGTTGGTGGTGAATGCGAACTGATTTAAACTCGTCTCTCGTTCAATTAATATCCATAAATGGAGAGTTATTCTTGACGTGTAATTTTATATAATTAATTATATTATAATTATATATATAATTTGTATAATTGTTTGTCAAGATTTCCTTTACTTGTTATCATTTCTAAAACATTTCTGTTTTTCGTCAAAAACAGCGCTCTATACCTTGTCTAATTCATACTCTGAGGCTAATACACCTAGTGTCCGTTTACGTAAACTACTAAACCCATTAGTGTAATATCAATGTTTAGATCATCAAGTGGAAAAACAAACATGGCCTTTGATGGTTTTCACGGCTTTATTAATGGGAAAATGATTAATGATATCACGAAACCATACTTTTTGTTCATTCCAAATGATTTATCTTCATAGCAATAATTAAAAAATGACTATGAAACGGCTTGGTTTCCCAGGATATTTAAAATAGATACTATCATTACGAAAAAATATGCAACAAAATATTACATTTCAATACTAATTGCACTTAATATAGTTGCAGTTTGGTTGTTTTAAGATAGATAATGCAAGCAAAAACTCTTAACCATATCATTATGTACTTAGTAAGTAAGTGTACGCCGACCCTAATAGACGCTTCGGTGAGTCAGCTTCGTCTCGTCTCATGCGCTTGCGCAAGTTACACTCACACATGCGCAACACGGCCTACTAGGTATTCACACTAACTTAGGTTTAGAATGCATCGACTGTTACGAATTAGACAGCTTACATTGATGCTTTTGTTAGGAAATTAGATTGTAGGTTGATAAGAAAAGAGGTAATGGATTGTGCGATAATGTTAGAGATATAGTATATATATTTATTGGTATTATTACGGATGTCAGTAAACTTAGAGCAGTTAAGCACCTGTTTACATACGAATGTGGTGTTACTCGGCTGTTATGTGTGAGATTTAATAGAGACGTCTTAACCTTAGCCTTTTTTGTCGGCCAAAGACAAACACACTTTGTGCATAAGAATGTGATACTTTGTTGGACAATTTTTTGTTTCAATGTTTACGTGAGCTTCGTCAGCTTTATGATGTACTATTCATCTTTGAATGGTTAAAAGTATGAATTCCAATTCAGAATACATCGCAATGTTTTCTGTCAAGGTTGGTTTGGTAACCTTGAATTTAACTGTTTGATAGAGCTTCGACTGCTCTTAATAGGAACGAACTTTGGTAAGGCTAATTTTTTTTATTGTGTAGGCTCATAATACATTAATATTATTTATTCAGTAAGTAATAATCTTGCCAAGAATATCAATAAAAGATTACTCAAACAAGTAATAAATTTTAAACCACGTTACTTATGCTAATCGTGTATTAAAGCGATTCACATTGCATAATACTCAAAGGCAATTTAATGTATGTTTGTCCAATAAATCAAATCAATTATTACACATCAAATGATACGATATTAATCTTAGATAAATTGTAAATCTCAGTAGCTATGTAGGTGGGTTTATTAACCAACATTCTGTAACCAAATCTAGGGTCCTTAGATAATATCAGACGACAAAGATAGAAACGCATTCTCGGATTTCATTTCTGACAAAGTAAGCTTGGAACCTTGAAGCAATGCCGTAAAGAGAAACCAAAGGCTAGAGAGGAACAGATTTAATTGATACCGCTGCTGTAACTAACAGAAAATTATTGTTATTAAAGATAAAAACATTAACACGTAATGTCCAGAAGTTATGATATTTCTGTACCGGTTTAAATGTAGGTACTGAAAAGAAAGTATCTTGAGAATGATTTAAAGCAGGAGTAATAAACAAGATAATAACAAAGAGCAGTGTAGCTATTAATAGATAAATAATTGGTGACTGATATAAAAAATATAAAAATAATTAGCAGTGCGGATGATTCTATCGAAGCCCAGTTACAAAAAATGTTCACAAAAGGTGTGGTCAGGCATATAATTGATTTAGTAGTCATCCTAGACCTTTAAAAAAGGATTTCCGCAATCGATTACAAATATTAAGTACACTAATCCATCAAACATTATTTTTGACAAAAACTACTTAACACAACATATCCCACAACTTAGTCAAAACAAGTCTATGATTAATTATGTCCATCCGATTGTTTCCAAGGATGAAGGCAATGTTGATTTTAAATTGCTCATGACAGATCGCTGTGAGCAACAAAGGCTCGATGGAATTTTAATTCGTGTAACTAAAGATCAAATTGATGGTAACCAATAACACAAAAATGTTACAATCTTTTTACTTTTCCTGAGGCTGTAAAGTTGATTATAGATCACGTCACGGTTTTGACTATTCTGGCTTTGATAGAACTCAAAATATTTCAATCGGTTCTCGAAAATAGAAACGCATTAGTTCCCGTTAAATTATTAGTGCGAGTATTGGAACAACATATCGCATATGTCAGTAAATTGTCTCTCATTTGAATACACTTTCTGATTCGACCGTAGTTTCACTCGCAGCACGCATTTCCTCTTAAAACGACAAACTTGGAATCTAATATTTCCTAAAAACAAATCAAATACTTGAGACATCCGATGCGAAAACAAGTTTTTATTTTCAAACCCGCCGCAAACGTAATCTAAGTAAAAGGCTGCAAAATTGGACTATTGCATCCACTCTGTTCCGACAGACGATTATACATCGCATATCCGACTTCGTTCCCACGGCGGCTACAAACGGGTTATTATTAAAACTTACTCGACCATCCATTCCATTTTCTACCTTTTCAACTTCATGTACAGTCGATTTTTCAATAACCTCACTAAGATCTACATTGCCTACATTACGTAGGAAAATCTATTCAATCTTGCTGGCTTTAAAGTTTAAAATTGCGTGGGTGTGTGCCCGAAGAAGCTGGCCACAAGAGAACAATTTGAAATTCGTATTTGGAGTCGTCGGTGAAGGATTTTAAGTCCTCTCTCTGTTGTTTAAGAGTTGTTTAAGTTAAGTAGCGGTAAAATTTTGTTTTATAGTGGAGATATAAGCAGCGAACATATTAATTGTGCCAGCTACGTGTATTTGTGTAGGTAGGTTCGTGTTGAATGAAGTATACTAGATGATAACTGTGTTTAAAATAAATGTACGCTGTGGGTCCTCAGTAGAAATGTTTCGGGGATCCTCATTTTTCGTATCAATTATTTCGTTTATTATGTTGGGATCGTTTTGTTTAGTGTTTGTTTCTTTTTGAAGATCTCTTCGCCTTTTATGTGAGTGCTTATTGTCAATAATCGAGACGTTGACATTGTTAAGGCGGATGAGTCAGCACTCTTTGAGATGTTGGATGCAAACGTAAACAATTAAACTTTGTTTTTATATCGCTATATACCTATATTTTCACGTGTTCCACGGTTTGATTCGATCGCTATACATAGTGTGGTGACGTCACCGAACCTTGATCTAAGATTAGTGTAAATTGATATCGAGTTTATGCAATGGTTCCTATTGGAACATTTTATAGTAATAAAATGAGTGACTGTTCAATGATTTTTTAATTTAATTTGAGAATGGAATTGAGGTGTGATTTCTGTCTTGAGTTCCTCAATCGTTAAGAATATGATGTATTGAATGTAAATAATTAACCTTTTTGTCGCAGAGTATAGTATCAGGTTCATGGTTAGAATGACATTTAATAACTGATGTTATCAAATTGTTATCTATTAGTAAAGTACAGATTCCGGTTGAGACAAGGATTTAGAATTTATTGTAGATGTGTGAAATTTCTTCATTTTCATAAAACCAACCTAGGTTTTATGAAAATGAAGAAATTTATGGAGTATTATGATGTTAGTGATGTATAAGGCCAGATGGAAGATCTGATAGCTGATTTAATCCTAATGCATTGACTTCAAAAGTTTATTTTTAAAATTTATTTGTAATTAGTTTAGCAACTCTTGATATACTTATATACGATTAAAGCAAGTTTCATTCAATAATGATACATTGTCTACGGATTACATTATTTGATTCTGATGGAAATTTTAACCAGACAGAATCTGCTAATGGAAGCCACCACACTAACCAACGGTAACAGCAGAAGTTAGATGCATACGTAATTTTTTGGAAATTATTCCATCGACCGTTTCTCAGAATAGTTTGGTCTTATTCCGCGTTCTTCAACCTTAGAGTTACGTGACAAGAAGTGAAAAACAGCAGTTCTCATGTATTTAGCCTAAAATTATACTTGGTTTTTGCGTTCTATGATTGTTACGTATGGTAATTGCTGAGGCGTTAGCAGCATACTTAATAGGGGAGGTTAATGTCTTAGGGTCATGGAAGTAGTTGTTGCTTATCGCTTTATTGGTGTGACATCAGTTTTGCTAGGTTAAAGCGCGCTTAGTGATGTCATTAAATAGGTGGTGGTTTATAATTTCAAGTTACTTGTGATTAGCTAAACTTATAAAGTCCTCAAAGATTTTGAAAATCTTTAATAATAAGTTATTGATTAAGTAACAGTCGAATTGCTTGCTAAAACTTTGTTTTTATTTATATCTTCAGATGCAATTATTTCATTTAGATTAAGGTGCCAATCAATTGAATGTGTCCCAAAATCTAATTTGTAACGCGTATTTTGAGAAGTTATTTAATTATTTGGTTGATGTTTAGATTGATAACGAATTGTTATTTTTGATAAGTGATTAGATTTTTAATCTACGTTCTACAGGCGATGCATGTTAAGCATCCCCTGTAAAGCAATAAAGAGAGATCTTCGCACAACAGTGCGATAGGTCAGGCTCAAACACAAAAAAATTATAATAATATGAGCGCATTAGTAATTATGTTCTTAGAACACAGTAGTAATAATGAGTTCTGAGTAAATGTGTTTTTTGACCTGTCCACCGTATAAAGAGGTAACTTGAAGACAACAGAAGTTAGTACAAAAATCCCAATATTTAATCCAAGAGAAAAACCTTGCAACGATCATACCATATAACTAATATTACCTACTAATACCAAAATATAGGTTTTTAATATAGGTACTATTACTGTAAGTAATGGTAATTCAATACAACTATATAAGAACAAAAAAATAATTAATACCTAGGAGATCACTACAATTATTTTTATTTAGTTTTCTTTCTCACATGCTTTGAGTAGTATTTTTTTAACTATCTGTGTGTTAGTCAACTCTAAAAGTCGCTGAATCAAGTTTGATGAAACTTATTATGGTATAAACTTGGATCAAAAGTTATTAGTCAGAATTTTCGCATTTTTCCTTTAATACCTTCACCTGTTTTATTGTAAGTTATCTAAATAACTGCATGTAGTCTTATTTTTTCTTATCGATTTCCAGTCCTACCAGATTGTACTGAATACCGAATTGATATGGAGCGAATGTCTACCAGACCTCCACAACCCACTTAACTGGGTAACACAGTGTCCCATACTAAGAGTGATTGTCAGTATTGTAATGACTTAACGACCGTTATAGATCTACATATGACAGTCGGGACTAAGGCTTAACTTGCTCACCGAGACACAGAGAGGTCTCTGTATGTTTACAAATGGTCACCCATCCACGGACCAACAGTGACGAGCGGGGCTTTACCTTTATTATCGGTCTAACCAGACAGATTACACTTAGCTACGAGCCCCTCTCCTATTTTATTACACGTATAAAACAACAACGCGAACCTTTTCGAAATAAAAACAAAAGAACTCTATCCTTGGCCTCTACCTTGACTACATCGCATTATTCACAGCCTCAGTTTATCAGTATTTATCTGAACCAGGCCGGAATGATGCAATAATTAGTTGATTGTGTCAGCTGTGTTTGTTGCAAGTCTCATCTCATGGTGGATTAAATATGCAAATTATCCATTTACGCATTATAAAGACTTTACTGAGTTCTGTTTTAGTTTAGGGCTGGCTCAGATAAACTTAGAAACGACTGGTCCATCAATCAACTCAGCCTATCGCCGCCCACTGCTAGACATAGGCCTCTCCCAAGTTGCCACAATACCCGGTCTGCCTTCCGCATCCGGTGTCGTCAATGCCGCTAAATAATTTGTTAAATAAAAAACGAAATATTTTTTATTTCGAGTAGACCTTATTAGGTACTTTCAAAATGTTAAATGAATTTAGTTGCGAGGTTTTAAATTTTTCCTATGGAGAAGAACTGTCAACAAACTCCAGAAGATAATTTATCCTAATCCGAAATAATCACGGAGCTACTATAATCATTTTTGTTCTGATTTGCTAAATCAGTTTTGCGGTTTAACTAATCTGTAAAATTATTATTACAGCCATTGTTTTTTAAATACCGGTAGGAGTTCTCACCCAGAATTGTAACTTCTTTTTTCGAAACTCTTGCTTAACCTACTTTTTATTTTTAAGAAAAATTATGCAATTGAACTTTTCAGGGGTTACGTTTTAGTGTGTCATTAATTTATCGAGTATTTTTGTTAAAAATGTTTTAATACAGTGACCATAATACGTTTGTGGCAGCCCTACCATCCTGATAACCTTGGTTTTAATGCGAGTGATTTATATTGCAATCATCATTACTATACTCCGATGAGATGGAAACAATGCGATGCGATGCTGGTCCAGCGACGGGATGTTAGTACTTACTGTGAGGATTGAAGGCTGATAAATAGATATAACTAGCTTTTGCTCGCGGCTCTGCCTGCGTGGGCGTCGGTTAGCGGGAAAGAGTAGCCTTCCTCAATAAATGGGCTATCTAACAGAGTAAGCTGATTTTCCAAATCGGACCAGTAGTTCCTGAAATTAGGGCGTCAACCAAACAAACTCTTCAGCTTTATATATTACAGTATATATGTATAAGCCGACTTTGAAAAGAGAGGAAGGTGTAAATTTGGCTCTTTGCGATGTTTGGCGTTTGAAAGGTTAAATGTCATATCATTAAATTTGATCGCAATTAGGTAGTTTAAATTCAGGAACGACTGAAATATCCTTTAAGGAAAATGTAAAATGCTTTTGTGAAATGTTATTGAAAATTGTTTTGTTATAATGTTTTTTATTTTAAAAAGGGTCCTTTAATATTTATATAAGGTATTTATACATTAAAAAAATATGTATACGAATGGATTTAAAAAAATGTTCAATGCTATGTAAAATAGACGAACTAAACATTGTGTGAAATAACGTTTATGCATACAGTATTTTTAAATACAAAATTCTAATCCTAACGGCTAACGGTCTCCGTCTTTAAGTCAGACCAACAAAAAAAGTATACAGTTACACTTATTTTATTTTCTATTTTAGCTACAAATAAGTATACTGTTATTATTTTATAATCTCCACAAAATAGTTAGATACTTAACATTTTAAAGTCGACTTACCTACATAAGTTGGTTTTGCCGCGTGAATCACGGGACCCCGTTAACTTTAAGTGTTACTTTTGTCTTGTTAAGTGTTAATACTGTCTAGACGATTAAGTTAATTTGCTTACAAAAAATAACTTGTGTTTGAACTTGTTGAACAACGATGTCAACGACTGTCAATTATAGCTTAGTTGTCATGCAAGGTTTTACAAGATCTCTTCTAGAACTTTGCTAACAAAAATTGCTTTTCAAAACCAGGGGATATGATAAAAAATAACTTTTTTTTTCGAGCTGTCTGTAGTAATCTTAATAGTATACGTTATCGTTTAGATAAAGGGTATATAAATAATATAAAAACCGGCCAAGTGCGAGTTATTTTATTTTTAGTATTTGTTGCAATAGAGGCATCAGAAATACATAATTTGTGTAATTTTCAACTGTCTAGCTATCGCGGTTCTTGAGGTACAGGCTGGTGACAGACAGACGGACGAACAGACAGACAGCGAAACCCTAAAAATAAAAGACAATTTTGATATCAATCATTTATAATTGTAAATTGGTAATTTAAAAAAATATATTGCCGTAGTACTAGCATAATATATTAAATCATTTTACCTGGCTTCTGTAAAAAATTGATAGCCAACGTACTAGAAGACAATTTCTGAATAAACCACGAGAGACTAAAAAAAAACGATTTAATTTGGGATTAGATGGCCGTGTGTGAGATGTCCCAAGATATAAAAAAAACAATATTGATTGAAAAAATTGCAACTCTTCAGTAATACTTTAGACCCTAGTACCTACTTCTGAACAGACATGATCTAAAAGTACCAATTCAAGTAGAGTGGCACTCGACACCCGACGGTACTTTACAGCGCCTGCAAACGAATTGAAACTCGTTATGCCCTTTAAACCAATCACACTACAGATTGGCTGAGCACTTTTTGAAAATACAACATCCCCAAAACGTGATGGAGAGGAGATAGGGAAAGTGCCACTTGACTGTCTCTATTCTATGTTCGTTTTGTGGGGGTAATCTTTAAAACTGCAATTTGGCACGTGCGGTAAAGTGCTTCCGATTGCTGATAAGTTTAATTGTTTTAAAAATATTAGGTAGATATAGATGATAATGGCCGATGGAAGTGAAGTGTTGCTTGGGCGTAGACATTTTGTAACTTATATGAGGTTAAAATATAATTTTTGCCTAAAAATATCCCACTGGGTACAGGCCTCTTAATAGGGAAGAAACGAGTTATACATTTCTGACTTACATTTTGATTTTTTATTCTGGGTTATTTGGGGTGAGAAATCAAAGAAGTACCTTCCAGTCGAGCCAGCTTATAAGACCCTGTAACTCTACTGGCCTTCTTCTAAAATTCATCCAAACATCCACGGTAACTTACACCATACAACATCCTTGGTCCCTTGGGTTCATTCATAGCTAAGTTCATAGCTAAGTCTTAGATGAAGCGGCAGCCCATGTCAACAGAACCTGAGCGAAATCCTTCGTTCTAAAATTTCTCCAGAAAAGGGGTCTCATTACAAAACGCATATGGTCTTCAGAAGGTCTTCAGAAGTCAAAATTGTAACAAAAAACAAAGACTGACATGAAATAATTCAGACAGACATATAAACAGTCCAACCTTTTTCATATTACTAATTCTAAGCAAAAAAAATTATATACTACATAGAGACAAGGTTACGAACGTCTGCAAGGTAGTCACGTCTCGTACGGTCCCACGATCGAGGGACGGTGACGCATGCGCAGGCACATACACTGTATACCTAGCACATTCAAATTAATATACAGGTCAGAAGGAAATGTTGTGCGGTTTTGTCGGGACGTGGAAAGAAAACTTATAAAATATACGACTGCATTTGGGAATGCTACTTTTGATTCTTCATACGTCGTCGTTTGTGCTTGATAGATCTTATTCGAACTTAATCATTACCAATTACAGGAAGGTTATCATTATCTTCTATCCTATATAATCCTTCGGATTCTACCTCCAGGTCTCCATATCAGAGAGATTTTCTGAACTATCAGTCACAGTCACCAGAACCACCAGAAGTTTCCAATTACGGAACTTCATGACTGGTGACAATTTATTAATTAAAATGGAGCAAAAAGCACACTTTGCTTATATATGACTTTTCCAATTCCATATGAACTGGGTTAACATATTAATTTAAAGAAGCAAAAATTATATCGCTCTATTGAGCTTTTTAATTAAAATATCCCCCAAGAAGGGAAATAGTAAAGTGTTGGAAATAGTAGACTCCACCACCGTTCTTTGAGATTGTCAGCTAAGATTATGAATAAGGAATTGTCCACAAGCAAACCACGGCCTATATACACACATAAGTACATCTCAAAAACAATATTTACTTACCCATCATTGATACATCATCTTATTATCGTCTCCATGATTTTGTTGACAATAAACAATCACTGTTGACGCGTCCGTTTGTTTGGTGACGTCACTCAAACAATTGACTGTTGGCTCATGTTATTTGTTTGTTTAGTATTATTTTATTATTACTTTTGTTTACAATTGTTAAGTCGGTCTTCTATCAACTGTTAATGAATTGTTTTGAATGTTGTTGCAGTATTCATGGAGTTATGTTCTTCATTTTATTTTGCTGTATTAATAAGATAAAAAATTCCATTCTGTTATTTATTATTGTGGTGAATGGTACGGAGATCTGAATGACTCTGCCGTAAGCTACATTCCTTTTTTTATATTATAATAATTTTTAAAATATAATTTTGCATTAAATTGATGATATTATCAGGTGGTATTTCAAACTTATCGGCTCGTTTAGTAGTAAATGTTTAAATATTATTATATAGCTGTAATAGTCTAAAAATCGTCAAGATGTAAAAAAAACGGTTGTTATGAGATATTATTCATAGTTAAAAATTGTCCCACTGTAGCAGTTACTATTTAAATAATTATGTCTATAGTTTCATCACATAAACTAGTCAATGGTAGTCCTAACAATTAAAGATGCTTAGATACAAATGTAGTATAAATATACTTTATCGTCTTCTCATCGACTTAATAATGTGTGCAAATAAAATAAATATGTGCATTATTGTAGTCCTTGCGACTGCACGTGCATAATGCCACCATATTGGATTTTGTGTCGAACACTACATTATATAAAAAAAAGAATGAAGTCGACGTTCCAATTTTTATATTTTTTTCTTTTAAGAACGTTACCCCATACCAAGAATTTCTTTTACAATGTATCTTTATGTCACATGTCTTATTTCTCGATTAATAACAAATGAAAACCAAGCAAATAATTAAATAGAAACTAAAAAAAAACTAAAATGGATTCACTTTTTATCAGCGAGAATGAATAGCGTAGTAATTTGACATACTAGAAAAAAAAAACACTTTTCAACTGACCTCAAAAGGAAAAACGTTTTTAATAAAGAATTCTTTTTTTGTGCTTGTCACAACATTGAATGTTTGTTTCATCACCACCCTGCTTTGTTCTCCTTTGAATTAGATTTAACCCATGGCCCCATTCTCTTCGTAAAATATGATTTAAGTTTACCTTACATTTCGCTAGTTACTATATGCAAATTAGTGATTTTTCTATTCCTAACGATCTTATTGATTAGGTAGAACTCTAAGGTGATGTCACGTCATCCTACCCCCTCCGTAATAGTCTAGTGTTGCCAAGTTAGGAAACACCTGAAACCCACATATTGATGTTTATCTTTCAGTGATTGTAACACTCAAGGCTTTTGTTAATTAACTCAGATTGTAATACGTATGGTATTGTATGAATTATCTTTGTAGGAGTTAAATTGTCAGATAGACATAACGTTTAATGAAAAGGTATGGATTTTAGTGAAATAAATACTTTAAAGGACGCTTTTATATCAAGAGGGTTAATAAAGCTTATAAAAAAAAGTAACTTATGATGACCATAAGTCATCATAAGTTACTTTTTTTTATAAGCGGTTAAATAATGTGATTTGTATGCATATCGTTGCCGATTTCAACCCAGGCTAGTACTAATGTGGCTTTTTCAACGTTGGTATGTTTTTTATCATTCCAAGACACAACAGAAAGCATCATGATAAAACCTGAATTCCTCTAGTGAGCAAACGTGCTGATCAAGGCCTGCCCTGAAGGCCTGACCAGCAGTGACACATTTATAAGCCGGTATTATTTCTATCTAATGATAACAAATTAAAAAATGATCTAATTTTAAACTGTGAAAACAGTCATCTGTTTCCCTTTAATTCCTACCAGTATTTAATTAAACAAACATGTAACAACTTGAGAAAATACCATCAATTTATCAAGCGTTTAGTATCATTTCAACGTATTCCTACAGCGAAACAATTTCTTTGTACCAACATAGTTTTTACATTCATTAAATAACGACAAAATAGTAGACGTACATTAAAGACAACAATCTTCAAGAATCACCAACACGCCACCAACATGCCACTAACATTTGTTCCAATTATCGAGTCTTTGTCTCTCTTGAGAAGATGGATGTTGGCGAGAGTGGGATGGAAGATGTAGCCAATGTTGGATCAAATATGGATAGGGTAGACCACGAGGCATTGTTTCATGCAATTGGCGATTTCCTCTATTAAGTAAGTATGCATGAGATTCAAGATAAGGTGTAGTTGGTACAAAACATTTTGACGGTTCCGATACTATCTGAAATCGAGGAGATCATAGATAAAGTGGGTTTTATGAGCAAAAATGTGTTTGGAACTTCAAGAAAGTTGCTTGAAGTTACTGTTAGCGATAATATCATTGAAGTTATCGTTTAAAGTATTTCAAGATTTCGATTTACTAATTGAATGGTTTTTCGCTTTTTAAACGTTTCTTTCTGTAGATCTTTGTTCGTTTTTAACATGAATACAAACTTTTGTTCGTCAGAAGTTGGTCTTTAAGATATTACCCGTAATGAGTTAATGTGGTGATCAATGCTCTTTTCTTCTTTATATGATATGAGGCTAGTGCCCAGCAGTGGGACAATAAGAGGCTTGTATGATTTTATATTTTGTTAGACATCGAAATATACATAAAAAAACTTTCCATTAACTGTATAAATCTGTCTTCGTTGCGTGTCGATAAAATCTATAATATTATGTCCATAGTATATATGTGACCTAAATTTTTACATAATCAACAAGATGTACCTTTACGGCTGGATTCTACCTCCAGACTTACGGATAAATACCTCCATCAATACTTAAGCCAGTATTAAAGGCTAATCAATCGAATATAAAATATCTCCCCAACTACAAACAACACATGCTTGTAACATATAGTACAATACCAAACACGTGTCGTCAATGACCATAACACATTGATTATAAATATATATTAAAATCAACGCACTACCCTACAAACCCTTTGAATACACCCTCACAGATTGGTGCACAGTACTTGCGCTTGCGCACGTGTGCTTGTTACCGCACCCCTGTTCCGATTTCCGACGTTCACTTCCGATCACCCTTCGGTGTCAATCGATTTGATATAGCTAGTAAAGTTGTGCTGGATATGCCATTGAAAAATATATTAAACTAGCTTTTGCTCACGACTTCGTCCGCGTACCACCCTTTTCTCCCCTTTGGGGGGGAATTTCCAAAAATCCTCTCTTAATGGTAGCCTACTCTTCCCAACAAACACACATGCCAAATTTCAGCTCTTTACGATCAGTAGTTTCGGCTGTGCGTTGTCTGTCAGTCAGTCAGTCAGTAACGGAAGAGTTTTATATATATAGATTTGGAATATGCGGTTTAGTCTTCGTGTACTTACTAAGATCTAAACGAGGCCCAATACTGGTCCGATGAAATTTGATTAGATATCTACACGAAAAAAAAAGAAAATAATTTCGAATTTTGTCAAAAAGCTAATAATCAGTCTTACAAATGGACATTGTACCCGTAAATGTGTTGCGGATTGCAGATACGGTTAACACGTACGGTGGTATTCAGCTAGATCGGGTAAGAGTAGTTGACAAAAGACTAACCTTGAATTGAAATCAACAACAGAAATCAATATATTTGTAGTCTTTATATCCCTTATTAAATATGTGCCGTATATTTTCATTTTAAAAAAGAATGAAAAATAGGAACCACAGACAGATATCAAACCCAGGACTACTAATAGAGCTCACCAGTCGTTTTACCAACAAGGCTACAGAGGTCATTTGTCTGGGATTGCAAATTTCTCCACTCTAAAGAGTACACATCTTTGGGTCCTTTCCACTCATTTGAGGCGTGCCAAGGTCCTTAAAATATAAAGTAACGACTTCACGGACATTTTTTAGACGGCGCAAATATCTTTAAATTTTGAAACCATGAGAATTGAAGGCTATTATTTTGGCAATAACTAGACATTTTATGAATGCAAATTCAACATTCATGACGTAAGATATTGCGTTTTACATGCTCATCTTGAGATCTAGGCGATATTTTGTTATAGTTTTATAGCAGACTTTAAATTAAATGGCCGATGAAGAAATATCTATTCCTTTTGACAACTCATTAAGATTATGTTTCATCTGATTATTGAGTTTTTGGGTGTTATATATTTGGGTATTTTAAAGGTTAGAATCATTTAAATAAATTACTGTAGTTAGAGCTGGATCAAATAGAAAGTTAAGGGTGGTTTATTGGTTATCCAGGGTTTGAAAGTTTTGTGTCAGAATTTGAATTCAGTGGCATTCCACTGCCTTCAAATTACTTTCTTATTTGGTTATCTGGTTAAATCATTATTTAACCAGATAACCAACAAATGTAATTTATGAATACGGGCTTTTTTTTTTAAATATAGAAATCCAAATATATCGATCGAAATTTAACTGGTACGTTTTAGTGTTTTATAATTGCCACTTCTAGTTTAAGGTCAAAGATAAGTTAAGTTAGAAAAAAAAGTTAATTTTGTGCCATTGTTCCGTCATGTGGCAACAGTTCATCTTTAATTGGGTCATTATCGACCCGTTAACCCTCCTGCGCCAGAGAAAGGGTTAAAAGCAGATGCATGATTTTGCTCGAGCATCATTCACTCACTCACTTTTGTTCATTTAATTGGACTTTTTGTTTCAATTTAATGGAAACAGCTGCTTTACAATTAATTGCATTGAGTTTGAGATGGAATAAAGTTTATTATTTATGCTTGTCTGTCATTCATTTCTCCATTATTATGTTAAACATGACTGTAATACTTCATATTTAAGAGTAGGTACGATTTCTTTTTCTTGATCCTATAGATATCAAAAGTTGTCTGAAGTACTTCACAGATATTAAAACTTTTTTCTTAATGTTATTAAATGTATGCGGTTCAACCATTTTTAATAAAAATATCATTGTTAATAGTTTCTTGTTTTGGTGCTTCCAAGCATGTCGAATGCTCTGTGAATTTTTATTATTTTATCGTTTTCATGCGAATGAATATTGAATTTCATTAAAATTACTTTATTTTATATAAAATAGTTCAAAAGAATACGTGATATTAATTAAAGTAAGATACTTAATAAGTAATAAAGACTCAATGAAAAATTATCAAAGTAACTGATCTGCTATTTATTTTACCTCACGATAAATATAAGTATTAATTATTTAATAGAGTCGTGGAACAAAAGTCGTAAAACTCACTTTAATTTTTCAAGCAATTCAGTTTCTGAGAAACAATTAATATATACCTTAAATGGTAAGTTGAGATGTAAAAGCAATGTTAATGTGATGGTAAACATTAAATGCACGTAAAATTAATAATATGTTTAATATGCGCAGGCGGCGCCATCATACATGTTTTTTCGATAAAATATAAAGATTAAAATTGTAGGCTCTGTTTTTTTTTTCATAACATAATTTATTTTTTTAAGAAAATAAATTTTTTAATAAATAATAAAATTATTTTCTTGTCTTTTTATTTTTAATTTTTTATATCAAAACATGGATTTAGTTTTTACAAAAAAATCGATAATATTCTTTCGTTGGCAAGACGATTCCTTCAAGAAAACAATTTCTCTTTAAAGAACGCGAGATCCTTATCCATTATAACATTACCTACGCGTAACAGCGCTAGTGTCGTCATGACAATACCGTTTGAGGTTCTGCACACCCCGTTATGGTAGAATACCGTGAAGATAACTATTACTGATAAGTGTAACATTACGCAACGTTCTATTGTGGAAAATGAACTGTTTTTGGTACACTTTCGGTTCTGAGCAAAATTTTTGATGTAGTCGCTCAGTAAGTGTCAGATTTGGAAATGCGCAAGTATTTCAAATACGAAAAAAATCAACGGTGATTAGAATATTTTTTTTAGTGGAAACACTATATTTATAATACAAAAAACAGACACTAAAGAACTGCTAATGTTAATTATGGGTTTTGATTATAAATTTATATTAATTATGAATGCGAAAGTAAATGGTGTAAAAGTTAATCAACATATAAAAAACTATTTTATAAAAAGTGGCAGTAGCCTAATTGCTAGGGCGTCGGACTTGCAATCATGTGGTTGCAGGTTCGAATCCCACCTATTGCACTACCGACGTGAACAGACTCGTAACACAAGCATCTTAGCTTACTACGAGGGGTTAACGAGATTACTAGTAATGTGCGACCCACATTGCTAGTAATATATTAAAAAAAAAAACAAAAGAAAAGACCTACTTACCTAACGATTGATCACAAATATCGTTACAATGTAACAATGTTTTCTTATACCCCATAGGTTTTACTAAGTCGTCATTCTTTTTTGTATATTTTTACCATCATTTTTTTCATTCTAGAATATTTGCAACTATAGCCTTGATAGTCTATTTTTAAATCTTTCTTATCAAAGCAAATCCATCAAAAATTTTCATTAGCCTTTACGAAATGGTATACACTAATTATTCGTGTATTGTACATCACATTCTTGTTTAATTAAAACGTTGCGCGGGCGCCTGTGTGTGACATGTACAATCAACTAAACATCGGCCGTAAAATTTTAACATCAAAAGCGTCTTTATGACAAGGTTATAAGGCATAAATTTTTTATTCATTGTTACGAAATACGTGTGGTTTGTGTACTGTGTATGTGTATGCATGTGTGGGTGGTGTTCGCGCATGCGTGCGAACTGATGTAAGTATGATTTCTCAGTTATTGCAACAAGGAAAATGTCTAAAACATTCTTTATCAAGGATTTTTATATAATTATTTACTTAGATTTTTATATTACACAGAAATATGTGGTTGCGGATAACATAATTATTATTGATTGATGTTCTATGTTCACATATTTTAATAATGTACAAGTATTATAGAGAAAAATGGCGCCTGCTGTCTGTGTTATCATGTTTTAGGTATTCAGGACTTATATGGGCATTATAAATAATAGAAATCATGTAACTTTTATATATTATGATTGTTTCTTATTAAATCAGCCATATAAGGACTACGTTCTTCTTTGGTTTCTGTCTTGTTACATGAAAAAATGTAGCCAGAAAAGAGGTACTTATTGTAGTAAGTAGTCACTACTACAATAGTAGAAGTATCTACACTTAATTTTGATAACATGATATGATTACGACCGCGGTATTAAAAAAAAGGCTTACATTTCAAATACACAAAAATGCCCAATATTTCCAATGTTTGTAGGTAATACAAACACTTCTACTAACTCTCTAAACCAGAATAAGACGAATTTTTTTTTCTTTACAACAATATTACCTATAATATAAAATGTATTGCTACAACTATCAACCAAACAGTGCATACCAAACGCATTGAAAAACGTAGTCTAAGTGATGTAGCGTTATCTTCAGGATCGGCTTACGAAAGTGCGCGTGCGCAAGCAGACCGCGACGCTAGAGGGGTGCAGGACCAGAGAGAAAGTATGTTACCTAATGTAAACATAAGGAATTGTTTTTTTTTACATTTAAAATACTTACACTTATAGACTAAATCACATAAGACAATTTGGTTGCATCTGAAACGAAATAAATATGTGCAGATATTATATTTTTTAAATAAATATATTTCTTAGAGCATCGAATACATTATTATAAAAAATACAGTCAAATTGAGAACCTCCTCCTTTTTTTGGATTCGGTTAATAAAAGATACAATTGACAAAATCTAACCTAAAACTACTTGAAGGCATCATGCTCAGCTTATAATAAATCATGTCCCTAAGTAAAATGAGCTATTTCGTTCCAGAAAAAATAGGGACCGGGTCAGAAGCTATTTTTTCTAATAAACTTTTTTAATTATTGTCAGCCGTTCATTTTTAGCAAGACATTTTTCTTTCCATATTTGGTGTACACTGTCTGTGGCTATAATAGACTTACTATAATATCCTGGAAAATTTGTTCTCACTTAAATTATACTCCCTCACAAGATCCCATTCATTACTTTAATTATAGATTCTTAAGGAAAATAACATATCACTGTTCCGTTTTATCATTCGAATGCGGAACTCTAAACACAGTTAGAACACAATTGTCAACCGTTGTGGACGCAATCAGTGCGACGGATGAAATTGTGGGGAAAATTGTAACGTGGCATGTGCAGGCTATTAGCCTGTCCATTGCATTACTGGTCACTGAAATATGACGGGAATTCAGTACTGTACACTTACAAGATTGATTAGATAGTGATTTAGTGTTAATAGTAAATAAAATGCATTGTCAGCGGGTTCAGATTAATCGTTGATTTTTCTGGTCTGTGAAACGTCAATCAACTGTCGTCTCATTCTGTCTTTTGCTGTCACTGTCGCTTTAAGGTGTCAGGTAACGGTAGATAGATCATGAAGAAATTCGGGTATTTTGAATGTCAATAGGGGTATAAACAAACCTATATACACAACATGACTCATTATGAAAAAAATAATGAACCAACAACCAACAGATCTTATCCTTAGAACAAATATCGTGAATAATCGCTCACCCCATAAGATAAAAATAAATATTCTAGAATCTCTAGTGCTACGGAATCGTATACTCTAAAGAAAAAGAAAATATAGACTCTAAAGAAAAAGTAAAGTAAGCAGAACTGAAGGACAAGAAGCTACGTGCTAGTACCTACCTACCTTTTAAGCCAAGTCTTCCTGGAGAAAGATCAGGTGCACTAAAGGAAGGTTTATAGTTAACCAATAATAATGTTCTATGTAATAGATTATGACGGAAATCCGTATGTAGGCTCTGTTTGCTTAAGGCCAATGTGGTGTTAATAGACTTAATAGTTGAGATTGGTAAGCTAGTAGAAGGTATTAATGATATACACTCAAAAGCCGACATTAAATATCCGAGGAATATGAATAAAACGATGAGATATTTAAACTATTGCAATCAGCTTCGCCTATGACTGTTAATTAATAATGAACAAACAAAAGTAATAACAAAGAAGACGGAAATAAATAAAAATGCTTCGTACCATTGTTGGGGAATAAATCATACCTAAAGCTGATTTTCAGTAAGATGTCTACTAGTGAACCAGCCTCTCTTCAAAAGTCTTCAAAAGAAAACGTGAAAATATCATCGTTAAAAACAAAGAGGGAAATGTTTTTCAAACTCTTGAAATAGCTTATTAAAGTAATTCATTTGACTTAGATAAATATCTTGCCCTTAACAAGTAAACACCGTAATACTTGCTCAATCGATGATTCAGACTCGATGGCTATATCATAAGAATTTTAGCGGCGGATGTGAGGCAATGCCAATAAATATCAAGGATCCTATGTTTGTTCAGCGTTAGGGCGGCTGCGAGCTTGGCAAATACACGTTCGTTAGGACTTAGTGTTTAATGTTTAACAATTTCAATTATTTTATAGGTGTACAAGTTTTATTGTGTCCCTAAATATCTCTAATGCGAATTTCGACCTTAGCAAACAATCCCAAGTAGCATCCCCCATCTATAGTGCTATTATAGAGATATTATAGTGCCAAGTGTGTGTGCTAACTCAGGTGGAGTGCACCTTTTCCTTCACTCTCATAGTCCGATGGGAGTGCAGACCAACAGACCGGAGAGAGATCAGGCGCAGGACCAACGGCTTTACGTACTATGTATACCTACTTGTATCATAAAGCTGATGAGTTTGATGGAACCCGCTCTTTGAAACCTTAACCAGATTTGGGAATTATTAATTGGTCCCAGTTCTTGAGGAACGGTATTAAGACTTTTGAGTAAGGATTCCTTAAGTAAGCTCTTTGACGCTTAATTTATTATATTAAATTCCAAGCCGAGCAAAAAGTCAGATCATAATAAAACTTAAGTGGCAGTTTCTGTGTTTCTAGATAGATTTATTACCAATACGTAGTGAAACATTTTTTTCCTACCTACTGGTGATTTTCATCAGCAATTTTTAATGCCTCGTTTGCAAACACCCTAACCTCACTTAAATTATTCTCGTCCTAAATAGAATACTGTGATATGCCTATACAAGTGCATATCTATGACAAATTGTGTTTATTCCTGACATTATATTAGTAGTACTTAGTTCAATTACGGAATTTAGTGTGGTAGATACATTGGGTACGGTAGATGTTCTAATGGCCTTTTGATCGTAGGGTATCAAGGTATTAATAGAGTATGTTATGATTTAATGTATGTAAGTTAATTTTATTTGCAGTTCAAGCGTAATTTAATTTGTAAAATATAAACTCCCGTAGATAATTTTGATGGGTAAATTCTAAGACGCGGTGAAGGCACGAAAAAATCTTGGCTTGAATGGACTAATGTGTCTCGCCAAGGAACAGTTTTGCTTGGTTCAGGACAGGGTTCACTGAGCTGATAACTCTGGTAGTGGCGACACAGCAAGGAGCATTGATAGTTTATAGTCATAATAAGTATGTAATATTAATACCGTACATACTTATCTAAATTTACAAAACAAGTAGTAGTTACATCGATCGTGGTCAAGACCGAGGAGCCTGGAGCTGGTTGGAGGAGTCCTTTGCCCAGCAGTGGGACTAGTAAAAGGTTAAACAAAAAATAAAAAAGTAGCTACAACATTAATATATCAAGAACCGGTGGGCTGATTTTTATTTTTTTTATTTTGTCTTTCCGTAATAGCAGAAAAATTAAAGAAAAATGTCTTACGGTTAAGGGACCTATTGACGCGAGCGCAGCTTGTACAAAATATTGTGTACAGACACTTATGGTTGACGTGGCCAGCGCTTATTTAGTCTTAAAAATTATCTTATCGTTGTGTATGAGATATCCCACAAATATGTACGATTTAACAAAAAATCAACAGAATTAAACATAAAAATACTTACGAAATAGTTTCCGCGTGCCTTGTGAGAAGTTTCGAAGATTTCTAGAATAAATACAATAGGAAATCCCGCATAACAAGCAAATATAATATTTAATTAAGATTGTTTACGACTTCCTTTATTTGATGGACTTGTTTACTAAGGTTACTGCTCAATTAGTGTATCATTACGCTTGCTTTTTACGAGGTAAGTAGAAATGTCCGTGATATGCTCTAAATAAAAAAAAAACTTGAAGAAATTTATCTTTCCAGTGACGAAATTAAAATTCTGTATATGATTTGTCGTCTGATGAAAATGTATTGTTACTTTGTTTTTAAACGCTAAAAAAGTCTCTTCAACTAACTCATTGGCTAGAAGGTTTAAAATAACTTAAATGTTGGCTGAAGTGTAATTTAGGTAAAATCGTATGTTCATAAACAAACATGAGTTCATCTATCTCGCTCGTATACTTAAAACAAACAATTTAATTCAATTTAATAAGTGTAATAAAAGCCTGAAGCTACCACCGACCACCAACAACATCCTTTTCTATCTTAATAGATAACACGTGCATATAACACCCAGTTTTATAAGACCCCCGACGCTCAAACAATGGTGTAACAAACTTTGTGTTTATTTTGTACCGGCTTAAAGTTCCATCATAGTAAGCGCATCTCGAAAAACATTTCTAACATACTTATTGGACTATGCCAAATTAACCCAACTGGGTAAAATTTGGCGTCACTGAAGGACTACTCTTAAATATGCTTGATGACCATTTCAAAGTATGCTTATTGTAAAAAGTTAATTCTTCCAATTATAGTCATTGGCTTACTGTTGTTTTTTTATTTGATTTATTTATTTTAGAATATTCAGAATATATCATTTGCCATCTTTTGTAAACTCACAACCTGCAGGCATATTGACCATCACCAATTGACAAGTCAATTCAAGCGACGATCACTGGATATAAACAACGCTCAATACGCCAATCCATAGCTAAAGTTATAGTGAGGTCTCGCTATAGTGGTTAAGTATGGTAATGTAAGCTATGTGTGGTGACCGCGGTTTGCTCGTTCCGGTGGGGTACTTTGATATACGAGACTTTGTAGCTTGACCTACGAATAAGTTAGAATAAAAGATTGTTATGTGGATGTATGGGTGTTTTGGTAATGAAAAAGTAAAGTTTGTATTGTTGAATGTTTAGCAAGTGTGTGATATATTAAGGAATGGTCTATAGCAGATGTTAATGGAAATTATTTTAAATTTGATCTGATAAAACTGGAAGCTAACCCAACACAATGTGGGCCAAGAGTTGTACAATGTACAGATCAAAACACAAAAATCATAATAGAACATAGAACTAAACATGAAAGCTGCATAAGACAAAATTAAAAATGCCTACAAAGATAAAATAATCTATGATAATACCCATGTGTCCTAACTACCGATTATAGCTAAACAAAAAGATCATAGTGTTGACGACGTTGAATAAGAATTAAACAATAATTTGTCGACATTTAAAGCACAACGAAAAATACACAATTATGTTGCTTGTCTCAGCGTTGCTAGCTACATCATTATAACCAAAGTTACGTACACAGTAATTAATTCACCCACAATTATAAACCCTGGAAAATTAAAATCAAATCGAATCATTACTACACATGATAATACAAATAATGATATAGAATAAACTCTGATTAATTTAAAACAAGTTCATTCATTCAAGCATTCACATCAAAGACTGCAACAATCAGGTATTTTAATAAAGGGTATGTGCTCTCATAATTACTATCAATTGCACTTTAGTAATGAGTTTTACTACCTAGAATATTAAGTCTAATTTCGTTTGAATGTCAGAAAACGTGTGTTGTAATTAGCAAAACTAATAAAATTTTGTAACTACCGGTCCGATATAGTTTAAACGGGTTCATTACTTTTCTTACGACGAAATGTTTACATAAATATTTTTGTTCGTTTCAAATTACATGCAATTTTATTGAACACGCAATCAATTGTAAAAACACGATTATGTTTAATTCAGGTGTGATAAAAGTAATTTTAAATAACATTTTTAAATGGCAAGCTCATTACATTTCTTTTTATTGCGATGAAATTTTATTTTTTTATTAGATAGAGAATCGATTTCGCACAACATTTATAAAAAGTAATATTCGCATCATTATGTTCTTTATTTCAAAAGCTCATCATTCAAATGAGAACAGATTAAGATTACATTCTATAAATAAACAATCGAAAGTTCAAAATGATTTATCACTTATCTGGCGAAGCGAGTTGTGAGCAGGCTTATTTATTTCAGTTCCTTTGGCTGATGACCACCCAGTACTTTGAAAAAACTCATCTAAAGGAGATCAACTTTCGTATGTAATTATTTTTTCTTGTGTGAATTTGGTATCATACAGTTTTGATTGATGTGAAGGTTTATTCTTAGCTAATGATGGAATAACGATGCTAAGTATACAAAATCAGTGAAAACAATGCTATAGTATCCGTGTCAAAGGCTTTAGTTAAAACCGTGCCAAGTATGATGCCCTGAGGGAATCCAAAAAACATTAGACTTTTTTAGCTACTATATGTATGGTCGATCATATCCAAGTCGCGAAGAAACAAAACTAAGTTGCATTTCCACTAAAAGTTACAGTTCAGTTATTTTACGTTAAACTTGTCAAGGGGCCTAATAAAATAAAACGGCATTACTGAACAAAATATTATTAAAATGTAGAAATGGACCATAAAATATATTTAATCAAAGTTTATAGGCTATATAATGCCGTTTTATGCACATGACATTCAATGATGAATGGAACTTTTTAACATGAAAAAAAAAAACATTTTAAACATAAACCTTAAAAGTGATATTTGATTCAGAAACTCTTCAAGTTCGTTAAAGACTTTTTCTTAAAAAACAAGACTGTCAATAATAGGCATACTGAACAAGTGTTTACAGACATCAAAATAAAGGTCACGATCAATTTACTTAATTGCCAGCGTAAAAAAAATAATTTCGTGGTCTCTACACTATATAGGTACCTATATTCTACTAGAAATTCTTTAATATCTTGGGTGGATATATAACATCTCTATTATAAAAGCCCACGTCACTCACTGACTCACTGACTCACTGACTCACTGATTCTGGAACGCTCGCACACTATGATAATTTTTAAAGAAAGAACACATAACAAAGAGTTTATCATAAAAAAGTTTCAAAAACAATATTTTCGCGAAACGTCAATGACTGAAGAAAAGTATTAAGTTTTGTTATGATTCAATCAATGTATAATACTTTACGCGCGAGCGAAGCCGCGGGCAACAGCTAGTATTTAATATTAATATTGACATAACGATTCAGCCATATAGTCAGAAGTAATATTGAGAGGAACAAAGAATTTTTGGACATCGACTTTAATTTATATCGTAAGTGAAAGAAATAAACGTTTTTACGTCCCAACTTAACTTCATTAAGTTTCAAAGAGCTTTTATGTAATTGACTGTACTAAAAATAGTAGCCCAAGTTAGTCCAAGTTTTTTTAAGACAAAGACATTGATGTATCACCAATAAAAGTGGTAGGATCTACAGAAGCTACTATTTTACTTTACGAGGCAATGCATCTTAAAAGATAAGAAGAAAACGTATCTTTTTATCATCAATTAACTTAGATCTTCCTTTTTATTTTATTCGCTATCTACCCCACATCTTTATAATTAAAACTATTAAGCTAACCTTTAAGAGGGGAATAAATAAAGAAAGCTGATTAGATACTTAACATCAGAAATTACTAATAATTAATAGTCAGGTACAAGTCCCTAAAAGCAATTATACACAGTTACAATATGTATAGCACACATGTATTAATGTATACATGGGTGTGTAAAAAAACTTAATATTGAATACAACTTAGAAAACGGTACGAGTAAAGATAGCATAATAATTTAAAAAAAATATCTAGTATACTTTACATAATATATACCTACTAGAATATTGGGAAATTTTACATTCGCACTTATTTCCAACAAACTCGCATTTTAGTACTAAAGTTATTACTTAGTCTAGAAATTATGAAATAATAATATTGATATAAATCAACGACAACAGACTTTGGTGGCTTCGGCAAGTGGTCATTGTAATAAATTCAAAAATATACACATATGGCAGGAATACTCTAGAAAGAAACGAATTTGTCGATTTGCCCCGGAGTATATTACCTCATAACACAGTATAGGGTATGTAAATGTGTGTGTGTGCGCACGCGACGGGCGTGGTGTACTAGCGTGACGCGCGCCGTTCCGGAGCGTGCGCGCATGCGCCAACCTCCGGAGAAATGGACGTTGCCTTACACGGCGACTGTCAAAACCATTCATTACATCGAATGATTGTATTTTTCTATTTTAACATGGTTTTAGGTGTAATGGAATGTATGGAAATATGTGCTAAAATATTACTCAAAGTAACCTCGAAACAATTTTCTTGGGATAATCGAGAGCAGAGGGTACATTTCATAATATCCAATCAACAATAAACTAAAATTTTCCTACATTTAAAACAACATTCTCCCTCATTCTTCCACTGTAATACTGAAAATACCTTCTTCAGGCTAATAATCCTGCCAGCCATTCTTAAAAAGATAGACAAAGATTCGATTACTTAAACAAGTTATGAGTATGACTGTGGATAGGCATATAAACAGAGGATGACTGATAAAGGGATGGATAGATTGTGTGAAAGATGATATGAGAAAGAAGTAGATGCTGCGATGACGAGTAATAGTGATGAAGTGAAGGAAAATATGCGTCGCTCTGACCTGGGATAAATGGGATAACCAAAGAGTATTTTTTATAACCAAGGAAGCTTTCAACCACATTCAACCAGGAAGTGTTATGTACAACCTCTTTCAATGTCGGTCGTAATTCATGCGTAAATACAAATGATAGCAAAAAATGGCTTTATAACTGAACTATAATGTATTATAATGTTTCCAAATTGTTCTTAGTCTTGACCCCTTGGTCAAGTACACTTGTTATAAAATTGAGTTTGCAGATTTAACAATGAATAGGACTTTTGAGTGAGTTTTTATACCTCATTGTTTTTTTTAAGTGATGTGAATTAGTTTCAACAGTTTTAATCTTCTTCTTCCTAGACTTTTCCTTAATAATAAGGGTTGGCTTCTAATCTCACCAGATGCAGCTTAACACTGTTTTTTATTAAGCAAATACCTGTTTTATCATAACCAAAGGTATTATACAAGGTAATGATATTGAAATATCTCCATAAATGTTTTAAATTTTGGAATCCTGCACTTAAAAAAATATATAAGGTACCTGAGGGTATTAAGGCCTAGCTAAGGGAAATTTGTTATAAAATGAAAAATATCCAACATAATCAAAAAGTTTTATTACAAATCAGTCATATACTTATATTACTACAGAGTTTAAACAAAAAATAGCTTCTCTAGCTTATAACCAAAACAATATATAACTTTTAAAAAAACGCAGTCTGTAGGCCTTATTATACTAGGGTAGGGTAAAAAGGCCTATACTTTAAACTATGCAAAAATCAACTAATACAACGTAAATTGGTATTCTTGAGATCAATAATCATTAACATAAAGCAATAGGAAGCATAGTGGTCTTGAAAAATTAAATAAATTGCCTTTATTCGCATTCATCAGGACATTGAAAGTCATCAGTATCTTCTGCAGTTAAACCGACACACTCTTCGTGGTACCACTTGGAGCATCGCGAGCATTGCCTCATTGCATCGTCCATTCTATCTTCTTTGCAGGCATGACAGTATCAACTCACTTATTTTTGTGATTTATCTTTGACGGTAGTAGACTTTTTTGCAGATACGATTTTAGCTTTCTTAGAATTTAAAGTCTTTTTAAACTTCGTTTTTTCTTTTCTACCTGTTTCAACATCAGTAAAGTTTTCGTCGAAAGTGTTCGTTACCCGTTTGGGAGGCATCGTGACCGTGTAAGCACAGAAAACTGAAAACAATGATAAATAAATTGAAAACGTATAACTGCGTACATACTACCCACCAAAAAACATGATAAAAACACGTTCCTACTTATATAGCTGTTTAAAAACAATGGGAGTATAATAAGGCCTATAGTAAAATTTTATAGGCCTTAATATCCGCCAACCACGTGGTTACAGAAAAAAATTATAATAAAAATTTTACAACTACAAGTCCTTTAAGGTACGGTAACCTAGGGACAAGCATACATTAATTAATAAACGGACAGGCCATACAGGTTTGTAAATATAATATTTTCAAAATAACTTACGATTTACTGGAGCCAATTTTTATAATTCGTGCCGCATGACCGCACCGCTGAATGATTTCGACGACACTGGCGGGGGGAGAAGTGGAAGCGTTCGTCCGCCACTTCGCAGCGACTTGTATACGCTCTAAGCTTGTGTGAGTGTAACCTTGATCGTCAGTTACTATATTTCGTACGTTTTTTGTTACTTAGGCCTTATTGCCCGACAGGCCTTATTACCCGCGGGTACCTTACATATAATCCATTCCTGTCGCACTGGACAAAGCTTCAAGCCTCTTCCCTCGTTCCATCCCTCTCTGTCCATGGCTGTAGTGTACAAATTTCAATAATATTTTAGTAATTATAATTGTTTAGGTTTAAATGCAATTATAGCAATAAAATTTGTGTTTTATTACAACATGTATTTTTTGCATTATCTGACAGTAAATATTTACGATATCCTTATTAATGTTAATGCAATTTTAATTACAAGTTAGAACTATAAAATTTTAAACAGATTGCATATATTGGACTTTGTTTATTAAAACTTTTTGTCAGTAAGGGTTTGCTATTCTGTCCTGTTAAAGCAATTTAGGGCTCTAATTCGAAATATCGTTAAACCCTTTGGAGATTCTGTTGTGAATTTATTCGAATAAACCTTGTAAATTACTACAAAGTTAATCGTTATCAGTTAATGATGGATGGTTCTTTATAAACGAATTTATGATATAATGAGTCCTGAGGGGATGTTGAATGAATATTCATTAGTTTAATTGATGTTCACGATTAGCGATGGGTAAAGATAAGTAACGGTTCCCGCTGGTTGTTGAGCTCCTGAAAAGGTGAGGTTGTTGTCAAGGAGTTTGTGATAAAAAAACAAAAGTAAAAGATGGCTACTATATTTAGATTCAGAACGTAAAATAACTTGATGAGTAAGATGTCAATGAATTCATAAAAAGGTTACGATGTTTCTTTTTTTTATATTATATTTTTTTTATAGTATTCAAAATCAGAAACCTCGGAATCTTTCGTTTGGGAAAAAATATTATTTATTTCTGCAATGATAATTTCGATATTGATCAGTGTTACTTAATAGTGGACTGCCATTCGTAGCGAAGTGTTAGTGTTGGTATATGCAAAAGTTATCGTTTGAGATATTTAACGTTTTAGGTTAACTAAGGCCCAGTTTTTTTATCCATAGTTAACTCAACCAATGGTTAAATATGCTAAATAATGGTTTAACATTTCGGTAAAACGCGTTTTGTTTATCCATCAAAGAGTCAAATAAGTCGCAGAGTTAATTATTTAATCATTTTTAGAATAAAAAATTATGAATGAACTTATTCTACCGAAGATGAAACCATTAGTTAGCATATATAACCATTGGTTGATTAAACTCGGGATGAAAAAACTGGGCCTAAGCAAACAGCAATAAGCACAAATGGCAACTTTATATGCAATGACCGGTCTATATTATCAGAGCCCTCTCTGCTACAAGCTACACGCTTAATATAATTCTAATAACAACTATTAAAAGAAGAAGCACCCAAATAAATCTGATGCAACATCTTATGTAAGCCTAAGTGAGCGCGTTTTACTTAAGTGTTACCAACTAATAGTTAATTTATAGACCTTATTAATATGCAAACGATTCGTGTTTGTTTGTTATTTAGAAAGTAAATCTTCTGGGTTACTTGACGGCTCTGTTAATATTGTTAATACTTGACTTGAATATCATTAGGTCAAACAATCAATGGTGCTACTCTATTAGAGAATTTTGATTGCATCAAGTCAAACAAGGAAATGTTGCTGGTTCGAATCCCATCCAATACACTACCGACGTGAACCAACTCGTAACACAAGCACTTAGCTTAGTATTAGGGGTTAACAAAAAAACTAGTAAAGTGTAATTCACATTGCTAGCAAGCGTTTTATAAAAAAACCGTAGTGCGAAATGCTTAAGTATTCCATTTACCTCTTAGGTGTCCCAGAGCTGGGCAAAGGTCTCCCCCAACCTGCTCCAAGCCCCTCGGTCTTGAGCCGTTTCCCACTTTAACTTAGCAAAATGTCTTTGCTTTACGAGACAGTTACTTGTGTTATTATAACTATAGAAATTTATAACTACCTATTACTTTTAAAGTATGAACAAATGTTTCCTTCCTACAAACTGCCCTACATTTTTATATCGACATCCATATAATGCACTATAATTAAAAACACATTGGACCATATTGCATATGAAATGCAACATCTATACTTACAGATCTTTATTACGCAGTAAAATATAAAAATATTGAAATTATTATATTGTTGCGTGTTTTTTACGCAAAACGCATGTCTCAGACACATAAAGTAATTAACTACATAGGAACTAGAGCGAGGTAATTGTGTAATTTTATATGCGCCGAAATTTAACGGATCACCTCTGAGGTTATTGCACTTTAAATTCTTATAATAAAATTACGTCACGGGAATTAACGCGAACGTACATTTACCTTTTAAAGATTGACGTTTCGGCCGAGTTACACTGGCTGGTTTGCAATCAAACATGTCAGGAAGAAAAGTCATGCAACGCGATAGTTTAAAAACTTTAAATTCTTTGTCGTTTTCAAACTTCGCCTCCAAGTTTTTCCCGTTTAGCATATATTCCTTCTATAAAATAACTACATTCACATACATATTAAACTATATCACCATCATCATCTTCAACCTCATTTCAATTTCATTTGTGGTCAGCGCAACATGACCTGTTCTTCCATACTTCTCTATCTGACGTCATCTCACCTGTTCTCTATCTTATATCATCTTCCACACAATCCATCCATCGTTCTGTTTGTCCCCTTCCTCTATATCCATTCCTTAAACCAACCTCCATCCATCCATTCAACTTATATTATTATTATTATTTATTTTATTTTGAGCCTGAACTGTCCCACTGCACGGCAAACTTATATATTTTCATTATTTCTTCATGCTCTGAATTTGAGCACTTGGACTTCGGACCTATCGAAGTTCTAAGTCCAAATGCGCAATGGACTTAAATATAACTCCAAAGATGGTATTACCAAGCCTAAGGCTGATTTCTTTGTGCGATTACTCATAGCTACTGATTGTACCTAAGTCAACAACTTTATTTAATAAATTGAACCTTGAACCATGACTTCTAAGGTAGCCAATTAGGCTCGGCGGTATAATTATTAAGTAAAAAATACTTGAAATTTGTTTGTAAAAAGTTTACTGAATAATGGTTGGTAATAGTTTATTCGGATTGAATGTAATGAACAACTTATTCAGTCCGGTATTCGACCGGTTCAGTACTACATAAAACTAAAATGCCTGACTAGAATCATGAGGATTACATCTCTCTTTGAGACAAACATACTACAAAAAATTCTGGACATCATGTTACATTTACATTTTATCAAGGATACCTTCCTTACATAAAACGACCATCTACCGTCCGTTTAACTTCATGGATTCACTGACTTTCAGAATTATGCCTTGAAATTACCAGAAGCCATTCGTTTGAACTTTTCAGTCATGATTGACTAAACTTAAACCAACTTTAACCTTGTATTTAAGAGCTGTGTAATGTTACCTTATCTATAACTTCCTACTGGCGACTTTCATTGTTTCTAACACTAAACATATTCATATCAAATATCCATATGACGGAAAGACAGGCAGACGGACAATAAAGTATAATAAAACCCAACGATACGTCACATCCGTCCAAAATACCCCTTAAATAAAAACTAAGACAATAAACTTGCGGTCAGCCCTTACTTGTGATAACTCAAGCAGAACTTGACCTATGACCGCATTAAAGGAAAAACAACCCTAACATCTGTGTGGAGGGGCTCATTTTTGCATGACAGGAATAAAGTAGGGTCTTCAAGGGAATTTTAAGATGGGGTTTTTCGTTTTGAATTATGCGATTTTTAAGTTGCTTTATTGAGGTCGTATGTTTAGTGTAGATACGATAAAGATATTAATAATAGTATTATTTAATATGGAACAGAAAATTTCCATGATATTAAGTAATAAATTAACGAGGAATTTCGTACAGTTACATACAAAAACAGTATTTTATGGTCAGGAAAGTGGCATTGCCAACTAAAGAAAACCCGATGTATTAGAAATGTTTGTCTACAAAGAAAGAATTTCTCTAGAAAGTAAAAATATGACATTGCTGATATGAAGGACAGTTCAATCTACAATAGATAAATGCCATAAACAATTGATTCATCTCTATAACCAGATTAGATCATGTTTGTATTCAATTACCTGCGGTCTGTACCTCAAAAAAGCAAACAGACAAAGAAACAAACATTTTCAACAATATCTCCACTTAAGAAATCCTTAAACCAATTGTTACATGAAATAAAAAGCTTGATCACCACAAAAATTGAAAATTATACTTTATATAAACTAAACGTAGGGTTCAAAATCGATTAGAAGAGTTAATGGTTAGAATAATAAGGGGGCTAGACCAACCCTACCGTTACGGTGCGCGAGCGCAAGCAGTAATGAGCAAGCAAACAGTTGAATTTAGGGTTGACAGAAATGATTTACAGATATACGATGGAGAAATATTATCATATTCAATGCGACAAAGTAATGTACAAATAATTTTCTGTACAATACAAGTAAGTATTCAAATATTCTATGTATTTCTTATCGTAGTAGTGATTAAATAGGAGCTTAATACCAAATAAAATGTGAGATATATCAGTCTTCCGCCTAGCCTTTTCCCAAGCTATGTTGGGGTCGGCTTCCAGACTTAGCTGAATACCATATTTTACATGGAGCGACTGCCTATCTGACCTCCACAACCCCTTTTACTGGGTGATACAGTGTCCCATATTAAGACTGGTTGTCAGAATTGTAATGACTTAACGACTGTCAAAAATCACCGTATGACAGTCGAGACCAACGGCTTAACGTGCTTTCCGAGGCATGGAGGGGTTTCGGTATGTTTACAAATGGTCACCCATCCACGGACCAACCGCGGCGAGCGCGGCTTAACCTTTACTATCAGTCAAACCGTACGGCTTACACTTAGCCACGAGCCTCTCCGAGCCAGATAGTATATATCAGTCATTATTTTAAATAGCTATATAAGTTACAGTAGTAACAGTTGAATAATTCTTAAATACTGGATTAAATTTTCAAGTAATTAGATAGCAATAGGGCCTTATAGACTTGTTACTTCAAATCGATTTAATTTAGGTCCGCGAATTGCCAAGGCCTTCCGATCGGCCGTACATTCTCGAACCAGGATGTTCAGCAGGACGCTTTTCCGAAAAGGTCAGGTTTGTTATACTTGACAACCTTAACTACTGCGCATGCGTACAACATCCTCGTTTTAGTTTACGGTTCAAAAGTGATCTAAGATATATAAATAGGTATGTATTTGATGCTGTCTGGTTAAAACAAAATACTTCGATGATTTAAAATATTAAGAGCTAGCTCTCTCTTTAGATCTTGCCTTATCATAGCTTTAAGTAGCCTACCTATAACTCTCTTTGAAATTCAAGGCATCTTCATTCAAATATTTATTCAAATTAGTAATGTGGTTTATCAGTAAAAGCATAACAGACATTTAGTAAAGACAATAGTTACTCTTATAATCTATACTAATATTATAAAGCTGAAGAGTTTATTTTTTTGTTTGAACGCGCTAATCTCAGAAGCTACAGGTCCGATTTGAAAAATTCTTTCACTGTTAGATAGCCCACTTATTGAGGAAGGCTATAGGCTATAATTTGTCATGATAAACGACGCCCACGCGGGCGGAGCCGCGAGCAAAAGCTAGTATTAGAATATTTTTTACTAGTCATTTATTTATCCTCAATTCTAAATGTGGCAGCCCTAGTTTGACCGGTCGATCAGCTTGCTTCGATTTTCTGAGTTAATTTAATTTACCAAGTGTGAATTAGTGAGGTTATTGTTAAAGAATTTCTTCGCTCACATCTGGGAATGTTAGACGAAATGGTTTTGTTTATTTTTGATCAGTTTTATAAAAGGGTTACATATGAGTCCTTGTCAATGTATTTTAGTAATATAATGAAATGATCCGTTTCATCGTTTTGATTTGAATTATGAATTTGTTTATAGTTTATTGTAGACTAGCTTCTGCCCGCGACTAAGTCTGCGTGATCTTCAGAATTGGGTCCTAAAGAAATGAAAAATGTGAAAGTAATGAAAAGTGGAATGAAATTTTCACCCTTTTGTATAGCTTGCGCTGTAATAGAGAAATATACCAAATTTATAAGCTGTTCGCCCACGGCTTAGCTCGTAAACAATTTTCAATTTTCCTTCGGGAACTACGTAAGAAATCGGGATAAAAGCCTATGTTCTTTTCCATGTCAAAGGCTACATGCATGCCAAATTTCATCCAAATCCGTTCAGCCGTTTTTGCGTGATTGAGTAACAAACATCCAAATATCCAAACTTCCATATTTATAATGTTAGTATCTAGGATAAGAGTTTTCTAATAAATTAAATATCAAAAGCTCTACTTTATATTTTAGAGTAATCACGAGCTCATGAGCGAAATGTTTTCACTTCAGACTTCAAACATTAGTGTTGAGATTGCATATCAAATCAGACTCAATTCTACCACGAAAAGAAAACGGAAAAATAATCCCACCCAGAAGAAACTAGAAACACTTAACAAGGCTAATCTAATCAAAGCTATAGACCTCCATTTATTAGAATACATACGCATAATGTATTACTTGGCATTCGATACAAATGCGCTGCAAGACTTCACATTAGAACTGCACTCATACTACGAACTTTTAAAGTCGGGCTGCTTTAGCCTAGCCTTTGTGTTAGAGCGAGATAGCGCAATACACTGTATGTAGCAGCGTCTCGCTCACACAACGGCATCAGTCCAGTCTTAGCTTATAGTATGAGCTCTGATAGGTGGCGCCTCATGTCGCCATGCCTGTCTTCATACACGAACAGAATATTTTAACACTAAGTTCGCGTTAAGAAGGTTTAGTTTGCACGATTAGATAGATTTGTCCCACGCCTCGATTCTTGTCTTGACATTTTTTGTATGTAATTGTATTGTGTAATTACGTGGAAAGATGGCCATACGTTGGGTGGCCGTAAAGTTATATAGTGAAATAAATAGGTATCTATCTCGCTGTCAGCTCCTTTGTTTACCCATTAGAAAATATCTACATCACACTGATTTATGAACCGCTCCATAGATTCAGCTGACCTTAGGACGTCAAGTTCAATACGTAAAAAACAAGACCCTTGGTTTAAAATAAGGGACTAGTCAGATATACAAAGCTTAAAACCCTGCAGAAAAAATTGACAACAAAAAAGTATTTCACGTTCATTTTCATCAACTTACCGTCGAATATCCTTCCCAAGCCTTTTAGTTAGAAAATAGATGAGGCAAGGATTGAATATAAGCGAAAGTGCAGCAATCAGCAGAAGTTCTTCTGTGTGAATTTTGTGATAATAGTACCGTAGGTTCCTTCGCGTTTCCTTGTGTTTAAGATGTTAATAGATTTAAATTGTGCACGTAATTGTATTCGCAAGCTACATTCGTCTGTTTCGTGTTTAGGATGACAATTTAGATGTTACTAATGTTTTGGCATATAAATTATTTTTGTATTACTTGGTAGATACTGTTCAAAGGATTATTCTTGCTATCAGATATATTACATAAATAAATAAATTAATTTAAAGGCCAATAATTCAATGACAGACGCGCTCGCCGCCTTATCTGTTCCGCGAATATTGTTGTTCGTTCTTCAGGTGGTAGTGACGAGAGGAAACCATCGATACCAAATATCTTATAACGGTAGCTATCGACCACATAAGAATGAAAATGTTGTTACCGAAAGGTAATAATAAAAACTAAGCATCTGTTAGACCAACGAAACGTAACATAACCCCCCAAATGCGACTCCATATTATTCCAAATGAGGTAAATAATTACCACCAACTATATGCAATAAAACAAATGCAGCCCCAGTTCCGGGCTTAAAATAAAATAAAAAATAAAAATTTATTGCTCAAAATAATGGAAACATCAAGCGGAGCGAGTTCTAATTATTATATTATTCGGTGGCAGGTGCTAGTTGTGTCTCGCGATCAAGGGGTAATTTATACCCCCATTAGTAATTTTACGGGTTCGAAGTTTGACAGGGTTGGTTCGGCTTTTTTGGGTTAGTTGGTCATCATGACTTGTGGGTTTTTAAATTTAGTATTACGTTTCTTAAGCATAATATATGTAAAGTATTATTTAGAAAAACATCTCAGGTTCATAAATCTAATTACGGAGCACAAAATTGCATTTATACGAAAAAAATACCTTTGAAAAAATCACTTATAAAACACTATATGACATTAAATACAAATTGTAGAAGGAAAAACTTAAACCTCAGGCAGGACTCGAACCTGCGACCACTGGCTTGACGCGCCAGTCGCTTTACCAACTAAGCTACCGAGGTCACTACCTGGACACTAGATGTCGCATACGTCGCCCTATAAAGACGTCATAAGTGGAAGGAGAAATTTAAACTTCCAGGTAGTGACCTCGGTAGCTTAGTTGGTAAAGCGACTGGCGCGTCAAGCCAGTGGTCGCAGGTTCGAGTCCTGCCTGAGGTTTAAGTTTTTCCTTCTACAATTTGTATTTAATTACAAATATTCGCTAACACATGCGATAATGTGTATAAATAATTAAAAATAATAAGTATTGGGCCAGCGCCATCTCTCGGACTTCTAATTAACACATTGTTAATCAGAGTCAGTGAGGCCAACCGTAAGGTAGGTTCACTAGATGTCGCATACGTCGCCCTATAAAGACGTCATAAGTGGAAGGAGAAATTTAAACTTCCAGGTAGTGACCTCGGTAGCTTAGTTGGTAAAGCGACTGGCGCGTCAAGCCAGTGGTCGCAGGTTCGAGTCCTGCCTGAGGTTTAAGTTTTTCCTTCTACAATTTGTATTTAATTACAAATATTCGCTAACACATGCGATAATGTGTATAAATAATTAAAAATAATAAGTATTGGGCCAGCGCCATCTCTCGGACTTCTAATTAACACATTGTTAATCAGAGTCAGTGAGGCCAACCGTAAGGTAGGTTCACTAGATGTCGCATACGTCGCCCTATAAAGACGTCATAAGTGGAAGGAGAAATTTAAACTTCCAGGTAGTGACCTCGGTAGCTTAGTTGGTAAAGCGACTGGCGCGTCAAGCCAGTGGTCGCAGGTTCGAGTCCTGCCTGAGGTTTAAGTTTTTCCTTCTACAATTTGTATTTAATTACAAATATTCGCTAACACATGCGATAATGTGTATAAATAATTAAAAATAATAAGTATTGGGCCAGCGCCATCTCTCGGACTTCTAATTAACACATTGTTAATCAGAGTCAGTGAGGCCAACCGTAAGGTAGGTTCACTAGATGTCGCATACGTCGCCCTATAAAGACGTCATAAGTGGAAGGAGAAATTTAAACTTCCAGGTAGTGACCTCGGTAGCTTAGTTGGTAAAGCGACTGGCGCGTCAAGCCAGTGGTCGCAGGTTCGAGTCCTGCCTGAGGTTTAAGTTTTTCCTTCTACAATTTGTATTTAATTACAAATATTCGCTAACACATGCGATAATGTGTATAAATAATTAAAAATAATAACTATATGACATTCTAAAATTATTTATTATTATATACAAACATAACTATTACATATTACTAATTTAAAAATAAAACTATACTAAACCAAAACCTTATAATGTAAATTATATTATGTATTAATTAAGAAAATGAGTAGGAATCTAAATATCCTTCTTATTTTTTAAAAGAAATATGAAATGGCTTGAATAAAGTTAATACACATGTGATGTGTGTATCTAAATATTAAGTTGACTAAACATTCGCGGTTGACCACGAATGTACAGTAACGGGCATAAATATGTATACACAGCTAAATTTTAAAACTTATTTAGCGAGAAGTTTTTGTTGAAACTCAAAAATATATACAAGATTTGAGAACTGTTATAATGTTATGTTGTTAAATAATGGTGAGTTCCTGTTAAATTATTGTTTTACAATTTCGCTATGTCTATACATATTTATGCTCGTTATTGTACTACTTAAGGATAATTTATTAAGTTTGGTCTCCATAAATCCCTTAAAGTTAGAACCTTGACCGCCCGAAGCATTCCTTGTCGTTGAATAAAGCATTTGTGTATCCGGTGCCCGCCACGCGTCGCCAACTAAATGCGTGAAATATTCAAATTTACTCCATGCCCTCTTTTGTTGGGCGAAAACTATTAATTTAACTCATTATTTATTTAATCTTTGACCAGCAGAGGGGCAGCAAATAAACTACATAAAAAAATGCTGAAAATTAATATTGAATTTGATACTTTAAGTTATTTGACAACAAAGGCTGTGTGCTCTAGAATCTTGTTAAGGAAGTTTTTTTTTTTCAAATTTCTTTTAAAGAAAGCATACTTTTATAGGGACCTTTTTTCTTAACGTATTATATAAAAACCCACACACATATTTTTGTAAACTTAACTAATGGAGAATGAAACTCTTTTAAGCCTACATTTAACTTTTTAAATTTTATTCCGGCAAATAAAGTATTGCAAACGTTTTTAATTCAATATTAAACCGCCAGATGATTTTACAACACATTGGTATAAACTGAGACAGTCCACCAATTATGATTAAATGATAAAAATATAATAGGCGAAACAAGATACGATCAATGTTGCGTAAATAACAAGATCATTCCTTATAGCTATATATTTAAGGAGTCTTCACTAAAAAGGCTTAAAAACTCTATTTCCGGTGGCAACCGTTACTTTTATAAATCAATATCGGACGTGACGCATAAAAAAAAAAACAATAATTAGTACAAATTAGTTGGCAATTCGTTTATGAAATAAAGATAGTCATACACTTTTATTTTGACGTCACGATTGCTCAAATCTTTTGAAAGTGTCTGATTAATTATTGCACATTAAACGTGCTCATCATTTGATGGATCTATAATTTATGCAATGTATTATGTAAATATAGTCTGCTAAGTTGCATAAATGTATCGTAGCGAAATTTTTGGAAATGCAAAATGAGCATTATGAGTATTCAAAAAGTGATAGCGTTTTTCCCTCAACAGCCGGTCCTATTGTAACTTGAGAATAGCTCTATACTATGTGTATAGATTAGTAATATAAGAGTAGATTAATGATGAAATACATACTTTTCTGAGTAAATAAAATTACGAACCAATCAGTAACTATTAAATTATTTTTTATCAAATTACTAGTCCGAGTTTATAAATTAATTTGTAATCAGTCTTAAAATAGCTTGCTATAAAATCAGACCGCACCATAAAATACAGATCATTCATTCGTCATTTTAAATTTCGAATAAAATGTTCTCATAAATTATCTGCGACAGACAATTCTGGTTGATAAGTGTGTGCATACCCTAACTTTACTAATGAAAATTCGAAGTACAGTTATGTACATAAATTATGTAATAAAATTAAATTGCTAAAGTAGATATATTAATTGAGTTTCGACGTCTACATGCTTAGTTTTAATCATTCTACTTCACTATAACCTTATTTTTTGATGCGAGATTCTTGTATTAATATTTTTAATGCAGTATTTTAGTGCTGTGCGATTTTTGAGTTTTAAATTGAGTATTACGGTTATTTCGTGTACAAAGGTTAATTTTGTTTTTATGGATGTGTCATTAAACGGGAGGTTGTTGACCTGTACGTAGATATGATGGTGTTACGACATTGGTTGTCTAACTTTCGCATAGGTCAGACTAGCTGTCCTATATTTAATTAATAATTTACTGTTATTAATTAATATTTGCATAACTGTTACCAAACACGTTAATGTTAACTTCACATGAGAAGTTTAGTTACATTATCTTATTCATTTTTAGATTTTTGCTCTGTTTCTTTATACACTGAATAATTATTTTGGATGTGGTACCTAATATTTTCAAATTCAGAGGATATATAACAATAATAACTAATACTTTTATTCTCCGTTTTTTTAGTCTATGACGCATTGTAAAAGGCGTCTTAACAATTTTCTTTTTCAAATACAAAAAAAAAGAATATAATGATGGATTCTAAACAAATACCGGTTCAGCAGAATATTCATATAAATATTAGTTTATACGTTGCGAATTAATAATTGATGAACATATCAAGATCATTGGTTGCATTTTTTTACATAATATTTATGTTTTTCCCACGGTAAAAAGACGTATTAAACTGGCAAGTTAGATAATCTTGCTGAAGTGAAGATGCAACTTACAAATGTGTTAAATATGCAGACATAAAATTTATAATGATTTCGAAGTATTATAGAACGTGTATTTCCATCTGTTTGTCTATGTTATCACTTTTGCTTTTAAATAGATTAAGGTTGACCCCCTAACTGATTTCATGTTTAAATAATGCGATTTTGTGTGTATGTTTTTTTTTTGTGATTTTGCACATATCTGGAGCTGCCGAAGTTAACGTATATACAAGATGATTCGCAACTAGACGTTACAGTATCTATGTTAATAAAATGTCAATGACCTTAACAGTGTAATAATACTTAAACTGATAACTAATTACTACGGAAGGATCCTAACAGGTAAGTAAATATAATCTGGTTATAAAATCTTGAACGGAGGCAAGAACCTGCTCATTCAGCTTGCTACAGGAAGTTACATGTATTTAAAAAAACATAAGTTTTATGTCAGGATTATATCAACATACATTACCTACTAAATATTTTCAATGTATTTTCAAAGTTTTCTAACAATATGGGGCGCAAATTACCAGTATTGTTGTTAACTCCTCGTGTTAAGCTAAATGCTTGTGTTACGAGTGGGTTGACGTCGGTAGTGCAAATGCATGATGGTCGCAAGTTCGATGTCCTAGCCATTAATTAGACTACCGCAGCTTCTAAAGAATATTTCAAGCATATTGATACAGATAGACAACATCAAAATGTTTAGATTTTTTTGGATGAGTCATTTATGGAAAAGGACCACGATAATAAAAGGTAAAGTACTTTCCTTGGTCACGATACTACGCCTGAACAGCGTGACTAATTTCGCTAATTTTTTTTTTGTTTTGTTTGTATAGTCAGGAGTACTCAGGAGACCAAAGTTATGAAAGTTTGGCAAGACATTAGAAAATTTAAGAAAATAAAACGAAGATACTTAAACTTTTCTAAGTAACCATAAGGCGTTTGAGATAACTGTCAGTTATTTACCAGCTGACAGCTAGTTTTAAAAATAAATTAAAAAACGAATTTGTCTAAAATTAATTTCTTAACATCCTTCTTATTAATTATGAGTTATTTAAACAGGTTATATCATCATTGCATTATTTATTGCCCGTTTTATTTTTTATTTAATCTTTTCAGCTGCAGGTTCACACGGTACCGAAACATTCTAAAGATAAAAAATATAAAAACTAGTTTTTGAATGGAGGTTGAATACTAAACTGTTATTATGATCTACGTAAGATCTGTCGGTGTTTGTCTATGCGCCCACACAATGAATTATATTAAATACTGCTAGTGACACAGTTGGTGGCACTCTCTTGTATTTTTACAAAGTTTAGTGGCATGGCCACGGCATAGTCTCATGGAAAATATCCACTTATACACTGCCCCACTGCAACCCACGAAGAGGCTACGCACGTGTGTCTATCATCTCGCTTTTTATTATATATTGTAAAATGGCAGTGATCTACTGCACCCACGGACAAGCTACGTATGATAAAAATAAATGCTAATGGACACACGGCCTAACATGGCCGTGGACATCTATTGACTCTCTTTTTCCTAAAATCTTCTTGAAATCCAGGCTAATATGCTATTATATGTATATCTCTTTCTTATGCATTCTTAATGCCAGTGTTCGCAAATCCTTTCCTTCTGGTTTCCAGTGAAGGGAGAAGCGCCTAGAAACTTGGATGTCCTTGTTCACCAGGTCCGAAGCAGCCCATAACGTAAATAAATTTTACCGAGGCAAAGGAAATTCGCACTTAGTGCGGCTAAGTGAGATAGCTCCTATCCGTCGTTAACTCCTAAATTTTCCTTTATTTATTTGATGCACAAAACACATTACAATCAAAATAAATATATGTATATCTAATCTCAAAATTTTGACCTAGTTTCTAATATGACACGTACAATGATGAATGAATGAAATCATAATTACATTATATAAAGCTAATAAAACACAACAACACAATTATGGGTTAATGTCAAATTTCAAGGATTAGATTTCCCTTTTCAAACAATAATTTAACTTAGCCTATCGCGGCCCACTGTTGGACCTCTCAAAAGTAGCGCTACAACACCTGGCCCTTTATTTTTCTCATCCAATCTGACTCCGAATCTTTCAACTCCTATTCTCCTTTTATTACAAGGTAATGAATAACTTTCACAATCTGTATTCGCAAGTTTTCTAATACCAATGCCTCGGTTTCCGCCATTACGTGTGGTATTGTTATAAATATTAGTAAGAAATAATTGCGGCAAAAGTTGCATAAAATTGGCCGCAAGCCATTCAGATAGTAAAATACATGATTGATAATGCGGTAGAGGTAACGTCGCGTGCTTCGCGGATGATAGAGAAAGAATATACAGGATAAGATTGTGATTAGGTTCATTTTCCTAATTAAATTTATAAAGAAAAGTGTTAGGATACTTTGCCTACCAGTCCTACTACATAATTATGAGTCATACATACAAGTTTTTGATGCTCATCCGTCTGTATTGGGAATAAAATTTGCAAGATGTAAAAAGTTAGCATGATTTTATTTTATCGTAAAACTTACTACACCTTATCCAATATCACCACTTACTCATAAAACTACTAATTTGGTAACAATTGTTTTTGAAAGATAGTAACTATTCGCCGGCCTGGCCAGACAGTGGACCGTAGCACATTAATATTTTTTATATTGTTTTAATTGACCTTTTCAGTGTATAATTAAGAATACATAAATAAAAATAAATACCACTAAAATAATATATTTTAAACATAAAAATATTATTTCTGTTATGGTATCATGCCCTCCAGTCATTCATCTATATTAAAATACATTATATTTAATTCGTAAAGCCTCAATATCATGTTAAAAATTAACTAACTTTTATACCAACCTGAACATACACATATCACTAAATTAATTGAATTAAATTATTTAGACCATGTAAAAACGATTATGAATTTCATAAATATCATAATTACACCCCTATAAAGCATTTATTGTTAAAATAGTGCGGCCTTTGTTGATTCATTAAATTATTAAATTTATACAGCTGGCAATTATCGAGATGCCCGCGGCTTTGTAGAATTTGTTATAATTTCTACTTTTGTATAAATGTGTAATATCTTTAAAAGGTAGCGGCCTAGTCGAAGCGGGGCACAAGTACAAATTCAGAAAGCAATTTAATAAAAAAAGAAAGCAAGAAACTAATATTTAGTAACTTAGTATTAGGTACGCTTTATTATAATAAATTGTTTAAAAAATATATGATTTTCTTTATACATCAGTCAACACCCCTACCTAGGAAAGCTGTAAAGGGCTAGCTTGGGACAGTGGGTAACAGTGAATCACTTTTAATTTGAGGTACTGCAGCTAGTGCTACTACAAAGTCAATGCTAAATAATGAGCCAGCTAAAACCGAAATATTTTTCTGTTTTATAAACCGGATAGGAGCGAATTCTCATTCGCACAGTACCCCTATACCAAAACAATTCTAAAAAAACTTTGAAAAATTTACGTTGGTCGCCTGGGTTCTAACCTGAAACCATGAGCATACGAATCCAATCATTGAACCGCTAGACCACTACGATTTACACAGTTTACTTAAAAATTACGAATAATATATAGAACGTAAATCTTGGTCCATACTAAGTCTATTGGTCGCTCACTCGCCGGTCCAGTCCACCGGTACCCATCCAATTATCATATCGACTTTCTCTCGGGGTTACACTAGATGGCAGGTGCCTTGCCTCATCTGTGCTCCTAGTACCAGCTACAATTTATGTAAGCAATGCGCTTTTAGTTGCTAATTGAAAATTAACTTTGTTGTTCGTTTTTATTAAGTATTAATTTGTGTTGTTGAGTGGTCTGAATGGTTAGTTCATTATTTTAGTACAAATAATGAATGGTAAAAATCTATAGTATAAATTCACAACTTTTTTTTATTTTTTCAAACTTGTGGAAAATTCAGCCAAGCTGATTGTGTTCGGGAAGAGTAGAGTTCCGGGAATAGCAAAATTTTAATATTTTCTCACACGAACGAAGTGACATAAAGCCCGTATTATTTCAATTGTGCAAAAAATGTTAACCGATTTCAATGAAACTACTACAAAATGTTATGAGAAATAAGCTGGCCAAATTATGTCAGTGAAAAGCGCATTCAAATCGCTGTATTCGTTTCTGAGATTAGAGCGCACAAACGCACAGACAAACAAACTGAAGCCCTGGTATTTCACGAATTTATTATATGTATAGATAATTAAAACATTAAATGAACGTCGGAGAAGAAAGAGAATAACCATAAAATCAAAATAAACCGCGATAGAATCCTTTTTAAAAGTAGGTTCTTTTTCAGTCTAATATTCGCGTGAACCTCAGAACACAAAATATATATATCCTTAAGACTCAACTTACCTACATAGCTATGTAACTAATTGTATGGTGTTCAATTTTACGCCAAGTTTCGCAAAATATCCATTGTGATATTCTCATGTTTGACGCTGTAAGGCATGAAAGGACTAACATCTTAATGTTATAGGTTCTCGCTTAAAAATACACTTTAATTACAAAACTAAGAAAGGTAAGTAATTGTTACAATCCATGGCAAATTTATTTATTACAAGTATAGGAATATAAACGACACTTTAAACGATGTTCGAAGGACTTATTTACTGTCTATAAGGATCAAGTATACTGATTGTTTTTTTTTTAATATTCTCGTACATACTTACCTATAAATATTATTTCATAATCACAAATTTCTCAAAAACGTGAATAATTGTAAAGACGTGAGTAATTGTGAAAACGTGAAAAAGAGTAACCTATGGAGTTTCTTGCCGGTTCTTCTCCATATGAATGACACTTAGGAAACGCGCAACTAACGTCATTTAACGTTTTGAAAGTGCCTGGAAAGTCCTACTTGAAATAAAAATATTTTGATTTATGAATCATAAACAGAGTCTATATATAAAGAGGCATAACCTACATCAACAATATTTAGTAAGTATCACCAAAGATACAAAACCATAATTACCATTACATAAATAAATAAGTGTGGATAACATCACATACTCCGAATCGAAAGTATGTAGTTTAAAGCACTTGTGTTATGGAATCAAAGACGACGAAGGTACCACTAACACCAACGCCCGAGACAATGTTGAAAAGTGTTTTTCTACATTAACCCGTCCGGCGTTAGAACCCAGGACTTTAGAGCTGGCGACACCTTAAAAACCGGTGTGTGCGCCACTCGACCACGTCAATAGTAATGAAACGTAAGGTTTGTTTGAAAACTTAGAAAAATTATTAAATTAGTCACTGCAATTACATTCAATTACTTCTGAAACATCGAAATCCGTAAATCCGTATCAAAAGTAAACAGTTTAAGGTGAATGTTAACATGGCAATAATTTTATTAATGTAATTAACAGAGGAAATTTCTGGCTTCCGCATCGCTCAGGAATCTGGCTGCATCAATAAGCAATCACTTAGCACCATAACTTAGGAACAACTTTAGGTTACGTTATGGAAAGCTCTTGTCGATGGAACATTTTTTTTTGTTTAAAAAAATAACGCTTTCCGTTTCTTTTTCATTGTGATTGCATGATTTGTATTAATTGTACTTTTGTCAATCAATTTAGATTAATTGAGAGCAAATAAATTATAAAAACCTATATATCAGATGTAGGAAAAACTACAAACATTTAGCGATATGGTGAAATCAAATATACATTATTATATTTTGTACATCTCAATATTAACAAAAATGTCATTTTTCACATTGAAATTAATATTCTTGTTGTAGCATTACGAATTGCCACTGTTTCGATTAATAAGTGTCACAGCAAAACAGATGACAAAAAGTGGCAATATTGCTGCGAATGTTTTTATAAAATTAAATGTTCATCTTCGATAATTTAATATCGAGCAAGGTATGTCAGAGCAATTTTTAATGCATAATAATGCGCTAAAGTGTACAAACTCATGTTCTCAGTAATTGGTATTGCAATAAAAATGTTTTGATAATTTTAGGGTTTCTTTAACACCATCGGATGACTAAATAATTGGACAGCTAAAATATCCATAATTTATATGAATCTGTTCAAAATTATAGACGATTTGACAGCTCTCCGAAATTATTGTCACACCTCTCGTGTAGTGGCGTATTCTAAGTATGTTATTAACTTGAAATTCGTCGAAAAGGCAAAGATTAAAGAACTTAACATAAACCAGTAATACATTATATGTAAATTGATATTGCAAAACAGAATTATTGTGAATGGGATTGTCATTATACAAAATGGTATTCGATACGGGATTCTTTCCTTTTCATTAGTTATTTATTCCGATATATCTTTCTCATAGTTTGTTCGGTGGGTAATATTGTGTTGTCATTTGTTAAATGCAAGATTTATTTAATGGCCACCGGTTTTAAGGTCGAAAGTAACGACCTTATTTGTTTTAGTGACAGAAATTATCATAGTTATGTTGGTATTAGGATCGTGTCGTGTTTCGAGAAAATTTTGATCTTTAACCCACTGTGCATGGGAAATAAGATGAAGAAATAGGACATACTAAGGATGGTGACAGCAAATAATGACATTTATGTGTATGGTTATAAAGGTTTATTTAATAACAATGGATCGTACATATTTTTACTAATTGTTCTTAAAGTTTATCATGTTTTAAAGAATTCCGATTCTCACCTTGTCCATTGTGACTTGAATAAAAGCTATTGAATGGTTTCCAAGTGTTAATTAAAGCAGTATTTAAACATCTTTTATTTTCCTTACAAATATGTGAACTATTTCACTTCTGTTTTTTCATGATAATTTATTAAAAAGATTTATTTTGTGATAAGACAATTTTATTGCCGCATCGTAAACTGAAGTAAGTAATTGTTGATTCTCCTGGTTTGTTTGTAATTTCTTTCATTATTTTTTTGTAATTTACCGGAGGATGTAAGCGATACTGTCTTTCATGGCGTTCTTTGTCAACCTTTGTTTAAACAGAGGCTGCTTCAGGCTAATGATAATGTTCAAACAAAAAGCAAAGCAGACTAAAAGAAAATCAGTTTTATGAAAAACCTTTTCACAGATATTGTATAATAATTATTTCATTTTAATGAAACAAATTGTTGTATACACGAAAGATTTTATAGTAGGTATGTTTTGTTTTGGTTTTTTCTATTTTAAATATTTTTATTTCACTTTCTCTATACCCAATTGCAGTTAGGCAGAAAACCTAAAAGCTAACCAGTCTCTTCCCACCTATTCTTGATAACTTAGGCAATAAATTCCGTTCAAGTCATGTTGATACAATAACTTACAGTTTGTACGCTAGTTGTTACATTTCGTATGCTCGTTGTGGACTAATTATAACTAATTATTTGTGCGTTGACCTTACCTAGGAAGGTCCATGGGACTGTAGTGAAGGTCCGAAGGGTAATTGCCCTGTACTTGTGTGTAATGTTAGTTTGACATTCAAGTGTTAGCGAAATTAACATTTTGTAGTATTACTAGCTGTTTCCCGCAGCTCCGCCTTGGTCTCATTTTTTTTTATATATTTAAGATGAAGCTATCCTATATTTTAAGTTGGATCAATCTGTGTGAAAATTTGATTAAAATCGGTTCAGTAGTTTCGGAGTTCATCCCGGACAAACATCGTGACACTAGAATTATATACAATAGATTTGTAGGTTAGAAATAAGTTTACAGGTGTTTAAAGGTAAGTATATATTTATATTTCCCACAATAATCTAAGGAGAGATTTGAGGGCAGTAACATTACTTCTATATATTTAACAGGCTTATTTATCATTATTGTTTCTCGTAATATTTTAGCTTTACTTAGAATTACATAGAATTATACAAGCTTTACATAGAATTAATATTATACAAGTGCATCTTCATCTATCTACCACCCTTGGTTGACTTGAAGAGAATGCCTAAGGGATTAAGGTCGCCATTCTTTATTTTGTATTTATAACTGTGCATCATCATCATCGTCAGCCTATATTCGTCCACTGCTGGTCATAGGCATCTCCTATGGCACCCCATTGAGCTCGATCTTCAGCTCTTCGTCTCCAACCACTGCCAGCCTCTTTGCGGATGTCGTTACCCCATCTAGCCCCCAGTCGTCCTAAACTAACTGTGCATAAATGTTTAAATAAATAAATAATTACTTCGTCAAATATATACCACCTAATAAAATCGACAACTGTAATAAAATTGAATTTAACTTTACCTATAAAATAAGGGTGTTCAACAGGTCCCACCTACTTCCTAAACTACCCTTATGTTTGCTATTCTCTATCATATCAATTTTACTTTTAAAAAAATGGTCCGCTTTCCGCCACACTTGTGCATACAGCTGAACTTTCAAAATTGGGGCGAAGCCAATATTTATTTAGCGTACATCGCTTTGCAACTATTGAAGCAAAATTATATAAACTCTAAAAAGCCAGTAATGGTTCAGAAACATTATTGTAACATGTTGGGTGCAGAAGAAAGTGTAACGTGATATTAAAAGGATATCCGCTGATGCGAATATTTGTACAATTGTCGGATATTGTCGGATACCTGCGCGGATATGCGCGGATGTGAGGACCGGAACTGGAATAGTAGATCAGTTTACTTAATAGTTTCCAATTACAAACTACGTGTGAGAAATAAAATTTATGAATCCTGGCATGACAGCCTAATCCATTTTTTAATTATCTGTTTTCAGATAGTGCATGATCTAAATTAAAAATTGGCGCAATATTCTTGTCTAACTAACATAATTTGCAGCCGTCACCATTTATTGCATAAACATAAACTACTCTTTTTACGTCCCTAATTAATTTTATAACAAATCTCCTTGCGTTCTGAAATCCAAACGCATTAAAAAACTTACCTATAAATACACACATCAAAAGTGTCTAGGGATCAACATATATTTTTGCAATAACTTTTCTCCTGATTGATATTAATTAAAATTATTATTATTATATTATTATTATTATTAAATTAATAATCCGTGTTTCTACCGCGAACACTAACAACACAAGAACATCGGTTTGGCATACTCAAAATGAGTTCATCCAAATCACGCTGTGGAATGGCCGCCCATGTTCGTTGCAACAACAAAAAAAGGTCTTCTTGCGACTGGATACCCTCCATATTCGGCAGAGCTCTTCTCTGTAGCATATCCCATGCATGCTCAATCGGGTTCAAGTCTGGCGACTGAGCAGGCCAGGGCAGGACATTGATGTTAGCTGCGGCGAGAGTCTGTCTTACAACTCTTGCGGTGTGCGGTCGTGCATTATCATGCATTAACTGAAATAAGGGACCGATTTGCACTTGTAGAGGAACGATGACGTCTGATACAATCGTCTCAGCATAAATTTGAGCGTTGAGGTTGCTTCTGATCCAAATCAACTCAGTTCTTCCGCCGATCCAAATACCCGCCCATACCATGATGGTTCCACCACTATAAGGATGGACTTCCTGGCAGGATTTTAATCGCTGTTGGCGTCCAGGGGTTCTCCAGTGTCGTATACGTCTTGTATCCGGTCTCATACCCAGCGGCTGATCAAGAGTTCTGACCGCCTTAGGCTAATAATCAGGACGCGCCCCCACCATGTATGTTACGGTCGGCAACAGTAGTATATTACTTACTTTTGTCATGGTTTGTAAAAAAGTTAACATGATTCGTAGTACTTCATACTACTTTAAAAGTTTTCAGATCGATCTGAAAACTTTTGAAACTGACGTTGTCTTTTAATCTGCGCGTCATTCAACAAACCCTTGGGTGGTAAACCATTTTATTAGCTGACTGTCCATAAAGTCAAAGCACTTCACGCATTATTTGACCAAAATCATGACACGTGACTGCAGGCTACCTTGTAGAAAACCAAATCCATGTCGTGTTTGGCCGCATGACTTGTATAAACTAAGCCAATTAGTTTATGTAGACAACTTAGTTGTTGCGTTGCGGCGATGCATGAGCGTGGTCATCTAGTATGTGAAGTTGCTTCGACTTTAAGTATTTTTTAAATATTTATACTTCTGTTGTTATCTTATCTTATATCTTTAAACGAGCAATTCTTGTATATATATATATATATAATCTGGATCTCGGAAACGGCTCCAACGATTTTCATAAAATTTTGTATGCAGGGAGTTTCGGGGGCGTTAAATCGATCTAGCTAGATTTCATTTTCAGAAAATGTCGTGATATCCGTGTTTTCAGTAATCTTAAATCTTTAAACGAGCAATTCTTGTATATACGGCCATCAATACTGTTACAAATCAAAATAAACAAAATATTACATTTGAATTTGGAATCTGTCATTTTTATATGATTGTTCATTGTGTTTTCTCATTTTGGCGCCAATACATTGTACAATATTTTGCGATATTAAAATGGAGTGGGGTGATAAAGAGAACCGAATCGCTGTGATTGCATTATACAAAGTAGGTAATAGGTATGGAGCCAAATGCAATTTTTAAAATCTCCATACGCTTGGTATTAGTAAAATGTTTGTCGGGCTATTAATAGGTACAATGAAACCTCCTCTGTTAGTGACAGAAAAAAATCAGACCGTCCACGTAGTATTCGTACGAAAAAGGTGGTCAAAGCAGTAAGGGAAAGAATTCGAAGAAATCCTGTCCGAAAGCAAAATATTTTATCTCGGGAGATGAAGATAGCACCTAGAACCATGACGCGTATTTTAAAAGATAACTTAGGACTTGCAGTCTATAAGAGATGTACTGGTCATTTCTTAACTGATAATTTAAAAAAGAAAAGGGTGGTAAAATCGAAACAACTACTGAAGCGGTACGCAAAAGGAGGTCACAGAAACATTTTGTTTATGGATGAGATTTTTTTTACAATTGAGCAACTTTTTAACAAACAAAATGACCGTATTTATGCTCACAGCTCTAAGAAAGTTTCCCAATTAGCCGACAAAGTGCGCACTATCCAACTTTAGTGATGGTTTGGTGGGCTATTAGCTGTGAAAGAGTGACTGAGCCATACTTTTGTAAAAAAGGAATTTAAACATCGGCACAAGGGTATCAAGATACCATTCTTGAGAAGGTAGTGAAGTCCCTTAACAATTTTTTAATAACCAAGAATGGTCCAGCAAGACTTGGCGCCGGGTCATAAAGCTTGTTCTACGAAGTCTTGGTTGGAAACGAACGTTTCGGACTTCATCAGAGCTGAAGACTGGCCGTCGTCTGGTCATCTTAATCCGCTGGATTATGATTTATATTGTCAGATTTAGAGATTACAGCTTGATCTAAACGCGATGATAATTTAGAGTCCCTAAAACAATTCTTTAATTTTAATGTTAATACATTTTATTTATTGATAAGCTGTTAAAAAAAATAGTATTTGTTTCTTATAAAATATTAAACTAATTGCACTCGTGATTTTTATAACCAGTTCACATTATTTTATTACCTATTATGTCGGTAAGATCGAAAAATATTATTCATACTTCCTCATTTCATCAGTATGTAATTCGTATTTAAATATAATTTCTAAAAAACACACTACCAAAATAAAAACGAGCAAGGCTCGGTGATCCAGGTACTATGTAAAAAAAGACGAGAGGCAGGCATCATACAAGTGAAAAATTCTTTGCAACTGATTAGTGATTCATTTGAAAATTATAGTAATTATTATAAGCTCATACAAAAGTCTTTTTTCGTGCTTTAGCGTTTGCAAATCTTTCTACAATTTTTTCAAATTTAATAGTTAGTAAAAAATCACTTTCTATGTACATTAGCGAGAGCGCTGTAAGTTTTTGCTGACGGAGCGTGGAGCGCAAGTATTTTTTTACTCTTTTTAGTGCTAAAAATGAAAAACCTTTCGCCGCTGCAGTTGCTAACATTCATTGTCAAAAAATTTTTTAATATTATCTCCACATTCAGGAACATGCATGAAATATTAAAACTTTTATTAACTGCAACAAACCCTTAGGTTCTCGCACAAGTAGAATGCTCGGCCTCGATGTCAGATTTTAAAAACTGCGCCAAATGGACGCATTCTTCTCAGATACAGCGCAAACAATTAAATTAATCAGAATTATTCAGTTATAGTTAATGATAAATATAATGTTAATTGTAAATACACATTAAACCTTTTAAACGCAAACAGTGTTTAAAGTGTTCAAACCTTTCAAGCAGAAACAGACCTTTATTTTTGTACTTTGTTTATATATTCGTATAATTCTTGTTATCCGACTCGCAGCATGGGTTTTAAATTTTAAACCTGTATAATAAACATACTGTGATGACCATCATTTGTTTTTTGAAGACCTAGATTTATAGTGCTTGCGAAGATACGATTTCATCGCGCCCCCCCGATCCTCGCGCCCTAGGCTGCAGCCTAATTAGCCTAAGGGTTAAACAGGCCCTGCTCATACCAAAACGAGACTCATCAGAAAAGCACACGAAACGCCATTGTTCTTCTGCCCAATTTCTGTGTTCAAGAGCCCATTGATATCGAATCCTACGATTGTGCATTGCTATAGGTGGTACCCGTAGCGGTCTTCGGGAATGAAGGTTCACTTCATGCAAGCGGTTTCTGACTGTTTGGTCGCTAATTAAGTTCCCTGAAGAGTGATGAAGCCTCACGGCTAACATCATGGCGGTTATTGTTGGAGCTCTTCGAGTTAAGATTTGAATGTATCGGTCTTGTCTCCGTGTGGTGCAGCGATACCGTCCTCCATGGCGCTCAGCCCCGGTACCAGTGCTTCGGTAACGTGTCCAAAGTCGACTGATAACACTCTGACTTGTATTCAGAGCTAAAGCCACAGTACGTTGCCGGGAACCAGCTTCTATCATTCCCACGGCTCTGAGCATTTCTTCCCTGCTTAAATGACGTCGCCGCTCCATAATAACGTTGGTTTTAATCAGTAGTAGGGAAACAGTAGCACTAATAATGTCTTCAATGCGTTGTATGTTTTTATAGGGAAAATATTGACAGCTGATTTTCATCTTTTACTCGAATTTGATTCACAGTTCCTGATTCGAATTATGAAATGCACCAAAAAGGATCCATATAAATTTATAAAATCATAAATTTATTACAAAGCCACATCTCAATCTCAAGAAATCCGCATAAAAATGCTTGATCCCTAGACACTTTTGATGTGTGTAGAAACCTTAGTAACATAATGAGATACTTATTTCAAACCGACTTTCAGTAGGAACTACTTACATTTGACTCGGTTTTTCTATTTTCTGAAGGGGTTACATTAGTAACCAACAATGAGGGTGCCACATGCTCCAAATGAAAATAGAAACATATAAAAACTTTAATGAACATAATTCCCGAATAAAAGGGTTACTTAAAATAAATCGAACGGGGGAGTATTCTGGTGAACGATATTCTACAATACTCAGAAAGTACCAGAACAGCTAATACACTTTTCAATACAATTGAAATTTTACCAACGTTATTTATTACCTACTATGATTTTTTTTTATGTATTTGGATTAAAAATGCTTTTTGTAACAGACCATGTATAATTTTATATTTTTTTAGGATATTAAAATAATTCTAACTTTTTATTATTAAATGACATTTATGATGGTTCTACTTATTATTGAAATTACATGTATTGTGTTATGTGGATTTTTAAAAGATATGATCATTTTGATCAACTTTTTCGGCACAAATTCGATCGACAACCAGAATAGCCCCCTTCTTTTTAAGTCCAGAATCCAAGGTATGTTAAGATGATGAATGACGTCTGTGAGCCATCTTTAGTTATTTTGGTAACTATACAGTAAGTGTTCTTTAAATGTAATTGTTATGCTTTATTTATGTTTAACTGTTAAATGAAGCGGAAGTTAAAGGGTTATTGTCTTGACAGTTATGTCGTCTTTAGTTAATTGTTTAATAAGTCAAGTTCTGATTTTTACTCTGGCTGTGTTTTAGGTGTAACACATATTACGTATTAAAGAAAATTATTAATTGAATTAGAAAAATAGTGCGCAATTCAGTGTGTATCTAATCCTTTGTTTTTAACTTAATTTCTAAATTTTAATTAATTGAACGTAAGTCACAGTTTTTTTTACTGCTGTTTGGAAATAAAAGCTAAATTAAGTTTTAACACCGATAGAAAACGGACGTTGAGTTAGCAAAAATACATAAACATTTTTAAATAAAAACCAATACAAAGTCGACTCTAAGAGATCCAAAATTTCGCCTACTCACGAATCTTCCCACACAACAAATCTGTCAGCGCAGATGTTCCCCATTTTTTACAATAAAACGGAAACGGAAAGACAAGAAGTCTTCATCTCCCTCTAACATCTATCTATCTCTCTCTGCGTCTTCCTATATTTTTTTGGGGTAGTACATTATATCGTTTAGGTTTTTCGTGCACAGATTGTGCGCCGTTTGCCACCTGCCTTCTTTAAAAAACAACTGACTATCATATGGTGTGAGCTAAACAGCAAATGTTGGTCCTTTTGTACGAAAAGATGATTAGTGTTAGGGCATTTATAAGTTTTCTCTAAAAAATCCTTGAAATAAAATATTTTAGTCCATAACATTTAGTCAGGTCATTTCGGGATTCCTAACTGCAGTCAAATCTCTAAAGCCCACTTCACTATGTGCCATTCGTAAACAGGTTTAAACTCTTGTTTATAAGAAATAAAAGGTTTTGAGTTTGTTTATTTACAGCATGTTATTTCCCACGCTCATCAGGAAACGATAGAAAAACTTGGTGGATCAGCTGCTTGTCAATCTGCGAAGGATGTTTGTATGTACCCATGGAAATTTATTGTGACTTTGGCTTGTATAATATCCCACCCTTGCCATACTCAATGCACGTCTACAGGTTCATTTCTACATTAAAGTTCATATTTGCGTAAAATACAAGCGAACCTTTTAAGACGTCTTTTAGCCTCATCGAGCGCAAATATACTCTTTTAGAGTGCAAGAAACTACACATGACTTAAAGGACTCAAACGAGGACTGAAAGACAGCCGTTACCAAATAAAAAAAATACAGAAAAATATAGTATGAGGTAAGTATAATGGATGCGAAATAGGAAGGACCGGTGATGGCGCAACTTGGGAGAAGTCTATGTCGATCAGAGGACTGCGATAGGCTCAATCATTTGTGTGTATTAGTTAACAAAGTACTGACATCCAGTCTATAGAAACAGGTATATGTCTTGTGACCTAAATACATACTAAAATCTACCTGATTCACACGTTTAATTCCCGTGACGGACAAATATTTGAATGCCTACGTATTTGGTAGTGCTTGAATGTTTATCTAAGTAATTTGTTGTTGTTACCACACTTACGCTAAAGTAAAATTAAGTAAGATGAAGTGACAGATAAATGTGTACGTCTGCTTGATTTGTAAGTACTCTACTGCTTTGAGTTTTCATCACTTTATCGACTTTTTTTTTACTATTAATCAAATTTAATGGTATTGAAACCTGTCTGTGAAAGATGTGTCGTCAGGACCTGTAAACAAACAAAATGAATTGAAACACCGTTTTGTTAGAGATAATAAAAAAAAACCTTGTTTTTTAATTATGAAATAGTTTGTTTTTAAAGTTCAGTAAGTTTTGAGGGGTACTCTTAACTTGCATTGTAAGATGAGTTGGAAGAGCATCTACTTCGGCAAGTTCACCGTACAATCTCGTGGGAGCGGATAAAGTCAACAGTAATCAGCTTGTTGTCTCAGCATATCACAGTGATAGATCACGTGTGTCAACGACCTCCAGATTGATCGCTTTCAACAAGCCGAAGACAAATTGAGACTTTTCATATTTTGGTCCTTTTGTACGCGAACTGTACCAACCATCGAAGTTCATAAGCTCGAAACAACTTTTTAGCTAAGCGAATAATATAATTATTTAGGTTTAATGACTATTAGTGTCTTAACGCAACGTAGTAATATTATAATTAATTAAATAATTACTTCAAAGTATGAGATATTTTGGATAATTTAAACATTGAAATATACTTGGGGGATATTTGTTATTAAGTAGATCTAATAAATTAGACGTTTCATTTGACCGTAAATAATTATGTCTGCATAAAAATCCAAGCTGGAATGAACACATTATTTAAAAAGACTTGAAGACAGTAAAATAATGACACAAAGAACTGAATAAAAATAAAACATTAATTAACATTATTAATACCATGTGATATCGCTGGAACGTGCTTAAAATACATCTGACTACCCTCACATATGTAAATCATAACGTAAAAAGGGGTGAGCACGTTATTACAATATGATTTATCATTTTTAAAACAAATCAGGGATAAAGGACCAAGAATAGGCGTTGTTAGCAGCTGTTTGGTATCTAGAAGTCTTGTTACCAATTTATAATCATATTCATAGCTTGTAAAAAAATACTATAATGTTTTTTTATTAGAATGAGGCACTTACATTATCAATTTGAGAAATGATCTCACTGTACTAAAATGGGAATATTTGTAACATACAGCTAAACACATGCGAACTTCTTTACCTATGATCACGCGTTATTTCATCATCTCTAAACGCATAGCTTGCGAACCCCCGTGACCTTTTCCAAGGACAGTCTAGGTCAGTCTGTCGCAGACAAACAAGATTCTATCTCCTATCGGCTGTAATCGCCATAAAAAAACCATAAATAGTATTTATATTGTCTAAAAGTAAGATTATAGTCAAGAATATAAGACTTTACGTATTCGTTTTTGTCACTGCATAATTGTTTGCCGACTCGAAGGACCAAATTAAAACACTATAAAAATAGTAGGACAACTGCTTCGCGATTCAATTGCGAAATTATACAAACCCCTATTCAATAAAAATAACAGACAGGCAAAAAGGACCACTTTCGTGTTTGTACTACACATGTAAATAACATGTTGGTTTCGCCCCTCTGTCCGTCGTCCACCTGTTGGTCGATGTGATTTTATAGGGCCCATGTTGCTCGCTCGAATGTTATCAACGAAATATATTTTGCATGTATTACAATTACATGAAAAAATAAAATTCTATAGCAAGTTTATAGCAATTTTGTTTCTGTATACGTTTTTATTGATTTTGAGACTAGTTAGGTACTTAGTATTTTATTTTGTAATACATCATTTGTCGCGCTATTTGTATAACTGACTAGGTAAGGGATGTAAGAAAATTGTTTAATTTTACCAAAGGATTTGCTACAATATAAGTCAGTCAATGGCATATAAAATGTCATATAAATAATTTGTTCAAACTATGTTTTGCATCTCAAAATGAATCAATTCAGTATCATTAAGGCTTGTACAATCATTCAATAAGGTAACTGGACGATTTCTAAACAGTCTGATAAATTGTTGGTTGGACTGTTGGACTAATTGTATGCAATTGGTACTGTCAGATATTCCGGTGATCTATCTCACGATGCCTGAGATGGATTGGCAGGTGTATGGGGAACTTTACACAGATTTATTGTAACTACTAGCCCATAATGTATATGAGATTGTAATTAATTTTTTGCTCTAGTGCATCAGAGCCCGTTACTAAATTCATTATTAAATAGATGGACAAACTTTAATTTGAAATTTAGCAAAAGCAGTTGCAATTTAGCTTAAAATTAAAATGAATTATAGAATAATTAATTTGATTTATATTTTGATGTAACAATTTTCTGAACACGTTTGGTATACATAAAATCTTCCAGTTTAACCCTATCTCTGCTGTAAAATTATTTTAAGAACCTTAAAGAAAATGATAATAAAATAACCGAAGGGTTGGTTTTTTAAAATAAGACTGTTCAAGGTGAGGGATGCGCCGCTGTTTCCGCCACGAACGGGTTGGCTCACAGATTTCCGGTAAAGGAATAGGCACCTGGTCGAAACTTAAAGACCCCTAAGTTTTTGTGCCACATTAAAAACCCCTTCAAGTTTTAAGGGAGGAATCTTTACCCTTTCTTTATTATCTGTTCAATGTAAATATAGAACTTCATAAAACTGTCTCTACGTATATTCATGTCAGTCATGATTCGTTTACTTTTTACATAAACAAATTTCTAGTTCCGTACTTCTAATTTTATTTACCGTGAAAGATAATATTGAGAGTTCAAAATTTATCGACCGAAACCGCTTTTGCACATATTTGCTTCATCTTTCACTCTCACCGCTTTTTCTTTAGAAATATTATGAGCTTCCTGACTCAAAGGACCAACGACTTAAAGATATTCGACAACTATATAATTTATAAATAATTAAAATGCATTGAGTAACCTGACAGATAATAATATTTAATACCGTATGTTCATCGATATAAATTCTAACGTTACCGAAACCAAACCCGCGGGGCACACTGGTCGCACATCCCTTTTAATTATTCGGTCGGTTGCGTTCCGTTTCAAGCAGTTGTTCTATTTCCAAAGATCGCACGTTTAACACTTCGATGCCTATCGTAGTATTGCGTGTTTTTCTTTACTTTTTCTGTTTTTTGAGTGTGCATATGGCAGATTGTTCAGTTATTTTCGGGTTAGCATGTGCCAGTGCCATTCGCGACAGACGGTGATGTCACACGGTTATTTTTGGTTATTTAGTCTGTAAAGGGTTATGTTTTTGCTAATGCAATGTGTGCATGATTAAGGATTCATAAAATACTTAGTCATTGGACTCGTAATATTTATTTATGTTCTGCAAAATTAGGTCTGTAGCTGTCGGTATTCTTTGATCCTATAAATCAATTTGAAAGTCCTATAAATCTTTTTAATCAAAATATTTGTATCATCGTAGAGTAAACTTTTTTAACATAAAAAGTCGTCATTGCACAGCGGTTTATAAGTCAATCAGTTTGCCTAAAGTTCGAGTTTGATTCCTTAAAGTTAAAAAGAGGATAATCCATAACAGCTCAATGAATTATAATACTTAATAAACATACATGTTATGACAGGTACTTAAAATATAATGTGCATATTAACCCTAAAATAAATCTTACGAGCATGGTGCATGACCTAAAAACATGCCGCAAATAAAACTGCATGAGATTTAAAACTAAACATATATTGTATAACTAAACCAATTATAAATAATGACTTGCTTTTCGATCCATTAAATTATCTTTTGTTTAAACAAATTACGAATCTTTCAAACGTCGTAATGAACATTGGTCGAGCATTATAATGTTTTAAAAGGTAAAAAATCGTGTTTATATCTAATTTGACTGAGACAGATGTGGATGTCTGTCTAATGGATCTTGGGATGGTGAAAGTGATGCTGTAAATTGCACTCCGACCTGACCTAGAGAGGCTGCCTTATTCTGATAGCATTTTGGCTAAGTTTGGCGTTATATTCTTTAACTTTGACGGGCATTTTACGAGAATTATTTAAAAGGTATTTTGCTGTAAGACATATTTACGAGAAGTACTTTGAATGATCACAAATTCTAACCTTATACAAAATAATATTTTGTTCAACTTACCAATACATTTTTTTTTTAAAGATTCCTAGCTATTTGAGATAAAATTCAGACTAATTAGGTTCATAAATTATAAATTATATTATAAATTATAAGCCTATCATGAAATTTCAAAATAACAAAGCAATTTCAAGAGTTAAATTTAATTTACTAGCAGTCTCAGTTTCAACTAACCTTATATGACTGAGAATGGAAGAAAGTTGGAGTTCAACAACAACACTAATTTATGTAAATTTAATTCATGGCTCTCAGAATACGACATCCACAACAAACAGAATAAGTGTGTTACGTGAATTAGCCACTCGTTTTCTTGCGGATACAAATGCACTTATCAACCATTATAATACATTCTACACTATGTTAAATCAATCAACTGAGAAAAAGTTGGGTTCTGCAAATCAATCTGTCGATGTTACATGATCTAGGAGCTTTGGAAAACAGTTACTTGTTGCCATTTAAATATGATAGTCATAACAACTTTTCTGGTCCTATATTTTGTATCTGTATATCATCATAATAATCAGGATATAAATGTCTCTAAAAATGTCATGGTGCCCTAGCGGTTCAATGACTGGATTCGTATGCACATGATTGCGGGTTCGAACCCACCCAAGTACCAATGTGGCCTTTTCAAGGTTGATGTATTTTGACAAACGGTGAAGGAATACCTCGTGAGGTAACCTGTATTACAAAGATTGGTTTCTGAAATCGCCGAACCGCAATGAGCAAGCGCGGTGATCAATGCTCGTTCCTTCTCCATATGAGAAGAGGCCTGTGCCCAGCAGTGGGACATTTGAAGGCCGTTAATATATAAATGCCTCATTTGTTTGAATACGAAGTTTTTGTTTCGCTTGTTAGTTTAATTAACATTTATGTTTTCTTATACGGAACACTAAAAAAAAAATTCAGAATATTTTCCCTTTTCTCGCAATGAGTATTGCTGCATTCATAAAAAGAAATCTTACCATTTTACAAATAAATCGAATCGTTAAACTACCAATAAGTGTTGAATGGTAGTTTCTACACTTTACATCAATAACCAAAAACAAATTCAATTATTCCAATCTTGTTTATGATGTGTTAACAATAAACATACATACCCACATTTTTATGATGTTTTATTACTTGTAACAAATCTGGTACATAAAGTATGACCTGTTTACCTAAATTATGGACATCGTTCAATTACTGTGTGAAATTTGAATATGAAATGAAGAATGAAATTTTATTTGTGAGTTAAATTTTAGTGTTGAGTCAAGTATGTGAGAGTAGAATTTAAACTATTACTTACTAGATTTAAATTTGATGACATTAACCTTTTCTGTTGTGCATAAATACCGCTATACATGTGTAACTATAGCTAAGTGCGTTCAGCGATCAGTCTTGGTCCTAAGTCCCGCAGTGTGACATAAACGGTTGTAGCGTAGCTTTTAGAAAACACTTTAAAATTAAAGATATTTAGAATTTAATCTAGATGTGTTTAAAATTCCAGGCATGTGCAAGCGCAGACGTTAAACGAAGTACAGTTATTGCAGATTAATGCTCGCTCTCTGCTTGACCCGGTGCCCTCTCGGCGAGAAGATACTCCATCTGTCAATATTATTAAACGCGCATTTATTTAACTACCTATGATTAATGGATAAATTCTTTATACTCGATTTTTATACTCGAGTGTTGCTACGGTAACGATTTGGAATCATTGGTATGCTTGTGTTGGGGTCTGGTTTTCCAGTATTTATGGAATCCCCTTTCTGTTGAGGTTTCCATTAATGAATAATTTTGACTAAATAAAGCCTGGCCTGGAGACAAAGATTCTAGCAATAGGTCAGATATTCCGTGATACCTAGGTAAGTATATAGGTATCCCATAGCTTAGAGAGTAAACTTTACAATTATCCATAAGAACTGGTCAAGATCAGTTGATCATCCATGGATATGGCAATAATCTACAGCTGACTTGAAAAAACATATATGCATAGGTTGACTTTTAAAGAATTGATGGGCTTAAAAATTATCGAAACATTCAAAATAGAGCGATCGACACTTATACGAACGGAAATTATCTAGACCCGTTTTAGATATTTTTTATACGTCATACTTGATCCCAGTACCGCCTTCATTCACAGATTAGCAAGGAATCTGTCATTGTTAAGTAGAAAGGGCTTACAATAGACAGATCTAATAACTTGATATCAAACCGGAAACTCCTTTTCCATTCACAATTTCATTCACAAATCATGAACTAAATGACAAATGAAATGAGATCTCTGTCTACCCTCTATTTAATAGAACATTGGGTCAAGTTGAATTGGTTTTAGAACTTTAGTGGAGGCGTGGTTTTTTTAGAGTTATTAGGATGTAGGGACTTCCGATTCTTCCTTTTCATTTAAAAAATGGTCCTTTGATCCATATGTGCTATGAAGCACGTGCTGAGCATTTGATTGTGCTTTTTTCTAACTTGTGATTTGATTATGGTGAATTTATTTACGTTTGGAATAGAGGAGACATGGCTTTGGTATTTTGGGATAATTTATATAATTTTTGCTGGTTTTAATTTTTGATTATCAAATTCTGCTCAAAGAAAAGTACGCGGAGTGGTAAAGTTTTTACCCACAATTTTGGCAATAAAGTTTAAGCACCCAAAAGTACCTACAAATATGGGAATAAAATGCCTTAAAAGGTACTGTTATAAGAAACACAGCTCATCAGATCTAATGAAAAAGACTTACCTAACGAAGTAAAGGTACGTCCCCATTAACCAAAACGTAACGAAAGACCAACTTGTTCGACTCACAAGTCTGTGCACTTGGTTAGAAAAAAAAACTTAACGAAATACAAAATGCGTGCACTTCCTTGTTTTTGTGGAGGCAGCTGGGGAAGCACGTGCTACGGAATACGGGCATAGACCACACAGGACCTTACTGAGGAAATACCTTGGAGTATTTAGTGAACAAGGTATGAAGGAACTGAAATAAGGATTTAGAAATAATAAATTCGGACTGGCAATAGATGACAGGCAAAAGCGAGAGCCTTGACGTGACGAGGGAGACCTATTGATTATTGGATATAGTGGATCTAAACAGGTTCAATAAGGAAAATCTATCTTAATAAATGAGGTTTTGGAAGGTATGAATAGATATTACTAATCTCCCTTTTTAAGGCTACACTTTGCTGGGACTGTCCTAATGGGCAATCTCAGGACCAATGTGACTGTGTGAGGGAAGTTATATGTACTTTTTTAAATTCTATGACAATATTGAGAATCAATTATATCCAAAAATTGGAATCTAGAATCGCCAACCCGCAGTGAGCCAGAGTGGTGATAAATGCTCGTTCCTTCTCTATATGAAAAGAGACCTGTGCCCAGCAGTGGGACATTTATAGGTCGGTATTATTATAAATGATGTAAGCTGTAACAACGAACTGTTGTGTTGTGTTTACATACCCGGCAGGTGGGAAATGTTTTGAACGAAATAAACTACTTTATCTCATTCATACCCTAAGACTTTTATGTTCAGTGATAAGGTGAGGCAGTTGCTTCAAATTGATAACAATGTCTGTTATAAGAAGTGGGTGTTATATCCTCAGGGTGTGTGGGGTTTGAAGGGCACTGTGTAAGGTCATCGGTTTATTTGTTATATTTATTTAGGCTACTAGTGCGTTTTAAGCTTGAAATTAAAGATCTTATTTTGAATTAAGCTTCCGCCACACAAATGACTACAATATTTTATTTTTATTAAAAAAAGCCTTGAACCATGGAAAAATAATCACTTTATTTGGTGGTTTATTGATATTATTATAATTAGTATCTACAAATTCACAAGCACGGACCATATATATATTTATTTTTGTACCAATATTTTAGTAACTAAATATTTGGTAAGCTCGGGGTAAGGTATTTTAAATTCAGTAAATTTCTCATCAAAGCTATGTTTATTTTCACATTTGAGTAATATAAGTTCTTAATTTTCGGTAATATCCAGGTATATCCAGTAGCAAAATCAAATCGATACTAAACTTCGTTCCTAATAAAATCAACCCCCTTAGACAAGGTACATTTACACAATCGTAATCGCTGATCGAATCGCTCAAATGTATGAAAGTGACAAGTCTTTGTTATGTGACTTATCGAAGAGAAATGTCATTTCCATACATTAAACGTCATTTAAGCGATTTCTATCATCGTTAACGCTTGTCGAAATGTACATTGTCTAAGGGGGATCTTCTGAATTGCCTCTTTATACTGAATTGATCAAAAGCGACAAAAGAAATAGGAAATTCAAGTTTTCGCCATAACCAATCTTTAAATAAGTGTTTAGAAACTACATCAATAGTAACTTCTTTGCGATCGTTGCAATAAATTGTATTATTTGTTTTGAAGTTCACCATAAAAGTTTATTGCTATTTTAGAATGATGGTAAAAACTGTGAAGTGTGTCATGGGAACCTTACCAAGGCTAAGTAATTAAAACATTTTTAATTGCTCTCGTTGGTCGTTATTTCTTAACTTTCGCCCTTTTAATAAAAATCATAAAGGCGGAGGCGAGGAATTTTGAAATTTTAATAGTAGAAACTTCATGAAACTCCTAAACAAATACGTTGAACCGTTTCGGGTAAAGAAACCGAACTTTTCTTGATCTTAATCTAAAGAATCATATGATAATGTACATTGGAAGGAATTCTTTCTGTTGTCAACATTAGGCTTTATACTAATTTTCACAAACGCATGCAACGTTGAATAAAAGCTGGCCCGAATAATTTTTAACAATGAGAAATATTCGTGTTCTAGCAACTTATAATCCTTCATAAATTATCATATCAATATTCATAAATTTAATCCTAACTAGTTGTTGCCCGCAGATTCGCTCACACGTCAAGAAAATTTAAATAAATATAGCCTTCGTTGCTCAGGAATAACGTACCAGTCTAATGGTAAGGGAATTTCTGAATTCGGTCCAATAGATTTTCAGTTTATTTCTTACAAACATACAAATCTTTATAATAGTAGTATAGAACCATAAACTAACTTGACTTAAGATTTACTATAGCTTGCATCAAATCCTCCAAATGTAAGTATACTGTATGTCTAAACTACCTACTTTATGATAGGCTTACGCCATCAGGGATGTCGACAGCTATCCGTGTCAATTTAATAATTAATTTCAAATATGTCATAATGAAGTTAAAATGTCGACTACCGAGAAATACGATTATTTATGGTCAAAAGATTAATAAAATATGTTGCAGATATCAAGTTTGGATTCCAGTTTGTTGGTGCGTGTATCGTTGCACTGTTTCCGTAGAGGGGTGAACAGGGATATTGGGGATAATGATTTAGTTTATCGCCAACTAATCGGTTTATCGCAACTAGAATCTAAACGGCTAGCACGCAAAGTATAACGGTTCTTGTTTTGTCAGAGTTATATTTAATCTTTTTAATTTAGTGATGAGCACGTTTTACACGTTGGTGCTATGGGTATTGAAATAAAAATACCTAACAAGTATATATATATTGTAGGTAGTAGTAATATCTATGTAAGGAATAGTAAGGATGTGTGTTTGGATCACGCTCCAAGTATTTGTACTCCCTTATAATAATATGATCTCTTCAAGAGACGCATATATTCTTTAGTGCTAAATTTGACGACCTCCATGGTCGAGTGGCGTACTCACCGGTTTTCAAGGTGTCGCCAGCTCGTGAGGTACCGGGTTCGATCCCCGGACGGGTCAATGTAGAAAAACCACTTTTCTACATTGTCTCGGGTCTGGGTCGTAGTGGTACCTTCGTTGTCTCTGATTCCATAGCACAAGTGCTTTAGCTATTTACTTTGGATCCGGAGTAATGTATGTGATGTTGTCCACATTTATTTATTTAAATTTTATTTATCGATGTACGGATGTGTGGCTCCATATATTTGATTCGAACAAATAATACTCTTACACGGTCGCTTCGAGGGACGCATCTGCTTACAATTTGTTCCTAATCTATTATTTCAATTTCTATCATTTTAGTAACGTTTTTTAACACCCATCAGCATATTGGATTCTCAAAATACATTCTGTTTATTTTTTATATCACTTTTTAATACATATACACATTTATGCGGGTTCTGCATCGGATTCCATTTTGCGCATTGAAATAACACGCGATGGTTTTTACTAAAAAATGCATGAAAACCTTTTGCGTCACCAAAAAACTGAACATATGGGCCTCGGATACCTTTCCAGTGTTTTATAGGTGAGTATAGTTGGATCAGACGCGCTTGATACTTGGATTATCTTTAACATTAGTACCTACTGTAATTTACATTGTTCATATTCTCTAAAAATACTTTGGTTCAATTTCAATTCTTATATTGTAAGCAGAGTTTTACTTTAGCTGTTATAATTTACATCACTTTAAACAATTGTATTAAGAGAATATGTATTTACACATTGGAGCTCTGGAAGAAGTACAAATTAAAAACGTATATTAAGTAAGATATAATAGGTTGAAGTTACCGTTATCCTTATCGCGCACTTAAAATTAAAAGACTTTCACTACATTTTAAAAGTAAGATCAATTTTATTTTAAAACTGCTCGCAGCACCTTTAACTATAAGATAAAACGCAACTGAATTATCATCAGTGTTATTTCAACACTATTTATCAAAGTATCAAGAACATTCGTTCCAACTACACACCCTGTCAATGACAGTACGACAGAATCCCACATGTTTTGATTTTTTATGAAATATTTGTGGAATATTTTTCGAAAAACCATTAAAAAGTGGGTCTATAAATCATGTCGCATCTGCCATGGCCTAAGGCATGCATCATTCATTAAAAAAATGTTTTGTCCCACAGATCTGATTGGAAAAGTGTCAGAACTTAATTATTATTAGGTACCTAGTGCAAATTATAATGTACGTTAGTCGACGATTCCACACTCAACTGTAGTTGCTTGAAGAAGCTAAAAAAAACTACAATTAATTACTGTATTTTTAACATAAAGGAAACATAAAAGCAATAAACGGTCTTAATAAATTGACTGTGTTAAAACAATGTTGGTGGTGTTGACATCTTCATACAATTTTCTCATGTTATATTTTCGGTAACACGACACGGAATCTTAACCTTTGGCCTCGTACGCCTAAGCATAAGTAATTTAACACAATTATTCATCTAAATGTCAAGATTCGGTGCGATAAAGTATGAAATTACCACACCATAATAGTCGAAAGACAAAAATACCCATTTCACAACTATTTAAATAAAATTATACGTTTTGTCAGTTGCCAGTTTGGCTAAATTGGTCAATTTGCGAAGAAAATTGGTCAATTTGACAACATTGGAGGACAATGTGAATTGTAAATCAAGATATTATTAGGATAGATGTCGAAAATATAGTTTAAACAGGAAATTGATGAGGTCGAAAAGCAATTGAGTAGGTATTAGACTAATATAAATTGCTTACTGTTTTTTCGTGGCGTCGACTTTTTTTAAACCGATTTGCCCGAATTTAGAATACAAATTACTTCTACAATCTTTTGGGGAAATATAGGATGAATCTCACAAGATTCTTAGTCTAGGGCATCGAACTTGCAATCGTGGTTGCCGTTTCGAAACCCACCCATGGCACTATCGACGTCAAACCTTTCTTAATACAAGCGTTTAGCTCAGCGCGAGGGATTAATATAAATACTAGTAATGTGCGACCCACATTGCTCTTCTCTCTTTTTTAATCCTAGAGACTAAATTGACAAGAGCAAATGACAAAATTGGCGTAAAAGCTATTGAAATCTATGTCATTTTGGTATTTTTACTGGTCAATTTAAACTCCAGGATTAAAAACAGACTAAGACGTATAGTGAGTAATACGGTAGTTAAATTATATTCTTAGACAACTGCCACCACACAAAAAAGCCTAAAGGCAGTAATCGAATAACTTCTTCTACCAAAGTTTTCACGCACACCCGGCGGGTCTATATTAAGCCTGATTACAATATAATGTGAGCAATAAAAATGTACATTATAAAACAATCAAGTGTCAGGAGGTAAATGAAGTGACAAGTGTTGCTTATAATGAGCCATATTTCGTTAAGTGAACAAAAAAAGAGATGTTTTTGGAGCCATAGAACCAAGAAAGTGGTAGAGCTGGCAACAAGGATGCGGACTAGGTATGAAAATATTAAAAGTAAACATCTATTTAGTTCGTAAGTTAAATAATAAAAAGCAATAAGTATGAATTTTCTTTTTGAAGCAATAAATATAAGGCCAGTTGAAGATCAGGAGTTGGGGCTTAAGACGTCGGAAGAGTCGGTCAGACGGCCTCGTGGTCGAGTGGCGTACATACCGTTTATCAAGGTGTCGCTAGCTCTGAGGTCCCGGGTTCGATTCCTGGACGGGTTAATGTAGAAAAACTTTTCTACATTGTCTCGGATCTGGGTGTTTGTGGTACCTTCGTTGTGTCTGATTTCATAATACAAGTGCTTTTGCTACTTTCTTTTGGATGCGGTGCAAAGCATGTGATGTTGTCTATCTACACTTGTGGGATTCGTTTGGAATATGGATAAAAAATAATATTTTGTAAAAACCGATCCCAGTAAGCTATTCTTAATGTATCCCTGCTGTGAAACTATAAATGATAACGAACCATTTGTACGCCTAATTACTAGAACATACTGAAATCCTAATTGCTATAAGATTCAATGTAAAGTAAATTCAAAGCTAAGCAAAACCTTCTGCTTTCTTGATTTATTTTAAATCCCTTGAAGACACCCATATTTCTATTAGCATCATAGCAAGAACTCTGTTCCACCGCTACAACAAGGCACAAAAAGCGTGTTGACCCGTATCCATAATAGTTAACCTCAGTACAATTTAATCTAATCCTAAACAACACAATATCATCCACTAATCACGTCATTTACAATATATTGATCCATCATCCTTGTTTACAATCCAAAATTGGATTTACGAAAAGGTCAAAGCAATTTATCGACTAATCCCATCCCTAGGAATGTCGACGTGCCGACAAGGCAACGACAAGTAAATTAGCGCGTAACTTATCGATAATGACGGACCATATTAAATCTGCAATCCCTCACTAGTCTTGATGAGGGTGAATATGATTTTGCAGGATATGTCCTGGATAACATACTTATATTTCTTGACCTGATTAATGCATTCGAATTAGTTTTAACTTCGCTGAGTTCTAGAGTAAGCATTTAAAATATTTATTTATTTAGGTCAGCCAACAATAATAATTGTTTACACAAAACATATCCATTAAAGTACATACATGAAAACTACATTGTGCAACAACTACTTAAAGGCTAATACCACATGCACAATTTTACATAATAATAATTAATAATTCTAGGTTTTATTAGCTGAATAGCTATATAGGTATATGTCCAGTTTAACAAGCCTAATTACTATAATTCGTACTTATTATGGCACAAATTGCACAATTTGTTCAGAGGCTAGAAATTTTTATCCCAAAATATTATGATTTTAGTATGAAATGTTACCTCAAAGATATACGCTTTTTATTATTAATCTGAACAGCAAAACTTGCTAGCAAAATATGAAAATATCCTACTTAAATCACGATCACACTGTGTCACTACTCCCACACACAATAAACATCATTGCCATTGTAATTTAGCCCTTATTACCTTACGATAAAGGCTCTACATTACCACATTACCAATGGATGCAATCCTATAGAAATGCTGTACGGATCAACGTGTGACATTTTTATTAGTGAGGATTGTTTCTCACGATTATTCCACTCGTGTAGGTATGATTTCGAGTTCATTTTATAATAATACATACATAATCGAGCAACACTACAAAATTACAAATAATAAGCATTCGCATACAACCTTTAAGTATGTGGAAAGATACACAATATTGTGACTTTTTATTTAAAACTAAAAAAAAATCTACAACGTGGAAGGGATATTTCTCTTTCTCCTACTTGACGCTTAATCAAACTTAATCAATCTGAAGAGCTCTTCCATCTTATACCTTCGTCTCCATTCCTATCCAGAGTGGGTTCTCTAACCATCCTCACACGGTACTGGCAATACCTGCAAATACTAAAAGTTTTGCCAGCTCATACCTGAGCCGTACCATTGAAGTATGGAACTCGTTACCAGCTCATGTGTTTCTTTCTTCATTTGATCCCGGGTTTTTCAAAGGGTACGTGAAAAAGCTCTTAGATCCACAAAGTGAGATTGATCAGCAAAGGCGTTGAACTCTCCGATGCATCATTTCTGGGCTTCACTGCTGGTGGGGTGAAGTCATCTTGTTCAGGGGAAAGAAAGCCAGTTGAAGTCTTTTTGAAGGACATAGCTGGGTGTCATTTTTTAAGTATTTATTAATTGAAACCTAATACCCCCTTCATGTAGCCCTATTGAAATTAATTTGTGATTGGCAATCAGGAAGTCTTCCACGCCGACACCTTTTGAATAATAGGGTAGACTTTTCTCTGTATCATATTTCATGTAAACTTTAAGGACTACATGGCTTTCAATAAAATTTAAAAGCTTATTTTCATAATGTGGACCAAATATCCAAATTATGTGGCATCAGAATCTGTTGTGCAGTTTTTGAAGAAGTAGGAATCATACAAACTTTAGTAATTAATAAAGTATCGTTCATGAAGTACCAACCTATTTAAGTTATTAACTTGAGTAATAGTGACTCTTAGGTGGTATTTCATCGTCCAAGGTTGGGTAAATGGGGCGGGCGAATCAGGGCGCTGTCTAATTATTTTCATCTTCAAAAACTGCTTCTTATCTGGCTTTCTAAATGGCTTTTTATTATTACATCGAATTTTGCGTCAGAGTTTTGTTTGTCAACACCCACTCAAGAGAAAATAAGTGTTGTAAAGATAACGATAGAAAGATATTAATTTAGTTAGATTTCGGCGCTAAAAATTTGTCACACCGATCAATATTTATTTACCAACATTAAGACACAATAGAGAAAGCGAAACAATTGAAATATGCATACAAATGGAACTCTCTAAATAAACAATACGACATTAAAATGAATTGCTATATTTTTGGAAACCGAAGTAATTGTGATTTGGTATACAATTTAATAGTAACTGTGTGGGGTATTAATTTTTATGAAGCTGAAAGTGAATGTAGGTTGATGATAGATAGATTTTTATTTATTGTGTAAATATACACTATTAAGATTTCATACATACACAATAGCCGTACACCAACATATCTAAATAATCTTCTACGATTTTACGACAGATTGAAAATATCAATATTTCAAAGCTGTTAGCAATGTGGATCGGACATTTATAATATTCTTGTTAACCCCTCGTGCTAAGCTAAATGCTCGTGTTATCAGTGGGTTGTCGTCAGTAGTGTAAAGGGTGGGTTTCGAACCAGCTACCACATGATCGCAGGTCCGACGGCCTGGCTTCATTTAATATATATAATAAATTAGATATAAACCTGAATTTAAGCTAAGTTTCGCTAGTGTTCATAGATCAGACGAACTTTGGCTACTACCTAAAAGGCTTCTTCCAAAACATATGGTTTATTTTTCATGGTATATTTTGCCGTAACATAGATGTAATTCAAATGTTACAGCTACAAAATAATTTTATTCGTATTTTCATGTTGTGAATGATGCAATAAATGGTAAAGAAACTTCAGAGTTATGGTAGAAATAAACAAACTTGGTACGTTGACCTTTAGCATCGACAGCTATTGTGCCTTCCGCGGTGACGCCGCATGTTCTTTTCAGGGACTATAGAATAGCCAGGATAAGCCTTATCTAGTTTACTATTTATGCATGTAAGTTTAAAAAGATACGTTTTTCTTAAGGAATATATTCACACCAAAATGGCGACGTGAGGTAATCAAAATAAAATATTTTAGAGTAGTATCATCGAAACTTATTTACTGACCTAGCATCAACAGAGAGAGTGAAACTAATAAGGCAAATAAGCGAAGGTTTAGCCCATCAGTGTTGAAAAGCGATAAAAAAACTGAGGGCTATAACAAAAATCACAAACCTCGGGGATTTTAAAGTCTTCAAAGTTTCTCCTGTCTCATCCTTTCTATTCCCATCGCTATCATCCCGCCACGAGCCGAAGCATTTGCAATAAATCCCAGCTACTCCCATTGTTGGCAGCACGACTCCATAGCGTATCGACGTATCGCCGTATCGACGTGCACTCTCATCACGCCATCGACGATTTATCGACGTATCCATTGCTAAATGAAAACTTACGAGTATGAGTAGTAGCTAGAAATGTCAAGCTAAATTAGGGTAGGCAAATGAATTACTGTTTAGGAAATGTGTTTGAAAATGATAATATATTTAAGTATTTGAGAGTAAATGTCCGGATTCGCATGCGCATGGTTGCAGGCTCGAACCAGGACAGACAGGGAACAGGAATAATAATAAGGTGTGATAACTAATATAAGTCAATTACCGATAGATCAATTTACCCAAAACGAAGTTAGTTATGTATGAAAAACAGAATATAACATTCAATAGTTTAGTACAATTACAAAAGTTTTGAATTTCATACGTGCAGGTGTTAACATTGATATCGTACAACGATATAACCCTGACTATCTAGCCCCAAGGTTGTCTGGAAGGGATCACTTTGAGCGATACAATATCAAATGTGTTATTCAAATACTCGTAGTATCAAAACATTTTAGATTACTTGCTTTTTATGCAAAGTAAAACGACATGTAAAGTACCATAAAGTTCAGATTCGAAAGGCAACTGTAACAATATTGACTGAATACAGAAACGACAATCAGTTTGAAGTCGCCGTTAAGTCCTTTACTATCTCTGATTCTTTAAGCTGTGAAGTAGCGACAGATAGACAATTAGGAACCTTTTAAAGTTAATTATCGTTTCAGTATTCGAGAATATGAGAAACAAAGTGGTACAGGTGTGTTTTTTAATTTGTCATTAAATTTTATTATTAAAGTACCATTTTTTCTTAGAGAATATAATTTTTTGGACGTGTAAACAAGTATACAACGTGTTACAAAATATTTCCTAAGAATATAATTAATTATCATAATAAATTATAAGTAAGCTCTCATGTCAGGGAACCAGATTATTTAACAGAAAGGCCTACTTACCTATTTTACCTATTAATTGTCTACTTTAATAGGTTTTCTATTTTTCATTCATAAATGAATGTTCGGCTTTACGGGGAGTTTTGTAACATTCTGTATAACAATAATATATTCAAATAACACTGCGATAACAGTTAACCCTCTAATGCAATGCAGATAAATATTTTTATTTTTGTTACCCTACCAGTAAGGCAAATCAGTAGGTACCAACCCTCCTTACGCAAGGGAATATTTTTATTCATTTGTCATCCGACTCGTTTAAACTTAATCTCTATCAATTGTGTATTGGACAATAGAAATTCTATACGATATCATTCAGACCATTTTCAGTTCCATTCATCATTCTTGAACCTTATTCCGTTGTATTAAATACTGTTTTGACTTTATTCACCTGCATTGCTATACTATTAATTTGTTTTCACTCAGAAAGTTGGTTTCAAACCTTATTGCGTTGTGTTAAAGACTATTTTGTATTTTTCTAAGTGTATAAATAAGTTTGTTGGGGTTGTAGTTCTTGGCTATGAGGATAGATAATACGAAGTCGGTTAAAGTCGTATTTTGCACGGTAGCATTGTGTTTTGTATTAAGTCTGTTCTTTATGGCTATTTATTTTTAAGATGATTAGGGGATGTCTTGTACGAGGCAGATGAGAAGGATATCATGTCGTGTGAACGAATGATAATAGAATGTAGTTTAGGTATTATAAAGATTAATATTTGAAAAATCATCCGAGATTACAGCTGGCATTGTCGAAACGCACATGTTTTAAAACATACTTTTTTAGTGAAGTTTTTATTCCGAGTAATTATATTTTATTTATAGATCTTTAATATCCCTAATTATTTATTTGTTCTTCTAATAAGGAATCAATTAGTTCTTGTATGAAACAACAGACTGTCAAAATTTCCAAACTATTCCACGAATAATGTCATCAGACGATGGAAAATTCAGCCCTAAATGAAGAACTGCCCTAAATGAAGAACTGCCCTTAACTTATAGTAGCTCCGAAAAAAAAGCAACAAATATACTGACCTGACTGAATTACTTTAAAAAACCAACATATCAGTTTGCAAATCAAAAACAATCAGAACGCGACCGACAGGTGGTTGGGGAGCTAGGGGCAGTGGGTTCGAAGCCAGATGCGGGCTCGTTACTGTGCCTTGTTTGTTCAATAACTGTAGTCAATATTATTACTCTTACTGTGGTTAAGTTGTGGAAAGGATAAATAATAATGTTTACTATAAACTGTCAAAGAGTAAGAAATAATAGGAACAATATTTACCTTATTTTTGTGCTTTTGCTTTGATTAATGTATAATACTATAAATGTCCCACTACTGGGCACAGGCTTCTTCCCATATAGGTCAGGATGAGCATTGTTCACCACGCTTGCTCAATGCGGATTGGCGATTTCACATTCCAATTTAAAGGAATCCAGGTTTCCTCACGATATTCTCCTTCACCGTTTATCAATGGCGTCTTAGTAAAATTAAGAGAGTACATTTAACTTTGAAAAAGCCAAATTGGTACTTGCCTGCACAGAACCACTAGACCACCACAACACATAATTAATATATACTAATATACTAATAATAATATTATAAAGCTAAAGAGTTTGTTTGTTTGTTTGTTTGAACGCGCTAATCTCAGGAACTACTACTGGTCCGATTTGAATAATTCTTTCACTGTTATAAAATTATTGAGGAAGGCTATAGGCTATAATTTGCCACGATAACCGACATCCAGCCGGGTGGAGCCGCGAGCAAAAGCTATTTGACTAATAAAGTTAAGTCTTATTTGATTCTCAATCGGTTTAATTAAAAGTATGGCGTGTTTAATGGAACCGGCTTTGGCTAGTCTATTTAATTATCTTTGTAAATTATATATCTTTGTATGTACATCTAAGTTAAGCGCAACTAGAGTCATTTTACGTTTCGAAAGTATCTGGAAAGGCATACTTCAAATAAAAATATTTTTATTCTGATTTTGATAGTCATGACTGAAATATTCGGTAACGTGAATATTCGGTATCTCTACATAACCTAATTTGTAAGGAATTCGTTTGACAGCCAGATATAAATAATTATAACACATGTTTTAGTAATGCAGCAATAAATAAGGTTTAAATAAAATGTTTATCTTAAATGCAACCAATGTTGTGACATTTAGGATTTATCCGCCAAAATAACAATAACTTTAGCGCTGGATCTAAATCTTGTATAAACATAAAAACATAATAATATAATGCGATGGGTCTGTATGAAGAATTAAAATTAGGGTTGTCACTTTACTAAGAGAACAATATAGGATTTAATATTAAAAGAGTGATAAGGATAACGGATATTTATTGATGTAAGTATTGGTGTGGTCTTGTTTCAGATCCCGTTTAAAAAGTAGTTTTATTTTAATGTCTAACATTCGCGTAAACCTCAGAAAACAAGACGGTAAAAAAATCATCTAACTACTTTGTTAAAACAGTGATGAAGACTATAAAAATTGAGCGACTGCTTGTTACACCTTCACATCCCAATGTACTTAATACAGTAATTTGGTAACTAACGTTTGTAGTTATCTGCGTCGGTGAAAAATTTTTTACAGTCGCGCGTGATAATAGCTAAACCTAGTCCATATATTTTTGGACAGCCCTGTTCATGACCTACGCGAGTCATTGGTACAGTGTACCATACGGCTAGACGGCGCAACGTATAATTAAAGACAACAGTGACAGATTAATATAGCAAAAAACATTAACTTATTAAATGATTTCGATCTAACTAAACGGAAGAACGGTCGAGTTATACTGCGGAGATTTTAGGAATATTTTTTGCTTTAGTCATCCTACCTAAGATTTATTTTATTTTATTGGCTCACCAAAGTTTGGTAACACTTATAAAATATTGTAATATTTATAAAATAGGGACCGACTAAAAAAATTTATTAAGATTAATAATTGATACATTTGATTTTATCCCTTTATGGAGCCTGCTGCTAGACTGTTTTACTTAGAAAGAAACATTAAAATATAAAATAATGAAGGACTCGCGCCAGCTTCGCAAGAGTAGCACTGTAATAAATGCTTTTAAATACACACATACCTTTTTCTTGAATTACTCTATCTATTACTGAAAACAGCATTAAAATCCGTGACGTAGTTTAAAAGATCTGAGCATAGGTGCAGAGGGAGCGATATTTTTTTATACCATGCAAAGATTTGCCTTTTTGAAGAGCGCTAAATAGTCTTTCCAACTTAGCACTTTCTTTTAGATACTTATGGATTTTTTATTAAATGTTTAAAGAGGTCTTAAAAATGTTGTCGTCTACACTAATATTATAAAGAGGAAAGATTTGTATTTCAGTGTATGTTTGTAATGAATAAACTGAAAAACTACTGTGCCGATTGCAAAAATTATTTCACCATTAGAGAGCTACATTCACCTTGAGTAAAATAGGCTTAAATATCTTTTACTAAAAAATTAGGCACCGCGGGCGGAGTGGCACAGCTAGTTTATTGATAAAGTGAATACATCACTATCTATGCAATTAACCTGACAATACATTTCAGCTCAACCAATTAAGACATAGGACACGTATGTCAGGATGACTTACTAGATATCACGGCAATGTCATCTGCCTCCCAAAACGCTGATGATGAGAAAACTCTCCTGTGATATTTAACTTATTGAATAAACAACGATGGAACAAAAACAGAAATACAACATTGTAACTGTAACAAATCTATACTACAAAGTATAATATTACAAAGCTGAAGAGTTTGTTTGGTTGAACGTAATAACCTCAGGAGCTACTAATCCGAATTAGAAAAAATGTTTCAGTGTAAGATAGCCCATTTATTTTAGGAAGGCTACGATAACCGAAGTCCACGCGGGCAGTGCCGCAACAAAATCCAAGTGACGAATAAACCGCAGTACAACTCAAACGTTTATCGCACAATCCCAAAATAAACAAAAATATTTGATGTTCTGAAGGCTTTACCCAAACTTTTAGAGTTACTCCTTTATTGGATACCATTCTGACATAATATATGGATTATATTCCAAATCATATAATTATATCTAAGTTACTTTGATATTAGAATGGTAAAGTATTAAGGTGACATTCTGGGTTACCTCCTACTAAAGTGACGTCATTGTCCGCTATCATACAACGTTATTATTATCATTAGAGGTTTTGTATTGGAAGTAGTGTAGGAGGCCCCAGTCTGTTGGACCGATGACCTGAAAAAGGTGGCTGGGTCGGACTGGATGCGGAAGACGGAGAGTGTTGTGGCGCAACTTGGGAGAAGGCCTCTATCCAGTGGACCACGATAGTATGAGTTGATTGGTTGATAGTAATGGAGTAATTAATGTGTTATGCTTTAAATAATTTCACAGTTTATATACAGTTATTTATCAGAAGATTTCTTAATTCTGGCTAAGCGTTAAGTTCGGCAAGTATGAATTTGTAAAAAAAATAACATTGATACGCATGAGTAATGAAATATTCCAAAAAAGGCCTGATTCGGATGTATGTTGTTGATGTTTTATTAAATAGCACTCCACAATAAATATGTTTATAAGGAACAGTAAGGAATATCTAGGTTGAAATGGTAAAAGATAGAATAGAAAAGGTAATATAAAATTTGATATAAAAACTCTTTTGTCTAACATTAGTAAATGTTTAGTAGCAGCGCATCAACTAATAATTATAATTAATGTTTTCATAGGTGAATAATATAATTTACGTTTATTATTATGTTTATTAGACTAATCTACAATCTTAGGACTCGCCTACATAATGACTTCTTCATTTTCCTCAATAATATTTTATGTAGGTAATATTGTTGCATTATACATAGGTATTATATCCTTGACACTTCTCTCAGTTTCAAGATGGTCAACTAGCTAGGAATCATGGTCGAGATTTAATTAAGAAGTCTCGTAGCAAGGGGGCTACCAGGCCTGGTGTAATTCGTGGAATGTTACCACAATTTTTTCATTGTAGAGTCTATAAGGTTGAGTTTTGTTTGGCATGATTTAAAATAACAATTAGAAATATTTTTAATATTAACGGATGTTAAAATCATAAGCTTAGATTCGTTTAAGGATTTAAATACTGTACGATATAAGGAAAACTTGCTTATAATAACAAAAATCACATGTATATCGAAAGCAACCAAAATTATTAGTAGATTATTTTAGAACCCAAATTCCACTAGAAGTAATTCTACACGTCACTTCAATTTGATAGACATATTATTTAATACCCAACACTTTTTTACAATACAAATTCAAGGACGTAATACAAAGAGTATGTTTTTGTAGGTAATCATCGGCACTTAGTGTATCTAGTTATCTGATCCACGATTCAATAAATAAGGAAGATCGTGATTTCCTGACCTGTACATACACTACTTGCGAATACTCGTAAACGATGGGACCTTAGGAATTTATTGGTATTCAATCGTGCTGTGAAATTGAAAGAACAGTTCCTTTAGAGATTTCTTTTTCGCAGTAGTTTCACAATTTAGAAATTATACTTTATTTCCCAGTAAAATGGGTTGTGGAGTTTAGATAGTGAGTCTCTCTTTGCATGACTTCAGATATCATGGTTCCAAACTGTAGCTTTCAAAAGAACTACAAAGTGGAAATACCGCACAGGGAGGACTGGTTGAACAAACGAGTCACCTGTGAAAGTGGTAGCCTAATATGGTTTACTGATGGGTCTAAAATGGGCACTGACGTAGGTTTTTGCGTATATGGAGAGCGATCAAAGTTCAGGCTATCTCAAAGCCTGGGCAAATTTGCATCCATCTTTCAAACAGAGGTCTACGCCACTATCGAATGTGCGGAAGCAAACCTACGGAAAAATCATGCCAACCACATAATTTACATTAACTCAGACAGTCAGGCAGCGCTGATGGCCTTAGACTCCAACTTAATAACCTCAAAGTTGGTAGCAGACTGCATGAGTCGCCTAAAATACTCTAGGAGAACGCAACAGAGCAACGCTGAGATGGGTTCCGGGTCACGCGGGAGTCGTGGGCAATGAAAATGCCGACGAACTCGCTAGAGCGGGATCGGGGAAGACACTATAGATATGGTCCAGAACCTTTTTGTGGCATTCCCAAAAGTCTCGCTCGAATGACCCTGGAGACCATCCATTTGAACAAATCCTATAAGGCATGGTCAGACATGCCAGGACTAACTCATTCCAAAACTCTTGTTAAAGCCTATGACAAGAGATACACTAAGCTGATCATAGATAGATAAAGACAGACGATATACTTATATCAAAATCTTGTGCTGTGTCCTCAATTTTTAAACTCAATTTTCTTATATTTCTGTTTCTGTTTTTCATTCTTTGATAGATTTTTTTTTAAATGCTACAGTTCAGCTGTTAGTCTGATCACACTTGGTTACTTTCAAAAATATAAATATTTTTAGTTGTCCTCAGTTTTTTATTAATAATTTGATGGATTAGCAGGGTTTTTTTTATTTCAAATATTTAAATGTATTCCGTACTAACTGCTAACAGGAACTCTAGTTCTTGATAAATGGAACATACACATTGGTTGCATTTCAGGTTAGAATGATGCGTTGGTTTCAATAGATAGCAGTATATTTTCTTCACGGAAAAACACAAGAGCGTATTGTTTGGTAAACACAATAATGTTTTCCTTACGGCGCGTGCGCAGTGACATCTCTTAGCACTTCTAAGAATGCTTCTTTATAGTAATCCAGACATCAAGTCAGTATGTGATGACGTACAACACATATTTCCAATATTTGTTTGTCCACATCCGAATGCCTATTGTTTCTTCTGAAATGTTTACAAAACATGGCGTTCCAAAATGGCGACGGCGACGCCGCGCCGTGACGTAACCTGGTGACGTCACATTCTCCGTACGCTTTCGTGTTTTGAAAGCGTCGCGTGCGCAGCTGAAAGATAAATGTTTTTGTATATTTAGATACGAAAAAATGTGTCTGTAAATTGATTCATTATCAGAAACTGTGACTAATGTTATGTCGGCTGTATTTAATAGAAACGTATCGAGCATTTTTTAGTAAAATTTTTGAAGTTTTTTCCTCAAAGATTTATTTTCGTTGGGCATTTTTTAGTGGCGTCTGACAGTGATATGAGTAATGTATTTTTCGATTTGTTTAAATAAATGATCGTCGTGTTGTTATAGCAACAATAAAATTTACGGATCTATGTCTAAGCTAATCCAAATAAATTTATTCAGTGCGTTAATCTTCAGAAGTGGAAATAAGTGTGTAAATTATGTCTTGTAACAATATTAAAGTAATATCTACTCTTCATTACTTATAATATATATTCCTAACAATATAAAATAAACTTAAACTTCGAAAATGCCAAAGCACTATTTATCGTTAGCATTTCACGTTAACGCTGTTTTTTTCTACAGATTTATCTGCGATTCTGCCGGTACAATCGCGCCCGGTTCCCCTACAGAGCATCATGAGATAATAATCTACGAAAATAATGCTATCACCAATTCGGCAGCTGGCTGTCATAACAACTTTTGTTCCCGATAAAGGTGTTTACAGACAAAAGTTTGTGGTTTGACGCTATCTAATTGTTCCATCTTTTTATCCATTTGTTAACAAATTTAATTCATTGCCTATTGTGCGATGGACAGTCGGGTGGAAAAGTATTGGTAGATGGTGCTTTAAATAAAATAGTTATGTGAATGAACAGGACTTAATGTTTCAGATTATTAATTAACACTTTTATAATTTTGATTATTCTAGGAAATTGTATATTTCTACAATAAATAACTTGATATTCAAATTCAATGTTATTTTTTTATAAGACCTTCGCCTCTATCCTCGTTACACATCATAAAAGAGTGTAGGTATGGTTTTATACTATACCAGACACACAACTTGCATATCTCATAAACTATAATATTAATTAAAATGAGGAAATTAAAATTATATAGCAATTTTGCACGCAACTGTACAAGGTGACGTTTCTAATATAGACTCCAAGTTTTCAACTCGGGCGCATGATTTGCAATACGCCTTTCAGATCAACTTCATAAACCTTTTCATTAATAAAGTCGTTAAATTTCCGTAATTAAACCACAATCAATTTATAACATGATTTATTTCGATACTGATCATCAAAATAACGTTTTGATCTTAATAAGATAAGTTAGTAGGTATTAAATAACTTCATTTTACGCTGCATTTCCGAATAGGCGTGTAATTAATTTGAAAGTAACAATTTCTTATTTCCTATAATTGTGTGGCATATAAAAAGTGTTTTATTAAGTTTTTTTATTCGTTCGTTCTCTTTTGTTGAACGGTATCTAATACTAACTTTAAACCATCGCGTTGCATGATTATAAATAAATTACGTCACGGGAATTAACACGAACTTATGCATTCACCTTTTAAGGGTTGACGTTGCGGCCGGGTTACACTGGCTACGGTCGCAAGCAGACTGGTGATGCGGTGTCAACATCTACCCCCAGATCTTCAACTACCTAACACACTACACTGACCGTTTCCGTATTCTGCACGTTAACCGACTGTGCAGAAAAGCGAGGTTTTGATAATCGGTATCTAATGTTAATGATAAAATTTCTTACTTTATTAAAAAAAACCTCTCAAAATGAGGTTTTATAGGAGTAAAGAAGGTAGCTGTAAAGCCCCAGATGACTGACGGTTGACTTTGATTTTCGATGTTACATATTTTTATGATATTTAGGGCCAAATACTGAATTGTCAATCAGTTTCAAGTCTTAGGCTGACTCTGTCACATTAACATGTAAAGTAGCGACAAATAAGAACGTGAAAGTTAATTTGAGTTTTAGTATTCGGGGGCAATATCCACTCAGATGGTCACTTCAGAAAATTCAGTTTATTTGGCTGATATTGAATTGGTATATTTGATAAATAGGTCTAGATATCAAAATGGCAGACAAGAACATTTAATTTAATACCAAGATTAACCGAGAAATAGTAAATCTTCATTAAATAGGTTGATTTGTGCGGAATACTTCCACAGAAAAGATTTAAGATCTTAATTCATTGCTATTTGAGACAGACATTAAATTGAAATCCACTGGAACGTGATTTACAACGGTTCTTAAAATATCGTAAAAACCAGAAAAGATTTAGATTTTCCTGTTACATTTCTAAGCTCATACTTTCTATACACGAGGCTGTCGACTGATATTCAGTACTTAGTAGATTTGTTTGGAAACTTTTTTGAGCTTTAAATATTTTTACTTTTAGGTATACTAGCAGCGTCCCACGGTCCTACCCGCGGACCATTGTGGATCAGAACTGGAAAAAGTGGCAATTCATTTTTTTTTAATTAACGCCGACCGTACTAAGGAATTAAATCCTTGTGTCGCGGGGGTTTCACAAACATTCAAATCACATGCACAAAGAACACCCAGACTTGGAAAACCCGCACGTCGCGCACAGTGGTAATTAGCGTGGTGACCTATACCTACCATTAAGCTACCTATCCGTGCAGTCAAAAGTATATCAGTCAATTTTGTATCTATAATGGCTATAAACTATATGAAGGCAAAATGTCGTCCAAATCTGTTCAGAAATTTTGGCGTGAACGCGTAATCAACGTCCTTACCTTTATCCTCACAAACTTACTATAATATTAGGGAATTATGATATCGTACCTCTTACAATTTGTGAACCTTTTCGTTATTCAAGCTCTTTAACTTTCCTCTTTCCTGATTTGTAATGTGGTCTTGAATCCACCATTTGTCCTATATAGACTTTTTACATATAGCTCTACCTAGGTCTCCTATTGTTGCCACAAAGGTGTGAAACTTTACATAACATAGATTACATTGTGATTCTTTCTTCCAGGGGCCAGTGGAAGGGGGGGGGAGGTTCCCATAAAGCACGTCGTTAGCGCGACCACCCGCCAGAACGCGATGTAGGAAGTCACCGCTTAGTCGCGAGTGGATACTGGCTAGTTAAGCGGACGTCTTGGTTGAAACAACTTGTCAGCTGCATATTATAATTTTTCGTATAATTTATTTTGGTAGAATACTTGCGGAAAGTCACTTAGTGTACGGGCTTTAAAATGTTGTGCCCAAATGGATAGTCGGTGACAAAAACCTACTAGCCTTACTAGGCTAGTAGGTTTTTGTCACCGACTTATTTCAGTAGTAGTATTACTATACTACTACTGAAATTTGATGTATATCCGTAGGCAGCGAGAATCAACCATAGATGGAATGGATTGGCAACTATGGATTGATGAATCTTTATGTGTTTTAGCCATATCGTTTAAATCCATAACTTTTTCTAGCCACCTGCGCCATTGGTGCGGCACAATGCTTCTGCCAGTGACACACCACTTAAAAGCTTATGGTAAAATCTACTAAACTACTACTATATAATATGTATCATTAGTCATACCTATTAATTAACTTACTATTACAGTACTATTACCCATAATACGTATTTTTTTCTTAAAAGATTGGCATGTCCGCACGGCTCGCCAGCACAGCGGTCACGGCCGGCGCCTCTCTTGATACACGCTCCAAGAAACCCGATGTTGCCATCCAACGACGGTTACTGTCCAGTGTCTCTGTTATACTAACCACTATTACAACTAGACTGCAATACTTAATCTAAACTATATACCTAAGTATTAAAAACATTGAACTCCTTCAATTTTCTTCTAATCTTCGAACATCTTGTTGAATTATTTTTAGGTATTCGCATCTACCAATATAATAGATTTGAATATTCTATATCTAGTATCCGAATAGAGATAGTCCATCAATATATAATCTGACCAATTAATAAGAAATGGGGCTCATGTTGTGTTTTCATGTAATGCCTTCTCCAGATTTCCATTCATGATTCCTTTCTTGAATTCCTTCACCTAGTTACTAGATGTTGAGTAAATGGGCATCAATAAATGGGCTATCCTACAATTAATAAATAAAAAATCGGGCAAGTGGATCTCATATTATAGCATGCTCAACTAAAAAAATAAACTTTATAATATCTACTATATAAAATTATCGTGTCGCGATGTTTGTTATCAAAGTCCTCCGAAACGGCTAGACCGATTTGTATAAAATTTTGTGTGTTATCGGGTAGGACTTAGAATCGGCCAACATTTATTTTTCACACCCGTTGGTGATAGGGATGGCCCTCTCCAGATTTTTTAAATATGGCAGAACAAAATTTGCCGTGTCGGCTAGTTATAGTTTAGTTATCAATTCCTTTAATACTAATAAAAATGTACCTATGTCTATCGAGTTTACTTAAAAGCTGCGCTTGCAACGTACTTCATCCATGTTAGTCCTAAACAATAAAGATTGTCTGTCCCAGAGTTTCACAAACAATTATCAAGGACGATCGAAGCGAATAGCAGATTCCATAGCGCCAATCAATAAATGTGCGATACTGTTTATAAGAAGTGCTACAAGATGACGCAATACCAGACAAACGATCCTATAGTTATTAAGTGAACCATAAGCAATGCAATGCCATCACCATTCCTGCAATGTAAATACGAAGATATTTCTATTCATTAGTGTAATTAAAATGAATGAAAAAAGCTAGCTTCACATTTGACGGGCCTGTTGGTGTAGTGGTTAGTGACCCTGACTGCTGAGCCGGAGGTTGTGGGCCCGATTTCCACCAAGGACATCTTTGTGTGTTGAGCACGATCATTTGTTCTGTGTCTGGGTGTAATTTGTCTATAATATGTATGTATTTAGAAATATATAAGTATGTTTATCAGTGGTCTGGTTGTCACAGTACAGGCTCTGCCTAGTTTGGGATCAGATGGCCGTGTGTGAGATTGTTGAGTGTTATTTTTTTCCAATTATTTTGTTGTAAAAACTAAGCTATCGATATTGATGAAAGTCATATTATGGGACAACCTCTGAGATATACCTTATCCATATTTGTTTTTATCCATCTTCAACATAATAAAACACATACAGAACTGAATGAGAAATTCTTCTATTTGAAATTTTGGAATAAAAGTGGGTCATGTTTTGTTTATGCTTGTAATATGACCAACATTTTGCATTGGAATACCAAGTACCAAGGACTAAAGGTTTCGCTAGTTCTGTTTTCAGTCTAAAATTTAATGGTTTATCACAATATTTCCTTTCATATTACCATAACAAGACTTAAAACTTCTAGGAACCACTTATTTGGAGAACATGAACGGAGTAGAAGGTTGTATTTAACATCTAAGCTGACATGATGCTGGAATACTTCATGTTTTTTTTAATTAAACAATCTAGCTCACAACGTGGTACCGCTTGAAATTGAACGCGAAGCTAAATCACGACAAACAATATTGCAATGTTTGAACCCATAGCTTAAAGTTACTTAAAACAAAAAAGCTTAAACAATAGATTTTTTTTTCTTTTCATAATATAAACAATAACATGTATCATAATATAATTTATTGCTAATATTTGGTTTGACCTCGGGTGTGTTCGTTTACACTCGGACAGGCTCGTGCGTAGGGCGCTGTTATCTCGAGACCGGCGCGTGCGCACACCACGTGGACATGCGACCTATGAGTAGTGAGGGGCTAAAGTAGAGTTGTATATCGATTTTAAGCTTATTGACTAGTTAAAATATAAGAGAGAAGCTTAATTTTTATTTTTGTACTTCTTTACACTTTACAACAATATAATAATGATCAAAGTTATTTTAATTTATTTTGAGAACCTTCAAGCTCTCAAGCGTTAAGCGGTTCGAATAGATATACATAAAATACTTTTGAATGTTTTATTATTTTTAATGCTCTATAAGAAATTCTGGATAAATGTGCATATTATTATGGAAGTAACTAAGTAGCAACGATAACGAATTCTGTTGTTTAACCTACATAGGTTAAACAACAGAATTTCTTATCGATTAGCTATGTCGAAGGTACTTATAGTAAATATCTGTAGCAGTACAGCTACTAGATATAGCCTCAATACACCTGTACACTAAACATTATCTACAAACAATGTCCCTAAAAATATTATAAATGTTAATTACACACTAAAATTATAATATCAACCTAATTAATAAAAAACATAACATAAATATACGTACGTCACTATCACTTATCGATACGCCGGGGGATAGGGTAAACAAGCGGAGAGGGGTAACCTTGATGCGCACGCGCAGCTGCACAGTGATCACCTGCCTCCAGTCGCCATATTGGCTTCCAAGCAAACAAGTACAACGCGAAACATCCACATATTTTTGTGTTAATAAAAATTTCGACAATTTCGTTTTAAAGTTCATTTTATGACATTTATTGATCGGTACTTTGGATTCTGGGTCCTGGGTACATCTTTATTTTTAGATTGTTGCTCCAACTTAATGAATTTCGTAAAATGTATGGCGTATGAAGACATCGTCTTTATCATAAGACTTATGAATACCTTGGTAGTAAAATGGTGGGCAAGGCAAGGCAGAAGAAGCGTCGTTCGTCCGGGAGCTAGATGGGTGGACGACATAGCAAAATTTTTGGTTCGAATCTCGGAGATATTGGCACAGGACTAGAAAGAATGGAACGTAGGAAGAGAGGCCTAAGACCTGCTGTGGGATGACAAACGCTGATGATGATGAAATACATTCTTGGTTACAGAATACCAAATATATTCTTTGACTCAAAATGATTGTACATATTAGATTAAACACTTATGTACTTTAAAAAAAATCGTATTATGTCAATTCAGCCTTTTCGTCTATTCGAGACGTACGTCGTAATGTCTGAGATAATGCACCTAGTTACTAAAGAAATAGTACACTTGCAATAATATAATAGATACTAAAAATAAATACCAAAGAAAGATATTATATTAATAAATAAAAATAACACCCTCATATTACACCCTATTTATTTTGTCGCTTGAAATTTCTAGAAACAACTTAATCGAACAACTAACAATTTATTGAGAACATTGCAACGATTGGTTACTATTATTTAAAACTAATATCATAAGAATGCCGTTATGAAATCAACGGGTTATCACACCTGCTTTATATTTGAATTTATTAACCAGAAAACACTAATGTTAAAATAAAAACATTAAAACATATTTAATTGTCTTGCACTTGTGTCGCCAAGCACAAAAAAACACACATTTTATAAAAATAAATGGATTCGAGAACGCTGGGTGGCAATGTCAAAAATCTAATGTTCCAAATTCAAATTGAATGCAAGAAACACCTTGCCAGCGACAAAAAACATGGCTAATGCGAAAGACAGGTGCTGGCAGTTAATAAACTTTTAATACTCACCACGATACAGACAGTCGAATTAAAACCAAGATTAAGTAATACTCGTTTACAGATTGAAAATAATTTGATGGCATAATATTTATTCGCGATAATCTTTTAAAATATTCGCGTTCATTTTTTGCAAGTACTTAAGTAGGTTGTACTTTAAAACAGAATAGTAATAATTGCCCATAGACATTGATAGCTTTACCTCGGAGAGATTATGTCATTAGGATTTGAAATAATTGAATCCATTAGTACGTAACTACGTACGTTAACGTAGTCTTATGTCATTTGAGATGTTTTCTCGCCTGCTGAGTATGAAATAATAAATTGTCCTAGTTAGAAAGATGCTAGAATATTTTTTAACGGTCTATTTTTTCTGAACAATAGACACAACAAAACGTATTCCAAACTATTATAAAACATAATCAAACGTATAAAAAAATTAACCAATACTTAACTATTCAATATAAATCTGGGTTGATTGATACCATTGATAATATGCAAAAGATCAAAGATCAAATATGTTTTTCGACCGAATGATCTCATTAAAAATAGTTTGCCGAAAATAAAACAAAATCGAATGATAAACTAAAGTTTAACCTATGTCTGGCCCGATTTCAATCAAAGAATCCTATTTATTCGAAAATCAACTGTCATATTATAATTTTACAACTTTTTTACGAGTGGAGTAATAAAATGCTTGGATTTCTATGGATAGGTTCATGAAAAGAGGTAATTTTTCATTCGGTTTATTCAGCCTGAAATTCTTATTACACATGTTTCTGTATATTTTCAGTTTAAACATTTGTGTGTCACGCGAGACCGTGAATATAAGCAAAATAACGAGTGGGCAGGAGTTGCTGGTATTAAAGATATTTCTACACTGTTTAGATACAGTTACTTTGAATAATATAATTGAAACTGTAATTATAATCTTTAATCACCGCACCTGCCCCTGTTAATTATTCTACGATTGATTTAAATTTTGTTTACGATAATTATTTCTTGGAAAATATTTTTCGTTTCATACAATTTTCTATAATAAATCATACAATTAAAGTACCCGAAACTAAACTAATGCTGCTTCATTACTTATTGATAATCAGATATTTGAAGCAGCGGTAGTCTAATGGCTAGGGCATCGGATTTTCTTTCATGTGGTCGCGTGTTCGAGTCCCACCCATTGCACAACAGTCGTGAAACCACTCGTAACACAAGCATATAAAAACTTATCACGAGGGGTTAACAGGAGTACTAGTTCTGTGCGACCCACATTGATACTAAGATTAAAAAAAAATACAATAATATGCTCCTTTGCCAACATCTCCTTTGCCTGATATCGTGTGAGTCAGATTATTCTATAATTATTTTTATACTGAACACATAAATCTAGTTTCTTCCTGAATAATAAATAATAGATAATTTTATCAAATATTTTCTTGGAATTTTCTATCAATGAAGAATCTAAGAATGAGTTTACTACGGTATTTCCGGTTCAGTTTTATTTTACCACAACACCTTTATAATCGAGTGATTAATCCATATTCTTGTTAAGAATCGTGATTAATGATTATAAGTATTGTGAAATTTTATATTATTTTTTATAACATCGCGAATGCTTGCAACCACTTAATTGGTAAATCGAACACCTTGTTTAGTAATAAGATTATAATTTGATAATATTGTAGAGAAACTATGTTGCAAGACTAATTATAGGTTATAATGTAACTGTCACTGAGTTTAGTGTTGTGATCTTTAACCTCAAGCAGGTGGGTTATCGATGCAATTAGAAGGGACAACACTAGTGGGATTTCAGGAATAAATATGGTGGTATTATTATTAATTTTGAGCTAAACGTTTATCATATAATGAGCTCACATAATACGGTTGATTAAGTTCTGTGCACCTTAAAATGTAACGATAAATTAAGAATGATTAATACGTCGTAACGTATCAAGTACATATCGTCTTCCATTTAAAAACTTGTAGTTGAAAATATATACACTGGTTCGTTGTTTTAAATTGACAAAAAATATTTAAACACAAACGTCACCTTTTTAATCTCCCTATCGCTTAAAGGTTTGCTGTTAGAGAACTTAATTCTGGGTTAAGCTCGCCTGGGTACATACTTTTTCTGATACTTGTATTTTATAGTGTACAATAAAGAATTAAGAATTAAGTTACCCAACCCTTTCTGAATAGAGCCATCTTGAGGCTGTAATAACAGTCACTAATGTCTACAACAAAGATATCCAACATTATCTTCAGCAAAAAGGTCCGTTACACCTCAACGGCCATCAGTCACTTGATTACACCGCTACTGGTAACAAGACGGTAAAATCCCGAAGGTTTTACACATTACCAAACAAACAGACAAATTTCACAGTTCGTAAAGCTTGAAAGACAAGCTTCAGTTGATCCTAATGTTAAAAAAAGACCAGTCAAGCACGAGTTGGGCTCTCGCCAAGGGGTCCGTACCACAAATCAAATTATTTTTTTGCGTGCCTTCAGAAAGAGCACTTTCATCTGGATTTTATTTCCCATTTTTATTAAAGTGCTAGACGAATATTTCTCTTTAAATACTCCGTATTTTTTATTTCTACTACCTTCTGCAATTATAACATAAATTCATGCAATATGACTACTTTTAAAAATCAACATATTTTCTACCTTAAAAATATGAGTATAAAGGAAGAACGAGCAACATCTTCTGTCAAGACGAATCACCTCAGTCTATCCGTGACGATGACACCTGCTAAGGTGTTGAAACGCCGGGAACTAAAATCAAAATAAATCGCGATAAAATCTCTTTAAAAGTAGTTTTATTTCAATGTCTAATTTTCGCGTAAACCTTAGAACACAATATATGTTTTTTCTCATAGTTTCCTTTCAAAGGTCAACCTAACAACAGTGGCTTAGTAATCGGGATCCATTGAGACCCTTTGAGTACGGACCCCTGAACACACTTGAATTACGAATCATTTTTAAGACGGTAGAGACATGTTACAAGCATTGAGAAGGGGTTAGCAGATGTTTCGCGATTAATTATTTAGTTTCAAAATATAAGAAAACCGGTTTCTTTTACAAACATTAATGCTCCTTATTTTCAAAGTGATCACGTAATGTTTTGTCGGGGTACGTAAATCTGTTGTAATCTGACGTTCACTTGATTTAACTTAAGAATGTTCTTAGAAGTTGCTGTCTGTATGAAATTAAATGGACTATTTATCTTCTTATTTTTGCGTGAGACAATTTTTTAAGCACTGTTTATTAAATGTGCTTTGTGTAGATATAGACTTTTGCAAAACGATGGCAGTGAACTGAACAGTGATTGACTGTCTAGAGAAATTTATATGCTCAACAGTCTGTCAATTTAAACCAATCTCAACCCATTTAATTCAAATTAGTATTATAGGCTGCAGTTATAATACTGATACATAATTATATGAAAATAAACTTGAATTTGATTCCCAAACCTACTATAAAAAACTATAGTAACAATTATGCCTAACGAATAAATATTGTAAATTGTAATACCCTAGAATCGAAACAGCGATTCAAATAAAAAATAGAAACGAGAAAAATAGAGTTGTTTTGAGGTTCAACATTATTTACGAATTAAATTACTTCTCAAGGCAATTTTATGGACATTGTAGATTTAATTCTTATTGATTTACCAATCTATACTAAGGGTTGGACTATTTTTGCGTATAACATTGCTCTTAAGTATGACAAACAGACTACTCTTCCTATTAATATTATTTTTAGTATGATTATATATAATTACTATCGATATGGTTGGCATGCGGCAGTAGTGAGAAGTACTGTCGTATAAGAATCGAATAAAACATGTGTCACACTTAAATACATCGCCTTTTATAGCATTGAAAAAATTATGCCATTGAATTATGTATAAAAATATAATTAAATTATTATAGACAATGTTGTGGAAAATGTTACCAAGAAATACTTAATTATACATAGTTATTTTACTTGACAACATGATCGGCGCAGGCGCACATTAGTTATCTTCCAAACGTTTTAATTACTTATGACGTCAGTTTAAAAAAATAATAATATAATACTCAAATAAAATCAAGCCGTAAATCTTTCGATTAAAGCTATCACATCAAAAAATAATCTCCCACCACCAGGAATGCGGTGTCAAAACACATAATAATCGTGCATTAATACCGCGTGCGCCATATTTCGTGCGCGTGCGCACCGCACCTGTACGGAATGTAACGGGACGCGACGGTTCGTCCAGTAATTAAATGTGCAAAAAAAATATGTTGAAAACATTCCTGTTTAATTAATCAGGTACTAAGTGATACGGCTTTAGGAGAATTCGAGATAAAAAGCTGAGTTCTCTTCTGATAACGTTTCGATAAGGCTCGTCTTTATGGACCTTTGTGACTTCATTAATGATTGTGGAGAGGACAGAATTCAAAGTCCCATGAAATAAGTCACGTCCGATTCCTGAGAGTGTGATCAACTTAATTGTTTTCTGAGGTTTACGCGAATATTAGACATTGAAATAAAACTACTTTAAAACGGATTCTATCGCGGTTTATTTTGACGTTTCGACTTGAAATTGATTCCAATATTCCCTACTATGAATACACCTGCAAAGGCGTCGAAACGTCGGGAACTAAAATCAAAATAAACCGCGATAGAACCCGTTTTAAAGCAGTTTTATTTCAGTGATCAACTTAAATTTACAACACAAAATTATCAAAGTGTTTGTTTGCCTTTTGGTAGAACAATAACATAGTCCATAAGCATACCATTTATCAACAGACAAATTAAAAAAAAAGCAAAACCGAGGATTAGGAAAACACATGTAAAAATAGTAGAATTTTTAAGCTGTAAAGTATAAGTGCAAATTTAAGTGCGCCTTAAAGATAATTTACGTTTCTGCATTCGGGGATAAGTCCTTGCATTTACTGTTACTTTAACCCGTCTCAGCCAGTTTACTCCCTTCTCTACTTAACCCGTAAAAGGCAAGTGGAAATAGGTCACCGAGTTGCTAAGCGGAGGACCAACCTGTCACTGTCCTGTGAAGGCTAAACAATGCGTTATTGATATCTCCGAGCGACTGTTGCACCTTGTATGGTTTATTGGTGCAACAAAAGACAATAGTGCATCTACAGACCTTGGTGCTCACAGGTGTAGCTCGATATAATTTAGGTGCTAGTATAGAAATTGTTTTATTAATTATTCGGTAAAATGTGTAAAGGAACATGTTTACAAAACAATTATCTTTAGAAAGCTAACAATGTTGTATGAGATGGCTGATTGGCATGAAGAAACTATGCACTAGAGCAACAGACCAGTCATCAAACAGTATAAATAATAAAATAAATAAATGTGGACAACATACATTGCAAGCACTTGTGTTCTGGAATCAGAGACAACGAAGCCAACAAACACTCAGACCCGAGACAATGTAGAAAAGTGTTCTTACTGCATTGACCCGTCCGGGGATCGAACCCGGGACCTCAGAGCTAGCGACACTTTGAAAACCGGTGTGTACACCACTCGACCACGGAGGTCGTCAATTACCTATAATGATTGTCTTTGATATAAACTTCTCTAAACTAACTTTATTTATCTAAACAATGTGAATAATTAAAAAATATTATGTTCAATCTATCAAAGCCATGTGCTTAATCACTGCGCCATAAGAACCTTGCTGTAGAGCAATGATCGGAATTCCCATCGATTAAAAACAAAATTATAATCACAATATGTTATCTTAAGTATTAAGTTCCAATTTAATAGGGGTCGGGAGCCAATTAATAAAACGAATCTCAACTAAAAATCTCCACAAAAAGTTGTCCCGAACAGGATTGAAACTTATTGATGAGCCCGTATTGCGCCAACATTGGCCTTTGTTTACCAATATTGTACAAATATGGCGACAATGTTTGTGGGTGGTCTACACGTGCATAATCAACCCTTAGCTTCCGGGTAAGTTGAAGGGTACTTAATAAATTATTCGTTATCAGTTGGTTTTATGATTGATGGGAAGGAAGGAGATTTGATTACGGTAATAGATCGAGTTGTTATGCTTATAGGTTGTTTTAAATATCATAACTTCGCTAGTTTAAAATTTGAGTACGTACTTGATTCTTTTTCTTCGGCGTCACTTTCTTTAAGCTATTTTGCGGTCAGCTTCAGCTAAATACCGTATTCCTCATGAAGCGATTGCCTATCTGACCTCCACAACCCATTTCACTGGGTGATTAAATACTGGTAAACAGTGTCCCATAGTAAGTCTGGTTGTCCGAATTGTGATGACTTAACGACTGTCAAATATCGTGTGTTGTGTATGGTGGCAGTAGGGACCAACGCTTAGCAACTAATATACCATTATTACAAAAGTTTAAAGAATCAAATAATCGTATATTTAACGTTAACAATCTTTTCTTTATCCATAATTTCTTTATTAAATTTTATCTTTTCTTATGATTTATTCCCTTTATGTCGATTCCCGTTATGTCGAGCCTGGTAGTCTATTGTTCTCCAAAGTTTTGATATTTTACGCTTTCTATTACCTTTATGTCGAGTTTGGTGAACAAGTACAGTCAGGGAGTAAATTAAAAGCCAATGGCATAAATATATTGTTTTATTATTTGTTCCATTACTTATTTTCATATATATAGGTAAGTATTTCCTGGATTCAAAACCAGAGTGTGACGTGTTTGCGAGGGAATCGAGTGCTAGACGATTGTTTATGTTGGAATGTTTGAAGTTTTGTGAGATGAATAATGGATGAAATAATTAATTAGACTCCTGTGTCTTTTGTATAAATTCTTGTTTGGATAGTAAGTTTTAAAATGTAATTTTTTAAGCAAAAGTGTAAGTGGCTACTATGAGCCGTTCTTTCTGTGAAATAAATAAATAAATAAATATAATAAATAAATCTAATTTTTCTTAATCTAAACATATAAATTACAGTATAATCATCACGTATATAAATAATTCTTCTAAAAAATAACTTTCTTAATCTAAATAAATCACAGTAGGTATAATCATCACTATTGTTGCAAATGTTATATAGTATTACAGTAAAAAATAACCCTTTTTATAAAACTAACTTTCTTTATCTACTTAAATAAATCACAGTATAATCATCACTATTGTTGCAAATGTTAAACAGCATATATAGTATTACAGTAAAACATAATTCTTCTTATAAAACTTACTTTCTTAATCTAAATAAATCCAGTATAATCACCACTTCTAGTGAAAATGTAAAAAATGTAAAAGATATATGTTCGCGACGGGCCCTTACAGTGAATAAACAGTGTAGTTGTGACAATCGTTAAAGTGTTCATATAGTGTTAATAGATAAAGACTATAGTTTAAAAATCGTGTGTGATGCCAGCGGGACAATAGAAAACGCCAATAACAGCCCTTAAAGGGTCTATATAGTAAGTAAATCATGTTTTAAATTGATGTTGTTTAATAGTTAAAGTCGTGTTTAGTGCCGGTAGTTTGATTTATAAAATGTTAAAATTATCACAGTTTCGGTGGGTAGTTTTATATTCACACAATGTACAACAATTTCGATTTTTGGTGTTTATAACGCTTAAATTATATTAAGGTGGGCTGAAATATACTTAGAAAAGTATTTAAACATATAGTAAACTCATATATAGTTATTTCTTTAATATTTGTAATTAGTAAACAAAGCAACATTGTTAGTTTTTTGTGTTTACATTTTTGTAACATAGTGTATCTCATTTGTTTTTAATAAAATTTAAATAACTTGGGTTTTATTGTATAGCCAAGACTGTAGCCTATCAGCTCCCAAAATAGTTATAGACCTAGGTCTTATAGTTTAATAGTTTTTCAGTGTCAAAGTGGAGGGAACCGACTGAGGCGACAGTTTTGGTCTAGATTTCGTATAGGTGCCTAACGGCGATGGGTAGGTTGTTGAGACGTATATCAATGGATAGGTAATTTAATTGCCTATCCGGAGATGTATGTCTCATCAACCTTAACCCTATAGGTTAATAGAAAAACACAGTTTTATATAAAATTTCTAGTTCCTAGGTTTTAGTCATAATTTAGGTACACTGTAAGTAATAAAATATAGTTCCTTTGTGTTTTATTTATAGCCAACACAGTCACCTATCGACCCCCATAATAGTCGTAGACCTAGGTCTTATAGTTTAGAAAATATTAGATATGAAAGTGGCGGGAACAGGAAAAAGTGACTGTGTTGGCCCAGTTTTTTATATAAAGGTGCCCTAAGGGCGAGGGTAAGGTTGATGAGGCATATGGCAATGGATAGGTGATCTAATTACCTATCCTGCGAGGTATGTCCCATCAACCTAACCCTAATAGTTTAATAGTTACACACAAAAATGTATGAAATTTATAGTGAAAAATAAACACGAAAAGTGCGAGGTTTCTGCGGCTCTCGTTTCGGTAAAGTTTGGAGGTACCTGACCGAGGCCGAAACAAGGCATAGTCGTAGCTAGCAGATAGCGGTCTACCAGCCTCTTCAAGCCTAGGGAACAATGGAGTGAGCAGAAACCTCAAGCCTTCGGGTACCGGAAGTAGTGTGTTTTATTTAATCTCCCGATGTGAGGAATCGGCCCCACGGTCGCCTTATAAGAAGTGGCCCTGCCGTCGTCGTGCGCAGTATGATAGGGTACCTGTAACGGACCACACGCATAGCAAGTATGCACGCCGCATAACTCTTCGGGATCCACCGTCGTCATCATCATCACCTACCCACATAGAAGAATTCTTCAGCAACCTACGTGTACGCGAACCTACAGGTGCAGGGGCGTGAACGGCTCGTCGACGCCTATAGTATAGTGCTGTCTCTCTCTCGGAACATGGTAGTCGACGATAGACCGTCCGTCCGGTACATTTTATGGTCCTTCGAGCCGGATCGCGAGAACTGCTGAAGAGTTATAGTCGCCTGAAGTCGTCTGAAGCCTGAAGCCTGAAAACCGATGACTGAAGAGTTACGCCTGAAGACTGACTTCTGAAGAGTTATTATTGAAGACTGACGTATGAAGCGTAACTACTGAAGACTGAAGACTGAAGACTGAAGCTGAAGACTGAAGCTGAAGACTGAAGACTGAAGCTGAAGACTGAAGACTGAAGACTTATGGACTGATGACTGATGACTGAAGAGTTTTGATTGAAGAATTGCTACTGAAGATTAACGTCTGAAAACTTACAACTGAAGGCTTACGACTGAAAAACAACATATAGAAAATTCAAGATGCCTATTACGCGATCCAAAGGAAAGGCTCCAGTGGGGTGGATTGTCGACTTGGATGCGGACTTATCAAGCACACCTATCGTTCACCAGTTGCCGCCGCGTTCACCGTCAACAACTGCGGGTAGTGCGAATATTCAAGTACCCCCCCCGCCACCCGCGGAGGGGACCTCGACTTCAACAGTACAACAAGACGCACCAAGCGAACCAATGGGACTCCGTCAACCTGAATACAACCCTGAACAGGAATCACACCCTACACAGAAGACAGAAACACGCAAGCCCTGCAGTATGGAAGACTTTAATAGAAAAGAAAAGCCAACGAAGGAACGTGAAGGACGCTCAGTAGCAACCAATCAGTCACATAGAAAAATACTGAAAGCTCGGGAAGATTTATTGAAGATTAAATTACAGTTAGCACAGTTAGCATTACAGAAGGCTGAAGAAGAGGCTTATAGTGACGACTACGACGAAGATAGACAGTCAAGAAGTGAATATGTTCGTTCGTGGTTGGAAGAAGCCCCGGAACCGCAACCTGAAATAGAAGCCAACATCGGGAGAAGAACCGACTTGGCCATCGGGGTACAGGACACACATCGTGTCACCCTTCCGGACACCCAGCGTGTCACCCTACAGGACACAGAACGTGTCACCCTTCCGGACACCCAGCGTGTCACCCTACAGGACACAGAACGTGTCACCCTTCCGGACACCCAGCGTGTCACCCTACAGGACACAGAACGTGTCACCCTTTCGGACACACATCGTGTCACCCAACAGGACACCCAGCGTGTCACCCTACAGGACACAGAACGTGTCACCCTTTCGGACACACATCGTGTCACCCTTCCGGACACAGAACGTGTCAACATAGAAGATGACAATCCGAAGAAGAAGGAAGCTCATCAACCGGGAAGTGATTCGCTGAGGCCGTTAATCACCGAACTCACTTCCGCAATAGCTGCGCTCGCTGACAGGAAGCCTCTGGACACTTCGTTTACTTCGCCTCATCCAGCGGTTTCGAAAGTCATCATGACTCTGCCGACATTCAGCGGGGCGCATACAGAGTGGCTGTCGTTCCGTGCGATATACGACACCACAAGAAGATATTTCAACGACGTGGAAAATACAGCAAGACTTAGAAAAAGTCTCAAGGGAAGAGCATTAGAAATAGTTAGTTCAGAACTCATCGCGCACGCAAGACCGGACGACATAATGAAGGAACTGGAACTTCAATTCGGCCGACCGGACTCCATCGCTCAAGCCGAAACAGATAAGCTGCGAACTTTGCAACGTTGCACAGAAGCACCGAAAGACATATGCAACTTCGCAAGCAAGATCAGAAGCAGCATAGTTACACTTCAAGCATTGAAGAAAGATCACTACTTAATGAATGCGGAGCTGCTACGAGTGCTCACAGAGAAGCTGCCGAACTCCCTGCGCGTACAGTGGTACCGGACATACACAGAGAAGTACAATTCAAGACCGGACCTCAACAGTTTTAGTGAATTCGTCACGGAGTACGCGCGCTTCTGCAGTGCTTTCGCGCCAGCTGAACACATAAGTGAAGGCCAACCGACTCGTCGTGTCTTTCAAAGGACAAACACCGCAACAGAGAGGCACACTTCTGCGTACACTCCGGCCTCAAAATACACTTCAAGATGCAGAATCTGCGGCCACGAAGGGCACTTCACATTAGACTGCAAGACATTCCGCGAAGCCAACTCAGACAAGAGATGGGAGCTGGCAAAGAAGCACGGACTATGCTTCCGATGTCTACGCATACGCCGCTACGAACACTCGTGCAAGCCCAAGAAGTGCGACATACGAGGTTGTACCGCCACTCATCACCAGCTTCTGCATCATGATAAGAAGAAAAGCGAAGGCCCGAGAGAAGAAACAGTCGCAAGCTCAAGTTTAAATACGAACACTCAAGCGTATTTGAAAATAGTTCCTGTACAGATAGTCGGACCGGCGGGAGAAGCCTCCACATTCGCATTGCTCGATGATGGGTCAACAATCTCCCTCATAGATGAAGACATAGCGAACAAGATCGGCGTTGAAGGAAAGCTGGACCCCTTCACCATTCGAGTTATCGGGGACACTGCGATAGACGTGCACAACTCAAGACGCGTTAACATAACCATGAAGAACGCAGCGGGTAAACAGATACCCTTGTGTGCGCGCACTGTTCCCGGGCTACACCTGTCGCCACAGAAAGTGAGCGAGGAAGATCTCAAAGAATGTAGACACCTCCGAGACATAAGCAAGAAGCTCACCTACAACACCGGAGTACCAAAGGTGCTCATAGGACAGGACAATTGGCACCTCCTCGTCGCTAGTGCCATAAGAAGAGGACCCAGTCATCAACCCGTCGCGTCACTGACACCACTGGGATGGGTGTTACATGGCGCGCACTCGCGAACACTTGGTCACAGTGTTCACTTCGTCAATCAGCTGTCGCCACAGGAAGAGAATATAGAAACACAGTTAAAGGAATACTTTGCGCTCGAGTCCCTTATAGTCAACCCACGTCGTCCGAACACAGATCCACAGAAACAGGCACAAGATATACTAGAGAAGAGTACGAAACAGTTAGAAGATGGTCATATAGAAACGGCTCTTCTCTGGAAGAATGAAGATTTCGTCATGCCTGATAGTTATGAAAACGCAACAAAGAGACTTGCGTCAATAGAAAAAAAGCTCGATCGGAATCCAGAACTCAAAGCAAGATATATAGAACAAATGGATTCACTTATAGAAAAGGACTACGCCGAAGTAGCACCCAACAATAGTACACCGGCGAAGACCTGGTACCTGCCCCACTTCGATGTACATAATCCAATGAAGCCCGAGAAGCTCCGCATAGTCCATGACGCTGCCGCGAAGACGAGAGGGATGTCTCTCAATGACTTTCTCCTCACGGGACCAGACCTGCTGCAATCGTTGCCAGGAGTGATGATGAGATTTCGTCGTCACCGCATAGCCCTATCAGCAGACATCTCTGAGATGTTTATGCAAGTCCGAGTCAGACCAGAAGACAGAGACGCCCTACGCTATCTGTGGAGAGGAGACCGGCGGGAGGGACCCCCTCGAGAGTTCCGCATGAAGTCCATCATCTTCGGCGCTGCGAGCTCGCCCTGCACAGCCATCTTCGCGAAGAACTGGAACGCGCGTAGACACATCAACGAAGAACCAGAGGCAGTAGAAGCTATTATAGATAACCATTACATGGACGACTACCTCGACAGCTTCCGAGACGAAGAAGAAGCGACGCGCATAGCAACAAAAGTCCGCGCGATACATAGAGAGGCGCGCTTCGAACTTAGAAAATGGATCTCCAATTCATCGAAGGTTATCGAAAACATAGAACCAAGTCAACACCGGACAGAAACAGTCAATCTAGTAGACAAAGGATGTCAAGAGAAGATCCTTGGCTTGATGTGGAACCCGAAGACAGACAAGTTAAGCTTCAACTTAAATTTCGCTCGACTCCCTGAAAACCTCGTCAGTAGAGAGACACCAACCAAGAGGGAAGCCTTGAAAATAGTCATGTCGTTATATGACCCTCTTGGCCTCGCATCGCCTGTGACAGTTCAAGCCAAGAAGATACTCCAAGAAGCTTGGCGACTCGGAACTGACTGGGATCAAAGACTCGATGAAAGTCTATCGAAAAAATGGACGTCATGGATTCGACATTTAGAAGAACTAAAGACAGTCGATATAGCAAGATGTTACCCCGGATTCAGCAACGCGCATTCGCTTCAAGTACACGTCTTCACGGACGCCAGCGAGACAGCCTACGCTGCGGCAGTGTACTGGCGCACAACGACACCAGACGGGCAAGTGCACGTGTCGCTTGTCACGGCCAAGGCGAGAGTGGCTCCTCTGAAGATCACTTCCATTCCTCGCCTAGAACTACAAGCCGCCGTATTGGGCACTCGCCTCGCAACAGCCGTCGTCGAAGAACACCGCGTCAAACCAGAGACCACAGTATATTGGACCGACAGTAAAACCGTGTTGACGTGGATAAGAAAAGGATCTAGAGCATACAAACCATTTGTGGCACATCGTCTGGCCGCCATAGAAGATCATAGTAAAGTCGAAGACTGGCGTTGGGTACCCACAAAAATGAACATCGCAGACGTAGCTACTCGTGACGTTCCCGATAACTTTAACTCCGGTCACGAGTGGTATTGCGGACCGTCGTTTCTCTACGAGGACCCTACGTGCTGGCCCTTGGAGAGAAATATCGTCGTCGAGTCAACAGAAGAAGAACGCATCTTAACAGTAACAGAAACAGTAACTTGTCAAACACAGAAGATATCAGAAGCCATCCCAGATCCGAATAGATTTTCAAAGTGGGAACGACTCCTACGTGCTACAGCGCGAGTCCAACAGTTTATATCCTTGTGCCGGAAACCCAAGGATCAGGTTCTACACAGCAGAACAACCAAAAATCCAGAGAAGGATCCAGATTGGCGCCACACCAAAAAGAAGCAGAAGTCCACCATGTCGGGAAGGGCTGCACCTCGCCCTGCCGCCGACTCTCGGAACTTCGTGCTTCTCCCCGCAGAACACATCCGCTGCGCTGAGGACCTTCTTGTGAAGGCGGTACAAGAGGACTCCTTCAGCGCCGACCTCCGAGAGCTCCGGCGCGGGGGAGGTGTCGCCAAAGACAGCCGCCTACATTCGTTGGCCATAGAGATGATCAACGACACGATCACTCTACGAAGCCGTATAGCCGCCACAGAAGACATATCCGAGAAGATTAAGAAACCGCCAATATTAGACGGCGATCATCGCATCACAAGATTATATATAGAATGGACACATAGAGCCCTACATCACAGTGGCACAGAGTTGGTGATCAATGAAGTACGCCAACACTACTGGGTTCTCCGCCTTCGACCGAACACGAAAATAGTAATTAGTCAATGTCTGCCATGCAGAATAAGAAAAGCACAGCCGCCAGAGCCAGCCACTGGCGACCTACCGAAAGCGCGTCTCGCGCATAATCATAGACCGTTCACGTACACGGGTCTCGATTACTTCGGCCCGCTCTCCGTCACCGTAGGAAGACAGCACCAGAAGCGATACGTGGCTCTGTTCACGTGTCTCACCTCCAGAGCAGTACACCTGGAGATCGCCGCTAGTCTCAGCGCTGACTCCGCAATATTGGCGCTGAGGAGATTCGCCGCGCGCCGAGGGTGCCCCACTGAAATATACTCAGACAACGGCACCAACATGCACGGCGCCGATAAAGAGATGAGGGAGGCCGTCAGAAGTGAGGCAAACAGTCGCGGGATCGTGTGGCACTTCATCACCCCGTCAGCACCCTTCATGGGAGGCGCATGGGAGCGCCTCGTCAGATGCGTGAAGAACACTCTATACACCATACTTCACGAAAAACACCCACACGAAGAAGTCCTAGCAACGTTGCTGTGTGAGGCTGAGTACACCGTAAACAGTCGGCCTCTCACGCACGTCTCCGTCGACGCTGAGGACGACGAAGCCATCACTCCGAATCACCTCCTATTCGGAGGCTCCGCAAGACTCCCATCTCTCGGCGATTTCAACGAGTCCGACCTCGACAGCAGAAAGCACTGGCGGCGCGCCCAAATATTAGCCGACGAGTTCTGGCGCCGCTGGGTGCGCGAGTACCTCCCCGAGCTACAGTACCGGCGGGAGCCCCATGGCACGGGGCTCAATTTAGAAGTCGGGGACCCCGTCCTCATCGCCGACGGCCAACTACCACGTAACACTTGGCCGCGAGGAAGAATCGTCGCCGTCTACCCAGGCGCCGACGGACAAGTGAGGACGGCCGAGGTGCGGACGACAGCGGGCATCCTGAAACGACCTGCAAAGAAGCTGGTTCCTCTAACGAAATAGCGTCGCTCACCGATCTTTCTGCAGCACCGCTCCGCTTCGCGTCAACGCGCTGCTGCACGGCGGGAGTATGTTCGCGACGGGCCCTTACAGTGAATAAACAGTGTAGTTGTGACAATCGTTAAAGTGTTCATATAGTGTTAATAGATAAAGACTATAGTTTAAAAATCGTGTGTGATGCCAGCGGGACAATAGAAAACGCCAATAACAGCCCTTAAAGGGTCTATATAGTAAGTAAATCATGTTTTAAATTGATGTTGTTTAATAGTTAAAGTCGTGTTTAGTGCCGGTAGTTTGATTTATAAAATGTTAAAATTATCACAGTTTCGGTGGGTAGTTTTATATTCACACAATGTACAACAATTTCGATTTTTGGTGTTTATAACGCTTAAATTATATTAAGGTGGGCTGAAATATACTTAGAAAAGTATTTAAACATATAGTAAACTCATATATAGTTATTTCTTTAATATTTGTAATTAGTAAACAAAGCAACATTGTTAGTTTTTTGTGTTTACATTTTTGTAACATAGTGTATCTCATTTGTTTTTAATAAAATTTAAATAACTTGGGTTTTATTGTATAGCCAAGACTGTAGCCTATCAGCTCCCAAAATAGTTATAGACCTAGGTCTTATAGTTTAATAGTTTTTCAGTGTCAAAGTGGAGGGAACCGACTGAGGCGACAGTTTTGGTCTAGATTTCGTATAGGTGCCTAACGGCGATGGGTAGGTTGTTGAGACGTATATCAATGGATAGGTAATTTAATTGCCTATCCGGAGATGTATGTCTCATCAACCTTAACCCTATAGGTTAATAGAAAAACACAGTTTTATATAAAATTTCTAGTTCCTAGGTTTTAGTCATAATTTAGGTACACTGTAAGTAATAAAATATAGTTCCTTTGTGTTTTATTTATAGCCAACACAGTCACCTATCGACCCCCATAATAGTCGTAGACCTAGGTCTTATAGTTTAGAAAATATTAGATATGAAAGTGGCGGGAACAGGAAAAAGTGACTGTGTTGGCCCAGTTTTTTATATAAAGGTGCCCTAAGGGCGAGGGTAAGGTTGATGAGGCATATGGCAATGGATAGGTGATCTAATTACCTATCCTGCGAGGTATGTCCCATCAACCTAACCCTAATAGTTTAATAGTTACACACAAAAATGTATGAAATTTATAGTGAAAAATAAACACGAAAAGTGCGAGGTTTCTGCGGCTCTCGTTTCGGTAAAGTTTGGAGGTACCTGACCGAGGCCGAAACAAGGCATAGTCGTAGCTAGCAGATAGCGGTCTACCAGCCTCTTCAAGCCTAGGGAACAATGGAGTGAGCAGAAACCTCAAGCCTTCGGGTACCGGAAGTAGTGTGTTTTATTTAATCTCCCGATGTGAGGAATCGGCCCCACGGTCGCCTTATAAGAAGTGGCCCTGCCGTCGTCGTGCGCAGTATGATAGGGTACCTGTAACGGACCACACGCATAGCAAGTATGCACGCCGCATAACTCTTCGGGATCCACCGTCGTCATCATCATCACCTACCCACATAGAAGAATTCTTCAGCAACCTACGTGTACGCGAACCTACAGGTGCAGGGGCGTGAACGGCTCGTCGACGCCTATAGTATAGTGCTGTCTCTCTCTCGGAACATGGTAGTCGACGATAGACCGTCCGTCCGGTACAATATAGCTTTATAGTAAGTAAATAATTATTTTAAATTAGCGTTATTGATTTACGTTTTATCGACAACCTAGGTAACATGTATATTTTAAATAATTAAAAGATAATCACTTATCAAATCTTACAGTTGATAGGCGTTTAAGACAAGTCAATAAATCAATTTTGTTAGTTGTAAAATCTTCAACTATTTTATTTATACGTATATCAATAACCAAGCATTTTTTTTTTCTTAGGTTCTGATTGTCGTCGTAGACATTTACCTGCTCTATCTTAAACCTAGCTTCTTTAGCCTCATCTCTAAGTGTGCTAATGAGAGTATATAGCGGAGGTCTTTTATTAAGTTTTTTATTTAGCCTGTTATGCCATCCCTCTACTGGGTTTGTGGTCCTGTGGCGTTCGTTGTAACAACAAAGCTCCCGCGGCCGTCCAGTTTGCAGCCTAAGACTTACATTAGTTGTTTTTTAATTCTTTTTTGTGTAAAAATTGATTCTAAATTATGAGCATGTATACATCATTGGGCGTGACTGTACTTCTAAAATATGATATAGTAAACTCGACGTAAAGGTAATAAAAGCGTGGTAAACGAACTCGACATAAAGGGAATAGAGACGGGACAGAAAACTAAGCTCGACATAGCGGTAACAGAAGCGAGACAAGGTTTTCGGCTCGACATAACGGGACTCGACATAAAGGGAATATATCTTTCTTATTATCTACCCTTAATAATGCATTGTTTATAACAAAAATAAATCGATAATACATCGCATTGCGTAGTTTTTTTAGATACGCTAATACTGTTACATTAACATGTCCATAACCTTTTTACAATATATAAGATAAATGTATGTCCATCACATTTTCAATGCTTGATCGATGAAAGAACGATCAAACTTGTATGCAAAGTTTAAAAAAGGTTAAAGGAGTTGCAAATTCCTTTCTTCGGGCACTTTACGACGCAAAACGCCTTGCAACCCAGTTGTTATTTAAATTAATAACCTAGGCCTACAAACAGCAGCTGTTCAAAACCGCGCTATCATCAAAAATATTAATTTACGCGGTATTTCTCAGAAATCACGTGCGACTACGACTTTTTTTCGAGAAAGGTGTCCCATGTCTACTTGTGCGCGCTTGCGATTTTTTTCAAAGCAGCACGTGCTTGTTTTTTGTCGGCTTTCATGCCGGTGCCTTACATCTGTCGTGGCAAGCTGTGGTTTTGGGCATAACCCGACAAAATTGAAACAGCGAACTGATAAGGTAATATCTCCATGGAGAGTTGCTTTTAAATTTGGGAGGGTATCGTAATTTGCAACATGATGCTGTTTCTTGTACCTGCTATGCATCTGGTGGTTTTTGGTGCATCAAAAATAGAACTCTAATGTTCCGGTGTTTTGCAGCCGGTGGAGAAATTTGCCTGTCTTAGAGTTTTGGCACGTATTTCCGCCAACTGCTATTTCCTCGGTCCTCTTCTTGCATCCGGAGTATTTGGGTCGCAGCCAAGCTAATAACAATTACATTGTACGCTATCGCAACTTGCGTGCAAGCTAGAATAGTTTTTAATAAGATTATTACGTGACGTATTTGAGTATGTATTACTCACGAGTAATCCTGAAAAACTTAAAAACAACTTATCGCTTAAATTACGAACGTTAGTTAAGTAAGAAATGTTATTTATACTATACTAGCTACCCTCCGCGACTTTTATGTTTTAGTTTCATGTTTTTATTGATATTAAAGTAGCTTATATTCTTAAAAATGTTTGAATCCTCAGCTACTCCTGACTGAAAAATCTGTCAGTAGTTCCAGAATTTAAGCTTTTAAAAACAAAGAAAATACTTGCGCTTTAATAAACGAATTAAAGATTTAATTTCAGAATCAATCATCACCATGAAAAAGTATTCGAACACCGTTAAAATAAAAAAGACCTATCAAACTTTTATTTCTGCAAATTTTAAAAGTTTATTTTGCATGAAGCCATTTACAAATACACATTTACTTCCACACTAAGTTATATTCAAATCGTAAGCAATGGCGGCCTACAAGTACTATAAATACTTAATAAATAAAAAATAATAAACACAAATATAACCCACCAAACAGGTTCCGAAGTCAATTAAAATAATTAAAACTAGAAATAGATTTTTGTTATTTTTAGTTTCTAGTTATAACTTAGTCTTGGGACAGATGTTAGTGTTCAAGTTAGTTTAATAACTTACACATCTACATATGCAATTATTTAAGATCTTTTTTTTGACTGGCCTGTTGGTCTAGTGGTTAGTCACCCTGACAGCAAAGCCAGAGGTCGTGGGGTCGTCCCACACAGGATAAATCATTGTGTGATGAGCAAAGTAAGTTTAGACAAGTTCGTAAAAGTTTTCCAGCTAGCTAGGAATAAAGAATTAGTACGATTAAAAAAAGTAATAAATAAGTACATGTAACAATAAAAAAACAGCATAATATCATATTTGGTTTTTGCGATAAATTTCGAGTTAGTTCAAATCATTTTTTAAGTCTTTAAACGCTACACCAAAGCAACTAGCCGTGTGAAAAAAAGTGTTAAAAGAAAGTTCAATCAAATTCTCTCACCGACCATATTGAACAAAACTAAATAATTTATTGTTCTTTTATGAGTCGTAAAATGAAGATGGAATGTCCATATTAGTCGCCATCAAATGCTTGTTATAACATAATGATATTTACCGTTTCTTGCACACAATCGTGTATTATCACCAATCTATCAATCAAGGAACGTTGCGACTTGAAAAAGGTATATTACCATTAGAAATGGTCGAAGACCAATACAATACTCCATATATAAAGTACTTACAACACCGTTACGCATTCATAGAAATATTTGAAGACGTCCTTTACAATGGTTAATAAAGATCACGTGAAAACGATGTAATCTACAATAGTTTGTTGTGGTTGCTATTGTCCCGAGATATCAATCGATATTATATCGAGTAAAAAAATAAATCGATTCAGAGACATTGATCGAGTTCAAACTCAATGTGTATACTCGATTGTAATGCCATATTAGATTAGTTTTTACCTTGTTCGGAGTATAATGGTAGGATTGGTGGATCTTTGATGCTAGAAACATGACATGTAGTCTCTATTAATCCATCTGCAATATAACAGCTGACTATACTTAATTCACTCATACAAATAACATTTTATCGATCTATTCATCTAACAAAGACACTGTGCAAACTGTATTAATAATGGTTATAACTTAAAGGCTAGTAGGTACTTTACTGACGCTACATTTTGGCGGGCCTGAAAAGCGATACAAGATATATATAATATATATATTTTTTAAAACAACGTCCCTACTAAGTTACTTAATCCTTGTGTCGCGGGGGCTTCACAAACATTTAAATCATATGCACAAAGAACACCCAGACTTGGAACAAGCATCTGTGGATCACACAAATGCTTCCTTATTCACTCTCCTCCCACGGTACCTTATTTTTTAGTACAACATGTAGCCGATGGTACTCAGGGTGAATATAGCTTTCTAATATTGAAAGAATCTTCGGCATCGGCACAGTAGTTTTTGAGTTTATTCATAAATACAAAACTTTCCTCTTTATAATATTAATGTAGATTCAAAATCTGTGTTCCTCCCAAAGAGAAAAATAATTCCTTAATCTCTACTTTAGTTGTGGGTTTTGTAAGATTCACATTTAATAATGAAGTATCCTTGAAAATAATATCTTCAACATTATGTGTTTGAACCTCAAACAGACGTTATCTTCATATTATTATTATTAACTAGCTGTTGCCCGCGGCTTCGCTCGCACGTAAAGTAAAGAGTAAGTAGTATTAAAGGTAGATGTATTCTGGGATTTTCAAAGTAAGGAGAATGTATAAAATTTTTCATCTAATATTATGGCGTTAAAATAATAATAAAAGTAAAGTAAGTAGCAAAAGCATTTGTGTTATGGAATCGGAGACAAAAAAAGTACCATAAACACCCAGACTCAAGACAATGTATAAAAGTGATTTTCTACATGGACCCGTCCGGGGATCGAACCTGGAACCTTAGAGCTGGCGACACCTTAAAAACCGGATTGAACGCCACTCGACCACGGGAGTCGTCATTATAGATTATATATGGTCATTATCTTATCTATTTATCTTTTCATCTGTCTATCTTTGAGAATACTGAACTTCACACATACCAACTATTTCAGCCCTTATTTCACCCCCTTAGAGGGTAGATTTCTAAAATCTACCCTCATAAATACATCTATATTGTATTTCTAAATTTCTATATATATAAGAAATACATCTTATTTATTTCTAACTAATAACCCTTGTATGAAATTGAATGTGTCTATCTTTGAAAACGACACAATTCATATGCCTACAAACTTCCAACCCCTTTTTCACCCTCTTAGGGGGATGATTTTTAAAATCGCTGAAATCGTCATTATTTATTTCTATCCAGAAACCCGTATACGAAATTTCATGTGTCTATCATTGAAAATACCGAACTTCCCATAAAAACTTTCAACCCCTATTTCACCCCCTTAGGGGATAGATTTCCAAAAGAATAGCCTATAGCCTTCCTCAATAAGTGGGCTATCTAACAGTGAAATATTTTTTCAAATCGGACCAGTACTTCCTGAGATTAGCGCGTTCAAACAAACAAACTCTTCAGCTTTATAATATTAATATTAGTATAGATAAATAATTATAGTATCTTAGCCGTGTGCAGCGCCCCTTAGTGAACTCCACTGCGGGTGACGTAACCTACGACAAACTTATTATTTGCGGTTGGTACAGTATTCGGGTCTAGGGATCGAACCGCAAAATTAAGTTTGTTTTTTATTGTATATACTTTTCCGGGATAAAAACTACCCAGTGTGGTGCCCAGGATATTAAAGAACAATTATATCAAGTTTCATCGAAATCGAACCAGTAGTTTTTGCGTGATGCCTGAAAGAGACAGACAGACAGACAAAAATTTTTTTAATCACATTTTTGGGTTCGGTGTCGGTCTAGTAACACACCCCACCATTAATTTTTTTGATATTTTCAATGTACAGAATTTTCACTTCTACAGATTTATTATAAGTATAGATAACTACATTAAATCTTCCAAATGAATAAATTATAAAAGAAAATAAGAAATAAAAAATCTTATTCAGTATTGTTTAAGTATTGTCATACAAAGAACTATAAAATAATACCGTTACACGCAAATAAGTCTCCATACCACAAAACTGGCACTATTGAGTTATACACACAATACATTCAAAACCACCATAACTCTGAACGTACAAACAAAAATCCAACCGAAAACACACCTTGTACAGAATAAAATAAGAGTGTTGATTTAAAGATGTGGGTGTAAGTATAAGTTGGTTATTGAACTAATAGCGTTTTAATAGAGTGAACTAAAATCGTCCTTGCATTGTCCCATTGTTTGCAATGATAGTTACTCAAAAGATTGCATTCAAATTCTATAAGACTCGTTCTTCCCTTGGTTTTTGATATATTGCAAGGTACCAGCTGTTTCTTTTGTGAATCTTACCTATTGTCATGATATGTCTTGTTTTTTTTTAATACTTAAAATACTTATGTCTAATTTATAGGACTATGTGTAGTGAGCCACTGTAATGGGTGTTTGGATTTGGTTATTGATGGATAATGATGAATAGGTACCTATGATTAATGAAGGTCCGAATGACCTTGTCTATGGCATGGAAGGCACGAATAAACCAGGTTTAAAGTTGTACAGATAGCTGGTAGATCTGACGGCCGATGGGGCAGAAAAGTTTTCGAATGGAGACCGTGACCGTACCGGCAAGCGCAGCGTAGGATGTCCACCCACAAGGTGGATAGACGACCTGATAAGGGTGCCAGGGAGCCACTAGGTGCAGGTCGCTTCCAACCGGCTGATCTAGAAATCATTAGGGTAGCCCTATGTCCAGTAGTGGTCATCTTGTGGTTGATATGACAATGCAGGTGTAACTTAACTTCTACAAGCCTGTACGCTCGCATTACTGTTGCCATGACTACAAGTAAGTGCGACAAGGAAAAAAATAAAATTACTTAATAATAAGTTTAAAAATAACATAGAAATGCAAAAATACACACGGATCTACGAAACACCGAGAGCTGAACTCACAAGCATCTAGAAATATCCGCAACATTATTAATTTATTCACATTGAAACAAAAATAAAGTTGTTACTCATAACCTAAGAAAAAACTATACCGATTTGTGTAAAATCTTGATTACAAGATATAGATTATATCTTTCTAATCTATAGCTACATCTTAAAAGACCATGAACTTTAAATCTATACAAATTAGGCATTTATAAGCCAATCATAATAATAGCGAGATTTTTAATAAGATAGGCGCATTCCTTAGAACTTTAATATATGTACCAGACATTTGTGGCACGTCCCTAATAACGAATAAATATTGGCCGAACACTCAAAGTTCTTCTTCTTCTTAATCTTGCGCTCTTGACAGAGCGGTCGTGATCGTCCTGCCCCCTAGCCAAGTGACATTTCTACAAGCGTTAACGATGATAGAAATCGCTTAAATGACATTAAATGTATGAAAGTGACAAGTCTAAGTCACGTGACTTATCGAAAACAAATGTCATTTCCATACATTTAATGTCATTTAAGCGATTTTTATCATCGTTATCGCTTGTAGAAATATCTCTTGGCTAGGGGGGCTGATGTGATGGTAGAGGCAGGGTCAGAAGTAATTCCCCACACGATGTTACATCATCTGTCTCTGCAGGCAGTCATTCTGGTGCACTCATTCAGATGAACACTGCAGATTTGACCTGGTCAGTCCACCTTGTAGGTGACCTGCCGCGTGCTGTTCCGCCTTCCACTGCGCCCTGGACGACGAGCCGCTCTATAGACTTGCTGTCTCGTCTAGAAACGTGGCCAAAGAAAGCCAGCCACTCAAAGTTAAGACCTAGTTAGTTAATTCTCATGTGTCTGTAATTTTAAGGGAAGACATTTTGAATTTTTCGTTGGTTATACTTTCAATTAAAATAATATATGAGTCACGGTTGACACTTATATGAAAGTTAAACAGTTGCCGTCTTTTGAACTTATCGATATAATTAAATGCTAATCAAAAGAAGCCGATATTGACGCATGTTTAAAATTTGACGATTATTTAAAACATATATTTGAGAAGAAAGAAATATATTTGATTGTATGAGTTTTTCTATTTTCATAAATCATATCTATAAGCAGGCAGTGTGAATAAAATGAATATACGATTAGATTGATAGTGTTTGAATATCTATCTCCATAACTTGACATAAATGTGAAATACATCGACAGCATTTCTTTGTTTGGATAGTGGTTTATTTTTAAAGGTCTTTTACGTTGTGTTCGAAACTTTAATATTGAAAGATAAGCGATTTTAATAAACAATAATACCCTCTGCTTTTCCGTTGTAGATAGATTATGCTGCTACAGCATAGCTAGGTAGATTTAATGGAGAATAATGGTTGAGCTGACCAGCGTGTCCTGCCGCCTGTACATGCGAGGACCTGTATAACGCCACTGAGAATGCTGTCCGCGTGGCTGAGTACTGGTCCGTAAAAGTTTGACTTTGCCATTGATCGACACGCTAAGAAGTAGAAGAATGGTACAATCAAGTTTACAGCCTCATCCCCTTCTGTCATTGAAACTAGCAGATTTTTAAAACGTCCTTTAAAAAATATTAATAATAATATAATACCGGCCTATAAATTTCCACTGCTGGGAACAGGCCTCTTCTTATATACTTAGAGAAGGAAGAGCATTGATCCAGATTAAATTTTTTGGAATCCAGGTTTCCTCACGATGTTTTCCTTCACTGATGGCCAATGAACGCCTTAGAATAAGCCACATTGGTACTTGCCCGTAGCGGTTTCAGCCCCGCAACCTTGTGCAAGAAAATTCGTTCATTGAACCGCTAGGCCACCAGGACGATTATAAAAATACATTTATAATAAAATAAAAACACACCATACAATTCAATTATCCTCTAACTTCTAATCCTAATTGAGATCACTAACCCTTATAATCGAATTAATATATCATCCTTATCAGAATCGCAATAAGGGTCATAATGGTATGTATTTCCTGTCGGTACGTATCGTGACTACAAGCATTACTTTACAGTGATTTAACGTTAAGATCTAACGTTAAACGCTAGTTAACGATGTTACACACAACACCATGTCATTCAATAACATAGCACGCGACATAGTTCGTACATGTATTAGGGATCAACCGGTAAATGGTTAAAACCTTACATAGAATGTAGGCAAGAAAAAGAAAAATGAAATCTCAACAGTTATGATGAGGAAACATAATGGCTAAAACTAAATTGTAATAAAAAAAAAATTGCGTGGAGTCCCTCCGCGCGGAAAAAGTGAAACTTCGTAATATGGACATGAAAATAGCATTAAAAGAAACTTCAAGCCTCAGTTTTTACAAGATTCAGCCAAATTAAAAATTTTATTACGGTAAAAAGGAACAACAATTGAATTTGATTACGACTTTTATTTTTGAAAGTGTGGCGAAGTGATTGTGAATGCATTCACAAGATATTGCGCGAAGTTTTCCCACAATTCCGATGTATTCAGTGCATAAAAGGATCTTACTTAATCTCAGATCAAAAATCAAGTAATTAAAACGAACAATAAGGTTTTATGGTACATTTTTAACAGAATTAATGTGCCGAAGTAATTTCTTTATATTTTATTCTGATCTTTGTGGGGTTTTTTTTATTATTCTGTATTCGTTGTGGAAGTGCGAAAAGGTTTAAATTTGATAACATCTAAGTTTACTTTGATTGAACATATCAAACAGTTTATGATGGGAACATGGAGTTTAGATAATTAAATTCAATTTAACTAACTAATCTTAATTTTATGCTTTCAAATTTTCACTAAGAAATATAATTTAAGGAATTATTTTTATTAGTTTAAAAAAGATAAGTACATTTAACTCAAAAACAGTATTTTGGTATGAAGGTTATAGTATTTTTTTGCATGTCAAAACTTTTATTATTTCGAAAAATATTTTTTTCAGTGCGAGGATGTTTTTAAGGTAATGCAGTTAAAAACATTTTTTTTTTCGAAAACGCGCTGAATACTAATAACTTAAAAATTTAAAAATAAATACATACGGACCCACTTCTTAAATAGACAATTCGACTGGCCATGCCTGTGGTACAAATCAGTCACACAAATTGATACAGTTTTTATTATAGATTTTTTTTAACGGTCAAATGTAACGTTATTTCTAAATACACTCGTATTTTCTTGTTTATTGCTACATATTGTGTGAAGCGGAATTAATTGATAAATTCCGTTTAAAACATCGTTTATTACGATATAAGTATTTTAACAACAGAGATATAAAAAAATACCAAGTTTTTTGGAAAATTTGTATAGTATACTACACCAGGAGTCAGAGGATCAGGTATAAGATAATCAAGCCATGCTTATGTCTTTTCTGGACTCTTAAAAGGGAACTATGCTTGATATCCAGTTTAAGATCTTACTTATAAACACTTATATTTGAGCACTTTTGATAACTCCTTACATAAAACTAATTAAATTTATTTCGATTAGTACTGAATAAATAGTACTAATCAGGTTTTATTCTATACCACAACTCCACAGTGTTGTGAAAAAACCTCTCCCTCTCTTACCATGGGTGTCGTAATAAGCGACTAAGCGAATATAATCTAGGAGAATGGGCAGCAGTGTTCTCCTAAAGAACTGAAAGTAAACTGCGGTCAGTGGTGGTGTTGGCACGCCACAGTCCACACAGTCCCCAGTAGGACCGATGACCTGATAAGGGTAGCTTGCGGGATGACTGGGGAAGACGGTGGACCGGGTGTTGTGGCGCAACTTGGGAGAGGCCTATGTCCAGCAGTGGACCGAGATTTGATCGATTGACTCAAAAGTACATAAATGCCTTGAAACTATATCTATATATAAAATTCCCGTTTCCCGGTGTATGTTATCGAAGTCCTTCGAAATGGTGTCACCGATTTTTATGCAATTAGTGTATATTTGGTAGTTCTAAGAGTAGGTCCTTTTGAGATACTATTTTTATACCCTTAGGTGATAAGGGTGGCCCTCTACAGAATATGGCATAACGACGTTTGCCGGGTCAGCTAGTATAATGTAATAATAACTAAACAAAGAATCTATTACAAATAATAATAATTCCCTCAAAACGATTAACAGTCACTTTATTTAACGTAATATTAAAATATATTCGTAGTCGATCGATTTGTCTCATGTTACATACATTAGACTGGAAATATATGCATTTTAAACGTTTTTTTCATTCAAGACATACTGGTTATTAAGGCCTGCGTTTAAAAATAACCTTATCTGATCTACATATAATTCTTAAAACAAGTAAGGTTAACTAAAGGTTTTCTCTTAGAAATCTGAGTACCTGACCTAGGTAGTATAATGTACCACACAGGAGTAGTAACTCTTTTTCATTTGAAAGCGCCTTTATCTCGATGAAGTAAGGTTGAATTCTCTAAATCGATGTTGTCTTTACTGTGTGGTAGAGCGTACATGTATTTCAAGAACTTCTATGTGAACTGGTGTCATAGCCATAAACGGTTGTAACTATTTTACCATACTGAAGTTCGCGGTAAGCTCATTCATAGCGGTCTTGCTATATGGTCTGCTTGTCCTGATTATATGTTCAGATTTTACACTATAAAAAAACTATGTATTTTAGTCTAGTCTAGTGTTGAACTGTTTAAAAAGTTGCTTTATTTTCGAACTGTTAAAACTATAATTAAATTACGTCACCGGAATTAACGCACACACATGCGTTTACCTTTTAAGGTTTGACGGCAAGAGTCAGCTTGCGACCACGGCCAGTGCACTTGGTAAATGAATGGTTATGAATGTGATAGTTTAAAAGTATGTGTTAAACAATACTCTCCGTCTACACAGCTATGTCAGTACTAAATATATTATTTTGATGGAGAACAATTTTACCCTGTGAAGATTAGCTTTTGCTCGCAGCTCCGCCCGCGCGGGAGTCGTTTATCGCGACAAAGAGTAGCCGTAATTGAGGAAGGTATAGGCTATCTGACACTGAAAGAATTTTTCAAATCGGTCCAGCAGTTCCTGAGATTAGCGCGTTTAAACAAACAAACTTTTCAGCATCATAATATTAAATATATTAAAATAATAGGTACTTACCCGCCATTTCCTAAAAACGTAACCTACCTCTATATTGGTCTTCGGTCAAATTTGGTCTCCAGTTGGTTAGAGGTCTGTCCAAGGCTTTCTATTTTGTCTTCTGGGTTTCATTCTCCATACTAGCTGCGTCACGCGGTGTTACTCGCCGTTTATTAAACAACTTAATTTTTCCGGGGTAAAAAGTAGAGGTGTTGGTAATCCAGAGTTTCAACCTCCGTACCAAATGTTATTAAAATTGGTTGAGCAGTTTGAACGTGTAGAGGTAACAAACAATCACACTCACCAAATTTAATCTTAATAATATTGGTATATTTTCTATCAGAGTGGTTTCAGCTCACAAAATATACAATATACCTATATCAGAATTCGCTTGCACGTGTTTTGAATTTCACATTGAATGACTATTCTACATTCAAGAATGATAGTTTGTGAACCTTTCATTGTAGTTACTCAAATACTTCATATCACAGCCATGTCACTGCTGGACGCCAATCAAAACAGTATGGCATGGAACTGTCAAAAATTCCCATTGTAGTTGCGATTTCCTTTTCATAATCTAGTACCTATTCTTAAAGCCTCCAAAATTATTAACGAAAGGTTTTTTGCGTAACTCAGGTAACTGTCAGCACGTGATACAAAGATTTCGCTCCCACGCTCTTTGCGCAAGCGCAAGAAAAGATTTTTTTTAGATAATCCTTAAGAAAAAATTGCAAATACGACCTGAACACGTGTGCGAACCTTGGGAATCAGCTGATTTGATCCCAATATTGGTAAAAGTCAAAATACACTTTAAACATATGATCATAAAGTTGAAGGTCCTGTATCTCTTGTGGGTATCTTAATGCTTAAGCTTAAGCAATGCAATGTAAAAATATTACTTCAAGTTTCGATCGTATAAACTTTTAAACAAGCAAGTAAATGCACGTGCAAATGTAATATGTCCACATGATATAAAAGCACATATTATTACATATATATTGCAAAAGCCTTATATGCTACTCTACTACATAAAGCAAAAATGAAAATAACATTTTGACTACGTAATATTATTTCCAATGGATTTTTAACCCACTTCAAAACAAAGTGGATGTCCTCAAATCGTTTGCATATCTACATCTTTGAATCACAGGCAGGTATTATTATTTACTCGATAAAAGCCTCGTATGAGGAAGGAAGCGAAAAACTGTTCATATCTTTCCCAAATCAAATGTATAAGCCGACCTAACGACACATTAACACGAACCAAATCTATAAATATAAATGTTGCAAATGATATCGAAACTGGAATCTCGACTCGATTATTAAATCGATATTAAGTTGAAATCGAATCGATTAGATCGCTCGTGATATAATGCAGGCGGGAGTTAATCGTTATCGAGACTCTCGTTAATGAAAGAAAAATTTAATGAGTACTGGTGGGAAGTGGTCTAGAATTTATAAAAAGGTTTTAATCTTGCGTCACAGCAGCTGTCTTCGTAGATGAGAAGCGAGTTAGGTGAAGCAGGAAGTGGTGGAAAAGGTTAAACTTCTCTTCATCTTTTGATCATGGCTTCGCTGTGAGTATCGGTTATCATAGTAGTAGCAGTAGCCTTTCTTGGGATCAAGGCTTACCGCAAAGCAAGTTTCATCGAAATGGGTTGTGTTGTTTTTTTTTTTTAAATACATTTAATGTCATTTGAGCGATTTCTGTCGGCGTTGGCGCTTGTGGGGGTGTGCCTTGTCTAGGGGGCAGGGTGCTGTCAATATGAAATGTATGACGTTCAAAAAGTGCTACTTAGTAGCATATTTTGAATAAACAATTTTAATTTTGATGATTTTGTCTTCAATTAAATGACGTATTAAAAAAATATATATATATTCGTGTTAGGGCTACTAGGGTACTATTTAATTAAGTTTAGGGGCAAAAAATGGAGTGTAAATCAAAAAAAATACTTACCTATAACGGGATACCAGAACCATCTTATTTATTTTTTTATCTTTAAGTTATTATACTTTTTTATAATTTGTTTGGTATGGTTACTAGTGAACATCATAAATTAGTCGTTGCTAAGTTTCACAAACACTCGCAGATGTTCATTTACATTGTAAACAGATAAAGATCAAAATGAGCAAAATGTTTTGGAATTTGCTTGACAACAGACATAAATTGTTACAGTCATTGACAACATTAATCAAGTAGTATTTTTATATCACCATGAACAATGTCTGACATTCCAATCTAGTTTTAACTACAAGTAAGTACCTATCTGTTCTTTAGAAAATATTGTAGACATTCTAGAACAAAAAAACATTTATTTTTTCCTAAAAAGCTGCTGAACAGTAGATAAGATTGAAAAGAAAGAAACAAATACCTTTTATTTAATATCTTGGGTCATCTCACACACGGCCATCTGATCCCAAACTAGTCAGGACCGGTATCATGGCAACCAGACAACTGATAAAAACACAAATATATTTCTAAATACCGTTCTATAAGTAAGTATTATAGATAAATTATATCAATACACAAAAAAAATTATCATGGTCATCACACAAAGATTTGTTTAGGATGGGAATCGAAATCAGGACCTCCGGTTTCGCAGTCAGGGTCTACCACCTACCAAAAGGTCAGTGAATCTGGAAAGTTTTGTGATGAACTGGCCTCGATAGCGACAAGTGGTAGAACTGATCCTGGGACATTTTTGGCTACTTATTATTATGATAATAGTCTACACTGACCCCAATACTGCAATGAAGCGCCAATTAATTTTAAAATGTTCCTTTCTGTCACTACATTACACCTTAAAGTGACAGAGACAGCATTACACTTAACGGGACCTTGAAACTGATTGGCGTTTCAGTATCCAGCCATAAGTATGTTCAAAGTAGTGTTAGTCCAAATGTCGTTTCCCTACAGTCTAACTACACAACAAACAACTTTTCATATTGAGACTAAAACTTTTGGTCCAAAGCAACTGAAGTGAACCTCTTAGTTAACTGTATTACAGAGACTTCCGTAACTAAACTTACTACTTTAACTTAACCTGTTACCTGTTGCTACCGAAAACTGTTATTATTAACCCATGTAATGTTTTTGTCGCCTCTTGTGATCAATAGATATTTTAACCTACTAGTGGTCGCCCAATGGTCGAAATTCGACCTTATAATATAAATTTAAATTGTGAGTGACTTAATATACATTATTAAAATATAATATTCAAACATTATTAAGGTTCTACTGTCGAAAACTAAACTACTATAACCACACATTTGACCAAGACTGTTATTTGCCAATTTATTTTTTGAACAAATTATATGAAATTAAAAGGAAGTAAAATAAAGAATATCTATTTAAAAAATGTTTATTAAAAGAAAACATGCTATAAGAGGAAAATACTATCCATTTAGAGCATATTTTATCGCATATTGCAAACTTCTCTGCAAACAATGTTTTTTGTAAAACCTCTTTTATCGTTTGCTAAATGTCCTTGGCCGTTATATTCGGATATATAAAAACTTAAACCACTTATTTATGTCAATGTCAGTAAGCAGTCAATGAAAAACAAAACAAACATGTGTGTGTGAAATGCATGGTAGTGTGGGTAATGTTTTATTTATTGATTTAATGTACTTTATAAGCATTATTATTGAAAAATATTAGCGTTCTCCACTTCTCCTACACATAAACTATAAGTGTGCCAAATTTTATGCTCCTGCGTCCGCGCAATTTTCGTAAAAAGGGGTCCAAAGTTTTGGCATCACGTATTAATATATAGATACTTTTAGTTACTCAAGATACCATTGAAAGGAAATGTCTTGTGAACTTTGGATTTGATAAACCTGAAATCTCTTTACTCCTTGACTATATGAAGATGGCTTGATTTTGCAGTGGGGAAGTCGCAAACCGGTGCCTTTAACTGCTACTATCTACGTACTTTTAATAACATATAGTACCTAATTTGAAATTGTAAATATTTCGTTTGTTTCAACGCGATAATCTCTGGAGCTAATGGATTCGAAAAAAATCTTGTGTTTATGACTGCCTGATTTACGAATAGTATAGGCTTATTTTTATTTAAGTAAAATAATTAGGGTCCCGTGAATAGCGTTGAAAATCTATGAGACTAAAACAAGCGAACTATTTAGCGAGCTAAATATAAATCAAGTGAAATTCGCTTAAGTAAGTAATTTTAATAAAATTACGTCACGGGAATTAACGCGAACTCATGCATTTACCTTTTAAGGCTTGACGTTTCGGCCGGGTTACACTGAAACGGGTCTGCTTGCGACCACGGCCAGTGTAACCCGGCCGAAACGTCAAGCCTTAAAAGGTAAATGCATGAGTTCGCGTTAATTCCCGTGACGTAAATCATGCAACGCGATAGTTTTAAAGTTTATAAGTAAGTAATTTATTGAAATTGTTTTTACCATTTCACACATATACTCTTTTCAACTACCTGCCAAGATAAATGATGATATCATTTGTCAATTAACTTCAGGTTTTAATTTAGAGTCTTACCATCAAACTGTCTTTTTATCAGACCAAGTAGTAATCAAACCATCTGACAAGATGTCAACAGTATTGCCATCAATTTATTCAGAATTTTATCTACAACAATTTTTACGTAAGTACATATACATAAATCTTCGTAGACAAACTGAATAAACATGAAACCACAAAAGATTCTTTCAACAGCACATAGAACCTAACAATCAGGCGATTCTTTTTTTTGTCACTTTATCTAGAAAGAGATAGATATATTCCTAAACTGTTAGACAGAGATAGAAGAATGATCGATTTAAGTGATGCAGCTGCTGTATTCGCCAGGTAGCTGGCCTTCAGAATCTAAGCCTATTTATTTTTTGAGGAGTTTTTTAGATAAATAAATTCGGAATACTTATGATAATATTGGGAAAGGGTAAGACGGTAAACGACAGTTTAGACGGCAGATGTTCATACTTTTGAAGCTATGAGATATAATAACGATGTCTTTGGCGATGATGTCTCACAAGACATCCCACTTTTCTACATATTTCTGTTTTTATAAGTTGATATAAATAAAGAATATACCAACATTAGCTCTAGATTTTAAAAAGTACAGATTTCTCCACCACCAGTAACCTTACCCTCTAAAAAGACCGATTTTTTATTGGTTATTTTTAACTAAGCTTTTCATCAGATTTTAACCTAACCATACCAAACAATAATAATAATGATTTATGTTTTGTGACGATAAAATAAGAAACTTAAATTACAATTTAAAAAACAAAATAATGCATAACCATGTCAAAACAGCTCGACAGATATTATCAAGTATACTGCTAATGTTAGACGTAAAAAAATACAATATCAATTGCTAATGTTGTATCTAAATCATAAAATCAATCGAGTAACGATTACAAATCGATACAAGTCGAAATAAATTAAAATCATTAGTGAATTAAACAGTATCAATAAGTGTCTGAAATTAGACCATGGGAACAACTTATAAAAGGAATAATCACAATAAATGATTGATAACGTGAAAGTAGAAATCATAGGAGATCAATCGAAGACACTTTCTATGTCAGATCATCAGTCAACTACAAAAGCAATTGCTTTAAACGGACCAATTGTTGCCATACATTCATCGCGACAATTGCAAATGGCCACCTCAAGAAATAAATCAAGCTGTCCGTCTTAGTAGCGTTATAAGTCATATTCCTTATCACGCTATTGTGCGGAAGTTAAGAATTCAAACACCATCGACCAATCACGTCGGACCATCTGCCGCGAACGGCGCGTGCGCCGATCTTTGATCGATCGCGGACTTTTGCGCGTGTGTGCGTGTTCCTTACACCATTTTTTTCGTGTGTGAGCACAAATCTATCCCTTTGTGTGAGCGTTTCTAAGATTTGGCAGATGGCACGTGCTCGTCTATGTTTCTTTCCGTACATCTGTCGTTTCTTCGACCATTTTTTCCTTAATCTTTAGTATTTTTTGTGATTTTCTTCGCGGCATGTGTCGTTGATTCTGGGATGCAAATATGACGTTTTTGGATGGAAAAAACACGTCGGATTTAATTCGGGTATGGAGCACATGGTGTTTGAAAAAATAAATCGTTCGGCACAAGTGCTTTGTTATGCCAGTCGCCATCTGCTTGCACTTTATTGTTAAGTTCTCTGATAAACATTGATTCCTTAGAAGGTAGATCAAGTAATCGGACACAGACTAAAACAGGTAAGAGAATAAGGTACTGAGGGTCTTACATCAAAAATAATAAAGGTACAATGCAAGTGCTTTTTTAACGCAATGTGACCTTTCAAGGAGACTGAGCGTCGAATAAAAGAAAGACTCCAAGGTTAAAAAGCTTTGCAAATGATGTAAGCTTTTTGAAGACTTCTTGTTATGTTTATTTGTATCAAAGATAGCACAGGATATACAAGATCTAGTTGTGACTGGTTTGCGGTCCATCTGCCACGGTAACCTATTTCCTATGTCTAGAGGCTGAACAGATGTTGGTTGAGCCCGCACTGCAAGGACGCATGCGCATTCCGTGGATCGCATAAATGTAGGCAACGTTGTTATTAACTGGCGGAAATGTAGGTAGTTGTGGAGCATGCGGGCTCCCGTAGATTTTTTTAAATATCAAATATGAGACTAGTTACATTTTGAGTGTTTAAATATGTAGGTATGATAAGCAAATACGGTAAAGTAAAGTTAATCAAAATCTTTGGTTTATTGAATTAAGCAAGTTGTAAATAATAATGTGTGTGAATTTAATTCCATAAATTCATAGGAGACTATTAAATAATCAGAAGATGTTATTGTATAATCCACTAGCCTGTTAAACCAAAAACACAGGAAATACGTACAAGCACTTAGACTACAGCGGAAGTGAGTCCCACCCCCACCCCTTATGAAATCTGACCCCAAGGTCATAATGCACCTTCCTAACTACCTGAACGAACAGGAAGTGACACAAAGCATTGCGCAAATACCCGCCGAATCTCATCTGCTCACATCCGCCGGATACGGAACCGCCTGAGCGCTGAAGCTCGCAAAAACTGAGCTGCGCAGGCGCAGGTTGTTCTCCCTCTTTGTTTATGGTCTTGAATGTACTCGTTGAGTAAAATTGCAGGTGATGTTTTGCGGACATGTTTGTTTTATGAAATTATTTAAGTTTTTTTGTAATTTAAATGATAATTTGAGACATTGAAGATGTTCCATTTTTATAGGGACTTAAGTTTCGTATCAGTTTTTTTTGAGTTCAGTGTTTCGATATCTTAAGTCGGACGCACCTTCACTCCTTTTTATTTTACAAATACTCTTCGTTTGTTTTGGTTTTTCAACAGAAAATAATCTACATTTACGTAAAAGTAACCAGTCATAGCAAATAAAAACCTGTTGGGAACAGCTGTGTACTTTGTGGATCAGACTCATGTATCTACTGACACCACTAACGTGTAATTGGCGAGTAAAACCCACAATTAATATCGATTAATGAAAACGAATGTCCCGCTGGGCACAACACTAAATACGAAACATCCAGGGGTACAAACTTGACATAACCAAATGTCAAAAACATTAACTATGCTATTTATATGGACCGCAATGTCACCACAACTAAAAACTTCGGTCGTTTACATTTAAATGTAAGTTTTATAAAGGACTGTACCTACAGTAAACATCTAAAATTATGTGGTCATGGTTCCGCATATGTAAATACACAGAATTTTATTAAAAAAAAAATAGTTTTAAAAATCAAGAGAAAATTTTGAGGGGGAAATTAAGTCTGAGGCAGCGACCTCTGTAGTTTTAGAAAAATTAGTGATGCGTTGCACGGGTTGAGTCCTGTCGGAGGTTCAGACTTTAACTTTCTATTTGTAATTTATTTATTTAAAAATCAGATACATTTAATTTTATTTCATCATCATCACGCATACCTATTCTGAAACAGTAGCTTACCTAGGTATAAAATAGGTAAGTTTTACGGCCAGTTTCTCTTCAATTGAATGAATAAATCGTCTCAATAAGTGTTCGGTCGAGCAGTGACAGTCGCTGTCACACGATTGGTTGATAGGAGTTTGCGACGTTCTCAAGTTCAAATTATCAATTCAGAAACCGGCTTAATGACCGAATAGCCTCTGTCACTTTAAGGTGTGTAGTAGCGACAGCTGACGTTTTAGTATTCCGGGGTAAGTGTTGAAATTGCTTGTTAGCAATTATTATTTAAAAATGCACCATGACACATGTGGAAAAGCTTATGCTTTCAACCCACGCCGAGGGCGCGACGTGGGGATATGTCGGACTTTCACCGACCAAAAACACCCCGGTCCCGTCTCTGCCTTGGCCGAAAATTATTAAAGAATCTTTAATAATTTTCACATAGATATCAAATTGGCTAAATTTGTAAGCGTATTGGCAGAAATAATAATAGCTAGGTCGAACTTTAAATAGCAGGGAATGCGCGAGTGATCCCACGACTCCGGCCAAGGCAGAGACGGGACCGGGGTGTTTTTGGTCGGTGAAAGTCCGACATATCCCCACGTCGCGCCCTCGGCGTGGGTTGAAAGCATAAGCTTTTCCACATGTGTCATGGTGCATTTTTAAAAGGCCTATGCTATGGATTATGATAGGCTGAAATGATTGATTAAATTACAAGGTTTTCCTATTTGAGTAGAGATCCCTAAAAAAATAAATGCGATCGTCTTGCGGTAATGATGGCCGGTGGGCACGCGCTGGTAGCCATATAAGGGTGGACGAGACATCGTAAATGTTCGACACCTAATTCTCATATTGAGAGTACTTACCGAATGGGGAGGGAACGTTTAGATCCTTGATGTCATTAGTACAGAGATTTTCTGGATATTGTGGGTTCATAAAGCTGGGGTCTTATCCAATAAGTTCGGTTATCTTGCTGTTACGTGCAGGGTTATGGCAAGCTTCATCTCTTTCCACTTACTATACTTTTAAGTAAAAAATGGCCTAAAACGTATAGTAACACTACCCGGTGACTGTCAGAACACAAAAAGATTTGGCGACCCAGGATTCTTGAACGATAATCTGCGTCATGCCACGTTATGTTTTGATTGGACTTAGAGAATAAGCCCCCAGTACATTTGTTTTACAAGTTTGCGCTTATTTGTAGATAACAAAAAATAAATTCATGTATTATCATGTATTTATAAGTTATACCTACATGATATCAATTTATACCAGACATGGGAATATCCGTTAACACCTAAGTAAACATAAGATCAAATATTACCGACGCTTCTTGTTAATACAACGAATAATTCGGCAAACATCATAGAAACAAAAACTGAGCAAAACAATAGCAATAAAAAGAATTTTAACAAAACAATCGTGACATCCTCACTTTATAAATATCGTTCTAAAATTAAATGTTTAAATCGCTGTCATCGCCGCCGCCGATTTGAAAAAAGAACGGACGGAAGTACAGGTGATTGTTTTTTTTTTCTTAAATGAAGTTACACACAGAACAGACATATTGGTGGTCAGCCGATTACTCGACTAAATCTAAAAGCGACAAAATCGACTATGACGATCAACGATGAGAATATTCAAAATAGAAGTCTACAGGTTTTTTCGTATTGAACTCAATAGCAGAGTACGTGACAGAGTTCAGGTTAATTTGACTAAATTGAGTAGTGTGATTTTTTATTCTCATTTTTTGGGATTCGAGGGTTTTTGTTAAAATTACACGATTTTATGCACGCGGTAGGTGGTGTTTCTATTCAAATTTTAACTCTCTAGGCTATGAGTCAAATTACACGTTGGATTTAATTCGAGAAATAAACGTAATAAGATTCTTTGTTAAGAAAAAATGGGGCATCGCGTTATGATGTCTATAATGATCAATAACCCTTCATCGATCGTGATGCAACGTAGTGGATAAAAAAACAAATTACTGCGTCGTGATTCTACCACTTAATAATCATAGTATACACGGTATCTCACGACTACTTTAAAAATAAAAAATGTAGGGTGGAGGAACCAGTTGTAAGCATCTTCATTGTTTAATATGTTTTGAACGTGAATGCCTCAGCACTTATGAGTTGATTTCTTTACGGAGCTACTTTTGTTATAAAATAAAAAAAACTTAACATTAGTCGATTGATATGTAAGTTACTTATTTAAAAAAATCAGCATGATTATTTGAGATACTTATAAAAGACTAGAATATTCCTTATTTGAATATTTTTCCTCAGCTATAAATAAAAGTCTGACCGCTACCATTCCCCATGAATGGCCATCAACTGACCAATCAGCCTTTCTCATGAGAATATCGGGCAAACGATAGGTCCGTTCGAAAAAAGAACGCTGTGATTTTTTTATTGAAAGCTGCGAACGGCTGTAGCAGGTGTAATCCACAATGAGGATTTGAAAAAAGAGTTTGGAACAGAAGGCCTTTTTCCCACGCCCCTATCGATATTTTAAGTTTCGAACGTAGTAAGTATTTTAATTTTGGAATCGTGTATATTTCTTACGTTAACATCTAAGATCTTGATTCAGTTTGAAATATAATGAATTAAAAAATTAATAGTACTTAAGCAGAGTGTAGAGTGAAATAAGTAATTGGCAAATAAGCAGGTCTGTAATTCTTATTCAATAAAATGTCAAGGACGAAACCTTTTTAAGGATATGGTTACAAAAAAAACTAAATTTTCTCACATAAAACGAATAGTGAACAGAATAAAATATCACAAAACATAAGAAGCTTAATTATACAGCAATTTTAAAAGTGGAACAAATTTGTCAATGTTGCCAACATCCCGTTATTTTGTCGCCAGTGCTGCCTTATATTTCGCAAAACAAATATTATTAAATAAAAATGTCATTTGCACATACAACGGTGAAACAGTTGGTGTTTACATTCCAATGCGAATTCGTAAAGTGATCGTCAATTTCTGGCCGTCTGTTACACTGTAATGTAATATAATTATATTATTAATTTATAATTAAAGCTGACCTTATATTGAAGTGAATAGAATTCAATTTGTGGGCGTTTAAGTTATGTGATAAAATAAATGTTTGTTGGCCAAATTTAATTGAGAACACCTAACTAAGCAAAGGATTATTGTAAAAACACCTGTATTGTATACTCATGTTTTAAAAATAAATGTCTTTGTCTTGGTCTAAGTATTTTCAGGACATACATACTTTTCTATAGCTAGTGTGGTCGAGGCCAGCTTGATCGAGGGTCTGGGAAGGAGGGAGAGAAATGACCCTTTACCAGGATTTACTTGAATCAAAAGATGAATGAATTTCTGTCTTACATACCACCCTAAACTATTAGAAACAGTTCCATGACTGCCCTCTTCTTCTGCCTAGCCTTTTCCCAAGCTGGGTTGGGGCTTACAATCTTACCGGATTTAGCTGAATACTATATTGCCAGTCCCATAACTGCCCAGATCAAATTAATTAATCGATATTATTGTACGGTGTAAATGGCTGCCACAGGAGCTTCAAAACGACATCTTGAACATAAAAAGCCAGGCCCTGACATTTGGTTAGCGCTGTAACTTAAGAAAAACCAACAAGACCGGTGCTCTATTGCACTTCGCCGTTATGTAAGCTCATTGTTTCAATTATCATTCACTAAGCTATAACTACTATAATAATAAGGATACTAAGTAAAACGAGCAAACTTGATAAACACATATTTGAACCAACATTCGAAGTTAGAACGTATCCATAGCTGGCTCTCCTAGCTTTGGTTCTTTGTACTTAGTTTGTAAACAGCAATGAATATTGATCTATGACCAATGTTTTGTGTTGCGGAGTGAAGTAGTGTGACAATAATAGTCAATTTTGTTAAATAAACAAGCTTGGACGGTAATTTATTTTAATGTTTGACAATTAAAAATAGGGTATAGGACGATTATGTTTCAATAATCATCAGTATTCGAAAGATGTTAAATCAATGAGAATAGGTAAGTAGGTACTAAGTTTGTTATTTATCAGTGATCAGATAAAAGTTTTTTTTTAAAGCTTACTAGTAATGTGGGTCGCACATTACTAGTATTCTTCTTAACCTCGCGTACTAAGCTAAAAGCTTGTGTTACGAGTGGGTTCACGTCGGTAGTGCAAGTGATGGGATTCGAACCGGCAACCACACGATCGCAAGTCCGACGCTCTAACTATTGGGCTACCGGCGCTTCGAATATCAAAAGAGAGATATCGATCTACCAAATAATGTCTATACCTAAATAATAAATAAGTACTCATAAACATTATATTACAGTAAGGCAACAATTAATTAGTTTTAAATTAAATATAGAGTGTATTAAATTATATAAATTACCACAACAGAAGTCTCAAGGTCTCAAGGTCATAAAACAGTACATTACCTCTCGATCCCTCGCGCTTCGATAACTTCGATAACACATCGATACATTTACATCGTGGTACCTCCATCGATAAGTTATTGCGTAAAATATCCATAGTTAACAGTACAACACTTTATTAGTGTTATTACAACTAAATTATGCGGCCTACAGCGAAATGTTCATCTCTCTCCAAGGATAAGGCTGCCCGTTATTAAAATATACCTTGGACACCAATGTACAATAATATCAGAAGTTCTACTCCACACTAGTTTAATACAGATATAATACCTACTGCACTCCGAGACTAAACTTATTAAGCTCATAATTATTATACTTCGGTACTTATACAATAAAGAATCATTCGGTAGTCATTCGGTACTTATAAAATAAAGAACTGTTGTAACTTCGGGTAAATCTCAGACGCGCTTAAAAAAAAAGAGAAATTTAATTGAAAACCTTACGTAAATTACCGACAGTGTCAAATAATTAAGGGTAGTTTTTTTCCAACCCCAGTTAATTCATTTTCTAAACGACGGTAAAAGATTTTTTGATATTTGATACAATATCTTCTCCATAATATTTGATTGATTCACTAGTACCCATTTTGTACTTCTGATATTTTCTATATTACTTATGTAGTACGGATACATTTTGATCTAAAAATTACGTATATCAATATATTGTGTTAATAATATAGCTGTTATAAACAAGTAGTTTACAATGTTCGCGACAACAGCGCCATCTGCCGGCGTCCCGTTACTCTCAGGGACAGCGCATGCGCAGCTCGAGTGAAAACACATGATGGATACTTTTACTAGTAAAGTTTTTATAATAACTTATTCTTGCTTCAAAATAAAACTTGTAATTAATTACTTTTGTATAAAAATAAGTCTTTAATCAAGACTGTCACTTCAATTATAAAATGTAGAATGCAGGTAGTTTGTCATTAAATATGTCGTTAAATAAAAATGTAGTTAATAGAGGTGTTTAAATAAATTAGGTGAAAGGTTGTCGACAACCCTTATAATAATTGCAATATTTTAAAACCTGTTCCACCTTTATTTTTCTTTGCAAAACTATTTTAAACCGCTTACGTTAAACATAATTGGGAATAGGTATACCTACGGTAATTATATTCAAAATCAAATATTAAAATAAAAATAATGTAAAGAAAAACAGAGTATATTACCGACTCTATTTTAAGACAGCTTTCATATTCTCTACAATTGTTTTTGGTGTTTATATTTCTTGAAAAATAAAACTGTTATCATAGCAGCTCAACGTAATGTATGATAGCAACAACTAAAGAGTTGATCAGGAAGTTTTGATCCTAAACTGTCTTCCTGTGGTGCAAAGACTTACCTTTATTTTCACGCTCCATTGTGTATATGATTACACGCCTCGTTAAAGGAACTCAGTTTGTCCCAACATCCCACCAAGTTTAATCCCCCTTAAACCTAATCAGAAAAAAAAAACTTTTTCCACATTTTTTACGACACGATAATTTAGCCATTCTAAATTGATTACGAATTCTGTAGGAGGCATATATTCAAGGACCCAAAAGACCTCAAGGAAAGGTTCAATAAATTTAAAAAAGATCCCATTTACCCGTCTCTCACGGACGACAGGAAGCAGAGTAATACGTCTAAATCCAATTCAATTAAATTCAATAACATTATTTGATGTATCAATAAAACCAATAATATTTCCTGTCCGAATAAAAGGTTGGTAATGGCGGCTTTTGGCAACCGTCGTAAAATCGCAGGAAACCAAACTCGAATGAGACAACTTCCTCTGTACAATCGTTCTCGTATTGTTACTAATTGCAGAATGAAATAGTTCATCTAAATTAAATTGTGATATGAAGATTGTATATTATATTCATTATCCGTTTTCTGATCAATAACAAAAAAACCGGGCAAGCGCAAATCGGACTCGTCCACCGAGGGTTCCGTACAACAGTAATTTTATCATGTTTTAATGACATATGTATAGTTTTTAGAGTTTTCCCTGTACTTGCATTATATAACGGCACTACTTGCCAACTTTTACGGTTCTAGGTCAATAGGAAGTACCCCATAATTTTTTTATTCCCTCGAGAGTATCGAAATATTAGTTTTGTGCGGTATATACGGTTGTTTCTTTTGTTGAAATTAAAAGTTTGATTTTTCCACAGCAATAAGAGACTGTAGATATAAATGTATAGTTTTAATTTCAACTCGATGCCTTCACGCGTTCCCAAGAAGAAGAACATAAGTCACGTGACCTGTCACTTTGTATGAAAATTGCATTGTCCATTTTACGATCTCGAGCTATGTTCCTTGGGAAAAGTGGTTCAGTTTTATGCACCTGATTACCTCGTTGAATAAACGCACTCCTTTTAAAATAATCCTGTATAAAAACTAGGCAGATGATTATACCTACCCTAGTAAATGCTAGTAATCATTAATGAAAACATTCTAAGGTTCTAACCTCAATTTTATTACTTTAAGCTAGGCTTAGTCCATAATCACAAACCAATTAAACCTTTTAATTAAAGACGAATAAGCTTTTATAGTCTAGGAGCCAGTTATAAAATGACCTATACCACGTGCAAGCACCACGTGGTGAGAATGCAGTTAATATTGCAGAAATCAAACTATAAAGACAAAACTAACCTATCACGAAATGTTACGTCATTTGCCAAAATACATGACATTTGCCAATGATAATAATGTCACTTTTATAATATGTGTCTCTTGGACAATATAATTTTGAATTACAAAATATTTTGAAAGCTTATCGTGTCTATTATGATAAAATACAACAGGAAAGGCACAAAAACAATTCAATCATTGATTAAATTATAAAAAAAAAACTAAATCTTTATTACCATGTTATTTAGATTTTTAACTGTATGAAGTCTTCTACATTTTGCAATAGGAAAATACTCTTCTATAGTACCAAACACACATGCACATTAATTATTTAGTAACGGAATAATCAACGATTTTCGAAATGCACGTGGCTAAAGAATCGATTTCCGATCATTCTAGGTTAAGTTTATAAATCACCAATGCAGTATGTTGTGACTTCATATGACTATACTTTCTACATTACTCATCATTATTTGATGTATGATAAGGCTTTTAGTCTGTCTGTGTATAAGGTTCGATTCGCGGTAGTTTAGCATCTAAAAATAGACTAAAACCGCTTATAGATGGGTCTAGGAACGACTAGGTATCATTCACACACGATATTTCTAAAATAAGTCTACATAAAATAAGCCACTGTCACGTCAAAACGTTTATAAACTTATTTGTCTTGAAAGTTCTGCGCATGCGCAGAAAGTCAACGCAAGAAGGGAACATTTATAAGCAAGTTTCGCCAAGTGCAGTTACTTTCGTGAAGTATACTTCTAGTAAACAATAGTCTTGTAAGGCCACAAGATTTTGGCGGGAGCGAGCAAGGCTGCGCGCCTAGTATGGAGTCCACCTGCGCAAGTCCCACCTGCCGCACATCTGACACAGATGCAGACTAGTGCTGGGATACTGTCGATGTCGATAATCAAGGCAATAAAAATAAATGCAGTTTCTTTTAACTCAGCATATAAAACGTGAGTTATTGCTGACTCTGTATAGAATTTTATTGCTTTTAAATTCTACTTAAGGTAAGTAGCTTTAAAGAATGTATTTAATGGTAAATCAACGTCAGGTTTTGGACATTTACGAGTGCAGAAGCTGTACGATCTGATTTTTATTAAACACATTTAAAAAAAAGTAAATTACAAGGGTATGAATATGACGATGATTTATGAAATAAAATAAAAGGACTATTTCAAACACAATAATGTAATTCATACAGATTTTATTATTATATATTCTTTGCAATGTGCAAAAAATTTGCAAATTGTTACAATTCTGTTTGTCATTCCCCGTGTGACACCTACAGGAAAATAACTTAAATACCTGACCAGACACAGATTGAAACGAAAGATGCGCAAACAAGGGCAATGTGTATCATTATTACCATACACTTTGCCATTAACATCTTTAAAGCAACTCAAGTAAGGTTCAATTTCGTAATTTGCCTAGTCCAATGATGTGTCAAGTACCCACATAAATTATTTAACTCTACAAAAATTCTCAAACCAAGAAAACAAGGGAAGTAGTTAGTATGTAAGCAGAGTAGTCGTCTACGTGACGCCAATGTGAATGGTTACTTCTACGAAAAATGTTCGACATTTACATTTAGTAATTTGCATAGATATCAACAATTCTAGACTACACCATTATAATATGACACGCCATAAATTACTCGTATAAGTAGTCCTTAAATAACGCTTAAAATAATGCCCGAACAGTCTAGAAATGAAAAAAAACTTTAATTACGCCATTGGGCCATAAAACATGTCAATAGCGATTCCCGATTTAGGTATTAGGTAGCATGTAGTTTATTATGAAATAGAACATATTCTGTTTTATTTATTAAATATGTGGGACCATTTTTTGGAAAAATATCTAGTATTTAATACTGACCTGTTTTTAAATAAATCGACCGTGAATCCAACCAAAAAGCTTTGAATAAGTCAAATTAAACATTTAGCCTAACTTACTTTTTTAGAGCATAAGTGGATGAGTTATATCTACTATTGTATCATTTTATCGACTAGGTGCCTAATTGTTCTATCGATATCGCCTATCGACATCATCAAACACTACGAACTTTTCTAAAGCATCTCAACACTTGACGAATTCGCTTTACGCTGTACAAAAAAGGCTAATTATTACGTCCAATAGACGATACACATCAAGTCAGCGCTTCAGCCGCTTTATTGTAAACAGCGATTGATTAATTGTGCTAAGAATTGTGAATGCAAGTATGTAAGTAGTAATTGTTTTTAAGAGATGCGCTCTTGGACAGTTACAAATGCGTTTCCTATTTATACTTTTATTGATTGTGTGTTAAGTTTTAGGGTTAGTCGACAATGTTGTAGAACCATTTAAGGTTGGACACGAACATTGTATTGCAACAAAAAAAGTAATCTTTCACCGGTTTTGTAGATATAAATTAGATGTAAGTTTTCAATTGAGTCTTCATATTATTTTTTATTTGGACAACAGAACTTTTTTCTTTAAGATCAATTGAGTTAGATTCTTGATGAAACATTTGAATTATGGTTTCGTTTACTTGTACTATGCTACTATTAGCAAATTATAGCTCCACATAATACTTTCTTATATCACACACATTTACACACGACCATTAATGTACATTACATACACTTCAATTGATTTAGTCCCTCAAATAGAACTCTAAGGGCCTATTTCACCATCGTCAGATAACTTTATTCAAGGAATAATTTTGAAATTTGACAGTTGTTTCATACAGAAATCAATTTTATTCGTCGAATAAAAGTTATTGACGATGGTGGAATAGGCCCTAAATGAGATAGCATTTAGTTCGTTCGCTTATAGATACCTGGATGCGATACCACTTGTTTCAATTCAAAAACAAATTAAATAAGGATACTATATTTAGAAATTTTCTTTTAAACGCACCAATCAACCCCACTCCCTAGCTTGAGTCTAAAAAGTTTAGTTGTGTTTGTGGTGCCTTCGTTGTCTCTGATTCCATGAACACAAGTGCTTTGGCTACTTACTTTAGATTCGGAGCTGTCCCCCTAGCCAAATGACATTTCTACAAGCGTTAACTATGATAGAAATCGTTTAAATGACATTATATGTATGGAAATGACATTTGATTTCGACTATTTCGATTAGTCACGTGACACACATTTGTCACTTCCATACATTTTAGCGATTCGATCGGCGTTATCGCTTGTAGAAATGTCACTTGGCTAGGGGGCTGATGTATGTGATGTCCACAATTATTTATTTATTATGATCCTGGTTTTTATTATTACTTAACTAGTAAACACTTAAAGGTTTTATTAAATCGTAACTAAACATTAACAATTAGTAAATGTCTGCGTCAGCGTTCAGTAGTTTATAGTGTATTTGCGATAAAGTCAGTAGAATCACCTCACTTAACTAACGTAATAGTGATCAGGTGTGAAGATAGGATGCAATCACTCCTGATGTTGGTTAAACTTTATCAGATTTATATCAGGTCATGAACATGTTACTATGTATGTATAAAACTGGGTGTGTGTACTTATGTACGCGCGCGAAAAGTTATACTTTGAAACTATCTAAATAGAAAATTGAGAAGTTAGGCTGCAATTCCTGACTATTGTAGTTGCACCATGCAGGTTTATTAATTCCCTGTTGGAGTTGCGCAGAGCTTGCGTAAGTGATCCCGCGGCTCCAGCAAAGGCAAGGACGGGGCCGGGGTGTTTTTAGTCGGTGCAAGTCCGACTTATCCCCACGCTGTGCCCTCAGCGTGGGTTGAAGGCAATAGCGTTTCACCCCGCCAAAAAAAAAAGGTGTGTTAATTCAATTGTTTTTGTACATACAGCTGGCACAATACAATAATTTCATAATAACTAACATTTACAAAACTGCATAGATGGCGTTGCAAAAATTTTATTTTACTAGTTTAATATAGACAACTTGGTGTTGTAATACGATGAAGTTTAGCAACTTTTGGGTTAGGGGATAGTATTGCATTCTTGTTGTCACGCCGTAAGTGCAGTCGTTTTGTAATAAATACTCTTCAGTAAGTAATGTTATTGTAGAGCATATATTTATTCAAATATCTACAGAACCATACCACTTATCAGATCAGGTCATTATTTAAGATTTTTTTTAATTTTTATTAATATTCTATCACAACCCGACTCGCACTTGACAGGTACGAAACACGATGTAACATCCGATACAATTTTTTGTCTAAATGTGTTGCATATTTTAATTTACTTTGTACACAATTTTTATAATATAATTCGCCGTTAATATGGCAAGCGTGCTATGGCCGACGCCGCATGAATATAAATGACATTTCAAAATTGTGTTGCCGTACCTAAAAAGGCAACTTTTTTTAATTATTATGTAATTTATTAGAATGTAAATACATTTTTAAATTGCATAATGATGAGATATTTTATTAGCTACATGTCTATAAGCAAGCTATGTAGAGACATACGTGTACTTTATTACCGGCCTATAAACGTCCCACTGCTGGACCCAGGACTCTTTCTGCGTAGAGAAGAAATGAGCATTGATCACCTCGCTTGCTCATTTTCAGATTCAAAATGTTTGGAATCCAGGATTCCTCAAGTTGCGTTCCTTCACCGTTTGTCAATGATGTCTTAAAATGATTAAGAAAGTACATAATACTTTGAAAAAGACACATTGGTACTTGCTTGGGTATTTGGTAAAAATACGTCCCTAAATAATAAAAACTTTGAACCAGCCCTTTCTTGATGTTTGTTTTGTTAAGATTGTTAGCAACGCAGTTAGTCGAGTCCAAAACTGAGTGCACGGATAGCTGAGTGGTATAGGTCTCCACGCTAATTACCAATGTGTGTAACGTGCTGCGGGTTCGATTCCCGCATGGGACAAGCATTTGTGTGATCCACTAATGTTTGTTCCAAGTCTGGTTATTCTTTGTGCATGTGGTTTGAATGTTTGTGAAACCCCTACGATACAAGGAGTATTGAACGTTGCTAACGTAGTTAGTTTTTTTTAACTTTTGGAGGCCCCTATCAATCAATCAACTCAGCCTATCGCACTCCGCAGCTGGACATAGGCTTCACCCAAGTTGCGCCACAACACTCGGTCTTCCGAATCCAGTCCGACCCAGCTACCTTTTTCAGGTCATTGGTCCATCTTGCTGAGGGGCGTCCTACACTATGCCTATTCGCGGTCTCTACTCAAGGACTCGCCTGCTCAAGCGGTCATCAGTCTTTCGACAGACATGACCAGCCCACAGTCCCTTCAGCTTACTAACTCTACAAGCTATGTCTGTAACTCAAGTTCATCTCCGGATAATCTCATTCCTGATTGTATCCTTCAAAGAAACTCCGAGCATGCCTCGCTCCATAGCTCGCTTTGAGTTTGTGGACTAGCCCTATTGTCAGTGTCCATGTTTCGGCGCCGTAAGTCTTGACAGGCAGGACGACGAAGTTTGACGGTAGAAGTTTTGCCAAAAAGTCCAGAAGCAGTCCACACCTTGCGGAATACCTCATTAAAAAGATACTCCTTTCGAAATAGCAAGAACATTTTCCAAACCTCCAATATTTAACAAGTAGGTATACTACCTATAACATATACTAAGTATACTCTTGAAGTCTTTGTGAATGAAACAGTCAGCCTATTTATAACCGAAAAGGTATTATTAAAGTAATGATTATACCGGGATTGTCGGTGACGTACTATAATATAATCATGAGAACCTGAGTATCCTTGGAACGGGTTCTCGAAGTGTCATGGATATGAGACATCATTAACATTAAGTGTCTCAGCTGCTTACATTCCGGGCAACTTTTAAACGACAACTTTTTCTCTTCCGGGACTTTAATTTTAAATTTTAAACTAAGTTTTGTAACATTATTGTATGTTTCTAGAGACATATTAAAACTTACTTTGTGAAATACATAGGCACGGTTGGGCTTCGACACCAATTATGTTTATTATATTATATATTGAATAATATAATTAAAATTTTTGAAAGAGTAACCAAAGGAGTATCTTTCCGGTTCTTCTCTATGGGAAGAACAATTTGGAACCGTGCACCTAGAGTCATTACATTAGTTTAACGTTTCTTGAGTGCCTTCTTGAGGTTCGTAAGAAATAAAAACATTTTGATTTTAAATTTGACAGAGCAATTCATCAGGCTCTTCGTATTTTTTTTAAAGAAAAAAAAGATTTAGCTGGATCTAAAAAAATATTGGATAAACGGAAGCACATAACATTAACACGATTTCATCTCTTTAATTTATACTAATATAGATAAAAAGTTGGTTTCTTTATTTGGTTGAACCCACTAATCTCACAAACTGCTGACCCGATTTGAAAAATATTTTAGTGTTAGATAGCCCAAGTATCGAGGAAGGCTATTTCCCGAAACAACCGATGCCCACGCGGTCGGAGCGACGAGAAATGGTTAGTCCAAAATGAATCGCAATTAATTTTTAAACTGTTTGAATTTCAGCAATTCTAGACCCTTTGCAGTTAACAATATGGTCGGCCTTAACTCTATTTTTCTTTATTTCTACTTCCCACGCCCTACCATCTGTCGAGCTAATCCCAGTGTGTACAAGTTAAAAACTATTACAACACGAGATAATGATGTTACCTTTTATTTGCGATACATAAACAAACCTATTTCATTAATGAATCTATTGTTCAATATGAAGATATCCGCGGTTCTATCCCTAGCGAGTGCCGGAAGCGCATGCGCTGTATACGCACCTGACCAAATATGGTCTTCTCAATGTTTGGCAGGTTTTAAGTGTTCAGTTTGTTCTGCAAATTATGATATCATTGTCTTATTTTATTTGTAATCTAGCTAACCCCTCTTTTGTGCGTGTTTTTTAGATTTTTGTTGGCTATCTCTTCATAATATAAATATAATATCCACTTTATATGATGTTATAAATAGCATATAGCTTTACTTGATTGACTATCTTACTTTAATTGACTATCCAACAAAAAAATAGATTTTCAATTCGAACCAGTAGTTCCTGTGATTAGCGCTTTCAACCAAACGAACTCTTCAGCTTTATAATATTAGGTACCTAGTATAGATATTTTAAATAAATTCACTATTCATCCCGTAACCCATTGCAGGTAGGGAAGGTGTAATACAGGAAAATAATTAATAATCTGACGACCTCCGTGGTCGAGTGGCGTACACACCGGTTTTCAAAGTTTCGCCAGCTCTGAGGTCCCGGGTTCGATCCCCGGACGGGTCAATGTAGAAAAACACTTTTCTACATTGTCTCGGGTCTGGGTGCTTGTGGTATCTTCGTTGTCTCTGATTCCATAACAAGTGCTTTAGCTACTTACTTTGGAATCGGAGCAATGTATGTGATGTTGTCCACATTTATTATATGATTATATCATTAATTAATTTTGTTAACAGCGTCTGCACTCATCAAAGAAACTAATTTATTTTACCCTTATTTCAAGGTGTCTAAGCTTTATTAATTTTGACATATCGTATTCATCAACGCTACAGCCTACCACAATACAGACGAAACTAAGAACACGTAATACTAATGCCAAATATACGATCTTGTGATCACGTAGGTACAATTTTTACTACTACTGCAAAAAGTACAATGACAATGTATAAAATACATGTATATTTTATGTATATTTGATAGACCATAAATTGCTTAAAATTATCTCAATTCACGAGGTAAATATTCGATAAGGTTGGCGCCAATATTTTGAAGCGAATGCCACAGATTAGCTAACGCACAGAAACTCCAATCGGACCAACAACTCTTTTCACTCCTAATTTCCTAAAGGAGTTTTTTACACAAGCGGATTTAATTAGGTATGTAAAATGCTGGCTTTTGGTTATGCTTAATCATTTTATGATCTTTAAGCTTTATCCTCTGATCTGTCAACTGTTTTTACGCCATTATATTTCTGGTTTCTCAATAAAATGTGTACGGACTAACGCCGCCTATGAAACTTATTAATTAAAGTATAAATATTAAATTTGTAACTGTGACGTACTTAAATGACAAAAAAAACTACAGAATCATTCTTGGGTAAAAATATACAGTAACAAATTGGTTGTCTGCAAATTCGGTTTACGGCTATTATTTTACGTTATATACTGTCTCTTTTCTACTCTGACACTTCGGCCGATAGAGTCAAAAAGAGATGGATGCGTCACAAGCCGAACGCTTAGACCGATCGTGCCTCTCTATCGCCGGTTCCGCGCTCTCGCTTGCACGCGTGGCTCAGACAGAACGTGACACTTATTCATGCGTGCAGCTTGCGTTCATTCGATTTATAAGACGTAATCACGTCCGTAAATATAAAAAGAACTCCCACCTATCTCATATCTACCCAAATAAAGATAGAATACAATCACTCCATTCTGAATGTAAATACATATTCTGTGACCCCTGCCCCAATTATACAATACCGCAAATGCCATAATATTTCGGACATCGGAAATGACGTCAACGATAGGGTTAGTACGTTCAAACAAGGTTTATAATGTTTATTAGGTCTACGTGTCTATTAGATAATATTCCTTTTACATCATTTGGAAACCACGGAAGTTTGATCAGCATGTTATTTCAGGACTTAGAAATATATTTTTTACAATTTAAACTATATTGCACTACCGACTTGAACCCGTAATAGCCCATTTAGCTTAGTACGAGGGGTTAACAAGAATACTAGTAACGTACGACCCACTTAGCTAGTATGCTTTAAAAAAAAAGAAAACAAGGTATGGCATGAATTAGGTTTCAACCATTAGGCTAGGTTGTTAATTATTTTCGTTTATTTTTACATACTAAGATGTTTATTTTATTCAACATTGTATATCAATTTTATATGATAATTCTTATCTAGCTGCTGATCTTGTTAGCGTAAAAAGTCAGGATACAAAATTCAAATTTAAATTTCTAGAGCAAGCCTTAAGGCAACTATCAGCTAAAATGTATAAGCTTTACATGAAAACCTCATTATCCCATGTGTTAACTGTTTTTAATAAAAAAACTAAACTTTGCACCAACAAAGTAGTTTTAATATTTAATTTTACTCTTATACAGGAGTATTTTTTATGCAGTGCGTATATTCAACGAGGTAATCAGGTGCATTAAACTGAACAACTTTTCCCGAGGAACATAGGTCGAAATATTAAAATTAAAAATCAACTTTTCATACAAACATAATTCGCGTGACCTGTCACTTTTTATGAAAATTTCTTCATAAGGCGGAATTCAATAAAGTAAAAATAATATTAGAGTACAATATAAGCCTATAAACGTCCCACTTCTGGGCACAGGCCTCTTCCCATTTAGAGAAGAAATAATCATTAATCACCACGCTTGATCACTGCGGGTTGACGATTTCAGATTCAAGAATCCAGGTGTCGGTTTGTCAATGAGGTCTTAGAATGATGTAGAAAGTACATATTAGTACAACTCTGAAAAAGTCACATTTGTACTTGCCTGGGTTCAAACCTGCAACCAAGTGCATGCGAATCCGGTCATTGAACCGGCCACCACGACAATAGTCATGTTTAATTAAAAATAAGTGAGGTGCTTCATTTCGTCACTGATTCAACCTGTTGCCTTGCACAGCTTCCTCTGTCAAACGAGGAGCGATCCTTTTCAGCTTAAATTATCTGAATGTTTGATAATTCTATTCAGTGGTAGTATTCAGAATCTTAATAGCGCGATCCTATCCATATAGCTTACAAACCTGAATAAAAAAATGTGCAAATCACGTAAAGCACTTCCACGTACTACTTAGAATAAACGCCGATTTATTAGCATAAAATATTTATCATTTAGTGTCGTAACTTTTCACCCCACAAAATAACTCAGTCAGACATTTGCAAGTCGTTAATAAAATTACCCAACAGAGGTAATCATTCGACAACTTAATTTGATATGTGCAGATAGCCAGTGCCGCTATAAAAAGTAATTTTGCATACATAAAGGAAAAGATTAATTAACAAAGTATGCACTTTTAAATTCAAGGTTCGTTAACTGACTCAATGTTGCTAGCTTAACCCTAACTGAATTTGAATTCTGAATTCCGAATGTTTTTAATCAGTTCCGGTGCAGATAAACCTTATTACTTAAAATTATATAATTGTTTTGATAACGTGTGGAAGTTTGAAGTTAATTGTTCGAATTTCGCAATGAATATGCAAGAAGTGACAGTTAAATCCAGTGATCTTGTCGGTTTGGAAGGTCGAAAGGTACTTTGAAAGAACATCAGCTTCATAACTAACTAACTAGGTGACCTTTTAGCAGTCGGTGCATAATCTACATACATACTCAAACATATACATTCTTATCTAATAATAATAATCTACACATACATACATATACATTCTTATTTGTTACAAATACACTAAAAAAGGGAAAGTCCTGAAAGTCGACAGCGTTTTGATTTCAAACCCAAATAGAACCTATTTCTTCCATTAGGAGCCTAAACAAGAAAAAGGTAACTTTTCGCAAAAAAAAAGAAAATAATATTCTAAAAAAGAAAGTCTAGCACGGAAACTACTATCATTATATTTACGGATGATCACTAAACCAAAACGGACCATCAAAAGCGACTAATTGTCCCGCTACATGTAGATCTTGCGCATGCGCACGCGATCAGCTCGCGTGGCGATTATCGCGACATCTACTGGGAACATTGCGATTCACACAATGCTTCTTATAATTACGAAGACAGCCAACACGCGAAGAACACTCTGATTAAGTCTGCCAGGACATCCGTTAATCATGGATTAATTAATCTAGATCTGAGTCTAGATCAGATATTGAGAGATGTAAATGTGAAGTGAAAGTGACGTGCCAGTTTTAGGCTAGTAAATATGAAGGCGCTAAAGAGGTTCGACTTTTGAGCATTTAATCCAAGCATTTAAGGAATGAGACACAGGAAGCTTTCAGTCTCGGAAAAGGTTGAATGACGATATATTATGTTATGTATCCACTTATCCAAACCGGACGAAAATATGCCCAAATAGGACTTACGGAAAAATGGGGCAGACTTTTTCATGATAATAATTCCATTATGTCCATTATAGCGTCGCCTGATGAATTCGACACATGATAACTTTTAATGATAAAGGAAGAACATTTCCGATGTGATGTAAAAAAAGTTTCATAAAAAAAATTGAAATAAAACTGCTTTTAAACGGATTCTATCGCGGTTGATTTCAATTTTAGTTCCCGACGTTTCAACACCTTTGAAGGTGTCATGGTCACGGGCAGACTTTAAATAAAAAGATGCCCCTCCAATCTAAAACATTTTCAAATCGACATTAGAATCGCAAAACTACGACTCACAATGATTCTCGTCATGATAACCAAATCCAACAGGTTAGCGGTCATCCGATATTCTTTGATATCGTCAAAGATATCAGTATCATTATTCAAACATGTACTGTTTGCAGATAGGCTACCGACGGGTATTTTGACAATTATTATTTACTTGGGAATTTCGTGACATTATGCATGTTGCATACATGCTTGCCCGCACAGTAAGAGCTAGATTATTGTTTCGGCTTAATTTTGACAGGTTAAGCTGTAGATTAATCTTATAGCTGCAGACTAAAGTGTTCTAGAAGTCGTAAGTATTAGAATTGTTCCAGTGATAAAGAGAGATGGAGATATACAGCGATATGGTGTCATCTCTTTTTCTTAACGGGACAATCTTGTTACGCAGTTAGATTTTTTTATCAACAATAGTTTTATCCGCATAACATGGGAAGTCTACTGTAGGTTTTTTTTAGTTAATCTTATTTGGATCGTATGTAAAAAAGCAAATGAAAAAATATCCAATCTAGGTATCATAGCGAGAAATATTGAACTTCGTAAATTATCAGTTTTAAAATTAAACTGAAACACTTCGCTAAATGAATACAGAACACATTTTAATAATTAAAAATATTATTACAACTAAAAGAATGGGAGTATGCATTCCCACAAGATTTGTTTTTAATACCTACTCAATTAGTCGTCATAAAATTGCAGTACCTAATTAAAGGTTATAGCAGATGTAATCTTGATTCGAATATTTTTTTAATATTTCTTGGCACCCCAAGTTTACGTCGTTCAAAGATAGGGGGCGTTGCATCCTGTGTGTTATCACTTCCGGTAGTTTGTGTAATTACAAATAACTGGGTACGTGATAAGGTTTTTTTTGTATAGCTATGTTATCGAAAAGAAAGAAAGTTTGAGTTGTGATATGATTTTAGTTCATGATTTGAGAGAATTTTGTTTATCGCAACTATGTAAGCGGCGGTAGCCTAATGGCTAGGGTGTTGGACTTAATACAGCAGTAAATTAAAATAATATGCGACCACATCACTAGAAAGCAAAAAGAAAAAAAAACTTTTCTACATTGTCAGGGTCTGAGTTTTTATGGTACTTTCGTTGTCTGATTCCATAACACAAGTGCTTTAGCTACTAACATTGGATTCGGAGCAATGTATGTGATGTTGTCCTCATTTATTTAAGAAATCTTTTATACCTACATCTCTATCAACAAAGTTCTCCGTGTGCAACAAAGTCTTAGTAAGTTAATAGCAAACGTAGTTTCATGTGGATTTCACCAATGGATAGAGTGATTAAAAAAAAGTTTTCGTATTTATTACACGTGTGAAGCTGGGGGTCGCAGCATTCAGTAATTAGTTCTACTGTCATAATAATACTAGGTATATAATCTATCATCCTGGTCATCTCATCATGGTTCTCACCCTGATATATTTATTCTGCCCCCTTAGACGATATACATTTCAACAAGCGATAACGATGAATTAAATCGCTTAAATGACATTAAATGTATGGAAATGACAATTCTCTTCGGTAAGTCACGTGACTTAGACTTGTCACTTTCATACATTTCAGCGATTCGATCAGCGCTAACGATTGTAGAAATGAACCTTGTCTAAGGGGGCTGTTAAGTTTTAATTCCAGCTCTTATATTCAACACACGACATGAAAAATCAATACAACATTTTATAAAAGCTTATACAAAACTGATTAGATGACCGATAAGTTAACAAAGAACAAATTACAAAAAAAAAATATGTTATTTTTAGTACCACTTAGTACGAGCGTACTTTACGTTTAACCTTGACCTTTTGATATATTTTTTTAGGGTTTTAGGACAATAACAAATGAGATCATACCTCATTATTGACTAAGATCCTTCATCTACCTAGTTATATCCTATTTAACGAATTTGACTAACTCACTGAACGTTTGCCTCCGTACAAGACGGTAAAGTCTATACTTTCTAAATATTATACTACATATAGTTTTTTTTATATCTTGGGAAAACTCACACACGGCCGTCTGATCCCAAATTAGGCAGAGCCTGTATTATCGCAACCAGACAACTGATAAACATACTTAAATATTTTTAAATACATACATTTTTATACAAATTACACGCAGACATAGAACAAATTAAATGATCATAACATCACACAACGATTTGTCTTGGGTGGGAATCGAACCCACGACCTCCGGTTTAGCTGTCGGGGTCACTCACCCCTAGACCAATTGGCCAGACAATATATTTTTGTGAAGGAACATCACAACGACAAAATTTTGGCTAGGTAGGTACCTTGACTTTTAATAAAATATAATAATAATTATATTAATAAGCATGGTAATCCTAATTTCTAGGTCATAAGTTTTCCTAACACTACAACTAGTACTGAAAATCCAATATCTATGAAAACGGAGAAAGAAAATTATTTTCTAAATTTCTTTCTGTATAAAAAGAGTTCAGGCTATAAGTACAAGGTGTTACCGAAAAGTTTAATCAACTTAGAAGGGCTAAAGACCACACCCGGTATAGAGTCGATTTAAAAAAAAACTCAAAATGAGTAATTAGAAAAATTGATATCCAGCTGTGACATTCGTTTTTGGACATCGAAAAATCATAAACAGCCCGCAGTAGCTATGTATCAAATGCAAGAGACAAGACTTTTGGAATATTCCTGACTTATGCCATTATTTGTATAGAACGTTTAGCGAGTGTAATAATAAGAATGACCCTAGAAATCAGGTGACCATGTTGGTATGAGTTTTTGTGTCAAATTCATGTCACAAATCGGATATCAATTATTTATCAATTTGACCTGAAATAATAAAAATAATCTTTATTAATTCAAAAGTTAATACAAAACATATACACATGTTAAAGTTCCATAGACTTACCGAATACTGAAATGATAATTAACTTTAAGATGTTCTTAAAGGCCTGTTGCTACTTGACAGAGACAGTATGACACTTAACGGCGAGTTCAAACTGATTTTTGTTTCAGTATTTGGCCTATAAGCACTAAATTTTATACAGTATAGATCTGCCACACTAGGATTATCTGTGCCGTGGTGTCCAGTTCTTTCCGTTCATTGAAAGATTACAAACTAGCGACTTCGTCTGCGTGGACTTCAGAATTGGGTCGTCCCTCGGGAACTAATTAAGGAATCGGGATAAAAGGTATGTTCTTTTCCATGTCAAAGGCTACATGCATGCCGAGTTTCATCCAAATCAGTTGAGCCGTTTTTGCGTGATTGAGCAACAAACATCCTCACATCCACACTTTCACATTTATAATATTAGTATATACTATCATTATTTCATTTGTGACAATCTTTACAGAAAAATAAACAAACTTGAAATTTCGTAAACCGTCTCTTTACCAGATAAGCTCATTATTTTTATGGATAGATATAGGTACCTACTCTTTCGGTAGCATCCTGTATAAGTATTCAAGTACCTAAAGTATTTTTGGAACGTGAAATACAACACTACACGTACAATCTTGTAAAAAGGTTTTCATTATTACTCAACAATAGAGATTTTTGTTACATTTGCGTCGAGATTAATTTACCTTTTTTTCCTGTATAACAAAAGGAGTTGTAATATGCCACATTGTGACGTCAAACAGTTCTTTATATAAAGCTGAGACGCATATAGTACATACATACAATACAACGTAGATGCATCTAGAATGTAGGATTTCTTCTAAAAACTTTTGGAAAAATCCAATTACAAAATATTTCTAAAACATATATTTTTACTTTTGGATTCTTATATACGTAGTAGGTATTCATTTAAATTTTGTCTCTTATTATAACTTACGCAAATTATAACTTAAAACAGCTTTAAAAATTAAAACAGCAGGATGTACGATTCCGTCAAATTTTGCTATACATAGATATATGATAGCGCGTAGTGCCATCTAGCGGCGAGTAGAGGAACTTTTTCTGTAAAATTTGTAAAGAAAAACTTACTTTTGCATCTTAAACTACTGAATTATAGTTTATTTAACTATGTATTGTTATTAAGTATATTTTGGTATGTATATTCGTGTAATGATGGAACTTAATAACCTAAATACCTGCACGGATAGCCGAGTGGTATAGGTCACCACTGTCCGCGACGTACTGCGGGTTCGATCCCCGCATGAGACAAGCATTTGTGTGATCCACAAATGCTTGTTCCGAGTCTGGGTGTTCTTTGTTTGTGAAACCCCCGCGACACAAGGATTAAATTCCTAAGTGCGGGCGTCGATAATAAAAAAAAAACAGACATTAAACCTATTATTGTCTGATTTAGGTTATTAAGTTATTTAATGTAATTATTATATTATATCCCAGTCAAAACCCGGCTCGAATGTACTAAAATAATCAGTCAATTATGTAATAGATTGTTGGTGGGTGGTTTATCTATTGAATACGAGAATCCTTTGTATCACGTCTAGACATTCTAATAATATCATACTGTTTTAATGAATTACGTAAATGTTATTAATAGGTGCTTGTTATCATGTACAATTTATTTCTGAATTTTATATCTTATCTAATAATCTAATCTTTATATCATCACAACAACAATCAAAACAAGGTCATTAGTTCATGAGAGTAGAGCGTTCAACTAAACAAATAAACTTTAAGTAGAATAATTGTAATATTAAGTATAGATATACATTTTACCAATATTATAGTCGAATATAATATGAACTGCGACTATTTTGACTGGCCTGTTGGTCTAGTGGTTAGTGATCCTGACTGCAAAGCCGGAGGTCGTGGGTTCGATTACCACCCAGGACAAATCTTTGTGTGATGAGCACGATCATTTGTTCTGTGTCTGGGTGTTGTTTATCTATAATTATATGTATGTTTTTAGTAATATATAAGTAGGTTTATCAGTTGTCTGGTTACCATAGTACAGGCTCTGCCTAGTTTGGGATCAGATGGCCTTATGTGAGCTGTCCCAAGAAAATATTATTTACTTATTTGTCAATTTTATAGAAGACAATATTGAAAAAGTCACATTAAGTAGGTATAACTTGACTGCCTTCGTGTCAAGAAAACCAGTAGGTCACATTCAAATAAACCTAGTATTATCAATTCAAAAAGTTTATATGACGACCTCCGTGGTCGAGTGGCGTACACACCGGTTTTCAAGGTGTCGCCAGCTCTGAGGTCCCGGGTTCGATCCCCGGACGGGTCAATGTAATAATCACTTTCCTACATTGTCTCGGGTCTGGATGTTTGTGGTACCTTCGTTGTCTCTGACTCCATAACGCAAGTGCTTTAGCTACTTACTTTGGGTTTGGAGCAATGTATGTGATGTTGTCCACATTTATTCATTTATATCACAGCGGCAATCCCAGTTACAATCGCATGCGTAAATAAATCGCATGCTTGGACAGTATGACGCACCTGCACGCGATGCGACCAGGTGAACGCTACGGGCGCACGCAATATTTGAAAACAAATGCACGCGTTTTCAATCAATGCGTTGATCGCATTGCGTTTCATAGAGTTCAGGGTATACTGAATGAGATTGTTTTGTTTAAACTTTTTCGCTATTAATTAATTTAATTATTTTAGTATTTTTTTTGTCGTTTTAACTACTAACATAATCGTAGGCTATCAAAATGAAGCGGCGATAGCCTAATGGCCAGGACGTCGGATTTGCGATCATGTGGTTGCGGGTACGAATCCCACCCATTACACTACCGACGTGAACCCACTCGTAACACAAGCATCTTAGCTTAGCAGAGGGGTTAACGAGATCACTAGTAATGTGCGACCCACATTGCTAAGAATCTTTAAAAAATATTTTTTAGGGCTCAGAATAGGGTTGGCAAATAATAGGGCTCAGATCTCTCGAGATTATTTGAATAGCAATAGGGTTAAAAGATGTATCGTAATTTTAGGTTTTATCTATACAAATATTATAAAGGTAAAGAATTTGTTTGTTTGAAGTATGGTAAGCATGTGATAAAATCGATTCATGTGTTTTGATTGAACATTATTATTAATGAATGCACCCCTTGATGTTCTTCGGTAATAGGTATTCAAAGGGTGGTTTCAGTCAAACATCTATTATTGATTTGTTAAGTTGTTGTGTATCATGAAATCAATTCTATTTAAGTACATTTTCATTTATAATACCGGCACATAAATGTCCCACTGCTGGGGACAGGCCTCTTCTCATATGAGAAGGAACGGCGAGCATTGATCATCACGCTGGCTCACTGTCAGTTGGCAATTTTAGATTCAGATTTTTGAAATCCAGGTTTCCTCACGATGTTTTCCTTCACTTATTGTCAATGATGTCTTGGAACAATAATTGAAATAGTCACATTGGTACTTGCCAGTAGTGGGCGCGAACCTGCAACCTTGGGCTCGAAAATCCGTTCATTGAACCGCTAGGCCACCACGACACATAGGTATTCATTTTAACTTGAATAAATAGTAGGTTTTCAAAAAGAATGTTTAGTAATTTTTAGGTACCTATTTGTCAAAAATTTAAAATATATTTTTAGGACTACAAACTACTATAAACAACTTAAATAATTATGTATTTTATTACAAATATTACTAAACGTACCCTAAACTTTGAATTCATTTCCATGAATATTGTTACAACCCTTCCTTATAAGAAATTCGAAATAAAAATCATAAAGTTATCTGACCATAACCAACGGACATTTTTTTACGACAAATTGTTTATTCCCTCGTTATGTTGTAAAAGACGGCTGCTATGAAAGGGGTAGTGGCCAAATTACACTCACCCTTCAACATAGAATTCGGTGACTTTGGACCGCTTTATGTGAAATGAAGTAACGAGCCTTTTCATTATTTTAAATATAGTTTTAGTGCCGTGGCTGACAAACATTTCTAAGTAGTCAGCGATATAAGTTACAAATTTTAACAAAATTGCTAAAAAAACTACTCTTTCTTTATTAATATATTCCTTTCGTATAGGTTTTTTAAATAAAAATAAAATAAAACAATATTAAAATTTACCGCAAATATCAAGACAGAAAAAAGTTTAAAATCTTGCTGGTCACTTAGCTGAAATTAGTCATCATAATTTTAATTTTAAGTATTTTTAAACGTCATAGAATAGGTCATATATTACAATCCTTTTTAGCAAGACTGAATGTGATTACTGTTGACTAAATTCAGTAACAACGGAATTAAGGCGACTTTATTTAGTCAAATGTTATAAATAAACCTTACATTAAAGTTAGTAAAAGAAATAGTGTGTTTTTTTTATTTATATATTTTCCAAATGAGCTGGCCTGAGGGTTTCTAAAAAGATGTATTCTTCTTCTGCCTAGCCTTTTCCCAAGCTATGTTGGGGTCGGCTTCCACTCTTACCAATTTAGCTGAGTACCGTATTTCGTAAAAATATGTGTTTTTTACTTACCACGAATTTATGTATTATAATGATGTTTTGATTACCTTTCAAATAAATCCTTGCTGTCTTTAGTTTAGACGCTTCAATTTATTGTGGAACTAGTGGACCCGCCACGGTTTCGAACGTATATTATACTTTAAACTTCATCTTGAATCACTCTATCTTTAAAAAAAACGCATCAAAACAAAAGATCTAAGCATACATAAGGACAAGATATTTGCTAATGTTAGCAAAATATTTAATTAAAAAACACTCTTAATACTAAACTATATTAATTAAACAAAACTAAAACTAGAATGTATTAGCTAATATATTCTTAAAAAGATTTTAATAAAATTATTAAGACTTTAGTGGGTCTTCCAAGGTTCAACCCTGGGTTTATCCAGCAGTGGGACTGAACAGATATATAGGTTTTTTTATTTCTGTGGCATTCTTGCAATCATTTCACTGATCTGCATTATGAAACTTCTAAAATAGGTAACTATTATTTTAAAGTTGCTTGATGGTTCCCCATTGAATAATCACAACCTGTGCCCAACAGGTTGATCGAAATCTTTTCTTTTTGTCACTCGTTACGTCGTAACGGACAAATGTCCAGTAGTCTGTCATTTTAAAACACCTCAGTTTTTATCAAACATATGGCAAATATTTGGATTGTTTCTGAAACCATCCCGGTCTCATTTGAAATTATAATTATGAACATATTTTTAATTAAGCAACAGTTTGAATTTCTTAGAGGATGATTATATTATTGAGTGTCGTGTAAAATCCTAAAATTGACCTAGGAAAAGAAGTTACCTAATTCTTAGACCTAACACTTTTGTCTAAACGTCAAAAGTGATTATGTTATTAATTAGTATTTCGTTCAAAGTCTTGTCCCGCTTTATACTTTCTCATTAAAAGTTAAAGTTTTGTAATTAAACTAATTAATTTGATTTAACAATTAAAGTTAAATCAAAGGTTAACAAGGTGAACTTCATTCAATTAGGCAATTAGTAATCTCTAAGTATCCCAAATAACTTCGCAAGAGACAGACATAACCAGGTGCAAAACCTAACTTCTATCCATTAACACTTACTTACCACCATATTTCAATTCTATATTACATACCAATTCCCAAAACTGAGGTAAGGTGTTCTGAGGCCATTATATACGCAATGTCGTGGGCACGTGCGCACGCGCCGCTGCGTATTGCCATGCGCCTGCGCCGCCGTGACGCGCGGCTAATAAAATAATAACGAATGAGCTTGCGCAGGCCACACTACCTTATTCTGTCAGGGACGGATTAGGGGCTGGCTTTTAATCTTCAAACTCATCTGAGTTGTTTTTAAAAATACGTAGAAAGATAATAAACGACAAAATACCTATTAGTGACTTGTCATTATTAAAAAAAAATTTTAGTTCATACACTATGTGTAAAAAGGATATGGTTTTTAGTGTAGTATCCCATTTTATTTTTTGTCGTTACATAACGCTTTAATTAACTTATTTATAAATGTAAAGAAAAAAAAAATTATCTACTGATACTTAAATTAAAAAGTGACGCACTCTCTTTAAATCAGGAATAGTTTTTGTATTTTACCTATTCTATTTTATAAATATCCCAAGTCCATCCCCTGACCACGGCCCAACGGCCCAGCAGCGGGCGGCATCGTTTTTTCCACAAATCGTCTCACAATAGGACGGAACTCGAAGGTGTTAGACAACCCTTTATCTAGCCGATAGCCGACATATGCCGCTTCCGACTGCGACTGCAAAACCGCGAATGTGAGCCAGGAAGCGATAATTATTGGAGAATTATTGTGCACATTGTAAATAAGTTGCAGTTAAATAATTAAGATAAAGATTTGTAATGTATTTAGATTTTATACGATTTTAAATCAGCATGTTTTGCATCGCTTCTGAGAATATCTGCCAAAAAGTACCTACTAAAAAACTGAAATTGTATAAACAGTATAGGTACCTACCTCAATTTTAAAACAATAAACAATCTAATTTAACAAATTGGTCAGCAAACATTTTTGTTAAAAACACAATTCTCTATATCTCTTTCAAAAACACATTCGTTGTTTTGAACTTCACACATTCAAAAGCGCATTCACAACCAAATGACACAAACTGTTCTAACACTTTTGTGCAACGGTGCATGTCATTCTTAACCTAAAGGTGCATCAAAAAGGTGCGTCAAGCGCAACTGACGCATCACGCGTGCGTAACAAATCTGCGCAAGCGCACATTTTAGTGTTATTCGTATCGTATTGTAGTTTTGGTGACCAGGAAACTGGTTGTATACATTGATTGATGGGATGATGTTAGCAATGTGTTCCCATTGTATGGTTATATTTAATTTCAATTTGTAATGAAAATTTTGTCACAATACGAGGATGGTTATGATCTGAACTGTATTGTTGCATTAAATTTAAATTTAAGTGCAATCGATAATATGTCTACAAAAAAAATTAACTAATAAAACTAAATTTCATGTCTTACTTAATTGTCTCGATGCAGTAGTATTTAGCACTTAATATCCAAATCATAGGCATAATAAGTATTCATGAACTTAATGAAGTCAAGTAGAAAATAGTCCTTTAAAATTTGCACTAAAACATACATATCAAAATACCTAAGAAAATTGTTTAACGACCTATACACTAAGGGACAAACGACATCAAATCAAGCAAACTTGCAATTCGATATCAAATCTTATAAAACAAATAAAAAAAAACTAAACAAAAAACAATCAGAAAAATATCTGCCATCATTATCACATCATAAGTTATAAATAATCAATACACATCAACAATTCTAAAACTATAATTTTAAAAATCAAAAAGCATGATTTTGTTCGGTTCCCATATAGTTCACGGTGAAGGCGCTATAAACTCTATTACTCGTTGAGTAGGAACATTAGGGCGCTACACTACGTCTAATGGACTGCCTCGTTACTGAGCCGTAATTATAAGGCCATAGCTACACTACAAGCTATAATATTGAGAAAGTAAAAACGACGCTAGAGAAATACAGGGGAAGGTGAACAGTTCAGGAGCTAAGTATTAAATTTTTGGTTCAATGTCGGTTTTTTATATTTTTTTGTAAATTTATATATATATATAATACTGATACACAAACTGGCTAATAGGTATTAGCAAATTAATTATTAAAACAAATCGTTATGAAGGGATTCGTACATTTCTAAACACTGGATGCAATAATTTATTCTCGAATGATCTAAAAAGCTAAAATGAACTAAAACCCCAGTTTATTTTATTAATAAGGCATTTGAATACAATATCCGTACATATAATTAACTATATATATATACAAGGTGGACCAACAAAACTGTCGATGACACATGCATGTAAACGTAATATAATACACCCGTTTTACACACATATTTGTTAAATTATAGCAAAAATATAGCACAGCATTGCTTATGCAATAATTCAAAGTATAGCTCTCTATAGCCAACAACCTTAAGGGCAAGGACTTCAAATGACCCGAAAATACACGAGCGACCATTTACAAAAACATCACAATATATCTTAAAAGAAAACCATGAATAAATATGAGTTTTAATACACATACATAGATATTATTAGTTAATTTTGTAATAAAAGTCGACGATCAGTTACGTAAGAAAGTATTGATGCATCTTAATATGATAATTCATAATAATGAAGCTAATAAAACGTAATGTATGATTTTTTGATTCGTATTTCGTAAGATTTCAATTTTAAATCATCGTCAACTTTCTTCGCTCTCTTGTTAGGATTTTTTGTATGTGTGGAATTTTGAAATATAAATACCTTGTCGAGAACAAGGAGAAAATGATTAGACTTTTAACAAAAACCCAATGTCAAAATTATGCAGATCTATGCATTTAAATTCGTACTAAGCCATTTATTTCCTCTATAAATGATATTCTGTTGTTAACATTTGCTTGTTGACTGCACATCAGTTATTACAACAATAAAACAGAGTCGAAATATCTTTGAAAATTGCACTATAAGCGTCTACAATTTTTGAGTACTCGATACTTAAGTTTTTTATAGTTTGAATTATTTCAGTTGCAGGTCAAAGAACTTAACAATTAAATTACATTGTTTTCATTTCTTTTTCCGTCTTAGTCCCACTTTGAATTGCCTTTTCTATTGTCATTTTGTTTAGTACCGAGAGTTTTATCAGTAAATTACCAATCAACAGTGATTTATTTCACAACAAATTATAAGAACTAATAACTGTTTACATTATAACTAAATATGTAAATTATATGAACGAATGTCGAATAACTAAACGGCTAAAATATATTAAGAGTACCGCCCAAATACCGTGTAAACTCTCTTAATCACTATATTTAAATTCATTTATTTACTAGAAAACCCATTTTAATATATGATACAGTCTTATTAAGAGATCAAGATCTATATTTCAGTTTCGAAACATACGAGAGTAACAGACCACATAAATAACTAGACAGATATTCGAACTTTTATAAAGATGCATGAAAAACGTATGTACTATTATCTATACTATTTATCGCCTATTAATTTTTCAGTACTTTACTAGACAATAAGTGAGCGACTTCTCCTTATAAACTATATAAACTCTTCTGTAATCATGCTCAGTCTATTAACATATTTGGTCTGTGGCAACTGTAAACACAAGATAGAGAAGAAACATTGTATTAAAAAGCTTATAATTGTTAAAACAACTCAATCAAATCTGATCTAGTGATTAACAAATAAGTGATTAACATGCGAGTGTGGTCCACAAGCGCGTGCCTCGACACATGTGGGCGATGCGCGTGCGCAACTTACATGGAAACGCAACGTTATGCATTTCTGATGAAGATTTTATTATTTGTTAAGTTATTCTGAGATTAAACGTGATACAAAAATGGAATGGATATTATTGTTGTTTTAGATTGTCCTTTGATGTTTTGCGGTACGGGTAGATATGTTTCTTTCTCTAGTCATATCTGTGACAGGTTTTGTAAAAATGAACGAAAACCAGTTTCTCTACGAAGTTAACAAGATTGGTAAAATCACTCCAGCCATATTATCAGAACGGCTGGAGTCTGATTCAGATACCTGATAAATGTAAATATTTTATACTAATAAAAAGTTTTTTTATTTTCTTTTATTGCATAATTTGCAATAGATACAGATGGTGGATAATAGAGCTTAAAGCTAAGTTCAATACAATTTCGAAATCCCTTCTTTCCTTACAAAAAATGCTCGTGTTTCTTTTAATTATGAAATAAGTCTAAAACAAACTTTGTACAATTCTAAATATTATTTAGTATGTTTTCATTATATTCTGTGAAAAATATTGTAGGGTACATTATTACTCATTCTGTTGTGTCCGTTGATAAGAATTAAGTATATAATGTGTGACTGTTAATTTTCCCAAATTTTAGTAATTTGTCATAAATACAACCGAAAGTAATGCCATGTAAACCAACCACGTGCATGTGACATGAACCACCAAAAACCAATACACTTTTTATTTAAATGAAACGGGTAATTTTTACATTTTGATAAGTTACGTACCTACCCAAGTCACGGCGAGTTGGGGCACGCGACCCGCGCACACGACGACTGTGTTCGTGCCCTTACATCGTGAGCGCGTGATCGTACACCTATTTACGTACTATTGTTCATATTTATTATTAATTGCGTGTTATAATAATTGTAAGGTTGGGTTGAGACCTTTTTGGTGGCCGATGGGATTTGACGTGTAATTCGGTGCCTTTTATGTTTTGAATATAGTTAGCGTGTTAAAAATGTATAGAGCTGAAGCGTTGACGTTAGGTACCGTATCACATCACACTATATTATGAAGGCAATAGTTTGTGAGTGTGTGTGTATGTTCATTATCTCTTCAAGCTCAAATTATGATAAACATACATATTATTTATTAATTATATTATATACGATAGATATAAACACCCAGACACAGAACAAATGATCGTGCTCTTCACACAAAGATTTATCCTGGGTGGGAATCGAACCCACGACCTCCGGCTTAGCAGTCAGGGTCACTAACCACTAGATCAACAGGCCAGTAAACTAGAAGTCAAAAAACTGAACCTTAGTGAATAAGACCCCAGTCTTTGATACGCTAATCGAAGTTATTTTAAGATTACTCTAAACCGAAATTGGAACTTAACCTTCAATTCAAATAAAAGGTCACGGTTTTCACAACCTGGTACTAACAGTCTAACACCATGTAAGTGTGGTAGCCTAAAATATATGTGAATGCTGAGTGCAGGATAACTAGATCACGAAAGTTACAAATACCTTTAATACTTAGGTATCTTAAGAATGTTGTACCGTGAATCAAAAGCGAATAGAATGCGGGAATTACAGACAAAATATTTTCGCGGATTTACTTGTGTTTTAAGTAACTAAAGTTTTTAAGAATTCAATATTGATAAAATATGCTCAGAAGTGGGACAGCATAGGCTAGTAAAAAAAATCAAATTGTAAGTTCATATTGGTCTTCGAAGAGAAAAGTAGAAATAATACAGAAGAAAGAAAGCACATTTTTTCGCGCCACAAGCAAACCACATTAGAAAAATTGTCAATGTTGGCTTGCCTCTAGCTAACTCGCCCAGTCCCACTGCTGGGAAAAAATTTTTGGGCTTTCAATTCAAACGAAAAGAGGAGTAGGTACCTATTTATGATTTTAAACAATCCTTTGTATGTCAAATACTTCAAGGTTTAAGGTCAAATTAAACCACAATTCTCAGTTAAACTATTTTCAGTCAAACGGAAGTGACGATAAATCTTTTCATCCCTTATCAGCCGACAAAATTACCAACTTAACCTTATTATAGTCCAACAAAAACTAACATTGTATTTTCAACCTTATGTTTTTCACGTAGAAGTGGTTTTTGATTAGTGATAGGTGTGCTACTTAACTGATTGCAAGTTTGTCGGTATGGTTGTAAACTTTCAAAGATAATTAGGTGTGACATCAATCAGATAGGGTCGACATGTGTTAGACGTCAACACCATGAGATGTGGAGTGATTCGGTGGCAAGGGGAGCAAAAACATGGTGGTTTACGGGTGATTGAAAGTCTTGGAGTAAATTTTTGTGGTACTAAAGGAAGCCTGGAAAGAGCTACCTGGTAAGTTTTGTTATGGTAAGAACAAGTAGAAATTTGTGGTATTTAAGCCTGACTTGAAAATATTCTACTTAATAGCTAAGTTAACTATATCAAACAAAAGAAAAAATGTTTTTCCTGTCGGCTAATATCTATGAGAATTTTAGTCGGAACTAAAATTGACAGAATAGAATAGAATAGAATAGAATAGAATAGAATATACTTTATTGTACACCAACATTTAGACAAATTGATTACACGAAGTAATTAACACATCTCATTGACATGACAGCTTTAATTTTCGGCTGACCTTTTCTTGTACAATAATTGAAAAGTTACCCGATGGACTTGTGTAAATGCTTGTGCGTGTTTAAGAGAAATTGAAGAGCATCTAAGCTACGTTTAATTCCAACTTCGTTAGTATCATTTTTAAATAAGGCCATTTTGGGCATTACCTATTTTTATATTCAGACTAGCTGCCCGGACAGACTTCGTTCTGTCAAAAGTAAATTAACTAAGGCAATTCCCGAGTTTAGGGAACAGTTTTTTTACTTATTATTTACCTATGTTTTACACCTTTTAAACCTTCCCTGGACTTCCACAAACATTTCAAGATCAAAATCAGCTAAATCGGTTCAGCCATTCTTGAGTTTTAGCAAGACTAACAGCGATTGATTTATATATATATATAGATTGTCACGTTCAAAAAATCGAATAAATATTTAAAATGGAAAATTTTATTGATTATTTATTTTAAACGTAACTAAGTTCCAAATATAAACTGCGGTAGATACAAGCTTAATTAGAGCAGGCACGCATAAATCTGACACACAAAACAACTACACAACTCCTAAATCTACCATTCACCGACTTTACGATATTAACGAGCAATAAACAGTTCACACATCGTATTTATTATGTCAGGAACTCAGGAAGCAATTAAGAAAGACTCGCCAAAATATGGGATATAATAGGATGCAGACCGCGGCCAATAGCTTTCACGTTCTGCTTATGACACAGTTATGGAGGCAAAAGTTCAAATTGAACAATGGGGTTGTCTATGCGCAAGATGGCGGCCGAAGATGCGCTTACTTTTGTTGATTATTTTATGGAAGTGTTATGAATTGATGATTTCATGTGTTATGTAACATTCAGTGAATTACTTAATCAAAATTCATGTAGTTTTTTTCTGATCTAGCACATGGTAGAACAGGCTTTAGTGGTACCAATTAATAACAATATAAATGACAATGATATCATATTCTAGTCTATGAAATGATTTTTCATATACTAGCATATGATATCATTGCATGATACTATTCACCAAATGGTAAAGACATAAAGGTGGTGCATATGATGCAAAATTAGTCCCATAATCCAGAACACCGAAAAATGTTTATGGAACTTATCACAAAACTAAATAAAATCACGTGTGGCACGTCGCCACAGCTGCATATTACACGGAGACGGGAAATTACTCACGCGTAATGCCAAAACATTCGTATTACTTAAAAACCGACCGCAAACCGTCGAAAAACGCGATTTTTCACACTCCAAAAACAAATATGTGGGGCGTACAAAAACAGTAATTTTTTCACAGTCGCTGTGAACAGCTATTAATTCATATTAGTGTTCTATTTGTGTTTCGAAAAGGTATCCGAACGGGAAAGGTGATAGGCTGACAGCGCACTCTTTTGAAATTCGAACGCGTATACTAATTACCATGATTAAATTTTTAAATTTAAAAATAAAATAGTGGTGACTAGCCCTTCAGCTTACGGAAATATTATTTCATAATTTTGTCTCTATATCTGTTTCTCAGAAGCTGATGGTACCTACATACATATTTTTTTAATAATTTGTTATTTTTTGCAACATATAATAGAAGCGTCAAGTGCATAAGTTTTTTACACTAGCAATATTCATCAATCCCTTGAATTAAATTTCAGAACCATACTTATTTAAAACCCTGCTATTATTCTCTAAGCGTAAAGCTTACATTTAAATTAAATACTACATTTACTGTGTAACAGCGTAATGTAAGTTTTAACAGGCATTATAATCACTTCATTATGCATGTAGCATTATGCAGATTTTAGTAAGGAAGAGTCCTAAAGCGTGACTGTTCATGGGAGCGGTGAGGTATCGGCCACTATTGTTGGTCCTGAATAATGTTAAGTGTTTCGCTATAACGCTGAATGCGGGCCCTATAAACAATTTCGCGAAATAAATCCTACGCTCGCGCGGGGAATCGAGTGCGGTAGTCGAGAATTGGCGTACTTACCTACAGCTGCTGATTTTATTTTATTCGAAATTGGAATTGTTCGATTGATTATTGATCTAAATTTTCTTAACTGTCGCTGACTTTTACTAACGTTGTTGCTACAAATTTTGTTTGTGAATTATTGTGTACCTATTAATGTGTGTATTGTCACAGATTACAAAATAGTTACTACGTAAGTATTGTGTACTTGTATCTTTATAACAGACAACTAAGATTATTAAAATGATAATTCTTTAAGATTGAATTTAATTTTACAGCCAACATTTTCTTTTCCTGTAATATACCTTACTCAAAAATTTAAAGATACCAGCCTACTTTTTTTATATGGACGCCAATTTATACCATCCCTACTGTAGTGAAATCCCCAGCAGTGGAGATAGCATCGACAGTGGCGTCTCGATGCGACACGAGCTCTCCTTACTACATCGCATACCGTGTCTACAGAGTAATTGGTATTCCAACCTCTTTGCCCGATTCCACCAAATCTTGTTTATGGTTTCGCATAAAACTGTTTGAATAAGGAATTTTGTAGTCAGATTTTTTAGAATTTAATTATTCTAAGAGCTGAGTTTATAAAATTTATTTTAGACTAGCTTTTGGTCGCGGCTTTGCCCGCATTGGCGTCGCTTACTGAGGCAAATTATTTAGCAAATAGCCTTCTTTAATAAGTGGGCTATCTACCAGTGAAAGAATTTTTCAAATCGGACCTGTAGTTGCTGAGATTAGCGCTTTCAAACAAACAAACAAACTCTTCAGCTTTATAATATTACTATAGATTATTCCTCGAATTAAGTTATCTGATGATGGCAAAAGCAGGCCTTCTTCTATCAACTATATAGGTACCGATATTCTACGATAATAATAATTTCAGTCGAGAGTTTTAAAATTTTGAGAGATTATTTTTTTATACAAAAACTGTGAGACATCAGTTTAATTTCTCGAATAAAGGTTTTCTGGCGACGGGCACATCAGTCCTTAATCTTACTTCATAAAACATAGTAGGATAGATGCGATAGTTTTTTTAGATGGATGTTTGTAACTAAAATACGTCAGAACGTCTGCTCAGATTTAGATAAAATTTGGCACAAATAAATATAAGCAAATACTATCTACAAAAGGCAATCATGATAAAGGTTCCACGACCAGAACTAACCAGGTAATACCGCGGGGAATAACTAAATAAAATATTAAAACTAAAACCGCTCCAATGGCTTAGAATTTGTATAAGTTATTCCTGTAGCTTCTAACACCTCCTTAACAACACTATAAAAACACCATAACAGCCTCACATGACAATAACTTGGAAATAAATACAAAAATAGCCATCATCATTAAACCAGCAATCACCCCCTTCAATAAAACGTTCCAGTATCGTTTAGTACAACGGAAATTACGACTAAATATATCTACATGATACATTTATCAAGAAATACATAATTAAAAAAAAACATCTCATTCGCTCTCGCAGCATGCACCATAGCCACGCTACAAAACTTCAATTAATAATTGTCTATGCACGATAAATAAATACCATAGACACCGTATTCAGTGTCGGTGTTGCCAGCATTATTTATGGTCCGCTGGCCAGCATTTGTGTAATGCTTAATAAATAAACAATTAATAAATAAAGAGAAGTTCGTGTTATTGAAAACGCCTGCGCTTGAGTCGATGACAAATGAATTAATAAACTATAATTCAGTTTTGTTTCATAATGATAAGTTGATTACATAATTATTGAGCGTTTTCGTTTGAATGATTTTAGCGTGGTAATGTAGGTTGATTGTTACATGATGGTTTGAAGATGTTTACATTATGAATATGCTTCTATTTTTCTTTCAATATAATTATATCATATACCTTTTGGGTCTTCAGTTTCTTATTTTTGCAATTTTATCAATTGCATAGATCTGTTCTCGTGTTTATTCGAACAATCAATGTTTATTTTCTATAAATTATGTGCTGAAACTTCAATGATAACTTTGTTTTGAACATGAGGTTGAGTAATATTGCATTCGACGTTGAATAGCACTGCTGGAAAAAGGTGAATTTTAAACTTTACAAATATACCACATTTATAATAGAAGCCCTCCATAAAAAATAATGCAACAAAACAAAGTGAGGGATAATGTATTAGCAAAAAGTTATACTTAAGAATTTCATCTAAATTATCATGTACAAATAATCTTTTTTTTTTCTGTTTCGTGCAAATAATAATGAATACTAGGAAATCCAAAAAAAAAACCCATATCTTAACTTACCGTAACCATTTTCAAAAATGATTTCGAATACCATTATAAGCAATATTTACAAACTTGAAGCAATATTTAAAAACTATAACAATTTAACAAAACATGATAGCTATTTTTACTCATTTACGAAAGAAAAAATTAAATAAAAACGTATTTATCTTAAAACATATGAATAATAATTAGGTAGGTACATTATGTTATTAACTGAATCTATCTAACATTTTCAATTAAGCAGAAGTAAAGATGTTTAATTAAGTATCAAAATGATTAATACTATCATTAGTATTTTAATAACATTTAAGTACTTGCATATGTTGAATGTTCACTTATTTTAATTCTCTAAGAAACATCATGCATTATTTAAGTACATACCTATTTATACGAGTTGATTGAAAAATGAAACTTTTAGATTCACGCTGTATCTTAAAGTATAATGTGTTATTGTTTAAAAAATAGTGGTGAGCTTTGGACTTAAAATTGTGGACAGTAAGTATTGTTACCATTGTTACCATGCAGAAAACAATTTTTCAATAGGAATTCTTTTAAAAAATGTCACTTGCGCATTGTTCAATACAAGTAAAATAAAACGAAAAAGTTAATCGCTATAATAAAATCATAGAATGAACAAATAATTCCAAACATTTACAATTACAAACGAAAATAAAATATACAATAAACACAAGTTCGACGTTAAATTAATTTTACTGTCAATAAAATGGCGTCAAACAAGAGGGAGCTGAGATCGTGACGCCTGCGCAAATGCTAGGATTAACGCTTTTGTGCGCATGCGCGTGCGCGCAACGTTGACAGCTAAGAATTTAGATGTTATATTGTGATAATAACAAAAAAAAATTAATGAAATATTTTATGATGAAGCATTGAGTTATAATGTACTACGTACTAGAGAAGCTATTTCAAACAAAATATAGCGCGCACATTTGAAGTCAGCGCAGGACAGCGCATGCGCGGAACCCGCGCATGCGCGGGGCAAGCTTGTTATTTTCTCATAGATAACAATCAATGCGCGCAGATGCGACAATTTTTTTATATTCTGCCTACGTGTGTAAAAAAGTATTTCTACTGTTAAAATACTTTAATTTTCTTCAAATAAAATAAGTTTAGTTAATTTCTGCCGTTTGGTATTAGTAATCCACAGTTGGATCAGTTTTTGTAAATATGTATCTAGCGTTACAGTATTAAAAAAAACCGCCATTTACCTACTGGTTCTGCCTCTCATAAGTAAGTATACTGAACATCAAAAAAGTTAGTTTTTCTAATAACAAAGTAAAACAAAAATTCCAGCAAAGTTATATTTACAAATATAATATTATTTACGTTATCGCATGGTAATTCAGATTTCTTTAAGTATACTCTTAGTGTTTTCGTGGTGTATTTGTCGTTTTCTTGGAAATGCACGGAACATAATATGCGTGAATAATCTGAAGGTAACCAAGTTTCTTCGCTGCGATTTATCTGAACTTTGATTGATGATTCTCTTGTTTCATGACATAGCCGTGGAAACCTTTAAACCCAAACAAAAATGTGAAATATTATTACAACATTACTATCGTGATTAAATATTAATATTTTATTGCTCATAGTTTTAAAAAGTATACCTACATCGATAGTGTCAAGTCTGCGAATAAAAATGTTTTACTCTTTGACATTCACGTAAACAACCGCCGCCACGGTGACAGTTGCAATAGAAAAATTATAATTAAATAACGCGTGGTTTAAAGATAATAGTTGAACTTACTGGTGAAAAGTCACTCCTTGACTTTTATTTATGTTTTTGGAGTTGTTGGAACAGTACCTCAATGCACACGAAGGGCCTATATTTTAATTATCAAAACTTCACTCAATGCGTCACGTTGCAGCCAGCGCTTGGCACAGACTAAGTGAGTTTAGGACCGTGGACCTAAACTCGTGTTACAAACAATTTGATTGAGGTGTCTCCTCTAGTACGTAGTACATTATAACTCAATGTGATGAAGAGACTTTTTATAAAAATTATTTTGATACCATAATCTTTTGATATGACATTTATAAGAGTATAATTTATAACCATCAAGGGAATGCAGGTTTTTATGACAGAAATTTGGAGACATGCACAATGATAGAATAATAATTTACAGAATATAATATATAAAGATTTTCAATCGTGATTAGTTTATTAAGTTATTTGTCTAAACAAAAGTAGAAAACATCCAACCTAAGCTTTTACTGGTGAAGCTCTAGTAGGTATTGTAATACGTAAACATTTTAATTGTCAAAGTTCATCATGATATGTTTTGATTTTTGATTATTGAATGTAGTTTTGATCAATTTCTTTTCTCACCAATTCAACTATGTATATATGTAGTGTACTTAAATAATTATAGAACAATACACGATACAACACTTTTATACCGCTCTAGAAAACCTAACTCACATTTTTTTCATCCGAATTCAAATCCATTCCAAACATTCATGACCATAAGTTCAATGAAAAAATGTTGCAATTTGAATTTTCGTTCGTATCGAACGTTCCTGTTTCAAATAATATTCACTCCTGGTCAGCTGTTAATTCGCTAATAGAGAGATTGAACGTGACAAACAATAGTAAACTTCGCCTTAACCATTTGCACAATACAGGATTTGATGTCATGCCCGTAAGCTTACATTACCGTGCAATATTTTAAATATTTACAGCACGTATAAACGACAGATGTGTAGATAAGAGAAACTTTAGTGTCGTGGTAACCTAGCGATTCAGCGACCGGATTCGTTTGCACATAGTTGCAGGTTCAAACCCAGTTTTTTCAAAGTTATATGTACTTTCTTAATTATTTTAAGACACCATTGACATGATAAGGAAATCTAGATGCCAAAAACTGGCATCTGAAATCGCCAACCCTCTATGAGCAAGCGTAGTGATCAATGCTCGTTCCTTCTCTATAGGGGAAGAAGCCTGTGCCCAGCAGTGGGACATTTATAAGCCGGTATTATAAGAGAAACTTTGAGTTAGCGTATTCTTTTTACTAGACAAGCTTGCCAAATGCAACGCAGCTAAATTATTTAGTTTTTAATAGGAAAAACGAATAACGTCTCACCAAAAGTCAAAAGAATTATTTAATTTTGAAAAAGAAAAACAAATGGCGACCTACAAGACAATCATTTAATTTAATTGTAACAATTTGTTTCTAAAGAGCCTTTTAGGTCTATTATAAACAAAAATATTAGGTAAGTTCTTGTTTTTTTTTTATTAAGATCGAAAGCATTTTTGAGGAGTTTTTACCAAGTCAAATTCTCAGTTAAATCAATTTTATTACACTTCATATTATACTCTAAAGGTAGAAAAAAGTACTTACAAAAAGTCTCTCTTATAAACATATAGTAACTCTTACAAAATTCTCTAATAGGCACATTTGTATTCCGCATTCACAAACAAAAGATGAAACAGAGATGATTTGTTGACATCTGGCAATGTTTGGAGATGAAATTATATCTTGATGTAAAGAGAAACCGTCATGCTTAGGTAATGCCAACATGCAAATAATGAGGTCATTTTGACAGCTTTTGAAAAAGTGTTTAGCAAATAAACTGAAAGTGACACCGCTGAAATAAATGATGATAGTTGACCCATTCATTGGACAAAGCTTTATTTGGTACACAAGGTCTTAAATTGAATAAAAAAAATTGACAAACGATCCAAACTTACATCATTTTTTCTATACATGAGGAAAAGACGTTCAGAGAAATAGACACCAGATGTTTATAAAATATTAACAATAATTATAAAACTTTCTATAAATTGAGTTAAATACATACAATATTTATAGTATAAGAACAGTTGTAAAAAAACATTAATGTGAACTATACAAAACTTTTAATAAAATTAATGAAGTAAGTAACTGCATGGTATTTAGTAATAATCTATACAAATAAAAATGAATGTTGGTTAGCGCATAACTCAAGAATGGCTGGACCAATTCGGCTAATTTATTTTTTTGTATGTTTCCTAAGGTACACGGAAGGTGCTAATACTATAAAAAAAATTGACGTGATCACTCGAAAAAAGTAACATTTATTAATGAATTTATATTATTAACTTTTGACAGAACGAAGTTTGTCCGGGCAGCTATTAATAATAATATTAAAAAACACTTTCCCTACCATAACTCTAAGCTAATTAATTTGTAAAAACAACTAAATAAATTGTTTTAGTTTAACGATTTCATTCATTCATATCGTTCGTTCTCATAAATTGAACGTTGGACATATTTGGTCCAACCACGGTACATATATGTCCGGAGTTTTATTAATATTGAACAAACTCACGCTAGGCTACGCCAACTATTTTATTACCTGATGAAAAACTTGTTCTGATTTCCATACATTGACTATTGATAGGGTAGGGGTGAACGAATGACGGCCATTTTCGGTCTATATACCGAGTCCCAAATGTCTGATTATTGAACTTAAGAAGCTCCCCTAATTGTCTTAAGTTTCTTTTAGTGTATACCTTTTATTCCTACTCCTCCTTTATTTCCTCTTTCTGATTCTCCTTCTCTCTGATCCCTCTCGCTGATCTCCTTCTGATTAATTTCGTTGCGGGTTCCAAGACAGTTAACCGTTTCCCTGGGTCACACCGAGTTTAAGTGTCTCGGTGGTATTCATTGGTTATCATAATTGTAGACGAGCACGTGTGGTGGGCTTGTCCCATTAAAAAAAGTTCCCCTTAGGCCAGTTACTCGGAACTTAAGGAGTGCTTATATTGAGACAACTCACACACGGCCTTCTGATCCCAAACTAAACAGAGCCTGTACTAAGGCAACCAGACTAATATTATTATTTATTTTATTTATATTATAGATAAATTACACCCAGACATAGAACAAATGATCGTGCTCATCATACAAAGATTTTTCCTGGGTGGGAATCGACCTCCGACTTAGCCATCAGGGAGGGTCACTTACCTCTGGACCAACAGGCCCGGCACATAATCTAAAACATTGGTTTTAAATATTTTATTTTAAACATATATTTCCTGATAGACATTCCGCATTGTAACGCCATCATGCCACTCTAACAAACGTCTAGATCGGAAGATATTTAACATTCCTGTATTACAACCCGTTTATTTTGGGAATCCTAATAATAACTAAAACATTTGAGTTTACTGTAATCAGAATCACCTGTAGTTGTAGCTTAGTTTTTGGGGGATTTTCCGCACTATACCTCTTGATACGGCCGTCGTTCTTAGGTGTAGCTCAGAAGGTAAAACCAAAATGAAATTCTTAAGGAATTAAAGGAAGGAATGAAAATTATATTATTACTAGCTTCTGTCCGCGACTTCGTCTGCGTAGACTTCAGAATTGGGTCCAAAAAGAAAAGAAAAATTTTAAAGTAAGGAAAAATGGAAAAATGAAATTTTCACTGCACGTATGCTGACACTCTGACACATAAGCTATTTAATATCGCAAAAAAATATCTGGTAAACTACAGGTAACACCGCGAGGCGCAGCTAGTTAAACATATGATCTGATCTCTTTCAGATAATTTTATAATGTCGTTAAATGCCAAAACTTTACATATTACTTTGTAATAAAAACCTCTGAATGAATAAAGATTTAAATCCAAAACCTTAGATAAAACAAACCGTTTTCAAAAATAGTTAAGCAGTCGACAAAAAATAAAAACTGACAAATTAACCTCTGATACAAAAAAAGACAAGTAAATTAATTTCTTTAAGAAGTCATGTACGAAAACACAATTAAAAATTTCAAGATCAATTTGTACAATCAACACTACAACTCATACTTAGCACTAGTCGCATTACATTACAAAGAACATGTTAACTCACTCCAAAGAGTGTTCATTAATTAGCATTTTTGTTCATAAGTCAAACATTGCCACATGTTTCGAGTTCGCGTGACAAAATATGTTCGCCATACTTGCCGTGGTCGTCGACCCCGCCTGAAATAGGTAACCTTGACCGCTAGCTGCCCCGTTTACCTCTAATCGAGTTCAATCGAGTTGCGATCGAGTTCGCGAATCGACGTAATAAGTGGTTGTGTGATTTATGGGGTTGTGTACTTTGATGTCGGCTGGAGATTCGATTAATAAAAGTTATTTTTCAATTATCATTGCTTCGCGTTCAGTGAAACTTTTCAGTTCATGGGACAACTCACACACGACTATCTGACCCCAAACTAGGCAGAACCTGTACTATGGCAACCAGACAACTGATTTACATACTTATATGTATATTTATAAATACATACATATTACGAGTATAAATAAGTTACACCGAGACAAAGTACAAATGATGGCGCTCATCACACAAAGATTTACCCAGGGTGACAATCGAACCTAAGCTCTCCAGTTTAAAATGACTTCAGTTAGATTGTGTTGAAAATTAACTTTCCCCTATCCCATGAGAAGTAGTTAACTTTGCCGTTGTTAAACCATTTATTTGCACTGTTATTGGACTGCGAAGTTAGTTATCTATACTAATATTATAAAGAAGCAAGATTTGATTGTTTGTTTGCATTAAATAGGCTCCGAATCTACTGAACCGATATGCAAAAATTCTTTCACTTTGGGAAGCTACACTATCCCCAGACAACATGGGATTTAATCTATATATATAAAACTCTTCCGTTACTGACTGACTGACTGACTGACTGACAGACAACGCACAGCCGAAACTACTGATCGTAAAGAGCTGAAATTTGGCATGTGTGTTTGTTGGGAGGAGTAGGCTACCACTAAGAGAGGATTTTTGGAAATTCCCTCCCAAAGGGGAGAAAAGGGTGGTAAATTGAAAATGTTTATTTCTCAATGGATTCCACGCGGACGAAGTCGCGAGCTAAAGCTAGTATATTATATTTAAAAAAATTAAGACCGCAGGCGGGGCTGCGAGAAACAGCTAGTTAACAGTATTTTGACAAACTTAACCGTCACATCCTAACGAGAAATTCCTCGTTAAACTTTTAGTATTGTGAAAATTTCATTTTAAAACAAAAAGTTATTTGTTTGTTTACATTTCCTGCTATCAAAAACTTTGTTCAGTTTCAGGCATGTTAAATTGGCACTCGCAAAACACTGCATTGAGCTCACGTCTATTGGTGTTATGGGAATAGACAAAACAAAAACATTTATTGAACTTTGGATGTTAAAAAGCATCGTCTGCAATTTTACATTTTGCTATAGTTACTGAAAAAGAAAACACGAAAGAGTTTTATTAAAAATACTTAAAGTTTAAAATGCGAAGCTAGTTTCCAGCTCATTCTTTTGACATTCACGAATACGTCTACACAAACTATCATCTATTCGAAAAAACATTATTTTTAACTTTAGTTATAATATGTAATTATCGTAATAATAAGAGTTTTTCACAAAATCAACTATTTATTGTTTAATTATGTAACATAAACGATGTTACCCGTGGTTTTCCAGACTTTTTTCAGAGTGTCAACTATCTCTATACCATACCTACATTTTAACGAAATTGTTTTGAGCTGTTTAAGCGTGAAAAGGTTACATACATATACAGGCACAAAATTTCGCCTCTATTTTCTCTAAAATTTGTATGAAATATATTATGTTTTGCAACTCTTACAAGTACAATAATATGATGTAAGAATAACGAATTCCTTACGGCATACATATACCTTGAATATACAGGTACTAAATCTAAAATATTGTTGTATGATAATCCAACATATCCTACACACAACTGATTCCTGAAACTAATTCACCGTACACAATTTACAGTGATGCTTGCATGGATCGCGTCATGTTGGCGCCGGCTCGCCCCGACGCCCTACTTCAACCTCATTCGAAGATACACATATATGTAATATACTAGCGACCCGCCCGGCTTCGCGTACTAACATTTATTTTCATATTTTTTGACCGATTAATAAAAAACTACAGGCCCAAAAGTGGTCGCAATTCGACCATAATTCGTTGAAAAAGGGTTCAGAATTCCTTCGTGTATTTATTATGTTTGACATTCAGTAAAGACAAACCATATTAATCTATATTCTTTTGACCACAGACTTGTAAGAATAAACAAAAGAGTAAATGTGCTTAAATATGCGTGGTAGGGTTTTTAAAGTACTTTTTAAGCTTAATCAAAAAAAATAGGATTCTGCTATTCACATAAACTATAAGTATGCGAAATTTCATTGCCTTTCGTCGCGCAATTTTAGTAAAAAAGGGTATTTTATTTATTTATTTACAATTAATGTACACACAAAGAATTGACAAAGGACACAGCATAACCATAGTTGAGTACAAAGCTACTGCTTATTTCTAAAATAAATTTCAGGGTACAAAGTTTTTAGAATTATAATAATATATAGAATTATCTTAACTATCTTCAATATATAGAAATTAATACAAGTTACTTATATGAACCTTCCTAATTTAAAGCCCTATCTGTTGGTAAAATCGTGTCAAAATCTACATTATATACATGAGCTTTTCTCATTAGTTTCACGCTTTTAATTTTAAAAAAAATTATCAAAATGAGTGGTTTAGAAGTAATAATCGGAGAAACAGACAGAACTTGAAAGCGACTTTGATTCATTGTATGATATGTACAACCTAGCTATTGTAGATGTTTTCCCCGATATGTGAAAAAGGTCTTGTGTGATATATAGAATATGTAGAAATGTCTCGTTATTTTAATATGTATCACAGTTCAAGACCAATTTAAGTTGACCTTTGTTTTTTTTTTCTATATCAGTGTTATATATCTTGGGTTTTCTGATTGAAAATTTGATGATTTTTACCAATTATTACATTTCATAAGAATGAGGTTGGATTTTTAGAAAAAAGTACGCATATAAAGTAAGCAAATTTACTAACATATTTGGTTGTGGTTAAAAACAGATTAAATTAAATTGAATTTCTTCAAAATCTTGAAGTTCATATCGCTGTAGCAGTTAATTATGAAATAATAAGTACGGTGAGCTGTTATGAACAATACCGGTCAATCACACCCGATAAACAAAAACATGTTATGCCTTTACAGGGACGAGCTCTATCGATAGGGTTGGTAAGCTTAAGAAGAGACATATAATAAAGACACACAATGTAAACCATAGTAATATAGTAAAACATAACACAATTATGCATTATTCCATCACTATTTAAATAACTTCATAAAAATTTTATGCAAATTATTAAAAACATATTACAAAAAATAAATATACTAAAAATTATTAAACCTACGCTGTACCGACAGGGTTCAAAATTTTTTCGTCCAAATTACCGGTCTTTATTGAAACACTGCTTCAGCGCATACAAATTAACAATTTTCTCTTACAAAATAATAGTCTATTCCGTATAAAAATTGAACCTTGAAATAGAATTACTTTTTAAAGCAATTGTACTCACTTTTATCACCTGATGCTAGTTTTGCAAAATAAGTTTTTTGGCGGAATTATCTGTTTTTTCTAGCTGAAATTTTAAAATGACCGATAATTTTTGTATCACCTTGTATTTAGAGGGTTGTTTATAAAGCTGCTTATAAAATAGAACTTTTTGAAGTAAAATGGAGGACAGCTATAAGTTAAGTTTCTTGAGAAATAAATTATGTCTAAGTAAATAAAATATATTCTCACTTAATATCAACAGCAATTAATACACAATTAATTATAAAGGAGTGCGGATATTCAACGAGATAATCATTTCTTGGGAAAAATTGTTCAGTTTTATGCACCCATAAAACTGAACAATTTTTCCCAAGAAACATAGGTCGAATCATCTTCTTATACAAACTACGTACAAATAAGTCACGTGACCTATCACTTTGTATGAAAAGTTCATTTTCTAATTTAAGATTTCGACCTTTGTTCCTTGAGGAAAGTTAATCAGTTTTATGCACCTGATTACCTCGTTGAATATCCGCACTCCTTTTATATTAATCCTGTATCAACATATCATCTCTTTAGCTTAACAGCGACACTAACAAAAATACAATTTTGTCACTTTTAATATAAGCTCTGGTATTAATATAGATAAACTTTTCGTAACTTGATATGAGTTACAGAGAGTTAAAAATATATAATAACTATTAGCACGTCTCATTAACCTTAGGAAACAGACTTACATCCTTAAGAACATATGTAAAAAAACATCTATTAATATGCTATCAACTTCCCATACCACCAGCCCTATGTGGAGCAGATTGGCGAACGTGTCACTACTTGCGCGGGCGCAGGTCCGCGGTGGTCGGCACGTGTGCCCGCTCCCACGGTCCGCGGGGGACCAATCACGGGTGACCGCCATTTTTTTACATACCCACATTACATTATATAAGACCTCCTCTGATTTTTTGAGGATAAATATTGTTGTTTTCATATGCACTTGGATATAATGAGTTGGATATTATTTTGGAGCTGTTCAAACTATAAACTTCAATTTTTTTTTCAACTAGAACATTATGTTATTATTATTAAAAACAGGACTGTTAATTTTGTTCATGAAAATGTCACTGTACTCAAGTGCTTATGCAATAGCTAATTATTTTTCATAATGTTTCGCAATAAATAATTTTCTGTTATAATTGCACGTGTACAAACGCATTCGAAACAAATGTGCGTAATTCACATGTGAAACACAAAACGGTGTAAAAAAAAGCTAATATTTTTTATGCATGAAAGATATCCCTAAAAAACACGCAATAACACTTTGACTTTTTTTTAGTTTGTAAAACACAAACTAAAAAAAAACCTTTTATTGAATTACTATTTAATAATTTTTATTTAAAAAAAATCATTTATAACCACCCAAAATCCAAAACAATTATAATGTATTTTAGATTATTAACTAAATGATCTTTCGATATAATTTATTTGACGTATTCTAGTTTACATTTTCCATTCTACAAAGTTTATTTTAGTATACAGGAAATGTTTATATTGAAACTAATAGTTACAAATAAATCTAATCATTCAGCTTTAGGTATTGAAGTATTTGGACCAATGTGATAACATTCAGAGTTCATAGAAACTAAGCTGATAAATAAGGAAGGGATATTATCATTCTATCGTCCTACAATATCTTCGAATTTCTAGGAAAATTCAACATTTCCTACAATGTATGCAGCTCTTATATCCAAGCAAATCCCATGCATAATATTACACAATCCTTGCACATGATTTATTGTTGTAATACTGAGTCTACAAAGCTTCAAAAACAACGTTCAAAACTTTAATCCGGGTGCTAAGAATGGTTAAGAATAGTGTGCGCAGCGCCATCTCGTATCGAATAGTGGAACTAAATTTAGGAGAGATGATAGAAAACACAAAAATATACAATCTTATTTGTATTTAAGTTGGAAAAATACCATAAAAATGAAATATTTTAGTTTTGACATTATTTTGAGTTTCAATTAAGGTATTCAAAATCATAGATTCTTTTTTTGTTGACTACTCCATAGGTAACTTAACCATTACAATATGTTTATAATTAAAATTAAGAATAAATAGATATCGTCTAAAACTATTTCATACAAAAACACACCAAAATAATCATTACATTCTCATTAAACTCAATAACAACAGAATCACCGCCGAGTTTATATAATGGACGCAATCTCAAACATTCATGTGATCACTTAAGCTATTTATAAGCTGGGAGTCATCCGTGCAGCTAAAATAGCTCTAAATAGGAGCATACCGCTGTTTGTCTGTTATAGCAATAGCTGTTGCGGCGCCAAACTCCTGCTTTTTTCCTCTATTTCTTGCAAAAAGGAAATTTCGAACGAGATTCTCATAAACTAATAACTTTAAGGTTTATAATATTAGACATGATTTCTACACAATATGTTAGTTGAATATGCTGTGACAAGAGAGCGTATTTGTTGTATAAATGCCTTGATAAAAACTGTTTCATTGATAATTATTTGTATTTTAAAGGAGAACGGACATTTCTATCTAGGAAACCAATAACATCTTGAGAACAAACATGAAAATAAACACTTACATAATATATTGAACTGAATGTTTTATTAATATTAAAAAAAGACTTAAGCAATATGGGTCGCACATTACCATGATTCTTGATAACCCCGCGTACTAAGCTATTACTTACTTGTGCTACGAGTGGGTTCATGTCGGTTATGCAATGGATGGGATTCGAACCGCCAAACACTTGATAGGAGACCGTCGCTTTTTTCTTCATTCTGGCTTTATTGTGCTACATTTCTTCCATACAATGATACTTCCCGCCACAACAAAAGTTAAAGTACATACATATCCTTTCCAACGTTACCGCATAATTTCGTTTACATTTCACTCGTAACTTCACACTTTATTCTACATCACTATAATATTCAAAGCAGATATTTAATATCTTTACTTGCTCGAGATTAGATCAATCAAATTAAATACAACTCATGTAACCAAGATAGAAAAAGCTAAAAACATACCAGCCAGGAATAGCCATAACTGAAAAAGAAAACAAAAGTCTACATACCATTAAGGTGTTGCTTGTACCAAAATGGCGGTACTCTCATATTCTCATTATTTATGGAATAGTATGGTAGCTTCGTAACTCCACTATTTCATAAACTTTCCAGCAACATTTTTATTAATACACATTCTCGTATGTCTTAACTTCGTCTAGATGAATGTGCGTTTTCATTGCCTGCTGGTGTTGCGAAGTTAAATTGAATACTGTATTGATGGTGCAATGTAATTATCTAACGAAACGTAATAAAAGGAGCATTGAACTGGTTGTGGAAATTCTTTATTGGAAATTATGAAAGAAAACAACTTCTGTCTTATGTACTTTCATTTAAGGGGATTTTTTTTCTCCACTCATATGACTGTAGTACAGTCGCTCAGCATATCTTAAATTAATCTACACTAATATTATAAAGCTGAAGAGTTTGTTTGTTTGGTTGATGTATAATATAAGGATTGAAAAATATTTAAAAAGAAATGAATGGAAAAACAAAGCATTGTCCATCAACCCCAAATAAATTGTTGATAAAATTATGATGCATGTATAGGTTAAAATCTCGAACCACTCCTGTAAAATTCTACTAGATGATTCAGATTGTTAAGTTTTATTATTTTTTGACCCGGAGAAATTCTCATTGACTTCGTCTACTTCGACTCTTACCGGCTATAACCACCGGTGTGCACGGTGTGTACTCCCTTTCCTTATTGCCCGGGAACCTCTCAACCAGAATAATCCAAGAATGATGATAGGCATGAATTATCATGAAAGGAGTTCAAAACAATTTAAAAAAAAAACATAGTAAAGGAGTCTCCCGTACCTTGCGTCAACGCGAACCGACCCAGCTGCATTAGTATGCAGGCGGCGGGCGACGACGCACGACCGAGATTTACTGTTACCGCGCCGTGCATCTCCGACGACCCTACCCCATGTCCTAGACTGACGCGATATAATGCCCTCCACATAAGAAACTATCGCTCTCTCTATTTCATACTATACAGGATTAATTTAAAAGGAGTGCGTATATCAACGAAGTAATCAGGTGCATAAAACTGAACAACTTTCCTCTGAGAACATAGGTCGAAATCTTAAAATGGAAAATGAACTTTTCATACAAAGGGACAAGTCACGTGACTTATGTTTATATGAAAAGCTGATTTTCAATTTTAAGATTTCGACCTATGTTTCTGGGGGAAAAAAAACAGTTTTATACGCCTGATTACCTCGTTGAATATACATACGCACTCCTTTTAAATTATGACATTGTTCTATTGATCTGATTTCTTAGTTTTCAAGGAAAAGGGTATTTTATTTGTTATGAGGACGTTTTAGTGATGGTTGTTTGCGTAACGGTAGATGTGTGTGTTAGGCACTGATCCTTGACATTGGGCCGATGTCCTAAGCTGGATTGATTGGACACATACCTATGTCTGAGATAAAACAAACTGCACAGATGCAAGCTATACGATAGAAAATAAATGAAATGCTATTGGAAAATTACACTTTAATTCATTCAAAACACTGATTCAAATCAGGTTTTTGGCAAACTTTTAATAGGTATGAGGAGATACTATTATGTAACCTGCGTTTTGTATTTGTGGTGAAAAACTGTTAGCATAAGTTGGTTATTAAATAAAAATAAAACATTTTTAGAAAGCAAATAAAAAAAAATTGGTAGAAACAATAATAAAATTATTTTATTATTCAGTTTCACTTTTAAGTAAAATTATACAACTCTACGTGACACACTGCCTCCAGTTTCTACATCCTATACTGTCAGCAAAAATGCAATGAAATTAGACATAAATATACGCTTGTTGCAATTGTAAAGTTAATTAGACCTAATGAGACTACAGGCACGCAAATCTAACAATCACAATGATTTACAATAAACTTATATTGTTACAAAGTAATGTAATTTGTCACCGAATTTTCACCACAATTATGGTATGAATTGATTGAGTTACAATGCTGGCTCAATTGAGTCGTTTATGACAGGCAGACAGACAGACCCGCCCATGTATGGTAACCATAATACTGTCAATGTAAAGAGATTGTCCGGATAACATGTTTTTTTCATCGTCAGATAACTTTATTTGAGGAATAATTTAAAAATTTTGACAGTTGTTTCATACAAAAACTGACAAACGTCAATTCTATTCTTCGAATAAATTATTTGACGTTGGAAAAAAAAAGCTCTAAATATTTAAAGACATTTTGCTGTCGAATGGTGTTAATATTTTTTTTCGAAAAATATAATTTATAAGTAAAAATTATTAAATAATAAGCTTTTTGTGTTGTGTACCTTTAAATGGTTAAATTCAACAGTTTCCTATTTTTATGCATAAAATAAAACTTATATTCTGCATTTGAACAGTTCTAGGCTTTGGATAAAAGATGAGAGATCAGATGCTTTGCCGACCTTATAAACCGTTTTTTTTAGTTTTTTAATCAGGACTATCCTCAAATATTCTGGATACTATAAAAAACCTGCAAGCCCCAGTTCACACAGTCAGACACTATAATAATATGTCATATTGTATCAATGTGAACACAGGCCTATTGTGGCGATCATATTTTATTTTATTACGTTACATTAATTGCAAATAAAATTAAAGGTTTACCCAAGTTTGTTTTTATTATTTAAAAAGCTTTCTAACATTGTGGGTCGCACATCACTAGTAGACTTGATAAACCCTTGTGCTAAGCTTAAACTTGTGTTACGAGGGGATTCACGTGGGTAGTGCTATGGGTGAACTTCGAACCGGCAACTACACAAGTTAAATGCCAAATTTATTTTTGACTTTTTTGTCGAATTTCTTCAGGATATCCTAACAAATATTTTAGAAGAACATCAGTCTCTAAGATCAAGCCTGTTGTCCCGTAAAATTTTATAAAAAAGTAAGCTATATGCTACAGATTGTTTTTAAGATCATTATTAATACGTACATCATTAATAAACAATTTAGAAATATAATAATCAGTATGACATCTCTATCACAAAATTCCCGTCAGTAAAACCCCAGCGAAATTAACAATGGCTATAATTATGTATTTTGTTTTCAAAATCATACGCAAAAAATAGCACTTTAATATACTTATTATTATTATCTTATATCTTTAAACGAGCAATTCTTGTATATATATAATCCGGATCTCGGAAACGGCTCCAACGATTTTCATGAAATGTTGTATGCAAGGAGTTTCGGGGGCGTTAAATCGATCTAGCTAGGATTCATTTTCAGAAAATGTCGCTTTATCCGTGTTTTCAGTAATCTTAAATCTTTAAACGTGCATTTCTTGTATAAACTTAGTCTGACCATAAATACTTTTACAATTAAAAATAAACAAAACATTTGAATTTGGAATCTGTCATTTATAATTAAGATTGTTCATTGTGTTTTCTCATTTTGGCGCCAATACAGTGTAAAATATTTTGCGATATTAAAATAGAGTGGGGTGATAAAAGGACCGAATCGCTGTGATTGCGTTACACAAAATAGGTTTGGAGCCAAATGCAATTTTTAAAACTCTCCATACGCTTGGTATTAGTAAAATGTTTGTGTTCCGGGCTATTAATAGGTACAATGAGACCTCAGTTTGTGACAGAAATAGATGAGACCGTCCACGTAGTATTCATACGAAACAGGTGGTCAAAGCAGTAAGGGAAAAAATTTGAAGAAATCCTGTCCCAAAGCAAAAGATTTTATCTCGGGAGATGAAGATAGCACCTAGAAACATGTTGTGTATTTTAAAAGATGACTTAGGACGCCTATAAGAGACGTACTGGTCATTTCTTAAATGATAATTTAAAAAGAATAGGGTGGTAAAATCGAAACAACTACTTAAGCGGTACCTACGCAAAAGGAGGTCACAGATTTTTTTTTTTTACGGATGAGATTTTTTTACAATTGAGCAATTTTTTAACAAACAAAATGACCGTATTTATGCTCACAGCTCTAAGAAAGTTTCCCAATTACTCGACAAAATGCAACGTGGGCATTATCCAGTTTTAGTGAAGGTTTGGTGGGCTATTAGCTATGAAGGAGTGACTGAGCCATACTTTTGTGAAAAAGGTATCAAAACAACGGCACAAGTGTATCAAGATACCATTCTTGAGAAGATCGTAAAGCCCCTTACCAAACATCATGTATTCAATAACCAAGAATGGTCCTTCCAGCAAGACTCGGCGCCGGGTCATAAAGCTTGGTCTACCTACGCAGTCTTGGTTGGAAACGAACGTTTCGGACTTCATCAGAGCTGAAGACTGGCCGTCGTCCAGTCCCGATTTTAATCCGCTGGATTATGATTTACTGTCAGTTTTAGAGAGTAGGTACGGCTTGCTCTAAACGCCATGATAATTTAGTAGGTATCTAAAACAATCCATACGATTGTTAGTGAAGATTTTTCCCATGGAAAGAGTGCGTGCTGTTATTGATAACTGGCCTCAACGTTCAAAGGACTGTATTACAGGACTTCCAATAAGCTTTTTATATTTTAAATTGTTTTATATTTATGTATTAAACTAACATACTGTAATAAATGTTATTTGCAATAAAAAACCTTTTATCCATGTTTTCAGTAATCAACTTAAACATAACCTGAAAAAAAATAATCTTCCTGACATGTTGGCGAGTAACAATATTAATTTTTTATTTTTATGTTATTTGTGATTCATTTTTGAGCTGTAAAAAACAAGTATTTGTTTCTAATAAAATATTAAACTAATTGCACTCGTGATTTTTTAATTAAATAACCAGTTCAAATTTTTTTATTATTATGTCCGTAATTTCGAAAAATATTATTCATACTTTCTCATTTCATCAGTATGTAATTCGTATATAAATATAATTTCAAAAAACACACTACAAAAAAAAACGAGCAAAGCTCGGTGATCCAGGTACTAATATTTAAACATAATATTATGCACTGCTATTAGCAATACTTGGAGGTACCATACACTTACATCTTTGACAGTTGGTAATTATCAGTATCCTTTATAAATAATAACAGCGACTTTTGAAGGCAGTTCAACGGGATTGGTCGGTTTATTTTTGTTTCTCTGAACCATAATCATTATTTTATCCTGTATTTTATGGTGTACATTGCTATGACAACTAGATTCTCAGTAGAATTTGATTCTACATACTCTTTTCTACCATCACCACCAAAACGACAGAAGATTTTTTTATTTACACACACACAACTATTATTACAGGTTCTTACGACCTAATGCAATAGCATATATACACATAAAGTTAAATATTGGTAACAGTTGATAAATTAAACTAAACAAACAGTATGGTTGCCGGCAAGTAACTTGGCAATGTTTTGGAGTAGTGAGAGCGTATTTACATATTATATTTGCAACAAAAGCACAATTTTATTACTCGCCTGTATCACTACTAGTATTTTTTAAAAAGAAATCATTTTTTTATACATTTATGTACATAAGAACGTTAAAATGTGGGATGAACTCGTAGCGACTCTTGCCAAGATACTCTACAATGAGCGAATGTGAATCGTGCAGTGAACATGAAAATACATCTATTCTGTGAGACAACTAGGTATATGTAGTAAGTCAATTGACTGCACGGATAGCCGAGTGGTATAGGTCACCATGCTAATTACCACTGTGCGCGACGTGCTGCGGGTTCGATCCCCGCATGGGACAAGTATTTGTGTGATCCACAAATGCTTGTTCCAAGTCTGGGTGTTCTTTGTGCATGTGATTTGAATGTTTGTGAAACCCCCGCGACACAAGGATAAAATTCCTTAGTGCATCGTCGTTTTATAAGAAATGAGAAACAAATTACAAATATACTATTCTATGTTTAATTAATTTACAAGTTATAGGTTTGTCTTGAGTTTTGAGTTTATTGAAACAAGTACCTACCTAGTAGGTCATCAAAATTAAATAGACACGCAATCAACAATTTTAGCAGGTTTAGATACTGCAGATTCAATTCTCAGATTTCCCTTTGGCAGTCTCTTAAATAATTCTTGTCCATACGCTTTGGGAAGACCGTTTTTCTTCATTTCGGGCTCTGGATATTTTGTCACCAAAACTGGAATACCAATATTCACTGGTGTAGTTTTAAATAGAACTTTACAAGAATTTTGTAAAGGTAAATGATTCATAATTCGTTGTGCAAAAAATCTAGTTCCACATGAATGTGTTATAAATAAATTATGAATATGTAATAGGTTATCTCGATCATCTTTTTTATTAAAGATATTTATTTTCAAGTTTATGGTCATGGAATAAAAATATTGGGACTAATTTTAAACAATATTAGGTATTTGTCTTCAAAGATTTCCGCTGATAGGCAAATAACCCTTGTGAATATCATATTCGCTCACCTAATTTGATTTTATCGCAAGATGACATTACGAAGAGGAAGCAATGTCGTGGGAACTACAAGATATTATAATAAACCGTTAGCATAATAATTGTGCTGTACAAAAACCACATTATACATGAATTAAAACTACCTTTAGGTGTGCCCTGCGGTTTCAATCACGATTTTCCAGTTTCCGAAAAATTCCGATTTTTTAGATTAATATACCTACCTTAAGGTTTTCAAACAGAAAGTTTAAGTTAGTCCTCATAAAATCAGCTACCTACCAAAATCTTATCAAAATCGATTCAGCTGTTTTTAAGATAACCCGAATCAAAGACACAGAGAAAAAAAACTGGTTTTATGGTATAGGTATCAAGCAAGTAATAGTATGAGCTTATTTTTAAGCTCAGACAGAATATTATTTATATTAAGTAAGTATGTCGTTATTTCCATGGAAGATGGGTAAGCCTTTGTGGGACGCTACCTGTATCAATACACTTACGCCATCCCATCTTCCAAGTTCATCGTGCTGTGCTGTGCAAACGGCGGAAATAATATAACAACCTAATGGGCTGTTACATATTCAAGCCGTTTGGGGTTGAAACACTTGGACCGTGGGGCCCGAGTGTACATATGGTTTTCAAAGATCTAGCCAAACGCCTTGTTGACACTTCGCGCGACCCAAGGGCTGGATTTTACCTTGGACAAAGAATAAGCATTGCCATACAACGTGGCAATGCAGCCAGCCTAGTGGGCACGCTTCCGGTCGACAGCGATGCGGATGAATACATTGACGCCATTTTTTAGTTTTTAGATTTTAATTAGTTATGTTTGTTTATTTTTATTTTTTTCCGTGTGTATATGTTTTATTATTTTAGTTTAAGTTAAGATTGTAAATATGTACTTTGTTAATACTTTAAGCAAGTATAGTTATTATTATTATAGTAGGTATATTATTTTGTCATTACAAACAGACACCTTAATTTTATTTATTTGTATTGATGTAATCGACGTCTGGTCCAACAATGATGAAAAGTTTTTCGCACGGTGTTCAACTAGCGAAAAACGTTGACAAAAGTCAATAAAGCTGATTGTTGCCAGTGTTGACGAATTAAGCCATTTTGTGACCACAATGGAACCTTTATTTATTTTGTTAGTGCCCAATGATCTGATAAATGAGTCTGGCAATTCACTTTTGTATGTAACAATGTCATACACTCATTTTTAGGATGTGCATGGGAAGCACTGATTAATGTATGTCTTCTTTGGCAGTTATATATTTTTACATGGGAAATTATTTAGGGTATTTTAAAATTGAAAGCTATATTTTCCTGCTTTTGAAAATGATTATTGTAATAACTTCCGTGAGACGAATTCATAATTATTTAAGGATTCAACGGTTTACTCACGCGCACTCTCGGGATCGCCCGACTAGTTTCAGACTCAATAGGAGTCCATAATCATGAGCTGACGCGGCGGCGGCAGTGTCGGTTCGACTCGCGACACCATTGATATCCATTTTTATTGACAGCGTCTCATAATAGGTATTATGACTATACAGGATTAATTTAAAAGGAGTGCGTATATTCAACGACGCAATCAGGTGCATAAAACTAAACAACTTTCCCCAAGAAACATGGGTCGAAATCTTAAAATAGAAAATTAACTTTCATACAAAGTGACAGGTCACGTGACTTTCATTAAAATTTTATATCAATATTAAGTAACGAGGTAAGGATTGAGCTATCCCGTACACAGGCACAGCCTATACTTTCACTTTTGAGCCCCTGAAGTCCAATACATGTAAACGATCTAATTGTGTGACCATTTATGTGTGGCCAGTGGGTGGGACATCCATACCGTTCGCGAAATCAACCATGAAACTATTTTCTCACGCCAACCTGCCTGTACACATATACAACGTGTTACAAAATACCCCGTAGAAATACAATTAACTGGCTTCTGCCCGCGACCTCGTCTGCGTGGACCTTCAGAATTGGGTCGAAAAAGAAATGAAAAATGTCAAAAATTAAAAATGGAATACATTTTGCCCAGTGTTATTATGTATTATGCTTGCGCTGTAATAGAGAAAAATACCAAATTTCAAAGCTGTCTGCCCACGGCTTAGCTCGTAAACAATTTTCAATTTTCCCTCGGGAACTAGTTAAGGAATCGGGATTAAAGGTAAGCCTATGTTCTTTTCCATGTCAAAGGCTACATGCATGCCAAATTTCATCCAAATCCGTTCAGCCGTTTTAGCGTGATTGAGTAACAAACATCCAAACATCTAAAGATCCACACTTTCACATTAATAATAATTAGTAGGATTATCAAAGCCAAAAATTTTGTCAACCCTAGTAAGCTGTCATGTTAGGGAACCAGATTAATAAATAGTGCGTCGGCATTTCTATAAATAAACTGCCCTTAAAGCTGAACATTCATTTATGAATGAAAGTTCAGCATTAAGGGCAGTTTTGTAACACTCTTGACTGCACGGATAGCCGAGTGGTATAGGTCACCACGCTGATTACCACTGTGCGCGACGTGTTGCGGGTTCGATCCACGCATGAGACAAGTATTTGTGTGATTCACAAATGCTTGTTCCAAGTCTGTTCTTTGTGCATGTGATTTGAATGTTTGTGAAACCCCCGCGACACAAGGATTAAATTCATTAGTGCGGGCGTCGTTTTAAAAAAAAAAAAAAAAAAAAAAAACTCTGTAGAACGACAAAACACTGCTAATTTGCATAGTCAATTATGACAAACAAACTATCTAAATAACAACACTAATATTGTTAATCCGAAAGTTTGTGAGTCTGTGTGTATATTTGTTATCGTTTCACGCTGAAACGGCTGGATTAATTTTCATAAAATCTGGATTAACACATGGGCTTTTTATCCCTAAAATTAATTTATCTAATAAACCGCAGGTAAAAAGTAATTAATAATTCAGTAAGAGTAAATGGTGCATTTTTTCATGTTATTTTTAACTTTTTGTTTCCAAAGATTTTTCATGTTTTACGCGGCAACGTATAATAGAAACTTGTGTCTAAGCCTGGGCTATATGCACATACGCATAGATAAAAATAACTTTTTAGCTTTATTATATTAATAAAAGATATTAATAGAGATAAGAAAGGATTAACAACCCCATAATGTATGCGGTTGTTAATTCTTGTACGATGTTAGTCTTCGATATGGCATTTGGAAGTTTGTCTGAAAGCCTATTTAAAACTGTATTAAGGACGGATTCCAGTGTGTCCAGCTTCAGGTCAATACTTAAATATATATAAAAACAAGGAAGAATTTTTGAGCTGTTGGTCCCGACTATCATACAGTAAGTAATCTTTGACAGTCGTTAAGTCATTACAATTCTGACAACCAGTTTTTCTATGGAATACTGTATTACCTAGCAATAGGTTGTAGATGTCAGACAGGCAGTCGCTCCATGTAAAATACGGAATTCAGCCAAATCCGGTAAGACTGGAAACCGACCCCAACATAGCTTGGGAAAAGGCTTGGCAGGAGGAGAACAGGAAGATTTTTTGAGTTTGTTTAAACGAGGCAATCAAATAAAAGTTAATAATATAATAAAATAAAACTATCAGACTTTTACTTTTAGATAGCCGGTTATGTCATAATATGGGCAACTCATATTTTAAAAACAGTATGAAATCTAATTAGGTTTTGCGATAAACATAAAATAAGTAGGAAACTTACCCTTGAAAATGAAATACGCGGCCAAAGTCGCGGGGAACAGCATGTTATACATGAAGCGCTAATTTATTATTTTTTGCATACACAATACTGACCACATTATTAACTCTATTGAATAATTTAATACCAGTTTATTTTGAAATACTAATTTTGCTTTTTAATTCTTATTTTAGTCATTCAGGTTGACCTTGAGTATTGCAACAGAAAGATATTCTAGGAGTTACAAATGTTAATGGCAAATATTTATTTAATATTAATAATAAATAATGTAATCTTACAAAATCTATTTGACACTTATAAATGTCTTTAAAGATGATGGACATTATTGTTAATACCAAATTACCATATTTTTTAGTATTTGCAAATGACGAAATGTATGGATGAGATTATTTTCAGTTTTGATTCTGACGAATTGACGCTAAGAGACATTCGCAAAATGTATTTTCTCGATATCAAACTCCTGCACTAGCTTATACAGTCTCAAAAAAACGTGTCATAATGGGCTAACTATTTGATAAAAAAAATACATTGTGAAAGTATTTTCTTGCAGTAGGATGACGATTCATGAATAAAAATATACCTATTAAATAACTTAAGAGCGTCCATAAAAAAATATACTAAAATTCAAATAAAAAAAAGCTGCACATTTGCAAGTATCCGAATATGACATTTTGCGAATTTGAATTGGCATTTGGCTAATGAGAAATATTGCAATGTTGCGTTTTCAGAAGAATGCAAATTGAGAATATATAATTTTGCGAAAATCTAATATGTCATTTAGTGAATGTATGTGCGTCATCCAGTGAAAAATTTAGAGGGGATACCACAATGTTTGTTACATTCAACCGTCCTCTATTGGCAAAAACATATAAAGACGGTCTGCACTCTAATCTAGGATTTACAGCCCAAAGAAAATGACTGAAAATCGACTGTCACATGCAATACTTTTCCACTCTAAAAACTACTCCCGGTCTATGCGGTTTGATCCTTTTGTAGCCAGGGAATTTACATACATTTTGTCAATCAATTTTGTGGAACACCGGGGTCAGCTACCTGTCGCACGAGCCAGCTTTCCTCACAATAACTATTTAGTTACATTCGTAAATAAACAAACCGGCTCCAGCTATGCAACTATTACCTAACCATCGCTTACTGCACTAATAACTCCGCACATTTACTTACAAGACGTGGCGAAATGTGCTTAGCCTGTGTGTGTGAAGCGTGATGATAAAAAGATGATAAAGATTATACTACTGTTTTATAATTATGAATGAATTTATCAAAATACTTTTGTTCGGAACAAGCTAGCAATTAGCACTGTTTCAAGGTCATCATTTCTTTTTTCTTTTCCCACCAATTATATGTAGTGCAAGCAGTGCAATTAGTATTTTCCTTCCATTAATCTCGATAATTCGTCAACGCCGCACACTTTGAAGGTCAATCAAAGTATCAATACACAGTATCGTAATGCACCTTTCACTGCTTCCGAAGTGGTCTAATTATGAAGAAGAGACGACGCAACAAATTCAACAGTAGCATGCTCAGAACATTAAAAAAACTAATAATGACGACCTCCGTGGTCGAGTGGCGTACACACCGGTTTTCAAGGCATCGCCAGCTCTGAGGTCCCGGGTTCGATCACCGGACGGGTAAATGTAGAAAATGTCTCTGATTTTGGTGGTTGTGGTACCATTGTTGTCTCTGATTCCATAACACAAGTGCGTTAGCAACTTACTTTGATTTCGAAGAAATGTATGTGATGTTGTGCACATTACCGTCACCGCACTTGCTCATTTGGTTGGCGATTTCAGATTCCATTTTTTTGGAATCCTGGTTTCCTCACGATGTTTTCCTTACCGATTAATGATTAAGAAAGTATATGTATATAACTTTGAAAAAGTCATCTTGGTACTTGCCTGGGTTCGAACCTGCAACCATGTTCATGCGAACGCTGGATAATGAAAAAAATATTCTAAATAAACATGTCATTGACTTGATTACTATTGAACACTATAATCTCGTGAAATCTTATCGTTAGTGACTTTTAACCTAAACAAAGTGCTCATTAACAGTATGACTAATTATAATTCAATAATAGTATTCACAGAAAGTATAGAATATGTACCTTGTTTTGAGAATATAATTAACTTTTTGCTGGTTTCAAGAAACAAAAGAAAAATGGAAAAAATTAGAAGGAACTGTTGTTTTGTAAATTGGTAATGTGTTAGGTTTTTCCGGAGAGTCACTTTTTGTGAGTACAGCTTTGAGATATGATAAGAGGGTGTTTTCGATAAGACCGTTAAATAAAATTATAAATTTAATTTCTTCTTCTTAAAGTGCCTCTCCAACTTAAAGTGGCAGTCAGCTCCGCATATCTCTTCCTATCTTTAGCAAGATTTAATTTAATACAACCAATTTACGAAGGTAGTATGAATTTAACCATTTTTGAGAAGATATGTTTGAGTTGTGTACCACCACACAAGCCAAACACATCTTCTAAAAAATTACCTTCCGGATCAATGATCGTATTCGTATTATATATTCGTATGCACAATTCATGATTGCAGGTGCGAACTAGGAGTACCAATGTGACTTTTTCAAAGTTATATGTGAATACTTTCTTAATTACTTTATTTGACTGGCCTGTTGGTCTAGTGGTTAATGACCCTACCTGCTAAGCTAGAGGTCGTGGGTTCGATTTCCATCCAGGAAAAATCTTTATGTGATGAGTACAATCATTTTGTTCTGTGTCTGGATGTTATTTATTATTTATTAAGTATGTTTATCAGTTGTATGGTTGCCATGGTACAGGCTCTGCCTAGTTTGGGATCAGATGGCAGTGCCTGAGCTTGTCCCAAGATATTATTATTTACAAACAGTGAAGGAAAACATCGTGAGGATTCCAAAAATTGGAATCTAATATCACCAATCTGCAATGAGCAAGCGTGATGATCAATACTCATTCCTTCTCTATATGGGAAGAGGCCTGTGCCCAGCAAAGAGATTAGGATGAGATAATATAGGATGGTATTATAATATGATTGGCTTTGCCAATTTTGTCTAAAGGAATAATTACAGAAAAAAAAACAAATATTATTTAACATTCTGTAAATGATCTTGTATTCATTTTAGATGTGACTTTCAATACATCCTTATACCAATTTTAATCACATTAATTGAAAAAGGTCTTAAATAAAATAAAAACAAAAAAATATATATCTAATCTAAGCTAATTTATCAGAATAAAACAAAAATAAAACAAAATTGCTATTATTTACAACTCTTCAGCTCTAACCAGTAACTTTAGGTAATCATATAATTAAATACTTAATTGCATCCTTGGAACGAAATTGAATTCATCACGTATCGTTCTAACATTTAATTTACATTCTTTTATTTATAATATTTTTACAAGTCTACTATTATAAAACAAGTCCCAGTATCTGTACGCCTAGATCTTTTAAACTAAACAACGGATTTTAATTTAGTTTGCAGCAATAAGTAGATTGATTGAAGAGAAAAGTTTTTGTGCATATTATGTAGGTATAGGCATTTATTACCGTACTACCCGTATAAAGCTAGGACATATTGTGTGCTACTAAATAATATCTAGTAATTTAAATGTAAGTAGTTAACTAACAACGTTTTTTATTTTGAAAATTATTGTATTTTTTTTATATCACCAACATACATTTTACCGTCAGATCGCAAAAGAAAAAAAACGACTGGCAACATTGCAAAATACATAGGATTGCATCAACGTAGAAAAAAACAAATGCGTGTGATTTGTTGTTAGGGTTCCGTACCCAATGGGTAAAACGGGGCCCTTTTACTAAGGCTCCGGTGTCCATCCGTCCGTCCCTGTCACCATGCTGTATCTCATGAAATAGTAAGACAGAAGATATTTATAATTCTGTTGCCGCTATAACATAAATAAAAAAACAGAATAAAACTAAAATTTAAGTGGTTCCATACAACAAACGTGATTTTTGCTCGTTTTTGCTCGATATTTATGACGGCAACCGCTTGATATAGTCACAAAATATTTTGTTGACATTAAAATTAAATAATTAAATTGAAATAAAACAAATATTTACGGGGACTCATACAACAGACGTGATATTTTCGCCGATATTATAGATAATAAATAGTACGGAACCCTTCTTGCTCGAGTCCGACTAGCACTTGACCGGTTTTTTTTCTATTGCAATTCTTTTAACCTTGCAGATGAGAATAAACCATTGACTATTTAACTCGCAAATTATACAGTTTTTGCTCGGTATTTAATAATGCATTTCAAATGCATGTTAAGCGTCTTGTATTTTCCTATGACGGTGTGTGTTAACTGGCAATCTCCGGGCGGTAATCTTCAAGACACATTAGACTTGTACCATCATGAGTTACTTAACGCTCTTATGCCATAGATGATGGTGTAAAGGTCGTGGTTGCATACCATAGTGTGGTGTCTTAAAGACGCGTGGTACTCGCTCTCGAGAAGTTTCTGTAACTCTGTACATTAATGTCAAATAAATTTAGTAAATAAGCTGAAACATAAAGACATATTTTGACGGATGAATTACGGACTGAGATTGCACAGTATTTTTTTCAAAGAACTCTACAAAAATGTTTTGATTTTACCAGTTCTTCAAGAAAGCGTAAATATTTTAAGCGATCTATAGAAAAATAAATAAATGACGTACCTAGAGGCCAAGCGGTTCAATGACCGGCATCATATGCACATGGTTGCAGGTTCGAACCCAGGCAAGTAGGTACCAATAGACTTTACAGAGTTATATGTACTTTCTTAATTATTCTAAGAGACCATTGCCAAACGGAGAAGTAAAACATCGTGAGGAATTCAGGAAACCTGGATTCCATTAATTGAAAAAAATTGAGGATTGATCAAGCGTGAAGATCGATGCTCGTTTCTTCTCTATGTGGGAAGAGGCCTATGCCCAGCAGGGAGACATTTATAGGCTGGCATTATTAAATTCTATAATAAAATAATAAATTATAAATTCAGAGAAATGCGACATTTTGCAATGTTAACACAATCCTTAATAAACCTTACCCTTATCGATAGCATAAACCCTCAACCTATTTATCAATCATTCAGTTAAATCCGCACATGCGTGCACAATAAGTATTTGCATAATTATGTCACATAGAATTACAAAACTACATGGGGCAACAGCACACCAGCCGACCGTCGCGTCGACCTTCTAAGACAAAATAATCGCTCCAATGAAATCACACCTTAAATCCTTGAAGCGTTGTTTAATCACCACAAAATTAAAGATCATTTAGACAAGCAGCGAGCATTCGTGTTACAGGCCTCGTATGCGACAGAAGTGTGCAGTTGCGACAGTGAAATAAATAGAAAATAGTAAAATGTCAAATTACGGACATTATGTTGTGGTTGTGTTATGTGTATGTATTTATGGCAGCCTGCAATTGGTGCCTTTGCGTAAGTTTTCTTTTTTAATCCAATTTAAACTTAGAACTTCAATCGTTACAATTCCTGTATTTGAATTTTGAATGTAACCGTTAATTTCGAACAAGGCGGTGATTTTATGACTACCTACAAAGTAGGTATTTTGAATTTTGGTTTTTGACGTATAAAATTAGGGAAGATAATTTTAAATGAAACAATATTGGGATACATGTGAGCATATCTAATTAAAAATATAATGACGAGTATAATATACTTCATTAAATAACATGTCTTGACGATTTAATGATAATTATGAAAGTTACCAAATATAAAGTAATGTCCAACTATTGCAACTAGTAGCACTTAGAACGCCCACTTTGTAGGCCATAGGTATGCAACAAGCCTCCATTGGGAAATAGATAGACCTTCACGGTTGTTTACTATCTCTGGGGTAAGAAGAATGATTGTGTTGAAAGCTCTAGGGAAATACTACGGAAGGAACTTCAGAAACTGATGTATTTAACACTAAGTTAGGCTAGGGCATTATGGACATTGCGGTGGTTTGCAACGCGTTCCCGCATGATCCCCAGTATAAGGGAAATGAGAAGCACTCCGGCGGTTTTAGCCGGTAAGAGTCCGGCATACCCCTCCGCCTTCCCCAGGGCGGAGAAAGTCCATGAGGATGTCCCTGGGTCAAAAAAAGGTTAATTATGGACAACGATAAAAAAAAGACAAAAGAAAATTTAGACTTTGTGTTATGATATAATAAAAAGTCAATAAAACAAATCTAAAATTTAAATAAATTTATAAAAAATATTTCGAAAAACAAAAGACAACCGAAATTATCCTACCCCAACAGCTACTACGAAAGGCTCATTTTGTTTTCAGCGGACTACATCCATCCCTGTTCAGAGCTGAGTGACGAATGCTTCACAAAAGCCACGTTGGACGCGATTCCCGGCATCGTGCAGGGAATCCCGGAAGCCGGGATCCCGTCACTAGACCCCCTGTTCCTGGACAAGAACATCAGCATGACTCTCCCCGGGAATTTGAGGATGACCTTCCATAATGCTAAGCTGGTTGGATTAAGTACTTGTATTCCTGATAAAGTGTCGTAAGTTTTTAAATTTAGTCTTCCCATTTTTATATCCTAGATCTAGTCTGTGTCACGTAAAAACTATACGTACTATGTTGAAATTGGCCAATCAAGAAGGAAATTAACGAGATTTGATTTATTAATTTCCGTAATTAATATGCTATGCCATGACACCTGCAAAGGTGTTGAAACGTCGGGAACTGAAACAAAATTTAACCGCGATAGACATATTGGTACTTGCCTGGGTTCGAAACCGCAACTAAGTGGATACGAAATATTTAGCAAATAGCTAAGTCCTTAAATAATGGACGATAGAATACTTAGAAATATACATTATTTTATGTATGATAGAAACGCTCATACGTAGTTTTCTTCCCTACAAAGAATACTTGGTGAATCTTCTTATTATCAAAAATAATTAAGGAAGTATGTTATTTAATGTACCTACATAAGATAATGTAAAATTTTTGTCTGTTTTATATATTTTTTATATTAGATCAACTGTTCAACTCAATTCGGTATACTATTTATATCTTCCACTTCCATCAACCTTGGACCTGAATAACTCGTTTCATGAATACTTAAAGGGCAAAAATAATTAATACAATTAAATATTAAATACTTCCTAGTCTCATACAATTCTTTTAGTGGAATTCTGAATCAATGGCAAACTTCTTTGTGTTACTACAACTTTCTAAAATCAAAAAATCAAAATCAAGAAGTTTTTATCCAATATACAAAATTCAAAATTCCCGTATCGCGATTTTTGTACCCAAACTCCTCCAAAACGGCTGGACCAATTTGTATGAAATTTTGTGAACATATCGGGTAAGTCTGAGAATCGGCCAAAATCTATTTTCCACATCTCTAAGTGATGGGGATGGCCCTCTCCAGATTTTTTAATATGGCAGAACAACGTTTGCCGGTTTTTTTTTCAACCTCAAGAAGGCGTTTAAGAAACGTTATACTAATCTAATGAGCCTAGATGTGCGGTTTCAAAGTATCATTCCCATGGAGAAGAACCGGCGAGAACCTCCACATTTCTGATTTAGTACACAGACTATTTAGAATATTTACATAAAAACTTTTCCAAGGATGGTGGGTCTTACGAAATAATGTACTTGTGGATTTACGCGTTTAAATTCGCAACTGGGACGTGCTAGGCGTCGAATGTACGTGATACTGGCGTTGAAGGAAAATGGGCTGGAACATGGCCTTATACGATCATCAATAATTGGTCTTATGGGTGCCAATTTGACGTTCATACGTACTTCGGGTCTTTTGCCAATATTATAGATTTTTCTATTATGATTTTGTATTTTTGTGCTCGGGTTGCTATAATAATTATAAATGTAAATATTTAATGTGCTAACTGTTGCCTTTGAGTGTTCTGATCAAGGAATAATTATTAGATTAAAAGAGCTTATTTTAGTAATCCCTTGTAAAGAGCTTTCAAAAATCTAGCTTAGATCTTAGCTAGAAACATAACACAAAAAACAGTTAATTCGGGTTTAGGAGCTACAATGCCACGACATAAACGACCACCTTATAATACCCCTCTTCTTTCGTGGGGGTTAAAAAAGGGTACTTCTTAATATACAAGCTTCGAACTTTAACCACAAAAACACAGCTAGTTAATAAAATCAACCAAAGTCGAGTTAATACTAGCGGACCCGCCCAGCAAACGGGTATCACAGTAATAACATATGATTAAACACAAAATGTTGTTTCTTTCATTCTACCTTTTGCCGAAGACTGCATTAAAATCTGTTTCGCAGTTTTAAAGATCTAGTCATACAAACAACAGGAGGTACTTTGTTTGATACTATGTAAGGCTTTACAACTGTGGAGTTATTTCGTTTGAACATTTGAACGTACATAAAACATTACGAGTAAATACATATTACCATAATATTTTAGTTGGAAAAGCAAACTTACATACGCCTTAACATATAATACATGTATACATACATACTGGATATTTATATACATACTCATTATATAAATATCCGCGATTGCCTTACAAGATTTGCAATCACGGAACTTGTTATTTTTTTCTGTGAGACAAAGAACTACTTTCCGCCTAGTAATTAGTATCTCGTGATCTTAAGACCTAAGCATTACATAGTACGAGGGATCTTAACCTTCTATTAATTTCTACTTTGTTACCGTTGTATTCTACATGTGAACAACCATAGTTCGCGAATTTTTCTAAGCAGGGTTATTTCTCATCTAAGTTTAATTTAAGTTATGGATATTGCCACCGAGTACTGAAACGTTAATTAACTTTGACACGTTCTTATTTGTTTTTTTTACGGCGCCCGTACTAAGGAATTTAATCCTTCTGTTCATCACATGCACAAAGAACACCCAGACTTGGAACAAGCATTTGTGGATCACACAAATTTTAATGCTTGTCTCATGTGGGGATCGAGCCCGCAGCACGTCGCGCACAGTGGTAATTAGCGTGGTGACCTATACCACTCGGCTAACCGTGCAGTCTTAAATGTCTATCTTTCGCTACTTCACACCCTAAAGTGACAGAGACAGCATGAGACTTAACGGCGGCTTCAAACTGACTGACTTTCCAGTATTCGGCCATTATACAACTTACGAAACATCGAGAAACGAAACAAGCAAGAAAATATGTTTAGAAGCAAAAGTAGATTAGCTTAGCTTTTGCTGCAGGACGTTGAGAACAGTGAAGAAATTTTTGACAACCCTTAATATAGTTCTAACTGTTCGATTTTGATGTTCGATGAGCTCAGGATTTGTGTGTCAGTACGTTTTATATAACTTTATATGAAAATATACTTAGCTGTGTGCCTATATTAGAACTATGTTTTGTTTATATAAACATTGTAAGTCTCTAGCTACATTTAAGTTTTAAGTAAACTTCTAGTTGTTTTGCCGTGCCCTACAGGGTCCATAACGTACTTTTAAAACTGTTAATTTATCACCTTTGTAAAAACTTCTGCAGTGCATTAAAGAATTTAATAATTGAATTGAACTTTACACTGAGTACAATTTTATCTTCGACGACCTCCATGGTCGAGTGGTGTATACACTACTTTCAAGTTGTCGCTAGCTCTGAGGTCCCGGGTTCGATCCCCGGACGTCATTGTCTCGGGTCTGGGTGTTTGTGGTACCTTCGTCATCTTTGATCCCATAACACAAGTGCTTGAGCTACTTACTTTGGTTTTGGAGTAATGTATGTGATGTTTTCCACATTTATTTATATAAAAAAACTTCTGGAAACTACGTAAGCAACATTAGACCTTGTTGGCAGTTCATTATGCGTCGCGTGTGCCTAACCTGCAACCTGAGGTAATGACCGTTATCGACGCTCCTCAGGCATAGTATTGGCCCAAAACATTCAATAATTACTATTAGGTACTATAGTAAATAATTAACTTAATAACCGAATAGAATCGGTACACCATATTAATGAATCCTATTCTCATTCTTGTTTGACAGAAAAAAGGTCTGTGCACTATCTCGGGATTACTTAGACAAGATGGTAGGGACAAGGTGGTACCTATTTTATTATTAATCTGTATGTAATTGTTGATAGGTAGTACGGGTCTAAATTAGAATTTAATTTAATTATGAATTAGATAACATTATTCTTACTTACAAGTAAATAGTGTCCAAATTTTTTTGTTGAATATCCTATTGCACGAATGTTTATGGTACGCAGTTTCGTTTAAGGCATTCTTAATAACATTTTCCAGTAATTTTGATCCTTAAAACTAATCTGATTTAATTTATAAGGGACCGCTCTGCCCTAACCATTACAGATATCATTTTTAAAATCGATCGGGCCACAAAAGAAAAACAAATTAATTGAGTCCCGTCTTTTTTTGGAGACGGTTAAAAAACTGCCCATCATGTATTATGTACCCTTAGCCTTGAAAATAAGCGTGAATATCCATCGTCACACATCACAAAACCTGCCAGATAAATCCCTTAACCATTAAAATAAACACAGTTGTCCAAAGTATTTCATAAACACGACACATACGCAGTTTCTTAACCTATTGCAACACCTAGCGACTGGAGGTCGAAGCTAGAACATGCATTTATATCAAGTTAAAATATTTACGTTGCTATTGGCTAACTATCGCGATCTTTTAATATTGTGAGAAGTAGATTAACTTAACATAAGATATATGTGATCGTTGATTAAAATGGCAATGACAGTCGTCAGATTTATAAACCTGAAAGTTTACATTCTGATTATTTTTTGGAAGTATTGATTCGTGATTTGTTCACGTCACATGTCTAACTTCGCCTTTGCTTGAATGACTCTACAATGAACATACATACAGATAATGGACTTTAGCTATTCAAGCAAGATTTGAAGTTAAATAGTAACTTTTTCCAATTAAACAAAAAAAGTTACACTTTTTCTTCATATCTTAAGCGCGACGCATTCGCATGTAACGTTTTTGTCTTACCACAAAAATATTGACACGCGTTTTGAAGCAATAAAATAAATTTCGGCCATGTTGGAGGATGGTTAGGTGTGATTCAACAGCAATTAAAGATATAATTGTCAAATAGACGAAGCCAAAATAATATAGTAAAACGTTAAGAAATACTCTTCTGAAAATATTCAAGTATATTTTGCCATGACACGCAAATCTGCGCTATTATGCGTCTTGCTGCATACCACATACGTCACAACTATCTGATATCTGTTGGTTGCATTACTGTTTTAACACACGATTATGTGCGTAAACCCGCAACCGCAGTCCAAAATAGAAACTGCACGGCAATTATAATGACGGCCAGGAAAATTGAGAGTTAAGTACCTGTGAATAAATATGCGCCATATTTGAAGATATAATGGGTTTTAGTCAGTAGTATCTTATACATGCGATCATAAAAAGAATAGAGCAGAGAACATGCAATAAGTAGGTATAAGAACACAGTCGGTAATTTTAGATTTAAATGAATACTTAACATCTCTTAAGTTCGATTTTTATGCTTGTTGAATAGGTTATATACACCAGCTTAGTAGAAAACTGTTTATTTCGATAATATACCTTGAAGGTCGTTTCTTACGACCTTAATAAAACAATTTTTAATAAAATTTCGCATTCTGAACGAATAATAACAATGATTTAAGTAATCAAGCACAGCAAGATAGAATATAGAAATTGCGAATAACGTAAACAAAGATTTGACATTGCCGAAACTGTCCACTTAGGACATAATTATGTAGATGAAGTATTTTGGAGACATAGACACATGACTAGTACGACAAGTTGTGCCAGATAACTCTCTTAATTCTATTACTTAGAGGATTAGGGGTATACAAACTACACGCTTACAAAAAAAGATCCTCTATTTACTAAACCTAATTTAAAAAGAATTCTACCCTGTTTTGTTTCATTTTATATTCCTTCTTATAGTCATACTGGCACGAGGATCTTCCACGAAAACAGTCGGGTTAAGCGGGAACAATATTAACCACCTCTTTGCTTACAGGTCTCGTCGTAAGAAGCGTACCTTCGTGTTCGACATGCATTGCAACTTCACAGTCAGCGGCCAGTACAGCCTAGCGGGGAGACTGCTGCTCTTCAACCTCGACACTGAGGGACAGGCTAAGATCAAGATCTGTATGTAGTAGTGTTTAAAATGTATACACGCTTTATATGTCAAGGATCTGAAGGGACAAAAATAGAGTTCTGGAATTTCATCCTCGTGTCGTCGGGAGCTTTTCAAATATTTGAGTCACATCCACAAAGAATACTCAGACTCGAAAAAAGCCTTTGTGGATCTCACATGCAGTGATCGAACTCGCTATTGTTAATTTAGGTTGGATTGTTAAATTTCTTTTGAATCTAGTGTTGAGGTTCTAGTGTTTATCTGTTATATACATACCTAATGGATAAATAGGAAAACATAGAGGTGGAACTGCTACTTTACTGTCTCAAACTATCCAACCTGAAACCAGCTGCGAGGCAATTCCTATTCTTCTTCAGTAATTTCAATAGTTCCCTATAGATTCCTAGTTGGGAAGTAGATGTTAAATGTGAGTTGGGAAGAAGGCATAGAACATTCTATGTGTGATCCTCATCTCAACTACGGATCAAAAAGTGTTCTATAGAGCTAATATCTATAAGCAGTGCTAAACGTAACCTTGAAGAAAGCCCGTGTGAAGTAGCACGTAAAAAATCTAAAATAGACGCTATCTATGCCATATTATTGGCTCTAGAATTAGGGTTAATTAGAAGTTTTTGAAGACCTTGACCAAGTTTCAGCCATTCTGTTGTCATATTTTGTATAGGTTTGAAATGTTGAAGTAAATTAACCCTGGTATGTTACGGCCTCCTTCGCCGGTTATTACTTATGTTCACTGAACATATACGAAATAAAAATATAATATATTTAGTTATTTGAAAAAAATGTTGCATCATGTCGAATTTTGTAGAGGTCAATCCAAATATACATAAAAAATTGGGTCGACAGTTTCTGTTAAAACATTGCCTGCACTTTTTTTTCACAAAATTAAACTCTATATCTCTTATAATAAATTCTACTGCTAATTACAAAAACTTTTACAGGATTTTATCTGACTAACATGACTTTGCGTTGGACTTGTTTTCATAAGTACTGTAATACTAGGTAGTATAAAAGTATTTTTTTCTTTTTTAACCCTAGTTCTTGTCCCCAGATAACCAGCGCATCCGTCTTGACGTAGTAGAGCGAGTACTGATCAACGACAAAGGCGAGGGTCACTACAAAATAAACTCGTACAAGTACAAGGCGGACTACGGAACAGACCTCAAGCTGAACCTCACGAACCTCATCAGAGGACAGCCACAGATTAGTAAGTATTTGATTAAAGTCTTTAATATAATCTGACGGGCCTGTTGGTCTAGTGGTTAGTGACCGGTGACCCTGACTGCTAAGCCGGAGGTCGTGGGTACGATTCCCACCCAGGACAACTCTTTGTGTGATGAGCACGATCATTTGTTCTGTGTCAGGGTGTTATTTATCTACTTATAATATGTATGTATTTAGAAATATATAAGTACATATGTTTATCAGTTGTCTGGTTAACATAGTACAGGCTCTGCCTAGTTTGGGATCAGATGACTGTGTGTGAGATTGTCCCAAGATATTTATTATTCATTAATCTACTAATTATTTATTAAAGCTCCAATCCGCAAAGAGCAAGCGTGGTGATCAATGGTCCTTCGCTAAATGGAAAGAGGCCCAGCAGTGGGACATTTATAACCGGTATTTTTATTGAAGCTGCGAAGCTAATGCTTCTCCGGACTTCGTTCATAAAAAGATAAGGCTTATTAAAGCACCCTGCTAATTAGATAATCCACAAAAAGCATGATTTCGAAAGCATATTATCAAGAGAAATTTTCATGCAGGATAGACTGCATTCTGATTTTTCTTTCACAGATTTTTGTTCTGAGGTTTATCGAAGGTAGTTTGTGTTAATAAATTATTAAATAATGTTTTAGGAATAAATGCTATGTTCTATAATATTCACAGAGAAAAATACCCAGGAATATTATAAACTTAAAACCTCCTATGTCTATACTTTTTTATTGGCCTCAGCTTAAAACGTCAATCAGCAATAATAAAACACACTTGATTTTTTTCTTCTATTTTTAGCCTAACTTGATTGACTTAACCATGGTCATTAAAAACTAATATTTCACGTGAAACAAGAATTTATTTTGTAGATTTTGACTTTGGACTTCAACAAATTTCTATCTGAACCCAGTTACAATACAACATATTATGTTCCATAATCATTATTCTCTACATGGAGCGACTGCCTATCTGACCTCAACAACCTATTGCTAGGTAATACAGTATTCCATAGTAAGACTGGTTGTCAGAATTGTAATGACTTAACGACTATCAAAGATCACTGTATGACAGTCGGGACCAACGGCTTAACGTGCTTTCCGAGGCACGGAGGGGTCTCGATTTGTTTACAAATGGTCACCTATCCACGGACCAACCGCGGCGAGCGCGGCTTAACCTTTATTATCGGTAAAACCGTACGGCTTACACTTAGCCACGAGCCCCCCATAATCATTATTCACAGTATTTAATAACTTTTTTAGTAAACACCAAAGATTATCAGTGAACAACTAGTTATCAACTTGTCATCGATTAAATATTAACGACGTCAATCAACACTGACAATTTCATGAAATAAAAAAACCGGTTTCCTATCAATGAGAACGGAAAACGCGAATAAAACTAATAAAAAATAGTTTATAATTATGCAAACTTATGAATTTGAAGGTACCTCGCATGCTAAGTATGTACATAACTATTAACTGACCTTAACCCACCGATTTCTCGTCGAACTTTTAAATATTTACTAACCATTGGAGAGCCAATGTCAAGGTTATATGCTTGCGTCATTGAAAAACACGTTTAATGACTCGAGAATTGAGAGCAAACAAAGAACTATCGTTACATATGGTAATTCATAAAAATAAAACACAAAACCTTAAGTCATTAAAAATAAACAAAAAAGAATCTACAATGAGTCTTTTTGTTTATTTTAAATTGCGTTGTTGCCATCTGAAAGTCATCTTATGCTATTGGTAAATATGGATTTATGATTTCGCCTTTGTGCTCTTACGTGCATTTACAAACTTAAATTGCACATGCACAAATATATAAGTGATTTCTTATGCAAAAGGTGTAGAGATTATATTTCGAAAATTCCGGAATTGAATCACATTGACACACTTCGTAAGATAAATTAATATGTGGTGTTTATTTTTGTTACACTCACGTAAAACATAATTTTGTTACCCAATGATGTACTTATCGCTTAAAGATTATCTTGAAATTATGCACAAAAACCTATGAATTTAGGGATGTCCAATTTAGTGTTGGGTTTCTTTCATCATTCATTTATTCAAACAATAAAAATTGTGTAAAACATTAGGTAGGCATAGTAATATTACAGTAAAATGTAAAATAATAAAAAGCTGCAATAAATATCAAATCAATTAATTAAAAAGAATAAAAACAATATCAGATTAAATGTAAAAGTACGTTATGTCAGTAAACTAAGGCATAGACCTAAGTCAAAAGTCAATAAAAACAAAAGGAAAGAGGAAAGCTTGTATGGTGTCATTTTACAATAAATTCATCTAGTATATTTGTATCTCAATCTTTCAAAAAAATTACGAATCTTTTCTGAACCCACGTTTATTTTAAACATCATCATCACCCCATCATCGCATCACCACCCCAGTGCACGCGGCGTAAGAATTCTACGCTAATATAGCTGCATGTGTATTTCATGCGTGGCGTGAACATGAGGGTAGTGGTTGCTATCACCATTTTCATACAAACCTAGGCTTGACACAGCTCCATAAACCTTACACTTAAACATGACAGATCCCCGAATACTGAAACGCATAAATGTATATATATTAAGCCTTGACTGCACGGTTAGCCGAGAGGTATAGGTCACCACGCTAATTACCACTGTGCGCGACGTACTGCGGATTCGATCCCCGCATGAGACAAGTATTTGTGTGATCCACAAATGCTTGTTCCAAGTCTGGGTGTTCTTTGTGCATGTGATTTGAATGTTTGTGAAACCCCCGCGAATCAAGGATTAAATTCCTTAGTGCGGGCGTCGTTTTTTTAAAGAGAGAAATATCTGTCGCTATTTTACACCTTAGTGGCAGAGACAGCACGAGACTTAACGGCGGCTTCAAACTGATTGACGTTTTAGTATTCGGTCAAGAGACATTTAACAGCTACTCACAATCAAATTTGAGTTTGTTTGAGTTTAGCCATTAACATTATTATAATCTAAACAATCAACCTTTCAGGTGCGAATGTACTGCAAGTCCTGAACGCTGATTCCCAAGCCTTAGCCAAGGACTTCGGAGGTCCCATCCTGGATTACGCCATAGACTACGCCATGAATGTCACACAGAAGTTCTTCGACACATACACTTACGACCAGATCTCACATGTGCCACTAACTGAAGAGTTCTTCGAGAAGGAATAGGAACTGGTTCCAAGTAAATAGGGATAACTTGTTTAGTTTTAAGGGATTAGTGATATATTTGTGTAAGTTTCGCACAAAATCAGAGTATATGATAGAAGTCGTTGTAACCAAATTTTGGATAAAGTTGAACGCACACATGTCCGTGTACACGCCTGTACATGTTAGCCACAACGTACTCACATACTTACATTTGTACGTACTATCAGTTCGCGTGTACACTTTCCCCACTGAAAAGACATAGATCCGAAAGGTTTTTTCATAGGTCATCTGATTAGTCTTCACGCTCGAGATAAACTGTATTTAGCATCGTGGTCTCCCCTACTATGAAAAGAATTACGCCAGCTAGGAAATCGGTGCGTACGGCGCAGACATTATGTGCGACCAACTTAAGATAAGTGCAAACAGTTTTGTGGGGTTTATGTAAAAGTAAACAGTTTTATAATGTAAAGTTTAATAAATAAATAAATAAATAAATAAGATTTCCTCATTTTTATTTTGTAATTTCCCGGTGCAAATAATGCAATCATAGCATATACAAATATAGTGTTATTGGTACTATTCAATTCAAATTTTATTGCTAGTTCCAGAACTGGTTCTGGTAAAAGGTTAATATCTGATTAACTTATTTTGTCTTCTGTTCAATATTTAAGAAGAAATGTGATAATGCAGTAAGTGCATGGTTTAGTTGTATTTTTAGAATATTAATTATTATTTTCAGTTTTATATTTAGATCTAAGCTGAGTAAGAAAAGGTAATACGCGAAATGGATTATTTGAGCATAATAATTTAGTACTGTATTATACTTTATTTTTTAAAACGTACCGACTACTAAGAAACCAGTTTTCTAAATGTATTATTTTTACTTAATTTAAATTTTTCGTACATACCTACTTACTAAATAACAATTTATAAATTTTACGGTAAAAAACTTAGTAGGTACATCATTACAAAATTATAATGGAACTAGACGTAAAACCCCAATGTCAAAGTAATTTAGCAATGAATTAATCCATCCATACTAATAATATAATTGCGAAAGTATGCCCGTCTGTTACGCTTTAACGGCTAAACTGCTTAAGCGATTTTGACGAAACTTGGCATGGGGTAAGCCTAGCCAAGAGAGGACTTAGACTTTTTGCCAGAATAACCGACACCAAATCGAGCGGAGCCGCAGGCAACAGCTAGTAGTTTTATAAATATACAAGTTAAGTTAAATAATGTTTTATTGACACACAAAACGTAAAATATTCATTCTGTGGTTTAAGTTTTGCAACAAACTATTTTAAAATTACTTATTTCGTAAAAAATCGCAGAGACTTAAATAATTACAGAATTATACGAGAATCTTGTTATCTGTCAAAATATCGCCGAAATCCAACTTAAGAACTTATGAATAATATGCTCGCATTGCTTTAATAAAGATTGCTTTTAAAATTAGTTGTATTGTGTAGAAATAAATTATAATTTTATAGACTTGCAGTTTTGATTCATTTGACCTTTATAACTTTTAATTTTTATTAGGTTTATAATTATTAGTGAAGTAGTAATGTTACTTGTTGTGATCCTACTAATATTATAAAATTGAAAGAGTGGATATTTAGATGTTTGTTACTCAATCACGCAAAAACGGCTGAACGGATTTGGATGAAATTTGGCATGCATGTAGCCTTTTATATGGAAAAGAACAAAACCTTTTATCCCGATTCCTTAAGTAGTTCCCGAGGGAAAATTGTACTTTTTTTCCGAGCTAAGCCGTGGGCAGACAGCTGCTATAACACGGGTGAAAATGTCATTCCATTTTTCATTACTTTCACATTTTTCATTTCTTTTTGCACCCAATTCTGAAGTCGACGCAGACGAAGTCGCGGGCAGAAGCTAGTTAATAATAAACATTGATTAATATTATTGGAACTTGATTGATAACGACTCATCAAGCAGTGTGTCTTCGATTAAAGTCCCTAATAACATAAGTGTTGTACTAAATTAAGCTTTGTTGTCGTTCTCAGCTGTTGAACTTCCACTGCTGGGCCTCCAAGATGGATCTTCAGGTTCCACGCTGCTAGTAGTTACGTAGTTACTATTATTCTTATCTGTGCTGCTACTACTACGCACGTATAGTAAAGGATTTTAAATACAAGGCGAACTAAATCAAATTAATTAAATAAATGTGGACAACATCACATATAATACATTGCTCCGAATCCAAAGTAAGTAGCTAAAGCACTTGTGTTATGGAATCAGAGACAACGAACACCCAGACCTGAGACAATGTAGAAAAGTGTTTTTCTACATTGACCCGTCCGGGGATCGAACCCGAGACCTCAGAGACACTTTGAAAACCGGTGTGTACCTACGCCACTCGACCACGCAGGTCCGTCTATCGTTTAATCAGAGTTAAAAAAAACGACTAACGCAATCATACCAGCCCCCTTAGACAAATTACGTTTCTTCAATCGTTATCGCTGATCGAATCGCTCAAATGTATGAAAGTGACAATTCTAATTCACGTGGTTTATCGAGGAGGAAGGTCATTTCCATACATTTTATGTAATTTAAGCGATTTCTATCATCGTCAACGCTTGTCAAAGTGTTAAAGATAATTATAATTAAACTCTGGTTCACTAAACCATATTATGTGGAGTTGTGGACTCCAATAAGCGTCGCGATGTTAGAACTACTTGATACTACTACATAATGCAATTTTTAGTAATAACTTAAAGTACCCTCTGATTCCCACCTAAAAACAATTCCCAAGCCACACGCTATCTTTATTGACGTGTAAATCATATCTAGGTATGTAATATGGTGCCTTCGGTTGCGCAAGCGCACCTCCCAGCCCCGTCTGTGGGACTTACGTCACAAAGATATGCAGATTTTACCCAACGATACGGATGACTCAGATTTGCTAACATTTGTAATTATTTGCACAATCCCTATAAACTTAATTTATGTGATGTTACTGTTTAATTTATTTATAACTAGGCGTGTCCTGCGGTTTTGCTCGGATAGTTCCCAGGACTTGTGGTAATGTGGTAATCCGATCTGAATTGGCTTTTTGGGTGTCTAATATCTTCCATATCCAATTTTGAGGAACACATACCTACATATTTTCGATGAAAATTTAAAAACAATCGTGGTCTAATGGTGATATACCTACACGATTATTTTTTAAGGAGTGCGTAGGTATATTCAACGTGGTAATCAGGTGCATAAAACATAACAACTTTTCCTTAGAAACATGTGTCGAAATCTTAAAATATTAAACGAACTTTCATACAAAGTGACAGGTCACGTGACTTATGTTTGTATGTACTGTAGTTTAGAGCTATTTAATTTTTGTTTTTTAACGGCGGTAGCCTAATGGCTAGGGCATCGGACTTGCGATCATGTGGTCGCCAGTTCGAATCCCACCCATTGCACTACCGACTTGAGCCCACTCGTAACACAAGCATTTAGCTCAATCACATCAAAAATAAAAGCACGTGGGGTTAACAAGAATACTAGTTATATGAGACACCCACATTGATAGTAAGCTTAGTAAAAAACCACCGGCCGCAAGCATGCAAGTTACATAAAACAATCAAATGACTATCACAGCTGAATATAACATAGTCATCTCAATATACCTGGTATTATATCATTAGCATATTCTACCAAGGTGCATATTCTACACAATTTTCACCAGAAATCTACTATCCCCAAATGGGATCATCCCACGTATCTATCGGAATATAGACCTGACCCAATTATTCCCACAATCATTTTCCCTCCAATAAATACATCGTCATCATCAGATACAGTCTGATACTGTCTTGCATCCACCCACGAGTCACTTTCTCTGCACATCGAATCGAAGCATTATGAGAGCTATGTACAGTGACTTGCAAAAATATGTACCCATATTGTATTTTAGTCATTGCACACTTCATGTTCGTAAAAATATGTAGACACCAAATTGTGTTAAAATCTAACACAATATCCGTCGGTATACAGAAGTTAATATTTGTGTACGCAACTGTGGGAAATTGTCTTGGTTACATTTTTGGTGTTTTTATTAAGTCTCTTTATCAAATATATCTCTAATGATTGTGTTTTTTTTTTCTAAAGTGTAAATTATTTGAACGCAGATATAATCATTACATATATGTGGGTATGTATAAAATAAATGTATCCCTTAGTCACGTCATCACGCGTGAACATCTATTACCTTTATCGCTAAAACTTTTTTGTCGTTTTTTTTATTATCAGAAGGTTCTAATGAGGGAAAAAAAAAACAAAGTTACGCAAAACATAAAAAAAATAGAGAAAACTTAACGATCACATACTTTTCTAATGTCACTTATAGAGCATTGGACATGACTATAAGTTGTATGACATGACAACGTCCTTCAGCCCCCCTAGCCAAGAGACATTTCTACAAGCGATGACGATGATAGAAATCGCTTAAATTACATTAAATGTATATAAATGACATTTGTTTTCGATAAGTCACGTGACTTAGACTTGTCACTTTCATACATTTACGTTCATTTAAGCGATTTCTATCATCGTTAACGCTTATAAAAATGTAACTTGACTAGGGGGGCAGGTCAGATATTAAGTCTATGAAAATTTTCAATTTTGAAACGTTACAAATTTACGATGGTAACTGTACACTGTAGGCGCCCGCGCAGGTAAGTTGGGATCAATTTGCCTGTAGCTATTGTAAATTATTTTAGGTTATGTCGGATTTATAAGCTTGCTAAACGGTTCACTGTGAGTTACTCGGCTCGTTTTGTAATCAGGAAAATAATTCCCGGATGAGTTTAATGTTTTTTTTACATTACTAGATATGAATTGCTTATGAGTCGCTTCCTGTAGACAGAGAACATAATGCATAATATCAGTCCATAATGTATTTCTATTAGATGTGATGAGATACATTACCTTGGAGGAGAAGCCACTGACATATTTGAGAATTGGTTTTAAAGGCAATTATTATTATCTTATTAATATTATAAAACTAAAGTTATGAGAAAGACTGTGGATAGGTATACAAGCAGAGGTAGACCGAAAATGAGATGAATGGATTCATTGTGTGAAAGATGATATTGTATAATAAAGAAAGGAGTGGATACGATGACTAGTAATAGAGATGAATGGAAGGAAAATACGCATTGGAAGAAGAAGAAGAAGAAAAATAAAATACAGTCGAATTGAGTATTTTCTCCTTTTGGAAGTCGGTTAATAAAGTTAAACCGTAGACATGCAACCGTAGACATAATGTTTGTAGTTTGTTCGAACTAAATCCGCTAAACAGTATTCTTCTTCTTCTCCTTCTTCCTGCCCTTAACCCATTTATATGGGGTCGGCGCAATGCGTATTTTCCTTCCATTCCTTTCTACTACTCTTCATCGCGGCATCCACTCCTGTCTTTCTCATATCATCTTTCACACAATCCATCCATCTCTTTTTCGGTCTCCCTCTGCTTATATACCCATTCACAGTCACACAATTTGTTTAGTTATGTGACTTTCATCCGTCCTCATAACATGTCCATGCCACGACAAACGCTTACCCTTCCTCTTTTCATTCACAGGCGCTACTCTCAAGCTTCCTCTATAAATTATCCTATCTAAAGTTGTGAAACTCAAAAAATATTACCTAACAAACCAATACAAAGATAAATAAACAAAACTACGAAAAAGCAGCCCAGAAACTTCACTAATCAAATAACAATGAAAAACTATTTCCAGTTTCCACTACAATCGCTCATAGCATTCTTTTATTTATTGTCCTCAATACGGCTCATAGCTACCATATTTATTCAAACAAATCTAATTTTCTTTTTGAAATGCCATAAAATGTTCTTTATTTGTTTCGGCAACATTGAGAAAGCAATTTGTTTCTGTCAACGATTCGCAAGCTTACACGCGATCGACTTGGCTGAGATATCGTCTGATAACTTCGTAGTTTTTTACGTCTCATTTAGTTTTACTGACTATTTGATGGTATATGTTAACCCTGCGACTTTGAATGCCTTTTAAATAAAGTTTGTTAGGCAGTAAGTACGTGAACTTTAAGGAGCGGTCAGTGTTGCTGTTGCCTTTGATCAGTTTTTATTGTTGTTTAATTATTTTCACTGGGGAAAAATAATAATCTCCAATCCATTTAATGACTACGTAGGTATATGTGTTCGCAGTACGATACCGAATAATAGTCTTAGGGATCGGACAGGGTTTTTGTTACACGCTGTATGTATATGTAGTGCAGTGTAGAAGCACATGTATGTATATTATATAAAAAACAAAATCAAAGCAGATCTTCTATTCAATAAACGTGTAAATTAAATAAAATTAATTTCAAAATTACACAGTATAAACTTAAAAACGACCTCATAAAGAAATTTCCATTAGCAATTCATTTTAAAAAGTTAATAAAAAAGACATAATTCTAAGTAAACGGAGGCTAACTACTATAAGTTTGGTTCACGAAAGTTTGCGATGAACGAGCCAATAAACAGGGCAATGACCTCAAATCACGAAAATGTATTCATAATTCAAGATACCTATTACCTACATAAGGTTCCAAAGAAACCATAAGTATGGTTTTAAATTTCAGAATCAATTCTGTAACTAAGCATGTATCTATCTATTATAATAATAGATAGATACATGCTTAGTTACATATATATATATAAACAATACTAAGTATATATACAATAATAGTATTATTGTATTGAAGAAAAAGTTAAAGATTAGTGTAGATAATAAATAAATGTGGACAACATCACATACGTTGCTCCGAATCTAAAGTAAGTAGCTAAAGCACTTGTGTTTTAGAATCAGAGATATCGAAGGTACCACAAACACCCAGACCCGAGACAATGTAGAAAAGTGCCTTTTTTTTCTACATTAGCCCGTCCGGGGATCGAACCCGTCACCTCAGACACGGTAATACTATCTATACAGTATTGTAACTTCATACAAACGGACGAAACGCGAGCTATACCTACGCGCCTCGATCTCGGATTGCGCTCGCGACGCCGACAGTCACGGCTGTACCGCAGTGTCGAACGGATGGTGTGTTGTTTTTTTAACAATAACCGCGCGATTTTTTCTCCAAAAATCAGTTAATATGACGAATAGGAAATATTGTGCTGTTTTTGGTTGTATGAATTCGTCAATAACGCATCCAGACATAAGTTTTTTTAAATTACCTGGAAACTCTGAAAGGTAAGACTATAAAATAATTTTACTTGCTAGTAGGTAGGTAGGTACATAATGTGTGTCTTTTTAATGGATAAGTATTTCCTTTTATCTCGCGAAAAAAAAGTGTTTGGATTAGTAAATAAAGCGAATAGAGTAACGGAAAGTTATTGAGACGAGTGAAATAGGTAGTTATGCTGTTCTGAATGAATCATGATACGGTAGGTACCTTTTTATTAAATCTACCAATCAAAAAACAACACGCATTTTTATTGAACACTTCCTATTCAATATACAAAGTATTTCATTTATTTATATAAAAAGGATATTTACAATCACAAAACTAAATAGAAGAAACAGAAAGTAGGCAAATGTAATTAAATTGCTGGAGACGGGCAGCCCTAACGTATGTTTACGTAGCGCGCGGCTGTAGGCATTTATTTCTATTTTGCGGCCGAGTTACAATACTGTATAGATAGTATTACCGTGCCTCAGAGCTAGGACTCGAACACGGAGTTCATGATAAAGATATAGTAAAGGTTAAGTTTGTGAAGGGGGATGGTAAGCCATTTTGGAATAATCATATTCCGGTAATTATAATTATCTTGCCCAATAATTGGCAACAAATTCGAATAACCTACGTATAGATAAATAAATAAAAGACTTATATTATTATAGGCAGAAGGAACTAAAAAAAAAAGGTGTGCGTAAATTTTTTTAAGCAAGAAAAAGTCACGGGGATTAGTTATCTAAACAATGTTCAAACGAATATTATCATAATATTGATTTTTCAACCCACTTTCAGAAAGGTATACCATTGATTATATCGAGGCTTTTAACTATTCAACTTTATATTTACTTTTATTGTCTTTAGTTTAGTGGTTTAATTTTAAACAGGCTAAGTTTGGTCGATACTGCGGTCTTGCACTAAAAAACATTTTTTATTTTCTTCTATCCATACTTGTGTAACTGCCTCGTTGTTCTAGCGGTCGCAAGCGCGACTGCCGTGCACGATGTCTCGGGTTCGGTTCCCGGGTCGGGCGAAAAATATTTACTGAGTTTAGAAATTGTCAGTACCGCTCGGAGTCAGGAAGTGTGGCGGTGTTTACACTTACCTCGGAAAGCACGAAAAGCCGTAGGTCCTGCACCTGATCCCTCTCCGGTCATGTTGGTCAACCGTCCCATCGGACTTTAAGAGTTAAGGAACAGAGAGTGCACCTGTGTTTGTACTTGTGCACTATAATATCTCCTGCGCACATGGAAAACACAAATTTAGTACAAATAAAAACACGGACACATTTTTAGTTGTTTTAGGGTTTTCAGAAACCTTTTTTTTACTTCATATCCTTCCGTATTCTTCCTAATTCGGATATATGACGACAGATACATCCGACAATTATGTTTTTAACGAGTCAATGGGGAACACGCTGCGAAGACAAATTGCTGAACGATGATAGAGACAGTTTTAATGCGGTCCACTAACGATCTACCGATTTTTAGCGGAAACTAAAAATAATAGGAGCATCGGGTCTTTGTTCAATATGGCGTGACTGCAAGCAAATTGAATCTTAAAATATTTTAGTAGAGAAATAGGTATATAAATAAATAAATAAATGTGAACAACATCACATACTTTGCTCCGAATCCAAAGTAAGTAGTTAAAGCACTAACACCCAGACCCGAGACAATATCAGTTGTCTGGTTACCATAGTACAGGCTCTGCCTAGTTTGGGATCAGATAGCCATGTGTGAGTTGTCCCAGAAAAAAAAACTCCAAATCTGTCTTCTTAGTTTATTTAAAAGGAAAACCAAAAGCTATACAAAATGTCAAATCAAACACAAAGCCAGTTACAGGTTTCCACGGATAGCTACAGTTCAACATGAGAGTTTAAGAGAAATTATAATGATGACATTTTTAGCATCGCAATCATAACACGTGAATAACTACAAACTATTTATTTCCCAACCATTAATAGCAATATCAGTTAATATAAACTAACGTGTGATGTCCACGGTATGGCTTTCCCATTACAGTTTGCAAACTGCTCAATTATAGCGAGCGGCGGTGTAAATTTAGCCAGATCAATAGCATGGAGTCTGGACCGGCTAATGGCTTTTGTATCGTCGCAGACAGAGGTGGATTAAAATTCAATAGGATTAAATATGCATAGTATCTGTAACGTTGACGTAGTTCTTTTTAAAGTTAGACGACCTCCGTGGTCGAGTGGTGAACACGCCGGTTTTCAAGGTGTCGCTAGCGCAGTCCCGGGTTCGATCCCCGGACGGGTCAATGCAGTAAACACTTTTCTACATTGTCTCGGGTCTGGGTGTTTGTGGTACCTTCGTTATCTCTGATTCCATAACACAAGTGCTTTAGCTACTTACTTTACTTACTTTGGATTCGGACCAATGTATAGGATAAAAAAAAGTAGTTAAGCAAGTGTTATTCTAAGCATCTAATGACCGAATACAGAAATGTTAATCAGTTTGAAGCCGCCGTTAAGTCTCATGCTGTCTCTGTCACTTTCATGTGTAAAGTAGCGACGGATAGACATTTAAGAACTTGTTAAATTTAAGTACTGCATACAGGATAAAACAGGCAAAGAAAACATAGAATACAACAAATAAACAAAAAAAAATATCCGTATCCAACATGCAATATTACCTACCAAAATGGTCGCCAAGTTTGCATATATGCTGTGTGCTTATATTAAATATTGTAATTGTAAAGTTATATTTACTTGACTACTTTTAATATAAAATAGGAGCCATACCTAAGATCGATACTAAGAAATGCATACTATTATAAATATAATATATTATAAAAAAAAGCAAACTTTCCAAGGCCTAATATTTTGCAAAAAAAAACATAATAAGGTGCAGTTCTGTATACACTGTCGGTCAAATTATGATTACCTACTATACTTATACCAAGAAATTTCAAAGAGATTCACAATAAAATACATACGATAGAATCCGTTTAAAATAAGTTTCATTTCAATATCTTACATTCGCGCAAACCTCAGATGTAATACAAATTAGTTATTAAAAATCACTGCATTAAATCTACCAATAACACTTTCTCACCGAACGATACCAGTTCAAAACAATATTTCAGGTACAATAGTCTGGTGCACGCCGCACTTTAATTAATAACGGCATACGAATTAATTACCGGACAGTTCAGATAATAACCGTGAGTTATAGCACTATTGCCACGTAGTTATAGCACTGTTGCCACGTTTCAGTACTATAGTCTGTGGTTAAAGGACAATGGGATGTTGAGTACAGATTCGGGTGAAATATGTTATGTTGTACATTAAAGGGTTATCGCTCTGTGGATGGGTATTGTTGTAGGGTTATTTTCAATCACATTATTGTCAGATTTTCGAAGTTTTCACGGTAAACAAACCATAGTATCACCTGGGTGAAAAAAAAATTAAGATGTTAAACACCAAAATATTGTGACTATTAATAGGACTACCATTTAGCATCTAAGTATAATGTTGTTTTACTGACGTGATGCTATCACATCAGTTTCATAAAACTAGGTTAACAGGGCAACTTGAGAGACTTCAGAATGTAATTGGTGAAGCCAAATACTATTTGTGTTTTTTCATAACTGGCAATCAAGAAATAGGTTATTCTTTGGCTCTAAATAATGGAAAAAGTTTTGAAAGCCTGTATTTTTTTTATTTCAGGACTCTTTATTTAATAATATTTTTAACTAGCAATGATCATGCTTGCTCCCTGTGAGCAATAAATTAAATGCAATTTGTAAAATAACAATTGTTGACCTCAGCCACGACTTAAAACCTACATCTACTGTTTTAAGCGCATGTGTTTTCCTACTACTATTTAAATTAAATTAAAAATAATCGGGCTAATGCATAAAAAAACATTAAGTCAGCCCGTGACCATGATACCTGCAAAGGCGTCGAAACTTTGGGAACTAAAATCAAAATAAACCGCGATAGAATCCGTTTAAAAATAGTTGTATTTAAAAAAACATTAATTTCATAACTATAGAATTATAGGTTTGCTAGCAGTGACAGTCATCTTTATTATATAGGTTATAGGTATAATAATAGTATAGGTTTATTTTTGTACCACGTAAGAATGCGTTTGAAACCTACACCACTCAAAAGTCCCTTAAAAATATCCCATAAAAACAGTACATAAATAATGTTTGTCATAACACTATCGTCACGTAAATGAAACACACGTTTTACGTTATTTTCGTGTGGCACGTGGTACCGACATTTGACACTACACTTTTTGTGCACAAAACAACCCCCACGTTTTGATTACACCCTAAAAAATAAGGATACACTTATCTTTCGCGCGAACGATATGTTATCGGTTAGAGATGTGTGTTTCTTAAAGTTTTAAATAATAATATCAACAAAAAACTATTGAGTAAGGCTAGGCTCAGATAATGGCTATTCATAATTCCCAAATATATTATTGGTAACGTGATAAAGTTATTAATAAATTTAAGAAAATTGTTAGGTACACGTGATACAAATTATTATTATTCTTAACCTATGAGAACATAATGTACAAAAAAAAATCCATTTAAAATTCATCATCTATTTTCTTAACAATTTTTTTTTCGCAATGTATTATTATTGCAATCGAGATCCGTTCAAGATGTAATGTGTAACTATGTAGTTAATTTCTTTTTTCTGTTTTTTTTTTTAATATTACTAACAATGTGGGTCGCACATTACTAGTAATCTCGTTAACCCCTCGTGTTAAGCTGAGATGCTTGTGTTACGATTGGGTTCAAGTCGGTAGTGTAATGGGTGGGATTCGAACCCGCAACCACATGATCGCAAGTCCGACGCCCTAGGCATTAGGCTACCGCCGCTTGAAAATAGTGATATTTTTTTTTTATAAAAAATAATAATCTAAATAAAACCTAGCCAAGGTTAAATACCCTTACAGGTCGATATTTATGCATTTGTACTTCAGCCATATTAGTCTCTATTTCCTACCGCTGGGCAAAGTTCTCCCCTAATTGACTCCATGTTCTCCTGTCCGGACATAAGCGAGTCTCTTTTGGCCTTTTGTAAACTTAAGGTTTAGTTCCAATCCATTGCTTACAAAGAATCCACTTCTTATACCGCGATATATCAATTACCATGATACAAACACTGTTTATGGGTAATGCCATATCGAAGATCGATTCTTTTATAAAAGGCTTTATAAAAAAACGATAACCACAAAGTTAAATGTAACCTTAAGATTTATTGAACTAGATAGCCTTCGTAAAAAAAACAATAACTCATGTTCTGGGCTAAGGTTTTACCTAAGTCGCAAAAATCACATAAAAAATTGCAAATCAATATCTGAGTTATCTTGTTTCCTACGTTACATGAAAAATACACTTAGAAGGTATTTGATTCAAATGTTTTTAACCCCTGTCTATTTAGTCTTCGATTCTTCTTCTTCCTGCCCTTATCCTATTCATATGGCTCGGCGCAATGCGTATTTTCCTTCCATTCCTCTCTATTGCTCGTCATCGTGGTATCCACTTCTTTCTTTCTCATATCATCTTCCACACATCTCTTTTTCGGTCTCCCTCTGCTTATATACCCATACAGTCATACTTATAACTTGTTTAGTTATGTGACTTTCATCCCTACTGATAACATGTCCATACCACGACACCGCTTACCTCTCACCTTTTCATTCACAAGCGCTACTTTCAAGCTTCTAATATACTTCATTTAGTCTTCGATTCTCATGTAGAAAATAAATAAAAACCGACTTATCAAAAAAAAATAGTTTTCGTCTAAGAATCCCCAAAACCGTTTCTTTAATTATTTCAGAATACCAACTACCTATGACACAAATTAATAACAATATTCAATCGGTTTGATGTCTACCGCAGTTAGCCTGATTAGTACTTGATATTCAATCAATGTTGGCTACTACGCTTAAGTTCCTAAACTCTACGATTATAATTCATCTAAAAATAACGTTTTATGGTCTAAAGTTTGAGATACACAGACCTACAATCCCCTCTGACAAGTCGTCTAGCTTGTAAAGATATCCGTCATTCTACACTCCGCGTTAATTTAACCACCCTCTGTTACCAGTAAGTTCGCTACTTATAGACGACCAATATATCTATACCCTATCTTTCCTAACACGTAGTATACAGCTTTCTTACCTTCGAAGGTCTGGTTCTTCTGGGTAGGATCATAAGGGTGTAATGTGCCATTTCCGATGAAGATTTTTCTGGATTTGTGTGATCTTTAGTGTTTTTTAATGCATTAGTTTTGTTGGTTGTCGTGTTCGGAATTGTTTTTAATGGATTTTATAAAGACTGATTTTTGTTTCAGGTTTCATTTTTGTAGCACAAAATTTGTCCAGCACCTTCTTAGGAGACAATCGTATGTATGTGCAATATACTATAATTTACACAAGCTTAAATATTCTGATTTACAGGTTACAAATGAAATTGTGTACCTAAAAGGGAGATCTTTCTATGGAAAGTAAGGGCATTACTTCATAATTATACAAAGATTAAGCTATTTCTATTTTCGCCATCCTCATTAGGATAGATCAAATGTTCTGATTCCTCACCTCCACCATGCTGGCAATTCATCACCCGATGACAGTCACAAACGGGTGATACGCATAGTTTTTGTGATCATACATCATCACATAACGCCCCGACACTCCTGAATGTATTTCCGGAGGTTTTTGCATGAATTCCTGGCATTTCGTAGATTCCAAAGGCGTGTAAGCAATTAGTAAATCCGTTTGGGTAGTTGAATCGTGAAACTGGTTCGTGCCTTGCAAGTTAAAGATAAATTATTGTGGGGTAACGCAATGTTTAAGCTTCAAAAGATGGTATGATTTTCATTCTAGAAGATATGATTAAATTTTACTCATTTTATCTCAAACTCAGCTCTCAAGGAATATGTGGACTGGGTAAAGAAAACGTAATTATATGCAGTCCGTCAGTTAGGTAATAAAAAAATGACACCCACATGTTTGCTTTATCAAATTAAAAAATAATGACTTAGTTAAAACGCATTAAAGTTGGGGAGTGGGGGCTCTCTACGTCACGGCTCGGTATAAATTTTACCTAGCCGTGACGTCATGAGACATTTCAACATATTATATCCCCGTAATTTTTTTAACACGAAAAATTACGTATCTAATACTTTTCAATAATCTAACTGATTGACAAAAAAAAAAATTTAGGCCACAAATCTTTTTCTTAGTTATTTTTCGAAAAAAATATTTGGCAGCTTCTTTATATGGTCAAAATTGATTTAATTTTACAATTATTCATATATAATTATTCATTTGGTAAATATATCGAAAACCCTTGTGAAACTTAAAAGCTACTTATACCACTATCCAATTCACAAAGATAAGAACATGCTACCATTATATTAAAACGCAAATCAGACATGGGAATACTGATTGCAAATGAATAGAAAACTCTCACTGATTCGCAAGCGTTCAGCTAAACAATAGAGTGACTTGACCACTGACCCATAAAGGAGCTTGCACAAACATTCCAAGTGAGGTCACACAGGAAGCGTATACGGAGAAATGAAAACCAATGACTTGCCTACCTATTAAAAAGCTGTAATTTTTTCTTGCATTATAATCTTTCCTTCTTGAAATGTTAAAATGTGCAGCTTTGCCATATGTTTCTTTACTAATATTATAAAGCTGAAGAAGAGATTGTTTGAACGCGCTAATCTCAGGAACAACTGGTCCGATTTGAAAAATTCCATCACTGGTAGATAGGCCACTTATTGAGGAAGGCTATATGCTATAATTTGTTACGGTAAGGGACACCCATGCGGGCGGAGCCGTGAGCAAAAGTTAGTTATCTATACTGTGACAGCGAAAATCGATAATAGAAAACATCGTGAGGAGACCTGGATTCCAAAATATGGAATCTGAAATTCTCCAACCTGTAGTGAGCAAGCTTGGTAATAAATGCTTGTTCCTTCTCTATATGAGGTATGTGCCACAGATTATCAATAAGTTCCTACGTACTGCCTGTGGCCAGCCGTGGTACATTAATGTCATTTAATGTTACACTGTATTGCCGGTATTGTTTAAATCTTTGTGACTCTCCCATTCCCGCTTCACTGTACTGGAACAATCAAATGGTTGTGGACTGGTCAATGTAAGATAAAGGCTACTATAAGTTCACATATGGGAAAAGGTCGGTTGTGCTCTATAATATGATGACCTTTTGCGGTTTATTTTTATTTTAGTTGTCGACGTTTCAATCCCTTTGCAGGTGTCATGGTCACGGGCAATCTGCAATAGAATCAATTAAATAATAAGGTTTATTCCAATGTCTAACATTCGCATAAACCTCAGGAAACAATGTGTGAAAACATTATTGAGAACCTTTTCTATTCCTTCCCCCTAGACAAGGTACACTTCTACAAGCGTTGACGATGATAGAAATTGCATGACATTGAATGTATGGAATTGAAATTTCTCTTCGATAAGTCACGTGACTAAGACTTGTCATTTTGATACATTTGAGCGATTCGATCAGCGTTAACGATTCTACAAAGACTTCACAGATACTACAAATTTTCGTATTATAAAAGAATCAGTAATATTTTATTACACTTTTCTTATATAAAATGAATCTCCGCTTTCTGTATGACCTACGCCTAAACCCTTTGTTAACAACGTCCTTGGGCTAACCGTTGAATAAAAAGTGAGCAATTGAAGGCATTCACACGGTTCTGTGTTAATTTATATGGGTGAGGGGAGAGTGATAATGACCAGCGGGTTTCTGAGAATACTGGAACTTGTGGGAGATGTATGGATAAGCCTACACTACCACTTATAACTGAAGGTTTTGATGCTTTTAACAAGTTTTTAAGAGACAAAATTTTAAGCAGTTTTTTGTAACATAGTTCGTACTAGTCCATACCTTACCTACTTCAATGCAATTGCCACTGCTTTTGTCTCATAGTCTGAAAATTACTCTTTGCATACTTACAGAAAATATAATACAATAGGCATGTTGACTGGGTAAAGAAAACGTAATTCTATTTATTTCGTCAATAAGGTAATAAAAAAATATTACACCCATATTTTTTATTTATTTTACCAAATTAACAAATAATGACTTAGTTAAAACGCATTAAAGTTGGGAGTGCGGGCTCACTATAGTCATGTGACATTTCAACTCATTTCAATTACGGAGATATATTATCTCCGTAATTTTTTGAACACGAGAAAAATAAAAAATTACGTGTCTAATACTTTTCAAAAATCTACCTGATAGGCGAAAAAAAACCTTTAACTTCACACGTCTATTCCTACAGAAGGAGAGAGATAGATTTCGATTAAAAAAACTGTCTCGTAAACGAATTCGCGAATATTAAACGCGAATATAACTAGTATTAAATCTGCTGCTGTAACCGAACCTAAACGTATCGATAGGGTCATTGAATTAGTTCGTTCAATCGTGTAACCTAGGCACAGTTCACTGGAAACCACTTCAGCGAAAATGATACTCGTCACAAGCCAGCATTGTCCCCGATACAATACAAATACTAATGAAGATATTATTAGCTCCTTTATTCTTTTAAAAAGAACAATACATTGTTTTAAAATATAATTCTCCAACCGGGATCGGGAACAGGGATCAAGCTGTCTGTGGTTTTATTGTTGGAATTGATTCATATTGGGATATTATAAATTGCATATCAAATAAATAATCGCCTATCAATACATACTCATCATTTATATTCTTTTTTACAGCAAATAACTTACTTCACTACAGATAAACTAAATGTTTAACAAAACTCAAACTGCAGATAATTCGAAATTATACATCAATATGACATTACTTTTTTCCTCATAATGCAATACAGTTAAATTTATGTTTGTACAAAAATACTACATACATAGCATAAATACTGACTGCACAGCAAATGTTCCATATTTCATAGCAAAATAACTATCCCAGTCGCATATTACCTAACCAGTAAGTACAACAAAACCTGGTCATCATATTTGTCTTAATTTTCAAAAAGCCATGCTCGGCAAATTTAATGATTATTATAACAAAAAAATCCTTTTACATTGCATTATTTCTAAAAGCAGAACAACTTAACTGAAAAACTTCGCGCGCTTTATCGTCACTGGAGTGCAGAGTGGCGCAAACGAGTAAGATATAGATAGCGCTAGGTCGTGTTGTCGGGTGTCGGATTTTTTTTTAATTGGAATCTCGGAAACGATTGAAACGATTTTTATGAAATTTGGTATACCCACAGGGGTTTTCGGGTCGATATATTATTGTCCTACTTGCCCATTGCAGATAGGTTTAAGTGCCAAATTCGACTCAGTAGGTTAGGTTAGGTTAGAACTGCGACCCCACGCACGAGCCGAGCGAGCGAAGCGAGCGTGCCGCGGCAGCGGCCGGCGAGTGCCAGAAGCGACTTGCTTTGTTTTTACTTGTCCATTACAGATAGGTTAGGGGGTTTACAATCATTCATTTTTACCTCAGCTATTTGGATTTATACCATGAAAAGGTATTATTACAAGTACATTTTTATATTTTTTATTAGTTTCTGTATAACCACTCTGAATAGCATTTTCATTATAACGTTGTAGTTAAATTAGCACCACAGTCTATGAAATGTGAAAGGTAATTTATGAATTAATAGTAGGCAAGTAAAGATAAAAATGCCAAAACATAATTTTCAGTAGAACGTAATTTAAGCTGGTAGAAAAGTATTATAGCAATAAACAGTTAATGTTTATATTTTTATGTTTATATTATATCTGTCGTTTCGTCATTTTTATTCGGATAAAAGTAGTCGGAAAGTAAGTATTTTAGGCAGTAGATTTAATATTTTGAATAAGGACACCCATTAATTTTATGTAATAATCGTGATGATATTTTTAATCGGAATCATTTTTGAAATAAAAATACATTAAAATGCTAACGAAAACAGTCGTTATATAGTACCTACCTATTATTAGGATTGAATGTATTTGCTGCGAAAGCAAGACCCGCTTTAATAATTCAATAAATTACAATTTTGTATCTAATTTTATATTTTTTTGCTGATCTCATTATGTGGTAATTAATAAATAATAAGACGACTGTGACTAATAAAATGCTGTTTTATTTAGAAAAACTGCTGTAAATAATATAAAAATAGAAGCTATATTTAAAAGAAAAAGAGTTAACATGTATAATGTGCATTAAGATTATTAGCTGTGCATTGATGAAAAAGTTTTTGCTTTAGGAAAAATCGCTGTACGCTGCGAAAATATATTGTAGTGTGTTTAGTGATATTTTGAGTTGAATATTTTGCTGTGCAATCAGTAATTTTGATGGGAATTCGGAATTTTATTGCATAGAAAAAAGATATTTTTTGACTTGCGTTTAAATACTACCCATTCATATTTGCACATGCAGGAATCTAGTTTACCAAATTGCCAGTCATAAGTTCGTGTACTTACGTATGAATTAATTTGACATTACGTATGAATTAAATGGAGTTGGTACCTTCTTTCATTCATGATTAAGTAACTTAAGAGTCATTTGGTACAAAATTTCAATAACAACACTAAACATTATAATACTTATAATTCAATAATTATCATTTTTGACAAAATATGCGTAAAGATTAATCATTTTCTAACCAGCTCTGAAACTGCAACTGAAATCTGAAACCACAGCTATCCAATACTTAATAGCAACTAAATGATATAATTAAAGCATATATTGATTTGGACACTTTTAATAATTAAATCCACCAAACTATAAGCTAGTTTATCGGTCCTTCAAAGTATGTCATATTTCTCAAACTCCACAGTATAGCGAATTACTTCACGTCGCCTTTGAGGAAAAGTACCATTTCACACGGTGACTCAGTATCATGGGAATTGTGTGTGACAGCAATACTAATCGGTAATGTTACCGATTTATTTCATGTTTAACGATTCTGGCACAGTTTACCGTACCGACACTTGCGGTTTGATATCTAGATCTAAATAGCGTTTAACTTTGTGAATTACTTTTTTAGGATTGAGGTAAATTGTTTTGTATAATCCAAAGATTTGTTTTGCTGATTTATTTTTGGAGGGAGTGTCTTTATTGTTTTGTCAAATGACTCAAGTATGCTTGATCCTGGCTCTGTCTTCGGAGAAGTCAAATTTAATTGTTTGAATATTATATAAAAATCAATAATAAATAGGAAAAAAATGATGATTTTATACACTAAGTAAAATTAACAGTCACACGAAATTAATAAAGAATTTTATTGTACCTACTCTTAAAAGACAATTTAACTATAAACATCAATTTCATAGAATATTTTTATTTTCCGTAGCAAATAAATTAATGTCATAGATAATCTACGTAGAATCTTGCTGTTCTTATCAACTCTAATTGCAAACAAAATAGCACCAAGATTTTTAATTCAAAATATCTACGTTCCTATCAAGTGACAAATTCTTTACATTCACAAACATTAGGCGCGACTTTTTCCAAACAAATTCTGAACAAAGAAGAAAATCTTGAATATAGGAATACGATATGGCCAAGAAACAAAACAGTCGTGTCACAAGCCGGCACTAATTAGCTTGTTTAGCGCGCATGCGTAACGGACCACCGGGACCACACAGTAGCGGGATACTGAGATGTTACTCACATATTTCTTCACAAAAAACCGAACAACTTTGATTTAAAAAAAAGTATTTCTCCTTCGAGCTGTCCTTCATCTTTTAGAGGGGAGTCTAAAAATAATAATAAAAAGCCTTTTATTTCTTGATTTCCATAATAAAGTTCCAATAAAATTGTGCATGCAAAATTATTCACAATAAAAATGAAACAATAAAACTCCCCTCTATTCGTTTTTTATTAATTCGTAAAGCTACTTTTAGTCTCGTTTTATAGAATTCTGTTCTTTAATGTTTGAATTTTCCAATCCGAACCTGTCTAACCTAGTTGACTTATTTATTTATTTTCTTCATTAGTCCCTTTTATCAGACATTTTGTCAGACAGTAACTGTTAAACTTCATAACGGAAGCTTTCTTGGAGATTTCAAACACACACGTGACTTATATTAACGTTAGTTGTTTCGATCTTGGTTTGAAACCGATTCAGTTACTGATCGTGAACAAACCATTTTCAGTTTTCGTTCTAAGTAGAAATAAGGTTGAATAACATTTACTCATTTGGGAATGCTTGTAAGCTACAAAAAGTTTTCAACGTCTTGAACCTATCCCATAATCCGATAATGGAATTAAAACTTCCATTTTATTTGGAACGGATCTAATTAGGTAATTGAGTATCGCGTGACCCGTTTCTTCATTCATAATGGTGCTATTTTCCAAAGATAGACTGCAATACTGCATTGAAAAAGCGTCGGGTGCTATTATTAGTTTGCAGATAATAGTTAGTTACTTATTACTTTCTTTTACTTGTTTTTATGATATATCGAATAAAATTAGAGCTACCACTTTCGCAAGTCAATAACTCTTTACCAAACATTTTATTAAACAGCAAAAGCCTAGATTGTCACATATTTTAAACTTTCACAGGAATCGGTGGATTCAAGCGGCAAGTGGTTTTTCGTTGTGGCATTCTATGGGAGAGGCCTTTGTTCAAAAGTGGACGTCTTCCAGCCGATTATGATGATGAAACTTCAGCTGTACCTAATGTAATGGGGTATAATTACTGCTAAACATTATCCATGAACATTATTGTTAGATCTTTTCCTGTGTAAAATTTAATAAAGTTTATTACCAACGGCCCCGATGACTTTTTTCGGTTGATTAAATAAACCAAAAGGACTGGAATACTGGATGGTTACTTGCAAACTTACCAAATCAAGCTTTTTGAAAGCCCTATGGTACATAAGTATAACGTATTTTGCTATCCCCGGAGATGGTGTCGCTGTTGTTAATTTTAGTTTTTCTAATCAATAGAATTTTCGTGGATTTGAGAGTAAAAATCAGGAATATGTTCCTGATTTTATATATGATAACATTATCAGTGCCTCAACAAGTGGGCAGCTAGATTATAGCGTTTGGTCATCATTGTTAACAAGGTACGGTACGGTACGGTAATTCTTAAGAAATCACCTACACTTAATGTCTGGATTTAATTTATCTATAATATGTATGTATTTAGAAATATATAAGTATGTTTATCAGTTGTCTGTTAGCCATAGTACAGGCTCTGCCTAGTTTGGAATCAAATGGCGTGTGTGAGGAGTCCCAAAATATTATTATTAGATACTTATTATAATATACAACATGTAACAAAACCCCTGTCAGATCCAATAAATACGTGGTAGTTCATGAACCGTCTCGCATAGGCGGCTTCTTTGACACAAAACTGTAGGTATTAAGTACGTGAACTTTGAGGAGCGGTCAGTTGTTCAGCTGTTGCCTTGGATCAGTTTTTATTTCTATTTAATTATTTTGACTTGGGAAAAATTATAATCTCCAATCCATTTAATAGTTACATATATATGTGTTCGCAGTACGTTACCGAATAATACTCTCAGTGATCGGACAGGGTTTTTGTTACACGCTGTATAATTAATTATAACCTGCTTTAAGAGTAACCAAAAATCATGAGTCAACTATGTATACCAGTCAAATAAATAGAGCAAATATGTAGGTACTTTTATAATTTACTTTAATTGACTTATTAACCGATATAAATATGGAAGTTAGTGAAAGTTAAAGTATAACATATAAGATAATGAGTTAGCGTGGGAAAAAGAGAAAATATGTACCCATCGCCACTCATGTGAAGCACGTAGGTAATACCGGTGTGTCGCTGGTAAAAGATATGACTAAAGATCAGTTGATTAAATATTTCTACTTAAACAACACTAAATCTATTCAATGAGTAGTAAATTGATGAATTATCTGTAATTGTAGCTAATCGTGACTGGCGTCGATATTAGTTGAATTATAAGTAATCGGGGTTATCAAGTAGAAGATAAATATAAATTTATCAAGAAGAATGCTTATCAAAATGATTTCTGTCAAGAAGAATACATATCAAGAATGATACTGATCAAGCAGAATACTTATCAATAAAAATACTAATAAAGAATAATGCTTAAGGAAATAAAACACAAAAACAACACTTTTAACTTAACCAAATATAGAGAACAATACATACATACATGCAAATTCCAAAACACAATCCCTTCTTCTGGCGCAATCGGGTCACAATGGAAAATGTATGGTTTGATCAGGGAGAATTAACGCGGGTGAAACCGTGGTGTACAACTAGTTTATCTGTATAAGGATCCCTTTTTCCTGTAAAAGCCATCAAACTACTTGTGGGTGTCGAATGCCCATGTAGGTATGCAAGACGTTTGATAGTCTTTAAAAAAAGTGATCACGTAAATTGATGTATTTTCTTAAATTTGATTATGTGCGACGGCAGCCTAATTGCTAGGGCGTCAGACTTGCGATCTTGTGGTTGCGGGTTTGAATCCTACCCATCTTATTAAAGACGCGCAAAAGAAGCAATTTAGCTTAGCACAAAATTAAATGGTTGTTCTAGCAATACAAGAATACGAATAGATTGTAAAAAAGAACTCTAAGACTGTAAACTGTATAATTTCTGAACTTTAGAAGCGGCGGTAGCCTAATTGCTAGGGCATCGGACTTGCGATCATGTGGTTGTGAGTTCAAATCCCACCTATTGCACTTCCGACGTGAACCCACTCGTAACACAAGCATTAGATTAGCACGATGGGTTAACAAGAATACTAGTAATGTGCGACCAACATTGCTAGTAGCTTTTAAAAATAAATATCTATCTTTATTTATTTTAAATGCATTCACAATGACATAAGTTTACACCTGTTTAAAGATACGATCTTCAGATCTCCTTTTGCCGTCCATTTGTATTCAGTATGCACTTACGAAAACCAAATAAATAAAGCTGTCCTAATATATTAGTAAATCGAAAACTCATACCAAACATGTTACATTTGCATTAAGTGATTTTGGCAATAAATAGCCTTAATACGGACCTGATGTGAATTTATCATTGCTGTACCAATGTATTCGTTTATGTACATATTTAGGTATTAATCTTAATGTAAGTACTTTTTAAAAAAGCTTACTAGTAATGCAGGTCGGACATTATTACTTAGTATTCTTGATAACCCCTCGTGCTAAGATAAGTTTGTGTTATGAGGGTCTTCACGTCGGTAGAGTAGTGCAATGGGTGGGATTCGAACCCGCGACCAAATGATGCCCTAGTCATAAGGAACAGCCGCCGCTTCAAAATTTTATTTTTGATTTTATTAGTTGATGGATACCTATTAAATTTGTATTTTTGAAACGAATAATCTCAAAAACTATAGTGCCTTATAGCACTATACGTAGTCGCAGATTTGTTTCCAGACAGTAGCTAAATCTGGAACTAAATTAATTTTGTTAATATAATTTTGTATAACGTAAATAAAAAATAATCAGAAATTAAGATGTATTTTTCCTTGTAAGTGAGACAGACATTAGGGCGAGGGTATTATTTTTATTTCAAAAGCACTAAAATTCTATTGATTAGAATCACTAAATTTAACAACGGCGACACCATCACCGGTTCCGATAAGATTGTGGCACCTAAACATTGATCATTGCCTATATGACAACAGAAAATAGTATACGTTATAGGTACCTAGGTACCATAGACCCTTCGAAAAGCTTGGTAAGTTTGCCATGTACTTAGTATTGAGTAGGTACCCATGTACCTAGTTCTTTCGGTTTATTTAATCAACCAAAAGAAGTCATCGGGTCCGTTGGTAATAAACTTACGTGGGTTCCGATGGGAATCCGTAAGAATTTAAACCCATCGACCCCCTTGCAATTTTTATGAGGTGATTTCGGGTGATTAGACGAAAAACTAATCTGCCCCATCTAGTATTCTACAAAGGTATTCTTTATACCTATCTACGTATTTATATATACCTAGATCTGTACCATATCGTTATCGATGGAGACTATCTTTTAAATCATAAATGAGCAGATGCAGACATCGAAAACAATAGTTCAGATGCAATAAAAACGGAAAAAACAAGAACTATTAACAACCATCTTATTTTTAGCGACACCTCATAAAAATGCGCAAAAATGTCGCAAAACAGAAAAAACACGTCTTTTTGTAGTTAAGTTACGCGCAGTTGTCGGCGCAAGCGCATAGAGATGCATTCGTATGCGCCGCGCGTCGTGATTGATACCTACTGCCTTACTCTGCATTATATTGACATTATGAGGTCTATGAGACTGCAAATATCACTAAATGTCGAGGACAAACTCAAGCGTCATACGTTCAAATAATTTGATCACTTTTTAATAAAAAGGTGTCAATCTGCATTATTCTCATAATTCTTTAATGCTGTTTGACATCTCTTTTGTCGTCAAATTTTCATTAAAACCCAAAGGCATTGTAATGTATTCTTAAAACCACTTTGAAAAATCGATTTAACGATTTTAACGTATCAGTTATCAATTTCAAAACGATAACTTTACGCCTTCTCAAAATAAAGGTCTTGATAGACAGACGAACGGAAAACCAAAGTGATTTTATAAAGGGTCCGTTTTTTTTTTTAAGTACGAAAGCATAACACTGCTTTACCAGCCCGTTTGATCAATTAAATTAAAAAAATACTTGAACGTCTATGGCTCGTAGGATAACTTCACGTTATTGACTTATACTTGGTACCTACCTATGATAGGCATAACTGCCCATTGTCGAAGTAGGTAGGTACCTACCTGTTGAACATACTTGGCCCAAGCTTGGCCCTTTATGAAATCGTTTGTTCTTTTGTCACAGTTATAATAAATAATCATAATAGCATTGCCTTTTTAGCTTGGGTTTTATATTTTTTCAATACCATCCTTCCGTCTATTGAATGTCGATTTCAACCAGGAGTTTGTGGTATTTGTGGCACAGCTCACTTATATTTAATGTACTTACTGACCGTTGCATACAGCGATTCCCATATTAGGTATATTAATTCTTCTGCAAAACCTTGATAAAGAAGATAAGTATCTAACATCAAATTTTAATGAGGTTCTAAATTTTTCCATAGATCTATATATATTTTAGCCAACTGATATAGAAAATGCGCTTATCTGATGATCAAAAACTGAATAAAAAGAGTTTGTTACACGCCTAACCTGGACAATTACCAAGATGTCAGCATAACGCCTTGTACGGTACTTTATTGGGCAATAAAATAATCAAGCGCGGATCCAGCCCTCAAAAAAAGGTCAGAGCTACCCAAAAAGGACAAATGCAAATGGGAGCATGAAATTCAACCCTGTGAGGTTGAAGTCTTGAGTTTATATGAAAAGCTTCTGGTTAAGAATATTAAATATTAATCTCCAGTTAATTCCGTTAAATTGAATGAAAGGCATATGAAACCAGTGAAAAGAACCATGTTCACCAGAGGAATAGCTTGGAAATTGGAATAATCTTGCTGCCTGAATCATAGATACTAAGTTATCTAGTTCAAACACAAATGTCCAAATAACACCATCCCTTTACAGTTACACCGCCATTCAGGAATTAGGTATAAGGAATTGCCAATACAGATATACATGCTGTTGTTATTTTAATGTTTTTGTACGTAATAAAGTATTTTTATTTATATTTATGTTAAAATAGAATATTATCATTATTTTAATATTAAACCTACGAAAGCGACATCTAGTGATATCCTTGCAAAGCAATGATCTGTAGATATCATTGACTGCATTGTAGTTCCACAAGTACGCAATAGGGGGCGTTATTCACTCCATAGTGCGTGAAGTGCACAAGGAGTCAATTAAATCTTGATTTCTGATTATTTTATATTTAAGCTATATCTGCATAATTAAATTAGTAGAATAATTAGCTCCAGATATTATGTTCACCGAGTCAGATTTGTTTGTAGCAAATACACATGGTGCAGTTGTTTATTGATTTACACGACTTTAAAAAGTCAATTACATAAATCAGAGAATAAATTATAAGAAACTTAAAAATATTGAACACTGTTGTTATCACAACCTGTAACTCGCCTCCTGCTGTACCTCGAATTTCGGCTGACGATGACATTTCAAAACATCATCAATGGAATTAAAAAGCATTGAAATGAAAATCTCATAACTATTTACACTACTCATTTATTTACAACATCTCATTTATCAGCAATGGCGGCCGCTGCCGCCGGTTCTTTTGCCTCAAGAGTTTCCACTTTATCTACCGTCTCTTTCACTGGTTCAGGCTCCGGCATTACCCTGGTCAGCTTCGAAGGTTCTTTAGGCGGGGTCCAGTCCGGAATAATCTTTTCATGGATGCGCCACACCCCGTATAAGTTAGACAAATGTTTCTCAAACACTACGTATTCTAAAACGTCTTTGGCTACAATCTCGCTGCCGTGGATAAGGCGCCCAAAGCGGTCGTATACTGCGAGAGATTGACGAGTGTGAAAACGAACGGTGAGCTGCAAAGAAAATGTTTGTTATCGTAACATTTACACAATTTTTTTAGTTGTGGCAACTTGCAATATTAATTTTTAGAAAGTAGACGTCCAATTTTCAATCTTGGAAATTACAGGACAGATGAAGAGAGAGAGTGCTTGAAAGGACTGGTCCCACTTTGTCTGTAGAAGGTACTATTTATGTTAAAGAAAAGTTGTTTAGGGTATTATTTGTGCACTCCCTGGCATCCTGAATATCCATGCAAAATACGGTAATCCACTGAATCTGGGATCCAGTCTTCCCAGATTCGGTTGAATACCGTATTTTTGAAGCCAACATAGCTTGGGAAAGGTATTAGAGTAAAGTTAGGCAGAAGAAGAAGCAGTATAGGACTTTATATATTCTCCCCATCTACTTATAAGGTCCTTGTGGTGCTGTTGATCATGACCTTAGTCCTTGAATTCATCTTAGTCCAACCTCAAGGCTCGCATGGCTAAGGTTCTGTAGCATGTTTTTAAGATCCATGGCCAAAGGAGAGTAAAAGACAATATCATCAGTGGAAGGTAAATTAGTCAGTCTCACTTCACCAAGGATAATCTCTTTGTCTCCCCATTTTGTAGCCAGGGACAGTTTAGGAGAAAGCAGGATGTCTCCCTTGAGACTTGTGAATTTCAGTCAAAACCTCTAGCTTTATAGATATTTCTAAATAAAAAAATGTAAACAAACCTGTCCATAAATATTCTCCTTGCTAATAACATCAGTGCATCGAGCATGCACTACCCTTGGTGGCTCCAATGACTCCAGGAATCTCCATCTGATGGTCTTTGAGTAACTGTTATACCTAAACTCAGGGTATGCTTTCTCAGTGACAAAAGTTCTGAGGGCTCTTGAATCACCACTGGCTAGACTCTCGTGAGCCTTAATATAAATATCCTGAGCGTTTCGGAGAAACTCTTTCTGGTCAAATTCTTCCTCAAAAGACTTAATTTTACGGATAGCCATCATTGATTTCGATTTCTTCTCTAGTAACTCGACGGCTTGTTTGGCGCGTGTTGTGGAGACTAGGGAAGCTTTGCCGTCGCCTTCTGGAGGGACGTATGGCTCAAATACTCCACCTGAAGTTTGTAATATCATGTTTTAATCTTTAGTCTAATGTTATTCATTATTTGCAGGCAGAGCAGGCTGCGAGCAACAGCTAGTATCATTCAAAGTTAGAAGAACATTTATGTATAAGAACTTGCATTTTATTTAGTCATGATGAGTGAAATAAAAATAACTGCAGCAAAATAAATGTTCTATGACTATGATTAAGACTATGCTTTACGATTATTTACCATTATTTTTTTTTGTTGTTTTGTTTATTTCTCTTCACAAAATACCTTACAACAAAATAGCTAAAAAAATATTTTTTGTACATTTAAAACTCTTCTATAAGAATTAAAATGTGGGAAGCTGGTGTCTGATATAGGTTAAGACCTGTATTGCAGATCACCAAGACTTCACGTCACCAGATAACTAGTGGTATACACCTGTTTAATATTATTTGGCACACAGCACATATGCTTGTGTGTGAGTGGTAAGTATAATAATGATTTACTTTATTTATATTTGGCCCCATACATACATACCAGTAGCAGAAATATAGAAGGGGCGTTCCATCCATGGCCTGGGAGGCAAGAGGCCTCTTTCCTTCATCTTCTGCCTGATTTTTTCAGGACTTAATGCAGAAATATCTTCATTAGGGTCCGGCAAATCAACCTTGAGATATTTCTGGGCTCTTTGCTTTTTGAATTTAGGAATATAATGCTTTGATGTGGTTGTTCGAGACGGCTGTGTGACAATCACAGGCACTATACGCAGAGCGCCCATCTATAAAATGAGAACAAGTACATTATACCTTGATTTCCCGCAATACACAACAACTAAAATTGGACTTAGTTCACTAAAATCAGCTATTTTAGAAACATTTTCACTAATAAAATCATACCTTCGACAGTAAAGAATTCGCCATTCTAATGATTTCTAGTTCTTTATAAGTATATAATAATGTTTATCTTCAGCTCTATACCTCATAAACAATTAACTCGATAAATTCACTTAATTCATTATAACCTAAAAGTCCTAAAACCAAAATATTACGGAATACGGGTTAAGTTTCGCCACAGATAAAAAACTTAGTTGCTACTGGCGTTTTTGCAATGAAACCGTCGAATATTTTGATTATAGAAGTATTTCTTTTCCCATTGTGAATATTTCGAAGGGATTTAATTATTTATTTTACCTATCTAGCGTACTATAATGCTCAAGTAAGGTAAATATTATATTTTCGCAGTAAAAGTTATACCACTAAAAAAGGGCCAACAATTAATCAATGAATTAAATTAATGTTGTTATTTATTTGTTATAATTTCTAAATTATTGTGTCTTTTGAATAAATTATTTTTTCGTAAAGTATTTGCTTTTCAGGATATTGTCAGTTTGTTTGATTTCCTATGCCGACGTAGGTCATATGTTTATGAACAAAAAATGTCTATGGTGTTTTGTTTTTTTGCCATTTTTAGTCAAATACTTTCCATTCAAATTGTGATTTTTTAATAAAGTGATACAAAATTTATCAAATTTATTGTGTCGTCTTTTAAAATATTTTTATTCTTATTAAAGTTTAGACTGTGCTTATATATACCAATATTGTAAATTTTTATTGTTTTGTCTATTGAAGTATTTCTGTCTCCACGGAGCCTTATACGTGCTTTCTTCTGTTATATTACCTAAATATAAGTAAATTCCGGAAATATTTCTTAAAATATCGTATTGTAAACATCGGTAAAATAAACTAGGAAGGAAAACGCTCGAGCAGATTTGAATCGATCGTCGTGACTTAACCGGACATCCGGCGACTCCATAGTCCATACACGTTGTCTCTAGCTCAAGGGAATAGAGATCGCCGCAGCGTTTCTTTCTTTTCTGAACAGGCGCAGTCCTAGAGAACTCGCAAAAGGAGTAAAAGGCTCCTACATAACCTGTCACTACGTAAGTATCAGTGCACACTCTAGTTTATAGCGCGTCTTTGCTTTGTTCGCCATTGGGATTCGTGAATCTAAACTACTTGGGGGTCCTTGCTGAGTCATAGCCAGGTGATCTTGTTATTGGGTTGTGGAATATTCCTTTTGGACTCGTTTGGCGGTTCCGTCACATAAGAAGTAAGTGAAACGCTTTCGGGGACGCCATAATAGTAGCATGAAGGGTCGACTCTGGGGTTGCGTGGCGCACCGCCGCGGCCGATGACCTTATAGTGGGATGGACCTTTATTAATTTGCCACGTGTTTTTTCTTTCAGCAATATATTGTATGAGTCAGAAGGTAGAAAAACCAGTATTATCGGGTCAACGGATCAAGACCAGAAAAAGAGGTAAGTTTTTTTTACTTATTTTTCACTTAGGTCTTGGACACATGCCCAGAATCTTGAATCGCGATCGAGGCCAATCATATCCGAAGTTAGTTAAGTTGTTGTAAGTTTCATTCTCACATGTTTGTCGAAGGCGTAAGCTAAATATTATGAAGTCGTTAATTTAATAATGCTCACCTTGGCCGTGACACTCGCATGTCCAGCCTATAATATTCTTAGCCTTACTTTAAATGTCATCGTTTATAGAAGTGGGTCATAGGTATGCATTATTAATTTAATATTGTCACACAGAAGCTCGAGAGCCCTATTTCTTTTATCTCTATTACCTTTGAAGTGATTTCTTTATAGGAACATGTTTCACTTTTACCTGAAGTCAAATTTTGCCTCTTTTTATATAAATTATTATTTCCTACTTAGGTATACTGTACAATAACTTAGCACCTACAATGCCCTCTATAGTATATTCAACCATTGTATTATGTTCATCTATTGCTTTATAAAATATAAAAACATACCTATCATTGTAAATATTATTGACTTGCCTTAATTATTTTATCATTTAATTAAATCATCATTATAATCTGTAAATTTTAATAATACAATTGGCTGACAAATCTTAACATAAATTTAATTCATATGAATTTTATAAAACGAATATTCAGCATACATACTTAGCAATAAAAAACTTAGTATTTTATTTTTTGACCTAGATAACTGTTGACTTTCTCTTATTCACATTTAGCAGTATATTTTTGACTTTATATTGAACCTACCTTAAACATTTAAGTCATAGTTTCATCTTTTGAATATTTTTTTTGATGAAATTACTAAAAAAACCTAGAAATTTCATCATAATTTATTTAGGTTTTTGACTTTTTGTATAATGCCATTTCTTATCACCTCAATGGAATGTTTTAAATTTCTAGAATATTCTCCAATATGATGGTGTGTCATTGAACTTGTAAGCTATGTGACCTTCAAAGCTCTATTAGTCACTAAAAGATATTCTTGAGAAGTTGTTTGAATAAATACATAGCTGTATTAAAAATACATACAGATTTATTTCACAAGAAAAACATTAGGTACAATGCGAAATAAATAATGGTTTTCCAAAGGCAAAATTGATATTATCTATGATAATGATGATGATTAGAAACATCAAAGAGAGTGAATTGTTCACTTACAAAAATATATTATCAATTTTATGTATTTATGAATGAATGCAATTTACCGTGGAAAACATTAAAAAACTTAACTAAATTTACACTCCTAAAACTTAACTAAAAAATTGCATCAAAAACTGTTCCACTGACTGGAAGTGTAGCAGCATTGCCACAATCCCACTACTCAACGATTAAGTCTATTAAAAAGTTACAAGATTAAAGTTCTCAGACAAAAATTCTTAGTATGTACATGTACATGAAAAATGTGTTACCCATCTGTAGTTGGTACAATCAGCAAAAAAAGTTGATGAAAACAATATATTTTACTAAAGAACTGAAAGACAATATAAAGGCCATAAATTAAAATAGCAACTAAGCAACATAGCGTTTCCACAAAGAATTATCATTATATTTTCCTTATTTGTCAATTTGTGGAATTTTATTGCATGCAGGTAGGTGTTTTGTAATTATGATTCTGTTCTTAAACTCTTTTGCTGACTGTACCATGGCATGATGACAGATGGGTACTTAGTTAAATAATTTACGTAAATACCGTTTTCTTGTTGGCCATTATTCGCGAACAGGGAGTTATTACAACAATCACTATAATTGTTACTATACTGTATCAATTGTGTGACAGAAATAACTTACTGTTGTCCAGTAGTTACCTACTCCAATTGTTTAGCCGGCTCCTCGTTATAACAAATATAGAATTGGACTTTGCTCTGTGGAATAACCTCAACATTTATTGTGTTGAACTAAACATAAAACTAATTGTTATTTATCATTGTCCCTTGAAATACCTATGTTGTTCATTATTAAATAAGTAAACATATAAAATGCACTACTTTAGAGTCATTTATCAACGGAAACTCACGTCACTAACATATGCGGTAAACGCCTGAACAGAAAAAACATTAAGGTTTGTGTATTTTGTCTATGGTAAAGGAAGATTTAAGTGGCCCCGTAATATTCTATCTGTACAGATTTACGGGCCACTTTAATCTTCCTTTCCACCAGTTAAAACCGTGGTTTTGTACCTACGACAGTTTTATTTTATACTTTTTATTTTCAAATATCCCTGACGATTATTGTTGTTATTTTAATCAGATTATCTGTACATATATTTGCCAGTTTTTTTAAAACGACGCGTATAAAAATGAAAAATTAAATCCACTTGATTTGAATGCTTTACTATACATATTGCTATTTTATTAAAACGAATCGTATATAAGATATTATCTAGCCCATATCGGAGTCAAGGGAGCAAGCCAGTCCAAATAAGGCCGACATGTCTTATAATTTATGCAAAGTATTTTAGGAATTATTAGTACCGACGTGTATGTTTCATTATTTCCAAAATTCAACCTTAATGCTGTGAAATAAGGGTGATCTTAATGTGTATTGCCACTATGTTGATCTTACTAGTTTGAATCTTGATATTATATTCATAGGGAACTGGTGTTGATATTGCTTATTAATTCACAAGGCGTAGACCTACTTAGGATAAACATTTGTTACCTCTTAGCACAAAATATCTTTACTTGAAAAGTCAAATTAGCTCCAAAACATACTTTTGTTCAGTTTGTTCATCAATCTATTACATATCTACATTTTGGACCAATAATCACGGTAAACAGCGTAAATAAACTTATAAAATACGTCATCTTGCCTCAACCTTTATTTCCATAGTTCCTAACTTGGCCGCAACCAGAATCATTGATTTGGGCGGAAACAGCTGACGTAACGTATCCCACCCGACCCATACTCCGAACTGACCTCCGAAACGCAGCTGAATCGTTGCAATTGTACATAAATACTGTCCGATTCTATCGATTATAAATTTAAATTTGAACTCGAGGCCCTTTGTCAGATATTCAGTTGTAATTTCTATCTTTAGTATCGCTTACCTGAATTCCGTGGTTTAACACGCATATTTCCTATTACTTTAGACTTGAAGGGATTAAAATTATCCTTTTAATTAATTATGTACTCGTCAGCGGTGTACAAAACTTCGTCCGAATATTCATTATGCTGCAAGAGGACAAGATTCATCAATCTATCCCATTCCATATCTGGATGGTGAATTTCAATAAAAAGGTGTCTGTTAATTTTATTGGTTGACATAGTTAATGAAAATTACATAATCCGTAAAGCTTCAAAATTCATGTGCTTACAGACTCGCAAACTTTTTGCTAAAGTTGCTTATTGGATTAAAACGATACCTTCTCAATGCTCACGTTAATTTGCAAGCACTGACAAACTTCCCATTTATGTAATCACAAATCAACTAGTCTCTTCAAGGCCAATGCCGAAAATAATTTAAGTAAGTAACCTTATTTGTAAAACATCTTAATTATTTCAAAACTTTCTCAATAAACATAAATAAAATAGGAATAGTAAGGAATATAATAATTTCCAAGCCTTACCATATTCATCTGAGGCGAGATCTTTAAAACGTTAACCTTCTATTGTTTACATATTTTGCTATATAACGTAAGAAATTATGATACAGCTGTATAATTTGAATAACTACTAACGTCAATGCGTCGTTGATCGGATACAATAATCTTTAAGAGTATTCTAGAACTTTTCCTGTTTACATCAAAAATTATTTTACAAGATTTTCCTTGTATTTAATCTTTAGTTCTATTCCTGTATAACATTCGCTGGCTATAACACACACGTAAGTTGGAAGTCACACGTCCAGAAAGTAAGAGCAAAATTATCCAAATTCTCTTACGCCCTCCGCGAAATCAAAAAAACCACAGACCTCAAAACTGCATTAACAACATATTACGCATACGCTTACGCTTGGCTCAAATATGGTGTTATCCTATGGGGCAACAGTACCGACGCACCCACGCTATTTACCCTACAGAAAAAACTAATTAGAATATTAGTAAATATTGAAGACACCGACAGCTGCAAACCTCACTTTCAGGAACTCAAAATCTTATCCCTACCCTGCCTCTATATACTTGAAGTTTGTAAGTTCGTACGTATGTACCCAGAATACTTTACAAAAAGAGAGGACATACAAACAAAAATTTCTTTAAGACATAAAAATAGGCTAAATTTACCAACGTCGCGTCTAAAAATGCACTCTGATAGTACTCTTGTCATGTCCATAAAAATATATAATAAACTACCGGAAAAAATAAAGAATTTAAATAAAAATACCATTTTTATCAATAAGTTAAAAGATTTCCTTATAAGTAAATGTTATTATAGTATAAAAGAATACCTAAATGATAAATAAAATATTATTACACATTTACATACATACTTATACATTAAATATATATGTATATATATATATTTATATATACAAACCGTGCAATTAATAAACCTAAGATATATGATTATGAAATAAATAAACAAAATAATAAAAAAACTCCAAAAAACCTAACTACTTAACTAATAATAATAATACATAGAATATATTATCATAATATTAAACACTCAGTGCTCTTCCTCCTCTCTCCTACTACATTTATATGCTGTGCCCGACAGGGTCCATAATTGTGACTAACTATAAACCCTACAACCTGTATATACATTATGGTACGCAATAAAGAATTGAGAATTGAGAATTGAGAATAAACAACCAGTTCTAGCTTGAGACTGCTAACTCAGTTATTTCTTAGACATGTTCCCTTATTCTAAGGGTAATAAGATCCGTAAAACATCTCTAGTAAAATTAATAGTTCTTAATTATAATGACACGTAAAAGTGATTTGGTTACATAAAAAGTAATTTATTTCATTTCCACGTTCGATTTAATTAACTTGAGGCACATGTATTTTCATTAGTAAATAATATAGGTTAACAGTTAGCAGTTATAACACGAACGCTATATGCCAACAAAACATAACGGTATTACGTGGTAGCGGTACCTCGCATTACTACCACTTGAGAAGCTTTAAAAATGTTTTACTTTGATTTCGAAACATAGCTGTATAAATGTAATTTTCCAGCTTTATTGTTTGAATGAAGCTTTATATGTGCCTCATTTTGTAACACGGCCTTCGTAATGTGTTGCCTCCTGTTTAAGCTGAATTTTATATCTTCCTGGTACATGCGAGTAATTTGTATTCAATACATCTGTAGGCAAGTGTGATGTTGCCTGTCGCTAAAAATAGATATGTAATTGATTTCTGTCGTGTATTCCCCATTGATACAGAGTCAAATAGACTGTGTTTTACCATTTCCTGAACACTATATTTTATGTCCTGTTCCGGTGCTAAGTTGCTAAACAAAATTTTAATGAGACTAAACTTGTACATAACAACCGTATTATAATTTTAAATAATAATGATAAATAGTCGTAGGTATGTCTTATCCTATCGCTACCTAATATACTTAAATCTCCGGTTTAGAGATTGAGAAGATACTATTAAAAGCTTTTTTTTTTCATTTTAAGAAGGCAATTTCATTAATCCCGTAAGCCACCAGTCACATAAAGAGCATGATATTTTTTTTAATTTTTGCATGCGGCCGCAATGAAATCTTGGAATTTCGGGAAAGTTATTTTATGGAATTAAAATTCTTTCATCGTCTTCGCAACTTTCTTTCTTACCTTTGACAAGTCTTATCCTTTAATAAAGCCTACGGAAACTTTTTAATTAAATTCTAGTTAGTCACTGATAGTACCATATTTAACGGTCGGAAAAAAAAGTTAATTACGTTTACGAGACTTCGAAGTAAAGTTCAATACAAATCTCTTCATGGTTTGTACTTATTACGGTTAATTTTTTTAGTATATATTTTTCATTTTTAGCCATGTATGTAGTTGGTTATCAGTTCTTATCACAAGGTAAATAGGCAAAGAAGATTACAGATGGTGATCAAATTCAATGTCACCCAATTTTTCGTTGTGATAAGTGTAGTTTTTTTTAGGTCTGCAAGTTTGTTTAGTAATTCCTACAATATCGCGTTATTACTAGAATAAGGGCCGTAATTTATCGTTTTGATAAGTGGTTAGGTACATTAACAATTCAAAATCATTTCGCAGGAACGTTCAAGTGTTGGAAAATACCGTATGAATCAGTTGTAGTATTAATACGATTTTGAGAATCATTCCCCAGAATATTCAAGCTGCGATGTTGTTAAACATGCTATAAACTCGTCAATTTGGGCCCATACGGTCTCAAGATGGCGGCTTCTTGTATCAAAATGGTAGATTTAAAACATGCGGCATTGACCAACGCTATAGAGGTGACATTTAGTTTTGTCATGTAATTATGTATTACCAAATACTCTTGAAAAAAAGCCAAGGCCAAATAACGCGGTCAGCTAAAACTGTGATGTTTCTAAATTTAATCCCATTACTATTATTAAATATCAAAGTATTTTCGCTTAGATAGGTCAGTGTTATCCAGTGAGTAATATATTTTTTACTTAGAATAAATCGGTGAATACTATAAACTAGCATTTTAATTTCTAAGCTAGAATCGCAATAGTCACCTTGTCTATCACCAAAAACATGAATATTTATTCAGTTTCTGAATTGCGCTAATTGCCATATACAAATAAACTAGCAAAAGAAAAACATTATTCGTAGATCTTTTATGGCACACGACCTTCAATAAAAATTCTCGAGGCGGTGTGAAAAACAGCAATTTTCTTGTATTGTACTTGTTTATCAAACGCTACCGTACTAATTTTGGCACATTGTATTTGACTTCCTAAAACGTGCTGAAAAAATGACACGCTTACTCCGTGTGGTGACAGAGTTCAATTAGAAAAGTTGGCATTTGTTAGGAAGAAAAATTATATGGCTTAATTTTCTTGCTTGTGGATTTAGATAAAGTGAGATGGTGTTCTTTGTACAGAAATAATTAACTCAATATCAGACGACCTCCGTGGCCGAGTGGCCTACACGCTAGTTTTCAAGGTGTCGGCAGCTCTGAGGTCCCGGATTCGATCCCCGATTCGATCCCCGGACGGGTCAAGGTAGAAAAACACTTTTCTACATTGTCTCGGGTCTGGGTGTTTTTGGTACTTTCGTTGCCTCTGATTTCATAACTCCTAAGTGCTTTAGCTACTTACTTTGGATTCGGAGCAATGTATGTGATGCTGTCCACTTTATTTATTCATTATATATATATTTTTTTCAAGTGTATTGTTTATCAAAAAAAAATAAGTTTTATAATAAACCGCGGGTAACACTTCGGAGCGCAGCTAGTATATAATAAAAAAAAAAAAAAAAGGTTTTATTTCGTGATTGATAGTTGCTGCTAGCGTGCAGCAGGCACCTGCCACTATTAGTAAAGTTGAGTGCTAATTACTTTAGAACTCCCGAGTAATAGCCACTGGCAAACCCTAGACCACTCAATATACCGAGACAGTCTCATTAATGAAAAAAGGCTCGTTTTATTGGCATCACAGACTATTGAGGTTGTAGTCTTTGAAATGGCGGGCAGCAGTTTACCTTTTTCATGTCAGCCTCAAGAAGTCTAATCATCCATTTATTTATTAAATTTAAATGTTTAGATCATGGTAGACTGTCTACTGTGAAACAGGAACATAAAATAAAACTAATCCGTATTATGTCTATCTACAATATTTAAATGTATATTAATTACATGATATTAATTCAATATTCAGACCTTATTAATAAGATAAATGTTTAATTATAATTTATAAGTGAAAGTTATAAATGCTACGAAAGATAACCTCACCACGAGAACTGATCCCACGTGCATAATAAACTTATCAGCTTTAGAAAGTACACCCACAACCCGCCCATCCCTTTGTGCGCTAAATTGTGATATATTATGATCTCCTTTGATCAACGGTAATCCTATGAATTAAGGTACTATGACAAAATTTGTGGGGAAAAGGTCACTTTATGTATAGTACCTTTTCTGATGAAGTGGACAAATGTTAGGTCTATAAATAAATAGTTAGGTAAACACAAAATCTTGGAACTGTCTTCTGGCCTATATCGCAACTGTTGCTTTGCTGATGTAGCAAGTTCAACATCCATTCAGTGTCCCGGAAATTGATATAATTCTGATTTCATAAGTACACCAGTGAATTCCCACCCAGATATCGCTAATCTTATTATTATACCTATAATAAACTCATTACCGTATTATTTAAAGCAAGATAAACGAATCTCCTTATCATTCTCTGCACTTATTTGTTAAAATAAACTTGCGCAACCAATCTTACTTCCTACCACGTCGTTGTATTATCAGTGAGTTGAAATAAGGTTTTGTGCACCAGTATATCGGCGCTAATCAAAAGTAGGTCGCTGTAGATAACTTGAATCCAACTAGGCTTGGCAAATACTGCTATTAAACAAGTATAAGATATACAGTTCTGTTTCTGTGTTTGAGGTTACTTTTTAACGTTAAATACCGGTAAGTGATGTGCAATAAAATTGTGGCTTAATTATGAAAATAAAACGCGGGTTTGTCTTCATCGCCATTTATAATTAGGTGTATTTCTTTCGTATGATTTAAACATCGACTAATTAAGACTGAAATTGGAATTTAGTATTTATTTAGTACTAAGCGTACAATATAATTAATTAGCACATCGCATTTTGTTGAATAGTGTGTGAAGCTAATCTAAATCGTCTATTTACTTAGGTGTTCCCACGGCTTTTGTTCATATAATGTACAATCATGTGTAAATGAACTGAAACGAAGATCTATCTTACATTATCAGACCTCTATATGGCCTCTGTAATGACGACTCGTTGATGGCTAAGAAAGTGACGGCTGTACTATTTATTTGGAGATGAGTAAAAAAAAATTTTTCTAAGAGGTTATTTTCTTTATTTCAGATGAGAAAGAGAAGTACGATCCGAACGGCTTCCGCGACGCGCTCGTGCAGGGTCTGGAGCGCGCCGGCGGCGATCTCGACGCGGCTTACAAGTTCTTAGACGCGGCTGGCTCGAAGCTCGACTACCGGCGGTATGGCGAGGTCATATTCGACGTGCTCATCGCCGGGGGGCTGCTGTGTGAGTACAAACATATCATCCATTACACTATAAGTTTATCATAACTTACCTTATTACTATACAATGCAGAATAACCACAATACACTTTAATTTGCGCTGCCAGATCTAAATGCCGAGCTATGATACTAGCTTCCTGTAATTTATACTCTTAATTAAGGGAAATGTGTAATAAAACTGCTTGAAAAATGTTCACATCTTTGAAATATAATGTCGCATAAACAGCTCTGAGGTATAACATGATTCAGGTCGTAACTCAAAATAACAATAAAGTGATTGAGTAATAATACTGTTTTTATTTGTGATTTATTATAGTAATGATAGACTAATCTAAAATGTATCTAAAACCTCAATTAAAATTTAACATGATGAAACATTTGGCTAGAGTCCTGAACACTTATGTTGACAAAAACTGTTCGTTCATTTTTACCTGACTTATACCCATATTCATACACAAAACCAGTAGCAGTATACAAGTGTCTTATAAGTTTGTTTGTATCAGTACCCGGCGGCTCCGTGTCGATGGACGGTGAAAGCCCGAAGACGAACACCTGCATCTTTACCGCGAACGAGGACATGGAGACCATGCGAAACTTTGAACAGGTAACACATACTTAAAACTATAATACAGTAGTAGCTGATAAGCTAATAATATTATGCAAGCTAGAATAACAAGATTCGTGCTTGAACATGACTGAAGTGTAAAAACTAGTTGATCATTATAACAAGGTGAAGTTGACTAAAAATGCGTCATAATGTATATATTTTATGGCGTGTGAAGTCTAAAATAAAAAATGTGTTAAAATTGTATGCATATATTTTGAATGTAAAATGACAATCTGAAAAATAGCAAAGGTTTCTAGAACACATTCTAATTAGCGTGTTTATCTTATTCACTTCAATAACTAACTATATTACTACAAAATATGTAGGTTGTTTACAATGATGAAAAACATGGCTAGAGTCCTGAAACCACAGTGTTGAGAAACCCTTTCTCGTTCAATTACATCTGACGTAACTTTAACAATGCTATCGACACAGTATTTACACACGTGTTCTAATAAATTATGTTTGTTCAAGGTATTTGTGAAGCTGATGAGACGTTACAAATACTTGGAGAAAATGTTTGAGGAAGAGATGAAAAAGGTAAGAGGTTATTTGTTTTAAAATAAAGTTTCAAATTAAAGAAAACCTTTGTGTAACAATATTGCATGATTCAGATTATTATACCTCATTGGAAAAGTTAAATTGACTGATATACCGATATTGATATGCGTTATACTGCTTGTTGCTGAAGCAAAGTTATTTTTTTTAACTCGGCTAACAAAAGCTTAATTGATAGTTGTATCATACAATATTCTCAATATATTCTCATGTTAGCAACTAACTCTTGAGTTTAAAAGATAACCCAGGCTTCCACAAGCAAGCTTTAGCAGTTTAATTTATCAGAAATGTGTATATAATAATATATACCTACTATTCACAAAATAAAATTGATACATACAATTTACGATGGAGGTAGTTTCTATTTCAAATGATGAAACATTTGGCTAGAGTCCTGAACAATTATGTTGACAACAACTGTTCGTTCGTTATTTACCTGACCATATATTTACCATCCTAGCCTACTAAGTGTAAAAAGCGCCATCTACATTGCTGTTTATGTACTTGTTACAGGTGCTTGTGTACCTCAAGGGTTTCGAGCCACTACAGCGCATCAAGCTAGCTCGTATGACCGCACTGTGGATCGGTAAGTTTATATTTGACCATTTGATACTAAACAATATTTTTAAATCACTTCGTTAATTTTTTGACCACAACACAAATTATTAAAAAAAAAACAACGACCGCGTGAACTCTCTTATAAATTTTTATCATCTCCAGATATATTTTAATATTTTTTATTTGAAATGTAATAAGAGCCACAATTTGAACTGTATGTTTAAGAATCGAATAGCCTTGTGGGTTTACCTCGGACTTCCATCCAATAGTCTTGCGTTCGATCCCCGCCTAATGAAGGAATTTTTGAGTTATGCACACGATTAGAGCCGTGCACGCGCGCACAGCGCTGTGCGGTGTCGAAGTAGTGCTAAAGTAAAGTGCCAACAACCTCGGACCACGCTCAACGTGGGGTTCGTTCACTGGTGGCGCGACATCTTTTAGTTTTTTTTAAATAAGTAGTTAATACACATTAGTGAAATTATCCATCCTCAAGTATGGGTTGTATGTATTGAATTGCAATGCATTTTTTACCCTTTGAAGGTAAAAAGGGGTGAATTTTCATAATAGTTTTTATATTTAATTAATTTTTCATTAATTATGAAAAATTATATAAACTTTAATATTTTCAAAATTATCATTGATTATTATATTATAATAAGATGATACTAAGCTATTTGCAATATAATTTATTACAAAATGTTTATATTCGAAATATTGACGGCGATAAAATGAGTTTAAAATTTTAAATAATTTTTCTTGTTGATTAGGCAACGGCTGCGTGCCGCCGTCGGTGCTGCTGGTGCTGGTGAACGAGCACCTGCTGAAGGACAACCTGGCGCTGGAGTTCGTGTTGGAGGTGTTCGCCACCGTCAAGCAGGAGCGCGGCGTCACGTCGCTCGTCACTGCGCTCAAGAGGGGACAGCTCGAAGGCAGGTCAGTATCACTTAACAACTTCAATACAACTGTGGAATTTAATTCATGAATACTAATTTTTGCTCGCGACTACATTATACATTGTAACAGTTCACCATATATTTTTGTTAAATATTGTTATTTTTAAATATATCTCGGATATTAGGGACGAAAACACTATCGCTCTGTCTGCCTGTATAAACGTCATATATTATATCTTCTACTATATAAAAATAAGTCTGGTTTTCCTTCCTGACGCTATAACTCCAGAACGCACGAACCGATTTCCACGGTTTTGCATTCGTTGGAAAGGTCTCGGGCTCCGTGAGGTTTATAGTAAAGAAAATTCAGGAAAAAATTCAAGAGAAAAGCAGGAAGGGAAAATCATTTTTCACGTACAGCGCCATCTCTGATACATAGCATGTACTACAACGGAGCCAGGGTGCAGTTTGATCCATGAAAGGATAGCTTGCAACTCAATTGTACAAAAAAAAAAATTAGACCGCGGGCGGAGCTGCGGGAAACAGCTAGTTACCTATATATGGCTTCTGAATTGTTATTATTGTTTTAAATTTGTACAATATCCACATACACGTCAGTAGGAATTTGAATTAGTTCTCAGACAAGGTCTTATAAAGATTTCCCTAACATAGTAGTGAAGCGAATTTTTATATAAAGATTCGTATGAACAGTGTTTGGGTAGAGCAACGCGTCATTGTACTGGCATGTCGTATTTTTGCGATACTGTCATTAATGCCGCTACATCATTTACACATATTCCACTTAGATAACTCAATTATTTTTTGGCATAATCGGCGAAAAGAGCCGTGGAATATAAATAAACATATAGATCTATTCTACACCATAAGTGCCATCTTAGATAATATTAATTGTTTTACGCAGGCTATTGGAGTTCCTGCCGCTGAACCGTCGGAGCGAGGACGTGCTGGCTTCGTCGTTCGCATCGCGAGGTCTGGGCGAGCTGTTGCGGCTGCATCGTGCTCAAGCCTCACAGGTACGCTACTTATATCCACACATGAAGATTTGAAATTAATAAATCGTTGCTTACTTACCATAACCAAAGGCCAATATATTTTTGCCGGTTTTAAACCCATCGACTGCACTTCCGGCATTTACCCACTCATAACACAAGCTTTGCACGAGGGTCACATGAAGAATAAATGATTTTAATATGTCGTTTGCTCTCGTTAGGAGGCGCGTCGCGAGCTGACGCAGGCGCTGCTGGACGAGCTGGCGGAGGAGAAGCCCGTTCGAGATCTCATCCAGGAGTTGCGTGACATGGCGCTTAAGCACGCCATACCCGACCACGAGATCGTCGGCATTGTGAGTACCGCCTGCCATACCTTACTAGCTGACCCGACTTAATAATATGAGGTCCAGTCTTTAACTATTTGAATCCAAATAGCGACCACTGTCGAAACAAGTGACAGTTACATCCATCATATAATGTAACTTTCTTTAAATGTCCTTTCCGAGAATGTCTCTTTCTCAAAAAATTGCCTTTTGTCGTAGACCCTTACTCAAATTGGTTTTTGTGAAATGATTTTTTAGAAAAAGTACAAGAACTTTCTTTTTTTTTTTTTTTAAGAACCTTCTCTTGACTAAAGCAAACAACTAAACATAATTGTTCAGGCGAAAGCCATGGCTAAGAGAAATAGGGATGCATTTTTATAACAAACACAACAGGTAGAACGAAACGACATGGTGCCTGAATAAAGTAAATGATAAACATGTAGGTTTCTAATGATGATACTCGATGACGAGTCGGAGTGCTTCGAGCAGTCGTTCTGAGCAGGTTCAGACTGAGTCTTTCAGTCTGCTCCACGCTTGTTACGCCATCTCGTAGCACGTTGTCGATATGGCAGTCTGAATCAACACACACTAACCCGTCACAAGAAAAAGAATAAAGTTCAGTCGATTAAGCTTGTGGCATACTTGTTGTAGATTTGGCAGTGTGTGATGTCCCGCGGCGAATGGAACAAGAAGGAGGAACTGTTGGCGGAGCAGGCGGCCAAACATTTGCGTCACTACACGCCACTGTTGGCTGCATTTGCACAGTCCGCCAAGGCTGAAATCGCGTTACTTACTAAGGTATGTGTTTTAAGGGATTTTTATAATGATTAGTAAGTAAATGATGAACTTTTTATTTTGTAATTTGACGAAAGCGGTACTCAGATTACCCATCAGGAAAAGCAGCCATTATGGATGATATTAATTTCAATCATGGCAGGTAAGCCTTAGTTCTATGAAGTATAGTTTGTTTTGTGCAATGAATTTTGATTTTGCAGTAAAATATTTCTTTGATAAAGTTATTGCAGGCTTGTAAAGAAGCTACCAATATTATTACGATTACGATTATTAAGATAAGTTAGGAATATTAAAAGGGCTGCTTAATAATTAGCAAAAGAACTTAACTAACTGGTCATGTATGTTATCGCAGGTTCAAGAGTATTGTTACGAGAACATGAACTTCATGCGCGCGTTCAGCAAGCTGGTGGTGATGCTGTATAAGACGAACGTGCTGTCCGAGGAGGTGATCCTCAAGTGGTACCGCGAGCCGAACTCCAGCAAGGGCAAGATGATGTTCCTTGACCAAATGAAGAAGTTTGTGGAGTGGCTACAGAGCGCCGAGGAGGGTAAATATCAAAATTACACTAACACCGAGATACTGTAAATACATAATATATTGCAGTCATATTGTTCGACAATATTTTTAGGCTCAAACTATTAATTTTTTCACCGATATTACACCCACTACTTAAATTGATTCTGAAGCAAATGTTTAATATTAAATATAATTTCAGAATCCGAGAGCGGCGAAGACGAAGATTAGATTAAGAGCAGCGAGTGAGACTGACAACACTACGCGCCGTCCCACCATTGAAGCATAATCACACGCCCGCGCACCGACACGTCCGACTTGTCCGACAGTCGACCGACAGACCGACAGCCCGACATCCGACACATCCCGCACGGGGCGGCGCTCCTACCGAAACCCGGCCGTCGCACCTATACCAATAATAAGTGTACCATAATATAAATAATATTGTTAACACTAGGGCGACCACAATACGGGACAATGTTTTCTACAACTGTATATTATTCATTTCTAAATAACATGTTGATGAAATACCATATTTTTTATTCAATTTTTTTAGTAAAATTCAAATAAATGGTGGAAACCACTTGAGTTTTTTATTACCACATGATCATTTTCTCAATAGTAATGATTGTAAAATGATTAAGTTCACACATTGGAAACAATAAATATTTAAGACTGAAAGAATTATTTTCATTCTTGAATAACACTTAACTTTCCACTAACTCAAATCAAACTTTCAATTCAGGTTTGTAGAGCTTGAAAATGGCGAAATTCTGCCACAATAAGAGCTTATTCACACGGACCGTTCGGTCATGACGATTCGTCATAAAATACGATATTTCGGATGGAGATTCACATTGCGTACGGAATCGTGTTTTATCACGATTCGGCCAAATAAACGAATTGATTATGTTCACATTCGTTTCGTGATCTGAGTTCAGGATTCCTAGTGAAATGTGTAGCTTTAAATATGGAACAAAAATATTTAATACATAATCATTCAGAAGGATGCGCATTTGCTTTGAAAAAAAATACGTATGTAATCTTCGTATTAACAGATTTATTAGCACATACAGACGACCTTTTTTCATTATGAGATGTTAGCGTATGTTGAAATAAAAATAAACTGCATTATTAATTAATCCTCAGATCAAGACTTGATCTGAGATCCAATCCGTTTTTGACATTTAAACCATTATTTTGTTTCTCAATGCAAATCAATCAGCTTTTGACAATAGTACTTACATAAAAAAAAATACCTACGTAGGCAATAGTTAGCGGCCTAATAGCATTTAGTATTTTTGTTAAATATATATACTTCAGAGCAGTTTCTTTTGAATGTGTGTAGGTACCAAGCTCTTTCGCCAAACTACTAGACTAAAAAACGTTTAACGTATTATAAGCCTTTTAAAACGGTAAAATAGTCATGTATAAACTTATACTTGGTTCTTAAAAAAAGCCGGTGTGTAATGAGAACGGGTTGTCGTCTCAAACAAGCTGTGGAAAAGAGTGCCGTTGTCACAAATAAAAGATAAAACCAAAACAATTCTCATTTTTTATTGATTATAATTTATTCATGTGTGTCATTTCCTTTTTGGTGCATTGTCTCATTCGATCCTTTTTCGTTCTTCAAAACGCACTTCAAACAACAAACTCAGCAATAGATGATTATAATTATATTTCTACCCAATACTGGTCTACATTAGGCACGCAAAGCAATCTTACGTCCGTGGTCGAGTGGCGTACACACCGGTTTTCAAGGTGTCGCCAACTCTGAGGTCCCGGGTTCGATTCCCGGACGGGTCAATGTAGAAAAACAGTTTTCTACATTGTCTCGGGTCTGGGTGTTTGTGGTACCTTCGTTGTCTCTGATTCCATAACACAAGTGCTTAAGCTACTTACTTTGGATTCGGAGCAATGTATGTGATGTTGTCCACATTTATTTATTAACTGTTACTACACATAGGTATAATAGAAACCACCCCATCTAGAAACTAACCTTGGAACACCCCAATACCGTTACTTATTCAGATCTGAAAACATTTCAAATTAATAAGTAGGTATGTACCTACCTATTTATAGTATTTATCCGAGGACAAAAGGTAGCCACTACCCAGTATAAAGTTCTTTAGAAACATGAATAATACGTTCAATTGTGAAGGGAATGAACGAGGTAATTTAGCTACCTAGGTATCACATCGAGAAATTTTAAGTTTTGGGAACTTCTATCTGATTCTATACTTATATCTGAAAATATAATCCACAAATAATCACTTACGCTCAGTACTTAACAGAATTGAATCAGAAACCCACAACACAGTCAAATGCTGCCGCCTGTGCGTCTGCGCCTATGGATCACCGATAGCATATTTTTTTGTTTAACGTTTTATTCAGTGCACTACCTCTTCTACCACTACTTATGTATAGTTTATTTATGGATTTTGTCGGTACAGACCTACTTCTAGTGCAGCTATCCCTGGCATAATATACCTACTTATAAAAATGAGCTCATAATAATATAATACCTATTAACTAGTGACCGACCGAAACATGTTTTTTTGCCGAAACCGAAACCGAAGGTTCGGTTTCATTGTAGTTTCGGCCGAAACCGAAACCGAAACCGAACCTTTTATAAAAAAAGTCCTTAAAATGTCGAAAAAATGTTAGTAGGTACTTAAGCCCGTTTTTTTTCTAAAAATTAATATCTCGCCAACCTATAATTACAAGTTTCTACTTTCAAAGATTTATCACAATAAAATTTCAGCACAGTTACAGAGGTTCTGTTTGAAAATTTATCTACCCTATAAAGTGAAAAAAATACATTATTTGTAACACAAAGTTAGCGATTTTTTAATGGTGGTATAAAATAAAACAAATTTATTATTAAAATATGATGCTCATATATTATGTTTATTTATTTTCAGTTACTTACATTTTGACTGCACGGATAGCCGAGTGGTAAAGGTCACCACGCTAATTACCACTGTGCGCGACGTGCTGCGGGTTCGATTCCCGCATGGGACAAGCATTTGTGTGATCCATAGATACTTGTTCCAAGTCTGGGTGTTCTTTGTGCATGTGATTTGAATGTTTGTGAATCCCCCGCGACACAAGGATTAAATTCGTTAGTGCGGGCGTCGTTTTTATAAAAAAATATATATATATACTAGCTGTTTCCCGCTGCTCCGCCCGCGGTCTCAATTTTTTTTATATTTGTGATGTAAGCTATCCTATATTTCAAGTTGGATCAAACTGCACACGGTGTGCAAATTTGATTAAAATCGGTTCAGTAGTTTCGGAGTTCATCCCCGACAAACATCATGACACTGGAATTATATATAATATCGATTGATGCCAAAAAGTACACGGTGCTAGTTTTTCGCATTTTAGCCCATTCGATTCCCGGTCCGCAAAGCGTATTTTCAAACTTCAATTTAATGCAGATTTATTTCTTTTAAAAAATAAAAGAATGTTTTCTTTGAGTCTAATTTGCTATTCTTCAGTATTGAGAGTACTTTCTCTCTTTCTTTCTGGTGGCAATAAAAAATCCATCCTGTTTATCATAATCATGATAACCTACGACCTACTCTCAGACCTACCAAATAGACAAACGAAAAAAAAACATAAAAGTCTGCGAGCCTGATATTTAAAGAAGAAAACAGTTTTAATATCATTGCAAGGAGTTTTGACAACCTTGTTTATTTAATTGTTAAATAACCTCTATGGAGGAGGATCTGGAGGATAGTAAATCGTATTAAAACAACAAAATTTGGTCGTCATGGCAACTACCTACTTACGTTTTTAATGTCAATAATCGCGATGTTAATATGATAAAAATTAAACAAAAAAAACATTTCAAATTGGACCAAATTGTGAATCTAAACCATACTCGAATCCACCTGAAGACACACAGCAAATTTCATTATAATCGGTCCAGCCGTCTAGGAGGAGTTCAGTCACATACACACTCACAGAAGAATTATATATATAAAGATATACTCACAAATATCACAATCAGTAATTAGCCTCGAATGGCTAATTCAAATATAATTAGATAATCAAAATAATCAAATTGTTAATCATATAACCAAATCGTTAGCCGAGCGCGACCCGAAGGGGCGATGTTGTAAGTTTCGGCGCGGCCGAAAGGTTCGGCCGTTTTTGGCCGAAACCGAAACTCGGGCCGAAACTTGATTTTTTGGCCGAAACTGGCCGAAACCGAAACCGAAACCGAAATTTCGGTCGGACACTACTATTAACATAAAAACATGAAATCGATCCAGTATTTTTAATAGCTGCGTAATTTTTGTAAAGAATAACGCAAAAAATAATCCCCATTTGTAAGGTCGCCAATTGACTAAGTCCATATCCTTTTTATAACGTCAAAAGGGTTAATCATGTTTGCATTCGTAATTCAAATATAACATGCCCTATTGTTGGGGATTCTGCGTTATGTCACTTTGGTCGTTTTATACTTCCATAGACAAAATAAAGCAAGGGGAGGTAACCTTCCGGAGCATTCATAGAGGACTTGTTTAACGGCCATAACATTGTCCTGGCGTTCTTTTTGTTTAGCCCCTCTCGCGGTCCAAGGACATGGTGGACCGTCGCGCCAAGGTCGCGTCAGGTGATGCCAAATGTTCATAAAGTTTGCACACGTGTTGGCCGTCCTAACGGTTTTAGGTATTATTATTTGTTAAAATAGAGCGTAATAATTTGTTACAGCGAGGGTCTGGTCCCAAGCCGTTGAGATCGTGAATTCCAAGTAGGTTACAACATATTGTATAGAGCCACGGCGGATAGAGTTATTCACGAGATTTAGTTTTTTAGAATAAGCTTCCTGTTCATATTAGTAAAATACCTATCTGGCTTGAAAAGTTACTCATGTAAAAGTAAGACGGGTGTATGTAGGTAGGTATAACCATTTTATAAGATTGTTTGTAAAGGAGAATAATATGTGCACAGTGAGCACGATTAACTTCAGGCAGCATAGGTAGAATGACAGGAAGACTTCGCCTTGTATCATGTTGAACGATTCACGTTATCACTAACGTTTTAAAAATAGAAACGTCACTCGATTGTCTTTGAGAAATTGATACCTAGATATACAGGGACCTTAAACTACCTAAATACAAATGGAATTGGTATTCGGTAGGTCCCGCCACTGCAGGATCTGGCGCTTGTATCGGCCTCCTTGATACAAATTTGATTGAAACAAAACAATGCAGTCTGATTTCTTTTCCCAGATATTTTTTTTCTGTTATCTAAGTATTCATTTTCCTACTCCAATTCACAGTGAATCACATAAAAAGTTATATATATTAAGTCACATAACAAAACAAGTTATAAGTATGACTGTGGATGGGTATATAAGCAGAGGGAGACCGAAAAAGAGATGGATGGATTGTGTGAAAGATGATATGAGAAAGAAAGGAGTGGATGCCACGATGACGAGTAATAGAGAGGAATGGAAGGAAAATACGCATTGCGCCGACCCCATATGAATGGGATAAGGGCAGGAAGAAGAAGAAGAAGAATTCACAGTGAATCACAGTGCTATAGTTCACCAGGAATCCGTCTTAATGAAGAGACCGTAATAAGATTCTAATCATAGCTATAATAACTGACCCGTATCTTTCTAGATAACAAAATATCGAAAGCCCTAAAAATAATCCTTACAAATGATACATAAAACAAGTCCCTAATTTAAACTTTTAAAAGCTACTTAGGTACCAACATATCCCACCAAACGGGTCAGGGCTTACAAGTACAATTTAAATACCTATTGAGCAATATATAATGTGAATTCGAACTGGTCTTTGGCAGCTGCTGTGCCATAGGAAGCGACGTAGAAAAGCCGGCAGATCACATCAATGGGGCGCACACCTGCGTATGCAGTACCTAAGTACCCAGTAAGGGCTGCCACCGAAAACTTATTGCAAAATTCTGAGATTTACGATTTGTTTGGATATTTCATTGTTTGTGTGCTGAACTAAAGCTGGTATGAATTTATATGGATGGAAGTCTAAAATAGCGGATAACAACACTGATATAATTGATGTACCTATCTATACATAATATATAATAAAATCGTAGAATTGGGCTTCAGTTTTTTTCTGTGCGTTTGTGCGCGCTAATATCAGAAACGAATACAGCGATTTGAATGCGCTTTTCACTGACGTAATTTGGTAAGCATCCCATAACATTTAGAATTAGAAGTCAAAAAAGAATAAAAAAAAGTTACGTTCATTGGAATAATACAGGTTCAATGTCACTTCGTTTGTTGAAAAAATAATTAAAATTTTGCCATTCCCGAAACTCTATGCGAACGGAGTCGCTGGCACGGCTAGTATGTAAGAAACTTATCATCAATCAAACGCAGTTATTTTTATATCTTCAAACTTAAATTTATTTTGCTGTGCTCGACATGATCTACGATTGTATACGCTTTTGAATGTTTATTTACCACCTCAATTTATGTAGATACATTGTGGAATAAAAATAATAACCTAATTGAGTATTGAAATTGCAAATTAGAAAGCTATAGTTTACGTTAACTTCAATCGTCATAATTTCACAAGGATGTCAATCGATTGATCGTCTAAAAATATTTTCAACCTCGACTAGATAATTAGGTCGTACTCACTGAGAGGGGTCCAAAAAAGAAGTAACTGAATGATAAGACAATAAATTAACATTTCTTTATATTAATAATTTCGTTCAGGGCTACGGTAGACTCGATCGAAACCTTATATGAATAACAAAACATAAAAAAATATTGATTTCGAGTCGACAACATATATCCGCAAAATTCGGATTATGGAGAATTTCGTTAAATTCTAATGGCACTGACAAACAAAAAAACCGCAGTCGCCATCTTGGGTAGGCCGCGTTCCGTAGTTCAGATAATTCTGCTTCGAAGTGATTCAAGGAGTTTATTATCATACAACCTCCTTGAAGTGATTACAGTACTGACAAGGCGTATGACAGTTGCATGATATTTGGGACCAGAATCGTTTCGGAACGCGTTTGAAATAATAGTTCAAGAATATTTATTTCGCTTTTTTCATTTCACTTATTTCGTTGCATACTAGCTCTTATATACGCCTCGCCAATCAACACGTCGCGTGCGTCGCGCCAAAAAAGTATCCATCACAAAGAACTGTGACTCATTTGACTGTGTAAACAGTGTTAAACGAAACGTCTTGCCGGAAACATTGACTGAATCTTAACAAAACTTAAAACTTTTCTTCAGTCGTTGTCGTTTCGCGAAAATATTAATATTATTTGTGTGTAAAAAATAAAAATTATTTGTGTGAAAACTATTGCAGTTTTTATTTACTATATTTATTAAACACTATGAACGAAGCTATACGAATCTATGGCTTGCTTACCTTTAATATTCCTTGAGAACCAATGACTACAGAAATATTTACCTACATTGTGTATCATGAGTCACATTTAAACCGAGCGGAGCCGGGTTTTCATCTAGTGTTACTATAAATATTAATTTAATTGCCTTTTCATTCAAACAAACACGTCTTGGTCGGCCGATGCTTGACGGCAGAAATTGTTCTAAAACAAAATTAAGATATGAGTAGATATCTACAACAGACATATTAGAGCAAACATTTAAATTCGTTGTGTATTGTACACAAACGAAACGTGCAAAAATATCACTCGAGAACTCTAGAAAGGTCCTTCAGTTCAGCCCAATAACACGGAGTTTCAACCCTCGGCGCGCACAAAGACTCACTTATCCTTCGATGAATGCGACAATCACTGATATAGAATAATGCCTCCGCGATACCCTTCGAAGCAAAAAACCCCAACAAGATTCCCTTCCTTTATATTTTAACAGACTGAGCTTACTCGGATTGCAGATGTCTTATTATTTCTTTACAATGTTATTAATATTACAGTTTTTCGAGTTTCCTGTTATGTCATTTGCATAAGTATGGTATGATATTGGCCTTGCCCAGAGTGGTCTGGGAACTCAGTATAAGAGGGTGCTGATTTGTTTTGAGTACCTCTGCTCTAAAGAGGTCGATAACGATTATTACTGTAGGTACCTCTTTGGTTATGTGTAGTTAAAAAACGAATGTTGTTCTACTCTCAGTTCTAATTTATGGAAGCTTCAGAATAATAAACTAGTTCAATACGTATGTCGGACACAAGTATAGTATATATTTTTTTTAGTTTTATATGACCAAATATCCGCAAATACCTTTCATAGCAGTTGGGAAACAAATCCGTAATAAAATTTAGAAAAAAATATACTAGTAGTGGTAGTATAATAAGTAGCGCTTTAAAGGCCTTTGTCGTTTTAAAATCATGAGCTATCATAATTATCCTCCGTTATTTCACCGGGTTCAAAGTAGGCTTAGATTAATTCTTTAGAATATCAGATTTTACGATAAATTTATTATTTCTTTCGAGATTATTTCTCTCGGCCACAGATTAGAAACACAGTGACATAAAAAAAGACAATCGGCCTTCTTGTTTCAAACTTGTTTTTCTTGTTCATTTGTGACGTCACACGCCCACGCATTCCTAATGATCATATCCAGGGTAAAGACCTAGCAATATATTCTAGTCAAAATAGTGTTTTAAAGACAGGCTAGATTTATAACTCATAATTTTAATATTGATATTGTATTTTATTGCTAAATGCTATTCGTCTTTTCACATATTTATTATGTTATGGATTAAATATTATCCCTAAAAGAATAATTTATGATATGGGTAAATATATAAATAATTTCCGTATTTTTATTTACTTGTTCATGCATATGAATTGATAACTTTCTCTCAAGTTTTTATTATATTTACATATCCAATAATTATATATATTTCTTATCTAGAAAAACGGTCTTAATTAAGGTTTAATAATATAGTAAGACGTTCTACGCATAGCTGGGTGTAACGAAAGAAAATTAAAAGATTGCAGCTGTACACTGTACAAAATCTTGCAAAGGAAGCGAAACTGAATAAAAGTACTTTCTCAAAAGCATCGGCAACTTACCAAACTAGAATTACCATTTTGAATATAGAACTGTATTGTCAAATTGTCTATTCCCCGGAAACTATACAATAGGTTTTTTATTACCCGTTCTTAAGGCAGGTACCCTCAGTACATATTGTATGGAAGTTAAAAAAACTATTTACAATCCGCGTCGGGTTTGTTCGCCGTATTTCTGGAATTTTATGATTTATGTTAACCTAACAATCAGTAGAAACGCGGTCAGACAATGGCGGAGAAAGCTCGTAACTATGATACTTATTAATGTTTCCAAATTCAAGTTTGTGTTGCCGCCTTGAGCCTTCATTGGTAAATAATGTAATTTGAAACATGTTTGACACAAATTTTGCATTTAATACCATTTTTGCTAATTCTATTCCTTGGTGGTCTTGTGTTTGCGTTAGATCATTATAATACAGGATTATTTTAAAAGTAGTGCGGATATCCTACGAAGTATTCAGGTGCATAAGCTGAACCGCTTTTCCCAAGGAACATGATTGTAATCATAAAAATGAAAATCAACTTTTCATACAAACATAACTTATAACATTTGAAGCGGCGGTAGCCTAATGGCTAGGGCGTCGGACTTGCGATCATGTGGTTGCGGGTTCGAATCCCACCCATTACACTACCGACGTGAACCCACTCGTAACACAAGCATCTTAGCTTAGCACGAGAGGTTAACGAGATTACTAGTACCTAATGACCCACATTGCTAGTAGTCTTTAAAAAAAAAAACGTAAGTCACGTGACCTGTCACTTTGTATAAAAATTTCATTTTCCAATCGTAGTAGTGTATTTTCCTGTATGTATTTCCTGAATGACGTGAACGGCCATGTTACTTTATCTGATATTATTATAATAACTTCCGTGAGACGAATTCATAATTATTTAAGGATTCAACGGTTTACTCACGCGCATTCTCGGGATCGCCCGACTAGTTTCAAACTCAATAGGAGTCCTTAATCATGAGCTGCCGCGGCGGCGGTGGTGTCGCGTTTCGAAACTATTGAACTCCTATTGAGTCTGACACTAGTCGGGCGATCCCGAGAATACGCGTGAGTAAACCGTTGAATCCTTAAATAATTACTTTATCTGAATATCTAAATGAGATTTCTTAGCGAAAAACATGATGTTCTGTGGGTTAATTGATCGAGCCTAGATTTAAAACAAGATTAAAATGTTAGTAACAGTTTTTAGTAAACAATATACCGTTTGGTTATTAGAATATCAAGCGGATGATTACATCCTGCTTGCCATTTAGTGTTTTTTATTAATTATGACCGATGTTAATTTGATACAATTCTTTGAATAAATTATTCTTTATTGAAAATAACTTTTCCCAGCACAATAAAACAGAGTAGCGCCCATGAATGAAAAGGTGAGAGGTAAGCGTTTGTCGTGGACATGTTATGAGGAGGGATGAAAGTCACCATAACTAAACTTACTCTCCTACTTTTGCTGTGCCCGACAGGGTCCATAATGAGCTGTGAGCTTACTAAATAATTGACCACCTATGTTACATTATGGTATGCAATAAAGAATTGAATTAAACAAGTTATGAGTATTACTGTGGATGGGTATACAAGCAGAGGGACACCGACAAAGAGCTGGATGGATTGTGTGAATGATGTTATGAGAAAGAAAGGAGTGGATGCCGCGATGACGAGTAATAGAGATTAATGTAAGGAAAATACGCATTGCGCCGATCCCATATGAATGGGATAAGGGCAGGAAGAAGAAGATGAGAATAATGAAAATACGTTTAAGTTAAGAAACCATACTATATATTCTAATGAGCATAAGGTGAGTAGGTACTTGTCCATATCAATGTAATAGAATAGTTCCCAAATAGTTCCGTTTGTACAGTTAGGAGTTTATGTATTTCCCTGTTTTACGAAACCACATTAAATGTGAGCGATAGCGAAATAAATAATGCAAGTAGGGAGTATATTGATGCATTTGATCATCAAAATATCAAAACATTATGATGATCGCGATGACTGTGTGCGGGGCGCCTTCATAAAACAGATTAAAGATCAGTTTGAAGCCAATGTTGACTCCCTTATTATAAGGTGTCATTAAGTAGTTGCAGATAGACATTTATGAACGTGTTAAGTTTTTTTTTTTTTTTTAACGTGGTTCGCAAATACTAGGAATCTCGTTAACTTCTCGTGCTAAGCTAAGATGCTTGTGTTACGAGTGGGTTCACGTCGGTAGTGTAATGGGTGGGATTCGAACCCGAAATCACCTGATCGCAAGTCCGACGCCCTAGCCATTAGGCTACCGCCCGCCGCTTCAGTTGCTATAGACTGCTTAGATAGATCGTTAAGAGCGTCTCAAAATTAAATTGCGTATAAGTGGTGGACAAACCATCCAAAGAAAGTGGAAAGAAAAAGGAAAGTGTGGAGTCAAGAAAATTGTGTCTCACATTTTGTATCGCAAAAATGTCAACGTTATTTTTTTAGAAAGCATTGCTGATAATATTATGCTTTTGTTTAATATTAAGTTACAAACTAAGCTTTAATAAATTCTTGACCAACTTAGATAGTAATGGAGGTTATGTATACGACCCTATAAGTAACTTTCTATTCAACTGGTTTTCGTGATTTCTTTCCAAAGAAATAAAGTATTTCTTTTTTACAGATTTAATTTTCGAAATTTTATATCGAATTAATAAAAAAAGCAAAAATAAAAGTAGTATGCAACAATTAATTTGTAACGTTCACGTATAAAATTAATTTTTGTTTGAAAGTTTCCATACGCATAAAATATTTATTTGAAAATAGAAAGAACACAAATCAACGTTCAACACAAGTCAATTAACCCCAGATAAATTGAATAACATAAAACGTACGATCTCAATCATATTTCATTCTAGATTCGAGATCAAAAACAACTTAGAGAGAGATAATTTAGTACACACTTTTTTACTAATTTAAACACTAGATAGTATTGAATGAAAGATTCATAAAAAATATATTTATCCATGACACGCTCATTAGAAAAAAGAATACTCACTATTATCCTACTAATATTATAAATGTGAAAGTGTGGATGTTTAGATGTTTGTCAATCACGCCAAAACGGCAGAACGAGCTTTTGACATGGAAAAGAACATAGGCTACCTTTTATCCCGATTCCTTAAGTACTTCCCGAGGGAAAATTTAATATTGTTTCCGAGCTAACCCGTGGACAGACAGCTTTGATATTTGGTATTTTTCTCTATTACAGCGCAAGCTATAATACGGGTGAAAATTTTATTAAATTTTTCATTACTTTCACATTTTTTATTTCTTATTGGACCCAATACGTCCACGCAGACAAGTCGCGGGCAGAAGCTAGTTTTTGACGTGACAACGTCTTAAATTAGGTTGCGGCTGGGAGTCACTTATGAAAAAGTGTAACGCTCGGTAACGTTACGATGAGTCACCGAACGAGAGAGAGGCCCGCCGAATGCCTTGCTCAACAAAATCACTCAAATAGGAATTAGTTAAGTTTAAGTTTACATGTACAATGTTTTAGTAAACAAAATATATTTCTATAGTTAAAATTTGTGCAATTCTTATTTTCATTCAATTCCTTGTTCCTATTGTGCAATTTAATTATATTCATATCAATAAATATTCTACCGAGAAAAAGACGTTGTCACGTAAAATCTTCGCCCGTAAAACCGACTTTACAGGCAACCATTTTTTTTATAAAATATCTTTTATCAATTTATTTTTCGGTTCATTCACTTGACCACCCGAATTCGTACGTTTGACAAGTTTTTTATCAAAGATAACATTTGAATGCTAATTTTATTCTATACTATTCCGCGATTAGCATTTAAACATAAAATATATTTGATAATTTTACCCGCTGCTAGATTTATTATCTCTCATAGTTCGATTCAAATCGGTCTAAAAATTTATTTATTTCTGAATAGTACAACTACCGCTAAGATTATTAAAACTGGTTTTTAGAGGATAGTTAAGGTTTTAACGGTTACTGTATCTGGTTACTCTGAGATTAAATGTTGCAGTTTAGCTCTAGGTATATTAAAATTAATTGGATGAACTTAGTAGGTGTCGGAATCTGATTGATCCGTCACACTTAACGGAATAACTAAGTAATAAATAACACTAGTTGACGTTAATGTTTTTTGCGGCTCTTTGGTTATATTACTATTTACGAATGTCAGTTTAAAAAAAATGTTGTTTAGTTACATATCCTTTTAATTGAAATAACTTCGTAAAAATTTAATACAATTTCTTAGGCACAGAAGTGTATTCTAATGTCTGTGTAATCGAGTTCCTATGGTCTTTGTCAGTGGTTACATTTTATGAAATTCAAAACGTTGATATTTGAGGAAAATGCAAAAATAAACCTTAAAAAACTTATCTAGATCGTTAACATCATGAATTTATGAAACCAGAAAAAGTATTCGAATGACTGGTTTTCGAGAATTTGAAATTTAATAGAGGCTCACCTACCCACCCTATACTAGTTTGAAAAAGTAGGTATATCGTTGCGTGAAAGAAAGCACGGTAGATGATAAGAATTGATCCTTGAAATGTTTCAGTAAATCCTCGTGCGAGAGATTTTTATTTTTCATCACATTATTACGCGGGTCTTGTGGCTAAAAGTGGCACGGTTTGACCAATAAAAAAAGTGAAGTTTATGTTGCGGTCGTCGCGTATGGTCCCTGGATGGGTGACATTTGTACAAGCCGGGACCCCTCCGTGAATTCTGACAACCGGTCGTACCCTGATTGAAGATTAACCACTCTCCCATTTTTAACCGACTACTGAAAAGGAGGTCATGTAAGGTTTTGAAAGAACCTGAAAAGGTCTACTCGATATGAAAAATATTTTCATTGGATTTGATTGGCTCCACAAAATAATGCTCATTTAAAATGTGCAAGGCGGGGGCGATTATATTGTTTGTGTGAAATGTTAATCCACAAATATCTAAAACAGGCGAACGAAGTCGCAGTACAGCTAGTGACCAATATAAATCAGTCATAATAAGAATTCTCTATGACATGAGATGCGTGAGTCGGCCGGTGACGTGTATCCGGTTATGTTTACATTTAGCTGCGTTTGTCTATGTTTACAGTTACTTCTGAATAACACTTTAATTGGAGTGCCTCACTGTACAGGATCATAAGAAGGTTTAACAAAAATACCACGTGATTTTTTGTGTTAGTCCTATAAATGTCCCATGGGTAGGATATTTGCTCAGTTGTAAGAAATCTATATCTTCTATACTAATATTATAAAGCTGAAGAGTTTGTTTGTTTGAAGGCGCTAATCTCAGGAACTAATGGTCCGATTTGAAAAATTCTTTCACTGTTAGATAGCCCACTTATTGAGGAAGGCTATAGACTATAATTTGTCATGATAAACAACGCCCACGCGGGCGGAGCCGCGAGAAAAAGCTAGTTCATTATAAAATCAATCTGAAAAGTAATAACATTGTTCTTATTGTGTTAAGGTTGAATCTATAATTATTGTTATATCTGAATTTATTAGACCCCAGACAATTACTGATCAATAATTATTCTTTATTTTTCGCATTAAAAACATTGTTGAACCATAGTCAGGGCTCGAAGCCTCGAACCCGCGACTACTGGTTGAGCGCATCACAGATCAAACTATCCATCATTCAACTCAACCTATCGCGGTCCATTGCTGGACCTAGGCCTCTCCCAAGTTCCGCTACAACACCCAGCCCTCAATTTGGGGACCGTGTATTGTGGTGAACCATCGTTAAGCCTTAAGGTGTTTGCTCTCGTCACCTCGCTGGACAAGCGGGTTGTCCTTTCTATTCAGTTTCTATTCCATCCCGAAATCCCACAGCAATCAAACGTAACAAAGTTCAAAGTTTATATAACCAAGCATTACAATTTTTAACGCACTTAACCTACTGCAAATATACCTGTTTAGTGTCAGTCGGCTGTCACCAAAGTCAGTGATATTTGACCTTAACGTGTACTGAGAAACCATTGGTACGGGCCCCATGAACCATGATATAGCACCTCCATGGTAAAATGGAACAAGTGGCTGCATTGTTTGTATATTTTAACGAACTAATCAGAGCTGATTGATTAGGAAATTTTGTATTAATATATCATGGTGTATTAATAAAATGGTGGCCTAGCGGTTCAATGAACGGATTCGCATGCACATGGTTGCAGGTTCGAACCCAGGCAAGTACCAATGTGACTTTTTCAAAGTTATATGTAAGTACTTTCTTAATTATTCTAAGACACTATTGACAAACGGTGAAGGAAAACATCGTGAGGAAACCTGGATTCCAAACATTGGAATCTGAAATCGCCAACCCGCAATGAGCAAGCGTGGTGATCAATGTTTATTTCTTCTCTATATGGGAAGAGGCCTGTGCCCAGCAGTGGGACGTTTATGGGCCGGTATTATTTATTATAATATCAAATGGAATGAAGAAGTATACCTTGATATTACTTTATGTCAAAATTCTTGATGGTAATATCGAATCCCCAGAATAATAAATGTATGGACATGGATGTTGGTTACGGTGTGATTCTAACTTAATGGTGACTGTGAACATGAGGCGAGTCACTGCGCAAGTGCGCAGTTACAAATTCATACAACAACGGGGGTGCGGGCCGAGGTACTGCGCAGTTTGTAACTTACTTCACAGCCGCCAATAAGTTTAATCACGCTAGATCTGGATTTTAATTTACAATACCTTTTGCTTACTTGCTCTGCACCACTGCTACAAAAATACAATTGTATATTAACGCCGTCGTATAAATAATCAAACATAATATTTTGACTTTGAGACGTACTTAATTTTTTTTTGTCTCAGTCTCATTAGTCAACATTTATTATTTGTCTCTGTCACTTCAAGGTGTATCAAATAGTGAGATCACAAATTTCGACAGGTCTGTTGGGTAACTCGATGGTGACCCTGACTGCTAAACCTGAAGTCGTAGGTTCGATTCCCACCCAGCACAAATCTATAATATGCATGTATTTAGAAAATTAGAAATAAAAGTATGTTTATGAGTTGGCTTATTCTGCCATAGTAATTTTAAGTAACAAAACAAATAATAATTTTAAGAAAAAAAATACTTGATTTGGCTTTCGAATATTCGGTCATGAGAAGTAAGCATACATTTGATTTTGAAGGGTTGTGAATGAGGTAGTTGTCACCTAACATAACCTCTCCAGCACTTAACCAGTTTTATCGAGATTTAATTAATTAAATTAATTAAAGCTGTGTACTTAAATTAGTCACTTCACTGCAGTAATGGATTCACACTTATCAATTAAGTTATAATTAAGAGTAACGTCAGCAACAACATCTCGAATACACTTTATAAATTAACCCAATATATTAATTTATTTCATTTTATCTTCATAAATTCATGCCGAAATAAATAAAATAATTTGAATATAGATCACATTTAAATATGCAAAAATATTTGTTTAAGTCAATTAATATGATGGCACTACAAATTCATAAATTAACACCCACGACTTGGGAAACATTTCTTATCCTAGTCTTTTTTAAATATTTAATCAATATTTTCAAGTATAATTTTGCTGACCGTACAAAACTATTTTTAAAACATTAATAAAGCAATTTTTTATTTTAAAATCAACTCTACGCCATCATTATAAAGTTCAAAATTAACTCTGAGTCTGAGTAATCTTAAGCACCTGTTATACAACTTGATAGGACATAATTATTTTATTAACTTTCACATCATCATACCCTTTTACCTTTATCGGGGTGGACAGGGACAGTTACATTCCAGAGACAATGAACTTCTCATGACAACAGTGTTAATTTGCCCTGGTACATTTAAGAAGACTAAAAGACCAATCTCAACTAATATAGGTTAGAAGAAGAGTTTTTTGTTTGTTTGAACGCGGTAATTATGTGGAACTCCATTGAAATTGAAAAAATATTCAAACTATTTGTGTGTATGAGATTTGTGTGTATGAGAAAAAAAAGAAAGCTGCGATGTCGAGTAATAGACATGAATGGAAGGATTTTTTCTTGCATTGCACGGAACCCATGTAAATGAGATAAGAACAGTGAATGAAGAAATATGAAATTTGCCATTTAATTATTTGACAGAAAATTGTTAAGTAAACTTAAGAAAAACGAAAAAATACATGTTTATAAACATGCTTTTTTATATATTTTGTTTTTACACTACACAAACCATAAGTGCAAAATGTCGAATAAAAACCAATATTATGAAAGTTTTAGTGACTATAAAGTTTTACTGATTATAAAAAACGTTATACAAAAAAAAAAAAAAATATATATTTGTTCAGCCTGTGGTTAATTAAGTTCTCGTAAGGCAGGTCGCTGCGTAGTCATAAAATTAACAATTTCCTTCGTAATAACTTTAACACCAAACAGCTGATTCTTTAAGTAGTTATAATGACACATAATACGACATAAAAAATAAGTAGGTACAAACCGGTACAGTACAGAAAAAAACTGTTGAGCGATCTACAAACCATAAATACATTAAATACATACATAAAAAACGATTATTTTTTATTATTACATAATGTCTGTTTATTTTGTTTCCTCTGCCCTTTTTAGAGAAAGTTGTACCTGAATTTGTTAGATGTAAATATAAATCAAATAACGTTAAAAAAATATTAACTTATATTGGTAAAACTAGAATCATAGCGCTAAAAGTAACATGTTTTATAATATTGTATTCTTAAGTTTGGAATATGGCGTCCAGAATTTCGTTAATATATTATGGACCTATAACAAAAGGCCACATTTAGCAATATAATATCTTGGGACAGCTCACACACGGCCATCTGATCCCAAACTAGGCAGAGCCTATAGCTGTCCTATGGCAACCAGACAACTGATAAACATACCTACTCTATTTATTAAACCATACATACATGTTATAGATAAATTACACTCAGACACAGGACAAATGATCGTGCTCATCACTCAAAGATTTGTCCTGGGTGAGAATCGAACCCACGACTTTCGGCTAAGCAGTCAGGGTCACTAACCACTAGACCAACAGGCCAGTCAATTCAACGAAACTACAAGTGACTACAAAACCTAGTGTTATAATACCGGCCTATAATCGTATTACTTCGTTGGTCTAGTGGTTGCAAAAGCAACAGCCGATCACGAGGTCCCGAGTTCAAACCCGGGTCGGACAAAAATAGTAGGGTTTTCTGTTTAGAAAAACACTGAGTAACGCTCGGAGTCAGTAAGTGTGGCGGTGGTTACACGCCTGACTAGCACTAGCAGTAAGGAAAAACTAAGAAGTAAGCTTTTATTAACCGAATTGGAAGGGACTAAACAGCTTGTGAGGTCCTGAGAACATGAAAATCTTCAGTAATAATATACTGAAGATTTTCATGTTCTCAAATTATAATAAATAAATGTGGACAGCATCACATACAATGCTCCGAATCCAAAGTAAGTAGCTAAAGCACTTGTGTTATGGAATCAGAGACGTAGTTACCACAAACACCCAGACCCGAGATCCGGGGATCGAACCCGGGGCCTCAGAGCTGGCGACACATTAAAAACCGGTGTGTAAGCCACTCGACCACGGTGGTCGTCAAAATTTATCGTTGTTTTTATATCTTTAAATTATTTTAATCAATACCAAGGCAGCTACACACGTAAAACCAGAGGACAATGCTAGATAATAAGCATTCTGATTCAAAACAGCTGACACGCAATTCAGGTATCTTTGGAAGCTGTGTTCGGTGTTCGCTCGACGCTGGCTTTGGACCGGTCGCATTCGGGCCGACCGTTAGCCGGCCAGCCCACGTGCGGAACTTATATTATCGGAGCTATACGGAAATGAAGAAAAAATTCCGAACGTTTTTTATTTGATATTTATTTAGTGATTTTTTTCAACATGTGATGTTATATCATGTGAAAAAAATGTTTATGCATATAATTATGTATATAACTATATGATACATATTAGTGGCACTGTGACCTCACTTATAACTAAATGTAGTTGATTAATTCTTTACTAACTGTTTCCCGTAGATCCGACCGCATTCTCAATTTTTTTTTGGAAATATCATAATTATACTTATCTTATGTCACCCGGGGATAATGTAGCTTCCTAACAGAGAAAGAATTTTTAAATTGGTTCAGTAGATTCGGAACCTATTCAATGCAAACAAAAAACTATAGGGGATGAGGCCTGTGCCCAGCAGTGGGACGTTTATAGGCCGGTATTATAATCTAGCTGCCCTGGCCTCGCACGGGTAGCACAGGAATGCCTATATTTCTACTCAACAACCTTCCTGTTAAATCACTAGTTATATATCTTTTACTGAAAACTGTATTAACCCAAGAACACATAAACGCTAATTAACTTTAAGATGTTCTCAAATATCTACGCGTCGCTATTTCACGCCTTAACACCTTCCCTGCCCCGTCAGAAGACACAATAGTTAAACAATGGAAATGTTCATATGTGACTTACGGGACAGTGAAAGGGTTAAAGTGACAGAGACAGCATGACACTTAACGACGGCTTCAAACTGATTGGCGTTTCTGTATTTGGCCAGTAGTCTATAAATATAAAACAGGCACAGGCTTCTTCTGATTCTTCTGATGTACTTAGATAAGGGTCGAGCGGTGATCACCACGCTTGATCATTGAGGGATGGCGATTTCGGATGCTTTTTTTTTTATCATGTCGCAGTCATGACGAGATGCTTTAAGAAAATCGAGAAAAGTATTTTGGTCAGATTTTATACGGGCCTGATGGTCTAGTGATTAGTGACCCTGACTGTTAAGCCCGAGGTCGTGGGTTCGATTCTCATCCAGGTCAAATCTTTGTGTGATGAGCACGATGTTCTGTGTCTTGGTGTAATTTATGTAATGTATTTAAAAATATATAAGTATGTTTATCAGTAGTCTGGTTGCCATAGTACAGGCTGTGGCCAGTTTGGGATCAGATGGCCGTGTGAGAGTCGTCCAAAAAATGAATCTAAGTAACAGTGAAATACTTTTTCAAATAGGACCAGCAGTTCCTGAGATCAAACAAACAAACTCTTCGTCTTTATAATATCTAATAGTATAGATTAATAATAAATAGTTAATAACCTTTCTTTATGTATAAGAATTAATTATTAAATATTAAATAATTACTTTGTAATCTGAAACGCTGTATCGTTTGTGGAGCACAGTAAAGAATATTAATAATAATAAATTCTCTATCTGTTGGAAAGCTACATGCAGAGTGGCAGCTTATTTAGATTAAATACCATGTAGACATAGCCGCGGGCAAAAGCTAGGTAGGTATATAATTTCAACGAGTAAGCTAGTCACGAACATTTTAAGTCGACAAAAACATATTTTTTGACATTGGCCCTGATTCTATAAAACACATACTTAACTAATGTTAGTCCATCGGTATCTTTTTCACTTGTACATATTTAGAAAAGGACAGACGAAAATTAGAACTGTCAAATTTAGTTCCGACTAAAATTTTCATACAAATTTGCCGACAAGTACGTGTGCTCTAAAAACCCTATGATGTTCAAGGCGAAAACTAGTTTGACATTTCTAACTTAGTTGTTATCTGTTGCCGTCCTTTTCTCACGCTTTATGTTAGTAAAGGACAGTGCAGCAATGGTTTTAATTTAGTTTAGTTTGCGTACAGAGGAATCAGCACCATTACTAAACTTTGTAATCTACTTATACTTCTTCTTTTTCCTCTAATTATATAACCAAAACTTTAAGCATAATTATTATGGAAGAAAAGAAAATTGTATAAGATTTTTTCACCAAATTTGTATTTTTACCTTATTGTATTCTTGCTCTGAACTATGATTGTTTACCTCTCTTCGTGGGTTTTGTTTGAGATTACGGGTTGCGTGGCTAACTAATAATATCCATTTTTACGGTGCTTTCGGCCTACTGTCTTAGGTACCCAAACTAAATCGAATCCAACATAAGCGGCATACGACAGCCGTGCAACCTAACTACTGAATCTATGACGTCCGAAGCAACAGCTGGTCACAACAGATTGCAAGCGCTTCAAGCCGTTTTTTTTTTTTTTTAAACAAGAAATTATGATTTCCCACTCATGCTCCCAACTTTGTAATAACTTTTGAAGGTAATAAAAGTTGTAATTTGTCAGTCAACGGTTTATTAACGACTACCCAAGGTATTTTATTGACGAAGATCTGATCGAGCATTTTAATTCTTGTAGAATCCCGAATGAAGTTCAAAGTTGCAGGTTCGACCCCGGGAAGCGCGCTAAACTATTGAATGTGTTATTTCTGTTTATCTGCTATTGATATCACTCAAAATTAGCACTATTATTATTAGTATTTTTTACCCCGATGAGGTTAAAGATTCGGGAGCAAAATTTATTTTCTGAACTGAAATGACTTCACCCCTCCTGATCGTAAGCAGCAGTTAAGTCCAGATATGTGATTCATCGGCATCAGAGAGTTCAACGCCGTCGCTGATCAGCCTCACCTGCCTGTTGATTCTGTAAGACCTCGTTCTAAATTTCGAATCTGAATCCGCGGTGAGTTTCTTGATTGGCATTCTAAAAACTCGGATGATGCACTAGCGCTACTCTTCGAGCGTGTCAGCGAGTTGAACTAAATTAACCGTGAGATTTAGACAGATAAAGTATGAGATGACGTATGAATGTAAGGTAATTCCCTGGTCACTTTGACGCTCGCTTTGCTCTCGAAATTTGAAACTTATGCGAAGTGAGAGTGAATAGCGAAGTGAGGTGCGAGCTGTTGATTGAATTTTACAGAATCGACGAGCTTGTCGGTCTAAGAGCTTTTTCACGCTCTATTCAAAAAACCCGAAGGTTCAAAGGAATAAGGAAACACATGCGGCTGGTAACGAGTTCCATATTTTAATGGTGGAGCGACTGCCTATCAGGCTTCCACAGCCAATGCTAGGTAATACAGTATTCCATAGTAAGACTGTTTGACAGAATTGTAATGACTTAACGACTGACAAAGATTGCCGTATGACAGTCGGAACAAACGGCTTAATATGCTCTCCGAGGCACGGAGGGTTCAATTAATACAGATTAAATAAAACTCTTGTAGCTACATGTATTTTTTTATGAAGATACACATTCAAGTAAAATCAAATTTGTGATGATAAGCGACAGGTTGCAGTTGGGACAGCTGGTGGGGACAGCTGCGCCGCGCATGCGCCTGCGCAAGTCGGGCTCACGTGTGTGTGAGTATACTGTGATAGATTGCTCCTTAAAGTAAATTTTATATAAATCCCTTGTTCTTGGTAGTTTTTAGATTGCCTTCAAGTTTTCGTGAAGAAGTAGGTACTAAAGAAAAATTTCGCTCTATCCAAGTACATAAGGATTTTTTATGTAGTTTTATTTTAGTGAACTTGTAAAACATATTCAGGTTTAAATAACAGAGAGGATTTACATTTTATTTCAGACGGGACTCGGACCCGCGACAGTAGTCGCGGGTCCGAGTAGGTAAAAAACCAGTAGGTTAGACTTAAAAAAATTTATAATTATTAGGTTATAACAATTAAATAATATTAAGCTTCGTAATAGCAAGTTTATACTACGTTCAAAAGAGTAAATAAATGGCCTCTAGCTCTCTTAAAAGTAATCCCTTTTTATTTTAATAAAATTGATGCAATATTATAATATGAAATAATAATATCTTGGGACAGTTCACACACGGTCTTCGGATCCCAAACAAGGCAGAGCCAGTACTATGGCAACCAGACAACTGATAAACATACTTATATTTCTAAATACATACATATTATAGATAAATAACACCCAGACAAAGAACAAATGATCGTGCTCATCACACAAAGGTTTGTCCTGGGTGGGAATCGAACCCACGTCCTCCAGCTTAGCAGTCTGGGACACTAACCATTAGATCAACAGGACCGTCAAGTCGTTATTAAAAAGCAAAGACCGCGCAATCGTCATCAAGTTATGATTATGTTTATGTTTTCATGTTTTCATTCTAACACCAACAACACAAGCCGTCCAAGTGCCTTAAACTTTGAAGTGTTATTTCACCTCATGGTTACGGTATCCTATTGTAAAGTATACCGCAGTTATAACCAGTAATACTTAACTAACGAAGTATTTAACGCACTTGAGAGGTAATCTTAAAATAAATCAAGACTTGAAGTGTTGACGAGAAATTTTAACAAACTTCGGTTTTGATGTGAGTTATAGGTGTTTAAACAAAACAACTCCAGCTTCGATCATTCGTCTTTTTAGGGTTCCGTACCCATAGGGTAAAATGGGACCCTATTACTAAGACTCTGCTATCCGTTCGCTTGTCACCAATCACCATGCTGTATCTCATGAACCGTGATGTTAAGACAGTTGAAATTTTCACAGATGATGTATTTCTCTTGCCGCTATAACAACATAGACCGAAAAACAAAATAAAATGAATATGTATTAGAAGCCCCTAAGGCTTCCCTAAAAAAAACGTGTTTTTTTTCTCATTCGTACGGAATCCTTCGTGCTCAAGTCCGCTTGCACTTAGTCAGGTTTTTATTTGATGTTAGAAACATCCGCAGGAGTGGCAGAGACTACAGAGGAGGCGGGAGCTCTTTCGTGACTCTGGCGAAGGCGGAACACCCCTTCTGCGTTGGGCAGGTCGTGTATGACCGGGGTGCTATTAGTCGGGAAAGTCAAACATAAAAAAACGCCAAAAATACCATGCAGTGATTGAACTCAAAGCTCGTCGCGCTGTGGTATTAAGATCCTTATCCCGGACAAACATCGTGACACTGGGATTATATAAGTATAATAGATTAGGATTTCAGTATTCGGGGGAAGTATGGTACCTAATAAAAAATATCTAGATAATGCAATTACAGCTATCTTCAATCATGTAGGTGTATCTTCACCATAATATTAACATGGATTAACTTAATGTTTATTTCAGTGTTTTAAATTAGTAGGTACATATAAATTAATTATATTTTTATATATCTTAAATCTTTAATAATATATATATATATACAGTTACAGATACAGGTTTCACAATTAATACAGCTTGGGAATGGAACCTGTTATCAATATCAATCAGACCACCTTATGAGCCGTTGTAAGCTAAACATTAGATTGTCACTTGATATACGTGACGTCATCACTTAGTTAAGTGTGTTAAGATAAATAAACGTATCGGTTTGAGGCCGGTATGAGCTGTGGCGGTTTGTTAATGAGTTGTTATTGATGAAAGAAAGGTTTCAAGTTGGTCTTATTTTGATGACCTCCGTGATCGAGTGGCTTACACACCGGCTTTCAAGTTGTCGCCAGCTCTGAGGTCCCGGGTTCGATCCCCGGACGGGTCAATGTAGAAAAACACTTTTCTACATTTTCTGGGTTCATGCTGTTTGGGTTACCTTCGTTGTCTCAGATTCCATAACACAAGTGCTTTACCTACTTACGAGTTCTTTGGATTCGGAGCATGTATGTGATGTTGTCCACATTTATTATTATCTTATTTTATATGGAGTTGAGGGTGAATTAGTGTTATTACAGGGTCCTTCTGATAAAATGATGAAACCAGCATAATTTCTTCTGGTTAAAGAGAGTGGTATTAGTTCATATCTCAAATTATCTCGTTCTTAATAAACCTAGTGCTGTGTTCTGGATTCTTCCGTGCGACGACGGGGTACGACTTGAGTGATTTCCATGAAACAATTATTAGTTGAAGCCGCGATATTAAGTTAGTATTGAAAAAAATCGAAGGTTTGTGACCCCAGAGACGTAACAATGTTTAAAGTGTTTTACGTAATTAAAGTTACAAAATATAAATAACAATTAAGTGTAACAAATAAATAACGTAATTGTCGCTTGCATTCCGCGCTGTTAAGTGCTTGTTCATTGGAATGCGCAGGCACAACAAGTCAAAAATGTTGCAGACCAAAAGGTATAGACATTTATTCAGTCTCAATAGATAAATATTTTTAATGAAAATGATTTTAAACAGCATAATACGCTACTTACATAATTATATTAATAACACGGGGTTATTTCAAAACTCATATGTTTTGTACTTAGTATGAATTTTCTAAACTTTTATTCCCCTTTTAAGGCTTACCGCGGATGAATATTGGAATATTGACATAAATAAAAAAAAATGCAGTCGAATTGAGAACCTCCTCCTTTTGAAAGTCGGTTAAAAACCAACTGTGCGATACCATTTTTATTTTACTTGATCATTTTCCGTCTTTAAGAACAGATTAATCATTAAAATAAAAAGCTAAGCTTGTCTTAATATTAAAAAAGTACACACCAAATTATAAATATTTCTAGTATAAGACATAGGTACATTCGACATTTTGTCACGCCTAATTCCAAAGATTAAATTGGGGTAGTTATGAATCGAACCAAAGTACCAAGACCCTGTACTTATTAATTACACAATAGCACAGCAGGGATCCATATTCTTTAGTTACCAAATATGTGAAATAAACAATTACTTTTACAATTCCTTGCTAAACAAATTTCTTTGATCGTGCTTTTTGATTTTCGATCATGGACTTAAACTTTAAATGCAAAATATATACTACTACATAGCTTCTGCCCACGACTTCGTCTGCGTGGACTCCAGAATTGGGTCGTCCCTCGAGAACTACTTAAGGAATCGGAATAAAAGGTAGCCTATGTTATTTGCCATGTCAAAGGCTACATGTATGACAAATTTCATCCAAATCCGTTCAGCCGTTTTTGCGTGATTGAGTAACAAACATCCAAACTTTCACATTTAGAATATTATTAGTAGGATTAACTATTATAAAAATTCCTTCAGGTACTAACGCATGAAAGAGTTACATACATCCACACAATTCAAAAACAAAATCACAATAGAACGATCGCCTTGATTTTAAGACCTTGTTAATTTATAAGCATTTAAAAACTACCCTTAACGCTCTAGGGTTGTCAACGTTTAAGAAAAGTAGTGACCTAAAAACCCGAGATGTGATGTCCAGTGCTAGCCAGGTGTGTGATGGTAGCTTTGCAGTGGGGGGAGGGGGAGGGGTGGCAGATGGTATAGCAGCTGTTCCGCGCACGCGCTCTGCCGCCGAGCGCACCTTTACGCACCTTTTGTAAGCTATGCACTTTTTTGTTCGTATGAATTGATTGTGTTTAGATTCAAAGGTATTTTGTTTAATTTAATTATTAAATAGTTTATTATTTTCATTTTTTTTGTTATATTAAAATACCTACTTAATTTAGTGTTAAATGGTTTCTTGAATAAGTTTTGTTTTGATCGTCTAATTTAAGCGACATTTTTTCTGATGCAGGGCTGCGTTGTTTTTTTGTAAGGTGTCAGGTTGGATTCTTTTTGCGTGGGGAAACACCCAAGGATATTATAGACAGCCACCCTTCTTGGAACGGACGAAGGGCGGTGCGGCCAAAAAATACAATTGTTCAGAACCTTTAAACTACTTGTTTCTGTAATATTGATAATTTGATATGATTATTGTTATTTCCATATTGCAAGTAAAAGACATAGGATAAATGAAATTACAAATTTAATGATTTATATTTTTTATTAACTATTTTACAATAATTTGATACTCGTTAAATATTTTTTTTTCAAGATAATTTCATAATTAATTCTACTAGACAATTTTTTTTGTATGCCTCACGGTAAAATTTACTGGATACTTCTTTGAATTAACACCATACTTTTGTGCCTACATTCATAAAATAAATTATTTTATTTAATAAAAGTTACTGATAACGATGACGAATCAAGGGTTCGATAGATGCACGTGATCAATATCGATATTTATAAAGATTAAATATTGATATTGTCGTGCAACTGTTACGGTTAGAAATTATATTCAGTGCTAAATTATAATAAGTATACCAAACTGAATGTTTAGACTGCACGGATAGCCGAGTGGTAAAGGTCACTACGCTAATTACCACTGTGCGCGACGTGTTGCGGGTTCGATCCCCGCACGGGACAAGCATTTGTGTGATCCACAGATACTTGTTCCGAGTCTGGGTGTTCTTTAACCCCTGCGACACAAGGATTAAATTCCTTAGTGCGGGCGTCGCCGCGTCGTTTTAAAAAAAACATATGTAGTGATTTAAGCAAACATGTAATAACATAAAATGTGTCCAAAAATATAAAAGGATTTTGTCATATTCTTAAACAAAGTAGAATCTTTTGCGTTAGATTGAGTACTACATTGAGTTTAAAGGAAGACCATGCCATTTTGAAACTTATAAACTAATAAGCAAAATGGTGGGTCACCTTAGGTGCTACCTCACAAGGAATATTCGCCTGGAGTCATTTTAAATTGTATTTGAGCTAGAAGGGAGAAGTTTTGCCGGTTCTTCTCCATAGGAATAACATGGCTGGACCCTCAGTTAGTACAGCTTCGAGACACCATCGTGTGGTGTTACCACTTGGTAACCACCACACAATGTGGTAAGTACGACACAATTTTAATTTGTTTTTTCTAACCTGGCTGCACGGTAACCTTATTTCAAATGTGCCATAAACTATATTGCACGCCTCATAAGCGAAGCGTTGAGGTGGGTATTACTGTCAGTTTACGCACATCGAGTGATCCTCCAACTTAAAATGTCACTTTTTTTATTCTTTATTGCTTTTATAAGTGAATATAAATAGACAAATGTTGAGAAAAAATACTATTTTTAACACTCATGAAATTTTTAAATCTCTTTTTATTATTTAAACTAATAAAAAAATTGTTTAAAAAAGTTCTGTCTTGGACGTCCGTGTGTCTGTATGTACGGATCCCGTATCTTGTGGTCACGATAACGAGCGAAATACTTCAATTATCGAGTTGGTTTTTATTTTATAGGCTTCAGTATTTTGAGGAATAGAAGCCTATTACTTTTCACGGTATAATTCGATGTAGTTTAATTATTATTTACAAATAATCTCAATTTTATTGTAATGAATGAGATTATGACGCGTGCACTTTTGGATTTTCCAACTATTTTCCTTTATTTCTTTTGCCAAAATTAGTGATTATAAAAAGTTAAGTATTCTTTATCTTAATTTTGTGATGTACATTGTTATTTGTTTTCGCACCAATAAAATTTTGTATCTATGTAATAAAGTTTTGCAATTGCTTTGAAAAAGAAAACATTGAAGGTCTAGTTTTTACAGTAAAATCGTTTTAAAAGCGTTACTATGACAACAGCAATGATCTTTTATAAATGGCGCCACCACCATTAAAAATGTACAGATAACATTCTAAAGCTCTGCGTAGGCGCAAGTTATTCTGTTGGTGTTCAAATCAGCTAAATGTAAGTCTAAACATCCGGTTGATACACTATAGGACTGTGCTATAGGTTTGTAGCCGATAGTATTCATGTTTGTCAGCAAATTGTTTTTAACATATAGAACATACGTGTCTAGGTATATCAGCATCTTGAAAAAATTAAATATGACTAACTAATAGCCGAATACAGAAACGTCAATCAGTTTGAAGTAAGTTAAGTCTCATGCTGTCTCTGTCACTTTAAGGTGTGAAGTCAACTTAAAGTTAATTTTGTTTCAGTATTTGTTGGGGGAGTTTCAGTATTGGTTGGTTGGAGTCGCAAAGCGCATACATGCCATGAAGTATGAAGGTTACAATGTTACTGATAATATCCCCCGGTTTCAAAAAGGTATAAGTAGTATATTGGAAGCGATAATCACAAACTAAATCTAAACATTTTGTAAACCAGTACGCATTATATGATTTTGATTTGATTAAAATAATTTAAATATTAAAAATAATATCAATTACTCGAATGTTGGTACAAAGTAAGTAATTTCGTTGAGACATTCTTGGTATGTTCTCAAAACAAATTTGCTTCTGTTGTTTCTAATTATATAAAATGCAGCTCATGTATCCAAATCTGTATCCTTGAATAGAAAGCTAGAGCAGTAAGCCATCCCGTTTTTAACCAACTTCAAAAAAAGGAGGAGGTTCTCAATTCGGATGTTTGTATTTTTTTTTATACCTGTCATAGTGTAGCTTCCACATGAATGTATGATTCTAACGGCCGGAATCAATATTCTATCTATAGATGAATTTGGCTACTGGAGATAGAATTTTGACATAATTATTTTGTATGGAGCTTATGTCAAATAGATATCTTTAGTAGCCAGATTGATTGATAGATAGAATATTGATTTCGGCCGTAAGACCATACGAAAAGGTTTAAAATACTATTAATTAACTACGGCTATTTATTACGGAAAGGCACAATAGATAATATAATTTCTTATAAATCTATTCAAGTTAAGCTTTATAAATTATACTTTGTATACACAGTTTAAACTGCAAAAGTTAAAAATTTTACTTAAGTGTGTAAAAAACCGAACACTCATTTAAAAAAATAAAAGAAAAACAACATTTGACGGCTGTTTTTTAGAAATTGAGTCACAACTATGTATTTCGCAGTAAATTTAAAAAAATGAAGAACGACTTGTTCCAAAAACAAAGTATGTAAAAACAGATAAACTTATTACTTGCTGTGAGGTTACGGTTTACGCAATAACCCGTTAAATGCTAGTTTTATAGATTAATTTAAATTAATACTGCCATATTAGGGAAAATGAGGTATTCGTTTTATTAGCCTAATATAAACTTTAATTTCTCACACATAATTTTAAATAATATAATATACATAATAATATAATATACATAATACACATAATTTTAATTAAATAATAATTATTTGCATATCTACAATCGCTGCTGAATCAATGTTTGTGTCAAAGAGATACCGTTTTGACACCCTTTGATTTAAGGTCAATTTTTAATCTCGTTTGTTTATATTTAGAAAATACTTTTTTTGTTTAATTAATGATAAGATGTAGTGTGTGCAAATGTGACATAGCTATAGTTTTCATAACTTCATGTGGGAGCTGTTCAGAATAAGCCCCTAAGGCCCAGTTTTTTAATCCCGAGTTAACTCAACCAATGGTTAAATATGCTAAGTAATGGTTACAAACATCAGTAGTACGAGTTTATTCTTCAATTTTTATTCTAACAAAAAGTTAATTAATTAACTCTAAAACTAATTTGATCATTTGGTAGCCCAACAATTGATGAAAAAACGCGTTTTGCAACCAATAGTTAGCATACTTAACCATTGGTTGAGTTAACTCGGGATCATAAAACTGGGCGTAAGTGTCACTGCACATAAAATAGTTTGAAAACGTCATACGTAATACAGGTGTAGATTTATTCATAAACTAGCTTCTGCCCGCGACTTCGTACGCGGATCCTGTTGCTTATGCCAGCGACAACAGGGTCGTCAAAATAAAAGATCTGAAACGTCTGATGTCAAATTCTAAGAGCCCGGGGACCGGAAAACAATGTGATGCGCGAGACGATTCGAGACCTTCCAGATCTTTCATTTTGGTAAGATAGCAGGAAATGCCCATCAGAACATTTGCTCACGATCAGCGGTCAGTCGCGCATCATATTCTTCACTGGTCTCTAGAGACCTGGATGTAGATGCATAAATACGATGAGAATGCAGGCGTGCTTCGCGATACGAAGAGGTTTCCACGGAGGGAGTTGAATCCTGATCTTCTCGAACAGCATCAAGTCTCTCCTGACGCTCTTCGGTAGATTCTTGAGATCTTACGATCCTCAATCTTTTAGCTTCTTTGGAACATTGGGAAAGATTTGACCTCTTTCATCATGGTTATAGTTTTATTGTGAAGATACCTGATCAATTAAATCTAAGTGACTGCAAAGTAAATTAAACGCTCAAATAACATAAGCCCGAAGGCATATATTACATTCGATAAAAAAAAAAAAAAAAAATTGGGAGTTTTGGCCAGTATAGTCGAATTAAAATGATATGCCATCGTCATCGCAAATCAGTCCTAAAGGTTATGTTATTTTATAATTATACAGTGAAATTAGTGATAGCTTTGATTTCCAAGTCAGATGTTTCAAATCTTCGATTTTTTTAAGTATACAGGGAATGCCCATCAGACCGAACAACTTTTGCTAAGACGTCATTCCTATATGTGTTATGGTGTAGCCGGGCTCTTGGAGTTCGACAACAGATGTTCCAGACCTTCAATTTTTATACGTCAACAGAGAGTGCTCATCAGGCTGAACAACTCTTGCTAAGACGTCATTCCTATATTATTATGTGTTATGGTGTAGCCGGACTCTTGGAGTTCCACAACAGGTGTTCCAGATCTTCAATTTTTATAAGTCAACAGGGAATGCCCATCAGACCGAACAACTTTTGCTAAGACGTCATTCCTATATGTGTTATGGTGTAGCCGGGCTCTTGGAGTTCGACAACAGATGTTTCAGACCTTAAATTTTTATACGTCAACAGAGAGTGCTCATCAGGCTGAACAACTCTTGCTAAGTCGTCATTCCTATTTGTGTTATGGTGTAGCCGGGCTCTTGGAGTTCCACATCAGGTGTTCCAGATCTTCAATTTTTATAAGTCAACAGGGAATGCCCATCAGACCGAACACCTTTTGCTAAGACGTCATTCCTATATGTGTTATGGTGTAGCCGGGCTCTTGGAGTCCGACAACTGGTGTTCCAGATCTTCAATTTTTATACGTCAACAGAGAGTGCTCATCAGGCTGAACAACTCTTGCTAAGACGTCATTCCTATATTATTATGTGTTATGGTGTAGCCGGACTCTTGGAGTTCCACAACAGGTGTTCCAGATCTTCAATTTTTATAAGTCAACAGGGAATGCCCATCAGACCAAACAACTTTCGCTAAGACGTCATTACTATATGTGTTATAGTGTAGCCGGGCTCTTGGAGTTCGACAACAGGTGTTCCAGATCTTCAATTTTTATACGTCAACAGAGAGTGCTCATCAGGCTGAACAACTCTTGCTAAGACGTCATTCCTATATTATTATGTGTTATGGTGTAGCCGGACTCTTGGAGTTCCACAACAGGTGTTCCAGATCTTCAATTTTTATAAGTCAACAGGGAATGCCCATCAGACCAAACAACTTTCGCTAAGACGTCATTACTATATGTGTTATAGTGTAGCCGGGCTCTTGGAGTTCGACAACAGGTGTTCCAGATCTTCAATTTTTATACGTCAACAGAGAGTGCTCATCAGGCTGAACAACTCTTGCTAAGTCGTCATTCCTATTTGTGTTATGGTGTAGCCGGGCTCTTGGAGTTCCACATCAGGTGTTCCAGATCTTCAATTTTTATACGTCAACAGAGAGTGCTCATCAGGCTGAACAACTCTTGCTGAGACGTCATTCCTATATGTGTTATGGTGTAGCCGGGCTCTTGGAGTTCCACATCAGGTGTTCCAGATCTTCAAATTTATTCTCTCAGCAGAAAATGCTCATCACGTGGAACAATTTTTGCTATGGTACCAGTTTTGTATCTCTTATAGTTTAGCTGGTCTGTTGCGGTTCTGCATCAGGTGTTCAAATTTCCAAGATAAATTATAGCCTATATGTTGCCCAGACTTAATACCTATACAACAAAAAAAAAATCATGCAAATCCGTCCAGTAGTTCCGAAGATTAGCGTGTACAAACAAACAGACAAACAGACATACAGACAAACAGACAGAATTTTTTTTTTGGATTCGTGCTCTATAACTGTTTGTAAACCCCCCTCAATTATTTTTTTTTTAATATATTCAATGTACAGACACAGTTTTTTTACTGTTTTATTATTATGTATAGATGTATAGATGTATAGATGATTTAATTACGATTTAGCCTTCGAAATACGAATTTCGAGTTCGTTTAAAATCCTTTTTTTTTATCATGCCAGTCTGGTAAACATGACAGTGTTGGGTGACCACCATGTTAAAAAAAAAGCCTAGTAATACAAACTTTTTCCTTCCTTAGCTAACAATAAGAGTTATTAACACTGTATTATACCTATTATCAGGACTATGTTTCATTGAGGTTGGCAACAATGGCTATAGTAGGTTCCACAAAAATTTCGATCAGCTAAAACGTACATTTTTATGTTTTCTCAGAAACAGTTCGAACCGAGGCCATAGCTTTCGCAAACCTGTTTTACCATCAACAAAATTAAATATCAACCTTAAGAAGTATTTCATAAGGTTGAGTTTTCCGTTATAGAATTGTATTTTATTGTTTGTTGTGTATGGTTGCTTCCTTTTGTTCTAAATTGAACGAAATTCGCATCGTAGCTGTTGTATTGGCAAAAAATTATATTCTTTTCAAAAATTATATTATAGAAAGAGAAATACTTACCTGTATTGTTGCAAAAGTTTGTAGATAGAACAAAAGTTTTAATAACTAGTGCGTTTTTGTATTTAAATGCAGGTAGATGCAAATTTTGAAGGTAATCCGTCTGAGTACTTCTTAGAATAATTCTAAGACGTACTTTTAACAAAATTAAAAATAATACCATTGAAGGATTACGGTTACCGCTTTAAAAGAACTTTTGAATAAGTATTACTATTCTAGGTCTATCTATCTATATACTAATATTAAGTATATAGCTGAGGAGTTTGTTTGGTCGAACGCGCTAATCGCAGGAACTACTGGAAAGATTTGAAAAAATATATATCGTTGTTCGATAGCCCATTTATTGAGGAAGCTATCGATAGGGTATGTTTTGCCGCGATAACAGACGCGGTCGGCGCCGCCAGCAAAAGTTATAAGAAAATAAAGTTTTTATTTAAAAATTGATAATTATGTCGTAAGGATTAAGATTTATATCCTAAAATAATAATAATAATATTTGTAATGTACCTATCATGTTAAGTGGCATAACTACTATTTCTACTTAGGTTTGAGGTACAAATGACAGAACTAAAATTAATGTAGGTATTTACGTAGGTAGGTACCCACTCAAACGATAAATAAAACAAAAGATAATTAAATTCTGTTTCCTCGGTGTAAGGACTGCACCTGCGTTCAAATTTCGAATGTCTCGTTATTTTTTAAACTTCTTTGACAGTTTTAAATTGGAACGCGATGTTTTTAGGAACGATTATGTGTCGAGTGTGTGAAATAAATAGACATTTTATTATGTTCCTACTTACTTATTATTTAGAATATCTGCATTAATAGAAAATATTGGCGGCAAATTATAACCAATAGGTATTGATTTATTCATAAGCTTGTTAATTTTAGTTCTAAACATACGTAATAATTAATTAATTCCTGCATTACATGTTTTAAGTGTAAGTAAACTACAAAAAGTAGGTAGGTAAGTAAAAAAAGTTCCCTTTCCTAGATCATGTTTTTTAAAAAGAGAATGTGGCCATCTATTGTCACAATATTTGTAATTTGTTTTTCGAACTTCTGCGAATTTTCTTTCTTTCTTTATTTTATAAAAATACCACGCGTGCTTTATGATTAGGTAGTCAAAATTATTTTCTAAATTTATATTTTCTAATCCTATTTGCAATTTTTATTTTAGGTATGGTATTTTATAGATATGTTAAATAGGTAGTTAATTAGGTCTACCTAAATAGGTTTTTCTTCATTTACCTACTATTTTGTTTTATCCATATACCTACTCTAGAACATGGTTTTAATAGTAATCATTCCATCTAATTGGATATCTCATTAAGTTTTCAATTAAGCTATTTTGTAGCTATCAAAATAAAGTCTGTAACTCCAGGTAAATCGTGCTATACGGGTTCATTCATAAAAAAAAATAGTACAATATGCGAATCATCGTATCGCTATGATCAATGACCGAAAAATTACGTCATTTTATCACTTGGACAATATTTTTATTATTGACCACGTGGCATCTGCGTGGTTGTTCAATAATAGTGGCATTTTATGTTTTCCTCTGTTTTGGTACGTAATCTATGGCAATACTTTGTGCAGGTAGCGCAGCGCGGGATGGACGGTTTGAATGTCGAATATCAGGGTTGCAAGAGTTGCGGTTAAATATGGCATGAACTTAAAAAAAAGTTTACATACTTAGCTATTTTCCTTGAGAATTCCACTTTTAGTATTGCATATTTCTAGTCGAATTTATGAGAATATAAATTATTATGCAAATAAAGTCAAGCTTTATTTATCAAACATAGGTTTTGGTAAATAAAGGCAATAGTTTAATTCCTTTGAGATACAGCAACATAAAAATAGGAACCTAGGTACCTTAAAAAACTGTAAACAATATTGTGTTATCTATTACAAATTTTTTCATACCTTATCAGTAAGTAAGTCGACAATTTGACCACATGAACTTTGAATCGAACCACGCGAAAAGCTTGGTTATGCGTCATTGCGGCCGTCGACACGTTGCATGCGCAGAACGTGTCAAGGATCACAACTTTCAAATCTCGAAATTTAGCAGAATTATTTTCCCCGTACGTCGTGTGAAATTTTCTCACCGACAACACAGTCGGGAAGTTCAGGAACCACTTCCCAGAACGATAAAGGGCCGGCGCAGGGTGCGCCGGCGCGCGGGGGGGAAGACGGCGCGACAGCTGCGTGCGCGCGCGTTGCTCCCCGCTCCTCACATCATTCCGTCGCCGACCGCCGCGGCGAACTAACGTTCGCGAAAGCTATCTTGCGAAATACGCGCGTAACATTCCGTTTGACTCGAGTGCGTGACTTCAAACTTTTGAGTTATAAATGAAGTATTCATTCACGTATTTGGAGGAGCGCGTCTGCATGGAGGCGTCGAACCGTCGAAGGACGCGCGTTGGGCGCGGCGCAGGAGCGGCCGTCGGCATCCTTTGTCCGGGAGGCCCGAGTGGCTGGGCGGTGACTGGTGCTATATTCGGTTTGTGTGCGATATTGCACCAGTCCCGGCCTATCCAAGCGGGCCCGGCCGTCGAAGACCGCTATTCAGGCACTCAGCATCCGCGGCGCGCGGTCCCGTTAACCGGCCGGTCGGTCGTTCACTGCGGTGGCCACGCTTAGGACGCGATTCGGTGTAAACGTTGTGACTTGTATCAAATTGCACCAATCCCGGCCTGCCTGTGGTCACCGCGCCGTGGACTGGAGCTTGGAACCCGATCGACACGTGGTGGATACTCTCCAGGTAATGCATCACCGTCGAACTACCCGCACTTGGAAAACTAGTCACTACCTAACTTATGCCAACAAAGTATCTTATGCACTAGGTCAGCTTTAAGGTCATTTTATAATGATTTGCGACATTGTCATTAGAAACTTTATTGACACTCCTTAAAATTACTATTTTATGTTCCCTTGCTACTTCTGAAGAGCGCACCTACCTACATAGTTTTGATTGTAGAAAGTTTTTCGAGCTTGTGGTAAGTAATTCATATTGTAAGAAAGTTATTCGTTTCGAGGTGACTGAATTGATATAGTGTAGACACCGGTCGATGCAGGCAGACCGGTTTCCTCGTAAATCGTAATGTACTGTGTTAAGTATGCTTATATTTTGTACAAGACCGCCAAAACGAAGGACATTTTACGGAGATTGCCTGTATCTAGGTTGTACAACAATCATTCTAGGAACAGCTGATTACTTCATTCATCACGTATTTGCATAATCTATTTCTCACCTATTTAATCAGCAAACATCTCATTATCCACGGTCAATTTGTCGGTATTTAACTTTGTCAATGTTTTCAATTCATGTATAAATATTGATTTGCTAATCTACCTATTGTTATGTGACATCAATGAACTTGAACCATAACTTGTATTATTGAAATCAGATGATAAGTAACGGTAATTCATGTTATAAGTTGCAATACCTGTATTGAACGTTTGTATCTCCGCTATAAATATCTAAAATCACAAAAGATTACAGAAGTTTTACCTCTTGATAAAAATACCTACGTAGGTATTTTTAGTTCAAAAGTACAAAATTACTTTGGACATACCTACCTAACTACTGCTTAGTGAGGAGCTAGAGGTGCTCACTAAGAACCTCTAGGTCATTTATTACTTCGATATGTGGCTATCTGTCAAAATCGTGTTGAACCTACGGTAAATTATGTGCTTCGGCTTTGTACAACAGTTATGTGTAATAGCGATGGCGGTAGCTAGGTGCCTACACGTTTTCGGCATGTGTCTAAAAGCCGGTTTACATGAAGTGGTACAAATCGGTATTTTAAACCTGTATTGATAATATACTTACTTCATGAAACACTCGCCTACTTAAAACTTTCAAGTTCATCGTTTTGGCGGAATCCATTTTTTTTAATTACTTTAAATTGTTAGGTGTTACCTATATTCTATAATTATGTTTCGAGCATCTGTCCGATAACTGGTTAATAACCACTGTATTAATGTGCGCTCGTTAAACCAACCCAAACGTGTTAATAAGTTCCCAACAGATGTCACACCGGTCGACATTTTTATGCAAACTAAGCTCCACTAAGCTTATCTGTATACTCTCTACTCGGTATAGTATTATCGTACGAAGTCGACGTACTTACATCGGCTTCGTGAATCAAGCGGAAAGATGATTCACTGAGCAACTTGAGAAATCGTGCAACCGTTATGATTTAAATTGCAACAGCTGTCATGGGGCATTCACGAATTGCGGTACCGACATACCTTGGTCGGAGTAGTGTATTAACGAAAAAAAAAAACAATAAAAAAGTTGTCCTTTACTTACTTCTAGTTCTAACGTCCACCGAGCTTCGCTTTGTTCCGTGAAAAATTGTGATTGCAAGGCTCGTTTCACAGTTTTTCTTTGTTCCAAACAAACAAACCTGCTACTTTTAGTATTCTCAGCTGGCGCATATTAACAGTCCATAAACGTAGGTATAATTAGCATAACGTAAGCTTATCCATAAGGTAGGTATATAAAAATTTTGAATCTAAATTTCTACGTTGGCTAACTTAGTGCGAACGATCCTGCAAATTGAACATAATTATTTACTGTTATGTTTGTTCGAAGTAGTACCACAATTTAATGATTTTCCAATGCCACAGTGACTTGTTACAGCATTACTAGAGGTTACGAGTTTTATCTGTATTCCGGATCGTTTAACGGTGCTTGTAAAATGACCGAGCCTAGGGAAACATTCCGCATATTTCCGTGTTTGATATTATAAAGCTTAATGTTCCTCGTTCAAAGTTACAGATTAGGTTTTTTTTTTTTATTTACAGCTGTCCGTAAAATGTTTTTTTTTATTACCCACATATTTCAAAGACAAGTTTATGTATGTAGTCTTTCAGAACTTTTGTTACGTCAAATCACTTATGTTACGAAGTAGGTAAGTAGGTACCTACTATAATCATTCATGGAATACTACTACCGACATAACTTTGATTGCGACTTCAGTTTCAAGATTTGTCGAAATAAAGAGAAAACGATTTATCAGTTTACAGTTCCTAGGAATTGAAGCGACACAATTACTAATCAATGAGAACAGTTACTTTTTATTTGTGAATAGGTAACATTCATCTTGCAACGGCCCTATTCTGTAAACTTTTTTGATGTCATTGTTTTTAATCTTACTTTATAATTTACTCTTCGTTTTCCCGCGTTAATGGTTAACCGTCACTTTTTAAAATGTTCATTAAAAACCCGTAGTATTTGAAATTCGAAGCTGACGTTGATGCTGAATATTTACGCCTAAAATAAATAACCAATCTATAGATGGCTTTTTCTACTGGAGAAAGTAATTTTACATAGGTAATTTTGCGGCAGAAAGTCAGAATACCTACCGTCTGGTTGGAAACCCAAGAATTTTTAGGTGTGACCCAGACGGAGATGGCGGGATGACCTCGATTCATTTTTATTGGACTAGTCTTCGGCCAGCAGTGGGACATTTAGACTAGAAATAAATATACGATATAATTTTGTAGATTTTATTTCTAATAGGTGCTCTGATAAAAAAGGAAAGGTACCAAGAAATCAAACAAGTGTTTCATTGAAACAATTATTATTTATCTATATGTAATGAACTTATACCGTGTACAATACGTGTCAATATTTTACCCATGTTTTAAACGTGTATGTATACCTACTCAATTCATTTTTTTGGCAATACGATCTGGAAATTGAAAGATGTAGGAAATCGTACCTAGGTAGGTACCTACTTGAATCCCGATAAATAGTGGTCTAGGAAATTTTTGAGGGTCCTGACCGTATTTCTCACACTTCTTTCTAAAAAGTTGGAGATTAAAGTTTTCTACCAATTAGATACCTAGTGTAAATCTTTAGTCAAGTCTAAATAGTAAAGATGTAGCCGCATCGTCACTTTTTCTTTAGTTTAAAGTAAAATTCTTCAGTTTTTACTAATGCATGGACCTATAAAAAAGATCCTTTTTTATAGGTCCATGTACTAATGTAATATAAATGTTAATTTAGTACATAGGTTAGCCAGTTCTACTTCTGTGTGTGTGAAAGCTAGATTCCATAAAAAATAACGTTAACACTATACTATTATTTAATTTCCAATTAATAAATCTTACTGACCTACAATATTAATTTATTACAAGATATAATTTTTAATCAAAGAAACATTTCATTAAATACTTATTACTTTCTTTCACATAAAAAAGACAGAGCTTACGAGATATTTATATGTTTATCAAAACCAATTTGTGAAATCATATCACTTCATAATTAATGTGTTCTTTGTTTACAAACTTTTTGTTTTGTAACTAACAAAGTAGTTCGTTCTCCATTACGAGTTTACGAGATTCGTTTATGATAATTTGTGTGCGTTTGTTATTAAATTAAAAGTGAAGTACAACGGTCTGTTGGTTTTGTGTCAAGGTCTGCGTCCCCTACCCTAACTACATGTGTAACTAACCACGTGTTTGTAATTTTAATAATAATTTTATTGTGCTTTATATCTGCTAGCTTTTTGGTCAGCTTGTACGTGTACTGTACCCTTGTGATGAGCTTTTGAAAAAAAAGAACGTTTGGCCAGGTGATGTTTGTTTTTAATTTGGCTTTGTTTGTCTATAGATATTTTTACGATATGTGTGTGTAGGCAGAGATACAGAAAACTATTAAATAGATACATTTTATCGTTGCATTGTACATTCCTTTATTTTACCGTAAGTGAATCTTTTTTTCCGATCTAGGCCCGTTATATTCCAGTTAACATAAAATATTTATTTTTTATATTTTCAATACCGGCCTGTAAACTTCCCACCGCTAGACTTCGGAGCACCCTACGGAGTGAGGGGTGGGCACTATACCTACCCATACCTCTGGAAGGGGTCCAGTAGAGACCGAAGCCTGCTGGAGTTGAGCAGAGCTTGCGTAAGTGATTCCGCGGCTCCAGCAAAGGCAAGGACGGGACCGGGGTGTTTTTAGTCGGTGCAAGTCCGACATATCCCCACGCTGTGCCCTCAGCGTGAGTTGAAGGCAATAGCGTTTCTCCCCGCCAAAAAACAAAAAAGACTTTTAGCAGTAGACTAGGGAAGGTAAGATCTTGTATTAAAAATTAACTTAATAAATATTATATTACTAACATAATCTATCATCAAAAAGATAAAGGTGGAATATAAATATCCCCTTGTCAGTATGCCATCGTTTTTCCAGGAAGTTGCCGTGAGCAGAAATTTTAAGTTTGACATTGATCTTACCAACACTAGTAATGTTAAGATTTGTATTTTGTATGTTTGTAACGAATAAACTCATAAAGTACTGGACTGATTTTTATGATTATTTCACCATGAGAATGCTACATTTCCCGTGATTAACATAGGCTTTATTTATTATAATAAATGTATGTTCTAATAACTAAGTGAGAGCGCGGCGGTGGGCAAAAGCTAGTCCATTTCGCGAATCTAAAATTGAGATAGAATCGGTAAAATAAACTGAACAAAAATTCAAATGATTTTTATATATATTAATATTATACTATTTTTGGTTAATTCTACAAAATTGGATACAACAACGAATTCTCCATTATCTCATTAGCCGTGAAATTGTTTAGATCAATTTTAACAGTATTCGAATCGCATAGTTTTTGGCTAACTGCGTTCCTAAATTAATATTTGAAATGCATTCGGTTCTGTATGAACTTCGAACCAGACTGACTGATTCCGACAGAAAATTAATTTGGTATGTACGGTACATATTATGCACTAGACCACTTCTTCTGCCTAGCCTTTTCCCAAGCTATGTTGGGGTCGGCTTCCAGTCTTACCGGATTTAGCTGAATACCGTATTTTACATAGAGCTACTGCCTATCTGACCTCCACAACCTATTGCTAGGTAATACAGTATTCCATAGTAAGACTGGTTGTCAGAATTGTAATGACTTAACGACTATCAAAGATCACTGTATGACAGTCGGGACCAACGGCTTAACGTGCTTTCCGAGGCACGGAGGGGTCTCGATATGTTTTACAAATGGTCACCCATCCACGGACCAACCGCGGCGAGCGCGGCTTAACCTTTAGGCTGCCTTCACACTAGCGTTTGTCCAGCGTAGGCGTTCGATGAACGTATGCGCAGCGCAGACGCCGCGACAACGCGGCGCGTGCGTCGCGTTGTCGCCGCTTATCTACTGGAACAATCAGTACGCTGCACTAGCGCCGCGTGTGCGCGACGTATGCGCCGCGTTCGTACAATCCTCGCGACGCACGCGCCGCGTTGTCGCGGCGTCTGCGCTGCGCATACGTTCATCTAACGCCTACGCTGGACAAACGCTAGTGTGAAGGCAGCCTTATTATCGGTCAAACCGTACGGCTTACACTTAGCCACGAGCCCCTCTAATATTATTGTTTCAGTAGGCTCTAAGTTAAAAACCACAAAGCTTTGCACGCTTAACAATGGTATTTTATTGAAGTTTAGTTGTGAAGAAAGTTACTTTTAAGAACTTATAATGTAATCCATGAAAATATAAACTTAGGCCTTTTAAATCCCTTCTCCCTCTAACTAAGAAAATTGACAGTCTTGCGACATTAACTCTTTAGACAATATTTTCTCGTAAATTTTACTATGTCCAAACGGTGAACTTGCTGTTTACGTGCAGGGTTAAGAGAGGTTTAGGTACCTACTATATTTTTTAAGTAATGGCCTAGAACGTAATAATACTAACACTATCGGGTGACACTCAAAATACGAAAAAGATTTGATGACCCTGGATTTTTTAAGTTTTTTCCATAAATTGTTGGACGTATTTAATACCAACACAAACCATCGCGGGTTTAACAGGTGGTATAGCCAGCCAGTCATGGAACTCAGTGCAACAAAATCTGTTTTAAAAAAACTGCGTCGTGCCACGTTATGTTTTGTTTGTGGAGAATAACCCCCCTTATCAGGTTTACAAACTTCAAGTCTTATGTCTGCAAGTCACTAGGTCTTAAATTACCCATTAAAAAAACTTTTTTTAGTATGTAGTGTAGTTTCCTCCTATTATAAGCTAATACTTGTAAGTACGGAAAAATGTGCGTTTAGCAGGCCGATGACCGGCAGTACTGGCGTGGATTTGCAGCAACCAAACCTGCTCGGAGGAACGAGGTAACCAAGTCCATTATAAATGAGAATATAATAAATATACAGAGAAATCGTTTCTATAATATAAATTTATATTTACTTGGAATTTCTGTTGTCACAGTGTTTTATGTGGTTCAAACCAAAGTTATAATTCTATGAACAATGTAGGTATGTGATGTTGTCCAAATTTATAAAATCATGGATTGATAGTGATCCCTAAAATAAGCTGATTCTTGTATCTTGGAGCTTGTAATAATTTCGCATTTTACCACAAAAGTTTTATGGAAATCCAAATCTGTTTGATATTCGCGTCTTCGTTGACCTCTTGAATATTCTATCCTTTCTCCTTCATTAATAAAATGTTATTTATTATGTTTTCATTATATCTCATACGATACTCTTCATAAACCTACTAGAGTACGATCATATCTTTCTCCTCGACAGCTCAGCTCTTAAACATAATATTTATCTATCATAGCGCAAGACAAAGCATCGCAGTCAATTACATAAGTTAATTCAAGAATGTTTTTGTCCAGAGCGCAAGTAATGTGAATCATTAAGTTACCTATGTGGAGGCCGTTCTCAGACTATACACGTATTCCATGCGTTGGTTTCTTGAAGAAAATGCTATTTTGTGGTCATTTCGTTGCCTTTAATTTGATTTTATTATATTTGTTTTTTATTCTAATAGAGTGAAAAAAAAAGTCACTTTCCAATAGTGAGAACTCATGGTCTCATCACTGTCTTGTGTAATGTTTACATCGTAATAGTTTGAGAGGCGACGTTTAACAATTTACTACATAAAGTAAGGTGGAAAATTACTAATATTCAAGTAGGTAATTCTGTTGGCGGTTATAGATAAGAAATTTATGATGTTCAGAATTAATCCACGACGAAAATTATTTAAGACTAGCTGTTGCTCACGGCTCTGCTAGCAGTCGCTATTTTTCTGATAAGATATAGCTGTTTCTCAGGAATAATTTAGCATTCTAACGGTGAAAGGATTTTATAAATGGGTTCAGTAGTTTTAGAGTTAATTCGTTAAAAACAAACAAAAATATTAGCAAAGATAAAACCATTGATTTAAGACTCATTTATATTTCCGTCCGTCATTTATGGTAGAATATCCGTCACGGAATTATAAAATGTTTTTCAAAATGGAGCTCTTATTTCATTTTAGTAGGGGAGCCCACGATGCTAAATGGGGATTTACTCGAGCGTCATAGAGACTTATTAGGTTGCAAAGCTTAGATGATAAAAAGAAAAAAATGTTATATAATAATACCTTTTCATCGGTGGGGGAAGCGGCTATAGATTTTTAAATATGTAAAAAAAAATTGTTACGTGGACATACTCGAGCGCGTCAGATGTTGATACCATCAATGTCCTACGTATTTTAAATAATGTACGTATGTTAATCTGATCATTTGCATGATGCGGGTGGCTGTACGCAAGGGTTAAAAATGAAAAAAAAAAAAATTTAATCGAGCGCGTCAGATTTTCTAAGGGGGTGTTAAGTGCACCAAAAAAAAAGCTCTCATTCAATAATCTGACGATTTCGATCTGACGCAAACTCGCGGCAATCATTATAATGTGCAAAAAAAATTCGCCATTTTGAAATACTCAAGCGCGTCAGATTAAAATATATATGGTTCATCTTTATGTTCTAGACGTGCTGTCTCATAATCTGACGATTATCTAAAGGGATTCGCCTAATCTGACGAAAAAATATATTTTTTCTTTCAATTTTTTAAATCATTGAACTTAATTAATTGAAAAGCTCAGGAAATAGCATGCAAATAAATAAGTGTATGTTATTTAAGTAGAATACTTGTATTTATATGAAAACAATTAAAAAAAATGCCAAAAAAAATATTTTTTTATAATTAATTAATAAATTAATCATCATCTTCATCAGTAGAATTATCTTCCTCTTCTGGCTCGAATTCATCTGGCTCATATTAAATGTTTATAAACTTTAAGTCACATTACTAATATTAAATTAAGAAAATAAGTCGAAACGTTGGAAACACGTTGATAAATAATACGCCACGAACGAGTCTCTGTGATCAGCTGTGATGATGTCGTGGCAGTAAAATCCAGAGTGGGGACGGAGTGAGAGAGTAATAGATTGAGAAAAAGTGAGAGAGGAGTAAAAACGCGGAAAGGGAAATAATAATATAGGCATCACCCAGCTGCACGCATTAAACTTTATCGACGATTTTTTATTATTTCGGCTTGCGGAAATCGTCAGATTATATATTTTTCGTTATCCTTAAATTATTTCCTTCAAAATAAAAAAAAATTTGGCTACGCTCGAGAATGTCGAGATGACGTTTTTTTTTTACAACTTTGCTGCCCTCCCCTTTCTTTACGTCACTCTCAAATTGTCAGATTAGTGGAATATACACTTTTTATCATGTAATTAACTCACCCTTCCTTAATCTGACGCGCTCGAGAATTTCTAATGATCAATTTTTTTTTACTAATCTGATCCTTAATCCTTCACTGGCGGCCTTATATATGGGGCTCATATTTGGTGGAGGTACTTAACCGGATACAAGGTATCGCCCTGTATATTAATCTGCCGCGCTTTAGTAAATCCCGAAATCCCCTCTTGGGCTCCCCTACTATTTCTAGGCTGTAAAATATCTGCGTTGTAGAATTTATCAGTTCAAAGTAGGTATATATCCTGAGGTATAAGCTATAGCCTGAATTGATAAGCGATAATGTTTGTTTTTGAGGGACGGTTGCGATTCTTCCAAACTGGTTTATGCTGCGCTGTGCGAATGGGATAGCAACCGTGGGATTTGGCGGGATACATACCAAGATGGCTACGACATAACAATTTAAAAATGACAATTATTAAACTGTTCTTTGCAATATACTTATCATTTTAGAGATTGTGTTATTTTTTTATTTTATGCGTCGCATGTGGCACGAATAAATGCATTTTTGTTTTGTTGTTTACGTACCTACTTATTTAATATAAGTTGTAGAAATAGGTAAGTACCTACTGAAATAAACTTTATTGTACATAATGTTTGTTTTATTTCATTTAATACGTTGTTTCTTATTCTTACTTTTCAATTGTAGCCATTGCAGGTACTTTCGACCGTGCATCAGTAGAAACTTAAGATTGTTAGAAATATATACAGCTATGGGACCACCTCTTTTTTTTTGCAACAGAACAATGGTTCTTTTATTTCCTGCACGGTATTCACTGATCTCTAGGTAGAGGATTTAGTTAAACTTTTTCTTAGCATTACAATCTTTTTCTTTGAAACATTGCAGTCTCTGTACCTTTATTTAAAGATTTCGTTTACCTGCCTACTTTTAATGCTCACAAAGAACCGTCCCTTTTACTTTACATAATTCTAACAAAGACGTTAAATGTAAGTACAGAAATTCTGTGTAAGCTGAGGAAACCTTTTATTGTAAAATACCGTTAGGTAAGGGTCTACTTAATTTTTGTGGTCTTTTGTAGTAATATAATTACAATTTGTATTTCCCTATAGCAATAGGCCGACAGGAATAGGTAAGTACTTAAATTTTGTTTAGCAGATACGTATAATACACGGTGCTTTCTTGTATTGGGTACATAAGTAAGCGAGCGAGTCGGATTTACAGTTGCGCGCGCGCGTAACGAGTTCGGAAACCTTGTATTTTTGAAATAGGTAAGTAAATAATTTTGCTACATGGCTGCTTCATTCTTCATCTCGCGTGCTGCGAACAGTTTTATGATCCGCAAATGTGTGATTAAAGGGAATTAGTCAAACAGCCTCATATCACCAGTCATTGATCTCTTCATTCATAAATTTAAAAACTTGGCACTACATCAATGGGTTTGAAGAGCTGCCAACATAAGCCATTGTGTACACGTTTGTAATTACAATAGATTTACGGTAAACATTTACTTAGGAATTCTGATTGTTTATTTTCAAAACCTATTGAGGTCCTATCAAGATCGTAGGAGTTGAACACGTAGCACTTTATAGGTTTTATAACGAATGAGCTCAACTTCTGTCAAGAAGGCGTTTAACTATTTAGGAGCACCGATGTTGCACACAAATACATTCACGAGCATTAAATATGTATACAAATAGCGAAATTGTAAAACTTATTTAGCGAGAAGTCAAAAATATATACATGATTTGAGAACTATTATAATTTTATGTTGTTAAATGATTAAAAGTTGAATTGATGGTGAGTTCCTGTTAAATTATTGTTTTACAATTTCGCTAGGTGTATACATATTTATGCACGTGACTGTACACGTGAAAAAGATAGAAAATCAAAATAAGTAGGTAGTGCAAATTGTATTATTATAATACCGGCCTTTAAAATGTCCCACAATTGGACACAGGCCTCTCACTTCCCATTAGAGAATGTATGAGCATTGATCACCACGCTTGCTCATTGCGTATTGATGATTTCAGATATTTTTGGAATCCAGGTTTCATCACGATGTTTTCCTTCACCGTTTGCCAATGGTGTCTCAGAATAATCAAGAAATTAGGTATGTATAACTTTGAAAAAGTCACATTGGTTCTTGCCTGGGTGCGAAGCTGCAATAATGTGCAAACGAATCCTGTCATTGAACCTTCATCAACATTTCATTGAATATTCAAATCTCAATTCAACAACCCACTAGATTAGCAAGTAAATCATGTATAGACAATATTTTACATAACGTCAAAGAAAGTAAAACATCAGTAGTAGAACTGGCCATTTCAGATCATACAGCACAAATATTACAATTTCCGGTAGACCGAGTGTATGCTATTGATCAATGGTATGAATTCAGACGTGATTATTGTGAAGAAAACATGAAAAAATTTGCTGAGCATATTTCAAAATTAAGTTTTAAGGATGTTTATGATTCTAATGACGTTGACTATGCTTTTGATGAGTTCCATAATAATTTTAAATTGCTACATGACTTATGTTTTCCAAATAAAAGAATAAAAATGACAAAAAATAAACGCCCTAAATGGATCTCAAAAGGAATAAAAATATGCACTAAAAGAACAAGAAGTCTATTATGGAAATACAGAAGAAACCGCACATCGGAGAATAGATTAGTATTTCAAAAATATGCCAGAAAAGTAAAATCCATTATAAAATTAACACAAAAAGTCCAAAACATGTATGCTATCAAAACTTCCAACAATAAATCACGTGCTGCGTGGAAAATTATCAACCAAAATAAATATAATCAACCAACAGAACATTTAGCAAATATTAAATATAAAAACAACATTATAAACAATCCTAAAGATATAGCAACCTACTTTAATAACTTTTTTGTTGATCAAATAGTAGGGTGATTAGGCCGGTTCACGACCACTTAGTAGACTTGTAAACTTTAAAGTGACATTGTTATTTTAATAAGTGCTAATATTTTGATATTGGATTTTTATGTGAAAGAAAAATGTTTAAAATACACGATCTGATATCATTTTTTGAATTTTATGAAGGTATTATTTTATAATTTAAAGATTAATCGAAAAGTGCGATATTTTCATTTCTCGGACACCTACAGTCAGTTTACGTCCGCTTTTTTCGTTAGTTCTCGTCCGTTAGGAAGCCACCGTAAAAAGAACTCAATATTTATCAAGTTAAGGTCGAAAATAAAATCATTAATAAATGTTTTGAATAATCACGTTTATTTAATATTAGGGAGTACAAAACTGGCAGGTATAATCTAATTGTGCTGCTACTAAGTAAGACATATTTTTTAAAATTGTACATCTTAGATGAAACCATCGAACACATTCATCGCAACCAATGTTCTTTTCAGAGTCATCTTCGACATCGCTGATCAAATCATTAGAACATTGGCTGCATTTTTGACCGGTCTTTTGTGTTATTATATTTTCAGGATTTTTCTGTGTCATAGGATGACCGTGTCTTTGTTGTGATGCTGTTGGTACATCAAAGATAGACGCCTCAAGATCTTCATCTATACTAATATTATAAAGAGGAAACCTTTGTATTTTTGTATGTTTGTATTGAATAGGCTCAAAAACTACTGGACCGATTTCAAAATTTCTTTTACCATTACTTAGAGGGATTCTTTCGAATCCGTATAGGCTATATTTTATCCCGGAAAATAGATAGGATTTTTCGTGGTAGTGAAAATTGTGGAGTAAGTCGACGAAAAAACTGCCGTACGTTAACGATTCTCGCGAACGCTGCCTAAATGGTTAGAGATGTATGGTTGACTTCTATAGAAAAGTTGTAGAACTCAATAATGCCTACAAAAAAGTCCGCGATAGTATAAACCAAACATTTATATTTTAGCCATTATAACCACTTTTCCATAGAATAAAAGTAATTAAAATTATTAGCTTATGTTTATTGATCATATTATCGTCAAATACTAATCCTTATCCAAATAAACTATTTATTGAGCAAGATTAGAGAAAATTACTTTTTATTTTATTCCAATCGGACAATTCATTCAAAAGATATTACGAATTTAAAATTGTAATTGGTATTAAAATAAATGATGGCCGCCGGCCGATGTGTCGCACGTCTCGCACGGCGAAACCGCAGGGGAGGGTGCACATCTATGAAGAAATAAATGTCCACCCGTGCGAAGCCGGGGCGGGTCGCTAGTATTCTATAAAAACGGATAGATTTTGTTCAGATGGTCGACAACGGATCAGTTGTCGACCATCATGATTTGATCATTTTTAAGCGCTTACAATTTTGATTATTTTATACAATTAGCCGGTCGCAAACTGACGAGCAAATTAGCAGTGCCGTTATGAATAGAAAAAATCGAAGTGTTTTCACGTCATATCACGCAGTAAGTGCACAATCTTCAAGAAAAGATTAGTCTAATACAGGTAGTTCCCGACCAGGCGGTCGTAAGCTAAGGGAAGCGTTATTTTAGTCAGTTAGTTAAGCGACCACCCATTATTTTTATGAATTACTCGTAATTTCCCATAGATTATTAGTTTAGAAGTAAATACAAACATAATTTGACACACAAAGCATAATATCTATGTTCAAAACTGATTAATATCATGTTTTACTCACGTTTGAAAATGTTCCCGTTCACTAATTTTTGCTATCATTTGGTGACACGTGTACTACAGCATAAGTTTGTTACTTCACTGAGCGGCATCAAACTACCTTAGGTCGACAAACGATGACACGGGAGAGGGAGACAGAATAAGCGTGCGTTTACAAACGATACGAACGTTTTCCGCACTTGGGTTTGACTATTTTTATGTGATTTACGCTAAGTGGTCGAGAGCCAGCGGTGGTCGGCGAACTGGCGTAATCACCCTACCTATACATAACACACATGCTGCATATAAATGCCCTCCGTACCATAATAAATCTATATTCATGCCGCCCACTATTCCTGAAGACATTAACAAAATCATCAAAAATCTTAAAATTACGCATAGTGTAGGATATGATGGTATTAGCACAAATGTTATAAAAAGAGTAGGTCACATAATTGCTCCCGTAATATCTCACTTAATTAATGTCTCCATAGAAAATGGTACGTTTCCAAGAAAACTAAAGATATCCATTATAAAACCTCTATACAAAAAAGGTCCTAAAGATGATATAAACAATTATCGCCCTATAGCCTTGTTGCCAATTATTTCCAAAATTTTTGAAAAAGTCATTTATAATAGTCTATACAACTATTTTGAGCAGCATAATTTATTTGCTAAAGAACAGATGGGATTTAGGAAAAATAAATCTATTAATCTAACTTTATACAACTTCTGCAACAAAGTTATATCTAATATGGATAAAAGATGTCCAACTGTTGCATTATTCATGGATATGACGAAGGCATTCGACCACGTTAAACATGCAATTCTTTTAGATAAATTATATGCCTACGGTGTAAGGGGCAATGTGCATAAATTAATGGAATCTTACTTAAATGAGAGACAACAGAGAACGGTGATATCTAAAATCTGCTCTTATACTAAAACTTTATCTACATACTCCTCTTGCCTTCGTCAGGTTCAATATGGCGTGCCACAAGGCAGTGTTCTAGGCCCATTATTGTTCCTTATATACATCAATGACATGCCTACAATTACTAATAACCACATTACTCTTTTTGCTGATGACAGCACTATTCTTTTTGACAAATATAATAAGAATGATCTGGTTGACAACATTCACAAAACTTTGGACACAACAATAAACTGGCTTATAAGTAACAATCTAAAAATAAACTTAAGCAAAACAAAATGTATAAATTTCCAACAAAGACAAACTCTTCAATTAATGACTGTTAAACATTCAAATGAAGAAATCTCAGACGTTGAGTCAACAAAATTCTTAGGCTTATACATTGATAGCAAGATGACTTGGAAACAACACACAGAGTATATTAGCAAAAAAATAAATAACTACTCCTTCGCCTTACGCAACCTCAGCAAAATTGTGGATGTTTCAACAATGTTAACAGCGTACCATGGGTATGTTTCTTCTGTTCTTCGATATGGAGTCATATTTTGGGGCAACACCACTAATATTGACTCTGTATTCAGGGCACAGAAAAGATGTATTCGAGCCATTTGTTGCTTAAAACAAACTGATTCATGCAAACCACATTTCAAAGAATTGAAAATTCTTACTTTAACGTGTTTATATATTTTTGAAGTTAGTATGTTCATAAAATCTAACATGCATTTATTCGAACAATGCACAAGAAAGCGTCAAGAAAATAAATTATGTATACGTCCTTCCAAAACAACCCTTCTTCATAAAAGCGTATTTTGCATGGGCCCTAAGCTTTATAATAACTTACCGTCATTTATCCGAAAAGAAAAAAATATTAGTATCTTCAAAAATAAATTACAGACACTACTGAAGGATAACGCGTACTACTCAATTAATGAATATTTGGAGGACAAAAATATTAATAAATGCTAATTTAAGAAGTGCAAAAATTTTTTATACTTTAGTCTTATAACTTTTTTTTCTTTTTATTGTAGTAGGTTTAAAGTTTTATTTTATAATTTGTATTAGTTGTTACTGGTTTATTTAAAAGATATATATTTTGTTGTATTTGTTAGTAATTTAGGTAACATTTAGATTTATGTTTTCTTAAATTTGCATGCTAAAAGGCACAATGTGGTGAAACTTAATATTATGTAACATCTTTTGTAAACCCATATTACGCAATAAATGATTTTGATTTGATTTGATTTGATTTGAACCGCTAGGCCACCACGACATTTTTATGTATTAATGTAAGATGAGTATTATCATGTTTCGGTGTAATCTATATAGATATGAGTATTTAGCTTACCATGAGGGGTTAACAAGGATATTATGTACCAGTAATGTGCAAAAATGCCAGTAACCTTTAAAAAATTAAAAAACTTAAAAAAAAAACGGGTCTGTACGATTATTAGTAAGAGCATCTCACTAAGTTGTGATCTGAACCGAACCCTGCTCTGGCTCTGGCTCTGAATGTCGCCCAAGGTTCTCGCCAGCAAGTCCGGTGGAACAGCCAGACTGCACACCTGGGCTCACGATGAATGGTCGTACGATCGATCCTTAGATACAGACATATTCTTTTTGCGATTTTTTATCAAACAAAAAATGGAGAACATTACAATACGAAAAAAGAAGACATATGTTTTGGCAAATAAATCATCTATAGATGATTTATCATTCTTGTCAACCGAATCTAGTAACTTTCACAAAAGTTTACCTGATTTATCTACGCGTAACTATCCAGAAAAACAAGACATTGAAGAAATAGTATATGATTTAAAGCATAAACTTGAATGTGCTAATAAAGAAATTGAGAACTTACTGGTGGAAAAAAGCTCGTTAGAAAAAAAGATACAAGATCAAGACTGCATAATCTCGAATCTCACACATACATGCTCAACGCCTATACAAACACCTTCAAGAAACTGTAAAACCCTACAGAATAATACAAATAACATTGGAATTGAAGAAACAGAAGTTAAAGCTGCCGTAAATTCTCAAAACCAAAAAGCTGAACTCAATGAAGATTTTTGTAATACGTTAATAGATGGCGCTTTCAACAATAAGTCCAAATTTATTGAAAAACAGTCAAGATTAATTCACAAAAATACACTAGATGGCAGTAAGAGTTTTGAAGACATAGGCTTGCGTAAAATATATATTTCGGGTGGTCAACAGTGTATTGGTTTGGGAGAAAGATTAACTCGAACGAGAATAAATACAAAACATAGACAATACAAAGTTTCATCTATGATCAAACCCTGTGCTCAATCATTTGAAATTCTTAAAGGATGTAATAATGTAATAGACTCACCTGAAAACTATTTAATTTTGAGTGTTGGTCAAAATGATACGAACCCAACTAAAATTATGTTAGAATTAGCGGCTTTATTAAGTAAATTGAAATGTACAAATATTTTAGTATTAAGTATATTATACAATCCGTATCTTAATGAATGGAAGCTTGATAATTTACTAAAAAATATTTGTAATAATTATAACAATTGCACTTTCATAAGCTTGCCTGAATTTAAAGTAAATAGAAGTATCTTTCTGCACGACACTTGTAAAATTATCAACAATTTTATTGATACGAACGATTTAAAAAATACGGCTTATAAAAATAATAATAATTGCTTAGATAATTGTCCACAAGCATTGAAACAGTTAATGATTCCTACTTCGAAGAAGGGTACCATTCCGTTTTACTTCTCAAAAGTGAATAAAACTAATATAAATAATTGTAAAGGGCCGGCCGAGGAGCATCAATGTGACACAAGTAACATAAAAACATTGAATGCAAGTAAGGATAATACGTTTTTTCGTTCGCAATAAAAATTATCGTAGTTCTGCATACCTAATGCATCAAAATATAGCAGGGTTATTATCTAAAACTGGTATTATAGAAGTATGTTTAAGTGAATTGCAAAATAAATATAAGAACATAGACATCATCTGTTTTTCGGAGACATTTGTAATATCGGGTGATGAGCCAAATGTAAATTTTAAAAATTATAAATTAGTGTCATCTTTTTCAAGACAAAAAGAAAAACGCGGTGGTGTATGTATATTAATACATAAATCACTAGACTTCAAAAATATTAATTACATAAAAGAACTATGTTGTGAGAAAACTTTTGAATGTTGTGGCGTAGAGATCCCTGCCTTCCAATGTATTGTTATATGTTTGTACAGAATACCAAAGTCAAATACAGTTAAGTTTTTTGAAAAGTTTGAGACTTTGTTGTATAAGTTACAAATTAAAGATAAAAAAAGAATAATAATAACTGGTGACCTTAATATAGATACGCTTAAGAGCAATAACGATTCTGTTAAACTTAAAGATTTAACTGTCAATTATGGATATCAATTGCACATTGATAAGCCAACACGACAGAATTCGTGTATCGATCACATAATGAGCAATATTAGTGTAGCAGAAGGAACTACTCATGAAATGTTTCTCTCTGACCATAATACATGTCAAACATTAAAATTTCCTATAGAAGAACAAAAACCTAATTTAGAATTCTGGTATATTAAGATAAGGGACTATTCACAGGAAAATATAATTAAATTTAACGAAGCTCTCTCCAGCCTGTCATGGGCTGAATCATTTAATGAAACTGACACCAATACAGGTTTTACTTATTTCCATGATACATTTACACTTTTTTACAATTTATGTTTTCCAGTAAGAAGAATAAAAATTAACGCTAATACATCCACGCCAAAATGGGTGACCAAAGGTATAAAAAAATCATGTTTGACAAAAAGAAAACTAAAGAGATTTTGCTTTTTAAAGAACAACGATCAGGTTAAAATTAATTACATAAAATATTGTAAAGTTTTAAAGAAAAGTATTATTATATCACAAAAAAACACTAATTCTAAATACATATTAAATTCTAGGAATAAAAGTAAAGCCACGTGGGAAATAGTTAAAAGTAAATATGACTCCCTTAAATCGTTTACACAAATAGATAAAATAGTCAATAACGCAGGTGATATAACATCAGATCCTATAGATATTGCTAATATATTTAATGATTTTTTTATTTCAATTTCCAAACCAAATTCATCTCAGGAAAGAGGGCATAGCTCTGTTTCTCAAAAATGTAATAATAGTTTATTCTTAAATCCTTGCTCACCAGAAGAGATTCTGAGAATAATAAACTCTCTGAACAATAAAAGATCTGTAGGTTATGATGAGGTATCTACAAACATTCTAAAAGCTTGTAGTAAATTAATATCACCAGTCCTTTCTCATTTAATTAATCTTTCTTTTTTAAACGGAGTATTCCCGGATAAACTAAAAATTTCAATTGTTAAACCTCTTTACAAAAAAGATTTAAAGACTGATGTAAATAATTATAGACCCATCACCTTAATCCCTATATTATCAAAAATTTATGAAAAGATTATGCATATTAGACTAGTAAGTTTCTTAAATAAAAACAGTATTATTAAAGAGGAACAGAATGGTTTCCAAAAAGGTAAATCGACCACTTTAGCAGCATTTTCTCTTGTCCGCTCTATTACAGAAAACATAGACAATAAGCGGCCAGTAACAGTAATCTTCTTAGATATGAGCAAAGCTTTCGATCTCGTTAATCATAAGAAATTATTAGCCAAATGTGAAAACTATGGTATTCGAGGTCCTGCGTTAGATTGGCTTCAGAGCTATCTTAGTAATAGAACACAATGTGTTGAAATATCTCATATTGATAACCAAAGTGTCTTAAAACCATATCGATCTCAATTTAAACTAAATACAAGAGGAGTGCCACAAGGCAGTATTCTGGGGCCACTCCTATTTCTTTTATATATTAATGATTTGCCCAATGTTACCCAGCATAAATGTGTTCTGTTTGCTGACGACGTATCCGTAATTATACCAGAGGACAGTGAAGGAAACCATGAAGAGTCGTTACACTCAACATTAGACACGATTATAAACTGGCTTAATTTAAATGACCTTAAAGTTAACCTTGCAAAAACCAACTTGATTCAATTTTCTAACTACAAACAAAAATCTAAAAATATTAATCTTGTTCACAACGGAGAACTTATTAACACACAACATAATGCGAAATTTCTAGGATTAATTATGGATGACCATTGTAACTGGAAACCTCATTTAGACTTAATTTGTAAAAAAATAAATAAGTTTGTATACGCGTTAAAAAAACTTAGACAGTCAACTGGGTATCATGCAGCAATTACTGCATATTATGGTTACGTAGAATCTGTTTTAAGGTATGGGGTCTTATTGTGGGGTAACTCTACCGACAAAAACAGAATATTTATTGCTCAAAAAAAATGTTTAAGGGCCATAACCGGCGCCAGTCCTTTAGAATCCTGTAGACCTATTTTTAAACAATTAAGAATTTTGACATTGGCATCCTTGTACATAGCTGAAATAGGTATGTTTGTCAAAAATCATCATCACTTATATCCTACAGTTAACGCCGATACAAAATTTAAACAAAGAGATCCAACAAAACTTAAAATGATAAGATGTAGAAGTACGTTTCACAAACAAAACAGTGCAATGATGATAATCACAATTTATAATCACATACCAAGACTTATTAGAGAATTACCATTATTAAAATTTAAAAAAGCTTTAAAGACCTGGCTTGTTGATAATTGTTTTTATAGTATAGAGGAATTTCTTAGTTTTAAAAAGTGAAACTGTTTTAGAGTTATAAGTAGATACCTATTTACCTTTTTTTTTGTTATATAGTACCATACTAATTTAAGTTTTCGCGTGCCTATTGAAGGCGAGATGTGTTTAGAACTTAATATTTTTTGTTTAACACCTTTTGTATATACCATGTCTCTAGCGAATAAAGATTCTATTCTATTCTATTCACAGTGGAAGACGTCTTCTAAAAATGCTTATGAAACAAGTTTGCTTTCAAGCGAAATCGCAAATATTTTGAGGATATAATAGTTACAAAAGTTATCACTTCATTTAAAATTCATTGTAACAAAATGAATACATACATCAATTGTTCTATTTAAGGAGAAGTGTTCGTTTTGATAATGCAACATGTACCTACCTAATACAATACATAATGTGTTAAAAGTAACATTGTCTTAATAAATTCTGTTTTGATATTCCTCTTGTTTTAAAGCAGCACAAAAGAAAACAAAGGTTTACTATAATAATTCGGGAAGAGCGTTGGTCTAGACTCTAGTGGTTAGTGATCCTGACTGCTAAGCCGGAGGTCGTGGGTTCGATTCCCACCCAGGACAAAACTTTGTGCTGAGCACGATCATTTGTTCTGTGTCTGGGTGTTATTTACCCATAATTTGTATGTATCTAGAAATATATAAGTATGTTATCAGTTGTCTGGTCACCATAGTACAGGCTCTGCCTAGTTTGGGATCAGATGGCCGTGTATGAGCTGTCCCAATATCGTAAGGGTTCGTCAAGTAATAGTTAGCTATAGTTGCATCAAACTATGTAAATACGCCACTGGGCATAACAAAAGCTAAATTAATAAGCCATGTAGGTACAGTCAGCAACAAAAGTTGATGAGCATCTGATTTTCAATACCACTAAACGCAATAAATTTCGGAAATGTACTAACTAAAAAGGATATCATTCAACGGGGGCGTAAGGCAGAGGGGTTCGTAACAGTGTGCGCTGGACTGGGTGAACTGGATTGTCTTCATTCGGGCGCCAATCTTTATGGCCGCTCTGAATGTAGCCGTCACTTCGTACGAACTCGTTCATAGTACTCTCATACTTATTAAATTAAATATTATTCTATTCTATTACATACTCTCATACACCCTACTCATACATTCGCACTAATAGTAGGGGAGCCCAAGAGGGGATTTCGGGATTTACTAAAGCGCGGCAGATTAATATACAGGGCGATACCTTGTATCCGGTTAAGTACCTCCACCAAATATGAGCCCCATATATAAGGCCGCCAGTGAAGGATTAAGGATCAGATTAGTAAAAAAAAATTGATCATTAGAAATTCTCGAGCGCGTCAGATTAAGGAAGGGTGAGTTAATTACATGATAAAAAGTGTATATTCCACTAATCTGACAATTTGAGAGTGACGTAAAGAAAGGGGAGGGCAGCAAAGTTGTAAAAAAAAAACGTCATCTCGACATTCTCGAGCGTAGCCAAATTTTTTTTTATTTTGAAGGAAATAATTTAAGGATAACGAAAAATATATAATCTGACGATTTCCGCAAGCCGAAATAATAAAAAATCGTCGATAAAGTTTAATGCGTGCAGCTGGGTGATGCCTATATTATTATTTCCCTTTCCGCGTTTTTACTCCTCTCTCACTTTTTCTCAATCTATTACTCTCTCACTCCGTCCCCACTCTGGATTTTACTGCCACGACATCATCACAGCTGATCACAGAGACTCGTTCGTGGCGTATTATTTATCAACGTGTTTCCAACGTTTCGACTTATTTTCTTAATTTAATATTAGTAATGTGACTTAAAGTTTATAAACATTTAATATGAGCCAGATGAATTCGAGCCAGAAGAGGAAGATAATTCTACTGATGAAGATGATGATTAATTTATTAATTAATTATAAAAAAATATTTTTTTTTGGCATTTTTTTTAAATTGTTTTCATATAAATACAAGTATTCTACTTAAATAACATACACTTATTTATTTGCATGCTATTTCCTGAGCTTTTCAATTAATTAAGTTCAATGATTTAAAAAATTGAAAGAAAAAATATATTTTTTCGTCAGATTAGGCGAATCCCTTTAGATAATCGTCAGATTATGAGACAGCACGTCTAGAACATAAAGATGAACCATATATATTTTAATCTGACGCGCTTGAGTATTTCAAAATGGCGAATTTTTTTTGCACATTATAATGATTGCCGCGAGTTTGCGTCAGATCGAAATCGTCAGATTATTGAATGAGAGCTTTTTTTTGGTGCACTTAACACCCCCTTAGAAAATCTGACGCGCTCGATTAAATTTTTTTTTTTTTCATTTTTAACCCTTGCGTACAGCCACCCGCATCATGCAAATGATCAGATTAACATACGTACATTATTTAAAATACGTAGGACATTGATGGTATCAACATCTGACGCGCTCGAGTATGTCCACGTAACAATTTTTTTTTACATATTTAAAAATCTATAGCCGCTTCCCCCACCGATGAAAAGGTATTATTATATAACATTTTTTTCTTTTTATCATCTAAGCTTTGCAACCTAATAAGTCTCTATGACGCTCGAGTAAATCCCCATTTAGCATCGTGGGCTCCCCTACTATAACGCGCGGGATTCGAGGACGCTTGCGGGTGGAAGACAGCGCGCGCGGGCGTGCCCTGCCTCCACGCCCCGCGTACGTCCCGCTGATACCTAATTTTTTGTTCTGCGCAGCGTAATGCGGCTAGGTTCGGAGCAGCCATAAAGTTTGGCGAGTGCTGTAAAGAAGATGTAACAGTAAAGGAAGACCCTTTACTAAATTATTACATTATAGTAAGAGTACAAAACAACGTTATAGTATATACCTACCTAAATAATTAACATACGGTAGTCTACAATTCTCATTTTAAAACTAGGTACCTATAACTTTAAAAAGGGTAATTCAACGTTAACTTAAGCTATATTCCAGGCGAGTGTATTATTCTATTTGCTAGTTAATTGGCAATACAATTAAACTATCAGCACGTGTTAAGGCTTTTAAATTGCCAATCATATGCAGCAAGGTGTTTTCAATCCGTGTGTACACTGACAATCTGATTTCTACAATTCTATGTGACATTAGAATTTCATGACATGGTAAGGTGGATAACTCATTCAACAATCAACTGTAGTGCGATTGAATGTAGGTAATGTATGGGGTTAAATCGTGTTCATGTTAATATTAATATTTAACTGTTGGTCTGGTTAGTGACTCTGATTGCTAAACCGAAGTTCGTAGGCTCGATTCCCACTCAGGAAAATCTTTGTGTGATGAGCATGGTATTTTTTGTGTCTGATGAGCGAACCCGCCTCTATATCTTTGAACAAGCAATTCTTGTATATATAATATTATAATCTGAATCTCGGAAACGTCTCCAACAATTTTCATGAAACTTAGTATGCAGGGGGTTTCTAGCTTTCTAGCTAGGATTTATTTTCATAAAATGGCCGACAAGACGACCAATGCTCGGTCATCCAGGTACTGTATCATAATCAGTCACGAAATATGTCTACATTTCGTAACTGGTTATGACATATTATCAGTCTGATTTACTTCTTTGTTAAATTTGCATGCCGAATTGAGTAGGCGAAATATGAAGAACTGTAATATTTTTTAAGATCTGTACAACTCTATTTCAAGCAAATAAATTTTATTCTATTCTATTCGATATTTTTTACAACCTTCCTACAGTATTTTGTAGGTATTATATACATAAAAATGTTATAAACTATTATAAATGAGGGCTTTGGACTGAATTTTAAGAAAAATTTGCATAAAACACTAAACCGTAGTACAGTCGACAGCAAAAGTAGATGAAGAATTCAGTTTATAACTGTTGGAGCCAAAACTAATCACGAATATAAGGCAACTGTATTATTAGTAAATGTTTGGTATAATTTACAATCACATACTTTGAATCACTTCGATGCCACCGTTCTGACGCAAACTCCGTTCATTAGTATTGAATTTCTGATTTTGATCAACTACTTTTGCTGTAGGTAAATATTGACTTATTCAAATTAAGTTTAAATAATTGATTTATTTAATTGTCTTTTTCCTTTAAAATATTATTAAATTTGTTTATTTATATACCAATTACAATGAAAGGTAAATATTTTAAACAAAAATCGTTAATCAAAATAAAATATTACGATTAAGTGTAACGACCTCTTTATATCACAGGAACCTTTTACAAGAGCAGTGAGGTAAAAAAAAACAACATTAAATAATAAAATCATGATTTTATATAGTATTACAACAGTAAACTATTTAATAAATATCTAATCAACATATCAATAAGGCTTATAAATGGTAGTCTTTACATATTTTACAAATTCTCAAAAATATCATATACCTATAACATACAAATTGGCTGTTTATTATTATTTTTGAAAAATTTAGATGGAAATTAATTTATATTAGCTATCGTAGGAAGCAGATTAAAAGTACAATTTACTTATACATTATAACGGACTGTGAGATAACCATAAAGAAAGAGCACGCTGAATAATTTAGTTTTAAAATTTCCACTTTATTTTTCTAAAATCATAGGTTGAAAATAAAAACGATCCTTATTCTAGAATAGTCCTAAATTAAGGATTCTTGGTTCAATCGTTCATAAATTTAGGAAGTGCGATACGCCTTCCTAAATTTATGAACGATTGATTTTGCAAAAAATTATTCAGCCTTATAACAAATTAACTACCTGGTGTAGGTGAAGTAGTTAATTTAGGGTTACAAGCGCATAATATTTTTTTTTAAAGTATGATCATTGCTAGGAGTTTGAATTGAGCCCGATACATGTCGATGCGCGTCTGCGCAAGCTCTATGCACATAGTAACAAAATGATGATTAGATTATTACAGATGAAACATGTGTGTAGGATTAGAACATTCTACCTGCACATGTTTAATAGATAACATTTATCTTGGTTCCTTGGCAATATTTAAAAAAAAAACCATACTCGCATACCATACCATTCACAATTAATTTTAGTACCACAGAATATTTACTCAATGATGGTTTTAGCGAAGAGAATCCACTATGTTCGTATGTGGTCTATCCGTCAATTTGGTCCCATCACGAGTCAGTAGCTAGTCTCTCATTACATAGACAGATACTACTATACGAGACTAGAGATTTTTTCATTGCGAGACCCCTCATTGATTCGAGACACGTCAGCGAGGCCTGCGACACTCCATACAACCTCGCTCGCCATAGCACATTAGCCGTGAAAAAACTACGTCAAAATCCAAACTCTATGAAAAGTACAAATTATGTATATAAAAATGAGGTGCATTTCAACCTCGGTAAAGGGGGAAGTGGTGGGGGGAGGTGCGTGTCGCTTCTTTACTTAGTAATATTAGGCATTCTTTGCTTCAGCCTAGTTTTATATTAGGCAAGCCGCACTCACAATAATAGTGTCAAAAATCTTCATACCTACGCAATAAAATTAGGAGCTTGTGGTGGTCGTAATAAAGTACAATTTTCAGAAACCTGGTTAAGAGGCAGCAAAAACACAATATTATTGACAATACATCAATATGATTGTGTGTGTGACTAGTCTTAAACATCAGAATGTTTAAAATTTAAGGTACCCCTTCCAGCAATTGCAATTACAGACTATAAGGGTAATTAGTCACATTAGTCGATATTCAAACTTGTAGGGTATATTTCACCCCTTGTGTCATAGAATCGTAATGTGCCCGACATTACGAACATACTAGCGCCATCTAGTTTACACAGTAAAGTTGTTCTTATTATAATGGGAGCAGTACCTAAGTTGAGGTTACTTAATCATTTATTTTCGTATAAAATCACGATTAAACATTTAACATACCTTCTACATATTTACAAAGCGAATGCATAATTTACTTACATCTTTACAATTAGATACATATTACATGGTGAGAATGGTAACACTTCCAAGCGAAAGCAGTGATTTGACTATAACTAAATTAGGGTGGCGCCACATTAGCATCAGGGAGGGGTTATTTAGCTCAGCTGGACACTTTTTTACATTTTCTGCCAAAACCCTTCATACATTTGACTAACATGTTTAGGGTTCCGTAGGACCCTTTTTATGATTATTAATCCTTAGCTGTCTGCCTGTATCATAAGAGCAGTAATAGGCAGACAGTTGGAATATCACTATGTAATTCTAAAGTCGCTAAATTGATAAAATTATATAACACAAAACTGAAATGGCGGATTTCAAAATGGCCGCCATGCAAATAAAAATGTATAGTGTTACATTTATCTTGTAGCAAAGTACCGGCACCCTCTTTATGTAAATTTACTCGCAAATTACCGGTTTTTAAATTCACAATTATTGAAAACACAGATTTATATTTGTACAATATTCACCTACCCCAAGAATTCTGCAACTCAGTAAAACTGTTCATATTAATATACCTTCTAGTCGTCCTCATTCTCGCAACCGCCACACTGTCAAACACCCACTTTGAGTTCACTTCACCAGGTCTTGAGCCTACGACTACATCATGATCTACGCCATCTTGCACAGTGCGGCCATTTTGTGTAGATGTGACAGCTGGCCCGCCATTTTGCGCGCCATCTTGTCCACTGTTTAAGACGACGCCGCCGCATAGTGTAAGGAGTTGAATTGCGGCTTCTCTCTGGTCAGCACCTTGTGTTATATGTATTCGCATTCCGTTGAATACGTCATACGCGTATTCGGAGCGCTGTAGGCCGAGGGCAGAGCGTTCTACGCGCGCTTTCTGTAATAGAAACACAGAATAACCATTATTATTAGCTATTTGACTTCTTGTACGGGATAAGGTTAATTATTGCCTAACCTACTGTCTTGATGTTAAACTTTTAGATTAATCTGTTTCTTTCAATTTTGGGTACCCACGACTTCCACAAATAATGCAATAAATCACGTTTTTCCACATATAAATATACATATAAATGAACACTGCAAAGCCAACAAAACATCAGGCACTCGACATATGATAATCGAATATTTGCGAATGGAAGGAGAGCGTTGAATGAAGTGAGTCCTCCGGAGTGGAACAAAATGGACATAATTTTTAACTTAAAATCAAGAGATGTATCGAAGACTCCTTGGTATTGAAGCAGCTCGACTTGTGAGATACCTCCGCTTTACATAAGATTGTAGGTACTTCAACCCTCTTCATTTACGGAACGTTTAAAATATCTTGTTTTATTTAGTATTATTACCGCAAACGCAATTAAAAGTATACCAAGGATAAAAACTATAACAAAACTTTTTGCGACTTTAGGGTGAAAATGGTCACTTGAGTGTTACGTAACGTTTAGAGAGGGGGTACAGAAAAACGTTACGGTGCATTACAAAGGGAGGAGGAGAGGGGGGGTCAAAAATCTTCAAAAATTGCGTTACGTAATACTTGAACGCTCCCTAGTATAGAATAAATAGTACCTGAGATATCCTCTTCAAATGCTGTACTTCGTAACCGTGATGATGCAGCCACTTGCCGGCGGCGGCGGAGTGCAGCGCCCAGCGCGCGTGCAGCACGCGGGCGCCGCGCGCCGCGCCCTGCAGCGCGCTCACCGTGCGCGCGCGCTTGTCCGTAGCGTCCGCCCAACACCCACTCTGACTCAGGTCACAGTGGCTTGTGACACCTGATTCATATGTTACAGATGTTACAGTTTGACTGCACGGATAGCCGAGTGGTATAGGTTACCACGCTAATGACCACTGTGCGCGACGTGTTGCGGGTTCGATCCCCGCATGGGACAATCATTTGTGTTATCCTAAGATACTTGTTCCAAGTCTGGGGTGTTCTTTGTGCATGTGATTTGAATGTTTTTGAAACCCCCGCGACACAAGGATTAAATTCAATTAAAAACAAAAAAATAAGTTACAACAGAAGAAAATTCGCAAAAATCAGCAATTCGTATAAATTTTCACATGTAATGCTATTAAAGTTCTAATGTAAATCGTAATGATCATCATGATGACATGATGAGAGGTCTGCTGGAAGAAATTTCTTTTAGAAATAAGCAGTACCTTTGTACTTTTGTTACGATTACTTCGTGTCCTGTCAATACTGGTGTGTACATAAAAATAAATAAATGATTCGTTTTTAGGGTTCCGTAACCAAATTACTAAGATTTCGCTGTCCAGTCTTTCAGACTATCACTGGCCCCTTCGTGCGGGAATCCGATTCGCACTGGACGGTTTTTTCAGGGTAGAAATACAGGATGGAATGGATGGATGGAAAAAAGTTAAAAATAATAATTGTATTGCGAAACTCAGTTCGTTACTCGTTGCAAAGGAATTTTGGTCAATTTGGTTATTTTTAATGAGTAACTTAAAATAATAAGTAAAATGTTGAGTACATAAGTGCTTTTTTGGTCCGTTGTCTTAATAAATGAAGATTTCTTGAATTTTCTTTCATTTAATTTCCCATTATTACTCAGAATTGATCCTAATCAGTGTCCCTATCGATTAATGCCATAAAAGTACAGGGTGTTAATTTTTCGCGATTTAGCCCGTTTAATCCTGGGTGTACAAGACATATTTTTTTATAAGGGAACGTTTCCTTTGAGCGTAATTTGATATCTTTACTATTTAGAGTACCTTCCCCCAAGGTGGCATTAAAAAAATCCACCCTTACATTTTCCGTTCACTGCAATAAATTACCGTATAATTTAGCTAAGACGAGGTTCACAAAATAAAATAAAGTTTGATATATTTTGACTGGCCTGTTGGTTGGGTTCGATTCCCATCCAGGACAAATCATTGTGTGATGAGCACGATCATTTGTTCTTTGTCTGGTTGCCATAGTACAGGCTCTGCCTAGTTCGGGACCAGATGGCCGTGTGCGAGATTGTCCCAAGATATTATTATTATATGAATTAAATGCGGTTCTTACCTGTAATGTTCGAGGGATGGTTGCTGCAACTCACGTTGCTGTGACACGAACCCAGTAGAACGTGTGTGGTACGTTTTGTCACGGACTTCTGAATGTAACCGTTTAGAGATTGGATCGAGCGCGTGATGGCTTGCCGTTCCTGACGAGACATGCCGGTTAAAACCTAGAGAAGATAATAATATGTAAGTATTAGCATACAAAATAAGTTAGGTACAACTTAAATACAAAGTAATTGGTATTATTTATTTGTGTTACTTGGTAAGCGGCGGTAGCCTAATGGCTAGGGCGTCGGACTTGCGATTATATGGTTGCCAGTTCCAATACGGCCCATTGTACTACCCATATGAATCCCTCAAACACAAGCATTTAGCTTAGCATGAGAAGTTAAAAGAATAGTTACCAGCAATGTTCTACACGCACAATATGTCTTTAAAAAAAACCTGTATATCTAAGGAAGCTTACTTTATGTTTTCTATTCAATAATAAATTATTTTTTAAATATTGTTTTGAGATTAAAACGCTAAAACATAAACTTATTGTGCTTTAGAAAATCACGATATTAACTTCTGACTGAATGAAATCAGAAGTTACTTACGTTACCTACGCATTGGCGCAACGATTTAAACTTGTCAGTGCATCTACTTAATATTGTATAACAAATTATGCTTACAATTTTAGGGTTCATCAAGTTTTGTGAAGACTGCACGGGTTGGTTGCGCTGCGTGTTGCATTCGGCGAGCAGTTTCTTGGCCATTCGTTCGGCGCGCGCGAGGTCGCGACGTTCGCGCTGCGTGAGCTTGCTGTTCTGCAACTTGTTGCGCGTTGCTGTTTCATCCTCTGAAATAAATGTAGTTTAATTTATTAATACTTTATTAATGACTAGCTACGGCCCGTGGTTTTTTACCCTTAACATAAGTGCTTTATTTTTTTTTAAACAGTCATTACCAAATTACCAGTTATTAATGAGGAATTTACTCAGTCAGATCGAGGTCCTTTGCCTGGTGGAGTACTTCATGCTGGTTGGTGTTCATTGATTTACTGACTTGATCTGACCAAAGCAACGGAGCGCCGCTTACCCTCGATCTTGGCAGTTGTTCCAAATTACCTCTTTTTGGAAAAAGCTTTGTTCTGTATCTGCGTGTAATTTATTTATAATATGTATGTATTTAGAAATATATAAGTATGTTTATCAGTTGTCTGGTCACCACTCACTATAGTATATACAGGCTCTGCCTAGTTTGGGATCAGATGACCGTGTGTGAGGTGACCCGAAATATCATTATTAATATATAGCCAGAGGCCTATGGCAGCAGTGGGACATTTATAATATGTGTAGGTATATTATTTATTTTCCTTATTATATCTTACCGGAATCTTCTCCAGACGTGGCCAGTTGGCCTTCTTTATGTGTGAACAATTTTCTTCTTGAGCGGACGCCACGGACCGGCGAGCGATGTCCACGCGGTGCAGTGTTCACACGGGACTCTGCAGCTATACACAATGCAATAGTGTTAAAAAAAAACAAAAAATATTTTTCTTTCAATCATAATTATGGTCGGGTTGTAAGATGCGTTGCCATAAGCTGTCCCAGTTGTCTTTATAACGCTAGACGTACAAGGAATAAATGATAAATGAACGCGAAACGTTGGGAGATCGGAAAAAGTTTTTGGTATTATACTTGATCGTCGATGGACTCGATTCAAATACTATCTGACCAGTATCGAGCAACCTGTACAGCTATATTGCCTCTCGCCATCGTCAGCCTATCATTGGCCTCGGTAAGGTCTTGGTAAGTACAGGTGGAGGTGAAGGTGTTGCATGTCCTGTACAGGTGCTCCACAATGGTATTGGGGTTGGGTGAACAATACCCCATTTGGCCAGATTATTTTTACAGTGGCCAACCTGGGTCCCCAATCGGTTAAGAGTTTGGTATAATACTTAGCTATTTGGCGGGATGGCATGACTATGAATGAGAGCTACCGTTGCTAAAAATCCGCTAGTCTTGCATCAGGTTTGTCGCACATCTGTTTATAAAAGCCAACACCATCTGTTTCCACCAATAGCAGCCCAGAAGCTAGTCTCTCATTGGTGGAACAAGACGAATACTCCTGGTGCGACACTAGCATCCCTAACAAATTTTGGACTAGTCCCCATTCCAAATGCATTAGATTTCATCCTTCACATATTTTTTGTAATCAATATCTAAGTGTGTAAGAAAAGAAAACATGATTTTCTAATAAAATTAAGTTTTATAAACACTATGTAATCACCAATAATTTCCTTCGAAGAGTCGTGACTCTTGTCAGTGCTGGTGTCAGTCCCAGAAGATATCCTCAGCTTTGGACAACCATTGGTATTGTCTTCCTTACTGTCAGACAGCAAGTCTATTAGAGGGATGTTCTCCATTTCAGCTTTTTTCTGTAAAGAAAATCAAAGAAAACCAAATCAGAATATAGAATGTACTTTTGTAAAATTGAGTTGGTTTGTGTACATTTACATTGTGTTTATACCCGTGTAAGCGATTGTGTGTGTGTGGGTGTATTGTTGGGTTGGTTTGTATACATTGGCAGTGTGTGTTCCTGTAAGTGACAATGTGTGAGTGTAATGATGACATGTGACATGGTTACACTAGCTTACAGGCTAGTGTGTCTGTGTGTATGTGTATGATACCCACCAGCAGCTGGCGCAGCGTGCGCGGCGAGGGCAGGTCGGAGTGCCTGGCCGCGGCGGGGAAGCTGCGCTCCGACAGGCGCTGAGCGGCCGCCGCGCACGCCTCCACCCACAGCGGGGACACCAGCTTGCAGGCTAACGCTCGGGCTTTGGCGCGAGTGGCTCGACAACCCGCTGAAGAAAAAAGAAGACCACGTATGACCCTGAAGCTCTGAGTTCATAAGATTGGTTATTTTGTACAAAACATTCGTACTATTACAATTGGGTATTTGACTACTATCTAAAAATTGATTTCTGACAAATGTCGCCTGCTGACTATGAGTGTCACGTACACATTTGCCAAGGTATAAGTCATTTGATCCCCGAATCACTTGGATTCCACAAACCCTTTTTTACACCAGCTCTAAGGCATCCTTACCGTCAGTCCAAACAAGATGTGTGACCAGAGGGCTCCACTCTATAACGACGGTAGCGCCCAACGCGGCTAGCGCACAGCGCAGCGGCAACGCGCGACCCTCGCCACCCACGTCGACCAGAGCCACCACACCTCGCAGCGCATCACTGGTTACTTGCATCATTCGTTGGCTACCCTGCAATGTTTATGTCAGTAATGAATATAACTGTAATACAGAAATAAAGCCCTTACTAATCTTAAAGCGCCTTTGTTTTCCAAAAGTAGGAGTGATTTTGAACTAAAATTTGTTTACTTTTTGTGTAAAAAATGGTGAAGCCGGCTCGCCAAGACTCGTGGGCCGTAGTGTACTCTACCTAATTCACAATTATTTTATTTTGAGAATAAAAAAATACTTTTCAATAAACAATGTCCGGAGGGGAGCAAGGTGCTCTGGTACATACCTGTGATGCCATTTCACTGCAGCATTAAAATAGATAAACACATTATTTATTGTAATGAAATGTACATAAATTATTGACAATTATCAAAACATTATTCATAACATGCTTTAAATTTTTTATTGATAATGAAGAGCCCGGGTAGGCCAAAAAGATGCTGGCGAGATGACATCATTCGCTTTTTGCCGGATTGGTGGGAAATGGCTCAAGACCGAGTGGCCTGGAGCAGGTTGGGGGAGACCTTTGCCCAGCAGTGGGACACCTAAAAGGTTACATAAAAAAAAAATGAAGAGCCGACTTGTACAGCCTAGATTAGTAAGGAGAAAATAAAATTGATGTCAGGCTCTCCGTCTAATAAGCAATTTTGAAATGCTTGTGACTTACTTAATATGATTGGTACTAGTAATCTGTCTTTACATCACACATGAATTTATTATATGTTTATTTAATCATTTAACTTCATAACTATATTAAAAAAAATTGTTAAGACAGTTCTTATTCAGCCTTGTTATTTTAGACATGTATTGTGTAGCAATAACCATTTTACAAGTCAAGAAATCAAGTATCATTTCACCAAAATATTTCAATTTCCAAAAAGAAGAAAAGCACATACTCTTGGACACATTAGGACACTCATACTTGAGATGTCTGTAAATGTTGCACTGTAGAATCAGAAAATCTTTTCTGATAAAAAAAAAAACAATGATCACAACACTAATTCAAAATATTCAAATATACTTAAAGTATTTCAATTTATATTTATTGAATTTTAATGCTGCTTGATCAAACTAAATCAACAACAAAAATGAAAAGTTAAAAATTATGTGGGTAGGTACGTATTATTTTTTTTCAATACCCCGTTTCTAAGGTACCTATCAACAAAATAATAATAAAAATATGCACTTATATAAATAGTTGATTACACATGTATGTAAAATAAAGACTGATTGCACAAGCATAGATTTTTGTTTCATACACTTTCATTTAGACAGCTGGATAACCTCCATGGTCAAGTGGCATACACACCGGTTTTCAAGGTGTCGCTAGCTTTGGGGTACTGGGTTCATTTCCCGGAAGGGTCAATGTAGGGAATAGAAAATATTTCTGGGTGCTTGTGGTACCTTTGTTGTCTCTGCTCTGATTTCATAACACAAGTGCTTTAGCTAGTTTGTTGTGCTAATGTATGTGATGCTGTCCACATTGATTATTATTTATTTATTACTGTTGATGTCACACACTATGATGACATTTAATATTATATTCTTGTATGTCTCAGTTTATATGACACTTTCATGCAAAAACCGCAGGAAGCTGCTTTTGAATAAGAATGGGAGATTTATTGAAATAAGATCACTATTCTATCTTACCTTTTTCTGACTAACAGCATTTTTCCTTTTGCTGGATACAAAGGGAGTGGTCCTACATTTAACTGGCTTTTTAACTTCTGTTTGAGCTCTTGATGTTGTAGCTGTGTCTATTTCTTTTAATGCTGACCATTCTTCCCTAAGACGGATTCTCTCTGCTATTGCTGAGCGGCGCTGGAATAGAATTAAATAGGAATTGAAACTATAATGAATGCACTCTAATTAATAATGTATTCCCAATACTGCTGTTTCGGCAGTTGTGGGATAGTTACAGGATGGAATTATTAATAATCTGTTTTGTTTACTGTTTTCTTAGGTGAATGGGTTTAAAGTATTTTTTTGGATAAACTTTCCTTTATGGGCCGTCGAGTTGGAGGTTCATTTTTTTTTTGTAGATAGCACTCATAATCAGAAGGCTTTTTACAAAGTTTTATATTGCGATTACTCACGGTTTACGAGATATAATTTTTTAAAGTTTCCAAATTATCACGCAATTTAGTTGGATTTAATGTCATGGTAGATGTCAAATTTGACGTTTTACGTTCCGTTGACGGTGGAGATGCGTTTCATTCAATTTTATCTTATTATGTCTTTTAATATAATTATATTTACACGTAGTAAATTAAAATTAAATTTATAAAAAATATGTAAATTTGATACGTAATTAATGTGCACTTAAAAACGCGCTTTACTATGCAATTACATTGATTTTTTTTACATAAAAATAAGGAATATTTTTTACACTGTGGAACGGAACGTGAAGCTTTTGTTGTGACATTCGTCCAAGAGCGAGCGAAGCGAGCTCGGAATTTTAGGGCACCCAGGAGGTGGCGGGGTCTAGTGAGCGAGCGAAGCGAGCGAACAGACCCCACCACCTCCTACGATAAGGCTAGTCAGTCCAAGAGCGAGCGAAGCGAGCTCGGAATTTTAGGGCACCCCGACTCGGTTGGTTTAGGTTAGAAGGAGGTGGCGGGGTCTAGTGAGCGAGCGAAGCGAGCGAACACAGACCCCACCACCTCCTTCGTGGTTATTTTTTTTATGACCACCCAGAAATTAGAGTTCAAATTGACGTAAATTAGTGTTTTAACCTAACCTAACCTCAAAACTTTAACCATGGATATCTCCATAATTATGGGGTTCCGCGGTGCGGGAATGGTACAGGGGGTAGCCCCTCCTCCCCCCTACCCCCTCCCCCCCCCTCCCGACCCTTAACTCGACGGCCCATAAAGGAAAGTTTTACCAAAATTGAGTGATAACATATAAAACATACATATTTTTCACGTTTTTGGATAATATCAAGACAATTACATGACATCACAAGACACAATAACCATACAATAACACAGCTGATACAGGTAAATAAATTGAGAGGTTCTTTTATTTTGGACTGTTTGAATAAATACTTTATGGTTATAAACACGTAAAGCAGGTTATAATATTATTTAAAGACACTTACCAGACCAGCTGCGTTTCTACTGTTTTCTTTATTCATTTTTAGTAAATGTCGCGACGAAAGACCACAACAATATCACAACCATAAAACAGATTTTTTTGTCAGTTTAAGTAAAGAGACGCATGCTTATTTCGTTAAAATCATATAAATTCAATTAAAGTCTATAAATTAAAAATTACAGTAAATAAATAATGAATACAAAAAATTATTCAAGTCGTGACAAGTTCTCAAAACGTCATTTTATTTACAAACTTGATGCCCTTGATGGCATGAAGTTCGTGTTCGCGAGATCGCGAGACTAGACTATACCACAGACTGCCACAGAGAAAGTAATCACCACAGACAAGTAATCACTACGTTAGAGACTACGAGACTACTCCTGCTACACTGTGCACAGACCACAGATGCTTCACTGTGAATGTGTAAGTCGCCAGTCGGTGTAAGTTCAGGGTTCGGCCTGTTCAGACTCATCAGACTGGAAAATGTTTTTTATTAGCTTTTGATTTTTTTTTCTTTCGAGTCTTTCGATTTCTTTTGGTCTTTTGAGTCTTTCGCTGAAATTTTATAAATGGATCATTGGTTTTTCATTTAATTTACATAAACATTCAGTCAGTAAGGTGTATTTTAAATGATACTAATATACTTATATATGCGTTTACTTTATTTAGAACAATAACAACCAAAAGTAAAATATTTTGCGATGTCAGCGGTCTCTCCTGTCTAGAAGTCATGATGCTTGATGACGCGCTTCTTCCATTCAGCTTCGACTTTCAGTATCTTGGTTTACTCCTTCAATGCGATGGCTAAATAGATAGGACAGTCAACACAAGGTGGATGAAATGGTGGCAGGTTAAGGTTACAATGTGTGACAACCGCATTTCCCCTAAGGCTTAAGGTGAAGACCACTGAGACCATGGTCAGACCGATTGTCTTGTATGGGTCTGAGTGTTAGGCCACAAATGGGAAGAGTGAAAAACAACTGCATGCAGTTGAGATGAGAATGTTAAGTGGAACATGTGGTGTTTCGCGAATGGAAAGAGTTAGGAATGAGTATTATAGAAGGTTATAAGAAGAAGATTGAAAATTGCACCAATAGCCGAAAACCTACGTGGAAACCGGATGTCATGGTATGGGTATGTGATGTGAAGGAGCGAGTATAATATTGTTAGGTTAGTGTCATCCACTTTCATGGTCAAAACTTCCACACACTTTATTATTTATTTATTTATACTCGACGACCAAAGAAACGATAGATGGATTGTGTGAAAGACGATATAGCTAGAAAGGATGTTACTTCTGAGATGACGTCACATAGAGAAGTATACTATGGAAGAAGAAAACATGAAATGAAATTGGCTTAAGGGCAGGATGATTAAGAATAACAAAAAATATCAATAGCACTCCGGCAGAGTATTACTCCGACATATACAATTTTAAGATAACATTAACATTTTAAGTTGTCCTAAACCAACCTTGTCTTAAAATTAAGAAGAAGACTGTACTTCAAACAGACTTTTTAAAGTAAATCCTTCTTTTAAAGGTTCAATGGCTAGTCCTAAATAAGGACTATAAACTGGTGCGCTTTCCGCTTCGCCTTTATTTTGTGCTAGTTGTGATGCCAGATACAAATTCGGTCCCATTTCGCCTCGAGGCTCTCCAATTTCTTCTAATTCATCTATATCATCTGTTGAAGGCCTTGTGTTCTGTAGCAATAACAAAATTTTATTAGAGTGCATATTCTCTTCGAATATTTTACAAGGGTGGGGATATTCTTCTTGATTTTCTATTTTAATTTGCTCTAAGATATCGTCTTTGGAGCTTTAACATCGTATTGGAAGGTCCTTACTTACCTCATTATTCCAAGTTACTTCAATACCAAATATAGGTTTTTCAGTATAAGCTTGATGCAGTGCCTTTAATTCAGTTAGTAAAGGGCGCAGTCTTTCTCGAGGATCCGCTCTGAATCCCAATACGTAGCCTCCAGAAGTTGGACGAACTACAAATACTAACGCTTCCCCGAATTTAGAGTCTTTGACTGCGATCTGAAATTGTAAAAAAAACTGCAGGCTAAAGGACTTTAATTATATGTTATAAGAACTAGCATGATCAGCACACCTATTCAGATACACTTGATTACGGCCCTACGGTTCTAAGATAATTTATCTATATAACTTATGACTTACACTTTCAATAGTGATGTACGGCATGGATACATTAAAAGCGTCATTAATGTCTGCGAACCAGACAACCCTGACGTTCGTGACTACCAAGGTGCCTAGGTTCCCGGAGTCGCTGGATAGATTCCAAATACTGTGTTCGCTTAGACATATCTGAAAGAAGCTGGCATGAATGTTGTTGCTGGATGTTTAATGAAATAGGATGAGAGGAGAAGACATATGTCCAATAATGACATAAGTGCTGCAGAATAATTGGATCAGTATTCGAATATTAAAATTATACCTACTTGTTCAAGTGGCAGCATTCTCAAATGCTTGTTGTGTATAATAGCTCCTCTTAATTTGAGGTCTCGGTACATCCGGGAGCCAGCGTAAGCTCTGCAAGTTAAAATGACCATTGAAATCGCCAAGTATTGCTTTCTGCTTACTTAATTTTCTACAACACTAATATACCTATCATAATTAATTTCAAACGTTCAGTACTCACTTAAACACTCCGGCAACAGATGTATAATGTCTTACGCAGTTTGGCGACAGATTTGTGAAAATAAATTCATATCTATTGGTTTTGTATGCTGCTAAAACGTTTAGAGCTTGCGTCGTTCCTCGAAGGCCAGAGTTCACCACTTTTGTGTTTGTTGATAATATACAATTGAGACCAATAGCTGGAAAAGAAAAGAAAAGTTATCGTAAATTAATATCTGTAAAACAAGGCTAATTGATGTAGGACCTAGCTTTATTCCTTGAGGAAAACTCAGTTATATAATAGCGCGTAGATAATTGATATATACGAAACACAGTTTTTTACTTTTGCTTGGGTCGATATTTTTAATTAAACCTATTTGATAACTTAGTAAATTTGCTAATCATTTAGCTTTTGATACCGAAACACATGTTCACACAGTCAAAGGCTTAAATGAATTCACAATAAACCTGAATTAACGTACGATTGGTTTATAATTGAAATACGCAATGCGAATGCAGTAATGGCAATTCTAATTTCATTCATTAACGATGCATCCTTTAGTACGCTTACTACTGAACCGCGATTACTAATTGATTTCCCTAAAATAGGTATTTTGGAATAATTGCTCAATAACTACTAATTGTAGATCTGTTTCAAAACTGTTTCATTGAAGAGAACGTTTACACTTATAACTTCACTCAGAGTGAGTGAATCTATAAGTGTTTTAGGTAAGTTTTAAATTTTATAAGTATTTTAGGTAGAAAATGAACATACTAACATAAGCTGTAGGCCTTGGGGGTAAGTGTAAGCCAGTGTGACCAATACTAAAGGTTCCTTAGATGGCTGACCATTTGTAAACATACAAGTATCTGTATCTCAGAAAGTAGGTTCTGCCGTTGGTCCCAACTGTTATACTTACGTTGATCTTTGGACAGTTTACAGCTGTTAAGTCTCCAGAGAGCCAGTCATTATACGAGACATTATTAGAAAAATGAGTGGTGAAATACGGTAATCGGCTGAATCCGCGGGACTGGAAGCAGACTTTAGGGTCCATTTTTTATATATTCTAGTCTGCTTTTCTGGGTTCTGATATTTTGGGATAAAATTATGCAGAATAATTTAATATACTAACACAAGTTAATCCTAGGAGAAGCCATTGAATGCCATATGATCCTCAAGTTGGTGACTACCATACGACCTTTTGTTCCACTGTTGCCTTTTGTGTCTTCTATGGGTTCGATCCTGTCGAATATCTTCTCTCCAGGCCTTAATCTTAAATATCTGGAATATAATACGGTAAGTAAATCAGTATTGAATTTGTTTAACATCTGTATATATAAAACAAAGTCGGGTTTGTTACAACACTTATAACTCGAGAACGGGTGCACCGATTTTCATGATCCTTGATTTCTTGAATTCGTCTCTATCCCGAATAGCAGAATAAACATTAATAACTATGGAAAATTTACTGTAAAAATGAAATTTACGGGAACGGGGAAAACTTACGTGGGTGAAACCGCGGGGCACAGCTAGTTTATCATATTTTTGAAACTTATACTTAAATACTTATTATCATGAAATAGGTAAGATGACCTTTGGCGCAATTTCTTGCAATGTAAACTAAAAAAAACTTATAAAAGTTAAGAAATCTTAACATTTAAATTTTTGGTATCAAGATATTATTTATGCATATTATGTAATATTTAAAATAGAACTTGATATTTATCTATGTATTTAATAAACTTACGCAAAAGGTAAGTCGAATAGGACTTCTCTGTCTTCCCAAACTGCCCCAGTTTTGGTCTTCGACATTTTTAGTAAAACAAAACACTACTAATTTTCGTCACCGATTTTGTTATGCTCACCGTTGCCATAGCAACCTAACAAGTATTGTTTATGACGCCTGCTTATAGATAAGCCTATTATTTTTAATAGAGCCTTTATAAAGCTGGTTAATTTAAATTTTGTGTACGATGTACTTTGGCTAGTTTATTGCATATTTTGTTACTTTTTGAAACGATTTACGATTACACGTCAAGAACGACAAAAATATGGCTAAGCTCCTAATATTTTGAAGTGACGACTTTATTTTACAGAGTGAAGGGTGTGTGAGATCCCGAAAACCTCAATCTTTTAAGATGTAAGGTAATACAATTACTTAGGTAAAAATTAATAGTTTTAATTATAGATCAAAAGAGTTTACGAACATAAAATTACTATGCACAGCCTGTTAGAATAACCTTTTGCATTATAAATGTGTTTGTACTAAAGAAGTTTAATAAAAAAGATTCAGTTGTTTATGCCATTTATTTCATGGGAGTCATGGCATAATTTTAAATTGTAGGTACTGGCACATTATAAGTATCTATCAAGGATTTGTGAAGGACCAGTCCGAACTGTTATGAAATTTCGCTGTTTATGAACTAATTCGATAGATGTCACTACTAATTACTAAACCCAGCCATTTTGACAGGTGACCTTAATCAAGATGGCGTTTTAAGTTCGTTATTTGAAAACTGTCGTTGAGTTTAAAAGCTGTTGAGTGCTAGGGACATTATTATTGACACTAATCATCTTAAAAGGTTTTCAAAATGTTATAGGATTGGTTGTCGCATAAATAATTGCGCGAAATGTTTAGTTACGCACTTTTGAATTCTAATCTCTGATCCTTCATTTCGTTGAATAATTTATGTAAGTAATGATAGTAAAATTGGCTTGCTTGCTCAATTTCTTCTAGACAATTCTATAAAACTTAACCTAACCTAACAATGCATGAAGAACGTTGTAGAAGTAGTTCTTACTATTCATTTATTTAATACTTTATACTCTGTTGACAGACATTATCTACCAGTCGACCTTAGGACGATGCAGCGACAGGAAAGTGGTAGAAGCACCGAGTATTTGTCTCTAACGTGCCTTTAATAAAAAGACAATAAAGAATTGAGTATTGAGTAATAAGCTCCTAACCTTTAGATATTTGATGGCGCATATAGGTATTAATAGCAAACTTTTATTGAAATAGAAAATTCAAAATAATATTTAGACTTTAGTACCTAACGGAGTCCCTAATGATAGTCAAAATATTCGATTGAGAATTTAAGTCAACACTTGTATTATTCAAGGCAGAATAACATCCAAATGTATCCAAGCAATTTTGCTTCCATCATCCTTACCCCGAAATACTTAAACGCTAATTAATTTAAACACGTTCTTGAATATCTATCTGTCGCGTCTTCACAACTTAAAGTGACAGAGACAGCATGAGACTTAACGGCGGCTTCAAACTGTTTGACGTTTCAGTCTTCGGCCATTAGTCTCATAAATGTCGTTAAAATCCAAAGGTTCAGGTATAAAAGACAATAAAAGTGTATAAAAAGTAAAGTTATGCCGTACTAAAGTAAATTGCAATTTACCGCCTATTCCGAACTCGCAAAACACACAACATCAATCAAGAAACACAAATAAACTCTGTTCTTAAAGTTTTGCTTATTCAATCTACGCTTAAGAATATATTTATACAACGTTCTACCTGCTTTCTAACTGTAGGTACTTGGTATAGAGGAGTGTATACATGAAATTGAAAGCCGAGAAAACTGTAATCACTGGCCCCGATTTTGCTAAACACGTACAGACTAAACTAATCTTAGTCCATCGGTATATTTTTCACTTGTGCATATTTAGGCCATCGGTATCTTTTTCACTTGTGCATACTTAGAAAGGACAGACGAAAATTAGAACTGTCAATTTTTGTAACTGTAACTGTAAAATTGTAATTGCAAAATTTAATTGTAATTGTAACTGTAAATCTGTCAAATTTTAGAACTGTCAAAATTGGCGACAAGTAAAAACGAGTGCATAAAAATACTTCTAAGCTTGTTGTTATATGAAACCATTCTTTTTTCACGCTTTATTTAGTAAAATACAGCAACGATTTAATTTAGCTTGCGTACGGAGGAATCAGCACCTTGTACCCATTTTCTTTACTCGTTTGTACAACGCACCTTAATTTTTATGGATGATGTGAGAAAGTGAGCATATAGGTAATTAACCTGTGTGTTTCTTTTTATGCGGCATGAAATGCTCCTTCTTGTCTCAGCTTTCGTTTCATTAATAAAACGATATTCAGCTCGAAACAGTGATACTGGAGAGCCAACTTAAATTGGGATAAAGGTAGTCCGAAAAAGGCTTTGAATATCAGAGGGGTTATTGGGTATCTCTAGTTGACAACCCAAGCGATTTTAAACAACAAATTTAATATCGGCTTACGTCCGGTGGACGGTGACCGACTGACTACGTTGTAGTAGATCTAGTTGGTCATAAACGCGAAATTTGCGCGTCCACGTTTTTTTTGGCAAGCTGTTATTGTACCCCGAAAATAATTTTATCATATTTTTATCATCCTCTTAAAAATATTATTATCACCCATTATTATCTTCACATTTAATTCCGATTCTATATCAGTCGTTTTACGGGTGGGTAAGAATTAAATTTTATCATATATCCGACCCCCTGCTACGGGTCGTAAACTTATCGTTATAACCAACTTTTACACTTTAAATGTGGAGGGAGAGTGAAGGTTAATTTCGACAGCTTTTTACGGCAACAGAAAACTCAGGAATATTAAAATTGCAAGAAGCTAAACTAAATACAGTTATTTTCTGTATGAAGACCATACAAGAAACACAAGACGGAAATTTAAGAAAATCTAAACATGTTCATATATGTGTTAGCATTAACGTTTAATAATAAAAGTTACTGTAGATACCTATTATATTGGTGAGCACTTCAGCAATTGTGAAGAAATCTCATTAACAATTCACAAAATCTATATATATAAAACTCTTCCGTTACTGACTGACTGACTGACTGACAGACAACGCACAGCCGAAACTACTGATCGTAAAGAGCTGAAATTTGGCATGTGTGTTTGTTGGAAGGAGTAGGCTACCACTAAGAGAGGATTTTTGGAAATTCCCCCCCAAAGGGGAGAAAAGGGTGGTAAATGACAGACAACGCACAGCCGAAACTACTGATCGTAAAGAGCTGAAATTTGGCATGTGTGTTTGTTGGAAGGAGTAGGCTACCACTAAGAGAGGATTTTTGGAAATTCCCCCCCAAAGGGGAGAAAAGGGTGGTAAATGACAGACAACGCACAGCCGAAACTACTGATCGTAAAGAGCTGAAATTTGGCATGTGTGTTTGTTGGAAGGAGTAGGCTACCACTAAGAGAGGGTTTTTGGAAATTCCCCCCCAAAGGGGAGAAAAGGGTGGTAAATGACAGACAACGCACAGCCGAAACTACTGATCGTAAAGAGCTGAAATTTGGCATGTGTGTTTGTTGGAAGGAGTAGGCTACCACTAAGAGAGGGTTTTTGGAAATTCCCCCCCAAAGGGGAGAAAAGGGTGGTAAATGACAGACAACGCACAGCCGAAACTACTGATCGTAAAGAGCTGAAATTTGGCATGTGTGTTTGTTGGAAGGAGTAGGCTACCACTAAGAGAGGATTTTTGGAAATTCCCCCCCAAAGGGGAGAAAAGGGTGGTAAATGACAGACAACGCACAGCCGAAACTACTGATCGTAACGAGCTGAAATTTGGCATGTGTGTTTGTTGGAAGGAGTAAGCTACCACTAAGAGAGGATAATTGGAAATTCCCCCCCAAAGGGGAGAAAAGGGTGGTAAATGACAGACAACGCACAGCCGAAACTACTGATCGTAAAGAGCTGAAATTTGGCATGTGTGTTTGTTGGGAGGAGTAGGCTACCACTAAGAGAGGATTATTGGAAATTCCCCCCCAAAGGGGAGAAAAGGGTAGTAAATGACAGACAACGCACAGCCGAAACTACTGATCGTAAAGAGCTGAAATTTGGCATGTGTGTTTGTTGGGAGGAGTAGGCTACCACTAAGAGAGGATTTTTGGAAATTCCCCCCCAAAGGGGAGAAAAGGGTGGTAAATTGAAAATGTTTATTTCTCAATGGATTCACTTAAATCTTTGTATGTAGGTTCCACCAGTGAAGCAAGTGAGCATAGCATATGTATAAGTGAACATAGCATTTTTTAGACCATGATTTCATGGAGACATATTTCTAATATAATAAAAATTTGATTTTTTTAATGTTTGTTTACACATGTAATCGATAGACCATGGAACAGGCGATAACTAAGTGAAAAACCCAAATTCTGACGGAAGTCATTACTCCACGCGGACGAAGTCGCGAGCAAAAGCTAGTAATAAATATTTTGATCACGACCTTCCTGAAAAACACACCCATAACGATAATTAGAATCACAACCAAAATTTCCCCAGTAATATTCATATTATTATAATAAAAATTTTCATAAGCTCCCTCTTCAATTATATCCCTAAAAACTGGGAAATCATTTCACAAAAGCAAAAGCTATTAAGGTCTAAATTACTTAATACGATGATTATGTTCTTTGCAAAACTTGCTGGCGACCGATTTGGTCCTTATGACCTCGACTGAAAGGACCATTATTCAAAAAACATTGTTTCTTGATAATTTTGTGAACGTCTCTTAATTGTCTCTTATAATTAAGTAGAAGTCTCGAAGTAGGTGAACTTAAGGTCCCAGATGCGTAAAATTGTCTAATTATAAAAAGTATTAAAGACAATTTGGGTTCATCCAAAATTTGACTTTGGCATTCCTTGAGTGTTCCAATGTTATTAAGAATGTGCCACACCATTAAAGAGATTAGAACATTTAAAAGAAAATAAACTCGTAGTTTATTTTGAACGTTTTGATAGCGATTACGATTTTTGTTATGGCTTTTTTATTTGTATAATGACTTATATTATCATCTCCTGTTTATTAACTCAGCGGCCTCAGATAAAACTGAAAAGTGAATTTTTTAATTGAATCGAATGAAGAGCATTGGTAACTAACAAAATAGGGAAATCTAATTCAATAGTTGTTAAAACACTACGAATCCTTTTTCTGTATATGAAAATAGGCATGTGCTCAGCAGTGCGACATTTCATCTTCAACTCAGCCTATTGCGGTCCACTGCTGAACGTAGGCTTCTCCCAAGTTGCACCTTAACCCCCGGACCTCCGCCTTCCACACCCAGTCCGACCCAGCTACCTTTTCAGGTGATCGGTCCATTTGGCATCGGTCCATATGGTACTCAATCATGGGGTGTTTGTTGCCCTAGTCACCACGCTGGGTAAACATGTTGGTGACAGCAGTTTTGCATTCGTTCTTTGGATGAACCTGCTGCCCATTCTCCTTGTTTCTATGTTCCTTACGACACCTATGGGTAAAGCAGGGATTTTATTCTAAGCTGCGACCCCACGTCGTTTTAAATGGCACATTTTTAGGCCGGTATTATTATTATAATTAGGTGGTTGAAAAAGGATGGAGGATTTTTTTGCAATTTTCGATTTTTATGTAAGATTGCTATTGTTTAATCTCAAAACTCACAGAGTAAGCACTACTGAATCGAGTGAATAGCTAAGTAGCAAACGTTTCATTCAAAATAAAAGGAGTTTCAAAGAGGCAACCCTTTCAACAATAACTGCGGTACAGTATTACAGGTAGAACGAGCCCATTTACATTTACAATACGACCTAAACCTCTTACTAAAAGAAAATATCCCTAAAGCTGCGTACATTCGCACATTTAGCTGTAGTCAAAACACAGCTTTACAACAAACTTTGATTTCACTTCAAAACTAAGTGGGTTCCGAGAAATATCGCGTGGGGGTCGATCGAGGTTCGGGGGAGAGGAGGCCTCTCCTTATTTTCACTTTTCCCCGTTTATTGCCACAATAAATAACATTAGGTTTATGACGCGTGTATAAAATACCCTGTTCGGGGCGTGCGAGTCTGAATTTTTAATTTGTACCTTTATACTTTTGTTTTCAGAGGTGGTTGTGTAAGGCTTGGGTGAAGGTATTCATTATTTTCGTTGATGGCTTAGTTCCGTGTCTGATTGCGTACGTTGAGTTGTTGCTGCGACCATTAGCAACGGTTGTCGACACTAAATAATTTATTTCCACTTTTTGTTTTCGCTTTAACGATTTTAGCTGTTTCAGTGCATGCATCAAGAATATTTAAAGAGTACATTTAACCTGTATTTTCATTGTTTAAGCTAACTTATGCATTTACTTTTTAAAGCTTTTGATCAGGGTACATTATATTATTAAGATATTATAAAAAATACATCGAAAACTTGAGATATTTAAATATAACATAATGTACCTATATTTCATATGTAGGTAATTACTTACTCAGATAACTACCTAATATTTTAGTTTCCGCCTACTAATTGTACAATAACATTAGCTCTAAGATTTTTTCAACGCAAAGTGAATTTAATTATTAACAGCGGAGGCTAGTAAAGAGGGACGCAGGTAAATGCCTCTTACGTTCGTAAGTGCTTGTTGTAGGGTCACACGCTACCGAGAGGCAATAAGAGGCGGTAAGACGTACACTGGGGCTCAAGAAAAGAAAGTTTACATTACTACTACCTACTGTTTTTATTTTTAAGGCTTATGAAGTACTGTAGTGATGTGGCCAAGAGGATTTTTTGTGTGTAATGTTAAGAATGAATCACAGTAACAGCATCAAGCTTATGTTTAGTTACGTCGTCACTTTTTAGACCACTGCATTTGCTTTTGACCAAAATAATGTTAAAAGTTAAGCCATAATTTTTATTAGTTTCAATAGTGTATTTTTGCTATGAATCCTGATGCATATGTCTTTAGCAGTTACATCTATAGCGTTAATAATTTAGCTCATCAATAAAAAATTATTAGTTTAAACTTTATCATTCGAACTTACTTTTTTACTACCAGTTTATAATATTGGCCTATAAATGCTCCGCTGCTAGGCACATGCCTCTTCCCTTATAGAGAGGGAGTGAGCATTGATTACCACGCTTGCAGTCGTTGTGGCCTAACCGACCAATGAAAGGATTCGTGTGCTGTGGTTGCAGGTTCGAACTCTGGCAAGGTCCAATGTGACTCCATCAATGTTATATGTATATCTATACTAATATTATAAAGCTGAAGAGTTTGTTTGTTTGAACGCGCTTATCAAAGGAACTAATGGTCCGATTTGAAAAATTATTTCACTGTTAGATAGCCCACTTACTGAGTAAGGCTATAGGCTATAATTTGCAGTAACCGAAGCCCACGCAAGCGAAGCCGCGAGCAACAGCTAGTTCTTAATAAGACAATTCTAAGACACCATTGACAAACGGTGAAGGAAAAAATTATTTGCTCGAGGAAAACTTTCAAAAAGAAACAGAACATCCCAAATATCATATTGTCGCAGTATACTTTTATCCTAAAACATAATAGGTACCGTGGGCGGCACCATTGGCCCCGTGGACTCAAGCTTAAACGTTTATAGCCAAACTGTCACTGAAATTGTTAATTATTTTCGCGGGATCTACTTATAATCCCCATTCGGATCGGCTAATGGCATTAGGAAGCTCGATAAGAAATTATCTTGGATGTGAGTTTAGAAATATTGGTCCTTCGATCCGAAGATTTGGGATTTTGGTCCTTTGTGAGTGGACTTTAAACTCTTGAAAATAGTCAAACAATGAACGGTTTGGAATTTAATTTTGCGATATGCACAAAGTATACGATTAATAATTTAAAAGTCTAGATAGATAAGGAATCGACGATTCGATCGGAAGAGAAACGTAATTCGCTTTAAGTTGGATGTACTTAATACTCTACGTTCTTATAAATAGGCACTATCACACTAGCACATCATGATCATCGTATCTACATATAAGGTATCCTAAAACAGGCAGTAACGACTGAATACAACACAAAACACAATGTTGTCATACAATACCAATCTGCAGGCAATGATTTAATAGTCCCGGTCTTAAAACTCTTTAAAGCCCTTTCAACGATGGACTAGTTGAAATGTCAAAGGCAGTTTATCATCCAAATGAAAACTATACAAACATTAATCTCACCGTCTTTTTCCCTCGCCATCTCATTCCGATTCCAACAATATCACAAGTTCACCTATAAGATCATAATTTAAAAAAAACTCGAAGTTAACCCTCCCCTCTGTGGGGGAAGTTAAACAAGTTGCCCGGCCAGATGGCGTTCAGCTATTCAAATTTTCTTGTTTTATTAAAAAAAAGTTCACACTTGACCCCGAAACCATTTTAAGTCAAGTTCTTTAAGCACCTTCTTAGTAATGTTTCGAGGTAATTGTATTTTAATGGTTACGATTTTAAGAGAAATTGCTTCTTTAGAGTCTTAAAATTTGTGTCAATCTCAACGTTTATAGGAAGATAAATTTTATGTTTTATGGATGGAGAGAAGCTGAAATGTACGAACGTTGTAAATATGGAATTGGAAATAAATATATTTTATATTTATTTCCAATTCCGTATTATTTATCGATTCTTGTGTCTTATACTGTAGCGGCCATAAGTAACCGTAAGCTCAACATATATTTATCTCATTTTCATTCACAAAATTGCTATACTTACTGGACATAAAAAAATAAGTGTAATATTTCAAATCTTGACGAATATCAGCCTCAACTGGTTCTTTGTTTAGTTTTTTAGCAACGACAAAATAAATTATCATTTGGGGTCTTAAGACACAATCGTCGCAGAGTGGGTTGGGTCGGGACCAACAAAAATATGGATCCCTTTGTTTTAAGAAATTAAAAGGTGTGTTTGAATTATTTTTCCTTTTTGAAGTTATTAACGAGTAGGGTTGTCTGCTTAATTTTTTTTGTTGGATATACATATAGCTTCATTAAAAACAATTTTCTAGATTATTTTAATGACTGAACCCGTTTTTAGAAAAATAATCAAATCACATTCACAAAGAACACCTAGACTGGGACAAATATTATAAGAATAAGAAATAAGAAATTTTATTTGCTCGAAACATGGTATGGTATTACAAGATGTTACAGTAGGTATAAGTGTTTCACATGTCTCGCCGTTTTACCGGCATGCAAATTTTATATGACACATCATTCTGTGAAGTTATAATTTAAAATATATTTATTATTTATTACTTAACAAAGTATCTAATAGAAGCATATTTGACAAACAAAATAAATAGATTTGAATAAATGCAATTATACACCATTTTTTTTTTACAACTAACTCTCCATATTTATTGTAGTACATTGTAGTACATGACATCTCAAACAGGTGTAATCTATGTGCGTATCGAAAGCAATTTGCCCCAAAGTTACTCGGTAAACTAATTATACAGTTCAGTCAAAAATTTAATAAAAACAAGAAAATATTTTTATTTGCCAACACGTCCCTGGTACCTTTTAGTGGTGCCTAAGATAGTTAATAACACAGACACTTTTTATATCTTAAGTAAAATATAATTGTCACCAATTTATAAAAGATCACCCTTATAATTATGTTAATTAAAGATTTTACAGTACTGCAAGCTAAGCTATAAAGACCTTCTATAAAGACGCTCATGATATAATCTCAAGGTATCCCAAACCATAATGATTACCATAGTTACAGGCGAAAAGTATTTCCAAGATAATATTATGGTTATTTGAGTTTTAAAAGATTACGATTGTTAAAACTCGTATCGATGTTTAAACTCACCGTTTTTAAACAATAAAATGTACTCGTATTTCTGCTAGACCTGTGCGATCACCAATGACTGGCTGGGACTCAAAGTGGGGTCCTAAAACATGAGCATATCGTATAGCTTTCACTATCCCACAAGCACAACAACACCGCGTCCGTCTCCATTCTTTTTCTCGTTTACATAAGAAATATGACGTCATTTAAATTTTTTATTTGTTCATTCATTTTGGCAAGTGAATAAGTAATGTAGCGGCAACATTAATATTTGCCTCTGTTATAAACCAAATGCCGAAGCGGCTCAGTGGTTTCAGAAACGGAATCATGAACACAATATTTCGTGAGGAAAATATAAAATTTTATGACTTAGACATTGGGGTAGTTAGTTATTTAATCAGTGACCTAGTGCCTTAGATACTTCGATTTAGAAACTTATTTGTGACTCGAAAGACACGTTATCTTTGACAGTTGTCAAGATCTCTATCATATCAAAGAGATAAGAATTACATACACTGGAAGTGAACAGGACACTGGCAGAAGTTGCTGACAATCTCAGTCGATAGCCATGACTGTTAAACTGTATTACCGACGCAAAAAGAAGTTTAATATAAATTTGACGTGATCTTTGACTCCTCTTAGATCCTAAACGAATTAACTTTTACCAAGGATACTGTTTAACCTCCGACGCAAAAAAGACCAATAAATATTAGATAAAGAGAATTATTATGATAAGCACCATGTAAAATATTGGTATTCATTCAGCTAATTCTTGTGAGGCTAGAAGGTTCTTATTAGGTACATAGCTTATGATAAAGCTCAAAAACTCATTCAGTCATTTACTCATTCAATCATTAACGATGAGTCTGAAGTCAGTCTAGCGTATCTTACGTGCATTTATTTAAACTATACAGGATTATTTTTTTATGTAGTGCGTATATTCAATGAGGTAATCAGGTGCATAAAACTGAACAACTTTTCCAAAGAAACATACATATGTCGAAATCTTAAAATTGAAAATCAACTTTTTATGCAAACATAAGTCACGTGACCTGTCACTTGGTTTGAAAATTTTCATAAAAAATAATCCTGTAAATCTACACATTTGTTTCATTTATTCTTATAAATACCCATATTCATAAGAATAAGTTTTTATTCGCCTTAAGTACCTACTAATTTGTATAAAAATCACAAAAAAAAACCTGTTACCTGTTTCATGGTTCACATTTTGCGTAATTTCTATACGTCTAAACCTTTTTTTCTAAAGCAGGCTATATAAAAGTGTTTTCAAACCACAAATACCTCTACAAAATAAAGATCCACCTTACATTATAAATCTACCTGCACGCTTTAGCTTTCCTACACAAAGGCAAACAAAGGCAGTATGTAGCATACTGAATAGTCAATGTACTCGGAAGTTACCTGAATTTCAGCAAGAATAATCAATTAGATGAATACATCTGCCGACAAAAGTTGCCTATGAGTAACTACGTAAACTGTTTGGGTAAACTGTATTCATAGTCGGGTCTTAACCCTTTGTTTAAAATAATGTATTAATTCCTAAATTTCATACTAGGTATGCGAGACCTGTTAAGGTTTTATTTTTCGCCACATTTAAGGTTTTATGTTTTTTACAGCATTCATGAACGATAAGATTATTTTTTAGATGTTAAACTTGAATTAGAAAAATAAGTAGATTATAAACGCAGTTATTGTTACTTTTGAAATATTTAATATTTCACAACTAAAAATGAATAAAATACTGGATTCTTTTAAAACTTAAGAAGTCTTCAGAAAACAGGAAAAATCCCACAGACATCTGTTGAGTGATGTCTGTGTTCCTGCCTTAAATTAGTCTGACTTAAGTTCTGTTTTCTACGCACGAACTCTTTAAATAACAAGAACTTTATCAATAAACACCAATAATAGTTACAAAGTAATACAAAAAATACTTAAAACAAATTAAAAAATAGAATCGTATTTTTCCCACAAACGATTATTTCTTTAGATGCGTCTAGACTATAGATTCGGTAACGTTTAAAGCTTCCACGGGTTTCCGACAGATGGCGGGGCGTGATTGATGAGCGCGAACTTAATTATAATACTTAGCCAGGTTTATTCTTAAAATCTCTTTCTAACCGACTCCACAACTTTCCGACGTTTAAACTTAGACAATAAACTTGAATGGATGTTGATTCTCTGATGGTCTGTCGTTTTTAACCAAGGGTTGCTCGTTAAGGTATATTTTTAATCTTTTATACAAGAAAGTGGAGATGCTATGTTTTTTTTTCGGTAACTTCAATTTGAGATTCCAAACCGATTTTGGTTATGTTATTTTGTTTCAAAGGGTATATTTAATCAAGTGACCTTAGTTATTAAAAAACCTATAACAAAAAAAATTGACACAAACTAATATATTATTTAGTTATCTTGTTTGTACATTTTATAATAGATATTGTAATACAATTGTAGTATGATTTGGTCCGTAAATATAAAATAACGTAAAAAAAACAAAGGAATACTAAATTTTTTTACGAAAAATATTTGATTATGTTAAATATATTGTGTAGGTATGTTAACTTTAACATTCATTATAATTTCTAAAAAAAAAAAACATAACTCGCACAACAAAAATGTTAAATTAATGTATTTTTTATACAATAATTGAACCAATAATATTGTGGAATGATAATACAAAATGGTTGCCGCATTAAACAAATGATGTACAGACGGCATTCAGAATTGTAATCTCTCATATCTCTATTATAAAAGCCCACGTCACTCACTGACTCACTGACTCACTGATTCTGGAACGCTCGCACACTATGATAATTTTTAAAGAAAGAACACATAACAAAGAGTTTATCATAAAAAAGTTTCAAAAACAATATTTTCGCGAAACGTCAATGACTGAAGAAAAGTATTAAGTTTTGTTATGATTCAATCAATGTATAATACTTTACGCGCGAGCGAAGCCGCGGGCAACAGCTAGTCGAGAATAACAGGTCAAATGGATTGGCTTCAAATGTGCATAGTGATGTGACATGATAAAAACTGTAGATGTTTTGAAATATTCAAAACTAACTTTATTTTACTGACAAAAACTATGATGGCAAAAATAATATGCTAAACAAATGTGGATGTGCTTTATTACAACTTGATCTACTTCTACTTCTAATATATGCATCCCATGCGTAATTTTCTTAATATGCGGATATTCATTGAAATGGTGATCACCAAGTAACCAATATCGAACTAAATATTTTAAGAAATAAGGATTGTAAAAAATTACAATGTGATTTATTTTTCGAACTACTAATAATAAAAAAGGTTAGAACTAAACATCTTCCCATCAATAAATTTCATCGACACTTTCCCATCACTAGTAGTGATACAGCTCTACTACGCAATTTGTCTTCGTTGACAAATATTTAAATGTTCAGCAATATATCGATCATTTGCCCCAGAGATATGGGCTGAGAAACAAATGAAATATTTTATCTAGGGACTAAACTAGGCTGAAAAAAATGGCAGAAACAGATCTAAATCGTTATGGTGCGCTTACACGGCCAAATTTGAGCAATTAATAATAAAAATATGAATGTTGAATGTGGAGTAACATTGCTGGGAATTGTGGTAAATTGCCTGATGTAGTTTTATAATCATATTTTTTGGTTTATTTTTAGTATGAAGAAATTTAAATTGCTCGTGTAAGCGCACCTTTAGGCTTTGAATAATTTATTATATTGAATGATTGTACGTGGATGTATATTCTTTTTTAGATTTAAAAGAAACGTTGAAGTGCTTTCCATTTTTTTAAGGATTGGGGAATTGGATTACAAAATTGATAACGACGACTTTGAAATCTTTTTCGCTTATAGTAGTATTCTAAATATCGATTATACTATCGATTTAGTGGTCGACTGCATATTAGGGACTAAACTGACACACGAAAATATTTGCATGAAAAAACATTAAGGATTTCTCATATCTATACTTAATTATCCTAATCTTTAGACCTACAAGTCGGATTAAAATGAATATCCTGTGTGTATGATTTAAGAAATAGTAGGTACTACCTACTACTTTTAGTTAGTGTTCTTTGTGCATGTGATTTGAATGTTTGTGAAACCCCCGCGACACAAGGATTAAGTGCGTGCCTCCGTCGTTTTTTTTTTTAAATATGTAAAGGTATTCGGTGTGCGCAAAACATGAAAAATGCACGATACTATAAGATGTGTATGACCGCTATTTATATTACATGCATATAAGGTCACAACCAAAAGATGACTGAGGTTTATTTTTGTATTAAAAAAAAAATTGTATGGGTAGTTTGCTCATAAAAAATATTTTTTATGGAGTACTATGATGGTAGGAGTGGTGGTGAGTTTTCGAGACACAACGGTGCCATTTCAAAAATCATTTTCTGAATTTTATGTAATAAATATCGAAATACATCTCAAAAATTAGATATAGAAATTGAACTTAATTCCCCAGTCGCCACTAGAGCGATCGTCTAACATTACAGGTGCAATAAAATATTTTATAGAAGTCGATTTATTTAAAATATGTCTATAAAAACGAATTTCATATCTACACGAGCTCTGCCCCGTAGTTTCGCTCGCCTTAATCTTCTCTCGCGGTAAGTAACGCCGCTTTTCAATGGCCTATATACCTTCCACGAGAATTGGTCTTTGCACAAGATTTTTTCAAATCCAAAATAGGATTAGACAGAATACAAAATGGGATTGGCACCTTATTTTTAGCCAGACTGACTGGAAGTATCTACTGAATTGCATATCGAACCGTACAGCAGTTTTGGGAACTTAAATTTAACTTAAAAGATTTTAGAAAGATAGAAATTATATAATATAGTAGCTGTAGCCCGCGACTATGCCCGCGTGGGTGTAGCCTATGTCCTTTTTCAGACTCAAGACTGTCCCTGTAAAAAAATTCATTTAAATCGATTCAGTAGTTCAGGCGTGATTAAGTTCAGTACACACACACGTACAGACAGAGCTACTTTCACATTTATAATATTAAGTAAGGTTTATTATTTCAATAATAGTCTTGAAAATCTCATTACATGAAAATCTACATACCGCAAACTTCGAGGCACATCTGACAACATTTCAAAAGCTATCAAATACTCCCATCTTATTAGATCCCAGTTAAAAACTCGATATAAACATGAGTAAGGCGACATGTTTTCATGAGGACCACAATTCGGTGATGGTCCAAATAACGCTGGTATAAAACGTAAGGGCCCGTCTGTGTCCCGAGGGCGGCTGATGCCATTAATGTGTGGGGACACCATGTCGTAACTGGTTTTGGGATATGACGAGTTTCAGCTACGAAAAAATATTTAGATTTTTTTATTTGAATCATAATTAAAAAAAACACACCGTGAAAACCTAAAAAATATACTATTTTTATTTAGATTGATTTTATTTACCTTCTTTAACTTTGTTTTGCCTAAACTGAGAGATCGCTTGAAGAACTTACTTCAGATAACAAGGAATGTCTCCAATAAGCTAGAAAAAAAGTGAGCTCAATCTCTTTTCTGTATGTATGGCAGTACACTTACGTATGAGGTTCTACTAAAAATAATGCGACAAATAGGTTTGAGGTCGAAAAGTTACACATTAAATCAATTTATTAAGCCTTTAAAGGTGTTCATTTCTTCTTGAGTACTCCAGTACCTTTTTGTAGTCAATTGTTTTTTTTATTAAAACCAGGAATGTCCTAAAAAATTCAGAATTATGGTCGCAATATTTATGGGCCACAAATCCTAAGATATCCCGTATCTTATACACCTATCAATGGATTATAAGACGGGCTTGCTCGATATATTTCTAACGTACGATCTTCAAAAACCCTTAATGTTGCGAATGGATAGGCATCCGAGAGTACAATTCAGTTTTATTAATGTCTAGCCAATGAAAGGGTTTGTGGTTAGGATTTTGATCATTGATATGATGTTAGGCAACCTTGGTGCGGCCGGGTTTTGGATTGGATGGATTTTTTACCGATGTATGTAATGTATTCTGCCTAGTTAAGGGTTACTTCGCCAGGTTGTGTGACGATTTTTGCGGTTCAAGTACACGGGATCCACTAGATCCTCAACATCTGGGAGTAGACGGGGATCGTGCATCGAAAATGAATGCATATTAACTGTTCCGCCCCGCAAAAGATATGGATAGATACCAGCAGCTGATGATGACTGTGTATGAAAAGGAAAAAAAAACCGTCCCTTAGATTAATATTAGATTAATAAAAAAAGATTTATTCAATAATCAATAAAGAATTAGAAAGTTCAAAATTGTATGTACCTAGGCGTGACGTCACGCGTCATTTTCGTTCACTGAATCTTCGTAATTTCTTGTTTCAAAAGAAAAAAATACGAGTCATATAATTTTTATTATTGTTACGAAAAGCGACTGACATGAGAAAAAAAAATAGTCATCAGCTCATCATTCCTATTAGTGGACAAGCAACGTACCTATGGTATCAGATTCTACTTTCTTTCTACTTTGTTCCATGAAAGTCGTAGAACAAGTAATAAGATGTTAGTTCTACTCCTGCGATGTTGCATTTGTTTTACAAAAACGGTTTATAATTTTGAATTATAAACGGTTACATAAACCAATAAAATTAAAATAATTTCATTTTAATATTTTTAATATTACAGGTTGAGTAGCAGATACTCTATGATATAAACAAGATAACAATACAATAGTTCTCTCATTAATCATCTCTTAAACCTTCCCAAGGGCTTTTTATCACCGTTGTTCTAAGATTATACAACCATGTACTCCAGAATCCCTTGGAGAAAATTGTGAGAAGCGAATACATCTTAATAAGATTCCATCAGTATTTGTGAGTACTTTATAGTCACGTAATCTCGTTTCGTTGAGATTAAAACTTGGTCCGGCGCGTAATCTCCGCCACGTTGACTTCCACCATGATTTATGAGATGGAGGTAAACAAACGACCTGACAGCTTATATCTGTTAATTGCTTAGAAACTGCTTGGAAGTATTTGTGTTTTTGTGCTGGTAAAATGATGAAGATGTTTTTAGGGACTGCAAAAAGGCAGTCGTTTTTTGAAAATGTGTTATATTGATTGGTCATTAAAATATGCATTAACTGTGGCTTACACTGGTAGATAAGTAGTTAAGTTATGGCAGACTCACAGGGTAGGTTTTATGCTGAAAATAATCGATACGTTCGGATATGATGGCAAAGTTTTTGTTATATTAATTGAATAATATAATATAGAAAAGCATCACAATAATTACAATTTTAATAGGTATTTCCTAAACCCCAGGCTCACAATCTTACGATCCATTACCATAAGCAACTTAGTCTGGATTTAAGTTTACCTCTGTAAAGAGCAAATGAAGAATATATTTATTACTAGCTGACCCGGCAAACGTTGTTCTATTATATTCAAAAAATCTGGAAACCTTTAGGGGTGTGAAATAAAGCACACTTGAAATCAATCAAATACGAATCGGTCCAACCATTTCGGAGGAGTTTGGTAACAAACATCGCGACACGAGAATTTAATATATTAGATATACATTTGTTTTAAGTATTTATTCCGCTATTCGGGACGGAGACCAATCCGAAAACAAGGATCATGAAATCCGGTCCACCCGTTCTCGAGTTATGAGTGTTGTATATGTAAATATACATTAAAAATAATTAGTTAGCATATTGAATATCTCTCTAACATTGATGTTTGTGTACCACAAAGTATTTTCCTCCTTTTAATACGAAACCCAAGCCACACCACAAATGAACCACAGTGCTGTCCAGACCACTGGGAGTCGGAACTGTTAACAATAACAGTTACGTCGGAACAGTTACGTTAACTGTTCCAATTAGCAGTTAGCACGTAACATGTGCCGTGGAGACTGGTGTGATAATTCGTCAGCGAATGAAATGTCTTAATGATATGATATCTGTTACAGTATTGTGTATTATTGTATTTCCCTTTTGGATTGTTCTTTTTATATGGCATCACTAAAGGGGTTGGCAGATTAAAGTACATGGTCCGACGTCGAGAAAAAATAATACTTGGAACAGCAGGGTGAAATTAAATAAAATAAATAAATAAATAAAATATCTTGTATAAATGTAATATCTGTAATGACAGTTGTAAGGAAGATTTAAAGAATAAGTATAAGTAACCATAAGTACTTATATAATAAATGTGAAAGTGACTGTCTATCTCCGTTGCTGTTGCCGACATCCACACAAGCGAAGCTGCGGGTTTGAGCTTGTACGGGGTTGATAGTACACCTTTATAAGAAACTAGCCTTTGCTCGCAGCTCTGCCCACGTGGGCGTCGGTTATCCCTGCAAATTATAGCTTATAGCCTTCCTTAATAAGTGGGCTATCTAACAGTGGAATAATTTTTCAATTCGGTCCAGTACTTCCTGAGATTAGCGCGTTCAAACAAACAAACTCTTCAGAAGTTCGGGCAAAAACGATTATTTAGCTCTACATTATAACATGACTTTTCTTTTTGAACTTTGATAAACATTATCGATAAATAAAACCAAAATGAACTATCAATATTCGTTTTAATTTTTTTGTTAACAAATTTGACAGTCCCACAAAAGGCGGGCTACACAATGGTTTTCATAAATCGCAGCGGCTAGGCGGCTGACGTAAGCAGGCGACACAGGTGTGTCGCCCGCCTAATACCTCACATGTGCTTTGAAACAATTTCACTGGAACCCGTAGCTGTATGATTTTATGGGAGGCTCGATGTGTAAGGATGCCAAATGTAAAAAAGTATTAATTAACTCTGGGAAAAATATTCCTCTATTTCTGGGCATTGTCCATTCTTTAGGTAAAAATTACTTACCTTAGTAGATGAACTCTATGTATACTTAGTTCTATGAATAGATTGGAAACTAAGGAGAGTTCCAACATTTAATTTTCGCTTTTATTTACAGTAAGTACCTAACGACCAGAGTCAGAGCGTAGCGTTTTCTTTTAGGGAATTTTGATTATATTTTTGTATATCTATCATAAAAAAATATGCAAAATATGTAATTTAAAATATCACTATTAAAATTGTAATTAAAAATTCCCTTGAACTCAAGTGTTGTATAAAGTAGTTGCAGACTTTTAATAAAATATCACATTTATGTAAAATGTCAGCGCAACCCTAAACCGCGGGTCCGGATAGGTGTAATATTTTTTAATAATTTCCATATTCGGGGTCGAATGATGTATGGATCATGTGGATGTCTATTCAGCCAAAACACATTTTATTATGTCTACTCAAATTTTAACAAATATCGTTGTACAATGGACCAAATAAACCAGTTGCAGTAATTATTACGTATAATTTTGCTTGAGAAATTCGTTGAACGAATAAAAAGCTTAAATATTATATTAAATATATAATAATAAATTGCGTAGTAATTAGTTATTCTAAAATATAGCTTTAATAAAAAACGAAATATTTTATTATTACAAATATATTTGTGGTATACCTAATGTTGCAGCTTTGTCGATAAAAATAGATATGTAATTAATACTTCCCACAAGAAAAAATGATATATTTGTATTTACATACCTAAAAATAAAACATTTCTAATAATTAACCAAAAAAATGAAATAAAAAAAATAGCGTTTAAAACTCATACACTTCGTTGTCGACTGAATATGTGCGCGAAAGACACAAAGATTATTGATTGAATATGTTTTCTTTACAAAAATCTAAACAAGTCAGCACTCCATTTGTTTATTAATCTATGTAACTTATATGACAACAGATTTTTCCATAATTTAATGAAAATAACTTTTACGTTCCTCCGTATAGAGTTCAAACTCTTTTTTTTATGTAAGTTGGTAGCATATACATGCCTCAGGTGTTTGTCTCTGATTTTAATCAATTTCTTATTAATTATCAACCGTTCGTATTGTGTCTTTTGTTGTCATGTTTCCCATACAAAACGCGTCTTCGATTATTACAATATACAAAGTAATTTTTGGCGTAATGAATTTCCAATTTCCTTTTGTATTCAAAGAATGAGTTTTGTTTGTAAGCAATGTGTTATTTATGTGAAATGTGTTGGCTTTAATATTAATACCAGCATGTAACTCTGGTAATGGAAAAATCATTTAATTACATTGATAAAACCTCATTTATCATTTATTAAATGTTTATTTGATAATTGATATATGTATTAAATAATTAATATAAGTAAATTAATTCAAATTCGGTAATTAATAAGTGCACCATCTTTGTTGAGTCGTCAATCTCCTCATCAGGTATCATTACACTTCAAGACCCTTTACAGTGTGTTGATGACAATACGACAATAATTTAAACTTCGTATACATCTGGCCGTCCCCAGTTTACATACAAAAAACCAATTGAATATATCCAGTAGTTTAGTCACAGGAAATTATTTTTCAAGTTTAACATTTGCTACATGATGTATCTGTGATTGTTTTTACTAAGCATTAATATTAATGGCGCCAAAAGATCAAGTCCCTACAGGACCGCGCTGTTGCCGCTCTTCTCACAGATTTCCAAATGGTGTTCTATTTCGTTTCTATTTCTTTCCCATTTAGTTTGTTTGAAATTTTTATTTTTTTTGTTTCAATGTTAGGATTATTTTTATAGTTTAGAATTATTCCTATGAACTAGTGTTGTCCGTGTTTTCATTTATTGTCGTATTGTATACACCACCCTGTATAAACAAACATACAACTATATCAACATTACATAAAACCAAAAAGAGAAAGATAATGTATAAACAAAACTGTTCTTCTAGAGACTATCTATTTATCCATTGCTGAAACGAATGAATGTACGACTTTCGCCAAATTCGAGTGAAATGAAAATGTATACAAGATTTTTTTTTGGAGTGCGTATATTCAACGAGGTGATCAGGTGCATTAAACTAAACAACTTTTTCCAAGAATCATAGGTCGAAATCTTAAAATAAAAAATCTACTTTTCATAAAAACATAAGTGATTCAGTTTTATGCACCTGATTACCTAGTAGACTATACGCACTCCTTTTAAATCAATCCTGTATATATACTAGCTGTTCCAAATCCATTAGTACCGCCGGCGGTAACTTATTTTTATGTAAAAAATATGACCTATGGGCTATGTTACTCAAGGTGAATATAGTATTCTCATGTTGAAAGCATTTTTGAAATCGGCACAGTAATTTTTGAGTTTATTCATTACACAACAATACAAATATTTCCTAGTGCAGATGTACTTTACTGAGTAGTTTTGTTAACTATTTTTGGAAACTTGAAATATGGTAAGTCCATGAATTAATACCAGCCTAGGCGGCCTATAAATGTTCCACTTCTGATAGAGGCGGCACGAGCATTGACCACCTTGCTGGTTGACTGCGGGTTGGCGAATTCAGGTTTAAATTTTTTGGAATCCATTTTTCCTCACGATGTTTTCCTTCACCGGTTGTGAGATGTCTTAGAATAATTAAGAATTTACCTACATTTAACTTCGACAAAGTCATATTGGTATTTGCCTGTAGTTGGTTTGAACCTGCAACCATGTGCACGAAAATCCGTTCATTGAACCGCTAGGCCACCACGACATTATTGAATCTATGTATAATCTGGCTTATTTTTACTAACCATTAAATAATGGTTTCAGTTTCCGATTCCAATTGTATAATAAGAGGTTCCGTTCGTTATTTTTCTTCATCGTTTAAAATAAGCGTCTTATATAAAATAACTTAAAAGTAAACTACTTCAAATGGAATAAAAGTTGTCGATTCTTTACTCGATTCCCTCTCGATTTTCTTCTCGATTCTAAACAAAGCAATGTAAGGTTAACCGTTATTTCAATTACAGGTTCTATGATACCACAATCAGTATTTACCTGTGCAATATACAGAATGTTCTCGGCTCGGTGCAATGTGGCTGTATATAGATAAATGTAGGTGATTACCTGATGTGCTCGTAATCAGGCGATCGATTCGTTGTACACCTGCAAGGAGTATTGGCTGTTAAATGTCTCTTTAATTTGAATAAAAGAATACCTACCAGCCTTTTATACATTAGGAAAAGACTAAGAGATTTTCTTAACCAGGAACAAATTCAGTAAATTTATAGTCATTTTTAATCATCTAAAGGTATAATGAGGAGTTTTGAGGTGAAACTAATAAGAATGAGGAATAAGATACGGGCTCGCTATTGGAAGAAATTGAAATATACCTGGACTTAGCGAATCCGTAGATTCTTTCATCTTTCATAGCAGATTTCATAATTCTTTCATCAAAACGCTCATTTATAGTAAATTATAGTAAATTATGCAATGTAGGTGACAATTATTAGTTAGAAAATTCACAAAAGTGGATATACGAGAGACGCATAATTTGAGTCTAAATGTGAGTTTAAGAAGTTTAGAATGCAATTAAAAATTTAATTTTTGAAATAAAATACACTTTCTCGTCACTATTCAATGGTTTTTATGAGCGATGGTGTTCCTTAAAATGAGAAGGTGCTACTAGAAAAAAGTGAATTAATAAATTACGCAAATAAAAACACAGTGCTTTTTAATTTAAAAGTTATTTTATAAAACATGCAATCACACAGCTGTGGCGAGTTTTCATGTACTCTATATTTAAGTGAAGTGAAGAAATAAGTCGATATACACGTATAATGCATGTGATTGATGTGCCCATAATAAGTCGATCGATTTCATGTACACCTGCAGAATGTTGAGCTTTTTATTGAAAAAAAAACCTATTTAGTTTATTATGAAAGTTACTTTTCTTTAAATTAATATTGTTACGTTTTTTAGCTTGCAGCAGTTCAAATGTATTTGATATTTAAAGATTTTTGTAACACACAAAATTAGTATGACATATAAAAGCCAGATGGTTAGAGTATAGAGGCACAACTGATTACATATTGTTTTGGTTAACATTCAACTAGACCAAAAAATCGGATACGGAAAAAACCATTACTCAAAAAATTGGAAGATGTGGAAATATAAAATAAATGTTAGCAAATAGGTATTCTGAGTATTTTTTGTCCAGCATATTTGTCGAAATATTCGTATGAATCGTAGTGTCGCAGAAAAAAAATAAAACCTCGCTGCTCATAAAATAACACCACACCAAAAAAACATGGCCCTAAACCTCAAACTTAACCAACGTCAAAAAATACAAAAATTCCCCGATAACCTATCAAATTGTAATAAAAGCAAAACTATAAAAACCAATTTGTCGTTGCGGTGTACTCTGGCAGGTGTACGGGTGTTCATGGTTTATTTATGCCGTGTCGAGCTGCTATCGATAGTCTGACCTATCGGTGTACAACACTAACTAAGTTGCTACGGTTTTGTATTGTTTGTGGTTATCGATAGAGGTGGGAAATAGTTTGTAAGATACGTTTTTAGATCTGTGGTTGGCATTTTGTTTGGAGAGTTATACATTATATCTTTAGGGAAATCACTTTGACTTGACTATTTATGTATAACACATAAATTATAGTTTTTATTTTATTATTTGATAGATGCAAATGCGGTGGACCTGGTATGTGGCGAAAATTGTGAGGAGCCTATTGTAGTGTACTGCTGGATGTAGGCACATACAGCAGTACACTACAATAGGCTTAGTTGATTGATTGATTATTTTTGTTTAAAAAAGACACTTGCAGTATGAAATTTAAACGTCAGAGGTTTCACCAATATTTTTGTTTGATAAAATAAATAAAAAATAAATATTAAATTTGTGTTCACAACGATCAATCAGAGTTGAGACTTGAAAAAACATTTGTCGATCACTCGCTCGGATGATGAACCATGCGTTGAATACTGAAATTTTTAAAGTTTACTAATGTAATATACTTTTATTTCTTCTCACAACAATTGGACCTATGAATACATTTGCCTAATAGACATACATCATAAATGCTATATTTTACAGTCTAGTATGTGCAAGGAGCTGCAATGGTGTCTGAAGTAGGTCATGCCTGTATTACAGATCACCAGGTCCACATCCTCACCCCACGGAATTATATTGGGGTCTAAGTTTGCCATTAACGGATCTCATAAAATATGCAAAACTAAAACCTTCACACGGAACTAGCAACACTTTGTTTGCGATTCCAATACAATTACGGAGCTATTTGCATCACAACATTGAATATACGTAATCAGTAGACAATAGAAACATTGAGGGGCATACAATTGGCAGCACACACTTAGGCGCAAACATTGTGTGGAGGATTATGCTCAGTTCACCCGTACAATGCCTTCCACATGAATAGGTCGCGCGAATTCGTAGCCTCTATCCGATTAGGTGTGGACTAACCCTAAGCCCGATCTATGTTTGGACCTGTTCCGATTAGCAAATTGTTTCTATGGTCTAATTAAATCCATTCTCGGTCATACGAGAGAAAATATTACCTCATTCAAGTGAAGGTCGAATTAATATTGGTTTAAATCAAACTTAACCAAATATTTGGTATCAATGGTCACGGGGCTTCGCTGTGTGATCAACCTATTTTCCTGAAATTTTAGCCTTCAAACTGTGTGTTTCGGGAAAACTGAATGTTTAAGAACTTTACTTTATATGAAGAGCCATTACTTACAAGTAAGTAAGAAACCTAAAATACAGCAACGTGTCATGGGCTGCTACTGCCTTTGAGATAAGTTGGCAATAATAAAGGAAAATGTCTTCCACTTGAGTATCTATAATTGTAAGTGCAAATTTTAAGAATGGTTTGTGGAGATCAGATAGGTTTTCTCTTCACGTATAATATTCAGCTGAATCCGATAAGACCGGGTGCCGTCCCCAAGGATGAAGAAGTGAGTGAATAATCGCATTTTTCCTTTTTGTAAATTTTGTTTAACTCTTAAAAAAAGAGAAAAGTTGCCGAAATAAATTTCTTTTATCATAAAGTACAACTACCAATTCATTTTGACAATAGGTTTATCAAACCCGCCATCTTGCTTCTGAAGGTCTGTCGAACAAATCAGCGCAGTACACTGGAGTGGGATGCGGGCCTCGTCCCTGTGATACGAATACTTGAAAACTAGAGTACTACGATTTACATCGGGTGAAACTTGGTAAACGCTTGTTCAGGTGACGGGGCATGCGGGCTAAACTTTCGTATGGAAATAAGGGAATAGTTATGTAATTCTATATGGAAGATATATCAGTTGTAAGGACCCTTTTCTTGTAATTTTTATTTGATTTGTTCATGTACTCGTTTGGGAGAACCCTGAAGTATACTAATAGAATATGAAAAAAGGTATCCGAAGACATACTTTGAACTAACTTGAAAATAGTGTTCGTTTGTGTAGTCGGATACACTGGAAAAGGTAAGTTGAGATAAAATTAGAGAGGTGACAACCGTGTGAGAACTAGGAGTCGCAGGTTCGAGTCCTGACAGATGTTAAAATTTTTACTTCTTTCTATTTGTATTTAATTTTCAAGTTATTTACAATTATAATTGAATAAACCACCTTTATCTATACATATAGATTTTTGGTCCCTCTACATCTGAGTCCATTTTAACCTTCCTCGCTCCGCTCCGTTCGTTTCGGTCCGTTTCACCCCCCTTTTTAAGGCCCAGGTGCAAAGTTCCAACGTATTTATTGCTTTCTGTAATGCCAAATAAATATATAAAAGTAACAACTTTTGTGTAGTACATTTTCAGACTTTGATATTTATCGTTTTTTAAATAACAAAGTATGTATCTTTGTGCATCGTAGCCCCTAAATAAATAGACCAATTTTGTTTTGGTTTTTAGTTTGAAAGCTCATGTGATTATGATGGTTCTTAGCCATAATTAGAAGCGGCGGTAGCCTAATGGCTAGGGCATCGGACTTACGATCATGTGGTCGCTGGTTCGAATTCCACCCATTGCACTAGCGACGCGAACCCACTCGTAACACAAGCATTACCACGAGGGGTTAACAATAATACTAGTAATGTGCACACCTCCGTTCACAGCACAGCTCTGAGGTCCCGGGTTCGATCCCTCGTCCCTGGACGGGTCAATGTAGAAAAACCCTTTTCTACATTGTCTCGGGTCTGGGTGTTTGTGGTACCTTCGTTGTCTCTTATTCCATAACACAAGTGCTTTAGCTACTTTCTTTGGAATCGGAGCAATGTATGTGATGTTGTCCACATTTATTTATTATCATTATTACAACCCACAAATAAATATAGATCATTTCAGTTATTTTCAAAAATTATCTGAAATTAAAATAATGCTTGTTTCCCTAATTTTTTAATACCGTATATTGTTAGCTAAATGCTATAAAGGTTATTTTTGTGCATGTGGGTGGCAACTATGTTAGGAATCGAATGCTATTATTTCAGAAACCTGTGAAGGCTCGTGACAAATATATGGTTACAGTTTTAGAACAACGCTCTCGGATTAAAATGTTGTAGGTGTATAAGTTTTATAAGTAAACTAGCTTTTGCTCGCGACTTCGTCCGCGTGTACCACCGTTTATTAAATTACCACCCTTTTCTCCCCTTTGGGGGGGGATTTCCAAAAATCCTCTCTTAGTGGTAGCCTACTCCTCCCAACAAACACACATGCCAAATTTCAGCTCTTTACGATCAGTAGTTTCGGCTGTGCGTTGTCTGTCAGTCAGTCAGTCAGTCAGTAACGGAAGAGTTTTATATATATAGATAAAAATTGTTTCACGAAACTGTTTAAACAAAAACAGTTTCATAGTTCTGTTATTTTGAAATGACGTAGATACTCAGTCCATGAAATGTCTTTTCATGTAAATAATTTGCAACTATCTATTATATATACATATTATAATTCCAGTGTCACGATGTTTGTCCGGGATGAACTCCGAAACTACTTAACCGATTTCAATCAAATTTGCACACCGTGTGCAGTTTGATCCAACTTGAAAGATAGGATAGCTTACATCTCAATTATATAAAAAAAATGAGACCGCGGGCGGAGCTGCGGGTAACAGTTAGCTATATACGGCCCAATGTATACAAAAATTATGTAAAGATACAAAGTATCGTCTTCTACAAACTAAGTGTGAGTAGATACTAGATACCTTGTTTTTATACTACTTCAAAGAAAAAGAAATGTAATAAATAAACTAGCTTCTGCCCACGACTTCGTCTGCGTCGACTTCAGGATTGGGTCTAAAAGAAATGAAAAATGGGATAACATTTTCACCCGTGTTATAGCTTGCGCAATAATAGAGAAAAATACCAAATTTATTAGCACGGCTTAGCTCGTAAAAAAAAACAATTTTCCCTCGGGAACAATGTAAGGAATCGGAAAAAAAGGTAGCCTATGTTCTTTTCTACATCAAAGGCTACACGCATGCCAAATTTCATCCAAATCCGTTTAGCCATTTTTGCGTGATTGAGTAACAAACATCCAAAGATCCACATTTTCACATTTATAATATAAGTAGGATCATAAATCATTATTCCATAATTGTATGAGCTCGTGCCAGAGGTTACTTGGATAGTCCTTCTTTTAAATTAAACTAAAACTTTCGGTCTGTACAAAACTTAAACATGTGTGTTATTGTACTGATCCAAGGGAACAACAATTAAAAAACCCATAAACTAGCTCAGCAAAACTAGACGCAGGTATCAGAGTTAACTGCCAGTACTGCCACACACAACAGCACCTACGTTCCGACTATTATACAAATTTGCCGTGCAATAAAGAATATTTATGAAGGCACCTTTGCACTGTAATTACCTAAGGCCGTGAGTGTAGACCCACAATTTATATGTAAAACAGGTATTGTAATGTTCTGGTGTTGTATGTCCCGTAAATACTGCTTTGAATATATCGATAAGGTTGAGATTATCGGTTTAATGGCTGTAGTGATGCCTTCCAAGTTTGTGTTAGCATTTATTTTGCTGTTTCGTAACACTTGTACTTACAGCTCGTAAATGGTTGTTAGGGGAATGTGACACCAGTTTATTAAACATTGTCAAACAAAGAAAATATAATAAATAATTGATATAACATAAATAAAAAAACGACTTAAATTGTACGAAAGTACAAAAAGGCAATTTGAGAAACGGCGATAGCCTAGGTTAGGTTTTCGCGGGCTTGCTTTCCGCAAATCGACGACTTTTCCTTGCGCCTGTTTTGCGTTGAGAGGGGGTGTCGGCACTACGCCAGCCACCCCAACTCCTCCACGAAGCCTAGCAGACCCTTCACGTTGCCGACGGCTTCGGAGAGAGACCTCGGAATCCCGAGGTGCAGTGCCCTGTAGTTTGCCACCTCCGTGCAGTCCAGGATGACGTGGGCGGCTGTTTCATCAGCTGCCATGCATGCCCTGCACAGGGGGCTGTCCGTGACACCTAGAGTATATAAGTGTTTGTTTAATAGCGTGTGACCAGTTATCATCCCTGTCGCAAGTCGGAGCTGGGGCCTTTTTAGTTGCCTCAGCTTGCGTGACAATCTGGCGGAGATTGTCGGGAGTGCGTCTTTGGTCTGCCTGCAGGTTACTAGGTTGGCCCAGTAGTGCTGTTGCTGGTACCTAGTGTACTTACGGATTGTGCTGCGTATCCAATTGAACGGCAGGGGTATAATGGGTTCGGGTCCTTCCACTTCCAACTCCGAGCCTGCCCTTGCCAGTTCATCGGCCGCATCGTTGCCCCGTGAATTGCTGTGCCCCTTGATCCACTGCAGGGTTATGCTGGTTTTGGTACATACCTCTGTCAGGATCTGGTGACACTCATATATGAGTCCTGAGGTTACTGAGTAGCTCTGCAGGGCTTGTAGGACCGATCTGCTGTCTGAGAGTATACGGATGGGGAAGTCCGTTACTTTCCTTGAGATGATTGCTTGTGCAGCCATTATGATGCCCATACACTCTGCCTGGAAGACTGTGTTGTGTGCTCCTAATGGTGTAGAGATTTTTATACTTAGGTCCTCTGAGAAAACTCCCGAGCCAGTGCCAGACCTTGTTTTGGAGCCGTCGGTGAAGATTCTCAACTCCTTTTGGTTAAGACCTTCTTTGGGTTCCTCGGACAGCTGTATTTTGTACTTTTTGTCAAAGACGAATTGCCTGGGTATCCTATCCGTCACCGCTTCAATGAGTGGTTCCCTACGGGTTACCTCCCCCATAATCTCGGTGTGTGGAACCCTTGCTGTTCTCCAGAGCTTAAGTTTTTTAAGGCGTACCGCCGCCGATGCCGCCTCCTGTTTTATAAAGAGATGCAGGGGCGGTACGTCCAGTAGGGCTTCCAAGGCTGCGGTGGGTGTTGTCCTCATGCAACCTGTGGCCGCCATACATGCTAACCTCTGGAGTCGTTGTAGTTTAGCTTCAACGGTCGATAGTTTGGTCCGTGGCCACCATACTACTGCACCATAGCTTACCATTGGTCTAATAACAGTCTGGTAGAGCCATAGAGTGACCTTGGGGGTCAGCCCCCAAGTCCTACCGATCATTCTACGGCACTGCCAGAAGGCGATTGTAGCTTTTTCGATTTTGTTGTTCAGGTGATTACTCCAGTTCAACTTGCTGTCCAGTATTATCCCCAAATACTTAACTTCAGCTGACAGTTGGAGCTCTGTACCAAACAGAGTAGGCAGTCGGTAGTTACCTAAATTGCGTTTGTTCGTGAACAGTACCAGTTCCGTCTTCCTAGGGTTCACGGTCAGTTCGTTGTTGTTGCACCAGCGTTCCACGATGGCTAGGGCTGAGCGGGTAACGTCACATACTGTACCTGTATGATTACCGCTTGTCAGTAACACTATGTCGTCAGCATACCCGATCGTGTAATAGTGTTTGTTGTTTAGTGTGGAAATGAGGTCATTTACCACTAAGTTCCATAGTAGTGGCGACAGGACGCCTCCCTGGGGGCATCCTTTCGCCACTAGAGCATGTTGCATGTCACCTGTTTCGAGTCTGATGACTCTCTTGCTCAGCATGTTGTTTATCCATTGGATCATAACTGCGTTCGCCCCGTGTCTTGTTAGTGCTGCAGTTATGCTGTTAAATTGTGTCTTGTCAAAGGCTCCCTAATGGCTAGGGCATCATACTTGCGATTATGTGGTCGCGGGTTCGAAACGCATCCATAACACTACCGACGTGAACCCACTCGTAGCACAAGCATTTAGCTTAGCACGAGGGGATAAAATATTTTTTTAAATAGATACAAAGATCATTAGGAGTCATATAAGTTTAGAAGCGTAATAAACTTACCAAGTTCTGTACAATTTTGTCTACATCTATAATAATATTAAAAAGCTTTCAACCAAAAAAACAAACTCTGTTTGTTTGGTTGAAAGCGCTAATCTCAGGCAATACTGGTCCGATTTGAAAAATTATTTCCGTGCTAGATAACCCATATATCGAGGAAAACTATCTAGCTACTTATTGCCGCGATAACCGGCGTCGTACAATTCGTTTTCTGTATATTTTAAATTGCCAAGTAAACTCATGATGACATTTAACTTTAGGTAATTTTAAGCTTTTATAAAAAAAGAAAATAGCTAAATGTTGTATTTTTTTATTATTTGCATTTAATCGTGTATTTACAAACACTGGCTACCCCAGGGAAAGCGAGCGTAATGATTATTTTAATTAGTGTAATTCGTACAAATGCGTGCAATATTATTGAACGAAGATAATTAATGTAACACACGGTTTGCCCGTTTTGTGTACTTACTGTGAATACCGAATAATTGTTTTGTAAATTCATTCCCCATGGATTGGTTTCCAATTAAACTGACGAATGTATTGAAAGTTCAGAATTAACGTTTGATAACTTTTTAAAAAGATTTAGCTAACTTCGTCGGATACGCTGAACAAATTTGTTGGTGTCTATTAATAAATTCATATCTAGAAACACGGAAAGTAGATATAACGTTGTTGAGAAGAAATATCAATGCTCATTTTTTTTTATATTTTCTGAACTAGTCAAAGGTTTTTTATTGTCTAGTAGCTTCTGCCCGTGACTTCTTTTGCGTGGACTTCAGAATTGGGTCGTCCCTCAAGAACTACTTATGGAATCGGGATAAAAGGTAGCCTATGTTCTTTTCCATGTAAAAGACTACATGCATGCCAAATTTCATCCAAATCTGTTCAGCCATTTTGCCTGATTGAGTAACAACTATCCATACTTTCACATTTATAATATTGTAGGATTATTTTGATAGGATTCGGGTTTTTTTTAAATTTAGCTTTGGTTAGTTATTAAAGCCGCCAAAATATATTTTAGATGACAAAACACTATAATATATTAGCTTTAGCTCGCAAATCCACTCGCGCGAACTCCGTTATCGCAGCAAAAAGCCTACAGCTCGATAAATGGGCTATCTATCACTGAAACAATTTTCAAATCGGATTAGTAATTTCTGAGATTAGCGCGTTCATCCCAACTAATTCTTCAGCTTTATATTATTAGTACAGATTAGTTGTAAATTTAATTCTTAGGTAAAAGGAATCGGAAACCTGTGTTATAATTCGCCTTTTAAACTAAAATCTACATTTGAAGTCCAGGAACAAAAATCTTTTAAAATAACTAGTTATTACGGAGTGTCCAGCAAGTTCTTGAGATCCAAGTTCCTTCGTTGTCTAATTCCGTTGCGTACGGAACTAAGTTTATAGCGGAACAAACTTCTTTGGAATTGATTTAAATTGAAGACTGTAAAACTTTATGCTCAGGCCTTGAATACAAATGTAGTTTTAATTTTCTTGTGCGGCCATTAAAACGATGTTACTAGAACTTATTTAAATAGTATCGAGACTTAAATTTTTTTTTAAGATTTATCCAAGCGTCTTGTTGTTTTTAAAAAGGTCTAGTAAAATTATTTAACATGCAAACAACATAACATTTAAAGGGAACTATGTATTTACAATTTATAGCTATTAAACCTTTTAAAAATTAAAACGAAACTCAACTAAAAACTTATAAGATAAATAAAACTATCTATAAAAAATAAGACTTGTTAACCATTATTAAGTAAAACTGATCACAAAATAAAGGTTAAGGTCTAGTTTAATTTTTGTATGTTTGTTTATTATGCTTATGAAATATAGCGAAACCATTGGGCCGATTATGATGTGTTCTAATACAGAGTAAGCTCAAACCTTCAGAAAGGGTTCACTCTCTTTTCAACCGTTCTAGATCACAAAACTAGACAGCATATTATTACAGCAATAATAGGTACAGAAATAATAATACACATGCTTTATTGATAAACATTATACCAGGTTAAAAAATAATCTCGTAATAAATTGCAGTTTACAACAACATGAATGACTTAATAAATTAAAACAATGTCGTGTTTAACCCACGTATATTTAAGTGTATGCGAGGCACGGTTTAAGCTGTTGACAAATTTCTTTATCCACTGAACGTAAAGTACGCACGATTGACTGTTTCGAATATACACACAAGTTTAAATGCACGAATTGTTTCATAAAACATACTATTTTTGGTAGAATTTTCAGAAAGACTTATTTTGTTTAAAGCAACATGATATACGGATACATTATTATTGTTATTTTTGCAGGGACTTGTTGATTTTGCTTCAATCAACACAGCTCGGGGTCCACTGCCGGACATAGGCACTACAATACCCGGTCTTCCACCTACCGCATCCAGTTCGACCCAGCTACCTCCTTCAGCCTGTCGGTTCACCTGGATGGGGGGCGTCCTTTACAACGTCTATGGGGCCGTGTGTTATGGTGCGCAATCATGGGGTTTTTGTTGCCCTAGTCTCCACGCTGGGCAAGCTTGTTGGTGACCGCAGTTGTGTATTCGTAATGGGACAACGCTGCTGCCCATTCTCCTTGTGTCTATATACAATAGTCATCTCTTACAAAAACGCATTTACCGCACGGCATGTCGAGAGCATTTTGAGATAAAATTTAGGCAATCTATTAATCAAAATTTCGTAAAATCCATTTAGTTTATTGAGTGTAACAGGTACACACACATATCCAATAATAGTTTGTAACAGAATAATCAATAATCAGTCATTGGGATTCAGCTATCCCATATACAGTGAAATCTAAACACTAAACTTCTGCAAATTAGCATCTATTATAATTATTTAAGGATTCAACGGTTTACGCGGCGGCGGCGGTGTCGCGAGTCGAACTGAGTTCGACTCGCGACACCGCCGCCGCCGCGTCAGCTCATGATTAAGGACTCCTATTGAGTCTGAAACTAGTCGGGCGTTCCCGAGAATACGCGTGAGTAAACCGTTGAATCCTTAAATAATTATGAATTCGTCTCACGGAAGTTATTATAATAGCATCTATTATTGTTTTCGTTTTCCATTATCATGCACCGGTAATTAGTTTGAAACGGACTGAGTGATATTGTACATTACACAAATTTATAGTGAGGTCTAAAACTACTTATATTCGAGATCCAAAAACTCTTAGGTACTTCGATGCCAATTGCTTTCTACATTTGTATTTTAATTATGCATGTAAGTAATGTACACTCATAAACAAGTTTTTTTGCATATTTCTGGCTAAGAAGATAGAAAAATTATATTATTTTGAAATTGACAAAACATTGTATTTCAATGCAAGAGCGTTACTAAATTATCGATTAATAAAATAAAAGTAAAATATTAGTCTTTCAATAAAATAAAAGTGGAGAACAGCACATTTATTTACCTGGATTCAAACTTGAAACATCTTGAAAACCGGTGTATATGCCACTCGAACACGGGGGTCGTCGTATTATTTTTGTCGTTAATTAGATACTTTATAAATGTGACTGTTACGCATATTTAGGGGCCACACCTGACACTATTTTCTGGAGTAGCATTCTATAAAATAGTAGGTGAAGTTTGCCGCGTCGTGACGAACGACCTCACTCCTGATGCAATTCTAGCATTGCCCTCCTGATGATTACTGGGTGTCCCTCCTAAGAAAGATAGGCGAAATTCATGCTATAACTAATTTTACTGCTAAATATGAAATTTAAGACCTTCTTTGGTAGTTTCTCGCCGTAAACATAATCACGCTAATATCTTTTATTTAGGCGAAAGTTTGTGAGTGTGTGTGTATAATTGCTACCTCTTCACGCTTAAACGGCGGGACCGATATTGATACAATTTGATATGGAGGTAGCGGACACCCCGAATTACAATATGGGCTACTTTTTACTCCGGTAAAATTAAGTTGTCTAGTAAACCGCGTGTAATACCGAGAGGCGCAGCTAGTAAGTAGTATGAACCTCTTAAAAATGTAAGTTTTCTAATCAGTGTGGATCTCAGTATATCCTACAAATCAGATCATTGTTGGCCATGGCTCTTCTAAGTTGTGTTTCAACACCCAAATCACTTCATCTAGTCTAACCCGGCTACATTTCTCAGTTTAAGATCCCATCAGGATAGATGTCTTGAGATACATTCAAAACTCCTGCAAGACATATCGAGAAGACTAGCTTTTGCTCGTGGCTGCGCCCACGTGGGCGTCGGTTACCGCGGCAAATGATAGCTTATAGCCTTTTTCAAAAAGTAGGCTATCTAATACTGAAAGACTTTTTCTAGTCGGCCCGGTAGTTGATTAGCGCGGTCAACTAAACAAACAAACAAACTCTTCAGCTTTATAATATGAGTCTGCAAACACATTCAAATATAGATTTTTACAAACACATTTTTCTTTAATTCGGTCTGAAACAACGCGGTTTTTACAAACAATACTTTTTACGTGAATCTATCCGTCGCTCCACATTAGCTTCGCCTCTCTCCACGCGTGGGGCAACAAGACAAGAATTACATAAATTGAGTTCTACAACCCGGCTCGCCGCGACACTCACAATAAAATTGTCCTCTGTAATGTTTTACGCTTTTTTAATGTCGGGTAATTGAAACATGCGCTATAGCAAATTGTGGTAATACTTTTATATATCAATTTCTAGATGAAAAAAGATTGTGATATGGTCAAGACAACAAAAAGTAAATAAAGCGTCTTTTATCGTATGAGTAATATTACGGGCTCATTTTAATTTAGAATCGAAGCGTCGGTAGCCTAATGGCTAGCGCGTCGGACCATCGTATGGTTGCGGGTTCGAATCCCACCCATTACACTACCGACGTGAACCCACTCGTAACACATGCATCTTAGCTTAGCACGAAGGTTTACCAAGAAAGTTGTGGTTCCTGCCCCCCTAGCCAAGTGACATTTCTACAAACGTTAACTAATGACATGGCATTAAATGACATTAAATGTATGGAAATGACATTTGTTACATACATTTAATGTCATTTAAGCGATTTCTGTCATCGTTAATGCTTGTAGAAATGTCACTTGCTAGGTAGGAACCACATGATCGCCAATCCAACGCCCTAGCCATTAGACTACCGGGACTACAACTAAATTCAATAGACGTAGAAGAAAAGATTTGCTATTAATTGGGCATTTAGAGGAACAAATGTTTTTTGATAAAACAATGTAGGCAATAAACAAAAGCTCTCGCCATTTGTCTCCGAAAAAAACATTTTCAGTCAAATCTATAAGGTTTGTAGTCGTACTCTAGATCCAAGACAAATTGGCTATTTTGTTAAATCAGTACCTACATAACATAAATGTTGTTTATGGATGTATGTGTTGTGATTCAGTAACTGTTTATTGTGTGAAATATATTATGTGTTTGTCTGTTTTATAAAATGTCTGAACAATTTAATCTCAGTCTCTGCCTAAGGTTGTGTAATAATTCCTTTAATTTTGTCATTAATTTCCATTATGTTTGTAAAAAAATATTGAAGAATTGAAAGCAATTTAATTTATTTATTAGGTATTAAGTATTAACGCATGCAGAGCGATAGCTAAAATTAGATAGGACCTCCGGCGGGAATCGAACCCGCGACTACTGGGTCAACTACTGGATCCACCAGGATACTGGTTCTTAGCAAATCAATTGGAGCGATGTGAAAGTAGACCCGGGTTGTCCTCCCGGAGGTAAAAACACTCCGACCCCTTTTTCAAAATTGAAATTAATACGAATTGTGGTCGATTCCACCACAATTAGGCCTCTAAAAGGCACGATGTTGTGAAATAATTATATTATACAACTAGCTGACCGGACAGACTTCGTTCTGTTAAAAGTTAATAGTAAGAATTAATTAATTAATGTAACGTTTTTCGAATGATTTCGTCAGTATTTTATTTATAAAAAAATATTATAACCTTCCGTGGACGTTAGGGAACATAAAAACAAAATTAGCCGAATTGGTCCAGCCTTGAGTTGTGCGGTTACCAACATTCATTTTTATTTATATAGATAGATAGATATAACATATATAAGGGCTATATAGTTCAATAAACGAAACGGATACGCCACAAATACAACATTAACCTACAAAAGTTCGATAGAATTATATGAGGGTCATTTATCCGCACAAGTAGGACAATTTCACACATCATATAAATGTTGTATTATATTCAACGATTCAAGCAAGCCAATTCAATATCATACACTAGAAAAAGGAAATTGAACGTCCTTGTGTGGGGTGGTGCCAGTGACAGCGGGAAGTAATCAATTAGAAATAATTAGGTAAGGATGTCAACGTGGGCCTGTTTTGTATCGGAATAACTTCACGGCATGGCGTAAAGGCAACAAGGATAACTGGAAAAGTTTTACATGCGTCTGTATATTAAATAATTTTTTACTTGCGATTTATTATTATTTAATAACTTTTAACCGAAGTCATGTAATTTACTAGTGATGACTAGTAACGAAAGACCTTAGCAAATTAATAACACGCGAGATCCCGAGAATACGCATGAGTAAAACGTTAAATCGTTAAAAAATAATTATACATTCGTCTCACAGAGTTAACAAAGAGAGCTTAACAAGTTACTGTCACAAAAAAAACTTTTTTCTAAAAACATATGTTCGTTAATAATTATAACCCAGCTAGGTTAATGAATGTTAGCCATCGGAAGAATAATGAAAGATGTATACAGTGTACTTTGTACCTTAACTGTTAACATGGTAACAAAAAACAATCTCTTGTCGCTCCGCTACCATCCCCGCTGTCACTCGCATCCCACACATAGGCATTTGTTTGTATGAGCGTCGAGAGGAAATGAAACGGCCAAGTTTGTCGGCCAGCAGCGGATTGTACGGGTCGGGCATTTAGCGAATCTCCATGAGATTGAAACACTTTCCCTCATAATGTCTTCAAGATGTACCCGAAGGCGTTGATCGAATGTTTCGTAGAATTAGGGGTGCCTGAGATTTTTTTATAATTTCTTTGGTTTGAGTGAGTAATCCGTCGTTACATCATTATGAACTCTGGATGAGTTTTTATAAAATTGAAATAAAACTACTTTGAAAAGGATTCTATCGTTTATTTTGATTTTAGTTCCCGACCTTTCGACGCGATAGAATCCGTTTAAAATAGTTTTATTTCAATGTCTAATATTCGCGTAAACCTCAGAAAACAATATGTGTTTTTATAAATTCCATGAGGAGTATCGAGCGAAGTATTGGATTAAAGTACGTTACACCTACTTATAAGTATTAAATAAATGTTTCTGTTTTATTGAGCGTGTTAAATGAAGCTGATGAAGTAATATATAGGTATGTATAATATTTACTGATATAAATATTTGTTACTAGTTTTTGCTCGCGGTTCCGCCCGCGTGGGCGTCGGAATCAAAAAATAACTTGATGGAAATTAGGAGTCAAAAAGTACGATGTAAGGTTTCATTAAATTAAAGTTTTACTTCGAAATCAAAAGCAATAGGAAATTAAATTAATGACTTTTGAAGTCGTCCTAGCAAATGGCCGGGATTCCTGAAACTAATTTATTTCAATACTCAAACTTAAATAAACAAACATTCAGACGACCTCCGTGGTCGAGTGGCGTACACACCGGTTTTCAAGGTGGCGCCAGCTCTGAGGTCCCGGGTTCGATCCCTGGACGGGTCAATGTAGAAAATCATTTTTCTGCATTGTCTCGGGTCTGGGTGTTTGTGATACCTTCGTTGTCTCTGATTCCATAACACAAGTGCTTTAGCTACTTACTTTGGAATCGGAGCAATGTATGTGATGTTGTCCACATTTTTTTTAAAGCCATAAAACTAACTACAAAAAACTATTTACCGTAAACAATAGAAAACAAAAGGTGAATCTGAAAATAGTTTTAAACAAAAGAGAAGCTGCTGTACTATTGTGATCACGCTTAAATGGCGTTTTAATTTAAAATCTTGGTGTAGCGTTCCGGAAAATTACTGTTTTACTGTTAATTAAGAAGTTAATGTGATGCGTTTAAAATGGTGCGGAATATGAGGGTATGATTGAACGAATACGTCTGAATGAAAATGAATGGAATAATTATTAAAATTATGTATCTGTATTCTGTATGTTTTAAATATTTAATAAAGTGGAAGGCTTTAACGTCGAATCCATCTTTCTCTATATGAGAAGAGGCCTGTGCCCAGCAGTGGGTCATTTATAGACCATTTTATATATTAAATGCCCAAATCTCTCGAACCAGTCCAGTCAGAATGAAAAACTTTGTGCGTTTGATGGTCTGATCCATCTGGAATACTATAGTGTGGGTACAATAAAAATAATAATTTATGGAGATTCTGTATATTTACAAACTTAACATAAACTTATGTAATAATAAAATATATATACACACGAAAAACAAAAAAAAAACTAATTGAAATCTATTACCTAAAAAATGGCGTCAAATTATTCATTCGCTTACAACAACACTACTTACAAGGCTACTTTTACTTTTGATAAATAATTAGGGCTGAACTAAAAATCCGAAAAACTATAAAACAAAAAAACGCATACAAACTGACGGGGGACAGCTAATCGTTGAATATTTGTGGTAAAGCTGTCTTTGCCTTTTTCCTTATATGTATGGTAATACAAATAACATAAATAAAAAAAATTTGGACTTATAAAAAATCAAGATTATAAAGCGAATTATGCCTTGTGGATTAATTTTAGATTGTATTTATTTTTACATTGTATTTATTTTAGAAAACGCAGCGTTTATATGCAATTCAAGCATTAAAAAAACATATTTAATAACCGAATTCTCTTGTCAATCTGGATGTAAATAATTTTGTTGCTAATCATACGAACCCATGTGAACGGGATAGGATGTATAAAGAACATTTGCGTTGGGTTAGTGAGAGGTGAGCGAGTCTTTTAAATGAAAAAAGCAAGTACATATTCTTAGATCCTAATACTAAGACAAAACCAGCGATAAACTGCATCAGCAACGACACATCACGCTAACAAACTTTATTAAAATTAAAAAAGCCACAGAGCGGCAACATCCAGTATATCAAGCGGAGTTCCCACTTACTTTTTATACTGTGCCTTAATTAAACTCTTTCGGTTGGTTTACTGTTTACCTAGTCTGTATTGTCGCCTTATTGCGTTCAAAGTAAACCCTTTGTTTCCTTTAATAATTTAATAAATTAACGGTTACCGGCCATTTTGATCTGAATTTTTTGCTTTTTTGTAACGTAGTCGCTACTAATGGATGTCGTAAATTTTTTAGGTTACTTTTTGTTGAGAATATTGTGCCAATATACTCACAATATGTGCATAAGCAAAAAAATATATATACAACATCTACGAGCTACGAGCTACGAATGTCTTAACATCTACGAGCTACGAATGTCTTGACATCTACGAGCTATGAATGTCTTAACATCTACGAGCTACGAATGTCTTGACATCTACGCGTTATAAATGTCTTGACATCTACGAGCTATGAGAGTCCCATCATCTACGAGCTATGAATGTCCCAACATCTACGAGCTACAAATGTCCCAAAAGCTACTTGTATATTACAAAGATACAGTACTCCAGTACCATTATATGTATAATTTAGAGTATATTCTGAAATCGCCATCGCTACTGCCTACAACATACCCCAACCCACAATATCGGTAGTTCCTTTATCCCACATCGCTCATATATCATCGATGAACGCGCGTCGATGTGCGGATAATCATCGCCTAATTGTTTTAATATACATACCTATAATAAATGCAGGCTTTACATTATTACGAGCCTTCATAACATTAATTCTCGTTGTAAAATTTGTGTTATTATCATTTTTGTATTGAATTGGAGGTTTATTTTTATCACGTGCATTTTTAAACAATACATTGTTGGTTCTTTATTGTTATTTTAAGGTATCTGACTAGGACGGACAATGATTAGTAAGAACAGGTTGTCAAATTTATTTATAGAACTAGAGGTTTCTTGAACGGATTTGTGTGCACAAGGTTGTCGGTTCGAACCCATATAATAACATTTATAGGCCGGTATTATTATTAATAATTAGGCGTAAACCACATCTACAACACTAACCTAAAACCATATTAAAATCTCCAGTCCTTTATTGATATATTAGGTATAAGTTAGCTATTATTAACAATAATGTTTACTCTCTAGAAACGCAATAAACGCGACATGACTATCGTTCCACATAATAAAGGTACCATAGACAAACTCCAAACTTTTGCTTTCTCCCGTTATCTCAATGGTTCTTTCCAACTTATTTGGGCCACAATAAATTTTGAGACGTGCCTTGAATTTCAGGGTGTACTTCGTAATTTATATGCGAATGGTAACCGTGGATAATATAGTATTTTTTAATGCAAGAAATAATGTAGCTATAGTACCTACCTACCTACCAATAGAATTATTATATGTTTTTTCAAGTATGTTCTAAGCATAGTTTATTCAATTTCTTACGGTTTTATTAAATTTCTCTTTGAACAATATCCACAGAAAATATCAATCTTTTAGAACCACTTTTCTGGGAGTAAAAGCACATCTATGAAGGAATAGGATTTTTGTTCCTGCCTCACTCATTTTTATAATGAAGGATAGAGGTAATAGTATTTTTCGTTTGTGATTGTATGTAAAATAATATATAATAATTATGAATGAGTATATAAGAGGAAGCTTGAAAGTAGCGCCTGTGATGAAAAGATGAGAGGTAAGCGATTGTCGTGCTATGGACATGTTATTAGGAGGGATGAAAGTCACATAACTAAACAAGTTATAAGTATGACTGTGGATGGGTATATAAGTAGAGGGAGACCGAAATAGAGCTGGATAGATTGTGTGAAAGATGATATGAGAAAGAAAGGAGTGGATGCCGCGATGACGAGAAATAGAGAGGAATGGAAGGGAAATACGCATTGCGCCGACCCCATATGAATGGGATAAGGGCAGGAAGAAGAAGAAGATTGTATGTAAAATACTATTAATAGACCAAGTTATAATTGAGCTAGGGTTTATAGCTTTGAGTTTCAAACGACTGTTTCTCTTACCCCACCTGACCTTAGATATATTTATTATCTATTCAAAAGAGTGAAGTGAACTTCTAGTATTGAGGTAGTTAACAACATTTCAGTCAAAAATAAATTTATCTAATAATTGATATCCCATTTTTCGTATCAATTATTCGAAACCAAAAATTAAAAATTTAAAAATTTATGTTAGCTCACGTAATAAAATATTAATACTCAAGTGCAAAGACAAGTTTCATGTATTCTTAAATGCATTTTTCTACTTGTCTTGGAAAAAAAGCGAGACGAATGAAGCCACGGAGCACAACTAATCCTGTAATAATAATCTGTTGTAATTTAGAAATAAAGAATATTCTATTCAATTCATATAATTGTTTGTGTTTAAACTACTAACTTTTAAATAAACCATAACGTATAATTTTTAAATTCAATGAATAAAGAAGCCGATCTTAAAAATGGTATGAAAATTTAACACAATTCACTAATAAATTCGCTTTATCTTGGACTTAAAACAAAATCAATATTGTATTGTTTCACTATCTTTGATAATCTCAAGAAGCTATAAAAAGGTATAATTAAATAGAACGTAACGTAACCGCGGTCTGGAGTAACAATAAGCCAGCTGTATATTAATAGAACGTAAATATTTACGTTTCACTCGCTAACAATATCGACCAACTGTTGTAGGGTTAGCAGAGGTTATAACTTGGTAAATAAAGCGTTTTAATTAAAGAGATATTTGTAGATATTATTAGGCAAATAATAATATTATACGTAACAGTATATTTCGTTTTTTTTTTATATAAATTACCTCTAAAAAGGTACATGTTTGACCGTAGATAAAGTTTAAAATTTTATAATTTTGAATACATAGTAGAATTGTAGATATAGTTTAGAGATGTAATCGCCAACCCGCAGTTAGCGTGGTGATCAATGCTCGTTCCTTACCTATAAGGTTAGGGGCCTGTGCCCAGCAGTGGGACATTTATAGGCCAGTATTATTAGGGATGTGTGACGCTATTTTAATATCCGCGCTATATTACGTAATTCCTAAAAAAGTATAAATTATTTCTTATGTGTGTTAAAAATATAAATTCTCTTATATATTAAGTTTTATATTTGTAATAAAAAATGTTAAATAAATTTTATTCAACAGTAAAAGTGTTTTATAGCAAGTTTATATCGAATTTACGATTCAAATGCTGTTTGAGACATGTTAGTTTATTGTCAATTTTTTTTTCATCCATACTTATAAGTGTCAATCATGTCGTGGCCAACTAGCGGTTCAATGATCGGATTCGCATGCATATGGTTGCAGGTTCGAACCCAGGCAAGTACCAATGTGACATTTTCAAAGTTATATGTACTTTCTTAATCATTCTAAGACATCATTGACTAACGGTGAAGGAAAACATCATGAGGAAACCTGGATTCCAAGAAATTGGAATCTGAAATCGCCAACCCGCAATGAGTAAGCGTGGTGATCAATGCTCATTCCTTCTCTATTTAGGAAGAGGCCTTTGCTTAGCAGTGAGAAGTTTATAGGTCGGTATTATATATTATTATACTTTTGAGTGGCTTAATACTTATTACATGGACCAGACTGCATTATTTTCTATCAAAGTCTTGATCACAATTAGAAAACTTACAAAACTCATTAGATTTTTTTTTAATTGTTTATGTAGTGATACAATAACCCACATTAATACTGAAGAGGGCTTTTGAAACCCACTTACTACCTCACATTATTCCCCTCTAAGATAATAGGACCTCCTTGAAAATTATATCGTTTTCAAGTTTATGGCGCTAATTACGTAAACATCCCTTCGACCGTCATAAATAAGAATATCCAATTCCCAATTTAAGTTCGATTCGAGTTCTCGACTGATTTAAATTTTCGGTTTAAGATCAATATTATATTTTGGGCTTAAAACCAGTGAATGTATGGATTAGAAATTTAAAATTAATAGTGCAGGTTATATGTAACCTAAATTTACCCTATGACTTTGCTTCGAGTGGCACGCTTCTAGCTGAATTTCTTCGTTAAAAATTATTGTATTGTGCCGTCAATTATGATATACAAACAAAATAAAAATGATCTTTGCAATCTGAAACAACAATGCATATTTATCTATTCGAGCCATAGCCTAATTCTGTTTGTATAGGAATGAATCAACGTTAAAATGTTCAAATATTTAAAAGATGGACAGTTCCATACTAGCAAAAAATATGACCTAAAATACTTTATGTAACGGACATCAGGAATTCTATAAATCCTATGTATAATATATTTGTACACGAATATCCTTTTTACGCCTACTGTACAATTCCTGTTTAGTGTTGCTAACAATAAAACTGACTGGAAAAATATACAAAATCCGTTGTCTCTATACAAGGAAAAGCGGAGTTGCCAGTTTAAATAAATAAGCGTCGATTATTCCTATTTAGATTTACGTGTGGCCAGTATCTGTCAGTATTTCATGATAAAAGGAAAGGTGTAAGAAATTCTTTTGTTTTCTTTTTTGTGATCTTGTGTTTCTTACACACATTACACATTGATAGGGTTAAAAACTGGCTTTGTTTTTTTTGGTCCGGTTTTGGATGTGTTAATACATTGTTTTATGTGTATTGAACGATCTCAAAAATAGAAACTTATTTGTTGTTGTACCTGTAGGTTGTTTTAGATAACTCATTCTATCGGGGTTTCAATAAAAAAGAACAAAATATAATGAGCGTTAAAGATCAAGTAACTTCATTAAAAAATTAATTGAACGATAAATACGATGTTAAAAAAAATACAAATGTGATCGTTGAATATCTTAAAAAAACAGTTTTTTTTTACTTTAAGGTAAACGATGTTTTACGCAATAATTCCTTAAAAAATCTCAACGATAAAATTACATATTATCCAGAAATACAATTTCGGTCCCACAGGATCTGTTTAATACCAATCCCGTAGTCACGGTATAAATAAAAACACATAAACCTAAATAAACACAATAGATTTGTGTGTAAAACAAATAGACAGCAAATAAGCCATAAATGTATGTATCGGATGTTTGTCGTCCTCTGTATCGTAAAAGTCAGCAGCTGATATGTTTTACACTGTAGAGAAATCAGGATTGAACCCCTGACCACGAATATCTCTATGAACATCCTTCAAAGGAAAGTATACGCTGCCATCCAAACAATTACGTTTAAAATCCCTTGTTCTGTAATACTAGTTCCTAAAAATCCAGTCGGCAAAGAAAATAACACTTTACGTTCTAAAAAGTTAGGTTTAAAATTCCTTGATGCATCTAAAAGGTGATATAAAGTATAGATTTTTCAGACAAATCGATGTGTTTTGAACTTTATTGCACAAAAATAAGATTAAAAATTGTTCATGTTACCAAAGCATACGTTCTTTGCTTACATGGCACGTTTGATAATGACATTAAAATTTAAAGTCTATGAGTATCTTTATTAGGGTTCATTAACGCTCGGTAGGTACATGGGTTTTGTGTAGAAGTCGAGAAGTCTGTGACATGAAAATGGGAAGCCGAGCGTCATTGAAACCTAATTGTCAATTTTATAAGCTGTAAGATAAAGAAATTAAGTGATTACACGATATTTTTAAAATGGGCCAGGATTATTAAGACAACGCGATTAGGTGGTTGCGGGTTCGAAACCCACCCATTGAACTACCGACGTGATCCCACTAGTAACACAAACATCAAGCATGAGGGGTATACAAAAATACTAGTAACGACCCGCATGGCTAGTAAGTCTTTCAAAGTAAAAAAAAATAAGTTTTTTTCTATAACATACAATACCCGTCTTCCGAGCCACACTTCCAAATATTCTCATAAGGCATACTTTGTCCTTTTTCTCGAAAACCTGTCGATCACATAGAATAGAATCATTGCCATCCAACATTTTTCTCCAGGGTCACAGGTCAAGCGTATCATCGCTATGGAACAAATGCCGTCGACCAAGCCATGCCTAAGGGTCTTTTCGACCACAGGACTATGGAATGTTCAATAAAACACAATTGTCATTTACAGGTTGTATGCTTTTTGTATGTGAAGCTATTTTACTTCAATATCTCCTGATTTTGAGGGACTTGTGATTATTATTATCTTTGGAAAGTACGTTACTTAGAAGTAAAGGGTCAAAAGGACCAATATTCCTAGATTCGAATTTATAATGCGAAAATAACACTGTCTGTAACGCTTTCACGGTTTAACAGCTGAACCGATTCTGGTGAAATATGGTATAGGGTAAGGTAGGCTCCCAATAAAGGACATAATATAATATAGGCGGGCGAAGCTGCGGGCTACCGCTAGTAATAAACAAATAAATAAACAATTAGTTTAGTAATTAATTAGTAATGCATTTACTATTGACTTAACCAAGTAATATATATATGTTAATGTTTAACTATACAAGTGCAGTCAGCAACAAAATTCTCAAATACAATTAGATTTACAAATCATAATTAATTACTTATATTTTAATATACAATTGAGGATATCATATTATTATTAAGCCTTTGGAGAATGCTGTTTTGAATCTTGATAGCAATGAAAATTCTATATTTGGAGTTTGCGTTTATTAAAATTATTAAAGTGGCTCGGGATTCGGAATTGCGATCTCGTAGTTGCAGGTTCGAATCCTATCCATTGCTTTACCGACGTGAATCCACTTGTAACACAAGTATTTAGCTTAGCACGAGGGGTTAACAATAATGTTATAACAATAATGTTAACAATAATGTAGTAAGTAAATAATACTGGTAATGCGTGATGGTAATTTTTTTTTAATAAATACAAGTTTAGTTACTGGCTGTATATAACAAAACTCTTGATAGTTTAACTTTAGTTCTCCAAGTGTATCAACCACGGTTGACAAGCCCTCAAAAATTAGTCAACATAGAACACTAGAACAATTTGTTACAAGTTGAGAGAGCTTTAAAATTAACGACCCTCTCGTTATAACAACGGCGACAATGTATTTTATGTTAACAGCAATGCTTAAGTTTCTATGTTATTTCGGTAATTAGTTTTTATCAGCTGTTTAGATTGGCTAGCATTTTCACTTGTTTAAATGTTGGTTTCAGTATCTTTTTTTATATTTTTTATATTTCGGGACACCTCACACACGGTCATCTGAATTCCAAATTAAGCAGAGCCTGTCCTATGGTGACCAGACAACTGATGAACACACTTACATATTTGTAAATACATACATAATATAGATAAATTACAGCCAGACACAGAACAAAAAGAACAGGGATAAAATGTAATTACGGTATTATCTATTAATGTTGTATTTGACGTAATGCCGTGACACAAAAAGACAAACAAAAGAAACATAAATTCAAAAAATATTAAATAAGGTTTGGGTTGGTTACTAACATTCTTTTTTTTTTCCACAAAAACATTATAAATGTGAAAGTGTGGATGTTTAGATGTTTGGATGTTTGTTGCTCAATCACGCAAAAACGGCTGAACGGATTTGGATGAAATTTGGCATGCATGTAGCCTTTGACATGGAAAAGAACATAGGCTACCTTATATCCCGATTCCTTAAGTAGTTCCCGGGGGAAAATTGAAAATTGTGTACGAGCTTAAGCCGAGGGCTGACAGCTTAGAAATTTGGTATTTTTCTCTATTACAGGGCAAGCTATAACACGGGTGAAAATTTTATTCCATTTTTCATTAATTTCACATTTTTTATTTCCTTTTAGACCCAATTCTGAAGTCCACTCAGACGAAGTCGCGGGCAAAAGCTAGTGTATGATAAATTCTTGCCATAACCTGATATATCATTATTTCTCATCAAGGTCTCAGAACATTCCTTCTAGCTTAGTATGACTCGAACGTAGCGAGGAACATGGATTCGACACAATGCCACTTGGGGCCTGTCTAGTCAGCCAATAGACACGCACTGACTATGTTCAATATACGTGAAGTTAAGGGTAATCAGAATTTAAGAGGTGTTTTCAATTACAGGTATAAAGTTCAAGTAGCTTTGCCCAACTGTGGGGTAAGCAAAAGCTAAAGAATAAAACAAATTACATACAACAAATATGTTTTGACCCTACAAGAAGAAAAAATAATTTATAGGTACTTTTATCAAATCACTAGCTTTTTCTCGTGGCTCCGCCTACGAGGGCGTCGGTTGTCGCGGCAAAAAGTAGCCTATAACCTTCCTCAATAAATGGGCTATCTAACACTAAAATATTTTTTCATAACAAACCAGTAGTTCCTGAGATTAGCGCGTTCAACCAAACAAACTTTTCAGCTTTATAATAATAGTGTAGATGAGCGAGAAAGACTTAGTTCCAAGGAAAATGCTAGAAGAAAATCTGAAAGAACCAATGGTGTGTAAAACATTTCCCAATTTAATATTAAAAAACAATCTATAAAATGGCCGACATAGTCACCTGAAACTTACAGCGTAATTTACCAGACACAACACCATTGTGTAAAATCGTAAAACCGAAATTGGTTGGGTGAAAACAAAATGCGTTATATATGAGATAACTATGGCTTTATATTAATTTCACACGAGATAAGCTGTGTTTCAGGCTGCTATAAAAATACTTTAACGTTCCAGAAACATTTTAATTTGCAATTTATTTTGTTGATTTTACAATGGAATGATAATTTGGAAGACTTGTGAGATATAAAATATAGATGCCCTTTAGTTAAAGATAACCCTATTTGCTATAGCTAAAATAGCTTGCTAAATGAAATATTTAAAAAATGTTTTTGTAAAATATTGACAATTTGACATTAGAGATAATAACAAAATACAAACTCAAACAGTCATTTTATTTTCTAATAAATAGCAGTTGCTCAGTTTTTGATTCAGCGAGTGACAGCGACACACAAAGGCCGATCCATACCATACCTTATATACTTTTAAATTTCGAACACAATTTCCGAACTTTTTTCAAATTGTCGTGTGACAGGCGTTTGATAGACTACTATACTCCTATAATTCCTTTTTCGTATGAAAAACGGCGCGTAAAATTTTTACCGCTAACGTTTTGACGTCATTTTGTTTTTGTTTCGAAAATGCATAAAACCTTTTGACATTGATATTCCCCGTGTTTTATTTAGAGCGGCGTTTCGCTTTTATTTTATGAAATGGTTTCTATCCGTGAAGTTTTTGCTACAATAGTACCTATGTTATTATTCTTTTGAAAAAAAAAAAGTGACATGTTTTGGAATACAAATGAAAGCTCTTGTTTATATAATCGGTTCATTAACACTGCTGCATTTTAATTAACAAATTTACACTATACAGTTACCTTAGTGCCTCAAAAATAGTTACATTAAAATTTCCTTTAACCTATATTGAAATAACTTGAGATAGGTTGGTGGGTAGCAACATCCCTATGAAAAGTAAACATTATTCGCGCCGGAGGTGTGGTGACGATCAAATGATATTCTAACCAAGCATATTATGATTTAGGTGCAGCTTTCTTCAGAAAGAACACGTCTGACGATCGAATCGATGAATTTTAAGTTTTAATTTAATAATAATATCTGGGGACGACTCACACACGGCGATCTGATCCCAAACTAGGCAGAGCCTGTATTATGGTTACCAGACAACTGATGAACATACTTATACAATTTGTAAATACATACGTCATACATAGTCTCTTTGTTTATCTAGTTATCTTCAGTTTGCTCTTTATTTTCAAAGAAGTATCCGTTCTACAAATCAGTTACACCTATATTCTTATCACACAAAGTTTTGTCCTGGATGGGAATCGAATTCAGGCAACTCCGGCTTAGCAGTCAGGGTCACTAAGCTCAAGACCAACAGGCCCGTAATTTTCAGAATATTCAGAGTATACTATTTATAACATAAGTCATACGTGGGTTCTTTCGGAACGGAAGCCTCTCCATCAATTCCGTGATTGGATAGCAACGATTAAATCAGGAAAAGGTAGAGAATAAAACAAAAAACGATGTGCTCAAAGAAATTGAGTAGTAATGAATAAATTATTATAACGTAACATAATTTATAATGACGTCACGGGTTGTAACGTAAAGACTTACCTACCTAATATTGGTTTTGTAATTTTATTAATTGGGTGTTGAAGTCTTATTAATGATTGACTTCTGTGTATTAACGATAAATTATGTTTGGAAAATTTTCAACACAGTTAGTAGATAAAAAGAATAAATCATTAGTATTTTTCTGCCTAACCTTTCTCAAAGTCGGTATTGGGGTCGGCATCCAGTCTTACCGGATTGAGCTGAATACTGTATTTTACATGGATGTTGTGTGCCTATCTGACCTCCACAAACCATTTTACAAGTAAACGTGGTAAGATTGCTTGTACTAACTGTATTGACTTAACGATTGTCAAAAATTTACAGTCGGGACTAAAGGGTTATCGTGCTTTCTGAGGCGTGGTGAGGTTTCGGTATGTATTCAAATGGTCACCCATCCACCGACCAAATGCGGAAAGCGAAGCGAAGTCAAACCGTACCGGTCTCACTAAGCCATAAACCTCCTCAATTACTAGTAATTATTATCAAATTCTTAAAAAAATAAACAAGGTACAATACGGCGGACGAATCTTAGCGAGCTTGGAAAAAGCTACAAGACAGTTTTTGTGAGAAGCAAATAAAAAATGCAAATAAAGGTTGGTGAAAAAGAGATGACAATATCTTGCATCACTTTTTAGGCTCGCTAAGATACATCTGCCTAAGAGTAGGTACTCTATTTATTCAGGTAAAACTGCAATAATTTGCAAGGAGGTAGTTTGCAGGCGCTTAGACTGACTGCCTCTAGTTTATGGTAAGCCCACAAAATGGACAACTTTGCCCTATTACGGACTTCATAAACAATATTACGATATTGTTTAGTAGCTCAGCAGTTTTGCTGCGAAATGTTTTATAGTTAGTTGTGGTTACGTAACTTTTGGAGGATAGGACCGAAAATAGGTGAAAATACTGAAATTGTATTCGTAGGTAGGCACTTATGTATTATGAAATTATATTTTGCGGCTGTGTATTGCTTTGTAATCTAATAAAGGTTTTTATTGCCATACTAGCAGTTGCCCGCGGCTCCGCCTGCGATTATAGTTTTCCGGCAACTTTTTCATATTTTCTTCACCTTTTGAATCTTGCTTGGACTTCTAAGAATATTTCAAAACTAATGTTAGGCAAATTATTACAGCTGTTCTCGAGTTCTTGTGAGACTAACCCCTGAATGCTAAAACGCCATTTAACTTTAACACATTCTTAAAAATCTATCGGACGCTACTTTTTTTTTTTTTTTTTTTAAATTACTTGTAATCTCGTTAACCCCTCGTGCTAAGCTAAGATGCTTGTGTTACGAGTGGGTTCACGTCGGTAGTGTAATGGTGGAATTCGAACCCGCAACCACATGATCGCAAGTCCAACACTCTAGCCATGAGGCTACCGCCGATTCAACACACCTTAAAGTGTCTGAGACAGCATGAGCCTTAACGGCGGCTTCAAACTGATTGACGTTTCAGTATTTGGCCATACACGTCAATTAATTTTTATACCTGCGTATTATGTATATAGGCACAAAATACAGATATAATTTAGTAGTTAGTCCATAGTATATCCAGTGTTCGTATTAAGAAAAAATAAGAAGGTTGTAGAAGAAACAAGAATGTTTAGTCCAGAGGCAAAGGAACGTCCTCATTCTGCCGACTCTACAGCAAAAACCTACAATCAGGCAATGAGGCCGTTGTATCTGATTTGCGGCCATCGTTGCGGTCGCTGCTAAATGACAGGACTCTAATGATCCTGGCATTACAGAAATATAACTAAATCTAATTTCCCTGCATATGAAGCCAGTTAAAAAAATATGTGTTTACCTCCCTACCTAACGAGTCTCGGAAAAGTTCCATTTTCAAACACACCTATGTGGGTATAAAACGGCGAATTCAAAATGACGTTCTCAGGAGATGGTTGTTTAAGTCTCAGGCGTTCTTAATTTGGACGGGTAATACTACGGTACAGTATGAAGGTGCAAGCGATTGGTATATTTTATATCAGTGCGCCACGGGACGTCGGTAGGGGTGGGCGCTTTGCTCCCGAATTTTCCGATTTTCGTCGTGTGTGAACTTTTAGTGTTCGCGAATTTTGTTTGTGAGAGTGTTAATTTATTTCTGCTACTAAGGATGTTGTTTGCAGACAAATAAATACACTGTAAGTAGTTTACCGTCCTTTCAATTGCAATAACTTAGTTTTAAAACTTTAGAATTTTTAATTGGGCAGTTTCATACAAAGTATTTTATTTGAATTGTAGCCATGGAAAAAATACTTTTATCAGTAAATAAACTAAATGCCTACAATTGAGCTACAAGCTGTAGTTTTAAGAAGGCCTTTTCTAAAATAAAATATTTAAAACGTCACTGAAAAATAATAATTATTAGTTGCTTTTATGAAGTTTAGGTAAACTCGAATTCTTGGGATTGGTTTAGTAAGTAAGAATATCTTCTAACATAAAACTTTTAAATATTAATTTATTAATATATATTTTTTGAATACTGGCCTTCTATTTAATATCATATATTATATTAATTTATATACATTATTTCACTTAATTACTTCCTGATTTCCAAGTGTAAAAGAAAATTAGTGAAATCTCACTCAGTGGCCTGAAAACGGCAACTCGCGGTTTGCCGGCGAGTAGGTAGTGTTAATTAAAACACGTTTAGAAAATTAATTATTTTAATTAAAATAAAATAGGTTCAAACTCACTGCTTAATGCATACAAATTCGGAAATAAATTCAGAATATCTTAATAATAACACTGTACCTAGGTAGGTACTTTAATATCGAAAATAAATCATCTATTGATACTGTTTGAAAAATCATATACACTATATCTAAATTCAATCATTTTTAGGGATCCATAGGTCAAAAGGAAAAACCGCACCCTTAAAGGATAACTTTGCTGTCCGTCTGTCTGTCCGTCCGTCCGTCTATCTCAAGACCCTTTTCTCGGGAAATATTTAGATTTACAGTCCCTAGAAGCTGTGAAAAGATCAAACTACTAAGTTATCGTCAAAAAGATACCGCCGTTTCTATTGCATAAAACGTATTTTTCGACACAAGCACAACAAGGGAATCCAAATTTATAAGGTGCTTTCCGTTGACCTAGAACTTAGAATTTTGGCATGCAATATAGCCTTATGCTACAAGTACAGCTATACATTTGTAATTAAATAAAAAAATAAAGTCCTTGTACGGAACCCTCGATTTTAGAGGCCGCCTCGCACTTGTACCGTTTTTTTCCTAAGTCAATAAAAACTACGTACTAAAAAAATATCTAGTTTTGAATTCAAATAGAGTTTAAAACTCTGCGCAAGCCTGTCCGAATAGCTTCGTTTATTTAATATCAAATGTCCATCGTAAGTTATAATCGTTAACAGGTTGTCTATTAACATATACCAACAAACTTTTAGTATATGCTAAAACCAATATTCATTTCAAGTATTTTCATGTAAAGCATATACAAATTTTCAGAACTGTATGATGTTTAAAATGTTACATGCTTTTTGTCTCGCCTTGTTGCCCCAGTGCGTGGAGAACATTTCGACATAAATCAAAAATCAAAATTATTTTTATTTCGAGTAGACCTTTACAGGCACTTTCAAAACGTTAATGACGCTAGTTGCGCGGTATAATCTAACAAGGTTTAAAATCATTGCAATCGATACTGCTAATTATTGTAAAAAAACAGGTTTCGTCAAAGTAAAATTAGGTTGTATACACATACATAATAATAAAGAGGCCAAATAAAATAAAACGCGATCTAAGTTTATCGATTTGGAAATATTGGGGAAAATCTTTGGCTTATGTTTTCTGTAGTTTACGCGAATATAAGACATTGAAATAAAACTATTTTACCACTACTACTTATCGTGACCGCGACACCTGCAAAGGCATTGAAATGTCGGGAACTAAAACCAAAATTTTTCGGTAGAATCCGAAGAATATCCGAAAAAGTTTATTTTATTTAAAGTTTCTAACCAGTATAGCTTAAGAGCCAGTGGACGGCTACCTGTATGTATTTGACCAGACCTGGAATTTTGTACAGTGAGGCCCCTATACCTACCATATATGAGATGGGGGTTCACTAAGCCCTAACTGGTGGACGAATGCCGTGATGAATATAAGTTTTTAAGACCCTAATAAATAAAATATATCAATGGCAGATCTGGTCAATTAATTTCAAAATTTAATTTTTTTCGGCACTTTCTAAAGTGTCTGCCACTATGCTAAACGCGCGATAATGGTCTGCCATTGTTATTTTCAGATAATAATAACAATATATTTTCAAATATCAAAACGGCAGACGTGGTCAAATGCATTTTAAATTCGCCAAAAATCGATACCTGTCTTACTTGAGCGCGCGCCGCGTCCACCGTTAGGGCTTAGTGAACCCCCATCTCATATATGGTAGGTATAGGGGCCTCACTGTACAAAATCCCAGGTCTGGTCAAATACATACAGGTAGCCGTCCACTGGCTCTTAAGCTAGTATGAAACCAATCCAGAAAAAACGGTGACTGGTAAAAGTCTTTTCAATATTTTAAAACATAGATCTGAAAAGCTAAATAAAGCTTACTGTACCATAGAGCCACTTCGTTCTATTACACAGACAAGAATCATAAAAAAACGGAGAGAATTTTTTTTATTTTTAGAAGTGTATTCACATTCGTTTCGATGTTGCTCAAAGAAAAAATATTAAGTGTATTGCAGATTGTTTCTGGATACTGTTGAGTGGCAATTGAGAGATGCGGGCTCTATGGCTCTCGTAAACAAAATGGATAAAGATATTAGGATGGAGAACCCGTTCTTACGCCATAGTGTTCTGTTGTCTTACTGTATTCACAAATGGAAAGCCGAAAATGTACACATTCCCTGAAAAAATAAAAAGTATACTTACTTGACTTGGTTACTTTAGGGAAAGATGTGGGAGAATTTTTGGATTCTTGCCGTATACTGAAACGTCAATCAGCTTTAAATCACTGATTAAATCTTATACTATAACTGCATCTATAAAGTGTTAACTAGTGACAGATGTACATTTACGATCTTAAATTTAACTTGCGTTTCAGTCTTCGTTGGTTAAAGGCTTAATACCTGGGTGGGTATCTTTTCCTTTTACCGGGGATAAAGCGGGAATGCATGGATAGTTACCGCGATAGTCAATAATAATTGTATTGAATCACTTCACCGTCGAGAATGTTATTTTCATTTCATTTTGTATTTTGTTTTTACGTTGTTGACGCACATTTTTAAGTAATAATGTACCAGTATTTTTAATCTTAATTAAATAAAAGTAACATGGAGTTATTTTACAGGTTTTTCTTCATAGCAGCGCAACAATTTTTTTTCATAATAACGTTACTTAAGCGCCTTTTTGAGGTTTATAAGAACAATTTTTTTATGATTTGTTTTTTTTTAAGAGATAGCCTCTTGTTAATGAAATTACTTCCAATCAGACTTGTCCAATGCTGTGGTTTTTAGTATTATAATAAAAACCCTGGGACATCTCACACACGGCCATCTAATCCCAAACTAGGCAGAGCCTATACTATGGTAACCAGATAACTTATAAACATACTTATATATTTCTAAATACATACATATTATAGATAAATAACACCCAGACACAGAACAAATAATCGAGCTCATCACACAAACATTTCTCCTGGGTGGGAATCGAATTCACGACCTCCGGCTTAGCAGTCAGGGTCACTAACCACTAGACCAACAGGCCAGTGAAACTTATATAATATAAGCACTGAATTTGTATTGAACAGGGCCATATGCTTTGTGTTAATGGTAGATTGTACGTATCTTCAATCTCTGAAATAAATATCTTAAATAGATACTAAGAAAACAACGTTGAAATTTTAATTTTAAATTGTCGGATTTGTTGTTGTATGGAATTTGAAACAGTTGAGTTCCTTGACTATTTGGGAGGAGGCGTGCGCCCAGTAGTGGAACATTTACAGGCCAGTATTGTACAAGTAAAGGACCATACAAATCTATCCTTAAATTCCAAGTATAAGTATTCAGTGCCATTTAGAAGAACGGAGACCATTAGTCAAGGTAGGTTATGTTAGTCATGTAAGAATGTCTGAACCAATGTTTGGCGATCTCTCTCGAGTAATAGCTCGCATCAATCAGCTGGCATGTAGGACTGCTGGTCCTCGTTCCAGAGTTCAACGAACCTGTTTTTGTAGTTGACAAGGGTTTATAATACGAGTCCCTTGTGTGTAGGAATTATAGTTAGCGACGCTTGCTCATTTGATCACATGGTTAGACCAATTTGGTCAGTTGTAAAACAAGTAAATAATGACATATTTAAGACTTAAGACGATCAAACTATGATTTATTTATCAGATCTGTACCAGATCAGATGGATTCAAAAGTTAAGAGAATAATATTGCTAAGTGGATAAACGTAGCTAGAAAGCATAAAATTGGGGTTCGAAATAGAAGAGATAGCTGTTATCTAAACTTTTATCTACACAAATTAAATTATCTAACTATAACTATCATACATAAGATAAATACAGTAAAATTTGAAAAAAAAATACATAACAATATAATACATAATAATTTTTTAATAATAATAAAAAAAAAATTGCAAATCCGTCTTTAAGTATATGACGGAGAGCCTGATAAAGATAACATCAAAAAACCTTAAAAATATATAATACCTACTATTATTTTATTAATACTGTCAAAATAAGTGTTTCTCAACATTAAAAATACATTATATATCTTCTCTTTAAATAACATCTGTGAGAATTCCCCGGTAAACTAAGAGGGAGGATCATGTGAACCCACATCTCCCGGAACTGCGAATTAAATTTGCATGTATTACTCTTACAGTACTTATGTAGTTGTTCCCTAGAGCTCTTATTGCAAATTCTTAACCAGCACTTAACAATGAAGACCCTTTAATATACATATACATTGTTATAGTGAAACCCTTGGAATGCTTACAGGGAAGTAAGAAAATCAACTTAAATGTATTTTTTTTTCTAAAGCTTTTGTTGCTACGAGTAGGTCGGATTTCTTTCTTACCGGATGCCGCTGAAATGCTGAATACAGTACTTTACGTGAAGCTATTGCTTATCAAATTTTGACCTCCACAACCCATTTCTGGGTAACACAGTATGCCATAATGAGACTGGTTGTCAGAATTGAATTGTAATGACTAAACCGGGACTAACGGCTACAGTACACATATGATACGCGGAAAGTGATTGTCATCCTATTGACTTTGATGTCGCCAAAGCGGATCAGAAGCTCCGATACGTCGAATCGGCTACGGCTGGGTGACGCCGCGCTTACGGCCGGCGAGCCACCGCTGGTTACGTTGCAACGTAGTCCGCGGGAGGGGCACGGACGAGAAGACGTAAGCTAGAGTACGGAGAGCCGTAAGCTAGGGAACGGAGAACCGTAAGCTCGGGACCTGCAAGTCGACCATGCACCGCACCGCCTCGTGAGCTTGTTTTCCAGGCGAGGCGATTACGTTACGATTCCGATTAGTGTGCGTCGCAGGAGGGAGTATCATACAAATAATACTGAACGGCTCGAGTTGATACGGTGACGATGCCTTTCCGAGTTGATGCGTGTGCTACGACCTTTAACGTGCTTTCCGAGGCACGGAGGATCTCGGTATGCTTATAAATGGTCATCACCTATCCACGGACGAAAAACGACGAGTTCTGCTGTACCTTTATAATTGGTTATAACTCATACCGTAGGTGCGGCTCACACTTAAACCCAAGTTCCTCGTGTAGAAATCATTAAAATATCCGGTTTAAGTAATGTTAATATTCTTCAAGTGCTGATAACAAGGTTCACATCTACATGCTAGCCTATATGTACCTAAGTTATACGGGATTAATTTAAAAGGAGTACGTATATTCAACGAGGTAATCAGGCATAAAACTAAACAACTTTTCTTAAAAAGTTGGTCGAAATCTTAAACTTGAAAATCATTGTAGGCTCGAACCCGGGCAAGTACCAATGTGACTTTTTCAAAGTTATATATGTACTTTCTTAATTATTCTAAGATACCATTGACAAGTGGTGAATGAAAATATTGTGAGGAAACCTGGATCCCAAAAATTGGAATCTGAAATCGCCAACCCGCATTGACCAAGCGTGGTGATCAATGCTCATTCCTTCTGTATATGAGAAGAGGCCATATAGAGAAGGAATGAGCATTGATCACATTTATAGGCCTAGTGGACCTACCCCGGCTTCGCAAGAAAGCCTTCTTGAATCACTCTATGTACTGCTGAAAACTGAATTAAAACCCGTTGCCTAGTTTAAAAGATCAAAGGGTAGAGAGTGTGGTAGTCACTTTGTTTTATACTATGTTAAGATTCGGAATCGTACATCCGTGATAGTTAATAGTACCTAAATCTGTCTGGAATACTATATCCTTGAGGGCTATGTCGAAACTACAAATACTATAGGAAACCAACGAGGAACTAACTTCTATATCATATGTAACTACACACGTATACAGGGTGAATTTTATAGTGGGCCTTCAGGGTCAAATCCGAAACTGTAAGGAATATCGAAAAATGCTCAAAGGGGTTGAACGCCCGATTTTGATGAAACAAAAACTGCATCATTGGAATTTTGAAAAATCAATAATCCTAGCCAGGAATCAAACCTAATTTATTTGAAAAAAAAAAAACCCGTTCTGTATAAATACACAATTTTTTTTCTTTTTTAAAGAACGACGCCCGCACTAAGGAATTTAATCCTTGTGTCGCGGGGGTTTCACAAACATTCAAATCACATGCACAAAGAACACCCAGACTTGGAACAAGCATTTGTGGATCACACAAATGCTTGTCCCATGCGGGGATCGAACCCGCAACACGTCGCGCACAGTGGTAATTAGCGTGGTGACTACTAGGCTATACCACTCGGCTATCCGTGCCGTCTGCATTTATAGTTTTGCTTATAAGGATTGATATCTGAGATGATATACGGGAAACTAAAGGAAATAGCGAAAGCTAGTTTAAGATACACCTAATCTATATATATAAAACTCTTCCGATACTGACTGACTGACTGACAGACAACGCATAGCCGAAACTACTGATCGTAAAGAGCTGAAATTTGGCATGTGTGTTTGTTGGGAGGAGTAGGGTACCACTAAGAGAGGATTTTTGGAAATTCCCCCCAAAGGGGAGAAAAGGGTGGTAATTTAATAAACGGTGGTACACGCGGACGAAGTCGCGAGCAAAAGCTAGTACGAAATAAATCACTTTATAATTTTACTTTAATTCTAAAGTATGGAATACAGCAATGCGTCATACATGATGCGTGGTTTTAGCTAAAAACGCTCGATACATTTCATAATTCATGTGTATTTTCCTATTATTTATAAAGTTAGTACTCCATTTCTCTGAATTTTAATATGTTTATTACATCTCTCTCATGCACTTCATAAAAAGGATTTTCTTTTAAAGAAAACTAAAATAAAATTCTATAAAGTGATGCACGTATGCTTTTTTTCCTCTTTGTAATGTTTAAGCATTCTTGTTAAAAAAAAAGAAATCGATTTAGATGAAGTAACGAGTATGTCTGTACATCAGTCTTTTTTTAAACCTACTGTACGATAGAACCGGTTTCGATTGGACTTTGCAGATAAGGATGGGCGTGCATATAGGAAAAACATGGCCTATTTTTAATAAAAATCTTGAAAATGTTCGCGGAAAAAGTCTCAGTTTTGCAGTAACTTTAAAAGAATTTTACATTTCACCTACGTGCAAAATATTATTAATATACGATGTAAGATGAGCTTTTATTAATTCCATGAAAACTATATTGTTGAGAGTACAGTTAATTTATTATTTCTGGGATGTATTTGATTACAGTGTAAAAAAATATGTTCATCGGTTTTTCAAGGAAACTTTTGCTCTATATATTTCATTGTGAATTAAATTTGTTATTTAAGAGACCATACAAAAGTTTTTGTTTTAATAAAAAGACCTTATTTAATAAATATTTTAAAAATCTCTAGGAAAACCACGCTTTTATAAAAGCACGTAAAAACCAAACATTCTGATAGTTGGTTGTCATCAGAACTACATACAGCTGCCAATTTCCATGACGCTACAATTCTTGGGAGATGGTTAAATTAGTTACCTTAGATTCCATTACATGGTTAGTTACATATAGGTCGACCTAATAAAAGCGTGTTAAAAAGACTTGGAAGTATCAATTACATAAAACAAAACAAACTCAAGGAAGAAGCAAAGCGCACCCTTACATAGGAGGATACTTATAATAATCGTATTAGTATCAATATTGCCCGATCCAGTGATCGAACATTATACCTCAGCAGACTACCTCATATTACGTCTCCATTGCACCGTCAAAATTACACCTTAGTATAATATTTACAGCCTAATAACTTATACATGTAGTAGTAAAATCAGCTGGAAGTTCTCTACTGCTCCATTTGGCTCAGAATCGTATTATTACGACAGTCTGTTGCCAAATAACACACGCTTTCAGTAAAAACTGCATCTTGAAAACGGCAATTTAGATAACTTTCGTATTACCATATAGTAGATGAAAAACAACAATTGTGAATTCTATATTTGGAATCGTGGTCTGTGGACTATTTATTATAATAATAATACCGGCCTATAAACTTCCCACTGCTGGGCACAGGCCTCTTTCCATATAGAGAATGGATGAGCATTGATCACCACGCTTGCTCATTGCGGGTTGGCGATTTCAGATTCCAATTTTTGAAATCCAGGTTTCCTCACGATGTTTTCCTTCAAGGTTTGTCAATGGTGTCTTAGAATAATTAAGAAAGTACATATAACTTTGAATAAGTCACATTGGTACTTGCGTGGGTTCGAACCTGCAACCATGTGCATGCGACTCCGGTCATTGAACCGCTAGGCCACCACTGTAGAAAAATCAACAGTCTACTTAAGAAGGTTCATGAGATATGTATCACAAGAACCTTTATAAGTAGACAAACGGACAGACAATGGAGGCTCAATAATAGTTAGCAATCTTTAGGTATATAACCTCCACAATAAAACAAAGTACTGCCCTCTTTAAAAAGCATTCAAAAACTCTTAATTGACCTACAAACTATAAGTAGAGACAAACACGGCACTATCACGTACAAACTTTGATGGCCATAAATATGAGAAAAAAAACCGCATAAATGCAAAACCAGACCTAACCCGACGAATGGACTCATAAAGGGTCGCTTGAACTGCGTGTGGTCCAGCTGCGAGCGGAGAGCGGCGAGTTAAGAAATAATCATGAATATTACGCTACTGCGAGCGGAAAGCGGATTGAAAATAATTTTAATGGATTTTATCGCTATGCTTTGTGATAATCAATGCAAATATCAAAACTTTGGTGTCTAGTTAAAGTTTTAACAATTAGGCTTAAATATCGATTTTTAAACTTTCGTTAACAGGTCGGTCCCTGAATACATTTCGATGAATTTAGGTAAAATTTTAACACAGGATTATTTTAAAAGGAGTGCGCATATTCTACGAGGTAATCAGGTGCATAAAATTGAACATTTTCCCAAAAAACATAGGTCGAAATCTTAAAATTATAAATCTACTTTTCCTACAAACATAAGTCACGTGACCTGTCACTTTGTATGAAAATTTCATTTTTCATGTTAAGATTTCGACCTTTATGTTCAGTGATTCAATTTTATGCACCTGTTTACCTCGAATAATATACACACTCCTTTTAAAATTACCTGTATAGCAAAATATTCAATGAATAATGGAAAATGAAATGTGATTTTCAGATATTACACCAATTTTTAGATATCTCACACTGGTTTTTGCTCCATAAACCGAGTCGATTCTGTGCTCGCAAGCATATATAACGTATAAAAATATATGTCGTTGTCACCATACGAACATGATTTAACAAAAACACTCGGTATTAGTTATTCATTTCCAATAACTATTCACGTACAAAACCAATTTCCATACCAAAACAAAAAAGCAAACGCTCTATAAAAGCTCATCCATTATTTATTCAAACAAAAAAACTAAACCGCTTACTCAGTTGATTCAGCTATCAGTGGAGCCACACCCTTTTCAAGCGTATTCGATACAATGCAAATAACAGTTCCCTGTCGGACAGTGATAGGAGGCATTAACATACATTGCGGGCTGTATTCCCCAGTTAATCTGACCATGAATGGGCCTCCGCAAAAATCTACCGAAACGGGTCAACTGTTTTTACAGCTCACTTCAAATGTTTGTGCCTTTTTATACAAGTCATTGTAATGGTTTCATTTGAAGCCTCGGGCTGTTAGAGTTGGCTAATGGAAAAAGAGTTCATTTAGCTGTCAAATGCTTTTCGCCTTGGGTTGCTGTTTCTTTATTTATATATTTAGTTAAGAAAGGCTTTTCTCGTGTTCAAGTATGACCACTTCCATACAGAGTGTTACGATTCATTATGATTAGTCGTAATTAAGACGCTAGGACCTTAATATCTTTTTGCATTTAATAGCCTAATTCTTGAGGAAGGTTAAAGTGTATCTTACATCAAGTTACTAGTCTTAGGAGAAATGAAAGACCTTTTAAACCCCGCTCACATTTAAAAATGGCGAGTGAAACCGTGGTGCTCACCTAGTTAGGCGCAAAATGAATGGATTGTAGAAAAGTCATCTTGCTTTTGTGCTATCAAGAAGATTGACGACAGACGCAATCAGCCAGGACTTCGAATAGTTTAAACAGTTTGGCCTCAAGATGGATATGAAAAACCAACATACTAGTTAACATAAACACAGATGATAAACAAGGATAAATAACTTGTGTGGAATTAATTAAATGTTTTGACGCTGACATCATAAACTTAGTTGATGAGTTCTGATATTACGCAAATATTATTTTGCACTGTTTTGATTTAATCTATATCTAGATTAAAGAGGTAAAGTTTGATGTTTGTAAGTAGGAAGTTATCCCTGGAACAACTAACCCAATTTCGGAAATTCTTCTGCTTGATGCCCACCGAAGTAGGTATGGGTCAGTTAGTATAATAAGTATACTTATTTTCTTTAAAGTTGCAGTGAAACAGTTCTCTGGTGTCAATGATCTGATAAACAGCGAGCTATATGGCGACGCATCGCGAAGGCATCAGTACAAGAACTAACCGAGGCATGACCACGAACAGTCTGTCAAGAGTGTACGATTAGAAAGAAAGACAAATAATTGGCCAATGAGGAGGAGTTCTGACCACCACTTTTACGTACTACCTTTACCCTCGGTTTCTTTAAAGCTGATCAACTGATCCCACTTGTGATTGGTTGACTAAAAGACTGACAACCATTCAGAGAGCTTGATATGAGGATTGATTTCATCAATTGATTTTAGTGCTTATTAGCCATTCAGAAGCCAGGAGTTATTAAGACTAATACAGTACCAATCTCTCACTGCATTACTCAGTAAGATGGGTTGTGGAGGTCAGATAGGTAGTCATTTATGTAAGACTAGCTGTTGCCCTCGATCTCGCCCACATCACCTAATTTTGTCTACTAAAAATATAGCCTTGATTACTCAGATTACCCAGGGATAATGAGGCATTCTAAAAGTGTAAATAAAAATTGAAATCGGTGCAGAACTTTTTAGGTATATTCCTTACAAACATACTTTTTAAAATGTGTGTTAAGTTAAAAAAATATTTCTTTTTCATAATGTCAGCATCATCTATGTATGTTCACATTATGAAAAATGACATTATTAAATATTGAAAAATATCTGAATTCTGCGGGATTCGACGTGACCAGAAACCAACCACAGCATAGCTAAGGAAAAGGTTAGGTAGAAGAAAAGAAGAAAAGTTGCTTTTTTTTATAAATCGTGCTTGTGACCTGCTTAACTGCCACTAAGTATAGATTATAGTAATTTAACTAACTTTCTTTTAGGTACACGAGCTAATCGCGATGGTTTTGATTCAATAACAAGATAAGTTCCAAGTATATTTCGCTATATCATCCCAGCTGGGTATTAAATTTTTGCGCAAAGTCATTTCAGACTGTGACGTAGTCATTATATAGTTAATATGTTGGTACATTTATAATAACGTAATATTAATAATATTGGTTTACGATTATATTAATTAGAGAATCAAGTTACATCAATTAAATTATGTTATGAACTAACAATAATCAACCAAACTGGCAGCTAAGTATGTGTGTAGTAGGTATTTATATTTTTCTTTCTGATACTAGCAGTGTACCGCTGTTTCACGCGCGTGAGTATGCCCTCTTTCCGTAATAAATGTGTCATAGAATATCATAGTCTCCTATCTTATTCTCTTACTCTATTATTCTCTTATTTGTATAAAAATATACGAATTTTATGTATTTTTATGCAACCCGTGTAAAAAAAATCTAATTTTGTGCAGTAATTTTTTATTATATAGAAGACTAGCTGTAGCCGGCGACTCCACCCACTTGAGTGTCGGTTATCGCGGAAAAAACAGTTTTTTTTTTCTCAGGCTCTAGACTTATCTCTATACCTAATTTTATTTAAATCTATTTAGTTGTATAAGCGTGATCGTGTAACATACAACAAACATGGACAAGTAACTGTAATATCGGTCAAATATTATATAATATTTACACACACTCTCTGCCTACTCTTTTTGCTACCAGAATATAATATAAATATTTAATCCATTTTAATAATGTTAGGTCATACACCTCATTATAATGTTACATTTTATTCATGTCGAAACTGATTGGATAGATTATATCTTGATTTCGTTGGTGTTTAACTATACCAATAAAGTTTGATTATTTAGTTATTTTATGAAAAGAAAGAACAAGACTTTGCTGTTTACTTTCCAATTAATGTTTTGCGGAATAGATTTTCCAGTCAATATTAATTTCATGTAGTTAATAATAATATAATTATGATGTTCACACAAATAATACTCAAAACTCTTCTCTTGCATAGCCTCTTATCTACATACTTATCTACGTTGGAATCGGCTTCTAGTCTCACTGGATGAAGCTGCCTACCAATATTTTGGATAGAACGACTACCTATCTGACGTCAACAACTGATTTAATATACTACAGCATATATTTTTTTAAAGGAAAAAAAAGAAGAGCGATTGTTTGTGAATTCGCGGGTCACTTATTTCAATTTTATCTCAGAATAAATATGACCATTATACTGTTGAGTTAAGGTTGAATTTTCTATTTTAACTTTAATATTGACGCTTCGACTGCTATAGTGTGAATTGACCGATAGCATAAATCAAACATTATATTGTACACGACTACATACTAATATAGCTCCTAATACCCAGAGCCTTGGACCCATAAATTTAAATTTCCTCGCCCGTGTCGCTTGCCAACTAAGCAAATCCCAGTTGTAAACCACTGTTAATGCTACTATAAACTTAGTTCTTTCTCTCTATAGTATAGTAGGTAGAAAAACAAGGTTTTCCCACAACTCTCACAAAAAAGTAGCCAAACTGTCTTATTCCCTGGAACGTAAGGATTCTTTTTAGTAATTTTCTTGAGGCAAAATTGTATTAATTTATACTTCCGATTGAATCACGCGCATTCCGCCAGGCCAGTTGGCCTTGAAGAAGAAGAAAGGAGAAGTTCTACACTGGAAAATTCACAAATAAACATTAATAATTAAGGATTACTTTTGTAATATATTGCCTCTTATAGGCTAACCAGAATTGCATGTGTAGGTCAAATAAAACATATAGGTAATACTTGAAAATATTCTTATTCAACAGCATACTCTGCTACTCCTTCACCAAATAAAGAGCTACTTTTCCAAGGATGAATGTTGAGTAGTTTCAATTTATTGTTGGTACTATTAATTAAATTATCATATATTAAATCACAACATTAATTATTAATCCTTGTGCGTATTTCAATGCGAGTAACTTCGTACACCTCCCATCCATCAATCAATCAATCAATTCAGTTGCCACAGATTACTAAATAGTTACTTCGTAACTATGGCGGTCCACTGTTGGACGTATGAGGCCACCAAGTTGATTTACGTTACCACAACACCTGGTCCAAGAGGCCCTATGCCATGTTAAATGCGTGATGATAAGCTATTTGCCCCAGTCACCACGCTGGGCACAAGGGTTGGTGACCGCAGTTTACCTATCCTGGAATAATTTTTCATTATTCGAGTGCCTTACAATACCCATGGGTAGAGAGGGGGAGGTTTCCACCTTACTCATCCATCCTAATATTATAAATTCGAAAGTACTGTCCATCTGTCTTTTTGTCTGTCTGTCAGTCTGTTGCGCTTCCACGGCTAAGCCGCTGAACCGAATTTAGTGAGACTTGTATGCTTAGACCCTAAAATAGGACAGCAATTTTTGCTATACGCGGGCATAGCCCCGAGAAAAAGCTTGTAACAAATATTACACAAGCTATTCAAGGGCGCTATTTTTAATTTTATGGCAAAGTTAACCTTTGTTGAAGGTTATCACATAAGGCTTCATGTTTAGTAGCATTTACGTTTCAAGTTCACTGGCTTTCAGTTAAAATCAGGGTTCACTACGCTTACTAGTGTTAGTTTTAAATCGTTAAGTCTTTATTATGTTGAAGGGTGAGTGATAACTTTTTTATAACTAGGATTTGAGTCACCAGATCTGTGATAACAATCTATTTTTTTAACCTCTTCGTGTTTCATAAACAACACTTAATCATTAACTGTACGGTATTTTATTTTCCCTCTCCGGTCGTGTCGGTCAACCGTCCCATCGGACTATGAGAGTGAAGGAACAGAGAGTGCCCCTGTGTTTGCGCACACACTTGTGCACTATAATATCTCCTGCGTACATGGCTGATCTCACTTGAGATTGGCCGCCGAGGCCGAAATTCGGCCTGGAGGAGATTATTATTATTATTTTATTTTTATAAATACTGGTTTTGATAATTCTATTTCAGTAACTGGTATATCCACATTGTTTATATTAATAGTTGAGTTTACCATAGTATCATAGTTGAGTTCAGGGTTTTTATGAAGTTCGGATCGAGAAGTATTGGAATATTCACTGCACAATTCGGTGCTTATAGACTTTACTTAACATGTTTGTGAACTTTGACGACCTCCGTGGTCGAGTGGCGTACGCACCGGTTTTCAAGGTGTCGTCAGCTCTGAGGTCCCGGGTTCGATCCCCGGACGGGTCAATGTAGAAAAACACTTTTCTACATTGCCTCGGGTCTGGGTGTTTGTGGTACCTTCGTTGTCTCTGATTCCATAACACAAGTGCTTTAGCTACTTACTTTGGATTCGGAGAAATGTATGTGATGTTGTCCACATTTCTTTCTTTTCTTTTTGTGAAACAATTACATTTTTATTATGAATTCTTATTTGTCTATTCTGTTGCCATTTCGTAATCATTATAAAGCTAACATTTTTTTAAACAGCTTTCTAGCATTGTCGGTCGCACATTACTAGTATTCTTGTGACAACCAAAATGATTATATTATTATTATATTATATATTCGTAACACAAGCATCTTAGCTTAGCACGAGGGGTTAACGAGATTACTAGTAATGTGCGATCCACATTACTAGTAATCTTTAAAAAAAAGAAAAAGAAAAAAAATTATATACATGCTTCGAATTCAATATATTAGTTATATGTTGTAAATCATTGCTTAATCTGAAGCTCAGTCAATTATAATATCATTAAGAACAGCGATTAGTTTTACAATTTAATACAAAAAAATAACGAATTAAAAATGACTCAGACGCCTTTGAAATCTTCACAAATTCATCAATCTCACTGAAACAATCTGCTCAACTTGTTAGACTATTAATTTAGTTAATATCATAATTTAAGTGCACTCAAAGTTAAGTTTAGTGAACAAGTTTATACCTAAGCTTAATTGTTTCGTAGATATTTGTTTTATGAGGTAGTTAGGAGTTTAGCTTCATACAAATGATTTAAAGGCACTTGAAAGTTTGATTTTAGTAATATTTTTACTACAACAATTTTTTTTTTCATAAATCAATAATGGTTGCTGGTGAACCTGCTAAGTAATACGATAAACAGAGCTCTTATGTATATATATTATGAGAGATATACAAGAAGAGTGTAACAATACGAAGAATTAATTAAATATATAATGTCATCTTTTTGTTTCAGGTTCCAACCTTCATGGATTGACAATAGACAATGTAGTGTTTTATGTCAAAATGACTGTTCACCATTGAACACAAGATGGCGGGTGATTTTGGCGGTAAAGTGGCGTGGCGAGCGCTGTTGTTTGCCGTGCTTCTTGATAATGTGATCTGTCAAGTCGGCTGGACTGAAACCAATGAAGATTTGGGTGAGTTTTATTTATATTGTTTTTATATTGTAATCCGGTTATACTGTATTCAATATCCGTCTTCCAAATGGTGAAGGAAGTCAAAAAGAATTTCTACTAGGTCGCTACCAGTCAGGAAGCGGTTATGGCTTTATCTGTGGTTATTTTCTTCAGAATAGATTATAGTCTTTGATCTATATTTAACAGTCTTACAGACCTTAATTACAGTGTAAACTTGCTAACTAATATTATTTTACTAATTTCATTAAGTATGTACAGCTTAAATATTACACTTTGGCGATGGCATTATTTAAAACCACGAAATTCTATTTAGTAAAAATACTTGAAATACTACATTCAACAACAGCGATGCCGTTACCAGGTCAAATAAGTTAATTGTACTGTTGCAGTTTTACTCTCCATGACTGTCTTTTGAGATATAATAATCTTGGGACAACTCACACACGGCCATCTGATCCCAAGCGAGGCAGAGCCCGTACTATGGCAACCAGACAACTAATAAACAAACCCATATATTTATAAATACATACATATTGTTGATAAATTACACCCTGACATAGAACAAATGATCGTGCTCATCACACAAAGATTTGTCAGGGTCACTAACCACTAGACCGATAGGCCTTCCTTATATTTTACGTATAAAACGTCTTAGAGAAGTAGAAAATATAGTCCTTAATAGTGAACGAAATAAACCCCACTATGAACTGGCATCTAAGTTTCACCAAATTTAGTTAGTTAGACACGTGTTTTCTAATTAGTTTTAATTAAACCTCGGGGCCTAAGACATGTATTACCTAACTATATTTATTAACTTAAAGCAACTTTTAGTAATATTTAGTGGATTTAACGAGAAACATTCTGATCTTTACGAACTTTTGCTAACTAAAGAGGCTATTGTTATTCATTAAGGTTTTGAATTTTCATGTTTATGTAAAACTTATGGTTACAAAATTGTTATGTAACGAACCTACTATAATGAATCGGGATGCTTTTTCAGATTTTAAACATGATATTTCGTTATCGTCGCCCATCTAATACCTAAGTTAGACAAGCGTTGCTTAACTTATTTCGTAGCTGTTGGAAAGCTCTAATTTTTGATGCAGTTTTAAATAATAATGTATAGATATACTTATAATATAATGAAGCGGATGATTTGGCAGTTTAAACGTACTAATATCTGTAATTACCAATCAGATTAAAAAACAACTTTATGTTTAAGATGGCCTGATTCAAGAAGCATAGTAAAGTGTATTTTTGGGATAGAAAACGAATTAGGTTCCTAGCGAAACCTGAAAAACCCATGAAAATAAAAAAAGCGGGCGAAGTTGCGGGAAAACAACTAGTAGTACAATAATTTACTAACCCATATACCCATATTTGCGCTTGAACCAACCACACATTATAGGGATCAGTTGCAAATCATTTATCATTTACAAGTCCACAAATTTATTATTTAATCGGGTAATATTAAATTATATTATTATTGAACATATTTTGTTAATGAAATCCGCCGCAAATACTAATTTATTGATGCTAGTTTTGTTACAGCGGCCATTTTGTATGCTTGTAATAGTGATTATGAACTATACTTGTTAATTTTTCATCGCATATTTAATGGCATGCGGAAAGCGACTGGTACGTTGAACCAGGAGTCGCAGGTTCGAGTCCTGCTGGAGGTTAAAATTTTTCCTTCCTTCTATTTATATTATATTTAATTAACAGGAAATAGTTCGTTTAAACGCTCCGTCGCGCGGTTATTTTCGTCGGATGCACTTGCGATTTCGTGCGATGGCAATTGGATGGCTCTTTAGTTTGGTTTAGTATTTTAAAAAGATATAATTTAATATATTTTGTAAATGTATAGTAAAACCAGACATATCTTCGGATTTTGTGATGTTTTCTGAAACAGGAAAGAAACTATCTTGATAATATTAGCTGGCTCAACCAACATTGTTTTGACATATTCCTGAAAGCGCCATCTTTATCACCTAGGGGTATAAAACATAATAATAATAATAATAAATAATAATAAAATTTATTGCTTGTCTTCACATAGTTTTTAAGATTTAATTAACATAGTATGACAATGGTAATGAAAGTTTACATGGTTGTTAACAGTGGTCCCCAAACTAAGCCAAAGCTTGTATCTTGGGGGCCAGAGTGTGGAGGATACATTCAAATCTTCTTCATTTGGTAGGTATTGTGAGAAGTAGACAAACATAATTCAGAGCACAAAATACAAAAAGGTAAAAATACAAATTAGGTGAAAAAAATATTATACATTTTTTTTTTTCTGCCATAGAATGCTTAAATTAATTAGGTAATAATAAAAAAGTTTTTGTTATATAATAAGAGAAAAGATAAGAAGAAAGGAAATAGGTGTGGTGCATGTGTTGTGTGCGTGGGTGTGTGTGAAGTTATGTGTGTGTGTGTGTGTGAGAGCGAGTGTGTGTGTGTGTGTTTATGTGTGTGTGTTAGGAGAGTATTTCTTCGGTCTCTTCATAAGATAATGACATCAGCCATTCTTTTATAAGCTTTTTGCACTTATTTTCATTAAGGCCCCTGATGTTACAACGTTTGCAAACTTTATTAAAAGTATGTAAATGTGAATATTGGGGGCACCGTCTTGCTAGAAGGCTTTTTAACTCAGGAAGGGGAATATATAAGACACGTTTAGACACTAAATCTCGATAGTCTGAGCGTTTTTTAAAGCTATTGTATGCGTGAAGGGTGGCGTTAAAGATGTATAGTTGTCTTACGCGGAGCACAGAAAGTTCATTGTATAGTAAGTCTGTTGGGTACCGGAAAGGTTTATTTAACATTACTTTAATTACAGCTCTTTGTGCTCTCTCTAGTTCCATGAATGTGGTTTTCCCAGCCGCCCCCCATACAGATATACCGTATTGGAGGACTGACTGACATAGGCTAAGATATACTATACGCAGTGTGTCAAAGGGAGCGCAGTCACGCAGTTTCTTCATAACAAAGATTAGTTTTCTTATTCGGCCAGAAAGTAGTTGTATGTGGGGTTTGAATGATAAGTTCTCATCTAGAGTGATACCTAAGTATTTAACAGAGTGATTGCGGTCGATGGTGGCACAGGAGCAGTTTTCGGAAGGCCGGCTATTGTTGCGGCAAGTGTGGAATTTTAGCGTTAAATGGCGTGGTGGACTTGTGACTGTAGTTTTGTTGAACGTGATTATTTTAGTTTTTTTAACGTTAAGCGTCAAAAGATTTTTGTGAAGCACCTCTGCAACAATTAGTAGGCCATTCTCTGCGAGGGCATATACTTGTTCCCAGGTTTTCGCGTGGAAAATTACGGCCGTATCATCGGCATACGACACAATGTCAGCTTGAGGCATTGAGATATTAAGTATATCGTTCATGTACAACGCGAAGAGAGTCGGACCTAATATACTGCCCTGCGGTATTCCAAAATTAATTGGGAGCAGACCGCTTAGGTATTCACCTACTTTAATCTGCTGTTTGCGGTTAGTGAGATAGCTTTTAAACCATTCAAGTGCGTTTCCTCTTATTCCTACTCCTTCTAGCTTTTTTAGCAGTAAACTTGTCGATATTGTATCGAAAGCTTTTGCTAAGTCTAGAAATACCCCCATACTTTGTTCTCCATTTTCTATGTGATTTGCTACTAAGTTTGTCACCATGGTCGCCGCATCCTCTGTGGACTTACCTCTCCTAAAGCCGAACTGTCTGTCTGAGATTAGCTTGTGTTCTTCCAGATAGTTAACTAAGCGCTTATTTACAATTTTTTCGAGGACCTTTGAGAGTACGCATAGGAGTGCAATGGGTCGGTAATTCTCCGGTGTGTCCCTGGGACCACTCTTATGTATTGGTCTAATAGATGCTACTTTCCATCGATCAGGGAATTCGCCGTTTTCTAAACTGAGATTGAAAATATGAGTGAGAGGAATTAAAAGAGCAGATCTAATTTTCTGTATTATTCGAACGCTTATTCCATCGGGTCCGGTGGCGCTGTTCGATTTAAGTTGCAGTATAAATTGTTCTATTTCAGACTCGTCTGTTGGGTGGAAGAAAAAGGAGTGAGAGAAAGTTGTGTTAGATTTATATTTGTTAGATAAAGACTCTTCTGTTTCGGAGAGCTTTGTTAGAATGCAGTCGGATAGATTTTTTCCAAGCGAGGTGAAAAAGGAGTTACATTTGTTTAGTGATTCTTCTGGGTCTTTTGGGTTTATTATTAATTGGGTTGAGTCGTCTCTTTTTGTGTTAGGGTTGTAAATAGATTTTAAAGTTTTCCAGAGCTTTTTTGGATCGTTACTACTTTCGCGAATTTCTTGACTATTATAAGCAGTTTTTAGTTTATGTAACAAATTATTGCAGAAATTACGATATCTTGAATAAATTAATCGTTTCAGTTCATCATTTGGATGTTTTCGTGAGGCTGCATGTAAATTGTCTCGGTGCTTTATACACCGTATTAGACCAGGAGTGATCCAGGGTTTTAGAGTAAGCTTGCTTCTACTTATTTTTAATTTTTGAGTGAAATTCTGGACCGTACCAGTAATTGTATCTATCAGTGTGTTTACAGCTGTTATGGTGCAGGTGGAGGAGAGTATATCAGACCAGTCCGTATTTTTGAGCTCTATTAAAACCGCTTCGTCATCAGTTTTTGATACATATTTTGATCTAGTTAACTTTGTTGACCTAGGTTTAATAGATGTAGCGGCTAAAACATAGCTATAGCATACTATAATTAATAGGTTGAGCATGCGCGCCAAAAGCAATAAATCGGTAGGAGGTGTTCCTTAACATCAAATAAACCCCAGAAACCTTAAAAAATACAAACATAACAAAATATACCTGCTGTATTCAACATGAAAGACAAATGTTATAACGAAAATAATTTCAACAAATTGAATGTCAACAACAGATATCTAAAAATAAATATCCACGAAAATACATCATATCTGATACCTATGTTACAATAATTCTGAGAATTTCCCAGAAAGACCCAGCTTAAGAGGTGGCTCTTGTTTTAATAATAGTTTAATTTATATGCTAATCTGTAAACATTGTTGCCTCATATTGTTTGTATAATTATAATATCATCCGATTACATGAATACCTGGTAATGGCAAGAGAATAATTTTAAGATGATGAAATAAATAATAGATTTTTAATAATTGACGACTTCCGTGGTCGAGTGGCGTACACACCGGTTTTCAAGGTGTCGAGAGCTCTGAGGTCCCGGGTTCGATCCCCGGACGGGTCAATGTAGAAAAACACTTTTCTACATTGTCTCGGGTCTGGGTATTTGTGGTACCTTCGTTGTCTCTGATTCCATAACACGAGCAATGTATGTGATGTGGTCCACATTTATTTATTAAAGTAGATTTTTAGTTAAAATTATGTGCGGTGACAATCTTTGACTACGTAATCACACATTCTTATGTTCAATCATTAAAAATAGGATAGAAATCAAATACCTAATTTAAGCGGCGCCAGCCTAAGGACTTGCGTTCATGCGGTCGCGGATTCGATTTCCACTCGTAATACAAGTATTTAGCTTACCACGAGGGGTTAACAAAAATACCTACTGATAATGTGCGACCCACATTGCTTGTGAGATTATTATAAAAAACAATGGTACAAGGTACAACAGTGTTCATTTTCGACAAGGTACGTAAAATTTTCAGTTAAATAATTATAATGCTGAATTTGTGTAGGCAGGGTAAGGCAGCGTTTTTGCTTGAACAAAGTCACATAATTCAAAAAGGCTTTTTTGTTGCCAAAAAACGTTGTACGCACAAAAAAAAACAAATCATAGTAAAACAGCTGTTGTTACCATAAAGCAGGATGGAACACTCGACTCAAGATTAAGGTCCGAAGATTTTGTTTATTCACACATAAGATGAGATTGAACGTGTTCTCGTTTATAAGCCCGCTCCGTAAGGGTTCTGATCAACGATTGTAGATTGTGACGTAGTCAAAAGGTTCTGCTGATAAATCTTGAAAGCTATTTCTTTGAATGAATTTATTTTGAAGTATTTTTGACTGATTACTTGCTTTATATTCTAGTATGTTTATATTTTTACACTTTATGCCTAATGTAGCCGCAGATGAATTTTGGACAGAAGACCAAGTCTGCGGTCCTTATTTTTTTCGTTTTTTTATGATCATAAACAGAATTTTATTGGAATAGAAACATATTAAATTTCTATTAAACCCACCAAACTGTCTAACAGTTTGTTGGCGGGATTAGCTTATTAGTTTGGACAAAAAGACCTTGAGTTACATCAATGATTATGTACAGTACTCTCCAAACTTTATGGCCACTCCGAACCTAGCCGCATTACGCTGCGCAGAACACAAAATCAGGTATCAGCGGGACGTACGCGGGGCGTGGAGGAAGGGCACGCCCGCGCGCGCTGTCTTTCACCCGCAAGCGTCCTCGCCTCCCGCGCGTTAGTGCGAGTGTATGAGAGTATGTAGAAGTATGAGTGTACCATGCGCAAGTTCGTTTCGACGGCTACATTCAGAGCAATAAAGATTGGCGAGTGCAGTAGTATTCTACTAATGTCAGATATTTTAAATGGGTCCAGTAAGTATTTATTTAACTAGTTAAAAACATACTGAAAATTTACAAATCTTTCCTGTTTATCATATTATTGGTATGGAGAGACCAGGAATAAGAATATTATATTTTAGTGAAAATGTAATCAAGGGCTTTGGAAAAAAGATGCAAGTCAGATTTGAAGCGGCGGTAGCCTAATGGCTAAGGCATCGACTTGGGGCAAGCTAAGGCAGGACTTGCGATCATGTGGTTACGGTTTCGAATCCCTCCCATTACACTACCGACGTGAACCCATTCGTAACACAAGCATCTTAGCTTAGCACGAGGGGTTAACAAGAATACTAGTAATGTGCGACCCACATTGCTAGCAAGTTTTTTTTTAATAAAAAAAAGACATTGAAATAAAACTACTTTAAACGGATTCTATCGCGGTTTATGTAAACCTCAGAAAACAATATAAAAAAAAGACAATAAAATGTATTAAGTAATTCTCTTTGTGTAAATTTTCCTGCACCGTCTTGTTGAATTAATATCAATGAAACACTATTTTATGGACTAGAATTGGATACCCAAATTCAGTTAACGGTCTATTTTCTCTGTTTACTAGTTTTCCATAGCTAGTTAATTAAGGTACCAAGATATAAATCTCACGCGCTTATAACAAGATTGATTAAATAGCTGAAGGTCAAACATATTCTATAGTCACTGTTCTAGAGTAATCAATATTTCAGTACCTTAAAAGCAAGTTAAGCTTAAGTTAAAGTTATTTAACGCAAGTATGAAAATCAAGTAGGTAATTTAATACTGAACTCATGCTGGACAGCGAACCACCTAACATTATTGTACATTTTTCTATATCACATTTTCTCTTATTCTTTAAATTTGAATTCATAAAAAAAATTGTAACTGAGAGAGAGACAACTCATACTACAGTAGATTCGACGATTTTGCTGGCGTTGGCGCATTTTATATCAATTCTTCGATCATCTTCAATCCTGCTGTAGTTTGAATCGACCCTAAGTCTACAATATAACTCTGATGTCTTCAAACTAGACAACTAGGCATTATTAGGCAGTTTAGTAGATTTAACTGGAAAAATCCGAAAATCTCGATTTTAAGTTTTGCGAAGTAGGTATATGATCGTCAACTGATCACATAACTAGTCAAACTCTTCTTATTGCCGTATTTACCATCCTGTAATGTTTGACTACAGTTTCAAACTTTGGATTCAAATCAAATATTAGATCCCCAAGTCAAAGAGCTCAAAAGCTTGATAAGGTCTAAATTAAATTTCAGTTTTCCGGACGGTAGGCTCTATTTATAGGTAAACTCTATTTAATTACATTAATATGTACCAAAATGTGGCTGCTATAGACTTTCGGATAGGCCTTGAACTTATAATCTTCGTAAATCGATAAGTTGGTGGATATCACTCTTATAATAATAATAAAGGCGAAAGTTTGTGTGTGTGTATGTTTGTTACTTTTTCAAGCTTTAACGGATAGACCAATTTTAATAAAATATTGTACGGAGGTAGATGTAAAACTGGATTAAGCTATATGCTAATTTACCCGAAAAAAATTATAATTTGTCTATTGTCTGTCCGCGGGTAACATCGCGACGTGCAGCTAGTATGTGCTAATATATAATGATACGTGCCTGGGTTTGAACCTGCATCCATGTGCTTACGAATCCGATCATTGAACCGCTAAGCCACCACGAGAATCAATCGGTATGGCTTCCGATAATTACCGTAGTCACCGGCGATCAACACATTTCCTAGTTACTTCTAGAATCTGGCAGTCTAGAATATTATATGATTCTATTCAAAATTAAAACAATGAATACCGACAAAGGAATCTTAGATCTTAATTTCGAATGAAGTATTACATATATTATGTGTAAATGCTTTAAAAAACTACTCATATATGTAATAATATTCAGAATAAGAATCATGTAATACTAGCTGTTCTCCGCACATCCGCCCGCGGTACCTAATTTTTTAGTAAAGAATACCTATAACTTAAGTTACTCAGGGTGAATGTAGCTTTCTAATGGTGTATGAGATGAGAATTTTTGGAATCGGCACAGTAGTTTTTGAGTTTATTCATTACAAACATACACTATACAAATCTTTCCTCTTTACAATATTATTGGAGATTTACAAAGCATATTCCTCTATAAATATGAAAAAACTCTCCATTATTCTAAATCCCTTGGGCAAACAGTTTTGAAGTTCCGAACTATGCGCTATAACTTTGTATTTTTGTCTAAAGAAAAAAGAAAGTAGCGATAAAACATTTTTATTACTGTAATTTACTCCTAGTGTAGACATCTATGTACTTAGAATACGGCTTACCGTTACACAATATATTGTTATATTTTTCTTTTCGCGAACGCTGATCTAACTTTTTTTTGGCTTGATGCCATTTATATGTTAACTATTTAGCCGACAATACAAGTAGGTACTGTTGTTTGGTAATACATCTCTACATAGTAAAAAACAAAGTCACTTCCCGCAGTCTGTCTAAGATCATGAAAACTACGCGACGGATTTTGATGCGATTCAAGAGGTACAGTCCCACCAACTTTTCTGTTCAGATGGCAGCATTACTGGTGGAGAATGACTTGCCGTAGGTTGCTTGCTGTAGGTTTTTAAGTATTGCGAAGTGTGGCGGGTCCGTTAGTAGCGATGCATGACATTACTAAAGAATATGAATAATTTTGTATTTTAATGCGTCTTTCACGATTCTTTTTAGGTTTTAACTGGTACATGATATCTTCGATTGTTAAAACTGTCTCTTATGAACATCACCAGCTCTAGGAGGTATTACCTGCCTTTAAATTGGATTTGGGTCTCTAGATGTCCCAAGTCTAAAGAAATCCTTCTTCTTTTAATGTCAATGATCCTCAAATTTTGTCTGACCATAAAGTTGCCACCTAGATGGCACAGTCGTAAGCTTCCATTACGTCATGGAGAGTGCTGGTGAAGAAGACGCCGCTCCACATTCACACTGAATTTTGGAAGGGTCGATCATGCCCCACTTGCGCAGGTTTACTTTTCAGCGACCATAATCGGTTGAGACATTTCCAAATGACCCTAATTACTGTTCGTATACTGTAATTAGATATCAAAAAAGTTTTATTGTAATACACTTTCAAACAGATTACAACTTGGGGATTATTACAAATAAATTCATGTTTTAAATTATATTAAACAATAGCTTTATAATAACCGATATGAGTTTAAAATTGAATTTGTTATAACTTGTACGTGTCGGAACATGAAGCTGATCCCAGGGGTACAACCCCGACTAATCACTAAACCCCTTTCATCTCCGCTGTTCAAATGAGATGAGTTTAAAAAATTGCCTACACATTGTATTTTTTACATTGTTACATTTAAATAATTGTTCACACATATTCGACTAATAAATTATCTTAATCTTTGAATTTTGCGGTGATTTATTGTCTTTAAAATATGTTCTTCAGAGTTCGCTATGTTGATTATTTTTAATTAAAAAAAAACATAAGTAAGCTAAAATAAAACTACTTTTTAACGGTTTAATTTTAACGGTTTTAGTTCCCGACGTTTCGACGCCTTTGCAGGTGTCATGGTCACGGGCCGACTGAGATGGTATAATTGTCTCGACATGGGATGTTGCTCGTTTTACCTTCATTTATTTTTATTATCTAGATAGAATCCGTTTAAAAGTAGTTTTATTTTAATGTCTTATATTCGCGTAAACCTCAGAAAACAATACACAAGTAAGTTTTTAAAAAATCAATGGGAAGGCGAATAATGTTTTTAATTAATGTTATCATATTAAAGTCTGTGATTATGCATGCTTGTTTTTGACGTTTTCACGCAAAAACAACTAAACGGATTTAAATGAAATGTCCAGTGTTATAGCTTCACATTAAATACTACGTAGACATCTCTTTCATTAAGATAAATAGGTAGACGAGGTCAGAAATGTGACAAAGTAAAAGAACAAATATTAAAATTATAATTGTGTAGTACACGACCCCTAACCCTAAAATTCCGCGGTTATCGTGACGTCGATTAGAGGGTCCATGTTTGGGTTGAACATTAACGGGTTGATATTAAAAATTATGAGACATTTATGACTTGAATGGCGTGACCCTGACAGTGATATGCTAAGTGGAAATATGAGTATATACGTGGTTACTTTTAAGTTTTTGTTTTAGTATGAACGTCAAAAAAGTTGCTAGGTATCAAATCTAACGGTTCATCGTTAGACTTTCAATATTTGCTTTTTTTTCATTCGTTTGTAAGGTAATTGAGTCCCTAATTCCCTATTTTAGTTGTGATAATATAAACTTATTTACTGGAAGGTTGAGTTCGTATTTTGTTATTAATTAGTGGTTACTGCAACCATTTCTATATACTGTTAAATAAAAAAAAATATTCATGCACTAGCATAGTCTTTAAGATTTTTATATTTATTAAAATACATTAATTTTGTTAACAAAAAGTATCAACGCACTTTGGTTTGCACTACATACCTGAGTCCTTATACTAATTGCTTTGCAGAATTCGTGGTGACATTTTCTTTGTAAACGAATTATCGATTCTTTTAAGTTGATAAATACCACTGAGTATAACAAAAATATACACAAAAAAAGGTTTGTAAAATTGTTTAAAATTTGAAAGAGTAAATGTCATAAAAACAGTTAAAACATCAAAAGATTTTAATCCATTCGCTTCTACAATAAATACCGTGAACGTCACTTGCATACTAATTTATATTAAAAAGGGTTTCTTCCATTTAAATTTTATGTTTCCTCTGACGTAGTAAACAAATTGTTCTTTATTTCTTTTTTTTTGCTAACAAACGTACGACTTGTTAGGCTAGACAACATACAGAAATGATTTAGAAGGTTTATTTGATTTATTTGTGACATTTACACAATACCGGATTATTTTAAAAAGAGTTGAACAAACGCAGTCCTTTTAAAAGAATCCTGTATAGTGACATGCTCATTAATTTGTCTAAATCAAATTAAAATCAAATGAAACTGGACGTGAAAAGACTGATAAAAAAACCTGATATTAAGTTTTTCTTAGGTATGATTTTTTTACTTTCTTCAAATTGTAACAAATATGGTTATGTATTTTATTAAGACACCATTGTCTAACAGTGAAGGAAGACATCGTGAAGAAACCTGGATTCCTAAAATCTTAAGAATCTAAAATCGCTAACCTACAATGAGGAAGCGTGGTGATCAATTCTTATTCGTTCTCTATATGGGAAGAGGCTTGTGCCCAGCAGTGGTACGTTTATAGACCGTTATTATTATAAGGCTTTCTCAAAGCTTAATTTTGTACCGATTTATTTTGTACCATTGTTCTGGGTATTAAGATTTACTTTTGAGGTGCACTATGTACATGAGTAGCACGCGTGTGTTTATAATGAGGTTTTTTGGCCAATAACTCGAAAATTATTGCACTATCGTTGTTTATATGGTATTAGTGCCTTACGGTTACACCCGCGTAAGTGGTCTCCGTTCCCGTAAACATCAATTTTCCATTTTTTTTTACATTTATTCCGCTATTCGATTCGAGACGGAGATGAATCCAATAAATCAAGGATCATGAAAATCGGTCCACCCGTTCTCGAGATAAAAATGTTGTAACAAACCTAACTTTGTTTAATATAGTAGAAAGTAGAATAATAGGTAACCTTTAATACATGTACATAAACGAGTTCAAAACCGTAATGTTAGTTGCAATGTAAATTAATTCTATTTTAATGTCCATCTTCGTAACTTACGCATTGATAAAGTTAAACGGAAACGCCTTCAGGAAGCCTTTGAAACCTTTTCCTAATGGACTCAAATCGTTGCGGCATTTTATTCACGAATCTGGCCCTTCCCTATGTAAACCTCAGAGGATTTAAAAATAAACTCAAAAGAGTACTTCGCAGCACTATTCACATTATAGCGATCTAAAAGGTGTCTTAGGAGCAAAAACTAGAAGGTACCAATTCGAATAAATTTGTATTGAGCTAGCTCTTATTATAAATTGATTGTTAAAAATAAACATATGCAGTATTAGAACTGAAACTAAAACTGTACCAGTAGCCTGTAAAAGCTGGTCCATTACGGTGGCAGGGCGTGAATAAGAAAACGTCCACGCAGCTACATGCACAGTCATGAGCATAAATACACAGCGAAAATGTAAATCAATAATTTAACAGGAATTAAAACAGTTCTCAAATCATTTATATTTTTTTAGTTTCATCAAAAACTTCTCGCTAAATAAGTTTTACAATTTCGCTAAGTGTATGTATATTTATGCTCGTGACTGTATCAGTTTGTTGCGTTTTATGTGTTTGATAAAAAGCGGAGCTTGATACACGTGCGTAGTGTATTGGTGCACAGCTGTGGAGCAGGGCCGTAGAACAAATATTATTGCATATGACGTCAGTTATCTACTCCTGCGAGATTGATGACGCTTTACAAATAACCATGTATGATCAACTAGTGGACCCATCTAGGTTTAGCACAGAATTAAATGCCTATAATAATACACAAATACCTTCCTCCTAAATTTCTCTATTCAGTGCTGAAAATTGCATTAAAATCCGTTGCAAAGTTAAGATCTAAGCGTAAGGACAGCGGGACTGACTTTATTGTACACTATGTAAAGATAAGACAGAATAACAGATGACGTAAGGACCCAACTGTCAAATAATTAATGGTTGCCGAATGTTCCTTCTGAATATTCTGTACAGTACCAAGTCTAATAGATTGCTGGCATCTGTGAAAGGAGAAAGCTCCAAATTATATTAAACATGTTTATTTAGGATGTAAATATCAGGCAGGGAATAGAGTGACGGCAGAAAATGTTAACGTTATTTACTTTTATTTTCTTGTTCGTGTGTTGAGATGCAAGAATAAGGAAGTGGATGAAGTGCTTGAGGGTACTAAGAAGGTTTTAGTTGGGAATGTCAGTAAGTGGTGTAACATTCTCCTTATCCTGTCGATCATAGAAATAAACCTTTTTTCACCAGTTGTACAGATGGGACGTATAATAGCGTTTGTTTTTAACCGTCTTTAAAAGATGAGGTTCTTTCTAGTCAACTATGCTTGTTACGCGATAGCAAAAAAAATAATTGTGGATTGATTAAAATTTTTTTATTATGTTTTCGATTGTATATCTCTGTGATGTATATTAAGTGATTGTTTGTTTAATAAAAATAAAGGAACAGGTTGTCCCAAAATGTGTAGACAATCAAGAAATCATCGGTTTACCCCCAGTTCAACCCCATATAAAGGGTGCGACTTTAGTAATTTAATTTTGGAAAACTGTCGTGGTGGTCTAGCGGTTTAATGAATTGTACGCACTATAGGCAAGCACCAATGTGAATTTTTCAAAGTTGTGTAATATGTTCTTTCTTAATTATACGACATCATTAACAATCGGTGAAGGAACGTGAAGAATCCTGGTTTCCAAAAATTGGTATCTGAAATCGCCTACCCGCAAAGATCCAGCGTGGTAATCAATGTTCGGTCCTTCTCCTTATGAGAAGCCGGTATTATGATTTTATTAGATATACAAAAAATATTAAGTTAAATACCTATATTAGTTATGAAGGTAAAACTTTCAACGTTCAGAGTATTGTCTTCGGATAACCATTTCACTTAATTGAATTCTGATATCCTATTGATGCGAGAGCATTGTGCTGGAGCTATGCATTTATGCTCCATTGGCTCTAACTCCATGCTCAATATGGCTGCCAGTGCGTAATATGACTAACAGATAGCTGTGGTATTATGACAAAGGGATTCTAAAACGGTTAGAAAATAATATACTGATTATTTTCCGTTGTTTGTCTTTTAACAATTAACGTAGTTTTAACCGACTACAAAAGGAGGAGGATCCCAATTTATGGGAGGGTAAACCGCTTCGTAATGTAACGCGTTACGGCGCCACTCGGTCTGGCTTCCCTTTATCTCACGCATACGGCAGCAGCAGGCTCCTTGTCTCTCACTAAGTTGAACAATATCAATATTAAATAGTTCAGCTTAGATTGGTTTAAGTTATCACTTCTGTCGACCGTCCCGAGATGCGTTTCTCTTATAAAGCTAATTAGCAATGTGGGTCGCACATTACTTGTATTCTTTATAGCTCTTGTACTATATACTTGTGGTACGATTGGGTTTACGCCTTCGAACCCGCGACCACATGATCGCAAGTCAGAAATCCTGGCGATGAGACTACCGCGGCTTTGTATGGAAATTGTTGATCTATTATAATCATTGATATATTTTTGTCATTGATAGGGTAATGACAAAAATATCCTCATAAAAAGCCTCAGAGGTGGTCCAATATATATCCATCAAAATCGATCCAGTAGTTTTGTTTTAAGGTTTCCTCTAGACCCTTTTTCGATTATTTTTTGTACTTAACATGTTGCACGAATCTGGTTACAAACCTCAGAATGCAATTCACACTAGAAACGATACTAGATTTCGTTCATCAAGTACAATTTAAACGAAATTTTATTAAAGTAATACAGAATGATAAAATTTGAACTTACTCAAGCAAATATGATCTTACTACTAACTATTTGAAAATCACATTTATTTTAACTTAAGCTGAACTAATCCAATACTGTCGTAAAATTCAATATCCTTTAATACCCTACAATAAATCCGGTCCCATATCTTTTGTAAACCAATTCTAATTACATGTTTTATCCTAATCGTTTACCATTCCTACAGGCTGTGTTTGCCAAAACCATAAACAGCTTACAATACCTATGGAGGATGCCAATTATGGCAATTATAACAAAATATTGGTCCCGCTGGGTTAATTTCATAAAGTATCGTGGATTATTTTAAACTTTGTAAGTTAATTTGTGGGCCATTCGGATTCAGTTTGCATTCGGATTTGGTGACTTGTTTGTTAAGATAATATGTTAATTATGCTATGTTTTATTATAAGGTACTTATATCTCCTATTTTGGGTAGAAATGAGGAAGCAGAAACCATTTGCTAAGCTATGACCATTTTACACGTATGTGACGTGTTCTATATTTATAAGAATTTTTGTTTTTACGTACATGCGTCGCATTACTGTCGCAATTTTTTTTTTTCAAATATTCAAAACTTTTCATATGCCAATAATAGACTCGTCGCTTTTAGGAAATTAAAAGAAAATAATTAAATTGAATAGAAAAAAATGAGCAATTTTAGTATTCGTCTCTCAACTCTGCGGTTTTAGACAAAATAATGTCGTGACACAAGAAACTTCTTCAAGGAATACTACTTATCACGTCAAAAATACGAATTAAATCGAGCCAACGTTAATCTCGACGAAAAGATTTTTCTAAGCCGCAAAAATACAGACCCTAAGGAAATTACCCGATGAAAATTCTCAAGAAAAATATTATGAGACAACGAAAACTTATACAGTACCTGCTACCTACCAATCAGATTATACAAAACGTGGTAGAAAAATAATCAACACGCGAAAACTTCTCAAAGAAATTGTGTTACAAATAATACGAATATTGTTACCCACATAATCATTGCGAGCCCATCGGCACGTCGCCATCGGCTCCCAAAAACTTGGCCCTTGATATATCAATACAAGACGTGCAGACATACATTTAATCTGTATCGGTATTCTTTCAAAGGCAGTGTTAGTATTCATTGCGGGCAGTGAGAACATACTGCGAATTTCTAACGCCCCCCGGCGAGGCAGACGGCCCACTCGGGAGCGGTAAGAGCGATGAAAAAGTTGCTGCTTATTTATATTTTTTGAGTATTTTGTCTTGTCTTCCGCTGAATTCTTGAGTGGTTTGAGACAAATTTTGGCAAGAATAACTTTAACATCAACTCTGAACTATCTCATTTAAGTTCAATATTCACACGAGTAAAGTATCTATAATAATATGGTTACTATCATCATCTGTATCGTTTTTTCCCAAGCTTCGTGGGGGTTGGTTTTTAGCTTTACTGGGGCGACTGCCTATCTGAATTCCACTACTCATTTTACTTTGTAACGCAGTATCCCATAGTAGGAATGGTTGTCACAACTGTAATGAGTAAACGACTGTCAAATATCACCGTATCACTGTCGGGACCAACGGTTTAGGCTGCAGTTCCACTGAGTCGGAGCGGAGCAGAGTGGAGACGAGCTGTGCCACGATTCACCAATCACGTCTTCATTTCATTCATTGCCGAATCGCAGCAACAGCTCGTGTCCGCTCTGCTCCGGTCCGCCTCAGTGGAACCGCAGCCTTAACGTGCTTTTCGAAGTTTTTATTCTCGGTATGTTTGAAAATGGTCACCCATCCACAGAGCAACCGCGGTAGGCGCGGCTTAACCTCTATTATAGGTCAAACAGTGCGGCTTACGCTTAGTGTCTAAGCGTAAGCTGCACTGTTTGACCTATAATAGAGGTTCGAATAGAGTTCCACTCATTTGTTACATGACATTGCCATAATTATTATCATTATCATCAGACCTGTGTAGCCCACTGCTGGGCATAAGGCTCCCTTTTTAATGCCGTTCTTCTTTCACCAGCAACGCGTATCTATCCATCTTCCATATTTTTAATATCATCCATCTCATTCTCAACTTCTTGAATAACACCGCAAAAGATTTTCTTTCTTTTGCTTATTCCATTAATCGTCTGTAATAGATGTAAGAACCAATTAAAAATGACTCGATAATCTTGTGAACGCTGATAATGCTGTTCTAAAACATAATGACAAGGAAAAAAGAAGAGAAATAAGATTGAAAAACTTTATGAAATCAGCTCTTTGCTAATACTTGCGCTGCAGTGTCTTAAGCTGTAAGATTAACTGCACTAGTCTGAACACTCGCAATGATTGGTTTTCTTTTAGCAACTTCGACATCCGTCACTCAGTGTCACAGATAACATAATTCAATTTAAGTTTATTCCTTTCACAGTGGATAGATCTTTAAGAGATTAAAATTGTAAATTTATCATTTAACGATTTAAATTTATGTCATAAATTATCTTAATTCTAATCTATAACTATATCATATCTATTTTAAAATTATAAAACTGAAGAGTTTGTTTGTTTGGTTGAACCCGCAAATCTCAAGAACTACTGATCCGATTTAAAACATCCTTCAGACAACCTAGCCACTATAGCCAACGCCCAGCAAAAGCAAGTAAAACAATAAAGCTAAAGTTGGTTTTGGTTGTACGCGCTTATCTCTGAAACTACCGGTCGGATTTGATGAAATCTTTTGCATTTTATAGCTCAATCCTCGAGGAAGGGTAAAGGCTGTTTATCTTTACCTTAAAAGAAAAGCAAGATGAATGTGAGCACGGTGCACTACTGTACTATATTTTTATATAAACATAGAAGAGATTCATTAAATTCGAGAATATTCTGAACTAAAGTTTTGGGTGCTGTATTTTATTCATAAACTGTCGTGTGTTTAATTTAATATTCACTGTTCCGAAGTTGTTATGTTTCAGTATCGAATATATTTGGAACAAAGTTACATGCACCGTGATTCATTTTGCTTTTAATTAGTGTGACAGTTATAAAAAAATTCCTTGATAAATGAGTAATTTTGGTATTGACAAAGACAATAATTTTGGAATTTATTGCATTGATAGTCTAACTAAAATTATTGAAACTAATAATATAAGTGCTAAAATAACTCTATTTGTTTGTTTGTGCCTTTCATAGCTAAATCACTAACCGATTATGATGAAACTTGGTATGGAGTACGCTTGATTCCTAAGATAGGACATAAGCTACTTTTTAGCGCGATAATTACCGATAATAATGGATAAAAATATCCTACATGCATGTATTTTGAATCTCGTCTGTATCAACCGCAATGTGAAGGATGAACGGGTAATTTACAGCTCGCTGGATGCCGATGAATTATTTCATTGGTATTCAAAGTCTGGCCGCTTTGCCTTCCGAAGGATTTGTCGATAAACTGCTGTAAGTGCTCTTAACAGCAGCCTTTACCATGTTCGTATAGACTGCAAAAAGGGGAGCTGAAAAACGACATAGATTTTCCTTTTCGTTTTTTAGTACCTTAGAATGATTCTGACTCTTTGCTAAATTACTGCAGTCACTTGTGAGTTTTTCAACTTTTTCATTGGCCGTTGACTAACTATTTATTTGGTTACAAAATATTTATCTATTTAGTTCAATATATCTATACTTATAAAGCTGAAGAGTTTGTTTGTTTGAACGCACAAATCTGGGAGCCGATTTATAAAAATTCTTTAAATAGAATTAAGAATCAATTTACTCTCTGTACTAGGGCTAGGGCATTACTTTTATCCTAAGAACCACGACTATTCTATTGAACTAAACTCACTAAATTCAGCCGCGACGCCGTCACCGTGTCTGATAAGTGGCTCTATATTATAAATGTTATCGGATGATTTTTTTTTATATTTGTGCTAGAACTATCTTCAAGCATCCATATGAGTCTATTCTACATAAAACACAACCCTATTTCTATCGCAGTCGGTTAAAAATAGTGTTGCAACAGCACGAATATTATCTTTTTTGTAGTGTCCGACCGAAATTTCGGTTTCGGTTTCGGTTTCGGCCAGTTTCGGCCAAAAAATCAAGTTTCGGCCCGAGTTTCGGTTTCGGCCAAAAACGGCCGAACCTTTCGGCCGCGCCGAAACTTACAACATCGTACCTTCGGGTCGCACTCGGCTAACGTCGGGCGCGCTCGGCACGGCTGGCAATATGGCGTTACAAATAGTGTTTTTTTTTTCACTTTATTAGACCAGGGCCGAAGCCTTCAAAATTTGTAAAAAGTGAAAAAAAATTACAGTAGGATGAAAGCCATTAGAAAAGGAGGGGAAAATGATAAAAACGAAAGGAAAAATAAATTACGGTCGATCCGAGCTCGGGAAGTGGGGGAGGGGGGGGTTTTAAGGGTAAAAAATGGTTTATCTTGATTTCCAGCAAAACTTCAAGTCCTATGGAAAAAAGTTAAATGGCAAAGTTGTAGGTAATAAAAAGATCTACAACTTTTGTATTTGCAATTTTTTCACATAACCTCAAAATTTAGGTGAAAAATTCAAATAACCAAGTTTTTGGTTTTTTATTTTTCTTCTTCAAAAAAATTTTTTTTTTCACGAAATTTGGTGAACTTACCTTTTTATGTCCCAAATACGCTGTAATTTATTTGATTAAAAATATTTATTTTTTCACCTTATTTTGAATTAATATCAAAAAAACACCCTAATTTTCAATCGGAAATTCACCCGTCAAAATATCGGCTTTTTTCAAAAAGTATGGAGGTTTTTTGTTCGTTGAAATCTCTACTTTCTGATGGTGTAAAAAAAATATACATTACTATAGTAAATGTTCTCAGAAAATGCATAATCACTATGTACAATTTGTTAAAAAAAATGTCATTGCTTCATTTTTTTTCAGTTTAAAGTTTATTTATTAAATTCGAATTACATTCATGTCATAGAAAATCTCACAAAATGATTCAGATGAAATTCTGGATGAAGAACCAATCTGGAAGAAAAACTGAAAAAAATTGAAGCTATGACATTTTTTTGATGAAATTGTACATAGTGATTCAAACAGAACCTCTGTAACTGTGCTGAAATTTCATTGTGATAAATCTTTGAAAGTAGAAACCTGTAATTATAGTTTGGCGAGATATTAATTTTAGAAAAAAAAAACGGTCTTACTAACATTTTTTCGACTTTTTAAGGACTTTTTTTTTATATAAAAGGTTCGGTTTCGGTTTCGGTTTCGGCCGAAACTACAATGAAACCGAACCTTCGGTTTCGGTTTCGGTTTCGGCAAAATAACATGTTTCGGTCGGTCACTACTTTTTTGCAAAATTGCAAATCTATTTAATTTGATGCGTGAACGCTTACTATCGCATATCAAAGTTCGCTGAGCCATACATATTAAAAAAATTAGACCTGTATAACGAGACATGATAAGCACAGTGATTTGTGTAATCGTTTTTCTGTGAAAAGGGTAGAAGGTACAATCCACACACATAAATTAAAAGCTCATTTGATAAAACGTAATAAGGGACATAATTACTCGTCCATTATACGTATATTACATTCAATTGTTAAAATAAAATTACTTTTAAAAACGGATTTTATCGCGGTTAATTTTGATTTTAGTTCCCGACGTTTCAACACTTTTGCAGGTGTCGTGGTCACGGGCTGACTGAGGTATTCATCTTGACAGGAGATGTTAGTCGTTCTACTTTCATATTTTTGTATTTTTATTAATCGTTCACAATAAAATCGAAACAAACAGCGATAGAATCCGTTTTATGAGTAGTTTTATTTCAATGTAGGTATAATATTAGCGTAAACCTCAGAAAACAATATACTCATTTATGTTTGAATCTCGCTGAAAAATAGATTCTAAACTCAACACGACGTTTAGAGTACTTTGATAACACTCAAAATTCATATTATCTTCACAACCTACTATAATGAGCTGTCAAGTATGTGTCTAGAGTTAGGTTTTACCAACGTTTTGAAAGGCGGTATTATGCAAATGGGGCTTCGTCCGCCCGACGGACAAACCCGAATATTATCTCCATACCGTGCTGTTGGGGGCTGAGTTTGCATAAATTTCTGTTACCTAAAGGATTTGGTGTTTTGTTTGATAGTGATATCCGATGATAAAGCATGTTTGAGAGAGCTGCTTGTTTATGCACCTTTGATTGTACCTCGGAACATGTAGTGCCGTAATCCGCTTAAGTTCCTCACTCACCTTGTTGTGATAACACTAGCCTTATATTACCGTAGGAAAACGAACTCATTCTCTTCTTGAAAGAAAAAATAGTATTCATAAATATTAATCATATAATATACTTGCAAGGGCCAATAATGATGATGGTATTTTTATGGTATTACAGACAAGCGGGCCAGCGGGACAGCTGATGGTAAGTGATAGCCACCGTCCATACATTTCCAAACACTGTCCGGTTCACAAGATCATTTTCGGGTCTTTATAAAGGTCAGGTCCCCCAGATCTTCGAAATACTCGCTACAAACAAAAAAAAATAGAAAATTACTAAGATCCAGTTCGTACTACACCAGGGTCAAAGGCTCCAAGCGCGTAGAAGCAAATATAATGTTTAAAGAAGAGTGGCAAACGCCCGTTGCATTTTCAGTGTCGCATTTAGACTTCATTCAAAATTCTTGAAAAATTTACTTTTAAGAAAAACTGAAATTAAATAAATCGCGTCATTTTTTACATGGGATTTTCTTGGAAATTGATCTTCAACACCCTTGTTCTTAGTACAGTATGCATAGTGAAGTATCTAAATATAATTATTTGATCGAAATTGAAGTTAGAGTCTTGTCAGTGCGCAAAATATTCTGTAGTATGCAAAGTGGAACTAATGTTATGAAAGGATTTTGAGCGAATTATTCGCTCGTATTTTTTAGATTGACTCTTCCAAGCGAATTGACCATTAGAAGTTCAATCTTTGAAAATAGAGTGAAGAAAGCAAGCTTACACTACGCGAAAGCTCAGAACCAAATATCGGTTACAAAAAATAGTAAAATATTCCGCCCTAATGATTTCACGTTTCCCCATCTGAAATCGTCTAAATAAAAACAAGAGGGGTTACTACCGAAACCGGTTTGGTTCTGTTTTTCATTCTGTTTCGAACTTGATTCGGTTCTCGATTTAACCATTATTGGTACTCTCGAACCAAACCGAATCGAAAACCAAGATTCAGTTATAACCAAGTGTTATTAGCATTGTTAGCGGTAAAGATATAACTGCGTAATCTAAAAGTTGTTAGTCTTTGGTTTATTTAGTTTTTAATAGGTTTTCTAACGTTTTCAGACAGATTTTCTCTTTAAGACTGTTCTCGATCGAGCTTAGTTACAACTCGTGCCACTGCACGATCTGGCGCTAGTGTTGCGTTCTGGAGTAGAAACTCGATCTCAATTCGATTGAAACAGAACTCGATGCGGTCGGGAGTAAGGCCCAAGGTCTCCACATACCGAACCTAGTTTTACTACACACAAAGGGGTGTTCCCGTTTAATACCAATTTTGTTTTCGCAACCAAAGCGATACAGGAAACTCTGTATTTACATACCGCGGGAATCGCTCGAGTTCAAAGGTTTTTTTTTTACTTTTTGATACAGGAAGAACGCTCAATAATGTTGGATACATAGAGTTGGTTTCGGCCCAAACCAGTTACTGGTTTGGTTTGAATTTATTGAAGTTGATTTTGCTTCTGACTGTTCGGTTGATCGCATCTGTGATGCTTTGATGGCAGCACCTTAATTTCGAAGAAGTAAGGTTGGATATTGCTTAATTCAAGGATATACTTACAAGGAAAATGTTAAGTAATTATTTCTATGTAATTTCTATGTAATGTTACTATGTGCCTTTTCAAATAAATATCCAAGATACATTTGCAAGAAGTATTGGTATTTATAGCCATTTCCCCGAGTACAGGCAGATCCTTTATTAATGTTTTGTTTATCGGCTATGCTAGGTACTATAGAATTCTTTTAAAGCAATAACTAGTGTGGTTAAGAAAAGACATTTATAACTTTTGAAACATCCGTATTATATTAGTCTTTAATATATATTATTACTAGCTGCCCGGACAGACAACAGTTCTGTGAAAAGTTTTTTATAGTATAAAAACATTCCGTGGACCTTAGGGAACATAAAAAAAAATAGCCGAAGTCATCAGGCTAAGTGTAAGCCGTGCGGTTTGACCGATAATAAAGGTAAAGCCACGCTTGCTGCAGTTATTCCGTGAATGGGTAACCATTTGTTAACATACCGGGACCTCTCCGTGTCTCGGACAGCACGTTAAGCCGTTGGTCATGACTGCCATTTATACAAGTCATTACAATTATGGCAACCAGTCTTACTATGGTATACTGTATTACCCAGCAATGGGTTGTGGAGATTATTTAGGCAGTCGCTCCATGTAAATTATAGTATACAGATAAATTTGGTAAGACTTGTAGCCGACCCCAAAATAGCTTGGGAAAAGACAAGGCAGATGATGATTTCCAAATACAGATTTAAACTTGATTATCTACGGTACACAGTTTTATCCCAAAAATGTCCGTCAAATCCATCTCATTTAGTTCCCCTCATAAAAAATTGCCCCCAAAATGTCATGTAATGTTAATAATCGCCCACGTTATTAATATTGCCGAAACCAATATATAAGTCGGCCAACACTACTTTGGAGATCCGAATATCCGTTGGAACTACATCAAATACATTTTCCTGTGAAAACCACTCAATGGTATACTTCTAAAGGCTCCTTACTCAGTAGTCCATCTTTAAAGATTACTACCTACACGTGTATCAAGGAATTGAGTTGCCTGTTTTAATATTACGATAAATTCTACTAAACTCCAAGTAGTTGTTTATATTCAAGGCTAAAACGATTTTCTTTGACCATTATCTGCGTCCTTGTCTAATACATAATCGGTGTACCTTGTACGATTGCTGATGAAGTAATTTTCAGTTTAAACGACTATCGTGTCGTCTTCGTGATATTTTTTCTTTATCTCGAGCGTATGCACAATTATTGTGATACTATGAAGTTGGTCCGTATTCCTTTTAAATTGTCAGGCTGGTGAATTCAATTCGCGTGAAAACTTTGATTATTAAATAATGTTGAAATGATAGTTTTTTTATAAATTCTTCTTTATAACGTGTCGATGGCAATCTATTGTGTCAGCCTAGAATGTAGCTGCGAAATCTCCATTATCAGTAGCCTTCATTAAATCGTCCAGCGTGCAGGTGTTAGGGCACGAAGGACAAGATACCAGGCGTTCCATTGTTTGGGGAGTGATACCACATCTGCACCTAAAGTTAGATCTGTCAATGTATCCCCACTTAGACAGATTATCTCTGGTCGTTTTAGAGATTTCCAGGTTGGGAAAGGCCTGGAGGGATTTTCAGATTTTTTCATAAATAGATATTTTTTAAATGATCTTTTCGTTTCATTTAGCTGTGCCTACTTACACGGGTAAACGTGAAGTGAAGTCGCATGTGGCGCGAATAAAAGCTATTTTTTTTTCTTTAATTACATGATACTTTTTTATGGGTAGATTTGTTTTTGCCCTATCGTCATGGGGACATGGTATCATGGCTACTATCTCCTAGCTTCGTTTTCAGGGGTATTCCCCTTACACCCCATGTTTAACCTATTATAATAATATATGTATTTAACTAAAAGATATTTTCGCAAAGGCGTCTGTTACTATGACATGTATTAAGGTAGAATATATGATACAGGACGTATTTATTCGATGCAATCCGTCGATTTTATAAGCTAAAACAAGTTTCGGAAAGCAATCTTTTGATTCTATTCGAAAATGATTTCTGAGCTAGTGAACTGGGAAATTTGTACTGATAAAAATGAATTTTTGTTGAGAAAGCATTTTTTGTCGGGCAAAGAAATATACTTGTTTATATTTTTCTTGATATAAATTGGATTCAATGTTATAAGCGTAGGTTTTATCTACTTAAATATAGAGCAGAAATATATTATAAATTGTACAGGATGTCCATTATAAGAAATGATATTCGTATGTACGATTTTGGCATTAATTTTCTAACATATGGGGTGAAAAATCGGTTTTATTGGATTTGCTTTATTGTTGTCAAAGAATTTATTTCTTATTTATCTAATATTTATATTTTTCTTCTCAGAAACTGTTGCTTTAGCGCGTGCCGTAAACACATTTTTTTTTCACATCATAAATAATTATTTATGATGTGAAAAAAAAAGAAAAAAAACATTCACTAAGAACTCTCGTAACAAAAAATTGTGATCGTACAACTCCCGAAAACGTAATCACGAAATTAATGTTAATTTTCGAAACCAAATAAAATGCATGAATTTTTTTTTTCTATCGACCGTCAAGCCGAGCTTTAAACCACTGACCACCAGGTCAAGGTCAAGGCATGTTCATGTCCATGTTCTAAAGCTCCCCATTTTCATTTCACTGCATATTTTACATGAATTACAAATGGAATATCTCTCATTGTTTGCGCATGGTAATAAAAATAAAATAAAATACGTAATTCTTTTTAACACGTATTTCATTACGCTTTATTTGTGGAAGGGGAACTTTGTAAGTAGAACAATGCTAGTTCAACCCCGTGGTTTTATTCGCGCAGGTTTCGTTCACGTAAGCATATTGGGACAAAAGTATCTAATTTTCGTATATTTGACTTTGTTCACCAGGGTGATATTACCGAAGTGAACAAAGTGGTTTTTTGAATTTCACACGATAAAATTAGAGTAGTTTGTTGACCTTAGAACTATATATATACCGGTCTGTAAATGTCGCATTGTTAGGCACAAGTCTCTTTCCATGTATAAAAAGAAGGTTTTTTTATTTAGGAATTAAATAAGAAGGAATGAGCATTGATCACCACGCTTGCTCATTGCCGGTTGACGATTACAGATTCCAGTTTTTGGAATCCAGGTTTACTCACGATGTTTTCCTTCACCGTTTGTCAATGGTGTCTGAGAATGACTAAGAAGGTAGGTACATAATGTACATATAACGTTGAAAAAACCACATTGGTATTTTCCCAAGTTCGAACCCGCAAACATGTGCATATCAATCCGATCATGAACCGCTAGTTCACCACGACATAACCCAAGTGAACAATGTGACTTTTGTCGTTACTCAAGTAGACTTATATTCTCCTACCTTCAGGCATCACAAACTGCTCCAAAACTAATTAAATTAACGAGATAATTTATTTTATTTTACTGATTCTACTAAGGAATGCCAGTTCCGTACATTCTTCCTATGATAAAAAATAACAGACAGTTTGTAGCAAAACTTTTTAAATCCTGAAACAGGCATCGCTTCTCTAAAAACGGCCGACAAGGATGCCCAATATAAAACGGAGTTCCTAAGTCGTGTGTGCGTAAAAAGTTAGTCCTTTTTTCTAAAAAAGCGATTATAGAGTTTCATTTGGTCTAGACGCTGATAATTACAGCCTGGGGCAATTAAAACCAGATTTGGCTGGATACTTTTAAAGCTTAATTTGTGCATTTAAAAGTTATTTTCAGCAGTGTTCTGTTTTTTGTATTATTTCGTCTTTTATTGAGTTTAAGACGATTGGTCTATGCTTTATAAAGTTTCACGTGTTTCTATGTAGCCGCTTGTCTGTTGACTGTTTTTCTGCCATTAGCGGTATTCAGAATAATATTTTGGCTTATCTTATATACTTTTGGTAATATTTTAAGTTTATGTAGGCGTCAATATTTCAAAATTGTACAAAAAATCCATTTAAATAAAAGCGAACGTATTAAAAAAACAGGGTCAAAAGTTGAAAATTTTAATGTGTATTCGTAGTGTAGTGTATGAAGTTATTGCCTTTTTCTAGGAATTGAAATATCAAATCCTAGAAAAAGGCATCGTTTGTTTATCCACTAACATCAAAAGCTAAAGTTATAGCCAGATGTTGCCGTAATAAGTACAGTTAAATGCCCACAATAACCTTACCTAGCTCGTTAATAATTTACAACTTAAGTGCAGATTAGCCAAATTATTAAGACTAAGCCTAAACTTAATCCGTGAGAAACTACTCCGAATTGGTCACAAACTGGCATTTAATTTGAGTGGAGAACTTAAAGTGTAAAGTAATAAAGATTTGTCAATAAGTGTTAAGCATTATTTTACGCCGAAATTATAAATGGCTGCAAGTATTAACTGTTAACCCCGAGGTAAAAAAAGGGTTGAAAGTGTCGCATTATGTATATCTGATAATCTGCACCAATGTAATAGTTAGACTCGAAAACATTCACGAGTATTAACGACCGAGTTGCAACCGTCGTGGTGCTAGCAGACAGTAAATGCGGTTTCATTGCATTCGATGTTAATAGCCGTGACGAAATTTTATTATAATCTTGCAATGCGATAGTTTAAAAAATAGCATTAGTCCCCATAAAATCTAGATAAAACAAAAGTCTGCACATCTTCCTAAAACTCGTAGCTAAGTAAGTACCTTTAGCAAGAATAAGTATAACATAATATATTTAAACGTAATAACTTGTAAAGATATATTTACTTATATTTACATTTTCCTATACCATATATTCGCCATGTTGAAATTAGATTCGCCTTGTTAAGTTTCCTGACAAAAAGTTACGATACAAAATTATACTCACAAATTCACTTCTGTCATACCTACAATACGTAAATGTATATGAATACCTAAATAACATATCGTATTCGCCACATAAAACAGTACTCCTATAACTATGTACAAAATAAAATTAGTGTTGGCGAAACTTGAAACGCGAGTTGGCGAAATTCGTTTTCTCTTACCAATGCGATACGCTAATAAAATAAATAAGCCAATTCGTTTCCACCAGTCGTTGCTTAGCCATCTATCTGTGCAGAATACTGATCGTCTGTGGTATTCGCAAGTTGTTTTTAGGATATATTTTAGGATTTCCCGTAAAATATTACGTTTCCCTGACCAATTTTGACGACCTCCATGGTCGAGTGGCGTAAACATCGGTTTTACCGGTAAACCCGGGTTCGATCCCCGGACGGATCAATGTAGAAAATCACTTTCGTACATTGCCTAGGGTCTGGGTGTTTGTGGTCTCTGATTGGAATTAGAGACCACAAACACCCAGACACACAAGCACTCGTGTTATGGATAACACGAGTGCTTTAGCTACTTCATTTGGATTCGGAACAATGCATGTGATGTTGTCTACATTTATTTTAGTATTTAAGGTAAAGGCACCTAATTCCGCGGTGATTTCGTAATAACTAGAAAGAACATTAAAAATTAAGTATCTATTATACCTTCGTGTAAAAATAGTTATTTTTATCAAAAGTATTGTTAATCCTATTTTTGAAATAAACTCACAGATTGACATGAAAAGTTTCTTAAAAATGTTAAATTATGTAAAAATATAAAGAAGTCTGAAGCACCTTATTCCGATTTAAAAATCTTAATTCCGATGCATTTGGTTCCTAATACCGAGTGTACAAAGGAAAGGACGGGAGAATGATACATGGTGTTCAAAATCAAGTCTATTTGCAGTCTTTGGAATGCCATTTTTAAAAGAGTTTGGTCTGTTTAAATTTTCGACCAGTTTTGCCACTCCTTGCTTCAATTGATCCTTAGAAACTGGGAAACCTTGTTTTCCTAGATAATGGATCCAGTCAACGATTTTCGTTTCTTCCGATTTCGAGAGTAGGTACCGTTTTTCTACCGGGTATATGACCAATATATTTGTTATCACGTTTATCTCTCAATGTCGTTTCCGGAATATTGTACTGTCGAGAAACTTTATAAACACTACTGCCATTATTTATTGCTTCTAAAGCATTTTGGAGACCCTCTTCGGTGTACTTTTTTCTTGGCTTCATTATCCTACAATAAAACAATTATAATAATAAAACGATGTTAACAAAAGTACCAATATGTGTTTGACTGCACGGATAGCCGAGTGGTATAGGTCACCACGCCAATTACCACTGTGCGCGACGTGCTGCGGGTTCGATCCCCGCATGGGACAAGTATTTGTGTGATCCACAAATGCTTGTTCCAAGTCTGGGTGTTCTTTGTGCATGTGATTTGAATGTTTGTGAAACCCCCGCGACACAAGGATTAAATTCCTTAATGCGGGCGTCGTTTTTATATAAAAAAAAAAAAAAAAAAAAAAAAAAAAAAAAAAAAATGTATATACATATATCTGAGTATATATTATGAAAGTTATTTTTAAGGGCAAATATATCCTCACTGTAACTAAAACCATACAAAGTGCTTAACAAGCCGCAAATCAAATCAAATCAAATCATTTATTTGTTTGATATGCCGCGTAAGATAATAAACACTCTGTATTTAAAGTGTGCCAATACCACGGTATTAGGTACTCAAATAATCTAATTCCGACCTAAATACATCGGAATAGCGTTTTATAATACTAAATCAAGTTTTTAAATTCCGAGTAATAAAAAGTAAAAGACTTTAAAAAATTAAATGAATAAATCAATGTTGAATGCGATATCTTTGAAAAAATATGCAAGGTACACTCAGGATTATATCAGAACATATCTATATTATTAATTTCGTTCAGGGCTACGGTAGACTCGATCGAAACCTTATATGAATAACAAAACATAAAAAAATATTGATTTCGAGTCGACAACATATATCCGCAAAATTCGGATTATGGAGAATTTCGTTAAATTCTAATGGCACTGACAAACAAAAAAACCGCAGTCGCCATCTTGGGTAATTAATAAGGCCGCGTTCCGTAACAGATAATTCTGCTTCGAAGTGATTCAAGGAGTTTATTATCATACAACCTCCTTGAAGTGATTACAGTGCTGACAAGGCGTATGACAGTTGCATGATAGTTGGGACCAGAATCGTTTCGGAACGCGTTTGAAATAATAGTTCAAGAATATTTATTTCGCTTTTTTCACGTTCCGTTGCATACTAGCTCTTATATAGGTACGCCTCGCCAATCAACACGTCCCGTGCGTCGCGCCAAAGAAGTATCCATCACAAAGAACTGCGACTCATTTGACTGTGTAAAACGAAACGTCTTGCCGGTAACATTGAGTGAATCTTAACAAAACTTAAAACTTTTCTTCAGTCGTTCGTTTCGCGAAAATATTAATATTATTTGTGTGTAAAAAATAAAAATTATTTGTGTTAAAACTATTACAGTTTTTATTTACTATATTTATTAAACACAATGAACGAAGCTATACGAATCTGTGGCTTGCTTACCTTTAATATTCCTTGAGAACCGATGACTACAGAAATATTTACCTACATTGTGTATCATATGAGTCACATTTAAACCGAGCGGAGCCGGGGTTTCATCTAGTTAATATCTTAATTTTCTGTACTAAGCTTTTCCATACAATGAATTATTAAAGTACCTTAACAGACAATCTTTGACCTGATGTAATTAGTAAATGCGACGCCATAGTGTACCTCGGAAATAGATTTTTATATTTATGGATTATTCAACTAATGAGAACTAAAATATTAAGTTTATAATCATAAAGGTGAATTCAAAATTAAAAAAAAAGTAAACATCTATGAAATTGCATTTCCGTGGTATAAATCGGTATTTAGGAACCAACTAAAATATTTAGCACCAAATGCCGCGGTATTTTAAAAACTTATTTTCTCCTCAATTTGTGAAGAAAATACTCAAATATTAAGTGTTTTCGATAAAAAATATAACCTTTTCCAATATTTTAACCTAACTAAAACTCACATTGTCAAAACTGTCATCTAAAACACTATTTAGCAAATCGTATTACTCACGTGTATAACGTCCGAAATGTATGAAGCGCGCGTTCGAGTCAGCTGCTAGCGTCAAATTGACCAATTATTTTAAAACGTACTCACACTAAAGCATTCCCTTCTTCATATAAATATAAACAGATAATTTATTAATGGAATAATGTATCTTGTAGACTAAAGTAACTTGTAAATAGCTTGAAAACGCCGTTATTCTAAATACATCGGAATATGGTGCCATTTTTAGAACCCCACGGAATTGAGTGCCTTTACCTTATTTATTAATTTAGGAAAAAATACCTTATACTTCTTCTGCCTAACTTTTGTCCATGTTATGTTCGGCTCACCTCCCAGTCTTAGCGACCGTCTATTTGACCTGCTTAATAACCTTGCTTGGTTTGGTTTGGTTTGGTTTTTCAGGGCTGTTTCCGCACTTAGCCCTTTGAATGGGCCATTGTGCGTGGTCTTCTCCTCTTCCTCACTCCAGCCATCCGAGCTCGTCCCAGAAAGCCAGCAACCTTTTTGGGCTGCTGCAGGCCTCCCGCAGCGACGCTGGTGATTGGAGAATTTGTGCCCGTTGTGCGGCCACGCTCCTGCATTCTACTAGCACGTGCTGTGGCGTTTCTTCGTCCTCCATGCATCCTCTGCATAGAGGGCTGTTTGTGACACCCACTGTAAATAGATGTTTGTTTAAGGGACAATGTCCGGTTACAGTTCCTAAGACTTTCCGAACGTTGTCCCTTGTTAGTCTTGTGAGGATGCGGGCAAACTTCTTGGGCGCCCCCGAAAATGCTGCCTTCGTTTGCCTACATCCTTCACTGTTTTTCCATTCTTTATGGTGGTGTTCTTCTGTCTTGTTGCGCAGCCATGTTTTTATTTGGGCATAAGGTATGGGCAGCAGTGGTTCCGGGCCATATACTGTCGCCCCCGAGCCCCGTTTGGCCAGTTCATCCGCCGCATCGTTACCAAGGGAGTTGCTGTGACCCTTGATCCATTGCAGGGTTACTTTGTTAGTACCAGCAATGGACTGGAGTGCATCGTGGCATTCCAGAACGAAGGCGGATGTTATGTTGTTGTTCTGTAGCGCTTGTAGTACGGAAGCACTGTCGGAGATGATCTTTATGTTAAGATCCTCGACATCTCTGGCTGCAACCGCCTGTGCCGCTTTTGTTATTCCTAAGCATTCTGCTTGAAAGATCGTGTTTAATTTGTCTAGAGTGGTCGAGATTTTTATATTTAGATCATTCGAGAAGACACCGGCTCCTGTACCTTGTTTGGTCTTGGAGCCATCAGTGTATATCCTGACTTCCTTGATTCCAGAGCTATCCTCTGCTTCCGCAGTGAGTCGGATATCATATCTTCTATCGAAGGTGTGGCGGCATACTATTCTGTCCGTGGGTGCTTCAAGTAGAGGTATGTCCCTCGTGATTCCCTTCAGAACTGATGTATGCATTGTCTCCATGTTTTGTTTCCAAAGCCCGTTTGTTTTCAATCGTATGGCCGCCGCCGTAGCTTCCTCCTGTATAGCAAGATGCAGCGGCCTCAGATTGAGCAAATATTCGAGTGCGGCTGATGGAGTGGTCCTCATACATCCAGTAGCTGCAATGCACGCTAGGCGTTGCAAGCTTTGTAGTTTTGCTTTTACTGTGGATAGTTGCGTCCTGGGCCACCATACAACTGATCCATATGTTATAGTTGGTCGGATGATTGCGGTGTAGATCCATAGCGTGATTCTGGGGTTAAGACCCCATCTCTTACCAATGAGTTTTTTACACTGGTAGAACGCTATGCATGCCTTCTTTGATTTGGTTTCAATGTGACTGGCCCAATTTAACTTGTTGTCAAGTATAACTCCCAGGTATTTTACTTGCGTTGATAGGGTGAGTCCAGTGTTAAATAGTTTGGGTAGTTTTAGTTCTGGTATTTTCCTTTTGTTAGTGAAAAGGACCATTTCTGTTTTATTTGGGTTTACTGACAGCTGGAGCTCGTCACACCAATCTTCTATGATATGGAAGGCCGAACGCATTTCTTTACACAGGATATCTTCGGCACTTCCACTTATTAGGATTGTTAGATCGTCTGCGTAGCCAACGGTAGTATAACCATGTTTGTTTAGCTTCCTCAGTAAGCTGTCCACTACCATATTCCACAAAAGTGGTGAAAGGACGCCGCCCTGAGGGCAACCTTTGACTACCTTGGCTCGTTTGGTGGTGTTCATTTCTGTCCTAACTGCCCTTTTGCTTACTAGTTTTGTGATCCAGTCTCTCACGACTGGTTCAACGTTGTAGCTACGTAGGGCATGGTTTATGCTGTTGTGTGGGGTTTTGTCAAAAGCTCCCTCTATGTCTATGAAGGTAGCAAGTGTGGATAATTTGTTTGAGAAGGCCGATTCTATCCTCTGCACTACCGTATGTAGTGCGGAATCTGTGGATCTGCCTTTCGTGTAGGCATGTTGTTGGGGATGTAGTGGTTGCTTCCTTAGTACTCCATCCCTTAGGTGTCTGTCTACTAGCCTTTCTAGGGTTTTCAAAAGGAAAGACGTTAGACTAATTGGTCTGAAGGATTTAGTGTTCGTGTAGTCCTCCTTTCCTGGCTTGGGCAGGAATACTACTTTCGCCTCCCTCCATGCTGTTGGTATGTATCTGAAGGCTATACATGCCTTGTAGATAGGTGTTAGGAGTTCTGATGTTTGTTTAATTTGCCATTGTAGCAATGCGGGGAAAATGCCGTCCGGTCCAGCTGATTTGAATTTGCTGAAGGTCTGGATGGCCCAAATAACTCTGTCCGCAGTTACTATTTTGTTTGCGACTTCCCATTCCTGGGGTGTTGGTGTGCTGTACTGCTCGTTAGTCCATTCGACGTCCGATGTCATGAGACATCCTGGGAAGTGTGTTTCTAGCAGAACCGCACTGATTTCGTCGTCAGTGTTCGTGTACGACCCGTCTGCCTTCCTGAGTGAGCCCAGGAGGTTAAGATCTCCTTTGGTCATAGTTTTCTTTAGCCTTGCAGCTTGGTTTGTTGAGTTTATGCTACTACAGAAATTTCGCCAGTCTTGCCTACTTCTGAACCTGATCCTTTTCTTGTAGTGCCTTTGTGCCCCTTTGTATTTGTTCCAGTCCTCATCAGTTCTGGTATTTTTTGCTCTGTTGAACAGTGATCTTAGTTCTCTCCGTAGCCGCTCTAGCTCAGGCCCCCACCAGGAGCCCGGTTTCACGGCCGCCGGTGACACTAATGGGCACGATGCCTCATAGCTGTTTAAAAGAGATGTTGTTAGTTGTTTGACGTTAGTCTCAATATTATTTGTGTTAGCCAGTATATCTGTTATTTGTGTGTTACCTAGTGCTATAGTAAGTTCACTTGCATATTTTTGTATATCTGTTTTGCGGGGGTTGCGGTGTGGAACCGGATCTGTTGGCGCGTGTTCTATCTGGAAACAGACACGGCGATGGTCCGCAAAAGACGGTTCATTTGACACATGCCATGCCTTGATCAAGTTCGCGGCCCCGTTCGTTGCTAGTGTTACGTCTATGATTGTTTGGTACCTAGAGCTTACAAAGGTCGGCTCCGTACCTCGGTTTATAATGCTTAGGTTTGTTTGGAAAATGAATTCGATAAGTAACTCACCCCTTTTGTTTGTATCCTTACTTCCCCACAGCGGGTGGTGTGCGTTGCAGTCTGCGGAGATGATTAGGTCCCATGCGTGTGTGTCACAGTGTTGCACCAGTTCAGCCAATTCTTTTGAGGGTTTTCACCATCACTTGGCATGTAAACTGAGGCTAGCACTAGTGTTGTTTGTTTTCCTGTAGTGATCTTCACTGCGGTGAGGTCTCTAGAACAGAATTGATTTAACATGGTTGTTTGTATAGTTTTGGGCACGTAAATGCATGTTCTTGGTTTGTCAACGGAGGTGCCTACGTAAAGCTTACCGCCATTGATGTTGTTTAGACCGCAGATCCTGTTATTTCTTATCCAAGGCTCTTGGATAAGGGCGGCGGTCTTGTTGTTTACCTCCAGCACCCTGCGCAGTGTGGCCGCCGCTATCTGCTTGTGCTGGAGGTTTGTTTGTATGATATGTGTGGTTGGGTTAGGGGCTGCAGAGGACATCTTCTTCCTCGCTAGTTCCCCCTCCCGTTTCCAGCGGCGAGTTGGCCTCCATCTCGCTCTGACCCGTTTGGGGAGCTGAGGTGGAAGGCTGGGGCTCAGGAGTTGATGTCTCCTTTGCCCCATCCCTATCCGACGCTGGCTGTTCTTTACCGCCGTCCGGCCCCTCCATGTTGAAGAAGCGGATATATCCACTTCCACACATGTGGGCCACACGCCGGTCCCTGGCCTCTATGTCTTCTTTTTGATCCTCAGGGATGCCCAGGATCAGGTGTACCGCCTTCTCTCTTGAGCCTTCTTCCTGAGCTTCCTCATTCACCGTCATGTCAAGACACTGCCAGGAGTCAACTTTGTACCAGGGGTTCTGGGCACAAAGGACTCTCTGCAGTGTCGCGGCATCGGTGATGCGGGTGTGTAGCAGAAGCCCAGCTCTGAGCTTCTTCTTCATTTCCGACTGTTCGATGACAGTCAGAACCGTGTTGGGTATCGGGGACGGAATCACCGATATTGTCTTCTCCAACCATTTCCTGGCATTCGCGTCCTCACACCACATCGTTAAGGCCCCGTCCAGCAGGAAGGGGCGACCACGGAAAGATGGGGCCTGCGCGCCTGGAGACGGAGGAGACAGAACTGCCTGCAGGATCCTATCATCGATAGTCTCCCGCAGCAGCTCTGCCTGTTCCTGCGAAAGGTCTCTCAGCGGGACGGTGGTGATCGCCAAACGCAAATGCGACTGCGCCGCATCTGCGTAGCTCACCGCCCGCTTCGGTTTCGCGTCGGTTTTCGCGCGTTTGGCTTCCCCCCTGGGAGATCGGGTATCGTCCAGGCGTGCGCGCTTCGTAGAAACGCGTCCGTCCAAACTACTCCCGGTCCCAGGTTGCTCCTTTGCAGGATCTGGGGTTGCCGCCGCAGCGGTCCGCCGGCCGCGACGACCTCTCGGAGTTCGTCTCTGTTTCGGTTGGTCGGTTGGTGGTTGTGTCACTGCCACCGTAGTACTCTGCGCCTTTGCCGCCTCTGAAGAGGTGCACGGCGCAGGATCGCGCTGCATTTCCGCTGCTGCGTCAGATACCACGATGGTTTTCTGTTTGTTTGGCATTGGGGCCTCCTGTCTCGCGCGCCGGTTAAGGCGACTGCGTTCCTTTTGGTCCCTCTGCCCTCTTTTCCCAGTTGTCGTTGTTCCACTCCCAGCAGCCCTTTTACCAGGGCGCTTATGGAGGACAACGGTCCAGCTTGTCTTGATCTCTGTCTCTGCTGATATAGCCTCAGCTAGGCCTGATAAATCCATTGATGATGGTAGTGGTGTGCAATTTTTGTCCCCCCCAGAATACGAGGGACAGACCGAGCTCTGCTCGGTGAGGGATTCTCCACGGTTTGTGGTACCCTCCTGGGGTAGTTTCTGTTGAAATTGCTTATCCATTTTGAAAGTTTATTGGGCAAGAAAGAGGAAGAGGTGATAGAGAAGAAGATTTGAGGGACCTACATTGTCTGCCCGTGACAATGAAGGTCCCTATCAGGATGGGTATAGGTATGGGTGTGAGAGGTATAGGGATATATGGCGTGATAGGGAGAGGATAACGGATGTGATAAGGGAAGGGGATTTATGAAGGACATGTTTGGACGGGATTTGGGTTTGTGTGAGGGGAAGGGGGGTCTGGGATCCTTGGAGGGGAGTAGGAGGGGGGGGGGTGATGATGATGGCACGGCCAGAGGTTTTTGTTGTACCAGTTACTGAAGGTAATTGGTCAAAAAGCAGGCGGCAACCTCTTGCAGGGTAGTCCACTGGCCTTGTCTAAAGGATCTTAGCGACATGCGCTACCCTCTAAACCATTCGCCAATCCCGGTACCGGACAGGTACGGGGATTAGGGGGATCTTCACGCTGATGGCTCGTAACTCTCATCAGTTGACTATCCCCCCGCCCAATAACCTTGCTTATAGCATCACTGGTTTTCAGAATTGCAATCACTTAACGACTGTAAAAGATCAATGGAAAATAGTACTTTTTGACTAGAATTATAATACCGGACTGTGGTCCATGCTGGTCAAAAAGTTATTTTCTTACAGGGTAAGAACCAACATTGTCCACCACACTTGCTTTGAGCATAATTTCTCAAGCACTACATAATGTTTGAAAACCTCAAAACATTGTTTGAAGAGCAGTACTAAAGAACTAATATACTCTATTAATAATAATGTTAAGCTCGTATAAAAGGAAGCCAAGCTATCAGTTACTGAGTCTAGGTTTACGTATCTCAGAAACTATCAGAGCTAACTTTTATTTTGCTATAGAACCAGGTCACGTGGCTTTAACTGAACAAAACATTAACAATACCAAAGTAGTTGAAAGCACAGTTAGTGAAGTTACCAGGTTTCAATTGAAGGCAGTGTTAGTTAAAGTTGATTGTGGTTTTAATTTATAAGTAAATAATAATTAATTTGAGCAGTAAAAATGAAGTCTTGTTACGCGTATAATAACTATTTTTAACCGACTTGCAAAAAAAATAGGAGGTTCTATGTTCGACTGTAAGTATCTTTTTTATGTGTATGACCACCGTACCTATTTATAATAATAATAGTCATTTAATAAAAATAGGTATTATATTAATTATTAAAAATACGAAACATATAAAACGTATAAAAATTTTAAACAGGTATTTAGAGAAAATTGGTATTCAATTATAATACAATATTATCTTAAATACTTAATGAAATAAAGTTCAAAATTGCACACTTGTTTGGACTAGGTCGAAATTTGTATCTAATGCTTACGTATCTTATTGAATGATTTTAAATAACTCAGACATAAACAAAATGTGATCGCAGTGGCATTGTCAATGTACATGTTTTTAAACTTTATTTATATACTAAAAGTAAGTTCTCTGTCTCTTGGTACGACAAATTTTCTAGTCTATTGTAGGTATAAAAAAGGTCCTAAAAATTAAAAGAATCTATAGAAAATATGGCTTATGCTTGACTAAGGCCTAGTTTTTTGATCCCGAGTTAACTCAACAATATGTTAACGATTGGTTCCAAACTTCAGTAGAACGCGTTTATTCATCAATTTTTATTCTAACAAATGGTTAATTAATTAACTCTGTTTGACCATTTGATAGACTAACAATTGATGAAAAAACGCGTTTTGAAACCAATAGTAAGCATATATTTTAACCATTGGTTGAGTTAACTAGGGATAAAAAACTAGGGCTTAGTCGGGCAGACTATATCGTTCAGACTCTTGTTATTATAAACGGATAACTAATAATAATAACTGGGCTACACAATATCCCACAATAAAACTGATTGTTTTAATCTAAAGGTCAACGTAAGTAAAACAATCTGCTAATAATTAGGCTACCTAAATTGGAATCTAAAAGAATACTACTAGGTCTCATTTTCGCGTAAAAACAATTCTGTCAATATAAAACTGTATTGTTTTTTTTTTGTAATGTTATTCCAGCTGATAAACCAAACATACTGGGCGTGATATTACATTTTTAACAAGTGTAAATCAAGGGGTTTGTGCAAGTAAACAATACATGTCACAGATAAGGATGCGGACATAATTTATGACCTCAAATTCAGAGCTTGCCTTTTTCCGCTGGTGTAGTCGGCGCGAGTCCAAAATATAAAGCGATTGAAGCCAGTTTTGGATGTATTCCTATATAGTTGTATGGCTGGGTCTTAGATGTTGTAGTAGTTGGTTATATTTTATTAATTTATCATACTCAAAAGATAAAAAAACTTGCAGAGCTGGATAGGAGTTTCATGTTTTTGGCATATGGCTTTGATCAAGCACGTGGGTCACATTATCATAAGGGTTGTTAAAATGATATTAATCGTATAGGTGAGATACCGTTAAACATGAGGAATTCTTTTGAAATTAACTGAACTCTACAAAATTCAACAGATTTGAATTGAGCCAGGACATTGTCTGGCTATTAACATACATCGCATAAAATAAATATTCACAGCACTCCGTAAATCTCACACACACGTTCCACATACACCCCCATAAAGCCACACACATACACCCTTATACTCTCACGCACACACCCAACACTTTCACACTATACATTTATACATTACTTATTCCCTTCTGTTAAACTTGGTTTCTTTTTCACAATACATTGGTCGACATGCTTCACTTGTTGATAAAATCTATAAAACACGTGTAAACACCGAATGACTGTCTCTTATAATACAGGTTCTCCTAGTTTAAGAGGCAAGACCTTTATTCTTGGCATAGATTTTACTGCTACCTACATAAATTGTTAATCTATTTGTTGATGTAACTCTATGTATTGTTTTTGGAAATAAATTATTATTATTATTATATTATTATATATATGGTCTAGTGGTTAGTGAGTCTGACTGCTAAACTGGAGATCGTGGGTTCGATTCCTATCCACCACAAATGTTTGCGTGGTGAGTATGATAATTTGTTCTGTGTCTGGGTGTAATTATATAGCCTCTGCCTAGTTTAGGAGCAGATGGCCGTGAGTAAGGTGTCCCAAGATATTATTATTCACATAATTTACAATTATGAAAACATTAGGAAATCAACGTGAAACCAAACGTTTTAAACTTATCAATAACTATACTGTTACAAAACACTAACAAAAAAAAAGTAGAGACATTTTGTATGTTCAACTTTTTCCCGTAACAAAAGTAAGTGAATTAACAAAATAAACATGAATTCGTGTGACAGCAAATTATGCGTTTTGAAGGCCTTACTTCATTATCTTAATGAGACAAGGACGTTCAATGGGAATATTCGCAATACACGCATGTTACGAACCAGAAAATAAAAGCGTACTTCGTTTCCCAAAGCTTTATATACAAGATTTATCAGAACTAATTGGGTACTTGAAATTTTTTTTTAATACAAATATTGAAAATTAATTTAACCTAAAAATATTGGGCGAGATCCTAATATTGCTAATTATATATTTAAATTTGACGCCAAAATTCAAATATCCATTAATAATCTGGGGTTGCCCCGTACAAGTCGTAGTTTTGCGAAAAAGTGATAGAACATGCGTCATCAAAAACTTTAAAAGCTTGTAACTTTTTATTAGGGTTTAACTTTATATTGTTTTTTTTTTGCAGTTTTGCTTAATTTTAATTTAATTTAAGTAAATTTATAATCCATTTTTCTCCAATTTTGAAATACATGTTCGCTTTACGATATTTAACTTGCAGAATTTTTGACGCCGCAGATTCGCGTTGAGAATTATTGGCGGCGCAGTTTTCACACCGCTGCCGCTTTAAAATTATACCAGGGTTCACAAATAAATAATTGCGAGCAGCACACACCGGCAGTTATTTTATCTACTCACGTATCATACGTTACACGCTTCATATTCAAGAGTTTTGTTTCAACTCGAGCATAAACTTACTGATTTAATTTTTTGGCCCATGTTAATATTTATAAGCGAATGCAAAAATATATCAGATACACAATGGCAGGCTTCGTAGTTCACGAGAATGTTATTCGATTGAACGGTATTTATCAGGTTGTCCGAATATTATTCATACGAAGCATACAAACAATTATTGTATTCAGGTAAAATTTACAATTTGAGATATTATCTGGTATAAAAGACTGTGTCATAACACAGGGAGTACAGTTTTTTTTTGTTAATAACTGTGAAATGTTACAATGGTACTTATTTATTTATTCTTTATGCATACAATCATCTATATATATAAAACTCTTCCGTTACTGACTGACTGACTGACTGACTGACAGACAACGCACAGCCGAAACTACTGATCATAAAGAGCTGAAATTTGGCATGTGTGTTTGTTGGGAGGAGTAGGCTACCACTAAGAGAGGATTTTTGGAAATTCCCCCCCAAAGGGGAGAAAAGGGTGGTAAATTGAAAATGTTTATTTTTCAATGGATTCACTTAAAACTTTGTATGTAGGTTCCACCAGAGAAGCAAGTGAGCATTAAGAAAGGGGTTTAGTATTTTTTCTGTCCAGACATATTTCTAATATAATTGTAAAGGGAGACAATTTGATTTTTTTAATGTTTGTTTACACATGTAATCAATAGACCATGGAACAGGCGATAACTAAGTGAAAAACCCAAATTCTGACGGAAGTCATTTCTCCACGCGGACGAAGTCGCGAGCAAAAGCTAGTACAGTATAACGCCGGACTTAATGCTTCAGGCATTCTCTACTGGACAATTTCTTAAAGTTTACACTCATCGTATTGCCCGCACTAAGTGAATAATCTCATTGGCTAATGTATCCAAACATCCTGATAAACTTCAGAGGAATGCAAAACAAACTAAAAATTGTCCTAAGCTTATACATACTAACATCAATTTCTTTTGGAGCATAGTCAAAGCATTTGTATATCCTTTGTATGCAAAGACATGAATCTTCCACCATTTGCGTCCAAAACAAATATCTATACGTCAAACTACGATTCTGCTTTGGTTCTGAAAGTCCAAGCGAAATTAAGTAAGCCAGTTGTGTAACCACAATTCTAAAGCAGATAACCTGAAAATGAGGTAGAAAATCTAAGGAATTTGGACGATTTTTAATTCCTAGATATTTGGAAGCATAGAAAGAATATCTGTGGAATCGATTTAGCGAGCTGGCTAAATTTAAATGCTTGAGTTTTAATATTGGAATTAGCTTTCCTCCGTTTCTTTGGATTAACTTTTTTGCGCATAGGATATTTGCATACTTCGATTTTCTTTACTTTGTCCGTATGGTCTGGATGTGGGCTGCTCTGAGAGAGGACTTTTATAAATCTTTTTGTCCAATCGTCTATGAATAATATATTATGTACTACAGTAGCGAGTTTGCGTGGAATTCAAAATCGAATTATATTGACAGTACTTAAAACTTTGTAAACATGATCTACCTATACTTTATATGGTAAATAGTTATTATGTGGAATGAATGAATAGTCGCGCCCCTCGGTTTCACCCGCGTAAGTTCTCTCCTGTCCCGTAAACTTGGTTATTTTAGTAAAATTTCCATTGCAAACTGCACCCGATGGATGGTTTTTTTTATTTTATATTCTTTCTGATATTCGGGACTGAGGTGAATCCAATAAATCAAGGATCATGACAAAAGGTCCCGTTCCCGAGTTATAAGTGTTGTAACCAACCTTATTTTGTTTTATATTTATATATAGACTAGCTGCCCGGACAGACTTCGTTCTGTCAAAAGTATATTAATTAAGGTAATTCCCGAGTTTAGGAACAGTTTTTTTTTTTTACTTATTATTTATGTTTTACACCTTTTAAACCTTCCCTGGACTTCCACAAACATTTCAAGATCAAAATCAGCCAAATCGGTCAAGCCGTTTTAATGCTATGTCGTGACAACGGAAAACGGGTTTCATTTTTATATATATAGATAATAATACCATGCAATGGGAGTAAGGTAAAATAAAACATGAAATCTGAAGATCAAGATCGCGAAAAAATGTCACAAAAACTCTTTAGGAGCATTTTGCAATATGTAAATAAAAAAGTAGGTTATCCCAAGAATTTAACAATGTCACTTACCCTCAATTTTAACCATTAACCAGAGATTAACGAACCCTACACCTAGTTAACCTATTAAATACCACTTTCAAGTGCTTTGCAAAAGGAAATGACGTGAAATAACGAGATTCCTCTATTGATTTTCCAATTCACCACACATCGGAACTTAAGTAAAGGTCGTTTGAACCGGATGTCGGTCGTCGGTTCACGCCCGGGTGGTGAACGTCCTCTACGTATTAAGCAATTGTCCCCGGGGTGACTCGAATGGTATTTACATTTATTGGTATTTGAACTGGTTTGAAGTTAAAATTTAGTAGAATATTTTGTGGCAACAACTGAATCGTGATTTAGATAATATAAGGACAAGTTTGAAGACAGGAAAGGGCCTAGCAGTTTACGTTGGTTGGTTTAATAAAGATGTTACAAAATAGTATAAAATGTAACCCCGTATTTAAAATCAGGCTGAGTGAGGCATACATACTCATGTAATAAATTAATAATCTCCAATAATAATCTCTCCAGACCGAATTTCGGCCTCGGCGGCCAATCTCAAGTGAGATCAGCCATGTACGCAGGAAATATTATAGTGCACAAGTGTGTGTGCAAATACACGTGGCATTATGGTATCGCCAGCTTTTAAATGTACCTATGAAATGTAAGGTTATATATAATAGTTTCCTTTTTGCAATATCTATGTAAAATGTCGTGGTGGCCTAGCGATTCAATGACCGGATTCGTATGCACATGGTTTCAGGTTCGGACCTAGGCAAGTACCTACCAATGTGACTTTCTCTATTTATATGTACTTTCTAAATTGTTCTAAGACACCCTTGACAAACGGTGAAGGAAAACATTGTGGGGAAACCTGGATTCCAAAAATGTTAATTTGAAATCGCCAACCCGCTATGAGCAAGCCCGGTGATCAATGCTCATTCCTTATCTATGGAAAGAGGCCTGGGGGCCTACTCTGAAATGTTAAATCCGAAGTATCGGCCGATGTTTCGGTCGTTTCCTACTCCGAAGTACATTATTTTTCGTTCGGTCGGTTCAATCCGTCCGAACTTATTTTGACGTTAGTTGTATCGTAAACCCTACTCTGAAATACAAAACCCGACCGAAAAATTGAGTTTGACAAGACGTTTATCGGGGAATTTATGTCAAAATTCACGACATCAAAATAGGTATCGTTTGAGTATCGTAAATATCGAATTTGATAAATCTTTACAATTATCGTGAGTTTTACATATAAGAATTGTAACAATTTATTGACTTGACGCTATTTTTTACCTGAGTGTTGTTTTATAATTCTTTAATAAGAAATAGTAAGCGACACGTTCAAGTGCTGGCAAGATCACCTATCATACGGAGGGTCTCAATCGCAATAAATTAATACATCCGTCATACTCAGAAAGTACACACACCAAACGGATAGATAGTTATTCAGTTTACACTAACAGATAATGTGTAATATATGATAGTCATTACTACACTACACACTTGCGTTTAGGTAATATTACGTTTGCATACGCGTGATATCGATAGCTTCGTAGGTGTGTCCTGCAAAGCTATCTAGTTTGCTGTGCGCTTGTTTATTGAGTACATAAAAAAATGCACACTAATATCGTAAAACATATTTTCAAGAGTAAGAAATACTTTAGATAGTAGGTAATGCGAAATAACAACCCCTTTGGTTTCAAAACTCAAATAGGTGTTTGCATACTTTTGTTTGGGACCGCATGAACATTATATGAAACACACCATACATTTCTAAGAATAATATACTCAAGTGGCGTTTGTAATAAAAATAGGCAATAGATAATACTGGTTCTTTATTTCAATAGAAATCCATAAAATATAAACACAACAATGTTTTACAAATCATAACACGACTTACAAATCTTACACAATGAAAACATATAACATTAATAAGGAGGAGGATAACATTATTTTGTGTTATAGTGTGTAGGCTGATCCAATGGCTTAGCAGTGGAGAGGCCCACATATCCACGGATACTTTTAAATATCTATGTTAATCTTTTGTGAATGACTTGATAGACGTGAATTCTTTTAGTAGCGAAGCACATTGTTTCCATAGCGCGCCAACCTCAGGAGCAGTGAGCAGCAGCACATAACCAAGGGAAACTGATTACAAATTATTCACTGGACCCATATAATTTATATGAAAATACTTAGTTTGTTTTTTGTTGAAATCTCTTAACTTGAACACTTTTCACTTCAGTCAGATTGATTATAAATAAACGAAATAACCATATAAGTAGGTATATATCGCCATCGTACGATCGCAACAATACGGTGCGACGACGGCGACGCTAGATTTGGTTGAAATTAAGTATTTTTCCTGTTTTTTTCACAATAATGTTTGTTTACTTTGGTTTACTTGTCATCCTTTGACTTTTTATTTTCTTTTTCTTTAGTATAAAACTATAGTCTTTGATTTGGACAATCGGCAAAAGGAGTCTGAATATCAAGAAATATTAAGATTTATTGAGAAATAACACTTAACCATACAAATAAATACTGAATTTAAAGCAAGGATTAATTATATTGATTTTTAAATTAATTTTACGTTGTAATTTATTAGTTAAATTCTATCGAAATGAATATTAATTCCCAATACAAGCATATCGACAAACGGTTCAACTCTAGCACTGAATTTCGTTCGGTCTGACACTCTTCCGAATATTGACTATGGTTCCGACCGAACTTAGCTAATCCGAACTTTCTTCGTAGTAGGGTACATAAGCAATGTTCGGTCGTGTTTCGGTCGGTCCCGAAGTATCGGATATCGAATTTCAGAGTAGGCCCCCTGTACCCAACAGTGGGTTATATTATAATTACGTAAAATCTTGAAACCCTATGGAATTTTAATCCCAGACCAAAAGGTCTTGAATTGTTGATAGTTCAGATGATTAGGTCGCAAAAAGGGCTTTTTTGTACTTTAGGAGCAGATATTAATAAATGGAACCTTTCTATTTTTAGCTATAACAAAATTTTATTATTATTCGTTTAGGTTAGCCTAGATATATTAGTATTTGAAATCCGGAATGTAGTATTATTATCTTGTATTATGTTCAACGACGGTATTGTGGTCTATACTATACTTTTCACTCGTTTTGTTCAAAACTAGCCTTGTCTAATGTATTCTATGGATAATAGTGTAAGTTACACAGTTTGTACTATGTATTAATTTTGTACGTTAGTCTATAAGCTAAAATATAAAACTAACTCGCACTATCCACATTTTGTTAATCCAAACAAATAAATAAATAAACATTAATGAATAAACAATTGGCATTATCTTCCATGTAACCTACATGAAGTCCAGGGGCAAAATCACATGATGTTTAAAGAAAATACTTTATTAAATGAATCAAATAAATATTGCCGTACAAAAACAAATAGGAACAACAAATCGAGAAGTACCGAATCGATTGTATAAATAAAACAAAAGAATACTTTGTGTTTGATATAAAATATTTCACGGATAGTTTTTAGGTAAGCTTCAGTGTAAATTGATACAGCCTGACCAGAGCTATAACATGTTGCAACATGTCCCCTTGTGCTGAATATTACAATATTGAAAATCCGTTATGAAGTGGTAACAGAAGTTCCAGTCTGCCTGCTTCTTTGCCAATGCAATATATTAAATTATAATATAACTAGATGAAAACCCGGCTCCGCTCGGTTGAAATGTGACTCATGATACACAATGTAGGTGAATATTAAAGGTAAGCAAGCCATAGATTCGTATAGCTTCGTTCATTGTGTTTAATAAATATAGTAAATAAAAACTGTAATAGTTTTAACACAAATAATTTTTATTTTTTACACGCAAATAATATTAATATTTTCGCGAAACGAACGACTGAAGAAAAGTTTTGAGTTTTGCTAAGATTCACTCAATGTTTCCGGCAAGACGTTTCGTTTTACACAGTCAAATGAGTCGCAGTTCTTTGTGATGGATACTTCTTTGGCGCGACGCACGCGACGTGTTGATTGGCGATGCGTATATAAGAGCTAGTATGCAACGGAACGTGAAAAAAGCGAAATAAATATTCTTGAACTATTATTTCAAACGCGTTCCGAAACGATTCTGGGGGCCTACTCTGAAATTCGATATCCGATACTTCGGGACCGACCGAAACACGACCGAACATTGCTTATGTACCCTACTACGAAGAAAGTTCGGATTAGCTAAGTTCGGTCGGAACCATAGTCAATATTCGGAAGAGTGTCAGACCGAATGAAATTCAGTGCTAGAGTTGAACCGTTTGTCGATATGCTTGTATTGGGAATTAATATTCATTTCGATAGAATAACTAATAAATTACAACGTAAAATTAATTAAAAAATCAATATAATTAATCCTTGCTTTAAATTCAGTATTTATTTGTATGGTAAAGTGTTATTTCTCAATAAATCTTAATATTTCTTGATATTCAGACTCCTTTTGCCGATTGTCCAAATCAAAGACTATAGTTTTATACTAAAGAAAAAGAAAATAAAAAGTCAAAGGATGACAAGTAAACCAAAGTAAACAAACATTATTGTGAAAAAACAGGAAAAATACTTAATTTCAACCAAATCTAGCGTCGCCGTCGTCGCACCGTATTGTTGCGATCGTACGATGGCGATATATACCTACTAATATGGTTATTTCGTTTATTTATAATCAAGCTGACTGAAGTGAAAAGTGTTCAAGTTAAGAGATTTCAACAAAAAGCAAACTAAGTACCTATTCTCATATAAATAATATGGGTCCAGTGAATAATTTGTAATCAGTTTCCCTTGGTTATGTGCTGCTGCTCACTGCTGTTGAGGTTGGCACGCTATAGAAACAATGTGCTTCGCTACTAAAAGAATTCACGTCTATCAAGTCATTCACAAAAGCATAACATAGATATTTAAAATTGTATTTATAAGTATCCGTGGATATGTGGGCCTCTCCACTGCTAAGCCATTGGATCAGCCTACACACTATAACACAAAATAATGTTATCCTCCTCCTTATTAATGTTATAATTATGTTTTCATTGTGTAAGATTTGTAAGTCGTGTTATGATTTGTAAAACATTGTTGTGTTTATATTTTATGGATTTCTATCTGAAATAAAGAACTAGTATTATCTATTGCCTATTTTATTACAAACGCCACTTGAGTTTATTATTCTTAGAAATGTATGGTGTGTTTCATATAATGTTCATGCGGTCACAAACAAAAGTATGCAAACACCTATTTGAGATTTGAAACCAAAGGGGTTGTTATTTTGCATTACTATCTAAAGTATTTCTTACTATATGTTTTACGATATTAGGGTGCTCAATAAACAAGCACACAGCAAACTAGATAGCTTTGCAGGACACACCTACGAAGCTATCGATATCACGATTATGCAAACGTAATATTACCTAAACGCAAGTGTGTTTATAGTAGTAGTAATGACTATCATATACTTAGGTATAATGCTCCTGTTTACACATTATCTGTTAGTGTAAACTGAATAACTATCTATCCGTTTGGTGTGTGTACTTTCTGAGTATTACGGATGTATTAATTAATTGCGATTGAGGCCCTCCGTATGATAGGTGATCTTGCCAGCACTTGAACGTGTCGCTTACTATTTCTTATTAAAGAATTATAAAACATAACACTCAGGTAAAAAATAGCGTCAAGTCAATAAATTGTTACAATTCTTATATGTAAAACTCAAGAGAATTGTAAAGATTTATCAAATTCGATATTTACGATACTCAAACGATAGCTATTTTGATGTCGTGAATTTTGACATAAATTCCCCGATAAACGTCTTGTCAAACTCAAATTTTCGGTCGGGTTTTGTATTTCAGAGTAGGGTTTACGATACAACTAACGTCAAAATAAGTTCGGACCATGGTTCGGACGGATTGAACCGACCGAACGAAAAATAATGTACTTCGGAGTAGGAAACGACCGAAACATCGGCCGATACTTCGGATTTAACATTTCAGAGTAGGCCCCCTGGTCCCAACTATCATGCAACTGTCATACGCCTTATCAGCACTGTAATCACTTCAAGGAGGTTGTATGATAATAATCTCCTTGAATCACTTCGAAGCAGAATTATCTGTTACGGAACGCGGCCTTATTAATTACCCAAGATGGCGACTGCGGTTTTTTTGTTTGTCAGTGCCATTAGAATTTAACGAAAATCTCCATAATCTGAATTTTGCGGATATATGTTTTCGACTCGAAATCAATATGTTTTTATGTTTTGTTATTCATATAAGGTTTCGATCGAGTCTACCGTACCCCTGAACGAAATTATTAATATAGAAAATTAAAATTAAATCAGGAACAAGGCAAATGTACAAAACCTTGTCGTCTAAGAAACTAAATTCGATTTAGTTTTACTTTCAAAGTTAAATGAAGTTATTGCATTGTGTAAATAATATTTATATTGTTAAATAATGTTCTTATTAATTAATTTATTTATATTTCTAATTATTGTGGCTTGTTCAATGAAATTCAGGGTAAAAATAAAATGTTTTTGAAAATTCAAGTTTTCCATTAGCATAATATGGAATTATGCATGAAATATATACATATTTCACCTTGACCTTCTGTAAATCCCTATTTCGTATAACTAAATCCCGGTACAGTGTACAGTGACGTATTGAGGGACGTCGAGCTCTGTCTCACACAATTTGTAGCCGTCGCGAATATATTGACATGCGGGTAATTATGTCGCCTGTCCAGCTGACCGCTCGGTACAATCGAGAGGGATCAGTATTGGGTAACTACAAATATAAAATAACCAGGACGATATAAAATACGCGTATGTACGATGGTTTTATTTAGAGGTCATTCTCAAAAGTTAATGAATAAGATACGAAAAAGAACATTTTACGAGATCACAAATTGTAAAATAATTTTATAAATTGATATTTAATGACTATTGTATGTTATTTTGCAACAATTAATTTTACTTTAAATTTGATTATTACTTATGTTCTTCTTATTTATAAAATTTAAATAACTATAAAAATACTTCGGAATTACATAAACTGTGTACTTGAGACAAAATTATAAAAATTGACTGTGTATCGTTAAATGAAATCGTTTTAACGGACAGGCGTGCTGACATGGCCTTAGTTTTAACAAGCTCCGATATGAGTGGCATGTAGCTGTTTCATGAAATGTACTGTTACTAGCATTTTATGATTTCAGAGTAAATAAATACTGTCTATGTCGACTTTGAGGGATAAAAATGTGTATTAACATTAATTTAAGTAGAGTTTATGGATAACTAATTGGTGTGGGTTTTATTTTTCGGTTATAAAGCATATAGCTTTTACAGTCCATATTTCCATTAGTTCTTTCATGAGAATTATAAGCATTTGAATAAGCGCCATCTTCTGAGCTGTAGAGTTCCGAGAGTCGATGTCAAAGGGATCAATAACACAGCTTTAATACACACACACACCATACAATAACGAAGGTTCGAAAAATGAATTTAATCCAACAATCCCAGACTACGAGTATTAGTAGAATCTAGAAGATCAATTTAAGCTTACCTTTTTATAAAATTTACGGTTTTAGCGTATGAGTATAAAAAAAAACGTGTGGCACTCGGGGATTGCCGCGGTAAATCTATAAAAAGCATGAGTGTGGCATTTTATAGATATGATAGATACCTATACACCTATATACTTTTTCACAAACAGCTGCTTACGTATTCTTCCGAATGTCCCATTTTGCAGCTCGTCTCGATCCGCGCGAGCTTCGTACAGTTGTACCATACACGTTAAGCGAACGCTCGGCCGAGCTACATGGCGGAGTAGGGGTGTTAGGTTTTTTTCGTTACGGAATTTCCTGATTCGGTCGCCGCGCTTAAAGCCCGCGATAAAAGCTATGCAATAGCTTATAAATAGCTTAACGAATTATCAAAAGTCGTAGAACAAATGTTGTTGCTTATGATGTTAGTTATTTACTCCTGTGAGGTTGCAGGTGTTTACAAATAACCCTGTATACTTGGTTGAAACATAGTTGGCCTTTATTAAGTAATGTATTGTATATTACTTTATTAATTATGTATTGGTAATAACAGGCTCATCCAATGTCGAGTGGGCGTTCAGTATGAATAGTAAACGTATGTATATCCCTAATATACTATCTATATACATTTGAATATTTACATTTATTTAAGGAGGCAAATAAAAGTAGGTAACAAACACGATTGTTGATTACTTATTTATTTACTTTATTTAGGAAACAAACAGAAACAATTTAATACACAATTTTACAAAAACAATAATAACACATAATCCAAAGTAGTTTCCTTATAAAGCAGTACATGTACACAAAATGACGAACACTCATGGCTTCAGTGAATTCATTACTAAATACAAAACTAGAAATTATCGTAAAACTACAACTAAATAACTACAAATCTTATTTATTTATAGTTCGACGGAATAAAATCAGAACAGCAGCTTTACAGTATACGAGGTATTTTTGATTACATTCATTACTTGAGAGGGTAAACTGGACACATTCACTATACACGGACGGGTAAATAATTTTATTGAAAGATTAAGATATTCATGAAAAAAAAAATAACAAATTATAATGAGGGCTTTAGCTTGCTTCTTTTGCCTATCCTTTTTCCAAGCTATGTTGGGGTTGGCTTCCAGTCTTACCGAATGCAGCTGAATACCGTATTTTACAATTACCGACTAGAAAAATTACGCGTGAAAAACCGCGAGGCATTGCTAGTGTAACATAAACATTTAAATTGTATTGAGCTCTTTTTGTCAATGGACTTTTGCTGAATTGGCTGGAGGGTAACCTACTTAGGGGAGTTACAGGATTTGACTCCCATTAGAATCAGGTATGCTTCCAAACTACGGGTTACAACTTATAACAATTAAATTTTTAAAACACTATTAAGAATCGTTATTTAATTTTAGCTCTACAATATATAAAGCGCACTTAGCAATTATCTACGTGAAATTCAATTATTTTTTAAAGATTTTACTTGCAAATACGAAGGTACTTTACTTATATAATAAAATAAGTATTCAATATTATAAATACATAACAATAATTAATAATCTTATCAATAGGAAACTTTTAACGAAAAATTATACAGTAAAAAATATGATTGACTTAACGAGAAAAAATAACAAAGTACAGTAAATACAACTTTCAGACGTTCCTAATAGGGATTGCAATTGCCGGATCCAGCATACAGCAATCCAGCTGGATCCAGCGCCTTTTTAAACATGCTGGATCCAGCATACAGTGCTGAATCCAGCGATGCGGATCCGCAAACGTATCAATTTCTATTGTTTAGTTTTGAGTTGCCGCCATTTTAGACTTTAGAGCAAGAGCTTGAGATGGAACTTAAAAGAGAGAAGGAGCACTTTAATAAACAAAAGCCAAGTGGTCCATTAGATTACAAAAAGGTCCTGAAAAAAGAAATGAGCGTTTATGAGACCGAAGGAGTGCGAGGTGAACATTTATCTATGGTTTATGAGTATTTAATGACCCTAAAACCGACCAGTGTAGAGGCCGAAAGGGCATTCTCAGCAGCCGGCTACATATGCAGTTCTGTGCGAAGCAGGTTGGGAGATAAGACTATAGATAAAATTTGTTTTCTAAGGTCTTACTTTCAGAGAATTCAAAAAAAGACATAGTCAGTCTCTCATCGTCAGATTTTATACTGCCTAATTATTAACGAATAACGAGTCGAGAGAAGCTTATTTCGGAGCTTCTTTTGATACAAAAAATTTATTGAAGATTAAAAGAGTATTATTATTACGGTCCTTTTTTGTAGTTAATTTTAAAAGAATTTGTAAGACTGATTGCTACTGATTAGCCGTTCTAACCTATCCTATCATTAAACATAAACGTAATAAGATATTACTTACTTAGAAACATTATCTAAAATGTTATATGAGGTTATATGTTTGTTATTTAATTTTAAGTTGATTCTTTTGATCTCAAATGATTAAGAAACCAAAGCAAATTGATATCAGATATCACCTAATGAGTGAAAGATTTCATAGATTTTCGTAAGAAGTACAAATTAATAAAAAAAGTCTTAAAAATGTCGTCTTTTTATTTTCGTTCCACATTTTGCTGGATCCGCGCTGGACCCAGCTGGATTCAGGTCAATCCAGCAAGAATCCAGCTGGATTGAAAACGCCGCTGGATTGCAATCCCTAGTTCCTAAGTTAATAAGAAAAACATATTTTTATCGCGTTAATAAACATTGTACATGTTTCTTATAATTACCTACGTACATCACAATATACCTTAGTACGACGTAATACGGTACTTATTCGAATCGCCAGTTTTATTTCATAAGTCCGATTATGAGGAAATAGAAAATACCAATTTTTCGCTTAACTGGTACAAATATGTTTATCTATTAGAAATATTTTATTCGGGAAATTATTATCTTAGTGGGTAGATATTTAGTTGTTATTACTTATATTGTTTTTCGTACAAATAATGTATATTTGTGAAATTATCGGGAAGGGGAAATGGATTGTCACTGATCCGAATTATGATCTTCATAAAAATCCTTTCCGGTGTGTTTACTGGTGAAATACATACTATATAATATATTAAATAGGCTTCATTATATTATATTCAGTTACTTGAAGAGATAATCTCTATATATTATTTCTTATATAGAGATAATCAATAAATATTATAAAAAAAAAAGAGCTTACTAGCAATGTGGGTCGCACATTATTAGTAAAATACTTGTTAACCCCTCGTGGTACGCTAAATATGTTTGTGTTACGAGTGGTTTCGCGTCGGTATGCAATGGGTGGGATTCGAACCCGTAACCACATGATCGCAAATCCGATGCCCTAGCCATTAGGCTACCGCCGCTTCCCATATGATATAAGAATAAAAATGACGTTTGTCAAAAACTTGAGAACGGTGGAACTGATTTGAATAATTTTGAGTTGAAATATTTGTAGTTCAAGTTCAAGAAAGGTTTGAGGTTAGAAAATATGGGAAAATGGCGAGGAAACGATAACCGATACCTACGCGGGCGAAGCCGCGGGGAACATCTAGTTATCATTACAATTCAGGAAAACATTCTCTAATAGTTAAAATATCCTATCAATATAAATATAACATCAAGACTCTTCTGAAGACTTAAGACATATCTTTGATATTTTATATAATTATGTATATATAAAATAACTTTTTTTTTTTACCCCATTATTTAAAAAAATACTGTTTTGATTTAATTGATTGTCAGAATTGTAATTACTTTACGACTGCCAAAGATCACCGTATGACAATCGGGACCAACGGGGAGCGGAGCGGAGGGGTCTTTTTGTACATTTACAAATGGTCTTTCAGCGAAGGACCGATGGCGAGCATGGCTTGTTATTATCGGTCAAACCGTAAGTCTCACACTTAGCCACGCGCCCCTCTCGATAAAAATATCGTAGTTCGCACAAATATATTGAGTTATAGGTTTTTGTACCGAGATACGAAAGTTTCCGAGGTAGGTTGATATAACCGAAAACGATTAGGATTGCAGCCATACTGTTAAATGAACCGAAAACTATGTAAATACTTGAATCAGTCATTTACATAACCATTATCATATCGAACAAATATTCTTCCATCAGTATCTATAGGAAACTAAGTTTACAATTATTTTTTGTAAGTTTATAAGTCATATGAATTTATTAATAAGATACTCGTAATATACTGTTTATGGAAAGTAAAAGTCCGTCAGTTGGATGATAATAAAATATTTAATACGATTAAAAAAAAAATACACAGAAGAAGCTTTTCATAGTCCAGGAGTGGGGACTTGTAACGTCACAATGTTCTCAAAAATGGTAGGTTTACTATTTTTCATGATCTATACATGATATATACTGGAGATTTAGTAATCTTTAATGTGATTTAATTACACTTATTTACTTGTCTATTTTTATTTTCAAATTGTATCGTTGTAACCCTTTTTCATTTATCCCGTAATGACTACTCTTAACTTATGTCTCGCTTTTAAGATAAATCCTGTGATTTAAAATATAACCTTTGCTGCCAGTCAGACAATATTAATACTAAACTAGCCTAATCCTTAATTTAACGTAGGTTTACTATTAATACAGTATATACTGTAACTAATTAATACTATTAACACTGGATTTGAAAACTTTAGCACAAAATACCTCGACATTGACCCCTACCTATATCGAGGCATAAAAAGTTAAAAATCAAGTACAAAATGTCAACCAAAAATGAACAACGGGAAGTTAGAATTTAGGGTCACAAAACTGACACCTTTCGTCCCTTAGGGTAGGATTAACCACCCTTTATATTAAATAATAAAGCGGTCTGATTCGGGTCGGTCTCAGGGGATGATCTGAATTATTCTGTAGTTACAACCCTGTTTGGTATTGATGAACTGCCGACAAAATAGGGGTGTGAATGTGAATTTCTGTAATGGTAATTGTTGTTAGTTAAATAAGGGTGATTTTGCTGTGAAAAAAAATTGCTGAAAATACATATTTATCAGAAAAAATGTTGAAGAACTACCTATGTCAAACTTATACGTTTTGCCTTGATTGTCTAGACACTTTTATGTATGCTGACCCCTTTTTTTCAGAAAAAAATATTTGATATTTTACAAAAAGTATTGTTGGAAATATAAACGAAGCATGGGTTCGATCGAGTCAGCTTATGAATGAAATCTCTCATAGACTTTGAATCTAGTGCACGTGAGGATCTTAAGTAACTGTTTTTTTTTGTAACGCAGGTGTTCTTTTATCGTAACGTGTTTTGTCTATCGTGACTAGAAATAAGTTTTCTTCGAAATATATGTACTTATCATACGAATAAAGTATTGTGGGTGGACTTTTTTAAAATATACCCATCCGAAGTTTAACGTAAGCCGTTTTCCGCTGGTACCAAATGGTACCGGGCTTTAGCTGTTAGTAAATAAATTATTATGAGGGAACATTTTCAAGTATTATTTACAAATATATTTTTTATTATATCCAGCAATAACGTGGGCTTATGCCAAATTTCAACTTTAATGACGCGTAATAAGGGTTAATGTAAAGTGTACAATAAATGTACACCTTCACCTATAATTAGTGGTCGTGTAGGTGCCACATAACGCAATAAGCCCAATGTTATTATAACTAAGAAACTAGCAATTACAGAACAATAAACTTTGATATTATTGATAGTTATTTTCGACTTACAACGCTGTTGATATTTTAAGAGTCACAGCTTTAATTGAAATGGAAATTATATGTTTTATTTTATGTTTTATGATTATCAAAGACTTAGGATTTTGGTGTTATTATTAGTAGTTATATGTACTTATAATTTTTTGATTTACGATATTTGAAGTACGAAACTACGTTTTATTAGGTTTAAAGAAAATATATTTCTCATAGGAAAATGAAAATGAGATACTTACGTGTATAATTTAAAAAAATTACGTGTATTTTTTAAAAGGATTAATTTAAAAGGAGTGCGTACATTTAACAAGGTAATCAGGTGCATAAAACTGAACAACTTTTCCAAAGGAACATAGGTCGAAATCTTAAAATGGAAAATGATTTTTTCATACAAAGAGGTCACGTGGCTTGTTTCTATGAAAATATTATTTTTATTACCTGATTACCTCGTTGAATATACGAATTCCTTTTAAATTGATCCTGTATAGATTTTATATCTAACTACCTACTTAAAGACCGGTAAAGCAGTCGAAGCCTTCGCTCAGGGCATCTACGGTAGACCTCACCCAAAAAAGAAAATACCTATACTACTAATATCTATAATAATCGACATTATTTTTATCATAAAGACAAATATGTTTCCTTCTTAAAGCTTAGCTTCTTATAAATATATATTTTGTTTTAATTCCATTTACCTAATTGTTTCTACATGATCTTTTCGTATTATTCACTCTTTACTAATATTATAAAGCTTATCTCAGGAACATTGCCGTCCAGGTTGACCGCGGAGAAGGTGGTGTGATCATCTTGTCAGATATGCGAGGCGCGCGTGGCAAGAAACGTTGAAGAAAAAGCCCTCCCCATAAAGGTCCAACACTCTCTGGTGTTGGACCCTTATAGGGAGGCCTTTTTCCCAGCCAACCAAAATAGGCTACAAAAAAAATCTCAGGAACTACTGGTCCAATTTGAAATAATCTTTCAGTGTTGGATAGCCCATTTTTTGAGGAAGCGTTATATGTATATTAAAGGTTACTTTTTGTCGCGATTACTGACACCCACGCAGGCGGACCCGGTAAAAGCTAGTATCATGTATTTTTTACAACAAATGTAAAAACTTTCCGCATTAAACCATACTATTTATTCATGATTTAATTGTAGTTAACTAACAATAAAATTAACATATTATATAACATTAACGTATTACATAAATATAACAATATTTATTAACCTTAATATAATTACAACACCATCAAAATACCACGTTATTATACTTTAATTGAAGTAAATTAGCTCTTAGTAAATCAATAATACTATGGATACACACATACTCGTTAGGCCTATAATGTAATAATGAACATAAAATTGAAAAATGTTTTACATTTTCAGATATTTAATAAATACGCAGTTAAAATCAAACAATGGATCATAAATGTTGGTATTGTTTGTCGTCACCGAAAAACATCGACTGTTGAGCCAATTATAGATATATAGAGTCCCTATCAATTTCGCGGTTCGAAAACAGAAATTTCCAACTTTTTCAGCGCAAATCTCTCAATAATTTCAAGATATCTGTTCTGTTTTTTTAATGCACAGTTATTTATCATTCATTTATCAAGTAAGTGTACAAAGTCAATTTTTAATAACTACTCAATATAAATTATGAAAAATAAAAACCTAACACATGTATTTACGTAAGCACGAAACAGCAGATTTTCCAATTGCTTTTTTAGCTTACTGATAGCAAATAACAATCTGAGAAAAATCATAAATACTGGGCATATAGTATGCTAGTAAGTAGACAATGTATTTTTTTTAATTTCAATGAACTAGTACTTAAAAAAAAATGTGATCCACGCTGAAAAAACCCAATAAAGTCATGTGCAAAATCGTCGTCTATGGGTAAGAATTTATTGAAAATAACAATAAGCATTATATATTTACAAAACTGAGGTATTTATGTACCAAATCCAATTTTTATATTTCATTTCTGACTTCTTATTTATTTGTAATAAAATTTCTAAATAATGCCTTATAAGCCGATGCGCTCGCTCGATACATTCAGTCGCGCCCAAGGGCTTGTTGGCGACGGACCTGTGTCGCCCGTGACGTTCGCCGCTCCAAACGAAACTCTTGAATCGCGCGTGATTTTGTACTACACCTGACCAGTTTTGAGACCGTGAGTAGATTTAATTTTTTATTTATGCAGTGTGAATTTTTATGATTTCATAATGTTGTTTATACATATTAATGTTTTGTACTATTAGTAAAATAGTGTTTAATTTTTAGAAAATGGGTTGAAAAAGTGATCTTTACTATCAAGGAAAAATCAAAAGTAAAAAGAAAAAGGTTGAAAAAACACGAAAAGCACTTGCAGTTCTTAGGTAATTTTTTTTTTGTAATTACGAAAACTGTTAGAATTGGTTATTATTTCTTGAATCTAAAAATGAACTTTTTTATTTTTGTAGAGAATTAAATAGGCAGAAATCTACCGAGAATCAAAATTTACCTGGAACATCATCTATAAGCGAAAAGCCCCCATCGGACACAAGGTATTCCTTTTATCTAGATTTTTTTTTATTTATCTAATATATCTTAATATATATAAATCTCGTGTCACAATGTTTGTCCTCAATGGACTCCTAAACCACTTAACCAATTATGATAAAATTCGCACACCATGTGCAGTTCGATCCAACTTGAGAGATAGGATAGTTTAAATCTCAATTATATAAAAATTATATAAATCAAAGATGTTTGAAATATTTACATGTAACTTGATACATGTAAATATTTCAAACATCTTTGATTTGGAATTGAAAATATTAATGTCGTATTAATATAATTTCAGAACATGGATTTAATTCAAGAAACGCCTGTCTCAATCAGCTTTAATTCTCTCGATGATTCTTTAGAAGATTTAGTCATGGAGTTGGATCAAGTATGTATTTGCATGTACCATTTTAGAATAAAAATTTTGAAACATTTATTTATTTGTTTTGCCATTTTCTGGTGAAACATAATATATCCGACTCCTCATAATATTTGACCACACATTTCTGTTTTACCTGTTTCAGTGATTAAACATAACTAATATTTTTTCAGTCTGCACCATCTACACCGATACGAATTGAAGGAAGAAGAATAGTTGACTATCAGTATTTTTTTGACCGACTCGTGGAGATTTCACAACACTGTGTAAAGTTTGGATGTCAAATGAGCTCTCTCAAAACAATTGAAGAAAAGCGACGTGTTGCAATAAAGTAACTAAAAAATATCTCGTTTTTATTTTCCTGAAATAAAACACATAATAATAGAAAATTATACACTCCCATGGAGATAGTTGTTCAATTTGATAGACTGTACCCCCCACCTTTCTGGTAGGTACATCCTGTACATTATCTGCCTAGCCTTTTTTGTAAGTGACTGCCGTAACTACTAGGTAACGATATTTTTATAAGGTACTTAAACATAACACGTCATAATCACAATAACATCCATCCAGTATTACGGAACTTAGTGGGTAATAAAAACTATGCAGTGCTGACAATAGCGTTTACGGACCAAGAATATTATTTTGTTGGCGCTACACCGTACGACAACGCACACTACGATTGTCAGCGATAGTTCGAACGCACACAGAGATACTGCGCTCAAATAGTTACCTAAACTAGTAGCGCGCCGAAATTGATAGGGACTCTTAAGAGCCTAGGTCGTCGGACTTGCGATCATGTGATTGCGGATTTGAATGCCACCCATTACACTACCGACGTGAACCCATTCGTAACACAAGCTTCTTAGCTTAGCGCGAGGGGTAAGAATACTAGTATTGTGCGACCCGCGACCAACATTGCTGGTAATCTTAAAACTTAACATAACTAGCTTGCGCGCGTCGTAAGAACCAGCCTTTGCTATAGGCAGCCATGTTACAACCGAAGACAAAACGTTAGAACGAAGATATTTTGACGAGAAGATTCGATAAAATAAAACGACAAAATTTTATCGTGGCGCATGCTAGCCCTGCAGGTAACAATCCCATGCAAATTGGAGCCGCAGCAAATTTCCATGTATCATGAATTTTACTGATCCACTCCAACGCCTCTTTTATTACCCTTTCGTAATTATACTTTGTTAATTAAATAGTTTTCTGCAAACAGCTGCCAGAAGCTTAATTGGCAATCTAGAAACAGTTTTCTACCGTAGTAAATGTCGCTTTAGTAGTTTTTAATTGCTGACATTTTAATGTGCACCTTGGATTTATATATCCTATCTAGGGTTGCCGAATCTGAGATTACAATTTTGTCCTCTTTATTCTGAATATTGGTAGTGGATTTGTTGGAGACTGGTGTATACACACGATAAATGATCATGGTGTACATATACACACGATGATAAAGATTTTGCCTAGCAATTAATTGACTAAAGGTGATGATAAAATTTTATTTTAAACAACGTTGATCGAGATTTCACATTAGTAAATGGTCTAGTTTCTCAAACATTTTTGTAAAGTATAATTTTTTTAATCCGAATTTTGAATACTCTTATTTTTCTGGTTTTATACGTAGGTAATTAACTTTCTTGCTGTGTTGTAGCTGCGTGATATATGCGTGAACATATTAAAGTTGTAACAAAAGACTTAATACATCGCTCGTTGATAACATTATTGCCGCCTGCATTATATTAAGTTTTAATCATATTTTTTATCGACAAAATATTTATTTATGAAAAGTTTATACGTGTTTAATAGCTACACAACCTTATTTTTTGTATATACTAAACTTACATAGAGCGACTGCCTATCACACCTTCACATCCCATTTATATTGGATAATGCAGTATCTCTTAGTAAGACTGGTTTACGTTATTCCTGCGTACCATTAATAGGCGTTTATTTGATCATTTTTTATGCCTAGCGAAGTGCCCAGTGGTCAGCTACTTTGGAACGAAGAATGAAAATAATTTATTAAAAAGAACACATAGAAAAAATTATATAAAAAAAAACTAAAAAAAGAAATAGTTGAATAGATTGAAATCAAATTTCTCCCCAACTCCCCTTAATGCTAGTGCTGGATCGGATTTTTTTTAGCCTGATCTAAAAATTCTCATGAGAGTGGAGAAAAATATATATACGTATTTTTTCTTTTCCAAAACAATAAAGAAAATAATTCGCATGAAAAAGAAATAGTTGGTATGCCTGGTGCCATACCATGAGCTCATTATGCAAGGTTGTTGCCGCTGTGGAAGCGAGACGCTGCTACGTGCATTGTATAGCGCTGTCTCGCTTCCACAGCGGCAACAACCTTGCTTAATAAGCTCATGGTATGGGCCCTGATAACAGTGATTGAAAAATATATTCAAACCTAAGACCTTTTAGTGATCGGCCACTTACTGCGCTACAGTCTTTTAATGCTTTTCTAACTCCAACAGGTTTGTGAAGTTTGAGACTTGGATTAGTTTGTCAGTGCTCTTTGTGTGCACTAGAAGTTTTAGAAATAAACTCTGACTTCAAACGTAGTTAATCTTTGCCAAACTGTGTCTGTTTTCCCTTTAACAAATAGAGCGGGACTCTCCGTCTATTTCTAAATGTTGGTGGATTTATTATGGTGTCCTGTATATATTAGCTTGCTTTTGTAGTAGTGGAGCTGAGTCACAATACATATTCTATTTAGCTATCTTGTCCCTAGTGCCCCAAAACTTGCAGCCGAAGTGACCTAAGTTTGCCAACAATGATTAAATAAATAATATAAATAAAAGAATATCTTAGGGCAGCTCACACATGGCCATCTGATCCCAAACAAGGCAGAGCCTGTACTATGACAACCAGACTACTGAAAAATATATTTATATAATTCTAAATACATATTATAGATACATAACACCCAGACACAGAACCCATGATCGTGCTCATCACACAAAGATTTGTCCTGAGTGGGAATCGAACCCACGACCTTCGGCTTAGCAGTCAGGGTCTCTAACCACAAGACTAAGATGTCCGTCAATGTGGTAATATTTCGGGCTACCCAAATCTGAAGGGCAGTCGTGCCAGCAACAAGAAGAAGAATCTTGCGATAAAAAAAATGAGATTAATGTAAATGTCCATTCATACTACATATGAGGCGGACTCATCGATCTAAAAGTTAATTCAACAAATTGTCTCGTATCTCAACAAAGTAAGGCAATTGTTTTGATATAAACAAAATACGCACAAATACGCACAAATACGCACAAACACACACGAATTCGCATGCATTGTACGGAATTTTGTCATAATATTCTGTCGGAGAAGAAATATGAGCTTTACGATGTTGGGTTAAGGATAAAACTATATTAACCCTTTCACTGTCCCGTGAGTCACAAATGAACATTTCCATTGTTTAACTATTGTGTCTTCTAAAGGGACAGGGAAGGTGTTAACTCTAAGACTCTGCTGTAGTATGAATTTATACATTCAAATTATTATTTGTAATATAGTTTTTTAGTAGACTAGATTCCTCCGAAAGTTATCCTACATATTTACTAAGTTAAAGATCTAAATGAACTCGGTAAAGAGATTTTTTATAAGACTTCAATAAATTGGATACGTAAGAAGCTTAATGTCTAGTCATTTTCAATTAAATTAAATATGGATATAATTAATAGGTCATATAGTTTAATAAGGGTTTTAACAAGATAGCAGTAGAATTGCCAACTAAGCTTGATATTTAATTTTGAAGATTTTTTACCGAAAATAAATTATAATATCTGAGTTTTGTACTTGACCTTAATAAAAGACCTTGACCTAAAGTATTAGGTTGAAGGTACTTAGTTGGTTTAAGTGTATTATAAAACATATTGTACTTATACAATGTACATATATACATTCAATCAATTTATTTTTTGAGAAGATCTATGCTATTATAGGGAATATAGCGGAAAAGAATTTTTGTTTATCTCTTGAACTAGCAGTCAGTTGGAAAATATAAACTGTGCATGATGAACAAAACTAAAACACGTGAGGCGAATTTTGATAAAATTTAGTATGGAGGTAGCGGGCACAGTGGATTAATACATAGGCTTTTTTTATCCTCAAAAATTAAGTTATTTGGCAACCCAAGGGGCACTATAGTAATTTAATTAAACATTATGGCGTTTATTTTTGTAAGCTAAATAAATAAGGTTATTTACTATTGCGCCTTTCTTCTATCGCATGTTTTTTAAATAATTATTCTTTGGTCTGTTTTGCTAGGTGTCACTAAGGTGGGGTGGCCTTGGTGACCTGTAAGTTTTTTTAATACCTACTTCAGGCACCAGTCTATCACATAGGTGTAAGCTATAATAACGTTGTAGTTCCCATTCTATCTTGTGAAAAGAGAATAAATTATATTTTTTATTTATTTATTTATAAGTTTCGACTTGGTCATCAATTTTAGTTTTCCCCTTGCAAAGTTGCTTTCTACCGTTGGGGACTGAACGATTCCTAGGCGCCATATGCCACTGACCCAATTTGACAGTCTTTACAGGAGTTACCTACATTTTAACGTGATTTTCAAGGTTAAGTTACCTATAAATCTTAATGTGAAAACATTAAACTTTATTGCTTTGATTGCTCGACCAAACCTTAAGATGTTTTGCCTTGTAATCAATATATTTGGTGTATCGGTTAAGTAAGATTATTATGTATATAGTTCTTGCCTCTACTTTATCTGTGAAGATGTACTGTTAGAATTGTATAAACCAACCGATTTTAATGTTTGTAGTAGTACTAATAAATTCGTACTGGTTGGCGACACTGTCTATGATACTTATGTAATCTTTGGTTGTGTTGTCATAATTATACACTCTTGTCATTTTCTGTCTTTATACTGAAACTGTTTCCTATTAAGTCTATTATTATAAATACAATCCTTAATTATTTAATCCATCATGTACATATTGGCTAAGAAAATGCATTTATAAATCATAAGAAATGTTTGTTAGGAAAAAGTCCTAGAGACTGGAGTTCAGAGCAGATCATGAAACGGCTAGATATACTTTTCGAGGTGGCGACTGTCTATAGTTAACAATATAAGGGTTTCAATTCTCAGCCTTGAGACGCCAGTTCTACGACCTGTTCCTAAACCTACCAAATTTTAATATACACCGAACATTTCATAGAAATCAGTAAAGCCGTTTCAGAGGAATTCGTTATCTCGAGATTTTTATACAAGGAGTTCTACGAATTTTGATAATTCGTTAGTTTTTTTCTTTACTATTTGATATTTACGTATGAAATATGAAAAAACTAATTCGTAGAACAGATGTTGTTGCCTATGACGATAGTTATCTATTCCTCCCAGGTTGCAGGTGTTTAACAAAATAAATAACGCTGTATATTAAGAATATTAATTCTCAAAAGGTGAATACGCAATAAATAAATAATAAATAAATCGTTTAAGTATTATCTCTTCACAATATGTAGGTCTTACAATAACTTGACAAAGTGAGATAGGATCTATTACTGGAGGCCAGTTGGCTATAACATGCTATCATTACTCAAGACTCTATCTACTTCAACTCTACAACTCAGCCTTATGCGGTAATACTTCACAAAAACTGCCAGAATGAACCAGTTCTACAAATAGTGTTGTGGCCGCGTTGTTCCGGTAGTGTCTTTACCTAAATACCGCCAGTATCTGATTTATTATATGAACGACAATTATTTTCATATGTCGTGAGATTGTAGAATGGTTGTTTGAGTTTAAGATTGTTTCTTTCTAGCTGTGTATTGGACACTTTTTTCTTACAACTTCAAAAGGTCATCAACTGTTCCGTACCTCAAAAATTAGAACGGAATCCTTAAAGGATCACTTTGTTGTCCATCCGTCTGACTGCCCGTCCGTCCGTATGTCTTTCAAGACCTTTTATGTCGGGCACGCGTGGAGATGTCGAGTTGAAATTTCAACCATATAATTAGTCCTACAGTCCCTTAAGGCTGTTAAGTCCTTTCTTATGATCCCAGCTTACTCTATACTCAGTTTTATTGTATTGGTTAATCAATTTAGTTGTGAAAGCTTCACAGACAAGGCAGAGTTACTTTCAAGTTTTTCATTAGAAATAGCTTTTAAACAGATACCTGTTGAAGATCGTTTCTCATAGTTTTTTTGTTGTTTATATACTTATAATTAAGTAAAAAACCCTGTACATCTAATAGTAAACTATTCAACATACTATATTCAGGTATTAACATATAATCAGCAAGTATTTGTTATAATAATACAGGCTCAAACTAGTATATCATGTCAGTCAAACGCTTACACTTCACAAAATAAGAAAATAATAGTCCCGAAAATGCGTGAACACTAGTTACTACATGCTTACATAACCCTCACTGCCATCAGCCATCAAACCCAACACTAAACCGTATAAAAATGGTAAAACATTACCAAAAATCACTTAAGTGTGGCCTCATAAGTAAGACGTAAAATGCTCTCCCATAACTAGATAGCGCCCATACTATTTCCGACTCGAATGCTCATGTTTATTCAGAGGGCCCTCAAACAGACACAAAATGGTTCAACCGCAAAATCATGGACGAGGGAACATATGTACTTGTGTACAGTGGGGATTTAGTGTTCAACGTCTGATGAGTATGCTTTGAAATAAAACTAGATGTTTTCTAGCTGAATATTTAGGTGATGTTAAGTCTGACCTCGTTTTTGATAAAGCTTTTAAACATGATTATTTGAAGAAGATAATTAGGATAATGAGAATGTGTTTATTCTATTTATAATATTAAGTGTATTGTTTATGGCACAAATATAATTTTCAGTATATTATTTTTAGTTTAGTATTTTACGTGCCTCGAAAAGCACGTTAAGCTGTTGGTCCCGACTGTCATGCCGCGTTCTTGATAGTCGTTAATGCATATATATATTTGTACTCATTCTTTTGTCTTTGTTTTTTATCTTTTTTCGTGTTAAGTTGTATATTGTAATTGTGACTCTGTGCTGTGTCCAAATAATTTTTTTTTTCTTTCTTCAATTCTGACAGTAAGTCTTACTACGGGATGCTGTATTACTTAATAAAATGGTATTTGGATGACATATTATACAGTCGCTCCATGTAAAATACATTATTTAGCTAAATACGGTTAGACCGGAAGCCAACCACAACATAGTTTGGGAAAAAGACATGCAGATGATGGATTTTTTTTTTTATATTTCTTACACAGCTCCTACACGAGCAGCTCGTAAAATTCGTGATTGATCAATGTATACCCGATGCGCACCCTGCCGGCTGCTCTCGTACCAGCTTGCGTTTGATCCGTCGAGTGCTCGAAGCACTCGAAAGTCCTTGTGCTGCTTGATATAGATTAATGCGAATAAATCAAGAATATGCTGGGCTTAATAATAACCTTCACTGAAGATCATTTATTTGATAAGAATACACCAATCGTTGATGGATAGGGGTTGTCAATATAAGCTTACAGGAATTAAGAGATAAGCTAAGGTGGCTTTTAATGCTGATAATAGCAATTGTGGTTGGTAAAAACAACTAGATGGTGGTAAGATATAATGATGGAGAAATAAAAACCTTTGATATGTGAAGCAAAAACTATGTACCTATCTTAATGAGGAGTATGAAATTCCAAACACGGGATAGAGAAAGAGTGCAGATTGTTAATATTTTTTTTCATAAAAATATAATAGGTATAATAATAGTCTTGGGACAATTGGCCGTCTGAATCTAAACTTGGCAGAGCTTGTGCTATGACAACCAGACAACTGATAAACATACTTATATTACACATTATAGATAAATTACACCCAGACACATAACAAATGATCATGCTCATCACACAAAGATTTGTCCTGGTGGGAATCGAACCCACGACCTCCAGCTTAGCAGACGGGGTCACTAACCACTAGACCAACAGGCCCGTCAATCATTTTCAAAAAAATTACACACACTACCATCAAATCTTTGCAACCAATATTTCAATAAACAGTTGAAATGATATAATATACATGTGTCATATTTGATGTACGAAAATCTAAAATTCGTTGAGTAATCCTGAGTATTTCAAACAAAGATAACTAATTCAACCATCATTAGAGGATATTCAGATAATAGTTCCCAACAAATCTTGTTTCCCGTTAAGATGTAACTTCGGTGAGTTCAGAGATATTTATTGAATGTATCTCTACCGTGTTTTCTGATATCTCTCCGTGAATTCCATTGAGTGTGTGGTTAGGTAATGATTTGCATAAAGCATTAGTTACAAGAATCGTAACAAACGAAAGTAATATTCATTCATTAATAATTCTGAGTAACTTGTTTTGTAAATGTCTTCCGTAATCCAACTGAATGCGGGATTTGTTTATATTATACTTAATTTTAATTGTAATCGCATTTTTTATTCGACTACTTTTATTTTATTATTAGTGATTTAAGATTTTTTTTTATTTTAAGATAGGTTATGTTACACACAAAATTACCATATTTTGTGATGGATGTAAGAAACATGCTATATTTTCTTTTGTTTTGCGCATTGCGTACCTCGTTGTGTAGCAAAAAATGATATTTTCTTTCCTTCAAATAAGAACAATTATATAATATTTTTTTTTGGTAATTTTGAAGCTGTCTATTTCGCTTTCACACTTAACCACACAACCGATTTTATTGAATTTAGTATGGTTTTAGTTTGTACTCTATAAAAGGACACTACTGCTGCAGCTGCAGGTGGAATCGCGGACTAAAGCTATTTTAAATAAACCTTAACCCACTCTCTTATCAGTGCTTTATATAAGTATTGCTTAGTGGTTTGCCCTACAATATAATAACAAGCCCTACTGAATAACAAGACTATTTTCCTATAAAAATGAAATACATACAACCAACATAGAACCTCCTCCTTTTGAGTCGCCTAAAAAAATATCAGGCACATACACCGAACAACCTGTCGGCCTGAAAAGCTAAAGCTACATACAAAGTTATCCCGATATAATGACTGATAAAAATGAAGTCAGCTGATGTCCAATTTAGCGATAAGATTTGAAAACCAAGAAAATAATTACTCTACCCAACTTCATTCAAACTTCTGTCTAAGCCATGTCATATCTTTCTTGAAAATTAACGTGATTTACCCACCAAAATCCAAATTTAATCCACCAATGTACCTTTACCGGTAAGCCGGTAAACCATCGCAAAATTTCAACACGGAAATCTAAGAACAGATCTACCGACGTTTTCCATTCCGCCACAGACACATTGATGCAAATTTATTTTCACTGCTACAATAATCCAAAATGAGTTTTAAGACTCGAGGGATAAGGTTGAATCTTATTCAGCTGTTATCTCTGAAGATCCTGCCAATACGAAGACGGGAACAATTTGTAAGCGCGGGACACACGGACTTTTAATTTGGCGAGTTTTTACAGACCGGTTTAACATGAGCTTTGAACGTTTAATTTGCTTTTTTGCTTTTGGTGTATGCTAACTAGGGGGTTTTATTCAATTGTTGCGTAATTTCCATTTAATAGTTTCAAAGGAGTTTGTAGTGGGTTTTAGGTTAAAACCCTCCAGAATTAACTATATCACTCTTGTACCGAACCATAATCTTAACTACAGCTGAACAACATCAATGTATTAATTTATCCTCGCGTAAGTAGGTTCCGTTTCTGTTAAACGTGAGATCTATCACACACTCTGTTTCATTCCCTCATGCACTTTTCATAATAGAAGGTTAAAAAAATGCATAAGTTTTTATGTGCCATTTTAATTAAATCAAATTAAAATATTTTAGTTTCTAGTAAACCTAAAATAGGCCCTTTAGAAACGTTAACTTTAAAACTAAATGATTCTTGGTGCGCAATCGCACCTCTGACCTATACCCAATTAAACTATACCTAACTCAAAGTGATAAGTTAACTCCAAACAATTTTCTTGTTGTTTTATAAACCAACTTCTTGGAAGAAATACTCGCTCGTATTTACCACAGTATCTCATTCGAGATGGTATCGAAGCAATTCTCTTTACACGCGCGCCGATTGACTTGCTGTAATTTTCTTTAACACCTTTGTATAAACAAATGTCGAGCTCGATAGCCTTGATTTATTTTATTATTGAAACGTATCTCCGGTTCCTAGGAAACTGTGAAACAATTCATGTGGATCTTTGGTCAGACTAACTATTTATTTTTCTGCCTAACTATCTATGCCAAACTATGGTTGGCTACCAGTCTCACTTGATTAATCAGAATACCGTATTGCCGTATTATATCTGGCTTCACAACCCTTTTTACTGGGTCACACTGTATCCTATAGTGAGACTGGCTGTCGAAATTTGTTAGACTAACTATTAGATCCTTGGAATAGTCAAGCAACCTTATTTATTTAAAAATAATGCACAGAAACTAAGGTACACAAATACAATGTACTGCTTCTTTTTAAAGAACTAGCAGACCTGCGAAAGGAGGAACTCAGAAACTGCTAAACCTATTTGAAAAATTCTTTCATTGTTCAGCTCATTCGTCGAGGAAGGCCCATTTATCGAATACCGACGCCCACGCGGGCGGAGCTGCGAGAAATAGCTAATTAGACACATAGACGATCGTCTATAGAAATAATAACTGGAATAAAGTGTTTATATCAAAAATAAATACTTCAATCGTGAGATAGCATGAGGGTAATCAGACTTAAAATTGAGTTTCCTTAGAGTATTTAACAACAAATAAACTCTACACATTTAACCCCAAAAAAATATACCGCAGCTGTCTATCTGTATCTAGAATCATACACCACCAGTGAGCAATCCAACCGTACTTCATACCAAGCCATCTGTTATCCCCATTCCCTCAGACGATAAGTATTAAGAAACATCTGCGGTGGGCAATCGCCGACGATGTAATGCGACGCTTAAGGCAAACGTATGAGCCCCATTTGCGAAGATATAAAAATATGTCGTTCAGCTTATTTAAGATAATAAAAGAACGTGCTAAGATGTTTTTGGTATGGAGACTGAATGTGTAGAATTTTAAGAATTTGAAGCTTTCGAATGTCTGCATTTTCATTGTTGTTTTCTAAGGATGTAAGCAGAGGCATATCAACGAAGTAACTAATTTCTTGTAGTATTTTTTTTTACAAGTATAATAATATAGAAAATATTTCGTAGAGAAAAAGCCTGCAAAAAATATGTCAGAGTAACATATATTATCTTCAATTCACTCTTTTGGAAATGACTTATCAAAAGGGTAGGCAGATATGAATCCAAAAAGGGTGAAAAGTACATCTAGTATCTATAGATTCAATATAACAATTTTAGCTCAAAATTACTTAACAAAAAATGCCTACTACTGCCTAATGCTACCGCCGCTTATCATATTGTATTATTATCATTTTCTAAATCGATTCTATACGAGATGTATCGTTACACCCTGTTGGCTTCATATAGATACCTATTCGGTAACACCACGTATAGTTAAGTTGGGCAAATAATAAGCTGGACAATGTAGGTACATTTCTTACGATTTATTAAAGAAATATTTTACATTTTGTCGTCCGTTGTATTCAGGTCCAGTTTAGTCCTAACAAGAGTTTACTGTACTTACGTGTAATGTAACCTATATCTGTAACAGTACATTATAGTTACAATTCTTGGTAGCGTGACCAAAACCACTATTGTACGTTTTCTGATTTCAATACTCATGTTCTTGTTTTAATAAAAGGCAAGACATGGCGGCTTTCTGCATATTCTGTTATATTTGTAAAACTAGAGTTTCTTTTTTCTTGTAAGTTTACTTTGTCTCGAAGAGTTTCTGTGATTTCGATTGTAAAAAAATAAAATAAATAAATGCCATATCATTAATAGGTTTATAATGACCCAAAATTAATGTCTCAACACATTATTTTTCAGTGAAATATCACTGTAGGTTATTCATTGGTTGCAGAGCTATTCTCATACAGCGAATAAAAATGTCATAATTAAAATCGTCCATCCACGTTATGACACTAACAATTTCAGTAAACTTTCAAGTATTCTTAATTAAATTTTAGAAAATTATCTTCGTAAAAACTATAGCAACCGTTTCACTGGGCTGCCACAAACTGTGACAGTGATAAGCTGCAACTGTGTGAGACTCTGATAAGCCACCGTTTATGAGAACGATCATTATCACAAACATATTGTCTGTCTCCACAATTTCAGGACATTTTCCTCAAAAATGTATATTAGGCCGCATTTACACTGGGCGTTTTATCGACTGGCAGAGTCGTTACAAAATCATTACATTTTACGAGCCAGCAAATGGGCCGCCGCTGTTCGAACCGTATTTTAGTAATAAAGTGTGTAATATTTAGTGTTTTACCGATCTAAACTACTAAATAACTTTGAGTATTGAAGATAGTAACATTATTTTTTCGTTTACTTTTTATTGGTTAAGCAATACGTTCGATGCACGATAAAAATCTCGTAGATGAAAAATATATGTAAAAACGTGGAAAATTTTAATTAAATGGACCTTTAATGATGGCAAGCAAACCTCAACAGTGTATTTTCATGGACGCCATTTTAAATTACAAGAACTAATCGCACACGTCACATGCCGTTACAAAATTATTTAAACCATTCCTACATATTCTAATTCTGATGTTCAAATCTTAAATTCAAGATTGAATTTATAATAAGGCACAGGTGGTGAACAAGTGATTTCGTCTCAAGTAACGAAATTAGGCTCGGATCCACATTATTTCATTGTACTAGTAAGTTTTGAAATCATCAATTATTCTGAGCTAAGATTCGGAAATGTACCGGAAGTTTGTGTGTAGATAAGTGAATTATTAATTATTATTTAGTGAAAGTTGTTGGAATTGTGGCTAATTAAGTGAAGAGAGTGATACGTGATACATTCACTCTCGTTCATGTTTAAGTAGATATGACATTAGTTTTTTTTTTTAAATGCATACTGCTATTTATTTGATTTGTACTTTGAATATCAAAAATAAATTTAATAAATGTTTTTAGTTTTGGTATGATTTTTGTACTCATAATAATATTTGTGTTCTACCGTGTTAATATGACCTGGATTTTAAGTTTTTATCTGTAACAAAACATAACATACTTATACATAATTATAATTTTTAATATCAGCTGTTTCAGGTGCATTATTTGCAAAGTACAACACACCTTATAACACAAGTTACAATAAGGTTACATTATTATTAACGAAAACGAAAATTACCGTTTTTCTAATATTGTAAAAAATTACTCCTTGGATTCGTAACCTATTCTCCAATCATACAAAAGTGAATCTTCACCTTACACCCCAAAGTTCATCTTAAATCAATCAATCAACTAATATCGAACTACAGATAAGCGCTAACTAATTACCATAACGTCTTGCATTATAACACATACATTGATAGATTGCCTAGGCTAGGTTAGCCTTAGGTCTTGTAACCCAATTCTGTCGTAAGTTTTATATAAATCGTCGGCGATGACATGTTACGAGAATTAATCGGTTGAAATGACATACTATGACACATCGTGCAGCTTGTGCTAAGTTTAGGAAACTATACTCAATTTATAATATAAGTTAGAGACTAATCGATTACTTGATCTTTGATAGTCGGTAATGCATTTATTAGTTTAGAGATTTGATATTTTTTTATTTATAAGAAAGGAAACGTTTATCGGACCGTATCCGTCTTACAGCTGTGCAAATACCTCACATAATATAGAGAAGCAACAAGCCTTGATCCATGAAAAAAATATAAAAAAAATAAATAAAGACGACTCCTACGTGAACTCCAACTTAAAAATAAATATTATATTTTTTTCTTTTTATCGATTACTAGCAATGTGGGTCGCACATTACTAGTAATCTCGTTAACCCCTCGTGCTAAGCGAAGATGCTTATGTTACGAGTGGGTTCACGTCGGTAGTGTAATGGGTGGGATTCGAACCCGCAGCTACATGACTGCAAGTCCGACGCCCTCGCCTTTAGGCTACCGCCGCTTCGATTTTGTAATCAATTATAAAATAAATTAGATTTTGGAGCCAATTTCCGGTCCGGTAAGAGATGATTTGAATAAACAAAAACTGTATTTTACATGTGTTATAAGTCAAATAGTCGCATTAGCTTATATCTCACAGAAAGTCAGAATCCACTAGACATTTAGAAAAAAATAAAGTATTAACTGCTGAAGCCATGCTTAACCACAAATAAATGAATAACTTCAGTGGAGCATCTTTCCCACATATCAATAACAATATGAAACAGAAAAAGGTTTCAAATCCAAGAGACATCCGTTGATTTCCCTCGGTCTCTACAAATAAATTATGCAGGAGTAATATTGTAACTCCATAATTTATTTGACCTTTGATCCCCAGATAACACTAAATCCACATTTCATTGTTTATCCGTGTATTCGTAATGTTATTTACCTGAACCTGGGTTTATTGATCTAGTTTAATCGTGTGTCGTATTTACCTCAGAATAGGGCTACAAGATGTATCCGTAAAATGTTCAACCAAAAATATCAATATATTGAACATAACCCGGTTTTTGTGATCAACCAAAAAACCGGACAAGTCGGAATCGCCCACTGAGGGTTCTGTACAAAGACAATATTTTTTTATGTTTTAATTACAAATGTATAGTTTTTAGACTTTTCTCTGTACTTGTAGTATGTAGCGATATTACTTGCCTTTCAAAGCTCTAGGTCAATAGGAAGTACCCTATTAATTTTGATTCCCCTAAGAGTCTTAAAATACGAAGGCTGTATCTTTGTTTTACGTTAATTTAGAAGTTTGCTTTTTTTCACAGCATCAAGGACTGTAGATTTAAATATACCGTGTTAATTTAAACTACCGTGGCTCCGAGATAAAGGGTTTTGACAGACAGACGAACGGATAGACAGACAGACGTACGGACAACAAAATAATCCTTTCAGGTTTCCGTTTTTCCTTTTGCGGTACGGAACCCTAAAATCATCTTTGAAACCTTACGTCAAGCACTGATTGGTCGTTAGTCTTTGGACAACCACTCAGAGTCGCATTTATTATTTGAGTGGGCAAATAATATAAATACAGTATTCGGGGGTAATTTAATGTCTGGAGATTACATTACTCCCGAATTTTACTGAAAAGTAAGTTAACTTTAACAAATTCTTATATGTCTATCCGTCGCTACTTCACGCCTTAAAGTGACAGAGACAGCATGAGACTTAACGGCGGCTTAAAACTGATTAACATTTCAGTATTCGAAAAAAAGTTATTTGATCTTCACATCCGATTCAGTTTTTATTTTGTATCATAAAAGAATTTAAGTTATCATTTTCCAAATAATTTACAAGAAATACATTATTAATGTTTAGATTATAATGTTTCAAACATGTGTCACTCGATAAATTAAACTTTTTAATGAAAAAAGTTAGGAAAACTTTGCCGTGAGGCGAAATATCGATAAATTTGGATTAGATATATTTAAAAATGTGCATAATTTATGGGAGCGAAAAATAAATACTCCATACCTTCTTAAAGTCACTTTGTTTATTGAAAATATTTGAATAAATTTTGAAAATAAATTTTAATTCTTTTTTATATTTTTTTACTTTCTTACGTCCTTTACAATTTGTCAATAAGTAATTATATATATATAGGCTCATATTCTATAAAAACTTGTTTGAGCTGGAGGTGAATCTGAATACCCGACCACATTTTCAAACTCGCCATTGCATATTCAAACCCTCTGACGGTATTATTATGATTTTTAGTTCTTATGAAATTGGTTATCAGTTATAGTCATCAGGTGAATTACTTTGTTACTTATTATTTATTTATTTTATTTCACAATTTAAAGATATTTGAAACTTTCTAATTATTGTTGATAATGTATATGAAATCTAATTCAACACTCGATCACACTCATTTAAAAAAAACCGGCCAAGTGCGAGTCAGACTCGCGCACCGAGGGTTCCGTACAAACCTGTAGGTATATAAGTAAAAGTTATGGTATTTTTATTGCTAAATGAAATGTAGTAAACATTTAACGTTTACAACGTTTAAAATTATTAAAAATATTTTTATTATATGATATAACTAAAAATGTATACTTTTCGCAATTTTTCCTATATCTCTGCTATAAGACGTTGCTTCATACCAAATTTCAAGATTCTGAGTTCACGGGAAGTACCCTGTAGGTTTTGATTCCCTTGCGAGTGTCGAAAATTTGCGGCATAAACGGGAGTATCTTTTGATCGCGTTGACTTAGAAGTTTGATTTTTTCACAGCTCCAAGAGACCATAGACTTGAGTATTTGATATGAATTTCAGCTTGAACCTCCACGCGTTCCTGAGAAAAAAGGTCTTGACAGACAGACAGACAGACAGACAGACAGACGGACAACAAAGTGATCCTATAAGGGTTCCGTTTTTACCTTTTGAGGTACGGAACCCTAAAAAGGCGAATGTTTGTGAATTTCTGTATGTTTGTTACTTCTTCACTCTCAAATGGCTAGACAAAATTAGATAACATTTGGTATGGAGGTAGCTAAAACCCTAAATTATTCTAAAAAAATAAGTATCCCCACTTTCTATGCATGGCATAACATGTTGAATCATGTAAAAAAATATTTTTCCGTACACATTAGCATTTCTGTGTGCATTCTACCCATGTTTCTACAAATAACTGTATGTTTAAAATATAGTAATAATTATATTTTCATCCTACATACCAACATTCCTTCTAAAGGTTTCCAAAAAGACCATGTCTATTGAAAGACAGTCGACTTTGTTCCAGTGTCGACGGTCGAGGTTGAAGCTGTGGTGGGGCGAACAGCCTCGCTGCCGTGCGACATCGAGCCTGACTCCAACGAGGACCGAGTGTACATGGTGCTGTGGTTCCGACACTCTGGGGGGAAGCCGCTCTATAGGTAAGTGTCTACTCTATAAAGAATGGTAGGGATACTCGTAGGCTTTAAAATACTGTTCAATAGACTAGTAGCTCAGTAGTTAAAGGGGATTTTTTTGTTATTAAAAAAATGAGTCCGCGCAAATATATCGTCATAAAGAAACGATGGATGTATTTTGTGAAAAACGATATAGATAGGAAGGATGTTACATGACAAATGACGTCAGGTAAAGAAATTAGGCGGAGGGCAGGACAATTACGATTTGCGTTGAAAAAAAATGTCTTTGACGGGCATGTCCAGACCACGCTTAAGAATGGAATAGAAAATGATTTATTTACACTATGAAAATTACAGCATTAAAGTAATAAACAACAGTGATAGGTTAAAATTGTATTCAGTAACTTTTATAGATCAATATATCACACAAAGATTTGTCCTGGGTGGGAATCGAACCGACGACCTCTGGCTTAGCGATCATGGTCACTAACCACTAGACCAACAGGCCTGTCAATGTACGGACTAAATTTTGTCTTTTATATATACCTATACATATCATAAAAATAAACCAAGAATCTTCTCATCGAAACTGCAAGATCATATTTCTGCAGTGTATTTATCTCAATTGGTTTGTTCAGTATTAAATCACACAGGTTGACCGTCGCATAGGGTTACGGTGACCCACTTTCAAAGCTTCATGATACTAATAACGTTAAACAAATAAATAATACATCCCCGTCTCGAAGAATCTCTGGAACAATTATTTGATTTCAAAGAAAAAAAATTTCTAGGATTCGATTCTAGGAAATACAGATTAATTAAAATGTAAGTGCAAGTCGAGAGCATATCAGCTACATTTGATCTGATGCATATTTGAGCTATCAACAAGCAGTATTGCGCTGCGTGACGGGATATCTCTAATAATATCGGCTTGTAATACTATAGGAGGTCAAAGGTTCTCATACCGAGCAGTAAAAAAATTATCTATAGTGAAAAATGTACTTCACCATCATCATCGTAACCTGGAAGATGTCTCATCTTCATCATCTTCTATAGAATTCCACAACAAATGACAACTTCCCGCAGTGATTAAAATAAATACAATTATAAATCATTAATAATTACATAAATCCGTCAGAATGTACCTATTTCGTGATGTTTTCTATGAACTTATAATCTGGCTTGATACAACCACAATATTTATATTATTTACCTATTTGGTTTAAAAACTGAGAGTCTAAACTACTCGTATCAAAAATATTGTGATATCTCTTCTACTAAAGAAGAAATCCTTATGGATCTTCGTAGGAGGATGAAATTCAGGACAATTTTGTTTATTCTACAATAAATTTATTAATTGTGATAAAATCAAGTTTATGAGGACAGCAATGCGATTTAAGGTAACTGTGGAGTTGCGTCGTACCGGCCAAGTCGTTTCGGGAGAAGTGATAAAATTGGGTTTTTAAATATAAGCTTGGGTGTGTTGCATTTGTACGTTTCAATTTTAGGCTGATTTCCTAATATCGATCATTCACATCACAAGTTATTGTACCGCATAAATGCGTTAAAAATAAAAATAATAATAAATAAAAAAGCACTGTTTAAAAATCTAAATGATTGAAAAAGAAACATTACTTTAGCAATGGGGTACCCCAAATACTGATACACTAATTAACTTTAACACGTTCTTAAATATCTATCTGTCGCGTCTTCACATCTTAAAGAGACAGAGACAGCATGAGACTTAACGGCGGCAACAAAATTAGTGATTTTCGGTATCTAGCCATTAGTATTTCTGATTGAAAACAAGTTTCTTATTTAAAATTAAAATAAAAAAAATAGAGATTAATAAATTACAATTTGAGCTTAATTTACACCGCTTTCATAATAATTAATCCAGAATTTTGCAATCACTTTTGCCGGCAATGCGAGATTACAATTTTCATTTTTTTTTTATCTAGCATATGCTGTCCCACTTCTGGGCAAAGGCCTCCCCCAAGTCCTTCCATTTATTTAACAATTTTCAAAACTAATAGAAATTTATAAAGGGATTTTTTCCAAAATTCAAATTTATACAGGATTATTTTTTATGGAGTGCGTATATTCAACGAGGTAATCAGGTGCATAAAACTTAACAACTTTTCCCAAGAAACATAGGCCTAAATCTTAAAATTGAAAATCATCTTTTCATACAAACATAAGTCACGTGACCTGTCACTTTGTATGAAAAGTTCATTTTCCATTTTAAGATTTCGACCAATATTCCTAGGAGAAAGTTGTTCATTTTTATGCACCTGATTACCTCGTAGAATAAACGCACTCTATAAAAAGTAATCCTATAATTATAACGCTTTTCTAAGCTATCCAAGTAAGATATCCGACTAGATGCGAAAAATGTTATTGTGTAATTTTTGTTAAGCTTATATTTTCTTTCATCTTAAGCTATCCAAGTTTTGATATTGACGTGAAACTCACCTCTAGAGTTCCTTGCATCTTTACGTAGTACTTACTAAGTGAACTTTATCGACTAAACTTGGTCTCACATGCACGAAACCTGTTTTCCAAAGCACTGAGCTTGACAGTTACTTTTAAATGCAGATATTTTATGGAATTTGATAAGGTCACAAAGCGCATTTCTATCGGAAGCGGTCTGTCTATTACATGAGAAAGCTATATTGTTTTAAAATCTTACTTCCTTGGAAATACTTACAAATATACTTAATATTAGTTTTAAGATCCACAAGTTTTTTTTTATAGATAGTTTAATTTATCCTATAAGTTTTTAGTTTAGTTTTATTTTTAATAGGTTTAATAGTTATAAATTGTAAATAATTTCCTTTACATATTAAGTTATTATGCAATTAATTGAGACTCATTATTACGACAATATTTTAAGTATTATTATTATTTAACTAGTAAAAAATATAATTTGAATGGTGTCAATGGTTTGAGTATTAATTTTATAATAGTACAAGTCGTATTAATTAATATAAACAATTGTCCAGACTTCTGCCATGAGATACAGCGAAAGGCCGAAAGCGGAATGAGAAGAGGAAGGAAAAATGCTTCTCCTTTCGGTTTTTCATATAGGAACATCTTGCAAACCTTCACAATAGCACCTACGCAAACAAACTCAAGAACAAACAATCACAAAGCGTTACATTCTAATTAGATCGCATATATTTTGTCAGTCAAATCAACATTATCTCAATTTAAAGTACACTATTTAACAATTCCGATTGACAACCCTAATTCGAGTCCAAATAGGGATTATTTACAGTGCTTAAATGTTCCCAAAAATCAGCGATGAGCATTCGAAGGTACACGAGTGAATTTAAACCGTCACCCGATAGATAGCTTTAACACGAGTCGCAAACGATTGTGAATCGATTGTCGCTCAGATATGGCGGATATCGATAATCCGTTTTGTAGCGCTCTCGTTAGGTGCATCGATAACGAGAGAGGCCGCCCTAGCTGTCCTAATTTCAAATATTCGGAAATATGCTTGATGTAAGTAGAATTATTTTTGATATTTTTTTGATAAATGTGGACAACATCACATTCATTGCTCCGAATCCAGAGTAAGTAGCTAAAGCACTTGTTTTATGGAATCAGAGACAACGAAGGTACCATAAACACCCAGACCCGAGACAATATCGAAAAGTGTTTTTTGACATTGACCCGTCCGGGGATCGAACCCGGGACCTCAGAGCTGATGTCACCTTGAAAACCGGTGTGTACGCCATTCGACCGCGGATATCGTCAAAAATTAATGTTTGTTTATTAACGTATTTTAATAAATGTTATGTCAGTGTGACCAATTACATTAAAAAGTCGACACTACTACTTTCATATTTGAAAGCTGAACAGGTGCCATGTTGTGCGATCACCTGTAAAAGGCGCAGATAAACCTTGTAAAAAAGATTTATATTTATGTTAGTCATGTCTGTGAATATTTATCAAGGACTGCGATAGGCTTTTTGCCGCGATAAAGGACGCTCACACGAGCGTAGCCGGTACCAAAAGCTGTAGTCAAATAAAATATCAAATTATATCATTATTGTTTACTTGTTCTTAAAGATTTTTTTTCTCAGAACTGTCCCTTGATAGAATCCGAAGTATTAATATTCCATTTCAAAGAAAGATACCTAGTTGTTAATAATATTAAAAGCGTAGTAATGTCTTCTAGTTTAGTTTTATACATATTTGCTTATTCGAAGCCAACATCCGAAACAAAAAAACTGTTTGAAAAAAAAACATAAAAAAAAGGATTTATAAAATTATGTAAACAGTAAAACATATAAATAATAATGACGTCTTTTAAAGTTTATTAACATTAATAATTTCTGCAATGATTTTGTTTAACTATCATTTTTCCTATTAATTTTGAGTTTAAATCACTACAATTCAGATTAAAGTTTCCTACTATACCAATACGATAGAGATAGAGAACCCCTAAGGGTAATCCCTAAATATACTGTATCAGATTAATCTATCACAGAACCTTAGCCAAACAAGTCCAGATTACATCCTGTTCAATATTTCTATTTATTTACAGCACACAAGCCTCGTAAACATTTACTGTGTCGAGATTGGGACAGCTGCTCCAAACTATTTCATTTTTATATTCAACTAGGTTCTGCCCGCGATTTCGTCTGCGTGGACTTCAGAATTGGCTCCAAAAAGAAATGAAAAATGTGAAAGTAATGAAAAATGGAATTAAATTTTCACCCGTGTAATCTTTCAGCTTGCGCTGTAATAGAGAAAAATACAAAATTTATAACCTATATGTAGCCTATGTTCTTTTCCATGTCAAAGGCTACATGCATGCCAAATTTCATCCAAATCCGTTTAGCCGTTTTTCTGTCCAAACATCCAAACATCCACTCTTTCACGTTTATAATATTGGTAGGATATGCTCTGGATTTTGGTAGACAAAAATTCACTACTATTCAATCAACTCACGCCTTACATTCATAATGTTCTCTACAATCTTTAACTATATAATTAACGAAGAATTTAAGGTAACCTACAGTGGTTCACTGCTGGAGATGCCTCTCCCAAGTTGCGCCACAGCACGCGGTCCTGCACCTTCTTCAGTCGGACTACCGGGATCTGGGGGCCATGAGTTATGGTGCGCAAGTCACCTCGCTGGGTAAGCGGGTTATTGACCGCAGTTTTGTACTTGTTCATTAGGAGAACGCTGCTGCCCATTCTCCTTGTTTCTATACCTTTTAGTCGCTTCTAACGACACCAACGCTTAGAGCTGTAGAAAATGAGAATAACAGCATTTCATCTAGCTGTTTTTCTACTTTCACCTTTTATCAAGATGTTAATTTATGTATAAATACGTAATGTATGTGTGTGTACATACAAAAAGTAATAACTCCTCCCAAAGCCTATCTTCAAAACGACTGTTGTTTTTTTAACCGACTTCGAAAAGGAGGAGGTTATATGTTCGGCGTGTCACTATTTTTTTTTTTTTATGTATGTTCACCGATTACTCCGTCAATTGTGAACCGATTTTTATAATTCTTTTTGTATTCGAAAGAGTATTCTCCCGAGGTGGTCCCATTGTCATCAAGTCAGGATCTGATGATGGGATCCCAGTTAAATCGAAGGAAACCCTTAAATTTTAAAGAAATGTCGAACGTGTTTCATTATTCTACTGAGCCTATTTAGGTATTTACGTCCAATAGTCATCACCTCAAGGCTTTTGGTAAATACTGAGCTGATGATGGAAGAAACCTTGAGTTTTAGGAGTTAAGGGTTGATTTTTTTTATATAATAAATATGTATTGACCCTCATTTACATTTTTTAACGTTTCTAAGGTGAGCTGTACCTATTGTATTATTATAATAAATATTATGAACACAAAAAATGAAAAAATAAATAAACTTTTGAAAAAAAAAATTAAACCGACTTCAAAAACCAAAACAAAACCTAAAAGGCACAAAATAGTGTAAAATAAACTTAGAACTATCTAACATATTAATACAAAACTAGAAGTGATCTGTTTGAAGTCGGTGCCAAACAACAATATACCAACAAAAAATAAATACCTACAACATTAAATACTAGTACAAATACGAGTATTATATAGTTTGGCACCAACTTCAAACAGATCACTTCTAGTTTTGTATTAATATGTTAGATAGTTCTAAGTTTATTTTACACTATTTTGTGCCTTTTAGGTTTTGTTTTGGTTTTTGAAGTCGGTTTAATTTTTTTTTTCAAAAGTTTATTTATACATTTTAAATTCGAAACAGCGCTCACGATACTAAGAGCGGATTTCACAGTTGCGTATGAACGCGATCAGTTCAACGATCTCAGTTCTTGTGTGAACTGAATTCAATATTCTAGTGAGATTTTTCACTATTCGATAATCCGATAGGTTACATCTGGTCTGTCTGTTGTTCTTAAATGAGAAACAAGCATGAGAGAGAAGATTGGCTCGTGATTAGTTGAAATTGACATCATTCACCATTGACTTATACCAGACTAGCATAGTTTCAAAATTTGATATCCCATTTTAACACATTTTAGCAAAAAATTAACCAATTACTTGATTGAACGTTTAAATTTAGTTCTTTGGAACTCAGCTTTTAATGTCGGTAAATGGTGAAGTCGGCCCTAAAACTTGAGCCAACGTTTATACTAACCGTTTATCGGTAAACCGTAGCTTTATTTATTGCCTATGTTTTATAAAATGTGAAAAAGATATATGAGCGCTGTAGAAAGAAAAATACTATGAATTGGAGCAGTGAAGAGGAAATTTACAGTCTGGATTAGGGTGGCAGTTTGATACCTTTGGATAAATTATTATGACTTTTTGATTTAGTTACTGTATTGTGCATGGGATAATTATGAAGATTTGAGATCAAATCTCGGGATAATCCAAAAAAAATAGAAATTCATTAAAAAAAAAAATATACTCCTTATAATTATTTAAGGATTCAACGGTTTACTCACGCGTATTCTCGGGAACGCCCGACTAGTTTCAGACTCAATAGGAGTCTGAAACTAGTTCGACTCGCGACACCGCCGCCGCCGCGTCAGCTCATGATTAAGGACTCCTATTGAGTCTGAAACTAGTCGGGCGTTCCCGAGAATACGCGTGAGTAAACCGTTGAATCCTTAAATAATTATGAATTCGTCTCACGGAAGTTATTATAATAATATACTCCTTATGTAAAATAGTCGTGAATATACCTTTTTTTTTTAAAACGACACCCGCCCTAAGGAATTTAATCCTTGTGTCGTGATTTCACAAACATTCAAATAACATGCACAAAGAACACCCAGACTTGGAACGAGCATTTGTGAATCACACAAGTAAATGCTTGTCCCATGCGGGGATCGAACCCGCAGCACGTTGCGCACAGTGGTAATTAGCGTGGTGACCACTCGGCTATCCGTGCAGTCCAATCAGCAATACTTCAATCAGCCTTTTTCTCATATTTAAGAAACTAATAATAATGCATTTTTAATAAATATTTTCACTAAAGTACGTACCCATTTTTTCTATCTATTTCATAATTAATAAGTTAATTCTTAAGTGACTTACAATTAGTTGATTTTGTAATAAAGGCTTTACTTGACTTTTATTTCTCCAGAGATGAAGGGTCAAGGTCCGCATATTAATGAGAAAAGAGTAATCATAATTTATTACTGACTTTTCTTATTAATAAGATATTTTCTTAGTTATTTTTGCCAAATATTTTTTACTTAGCTTATTATTTAGAAATTATTTTTTTAAGACTATATTTAAGTAGTTTAGTTTATACAGTAGATACTAAGTGGAACAATAAGTAGCAATTAAAGCTCAATTTCTCCTAGTTACGTCATTGAAATACTTTTAGAAGACTTCTTGATCTATGAACATGATGCCACTTTTTTTAATTAAAGAAATCACCAAGAGTAACGAATACAGGGTATTCCCCAAGAATCACTCGAGCGAATCGCGAGAAACATTATTACTGACAAAAATCACGTTTCACTAAAACGGACCGTTTTTCTCAATAGTTGACAGAGCAACATTCCATATTGAAAGTCTGAGAAATTTGAAGGAAACTCTCCTTTATTCGTGAAACGTTAAGGTTTATTTTAAGTTGTGGGTGTAGGGAGGTTGTATATTGAAATTTCATTGAAGCGACGTTGGGAGACAAGTGACGCAGCACCCTCATGGCTCGTTACCTTCGCAGCGGTATGTGTGGTACAAGTTACACACTTTTGGAAACTTTAAATAAGCCACCAAAAACTTTCGTATAAAATTGTGGATTAATTAAATAAGTAGATGTGAAGCGACGATTGAAGCAGTGGTAGCTTAGTGGCTTGGGCGTCGGACTTGGGATCAAGTGATTGCGGGTTCGAATTGCACACATTGCACTACCGACGTGAACCAACTCGTAACATAAACATTTAGCTTAGCATGAGGGATTAACAAGAATACTAGTTATGTGCAAAACAAATTTGCAAGAAAGCTTTTTAAACATAAAAATAAAAAAAACCGTATCTGTAAGATTTTTGTTGTAAATTTTCTGATGTTATGATGGTTAGTTATTCTGCTATTAGTGGAGGAGAAAAAAGCAAAAGATTAAAGCTACTACGAGTACTGGTAGTGTGTGAAAGACAAAATGAAAATATTTAGCGTAATAAAAGTGCTTACTCGACAAAATAAACAATTTTCAACCTTGATCAAATCATAGAGAAATATAGCTTATTATCAATACGATATTGCATTATGTGTAACAACATATATAACAGCGGGGAACTGATGTGTCGTGACGTCGTATTTTTTATTTCAATTGATTGCTACTACGAGTATTTGGCGTGTAAGTGCAACTAGAGTCGAACCAAACATTCTAGAATATTATACCAAGTTGTGGGTGACTCAATGCAGATGTCAAGGTGTAGGCATATTATGAACTGGCAACAGAATATCTTGCACTCGCTTGAATATATTTGTGCATGTTTTCATTTAAGGGTTAGAAAATAACTTTATTAAAGTATAAAATAATATGAAGACAAGTTTATGTGTTTGATGTGACGTTTTGTTATATTAAATGTTTAATAAGAATTTTGTAGCTGCCATATTGAAACTTAAGCCATCAGTATTTAAGTTCAGTTTTACTATTTTTATGTAGATTGTCCAATATTTCATTTTATGGTAAAACATTATAGAATTGTCATTAATTTAAGAAATTTGAAAACCCAAGTTGCAATATCCAGGATTTTCATTCAAAATACCAAACCGTCCACATAATACCAAAATAAGAACTTTCAAATTTTTTTTATTACATACATCTGAACTACTTTATTTAAAAACGAAATAAGCATACATTGACTGGCCTAATTGATAACCATTTTGAATATTATACGCAGATATACATCTATTCTATAAATAACACTAAATAGATGCTAAACCCAAATGATCGAGAAATCGTATACCTAAAAGTTTCAAAATTTGCTATAGGATCATATAAAAATGTATAATATATAATGTATAATTCATTGCACATACCCATATAATTATTATAATTTAATACGACAACTTTAGGCCTTAAATCCAACGCACCATTTATGAATATTGTTTAATAACTCGAAAAATATAATCCTCTTTTTTGCAGTCGGGTAATAATCTAAAATCAGTAAATTCCATTGATGTTTATCATTCCGCTCTACTTATCTCAGTCAACTGAGAGAAATGGAGCGTGTCTGCTCGTAAGCAACGAACTATCGGTGTGACGTGCAATCGATGCAACACCGCAGCCATCATTACGGTATGCACGTTTTACCGAGCGCTTAACGAGAGCCACGTCTTTGAAGAAAATTCAGTGATTTTAATGTTGGTATAGCATAAAATAATATTATTAAAAAAAAAAAATTGTGGTTAAATGACTTATCAAAATGTTAGTAAACACAGATTGGGTGGAAAAGAAAGTAATTACAGTATTTATCACATTAATATGTTCTCCTTTATTGAGAACCAAAAATAAAAGTTTTCTTGAACGTGAAAATACTTTTTTCGATCAAATGTTTTTGCAATGAGGTTACCCGCATGCACAAATCCTGCTTAAGAGGCAACTTGCGGAAACCGTAATACGTATAAGCATCAAATGCCGACGATTGCGAGTAATAAGCGAAACCAACGTTCAACAGAATATGGCAAAGAGCTGACGCATTGTTTTACTGATGAGTACGACCTACGTAGCATATAAGTAGTGCAGTGAAGCATACCTTTGATTCAATAGAGCGCATTACAAATTGCAACAAAGGATCGTTTCAAACAAGCATAATACGACATATGCTACGAACAATCGTAGACGTCTACAACGGCTTGTTTCGCTACGCTGCGTAGCAAGTCAAGATGTAGCACAGCAATAGTGATGTGGTTCGTTAAATGACGTCAAAGCATTTGGTAGCTGTATGGTGTAATTATGTACTGTCATGTTATTTACAAAGGATATGTTCTATCGGGTTAAGGAACGCAGGATTGATGTATTTGACAAACAATATTATGGAACAGTTTGGATTAGACATTTAGTAGTGCGAACTTCTGTATTTTATTAAATACAGAGTATTAGGTTCTAGGTATTTAAATGTTAGCAACAACCACGTTTATAAAGTTACATCTATTTTCAGATTTATGTATTTATTTTAATCTTACCATTTTTATCCTATTCTTGGCAAGTGGCACACCTAAACAGATCTATGTTTTTTCTATTAAAATATACATGTAAAATACCAAAGTCATTTTCATTAAAACATCCTTAAACAGTGTGCACGTAAATAACATACAACATTGAAATTCAACTCTACAAAAACTCTACATTTCTCTCCCAGTCTCTACAAAACGTTGAAGTAAACTTTCAGTGTCCGTCTCGTAAATATTTCCTATCTAGAGTTAATTGTCAAGCGAGCAACTATTGAATTTGCAGTTTTTGAAACCGTTTGCTCTTTTCCCAATAATTTCCGAACCAATGGGCAGCGATGAAAAAAGCAAAATGTACCGAAAATATGAAGTGCGAATTTTTTTGTCTACTAGAAAAAGGAGTGAATTGTTTTTCAAAATTTTATTGTTTGCTGCTAATAATAATAGTGCTTTGCAGTTTTGATCAAAAGGCTCAGGCTCAAGAAATCTTCCTTTTATTATTTTTACTTAGTTCAAAAGAAGAAGGTTTTCAATTGGAATGTATATTATTATTTTATATTTGTAAGTTTGTTAAATGATATTGCTCAACTAAATATTCATCCGTAATTAACACGGTATTACGGATTGATTTTAAATATGTTGTCTTCATTAAAGAGTAAATATTAAGATGTAGTCTATGTCATAAAAATAGTCAGTCGTCAGTAACGTACTAACACTGTTTTACAGTAAAGATGAAGTAAGACAGTAAAAATGAAGTGAGAGAAAATTTACTAGTCCTTCCATTATAAGATATTTTTGCAGATAGCACTGTTCAAACAAAATTAAAAAAGGTGCAGATAAAATCATATAATTGTAATTTCACACTTTTCATTGTAATCAAAATCAATATTATATTTGGTAAAAAGTCTTACCGCGAATACTGAAATACAAATTAACCATAAGTTGTACTTAAATGCCTGTCGCTACTTCACAACATAAACTGACAGAGACAGCATGAGACTCAACGGCGGCTTCAAACTGATTGACGTTCTAATATTCGGCCTTTAAATAAATAGTCAATCAACTGAAATATCTAATAAATTCCAAGAGAAATTTATTTGATAAGAATATTAGTTAATTTATTCAAACATATCCAGTATCATTTGCAATTATCTACAAATTCGCGGAATTAATTTATATCTCAATAATCACGATATTCGAAATGAGATCCATAAATAACAATACTTACCGCATATTACACCGTAGCGTAACAAATTTCGTGTGTATCGATATAAATTTTCAATTACTAGACGTGTGTCAGGGCGGGCCACGTCGCGCCGTCGCGCTTCGTTACGCTCTACAAACGTGCTTGGTGTAAGTTGCGGTCGGCTGGCGATATTTGCGAGGGATGCTTTAAAACTATAGAGTATTTGTTGAACGGATAGTTATAGCTGTCTAATATGTCGTAATTGGTTTTAAGTATAACTATAATAGAAAAGTTTCTCATAAAGTTTGTATTATTTCATGTTTTCAATGCAGTATTTCATATTAATTCTTGGTTAGCTATTGAGATATTAATTTTTAATATTTAACTGTCCGACTTTAGTAGGTTTGCAATAAAACCAATAATTACAAACTTTTATCAATTAAGAAATATAACGGCCAACAAAAGAAAAAATAATAAAAACTATTTGTACATTTTGTTCTACTGTATTGTTTATATGCTTTTTGCGTGTACATAAATTATTAAATAAATAAATAAACTATCCAAATCTTTCAAGAAAAAAAAAGAGCCATTTCTGTCTATAAATAGGGAAATCGCATCTCTACTCTCATTCCAGCTCTATTTGTCTATAGTAATCTAATCTGTGCCAAAATTATTATTCAAACACACAATGTCAAAGACTACACATAACATCTTGAACATCTTTGGCCAAATATTGTGTATGAATTAGTTAAAGGTTGAAGCAGAAATTCGCGAATATTAAAGCCTCTGTGGATTGGTGGCGGAACTGAGCGCCATATCAATGTATTCCCAAAACGTAATGACGCGTCACTTCCCGTATTTGACGAGCTTACTTAGCTCGTATCGTTAGCCACCATGTTATATGGATTGAACTAAGAGCTATTTGTAATGTGAATTTATGTAACTAAGTGAATGCAGCGCATCACTTAATTGTGATGCACGGGCAATTAACCTTTGCCGTTATCATGTCTAGACTAATAAACAAACTATTGAGCATTCGATTTTAAATAAAATTAACATCTAGTGTTAGACACATTTTAGAGGGAATTGTTTAAAGCTTTTAAATTAGAAGAAGGTGACATAAGTTTGACATGTCTATCTCATCGGAGGCATAATAGGTTCTAAACGAATGAACTGATTTTGATGCGTTTTAGTTGACAAGCTGGTGTGATTGATATGGTTCTTAGCTATATTTTAAAACACTTTGTTTAGCGCGGTTAGAAAAAAAACATTTCTACCCATAACTTAACTACAAAATCACCACAAAAACTTCATTTTATATTAATTCAAAATAAAAACTACAAAATGTATCGTTGTATATGCAAAATAAAAACCTATTGTACCGTCATTCACGTACTAGTAATTAACTCCACAGCCAGCATAGCGCATGAATGGGAACCATATTGTTATAACGCCGACAAAATTGTGACCAAATTATCCGTGAAAATTCTGTTTTGCGTATGATTTTTCCGATATTAATTAACTGGGCTAATTGCAAAGTTTTGAAGCATGGGACGAGCATAGGTTATTAAATATTTCGTGGTGTAAGGATTTTTCACTTCCATTGTTTTTATGTTCGTTTAAGTCATTTCTTGCAGAATAAATAAAATAAAATAAAATGACATTTGGTAGAGATGAAATGATGCAAACTACAATATTATGCTACTTTCGACTTGGTCTGATGATGTAGGAATCTGATCATAGGAAATTTGTACCGAAACGACGTAATTTCATCGTGTATTGTGTTCCTTACATTTACCTTCTTAAGTACCAAATGTGATGCTACAGTTTAAAATGCATATAATTATCTTTTTTTTATAACCTTTGAGGTTTCCCACTGCTGGGCAAAAATAAATAAAATAAAATAAATAAAAAATATCTTTAGTATATTTAAAAGTTTTTGGAAGCGATAGCCTAATGGCTAGGGCGTCAGACGTGCGATTATATGGTTGCCGGTTCGAAACCACCCTTTAGACTACCGAAGTAAATTTAAGATATTTACTTCGGTAGTCACAAGCGTTTAGCTTAACACGAGAGGTTAACAAGAATTTGAATACCATGCGAAGTTTTACAAAATAAATCTATAATAATTATATAAATGTGGACAACATCACATACATTGCTCCGAATCCTAAGTAAGTAGCTAAAGCACTTGTGTTATGGAATCAGAAACAACGAAGGTACCACAAACACCCAGACCCGAGACAATGTAGAAAAGTGTTTTTCTTCATTGACCCGTCCGGGGATCGAACCCGGGACCTCAGAGCTGGCGACACCATGAAAACCGGTGTGTACACCACTCGACCACGGAGGTCGTCGAACAATAAAAACACTCATCAAAATCGAACATCTCTAGTAAATTGTAACAAAAACGAAAACAGACATTAAGGCCTTTTTTTTCTATTATTTTTTTCTTTAAAAAAAGATCAGTAATATATCTCCCTGTTTATTAACGTACATGTACAATTTATTGTAGGTACTCTACATGTTTGAGATAATACAGACTTCAGTATACGTATCATTATTTACATTTGACGTTAACTACAACTGTCTTATATAAAGTTGTATGTAAGCTAGCAGTGACAAGATGGCGTCTAATTCAATTCTAAGAACATCTGAAGTAAAGTTGTTGCTAACTAGATAACAGACTAGGATTGGGGTGTAGATTAAACACAAATTCAGGATATAAACCTTGATGAAATTATGCAGGATACTTTGATCCTGGTATATCCATACTAATATTGATTTTACCTAGGCTTTTCCGAAGCTATGTTTGGGTCGGCTTCCAGTCTTACCGGATTCAGCTGAACAACGTACTTTACAAAGTCCAACTGCTTATCTGACCTCCACAACCCATTTTACTGGTTAACACAGTATACTGTACTTAGACTGATTGTCACATTAATAACTGCCAAAGATCGACATATGACAGACGGGACCAACGGCATTACGTGACAGAACAGAAAAACAAAACGGCACAGTTAGTAGACGAACTAATAGATTTCTGACAATCTCAATCAACAAAACAAGGTTTTTCATAAGCTTCTGACGTATGTTTTTGTGTTAAATGAAAATTATTTTATAACAGCCAATTCAAAAATATCCTACAAGTACCAAAATCCTGGTCGCAGTACCGACGCGACCTCCATGTTGCATTTAATTTGTTATGTTAGTAGCTCAGCACCAACACACTAATTATGTTTTTACTAAGTTCATGTAAACTTGGTAGTTGACAAGTAATTAATGTGTCGCTCGTAACCAAACTACGTCAAGTTGTATGACTTAAACAGTTCGTAAAAGGCTCTTTACATATTTTTCCCTTTTTCAGATCGAAAAGTTTTGATTCCAAAAGATTTTAACATGGGTTTTTGGAGATTCACAAAGCATACTTAAAAATAACTATGACTGCAATTTTATAAAGGAATGCTTTCTTTAAGATAATTTGCCATCTCTAGTATTTAGAGTCGGTATCCGTTCAGTTGGCATAAAAAAATCCAGCCTGTACCTATATCAGTACTTTGTTTGTAAGCTTTTCATCTAGAGAATTTATTTTAAACTTTTGAGTTTTCGTTGTAACTTATATAAATGATAAACTAGTAGAATGTAGAAAGCCTCTTAATTAGTTGAACAGGAGTATCAATAATTTTTAACCTTGCTTTTGTTTGGCAATTTCCAATTCACTTATACCTTTTTTGTGCTATAGACAAGCTTCAATATAATTATGTGTAATACACGATAGTATTTTAAAATTTACTTTTTAATCTTTGGATCTTTAAAATAGTTCTTTATATAATACTAAGTCGCGGCAACATGTCGCCGAGGCAAATTTTGTATCTTTTTCAAACGACAATATTTGCTTAATATTCCCATCGTTTTATGTTTATCATATTCATCTCGAGAATGTTTTTCCCGTTTCCAATCAAGACGATACGAATACATACAAACATTGCTTTTACTAAATACACTCGGTTCGAACAAACTAGTTTACAGTTATTTCTTCATACTCATATACAGGATGTTTGCAATACGATGAATGCTTATGTTGATTTGTAGATCAATGTTGTGGTCACCTACTTTTCTTGAGATTTATTTAATTCTTATTTAATTAATTAAATTACTTAAATACACGGGAACCTTTGAGAAAATTTTCATTAATTTTTATTTCCATGGGGTATTGACATTTAGAAAATTTGTGTATTCGTATAAACGTATATAAATACATGATTTGTGATCTCGTATTTACAAAAAAATGCATGAAAAGATGGAGGCTAGATTTTTACTTTCGTGGCTATAATATACAAAATTAAAAACAGTTCCACGGCCTCCGTGGTCGAGTGGCGTACATACCAGTTTTCAAGGTGTCGCCAGCTCTGAGATCCCGGGTTCGATCCCCGGACGGGATAGAACGACGGTGAGAAAAACACTTTTCTACATTATCTCGTGTCTGGGTGTTTGTGGTACCTTCTTTGTCTCTGATTCCATAACACAAGTGCTTTAGCTACTTACTTTGGATTCGGAGCAATGTATGTAATGTTGTCCACTTTTATAAAAAAAATACAGAGAAAAAATTACGGTTGAAATTATACCTACCAATATGTAATTTTTACGTTTAGGCTTTTTTTCCAAGACCTAATAAAACCCTATTACCTATAATCCATTATTCTAAAGGCCAACAGTCCAGCGTGACGTATATTGGATTCTGTATTTACCTAAACAGGTAAATTGAAACCAATATACGTCTGTCACCAGAACTAACATATTGCTTTACTGCGAAATTAATTACGTGTTTTTAGCTAATTATTCACTGACTGTAGTTTAATGAGGTAGTAATAATTTACTTTTTGTTTCGTGAAGCGATTACTGTAGTGAAAGGTAAACAGATGCGCCGAAAGTGTTTTTTCTTGTATTTATTTTAGCCATACTAATTGGAAAATGTGTGCACAAGCTTTGTTTTCACATAGAGCATTTTTATAATAATGAGTTCTTATATTAATTAGTCATTTAATTTTTTTATTTTAAAAGTATAGTATTAGGTTTGCCGTCCTCACATTTTTTAATTTCAGGGCCATATTATAGTAAAAAACTAACTCAAACAATATAATATTAAAATTCTGTTAAACAGAACACCCTGTAAACATTCTAAGAAATTAAAGTATTATTTGCTGTACGCTTCATTAATTCTGGCTACATGGCTACGACGTAGCAACGTAGCGCTACGCCGTAGTGTCGTTGTATAGTAATTGCTAGGATCTTGGAGTGTTTAAATTAAGCAGTGGCGTTGATTCCAGAAGATGTTTGATATAACTTATATGTTCTGATTTTATTTAAGTACATTTTCGATAGTACATAAAATACATAAACCCGACTCTACAATTTCAATCAATACATACAAAAAAATATGTTTGCCATAACATCGTCTTATGTTTTAATTTAAACATGGTTTAAGTACACTAATGCCTCGTACCTTGGGGTGAAAGAAATCTCAGCAGCTGTCTATTCCTAGGAGAATGTTTCAGAGTGGTACTGCGTCTGTCCGATGTCTCGGACTGAGTTTCCTCTTGGTGGTTCAACTTCTTTCGAAGGATCAATGCCATGCGATAATCGAAATCTCTACCACTACGGTAAAAATCTGAAGTCTCACAAGTCTCTTATGATAGTAAAAAGTAAATACTACACGTAAAATACGAAATCCAAGGTCAAAGAGCAATTCGCTCTAACAATCCAAAAATAATCTCGAACTAGCAAAAGAAAATCACAGAACCTACAATTAAAATAATTTTAATTATCTTGTCATCCACGGCCCTACAGAAGATAATTATATTAGATAAAACTCAATTTAATTACAACTTATGGTTCAATAAATCTTTTTATTAATAACATAATTCCTTGTGTAAGATCGGGACATTTTAATTATTGTCGTACGAAATTAATTATGGAGAATTGTCGTTTTTCAAACGTTTCGGTAATTTGGGGGCTAGAGGGTAGGCTTTTGTTCGCGTAATTTAGATTTATAATTATGCTTATTACAACGGTATTAGAGAAAATCCATGTTAAATAAATGTGTCAAAATAAGATCTACATTAAAAAAAATAGCAACTGCCAAAAGATTCGAAATTATACAATAATAATAAAATTATTGACTTACAAATTACATTTTTTTTTATTTATTTGATTATAGTTTTAGGTATGTTATAAAGTTAAGTTTGTAAAACTGATTATAAATAACAAATGAACTATAAATAACAACTTGAAAATAAGCGGTATTTTTTGCTAAACAATAAATTTACGTCATTGCTCTTGTGCATTTTTTTTATAATAATGATTTTTTTATTATTATTACGCTTACATAATTTCTAAGTTTTTTTCGGAAAAATGACATAGTTATAAAAAGTTTAAAGTAACTTCATCAATATCTTTCTACTTCACTTCAATATATAACGAAATACGTTTTCTTCGCCAATAACTTATCGGGTTTAAAGATAGCAAAAGTTATATTTGGAAGGAACGATAAATCGGTAGAGATTAATCGTAATGGGATCCAAGATTAAGGAGCTTGCCTTAACGCGCCTTCACGTTAACTTACGTGTGCTTGTTCCGTTCTCTTAAAGCTAAATTTATAATATTATACGTGGGTGTTCTATAGTAAGGAATGTAGGATACGTGAACTATGGAAATAGAATTGTTAAAAAAAAGTCGTTATGTTAAAATTGAGACAAGTTATCAAGTTAAAGCAGCCAATGACATAATTATCGTATTAAGATATTATTATAAACATTATTATTTGAATTCATTTTTGTACACATACGTACGTATAGAAAAAAAAAATAATAATATATTGGGACAATCTCACACACGGCCATCTGATCCCAAACTAGGCAGGGCCTGTACTATGGCAACCAGACAACTGATAAACATACTTATATACTTCTAAATACATACTTATTATAGATAAATTACACCCAGACACAGAACAAATGATCGTGCTCATCACACAAAGATTTGACCTGGGTGGGAATCGAACCCACGACCTCCGGCTTAGCAGTCAGGGTCACTAACCACTAGAACAACAGGCCCGTCTCAATGTTGTATACGTGCTAAATAAACTATTACAAGTTTTTCTTCTCCACGGAGCACTAAAGAAAAGGTGATTCAAGATGTTGCCTATAATATATTTGTTTTTAAAGTCTCTTATAAAGCTATCTTAGAAAATAATAAAAAACAACTCATCCATTAGCTCCATTAGTATCGAAATATCAGATACATTTTAGAAAGAACGTAACTCGATTTTATTAATTATAAAGAAATCGATATTAAAATACACACATCAAAAGTGTCTAGGGATCAAGCATTTTTATGCGGATTTCTTGAGATTGAGATGTGGCTTTGTAATAAATTTATGATTTTATAAATTTATATGGATCTTTTTGGTGCATTTCATAATTCTAATCAGGAACTGTGAATCAAATTCGAGTAAAAGATGAAAATCAGCTGTCAATATTTTCCCTATAAAAACATACAACGCATTGAAGACATTATTAGTGCTACTGTTTCCCTACTACTGATTAAAACCAACGTTATTATGGAGCGGCGACGTCATTTAAGCAGGGAAGAAATGCTCAGAGCCGTGGGAATGATAGAAGCTGGTTCCCGGCAACGTACTGTGGCTTTAGCTCTGAATACAAGTCAGAGTGTTATCAGTCGACTTTGGACACGTTACCGAGGCACTGGTACCGTGGCTGAGCGCCATGGAGGACGGTATCGCTGCACCACACGGAGACAAGACCGATACATTCAAATCTTAACTCGAAGAGCTCCAACAATAACCGCCATGATGTTAGCCGTGAGGCTTCATCACTCTTCAGGGAACTTAATTAGCGACCAAACAGTCAGAAACCGCTTGCATGAAGTGAACCTTCATTCCCGAAGACCGCTACGGGTACCACCTATAGCAATGCACAATCGTAGGATTCGATATCAATGGGCTCTTGAACACAGAAATTGGGCAGAAGAACAATGGCGTTTCGTGTGCTTTTCTGATGAGTCTCGTTTTGGTATGAGACCGGATACAAGACGTATACGACACTGGAGAACCCCTGGACGCCAACAGCGATTAAAATCCTGCCAGGAAGTCCATCCTTATAGTGGTGGAACCATCATGGTATGGGCGGGTATTTGGATCGGCGGAAGAACTGAGTTGATTTGGATCAGAAGCAACCTCAACGCTCAAATTTATGCTGAGACGATTGTATCAGACGTCATCGTTCCTCTACAAGTGCAAATCGGTCCCTTATTTCAGTTAATGCATGATAATGCACGACCGCACACCGCAAGAGTTGTAAGACAGACTCTCGCCGCAGCTAACATCAATGTCCTGCCCTGGCCTGCTCAGTCGCCAGACTTGAAACCGATTGAGCATGCATGGGATATGCTACAGAGAAGAGCTCTGCCGAATATGGAGGGTATCCAGTCGCAAGAAGACCTTTTTTTGTTGTTGCAACGAACATGGGCGGCCATTCCACAGCGTGATTTGGATGAACTCATTTTGAGTATGCCAAACCGATGTTCTTGTGTTGTTAGTGTTCGCGGTAGAAACACGGATTATTAATTGTTTAAGTTACCCAATAAAATTTTAAAGAAAACTGTTATTTCAGTCTTTTTTTCGAACTTTTGTGTTAGTGGTTCAAATGTCAAAAATCCCTTTATTAGGAAAATGGCAAATTTCTTTATTAATGCAAAGGTGACTTGGTTTATCGTTACTGTGACAAACGAAAACACTTTATTCGATGAATCCTTAAAGAAAATTTTAATTAATATCAATCAGGAGAAAAGTTATTGCAAAAATATATGTTGATCCCTAGACACTTTTGATGTGTGTATCTATAAAACGAGAGAACAGATCCATTATTATCTATGATTTATAGTAACGGGTGCCACAGTTCGTACATTGAGCTCTATAAAAATGATATAAAATCATAGTAATGACTCTATTTGTCACCGCTTTATCGTTATCTTAAAGATATTTGTTATTTTACGACGGAAGAACGTTTTACACATGAAATTAGTTATTGTATTTTTATTCTTGTAATTAATACACATATATCTATAATGTATCTAAAACTACTGATCTGTATCATTAAACATCAAAATTAAATACAAATAACTTACCCATACTAATCTTTACTATATATATTATTATAAAGCGGAAAAGTTTGTTTGGTTCGAATTGAAAAATATTTTTTGTGCTGAATAGTCTTTTTTACGAGGAATACTACGTGTGGTGACGTCGCTCAGCTGTGACGCCGCGGTGGCGATTGTCGTTGGTGTCGCGACTGCACTCAGCTATGGCGTCGGTACTTCGCTCAGCTATGGCGTAGCAACGCCGCCCAGCGTTGACGTCACCACGCTGCTCTGCATTGATGTCGTAAACACATTTGCTGGACAAACCACATTTGACTGGCATCGCCACCAAAACCATGGCAGATTTTTATCCATACATCTAGACTTAGTATAACCCTTTTTTATTGAAATTCTAACTTACAGACGCTTAACCATCGCCAGTGGTCTTCAATCTTCTTCTAGAAAGTGAGGGAATCAGAAGAACATAACATAACAGCACATTCCTTTTCTGCTTGAAAATTATGCTTATTTACCTATATCCTGAGAACTACCAGTACGTATTATCTTAAATAAGATTTTTCTAACTGGTTCAAGGTCCTTCTATTCCATTAATCATTAAGACCAGTCTCTGCTCAATTTTCCAGCAGCCTGCCTCAACACCCATTTGACTTGTAAGTCAGTTCGTTAGGCGCTGAAGCACCGAAGCGTGCTGTGTACGTGATCAATTGAATGCGTGTTCCACTGAATAACTCAGAACATATTATATGACAGTGTTTTTATTGTTTTAACTAGTTGTGGCCTGCGGTTTCACCCGCGTAGGTGGGTCCCGTTCCTTTTAACATGTGGTGTATCACAGACTTAATATGTCTCTTTCTCCCTCTCACTTTTCGTAATATGAGAATAAAATACTATAAAGGTTTTTTTATATTATTTTTTATATAAATCGTGTCTTGAGAGTGAATAACACAAAAAAAAAAGAAATATTTAATTTGGTTTAGTTTCGATTCATTTTTATTAATGTTGGTGAAATAACATATTTATAAAGCTACTAGCAGCAACCAACGTCTGGGGTTGTATAAATTGACCTACGTGGTTTTGTGCTTGAAACAACAGTTCAGTCATTTTTGGTAAACCAAATTTCTTGCATAAAATGTAAAAGAGATTCTTCCCCCAATCTTGAGAAGAAATGACAACACACTAAATGTGAACAAGACTAAATAAATCCTGTCTATATTAACATAAGTACTGATATATAATACGCAAAAACTTGGGTCAAACGTAAGATATATTTAATTTATAAACATTTTAAACCTCTGTTTACATGAGACTTCTTTAAGAATTCCAGGCTATATTAAAAAGCAAAAAAAGAACGTTTTGCAGCCTTTGGCCACTTTTAACACAAAAATATCATTTCTTTAACCAGTAAAGTTTAATTCAGGATTTTATTGCAAGGTAAAATATTGTAAATTTACGATTCAATGAAATATTAAATGTTAAGCAGTATGCATAATTCCTAGTCAATTTAGTATTCATAAACAACATTTCTCCCGGTTATTTTGGCATCTTAACGCCATCTGAGTATTATAAATTATTTAATTATTTTTAGGCTAATTTTCTCTTCAAAACTGAGAGAATAGGATTCCAAGAAATAGGTTACAATTACATAACTTTGTTCTAAGTATTAGTCTTGATCTTATTATCACAATATATAATATGTGGTATATCTGAATAAGTAATGGTATCTTATTAATCACACGCTTAAAATAATTCAGTATTTCACTTCGCATTATTTTTAAGCACCAACAAAAATAAGGCTTGGATCCAGTATTACCTAATTATGTATGTGGATGTCCGTTTACCGTAGCTCCTAACCGAATGGTCCAATTTTGACGTAATTCGTTTATGTATCACATCTGATAGAATCTTGATGGTTCACATCTTTAGTATTATGGATATATTACTAGATACGATCTAGATTCGAGTTACGAAGGTTTCAATGAGAAAAGCACATAAACAATTTAATCAATATTCCCAATATCATTTAGTTCTGATTTTTGCTAATATATGCTAACAGAGAATCAGTTATTTATTGCCCAAGGATTATCTTGAATCCGGACACTGAATAGGGATTAACTCCAGCGAACGGTTGCTAACGAACCCGACAGTGTACAGCGAACAACTTATTTAGGGAATGGCTTTAAAATACGCGAAGTGGTTTAAAAGAAGTTAAAGCAAGTTCCCTATTTAAAAATGAATGACTCTAGATCCTGTTTTGTTTATTACTCAATTTCGCGTCGATCAATGGCAAAGTTAGATTTTTTCGGACCTGTACTTAGCCACGCAGACAGCTTTGTCAGTGGAGTTATGCAGGTCCTCGCTTGTACAAGTGGTAGGATACGCTGGGCCGCTCATCAAGTGACTCATGGCTTGGGGAGAGAAATCACACTCACAAGGCTCGTCTCTGCTGTCATTATTCCAATTTCATGTCGAAAACAAGTTACTAACTGTAACTGATCTTTTATATTACAATTCCACGTACGATAGTATTACCAAGCTAAGTGACTAGTTAATTTTGGCGATCTAATGCAAACCCTTTTTTTTCTTAACTTTTTTAAGAGTACAACACAGTGTTTACTAGTAAGTAGATAGCTCATATTGAAAATTCTTTTGCACAATATTTATTTTAAATAAACTATTCAAGTAAAAACTGTTCCTTCTCTTCACGAGAAGAGGCCTGTGCCCAACAGCGGGAAATCTATAGAACGGTATTATAATAAATACAGATATGTTTCAAAAACTATAAAATAAAACGAGACAGTTAAAACGCAATAAACATTAACTATACGAAATGTTTTAAAGGGAAATAAAACACAAGAAAATAAATTTACACTAACATAAATTAACTGAGTATCAGTTGCAAAGGTCTTCGTGTTTCAGGTTTAACTTCGTCCAGATAAAAGTAATACTCGTGAAACACAATGAACGAGAAATAAATTTTAACCTTGTATGTACTATCAAGTAGACCAATAATAAAGTTTAAAGTCGCGCTCACCGCAGTTGGTCCGTGGATGGGTGACCATTTGCAAAACATATTACAAACCCTTCGTGCCCGGAAACCACGTTAAGCCTATTGTCATACAGTGATCTTCGACAGTCGTAATTCTGACAGCCAATCTTACTATGGGATAGGTACCTACTGTATTACCTATCAATGAGTTGTGGAGGTCAAATTATAGGCAGTCGCTCCATGTCAAATACGGTATTCAGCTAAATCAGGTAGGACTGGAAGCCAACCCCAATATAGCTTGGGAAAAGGCTAAGACCAAGTAGACTGTTTGTGAGATCAAAAAGCTCAATATAGAAATATGTGTCACACTTAATTTTCATACTTGGTTAATAAATGCAAACTTTCCAGCAATACAGGAACTATTCTACTAACTAGAATTTTACTTATTAGAATATTTATTATTAAAGTGTCTCTATAGAGGTTTTTATAATGTTTTTGTAACTATGTATTGTTTAATGTGTTCTAATAAAGAGAGAAAAAAATATATGCAAGACTGCAAAATTTTCCACCATATCCCTTCAATATCGGAATGACGAGAAATTGCGAATGTGTGCGTGGACAACGAGTTATTGTAGAGAAAACTCTAGATACACAGGCTAGGACAAGTCACGGCCAAAACTATTTTTAAAGACACAGGTGGTGACAGTTTTGAAACGATATTTTTTTCGCAAATTCAACTTTTTCCACTTAGAATAAAGTTGTGTTTGCGACATGAGAATTTTAAAACGACTTAATTTCTGTGGTATTTTTGGGAAAGCATTTTAAAATCAGACCATTGGTTTTTTTTTTTCATATTATTGAGTGCGCGACATTATATCAAATTATTCTTTCATTATATTTATTTAGTTCGATTTTTCTCAGTATTCTAGAGTATTGTATAATCAATAACGCTAATGACAGAGTTAAAGATTTACTTACATATCAAAATGTTTTTATTTCAAGTGAATCTTTTGACACTTTAGAAATGGCGGTTACATAGCTACGTACTTTACTTATTTGTTTACCTACAAATTCTCCTTAAATATAAAAAATGAGGTATATGTTAGGCAAAATACAATCCTCCAACTATTCGAAGTAGACCTAGGCACTGATTATCCACTGTTATTGTTGTTGACCAGACAATGTCTACATAACGATATAAGCTGTGCCTCATGTGACAGAATAAGACAGAGGTACAAACAAAGAAGGAAAAAGGTTTATGAAAAGACATTTCCATCAAATTATTAGGTTGTCGCTTAAATAAGCCTTCATTTTCTCATATTCGTTAGTCCCTCTATCGATTTGACATTCATTGTGTCTCCCCTGTAATTTGCAGACGTCTGCAAAGGCTGTATAATTACAAGCTACTAGTGTTTTGCCACGGATATTTTTGCCTATGTACAATTTCTTAAACAAAGGAATAGATGGGAAAGTGTATATAGGAATAATAATGTTTTAATTTCTATTTTTATGACTCGTATACACGAAACACCTGCGTCCTGCATGTTACATCTCCATCACTGAACAATAAAGTATATCGGTAACTGAAAGAATAAAAATAAATATATTTTTATTTCAAGTAAAATAATCTCCAGACCGAATTTCGGCCTCGGCGGCCAACCTCAAGTGAGATCAGCCATGTACGCAGGAGATATTATAATGCACAAGTATGTGCGCAAACACAGGTGCGCTCTCTGTTCCTTCACTCTCATAGTCCGATGGAATGGTTGACCGACACGACCGGAGAGGGATATGGCGCAGGACCAACGGCTTTTTCGTGCTTTCCGAACACCGCCACACTTCCTGACTCCGAGCGGTACTGAGAATTCCTAAACTCGTTAAATATTTTTCGCCCGACCCGGGAATCGAACCCGAGACCCCGTACACGGCAGTTGCGCTTGCGACCACTAGACCAACGAGGCAGTCAAGTAGGCCTGTTATAGGCACTTTCTAGAATATAAATGAATAGTTGCTACTCGTCATCGTGGCATCCACTAATTTTTTCCTCATATCATCTTTAACACAATCCATTTATCTAACATATGAATTAATCTAAGTTTGATTTATTTTATTTAAGTAGGTAGATACTAATTCGACAACCGGGAATAAATGTCTATTCGTTACAAGAAAACTAAGGAGCGGAAACTTTCAGTTGACTCAAATCTATTTTCGTCCAAAACTACTTGATAACACAAATATCTTAATCGCATGTTACACAGAAATCTCATTTACGAAATAAATTGAGTTCCCATTTATTGGATTCTTTTCGTAATCAAGCAATACATTATTACTATTGAAGCCTTATTTTGGTGTGATTCGACACGCACCATGCCCGTTGAATTATTTGTTAGCTGCTAGTCGATTAAAAATAATGTAAGTAGGTATATTGAAAAAGAAAGTCGCTATACAGGATTATTTTTTATGGAGTGCGTATATTCAACGAGGTAATCAGGTGCATAAAACTGAACAACTATTCCCAGGGAACGAAGAACGAAATCTTAAAATGGAAAATGAACCTTCAAACAAAGTGACAGGTCACGTGACTTATGTTTGTATGAAAAGATGATTTTTAATTTTACGATTTCGACCTATGGTCCTTGAGAAAAGTTGTTCAGTTTTATGCACCCTATTACCTCGTTGAATAAACACACTCCTTTTAAATTAATCCTGTATATTTACTTTGCATAACCATTGCGGATAGGTATAATTCGCAATGGTTTTGATAAATGACGCATACGACAGACAAAAAACAATGGGTTGCACTACGGGAGTGCTGTCAGTGAAAACTAGCAAATACTTCTAATTTGGCTCTTATTTGAGTGATGTAACTATATCTCGGGCGCCCTTCCTCTCCTTCCTCTATCATTAATGTTTTAATATTCCAAGAAATTCCCTTGCTTAAAAGCATCTCTATTACACAGCGATAAGTAACGAAACAAAGTAACACTACTTCAGATAATCTGATACGAAAAACGGACGGAACAGATATCTTGAAAACGCTACCACTCCATTCTACCCACATAACTCGTTCAAGACAACTTAATACATTTAACACAAAGAGAAACAGTTTTTATTTTACTTTTTTGCTCCACAACACATACTGACAGACTACAATAAATCTAGCCTCATTGTTCCGTTTCTGTGCAATTACAATATATCTAGTAATATCCACTTCTACCGGAACTTTGGCGTGACTACACAAACGGAAAACGCAAACTGAATCGCCGACGCCCGCTCAACGACCAACTTAATGGCCCAACACCTATTGTGTGATACAACATTCAATTTTGAACTCTAAACTTTTGCGATTACGGTGCAGTTTTAGTAATCAGTTTGAGTGCATCAAAGACTGTGTACATTGATAAATACATAGCGTTTAGATAAGGTATTTTAAAAAGAGGTTTCTTTTGTATACGATGATGAAAAATGCTGCGGTGTTCAAAGGTTGCTCTGTTTTAAGGGGTGTTTTAATTGGGATACCGATTGTACGCTTAAAGGGGTAGACATATTGTGGAAGGTTAATCTTTTTTTTTACTGGTGTTGAAAAAGTCGTGTAATATTACTTTAAAGTTCTAAGGGTTGTTAGGGTCACTTTATACTTTCTAGGTAACGTGTTGTGAGCCCGGCTGATTTTTTTATAAAACCTTGTTTTATATCTATTCTCTTTTCCTTTTGTCCGCAGTTTTGACGTCAGAGGTCGCAGTTTCAACAAGGCGCTTCATTGGTCGGATCCTCTAGCGTTCGGCCGCAGAGCATACTTCGTGACGATGTCCCGACCCTCAGCACTCACAGTGGATGCTGTTCAGCTTGACGACGAGGGCATCTACAGATGTAGGGTCGACTTCAAGAATTCGCCAACAAGGAACTTTCAAATAAAGCTTAATGTTGTTGGTAAGTCTGGTCCTGAAGTTACAACCTGTGCACAATAAGTTCAGACCCGAGCGTGGTGACGTCATAATCGAGTTCTCGTACAGCACACCAATCACACGGCGTCATAGTGGAAGCACGGGCGTAGCGCGGGGAGACACATTCCACGTAGGTTTCAACTTATTGCGCATGGGTAGTACTTACAAATTATAGTTTTTAAGACTGTACTAATAAGTAGCTAACAAAAAAAATAATTAAATAAACAAAGTCGGGTTTGTTACAACACTAACGTTACGTTGATGACCTCCGTAGTCGAGTGGCGTACACACCAGTTTAATTTAATTTAATTTAAATTATAACGCGAGTGTACGTGGTTCGATTTTCTTGACCCTTGATTCATTGGATTCGTTTCGGTCCCGAATAGTAGAAATAATATTAAATACAAGAGAAAATTGACTAAACTAAACGTAACGTTGTTTTAAAGAACAAATAAACAGTACGTTTATCTTCAACAGTTCCACCACACCAGTTGCTGTTGTATGACGAAGCAGGTCGTGACGTAGCCGGCGTTGTCGGACCCCTAGAGGAAGGAGGAAACTTCACGCTGCTCTGCGAGTTAAGAGGAGGTAAGCTGAACATTTACTCATTCACTTAATACTCCTGTACAGATAATGGGATAGGGCAAGGTCCACCCAGTGCACCAAAGAACCATCCAAAATATATTACAGCAAATTGTAATCGTCTTAACGCTTGGTTTCTGTTAAAGTGAGAAGTAGTTTCTATTTTAGTTCTTCATATTTTTTATATCTTACAAATAGGTATTATTCTGAAAAACCAAGCATTAGCAAAATAGTAAGATTTCACAGCGTAAATTTTACGATTGATACCGTCAAATTGAGGGCTTCTTATTCCTAAAAGCCTTTCAGGAAATACAGAGCCAATACACACATATAATTTTAAACCTACCTTTACTAAATTACTCAAACACTGGATTCCTCTTAGCAAGTCAAACTAGATACCTAAAGTCAAATAGAGGATTTCAAATTCGATAGCTACTGTTGTTTCCTTTTTCGAAAATCCAAACCCTTTCTTCTTTTTTTCTTTGGAATTATAACTTAGGTACTCTATCATATAAGCTAAGTTCCACGACAATCGGTTCCTCAGTTTATCCGTGAAAATGAGAAAAAATATTATCACATTGAAAATTAGTCTGGTGCAAGCAGAAAATTGAGGTTTCCATAATAAATTCTAATGTGCTCCGTTGCAACATTTGATGCAACCAGGATTGACTGCAGTGCAGATGTTTTCTGTGCCAACCACGGCTGGCATTGAGATAATAAGCTAACCAGTAAGCGACGGAGATAGATGATGCATTTGAATGTTCAACAAATAACAAATAGTCTTGTGGCATCGTTTTGTATCTCATTGCGAGAAATGTACCGGCTAGCGACGGTTATTTTAACCGGTATAAAGTTCGTATTACATTATATGTACGAATGTAAATATTATAGCTAAAACTAACTCATAGACTACTCACAATTAAACAGATGATTAAGAAAATATGGACGACGGTGTTTTTAAAATTGGAAGTCAGTTAGTATGCCTGTTAACCCACCTGGTAAGCTAATTATATGCTTGTGATACGAATGGATTCACGTCGGTAGTGCAATGGGTGGGATTCTAACCCGTGACTACATGATCGCAAGTCCGATTCCCTGGCCATTAGGCTATAATGGTTTTGGCCCAAGATACTTTCATGTTCGTGAACTTGGCAGATCATTGTCTAGCAGATCAAAAATAAATGTGAGTTCTTATCGCATGCAGTAGAGTTCTACAGTTCCTGATACTTTTTAGAAATAGTTCTGGCCTATTAACCGCAAAAACCGTGATTGACAAAATGATCTGCTAGGTTCCCGTAGCAGATCATTTTGCAGCAAATCAAAATTGAAGTGAGTTCTTATTAGATACGAATGAGTTCTACAGTTCCTGATACTTTTCAGGAATAGTTCTGACCTTATTTTCGAGAATCAGCCAATCATGTAAAAAAGTTTAAAAAATGAAAAAATATCATTTTTATTGTTTCAAACAAGTTTTGAGTGGCTAGACTTTCACGATTCTTGAGATTTTGTCGGATTTGAACCAGCACTATAATCTAGAACTCTTTTCAAGACGAGAACTCACCTCCGAATACAAACAGAGCATGGTAGAACAGTCAAAATGTTGAAAAATAACAATTAAATTATTTTCTAGCTTCAAATAATTGGGAAAGGCTAGAACTCTTTTGTTCTAGATAGACCCGTGTTAGCACTATAATTTAAAACCCTTTTTGAGGCCAGAACTCACGTAAAAGTGCCAGCAGAGCATGGTAGAACAGTCAAAAAGTTGAAAAATGCCAATTAAATTATTTTCTTGCTTCAAATAATTGGGAAAGGCTAAAACTCTTTTGTTCTAGATAGAACCATATAAGCACTATAATTTAAAACCCTTCACAGTACGAGAACTCACATAAAAGTGCCAGCAGAGCATGGTAGAACAGTCAAAAAGTTGAAAAATTACAATTAAATTATTTTCTAGCTTCAAATATTTGGGAAAGTCTAGAACTCTTTTGTTCTAGTTAGACCCGTGTTAGCACTATAATTTAAAACCCTTTTTGAGGCCAGAACTCACGTAAAAGTGCCAGCAGAGCATGGTAGAACAGTCAAAAAGTTAAAAATGCCAATTAAATTATTTTCTTGCTTCAAATAATTGGGAAAGGCTAGAACTCTTTTGTTCTAGTTAGACCCGTGTTAGCACTATAATTTAAACCCCTTTTCGAGGCCAGAACTCACGTAAAAGTGCCAGCAGAGCATGGTAGAACAGTCAAAAAGCTGAAAAATTACAATTAAATTATTTTCTAGCTTCAAATATTTGGGAAAGGCTAGAACTCTCTTGTTCTAGATAGACCCGTATAAGCACTATAATTAAAAACCCTTTTCGAGGCCAGAACTCACATAAAAGTGCCAGCAGATCATGGTAGAAAAATCAAAAAGTTGAAAAATGACAATTAAATTATTTTTTAGCTTCAAATATTTGGGAAAGGCTAGAACTCTTTTGTTCTAGATAGAACCATATAAGCACTATAATTTAAAACCCTGCACAGTACGAGAACTCACATAAAAGTGCCAGCAGAGCATGGTAGAACAGTCATAATGTTGAAAAATGACAATTAAATTATTTTCTAGCTTCAAATATTTGGAGAGGCTAGAACTCTTTTGTTCTTAATAGAGCCGTGTTAGCACTATAATTTAAAACCATGTTCGAGTCGAGAACTCACGTAAAAGTGCCAGCAGAGCATGGTAGAACAGTCAAAAAGTTGAAAAATGCCAATTAAATTATTTTCTTGCTTCAAATAATTGGGAAAGGCTAGAACTCTTTTGTTCTAGATAGAACCATATAAGCACTATAATTTAAAACCCTGCACAGTACGAGAACTCACATAAAAGTGCCAGCAGAGCATGGTAGAAAAATCAAAAAGTTGAAAAATTACAATTAAATTATTTTCTAGCTTCAAATATTTGGGAAAGGCTAGAATCTTTTGTTCTAGTTAGACTCGTGTTAGCACTATAATTTAAAACCCTTTTTGAGGCCAGAACTCACGTAAAAGTGCCAGCAGAGCATGGTAGAACAGTCAAAAAGTTGAAAAATGCCAATTAAATTATTTTCTTGCTTCAAATAATTGGGAAAGGCTAGAACTCTTTTGTTCTAGTTAGACCCGTGTTAGCACTATAATTTAAACCCCTTTTCGAGGCCAGAACTCACGTAAAAGTGCCAGCAGAGCATGGTAGAACAGTCAAAAAGCTGAAAAATTACAATTAAATTATTTTCTAGCTTCAAATATTTGGGAAAGGCTAGAACTCTCTTGTTCTAGATAGACTCGTGTTAGCACTATAATTAAAAACCCTTTTCGAGGCCAGAACTCTCATAAAAGTGCCAGCAGAGCATGGTAGAAAAATCAAAAAGTTGAAAAATGACAATTAAATTATTTTTTAGCTTCAAATATTTGGGAAAGGCTAGAACTCTTTTGTTCTAGATAGAACCATATAAGCACTATAATTTAAAACCCTGCACAATACGAGAACTCACATAAAAGTGCCAGCAGAGCATGGTAGAAAAATTAAAAAGTTGAAAAATGAAAATATTTTATTTCCTTGCTTCAAATAATTGGGAAAGGCTAGAACTCTTTTGTTCCAGATAGACCCGTGTTAGCACTATAATTTAAAACCCTTTTCGAGGCCAGAACTCACGTAAAAGTGCCAGCAGAGCATGGTAGAACAGTCAAAAAGTTGAAAAATTACAATTAAATTATTTTCTAGCTTCAAATATTTGGGAAAGGCTAGAACTCTCTTGTTCTAGATAGATCCGTGTTAGCACTATAATTTAAACCCCTTTTTGAGTCCAGAACTTACATAAAAGTGCCAGCAGAGCATGGTAGAAAAATCAAAAAGTTGAAAAATGACAATTAAATTATTTTATAGCTTCAAATATTTGGGAAAGGCTAGAACTCTTTTGTTCTAGATAGAACCATATAAGCACTATAATTAAAAAACCCTGCACAATACGAGAACTCACATAAAAGTGCCAGCAGAGCATGGTAGAAAAATAAAAAAGTTGAAAAATGAAAATATTTTATTTCCTTGCTTCAAATAATTGGGAAAGGCTAGAACTCTTTTGTTCTAGATAGACCCGTGTTAGCACTATAATTTAAAACCCTTTTCGAGGCCAGAACTCACGTAAAAGTGCCAGCAGAGCATGGTAGAACAGTCAAAAAGTTGAAAAATTACAATTAAATTATTTTCTAGCTTCAAATATTTGGGAAAGGCTAGAACTCTTTTGTTATAGATAGACCCGTGTTAGCACTATAATTAAAAACCCTTTTCGAGGCCAGAACTCACATAAAAGTGCCAGCAGAGCATGGTAGAGAAATCAAAAAGTTGAAAAATGACAATTAAATTATTTTCTAGCTTCAAATATTTGGAGAGGCTAGAACTCTTTTGTTCTTAATAGAACCGTGTTAGCACTATAATTTAAACCCCTTTTCGAGGCCAGAACTCACGTAAAAGTGCCAGCAGAGCATGGTAGAACAGTCAAAAAGTTGAAAAATGCCAATTAAATTATTTTCTTGCTTCAAATAATTGGGAAAGGCTAGAACTCTTTTGTTCTAGATAGAACCATATAAGCACTATAATTTAAAACCCTGTACAGTACGAGAACTCACATAAAAGTGCCAGCAGAGCATGGTAGAACAGTCAAAAAGTTGAAAAATGCCAATTAAATTATTTTCTTGCTTCAAATAATTGGCAAAGGCTAGAACTCTTTTGTTCTAGTTAGACCCGTGTTAGCACTATAATTTAAACCCCTTTTCGAGGCCAGAACTCATGTAAAAGTGCCAGCAGAGCATGGTAGAACAGTCTCAAAGTTGAAAAATGCCAATTAAATTATTTTCTTGCTTCAAATAATTGGGAAAGGCTAAAACTCTTTTGTTCTAGATAGAACCATATAAGCACTATAATTTAAAACCCTTCACAGTACGAGAACTCACATAAAAGTGCCAGCAGAGCATGGTAGAAAAATCAAAAAGTTGAAAAATGACAATTAAATTATTTTTTAGCTTCAAATATTTGGGAAAGGCTAGAACTCTTTTGGTCTAGATAGAACCATATAAGCACTATAATTTAAAACCCTGTACAGTACGAGAACTCACATAAAAGTGCCAGCAGAGCATGGTAGAAAAATAAAAAAGTTGAAAAATGAAAATATTTTATTTCCTTGCTTCAAAGAATTGGGAAAGGCTAGAACTCTTTTGTTCTAGATAGACCCGTGTTAGCACTATAATTTAAAACTCTTTTCGAGGCCAGAACTCACGTAAAAGTGCCAGCAGAGCATGGTAGAACAGTCAAAAAGTTGAAAAATTACAATTAAATTATTTTCTAGCTTCAAATATTTGGGAAAGGCTAGAACTCTTTTGTTATAGATAGACCCGTGTTAGCACTATAATTAAAAACCCTTTTCGAGGCCAGAACTCACATAAAAGTGCCAGCAGAGCATGGTAGAGAAATCAAAAAGTTGAAAAATGACAATTAAATTATTTTCTAGCTTCAAATATTTGGAGAGGCTAGAACTCATTTGTTCTTAATAGAGCCGTGTTAGCACTATAATTTAAACCCCTTTTCGAGGCCAGAACTCACGTAAAAGTGCCAGCAGAGCATGGTAGAACAGTCAAAAAGTTGAAAAATGCCAATTAAATTATTTTCTTGCTTCAAATAATTGGGAAAGGCTAGAACTCTTTTGTTCTAGATAGAACCATATAAGCACTATAATTTAAAACCCTGTACACTCACATAAAAGTGCCAGCAGAGCATGGTAGAACAGTCAAAAAGTTGAAAAATGCCAATTAAATTATTTTCTTGCTTCAAATAATTGGCAAAGGCTAGAACTCTTTTGTTCTAGTTAGACCCGTGTTAGCACTATAATTTAAACCCCTTTTCGAGGCCAGAACTCACGTAAAAGTGCCAGCAGAGCATGGTAGAACAGTCAAAAAGCTGAAAAATTACAATTAAATTATTTTCTAGCTTCAAATATTTGGGAAAGGCTAGAACTTTCTTGTTCTAGATAGAACCATATAAGCACTATAATTTAAAACCCTGCACAATACGAGAACTCACATAAAAGTGCCAGCAGAGCATGGTAGAAAAATTAAAAAGTTGAAAAATGAAAATATTTTATTTCCTTGCTTCAAATAATTGGGAAAGGCTAGAACTCTTTTGTTCTAGATAGACCCGTGTTAGCACTATAATTTAAAACCCTTTTCGAGGCCAGAACTCACGTAAAAGTGCCAGCAGAGCATGGTAGAACAGTCAAAAAGTTGAAAAATTACAATTAAATTATTTTCTAGCTTCAAATATTTGGGAAAGGCTAGAACTCTCTTGTTCTAGATAGACCCGTGTTAGCACTATAATTAAAAACCCTTTTCGAGGCCAGAACTCACATAAAAGTGCCAGCAGAGCATGGTAGAGAAATCAAAAAGTTGAAAAATGACAATTAAATTATTTTCTAGCTTCAAATATTTGGAGAGGCTAGAACTCTTTTGTTCTTAATAGAGCCGTGTTAGCACTATAATTTAAACCCCTTTTCGAGGCCAGAACTCACGTAAAAGTGCCAGCAGAGCATGGTAGAACAGTCAAAAAGTTGAAAAATGCCAATTAAATTATTTTCTTGCTTCAAATAATTGGGAAAGGCTAGAACTCTTTTGTTCTAGATAGAACCATATAAGCACTATAATTTAAAACCCTGCACAATACGAGAACTCACATAAAAATGCCAGCAGAGCATGGTAGAAAAATCAAAAAGTTGAAAAATAACAATTCAATTATTTTCTAGCTTCAAATATTTGGGAAAGGCTAGAACTCTCTAGTTCTAGATAGAACCATATAAGCACTATAATTTAAAACCCTGCACAGTACGAGAACTCACATAAAAGTGCCAGCAGAGCATGGTAGAGAAATCAAAAAGTTGAAAAATGACAATTAAATTATTTTCTAGCTTCAAATATTTGGAGAGGCTAGAACTCTTTTGTTCTTAATAGAGCCGTGTTAGCACTATAATTTAAAACCATGTTCGAGTCGAGAACTCACGTAAAAGTGCCAGCAGAGCATGGTAGAAAAATCAAAAAGTTGAAAATTTACAATTAAATTATTTTCTTGCTTCAAATAATTGGCAAAGGCTAGAACTCTTTTGTTCTAGATAGACCCGTATAAGCACTATAATTTAAAACCCTGCACAATACGAGAACTCAAATAAAAATGCCAGCAGAGCATGGTAGAACAGTCAAAAAGTTGAAAAATGACAATTAAATTATTTTCTAGCTTCAAATATTTGGGAAAGGCTAGAACTCTTTTGTTCTAGATAGACCCGTGTTAGCACTATAATTTAAAACCCTTTTCGAGGCCAGAACTCACATAAAAGTGCCAGCAGAGCATGGTAGAAAAATCAAAAAGTTGAAAAATTACAATTAACTTATTTTCTAGCTTCAAATATTTGGGAAAGGCTAGAACTCTTTTGTTCTTGATAGAGTCGTGTTAGCACTATAATTTAAAACCATGTTCGAGTCGAGAACTCACATAAAAGTGCCAGCAGAGCATGGTAGAACATTTTTTTCAACTTTTTGACTGTTCTACCATGCTCTGCTGGCACTTTTATGTGAGTTCTGGCCTCGAAAAGGGTTTTAAATTATAGTGCTAACACGGGTCTATCTAGAACAAAAGAGTTCTAGCCTTTCCCAAATATTTGAAGCTAGAAAATAATTTAATTGTCATTTTTCAACTTTTTGACTGTTCTACCATGCTCTGCTGGCATTTTTATTTGAGTTCTCGTATTGTGCAGGGTTTTAAATTATAGTGCTTATACGGGTCTATCTAGAACAAAAGAGTTCTAGCCTTTGCCAATTATTTGAAGCAAGAAAATAATTTAATTGTAAATTTTCAACTTTTTGATTTTTCTACCATGCTCTGCTGGCACTTTTACGTGAGTTCTCGACTCGAACATGGTTTTAAATTATAGTGCTAACACGGCTCTATTAAGAACAAAAGAGTTCTAGCCTCTCCAAATATTTGAAGCTAGAAAATAATTTAATTGTCATTTTTCAACTTTTTGATTTCTCTACCATGCTCTGCTGGCACTTTTATGTGAGTTCTCGTACTGTGCAGGGTTTTAAATTATAGTGCTTATATGGTTCTATCTAGAACAAAAGAGTTCTAGCCTTTCCCAAATATTTGAAGCTATAAAATAATTTAATTGTCATTTTTCAACTTTTTGATTTTTCTACCATGCTCTGCTGGCACTTTTATGTGAGTTCTGGCCTCAAAAAGGGGTTTAAATTATAGTGCTAATACGGGTCTATCTAGAACTAGAGAGTTCTAGCCTTTCCCAAATATTTGAAGCTAGAAAATAACTTAATTGTAATTTTTCAACTTTTTGACTGTTCTACCATGCTCTGCTGGCACTTTTACGTGAGTTCTGGCCTCAAAAAGGGTTTTGAATTATAGTGCTAACACGGGTCTAACTAGAACAAAAGATTCTAGCCTTTCCCAAAATTTGAAGCTAGAAAATAATTTAATTGTAATTTTTCAACTTTTTGATTTTTCTACCATGCTCTGCTGGCACTTTTATGTGAGTTCTCGTACTGTGCAGGGTTTTAAATTATAGTGCTTATATGGTTCTATCTAGAACAAAAGAGTTCTAGCCTTTCCCAATTATTTGAAGCAAGAAAATAATTTAATTGGCATTTTTCAACTTTTTGACTGTTCTACCATGCTCTGCTGGCACTTTTACGTGAGTTCTCGACTCGAACATGGTTTTAAATTATAGTGCTAACACGGCTCTATTAAGAACAAAAGAGTTCTAGCCTCTCCAAATATTTGAAGCTAGAAAATAATTTAATTGTCATTTTTCAACATTTTGACTGTTCTACCATGCTCTGCTGGCACTTTTATGTGAGTTCTCGTACTGTGCAGGGTTTTAAATTATAGTGCTTATATGGTTCTATCTAGAACAAAAGAGTTCTAGCCTTTCCCAAATATTTGAAGCTAAAAAATAATTTAATTGTCATTTTTCAACTTTTTGATTTTTCTACCATGCTCTGCTGGCACTTTTATGTGAGTTCTGGCCTCGAAAAGGGTTTTTAATTATAGTGCTAACACGGGTCTATCTAGAACAAGAGAGTTCTAGCCTTTCCCAAATATTTGAAGCTAGAAAATAATTTAATTGTAATTTTTCAGCTTTTTGACTGTTCTACCATGCTCTGCTGGCACTTTTACGTGAGTTCTGGCCTCGAAAAGGGTTTTAAATTATAGTGCTAACACGGGTCTAACTAGAACAAAAGAGTTCTAGCCTTTCCCAAATATTTGAAGCTAGAAAATAATTTAATTGTAATTTTTCAACTTTTTGATTTTTCTACCATGCTCTGCTGGCACTTTTATGTGAGTTCTGGCCTCGAAAAGGGTTTTAAATTATAGTGCTAACACGGGTCTATCTAGAACAAAAGAGTTCTAGCCTTTCCCAAATATTTGAAGCTAGAAAATAATTTAATTGTAATTTTTCAAATTTTTGATTTTTCTACCATGCTCTGCTGGCACTTTTATGTGAGTTCTCGTACTGTGCAGGGTTTTTAATTATAGTGCTTATATGGTTCTATCTAGAACAAAAGAGTTCTAGCCTTTCCCAATTATTTGAAGCAAGAAAATAATTTAATTGGCATTTTTCAACTTTTTGACTGTTCTACCATGCTCTGCTGGCACTTTTACGTGAGTTCTGGCCTCAAAAAGGGTTTTTAATTATAGTGCTTATACGGGTCTATCTAGAACAAAAGATTTCTAGCCTTTGCCAATTATTTGAAGCAAGAAAATATTTTTAATTGTAATTTTTCAACTTTTTGACTGTTCTACCATGCTCTGCTGGCACTTTTACGTGAGTTCTGGCCTCAAAAAGGGTTTCAAATTATAGTGCTAACACGGGTCTATCTAGAACAAAAGAGTTCTAGCCTTTCCCAATTATTTGAAGCTAGAAAATAATTTAATTGTTATTTTTCAACATTTTGACTGTTCTACCATGCTCTGTTTGTATTCGGAGGTGAGTTCTCGTCTTGAAAAGAGTTCTAGATTATAGTGCTGGTTCAAATCCGACAAAATCTCAAGAATCGTGAAAGTCTAGCCACTCAAAACTTGTTTGAAACAATAAAAATGATATTTTTTCATTTTTAAACTTTTTTACATGATTGGCTGATTCTCGAAAATAAGGTCAGAACTATTCCTGAAAAGTATCAGGAACTGTAGAACTCATTCGTATCTAATAAGAACTCACTTCAATTTTGATCTGCTGCAAAATGATCTGCTACGGGAAGTTAGCAGATCATTTTGTCAATCACGGTTTTTGCGGTTAATAGGCCAGAACTATTTCTAAAAAGTATCAGGAACTGTAGAACTCTACTGCATGCGATAAGAACTCACATTTATTTTTGATCTGCTAGACAATGATCTGCCAAGTTCACGAACATGATACTTTCAGAAAACAACTTGTGTCTATTGGATCTTGTTATATTACGGCCCACTTGCACATGAAACTTGACTGACAGTTGCTAACATGAGGTGAAATTGACTATTTTGGATAAAAAACTGCCTATTTAATCTAACCTAACTAAATTCACAGTTATTTAAATTAACTCTAGAAAACACAAGTGGTCCTAAAAAATAGATAATAAACAATGCACGTAAATTAAACCAACCAATAACATTCGACGGTAACTCAAACAAAACATTCTGAAGAATAGTTATGACATCGCTCAACAAGACAAGCGAACAAAGAACACACTCTAGCGCGAAATAACCGCAAAAGGGAGAAGAGGGGGCAAGGGGGGGATCGGAAAACACGAACTATTAGTGTTACAAATTACGTTTCTGTTACAAAGCGGGCTGCGCATTTTTCTTGCGAGTCGACGCAACTTTGCCGGGCAATTCAGAACTAACGTAAGTTTTTGCAATCTTCCCTTTTCAAATCGTTTTGACTGGGAGATTGGTTTGCGGATAAAAACTGTTTGCTTGTTACATTTGTTGGTGAATGAGTGATACTGTAACGGTTCTTGAATGAAGTGTTTGTTTTATGTAAATTGAATTTAACAATTGAATTTTAAAGTCCTGGTGGCCTAGCGGTTTAATGACCGGATTCGTATGCATTCGGTTTACGGGTTCGAGCCATGTGACCTTCACCGATTATCAATCATGTCTTAGGATAATTAATAAAGTACTTATAACTGAAAAAATCACTTGGAAAAGGATTGAACCGGCAACCATGTGCAAAAAATCCATTTATTGAACTGCTAGGCTGCCACGGCTTCCACTTCCATGAAATCCTATTTGTTAAGATATTAAATATAAAAATCCATAAGTTCGGAATAAAATAGAACAAACAATATACTTGATAAATTCTTGAGTGATGTATTTATACATTGGCCCACTTCAAACATCTTCACAATACTCACTTATAAATAAAAATGCCATAAAATTGTTTTTCCTTTGTAAATGTTTATAATCAGAACTGTTCCTTTTTGTTTTACAAAGAAAGGTTTGTTTTTTTTCTCACAATCTTAGAAATTGAATACTTTATAGATAACAATTAGTCCAATATCGTGTATCCAACTCAACAGTAAAATGTTGACAAGTATATTTAGCTTAAGACCCTCTAAATCCTTTTAAAAGTATTAAGGACTTTATTTATTGTCTTTGGGCGCTTTCCTTACGGACTGAGAGGTATTAAATATATTTTAACGAAATATTTTTTGAAGATTAGAAATGTATCTACTTAGAAGTATCATGTTAATCATAATAACCATAAACCAACGTAGTGAAATGTATTGGTATGAAAAACTGGTTTCGTTTACTGAAATTACAAATTCAATTCAAGGTTATAACATAATAATTTCGATTCCAAGGTAATAGACTGTCTCATTGCAAGAATGGCCATGCAAATATTTTCAAATAGAGGATAAATTTAGCAAAACAGAAAATATATAATCGTTCAAGTTTATTTTTCTTTCTTGCTTTTCAATTTTTTCACATCTCAAGTACATAAAAAAAAATCGAAGTACATTTTATTCCCCACTGCTGGGCAAAGGCTTACAGTGGTCTCCCAAAAGGACGGTGCACTTACCTATACGTAAAACATTAATTATGCAAACGTTACGTATATGATCAGGTATTACTTAAAAATACACTCTTCTTCTAAAATATTGTTCTTAAATTATGTAACACAAATACGATTACACAAGTATTATTTGTCAAGGACTCAAGCCTTTTTGGTATTCATTGTTCATATCTTACAAGTTTCTTTACAAATTTAATACCAAACAAGATAACAGAAGACACTTCATGACGACGCAAATGAATGCAGTGAATCCACTTTGTATTAAAACTAATATTTATTTGTCGATCATAATATCGAACCTATAAATAGAATAAAGCGGTAGGCTTATTTCTTTGCTTATTTATAGAACGCGCTAACCTGTGGAACTGTCAGTCGGATTGAAAAACATAATAATATTATATACATGTATATATGATAGATTCATAAGAAATTGTTTGGGTTACCTTTAATTTTGAAAAAAATAGTATTCTGCCTAAAACATTTAAATCCATGAGCCTAAAAGACGTGGACAAAGTCAGAAAAATAAACTATGGAGTTTATTTATCTATGGAAATGGAATGGTCTATGGAATTTTGTTGGCCATCCACATAATATAAAAACAGTTTTAACAATTCATATTTTTTGGTTACCAGCATGATCATATTTTTTTGATCATGCATAATAATAATTTTGAGTAATAATTAGGGTCATAGAGATATCACTTTGAGCCTAATACTCAAAATGATCACGTAAAATATATCAATAATAAGCTGAATTTTTAACCAACTGCGCTTAAAGGAGGATTATTTCTTACAGCTTTTTTATTTTTTTCTTAATTCACGTTTTTGATACTTGCCAACACAACCGGTTATTTTTTAATCGTTCTTTTCCCTTTTAAGCTATTTCCTCTTACATGCATATACAATTTCTACACAATATTACCCATACTAGAAAAGCGTCCATTTCAGCATTTTTTAAATAAAATCTTGGATAGGTCGATACACGCGACCGTCGAAGGTTAAAATAAACCGAATTGGCTGTCACCAACATGTCAATCATTCTAATCAGCTTAGCGGAGTAAAAGAAATATGATTTTTCCTTTGAACATTTATTGCAAACTCAATAGAAGAAACCTGAATACATTCAGACATAGAAAATGTTAATTGGTATTTATTTCTTTACAAGAAGCCTTTGCAGCGGAAACCAATCAGAAAAATCTTGAATGTCGACGTATTGCAAATGTAAACATTGCGATTTACAATACGGATTTTTGTTTTGCCATTCCCGGTAATTTATCTCAGTTTTTTTTTCCTATTTATAAATCAATCTAAGATAATATTTAAATGGGCCCGAATCTTAGGGTCTACTTCAGAGGCGCTCCCATATATTTCAGGATTACTTACCCTATCGATTACATTTTTTTATAACTTAATGAATATTAACTGCATTTAAATATTTACAATGTTAACATAAACTAAAACTAAATCATTTATATACACACGAAAAAAAAATTACATTTAATAACTAATTAAAATCCACTGTTACATTAGTAGTAGGTACTGAATCATTTACCGTTGCAATATTACATCAAAGACGGGATCTTAAAACTGCTACTAATTTTAAGTGGAACTTTTGTTTTCTTTTCTTAATGTAAATTTTCCGACCTCCAAAGACTTGCTGAAAAATGTATCATCCAGATTTTGTATCAGTGTCGCGTTTATCTCAAACTTTATTTGGTTAAGATTTCAGGGCGGTTCCTGTACTAAGAAATAAATCTCTGCTTAAAATTTGTTAACAAATTTGTTGAAGTTACACAAGATTGGTTTTATGTAACCGAATACTTTTTGGGGTTAAGATAAGGTTTTTTTGTTTCTAGTTTTGGTGCGTTTTTATATATGATTATTTATAGAATACATGGAAGGATAGAATACATTGTTTTCTATTTTTTGAGGTTTATAAAATAGGCGTGATCATAATTAAAATACCCAAAGACCATCATAATTAAAAGATCAAAGACCATATTGAAAAGATTTACTTTCATCCTTAACAGATCTTGCTGTACAAAATCCCCTCATCTTGCATCAATAAACCTTTCCTTTTCACATATAAATATTTATGTTTCAACTCTTTGTGTAAATAAGCATACATGTAAGTAAAAGCATCCCTATAGAAATATACAGTCGGCTGCCTTTTATATCTTTTCTTATAATTATGATTGCATAATTATAATTCTATGATTCTACCCATTGGGGTAGAATCACAATTATATGTCATTCTAAGATTAATGACCGCAGTACGTAGCTAGAAGAAAGGGTGTACTTTTTTCCATACAAATGCTCTCGACTGTTTTCTCCGTGGTTTATACGTAGAGTTTTATTATACAGTAATATTGATATGAACTAGTTCTATGCCCCTAGTTTTTGTAGAAAAGCTATATTTAAAAGAACTAGAACCTTCCAAAAATGCTTATTTCTGTAGTCTTCTCATTCAGTATATTATCATTTTTCTTTTAACTTTATCCATACTTGAAAGTGTTACTAGTCGAGAGGCAAACGTCGTTTTTACTCGGGATATTTATTCCGATGTACAGTTGTCCTTATCACAAATACATGTTTACAGCGCGACAGCGATTGTTACTTGAAATAATTATTTTTTTAAAGATCCGCTGAATTTCTCTTGAATTAACAAAGAGGTCTAACCTATAGGGTAAGGCTTACAGTGATTAAACCTTAGTATTATAGTAACTGAAAATAAGGATATAGATGAGAAGCCTATGATAATAAATAAGTAGGTCGTTATACCTGCTGAAAATAAATATTTGGGTTTCTGTTTCTTACCTATTTCTATTAAATATTTCTATTAATTAATGTTTTTTTTTAGAATGTAATGTAAGAATTGAAGCATTTACCCGATTACACCGATTTAAAAACATAAGTACTGATAAAATTAAACGACCCTTGTATCTCGACTAATCATAGCAGAATGAAAAAAATATATCATGAGACTATGAGTTAGGTTAAAAATTAAGAAAAAAAATTATAACTGAAAATAAAAAACAATAAAAATGCAGAACAGACATGGGGGTGACTTGAGTACCTCTAAGTTTCTTTATTACTAGATAAGTTTATAAATTGCTAATCCGTACTAGGTATATTGCTTTATCATTTGTTATAATATATCCCGCGGATGCATATTAAGCAGTTATGCACACCTTTGTTTATCAACATTGTGTGCGTCAAACTCTTAGATAGTCTTGTGTTTATTTTACTAACGATGCAACGTCTTCACTTTAGTAATTAATTGAATTTATTAATGATAGTGCCTTTCACAACTTAGTAAGCAGGATCTGAGTTATTGTAAAACTCGGATTTTTTTTAGATGGGAATGAATACCTCTATAGGTAAAAATAAATTCTGTTAAATTGCAAATGCGTTTCCGACTGATGAAGAAAAAGGAAACAGTTACCTTGGTTTATGCTAGTTGGTAGTAGTTCTACAATTTCTCTTTCCCATAGTAAAAAAAATCGAATCCAGGAAAATTTTCATCAAATATCGTTGGTTAAAAAATATGATATATTTATTTATTAATTTATTTTAGAAACTTTAATAATACATTACAATGGTTTTGCCATACACGAAAGCCTCGTAGGGCTTATTTGTGTGCTGGCGAGCCGTAATTATTTAACTTAACGCAACACTAATTAATAACAAGAAAGGATACCTACCTACTTACATTATAAAATACAATACGACACAATACAATATTATAGAATGTAAGTGTTTCTATATGCTTGTATAGAAGCGCTTACACTTGTACTTCATACCTTTTGATTTTTTTTTATTTATAAGCTTATCTATCTACTAATCTATTTGAAAGATTTGTAGCTTCTATCACCAGCATATTAATATGAGATGATGACTAACAGACTTAAATTCTTAAAGAACTTCAGAAAAAAATACTAATACAATATGTAACAAAAGTCAATAAAAATTCTGAGTTTCCTTCGATATTTTCAAATAATTCTGACTTTAAGACCCCAATTGACCGAGAAATCGGTGAACATACATAAAAAAATATACATACATTGAAAACTCCTCCTTATCGGCAGACGGCCAAAAAGTTTTTAAAGTCAGACCAAATCTATCTACTTTGAAGAATGTTTTAACCTTTAACCTTTTTCAGTACCAACCTTCGTCCTGCAGAAGAACAGGCACAGAATTTCATTATTACTAGTCCTTTTTAGTATGTAAAAACGTTCTTTGAAAATATTACACAGCAGAGATAAATCAATGCTGGTCTAACGAATATTCATTAGAGCGATACATAAAGCCAGGATTTTAAACCATCTGTCTGTTTTTCATCTTAATTATCAAGTAAAACTCATTCAGTTTTGCTTTCATTTCGTCGTAATTCAATAAAAGCTTATTAGGTTTGCAGCGGATATTTAAAGCTAGCTACATTTAGAAAATTGTGTTTCAATAACTTGTATTCAGGTAACTTGGATGGAGCAAGCAAATTAAATAAGTAAACCGGGCCGAAAAACAAGCAAGGTTTCCCTGTGGGTGGGGTGCTAGTGACAGAGAATTATGTGTTGATGGAAGGACTATTGAAGTAATATACTGTTTAATTTGTTTTTTTTTTATTCACGAAATAACCTTAAAAAATGTTCCAAATAGAGTACCTAAACCGCAAATTGTTTAACTTAAGTTCTTTTCGAAAACTCTATCGGGTCGAATTGAGGACATTCTTTATTTATAAAAAATCAATTATAAATTGATATTTCTTACGTAAAAAAGGTTTTTTTGAGAAAAATAAAATTTAAAGTTAAATTAGCAAACTATTTTATCCTCAAACCAATCTATTACAAAAAACAACTGGCAACAAAACTGACATTTTATCTCGCTGTCACAGAAACCACACACTAACAATATCTTCTTGAAAAATTGCCGGATGAGACGAGAACGGGCCGTGCAAATGAATATATATGCGGGCAGGCCCAACGGGTGAACAATGTATATCACTTTATGCCATTAAAGTCGGACGTCACAGCTTTTGTGCCACTAATCTGAACAAACGACTTTGAAACTTGATAAAAACTCGGAACGTTTTGATGGAAAGCTTTTTGGAAAGAATGAGTGGTTTTTAATTGCTTGCTGCGTTTTAGCCAGGTGGGAAGTGGAATGTGTTACGTAAGTGTGTTTGTGAATCTGCTATTTTCAGGGAATTTTATACCCAGATAACAGTATAAGTTGCGGTAAGAGTTGCAGAATCTAGAAGCTATCTATAAAACACAATATAAAAATGATGTTTACACATTCATAATGTAACATTTAACAGTTTTTTTCTTCAATCTGTATGTATGGCAAAATGCTTGTCATTTACTAAACTTTATCAATATTGCAAAAACTCTCAAAATCTTCAAAGTATCTATTTCTGAAAAAAAGAAGAAAGCAAACGCAAAAGAGCCTCGGTTTCAAATATAAATAAAAGGATTCAGTTTTCTTGGCCTAGTTCCATTTAGTTTAGCATTACGGCAATGTGTCGATATTTATTGCTCGTTAAAATTTATACAATTTTGCCGTTGCCTTTTTTCGAATACCGAGGCGTGGACTGGCAAATGTTATGACTATGTTTTATCGGATATTCGGGATAGTCTTATATTTTTCTGTTCGTTGAAAGATATTTTGTTATTTGGAGATACATATTTATGTTTATAGTCCTCTACCGCCATATCTTAGAACCTCTTACCGTATAATATATCTTAGAACAATTCACAGGAAAGATACTTATATTCTTATTTCTTAATACATACTTAGTATAGATAAATTACTCCCAGACAAATAACAATCGATCATGCAAAGTATGCAAACATCGTCACACAAAGATTTGTCCAGGGTAGGAATCGAACGGTTTAACAGCCAGGATCACTAACAACTAGACTAACAAGACAGTCAAATAATAATATAATAAACTAAAATTTCATGATAATTACAAGGACAGCAGCAATATCGAGTACCCAAGATATCACAGGTTAACTAATCAACAACTCTGACATTTTAACCTTAAATCAACCAATCCGCCATTTTTAGTTTCAACTGAAGTAAACTATAAAACAATTGCCAGTACCCCACTAGTAATTGCTAAAAACTGCTTTTTAACTTGCTACCGATTTCGTATACAACTTTATATACCGTATTTCTGCGAGACCGTATGTATTATGCAGTCGCATACACTAGTTAGCGAACAAACTTTGTTGAGCTTAAGTTACGCATTCTTAGCAAAAAATCTAGAACTATGTTTTTATTGTAGTAAAACTTATGATTGCGCTGTAACTCGATTCTTTGTTGTCTCCCATTTGTATTCATTTTTTTCCTTTTACCTTAGAATAAGGAGAAGGGTCAGTTTCCTGTTCGTACACTTACAATATTACAAAGAAAAATATGGAAAGATATGAATGAAATTTGACAATGGACTACCGTTGTCAAATTTGACCTTGACTTGATTTGAACATAAGATTTGTGGATAGGGGTATATATTTATAATATATGAATTTACTTTTATAATAACTGAAGAACTTCTTACAAACATACCAGAAAGTTTATAAGAAAAATCTTTTAAACCTATCTGTCAAAAGTGATAATTTTTGTATATTGCGTTATATTGTAAATCTGTATTAGCTCTCTCTAAGTTAGTGATTTTGCTATTGATAATTAATACGAAAAAAGTTAGCAACATTGAAAAAAAATGAATCTGAATGAACAAAGAGCGATATTTATGGGCTGGTCTTATTATAAGACGGAATATAAAAAAAAAAACAATATGAATAGCATGTGTTATTAATATTTAATCATTGTAAAAAAAAAAAAAATAACTGAAGAACTTCTTACAAACATACCAGAAAGTTTATAAGAAAAATCTTAGTAAACCTATCCGTCAAAAGTGATAATTTTTGGATATTGCGTTATATTGTATATCTTTATTAGCTCTCTCTAAGTTAGTAATTTTGCTATTGATAATTAATACGAAAAAAGTTAGCAACATTGAAAAAAAATGAATCTGAATGAACAAAGAGCGATATTTATGGGCTGGTCTTATTATAAGACGGAATATAAAAAAAAAAACAATATGAATAGCATGTGTTATTAATATTTAATCATTGTCACCATACATCCAATACCCGGATTCAGAAACAAACAAAAATCTCGGCCATCGATAATACTGCACTAACAACATCGAGATCGTATCCCATAAATAAAAAAAGTTTGGTCACTTTATGGTATCTCCTATTTCCGGTATTTACGCTTTCACACTGCTGGCTCGGGAATAAATGAAAATCCAATTAATATTCCGCCATTTTGTTTTTGAAAGTTGCAGCACTATCGGGGTTAGTTATTTTGGACTGAAATCTTTTTAGTCACAAATATTTTGTTTGAATATTTTAAACACAATTTCCCTAATCTGCTATCATTTGTCCCGGGGCTCTGTATTCTCCTGTTCCCCGGACAATGGGAAAGAAAAACAACGCAGTGATTATGAAGGAAGATTTTGCTGGAAGATTTTTTGATCTAAAAATAAATACATTAATTAAATTGTGATGTTTTCGTATTTGTTTTTTTCAGCCTCACGAATGTTTCAGATGTTAGGTAAAGAGTTAATTTATTATAGCAGACTTGTGACGACGGTTTTTCTGGTTACTACTCTTTGCAAGTTATCCTAACATCTTTGGCATGTATAGCAAATATTATACAGTTAAAAACCCAATCCCTAAAGACGTGGACCACTTTTAACTCTAATGATAGAGAACTAACATACAATATTTTACATCAATATATTTTTCTTCTTCTTCTTTAACTACCCCTACAGTTAGGTACAATACCAGCTACTGTAATTTGTCTGTGTCTTTTGTTAAGAGAAACAGATCGAATAATCTCGCAATCCTTTTCCACAGCTGGATAGTGGAGCCACGACTTTATTCGGCGTCCAAATCATCTTCCATCATACCTAAATTATTTGCCAAATATTATCTACTATGTCTAAACACGTGACCGATATGTGCAGTTTGTTTATTTCTTAATTATGGACAAGAGCATCCGTACCTACTAAGCAACCCGCAGAACTTTCACTTTTCTTAAAATTTAAACAACACTATTAGAACAGATTGAATCTACAGTCCAAATCTAACTGTCCCAAAGTTCTTGAACGTCTTTATATAGAAGATGCTGTCAAAATACTGTATCAGAAGAGACAGTTTCTCGACAATTCTAACACTAAAGACTCAATGTATAGTAAGCCACGTATCAACGGGTACAATTAACGACTATAGTGAACCTTAAACTACTTGATATAAAGGTGATGATAGTGTCAAAATGTGGGAAACGGATGTGATTTTGAGTGTAGCTAACCTCGTTGGTTTCGACCCGGTTGTTTACGCTAGAAACTCGGCTAAAAGTTATGCAGCTCAGCGAATTTCGCTAAATTTACAAGCTCTGAAGTTTTGCACCATAGTCTAATTGTATAATAGTTTTCCAAGAGTTTTCGGATGCAGATAACTTGGTTGTGCATGTTTTAGTTATTTTTGAGGTCAGTCTTTTATGAGGTTACTCATAATTCTTTAGCTTGAAGGAAACTTGGATAAAGGTGTTTGAATAATAAATTTAAAGCTTTGTCTGACTTTTTATTTGTGTATGATATTTATTTTCGTCTTTTATTGCTAAAAACAGAACTTATAAAAAACCTGGATCAACGTCCCGAAACCTATAAAGTTAGATTTAAGCCAAAAATAAATATATTGACTCCACAGCAGGACTCTACAGCAGTCCATGGTACAAAAAAAAGCTATGTTTTTCACATATGACATCGTATGATATTTCAGAGATACAATTTCTAATACCACCTTTCTTTCAGGGCGTCCCCAACCGACTTTGACTTGGCTGATCAACAACAAGGAGATTGATGACCACACCATCCTCAAGAACGATGGCAAGGTCATAGTCAGTAGGATCAGCATTGGAGGAGCCGAGAGGAGCTGGCTCAACACTAGCATTAGATGCCAGGCTACGAATACTGCTCTACTTAGTCCCCATGAAAGAACAGCCAGAGTCGAGATGCACTGTATGTATCTAAGTTATAATTTTCAAAGCTAATTATGCTGCTTTTACAATACATTCAGTTTTTTGTATTGCTCTTTTATATATGTTTACGAAATTTTCGTTTGTGGTCGCGGGATTATAGTTGGACTAAGTATTCCGTGCATAAAATATATATAATTATAGTTGGAGTGGTAAGTTGTCATACCTGAAAAACTCATCAAGAATTTATTTTTTGACACAATGAAATTATGTTTATTATAATTTCATATAAATCTTGCCTAGCTCTTTCCAGCCTACAACAAATACTACAATGTTTACAAATGTATAATACTCTCGCCATAAAACGCAATTGTCACAAATTACGAAAGAATTTAATACAATGTAAAAAATCTTATTCTCCTCGTAAATCAGTCAAATAGAAAACAAATTCACGTACCTCGACACAGTATTAATTTTCTTTCGTCGTAAAACGTTTTCCCGGAAAACCGAATTTTACACCGGAGCAGAACTCAATTGTCCTTAATATCTAAGTATAGTCAAACCAAAGCTGAGTCTTCATAAACAAGACGGTTTTGATAATTGTGTTTCCTACAAATGACTGGCTTCCTTTACATGTAACCACAATCTTTTGTCCTTTATATACATTTTGAAAAGATAGGATCTTTAGAATAATTTTATTAAAATCAACGTACAGGTTTCCTCTTGATGAATTACTGAAAGAGGAAAACATTAAAGTTAATAAGTAAAAGTTGTCGTTGGTTGTAGAAAATAAAATGTTTTTTTTTAAGCAAATATAAGTAAGGGGATGAAAATGTACAGAACATTTTTAAGGAAACGGTACACTTACAATTATTAATTTTTTTCCGGTAGATTTTCCTCCAAATACTTTTTCTCAGTATTTTTTTACTTATGTTACCGCATAGATTTGTCAAAGTTCATACCAATTCTAAGAACGCATTCAGTTTTTCTTAATAAAACAATGAGTTCTAGAGTTTTGAAAATACTGGAATAATATGTTATTAGTTATTTAGGAAGAATGAAAATCTACTTGGAAATAATCTTGAAAAAAAATTTAACACTAACTTCAAGCTTAATTCCTGTGTTGCATATTATTATTACATCGTATTTTTTTTATCTATGTATGTTTCGACTCTTCTGCATATTAAAAAATTTTCACTTTACTTCAATTCTCCTAATACGTTAACCGTTTCCAATTGAAAAAAAAGGATATGTGACTCCGTTTCCTTTGTCCTCAGTACGTCCAACATCAGTGATGATCACCAACAAGCCCGGCCAGATGTCGGCTGACTCCGAGATCACACTGGTCTGCGTATCCCACGGCAGCAGGCCAGCGGCGCAGGTCACCTGGTTCAGGGAGAACAGGCGATATACTAGGGGCAAGGTAAGGTTAAAAGGTGGATAAAAAAAGTCATTGTATTTTGGAATTTCAAGCCCACAGCCTACTCAGTTAAATTGCTAAAAGAGATTGGAAAGAGAATTCTCGGACTTTTGAAATTCACTTTACAGTGTGAACTAAACAAAAAACGTGTGAAAAAAACTTTTCTATAACATTATGATTGTGATCATTCTATAACATTTACATGTATCTATTTCTCAAAATACTTTAGAAGTTTTATTTATGGAACTTTTTTATTACAATATATTGATATGTAACTCCATCTTTGCCTAGGCTTAAGGTGGGTAATATTAAGCCACGTCTCAGTTAAATAATAATTAACGTATTTATTTCTTGCACAACAAAGCTTAAATTGATTTAAGACGCACTAAACATGATTAAAATGGTTAAACATATTTAGCGTCTTGCACAACGAAAAATTTGTCGCTAAATATGTTTACGGACTTGTCAAAATTAATTACCCAAAAACTGCTATTTAGCGGCGCTAAACACGTTTAAGCCTGACAGTTTAAGGAACTGACAGTTTCTATCAAACTTTCTATGATGATAATATATTTTATAACACAAGATTTGTTCGATAATAATATGTTTTGTGATTTGCTATGTTTTCTGTGATGATGACGAAGATTTCTATGACGATAATATCTTTTTTAACACAAGTATGGATTCGGACTTGTTTGATAATGATATGTTTTGTGATTTGATATGTTTTTGTGATGAAGAAACTTTATCTGATAGAAATATGAGCACTAGAGAAGATAGACTCTATCAAGAATCTCAAATTAAAACAAGGAATGTTGTGAAAAGAGCATTTGGTCTATAGAAGTGAAGGTTTCTCGTGTCGTCGTTTTTTTGTCTCGTGGGATAAGTATGAATCTACATCGAGTACCAGGTATCATAGTGGATACAGCTATGCTACATACTTTAGCTATAATTCAAAATGAAGAAGTTCCTCCAGAGGAAAATGAATACCCAGTACTCATTGAAAATGTAAGTTTTACAACCCAACAAGGAGAGAGAACCTTACAGAGAAGAATATTTAATGGATGGTTTAATAGATAGTTCATTGAAAATGCAATAAAACAATTTATGAATCATTCACTGTATTTTATATTTTTAATTAATTAATATCATATTATAAAATTACAAAATTCTTTTTTTCATTTATCATCTTATTCCAATTTATAAATGTTTGATTTGTGTTGCACTTCCATCTCTAAAATCTTTACTTGCATTTGCACTAATTCAATCTTCTCCTGTGATAAATGGAAGAAATATCACACTTCTTTTTTTGCTTGAACACACAGTCATAACCTGTGAAAAGATAAGAACCGTTATTTTAATGTTATTGAATTTATGTTTAAATTATATAATAGCTAGTTTTGCGATAATAAAACAATTTACCTGTGTGCCCAAAGTCTGTTTTTATGTAATGCATCATCTATAAAATATACATCCGTTACTATTGCCCAAGCATAATTATTGTTTGTCGATTTGCTTGGTGGAGTAAGTTTTCTCACACTCGATAATTTTTGTGTATGGCTCCATAGCCGTAAACAGTAACAACTGTTCTTCTTTAGTAAAATTGGGAGCACTCATGTTACAAAATTTATTTTCATTTCATGGTTCAATGTGAACGTCTGTTACTTTTCTCGTGTTATTATTTTGACATTTCGTTCGTTACCCTGGTTACTAGAAAGCTATAAGGAGGTTATAAGCTTAGATGAATAACCAATGAGTTCATAATCTGAGGTTATAAGACAATGCGTTTCGTTTTATGAAAAAATATACGTATGTCGTATTAATAATCGTAACCGAAAAACGCTATACCGTGGAACGAAATGTTGAAACTGCTGTACCGACATTTAGCGACCTCTTAAACATATTTAACTAAATCAAGAGGCTGTCATCGTTGTGCAAGAGGTCGCTAAATGTATTTAAGATAAACGTGATTAAGCGGTTAATTATATTTAACTAATTTTATTTAGGAGTGATTTAAGTCAAACGTTGTGCAAGCCGCCCTAAGATTACAAGCTACCTACTAATGTTAAATTATTTGAAATCTATTGTCGCCTTAACCCATGCTGTACAAATAGTTATCATATTTTTTTTTGTTATACCTATTGTTTTTATTGAAGATTTTATAACTTACGTAGGTAATAACTATCTGATATCGATTCTAAAGACGTCCGTACTTAGAATAAAGATGTTTTTAGCACTGTAGTATTAACCGTGTTGTTTTTTTTTTCTTATAGGATAGGCTGTATGTTTGTGTGTTTAAGTTTATAAACAACGGTGAGAAAACCACTCAGTGAGTTTAACATCCTGCTGGTGGTCTAAGTTTTTTATAGGCTGTCTAAACCAAGTCATGAACAAAACAACCTAGTTATAATCATTTCCATCTACTCATTACAATGAATATTAATTTTCATAGAACTCGTTAAGAGTATAATAACATATTTGAAAAGAATAATAATATCAATGAATAAGTATTTTTTTCTGTATAAGAAGAGGCCTTTGCAATAAGCCAGCTAATGGCTAATAATTGTAAGCTCATTTAAATGAGGGAATGCTATTAAAATTAATGATCCCTACTTAAGTACTTACAATTAGTTGAGTTCATAAAAAAACAATTATTTCGTTTTGCACTTAGACGTTTTAATTAGAAGCGCCTTGAAATAATACCTACCAAATGCAAGATATATTATCTTCTATCATTAATTGGTTTTAAACATCGCTTTTCCTGCCAAAATCTTCGAATCCCAAATTGAAAACACACTTTAAGGTTAGATTTCCAAAAAAGATATGTTAGGCCGAGATCAATGACTTCTTTTTTTCCCAGTGTTATATTTTAATTTATAACAAAAAAGTAAAATTTAATCATTATAAGTTATTTTTATTTTTATCCTCTCTTAGTCCCTTCACTAAACAACATCATACTTCCTAACTAACTTTAAAAGGACTCAGGGGAACCTTAAGACATTTCGCGAAAAAATACGTTCATCTCTCAAACCACTGACGTTGGGTCTACTATACAAAATACTTTGTTTATATTATGGTAATTCTATAAAGACTTTTTAATAAAATGAATAGGTTCGTAAAACATTTTTTTTTAATTATCTGGTTAAGTAATGAATAAATGTTGGACAACTATGTTTTCTCCGGTTCCGAAGACTAAAAATTACGAAGATATATAGTAAATGGCAAATTCGTGTGACGTCACACTGTCCCGCAATTTTGCTAACGTTGTGACGTTAAAAGCCCCCACACTACTAAAAAATTCATGTACGTAATTTGTTTTTGTTTTGATTAAGAAAAAATAGAAACACCTTTTTTTTATCTAACTGACGGATTTTATTGATTTTTACTTTTCAAGAAGGTTGATTGTTAACCCTGGCGAAGATATAATTATGTCTCATAAAAATATAATACCTGCCTAGAAAATTCCCACTGCTGGGCACAGGCCTCTTCTCATTCAAAGAAGGCACGAGAAATGAATACCATACTTTCTCATTGCGGGTTGACTATTAAATATTCCAATTTGTGGAATCCAGGTTTCCTTTAAAAAAAAAACCATCAGCGATTGAACCGCTAGGCCACATAAACATGATTTGTCTGAACTATCGTAACTCCCAAACGAAGAAACCGATATCGGTGCAGATTTTTCGTTCGAAATGATGTTATCGAGATCGTCCTGAGATTTAATTACCTACTTTTCAGTAGATTGTCATTCCTGAAATGTCTTCGGGTTTCTCAAAACTTAATTATAATTTTTTATTGTTACCTCATTGTAAAGAAACGTATACCATACGTCAGAACGTATGGTATACGTTTCTTTACCATGAGTCTTTATTTTCCTAACTTTAAATATATGTATCTTTAAGATTAAACACCACTAAGTCTAGGTTTAAATTAACAAGATCTTAAAGACAAGGCAACGAATATTAATGATCCAAAGAGATCAAACTGGTTTCGTTACGAAACTAGATGCTCAAGATTTAGTACAAAGTAGGTCCCAAGTTGGTCTTATGGACTTAGTAACAGTTTACTTTAGATCGGTACTAATATCCAGGAGGTTTGAGGTTCCGTAAAATGAAGAAAAATGGACCTGCTTGAGATGATGAACCAGCTTGAGATGACGTAGGCAAGGTTTAGACTTCAATAAATGTGAAGAATATAAAAATGAATCACCGAAATGTATGTTCGCACAGAACTTCGTTTTCGTTTTCGTTATTGTCAGGACAATGTTTGTGTAGTTTAAACCAACATATTATTTTTTTTATATTATGGTATGAAGACTGAAAACTGTAATAGATCACATGTATTACCAGTACGGGACCTACATATGCGGGGAAAACTGCGGACCGCAGCTAGTAAATATATAAATTAATACTGTTTTATGCGACGTAATGACGTTTTCCATCCGGAATATATTCATCCTTAAACGAGAACATGTCTGCAACAGAAAAACATCCATGCTACGAGGACAACATATTGTCATTTAAGCAACAGTACTGGAATTGTAGTTTAAGAATGATAAAAAAACTTTACATAAAATTTTTAATAATAAAAACGAACCTCAACGAAAGCCGTTTGTTTTGTTTCGAAATTTCAGCGAGCACTTGCCTCCCTTTTTTACTTCAAGGGTCAGCAAAAATTTAAGTAGCAGTACCGCTAATTGTGTTGGGAATATTTATAAAGATAAGTGTAAAAAGCAGAATAAATTTGTTTTATTGTTACACCTTTTTACAGAAAGTAATTATGATACTGCGGTAAATGCCAACTGTATCTTTTCACAACTTTGCATCTATGGTTTGCTTTGATTTAGATAAAAGTTACGTGAAAAACTGATCTCAACAATGGCCGCTAGTTTAAAGCCCCTCAAAATCGGGAAAAAAGCCACTTCAGACCATAGATGCTTAATCTTTCATGTAAAACCTATAATGTATGTTACACTGTGAAGCAAAACTTCAACATTTAAGTTTAGAACGAATAAAAATAAATAAACATGAAATTGCTCTTGCCAGTTACAGCGTAATAGCGTCCACTGACATTTCAACAGTAATTGTCAACGATTTTCTATCATTCTCTTTTCAAATATTCCGTTTTCAACCGTTAGCGAATTGATCTGTTTGAATTTTTGTTTTTGTTGAGAGATAGGCAGTTATTTGTTGACTTTTGTTTCTTGGCATAAGGTTTTATTATAAGTTATTTTTATAAATACCTAACTACCTTAAGCGAATAAAAACAACTTCACTCAATATCTAACACATACACAAACTGTTATACTTTTAACAATTAATTTCGCTAAATAGATCAAAATGATCTTAAATCCTACAACAGAAAACTGTACGAAACAAGAGGATTATTCTTAAAATAAACGAGAAATACAAAACGATTCCTGGATTAGAAAACAAATAAATCGTGCTTGTGTTTATAGAGAAAACATTACTGAATGGATGTATGATTAAAAGATTTTCCTAGATAGGTCAAAACCTTGTTAAGCCTGCATAGACTCGAGGACTATTTCCTATTTGTCGTTATTGTGAATAGTTCGTTTATTCTAGAAATAAAATTATCCTCATACATAGTAAAAAATATTCACTCCCGCAGTTTGTATGCTTAGATCATTTAAACATTAGATCATTAACTAAGCAACGGATTTTAATGTAGTTTTCAGCATTCGATAGAGTGATTCCTGAGGATTTATTTGTATGTAAGAACCTGGCAGATCAAACATAAATTTGAGTTCTTATCGCATGTGATAGAGTTCTACAACTCCTGACACTGTTTAGAAATAGTTCTCTTTTAACTGGCCTGTTGTTCTAATAGTTAGTGACTCTGCTAAGCCAAAAGTCGTGGATTTGATTCCCATCAGGACATGAATCTTTGTGTGATGAGCGTGATCATTTGTTCTATGATTTTTGAGTGTAATTTATTTATAATAATCTGTATATACTTAGAAACAATCAACTGTCTTGTTGCCATACTAGGCGAAGCCTAGTTTGTGAGTTGTCCCAAGATACTAATATATAGTTATCTTTATTCATGCCTATGATTTAGTTTTCCACTCAGCATCAAGGGATCAACCAAACAGGTCCTATTCAAGTCCGCATTATTCCGTAACAAATGCCTGCTATAAACTTCTGTTTTTATAAAATGATACAGGATAAGGGTTACAATGAGGGATCATACTCAAAGATTTAAGTCAAACTAATTACAAAAACCTGAACCAATCATTAAATTATTAATTAATTTTCTGCTCCAAAATTGCTGGTTTACCACCTTACTGCCTTAAAATTCCACCTTGTTGTCATAGTAATAGGATTTGTTTTTCAACAGCACAGCGAATTCACGAATGAGACGACGACAGTGAGTAAGCTGACGATGCTGCCTCAGCCGGAGGATGATGGAGCCATGATGAGGTGTCGAGCTGATAACCCAGTGCTGAGGGTAGCACTAGAAGACGCCTTCAGGATGAGTGTCGTTTGTAAGTACGAAATTAACCTTATAGCATGCTGAATTACGGTACAGGATAAACCATTGCCCATTGATTTTACCATCAGAGTTCTTGGATGTACGTTTTCGGTCTTCAAAAGCCTTCCTACACCCTACTTTATTTTACCTTTCTCATGTTCTGAACGAACTTCATTTTTGCAAAAAAAACTAGTTCGAGTATGATTAATACTTTATGAGTCGATATTTTGTGTTTATTTATTTATTTCCAATAGATACACCATCAGCACATACATTACACTTTGTATAAAAATATATTAATTGGTAAAGAACTAATATTTATAATTATGCAAATTATTGATATACACAACACTTAAAATAACATAGCAAACATCTTGAACTTAGCTAATTATGATTACGTAAAATACATAATTATGGTTAAAATGAGGAGTTTAGTTATAAAAACAAAACAATGCAGAGACAAATACTGACCTAAGTGACTACTAATTGACTTCCTGAAAAGAGTAAAGTTAGGGAAGCAAAAAATACATTTTTGTGTTGAAATTTAATAAATAGGGTTGGCTTCCAAATCTGCAAGACACTTCCATTAAGCACAAATTATATTTAGTTACTTATTCATAAGAGTTATTAAAATAAATATTTCCTACTTAACTATATACACACTTAATACAAAACTATATTAATCAAACAAAACGGAAACTAAAAATTGTGTCAAAAAACTCTTCTACGTCGCTGTCGACTGAAAGTAGCCCATAAGGCTGTCAGCATTGTCACGTTGAATGGCAATGCTTTACCGGTGACCAAGGTAAAAACCAGCCCTTGGGTCACACGAGGTGTCAACAAGACACTTGGAATAAAACTTTACCTAAACACAGGAATACTTTAAAAGGAGTGCGGATATTCAATGAGGTAATCAGGTGCATAAAACTGAACAACTGATCTTAAAATGGAAAATGATCTTTTCATACAAAGTGACAGGTCACGTGACTTATGTTTGTATGAAAAGATAATTATCAATTTTAAGATTACGACCTACGTTCCTTGGGGAAAGTTATCCAGGTTTATGCACCTGATTATTTCGTTGAATATCTGCACTCATTTTAAATTAATCCTGTATAAATATCGCAATCATTGATTGTTACGTAGCAGGAAAGATTTGGAAGTATTAAATTACCGTGAAACATGTAAGTTCAATATACAGGTGAATTTTAATGAACAGAACAAAATTCTCACGTACAAAAAGTATTCGCAAGTGAAAGTCAAACCATTGTTTTAATCAAGCCACCACTAGCGCCTTTTAGCAGCCCTCGAAGAAATCTTTAGCGCGGGTCGCAAAAAGTGCACTCACCTTGCTAATTATCGAACGGCGAGCTCGCCCTAAGACCTAGAGTACCTTGTAGTTAACTTGATTGCATTTTGTTAATTAGATTGTAGAATTCAACCTTTTTGCTCTTAAAAGTTATTTTTCTTTGAGTTCTTCAGTCGTTGATTATATTTGTTTGTTAGAGTTTGTGTTTGCGTCAGGTTTTATTGGTGTTTAGTTTTGTTTAACCGATCTTAAAAGCGGAGGTTCTTCCACTAGAGCGAAAAATCCACTTCAGTGTAAAAAAAGGCACTTAATTTACTTATAATGGGCATTTATATGTTACCGACATTGCTAGTAATCTTTAAAAAATAAATATATTTAGTGGTATACGTATTCCAAGCATTGGGTAAAGTTTAGAACAACAAGACATTTGTGTTTGTTAAACCCAGACTTTATACATATTATTATGGAGATGTTTTATTCGAATTTAAAACATATTTTAATATTTGTTATTATAATGTAACCAACTTTTCCAAAACTTTATTAATACCGGCCTATTAATGTCTCACTTCTAGGCTCAGGCCTTTTTCTACATATATATATAATGTATTAATTTTATTGAGCAATAAAATCAACGTTGTTGCTGTAAATAAGAGAAATTTATTATTTTATTGAAAACTAATTAAGTACAAATTATTTTACAAACTTATTTTACTACTATACTTAAACAAATAAAACTAACCTGTAAATAAGAGAAACAACATTCGAAGCTATTGCTTCAATGTAAAAAAATTATGTACGCCTTTAAATTATTATTTTAACGTCTTCCATATTTTCAAATTGCCATAATGTCAAAGTCTATTACTGGTACTACTTTGGCATAGAGTTAAAAGAGCCTAAAAGAGGTTCATTTACATATATTGATATGTTGTCATCACCATATTTTGATCACCAATCTGACTCGATCCAGTTTTTTTGGAATCCAGGTTTCCTCATGATGTTTTCCTACACCGATTGTCAATGATGTCTTAAAATAATTAAGAAAGTTACATAAAACTTTGAAAAGTCATATTAGTACTAGCCTGTAGTGGGTTCGAACCTGCAACATTGTGCACGCGAATCCGTCCATTGAACCGCTCGGCCACCACGACATTTCCTAAACTAATTACCCCTAATTACGAAAGGACGGCGACCTTCCCAATTTGTAACAGCATAATTCCTCCGACCGAAATGAGAAGTTATCTACGAAAACTATTCATTTAATTTACTTATCTAGAATTACATTCATTTATATATACAGCTTTTGAACTGATTAATAAATAAAATAATACCTATTGAAAAATAATAAAGAACACATGTATACTAATATTATAAAGAGGAAACACTTGTGTGTTTGTTTGCATTGAAAAGGCTCCGAAACTACCGGACCGATTTCAAAAATTATTTCACCATTAGTATGCTATGTTATCCCTGAGTAACATAGGCTTTCTTACCAGAAATAAAATATGGATGAAAACTCCCTAGATGCAGGTAGTCTGAAAACCGTCTTCAAAAATGACCACAGAAATGCAGTAATTTCCGATGTCATTACTAAAGTTTCGTACAAACCTAATATTTTTATTGTTTTTATATGCTGCTTTGTAAAACTAAATTTATTTCGTGCGGATAAAGATGAATATGCGGAAAAATATATATTACATACCTATTTTAAAATTATATATTACAAAACTTTCACCTAAAAATAGGTTTGGTGACGTTTGTAACTCTAACTTGGTGACTGTATAACTGTAACGCTTGAGACATAACTCATATAAAAAATATCCTATAAGTCAATCTGACTTATATAGCACCTGCTTGCTAAATCTCACCAAAATCCGTCCACTCGTTTTATCATAAAGATGCAACAAACACAAAAACATACAAACAAACAGCAGAAACTTCATCTAAAGAGTCCTTTTACATTCACTCACTAGCTGTGGTAACCAATCCAGGTACCTTACCTCAAACAGGCAGGAACTACGTATCGTGTACGTATACTCGTACCGTAAATAGCAAACACGTGACGTATTAGGTAGCAAAAGCCGCAAGCTGTAATTAGGCCGTCGCTTGCTATTAGCAGATGTGTGTGTTATAGTTTAGCTAGTAATTTTTTTGTAGGTGTTTGTTTTAAGTGGAACTAAAGAAAGCTAACCAGAGCTTTGATTATATTATTGCAGGCAATATTATAATTTATTTAATTGTCAAGTATCTATCATAATATTAAAGGTAACGGATCTGAGCCGCGTACGTGAAATAAGGTATTTGACGGGCCTGTTGGTCTAGTGGTTAGTGACCCTGACTGCTAAGCCGGAGGTCGTGGGTTCGATTCCCACACAGGACAAATCTCTGTGTGATGTGCATGATCATTTGTTCTGTGTCTGGGTGTTATTTATCTATAATAGGTATGTATTTAGAAATATATAAGTATGTTTATCAGTTGTCTGGTTACCATAGTACAGGCTCTGCCTAGTTTGGGATCAGATGACCGTGTGTGAGATTGTCCCAAGATATTTTCGGCTTTTCGGCCTACTTGCAAAGTCACGGGTCACGGGTAGACGGATACGTCAGGAAAAGTAGGTATTTATAACTTTGTTACCGGTTTAGACCCGTTACCATTAATTGTATGATGTATTCAAACCGCGAGAATCTAAAAACTTATATGTCAAGTATCTACTTAATAATAAGATGTTGTCAAAGTCGGTATTATACGTACCAAATATAATTATGTTTCTATTAGATCAATTCATTCTTTTTTTATTTATTCTTTCGTTATATGTATATTTAAAATATGTGAACAATGATCATTAATGGGGTTGTCATATCTCTGATAAAGACTCCAAAATAATATGAATAAAAAAAATAAAAAAATCTTTAAGTCATACACCAAGAATAATAAATAGCATCTTCAATTTTGTTTTATTTATATTGTGATTGTTGTTTTGATTTGCGGGCAAAAATAATATCTTGTTCGTTTCTTTACTTTAATTATTTGTCTTTTTTTAAGATTACTAGCAATGTGGTTCGTTCATTATTATTATTCTTGTTACGAGGGGTTAACAAGAATAATAATAATGTTCGATCCTGTTAAGCTTAAATTCTTGTGTTACGAGAGGGTTCACGTAATGGATGGGATTCAAACCAGCAACCATGAACATGATCGCAAGTCCGACGCCCTAGCCATTGGCTACCGCCGCTTTATTTCACTTTACATTTACAGAATTTAAAATAATTGAGTTATCTACTTTAACTATTTGTGTCTCCAACAGACAAGCCAGTCCTGACGATGTCTCTCGGCAGCACGCTTAACCCCAACGACATAAAGGAAGGAGACGACGTATACTTCGAATGCAACATCAAGGCCAACCCCAAGGAGCACCGCATCTCCTGGTACCATAACGTGAGTGAGTCGGAAACTGTGTCACAAGGAAATAAAAGGCATTTCATAGTCATAGTTATAGGAAAATTAATTCGTAACACGCCCTAGGGCCGCGCGGGTTGCGGGGGACATTACTAGCTAATGAAAACGCCCGAAATAGTAGAATAACGTTCTTGTTCACCACCTCGCAGACCGTGGTGGTCATGTACGAATATGCCAATTTCTAGTTCAGAATATTGGAAACTATGTGTTCTACTCGTGTGACAAACAATTCGTGTTTTTCTAGTCCCGAGAGTCCCACATTGTCAGCATGTTGCATTTTTTCTTGTTTCCTGTTTAGGGCTTCTGAACAGAGGCATCTCAGATTTATGTTATCATCATCATTGATCAAATCATACACAGGGATTATTTAATCGGACTTCTTACATGTAGATGGAAATGATGAATCTGCTTGTGCGTTGTATTTATCGGAAAAATGAGAGTTAAGGGTTTCATCTGTCTTTATATAAAACACCATAGAATGAGTGCTCCTAGATCTTAGATTTGGGTGAAACGAAATTATTCATTCACGCTAAAGTTTGTGCTGTAAAACGGGTATCTAGGTAACTTTAGTCAATTTACCTACAAACATATTTAACTTAAGCTGGTATTTTTTATGCTTATGAATATCGTTCATACAATAGCTATATAACAACTATAGAGGATATAACATAAGACTTGCAAAACGTTAAGATTCAAGCATGTAACATTTTACATTTACCGATGCACCTTCACTGTTTACATTACAGAAAAAAATTATCAGAATTTTAGTAAATATTAAAGAAACAGAAAGTTGTCGCCCACATTTTACAGACCTTAAAATTCTAACTTTACCTTGCATCTACATTTATGAAATGGCAAAATTAGTTTATAAGCACCCTGACTTTTACACAAAACGCGAAACTATACAAAAAAGATTTATACTTCGTCATAATAACAATCTTAACTTACCAACTTCTAAACTCACAATACATTCATCGAGCCCTCTCGTCATGTCCGTTAAAATATTTAATAAATTGCCCAATTTGATTAAACAAGAAACCAAATTTTATAGCTTTGCACAGAAATTAAAACTATTCCTTCAAAATAAAAACTATTACACTATTAACGAATTCCTTACAGATAAAATAATTTAGAATTATTACTTTTAACGTTAAAAATAGTAAATAGATTTATGTTACGATTGTTTATTATATAGTTTGTATTAATGTTAAATATTATTTTATGTACCTTTTATAATAAGTATAATTTATATTGTTGTGCCCAACAGGGTCCATAATTGTTCCTCACGTTAGCTTTAAGCATACCTCCACCTCTGTACATTATGGAAAGACAATAAAGAATTGAGTATTGAATTGAGTATTGAGTATTGAGTACATTTGATTTAAAAGAAAAAAAAATACAAAACCCATTCTCAAAAGTAAAGGTTCTTTGGATTGTCGAGGGGCTCGATTAAGGTAATTCTCAAGGTGGAGTCCCCCTTAAGCCCCGTTGAGTGTGTCGGTCAAAGTTAAGAGGCTTCGTAGCCCTGCCTTGCTTAGGTAGCTTTTCATTCATACCTGTTGAAATATAGTTAGAGATGTTTGGCTATACTTGCGATACTGACCCTTACGGTTTCTGAAAAAAAAATAAGTGTCCATCACATCTAACCACACCTAAAATTCGGGGCTATGTTTAGTTTATGTTCAATTTATAATAAGTTATCTCAATTTCATTTTACACTCTTGATACCTTCAAGTTCGAGTGGCGTTATACTCACCGGCTTTCAAGGTGTCTCTAGCTCCCAGGTTCGGTCTACGAATAGGTTAATATAGAAAAACCACTTTTCTACATTCTCTCAGTTCCACCTAGTTTAGTGAAATTTCTACAAGCGTTAACGATGATAGAACTCGCTTATATGACATTAAATGTGAGGAAATGACATTTGATTTCGATATATAAGTCACGTGGCTCAGACGTGTCACTTCCATACATTTGAGCGATAAGATTAGCGTTAACTTAATTAACGCTTGTAGCAATGTCACTTGGCTAAGTAGTGCTTACTTTAGTTCCGAGAAAAATAAGTGATTATGTAAAAATAAAACTGACTTTCCAGGACGACTATTTATATATTTTCTTCCTGTAGGACCAGCAAGTAAGCCAGAACATGTCTTCAGGGGTGTTCATCAGTACCAAGTCACTCGTCCTCCAGAGAGTGACGAAACGGGATGGGGGTCTGTACACCTGCAGGGCAGCGAACCAGATGGGAGAGTCCAGTAGTCAGGCTGTGTATCTGAGGGTGCAGTGTAAGTAGTAGCTTATTAGTAATTACTGTCAAAAGTAGCCTATTTTGGTGGTTGCCTTCTGACATATTTAGGTCCTCGGAAAAATGAGTGAAAATGTGTTGTTAAATGCTTTCCTTAAGACTTGATATTTACCGTTTCCGGATAATAAAGAATGTAATTATGAAATCCAATATTACTATAAAATAAACGTACGAAACTATACTTAACTTGTTAAGTTAAAAAATCGTTTGAAATATACATTTTTTTTACAATAAACATAAACAAATAGTTTTACAAATACCTATGGAATCTTAATCTCAGCTTAATCATCCTCAATTTTATACTATTGGAATTGGATTTATCTTGATCAAATTTCTGTGTAGTCCCCACACAGAAATTTGATCAAGATAAAACACTAGCTGATATTCCACAGTCGCTCCCGTCTGCGCGCAACCATCCCCACTCCTGATTGGTGCGCGGTTAGACGAGCCTCTGCGCGTGCGCTGCACCGTCAACGCGGATCCCGCGGAAGTCACGTTCTATTGGCAGTTCAATAACAGTGGGGAGAGCTTTCAGGTCTCGCCGGCGAGATACGGTAAGTGGAAGGGAAACCGTCATTTCAACAACTATTACACACCCTGCCGGCGCATCTGTCTTACCGTCAGCGGGATATCTGTCACATACAGTAATAGGTAGACACTATAATAGAAACAGTAGATACTATGAAACGCTCTTTTTGAACAATCAAAATTCTAAATTATTTCATACTAGCCGTGCCCGCGGTCTCACTTGCAAAAGTTGTTGCCGTTCCAGTAATATTTTTTTTTTTCAATTTTTTTTTCTAATCGGGGTAGACGAATCCAACAAAACAAGGATTATGAAAATCTGTGTACCCGTTCTTGAGTTTTAAGTGTTGTAACAAACTCGACTTTGTTTTAAATTTTTTTGGACACTTCCCAAATACTCAATCCTGCCGGTAAATATCTCATAGGACTTAACACAATTGGAACAGTTTTCGAAATTATTTCCGTGACTACTACCTACTCGTAATAATTATAATACCGGCCCGTTAATGATCCATTGCTGGCTACAGGCCTCATCGCAAATAGAGCAGGAACGAGCATTGATAACTTTGCTTTCTCATTGCGGTTGGGCGATTACAGATTCCAATTTTCGGAATCCAGGTTTAGCACATGGCGTTTTCCTTCACCGAGTGTCAAAGATGTCTAGAATAATTACGAACGTGCATACATGTAAATTTGAGAAAGTACTTATTACTTGTAATAGATTTAAACCTCCAACCTCGTGCACACAAATCCGTTCATAAGACCTCTATGCCACCACGATACTTACAATTTATTTTTTTCCCTCAAGTGTCAACGGGTGGTACATCAAGTGAGCTCCGGTACCGGGCAGCGAGTGAGCGTGACTACGGCGCGTTGTTGTGCCGCGCCACCAACGCTGTCGGCCGGCAGAAGAGGCCCTGTGTCTTCCAGATTGTTCCTGCAGGTACTGTGTAACACCTCTCTTTAAATCGGTAAGATTGAAAAAATTATTCAACTAGGATATCGAAAATTTTAAATTTTGTTCAAAGGTACCTTAATCTTTGGTCCCAAAATGGTTAACTCATGCTCATAAGAACAGTTATTGTGTGACTGTATTCGGCAGAGTGCTTAAAAATCTAAGACTAAACGGTTAACTCCATCATTATTATCTTCAAGATAGCTTACTTGAAACTGCAGCCCTTGACACAAAACTCCCATTCTCTGCAATATAATTTGAAGCAATAACATATTTTCCAAACTTAAGTAAACTAAATGTTGATTGTAAGATCATAACGGAATTTCGGGTCATTTTCATATCTGCACAAAAATTCAGTTAGTATAAGCTCAGCAGGACTCTTCTATTTTTGAACCGTAATGTGTTGTTACTATGCTTGTAACATTCCTTTTAATTTTTTTTTCGTTTTCCAAGAAGAACGTTAAAGGCCTTTGTTTTTTGGAGGAAAAAGAAATTATCCTAAAATAATATATTGAACAGACGGGGTTCCGGCGCTGCTTCGAGGTTAATTAAAAAACAACCTTCTAAATGGTGTATGAAAACAGCGTTCTAATTGGCGGAAACTGGTTGTTCTTTGTTTATTGGTTGAGATGTGAATGGAAAATTTGCTATGTTGTTGCTTGGAATATATTTTTTATGTGAATAATAGTTGATTTCGGGGTATAAATTTAATTAAAACTTTCATATTAATTAAAAGTAGTAGTCCCTTCTAAAACGGCAGAAAAAAAAGCGTGTTAAAAACTAAATAAGATTTTTACAAATAACAATATCTTTTATTACAAACTTTAGTGCACGTGAATTCCGATAAACTGATTCCATTGCTATCGAATCAGCCGTTTTGTAGATGAGCCTAACCAACATTTTTATGAGTTCGTCCTTTTTGTACATTACAAGTATTAAACATTAATATGTTTTATTGAAAGTTTCATACCAAATAAAAATGTATGTAAAGCAGAAATAATACACGATCGTTTAAATGAAAGAAATAAAAAGCACAAATGCACTTAGTTTAATTTGATAGTCCTAGCCTGCAAATTGCTACAATTCTAGCAAATTATTCTGATAAAAAATGCAGTAATTTCTTGAAGGTCTGTACGGGAAGGTATTTTTATTGTAAGAGCATTCTCACGTAGTAAGTCATAAACTTGAAGAATTTAATCCTATAGAGGGTGGCCGAGATATTGATTTTATTGTTCATTGGCCATTTTTGTGCTTCAGGTATGTATTAGACTTCCATTTCTTCAGATATTATATAAATTTAACCTATTAACTATACCTTATCTAACTTATATATAATATATATGTCGCTCAGCGAGGTATGCACGGAGTTTCTTTGAAGCATAAGATCAGGAATGAGATTATCCGGAGAAGAACCGGAGTGGCTGACATAGCTTGCAGAGTCAGTAAGCTGAAGTGGCAGTGGGCTGCTCATGTCTGTCGAAGGCTTGCTTTATTATTTAATGTAATTTTAATATTACCAACACGATTGGTTAGTATTAATTTTTATTATACAACTACAATAAACACATTAATTTACTATACAGGACTATAATTTTCTTAAAACATTTAGCGATTGAATTGGAGAAATAAAAACTCTTTACCTGCCTTGGTATACCTACCTACAATTACAGGCTGTATTTTTATTATAACCCTACTTTAGGTGTTTCTCTTTTATAGCACTAAATAAACTCTAGCGAAGCTAAAAATATTTTATTACTTTTTCTTCGTATAACCTAAAATATTTTATGTTATAAGAGTTATCCCAATATTAACTTTTACGTGTGTGTCAATTAACTTTCTTCTATTGACTATATGAAAACAGAGAACCGTTTTAAAAAAAAAAACATGTTTTAGTTAAGTGCGTTTTATTATTAATTGTTTGTCTTTAATTATGGGGCTGATATCAAATAAGCATTTTCCTGCGGCTCTACTTGCGCTGTTGTCATATCATCGATAAAAAGTAGTATTTTATCAAAGGGAAACGTACCTTCATACTAAATTACGTAAAAATAGGTTTCATGGTTCAGCAGAGGTTTCACAGACCGAGTTACACATTTTGTTATATTAGTACAGACTTGCTTATTTATACAATAACGTATTGTTTAAGTAATTTAACTTTTACAGCATTATCAAAATAGACGATTAAATCAAAAACAAAACAAAATTCACAATAACTAATCATCCTACTTTCTAACTAATATTTATCTTCCATCAAACCGATATCAGAATGTTACAATAAAACTAAGCTGAAACTCAACCGCTCAATCATTTTCATTTTCAAAATTAATAGAAATCTCTTCGAGAACCAATTAATCAAAGTTGATCACACAGACTCCGGCAGAGATAATTCGACTCCTAGAAACTGGTGTGTAAATTAATAATTTACCAAGTTAATTAAAACATTCCCGGTTTTCCTGAAGTGATCGGTGACCTCGGTTCGAAGTCGGTTTTAAAATACGACCGAACTTTTGCAATCGCGACTTGGGACCTATTTACAGGCTTACGACCAAACTTGCACTGCAAATTCTCATTGGAACGAATGGTTTTGAACGTACGATATGTTTTTCCCGTTCGTTTTAGTTGGAGTACATTAGTGAGTTAGTTCACGAACTATATGCCTATGTATAGCGTTTGAAAGTGTGTAACTGGTAAAGAGCAACTTTGGGTCGCGAGGTGTTTATAGAAAATAATTGAGAGGGTTATTTTTTCTGTTTGGTACTCGCGTGGAATAGGAAATAAATTAGATTTTCGGGTGGCTCTTCAGCTTCTCAATCTTCTATTGGAATGATATGATATGAAATTTAATAATAAAAAAAATATTATTAATTGATATAGTAAATTATTTATATAATAAAAATAGAATTATGATTATTAGATAAATATATATATATATTTTTATTTCTTCAGGACAATAAAGAATTGCGTAATACAGTTTTATCATATAAAATACTATACCGGCCAAAAGTTAGCCTACTGTCAAACTATTTAGGATAAACTGTTTGTATATAATCCATTGACGTTATCAAAGCTTCAAAAATACATCCTCCGATATTTAATAGCTCCTCTTCCACCAGCTCGTCCATCGTCACCAAGGAATTGCACGGCCAAGCGTCTTCTCCGCAGCAACGAGCCTCACCTGTCTGTTAGATGCGTGGCAGGATACGACGGAGGACTCAACCAGCACTTTACGCTGGACATTCTGGGGGAAAACGGGAGAGTCCTCGCCAATACAACTGCAAACTTTGCTGGTAAATACATATATCTTTGTTAAAGTCTTTTTTTCAAACTGATATTATCTATTCCCTTTTTGGTGTAACTCTACAAATTAAGTTTAACAAATAAATTATTGTAATAAATATTCCCAACTTAACTATTTGTTAAAGTTATGCAACGAATTGATTATCCAATCTTTTTGGTGCGGAATTATATTTTGCAATTAAGTCTATTTATAAAAGTATAAAAAAAAGAAAGTATCTTCAATTTACTGGTATGTAGCAGAATCTGACTAGATTGTACGCTGATGCCATCTATAAATATTTTATAACTAGCTGCACTTCCCAAAGCAGATAGCATTATCATTTATCACAATATTCAAGAGAATGTATTTTGATCGTCACTAGAGCATAGACATTTGTAATTATGTAAATGGTGCAATTTCATTAGATAAAACAACTGTATAATTGACACGGACACTGAAGTAGCAATTTTGAAAACTCTCCAAATCCAATAACAAATATCATTAATGGAACATTCACACAAAACCAGCGCAGCGTTAATATTTAAAACGTCCGAATATCCAGTAATTGGTTTCATTCAATATCGCTATCATAACTGTCAGTCTGTACGTTTACATAATAAGATAATGAAACATGTTCTACTGTCCGAATGGAACATGTTCTAGGTTGTAGACATTGATGAGGAAGTTAATTAATTTTGTTACCTTATTCGATATTCGTATTGCATTCAACGGAAATTTTTGATAGATTTGTTTGGTTAAGCACACAATTTTTGTTTGCAAATGTAATTAGAATTTGTTCTATAATACTGAAGATTAATTCCTCATTTAACTTTAAGAAACCTATGCCTAAAGATATCAGTAGGTACTTATATCGTACTAGCTTTTGCTCGCGACTTCGTCCGCGTGGAGTAATGACTTCCGTCAGAATTTGGGTTTTTCACTGAGTTATCGCCTGTTCCATGGTCTATCGATTACATGTGTGTACTATAATGCTCACTTGCTTAACTGGTGGAACCTACATACAAAGTTTTAAGTGAATTCATTGAGAAATAATCATTTTCAATTTACCACCCTTAATCCCCTTTGGGGTATTTCCAAAAATCCTCTCTTAGTGGTAGCCTACTCCTACCAACAAACACACATGCCAAATTTCAGCTCTTTACGATCAGTAGTTTCGGCTGTGCGGTGTCTGTCAGTCAGTCAGTAATGGAAGAGTTTTATATATATAGATATCGGCAGGGCCGAGAATTAATATTAATAATACCCATTGATTTTGTTAAAACAATTCCAAGCTAGTTGCTCAGCAGCTTTAAAAACTGCAGGTTGAAAATAACAAAGTCTCTAGCAAGGGTGAAATGTATTAAAACACATAAAAAATCCGGAAAAAATGACAATCGTCAAAGTATAAAACTTATTTTAAACAATGACCATTGTAAGCTGACACAAATTCTTCTTCGCCAGATCTAGTAGTATGGTTCAACGTAAGCTGGTCGGCTGTAGAGTCTCTAGAAGAAGACGAGGACTTGGCAGTGACGGCTCGCAACAGTAAGGGGGCTTCGGATCCTGTGCTGCTAAGAGACCTGGTCTTCAGGGACGCTGAAAAGAGAGCAGGTGAAGTATAACCTGAAGTAGTGACTTGGTGTTCAAGGTATTTTTATTCTTGTTCACGCAGTTGTTATTTTTATCAATACAAGTTTTATGGCCAAATTTTTCGCTAGCAATAAATTTTAGATAACTAGAAGATGCTTAATTAAGTGTTCAACTTGAAACGACTAATGGCAGGTTTTTCTTTTTTACGCCAAACATGGCGAGTGGGAATTTTAAGTCGTAGCATCAACATTTGAAGTTTGGCTATATTTACGGTAAAGTAGAAAATATATCGGAAAAATATTGGTAAATACATCAAACGCAAATAGTATGTATGTAGATACAGTCAAAAGCAAAAGTACATGATCAAAATCAGAAATTCAATACTAATGAAAGGAGTTCGCGTCAGAACTGTGTGGCGTCGAAGTGTTTCAAAAGTATGTGATTGTAAATTTTATAAAACATTTACTACTAGTACAGTTGCTGTTCTAAACTCAATTCATCATCTACTTTTGCTGTTGACTGTACCAAGATATAGGTTATAAAATAAAACATTAATCTAAATAGAGACAGTACCAGGTTCGCTCATCCTTTAGGCACAATTATTTGCGTACTAGCTGATAACCACGACTCCGCCTGCGTGAGAGTCAACTTTGGTGGCGAAAAGTATCCTATGTCCTTTCTCAGAAACCAAGCTTACTTCGTACCAAGTTTCATCAAAATCTGTTCAGTAGTTTAGCCATAAAAACTATACAGACGGAGAGACAGACATGTACTTTTGTATTTTTAGTATCACTATGGATCCTTAGAACTAGTATTGTAAGTCGTGTATGCCTTGTACAGTTTACTGTCCAACGAAAGGATTGCGAACAAGAACTACGAGAAATACAAGTGTAGTACAAAAAACGGTCTCAGAGCAGTGACAACCAATTAAGGCAATTTATTTTTTCTTCGTTAGACGTAGAGTAATTTACTACAACGATGTTTGTAACGTGAACGCCTGACAGTTCCTTGTTAGGTTGTTGAGATTTTGACGGCAACGTCAATAGATTTACACTCACTTGCAATACAATTGAATCAATCGATTTCTTTTGTATGTATAGCTTTTGTTAGATTTTTATTTGAAAACTGAGTACTGTAGGTATTTTTTTCTTCAAATATTTTCATAGTGTTAATAGTTTTATGGTAATTCGAAAATAGGGATGTTCTGATTAACAATATTAAACATTAACTATATTATAAATATTATATATTAAATTTTATTTATATCTTTGATCTGTCTAAATTAGTATTATAAGTATCTAAACTTAATTGGTTTCTATTGTTATTTTTTTTAAGAGTAAAACTTTATGAAAGAGAAACATTCAGGATTCGCCTATATAAACATTTATTTTGGAGAAACAATACAAATTTTATACTATTTAATTACTTTACCAATACAATTTTACTCTAATAATAGTAATAAGTATTTATATCTAACATTATTTCTATGCCTACGTACTTAAAGATTGAGAGTTCCCAAAAAAACAAAACACTATTATTTTTTCTCTTTTTCTGCAATACAGTGCAGTGTTTTGACAGCTCTATTGTATATCTATTTAAAATTTTAGTCATTGACTAACATTGTTTATTCTAATACAATTAACTGTCACTACTATTTTCCCCCAATAATTATAATTAAATAACATCCCGGAAAGTGAAATTCTAACCGGTAAAAGGCAAAAGGCAAAAGGGTCGGCCCTTATTACTTGGGACGTCTACGGAAATCGGAGAGATGTGAAATTGTAACACAGTATGTAATAGCACACCTGATGATCACATGGGGCTTACTAGCACAAGATGACTGTAATAATATGTTTGAAGACATATTATATTACTCCAGGTTAAGTTTGTTTTAGTAATGATTGTACGGATTGCCGAAAGGTCACAGGCTAAGGTGCTCCGATTTGACTATGATTTTGTGGATGATTTCTAAGCCTATGCGTATTTTACACGACTCCGCCCGCGTGGGCATCGGCTATCGCAACAAAATTTAGCCTAAAGCCTTCCTCGATTAATGAACTATCTATCACTGAAATAATTTAAAATCGGACCGATAGTTCCTGATATAAGCGCATTCAACCAAGCAAACTGTAAAGCTTTATAAAATTAGTACAGATTTACTTATTTATATTAATAGTCATAGGAAGCATGCAAGATAGGTTCAAAAGTGCTGAATATTTACATTGAAATACCTAAGCTTCTACTAATATTAAAAAGAAAGTCTCCATACGAAGGCTTAGTGCATTGATATCCTTGTTAATTAATTGTGAGTTCGATTATGTTCAGGCGTTTTGTAAATCTGTTATTCATCGACTTTAGTTTGCTGACTGAATATTTGTAACTTTACAAAAGTTTTTTTTTGTACGAAAAAAAAAGGGGTTTATATTATTTTGTGGTATTTTCATCTATTTATTTGCTTGTATTTTTATTGGCACAGAGAGTACAACTCGAGCAGAGACAAAGTTCCCGGCGGCTGCTGCGTTGGCGGCACTCGCTGCTATACTCACAGCGGCAGGCGCTATCGTCGTGTTAGCTGTGCGCAAGTAAGTTCAAGAAGCCATTGAACAGGGTTTGCCGCGTTATAAGTAGGCGAAAATAGTAGCCACATTCTTTCAAAAAAGCACTAAAGACGTGTCTTGTTTTTTCATTATCTCAAAACCCGGACGTTCAAAACGAATGGACCACATAAAAAAAGCATTGATAAACATGCTTGATATAGTCAAGCATCCCTCACAATAAGACTGTTTAAAACTTTCTTGAAACGAAATCCTTCATAAACATTTTTAATTCTTTATAAATCGACAAAACAAACACATCTGTAACATGAAACTATAAAAGAATGGTTTCACCTCCACAGAAAATACAATGAAATTAATCTTTTGTACAAAGGAGAGCACATAGGTAGACATGGAGCCCGTCGGAACAATGGAACAAGTGATTAGAGCAGCTTAGTCTATTGATGCAGCACCATAATTAGGTCTCAGCTCACATAAAAGAAAATACGTAAAAGCTGAAAATAGGTGCAAACCAGTTTCTAGTTAGACTGGAATATTTGATCTTTTAGTGTGTATATTCACCCAGGACAAATCTTTGTGTGATGAGCATGATCATTATTTTGTTCTGTGTCTGAGTGTTATTTATCTATATATAAGTATGTAGTTAGAAATAGATAATTATGTTTATCAGTTTTCTGGTTGCCATAGTACAGGCTCTGTCTAGTTTGGGATCAGATGGCCGTGTGTTAGCTTGCCCAAGATATTATTATTTATATTCTCATACTTAAAAACTGAGTCGTATGGGCGAAATACCCAAACACAACTAATTTTTAAATGGCCGTTAAGTCACGTGATGTGTCTGTTACTTAGATTGACAATTAAGATCCTCTTAAAATTAAGGTGATATGGGAGTATTAGCAGTTTTTAAGTGAGCATATTTGAAACGATTGTGAAACCTAGCAGTCTCAGGTTCTTTTGAACATTAAAATCATGTTAATAACGTAGGTACGTAGAATAAACAGTAATTTGAGCACAAAAAATACTAATTTGGGAAAAGTATCATCGATATACCTATTATAACGTTGAATATTATTATTATATTATCTTAAAACTGTGCAATTGCAATACGAAATACATGAGGCGTACTGCTAAATTCACAAAGAAAAGCTATATAACAATACAATACTTTATACTTCTGGGATATTTCTCTCTACTCAAAATCTTCTTTAAACAAAATCTTATTGGTATTTTATTTCTTAAAAACGCCTTTCTGAAAAAAAATAACTAGCGGCGACTACTGGTTTTACCATTTTAGAGAATAAGACCATTATCATGTGTTGGATGCCTATAGGCGTACATATATTGTTTGCTAACGAGATTTATATCTTTATATTAGCGTAGTTTATAGAGAATCTATACTTAAGGTACCCAATAAATTTCGAAGCACTTACCTGACCCAGCCAAGATATGTTGAAACCACCTTATTATTACATACTCAATTGTTATTTAAGATTTAAAAGCCTCGATTAATGCCTCTCTTGGCTGGCTGCCAAGACTTAGTTCCCAGTAACTTGGTGGTCTAGACTCATTGTAGTCTAGTGCCTATTCTCTTAATCAGTATTTAGTAAAATGCTAAGGCAATGTGGTTTTCTTGATGTTGTATTACGTCAATTTATAACTTAGGGTAGGAGTTTGTTGCCGGTTCTTCTTCATAGTAGTTAGCAATTGTAATCGCTCTCATACCGTAAAATTTCATTAAACATTGTTTAGTATAAAGACTTCTTTATACTATAGTGTTTTTGGCCAACTATTTATTCTTAAGTTATGTTGTGGACAATCTCACCGGAATCTGAATCTGATCATCAATATTTATTGCTATCTATACTATAGAACAATTCTGGAATAGCACCTTCTGATTGTTATTTGTTTATGGATTAATTGTATGGTTCTCATAAATTGTATGGCTTCGTCCTTACATGAATACTAATTACATACGCTCATTTAGTAAACTTAACATCAAAGATTAGTTGTTACATTGTTGATTCATTGAATTAGATATTATTATGTTTGTTAGTTAACAGTATTATAATATGACGAAATCAGAGAAATGGTATTTAGTTACCTGGAAATTGTAAATCAATCTGGGTTCTAAATTTTGCTAAATAATAATTATAATCTTCATTGCTTAAAATGTGATTGCAGTACATGTAATATTATAATTTCCACGAAGTAGATTTGTCCTATACATATCCAATCAAGTGTGTCAAATGCTGTTCTCCTAGCTAGGCTACAAAATTTTGAAGAAAATGTATTTTTATTGACCGGTCACGTGACTTATGTTTTGTATGAAAAGATGATACATAAATTTTAGATTATGACATTTAAGCGTTTTCCTCATACATTCCAAAGTATATTTTACAATTTAATTTTTAACCACAGGGTCAAATAACATAATATAAATCAAGAATTACTTATGTTTTTTTTTCCCACAGGCGATCAGAAACAACTTCGACCAGCAAGAGACCATCGCAAAGTGTAGTGCAAGTAGATGCTCAAGGAAGGAGGTTCCTAATCGCTTACCCTTCAGACAAGCAGGAAACAAAACCTGACATATTGAACCCTAAAGCTGGTGAGTAAAGTCTATTCTGCAATGACACTATATAAAGAATATTCTGTAACATTTTTAATTTTAATAAAGGATCAATTTGTAGTTTCAGTAACTTAGGTTGTTTGTTGCACAAATAATGGCGTAACAGGAAATGAGTAGATGGAGTTCCTATGCTGTTCTTTTTGCAAGACTAAAACTAAAATAGTCAATAAAACGTATTAAACGATTGTTTTATTTTTCGTAATAAATTCGTGTGAACAGAAGTCTCAATTTTTTTCTTACTAAACAACATATATTTTTACTTGCAACTATCTTCTATGAACATGAAACTAAAGTTTAAGATTTTCATTTTATTTCACTAATCAGTTTAAATTAAATATTGATCATATTCGTAAAAAGTCTTTTTATGAATAAATTACAACTCAAAACAAAGCAACATAATATTATTCAACGCTACTGTATGTGTTAAAGACTTGAATTTTCAAAAGAGGATGGAGAAGGAGAAGGAGGAGAAGACAGCAACCTTATGTACACAAATCCGTCCATTAAACCACTAGGCCACCCAGACAACTTGTGTGATTATTCCCAATATTTTTTAGGCCTTTTTCCCAACTTACACAGGTCTATTTATAATCACCAAACTCTATATCGCAGATCTTTTTTCCCAACTATAGTGTATCATTGGCCCCAATTCTGTTGAACATATACTAAACTAATTATAGTCCATCGTTATCTTTTTCACTTGTACGTATTTAGAAAAGGACAGAGGAAAATTAGAACTGTCAAATTTAGTTCCGTCTAAAATTCTCATACAAATTTGCCGACACGTAAAAACGTGTACTCTAAAACACTGTGATGTTCACGGCGAATACTAGTTTGACATTTCTAAGTTAGTTGTCATCTGTTGCTGTCCTTTTCTCACGCTTTATGTTAGTAAAAGATAGCAATGGTTTAAATTTAGTTTAGTGTGCGTACAGAGGAATCAGCACCGTTATTATCGTATTGTATAGATAACGAGCCTCCCCGCGTCGTGCTGGAGTCGAGCGACAGCAAGACGTACAGTATCAGGGAGGCTAGCAGTGAGCCACACAAGTCAGCCTACAGCCCACCGCCAGCGGCTGATGAAATGGTAAGGAATATAAACAAAAACCTTTCGAGAAAGGAGCATGCTGCAATTTGATCTCTAGTTTCAAAGTTCGACATCGTATCTCAAAAACCCGGCTCTTAGTAAAAGCTAACGAAATGGTACAAAATTATAATAATACAACCCTCTAGAAAAAAACAAGGAGTTGCTTTTGAAGCAACTCCTTCGAGAACTCTAATAAAAGTATGCAGTTCACTTAACAGTAGTACAGCTTGATTGATTTCGTTTATTTCCTGTAGAAAAAAAACACGAGTAAAAACTATTTATAATCATGATACCTACTTTGATGTGATCGAGCGTTATTGACGCTAAACAGTTCTTCAACATACGTTTGTGGTTCCATAAAACATGTTAATCATTGGCAGCTCTGACTGTGGCAATATCAAGATGAGAATAGAATACCTGGCGTAGCACAATATGATCAAGCTTGGTCAAACTTCAACAAACCATTCCAACTTCAAATTATGTGAAGATAAAGTCAATATATGGTTAAGTTCTCACATTGCAATATTCTCTCCATAGTTTCAATTACGTATCGCTTCTTTACTCAAATCAGTCCAATAGCCGTTCCAATCGCCAAGGAATAGACTTCATTGAAATGTAGGATCTACATAATTTACATCACCTAAGTTATCAAATGGCTCCCTCATCCATGAATATTTTGTATTGGATAGTTTTCTTTGAGCGGAGGGACTCAAGTAATCATTGAGAAGGAAATCTTTTGGGGAATGGCCACGACTCGGTATTTGCTCAAATAGTTTGAAAAAGTTAATCCAGAATATTATTTTAATAACCAGAATTGAATTTTAACTGTAGGTAAATGTATTCTATATAACTTCAATTTAATAATATTAATTGATTACCTTTCAATATATTTCATTAAAATATTTTCGCATCACCTTTTCAGAATTCTGTTACGATAAATATCTCGTTTTATTCGACCCAAATCTGTTGAAAGCTGTTTGTAGCGGTAAAATGTAAAGCCTTATTACATTTTATTAACACTTAAATGAATTGTACAACACTTTCGTTTATAACTACGTAGATTTTTTGGTCAAATGCTCTCCTGGCCTAATTTCATTCATTTCAAATAAACGGAACCAGGTGGGACCACATGGGTACATGTACCTATCTATCGCAGAAGGGAAGGAACCTACCTTCTACTACATACTGATATCGTAACCTAATTAATAGTTGTAGTAATTGGCGGTATATTGTTTCAGATGCCAGTCAGATAGCATACGGAGGAAGCGCAGTGCAATCTGTAAATATTGTTCCAAAGACTATCATTGTAAATTCCAAAGAATGCCAACAATTAAATTATATTAAGATAATATAGAATTTATAGAAAAAACTCTTCCATATCAATCTAATATTTGTAAATTTCTTGAGGTTTAATCGTGAAGGCGTTTTTTATTTGGTTACATATAAGGTAAAAGCACCTATTACGGAGGCAGTCAAAATCGCTTCCTATTACGGTGGTATTTCTATTTTCGAGTTTTATTCCTGTTCTATTCAGTTTAGGTACACAAAAACGGAAACTATTTATTCTAAATTTATTACTTCATAATTTAACTGACGTTTGCAAGTTTAGCATGTAGAGAACATAACAAAATCAATCAGTCTGTGTCACGGCATCGACGTGAGAGGGGTTTCTATACAAACGCGGAACAAAAAAATTAGGAACACTAGTATTTAGAAATTAAGTTTTTTGTATTAATAAGCCGTTCAAGTTTGTTTATGTGTTATTTATAGCATTTTCCTACTATTACACTTACTATTTAAATAACTTGTTTCATATTTGTAACTCATTTTTACCCAAAAAATAAGAAACAAAATATCGCCGTAATAGGATACGAATTTTAAAGATTAATCCTAATACGGTGGTATAACTCCGAAATAGGAAAAATACTGGACATATTTAATTGTTTATAACTTTCAATTTATTAACTTATTGAATTAGTTCCAAGTTTAGTTGGGATAATTATTAATTTCGTGAATTAGAAACCATATTCTGCGGTATGTGTTATTTATTAGAAATCTAGTTAAATATGAAAACTATTGAGTGCAAAATATTGGTTACTTAGAAGGGGTAGAAATAGGAAGGTGTATTTTAATTCATCACAAGTCATTAATTTTGTACAACTGTTGACTTGAGTTTTACACATCTTAGCCAAAAAACTGTTATCGTTTGATTAAGTATTTACAATCTTTGTTTATCGAAATTTTGATGGGTCAGAATTAGGATTAGAAAAATACGAGTAGTTTTCTTATTACGGTGGTAGTTATTTCCAGGTAACTCTGTGTTAGGTTCTATGATCTCTTATTACGGCCCTATTCATACTGAACATAAAATTACAAGTTTTAGGGTTCCGTTAAAATAATTGAAAGGTTATTGAAATATATTAAATATATACAATTACTACCTACTAAAATAAACACTTTACAGAACTTATAATAATATTACAAAATATATAATTTTTATAATAATACACACCTAATACTAAACTATATTAAGAATGATTGTTATTACTCTTCATTATTTCTTTAATGATATAGTTGATTCCTAAATAAAACTTGTATGTTTAATTCTATAAAATCTGTAAAAATACACTACTACCTACTTATTCTTAAATTCCTTCGGAACCCGATGAAAAAATAATTTTACATATTATCTATAAAAATGAGCAAAGTCTGTCTGTATGGAAAGGCTTCGCTCATTTTTTCATTTTACTGAACGTCATAAGCATTCTCATTTAAAAAAGAAAAATAAACCTTATTGTATTGACCCAAAACTCTTTTTTAATATTTTTTCGGCACTTCAATAAATATTATTTCTGACCCTCTGTATTAGGAACCGTCTACCGCAGTAATAGGCTCTGACTTCAATCATAGCTCCGTATTAGGGAAAATCGACTAGACTTATTAAACTTTTTTTTTAAATAAGAAATATCATGAAAAGAAACATTGACTCAACAGCAATACAAAATTTAAATTCCACTTTTGACGATAAAATTTTTTTGCACCTTTAAATATACTTACAAATGCTTATTTTTCTTTCTCACTTACAAATGTTGTGAAATACCTCCGTAATAGGTGCTTTTACCTTATATTTTAAGATAGTGCTGGTGGATATTCTGTGACTATTATTTTGTATTTTCAAACTCATCATCTGCTTAGCTTTTTCCCAAGCTATATTTCGGTAGGCTTTCAGTCTTACTGGATTTAGCTGAATACCGTATATTACATGGAACCACTGCCTATCTGACCTCCACAACCCATTGCTGAGTAGTACAGAATCCCATAGTAAGACTGGTTGCCAGAATGATGTAATGACTTAACGACTGTCAAAGATTACTGTATGACAGTCGGGACCATCGGCTTATCGCAATGATATTATAAGTAAAAAGGTGTAGATAGGTTACCTACACAAAATTCGATCTTCAAAAACGGCACACTAACTCACACATAAATAACTGAATATTGCAAAGCACACTACATTACGATTAGACGTCAAGGTAGGATGGCATGATTCGATTATCGCAAGCAAAAAAGAGACAAATGTAATTGGCGACATAAATAAATCAGAAATGACATTTTACCTTACGTGTCGCTTGCTGAGCGCCTATAACCTATCTACACCTTTTTACTTATAATATCATTGGCTTATCGTGCTTTTCAAGGCACGGAGGGGTCTCGGCACGTTTACAATGGTCATCCACGGACCAACCGCGGCGAGCGCGGCTTAACCTTTTATATTTTTATACAAATAATATATTTGTATCGCATATCATACGTGATGGACTAAAGATATCCCGTGAAATAAAATATTTCACTAGATACAATGGACATATCAAATTTTAGTTATGTTAAGATTGAAAGTTTAGATTTAAATCAAATGAATAAATAATTAATGATGAAGAAAGATCGGATGATATTTAATTTTTGGAAGATTGATGTAGAAACCTTTTCCTACAGTTCGTTAAATTCGTGCAATAAAAAATCATTTGTTTTTCGCGTTTCACCAGAAATTTCATAAATCTATTGTTTTCCGAAAAACACGAAAATATATGTATAAATCGGAACCGAAATTGATTTCAGGAACCATGGTGGTTATGTAAAATATTTCCATTTTGGTATTACGAGAATTTTAAGTTGTTTTCCGTTCAGAGTTAGGACTGTTTCAACGAGTTGTTTATTTATTGCACTTTTGTAAGTATTTCGTATTTGTGATTTCGGGATTTTTTTCTGAGAAACATCTGTATGGTCTAGAAATATTTGTTGTAAGTCTGGTCTATCGTTGTGTATATGATTTGACTGTTTATAACTAACTGTAACTATTGCATTGTATCCTGTGTACATTAATAAGTAAAGTGATGTACATTGCAACATATTTTTGTATTCGTCAGTTTCTGAAATAAAAAGAGCTTTACCACTTAATTATCACCATCACCAACACCATCTTCCAAGCGGAATGCCTAGGAATAATAAAAGCGGCACAGGCGGTTGCAGCCAGAGATGTCAGGGACCTCAACATAAAGATTATCTCTGACAGTGCCTCCGTACTACAAGCCCTACAGAACAACAGCATAACATCCGCCCTTGTCCTGGAGTGTCATGACACACTCCAGTCCATTGCGGGTAGGAACAGGGTTACCCTGCAATGGATCAAGGGACACAGCAACTCCCTCGGAAATGATGCGGCAGATGAACTGGCCAAAAGGGGCTCGGGCACAGTAGTTTACGGCCCGGAACCACTACTGCCTATGCCCAGTGCCCAAATCAAGACATGGCTGCGTAACAATACCGAAAAAATTCACCTAACGGAATGGACAAACAGTGAAGGATGTAGGCAAACGAAGGCAGCCTTCCAGGGGGCACCTAAGAAGTTTGCCCGCATCCTCACAAGACTAACCAGGGACAAAGTTCGGAAGGTCATAGGAACCATAACCGGACATTGTCCCTTAAATAAACATCTATTTACAGTGGGTGTCACAAACAGCCCTCTATGCAGAGGATGCATGGAGGAAGAAGAAACGCCACAGCACGTGCTAGTAGAATGCATGAGCGTGGCCGCACAGCGGGCGCAAATCCTCCAATCACCAGCGTCGTTGCGTGAGGCCTGTAGCAACCCGAAAAGGTTGCTGGCCTTCTGGGACGAGCTTGGGTGGCTGGAGTGAGGAACAGGAGAGGATCACGCACAATGGCCCGATCAAGAGGCTAAGTGCGGAAACGGCCCCGAAAAACCAAACCAAACCAAACCAAACCACTTAATTATTATTTCTTTCTTTCAACTATTATCTAAGCGCTTGTACATAATACTATAAATAATTAATTAATTGATTTAAAAAACGCTTTCAAGACGATAATCTCTAAAAACTATGCTATAAGAAAAAACTATGTGAATTATGTGATTATAATAAAAGTTGGATTATTAAATAAAGTTACGATTTTTATATATTGTTTTGATTACTTTCCTAGCTTTCCTTTTGACCTTTTTTTAAGGGTTATGAACCTAAAAGGTATTTGGTGTTTATAGTAAAACTTAACTTTTTAGGTATTATTTCTTCTTGGTCATCAAAATTAAAACACATTATGTCTTGTCATTGTTAGTTTATAAGCAATAATATTACACACGGTACTGCTAGTCAGTTCAGTTCTTCTTACTTGAACTTGGCTTGATACGCTACCGCGTGTTTAGATGTGTTTAAAAAGTTTACCTTTTCTAAAGATGGCCAAAAACCAATCACTTTTAAACATAGAATAGGTATCTTAGTATTCATTGCTAATACTGTAAAAAAAAAGAATTTCTGATTAATTATCAATGTTACCAAAGTCATTCGAAATTTTCAATTTATTATTAAACGAACCAGCTTGAAAGTCTGTAAACAGAACGACTTGGAGACTTCACTTTACATTAGCAGCTCTGGCGGCGCGATAGTCCTAATTAATTAATAACAGTGATTAAAATGAAAACGTAAGCACGATAAGCCTTTTATATGTCGTCAACTGCTTACTTGACGACATATTTTAGGCCCCTTCTACACGTTCAGTTTGCGCAAAGTAGCAACAGAGTACATTTTAGAACGACTAAAGTTCATTGGCGACTCACGTTATGATTTTATTTACACTGAAATGAAAGAAAACTTGTGAGTTCTACATTTTATTCAGTGCAGTGAGTTCTTCGAATTCAAGATACAAGTACTATATTGCCGGCAATCGTTCTAGAATAGAGCTCCCAATAATTTAAGATAGACATTCAATTAATGTTTAGTGAATGCTAGTTTTCTCGAAGTTTTGTGTTCCGTGCACCTAAGATAATATTATGGATTCGATTGAGCGACTCCGTTGCCTGAAGACAATTAGAAGGCAAGATCCAATAACACTATAGACCGCAACGAGTAAGGATGCATCGCGTAAAACGGACTGATGGTTTAACTGAACGACTGAGGAGAAAGAGATACCTAAGTTGTACTATTCTTAGGCTTCAGTTTGGCTACGTGGCTGCAGGTTGCATAAAACATGGTGTCCTTCTATTGAACCGACGTGTAGCTACTAAACCTTGAAATAATACAAGTTTCTTTTGCTTTATTTTACTATTTTCGTCCTTTATCTGATCTGACCCTGAATCCTGAATCATGTCTAGCAGCATTTATTGCCTAGTTATAGATGCAAAAAGGCTGAAAAGATTTAGTTTACACGAAATATTGACATGAAAATTTAGACGTTACCCTATAATAATCCATCTTATAATCCAAGTTCCACTCAGGAAAGCCCCATATACGCTGACGATTTAACAAAGCAAACAATTTTCACTCCACAAAAATGGTGAATAAAAACCTAAGTGTGAATCCAGCCTATTTGGGCTCACGTGAATGGCACAAATAAAATTGAATTGTTGGCCCACGGGACGGCTATGTATGATTGGATGGGTTAAGCCATACATAAACTAAGTTAGTATCGTGGTTTGTTTCGTGACCGTAATACAGCTTAAGGAGGCAATAGAGCAACTTCGGGTATAAATAAGTTGAGTAATAAACGTTCTGAGAATAAGAATTTAAGGTTGCTGCATACTAGGTTAATAACTCCGAAAGTATTCAGAATTTTAATTTATGTCTTTTCTTCGTGTCAGAAATTCTTGGAACGGAAAAGTGTTTGACTGTCTGCGCCCCACTCGCTGATCTAGAGCGAGTGTCAGCAAACGTAATTTGCAGTGGTCCTCAGTCCGATAGGCTGAAAGCCTATATAACAGAAGGTAGGTAGGTTTCTGACGGTGAAGGATCAGGTATAACGGCGGAATTTGGAAAAGAGCGCTGTAGATTAATAAATCTGAATTTCTATCAATTTAATCTGTACACGAGATTTCGTTCATGGCTTTGCTTGCTTGATGGAACTGAATATTTTTTCAATTTAAAACGATCTCATCACCTAGTAACAACAATGAAACTTTTACCAAAATAACTTTTTGCAATCGTTGTTGCAGACATTTTCTGAACAAAAAACTAACTCTTACATTTCAGTAAAGAGACTATCATCCATTTCGATCCTAATACGATGAAACAATTAGCACGTGTATCAGTTATCAAATGATAAGAGAAACTATAACAAAGGATGAGGGTTCATATTAAGTTATTACACTTAAAACGTAACTTAACACAATAGGGGTATTAGTGAAGGTCCCTTCCCAATGGTAGCCAGATGAGATCCTGTAATTGATATTTTGTCTTACAAGTTATTTGATACTAACTAACATCGTCCATCAACACTGACCCTGGAGTAGGTGGCTGAAAGTGTCAAGTTTGATTCAGTCAGCAGAAGAAAAGGAAGAAAAAAACTTCGACCTTGTGCTTGATGATGTCTGAAATTAAATAAATATGGAAAGAAATTCTTAATAAAAGAACGAAAAAAATATTTACTTGTTAGATTAAAATATAAAGAGCGTCATACCAAATATTCAGATCTTAAATCTACCATTTCTGGTATCAAATATTGTTATTTTTAACTTAAAGTATAACTTCCATTTCTAGACAGCAAGTAGTGATTAATATTGTGTGTTACCAAAATAAAAAGTGTTAAGAAATACATTTAAAATACCTATATAAATTACGTCCTCAAAAGGGAAAAAAAGTAATTCTACCTACTCTTTATTTCATCGATCAACCATTAATCAGAAATAAACGGGCAGATTCTAAAATAAGGCACTATATAAATCGTATATTTGACTACGCACCTCTGGCATTTGAAAAAAAAAAATATTAGAGTACGTCTCAGCTACCAACGGACTATATTCGTTCCAAAGAACAATATCACTCTAGAGATTTAGTAGCCTTACCTTCAACAGCTACATACAACCAAAGATAATAATACATTATTAACGGAACAGAAAAAGCCCTGTGACATATTTAATTCTGTTATATTCTGATCAAACTACGTCATTCGAATCCCCGTGCATCAGAAACGGTGATTTATTCATCCCCGTTGTATCGATACGATTCAATTATTCGATTCTCGCAATAAATCGAGAGCTTTACTCGGATGCTGGTATCGAGTTGCTTACAGCGTTTCGATACGTAATATTTATTGCCGACGCGGATATGTCGGTATAATTATAAGGATATTGATATTAACATTCGATTTTTTTGTTGTTACATTGGAAATAATTAAGCCTTCACCCTTGAACTGAATAAGAGCAATTTTATAGAATGTGCGTCATTTTTCTTCCATTACATCTTACAAAATTACTTTTTTGTTATCGAAAAGGAAGTTATTATTGTTGAAAAGTAATTTAATCATATTCAGCAAATAAATTTTGGAGAAGCACACGCATGGTTTACGCCACCGTCGTTTATAGACGCCATAACACATACAATAATAATCCAAAAACACAAGGAACAAAAACCACAGATATTTATAATTCATACCCACTTCCTGAACAGAAAGGACCACCATATTGTCCTCATAATATATCTCACACCTAATATTTCCAACTCAAAACTCTTAAGCCACATAAAAGCAGTCCAAACCTTATGTACAGTCCAACGCACATTGACCAATACTTTGACATCAAATACCAACCTTATCTCAATAAAATAAGGTTGAGATTAAAGCTGAAGATGTCAGGGACTGTACCTACTAAAAAGGCAAACGATGCTCTAGGGTTCCACAACATAAAAGTTTCCTCCACACAGCCACACTATCTGAACGTCGTAAATTGCAATCTGGAAAAGCCTATCGATTTATAGAAGTTTAATAATGGTATCGTTTGAAGGGATGAACTAGCAAATTGTCCTATAGCGGGGATAGAAGGCCGTAAAACGATTTTATGGTAACGTACCATGGTGCGATCGGGTGGAAGGGAAATATGGATTTTGATTTTGGAATGTAGGCAATTGTTTTGTCGGGGAAATGGTTAAACGTTGTACCAATTTCTGTTCAAGGTTACGGTACGGAATTTAAATTTCAAGGAGGTTTATCTTATATCTTTAAACGAGCAATTCTTGTATATATATAATTTGAATCTCGGAAACGGCTCCAACGATTTTCATAAAATTTTGTATGCAGGGAGTTTCGGGGGCGTTAAATCGATCTAGCTAGGTTTTATTTTCAGAAAATGTTGTTTAATCCGTGTTTTTAGTAATCTTAAATCTTTAAACGAGCAATTCTTGTATATACGGCCATCAATACTGTTACAATTAGAAATAAACAAAATATTACATTTGAATTTGGAATCTGTCATTTTTATATGTTTTTCATTGATTGTTCATTGTGTTTTCTCATTTTGGCGCCAATACATTGTACAATATTTTGCAATATTAAAATGGAGTGGGGTGATAAAGAGGACCGAATCGCTGTGATTGCATTACACAAAGTAGGTATGGAAGCAAATGCAATTTTTAAAACTCTCCATAAGCTGGGTATTAGTAAAATGTTTGTGTTCCGGGCTATTAATAGGTACAATGAGACCTCCTTTGTTTGTGACAGAAAAAGATCAGACCGGCCACGTAGTATTCTTACGAAAAAGGTGGTCAAAGCAGTAAGGGAAAGCAAAAGATTTTTTTTTCGGGAGATAGCACCTAGAAACATGTCGCGCATTTCAAAAGATGACTTAGGACTTGCAGCCTATAAGAGACGTACTGGTCATTTCTTAACTGATAATTTAAAAAAGAATAGGGTGGTAAAATCGAAACAACTACTGAAGCAGTACGCAAAAGGAGATCACAGAAAAATATTGTTTACGGATGAGATTTTTTTTCAATTGAGCAACTTTTTAACAAACAAAATGACCGTATTTATGCTTATAGCTCTAAGAAAGTTTCCCAGTTAGTCGAAAAAGTGCAGCGTGGGCATTGTCCAACAATAGTGATGGTTTGGTGGGCTATTAGCTACGAAGGAGTGACTGAAACATTCTTTTGTGAAAAAGGTATCAAAACATCGGCACAAGGGTATCAAGCTACCATTCTTGAGAAGGTAGTGAAGCCCCTTAACACCATGTTCAATAACCAAGAATGGTCCTTCCAGCAAGACTCGGCGCCAGGTCATAAACCTCCGTCTACGCGGTCTTGGTTGGAAACGAACGTTTCGGATTTCATCAGAGCTAAAGACTGGCCGTCGTCTAGCCCCGATCTTAATCAGCTGGATTATGATTAATTGTCAGATTTAGAGAGTACGGCTTGCTCTAAACGCCATGATAATTTAGAGTCCCTAAAACATTTTTTAAATTTTATCTTATTTGTGATTTATTGATAAGCCGTAAAAAAATAAGTATTTGTTTCTAATAAAATATTAACTAATTGCACTCGTCGATTTTTATTTAAATAAAATAAAATTTTGTAAATTTAAATAAATCCAGTTCATTTATTTTTCTTATTATGTCGGTAAGATCGAAGAATATTATTCATACTTCCTCATTTCATCAGTATGTAATTCGAATTTAAATAAAATTTTCTTAAAAACACTACCAAAAAAAAAACGAGCAAAGCTCGGTGATCCAGGTACTTTATAAAAAAAGTACATTCCTAGTAACAAACATACATTAAAGAACATTATTATGAAATGCAGTGTCTCCCCAGTACGAAAACTGTTTGAATTGAAAATGTTTTCGTAATTTAGAAATAAAGTCTGATTGTTAAACAAGATTTTTATACAAAAGTAAGTGACAAATACCGGACAAGTGCCAATTGGACTCGCCTCCAACAGAGTGTTCCATAAAAAGATCTTTTTTTCTGATCTAGCTACAAGTGTATAAGTAGTTTTTAGACTTTTTGCCTTTATCTATATTTATTTAAGTTAACTTAGGAGATTGATTTTTTCACAGCCTCAAGGGAATGTAGAACTAAATATACGGTTTTAATTTCAATTCGATACCTCGACGCATTCGAAATAAAGGGTCTTAGGGTCTTATCAGTCAGACGGCCGGAGTGATCTTATAAGGGGTCTGCGTTTCGTTCTGAGGTACCTACGGATCCCTTAAAAACGCGACCAGTTCGAAGATCAACACACGTTTTAGCTTAAAAAAGAAAACTGTCAAAACAATTTCAATATTTAACGTAAGTGTACTCTGGCTTATCGTCGAACACAGAAGTACTTACATAACAGCAAAAGGTACGTTTATAAAAATCTGAAAGTCGATATAAAAGAAAATGATGTTCATAGAGCTGTGCTTGGATACTACAAATACTTTCGATGAAAATTGAAGCGTCTACATAGCTGGCTCATGATTTTTCTAGCCTTACAATATCTTACGATCGCCTATATTCTGTTAAGATCCTGTAAATTTTCTTTCTATCGAACAAAACAGTTTTATGAAAAAATGAAATTCCTTTCCTGTACTGTCGACGAGGAAATTGGATGAGCGTTTAAAATTTTAATATTTATCTACCTGACAAAGATTTTGTTGTCTTTGTTGAGTTACCTTATTAATTTTTAGGTACTTTAAAGATTAGCAGCGGAAGAAAAGGGAGACCAGGATTTTGGTAGGTATACAATTCAGTTTAGATAAGAATACGATAAAGGTTGCGACATTTAATTTGTCAAAAAGTCAAGTTAATTGGTTCCGCAGTATTCCGTACCCAAAGTACTTGTGCTCTACACATGTATAATAGTTTTCGTTTAGGTTAGTAAATACATGTATATAATAGTTTTCATTTAAAACAGAACTTTAAAGCAAAGACTTTTTAAGTAGGAATTTTAAAATATAATTAATGCCTTTTATATTGTAACGTAAAGTCTCCTGCGGATATATCGAGATGAGCACGATTCCTATATCAAGGACTGTTCCACGTTTGCTTCCAGAGAGCCTTCGCCCAGCTGAGAGACAGCATTCGCTGATACTAATAATTAAGTCTAATTAATTTCATCATTTGCGCAGTACTTAACTAATAGGTAAGCCTAAAGACCTATTCAAATTATTCAGAATAAAATAATGTGAAATTAATGAGAGATTTAATTACGAGCCGATATTATTTGAAAAATGTTAACGACTTTTGTCGGTAATAGTACAAGGAAAATTTCTTGTTCAAAAATACATAATAACTGTACATTGCAATAGATCTTGATTACTGTTGTTACAACAAATCAAAACAAAGGAAGATATCGATACACACATATATTGTATTACTTTGAATATTCATTGCTTCATGAAAAATCGTTTTTGGTAAAGTCTTAACAAAATTTCTCCAAATCTTTGTAAAATTTAGTTAACTATTGAAATGAATTGCATATTCTGATAATATTGTTATTACTTAAATCACAAATATATGCAGTAACTGGTCACAAACGTCATCGTTAGTCCCTTGATCTTCCTGCAAAGTATGTTTTAGTTTAGGTACCTACAGGTACATTTTTTTTTCAATTTGGCAATACCACGTGGTCTACCACATCAGTAACAATGTTACAACATTCTGAAATACACTATATATACACAATATTATACCAAAATAAAACAACCGAAATACACTTCAGTGCAAGACGATTGGCAACCCTAAATTTATAGAAATTACAGTCAAATTTACACTTGAGGCCAAAAAGTTAGCTTTGAGCAGTTTCAAATAAGCTGAATCGATTGACGGAAGTTCCTCTTCGGAGGTGATCGACTAATGAATAATTTAACAGTTCAAATAGAATTGTTGAATCGAGTTGAGGACACTATTATGAGCGCATCATCAACCATTTACTATAGTTGAGTGCAAACTAATTATGAAGACTACCACCGGCACGATGATTAGATTTTGACGGCCTAATTGTTAGAAGTGGTTGCCAAGTGTGGGTTCATTTTCATAAATACAACTAATATTGCTATCAGGATGTAGGTTACATGTGTTTCAAGACTGGTCTCGTTTATAACAACAAGATTTAAATGCCGCAAGCAGGAGAAAGTTAATGTATGCAAAACAAACATAAGAAGGCGCATTTTTATGGAAAAGTGAGAAAAAACAAAAAGGTCTCTCAAAACACACACACTCACAGTGAAACTGCGAAAAACAGGATCTCTAAATAGATACGATAATACGTTCGTCCTTGGCATATAACATTTTTTTTATTAACTCAACTACTTATGATACATGACCGTTACGCCAGACATTTCCATGACATAATATTTTAAAATTTATAAGAAGACCTTATTCTCACAGGAGACTTACTCTCTCTTATCTATTATTTTTTTATATTAAAAAAGGATATCTTTATAAACGGCATAATATTTTAAAACAAGTAACTTTTTATATTACACACGGATGAGTACAAACACTAGTTGTACATGCTTTTTAGAATATGAATATATTCGCTGGAAATTCTTAGTTGAAAATACTGCTTTTATTTTCGTGAACTTTCGTGTTTCAGTGTTTTATGTGGGTCGTATTTAAGCGAGATGACTAGACGTGTGGTTATTGCTTAGCTGTTTTACAAATACATGACCTCATACATTATCATGACCAACTAAAATTAGTAACGTAATTTGATCATACATGATCACGGAATACGAATTTTCATTAAAAAAAAACTTTAGGCTTTAAACCCAGTTTTGTAGGTGTACACTAGTTTATAGCTAAATTTACAAATTGTGTCAATGTAGGTATCTAACTATCTTTAACGAAACAATATCTATAACTGACGAAATAAGTAAACGCAAAAAAAAAACAACTTCTAGACTGAAAAAGACATCACGCCGTGTGACATTACAGCTGTAAATAAAACAGAACGACCACTTTTATTTGTCCCGAAGTACACCGGGTAGGGTCAACGCAAGCGCCTTATTTTATATAAGTTATTGACAAGTTTATTGAATTCGGACCCTGAGTGTCGGCTTGAGGTGCCAAATTGTGGCCTGCAAGGTTAGCTCGTAAACTCTTCAGGTTAACTGTTCCTGTCGATCATACGGAGAAAGTTATGTGAAAAAGGACTAGAATATTTTTATCTGTAAGATAAAAAAATATTTTTCTACTTTTGTGTCATTTACAAAAAGAATTGCTACGTATTACATGTAATGTTGTTGTAATAAAGCATTGTAGAAAATTATTAGACTTGTGTACCAAATATTGTCTTAAATGTATGTTCTCAAAACTTTCAAACAAAAAAATAATTGAAAATCGGTCCATAATTTATGGAGATATCGGTGGATATACACAAAAAAACATACAGTCGAACATAGCATATCAAACCTCCTCCTTTTTGGAAGTCGGTTAAAAATTGAAAGTTTATTGTAATTATTTTTACGTTAGAGTACATTACAATGTCTTTGATTTTTACACGTTTCTCAGTTTGTACATAATACCTTTTTGTTGTTAGGACAAGCAGGCAAGCTAACAGCCGTCAAATGATTATACGGTAATACTAGTCTAAATATCACAAACAGTTATGTCTAAAGATGAAAGTACTATTGCAGTTAAATGTAAATTTTATCGTAAACTGAATAGCCTCTGAGGACTCAGACTGAACGTACATGTTAATACTGGATATCATTCCAAAGGGTTTTTGCTAATGTGTAATAACTATTTATTTTATAGTAGTTGAGCGCAAAGATGCTTTCATTTCTACATTAATTGTACCTACTATCACGTGTTTAATGTAATACAATGAGTAGAAATGTCTGCGTATATTTTAAAAAGTTATACTAATCATGGATTGAATGTTTTGTTCTAAAACAATCCATGTTCAATTTCTACCAATGAGAGACAGGCTACCGCTTGTATTGGTTAAAATTGACGTATAGACCACATGTGGTACTAACAAGTCAAGCGGAATCATTTAAATTGTGTAAGCCCTTAGCCCCTTACCCTACTACCGTAACAAACAAGCATTCAATAGAACCTTAAATTTTAGCTCTGATTGAAAATATGATGATTTTTGAGTTACACAAATAGGTACTAATTTAATCGCATAAATAAAACAATAAAAGGTTTTTTTTTTAATATTATTGAGAAAGAAACATTTCAAAGTATTACCATTTTCTAACGCCCGACGCAAAAAAGGGGTATTATAACGCAACCTGAGCCCCGACGGATTTGTTTTTGCTTACTTACTTTCTTTTAAATACGGGGATTATAAAATTGACTTTTTAAGAGCTTATTTATCTATTTTGTGTAGGTTGTTTAATTTCTTTAATTTATTTTGCAAAATAAGACTATTTACATGAACAGTACCTGGTCACCACATCATGAAGGTAACCGTTAAAAATAATAGTTCGAGATACAAAACATTCATTCCTTTTGAAATGCGGTTACAATCAAATTATAATCACAGTTATTGAAACACAGAGTTCTCAAAGTAAATCTTTACCAGAAACCTATTAATAAAATTGTTTGTTGTTCCGTTCAATCTAAAATCAAAGTGGAATAAATACCATCAAAGGCTTGATCCATCAGATTATTGCTTCATGTTATCCTACGGAATATAAACAGAAACTGTAGCGACTTCGTAACAAACTGTTTGTCGCGATTTAATCGTTCGCGGGGAGGTCGCTAGCGCGTGATAATCAATGGTGGTGAGTGAGAAACTGAGAAACGAGTAAGATACGACTTTTACCACGGGTTTCCCCGTACATATTTTTTTAAAGAATACATGTACCCTTACTTTTACACTGGAGATCGTGGTTTCAATTCCCACCAAGGTAATTTAATCTATGTGATAAGCATGATAATTGCTTTTAGGTGCGTGTAATTTATCTATGTTATTATGTATGTCATATAAAAATTAATAAGTCTGCTTATCAGTTGTCTAGTTGCTATTATATGGGCTTTGCCTTGTTTGGGATATGTTCTTATGTGCGTTGTCCCTAGAATTATTTTTGCTTTGGGTTGTATCTCCTGTTTCTTAAGCCGAGTTGAACTGACAATTACTCATCGACATGCGAATAGAGGAATGCAACTACAAGTGCACTTAGGCACTTGTTTTCGATCTAATGAGATATTTATTATATCTATATACTTTTCTAAGATATTTAACGGCACGTCTTGTCGATGGTGATTACACTCCAATAGAATCTGGTCACCACAACCAACAGAGCAACCAAAGAACATCAACGGGTGCTTAATGCAGACTTTCCACCTTCTATAAAACCTTACTAGTCTTCACATAATTACATAATAATTGTATATTCTTTTAGTTTTGCGACAATCATTTCTTACTTTAAAGTTTTACCTTAAATTTCTATATAAATTGAGATTTCAAGTCAGTCCTGAGAATTCTCTCTGTATCGAGTACCAATAGTTCAACAATCACACAAATGGGATTTCTCTAACGTGAGGCTTCGTTTATTTTGTCTCTTGTCTTGATTTTGCTTTGGAAACGATTTAAGTAATGAAACCCTGAATGATATGACAGCATGTCAGCGATTAGAAATTTTGGATTTGAGCTTCGTTTTACATTAACAGATCCACGCTGAACTGGGGCAGTGTTATACTCAAACTGTGTAATTTTCTGAGTAATAAACGACAAAGAAAACCATGAACCTAGAAAAATGAAAACAAGAAAATCCGTACCATTCATTGCTTGTAGTCTAATAAGTAAAAAATATGGCAAACAGTCGACTGGAATATTTAATAAAATACATTCTCAGATACCATAGTAAGATCAGTCAATAATTATTTTCTAGTCGCAAAACTTAAAACAACTATTAACCTTCCAATAAACATTAAATACATAAAATAACATTTACCTAACACACAACAAACTTTTCCAATTTACAACACTCAACGCCTAAAGAAATTCTATGTGGTCGCATCTCAAACTAAATGTCCTCCGTAAAATATTTTGATATTTGCGGCCACAAACACTTTTATATTACACCTGAGACCGTATTACGACATCAAAAACCATTCGCGAGAAAGAAAGGGACAGCGCTATACAGACTGATAGCGCCATCTCGGTTCCACACGGGCGAAAGTCTACAATGGTTTGAAGATATAATACGATTAAAGTTGATCCTTGACAGTGACAGTCAGAATATTAAAGGTGGAAAAAGTAATTTTTCTGTCATCTTTTGTCACCCGTATATTAAATGGCGTGTTAGTATGTCAGTCAGATCTTTGTAAATATAGGGAGGATTATTAATTCCTTTAGTTGAGTTCATGACAGACGCAGAGGTCCTTTGTAGGCCGGAAAACGGTAGAAGGTCCGAAATACACATAAAGATGGTTTTATAATTTGATGTGTATTGTGACGTAGGTTATTGAATTCTAAATTAAGGATGCTGCACTAAGAATTGGTGCAAAGTAACTAACTACGTATGTATACTGTTGCTTTTTTATACAATTTTAATACAAGAGTCCTTTGAGCTATTAGATGAGTGTCAATCGAGTTAATATATTTATTTTGGACTTGATTACTTATGGATTAAAATACACTAGAAAATAAAAAATAGACCATAAATATACCAATCGATTATTTATTTCGTCGCAAGAAACAACAAAATATCTTAAAAGTCATGTTAAAAGGGTTCGTAATAATGTAAGATTCGAGATAGAAAAGCTGAGTCAAAATACAGAAGTATGCTAAATCTGGTAAGTCTGGAAGGAGACACCAACACAAAAAAGAAAAAGGCTAGGCAAAAGTAGAACAATCGTTAGAAAGGCAATTAAATACTTAAGTTGTTTTTCTTTCTTATGACTTCTTTATTTACTTTTTTCTGTTTGTGTTCTTTACTTCTTAGTACATTGGTCGAGGGTAACACATTTCTTGGTGATGGGATCCCTGACGGTGGGGGCGTCACAGTAGCAGGCAGAGTAGTCACAGATGATGGCCTGCTCCTTTTCAGGGTTAGGGTTATCGCAGGTTGGTTCAGGAATCTTCTGGCTACAGCCGGTAGCGTAGGCGTGAGTACCTTCCTCGCATTCACGATGACCTGGTGACAAAAACAAATTTTATAAGACATTTTTCATACAGCCAATGTTTAGGTACAAATTAGACCGATGGTTTTTATTTTTCTAAAGTTATTTCACTGCCTCGAAAGTGCCTTATTCAAATTTCCAATTCTTTCATTATAGTTATATGGAAGGATGTTTATATAATGTCAACATAGGCGTCTAAGTTTACTATAAAAGATTAGTAACGTGGTAGAAATCTGACTTATAAATTGGAATTTGATACTGCCAACCCGCAAGTGAATGAGCGTGATGATCAATGCTTGTTCAGTTCAGTTTACCAATAAAAACTGACGTGATAAATTTTACTAACTGGACTCCACTAAAATATTTATTAGAATAACGAAGGCTAACAGTAATTTACGTTAAATGAGCCATGCATTTTGTGACTGCATATTTATTTGGCGTACGTTTAGAATAATTTACTAATTGCAATTTGCCGCATCCAGCTTCCTGCATTTAAATATATTTTATCTAAAGTTCGTGATCAAATTTGTGCTGGTTCATTATAAAATATTTAGTTGGTAACCAGTTGTATGACAATCGTATTATCGAATGAACTAGAATTTGGGGTTTAAAGTATAATTTTAAATAGATGCTATTTGCTTTAATTTGTAAAGATTTCTTTCTAACACTAAAATAATATTTTTAAGGTATGGACTGTTTGTAAGGCTGTATAAATATTATGGTTAAAATAAACAAACTGAGTACCGTTAATTACCATATGGACCATGTAAATAGTTATTATTGTTGAAGACAAGGCACGGTGTTATGTTACATGGCCTCCACATATTAATGTTGTTGACCATATTCCATGGTCATTGTGACACAAATTAAGTACTTTAAGGGAATCCCATTACCATAAGCTCAAGGAATCATTCTTATGTTTAATCACAGACCAGAAGAAGGAAGTACTTTACTATGAACCAAAAAGGTTCTTGAAATCTCCCTAGAAGTTGAAACTCAATAAATCCACATCACAAAACTATTATTATTATAAATGTGAATGTCAAGTACACTTTCACGCGAAAACTACTTAACCGATCATCATGAAACTTTGTACACATATTCTTGGAGGTATAAATTAGAGTAACAAAGGATTTATTGAAAAAAAAAATGAAGTTATAATAGATTCTATTCATTATTTTAGATCTTACTCGCTGGTATGATATAATTTGTTAAGTTTTTGTATATATTGGCTAATCAACGTCAACGCAGGCGAAGCCTCTGGCATCAGCTAGTATAATATAAATATAAAAAGTGTCCAATATACCAATCGAGTTTTATTTGTTTAGCAGATACTCGAAAATCCAAATAGGACCTGGTAGTAATTAATATATTTATATCCATATCGTGATATTTTTTAAGTTATTTTCTTTACGAAATAAACTTATTATTATTTTTATAAATATATATCTCGAAAACCAAAAGGCCTTGATGATAATTATAGTGTGTTTTATTTTTATATTATAAAGTTTTATCGAATCCACGCAATGAAGCGCGTTTTTTTTCCTGGTCTGTAGATGGTACTTATGACAAGATATCACAAAACCTGTTACATTGTTTATACTATGATATCATTAATCAAGTAGCAATTAGTATCGAGTAGAAACTTGTTCATTATCAAGGTCATTTAGATCACGAAATGGTCATTATCGGTCTCCACGTAACCCCACGTGACCTGAACAGACCCCCAAAAAGATAAATCAAAATATGTTAGTGTATTTCAATATCTATTTTGAACGTAAATAATTCTTAAGTGTTATTGAAAATTTTGAAGACAACTTTACTAGAATGATAAACCAATTTAGGTGACATGAGTGTAGGTTTTGGAGTATTCAATAAGAAAAACAATATTAAATACCTATACCTTTTTAGCATAAAAATATAACTGTGACATATTTTTGAAAATCTATTTTTCCCTATTTAGTAGATATACTAAAATGATACTGCTACTAACTGTAGATATTTTATGAAATATCATAGCATTTAGTTCTACAGAGCATCTACTGAAAATAGTAATGACCCAAACATTAATAAACGTCAAAGTGACAGCTGTCAATGTTGGCAGGTCTACGCTAGCGCTGCTATAAATTCGCAAAATAAAATGTTATTTAGTGCGCTCCGAAACTGTTTGCCACTTTCAATTTCTTTTTTATTTGCAAATAAAATGAAAATAGCGAAAAATATTTGCTTGTTGATATGAAGTTTTACCTAAATGTTTAACTCTGTAATTATTGTACCATTTAACCCTAATAACATAAATATGGACAGGCAGTAAAATCTAAGAAAAACTTATGTAGTCTGAAACTAACCCAATGCACGAAAAACAATATTTTTTAATACAGATAAGGAACGAACATTAGTGATCAACAAATACAAACAAAACAATAATAAAGTAAAACTTACATCTTCCCATGATATAAATGCAGCCCCTGCCCGATTGAGGTTTGCTGTACGCCATAGCTACAAGCGCCAAAACTAATAACGCCAACATAAACTTCATTTTAATATTTTTTAATGTAACACAATTTTACACAAGTTATATGCTTGAGCTACTTAAGTCTACTGACTAAAAGCAGCAAATAGGTCGGCTTATATACCAAAGGTCATTAGTTAACATAATTAAATATTGACAACTAGGGTTCGTGCCGATGTGGACACGATGCAAGCGCCATCTTTGATTTTGTTTCGTTTTAATTTTCTGACGATCAGAATTCAAACAGCCAATTATTTTTTATTTGAATGTGTCTGTTGATCCTGATTATTTTAATGGCTAGGTGTGATTGCTTATAATTTTTATTTCATTCTTTTAAAAATATATATTTAGAAAATTAGTGAGATATTGTTTTGTTTAGAGTTTATTTGTCTTAATATTGTATTATCAGTAGACTGTAGAATATATCTAAATGTAAATAAATGTAAAATGGCATGATACGATTATTATTGGGTCAAGGAATACCAATCGTCATTACTTAAAGGTAGGTAACTTATTACTTATACTTATATAACAATTATACTTATAGGTATATAACAAGATAAAACGTGCGCAATTTTAAAAATAAAAAGATAAACTTATAAATATTATTGTTGTATGGTACTTAATCCTGTTATCAAATTGAAAGCCCTATACCGCTACCGTCTGTATTTTAGTCTATACGTAAACAGACAATAATTACTTTTGTTAAAAATGCTATGAAACACATGAATCTTTGTTTATTTTTTACAATTACTTGTCGATGACCGAATGACGAGTTTCCAATGTCATAAAAGCATGTGTTTAAAAAAAGAACAGCAAACATGAGATGCGGTGTGTTTGCATTTCGAACTATAAAACGCATTTTGAATTTAAATGAAGAACAAATTGTCTGTGTTTACTGCATTACGGGATCATAGGAACATGTTTGCTTCTTTATGTTTTGTAAACTACTCACATTTTAAATATTATTTAGTGTTTACCATATCTTATTAGGGTACCGTACGTAAAGGGTAAAATTAAAAAATAGATTATAATAAACATTTAAGAGCTCTCTCATATAAAAAAACGCGATTTCTTTGCTCGTTTTTGAGGTTTTTTTTTTAGACTTATGACTAGGAACCAGGAATAAAAAAATTGCACCTTTACTTTTCATTGTTATGGCGGCCCGTACAAAGTCTAAGGCACCCCGTACACGATCAATCTGGACTGGAATCCAATCTCAAATCAAATAAAATGATCATGATCCAGTACTGGATTTCAATTTTTTTTTATAACAGAAGCATCAGTGTACTTCGTAAATTATCAATCTGAATCGCGATCATTGATCTCGAATGCGGACCGCGATCTAGATTGGCTTTGTACGGTCCGCCTACCTGTTTTCGTATGCTAACAATTCCAATTTCGTATGGGATACCAAGCTGTTGGAGAAGGCTTTTAGTCTTATCGGATCCAGCTGAATACTGTATTGTATGGAGCCTTTCTGATCTCCACAACCAATTTGTGCATATTCATAAAATGATAAGTTATATTTATGTTTGTTGCTTTTTTACAGTTAGACCAACCAATCGACTGATATTGTTTGGCATGGAATGAGCTTGAGCTTAAAAGAAAGATTTCGGCGAACCTTGTTCACTATTCATGCGAGAAAATCCACAATTAAAAGCTAAATAATAAGCTTATTAGTTTAAGATACAAGTCGATAAGAAATAATGATAAAGATCCGTGATCTTACTATGAGCGCTTAAGCAGAACTGTTTCCGTTGTGCAAACTTTTTTCAACACTTTTTCTAAGGACTGGAAACTACCGATGGTATTATTAAGTGCATACCTTCTGGCTCTATCATTAGAACCACTCTATGCCATCATTTTATTGCACTCTCATCTGATTAAGTTAAATATAGAGCGACATAGTCATATAATTGTCAAAGCTAAACAAACAAAGATAAAAAAACCACAATATATTTTTGCACAACGCTGCTAAAGAAGTTTTCACTTCAAGAAATGATACTGACACCCATTGACATATTTTTCTATGCTGACACGACTCGGCAAGCGCCCTGCGTCGCGTTTTAGGATCATTCACGTGACCTCTGACGCGAGTTACATTTAACATTTTTCAACTAAAGAAGTTATCACTTCAAAAAAAGTTAAATATAGGCAAAAGATAAAAAAAAGCAAGGCAGTTTTTCATGTAAAATAATTTATTCAGCTGAATACGGTAATACTGAAAGTCGACCCTAAAAATGGAAAAAGCTAGGCAGAAGATTAGCCCAGCCGGAGTCGGGCAGAGAATGCGCGAGTGATCCCACGACTCCGGCCAAGGCAGAGACGGAACCGGGGTGTTTTTTTACCGGTGAAAGTCCGACATAATTATCCCCACTTCATACCCTCGGCGTGGGTTAAAAGCATAATTTTTTCATGCAGAAAAAAGAAGGCAGGAGAGTCCTTATTATGCTAAAAATGTTAGCTAATTGCGTACACAATAATTACACTGCACTGCATAATTGTGACATAATTATGTAATTAATTTTATTTGTAATAGTACAACTAATTGCTATTAGTCATGGTAAAACTTAATATAAGTTATAATCGTTAATGAACACGTTACTAATAAGTCAATTTAATAATTATGTTAATCATTTAAGTACTAATCATTATTATAACGTTAAATATTTTTATCCTATTAATATTTTTTTTCTTTTAATTTTTTAATAATACAGTCGACTTTTGGAATGTATCAGAGTTTTGTATGGCAAGGCTGCCCTTCGCTCTTAGCTACAAAATATATCAATTGCTTAAAAAATTAAGATTAGTGACATGCAAAAATCAACAACCAAAATATAACTGGCATTTTTATTAAACATATAATAGCTATCCTATTTAATTGTGGTGTTAAATAAAAAAAGGCTGTAAAGTACTGTAAAAAAAAAAAGTGAGACACTTTAACGTACTCACGACGAAACATTGATTTGAAATGGCAACGTCGAGATGTCCTACGTTTACTTTTTTTTTATTATGTAAATTGTGGAATACCTAAGTAGATTTTTATCGTGTGTCACTTAATTGAGTAAGTTACTGGCTTCGGATTCAAGTTTATTCAGTGCAAATCCAAATATTCCCGATTGCATGTTTTAGAGTCAGTTTGCTCCTTCGGCACATACACCTGTTGACAAAATCTTAATCGGCCATGACGAAAAACAACCTTACTGTCAATGTCAAGGTGGGACGATGTATCGGCATTTGACTTCACACGATTCTTTTTAAATCTGAGTGGTTCCTTATCTTAGAAAGTACACCCAAACAAAATGTGGTATGAAATTTAAAATTAGTCTCATAATCTTTGTCATAACATGTTTTTCTTTGAACAGAAACAACAAAGATGTGGAAAGTTTTATATTACATGATGACAAATCCATCAACTACAAATTAACAAGAATCTTTATTAATAGAGCCGGTTTTATCACCGTAATTGACTAGCAAATAAATATCTTGTTAGCATTGAACTTGTAGTCAATCTGTTTTTAAAAGTCGGTCCCTTAGAAACCTCCGAAATATTATCAAAAACTTGACAAGAGCAAGCCTAACTCACATAAGACGGGTTTTCATTACCTTATACATACCTGAAAAAAATCGGGTACTTTATGATTGATTATTGTTATAGGGGCAATAGCAATAGCTACAGAGGCAATAGGCAATAGTTATTGGTTGTCACAATAAATTCAGGTACGGAACTCTTAAAATTTATTTTATAGATTTACTTCTTAAAAAGATTTTTTCGGGTACACTTTTTCTAGCTCTCTTCCTTATCTCTGCTAGCTGACACATGATATTGATTACTAAAGAAAGTTAAAAAAATCTCCTGCATCAGTGACTATGTACTTGTATCGCGGGGGGTAACACAATATTCGATTCACACCTATATAAAACACCATTACATACTTAAAGCAAGCATTATTTTATAAATAACACAGAATAATATAAAATTTGTTCATGCGGGGCTTGAACCTGCAGGTCGTCGCTCACATTCGTAATTGGCGTTTTGACTTATACCCATATAATAAGCCTATACCACTTGGTTATACCATACACGTGCAGTCAAAAGTAAAGCCTGTACAATACTGGTGACAAATATTTTAAAACCACTTAAACACATATAACACATAAGATGCCGTTAACTGATCCGCTCGCTTGATATACCGGTATAAATAAACTTGTTTAATGTTGGGCCATGAAGCCTTAATATAATATACTGTTTCAAAATCCTATCGGGTTTTTGAACTCTAAAATAAGGGTAATTCAGAATACAAGGCTAAGTTGTGGATGTTTGGATGTTTGTTACTCAATCACGCAAAAACGGCTAGCGGTAGGCTGTCCTTTGACATGGAAAAGTTACCTTTTATCCCGATTTCTTAAGCAGTTCCCGACGGAAAATTTAAAATTGTTTACGAGCTAAGCCGTGGGCAGACAGCTTATAAATTTGGTATTCTTCTCTATTACAGTACAAGCTATAACACGGGTGAAAAAATTATTCAAGTTTTTATTACTTTCACATTTTTCATTTCTTTTTGGACCCAATTCTGAAGTCCACGCAGACGGAGTCGCGGGCAGAAGCTAGTTTAACATAATTGTTAAACTCGAATCCAGGTCTTATCGTGTCGATGGCAATCATATTGTGACAGCCTAGAATTTTGCTAGAACTGCATTAAAACTGATCTCGTCATTGAATATATCATAATGATAAAATGTGGGCCATCCCGTCATCCCTGACGACGCTCGCTGTAGTGTTGAGGATTTTTTGGTACTTGCAGTAAGAGTGCTATGCTAGCAAAAAATCTCTACTAGATCATCAGAAAGTATCTCATTCTTGGTCCTACGTCTTTCTGTTCTTTGGCCGATTACTGAAACGTCACTCAGTTTAAAGCCCCCATAAAGTCACATGCTGTCTCTCTCACTTTCTCTCTCACTTTCGTAAGTTAGAAAAGTAACGACAAATGGACATTTGCAAGATATCGGTTTTACTCTGATCTTCTAGTCTCATATTTAACATTTATTTAAGCAGATATAGATTCAGAATAATTTAAAAGGAGTACGAATATTCAACGACCCTGTATCTTCCTAAATAAATGAAAATTTTATGTTCCAAAATATATTATTCCCTATACGACAATTATGTGAAATAACAACAGTGGTTAGTATAATTTCGGATACAGTAAGGCAATCAGCTGCGATGCGAGTACGGTAATTTGCATTGATACGTGTTCCGATAATTTTAGGCTATTTGAGGCTGGATTCAGTGATGGTGAAGCAAAATTGATTAATGATTTAAAAATCAGTACGGGACGTATGTAAAATACGAATTGCGTTATTTTGAATATTCGTGGATTTATGATCATTCAGCAAATGTCGTGGTGGCCAAGCGGTTTAATAAAGGGATTTTCGTGAACAAGGTTACAGGTTCGAAGCCACTACGGGCAAGTATCAACGTGACTTTTTCTATGTACCTACTTTCTTAATCATTCTAAGATATAATTGACAGTAACAATTGGTGAAGGCAACCTGGATGCCAAGAATTGGAATTTGAAATAAAAAATCCGCAGTGAGCCAGAGTGGTGACCAATGCTCATTCGTTCTCTTTATGAGAAGAGGCCTGTGCCCAACAGCGGGATATTTATAGGCCGCTATTATATGATCAGCGTTGGGTGGCTCACGTAGTTGTCCTTGTTAAATAGGTACCTCGCGAAGTGCTAAATACGGTGAAAATGGAAGCCAACCTTTTTGCTGATGAGTTTGTTACTGCGTTTTTTGTTCCCAGCCAGAGCACTTCGGAAGTGTTGAAGGATGGGCGACTCAGGGTGCTGTCCATAATATTATTGATGTACAAGAGAACCTATTTTGAATAAATGAAATTGCTAAATTTGAATTTGCTAAGAATAATCAGTTTTTTTATCTGTTCCGCTTCGCAAGATTCCAGTAGCACTTTTATCATTTGGAGTGGTACTTAAAGAAATAAGTAGAAGAAGAAGAATAAGTAATTTTAGATTTTAGATACGGTTAAAAAAAATATGGAGAACGATTTTCAGAAAAGAAGAGAGAGAACCTTTTTAATTTGAACATTGATCTACACGAGACATAATAAAATGAATCAGGTTAGAACAAACAAAATAAAAACGCCCTTAGCGACGACAACTCAAATTGGCATCTAATAATAAAAATTAGGCCCACAGTGTAAACACAACATTTCTGATTTGCCAATTCTTTTGAAAGAGGGAATAAAGTTGTAATCAAATAAGTATTTAAAGACTGAGTCACAAATAATGGTGCGGATGTCCGCTGAGAGGTATTTACGCTTCATGGTTGAAAGAAAAGGTACAGTTATATAAATATATAATAGGTTTGATGGCAAATAATATTATGTTACTCTCTTCGTGATTGCTACAATTTTTTATACTTAATTTTTCACATTCTTCATCTGATAAACTTGGTAGAGCCCATGCTATGGTAACCAGACAACTGATAAACATACTTATATATTTCTTATTACATGTGATACAGAAACAATGATCGTGCTCATCACACAAAAATTTATCCTGGGTGGCAATCGAACCGAAAACCTCCTGTTTAGCAGTCAGGGTCTCTAATCACTAGACCAACTGGCCAGTTAAATTAATTCGACATAGTCTAAATTATTGTTTTAATAGTTCAAAAATTAAGGACTCTTATTTTGGGAATTATATTAAAATAGGAGCTATTCTCGCCCATTTTGTGGCTCCAATCCAAATTGTCACATTCAAAGCATTATCTGCGATCAAACCTACTGACACAGTTTATATTAAGCATCATCTATTGACATATTATAATACATTGCCTTTACAAAGTTTTCTGGATTCTCTCGTCTGATTTTCTGATGGAGATATACCATAATTCATTTTATTATCTACATAATTATATCTTCAGGATGTAGAACCTAAAAAACGTCTTCCAAATTTCATTCCTATTCACATGTGCGGAACACTCCGGTTAGGAACTTACATTTGCAGATCACAAAAATGTTTTCTATGCAGAGATTGAACCTACAATTGCGCAATGACAATTGGTGTGATGTGTCATAGACGGCAATGTACCGCAACTCACAAGTTCGCACCGTCTTAATAATTATTTATCAAAGACGATTTACCAATTAAATGAATGAAAATGGACCTTCACTCTTTCTCACTGACAGTTTTTATTTCAAATGAGTAAACTCCATTTAGGGTTTTTTTTAACACTCATGCTATGCACAACACATCACAAAATATTCTTAAACCCCTCATTATTTTCACTGTCAGCGTAAGGTTAATAACCGCAGGAGACCTCTCGCGGAGGCAGTTGCATAATTTTAAATAAAATTCATTACTGAATAATCTCTAAGTATTCCTTATTGTCGGGGAGCTAAGGTACAAAACTGAGTTTTCATTTGAATGAATATTAAAAATGAATTTTATTGCTTATCAAAAATAAACATTTATTTCATAAAAACATTTATTTTCTTTACCTTAACTATAATAATAATTATAATTAAAATAAAACTATACTAAACCAAAACCTTATAATATAAATTAAACTATACTAAACTACCTATAATAAATAAAGCTAAATAAAAAATTGAAAACTTATTAACAAGCATCAAAAAATTCATCATCATCGTTGCCAATGTCGGGAAACGTGCCCAGAAGGCTGGCAGCATTGCCACGTTGAATGGCAATACTAATTCTTTGTGCCAAGAAAATGCCAGCCTTCTGGTCACGTGTGGAGTCGACCAAACGTTTGGAAAGTTCCTTAAAAAGAGCTCGTGCACATGGTCCCCATGTCCCGAGAGTTTCAACCCCAAACGGCTCGAAAATATAATTACCTATTAGGTTATTATATTTCCGCCGTTTTAGGGTTTCCGCAGCTCCAGCAGCAGCGCCAGGAGAGGCCGCTGAACTTAGAACGTGGGATGGCGCAAGGGTGTCGACGCATGTTGCGTCCCACACCAAAGGCCGACCCAATTTCCAAGGCAACAATGACATGCCGTCAGGTCTCTTACCATCGCTGCGTACCAAACCATTAGGTTCTAAAACAGCTGGTACACCGGCAGTGACAAGAGCGCGACGAATAATGTCATTTAAGTTAGCGTGACGTGGAATCCGACCGGCGCTCCTGCTGCAGGACAGGCCATGGTGACCAAGGCAATCGACTTTTTCGCCGCATTGACAACGATGAGATGCAACGCAAGCGACCCCTAAACGCAAACTCATGGCGATCCGGAAAGCATTGTTGTCCAACAGCGTACCCAGATTGGTCGAGGGAAGAGCCTGTAACCAGAGGCCCGACTCCCATTCTCCCACAGCCAAGAGGCGAGCACGCTCTGCAGTATTGATTGACGTTTCAATTAATTTTTTCCGTATCAAACTACAAAGCGGCTCATCCCATTGCCTCTGAGAAGAACGTTGTTCGGGCAGATCCGTGCTCGGGCAGGACAATTTCCAACTATTTACTGCCTCGGTCATACACAAAATCTGATAATCAACCAGAGAAGACCCCAAGATTTCCCTGGTTAACTTTTCAGTACTGTGGACCGAAGACAGAAATGCTGGTAGGGCTAAACTGGAAACTTTACGAACGCCTAGCCCACCAAAACGGATCGGCAGTGTGGCTTGGGACCAAGCTCGGTCATCCAAAGTCACATTGAAGATCAAAGTTATGGTGGACTGGATAATTTGATCGACTTTTTCCAAAAGAGGTAAATGTTTCCATAATCTTGAAGATCGGAGGAAATATGTGAATTTAGGACCAAAACAACAAAAACGAATTAAAGTTATAGCAGAATGTAATGAGATTTTAAGCAGTCTATCCGAAATAAGTTGAAAATTTTGAATTTTATCATCAATGAAATTTTGATAGGATTCTTCTAAAATAGGGGACCCTAGGAGGCGTAAGGATGGTTTATCAACGATTTTGATTTCCGGTGCTATTGATTTAATTTTCGCTAACGCAAGTTTTCCATCTATGTGTGTCATGTTATGTATGTAAATTTCGCACTTATCAGTATTTAAATCTAGACCTATCGATTGAAAATTATTTTTTAAAGCTATGAAATCCTCTGCTATTGTGTTAACATCGCCTCCTAGAGTACCATCATCTAGATACCAAACATTAAATTTTGACTTTAGTTGCCTAATAATCGGATGAATAGCTAAACTAAATATGACCGGACCGAGCGGATCTCCTTGTTGGCAGCCTACAGCAGAATTCAAGAGGTTGTCTTTATAAACTAAATTTGAAGGGTTTCTGTAACATTGCCAGAGAAAGCTGTAAATTTTGGGCGTTTCACTTTTAACTTCTGCCAACAAGGTATCTCTGTTAATCGAGTTAAAGGCATTCTTTACATCGACTTTAAGGATAGCCTCATTTTTCCCGTAGGCCAAAAATGTGGAAAGTGCATGTACGGCAGCTTCACAGCCACCTTTCGAACCAAAACCTAATTGAAGGGGCTGGAATTTATCTGATAAAATATTGTTGTATAACTTACAACAAATTTTTGCTGCCGTACGTCTGTATGTGGAACCGACGGCAATAGGTCGAATGCCGCCGTCCTTTTTACGAAGGGCACACAGGTTAGCTCCATAAAGGGTGTCGATTATCCCTTCATGGACCTTACCTGCAAGCATTAAATTAGTCAAAGCCGTAAGCTCCCTCAAAAGCGACTCACCAGCTTCACCGGCAGTGGGACCCGTCAAATCCTTCAGGTGTTGAGGGGTCAGGCCATCCAGACCACCAGCGGAGCCGCTCCGGAACGAGCCTATGGCTTCGACTAATTGTTTAACTGAAATTTGAAATACGTGTAAATTTGGGTCTGGTGGGTCAGGAAAAGTAAGACTATCCTTAGCAACTGGGTGTTTGCTTTCCAGAGCAGTAAGAGTTTCTGAAGAGCATGGTGCAACCTCGTCACTACTGAACAGTATTTTGGCAGCTCCCCGAATATCACCTTCGCTCAGTTTAGATTGAACGATGCGAGAAATATCGCCAGATCTGTGGCATTTCTCAGCTGGGAATTTAGAATCAAAAGTATGGTTTAAAAAACTGCAATTATCTTTAATTTGAGCCGTAAGGGATTTTTTAGAGACCAGATTTTTTTTGTATATGTAAAATTTTGTATGGGAACGTGAGTAACTGTTCCCAAGCACTTAAAGAATTTTCTTGGGATGCAAGACGAACACATTTAGCAAGATGTGAAGCAACTGCAGGTCTTGCACCCCGAGGAACATGTTTTAAAACCGGAATAGAATTTTTGAAATTTGATAATTTTTGCCAAAATGGTAAAGATGTGTTTTGTGAAGAAGTTGGAGGTACTGGAAAGGAATCAGGACTAGATGACACATTCTGGGATTTGTGAACCTTCCCAAAATGTATCCTCAAGCCCCGATTACCTTTAAAAAAACGTGCTTGGGGACAATAAGGGCAGCTTACCAAAACATCTGCCAGAGCTGGCGTGGGTTGGACAACATGTCTTTCAGGATCGTCGCAGATTGCGTCCGACAACATTAAACGCTAAAGTAAAACAAACACATATTAAATAAAATAACCATAAAAACACACACACTGCACCATAAGCACCGTAGGCACCACAACCACCGCGCGCACGTCCTGGCTGCCGTGGTCACGGGCACTCACCGCCGCAGCCGTTGCCGCAGCGCCTCCGTACGAGGAAACCCTTGTTTATTGACTTTTCGTCTAATTTATTATTTGTATTGTGGTGTCAATTTGACATTTAATGATCGAAAGATTAATTTGATTTTAATTTGAATTTAATGGCCTTTTATTATAATTATGCAATTTTTGTATACACATGCTTCTAACTAGCACTGAGTAGCACTTGCTCATTACAAGATTTACAAGCATGCTTTCATGCTTATTTTTATTTGTGCACATTTTCTATTATCCTCTCCGGTGCCACCGCCATGTTTTTTTCTTTTATTTTTTCATAAAAATGATTTACAGTAATGACTTCTATCTTCGGTTAAATTATATAATTGACTAATATTTTAAAGAGTGTAAGAATGTTAAATAATAAATTGTATAGGTGTTTGCGATTTTGCCAAAATTCAATCTTTTAGCTTTTATTTTTTGTAAAAATCTACCGTCCCTTCGTAATAAAGGTGAATTTGTAAAATTTGTAAACTTGTGTAATGGAGAGATAAGAAATATCAGATTACACAAAATCGTAACCATGGACCGACCCCACAGCGGCCTATTACAATTCAGAAATATTAGGCGCTAACTCTTAAACCATAAATATTTAAATAATATGTGACAATTTATACCGTTGTCATCCATTCTCAGAAAGATTGATGCGATCAGTTTTAAAAAGTAAACCACAGAATGATTGAGCTTGTCTTTTAAAATGCATTGTCCCGATACCCGTAAACTCATTAATCATTCAAAAGGTATTATACCAAACATATTTTAAAGATGCTAAACGTATACGGTTACTGATTGACTTATCAATACCAAAATGAGTAGATCCGGAGCCGTAGGATAGTTTGCTTTTTTATCCCTCGAGGAAAGAAGATGGGAATTTAACTTTGTATGGTGTTCGGAGAGATGCTAAGGACGTATGCATCTAAAGTATGGCCTGATGATCATGGAAAATATAATTATCTACCTATTTTGCTTGAATGGAAACTTGATCAAGACAGTTTTTAGCTGTAATACATCAAATAGGCTTTCGAGGGGCTTGTGGCTAAGCGTAAACCGAATGGCTTTACCGATAATAAAGGTTAAGCCGCGCTCGTTTCGGTTCGTCCGAGGATGGGTGACCATTTGGCCACTAACATACCGAGACCCGCCTGGAAAAGTTTAGCCGTTGTTAATCCATTCGAAGATCATCAGCCTTTGATTATTATTTGACTTATTCATTTTTTTTATACTTGTTACAATTTCTTTTTAGGACTTCTTACTCAGCTTTCCAAAATATACAAATACTTTGAAAGTCATCTTAAGGTATGTTATTAATATTATACTTACACTTATAGACTCGCGTCTTAAATACCTCCGCCACATACCTAGTGTCATAGTTCAATGAGATGACGTCACGACGACTTGGCAAGAGAAGGATCAGGCGCAGGATCCGCATATTTAAAGCTTCCAGGAGAGTTACACTGCTAACTTCAGAGCAAGTGTAAAGTAACCACTACACCTATATAAGTACTAACAACTATGTCTGAATATTAATTAAAAAGAAGGAAAGATTTTTTTCTTTTTATGCAAGTAAATACAATAGTAATAACACACATTATGAATAATAAAACAAATAATTTTATTCAATATATTTTCTTATGACGTATAATAGCTTTGAATTAAGTTATTTTAAAACTAATTAGTTCTGCTCGACTCCTTCTGCTCCACGAAGTCTATGAGCGTGGTCCCCAAATGGGGCAAACAATTGTGTGTTCTGCTTGGAAGTTCTCTATTTATAAAAAATTAAAATTTATGAAACCCTTTGAGTGGATGTCGTTAATTGATAAAAGCAAATTTCGTTTTTAACCGACTTGACAAAAAGAAGAAGCTTCTCATTTTTTATTACCAACAGTCTACTGCAGCTATACTCGTTGTAGATTTAACCTATAAGTACATATATGGAACCGTCCAGAACAGGCTTTTCTTGGGACCGATAACCAGGCCCGATTCGGATCCTGATACAATTTCTTACCTACCTTTTTTAATTTTCAATTGTATTCATTATTTTTCACCAATTACCTGACGTAAGAAGTATCCTATATCTTTTCTAGAACTGAGTAAAACAATAGAAACATGTTTCTTCTTAGGTCAAGGTCAGAAATCGAAAAAGTTCAATGACCGCACTGTAAACAAAACGGTAGCTTTGACACACATTACGACACTTGTTTTATAAACTGGGATAAACAGATGTTGTAGTCTTGTTTTTACATTATTTGTTACAAGATACAAGATTATTTCTTTGTTCAAAACATATTTTGAGATAACGAGTTTTTAAAAAACAATGTCAGGTCATGGTTTGACAACTTTCTAGTACCTACATGGATTTATCTAACAGTCTTTTATACGAGTATGATTAAAAACTAACTTCGCCATTTACCAATTGTTAATCGAGTGAGTCCGCTATCTCCCTACCAAATTTTATCAAAATTAGTCCAGCCGCTAAAGTTCAGCCGTTTTATTATATTACTGTGTTTATTTTTTATCACTTAGGAATTATCTTATTAGGACTTACAAAAAGCTTGATGGTTGGATTATTTTTGGCAGTGTAACAGGTTTGGTTCCCGTACAGACGAAAAAGTATCACAATATTCTGGATGTTGGATATGTTAATTTTCATAGCGCTACATTAGAAGTTTTATTGTTATTAAGTATATGTAAATTATTATTTGGTACCCAGATAAATGCTTGATGGTTCAATTTCACTATAGGATAAATACAACGTATCTCATCATTTGACGTTACTGTTTCCCAAATACTACTTTAGTGACAATGACAGAATTAAATGTAATGCCGAATTATAACTGATGGACATTTAACATTTATTCGACCATATCTCGAATATTTTTTTCGCTTATATTTTACACTGCTACATAATGTTACTGGTTATAAGTTGAACAGGGAGTCGAACCTTGTTACCACATATCTAAACTACACATATAATTCTGATAGCAATTAGTGTGGAGATTGTGTACAATGAATCTCCAGAAAAATATACTATTGTCTATAATGACCAAAATTTTCCAATTCTAAGAAATAGTTTGAAAAGAAAATAGCTGCTCTATAACTAACGTTCAGAATACAAAAAAAAAAGGAAACAAAACAACTAGTATTTATAATGTTTAATGTTACTTACAAATACAGAATTCAGTCGCTCAACAATTTTCAGTAAAATTTGAGACATTTTGCATAAAACTAAACCTTATCATTACAATCACATTTGACGCACAATTCAACCACAATTTTGAATCACGAACTGTTTCCTAAGCCCATATTCATAGCATTTAATATGTCACCGTTATCTGCATCGATTTCCCATGCGAATAAACCACCGAGCTTGTTATTTCGTACATACTTCGCTTTTTCTATTGTTGATCTAGCATCATCGTATGTAATTAGATCCCCAGTCTCCTTTCTAAATACGTATGGTGCTTGTGCCACCTTGTCATAATGGTACTCCCATTTTCCTTGAGTGATCTCATTTGCTACTTCTCTGTAATCGACCACACCATCTTGCCAGGTTCCTTTGACTGGGCCTGTAGCTACGCCTGTGAATGGGTTGTTGTCTTTGTAACCGTTGACGCCGGTCCAACCACGACCGTACATAGCGACGCCTACAACAATCTTCTTAGGTTGGACACCTTGAGCTAAAAGGAATTTGACTCCGAAGTCAGTTGTGTAAGTTTCCTTAGGGTTCCATGAAGGAGCATACAGACCAGCTTGGTGACCGAGAGTATCATTAGACCATGCTCCTTTAAAGTCGTAGCTCATCAGGAAGATGTGGTCCATGTATTGCTGAGCAGCCTTGTAGTCCACAACCTGAATCTTGTCCCAACCAGAGCTGATGGCTGAAGTCAGTTCGTACTTTCTGCCGGTCTGAGCAGACAGCTCGGACAACATCTCTCTCAGCTCCTTCATCAACTGCACGTAGACGTGACCGTCGTCGGGACCCCCGAGGTCTGGGTTAGCGCCTTTACCACCAGGGAACTCCCAATCAATATCGACCCCATCAAAGAACTTCCAGGTTTCGAGGAAGTCCTTCACTGAAGCTACGAAGCGGTTTCTCTTTTCCTTGTCGGTAAAGAAGAAGAAGGGATCAGCAAGAGTCCATCCACCGATGGAGGGCAAGATCTTAAGGTCCGGTCTCGCCTGTTTTAACATCATCAACTGACCGAAGTTGCCTTTGTAAGGTTCGTTCCATGAAGCCAAACCTTTTTGTGGTTTCTGCAGAGCAGCCCAAGGGTCGTGGATGGATACTTTGAAGTCTTCCCTGCCGCTGCAAGACCTCTGTAGAGCTTGAAAACTGCCTTCGATTTCCTTCAAACTGTCGTTGATGCCATCACCACCGCAGATCGGGATGAAACCGTACAGAAGATGAGTAAGATTGGGAATAGGTATGCGGTCAACTGGGAACTTTCTCGGGTAGACTCCCCACTCTACGAAGTACGCGCCGACAACTTTGCCTGAGCTTTGCTTGAAAGGCTTATTCCTCTCACCAAGAGAATAATCCAGAGGTGGAAGATGGCTACCGTCTGTATCAGCGACAACTATTTCAGTCGAGTCACTGTAGCTGCATCCGTCTTTGTTGCATAGTTCCACTTTCATTCGGTATCTTCCACCCTTCTTGACTTTGAAGGCAGCTGAGGTAGCTGTACCAGAACCTGACCAGAACTCTTTGTCATTGAGGAGAACTCTAGCCTTGTTTGCGGGGTCCCCGGACCAGACGTTCCACGTGACGGAGACATCGGCGGCGTCTCTCTTTTTGACCAGCTGGTTGTAGGCCGTCGCTGCCTGGTTGACTTCGACGATGGCGAAGGTGCGCTCCCCCCAGCCCAGGGACGGCTTCCCTGGAGGTGCGCACGCCACGACTGCGAGCAGCCCCGCGCCGACCACTAACGCCAACATCTGACGTCCCATAACCGGTTCTAAAAAAATAAATACGAAAAAATTGGACACGAACCTCTCATTAAAGAGTTGAGTCGGAACTGGAGTTGCATCTCCGAGGTATCTTTTATATACAGCCTGTATAGTAGGCCAACCGCTAACATGTAGGAGCCCGCATTGTAAAGAATACCGATATTGGAATGATTTTGTGATACGTAATAATATCGTTAGCACAGTTCGATATCCCGGTCACGTTAGTAGGTCGGTCAAGGTAACTAATGTTTTTAATTGTTTGTTTAATTCTGTTTGTTTGCCCTTTAGAAATGAGAAAGAATGAAACTACACCTTTAATGTTTGTAATTGTCACCGTAATTTAGATCCGTTAAGGCCTAACTGGAGAACGCGAAAAGTACTACTTAATTTCCGATGAAATTAAGTAGACGATTGATAATATTATTTTAACATAGTTAGCGACCGAATAATGATAAAATGATTGCTTGATTACTGATTATGATTAACTGTCAAAAAACGATTGTTTTTTAGCACAGAAAAACAGATAAGATTAAACTTATTGTTTTATAAAAGAGGATTTATACCTAGTCTAATTAAATTATCAAATCTGTTTATAGTTTAATAATTTTTGGAACATTTCCACCAGTTCAATTTATATATAAATAAGTAGTTGTTACATTATAATTTTGACACGAAACGTATACAACACTATTTGATTTTAATTACATGAATGAATGGTTAACCAATAACAAACAGTTGCAATATGGTTGCCGTGCAAAACCAAAACAAACCTTCCGCGGTGACGAAAAAGCCACAAAAATATTCGATTAATTACACTTGGTAAAATGACGTCACTTGTATGACTACTAAACTGAAGAGGTACTAAACAGCTGTCAATTAAAAAAACTTGGTTATAACCATAACTAGAGACCCATTTATCTACCACGTGAATCTGGACTTCTAATCATTGACAATATAATTATGTTTGTGTAAGTAAATTCCTCATAGACTTCGCTCTAGGTAAGAAGGAAGGGTCAGACTCTTATAACCAAGCTTTTAATTAATTATAAGGTATTTTTGACTAAACATTCTTTAATAAGATATTTCAACGAACACATTCAGTGTGTGTCAAAAATATTCTAGAGATACCTACACATAATATATCTAATTGAGATAACAGTTAAAAATGTCTAAATAATATCCATAAAAATATTTTAATCTGGTAAAGGTTTTTATAATGACTCGTTGATACTCAAAACTGGATTTATTAGAGCCGGTTTTATTTTTTATACAAATGTAAATCCCAATATAAGACAATCAACCCTGCTGCTACTAGTCCGTGCCTATCTATTATATACCTAATTATAATTCCAGTGTCACGATGTTTGTCCGGGATGAACTCCGATACTACTGAACCGATTTTAGTCAAATTTGCACACCGTGTGCAGTTTGATCTAATTTGAAAGATAGGATAGTTTACACCACAAATATAAAAAAAATTGAGACCGCGGGCGGAGCAGCGGGAAACAGCTAGTAATCCTATACATTAAGAGGGCCAATTGCTCGCAAAAACCTATTTCCATGTCGAAAAGGAATCTTTGTCTAGAGCTTGATATATCACAAGTTCGGATAAATAATGTCTCAACAAACTTTAACCGAAATATCTAGAAAAAAACGCTAAATATTACTTTAATTATTTAGAATAACATGGCTCCTTAATTATCACCCGCATTAATTTTCCATGCAGTTATGTTTACTATTTAAAATTGCAACACTGAACTCATCAGTTTGACAGTGTTATGATCCAAGAATTCTGTTGATAATACAAATATTATCCAATAAATGCCATTCAAAAAAGTAGATCAAGTAATAAATACCTATATAGAAAATGTAACCTTAAGTCGTAGGAGTTAAGAAAGAAAATAAAATGTTTATATACTTTAAAAGATATATTATATACCTATGACTATGTCAAAGTTTTAACCCTTACGCAAATAAGTAAAAAATTATACATAATTTAAATCTGTGTATGGCATCATAGCTCGCAAATGGGTGAACAAATCTCGATTAATTAATATCGTTTGATGAAAATGTTAGAATGAAGGAAAAAAATGCAGTGATATTAGAAACCATGCAAGGAGAGTCTTTAAATTGATAATGTAATATTATCTGTTTAAAGTTATTTAATTGTTGTAACTAGCTCTAGGCCGCGGCTCCACCCGCGTATTTATCGGTACTGCAGTTAAAAAATAATGATGATCCTTTTTAGGATCCAAGCTTACCCCGTAAAAAAATTCTTAAAATCGGTTCAAAGTTTTAGCCGTGAAACCGCAACATACAATAAGACAGACAGACAGACAAACAGACAGAGTTACTTTTGCTATGTATGTATAAGGGCATAGAAAATACATATTGATAGATAAGAATGTATTTTACAATTTACATACCCCTTCGGGAATTGTCCTGGTTATAATAAAATTATTTATTCATATTTATCTAGGTTCAATCGTACAACTTAGGTGTAAATATGAAATTTTGTTTAAGACTTAGGAACAAAATATACCTACTAATGACGTCTTCGAGTTACTGACATTTATATACAAATTTTCTAAGAATAAAAAACTATATATTATTCAATATTTACTAGATTTTACCCGTTATTCGAGTTTTATACAACTAGTATGTCAACTTCTAGAACAAAGTTATATATAAATAGGTAGGTATAAACATATTATTACATAGAAATTCATTTAACACAAACTGAGCCCCGCAGGGTTACGGTGTTGCTATTTATAAAATAGAATGCTTTTGTTTGAGTGTGTTCATATTGGTAGTGCAATGCGCGGGTTCCGAACTGGAAACCACATATTCGCAAGTCCGACGCCCTAGCCATTAGGCTACCGCCGCTTTATTTATTTATTAATTTCATTGGTTTATTTTTTCTTTTTTTCTGCTTAATTTATGAAAGCGGGGCCTATATCTCTTTATTTAGTCTGTATACTAAACTAATACATGTTTTAAGATTTGTTTGTCTATAATCTCGACCTGCAAATGTCCCACTGCTGGGCACAGACCTCTTCCATATAGGGAAAGAACGAGCATTGATCACCACACTGACTTCTCAGTAAGTTGGCAAGGTTGAAAATTTCAGATTTCAATTTTTGGAATCCAGTTGTCCTAACGATGTTTTCCTTCACCGTTTGTCAAAGGTGTCTGGGAATAATTAAGAAAGAACACATAAATTTGAAAAAGTCACTTTGGTACGTGCTTGGGTTCAAACCTGCAACCATGTGCATACGACTCCGGTCACTGAACCGCTAGGCCTCCAAGACATGCACATTTATTGGTCTGACGCATAAAAATTGGGTGAGGTTATGACTAACTCTTTACGCTATAACTAAAACATAGGTATTGACCTAATTTAGCTGTTTTTATGACTAACAGTAAATACTTAAGTCTTTTGTTTATTTTATTATTATTTCACTTAAATACAAAGTAGTGGTTTGTGGTAAATACATTTTCAATAATTTTTAGAGTTGGTGTTTTCGTTTTTATTTTTAGATGCCAATAATTTAGAGTGAGTTTATCTTGTAGGTACGTTATAATTAATTTGGTATACTTACTTTTTTATACCAAGTGTTGGAAATATTCAGCAAAATTAATAAAAATATTGATGAGTTTCATGCCTAATTTTAACAACTTTTACACTTAGTTCCTTCTTTTTATTATTATTAATAAGGGCCTTCAGTGTTTCATAATTATATAAACAGGGCAATAAAAAATCACAATCAAAACAAACCCACTACATATATAAATTTATATAGCTGTAACAGTACCCCACATAGAATCGTAAATCTACGGCAAAAGCCTGTCATCAAACAGCAAAAAAATCTAGGCCAATCTGCACTAATCTAAATCCATACAAAACAATACATCATTGGATTAGTAAAAAAATCAAAGGTTACTTTTTATGTCAACATTTGCATACAATGAAAGCTTTATGCTACATTTTATGGTCATTGACCCCACATAAAGAGGTTCTTGTGACCTAAGCAAGGATATTGTTGATATTCGAGCAGATTTTTGAAAAAAAAACATAATGTATTCTACAATGTATGCTGTATAAATAAGTACCTACTGTTGCTTTAAAATATTTTAAAAAAAGCAGGCTGTTCACACGGTTTTTCGATTTATGAACGCATATTTTTCCTTTTTTCTTTCAAACGTTTAAATTTGGAACTTTATCTAGTTCAATATTTAAAAATTAAATGGCTTTCGAAAGGCAAACCGAAAGGAAATCTGTTATAAAAAAAAACTAAAAATAGTATCTTGATACCAACTTTCTTTTTTAAGCTCTAACTTAGTATTTACATAAAATTCCCATTATTAAGTATTACAATGACATTATTTACACAAAAAACATTCTTTACCATTATATTTTTCCTCTATTTCTATAAACAAATCAAAATGCTCGTCCTTTCTCTTTAAGAGATTGGCCAGCAGTGGGAAATTGACAGACCGATATTGCAATAATATACAATCAGTTTTGTACATGATATATTATATTATATACCTTTGAAACAGAAAACACAGGTGAGGTAAATATTAAAAAAAATGTTTTGATCAGTATAGAAAAATAATCGTTAATAAATACTTGGCACCTTTAACAATGAACTTAATAGGGATAGGAACACAGTGTTGCTATTTACATTAATAATTCTCAGCAAATGGAATGTACCGGCTGGATTAAGTTTGCTAACCTTTGAACCGCGCGAAATGTAAGCGATGCATTGTTTTGCACATTAGAACTACTGTAGGGCTGGTAACGCTGACTTTATATTATAATTTATTAAAAAAAAACACCTTACACCCAGTTTTTGAAGGTTATTTTTTATATCTGTTCTCAAATCTTCTGATCTCGTATGTGATTAGATGACCAAAAGAGCAACGACTAATCACAGCAATTAACATAGGCTTTAACAATTAATAACTAATTTTAGTGTGGATCCGCCATTCAGAAACGTACGAGTATCTCAACTTAACGTATATACAATCACTTATATTTTTTTTTGTATTTTATTTTCTAATAACAGGTAGAGATTTAAAACCATTCGCCAGTTACCCAAAAAAAAATTGAATGTTAGTTTTATTAATTAAATCTATTATTTTTCTTTAAAACATTACTTCAGAGAGTCATTAATTTGTTACGCTTTACGTAACAAATAAATGACTCTCTGACAAAAAAACTTAACTATTTATTGTTTAAAAATTAATTCAATAACAACGTAAATTTTGATTGGAACTAAATTTCTTTCTTTGTCGTGTATTTCCAATATTATATTTTAGGGATTCGAGAGCATGGCAGCCCTAAAATTAGAAGCCGCGTTAGAGATTACAATTTGTATTCAAGAATTTACGATTAACGTGTATTTTAAGAAATATTTATGGCGCGCGCATAACCTTTCTGAATAAGTGCGCCGCATAATATTGTACATAGTTTTCTATAAAGATAGAACCATTCAACGCTCTTTGAGTTTGAAATAACATGATAAACATAAGCTCTATAAAAATAGCAAAACAGAGATTATGTACCTATATAAAAAATGTACAAAAGATAGTTTTTTTTTCTTTTTCTCTTTCCCACTTTAAAATTTTATGAATCCATCATCATTTATGATCAATATTTAAAAAAAAGTTTATACAGGATTATTTTTTATGGAGTGCGTATATTCAACGAGGCCATCAGGTGAAGAAAAATGAACTCATTTTCCAACGGAACATAGGTCGAAATCTTAAAATTGAAAATCAATTTTTCATACAAACATTAGTCACGTGACCTGTCACTTTGTATGAATACTTCATTTTCAATGTTAAGATTTCGACCTGTTCCTTGTGGAAAGCTGTTCAGTTTTATGCACCTGATTACTTCGTAGAATATACGCACTCCATAAAAATTATTCCTGTATATATATAAACTTTCTTATATTATTTTTATACATATAACCTTCCCTGTATACTAACGTATTTTTTTAAGACGAGAAGTCTTACGTTACATTTTTCTGTGTTATATTTTGTATCAGAAATGTTAAAATAACAAAGTAAAGAAAACCTAATGTATTTTATTTTGTAACTAGCTCAGGAACATTTGTGCGACGCAAGCAAAACGAGAAAATATTATATCTATAAATAAAACGTTTCATTGTTTAGCTCTTAGACTATAGTTGAAAGATATAACCTGAATCCTTTTACGAGATTTTAGATATTTTATTTGGATAGATGTGAAAAACTTTATTTCCTTTAAAATATCTCCTCTAATATACAAAATTTTCGTGTCGAGATGCTTGTTCCCAAACTTCTCCGAAACGGCTGGACCGATTTGTATGAAATTTTGTCTGAGAATCGGCCAACATCTATTTTTCAGCTAAGTGATAGCGGTGGCTCTCCCCAGATTTTTTTAATGTAGCAGTATAACTCGCAGGATCAGCTATTTTTATTTATAGATGTGTATTGTTCAGAAGTAAATTACATGTTTTTTTTTAAGATTACTAGCTATGTGGATCGCACATTACTAGTAATCTCGTTAACCCCTCATGCTAAGTAAGAGGCTTGTGTTACGAGTGGGTTCACGTCGGTAGTGTAATGGGTGGGATTCGAACCCGCAATCATATGATTCATTTTTTATATGTGTCCCTATATTAGCATGCCTCTAATAACCCCGTCACTCAGTTTGTAGAATATAAATTTAGACTGTCATAGAAAAAGCCACCTTTCGAACAAAAACAATATTAATAGGTTCATTTATTAGCCACAATACCACAAAACGTTAAAACTTATAAAACTTCTTTTGAGTAAAGAAATAAAGGCAAATTGTTTTCTTACTGAGTTCAGGCTTTAGAGTATTAAAAAAAACCGGCCAAGTGCGAGTCAGACTCGCGCACCGAGGGTTCCGTACAAACCTGTAGGTATATAAGTAAAAGTTATGGTATTTTTATTGCTAAATGAAATCCATAACATAACAATGTGGAAAGCCAACATCTGTTTTTTTTTTTTAATCGCTGAACAACGTTTGCTGGGTCAGCTAGTAAGTTTATGATTATTAAAAAAAATATACTATGTGATGTAACTAAAAATTTAAGATTTTCGGAATTTTTCCTATATGTGTACTTTATAACGTTGCTTCATGCCAAATTTCAAGATTCCAGGTCGTCTGGAAGTATCCTTTAGGTTTTGATTCCCTTGCGAGTAGTTGCGAGTTTCAAAATATGCGGCTTTAATTGCTGTATCTTTTGATTGCGTTGACGTAGAAGTTTGATTTTGTTACAGCTTAAAGATATTATAGACTTGAGTATTTGTTAAGAATTTCAATATAATACCACTACGCGTTCATGAGTAAAGGGGTAATAAGTTTAAAATTATTAAAAATATTTTTATTATATGATGTAACTAAAAATTTATGCTTTTCGCAATTTTTCCTTTATCTGTGTTATAAGACGTTGCTTCGTACCAAATTTCAAGATTCTGAGTTCACGGGAAGTACCCTGTAGGTTTTGATTCCCTTGCGAGTAGTGGCGAGTTTCAAAATATGCGGTTTTAATTCCTGTTTCTTTTGATTGCGTTGACATAGAAGTTTGATTTTGTTACAGCTTAAAGGTATTATAGATTTGAGTATTTGATATGAATTTCAATATAATACCACTACGCGTTCATGAGGAAAGGGGTAGTAAGTTTAAAATTATTAAAAATATTTTTATTATAAGATATAACTAAAAATGTATACTTTTCGCAATTTTTCCTATATCTCTGCTATAAGACGTTGCTTCATACCAAATTTCAAGATTCTGAGTTCACGGGAAGTACCCTGTAGGTTTTGATTCCCTTGCGAGTGTCGAAAATTTGCGGCATAAACGGGAGTATCTTTTGATCGCGTTGACTTAGAAGTTTGATTTTTTCACAGCTCCAAGAGACCATAGACTTGAGTATTTGATATGAATTTCAGCTTGATACCTCCACGCGTTCCTGAGAAAAAAGGTCTTGACAGACAGACAGACAGACGGACAACAAAGTGATCCTATAAGGGTTCCGTTTTTACCTTTTGAGGTACGGAACCCTAAAAAGGACATAAAACCTTTATCGTGTATACTTTGCCACTTTGCCACACCCACAATGAGTGTACTCTGTACCGCGACGAAACAAAACGTCGCTACGATCATCAATCAACTTTACTGTTAACTAAACGTTCAGAATAAGTAGAGCAATGTCTTAGCAAAGTGTTTATACTTATACATCCCTGAAAGGACTCTAATAAATTAAAATACTATTATGATAAAAAATATATAATTAAGAGGGGCTTGTGGTTAAGTGTAATCCATTCGGTTTGACCGATATTAAAAGTAAAGCTGAGCTCTTGGTAGTTTGGGGGCTATTTGTCGACATACCAAACCCCTCGTGCGTCGGAAAGCACTTTAAGCCATTGGTCCCGACTGTCTTACTTAAAATGGGTTGTGGAAGTCAGATAGACAGTCACTTTATGTAAAATACGGTATTCAGTGGCATCCGGTAAGAGTGGACGCCGACCCCAAAATTTTTAGCTTGGGAAAAGGTTAGGCTGAAGATGTTAAAAATAATATATTGGTCTGTAAGTACCTACCTACTTGCCTACTGATCAGAAGCCGCTTCTCATATAGAAGGCAATATTATCTATATTAATTATCACAATAAATGATTATGTTATGCTATACATTGATGTCGTGGTGGCCTATACGGTTCAATAACCGGATTCGTAAGAACATGGTCGCAGGTTCGAACCCGGGCAAGTACCAATGTGACTTTTTTAAAGTTATTATGTACTTTCTTAATTATTGTAGAACACCATTGACAAACGATGAAGGAAAACATCGTGAGGAAACCTGGATTCCTAAAATATTTCAATCTGAAATCGCCAACCCGCAATGAGTAAGCGTGGTGATCAATGCTTATTCCTTCTCTTTATGGGAATATGCCCAGCAGTTGGACATTTATAAGCCGGTATTATTATATGTTTTACATTTCTTACATTCGACGATAAATGTTTAGTATTATTAGCATTCTTTCTATAAGTATTCTTCCTACAGCGATTTTATTATATATTGCATTGTTACAAAGATTTAGTACAAAATTTAACACCCTCTTAGCAGCTCCAACTGTGGATTCTATTTTTTCATTATTCTGATCTTGACTTTAAGAATAACTGTATAAGACCTATGTTATAGGCGAGCCTATTGTCACTTGACCCAGATGAGTAGGAACCGGATTCATTGTCACAACGCGGGTTCAAGGCAAATGCTATGTTCAATGACATAAGAACTTTCTTTGTGAACATTTTCGATGCCATACATAAGTCCTGTCTCAATAGGTCAAAACAATATCAAAAAAGGTATAACACGAATCACATTCCACCTATTTTTGAATAGGTAGAAATTTTCTTTAATTTTTTTTTTATCTAGCCTATGCTGTCCCACTTCTGGGCAAAGGCCTCCCCCAAGTCCTTCCATTTAACCTTATCCTAACAAATTAAAAAAAAATGACGTTAACCTTGATAATTATGGAAAATTGTTTTTGTCAATTCCATAATATTATAATTTTTTAATGCAGTTTGTATGACTGTATTATTTTACGCGACTGGTAGAAGCGGGGTTAAATTTTCGATGTTCGAGTGTAACCTATGTACGTGTTAGTATATTTTTTGGCAAGAACTAGTAGTCTTAATGACTTGATGATTTGATTCGAGAGTTGTTCTTTTCTTCTTCTCAATTGTTAGAGTGCCACTGGCTGAAGAATTAAAAAAACTTGATCAAAAATATTAAAATTTACAGTCTGGTTTTTTATTTGTATAGCCAATAGATGTCTTGTTAACACCTCTTGTCACAAAATTATGGACTAATAAACAAAATACATACATTAATTAATGGTAATTAAGTAGGTATCATCTATTTTATTTCTACCGTAGTGAATTGGTTTGAAGAGAAGCAACAATAGTCAAAAGTTCTTTAAGAAAATGAACCAGCCCACAAAGTTGACATTTATATTCAAACTCAAGTAATATGTTATGAGCAAACACATGTAATGACATGTTATATTGAATAATTTGCAGAAAAAACGTGATTTCGTGTTCATTTTCCTCAATTTATTTAGTTCGTCAAAGTACTTTGTTCTTTTATGATTCATGATTATTATTACTAACGACAGTACAATTTCCCCATTTGAAATTAAATTGTAATTACCCAAATGACAAATTAAAAACGAGTCCTGTACAAGAACATTGAACAGACTTGTGTGCAAGGTTTCAGGTTCGGACCCATTGCAGGCAAATGAGTTAAGTACCAATGCGACTTTCTGTCTCAATATTGTAAGATATCATTATTTATTATTTATTTATTTTAGCATTGAAAATGTTTTTTGAAAATAATCGTTCATTTTTGTTTGCTTTTCACGTGATTTAAAGCTTAAGTATACCTTTTCCCTTTATGAACTTTAAAAAGTAAATTAAAGGTGACAGAGTTTTCTTTGTTTATTTATATTTCTATTTTTATCCAGACTGTAGGTCAATAGCCTACGCAGAAAAGGAACGAGCATTAATCATCTCGATTGTTCAATGCGTGTTGGTGGTTATAAACATTGCAATCATGCATATGCATGCAGGCATGTAGACGCCAACATTTAATACAAATATCTGCATTCCGCATGCATATTTATTATCTGTTTTAATCGAACCTGAGATCCTTTGATCTGGTATCCAGACTCAGAATTTTTTTTTATCTCAATTATTGATGGTTCTAAATTCAAGCAGGTATACTTTAATCAGCTCATATCATGCTTCAACGATAATATAAGACCGCAGATATAAAAAAAACATTATACACGTAAAAAATAATTAGCGTGTAACTTGTAAACAAAAATTCGGGGTCAACGTACAATATTTATCAAAGATCGTAAAATGCACTTGAAAAACAAACATATAAGATATATAATTATAGACCTTGTGTCTTTGGGATAAGGTTGAAAACCGAAAAAAATAATCTCATACATCGGCAAAAGGATTGCAAGTCTTGCTCTCGATTTGCGAAGGGACACGTAACGGTACAAAATAACCGTTAAACAATAAACGATGTTCCAATTTTGAATCTCGCTTCGGAACCATTCGGTACAATTCGTTCGATCTCACCCGATCCGAAACGATCCCTCGAAGATTGCTATCGTCGAGTATCCGATTTTATTTCAAATACGAATTTAGAAGAAACAATACAAAAATGGAACCTAGGGAATCCGAATTCGTATATTTTTTAATTCTTACATTTAATTTTATTTATCTCTGATAAAACAAAATGACTAAATAAACAAACCTTATTCGATTCTTTAATACCACTAATCGTTTCGATAATAACAGTAATCGGTCAAGCAGTACCGTTCAACCGCATAATGATATCCAATCGGCTAGATTCGAAATTCGGAACACGCATTGTTTCACTTTTTTAATAAGAACTCATTTCAATGTCATAAAAGGACCATCAAACACTTTCACAGTGAAATTCAATTGTTTTAAATAATGTTTACTTTTTTCGAAAGTGAAAAACACGATTTTTTGTTTTAAATTATAAAAGATACGACGGAGACTTTATAATTAAGGTGAGCGACCCTACTATCGTTACAAGATAAAATTCCTAAAGGTTGAATGATCCAATTACCAGTATCCAAAATAAAAACGGTGAACACTATATCGGCTTGTTATTTTTAATTGAAAAACACTTCAAATTTCGTTTACGTATTTCGCGTGTTTGACTATGTTAGCGTATCGGCGCAGCTGCGCCCGCGCACGCCCCTCCCGATACTAATGCTAGTATACAATAGTATTGTCCAGGAAAGCATGTAGGGCCCAAATTAGTATTGCACTCACGATCAACTGCCTATGTCAGGCACGTACTTTCCTGTGTGGCACACGAATTGAGGATACACCAACAAAGAATATATTTAATAACTAATTTAATATGTTTTTCTTGCGATGGCAACTCCTAAACTAAGGGAAACATTTAACTCTTTACCTGACATTTAAACTCATCACATAAAGGCCGCAAACAATTAGTTAACTTGGCAAAATATTGATAAATCACTTTAACTTTGAGAGCGTCATTATGTCAAAGTAGTAAGGTTCATTTTCCTAATTCCATCTAAAGAGCATAAAATACATCTTATAGAAACGAAGGCAAACCTGTGTTATTCCCAGTAAATATATAAAACAACGTTGCACAATTCTGACGTTCCAGTCGGCCTGTCACACGCGATCGGCGCGTAACATTCATTCATAATAGTCTAGCCAATATTGTAAAGTAAAAGGTATGGAAATAAGGTATTTATTTATTAGAGCATATGGATCAAATTTATTAATCATTAGCTTCTGCTCGTGACTTCGTCTGCGTGGACTTCAGAATTGGGTCTAAATCTTAGCTCGTTAACAATTTTTAATCTTTCCACGAGACTACTTAAGGAATCGGGATAAAAGGTAGCCTATGTTCTTTTCCATGTCAAAGGCTACATGCATGCCAAATTTCATCTAAATCCGTTCAGCCCTTTTTGCGTGATTGAGTAACAAACACCCAAACATCTAAACATCCACACTTTAGTAGGATTACTTTAGAATATTAGTAGGATTAATTAAAGTAGCTCATACCAATCAACTGCTAAATATAGGATTCCTTAAAGATGATCCTTACAGAGAATTAACGGGAATTGACGTGCCTGCTCTGAGTATGATTTCTATTTGAAAACTAGCTCTCACTACTATTTCTTTACAAAACGGTTAATACTTATGTGAATTAAAAAATGCTGTTTTAATCCAATTGGCGTCTCAAAGGGAAGTCAATTAACTTCAATTATAATTATATCCTGCCATTCCGGTGTATTTTTTTTACCCTAATTAATAGTTATATTACTATTATTATCATTATGTCACCATTCCTAAATAAGGTGCATTATACAATAAATCAAGTTTTTTCAACTAATTATAATACTTATACACAAACGCTTGTGTTATTCTATCAGGACCACTTGTTCAATTTTGTACGCTGTAAAAATACTTTGTAAGGTTATCGACCTATCAATATTTAGCATAATATGCATTCCTGTTATCCGAACGGAGACCCTTTTTACGGAGGCCCTGACTAATTACGTGTGAGAAAGGAGGTAGCACATGTATTTCTGGACTTTGAAACGAGACATCGACCCCTAAATGTTTCCTTTTTTGGTCTCAAAAGTAATAATGGAAATGTGATCTTGTTTAATTATAGCGAAGATATAAATAGTAGACACCTATTGAAAATAGATACATAAAGGAGAAAGTTGCGGGTATAAATAAATTCTTAGTAAAATAAAAATAAAAGACAGTGACGTATTTAGCCTATTCTTTTACGAGAAAATGCGTTAGTTTTGAATGCCATAGTTACGATCTGGAAGTGTTATGATTAAGAGCTGATTTTTCCATCGCCAGATTACCCGAGGAATAAAATTGATGTTTGTCATTTTTTGTATGAGTTTATCATAATCAAATTTTATTAAAAAAAAACATGGCATCTGACAGGTTTTGTTTTCAAATATGTCAAAAATTCAATATTTATGAGGTAACATTGTAGGGGGAATAAAAGTTTTGTAAAATCCACACTTATACAATTTTCGTTGCGAAAAAGACTGCAAACTTTTTTGAAATCTGTCATTTTGAAAACTATCGTAAGCATGCTCACAGAAATACGTATACTGTTACATGATTAAGAGCTGATTTTTCCATCGCCAGATTACTCGAAGAATAAAATTGATGTAATATTTTGTATGAGACCTTAATTTTCACCTGAAATGTATGTGTCAAAATTTCAAAAATATACTTCGAAAAATCCATCTGACGATGGAAAAGTCAGCAGTTACCAATTATTTCGTAGTATTTTTTACAATGGCCCATAGAATTCGACAGGACGTTTGTTGAGAAGACAATTGAAATTGAACAAAATTTCATGTTATAAATACCACTACTGGGCACAGGCCTCTTCTGATGTAAAGAGGAAACGAGCATTGATCGCCACGCTTGCTCATTGCGGGTTGGCGATTTCAGATTCCAATTTTGGGAATTCTCACGATAATTTCATTCACCGATTGTCAATGATACAATCGGTGAATGAAAATATCGTGAATCATCTGAGAATAATAAAAAAGTAGGTACTTTGAAGAAGTCACATTGTTACTTGCAATAGATTCGAACCTTCAACATTTTGCACAAAAAACCGTTCATTTCTCAATAAGCCCATCAAAACTTACCTATTCTTAGTTATTTAATTAATTTCTTATACGTGTACGCTACACGTATAAGAAATTAATTAAATATTTTTTTTCTTATACGTTAGTTCTTCTAAATCTACGTATGCTTATAACGTAGCCAAGAAGCCAACATATAATGTTTTCAATCCGTCTTTGTATGACACCAAGCAGGAAACAAATAACTGCTGTACTCCTCAAATTGTGTGCCTCGTAATACCGAGGTGTTTGGCCCGAACAATATGTCTTTGTCCGTCTGTCCGTCGCTTAGCATTCTGGACGCGACGCAAGGCCGCGATGCGCTAACTGCTCCCCAGTGTTGCCAGTATAGAGCAACAATTACCTCCCATTTTAATGACACGTGCAGCATCCGGTATGTCCGACAGTTTTTTTTCTAGTAAGCCTCTGTGAAATATTTCTTCTCTGTTAAACAGGTGTACATGCTTAAATTAATATGTAGTCCGTAATAGCAGAATATAGTTATAACAAAAACTACCCAAAACTGTTTGTGTTCAAAAACGGATGTCCAATTTGAAAATTACTGTAATTTTCATGTGTTACATAGGCATTTATACTAATTCTCAAAATATAGGTACAACAAACACAAATAATACGCATAAAAATGTGTGATCTCTTATTCGTTGTATACTTCTCAAAATCTTTTGGTTTGAATTGTTTTAAGTTTAAAACACGTTGACTCCAATTTTAAATTTTCACAATTAACAGCGTACTTACATCTAAGCAAAAACAAAAAAAAACATTCTCTTTCAATTTCCCCGAATTCGCGTAAAACAATATCTCTGGCAACATTACCAGCGCCTCATTATTGCAGTTCCGTATTATTGTTGGAACAGACCAGGTTTCAGGAAATATAATATTTTTTATACCATAGCATTATAATAATCAGGAAGAATAGTTACATGTGTACGTGATAAAGTGTTGTATGATATAAAATGTTAATTGCCCCATCAACTTTGTAATGTATTAGCATTTAACATAGAAGTGTTCCATAACTTGTTACGAAACAAATATGAATCAACCCGTTTATACTGAATTCACTAGTGTTTCAATTATAGGTCTGATTTGACAGATAACTTTTATTAAATTCAAAAATTAAAATGGCTTCTGACAGGTTATGTTATCAATTTTGCAAAAATTCAATGTTTATCCGTAGTGAATAAAACCCGGGGAAAGCTCTTGGTAAAATGAAATCAAAACTAACTATGGTCAATTTTCAACCGCTTTGGGCCTCTAGTTAATATAAATATTAGTCAATTCTACTAGCTGCATCCTGAGACTTTATTCACGTAATTCCTGTTGCCATTGAAAGTGAAGTGTAATCGATACTATAAACTATCAGTATGGCAAATTTTTACCATTTCTGTTCAGTAGTTTTTGAGCGAAATAGTAACAAAGATCCATCTCTATATTCTCACTATCTTTAGATAAATGTTAGTTCATCTCTTTGCTTAAATAAATCTTTACCCTTAGCATAAATCAGCATTTCCATAATTTTTGTAAAAAATATCTTTGAATGCATTATTTTAGTAACTATAATTTTGTTTCAGTCTATCTCCTTTCTGTAGCAACAGAAATATCAACTGAGTCTAAACTACTACTAACTAGTTTGAATATTAACATAATATAGTATGTAGTTACACGGGAACGAGGGAGTCACGTATATGTTAAAGGGGGTGGAGTGCCCATTGCCGTACGATACGAGAATTTTTGAGTATACCCACAAGATATTTTGATTATGTGCTAATCAATAAACATATTTATTTCGTTTATCAGTTTAGTTCGTGCTAATTTATCTGATATTTGGTCGAGGAACATATGAGTGCCTATATTTTGTTTAACGTTTACGCGTTAGAATAGAATAGATGTGTACTTGTATAGAATGTAGGTATTACAATAACATGTTATCACCAGTTCTAGAGTCCTTGCACATTCTACCTTTCAGCATACAAACATTAAATGAGTAGGTACACGTTAAAATACATTTTTGATGGTAAGTATGCTATTTATAGTTACCTTTTACCTATATTTATTAAACAGTACAGAGAAATACTACCTACATCGTTTAAAAATTGGTAACACGTTAATAACGTTCAGTGTTCTGATTGGTTCGCTCCAAACTTTTAACCAATCAGTAAGCCAAACGCGGTAAATATGTCGCATAAAAGTCAAATAAACTCATACCAGGTATAATGTCCTTCTTTTTTATATTTAAAGTTATCACAACCACCAGAACTCAGCTAACTTTAAAATTCTAAAGCATTATGAGTTTTATGACCTGAATAAATAGAAATACAAAATTGGAGATCTTCCGTAAAAAAATCATTATCTACACTTCAGTACAATTCAAAAACTGGAACAAAATAATTCATAACAAATATAAAAAGGACCGACTTGTAAATTATTATAAGTGTAACTAATATGACCCGGTGTTTAACAATGACGTTAAAATAATAACGCAGGCAATGACACCGGGTCATGGTAACCTTTGAGACACCATGAAACATTTATTAGCAGTTTTCACAATATTGTGCTATGATAACAGCCTACTTTTCACTCTCCTGTCCACTCCAAGATGTTTCATGATAATATGCCATTAATGACGTCTAGTCTATCCGTTTTTGCTTGACGCAGCTCAAATACGATAATGCTTGCTGGAGACGCGGTTCCGTACTTATTTCACTGGCGGTGCAGAGGTACAGGTAGGTAGAGGTAGGTAGAAGACAGGTACAGGTACAGTAGCGAGAGGTAGAGGGGTTTTGTATCCCAGCTGCTAGAAAGTTCAAAACCTCAAACTACGCAAAACAGAAACTGTAGCTGTTTAAGATCACTCCGGTGCCATTGGAAATACGCACGAAATGTATTTTTTTTATAATTGTCCAGTTAGTTTGATTTAACAACTACTGAATCGATTTTGATGACATTAATATGGGACCACCTGCGAGACATTATCAAAGCAATAAAGTATTTTGAGATCGGTACACAATTTTTGGAGACATCTCGAAATAAACATAAAAATAAAAGAAAATAACAAACGAATTAAGAATCTTCTCCTTTTGAATTCAGTTCAACCAACACGATTTCGATGACCAAACTTGTACAAGGCCAATCATTATTAACAATATCTGATAAGGAACAAGGAAGAAATACGTGAAACTCATACATAAGTTTTATTGAGTGATTTAAACGTTTAGCCCTGCGGTATTGAGTAGTCATCTTCTACTGGCTATTGGTAGTTAGTGGATACGCTTTGTTTTTGACAGCATTGTTATTTTAATAGTATAAAATAGTTGTAGTAATTACGCAGAACAGTTATAAAGTTCTTAACTAATAATTTTCAAAAATCGTTATTTTATTTATTAGTATAATCGTTTATTTTAGTTACTTAACTATATTATGACAAAAAAATCAAACATAGATCCCACAGCTGAAAGAGTGTTCGTCTTCCAGACTTCTCTGTCGTTCGGCAAAACCGGGCAAAATCTAGCAACAAAAATTAAAAGCAAAGAAAAAATCTCGGATCTATATTACCGTATAACAGTGGGAACTCGCCCTAAACCTGTATACCAAATAACGTATCGGTTGTTAGCGGCGAGGCGCTCAAATAATACCGTAATTATATTGTTCTCCTCATAACCTAGTTTAATATACTTGTGTGACTAAGCTGCTCGTATACACTTTGATCTCGTCTTGTTCGTTGATTAGCAAGCCTGGGTCTGTCAGTATAAACGAAATGTATTTTTGATATTATTTTCTTGTGGCAGGAACATTGAGCCAGTAGATAATTTTGAGATAGACTACTTACTAAAAAAATATTACAAATATGTAGTATGCTTTCTCCGCTTGTGAAATTGTTTTTTTCAAGGTTGGCGTGTAGGTAATTAAATATGATTATATGGAACAATGGTAACAATAGTAACAAGTAACTGCATCAATATATTACATACGACTTTGCCGGATTACTTGCCGATCGGAAATCCATATGTCTTTGTCTTTATAGTAAAAGTTGTAACTACTAAAAAACACAAACCCATTTAATTTTTTATAAATCTGTACATATAATTAAATTGTAAACGAGCCGTGTCTGTACAAAATTAAATCTTACTTAACAATTATAACAGGTCTTTGCGAAATAAAAAAAATACTTACAATATTTTAACATCCCCATACAAAACCGCTGCGCAAAAATTCACACACAAATACATTTTCTCATTCCAACTACTATTGACGTAAAAAATTAAGTTCTCAAGTACGTAAAACTGTTTGTTTGTCAATTTAGGTCTCTTTGCATTCGGTAGAGCGCCGACATCCTGAGCTATCCACTTCAAGACGTTGGATAAACATCCGGTTCTTCGTGAAAATCTCTCGCCGGTTCAATTTGAGTCTCAAATGTTAAACCGTGTAAGATCTGTTTTGGCTAATACAGTTGGAAACAACGGATGAGTGATATAAGGAATTACAGCTCAATGAATTTTCAGGTAAATAACTACAGATCATTGAGGATCTTCCTCTTAAAGGAGAATTAATAATTTATTTATCAAGTAACCATGCCTTTTTCTAGCAAGAAAGGAGACAGAAGTAGGCGTAGGCCTCATACAATTTTAGTCGACTTCTATATATTCGTCGAAATACTGTTTATCGACGCACGTCTTTTAAGTCTTTAATAAACTACATGCAAATTTTGTTTGGAGCGTAGATCCTTTATAAGATACTTGGCGCATATAATTGAAATCCAAGAAATAGTTTTAGCCATGTGCCAAGACTGAGTGCAATAACACCACTTGTTCCAACATGACACATTGATCTCAGAACGACTCTACACAAGCTTTGAAAGAGATCAGAAGCTGACTTCATATAACATAACCAGCCCGTTGCAACGCTAGGTCTATTCATCCACCGCATCTATCAGGATCGAGACTTCAACAAGAATGTTTTTTTTTCACCAAATTCAATATGACGAGTTGGGCTTGCGATGGACAATCGGAAAAAGTTTTTTAGGTAACTTTGTCGCTAACGTGTCGACGGCTCTTCCCATACAGAGAAAGAATGGGTATTAATCACCACGGTTGCTCATTGTGGGTTGGCGATATCAGTTTCAATTTTTTGGCATCCATGTTTCCTCATGATGGTTTCCTACACCGTTTGCCAATGATGTCTTAGAGTGATTAAGAAAGTACATAAAACTTTGAAAAAGTCACATTGGTAATTCCCAGGGTTCAAACCTGCAACCATGTGCATGCAAATCCGGTTAGTCAACCGCTAGACCACCACAACATTTTACGACTTAATACTGCAGGGTAAAAGGCTCTTGTCCTGAAGGGAAAGTGAATATACCTTCAAATAAGTCGTGTGCTTATAAAGGTTCAAGAATTGACAAACAGTGGACCTAACAACAGAGGTTTAATATTGACAGCGCACTTATAAATACGCAAGATGGTACTGATGTCACATCAACCGTATTTCACTCTAAATATCTCTAGGAACTGCTCTTAAGGTACATTGTCTACGTACGTTCAAGCATAAATGCGTCCGTAGGTTTAAAAAAAACGTAAAAACTTAGTACGTATTATTTTTGTACGCTGTCTCTTGTAGTTAGCTCAAGAGAGTTTCGGACGCTTAGCCAAAGTTTCGGCACAAGCCAAATGGCCCCCAGTCAAGAAACAGAAGCAAAGTTGACGTCGTAACTAAGTGGTTGTCTAGAAACTAGAATGCGACTCGTTTTAGGAGATAATATAGACATATTTTATGTATGTACCATCTTTTACCAGCGATTTTTCCGTGTGGAAAAGAAATGGATCATAGCACGGTAGCAAATCAACATACACAGTTGTATGACAGTCCATGCAATAGACTCCTCGTGTGCCTAAATTTTATAAAAAATTGTTTGGTCGTATTCGCTTGAAGAAACTACTTTCCTATTTACAACTATAATAGGTGAGTATTTTACGCACCAATAAACACATTACTTGTATATCGTGAATAAAGCCACATTTTCTTATAAGGTAACTCACAGGTTAAGTTTTTAGTTTTGATTGTGAAAAGTAGAGTCAACTACACGATAGTAGCTAAAATAAAATTAATTAACCTAAAGGTTTTTAAAGAAAAAACGCGAATAGAACAGAAGTATTACCAGTAATATGCAATTCGATATTCTAAGCAAATTTATTTCAACTTGTCATTTTCTATAATGTTTTCTGAAGTTTACGCGATTTTAGGCATTGAAATAAAACGACTTCTAAAACGGAATCTACCGTGGTTTATTTTCATTTTTGTTCCCGACGTTTGCAGTCAGTTTATAGTTCAACAAAATCATGAGAGTCTGCTGATCGTATAAGATGCTCTTTCTCACCGTGGGACAGTTACAGGCTGGTAATACAGGTCAGCAACTTGTGCATACACCTGATTACCCTATGTTACCTACACGACTGTAGAGTTTCAGAGTAGAGGGGATTTTGAAACCGTAACTTGATTATAACGTGTGTTAAGTTGGAACACTTACATGAACCCTGCTTTCTGAGAGGCTGATCAGTTTAATCTCCTTTAAATAAACTGAGTGTGATAAGTTGACCAAATGAATAACAGTCAATCACAGCGCTTGACATGAGGTTTGACAGGTGATTAACTCATTTTTAGAGTTCCGTTTTCAAAGGGTTATATACGGGCCCTATCACTAAGTCTTCGCTGTCCGTCCGTCTGTCCGTCTGCCATCAGGCTGTATGCTCTGTTCCATGAACTGTGATAGTTAGAAAGTTGATATTTTAACAAATGATGACATCGATACGAAAAAAGAGCGAAAAAAAAAAATCTAGGTCGTTTTTATAGTAATGGCGTGAGTCCAACTTGCACGTGGCCGGTTTTTTTTTTTGTGTTGATTAACCATTCAAGAACAAGGGATGAGTTCCTGAATTTTCGTATAGTTTTTCCTGATTCTTTAGCTGGTAACCTATACACATTTATTTAAGATCTACTTTCTACTATGTCTTTTAATATAAACTAATCGGCATTGCTAATAAAAAAACCGGCAAGTTCAAGGGTCTGTAAGTATCACCACATAACTCAATTGGTACGCTCGATCAAACTTATGATTACAGCGTATCGGGGGTACATGATCAAAAAACTTTTCTCGTTACCGTCGCCTTGCTCATTTGACAACTTGAGCCGTTTGGTAACCAAGTTTTTGGTAATACGCCCCCGGATATATTGCCTCAGATAAGACCGGCCGAATATTTGGTTGTAACTATTTTATTTTAATGGTTATCGATTTGAGAATCAATTTGGAAGTTTTGAAGATTAGGTACGATTGTGAAACGGTTTATTGGTTTTTCGCGTCTGGGTTGGATTCTTCATTTAGCAAAGATTTTGAAAAAAATAAGATAGAGCCAAAATGGAACAATCATAATGATACTTGTAATCACATCTTCAAACCTTATGATTTTAGTATTTCTTTTGAGTCTATTTATTTTTCAGTATAAAATTTATTTAATACTTCGCGACTGTAGGGTGTTCCTACCAGAAGGCGGAAGTAGGCGGTTTTAATACCAATCTCGACCAGACCATTTTTTTTTTAAATCGACTATAGTAATATAAGCTAATCACAAAGACTGCCCGTGACCATAACACCTGCAACGGCGTTGAAACGTCGGGAACTAAAATCAAAGTTAACCGCGATAGTATCCGTTTAAAATATATTTATGTCTAACATTCGCGTTAACCTAATAAATTATAATCGCCATATCTATGAGGTATCGCTGAAATGCAGAACCACGGTGTTTCCTAAACATGTTTTTTTACCTAAGTGTCCTTCGGTAAAAATATGTCATTTGATGTTGAATTTCATAAATCAATGACTTTATCACAATAATTATTTCAAATACAAAAATAATTATAATGAATACCAATTTTGGAAGGTACTTGCCATTCAAGGGCGGCCAGAATCCACTCATCGTTACAAACGTCATCCCACCCATTTCATGTACTTATAAAACTCATAAAATAGTTAATACATTATATTTCCTTCGATTCCATAAATTGAGTCTCCATTCTGGAAAGTAGGTCAAGTATACCTATTTATATAAGTACCCCAACCTTTTTTCTGTTGTTATGTTAAAACATTTTCAGACTCCGTACTAATGGTTTGATTCCGAGTAATTTATTGACGCTAACATTTTGCTAATTCTTTTGCCGTGCGACTGTAAGTCGACGAGTTAAAGTTCGTCCCTCGATGCGGCAAAGCGACCCTCAATCCACGATAAAATAGAGGTCGAAATATTTGGTGAAAACCGGCTGTAAACGTGAGTTTGTCTTAATAAAAATATGAAGCTTTGAGTTATGTTACTTTGAATAAATCAATTAGTTACAAATATCACAAACAATGGAAGGTTTCGAATGTCGACAAATGAAATACAAACAGCACCAACCAAACATCAGCAACTTATTTTTCAGTTTCGTTTACTATTCATTTTGTAGTTAAAAATTATATATTGTACCAGAAATTCCAGGTAAAATTAACATGAGTTAATAATTAAATATACCTGTTCTGTAAGCTGATTAGGTAGAGCCTAACTGACAATTAATTTCATTCTCTGCTAAATGCTCTAAAACACAACATCTCTTTAAAACTTGTTTCTTAAATAATATGTGAGGAGGGTGTCCTGTTTCAAGTAGTCGAGTAACAGAGCGAACCCTGAACATATCGTAATAGAATCGGCCCGCCTGGCCTATCTCCACAAAATTTATTGCTGCCCACGTATCGGCCTATTAACACGGGCCTATTAACGCGCATCCTATTAAAATAACACGATTTAATGCGGAGGTACACTGAGAGGATCTATCTAACATCTATTAGAAACATAAAAGTACACACAGGTGGATATACAGTCCCTCCATTTAAAATACGGCATTCAGCAAAATCCGGTAACGGTAAGACTGACAGCCGATCAAAACGTAGCTTGGGAAAAGGCTAGGCAGGCAGAACCATACACAGCTTTATTTAGCGAAACCGAATAAAATAAAATTGAAAAAAAAAACATTATTAATTGACAAGAATTCCGATATTTATGCTAAGATTTTTTTTTTTATTCGATTTTAAACATAATAATCATGTTTTATGCTATTTCATAGCACTTTTATATTTAAACAAAAAGATCATTTGAACCTAACGGATAGACTCCTGGTGCCATACCATGAGCTTATTAAGCAAGGTTGTTGCCGCTGTGGAAGCGAGACGCTGCTACGTGCATTGTATAGCGCTGTCTCGCTTCCACAGCGGCAACAACCTTGCTTAATAAGCTCATGGTATGGGCACTGTTTTTTTTTTCTTTGTACAGTTTTACTATTTAGAAGAGTACCCTTGTTAAGTAAAGGAAGCAAAGATGTATTTAATTAGTGCAAGGTAGTAACAATAACTAAGGTTACTAAGTAGAAAACGGCTCGTCAACGAGGAAAAGGTTTAAAAGAAAAGGTGTATTATTCATTGCTTCCCTCCTCCTTCAAACTATTACTTTACTTTATATGCTACCTACGATGCCCCTCGGCTTCTTCCGTCTTTTTTATTAGCCTTTAGGATTTGTGTTTCTTTTAGTGTTACGTTAAAATCCTTTGTTCACGTCATCTTCATAAATTCTATCTAATTTGGATCAGCAGTTTTTGACAACGGACATAAAACATACATAGGTACATACATACGGATCGAATATAATTATAGTCTTTTTTGGATGATGATAATAATTATATTATTCATTTATTTAGTTAGGTATTTTATTACGTTTGAAGCTATTTTACTTTATTATGTAAAATTAATTATAAATCAAATATATCATTTGTGTTTAGTGTATCCTCAACCTGATTGTTTATGTAGGAAGAATCAAATACAATAGAAATGTTCGGTCGAGATTATCAGAAATTAAACCTTATGTGTTCTCTGATAAGAAAGTAAAGGAAATGGGAAGGGTAGTACTTACTTAATGGAGTTTATTTGTGTAGGAAATACACTGTGAGATTCTGTAAAGAACAGTTTATGCTTGCAGAATGACAATTTTAATATGTCACTGACTTTAATATTTGTTATATACCTACGTAAGGGCTAATGATTATGACGCATAACAATTAAAATAAGATTAGTTTAATATGACCCAAGGTCAGTATCAAAGTGACATTTTCGAGATTTATTCCGTTCTAATACCAACAACTAATACCACTGGTATTTGTTTCAATTCATATTTTTTTCTATTCCAAACGGGTACCATTGTTTAAACGAATACCAAAACAAGTTTAAGGATATAAGGTACAGTCAGTGAAAATGCTTTGTATGAAATTGTAAGACTTAATTAAAAAAATAAGAGTATCTTAATCCAAAAAATAATATTAACTTTTAGACGTTTGTAAAAATATTAACAAACGTCTAGCTCAATAATAAAATATGTCTAATAATCAACATTATTATAATTTTAGTTCCTCCTAGTGCATGTGCATAATATCTTTGTTGCCAAAAAAACAAAACAAGAACAATTTACTTACAATCTAAAATTATAAAATATCTCAGAAATTCAACTCTTAATTTGCAAATATCAAAATTAACCTAACATAGTTATTATTAGATAGTACATACGTATCTATTTACGTCTACCTATCTAATAATATCTACGTCAGGAAATTTTTTGACATAAACAAATCACTTTTAATCTAACAATTGTAAAATATCACAGAAAATCAACTTTTTGTATAATCATATCAGTCATTCATATACCTACCTACATAGCAATAAATCATAATTTTTTTTTGCAAAATTATCCATATATGAATTATTCACTTATAATCTAACAATTGTAAAATAAAATCGAAAATCAGATTTGTATATACCTATATATAAAGTCATCACCGAAATACATGCATAGGCAATGAATCTACAAATTAATATGAATAATTCACTTAAAATGTCACAATAATAAAAAAAATTGCAAGATGATTCACATAAACCTGTTTTTCTCTGTTCTGTGACATAAACTAACTATCTTGTGTTTGTAAAAATATTGAAATGTCGTGAATTTGGAAAGTTTTAGAATTATATATTATTATAACAATAATTTGATTAGGTTTGACTGAGCTGACTGTACCAAATTCAAGTTGTTGGTATTCGTTCGCACATTAAATTTAATTATTTAAAGATTGGTATCCGTTCGGAATAGAAAATAAATATTGTTGAAACAAATACCAGTGGTATTAGTTATTGGTATTAGAACGGAATAAATCATTTTCGAGGTTAATTTATTTATTTATAAGCAAAAAAAATGGCGAGGGAACCGGGATTTTAATTCATCTGAAATCGTATACTTATAAATCTGATCTTCAAATATTATCAACTATAAGTAAATGAAAAATCTCTTAAGTAGCATAGATAATAAAAGAAACCCTTACCTAATTAAGATCAAAAGAGCTGTTGATCTTCAAACAACTAAATAGGCTTTTGTTAATTACAATTGAAACAATCTGCATCAAGACATCAAAAATAAAAATTAACACAAAAAGCTTATCTTTTTAGGAGATACGATACCACGAAAATTAAACACGTTAAACTTATAAAACTCCGTTTTTACATGCGGGGTTAATACGAAAACTACACAGCATAAGCACACACGCACATAATTTTAAAGTTTATTTGTTTCTTTCTACATAATGGTTACATTTAGGTGTTACTACAATTGGGAACATTCGGTATAAACACGTAGCGCTACGTCGCTAAAATCTTCTTAAATAGTAACTTTGGAAACATATCGAGGTATATTTTGGACGGGCACGTGTCGTTCCTACGTTGTTTATTCATAACAAATAAATCGAATTAAATATCTTGAGACAACTGCGGTACGGTCTACTTATCCCAATCTAGGCAGAGCCTGCTTAATGTTATCCAGACTATTGATTGATTTGTATGTATTTCAAAATAAATACATATTAGAGATAAATGACAGCCAACCCCGTCACTTGCCCAAAATCGCGCTATTTGTGATTACCGGGCGCTAAGTAGCTCGGAACCGAACCGATCGGTAGTGGGCTGTTGAGACTGACTTCTCATCTGGATCTATTGTATCTTACCCTATAGTCTTAGAGAAGTAAAAGTTGTTCTGTTTTATACACTTGATTACCTTATTGAATATACGCACACATTTTAAATTAATCCTGTATGTTAGCACGGCGACAACAAGAATTCAAATCTATCTATTGGTATCAAAAATACTTTTTTCTTTATTTGTCTATCGGGTCCCTTACGCGTATCCTATGTCGTTGCCATCGTATCCTAAACAGTCATGCATGTAGGTATCTATCACAAGACGTGGAATGGATCGGTCATGAATTTGAACAAATCCTTTGCATCGTCGCCACTTGGTTCTGATAGAATTCTATAGAACGTGCCAACATCGATTTTAAAATTCAGAAAATATAGTCTAGTAGTTAATTCTTATTATAACTGATAGAGTGGAGTTGAATACAAGAGATTACATCAGTAGCCATGACACGAAAAGAAGAACACCACAGTCACTTAACGACATGTTTGGGATTCGATTTCCTAAAGACCAGAAGAAAGACAGAATATTTTTTAACCAAGAATGCAATATAATATAAAACTACATACACATGAATACTTTTGGGAATTATTTATTTGAAATAAATAAATTTATTTAAAAGAGGTCGCGTCCACAACAGCTTCTCATATGTTTCCAAAGCAAACGCTAGAAATTGGTGGAAAGCCGTAAACGCTAAAGCGGCGCTTACACTGTTCAACATAACGATGGCATTAACGAGAATTTGCGCTAACTACTATGCACTTCATGGTGGCCATTGTTTATAACAAACTGAGACATCTCGGGAAATTAAATTTTGAGGTTATATCTATCTTAATATATATAAATTATGCATCACGTCGCGTTTGTCCGGGATAGACTCCTAAATTCGCAGCGGGTGGAGCTGCGGGAAACAGCTTAGCAGCTTAGCAGCAGTCTTATTTATATGCTTTTGAGTAAAATCGAAGGTAGGGTGATAGGCAAATGAAGGCTTGGTACGTAAATATTTCCGTGTCCTACTATTGAGTTAAAGCCTGCAATAGTTGGCACGTTTTTTTTGGTCGTCGCAAGCAAGATCATAGCGCTTCGGTCTCCAAACAGTATAAGTATACAGTATTCTAGGGACCACGAAATTGTCCACAGTTCATATATAAACTTATATAAGAAAGTTTAATCACAATCGTTTATATGTATAATATATAATTATATACAACAACCGGACCCACCAGAGCTTTGCACGTGTGTTTTAGATATAGAAGAAAGAAAAAAGTTTTTTAGAAAAGTAACCGGCCAGTATGAAATTTTGTCTCACCAGGATCATTTTATATCACTTAAAAAATACTAACGCAGGAAAATCTCTTCTTCGCTTTTTTTTAATAGATCTGATAGACCTCATTATCCCATAATTTCAATACATCATAGTCACAGTACTGCATAGTTATAGTGACGGAAGCATTACACATACTTGTTAATATACCTACAGAGGACGAGCATCGCGATACCCGCGTATCCTAATTGATACCTAAAAGCTACTAAATAGGTATCAACACAGTACCTACGTGGGCACTTACCTACTTATTTGGAAATTGAAAATCATAGAAGTATTCCCAAATCTATCTAATGAACCTGTCTTTGACGTACTTCTGTTCTATAATATGGTGGGCTTATCCTTTTGGTCGTTAAGAAAGACTCGTAAACATTTTATTGCTAACTAGTCATTGCTCGCGGCTGCGCCCACGTGAGTATCGGTTATCGTAGAAAAAGTGGCCTGTCCTCTCCGGGCTCTTAAGCTTATTTCATACATAGCTTCATCAAAATGTTATTTCAATTCTGGGTGTTCTTTGTGCATGCGATTTGAATGTTTGTGAAACCCCCGCGACACAAGGATTAAATTAAATAGTGCGGGCGTCGTTTTTAAAAAAAAATATATAAAAAAATAAAGTAAATCGTTACCGCGACTTAGCCTTGAGAGCGTAAAGACGACATTTTGGATTCAGGTTTTTTTATGATGTATGTATGTATAAACCTAAGCAGAAAATGATAGATTATATTTAAAATTATATTTAAAGACAAACATTAATATTATAAACTAAGTTAATAGGCATTTTAGCTCTATGTAGAAGGAACAAGAAACCACTCTTCTGCTTAGCCTTAGCTAACAGTAATAGCGTGATGTGTGATACTGTTTGATCAAGTCGACATACTGTCAGGACTATGTACCAATTTAATTACATAGCAATCCCAAACTGAATTGAATTTCCCAAACACCAAGTACCTATGCATATTATAACTAAATTAATTAAAATGGTTAATTAAAATCATTACGTTTATTTTCCCTAAAAGGGTAAATGACAACTCTATCGCTATTGTAAAACGTTTTAAATTAATAAATGTACAAATATATACCTAAGTATAATAAAAAACAGCAAGAGGGCTAAATATTTTTTTTTTATTAATTTTAATATTGACGCTACGATATGCTGCAACTCTGCTGTAGTATATGTTTACCCTAAGAAAATGCGAAACAAAGGAAAATTGTTTTTGCTGAAATTCATCAAATACCAACTAATAAATTACTTAAAATTTATTCAAGGAACTCTTCAAAGAAATACAGTCTATTTAGCCCCTTCTGGTTAGCCTAACTTAACTAACCCCACAGAAAGGGTTTTCTCGGCATGATGGCTACATAATCATATTACGCCATCTAAGTATTGCACCACCAAGGAAACTGAAGTATAAAATTGCTCTACACGCGACCAAATCTAATTATGTGAACACAAGCTGGTTTTTAATAGCACCGCTAATGCACTAATGTATAGAATGAACTTTGTATTAAAATGTTATTTTTATTGGTACGATGCGGCTATCTTTAGATATCACTAACTTTGTGAACCATTATGGCATTACATACAGCCTATAACAGTGTCGGAAAGTGGCAACAAAATGCTACTTCTGATGGTGGAACTGTCTACCATATCTGAAAAACCATCCAATATAATATACAGCGTGTAATAAAAACCCAGTAGTAGTGTCGTGGTGGCCTAACGGTTCAATGACCGGATTCGCATGCACATGGTTGCAGGTTCGAACCCAGGCAGAGGCAAGTACCAATGTGACTTTTTCAAAGTTATATGTACTTTCTTAATCATTCTAAGACATCATTGACAAACGGTGAAGGAAAAACATCGTGAGGAAACCTGGATTCCAAAATATTGGAATCTGAAATCGCCAACCCGCAATGAGCAAGCGTGGTGATCAATGCTCATCCCTTCTCTATATGGGAAGAGGCCTGTGCCCAGCAGTGGGACGTTTATAGGCCGGTATTATTATTATATATTATAATAAAAACCCTGTCCGATCCCTGAGAGTATTATTCGTTATCGTACTGCAAACACATATACGAAGCCATTTAATGGATTGGAGAATAAAAATTTTCTCCAGTTAAAATATTTAAATACAAATAAAAACTGATCCCAGGCAACAGCTGAACAACTGACCGCTCCTCAAAGGTCACGTACTCACTAAGTAGGTACCTACAGTATGGTGTCAAAGAAGCCGCCTATGCGAGACGGTTCATGAACTACCACGAATACGCCTTTATAGGATCTGACAGGGGTTTTGTTACATGTTGTATAATGTACTTATATATTTATTTATATTACAAAGAAAAACGGTCTGAATAAATCATAAATCCAGGTTATGATAGAAAATCGCTCCACTACAACCGCTCAATCCAATTTATAAGCGTCAGATTTTTTCACTTCTAAATCAATTCCTCTTTCCATTATTACGTACTTAAAGCGGATTTTGTGTCACCTAATTGTAAAATAAGCGTCATAGAGTATCAATAGGGATACCTTCTGCAGGGCTTAATTGAACGATCTGGTTGAGCCATTTTAAGCGCTTTTAATCCTTATTGCTTTTTAGCTAGCGTAAAATTGCTAATGAGCGAAATCTCTATTCTATGAGTGGAGCGCTAAAATGACGCTTAAAATTTCATTTAATAAAAAATAAAGTTAAAAACCTACTACGTAAAAAGAGCGTCTCAAAAGGACGAAATAAGTCTAATAACTTATAGGTACAAAAATGGTCAAGATACTCACTACGTTGGAACATACAAACATATATACATAGACTGCCAAAAACATTACCCTTTCATTTTGGATTCGCCGTAGCCGGCTAAAAAAGGATCAGTTAATGCTTTGTTACTATGTATTTGCATTTACTGTTATTTTTGCAGATCTATAAATTACCCTAAGAATCATGTATCCTACAAGAGTTTATCGATAATAATTACATTATTATACTTTACCAGTTAGAAAATTCACGTGCTAAAGATTACTCACAATTACCTCAACTGAATAAAAAATTATAATTAATTCATCACATTCACCTAAAAGCGCCACATTAGCGGCCGCGGAACACCATACCTTTGGACAAAGCTTCCCAACCATTGTGCGGTGTACTACAGAATGAGATCTTATTATAGATTGCCGGTTCACAGTAATCGATCTCGTCTACCCAGATAATACCTTTAATATCGCGGAGGTTGAATACAGCCTCCTTTGTAGTCTACGCATTTGAAAGCGGCATCTTAGAGCTTTTTGTGAACTTTTATTCCGTTTTCGAACTAAATTGCGCGTGTGAAGATTGTTTTTCTATCGATGTCTTTGTTAACTTGGCTAACTTTTGAACCGATGTGGAATTATTGTTTAAGTTTGTGCCCACTACTGCTCATTTTTATCACTTTTCATAGGACTTTGACCTGCAATTAAGTAAAAAAGATTTGAGAATTTTTTGGACAAAATTGTATTGCTTTGATTTCAATTACAGGGATTATTATTCTTGGACCAATAAACTTTGTTTAATGATGATAAATTTACAACAAAGTAATCCTTAGATCCTCGGAAAGTAAGCATTACAAACATGATTAGATATTGACTTCTGGGCAAAGATATGCTCAATCTTTTTCCAATTTGCTCCCCGAAGACCACAACACACACCATAAGAAAATCCTTGTTGTCCCTCAAAAGAAATTTTGATAACGCCATCTTACAGAGACGTCCCTATAAGAAGACGTAATTGTTATGTTCAGAAATAATTATTTGGTTTAATAGTCTGTGTTAAAAATCGCCATCTTTTAATAAAATCAAACTGAACAAATTACAAAATCGCTCGTCAAGATGTTATCACAAGATCTTAATACTTAAAACTTAAGAAGAATACTTGGCATATTTCAAAATGTGTACGACTAAATGGAATTTTTACAAAATTTCCTAAGGGAGTGAACTTCGAGCATAAACTTAGTCACAGTACCGTGTCTAGTACTTTCAACTTTATAGATAGTGGTTCTCTTAAAACATCACGACTATCTCTGAAAGACTGGGTAGAGTTATTTGTTTTTGTATTGAATATTTACCTAAGATGGTGATAAAGATGATAAAAAATATCTTGAGGCTGAGTTTAAGCCTTACTTACGGTTTGACTGATAATAAAGGTTAAGCCGCGTACACCGCGGTCGGTCCGTGGATGGGTGACCATTTGTAAACAACATACCGACACCCCCCCGTGCCTCAGAAAGCACGTTAAGCCGTTGATCCCCTGTTATACGGTGATCTTTGACAGTCGTTAAGTCATTACAATTCTAACAACCAGTTTTACTATGGGATACAGAAATTATTGAAACCGATGTAAAATCTTGTTTCTGTATAAATAGTAGCTAGAAACCATTTAAACTAAAGCCAAAAAGCGCTTTTTAATATTTTCAAAGCCAGAATAAGAACTTCATGCTTACTATCTGTTTAACCCTAACCTCAGAAGACAAACGAATATAATACGTTCGTAATAGCTCATCTAGAAAACCTCGCGCTTAATATCTCATGATAAAAACTCGCTTTATGAAAGCGGTAAAGTGCTTCTCATATGTACGTACAAAGTTTGTTTCTACAAAGCCTTTTTCATTTAGACACATTTATAATAAAGAAGTGTTGGGATTCTTTTCGGCTTAATCCTTTGCAGACAATTATTTTTATTAGTTTAATAATTCTAAAAAAATGTCGTGGTGGCCTAGCGGTTCAATGACCAGATACGCATGCGCATGGTTGCAGGGTCGACCATGTACAAGTACCAATGTGACCTTTTCAAAGTTATATGTACTATCTTAATCATTCTAAGACACCATTGACAAGCGGTGAAGGCAAACTGAGTGAGGAAACCTGGATTCCAAAAAAAACTTAATCCTTTTTTTGTTATAATTATGGTAAAAGTAGGATTTACGGGTTTTAAGATACGATACTTATAAAGGCCTATAGCCTTACCTTACCTTACAGAACCGTCACGCCACAATCTTAAAAAAGAAAACAATTTCAGAGATATAGAAGGCAAAAATCTAGCATAATTAAGAAACATAAAATATTCTAAAACCGAATTCTCGAACTCACTTTGTTCTTAAAAGGGAAAATAACCATGAAAAATTCTTTAACAAAAACCATCCTGATGCCTCCTCGACACCTTTTAAACTCTAACTTTGACAATATCGTAAAAATATAAACAAACTCACGTTTAAGCGGGGATGAAGTATGGAAAGTTTGCAAAATGCCCGCCATGGCTATAGCTCTTAAGACCTCTCTTACAATATCGTATTATTTATTTAGGACACGCTGTGGTAGAGAGCTCTTGCTTGTAGGGTTGCTACGGGGAACACAGGTATTAAACACATTGGATATTGTCGTAATTCAGTACAAGTGATGTGAGTGTTTTTACTTAGTAGTTCTTCGTAACTCAACATTGCGTCTTATTCGATCAGTTAAAAATGTGCCGGCGAGATATAGAGGTTTATTCAAATTCAATTTTATTGATTATGGCTCTGTCGGGGTATCGACGACTCTATCAATGTCAGGGTTGAAAAAACAGGTGTTATCAGCGAGAAAAATTAAAGCAAACCGAACAAAACTTTAGGAAAACAAGACAAACTTTTGACCAACTTTTTTTAAGAACGTTTTGCACTGGCTAATATAGCGTTAGGTTTGTATGAGCCCATGTAGGCAAGTGATATTTCTACAAGTGTTAAAGATACTAAAAATCGCTTTAATTACATTAAATGTTTGGAAATTTAAGCGGCGGTAGTCTAATGGCTAGTATTCGTGATACGTAAAAATCCAAGGCCAATAAATCTAAGCCATCACAAAATGAATGTGTATCAACCCTAGTGCATTTGGACAAAGTCTGAAAATGGAATTCAACTTGAAACTCAATTATTCGACAAGATATAGTACTATTTATACCTGGCCATGCTTCACCATATTTGATTCTTGACATAAAGGCTCCAAATGATATTAAGGTGCTCCTGAAGATTTCAGCTATGTGGTGACTGGTATATGTGGGTACGCGTCGAATACTATTAAGGAGTTTAGAATCAATATGGACGTTAGAAACCTGGTGTGTTTCCAAATCTGTTTGCATGCACATATGAACTTTATTATGACTCCCAAAATTAATGTTGTTTGCCTTTCTTGTAGTAAGTTTTAACCATTTTTTTTTGCATGTCCACCATCAAATATATACTTACAACAGCAGATAATAGTGGCCTAACCTCTAACATTAGAATAAGGCTGATTTATTGTAAAAAAACGCTTTTATTCTTACAAACCTATAAGAATATCAATACCTAAAACAACTGCTTTTTTTTCATTGAATACCCTACGGCCGTAAAACAGGTCCAAAAACCTGGCATGGCCAAATGAGCAGAAAAAAAAAAAAAAAATCTCATAATTAGTTGCTAATTAGTTGCTAATTAGTTACGAAAAAATCGATTTTGTTGCTCCACCCGATCTCGAAAAATCAACATAAATGCTAGCTTCACATGAAGATAGCATGAGCCATACCAAAAAAGGTGAAAATCATAGAAACAAATAGACCGCAATTAGTTGCTAATTTATTGCTGTAAGGCCATGTAAAATTCGATTTTCAAAAATCAATTTTTCAATGTTTTTTAACCGATTAAGATTTAAATCCATTCATGCTTGCTTGACACTCGATTTTCCCGGGATAAACAGGTGAATCAATTTTGTTGCTCACCGTAGCATTACTCATCAATGCCTGGAGAGTCAGCAACAAAATAGAAGTCCGAAGATCGGGTAATTTTTTTTTCGGTATCTGTACAAACCGCTCATGCTTGCTTGACACTCGATTTTCCCGGGATAAACAGGCAAATTGATTTTGTTGCTCACCGTAGCATCACTCATCAATGTCTGGAGAGTCAGCAAAAAAATAGAAACCCGAAGATCGGGTGAATTTTTGATCGGTATCTGTACAAACCGCTCATGCTTGCTTGACACTCGATTTTCCCGGGATAAACAGGTGAATCAATTTTGTTGCTCACCGTAGCATTACTCATCAATGCCTGGAGAGTCAGCAACAAAATAGAAACCCGAAGATCGGGTGAATTTTTTATCGGTATCTGTACAAACCGCTCATGCTTGCTTGACACTCGATTTTCCCGGGATAAACAGGTGAATCAATTTTGTTGCTCACCGTAGCATTACTAATCAATGCCTGGAGAGTCAGCAACAAAATAGAAACCCGAAGATCGGGTGAGTTTTTGATCGGTATCTGTACAAACCGCTCATGCTTGCTTGACACTCGATTTTCCCGGGATAAACAGGCAAATTGATTTTGTTGCTCACCGTAGCATTACTTATCAGTGCCTGGAGAGTCAGCAACAAAATAGAAACCCGAAGATCGGGTGAGTTTTTGATCGGTATCTGTACAAACCGCTCATGCTTGCTTGACACTCGATTTTCCCGGGATAAACAGGCAAATTGATTTTGTTGCTCACCGTAGCATCACTCATCAATGTCTGGAGAGTCAGCAACAAAATAGAAACCCGAAGATCGGGTGAGTTTTTGATCGGTAAATTGTAAAGATCCTAATTTTTGTAATGGTCCCATGATTAATACTGGCCTCGCTAGCTTAACTGCCGATTTAAATAGATAAATCTTGAAGAATAAGTTGTTGTGGCCCACACCTCCACTTGTTCCAGTTTATAGAGTCAGCAACAAAATATAAACCAGAAGTAGGGTTGATTTTCAACCGGTTAACTTACAAACCGGATACGCCAGCTCCGATTTCTGTCAGTAAATTCTACATTTTTAATTGTTGCTGCTTACACGTTCACTTGACAAAGTGTATAGTGTCAAAAATATAGTGTTAAAATTCTCCTTAGTACCTATTCGAAAATTTGTCAAAAAAAAAAACAAAAAAAAATCTTTTTATCAAAATAGTGTATTGTCATCGGTCCTCGATAAATCTACAAAGTTTGAACGAAATCTGGCCCTTTAAAGTGGGTCAAAATCGCGCCCAAAGAAGTCGGTTACAAACATACAGTGAAGCTAATAAAAAGCGTGTAAAAAAAAAAGACAACAAACAAAATAGACGATGCAACCCATGTCAGTTGATTATCACCTTTGTGCGTATGTCATAAAGTCGTAGTTACATTGAACGTTTTGTGACCAATCCCGTAAGTGTGCTAACAAACACATTCGGATGCGCGCTACTATTTAAAAGTTTCGTTTCAAGTAATTAAGTCGAGCATTAACTATATTCTGTTGTAATTTTAGAAACAATCATTTAGATTTTACATATTTTATTTTTATGAATATTATAAATATTAAAAAAAAATCTATTAGACACCCAAATAAAGTACATAATATCTTACCATTCCATAATTTTATTATTATCGATGTATGTAGTAATGTTAGCATTATTCTTGCAGCGTTTCCGAATAGATATCTAAGAACAGATAACAAATAATACGACTAGAAATAGTTGTCAACTTGTCACTTTTTAATGATGATTCCTTCTTAACGGCCCGTTCACGACCTTGCCGCTGTGAGCGGCAGCTAAGCGCGGGGCGGCGAGCGGTAAGATCAAAAGTATGAAAATGTTTGAAGCACGCCACGAGACGCCGCTCATAGCGAAAACGCGCGCGGTTTTATCCGAGCGAATCGCTACGGCGGCGCGCGGTGCGGTGAGCGGCAGGAACAAAAGTACAAGCGAATGAGTGCGACGCCACGAAACAGAGCGGCGTGGACAGCGGTGTAGAAGTGACGTACTCAGAGGCGTAATTAAAAACAAAAAAATAGATAATTTTGTGGCGGTTATGGATACCGAGGCATTTATTACAGACATTTTTAATCGACTGCCTATATTGATGTCAAAACATCCCAACAAAAATATAAAAATATCTTATAAAAAGGTTGTGGGAAGAAATTAAACAATGTTTTAATTTTTAAATCTCTCATATTAATTATTATATCTCTATTTAATGTTTATATCTCTCATATTAAGAATGTCTTGTTTTAAAAATGTACTGCTTTCTAAACATAGAAGGGATAATTTTGATAACGCCATGATTTTGAGCACGATTTGACTACCTAAATACGTCCACCGCGGCCGCTACAACCTGTATAATCTATGGCTACAACTATTCGCTACTGAGGTACGTGGCGTGCAAAACGCACCGCTCACCGACGCCGCACCGCCCGCCGCGCCGCGCGCCGCTTAGACCGAAGTCGTGAACGGGCCGTTAGATGACTACAATTTGTATTTTGCGGATAATAATACTAGGTGCAAGCAACGTTTGCACCCACATGTTTCTAATTAGCACTTAGTTTGATCATTACAAGCATGCTTTCGAGCAAAAAGCATGCTTATTTTGGGCATGTGTATTCTTTTATCATCTGTATCCTCTAATAACAGCTGTACATAATTATAATTATGGAGGCCTGTGACACCTGTTACGTTTGTCGAATACCTACACTTATGAAGACGTCTGACAGATCTATGGAGGGTAGAGGTAAGGAGATTCATCTTATATGGGAGAAAAGTTGAAAAAGTGTCCAGTTGTATGCGCTAAATAACAGTTCCAAAATCCTCCAGAATGGCGCTGGTGTGGACAAAGGGTATGGTATGAATGTAGCAATTGTAAACGAATTGAAGTATGTCGAGTTAAACAATTTAATATTATTATCGACCAAAGTAGTTACTTATTGAAATTTCAACTACTTGCGTAGTTCAAAATAATGTAGTAAATATAACCTTGAAGAATTTTGATGAGAAAACTTGTAGCTGGAGTGATTTTATTTCGTAAACTGTGAATAGTACGTTGATTGACTTTTTATTAGCTTCCTTTAAAATTTACCTTGACGCTAAAGTTTTCTGATAGGCTCTGAAGATAGCGATTAGCCGTTTTTATTTTAAAGAGTTTATAGTAGTTTTTTTATACACATACCAAACTACTTGTGATTTCAATCCTTAGTTAAGCGTACGATTTAAATTTTTTTTTATCAACACTGATAACTAGTTCAAACAAAATAAAAAAATAAATGGCATTTGATTATTACAATCAAGGAGTGCCAGCCCTAGCAAATTTCTCTATTGACACTACTTTCGTCCCCATTCAACTCAATTTCAGGGTGAATAGGGATAGCATATATTATTGATTTTTTTGTTTAAACTGGAATGCTGATTGCATGGTTTTAAAATAGCAAAGATACCACCAAGACTCAATAATTTTGATCCTGTTAAATGGAAGTATTTCAAATAAATCGCATCTCTGTTGAACATACGAGAATCAAAGATAAGTGAAGTCGTGAATACGATCGCTCTGATCTGTCAGACGTCTTCATAAGTGTAGGTATTCGACAAACGTAACAGGTGTCACAGGCCTCCATAATTATAATTATGTACAGCTGTTATTAGAGGATACAGATGATAAAAGAATACACATGCCCAAAATAAGCATGCTTTTTGCTCGAAAGCATGCTTGTAATGATCAAACTAAGTGCTAATTAGAAACATGTGGGTGCAAACGTTGCTTGCACCTAGTATTATTATCCGCAAAATACAAATTGTAGTCATCTAAGAAGGAATCATCATTAAAAAGTGACAAGTTGACAACTATTTCTAGTCGTATTATTTGTTATCTGTTCTTAGATATCTACTCGGAAACGCTGCAAGAATAATGCTAACATTACTGGCTCACTGAATTTGGCCCCACTTTTTTTGATTTTCGGATTTTTGATATTTTTAATTATTTGTTCGTCGTTTGTTCGTTAATGTTCGATTGTAAAAATTATTTGTTCGTATTTTATTTATTTATAATTAATTAAACAAATGATCACCCTTAAGTTGGCCCCCCTTACTGGATATCTTTATTTTTATCACTTAGATTAATTAATTTTGATTAATTATCGTTTGTTCGATGACTTTTGGTGATTGTTTTCAAAATTCAAAAAATTCAAAATTCAAAATCATTTATTCAAATTAGGCTACCATGTAGCACTTTTTGAATGTCATCAACACAGACAGCACCCTGATTCGCCCACCCCACCGCTTCCTAAGTGCTCTAGCCGGGGAGAAGAAACGGCGCAACAAACTCCCCAGCAGCACGCTGTCTTTACAATATAAAAAATATAAATAATTTAGGGAACATGCCAAGTAATCAACTGCTTGAGGTTCATAAGTATCTCTCTTAAATAAAAAATTTAGGTAAAGTAAACTACAGAAACCAAGGTCAACAGAACGACCAGTCACCGCAAGCAGCACATGTTCGATCATAAAAACAATTAAATGCCCAATTATTAATTATTTTATATCTAATATGCAAATCATCACCTCACGCCTACATTGCGCATGCGCCGGTTCTGTCCGTCAGGCTGACGGCGTCAGCGGCAATGGCCGTATTTGCTAGCGTTTTGTTAACGAGTACGTTTATGCTGTCTAATTATTTTTTATGTAGATAAAAAAAAATATTGAAAACTTCAACAATACTTCAACAAAAAAATGTGGGTGAAGACGGCCAATTAGTCGTTAGAGTACGATTAGCGCGGTTTTAATAAATTCAGTCATTTTTAATGATATTGAATATTAACAAGCATTTAGAAAGAGAGTTGAATTTAATAGCGAATGGTTCTTCTCGATGTTACCAGTATTATCAGAAAAGGTTCTTGGTCGTCGACGAATCGTCACGTTCTCCATTTTAATTTTCAAGTTAAGCTTCAAATAAATTTGTTATAATGTGTTTTAGATATTTTTAATTTTCATAAATTTATTACCATTTACTAAATAATTTAATTGTAGGCAACATTCCGTAAAATTTTCTTCAGTGAAATCAGTAATTAGGTCGAGAATGTCAAAATCAAATGTCAGTTACAATTTCGTATATCGGTAATGTTGTTGAGAATATCAGGAACATGACACTGTTTTAATGATTGAACAAATAATTAATAATTGGGAATTTAATTGTTTTTATGATCGAACAATCACCAATAGTCATCGAACAAACGATAATTAATCAAAATTAATTAATCTAAGTGATAAAAATAAAGATATCTAGTAAGGGGGGCCAACTTAAGGGTGATCATTTGTTTAATTAATTATAAATAAATAAAAGACGAACAAATAATTTTTACAATCGAACATTAACGAACAAACGACGAACAAATAATTAAAAATATCAAAAATCCGAAATAATAAAGATATCTAGTAAGGGGGGCCAACTTAAGGGTGATCATTTGTTTAATTAATTATAAATAAATAAAAGACGAACAAATAATTTTTACAATCGAACATTAACGAACAAACGACGAACAAATAATTAAAAATATCAAAAATCCGAAAATCAAAAAAAGTGGGGCCAAATTCAGTGAGCCAACATTACTACATACATCGATAATAATAAAATTATGGAATGGTAAGATATTATGTACTTTATTTGGGTGTCTAATAGATTTTTTTTTAATATTTATAATATTCATAAAAATAAAATATGTAAAATCTAAATGATTGTTTCTAAAATTACAACAGAATATAGTTAATGCTCGACTTAATTACTTGAAACGAAACTTTTAAATAGTAGCGCGCATCCGAATGTGTTTGTTAGCACACTTACGGGATTGGTCACAAAACGTTCAATGTAACTACGACTTTATGACATACGTACAAAGGTGATAATCAACTGACATGGGTTGCATCGTCTATTTTGTTTGTTGTCTTTTTTTTTTTACACGCTTTTTATTAGCTTCACTGTATGTTTGTAACCGACTTCTTTGGGCGCGATTTTGACCCACTTAAAAGGGCCAGATTTCGTTCAAACTTTGTAGATTTATCGAGGACCGATGACAATACACTATTTTGATATATAAAAAGTTTTTTTTTTGTTTTTTTTTTTTGACAAATTTTCGAATAGGTACTAAGGAGAATTTTAACACTATATTTTTGACACTATACACTTTGTCAAGTGAACGTGTAAGCAGCAACAATTAAATCGGCAGTTAAGCTAGCGAGGCCAGTATTAATCATGGGACCATTACAAAAATTAGGATCTTTACAATTTACCGATCAAAAACTCACCCGATCTTCGGGTTTCTATTTTGTTGCTGACTCTCCAGACATTGATGAGTGATGCTACGGTGAGCAACAAAATCAATTTGCCTGTTTATCCCGGGAAAATCGAGTGTCAAGCAAGCATGAGCGGTTTGTACAGATACCGATCAAAAATTCACCCGATCTTCGGGCTTCTGTTTTGTTGCTGACTCTCCAGGCGTTAATGAGTAATGCTACGGTGAGCAACAAAATCAATTCACCTGTTTATCCCGGGAAAATCGAAAGTCAAGCAAGCATGAACGGTTTACAAGGATACCGATCAAAAACTCACCCGATCTTCGGGCTTCTGTTTTGTTGCTGACTCTCCAGGCGTTAATGAGTAATGCTACGGTGAGCAACAAAATCAATTCACCTGTTTATCCCGGGAAAATCGAAAGTCAAGCAAGCATGAACGGTTTACAAGGATACCGATCAAAAACTCACCCGATCTTCGGGTTTCTATTTTGTTGCTGACTCTCCAGGCATTGATAAGTGATGCTACGGTGAGCAACAAAATCAATTTGCCTGTTTATCCCGGGAAAATCGAAAGTCAAACCAGCATGAATGGTTTGTACAGATACCGATCAAAAACTTATCCGATCTTCGGGTTTCTATTTTGTTGCTGACTCTCCAGGCACTGATAAGTAATGCTACGGTGAGCAACAAAATCAATTTGCCTGTTTATCCCGGGAAAATCGAGTGTCAAGCAAGCATGAGCGGTTTGTACAGATACCGATAAAAAATTCACCCGATCTTCGGGTTTCTATTTTGTTGCTGACTCTCCAGGCATTGATGAGTAATGCTACGGTGAGCAACAAAATTGATTCACCTGTTTATCCCGGGAAAATCGAGTGTCAAGCAAGCATGAGCGGTTTGTACAGATACCGATCAAAAATTCACCCGATCTTCGGGTTTCTATTTTGTTGCTGACTCTCCAGACATTGATGAGTGATGCTACGGTGAGCAACAAAATCAATTTGCCTGTTTATCCCGGGAAAATCGAGTGTCAAGCAAGCATGAGCGGTTTGTACAGATACCGATCAAAAACTTATCCGATCTTCGGGTTTCTATTTTGTTGCTGACTCTCCAGGCACTGATAAGTAATGCTACGGTGAGCAACAAAATCAATTTGCCTGTTTATCCCGGGAAAATCGAGTGTCAAGCAAGCATGAGCGGTTTGTACAGATACCGATAAAAAATTCACCCGATCTTCGGGTTTCTATTTTGTTGCTGACTCTCCAGGCATTGATGAGTAATGCTACGGTGAGCAACAAAATTGATTCACCTGTTTATCCCGGGAAAATCGAGTGTCAAGCAAGCATGAGCGGTTTGTACAGATACCGATCAAAAATTCACCCGATCTTCGGGTTTGTATTTTTTTGCTGACTCTCCAGACATTGATGAGTGATGCTACGGTGAGCAACAAAATCAATTTGCCTGTTTATCCCGGGAAAATCGAGTGTCAAGCAAGCATGAGCGGTTTGTACAGATACCGAAAAAAAAATTACCCGATCTTCGGACTTCTATTTTGTTGCTGACTCTCCAGGCATTGATGAGTAATGCTACGGTGAGCAACAAAATTGATTCACCTGTTTATCCCGGGAAAATCGAGTGTCAAGCAAGCATGAGCGGTTTGTACAGATACCGATCAAAAATTCACCCGATCTTCGGGTTTCTATTTTTTTGCTGACTCTCCAGACATTGATGAGTGATGCTACGGTGAGCAACAAAATCAATTTGCCTGTTTATCCCGGGAAAATCGAGTGTCAAGCAAGCATGAGCGGTTTGTACAGATACCGAAAAAAAAATTACCCGATCTTCGGACTTCTATTTTGTTGCTGACTCTCCAGGCATTGATGAGTAATGCTACGGTGAGCAACAAAATTGATTCACCTGTTTATCCCGGGAAAATCGAGTGTCAAGCAAGCATGAATGGATTTAAATCTTAATCGGTTAAAAAACATTGAAAAATTGATTTCTGAAAATCGAATTTTACATGGCCTTACAGCAATAAATTAGCAACTAATTGCGGTCTATTTGTTTCTATGATTTTCACCTTTTTTGGTATGGCTCATGCTATCTTCATGTGAAGCTAGCATTTATGTTGATTTTTCGAGATCGGGTGGAGCAACAAAATCGATTTTTTCGTAACTAATTAGCAACTAATTAGCAACTAATTATGAGATTTTTTTTTTTTTTTTCTGCTCATTTGGCCATGCCAGGTTTTTGGACCTCCGTAAAACAGCTTAAAACAAAAACGCTCGTTCATTTGTTTTCATGCACTTTTTTCTAACACTAAATGAATAGTTCTAGCAAACTTCTAGAAGGTATTTACGCAGCAAACAATAAAAACTTGTTCAAACAAGGCTATTGAAGCGCTCATCACGCTATTACTACCTTTTAAACTTTTCTACGTGAAGTTTTTTAATTAAATCTAAGTCGACATTATTTTAATGCCCTTGGAAGCCATCCAAGCAATTTCTTTGTTGAAAGTAATAATTGCTTGTTTTCGTAATTTATGGATTAACATTGTTAAGAGTTTAAGTGACTAAACAGGTGGTATTTTGTGTAGGTACTAATTTGATTACATTACCAAAGATTGTTTTTATATATATTTGTTTAGTACTAAAAAGTTACAACCGATAAATCTGTTCATTATTTTTCATTTTGGTGTTTAAGGGTTTATTTATACGTATATGACCGGCCTATGTATATCCCACTGCCGAGCACTGTCCTCTTCCTATATAGAGAAGGAACGAGCATTGATTATCACGCTTGGTTATAGCGGGTTGGCGATTTCAGATTTAAATTTTGTAGAACCCAAGTTTCCTCGCGATGTTTTCTTTCACCTTTTGTCAATTATGTCTTAGAGTAATTAAGAAAGTATAGAACTTTGATAAAGTCACATTGGCACTTGTCTGAGTTCGAACCTACAACTATGTGCATACGAATCTGGTCATTGAACCGCTACCACGATATTTTCTTATCTTATCTTTATTTCTTTCTTTTCTTATTATATCTTTCAGGGTAAAGTTAATAAATTTAACTGCAACTGTAACTGCAATCTTATATTTCTCTTCGAAACTTAAAATCGATTATGTCCGCCACTTGACAGCACACATAGCAATATGTTTTTATGGCCGATTACGATCAGGATACCTGTATATATCTCATATAATTCCAATGAAATTCTCAACAAGCCAAGCAATTAATAACATTAACAACATACCCTAAAGAGCAACCCTTTTTTAATTATACCACAAAATATTGTATCCGAATTGTTACGAAATTCATTACTCGGGGAAGAAAAGTGGAAAATTTAATTGGAAAATATAATTGCAAATAGGAATTAGGCGGTACGTTTGTAACTAGATTAAGTCGGGAACAAGGAACTTAGAATCAAACTGGAAGGCAATAGGTTCACTTAAGTTCAGCTGAATAATCAAGAGCACTAAATTAATTCATCTATATTTTTTCTTACTGTTTTTTCAACCTAAATATGTGGTAAAAACATTAGTGTTTTTACCACATATTTACTAGGACTGGGACAAAGATGGTGGGAGGAACCACCTTTGACAAAAACTGGCACAGGGCAGGGAGAGAGGTGAAAGGAGAGTAGAGACAGCTTTGCCATGCAGTGGTACAGATGAAAATGAGAGAATGGCTAGGATAAAAAATATGCAAGATTTTTAACTCCACCAGAAGAAGTATAAATATTATATTTTCATTAATTTTCCTTAACACATTCCAGTTTGATTATTAATTCTTTGGTTGGTAAGCCGTTAGACGTATGAATTAAATGTGTTGCACTAAGCGGGCCCCGCAAGGCTTTCGAATTTCGACTCGAAACGATATTTGACATGTCGAATAAGTAATAGACATAATATTATTATGGCAGCGATTTTAGCTGTATGTTTCGTGATATTTTGTTCATTATGGTATTACAATAATTGTTTTTGTAACATTTTTAAGTTCACATAACGGTTTTGGAAGACATAATATAGCATTACAATGAGTGGAGGAGAACAAATTAGTAGGTAAATTAGCCCGTAAACGGACGATTTCGATTCCGTAATCAAATTATTGATAGTAAAAAACTTATTTTTTTATATTGTAATTTTAAAATATTGAAATGTGAATTCGTCTTTATAACATATATGAGGGTTGAAAAAACCGATTTAGTCCGAAAATATAAACAAATAAAACAAATCCCCAGTTTTCCTTGTAATAAATAGTCATCAAAGATCCAAGAAAGTTCTATTATTATATGCACTTTATAGTTCGTTTTCCTCGTCATTTGTATTCGTCGGACGTCCAGATAAGAATATCAAACACAAGTTCACTTTAACCAGTTCTTAAAATTAGTTTTAAGTTCTGAGAAGATGTTACTACTTTGTAGAAATTAATTGCAAATGAATTTTAAGACATATCCTAATAAAAATCGTCTTTGCAGTAGCCTCTTCTTATAGGTACCAGATTTAATTATTTACAAACTAAACACCTGTGCAATAACTTACATGGTACCTTTTATTGAAACAAACGTTTTAATTAATTATATTTTTAATTGTATTATGTTCTCAGACTTCGCTCGTTTAACCTTGATATTCGGTTTTATTTAAATAAATCGTTTTTTTATTAAAATTGTATACCTACTCCTTCGCAGCGCTGCTCAGCGCCTGATCATATAAAAATACTATACGCATATAAGTAAAAGAACTGTTAATATTGCGGCTAATGTAATATTCGTTTTCGACATTCGCAAATGAACGTTAACCCCTGATGGCAACTGATGAATCAAATAGGAGATATTATTGATGACTCTCGGGCCAATTAATCATCTGGTGCTATAGCAAACTGGGAGACAATTCGGACAACTAGATTTAGGGGTTTGCGCAAACTAGGAACAATACCGGGATTAATTGCCATCAAAACACATATTACTATTAACTGCGTTATACAAAAATGAAAAAAACGTATCGTATTTGTTGAATAATTTGAACCACAAAAAGATCAACCGTATTAAACAATAGATTTCTGCCTCGAATATTTTGTTAACTCCTTGTAATTGAATCAGTAGTTCGCAATTCTGTCAAATTAAAGTGACTTGAAAACAGGAGAGGCGACTATTTGCATATTGTCAGTATAATTATAAGCAGCTTTGCCTCGGCAGCGATGCGAAACGGCGGAATTGTTGTACTGTGGTAATTCTGTAAACTTATAGTACCTACATTTATATATATGTGAACATATTTAGCTTTAATATATTATTACTAGCTGTTTCCCGCAGCTCCGCCCGCGGTCTCAATTTTTTTATTGATATTTGAGATTTAAACTATCCTATCCCTCAAGTTGGATCGAACTGCACATGGTGTGCGTTTTTTATTAGTGGTTTAGGAGTCCATTGAGGAGAAACATTGTGACACGAGATTTATATATACATATTAAGATATTTGTGTCAATAGAAAACTGTTTTTTCACGTCACCATTTCATTGCAGAATCACTCTATTGGCTATTTTTGTTCCTTTTTCTACTCTTTCTACTATGCTGTGTTGAAACGGGATCCAGGTGCTCCCAGCTTGTCAGTCTAGCCGTTTCCAAAGCTGTTAAAAAGACGGCCTTATTAATCACTTTTACGAATTATATTACCAATATTTATATTAACGTGTATCAGTGTATGTCAGCACTTCACATTTGATACACCGCTATCGTCAACAACTTTGGAAAAACATAATAAGCCAGCTGATATATTAACCCTCAAATACCGATAGAAATCTATCCACAACACCATTCCGATCCAAATTCAGTTTACAACTTTTTAACACGAGACCGAACTATTCGTTCCAAAATCTAAATCAAAAAACTTTTATATTCAAAGTAGAGGGAAAAAAACTATTACACCGGAATCACTATTGATTAAATGGGTTAAGGGGAAGGGGGTTTTATCCGCGGACACGATCGTAAAAAGCCTTTGGAGCTATAAAAGTAAGGCGACGTCGCCCAACCCGATAATGCCTGAATTTTTCCATTCGTTCACTCCCTGTAAATACGATGAAGTATTCTTTGAATTTGACTATACGTGTTATTATGTAGTCGGATTAAATATATATATGACTGTAATACCTTTGTGTTGTGGAAAAGAATAGATAAAAGATACTATCTTTTCAAAAGATCAAAATCATCTTAGCAACTAAACTTATATTCGTTATGTTTACAGTACATTATGTTGTTACTTAATGTTATGTTATTTATTCATGTTCATAAGTTAGCAATAAATCAAAATATACTTAAATGTGCTGTTCAGTGTGAAAAGTTTATAAATTATTTTTAGGTGATTTTCATGGCATATGTACCAACCAAGCATGGAAAACTTGATATTTGTTCTAAAAAATTTTCTCAAACAATATTTGTACTAACATAATTTAATATAGGTTAAACCGCTCTATATCGATGTAAATCTAGGCCTACACGTCGTTAAGCTTTTACATAACGGATTGTGCTAAAAATAACTAAACTATAATAACGAGTTAAACCGAAATAACGGTTCGTTATTTTAATGGGTGGTATTTTAGATCCGCGGTGAATGCAGTGTTGACGTATGCCTTGTAGCTGTGTAACGTTGTTTTATATGACGTCATACAAAACAATGTTTTTTTTTACATTAATGATTTTGGCATTATTTTATAAAAGAAGTAGACTTAGGACTTTCAAAAAAACAACACGCATTTAGCATAAAACATACCCAAGCAAAATAAGAATCTCCCGACCGAATTTCGGCCTCGGCGGCCAATCTCTAGTGAGATCAGCCATGTACGCAGGAGATATTATAGTGCACAAGTGTGTGCGCAAACACAGGTGCACTCTCTGTTCCTTCACTCTCATAGTCCGATGGGACGGTTGACCGACACGACCGGAGAGGGATCAGGCGCAGGACCAACGGCTTTACGTGCTTTCCGAGGCACGGGGGTGTAAACACCGCCACACTTCCTGACTTCGAGCGGTACTGAGAATTTCTAAACTCAGTACATAAATATTTTTGGCTCGACCCGGGAATCGAACCCGAGACCTCGTTCACGGCAGTCGCACTTGCGACCACTAGACCAACGAGGCAGTCTAGTAAAGTAAGTAAGTAGGTAGTCCAAGCAAAATAAAAAGGTCAACAGAATTTATATTAAATTTTGAGTATTATATTATCGAGAATACTTGCAGGACTTAAGCTTCATAAACTTATATTTCCAATCCACACTTATGAGAATATGCTGTGATTATCCAAATGTATAATTTTCATGTGTTCTTGAACTTGTACCATAACCAAACAAATACAGATTACGGATTACTGACCTAGAATCGTCGACTATTAATAACCCGTATAACCCTGTAATAGACCTCCAGCCCTTCAGGAATTAAAAACAATACATACGAGCAAAGTACAATAGGTAGAACAACCACGAAATTAGCATGGAATATAAAAAACGAAAAGCTCCGTTATTTATACAACAAAAATACACGGCTAATGAAAAAAAATATGGCGCCCGGTCGTACCCGGTTAACCAAGTTACTGTCGTCGTTATTCAATTCTTGCGAACGTGGGACATCTCGGAAATTGTCCATTTGGGCCCAAACCTAATATACCGATGTCCCGCCGAGAACACCGCCATATTTTTGCTAAAAATATTTGACGCATTAAAGCTTTAATAAATGACCACTCGGAGGTTAATAAACTGCTTTATTTTTTCTTGAGTGCATCGTTTATGTAATTAGATAGAAGCGGTATTCAATGATTGTAATAGCAGTCTATATAATAATGTCCCACTGCTGGGACAATGCCACTTCCCATATAGAGAAGGAACGAGCATTGATCATCACGTTTGCTTATAGCGAGTTGGCGAATTTTTGGAATCCAGGTTTCCTCAAGATGTTTTCCTAAACCGTTTGTCAATGGTGTCATAGAATAATTAAAAAAGTATATTTTACGCTGAAAAAGTCACATTGGCACTTGCCTGGGCTCGAACCCGCATACGAAACCAGTCATTGAATCACTAGACCACTACGACATAAGGATTACGACAGAATGATGATTGTATATCCAAGAATGTGTGTTTATTTTCAATCACATCTAAACTGTTGAATGGAATTAGAACAAAATGTAAGAATCATCGGAGTTTTTATTAATCAGATAAATTAGTAGTTGGATAAACACTGGTATTCTTATGTTCATTAACAGGTTTTTACTTTCAATCCTCAATTAATTAAAAAAACTCCTAATTGCAGTAAGTCTTTCTATTTCCTTTAATTCCTAACAGTATCGGTGTCGGCTTGGAGTCAATACGAAATGCGATACAATCTTACAAGTAAAGATCCACTCAAAATCTCAAATACAAAACTGGTCTGACAAATATTGGATTTTATTATTCTCAGTTACATTTATTAACTGAATATTGTACTCCAAGACCAATATGACCATTCATACCCATCTATAAATAAATAAAATCGTACGACCCTCTGTTCGTTGGTGCGCACTGATCTCAGAAACGACCATACCAATTTGAATGTGGTTTTCACTGATGTGTTGTGGCAAGCTTTCCATATCATTTACTTATACCGTCTTATAAATGTCCCACTACTGGGCACAGGCCTCTTCCCATATAGAGAAGGAATGAGCATTAAATAATAATAAATAATAATAATAAATATCTTAGGACAGCTCACACACGGCCATCTTACCCCAAACTAGGCAGAGCATGTACTATGACAACCAGACAACTGATAAACATACTTATATATTTCTAAATACATACATATTATAGATAAATAACACCCAGACACAGAACAAATGATCGTGCTCATCACACAAAAAAATGTCCTGGGTGGGAATCGAACCCACGACCTCCGGCTTAGCAGTCAGGGTCACTAACCACTAGACCAACAGGTCCGTCAAATTGATCATTTCTTCAGGCATCATCCCATATCATTTATTAGTTGTTAAACTAAATCGGTTCATAAACAAAAAAGTAGAGTTCATTGGAATACTACAGGCTATCGGCGAAACAGAAATTTCTGAATGTCTCTAACGCGTATAAAAAACATATTTTATTATACTAAATTGTTGGAATAACCGAAGTAGCCGATATACATGTAACGTACATATGTATGTTCGTACATATTGTTTTCATAAACTAGGAGTAAGTGACGATATTAGTTTTAGTACATTAAGCATGTCAGGATAAGTAATTTTGAAGATATGGACTGTTTAGTAAAATTATGACAATTGGATGTCTAATCCAGTCATTTTAGCGGTTTTTATATATTCATGAGAACATTAATAAAAGAAGGAATTATTCCGCAAACAAAACCTAAAATTACCGTACCTACTAAAAGCAGTTCGTTTAAATTTCTTCATAAAATGGATATTCATTTAATTTTTGTGCTGACAGTTATAAAATAAAAAGGATACTTAAAAGGTTTTATTTATTAAATTATGGTTTAAACTTGTTTAATTTTGATACAAAGATACAGAACAGAACAAAGTGGAAACTTATGTTTTCATTTTACGCTTCATAAAGGCTTGCGAAGTATTCACAAAGATATACGCGACCTCGCTATTTTATTCTTGAAATGTTGACGTAAATGGTGCAACCTCCACAGCGACAGAAGGAAATGCTACGCACGATTGACATTGTGTATGAAAATTATAGTGATAACATCATAACAGCCACTGTAACCCATACATAAATACGTTAAAAGAAAAAAAAAACAGAATTAAGATTTTACCTCTAAAATGAATATAATACCGGCTCATAAACGTCCCACAGTTTGACAACCAGTCTTACTGTGGAATACAGTATTACCTAGCAATAGGTTGTGGAGGTCAGATAGGCAGCCGCTCCATGTAAAATACAGTATTCAGCTAAATCTGGTAAGACTGGAAGCCGACCCCAACATAGCTTGGGAAAAGGCTAGGCAGGCAGAACAAACGTCCCACAGTTAGGCACAGGCCTTTTCCCAAATAATGACGGAATGAGCATTGATCACCACCCTTGCTCATTGCGAGTCGGCGATATCAGACTCTAATTTTTTGGTATCCAGGTTTCTCACGACATTTACCTTCACCGTTTGTCAAAAATGATTAAGAAAGTACATATTTGAAAAAGTCACATTGGTGTCCGCCTGGTCAAACCTGCAACCAAGATAAAACGAATCCAAAAAAACAAGGGTAATGAAAATCGATATGTACGTTTGCGCAGCACGGCCCCTCAGAATTTGCATTTATGGTGTACACCATTGCAATGTACTCGCCTCTAGCAGTATATGTACCGATTTCTTTTTCAATGTACCTCTATACTTTTGAAGAAATATGCAAAAAAAGGTGGCCGTGCCAGCCAAACGCTTTCAGCACGGCCCCCCATGTAACTTGAATAATACATACCGTATTAACAAATGTCTATAACTCAAGAAATGTACTCTATTAATACGTTATATGTGCCGCAACAGTTATTGTGAATTCATAATAACAAATAATATATAGATGTGGATAAGGGGCCGTGCTGGAAAAAATCATTTTAAGAAATATCTAAAAAAGACAAAACATACTTAGCCAAAAACTATTAAAAAATAATTGATGTTTAGCAAGTAACATATGTACCGCATTGATTTCTCATACAACTTGTTATATTGTGAAAAATAAATCTATTTTAGTTCATTCAGCACGGCCCTCTATAGTTGCCTATATCTTTTTAAATAAGCCGTGTATGTTTACAAAATTCGACTTCCTGAATAATATATAGGAGTACATTCCTTTCAACTAAATTGCAATTCTGCTGTATCAATACTTTAGAAGATAAATTCAATCTAAAATATACATACATTAAAACTGATGGGGTGACCATGATTTCATATATTTGGTAGGTAGGTACATAAATGTTCTATATTTATGTACTTATATTAATTAAATTATGTGACTACATTGAAATAAACATTCTTTTTACCCGACTGTACCAGAAGGACGGTAAGGTTTTTCGAGTGAATGAATGTAGATATGTAGCAACCTTCATTTCTTTGGCACGCTTTGTAGTCTAAACGGCTTTATTAATTTCAACTTGAGAGATGTCGTTAGATTCGTCTTAATTGTGAGAATGACACAGGGTAGGTATATAAAAATAAAAATAACTGATTCTTGGCGTCAAGTAGGTAATTAATCGTTTTCTTTTCCTCAAAGCCTATCTAGTGGGATAATATATTAAATAAACGAATTTCTAAGTGGACTAGCTTTAACTTACGGTTCGGCTCGCGTGGTAGAAATAAAAAATATATAAAGCGTGCTTATAAACTTCCCCTAGAAAAAACACAACTTATAATATGTTTAAACAAATGTTATTCAGAATGAGAAATGCTAAAAAAAAACAAAATATTCAATGTTTCTCAAAGTTTAAAATTTGTCCGCTATTGGGTAATTTATTTAAATAATTATGTGTTTATTCATTACATCTTAAAAAATAATCATTAAGTATAATAATATATTATCAGTTAATTTTGTCGTGTGCGATCGCTATTAGTTCACTGACGCTACCGTAATTTTTAATGTGGCGCTGGTGTCGCGGTTACTTCATGTTGCGCTTGAGTGTTTATTGACAGTCACATCTCTACGCGCATAACAGACAGTAGTAAATATAAATACTGCTCAAATAATAATTATGAATATTCATGGGTCGTGTGTTTGTGCAGTGAATTCTATTTCAAGGACGAAAATGGATTGTTAAAATAAACGGGTAAGTAAGTTTTAAGTTATAATATAATTTATTTGTATTTAAAAAATAGATTTGATGTAAGTAGGTATATCTAGGTAAGTGCATGTAGGAATTGAACTTGACCCTAAAGAAGATTGCGTAAATATTAAAGTTACACGTTGTATGCACATAAGATAATGCAAAGCACATTAAATCAGTATGCTAGATTTATTTAATGTTATTTAAAAATACCAAAATGTATGAAGCACCAGCTTACGACACAAATCTTTGCAAATTTTCTTTTTTTACAAATCTTTGCATGAGTAGATATACTTACATCAAATCTATTTTTTAAATACAAATAAATTATATTATAACTTAAAACTTACTTACCCGTTTATTTTAACAATCCATTTTCGTCCTTGAAATAGAATTCACTGCACAAACACACGACCCATGAATATTCATATTATTTGAGCAGTATTTATATTTACTACTGTCTGTTATGCGCGTAGAGATGTGACTGTCAATAAACACTCAAGCGCAACATGAAGTAACCGCGACACCAGCGCCACATTAAAAATTACGGTAGCGTCAGTGAACTAATAGCGATCGCACACGACAAAATTAACTGATAATATATTATTATACTTAATGATTAATTTTTAAGATGTAATGAATAAACACATAATTATTTAAATAAATTACCCAATAGCGGACAAATTTTAAACTTTGAGAAACATTGAATATTTTGTTTTTTTTTAGCATTTCTCATTCTGAATAACATTTATTTAAACATATTATAATTTGTGTTTTTTCTAGGGGAAGGTTATAAGCACGCTTTATATATTTTTTATTTCTACCACGCGAGCCGAACCGTAAGTTAAAGCTAGTCCACTTAGAAATTCGTTTATTTAATATATTATCCCACTAGATAGGCTTTGAGGAAAAGAAAACGATTAATTACCTACTTGACGCCAAGAATCAGTTATTTTTATTTTTATATACCTACCCTGTGTCATTCTCACAATTAAGACGAATCTAACGACATCTCTCAAGTTGAAATTAATAAAGCCGTTTAGACTACAAAGCGTGCCAAAGAAATGAAGGTTGCTACATATCTACATTCATTCACTCGAAAAACCTTACCGTCCTTCTGGTACAGTCGGGTAAAAAGAATGTTTATTTCAATGTAGTCACATAATTTAATTAATATAAGTACATAAATATAGAACATTTATGTACCTACCTACCAAATATATGAAATCATGGTCACCCCATCAGTTTTAATGTATGTATATTTTAGATTGAATTTATCTTCTAAAGTATTGATACAGCAGAATTGCAATTTAGTTGAAAGGAATGTACTCCTATATATTATTCAGGAAGTCGAATTTTGTAAACATACACGGCTTATTTAAAAAGATATAGGCAACTATAGAGGGCCGTGCTGAATGAACTAAAATAGATTTATTTTTCACAATATAACAAGTTGTATGAGAAATCAATGCGGTACATATGTTACTTGCTAAACATCAATTATTTTTTAATAGTTTTTGGCTAAGTATGTTTTGTCTTTTTTAGATATTTCTTAAAATGATTTTTTCCAGCACGGCCCCTTATCCACATCTATATATTATTTGTTATTATGAATTCACAATAACTGTTGCGGCACATATAACGTATTAATAGAGTACATTTCTTGAGTTATAGACATTTGTTAATACGGTATGTATTATTCAAGTTACATGGGGGGCCGTGCTGAAAGCGTTTGGCTGGCACGGCCACCTTTTTTTGCATATTTCTTCAAAAGTATAGAGGTACATTGAAAAAGAAATCGGTACATATACTGCTAGAGGCGAGTACATTGCAATGGTGTACACCATAAATGCAAATTCTGAGGGGCCGTGCTGCGCAAACGTACATAAATCGATGACAAACTCAAAAAGGTTTTGAAACACCGACTTCATACACATCAGTTGGTAAATTAACAATTGAATTTATAGGGTTATTTAAGAATTCAGTTTATTTTGTAGTTATAGTTAGGTATGGGATTCTGACGTCAGTGTTTTTTTTTGTTATAACGTTTTGACTATGACTTTTGTTCGAGACTGCTTATCTAGAGGTCTATGTCAATACCTACATTGAATAGTTATTAAATGAATACGTACTTATGGATATCGATAAAACCATTAAACAAAATGAGAATTTTAATTAACACAATCCAAACCTAGAAAATAACATTCCTTTCACATTTAAAATAGCTTATCATCAACGAATCACAGACTTACAAACGTTAAAGACCAGTCAAACTGTCTTAATCTTTAAAAACCTAGATTGCGATTCAGTCTAGACTCAATTCAGCTGATTCAGCACGGCTAGAGCTAATTGCCACTAGAGGGAACATCGTCCGGTTATTATCGAGATGGGAAAGCACTATGTGATTATGTTGTAACGGTTTTCCCGGACCGGTTTGATGTACGGTTTTCGGTGCGGTTAATTAGCCGGATGCGGTTTTGAAAGCTTTGGATATCGCTCTTGTTGGTGTTCTAATTATTTGGTCTTTTGTCAATGGTATGTGGTATTAGCAACTTGATTTTTCAATTATAGCTATGTTATCTCGTTCTAATTGTATATGTGGGAAGGTGATAAGAAATGTTTAGTATACAAACATTAATTATTCATACTATGCATAGGGAAGCGTAGATTTTTTTTTTTAATAAATGTGGACCACATCACATACATTGCTCCAAATCCAAAGTAAGTAGCTAAAGCACTTGTGTTATGGAATCAGAGACAACGAAGGTACCACAAACACCCAGACCCGAGACGATGTAGAAAAGTATTTTTCTACCTTGACCCGTCCGGGGATCGAACCCGGGACCTCAGAACTGGCGACACCTTGTAAACCGGTGTGTACGCCACTCGACCACGGAGGTCGTCATATCAATTAGTGAGGACAGTGACTACCCATCAGTGGGACAATATTATTTTATTGTCATTTAGCGAGTAACTGATTTCTGTAAGTAATAGTATATTCTCATATTCTGACTATCCTATAGCATGGTAAAAAAAAAAACAAAAAACGGCTTAAGCTATAGAGACCATATGTATAACCTCCTTTATAATGCCATACACACATAACTGACCGCTACTCTACAAATAAAACACTTTTACGATGAGCGTAAAACTAAGAGCTGTTTACATCGTGTAATTATTGTTTCGGCGACGTCCATTGCGTGTTAACTTAGAAAGTTTGGAACCGATTGCGGAGTTTACCCGGACCTAGAGTGGAAGTGTTGCGTAAAATCTGTTTAGATTAACATTTATGTTGTATTGAAGTAGGGATTTGCTAGATTAGATGGAGGTGATATCGTTAAACTATCGTTATTGCTAAGCTTGTGTTGTCACCTATGTTCGTAAAGATCCTGATAATGTGACAGTGCGTTTCGTCAGTAATAACATGATAATAATTTAGGTACCTACCTACTTACTATATACACACATTACCTACTTATTATAATTAAATCTAAAATCACTAAAGCTTATAATATAAATTAAACGAAAATTAATAAAGCTATCCAACTAAATAAAAAATAGAAAACTAATTAACCATTATGAACCAAAATTTATTGATAATGACTAACAAGCATAAAAAAATCATCATCATCTTTTCCACTGTCGGGAAACGTGCCCAGAAGGCTGGCAGCATCGCCACGTAGGTAATTTAAAATTATATTTTGAATTTTTAAAATAACCGAATTCATCATTTTCGTTTTGACACTCTTCGTATGCTTTTCCAAAGATTTTAAAAACTTAAAACAGTTGATTGAGTTTCACCATCTCCCTTTTCCTAATATAATTATATAAAATAAATTTCCCTAAAACACACAGTTTTGAAAAAAAAATTGTAGCCGTCATTAAAATAATAGAAACAAAAACAGTGACGGATGAAGCATTTTAAACTGGAATTAAAAAAAAACAGTTTAATACGTTATTACTTGAGGTCACCTTAATACGCTTTTTTTGTGTCCATTCATCTCTATTACCTACATCTCATCTCAAAATTCACATTTACCTTTCACCTACGAACTTCCACATAATGAGAAATGAGTGATATTTATTTTTCAACCTTTCTCTACATTACGTGTAGATACAAACTCATACTTACTTGGTAAATATTATCCAATCTATTCATTTTTATCTAATTCATCCCCAAACATAACAATTCTAGACCACGACAAGCGCTTACCTTATTTATTATGAATACGTTATAAAAAAATATACCACTAAAGTTCAGTAGACAAGTGCGCTGCTTACCCACTTAATCCTTTTTAATTGATTCGAAATATGTACAAATAAATCCTCACGACTATATTTCAAAGGAATGTAATTACCCTTCAAAATGTTGTCGATCAAGTCAACCAATTACGGTAATTACGACAAAGGTCGCGACAAATATTTAAACAAATTCGATTATGTTAAATCGATAACGTCGATAGTCACTCGAGAATCGATTTTAATATCGATTCTCGTATTGTCGTGACCCTTTACAGAACCTATCACGACCAAATAGGTCGTAGCGAGCGATATTGTTTTATAGTTTTGAAATGCCAGCGCATCCTAACAAGCTGGGTTTATTTAAATTAAGTGTTGGGTACTGCGCCAAAGTGGTTAACCTACCTGACATTGTTTTAAGGACTTTTGTATTGTTTTTTTTTAATTCTTCCACGGTTCGTCATCCATTTTATAAATAGATGTTTGTAGTAAAATAAAATGTAAACAAAGCCAAAAGTGTCTTACGAATAGTTATAAATCGATTAAAATAACTGAGTAAATCTTTTCTTTTTAGCTTAAGTTGATCAGCATTCTATTGCCACTGTATATAATAATACCGGCCTATAAACATCCCACTGCTGGGCACAGGCCTCTTCCCATATAGACCAGGAATGAGCATTGATCACCACGCTTGCTCATTTGATTGTGGATTGGCGATTTCAGATTCCAATTTTTGGAATCCAGGTTTCCTCACGATGTTTTCCTTCACCGTTTGTCAATGATGTCTTAGAATGATTAAGAAAGTACATATAACTTTGAAAAAGTCACATTGGTACTTTTCTGGGTTCGAACCTGCAGCCATGTGCATGAAAATCCGTTCATTGAACCGCTAGGCCACCACGACAATATATATTGCCACTGTATAATAATAATAATAATCGTTTATTTGCAAGAACATGAGTACATAAGATAGTCGGTAGAAAAAAAGATCAGTCATTTTCTGCCACATAATGGAGTACAAAAACAAAGTGTAAACACACAATATTACTACTACAAACTAATCTACAACAAAATACTAATACTACATACTAATCGTGTATAACTATTTATCATGACCAGCTTTCATCTCCAATCCCTTTTTTATCAATGAATGAAGGTTCAGCTACCTTATCCGTTTAAAATAAACTCTCACAAAAACTTCAATTAATTAATTCCTACTGACCAATCACAAACTAGTCGAGTATTCGCACAATATGCCCATTAGCAACGCTATTACAAAATCCCTTTATATTTGTACAATGATGCGCTTCAGTAAACACACCCTCGAAACCAAATATATCGTTTCAGGCAATCGTTTTAGTGTAAGACAAGGACAGAGCTATAACAATAGATAGCGCCATCTCTTTCACACAGTGGACCGCAGGCGTTTACATTTATTTCACGCTGTATATTCAAGTTCAAATAGGGTGCGCGTAATATTAGTTCCATTAATAGATGTTACTAAAATGTTTTCATGTTGATTTTGCTGCTAATAGGAACGATAATTACATTTATCTAACTTCAACTATAATCTTCATTAGTTTTGGACAAAAGTGAGATAATAACTGGAATATGTCGATTATGAATAATATCGTGATTTATAGGTACGAGTTAGTATATATTAATACACATATTAATACAAGAACCAAATGATTATTTTGCGATAGATGTTATCTAACTTTATTTCTTCTTTTTATTTGCGTTTGTTCTTATAGTACTCAAATCAATCAGTCGACCTACAATCTTATTTCACGTACACATGTTATTTTAGTCAGTCTGTTTATAAAGGCCATCCAACAATTTTTTTATCTAACCTAATTGTCTCCCCACAAAGGGCAAAGGTCTCCCCCGTTTGGCTCCAGATTTTTAGGTCTTGAGCTGCTTGACACCATACACTTATGAAGCCATCGACGTCATCCAGTCACTGTGTCCTCGGCCTGACTCGTTTCAGGAACCAACTCACTCAGTAGCTAAATTAGCCCCCTTATTAAGAGTCATAGGGCTAACGTGACCAGCCCAGCTCTCTTTTACAGTCCGCTTACCGCTTATTATTTGCATCGAATATCAACGAAAGCTATCTGTTTCTTAACAAACAATATCTTGGGACACAGCTCACACACCGCCATCTGATCCCAAACTAGGCTGAGCCTGAACTATGGTAACCAGACAACTGATAAACATACTTATATATTTGTAAATACCTACCTATTATAGAAAAATAACACATAGACACAGAACAAATGATCGTGCTCATCACACAAAGGTTTGTCCTGAGTTCGGCTTCCAATCTTACCGGATTCAGCTGAATTCTGAATTTTAATTAGTGCGACTGCCTATCTGACCTCCACAACCCATTTAACTGGATAACTGGGTACAGTATCCCATAGTAATACTGGTTGTCAGAATTGTAATGACTTAATAATATACTTACTTAAATAGAAAATTTCACGCCCTCAATCACTAAGTAGGTTCAACTCCACAGTTTTCAGGTAATCGAACCCACAACCTCTGGCTCAGCAGTCAGGGCTACTAACTACTAACCACTGGACCAACAGGATAGTCAATTCATAAATAAACAACCATCGCCGATTCATAAATAAACTCAAACAACATCAATATTAGTGTATACAGAATTCTCTTGAGTAAAATTTTCAGAAAGAATTTTAACATCAATCCGTAATGGCTTAGTATAAAGAATGCCGCTATTACTGAGCTATAATTTCCACAAATACGTTCAAACAGACTATTTGCGCTAACTGCAAACTTTAAACTCCACACGCTTCGCTTCAGGCGTTTAAAAAACAAAAAACGGTATAAACTAGGCTTGTTTACATCCGAAATCCGGGAATTCTACCTAATTTTGAAAACGCTTTAGTGAATAACAATGGATACTATGTTATTATTTATAAAATATAATTAACACAGAGTTTTTCCTACTTCAACAATGGCGTATTATTTTACGGATTGCTAATGCATTTCATCATTTTTTTTAAGCATTCCCAATATAGTTCCATTATTATTTTTGATTTTCTAAAAATATGTTACTATTATACATACCTATGTAATAGCCTGAAATTTCCATTGGTCTCTCTCAAGAGTGGCGAGTGAGTAGGTGTTTATAGATCCAGATCGTCTTCTCCTGGGTTTGCCTGGGACCTTATTTACTAAGTTAAAGCTTGACCCTACACGTAATGCGTTAACCACGTGCATTACGTGTAGGGTCAAGAGTAGCTTTATCTCTTTCGTTTACTATATTTTAAAGTAAAACGTATAAACAACACTACCCAGTGAACAGAACACAAAAGAAAAAGAAAATAACTTCCCTCCCTCCCTGTAGGGTGGACTAAATACATTCAACAATATTTTATTAGGAATAAATCTGAATTAAAAATTTACTCAAACCATTAATTTTTTAAATCCGCATCCGTATTACCTCATGAAAAAATATAAAATTTACATAGCACCAAAATCCTGCATCTGCAAGATCCTACTAAGGATACGTTTGGTTTTCTGCACTCAATTCGACATTAGGACGGTTGCAAGCTCAATTCTACATTAGGACAAAAATGTGGATTCAACCGAATGACTCTAGACGTACCTAGATATTTGTTTTAAATTTACATGTGATTTGTGATGTCTGCGCATTTATGCTGCCGATCCTTACTTGTAGAGAAGTTTTAAATTATTAGTAGTTGGGTATAAATGAAAATGCTATGTTACTGAATTTCTTTTTTTTTATAATAATACCTCGGGACAACTCACACACGGCCATCTGTCCCAAAACTAGGCAGAGCCTGTACTATGGTGACCAGACAACTGATAAACATTATATATTTGTAAATACATACGTATTACAGATAAACTACACCCAGACACAGAACAATTGTTCGTGGTGGGAATCGAACCCAATCGAATTCGGCTTAGCAGTCAGGGTCACTTACCACTAGACCAACAGACACATTAGAAAAAACAAGTTCAAGCCGCGATAAACTTTTTTATAAATCTATTAAGATCTAAATCTAAAATTTCAACGAAATTAATGTAGTAAGTTACAAAACTTAAGAGTATTTTAAATATTACCCGTTTCATTTGTATGTCTTTGACAAAACATAGCGCTTTGTACACCTATTGTAAGAGCTGTATTTATTGACTACCTATCTTCTCCAAATAATAAACGATTCGATTTGATTTCGGGATTAAAAACAAACTATTTTAAGAAATAAAAAAAAAAGGTTTCTCGCTATAAAAGTTCATTTTCATTAAACTTTTACCAAGACATTCACGTCAAAGTCAATATCTTGGTAAAAGTTTTTGGCTTGTAAAGCCCTTTTGTACATGTTCATTTTGGTCCATAATATTTCGTGGAGATCTTTCCTAAAACTATCTCCTTCGAGTTCACCTTGCTCTGTCATTCCTCTCATACATACTTAAATTTCAATCGCCAGCTCATAGTGTGAAAAGAAAGTGATAAATTCCGTTTCAGCATGGAATGATAACCTTGTAGTGCTAGCTTGTAAACAAAACAGTGCTGTTAACTAATTTGATAAGCTCCAGTTAAACTGGTAAACAAATATTAACAAAGTATATTTTAATAGTAGAAAAGTAAATATTTAATTTTATTTAAAGTCGTCAGGTACATGTAAAAAGTATTAGAAATAAACTTTGTAGTATTTTACGTAACTCTAAAACTTACGACGATACACTGATTTGAAATGTCGCATGACGTCACGATATTGTTCATTTTGTGCACAGTCGTGACGTCATCAGCTCCACTGCAGAACTTTGATTCGCTCAATCAACTTAGCTTTTTCTTATTTTAATAAAATAAAAAATAGGTGTCTCATATTTTATTAACCTTAGACCTGATAGATGACCTGACAGAATAAATAATAGGCATCGTCTTTTTGTACCCAGTCATGTAGCCTATCGATAATTTTGAAGTAAATAAATAGCCGCTACATGCTGCGGCGGTTCAACATATTCTAACAATATTTTCTAATCAAAACTCAAAAAGAAAATATTATCATGTGTTTACAAATTATTCAATAAATGATTATGGTACATTCTTTAAATATCGTAGCAGATTAAATGGACAAAGAAAATATGAAGAATAGCTACGCAAGTGAGTCTTTAAACATAATTTATTTTAAGATTATATTTAATTAATAAAATAAAATAATATTTTATTTTATTTTGTTCTGTTGTAATTTTAATTTTGTGTTGTTTTATTATTATTAATTTTATAATGTTGTGTTTAATAATTGTAAACTGATGCCTGAAATAAAACATTATTATTATTGTTACAAAACCCCGAGTTACTAAGTTGAAAACTAAATGTAAACCTCAAAGCCGAATAGTCTAGAATAGAAAACAAACGACCGCCAATTTCTTACAGGCCGTTGTCGAAACTAGTTAGTTTAAACAGACTTAAGTCTTAAGATCCATTGTCTAGAAATTTGGTTCAGATTAATTACCAAACTGTTAGGCCATGCGGGTAGCTACAACTTGAGGAGGACTATTATGGAAGTGAGAATATGTTAATTAAATTAAGATTTCAAATCTGGGTCAGTAATGGTTAGTATTTGATCCTTGATTCAATCAACTGAGCCAAATCGCTGTCCACTGGTAGCCATAGGCCTCTACCAAATACATAATAATATACATTTGTATTATAACTTTCACAATTTGTATGGATCTGAAATAAATAAATAAATAAAACTTTATATTATATTATTTATAATTAAATACACCACAATTATCATACATAAATGAGTTAAAATAATGGTTTGTAATTTATTTCCAGAATTTTTTTTTGTTTTTGAAAATGTGTACATTACACGTTATAAAAGGCAAAGTGTTACTTACTTAAAACTTTCATAATTTATGTTGTAGGATAACTGTTTAAAACAAACTTACTTAATCCATATACTGATTGACTACTATAGATACCTTCAGATATTCGAGAGGTATGGTCAACCATATATAATAATGTCATATTACAACGTCCATTACGTGCGGCCTGCGGGTTCGATCCCCGCATACGACAAGTATGTGTGCGACCCACGAATTCTCCATGTCTGGGTGTTGTTTGTGCATGTGATTTGAATGTTTCTTAAACCCTCACGATACAAGGATTAAATTCTTTAGCGCTGAAGTCGTTATACACTGTACATTAAACCTCATAGAACAGGTAAATAAATATACACAATATTTCCGTACAACTTATTTTCGCTGTAGTAGTGGCCCAAAACCGGATGAAAAACAAATAATTTCATCACAACATTATCCGGTCTTAAGGCGGTTTATCAAAACCGCAGTTAAGAGACAAAACCTCGTTATCTCTGTGCCAAATGCTCGATTGTTTGTCAAAGGACCTTATCGGATTAGGACATCGTTTTTACATGATGTACTACGCTTGTGGGAAGCCGGATTTTGATTGGCGTTTGATCGTGATTTAAACTTAGTAATGGCGTAAACTTATGTAGGCAGGCAGTTGTATATACGACTGGATAGTGATTATCACAGAAGATTATAAGATATTTCGTTTTCTCAAAAAGTACATTATACTTAAGTAGTTTTTGTGAGGTACAATTGAATAGCTTAAACATTACTTTTTGAGAGCTGGTATCCGTAATTGGTTCGAGATCTGTATGACGGATTGGATGACGACGATGCGAACAGATAGGATTTATGAAATTGTAAAAGTATAAAGTTTGAACTTTACATAGAGAATTTATTGAATTTTATGTTAAAAATACAATACGTAAAATAGGTGGAACTCGCAATAATATTTTTACATCTAGGTACGCGTAATTAAAATCCCAGAATACTTCCAAACAGTTTTGCGAACACTCAACAATTAAACTCTCTCAAAACGGTTAACGTTCAACGGCAATTTGACGTAATTTACGTAATACGTATCCCGAGATATCAAGCCGCTCTTTATCCACAAAAGTTGGTCTTTAACTTCTAAGTTTAATTTTATCAGCGTTAACTTTCAACGACTAACTGGCAACCGATTTGGTAGTTACCCTATACTACTCTGAACCTTTTCTAAACTTCTCGGTTTTGAATTGAGATAAAGCGTTAAATTTTGAATATCCAAAAGGTTTAAGATATTTAAACTCACAATGGAAATTATACTTGTTGGTTAAGTTTGGAAGATTTTGACTAACAACAGGTTACCTTGGAGACCTCATTCATTCAAAAATAAATAGCATTTTTTACGAACTTTGGTTATTGCATACAGAAACGTTTAGAAAACTGTCAAATTATGTACTTACATCAATAAACTTGGTGTAGGCGACGGCACGTCAGGCATAACAGAAAGTAACGGGTATCAATCACAAAGTATTACTAGACATATGCCATCAACTTCATAGCACCTTTAATTAAAAATCATTTATAATGTAATATTTAATGCTTGGGTTATATTAAATATGTGCTGAATATTTGTGACAGTTTTGACAGCTGTCAAAATTATAATGCGTGTATACTTTGAATTAATTTATTGTAGAATATTGACGGGAGAGTTATAATATTAATACTATTTTACATTTTATTACTGGTCAATAAAATATATAGTTATTTAAATGGTTTATTCTTAAAAGATCGGTAGTCGATAGATTCATTACCCAATGTTTTTAGCATAGCAATTCGTTGGTAAACTTTAACATTGCAACGATGTGGCAAATAAATTAGCTGCAACCAAAGTTTGCTAACCAATGAACAGTGATCAATTAACTGGGAACGGCAAAAACTGTGGAGTTGAACCTACTTAGTGATTGAGGGCGTGAAATTTTTCTACTTAATACAGATCTATTTAAGTAAGTATATTATTAAGTCATTACAATTCTGACAACCAGTAATGCTAAGGGAAACTGTATTAGCCAGTTAAATGGGTTGTGGAGGTCAGATAGGCAGTCGCTCTATGTAAAATTCAGAATTCAGCTGAATCCAGTAATATTGGAAGCCGAACTGAGGACAAATCTTTGTGTGATGAGCACGATCATTTGTTCTGTGTCTGGGTGTTATTTATCTATAATATGTATGTTATTAGAAAAATATAAGTATGTTTATCATTTGTCTGGTTGCCATAGTACAGGCTCTGCCTAGATTGAGATCAGATGGCCGTGTGTGAGCTGTCCCATGATATTTATTATTTATTTTACGCAAACTTGTAATCTTTTCAGACTCGCCAAGATTCGTCATAATTGTAATAGCAAGGTTGTCTAGTTTCTAAAACAGACTAGTTAGTCAAAACTGGCATTATCACCGCATTATCTCATAGGCGCTTATCATTACATAAATAACTCAATAAATTACCGTCATAATAGAGCAGTATTTAAAGGCTTTCAGACCGAATATCTACGTTATGAACTTTCAAGTTACATAGATTCAAATATCAATATGATTGGCTCAAACACTTAATCGATTCAATCTGACATATAAGACTGTGAAGAGAAAGAAATTTCACCTGCCTTTAAAAATAAAAATACATCACTGAAATCATTTCAGTGAATCGCCACGCCAAAAACGGTTTTACCACATACATTTTTCCACGAAAATCTTAAAATAGAGACTAATCTAATAAAGAAACGCGGGCCAAAATCCAGCCTGAAATGGTAGCCTGTCTCAATTAGTCCCAATTAGAGTATTCCCATTAATTCTTATATGATTCCGTTTCGTTCCGAATTGAGTTGCAAACGGAACTTAGAAACTCTATGTCAATGAATGAATTTGTTACTAGTTAATTTTCTTGTTCGTTCTTACTTTAGATGTAAGAAGAGTCTGAAATTAGACGTAGAAAGTTGTTAATTATTTATTTCATCCTGTCTGGGCTTTTTCAAGTGGGTTAGGTTAGTTATTAATATTTAAAACGAATAAAACTGCTTATTAAATGGATTCTATCGCGGTTTAGTTTGATTTTAGCTCTCGACGTTTCAACGCCTTTGCAGTTGGTGCAGGTGTCATAGTCATGGGAAGACTGTCCGTTACCATGACACCTGTAAAAGCCCGCGATAGAATCCGTTTAAGAAGTTGTTTTATTTCAATACCTAACGTTTGCGAAAACCACAGAAAACAATATAAAAACTAATTTCTCTTTAATTTTTCTTTCGAGCCTACGGTCCTCATGGTAGTAAGCGGTAACCCTAACTCATGGAAGGCGCTAACACCAGCGGAACTATAAACATATTGCCAACCTGTCCTCATCTCCATCCCCAGCCTCAAAGGATAGAGCAGCCTAATAGATGCTGTATTCACTGCAGGAACATAAAGCAAGGTGGGGCGAAGATAACTCACTAGTCAGCCTGCTCCAATTCGACAGGAATCTAAGATTCCTCTGTTCCCTTCTCCTCCTCTCTCTTAGACTCTTTCCTCCAAAGCCTTGGAAGAAGTAATTCATAGGTATTTAGAGAAATACAAAGTGATTTAAAGTAATGTATTAGATTACGTCATAATTTATACCACATCCGTGAAAATTTTGGATCCTCGGTCATCGCGCATAAGGTCGAAAGTGCTCGCGCCGGTAATTACAGTTTCACTACAGTTTCAGTTCGCCGTTTGGGCGTCTCAACATTTTTACAATGTTCACTGTTATATTTACCTTTTAATTAAAATAGTTATGCCGCAATTAATGTTCGATGTTGTTCATTTCCGAATTTTTATAACTTTCGTTGCAATAAATTACAAAGTTACATTAAGTTATGAAGTTCTTTTTTGTTTTCATTTATAGCTTTTTCTATGCCCTTAGAAATAGTGAAAATGACATCCAAATCAAAATGTTCCTATTTCTAGTGAACCTATAATAGACGCTTTATAAACGTTAACTTTAAAACTAAATGACTCCTAGGTGCGCACATTTGAAATATTGTATACTATGCTATGGTGATGTTAAGCTGATTCTTTCTCCGTAACGAAGTCCCAAACAATATAGAGCCACATTGACTTACTTAAGATATTCTAAGCACTCGTGCACACGACGCGACCACTGTAAAATACCAAGCGACGGAAGCACCGCGGCGATGGCAGCGTCGAGTGCACAAGCACTAAATCAAAACATTTACGCCAGACGAAAAATATATAATTACTAGCTTGTGCCCGCGACTTCGTCTGCGTGGACTTCAGAATTGGGTCCAAAAAGAAATAAAAAACGTAAAAGTAATGAAAAATTGAATAAAATTTTCACCCGTGTTAAAGCTTGCGCTGTAATAGAGAAAAATACCAAATTTATAAGCTGCTTGCTCACGGCTTAGCTCGTAAACAATTTTCCCTCGGGAACTACTTAAGGAATCGGGATAAAGCCTATGTTCTTTTCAATGTCAAAGGCTACATACATACCAAATTTCATCCAAATTCGTTCAGCCGTTTTTGCGTGATTGAGTAACAAACATCCAAACGTCCACACTTTTACATTTATAATATTAGTAGGATAAACTACTTACGTACCTCTTCGTTGCCTTCCCTAAAAAACATTAAATATAATTAATAACATTTTCCTTCGAACATAACCCTAATTAAAAATGTCAAAACTCCTTATCACTATTACTCAAATAAAACAAAAGCATGCGTGATTACCAAAAGCATTTACTAAATATTTAATGAGAACCATGCAGCCGTGACCTATGGCTAGCTTCTAGCTACGTTAATTAGGTCACAGAATAATTTATTATTCTCCTACGATCCTTTAACACTGAATGAAAATCTCTGAAACTACAAATGGGTCATAATATTGACCATTTATTATTTTACATTAACAGGGCGATTAGAGTTAGTTCTATCAAAACTAGTTCAGCAGTTTTCAAGATAAAGCCTGTTGAGGAACGAAGCGAATGAAGTTGATTTATTTATTTCTTTACTTATCGCATACCGGTCCGATACATTACCTTTAATTTTTTACTGCCCTGTTGGTCTAGTGGTTAGAGACCCTGACTGCTTATCCGGATGTCGTGGGTTCGATTCCCACTCAGTAAAAATCTTTGTGTGATGAGCACGATCATTTGTTCTGTGTCTGGGTGTTATTTATCTATAATATGTATGGATTCACAAATATGTTTATCAGTTGTCTGGTCACCACAGTACAGACTCTGCCTAGTTTGGGATCAGATGGCCGTGTGTGAGCTGTCCCAAGATATCATTATTATTATATTATTACGTACTAATTAACTGTTCTGTTTATCGCAACACTACTACTGTAAAACTAACAAACCGTAACTAAAATTCAAAACGGAACCAATTTTAATTGCCGTTTCAGCCAGTCTGTTCTATGACCGATTCTATTGAAACTAATCCGTGTAATTTCAATGAAAATGTTTCTGTTAGACTTTCAGCTAAATTGGGATTCAGAGAAACAGTAATACAAAAATCAACACGGCTTTTTATACTCGTTAGTGATAAACGCTACGTTGTAACAGTCAAAATATGGTCCTGAAATAAAGCTTCTAAAATAGATAGCCTTAAATGTATGTGTGTGTGTGTGTGTGTGTGTGTTAATGTGTAAAGCGTAGTGTGTGTGATAAATTACCACTTTTTTGGCATGTGCTCTCAAAGCTGTTAATACGACGTGCTTTTTGAATTATAGAAAGTATTGGAGTTCTCAATAGTAGATCTCTAATTTCGATTGATGCGCCTTGGGGTTTGTATTGGTTCGATTTGTATTTATTGACCTATACATATAGCATTACTGTTATCAGACGGGCCTGTTGGTCGAGTGATAAGTGACCCTGACTGCTAAACTATGTGTTAGTGTGTGCTATGTTTATCAGTTGTCTGGTTGCCATAGTACAAGCTCTGCCTAGTTTGGGATCTGATGACCGTGAAGGAGTTGTCCCAATATATTATTATCTTTTTATCACGTATTTTGAAAACCAACTAGTGATGGATAACCTACGTATCAGAAGTTTTCAAGTTTTAACATCTATAGAGAATTAATTAAAGAAATTATGACTCAATGTGGGCTTTCTCAGGCATGTTTTCATTTCTTTATGCTATAAATTTGAGTCCGGGCATGGTAACTGGAAAAAAGGTTTCCATAATTATTACAACTGTGCAAAATAAATAGTAGAATAATTAGCATAACATATTGAGCATCATAATATTCAGTGACGTCCAAAGAAATGGATGAAAACAAAAACAAAATTATAAACTTGATATAAACTCTCACTATAAGTAACATAGTAGCAATCAATCTAAAACTTAACTGTTAGAGAAATTAAACTACCATAGTTAACTCTGAGCTTAATTGATGGCGTCTCGGTTAAATTTGGACAGTTAAACAATGTTCGCGAATCTAATTTAGGTTCAGTATAATTTATCAAAATTAACTGTGTTATTTCAGTTGGGGTTAGAATCGTTATACGTTGGTTATGTGAAGTGTTTGTGGTTAATTATGGTTTAACTTTTGTTCGTTTAACTCTTCGGTTAATTGGTTAGGTTACATGGATGTAGATCTAACTTTGTTAGGATCACCAGTCAACAATTTTTGTGTATTTTTATGTACTTTTGTACCTTATATTCCTATTTTATATATGGACGGAAATAGGTCTTCTCTGTAAAAATATGTATTTGCTTGTTTTCTTTTCGTATAACCTAATTGTCACATGTCATGTGTGTAATTAATTACAATTAAGATTAAAATACATGTATGGCAATTAGTGACTTTCGCGAAATGCCACTACACAATTAAAAATCATTATAATACTGGTCTATAGACGTCCCACTGCTGGGCACAGGCCTCTTCCCATATAGAGACGGGATGAGCATTGATCACCACGCTTGCTCATTGCGGGTTGGCGATTTCAGATTCCAATATTTTGAAATTCCAGGTTTCCTCACGATGTTTTCCTTCACCGTTTGTCAATGATGTCTTAGAATGATTAAGAAAGTACATATAACTTTTGAAAAAGTCACATTGGAACTTGCCAGGGTTCGAACTTGCAACCATGTGCATGCAAATCCGGTCATTGAACCGTTAGGCCACCACGACGACGAAAAATCATAACATACAAATAAATAGAAAGAAATAAATAAATTTATTTGCGTACACGACGTACATAATTAACACAACATTAAATAATTACAAACCATAAAACTATTAAAAAGCTAAATATCAAACTATGAAGTAAAAAAAAACAAAAGTTCTGCCAAAAATTACAAGCCCATAGATAAAAAATATGACTTGTTCTTGTCAAGCACATGTGCTTGTTCCGTTTTGCGTGACGTGGCAACTTAATTATCAGGCACATGATAATTAATTATTAGCTTAATTAATAATTAATAAATAGCTGCTGTGGTATAAACATAGGCCAGTCAACAAGGAAGGCTGACCCGAAGCGTATAGAGAAATTTTCTCAGGAAAACTCGCTCAAAAACGGCTAAACGGATTTGGATGAAATTTGGCATGCATGTAGCCTTTGACATGGAAAGGAACATAGGCTACTTTTTATCCCGATTCCTTAAGTAGTTCCCGAGGGAAAATTGAAAATTGTTTACGAGCTAAGCCGTGCAAACTATAAAACGGGTGAAAATCGTATTCCATTTTGCATTACTTTCACATTTTTTAATTCCTTTTGGACCCAATTCTGAAGTCCACGCAGACGAAGTTGCGGGCAAAAGCTAGTTGAGAATAATACTATATAGAGAATAATAATAATTTTGTTTTAGTTAATCCCATAGGCAAAATAGCGGTAATAGCTGTATTTTCTCACAGTTTGATCGCGAATTAATGGACTAGAAACGAATATTAAAGAATGGCGACCAGTTTCACGCGCCATTTATTTTAAACCGTTACAGATCTTAATCCCTTTAGTAGGAAGTTTGGGAAATACTGCCAGGACTTAAGAAAAATGTTCTCGAGTAGTTTGAATGATATAGAAAGTTTATTTTTGAGAAACTGCTCTCTATGGACTGAGATCGTGTTCTTGATAGCATTTGTATTCGTAATTTTTTGACGTCCTTGATAATTCATTATACATAATAAAAGTAACTAATAGAAGACACCACGATATAGGAATTTATAGAACACGGCAAATATTAGTACATATAGGAAAATAGTATCTCTGTATATGTGACCTATCTTGAGAAGGTTTCTGGAAACACCGGCAATTTTGATCCATTTCCCGATGCCTAGTAAGTAGTATATTTTATAATGTAACAAAAGTAAACCATAATACATATTTAAGTACAGTAGTTTATCCATTCAAATATCATATTAAATGTAACTCAACTCGGTGTATGTGTCCATGTGTATGTGTCTATGTGTAAAAGTACAGACGTACAGCATCACTCAATCATATAAAACAAATGTAAAACATCTCGACCAATAAAATAAAGCATCCCAAATCTTATTAAAGGAATAAAATGCTTATCTCACATGAAAACGTCTTTGAGTTGGGACCTGATTCGCTGAAGGCTGTAGGAGAAACCTCGACGAATCATGTTAATATTTTCCTGCAAGCCTATATATTTCGAGGTTTAGAGCAGCGATCCCCTGGGCAAGCACCGCATTCCGTATCGCATCCCTACACTGAGATTGCCCTTAGGTATAAGACATACAGACTAGGAGAACGGACAACGAAAACTATAAGACACTCATATAATATTAGTTCATTACGGACATCCATATCCATATCCATCCAACAGCTCAGCCTTTACTTACTCTTGTTCTAGTTCGATTCGGAACAAAAGCAACTATCCTAACGAATCATCAACAAATACATTTCATTATTACGTTTCATTATTCAAACAAGCCGGCGCCACGTCGCGTTTTAAAATAAATTAGTTCAAGCATATCATAATTATTCTAACTCACTAATGATGCTTTTAAAAATGTATGTGTAAAGACTACACAAAGTAATTACTTCATACTTCAAACTTGGTTACAGATGTAACCAAATCTAGTCGACCGTCAATTAATTGCTGGCTATCTTATCAATCCAATCAATCAAAATTGTTGGCCATACCCTTGATCTGTATGTACCATTTCGTATCCACAGATAAGAGCCGTCGAAGAAATTGAAGTAATATCGCCAGTTGTTACTTGTTTGCGGTAAACACTGAGGGATATCCGCGCGTTTGAGACGCTCCCAGCCATCTTCATGATGGACTCAGTAATCTTGTGTAGTAGTTGGTAATGCTACGGGATTTCGAGGGTTTTCGGTTAGATAAACTCCTTTTTTCTTTATACAACTACGCCTTTTAAGAAGACTACGTAAATGCTTGAGGGCGACTGGCATTTTCTTTTTTGTAATTTTGAGGGTACTAGTAAAGAATATTTGGCGCCCAACGTGGGACCTTGATAAGTTTTACTACGGAAGTAAAAAATTAGACATCTTGAAAAATTACGTCATTATAATAAGCTGAGACCTATCTCATAAAATGTTTTACAACTATCCCTATACTAGACCCAGAAATTAAAAACAGCGTTATATGTAGTTCTATGACTAACCCACTCTGTGATTGTGTTTCTCTCTTAAACACAGTCAGAATTAATTAAAATTATTTACATAACTCCTTTCATTTCATTCTTACATGAAATTTGCAACCATTGCAACCACACCCTGTACATTTCACGCGATCTCAATATTAGTACAGGCATAAACAGCATTGATTATGTGTTAACAGGATTTACTATTTTACTTCCTTTCAAATCGCACATAAAACATAGATTTTAATATCCTAGAACAGTCGAATTAAGTGTTCACTTTCATTTAGGTGCAAAGAACTTGAGACCATGTCTCACGTTCTTTTTGCACGTTTGCACCTAAATGGCGTAGAATACTTTTAAATTTATTTCTTTTAGTGTAAAGTAAATAAAGGTCTGCGAGAAAATATAAAAGATGGTATCTGGATAATTATACATGCATGTTATTTGATCATTGGTGAATAATAAATAAAAAAAGTATTTTTTATAATAAATTTCCTTGATAACTAATGATTTTAAAATTTTAATGATTTTATTTAAAAAAAACTGACTTTACTCACATAGACTTATAGGAGTAGCCCGACAATCTTAAAACATTAGAAAAAGTTCTTGTTTAGAATCATCTACTATTAAACCACTAAATTAATCGTGATAAATATCATCAAAGATAGTCTGAGATTCAGAACCGGCTACTTGCTTATCCGGTTTGCGCGTTCCCTCGGGATTTCCTACTACACGAAAGGAAAAACGCGCGAAATCTAGTTTCATATAAGTGTTGTAATTTTGTAAGCAGGAACCAAATAAGTCAAATACTTAATACATATTTAATATTTTAATATGTAGATACAATCGAATCTATAAATAATATATAAAACGGCGAAAGCCACTACAGAATGGTTCCATAACAGACGGAGGCCACGTTGAAGACCCAGGTTGAGATGGACGGATTAACTGGACGCGTTTAACATGGAGTGGCCTCAATTGACCCTTGGCAGAGGAAAATGGTCAGGAGAAAGGGATGCCTTAAGGAGGAAGAAAAAAGGATGCCTTAGTAAGGAGGCTCCGCCGTGGGACAGTTCGGGCTCGAAATAAAATGATAATAATAGGATTTTATAGGTAGCGATTATCAATGAAGGACAGGAGTCATTTACTAAGTAATAATAATTTCCTAAATCTAATTCCGGATTGTATCTTTCTACCACTTGGTACCAGAGTTATAAGTAAGAACTCAGTTGAAGGTAAAACTACATAGTAAAGTATCCGAAAAAAAAAAGTCATTTTCATTTTGATTTTTGATTCACTCTTATTTTTTTTTAAACCCTCAAGTATAAATACAACCCTTCAATACAAAACTCAACCTGAGATAGAAGGTAAGAAAAATAGGTTTTCAGTGTTTCAATTAATTAATAATTCGCCCGCTCAGTCTCGCTGTGAAATGGGTAGCTACTGAAATTTTAATGAATCTCAACTCGGCAAGGAGTAGTATTCCGTAGCACTTAATGTGATATCATTTTTGTATATCTATAGCCACTTAGGTATTAAGTTCGATTCTTCAGTTAGATGTTAATTTATTTTTATCCTAAAATTTTGTGAAACTCATAAATTTGAAAAACGTAGTTTGCTGGCACGTTGCAGTAAGTTTTCCCTTTGGCTACATTAAATCGTTTTCTACTAGATACATTGTTACACACACTTTAATTAATTTAATAGAGATCACTAGACTATCCTTAAAACAATTACTTGAAATTCGTCCTAGTTGAATATATGACAGCATAATCATGCTGATAGTTTGAGCACTCACTCAAACATTCAGCTCAGCCTATCGCAGTCCACTGCTGGACATAAGACTCTCCCAAGGTCACAACACCCAGTCCTCCACTTTCCGTCCTGTCCAACTTTTTTTTTTGGCGTGGTAAAACGCTATTGCTTTCAACCCACGCTGAGGGCACAGCGTGGGGATATGTCGGACTTGCACCGACTAAAAACACCCCGGTCCCGTCCTTGCCTTTGCTGGAGCCGCGGGATCACTTACGCAAGCTCTGCGCAACTCCAGCAGGCTTCGATCTCTACCGTCCAGTCCAACCTAGCCACCTTCTTCAGGTCATCGGTCCATCTTGCCGGGTGGCGTCCTACATTGCGTTTGTTAAGTTGCGATGTCCACTCAAAGACTCGTCTGCTCTCGGCCCTTCGACGGACATGACCAGCTCACAGCCACTTCAGCCTGCTAACTCTGCAAGCTATGTTGGTCACTCCGATTCTTCTCCGGATAATCTCAATTCTGATCTTAAACTCCAAGCAGGCTTAGCGACATTAAGTTTGTAGACTGGCCATTCTGTCCACGTTTCGACGTTGAAGGTATGGGCACACTTGTTATATTGTCACTGCCTGAAAAGGTTTGTTGACATGAAACTCCATAGAGCTGCGAATGTGAGAATCAGTTTTTTATTAAAATCTTTGTCGAATTTGGAATGATTTAGGAATTACATTTTGTATGAATACTTCGGAAGACATTGAAGTCACATTGTAATTTTGACGGTCCCTACGTAAAACATCGAAAGTTAAAAATGGTACTTTTCAGGAGAGCGATTAAAGTTTATTTTTTGCATAACTTTGTCATTTATGGCTAGATCTTTATAAAATTTTGGATTCACGGTTACTAACTGAACTCGCTTTATTTATCGAAACTGGCACTTTCGATCATTTACGTGACAAATATTGTAAAGGTATTTAACGTAACTGGTAGTTTCAATGAGCTACGTCGTAAAACAGAATTGCTTACACCTGTTTCAATATAAATGAAAAGCTGTATGTGGCATGTAAAAATAAATAAACAAATAATTAGGTAATATTTAATGAAAAATCCGAATGTAATAAATACTCGAAAGTATACTTTCGTCTCGCTCGCACGACGCTCATTCCCGCGTATTTCATCGAATCACAATTTTCGACTGTCTACTTCGGAAAGTTTAGTTACATTCGAGGATTTACGATTATATTTTCTGCTTTATAGCACGATTTTAGTTTTTTTCTTCAATGGTATGAATAAATAAGTATAAAAGAAAACTATTTAACGAATAAAAAAAAATTGAGGATCGAGATTTTTGAGTTTCGATGTTTTACGTAGGGACCGTCGATTTATGCGCCAACAAAACATCTTTTAAACTTACGGTATTTATGTGATTACCATACATAAACAATGCAAAAACGTTTCTACGAAATAAAAGTAACGAAACTTTCCAATCGATCACCACTAAAACAAAAAAGCATGCACTAACGCTCACAAGAAAATGTTTAATGCATCTATCTTGGACAAAGTTGCTAACAAAATTGTTTCTAAGTAAAAGAGCCTTTTAACCAGTGCTTACAAAAGGCTGTATGTGAGAAACTTGCTTGGCCTTTACATAGGCACGGTATTACTGGAAACTGAAATAAGCTCAGTTATGAATTCCATGCTTCGCTTATTTTAAGCTTATTTTAAGCAGGGAAGGTGTTAATGTCACTTTCCAGTCTCAGTTACAGAGAAACAATAAATATAGTCCACTACCTACATGTAGGTTGTTACTGTCAATTATTTAATTTAAAATCTCTCTTTACCTCGGAATAGCTTCAGAAGAAGAGACCCGGTCCTTTGAAAGGCTTACGTGGGGACACAGGTCCAACACGCAATGGCCTTGTTGAGAACTTTCTCTGATATGAGATTGGGCATCTACTAGGGGCCATTCAGCCCTGCTCTATGGAAGAATAGACATAAACAACCCAAGGTAGCTACAGAACCATTATTTATTAAAATCATTATTATGATTATATTCCAGCAGTTTTGTTGCCGTTGTGTAAGTGAGACAGCACTACTCTGTACGTACCAGCGTCTAGGTTACAGAACGACAATAGTCCCTAGTGAACGCGCAGGAAAGCAAAACCAAGAAATTCTCTTTTTTTTTATATTTGCTTCCTCATTCCTAGCTCATTTCTCGCTCATCTCGCAGTGAGACCTTCCCCCTCACAATGACCACTTATCGTCAGGTGGGCTTTTTACCTTTTAGCTAAAAATAAGAGTATCCTTAAAGGCTAAGAGTATGCTTGGATTGCCAAGACTACACTCTTAATTATGTGCATTTAGATAAGTAGTTTAAGAAAATTACTTTTTCTTTGTTGGGTTCTAAATATTTCCGTATCCGAGGAGATTACTGGCTAGATTTACATGCAAAGAATTGCAGATTCACTAAACAGTCCCAATATGTATTGTTTTCTGAGGTTTACGTTGAAATAAAACTATTTTTATATGGATTCTTACGTGGTTTATTTTGATTTTAGTTCGACGCCTTTGCATGTATCATGGAGTCGGCCCCTGATAGAATCCGTTTAAAAGTAGTTTTATTTCAGTCCCAATATGTCTTCAAAATCCTGTTTTTAAGGTGCTAGAAATTTGATATTTTTTACTTCTTTTTAACATTTAGAAGAAAACTTTGACTAGCAGTGGAACGCAAAAGACTATTAAATAAACGTTATATAAATGTGTACATTAAACTAAAATTCAAAACACTATGATATATTTTTTTGTAAATTAAATTCAAATAGGATGAAGGAAAAATTTGAACCTCTAGCAGGATTCGAACCTGCGACTCCTCGTTCAACACACCAGTCGCTTTCCCAACTAAGCAATAGAGGTCACTGACAGAGCGTCCAATGTTTTGCTGACTAATAGTTGAAAAAAACAGCTTCAGTAACAAGTTACGTTAACATTTTTACATTAATTGTTTCCAACTTCTTCGTGCAAAACAGTGACATCTCTCTCCATCGATAACAGCCGTAAAACAACAAAATTTCATTCACCATACCCCGTTTTCCTGTGACGTCATTTCACTGTATTTCTATTACGAAAGGAAGGAAAACAGAAGCATTTGTTTGTCGTAAAAAGACGATTACAGTACGCGCTCGCGTGCCGCAGGATCCAGCAGAATTGAAAAAGGATTTTATACACTAGCTTTTGCCCGCAGATTGGCCCGGGGATAACATTTGCGAGGCAAACTTATCAAATGCCTGTTTAGGTATTTTTACTATATCTTCTTAAGTTTTAATGATGTATATTCAGATAAGCGAAATAGACTTAATGAATAAAAAAAGAGAATTTCCTCACCACAGTTATTTAAATATTCATTTACAATAGATTTTTAAGAGCTCATGATATTCAACTAAAGTTGAGATACCAATTGAAGTGTTGAATGTTTATTTCTTACTGAGTCTAGGATTTATAACAATCGATTTCAGTACAAAACCTCCATTTGCCTCAACTCGCTTCAACAACACCTCACAAATTCGCAGATCCTGCTCCTGGTCTATCCTTTGTCAGATTAAAGTCCTGTCAGACTGGAAAAGTGTAGAAATAGCATGTCAGTATTTATAGACATATATTTACTTGCTTTGTGAAGATCGGCCTTTAACAGACAGTTCTCACAATTTTAGTCTTCCCGAGTAAATACATATAATCAACTAGCTGTTTCCCGCTGCTCCGCCCGCGGTCTCATTTTTTTTTAATATATTTGAGATGTAAACTATCCTATCTCTCAAGTTGGATCAAACTGCACATGGTGTGCGAATTTTATTATAATCGGTTAAGTGGTTTAGGAGTCCATTGAGGATAAACATTGTGACACGAGATTTATATATATTAAGATATTCAGTATCTTTGCTACAAGCACCTTATGGTGCTGTACCATTACGGGATTGAAAATGATATCGTTACTTTATATTTGTATTGATTGGTACAAGTCCAATTGAATAGATTGAACGATATCCCCTATATACAAATGTATTTTGTATATTCCTTCTCTCGATATATCGAAAGGATCTTTTTGATCAGCTAAATTTGGGCACTCCAACCAAATAATGTTGAATTGTTCGTGTATGCAATCAGTTAAATTAAAATGTTGTACGTTTGTGAGAAGTTTCTCTGTAAAACATTTTCAATTAGAATCACGTTTAACCTTAACGTACTCGTAACATGTTTTATGCTTATTTTAGTATCAAAGAAAAATATGGACGGGTTAATAGATGAAAGCTCAGTGATTCGCAGGTTATTTTTTAATGAGAGTACGCGTATAGACTCGTAAAATGTGCACACATTTTTAAAAGGTCATCATTATTTTTCAAGATAGTTTTTATATTAATATCATCTGCCTTGCCTTCTCTCAAACCATGTTGGAGTTGGTTTCCAGTCGTACCTTATTTAGCTAAATACTGTATTACATGAAGCGACTGCCTATCTGACCTCCACAACCCATTTTACTGGGTAATACAGTATCCTAATGCAAAACTAGTGGTCGGAATTCTAATGATTTAACAACTGTGTCAAACAGTGTCTAATGGGACCAATGGCTTAGCGTGCTTTCCGAGGCACGGAGGGGTCTCGGTATTTTTACAAATTGTCACCCATCCATGGACCAACCGCGATGAGCGTGGCTTAACCTTTTTTATATCGTTCAAACCGTATGGCGAACACCAGCCAATAAGTTTGTATATTAAAATACCCAATTGTTATGACATACTGCATGTAGCTGACTCACTTGTTGACTGTCCAATCTCTAACCCACGACAGAAGCCATTTTATAAGGCAATTAGCGCATCAAAAAACAAACAAGAAAAGCAGCATGGCGTTCATTCCTACTACACGTCCATCCGATAGTTACAACAATAAAAAGTCCGAATAGTAATTGAAAATTTCCGAAATTTAAAGTCCAAAGAAACTTGAGCCAAATCCGTTCAATATTAGAGTTTTATTTCGAAAGTTTGTTAGAGACATTGTGATCGTAATTAAGCCTCCGTGTCGCCTTCCTAGCTACAAATCTCCAACGATAATGATCCCAGTTTAATTGGCTTCTTTTTTTTACACCGATGTGAACAGAAGGATACACTTAGGAAATGAATTTAGAATTTGATACAATTTTGAGACGCTTCAGCTATTTGTTGCCATATTTTAGGTTTTATTAATGACTGTTTCTGAAAGGCAATTCAATCTGTTGTCAAGACAACTGATTACGACTGTGAAAGGTTGATCAAGAGTCTAACACCAATCATAGCGCTTAAAATAACGCTTGACATCATAAAAATCGATGAACGCCGGCTGCACGCAAAACGTCATGGTCCACCTAAACTAAGCGTGCAAGCGAGAGCGCGAAACAAGCGACAGTGAGGCACGATCGGCCTAAGCGTTCGGCGTGTGACGCATCTATATCTTTTCCACTCTATCCGCACACACGAACTTTCTTGGAAATAGTACACTCAGAGGCACAATTAACCGCCCACTTAAATTTTTCGTTGTAACTTCAAAACATAATTTTGTAATGGTTTTTTTTCTTCGCAGTATTATAGATTGGATAATTTCACATGAAAAAAAAATTAAAATATACTTGCTATAGAATATTTATTTTAATAATAAACAAAAGTTTGAAATTACCGATTAATGAACATTATAAAGGTGATGTTAAAGCTATCCAAAACTTTTTATTAAAATTAAAAATCGATTTTTCAATAATCGGTATTTCCTCCTCTGGCACTTATGACCTCCTCCAGTCGATTTGGAAGACCATCCATTATGTCTTGAATATAAACTGTGGTATATTCTCCCACTCCTCGACCACTGCAATCTTTAGCTCATTAATGGAGGTATGAACCGGAACTCGACCTCGTACCCGCCTTTTAAGATAGTCCCAAATGTGTTCAATGGGGTTTTGATCTGGGCTGTGAGCTGGCCATGGTAGCTGTGCTATACCCACGGCATTAAGGTACTCCATGACCACTCTGGCGACGTGCGCACGAGCGTTGTCATGCATTAAAAGAAAATCTTCTCCAATTAATGGGGCAAAAGGTATAACATGAGGTTCTAATACCTCTTCCACGTACCTCTGAGCATTTACGCTGCCTCTTTCAAACACAACCAACTCTGTACGAGCCTCATAAGAAATACCACCCCATACCATTAATGAGCCACCTTGGTATCCCACTGTTTCGACAACAGCACACTGTGCAAACCTCTAACCAGGGCGTCGGTACACACGCTGGCATCCATCAGGACCTTTTAAGGCTACTCTCGACTCATCAGAGAAGAGAACGTTCTTCCATTGCTCCATGATCCAGTTTCGGTATTGTTGAGAAAATCGAAGTCTAGCTCTCCGGTGCTCTGTGGTCAATGCTGGTACTCGGGCAGGCCGGAATGCAGTCAAATAACGCTCTGCAAGCCTTCTTCTCATCGTTCTAATGCTGACGCTTACATTTCGAACCTCAAATAGGCGATTCCGAGGCTCGGGAGCTGTAGTGAAACGATTTCTTAGAACGTTGAACACTGTGAATCTGTCATCTCTTTCAGAAGTGCAACTCAATCGACCTTGTCCCGGTCTTCTAGTGTAAGATCCAGTTTCTCTGTATCGTCGGATGGCGTCACGTATTGTGGTTCGAGGTAATCCCAGCATACGGCCTATACGACGCTGGCTATACCTACCCAGCATCTGAGAGCGCAACCGCTCTAGCTGCACCAGCTGCATCCAATGGCATTTTACTGAGTAAAAATCTACTGACAAACTCTAACGCACTTTAAGAACCAAGAAACGCGTCTAAAAACTTCACAGGTAATACTTTGCGTACGCGTAAAACAATCAGTTCGAAAGTCAATTTTCGACTGAACTCAATAAAAGAGACTCACACTTGATGGTATCTTTACAAAAGGGTCATAAGTTGTCTTTATTTATCATAAACTATCCACCAAACAAATTGTCATTCATCATTATAAGGGTTTAGTTACTTTAAACAAAGATAAGCCACTTTTGCCGGGTGGGCGGTTAATTGTGCCTCTGAGTGTATTTTTATTGTTACGAGGACAAGCTATAGATATTTTTTTTAATTCTAATATTATGGATATAACTCGGTTTCTTCTTGGTAAACCAACCATGAACTTAAATTAACAAATAATTTACACATAAATTACTAATATCCTAAGCAACGTATTCAAATTTTACCAGACGCTTTAAAGTAACACTGTATAATGCCAACATAGTATTAAGTACATATATAAGTATATTATTCAGGTAAAAGTTGCTCTGTAGAAGTTCCTTATAAAACTAAGTCAATGATTAAAAATGCATATCCAATTATAGGTCGATACGCGCACCCTGATCGTGAAATGTACAGGCTACCTCTTAATGAAATTCATAGCGATAGAACTATAGGAAAACTTACCCTAACGAACTATTTAGTGTTTAATTTTTTATTTTACATTTAAATTATTAATACTTTTAGGTTTTTTTTTAAATAAAAGCTAGTTTAGGTAACACTTTTCTGAATTAAATTTTATGGAATTGAAATCCATATTCGTAAATTACAACCTACCACGAGTATTTGTATATATTTCGGATCTTAATGTCTAAATTCTTCGTAAAATATTTTCAGATAATAATAATTAAACCAAATAATAAGAATTAACAGATGCAATAGGTGACCCTGGTGCTTGTAAATGATCGTTAAAAATTGCCAAGAAATAACGTTAATGGTATTGATAAACAACAAATCATCAAAAAAAAAACTAACTTGTAAAAAGAAGCACTAAAGTAATACATATCTCTACTATTTAAAAATACTTCATAAATATACTTCTCAAAAAAAAAACAGTCGTAATAAAATTGCACTGTCTGTAGCGTTACTTTGAAATTATCTTCATGCAAAACAATAACGAAATATTCGCACCTGTTTTATTACATTCTAGTTGGCTTCGTATTTGTTTTCCCGTAACATCTGCTATTAAACTATTTAAACTGTGGCAACTTACAAAAGCATTGTACGAACGTAATTTGGGTCCGTCTGACCATCACAACCGCTTTTGTAACGTTCCTACATTAAACTAGGTAGTGTGCCTGAACTAGTGAATGCACATTAGTCTGTCCGTAGCTAAAATGATCCTAAAACTGATGAGTCTATCTATAAAAAAAACTAGTCAGCAGAACGCCTCTTTTTTTCTCAATCAATACCAACTAGATGAAAACCAATTCCAAAATTTCATCTCATATGCTCACCCAACTTTCCCACCGCGCCATCGTCACTAAGTAAAAAGAACAACTAATATTTTTTTAATTCATTGCCTCCTTTTGCAATGAGATACAATAAACATACGTACTTTGATATTTGTAGCACTATATTAAATGTAGTTATTGAAAGGCTGCTCATCAATGTCGTTAAATCTAACAAGAATGTATCCAGGTAGCGCTGTTTTTTGTGAAATATTTGCCTAAATACAGTTAACAAAGTATGGATTACATGAAGGTTGGCTGCCAGCCAAGCTCTTCAACATTTAATATCAACGAATCTAAAGTAAACGTTCTTCTTGAAGTTATTCCTTTTTTAATTGTAGCTAATCCGGTTTCCTCTGGAAAACTGTTGTAATGAAAACTTTATACATAATTTATTTAATTTCTTGTACCTAATTCCTTTTTATAATTAAAAGGAGTATTTAAGTAACCTTCTGGCTTTGAAGAATCTCGTAGGAAAACTGATGTTAAATTACGGGACTCAAAATCTTCTATTTTTTTATATTGCCATCCATCTCAAAAATTATGTTACTACTTACCGCGTAGTAGATGTATATACTTGTTATCTAAAATTTCTTAAGTAGTTACTTTAAATAGAAATCGGGGACATATTTTATTGACTCCGAAATAGTAAAAAACTACACAATTAAAATATACAGTATGTAACAAAAACCCTGTCCGATCCAATAAAGGCGTATCCGTGGTACAACATAAGTATAAAAAAAAAATGTTATAAAATTGTAACTCGTTAAATCCAAAAGTTATTGTTTTTTTTATTTTTATAATCATTGCGAGATTTAACACTGAATATGGGAAATTTTCGTAAGCTGACAACACCACCCAATGGCAAAATGCGTTTTATTTTTATTTATTTTTATTACAAAAGCCGACAAAAGGCACCGCCGAGTTGTAGGCACTCTTTCAACTAGCCGCCGACTCTTTGATGATACCGCCGCCGCGCCGGCCCGCCGCCGCCAGGTTACCTACCGACTATTAGTCTTTCGTGGAGATAGCTTTCGATCGGACGTGTTTCGCAAACAATATCGTATTCCAATCACGAATATTTTAATATTGTGATATAATAAGAAATTATGAGGTGCGCCAGGTGTGACAGTTCCGTCGGAGTCGTATTAAAAAAAAGGTGTGTGATTCGGAAATCGAAGTCTTAAATCGGACACAAGTGCGCTGTTAAAAGTACGTGCAAATTTAGTAAAAAGGTGACGAATGTGCATTAGTGTTGTGGTGGACATGTGGAACACGATCGCCGAAATGTGCAGCAACAATAAGTGAATGTTTTGATGAATAATAATATCTGCAGTCAGTTGGTAGGTAAATTGCCAAAAGCAAATCGCTTTTATAAAAAAGCCCTTTTCAGGGCTACAATTAATTCAATTATTTGTTTCTTTTTAAAGAGAGTCAATTATAAAATCCGGATCACTACGCCTAATATACACAAACCAATATCAGCTGATACCTACGCCGCCGTACGCGTAGGTAAAGGTATAACGTAGCCTAGGTTTATTTCGTTATAGGTAAGTTTGTTTGGCGGCATGCGACAAAGCAAGTTCATGCACCGTCTCGCACAGGCGGCTTCTTTGACCTAAAACTGTAGGTAGTAGGTACGTGAACTTTGAGGAGCGGTCAGTGTTGCTGTTGCCTTGGATCAGTTTTTATTTTTATTTGATTATTTTCACTGGGGAAAAATAATAATCTCCAATCCATTTAATGGCTACGTATATGTGTTAGCAGTACGATACCTAATAATACTCTCAGGGATCGGACAGGGTTTTTGTTACACACTGTATATACAATTTGTATTTGTTCCTATAGGTATCTGAGACCAAAAGTACAAAGCTTCATTCGAATATACAGTGTCGCCGCAAATTCCCAGATCGCAAGAATTTCTGTGTCGTGTGACAAAAGCGACAAAAAGTGTTTGAAATTCAAAGCGCAAAAATCCACCCGTATAGCCGTTTAAAATACGTTATCGAAGTCTGAAGTAAAATAGTGCACCGCATCAGAATCGAGTGAGAAACAGATGCCTGCTTCTCTGTAGTATGAATACGCTGGTCCTGAAAGAACAGATAATATTAAAACATTATTAATATACTTATTTTTCTAAAGCACCAAATTAAAGATATGTCTAAGAATGCGTTCAATTCGACCTTCAGTAGTAGTTCTTTAAGATGCCTACATCAATCAATGTAAGCAGCCTTGGTCCACTGGTCCTGACACTCGGTCTTCTTCGCTTGCTTCGTCACTTAGTGCGACTCAGCTACATTTTTCAAGTTATCGGTTCATCAGGCTAGATCGCCACCTACACCCGATTTGTCGACTCACAACCTTCACTCAAGAACTGCTCGAAAGATCATCGGTCTTTAAGCAAACAAGAACCTACAGACACTTCAGCTTTCTATTTCTGTAAGAGATTAAAATCCATAGAAACAATCACAAACCACCGCATTTATCAAGTGGTTAGAAAAGTGCATCAAATCCCGTTGAGCAGTGATCATGGGCACAAGAGCTGCGCCCTCTTGGGGGACGTTGTGTCTGATTGCCAGGAAATTTTCCGGGAATTTGCGCGAGTCCCGGCCGCGAGCCCGCGCGCGGCTGACTCGGCGATATGTGCCGTGTGGCCCAAGTTATAGGAGAAATAAATAAAGAATATGGATAGCAGTATTTTCTCACATTGTGCAGTATATATTTATTTTACTTTTTTTACTAAGCATCCTAGTCGTGAGCATTTTATACATATGCTATTTCAAGAAATACTGTAGTGCAGATTTGCCCGTATAATTGGTGGCTAAGTTTGTACTACAATTTATACGCGATCTTCTTGTAAACGAAGCATAAGGATAGAATAGACTAATTTAAAAAAATGGGTAAAGGTCTGCCTACCTATGATTAAGCTAAGTGGATCAAGGAAGCTAGTACATCATTAATTTGTCACGTAGATGGTGTAATCAATTTGTTTACTACGTAACATTGCATAAGCAGAAACTAGACTTTGTTATCTTTAGTGCAAGTGTGATTGCTACAAACTTTGTAGCAATCACACTTGCACTAAAGATAACAAAGTCTAGTTTCTGCTTATGCAATGTTACGTAGTAAACAAATTGATTACACCATCTACGTGACAAATTAATGATGTACTAGCTTCCTTGATCCACTTAGCTTAATCATAGGTAGGCAGACCTTTACCCATTTTTTTAAATTAGTCTATTCTATCCTTATGCTTCGTTTACAAGAAGATCGCGTATAAATTGTACCAAGTACAAACGAATTAGCGAACAATAGGGCACTGTTTACTTGAAAAGTTGGTGTCTGTAATAATGTGGAATTTATAACGGAAAATGTGGAACGCGAAGGATTTAGCCCACATTGGATAACGTGTTACGTAACATGCATAGAAAAGCTATATAAACCATACCAAACTATATAATAGGTCCAGTTGGCTTATAGCGATCCAGCAGCAAAGTTTATTCAGATAAAACATTTTTTTTTATAACCGTTTTTGGTGTCCCACTCCTGGGCAAAGGTCTCCCCCAATCTGCTCCGGGCCCCTCGGTCTTGAGCCGCTTCCCACCAATCCGGCAAAAAGCGAATGATGTCATCTCGATCAAACATTTTAATGTTGGTAAAAGAATGTCTAATTCTGATCTCACTCCAGTCGTGGTTGTAGTCCCATTGGACTACGGGAATCAAGAAGAATAGAATAGATCTTGAATCCAAGTTACCAGAAAAGCCTCTTTAAGATTGGCTTTCGTGACTGAAATACAATTTATTTTCTCAGAACAATTTCTTCGTTGTGGGTTTGGGATTTTCGTTTAGAAAATTGAAGACGTAGAACTAATTATAAAACAAGAGTATAAAGAAATCATATGTGTTAATATTATCACGTAGAATTTCATCTCCGCCTATACCTTCGAGAATCATTTATAATCCTACGAAAATTCCTAAAATAATTCATAAAAGCATTAGATTTCAAATTCAAAACACAGTTTCCTTGAATTTCAGTCAAAAACAAGTGCGACAACTCTCAAGTGCTGTAAAGTCGTTCAGCAAGGGAACAGAGCACAAATTAGTTCCATTTGATGTATATCTACGTGAGACAAGGATAAATTGCTTCAGAGAGAGATAGACAACGATTTCTTCGTTTCAACAACATATGTAGATGTCAGATTAACGGAAGACCTGATATACGCAAAGTTAATTTAAGTTGAACGTGGTTGTACTGTCGCGCACACAGGTGTTCAAAGGACTTTCTCCACCTCTACTGGATGGCTGACAGGTCTGACACTATCTGATATTGCATAGACGACGGATTGTTGGGTTTATTTTGATCTTTTAAATAATATTTGCTTCTTTTACTTCCGCATTTCTTCTGATAGAAATATGTTCTTTTTTTGTATAGCTAATAATGTAAATCATAATTATAAGGCTAATAGACTTACATACATACAGATAATAAAAATCCTTTTGGCGCAGTCGGGTAAAAAAATAAAAGCTCATTTATCTTACTAAGGCCCAGTTTTTTGATCCCTAGTTAATTCAATGGTTAAATATCCTAACTAATGGTTTCAAACTGCGGTAGAATTAGTTTATTCATCAATTTATATTCTAACAAATGGTTAATAAACTCTTCAACTTTTTTGACCATTTGATAGACTACGATATTATTTTAGTTAGATACTATGATATTACTTTAGATAGACTATAGACTGATGAAAAAACGCGTTTTGAAACCACTAGTTAGCAAATTTAATTATTGGTTGAGTTAACTCGGGATCCAAAAACCGTTCCTAAGGACCCCAAAACTAACTACAAATTTAACAGTAGGTATGTCGGTTGTTAACACATGTCGTTACGATTTACATTGCTCAAAATCTAGACTTCTTGAGTACCAAAAATTCTGTAAGTTCAGGAACAAAAAAGGGCTTCTGACTGTTTTATCAAAGCGCCTGTTAGAATGGTCACGTGATTGTTTTCAAAATTTATTTAACCTAATTTTAAAAACTTATTTAATCAATAAATAGATGACCAGCTTCATACCAGGTTTATAATCATAACCCTTTATGCTAATAAGCTGTTATTCAGATCTTTCGAAGCTTATAATAATCCATCTACTGCTGTTTTTGACTGTACGTTTAACCTCAGTAGTGCCCAAGGGGCCCGTACAATATAAGTCGCTTGCAGCCAAACTAACTCGAACCTCCACGTTCCCACTAAATTTATTATAATTGCTGCATCAAACTATGTTCAGGATACTTTATGACGTCACTGTTAAACGCACTGCGGCGTTTTTGTTTTATTCTTTTTGTATCAAATTAATAGCTTTGTGTTTAAAGCGTCCAAGATAAAAATGCCTATAACATTTATAGGCCGGTATTATACCCTAAAAACTAAGGTATTAAATACTGATTGATATCTGAGCTTTTAATAGAGGCCATCATTGAATAAAACCTATATAAGTACTTAGGTAGACTATAATAATTATGAGTAATTATGTCATCGTATTTTTAATAACAAGGAACAGACAAATAATATCAAAAAGCTTAACAAATTTAAATGCAAGCATTTTTTAAGAAACATACAAACATAAAATTATATAGCCTTAATGAATTTCCTAAAATGTTTGCACTATTATAACGATGAAGTCTCGGGTACGACGAACCGGCCCTTACCTAATCTACCCGGCTCATCCGGGTGTCACCAATATGTAGGAAAACGCAGAAGTTGAACCAAAATAAATAAAAACAGTTTCGGGAAATATTATTTTAGAAATGAATTGAATTGAACAAACACCATTATCCACTAAAAAATATGTCATGAGTATTTTTTTTAAACGTAAATAATTGTTTTTTTTTTAACATTAGAATTTTTTCTTGAACCATATTGCAGAAACCTTTCAGGAACCGTTTTTTTAAGTTCATGAAGCTTTTTTGAGCAACTTTTTTTCTAAAGTAACAAATTAAAATTGTATAATAATGAATTACAAAAACAAAATATGATCACTAAAATAAGTGGTAGCTCTAATTCAATCAAAAACTGAATTACCCGGGTGACTAATAAGTCATTCATTAAGGTCATGTGTATCTATACCCACTCTATTCACCAAGTTTTTAAATAGAATGTAAGTATACAAATTTATGAGATGTTTAAATATATTTTCGAACGGTTATAATATGTGTGTAGGTAATACTAAAAACTTTTGTACAACGCAGAGAAGTTACAACCTCGCAATTTATATCACTCTTGTAAAGTTAGCCTACTGAGCTTAATTTCCTTATGTATTTAGGTCTCAGTGACGAAGGTTGATCACCGGACGGTGGCGCTGATAAGTCACGAATTCGATAACCCCCTGTTTGTATATTTGTAATCTATTATCTTTGTAATGTCCCCTTAATTAGGTCATGCTATAAAGAGGAGTTAGAGGATAGTCAGTATTCAGAACATTTTATAAGTTGTTTGTAAATGTAGCTTGGAAGTTTAGCAAGCCAAGTTCACTGTCAGGGTTTTCAAGTGTGCCATATAGTGTTGCGTACGAAATTACATTTCAGAGTGTGTCCTTTTAGTAATATAGTATGTAGTGTTCATATTAAAAGAACTGTAGCCTTAGGTGCGTATTATATTATTGTTTAGTTTGTAAATATTTTTTATAAATGTAATATACTAATCAAGTTTTCATAATGAAATTAAGAACTTGGTACATTAAGGGTGTGAGTAAACGAAGATTTTTTCCATTTGCTATTAAAATTTGCTTACCTTTTATATAGTGTGTCTTATTAATAAAATATTTTCTAGTTGTGCTTCTATAAGTATCATGCAAGAAAATTCAGCTATAAGTAAAATTAGTTCAAGCGTTACAGGTACTTAATTAAATAGTTATAGGTCTATCTATTTCCAACCGGCTCAAGCCAAGAAAAATAGCCTAGTAATTACTTATTCAGGTCTCACGTTTGGGTTTAGACCTAACCTACATTAAAAGCCTAATGTCTGGCGTAAGAACCAGGGTTTACGAAGGTTAAGGTATAACCTTTAAGTATAAACTATACAAATGTCTTAAAAACTGTGATACGTGCCTATTACTAGGCAATAGGTAACAAAAGCGAAAATTATGTTGAATAAAAATAAGCAAATACTTAATTAAAAAAAAACTTAAATTAGAAAACCCCTCGTTTTCACGCATACTTCTGGTTTCTAATGATTTAATTAACATAAAAACCGGCCAACCTCCAACTAAAAAATTTATTCATCACCTATCGAACCTCATATCCATCTCTGTGATTGGTCGTTAAACTTTCGGTCAGCCAATCACAGTCATAATCAAAATATTTCGAGATAAATAAAATTGATCAGACCAGCCCCCCTAGCCAAGCAACATTACATTTCTACAAGTTTTAACGCTGAACGAATCGCTCAAATGTATGGAAGTAGCAAGTCTAAGTTACGGGACTTATCGGAATGTAATGTCATACCCACACATTTAATGACATCTAAGCGATTTTTATCATCGCTTGTAGTAGAAATTTTACTTGGCTAAGATGGCTGGGCTGTCTTCTAGTTTCTAACAAGGAAATTTATCTTCAAATCTTCATGTTTTCAAAAATTAATCTATGGTTGTTAATGAGATGCTCCTTTTGGAGTCGCTTAAGAAAGGTAGCATTGATAGTTTGCATGTCTTGCTTAAGTTTATAAATTTAAACCCTCTTTTCTTTACGTAAAACCAATCTAAGTATATATAAAGTGACATATAGAAAAGGAATCAAATTCAATGAAGTGTCAATCACGAAAGCTATAGCCCGTAAACTGGGCGCGACATAACACATTTATTTTCTCAATAAAATAAAAACAATACAAGGGAACATTTCGTCTGCCATAAAACTCACCTTTTATTGTGAATGTTCCGTATTTCACTTTATTTACAACTTTCTGAAAGCCATAGAAAGGCAATAAAAATGTTTTGACAACCTCTGTAGTAGACTTATACCACGGTAATACTATCTATAGTATTAACGTGCTTATACGATGGCTTAACTAAAGCCATTCAATATGTTGAAATTTCATCCATTCTTAACTCATTTGCCTAACCATTTCTCAAGCTATGTTGGGATCGGCTTCCAGTCTTACCGGGTTCAGCTGCACCATATTTTATGGAGCCACTGCTTATCAGACCTTCACTACCCATTTTATTGGGTCACAGGGGTACTCCATGATAAGACTGGCTGTCAGAATTGTATTGACTTAACGAATGCTTATGAACAACTTATGCTTCATCAAAGATGTGTTTACAAATGGTCACCCATCCACGAACTAACTGCGGTTTAACCTTAATATCGATCAATTCGTACATTTTAAACTTAGATACGAGTCCCTCCCTTCGTCTATTCGGCATGACTTAAATACGGTCTTCGTTCAGAGTTGGGTTAAGAAAAATAATCTAAACCTTCTCCAAAAGAGTGACTTCTTGCAAGTCCAAGCACCCCGGTTTTTTATGAGGCCACAGTTAGCCCCAGCGCAGGCTCTGACTGCTGCAATTTCACTGCCGGAATTTCACTTCACAGAATAACTTGTGGGACCGATGATGATTTGTTACAATTATAGGTGTAGTTATCCTTATTCTATAGCAATTGTTTTTGATAAAACCACGAAATTAGGAGGCATGCAGAACTATTGACGTAAAATTGTAAACAATTTACCATCACCGTCGAAATAATCGTTATTATTCGTTATCTATTGTTGAATATGTGACCAAAAGGGTAATTGAACAGATTTGAAGATATCAGGTTTGAACCCATTATAGCCAATTACCAATGCTACTTTTCCAATGTTATATGCACCGATTGAAAATAATGTAAGAAATCGTGAGGAAACCTGGATTCCAAAAACTGGAATCTAAAATGTAGCGATCCATACTCGTTCCTTCTCTTTACAGAAGAGGCCTGTGCCCAACTGTAGGACATTCATAGCACTAGCTTCTGCCCGCGACTTCATCTGCGTGAACTTCAGAATTGGGACTAAAGCTTCGCTCGTAAAAAAAAAATTATCTTCCCACGGGAATTATTTGAGAGATCGGTATAGAAAGAACATGTCCTTTTCCATACCATAGGTGACATGCATGCTAAATTTCAAAGCTGTCTGCCCGCGGCTTAGCAATTTTCCCTCGGGAATTACTTAAGGAATCGGAATAAAAGGTAACTTATGTTCTTTTCCATGTCAAAGGCTACATGCATGCCTTTCATCCAAACCCCTTCAGCCGTTTTTGCGTGATTGAGTAACAAACATTCAAACATCCACACTTTCACATATATAATATTAGCAGGATTGGAAGAATCTATGAGTCTTTTATGACCTTTTCAATGTTTAGGCTGGTCTTTACAATTTAACTGTAGATCTATTAAAATGTAGCAAATGGTATTTATTTAAATACGTTTCTAACCGTGCCATGTCTTAGCGCGAGATAATAATATTCCACTCATTTCTATGTGGCATGAGGGAATACGGGAGACTATTAACCGCAATGGCATTCTGGCAACCGCAAAAACGTTTTAAAGCACAACAGGGACCAACTAGTGGAGGTCTATTAATGTATTTTCATGCTATATTGTTTTGGAAGATAACTTGATACCTCCAAATATTCGAGAAAGAGTAATTTAGAATTATTGATATTTTAATTGCAATGTTGAGTAGATATTAAATAACCGTTTTGTACTTAATTGTGTATTTTAATCTTATTTAAAAAAATATTCGGTTATAAGTAATAGCACCTATTGATTAGTAGTAATATTTTTAATTTATTTCTCAGTTTTAACATTTAGTTTTCTTGTTCCATCCGTTAAATCCATGCAATACCTAATGGACCAAACGCATATTACGTTGAAGTTAACATTTAAAATAAATATTAGCTTATAAACGTCCCCCTGCTGGGCACAAGCCTCTTCCCTTAAAGGGAAGGAATGAGCATTGATGATCACGCTTGCTCGTTTCAATTTTTTTTTTATCCTGGATTCCTTATCATATTTTCATTCACCGTTTATCAATCATGGCTTAGATTAAGAAAGTACTATTTATATATCTAGACTTTGAAAATTTCACTTTCATGCACTTTGGTACTTGTCTGTGTTCGAACCTGCAACCATGTGCATGCGAATCCGGTCATTGAACCGCTAGGCCACAACGACTCTTCTCTAACTATATAACAGTCAAACATAAAATATTGTATCACACAATAACCGTGTGGTAAAATAACCAAAAGTAATATAATATGTATTTCCAAGCGTTTTACATCTAAATTGTTATTTTACCACACGTCAAAACTCCGAGGCTGTAATCATGAAAAATACACGAATTATTTCTCTGGTGTGCCGTAGGCTGTTACGAATAAATTTTCAATCCTTCACCGGGTGACGTGTTATTTGCGCTATCTAACTCCTTCATAGCCAGTTTTGTTACGTTTATTTTTATATGTACAACGTATATGTATCGCATTACTAATTTTCTATTAACTAAAATAGATAACAGAAAAATTTAAATATTTATTGAGCTATCGGTGAATAGGTTGCAGGGATATAGCATTTTAATCGCAATTTTTGGATTTCTGGACCTAGAATGTGAAAAGAAATCAGAAATTGAAATACACACATCAAAAGTGTCTAGGGATCAAGCATTTTTATGCGGATTTCTTGAGATTGAGATGTGGCTTTGTAATAAATTTATGATTTTATAAATTTATATGGATCCTTTTTGGTGCATTTCATAATTCGAATCAGGAACTGTGAATCAAATTCGAGTAAAAGATGAAAATCAGCTGTCAATATTTTCCCTATAAAAACATACAACGCATTGAAGACATTATTAGTGCTACTGTTTCCCTACTACTGATTAAAACCAACGTTATTATGGAGCGGCGACGTCATTTAAGCAGGGAAGAAATGCTCAGAGCCGTGGGAATGATAGAAGCTGGTTCCCGGCAACGTACTGTGGCTTTAGCTCTGAATACAAGTCAGAGTGTTATCAGTCGACTTTGGACACGTTACCGAAGCACTGGTACCGTGGCTGAGCGCCATGGAGGACGGTATCGCTGCACCACACGGAGACAAGACCGATACATTCAAATCTTAACTCGAAGAGCTCCAACAATAACCGTCATGATGTTAGCCGTGAGGCTTCATCACTCTTCAGGGAACTTAATTAGCGACCAAACAGTCAGAAACCGCTTGCATGAAGTGAACCTTCATTCCCGAAGACCGCTACGGGTACCACCTATAGCAATGCACAATCGTAGGATTCGATATCAATGGGCTCTTGAACACAGAAATTGGGCAGAAGAACAATGGCGTTTCGTGTGCTTTTCTGATGAGTCTCGTTTTGGTATGAGACCGGATACAAGACGTATACGACACTGGAGAACCCCTGGACGCCAACAGCGATTAAAATCCTGCCAGGAAGTCCATCCTTATAGTGGTGGAACCATCATGGTATGGGCGGGTATTTGGATCGGCGGAAGAACTGAGTTGATTTGGATCAGAAGCAACCTCAACGCTCAAATTTATGCTGAGACGATTGTATCAGACGTCATCGTTCCTCTACAAGTGCAAATCGGTCCCTTATTTCAGTTAATGCATGATAATGCACGACCGCACACCGCAAGAGTTGTAAGACAGACTCTCGCCGCAGCTAACATCAATGTCCTGCCCTGGCCTGCTCAGTCGCCAGACTTGAACCCGATTGAGCATGCATGGGATATGCTACAGAGAAGAGCTCTGCCGAATATGGAGGGTATCCAGTCGCAAGAAGACCTTTTTTTGTTGTTGCAACGAACATGGGCGGCCATTCCACAGCGTGATTTGGATGAACTCATTTTGAGTATGCCAAACCGATGTTCTTGTGTTGTTAGTGTTCGCGGTAGAAACACGGATTATTAATTGTTTAAGTTACCCAATAAAATTTTAAAGAAAACTGTTATTTCAGTATTTTTTTCGAACTTTTGTGTTAGCACTGGTTCAAATGTCAAAAATCCCTTTATTAGGAAAATGGCAAATTTCTTTATTAATGCAAAGGTGACTTGGTTTATCGTTACTGTGACAAACGAAAACACTTTATTCGATGAATCCTTAAAGAAAATTTTAATTAATATCAATCAGGAGAAAAGTTATTGCAAAAATATATGTTGATCCCTAGACACTTTTGATGTGTGTATTTAGTTTCGTCGTCAATACCGTTAACATATTATTGAGTATATACATATAATCGCTCGTTTAATACATGTCTTTTATCACTATCGAAGTTGATTTCATGTTTTTTTTACACATTCAAACATACAATAAGTGATCCAAAATGTTCTTCCACTTAATATCATAATTCACGTAGGTATAACAGAACAACGAACACAATAACGTGAGCTGTTCCAGTAAAATGCCGAATCTCCTCTATATTGAATTCAAAATGGTGTAGGGTGGGTATTTACGAAATGGAACACTCTACAGCGGCTTACTACTATAGCCTCCTATGAGAGGAAAGCTTTCTAGCGATTCAAATAAAATACTATTAAAAATGATTTAATTAAGTAAATTATTTTCAATATTCAGTTCTTATAAAAACTAAATTATCTCAAAATGCGTTATAACTCGGAAAATTATTAGAATGAGAAAAAGAAAAACGTTTTTAAATAGTAATAAAGAAGTGGTTGTCTGTAAAGTTATTTTTCAGACGATAATTGTCACGATAACGTAACGATGACGTCATGAGAAAAAGTTGATGAAAATGGCATACTGTCTCTCTTCTACTCGGAAGCATAGGCCGATGGAAATGGATGCGTCACAAGGCGAACGCTTAGGCCGATCATCCCTCTCTATCGCTTGTTCTGCGCTCTCATATGCACGCTCTGCTAAGGCGGAACGTGCAGGCACCGCACCGCATGCGTTACGTTTTATATTATGTCACCACGTCAAAAAGTATTGTTCCATTTCTTGACACAATGGTAGGTGTGGGAGCGCTTGGGCTCACTGCTTGGTAATCATCGTTTAGTACCAATATAATCTTGTCTGAATTATAACATATTATTCAATATGATAACAAAGATATAAAAAAATCCAATTCAGATTCTGATTCATCCATTCGTGAAAAATTTAAAGAAATTACCATTGTACCACTTGTATGGTGATTTGTTACTTAACATTTTGACGAAATTAAATTCGAAATTGAACCGTAAATACAACGACAAAACATTTACAAGTGAAAAATTGAGATAAGTGTGTCCACTACAAGATGCCTCTCGTGTACTTATCCCACCCCATTTCAATGTAACCTCTTCAAATCTGGTCGCGGAGTTAAAACCTCTGATCACAGAGGTTTAGCCCTCGTTTAAGGGATTACTGGCTTACCACCTTAACTCGAACTCCTGTAAACTGTAAATGGTCCTATACTAATGGTGTTCCTTTGTGAGATAATTAGGTGTTTATTGAATATAAGTTTTAACATGTAACGTAAATATCGTTGGGCTAGTGTATACGCGACATTAAAATATATTTTTTTTACATTATGAGGTGATTTTATTGGATTTATTTTACATTTGATTTCATGAGATCGATTTTACCTACTATTTAATATACAAAAGTGAAAAAACTGTAACGAATAAAAACCTAAGATTTGAGGAAAACAGGCAAAAAATGCGTCTAAACGCATCTAAATAGGTATGCGCAAGATTTTTAAAGTTAATGATAAAGTTGTTGTGTACGTTCGATTAAGTTTCGTTTTATTTACAAAATAGTTTATTAAATTAGAATATATGCATGTCTTCTTATTAATTCTTTCTAGCTCTACATTATTTCTTAGATACATGTTTACCTGTATTAAAAACAAAAACAGTGCATGTTATTGCATTCGTTGAAAAATACTATAAAAACAGAATTAGTATTCAGTATATCACGGTTATAGTCAAAGCATTCGCAGTAAATAAAATACCAATTGTCAACATCAAATTCAATTCGATTTTTAGTCGTTTCAGTTGGAAAGAATTTCGTTGCCGAGTGTCGTAAAATAGCAAGCTACTGTCGCCCTGCCGACCGTTCGCGCTCGGTGAAGCTCTGAACCGAATAATTCACGAGAGTTTCCAACAAAACTACATTTACTACCTTTATAGACCATATCACAAAAGCATAAGAATGGTTTTTGATTGTACGAATCAATGTTAAGTTAGCAGAAACCAGCTCTAGCAAGCAGCCGCTTTGAAAATCCTTTTAAAAAGAATTGAGCGTCCCCTTGCTGCAAACCTTTGGACAGATAAAGGTTTATTTAAAAATATATTACATAGTATATTAGTTTTAAAATATGTAGCGCTATATATTGTAATAAATTACGTGTGCGATGCATTTACTAAAGAGATAGGACCAGCCGGAAACTAACCACAATTTTCTGTTTTTTTTACTCGTGTGTACCTATGAGTGATACATTTTAAAGCGAAAAATATTGGTGTATTAACGAAACTACAAATGCCAATAATGATTTGCAAGGGATTTGGGGATGACTTTAGTCAACTGTTTTTCAGGTGTGGGTAAAAGCTTAATAAAGCATCACTTTATCATTCTTATTTCGATATACCCGACAATAATGGAAGAAGTTCAATACCTGGCTATAATTATGATGATTTTGTATGTTTGTACACGTTATCTCCGGGAGTAGTGATCAATTTGACGACCTCCGTGGTCGAGTGGCGTACACACCGGTTTTCAAGGTGTCGCCAGCTCTGAGGTCCCGGGTTCGATCCCCGGACGGGTCAATGTAGTAAAACACTTTTCTACATTGTCGGGTCTGGGTGTTTGTGTGTACCTTCGTTGTCTCTGATTCCATAACACAAGTGCTTTGGCTACTTACTTTGGATTCGGAGCAATGTATGTGATGTTGTCCACATTTAATTTAATTTATAAAAATATGTTTGTCCTAGATAGGGTATACCTTCATTACATAATAAACTGTTTAATACTTACTTCTATTAGTCTATTAACGTCAATCAATCTGCAATAAATATGTTTAATACCTATACCCATCAGCCTCTTCCTCCCGGACCGCCTGTTGGTGTAAACGTGTGCATAATCCGTATTTCTTATTTTTAATATTATTTAAACCTAAATTTGAGTCCTATAAATCAGACGTAAAAATAGGAGCTCAGAAATCGAAGAAAGTTCGCTATAATCGCGTTGTGTCTACGTTAGCGCTCGGTGCTCCTTATATCCTGGTACAAGCACGCCACTCCGCCACTGACAAGGTACGATAGCTCACAATACCTGCCCGCGCACAAAGCTACGCCCCTGAATAATACAAAACCCCGCCTACTCAAATGTAATTGGACCGTTCAAGGACATCTGTCTGCAAGAACAGGCGATGTGTGCGTAAGCAACTTTAACTGCACACCGTTGCAATATCACTACGCGCATCAATTCGTGCAATACCTGCTTGCGAATATACTCTCCTAGTACTGGGGTCGACTTGACTTAACCAGATATATAATTCTCGTCGTAATCAAACAAAATAACCGCGCGTCATCCACCAAACAGTGCCCACACGCTTTTTATTATTTCCTGGTACTACTAGCAATGGAAGACATGAGCTGCAAATTCCCTTCTGAACCAAATATTCCTGGGCAATCAGAACAAAGCACCCCCCCTAACTTCGTATTCCAACGTAGTAAAAGACCAAGAGAATGCTCGTGTGACTCAGACTTTCTTGCCTTCAAAGATGAAGTTAAAACACTGATTTCTTCATTAATGTCAGCACAGCAAGAAGAGCTCAAGAAAATCTACCCGACACTGCTGGAAATAAAAACAACAAATAACAGCATAGAAACAGCCATGGCTTCTATGTCGGTCCAAAACGAAGAGCTTAGAATTAAAATAGAACAGCTCGAAGTTCAAACAACTAAAGATAGGAATTATATAACTATTTTGGAGAACAAATTAGAAGATCTGCAAAGGGGCAGCCGTAAGGCTAACTTCGAGATCAAAAATGTACCAAAACTGGCTAATGAATCCAAAGAAGAGTTAATAAAAATGACCACTTCCCTATCTAATGAAATTGGATGCAGCATATCAAAATCGGACATAAGTGATATTTTCCGAGTTCAAAACAAGCGTGCCAAGACGCGAAATGGTACAATTATTGTTGAGATGGCATCAACTATTCTGAAGACCGATTTCTTGAAAAAGACCAGAGAGTACAACAGAACTCATAACGAAAAACTATGTATCAAGCATCTCGGATTTAAGACGGAAGAGTCCACTCCAATATATGTATCGGAACAACTAACTGCAAAGGGAGCTCGACTTCACTTTCTTGCACGCGATCTTGCAAAGTCCAATAAATATAAATATTGTTGGACAGCCTATGGTAAAGTTCATATTAAGAAAGATGACAACTCTCCCACAATCGTCGTGACAAGTGAGTCGCAGGTCCATAATCTTTTGCAACTTAAATGACTAGATGTTATATTGCGGGTGATCATTTGTCGTACTCTCAATTTTTTACTTTGTTGTTACCCCTACTTGTCTCAGTTCTATATGAACCTTAGATACTTAAAACTTATTATAAAGATTAAGATTATTATCAGGTTAATTGTAATCCAATACTATGTTTTGTTACTTTTAATTAGCTATTTTCTACATATTTTAGTCTGTTATTACCTTCTTTTGTTTGAGCTCCATAGGGAGTCCAGATACTTAAAAATAGTTAGTATTAAGATGCTTATTATTGGGTTAAATACCCTTCCATATATCATGTTAACCTCAAGCGCATTCACACACATTAACCACTCAATACTGCACTCACTCAGATTATCATTCACACCCACAATAAACTCACATACACTCACCCACACACTGAAAGACTGTAAAGCTGTGTATTTCTGCATTCACAAAACCCACAATTATGGATAGCACCTTACAGACCTTGAATAATATTGACAATTATGAAATAGCCCAAGTGTACGACTGTGAACCCAGCGATTTAACTAACCACATTAATTGTAGCTCCCCTGGTTTTACCGTTGTCTCACAAAATATTAGATCAATTTATTCTAACTTCGAAGATCTTCAATTAAATTTAATAAACCTTAATACGGCTATCGATTTGATAATCTTAACTGAATGTAGACTAAATCAAAATAAACAAATACCGCAAATTACCAACTATAATTCGCAGCAATCTACTAACCATCTAAACAAAGCAGATGGAGTGGTTGCTTACATTAAAAACACGCATAGGTATAAAATAAGAGAAATAAAACTAACTCACGCGTCTTGCTTAGAGGTGCACATCTCTCCTGACCTTATAGTAATCGCGATCTATCGGTCTCCTTCAACCTCTAACGCAGATGAATTTATCCAATCCTTAAATAATCACCTTACTACCATTGCAGCAACTAAAAATATAATTGTTACTGGTGATATTAACATTAATCTGATTATAAATCAAGGTGAGCAATCACATGAACGCACGAATAGACTTAACTATCTCAATATGCTTTCAATGCATGGGCTTCTCCCCGGGCACTCGCTACCGACGCGAGACAAAAATTGTCTAGACCATGTTAATATAAAGCTAACACCTAACAGTAAAACTGCCGCCATTGCAATTATTCACACAACAATTACTGATCACTTCATGACTTTCCTAAAAATTACAAACCATAAAAACAGAATAATACCTCCAAAAATAAAATCAGTTTTTAACCTTGAGATAGGTCTTGATCTCTTAAAGAATAGTAACCTGGAAGATTTGCTAAAACTAACTAACCCTAACACTCTTACTAATAAATTAATCGAAATTCTTCACAACTGCATCACGCATAGTACTATCACTAAATCTATCCCGGCAAAAATAAGAACCCTGAAACCGTGGATGACCGTCGGTTTATTACGCTGTATACACAACCGAAATAATATGCAACGGAGACTAAGACTTGACCCTTTCAATGAGGTACTAAAAATTACTTACAAAAGGTACCGTAATTTCTGTAACTGCATCATCAAAAAACAAAAAAGAAAACATGACAGAGACCAACTTGCTAAAGCACATAAAAATCCTAAAAAAACATGGGAACTTATTAACGTCATTACACAGCGAAAACCTAAAAAAACAAATAACCTTGATCTCTTGGAACTATCCAATACCCCAAAGAACTCTGCTAATAAAGTAAATAGTTTTTTCTCTAACGTTGGGAAGCTTCTTGCCGATAATATCACACCAATTCCGTTTTCTACTGTAAACAATAATGATCTTAACTCATTCTATACATTCCCTTCATCTTTTGTTCTACTTGACACAGACCCTTGTGAAGTTCATGCTACATTAATGAGCTTAAAACTAGACAGTGCCCCTGGCTGGGACAACATTCCAGTTAAATTCCTTAGAGCTGCATGCAATCAAATTGTCCCAATTATAAGTTATTTGACGAACCTGTGCTTTGAGCTGGGACTCTTCCCTGATGCCTTGAAAGTAGCTTTAATAACGCCTGTGTACAAGTGTGGAGACAGCTCAGACCCGTCGAACTATAGGCCAATCTCAGTTCTGCCTTCTATCTCGAAAATCCTTGAAAGACTCATAAACTCACGATTAATTAAGTACCTCTCTAAATATAACATTCTGTCCTCTTCTCAGTTTGGGTTCAGGCAGGGCAGATCCACTGAGGATGCGGTCGTGTCTCTAACATCTTCTTTGGTTGACAATGTGGATAAGGGTAACAAATGCCTGGCAGTTTTCCTTGACCTCAAAAAGGCCTTCGACACTGTGTCTGTCTCCATACTTTTGCGCAGGCTCGAAAGTATCGGCATAAGGGGGCCCCCTCTTGACTTATTGAAATCTTACCTGAATAATCGTAGGCAAACGGTAAAAATAGGGGAGTTCACTAGTTCAGAAGAAATAACTTCTTACGGTGTCGGACAAGGGACTGTCCTTGGTCCGACATTATTCCTTATTTATATTAATAATTTATGCAACATGAGTATTGACGGAGGTCGCATCTTCTCTTACGCGGATGACACCGCCATAGTTTTTGCTGATAAGACTTGGGAAAAAGTAAGGAAGTCAGCCGAAACGGGACTGTCAAAAATTGCAGATTGGCTCAACCGTAACCTCCTAACACTAAACACCTCCAAGTCCAACTACATATGCTTCACCAAGTATGCACACACTCAACCTCCACTTGAATTCCAAATAAAAATCCACCGCTGTGCCAACCCCCCAAACACTGATTGCACTTGTACAACAATTGATAAGCTACAGCACACCAAATACCTAGGCATCATGATCGATCAGCGCCTGTCCTGGCACATGCATACTGAACTGATCATGAAAAGGGTTAGGAAACTTATATGGACTTTTAAAACATTGCGTCACATTGCTACAAAGAATCTTTTACTAAAAGTCTATGTATCACTGGCCCAATCAATTCTTACATACTGCCTACCATGTTGGGGTGGGACAACAAAAATTAAATTTTTAGAACTTGAGCGGGCACAGCGAGCTCTGCTTAAGGTTATGCTCTTCAAACCTTATCGTTTCCCAACGCAAAGCCTTTACCAAACCTTTGGCCTCCTGTCTGTGAGAAAACTGTACCTACTCCATCTCATCCTAAGAAAACACAAATCCCTCCCGTACGATCCCAACAAGCCAAGAATGAGCAGCAGGAGACGCTACTTGGCCGCTCCAAATGTCCCAGTCAGATCTGCTTTTGCTAAGAGGCAGTATTCAAGGCAGTCGTCCCACTTGTATAACCTACTAAATAAGGAACTAAATATCTATCCTATGAAACTACGTGACTGCAAAGTAGCTGTGACTAATTGGCTTATGTCTAAAACCTACGAAGACATTGAGACCATGGTATCATCGCTTCCATAATTTGTCGAGTAAGATCACAATAACGAAATCGATAGTGGAGGAAGCTACACCTGGCTTCCTCCGATTCCAAGACAACGTCGCAGGACTATCCTCACCTAGACCTAAACCTATCTTTAATCTAACCTACATTATATAATTACACGAAGGCTAACGAACGAATATAACTTACACTCAATCCATACGAAACACTCATACACACACACACACTCACGTACACTCACATAAACACACACTCAAAACATACTCGCATAACAAATACAAGTGCGCTTTTTCTTCTTTTTGTTTCTATGATGTTTGTTAAAAATATTTTGTTTTCAATTGCATACTCTGTCTAATGTAAAGTGGAAGAGCAGAGTCACCTAACACAAGCAATTTCTTGCTTAAAAGGTGATCTCTGAATCATGTAAGTTAAGACTTTATGTAACTGAAATAAAAAATTTTATTTTATTTTATTATTTACCCAAGAATCACCACTAAATATTGTCAAAGCCAAAATAAATTGTAAGTATAATGTTGTACTAAATGTAATGTTGTTATAAAGCCTTTAGCCCGTATAGATGGGTACGTCTGTAAATAAACTAACCTTAATAGTCGTATACGAAACAGAGAAAACAAGATTAATTTCAGATGAATGGTACACGGAAGGTTGGATTCAGTCTTATAAATGGCCAATAATATGGTTATAACTGATAATTCTCTTAGTTTTTAACTTTGAAATTGCTTTAATAAAAGTTTTACACTTTTATTCAGGTACCTAACTACCTATGTTCAGGCTCTAATTCTGTTAAAAACGCACTAAATGTATTTTAGGTTATCAACATCTTTTCACCTTGTACATTAGAAAAGGACCGGAAAAAATTAGAACAGCTGTCAAATTTAGTTCAGACTATGAATGCCCATAATTTTCCGACAGTCAAAAATGTGTGCATTTCAACAATTATGTTCAACGCGGAAACTATTTTACCATGTCTAAGTTGTTATACATTACCGTTTTTTTCCTAATGGTTTAAATTTAGTCTAGTTTAAGTACAAGGTAATCAGTGCCTACATTCTACTTGGCCCCGCGCGGCGACCTGTTGCCGCGACTCGGACTTTACAACTATGTATTTATAAGATCCAAAGAATATTTGGTTAAGTCTATTACTGATTTAGTACTAGCTTTAGTCCTCGACTCCACCCGCGTGAGTATCGGTTATAGTCAATGTCCTTTCTCAGGCTGTGCACTATCTCTGTACCCAATGTAATTTAAATCGGTTCTGTAGTTTAGGCATGATTCCGTAATACACAGACAAACAGACTTACTTTCAAGTTACTCCGAAAAAAGGCTATTAAAAAGCAGGAAAATATCGAAATAAGGCTCTTCCAAGCATGTTCGATAACTATTTTATTTACGTAACACAAACAAGCAACATATAACTACTATTTATAAATAACAATAGATAGTTATATTCTCGAGTGATGGTTATTTTAGCAACAAACAAATAAACAAACAGTATTTATAATTTTATATTCTTCAAAAATATTTATATTTACTAGTTTTCTTTAACGGTGACGTCATCCATAGTCATTCGCGCTGGTCCGATCAGTTCCGATATCTCATTCCAAGTGGAGGCATCAACCATCAACACTAAGTCAGATTCCAAATATGCAGCTTCCACTGAAATATATAATTATCAATTAATTCAATGGGCTTCCTTCACTATATGCAAAGAGATCTCTATACAGCAGTGGTTCATTTTTAAGCTGGTATTATTATAATCCCACTGGCTATTATTGCTTAAAAGGCAAGGACAATAACAGTCGTCAAATAGATCAAATATTGATATGGAAGTTGATAGATCTATTTATTACCATTAATGATACAGCCATGTCACAAAATATTTTTAAGATAGATACAGATATCTGGTTCCAGCTTACACATAGACGCCGCTCATTACAAACTAAAATACAATTACTCAAGATATTGCTTATCATAATTATGAAAAACGAAGGAAAAACCATAGTCATCCTAATAAGGAACGTGCTCTTAAATAACCAGCTGCTGAATGAGGATTTCCATTATATATGTCGAGATGTCCCTGATTCATTAAATATTATTTAGAATCCGACGATGAAAGGTTACCTCGCATTTGATTGATATTATTTACAATCTTCTTCATCTTATCAAGCTCCTTTTCAATTGTAGCTTTTGTGTTATTGAAGAAATCGGGATCGCAATCTTCCGTGGCTTTGCTACAACCTTCCATTTTACTCAATCTATTCCAGAAATAGTTCAAAATACAGAGATCAGATTGTATTTTCAAATCGACTATTCAAACTCATGTATAATTCAGTCGAGAGTAAAATTACAAGGGTCTTGTATGCGAATAATTTGCCGGCACGAAATGTTGTCAAAACAAATTAAACTGTTAACAGATTTAACAAACGGAAAAATCTGATAGACATTGATGAATCAACAAGGTGAATATTTATTCCTGTTATATTAATACGAACAAATTCCGAAAATATTTTCACAAAATATAAAAGTTTATTTGATTTTAACTCGACGCCCTAAAAAGTTTGACAATCGGAAACGCAAACGGGGCGGGAAAATGTACGAAACTTTTAAAATCAGAATTAGGTCAACGATCGCACGCGATCGTCAGTAAACAGCCAGATTATACGAAAGAGTTTTTAACACCGAAACTTTTCGTATAGAAATAAAAAAACGCGCCGCTAATATCTTAAAGTGCCCAGTTATATATTATATAGCTCCCAAGTGACCAGTACTTTGAAGGAAATAGGTTAATTAATAAAATTGTTGACCTCAGTAGATGTTTTTGCAACTTGCTACCTACCCTTGCCTGAAAAATATATTCATTAAAATTCCTCCGTTTTTTATTTATTTAAAAAAAACATTATTGTTTATGTACACAATCCAAATCAATTAACAGCACGAATATTTTCAATTAAGAAACGGAACTAACCATTACTCAAACATCAGAAATAAAAAAAGTTTTATTTTTAAATGGCACAGTTTTTATGCTCAATTAAAAAAGTTGTGTCATACACGGCAATGACAACAACTCATTATTCCTATTACAACACACAACAATAATATAATAGGTGTTAAAATTGCTCACAATGCATAAAATAACGATCAATTAGTGCAAACAGTCGAACAATGATGCCAATCATCTCGGACGACCGAACTAAATCTGTTTTTGGATGAGTTTTGGTATGTCAGCCGCGTCACACGCCGAATGTCATTGGATTTATAAATACAATCAGCTCCAGAAATAGGTGGCTACAGGTTTTCCAGGCGTACCGACCTAAAATAAAGCAGCCTGGATTCGTTAACAATATAATTGTCTCGACTTGGTACGTGTGACGAACTAGTGAGTGTAACATCATTGTTAGTGGTTTTTATACAGTAAATAATTGTGGAAATGGATGAGGAGGATGTACAACAGTTTTCTTTGCGCTGGCACAATCATCAGGTAGGTGAGTAATAATTTATTTTATCAACACACCCACTACAGCGGACCAGGTACACTTACATATTTATTGTTGAACACATTTTTTTTTTGCTTCAGCAATAAAGCCTATGCAGCCTATATTTGACCTTATTTCTATTCAAGTATTATTTGCTAGATTTGTTTTTACGCTGCTCTATTAAAAAATAATAGTTTTAGAGTGTTGATTTATTAGTCTATTAAATGCTTACACAGTTCACAGCAATAAATAAATAAATTATACAATAATAAAAAAAAAATTATGAAACTATAAAACAATAAAATTAGAAAAGATAATATATATTTTCATTAGTGTGTTGTGTATAAAATGATAACTATGTAAATAAATAGTACTAGTGCTACCCTTTGCTTAGCCATTATGAACCTATGCGAATTACAACTAAATTAGTAAGGTAACTAATAGATCACAAGCACACCCACTAATCGACTATTCAGCTACAAGCTACAACTAATATCGTTAATATTATTTAAATTTAATGTTTATCGGCAGCCGTTTTGTTGGAATCCGTCGTAATTTGGCTTATCCAGCGAAGGGGTTATCAGTTTAGTGTTAAAAACATCTTTTAATCATTTTTATGGGTACGATATTCTTAAATTACCTACTAATTATAAATAGTGATTCAAAGTCTACGGTAAATATTTAAAGATTTTGAGGTTAGATTCAGAAGGAACTATTGAAGTATAATTTATCGATTAAATGTAGGTGATCGATAAAACACGTATAAAACTTAATTAAAAGTCAATGAAATACAAATACCATACACCGATCAATGAAAAAAGTTAATCATTCACTTAGAAACTACCACGTAAAATAATAAATCACAAATCTATTTTTTTAATTCAAAATATTTACGATGGATTTCCCAAAATGGCTGCTACTTGTGACAGTATTAATTTTGAATTTTATTTATCAGAACAGCTTAATAGGAGCGTTAGGTCGCATGCTGAGCTCCGGGACCCTGACTGACGTCACTTTAAGTGCCAGTGGAACCACTGTGAAGGCACATAGGCTGGTGCTAGCATCATGCAGCCAGTACTTTGCTCAACTTTTCAAGGTGAGAGCAACACCAGCATTCAGTACCCATGTAAATTTGACCTGATGCGTTTCAAGACGAAAAATATTGTTTGTTTTTTTTATCTCAGATCAGTGATTTTAAATGTTCCTATTTCAGTATTAAAGTCGGAGCTGTATTTATCTTATATCATGTTGTATTATCTCTACGCAATGGGTTCGATACCCGTAATAGTCAAAGTTTGATACAAAGTTTTGAGGTTTTTAGGGTATTAATTTGTATAACTTCAATCAGCCCTAAATATGTGGTAAGTATAGTCATCGAAATGAGGCAGATAAAAATACACATGTGTGATAGTGTCTCAAAAGAAAATGTTACTGAAGTTTTAATCGCCAGTAGGTAGGTAGGTACTGAGGTTTTCCTAGAGCGCTAATTATGAGTTCTAGGACTATTGCCGTCGTGAGAGCGAGACAGCATTATGCATAGCACTTAGCGGTGTCCCACTTCAACATGGTACAGATAGAGTCTAGTCAGACACATTAACCTGCTGACAGTTTAACCTTTTCCGACTTGAGCTATTATTGTTGCACCAGCTGACACTTGAGAGTCGCTCAGGTAGACTATTTAATTATAGAGACACACCTCTCAACCGAAACATTACCCATACGAGTAAAAATATTGTATCAAAATATAGTGCTGGTTTTCGGAATTAACTAAAGGCTTTCATAATCAGAGTATTTAAGTGATTATATTTATGCAGATAATAATAATAATAATATCTTGGGACAGCTGAGACAGCTCAAACTAGGCAGAGCATATACAGATATTTACGAGAGGCCTTTGTCCAGCAGTGGACTAATAGGTATATATAGGCTGTTGATGGATGATTATATTTATGATCGTATTGTAATAGCAGGAGCATTAATATACTATGTTATAGTATTTTAATGCTCACTGAACTAGACGAGATCTTACTAGCATTAACTGATCAGTGATCACGTTCAGCCAGAGGTGTGGATTAAAAGTTTAAACTTTTAATTTAACACATTATTTTTTTTTAACTATTAACATCAATAAATAATTTTGACATAATCGTTAAAAGTTATAACGCATTTCGTAGGCACAATGAAACAAGTCGAGAGTTTTATTTAATCGGCGCCACTTACATTTAGTAAGAGTTTATGACGTTAAATGTTAGATGGCGTTGTCAATAGCAGCAAGCAATAGTGAGCGTTATTACGTCTTGATTGCTTAAATTATAAGAGTTAAATCGCTTGGCATAACAAAAATAACATTTAACATCTTATCGCGAGTTAAAATTAAAGAACTTTGAGTCTTATGTCGCTAACGATACGTTTTGTTATTGATGCAAAAATAAATATAACTTTTAATGTTTCATACGTTAACAGCCTATAATGTTAAATTGTTATCAAACGGTAAAACTAAACAATAAATTTCATTTAACGGATAACTTGAATTGACTTTTGCGCGATTTCAGTGTTTGTTACATAGGTTTTATAATTTGATATTTAAAGTAATTTAAACTATAAGTGCATAAGTTTTAATTTTACAAATAATTCACTTTTTACTCAATATTTATACCTACTTTTATTTTTCTTTCTTTTAAAAATAATATACTAAAACTCAATAAATAGGTACTAAAAAAAACTTAACTTTTAACCATATAAATTACAATCTAAAGAACTAAATAAACGTAAACCTTACCCTTGTTACCGAAACAGATAAATGTTATCCGTTATATTTTTAACATTTAACTTAACACGTTATTTTTATTTAACAATTAATTTTTAATAACTATTTTTTTTTAACTTTTAATCACATCTCTACGTTCAGCCTCCTCGAAATCAATCCTCAATGTTAATCTACAGGCTCAGGAAAGATATAAACAGCTATGTCTAGTCATTTATGTTATAATTTCATCATGCTTCAGGAAGTGGAAGCCGAGAATAACACTTTAGTGGTGGTCCTGGGGTGTGACGTCACGGAGCTGAGGCTGCTCCTCACGTTCATGTACACGGGTGAGGTGACCGCCTCCAAGAAGATATTGCCCTCGCTGTTGAGGCTTGCACAAACCCTGAAGGTGTCAGGACTCACTGATGCCGATACGGTACGTATTATACGTTTCTGTATTTTATATCGTTCTTTATAATTGATTGATATGAATGATTTTTTGTAAATATATGTATTTTCGGAACTGATATTATGATCTAAGAGAACTAATTTACCTCCCGTTTTGTAGAGTTTCTCATCTTATTAAAACCTACAACTTTCTACTTGAGCCTCAAAGAGGTATTTAGGTACATATTATGGACAAATCGTACCTACTTATATTGTTTTAGTTAAACCATCAAACTATTTTTTAAACGGTCTGGTTTTATTTTAAGTATTGGCAAAATACTTAATTAAAAACTCCTATATTTCAGAATTCAACCCTAACCCCGACGGAACCCGATCTTCAGGACGAACTTAACTCACCTGTCAACCTAGAAAATAAAAACGATACACCACAGATTATAAACGACAATTCTAGTTCCAGCTCAAAACTCAATTACGACGATATTCTGTCCCCAACGAACGAAAAAGATGGGAATTTTGTCAGCGATTTTATGGGGAAAAGTGAGAAAGATAGATTAAGTAAACTGGATCAAATTGTACAGAATCTGTATAGCACACACAAAATTGGAAATCCACCAGCTGCTACAATAGGATCAGGAGGTAAGTTGAGTGTTAATTTGTTACCTTGTTGACTTTATTATTTGAACAGTTATAATATGCATAATACCGGATTATTAATGTCCCACTGCTGGGCACATCTTCCCATATATACAAGGGCTAAGCATTGATCACCACGCTTGCTCATTTCGGGTATGCGTTTTTGGATTAGAATTTTTGAAATCCAGATTTCCTCGCATTTGTTTGACCGATAATTAAGGTTAAAAATTATTAAAGTAATAGGTTAAGGCCTGGAGAACTTTATAGGTAGATACAGTATCAAGCCGTGGGAATAAATACGACCTAAAAAGTTTTTACAGAGCAAATTATTTATTTCTAATAAATTATTTATTTCTAATAAATAATTTGCTCTAAGTAGATAAGTAAAAACTTTTATAAGGATACTCCTGTGTTAAAAACACTAATCTACTGTGCACCAGTAGGTACTTACCGCGTAGGTAGGTATTCGAGTAGTTAATATAGTTTGATAAAACTACATCTAAATCAACTAATTATAGAATAACAACTTTGTAACTGCAATCTGTTTAGGGTTGTCAGTCTTTGGTATTTACTTAATAGAGCTAAAAGAAAAGTTTGTATGTTACGAACTTTTAAGTAAATGTACGCAAAGGTAATTATAGATTTCGACGATATCTTTCCGAATTAAAGCAACTCATATCTATACTACAAGCTACATAATGGAATAAATACATGCATTTAGCAACTTCTAGCAATACCATTGCCACTTCTCTACACATTTCCTCATTGTTAACGATGTATTGTGATTGATAGGTAATTAATTAGTTAAAAAAATATATTTCATAAGATTTTTTTATATTTTCAAAACAATAAAATTTGACAAAGTTAAGGCGCGTTTAGTGCAGGATCGAGGGCTTGTGGCGTCATACGTAGGTGAAAAGAAGAGAAGTAGCCAGTAGCCCAGTAGTACCTAACGACTGACGTGGCGATTGCAACTCCCACTCCTTTTAAATTCGCTGTAACTAAGCAGATATTCGTTATTTCGAAAAAGCAAAATACATGTGTCTAATATGGTTTCACAATTTAAAAACAAGATATTGAAAAAAAAATGTCGTTCCATTATTTATTATGTACTTATTTTAAAGTTTAACTGCAACCTATTCAAATCTTAGTTCCAGAACCAATTGAGCCTTACGACAGGAAATGGCGAATGAATAGCTCAGTCTGCACAATATGCAACAAGCGTTTATCAAACCAGTACAACTTGAGGGTTCATATGGAGACCCACGCGGGGAGACGACATGCTTGTAGGGCGTGTTCACACGTGTCGAGGTCCAGGGATGCGCTGAGGAAACACGTGGCTTACAGGCACGCCCCCCCACAACACCGGCAAGGGAGAGCAGACTTGTGAAATTGAAGTAATGTACTGGTAACACTTGACGCGGTTGAAAGATAGGTTATCATCGGAGTATTTTTTAGCCAATGGGCAGACTAGTGTACCAGTTGAGTCTACAAGGTGTTCATCTTATTTATATAAAAAATAAAAAACAAGGTTTGTTACAACACAGCTCGAGAACTGGTGGTCCGATTTTCTGATCCTTGACTTCGTCTCCATCCGGAATAGCAGAACGAAGTTAACAAAAAATAAAAATGTAAAAAATATGTGTTTACGGGAACAGGGACAACTTATGCAGGTAAATCTGCGGGGGACAGTTAGTTTTTAACGAATCTTATGAACTGCTTATTCGAGTTTATGACAGTCTGCCTTAGGTACACTTAGACAAATATTGCAAGGGAATTTACGAGGACTATTTTTTTCGTGTTTTCATGTGTCGTCAATATTCATTCGCGTCTCGTGTTACTTTTATATTTTTATCATAAGTTGTGCTAACGTACTATTATGACACATAACCAGGATCCAAATGGAACCTTAAACGTGTATAAATATTAACTTGAAAACCTTCATTTTCAAATTCATAAATTATATCTAATATAACTTATAAAATACTCTTCAATACCCACCGACGACGGTATGATACCAGTTACGTAAAAGACGTTTTAGTTAAATTTGTATGTTTTACACAATATTTTATTTTTATTATTCTTTCGTCAGTTTGTTTTTTGACGATAGCAACGGTCGTGCATCTATATTTTTATTATGGCAACCTTATCATAAAGATACAAATTGAACCTAAAAGGGCACTGTTTTAAGCTTTCTTTTTTAGGGTGTGCGACCCAAGTGCTAATAGAACAATTTTATTTATTTCTAGTCAATCTAATATTGTTATTTATTAAAAATATTTATCCATTGTAAGTCAAGGAATGTTTTGTTAAAATATACTATTTATATATTACTGTGATATATCAACTAGCAACTAACTGCAAGCATCGGTGCATTGTTTTGCGTTGTGGAAAATTATTCACATAATTATTATTATTTTAATTGAAGAAAATTAATGAAATAATTTATTGTGGTTAGTTCACGAATATTGTGTCGCCCCAAAGTTGAAATTGAAATTAGACGCGGAGCGACATTTCTCATTGCATCTTCTAGTCAAGTTAAATAGTCCCTACATTTATATTTAGCGAAAGCTAGTTAAAAAGACATTTTAATATTAAAAGACAATTTAGTTCTTAATAAATAATTTAAAAACTACTCATCTCGTTTTTATTTCTCTTCCTTATCTAATGGGCATACAAAACAGTGTGTACAAACTACAAAGTGTAGATCGGACTGTCGAACGTCGCAACGTTGAAAAGCGCTACAAAATTTAGAGTGAGATAGAAGTGTATATGAAACTGTATATATCTAATTCTTTTAGAGTGATCGTCCAAACTGATTTTGAAATCCGCTAGAGTCGCTAGTGTCGCCTCAGGTACATCCTTTCTTCGCCACCAATGAGAAACATGCCTTTGAGTGGTTAAAATTGACAGACTACACTGAAACAAGCGACCCTAATGGAATTTAAAAATCGGTAATATGAAAGAAAACATGTTTATTTCTCGATGACATATTACATATTATTATACAGTAATGTAATAATAGTTAAATAATCAGGGTTATTAGAAATAATTAAAAATGCTCTTTTACAAGTGTATACAAGTTTATTTTTCATCTTACATACTTTATTTTAGTAGAAATCGCGTAAAACTAAGAAAAAATACATCAGAAATTAGTATAAAAATACTGTTTAGAAAAAGTTATCGACTATCTTGGAAAGATAAAGTTTGTAAAAAATCTCATTGGAATCAGTTCAAATTAATTAAAATAGTTAATTCGAGATCTAGGTATAGAAAAGATTGTTATTTGCATTGACACTGCGAAACTTTGACCGTATTAAAATTCATTTTTTCAATATACAAATAATAAATAATGACTTACTTATAAATTTAATTTTAATGATCAAAGCACGTATTAGACTTACATTGACAATAGATTTCATTACAATTTTAAATATCTTATGTTTCCTAATACTGGACAATATTCTTATAATATGTTCAAAAAGCAAGATTTTGTAACATTTGTTCTATATTTAGTTCATGCAAGAGATTGATAAACTATATTGAAGTAACATATTTATCTTTCCAAATAGTTACATAATATTTAATTCTTAATAGGACATTATAAATGCGATTTCAAACCGTTAGTATGCAACGGGTAAAAAGGACCATTCAGATCGCACCATTTCAATATAAAAAAAAAAAACTAAAAATCACAATGCTCACACAGAATTAGGACTGATTGTTAATTGTACTAAGAAAAAAATGCATTTTAAGGAAAGTTACAACTAGTAATGACTTTAAAACAGTGGAAATAGGCGATAAATATTTAAACGTAAGTTAGAATATATGGAAAAAATATTAGACATGTATTTTTTTGGAATAAGTCAAACTCAGGTGCTATGTGAATCAAAGTTCAGGAGTGGGGCTAATGACGTCACCATCTTACACAAAACGTACATGTGATGTCATGTGACATTTGATAGTTTAAAAAAAATACGTGTCTAATATTTTTTTAATTATCTTACTAAAGAGGATCAAAATATTACCTTACTATTTTGAAAGAAAGGGGAAAGTTACTATTTATCGTTGGTTGACTTTTCCTAAATACGTCCTGCATATCTAGGTTTGTCAGCCCCTGCCGTGGACCGCGGCAGTGTATAAAGCGTTCCTGCCTGGTTCCCGATTAAAGGGAAAATAGAAGCTCTCCGGTGATTTAAACCAATTCATTCCCCTATGAACAAGTGTCATTTCTACAAACATTAACGATGGTAGTACGACTTATTGAAAAGAAATGAAATTGTTAGTTTAATGAAATTTAAGCAGACTTATCTCCTTTTTTTTTATTTATGGCAATCGGCTTAAGTTTCAGCAACTTCTGCTAGTGTCGAGTTTACTACAAGTTTAATGTAATTTCTGCAGTTGAGCGATTCCATCCGCGTTTACTTTTGTATATAATTATGATAAATATGTTACTTGTCAAGGAGGTTTTAAGGATTTCCTCCGAAGAAAAAAAATGGAGCCGACTGCCTATTTGACCTCGGCAGACCATTTCACTAGGTATGTAATACAGACTTTTAACATTTCCTAGTTGTAAGAATTGACAGATAATTGTTAACCAAAGCACTCGTCATACCTACGTAGGATTCAGTCCGATTCGGATGTGACGGGTTGAACCGATTTTATTCCCGACCAATCTTTAGTTAGAAGGCTTGCACTAAAATTGAAATCAGCTACGTTGTGATATTCTCCTTCAAAAAATCGGTCACCGATTATCGGACGTGGACAGAGCCTTTGTGCCTATACAATATGTACCCCCGATCCGATCCAATAAAGGCGTATTCGTGGTACAGTTTGAGAACCGTCGCGCAAAGGCAGCTTCTTAGACACAAAACTGTAGGTAGTCAGTACGTGAACTTTTAGGAGCGGTTAGTGTTGCTGTTGCCTTGGATCAGTTTTTATTTTTATTTAATTATTTTCTCTGGGGAAAAAATATAATCACCAATCCATTTAATGGCTACGTATATATATGTGTTCGCAGTACGATACCGAATAATACTCTTAGGGATCGGACAGGGTTTTTGTTACACGCTGTATATAAATAAATTGATCATTACAAATCAGTCCTAAATTCTAGCAAACAACATACACTCAATATTAGTAACAAAAATCATATTTATTGTTAACTAATGGAGTCATTTCATTAACTTAATTTAAGCGAAATAAATACGTTAGTATTTCTCTTATATGCGCTATCCGTATATAACTATTTGTTTGGAGAAATATTCTTTTATTATTATTAATAAATTTTATTTTGTAGTTTAAATATACAGAAATTGATTTCATAATTACTATGTAAGTATATTAAAATAGAGACTGTTCTTGGTTGGTTCAATATAGAAAAGCAAACATATATAAATAATTTTACCACTTTAAGACTAGTTCTGTTATTATTAGCGAATGGCTAATCTAGAGTTATTTATATATTTTCAACGGGCGAAATCAGACAGTAAGGTCCTAAACTATTTACGCTTAACTCACAATATAAGGATTATAAGAAATAGTGCATAAATAATTGTGACTAAGCCGTCAAAAGTATATAAATATCACTTTAGACTAGTTTGCCAATATCCAAATAAGAATTGGTTCGAAGCTAGACAGCCGTTTCCAAATATAAACAATTTAGAATTAGTTAATTTTAATGGCGGCCATCTTCAAATCCGCCATCTTAGGTTTAGGTTTAGTGACGGGAGTTTGTTAGAATGTTTTAAGAATATTTCTCCTTGTAGTGTGTTTATGCCTTGGGCACGGACCACACGCGAGTGTTGGCGTCCTGGCCGACAGACACGACAGTTTCGTCGTCGAGCCACGCTAGGCCTGTGATCTGGCTCTGAGGGTGAGCATCTGGAAGAAAGAAGCAATGTTAAGTATCAAACTGTATATTTGTTAAAGATCACCTGTGTATACTAATTATAAGAGACTTATAATAAGCATCTAGGCAGAGCAACTTAGTTAGACAGTGACAGCTGTAGGAAAAATAATAAGAGGAATCATATATAGGAAAATAAAGAGAATGAAAAACCACACTGGAGTGAAGCGTAGAATCAACCATTAAGGAATTACTATGGTTTTTTTAAACAAGCAAATTTTTAGTATCTACATACAACATATAGTAATAATGTCTAGCATTAAGTTTTGTGAGTTTTCAAGATATTATATTTACGTAAAGACATTTCAACAAGAGAATATTTGACACATTTTGTAAGTCGAGTGCAAACTTAGTGATAAGGTCATAAGGTGATGATGGACATGTGGACATATTATAAGGAGGGATGAAAGTCACACAACTAAACAAGTTATGAGTATGACTTGGATAGGTATACTAGCAGTAGGAGATTGGAAAACAGATAGATGGATCGTGTGAAAGATGATAAGAGAAAGAAAAGAGTGGATGCCGCGATGACGAGTAATAGAGTATTTGAAGCGGCGGCGGTACCCTAATGGCTAGGGCGTCGGATTTGCGATCATGTGGTCGCGGGTTTGAATCCCACCCATTACACTACCGACGTGAACCCACTCGTAACACAAGCATCTTAGCTTAGCACGAGGGGTTAACGAGAGAGGGGAGAAAGTTTTAAAAAAAAAGTATGGAAGGAAAATACGCATTGCGCCGACTTCATACGAATGGTATGAGGGCAGGAAAAAAGAAGAAAGTGACGATGCTCTTACTCTTGATGATGGTGTGCTTGTTGGGCGCGGCGACGCTCCAAACGATGACGGCGGTGTCGAGCGAGCCGGACGCCACGCGCGCGCTGTCGGGGCTCCACGCCACGCAGTTCACGCGCGCCGAGTGGAAGCCCCACTCCTTGTTGTGCGCCAGCTGCCGCCACCACAATACCACGTATTACTTTTTATTGTATAACACTACATTATAGAGGGCTTCGTGCCAATACGAGAAACACACATCTCCATATCTTTTTTAGTTTATCAGAAAATGTCGAAAAGTGACTGCACGGATAGCCGAGTGGTATAGGTCATCACGCTGATTACCACTGTGCGCGACGTGCTGCGGGTTCGATCCCCGCATGAGACAAGCATTTGTGTGATCCACAAATGCTTGTTCCAAGTCTGGGTGTTCTTTGTGCATGTGATTTGAATGTTTATGAAATCCCCGCGACACAAGGATTAAATTAAAAAAAAAAGAAAAAAAAAATATGGAGAGCTTCGCGGCTATAAGATTAACACATCTTCTTGACTGTTTCATTGTATAATAGAAAATTATAGAGGGCTTCGTGACTAAATCATAAAGTTGAAAGTAAACTTAGAGTTAACACGTCTTACTTCTCTCTTTCTAAATACGTTGTCAGTCATTACAATTCTAACAACGAATCTAGTAAAGAGCACAGTGTAATCCAGTAAAATGGGTTCTGGAATCCAGATAGGCGGTCACTCCATGTACAATATTCAGTCGAATCCCAGTCAGACTGGAGGCCAACAGGCCAACTCCAACATAGCTTGGGAAACGTCTAGGAAGAAGAAGAACTTTTCACAATACCTTATAATCCTCTGTGGAGTAGAGTATGAGTTTTCTGTTGGCGTCGCTGGCCACCAGGTAGCGGGAATCGGGACTGTAGCGGGCATCGGTCACGGGGCCCAAGTGCTCCAGCTCCACGCCAGGAGTCAGGGTACCTGATGCTAGCGTGTAGATATGGACCTTGTTGTCAGCACCTGAGCAATATCAGCAATATAATTATTTTTAATGTTTTTTTTTTCTTTTGAAACTTGCAACCCCTATTTGATCCTTTTGGGGTGTAAATTTTCTAAAACGCTTCGATAGATGATTATTTATTTCTAAACAGAAGCTAAGCTGACTAGCAGCAAAGCGGGTCTTTTCTTTATTACTAGTATTCTTGATAAGCCTCGTCCTAAGCGATCTTTGCTTGTGTTAAGAGTGGGTGCAAGTCGGTAGTACAATGGGTGGGATTCGAGCCGGCAACCACATGATCGCAAGTCCGACACCCTAACCATTAGACTACAACTGCATCAATTATAGATGCATTTAGAAATATTTCATGTAGTCTAAGACTAGACATACACAGACTGCTCAAGCAGTTGGCCAGTGATCGACATACATGGACAATTAATACAGTCAACGAAAAATACTCGGTCTACTTGAAGTTGCCATTGAGCCCAGTTACAACAGACTGCTGTTCTCGAATTGTTGACCAGTTCAGCTGCAAAAGCTTCCGGGCGGAAGGCGTACGTTTACAAAGAGCGGACGATGGGAAGTAGCAGAGTGAGCAGGTCAAGTACAAACTGTCGACCTAACCCTGTATGTGTGTAAGGTGTAACATCAAATTATTCACGGCGGCAATATATTAAACTTTAAGCTGTACTTATATGGCCAGCGAAGAAGTATGAAATATTTTATACTAGCAAGGGGTTTTTCTAAATCCAATCAAAACATAACGTGGCATAACGCAGATTATAGTTCACCCCACCGTTCCCTTAAAATTCATCATTTATAAAATTTTCCTTTTAATATTATTCTTTGTTTTCTGCACTTTAGGAGGGGCGAATCGAATAAATCAAAACTCATGAAAATTGGTGCAAGGGTTATCGACTTATAGTGTTGTACAGTCAACAGCAAAAGTAGATGATGAATTGAGTTTATAACTACAGAGTGAACACTGATCACGAATATATGGCAACTGTACTAGTAGTTAATGTTTGGTATAATTCACATTCACATACTTTTGAATTACTTCGACGCTACACAGTTCTGAGGCGAACTCCGTTCAATTATAATTCCTGATTTTCATCATCTACTTTTGCTGTTGACTGTACCAAACTCGACATTGTTTTATGTATATAGGTGTGTCACTTACCTCCAACAGCGACATGTTTCGTCTTGGCATCGATTGTGACGCAAGTGGGCTCATACTTAAGCGGGAGAGTCGATTGCTTGTTGGTGCCGACAAACACAGCCAACTGAAATACAATCAATCATTATTTAACTTGTACCAATAATAATCGGCATCGACATCTTTAACTAATTATAAGTAGTCTACTTCACCCGTTTGCGAAAAGAAAACGGGCTCAAGTGATGTAATAATTTCAATGAAAAAGATTTCAATAAAAAAAAACAAATTAAGTACTAAAAATAAAACAACGTTGGTTAGTTTAGGAAATAGCAATCGAGTTTGAGTTCCCTTTTTTTTTTGCAAAATTGGTAATAAGTTCTTTAAAGCTATAACTTATTGTAGTTTAAGTCTTGTCTGTCTTGTCATATATTCTGGGTTTTTAAAGGTCTATATTCCGTCAGTGACAACGAATTAATAGGAATTATTAACCCGACTGCTATAAATTCAAAACTACCTGTGTTTTTAATAATAAAGTACCAATTACGTGGCTAAGTGTAAGGCGTACGGTTTGACCGATAATAAAGGTTAAGCCGCACACTCGCCGCGGTTGGTCCGTGGATGGGTGACCATTTGTGAACATATCGTCCGTGCCTCGGAAAGCACGTTAAGCGGTTGGTCCCGACTGTCATACAGTGATCTTTGACAGTCGTTAAGTCATTACTATTCTGACAACCAGTCTTACTATGGAATACTGTATTACATATAAGTATGTAAGAGTGGAAGCCGACCTTAACGTAGTTTGGGAAAAGGGTAGGCAAAATGTAAGTACCTCTTTGACAGTAGCGACGATCGTAGTATCATCTTCTATGATGTGGTCCATGGCGCGCGGCTGGGAGCCCAGCGGGATCGAAATGTCGGTGTAGCTTGGAACATCACCTGATCACAACAACAAATTATTATTATTCTAACTTATTATTGTTTTATCGTATTTATTATTTTAACTTATTATTATTCGAACCTACTCCTCGCCTCGCATCATTCTATGGTCACATGTTATGGTGCCCTTGCTGTTCAATGAAAAGATTTGTGTGCAAAAGGTTGCTGGTTCGAACCTATTATAAGCATGTACTAAAGATACTTTTTTACACATGTACTTTCTTAAAAAGTGTAAGATATCGTTGAAAATCGGGGAAGAAAAACATAGCAAGAAAATCTGGATCCTAAAAATTGTAATCTGAAATCGTCAACACGCAATCAACAAAGGCAGGGCCTGTACTATGGTGACCAGACAACTGATAAACACACTTATATATTTCTAAATACATACATATTATAGATAAATAACATCCAGACACAGAACAAATGATCGTGTTCATTACACAAACATTTGTCCTGGGTGGGAATCGAACCCACGACCTCCGGCTTAGCAGTCAGGGTCACTAACCACTAGACCAACAGGCCAGTCAAATGTGCGACCCACATTGCTAGTAAGCTAGCTATTTAACAAAAAAATAAAGAAAATAGGTGTGATAGTGACCTTCGCTCGCAGGTTGTGCCCGTCGCAGCGTGTCGTCGATGCCGCAGGTGAGGAGCGCGCCGCCGGCCGCCGCGCGCATGCCGTTCACCTGGTTGCCGTGACCCACGCCCTGCACGTGCCGAGCCGAGCCTGAACACACGATTTCATACTTACGACTTAATAGGAGTTAAATATGTTTCATACTTCGGTAGAACGCGTTTATACATAAATTTTTATTAGAATAAAAATTGTTACCATTTGTTAGAACAAATGGTTAAATAATTATTTATACCAACCATTTAATAGATTGACAATTACTAAAAAAACGCGTTTTGAAACCAATAGTACAGTAGCATATAATATAACCATTGGTTGAGTTAACTCGGGATTAAAACAAATGGCCTAACAACACTCAATTTTCCATTACAATTATTCGACGCTAAAAATCAAACAATAGTATCACCACGTTTGTTATGATTTTTAGCAATACGAGGAATAACATCTTATTACTGCTCTTGATAAATGTTAAGGTACATAAAGAATCTAACGTTCTCCTTGCCAGAGGCATAAGGTAGTACTCCTCGGTATGTTTAGTACCACTCACCGTTGCTAACGTCCCAGGCGGTCACACAGCCGTCATGGCTGGCTGTATACACGGTGTGACGGTCTGGATGCAGTGTGAGGCAGGTGATGGGCTTGTTGTGGCCCATCAGCAGCCTCAGGGGCTTGTCCGGGTTGTTCACGTCGAGGTAGTTGATCACCCCGGAGAGAGACACGGACAGCAGGTGCTTGCCTTGCCAGAGGCACGATACCTAAGGATTTTGAATTTGTATGTAATAGACCGCATTGTTTTACACAGTTAACTTGTGAAATTCGAATGGTTTTTTTTTTTGTAAATGTTTACTAGCAATGTGGGTCGCACATTACTAGTAATCTCGATAACCCCTCGTGCTAAGCAAAGATGCTTGTGTTACGAGTGGGTAGTTATATAGACCAGGGCCGAAGCCTTCAAAATTTGTAAAAAGTGAAAAAAAATTACAGTAGGATGAAACCAATTAGAAAAGGAAGGGAATATGATAAAAATTAAAGAAAAAATAAATTACGGTCGATCCGAGTTCGGGAAGGGGGGGAGGGGGGGGTTTTAAGGGTAAAAAATGGTTTATGTTGATTTCCAGCAAAACTACAAGTCCTATGGAAAAAAGTCAAATGGCAAAGTTGTAGGTAATAAAAAGATCTACAACTTTTGTATTTACACTTTTTTCACATAACCTCAAAATGTATGTGAAAAATCCAAAAAACCAAGTTTTTGGTTTTTTATTTTTATCTTTTTCAAAAATATTTTTTTTTGCACGAAATTTGGTGAAAACTTATCTTTTTATGTCCCAAATACGCTGTAATTTATTTGATTAAAAATATTTACTTTTTCACCTTATTTTGAATTAATATAAAAAAAAACACCCTAATTTTCAATCGAAAATTCACCCGTCAAAATATCAGCTTTTTTCAAAAAGTATGGGGGTTTTTTGTTCGTTGAAATCTCTACTTTCTGATGGTGTAAAAAAAATATACATTACTATAGTAAATGTTCTCAGAAAATGCATAATCACTATGTACAATTTCATCAAAAAAATGACATTGCTTCAATTTTTGTGTCATTCTTTGAAACAAAAACTACCACCCAACTGACAATTCTATTAACCATATTTTATACTCGTAAATGGTTAATATTAACTTTTCTATAAATATACATTGACAACGATTTGTATTTATCGCCTCATGTTCACAGCCGCCATTAAGAGGAAGTTTGAAAGTGGCACCGGTAACCGAAAAACTATGTGGAAACCGGCCGTCGTGGTATGGGCATGTGATGCGGAGGAATGAGGATCATGTTGTAAGGAAGGTTTTGAGCATGAATGTGGATAGGTATAGGGGAAGGGGACGACCAAAGAAACGATGGATGAATTGTGTGAAAGTCGACATGGCAAGAAAGAATGTTACTTGTGAGATGACGGCAGATAGAAGAGTATGGAAGAAGAAAACATGCTGCGCCGACCCCAAATAAAATTGGGATAAGGGCAGGAGGATGATGATGGTGTTCACAGCCGCCATTAAGCATGAATCGCTAAAATAAATAACAAGAATAGTTTTCGTGTTAAAACAGTATGTTTACCTGTTGGTTTTCAACAGCAGTACCCATATTGAAGAGTGTGGTCCTCTGCATGGTCTCCACATCCCAGATGGCGCAGGTCTTGTCTCCAGAACAGGACAGCAGCTGCTTGCCGTCCGGCGACCACGCGATGCCGTACACGCCACCCTTGTGGGCTGGAGAACCGATCTAGAAAAATGATAGATTTATCTATTACTAGCTTCTGCCCGCGACTTTGTCTGCGTGGACTTCAGAATTGGGTCGTCCCTCGGGAACTATTTAAGGAATCGGGATAAAAGGTAGCCAATGTACTTTTCCATGTCAAAGGCTACATGCATGCCAAATTTCATCTAAATCCGTTCAGCCGTGTAACAAACATACAAACATCCACACTCTCACATTTATAATATTAGTAGGATATAGTAGGATACTGTTACTTTTTTACTTCTAATATAAAAAATGAAAGCAGGTGTCGTTTGTTACTTTCGTAAAAAACACTAAAGGAATTTTGATGCAACTTAAAATATTATCCAGATGGACTGACCTCTCCTTTAAGTTCTGAAGTAGCACCATCAAACAAGAAGATCTTGCCATCGAAGCCGGCGGACGCGAACAGACTGCCATCTGGACTGTAGCGGACTGCCTGAGCGAACCTCGTGTGCTCCTGAGAAAATAATAAAAATAATTTATTAGAATATAAATATAGTACAAAGATACGCAATTAAATAATTAACAGGAAGAAGCCAGAGACCAGGATCCCCGGAAATTATGCAGCCATCACTGAGGTACTGGGCTTTACTGTTACAATGGCTTGACTAAACAGGTATTAATTTTGTTTATTGTTTTTAATAAAGTTTACTAGCAATGTGGGTCGCACATTACTAGTAATCTTGTTAACCCCTCGTGCTAAGCTAAGATGCTTGTGTTACGAGTGGGTTCACGTCGGTAGTGTTAAGGGTGGGATTCGAACCCGCAACCTCATGATCGCAAGTCCGATGCCCTAGCCATTAGGCTACCGCCGCTTCAAAAAATTAATATGAGTATTTTCGTATTAAGCTTCAAGAATGACAAGAGGGGTCATAATTAAACTGGCATTGAATGAGCAAGCAAATTCACTATATTCTTACAAGAATATTATATTTTCAAAAAGGTTAAATATTAAAAATAGCTTTCTTTAAAATAACCTAAAAACAGTTCGACATTTAACTACTTTTTTTTCTTTTCTGTTACCTGCTTAGTGCACTTGAACTTGAAAGGTGGTCCTTCGAAGACAGCAATAGTGTTGTCCTCGGAGGCGGTGACGATGCGGAATGGTCGCGTCGGCTTGAAGTCCACGGAGTTAATAGGCTTCGACTGCCCACTGATCTCACCGACAGACGTGCCTGTTTCAGACATGAATACGTGGCCGAACCTGCGAATAATGAATTAAGGAATATAGGAAAAAAATAATGTTCATAGTTTTTAATAAATAAATCAACTCAGCCTTATCGCTTATCGCGATCCACTGCCGGACATAAGCCTCTCCCAAGTTGTCACCAACACCCAAATATAGTTTTTGTAATTTTATACGATTACAAATATTATAAAAAAATATTTTTTTTTCGCATTTTTTTTGGCATTCGATGAACGATATTTTAAGTTTGTGTCAACATAAGCCTAATATAGTAAATAAAATAGTAGTTACTTATCGATTTTAGGGGATAGGGGACAGACACTTACATAAGCTAGTTTTTTCTTCTTCACACCATCGGATAACTCTAAACATCAGTACAAGGCCATAACATTATATAAAATATCCTCCTATCTGGCCGTGACCTTACTTACACTACTCCTTTTTAAAATGTTATGACAAACCTAATATGTAATTGCGAAACTTTTGTTAGTCAACCAACCATTACAGTGCACTTACAAGGACATTGAATTTTATAACAATACTCATCGTCACGCTGTCTTCACTTTAGGATAAGTGGCCTTGAATTAAAAATAGTCATATTAAAATAAACTATTTAATTTAAACAAAACCGGATCAAACGTATATGAATTAATTTTCAATTATGTATTTAATTTGCATGGCTACAAAAATATCGAGTTCAGAGTCGAGTTAGGTCCGAAAATATTGAGATTTTAACCGACTTCCAATAAAAAAGGAGGTTCTATGACATTCTATAGAGACCTTGAAGTCGAAATACGGTTACACCACAGTCCCTCGGAAAGCATGTCAAATTTTATGTTCCGTGAATGATCTTTTCGGTCATGTCAGATTACTGTGCCATCAATGAGGGAATAAATAAAACATAACCTTCCTACAGTCGCAGTGGGGTAAAAGACAGAGACACCGATGTACACATTAAACTAACAACACATAAGTTCTTAGGTTTGAATTAAAAAAATATGATATTATATCAATTCTGATTCTTTTTTTTAAAAAACGACGCCCGCACTAAGGAATTTATTCCTTGTGTCGCGGGCGTTTCACAAACATTCAAATCACATGCACAAAGAACACCCAGAATTGGAACAAGCATTTGTGGATCACACAAATACTTGTCCCATGCGGGGATCGAACCCGCAACACGTCGCGCACAGTGGTAATTGGCGTGGTGACCTATACCACTCGGCTATCCGTGCAGTCAATTTCGTCTTACCTTTCCCTGCCTTCTCCGACGGCAACCATTCGCTGGTTGTCAGCGCTCCACGCGATGTCCTTAATAGGCCCACCAATAGGCTGGAACTCATTCTTGAGGATATGCTCCTTGTTCACTGTATCCCAGATCCTGATCTTGCCCGAGATATCTGAAAACAATTTGGTTTACTATGAACTTTTATGCCTAGGTAGGAATTTAAAGCTGGCGATGGCTTTTTATACATAAATTGTTATTGTTTTTTCTGGTTATACTGGGAAGTGAAGTTAACAATAATTTATTACTTTTAGGCCAGCCCCTAAGACAAGTGCAATACTCAAATGTATTTAGATAAAAAATCTAAGTGTCAGGTGGGATTTCTATGATCGATAAAGATTGTGGAAATGTGACTTTTCTAAGAAAGCTGTGGTAGGTTTAGAAGAGTTTTTATGATATTAAAGTATGAATTCAGAAAAAATATCTCCCCTATGCCAAACAGTTCCACTTCACAAGTGATCCTTCCACTCTGGGAGTTTTCGTAAACTACTGTAAATTTCATACACCCACATATACCAAGATTCATAGCTTATTATAACCTCTTTTTACAGGTAGCCAAGGCGATTTCTCCACAAGTAGCGACCTCTTGAGAATCTCCGCTCATCAAGGACACTCGAGATTAACCACCCAGGGAGTGACGCAGATATACATAGAAATAATTTCTATGATAATTATCGATTTTCTCCTATAAGTTAAGTAACTGTGAAAAAGGAGTGTACACTCAAACATTTAATCAATAAATTACAGTTAATATCGATAACATTATCGATTATAAGTGTGCGATAACAACTAAATTATTTATTATCCCTTATCCTTTACGGTACGTTGATTCATCGTGTTGTTTCAGAAAATAATATATTTAAAACAACCTTATGAATTTGGATGTATGTTAATCATTCATGAAACCTAAACAGTTTTAAGAATGTTTTAATTTTAATGATATAATTTCAATCCAACCGGCAGTTCCAGCGATTAGGCCGTTAAAACAAACAAAAATCTCTAGCTTTAGCTTATTAATATAGATAAGACTTGTTCATGAGCCATGCATTTGCCTTCTCTAAATGCTGACACACTTGTAGCGTAGTATGCATGATAATGGTCATGTCTATATTTAAATTAAACATATCACCATATTTAGCAGACCGGTTAGTCTTCAATGAAGGTTGTATATTACAATTCGTTGGATCAAGAAATGAATGAATTTCATTTCACCACTGTAAGGGGCATTTATAATCTACTAGCTAGCTGTTGCCAGTGGCTCCGCCCGCGTGTGTGATAGTTTGGGTTTACATTCTGTGCGTGCCGTTGGAAAGGTTCTCTCACCGCTAAAAGGTATTGATCCATTGATAAGAAACCTTTTTATAGAAGCTTTAAGGTCAACCTGTCAACGTAATTGATGATAACGTCCTAGAACGATGCCAATTATTGTAAGTGAAATGATACTTTTTTTTTTGTTCGCGGGGGGAAACCTTTTTTCATTGCGCCCGGCCTTATGGGGATTTACAAGACAAGGGAATGTGGGATTTCCAACACACTAAAACCACACCGTTGTTCAGCATCTTCAAATTATGAAAGGGTTCTGTTACTTCTTATACGACCAAACGTCCCCTAGCTGTGCTAGGCCTGTTAAAGCACCACTCTGAGAAGACTGTAGAGGTCTTCCGGGAGCCTCGCTACGCAGGGCAACATTTATTTGTGTATTTATTTGTGCCCTGCCTCCCCACCCCACGTACGTCCCGCTGATACCTGATTTTGTGTTCTGCGCAGCGTAAAGCGGCTAGGTTCGAAGCGGCCATAAAGTTTGGCGGGAACTGTACGTCAATTTTACAGTTGGGGAAATGACAGACGTATGTATAGGTATATATTTACAGACATTAGAGCCTTCAAAGACTAAAATTTGTTTAATAGAATATTTACACTACGAGCGTTTAGCAGCTTTGCCCGCCTACTTCGTTCCCTTGATACACTAACACCCGGTATCAAAAAAGCTGATCAATTTAATCTGATCAAATCTATTGATCACAACTATTGTTACCAAATTACGAACAACCAATCACAGCGTTGTTGTTGTTGAAGATATAAGTTTTGACAGATAATTAACTAATTATTGCGTTGATTATTGTTTACAGAAACAAGGGGTTATCGGAATTAAAATTATGTTATGTGTTATTCCAGGTTTTAAACTAACTTCACTTATATCTAGTGGTAGTCCTTATGGGTTGTAAGTTATCTATTACGAAATACTGAGTATTGTAGTATCTCGATGAGTCACATTTTTTTAATAAAATATTACGTCGTTTTGCGACTTCGTTAGCGTAAGTCTTCATCAAACAATATTGACAGACTATGCTGCTCTCAATCTTAACCATGACTTTCAAATCGTTCGAAATCAGTTTAAACATTTTCGAGAGTAGCCCAACAGATAGACATACACCATTCTTCTGACGATAATAATTTTATACATAATTCTAAAAGTAACGAAAATGTGTTTAAACGTATTTAAGACTATTTGAATTATTTTGAATGGAAGTTGCGTTCTAACTGATATTGTAGATGCATAACTGTACAACTGAGAAGTTAAAGTTATAGCAAAATTAAAGATAGAAGCAAAATTGGGCCAGAAATCCTATGATTATTATTAGCTTAGATCTTAGCAAACACAACTAATACAAATCTTAGTAAACAAGCAACAGAAGTCGTGTTTAATTCTGGAGTGATCGCGGTCCCGCTGGCTTGGCGCCAATGGAAGCCATTATACGTAAAATCATTATAAATGCTTGTACATGTGTGTTGATAAGTGATGGCATACAGCCTACAGGTTATACTTTTATTGAATCATATCCCTATAACTTCGTGTGAATCTTATTAAATAAATGAACTAGTCTAAGGCCGGCCTCACACACACTGGGATTCCGTCTGAATCGTTAAGTAGCCAGCATGTCTACCCGCAATCACCGCAATGTATAACGATGCAGAGCTGGAATCCCAGTGTGTATGAGTACGGCCTAAGTTAGACCAACAAATTCACTACTTGGGTTTCAGACGGTTTAGTGGCGAATTATGAAGACCTAGGTGCGTTTGAACGCGTAGTTAACTAGCCCGTGGACTCGTCTGGATCGAAGTATACAAGTAGCTAAGTATCTATTTTCAAGTGTAATCCAGTTAGTAATTTTTGACAAAGAGCAACGAACATTAATTGGTCCATTCTAAAACGTTCGCGTTTATATTTAAATAGGATATAGGTACCTACAGCCACATGCGTCGGATAGCAAACGTCTTAACTACAGACCGTTATGATTCCATAAATTGATAGCTTTCTAGTATTTTAGTAATTAGGCGATTGAGGAAGTTTACCAGGAAAATGAGAAAGAATCGAAAAATAAAAACAATATCATTTGGAGTGTAATAAAATACGTTATAATGTGTTGCAAAACATTGAATACAAATATTAAGAATGCTTAAAACAGAATTAAGTAATAGTATAATTTCTAGCACGCTCTCGCTTTGTCTGCGGGTTTAAGTACATGTACCTACTTGCGGTTGTTACGGAATTCTAGTTTCTATGGTTAATGGTAGGTATATCTTTGCCAGTTTCCTTCATGGGTTCAGTGGTTATCTTTTATTTTAAATTTTATATCTACGTATCCACGACTATAGATTAAATAGCGTGTTGATTTAGTGAAGAAAAAAATATGATTTTATTAGATACTTAAAGATTTTGTTTTGTTTGCAAAAAGACTTTAAATCATATATTTTCTTTAGCTATAATTCAAGAAAACAGAATATTCAGTCGATTGATTGATTGTTAACTTGAAACAAAATCGGCCGGTACCATGGACCTATTTTATACGTCCATTGCCGGTACGTACAAAATACGTAACGTCTCAAACGGGATACAGACGGATAGCCCGCTAGCCGGCAGCGAGTTCCCAAATTCCGGAACGTGGAAAGTCATGCTAAGAGTTCTTTAACCTCTGTAATATTTAAAGATATTTAGTTGTTACGAAAATCTTTCCGTAACAAGTTAATGAATCGTTGCAAACTTTGGCAGTGGTTTCAAGGGCAGTACTGATTTCAGTGCTAATAATGCTTGTCATAATAACATTATTGAAGTAAGGTTTTAAATCTCTTGATGACAAGAAATTAAGAGGTCTTTAAGACATTGTGGTCCACAAATGATTCTTTGTTTATTTGTGTCACTTTAGCAAATTTCCTAGTGTAGGTGTTGTTTCTCTAATAAAACATTGGTATTATCATTTATCATGCTAATTATTATTATCAAAGCGAAATGTGTGTGTTTGTTTGTTGCATCGTCACACACAAACAGCTGGGTTAATTGTAATAAAATTAGGTAGCTGACACCCTGGATTAACATAGGCTGCTTTTTATCCCGAAAAATGTATGTTGGCAAACCGTGGGTAACACCGTGAGGCACAGGTAGTTGCAAAATACCTATTTTTGTTTAAATTGAAACCATGGAAAGAATATAGAGATAAAGCTAAAGCCAACCCATAGAAATTCATAATAATTATCTGAAGTATAAGGCATATTCGGGAATAAAAGTTTGGTAAAATTCATCCTAAGAGTAAAATGTAATATAGGAGTGTCAGTATCAAAAGTTATGAATCATTTAAATTTTATACAAAAACAATGTGATAAACATTTATATATCTATACATAGATATATTGTTTAATTGAAGGCATTTTTAATAAAAGTCAAGCGATCTTGATAATGGTTTGTTCAAGAAATTATACAAAGCGTCATTAAAATAAAAATTAGATTGCTTATTAGATCCATTCAACTAAAACATCAAATAGCTATATGCTCATTTATTTATACTAATTAAAAATCCTTGCAATAATTGTACACAAGCACTAAAATGAGGAATGGTTATTAAATTAAAGAATGAAGGAGGCCATGCCCTGCATTCTAAAAACTATACAAAAATATATATATATGAAAATGAAGCCTTATAGGCTGGCAAATATTGGAAGGACAACCCTAGATGACAAGCAATATATAAAAACTATAAAAAGGTATATCAGAGAAAAATTAAGGGATTCCCAGCAATAAGGGTTTAGTGAAATTAATTAGGAATTTAAAATTTATACACTATAATATTTATATGCACTATCATTGGTAAGAAGTTGAACAGTACTATCGAGAGTTCAATTGCATTTAAGGTGTAAGAAATAAGTAAACATAGCTACAGTTATGAGGAAAAACTAACTATAAACTACTTAAACTATAAATGCTTGATATGACATTATTTGTGAGTAATAAAATAATTCATACATAACTATTGATAAACTAGAGGAATAATGCTATCGGTACAGTGCTTGTGACAAAAAAATAAGTCTATAACACATTAGCAACAAGTTCTACATTCAAACAGTCCAATTTTTTATTATAATAATGCTAGTATTATTCTTACCTCCTGAAGAAATGTAGAAACCGCTTGGAGAGTATTTAGCGACGTTAACTTGACAAGAATGTTCCGTATATGTATCCGAGATCTCGGGGTTCTCAATATCTCGTATGATAACGGAATTGCCGTTAGTATACAGGAAGTTTTTGCCTTTCGGATCTCCGCCTAATACTAACGGAGTACCTCTCTGGGTCCTCGGCAAAGCCGCCCAAGTATACTCTGCGGACACAAAACCACACTATTATACCACTGATCACCATAACATAATACAGACAGTTTTATCATCATTAAATTTCACCCGCAAGATACTTCTACCATGCTGGCCCGTAAAAGATTCAAATTAGAACTTACTATTAGAATAAGACATTGTATTAGCACACTTCACTAACTAAACACTACTCTGATAATGCTAAAACTATTGGTCACTCAGTACTTTTAATTATTTTTAGAGAAATACAGTCAGCCGCTATACCCCATAGCCTAGCCTACCAAAAAAATGACGTATAGTATTATTTTTTTGCTATGTTGGCACTCCTGTCGCTCATTGATATTACCTTATATGGGCAGAGGAATACCGTTCCATTTTTTAGCGGATTTCAATTTGTTCGATTACGAAACCAAAAAATACTAAAATATAACGTATTTCAAATAAGTTGTTTGTTTATAGTTTCATAAGTTTGTTTGTAGCAATGCAATGTAATAAATAGTCGACTACGTGTCTATGGAATGCCGAACTTTTAAGTAACGTACCTAGCGCGCCACAATTTCAAACTTCGTTTTCGAACGAAACTATTTCTCATTCTGACTGAACAGCACTCGCTCGCATTTCTGTTTGTCAAAAATGTTACGGATGGTTTTGCTACGCCATGTGACGAAATTAGTCTAAAACATAGTTTTTTTGTGATATTTACTGGGCATTTTCGTTATTTAATTGAATGGGAACAGTGATGCTTGCGTGTAGTTCGTTATATTTTGGCGACAGATTTACTTTTGTTGCATTTTTCGGCTTCATTATTTGACACTTGTTTCCACGTGGTTCATGTCACGATTGGTCGACGTGTTAATTTTCTTGTTTTAATCTAAACTTCTTGGCCGCATTTACAAGAAGAAATGGAGTCGCTGAACATCTCTAAGCTGAATTTGTACAGCGGTAGAAGTCAGACCCACAACGGCGTTACGTTCGAAAGGAATGAGGAAAAATTCGAAACAAACGTAAGGACCATGCTGTTAAAAATCTTTGTAAAATAATTATTATTGTTTATGACAATCTTATTTAATAGGTTAGGACGCAATCAATATATCTCTAGGTTCATCAAACTGTGTGTTAGCTTTTGGTAGTAGCTTCAAACCTTCAAATTCAGATCATTTTTCATGACCAAATTAAGCTGTCAAAATTTAGATACCACACAAAAATAAATTCGTTTTGTGTTATTTTTGGAGGAATAAGTAACTCTGTTCAATAGTTTAGCCAATAGACAACATTATTGCAAAATCTGCACAAAACTTGCACCGGTGCAAAAGTGATGAAACGAAACAGCTGTTTTATGAAACTCGACCCCTTAAAAATATATTTGTAAAAAATCTAAATTTAAAGTTTTTATTATTAAATAAAAATTAAAAATGAATAAGGATTTTCAAAATTAGTATACCAGTTACTTTTAATTCATTTTAAAGTAATGTATAATATGTCTATTTGCCTTGTTGTGTTTGCCAACTGAGATATTTTTCGAACATGCTTTCTCTGAACCTAAAAAAAATTAAAATATCAACTATCTTTTAATTTTGAACATAAATTTTCGACATTAGTTATGCCAACAAATTCTGATGAAATTAATTATGAAGTGGGTTTAAACATTGAGATAGAAGATAGGCTACTTGATGTTGTGATAACCGACATAAACACAGGCAAAGCAGCAGGCGAAAGCTAAAGTAATACCTCTAATCTCTTATTCTGTATTAATAATCTCTCTAATCACCGCTAATGAGACACAATTGATTTTCTATTGAAATGTGGCAACCGGTCACCGATCGGGGACGAATAGGTTAAAAAACTCAGCCCTACTGATTTTAATTATTGGTTTTGTAGAAAATAATTTTATTGTTTTACTTCAAATTATAGCAGTTTAAATACGAAATGTGTATATTATAAAAGAACAATATTATCACATGAATATGTTTATTGGTACACACTCAAAACACCATATTTATGACTGGATGTCTTGTTTCAGTCCCTCACCGACCAAGATGAGGAGTACCACTGTGAATACAAGGAGGAAATATGGAAGAATCTTCTGGAACAGGAAGCTGATAAACCAACAATACACCTGCAGTCACCACAGGTCAGTCAGATTAACGTGATGATTGTCTTGTCCATGTCCATAGCCCCAAAAGAAAAATGCTAACTTTTGTACCAACACAATTTAATTGCAATAATCTCTTTATGCAGACGAAGTACCTAATATTTACTATATAGGAGCTGTGTACATACCCTGTATATATACCTTTGTGTTATTATTTCACATTTAATATCGAGAAATGGGAGTAAACAATTTCTTTAATATAAATCCAGTTTAAATACTCCCAGTATAAGAAATTTTATACAAATCTTAAAATTATATAATTTTTGGGCTAGGTGCTTTGTGATTATAGATGTGTTTATAAGCAAGGCTTAAGGTTCTATTAGTATAGAGTTGTCCATGTCTTTGATAGACAGATTATATTGACAGAACTTTTAAATACTCACAGTATTAAATGTTACTGCTTTATTAATTTTTTTTTTCATTATTTTCCATTATTTAATTCTCTTTAAATTGCATCGTGGTTAAGCTGTGAATACTCAAAGACCAGGGCTTGAGTAATAGCGATGTCATACCCGTGTGACAGCCAGTACGATGGTGGGTCTCATTATTTCTTCTTGTGGGAAGGGACCTTTTTCCACCAATAGGACTATTTAATTTAATCTTAAATCAAGTAAACTCCTAAACGTAAAAAGTGATTTACGGAATGTATAAACGGAAAGTGGAAATCCCTTGATCACTTATCAGCATTTAGATAGTATAAATGTTGATATAACAATGATTGATTGGAGCTTTAAGTAATTTCCAGCAAGATACCTATTAATTGATATTTCAATAGTTATCATTGAAATTACCTACAGTTAACCTTCGACATTTATTCAATTTTCCTCGTTAACCCGTTTATTTATTTTTCGTTAATCTTGCTGCGACTTGATCGTAATACAATGTAGATTTGTCTACACAATCAAACCAGTGCCTAAAAGAGGCCCTGGTTCAGTTGCCAAAATATGACCAACTCATCATTATAATATTTCTTCAATTTTATGATATTAACAAAATTCGTAAGGGACTTTAAAGAGGTAGGGTAGGTACATGTAAAAGTAAATTTAAGACACCTGGTATTTTACATAAAATTATTAGTCAACCTAGAATGTATTGCTTTTCATTATGCAATATCTAATAGATTTCCTAATATTCTTTTATTTTACTTGTGTAATGTTATACCTATTGGTCTGTCATACATAAACACTGCAAACGTATCGTAATGAATAGGTATTACGAATTAAAAGTAAGTAAGTAAACTAACACTCCGAAGTTGTGCGCATGTACCATATATGTACAGATGAGTATTTCTAGTATCCCTAAAGATGAGTATCCCTAAAATTGACCTCTGCACAGTGATCCGAAGAAACTTTCAGCTGGAATCAGCCGGCCTAGAACCGTCGGCTGTACTGTACCTACCTAATAAACCATAAAGTATTCTTTCAAAATTATTGGCCATCACATCTGCCCTTTTTACTCATTATTACGAGTTACGACATATCTGCCAGTATTTACTTTTATTTCGCTTATTATTCACACCTACAGCCTACTAGAATGCATACATTATATTATTTGTCCTTATTATAGTGAAATTGAATGTTACCTATTTCATGATTCATAACCAAAGTAATCTGTACAATCGTTCGTTATATTTCATCATACAAAACTCTACACATGACATTCACCGTAAACAACGCGACAGTGTCCCTTATTCCACACTGTTAAGGAACACTGTCGCGTAACACGTCTGACATTACTTGAATATTGCGTTTATTGCACCATATAACGGTTAGTTGCTTCCCCTATGGAAGTAGGTAGATATTTGTGTTCTCTTTATTGTAGTTATGCAGATAAATGTATTCAAAGACATTCAAAAGGAGTTTGTACTGTATAAATCAAAGTACTGGGTACAGCTGCGTATAACAAAGAGTAATATTAAGGCACCTACTGCTACAAAGGGACAGATTTGTTAAAAAAAGTTCTTTTCTTATTTCAAAATATCAGGTAGAGGACAAGGACTTGTAAACCTTTGGTTGTATTGATTTAGGAAAAATGTTTTTTTTTTGTTTATTGTTCATCTTTAAATGGGATACAGGGTAGTCACCATTACAGGAAATGTTTTTGTAACTTTATATTGTCTACTACATAATTGGCACTATTGTTCTCCTTAGGTTAAACATTTCTAGATTTGAATATTTGTGAAAGATGTTTATGAATTTAGTCTACCTGCTAGAATGTTCATCGTGTTGTCGTTAAAAGTACTTCTTTAACACTCGAAAAGCCGGAAACGAAATTATAACTTTTTTTTTTTTTTAAAACGACGCCCGCTAAGGAATTTAATCCTTGTGTCGCGGGGGTTTCACAAACATTCAAATCACATGCACAAAGAACACCCAGACTCGGAACAAGCATTTGTGGATCACACAAATGCTTGTCCCATGCGGGGATCGAACCCGCAGCACGTCGCGCACAGTGGTAATTAGCGTGGTGACCTATACCACTCGGCTATTACCCTAGTTTTTTGTCCTGTACCTATTTATTTCGCCCGTGATGTGCAAACTATTAGGATTTTAGTGAAGAAACATTACATTAATAAAATTTCATAAAAAATTATAAGAGAATTGAGGTAACAGGTAACCTACTTAAAAACCGGCCAAGTGCAAGTCGGACTCGCGCACCAAGGGTTCCGTACAAACCTTAGGTTAAAATTATTATAAATAACTAATATAAAATCTGATTGAAAATTTACTGTTTTAGCAATTTTTCTTTATCTGTGCTATAACTTGTTGCTTCGTATCAAATTTCAAGATTCTAACTTCACGGGAAGTACCCTGTTGGTTTTGTATCCTTTGTGAGTGTCGAAAATTTGCGGCATAAACGGCTGTATTAGAGTTGCGCAAAACATATCACTGAAAAGAAAAGAGAGATATATATCTTTTCGATCTGAGATATATATCTCTCTTTTATATCTCGCTCAGAGCGAGATAGATCGGAGTAACTGATCGTAACGAGCTATTCATCAAACTGAACCGTTCTATTGATAGAGCCTAAAGAGTTTGCCGTGAGCCAGCCGGTGATTTCAAGAATGATCTAGACATTATTTCCCTTCAGGCTTAGAAAAAATAACTACATTATTTTTAAAATCTAAGTCGAACGAGAATTGCGTAACGCAACCTATGTTGTGCTTTATTGTCTAACATTAACGTACAATTTCTTTTGTTACTCCTTCGCTCTCGGCTCGGCCGGCACGTCATGCGCGATCTAACTAAACATAACGTCGACTATCTCTCTCTTTCCCTCCCTTTCCTTATGCATCTTTTTTTTCATATATTCTGCAACGCATCCAAAATGAATCTTGTACTTGGATATAAAGCACAGAGTATATTGAATATTATGATATAAAGATATATTTATGGAGCTGGCGAGCGAGAGATATGCTCGCTCTTTTGGCAAGATATATATCATTCATATCATTCGCTCGCGAGCGACACAAGTCTAGGCTGTATCTATTGATTGCGTTGGCTTAGAAGTTTCATTTTTTCTCTGCTCCAAGGGACAGTTAGTAGACCTAAGGTCTGTTCATCTATACTTGTCACAAATAGTAAACAAACCGACGTCAATTACAAATCACGATTTTTCTCAAAAATCACACAATGTATGTTACCACAATTAGTTTACAATTCTGAATAGATCACACAAAGTTTCCCATCACTAATTTTATTGACATTCCTTACATACGCCATATTTGTTTACATGTTTGGACAAGTATAGATGAACAGACTATAAGTATTGATATAAATTTCAGCTTCATACCTCCACGCTTTCCTGAGAAAAAGGGTCTTGAAAGACGGACGGACAACAAAGTGATCCTATATGGGTCCCGTTTTTTTCATTTGAGGTACGGAACCCTAAAAATCGTTGAACAGTGAACCATAGTTTATTGACCTCATACCTAGTGCTCTAAATGATATCATGATAGGACAAAAAGTTAATTAGGGTATCTACCTACCTATCCTACCTTTGGAATATCGCAGTAAAATATAATGCATTCTCGTCTAGACTCTGTAAAGGTTCAAGTTAGTCCGCCTATCCGCAGGTGGGGGATGTCTATGAGTTTCTAGCATGTGTACCGTACTGTACCGTGTCTATACGACTATAAAAAAAAAACACAGCACAGTCAAAATTATCATTATGATAATTTTGTGTGTGTCGAGTTATCGTCTGTATGTTATATTTATCCAATTACTTGACTCGCTAAGAACAAATGCTCTTTCGAAACGTAAGTGACAGTTGTGCGGTTTTAAAATGTCACTCCTATGGCGAAGAACCGGCAAGAAACTTCATAGGTTACTTTACAATAGTGATCAATAGTGATCTAAATCAATTCCATTCAAATCCCATTATAGGGTTTGATATTCATTTATGTCTAAATAAGGATTTTACTTAAAAAAAAAAACAATCAGTTGACCAATTCTCAGGTTGAACACTGACAGACACGAAAAAACGTGCAATTATAATGGTTTAATGAACTTACAGACATTTAAGGGTCAGCGTCCTTGCTCGGGACAATAAACTCAATTCTCAAGTTCATAAGGTACGATATTGATCGAGTACCGTTATTTGCGCAGTTTCTAACACGCGCGGTTTGTCTCATTTATTTTTTGTGTTGATGACGTATGGGAGGAAAATTCATTCATACATTTATAACAATATTATAGTTGTTATGTTAATACATGTTGGGAACCGCTCATAAATTAAGTCAAGTCCATATGTTTCGAATATAGTCAGTCGTGAAACCCTTTTAATTTTTATTTATTTATTTATTTATAGTTAATTAAAACGGCACAGGTCCAATTACATTAATTAACATAGAATTATAAAATTAAAAATAAAATAAGCATTCAAATAACATACAATACAAAAATTAAATTTTAAGATAATATACAATTCGTGGATAAAATTATTAATAATTAATTATTTGAGTAAATTTATGTTTAAATGGTAAAATGAATTTAAAACTTCACCAACTAGCAAAAACTAATATGTAACAGTGGACACCCTCGTATATTGTCTCTCACAGAACACCAGACAAGCATGCCTTATTTTCTTCCATTCATCAGCAATTTGATTACGCAAAAGGTGGATTATAATTCAATATCTTACCTGTTCCTTGCATAGGTACTTAGCAACTAGCATAGCGTTAAAATGGCATATTACAACCACACATGTTTAAAATGATACATGGAGATCGTAGTATTGCGAAATAATTTACTGGCTAAGCAAAACTATATCTTCTATTTAATGTTTGCAATAAAAAAACTCGAAATCACACCTTTTTTTAATTATATTTCGTTTATGACTGGTTTTTTTGCTGCTTGTTGTTTCAAATTACGATTTCGACGCCATTCCTTTTAAACCATGATCTATGATCACGGTAGACTGACTGAATCCACTTTGCAGAAAAAATCGTAAAATTTCTTTTTTCATCATAATTTTATTGAAATAAAACTAGTTACTTTTTAATCGGATTCTATCGCGGTTTATTTTTATTTTAGTTCGTCATTTTAGCGATGAATTACTAATTAACCACTATTGGGTATACTCCTTTTTCTGCCATTTTAGTCTGATTCGCGCTTCCCTCATCCAGGTGGTACCTGTCAATTTAGTTTGCCAACGTAACCAACATTCTTTTCTGTCGTCCCGGACTCCTGCGTCCTGTGTCTGGCCACCATTCGCTCAGTACGACTGAATGGTGAATGGTTATTAAGATATTTTGATTTCAATCAGTCATGTCTTAAATCATTGAAATGAAATTATCCATTTCAGTTGGAGTTCCGTGGCTCGTTAGTGCAGCAACTTCGCGACGTGACTAAGAAGTTGGGCCTCAGTATCGCCACGCTACACTCTGCGGTTGCTCAGCTAGATTTGTTTATGGACTCGCATAGACTGAGGGCGGATCGACTGACACATGTAGCACTCGCCTGCTTGAGTTTAGCAGGTAAGTTTTAATGATGGTATTTAGTGAAAGTCGGTGTCTGGAAACCATTCTTACTATTGGATACTGTATTATGAGTAATACAGTATCCCATAGTAAGTGCGAGCTATCACCACAACCAATTATACCTCAGTATTGGTTGTGGTGATCGCTCGCAGTCTGGAAGCCAACCTCAACATATTTTTTTATATTTTTCTTAACATGTGCCATGTCTTAAATGTTTTATCTTGTAATTATTAGTATTTAGGGATAAATGGAAGAAATCTAATTAAAAAAAATAATAACCTATAAAAATCTTTTCACAGCAAAAAGTGAAGAAAAGTTCAGTCGAGCGCCAACACTGAAGACTCTATCCAAGATAAGTGGGGTCCAACTTTGCGGGAAGACATTTAGGCAGCTCGAGTGGATGGTTGGCCAACATGTGCGATGGAGGTTGTTGGCGCCAACACCTGTGACTTATGCGGCACTGTTGGCCCAATATGTGGTGACTGACAGCGACCTGACCACGCGGCATCCGAAGTTCGTAAGGAGGTTTAAGAGGGATGGCGCTAAACTACTCGAGGCTTATCTGGATTTGACACTGTCTGGTAAGTTTGTTTGTTATATGAATTAAAGCCAGAACTACTTATGAAGAGTACTACAACAAGACTCATATGCATAATATAACTATGTAGATTTGTACAACAGCGTTTTCGTGGACAGCTGAGCTCTGTATAAATATGAAATATTTTTAGATGCTTTAGTTATTCAAGCTCAGTTTTCAGAGTTCAGTGAAACAAGCCTCAAACGGCGATCGAATAGGTCATATGTATGGAAGTGGCAAGTCAGTCAAATGTTTTATCGAAAAGAAATGTCATTCTCTGTAGCAATAGTAGAAGTGTCACTTTTCTGTGGAAGCTGGTATTTTTACCCGCGATAGATAAGTATATAAATAGTTAATTACATAGTTTAAAAAAATACATGTTTTTAATAAATTTTATACTCAGTGCATCTACGACTTTCCTGTCTCTGCATCACCTTAAAGTCGACTGCTAGAGAATGCCTTCTGACATTAAGTCCGCCTATGTACCTAACAGTGGATGAAGTATTAAATATATTAATAAATAAGTCAATAATGGCAATTTTGAACGATAACGATGATAGAGTTTAACGTATTTTGTGTTACAGACGTGCGGCTGAAGGTGGTGGAGTGCGTGGATGTTGGATGTGCGTGCGTGGCGTGCGCTCGCGCCGAGCTGGGCCTGGCGGCGTGGCCCGCCTGGCTCGCGCAGCGTGCGGGCCGGCAGCCGGCCGCTGTGGCCCCGCTCGCACGCCTGCTGCAGAGGTACAGGCTCTTGAACTAACTCGAAAGCACTTTAAATACGGAGAAAGCAAGTTATGCTCAAAAAGAAACATTCTTATATTTTTGAAACTAAATAAAACTGCAATAATTCGTTTTTGACGTTACGGAATCGTAAAGTGTGGTGTGGCATCAATTGATAGAGCCAATTATTACGATCAAATGTCTCAAACTAACATGATAAATTAAAAGGAAAACAATGAAATCGGAACTTAGTGAAAGAATTGTTTTTATTTGTGCTAGGTTCTTAACATAATTAAGAAGAAAAACATAATTTGTATATTCAAAACAAAAAAAACATACTTAAGCACATGCACTGTAATAACTTTACAATTACCTATTGGCCAGTTTCTGTTTTGAAAATTCCACCTTTACAATTTCTCAAACTGCACTTAGGCCGCAATATTAGCTAAGCAATCACACACGCTGTCACACAATTGGTTGATCAGAGTTCGAGACGTTATTAAGTTGAAATTGTCAATTCAGAAACCGGCTGTAAATTGATATTATGATGACAAAAGGCCGAAAAGACGCTCTAAGAGCAATAAGGTCGATATCCCTTTGGTTGATGTCCCTCTATGGTTATAACAACGAAGCGAATACCTGAACTTTACCATACTCTACATGAAAAAATACCGATATAATGCTAGATTATACATATTTTTTTTGTCTTACAGAATGATGCAAATTCTGAAGTCTCGTGATTCATCAGCGGAGTCGGAAGTAGATCAAGGGTACAGCAGTGCACGTACTTCACCTAACCAGACCCCCAGCACGTCACCAAGTTTCCACGTTGAACGACGGCCAGACGGCAACTACACTGTACTAGATCTAGAAGATTCCACCACACAAAGTACTCAAGAGTACTCGCTACCAACAGCTGTAGACATGACCCTACAACGGGTCAATACGGCCACAGACTACAGGTACTGCCGGTCTCGCAGACTCGTCGACGCTAGCTTAGACGTCCAACCCTCCACATCCATGGCTGTGAAACGTGGCATAGATTCCAATGTCGATATCGATAGGAAAAGGTACAGACTCGCCTCACAAATGTCGCAGGTCCTTCTATGATCACGTCTAGTCTTTATTTAACTCTGTATTCAACGACACGCGTTCTGTTATATAACATTCTCGTTATGTTATACAGACCTTCTTTGTGTTATTTATTTTGTTATTTATTTTTCAGTTAATAAACAATTTGTATACATTCTCGTTATCGGTGTTAGTAGAATATTATGTAACAAAATGTACGTGTTCTGTAAACGTTGAATACAAGATTGATTGCGAATACTTTTCATTGTCAACTTTAAATCTTTACATTGTTCGTTATAACACTTAAACTATTTGTTCACGTTTACGATCGGAAGTATTTGCGGTTAATTTTTAGGTTAGTTTCATATTCCAAAATATCTAAACTAATTTAATAAAGCTAAAGAGTTTTTGTTTAAAAGCGCTAGTCTGTAAAACTACCAGTAGGAATTAAAAAAATCTTTTTGCATTTGATAGCCCAATTCTCGAGAAAGGTTAGTCTATTTATCATTACGATACTTGCCTTTGTAAAAAGGTGAGTGAAACCGATGGGCACGGCTAGTGTTAAAACTTAGCTCAAGCTCTTATGCTTTAAACTCATTGCAAGTGGAGAAAATGTTAATTTATTATTGCAACAAATACATACAATATGATTCACGCTAATTCAAACATTTTTAGAAAAAAAAAAACGTCATTTTTTTATTGCGAATATCTGCAAATCAAATGAAGTATCAAATTTAATCCACTTGCAACGAAATATATTATCAAATAGCAATAATAATTGGGAAGTTTAGTAACTACGCTTAATTAATTAAGTTGAGATAGGGTTGTTAGACGATGAACTTTAGGAGGAGCCACAGTGCTCCATATCACTGATTAATGTCCCGTTACTATATTAAATGGATCACTACATCTTATTTATGCTATAGTTGGCAAATTCGTAAGCGATGATCCGTGTTCTGCGGGCGATGGGACAGCTGAGGTAGCGGGGGTGGTAACACGTAAACAATTACTTCATTCGACACATTCAGAAGTCATCATCGGGTAGTAACGAACCCCGCAACTCGCGCGAATCATGAGGTCTCACGAATGAATTTTTCAGGCTATATTGAGAGCCGTAACAACTAACTTAACTACTTTAAGGATTGTTTCCATGCGGAGGAATGTCTGAATATACTATATTCAGACATCCCTCCTCATGATTCTATGAGCTCGTGAGGGCACTGTTTGGACCAAAACTAGTTGGGAATTACAGATAACCGGGCCTAGATTCAGACGCTCAGCGTTTAAACAATTATTATGTCTTTAAAGAGTTTCTCGCTATCTATACATCATAATTTATGATGAACTCATATTACTAACTTTTATTTCATTCAACCGTTTATCGTAATTTATCAAGCTTTTTCTTATAGCAACACCTAACCTACGGCTCGTAGTCAATTCTACCAATTGTGAGCAAGAAAATATCTCCACTTGAATATAGAAACGGTAAAAAATCAGACTGCTCTTAATATTATCTCAAGAAAAACTTCTCAATTATGCCTTTCAATTAGCAATTGTTAGTGACAAATTGTCGAATGATCATCAAATCTCGAATTACCAACGCGATGATAATTATGTCGGTTAGCATTTAATAGTGATATCGACTAAGCTTATAAAGTTTATCGAAAGTGGTTGACGTAACATGTTAGTTGTAACTTAAATTAGCGATTTGACCGTTTTATTTTTCTACCCACAAATTTTTGAAGGCTCTAGGGAATTATCCGATCCGAATAAAATTCCCCCTCTCAAACTTTCATTAATCATTCAGAAAATCATATGATAGTAACACTTACTAAAAACCTAAAAAAATGTTACATATTATGTCAACCTAAGTGACTGACTGCCTTAATATTATAATGACGTATTTCACTAAGTACGACGCGATTGCCAGAATCGATTTCGACGAACACGTTTCCTTAATTTATTATTAGGACTATGTTGTATTTTATTCAGGTGAAATTGTATTTATAAAGGGCAAAACTTACTGTATCTAATGAATTCTTAAACATTTATATTCTATCTTCTTATTAAGGCTATGTCAATGTTTATTATGTTGTTTATTAAAGTTGTTGGGCAAGTAACTTGCACAGAAGTTAGTTTCCAGACCTCTTTGGTGGCCCTTGCGTGGTTTCGAGGAGGGTTAGGTTTGCGACAGACTAATATTTAGCCTACATCCCGCTTGCGTTGCTAACAAGGCGAATTTCAGTCAAGTTGTATTCATCTGCTTAGCCTTTTCCCAAGCTATGTTGGGGTTAGCCATTCTCTCTTACCAGACTTAGCTGTCAAGTTACATGCCCACAAAAATACATGTAATAAATTAAATTCAGAAAATCTATATGTCCTTTACACATAATTTCACCATAGTTTAACAAGCTAGTATATTTTTCTACATTATGTATCTGAAATAGCAATTAATGAATTATGCCAATTTCTTTTTAATGCGAGTCATATAAGATAAATTATTTTGCTGTTTTGGGTTTAGAGTGGTTGTGATTACGTACATTTTAAATTATCGTATGTTATGATGTTGTTTGTGCTTATAAATGTTACTGTGTATGTCACGGGCTTTCCTTTAAATATGGCGACATTAGGACACGCTAAGTAGCGTGCTTCTGTAACCTTGTTAAAAATTTAAAACTAAGTTGCCTGGTTACATTTTTTACGTGCCAAGCAGCGCCAATATAATTATATCAGCCATGTAATATTTGAATTAAGAACGTGACGTAGGTATAGTTAATATTTATAGTGCAGAATTATTGTGGAATAGAATCTTGTTTTAATCGTTTTTATTGCTCATTTATAGTTCACTGTTTAAGTTATTTTTTACTACTTTTTATTAAAAATGTATAAGATTCCGTTCCATGTTCATATTGTGTTATCGTGTAATATTTTTCGAGTGAGCATGTGATGTAAGACGAATTAATTGACTATTAAATATTGACAAAGTAGGCATGTTTAAGTACTTATTTAATCTGTCAATGTAGTTAATTAACACATCACTTAGCTCGCCATTAACTCTTCATGCTAATTATAATCTTGGTTCCTTGTATTAAGGCGTTTAATAATCGTTAGTAAAAAAGAAAAGCGGAAATAAAAAGCCATTGTGACATTTTGTTTAGTTTTGAATTTTACTGTATTTTAAATCAGATCAGATGTTAATTAAATTAAGGAATAACTATTCTTACTTGTAATGTTGCTCACACTGATTTTTGTAGAAGTAGGAAGATTTGAACTATAAAAATAAACATGAAAAACTAGTTAGAACGTTACATACACTTCTAAGATACACTTTGGGGAGAACATCAAAATTTATATTTTGTTTCAAGAAGGTTTCGAAACTTATTACGAAGGTCGTTTAAGAATACACAACTTCCTACCGACCATACTATTTAATATACTTAATGCTATGTTAATTATGTGTCGTCTTTTTCATTTTAAATATGAAACTAATTAGATAGAGAGAGACGGAACATAGTGACACTAGTTTATCCTGAAATGGTAAAAGCCGTTATTATACTCAATCCATAAATATTTGTCGCTCGTTGATACTCAGGGCCTAAAGAGTTACCAAATCTTTTTTTGAGGATATTGTTTAAGTATACCTACGGTTCGTGTATTATTTAAATTTAATCAATGTATTTGTTATTAATAACTTATATAATAATGTAACATCTGTAGCAAAAATATTTATTAGTAAACAGTGCTTCCTAAATCATACTGCCTTACAATCAGTTTGACCGCATTATCATACGTAAGGGAATGAGGGATGTAACTATATTTTCGTAATGAACCGATTTTTAATAGTCTTGTTGTTTATAAATGTCATGTTTCGTATGTTCCTATGTATTATCGTTAAACTTACAATAAACAAGAATTAATATACCAGTAAAAATGGTGAATTTGCTTTATATTATAGAAAATAATTACATTGCGTGTTTACCATCGAGCGAATAATGATGAAGCCCATAATGTACTTACCAAAAATTACCGAGTTCGCAGTGTAAATTAACTAGTACACAAATATATAGCAATAAAAGCTTCAAATTGTTTAAATTATAAGTACATAATGTTAACGGTGTAGTAAATGGATGATTGTTCGAAGACTGAAGGTTTAGCATACATTGGCATTGGACTGAATCGAAGATGAAAATTATTTTGTACCTCTAAAAACTTAAGATAAAGACACATTTAAAACCTTGAATAAATATTTTACTTCTTTACGATTTGTTTTAATTTCCCATCATATTTGGAATTTAGACTGTAAGTGATGCCTAATAAATTAACAAAACTCTAGGGTTCACGCGGTGCCCTATTGCTGTCAATAAGCACTACCTACGTACTATCACTGACGCGTTTTCGTTGCCTTGACCTTTTTTTCAATCAGTTTTTACAGCAAAAGTGATGTGACTACACAGGCATCTTCAAAGCTATGCAGGTTACCATCGATCGCCTTATTATTTGTTAACATTTAAAATGTCTCGTGTCTAAATATTATTCATTATCCTGTAAAGCAAGGAAATTTGGTAAATGGAAAAGTTCTTTACGAAATACTTAAACGCTCACAGAGGTCGTTGAGCATGTACGGAACCCCTCGTACGCGAGTCCGACCCACATGTACCTAACTCTGCGAGTGAGTCCGACTCGCACTTGGCACTTTTTAACTCCCATTACACCCTCAAAATTAATATTTGATGTTAAAAAAAATGAAATCTATGGGTGTGCAAATTAAAAAGAAAACGCTTTTTATTTTTTTATTTTATCTCATTGCCATTCTCGTATGTAATTGATAATATTAAACTCTTAACGTAAAGAGATATTAAAATAAGATTTCGGTAGCTACTGTATATTTACACAGATATTTTATTTACACCGTCGAAAATATAATTTTGTGCTCTTATAAATATGCTGACTAAGCTAGTCGGTAGACCGACGTGTCATCGGGGGAGAGAGTTGGCAAACGCGGGGGGCGGCGTGGAGGACGTCGGCGACGGCGAGGCTTGCACTCACAGTGCAACGCGCACAGCCCGATGCCCGCGCAACCGGACAGGAACAGAGGCACTGCCAGGGTCCGTGTTACAGTCGCCACTTGTTCGCCTCGAGACCACCGCGGCACCACCACAGACGTATCAGCTCTTGACCAAAAACAAGGATACTTCGCACCCACATATCCGTAGCTCGTTGTAAAGTTTTCACAGTCGACCGATGGTGGGTAGCCACATCCTTTTATATTCACAAACAATACTGCGGGTCGCCAATCCTCAGAGTGAGATTTATACTTTACGTGTAGCTGCGTGCATTTGTAAGCGTCACTGGTACATCCTTCTCTGCATGATGCCCAAGTACAGTTGTCCAAGCCAAGTCGATCGTCACGTCTCTCAGTGACGCACTCTGCAGGTACTGGGTCGAAGTCTGCTGCCAAAGCACTCAAAGCTGGATCAGCGTACAATGGGACAAGGAAGAGCAGAGCGGATCCGCCTCCTCCTAGTAATGTTGCTAAGATTACGGTTATATATCGCGTTAGTTTAGCACGAGTTTCTCCTCTGCGGCGGGATGGCCGTACGACCAAACGTTCCGAACTTCCACCCCTCATTTTCTAAGCACTGCGTCAACCCATGCTGTAATAAAAACCTTGCCCCATTTCTATAAATCAAATACGCATGCGCTCAAGTAAAACATGCGCGTCTCGAACAACTAGATAAAGCTGGATTATGATTAATCTATTAGATTTATACCACTTTTATAGACTAAATTCCTTTTTTATAAAGTTTATGTTGACGCTAAGTTTTTAAATAACTTAAATCAGTAGGTACCTACTCTGATTTTTTCATATTAATGTTGAGTAGATTGCTGTTGATTTAAAAATGTGTATGATAGACGAGAGAAGGAAAAAAATAGTATTTTATGTGTTCACTGTTCAGCAACAGGGGGAAAGGGAATTGTTAGTAATACTTTATGTCAAACTGTTCTTGAACTGTTTTTAGTAATGAACATCACTAGTTAATCGATAAACGTGTTTTGTGCTGCACTGCCAAGCATTCCATAATTCCATCCAAGTTCCAAAATGGCCGCTGATTGATGTCGGATTGTCGGAACGAAACTAAACAAACAGTGTCAAGTCAAACTCAAACGCCTGATCGCACGTTGTTTGTAATAAATTGTGGTTGGCAAATTGTAACAAAATAAGTTCACCTTTAGGTATGTCCGTCCCGTTATTCAGATTATTCGTTAATACGTTGAGACAGAATTTGCCGAGACATCCCATTCGATCAGGTAAAAATTAATTAACACGGGGAATTCCAGTATTTTGTCTATTAAAACACAATGTGCTTACGTAAAGATTAATTTTATGTTAAGTGGTACCTGTTGTCTTGTTATGTGTTTAAATTTCGATAGTTATTATCAGTTGTTATATATGTTTGTTGCTGTCTTTTCTCAAAGAGGTGTGATCTATATATTATATTTTCTTGTGAAGCCCGGTGTTATTTGTACACCGTAGTTTCCAAACAAACTCATGGGTATATTTTATAAGTAAACATACTCGTTACGTAAATAGTAATTACAAGTGGTTTGGTTACAAATATTACAATTTTACAATTAATAATAATAACTTTTTACTTTGAGGTTAGCTCAGTTAAACTATAATATATATTTTTACAGAAACAGGCGAAATATATAATAATTTTAATGAACGTTCAATTCATTTTTAATTAAACTTAATCATAAGTAGAAGTTCTGATTATAACCTATACCTGATAGCCTAACCTATTCAAAAAACTTTGTAAATACCAATCTCACATTAATTATGTATAATGTCAAAATGTGTTTCTGGGACTGGTCGTGGGACAATAAAAATTATCATCATAGGGAAGTGGTTTTGGCTTTTATCTTATAATGCTAATCTTTGCATTGCTACAACACAGATCTTGACAGCATAATGTAACTGACCAATGGTCGTTTTTGTTAAGAAATTAAATAAATAAATAAATTGAGCTAGTGGCTTTGAAAATTCTCCTATTTCTTAAGTGATGTGCCTGGTAATGACATTAGTGATTCTTTAATTGAGTGATGATGAGTATTATACAGCCTCTTATGCTTTACCCACTGCAAGCGAAAGGCTTCATTTATAGAATCAGAGCACATTTACTCATTTGTAGGTTTACTAATATGATATTATATGGCTATATATCTACATAAAGTAGCCTACTTTATGTAGATATACAGCCATACAATTTAGTAAGCTTGTATATAATATTTCTTGACGGGCCTGTTAGTCTAGTGGTTAGTGACCCTGACTGCTAAGCCGGAGGTCGTGGGTTCGATTCCCACCCAGGACAAATCTTTGTGTGATGAGCACGATCATTTGTTCTGTGTCTGGGTGTTATTTATCTATAATATGTATGTATTTAGAAATATATAAGTATGTTTATCAGTTGTCTGGTTACCATAGTACAGGCTCTGCCTAGTTTGGGATCAGATGACCGTGTGTGAGATTGTCCCAAGATATTTATTTATTATTTATTATTATTATATTTTCCCTTGTTTTGAAAGGTTTATTGTATAGTTACAATAAAAAATCTATTAGCTATTCTAGCTATGCGAAATCCTCTCACTCCATTTTCAATCATATCTGACCAGGGGAAAGTTTGTTTTAAATTTCAACCAGGTTTGTCAAAAATTTTAGGACGAAATCAATTTCCATAGTCATACACAAATATGCACCAGTACCATAGATGATATGGCAGTGAGGCCCCATATTTATAACATTCCTTTTTTCTTCAATTATATAAGTAACCATTAATTACTAAGTTCTTCAGTGAAGTTGTCGAAAGTAATTGGTTAAATCTCATATAATCATTTATTACAGCTTTACAACTAAGGAAGCTATCAGTCATGGAAGTAGCCGCTGTAGAAAAAAAAGAGTCTGAGGAACTGCCAAAAGATATACAGAATATAGTACCCAACAAAAATTTAACAAGATTCAAGAAACGTTTTATGAAGCGACAATGGCAGGAAACAGATGCTAACAGAAATGAGAATGATGATTCAAAGCAAAGAAAAGTTGATAAACCTGTAGAACGGATTAAGAGAAAGAAAATGGCTCTACTGCTGGGGTACTGCGGTGTTGATTATTATGGCATGCAACGGTAAGTAACAATTATTTTTAAATATGTATTAAAATACTGATCAAACATTAATCTTCAATTCACTTTGATAGAGAACAGACTATTTTCCGAATCTAAAAAAACTCGTTTGTATACAGAAATCCTGGAGTAAGGACTATAGAAGAAGACCTACTTAGAGCGTTAATGGAAGCTAAATATATAACGGAAGATGACTTCAATAATCAACAGAATGCACAGTTTCAGAGAAGCTCCCGTACTGACAAGGGTGTGTCTGCTGCCAGACAGGTTGTGTCGCTTAAGCTACGTTAGTATCATTCATATTATTAACACGAATATTTATGTTCAATGAGAATAAGCCTTGTTTCCTTCTCTTAGAATAATGATTAACATAACTTTGGGAACCATTGAAAACTGGGCGAGACATCATAATTATGTTATGTAATAAAGTCCCCTCATTTGTCAGAATAACATTAAAAACAAAAAATACCAAATAGGTTATCATATACTTTGTTCTAATCAAAGGAAAATCTTATGTAGAAGCTGGAGATAAACTAATGCTAAACTAAAATTGTTTAAGTCCACCACCAGTAATTATAAAATTGGGATTAAACATTTACAGTATCATTATCCCCACAGCAGGCCCAAATTAAACTATACTTGCTTGCACAATCATATCCATATTATTTTTATGTATTATATTATTTTATTATATGTTAACAATGTTACTTTGCCTGTAAAATATTTGCACTAGGGAATGGGCTTTTATTTCAATGCCCGCAACTACATACTTGAGACCATATATGCTTTTTTGCTTTAGCACAATTTTTTACTTAAAATGGCAGTTTCCTACTGTGGGCCTAGACATTAATTTCCTGCGTGTGTAAATTTTTTCGTTTAATGATACACTTGGTGTGTCGTATTATTAAAAATGAATGACATAAACTGTGAATGAATAATGCAAACTCTAAATTTTACATATAATTTTTATGTCAGTGAAATCAAAAGAACCAACTTTTCGGGATATTTTTTTTCGGACTTATGTTCAACATTTTGTTAACAGCACTTCAAGTTGATGTAGGAGAAATAAACAAAAGACTGCCAGAATGCATCAAAGTATTTGGTATAAAGAGGGTTACAAACCGGTTCAACTCAAAATCGAAGTGTAATGCACGCACATACAGTTATACCCTTCCTACATATGTGTTGGAGCCCAGTCTAGTCAGTGATGAAGAGAGAAAGCAATATAGAATTACAGAAGAAAAACAAGAACAAATCAAAAAGGTTCTAGAAGTTTATAAAGGGACAAAAAGTTACCATAATTTTACAGAAAAAAAGTGAGTTACTTCATACATTGTTTTCATTGATTGAGAAAAAATATATACAGGGTGTCCCAAAACTCAACGATAATCTGAGACCGGATGAAAGGCCAAGTTATACCAGTACTGGGAAAAATAAAAAAAAAAATCCATATCACTCAGTTCAGCGATAAAATACATTTATAAAAAAAAGTTGAATTTCGACACCTTTGGTCGCATTTTCAAGTCCTGTGGTCACCAATGTCGCATTTTCGCTGTGATTTTTTTAATTTCGTGATCTTCATTAACGATGCTATTAATCGCAACTACAAATTAATGCAAAAACATTGTTAATTTAATAAAATGAGTTAAGTTTTAGTGAGTCATGGTTCACAAAAATATTGTTAGTTAACTTTGAGACTTAATTTTGAAGAAAATATGTACTACACTACCCTTGGCAAGTTATTTCAAAAGATGGCGCATTTAATCAAGATTTAAAAATGGTGCAACACTTGCCACTTTTCTTGCCATTAAAAATTGTATTTCTTATTTATTTCAAATTGAGCGTATTTCAAAAATAATTATTGATATGTTTTTGTATTAACAGATCGGGGTCTCGAGTGTGTGTAATGAACAAAAGTGATAGAATGAGATAGATATTGACGCTGGCAGTCTGTCTCACTCTAGAGTGAGACAGATTGACATTCGACTTTTAGGATGAGCGAGACGGATAGTGACGCTTGAGGGGGTTCGTCCGTTCACAACATTTAGTACGCATCGTTTCTTCGTCTACTACGCATCTCTCGTATTCGTGTAACTATCGTACTAACGACTTTGGCTTGTGATACTTTGGACTCGGTACTGCATTCGTACTGACGACATTGGCTTTGCTTTTCTGGAATTTGTGCTGTGAAAATAGTGTGTGAACAACATGCCGGATCTGTACACAGCAGAAGAATATGCAAATATGCATCTTATCTACGGTAAATGCCGTTGTAATGCCTCTGCTGCAGCCAGATTGTATCGCGAGAGATACCCAAATGTGCAGCGTCACCCAGATTATCGTGTATTTCAAAATGTGCATGCGTCATACTCGGAAGGACGATTGCCCAGTGTTCGTACGTCCGGTGGAAGACCGCATAGAGACTACGACGATATAGTTTTGAATGAAATTGTTGTCGTCAGTACGAATGCAGTACCGAGTCCAAAGTATCACAAGCCAAAGTCGTTAGTACGATAGTTACACGAATACGAGAGATGCGTAGTAGACGAAGAAACGATGCGTACTAAATGTTGTGAACGGACGAACCCCCTCAAGCGTCACTATCCGTCTCGCTCATCCTAAAAGTCGAATGTCAATCTGTCTCACTCTAGAGTGAGACAGACTGCCAGCGTCAATATCTATCTCATTCTATCACTTTTGTTCATTACACACACTCGAGACCCCGATCTGTTAATACAAAAACATATCAATAATTATTTTTGAAATACGCTCAATTTGAAATAAATAAGAAATACAATTTTTAATGGCAAGAAAAGTGGCAAGTGTTGCACCATTTTTAAATCTTGATTAAATGCGCCATCTTTTGAAATAACTTGCCAAGGGTAGTGTAGTACATATTTTCTTCAAAATTAAGTCTCAAAGTTAACTAACAATATTTTTGTGAACCATGACTCACTAAAACTTAACTCATTTTATTAAATTAACAATGTTTTTGCATTAATTTGTAGTTGCGATTAATAGCATCGTTAATGAAGATCACGAAATTAAAAAAATCACAGCGAAAATGCGACATTGGTGACCACAGGACTTGAAAATGCGACCAAAGGTGTCGAAATTCAACTTTTTTTTATAAATGTATTTTATCGCTGAACTGAGTGATATGGATTTTTTTTTTATTTTTCCCAGAACTGGTATACCTTGGCCTTTCATCCAGTCTCAGATTATCGTTGAGTTTTGGGACACCCTGTATATACATATTATAATTTATGAAGTTAATATTAATTTGTGTAATTGTTTGTTTCAGGCATTTTCAAGATCCTTCAGCCTTGAGATATATTATGGGTTTCACTTTAGACAGAATTTTTGTTGAATCTGATATGGAGTTTGCAGTACTACTAGTGAAGGTAAAATTTAACTGAGTAAAATAATTATATCATTTCAACAAAATTATTTTAAAGAAAAACTTTTATAATCCCTTGTTGTTATGGTAATGACATATTGCTATAGGCCATGGTTCATAATTTCTTGCCATTCTTGTTATTTTATTAATTAGTCTATTCATACTTCATTATAAAGTTTAAGCTTCTGAGATAACAAATGAAACGCGAATGTAAGCTTGTTCCGCAAGCATTCCCAGAATATCATTATTATTGGGTTAAAGATGTATATGGTATGTTCACATATACTTGATGTTGTAATAACCCTTTCCCCGTCGGCTTTTTTCACACCAGGGTCAAAGCTTCATGTTGCATCAGATCAGAAAGATGGTGGGCCTGGCTATAGCTGTGCTTCGTGGCCACACTGATAGCTCGATACTGGAGAAGGTGTTTGGCAAAGATAAAGTTATGATACCAACTGCACCTGGACTTGGCCTTGTGCTAGACACGGTATGTATTTACCATTTATATTTTTTCTCAGATGCATGGTAATTTCTAAAATAGGTAAAAACTGTAGTTAACCTAAGAACTTAATAAAAAGTCTAACTTAAGTCACTTATATTGTAGCTTCATTTATTAATATCATTATAAACTTGCTTTAGGTCCACTATGACCGATACGACGCCAAATTCAAGGACAGCCACGACAGTTTGATTTGGTCAGCCGAGGAAGCTGAAATTCATAAGTTCAAGCATGAGCACATCTACCCCATTATAGTTCAGGGTGAAGTAGAAAATAAATCTATAGCAGCGTGGCTCGAAAAACTCAGTCTCCATTCATACGAGCCTTCAGAAGAAAATACAGATAAAGTTGATGAAAAGGAATTAGCCGATGACGACGATGATGCTGATGACGACTGTGATGATGAGAAGAATGAGGAAAGTGAAACAGTTATCAATAGTAAAGTGAAAAATGGTAAACTTGCCAAAGATGATGAAGTTACTGAGAGCAAAGAAGAACCTGAAGTTAGTATGGAAGTTAAAGACACTGACAATGCTAAAGTTGATGTGCAAAAATAAATAGTATAAGTAAGTAGTTTAGTAGCACATTAGCATTTTAAAATGTTGTTTTGAACTATGAGTTGTATGAAATATGACTCAAGCAACCTAAATCTATTTAGACCCTATAATAGTTTATCAGTAAAGTACAATCGTAAATTTTCAATGCTTGTAGACACTTGTATAAAACTTTGACGTTTTGAATGTGCTAATGTGTTTCAATTAATATATTAAGATTGTAAGCAATGGACAAGAATATCTGTTTTTATACTACTTTAAGTAATAGATTTTGATTATCCTGTCATATTTTTAATACTAAGTAGAATTTAAATATTTAATATTTATGGATGTTAAGTTAACCTGCATCTTTAATATGTAATGACAACACGAACCCAGTAGGCCAAAAAGGCTCTTAAATAAATGGCGGAGCCATAGATCAAAAATGATTATATGTTTTTTATTACAAACAAATTAATGGGCTGTAATGGCTTTACTCAAGGATAACTCGTCGTGGGTTCGATTTCCACCCAGGGCAAATAATTATGTCGCCTTTCCTCTGAAAAACAGTCATAAGACGCTGAAAGCTAGTTTTGAGAAAAAAACTATTTAAATTATTTTTTGATAAATTAATGCTATTGTGACTAACAAAAAATTTATCAAGCTATTTGCAAAATATAAGAGTATATTAAAAAATTAAATGAAATTTGTTTAAAAAGTAAATAAATTAAAAATTACCCCACTTATGACACTTTTTTACATTATCATGGTAGCAAAAGAAAAATTTATGAAATAAAAAAATAATATCGTAACACAAAAAATATTTTTATTTATGGTTCTTCTTAACATTAAATCTAATCTTTGGAGTAACTTTAGGAACTTTCACAATTACCATAATCAGTCTAAAGGCAAAGTTAAAAAACACACTAAAAATTGTTAATACTTGAAACTTAAGGATTACAAATTTGTATAAAATTCGCTGTAGAAATTAGGTATGTGATTACTCTGTACCAGACTTAAGAGGTCTCTCTTTTTATTTTCTTTAATTTTCGGTTTCGTCCTATAAGCTTTTTTTAGTGATATTATTTGAACGGGCAATTGCTTTCTTGTGATTTCTGCTTCTTTAAAATCAATTTCTTTAAAATAATATTTATAGTATAAGTTCACGTATCTAAGCTCAGTTTGGAGTAAAATAAATATTTCCTAACTTCGGGGGCAATTGCAACTATTTCGTTAATGTAAAGTGTTGTGAATTTAACTTTAAAATTTGTCGATAATCGAAATTATTGAATCTTTGATACAAGCAAAATAAAAGCAGTAGGTATATATGGCACGGTGTTTTAATAAGAAAGAAAAGAAACTTACGAGTTGTCAGTCTTTATGAGAAATAACATTTTACAATCACAGTAAAAAATCACATAAACATAGGAATTTCTTCTTCCTGAGGAACACTAAGTTACATTTTAATTTACTAAGTACCTACTTGTAAATTGTTTCAATTTACTTATACTCAAGAACATCCTTATCGTCAGGAAAAGTTACCACTTCTTGTGAATTATTTTGAATGTAGGTAGGATTTGGGAGGCAAATTATTACGTCACTTATATCAACTATGGAAATGTCGTTATCAATAATTTTGTATTCTCTCTTACTTTTCTGTGACTTAAATCCTTGAACAACAAATTTGTTATCAGTGATATTCTCAACCAAGCATACATATCTGTAAGACCTTTTCCCTTTAGAAGACTGGAATTTCGCCAAAACAAATTCACCCACTTTTGGGTACAGATTCGATGAATATTGTGCGCTAGATGTTGATGGTTCTCATTCGTGGTGCTAACCTGAATTTTAATTTTTTTCTCTGAAACTGTATGCAGTGGCTGATACGTTAATTCGGTAGTCACGAGTCGCGCGTTCGAGTCCCGCCGAAGGTTCCAATTTTTCCATTTGTTTTTCAAATTTTTCCATTAATTACGAATCAGTGGGAGTTTTTTTAATTTTAAAGGCTGTTTGTGGGGTCGATGACATGTTTATCTTCTTATAGAATGCTTCGAATTTCAAAAACTATAAACATAAGTTATTTAGTACTAACAGCACTTTTTAATAAGTTGATCTTTTATGTTAAAACAGAGTTTGTCAGTAGTGTATGATGGATGTTAATTACTCTATTGATTTTGATTTTTTCGCTACGGTTACTTTAAATTTGGTGCTCTGATGGTTTGTGACCTGGTTTAATAAGTAGGTATATCACAAAGCAATACAGGCGCAAGAAAAGACGTCGATTTGCGGAAAACTAGCCCGCGTTTACCTATACATAGGTATAAACACTTTTGTGTAAAATACATCTATTGGTTAGTTAGGTTTTGTCTCTGCTAATGTCTTTGTCACTGATTGAGCTCGCTGGACTCGACTCATAGTCTCCTTTATTCCTTCCAGAAAATTCTCAAAAAGTGTCACGCATTGACTAGTCTATAGTTTTTTAGGAATCTCGATATAAAAATCTTGTCATTCAGGAAGATAAATAGTTTCATTTATATGGATTGGTTACTAGTTGTGCTAAAAAGTTATGCCTTTGTTTGTGTTAAAAAGTCTTTTTGATATGGTCTGTTTTGAGTTCTCGTTGATATTACATCCAGCCATAGACCATGTGTTGTGGTAAGATAATGTAACTACTATTTTTTTAACTGCAATGTCTAATGGGCCTTCAAGTCTGAATTTTGCTCGTGGCTAAGCGTAAGTGGTACTGTCTGGCCGATAAAACAGGTAAGTATAAATATAATCGCCGCGGTCTGTTTTTTTAGTAATTTATTATCTTCTGAAAATATAAAACATATACAACAAAATATGGCAAAAAATATCTAATTTAGTCTTAGATACTAAAAATGTTATTATATTCGTGTGTGAGCAAAATTTTTTTTTTGTTGATTTTCTTGCACATGTCAAGTTTTGTTTGCTGGCTCAATTAATGATATGTGCACAAGTAGCGCATATAATGTAATTTTTGACGTTTGATTTTAAAATTATGCATGATATGTGCTACATTAGAACTTTTTTTCTTATTAAGTTTTTAATTACTTAATATAGATTCATAATTACATGTTTATAATAAATACTATATTACGGAATAAAACTCTGCGCTAATTAAACGATCTTTATTTTGCTACTAAATAGAAGAAATCAAATAAAAAAATCTTTTGTTATTATTAAAATAGGTATTTAAAATACCACAATTGAAAATTTAAATCTGCACCAAAACGATACCAACAAACAATAACATTTTAAACTTATTATCTACTAGCGACCCGCCCCGGCTTCACACGGGTGGACATTTATTTTTAAAGCTCTCTGAAAAAAAAAATTGTTTTGTATGTATGTTTTTATAGGTTTTTTATTCGTGTTACATTTCTTTGTTTCGTACCTGCTTAACTCTTTTATTTTTGTTTTTAATTTTTAATTTTAACGACTCTTTACCTTAATGCTTCACTATACACTATGTTCACAGTAGTATTTGTAGATGGCATTAAAACATATTGGTTTTCAGGAGATCCTACTCGAGAAAGTGCAACATATAATTGGCCATGAGAAAAGCACTCTTTTCTGAGATCGATGCCTACCATTGAAAGACTCATATCGGCCGGGGCGGCCATCATTCATTTTAATACAATTACAATTTTAAATTCGTAATATCTTTTGAATGAATAGTCCGATTGGAATAAAATAAAAAGTAATTTATAGCTATTGAAACAATCTTGCTATAAATAGTTTATTTGGATAAGGATTAGTATTTGACGATAATATGATCAATAAACATAGGCTAATAATTTTAATTACTTTTATTCTATGGTTATAATGGCTAAAATATAAATGTTTGGTTTATACTATCACGGACTTTTTTGCAGGCATTCTTGAGTTCTACAACTTTTCTATAGAAGTCAACCATACATCTCTAACCATGTAGGCAGCATTCGCGAGAATCGTTAACGTACGGCAGTTTTTTCGCCGACTTACTCCACAATTTTCAGTACCACGAAAAATCCTATCTATTTTCCGGGATAAAATATAGCCTATACGGATTCGGAAGAATCCCTCTAAGTAATGGTAAAATAAATTTTGAAATAGGTCCAGTAGTTTTTGAGCCTATTCAATACAAAAATACAAAGGTTTCCTCTTTATAATATGTATTAGTATAGATTACAATGTAGGTAACTTCAACTTCTAACAACTATTAGAAAATAATTACTTAATATAAAAATATAGCCAATTTTGAGGCGTTATTATCAAATAGTTTTATTTAATATGTAAGGCACAAGATCAGTCTCATTATTGTCACTTGAGATCATTCATTTAACCTACTATTAGGAACCAACATCAAAATAATCAATAATCTTAAAAAAATTGATAAATATTAAATCTTCATGTAAGTGTTTAAAAAAAAGAGACCGAAACAGAAAAGTTCCCAAAATTAACAATTCTTAATTAATATAATATTAATATGAGCAGAAACAAAAAAAACTTCAAAAACTACTTTGTTTACATTCAATTATGTTGAAGCCCGTCATAAAAGTAATTTAATGGTAGTCCCTGTGCATATATTTCTTTAAAGACTGCAAACTATCAAACTTGGTTTTTTTCTATTTTTCTGGCTTCATCATAAAGGCTTACGACGTTACCACCAGGAACACGAAGTCTTTGTGGTAACAATTGCCATTCGTTGGGCTGCCGCAATTTATAGTAAATTTGACCATTTTTGTATAATAATCCTCTGATATCGGTGACTACAGGATCTCCAGCTCTTTTCCCTGGTCTCAATGAATCTAGCTGACAAACCATTTCAAAATTTTTAAAAAATGTGTAGTCTAAATGGTGAATTATGTAAGGCTGGCTTGGGCGAGCTTGTGCCATTTTGTTTATGTAATCATTCGGTGAATAAATAGGCGGTCTAAAAAGGCGTTCCAATGTGGAATGGACACTATCTAAAGTCGTACATATTTTTAATTAGACGAAGTAAACTGACGTTTAATGTGTTGTCAGTTTTTGATGAAATAAAAATAGTGTTGTGACAAAGTGAATGATTCAAAATCCTCTTGAATGAATGAAATTGCCTCGATTGTCTGTTTAAAACATTAAGGAAAACATTGCAACGAAACTTGTAAAACATTCTTTTTTTCAATAAATCATGTAGTTGAAACTATAGATGTATAAAATATAACAATTATAGGTAGGTAATGAATATAAAAAACATCGCTTATTACATCATTTCTTTTTATTCGTCATCAGGTATACAATCATCACTGTCACTTTCTGTGACATTAATTATAAATCTGTCTGTAACACTGTCGATCATGTGGTCGAGACCATACATTTTGTCTTCTTCTTTAATTATATGAGACACGCAGCTACTCCGTTTTTCGGGTGTGATATGTTGAAGTCCTTCTTCAAAAAGTTTTTTTACTTCTGTCATTTTGAATGTTTTATTATTTCTTGTAACATATCCTTTAGCCTGCGCCCATACCAACTCAATGGGATTAAGCTCACAGTGGTATGGGGGCAGACGTAAAACAATTATCCCATGCTGCGCTGCCATCTCGTCCACAACATACTTATCGCAGTGTTCTTCTTTGTGCTGCCGTACAATGTCTATAAGAGTGGCTTTAACCATTGTTGCTTCGAAAGAAATATTTTTACTCGTTAGCCACTCTTGTATTCTAGGTTTAGTCCAAGACATTGTAGGCAGCGATTCTAGTTTCCTGGAGTGGTAGGGGGCATTATCCATCACTACTATAGAATTTGGTTTTAGTTTAGGCAAGACTCCCCTAAACCACTTCTCAAAGGAATCAGCATTCATCTCTTGATGGTAATCTTAATTTTTTTTGGCTTCAAATATTAGTAAGCTGTCTTCTACAAATCCTTCTGCACCGCCTATATGGCCGATAATTAATCTATTGCCCTTTCCTGAAGGCTGTTTTAAGCCAGTGGTCAAGCCATCTAGGAAGGCCTGGCGGGACGATAGCACTGTCTGGTCAATCCATGCCTTTTTCGGTGCATGACCTTCAAAATAGTGAAAAATATTAATTAATTATTGAAAGTACCATTTAATGTAAGGAAAACAAAATTGTAATTACCTTCGTTGATCCAGGTTTCATCTTGGTAATAAATATACCTTCCTTCCCTTCGATACTCTTTAATTTTTTGAAGGTATCGCTGGCGCCATAAAATAATGTCTTGTCTGTCAATTAAAATGCTTTTTCTTGACTTTGTTACATATTTGAAATTTAAATGTTTCATAACATTTCTTAATGTGCTCCAAGAAAAATTGGGCAAATCTGGGTCTTCATTGACAAGCTTAAGAATCTGTAAAGTAATAAAAAAGTTTTTGAGTAAGGAAGTCTACACAATCTAATACTTTGGTTTTACAAAAACCATTATGGTGGACACAGAATATAATGCAGTAGAAGGAATAAAGTTTAAGTTACCTTTTTAATGGTGGGTGGCTCATTAGCATAAAAAAATGATGTACTTTTCGCCTTATAGCGGCAAAAGTAAAATCATCTAATTTATCTTTGAAACTGTGTTTCGGTCCACGTTTCTCGGGAGATTTAAATACTTCATTTTCTTTGTATTCTTTCAATACACTGTATACTGAGGTCACACCAATTCCTAAAATGTCAGCTGTTTTCGAAACACATTCGTTTTTTTCAGGAGCCTCAATAGGTAATTATGAAGCAGCTTTCTCCTCAAATACGTGTTTGTACACATTTTGAACCATAAGTTTTTCGGTAACGCTTAAAGCTATCCGTGGTCTCTTCTTTCTTGGAGACAAGCTTTGACCAGACGTGCTTGGTTAGGGATCCATATCGTTTGTACGAAACAATATAGCAACAAATATACACAACAATTACCACAAACACAACGTAACGAAAAACTTAACAAAACAATAACTAAACAGCGTGAGCGCAGAAAAAACATTCGTGCTATCAGACCAGAGGTTATAAGCCGAATGACAAACAAAATGGCGACCGACGCGCGTGGCGTTGATCAGTGTTGGCACTAGTCACCGCGCCGCGCGCCGCCCTTTGTAATAAGCCGTCAAAAAACTGATTGTAGTTACATACAACTAGTAACTTATATCGGAGCACTTTTATACAATTTTATTGTAAAATAGAAATAATATTCTTTTATAGTTTGAAATGATTTACTATTCACACTCATTGTTCATTCATCTGATTGAACGAGAACTGAACGCATCACTATTACTTTAAATATGGCAACATTATTTTACAAAGTGACATTAGCTACTGTCAGTTAGCTTCGTCTAATTAAAGATTCTAATCATTGTGTGCCCCTTTTCCAAAATAATTTGTTCTATTTGAATCGAATTGTTCTCTTTAGTAAGATGTAGTAAAGCTGAGGATAGTACTTTATTTCTATTTTGATAGCCACATCCATCTGATATGAGTATTACTTTTGGTCAGTGGGTCATCTTAGGGGCGCTTTTTTATAGTTTTGATTAATTTTCGTATTTAAGAAATCAATCAAACAAGTTGTAAATTCATTGGCAGTTACTCCACCATCGCTTTCATGCCAGACATATAAATGTACCTCCTTATCATTGTTTACATAAAGGGTAAAATTATGAATTTGTTGTTTCTGTTTGTAGTATTGGACCGAAACCTGCAATTTAGGTGATAATAAAACACTTTGGACGTCCATAGTCACTACTAGTACCTTTTTTTTTTTTTTTTTTTTCCGCTGGGAAAAAATGCTGTTACGCATGCCCTTCCCGTAGGGGGACGGGAGAGGGGTATGTGGGACTCCCCGGTAAAGTCGTTCCCGGTATACCCACTAAAAATACCCAGCGGCACTCCGACCTCGCCTGAGTGGAGGGGGCCTGGGAGTCTATGTCGTCCAGTCCCCCACCGGCGACTGCCCGCCTTACGGCAGGCCCCTCACGCCCCCCCCCAGTAGGGAGGGGCCTTTATAATGGCCGGAGCGCACGGGATGATTCTTGTGATGCAGGCGGTGGCGCCCCCGCGCCTGTCGCCCGCTGATCACCCCCCGGGGCGGATGAGGACGGACGTTGTGTTCGCCGTCTTCCGCCCCTTCTTCGTCTACGGAGCGGCACCGCGAGAGGGTCGTCCTCCCGCATGCGCTCCGCTGCCTCCTTCTGTGACATGACGTCCTCACAGAAGGAGGCTACAGCTGCCCATGCCTCCTCACTTCCCAACATGGCAGCAATCACGCTGGGGAGCGAGAGGTCGTCCCCGACCGCTGCCACCAGGGCGCGGCGGGGTTCGGCCCACGATGGGCACACCTCCAGGGTGTGCTCTGCCGTATCCACCGCGGCTTCGCAGTGGTGGCACTGTGGAGTCTCTTCCCTCCCAATCCGGTGCAGGTACGATCCGAAACAGCCATGCCCGGACAGCACCTGAACCAGACGCAGGGAGAGGGAGCCATGCCGCCGATTGAGCCAATCACCCAGAACGGGCCCGATGGCATCCAGCGTCCAGCGACCGAATGTTGCGGAGGCAAGGTCCTCGGCCCAGTGCCGAGTTATTGCCTCCCGAGCCTCCTCACGCACGTCCTCCCGTTCTGTTCGGTCCGGGCGTCGGTTGAGCGCCTTTTGCTCCGCCGTCCAGTCGTACACTCTGGCGAGCACCCAAGCCTCGAGCTCCCAAGGAGGGGTTCCCGCCAGAGCGCACGCCGCCGTGAAGCTCACTGTGCGGTAAGCCCTCGCCACCCGCTGTGCAATGGCCCTTTGTGGCCTGCGGATGGCAGCGGCGCTCTCCCGTGTGCGGAGTGAGTCCGCCCAGATGGGGGCCCCGTATAGGGCCATACTCTTAAGTATGCATATAGACGCCGGCGTATAGACGCCGGCATTGGTCGCCGGGCTTCCCAATGTTCGGGAGAAGCCACGAGAGGGCGCCCGCAGTCTTCAGCAAGCGCGTCGACAGCCCGCTGAAGTGTGCGCGGAAGCGCCACCTACTGTCGAGCACTAGACCCAGATATTTCATCTGGGCCTGCACCTCAATGCGGACACCCTCCACATGGATATGAGCGTCGGGTGGTTGGCGCTGCCGAGGCCCGTGGAAGAACACGGCCTCGGTTTTGTGCAGAGCCACCGTCAGCCCTAGGCGGGAGATTCTGCCCACCACTTTCGAACCACCCGCCGAGGCCAAGCTGGCCGCCTCTTCAAAATTTCTCCCCCGGGCAGTCAGAAGAGTGTCGTCTGCATAGCAGATGACAGACGTGCCCCGGGGAAGGTTGCCCCGCAAAAGCCAGTCGAATCCGATGTTCCAGAGGAGCGGCCCAAGAACAGAACCCTGTGGAACACCTGACTCGACACCGTATCGTCGGAGCTCACCCGACTTGTCCTCAAGGAGGACTGTGCGGTCCTTCAAATAGTCCGACAAAAGACCTCGCAAATACGGAGGCACTCCATGGAAGCGGAGCGCCTCTAGTATGGTGGAGTGGGGAATGGAGTTGAAGGCGTTGGCTATGTCGAATGACACAGCCAACAGTCCATCCCTCGCATCCCTCGCCTCCCTCACCTGGCCCTTGAGCCGGGACAGGGCGTCCACTGTCGAACGCTCAGCTCGAAAACCGAACTGAGCGTCCGCTAGGTCCGGGCCGACTGTGCACAAGTGCCTGTTGATACGGGCGGCGAGGATCCTCTCAAACATTTTACCGACCTCATCCAGTAAAACGATGGGTCGGTATGCCGATGGGGAGTCCACTGGCCGCCCTTCCTTCCGAAGAAGGCACAATCGGCCCTCCTTCCATGGCTTCGGGAACCTCTGACACGTCAGACACGCACTGAAAAGGTCCCGAAACCTTTCCGCCATCTGGGAGGCGGCGATGGCCACCACCTTTGCCTCCCTACTGCAGCGCGTCGCTTATGTTTGCTGAAGCTCGGACAGATGGCTATCAAGCTATCATCCGAAAAAAAGTTGCTTCTTTACTAAGACGAGTGAGAGACAGTAGCAATAGCATCCTCAGGATGATTGCTTCCCGTACTGACTGTCCGATCCAACATAAATGGATGTGTATCACTACCGGACAAGACTGATATACTTACCTTGTTATTACACATTTTAATTTCTGAAGGATGTACGATTTTCATTTATTTAATTGATTTATGACATAGAAATAGTTAATATTGACATGTAATGTTTATTAGTTTAATTTTATATAATTAATCATTTGTTAATATCGTTATTTAATTGAATTATTTTATTGTTTATCTAATATGTCTATCTTGTAATGTCTATTTTCCTACTGTATGTGTGCTGACCAGTTTATAATTTATTATCACCTTATGGATGTTTTCTGAAATAAAAATATTATTATTATTATTATTATAAAAAAAAAGTCCTTAAAATGTCGAAAAAATGTTAGTAAGCCCGTTTTTTTCTAAAATTAATATCTCGCCAACCTATAATTACAAGTTTCTACTTTCAAAGATTTATCACAATGAAATTTCAGCACGGTTACAGAGGTTCTGTTTGAAAATTTAACTACCCTATAAAGTGAAAAAAATACATTATTTGTAACACAAAGTTAGCGATTTTTTAATGGTGGTATAAAATAAAACAAATTTATTATTAAAATATGATGCTCATATATTATGACTTGTTCCAAGTCTGGGTGTTCTTTGTGCATGTGATTTGAATGTTTGTGAATTCCCGCGACACAAGGATTAAATTCCTTAGTGCGGGCGTCGTTTTTATTTAAAAAAAAAAATATACCTACTCACAAATATCACAATCAGTTAGCCTCGAATGGCTAATTCAAATATAATTAGATAATAAAAATAATCAAATTGTTAATCATATAACCAAATCGTTAGCCGAGCGCGACCCGAAGGGACGATGTTGTAAGTTTCGGCGCGGCCGAAAGGTTCGGCCGTTTTTGGCCGAAACCGAAACTCGGGCCGAAACTTGATTTTTTGGCCGAAACTGGCCGAAACCGAAACCGAAACCGAAATTTCGGTCGGACACTAACAGGTAGTAACTTCAATTTAATACCTCTGTATTAAATTGAAATTCATATCAAATAGTCAGGTCTTTACATTTGGGAAATTTGCACCGGAGTGACCCACCAACTTTTGGCCAATGTTCAGCACTTTCTTTTCTTATGTCTTTTGGAGGTTGTGGAGCTGGAAAACCTTTTCTTTTTTTTATTGCAATTCTTCTTTTAGTACACTGGTACTAGGACGCCCCCTTTTAGCTTATTTGGTGGTTCCTCTGTTGCATAGCACAAAGGCCAATTCATTTCTGAATTGGCCCATTGTAAGCAGACTCTTTTTAGGTTCACCTCTTTCTTGAGCATTTTTTTATAAACAATCCAAGCGTTTATAATAGCTAGATGAAAAAAAAATACGCAAGTACCACTTTTTAGACCTCATTTTTATATATTATGATTTCTGCCCAAAAAGCTATCCATGAGATCTACTCCTCCCATATGTTCATTGTACTCTTGGACAATAAACGGGCAAATAATATCAATTTTTCCTTTTGTTATCCTGTCAAATCTATTGACTTTAGTTACAGGCAATGCTCCAGCATAAGAAGATAACAGGGTTACTATCTTATTATCTTAGGTTACTATCTATCCAAGCCACACAACTCAAATCTATACCATCATGCACAGACACTCTTTCCTCAAAACTACCTCTGGGCACAGATTTTTTCATGAAATTTTTGTTTTCCGGAAGTTTATTATTTGGTATCCTGTTTTGTTGCACAGTTCCCACTGTGTGAATTCCTGATTTAGCTAAAAAAAACTACCAATGGCATAGAGGTATAAAAATTATCAAAGTATATGTATGATGTGGTTTTGCTTTCTTGGCACTCCTCGAAGCAAACGAACTACAAAATTTCCTGTTGCACCAAGATCTGGTTCATCTGGGAGTTTCTCTGTATTCTCTTGTCCAGAATATACTTCAAACTTGTGTATCCCATCAAATCACGGAGAACATATAACTTTAAGCCCCATTTATGGGGCTTTTTAGGCAGATACTGTTTTAAAAAATGCCCTATTTTGGTAGAACACATCTGTTCATCCACAGAAAGTCTTTGATTCATTGGCACTAGCCGTCGGCTAACTGTAGAATATTACCATAGGCCACCTATTTGTGCCTCGAGTGACATTGTACGTCTTACACATTTTGTTGACCGTGTCAACTCCGCCTTTAGTCGCATTATATTCCATGATGATGTCTGGTTTACCTCTTCATCAATATTTTCATCATCGTGCACGCTGGACAAAAGTAAGACATTCTTGCCTTTTTTAGGTATATACAATACAAGGCTGCAGTTGCCGCGATGTCCGTTCAGTAAACTGTTTGGGTAGCTCCTTTTTTATTTTTTCGCACAGTTCCAATCAGGCTCAGCTTATATTCGTGATCGAGCTTATCCAGCAGCGTAATACTTGTGAAAAAATTGTCTCATGCGATGTTACAACCTGTGTTTTGAATACATTCACTCAGACGCAAAACTAGTTCTAAAGCCGAGTTATCAATTTTATAGGGGCCTTCAGGTTGTTTTCCTACAAACACTTCGATGTTTGCTGTATAAAACATCTTAGCGTCTGTCAAAGCGTAAATTTTAATTCCATATTTGTGTGGCTTTGATGGGATATATTGCCTGAAAGCACAGCGACCTCTAAAAGCTTCCAAATTTTCCGTCGATTGTAACAAACTGTGACAAGCTGTAATATTTTTTGAAAGATTCTACAACCTCTTCAAATAACTCTCTGATCGAAGCAAGCTTATCCACTGCTGCGCGTTCTGCACGAGTATCTTTGTTATCAAACCGGAGACACCGTAGAATAAATAGAATCTGTTCCAACTCATAGCTAGTCGAAATATTTCCGGCGAAGACCCGTCAGTTTGAACAAATCTTTGGCATTTCATTGACTATTCCTTATTACTCCTGCAAAGAGTAAGAGACCCAACAACGCTTCAATTTCTATTTAATCGGTCTCTTCGCAGTCCCTTTCTCGTGAAAAATTGGCTTTTAGGCGGTTTATTTCTCTATTCGTGCACTCAACAATCCAAATAGAAACACTTTCCGAGAAAAATAACCCATTCTATCTTCTCCGGATAATCTCATTCCTGATTTTATCCTTCAAAGATACTCCGAGCATAGCTCGCTCCATAGCTCGCTGAGCTTGTTGACTAGCCCTATTGTCAGTGTCCACGTTTCGGCGCCGTAAGTCATGACAGGCAGGACGCACTGGTTGAAGACTTGTCTTCAAACTTTGCGGTATAGGCGACGAGAAGACTCGACGAAGTTTACCAAACGCTGCCCAGCCCAAACGGATCCTCCGGTCGGTTTCTTTCTCGAAGTTGTGTCTACCAAACTGGATGGTTTGTCCTAGGTAGACATACTCCTGCACAACTTCGAGAGCCACCCCTTCAACGAATATCGGTCTCGGCACGATATGAAGGTTAAACATGACCTTGGTCTTGTCTAAATTCATGCCAAGACCGACACGTCGAGAAGCTACGTTGAGGCTAAACAGCATCTCGCCCAAATGTTCCAGCGACTCGCCAACACAACGATGTCATCGCTAAAGCGTAGATGAGAGATGTACTCGCCGTTTATATTAATGCCCTGTCCAGTCCAGTCCAGTGTCTTGAAGACGTCCTCCAATGCGTTGGTAAACAGTTTCGGGGATATCACATCCCCCTGTCTTACCCCTCTGCGCAATGGAATCGGATTAGTCTTGTGGTCATCGATCTGGACAGTCATTAAAGCGGCGTGATACAAGCATCTCAACATCTCAACGTAACGTTCGTCGATTTGACATCGCTGAAGAGCATCCAGAACCGCCCAAGTTTCGATGGAGTCGAAGGCTTTCTCGTAGTCCACAAACGCCATACACAGCGGCTGATTGTACTCTTCGGTCTTCTGCACAATCTGCCGTACAGTATGTATGTGGTCTACGGTACTGTAGTCTTTTCGAAACCCGGCTTGTTCCGGTGGCTGGAACTCGTCGAGTCTTCTGGCGAGACGATTCGTGACAACCCTCGAAAACAACTTGTAAACATGGCTCAGGAGTTAGATGGGTCTGTAATTCTTCAAGAGGCTTTTATCACCCTTTTTGAAAAACAAAACCACCGCACTCCCACTCCACGCCTCCGGTGTAGTGCCTTGGCGGATGACGGAATTAAAAAGGCCCTCGAGCTCCTTTAGAACTGGAGTACCACCTGCTTTTAAAAGTTCTGTCGTAATTCCGTCATCACCCGGAGCTTTGTTGTTTTTAAGTTGCTCGAGAGCCACCCTGGTCAACGTCCGGGAGATCCACGGTGTAATGGCGCGTGAGTCGGGCTCTTTGGTCATCGTTGCTGGAAGCTGCTGGTCCCACCGTTTGCGCTGAGTATAGGTTCCTATAGAAGCTTTCGACTTCATCGAGCATCTCGCTCTAAGAGGTGACGACCCTGCCATCCGCGGTTTTAAGTTTCATCAGATGGGTCCTCCCTAACTGCTGAGCGAAGACTTTTGATCCCCTGTTTTGCTCAATTGCAGCTTCGATAGCGCGGGTATTGGAGCGTCGGAGTTCGCGTCGCATCAGCTTCCTGAGTTTAAGGTTTAAGGACCTTCTATCTGATGAAGACACCTGATCGGATGGAATCTCCCGTCTCTTTCTCATAAGGTCGAGAGTCTCAGTCGAAAGCTTGTATACTCTACTTCTGCGCTGCAGCGGAAAGTATTGGTCTTCTGGTCAATGTCTTCCGTGGTTTCCAACGAGCCGAATCGATTTTGAAGTTCCAGTTGGAACTTTTCAGAACCTGATATGATTTGGGGCAGTGTAGGCCTAAGACTTGACCTTATCAAGCGCGATCTTTCAACTTTCACATTTATATTTAGAGTGCCTCGGACAAGTCGGTGGTCACTTCCGGTATTAAACCTGTTGATCACGGAGACATCTCTAAATATATGCCGCTTATCCGACATGATAAAGTCAATCTCGTTCCTTGACACATTATCGGGGCTCCGCCAGGTCCATCTCCTCTGGAGCTTCTTCTTAAAGAATGAGTTCATTAAGAAGAGCCCCTGAGATTCTAGGAAATTAACCAGCATTTGGCCCCTGTGATTTCTCTGCCCCAAACCATAAGGTCCGACTTTCGATTCGCCGTGTTTTTGTACTCCCACTTTGGCATTGAAGTCCCCCATAACAACGTTGTAATGAGCCTTAGCCGTACCATTGACAGCCTGAGCGATGTCTTCGTACATGGCTTCGGCTATTTCATCTGAGTGCGTCGAGGTCGGCGCATATACCTGTACTACTTTCAGCTTATCCCTCTCATTTAGCTTTAGTACTAGGTACGCTACCCTTGTCGACACACTACCGATTTCCACAACGCTGCTAGCGAGGGACTTATTGACCAGAAAACCAACACCTCCTTGAGAGAGTTGATCACCTTCGCGGAAGTAGAGCAAGTTGCCTGACTCCAGGGTTATAGTGTCCTCCCCCTTTCTACGGACTTCAGATAACCCCAGTATATGCCAGTTAATGTTACTTAGCTCCACTTCTAGTTCGGCAAGGTGATGGTCCAGCCTCATCGTTCGTCCATTATACGTTGCCAGATAAAGTCGTCGGTTTTGGTGGCCTGCCGTAACCCGGAGATTCTTAGCACTCCCCGTCCCACCGTGACCGCAACCGTGGCCAGGAATAGTGGGACTACCGGGAACTGGGGGCCGTGTGTTATGGCGCACAATCATGGGGTGTTTGTTGCCCTAGTCACCACGCTGGGCAAGCGGGTTGGTGACCGCAGTTAACTTTGGTTATTTAGGAGAACGCTGCTGCCCATTCTCCTTGTTTTAAATCCCTTAGTCGCCTCCTACGACACCCACGGGTTAAAAGGGGGGGGGGGGTTTTATTCTAAGCCGCAACCCCACGGCAAGTTTTCACTTAAAGATGCAGCAAGTTTCAAGGTCATGAACACGACGCGTCGTGTTCATGACCTTGAAGATTTTCGTTTTGGTTTAGATCCAGACGTCGCGACGTCTGGATCTAAACCAAAACGAAAATCGTGATCACATCACAGTAAAATCAAAAACCACATTTCTTAAATTTAAAACCTAGTTCATGTAGCAACAGCCTTAAATATTCCCTTCCGCAGTGTAATATATTCTGTTCTTTAAGTACAGCATTCAACGTTTTCAGAGTAGGTATTTTTTTATCAACTGTATAAAACTGAGTGACCTTTCTTCTTACCACTCCTTTTGTGAAATCGTCTATTTCCACTCTTTTTTTGCGAACCAGTTTGGGTATTTTCGGTGATTTGAAGCTTTCGTTGTCTTTCAATAATTTCCCTTGATTTACGATTCTAGATACAGTCTTTTCCGATAGTCCAGTAACTTCTGCTACGGTTTTGTTTAAATTTATGTCTTGTTGATATTCCATAGAATTCGGGTTTTTTGTCTAAAATATTCGTATACGTTAAAAGCCATTTGCTTGCACTGACTATTCACTTTATGTCCGAATATCTTTCGATTCATCTTGCATACTTTGCAGGCTAAGGACTGTCATTCGAAACAAAACCCGGTTCTTTCACACATGAAGTTATCAAGTACCTAGTTATGCATTGAATTGGTTTTAATTAGAATGGCGTATTTAAAAATCAAAATATTTACAATAATTAAATTCACAGATAGTATAAGCTTTTATTTTAATTTTAAACTTACAATTGTTTTTACATAACCTTCAAGTTTTTTAAATGTTATTTTAATCACTTTACAATAATACATTTTTTTCAGTTAATTTTTAAACTGGTTGCATGATTCTTTTTTAGTTTCTTATTCAAAAATTCGCATGTTAAAATATTAACTGTGAAACTTTATTGGGCTCTAAAAGGCTTCTGCGTTGGTTGAGTACTTGGCCTGCAGTAGAAAACACCCGCTCACAGGACACTGAGGTCGCCTGGATGCACAATCTCTTCAGCACATACTGATATAGATGTGGATATATCAGTTTCCTGTTTTGCCACCACATTAGGGGTCTTCCTTTCTGTGTACGTACTCTTCATTAATATATTTATCAAATTGCCGAATTCCCACGGCTGTCGGATTGTTGGGCCTCGTAATCAATGACGTTTCAGAGTCATATTCATCCCAAACACTTTTCTTGGAAGAAATAGCCGGGGTTGCACAGGGTACTGTGTTTGTTTCAACAACTTGAGAGTTATTTACTTCGTCCGGCAACCTTATTTCGCATATACGACGTTTCAATATGTCGCATGCTTTATTAAAAGCTTCTGGCGTTCGGAAGCCTCTTTTTTTTAAATCTCGGATCTAAAATAGTACTTTCCGAGTAAAGGGGATGCCTTTCAAGATCGGAGAATCGCATCTGAATCTGTGGCTGCAGTACAACAATTAGGTCACTTACCACTTGCTCATGTGTTTCTGACATTTTTTTATAAGATGTTTCAAAAGAAGTTGTATAAAAATCAAAACTTTTGATAGCGTGACATATTTTTCGGCACTTATCTCGTTGGTGACTTCATAAAATGGTTCTAATATCGGAATAACCTGTTCAATAATAACCCACTCAAGTGGTTGTAATGATAAATCATTTCGTAATAAAGCTAAAGTGCTTATTACGGGGTCTTTAATTTTTTTAAATTCTATCCCACATACCGAAGCAGGAGTTCCACCTTGTTGGACATTCTTGCTTTAATTTAAGTGGCGGTAACACCATCTGTTTTTGAATATCTTGAAGTTTATTTAGACCTGCCGAACTCTTTTTAAAATACTCCACAATGCTCTTCACTTTGTTGATAGTTGGCCTAATAGTATCAATCGCTTGTTGTACTACCAGGTTCAATGAATGAGCAAAGCAACCGATGGAACGCCACTCTCCCATTCTGACGGCTCCTAAAATATTTGCGGCGTTGTCGCTGACAATGCAAACGATCTTATTATTGATTTGCCAATCGCAGATCATTTGCTTCAAGAAAGCAAATAAGTTTGAACTGGTGTGCCGCTCATTATAATTGATACAACCCAAGAGTACAGAATTCAGTTCAGTCCTGGTGTCTATAAAATGCGCCGTAACTGAAATATAACTTTTATTGGTTATTGACGTCCACCCGTCAGAACAGAGACAAACATATTGTACCCCTAATATCTTATTCTGTATAGAATCGAATGTGTTAACATAGTTTCTGGGCACCAAAGTTGTTGATAGAGTTTTTCTGGTGGGAAGTTGGTACCCTGGACAGTTAGACACTAATTCGACTAATTTCTTAAACTCAGGTTCCTCCACCATGCGCAGTGCGTGGTGACCCTTAACTACCATTCTAACAACCATTCTATCAATTTGATCGACTTTACGTATGATGGTGGTCTTCTTATATAGTTGGTGATACTATTTAGTTCTGTAGAACCGAAGTTAGGCACCGGGAGATTCGGAGCACTGTCTTGTATAACTGAATTTGTGGATGGTAAGTTATTGTTAGAAAGTGGAGTTATTGTAGGTTGTCTATGACTTTTCAAAGATATTGTAGGATGTTTATTTTTCATATGACGATTCAAGTTTCCTAAAGAGCCACTTTTTATACTAATGTAAAGGGAGCAATAGTTACATTTTGCTCGACATTCATTTGTGTCCTCCGTAAAGTGAAACCAGACGTTAATTCTCTTAGCTCTTGCCGCCATTTTTAAAAGTTTTACAACTCAAGAGAAAATTATCAAAAATAGGTTATTTTCGACGCCACAAGCACAATAAAATGTTAGTTGGTAATTTTAAATATTGTCACCATAAACCACACTTAATTTTAGAAACATCAAGCAAACAAAGCAAACACCATAAACCAATAAGTCCTCAACAAAATTACGTACCGACCAACACAAGTAATAGGTACACACGCAGAAGAATTTTAAATGGAATAACTGACAAACATTTTTAATAAAATTAAATGAATTTCGCCAAAATTTTTGTTGCAAAAGTAAAAACAAAAATGATCACTACCGTTATCGTTTTAAAGTTCATAATATAAGTTATTAGAGATCAATCAAAGTTGATAGCTGAATAATAACATGCATCTCACTCTTTCGTGCATTGATTCTATATAGTTCCAACCCTCTCATTCTTTCGTGCATTGATTCTTAGTTCCCGCCCGGTCGCTCACAAGCCTAAAATGAGCTATTACAAAAATTTACCCACCGCCCGCACCTGTCTCAGTCCCCTTGGTCGTCATACCCCCGCGCCCCTGTACCGCGCAGGCGAGGACTCAGACGGTCGGCCTATAATGTTGTGCCTGTGTTATTTCTCAGGTTCTAGACTATCTCGGTTCCAATTATAATTTTAATCGGTTTAGTAGTTTAGGCATGATTGCATGACAGACAGAGTTACTTTCACATTTATTATACTAGTAGGGATTAGGACGAGGATTGAGTACCGCGTACTTAAGATGTCCAATATGCTAGATATTTTTTACCTGGAGACACGAGATATCGATGCGTATTGTATGTTCGTGTCTCGATACTAAATATCGAGATATCGCATTGCTATGTATCGATACAGCATAATATCGATTCATATCGCGCATCTTCACCGCGTACTCTCCACAAATATCATTAGTGCCTCACCAGTTATTCTGTATAAATTGGTAGGTAATATCGTTATATACTACAAATAAAGGCAAAAGTCTGTAAACTATTACACCAGTTTTCAAACGACGTTGTGCCAATTGGAGCACAGTTATTTTTGAATTCAAACAATTACGCTGTCTTTCTAGAGACAATAAACCCCAATACAATTTGAAAATATCATAATCTTTCCTCCTTTGAGATGTGTTCTGAATATTTATGTTTGCATTTGTTAGAGCAAGGGCGCTTGATTTCTTTTGCAAGACATCATCTCGCCTGTCGGAGAAGTTTACTCCTGACACGAATTCTTATCTGAGCACGTTGATTTTTCTGCTAAGCCACTGGATTTCTTAACCTTTCTTGTTGTTTTCAATGTCAGTAGGTACTGGTTTCGAATACTATTGTCTTCCGATGGATCTTGACAATCCTTATCGTTTACATGACTGGGGTTGTTTTCTGGGTTTAAAGGTTGATTCTGCGTCAAATTTGACACACTTAGGGTAGAACTGTTCCTAGATGGTGAAGAGCTTGATGCTGAGGAAGAGCTCGATGATGAGGAAGAAGAACTTGATGATAATGATCTTCGTCTACTACTGGACATGACGTACGTAACATTTTCAGGACGTTATTCGTCTCCACTGTCATCTGACTGATCTTAACATTTCTCTTGTCCCATATTACTGTGAATATTATAAAACTTTGTCCATTGCTACAACCTTGTCTTTTTGTATGCGATGGTTTGCCGATCCTGAAAGTTAAACTTTCTGTAATAGCTTTTAACCTTTTTTTCTTTATTTCGTACTGTAGAAAAAAGTACCAGTGTACTGAATCGACAAGCTTATAAGTGTGTCCTGGTAGCAGGTAATTAATTTGTATGACTTCAAATCATTTGTATTTATTTTGAATCATTATTAAAATTTAAATAGTCAATCAGGGTGTCCGGGATAGTAATAGCTTGCGAGTCTTGTGACAAGTTAAATTCTTGTGTTTCTTGCATTTGGACTGGAACAATGGGGTTTATCAACGGTCTTTGGGGTACCTGGACTGGACTAAGTATAGTTGTATTAAAAGTTAATCTTTCAAACCGTTCCAAAAATATTACTTCATTGACGAGTTTCTCGGCTATGCCTTGTTGGGTAGCAGTCATGTTGCGGAGTTTAGCTGCAATATTTCTTCCAATAGCATCATATTTATCATCAGGGTTTTCTAATTTTTTACCTATCAATGATATAGTATTTGCAATTTCGTCATTGGCCTGTCGTTTACGACGTGCAGATGAATCAGTAGATTTTGCAGGTGAAGACACGTTGTAGTTGGTACTCTGTAAATAAAAATAATATCATTATACTGACTCGTAGTTTTTTTTGTTACAGTTACCGAGTTCAGAACAAGAATGGATAGCAATTGCTGAAGAGTTTGAGCGCAGATGGCAATTTCCAAATTGCTTAGGAGCTGTTGATGGGAAGCATGTTGCTATAATCCCTCCTGCCGGAGCAGGGTCACATTTTTACAATTATAAAGGGTATCATAGTATCGTTCTAATGGGAATTGCTAATGCAAATTATGAATTTATTTATGTGGATATTGGAACAAATGGACATATTTCTGATGGTGGTGTATTACAAAAAACGATTTTTTTTTAAAGATTGAATTCGAAGAGTTTAAATCTTCCTAACCCGAGAAAACCAAGCGAACATTCAGAAGAGTTGCCTTATGCATTTATTGGCGATGAGGCTTTTGCTTTGAGGACATATTTTATAAAACCATACCCACAAAGGCAATAACTGGCTAACTCAAGTAAGAGGATAATTATATAATTATAGAGTGTGCAGGGCTAGAAAAATTATAATAAATGTTTTTGGAAATTTTGACGGGAAGATTCCACATTTTTCGGTCGCCTATAAATACCAGTGTGCACAATATTAACAAAATGGTTTTGGCATGTTGTGTATTGCACAATTTTTTAAGGAAAAAAGCAAAACAAACTTACAGTCCACGTCAGCAATTTGATAGTGAAAATCATGAAAATGGAACTATTGATTTGGGACTGAGACCGCGAAATGGAGAATTACAGTCACTGCGACAAACACATGATCGTAATCCCACTCAAAATGCAAAAATTACCCGAGAGAAGTATGAAACCTACTTTAATACTAGTGGTGCAGTACCATGGCAACACAGAATGTTATAATAATAATATATAATTTACCTGAGTATCATTTTCAACGTCAAATGTACTTTCATCATCATTAACTGTCTCCTGTTCACTGCTATCCAAATTGTCAGCCGATTGTTCACCTGTAAATAAAAGACTAATATTATACAGGGTGAGATTGAATAGATGCGACAAATTAAAATATACAATAATACGTGTTGTCAAGAAAATGTAGAAAATATCAAATGTAAAATTAAAAAATAATTGATCAGTGTTACGAAAAGCGTTAAAGTAATTAAAGTATCAAAGAATTTCGCGTACTACCATTTTCGTGTAGTAGGCACGATTTAGGGCCTACGCAGACCGGGACGTCATGGCAAGGGATTTTGCCGTGAGTCAGCGCACACCGGCTGCTTAGATACCGCGGCATACCAGCATTTTACCACGGCATGCCACGGCGTGCCGCGGCATTCCAGCACTTTGCCACGGCATGCCCCGGCATGCCCCGGGGTGCCGCGGCATGACAAAGCACGCCTCAGCGACTCCTGCTGCCTGCAGTCTTCAGTTGCGTTTGATTGAGTGTTGGTGTGCCTCAGTTTTACAATGGTAGATTGGGATTTAGTGTTGATATCGATTATTGCAGATGAAGAAGAAAGTGCACAGGCTAATAATAGGAATAGAAGAAGATTTTGGGTTGATAATTTATGGAAAGAAAGGGAATCAAAGGGTGAATTCAATAATTTATTTAATGACTTAAAATACGACGTGCAAAAATTTTATGACTATCATAGAATGGATTATGAGAAATTTCAAGCACTGTTGAATATAAGTCGACCATATATCGAAAAACAGAGGACCAATTTTCGCAACCCCATTGAAGCCGATCAAAGATTATCCTTGTGTTTGAGGTGGGCAGTTAAATGATTGTATAAGTTTAATATTTTCTTCTTTTATTTAATTAAAAAAACAATTTTTTTTGCCAAATACAATCATGAATTGTAGACACATAATAACGATTTTTATGTTTTTGCACTGATAAATCTTCTCACTGATAATTCCTGGATCTTTATTTCTTTTTACTTAATTTAGAGTACCTACTAGTTTAGATTAGTTTCGTATTCAGAAACTGCAGTTTTGTAGCCAGACCCTGAAGCAGCTTCATAGCCAGGGCCCGAGGCGGTTTCATAACCAGACCGTGAAGCAGGTTCATAGCCAGAACCTGAGGCGGTTCCAAAGCCAGACCCCGAAGCTGCTTCATAACCAGAGCCTGAGGCAGTTCCAAAGCCAGACCCCGAAGCTGCTTCATAACCGGAGCCTGAGGCGGTTCCAAAGTCAGACCCCGAAGCTGCTTCATAGCCAGATCTTGAGGTGGTTTCATAGCCAGATCTTGAGGTGGTTTCATAGCCAGATCCTGATACAGCTTCATAGCCCAAGCCTGCCGCGGTTCCACAGCCAGATCTTGAAGTAAAAGCGGTACGGCATGGTCGTTGATGTTGCAAATTGGTAGAGACATCTTCAGATGTTGGAGCTGGAGTTCCCTCTATGTAGTTTAATTCGGCGTCAGTTACCATATTAAATATTTGTCTCTTTATTCGGACCTGCTCTCTTTTTGGTAGCTTTTTTACTGTGGCAGCCATTGTTTGAAAGAACGAATCAATGGCGTCCACCTCCTTTTTCGATTCAATATATTTATTTAGTATTTCAGCAGTTGTTGTAGGTTCTGGTATTATTGAGGAATGGTGTGAATCATTGGTAATTCGCGAAACTGAACGTTCATCGCTATCAACGACAGCGGATTCTGCAAAAGAAGTCTGCGTATCCTCTGAAGAGGAGTCCAAATTCGAGGTTTGTTTTCTGTGCTGAATGAATTTTTTCAAAAACTCCAGCTCTTTTTCAAACTTTATAGGGCGTCGCTTTGTGTACGGGTCACCACTCTTTGTTTTTCTGTTATTCAGAGCTTTCCTAAAATTATTACGTATATTACTCCATATTTTCTGACATTCTTCACCTAAAACAAAACATAAGCAGGTAAAATGGTATAGAATCAGAATAAGTAGGTAATGGGAAAAGGCCTTAGATAGTGACTAGGTGACTAGGTTAGCACCAGCTATGTTTATGGGATTATATTGAGCTAATTTTTTTTCTAAGTAAAAATTACCACTGGCTTTACGGTGAAGGAAAATATCGTGAGGAATTCATAATTATATATAAATAAATATATCGTATTATTTAATTGACTTTGTTTAACTGTACCCTGTCTTTCACTCTGCCTCACTTACCCCTCTTTATATTATCTTTCAGATTTTTGATCACGGGAAGTAGCTTCAAGTCTCTAGGTTACAGCTATCGTATGGGGTTTAGTACAGTGCGCTCTATAGTACATGAAACTTGCCAAGTCATTTGGAATGTCCTAAGGCCTAGTGTTATGCCAAAACCAACAAGGGAAAAATGGACGCGAATCGCGATGGAATTTGATGAAAAATGGAATTTCCCGAACTGCATCGGTGCAATAGATGGTAAACATTTTAGGATAAGGGCACCTCGCAATAGTGGAAGTCTCTACATGAACTATAAAAAGTTTTTTAGTATCGTGCTACTAGCGGTTGTGGATGCAAATTATAAATTTGTGATTGCAGATGTAGGATCATATGGACGAAATAGTGATGGAGGTATAATGCAAAACTCAATATTTGGAAAAAAATTGACTTCTAATGCCCTCGATATTCCCCCAAAAAAACGTTTACCGAGGACAGATCTTGAGTTGCCCTATGTTTTTATAGCAGACGAGGCTTTTCCGTTAACCACAAACATTATGAGACCATTTAGTAGCGACCGATTGACAGATGAAGCAATGAAAATATACAATTATCGTTTGAGTAGAGCCAGGCGTATCGTCGAAAATGCATTTGGTATACTTCAAGAACGTTTCGAATTATGTCAAAAAGGAATTCAGGTTCAACCAAAATATATTGATAATATCATTTTAGCATGTACTTGCTTACACAATTTCATCATAGGTGGTACAAGCACAGAAAGTCAAAGTATAGCAAGTGTAAGCATTAATTTAGAAAACGATAATAATATGAACAATGCATTAGATGGTACGACAGTACGGGAGATGTTTAAAGATTACTTTAACTCTGATGAGGGCTCGATTCCATGGCAAAACGATATTGTAAATAGACATTAATACCGTGTGAAGTATTAAAATATAATTATATTGCAAAAATATTTACCTGTTTTATTCATTTCTGTCCCAATTATTCTCCACGCATTGTTCTTCATTTGAGTGTTCATATAATGTTTTGATGACATATTATATAAATAATCATAGGCTTGAACTAATGTTATTAATTTTTCCTCCATGTTGGAATAAAAAACGTAAAAAACTGGTCTCCGAAAAAAACACGTAGGTACACAGTCGTCAAAGACGCGGGCGCAAATGGATGGTCAATGGTGTGCATTCCCCGCTTCTCTACCCCCACCGCCGCACCCCGCAGTATATTACTACGAGCGCTGGAGTCCGTGTCATGCCGTTGCCTACCGCAGTATGCCGCGGCATCCCGCCACGGGAGCCTGTGACGAGCGCCGGAGTCCGTGTCATGCCGTTGCCTACCGCAGTATGCCGCGGCATCCCGCCACGGGAGCCTGTGGCGTGTCTTTTCGATTAAATCCCTTTCAATGCCACGGCATCATTTTAAAGCATAGCAATTTATGTCGTATTTCTGTAACAGTACGGTTGAATGTCCATTAGTAAAAATTAAAATCCCTTGCCATTCCGTCCCGGTCTGCGTAGGCCTTTAGGTACATTCTCGCTATGAATGAATCGCGCCGTCTCCGTCCGCCCGGCCGACCGCGCATCTCTTTCCCGCGAAATTTTGTGAAACCAAATTTCCCTTCATAGGTACTTTTGTCGGCTTATGACGATCAAAAATACAATAAAAGTAAATAGTAAAACAGTTTTTTAGTATGAGGTATCCTGAATAAAGTTTGTTACAACAACAAATCAAATTATACAACAATACAAATTATTCGCAATACGTAAAGTTGGATTTGCGTAATGCGCGCGCGACCGTGACCTACAAACGTTTTAGGACGACTAATGAACGAAGGAAGGGTGGTAGGCGGCGGGGCGGTCGCCGGGAAGGGATGTCAGCGCTGGCGCTCATGCGAGGTTTGGCAACGTCGCGCGATACTTACACTAGAAAATAGGCAAAATTAGGTAAATGACCGCTATGAACGACAACATCGATTACTGAGTATTGCGATCAGTCTGACGAGATTTTTTGATACTTTAATTTTTCTTATTTATTTTGCATATTAAATATTTTGCTGGAATACCGATAATTCGTACTTAAATAAAGATAATAACATCAATGGACCTTTTGAAAACGATAATCGCGTAATTTTTTTTAACGATTTAGATTGTAGAAAAAACAGTTTATAATTGCTATGTTACTGAAACTGAAGCTGCTATTTTTTTTTGTCGCATTTTTTCAATTTCACCCTGTATTATATACTTTTTGCTTTAATTTAAAACATCACAATTTCATTATGTATTGTAACAACACTACTACAAGCTGTACACCCCGCTGGCAATTGATTTATAAATAATTATACTTACTTTGGCTTTGATCATTTAGAAATTCGAGCTGACTATAGTACCATAAGTTCTTTACGGTACCCAGCCCTCAATGAATTAATTTTTTTCTTGAATTGGTAGCATCTCTTTCCACCTTACGTATAAATTCTAATAAATTATTGTATGCTTGAAACTTCATATTTTTGTCTCTGTAATCATTGCTTCTAATTTTCCAAGGGTTAGGATTTTTTCGAAAACCTATAATTCTGTTAGCAGTTCATGCGAATAGGTTCGGAAATCACTCATTTTGAGAATTTTCTAAACTAAATGATTAGGCACTTGCGCAGTAAACCAATATTAACAAAAATTACACAAACGTCAAACACCACAAGCGTTGTGCATCCACGGACAGGCAAAACAAAATGGCGGCTCTCGGCTCGCAGCGCCGCCACACGTACGAGCCGAGACGAGCTACGAGTAAGATTTCAAACAGGTTGGATCGGCGAATTTGCAGGGCAATTTTGAAGTACGCGTTTTTAGAGCTACGTATGGTATTCCGAAATACCGCTCACCGAAAGGACGGTTTTCCGATATCACTCTACTCCGACGGTTAGTTGAACGAAAAAATAATTGGCCGATGAAACGTTTCGCCGATAATATTATTCATCGACGGTTGGTAGTCCGAATGAATCCTTCGCCGATGTAACGATTCACCGAAAACACTCTTCAACGACGATTGGTTAAACGAACGAATCTTTCGCCGATAGCACTCGTTGTAGGGGAATTCTTTTGCCAAATGGATAGTTTTTCTTTCAGCTTGACAACACCCTTAGGTCTTGTAGAAGTCATGTTAAAAATACAGGTAATAATAAAATAATAAATGGAAGAGTGGCAATAGAAAAAAAAAACAAAGTTTTTATTTAACAAAAAAAAAACAAAGTTTTTATTTAACAATAAGAAAATTAATCAAAAAGGCAAATTTATATTGTTTTTTACAATAAACAATATGTATTATTTTTAATTATTTTTACACATTATCGCATGTACCGTGTTAGCGAATATTCGCTAAAATTAAATAAACTGTGCGAACAAAGCAAAAAACAAATAAAAGTAACACAACGTGATAAATTTTTGAAGTTATAGTAAATTGTGAGTTATTATTATTATTTGTACTTATAATTATTATAATTCTTTAATGATATTAAAAAAAATATTTATTTCTTGTTTTTTAGGAATAGAATATGGGCCAATCCACCTAAGAAAGATTCAATATTCATTTCACTCTTTTGTGATAAGTGTGTTTGTATCCTAGCATCATATTCAACCTGTGCATTACGTCTACGCTTTGGCATGGGTTCCGAGGAGTTGATTCGTTCAATGACACATTCTGTATGCTTCTGCTCTTTAGCAAATTCAATAATTGTTTTATAAATGTTCCATTTTTTTCTATGGAGAAGCGTGTTCCATCGTTCACGCCACGATTCTAATGCATTTTGTGTCCTTGGAACAGAAAGTGTGCGACGTAAACTGACCACATAGCTGGTGGAAATAATGCCTGATTTCTTTTTATTATCAAACCCGTGTTAGTTCTTTGCTGCGTGTAATGTGATCCAACATAATATTTCTTAAACCAGTGGGCAATTTCAGCTGCTTCTGTCGGCAATATTTTATTTTGGATGATTTCGAAAGCTTCGGATATCTCATCGGGCTCAAGAAAAGCGAGGGCAACTAAGTGTCTGACTTTGTGCGCAAATAAGAAATCTTCAGCATATCACCTTGCGAGACCCTCTGACTGGACATGACGCCAAATACTTTGGGTCAAATGGAATAAGCAAAGCCTGTGGGCGCAGTCTGGAAACTGTCGTTTGACTGCATTGCTCACTGCTACTTCAAAATCAGTTAATATATTAGCTGGTGACAAATGGATATTTAATGTATTGATCGCATATCTTTTCAAAATCTCCAAAAATATGAAATAACAGCTTTCAGTCTTATGTGACAGTAGTGCGTATACCATTGGTAGAAATTTATTTGTACCACCTGCAGTTCCCACTAAAACATGAATAAAAAAAACTTGACAGAACGGAGTTGGACAACTCGAAAATGTCCCGTCCATGATCCAGCATTGTGCATTATTCCTACGCTTAACATTAGCTTTAGTACCAAAAATGACAACACTTTCATTGTTACATGTATATTGACCAAGCAAAAATTGCTTTCCATTACTTTCAGCGAGATATTGTGGTACATGAAATTCGTTGATTGTTTGCGGTATCTTAGGAAGTCCTTCGTTTCTAACACGCTGCACAATCATTCGGCAAGCTGATTTATTCGGCAATTGAGGCGCACTTATGGTAGCTACGTCCTTTAAACAACGATTTACAATTTGTGACGGACTGTCCATAGATTCCTTCGCACTAGTTCTCAATTTGTTTTTAAAATTCATATCAATAATTTTTTCAGCCTCTGGTAAATGTGCATGATCACAATTTTGACTAACAAATGTATGTTCATAACAATCAAATAAAGTTATTACACTTACACCACAACCACTTGTTTGTTTTTTTTGTACACCGCCAATAATACTTGTTATCATATTTTTTATTTAAGTGATAAGAATATCCATTCACTACTAGCACATGTCCTCCGCGTTTAGATTCAACTAAATTGCACTTATTCATTTTTAATTAAACAAAACACGAGCGAGAAACATTTCCTGTAACGAGGTCTGTCGTCACAAATTTCGCAACTACCCACAAAAAATAAATCAATACTACCATAGATATTTGTTGTTTTGTTACATGTAACTATTGCAAGTTTATTCAATATTCGTTTCATCTCAGTACCATTGTTAATGAGTGCATTATGCGTCATTTAGAGACTTATCTTTAATACGGAAGCTCCCGGTATTTATTTATTCATCTATGCTGATAAAATTAAACATGGGACTCGAGTATTGTTTAGCTGCATTGCACATTATTATAAAACTAGCTTCTGCCCGCGACTTCGTACGCGGATCCTGTGGCTTATGCCAGCGACAACAGGGTCGTCAAAATAAAAGATCTGGACCGTCTGATGTCAAATTCTAAAAGCCGGGGGCGGGAAAATAACGTGATGCGCGAGACGATTTGAGACCCTCCAGATCTTTCATTTTTGTAAGATAGCAGGAAATGCCCATCAGAACTTTTGCTCACGATCAGCGGTCAGTCGCGCATCATATTCTTCACTGGTCTCTAGAGACCTGGATGTAGATGCGTAAATTCGATGAGAATGCAGGCGTGCTTCGCGATCCGAAGAGGTTTCCACGGAGCGAGTTGCAGCCTGATCTTCTCGAACAGCATCAAGTCTCTCCTGACGCTCTTCGGTAGATTCTTGGGATCTTATGATCCTCAATCTTTTAGCTCCTTTGCATTGGGAAAGATTTGATCCCTTTCATCATGGTTATAGTTTTATTGTGAAGATACCTGATCAATTAAAATCTAAGTGACTGCAAAGTAAATTAAACGCTCAAATATCATAAACCTGAAGGCATATATATTCGATAAAAAAAAATTGGGCATTTTGGCCAGTAGAGTCGAATTATAAATTCATCGAAAATCAGTCCTAAAGGTTATGTTATTTTATAATTATACAGTGAAATTTGTGATAGCTTTGATTTCCAAGTCAGATGTTTCGTGATCGTGTAGCCACGTCCGTAGCCAATGCGCACTACGATCGAACTATGATACGTGTTATTTCCTATGAGTGATATGACGTCAGTTAGTTTACTAATAACGTGCGAGGTACGGGTTGGACATGTGTAACTAGTTAGAGTTACATACCAACATTGGTTTCTTGTTTTGCTACATGAAGAGGAAACCCTATCAATAATTCATCTGCTAATAGTTGACGTTTTAAATCAATTGATGGGACAGCATTCTTTTTCAATTGTGTTTTCTTTTTTTTTAAATCTGTAGGATTGAAATGCTTGACACAAACATGCTTTAGTGAATGAAGCTTTTCTATGGGAACATATGCAAGATCTTTCCCAACCACTTTTACCCATTCTTTGCACCTATAAATAAACAATTTTCTTAAATAATTATGTTTATCGATGTGGTGAGAGCCACCAATAACAACCACCGTGATTATATATATGGCGTTTAATTGCCTACAATTAACAATGTTGCTTAAACTTATTATACTGGTAACTTATAATACTGGGCTAGCCGCGTGGCGTGAAGATTGTAATACTATGCGTGTGCGCGGTCCCGTGGCGGTGATGGCTCTGGCCGGAAGGGCGCGCGCGTTGTCAGTCGGCCGCGCTGCACCACCCCGCTCCCTTTTCATAACCCGCGCTAGCCCCTAGCGCGCGGGGTTCGCGTTGGCGTGAACATGCTCCCTTGAAAGATTAACTTTCAACAATGGTTTCTTCAGTCGGCAGCCGAACTATATAATGGGTACCCCTGCGTATGGTGCCTCGGTGAGTGTAGATATCAACGACGCGGCACACGTTGTCAGCTCCCATGTGCAGACGAGTAATACGTCCCAATCGCCAGCGTTGTGGAGGTAGATTTGTATCTTTAATAATCACCATATCGCCTATTTTAGGCTCAAGTGTCCCAATCTTCCATTTATTTCTTTGCTGTAGTTCGGCAATAAACTCGATTCTCCATTTTTGCCAGAACTCATGGCGTATCTTCTCCAATTTATGATACGTGATTCTGGCGTCTTCCCCTGGAATAGAAGGCGCCGACGTCAGTGGCCGACGGATTAAAAAGTGCCCGGGGTAAGGGGGTTAAGGTCAAATGGATCGAACGATAGAGGTGACAAAGGGCGAGAGTTAAGAATCCCCTCTATTTGTGTGAATAGGGTCGCTAGCTCTTCGAATGTTAACGAGATATTCGACACTACTCTCTTTAAATGGTATTTTGCTGCCTTGACACCCGCTTCCCATATACCACCAAAATGTGGTGAATAAGCCGGGCTAAATTTAAATTTAATGCTTTCTAAGCTAGCGAAATCAATAACAGACTCACGACTGGAGCGCAAAACCTTCCCTAACTCGTTGTTCGCTCCCACAAAGTTGGTGCCATTGTCACAATATATTTCATATGGTTTCCCTCTACGAGAAACGAATCTACGTAAACATAAATGCTTGAGTGGTAAGATCGCTCACTAACTCTAGATGAACTGCTCTGGTACTCAAACAAACAAAAATGCAGAGGTAACATTTGGTATTACGGTTACCTCTTCCCTTTTTACTGGCAATCAAAAAAGGTCCCGCAAAATCTGTACCAGTGCAATAGGAGGGGTAGGCAGCACTGGTTCTAGCCGGCGGTAAGTTACCCATTTTTGGCTGTATAGTTTCACCTCTATATCTAACACAACGGCGACCAATTATCATTAACCAGATTATTCTTGTATAGATTTGGCCCAGAAGATAGCATTGTTGATGTCATATGTTTTTGTTTCTAGGACGCATCATCGAAGTCATCATTTACCAAATCGATATTGATAACACACGCACAAGCACTATGGATGGAAGCACTAATTTTGTAATAAATATTTTAATTATATGAAGACAAATTATTGAAGTAGGTTAATGTTTACTAAAATTAGTCTAGAAATACTAAACTTGCCTCGACCAAGGGAAACTTTGCTAGTAATAAGCGTTTTTCACCCTTATTTCGACCCGCTTTAATCCCACACACTTCACAAGTTTTATATTATACTAGCTGTCCCGGCAAACTTTGTTCTGCCATATTAAAAAAATCTGGAGAGGGCCACCCCTATCACTTAGGGGTGTGAAAATAGATGTTGGCCGATTCTCAGACCTACCCGATATGCACACAAAATTTCATACAAATCGGTCGAACCGTTTCGGAGGAGTATGGCAACGGAAACTGTGACACGAGAATTTTATATATTAGATTTGATCCAACAGACAAACTATGTGTGTAGTTTTGTTGGACATTATATACTTCATAAAAATTAAAATGTACCTTTGATCAATAAATAAATAAATAATATAATACATAATATCTCAGTTTTTCACATACACAGCGTACACTATACAATTTAAAGTTTATTGTTTTGCTCGTATATCCCGAATCCACCTTACGAATGATCTTAACAAAGTTTTTTTAACAAAACGATTCATTATTATGAGAGTATGACGTGACATTGAATCTTTTTAACCTGATGACCCGCAGGCTAAATATACCATATTTTTGTCTGAGCATTGTTACTAGCGCTAATGAACTAAAAAAGTTATCAAAATAAACTACACAGGCTTTGCGTTTTATCGTTTTGCATAATGCAATTACTGCTTTAGCTCCCCAACCAAGTGACATTTCCTCATTATCAAAATTAATCCCTATGTTACGAAAACTGTCTTCACCACAATATAAAAAGAAATCGTAAATTATACCAGATACTCCAGCTCTAAGTTGTTAAATCCCCATTTACGGGGTTTTTGAGGATTGTATTGCTTTCGGTTGCCAGCTTTGAGACCTTTATATGGGATGGTCATTTCGTCAACACTGAATCTGTTTTCTTCCTCAACTTTCAAACAATTTTGGCAATGTTTTAAAAGGTCTGTAATGGCGGATGGCTTACGGCGGGTTATAGTCAATGAAACGCACTGCTGGATACGGTGACACAATTATAATAAAAGTTAGGGCACATACAGATATTAGGGTACACAGGTGAGTAGATATAAAGTTACAATTAGGTATACGGGTGGCGCGGGAAGTTACATGCGCGCGCGCCTGGCCGACTCGACCGCTACTTTTCTACTGGCTGCCGTGCGCGGGCGGAGCGCGGTCGCGGGGGAGACGCTTTAACCTTGCCGCGACGTCGTACTCGTACGAGCGATATAACCTCGTTACGGGGCGCGGTTATGCAATGCTACAGGTCTTATTTTAAAATATGGGTTTGAATTCGCAGTAGCATCCACAAATGTAAATACATATGTACGTATTTGTTGGTATCTTTTCAGTGTTATCGTATTAGCAATGAAGCCACATCTTGTTCTGGAAGCCCAAGAGTCCAAGTAAGATGGGGCAGATATTATTCCCATCATGAGTTTTATGGATATAAAATCACGCATTTAATTTAAAGTAATATTGATGGAACGCCCAGTCTCTTGCACGGAATACAAATTGGTATTGTGAACAATTTCATCCATTATATCTTCCGAAAAAAAAAGGCGAATCTGTAGATTTTTTTTTCTCGTTACATTTTAACAAAAAATGGAAATGATGAGCATAGAGGTATGTTTTTTAGATGCCTGCCCTGACTTTGTTTTTAAGGATTTAAGATAGGAATTCCTTATATTTAATAATTAATTCAGAGAATTGTACAATACGGTGTCGTTATTTTTGTGAAAACCTAACGTTATTAAAATAAAATACTTTGCAGACTTCAGTGCTTGTTCCATTTAGATATTTTAATGTAAATGTACTTCTTGGAGCTCTTTTTGGTTCGGATGTAATTTTTCGTTTTGGTATTGCTACGGCAGTGCTTTGTTGTATAAATATTCTTCTTTCTTTCCATGAAAAATCCTAATTTTTTTTATATATCTCTGTGACGATAGATAAGATAGATAAAGGTCGAGAATTCATCCTTATTTTCAATCTGTAGTAATGAAAAACTGGTTTTACTTCGCTTTTTCGTGTGAGCTAATTTCTTATGGTGACTCCAAAAATCGTTAGTTGTTTCGAGAGAAGAATCGCTGTCATGTTCACTGCCGGTAACATAAGGAGACGTAGTTATTATCTTCTCAGTAAATAAATTGCCTTTGCCCAAGCTTTGGAGTCCTGAAAGTGTATATTCTTGAATCTCGGATCTAGTAAACATGACATTGCAATCAAATAATTATCTTCAATATGTCCGAATCGGCGTTCTATTTGTATTAGGATTTAGTTTTTTACTGTATTTATTACACTTCCATGGGTACCATCACCTACAGCCAAAGGTATATTATTAATCAGCGCCTTTAAACAGTTCACCATTGCTATTAGTTTGCTAATGGTTACATATTATTCACCTGATAACTCTTTGGTTACATATTCCAGCGGTTTCAAAATACAAATCAATGTTTTAATATTTTGCATTTCTACAGCCGATGGTGTGGGTGGTGCTTTTGTATTTAACATCAAAATTTGATGAACTATTGGTGCTAATTCTATGTATCTCTGTATAGGGATAAGATATCGGAACGAAAGTATCGATACTGTAATCGATACCGGTATCGTATCAAAAGTATCGAAACCCAGATAAGTATCGCAACAAAAGTATCGATACCATCAGGTATCGATTCTTTTTGCGAACTTTTATTCATATTGATTTTAAAGGAATAAAACAAGAATAATGGTAATGGTAACCTATAATAATAATTTTAACATTTTATTTTTACAAATCTTACATTCACTGCAATTTTTTTTTTATTTATTATTTAAACCAATCATTATACTCACAATCCGTCACAAACAGAAGTTTGTTGAGACGAGAACCAGTTTATCGATTATGGGTTTCAGATCCTGTAGCTCCAGGAACAGAGAATAGTCGCTCAGCCACTGATGCCCCGTTTACTATTAGGTATTTTTTTGCCAATGCGTGCATCCGTGGAAATACGTTTTATGTCGTCCCATTGTTCCAGAGGGTTCCAGAGGACTCGATTTTAGGCTGGACACAGGATTTGCAAGGCGGAGACTTCTTTCATCTCTTTCTCCCTCTGACCGTTTTTGTGTTTTTCGTGTACCAATTGTTTGTGAGCACTCCATTAATCATGTTCATCTTCCATTTCTTTGTTAGAGGGCGACTGCCGTTGCGGAGACAGACTATCATCAGCGTTGACATTTCTTCGTATAAATGAAATCGCTCGAGCATATGCAATCGGATTATTGAAATTCAGATTTTTAAAGCCGGGTCCAAAATAGTTGACATTGCTAATATATTATTTTCTTCAATCAAACCGATTCGGTTGTTTAGCTCTTTTATTGCAAGACATACCTTTAACCCTCTCTACGAGGGTTTTTTCTTCGCCGCGTGTGTTAATGCTTTTTATTTGTTGTCGCAGACAATTAACAGTTGGGATGATGTATGCTGACTGTAACGTATTTTTCACCACATAAGCCTCTCGTTACATATTCAAACGGTTGCAGTATCAAAATGATTTTCTGTATAACACTTTTCTACGGCGCGCGGCGGTTGGAACTTCGGATGCTCGAGTATTCTCAAAAACTGCGATGAAAGCCTTGCTTTGCCATACATCCATGCGGTCCTTGACGCTTAGCACTACAGGTTTGTCCCAGTTCTCTTTGCCAAGGGAGAGCGGAGTGAGTCCCTTATCCACTACCACCACATCTCGATGCATCACCCTGTCAACTTGGAGGAAGTAATCCCTGAGATTACATATCTCGCGATTATGGAGGGTCTTAGCATTTAAAAAGCCTCGACCCCCACATTTTCGCGGGATATATAACCTCATTACCGATAACCGTGGGTGGTGCATGCGATTTGCGGTTAGCAGTGTGCGGACTCTCCGATCCTAGGCGTCTAGTTCAGTCTGAGTCCACTTGAGTATACCAAAGGAGTACATCAACACTGGCATGACCCAACCATTAAAGGCACCTTGTTGCCGCCCGACAAAACACTTTTCAGTACTTTGTTTAGGCGGCCAAAGAAACGTGTCTGTAATGATTGTTTCATGTCAGCAACGTTGATGCCTAACGCCTCTGACATACCCAAGTATTTGTAGGTCCCCGTTGCGGATAGTGACCTTAGGTTTATAGAATCCGAGAGCTGTATGCCCTGGGATTCCATAATCCCGCCTCGTTTTACATGCATGACTGCACATTTTTCAACACCAAATTCCATTCTGATTGAATTACTAAAGTTTTCTGTGATCTTTAGTAACTTCATCAGTTGCAATTTGTTGGAAGCAAATAACTTAAGGTCATCTATGTATAACAAGTGGGATATCACCTGGCTTCCGCTCCGCAACGAATAGCCTAGCCTTGAATTCTCTAGCAAAGTGCTAAGAGGATTCAAGGCCAAACAGCACCACAGGGGACTCAGACTGTCGCCTTGAAATATTCCCCGCTCTACCTTAATTGGTTCACCACTCTGTTGGATATCCCGTCATCCTGGATAGTAAAGAACTGTGTTCCATTGCTGCATACATGCCAACATGAAAGTGCGTAGAGTTGTATTAATTTTTTACAACTCCAGCACTCTCATGAGCCATGTATGCGGCACCGAATCGTAGGCCTTCTTATAATCTGTCCAACATGTCAACAGATCTTTTTTTGAGCGGCGAACCTGTTGGCATATGGTCGTGTCAATAAGGAGTAGCTCCTTAGTACCATAGGATCCATTCCTACATCCATTTTGAGAAGTAGACATGATAGAAAAGCTGTCTACACTCGGCGTCACAAAAATCGCACCTCTTTAAGAATTCCCTTCAAAGTCATTTTAACCCTATTAATCAATGGTAGACATATGACTATAAGGTATCATTGGAAAGGCAATTTATTTAAATTTCAGAATAAATCAATGGATTTGGTTTTTTGTTTACCAGGGAATAAAAAAAAGCAAGCTAATGCAAATGATTAAAAAGTTAAATTTTATTTTATCAGCAAAAATTACAACAAAGTCCTTAAAAACAACTTGAAACCTAGTGTTACCCCCCCAGCCCTGATGACTGCTTCCATGCGTTCTCTCATGGACCTAATTAATGTGACAAGAGTCTCTTGAGGAATGTTGTCCCATTCTGCAACGACGGCGTCTTGGAGGTCTTGGAGAGTGGTAGGGGCAGGATCACATGCCCGTACTCGCCGTTTCGGTTCATCCCAAAGGTGCTCAATAGGGTTCAGGTCTGGACTTCGCGCCGGCCAGCGCATAACAGGGATTCCAACTTCTTGCAGGTAGTCTCTTACAATTAAAGCGGTGTGACAGCGAGCGTTATCGTGCATTAACGTGAACCCACTGCCAACAAAACCCGCATAAGGGACAACCTGCTCCTCTAAGATCTCTGTTATGTACCGAGCAGCAGTCAGCGACCCTTGCCCGCGAGCACGTCCAGTCCGAGAAAGACACACAAGGTTCGTTTTACCGTCGATTGACATGCCGCCCCAGAACATGCACGAGCCACCCCTGTATTCCACTGTCTCATGAATACAGGCTTGTGCGAATCGTTCCCCTTGCCTCCTATACACTCTTCGACGCCTGTCGTTGCAGAAAAGACACACCCTCGTCTCATCCGAGAAGAGCACAGCCCTCCATTGGTCTATTGTCCAATAGACAAAGGGCAAATTGCAACCGGTCTCTTCTATGCCGTGCAGTCAATTTTGGCCCTGTAGCAGCCCTATGAGCTGCAATTTTCTTCTCCCGCATTCTTCTTCTAATCGTGGAGACGCTTACAGAAGTTCTGCGAGCTGATCGCAGTTGTTGGTGCAGCTCAACAGCATTGGAGAACCGATTACGTAAAGACGTCGAAACAATGAAGCGATCGTCTCTTTCGGATGTGCACCGTTGTCTTCCAGATCCACGTCTTCGGATATAGCCACCAGTCTCTTGGAAGCGTTGGAACACTGGTCGAACGGCAAAACGACTCAAGTTCAGTTGCCGAGCAATATCACATTGCCGCATCCCTGATTGCAGTAGTGCAATGACTTGAGCGGCTTCAACTGGAGTGGTATCCATCTTCTGGGGTATTTTTCTTGCTGTAGCTGTTCACGTGTGTTCACTTCAAAGGTTGAATAGCGAATGACCCACATTTAACCCGGGTAGCCCGTTTTATACCCTTGTAGCGAGATGCAATTAGTGGCCGTTGCAATGCGTATTTTGACCACATTTTTTTTAACGTTACGTGCTAATGAGATCTGTTGTGTTTAGGAATTCTAACTGTTGTTAATTTAAAGGTCATTAAACATACTTTCAATTGATACCAATATTAATTGGGTTTGATGTATTCGTTACTGGCGGGACATATGTTAAACTTATTTTCGAAGAGGTGCGATTTTTGTGACGCTGAGTGTATATGTTCGTTTATTTTTGTTCTCAAAATGGATGTAAGAAGTTTATAAACCGTCGGCAGACAAGTGTGCCTATAATTTTTTGGATCCGAAGTACTACCAGTTTTATGGAGCAGATGGGTAGACTCTGTTGTTAAAAACTGGGGAAGCGACGCTGATTCTATAGCAGATTGGAATTGAGACGCTAAGCAACTATGTGAACTCCGTAACCATTTCAGCCAAAAGTTCTGCAGTCCGTCCGGCCCAGGGGCTTTCCAATTCGCCATTGGACGAACTGCATTGGCTACGTCTTGGGGGCTGATGGTAATTGCCCCCATTTCTTGTATTGGTTCACACAATTGCTCAACCTCTCGCATCCAATCGCCTTCGGAGTGGTTGACAGGCACCGACCAAATTTTTCTCCAAAAAGAAATCGTGGCATCATCATCCGGCCGACGCCCATCATCCAAACCTAGAACAGGTCGCTCCCACGTCCTGTATACCCATCTTTGGTCACTTTGGAACATGCGATTCTGGTTATACCGCTCCACCCGACACTTATAACGTCGAATACGGCTTGCCCATGCACATACCTTCTGTTTAAAGAAATCAATGCGCTCTGTAATGCGGGCGATATATTCACTGGGGCTAATATTAGTTCCAGCAAACGCCCGCCTTACAAAGCGCATTACTCTAGGCCGGTGGTTACCTCATTTGAAGGTAATTAATTTTCCAATGAGTGCCCTAGCCTCAGCCACACGACCCTCGATCCTGCACTGCCAAGCTGGCACGGCTGGCTTTGGTCGTGTAGCTATGTTACTGTCTTTTATTTTAACACTAGCTGTTGCCCGCGGCTTCGCTCGCGCGTAAAGTAAAGAGTAGTATTAAAGGTAGATGTATTCTGTGATTTTCAAAGTAAGGAGAATGTATAAAATTTTTCATCTAATATTATGGCGTTAAATTAAAATAATAATAAAAGTAAAGTAAGTAGCAAAAGCATTTGTGTTATGGAATCGTAGACAAAAAAGGTACCATAAACACCCAGACTCCAGACTATGTATAAAAGTGATTTTCTACATGGACCCGTCCGGGGATCGAACCTGGAACCTTAGAGCTGGCGACACTTTAAAAACCGGAGTGAACGCCACTCGACCACGGGAGTCGTCATTAAAGATATGTCTTAGATGGTCATTATCTTATCTATTTATCTTTTCATCTGTCTATCTTTGAGAATACTGAACTTCACATACCAACTATTTCAGCCCTTATTTCACCCCCTTAGAGGGTAGATTTCTAAAATCTCGGAAATACATCTTATTTATTTCTAACTAATAACCCTTGTATGAAATTGAATGTGTCTATCTTTGAAAACGACACAATTCATATGCATACAAACTTCCAACCCCTTTTTCACCCTCTTAGGGGGATGATTTTTAAAATCGCTGAAATCGTGTTTATTTATTTCTATCCAGAAACCCGTATACGAAATTTCATGTGTCTATCATTGAAAATACCGAACTTCCCATAAAAACTTTCAACCCCTATTTCACCCCCTTAGGGGGTAGATTTCTAAAATCTCGGAAATACATCTTATTTATTTCTAACTAATAACCCTTGTATGAAATTGAATGTGTCTATCTTTGAAAATGACACAATTCATATGCCTACAAACTCCCAACCCCTTTTTCACCCTCTTAGGGGGATGATTTTTAAAATCGCTGAAATACATCTTTATTTATTTCTATTCAGAAACCCGTATACGATATTTCATGTGTCTATCATTGAAAATACCGAACTTCCCATACAAACTTTCAACCCCTATTTCACCCCCTTAGGGGATAGATTTCCAATAGAAAAGTAGCCTATAGCCTTCCTCAATAAGTGGACTATCTAACAGTGAAAGAATTTTTCAAATCGGACCCGTACTTCCTGAGTTTAGCGCGTTCAAACAAACAAACTCTTCAGCTTTATAATATAATATATAAATATGTAATATATATATCTTTATATATATAATTCTTCTGTGAGTGTGTATGTGACTGAACTCCTCCTAGACGGCTGGACCTATTATAATGAAATTTGCTGTGTGTCTTCAGGTGGATTCGAGGATGGTTTAGATTCACAATTTGGTCCAATTTGAAATGTTTTTTTGTTTAATTTTTATCAATTATTAACATCGCGATTATTGACATTAAAAACGTAAGTAGGTAGTTGCCATGACGACCAAATTTTGTTGTTTTAGTACGATTTACTATCCTCCAGATCCTCCTCCATAGAGGTTATATATCAATTAAATAAACAAGGTTGTCAAAACTCCTTGCAATGATATTAAAACTGTTTTCTTCTTTAAATATTAGGCTCGCAGACTTTTATGTATTTTTTTCGTTTGTCTATTTGGTAGGTCTGAGAGTAGGTCGTAGGTTATATTATGATTGCCACCAGAAAGAAAGAGAGAAAGTACTCTCAATACTGAAGAATAGCAAATTAGACTCAAAGAAAACATTCTTTTATTTTTTTAAATAATAAATCTGCATTAAATTGATGTTTGAAAATACGCTTTGCGGACCGGGAATCGAATGGGCTAAAATGCGAAAAACTAGCACCGTGTACTTTTTGGCATCAATCGATATCAGATATAATTCCAGTGTCATGATGTTTGTCGGGGATGAACTCCGAAACTACTGAACCGATTTTAATCAAATTTGCACACCGTGTGCAGTTTGATCCAACTTGAAATATAGGATAGCTTACATCACAAATATAAAAAAAAATTTAGACCGCGGGCGGAGCAGCGGGAAACAGCTAGTATAAATATATAAAGTATAGATAAATAATTATAGTATCTTAGCCGTGTCACAAATCAATAAATAGTTACTTGGCCGTGTGCAGCGCCCCTTATTGAACTCCACTGCGGGTGACGTAACCTACGACAAACTTATTATTTGCGGTTGGTACAGTATTCGGGTCTAGGGATCGAACCGCAAAATTAAGTTTGTTTTTTTTTGTATATACTTTTCCGGGATAAAAACTACCCAGTGTGGTGCCCAGGATATTAAAGAACAATTATACCAAGTTTCATCGAAATCGAATCGGTAGTTTTTGCGTGATGCCTGAACAAACAGACAGACAGACAAAATTTTTTTTAATTACATTTTTGGGTTCGGTGTCGGTCTAGTAACACACCCCGCCATTATTTTTTTTGATATTTTCAATGTACAGAATTTTCACTTCTACAGATTTATTATAAGTATAGATTAGCTACACGACATGCCGCAGAAGCCGCACAGTACAGGATCGAGTGTGTGTCACCGAGGTCTTCACTGCTTTCGAAATAACTAGCAAGCAGTGAGTCTAGGGCACCCATTATAGCCATATTTCGGTTGTGCATGGGCAAGCGAGGCAATCGAGGCCTAAGATCGGGCGGTGTAAATCGGTACTCCCGAACCGCATCCCCCAAAGTGCTCCTTATAATTTCATTGCACTGAGTACTTACAGTTATAGCCCTATCATCCACGACCCCGTCAACAGGGTTGGTAGGCGCTATACCATAGACTGGCACTACCGCCGGTAGCGGGGAGTTGGCAACAGGGCTACTCTGCGTTTCAGAGCGCAAACGATCAAGTGTAGCGTCGTCCAACCTGTGATTGCGTTGGATGACCCGCACCTGATCCGACAGTCGTTGAACCGACACGTTGACGTCTGGTTCAAGAACCTGAAACAGAGACAGCATCCTCGCACGGTACGCAGTGAGGTTAGTTCCCCCCTCTGTAGCCCCGAAATATGCGCGCATGACGTTCTCGTAAATTTTTTGAGTCCATTTCATGCGCCGCACATCACCACCGGGAGCGGGAGCCCTGTTCGAGGCCGGTTGGCCCGCGGGCGCCAAGCTGCACGGTGGCCGGCGTCTCCCCTGCCGACGCACAGGTGTTGGCGACGTCGCTGGAGTTCGACGCGACTGCTGGAACTTGGTCCGGCAGCTGCGAGGCGGAGCTCGGCGACGAGTCCGGGGGTGGTGGGCGTGCTTTACATCGTCTCGTCAACATTATACATATTTTCCGTTTTCAATAATTTTATAGCTTATTAGAAAGCTTACACAATATGTCATTTTCTCGAAAGTAAATAAATGTAATTCTTGTACAATAAAAAAGTATTTATGCATGTAAATCATTTTCAAATGATTAAATGTGTTGTAAAAAATATGATTTGTTTAGAAATTGGTAAATTTAAATAAATTAATACACGGAGATAAAAAAGTTGGTGTTGACGTTGACGTATTTTATTTATTATTATTATTTATTATGACAAGAATTTGAGCAGCATCAGCTATATTGCGAAGGCGAACCCCAAACTTATTTATTAAATTAGCAACAATTAGGAAATAAACCATCACACCACATAATATACTGTATAAAAACAGAAATCAGCGTGGTGAATTTCACAACAATATTTCGACATACGGAAAAGTTAAGAAGATTTTTACTAATATTTGTCTATGTCAACGGACACATTTGATTAAAGCAGGCCGCACACCAGCGCTACATGCTACACGCATCGAACATTTACGTCGCCACAATCATTGCGCTACAATTCAGCTTACTACAAATGTATTGTATATGCGCACATCGGAAGCACAGTTGTAGCGTGGCACCGCTTTGAGAATGTCGACATCATCGTCTGATGACGACAATTTTTTGATGTGGCGATTAATGAGAAAAAAAAAGACGTTATTGGGTTCATCCGTTTAATCAAGATTGTACAATTTACGGGAATTTCAAAATTTCGCAAGAATTACAATCCGACGAAGAAAAAATCCACTTATATTATCGAATGTCTGAAAACACATACAAGCTATTATTAAATTTAGGTAAATTAAGTTTAACAAAACAAAATACCCACTTCAGAGAGTGTATTTCGGCTGAAGAGCGTTTACTCATCACTTTAAGGTATGTAAGATTTATATGTTACATATTGACTCTCAGACTGAGGAGTCTCGTTTGATTGTTGTGCAGGGGACTCAATATATTCATTTTCTGATTGAGGAATTGTATATGGTGCTTGCGAAGGCCTCACATACTGGTTTTCAGATTGAGCAATCTCGGTTGCCCGTTGCAACGGACGGTCATCATTTAGAACTTGAGATTTTTTTTATAGTAAATAGTATTATTTTCTTAGTTATAATTTCTTCTTTTTCTATTTTTATAGTATTAACATCTTCATATTCACGGGCTATATACGTCAAAATTGGGTTTAGGTGAGCCCAAATCGCTTCAGGCGAATGTTCTGTAGAATCAGATAAAGTACAGAAGCATTGGGGTTTTTTGCCTTTCTTATACACGACACTGGTATTTAGGGAAATTTGGTATTATGACGCTCCAAAATGGACGGCTTGGATTTCTTGATACATTTTGCACGTATAATTTTCAGAGAATTCGCAATGTATGATTATTTCGTTATCCTGCAGATTGTCTTTTGTATATTTGTACATTTTGAACTGATGCATATGTTAAAGGTGTGAGTTTTTAAAGACTTTTAGTTCTGCTTCAAAAGCTAGTATTAAATTTTGGACATTTGCTGTCTTTGTCAACTTTGTCATTCTTTTAGAGACTTTAGTGACTTCATTTTTCTTGTACTCTACATTAATGGCTGACCACTCGAGCCACGATACTTCATCAGTACTTCTTGTCGTAGAAAAAATATAATTGATACAATTCCTTTCACAAGTCACACATTTTGAATACATGCACTGCTGAGATTTTACGTTACATACTAATGCGTCAACGAGATAAATAAATAAATAAATTCATCTAGTTAACATCATCCGAATATTTATTTAATACATCCGCTGGTCTGTTACCGATATTTTGTATCGTAGGTATAATAGTTGTGTGGATAGGGTAAGAAATATTCGGCATGGAGTATAGACGACGGACGTTCCGTTTCTCCATACCTACTCCGTTCCTATTTCGTTTTTTTATGGGCTAACTGTACTTAAAGTCAACGTGGATTCTTTTGTTTTTAACTTCTAATATAGTTAGTGATCAAAATTACCTTTCATACTTTTAAGAGTGGCACAGGCTTAGGACTGTCACTCTGTGTTGAGATTTACACAAAAGGCGTATTTCATAATTTTAATGACTGAGACACTGAACAATGATTGAGATATTTTTCATTTCTTTTTTGGTTTGTATTATTTCTTTTTTGTTTAATATTTTTTCTGATTTTTTTTATTATATTTATTATTTTGAATTTTGCTGCAGGAACATAAGTTGCTGTAACTTCATTACTCCTAATCTCGTTCGTCTGTCATTGATTATCAACCCTGCTTCAGAGAAGATACGTTCACAAGGGACACTTGTAGCTAGAACGTTTAGCTTCGTGAGTGCTAGGCGGCATAAATAAGGACACGCTTTTTGGTTATCCTTCCACCATTGCAGCACATCAGTTTTTTCATTAAACATGACAACTCTACCCTCCAGGTACCTTTGTACCTCTACAATAGCCCGAGAATGCGCCGTTCCTCTGGGCTGAATTGCCTGCATCGTCTCTTGGTAGTGCTTCCACACTGAAGATGTTGAGGGCCCTACAAGTTGAACAGCAGAAGCACTACTTGTTACATTTTGCTGCGATTCGTCATTGATCGTTGACCGTAAAAAACTAACAATGTTTCTAGACCTTGTTAAGAGATCACTCAACTCTGCAGAAGACTAGAAGTCCCTAAAGGAGAAGTGACTGCCAAATTTAACGTATGCGCATAGCATCCGAAATGCTTCCATCCCAAGTCCAATAGCGCCTTTTTAATATTTGCGCCATCATCGGACACAGCCAATACTACTTTTTCTGTTATCTTCCATTCGTCAGATACTCTTTTGATCACTGTAGAAAGATTTTGGGCTGTATGGGATCCTAATAAGGGCACACATTCTAACAACACTGATTTCATCTGCATTTGGCGCCACGACAGAATGTGTTGCGACACGACATGCAAATATGTCCCTAACCATATTAAATGTATGAAACCGATATGCTTCTGGCGCGTCACGACACGCCACGACACCTAAGTATGTTTCCGCCTTCAGGCGCTGTTCGGCAGCAGTCGGAAACGTTCCGCGAGATTCAGCGCCGTACGGATGCGATCAGCTAAAGGCAGAAACAAGCTAGGTTCATATTGCTGTGTCGGGGTGTGTCGGGTCGCCGTCTGTTGTGTCGCGGAGTGTTCATACTAATGTGTTGTCTTGTGGCGCAATATGTCGCATTTTTAGATCATTCTCATTTTAAGAGTTGTAGAGTGAATACGTGTTTTAAAATGGAATCGTCTGACGACAGTGACTTCGACGAAGATATTCAATTTTTTCTATTGATGACTCTTCTAAAAAAAAAGAAAAGGAAAAGGAGATATTGGGTTCATCCCGTAAATAGATTAAGAGAGACTAGAGGCGCATTTCACTGTCTTGTTCGAGAATTAGAAAGTGATGACAAAAGATTCCAACGATATTTCAGATTTACTAAAATACAGTTTGAGCAAGTACACACTTTAATTGAAAAGGATATAAAAAAAATACACACTCAGTTCCGCCGCCCTATAGGACAAAGGAAAGACTTGCTGTATGTTTAAGGTATGTATTGTAATAGTAGTACCTACTTAATCAACAATCACATTACAATTAGGTTATTTTTTATACTTAAATCACAACATATGTACATTGCCAACAATTTATTAATTTATCACTCACAATCACTATAATCAACTGAACTGTAGTATGTCACAAGATTTTGATCCGCCAATGGACCTATTTGCTGTGGTTGTGATGTGTGAGATGACGATGTGGATGGCATAGATATTGTATTCGATGTTAATGCAGTTGGATGGTAATCGATAGATGAATGAGTGGATGAACGAAGAGACTGTTGACATTCTTGATATGGTGGTGAAACCTGGAACTGGGACTTAGTTTGCTGTGGTGGAATAATCTTGTAGGATGTTATGTTGATTGGAGTTTGTAAAACTGTATTTGTCTGTTGTTTTTCTAATTTGTGGATTTGTGCTTGAGATACTGCAGAGTGCAAATCGAGTTTGATTTTAGTTTGTTCAAGGATCGAAAGACTTTTTACCGCTTTACTCATACTCAAAAAGAATAGATCATTTTCATCCATTTCTACTTCCCGTCTTGCGTTTTGTTTTTAAATTCTGAGATCATTTGATGATTACATAAGCTCATAAATCTCCTGCATGCCAGCCTTGCCAGTATTCTGGCGAGTTGATGTGGAACTCGTGGTCGAGCATTGAGATTCGCTTCTATGATACGGGCTAGCTGGAGGACTTTCCAATGCCGATCTTGATCCAGGCGGAGATACTATATTTGTAGTCGTGTTTCGAGATTCCATAAACGGGCACAAAAAACTCATTTGGTCTTCATATTTCCAAGGTGTGACTGTCATAGCGGCTTGACCACTTTTTTTATTTCGCCTGCGTTTTAGTACACTGGCGAAAGAATTTCTTAATTTAGTCCACTCCTCCTTGCAACTATCAACTGAAACAATAATATTTAAGAAGTTTTAAAATTATTTAATTACAAATTTTTGGCGACAGGAAATTCATTTCGTTCAATGGCGTTCAATTATCGCATGGGAGTATCTACAGTAAAGGCAATAGTTGAAGAAGTTTGCGACGCAATCTGGAATATTATGACACCCATTGTAATGCCGCAACCAACTGAACAAGCATGGAGAGATATTGCAAAAGAATTTAAAGTTTAAATTCTTTTGCAATATCTCTCCATGCTGAATTATCTAGCTAGAATCTATACTTAGATCCCTCAGGGATCCTAAGTATAGATTCTTAGTCATTGACGTCGGATCATATGGTAAAAACAGCGATGGTGGAATATTGGAAAAAACCATCTTAGGCAAATTAATGCAAGATGGAAAGTTAAAATTTTTAATGCGACCCTACAGCAAAATTATGTTCGTAACAATGAACCCGATAAAATATTCAATTATCGGCTTAGTCGTGCCCGACGTATAGTCAAGAATGCCTTTGGCATTTTGAGATCAAGATAGCGTGTTTTTGCTGGTCCTTTAGTTGTTCAACCGGACATACTACATACACATACATACTACATGACTATTTAGGCACGGATGATTTGCCTTCAGACTATGATGATGATTCACTACAGGCGAATTTGACAGGACCTACAGCCTTTGACCACTTAAGTCCCATTCGTAGAAATTCCACACAGTACGCTTTTTCAGTAAGAAATAAATTCAAGGAATATTTTTGTACCAAAGGCGCCGTTCCGTGGCAACTTGATATTGTGAGGAGAGGTAAACAAAATTAAAATCTCCAAAAAGTTACTACAACGATATAGGCTTATTAAATATCAATTTAATTTGTACTATAATAAATATTTTTTTCAATAAAACTTACCGTGTATATTCATTTGCTCCGCAATTTCTTCCCATGCATTATTTCTCACAGTTTGATCCCTGTTTATAGCTAAATTCATGTCATATAAAATAGGATATCGTTTCACTAACTCAATTAATTTTTCGTCGGTCATTTCGCAAAATAAATGGAAAAAATTTAATATTAAATTAGTTTCTGTGACAGTTGTCGAACAACTGAACGTGGACTGACGCGTGGCGTCGGGTGTTTTCTAGAAACATACCGCGCGCGCCGCGTCGGGTGGCGTGTTTATCCCCACCATGGGCGACACACCGATCTGGCACGTCTGGTTCAGGTGGCGTGTGCGCGCATGGCGTTGCGTCGGGTGTTCATAGTGTGATTCTGGTCTATAGAATACAATACATTTGATTCGACTCATAGTCCAAGAGCTAGTGAACCCTGGGAGTAACGGTCTCCCTGTAAGGTTAGAAATTTGTATACTTACGGTTTATGACATGCTAAGAGCAATAGCCATGACCTGGCAGGCGTCAGCCCTGCACGTCATCAGCCCCTTTATTTTTTGGACTGTTCAGTAAATTGAGTTTCAAAACTTGTTTCTGTAAATTTGAAAATTTAATAGGATAAAGTTTATTTATTGTACATCTTAAAAAAAAATTGACAGGCGATTACAATAAGCAGAAGTATATGACAGGTCAATTACAAAACGTACAGTTGATGAGGTAAAATAAACTTTATCCTGTATACTTAAAATTATATATATATATATATTATATGTTTTCAAGTAAACGTCTCAGAGTAAATATATACAATGCCAGGCGTTTTTGAACAGCATAAGACCTTGACAGGCGAGGGGACAGCTGCTAAGGGCGTGCAAATAAGAAATGTTACATGAACGCATACAGTAAATGCAATGTATTTTATTGGGTTTTATGCAATCTACATTATTTTTAACATTCATTTTCTTCAGCATCATCCGAAATTTCGCTATCACTGTTTTCATCATCATCTGATTCTTCAACAATGTTTTCCTCATCTGCAAATAGTAAAAAAAAATATTTTAATGAATCAATAAGGTTGTTAAGAATTAAATATTAAGCTCAATTACATAGGACTGCGTATTAAATGTTACGGAATAAAATAGTTGTATGTTACCTGAAATGCATTCCTCAGTTTCAGTCGATTGTGCTGTGGCAGTATCAGCAGGTTCTTGTAAAAGTATGTCGTATATAGAAGATGGAACCGTATTCCCCTCAAACCAATTAAATTCGTAACGACTATCAATTAAGTTCCAACCGTTATTTTCAGGTGTAAGAATTGTTGGTTCTTTTAAATTACAATTTCGCCATATATTTGTAATGTAGGCAGTTCTCAATAATTGTTGATGTAGTTCACGTTGGCAGGGTGGTAAATTCGATGAATCATAGCTTACTACTTTTTTCATAAACACTTTCGGATTATTTGTGTTGTACGTAGCAAGGAACTTTTCATAACGTGCATTGTTTAACTTTGAACATTTCAAACCATACATTTGGCATACAAATTTCTCTAGTATCGGGAAAATTTTTTCTTTCTTCTGTACTATTTCTGTGTTTCCTAATTCTTTAAATGCCTTCTGATATACACTCGATTTCTGCAATATTTGGAATGGTTTTTTTTTACCTCTTCTTGAAAAAGATGGATTGAAATCGCAACCGGTTAATGCATGAAATCCCGGTAAGCTTTGGCAGATAGAAGGTCCCAATTTTGTATATAGTTCAGAAATATTTATCCATTTTTTACAATTATTAGTGCCATATTCCATATAGATTTTTAAATTATTATTGTGGAGATGGTCCATGTTTCCGAGCAGTAATATTAAAATGTCTGTGTCACATGTTTTTATTAATACGTCGGATACATCTTCATCCATTTGGCATGTATGGTATATTATTTTTGTATCAGCCTCTTCATGATGTTGGCACGATAAATCATCATTTATATCGACAATCACAGAGTTATTGTGGACACTATAAGTATGGCATTGTTTGTAATTTAAGTTCACTATGGTATTCCCGATAAACTCTATCATTTCATTTGTGCTCCAATGTGAAATTAAAAAATCTACGAAAGCTTCTTTAAATTGTATGTTACGAAGTTCTTTCATAAAATCAACTGGTCGAATTTGTTCTGGTCCGGTAATGAAATAATTTATGTTTCTTACTTCTTGTCGTTTGGCTCGTTCATAATCTTTAATTGACGGCGAAAAGTATTGGTCAAAAATGATATCTACTCGTGAGGCATGTGTAGCTGTTAGTAGCGACATAATTTTTTTGGAAATACCACCAAATGTTTTAGGGATATTTTTGAATGTATGCAGTAAAAAGAATCCATCAAAAATGACAACATCAAAACGTCTTGGTACCTCTTCACTGTTGACGTTTGCCTTTAAAATTTCAACCATTGCTGATTTCTGAGTTTTATGTATTGTACCATCTTCATGACACAATGACAATGGAACAGTTGTAATGGGGTATGATAACGTCTTTTCCAAATCGATGTTATGTTGTATTGACAGAGCTAACAGGCGACCAAAGAAATCACGTTGCACACGGATTTCATGAACCTTATCACCGACTTTGATTTTTTTCTTTTTTTTTTCAGAGGCAAAATTCATAATTTTCACTTGTGAAATTCTTTCTTCAAATCTTTTTCCATTCTGTGAACATTCAGTTATAAAATTCTCTTTCAATCTTTCTCCTGATTCTATAAAATTTAATAAGTAATCCTGTACTGCGATCGAAGCTACTGTACCATTACCGATGTTATACAGACAATCGTTGTTTAGATTCAACATAAATGGATTTAGAAATTTCTCAAATGTATTTATGAACTTCCACAACTGTGCTGAATCTCTTTTTATTGCATATTCTTCCAGGTCTGCTGATACATCATTTTTTCTTCGTAAACCAGTAATGTCCAGAGTGTGAGATATGACTGTTGTTCTTATGTCGTGACTTCTAGCCCATCGCTGACGAGCGGAAATAGAATGTGTGAACTGGATTACACCAGTTAATCTTTTTCCCGCGTCGGCATTAATAGTTTGTTCAAGTACTAGATCTGTTGGTTGTCTAGAGAAAGATTTATCAGTACGTTTGATTCCAAGGTATCCATCTTTCATAAATTTTTCAATTGATGGATGTGTAAGACCAACTTTTAACAAATTATCATGGTATTTTATCAGCCATCGTGAATAATTAGGCTGATTTGTCATAAAAAATATATTTGCTATTTTTGACAAAATATATTTGTACAAAGAAAAGTTTCCAGTCCTTATGCTTCGACTCAGTAACTGATAGTGATGAACAAGATCCATATAAATAACATAAAATTGAGGCGTTTTACCAAAAGTTCCTTTTCTACATTGTTCTTTGTGATATTGGTATCGAGTCATCAATGTTGATATTGCTTCATTTTCTATGACGTTCACAAACGGTTCATTACCATCGATAAATGTAGAGAGATTATTGTAAACATCTTCGTCAATACTTATATCTTCTTTTTCTATGAAAGATTGAAAACATAATATTTCTAGTCCTAGTGCCATTAATGGATGCAGCCGCTTACATCGATTAAAATGTTTTCCTTTCAAAAATCCATCTACTGAACCATTTGCGATAATTTCACTTTCAACAGCTACATTCATTATTCCACTGTCGTCAATAAATTTTCCAATTGCTCTAAACAATGCTAACATGATGTGGAACGGTCCTAAATGAATAAATAAATTATCATAAACTGGTTTTTCTGTAGACTGTACCTGCATAGCAATTTTTGCTATAGCTAGATCATATGTTACATTAATGCAAGGTTGTCCAATTTCTGCAGCAATACTTTGACTTTGTTTCATAGTTTCTATTACAACTGGTATATTTGTCGGTGATTCGTTTATTGGTGTGAGATAACAAATTTTTTCTTTGTTATTATGAGAATCTTTGTTTAAATTATGATGGAACCCAACCCACATCGATGTTTTTTTAATTTTTAGAGCATGGCAAAGCATCCACAGAAACTTTTGCTGATAAATTATTTCTAGTGAAGCTGGTGTTGCTTCATTTCTTAAATTGTCAGATAAAGACAATAATTCATCATTCATCTTGGGTTTTTTTGAATATGGGACTAACTCTGGGATGATAGCATCAAGAGTCCTTCTTCTTTTATGTCCTGCATGAACACATGAAACGGATAGCTCGCCTGTGCACTCGCCATGTTCAGAAGGATTTTGGAGTTGCTCAGAAGTTCCCTCTGTTGATTCCTCATTTTCTAGAACTGTTTGATAGATTATGCCTACCGTATCATGTAGGTGTTACCAGTAGCAGTATCAACATAACGATCGAAGTTGTCGAAGGCTACTCCTGTGAATAAATCTTGTCTTTTACAAATTTCATTTGGACAAATTTTAGAACGATTCAATAACGTAGTTGTTGCTGCAGTTTCCAATTCTTCAATAACATGATAACTACAACAATGACCATATTTATTTATAATTTCTACGATCTTTCTGCTGCTCGTCAAACTCTTCAATGTCATGCCCAGAGTGATGTGTTTTTTGGTTTTGACAGACCCATTAGTGACATTATAAATCAAATCTTCTGCCAATGAATTAGTTTTCCTTATACAACCTTCACTAATTCTCCGACGTCGTTTATGACCACCCAGAAGAAAACAATAAAAATCAAGTAACTGCTTAGGTATTTCACATTCGCCATTTAACAAATCAGCAGTTGTTATGTTTTCTGGTAATTCTTTCTTTGTCATTTTTAAAATAGTTTTGCGTAAAATTAATGCTGCTTTTTGCAATATCTCCGCATCTTCCAACAGTTCACATAATTTTGCATCAACAACAGAATCTTTTAATGTTACATATTTTTTTCTGTCCCTCTTGATAATTGTAATTTCATCGTAATTCTGTAACAATTTAGCTTCAAACCGCTGGATACTAAAATTAACATCAACATCTTCATCATTTTCCTCGAGTATTCCTTGTAATAATTCAAAGTAGTATTTACATAAGTATGTGAATGAAAATGTCCTTTTTTTATTTATTATTTCCTCGCTGATAAAAATTTGCATTTCATCAAAAGCCAGTTTGTGAAAATATTTCCAAGTCTTCTTCGGTGGTGATTTTGTCTTTGCTTGTTCTTGTAGAGTATATATGGCAATTGTTCGACAGCTATTATGATAAAAAATCAATGGGCTTGAATCTGCGCTAACTTTTTCATAAAATTCATTATTTTCGCCAAATTCTTTCAAAACTTGCATCAAACTTGCTCTTTCTGACGAGTGAAGAGGTTGGTACCGCCCTTTCACTCGTTTATATTTATTTTGACAAAACACACATAGCCTATCAGCATGGCTAGTTTTAGTAACGGGCACTTCAGCAGATGTTGATGCTCCGCTTTCTTCAGTAGCTATTGGAGGGGCTACTGTAACTGTTTCTATGTTTGTCGATGACATTTCTATAAAAAAAAAGCCATTGAGATATTCATATTTAATAATTAATAATAATTATTATGAATAATTTCCATTTAATATATACTTAATAATGGTAAAATTTGTACCACTTAATTAAATCAAAAATATAGTTACAATTAAAGAATAAAGCCTAGTAAAAAATATAGAAGTTCATAAAAAATACCTGATGATGATGCTGGTAGATTTGAAGAAGTTGATGATTCACTTGTGCGATATTTTTTCATCACGGCAAGAAAGTTTTTATAACATTTTACATGGTAACCAGTATTGGCGTTAATTTCCTCTGGCAAAGAAATATCTTTAAATTTTAAATTATTGTCTTTTCTTATTTTCAATATTGATTTACTTTTATTCAACGTAGTCTCTGTAAATCGTACAGTTTTTTCATCAGTTTCTTCGTTACAAATCACACAAACCACGTGCTCCAATTCCATCTTGCACACTATTTACTGAAATTTTAATATTAAGTACAACAATACACAATATCACTGCACAATTGATAATAATATAAAGTTTGATTTTTTAAAAATTAGAAATCACTCAACATAAGAAATGTTATAGCTCAAAGCATCTTCACAAGTAAAAATCAGTGGCACAACTGACGAAATTTTTCTCTGTACATTGTTGCTCGAGAGCAGGTATACGTCCCTTCGTATTAGATAAACGGTCTCACTCGCACTATAGGCATTCACGCAACACCTCTCACTCGCACGCCCTTAGCAGCTGTCCCCTCGCCTGTCAAGGTCTTATGCTGTTCAAAAACGCCTGGCATTGTATATATTTACTCTGAGACGTTTACTTGAAAACATATAAAAATTTTAAGTATACAGGATAAAGTTTATTTTACCTCATCAACTGTACGTTTTGTAATTGACCTGTCATATACTTCTGCTTATTGTAATCGCCTGTCAATTTTTTTTTAAGATGTACAATAAATAAACTTTATCCTATTAAATTTTCAAATTTACAGAAACAAGTTTTGAAACTCAATTTACTGAACAGTCCAAAAAATAAAGGGGCTGATGACGTGCAGGGCTGACGCCTGCCAGGTCATGGCTATTGCTCTTAGCATGTCATAAACCGTAAGTATACAAATTTCTAACCTTACAGGGAGACCGTTACTCCCAGGGTTCACTAGCTCTCCAGCTATCAACACGCATCGCGTTTCATCGGGTCGCGTCGCGTTTTAATAATTTGTTTCCTTTAAACGTACATAATGATTTCTTCTGATTCGGATAGTGATTTTGACGAAGACCTTCAATTTCTTTTAGCAATGAAACTTCTTGAGAGCAAAAAAGAAAGGAAGATACTGGGTTCACCCTATAAACAGAGGGAGACAAGACAAAGGTGAATTTCATCGTCTTGTTAAAGAATTAGAGAGTGACGAAGAGAAATTTCATCAATACTTTAGAATGAACAAAGCACAATATGAGGAAATCTATTCGCTGATTGAAGCAGACATGAAAAAGTGCATTCCAAATTTCGCGAACCTATAGGTACTAAAGAAAGACTTGCGTTATGTTTAAGGTAATTTTTATTGTTTAAAAAAAATAATTAACTATGGTGTTGTATGAATTAGGTTTAACAGTCATTTATGATGAAACTAACATCATATAAAATCAACATTTAAGTAATCATATTCTGCTGTCTTGCGAGTATAATTAGTTTAACAATCATTATCTTATCATTAACTCAACCATCATTTTCAAGTTCATCATTATCAAAATTTTAACTGTGATAGTATGCTAATTTGGATGGACATGATGATGAATGAATATATGTTGATGTCTTCGCGTGTATGAGTGACTGGATGTATATTGGTGCTTGAACGTCTGCAGGAGTTTGGATGTATGTTGAGAACCGATGCTGTGGAGTTGACTGGATAAGTCGTAGAGAGTCTTCAGCATTAAAAGCAGCATGTTTTTGTGAGCGAAATGTGGTTGGTAATGATGATGACTCGATATAATGTGGGTGACTGAGCGTGTATAGTTGACTGGTTGTATGTTGGTACTTGAACGTATGCAGTAGTTTTTAAAAATCTTGTCTCTGTGTTCCAATTGTCGTATTACTGCTTGGGAAAAACCCAAGCAGTGTGCAAGTCCAACTTTATTTTCCTTTGTTCAAGTTTTGACAGCGCTTTTACTTCTTTGCTCATACTAAGGAAGAATAAATCAGTTTCATCTATGTCTTGTCTAACGTTTTGTTTCTGACGTCTTAAATCTTGAGACGACTTCATTAAATCGTACAACTCTTGTAGTCTAGGTTCTTGATTCGATTTTCCACGCGACGAACTGGATTGACTTCGAGTTGTACCTGGACTTGCTGGAAGACTTTCGTCAAGAGAGTCCTCTGTAGGTGGTGATTCCGGTGCAGGCATCACATTTGTCTTTGTGTTCCTACATTCCATGTAAGGAAGAAGAAATCCCATGCTCTCTTCATGTTTCCAGGGCACTAACGCAGTCGCAGCCTGTCCACTTTTCTTGCACCTTCGTCGCTTTAAGCGCTGGCGAAAGCATCATTTATTTACTGTAACAAATAATAAGTCATAATTGTTTATTTCATTTTAGATTTTTAGCTACTGGACACACTTTTTTATCGTTGGCGTTCAACTATCGCATGGGATTTTCGACTGTGAGAGTTATAGTACAAGAAGTATGTGAAGCCATTTGGAAAAATATGGCACCTTTTGTAATGCCTACACCTTCAGAACAAATGTGGAAGGATATTGCAAATAACTTTAAACAATTTTGGCACTTTCCAAATTGTATTGGAGGATTAGATGGCAAACCCGTAAACATAATTTGTCCAATAAATGCAGGTTCTACTTTCTATAACTATAAACAAGAACATTCCATTGTTTTACTTGCATTAGTTGACGCTCAATACAAATTTATCATGCTTGACGTCGGTGCGTATACGGCATATACGACAAATCTTTGATGGGAAAATTATTTGAGCAGAAAGCATTAACACGTTCATCGCGGAAGCGCATTTATGCATCTAGGTAATATGACGCAATGAGATCTAAAAGTTCTCGTTGTGATCCACCAGGAATAACGCAACGAGATCCAACAGATCTCGTTCGACTCAGTCACTTCAAGCCCCGATGTTTTTATGAATTTTTTTTTTATGTTCAGGTAGGTGATCAGACCTTTCAGTAGGTTTTCACTGCCTCAAGTTATGTCTAAAACAATAATGGAAAATTTACAAAATAAAAAAATGAGAACTTTTGGATCTCGCTCTGCACTAGATAGCAAGATTTTCTTGCTATCGAGTAGCGAGTACTCTTAGATCTCGTTTTGCAGATATTGCATAGTGTCGATAAAAAAATAGTGATGGGAAATAATAAGACCAACAACATTACAATCTATGAATCATTTATTAAAATACTATAATAAAACATTAGAAACTTATTAACTATTCAGTACGAAAAATGACAATGTTTTTCATTAAAACATGGAAGACACATAGTTTTTTCACACTTCACACAGAAACCTTTCACCTGTTTTGTCTTTTTATCCGATTCTTTGCTAGTCATTGTTTTTCGTGCCTTGTCGTAGCAACTCACACAACGTCTTTTCATGGTATTCACTATATATTTGTGTTCAGTGGTCACTTCCGGATTATCTTTTTCCAGGTAAAAAGGAATCCCTGTGAATTTCATTATGATGCTTTCAATAAAATTCTTTTTTGGTAACTTCTTTTTTTTCTTATTATTGTATACCACCCATGCATTTACTAACTTTATATTTAATAGCTGTTCCAAAGATTAGTTCCATCATCAATTTTCGACGACATTTGGTCGCTATAATCAATTCCTTTTTTGCCGTCATTGTAAATAAACATACATTCTGGTTTCCTTATGAGGTCTTCCCTCTCTCGCCTAGATCTTGTTTCCGTTATAAGTTTTGTATCATGATTTTTGCATGAGATAATCATTAAGACTGCTCTTTTGTCCACCCACTTCATAACTTTTACACCTGTTCTTCTCATCTTTCCAATCACTTCACCCTTTTTTATCTTTTTTGCCACAACAGACTTTGGTAAACCCCTTCTGTTTGCTCTAAGAGTTCCACATAAAAAGTTTTTCTCTTTAATAGTCCTTCAGCAAGTTCTACGCTATTGTAAAAGTTGTCTGTTATAATAATCCTACCATTTTCGTCCAAATATTGTATTAATCTCAACAGTCTTCATTTCATGATTCTTTTCTTTTCCCGTCCATCCTGTTCTTTTCCTGTATATACCGTCATATTACAAGTAAATCCGTCAACAGTACATAATTTGTAAAGCTTTTCTCCGTATTTATGTGTTTTATTTTTTATATATTGCCGGAATTGTATTCTTCCGCGCCATGGCACCATGGTCTCATCAATCACTAGGATTTTACCTGGAACTATAACTTTCTTGAAATTAGCAAGAAGCATAATATTTCATATACATCACGTATTTTACTTAGTTTATCAGTTGTCCTGTCAATAGTGTCATCACAAAAATGTCAAAATTTTAAAATTGCAGTGAATCGATCTCTACTCATAACTTTTATGGTATATTCGTTTCGATACATAATATTTTTGGACCAGTAATCATTGATGTGTGGAACTTTATTCAAACTCATAACTAAGGCAACACCTAGAAACTTCAACAACTCTTCTCGGTTAATTGGCTTCCAATAGCGGAACCAAGATTTTTACTTTAAGCCTGGTTTAGCAATAATTTTTTCCGCGTAGTAATTAGTCTCAAGGACCATCTTGTCAACTATCTCATCAGTTAGAAACAGTCTATATAACTCATCTGGTGTCTTAACATTTCAGGTACATTGAATGGACATTCGTGCGGGTATTCTTCGAATTCCGGAGTCGTGTCCTTTATGACGACCCATTCATCTCTATCTGAGTCTACTGCAACATTTTCTCGCTGTATTGTAATGTTTGGAGGTATTCCGTTGTCCAACTGATTGATACTATCTGCATCACACTCATCTTCAGTTGTGATAACAGTAATATCAGATTCACTTTCCGAAGAAATGCTAGGAGCATAACTGCTGTCATCATCTGAATCAATGACTCGATCATTTTCGTGGGTGCTATTAATACTCGTACTAGCATTTGTCTCGTTATCTTTAACAACAACGTTAGAAGTATATGTACAGTGTGCTTTTATTGCTTTCGGTAATCGAGTGGGACCTGGCGCAGACAAAACTGATTTTAGTTTTTCTGGTGTCTTATCAAAATTCAAATGTGAACTTAGTTTTTCTTTATTAATACGATTATTGCTTTTTGGCGTATTAAGTAGATCAGATATCTTTTGCTCATCAAAAGACTCATCAAAGGTAAGCATATTTGATACCGAAATATTGCTGAGGGAACCATAAGTAGAGTTACCCCCAGTCAATGGCATAAATGGCAAAGTATCATTATGGCCCATTGAAGTTATAGAAACAGTCTCGTTTTTTGGTGCTGGTATACTTATCTCTTCTAATATTTTTATCTTCTAAGTGCGCACATTAGTAAGCTCTTGGTAAGAATGTCCAGTACTCGGGCTAACACAGACATTTTCACTTAGCACTCCAGGAACACGTTTGAACACTTTCGATCGATTATTTTCATTTTCCACGTTAGGTTCTTCGGAAGAACTAAAGGAAAGTTCCAAAATTTTTTGACAGCGTTTGCGATTCGTCATCCTGATTATAGCGTAATTGACATGCTCACATCGAAAGTTGACACGGCACTAACTATTTTGTTGTGAGGATTCGCACGATATCGTTACGAGTTCCTTTAGTTCTCGTTCCGCACTAGATGCAAAATTTTACTATTTGGTCGCAACGAGACCTATCAGATCTCGTTCGTTTTCATTCATAGAAATATTACGTCCGATGTACCTAACGTGAAAAAAAATATTTGTCTCACTCTATCAGTAAAGCAACATAAGGAAATATCATTTGCCGAAACGAGATGGACATAGGATTTCACTTGCGCGATACTAAAACGTCACAAACGAGAACTAAAAGGTCTCGTTCCGCGTTGAACTTGTTAAATGTGAATGTGTCACAAAGACAAGCTAGTTAACAGTGATGCAAATAAAATATTTAATTATCGCTCATCACGAGCACGCCGGTGTGTAGTGATGCAAATAAAATATTTAATTATCACTTATCACGAGCACGCCGGTGTGTAGAAAATGCATTTGGTATTTTACGGGCTCGATTTCGAGTATTTCATGGAACCATGCAAGTCCAGCCGGACATGGTAGACATGATTGTGCTAGCTGCCTGTTGCATTCATAACTTTTTAAGAACACAAACATCGCTAAGCACAGATAAACCTGAAGAAAAAACGGATTCTACTGACCATAGCAGAAACATCTGCTTAATATTGAATCTTTACCATCACAAAAAGCTGTTTATGTCAGAGAGAAATATAAAAAGTATTTTATTAGTCAAGAAAGGCGAGTACCATGGCAAATAGAAATGATTCGCCGGGGAAGACAACATTCTTAAACATTACCAATTGTTTATCTATATATATAAAAATGAAACCCGTTTTCCGTTGTCATGGCATCACGCGTGAACGGCTGGACCAATTTCGTTCATTCTTTTTTTGTCGTGTTGTTTATTATCAGGAGATGGTTCTTATGGAGAAAAAAAAATAAAAAAGTTGCGACCATATTAACTTTTCTAATTTAACCTTTATAGCCTTTGACATATCTGTTAGTTATTTGACATGACAACGTCTGTCAGGTCAGCTAGTTTTGTATAATTATTCATTTATAAGGCATAAAGAACAATGTCAGATGTCCATAGCAACTTTGGCTCAATATTAATTTGTCATGGACAGTAAAAATTCTTACGTTTTTTTATGTAGTTTAATGTCAAAATCTTTTCTGTTATTCCACTTTTACATTGAACTTCTAGAAAAGAAGTTATTCAGACATTTTTAATTTGGAGGTTAGGTATGTATTTTGTAGAGAATAAATTAAACAAAATTTATTAAATTCAATTAACAAATCGTCAAGAAATTGTGCAGGGGCTCAATATTATTTTGGTGCCAAGCCCAACCTAAATACCATAAAATGGTCATAGTGTGGGCACAGCATCCCACAGTTCGTTTACCTACCTTGCAGTTACAATAATATTGTCTAACTGCCTCTCTCCCGTTTAAGCAGTTATCAATTAGAACATACACAAAATATGCTTTGTCACTAATATGGCGACTTTGAATTTTGGCTCTTAGAAGCAAAGAGCTTAAATTATTAATTGATGCCTCCCTGCATACTTCAATCATATATCAGCCGTTAAAGCGGATATGCAAACCGTAATATGATCGGGCTTGGCGGAGTTGGTAGGTACCACAAGCTATTTAAATCAAATCATGGTAATCAAGCTGAGGAAACTCAGTGACATTGCTGTTATTAACATTTATATTTGAAAACTGTGCCCTTCTTCTATTATAATTATTTTGTAAAATCAACTCACTTAATGTAGTTTGGAACATTTTCTGTTGTATAATTTCTAATATCCGGACAGCACCTGTCTGTGAGGGGTGGTCAAAATCTATTGATTAGGGCAGCAGCTATGGAAAAATCAGTCATGACATGTGGTGAAGCTCTATTGTTGAACTTATGTCGGAATATTTTAAATCGCTGCTTAAAAATCCCATTAATAACTTCAATCACCCATCTGCAAATAGTGACAGCCCGAGCTTTGTTTGCCTCTAATGTCCATGATTTTCACCCTCATGTAATGATGCTGGCCTATGCACAGAGTAATTACAGTTTTGCAACAATGGGACTGCATCTCTGAAACCTCTCTCTGAATGTGATTAGTTTTTAGGTTAATAAATAATTCTTTTTATTTTTATTGTATTTTCACTTCTGTCCTTACACTACAATAATTCAACCACAAAGTACTTTTTATCTATAGGAAATAGAGACCCCTCTTCCGTTCGTTTTAGGAAACATGGACACTAGCGCTATCTGTAGGTTTACGACGGTACTAGTACTTTGTATTGCTATAGGCTAAGTTCATATGACCGCGCGGTAGAAGATCGAAGTAAACAGCTAGTATTGTCTACATCACCGCGCGGTACCGCGCGTCGCGCTCCGCCCCGCGCGCTAGTTCTTGAACCGCGCGGCACGGCGCGTTTCAAGTTCTACAAACTTGTACCGACCTGCAGTGCTATTCTCTAAATGACAACTTCATGGCTGTAAGCTGCGACGAGCTCGTCGTCGAGACAGCCTAGAGATCGATTGAGCGTGTAGCACTGATTAAAACTGTATTCACTAGCGTAGTTGTGCTCGTCGACGACCTCTAGGCTGTATCCTCCTGTTGCTGTTTCGTAGACGACTTTAGGGCTTGGAACAAATTCTTTAAATCGTAATCGATCAATCTCGACTGAGAGTTTTAAGGGTTTAAAATATATATGTAAGGTCTATCTTTAAGTATTTTAAGGAATAGAGCAAAACTATTAATATATTTAATAATTTTATGGGTTTATTCCATATTTTTCTTATTACATTTTAAGCCTGAATGAAGATTCCTATGCCTATTTCGATAACGTGACTCGGTCGCATGGCGACCATTTCAAACAAACGTCAAACAACAACGCACTCGAACAACAATTTTTTTAAAAGGACTAACTCATCTGGATTTTAATAAGTAAATAATAATAGTTTGTTTTGTTCTAAGCATGCCAAGAAGTACTATTTCATCCCGTGCGCAAGTAGAGATGATAATCGAGAGTTTGGAAGAGCGACGTTGGCTTGCCACAGGGCACCCTCGGACATTAAAATTCATGCCCGAGACCGTAGTTCAGGAAAGTCTTATTTCTACATCTACTTCTACTGCGGAGCGTGCGCGCCTGCTGGCTGTTAGCGAGTGGGAGTCAGGTCTTTGGCTTCACGCACTGCCTTCGTCGCACATCGACACCTTATTCGACGATACTACTTTCCGCCTTGCTGTTGCACTACGCATAGGCGCTTCATGTTGTTCTCCACATCGCTGCCATTCCGGTGAAGTAGTCCGCCTCGGACACCACGGTCTATCCTGTTGTAGCCGTAGCGCAGGTCGCATAGCGCGGCACGCGAATTTCAACGACATCATTCGACGAGCTCTTGTTACGTCGGCGTTACAGCTGTATTCGAATCCAATGGCTTGGCACGTGACGATGCCAAGCGACCGGGCGGCATTTCGTTATTTCCATGGAAGATGGGTAGGATGTGTTATGTTAGTAAATTAGGTAACATCTTTTGTAAACCCATATTATGCAATAAATGATTTTGATTTGATTTAATAATAATATGTAAAATAATTTTTTATGTTTTTTTTTTTACACGTTTTTTGTGATAAATAAAAAGAAGACACAGTAGAAGGTAGTTATCTATTTAATTACTCATGCCCAATACCTATCTACATTAATATTCACAACTAATTTGAATTACAACTAAAATACTTGAGTTTAGCATGTTTAAACGAATCAATTATGGTGAGTATATCCTATCTAAACATGTTTTCAACATCTGAAAAGAAAAATAAGTATATTTGAAATCTTAAATATGACGTGCTCGCCATAATTGATTAACTACCTACATAATTTGCCTACATAATTGACTCAGCCCACTGACTAAGTCATCATGTGTTGGGGCCGGCTGTGTCAGGATTCCAAGTAACCTAAATTCTTTATTTTTGTCATATTGGTGCAAGTTAGGCACTGGTAGCCCGATTACACATGTTGTGTAAAACACAGCAAGCTATCACTATTTTTTCACCACAGTTATAGGGTCATAGTGCAATACTCTGTGAACTAATAAGCATCTAAACCAGCCTTTTATTACGTTCCGTGTACTTCCTACTGTGCAAATTGTTGTAATGGCTCTCTGGAGTCCCAGTTTCTAGATTACTAAAGGGAGGCATTAAATGAGCATTAATTACTTATAATATATTAATTAAATCCTCAGAAAGCCTGTAAATATGTATAAAATCTGTATCACGCGATATTGTTTTAAAGTTTCTTATTTATTTCGCCTATCGAGCTTTCCTCAAATCATCACTTTCATAGCTTGTTCTGATAAATGTAGCTTTATAAGTAATCGAGCTGCCATTATTTCAACTAAGTAATTAATAGAATCGAAATATCAATTTTATTCTAAGTACAATTTATTATTTTTAACGAGAGTAATCGCCATTTTTGTAGATTTTGGATTTGACAGTTGTAAGCGAGGCTGCGGGCGAGGTCGTAAGCGTAGTCGTCGCTGTTTTTTCTTCGTGAATACCAAAATGTATAAAGAATTTAAATTTGCCCTCCGTCCGACTCCGTAAGTTAGTTTTACTCACAGCCGTCACAGCCTTGAGCGCTAGTGTAGCTGTCACTCAGCTTAGTGAATACCAAACTAAGTTTCACAGCTGCGGCAGCGCTGCACACCAAGGCTGTATCCTTAGAGAATAGCATTGCTGTTCAGTTGATCCGCGCGTGTTGAGACGGATAGACACATAGATTCAAGAAAAAATGATCACCGAAGGAGACGACATTGTATCTATCGATTTGCTTATCGACGAGATTGAAAAAAGAGAAGCTATCTCTAGTCTCAGGTCGGGATATAAAGTAATGTACAGGCTTGAAGAAAGTCTTTCACTTAAAATGGGATGCACCCAGTATCGTCTCTGTCTTCTTCTGCGACGTCTCAGCCTTCGGTATAAAATCCATAAGCAAATTGCCTCCTCCACGTCCATTCTTAAGCAATGTTGATGCCAGACTACCGCGCATACATTTGCCGTCATGTGAATGCTCTTACCGCGCGGCTCCGCGCGGGTCCGCGCGGTCATATGAACTTAGCCTTGATCTATACGTATAAAGTAACCGTCATGAGAAGCTATAAATTTTGTAAACAAGTGTTCAGGAGTTCACAACATTTGGACCAACAAAAAAAATGAATTTGTTTAAGATTTAATAAATTATTAAGTAACAAATATTAATTAACATAAATATTATTTAAGAATAATTATTCGTCAGATTCAGATGTTTCCATTTCTGTGTCAGAATCAGTGACATGTATCACGAAGCTGTCTACAGTTTTATCAATCATCTCATCGATTTTGGAATAAAAATTATCTTCTTCCTTGATAACATGCTCCACACAACGCTTCCAATTTTCCGAAGTAATCTGCTGCAGTCCCTCTTGTAATAATTGTTTTACCTCGTCAAATTTAAAATTTGTATTTTTGCGAGCAACATATCCTTTTACGTTGGCCCAAATTAGCTCAATTGGATTAAGCTCACAATGATATGGCGGGAGTCTCAATACTTCCACCTTATATTTTTTTGCAAGCTCGTCCACTACATAAGTTTTAAAATTGTCTTTAACATTTTTTACTTTTAGCAGTAATTCAGTCTTAATTTCATTGTCGTCGTAAGAAATATTCTTACTTACAAGCCAATTTTGTATATCATTTTTTTTCCAGGCAGTAGTAGGAATTCTTTCAAGACGCCTTGAGTGGTATGGTGCATTGTCCATTACCACTACTGCATTTTCTCCAAGTTTTGGGAGAACGTTTTCGAACCATTGTTCAAAATGTGTTGCATCCATTGATTCATGGTAATCTCCCGTCTTCTTGCATTCAAATATATTTTCACCGCCCTCTACAAAACCGTTCTCATTGCCGATATGGGTAATTATTAATCGTTTACCTTTTGACGTTGGGTTACGTGCACCAATGCTAAGTCCTTCTAGGAAAGCCTGCTTCTTACTTTTAACTTGTTTGTCTACCCAAGTTTTATTTACGGTATGTCCTGTAAAAACAATTAAACATTTGTTAATTAGCGTCTTGCGCAGTAAAAGAGTTGAAGTACATTATTATTAATACACACTTGTGATAGCCCTTAAGAACTAATGTCTCAAGGTCGGCGGCGCGTGGGTTATATTTATTTTGCAAATAGATTTGCAGTATCATACACATCACTTCACGGTAAAGGCGACGGTATTTGCTTACAATCAGGCGAACCGTATGGTAGTCTGCCGTTTCACTGCAATAAAAAAAAACACACTAACCTGCATTCACCCATGTCTCATCCATGTAAAATATCTGGCGATTTTGTTGTCTATAGTCTTTAATAGATTTCAAATATTTTCGCCGCCATATTGTTATGTCATCTCTATCAATAAGTGCGTTATTTCGCTGTCGTTTTATATATTTAAAGTTTAAATGCTTTATTAGCCGCCTGAGAGTTGTTTCGCTAAAATTTGGCATATCTTCATCGTCATTGACTGCCTGAAGAATCTTGGGAATTGTTGGTAATTGGCCATTTAAAAAGAAACTGTGAATTTTTTTCCTAATTACGGATTTATCAAAATCGTCTACTTTCTGATAAAATTTAGGCCTGTCTTTAGACTTGATAGGTGATTTTATTCCCTCTTCTGATTTATATTCTTTTAATATATTATACACAGATGCTATGCCAATTCCCAAAATCGATGCTGTTTTTTTATTTATTTCGGTTTTGTAGGGATATTCATTCGATGGCCAATTTTCTTTCACGTACTTATATACGTTGATCACCATATTTTTCTCATTAACCGTAAAGCTCGTCACCTGTAAAAATCACCGGTAGTCACTTGTCACACGAAGCTCAAGCTATATCTCCAGGTATACCAATTAACCTAACCAATTACTTCACAATTTAAAACCTACTTCTAATATTAACCTTAAGTTTCCAAAGATTAGCGCGTTTGAACAAACAACTCTTTCTTTTTACTTATTATATATTTTAGATAAATTGTATTACGCACCTTTTGACGTTTTTTTCGTGGCGAATTTATTTCCTTAGATGTACTGGCTACTGGCTCCATTATACGTAATAACAAATAAAATTAACGCAACAATTAAAGTAACAACAATAAAAAAGTGATAACGAAACAATAACAAAATTAACAATAACAACCAGATCCGCGATATATGCAAAGCAATGAAACAAACTCGTACGCATTCGAAACTCGAATGATGCGTTTATTTCAAAATGGCGTCCCGATAGTTCACAATCCCTGCGACGGACGCGTTCCGGTACCAAGAAACACAAACGATAGCGCTTTGCGTCGTTAAAATATGATCCGACTAAATTAAATAGGTTGTTACTTTCATATAACCCGTCTATATTTCATGTCGATTGAATATGGTCAATTTATTATTATCTCGCAGTATAAAATGTTTACTTAGTAAAAGATGTTTGTTTACATAATTTATAGCTTCTCGTGACGGGTACTTTAGATAGGTATACGTACGACGTGTTCATTGATCAGAGAACTGTATTATTTCACTATAAATTGTTATTGGGTAGAAGTATCATGATTATGTACAATCTCTACATAATCATAATATGTTCAAATTTAAAATAAAACAGATTATTATATACAAAAATTAAGAAAGTTTATTATATTCTTTTAAAACATTTAAAATACATTTTTTTGCCTTCATTTGATTGCTGTCCTCGTCATCGTCACATTCCTTTTTTCCGCTTATTATCTTGTTTAAATTTTTGCAGTAATGGTGAATAAAAAATCTGGATGATATATTTATCAAAAAGTCAATTAATATTTGTTTATGAATATCACAATTAACAAACTCGAAATTTTGATGTACAAAAATAACTGTTTTTATAAATTGTTTTATACACTTCTCATCAAAAAAATCGAAACACCCCTGAAGTTTGGTTTTGAATGAGTCTAATGTTTTTTTTACCCTTAAACAAAAAAAAGAAATAGTGCCAGTTAATTGCGGATATTATAAGGTATCGTTTAACAAACATTGATGTTCAAAATTAAAATTAAATTTCTTTAGCTAGCGTGTTTTGTTCAACAGGTATGTTTCTACCCTGTGAGAAAAAATTGTGAAATGTGAGAAACAAAGACGTAAAACAAAAACATGTTAAAAAAAAGTTTATTCAGTATCTCGTATTTCCTCCCCAGGCTCTAATGACCGCTTCCATGCGGTTCCTCATGGAACGGATGAGAGTCACAATCTTGTGTTGTGGGATGTTATCCCATTCTTGTATAGCTGTTTTAAGCTGGTCAAGCGTCTCCGGAGCAGGATCTCTCGCTCTTACTCGTCTCTTCAACTCATCCCATAGGTGTTCAATGGGATTCATATCCGGGCTTCTTGCTGGCCAGCCCATAACCGTAATACCGACTTCGCTCAGGTATTCATTTACAATGCCTGCGGTATGAGCCCTGGCATTGTCCTGCATAAAAATGAACTCTTCGCAAATAAAATGTGTGTAGGGTACCACATGAAGCTCCAGACACTCTTCGATGTAACGTAACGCATTTAATGACGGTAACCCAGGTCCAGATACAAAAGCAAGTTCGGTTTTTCCATCGGCGCTAATGCCTCCCCAAACCGTCCATGAACCGCCACCGTAACTAACTCTTTCTTCAATGCAGCACTGTGCAAAACGCTCTCCCTTTCTTCGATACACCTTCTTTCTTCCGTCGTTACCATACAGCATGATTTTACATTCGTCAGATAAGAGAATATTGCTTCATTGAAGGTATGACCAATTTAAGTGCTCACGTGCAAAGTTAAGGCGCGCTCTTCGGTGGTCTACCGTCAATTTTGGGCCATTAGCTGGTTTATGAGGTTTTAGGCCACGCTCCGCCAATCTTCTTCTAATGGTAGAATCGCTCACAGTCAATCCTCGAACCTCACGGAGCCGCTTCTGCAGTTGTATAGAGGTAAATTGACGATTTCTTAGAGAAAGTGATGCAATATACCGGTCATCTCGTTCAGACGTGACTCGATATCTACCAGATCCTGGACGGCGAGTAAACATACCAGTCTCCTGATAACGTTGATACACTCTATTGACAGCAGAGAGGCTAAGATGCAACTGTGCAGCCACAACTCGTTGGCTAAGCCCTGAATTCAGCATGGCCACAACTTGAGCGGCTTCTGTGGGCGAGGTATCCATATTTAATACGGAAAAAATCTCTTTGATAGAAGATCACAAAGCTTTGATAACAGTCACGATTAAAAAAACGATATGTATGCCAAAAAAATGTGTAAATGCAGATATTGCAACGGAATACACATTGAAAACAATCTCCACATTGAGCTCCACATTCATTTATTGGATGAAAATTCGAAAATTCAAATTCAAATTTGGAATTATGGTACACCATTGTGTAGACTAAACTGCCAGCTATATTGGAGTATTTTTTTATGATATAATTAAACCTTTTTTTATATTAAAATGCCGCCTGAATAACACTTGCAGTAGTGTTTAGATTTTTTTGATGAGAAGTGTATTATCAATCTTTAAGACAGTTAGTTTTGAGTATGTCAATGTCTTGGAACTCCGAAATACATTTAATTAGTGAAAACTTCGGACTGCAAAGCCAGTATCGACCAGCATACTCCCGATATTTAATAAATTCAATTTTGTTATTACAAAATAAATCATCTTTGCACTTTTGGCAACCTTTGAAAATTTTTCTTTTCGACTCCCTCAAGAAGTAGCCACTAACATATTGCAATGGTGCAATTATTTGAGGTTTATTTTTTTCTTCTATAGGTACAAGATGTATACTCGGGATTTCATTTATTTTGGCCGGTATACTAACTTTACAGTCGTAGTGAAAACCACAACACAAATATTTAGAGTCCTATCTCACTTACAAACACACCAGCCGGAGGAGCAGGGGCTCAACTCGACGGACTAAATGTATTTCACAGAAACTAACAAATTGTTTCGTGGAAGATGAAAGAAATTGCCCATGCGCAATTCCCTAAAAAGTACTGTGTGATGCCGGTGATGCGCAGCAAAGCAACAGCAAACAGCAACAGAACAGACATCTTTTTTTTGAGTTTTCTGAGTGTTACCAGAACCAACCCAGCTACAAAAGGAAGCCTCAATGTTGCCTGGGGGCAACATTGAGACATAAGGTTAAAAACTATAAATATAAGAGAAAGTTATGAGAGGTGGAAGTTCCTGAAGCAGTTCTTGGTTTTGGTATAGCATAGATAGAGTAAATCCAGTACACTTTGGGAACTTGCACCTAATTTTTTTGTCCTTTATGTTTTTTTGCTTGGATCTCGTTCTCTAGTGAACGGAGACTGGACATACTAGGCTTTATACCCAATTTACAAAGAGTTACTGCAACATCTAGACGAAAATCTGCTGAAGATAAACGATATGAGAGGCCTTTGTCTTTACATACTCTTTTATAAAGTAACCATGCATTTGCCATTGTGAGATCCAAGTAATGGTAGAATAGACGTATTTGCCATCGTTTGCTACGCAACTGTATTTTGTATATGCCCATGATGCTGTCGATCAGGTCAACACCACCCATGTGGCGATTATACTCCCCTACAACATTCGGTCGTTTTATGCTCACGTACTTAGAGTTCTGTTTGTCCCATCTGCAATTCAACATCGACACGTGCGCACGTGCTACATTTCATCGAGATTTTTATTTAAATACTCCGTTATAGACTGTGAGCTTGTGTAAAACAAAAGTTGTAATGTCGTCCAGAGGAAAGAAGATTGTGTCTTTGGTGTTCAATAATAGTGCAACAAAAGGTATTTTATATTCTAACTACGTAATTTTGAGGTTATAATTTTGCTTCATTCCAAGATTCATGTTAGTAGACGCTAAGTTAATACTGTATTTACGTTTCCAGGATATCACTCTTCTTCTGAAAGTGATAGCAAACCGATTCAACATTCTACTGTCGTCGCAGATGTGTACAAAACTATAACGAAAGTGGTTTTGCCAAACGTCGACAGTCAGGTATGTGTTCCTGCATAAGCAACGGCTATGTAAATTTGTACATACCTCTACCATAGAGCAACAAAAAAAATAGTGGGTTAACTCGTCGCGGCCGTCTGCCGGAGCAACGATGGGGTGCGGTATGAAGGAAAGCGCCGTCCCCCTTTGGTGAAAAGTGGACGGTTACTCTTAGTTACCCATAGCTGCCTCTGCCAACCGCTCCTTTAGATGACACTTACCTTACCCGTAAGTGTATTTTTATCCGTTACGATAACATAATATTCCCCTTGCTATGTCTGTCTAAAGAAGAAAAATGTTCAGGTATCTGCAGCAGGGAGTGAGTGATATTATTATTTTTTACAGGTATTCAACCAGTATCAAGAGCTTCGCGAGATGAATATATCGACGATGTATTTGAGATGGAGATGGAAAGCTTGTTTGGCGATGTATCTGATAACGAAGATCCAACCTATTTACCCTCCTGCAGCCACCACATGAATCAAGATGGTGATTTAATTTCTCTACGAGATTTACTTGATGATGGAGCCCCTAGAGATTCTCTGGAAGATTACCTACAGCCCAATGATGGAGTGCAGTGGCTTAAAATTAAGCGACTGAGATTCGTAAAGGGAGAAAAACGAATTTATTTTAACAATGTCATGAGTGAGAATTTTATTTACAAGACGTTACCGGCAAAGAAGAAAAGACTAGAGCTACACGAACAAGAAAGAAGGAATGTGATGAATTTTCAAGTGAGTTAAGATAACATTACCTATTATCGGAGGCCAAAAAAAAAGGATTTATAGTATTTGATTAAAAAGAATATAATACCGGAGGTATTGGAGCCTTGGTATAAAAGTTTGAAGACTGTGAATAGTGTTGCTGAAGATGTTGAAGAGGAGAATGTACTGTCTTGCAAGGAAGATGTGTAGTTTTGTGTATTCTTTTATTTCTTTAGGTATTTTTTATATTAATTACCATTGTACCTTCGTGATAAAGCTGTTTTAAAGCATACTCATTAAAAAATATGTTACTTATTTGTTTTAAAAACACAGTAATTTCCAAAATATTTACAGGTAAAAACGGATAACTTTGAACAATTCTGTATATTGCCGACTTCAAAACAAGATTATCTAATTATATTAATACGTGATGCCAAAACTTTGGTCCCCTTTTTACGAAAATTGCGCGGACGCAGGAGCATAAAATTTGGCACACTAAGTATCCTCTAGACACCGAAGCCTTCAGACTCCCTTGGTAAACCAACACATCATATACCAACCCATTAGGGTTGGCAAGAACAAAAGCTTTTAAACCAGTTGGATGTGGTTTTCCCGGACAATATTGTCTAATTGGACAAGCACCGGTAAAAGGAATAATCATTTCATCGATCGATATCTTTTGATATCGTTCTTGAGCGCGACAGCCTTTTATTATTCGATCTAAAATATACCGAACTTTCCAAAGTTTATCCTTCTGTCTTTCTTCAGCGGTGACATCAAGATCATATACTAGCTTCAATGAGTTCCGCAGTTGAATGTATCTGTCATGGCCTCAGTTATAAGGGGAATAGCGTATTTGCGATTCCAGTACATCCGTAAATACGGGTAATTGATGCACGACATAAGCAAAGTTAAACCTACATAAGTTTTGCACTCCTCAATAGATAACCTGAGAGGCCTACAAGATTTTTCGACAGCTGTTAGGTTGGACTTTTCCACTATAACTCGGTAAAGCTCCTCATCTAAGTATTCCTCCACATAAGCGTTTATAATTGAAGGATCTGTCATGGATGGTAAGTACGACGGAGAGGACAAACCTGGCAAAGTTACTTCAAATTTGCTTCGTTTCCAAGAATCAACATCTCGTGGGCGACTTGGACCAAGACTGCGAGTGCCACCACGCGTACGAACTCGAGCACCAGCACGGCGTCTGCCCCGACCTCGACGACCAGCTGTAGTCCTGTCGACGCCACTAGAACCAGCTCGAACCTCTAGCAAGTTGCTATCATCATCGCTGTCGCTTGATTGTCCAGTTCGACTCGCGACACCGCCGCCGCCGCGACAGCTCATGATTAAGGATTCCTATTGAGTCTGAAACTAGTCGGGCGATCCCGAGAATGCGCGTGAGTAAACCGTTGAATCCTTAAATAATTATGAATTCGTCTCACGGAAGTTATTATAATAATGTCGCTTGAGTCTTCATCTTTCGATGATTGAGCTGCATCACTCCTATCATCAGTAGTTATTGAACACCCAACGAAATTTTCGTCACCCGAGTCTTCAAACTCGGAGTTATTTAAAATTTCCGTGATATCTGTGACATGTAACGCTGAAAATAATAAATACCTACTATTAGTATTAACACCGAAAGTACTATAAATACGATCAATTCCATATACCTTAATCATGAAGTCCGACCAAAGAAACTATATATAGGTTTAAATAATTTACGACGGTATAGTTCCTTAATTATTTTGTATTCCTCCCCAAAATTAAGTGAATTCCATAGAAAAAACTAACATTTCTTTAAAAAAACTAAATCAAAACATATAAAATTATCAAACAAAAAACAAATTTTACTTACTTAGTCGACCACGTGCCGCCATTGTTGTAAACTCGTGAGCACGCGTCGCAAGAGTGGCGGCCGCTCGGAATACAAGGACAAACTTTACTATCGCCATTGCTTTATTGTAATTGGTTAAAAGAAATCACATGACCAAAACTTATTTCGCGGGAAAAATCAAACACTCGGGAATTGATGCTATAAAAAGGTTCGTCGGTCGTACTCGAAGCACAAAGTTCTAAAACGTTCGGCCTTTACAGCAAGATTTATTTAATACTATTTATAGCCCACCAGGTGTCTAGACTCTAGAGGATATAGTTTATGTGTAGGAGAAGTGCAGAACGCTAATATTTTTCAATAATAGTGCTTATAAAGTACATTAAATCAATAAATAAAACATTACCCACACCACCATGCATTTCACACACACATGTTTCTTTTGTTTTTCATTTTGTCCATAGACTTAAGGTACAGTTACACATGCTAGTTAGTAGCATGCTTTTTAGTATGCTCACTAGCATACTTGTTTCGAGCATGCTCTGCACTTGTCTACATTTGCTAGATATAAGCATGCTAGTTTTAAGTATGCTTCTGAAAGAGCATGCTCAAAGCAAACACTCCGGTACACATGACATTTTATACGTGCTTACTGTCAGTTCAAACAAAACCATGGACAATCAAACAGCCATTCGTATGGAGTTGAATAGAATTATTCTTTTGGTAGCGTTGCAATGCGTCCAAAAACTTCTCTCAAATAGAAAGAAAAAAACAAGGAATAGGAAAATTTGGGTCCGTGATTGGCTAAGTAGAAGAGAAAAACTTGGAGCAAGTACTCGATTGTTAGTCGAAATGCGAGAAGAAGATATTAATAATTACAAAAATCATTTGCGCATGTTACCGCATCAGTTTGACTGGTTACTATCTAAAATTGAAAGCGCTATAAAGAAACAAGATACACATGCGAAATGCTATTCCACCAAAAGTGAAATTGGAAGTGACATTGAGATATAGATATCTCGTGTATAAATCTGTGTATAACGAATCTCCAGTTGCTCTAGCAACTGGAGATTCGTTATACACAGATTTATACAGGAGATATCAGACAGATTTATACACATTAGAAGCCTGACTGCACGGATAGCCGAGTGGTATAGGTCACCACGCTAATTACCACTGAGCGCGACGTGCTGCGGGTTCGATCCCCGCATGGGACAAGTATTTGTGTGATCCACAAATGCTTGTTCCAAGTCTGGGTGTTCTTTGTGCATGTGATTTGAATGTTTGTGAAACCCCCGCGACACAAGGATTAAATTCCTTAGTGCGGGCGTCGTTTTTCTTTAAAAATAAGAAAAAAAAAATAAGAGAAGCACTTAACAGAGTTGCAAGATCTACGATAGCTCTATTTTTACCTGAAGTGTGCGATGCAATATACAATGCTCTGAAGGATTATAATATGCGGGTAAGTAAAGTAAACCAGTAATTATTAGTAAGATCAAGTATTTATTGTTTGTTTTAACAAAATTTATATTCTTAGCTTTAACACGTTTTCCATGCTTTGTTCAACAAATCTTCTTCGGGGACGGTAGAATCTGATTGGGATAACGAGTAAAGAAATGTGTAAGTGACTGTGTTTGTGTTTGTACTGGAAGGTATGAAAGTCATTGTTTGTATATTTGTAGCATGAGGTGTGTAAGTGACAGGTGTAAAGGGAGACAAATTTGGGTACTGGTATCGGCGTCTTGCTGCCGTCAGAATTTTTTGGATCTCATTTTGTACATCTAATGCCTCGGACAATGGTAGGGCTCGCAATTGAGCTGCAATATTTTGAGCAAAATAATGGAATTCATCGCAATTAGACAGTGTATTTATAGCAGAAGAAATATTTTCCAAACGAGCGAGCGCACAGGTAATGGGTTCTTCTTGTAAGCTTCTCTTTCTACGTCGTGTTGACGAGCTGTTATTAGATGAACGGGATTTTGATCGATCTTCTGTAGTTGGAGGAGGGGAGGGTGATAGCAAGTTCACCGACTGCGGTGTCAACGAGTTTGAATATGAAACAGCATCACTTGGTTGTGAATCTTGCGATGACTCTTCTCTGTCCTGTATCTGTAAAAAAAACTAAGTTTATAAAATATCAACTTCACATATTTATTGTTTTTCTTTACAGATTCCCGATCATGGAGATTGGAAACGCATTGAACACGGATTTAGAACTAGATGGAACTTTCCTGGTTGTGTTGGGGCGATGGACGGTAAACATATAAATATACTTGCTCCTGATGATACTTCTGACTACTATAACTACAAGGGCGCCCATAGCATTATACTTCTGGCATTAGTTGGAATGTTGGGACTAATGGTAGAGCTTCTGACGGAGGTGTTTATCAAAAATCGAATTTAGCACAAGCTTTGGAAAATAATACTCTCAATTTACCAGGCCAATCAGTTGTTGTGGCAGACGCTGCTTTCCCTCTAAAGTCATATCTTATGAAACCCTATCGAACAACTCCAACGCTTCGAAAAAAAATATTTAACTACCGTTTATCGAGAGCCAGACGAATCGTTGAAAATGCGTTTGGTATTTTAGTAACAAGATTTCGAGTTCTTATGGATGCCATAGATATGGCCCCCAAAAATGTTGATAGAATTACATTAGCTGCCTGCTCTTTACACAATTGGCTTCGGAAAACATCTGATATGTACATCACACAAAGATGCGTCGACTTTTAAGATATACAACAACGTGTTGTGGTACCAGGATCATGGAGGGCACAACTGCAAAGAACTTAAGAAGGCTTACCACCTACACGCTACAGTAACCACGCTTCTCGACTGGCATACTTAATGACTGGTCGTAATAAACAGATATTTTACATATAAAACATAACTTGAAATAGCAGTATATAGTACTGTTTATGGACTGTAATTCATAATAAGTTGACCCCTGCCTTGTTCTCCTTAAACGGATAAAAGTTAACTATCGGATCAATAAATAATAAAATTCTGTAAAATAGTAAATTATGTAGCTCTAATTATCTTATCGTGCGCTCTTTATATGAAGGGATTATGGCTGGTTTTACAGTCACGCCGCTAGACGCGCCGTTGGACAGCGCGCTGTTGGACAGCGCGCGTTTGAACAGCGGTGCACCATAAAACGACATTAGTACGGCGCGTTTCGCTGCTGTGAGACAGTCGTGTACAAACAGATACAAAATGAACGGCAATGCGGTTAGAGTACTGGCTATTTACTTTTTATGGAAAAAAAGGCAACAAAAACGTCGAAGAACAGTAGGTGTTGATCCTTATAACGCTACAAGGTTACTGAGAGGCGAACACGTAACATCTTTCTCTGATTTACGAGAAAATAGTTATAAATTTTATAAATATTTTCGCCTATCAACCAGCAGTTTCGACGAATTACTGTGCAAGTTAGAGTTTTCTTTACGAAGATCCAGCATACGTCGCATCCCCATAGCTCCAGTGGAAAAATTGGCGATTACTCTAAGGTAAGTGAAATAAAAGAGTAGGTTTTGTAATAAATGATAATATTTGTTTGGCTTATTTTAGTCACAGTCGTATTTTAATTACAACCTAACACACTTATTCATAAATGCTTATTAAACCTATTTTAGTTAAAATGGTCTTAAAATCGGAATCTTCTCTTTCATTTTGCAAATGTAGAAAAGAAACAAAACACTTGTAAAACCTATATTAATCTCACTCGTTTTTAATGAATAAGGGCATTATTTTAAATCACAGTGTTATTATAATCATTGACTTATTTTAAATCACAGTCTTATTTTAATCATAATCTTATTTTAAATCACAGTCTTATTTTAATCATAATCTTATTTTAAATCACAGTCTTATTTTAATCACAATCTCATTTGAATCATAGTCTCATTTTAATCAGTCTTACTTTGTAGCTAAAAATTGACAAGTACTTGTGAGGTTCACTGGTGTGTGTAGTTAGAAGGAACGCCGAATGATTTGTTGGTGTGTCTATGTCAAAGTATTGTGACAAGTTAGTGTGCCTGCTATCTTGACGTCAAGCTAGCAGGCACACGAACCCTGGCAACCTGACAACTTTGCCCTTTCGGAGCGGCATTGCCTCCCAGGCAGTAGCATTTTGATTTTTGCGAAGTAGTAATAAACTTTTTAAAATAAATCTGTAAAAAATAACTAATATCCTTATTGATCCTCATTATCAGGATAATTTGAGTTATTATCGCCAGTCGGCGATACGACATTTGATAATTCTACTGCAGATTCATAAAGCTGCTGTTGAGGTGTAGAGGTGGTAGCATAGGCATAGGTATAATTATGAAGTGGCAATGTTTGAGTTGTGTAATTATAAGTAGAATTTGCGTTCACACTAGAATTAACATTATTTTCTGGTGATGAAAAGCTAGGTGTCGTAGTCGTTGGAGCTGAAATCCCAATAAGTAATTCTAGAACCTTTGCGCGAAACTGCAGCTTTTGATAAGCACTTAAATTACTTAGAATCGGACCAAGAGACTCAAAAAATGACAAATCATCAGGATTGAGGTTGGAAGGGGAAGTATTTTGGTTAAGCAACGTTATTAATTCGTTTTCAAAATTTGATTGTTCTGATTTACGTTTATTCATTCCACTACGTTTATTCCATTTGTTTTGACTATTTTCTGTGTTTTCCTGTGGTCTATGGAGCTGAGATGGAGTACTCAAGTTATTCGCTGATGTGGCTGTTTCAGTCAAATCTTCAGATACGATAGACTGATTATCGGTTAATGATTCTGTAACTTCATTTTCTGAAATACGATCAAGGAATGTCATTTGGTCGAAAAATAGATACTTCTTGTGTTTTGCAGCGCTTCCAGATGGCGTATTTCGCATATTCCCTTTTGTTCTGAAATAATTATCTCTGGCTGATTTCCATCGATGGCGTATTTGTTTATCTGCAATAAAAACGTATTTTTTTAGGTACTTACCTATATACTAAAATCAAATGAAAATACTTTTTGTTTTCAGGTTTTTGGCAACGGGCAGTACTTTCTCCGATTTATCTATCACATACAGAATGGGAATCACTACTGTAGCTAAGATAGTAGATGAAGTTTGTTCGACTATATGGGAAAAACTGCGTCATGAATGTGTACCTGAACCAACTACAGAAATGTGGCAGCGCATAAGTGAAGAATTTCAGTTATATGCAAATTTTCCAAATTGTTGCGGGGCGATAGATGGTAAACACATACGTATAGTAAATCCTGCAGGTGGAGGCTCAATGTTTTATAATTATAAACATTTCTATTCTATCGTCCTTTTGGCAATGTGCGATGCGAACTATTGTTTCACATATATTAACATAGGTTCTTGCGGGAAAAACTCAGACTCTATAATATTTCAAGAGAGTTCACTATTTCAAAAGTTACAGAACAATAGTTTGAGGTTGCCAGGTGTAAAGCATCTGCCGGGCACTAATATAACAGTACCACACATAATAGTTGGTGATGGTGCATTTGGTATATCCAACCATGTGATGAGACCTTATGTGCGATCCAACATGACTCATAAAAAGAAAATATTTAATTACCGCTTAAGTCGTGCTAGACGGTACATAGAGTCGACGTTTGGAATAATGTCCAACAAATTCAGAGTATTCCATACTCCTATGAGTGTCAGTTTTCCTATTGCAAAAAAGATAGTTCAAGCCTGTTGCATATTGCATAATTTTATTAGAGTACGGGATGGCTACAACGTTAATCACACATTAACTATAACGGGATTGACTGATCTAATTAACGACCCAGATCATAGATCAGGAAACACATTACGCGATATATTCGCTAATTACTTCGTATCACCCACTGGTAGCGTGTCATGGCAAGATAGATCTGTGTTCTGATTTTATAGTTGACACCTACCGCGAAATTCAAAAATGGAACGAAACGAAACGCAGTAATATCGTCGTGGCTTATTTGATTTACCTACCCAATTAATATTTTTCACTAGGTGACCCGGCAGACGTTGTACTGCCTCAATCGATAAAATTTTCATATTTATTCACCTTTTAAACCTCCTCTGGACTTCCACAAATAAACCATAACCAAAATTAGCCAAATCGGTCCAGCCGTTCTCGATTTTAGCGAGACTAACGAACAGCAATTGATTTATATATTTAAATAGATTAGAATTTCTGAAATTCGCGGGCGGACAAAACGATTTCACTTAATTTTACACTAGGTAATAAGTAGCTAATGTGACTTAATTAAGGTACCAGACTCGTCGGTTACACTTGACAAACGATCTTTAAAGTTAATTTATATCTCTTATTGTGAACTGAACACTAAAAGTGATTGAATGTTTTAATGGAGGATGGAGGATTTCGTTTGTGCAACTAGCGGTAAACATGTATGTAACAAAAAAGATTTTATTAATAAATGTTTCTTACCTCAAGTCTGTATTGAAATTTTCACCACACAATTCCTTTCCAATTTCTTCCCAGGCTTTATTTTTTGCGTCCTTATTCTTATAAAAATCATCGGCCGGGTCCCATAAACATCTTCTAATTCGCACTTCGTCAATTACTCGACCCGTATCGATGTGATTCATTTTGTACACAACAGTACCTAACGGCACGTCTCAACGGCGTGAGACTAAAACGCACAATGGCCGTAGAAGCGCACGAGCGGCGCGCGCTTCGACCGCGCCGCGCGAATAGGACGCGTTCAACGAACGGCGCTGCTCAAGCGCGCGAATTTGAAACGCTACTAATACCCCAAACATATCCGAGCGCGCGCGCTCCGACGGCGCTGCCGAAACGCGTGACTGTAAAACCAGCCTATCTTATTACTAGTCAGATACCGCATGTCGCCATGTGGTACGAGACACAATAACTTTTTATTAGGTCTGTAATTACGGTAATTAACTTGTAACAACTTAATTACCGCAGGGGAGGGGGACAGGGAAATAAAAAAGCATTCTCAAATCACTGTATATTTTATTAAATTAAAACTTACTGTCGAGCCCATATTATTTGCCGAGTCAAAAAATGTCTAACCTTCTCTCCAGTTATTAATAAAGAATATTTTTTTGTTTCTGCGAACAAACGGATGTCTACATATTTAGTTATTATTTCTTTTAAAAGAATATTTAAATGACTGTGAAAATTGTCTGAGACATAACTATCTCTAAAATGATCTTCTAGCTCAGGAAACAGTTCATTTGTTTTTGTTAAGAGGTTCCTTATTACCTTTGCAGTTAGTACTGCAGGAAAATTCAACTCTATAGGTGGTTTATTTTTATTATATTTACATGCTTGTCGGAATAATTATTCCACCATAAAACAAATATTGACTACACTCACAGAGGGCACAGTTAAACCACCTCTCTGCTTTTGGATAATAAGTGCTACCCCATTTCTCCTATTTGACACTGCATCTTGTGGTACAGCTTCACAGGCCATTAAACATTCATCACATTTAATTTTTTTTCGAATCGATCGTATTACAAAACCTGCGATATAGCCAAAAAAAATGCATTGTTTAGAAGTCTCATTAATATTAGAGTCGGGTATTGCCCAAAATATATGTAAAAATTCTCGTAACTCTGTCTGTTACGAGGATGGGTCATCGTCGTCAAAGCGGTATTTCTTCGTAGTACGCATATTTTCAGCATTCGTAAAATCATCAACATTAAATTTATTTATTTTAGCACGCTTTGCACTAGAAGTAGTTAATATGGATACATTATTGTCCTGAACGTTGCCGGTAGAAGTTTTTATTTCGTGATGGATTAATAACTGTTTATATGCATTGACAAATTGTGCAGCTGTTGGGTTTGGGCACCAACCCCCACGGCTACGAATGGCACAAAAAAACAATTCTAGATGATCCTGGCTCATCTTATATGACAGAAGATACTTTAATTCAGGTCTGTCTGACTTCACATAAATATCAAATATATTCATAACAGAAATTACTGCGTTGTAGAATCCTAAAAAAACCTATAATATAAGATAATATAAGTTTTTCCCCCTTTTTGTTTTGCTAGTTCACTTTTAAGTCGCAAAGCATTGAAACTTTCAATTGAACTATACCATGAGCGTATAACACGAGGATGGGGCAAAGCCAAATTAAATTTATTACGCACATATGCATATGCCTTTGGCGAATAAAAATGTAGAGTAATGGCAAATGATCTTAATTCTGGAGCATACTTAGCATGTTTTAAATTTTTGTTCATTCTTTTAAAAAGGTTTGGTTTAAAATCGTCGTACTGATCTAACATATATACACAATCATCACATACCAGTTTTCTTTTTTTTAAATCAGCAATTACAGATCTTAAGGGGAAATTTTCATACGTTTCACATTTTGAGACAATGCTTTAATTCGGGCTTGTGACATTTTCAAGGCTCTTTTGACCCTTTCCAATTTAATTTTGGAAGATTTTGGGGTGTTCTCGTAGCGGTGATCTAATTTTACACTAGAACAGATTTCCGCTAAAGTTCTAGTTGTCTTTGGTGTACTACAGTTTCTAGTGTTGTAACTTGTGCTTGGAACTGTAACAAGAAATTATATTTAATTACTTATAATATTCAAAGAAGGATGATTAGATAGTGAAAATACCATTGAAAAATAATTTGGAAAAGTATGTCATCATCATCATTTCAGCCGAAAGACGTCCACTGTTGGACATAGGTCTCCCCCAAGCGTCGGATTCTAGTGACTCTCACCAGATCATCGGTCCACCTCTACGTTTTCCGATACGCAAAGAACATGCGATATGAACGCATAATTATATTAAAAAAAAATTACACAAGGGCACAAAATTAAACATTGTTTAGTATTTGTATTTACCCAGTGTTAGTCGCCAACTCAGTAAATCAGTAAACCATGGTCAGTATTTTAGAAATTTTGTTTTTTTAAAATAACTTACCGGCAAGGGCTTCACATGGTAACGTTTCTTTTGGATTAACTTCAATATATGTGCAATCATAATTTGGTAACCCGACTGGCACAGGTACTAAAGGTGAATTAAATTTATTCAAGTTCATTTCAATATCGCTCCGGCATTGGTATCCCGTTGGTTGGTCAGCGTCTTTAAACATCTCAGTTTGTAACAAGGACGAATTAGTTTCTGAGTAAAACATAAGTTTTATTTTATTTAGATAATCAATAATATTTCTTAGATACCGACAAAGTATTTACATAAGTATTATGAATGTACACTCACCAAGAAATATTGTGGGGATGCTGCATTTTTTCAATGTAGTCCGTGACTGATGTTTTATGAAACATCCATCCGTGAAGTGTTTAGAACAGAGATAATGATACATTGTTGGAGTCCAGTTGACAACCTTCATATTTTTTAACCAAAGTTTGAGAGTGTTATCGGAGGGGAACCTGTAATTAAAAGAAACATTATAGTAGGTATGGGTAAAAAATCTTAAATAATATACATATATCTATAGTTATATAGAACACTTAATGAGAATTATGAATTGTAGATGTTAAATTATTTGTTATTGACTCTAGGTTTATTAATAATAATAATTCTTTATTTTAATAAACCTTGAAGTGTTTTGCTATTATTAGAGATCATAATACTGTGCGTATTATTATTTTAACAATGATGCTAAACATTATTGTTTAGCATGACTTTTTTAATAAATTATTAATATTACGAAAGTATCGATATGAATTTTGACATCCCTAACAAAAGTTATTGGTTATTAAAAATGTTCGTAAAATCCCGTAAACTCGAACAGTTTACGTTTATTATTGTAAATTGTAAAAATACACTGCTTAAAGCGGTTTTCTAATAAGTCCCCTAAGATGACCCACTGACCAGCCAGTCCAGCGTATATTAAAGAGGTCAGTGGTCAAGTCTCATCTTTCGTGGTACAAGCTATACTGACATTGACATATCAAAAATATACATATATATTTGCCTATACATACTCTGTGGTCAAATTGTTTCTTTTTTTCATTTTCATTTTTCATTTTTTCTATAGACATAGAGTACTCAAAAAAAAGTTTTATTTGCCTCATTTAATATACAAAAAAAGTTTTTAATAATAATGCATAAGAAATACATCAAGGGATGATTCTCATTAGAGCGGGCCGTGCCAGGGCCGGGGCGTGGATGAGCCGGAGCCCGTCCGTGCTACGCAATTTATATTACACCGAGTGTTAAACGGGTTAATACGCCGCCACAGTCGCTTCGACGTAGTGTAGTGATGTGAATAACTCCCGAATATTGTTTTTTTTTTATAATGATGGAGTTTTCTTTACTGGAGATGGCTGCTATTGCGATAGCTATTGATGAAGAGGAAGCAGAAACTAGGAGTAAGAAGAAACGGGCTAAACGAAAGTGGAGTGTGCAACTGTGCATCCTCTTTGGAGAATGCGTAATTTTAACGGAGAATTTAACACCTTATGCAGATACTTAGCCGACGATGAAGATAAATTCTTTGGATATTTTAGAATGTCCAAAGAAAACTTTGACATTTTACTAAATGAGCTTAAGCCCGCCCTTAGAAGACATCAGACGAGATTAAAGACACCAATAGAACCTAAACAACGTTTAGCAGTATGTCTCAGGTAATCACTTTAAAATAAATAGATAATGTTATTGTACTTATTTATGTTTTACAAGTTTACAACACAAATAATTACTAGGTATGTTAAATATGAATTATTTATTTAACTTTTTTATTATGTAAGATATTTATATTATTTTATGATTCTTCAACCCGTGGAGTCGGATTTTGGGGACAACTACTTGAGGGATTAAACTCCATGAAAAATGTTGATAGATCTGTGTCTAAAGAATTATCCTCTTGTTGTGTCAATGGTGGTGGCGGTGGCGGCAGGGGTGTCGGAGTAGATACTGCTGGAGATACTGAACCCGATGTTGGTGACGTATAAGATTGGGGATCAGAGCTCAACCATTCCCATTCTAATTCCTGAACAACTTGGAATATTCTTCCTTTTGCTAAGTGTTGATAATAGAGGAAAAATCTTTTGACCGTCGGTATCAAGCCCTTGAAAAAAGCATCGACATGATCAACTTCCTCCTTGTTTTTTTTATTATCAATAATATATTTCATTAGTGAAGCAGAAGCCGAAAGTTCTGATGATGAAGACGAAGGTTGTGAGGTCGTTTTCTTCTGCGGACGAGCAAAGGCTTGACTTTTTTAATATACTTGTACGTTGAGATAAATTACGTGAAGATGTAGGTGTATAATTTGCTGGAGTATAATTTAGTAGTTTGTTGGAGTATCATTTAATGGAGCAGTTGGAGTTTCATTTAATGCAGTAGTTGGAGTTTCATTTATTGCAGTTGTTGGAGTGTTCGTATAATCTTGAGACGTCTCTTCAGATTCATTGTCGTTAAAAATATTTTCGATCACTTCTCTGTCCTCTAAATTTACAACCAAAAATTGTAGCATATCCTCGAATTTATATTTCTTTAATTTTACTGCTGCCTGGCCGCTTTTCAATTGTCTTTTTTTTTTTTTAAATTGGTCCCTTATATTCGTCCACCTTGATCTACAAGCGGTAGCTGAAACAAACGATCATAAACCTAACATTTTGATAATTTTGTGAATGTCGAGTTAATAGACGTTAACAGTTAAGTAGACGACCTCCATAGTGAAACGGAAAAACATGCTCGATTTACCATTCGGAAGCCCCCGATTTGAATCTCGGTTGAGCAAAAATTTCAGCATTATAGACGTTTATCTGTATATATATTTATTATAAAATATTTATTTATTTAATATAGTATTGTTAAGTAAGTATCCTCTAACACAGGTCTCAAACTTATGTGATTTGTATTCCCTTTATATTTAAAATTTGAAATCTTGTTTTTCAGATACTTGGCAACTGGAGATTCCTACTTGACTATTTTATTCAGTTTTCGAACCGTCCATGAAATTGTAAACAGCACGTGTCTTGCTATTGCTAATAGAACTTCTAAAAAAAGTTGTGCCCCAACCGTCAGAAGATAATTGGAAACAGATAGCACATGACTTTGAAACTTTGTGGAAATTTCCTAACTGTATTGGGGCTTTGGATGGAAAGCATTTTGTCATTGAGGCACCACCTAATAGCGGTTCTATATTTTATAACTATAAGAACACTTTTTCCGCTCGTAATCGTACTTTTAGCGCTCGTTGACGCGCATTACAAATTTATTACAGTTAACGTTGGATCATATGGAAGAAATAGTGATGGTAACATTTTTGCAAAGTCTTCTGTAGGACAACCACTAGAAAATGGAACACTAAATGTACCTGCAGCAAGGCAATTACCTAACTCGGATATTATTACACCATTCGTTATAGTAGCCGATGAAGCGTTTCCTTTAAAAACTTATATAATGCGACCTTACCTAGGTAGCCAGATAGTAGGAGATGCTGTTAAGTCACATTTTAATAATAGATTAACGCTAGCACGACGTCTAGTTGATTGTGGTTTGGTATTTTAGCACAAAAATTCAGATTGTTTTTTAGAAGAATCAAAATGGCACCAAAAATTTTGATAATATTATATTAGCGACTTGCATACTTCATAACTTTTTACGCAGCAAAAATGACATGGCTTTTACACCACGTTATACAGAACAATATATCAGAATAAAGGCAGTCTATTCTTAACCCACTAGGACCACAACATCACAGACAATATACTAACGATGCATTTGAAGTCAGAGAAAATTTTAAGAACTACTTTTGTTTTTTCTGCGCGAGCCTTTGATATATTTTGGGTTGACCGTAATGTAAGGGTGTCTTTATAACGACACAAAAAACATTTTAACCCACCAATCACCAGGCAGTTTATCATTAAACAGGTAAGTTTTTTGTTTTTTTATTTTCAAATATTTAAAAATCATCAATTATAAATCAAGCATTGAAAGCGGACATCCAAAATCACCTGCCGCGATGAGTACCTTAATAAATTTATTTTCTTCTTCAGGAGAAAAACGAAAACGTGGGCCGGGTTTGTGTTTGTATTTCAAAGTTTTTCTCAGCATCGTAAGAAGTAGTTTTTTTACTTTTTACCAAATCGACAGCCAATTGCAGCATCTCCTCTGAATAATTTTTGTACGTTCGAGCTCCTAACCGTCTCCTGTTTCTCACGTTGCCTTTGGCTTGGGTAGCCATATTTGTACCTACGTATTTATATAAGTATTAATATCTGAAACAATGATAAAGTTTCGTCACCAAATGCAAGCAAAAATTGCTTCAATTAGGCATATTGTGTTAAACGTATGAAAGGTAGACAAACACAGGACTTGCAAAGCTCATAAGTAGTTAAGCAAGCATAACCTGCCATGCAAACACAAAAACAGAAAATATTAGTAGGCAGATATCAAAAACGTGGTTTATGGTGGGTAACTATAGGTAAAGTTGCCATCAAGCTAGGCATGTTAACTTTACCTTACCTCAAGCAACATTACCGTTTGCCATTACTCAAGAAATTATAGTAAAAAGAATCAATTATATCATTTATAGCATTATAAGAATGATATCTAAACATCAAAATATATATTTCTTACCTTACATTTAATTTTTGGTAGAAACACCAAAAGTTTCTGGAGCCCAATTAAAACACAATTGACCTTATGCCGCGAAAAATGACAATATCTTGACAGCTGTATAAGTTGCAAGCGTAAAAATCTTTTTGGGTTACCACGAATTCATAAAGTGGCGATACAAGAGTAGAAAAATCGACTAAGTGCAGAAAAAAGAAAGTTATCGATAGATATGTAACTAGAGGTACTTAAGGGTAAAGTTGTTCATGAAAAGTAAAGATGCCACTGTTGACAGTTATCTTTTTGTTTACATTTTGTCTAACTGCATTTTGAACAGAGTATACTCGTAAGTATTTGTACGAATAATAGACGATTATTGATTTTATTTCTAATTGTTGTATGTGGTTTAATATATGCAGTGGCGTGCATACCATATAGGCAATTAGGCAGTGCCTACCTCCTAAGATCCAACTAACTATCCTGAATTATTACGATATAAATATAGTAATGCTACTGGTCCATGAAAGATTTAATGAAGGGCGCCCTCCCGCTTTCTCTAAAGCGCAAACTAGTCGACATTTGTATCCTACCTGTCCTTACCTACGGCTCCCAAACTTGGTCTTTGACCGAACAGCAGAAGACCAAACTTAAGGTTTGCCAAAGAGCAATGGAACGCAGTATATTGGGGATTAAGAGAACAGATTGCGTGCGAAACACCATCTTGCGCTCAAAAACACTGATAGTAGATGTGGGTATGCAAACAGCCAAACTTAAATGGAGCTGGGCTGGTCACGTTAGCCGCATGACTCCAGATAGGTGGGCTAAAATAGCCACCGAGTGGGTTCCTGATGTCGGAGCTCGCAAGCGAGGCAGGCCGAGGAGATGGTGGCGGGATGAAATCGATCGCTTCTTAAGTGATTGGCGTCAAGTGGCTCAAGACCGAAAGGTCTGGAGCCTAGCGGGGGAGACATTTGCCCAGCAGTGGGACTATAATTAGGTTACATAAAAAAAAATATAGTAATAAATCAGTCAACACCCATCATACTCATTAATTAAATTACAAATAATAAAACTTATAACCAAACATTTCATTACAAAACAAATAATAAATCACGTCACATTCAATACAACTTACACATAATACGTCGCAAAGTAGGCACTCGCGCCAATGCCTTCTTTACACTCACACACCCAAACCATTTTGACGTATTCATATACGCACGCACACTTCATAATAAGCTACTTTTTTCTCAAATTTATAATACGGTGAAAGCAAAAAATATCTGTTTGACATGCACAGCGCCCTGACATTTGACCTTCGCAATTTCCCAGACCAATAGTCACAGAGTACTATACAATATTATAGCCAGATGAGTCAAGTGTCTGCTTTATAAAGTTTGTTCGCCGTATACTGGTGTAACTGTAGTTGTATCAGTATACGGCGTATTAAGCGACGTGAACAACAATTATCAAACAAAAATAATAATATCACACTTATATACACAAATAAACATAACTTACCATCATCATCCCTGTTTTCCATTATAATATCACTGTTCCGTTCGATTCCTGTGTTATTATTTAATGTCTCATTGGTATTATTCTCATTTTTATTGAGCAAATTAAAAAAAATTCGCGCCCTGTTTGACTGCATTCTGTTACTAATATTAATTTAACATATAAAACAATATAAGACACATACATCCACATTTACTTTATTCACTAATTTCGCGAAAAAAATGTTAACTAAAATTACATGCCCTCTGGCCGCCATTCATCGAATACTGAGCCGGAATGAACTTGTATCGATGCGTCCCCCCTCACGCCCCGCGTACACTGGAACGATGTTATTTGGAACAGTATACAATGTACGATTTTAACTGATATTGAAATTGATATAGTGTACGTGAAACTATCTCGGTATCTCGGTAATTATTGTTCTTTTTTATTTTTTTTTAATACTAATATTAAGATCGTGGTTTATTATGTACGTTAATGTAAAAATAATAAAATACCTTTTGTTAGTTGACTCGGTATACTTAGCAGGTATCGATATGACGATATTTTTTTTTTTCTCTAAGTAATCCTACAGCAACATCTATCATTTCTTGATTATATTTTGGGGTAAAGTTTCTTTTCGTTTTCTTTTTTACTATCTTAATTTTCGGTTTTCCCATTATGATTATGACTGTAACAAAAATAAAATAGAAAAGTTCGGTACAATAAAACAGATCTCAATGGGAGCTGAAACAAGTGCGAATCCCGGCCAGAACTAATAATAAAGTGACATATTATTTTATTTCTTGGAAACAAATGTAAAAAAAAAAAACATCAATAGGAACATAAACTTCAAAGTGACAACCCTAGGGGTAGGCGAAGATTGGCAAAAACATGGCTGCATTGATACCATAACCACAATTTTTTACGATTATGCTTTAAATACACAACTTATTGCAAGACTAATAAATTTGTCTGAAAGAGGGTTTAAAATAGATCCTAATACAATAAAATGTTCAGCCTTACCTGCAGTCTACAATGGGCACCAATCAAAGTTTTATCCGTGTTAGAAAAAAGACACTCGTTGTTGTAACCGAAAAATCGCATCTGTCACTATTGAAGTGAAGTTAGCTGCGTTTTGAACACAAAAATGTTGTGTTTGGTAGTTTTAGGCATAGGTAGAAATACAAATATTTTGTAAATTTTAACTTCTTCTGAAACAGGCGAAGTTGGGGTTCACAGGTGAAGTTAGGGATTTTTACGGTACCTAACCAATATACACACAAAATTTCACGAAAATCGGTCGAGCCGTTTCGGAGGAGTTTAGCAACAAAAAAGCGTGACAAGAGAATTTTTTATATACCTATATCTTATATAAAAAAAAAAATGAAACGTTTTCTCGTTTGAAATAAAACTACTTTGAAACGGATTCTATCGCGGTTTATTTTGATTTTAGTTTTCTCGTTTGCTAGTATTGAGATTGTCACCCCTGCCAATAGTAGGCATGCCTACTCGGTAGCAAAGGCATTGACCATACAGCTCAACAAATAAAAAATATATAAATTCTAGTTATTACTATATTTTTAATATATCTAACCAATATTATAAAATACTAATAACTTGTAAATTGAATATCGATTTTTTTTAAAGTTAACCACTACGTTATTAATAATGTAAACATGTTTTAGTTGCAATAAATGATTTTTGTTTTCTTTTATCTGTTGCAACTTTTTTTTTTTTTTTTTTTTTTTTTTTTTCTTCACTCCCGCTTGAGATAGGGAGTATTTGGGCTCACACATGGGTGCACCTGCCATTTTCAAGTTTTTATTTGATTCTTCACAGGATTCTTTAGCTTGTTGTAGGTGAGATATTTGTATTTACAAAGGTAGGGAAACGGAATGTTTTAAAGGTAATTTACAATCATTTAAAATTTGGAAATAGGATCAAGAGAGGTAAATAAAAAATAAAAAAAAATATGATAAATATAATAAATAAATCTACGACTATAACAAGGAAAAATAAATAAATAAAGAAAATAAACCGAGAAAGAGCTAGAGGCTACGTACTAGATAATATAAACTAATAAAGATAATAATTTTACAACTTAATATTATTACATAGAATATATTTGGAAATAACGGAATACAATGTTGGGCTATTGGATACAAGTAAAGATTTTATAGATGTAGGGAAAGGAACACAGAGGGAAATTAAACTATTTATAAAGGAGGAACGGTCAAATCTATTACATGCAAAGAAAATATGATCCAGGTCCCCCACTTCAAACCCACACTCACATTTTGGACTACTGATAATTTTAAAACGAGCCAAATGGGCTGGACATGTAGTATGCCCCAGTCGCATTCTAATTATTATACTTGAGGCAATTTTGCCCAATTTTAGTATGGAAAACCATGGCTTCTTACTAAGTTGAGGTTGTATATCAAAGTAATATCTCCCCTTCGATCGACTACTATCTCTCCAGACTCTATCCCAGGAATCCCTCAGATAGAGTCCGGGAAGCACAGCCAAGTCCTGTGGGTAGTTTATGAAAGGAAATTTATCTCCAACCACCACAGCCTCATTCGCAAGCGTGTCAGCTTTTTCATTACCTTTTATGCCGCAATGGCTCGGTATCCAAACAAAAATTATAGAACTACCTTTAGAAGTGCATTCAAATAATTTACTCCTCATTTCTATTATAAGAGTATGTAAAGATTTTGAATTAAAGGGAAATCTCTGTAAAGCCTGTAGGACACTCATAGAGTCTGTAAATATTATTGTATTTTTTAGTTTAAAAAGTGAGATATACTCTATGGCTTTAATTACGCCAAAACATTCACCCGAAAATACAGTTGCTTCAGAAGGGCATTTAATTTTTTGGACAATATTATATTGTGTATGATAAACTCCTACTCCTACAAAACCGTCAGATCTGTGCTTTGAAGCGTCAGTATAAACATGATGCCAATCAGGCCATTTATCCTGTACTATGGAATTAAAACATGCGTTAGCATTGTGTTTATCAATATTGAGAATGAATTTTACCGTGGGTTTGTTTGTTAGGGCTTTGTATTTACAATCAAATAAACCAAGTTTCAGGGATCGATGGGTTGGAGCATGAAACGACTTAAACCGAATGTAACTTTTAACTAAGCATGGAAGTGATTTGTTTTGCCAGTAGTTTGATGACTCTATAAGTTCGAAGAGAGCCTGAAGTTTATAAATTACTGGACTACCTGAAAGTTGCAAAACACGGAAAAAAAGACGATCAGCAAGAAACTGACGTCTCAGACTAAGAGGTGGTTCATTGCATTCAACCTGTAAAGCATTTATAGGACTAGATTTCATAGCCCCAGTAACTATCCTTAAGGCTTTTGATTGGATGGAATCCAGCTTCCCCAAACCAACAACACCACAAGGCTCTAGCAAGAAGGTTCCGTAATCCAAAACACTCCTTACCAAAGCATTGTAAAGAAGTTTCAAGGTAGATGGATGCGCACCCCACCAAACACCCGAAAGACATCTCATTATATTAATACGTTTTTCACATTTATTTACAAGATATTCACAATGAGACACACCTGTTAATTTTGAGTCTATTATTACTCCTAAAAATTTGAACTTATCTTTAACTGGAATTTTATGACTGTCAAAATAGATTGATATGTTGGGGTGAATACGTTGACGTGTAAAATATACTATTGAACTTTTTGGTGCTGATATACTAAGACCATTTGATTTCATCCAAGTGTTTAATTTTTTTAAAGATGTTGATACTTCATCACAAAGTGACCCCACTGACTTACCCACAGCATATAAAATTATGTCATCTGCATACTGTAGGATTGCGGTTGACTTCCGAAAGAGAGACTCTAAATCATAAGTATATAAGTTAAATAATATAGGGCTTAGTACTGACCCCTGAGGAAGACCTTTCCAAAGAGTTCTACATTGATGTGATTTATCTAAAGTGATAGTTCTGCCTGAAAGTAAGTTTATGATAAAACAAGAAAGCATATCTGGAATTTTAAGTTTGTCTAATTTATCTTTCAGAATATTAAGGAGGACATTATCATATGCAGATTCTAAATCCAGAAAAACTGCAAGAATGGAGTCATTTTGAGTAAAAGCCAATCTTATATCGGTAACAAGGGTAGCCACACTATCCAGTGCACTCTTGCCTTTTCTGAATCCAAACTGTGTTTCTGGTAGTATGCCACGATTTTCTACAATCCATTCAAGTCGAATTTTAACTAAACTTTCAGCAATTTTTGCAATTACAGGTGACAAGGCTATTGGGCGATAAGAGGAGGGTTCATTTGATGGTTTGTTTGGTTTGAGAATGGGTATAACTATTTGTGATTTCCAAGAAAGAGGGATATCCCCTGATGTCATTACTTTGTTAATTAAATTTAAATAATACAAAAGTGATGATTGACTGAGGTTGGCCACAAATGAATATGGGATGCCGTCTTCACCTGGAGCAGTATCTTTAACTGAAGAGAGAACCCCTTCTAGTTCCTGTAATGTAAAGGGTGAGTCGAGAGAACATTGGTTTTTGGAGACGGAGGAAGGAATCATATCATGTAAAAGCATCTGTTCTGGGACAAAAGGTGGAGCTAGACGATTAAGAAATGCATCTGCTAAGTTTTGGGGTATGTTAGAAGTATGAGATTCAGTTACACCATTTCTAAATCTTCTTATATTTTGCCAGACAATTGATGGGGTAACTGAGGGGGAAAGTGAAAGGCAAAACTTTTTCCATCCTTGAGTTTTTTTGTCCTTAAGTATTTTTCGTGCCTTTGCTATAGTATCAGTTAAGATCGTAAAGTTTTCATCTGACATATTATTATTATATTGTTTTTCAGCTTTTTTTCTAGCTTTTACAATTTTAGTGCAATCTTTGTCCCACCAAGGTGGAGAAGGAATCACATTATTATTTAAGTTTTTTAGGGGAAAAGTCTCATCAGCTGCTTCTAAAAGGGCTTTAGTAAAAAAATTATTACAATCAGTAATGTCATCTGATATATTATCTTTAAACAATGAAATTTTAAGTTCTACTGCAGTTTTAAATTTATGCCATAAGTTATTTTCAGTAAGTTTGTATTTCAACCGAGGCTTACAAGTCCTATTACAAGTGACAGGAGATTTGTTATATGGATAAGAAATAAGAATTGGGAAGTGATCACTTCCATATGTAGATGGCAAAGTACACCATGTTAGTGATGAAGCCATATTAGGGGAACAAATTGAAAGGTCTATTGCACTGACATTTTCAGTTGGAGAGGTGCGCCGAGTGGGTGATCCAGTATTTAATATACAAATCTGATGTGAATCTAAAAGCTCTAATAGCATTTCCCCACAGTATGAAGACATGGAAGAGCCCCAAGAAGTATGGTGGCAATTAAAATCTCCCAAGATTAAAAAAGGACGGGGAAGGACTGAAATAAGATTATTTAATTGTTGAAGGGCAAGAGTGGAAGGGGAAGGAATGTAGATAGAAGTGATACAGATATTATTTATTTTAACTGATATCACTGAAAACTCACTATATACAGGAAGATGGTACGGACAAAAAGGGATGTTATTTCTGATGAGTATAGCTGCACCACCATACCCATCAGACCTATCATCTCTCAAGCAAGAAAATCCGTGGATTTTAAAAATGGAGTTTGGTTTTAACCAAGTCTCCGAAAGTGCAAATAAGCTAACATTGTGTTTGTTAATTAAATAAATAATTTCAGTTTTTTTAGAGACTGCACTTCTGAAGTTCCATTGAATTATCTTTTGTATTATTGCCATTATTAAAGGATGTTGGTGTTTTAAACATATTAACTATTGGTGCGACGTGGGACGGTATTTTAATATTTGATTGATTTAATGTGTTAATAAGAATCTGAATTATGTCTGATGTAGACATCATGGAAGGATTGGAATCAGGCTGATTAAGAGCGCAGCCATTTTGAGGGGCCGGTACATTAAAATCATTTACTATATTATTATGCTTTTCTTTATCATAACCTTTACTTTGCTTTGGAGGTGTGCGACGATTTATATATACTGTTTTTTTGTATGAACTGTATGGTGATTGTGGATGATGTTTAGATTCTGATTTAGAGGTTGAAAGAGTGTGAAAAAGAGAAACAGGCTTAGTGTTTACTACGTCAGCATATGATTTAAATGTAGGAGGAAATAATTTGGATGCCTCTAAATAGGAAATACTTTTTTCTGCCATGGCTAATTTAATATTTTTTTGACGCATAAATTCAGGACATATTTTACTGATAGCAAAATGACTACCAGAACAATGGCAACATGATACATTCTCCTCCTCTGTCTCACATGTATCAGCTGTATGTTCATGACCGCATTTATAGCATTTAGGTTTTGATCTACACTGAATCTTAGTATGTCCAAATCGACAGCAATTGTAACACTGGATAGTAGGATACACATAAAGGTCTACAGGTAAAGAATTATAACAAATGAATATTCTTGAAGGTAGGACCTTTCCGTCAAAGGTTACAACAATGCTTTGAGTCGGTTTCCACACGACCAAGCCCTCATTAATAGTTTTATAATTTATTCTCCTAACTTTCAAAATGCGACCGCAATCCATTGGTACCGATACATTATCCATTATTTCCTCGGGTGACCAATCAGTTGGTACCCCGCGGATAACACCCATCCTGGTAACTTGAAAAGATGGAATAAACGCTTTAAGATTTATTGTTGCGAGACTACTGTGGTTGATGAAAGCGTTGGCGTCAACATGGTCAGAGAACTCCAGCGACACCCTATTTCTACCTATTCTTTTGACTGAACCATTTACAACATTTTTAATAACATGCTTTTTCAAAAACTTGCCAAAAGTGACTGGGTGCAGAGAAACTCCATCCTCAGGGGACTTCATTTCTCTTTGAACGTGTACAATAAAAGGAGAAATATCACTTTGGTTATATGTGTTCCTGGCTACAGAAGAAGATACTTGGGGAACGGAGTGGTTATCTAAAATGGCGGGAACTGGATTATTTGTTACAACAGAAGTTGCTTCAATCGATTTAAAAGTGTCATTACTGGCAGTATCACTATTTTCACTACTACAGCAACAGCCTGTTTTGCCATCAATAGCTTTAGCGTGCTTCCTTTTCTTTTTATTGCACGTTTTGCAAATAATCTTATTTAATCTATTTCTTTTGCGACCGGTACGCTGGGCCATCGAACCATCGGTTTCTATTCCCGACTCATTAGATAAAACAGAATGCGTGGAAGAGGAAATTGTAATAAAATTCGATGCCGGGGGAACCATTCCCCCCGACGCTATCGGGTCGGGCGGCTCGTTCATGGTTCTAATAAAAAATCATAAAAAAAACTTACCTAGATTGTTTTTCTATATTTACACAACTACTAAATACACTAAATACACTCGCGAGCAAAAGTATGGAATCACTTACTTGAAATTTGCTTCGCGCAATCTGAGTACTAAATTATTCTGCTAATATTAATAAAAATGGTACCATTTTAAAGATTAAACTGTTACCTTTAAATTGATACCAAATTCATTAAAATCACACCAGTATTTAAGGAGCTATCCTGGATTAAGTGAAGGAGTTAAGGAAAACCTAAGGATAATGAAAAAATAATGAATGAAGAAAACAACAAAAATTGTGTAACAAAAACTTTAATTGGCTTTAAAATTAATTTTCAATATTTTGTGTTCCCTCCCCTCGCCCTTATAACTGCTCGAAGACGGTTCTTCATTGATCGAATCAGCTTCCGAATTGATTCTTGCGGGATACCTTCCCACTCCTCTATCAAAGCCGATTTCAGCTCATCTACACTTGAAGGAGCAGGATTTCTTGATCGGACCCTCCTCTTCAATTCATCCCACATGTGCTCAATGGGATTTAAGTCCGGGCTGAGCGCTGGCCAGTCCATTGTGGCGATACCGACTTCTTCGAGGTATTCAGTTGTGGCACGGGCAGTGTGACAACGAGCGTTATCGTGCATAAGGAGGAAGTCATCACCGATATATCCCGCGTAAGAAAGGACATGGTCCTGCAGAATATCGGTAATGTAGCGGTCTGAAGTTAGACCGCCTCCTCTTCCCCCGCCAGGCACGAAAACCAGCTCCGTTTTACCGTCGAAGGAAATGCCGGCCCACATCATACAAGAACCACCGCCATACGCCACTGTCTCAGCAAAACAACACTGTGCATATCGTTCCCCAGGCCGCCTGTAGACCCGACCTCTTCGGTCGCTGCCATGCAAACACATTCTGCTCTCGTCGGAGAACAGGACACGCTTCCATTGCTCAACCTCCCAATCAAGATGAGAGCGAGCAAATTGAAGACGTGCTTGTCGGTGGCTTGCCGTCAGTTTCGGGCCTGTGGCTGGCCTTTTTGGAGTTAAATCAGCTTGCTTAAGTCTTCGACGAACTGTCCACTCGCTGGCAGCTACTCCACGAACATTTCGGAGCTCCTGTTGGACGTCGACACCAGTCAAATGTCGATTTCGAAGAGAGGTTGACACGATAAAACGATCATCCCTCTCCGATGTGCACCGGCGCCGTCCAGATCTTGGTCTCGAGATAAAGCCACCAGTCTCCCGAAAGCGTTTATAAACTTTTGAGACACAGGACTGGCTTATGTGGAGCTGTCGTGCGACAGCCCTCTGGCTGAGCCCTTCTCGCAATAGGGCGACGATTTGGGCGGCTTCTGTAGGTGTAGTATCCATTGTCGTCCAAATTCAAGGGTAAAATTAGCGGAGATGTGTACCGGTCAACGTTTGAAAGCAGACTGATAAAGAAAATCCGATAACACGTGCTTTTATAGGGGGTCAATAGGGCGCAAGTTGTGACCTATCAAACATATCTTTTTCCTTACTTCTTGACATAATCCAGGATAGCTCCTTAAATACTGGTGTGATTTTAATGAATTTGGTATCAATTTAAAGGTGACAGTATAAACTTTAAAATGGTACCATTTTTATTAATATTAGCAGAATAATTTAGTACTCAGATTGCGCGACGCAAATTTCAAGTAAGTGATTCCATACTTTTGCTCGCGAGTGTACTAATATTATTTACACCTTAACACTCTACTGATCCTAAAATCTTAAATATTTTCAAATAATATTTCAACAAGAAAAAAGTGCACCGCTCCTTTCAAAGTTTCCCGCGCTTCCTCTCAAAATGTGAATTCCTGTTGCAACTTGCTTGTCTTTTTGTTATTTTTAATCTGTTGTTGTTTGCTTATTTGCTGTAGTTTGCAATTTTCGTAATTATTTGTTTTGTGAGTTATTGACTTATTGGTTTTGTGAAGTTACTGTAGTGTTATAAACAGAAATTGTTGTCTGTATAAATATGGAAAAGTTACAGTGCGTAGTTTATTTGTGTTTCGAAAATACAATCTGTATGGATAAATTACGTGTAAACCCCTTCAAGAAGTTTAATAAGTTTTCATTTGTTGACAAAACAAATTAATGAATTAGGGTAGGTTGAGAAGTACCCAATTATCAGCACTTTATTATGGGCGGCTTGCACAACGTTTGATTTAAATCACTCCTAAATAAAATTAGTTAAATATAATTAACCGCTTAATCACGTTTATCTTAAATACATTTAGCGACCTCTTGCACAACGATGACAGCCTCTTGATTTAGTTAAATATGTTTAAGAGGTCGCTAAATGTCGGTACAGCAGTTTCAACATTTCGTTCCACGGTATAACGTTTTTCGGTTACGATTATTAATACGACATACGTATATTTTTTCATAAAACGAAACGCATTGTCTTATAACCTCAGATTATAAACTCATTGGATATTAATCTCAAAGACATTGTACTCTACCTCTAGAATACATTACAATGTCTTTGATTAATCTAAGCTTATAACCTGCTTAAAGCTTTCTCGTAACCAGGGTAACGGAAGAAATGTCAAAATAATTACACGAGAAAAGTAACAGACGTTCACATTGAACCATGAAATGAAAATAAATTTTGTATCATGAGTGCTCCCAATTTTACTAAAGAAGAACAGTTGTTACTGTTTACGGCAATGGAGCCATAAGTACACAAAAATTATCGAGTGTGAGAAAACCTACTCCACCAAGCAAATCGACAAACAATATGCTTGGGCAATAGTGACGGATGTATTTATAGATGAGGCATTACATAAAAACAGACTTTGGGCACACAGGTAAGTTGTTTTGTTATGGCTAAACTAGCTATTATATAATTTAAACATAAATTCAATAACATATAAATAAGGGTTCTTATCTTTTCACAGGTTATGTGTGTTCAAGGAAAAAAGAAGTGTGATATTTCTTCCATTTATCACAGGAGAATATTGAATTAGTGCAAATGCAAGAGAAGATTTTAGAGATCGAAGTGCAACAGAAATCGAACATTAATAAATTGGAATAAGATAAAAAATGAAAACAAATTAAAATCTGAACTCAGGCAAAAATAATTATATAATTAACTAGCTGTTGCCCGCGGCTTCGCTCGCGCGTAAAATAAAGAGTAGTATTAAAGGTAGATGGATGAATTCTGTGATTTTCAAAGTAAGGAGTATGAATAAAATTTTTCATAAAATATTATGGCGTTAAAATAATAATTAACGTAAAGTAAGTAGCAAAAGCATTTGTGTTATGGAATCTGAGACAATGAAGATACCATAAACACCCAGACTCAAGACAATTTATAAAAGTTATTTTCTACCTGGACCTGTCCGGGGATCGAACCTGGGATCTTAGAGCTGGCGACACCTTAAAAACCGGAGTGAAAGCCACTCGACCACGGGGGTCGTCATTATAGATATGTCTTAGATGGGCGTTATCTTATCTACTTATCTTTTCATCTGTCTATCTTTGAGAATACCGAACTTCACATACCAACTATTTCAGCCCCTATTTCACCCCCTTAGAGGGTAGATTCCTAAAAGGCTAAAATCACGGAAATTACAATTACATCTTATTTATTTCTAACTAATAACCCTTGTATGAAATTAAATGTGTCTATCTTTGAAAACGACACAATTCATGTACCTACAAACTTCCAACCCCTATTTCACTGTCTTAGGGGTATGATTTTTAAAATCGCTGAAAAACATCTTTATTTATTTCTATCCTGAAACCCGTATACAAAATTTCATGTGTCAATCATTGAAAATACCGAACTTCCCATACAAACTTTCAACCCCTATTGCACCCCCTTAGAGGGTAGATTTCTAAAATCTCGGAAATACGTCTTATTTATTTCTAACTAATAACCCTTGTATGAAATTAAACGTGTCTATCTTTGAAAACGACACAATTCATAAACCTACAAACTTCCAACCCCTATTTCACCCTCTTAAGGGGATGATTTTCAAAATTGCTGAAATACGTCTTCATTTATCTCTAACCAGAAACCCGTATACCAAATTTCATGTGTCTATCATTGAAAATACCGAACTTCCCATACAAACTTTCAACCTCTATTTCACCCCCTTAGGGGATAGATTTCCAAAAGAAAAATAGCCTATAGTCCTCAATAAGTGGACTATCTAACAGTGAAAGAATTTTTCAGATCGGATCAGTACTTCCTGAGATTAGCGCGTTCAAACAAACAAAAAAACAAACAAACTCTTCAGCTTTATAATATAAGTAGGTATAGATAATAATGACCAGATCAAAAGCTGGAACATGCGCTATATCCTGTAAGTATATTTATTTTTGCCAGCTTAGCAGTACGCATCAGATCTCGTCACACACAGGCATTAATCAGTAGTGGATGCGAGATTCAAATACCGTCCGTTCAGTTTTATAAAGACAAAAATATGAATAAAGTAACCTTGATGACCTAGCTGTACCCGCGACGTTGTTCGCGCTGATCAGTCGTAATAGGTATGCATGTGAAAAATATTTTTGACTGACTGAATCACTGAATGCGCTTTAGATGGCTTAAGTCGCCTGATACGGGTATTTGACAATTTGGTTTCTTTTATGTAAGTCGCAGAAATTGCGGGATTTAGATGATGGACTTATCAACTAACTGACTATGAACTTCACCTGTTTAACAGTAAAGTGTGATTGTAAAAACTTTATGCATTTTTGTTTGTCTCGATCAGGCATCAAAAATTACATGAGCAGCAAGCTATCTAAAAAATTAGCCATGTAAAAAATTACAAACTAAAAAATAATACAAAACACAAAAAGGGTTAGCTCGATATATTCGTAGAAAGTCGGTTCTAGAAATAAAAAACAAAATATGTAGTAACATCAGGATTTGAACACGCAGCAAGATATTTCACATTTCCTATCGTATAACCACCGAGCTGTTTAATACTACTGTAAGCATCTTAAATAGTTATTCATACTTCAATAAACTGATCGCTATGGCAACGTTATTTTCGCCATGGTTACTTTTTTGTTTATATGTCAAAGATTACGTGTACAGATGAATGGAGATTATGTAAATTTAGAGTTTGATCCCTATTTAATATGGACGACCATATTGATGAGAGCTCATCCTAAATTGGACTTTGTGTCGCCGATATCGCTTTCTATTGATTCAAATGTACATAACTTTTTTGTTTATGAGCCGATTTCGATGAAACCAAAACTAAGTAATACCTCAAGTTACGTATAATTTTTGTATATAAACATTGTCTGCATGGGATTCACAGATTTTACGTGATGTGCGCACAAACAAACATATAAACAGACAAACAGACAAACAGACAAAAATTTCAAAAGTGATGGAAATGGGTTCTGTTAGTTATCTTTTCACACGCTGGCTATTTTTTTTTTCAATTTCTTCAATGTACAAAAATGACTTTTCTACAGATTTATTATATGTATAGATTAAAAATAAAATACAGTGAACGATTCATAAATTGTTTTATTGCATGTTCAATGAACTATCTATTAAACCACCCATTAAATATTCTTCTCTGTAAGGTTCTTTTTCCTTGTTGGGTTGTAAAATTTACATTTCCAATGAGTACTGGGTATTCATTTTCCTCTGGAGGAACTTCTTCATTTTGAATTATAGCTAAAGTATGTAGCACAGCTGTAGCCACTATGATACCTGGTACTCGATGTAGATTCATACTTATCCCACGAGACAAGAAAACGACGACACGAGAAACCGTCCCTTCTATAGACCAAATGCTCTTTCCACAACATTCCTTGTTTTAATTTGAGATTCTTGATAGAGTCTATCTTCTCTAGTGCTCATATTTCTATCAGATAAAGTTTCTTCATCACAAAAAACATATCAAATCACAAAACATATCATTATCAAACAAGTCCAAATCCATACTTGTGTTAAAAACATATCGTCATAGAAATCTTCGTCATCATCACAGAAAACATAGCAAATCACAAAACATATTACTATCGAACAAATCAAAATCCATACTTGTGTTAAAAAATATATTATCATCATAGAAAGTTTGATAGAAACTGTCAGTTCCTTAAACTGACAGGCTTAGGCTGGCCGCATACACACGTTTTACGTATTCGATTTCCTAATGCGGAATTTCGATTTGGAATTCCGTGAGACTAGCGCAAACGTTCGTTTTTCTTCATTCGGAATGTATACACGTCAGTATAGATAGTGATAGCGTAGTGAACGCACGACAATGGATGGACGATTTATTAGCAATTGCATATCTGTTGACAATAAAGAAGAAAAAGAAACGTCCGTATTGGGTACATCCATTGAATACTCGGAGAATCTACGAGAGTTCATTTTATCTGAAGAGAGCTAAGTTACGAGCACACCCAGATAAATTCTTTGATTTCTACAGGATGTCAATAAATTCTTTTGATGAACTTCATAATGGCATACGCGATAAATTAATAAAGCAAAATACCTCCATGAGATTATCCTTGGATACAGAAGAAAAACTAACCGTAACCTTGAGGTAAGTTCTCTTTATTTTTACATCTATATTTATAAAAATAACAAATCAACTATCTTAGTTAAACTTTAGGTATTTGCCAATATTATCTTCCTGTTCTTGTCCTTGAGATTGTACAACTAAAAAACTTGCAGCTTCGGTATCTTCGGCATGTTGAAGATTAGGTGATGTGTAGTGATGACGTGGTGGTTGAAGCGGTGGCAGATGTCTAATAGAGTTAATAACCACTCTGGAATTGTTTGGGGCAGATTGATAATTAGTGGTTTTATTTTGCGAAGAAGATGAACTAATAAAGGTGGGCAATGGAGTTTCTGGTACAGGAATATATGAAAAAGAGGGGGAATAACCACGGCTTGATGCCGGCGTTTCTGAACGGTGACTGAAGTTATCATAACTCAGTGAAGAAGATGGAGATGAATTGTACTCAGTATTGATTTTTTTTACCAACTGCAACATTCCCAATTTAAAATCAATTTTTTGATTTTCATTCATATGTTTCATTATGTGTTCTAAAGCTCAATAAAAATTTCATGTCGTCGTCTTCTACTTCTTGTTGTTTCTGATTGGCTTTCTGTTGATTTTGATGTAGGATACTGAGTATTTGGGAGGGGACATCTTTTTTGTTTCGTTTTAAACTACTTGCAGGTGGAGTTGATACAGGTGATGGAGGTTGTAATATATTTGTATGGTGATCTATTTGTTCCACGCTGTGTTCTTGCGTTTCGGATTCTTGTCAACTATTATTGTGTAAATCATCGAATTGATAGTTTCCTTCGGTATTTCTTTTATCGAATACCGGTATAAGAAAATACAACAGGTCTGCATAAACATATTTTTTAACCTTTTTAGCGGCACTGCCTGTAGGAGCGCTTTTATTTTTTTGAAAGTCTCTTCGCAAGTAGTCTCTTATGTGTGTCCATTTTTTACTTTGCCTCAGCACCTGAAATGTAATTAATATTATTTTATATCTTTTTTTCAGATTCCTGGCAACTGGTAAAAATTTTGAAGAGTTACACTTTGAATATTTGATGGGGAGCAGGACCGTATCAGCCGTAGTTAAGGAAACCTGTACAGCAATATGGGAAGTTTTTCAACCTTTGGAAATGAAGCCACCGTCTTCAAAAGAACGTTGGCTAGAAAATGCTGAAAATTATTATAGAAGAACCAATTTCCCTAATTCCGTAGGTTCAGTGGATGGGAAATATATTCGTTTGATTTCTCCTCTGCATAGTGGATCTGCCTTTTATAACTATAAACATTTCTACTCTGTTGTACTATTAGCAGTGGTAGATACTGACTACCGTTTTTTATAGCTGTAGATGTCGGTGGCAGAGACAGCGATAGTAATATTTTTAACAACTGGAATTTTGGAAAAAAGTTTATTCAAAATCGCCTTAATATGCCTGAAGCAAAACCTCTGCCGAATACCAATGACACACCTCTACCTTTTGTGTTTCTTGGCGATGAAGCGTTTCCACTGAATAACAATTTTATGAAACCATATCCGAGAAGTAATCTCAATACCCAACGCAGAATCTTTAACTACCGCCTCAGCAGATCACGACGTGTAGTGGAATGTGCCTTCGGTATTCTCTCGAATAAATGGAGAATTTTTCACACTAGCATGTCGATTCCACCAGAATTTGCAGTATTAGTAACAAAGACTGCGTGTGTGTTACATAATTTTGTACGCAGACGAGACGGCTATCGATTTGAAGATACTCTGACACATTACTTCGAAGATATACCTTACCGTAGTCCACAACACAGATCCACAAACCGAGGTCGAAACATAAGAGACAATTTTGCTGAGTACTTTATGACACCGACCGGGGAAATATCGTACCAATATAACGAGAGAATTAATAATTTACAAGAATAAATGTGGGGCACTATTGTATTAAAAAGTATATAGAAAATATCTTACCTTTGTTTTCTTTGTCCACTTTAGTGCACGTGTCCCAATCCTTTATAACCTCTTTAAATACATTCTCCCAGGCCAAATCTTTGACATCTTTGTTGTGATAGTCGTTGTCATGAATATTCCACAGGCAGGGGTATTTTTCAACAGCCAATATTAATGTTTCTGCCTCACACATTATCGTGTTGCGATTCTATGCGTAACAAATACAATGAATACGTCCGATGCGTGCGCCGCGGGCGCGATACTGAATAGAAATTTCCGAACGTGTGCGCCGGCACAAACAAAATGTATGCAAGCGCTGCGTTCCGCATGACGTCATTAGGTTTTTTCCCGTACGTTTCTCCGAACGCGCTGGCTTGCATTCGGGATACACGTTCGGAATTTGTTCCGTACGGAAAAAAAACGAACGTGTGCGTCAGTTAATGTATTTTATATTGAATCTGTGCATTCGGATGCCCGCATACGGAAAACGAATTCGGAAACCTAATACGGAAACCGTATGTCTGTGGCCGGCCTTAAACGTGTTTAGCGCCGCTAAATAGCAGTTTTTGGGTAATTAATTTTGACAAGTTCGTAAACATATTTAGCGACAAAGTTTTCGTTGTGCAAGACGCTAAATATGTTTAACCATTTTAATCATGTTTAGTGCGTCTTAAATCTATTTAAGCTTTGTTGTGCAAGCTGCGCTAAGAGTTAGTCCTAATTTAAGCCTATTTATTATTGTGAAAAATAGTTCTTTACCCGTTAAGGCACATTTTATAGTTCTAATATCTAATAAGGAAGACGATATTTAAAAAAAAAAACATGGTTGACCTCTATCCAAGATATTTAGACAAGTAAGAATAAAAAATGGGCCTCTCCCCATTTACTGGCACCATCTCCCCCAATTAATAGCATAGAGCGAGCTAATTATCAGCACATAACTATCATTGTTAAGAATTGCATTAAAAAAAAAACCATTCTTGAAATCTGTTTTTTATTTATTTTCTTATACATATAGTTAGTAGGTAGGTACCCTGTAATACAAAACAATCACTTATAATCTAATAATACTTTATAAAATTGACAAAGTTTAAAATTAATAAAGTTATCTTAGGTAGGAATTTAAATTGCACATCAGAAAGTATACCAGTAAGTAAATAAAATAAAAAAAAGGATAGGCTCTTGCTTCCACATCTCCTAATCCTCTTGGAGGATCTTCTCTAGTTCTCGTAAAGAGTAAATCTTCTTTTTTTTTATTGTTTATTATTTTTTCCAACGGGTCTATTTGGTTGTTATCTCTGACCAACTTGTGAGGTTCTGGGTGGTAAATTAAGTTTAATATCGGAAAGAATTTGGATTTTTTTATTTGGTGGATACATACTCTGCTCTTCGGCTTTTCTTTTCTTAATATTAAACGGGTGTTCATTTCCAGGTGAGGATGGTATATTCGTGTTATGAATCATAACTTCGTGTTCAAATGTCTGGTTGTGATTAATGAAAGTCTCTTGTGATTTATTTTCTTTTGTCTCCTGTATATTATTAGCTTCTATATCTTGTTTTTTAGTATCTATTGCCTCTTTTGCTTTCTTGTTTATCTTGTTTCTGGTGGTTTCTATTTTAGTTATATTTACTTTAGTCTCCTGTATAAGATTAGCTTCAGTCTCTTGTTTTTTAGTTTTTATTTTCCCTTTTGCTTTCTTGTTAATCTTGTTTCTGGTGGTTTCTTTTGTTTTGATTTTTTTCATCTTGTTTAAGTAATCTGTTCTTCTTGCGAGTCTCTTGTTCTTCTTCTTTAAGTTTTTTAGCTTTTAATTTATCGTTTTCAGTCTTCTGCCATTCCGCTGAAGTAAGCACGAATGATGATCTCTCTACATTTGTAACACCTTTTCGTTCAGGTGTTTTTTCAGCAATCAAAACGTCTTGTAATTTGACTGGTGTTAGTAAATATTGTTGACTATCAACACATATCAATTGCGCACTACCAAGACAATCTTCAGTATTGTTATAATATTGTTCATTCGTTATAGAATTTGTCATAGCTTGCATATCATCTACAAAATCTTCTGCTAATATTACTGGTAATTGATCAATGTCTTTAAATCCAGCTGCTTTGAAATTTTCAATTTCGATGTGAGTTTCTTTGGCTGTGGACGTATCAGTTTCTAGATTTTCAAAAAAACAACAAATAATCTTCAAAATCCTTTCTGTTTCTGTCAGATTTTTATGCGGCGTTCTTTGCAGAAATATAACCTTTTCTTGCCCTACAATGTTTTCTAAAGTTTCGCGTGTCATGATTTTTTCTTTATTTGAATTGTCTTGTAGTTTTAAATTGTCTTCTTTTGGTTCTTCTTCGTCTTTACTTCCTTTACCCAGACATTTATTGTAGTTAATGGCATCAGAGTTCCAGGGACATAAGCCAGTAGTCCTGAATCCATTTACAATTGTCGTGCCTCTGATACCAATCTCTAAAGCCTCCTTGAGAACAGGTACGAAATTGTTCTTTGTGAGAGTTTCCAAAGGATGATCTCTCCTCTTTCCTTCCATGCTGTTTTGAGAGGTCTAAATGCTGACACGTTAGCTGGCTGTAGAATCCGTGTGGGGTTGGGATAAAGTGCTATCAAAACAATCTGCAATTTGCTGCACAATTCACTTACTTCAAGACTAAGATGTGTTTTGAGTCCATCTACAAATAGTATGACGGGAAATGTTACCTTTCTTTTGTAGAGGTAAGGATGAAACACATTTTTGATATAATCATAGAAAAGTTCAGACTTTATCCAGCCAGTAACGCTCAGACCAATGCCCCACTCGTCTGGAACTGATGATGTTATAACCTTGGGAAGCCTCTTGTTGGGAAACACAACGAATGGAGGTCTTACATCTCCGTTGGCGCAAAATGTAAACAGTACAGTAAAGGCAGTTTTAGCTGTAGCGTGATCCACTTCATACACGTCTCTTTCTCCTCGTAACGAAATAACTTTGCCATTTTTGGGACATAACTGAAAGTTAGATTCGTCCCCATTAAAAACACGAGCTGGGTCCTGTAAGATGTCAAAATAGTTGTTTTCCTTAGCATAAAGCTCAATTTTGTGGAACCACCCTTTGATGTCTTTTTCTGACACTTTAGCACTGGCTAATATGACAGATTCGACAGTACGTTCGCTGAGTTCTGGATGACGGCGCATAAACAAGGTCATACCATTTTTTTCCAGGTATGTCATCTTTAAAGGGGTTATCTCTTCCTGACTTCTTTAAGAAGTTTGCTACACTTAATTGTAAATCAGATTTTCTTTTTGGAAATCCTTTCCGACAGCAATCTACAACCCACTTTACCAAAACTCTTCTGTCGACAATATTGGCCTAGGACCTGGTAGATCCTTGCACGGCTTTCTTAATTGCGACTGGATAGTTCCTTTTGGCACATTGTAAGTTTTCGAGGCCAGTTTTTTGGACATACCTTTTTTAACTGCATCCAAGGCTTTTAGTAGATTTTCGTTTGTGTACATTTTTCGTTTATTTGGTTTATTTTTTTCCTTTGGCTTCATGGTAGGTAGAAAGTGGTTCTGAAAAATAATAAAATTCTTGGAAAACCAATTTATCAGCATGCTTATGATCCAATTATCAGCACCATGCTAAAAAATGGTAAATAAAGTTTCAGCACCATGCTAAGATTTGGATTTTGATAGTATAAACTACTTTTACAAAACAAAATGAATTCTATGCATAAAATAAACACAGTTTACATTAAAGAATATGAAATTAGTATTTATGTACTTTTTTCCATTTATCAGCACCAGTGCTGATAATTTGGAATTTACAAAATATCGATCCATTTATCAGCACCACGTATTTTACCAATTTATCACCATAACCTCAAATTCTACTCTTCAGATTATCCTCATAAACTGTCCCAAATATCAGAGAAATCGATAGTTTCAATATAAAATATGTAAAAGATCTGTTAGATCATAAAATGTAAACACGTGAACTTACCGGCGATCACAAAAAAAGGCAAAAACAGAAAAAACTGCAGGACACAAACGTTTGTTCACACAATTTCCGCCATTTTGAAGTCTCAAAGTATGGTGTTGCCAATTGTAGGTGTTAGCGCCATCTATTTTTTCTATGACTAACGTTTAGTCCATCACTCAATTAACTCAATAATATAGTTCCGCAATTGACCGCTGACGAGCGACGCTACCCCCTCTTCCTTTCCATCCCTTCCGCACGCCTGGCGAATCACGCCATGTTAGTAAATTAGTATTAAAAAACTCCGGAAATAAATGCACGCGCTGAGAGGACGTCGCCTCCCTCCAAAACCGCACCGCGCTGCACCCTTGCCCTTCCGTGCAGTCTCCACACCCTTTTACCGCCTGTGTCAGTGATTCTGGACAGTGTAACCGCCCGCGGGTGTGAACATTAATATTGGTGATGTGCTGTGAAGAACGCGTGCGGCCGCCATCTTAAGTCAAGCCCACGCGGTGGAGAAAGCCAGGTAAGGCGTGCATCCCTCATATCTTCCACCACCTCTTGGCGTGAACTCGCCATCCTCAAATACAGTCCACTAATATCATACCTAAAAGTTTATTTCCGCCGCACCAGTAGGATTCCAAAAACATACATTTATTTATTTATTACCTAGTTACCCAAATTAGTAAGTGAAAACCTTAGAATTTGACAATTTATTCGGAGTGCTGATAATTTGGTGCAGTGCTAGCGTTTGGGTTATTCACCCTAGTAGTTTTGTAGGATAACACCCGAACCACAGAATAAGAAATACGAAACTTTAAAAAAGTGAGAAGAAAATAGTTTTTTACCTTTGTTTCGTTATCTATAGTAGTAGGTATTTTTTTTTTTTGCTCGATTTGCCTAATGTCTGCCTACCTGGTCGGAAAACCAATGCACGCCACTGAATATATACTATGTATGTGTGTTTACAGTTGCAATAAATGATTTACTTTTTTTTATATCGAACCTAAGGAAACGTAACCCTAAAAAACTATATGAGTAATTCTTAAATAAACTGATTAAATACATACTCACCTATTTCATTTAATTCATTGCCAATTGAGGAGCGTTCGGAACAAAAGCCGATAAAACCACTTTTCGTAATTTTACAGGAAATACAAAAGAATGATTTACGTAGGAATGATTATGCTGTTTGTTAAACTGATATAGCATGAATTTGGCGTGTAACAAGGGCTTTCCAATAAGTCATATTAAAAAAATCTAGTGTTGATAGTTTTGCTACAAAGGTCATTGGGCATTTTGTTCGGACATTTGACCCAAGACGTACACAAATGAAGTAGGGCAAGGTATTTAGATAAATGTATCTGCAACCCAGTGGTACGGGTCGCATTCTTGTGGGCCATGGGATAGTTGAGAAAATCTATTTATTATAATTAAGGCATTTTTGTAACGAATTAACTCAAAACTACTGGACTGATATCAAAAATACGTTTACCAGTTGAAAGCTAGTCATCCCTAAGTGGCATTGGATAATTTTCCATGGGAATATTCCCACGGGAAAGAAAGTAGAATGTGCTAGTTTTGTCAAAAGCAGTTGTTTTAAACTATTTAAGGGGCATGAAAATAAAATCCAGTTCTACTTAAATATTATTTTTATTCTGCTTGATCAAAATCTATTGTTATTTCATCTAAAAAGGCTGCAGGTGCATCTATTGCATCTTGATGCCTGGCCCATGATAAGAAGTAAACTATGCTTACAACATGCGCACAGCTTCCAACAGTGCGGCGGCCGTGTATACACGAACAGTAATACTGATTAATGCCATTCCTTCCAATTCGATTGGGATCTACTAAAATATAAGTATAATATTGTTTACTACGGACGTGTCGCAACTGAATTCGGCCTCTTATTAGTATCTTGGTTTCGGTATATTTCGATGTGGTATACTCCATTCAAACGCATGTGCTCGTGGCAATTTGACCTCGCGATTCTCAAGTGGTACGATCCCACGTAAATAACATTAATTCTTCATAATTATGTAAGGCGTGGAAAGTCTTCAAAATAACTTTATTTTCCCAGCGTATACTTAAAAAAAAATACATATTTTGAAAAGTGGGATTGAATTCTTCAATTTAAAACTGATTGTGATCTGTGTACGCGCACTTTCAAAAAGTGGGTCATAAATGCCCAATGACCTTTAGTTTTAAATATGTAATTATCGGGTTTTGGTCCGACCATAATGTAATTATCGGGATTTGAACGGTTACATTGTAATTATCGGCTTTCGTGCCGGTACTTCTGTAATTATCGATTTTTACGATTATAAGTTTTTTTTGTAGTATGGATAGGTAAAGTTAGTAAAATACATGGTTATTTTATTTAATCATTATAATGTAGTTTAAAAATTATTATTATAGTATTAAAAATTAAAATTTGTAAGTTTACAATGTTTTGGTATAAGAATTTGTATTCTTATACTAAAACATTGCTAAATTCTTCTTCATTACAGCTGCAAAAATTTTCTTCATCATCAAATTCGTGCTCATGATGGCTTTCACTTTGTATTAATTCTTTATACCAATTAAATTCCTCATTATTACACCAATCATCACCGAATTGTTTTTTCATTAAATTATTAACATCTGGTTTTTTAGCTGCAACTGTAAGTTCTGTTGGGTGCCGTTTTCCTCTTTTTACCAGACATAATGGTTTACGGTCTTCATCTGATTCGTTCCTGAAGTTTTTGTATGTGTTGATCAAATACTTTGTCATTGTTTCCATTCTTCTGCCTGTCTTTTTTGTGACTAAATGTTTCTTTAACACTATCCTCTTTGTCTCTCAATCCTTCGACTTTCTTGTAATATTCTTCTAATGATTTGATTGTTTTCCAGTCGTCACCTTTTTTTATTTCACCGTGGAGTCCGTATATTTCGTAATACTCTTCTTTGTGAATAATCACTGGCTTTTTTCTTAAGTCCTTTTCAACTCTACCAAAGACACGATCTGCTGGCAGAAAGCTGTGGCCTCGAACCGGAAATGTCAGTTGAATTTCTTGTAAATATTTCGGGTGACTTATTTACAAGCCAGAATAATAGCGTGTGCACAATGTGAGAGTTCTTGTTCTGTCCCCCACATCCGTCACAGAACAATCTGAGTTTCGATATACCAGCCAAGTCCTGCTCGTTTAGGTAATGCAGAAGAGCTGAACCCACTTCAACAGAACCTCGGCCAGAAATCTCTTAATCTCTTCAGACCATTGATAGACTTTGGATTTTTCGAATCCATCGGCACAATGCATAAGTTGTAGAAGCTTATTTGCCGTGTGTAAAAAGCATCTTGTATTGGTGTGCGCGGCAAAGGTTGAACCTGTTGTAGGTCAAAGCAAAATGTTACAGAATCTGGGTTGTTCATTTTGGCAAGCTTGTAAAAGTACTGGGCTCGGAGTTTATGCACGCGTTTTTCAACAATCAGTATTTTTTTTATCTATGTCACTTTCGGCAGCTATTTTGTTACTTAAAAGTATGCAAGCACTACAAGCATCGAAAGCAGGTGAACGAAAACCAAGATTGAAATCTGAAGTGAATATTTCCCATAACATCGTTTTTTTAGCCATGAAACCTGGAGTTACGGAATCATTGTAGATCTTTCGCAGTTTGGTGATATTCAACTTACTTGATAAATAGCTCCTTTTCGATTTATTACGATTGTAATGGCTCTCTGTTGCAGGCAACTGTCTTATAAACTCCCTAATTTTTTCATTTTTCTCTTCGTTTTTTGCATTTACTCGAGCTCCTCCTCTATTTTCTTTGGGTATTTTCTAACCGGTCTTTTTTAACCGAAAATACATTCATGAAGAATGCACACTTGAAATCTCTTTTTGTTTTTTCCGCTCAAATAATATGTCACACTCACAGACCTTTTTCTCCTCTGGATTCCTCGACCTTGTCGTCTCTCCGGTTCATACGGTGCTATAAACCTCGTCAGAAATACATTTTGTTGAACTTTGGTCTTAAACTGATAAAAGCGTTGTCTGTGGCGAACAATGGCATTCAAATTCATTTTCTTGCAGAGGAATTTTGATTTCTTACAATGGTTGCAAAGCTCAACAGCTTCATTGAAAAGCAAGGGATCAATGTTATAATATCTAAAAACAAAAAAAAAAACATTTACATAAAAATTCAAATTTTGACCTTGTGGTTTGATGCAGAGTGACAATAACAAAGACAACGGTTTTTGTTGTTATTGTCATTCCGTTAAGAGATAGATGAGAAAAAAGGGTTTAAAATAATTATTCTAAAAGTTTTACAAGTCAAAAGTATTTACCTTGTTTCACGTAAAACTGCAGCACGTCGTTTACGTCGAATTTTTTTACGTGAACCAGAGTTAATTTCCGCCACAGAAGCATTCTGTTCTTCTACATCCATCATTGAATCCACAAATTATCAACAAAAGTTTTCCACAAATTAATTAAAAACCATTGTAGGTGGTACTCAAAAGAAAACTTTTGACACTTGTTTGATAGACGTACGACTGTCATAACTGTCAATTAAGTGTTGCCCTTCGATAAACTATTGCTACCACAAAACTAGTGTTTTCATTCGAATTAAGTTTGTTTTAAATAAAGTCTGGCAAGAATCGATTTCACAGTTTTGCCCTGGTGAATGAGTGCCAGTCAAATTATTAATTAATAATGATGCAAATGCATTTTCAAACCCTTCTGGGGTTGGATTAACATTTCTTGATCCATGAGCCCGAATTGTACCAAAGAAATTTTCAAGTGGGTCTTGATTAAAATGGCATGTCCATATAGATTTTATTTTATACTTATTAAACAACACATCCCTTAGATATTCTAAGTTGTTAATTGTATGTAGCCAGTTAGTCACTGTTTACTAAGGTGTTATGTAGATAATATTAATTATAATAACACAAGTAAGTAAATTTAAAACTTATATTTGCCTTTTTTACCACTTTGAATTTTTAGACGCTAACACTAGAGTTCTGTTCCGGCGTCGCTGGGTCAGTGGCGGGGCGCGCTTCGCCTCGGCGCGCTATGTGGAGGTGCCTAAGAGAGGCTGGCCATAAATACATTTTGTAAAAATCGGCGTAGGTACTCGTATTATACCTCAAACTGTAGCTAAGAAATTAATCTACTATATTATACATATATTATGCTACTTCGGTCGGTCGGTACTGGTTTATAAAAAAGATCATCTAAACACGAAACATCTAAACTATCACAAAACAATCTGAATTTGTATTATTTTCAATATTATTTTCTAGGCAGCTAGCAATGTAAACTATACAAGTATTATACCTTTACAGAAAGCTTATACTATGTTCTTTTGACTGGTATGAATAAAAATACTATATATTTGTAAATATATTTACTAGAAATATTTATCTCGTGACATTTCATTTTTGCGTACATGATACTTTCAATTAGAGTTTTGACAGTTGCCGAAATTTGCCGAAGGTCTGTAAATTATGTTATATTTGATGGAAAATTTACTATTATAATGAAAGAAGAAAAAAAAAGTTGCAATTTCGTTGCACTACATATGTTAATCTATTATAGCATAAAACAGTAAAAAAATCCCACAAATACGTAGGTGATGCTATTTGACTTCATGCTTATTATAGGTCTTATTTGTGATATTTTATTAATTGCGGTTTACGTTAAGATAATGTATCGCATGTTTCCCACCATTTTTAGTTCACATACATAATCAATTATTTATTATACTTATTGTAAATCGCATAACCACATAATGATAATAAGTTCTTTCTAACACAATTTTGCACACGTTTCAAATCAATATTTTTATATAAAATAGGGATTCTGAATACTCAATAATTATATACCTACTGCTTTTCGTTCGTCATTGTCGTTACTTAAAGTGTACTAACCTAACCATCTACCTTCATAAGTGAATTCAACTGTACCGGACGTGACTTATGTCTTGTTTTAATTGAAAGTAAGGAATTATGTTGTTGCTTTGACAAGTTATATAAGGGATAATTTTACGAACTTTTCTCAGGAAAATATCGCTAAGATTGTAGCAAGTGTACAAAAAAATCTTATTACAAACTTTCGTCAACGTTACACGAAATCTGGCAAAAATAAGCAAATATTTTTAAACAAGAAAGCGCGTGGTTGGACGTCATATTTACTGAGAATCTGGAAGATCCTTCTTGTGAATCTGAACCTTCGACATCGACAGGAAAGCGAGGACGCCCTTCGAAAGATGTTTTCAAAATTATCAGTGCAGTGCAGAAATTACTGGTGTGGACGAGGAATTGATAAAACGATTTTATGTTTTACTTCAAGTAATGCCAAGTGGAAAAGTTATTAATGCTGCAAAATTCGGTCAGTATGCTTTGGATACAGCACAAAGATATGTTAATAAATATATGTGGTATTATAATTATGCCATCATCTGTCCATAAAGTCCTAATTCACGGGGAAAGCGTCATTCGGCATTATTCAGTGTTACCCCTAAGACAACTTTCCGAAGATGCCCAGGAATCAAGGAACAAAGCCTATAAACGATTTAGACTTCATCATGCTAGAAAATGCTCTAGAATAGCTACAAATGAAGATGTTCTACATACACTTTTGTATACTTCGGACCCTTAAAATAATAACAAGTTTTGGAAAAACCATCTAATAAAAAGTCTATGGAACTTATAGATAAAGCTTTAGAGCTAGTTGAAAATACAGTGGTTTTTTTTTTAGTTAAAATGATTAGTACTTAATAATAGCAGAAGTAATTTTAAGAGTTTAGTTTGTGTTAATTTTATCATTTAAGGTCAAATTACTTAAATATAGTCGGACATTTCTGAACATTTTTCGACATTTCAAGTTTACTTTTTTTTTTTAGACAATAATGACATGTTTATATCCATTAATAGTATATTATTTAAAAATACACTTATTTAAGAACACACAAAAAAAAATCAGCAGCAAATCTGTAAAAACAAGTTATGGATTTATGACCCGAAACCGACTCAATCTCCACATAGTGCGGCGTCGCGGGCGCTTCCTGCCCCGCGCATCTCTCCCCCCCGCGGTGGCCATGCGCTGCGTCGAAGCTTGTGGCAACGCTCTTTTGATGATGCCCTTAGATGTCGCAATGTCCACAACTCTGCAGATGTCGTCTGGTCCCACGTACAATTTGTTAATATCTCCTAGGATCCACTTCATTGGCGGCAGTTGATCGTCTTTGACTACGACCATGTCTCCTACTCTTACATTATTTCCACTGGATCAATGCCACTTTAGTCTTTGCTGAAGCTCTGACAAAAACTCCTTTGACCATCGAGACTAGAAATGTTGTCCTATAGTATAAGACAACATTTCTGGTCGCGAGAGCGTATAAGACTTATACGCTCTGGCTGCTGGTATCTATTATCTTCGTTGTTTCGGGAGAGGGTAACGATGATAAAGGACGCCCGATAAGAAAATGTTCCGGCGTCGCTGGGTCAGTGGTGGGGCGCGCTTCGCCTCGCTCGGCGTCGCGGGCGCTTCCTGCCCCCGCGCATCTCTCTCCCCCCGCGGTGGCCATGCGCTGCGTCGAAGCTTGTGGCGGGGCGCGCTTGGACACGTTGGTGTACTCCGCACCCAAGCTCGTCAAAGAACAATAACACATCAGCCGTTTGCTTCCTCTCCAGAGGCAGTATATTCTTTGCTGAAAAATTAAAAGAAAATGTTATTAATTAATTAATTAATAAATACTAAATAACTATTTAAAAAGAAACAGATCAATGAAAATTAAGGAATAGACACCAGAGGTAATTCATCTATCATAAATTAAAAATAATATTGTGATTACAGCTTGCATTATGTAAACAATGTGTGTAAAGCCCCGTCCCCACTAGAGCCGGGCTAGTGGGGGCGGGGCTTAAAAGCCTTATTTATAAAAATCTGGATGGTGTTTAGCAACTGCTTAGCAGATTCCAAATTTAAATTTTCTATAGAAAAATTGAAACAAGAATCTGATATACAGTTGTTAGTTAAATACCATCCAGATTTTTTATTAAAAAGCACGTAAATGTTTAGACAATTTTATAGTTTTAAAAAGTGTAAATAGAAATTATGATGAGTGTATTCATCACCTCTCTAATACTAAATTAGTATATGAAGCAAAAAACAAAGCAAAAACTATAAAGTAAACTCTAGATGTTGTTGCTTTGGGCTTTGCCTCTGTTGGATGCTAAATAATTTAATGTTTAGTGGATATTTTAGCAAAGAACACCTACTTGCAAAATATCCCATTGTACTTCCGACCCGCTGACTAAATAATTGAGTAGCATATTTCACTTTCATTTTACTTTTTTTTCCGGGTTTATATGGTCTTCTGACAACTTTTTTAGAAGACGTATACCTTCATATGATGGATCTTCTTCATTGAGTTTTATAAGGTGCTCCCATTTTGCAATTTTTATTTGACGATCAATTGTACATTTCAAGTTTTTATCCAATAAATTATTTCTGATTCCTTTTATAAGGTGTGGCGGATCAAATAACGGAATAACCTCCTCATTTTCCACTTCAAAAGTTCTTCTTCTAAACTCTTCTTTCTTCTGCAAATATTTTTAGCCTTTTTATTTGAAATTAAATAATTAATGCAGCTGATATTGGAGGCTCCCTGATCACACACTGTGGCTAAAACTTTAAATCCTGCACTATGCAATTTTTTTATTACCTGTGTTACAAGCATAGCTAATTCTTCCTTCTTAGTGCTCCCTGAGCAGAACGTATAAGCTACAGGCTGTTTATAGTTTCTTCAAACACCCCTTATCATAAATACAAGGGCGTGATCAGCTATTTTATTTAATTCAGAAATCTCATCTTTTCTAAGATTGTAACTAAAATAAGGATTGATGGCTATTTCGTCAAACATTAGTGTACATAATTTGTCATCAGCATTTAAATCCTCTGCTTTTTTAGGCATAAATATAAATATTTTTTCATTAATGCCTGCCCACAAATCAGCTTGTGCTATCAAGCGACTCAGTGTTAGGGGGGAAGACAAAACAAAGGCCTTTCTCAGGAATCGGTAACACCTGGGACCCTGTTTATAAAAGCTTAAAGCCATAATGAAAGAAAGAAAAGAGCAATACTGGTAAATTTACTTAAAATCTTCTTAACCCTTTGTTTTTTGGAATTTGTAAGAACCGATTTTATTCATGTTATATTAGGTATTATTGAGTATGGAAATATTGAAAAAACTGATATGTTTTCAGTATTTTCCGAGAAAATTGTTTTTTTTATGTCCTCAAAAGTGAACATTCGGCCTAAGTGATTATAACAACGAATGTAGGGGCTAGATATAGATGATCATATATATAATAGATGATCATTTTATAACGTTTTTATTAGAAAAAAATATGAAAAAGTTTTACAAAATTAAATTCAACTTCTTCAATACAAAAAAGAAATCTTCTAAATCAATGAAAAACGTAATAAATCTTCTCAAGAAAAATAAATACTAAACTGTAGGAACTTTAGGTATGGAAACTAAGGAATCAAGTTTTGTCCTTGGTTAGACACAAGTGCACTTTGCATTTTATGCACTTGATACGGGATTTTCCTTTGCATCCCGGTAATTTGCAGCGTGTTCCTGACCCGACGTCATGAGCTGAAAGTGACCAACACCATCTCGAGCTATTTCAGTTGACGGACGCAGTTCTCCCGGTCTTCTTGGAACAATTACCGGTAAAGGACTGCTGCAACTACTTGGTCGACCCCTTTTTGAAGCTGAAATCTTGTTTCGGAGAACTAAACTTTGAGCTAGGTGTTGGCGAAAGTGAAGAAGTGTAAGCCGTTTTGCTTTAGGTATTCCGAGCAAATTGTTATCAGTATCATATTTACGATAGGCTTGAACGACGACCAGATCTGAAGCATGAAAAATCATCCGCAAAGTCCACTTCTTCGACTTTATGAAAGTCCTATAATAGCTCATTAGTTGATCTAGTAGATCAACGCCTCCCATTGCGTGATTGTACTTTTTGACTATTTCAGGCCTCTCAACTTCTATAAATCTGTTCTCTGTCTTTGACCATCTTTTCACCATGTCCTTTTCTCCTATACCAATAAAGTTAGATCTATGCTAAGTTGGCTGGCTTGTTATCTAGCCATTTGACCATAGTAACATCCCCATCGGTACTAGTAATCTCTTATGCAAAACCCCTACGTTTCTTTTTTATATCTTTGTCACTGAGCAATGGTGGTCTTGCAAATCACGAGCTGTGCAAGTAGCCATAATACCTTTACGTGTTTTAAATTTTGGAGCATATAATAGGATGAGAAGTAATTATCACAGTATAACTCATGGCCATTATAGAACTCCCTAAACAAACACTTAGCAGAAATAGAAACCACTACACTTTTATCTAAAATTCAGCTCAAGGTTTTAGCTCAACAGGTTTTTAACAAAAAGTACATAAAGTAAAAAAAACATTCATTTAATTTTTGATTTTTAACCCACCCCTTTGCCCTTGGGGGTGGGCTTTGGTTTCGGCCTTTTCTTTGCCGGCGGATCTGGCCGGACGGGTCTTTTCTCCGGCGAATCTGGCCGGACGGGTCTTTCTCCGGCGAATCTGGCCGGACGGGTCTTATCTCCGGCCTATCGCCCTGCGACGTATTGCTATTTATGGTGCTGCTCGGACCTGGCCCGCAAGGCCCTGCAGGCAGGACCTCCGTACTGCCTTGGGCAAACACTAAATGCAGCTCCAGCCTAGGCCCCGGGACCTAAATGCTGGGGTGGTAGGGCGGAATATCTTCGTCAGCCCTAACAATGAAATGACAGTTTTGTTACCTAACTATAACTCAGTAAATAAAACACGTTGGTATAGATTGGTTTGTAAAAGTGATGTTAAATTGATATCAGTAGGCCAAAACAAATCTTTTTTCAGTAGGCATAAACTTGGAATTCTATATCTAGTATCTGCAGATGGCTTTAATGAGTTGTTTGAAATATGTTGCCCTCTAACATGTACTAAAATCAATCATATCGTTTTTTTACAATACTTACATGTTATTTATTTTTTTCTTTTCTTTTTGGCAATCTGCCGTGAAAATATCAAACTTTCTTGGCGCGTAAATTCGTATGACAACATTGACAACTATTTTTTATTGCCATAAAACAAAATAAGTAAACTATAATTATCGGGCGACACTTCAATTTATTAGGGGTGGTGGGTTTTATAAAATAAAATGGAAGATTATACAAAAACATATTTATTATTCTTTTATAACATTTATTTAACCATACAAACAATTATTTGGTCACGATAAGTTGTACATTCAATATAAATAACGATTATTTTAAAAATGTGCGAAAAATTCAAATATATTTAAGAAATTCAATAAATTTACTTCCGAGTTTAACAAATACGCATTATTATAAAATCATTTTTACGGATTTTATTGCGGTTTATTGTTCAAATTTACGATTCCAACGTTTCGAGACCCTTGCAAGTGGCACGGTCAAGAGTAGACTGAGGTAGTTTTCATCTTGACACTTCATTTTGCTAGTTCTATCCTCTTATTTTATCAATTATTGTCTTGAGATCTTGAAGCGCTGCTCTTTGGAAGAATGATAGGAAAAAACATTTGGCATCCAGCCCTTTTCCTAATTTATTTAGAGATGGCCCAAAACCAATGCTACCGATTACAAAAATCCGCAAGGGTTACTAGTTTCAAGTGAAGTCCATGCATCAGTTTCCACCAATGATAGACCTATCTTGGCTCTCATTGGTCGAAAATGATGGATAGACCTTTAGTTATACCAACGACCCTAGCGGATTTTCGAAATCGGTGAACCTCATCGGAAAAAGTAGCAGGAAGAAAATAGGGTACCATTTAGGTGAGATCTTCCGTCCATGTTCTACATTCAAATCGGGAATATTTTAAATTTCAAAGGCACTGTGGATTATTCCGTGTAGGAATTTAGGTTCTTCAGCAAAGATTTTGGTATGGCCTTTAGCATGTTTGAGGATTGCTGAGTAGCGGTGTTTCACGTAACCTATGTGTTATTACTTCACAAGAATCCCTATTCTTCGCTAAAATGAACTTAGTATGTGATCTCTCCTATACATGTGTCCGCTAAAATAACACATGGGTTACGTGAAACAACACCACTCAACGGTCAGGGGTCGTCAAACATGCTGTAAGCTCTCAAGTCTCCCTATTTATTACATTTGATAAAATAAAAACCTTCCCCGAAAAACCTCAATTCTTATCAAGGATGATCCTCGAAGTACAAAATAAATAAATTAAAAACATTTTAGGGACAATGACTGAAAGGTATCACCTACTTGGGACCCAATCTTCCTCTTGCTGCCCTTATCATAAATATGCAAAAATGTATTTGGGGCAGACCCCAAATAATTTGGGGAAAGGAACAGATGCAAAATGTATTTTCCTTTCATGATTCCCTATTTACCTGTCTTACTACCATTCACAAATCATTCACGCAACGCATCCATCTTTTTTCAGCCATCCTCTTTCTCCGCATTTCAAACTTTCCCTAATATACTCATTCCTTACTTTATTGTATCTTGTCACTCCTACATTCATCTCGACTCAATCTAAACTTTCAATACGTCTTCTTCCAAATCCACATAAACCAGTAAACAAATTAGAAAATAGGCAGATTTTAATTGCCATTACACCCTTTTACCAGTCATAGTATCATTCATACATTGCTCTTTCATATTATCATCTTCCAGGCAATCTCTTACTGTTCTTTGGCCACTCTCCCTCTTCATTCGTCAACGATTCATCCCTTCTCATTACAAAAGCCCATACTATGTTACTTGCTTTCCTTTCAAAGTTTCTGCCACTAGTGCCACTTTCAATCATTCCTACATTCTAATTCCTCACTTTATCCAATTTCATTTCACACATCCATCTCTACATTCTCAATTTTCATTCGTCTTCTTTCCAATAAAACGCTCATAGTAAAACGAAACCTAAGGGTAGCGCTATAAGATCTAAAAACATAGTGAGCTCATATCACACAGGTAGGTACACCAATAATTAGCAAAAATAGGAAGGCAGAACGAGCAACATGAACTGTCGAGATGCATACCACCTACATCTACCCGTGACTATGACACCTGATAAGGTGTCGAAACCTTTGGATACGTAGGTAAATTTGAAAAACCGCGATAAAATACGTAAAAATAGTTTCAAACGAGCATACCACAAATATAATAAAAAATAATATTTGTGGTATGCCCGAAAACAATCTAGGCACAGCCCCGGTTGGGTTTCACAGGTTGGACAATAACATAATGTATTAACCCTTCTTTTTGAGATTTCCCAGCAGTGTTTGCATCTTCTTCTTTTTGTATTTCCTCTATCATCCTTTGGTAAGTGGACAGGTAAATGAATAATAGTCCTATTTGCAGTATTTACCCGTCCACTTCCATTTTGAGGAGGTGGCAGCAACTTTGTAATTACAGCTTCTCTAAATTTATAAAATTCTAATTTTTCAGACAGCTTTATTTGGTACAAGTAGTAGGCATTCAGCATCATCATTTGGAAGATGTGAATGCCTACTTTCTTGTACCAACGCATGGACTTGTGTTCGCAAGTGTAGTAGGCCAACATTTGGTCTTGCCTATCAACACCACTCATAAACTGATTATATTTTATTACTATATCGGGTTTTAAAATTTGTTGACCCCTTTTATTAATTACAGGTTTTAGTTCGGGACTATGAGTGGTGCTGATAGTCAAGACGTCACGTTGGTCACGCCACTTGCAAACACAAATCCCGCTGCTGTTGTATCTAAAGATGCTGCCATCTTTTTGCAATTTGTTTTTAATAACTGCTGGGTTTCCTTTGCGGTTAGCCCTCAGAGTTCCAGTTACATTGGTTCCATTGCGCAAAAGGAACTCTGGTTCCATTGCGCAAAAGGAACTCTGAGAGCCCAAAACTATTGTAAAAAATGACCATGTATACATGACGCCCTGTGCCTAAATAGTTTTAAAGAAGTTTAGCCACTACTTTGTCCGTGTGGCCTTTCCCTCCTACCTCTTCATCTCGCTTTCCTTTATATACATGAATTTTGAGGGAGAGGCCACTCGGTGAGGCTAGCATATTATTATATAATTTGATGCCATACTTGTGGCGCTTGCCTTTTATATATTGGCGGATTCCACTACGACCCCGGCTTAACACTTTCAATGCCCAGCACCCGTCTCCCGGGTCGAACAAAATTTCGTTCGTGTACCCAGAACCCGGCTACCAAGTCGTATCTATATCTAGCTATAGATGACGTGTCGTCATGCCCAGCACCCGCTTACCGGGTGCACATCAAAACACGCTAATTGGGCTGCTACAACATTTACATTTTACCTTAACTACGTTGTTTTTACTATACGATATTACAGTTTGCAATTTTTTTGTAACGGATTTTACGAAACAGCTGACTAAAAAACCTAATCATCGAAATAGACATATCGAGGGTATAGTGCTCAAACCCAATAAGTACGAAATTAACACTTTTGAGATATTCAATATTTAAGTTTTAAGGACAAAAATACCTATGTTATTCAAATAATATCGTTATTATGAGTATTTGTGGTAAAAGTGGATACGTTGAATTAGTGTAAGTGTAACGGCCTGAGTGCACGCTCTATTCGAGCGTCGGGCGGGGCGGAGTAGAGCGGTTGGAAGCGCGTTCTTTAAGTTCCTCAGTGCACGCCCAGCGTTTGTGGTGGCGGCGGTTGTTTGTGTCGATCATGGCGTCTGCGTCGTACGATATTATTGATATGTATTTAGAAGAAAAGTTGTGGCTAAAATTTAATTATGAGTCAAGACAAGGTCCTAGTAACATTGTGAAGCAAAGAAAACAATTTGGAGAGTTTTCTACGTTATTTCAAACATTAAGGGTGAATGAAGATAAATTTCATGAATATACAATGATGACAGTGGCAACTTTTGATTACATATTACATAGAATTGAATCAAGATTAAAATTGAGTAGTACTAATTTTCACACATCAGATTCGATTACTCCCACAGAAAAACTTGTAGTGACAATAAGGTAATTAAAATAAAAGTTAATATTTATTAAAATTTAAGAAGAATGTTGTATTCATAAGAGTCATTAAAAGAAACTAAAATCATAATATTACACATTAGCAGTATTCTGAGTTGGAAAAAAACATCAAAAATTTACGTTCTACGTATGAGTAGAACGTAAATTTTTGATGTTTTTGTAACTTCAATCGTGTTTTGTAAATAACATTCTATGCGGATGTATTCTAACGACGCTTTACGCAAGTCTCTGTTCTTATAATTAGCTCGCACTGTGTAACCTAGGCTTAAAACAGTATTAAATAGCTTCTGAGGTAGTTCATTTCGTCATAATAAAAAAAAAGTTACAAAGGGCACTGACTTATTGGGTTTTAGATCTAAAGAAATCAAACATTATGTACCTTAATAAACGGTTTTATTTAAAGGATCACAATAAAAAACAAGATTAATCATTCTTGGTCACTTTCAAAGGCTGTAGGTTTGGTGTACGACTTCATACCACTTATCCATGCATGGAGTTCCTCTGGTATGACAAGTTTTTCGCACATATTGAGGAGATCCTTTTTTTAGCAATGCTAATTGGTAATTGACTGGAATATAAGTGCTTTATTTCGTTTGGTAATTGAACATTAATTGAAGGTGGGTTTGACTTTCTTTTGGCTCTAGTTTTTTGTGTATTAACGGCCATTTTACAGACGTCAATGCCACGAAAGTTCTGGGACAATCTATAAGCTCCCAGAATTCTTTAAAAACAGCTTCTCTATCTACTTCTGAAAAAAATTCTCTGCACTTTAACCGACAGCATTCGCTGCACGGTGGCTTAATTTTTCTAGCATCCTTCTGCACCTTTGTTTTTAGTGTTACGTAAGCAAATCCGGCATTTAATCTTTTATCATCTAAGGATTTTACATTTATTTTGTAACCATTCCGTGCGTTTCACTACACGTTTTCTGCTTCGCTTTTTTATGTCCGGTATTGGCGTGTCATCTGGGTTTGAGTTCAACGTTGGAAGTACGTCATCAGCTGGATCTGAAGATATAGCTGCGGATGTAGCTTCAAAGCTAGCTTGGTTACCAATCTTGTCTTCAGTTTCGGAATTGTCAGACATTTCAATGGAACGACGTTGCTCAATTTCAAAATTGGGGTCTTTCACCGAGTCATCACTGTCCTCATTGGAACTTGAACTTGAAGAGTCTGAGGAAGATACTCTCTGTATCTGAAGAAGAATCGGTTGAGTCATCAATAATAGGGTTGCGAATTTGCTGGGAGCTCTGGTCTCTAACTTCGAATTGAACTTATAGATGGTATTGCTTCAGTATTATTAGCGGCAGAATTACTTATTGTTATATCTGTAAATGCAAAATTAAATCAGCAATAATAATGACGACTCAACGATCAACTTCGAGCCAACTTTTATATAAAATAAAATGAAAATTAATAAAACCTTTGTAACTTTCAGCTTCGGGATCAGCTGTGAAATCTTGCTTGGCTCTGACAAGGATACATTGTGGTTTATCGACGCAAAGTTTCTCGGTCCCCGGATTGACAATAATATAAAAATCCGATTTTTGTCCTGATTCTGAAAAAAAAAAACAAACATGATAAAAATTACGTTGTTTACATAAAGATAGTTAAATAAGATCGTCGTACAAAATCTTTTGACGATCATCGGCGTAAAGCGTCGTCGGCGGCTCCTCCATATTTTGCATTCATATTTAAAATTCGGCAGGCACTATCACATATCTAAAATAAAGAGTAAACCATTAGAAGTACACTGATATACCATAGTAAAGTGGTAGAATACATAATGCTATTATGTAATTAGTTGTGTACAGTCACATACCTAGTTACAAAAACTAAATGCTTACCATTTGTACATTTAGTGAATGAAAATGTTTTCTACAATAAAATAAATGTTCAATTTCTTTAATGGGTGTAAAAATATGGAAATGGCATCCATCAATGCATCCTATAACTCCAGGGAAACCGTACTACGCAAAAAAGCTGTAAGACAAAAATAAATATATGTTAATAGACAATCATATGGTAGTATTAGAAATCAATGTTACAATAGTATACTATAACATTATGTTTTAAACATATTTCTACAAAAAAATATTTACATACATTTTCCCTAATAGATATTGCAATGTTCATACGAACATTTTTTATTAGGTCTCTATCAGCTCGAGTACTTGGGAATCTTATAAAGGCGTTAAGGATTGCTGGAGTTACAAGAGCATCAGTGACTTCCTTCACACATTTGCACACTGTTGTTTGGCCCAAATATTTAGCCATTCCCACTATTCGCTGATATGACCCAGTGGCATAAAAAGATAATGCACAAAGAACCTGTAACATAAAATATTTACTTATTTGATTTTTAGGATGTAACAATTTACTATAGATACCTATTTTGTGATATTAAATACTAACTAAATAAGTTTTAGTTAGGTATCCACTTCCATTTCAATACTGAAATACAAGTAGAAGATATTGAAAATTAATAATTGAATAGGTATACTTATGTAGCATCAAAGTGGGTACCTTAAGTTCTAGACTAATTCTAGAACTCGATGTTAGTGATGTTTTTTGTTGAAGTTGCTCACAGAGGTATATAAAAGCTTCTTTATTTCGGCGATATCTATTTTTAAAATCGGTTTCATTTATGTCCAGTGGGTTAATTCTATTCCTAAGTTTTGCTCTGCGCGTAATTTCTCTATAATGATAAAAAAAAACATATTATAAGCAACTCAAATCATTTTCAAACACATTAATTCTATAGGTACGCAAATAAATAAAATATGATTTAAGTACTTACCTTGTTTCTCGTGATTGATATCCATAATTTTCTAGTAAATTTGCCGCCAAAAAATAATATATGGTACTACGTACATCCAGTGGCGGACTCAGTGATCAACTGGGCGGCAATAAACTGGGCCACGTGGACCAGTTGTACATAATTAATTATGCCTACTATTTTTGTGGCCAACTGGGCCGAACGCGCTTTGATCTTGCGGACGTGATTTTATTATTTAATTTGCTGTGGTTAAGTGGGCCGACAATAAAAATTTAAGGCAGTTTGGTATAGTTACGAACACAAGTGTATCAAAATAAATTTGTCAAAAGGTAAATTGTGTTGGGACTTTGAGAGGAAAACAAAACATCATCAATCAATGTATATATTTCAAAAATCAACAAAATGTAGTTGTATAGACAAAGCTTAGCTTACAATAAAATGTTTTATATAACATGTAAATAATTTTTCTTATTAATCTAAGTTTTAAAATAAGGAATATAATTTTTAAAAAACAGTACTGCAATCACAAATTGACATATACACGATAAACATTCATATAACACAATACAAATAAAATTGGTTAATCCTAAAAATCACAGATCAGTTCAGTATAATTTTAATAGAACTACCTTAGCTTAATATAATTTAAGTCTCAATTCAAAAATTATGAGCATAACAGGATACAACATTGATTTTTTAATAAAAATATTTAAAATCACAGATCGGTTTTGTACAACAGTAATTATTAAAATCTTATAATTAATAAAAAAAAATCACAGTTTAAGTAATTTCCAATTTTAAAATAAAATCATAAAACAAGGCGCTCTATGCATAAATCAATATTAATGTCCCCTCTAATAAATTCCTCAATCGTCTGCGATATATGTTGGTCTATTTCTTGGGTTACTGGAAGTTTTTTTCTAATACTAGTTCCGTTGGTATATAAAACTTCATAGTAATTGTTTTCCTTTTCAAGTATTGTTAAAAAATGCGCAATGTTTTTTGGTTTACTTGAAATTTTTTTATTTAAAATCGAATGCCAATTTTCAATCATATTTGTTGTTCGATGCAAACGATTACTACACCATTTGTCTGCAAAGAATGACTTATCATTCAACCACGTTTGCACAAAGTAATCGTTAAATAGCACGACATTTTTGTTTGTAGGACATTGTGCCATTATATATAGCCAAGCATTGTCTATAGCCTCTCTAGGCAAATGAGCCATAACAGTGCATCGTTTAACATGTTTTCTGGCTAATTTTGATTTTGTGATATTTAACTCATCGGCTTTTCGCCACAAGCTTTGCGCAAAATGAAAATAGCAGCCATTGATTTTAGTCTTAGGGAAAACATGTTTAATAGCAGACATAGCTGCTTGTTCAAAGTCAAGTATAAATAATTGGGGTGAAAATTGGGGAATTTGACTTTTTATTAATTTAAACATAGTTATGTACGTATTTTTGTTTTTGTTCGGCAGTAAGGCATAAATAATTGGTATAATATTATTGTATGTGTCATTACTACCTAAATCTACATGTAAACTATATAATTGATTAAATGGTTTTAAACAAAATTTGAACGTCCCATCACATAAAATTGTTAAATTTGGATTAGTTAATATTTTTTTACAATCTCGATTAGCGAAAATTATAATTCTACTGGGTCCATTACTGTAATCAGCTAATAAAAAATGTTGATATCTTTCGGGCACAATTATTTCTTTGATAGAATTAAAACATATTTTTTGTACACCAAGTGATTTATTTCTTTTACGATGGAGCTTATGCTTAATATTTTCCAATGTAGGTATTTTTTTAATGAAATCAATGCCACTATCCACGAGTCCCGCAACAGTTTCCCGATAAGCTCTTGGAATTGAAATAGTATAATCAAACTTGATTTGTTCACAGCACTTGTTAAATTGTATTTCTAATTCGTTTGAAGCAAAATCCGGCTCGCAGTCATGTTTGTCATCCCGTGTAATGGTATTATTATTGGCAATAATTAATTTAGCTTTACATTTTTTTCTTTTAGTGCAATTCCAAACACAGGAACCATCTTTATTTCGCCTTTTCTCATGGTATCTATGGCCTGCACGAAGAAGCACTCGTTTGCCTCGTTGCGATGTTACTATTTGCCACTGGATACAATTTTGTGAATTTGATGGCCCTGGTTCACCTGTAAATATTTTCATGGCATCTATATATATATGCATCAGCGGCGGCAGCCTAATTACACATTACGCTACTAATATGAACCCATTTCACATAAGCACAAATAATGTAAAATATACTTGGATAGTAAAACTGTGAAATTACTAAAATTATAACCGTAAAACATTCTTAGTAATTCTTAAAAATGTAATGACAATGTAATAACGACGCCACAAAATGGCGGCCGCCAATAAGAGCAGATATAGCTTCTTATTGAAATTTCTTTAACGTAATGAATGAAGTTTGTGATATTTTTTTATGCTAAGAATATGTAATTATATAAATCTTACCTCCACTATGTTCCATTATTTACACTCTCCACGTTGAATAGCATCAATGATATATAAAATTATCAAAAACACATTCACGCCACAGGAACATGAACCAGACTGCCGGCAAAGGGCAGCGCAGGCGCGCGCGTCCCATGATACAATAGTAGAAAGAGACAAATATATCGGGACCTTGTTGCCGTCTTACTTCTTTCATTGTAATCTGAGAGTCTTGTAGTAGCTTTGTTTATTTTCAAAGAAAGCGCACTCTACTTTCGTAACGGCTGTAGAATACTGTAGATACTGTATTTAAGTAAAAACAAAATGGTACCTACAAGGTAAATATTTATTCTATTTGAAATTACTGAAACAATCTGTATCTGACTGTACTGTATACTTTCGGCCCACTTAACCACAGCAAATTAAATAATAAAATCACGTCCGCAAGATCAAAGCGCGTTCGGCCCAGTTGGCCACAAAAATAGTAGGCATAATTAATTATGTACAACTGGTCCACGTGGCCCAGTTTATTGCCGCCCAGTTGATCACTGAGTCCAGTGGCGGTCTTTGCATTTAAATTATTTTGGAGTTATTAATAATTGTTCCAATAACTTAACAATAATTTTAAAACACTTTTATTCCCAAAACTAACTCTTAACAAAACATAAACACGGTTACACCTTTATTTTTACTCTTTTCGAAACCTTTCTCACCGACTATTTTCAAGTGAATAATGTTTCGAGCATACTCGTTAGCCAGCCTTCGAGAGTTTACATTTCCGTACGTCAAAACAATGTTCGTGCTATCAATAATCTCACAATTGTTTATAAGTTTCGAGTTTCGTTTACCATGTCGTTTCGATTTCGATTACGAGAGCGCGCTAAAATCATTCGTGCTGCCATGTTTTGTTCCCTTTTACGCCCGATAGGGCTGTACAATTCTCATACAAATGTTACTCGATTTCGATACGAATAACTTTTCTTAAATATTGGTGCTTGGGCTACTGGTTGGAGTAGCATCGAATACTCATTTCATTAAGAGCCCCCTTCAGAGATATTACGACTTGATGTGCATCTGATGTTAGCAACACTGCTGCAATCATAATGTCGCCATCATTAGGTTGAACTGCTTTGTCAATATAATGATCGTGTCCACAGAATCGCAAAAGATTTTTATAGTTCTCATCCTTGTTATTCGCCCATTGTTCTCCAAATAAATCCTCTGGATGTTTTAAAGAGCTTGGATCCGGGTTGTACGTGGGATCTTTAACAGAGTCATCGCTGTCAAACACGTGCTCCATTTCAGCCACTATTTTCACCCTAGAGTCGCTCAAAGCCGAAATGCAGTTCGAAGCAGGGTTAAAAAAACCTTTGATCCGAAGGGTCTGGCTCTTCATCCAAGTCATCCGTAAAAAAAATAAAAAGACTAACAAAACTTGTAGACGTACGATTATTATGTAAACAAATAATGAATTACGCCCAATTACTCATCATTCAATGTTAACAATCGAGAGAAAGCCTCAGACACACCAAGACATCATAAAACAAAATTCATTTAAATTTTTGAAACAAAAATACTTTAACAACATCGTTACCTTAAAAATGGAGTTTATCATCATCAGCCTGAAGACGTCCACTGCTGAACATAGGCCTCCCCCTTTGATCTTCAATTTGACCGACAATTCGCCGATTGTATCCACCGGTCGCCCGCAACTCTCACGATGTCGACGGTCCACATAGTAGGATTCCGCGAACATAAAAACGCTCCCTCGTAGGCCACGAGGGAGCGTTTTTATGTTCGCGGAATGGAGGGTAAAGGGTTGAAATAAAAAAACCGAATTATTTTTCCTTTTCAATATATTCACCTGCAAGACGGACACTTATTTCAGATCTTTCAATTTATTTATTTATACCCTCATAAAAAAATGTTTTGTCTTTGTCCTCAAAATACGCTGAAACTGCCTCCTTAACTTCATCATCGGTGGTAAACTTTTTACCCCGCAGCTCTTTTTTCATTTTTGGAAAGAGGTAATAATCACTCGGGGCCAGGTCTGGGATGTAGGGTGGGTGGTTCATAATATCCAAGCCCACTTTAGGCAGGGCAGCCAACGCAACGCGGCTCTTGTGGACGGGCGTATTGTCGTGCAAAAGCAGCACACCTTTCGTCAATTTTCCCGTCTTTTCTGTTTGTTTTTTGCTCGATACCCTACTACGCCTACACATCATCGTGTGAAAAATTAAATGTTCATAATCCATACGAACAACGGACGAGATTATCTCCAAATGACTAACTACAAAAATGGCTAACTTTATATAGCGGCAAAAATCTTATTTTTTCCTGAATAATCAAATCATTAAACATATTAATGGCACTATGGAGACAAATAATAAATCTAATAAGACCAATAAGAGAGTTTTGTGGCCTGACTGTACGATTAAACCACCATTCAACATTTTTAAATTTGATAAATATTTTTCATATTCTTTCACTATTTTTCACACTTCTGCAAATGTATACAAATTTATACAATGTATGTTAGCAGCACATAGCTTTTTTATATCCTGGCACCTACATACATCGGCTATTTAAAATATCAAAAGCGTTTCTTACAAGAAATATATATGAAAGTCATTCCGGTATCATCATCAAAAGCAAATACTTCTGGTGCAGATATTAGATATTAATGCCATTCTGTTTTCTAGCATCAATGGCCCCAAGTTTTTTTATATTTTTCTTCCTGGTAGAATATAAAAAAAAAACTTAAATAGAGTGATACCTTAGGGATGCATCTTTTATCAGGTCTGGATTTTTTTTATTGTAAGCTATTGAATTGACTCTATTCTTCATCATCAAAGTCTTTTTTTATAATATAGGCAGTAGCTTCCTCTATTTAGTAAATAGAGTAAATAGGGGTGTCCACTTTGAAAAAACATCGATGTTTTTTTCGATTCGATAAATCAAAACTGTACATCGATGTCTTTCGATGTATCGGGTGAAAACATCGATATTTTGTACGCATCGAGTACTTTTTTAGGGTTTCGTACCCAATGGGTAAAAACGGAACCCTATTACTAAGATTTCGCTGTCCGTCAGTCACCATGCTGTATCTCAACAACCGTGATATTTAGATAGTTGAAATTTTCACAGATTAAGTATTTCTGTTGCCGCTATAACAAATACTAAGAAATAGAATTTACAGGATACAAACCAGATATACTACTTCAACATATTTTTTCATGCAAACCATGACTAATTCAAACATTGTTTTATTAAAAAAAGTAAAAGCCATGTATGAGAAAAATCTTTATTGTAATTTAAATAAGAACAAAAAAAAACATCCGCAATAATTTTGCTAAGTCTGACGTGTCCTATTGCCAGTGTTGTTTTGAGAGACTTTGCAAAAACAATAGTTTATTTAAACGTTTATTACCTTTAATTCTACTAAGTATATCTTTTAAATAGACTCAGTTTCTTGTACATTTGTTTAATGACACATGAGATTTGAAAATGACGAAGTGACTTATTTCCATCTTTGTAGCATTTATTTTACCGGCATTAGCAATCTCAATAGAATGGCAAATCGTCGAAATCATGAAACTTTTTCTTCTTATTGTTTAAAGACTGTTCCACGTTGTGGTGGAACAAGTCGGCAGACATAAAAGTATGTCCCGGCTCAAAATACTTCAAAATAATCTTAGGACATTTTTTATACATTTGTACAGTATTAAGTTTTGGTTCGTAACAGTCCTCAAACTTTGTAGATGAGCTAGTATTAATTCCAATTCAACATCTCCAAAATTTGCGAGTATTGTGTTTTCTAAATGTTTAGTTTTTATTAACTTTAAAACTATCGCGTAGCATGATTTTAATAAAATTACGTCACAGGAATTAACGCGAACTCATGCATTTACCTTTTAAGGCTTGACGTTTCGGCCGGGTTACACCGCATCTTCAGTCTGCTTGCGACCACGGCCAGTGTAACCCGGCCGAAACGTCAAGCCTTAAAAGGTAAATGCATGAGTTCGTGTTTAGTTTTTTCCATAGGTAGTTATATTCGAATCAACTAGAGTTTTAAGAGGATCGGTGACAGGTTTTAGTATTTTATCTAGAGACAAGTTCACCGAGTGTTCATGGTCCTTCATTTGTTTTATGTTATTCTTTATGGAGTCTACAGACTTCATGTAGTCTAGTTTTATATTCTATAACTATACCTTTTTTATGGAATGCAGCCAGAAGTTGCAAACTAGTGAACCAATTGTCAAAAAACAGTTTATAGTTCATATTCTCTGGAATACTGCTTGATAAGCGCATGGCTACATTACTGATCACTCCCAAATCTGGTTGGCCTTCTAGAAGAATATTTGATTGTGCCCCTGCATAAAGCTCAGAATTATATGTCAGCCCTGACGCACCACTCAAAACAAAAGCCATAAATCCCCATTTGTGTGGTTTTTTAGGGTTGAAATTTTTTAAACTAGACCTTGCTTTTGTTGGTATTACTTGCTCGTCAATTGCTAAATACTCTTCTCTAGGTAAAAGCAACAATCAATTTTGTTTACAAGCGGTCTAATTCTTTGCAGCTTGTCATAGTTGGGGTGATTGATTGGTAGTCTCGTCATTATTAGTAAAATGAAGAAACCTCTTCAATTCTTCAAATCGATAACATTACTTATTGGTGTGAAGTCAGCTATTCCAGTAATGTCGAGTAGTGGGGAAATGCATGATAGACATATAAGAGAAGATGCTAATTATGCCAAGTAATGAGTCTGATTGCTTACTTAAACTTTAGTTTATTTTATGTTTTATAATAATAAGTCATTTCTATTAAACAAAGATATGATGTGAAATTTTTGTTTTAAATTTAAATTAAATGTTATATTTTTAATATGACTTTCTTTAAGTTTTAAATGCAAAAACTAGTGGATTTTTAAGGTAGAAGTCCTTCGTAATTAATCCAAATAATGAGTATGATTATTTAAGTGGTTTAATATTTAGTTTATTTTAAGTTAAATGACAATAACAATAAAAAAATAGTAATTAAATATGTTTGTATTACTCTGTCCAAAATGAAAATGTGATGGGCAATATCACAGATATAGATTAATTTTTTTTCTATTACGCCAAATGCGCGATCTGGTGGCATGTATGAGTGTCCTGTGACCGGGAAGACAATTTCAATGTTTTTAATAGCTCAACAAGATAACAGCCACTTAGAGCATGCCGCAATGACTATAGAATTTTTATTTTGTCCGCCGCAACCATCAGCTACTAAGCGTATTGTTTTGATGCCAGTTTTGTCCGTTTCATTAAGTCTGTGATAAATAGCCGAGGAAATTAAATTAGAATCTTTATGGAATTCATCTTCTGTGCAACAATATGCAAATACGTTATCTCTTGTCATTGGCTGATTAGAGGATCCTTCCACCATGGTGAAGTTATATAAGTAAAGTTGACGGCTGTAGTAACAAATTTGGTCCGGTAACTTTGGAATGGGTAGATTTTTTTGACAATCAAACGATATGATTTTCAGGTCATCCCTCTGCTCACGCAATTTATCAAAGAATGCCTTTGCTCTTAATTTATGAACTCTTTTTTGGGTTATCAATGCATTTTTTTCTGCAGCATTAGTTAGTAATTTAATTTTTTCAGAAAGTTCTAGACATGTTGAGCATACATCAGTCTGCGGGGAACCGAACCCTATGTTGAAAAAGTAAACATGTAACGAAAATACGACAATTTTAAGTCAGGTTTCATGTGATCAGATTTTTTATACATATTATATAACTTTTTAATATTTAGTTCCGGTGGTAGATATTGACGTTCGGCACATTTAGACTTACGGAAATAATGGGACTCCACGCATTTTAAATTTTTGATAAATTCTTTCACAGACTGCTTTTGTTCAGAGAATTTTTCATGCTGACGGAACCCACCGCGAGCTTCATGTGAAATTTCACCAACGTAAAAAAATTTTTTCATTACATAATTGACCCTATGCTTAATTAATTGACATATGGGTACTTTCGACCCACCAACAAATACTGAATATTTTATTGATGTTTGTTTAGTTACTCTGCTAGTTGTCCTCTTACCAATGGGTTTTATGGAACATAGTTTTAAAATTATGGCATCTTGCTTTTTCTTGCTTGGGTGAACATAAAAATGTTGATGTAACTTAAGCATATCATTTGTATTTATGCTGGAACACCTAAACGCCGGTTGATCATGTTCGCAGACACGCATAGGTAAACTTTTCGCAGAATATCTGAAATAAAGTTTTAATATCAAACCCAAGCACCCACCAACACCGATAACACATCGTTTATTAAGCAACTTAATAAGCGCAAGGCAACGAACCTATCCTGATTCGTTAGGATTATTAAAATAGAAAAGAAATTAAAATTAAGTTTTAAGTCGTAAGAGTAATAGCTTATGTGCCAACCCTAGGCACCCAACTTACCTGTTTCTTTTATCTATGTTTTTTTTCCATTTGTCTGGGTTTCTTTTTCGTTTTCTAGCTATAGTATTTATAGTTTCTGACGGGTGGTCCTCCATACTTTCTTATTAATAAATTTAACACAACTTTTTATCTTTAACACAGCTTTATATCAATTAAATCCGCAGAATAAAATGTACTAAAAACTTATTTTTCGCCATCTTGTCGCGTGACTAAATGCACTGCTGTGATTGGTCGAGTGAGCACAAGCGCCGAGTTTGATTCTGAACATGCAGAAGATTGCCATCTTTGTAACTAAACAACGATTTGTCTAAGGATTTGCAAGGAAAAGAGCCACGTTTGGTTCTGTGTTGTCAAATAAAACCGTTTAATTCAATTTTTTCCTTTTTTTTTAAAAAATATCTAAAAACCGCCAAAAAATGAGATGGCCACCTATGATTCTATACGACTCTAAGTATGAAAATAAAATTTAGAAATAAGTATGTAACTCTCAATTTTGCATTACAAACAGCTATTCAAAGTAAAATATTATACAGTATTTGAACTTGTATGAAAATAAACACCAAACTATAGCTTATTAAATATACTCTACTCTCTATAAATTACAAGCATTCTATTGGCACCTTTTTGTGTATTCCCAAGTATTCCCAATTAAAGTAACTTCTACATAAACAATATATTGAGATGTGTTACTATATTACATTTCTCACAAAGAATTATCTTTCTAGAATACATTTATTGACTACTATCTTCCTCTTAAGCGAATAATACATTTTCAAATTGTTTGGTCTGAGTTGGCTTATAATATGTTTGTGGATAATAGCATTGTCCTTCTGGAATCTGCTGATAAAAATCCTGAAAAAATATTAAAAAAATACACGTTTAAATGTTACTGAATTTTAAAAACTGTATTGATGATTTTGGATGTGCTTATGTTGGATTTTACCTTTTTCTATTAAAAGTATCCTTGACGGGTTCATCACTGGCACAATCACTGGATCAAATGCTTTGTGTGACCTGAAATGTATTAAGTCAGGGTTATAATAAGATAATTTGTGCTATTTTTTCAAAACATTTAAATGTTTTTATTAATTTAGATAATAGTGCCTTGAGATTTCCTGGTGCTCTAAGACAAAATATTCTTCTTAATAATTTGTAGTAGGTTAGGGATTGCTTATATATAGCCCAAGTGCTATGATTTTTGTGTTTTGGTTCCATCTACGGGTTTTTGGACTTCTTTTAAAGATTTGTAATCTCTCTAATCTCCTTAGAACAACAAAGCAGAAGTTGGTAAAATGTACTTACTTAAAAAAATTTGAACTATGCTGGCATTTCTGAACTTGTTCAAAAATGATTCACTTTTTAAATGTTTAATTGTTTTTAATAATCTATAAGCCTGATGAACTTTGTGATTGCTTAGTCTGGTGATGATTTCAAATGGATCCAGAATATTGGATGAAGCCTGAAACAGAATAAGTTTGAACACAACATAGTTAAGAAAAATCAAACAAGCCCTAACACCACGGGATTATGTTGTTTTGTTACCAAGTTCCTTCACTCACTTTCAGACTCCATTATCATATCAGTTTGCAAGTACCGAAAAGTTAAATTGTCATTGAACTTTTAAAAAGTAGCAAAGTTTTATATGATTTTAAATCTATTAATAAAAAGAAGAAATGGTTCTAATTGCGCTTGCCTGATTTGAATTAAACAAACATGCATACATACACAGCAAGTTAAAGAAAAGCATAAAAATAATAATTATTAAAAAGAATGTTACACTATTAATTAAACCACTTACCTCATCTGATCCTTCTGGTGGCACTGCAGTGCGAAAAAGTTTTTGTCCAACAAAACAATATTTGTTTTGAAATGTTTATTGCACAGCATTGCATGTTGATTGTATATTTTTTTGTGAAATTCTGTTGATAACCATGATTCATTTGGAAAACAGAATTTAGCCCATAATTCTCAACTGTTTAGTATTCACACATAAACATTAAACGTCTAGTATTCGTTTAGCTCGATTTTGGAAAGCGATAAAGTTTGTTTAAGACAAACATCCACACATGGAGCATTTTCTTTAACTATCCGAATCAGACATAGAAAAAGTATTTTTTCTCAACAATCAAATATTCACAATTCTAGCACAAAAACGTATTATAATGTATCGCTCAGTAACGTAACAAACGAGATATTCGAAATTTCCAATATAAAGCTCAAAGAAAGAAAATTTGAAAGAAAACGTCCGCCATTGATGACAATGAAAACTTTTCTCTGGGGTGTTTTCATTTAAAATAATTTAATCATCATAAGTTTAAAACAACTTGATTATTTTACTGAATGCCCTAAATAATTTATTTTATAGGGTTTCTATCTTTTTTATAATTCTTAAAATCTTTTATTTTTATTTTATAAAGGCATTATTATAAAAGTATAAATGAAATAAGTTAGAGTCAATAAGGGTAACATTTTAGCCTGAAAGACAGAGATGACTACTATACATCAACGATCGTTTGTCTTCTTTGCCCAAGAGCGCCCACAACAAACCTCACTAAGCCCCATACATGTTGACCACAGAGTACATTATAATATACTGAGATAGAGAGCAATCTTCGGCCTTAAAATAGGTAACCACTCACAACGCCATCTGTTATCACTAGTAGGAATCTTTACTCATCCTATGTATAACAATAGCTATACCTTGAGGCTATACGTATATGTAGGTACCTACGAACGTAGGTACTGGGTCTAGTATCATAGTTTCATGGATGGTTTTACTCAGGCACATTTTATTAATCAAAAACAAGTTTATTCGTGTCTTTTGACGCACTTATTTAACTTCTTGGCTTTTATTTGTAGGTTGTCCTCCTCATCATCAACCGGTCTTCTCCCAGCTAATATTTTATTAATATTTTTACAATAATGAAAAACCATGTAACGAATGAAAATGAAAATTAAAAAGCAAAAGAAAACAAAAAGGTATGACAATGTTAATCATATTATCAGTCAATTTGCCTTTATAGATCTCACATTTTATAAATTCAAATTTAACAAAGATAATTAGCGCTGTTTTTATAATTTCTTTTAAATTACATTTTTCAAAATTTTCTTTCATTATTTCATTTATTATGTCATGCATATTTGAAATCAATTTTACTAATTCTTTGCTGGGAGTGCAAAGCCATCGTCGACCTGCATTTCTCGACCTTTCAAAAGAAAGGTCGAGAAATGCAGGTCGACGATGGCTTTGCCGAATTTTCGATTTTAATTTTACCCCACTAGAGGTAAAAACCTCTAGTGGGGTAAAATTAAAATCGAAAATTAAATTAGCAAAATCGAATGAGGAGCAGGACGACGTTGCTTTTGCATTTTCGTTTATGATGAGAGAGTGCAAAGCATCGCAAAAGTCTCCTTCGCAGTTACCGCGGGTGTGGACACTGCTTAAATTATTAATTAATAATGTGGCAAAAGCTGATTCAAACTGATCACAGGTAGAGTTAGTATTGCGACACCCTTGGCTTCTCACTGCGCCAAAGAAATTTTCTAAAGGGTCCTGATTAAGGTGCCGCAACCATACTGACGACACGTGAAAATTATCTTTTATTTTTTTTAACAAAGTTTGTATACCATTTAGTGTCCACACCCAATTGGTTAATTTTTTTTTTTATCAGTTGAAGTTATAAGTTTCATTGAATTAAATATTTTAATTCCCTCCACCCACGTTTTATTGTGGACTGAGTTCGGCGTTGCTGGGCCAAGTAGAGGTTTGACATTTTTATTTTTCATTTGACTTCCGTTCACCGAGTCAAATATGCTGTCCATAAAAAGTAGCAGGTCTGCAGTTTCCTTGCACTCTGCAGGAAGGATGTTCTTATCTGAATCACACAGAAAACAAACGTAATTAAATGACAATACTCAATAATGGTCACAATCAATAAATGATAATTATTCTTCTTACCTACATAAATATAACCATGGGAAAAGTCATACAGGAATGTAATATTAATGAATGGTTAAATCCTACACTCATACAGTATTAAATGAGCAATATATATATGCAATTTTTTACAGGCTGTTCTACCCATAAATATGAACAACTTTCCCTATGGGAGCAACTCTGATATCAGGAAAAAAAAATCTGCTGTTTCTTTTTAATACCTACTCACCGCCTACTCGACCAAAATGTATGTAACAGCTGATTCTATTCTATTTAATAAGTACAGTCATCATAAAAACAAGCCATAAATTACCTGCTAGATATCCCATGTTAGATGCCACCGTACGCCTGAATATTTGTGAGGCGAATTTTACTTTAATTTTATTTAATTTCTCAGGGTTGACGTGATTTTCTGTTAATTTTAGGATCAATCTAATGCCCTTGTAACCCGGGTTTTCATCATAATAGTAACTTTAAATGAGACCATTTTGCGGTTTTTGTAACACCTTCTTTTGACGTGTATTCAAAATTTTTATTTAGGAGATTGTTTCTAATTCCTTTGAGGAGGTGTCATAGAGAGGTATTATTTCATGCCCATTGATAAGAATTATATTTCCTTGCGGTTCCTGGCCTTTTCTTAAATATAGTCTTCTGGTCTCATTTACCAACAGTTTAGAGCCTGTCTATTGTTGGTTCCCTGGTCACATACTGTAGCAACCACTATCAACCCTGCTTCTTGTAAGCATGTTGTAACTTCTTTAATTTGTTTTGCCAGTTCGGGTCCCTTGGTTGCACTTGATTATTAAATAAAAAATATTTTAATTTAATTAAAAAAATAAATCTCTTATTATTATAAACAATATTACATATATCTTATAGTAGTACTTTGTATGGATAACATAGGATTTTTATAACATTTTAGATTTTAAGATATCACTTACATAATTATTATGTATGCATAATCATATAATACGTATTGTAGGCTATGGAAACAACAAAACCGCGAAATAACCAGAGAAGACATTTTAGAAGCCAAAAGAAGAGCCAGCCGATTACATCATGAAAATATATAAAAAAAACGAAACTAAGTGCACTGAGAAAAGAACAACAAAAAGAAAACTATGCAAAGAGAAAGAGAGAGAAGCGTGTCGTATCTATAAAAGATAAAAGTACAGATGAACAGCAAAAAAAAAGACAAAAATGGCGAGAAAATTTGAGAGCGTATTACAGCAAAAAAAAAACAGACTAAGGAAGTACTCCAAATGAATATTAGAGAAAAAGAAGAACGTGAATTCATTGAATCTAGCGGCGGCAGTGACAAAGATCCATTACTCGTTGAGCCGTCATATAATCATAGAAACAAAGAAAAAAAATGTAGTTACTGTACTTTCAGACGTCAAAGTAAACTATGATCTTAAAACGCTAAAAATCTCGTATCGCCCAATACTAGGTCTAATTATTGGGAATATAATAATTGTTCATCATTGGATGTCGGAAATAGTTTTCAAGAATTAAAACATAAGTAAGTAAATGTTTCATATGTGAAATCTTTTATGTTAAAACAGTATTAAAATATATATACTGAAGTAAAACATCTTTAGGCGCGACTAGGAGGTGACTGGACGACAATGCAACGGAAGTCCGTTTAGTCCGTTACGGCAATATGGCGTCAATAGATAGTTTACAATTAACTCCCAATCAGATGTCTGGAGGCTGAGGTCGCTTCTTATCAGAGCTATAGTGCTGATAATAGGCGTTCCAACATATCATAGCAAGAATTCCAACGCGTCGGACATTCCTGCTTTAACTTTAAAATGGGCAAATTCATTTGCCTTTGGGCGACTTCTAACTTCGATTGGGCCAGAGTACTTTTTAAAAAAAATTCCTTAACGATGGTTTTCATGCCGTCCTGCACAATTAAATTTTATGAATGGGTGAAGCAGCCTACAGATCGCCCCTCCCCTAATGTCACAGCTGATAAAATGTTAGCTGCGTTATCACTCACTATGCAACTAATTTTGTTCGATATCTGCCAGTCTTGGATAATTTGTCTTAAAAATGCAACCAAATTGACACTGGTATGCCTCTCATTATAGTTAACAATTGAAAATTACAATATGGAGGAGAGAAGAAGATTGAGAATTCTAGGACCCGTTACAATATAAGTTTGAAGCGTACACTCGTAGATGGCCCGTGAAGGCAAGTGGCAGAGGCCGCGCGATGCTCGACGGCCGGAGCTTCCGAGTTCCCCACTTTCGCCGACGCCGATCTTATTGACTCGCGCGGGATGGCGTGATGCGCGGCGTTGTTGCCACTGAGCGCCTGTGTTGCCAGGCGGCACGAGTGACCGTCCCCTTGGTGGTGGCGACATCCACCTCCCGACAGACCCCATCTGGGCCAGGGTGTAGGCGCGCGACGCGCCCCAGGCGCCACTGGAGCGGCTGCAGGTTTGCCTCCCGCAAAGGCACGAGATCGCCGACGCCGCCCGGAGACGCGCTCGAATGAAACGCGCGGGTTGGCGTGATGCGCGGCGGTGGTCCTCCGCGCGCCTGTGTTGCCAGGCGGCGCAGGCCGCAGTCTTGCATGAAATGCCTGGCTTCCCGGCAGTGTTGCCAGGCTGCGCAGGCCGCAGTCTCGCATAAAATACCTGGCTGCCTGGCTGTGTTGCCAGGCGGCGCAGGCCGCAGTCTCGCATGAAATGCCTGGCTGCCCGGCTGTGTTGCCAGGCGGCGCAGGCCGCAGTCTCGCATGAAATGCCTGGCTGCCTGGCTGTGTTGCCAGGCGGCGCAGGCCGCAGTTTCCCAGGCGCTGAAGGATTCTTACTTGAAGACATGTCGCGGAAGAGGGCACATTGTGCGGACGGCCCGAGTGACCGTCCTTTTGGTGGTGGCGACGTCCGCCACCCGACTGACCCCGTGGGCCAGGGTGTAGGCGCGTGACGCGCCCCAGGCGCCACTGGAGCGGCGGCAGGTTTTCCTCCCGCAAAAGCACGAGGTCACCGCAGCAGATGCCTCGCTGCTACGTCTTCCACTGGGACCGCTGTTGCATTTCAGCTAGGAACTCCTTCTGCCACCTGGACCAGAACTGTTGACGGATTTTTTCGATGAGTTCGTAGCGATTGGGCCGCAGTGCTGTGATGGTTGGCGATGAACCATTATATATGTTCGACCATTATCACAATAGATAGCATAGGGTTTACCTCTCCTAGCCACAAACCTACGTATACACAGAATGAATGCTTCAGAGGTGAGATCGCTGACCACTTCTATCTATCAGACACGCAAACAGACATAGATAGCTTTATGTTATGCGGTTCCCTCGGCCCTTACGGCTGGAAATTCTAAAAGGACCCGCAAAGTCTACCCCACAGGAACTAAAAGCAAAGTTATTTTCAGTTCTTACAGCTGCCAGGTTGCCCATAATTGGTTCGAAAGGTTACCTCGCAGGCGCGTACATACGTTTGTTGTGGGCGCTCTTGGGCAAAGAGTACAGACGATCGTTGGTGTCATGAAGCTATAGATGAAAACTGCTACTAACGCATTATGACAATGTTCACAAGACATGCGGGTAAGAATTTGTTTTTTAATGTAACCAGTTATATAATATAATATATTTTCCTGGTATGGACTGGTATGAATTGCATTTAAATTTTAAAACATATTTTCAACGTCTTGTTGGTAGTCAGTCAGACTAGTCAGGTTATTCCCGAGGTTGAAACAAACTTTTCTGGTTATTGAAATCGAGGACGTGTGAAGTCTCAAAACCATTGTCTATGCAGTTGGTATTGATCGACGGTTGGACAGAATGTCTGAACAACATCTTACTCGTTACAAAGCGGAACTCGAGAGGACTCGAATTATCTTGTGGCCGACCGCGAGCCCTAATGCATGAAAAAAATATTTCCAGTTTATCTTGTGAACATTTCAAAGTCAATAAATATTTCAATGGATTTTGCTCCAGTGTACACAAATAATTAACAAGTAATGACAAACTATGTATATTCATTAAAAACCCCAATAGAAAGGTTTTTCTAGGGTGCTTTAAAATACCTCTATCATTTATTGTTAAGGAATATAATAAGGAATACATTCTAGTTTCATTAAATATTGGTTCCCAATAACTTGTTTTTCACCGATAATGGAGACTAAGAACCTTTTCCGAAGGGTGACTTTGTATTCATTAGATCAAAAAGTCTATAAATCATATGTAGGAACTCTGTAGTCGCTTCGCTATTTAGAAAGTCAGGATGACCACTAACCCTCAAAAAATCTAGCAACTGATGAACTAAGTAATTGTGCAGCAAGCCTTACATTATTATTATTTTTTTTTTTTAATCTACATGTAAAACGTTTAATTTATTGGCAAATTTCAACCCCTCACTGCTTTGTATTTCGTGTAATTTCCTTATATAACCAAAAAAAATATCGCCGGTGTTTGACTTTACTTCAAAATAGGCCATTTCTAGCGAGTTTTAGCATGTGTGCAGCGCCAAGCAGACAATAAATATTGCTCTTCAAGTTGGGATGTTCAAAAAAAGGTCTTAAATTATTTTAATCTAGTGAACAGCCAGATTTTAATTTTTATGTACCAACCTTGTGTGCGCGCGTGCGCAGAATAAATGTTCTTTCTTCTTCTTCTTCTTCAGATATTCATAAGCCTTTATATTGGAAGACGCACCATCACAAGTCAAAGATCTTACGGTGACACCAATTTCATCAAGCATAATTATTGCTGTTTCTATTAATTCCGATAACAGTTCCCCAGTCAAGTTATTTGCAATAAAAAAATATGCAATTGGACATTTAAAGCGTACACCATAGGATACTATCTGAAATACGAGAGCTTCAGAAGCTATTTTTTCCGGATCACTAACAGAAATTGGCATTTGAATTTCAATAATCAATCGTTCGGTATCAAACTGCGACCGCCGCGCTTCTGTTTAAACTATGAAATTCTGTAAGCGCGACCGTCGCGTGTAAGCCGCGCGACTGTCGCGCTGCTAAAGTCGCCTTAATGTGAAAGCGCTCTAAACCTACATATCCAACAACTTTGTCCAATATTTGATCGTTGGCCAAATTTGTTTTATTGCCATTCCATCAAATATTAAAGCATCATTTTTAAATATATTTTTTCAGGTAATTTTACTTTTTCTTTTAAATAGTCGACCTCTGTTAAGAAACCATACAGTTGAATAAAGACAGACCTTCGTAAGGTTTATACATGAGGCAAAGTAATGTATTTTCTTAAAAAATCGTAATCCTTAGGTGAGTAAAATTCAACGTTAAAGCAAAAGCTTTCACTTGTTCACTATATCGAACACCATGTGGATTACTCGATGTTTTTTTGAACTCATTACAGATATCAGCAAAACGCCCTTGGATAATATTTTCGATTTCTGATTGACGTGTATACTTTTTAACAGTTGCTATTAAGGAAGACATATCTTGAATTTTTTTAGTCTGTCGTGCAACTTTTTGCTTAAGAAGCTTAGATTTCTTCTGCAGTATTTTTTCTTTAGTTAACTTTATATTTACTTGCACGTCCCTATCAATCTTCGCAGGAACGTGGTCTTCACTGCTGACCTAAGTAAACAAGAAAATATTGTGAAATCAGTATAAAATTTTATTATAATAATATGTATATACACAATAACCAAATAAGAGCACGTTCAGCCCTCAATGCCAGTCATTTTCAAGTTCCAAAAATAACTTGATACAAATATTGGTACACAATTATCAAATAAGAGCATGTCGAACCCCAATAAAATTGACAGTCTCATTACGAAATAATATGATTTTGTTAAAATAATTGCGAAACGAAATCTTTTCTGTGGTCTTCTTTCCATAGTATTTAAACCTCAGATCCATGTACATTTGGACTATAGATTTAATAATTAAAAGTCTGTGGGTCGTGTCATGTTCGCAGTTCGATTTGAACAAATTGGATTCATCAAAATGTTCCATAAATCGAAACGCATGCAAATAATACCGTTCAGATCGAAACCGCTTTTGAAAAATACCTTTAAGATTGTTTTCGATTTTAATTAAAATATTCGTCACGTCTTTTGACGGGTAAACCAATCCACTCCTATTTTTCACAGCTATTAAGCTTTTTTGGTAGGCATTGACATCTCCGAAAAACAAAGTTGCGCAAATGTCACATTTTAAAGAGCGAGCCAACTTTCTCGATATAAAACCGGAAATATAAGTAACTACGCTTTCGGAGTAGTTGGGTAAGTTATTGTACATGCAGTTTATAAATTCTTCGAACAACTCACTATCATCCTCTGGAAATTCAACAAATTTATTCCTTTCTGTTAGTTCGTTTATTATTTATCGTTGTTATTGGTTGCCATTTTAGACATAGAAGTAGTCTCAGAGACAGAAAACAAACCTAATATCTTATTATAAAACTTATGAATATCTTTTATGTACTTATTAATTGACTCTAAACTATCGTTACTTACTTCAGATTTTTCTATTTTAACTTTAATCGAAGACGAAATATTCTCCAATTGACTGTATAATTTACACGCTACTTTAAACTTTTCCTGAGCGGAATCTGATTTTTCTCTGCGAGTTGGGCCAATCTTAATTAAATAGTTATAAATCTGTGTTAAATTAGTGTACAAACTTTCTAGCTCAGATATTGACATCCGGATTTGTCAGATTTCATATTTGTGATCTGCCCTCTTATTAATGGAGTTGCTTATGTTACATCTGTTTATGTTTTTAGATAATGTAAGACGTGATAATTTAACAAGTCGGTATTAAATATAAAACAATGAATGTTATATTTTTTTTTAAGTGAAAAATTTGGGCCATTGTTGCCTGTTATGTTGCCAACTATGGGCCAGATTATTATTTGTACTAAAGATGCGTATTGTGGCATTCTGGATCATAATTGGAAGATTGAATTAAACATCTGTTATTAAATAGGAATCTATATTTATGAATTACACATTTTTTTAAATACAAAAGTCCGTATTATTCGTTAAACTTCTACTTTAAAGTAATTATATTAATGAAATTATTAGAAAATTAGAAACAAATGACTATATCTTACGTAAAAAAAGAAACAATATTGAAATGAGATCAGCAATGAATAATTTTTAAAAGGTACACAAGTAGGGACGTATATTAATTTTTTTGGTTGTCCCCATTTATACTCCAGTTCCGGTACTCGAAACAACGCTCGCTTTGTGCCTAATTTTGATGGGGTTTTGATTGCCGAAATAATCTTATCCATTGGATAGAATATACAGTCCGGTTTCTCAGGCCACTTCCAAGACAATCCACAACGTGTCATGCAACTAACAAACGCTCCATCATCATCGACGGTCTTGACTTGCCCCGGCCACTGTTCACCTTCATATTCTACTAAAACGTATTCGTCTGGCTTGGGGATAAACTGTGTAGCATTCAGAATGTCAGCTGCAGCCGCTGTAGATTCATCTGGGACGAACTCGTCCGAGAGATCCATGGTCGAGTCAGAAGCATACTGAATTTCACCTTCGTCATCGGTTTCACTCAAAAAATCTTGGATATTTTTTATAGGTCTTCGTTTAGGTTTTTTTACTGTCTTATTTTTAATAGAATGTTCAGATTCTTTTGATGTGCTAGCCTGTATTGGCGTATCTTCTGCAGATATGCTTTTACCCGCCGGTACATTGACCTTCTTTTTTCGTCCTTTACTGCCTGATTCAACCACTCCTATTCTTTTATTTTCTAGAAATTCTATAAAAGATTCTGAAACCGGTGCTGGATTTTGTAGTGGAGCGTCTGGATGTCTAAAGGTAGGTAAGCGTTGCAGTACAGGAACTTCATCAGTCGGGAAAATACCGGTTTTCTTAAAGCCAGCTTTGAGATTATTTGCTGAATTGTCCATGATATTTTTCCACAGCTTATTAAGCAACGTAGGAAACATGTTTTTAGGAATAGTGGGTAGTCTTTGCCCTTCAGGCGTTTCCTTCCATTCATCTAAAATTTGACGCCAGCGCAGTTTAAGGGGCCTAAAATAGGCCACGTCCAAAGGTTGTGTAAGGTGTGTGCTATTTGGTGGTAGAGCCACAAACGCGATATTATGAGATTTGCATGCCTTTAAAACTTCCATATTTATATGAGAACTTAGATTGTCCCCAATGAGAAGCTTCTTCCCTTCTTGTCTACGTAAAGAGGGCAGAAGCAATGAAAAGAACCAATCCTCGAATATATTAGTATCAAACCAACCGGACTTTGTCCGATTGTAACGAGTGCCAAGTGGCCCACCCTCTGTCCACGTGCTCCACATATTGTCTGACTTGTAATTTACGTAAGGTGGTAAAATTTCTCCAGCGGCATTGCCACAGATCATTAAACTAATGGCTGCTTTCGTAGAATTTTTTATAGCTTCTGGATATTTACATCCACGCTTCATAAGCACTTTTTTCTTGCTCGGCTCGTCAACAAGGTTTGTCTCGTCATAATTATAAATATTTTCAGCTTTGACTCCTTGAATTTCAGACTTTAAATGCTCAAAAAACGCCCGTATCTGCTCGTCGTCTACAGCGGCTCTCACCCTCTTTATATTAGAACAAAACCTTTGCGACAGTTCATTCTTGTGGCGTCTCAGAAAAATATTCGCCCAAGTTTTGCCAGGTAAATTATTATGGAATTGATCAACTTTACGTCCTGTTTTGTCGAGAAACATTTTTACAATGCACCTTTAATCAAAAAGTGTTATAGGGAAACCGTAATTACACATTTCAATTGCATGCTGGATAAAAGCAGTTTCTTCGGCATCTGAAAAGATACGCTGACGGCCCGGTTGTCTTACTTTATTTGTTCGAATTGCTTTTAATTTTAAAATAATTGAGCTTCGAGGAATCTTATATTTTTTAGCAGCTTCGCGTTGAGTTAGTGTTTTATTTGTTATATCTGATAAATATAGTTCCATTTGCCGTTCACTATAACACTTATAAGCCCTTCCTCCAACTTTTCTTCTCATCAACTTATCTCGTGACAACATTTTCTATAACAAAATAAGTTAGGTTTTAAATATGGTCCAATAAAAACGTTAGGACCATAGTTGAGATCCAAGGGGAGAATTACGAGAAAATTATCAATATTTTTTATATAGGTGCATTTATACAATAAACTATACGTAAAATAGATGTTAGAACCATTACCTACCATACGAATCCAACTTTGAATCTTTGTCTTCACTTTAACCAATATTTTCAAATAAAAGTTTACGGACTTCACTTAGCACGTTCAAACAGGTTTTTATCGGAGAAGGTCTACTAACTTGAATTAGAGACATCTAGTGTCTATGAGTAAAACTAGAAACAAATAGACGTCAATAAACGAAAATACTACCAAATAATAAACTAGATGTCGCTACACGTCCTTACAGCATCAATCTTGTCAGACAGTTTCGTTGGACTATAGTTGGGGCCTTGCACTATAGTTGTGTAATTTTACGGTACTCTATTTATGCATATCTAAATATACCATAATGCATGAATATTAATTTTAATATAACATACTTAAAACAAATTAAATCTAATAAAAACCCTCTTACTTCGAAATACGTTAGACATCGAGAGACGAGACGGGGACGACAGGTGACGCGACGCTCGGTGACGTGCAGCGGGTGGCGGCTCCAGCGAGGCCTCATCAGAAACAGGACTCGGTGATTTGGCGATTTCTTAATGTTGATTGTTTGGCTGGCGGGCAAGGTGGTCCATGGAGATAGCATTCAACTCTCTTCTCAGAGTCCTCACGGCGTTGTTGTGGCACTTCTTGAGAATGTAGTAAATAACTGCAGCTACGGTCAATGCAACTAAGGTGATCATTAGTCCTCTGAAGATGTTGTCGGAATCTTCTTGCGACAGTCGTGTATTTGCAGAAGCTGCTCCGTTGGCGTTCTGTGCTATGACGACTTCCTCCTTCGAATACGTTTTTCCCATGTTGTTCCGGCTTCTTCTTCATAATGTTATATTTTTAGGCATGTGACTGGCAGGGTCGCCATGAAATATTGTGCGATTTAGTGATTTTAGATGTAATTAAAACACATGCTTGTTGTTAGGTCTTCGTTTATTGAATACTTTAAAACTACATAAAACTATACAGGTAAGTTGGGTATGTGCTGTCTTAGCATATTCGATTGACGTCATTCGTAATATTATATGAAATAGGATATATTAGTGTTGTACAATATTATCAAAGATTAAATAAGTAGAGCACACAGTTATTTAAGTTTAATGCCTATACTTCACTGCTTTTCTGACACTACACTTATTTCACTTTAAACCGCGTTTAAACTTATTTCGCTTTATGCGTGATTGCAACTCTTTGACTAAATGACACTGACAAATTCAAAATATTTTGGTTTGTTTACATATTATTATGGTTTAAAATAATCTTAAATCATTTGAATTGTAGAATAAAATGTGGATATGGCCGAACAATTTTAACCCGCGTCCCGGACCAAGCAGCGGCTAATAAATTAACGGTCCCTTTTTTCAATTAGTGTTTGTATTTTCGTTGGTGTATCGATGTTTATGATATTTATGGCGTAAGCGAACCTCTAAAGCTTCTAACAAGCAATTGGAACTTTTATTGGGATTGCTGGAGGTGTGTGTTGAATGTTCCGGGCTATTAATAGGTACAATGAGACCTCCTCTGTTTGTAACGGAAAAAGATCAGACCGTCCACGTAGTTTTCGTACGAAAAAGGTGGTCAAAGCAGTAAGTGATAGAATTCGAAGAAATCCTGTCCGAAAGCAAAAAATTTTATCTTGGGAGATGACGATGATAGCACCTAGAACCGTATTTTGCCGTATGTCGCGTATTTTAAAATTAGGCTTAGGACTTGCAGCCTATAAAAAAAAAATTGGGTGGTAAAATCGAAAAAACTACTAATGCGGTACGCAAAAAGAGGTCACAGAAAATTTTAGTTTACGGAAGAGAAATTTTTTACAATTGAGCAACATTTTAAGAAACAAAATTACCGTATTTATACTCACAGCTCTAAAAAAGCTTCCACATTAGTCGACAAAGTGCAACGTGGGCATTATCCGACTTCAGTGATGGTTTGATGGGTTAGCTATGAAGGAGTGACTGAGCCATACTTTTTTTTGTCCGTAAAATCGAAAAATATTATTCATACTTTCTCATTTCATCAGTATGTAATTCGTATATAAATATAATTTCTAAAAACACACTACCAAAAAAAAAACGAGCATAGCTCGGTGATCCAGGTACTAATAGTTTATATTCAGCGTCAGTTAGTGGCTTAATTTTGGCTGTCACGTTTGTTTTCTTGTGGTGACATTGGGAGTTTTATATATTTCCGCAACAGCCGTTCATTAATTGCAGTGGTTACAGCGTATATCACTCTGCTTACCGACTTCTGACTCATAATGCATCCCCACTGCAGTCCAACAGGCTGTTGGTAACAGCCACTGGCGTAAAATCGAAGCGCCGTCAGTATAAGAATAGAATTCAAAAATGAGTTTTGCATTTCTTTCTATTCATGGATAGTTTCAAAATAACACCCACTTGGAATTCGACAGACAGTCCATAAGCCCGTTGTCGCTGAAGAGATGGCTGCAGTTCATCTACGAGCACTGCAAACATATCTTTCGATATCCTATAGTAGGATAGAAATTGACTGTCTTCCAAGTCCAACGGTTTTTACTTTGGCGTCGGATGCGGGCCACTCTCCTAGCATAACCATATTCTGCCTGTGTTCCAACGTCACTAAGTCCCAAGCTAAATACTGTTCCGCTATAATTTTCAATTTAATTACATAAATTCACAAATAAATACCGACAACGAATTATCGTTAAGACGTATCGGGCTGTCAAAATTAGACGATAAAATAGCGTCCCATTATAACGATAAATAGATACGGTTGCGATGACAATCGTTATATTTGTCAGTCGACACTACCAAATATCGATGAAGTTTGATTTTTATGACTTAACGACAATTTTCGGTTGTTATTATTACACCAAGCAATTAAACGATGGGTTCTTGAGATATATTTTAATATTTTACAATTAAATACGGAGCACAACAATTCGTGATGATCACAGAGAAAAGAGAGAGAGAGCTTACCACAGATTATACAGAGTAAAGAAAAAGGCGCGGATTTATTATAGAATAATCAATATTTTAATACTCCTACCAAATTCGAGCCTTCTATAATAACAAAAACAATTATAAGACACTAATGTAAACTAAGCAACACAAAAATCATAACAGTTTAATAACTACAAATTAATTAAGCTTTGACATTCCAATATTATGTCTCATATGACTGAATTTATCTTTAGACAGAGCCTTTGTAAAAATATCAGCATACTGGTTACTTGTGTGTACATAGTTTAAACTAAGAATGTTTTCATAATATTTTTCTTTAACAAAATTATATTTGATGTCTATGTGTTTGCATCTCTTATGAAATTCACTATTTTTAATCACAGTTATAGCACTGTGATTATCTATGTTCAAACACACAGAGTTTTGGTTAAATTTACCTATATCACTGAGCAGTTGTCTTAGCCACATAGCTTCCTTAGTAGCTGCACAGGCAGCCATGAATTCAGCCTCTGTTGTGGATAAGGCCACGGTTTGCTGCCGTTGAGATGACCAAGTGACAGCGGCTCCACTTTTCAGAAATACATATCCAGTTATTGAGCGTCTAGTTGATATGTCATTTGCAAAGTCAGCATCACTGTATCCGATCAACTCAGTACTGTCAGAGTTGGATGTGTAGCATAATCCATAGTCTTTAGTCTCTTTGAGGTATTTTAATATTTTCTTTACAGCATTCCAGTGAGAGTCATCATAAGAATGTAAGTATCTACTCACTTGACTTACTGCGAACATAATGTCAGGTCTGCTTACATTTGCTGCATGAATAAGTGATCCTACTGCTTCTCGGTAAGGATAATTTATCTTCGGTGCATCATCAGGCTTCAGCAGCTTTACATTAGGATCAGCAGGAACACTGTTGGGGTTGGCATCTTGCATGTTGAACTTCTTCAATATCATGTTTGGTTTGCAGTGTAATCCCTCTGGTGGTATCATTAATATGTTTTCTTTCAACTCGCCGTATAGAAAAGCAGTGGTGACATCAAATTGAATTATTTCTAGCTTTTCTTGAGCTGCAATGGATAATAATAGACGAATAGAGTCATACCTTACTGTGGGAGAGAAAGATTCATCATAGTCAATCCCTTCTTTTTGTGCATACCCTTTTGCACACAGTCGAGCTTTAAAACGAGGACCTGTTGGTTCATCTTTAACCCGGAAAACCCATTTGCATCCAATTGGCTTTGCATTCCGAGGCTTTTCTACCAATGTCCATGTTCCATTCCGATGATGAGATTCCAGTTCTTTCTCAATTGATATTTTCCATTTTTCTGAATCAGTTGATGTCACTGCCTCGTTGTAGTTCAGTGGTACAGAAATATCTTCGCTGTAGCAAAGGTAACCACTTCCTTGATTATCTAAATGTTTTGAAAACATTTCCCTATTTCTAGGTCTGAGAGTTATATTTGAGGGTGGTGGTGTATCAAAGGTTTCACTTGGTAAGTATTCACTATCTGTAGTGTTATCTGGCTCAGTATTGTTGTCAGTTACAGTGTTTATGATGTCGAGACTGCCGCCCCTGATTGGACATGCTATCATATCGATGACGTTCTACCAGAGTATACGGTGGTGGTGAGCTGCGATTCGATTCCGGCAATGCCTGATGGGCATGTCGTATACTAGAATTCGAGTCTGGTAGCGCTTGCGTATGCGGTAAATCACGTCCCTGGTCAAAAACATGTAATTGATGGGCTACCCTATCCGCTAACTGTTCCGCGGCGCTTTCCACTTGTCGCCTAGCTGCATCTGAAGCCTGTTGGGCTACATTGCTCAACTCGCGTTGCGCAATCTGTGCTAGGTAATTCATTTTTTGATTTTTATATTCTGTAACAAGTCGAATCGACACCTAAATAATCTATACTCGGCAAATATATTATTACGTATACTCTATAATACGCTCTTGGTGTCGCGAAAGATGAAATCGCGATGTTCCAAACCTACAAAAGTAAATATAATTGCACAGAACTAATGTAATAGCAACACTAAATCAGTATTGACAACTTGACGCTACCAACCGACGCCTCTCTTCAAATGGTCACTATAGCATATCCAGTCTGATTAACTTTGATAATGTATTGTGAAATAAATTCAGTGCAAGAAGATCATAAGTAGATTCTTGTCACCCGTGATACGCGCCACCTGGAAAGCTAAGTATTATTTATCTGTTGTTCTAGTAACTAAATATGCGTAAGTACTTTTACCTATTCGTATAATTTGAGACACCTAAACTTAATTGTGTTGGTCGTGCTTTCGGCGTTGGGCTGAGAGCATAACAGCGACCGCACGCGAGCTACTTGTCCGGACATAAAAGCGCTTGGGGTTTATAGGAAGGGTCATGGGCAAACATTCTCTTATAAATCCTCTTGGTTCCCCACCGCCTACGTAAATGTGCCGACGGGCGCATAACGTCGACGGACGTATATACTAAAGTTACACTATACCTTATGTATTTATGTAACGCACAAGGGGAGCATTCCAGACGAAGGGGCGATAAGCCGAAGTCGAACAGGAATGCGTGCTTCTGCAGACGTGGAAAGAATCCTAGTATCTGATTAGCACATAGGTGTCACAAACACTATTGATGAGAAATTGAAGTAAATTTTATCATAGATATTGCAATTGAATAACTGTTGTAAATAGCTTTATTAATCAGAACAGATAGGTAATACTTAACCCAAAGATTCATGGGTACTTAAACTTACAGATATCCTAGTTGCACCTGAGAAGTTGGATGGATTGATGGTCGGCATGATAATAACACTTCGGTGCCCTTGTGGACCGGAGATAAGAGACTGGATTGGGAGACACTTGCAAGTCGAAGGGGGATCCGTATCGGTGAGTGTCTCTGACATATCGTGAGGCGTTGGGGTTTTCTCTTCACATCAAAGCGAAGCAGTACAATCCTATATTATTACTATAAAACAAATCACATTGTAAACCTGGAGATAACCAGAATATAACAGGAGGAGGTGATCCCAGACGTCCTCGCGACATGGTGGAGATGCTGGGATGGCAAAGACGCTAGCATTTGAAGCATTTCAAAAAAGCATCCCAAGGCATAAAACCAATCCAGACTCTTATTGTTAAATTGGAGATATTGTGTATAAATCAGGTTGTCAGCGACATCTATATAATACGATTGGAACTAACGTTCAATAAGTGAATGTACATAAAAATTCACCTATAGGCGCCAAAATTTGAACGTCAAGGTGATTATGAGTAAACGTTCATTTATCTAAGTATAATGAGATGAACGGCAGGCCGAGATGAAGGATTCTCGAAGTTACTGCAAATTGAATGGGTATGTAGCGGGTGTACGTATAATATGCAACGTTATAAGCCAAGTAAACATTCTAGTTTGAATTTGGCGCGGATTTGATAATATTAGTAAAACTTGTCACAAGTTTGGCAGAATGACTAATGCTCTCTTTGACCGGAAGCAGGAAGTAATATGCGTTGGACTCAAATAAACATACGATTATCCTACTTTTAACGAATTAGAACTTATGAATCTTATATACAGTTCAAGTAAAATTCAAAAGTAATTCACTGAATAGTATATTAAGCATTTTAAACTAAACAATTGACAAAATTCCAATATTCACGAATTACGAAATTCGACTGTGAAAATTTTCCCGGCATTCAAATTGGCGATGGTAAACAAAACGGTGGCGTCTCGTGTGTCAGACTGAACACCGAAAAACCAAAACTTACTTAGTTCGTTATATTCTTTTACAGGAATAAAATTATTAGAAACCTGTTACGTATTGTGTGAATAATAAAAGTAATTTGTTCAACTGTGAAAAAGTGCTCCTATCATAACTAAGAAGCTCACGATTTGTTTGGGCGAAATAATTCCAAGAAAGTTATACCTACCTCTAAAAGGGAATGAAAGGAAGCTTAACATAACTTAGGAATAATTAAGAAGATTATCAGGTAAACTATTTTACGATTTACAAGCTATAACATACACCTAAAGAGGAAATTACCCAATGTATTCCTGGTTAAATCTACATAGGCGCTCAAGTACACCCGTACCAAATTCGGCACGTGTGTCATTGTTTACTATTGTGTCCGCTAATTAAGTAGCTGAAGAGTAACTTTTGTAAGTTGTAATGGGAACACCTGGTGTGTTAAAATTTACCTAAAGACAGCATTGTTATATATGAGTTCGCATAAAACTGTTTATTTATACCTAATACTCTCCATACAGATGGGCAAATGAAGGTAGATTCTACACACCTAACATCTCATGTATAGATCACTGCTACTACAAAAAGAAAAGTACATCAACACTCATTGTAAGTTTATTTTGCCAGTTACTTTGAAGAACCTAAGCATAAAATTGATATATTCTCATAAAACTGATAAAGTATGCTGGCGGAGGAAACTGGATTGTATATTATAACTTGTGCCTGAACTGCTGTCATGTTATACACGTCATCCCTGACTGACTGCATCGTTTCATGTTGGCTACTGAAGTGTACCAAGTAACTAGATACTAAGTTGATGTAGGTAAACTCTAATATCATTTATGGATGCATACATGAATGATGTTGGTACCTAATATGTTTATGAATAAGTAATGAAACAACTTATAGAACATCAACCATATAAATGTTGATGGATGAAGAGTGAGAGGAAAACCAAAGAAACGATGAATGGATTGTGGAAGAAATGGTATGAAGGAAAAAGTGTAAATAATTGTGTGGTGGTTAATAGGGGAGAATGGAAGAAAAGGTCAGGAGGGGATGATTGGGTGACATAGAAATTTTAAATAAATTCGGGAAAATTTAAAATAATGAAACTAACCAGTTTTACCCGTCGAACAGCATGAATATATTCTGAGTTAATACTGAAACTTCATAGGTACAAGGGAATTTTCCTTGCACATATAATTCAGTGGCTGAGTTTATTATGGAAAATGTAGTATCCTATAGATAGTGAATTATTCCTTACTTTTAACTTGGAAAACTTTTCGATTTTATACAGGGTGTCAATTAAAACTTTTCTGTTATATATACAGGGCATTAATAAAATATCATTCCATTATATGGCAGGTGTTAGTAAGATTCTTTGTTCATAAGAAGTTAAGTTTTAGATAAACGTTTGGTCATACAGGGTGTTAACCAAATTTTAAATTTTTTTTTTTTTTTTTTTTCATTTTTATTATATTGCGAACACCACGCAATTTGGAAATTTAACGATATACACGATGTAAATCCTTAACTTAGGATACAGGGTATAAAATTGTAAAATATTATTTCAGAATTTCAAAATGGAACAAATTCTTATAAGACGACTTGAGTCTATATCAAATGCCATCTCTAAATTAACTGAAGAAGCTCTCACCTATAAAGATAACGTTAATAAAGAAAATTCTGAAAATTTAGAAATAGTGCTAGGTAAGCTAGAGGTAACGGTGAAAAGGTTCGGAACTGAGTTAAACAGTAGTCTATCAATAAACGAAATGCAATCTTCTGTGGAAGAGGTCACTTCCTTTAGTGAAGTACAGCTAAACGGTGAGGAGGTTCTAGCGGAAATGAATATCAAACTGAAAAGGATAAAAGAAAACTCTGCACCAACCATATTACCGGGTAGGAATATTGCACTAATGGGGAAATTACCCAAGTTAAGTTTGCCAGAATTTTCCGGAGACGTTCTGGAATGGCATCAATTTTGGGACCAATTCTGCTCCAATGTAGGAAATAGAAACCTATCAGAGGTAGACAAACTTTTATACCTTAAAGGTTCTTTGAAAGGCGAAGCAAAGAAGGTCATCGACGGGATCGAGACCACTAATAAAAACTATGAAATAGCTGTTTCTACACTGAAAAATAGATACGGTAAAGAAAATCACGTCATAGACGCGCACTACGCTGCGTTATACAAAGTACCGAAAGCCTCAAAAGGCAACGTAACAGAGGCAAGAAACACATTTGGTCTAATAGAAAGACATTTAAGAATCCTAAAATCGCTGAATCAAAACGTCGATCACGATCATCTCAGATTCATGATCCTAGAAAAAATGCCCTCGGACATAGTGTATGAACTAAAAATAAAAGCAAAAACCGAGTCAATAGAAGAAATCCGTCAACATTTAGAAACCATAATAGCTGCTAGGGAAGACGCAAATAGGATCACTTCCGAAAATCTGGAAGAATATACCACTCAGACGTTACACACAAGTTCATACAACAGGAGGGGAAAATTCGTAAAACCTAACAGAAATTACAAGATTTCTGAAAACCACGATTCAAGTCAAACCCGCCCAGGAAATAAAAGGGAAGAAAAGTTTAGGGAGAAAAAACCATTCCATAAAAATATTAACTACAATAGTCAGTCCACTAGAAGAAGACCTCAAGAACAAGGAAGTAAAACAGACAGGCCCATGAAAAAGAAAAGGAAACTTCAATGTATTTTTTGCCAAGGATCGCACTTCAATGATCAATGCAAGGTTGTTGAAACTGTGGAAGATAGGAAAGAGAAAATAAAGGATCGCTGCTTTGCCTGCCTAAGCAAAGATCATCAAGTAAAAGATTGTAAAAGGCTAATTAAATGTGTACACTGTAACAAATCTGGCCATCATAACAGAGCACTTTGTTATAAGAATTGCATAAATAAAACCGAGGAGGTCAAGACGCTTCATGTCAACTCTATAAGCTCCACTATACTACAAACGGCGGAAGTTAAGGCTCAACGTAAAGGCGATAATTCAGGTGGAAAGACCTGTCGAGTACTGTTGGACTCGGGTAGTCAACGTACTTATATAACGCAAGAAGTAGCTGTAAAATTGAACCTTCCTATCGAAGAGGAAAGTACCTTATCAGTTTTCACGTTCGGATCGAAAACTCCCCAAGTAATAGAAAGCCCCGTAGTCAAGTTACAGATACAAACAAAAACAAATAATATTTTACAAATAGAAGCAAACGTTGTTCCTCATATTTCAAATGGAGTTCCTTTCCATGGTATCGACATAGGTAAACACAAAGACGATCTAATTTTGGCGGACGACGGCTCATTGTCACCCAAAATAGACATATTGATCGGCAATGACTTCTACATTTCATTCATCCTTGGAGACAAAATTCAACTGGAAAGTAATTTATTCTTGATTGACTCTAAATTCGGTTACATACTGACTGGAAAAACTAACACGAAATCCACGGACACGTTGTCAGTAATAACCTACTTTCAGGGAGTAGAAAACAAATTGACACCACCGGATCTTCCATTATACAATGGAAACCTCAAATGCTTGTGGGAACTAGAATCCATTGGAATATGCGATTCACCAAAATTGACTAGGGACGAAGAAGTAATCAACCAATTCAATGATACCATAGAACTAGTAAATGATAGGTACACTGTTAGTTGGCCGTGGATAGATTACCCACCTAATTTAGAGACTAATTTGGGCCTAGCCATAGGCAGACTAGTCAACCTACTTAAACGATTAGATTCCGATTCACTAACAGCGTACGATACTACATTAAAGGAACAATTAGCAAAAGAAATAATTGAAAGGGTACCAGACAATGAAAGGAGAGTCGAAGATGTAGATCATCCTATACACTACCTGCCGCATCACGGTGTTAGTCATCCAGGTAAGCCAACTCGCATAGTCTACGACGCTTCGGCAAAAACCAAGCATAGCAAAAGTTTAAATGAATGTTTACATTGCGGACCACTTATGCTAGAAGACTTGACCGGAATGTTGTTAAGGTTTAGGTCGCATCAAATAGGAATAACAGCAGACGTAGAAAAGGCTTTTCTACAGATAGCATTACACGAAAAGGACAAAGACGTAACTCGATTCTTATGGTTGAAAGACATAAAAAGGGCGGCCACGGAGGATAACATCCTACACTTACGATTCTGTCGCGTACCATTTGGAGTGATATCAAGTCCATTTCTTCTAAATGCTACTTTGAAACATCATCTACTGCGTTCCAATGAGGAAAGTCTAAAACGCATAGTGAATGACATCTACGTCGATAACCTTGTCACAGGAGTAGAATCTGTACAAGAAGCAACAGAGATGTATGAGTCGTGTAAGATCACATTTGAAGAGATTTCAATGAATCTTCGAGAATGGAGTTCAAATTCCAAACGATTCTCAGAAAGCATTTCTTCATCGGATGCCTGCAGAGACGTAGAAGTTAAGGTATTAGGATTGAATTGGAACACAGGAGAAGATACGATCAGATTGAGACCAAGAAAGACTACAGAAGCCACTACCAAGAGAGAAATACTAAAAAACATAGCGTCAGTTTACGATCCATGCGGATATGCTGCACCAGATTTGTTACCAGCAAAACTTTTACTACAAAATCTGTGGATACATAAATTCAAATGGGATACCCCATTACCAGAAGAATTGACCTATGAATGGCAAATTATTAGAGAACAACTAGAAGACACAAAAAATATTGTTTTACCAAGGAAATACTTCAAACAAGCGGGCAATGACAATATTCGACTGCACGTTTTCACGGATGCATCAACCAAAGCTTATGCTGCAGTTGTATATATTTCTAATGGAAAAGAATTGAGTTTTGTAATAGGAAAATCACGAGTGGTGCCCATCAAGGATCAGGACAATTTGAAAATCCCAAGACTTGAACTATTAGGTGTTCTAATAGGTAGCCGGTTGCTGAAGTACGTAACCAAGTTCCTGGACTTTGAATTTACAGAAAACACTATATGGACAGATAGTCAAATAGTGATTGATTGGTACTACGGCAACAAACTACTACCACCATTCGTTGCAAGGAGGATAGAAGAAATAAAGGGAAATACACCAGTAACAGTAAGATATGTTCCAACAGGATTGAATCCAGCAGACGTAGCTACTAGACCCACGAGTTCTATAGAAAATAAGCAGAAATGGCTATCCGGACCAAGTTTTCTACTGGAACACTACAGAACTTGGCCGAAAGGTTGTAGAGCCGAAATTTCTTTACTTAATGAAACGGAAGTCGTAGTAAATCCCACATGTTCTTCTGCGGAACATGACTTTTCGTTTCCTGTTGGGGAGGATCTCACGAGTGGAGAAAAGATCTCAAAAGAGCAGGAACGGAGAAATCAATTAGATGAGGAATCACGAAACAACGCCGCAGAACACTGTGAGGACGATACACTATCACATACACAAAAGATCAAAAGGATTCAAAAAGAACATTTCCCTGAGGAAGTAGAGGGTAAAGATACTAACTTACAACGAAACTTAGGAGTATTTACCGACATAGACGGTATCCTACGTTGCAAAGGAAGATTACAAAACGCTGATTGGTCTTACGATAAAAGATATCCAATATTAATTCCAAAGGATTGTGATTTCACTAACACAATGATCCTAGAAACACATAAGAAAAACTATCATGTAGGGGTCAACCACACCTTAAGTTTGATCAGACTATCGTACTGGATTCCCCAAGGAAGAAGCCAAGTAAAGAAAATATTAGGAAAATGCACTAATTGTGTCAAACATGGAGGAGGTCCATTCAAATTACCAACTACTCCAGCGCTTCCTAAGGAAAGAGTAAACTATAGTTCACCTTTTACATATACCGGAATAGATTATTTGGGTCCTCTTCAAGTAAAGACAAGTAATAAATCAGAAAAAAGATGGATATGTCTGTATACATGTCTAGCAGTACGTGCTATACACTTGGAAGTCGTTAAGGATCTTACGGCTGAGGAATGTCTATTAGCACTACGAAGATTTATATCTTGCAGAGGAATACCAACACGAATAGTTTCAGATAACGCACTACAATTTAAATTAACCGCAGAAATACTGTCAAGCAACTATTGCATCACTAATAACATAGAATGGAAATTCATTCCACAGTTAGCACCGTGGCATGGAGGATTCTATGAGAGACTTGTCGGAATAGTTAAACACTGTCTCAAGAGAACTCTGACGAAAAGTTTACTGTCAGATAATCAACTAGGTACAATCATAAAAGAGATAGAAGCAATATTAAACACACGCCCACTGACGTGTGTAGGTTCTGATCTAGAGGATATTCTCCAACCCTCAGATTTTCTAACCTTGAATAAATGCATCGTGACAACACCTTCAGATGCAGAATTTCCACAAGAAGGCACAGTAACAAAACAGAATCTAGTGGAAGGTTGGAAACGTGGACAGAACATGCTGAAAGAGTTTAAGAGAATGTTCGTCGACCAGTACCTGCCAAGTCTAAGGGAGAGATACCGACACTCTCTTAAAGAACCAAGGATAACAAAATTAGAAATTCCAAAACTAGGAGATATCGTCCAGATTAAAGGAGATACGAAGAACCGAGAGAACTGGAAGGTTGGAAAAATTATATCTTTGTTGAAAGGAACCGACGGTCAATGCAGAGTGGCACGAGTAAAAGTGAATGATACGGAATTCACTCGTTCCATCGCACATCTTTATCCGTTGGAAGTTGAAGAAGATATATCTGGAAAAGAAAGGGTTATGTTTGAGTTTGAAAGAGAAGATGTTACACCAACATTGGATGACTTACCTCTGCTAGAAGAACTCGACTCAACTATTCTTACCGAAGAAATATCCACAACTCCACAAACCACAGAACCCGTTGATAAAGCTGAAACAGAAAAACACATAAATAGAGAAGAAATAGAAAAGAAAATAACTCAGAGAACACTTACCTCAGGAAATGATGAACCAACAATTCTTGAGGAAAACCACCATAATGATAGCATACCTAAAAGCACTGATCCAAATGAGATAACACAAACTCCTGAAGTGAGAGATGTGAGAGACGCGTCCTTGAAGGCTCGAGAGAAGATCCGAGAGTGGACGCGAGACTTGATGGAACACTTGTAACTTCTGTCGTCGTCGGGAGTGTCGCGAAAGATGAAATCGCGATGTTCCAAACCTACAAAAGTAAATATAATTGCACAGAACTAATGTAATAGCAACACTAAATCAGTATTGACAACTTGACGCTACCAACCGACGCCTCTCTTCAAATGGTCACTATAGCATATCCAGTCTGATTAACTTTGATAATGTATTGTGAAATAAATTCAGTGCAAGAAGATCATAAGTAGATTCTTGTCACCCGTGATACGCGCCACCTGGAAAGCTAAGTATTATTTATCTGTTGTTCTAGTAACTAAATATGCGTAAGTACTTTTACCTATTCGTATAATTTGAGACACCTAAACTTAATTGTGTTGGTCGTGCTTTCGGCGTTGGGCTGAGAGCATAACAGCGACCGCACGCGAGCTACTTGTCCGGACATAAAAGCGCTTGGGGTTTATAGGAAGGGTCATGGGCAAACATTCTCTTATAAATCCTCTTGGTTCCCCACCGCCTACGTAAATGTGCCGACGGGCGCATAACGTCGACGGACGTATATACTAAAGTTACACTATACCTTATGTATTTATGTAACGCACAAGGGGAGCATTCCAGACGAAGGGGCGATAAGCCGAAGTCGAACAGGAATGCGTGCTTCTGCAGACGTGGAAAGAATCCTAGTATCTGATTAGCACATAGGTGTCACAAACACTATTGATGAGAAATTGAAGTAAATTTTATCATAGATATTGCAATTGAATAACTGTTGTAAATAGCTTTATTAATCAGAACAGATAGGTAATACTTAACCCAAAGATTCATGGGTACTTAAACTTACAGATATCCTAGTTGCACCTGAGAAGTTGGATGGATTGATGGTCGGCATGATAATAACACTTCGGTGCCCTTGTGGACCGGAGATAAGAGACTGGATTGGGAGACACTTGCAAGTCGAAGGGGGATCCGTATCGGTGAGTGTCTCTGACATATCGTGAGGCGTTGGGGTTTTCTCTTCACATCAAAGCGAAGCAGTACAATCCTATATTATTACTATAAAACAAATCACATTGTAAACCTGGAGATAACCAGAATATAACAGGAGGAGGTGATCCCAGACGTCCTCGCGACACTTGGTTAATGTACGCGAAACAAGGTCCAACCAGTAAACTAGTGAAGTCAAAATTTAAAGTTACTCGCAAACAAAGATCTGATTCTCGAAAGCTAAATGATATTCTCATTAAGGTATATCTCTATCCCGTATAAATTAGTCGATCAGTCAGTATCTGATTCTTATCCAAATTTTACTTCACACAACACAACACTTTTATTTTAATTTAAATTGAGTAGTTGATCAGACTACTTATACAATATTATATGGTCGCGGGATTCGCGTATGTATTTATATAGCGCTCAATATATTAGACGATAATGCTAGATAAGTCTCGGCATTCACAATTGTCATGCAACTTTCTAGATTATTCTAAATATTATAATTCTGCAGTAAGATATGCTCTTGCGACAATTCGCCTAGCTTGGTGTACACATTCAATTATATAAAAAATAAAATATTTGCTTCAGCAATACAAGCGCACTGTTATACCCCTGTACTGTAGGGGATGATGCTGAGCTCGCAACCTTAAGATGCAAGTCAGCAATATAGCTCTTAATATAATAGCCGCACGGCGCCTCGCGCGCCAGTCTGCATTTCTAACTCCGGGCGCGTAACGTTGTTTCCAGACCCTCTCTTTGTATTGTGTATTAATAGTGAATAAATCTAGTGTTTAATTAAATATCCTTTTTTTTTAAAAGCCTTTCGAGAGGGTCCCTATAACATTTTGGTGGCAGCGGAGGGATACGGAAATCTACCGGTTGCTCTATCCGCGGTGTTAAAAACTAAATAAAAGTGAAGTGAATCCTGTGTTGTGATTATTAAATTATTGACCGGGTAAACCAGTTCCAACAATTCACTGTGAAACCGCGGAGTGCAGACTCGCAATCATAACGTTACCGTCCGTCGCCGTATCCTGGAAAGAAACAAAATCCTGAAATCTAACCAATATCGCCGTGTCCTGGAAAACAATCAAAATCCATACTCTGACTTCAACATCTTAATAAGTTCCTGATAACTACTAAGTTGCCGAGACAAGGTCCAGAGACCTTGAGCTATTCGCCGTCGCGCCGCTCCGTTTCCTGTGTTCCAGACATCCTTATCGCATTGAAATGCGATCTCCGCTCGGACTCGCCATAATCATCGTCGCCTTCGCAACCCTGTAAGTCTTTGGTTATTGCATTAAGGTACAGACATTAATTAAATTGTAACATTAAATACTACGAATTCGATAATAATATCCAAACTTATCAAGTTCTATTTGCCTACATTTAATGTCTGTGTCCTTCTCCTAAGATACTATCCTACTGTATATTCGTGTAAATTTTGCTTGTTGTTTCAAAAATGTCAAAATCAACTAAAGAATTAAATGTAAACCTCGAACCTCCTACGGCTGCCAAAAAGGGCCAGTCAACGCACACTACGCCTACTTCCCTCTATCCAGAAGCCAAAATAGAACCTAAATCGGGTAAAACAAAACCTTTACCTATAGAATTTATAGAATTAAATACGCTCTTAAAGTTTATAAAACCCTATAATGGCACTAGGGAGACTTTGAACTCTTTTATCGTTAACTGTAACAACGCCTACGAACTGGCTACAGAGCCACAGAAACCTATTATTTTCAAGTACATATTATGTCAACTACAAGGTAAGGCGGAAATTGCTTGCTCCATTAAAGATTTCACAAATTGGGACCAACTAAAAGAGTTCTTGAAAACTCAATTTAGCGAGAGAAAACATTATTCACATTTTTTTTTTATTTTTTTTTTTTTATCTTGGGACAATCTCACACACGGTCATCTGATCCCAAACTAGGCAGAGCCTGTACTATGGTAACCAGACAACTGATAAACATACTAATATATTTCTAAATACATACATATTATAGATAAATAACACCCAGACACAGAACAAATGATCGTGCTCATCACACAAAGATTTGTCCTGGGTGGGAATCGAACCCACGACCTCCGGCTTAGCAGTCAGGGTCACTAACCACTAGACCAACAGGCCAGTCAATTTGCTTACCGAATTACAAGAGAGTAAACAAAATGCTAGTGAAAACGTTTCTCAATACGCGTTACGCGTCGAGACTTGCCTATCGCAAATTTTAACCGAAATTTCACTGTCTAATACTAAACAAAAGGAAGTTGCAGGACGCATTGCAGCTATGGAGGACCTAGCCCTTCATCACTTCCTAATTGGCCTTCTTCCGCGTATATCTAACATCGTCCGATGTAAGTCTCCAAAATCCCTTAATGATGCGATAAATACTGCTATATCAGAAGAGCGTATACAACTAAGTTTATATAAGCGTAATCCAAACACTGAATCCTAGCCTAATGACTCTAAATCCTTAACGAATCAAACACGGAATATGCAAAAATCATTCCAAGGCCCGCGACCCTCTACTTCGCAGCAACAAGGTGGTGCTAATATCATTTGTAGATATTGCAAAGCATTCGGACACGATATCCGCGACTGTAAGAAACGCGAATATAATAACAACCGATTCCAAAAACCTAATCCTGGTCCCCAAAGATTTAGTAACGCAAATTCTAATCGTGATCAACCCCGTGTAAACTTCACAATTGAAAACGAAGACGAAGGTCATGACGAAGTTGATACTTCCGAAGTAAATGACTATCCCGATTTAAACGTATAAGCACCTCGCTAGGGTGTCGTGCGAGACGCGACAGTAGAACCGACACCAATAACGCTGTTTCCACTAAATCATTTCCGGAGAGAGTTACACGACAGGGTAACCAGCCCCAAAAAGGAAACTCCTCCACTCCCACTGTTTCCACTGCGTCACGTCCGGAGAGAGTTACACGACAAGGCAACCAGCCCCAAAAAGGAATCTCCTCCACTTCCACTGTTTCCACTGCGTCACGTCCGGAGAGAGTTACACGACAGGGTAACCAGCCCCAAAAAGGAATCTCCTCCACTTCCACTGTTTCCACTGCGTCACGTCCGGAGAGAGTTACACGACAGGGTAACCAGCCCCAAAAAGTAATCTCCTCCACTTCCACTGTTTCCACTGCGTCACGTCCGGAGAGAGTTACACGACAGGGTAACCAGCCCCAAAAAGGAATCTCCTCCACTTCCACTGTTTCCACTGTGTCACGTCCGGAGAGAGTTACACGACAGGTTAACCAGCCCCAAAAAGAAAACTCCTCTACTTTCACTGTTTCCACTGTGTCACATCCAAGGGAAAATACATTGCAAAGTAAATGTGATACCCAAGAAGCAAGGGTCTACGAAGTAAATGTAGACACAACAAAAAGGTCACTTCCACATATTATCCTGAAAACTCCTGTATCTAATATCCCATTGACCTTCCTCATCGACTCAGGTTCGGCTATATGCCTTCTCAAACATTCATCGATTAATAAATACCCGTCTCTCACTCAGGAACCTGTGGGTATCCGAGGTATTGATTCCGGTGACCAATTAACTCCTACCCTTGGTCACTTTAACTTAAATCTCAGATTTCTAAATCATAAAACACTTTCTCATAAATTCCACGTAATTTACATAAACAACTTCCCATACGATGGCATAGTAGGGTCAGATTTCCTGACTACCTTTGGTTGTAAAATCGATTATAACAATGATATCCTTCACATAGGCACCCTATCCATAAAACTCCAATCCACTGAGCCTTCTTATATCATACCTCCTACAGAAGCGGTAATTGAAACCACAGTCCTAAACCCTGAAATGAAGGAAGGAATAATAATAGATCAACATATTTCTAACAAGGTCTTCGTAGCCAATTGTCTAACTTCTGTAAAAGAAAATCAACGTATAAATATAACCATCGTGAACAAGTCTGAAGACTCAATCAACATTAATTCAAATCTCAAACTAAAATTAGAACCTATCGATTCAATGACATGTTTGATTAATTCCAACCCCAGGCCAAATTATAACGTTTCGCGTCGAACTAAAGAAGTACTAGATTCCCTCAGAGTATCTCACCTTAATCAAGAGGAAAAATTAATATTATTTGAAACCTGTTCCGAATATTCTGATATTTTTCATCTTCCAAATTATAGTCTAACTCACACTAATGCTATTAAACATGAAATTCGCACAAAACCATCCGCCCCTATACACACAAAATCCTATCGATTTCCAGAATGCCACAAGGAGGAAGTGGCTAATCAAATTAATAAGATGCTAGATCAGGGGATTATCCAACCTTCCGTATCACCATGGTCCTCGCCCATTTGGGTTGTCCCCAAGAAAACTGACGCCTCCGGACAACGCAAATGGCGCGTTGTAATCGATTACCGTAAATTAAATGATATCACAATCGGCGAAATGCACCCAATCCCTCAGATATCGGAAATTCTCGACCAATTAGGTAAAAGTCGTTACTTCTCAACCCTAGATCTTGCATCAGGATTCCATCAGGTGTGTATTTCTCCTCAAGATGCAGAAAAAACCGCGTTTTCTGTACCACAAGGCCATTTTCAATTTAATCGCATGCCGTTTGGCTTGAAAAATGCTCCTTCAACTTTTCAAAAATTAATGAACACCTGTCTGTCAGGCCTCCAAGGTATCCGCTGTTTCGTATACTTAGATGACATTGTTATCTATTCCGCCGACTTGTCTAGTCACATCGAAAACCTTAACTCAGTTTTCCACAGGCTTCTTTTAACCTTAAATTACAACCGGAAAAATGCGAGTTCCTTCGTAAAGAAGTCGGGTACCTCGGTCACGTTATTAGTGACGAGGGCGTGAAACCTAATCCAGATAAGCTTAAAGCAGTTGCGAATTTCCCTATTCCAAAATCCGCAAAAGACATCAAATCCTTCTTAGGATTTGTTTCATATTACAGACGGTTCATTCCTAATTTCTCAAAATTAGCCAAACCCCTAACCGCTCTTTTAAAGAAAGATACGGTCTTCCTGTGGCAGAATGAACAACAATTAGCATTCGAATCCCTGAAAGAAAAACTGGTCTCCGCACCTATATTGATATACCCAGACTTCACGCAACCATTTATCCTCACCTGTGACGCCTCTGCCTATGCTATATCCGCTATCTTGTCACAAGGTCCTGTCGGACAAGATCGCCCCATCGCTTACGCTTCCCGTACGCTGAATAAAGCTGAATGCAATTACTGTGTCACGGAGAAGGAGTGCCTTGCCATCATATTTGGTACAAAGACCTACCGACCCTATTTATACGGTAGACGTTTTAAAATCATTACAGACCATAAGCCATTACAATGGCTTTTCAATTGTAAGGACCCTGGATCTAGACTCGTTCGATGGCGTCTAAAACTTGAGGAGTACGATTACGAAATCCAATATAAGAAAGGGAAAATTAACACTAACGCTGACGCTTTGTCCCGCTTTCCAGTCAATCCTGTTCAATCAGTCGATGATCCTAGCACTTTGAGTTGTGATCAGAACCAAAATCAAAACCCGCAAGAGACGAGACTTGCCCCTGACACATATGAAGATGATAGAGATCTGATGGACCTCTTAATCTCACCATCATCCTTTAACCTCGATGACATCTCTCCGTTTAATCCAGACGAACTCGAGGATCCTAGCTCACAGCCAGAACCTGCCCGAGTGACTTCCGATGCTCCTAATCTTCCTGAAGTTAATGACGCTGAATCATCCGCTGAAATCCTTAGAAATCTATCTCCTTCCATTTCAGATCCACCATCCAAGGACTATAGCAGCTTCCTGAAATCAATTTCAGATAAAAATAATTCATACAATACTGAAATCATAGAACACAATGAAAATCTCCTTAAATCAACCTCTAAAATCCTTCTTATCCCAACATCAATCGACCTTGATGATTCTAACCCGTATGTCCAGGAGATTCTTAGCAACCTGGAAAACAGCGACGACATCATTAACAGTGAAAAAGAATTATACTCCTTTCAACGTATCACGTCTAAAAACAAAATTTACTATTTCATATTTACACGTGTTCATCATTTCGAAGAAGCAAATAATGAAATATTCAAAACCTTAAAAGCTGTTAGGGACGAAATACTAATCAACGGAAACATCGAAGAAATAGCCATTTCCGATTTGAAAAATCCATTCGAAAAACATTCTTTTATAAAAACTTATTTCAGAATACTTCTATTAGGATTAACATATACCACAATAATATCTTATATCCTTCTCCTACCGAAATTAAGAAAATTCTATACGATAACCACGATGTCCCGATCGCAGGGCATTTAGGCTCCACGCGCATGTATAACAGGATTAAAGAATCTTATTATTGGAAAGGGATGCGTAGTGACATCGAGTCTTACGTTAAGAAATGTCAATTCTGCCAGGAAAACAAAGCCCTTAGGAAAGTAAATCGAAGCCCTATGCAAATAACTAGCACTTCAACCGCACCTTGTCAGCGTATTTCTATAGACATCGTAGGTCCTCTTCCCGACGCAGGAACAGCCAAATTAAAGTATATCTTAACTATTCAAGATGACCTTACCAAATTTTCAGCTGGCTATCCCTTAAGAAGTATAACCGCAGAAGAAACTAGTGAGTGTTTAGTCCACTTCATTTCCATCTTTGGAATTCCTAAAATAATCCTGACGGACCAGGGCACAAATTTTACTGCCGACCTGTTTAAGAAAACCTGTGAATTCCTTAAAATTAAACAGCTGTGGTCCTCTCCTTATCACCCACAAACTCAGGGAGCACTCGAAAGGAGTCATTCGACCCTCAAAGAATACCTAAAATCTTATGTCAATGAGGATCATACCAACTGGGCTCGCTATGTATACACCGCGATGTTGGCATATAATACAGCCGTCCACTCCACGACTCACTATACCCCTTACGAACTCATGTTTGGGCATAAACCATTTATACCAAACTCGGTCTTTGACGAAGATACCGGTGTCACTTACCCTGAGTATGTAAAAATGCTCTAAAACCGTTTGAGGTATTCACGGGAAAAGGCCTTAGAACATATTCAACGTTCTAAAACTAATTCTAAAAATTATTACGACCAACGTAGCCGCTTAATTCAGTATAAAACCGGCGATCACGTTTACCTCAAAAATCACCCGAGATCTGGTAAGGCGCTATCGCCAATCTGGAAAGGACCTTACAAGGTAGTAAAAGTACACGGTAACAATACGCTGTCTTTGCTCATAAACCGACGTCATGTACGCCACCACTTTGACGGGGTCAAACCAGCCGACGTATCCAGTAACCTGTAACAGAATTAATTATAATAAATATACTTCGTAAGATTAAAATCCTACACAGATAGTTGAATAAGTTAGGTTAGTGTAGTTATTAACAAAATTGAATGTTAGGATATACCCTTGTTATAAGTACCTATCTACGTAAACATCTAGGTAAATAAGTATATGATTACGTAAAGTAGTAATAGTGTAAATTAATGGTAAGGGATACAGTTATGTAAATATAATTACAATAACCTAAATATGGTTGTTCACAGTTTCGTCGCAAATGGCCAACCAAGCTATGTACAACCAATCACATCAAGTTTCGGACTATATTTTGACCATCTAGGCTCATTGAAAATTTACCGTAATCAACTTAGTGTAATTACACCCCTGGATATTTCTAAATTTAGAACCCATATTGATAATATCGAATCCACATTGGCAGATTCGAAACAAATGTTCGAAAAGGTACCCATATTAGATGAAGAAGCCCCAAATCATATATGTTGCAACCTTTAATAGCTAGATTTAGGGCGGCTTGCACAACAATCCTTAAACATGATTAGACATCGCTTAAATGTATTTAAGCTACTAATTATGTTTAGCGTCTTGCACAACGAAAAATTTGTCGCTAAATATGTTTACGGACTTGTCAAAATTAATTACCCAAAAACTGCTATTTAGCGGCGTTAAACACGTTTAAGCCTGACAGTTTAAGGAACTGACAGTTTCTATCAAACTTTCTATGATGATAATATATTTTTAACACAAGTATGTATGGATTTGAATTTGTTTGATAATAATATGTTTTGTGATTTGATAATTATGTTTTCTGTGATGATGACGAAGATTTCTATGACGATAATATCTTTTTTAACACAAGTATGGATTCGGATTTGTTTGATAATAATATGTTATGTTTTCTGTGATGAAGAAACTTTATCTGATAGAAATATGAGCACTAGAGAAGATAGACTCTATCAAGAATCTCAAATTAAAACGAGGAATGTTGTGGAAAGAGCATTTGGTCTATAGAAGAGAAGGTTTCTCGTGTCGTCGTTTTCTTGTCTCGTGGGATAAGTATGAATCTACATCGAGTACCAGGTATCAAAGTGGCTACAGCTGTGCTACATTCTTTAGCTATAATTCAAAATGAAGAAGTTCCTCCAGAGGAAAATGAATACCCAGTACTCATTGAAAATGAAAGTTTTACAACCCAACAAGGAGAGAGTACCTTACAGAGAAGAATATTTAATAGATGGTTTAATAGATAGTTCATTGAACATGCAATAAAACAATTTATGAATCGTTCACTGTATTTTATTTTTAATTAAGTATATAATTATTTTTGCCTGAGTTCAAATTTTAATTTGTTTTCATTTTTCATCTTATTCCAATTTATTTTAATGTTCGATTTCTGTTGCACTTCGATCTCTAAAATCTTCTCTTGCATTTGCACTAATTCAATCTTCTCCTGTGATAAATGGAAGAAATATCACACTTCTTTTTTTGCTTGAACACTCATAACCTGTGAAAAGATAAGGACCCTTATTTATATGTTATTGAATTTATGTTTAAATTATATAATAGCTACTTTAGCCATAACAAAACAACTTACCTGTGTGCCCAAAGTCTGTTTTTATGTAATCTATAAATACATCCGTTACTATTGCCCAAGCATATTGTTTGTCGATTTGCTTGGTGGAGTAGGTTTTCTCACACTCGATAATTTTTGTGTACTTATGACTCCATTGCCGTTAACAGTAACAACTGTTCTTCTTTCGTAAAATTGGGAGCACTCGTTACAAAATTTTCATGGTTCAATGTGAACGTCTGTTACTTTTCTCGTGTTATTATTTTGACATTTCGTCCGTTACCCTGGTTACTAGAAAGCTATAAGGAGGTTATAAGCTTAGATGAATAACCAATGAGTTCATAATCTGAGGTTATAACACAACGCGTTTCATTCTAAGAAAAAATATACGTATGTCGTTATAATAATCGTAAGCGAAAAACGCTATACCGTGGAACGAAATGTTGAAACTGCTGTACCGACCTCTTAAACATATTTAACTAAATCAAGAGGCTGTCATCGTTGTGCAAGAGGTCGCTAAATGTATTTAAGATAAACATGATTAAGCGGTTAATTCTATTTAACTAATTTTATTTAGGAGTGATTTAAATCAAGCGTTGTGCAAGCCGCCCTTAGTGATATTAAAAAGGAATACACTTCGATTTCTTACCTGATCGAAGATAGGTTTAAACGTGCCTGGATAGGCGGAATTGGCGGTGTGTTAAAAACAATATTTGGAACATTAGATGAAGATGATGCTGTAAGATATAATGAAGCCCTAGAATCCTTGCAATTTTACCAGGTGAAGTTAGCTTCCTTAATGAAAGAAAACATCTTAGTAACCACATCTGTAATTTCCTCGTATAACGAAACCTTAAACAAAATAAATATTAATGAAGCTATACTTTCAGAGGCTCTTGACAAGCTTTCGGTAGAATTGGAAAATATAACAATCAAAGTTGACGAACTACGTCTACAGACTTACATAAATATAATTATGGATAGATTTTCTACTTCAATATTTACCTTGTCAGCACAATTGGAAGATATCGTAAATGCTATCTTATTTAGCAGTCAGAATATATTACACCCAGCTATATTAACACCGTTACAACTATACCAAGAGCTTGTCGAAAACCACCAACACTTACCTCATGATCTGGGATTCCCCGTACCGCTAGATCTAAATTATATTCATAAACTATTAAATGTATCAAAGTTAATGTGTTATTATACTAATAGTAAGATTGTATTTGTATTACAAATTCCTCTAGTGTCCGTCAAGGAATATTTATTATATCTATAATAGCCTTACCTGTACCACATAATGCTAAGGATCCAGACTCTTAGTTTAATATTACCGGATAACAAATATGTTGCAATAACCAAAGACAAGAAGCAGTACTGTAACTTAGAAAATTTATCTGAGTGCCGCGTAGTCGAAACCGGATCTTATATATGCGAAATTACAAGTGTATTTACAAGTGAAGCTAAACCGTCTTGTGAAAGTGAGCTAATGTCAAATGCTATCAGTGAAATTCCTAAAGAGTGTAAAGCCACGCTAGTGTACGGAAAACTAGACATTTGGAAGTTATTATCTAATAATAAATGGCTGTATATTCAATCAGAACCTACTAAAGTATCCATAGATTGTTTTAACTCAGACGTATCGGAAATAAATGTATTAGGCTCAGGAATACTTACCATAGCTAAAGGATGCACCGGATATTGTAAAAGTACTATTCTAACATCCGCTAATAATGTAATTAACATAACATCTCCTGTAATATCATCAGACTTTAATTTATTAAATGACTCTTGTTGTAATATTGATAAAGTTGATCAAATTAAAAGAAAAGTGTCTCCCATTCATTTGCAAGATATTGATCTAGATAACTTAAAAACAAATAAGGACCTTCTGTCAAATTTAGTTAGTGAAATAGATAATGTAATAGACACTCCACATATTGTCAAATATGGGACATACTACTCTAGCTTTACCATCATCATAATTGTCGTAATTGTATCATTTACCATTTATAAATTGATAATGTTTTTTAAATGTAAATCTGGAAACAAACGTCTCGATTTTTCTCTTAGACGCACATCCATAATTATCAAATCGATCTGGATAGAAAAGTTTTGGTTTTAAAAAAATTTTACGTGGTTATTCCAAGCTTCGACAATATTATTAGTTACGTGATGTTCGCCATAACTACACCATAAAGTTGAAAAAATATCGTTTTCTAGCCACGTGTTGACGAAATAGTCATTAAATGATGTTATTTCACTGGTTCTCGGACAATCTTCCATGATGTAAAGCCACTGGTTCACTGGTTAAATGTTGCGGGAGATGTGCAAGTGCTGAACACAACTTTACATGTACTTTTCCAAGTTTAGATTTGGTTACACCCAACTGCTTCGCTTTTCGCCATAAACATCGTGTAAAATGGAAAAGATATGAGATGAAGTTTTCTATTCATTTCAGAATGATAGTCTTCCTGTTTGTTATTTCCGCTAAAAATTAGAAGAGAATTCGGTACAAACCCTTTTTCGCTTCCTGCATTGATGAGAATCCACCTTTTCCCTTTTGAAATATCTTGAATAACTCCTTCAGTTTCAATAGATTGTCAACATTTTTTTAATTTTTTTTTTTTTTTTTTTTTTTATTAAATTTGTATGATGAGTGAATATAACTTTCATCTAGATATATTAAATCTTTTTGCAACTCTTCAGGTAAGTTAGAGCGAGGCCCCATTAGTGCGTTGCGCTGCGTTGCGTCGCATCATCGCAACAACGCATTGAATGCCACACCTGTGTTGCGTTGACGCTGCGCCAACGCAACGCAAGAGGCTATGCACGCCTTCGCAGCTGCGTCTCAGTTCAGCCTTTGCAATGGATCACTGTCCGTCGTGGCGTCGTCGCAGCGGAGCTCCGACAACGCAGCGCATCACCCTCCCTCCCGCTTCGTCTCTTTTCCGTCGATCCGTTGAAACGTCGCGCGCGACGACGCAACGGTCTAATGGGGCATGTCATAAAAAATATATGGAAAACGACGCAGCGATGACGCTGCGAGGACGCAACGCAGCGCGACGCACTAATGGGGCCTCGCCCTTACGGTTGTCCATAATTACTTTTAAATATTTTTCCCTTTTAATACCAATATTTGTATTTTCCATCAAAGCTTTTCTATTTGATTTGCATTTTTTGTATTTAAAACCAATACATAGATTTTAAAATTGTGCGTAAATGGGTTCGACTTCCACTGAAACCAAGGTCTTCCCTTACCATGGTTAGTATTTTATTAGGTGTAGGGACTTCTTTTTTCAAAGTGCATTATTTCTATAGAGAAATAATGCACTTTTTGTCGAATTGCACACTGGTCAAAATCATCTAATTCCTTTCTTGGTCGGCCCTTTCTATGTTTAGCAGGAGTACTGAATTTCCCTTCAATTTTGGATCCTTCCGAAACTATACGTCGAACTGTATTTTCAAGGGATCAAGAATAGTGCTAACAGCCAAAATGTGCACTTTTTCCAAGTTTTGGAAACGTTTTTAATTTCTTCCAAAACTTTAGCCTTAAATTCGGATCCTATATCACTATTTTCACCCATATTTGTCGATTCTATTGACTTGGTCATACAATAAGTCAATGGTATAATAAGGCTACTTGTAACATAATTTTGAGCTGATATCTCTTTGGTTACGCTCTCGATAGGACGCAAGATGTTTATTATTTCTTTAATGATTGCCATATCAACAGCTGTAAGCATTGATGGGACTTTAGAGTTTTGTAATAACACTGCTCCCGCGTATTCACTTAATTCCACAAAGCGCTTCAGCATATAAAAAGTTGAATTCCAACGTGTCACAACGTCCTGAATCATTTTTTTAATATTAGGAGTGACGTTTTTTTGAAGCTTGGCCAACTCGTCATTTGCGTGCACACTTTGCTTGAAATAAGTGACAATCTCTTTAACTTTATTTGTAAGGGTTTGAAATCCGGATGTCTTTTCTATAGTCTTTTGAACGACTAAATTTAAAGTATGTGCAAAGCACGGCAAATGCTTTTTTCGTCCCAAAAAATCGTGAATGGCCTTAACAATGTTTGCACCATTGTCAGTAACTGCAGCTAATATTTTGTTTACATCAATCAGCCACTCCTCACACATATCCTTTATAATTCTCGATAAATATTCAGCTGTGTGACGATTTTCTAACTCTTGAACTCCAATTACGATAGATGTCAATTGATCGTTTTTAAGAAAGTGACATGTTAGGCCTAAATAACTTCTCGTATTCATTGTATCCGTCCAGACATCAGCTGTTAAGTAAACAAAAACTTTCAACTTCCTTTAATTTATTTTTCAGTGTATTTGAGAGAAAATCATATTTCTCATCCATTAGGTGAGTGATAGATTTTCTACAAGGTAAAGAGTAATGTGGACAAGCCACTTTCATAAGATGACAAAATCCTTTTTTCTGTGTGGTATTTAATGGAAGGTCATCTACTGCAATGCAGTACAATATGGCATTTGTTATTTTGCCTTCTTTGGCACCTCCTCTGTGGAACGACGTAATACCGGAAAAGGTGTCGTCAATTTGAGGCTGAATGGTTGTGCTGTTTTTCCTTTTCTTGGGCGTAGAGTGTGCAAAAGAAGTTGACGGTTCAGACACACATCAGTAATTGAGGTTTTTTTCAAACTGCATATCATCATCAATGGTAACATTTTGCTTGGTCTGATCACTAGCACTAGCACTTGACTGAAAAAGAAACAAATCTTATTGCACGCCTCATAAGCGAAGCGTTGAGGTGGGTATTACTGTCAGTTTACGCACACCGAGTGATTCTCCAACTTAAAATGTCACTTTTTTTATTCTTTATTGCTTCTATAAGTGAATATAAATAGACAAATGTTGAGAAAAAACACTATTTTAACACTCATGATATTTTGAAATCTCTTTTTATTATTTAAACTAATTAAAAAACTGTTTAAAAAAGTTCTGTCTTGGACGTCCGTGTGTCTGTATGTACGGATCCCGTATCTTGTGGTCACGATAACGAGCGAAATACTTCACTTATCGAGTTGGTTTTTATTTTATAGGCTTCAGTATTTTGAGGAATAGAAGCCTATTACTTTTCACGGTATAATTCGATGTAGGTAGTTTAATTATTATTTACAAATAATCTCAATTTTAAAATTAGGTTTTTTTTGACATGACAAAATGATTTTTTAATGAAATGAGATTATTTATTATAGAATAGCCAAGTAGATATTTACAATCTTAATAAAAACTAAAATAATTAATCATATATATACACACGAAGTAAAAAAAATAGACAAAAATAACTAATTAAAATCTAAAAACTAAAATGACATGAAAACCTCCTTATTTTAGTATGGAGGTTTTCATTGTTTTTTTTTCAAGTTTTTCGTGTAGAGTATAAACCTATTTGTCGTTTTTTTATGGAACGGTATTGTCTCTCAGCGACAAAGTTCTGATAAATAAATAATAATAATAATAAATATATATAAAAAAATAGATTATGAGGCGTGCACTTTTGGATTTTCCAACTATTTATTATTTGTACCGTTAGTATAGCTTACCTATTTAAATAACAAACAGCAGTTAGGTATTTAGTTAAACACGAATATTTACTTTTTTTAGTGCGTTTAAGTCGTTCATAAGTCACATCTCTATTCACTAGATTTTAAGAGTTAGCTAGGTAAGTACTTACTTGTAATGGTTGAATAGAATCAGACATCTCTTTGTTTGACTTTTCTGCAGTAGGTGTACTGGGATGATGCCGTTGCAAATGCCTTGAAAGGTTTTTCGTATTTCCTTTTGTTTTTACCACTGTCAAACATAATTTACATTTTCCGCCCTCGGGAACCTTTATAAACTGACTCCACACCGTAGATTTTATAGGAGGCACCATATTGTTAACAATCAGTTTTTATAAAACAAAACGTCCGTACACTTGGAGACAATAGCAAATAAAAACTAATCAACAAACCTAACACGTTACTCATATGTTTACTTACATACCCACAAAGTAAGATTGTAATAAATTGTAATAAGATGCTTGTATATTTACCCGCAAAAGATGCCGCCGCCGGCGCCGCACAAGTTTGGAACGTAATGTCGGCCACACACGTAACGGTATACTTGCGCAAGTTTGACTTAATACGTATCTTTGAATAGCAACTGACAGCTAAATTTGCACAATATTGGTAGCCACACACCAAGCGATTTACTTGCACAAGTTTGGACTTGCACAAGTATACTGTAACGTGTGTGGGAAAACACTTGTGCAAATTCATGACTTGTACAAGTTCCAAAAAAAGTTTCAATTTTCGATTCCCAACTTGTGCAAACTTGCGTTTGTGCAAGTTTACTGGAACGTGTGTGGCAGCGTTCGGTCAAGTTTCACGGGTGGTAATCTTCATACAACAAATCCTCGCCATACGTCTATGGTATTGTCTACGGCTCAACTATAGAAGCTGACAATTCTTCTCATCAGCCCCCCTAGCCAAGTGACATTTCTACAAGCGTTAACGATGATAGAAATCGCTTAAATGACATTAAATGTATGAAAGTGACAAGTCTAAGTCACGTGACTTATCGAAAACAAATGTCATTTCCATACATTTAATGTCATTTAAGCGATTTTTATCATCGTTATCGCTTGTAGAAATGTCTCTTGGCTAGGGGAGCTGTTTTTGTTCCTGATTGGCCCGTTATTGGTCATGTTGTCAACTTGCAAAAATGTCCGCCATCATTATTATTTACAGCTTCGAAGTTTGTCGTGTGAAGTTTTATATTAATTAATTTCCGTAATTAACCAGCTTCAGATATTGAAATAATGATTTGCAATGCATTTGCAAAAGGTGCAGTGTTGTTTTTTGTGATAAAAAGCGAAGGAAGACGTCAAAATAAAAGTTTTCAAAGGAATAGTGCCTTGTAAACAAGCAGTACAGTGATATCAATTTAATCAGTGAGAAATCGCGAAGGTCGCCAGTACCAAAAGCGTATCAAGGTTTCTTTCTGTGTAAAAGACTCGAGATCGTCCTCGTATCGATGTATAATATTATCCAAGTGTTTGTACGGATTTCGATGTTTAGCGGTATTCTAAATTTATGTAAGACATAATAAAAGCTTCTTTTAAAAAATATTTGTTTAATTTTTCTACTGTACCTTACCCAAAATAATCCAACAGTAGTTGGACAATTAATTAGCAATGAATATATTAAAATGAATTGCATAGCTTAAAAGACTGGAAGCCAAATCTGAAATAAGAACAGTCTAAAAACCCTGAATCCAAACTCATTATAGGTGAAAATTAAAAAAAAACCTCTGTCATTTTCTATAGTTGAGGTTCGTCAAAGCAATTTTTCATCTATGGGAGTGCCCTGTCTGATGCGTAGCATCTCTAAGTGGTCTGTGGTAGCGTACTAGCCGCCTACACGTATGCACGTTCTGAGATCGATTTCCCGCCAAAATGAGTGAGACAATTACTGATAGGCAAGGAACTCGCGAGATTATGGGAGAGTTTATAAATATTTATAGGAATGAGCCATGTCTTTGGCTAATAACAAGTAAAGACTATCACAGTAGGGATAAAAAAGCTGCTGCCTATAATAAATTAATTGAAGTATACCAAAAATTAGAACCAAACGCCAACCGTAATGTGATTGTTAAGAAAATGAATGCCTTACGTACGAATTACCGCAAAGAAAAGAAAAAGGTAGAAGAATCTACACGATCTGGAGCAGGTACCAATGATGTGTATATACCCACATTATGGTACTACGATTTGTTGAAATTTCTGGATGACAATCAAGGAACGCCAAGATCTTCCCGTTCTAATATCGAAGAAAATGACAGTTCACAAGTAAGTAAAAAGTTAAAACCTATACTAATATAATAAAGCTCAAGATTTTGTTTTTATCTAAGAGTTTATTTGTAGGTACTTATATCGGACGGCAGGGACACGTCCAGTGCCTGCAGTCGTCCTTGGACAGTCTCTCATTTATATGAAGTAGGTACTTCCCTTGCTTACTTGTGCTGGTTAGGTACCTACGTCCCACGCACCCCTGAAGGCGTATGTAATTGCAGCACGGCCTTTTAGTACCTCGTGAGAGAGACGCAGACGGGTAGACCTTACTCTACATTATAAAATAATTTAAGACATAATGCTAAAATATAAAAAATATCTAGAAAAAACAACTTACAAATTATCGATATGACAAATTTTTATTTTATATTTTTCCTTATAACACTAAAACAAGACGTCCTATCGACTTGATTCTTTTTGTGCTATTGTTTTTAAATAAAGAGCTTTCATTTGACACTATTTTTTACAGCATTATTTTCAAAATCGAAATAACACATTTTCAAGTTACGTAATTATTCCCGATACAAAATGTTAATTGAAAATTTCCTTACAAACTATCAAAATTCGTTATTACTGAATTCTTATAACATGTACAGAAGTTAAATAAACTTACGATGCTAGTTAGAAAATAGTAGAAACCTAATCTACTTAGAACCTAGATAGGTATAATACAAAACAATTAGCAAGAAATGATTCGTTAATTACTCGTCGCAACGCGTTTGCACCTTCCACTACTTGCCTAGTAGCGCGGATGTGGTCTTGTCGCCGACAGTTTCGTTTATTTAAGGAGTCTACACACCAAACCCGCCGACCCGCCGACACAGCCCGGCGGCTTGGTGTCGGCGACCCAAACCCGCCAACCCGCCAACATGTGTCATGGGGCTGTGTCGGTGAGTTAGTCGGCGGCAAGAAATCAGTACAACTTTTTTAGTTAGTGATTGCAGTGTGTACGAACGTGACGTGTTGTTTTTCTCGAATATTGCAGCCTACAATAAACATGGATACTGATGCTGATCTAATAATAGCAGCATGTGGAATAATTTTAGCTGGGTCCCTGAAGAGAAAACGACAGTGTTGGGTTAGACCAAGCTTAATGAGTCGCAGTCGTTACAGTAACAGTGATAGAATAAAAGTTTAAGAACAGACGATTTGATTGTAAAAAGACCCTTACATTTTAAGACATTTATGTCGTTAACGTTTACCGACTTTGAATATTTACTAAGCATTGTTGGACCCACAATAGTTAAAAAAAATACAAATTACAGAAGTGCAATTTCACCAACGGACAGATTATCATTAACATTAAAATACCTGACTACGGGAGATTCATTCAACAGTCTTTGTGACACCTTTAAAGTATCTCCTCAACTTATTTCCTACATTATTCCAGAAGTGTGCCAAGCTATCGTAGATGGACTTTCGGATTATGTGAAGGTACATATATGGGCGTTTAACTTTCTTTAATCTTCCAGAAAAACTATGTTCCGAAAAATTACTATATAAGTAGGCAAATGGCTATCCTATCACCGAGCACATTTCCGATTTCAGATTCCACGAACATCAAACGAATGGACAAAAGTTGCAGATGGATATCTGAGTAGATGGAATGTACCTAATTGTGTTGGATCTATGGATGGAAAGCACATTAGAATTGAATGTCCAGCACGAAGTGGAAGCGATTATTTTAATTATAAAATGTATTTCAGTATTGTACTGTTTGCATTAGTGGATGCAGATTATAAGTTTTTATACGCTAATGTGGGGTGCCAGGGTCGCATTTCCGATGGTGGTGTATTTGCTAACTCTTCATTATGCAGAATGTTATATAATAATGATTTAAATTTGCCAGATAAAAAACCTCTACCTGGAAGAAATATGCCAGTACCCTATTTTTTTTTGGGCGACGATGCGTTTCCTTTACAAACCAATATTTTAAAACCTTATGATGGTAATCATGCGAAAGGGTCTCCCAAGAGAGTGTACAACTATCGCATGTGTCGAGGTCGAAGAGTAGTTGAAAACGTATTTGGACAGTTAACAAAACAATTTAAGATATTTAACAAACCCATCCAGCTAAATCCACAAAAAGTTACTATTGTGACATTGGCATGTATTCATTTGTTCAATTATGTAAAACGACATGGTATAATACAACAAAATGAATATGATACTGAAAATATTAGGGGAGAAATCAATCCAGGAGATTGGCGCAGGGAACCACGTGAAAATAATTTGTTTGCTGACTTGCCTAGACAAGACAATACACATTCCCTTGAGGTTACAAGGACACAATCTCCTGAGGTTATAAGGACAGAATTGGTTCAATATTTTCTTTCCGATGTCGGGAGATTACCATGGCAGAATGATCAATGACTAACTCGTAAGTTTTAATGAAATTCATACTTGTATTAGTACTTGTATTTTTATTATAATTTGTATTAAAAACTTCGTAAATCACTTGTTTTTGTTCATTTATAAGTGGTTTTATTTACCGAGTTATTCTATAAATCCCCACCGCGAAATCCCCACTGATGTTTTTATGCATTTTGAGTATACTATGACGATTCTATGACAACAACATTAAGACGAAATACTTGTGCCTACATAACGTTATCTCGCATCAGGTGATAGGGTTATTCTCAGAGTGCATACGGTGGGGATTTGTGGAATAAACCTATTTATCTGACTCAATAGATGATAATATGTTCTCAATATCACCACTCTCTTGAAGCGACACACGTAACGAAGGTTCAATTGAAGATGTTGAAGGTTCACCAAGAGGCGGTGAAACAGGGTTTGTTACGGCAGAGTTGGATGATGAGTAGTAGGAATTTACATCACATTGATCCATTGTATAATATCCTGGATGACTATGGGAAGTAGAAGGTCTTGGCGAAGCTTCGAACATGTCTGAACGATATCCAGTTTCGGTTTCAAAAAAGATATTGTTAATCCGATGTTTTATTATTGCCTTTGTTGTTTTATCAAATTTTCTAAGTTGTGTCGCAATATATTCGCCAAACAAATCGTCCTCATCTTTTATTTTTTGATTTGTCCGTTGACTGACTGTTCTCATTAAATTTAATGCTTCCGATACCATCTCATTACTTGGATTAGGTTTATAACGTTTATTCGCTTGGGGAATGATGTTTGACGTTTGAGGTGAATCGTTTTCCCCATGTTGAGCATCATTGTCCGCATGTTGGGCATTATTGTCAGTTGCTGTTATCTCCTGAAATAATATTTTATTTGAATCACCAACAGTTTACTTATGAAATGTATTATACACTAGCTTTTACCCGCGAGTAGGTACACCGCACGGAATATATGAAAAAAAAAGACAATGGTCATAAATCATACCTCATACTAATTGTTTTAGAAATATTATTATTAATTATTATTTACATTGATAATTATTATCAATGTAAATAATAATTAATAATAATATTTCTAAAACAACCTAAAAAGAAAAAAAAAAAAGAAAATGGTACGGAATCTCTCGGTTTATAATAGAAATTCGGCGAAATTATTAAAAGATTGTTGAGAAAAGAGTTGTTAGTTTTTAAAAAATACATTTGCAATGACTATTATATCTGTGCACATGCCATTCCAAGAAATAATTTGTTTAGGAAATATTTCGGTGCAATAACAATAGCGGCAGCGCAACAACAAAGGCAGATAAAATAAGTACCTATGTCTTTATTTACCGCGCGCCTCTCTTCACTCGGGCCAAGCTTACATATTATTCTTGTGTGCTCTAATAATTAGGTTAGAAATAAAATAATACAACATCACTGAAATGTTACATACCGTATCGATTGTTCCAGTAGGTTTATTTTTATTGAGCAAGAAATTCAAAGATTTAAAGGCAAACCACTTGCTCTCATGAACAGAATCTGCGCTGGTTCCAGACTTTTTTGATTCAATCGTCTTTTTTCTTTCTCTATAATATTGGCTCGTCAAATTTTTTATCTTCCGTTCTATTTCTGTGACATTTGTATTTAATTCGTTTGCCATCTCATTTAGTGCATCAAAACGTTTAGGTCTACATTTGTGATCCAAGTGTTTTGGATTCCATAATAATTCCTTTATATGATACAAATTTATTAACTTTAGAGTGGTTTCTTCGTCCCATTCCATTATTGCAGAAAATCGCAAAAAAAACACAAGCACGTCACTATCGCTGGAGTGTCGGCGGGCAACTGAGCGTGCGCGTACGCAAGTCGCCGACTTGCACGCGCGGGTACGAGTCGCCGACATGATTCTTGAAGCAAAGTCGCCGACACCAAGCCGCCGGGCTGTGTCGGCGGGTCGGCGGGTTTGGTGTGTAGACTCCATTAAACGTGATAACTCGGGAACTACTGAACCGATTTTAGATTACAAATTATTAAAAATTAAAAGCAGGTAGATAAAGATAAATGTATTTATTTTTTGTAGGTAAATATTTATAATGAAAGGTAAAGTGCCATGTCAGATAAATACTTAATAAGGATCTTGTGTTTCCCCACTCTGCGATCATCTTAATGGATATAGTTATCTTGCCAAGGTACACTTCCCTCATTATTAAAGTAGTCTACATACTGTTCTCTAATATTTTTGGCAGCAATTGGATGATTTCCAGAATTTCTTCGAAGTAAGGGTTCCATGGTTGAATCAATTGAATTTAAACCTGGAGTTATAATTCCATCTTCTTTGTTTTCATGGTCGAAACATTCTGCAGAAGTATATGAATTCAAAGATAACGACAATAAAAAGTTGTGCAAAACACAGCTTGCCATTACCAGCTTCTCTATATTCTTTGGTTCTATATTAATTTGAGTTTTATATATTTTAAACCTAGATGACAAAATGCCAAACGCATTCTCAACAATGCGTCTAGCTCTAGAAACTCGATAGTTGTATATCTTTCTTTCTAGTGAATTTAAATCGACCTGTCGGAATGGCTTCATCATATCTGTTCTCAAAACAAATGCGTCGTCAGCTACAAATACATATGGAAGTACTTTAGAACTTCCTCTGATAGGTTCATCTGAAGGGATATTTAATTGGTTTGTCTGAAGCTTTTCATAGAATTTAGTTGTTTGAAGCACGCCCCCGTCTGATATCCTGCCATTAACTCCAAAGTCGCACATTATGAATTGGTACTTTGCATCCACTATTGCGAGAAGTACCATACTGTGTCGACCTTTATAATTATAAAAATATGAGCCACTTCCACTTGGGGGAATAATATCTATGTGTTTCCCGTCTATGGCGCCGAGGCAGTGAGGGAAATTCCATCTTTCTTCAAAATGTTTCGCAATTTCCTTCCATTCTTCTTCTGTTTTTAGGAACTGAAAAAATAAAAATTATTGTTTCAGGAAACCGAATTAGTTTTGGACTCGATTATACTTCATCCAACTCAGACTATTCATCTGAAGATACCATAGTGCAATTATCAATTCCAGAACAATCAGCCGGAACATATGTATCAAACTTTAATGATGTCTAATAAATATTGTGAAACAAGTGATTTTTTTCATTTTTATTATTATTTTATTCGTACTTATGCGATCGAGCATAGTAATTTTAACTACTCACCTTTAAATAATCTTTCCGCAGAACTTTGTATATTGCGTCACATGTTTCTGGAATAAAAACACCCAAGGCCTGAGGTGATATTATTGTTGTAAATTTCAGGTCTTCGTAACTCCTTCCAGTTGCGAGAAACCTTAAAGCGTTAATCTTTCGTGTGGAGATATGGCTTGCCGCATAACAGTATCTTGCTTTTTTATAAATGGTATCACCATCGACAAAAGTTTTAAATAAGTTTCTTCATCCATACGCAAATAGTTATGCCAGTCTTTGGGTGCAAATTTTAATTCAGATATTAAATTCGTGTGCGAATAATGCTCTCTTTTTCTTAACCAATCTTTAATCCAAATGGTCCGGTTTCTTTTGTGACGTTTCAAATTTTTTGTCGCAAAAATAAATCCAACTAATGCCAAAGCATCATCCATCGCACAAAACAACACACCTTGGCGCTCACTTTGACAGAAATGATGTTTGCACAAGCGTACTGGAGCAGTCTGTGTTCACTTCGAAATAACTTGTAGTTGTGCAAGTTTACACTTGTGCAAGTAAATCGCTTGGTGTGTGGCTACCAATACAATACAAATAAGCAATTGGACAACAATAATTGTGCAAATTTAGCTGTCAGTTGCTATTGAAAGATACGTATTAAGTCAAACTTGCGCAAGTATACCGTTACGTGTGTGGCCGGCTTAACGTAAACAAATGATCAAGTTCGGTCCTAACAAAATCGTAAGTAGATGTAGGTAAACCGCCGTCCAGTTCATACGATCCATGCGATCCGATCTTGAAAGTTTTGTATCGATCCGCCAAAAAATCGTATTGTCTCGATCCGATCCAAAAATCGACGGATCGTATGGCTTTCGATCCGATTTTCCAAAAGATCGGATCGGATCGGCGCATTCCTAATCATAATTCATATTTACTTTTAAATTAACCCACTTATTTTCGAAATTGGTTTTTTAAAACTGAAAGTGGTCGACGCGGTGACATTATTGTTCGTTTTCCTGAACCACAATGAGCGATACTTTTGTTAAAGCTGACTCGCGAAACCTGCCTAAAGTTGAGACCATTATGATAATGGAGTATATTAAAATTTCTACTAGCAATCATCATAGCATAGCTGAAATAAGGGGAGCAAAAATTCTAATGTAAGTAATGCATACACCATAAAATAAATTCTGAGTAAATCGTGCTTTTTGTTCATATCAAATCAGTGTATTTTTCATTGTTTCAGGTCATCTCGTGATTCGTACGTAGATACTGCAGTAGGGTACGTTAAAGTTAGTAGAACGGGTAGTGAGTGCACAGTTTAAGCCAAAATTGTTCCGGAACACAGAATCAGCAAGAAATTATTTGTTTTTTTTTAATTTGTATACCGGATTTCTGCGCACCGGTTAGGTAACAACTCTACTTCTTAAGGTAGTAGTTGCGCTCTATAAAGTTTGATAGAGCATTGGTCCTTACACCTGCAGAGGCATGCGAACTAAAGTGGCTCTCTCTGATGTGTGGATAGTCAGCATGTAGAACTGGAGCATACAGGCCAACCATGTTGAAGTTATCATTAAGGGTGGCGTTCCACCCACCTGGACCCTGTCCAGCGGGAGTTGTACAACAAAAGCCGCGGGCCATGTCTCTACCGACGTTCGTTCTTCTTCGGTGGAAACACTCGATGTTAGCCTGGTTAGCCGAGGCTGATCCCTGGGCTCCAAAACTGTGGACAGCAACATTCCGGGTGTAGAGTGGGACCATAGCATCGTTAAGAGGTCCTGTAGACTCTACAAATAGTAAGTTGACGGAAGTGATCTTGTGTTGTATTCTGTCGACGACGTTTAAACCTTTGTCGTTATGGTTTCGCCGAAACTCCACTACTTTAAACCTGTCTTTCATTTCTGCCAGGACGGTATAAACTCGCTCTTGTAGTAAGGAGACTACTTTGTATCTTCCTTCTACTGTGTCATCGTCCGGAAATTGGATCCCTTGCAATCGGGCGTTAGCTCCTGCGTTCTGAATGTCTATTGGCTCAAACCCAAGTAGATTCTGATTCGGGACTAAATTGCCAGGGATTAAGTCGGCTGGCAACGGTTGATAGTTTGCGTCATTGTTCATGGACGCAATAACTCTCCTGGATGTGACGAGTGGAGAAACGTAGCATTCATATGTGTTATGGTTGTTGGCAACTAACTGGCCAAAAGATCCACTAGATTGTCTATTTCCATCTATGATAATTGGACCTTGAGGAATTGCTGCTTGCGGTAAATTGAGGCGGATTTCCTTGCCATCTTGTGTTATTACCGGTGCTACGTGTGATATGTAATCAACTATGGGTTGAGGAAGAACCTGGTAATCGGGAAGAACTTCTCTCGCATCAGTCCGGAGATTAAGGACGTTCTGTCCTGCTTGTCTTGCTGTTTCAAGGATCTCCAGATTAAGATGAACTGCCATTGCGTGGGTAAACATACTTAGGGGCAATCTCTCGTGTAGACGAGGATCTATGCCGCGCATCTTCTCGTATGTTTCGTTTACTAAAGGAATAAACCCAGAGAATTCAAAATTTTGGCAATAAACATCTTGCGCAGCGAGCAGAGACGAATGAGGTCCAACGTCGTACATTGGTTCGTCCCTGTAGGGTGTAGCTGTAGTGCTTGGCACTACGGTTTGTTCTGGTCCCTGGTTCTTTTGAGGGTGCTGTGGCTTCCTTTTTCCTTTAAAAGCCTGTGATCGCTCCGTCGGTCTTCTTTCCTTCGCTTGGACGCGAGCGGGGTCAAAATCTTCTGGCTGGAAACTCCAGTCTTGAAGTTGACGCTGGTGATTCGCGTGGTCATATGCACGTCGAGCATCCCTCATTTCTCGGCGGTTACCGCCGGTATAATGGCTTCTGCCTCGTGGATTTCCACTATTATTATTATTCATCTCGTTAGAGGTATAATGTCATAAAAAAACGACATTATACACTGTTACATGTAACATTGATGAGCATAACGATGTTATTGGGTAAGGTCGTAAAAAAATGTAATATAACGAACTGGAAGATATAACATACGATAACACACTAACACACTGGAAAATGTAAAGGTCAATGTTCACTTGGAAATAAGTCAAGTAAAATCAATTATAAAATAATTAATTATTTATTTTCATAAAATTAAAACTTAAAAATTTAAACTGTTTTGTGTTAACAATCATCAAACTTTTAGTTCTATGACTTATAAAATTATTGTAAAGTTTAAAAATCAGCATCTTTTCATAACAATATTAATCAAATGTCGAAAAAAACATAATTGTCATCGTTAATTAAATACTCCTTAGGTTTTTCAATATTTTGTGTCAATACATTTTTTTTTTACTATTGATTCTGCAGTGATGATGTCTCGATCTATTTTTTTTGTAACAACGAAATGGAGTCGTGGCTTTTTTTGTGTTTTTAAAAACACTACTGTAAAGTAAGTTTCCTGATCTGTATTATTTATGTTTTCTACGAAACCAACATAATATTTCCAGCAGTTCCTTTGGAAGTACCTTACTAGCACACTGTCATTTGTTTGTAATTCCGTAATATTATTATCATCATCATAAGTCATATCCTTAACATTATTATCTTGTTCATTTGTTCTTTTGTCATGCTCTATGTTCAAATCATTGTCTACATTTTCTTGATTTTGTGTCATCCTTACATTATCATTGAATCCATTTTTTTTAACTCTATGCCATTTTCTTCATCAGTCGGTTCTTTTTCAATATCAGAAATAAAACATTCGTCTTCTGAAGAATTATGCAGGGAATATTGTTCATCAATATCTGTATCTGTGCTACTGTCATAATTATTTTTTGATTTTTTTGGCTTGCGTATAACTGGTCCAATAGAAAATTTTCTTTTCGGCGTAATGCACTTTTTTTGTTTAGTACTGTATGTTCTGGAACACGATGCGATGGGGTTTTTGTAAATATCTTCACATGCAACAGCGTTAGTCTGAGCTTGGTTTGCTTTAAATAGTTTAGTGTCTGGTTTAACAGTTGTAAGCGAAAATGGGCCAAGTTTACGTAAATCAAAGATTGCTTTGTTTTGCAACGTGTTTTTGATATCAACCAGAATTGTAATTGTAGGTTTTTTAGATTTTGTAATCACACGTTTTGTGTCTGTCTCTTGTTTTGTCAATGTGGCTAGTTGCAAATCTAAGCAGTCACAAAAACCTGGTTTAGTTCCTGTTTGTGAACAAAAACAGCTTAAGCTGCGATATGATATTGTGTTTACTGAATTCATGTTAATTACTTGATGTAATGTCATGGTCCCTGGTACTTAGTTAGGTATTGTTTGTATTTGAATGGAATCCTCAGGGATGTAGAATAGTTTTATTTGAATACCAGATTTCTTCAACATATCAAATGCTGATTCAGCGTTCGTAATATCTGATCCGTAAGCTACTAAGGAATCCATTTTTCTTTTGATGGTACCGCCTATGCCGTCGGCAGCACCCTTACCGTGGGAGGCTTCAAAAAAGTTCCAAGTAGCTCTGAAGCCATACATTGTAGTGTATCTTGCAAAGAAATAAAAATTTTTTTTTTGCCTGTACTGCGTTGTAGGGTCGGAAAAAAAATGGACCGTATCTACAGTGGGATACTGGTCTCTAATATAATTCAAAACTGGTTTTAAGTGTTCCCAAATAGCTTCCGGACCATGATAATTGTTCGCAGAGATAGAACAGAAGGGAAGAGGATCACGATTACTATAGATTAAACCAGTATGGAGGGTAATCTGATTTCGAGATGCACCAAAATGCATTGCTTGAATTTCTGTGTGCAGTTTGGTGGCATAATTTTCGGAGAAATCGATGTGTATTGATACTGTATTATTATCCAAATGTTTAATACACCGCTGGTGTTCAATATACTGATGATGAATGTTGTAGGCGTGTTTTTTAAACTTAGACAATTCTTGGGTAAAAGCTTCAATCAAATCTTTCAATAGTCCAGTTTTTTCTGTTTTCATAATTTTTTTCGTAGTTTTTCTTTCATTACTATTTACTTTATCGGTATATTCATGTGTTTGCATCGACCATTCTTTCCATTTTACAGTGTCTTCTAGATTTGTCTCATCTAAGTTGTATTCTAACGACTTCTTTTCGCAAGTCAAACACTCTCCATAGGAGCATTCTTTGGATTTTGGATTGCATAAAATGCATGAAAGTATTTCATCAAGAGACTGACATTTTATCAAACCCAAGGATTTTAGAAACTTAACTTTCATAAGTATATTTTCATGCTTTATGCAAGCGCATGTTTCTCGGCTGTCAACTTTAGGTGGTAAAATATAGAATGATCTGTATTTTTAAACGTCGTCAATTTGCCTTTTCCTCCTTCAGATTTATATTTCTTAAATAGATTGTCCAAAGTGTCCACTATATACCTTCTCTGTCTTTTGTCTTTATGTAACGTTTTAAATTCTTTCTTGCCCGCCGTGGCCCGACTTACATCATCCCTTTCGAAAAATTCTTTAAGTTGATTTAGTAGAGCATAATTTTTTTTCTTCACTTGTATGTTACGTATTTTGCCTTTCAATCCCAAATAACTTGATAGTTTACCCTTCATTTTATACTTTTCAACGAAGGAACCATCTACTACACTGTTAATAACGCGTTTAGAATAATTATTTCGTGTGGTTTTGTAGCACTGTTTTAAAGAATCTACTAAAACATTATGCTCCAGAAGTTTGGTAAGTTTTCGTTAATGAAACTATCCGCTTTTTTACAAGGAGTCAATTCGACATTTTCTTGAGAAACTGTATGGTCTGCATGTTGTGTTACATTATTTTCGTTTTTTAACTGTTCAATACAGTATGTAACAAAAACCCTGTCCGATCCAATAAAGGCGTATCCGTGGTACAACATACGTATAGAAAAAAAATGTTATAAAATTGTAACTCGTTAAATCCAAAAGTTATTGTTTTTTTATTTTTATAATCATTGCGAGATTTAACACTGAATATGGGAAATTTTCGTAAGCTGACAACACTCCACCCAATGGCAAAATGCGTTTTATTTTTATTTATTTTTATTACAAAAGCCGACAAAAGGCACCGCCGAGTTGTAGGCACTCTTTCAACTAGCCGCCGACTCTTTGATGATACCGCCGCCGCGCCGCCGGCCCGCCGCCGCCAGGTTACCTACCGACTGTTAGTCTTTCGTGGAGATGGCTTTCGATCGGACGTCCGTACGTAACGCGTGCCGCTATTGTTTCGCAAACAATATCGTATTCCAATCACGAATATTTTAATATTGTGATATAAGATCATAATAAGAAATTATGAGGTGCGCCAGGTGTGACAGTTCCGTCGGAGTGAGCCTTTCAACGCCTGTATAACCGCGCGTTCACCACATGCAGTGTTCTTGGGTACGAGTCATGCCATGGATGCTGGAAGACCACGAGAGAAGAAGACAACGAGGAAATCGAGGAACAAGTGTCGAATTAAAATAAAGGTGTGTGATTCGGAAATCGAAGTCTTAAATCGGACACAAGTGCGCTGTTAAAAGTACGTGCAAATTTAGTAAAAAGGTAACGAATGTGCATTAGTGTTGTGGTGGACATGTGGAACACGATCGCCGAAATGTGCAGCAACAATAAGTGAATGTTTTGATCAATAATTATATCTGCAGTCAGTTGGTAGGTAAATTGCCAAAAGCAAATCGCTTTTATAAAAAAGCCCTTTTCAGGGCTACAATTAATTCAATTATTTGTTTCTTTATAAAGAGAGTCAATTCTAAAATCCGGATTACTACGCCTAATATACACAAACCAATATCAGCTGTACCTACGCCGTACGCGTAGGTAACGGTTTATCGTAGCCTAGGTTTATTTCGTTATAAGTTTGTTTGGCGGCATGCGACAAAGCAAGTTCATGCACCGTCTCGCACAGGCGGCTTCTTTGACCTAAAACTGTAGGTAGTAGGTACGTGAACTTTGAGGAGCGGTCAGTGTTGCTGTTGCCTTGGATCAGTTTTTATTTTTATTTAATTATTTTCACTGGGGAAAAATAATAATCTCCAATCCATTTAATGGCTACGTATATGTGTTAGCAGTACGATACCGAATAATACTCTCAGGGATCGGACAGGGTTTTTGTTACACACTGTATATTTCAGCAATTCTTGGTTTTTCCGCTGCATTCTGTTGATTTTTTTTCTATATTTTTTCATATCCTTAGTTATTGATAGTACTTTAGTTTTTAATTCTACGTTTTCCTTTTTAATCTGTAATACTCTATTAATCCTTTTTTGGGCATTTTTATTTTCATCTTCATTATTATTAGATTTCTTGTTTTTTTCCTTCATTTTATCCTCTCTCCATTTTTTTCGCATTTCTTGTTGTTCTTTCTCAGATTGACAATCACTGATCCTTTTTCTATTTCTGTTTGTCCTTTATGCATTTTTCTTTTTAATCGCTTCATATTTTTCAGGGTTGTCTCGTTTCAAACGTTATCTATATTGTTTTTGCCTTTCTGCTTGAGTAGGCATCTGTAATAAATAAAAATAATAAAACACTTACCTAAATAAATTAATACACAATATCTTTAAAAAAAATACAATAGGTCTGTGCAACTTATATTTTTGTAACAAATCATTAAAGTACCTAAGATATTATAGAAATAATATATGATAATGACATTATAACCTTTCACTCTTTTTAATTAATTTAGTGTTTAATGTGTGTGTTATTACGTGTAGCGAAAATTTCGGACCCTTTTAGAGAATAATGCGCGCACGGAAGAGTGTGAGATTTGGTACAGTTGAAGTTTTAAATATGAAGAAGTGCAAAAAGCTAAAAAACGGACCCAGTGCGACTACTGAGGGACCAGTAGTAGTAATAAATCAGAATAGTATAACACTCCACTCTTATCTAGGTACGTCATAATAACATTACTCTTTTTTTTATTTCACCGCAGTCGGTTAAGTTATGTGAACAGTCTCCTTTATAACATTCCAGTGTGTAACATAACGAACACCATAACACACATAACGAACTGGAACAAACACACTCGAAAATTTAAACCTCAACAATGAATAGCGGTCACAAATCATGCGCGATTTCTCTAATAAAACTTGACATACACTGGTCATTGACTATAAATTTCGAATCAGGAACCTAGTAAACGATATCTTAGTACTTACCACGTAGAATTCACGGATACACTGCCCGAAATTTGTGCACTAAATTATTGGATTTACAATGGTTTGCGGTCGCGACCACAAATGAAAAATATATGTCAAAACTGCCATTTGACAGTAAGACTACGGTGTTGCCACATCAAAATTAGGTAAGTAATGTTTTCTACTGTTGATAACAAAAAATCTACCCCAGTATCGAATCGGAATAACACACTGGATAACTTTTGGAGACACAAATTAGAATAGCTTTTTTTTCCACTAGCATTGTATTATTGAAATAATTTATACATAATCATAAGGTACCTCTATTGCTTTAAAAGTAAACTACAAATTTAACACCATAATGCTTTATTATTATTTTTTATGAATTTTTTTCATCCTCTAGGTTGATAGGAGACAATAAATTTTTGTATGCAACTTTATTTTGTTGATTCAAAAATATATATTTTATATATATTTTTTTTTTGTAAACCTCTCGAAATATTCTGCTTATTCTATATTATTCTAAGCATGATTATCAATATATTAATAAATAATTATATTATCATACTATTTCTTATCGTATGGTATTAACAATCAAACATGGGATCACCTCAAAACTGTGAAATAGTACATTTTTTTACGACCTTACCCTATTATTGATTCTGTATGTGAGGACTGTGCAGCATCTGCAGGTAATTTCTTTGAAAAACGAATTAGGTATAAAATATTGCTTTGCTATGGATTAAAACAATGTTTAACTAAAATTTTGTCTCTGGATCACCCTAAGGTTGACTGGTAGAGAATGCCTTCTGGCATTAAGTCCGCCTTTGTGCAGCAATGTACAAAAAGTATTAAATAAATAAATTAAATTAAATAAATAAACAAATACCTTATTTCTTCTTTACAGGTGGTTGCAAACACTCGTTACTACTTCTTTTTTGGCTGGCAAAAAAAGTTCAGAACCATCATCAACAGCAGTTGAATGCTACTGGAATAAGCCTACACTGTCAAGTGCCAGCACAGAGCAAGTTACTAGTAAAGAAATATTTAGTAAAGCAAAAGTTCCTAAGCTGATGCCGAAAGATAAAAATATCTTAACGGAATTTGAAGAAGAGTGTAAACGTAGGAATCTGGGAAACTCACTGATTTTAAAATTTTGTGAAGGATATAAAACAGATTCTAAAAATATTTTTGACATTATGTTAAAATTCATTGATGTGGAAACAGTACATACTTATTTTAACTTCAGAGATTATTTGAAGAAAGCCATTGATGATGAGACTATCTTAGATATCAATGCAAAATCTGTAGGGCAGTCTGAAAGTAAGTACTGGCATAGTATACGCCAAGGAAGACTAACAGCTTCCAAATTATATGAAGCTGCACATTGCAAAACTGATGGCACGTTGGTGGAACATATATTAGGAGGTTACAAAGTGCCGGAAACAAATTCCATACTAAGAGGAAGGAAGTTAGAAAACCATGTATTAAAAGTTATTGAAGAGAAATTAGATGTTAAAATAAAAAAAATCAGGCTTTATGCTTATTAATGGTATATTGGGGGCATCTCCAGATGGAGTTGGTGAGAATTTTGTTGTGGAAATAAAATGTCCAGCCTCTGAGAAAGCTGTTAAATCATATATTAAAGATGATATTGTTACTAACAAATATAAAACACAAATATTATGCCAAATGCTGGCTTGTAAAAATCTTAAGGATTATTCTGTGTTGCAGATCCTTTATTTGAGACAACAAAAAACATTCATTTAGTCTGGGTTGATTTTGACGAAGTTTATATTAATGAAATTATTAACAAAGCAGAAGTTTTTTGGAGTCTATATATATTTCCAAAATTACTTGAAAGTTAAAAAAATAAAAGATCAGTTTATACTCTTAATAGCTTTTTATTATTTCTCCCTCATTTTTTATTTTAACTTAATATCAAAAATGTTTTTTGAATCTTGTTTTTTGAAAGTGTCATAAAATTATAAATCAGTTTATATTCTCAATAGCTTTTTATTATTTCTCCCTGTAAATTAATTAGGCCACAAACTATGACAACAAGTTCATCTAAACATGAAACATATTTATAATTTACAACAGAGTGTAGTTTGAGTATGGAAAATTCTCTTAACCGTCTGATAACTCTTTCAACATGGACTCTTAAGCTTGCTATTACTTTGCTTTGTACAACTTCGGTAGCAGTTTGTTTGGTGTCCGCGTAGACACTTGGTGGCCTCAAGATTTTGATACCACGTGAACTAAATGCCGATTCAATTTCTTTGAATCCTCTGTCAGCTAAAATAACAGCATTTGGTTGCAAAACATTCAACAAGTTATTTTTATTAACTATGGCTTTGTCAGATATTCTTCCTGCAAAACCTTTTGAAAATAAGCTTACAAAACCATTAGGGGTACAACCTATCAAATACTTTACAGTATTGCAACTTTTGTATTGAGACCATGTCTGTGCTTGCTTTACTGGATTTGAAGGTTTTGCAATCTGTATTTCAAAACAATCTATTATCATATGTACATTAGAATACCTTATTTTAAAAACCAAAGGTAGGTTTTCTTCGATCTGTTTTGGCTGTGGAATGTAAATAAAATTTTGAAAAAAGTTAACTAAGACTTCAATTCCTGTTAAAATCACAGATGACAACTTAGTTCTTGATATTTGAAATTGGTCACTTATTCTTTCTATGGAATCATTTTGCTTAATTTTCAGTAAAGTTATAACAACATTAATAGAGTCAACTTTTATTAAACGTTTTTGTACAATGTAGTCTATAAGCCATAGGTACTGATTTAGCAATCCTAAATACATTTTTGGTTTATCTGATATGATGTCTAACATATTTTTCCTACGCTGTAACTCTTTCTTATTTGGTACAAGCACTGATGATTCTTCTGTTTCTGAGGTACATCCAAATAGAGATGGACTCGCTGCAGAGGAAGTTTCTTGTGAAGATGGCACTTCCAGTGTAACAAAACTAGTAACTTTTCTCACTTTATAATTTGTGCTCTTATCTACCATCTTTACTTCACTCTGGGTTGAGGCATCAAACTGAAAGCAAAAAGTATGATAATAACTTTTTTTTCAGTAACCATCACAACATATTTATTTATTTATTAATAGCCTTGTAACTGGTTGTGGGGTATGTGAAGTTATCATACAATCATAGATATTTGTCACTATACACACTGCCTTCTTATTACGTGGTTTATTTCCAGGATGGAGAAAGGATTGATTTCTAACTTGTTTACAATGTACAGCTGATTTTGCAGGATGATGCTAGTTATGTTAATAAACTACAAATCAGAAAGAGGTTATGTGAAAAATAAGAATAGTAGATAATGTAAAAAATAATTTAAAGATTGAACTATATTTTACCGATCAAACAGTTTCAAGGTTTGCTCATTGTAGTGTTAAGTGGTGTGTTTATTTGAGTGATCTTTTTTATTATTATTATTGCTAAGTTAATAAACCTACCTTCACTGGTATTGCGGAATATGAAGATGTACTGGGCATTATAGTATCCTCATATTTCCTTTTTACTGGTTTTTGGGTATCATGTTGCAATAACAGCTTAGATAATTCTGTTGAGTCTTCACTTTTATTAGGTGTAATATAGCAGATAAAAAACTGTAGGTTTAAGGCGTGGTTCTTCATTCAATAACTTATGTTGATAATAATTCTTCAAATCCTTTTTAGGCTGTAAATAACGCAAAACGTGGTATGTAGGGGTGGCATTAACATAATGAACATACAAAGGAATCTAAGGCTTCTGAAATACTTACATCAAAGTGATCTTCGCAACAGTACATTGTTTAAACCTTGCAATATTCCACGCCTACATCACGACACCACTTTTCTCGCAAATCTTATATATTTAAACGAGCAATTCTTGTATATATATAATCCGGATCTCGGAAACGGCTCCAACGATTTTCATGAAAAGTTGTATGCAGGGAGTTTCGGGGGCGTTAAATCGATATAGCTAGGATTCATTTTCAGAAAATGTCGTTTTATCCGTGTTTTCAGTAATCTTAAATCTTTAAACGTGCAATTCTTGTATATACGGCCATCATTACTGTTACAATTCAAAATAAACAAAATATTACATTTGAATTTGGAATCTGTCATTTTTATATGATTGTTTATTGTGTTTTTTTCATTTTGGCGCCAATACATTGTACAATATTTTGCGATATTAAAATAGAGTGGGGTGATAAAGAGAACCGAATCGCTGTGATTGCATTACACAAAGTAGGTAGGTATGGAGCCAAATGCAATTTTTAAAACTCTCGATACGCTTGGTATTATTAAAATGTTTGTGTTCCGGGCTATTAATAGGTATAATGAGACCTCCTTTGTTCGTGACAGAAAAAAATCAGACCGTCCACGTAGTATTCGTACGAAAAAGGTGGTCAAAGCAGTAAGGGAAAGAAGCCTGTCACCTAGAACCATGTCGCGTATTTTAAAAGATGACTTAGGACTTGCAGCCTATAAGAGACGTACTGGTCATTTCTTAACTGATAATTTAAAAAGAATAGGGTGGTAAAATCGAAACAACTACTGAAGCGGTACTCAAAAGGAGGTAACAGAAAAATTTTGTTTACGGATGAGATTTTTTTTGCAATTAAACAACTTTTTAACAAACAAAATGGCCGTATTTATGCTTAAAGCTCTAAGAAAGTTTCCCAATTTGTTGACAAAGTGCAACGTGGGCATTACGCAACTTTAGTGATGGTTTGGTGGGATATTTGCTATGAAGGGGTGACTGAGCCATACTTTTGTGAAAAATGTATCGAAACATCGGCACAAGGTTATCAAGATACTGTAGGGGTCAGCATATTATGGCATTCTTGAGAAGGTAGTGAAGCCCCTTAACAACACCATGTTCAATAACCAAGAATGGTCTTTCTAGCAAGACTCGGCGCCGGGTCATAAAGCTCGGTCTACGCAGTCTTGGTTGGAAACGAACGTTTCGGACTTCATCAGAGTTGAAGACTGGCCGTCGTCTAGACCCGATCTTAATCCGCTGGATTATGATTTACGGTCAGTTTTAGAGAGTTGCTCTAAACGCCATGATAATTTAGAGTCCCTAAAACAATCCATACGATTGGTAGTGAAGAATTTTCCCATGGAAAGAATGCGTGCTGTTATTGATAACTGGCCTCAATATTCAAAGGACTTACACAGAACTAAGAATTAACTTCGAATAAGCTTTTTATATTTTAAATTATTTTATATTTATGTATTAAACTAACACCCTGTAAAAGTAATAAATCGATTCATTTTCAGAAAATTACGTTTTATCCGTGATAACAGTAATCAACTTAAAAAAATTACTCTTCCGGACATGTTGGCGAGTAATAATATATTTTTTTAATTTAAATGTTATTTGTGATTGATAAGCTGTAAAAATAAGTATTTGTTTCTAATAAAATAGTAAACTAAATGCACTCGTTATTTTTTAATTAAATAACCAGTTCATATTTTTATTATTACGTCGGTAAGATCGAAAAATATTATTTATATTTTCTCATTTCAACAGTATGTACCTAATTCGTATTTAAAATTTCTAAAAACACACTACCAAAAAAAAACCGAGCAATGCTCGGTGATCCAGGTACTCTTCTCTAATACGAACAAAAATTTTGTTTGGATTATTCTTAGTATTATTGCTGCAAGTTGGGCCAAAGCACTTCCTGTATTCCATTTTATATTGCCGATTTTAACAGATTTAAACGAGATTATGAGGCAATTTGCAGATAAAGTAATTATAAAAACATTTAAAAAAACTTATTGTTTATATTTTTGACATTTACAATTTGACACTTCACAGATTGTAGAAAATACTTTCCATTTAAGTACCGGTACCTACTTTTTAGTTTCTGAGGCAACGATACAAAACTGTACGGCCAAAGCTGACGTCATTTGAAGGGCAAGGAAGGTCAATCGTATTTAATCAAAAATATCAATCAAATATGAATATTTTTCATTTTTTATTAGTCCATAATGATCAGTAACGCTATTCCTCGAAACGGTTTTTCAATTACAACATATTAAAAAAAATGAACAATGCCCATTATTAGCCTGTAAATGTACCTGTGTAGACATATTTTTTTATTAAAATTCAAACCAAAAATACATAAACAAATGATTATATTTCAAACAATACTTCTAACTTTAGTTAAAATCTTTCTTACTTTAGTTAGTATAAAATTATAAATCTCCCAATAGATTATAAAAGAATGTTATAAAAAATGAAAGAATTGAAACGGATAAAAATATAATTTGCCTGTTCCAATTTTTTAAACTATTAATGCGAAACTGGTAAAAATTAAAAAAAAGCATTCACTTGTCTATCCAGTTAACTCGAGTTACGTAATTCGAGTTCAACTCGAGTTATGTGGATTTTAATCGAGTTGGCACATCACTATAATAATTGCTGCATATCCTCTAGGACAAGAAAATTCTCCGCGGCAAACACCCATTCATTATAGTTTGCTCTTCCTTTCAGCTTCGATATTACAAGATAGTTCGATGCCATTTTATGCATGTAAGTAACTAACTATATTTTATCACTGAATAACTGGAAATAATGAGACAAACTAATAACTTTATTTTATTTGGTTGAGCTGGGCCCATAACCTATAATTAAAACACGGGGTTCTCAGCGAGACGAACAAAGGAATGAAAGATTTATTTATTTTTCTTGATATTGAACTAACTAAACATTATTCACTCATTCTAACTTTTAAATTCATTCTTAGTTTTTAATTATACACAATAGATGGCGTTGGCAGTCTTATTTTGATACAAAAACCAACAACCCCTAATTACAAAGGTGGTAAACGCAAAATATTTATTAATAGGTACCTATTAACAGAATAATTATGATCACAATTTTTTTCATTTTCAGTAGTCAGTAATTGTTGACAAAAATGCAGGAGTTTTTTTGTAAAATTTTAAAAACTATGAATTCTGTTATGTATTACACGTTGTTGCACGTTTTCCTGGTAAGCGCTTAATTGAGGACTTTCAAGATTTTGTATCATTTCTCAAAATAAATCATCGACATCACCATCTTTGTACACATCATTTTGTTCAATTGTAGAATCAGTTTTTAATTTAAAATCAATTATATGATTTGTGTGAATTGCATCGTCTATACAATTGGCATTTATGCTAGGCTGTATAGAATTCCTAAATAAAAGTTTTCTTAAAATGTTTCTAAACTCTCTAAGGGACTTGGGATATCCTGAGTTCTTCCTCGAGCTCTAATTACAGAAAAAATGATTTCTAAATAGTCTTGAGAACATTTAAATGTTAGGAAATATTTTAAAGGGTTTTCAGGCAAAGACGTTAACTCTTCAAATAATGCGAACAGAGACGAAATATTTATTAAAAAACCAAGACAAAATGTTTTACGAATGTGATACCGTAAATAAGTGTCACCAATTTTTAATTCTTTTAAATAATCAGCAGTTTCCCGGAAAAATCTTTGCCAAATTACTTTATTACGTACTAGAAGAGAGTGGTGATTTATTTTTTTTTCCGAACGGAGAGCGACAGTTCATAGAATTAAATACTCGGTCCATTACTCTTATAAAATGTGTGGTAGCTTCACTATTATACTTATACCCAGATACTTGTACATTATCTTTGAATGTTTTGTTCAGTATTTCAATAGCAGGTTTAATTTTTCCTAATTTATCATAATCAGGAGAGTTTCGTGGTGCCTCTGTTGTAATGTTTGATATATGTAGATTTTGAGATATTTTTTTAAACCTTCTTGATGGCATTACTTTACAAATGACTGGGTTTCTGAAAAACTCATCCGTTGACCAATATGTATTTATATCGGCTAACGGATTTATACTCATAAGCATAATCAAACCAAAGTATGCTTTCATTTCTTGTTTTGTGACATCTGTTGTACAAATTTGTGTTTTGAACAATAATATCAATTAGTTCTTCTGGAAAAAAATCAATGAAATATTCAAGTGGTTGAGTTCTGTTAGTGTACCTCTTTTTTACTAGGCCAAGTACCATTTTCATGTATGTATAAAGGACCAATTCCTTGATTTATCTTGCAATGGCCTAAATGTATCTCGAGAGAAAGACAATGTAGTTTGTGCAGTATTTGAGCATTTGGGTGGTTCTTCAAATTTTGGTTAAATTGTGGCCTAATTATGACAAAGGTATTTTTAGACGGTTACCAATGAAATTCTAATTCTATACTGTAGGTATAATATCTACATTGTTACTACTAAAATGGCCAGTCACTTTAATATTTTTTTTTTAATAATTTTCTTTTTACTCTGCCAGCAAACAGGATCATTTTTAATTTTTTCCAAGCGTTTTTTTGCCTGTTCAGACATTTTTTTTGCGAGTTCCTCTTTGGATAGTAATGTTTTCTTTCTAGACGCCATATTCTACAACAAATACACAAATTTTATTATTAAAACCATGGATCACGCAGTATGGCCGTCAGTCCCTAGGTGTGGCGTCAGTCCCTCGCCACTTTTACGACGAGGGCCTGACGGTCTAGGGACTGACTAATTAAAGCAAAATCAAACATAACCTTATAATTTAAACTAACATCAAAACCAGCAGGTGATCAAAATAACAAGGCAGACATGGGTCAAATTTACAATTTGTAATAAAATCTACAATTAATTAACTATCTTTGAAACGACTTACCTAGGGCCTGAGAGTTTGACTGGAACAGCACGTGTATCCGAGACAAAGTCGGCGACCGCACTAACAAGATGGCTGTCGCGGCATCGGTCGCGTTCACAACTACCTTCAAACCGATGCTTTAGCTTAGGCAAGTTATAAAATGTACCTTATGATTAGATGGCGCGTATTTTTGAATTTCACAAAGAGCTAGGGACTGACATTTTTTAACGTTTACATTTTTGATTTGAAATAAATAGATAATAAATATTGTTATTAAAAAGTAATTAGCATTGACAGGTTATTAATGTAATAGTAAACGTGTTTAAGTCGAATTAAATCAAAGTATTAATATACGATTAGAAAAACAATTAAATGCTTGATGAATTTGGGAGATCTTACATGGCTAGGGACTGATATTTGGAGTAGGATGAAGCGATTTTCGAAAATAAATAAAAATGTGAGATATATCAAAGTGAGTGAACAAATGACATGGACTTTACATTATCACTTAGGAAATTCAAATGTTGAATAAATAAAATAGATACAAACATGTGAAAATTGCTACTAACCAACCAAGTTAACCAAATTTTGAAGAACCACCCATTTCTCAAAAAAAATTACCATTGCTTAGAAAATATGATAAAATGAAAATATTGAAATTTGTCTGATTTCTTTATTTTAAGCTCTGAGTAAAGGTCTAAAGATTATAACTATGAGGTTTGTTTTCAGATATATAAAACGTAAATAATAGCAAAATCTATTAAAACAAACCCAAGGTGCAGAAACAGTTCTTATTTTGTTACATTCACTAGATTACGTAAATTTAATGTTGAATTATATTACTAGAAGTTTTATTTGATAATAAAACAAAATCTAAATTGTTTTTAAAAAAATCAGTCTATATTAACAGAAAAATCTTAAAATATAGGCGGTAATGTTTCCTTTACGTTACTATTCGGCCACAACTCTTGAATAACTTTACATTATTGTGTTTATTTTATTTTGCATTTTTTTTATACATAAATAATGCAAAAACAAACTATATGTTTTTGTTTTTAACACAAAAATATATTATTATCTTTTACAATATTAAAAAAAGAGAAGAAATATGAGCCCGCTTTTATGGGACAGTAACAAAAAAATAATTTTGGTAAGAAAATAGGATCTCTTAAGCTTACTACACAGTAGTGCAGATAATTATTTTGACTTAATTATATTGATAACAAAACCACTGTCAGGAGACATTCTTACGATTCTTATTATTAAATCTAATAATTGGGACACATATTGGGATAAGACGTTAAGAACGCGGCGTTTATGCGGCGCGATTTATCAAACAAACTTACAAGTTTCAAATTATGGGAATGAAATAAACCGATTTTTATGAAACTTGATACCCATATGGAATTCAACAAGGTCTAAATAGTTACTAGAAAATTATTTCAAATAAGAGTTTAGAGAGATAGAGAATTACAATTTTAAGTTTCCTAACAAACTTATAACCACGTCTTACTGCTCGCTTAAAGTAGGTATTCAAGTTTTATTAAAATAGGTTTATTATAATTTATATATATTGGGATTTGTAAGTTTGTATGAATAACCGCGCTGCGTAAACTTTTTTAGGCGACTGGAAAATTAAGAGTTTAAAAAATTTCAGGACTTACGACTAAACATTGTTAGCGATTCTTCAGACTCAATCTCTCATAGTAACATCTTATTAATAATTTCTATACGTTTTCCTATCTCTTTTACTTCCTTATACACAACGCTTTATCTAGTTAGTCTAAAAAAAACAACTTAAGTACCTACAATGTTGGTACATACCCTAAAGTACGTACCTTAGCTATACGTTTAACAGTCTATAAAATGACAATATGGTTTATTTGGTAACAAAAATTAAAGCAAACAATTACACAGAAACAATAGCCTCAATTATACAGAAATATGGTTAAAATAAAACTGTAATCACCATAATAAAACCAAATATTAAAACCTAATGAGTAGCTGCATAAACAATAAAAATATAATGAATTACAGTATTCACACTCATCGGTTGGATAATGGTCAAACAAAGCAAAGTTGCATCTTTGGCACCAAAATACTGACAATTCAATATCACTTTTATTTGTTCTGCATTCATAGTAGATACAAAATGCAGAGGATGTATCTGCTGTGTTATTATCAATTGATGCTACTGAGGATGTCTCATATGTCAATATATTTTTATCAAGAGTGTTAGAAGTTCTATATCTGCTAGGCCAACTAAATCGTGACTAGTAACCAAATCGGCAATAGATATGTCATTAGAAACATCGTCAGCGTCGTTTAAAGATGATAACACATGAGAAACATCGTCAACATCGTCTATTGATGATATTATATTGGAAACATCGCCAACCTTGTCCATTGACGATATCACATTGGATATATCATCCGTTGATGATCGCGAAATTTCAAATGTGTATTTTCGGATTAAAACAGAAACAATCATCCGTACAAAAGCAACTTAGTATTCGATGCTTGATTTGATTATAACTTAAAATAACAATTTGGTGGATTGATCGAGTAATCGGAATAGTTTTGAGTATCGAGGGTAATAACTTTGAAATTTCGTCAATATGGTCTGTTTTGATGTTTTAACATTTTACAGACTTCACACGTTCTAAAATTATTTTATATACATCATTCGCGTTAGCTACATCTTTACCGTATGCTACTTGTCTATCTACAGATCTTTTAACCACCCCTCCAATTGCATCGGCAACGCCTTTTCAATGGCCACTCTCAAAGAATGACCAAGTAATTTTAAGTTGTATAACAGTCGCAAAATTATTTATTAAAATGAAGTTATTTTTTGGCGATACTGTGAGCTTGGGCCATCTGAAAATATGTGAATAACTTTTAAGCGAGGCTAGTCCGAGCGCCGTAGGCATTTAACGATACCGCAGCCCCCGCAAGGGGTAGCGATACGTAAAAGTTACGATGCGCAGGAGTGGCGCGCGCCAAACGCACCGCTCATGAGTAATGCAGTAGATCAACTTGAATTGATTAGTATAAGTTTATTTTGTTTTGTTTTTCTAGTAGTAGTTATTTTTAAGGTTATATTATATAGATTAGATACGTATTGTATAAACTTGATACGATTTATTAATAATTAAAAATAAATTGGTATACATTTTTTTTTATAAGGTGGATTTAAAATCTGACTGACTAAAATCAAACATTCGTGCTACAGTATAAAAAATCAAGCAGTAGGCACACCTAATTTTGTAGAATTGTGTTACAATTCTTGATATTGTAAATCAATACATATTGTGATTCAACAAAGCTTAGAGGTATAAATGGTTATCTCGTGTAACACATAATGTGAAGCGTGACTTGTCAATAAAATAAAAATAAAGTATTTTAATTTTTCAATCAAATTAAAAGTCACTTTTTTATCTCTAAAATTATAAATCATTTATGTACAACTGCCTAAAATTCGTTGAAATCTAGCTGTCTTGGTTTGCATGGACCTAACTGAGTAGATTGACTCGGAATTTGGGCATACCGCGAATTTGTCGCGGATCCACAATCTCTGGCAATAGACATTTCAAATAAAAATCTAAAATATCCATTTCCAATCTACAATAATTCTCCATATGTACTCTCCAGAATTCGTCATCTCTTGAAATATGTTCTATTACCAGTGGATGATTTTCACCGGACCATATTCCAAAAATGCATTGGTTTCTTTCTGATACATGGAGTTGACCCTGCACTTGGTAGTACTTTTTTTGTTTACGACTCTTGTATTATTCTTTTTATCATATTTAAATATTAGAATATTGTTTTCCCTTATAGCAGCATCTATTCCTTTTTTAAATGCCGTTATTGGACATTTAATTTCTATTATTGTGTCGTTCCCAATTACCTATACCGTCGGGTGTAGCCCCAACAAATGGGTATTTTTTGTCAATAAAAAGGCCACAGGGCTCGATCATCATACTTTCTTGTCGTTCCAGTTGTTGTAGCGCCTGTTTTTCGTTTTCCTGACTTTCGGACTGTTTTCTTTTACAAATTGAACCAAAATTTGATGCCGTTATTATATTTTTCCTAAGCTCTATCCAATCACTGCAATCCCTTTGTAGGATAGTGCTTCTTTCAATATTGTGCCTGTCATTTGTCAAGACTTAAATTGTTGAGAAAGTCTTCCTTGGCTTTTTCTAATTGAGTTGGACTCATATCGGGAGCTAAACTAGTAGGGCCATAGTTGTGCTGTGCAGAAGTTCCTTCAAATCTTCTTATTTTTTTTGTGGGATGGTCTCTGTTCAATTTTCTTTTTAGTGACCTCTTCTTCTCAATTTCTTTCACCTTTCACCTTTCTTCTAGGACTGCTTCCAAGAATCGCTTCGAAGAAGAAAGTAGAGTTTTGAATTTCTCTCATTGTATTGTTATTTAAATTTTTATCTTTGGAACAGTTATAATCATAACAAAGTCGATGATCACCATAAGCATGTGTCACCGAATTAGTGATGTCTTTATGCAGTAAATTTATAGCAACGTTTTTGGAAGTTCCTGCATTTTTGTGAAATTTTATTGATTTTACTATAGCTTTTCGCATGCTCATTACTTTCTCATTTGTAAGTGTTTTTCTATCTTTTACTGGATATTTTGTCTCTTTTACAATAGCTCGTAATTTATTACAGAAGTTTCGTTGGATATGATTTCTGCATTAAATTTTTTCAACGGTATAGTTAAGATGGTCATAGGGTTTTGCTTCCAACACTTTGTTATAAGTAGCTGAGTCTCCATCTCCAATCATTCTTGCATATATTACACCATACATATCAACAGATGATTTAAAGCCTTCAGCAATTATTATGTCAGCTTTAGACTTGCGAATAATAGTTCACTAAGATGAAAAGAGAGATACGTATCTTTTTCGTCCGAGGAACTATATCTTTCATCTAGTTCACTAGTTCATTTAGTTCAATTTATGACCAGTATAAACTGACCTATCATTGTTGGGTACGCTTATATGATTCGAGGTCAACAGATATTGGTTTCTATACTTGTTTAAAGATACGTCATCATGATAATTATCTATTCTATTAATTTTCTAAGTTCTACTGTATTTATTCACATATACACAACTTACATAATAAAGTTAGTGGAAAAAGCAACAAATTGATTTTCCTTCATACTTGTTACAGGCTAAGGACTGTCAACCTCCATACACAATAAATTTAGTTAAAATGGGTTCTATGTATTATTTTGCTTTTAGCTATATTAAATTAAAAAGTTTCATAATGAGGTTGGCGTATTTAAAAATCAATTCGTATGTACATTGATTAAAATATACATTATATACATTCATATTTACATTATATTTACAGCCTGGTGAAGATTGGGTTTTTATTCATTCGGCGTTACTATTTATGAATAATATTTCAGATAATTTCTTAGATCTCAACCTCGTACGTCTCTCATTTAGGGTATAACCCGCTTTTGAAAATATGCGCTCACACGGCACTGAAGTGGCGACGACATTTAAACGTTTTAACATATAGTTATATAATAGTGGATATACCAGCTTTCGCTCGTGCCACCACTGCAAAGGATCCTTTTTCCTGTTAAGGATGATTTCTTGCATGTATTTGTCGAATTCGACTGTCCCTGCTGCTACAGTGTTTTGTGGCATCAATATAGCTATTTCCGTATCAAATTCATCCCAAACTGATTTTTTTGAACTTGATGAACTTGGGGGTGGTACTGTTTCTATAACTCCGGCGGTTTGACTTTGATTTGCGACAGCTGCGATTTTAGTTTTTAAATTATTTGCTGCCCGTACATAATTTCTGGGATCACGAAAACCTCTGTTTTTAAAACGTGGATCCAAAATTGTGGCTTCCGTGTAAAGAGGGTTGTTTTCATAACTTCCAAAACGACGTTCCGATTCTCTATATAACGTGTTCAGCAATACATTTATTTCAGCTAGAGATGATGGTTGTTGCATAGATAATCTAATATTGTTTATAATAATCCGGCTTAGTGGTATTATTTTAGATAATGATACGGATTTTTCTGAACTAATTTCTTCAGTCACTTCATGAAAATGCTCTAAGATTGGAACTGCAGATTCTATAACATTCCAGTCGTTTTCAGTGAGTGACAATTCACTACGTAAGAGTGCAACAGCGGCTACGACTGCATCTTTAATTTTCAAAATCCGGGATAACATATCATACCTACGTCGAATTCCACCTGGTGCACACATCTTGTTTTAATTTTAACTCTGGTAGTTGCATTTGTGTTTGCAATTCCTTTAATTTTAGTTGCGCATGGGAACTTCTTTTAAAATATTCGACAACTGCTTTCACTTTCGTTACAGTGTCGGAAATTGCATTAAGCGCTTCCTTAACCAGCAAATTTAATGTATGGGCATAACAGTGAATTTGGCGCCAGTTTCCCTGTCGTATGGCAGCAGTGATATTAGAAGCATTATCGCTAGCAATAGCGACAATTTTGTTTTCTATGTTCCATTCCAGGCTTATGTTTTGTATATATTCACACAGATTGCTGCCTGTGTGTCGTTCTGTATATTCCATACAACCGATCAATACAGACTCCAGAGTGGTTGCACGTTCAGTCTTCATAATAAAATGAGCAGTAATTGCAAAAAAACTTTCATTATTAATGGAAGTCCAACCGTCAACTGTGAGGCAAACTGCCGCCGCGGTAGATAATTTAGTTTGCACTTTGGTTTTAGTTTTTTCATACAGTTTACTAACTATGCTGTCTGTCAAAGTTTTTCTTGTTGGTAAACTGTATCCAGGACACAACATATTCACGAATGTAAGTCGTAATGCAATGTAAAAAAACTCCATGTTTGATTTGTTTTTTAGGAAAGTTTGAAGAAAGCCAGTCAATTTTGGCTGGCTATGAATATAGTCAAGACGAAGTAGACATAGACATAAACTGTAGCCAAGATGTTAACCACAGCGAGTATATGGTTTTTTTAAAAGAGGGTCGGTCGCAGTTAAGAAGTTGTTAAAGTACGCCAGATTTATATAGATCTACGACGACAAAAACTTCGGTTAAAACGCGCAATGAAATAAATAATTTATTGCATTGCGCGTTTTAATCCTTAGTTATCGAGTTTGTTATATATTACATTTGTAGATTTTAAAAGTGATTTGCGTAAGTGTTTGAAACGTGATAGCAGACAAAAATAAAAAATCGGCAATGTGGTCATTTTTTGAAAAGATTAATGACTCGAAAATTAATTGCAAGATACGTCGCAAAGATTATAAGTTCTGCAACAATACCTCGAACATGAAGGATCATCTAATGAGAAAGCATCCAGAGGTGTTGCATTGTCACAACAATGTACTTCTACGCAAGATGAAAACATTCTTACGACTAGCACTGAACGAGCCTGGAAAAAGTCAAATAATCATTCAGATAACAAATACGCCAAGAACTCTTCAAGAAAAAAGTTTTTAGATTCACTTTTTGTAAAGATGATAGCAACTGATTTACAACGGCTTAGACTTTCTGAGCACAAAGGATTGAAAGAGTTTGTCAACGCGCTTGATTCGAAGTTCGAACTACCATCAAGAACATGTATCAGCACAAATCTACTTGCAAAATTATACAATACTATGAAAGTCGATCTAATGCGTATCCTACCCACAGACTAAGGCGAGATACTACGTATCAGACATGCGACTCGAACAAAAATAGTCTACGGTATAAACTTGACAGGGTCCAGAGTCATTTGACAGCTCTAAGTTTTAAATTCAATCCAACAATACAAGCAAAGGGGATTTTTATAAACAGCCAATGCTTATGTTATGAATAGTATGATGTCCATTAGATATATGCTTTGGGTCAATGTGTAAAGCCGTATCCTGCGCTTGTTTTGTATAGAAAAACATTGAAACATTACACAAAATCACATATAATTTTCGAAAGTTTGGATGGGAATTTTCAAATATTTTCTGATTTTGTGTAATGTTTCAATATTTTTCTACACAAAACGAGCGCAGGAGACACGGCTTATAACGTTGGAATTATCTCTCAAGAAATCCCTACCATATCTTCAATGGTTGTTTCGTGAGAATAATGTAGGATAGCTATAAGTGCAGAAAATACCTTTTCAATAAAATGTATAGAAAGAGCTCTTTCAATCTTCTTTTGTGACTTCTAATGAACCACTGTGAGTATTTTCAGTCTCTTCCATAGGTGCATCGCGGTTATAGTAGGTGGTATGATATGTGGACTGAGGGGATAATAGTCACGCGAACAGAGATAATGAGGATAATAATGACAGCTCATATACGTCCCACCGAGGGGTTCGAGCCTACCCTAAGTTAGTGTCAAAGCCTTAGTCAACCACGCTGGCCCAGTGCGGGTTGGTCGACTTCACATACACCTTTGAATTTCTTCGCAGATGTATGCAGGTTGCCTCACGATGTTTTCCATGTACATATGAAATTCGAAAAAAGAAAAACACATTGGTACATGGCGGTCTCGAACCCCGGATCTCCCGATTGGAAGGCGACTGCCGAGTCCACAGCGCAACCGATGCAGGCGCCGACGCCGACGTTACGATGAGTATATCATCATAACGTAAGGAATATCTTGCCTCGATTTTGAAGAGTGCGTGGTGAACACGCCGCAAGCTGTAATTTTGTTATTTACCACAAACTCGCAGCACATTCGCCTCGCTATGGACTCGTCCGCATGTCGCCAGTGTGTTATACCCCTTGAGAAATTAAATCTGACATAAACATTATTGTTATAAGAATCAAAAATAAAACTCAGATTAATTATTAAGACTTTTATTTTTAATTTTTTTTGTATATTTCTCAAGGGCTTTTTTTTGCATTTTTGGTAAATCATTACGCCTTTGCAATCGAATAATGTCAGTACCCTTAAAAATTTTATTGATAATGTTGCACCAGTTTACTATTGTAAATTTCACAGTGACTCTAATAAAATAATCTAGTATGTAGTCTCGGTGTTCAGCACAATTAATAAAATCAAATGAATATTTGGAAAGTAAAATTTCTTTTACATTATATGATAAATTATTCCGGTGAGCATTACTTTCCAAATATTCATTTGTTTCAGAAATAATTGTGCTGAAACACCTTACTGCACCTTCGGATGGGTAGTTAAGTCTTTTTTTTGTGCCTTTGTATATTCTCGATGGCCGATCCAGTCATGAATGTCAAGACTCACAGAACTTGTTAAATTTTCTTGACATTCGTTACAGTTAATTTTCATTAAAATTTTTTTTACTACCCATCCAGCAGTATAGGCCCGGGAATGAGTATTTATTCGTTCTCGACGGGCCTGTTGTAACACATTATTAATATTTATGTTACTTGATGGATGACTCTGCACATTTTCATGCTTTTCAAATAATGTATTTAAATTAATAGCTTGTTCTGCAGAGTCATCCTCACAATTGAAACTATCACTGAAATTTGATTAATCTAGTAATTAGTAAAGATTTAAAGGTGCAACTAAAGTTGTGGCAGTCTGGATTGTTACTCCTATAATTGTATGCTCTTACTTGGCCAAAGAAATTTTCAATTGCATCACTGTTAAAATATCTTGGCCTCTTTATTTTTATATTTTTTTCTTTGAAAAACTGCCACAACCTTTCAAAGCTTTTAATGGTAGTTACGAAATTTTTTATTGAGGGTACTGACCTTACGATGCCCTTATTATCAATAAATTTTATTTTTTCTAAAGTTGTTATTGCTTGTTTCCAAAATTCATGATGTTTTGAATCTTTAGTAACTGCCTCTCTTAATTCCTTCCCTTTCGTTTTTTGCCCACTTGTTGCTGCACCATTGATGCTATCAAAAAGGGAGTCCAAAAAGCTGACAGTTTCTGATGTGTTTTTAAGGGGTTTGCTTACTGGTCTTCCATCAACATAGTGAGCTGAAAATAATAAAATATTGATTTTTCTAAGCAAATCATGTAGGCTTCTTTGAGATTATGAAATCACATCATGACTGGATTCATGTTTCTCTGAGTTAACAAACAGATTAAAATTAATTAAGTTTCGTTAATGATGTAAAAGATCACTGTTAAATTTCAAATTTGACTATTTCAACATTTCCTTTCATTTAAACTTCATAATCCTCTTTGGTAATTAATGTTTGAATATTTTATTAATACTTATAAAAATTTGCTGTGTATGCCAAAGCTGCAGACATTGTTCTACTTAAAACACGAACACAATTTCTGACCTAAAAATAAAAACCAACAAGCTTAAAAAAGTAAAAATTTATAATTCATTCAATCTTAACTTTTACATCTGTCTTTAAATTCTTTCTATGTCAGTTTAAACTTTCAATACAAATAGTAATACAATTAGCGCAAAACACACTGAGGTGATACATGGAGTATGGTAGGGATTTTTGTTATAATGTTCGAGTAATTATCTTATCATGCTTAGTGACTTAAACATTATAATTCCTGCGTCCGGAACTCGCCCAGTACTGTCTTAGTGTGTTTTGCTCCTCTGTCTTTAAATTACTTTAGTGTTTTTATTTTTTATTCATTATACAGTTTCTATATTAAGGCTTTTTTCTAAAGCCATACAAAATAATAAAAAAACATTAATATGCAGATTGCAGAGGTGCTCCTTTCTGAGAGTTTGAAGAGTCTATATGCAATCAAAATGCTATTTTTAAAAACATCAAATTAAATAGTAATAAAATATACCTTCATTTTTTTATCTTTTCAGGCATAACACATTGATCATTTAATTTGTGTAGGACCCTTGTCTCTGTATGATGACAGTCTGTCAAATAAACATCAACAATATCCTGCCATGTAGATATTTTTCCATCAAGGGTGATGTTTTTTGTCAAGAAGTTGTTGCGTAGACCTTTAATTAAATGTGATGGATCGTAAATTATGAATAGCTTGACTTCTTTAATAGTAATAGCACCATCTAAAAAAAATACAATGTTATCATATCAAGAATATATTATTACGATTTCATTACAATTAAAGATAAATTTGATGCAATTACGAACCTGGGTGTTCATTGTTTAATATCTGACTACGCCTTGTCTCTTCAGTCATATTATTTATTGCCGATTGAAAGGCAGCACCTTGATCACAAATCAGGGTTATTGGTTTTAGGCCAATTATTATGACTGCATCCACTACAGACTTTAAAATTTTCTTTAATTCAGTAGCGGAAGTAGCACCCTGGCAATAATAATAGGCTATTGGTTGCTGCCATTTATAAACTGCTCCCTTTAGCATAAATACTAAAGCATGATCTGCATATTCACATGTTTTCTCCAAAACATCCACAAATCCCAAAACATTATCTTTATTCTTATTATATCGACGCTCCAATCGAATAAAGACGTAAAAGGTTTTACATGAGTTTTAATTTTATTGCATATTTGAATTCAACGCGATAGGTTACATTACCTGATTTTTTTTCATAATTTTATAGCTATTATATTTAAAGTTATCAAGGAAGACGTCTTTATACTTCCGAAATCCTGCACAAATTGTATGGCAGAACAAAGTCATTGTGATTGCTTACGTTCAGTCTATTCCCCTTGCGGTAGTAGAATAACACGGCTACATTATATAACGTCTTTATTCGTCTAAACAAATTAAGTAAGTTTATTTGTATTCAAGTCTTACGGGTTAATTCGTAGAGCAAATCAAATATCTGCGTGACGTAAATATTATTACAAAATCACAATTATGTAACTTTCGACGACGTCGTACGCTTACGTTTATCAGAGATTATTTTTTGAAACGTATCTTAAATTTACATTATTTTGAATTACTTATCACGGTTGTATGTTTTATTACAATCATGATCTATATTTTTTTTATCGTTGTTACGAGGTAAGCCTTTGTTACGATGTAATTTTTTTGTGAATTATGAACGCAACAGTATTTATTCCCCCCGCGCGCCCGTTTTGTCCCTGCTCTGCCCGAGTGCGGCACCATCTCCAGTGTCGAAAATATGTAAACATTGCGCGAACGTCGCCTTAACGACTTATTTCATAATAATAATATTGTTTTTCTTTCAAATATGACTTCTATCAGCGATAAGTGTTTGCGTAATTTACGTTGTAGGCGATTATTAATTATGGCCGGTGAAGACGGTGTTGCAAGTAAGTACCTACCTTTTACCTGTGACTGACTTAGGTGAATAGTATTAGGTATGTAGAATAAATGTAATTGTATAGGTACGTTACCTTCAAAACAATGTGTAAAATTATGATTATATCTTATGTTATTGTATCACCTCTCATACGCTTGATATTCAAATTAGTAATTAGTTTTAGTGTAAGTTAGGAAGATATTAGTTATTTTTTAAATAGTGAGCTAAAGGCTATATACAAACATGTTTAATTCTATACGGTTGCATTATACTAATTAATTCCTACTTGACTACCTCGGCGCCGGCGGTGCAGCGAGTAGTAGTATGAGTGCGACTGCTGGGCACAAGGTGTCGAGTTCGATTTGATGCACATATTGAAGTCCGGTCAATGTAATTTGATTTAATAATGAAAACTACTGACATTGTTATATAATTATTCACATAATAGTTGTGTTGTTACAATATAAAATGTTTTTATTTAGGCAACACTACACCCAGCAATATTGCTACCCAAGATGATACAATAAATGATTATTCACCGGACGTGTCAGAATATATTCCATCAAGATCAACATCACCTGATTCTTCTCCCGTTATTAAATCACAACAAACAAACAAAATTAAAGTAAAGACTCCGGACACATTTTCAATCCAATCACCCTGTATAAGCGGCATTAGCTCTTTGCTTAATAGTCCAAAATCACGTCAAATATCAGGTGTGGATTTTATTGCATCCCCTACAATTTTGTATGAAGTCAAAAATTGTGAACTTCCTGAAATATCTAATGTCGAAACATTTTTAATACATCTCGAACAATGTGAAAATATTATGCCCAATAGCATTTCTATTGTAACTGAATCTATAACTGATGACCACCAAATTCATGAAAATATATCCTCTGACATAGGTACTAAAACTCCACCCCCATCAACATCTGGAGTAAATAATGACTTACAGTGTCAACAACGTATTTCAATTGATGGAACTCGTGACGATGAATATGAAGTAACTAATGAAGATAATCTCAGTCAAAAATCTCGAAAACGATTAAGAAACGAAATGGAATGGATAGACAGAAAGAACAAACTATTAAAAAACTCTGGGCAGGCTTACATAAGCATCAGATCAAAAAAGTCTCGCAATGCAAAAAAACTTGGCGATACTTGTGGATGTAAACGAGAATGTGCTAAAAAAATAAGCAGTAACGTGAGAGAAAAGGTTTTCAAATTATATTGGAGCTTAAGAAATCATGAAAAACAGTGGGAATACTTGTTACGATATATATCAGCAACTACTATAAAGAAAATGCAGTTAATCAGGAAAAACAACAGATCTCAAACCATTACATACAACCTCCCCTGCAATATTGACCTAACTGAAGAGACTGTTGTATGCAAAAATATGTTTTTTAAAACCCTAGCAATTACTGAAAAAGTAGTTTATACCGCCATAGAAAAAAGAAATACATCAATGCAAGATTTAAGAGGAACACACCTGAACAGGCCAAAACGTACGACTGAAGAAACTAAAAATAGTATTTATAAGCCACATCAAAGAGTTTCCAGTGATTGAGGCACATTATGTACGCAAAGATAGTACAAGACAGTATCTTAATGAGACGTTGAATATTTCTATGATGTACAGGATGTATAGAGAATGGTTCGAATGTGATTCTCAACATGAAAATTGCCGCCACCGAAATCAAAAAACGATATAACATGGAAGATCCTGTCTTGTCAAAGCTACAAATTTTTGAACCTGCATCAGCGCTCCCATAATTTTAGAAGCCATTTCGCAACTCTTATGCCACTTATAGAAGTGGTCCCCCGTATAATCGCACCAGCTGATTACGCAAAGAAACAAATAATCGACAACCAATGGAGGACTTTGCCAAATGCACAAGCTCGACATCCTCAAGGTTTGAATGAAATTTGTGAGCCAGACAAAATTTTGGGCTCAATTACTGAAAAATTAAGACTTTTCCGAGTTTGCTCATTTTGCCCTATCTACACTGTCCCCATGAGAATGCTGACTGCGAGCGGGTATTTAGTAAAGTCAATTTAATAAAGACAGACTTAAGAAACGGTTAACTGTGGAAACAGTGAACGGCACACTTCTCGCTGCACAGAGCGCAAAAGTTTAACTCGTACTGGAAACTGCGTCAATTTTGAACCTACAAAAGAAATGTATACCGCATGACGAAAGTTAAAATATACTGCAGAAAAAATGATAGCATTGAGGTTGTTCCTGACATAATATTTGGAGAGAAAATTTAAAAGGGAACAAGGTTTTACGATACTTTTGCAAGGACAAATTTTCGTAATAATAAAGACGCATTTAGTTTTTTTCTGATTTTACTTGAGCAATAATAAACAATTTTTATAGCAATAAGTATAACAATTTTATTTAATGTAAAGTTTTAATTATTAATACATTTTAAATTCCTTATTTATATACTTCAATTCGCGCTACGCAGATAAGTATGTATGTATGTATACGAAGTTTGAAAGTCAATATACGAGATTTTCAGCTACACATGTACGAGGAATCTTTTTTTTTGGTTGGCAACCCTGCACTCAACTCAGCTCAACATTATTCGACAGTGACGAGTGTTTGTAGTACGACGTTTGTAAAATCGAGATAAAAATAAATATTTTATTAACAAAATGGGATCCAAAAGTTTGTGGTCTACGAAACATATTGCATTTAATGTAAGTCGTAATGCAATGTAAAAAAACTCCATGTTTGATTTGTTTTTTAGGAAAGTTTGAAGAAAGCCAGTCAATTTTGGCTGGCTATGAATATAGTCAAGACGAAGTAGACATAGACATAAACTGTAGCCAAGATGTTAACCACAGCGAGTATATGGTTTTTAAAAGAGGGTCGGTCGCAGTTAAGAAGTTGTGAAAGTACGCCAGATTTATATAGATCTACGACGACACAAACTTCGGTTCAAACGCGCAATGAAATAAATAATTTATTGCATTGCGCGTTTTAATCCTTAGTTATCGAGTTTTTTATATATTACATTTGTAGATTTTAAAAGTGATTTGCGTAAGTGTTTGAAACGTGATGGCAGACAAAAATAAAAAATCGGCAATGTGGTCTTTTTAAGAAAAGATTAATGACTCGAAAATTAATTGCAAGATATGTCGCAAAGATTATAAGTTCTGCAACAATACCTCGAACATGAAGGATCATCTAATGAGAAAGCATCCAGAGGTGTTGCATTGTCACAACAATGTACTTCTACGCAAGATGAAAACAGTCTTACGACTAGCACTGAACGAACCTGGAAAAAGTCAAATAATCATTCAGATAACAAATACGCCAAGAACTCTTCAAGTTTTTAGATTCACTTTTTGTAAAGTTGATAGCAACTGATTTACAACGGCTTAGACTTTCTGAGCACAAAGGATTGAAAGAGTTTGTCAACGCGCTTGATTCGAAGTTCGAACTACCATCAAGAACATGTATCAGCACAAATCTACTTCCAAAATTACAATACTATGAAAGTCGATCTAATGCGTATCCTACCCTATCATACTGCGGATGGCGACCGTAGGGCCACTTCTTATTGGCGCCCGTGGGGCCGATTCTTCACATCGGGGAGATAAATAAAAAATAAAAAAAAGTTGAGAGGTGTCAAGGGACACCCGGATGGAACGAAGTTCCTTTCGAATAATTAATGAAGGAATTGTAATTTTTTTTTTTTAAGTTATAAGTTATAATATACGTCGCCCTATAAAGACGTCATAAGTAGAAGGAGAAATTTAAACTTCCAGGCAGTGACCTCGGTAGCTTAGTTGGTAAAGCGACTGGCGCGTCAAGCCAGTGGTCGCAGGTTCGAGTCCTGCCTGAGGTTTAAGTTTTTCTTTCTACAATTTGTATTTAATTATAATAATATTTTTTTATTATAAACAAATATAATGTAATATAAACTTAATCAGTAGGCTCAATTTTCGTAATAATTGGCTTGTGGTAACTGAAGTAGGAAACATATGTTTGGGATTCTATTTTATTTAAATGTCTTGAAAAAACTGCATCAATGGTAGGTATTCCAATTACAATCTTATTTGGAAGCAAACAAGAACAAGATGCTCTATTAACTTTGGTATACACATGCATTCGTATCATGGAAAAAATAAGAAATATCCATATTTCAAGTGGTTGTAAATCTTGTACCAATTTCTAACATTTGCCATAATAAAGAAAGGTTATAATGCGTACACACAATAATAAAGAAATAATAAAGAAAGGTTATAATGCGTACTTGCTAAAAATACGTTAGATTGTTGATTGTGTTGTTATTTAAATTAATAAGAAATTGTAACTGATTATATGACTGATTTTATTTATATTAGTGAAATACAAAATATGATTGTGATATTAAATATCGTTACCATTATGGTGAACTTTATTATTATAGTTAGTATAATTTATCAGCCTGACTCGAAAGTTTCTTAACAATAAGTATTGTTGCCCAAAATATTTTTTGTTTGTTGTTAACTGTATTTTTCGATTGATTATATATTGTTACAAATGAATAAATAAAACGTCGAAGGAGGCGTGGCTAAGCTTCCTCTAATGACCTGTCAACGAGCTGTCAAGGCGCTACACACCACAGAGTACATTATACATACAGACACACTAGTGATACATTCTAACACACCAATTTCAAATGAGGATGAGGGAGTCCCTCATTTTACCTCGCGAGGTACTCGTGAGTCGTGAGGTACCCCTCATTTGAGATGAGGATTCGTTCGGAGAAGCGAGCGCAGAAGTGTCGAACTCAGCCGACTGTTTGAGTGAGCGAGCCGAGCGGGCGCGATTGACTTACGAGTACACACAAGTGAATAACGACCGCGAAAATTGACATCTCTCTCACACACATCATTTTCTTTCGCTCATAAATATTATGCCGCCAAAATAACGAAAGAATGGCACTTGATTACCAATGTTATTACGAATCTCTAGAGTTCATAATTGAATGACCACAGTAAAAAGAAAATTTGATTTTGAAGGTAGATATTATTGCTAGTGGTGGTGGTTTTATCATAGTTACTTAGTTAGCTTGATTATGGCTCCAACGGTAAAAAAAAAATCTAAAACATGGGAGTTTTTTACGGATTTGGGAGAATATAAGGCCAAATGTACTATTTGCATGGAAATTTTGTCGCACAAGGGTGCTGGCCCCTATACCATTTATTCGCGAACAGCGCGGCTATATGCCGCTGCCCGCCCCTGTCGCTATGAGCTCGACACTCATAGCCAACGGGTTGCTGGCGTTTGTACAAAACGCCATCGATACAATGGACGAGGTTAGCATCTTGCAAATCTGCAAGACTAACTTCAAGGAAGAAGAAATTAGCAGTGGCAAGAGACTGCTGTACCAGACGCTGGACAAACTCGACCAGATGCCGTCTCGACGGAGGGACGGAACTGAGAAGAGCGTCCAGGATATTATCACCTTATTAAAGGTGACCGACCCGGACGACGTGCCGACTTTCGTGGCGAAGGAGCTGCACAAGCTGCCCCCCGTTACTTTCGACCACGTCGACGTCACCAGGCTCCTGAAGGACATCATCTTCCTGAAGTCGAGCCTAACAGAAGTGCAGTCCAAATTGGAGGTCTCTGACAGGACAATACAAGACTTGCGTGCTGAGGTATTGTTACTTCGTAACAGTATTTCCGTAAGTAGGTCACCTGAGGAGGCCTCTAAAGTGAACACGCGTCGCGGGGCGCAAAACGTCTCCGTCAGCAGTTTTGCATCGGCGGATTCCGATGCGTCACCGGCTGTCATCGAGTGCAATGCCCCAGCGACCTCGACACGCGTACCCGCGTCGACACCTCGGCGTGTTTATGCTGACGCTGCCGCTAGCCGGGCCGCAGCTCGCACACCTAGCTGCGCCGCACCCATCCCCGCTCCCGCCCCGGCGCCCCCCCGCGCGGCTCCTCCACGGGCCGCGCGCGCTCCGTGCCCCGCTCCGCTTCCCGCGCCTGCTGCGCAGGTGCCACGACTAGACCAGGGCCGATAATTGTTAAAACCAAAAAAAATAATAGTAGGATGAAACTAATTAGAAAAGGAAGGGAATATGATAAAAATTAAAGAAAAAATAAATTACGGTCGATCCGAGTTCGGGAAGGGGGGGAGGGGGGGGTTTTAAGGGTAAAAAATGGTTTATCTTGATTTCCAGCAAAACTACAAGTCCTATGGAAAAAAGTCAAATGGCAAAGTTGTAGGTAATAAAAAGATCTACAACTTTTGTATTTACACTTTTTTCACATAACCTCAAAATGTATGTGAAAAATCCAAAAAACCAAGTTTTTGGTTTTTTATTTTTATCTTTTTCAAAAATTTTTTTTTTTTCACGAAATTTGGTGAAAACTTAACTTTTTATGTCCCAAATACGCTGTAATTTATTTGATTAAAAATATTTATTTTTTCACCTTATTTTGAATTAATATAAAAAAAACACCCTAATTTTCAATCGAAAATTCACCCGTCAAAATATCAGCTTTTTTCAAAAAGTATGGGGGTTTTTTGTTCGTTGAAATCTCTACTTTCTGATGGTGTAAAAAATATACATTACTATAGTAAATGTTCTCAGAAAATGCATAATCACTATGTACAATTTCATAAAAAAAATGACATTGCTTAATTTTTTTTTCAGTTTAAAGTTTATTTATTAAATTCGAATTACATTCATGTCATAGAAAATCTCACAAAATGATTCAGATGAAATTCTGGATGAAGAACCAATGCAGACTGGAAAAAATTGAAGCAAAGACATTTTTTTGATGAAATTGTACATAGTGATTATGCATTTTCTGAGAACATTTACTATAGTAATGTATATTTTTTTACACCATCAGAAAGTAGAGATTTCAACGAACAATAAACTCCCATACTTTTTAAAAAAAGCTGATATTTTTACGGGTGAATTTTCGATTGAAAATTAGGGTGTTTTTTTTATATTAATTCAAAATAAGGTGAAAAAATAAATATTTTTAATCAAATAAATTACAGCGTATTTGAGACATAAAAAGGTAAGTTTTCACCAAATTTCGTGAAAAAAAAAATATTTTTGAAAAAGATAAAAATAAAAAACCAAAAACTTGGTTTTTTGGATTTTTCACATACATTTTGAGGTTATGTGAAAAAAGTGTAAATACAAAAGTTGTAGATCTTTTTATTACCTACAACTTTGCCATTTGACTTTTTTCCATAGGACTTGTAGTTTTGCTGGAAATCAAGATAAACCATTTTTTACCCTTAAAACCCCCCCTCCCCCCCTTCCCGAACTCGGATCGACCGTAATTTATTTTTTCTTTAATTTTTATCATATTCCCTTCCTTTTCTAATTGGTTTCATCCTACTGTAATTTTTTTTCACTTTTTACAAATTTTGAAGGCTTCGGCCCTGGTCTAGACGGGATGAAGACGGGTTTGAGATGGTGCAGAAGAAGAAGCGCCGTTCCAGACCCGTCCCGAACCGCTGCGGCAAAGCCCCGCCCGGGCCCAACGTGATAGTGCGTGCTGCTCAGCCGAACACACCGGTGTACATCTCCCGCCTTCACTACGCTGTTAAGGCGGAGAACATCGCGGAGTACGTGCGCCAGAAGTTAAAGTACTTGCTGAGGGTGCAGGAGCTGGAGTCGCGCCGAAACGTCAACTTCAAGGCGTTTGTGGTGCGAGTACCGAACTGCTTCCTGCATCTCGTCTTGTGTGAAGACTTCTGGCCTCAGGGTGTGGTGTTCCGTCGCTTCCGCGGACAAATACCGCCTGAACGTGCAAATACGTAGTGCAAGGAAGTTTTACTAACATAGTTTTTAAGGTTTATATACTAACAAAACTTGTAATATAATATATATGTTAGTTTGTAAGGTATGTATCTATGGGCCTTAGTTGCCTGACAATAAATGATTTATTATTATTATTATTATTATTATTATTATACCTAATTAAACCCGACATTTAAAATCCGCTCACCCCCTTGTCTTATCTGGGATTCAGGAAAAACGTACAGCTGTAAATAACGACGCTAGTATTGCTACACCTGTGATTCCATCTACGTCTAAAGAGGGAGAGTCGTCGTCAGCATGTCCAGAGGGTTCCACACAATTAGTGCAAACAATAGCCATTCCGAATCGTTGTGTTGTGTTTATAATCGTAATAAAAACCAAATTAATGGGTATTTTTCAAAACCGATCTCAATTAAGAAAATTGAAACTTTGAATAAGCTGCTCCTTCAAATTATTGTTAATGTCATTTAAAGCATTTGAACAAAAATTGTGTTCTTCGTATATACCTCCATCACGAAAGACGTTATCAAACGCGTTGTTACTAAAGTTTTATAACATCGTAAGGTAAGATGTTACGAAGTCAATAGGCCAAGCGGAATATATTGCCCTTACTACGGATGCCTGGACATCTGCTTCACACCAGCAGTATGTTGCCATAACGGCACAGTTTGTTGATAACAGCAAGATTAAGGCGGTAATGTTAGAATGCATTCCAGACGCTCAACGCCATACAGCACAGAATTTAGCTGATTTAATACTTAAAATTTGCAATGAATGGAATGTCACCGAAAAAATAGTGTCAGTTACTACTGACAATGCTAATAATATTCAAGCTGCCATTTCATTATTCAAATGGAAGCAGGTAGGTACCATGTTTTGCTCATACACTAAACTTGATCGTTCAAGCAGACTTATCTGAAATAAGACTAATTCATAATAAAGTGAAAACAATAGTAGAGCTTTTCTGAAGGAGCATTTTGGCTAGTGAACGTCTAACAGCTATGCAAAAGCAGCTAAGCGAAAAGCAGGTATAAGTCAAACAAGACGTGATAACCCGGTGGAACTCTACGTTCGACATATTTGAGAGGATTTTGGAGATAAAAAAAGTGTAATTTCTACCATTGCGACCGATTATCCAAACATACCTAATTTGACCCCCGATGACATACATATTTTGTCCAAATGTTGTGATTTACTAAGACATTTTAAATCAGTCACTGAAATTATGAGTGCAGATAAACATGTTACTGTATCGCAAATCATAGTTTTAGCTAATATACTCAGAAAAAAGTGTGAGGAGTTCACCACTCCAGAAAATATTCCTCAAATTGTAATGGATATGGCGATTCGGTTCATAACTGATTTATCAACAAGATTTAGAAATGTAGAGGATAACAAATTATTTGCCGTATGTACAACCACCCCTAATAAAGGCTGCGGCTGTACATAAATATATGGTAAATTAAAAGAACCTAAACTAAGACCTATAAGCCCTACAGTCCCTACGACCCTAAGTCCTATAAGCCCTACAGCCCTAACCTACCGTATAATTTTTAATAAATAAATATATAAAAAAGTACAGGATGTCTGCACCAAGAGACCGAATTCCAGGCGAGGGTGAAGGGTGAACTCACTGCCAGTCCAGCAGACTCACAGGACTGATCAGAGATGGCTAAAGTTGTCTTGGCCACAGTGAGGGGTAATGAGACAAGAATAAATTCTAATCTGGTTTATTTACGAATATTACAGCTTATATACTACTTTTTCTTAACACACACAAATATACAAATATCTTAGTATTCTATGCGTGTAAGATGCAACTATAACAAATTTGAAGTAGGCCGCGCGTGAACCGACGAAGTGCTGAATCAATGGTCAAAGGTAGCATTGAACACCGTAATTACGCTATTAGATCCACGATTTAAGATATACGGTTTTCCCGAAAATAAAACAACTAGTGAAGACAACGCAAAAAAATATTTGTCTAATATTGCGGCTAAATCGGTTATATTATCTATGGATGATCCAGAAAGCGACAATACACAAAGTGATATAGCAATGGAAAACATAGATAAACCTTCTATATGGGATGATTTTGATTTAAAGGTTGCAGATGCGATAAAAAAAAAACCCTACTTCAGCCACCGTCATAGAAGTTGATAAATATTTCGATGAGCCTTTCATCAACAGAAAGTCCAACGATCGTGTATCATGGTGGTACATGAAAAGGTTCACATATCCATGTCTTTATGACGTAGTAAAAAAACATTTCTGTATACCGACAACTTCAACTACTTCTGAAAGAATTTTTTCCAAAGCTGGGCTGGGCAATGTCGTCACTGACAGGCGCAACCGCTTAGATGGGCAAAAAGTGCGCCTGATTTGATTTATACATGCTAATACGTAAATCGTAAAATTCCGAAAAACATTGATTTACTCTGTTTTTTTTTTGTTCTTTTTTCATAACTCTTTCTTATCTCAATTAAAACATTCGAATTTATTTTTACTTGCTTCTCGTGTTTTACTTACCCTGTGTGTACCTTTTACGCATTTTCATATACATCATTTCATTTTACCAAATATACCTATCACACACAATACAACTATTTTATTATCATTACTTATTTTATTAGATAGCCATAGGTAAATACTCATAAAATCACACAAAACTATGGAGGGTAGAAGTAAGGAGGGCAATCTTATATGGGAGAAAAGTTGAAAAAGTGTCCAGTTGTATGCGCTAAATAACAGTTCCAAAATCCTCCAGAATGGCGCTGGTGTGTCCAAAGGGTATGGTATGAATGTAGCAATTGTAAACGAATTGAAGTATGTCGAGTTTGGTCGAGTTAAACATAAGTTAAACAATTTAATATTATTATCGACCAAAGTAATATCTTGGGACAGCTCACACACGGCCATCTGGTCCCAAACTAGGCAGAGCCTGTACTATGGTAACCAGACAACTGATAAACATACTTATATATTTCTAAATACATACATATTATAGATAAATAACACCCAGACACAGAACAAATGATCGTGCTCATCACACAAACATTTGTCCTGGGTGGGAATCGAACCCACGACCTCCAGCTTAGCAGTCAGGGTCACTAACCACTAGACCAACAGGCCCGTCGTTGAAATTTCAACTACTTGCGTAGTTCAAAATAATGTAGTAAATATAACCTTGAAGAATTTTGATGAAAAAACTTGTAGCTGGAGTGATTTTATTTCGTAAACTGTGAATAGTACGGTTATATTGATATATAAACATTTAATTTTATGAAAAAGTGAGTGAATAACAGAACAGTTATGGGTAAAATTTGTGTTGTAAAAAGTTGTCCAAGTGGACGTAAATCCCAAAACAAAAAAAATAGTTCACCTCAGCCTCTTTCGTATTTCCAACCAACAGTATGTAATCACTGAATCATTGTAAATCAGCTTACATTATAAACCTTTGCTCAATTCTATAATTTTTTTGGTAAACGAAAGCATATTCATTTTTTATTTATCTAATTTCACAGACACCGGCAAGATTACAAAATTGGAAAATTTCGCTGGGTATTGAATTAAAAGCTACTGATTACATCTGTCATCTCCATTTTAAAGAGGAACAAATAAAAATGTAAGAGAAACTGTACATAAAAGGAGAGCTCATAATTATGCCTTTAGGAAAAACAATACTAAAAGAAGAAGCTTTACCAACGATCCAGCATCAGTTTTTAACAAGTACTGTAGATGAACTGAAAATACCAAGCTTACATTCGAATAACTATGGAGACGAAGAGCTATTTCTAGTGCAAGAAAATAACATCGAGCCCCAGACAATATTAGTAAATGATGTTCCTAATAATCTAATAGATGATGGTGTTCAAAGGGAGCAAGACTTGATAGAACCACCTTTCAGTCAACACGCCTGTAAGGATTCGAAGAATATACAAGAAATCGAAGCTCCAAAATTGCCACCGTTTTGGTTGTATATACCCGAGCCCAATGGATTTGTATTTATGCGAATGTGTCCAACAACTCAGCAGATCAAAATTCGGTTACGCTTAAACAAGGATACATCTATTACTGTATGTATCAATGAATGTCCGAGAAGATCCATCTATTTTTTTTTAACAATTATTAATTATTATTTTTTTTCAGGTTCTTTTTCCTAACAATGACGAACTGCCTCTAAACGAAAAAATTAATTAATTAAGTTGTATCTATGACTACTTGAAATCAGCGGAAAGATGGCCTTTATGTGTTGGTATTCAGATTGACAGTATAAAGTAAGGATTGCTTGTTTCTGCTTAAGTGAATGTATGAGCTACTGAGAAAAGGATTCATACAAATTGAATTAATATAATTACATTAATTTTCAGGTATTCAAAACTTTGTAAAAATGTGATTGTTGGTGATAACACTTATAAAAGGAACCAAGCTAATCCAAGATGTAAACCTTGTCGAATATTACGGAATCGATTGCAGAGTTGAAATTCGACTTTAATTAATTTGGAAACAACAATTGCTAAAAAAAGACGTGCTTCAAATCTAGTTAGGCAATGCAAACGTTTAAAAAAAATTAAGTTTTAAGTTTTATAAAATACAATTGTTTGTGGCTTGGAGCAGCATTTCATTTCGTTTTCGATTTTATGTTTATTATTTTTATAATAAATTTTGTTTTTTTTTTTTTCATTTTCAAAAGTATCAACATACAAATTCTCTATGACTATAAAATGGTATGAGGTCTAAAAATCACTAAATTTATATGACTCAATTCTACGGATGTTATTAAATTCCAAAAAAAAAATTAAAAAACTATTTTATCTATTTGTTTAACAGGTAATTCATCATTCATCTATTTCATAAATTTTACCGTGTCACCTAAATTTATGTGTGTACCATTTAACTGTTTTTTTATTTGGTAACTGATAAATTACTGTTAATTAGCAATACATCATTACTTATACAGTGTATTATTACTTAAGTACCTAGTATATGTTATATTAAATAAATTAGAATTGAACTTCAACGTTAATCATATTTTAATATAACTTCGTCAGATGAGTACATAAACATAATCTTCAACGTCAATACATTAGACAGTCTCGATTGTGCCATGAATTAAATAATATATAGAATTTTCAACTTTTTCAACTTACAGAAAATTCAACTGAAACAAAAAATATTTATAGCAAAGTCAGAGTGTGCTAAGAAGTCAAATGCTATAGTACAAGAATAATCCTGAAGTTGCCGACAGAATTCCAAAATGCCGTTAATTCGTGCTTTGAGGCTGCTAAAAAAAAGAACGCTAAAGGTCGACGATTTACCTTAGAATGGATATACGAGTGTATATTGATTCGTTTAAAAAGCAAAAACACGTATCAATTCCTGCGCCAAAGAAATATTTTACCTCTTCCCTCGATCAATACACTAAATAAATTTATTCGGAATATTAGCTGTTCTGCGTACGGCTTCCAGCCTGCTACTTTCTTTGCCTTAAAAGAAAGATGTCAAACAATGGAGAAAGGAGAAAAACGAGGAGTTATTTTGGTTGACGAGATGAAGTTGAGTGAAGGTGTTTTTTTATCAACAATCAATGAAATTTTCTGGTTTTGTTGACCTCGGAAAGCACACCCCAGAGGATTTAAAAAATAAAACGGCAGATCATGCTTTGGTATTCAAATTTGTACCTTTTAAAGGTAGATAGATGGGTGCAATCATTGAGCTGTTTTCTCTCAAAGAACGCTTGCAAAAGCGAACCATTACATAAACTCATCGTGGAATGTATTATACTTATGGAAAATAGCGAGATCAATGTTGATGCTGTTGTTATGGATGGTGCGTCTTGGAACCGAGGTGTTTGGAAAATATTCGGCGTAGATGAGAATAATATCAGCTGTGAACATCCATATGACAGCTCACGACGACTATGGATGATATCGGATTTCCACCATTTTGTTAAATGCTTCCGAACCTCGACCTTAGATGATAAGCTGCATGAGTTTAAGGTATAATAGAGTAGATTTTCTTATATTACGAAATTTTGCTATGTTATTCTTGTTATCAAGATTATAAATTTTGCAGACTCCTTTTGGGACAGTAAAGAAACGGCATTGGGAAGCATTGTTGGAAGAAGAAAATTATCGTCAGCCAAACTTGAAAATCGCTTACAAATTAACACCTGCGCATTTAAAACCAAAGGGTTTCCAAGCAATGAATGTTCCTCTTGCTACAGAAGTTTGTTCAATATTTTGATATTTCTATCTATTAATGAATTAATCTATTAATTAATTAATCTATTAATTAATTAACAATTAATTAGTTTTATTATAATATTTTAATTTCGATGCTTACTTATAGGTATTCGGTCATGAAGTATCTGTCGCCATGGCTCATCATCAATCAACCTGCGACGAATTAAAAGATTCAACTCCGACGCAAAATTTTATTGATCTATAATGATATATAGTTATATATAGTTATATATATATAATGATATATAGTTTTTAACTTGATCCAAGCGATGTCATCACGTATACCGAAAGATGCTTTATATGTAAAAGATGATTGCCGGCAAAGACAGGTAAGATGGGTTATGAAAACAAAAAATAATTTTAAATTTGAAATTTTAACACTCATTTTTAACACTTCATTTCATATAAACATCTTTCAGGCGATTTTCAAATTCTTAAAATTCCTTGAAGATTGGGAAAAGCTTGAGAAGAAAATACCTGTTTCGAGAAGTACCTTACTGGGATTAAAAGTGACCTTACGAGCAACTATTGAAATTTTAGAAATGCTTAAAATCAAATGTGATTTTAAATATTTAATGACTGCGACTTTATCGCAAGACCCGTTGGAGGTTATTATAATTATAATCATTAAATTATATTTTTTAGTAAAATTCGATCTATTTTCTAATGAATATTTATTTATTTTCTATTTCAGAGATTTTTTTCAGTCATGAGACAATCATGTGGAGGTAACGATCATCCTGACCCTAAAATGTTTGCTCAAGTATATCGCTTAGCATCTTCCTTCTCCTTGATACGTCCTCCAAGAGGGTGCAATGTTTCAGGAAAAGATCTTTTACGGAGTCTAATAGAGGCTAAGCATGTCTTAACAACATCTGATACACAAGGCAAGGATTCGTGGCTTGAAAATATTGACGAAATGTTGCAAAGTCCTCAACCATTAGATGAAAGCTCCTCAATTGACGTGGACCACGATTATAACCAGGCGGTAACTAGCGATGCTGTCCAATCGTACATAGCTGGTTATATAGTTCGAAAATTAAGAAAAACCATAAAATGACAAATTTGTTTAGAAGCTATAGAGACGCATGCTGAAGTTGGTAAACAATTACAGCGGAATGATGTTATCAATAAAATAGACTTATATGGTGGACTGCGGTTTGCAAGTAATCAATTATTTGATTTGACAAAGCAATTGGAAACGTGTGTTTTAAGAGCTGTCAGTAAAAACTTGACTAATATAGAAACAATTTGCGGAATAACTATGGAACTCAGAAAAGAAATTGTTATGAAAATTGGATGCTTGGAACATGAAAATAGTTTAACTGCAAAGGTTATAGATATATATATTGTTATGCGCGCCCATTTTTTGGCTAAGTCAGAGAATAAGCGTTACGAATTAGCAAAAATTAAAACTAAAATGAATCGAAAAAATGCCAAATTATTATCATAAAATCAATACTTGCGATATTTTTTTTTAATTTTTAGTATTGAAGTAAAACTTCTTTAGGCGCGACTAGGGAGTAACTCAGATTTTTTTTTAAGTTAATATTTAATCATATCAGTGATATATGTCGTCAAAGAAGTTTTACTTCAATCGCGCGTAAAGGTTACACGCACACACTTTTTTTAATTCATTATTGATACTGTTTGTATGACATTATGTCTTTTATTGCTGTTAATTTATATTGTTCATTACGTGTTCAGTCCATGTTACATGACTGCTTTTGTAGTAATATTGAAATATACTAATTTATAGAAATAAATATTTTTTTTCACGAATAATATTGTTTTAATACGTTTATTGATTAAAGGTATCTATGTTTTATTCTAAAAAATTTTTAGATTCAGAAATTGATTACTTACAGGAGAAATTTTTTATATTTTCGTTTTGCTCCTGATGAACTTTTGTCTCTAATTGAACTCTAATTTTAAACATTCGTTTGTTTATTTTATTATATTTATGTACTTATTTATTTTGTATAACATAGTTATTTCTTCTTATTAATATATTAATTTATTTTTTGATATTCACAAATAAGCGTTAAATCGTTAAATGATACGTAAAAAAATAATCATATATTGTTTCCCACTTTATGCGGATTTTAAAAAGCGCGCCATAACTTGGCGTTACCCTGATGCAAATGTGGCGCCATCCTAATTTAATACATTTTGACGGACAATTTTCATGTACGCAGATTGCCCTCCTTACTTCTACCACAGTATAAAAACATACAGTAGGACGACGCCTTTGATCTCTTTGTAAATGCCGACAATGTGTAGAAATTGTCGCAACAGCCAGGGTTGTCTCAAGTTAACAATATTTATTTCAATTTATTTTTGATGAACATTACTATAGAACAGTTATTATTTAATAATAACGTTTATCTAAAATAAATAAAAATAAATATTGTTACAATAATTAACAATAGCGAGATATACAATTTGTAAAACAGTAACTATTAAGCAAATGTGCTTCGGATCTCACATGCAAAAATATACAATTCTAGATTGAGATTGAGACGAACACATGTAATTTCATTTAGAGAAATGTGCTCCATCTTGTATCAGGAACACTTGCGCGATAGACATTTCCGCGAAAGCTTGACCTCATTTTTATTTTCAGCGACCTCGCAAATCTTAAAAATTACACTAATCACAAAAAAATGCATATTTTTCTCGGCGCCATCTTGGATTCTAATTTCGACCCCATAATCGTTTTTAGCGACCTCGGGTACCATGAACACGAAACCCATGATGGAAAAAATTTATATTTTTCTCGGCGCCATCTTGGATTCCAATTTCGACCCCATAATCGTTTTTAGCGACCTTGGGTACCATGAAAACGAAACCCATGATGAAAAAAATGCATATTTTTCTCGGCGCCATCTTGGATTCCAATTTCGACCCCATAATCGTTTTTAGCGACCTCGGGTACCATGAAAATGACACCCATGATAAAAAAAAATGCATATTTTTCTCGGCGCCATCTTGGATTCTAATTTCGACACCATAATCGTTTTTAGCGACCTCGGGTACCATGAAAATGACACACATGATGAAAAATTTTGAAATTGTCGTCGGCGCCATCTTGGATTCCAATTTTAACCCCATAATCGTTTTTAGCGACCTCGGGAACTATGAAAATGACGCCATCTTGGGTTTTAATTTCGACCCCATAATCGTTTTAGCGACACCCATTTCTTGGCACCCATTTTAATAAAATTATTTTATATTTATTATTATTAAAACAAAATTAACTAAACTAACACCAGATAGCCCTGAAAGTTAGCTACTAACATGGTAATGTATGCAGCTCGGGAGCGCCCTTCCCCCGTCTCGCCCCTCGCACCCCGCACGATTGCCCTGTCTAGACGTCTTCGTCGAACGACTGTATGATGTTAAGACTGTGCTTCTACCCTCCATACACAAAACATAAACAATCCTCACTTCATTCACTACTACAGGCTATAAAAACTTTCAAGCAATTCAGTCGCTCACTCGCTCCTTTCAATCAACAGCTCGCGAGTTCGTGATTATTCGAGTTGCGACGGATCGAGTCGCGGTACGATTTTATATTTTGTCAAATCAAAACTCACTCAAGCAAAATGAAATGTCAATGAAGACGAGTGAACAAATGAGGTGATGAAGTGGTTCAATGTTGAAATTTGAGTAACTCTTTCAATTTGCGAATTATTTTTATGTACAGTATATGAAATAACTTACTTATGACATATCTGTAATGAATAGCACCCATATACAACATAAACTTGACTAATACTTAATTTAAATACATCAGACAACTTTTAATAGTAGACATTTACTGTCGATTAATTGCAGCAATTAACAATTTATGACAAGAATAAACAATATGGCGTTTTTATAACTGCTGTTGTAGTGTGGTTATTTTTTCTGATTCCGTCATTTTGTTAGATTTTGTGTTTAAATTGAGTCCAAAATGGTTAAAAAGTGTTGCATTAAATATTGTTTAAGTGAATCAATATCTGGTTGCGGCATATTATTATCTTTCCACAGGTAACGTAAATTAATTAAAAAAAATATGTAGTAGGGCCTGTAATTTAGAAAAATAATTGCTAAATATTTGTTTTTTTTTTCAGCATACCAAAAAAAGCGGAACGGAGACAAAGATGGATGGATGTGATTCCGGGCACTATTACAAAAAACTCTGTTGTGTGCAATCTACATTTTAAACCAGACGATTTCACGGAGTCATGTTCGCGAAAAACTTTAAAAATGAACGCAATTCCGTCAATTTTTCCTTTAGTAAGTACCTTATTTCTATTGTATATTATGACATGTCTTTCGTCTTATATCGATATTTTTCATCCCTCCCATATAATATGATTAAAAACATCTTAAACTAGATATGCGTGCGCGTGCATGATATTGATTTGTTCCGTGAATCCCGTATTTTTATATGCATAGTTAATTTGTAGTTATTATTTATTTATATTTTATTTCTTTCGACTCGATTTTGCGTACTTTATATAATAGATATTTATTTATATTATTATGTATTTTTGCAGGAAAAAAATAAAAGGATTACTGTACTGAGCAATATTTCACTGGAAGGAGAGGTGCCAAAGCCAAATGTGAATGTTATTGTACCTGGACCGAGTTCTCGCTCACAAATAGTAGTATTGAAAGATAACAAAGAGAACATTATAGATAATGTAGTAGCATCTTATGAACCTCCTGCAAAAAAGCAATGTCTTACAGTTCAGGACAAATTTGTTCAAACAAAAAGTGTATTTAATGAAAAAGAATTAAAACGTAAAGTCAAGATATTGTCACAACGTCTCAATAGGCGTGATTACAAAATTAATAATTTAACATCTTTCTTAAAAATAATTAAAAAAAAAACTAATTTTGAGGAAGTGAGTAATATGACTAAGACCAATTTTTTAGATATTTGTAAACACTTAAATTCGGGTAAACACAGCAAAGGTGTACGTTATTCTGAGGAAGTAAAACAATTTGCTATGTCGCTTTACTTTTATTCGGCTAGAGCATATATATCTATATTTAAGAGATTATGTGCAGTTACCTCATCCTGCGACTTTGAGGAAAATGTTGTGTACTAATGACTGCTCTGTAGGCTTTCTACAAGAGGTCTTGGAATACCTGAATATTAATGATGTTGCTCTTATTTTTGACGCAATGTCTATAAAATCCGATCTGACATATGATAAAAATAAAGATAAAGTCTGGGGTTATGTTAATTTCGGTGGAGTTGTTGGCGGTGATCCAGAGCAATTGGTTACGGAGGTGATTGTTTTCCAAATTGTTTTTCTAAAAAACAAATTCAAATGTCCGATTGGTTATTTTTACATTAATAAAATTTTTGCAAATGTTCAGGCACAATTGATATTAACTGCAGTTCGTCTTTTAGGCGAAGTTACTATTACCGTTCGTAGCCTTACTTGTGATGGAACAGTTACGAATGTTTCTACATACTTAATCTTGGGATTTAGGTTTAATTTAGATGACATGAAAACGAGTTTTAAACAACCTACCAAAGACTGCCAGATACATTGTATATTCGATCCAGCGCATATGCTAAAATTATGTCGCAATGTATTTGCTGAGACGAATTATCTTCAGATAAAGGAAACATCAATTTTAATTACATTAAAGAACACAATATCCAAGAAGTGGAAGGTTTACGACTGGCGAATAAATTGAATGCCACACATGTTAACTTCTTTAGAAAAAAAAATTAACGTAAGATTAGCTGCTCAGTTAATAAGTGCGTCAGTGGCAAATTCTATAGATTTTTTTAATTCTAGTGGCAATACTAAATTTCGTAGTAGTGTGGCAGGCGACCTTGCAGCATATTCGTATAATAGATAGACTTTTTGATATTATATTGAATGGGAAAAATCCAATAGGCAGAGGTTTTAAATCTCCTTTACGGCTTTCTAACAAGGAAATTTGGAGTAATATCTTAATAGAAAGCAGATAATATTTATTGAGTCTGAAAATTGATGATCAAAGCATAATGTCACATAGACTCAAAATGGCAGCGTTAGGGTTTATAGTAGACACATTTAGTGTAGAAAACTTGGGGCTGGATATGTTGACTCAAAATAATTATAATTACTTTCTGCCGTCTAAAATATCCCAAGATAATTTGGAGATGTTTTTTCCGTGCTTTAGAGCACGGGGAGGGGGAAATGATAATCCAAATGCCGCATAATTTAGATTTACTATGAGAAAACTCCTTTATCGTAACAGCATAAAACCTAGTCTAAATGCAAAGGGAGTGACGTTTCGGCGTTCGTACCGTTCGGACTTGCTGTCAGATTCTTGCTCGTATAAATAAAAATACAGTGTAAATATTTACAGTAGCGTTTAATAAAGTGATTGGTGAAAGGACACATACAAATATACTAAAAGTGAGTGCTAACACAGGGCCTATATTATTGTTGTTTATCAAATAAAATCAATAATAAAATCGTCTTGAGTGGTACTCATTTCTTGTTTACCCTCATAAAGGATTATTGATATGCAAATTATACAGCTGACCAGTACGTCAATTGCTCTTCGGCGACATCTATCGTATATTCTCAAACTGCTTCATTGATTGCACTGCTGCATTGCTCGACACTGGTGCCATCTATCTTTATAGTGCTGCAACTTCTTCGCATCTGACAAGTGACACTACCATAAATCACAACAATGCCAATGCTCAAGTGTGGAGGATGTGGTAAATTCATTTCGTCGGCAGATGTCACTAGGTGCACTTGCACTAAATGCAACGATCACTTCCACCGCGGATGTGTTGGCTTTACTGGAAGAGGCACCTTACCGTCGCTCTGGCAGTGTCCAGAATGTAAAAAAAATGTCCGTAGAGACAACAAGTCAGAGACGCCGGTCAGAAATAGTCAAGCTGAAGTACAGACAGCGGCAGCGTCGGCTCCCTTAATCTCTGCTGAGTCACCGGTGCTGGAGTCCACAGTCTCGGAGGAGTCTGCAGAGGAAGAACCGGACATCAGTGTCTGTGAGGAGCAGGCGGACCGCGGCCGAGAGAGTGGGGTCACCAATATTTCACCACAAGTAATATGTGACGACAAGCAGGTAGATGTCGCTTCCCAGCTGCAGGCGATCATGGAGGAGTTACGTAGCCTGCGACTAGAAGTCCTCGAGCTCAGGAAGGAACTGAAATCCTCGAGTGACGCCTGCAACGGGCGAATGGATACAATTGAGGCCAGGCTGCTGGTCCTGGAGGAGCGCCATTCCGAAGTACCGGCTGATGCGACTGCGGTTGAGGGGGTAGTGGAGCAACTTAGGCGGGACCTAAATGACAGAGACCAGGAGCTCATGGCGAACGATCTGGTGATAGCAAATTTGCCGGAATCCCAAGCTGAGAACCCTGTGCACGTGGTCAAGGTCATCGCCACCAAGCTAGGTGTCCAGCTGGATGATCGGGACATCGTGTATGCAGAGCGAGTCGGAGGGAGGCACCTCAAGGCGACGAGCCCGACAATGTCAGTGGAAGTCCGCCCTCGTGCTGTCATGGTGCGCCTGGCACGCCGGGACCTTCGTGATGCTGTTATCGATGGCGCGCGACTGCGGCGGGGAGCAACGTCTGAGGACTTGGGTCTCCCGGGTCCCGCGCGCCGTTTCTTCATTAACGAAAGGCTGACTAAAACAAACCAAGAGTTATTTCGTAAGGCGCGTGCAGCTGCTGCTGTCCATGGCTGGCGCTTCGTCTGGACGAAGCGTGGACGAATTCTGGTCCGCAACAAGCCTGGAGACCGGACCCGCAGGATCGAAACTGAGCAAGACATACAAGATATTATCGGTCAATATACGGTTGGGTAATATAAATTTAGAAATGCAGTTTAGTTTTGTAAGATTTAATATGTTTGAGCACTGTTATGTGTGGTTTGTGCGTCATGTCGTGAATAACATGGTGCATTGTACAGGAGGGAGCGTGAGTTCCGGATCAGCTGTTTACATGTTTACAGTATTGGTATACATATTTATCAACTTGGAGACAATACACATACAAAATAAACCTATATTTACACTTATAAACTATCTTATTAAGCATAATTACATAATTACATATAATAACAAATTACCAATTATTATGTACAATTTTTTAAAATTATTAAACATGCCACACTTTATAAATAAATCTAACCTACATTTATATCACTATATTTGCACATACTTTACTATAATATACATACTATACACAACTATTTCTATAAGCACACTATACAATATATACACAACAATATTAACAAATCTAAAAACATTCATAAATGCCTAGCTCTAAGTGCTTAAAGTTCGGTTTGTTGAACGCGGGGTCACTGGGAACCAAGCATGATGAATTTAGGATCGCCATGTCTGAGCGCTCGGTGGATATCATGGCAATCAATGAGACGTGGCTTCGACAGAATGAGGAGGGGCGAGCGCCTAGCGTCCCGGGTTATAGGCTGAAGCACGTACCGCGGCCGACGTCTGTACGAGGAGGACGAGGTGGAGGAGTTGGTTTTTACATAAAAATGGGAATTAGGGCAAGAGTGATGCAACACTCGAATCAACTGGATGTTGAGCAGATGTGGCTTAGCGTTAACGTGAACGGAAGAAAGATATTGGTAAATACCGCGTATAGACCGCCATGGTTTGACTTATCTAGATTCCTGGATGGTGTGACTGACAGCGTCACGGCATTGGCTCCATACGATTATATTATTCTACTAGGAGACTTCAATGTTGATTTATTAACTCATGACCATAAGACTGCATCCGTGAATGAATTTATCAATTACACACAGTTGAACCAGGTAGTTCAGATGCCAACGCATTTCGTGGGGGAAAGTGGTACCCTAATAGATATTGTTTGCACAGACATAAAGGTGCGTAATGTAGTGGTAAGTCACATCAGTGACCTCGGAGGTCACTCTTTTATTACCTGTGAGGCAGTGATCAAGAAGGAGAAGGCCAAACCAAGAACTATGGCCTATAGACCACTGAAAGACATATTGGTAGACCAATTCACTGCAGACTTGAAATCGATACCATGGAAGGGAATTGGTGATTCAGATAATGTTAACGATATAGTTGCACAGTTCGTGAATGTTGCCAATCAGCTATTTGACCTCCACGCACCCATAAGAACGATAAAGTTTAAAGACCTTCCCACTCCATGGATCACCGATAACATAAAGCTGATGTTCAAGTTAAGAGATGAGGCACGAGGTAAGTATCACAGCCTAAAAATAAAAAACAGGAATGAAGAACTAGTTGAAACAGCTAGGAGATATTATATGGACCTTAAATATCAAGCGACTTTTGCTTTGGCCCGAGAAAAGGAGGTTTATTTCTCCAGAGACATAAATAAAAATTTAAAAAATCCAAAACTTTTATGGAGGAACCTAAAAACCCACGTCCTGCCTGACCATAAGGACAGCTTACTCCCGGGCCACTTTGATGACCCAAACAATATAAACAGGGCCTTTCTGGATGTTCCGGGATCATGTAGTGTATCAATGTCTCAACTGACATTCTTTGAGTTCAACAGATACACGGCTCATGAATCTCAATTCATGCTCAGGAGTGTCAGCCAATCAGATGTATTTGGGATATTGCAGGACCTCGGATCAAATGCGACTGGCACTGATGGACTGAGTCTGGATATGCTGAAACTTACATTGCCGTACACGCTTCAGACTATCACTTCCATAGTGAACACATCAATAGAGACCGGCATATTCCCTGACATATGGAAGTGTGCAGTTGTGCGGCCTTTACCAAAAGTCAGCTATCCAAACCTTATCAAGGATCTTCGTCCTATCAGTATCCTGCCCTGTCTGTCAAAAGTCCTGGAGAGGGTTGTGTATAACCAAACACTGAAGTATTTAGAGGACAATAATATACTGTCAGATTTGCAATCAGGTTTCAGGAAGGGTCGTGGAACGGCAACCGCACTAGCTGATGTTGTAGGTAACATTCTTGAGGCCCGTGACAGGGGTGAGGGGACTATACTGGCTCTCCTTGATTTTTCCCGGGCTTTTGACTCTATAAACACCACTTTATTGCTTTCAAAAATGGCATACTATGGATTTGCAACTGAAACAATAAAGTGGTTTGGAAGCTACTTAGAAAATAGGTCCCAATATGTTGAAATCCGTAAGGAGGACGGAACAGTCTTGTCATCTCTCCCACTCCCTGTATCACGCGGAGTTCCTCAGGGATCAATTTTAGGGCCACTTCTTTTCATTCTGTACAGTGCAGATATTGTGGAGTCATTCAAACACTGCAAGTATCATATATTATGTATGCAGATGACATCCAATTATACATATCGTGCAGGCCTGCAGAAGTGCTGATGGCTGCACAAAAAATAAATGAAGACCTGCATAATGTCGCCATTTGGGCGGAACATAACTCCCTATTACTGAATCCAGTGAAGTCCAAATACATGATTCTGGGTAGTAAGAGGTCAATCAGTGCCATGCTGTCAGCTGGGCCAGTGATAGTAATTAAAGGGGATAACATAGAAAGAGTGAACACAGCGACCAATTTGGGTCTTACTATGGATCCAGAGCTACACTTTGAGAAGCACATAGTAAATTGTATGAGGAACTGTTTCTATAGACTCAAGACGTTATACACATTCAGAAAACACTTGAGTGTAGCTCTGCGCAAACAGCTTGTGGATAGCCTGGTACTGTCAAGGTTAAATTACTGCGACACTGTTTATGGACCATGCTTGCTAGCAAGAACAAACAAATTAATCCAGCGCATACAAAATGCTTGCATAAGGTATTGTGTAGACATACCAAGAAGATGCCATGTCACTCCATTTGCAAATCAACATGACATATTAAAAATGGAAGCTAGAAGACGTCTACACCTGGCTGGTCTATTATTTGGTATTATAAAAACTAAAAAACCGCGGTACCTGTATGAGAAACTGAATTGGAGGCAATATTCAGCCAAAAACCACATCCGATCTGCAACAAATCCACTCTCCATTCCTCAACACAGAACTGCAGCCTTCAGGGGGAGTTTCAAGTATGCTGCGACTCACTGTTGGAACAACCTGCCACCACCAATGCGAGGCCTGAAAACAAAAAGCAACTTTATACTACACATGAAAAAATACTTATTAAATATACAAAATACCACCTAAATAAATTCTTCATATAATACTATTAATAATTATTTATACACACATATATTTAAACAATTTTATTATTGCAATGCTTCAAACCTTCAAGGTCGCGGCCTTCCAGCAAGTGCTGCAGGTATCCAACAGATATTGTCCGTGACTATATTCCCCCTGGTGCTTGGCCAGAACGTGCTTGGTTGCAGGCTGGAAAATACAAGATACACAATTACCACACTCATATAAATACACACTATACACACTGCATTTAAACAGTAGATCTACAAGCAATTTTATTATCACTTACGCTACTTCTTGCAGTTCAGCAAGATTTTTCAGCAAAATGGTGGGTGGGACGGACGCCATCACGTCACCCAAGGATGTGCTGAAAATCAGCGCTGTGGCACCAATTTTTTGTAGTTGAGGTCGCAGCAAATGCTGAGCATATCCTTTTTTTGCGCACGCACCACATGACGCACATTAGCAGCGGAAAGGGAGCTAATGTTTTTATTTATATCCATCTTCAGCCATCTTGGAAAATTGTTTTCTAATTTGTGTTTTTTATTAAATGTTTTAATATTTTTAATATTATGTCATAATTCCGGTCCACAGATAATGGTATAAAGAAAGTCATAAACTATAAAGTGGACCGGAGATTTGGATATTAGTATTTTTAGCTCATTTATTTTTGTTTGTTTTGTCTACTGATTTTGTTTTATTTTTATTTTATTTTATTTTATTTTTTTATTTTATTTCTCTTTCTGTTGTTTTAACTGTGTTTTTAATTGTTTTTATGAACTAACCTTGTGTGTGCGCGTGCGCAGAATAAATGTTTTTCTTTCTTTCTTTCTTTCTTTCTTTCAAACTGTGTTGACGAGACATTTGAACTCACACCAATACTTGAGTTCAGACGCCAAACAAGGACATTGTTGGAACCAAATAACTCCTCTGGTTCTTTAGATTCAGAACATGGCAAAATATTAATGGCTTCATTAGATTCTGAAAATCTTTCACATTACAAATTAAATGTTATATATTACATAAGTGGATACTTGGTCAATAAAGTTATTGATAAAATATCTTGTAAACACTGTCAAGCTGCATTAATTGCCCCTAAACAAGACGATCACAATTATATTGTTAATATTAATATATTTACATCATTTACAACGTTCATAGACAGGGGGAACCTAAAATATGTGACAAAACTTGTGTTTGAGCTGATTAAATATTGTGAAAAACTATTTATTTGTAATATTAAAGACATTAATAAAACACAGATAGTGATGTCGGTATCACATATTTTTCACGCCAAATTGTATCAAATATTTCAACCACCACACCCACTTCAATCTTTACATTGTGAGCAACCACATGAATTACAAATAGTAAAGCTTCTGGAAAATTCTTATTTTAACCTGCGTATTTTCCATCATACTAAAACTCTGACACTGAATAACAAAGTCCATCAAATTGGTTTGAGACAAAAATTTTACTTACGTCAACTCTAAGAAGAAGTTTGTCAGTCCTAAGAAATTTGTAGATTTTCTATGTAGTTGCCTAAAAAAGTGTCACGAAAATCTCCCAGTGGAAAAGATATTGGCTCAATTTAAAAAGTTTTATTCTATAGGATCTTATAATACGCAAAATATTATTTTTACTGCTTTAATAAAAGAACTACCTGTAAAACGTCATTACGTAACTCATAATATAAAAACATACTCACGCCAATATTTTCTCGATGATGTATCAGCTTATCGAGATATGTTTGTCAAAACCTTATAGACATCGGCAAAACAAATGAATACATCGCTTTGTAAAATGCGATCTGACAGCATTATAGATAATCGTGGTTTGCATGGCGGGATCAATAGATCCTCTATTGAAAGCGAGGAGTTCGTTATTCATTTTATCAAAAGATTGCCGACATATGTATCCCACTATCGCCGAGAAAAAACGGACGAGGCTAAGTTTTTGAGAGCAGACATGACGTTGTCAAAAATGTTCAAGTTATACAGCGATGAAGCACAAACCGCAGGGGTAAAAATATTGTCTGCTGCAAAATTCAATAAATTATTTTTTACTAAGTTTAATTTGCGAACCAAGTCTCTTAAAAAAGATACGTGTAATAAGTGTGACTTTTTTGAAAGTCAATTACTGCACGCTTCGTCGACACAAAATAAAAACGACATTGAACAGAAGCAGGTAGCGCATCAAGAAATCGCAAAAGCCCTACAAAACCAATTGAAAACTGACATGAAGCTAGCTAAAGATGATCCGTGTGTTGAAACCCTGACATTTGATCTCGAAAAAACGTTGCCTTTACCGCGTATACCCACAAATATCGTCTTTTACAAAAGACAACTCTGGGTATACAATTTAGGTATACATACTGGAAGTAAAGATGAAGCCCACTGCAATGTGTGGGTAGAAGGAGAAACTGGCAGAGGTGCTCAAGAAGTGGGGTCCTGTCTCATCAAACATATCACTGAAAGACTTCATGGCAACGTGAAACATCTGATTTTATGGAGCGATTTGTGTGGTGGCCAGAACCACAACATAAAATTAACATTAATGCTCAAAGCAATGTTGAATGAACATTCTTTTTTTTTGTATTGATTCTTTGAATCGGGGCATAGCTTCCTCCCAAATGATACAGATTTTGGGAAGATAGAATGTGCCTTAAAACGTCAACAGAGGCTGTACACACCGAATGATTACATTCAGGTTATGAGAACCTGTAAAAAAAAAGAAACCAATGCATGTACACAGAATGAAAAATGAAGATGTCATCGTTAAAACTAGAAAAAAATATAATTAATAGAAAAAAAACAATAGATGCAGAGAAAGTGTCATGGCTCAGCACTAAAGAAATTATGTTTAAGAAGGATGAAATGTTTAAAATTTATTTGAATAAAGATAATTTTAAGGTAGTAGATAGTAAAAAAAATGTACGCGGAAGAAAAGATCTTGTTACAAAAAAAATATGGAGCCACTTTGGCCAACAAGGAAACCGGTCCCTGACGCTAAATTGCAGGATTTGAAAAGCATGCTGCACCTAATTCCACAAGACTCGCACGATTTCGATCGTGAAGGTTTTTCCGGACAACCTGATTTTGAAGTTGAAAATTAATTATTAAAAGTTAAAATTACTAATTTGATACATAGAAATTTAACATTTGTTTGTATTTTTCAATAAAAAATTTAAAAGATGTATAAGATTTTTTAGTTATTACTGCAGGGTAATAAATTAACAAGGAACCAACCCACACACAGATAGTTTTACAAAAAGGAACCAATGAGTTTTTTTTATTACTATTAAAAATGTTAATGATTTTCATCAATATTATGTTTGTATGTAAACATAGAATAAACCACGTTGATAAATTTTCTAAATAAACTTTTTTCAAAATAACAAACAATTTCATTGTATACCGTAAAATGCTCTAATTTAGCCTACCTGACCTTATTTTGCCTGAATTGTTTTTTTTAATTTCATTAGTAAACTATTCTTTTTAAACTATTTTGTCTATGGTATGACTTTTCATCCGTGGCAACACTTACTTTTGCTTCTGTCAAAACAGTTGTGAAATATCAGTGAACGTCAAAATTTTGTAAATGGTCGTCGTTGAATTTTTGTCTGCAGTTCAAAATTTCATTGTGTGAGTATTTTAAGCTATTTTAACGGATGCTAGGGACCATTTTAAAAAATTAACTGTCTTCCATCTTTCTATTTATGTTTCTAACTTGCAAACCGAATTTAAGTTACTAAAATCAAGGAAAACAATCTTAAGTCACATTTTATGAAATATCGACGAAACTTTGCCTGAGGGTAGGGTTGTCAATTTTTCATTTGAAATCAAACAAAAGTGAAATACCGTGGATTCAGATGTTTATAACCTTAACATTTAACATAAGTATCTAACCTTACTCCAAAAATAATAGTTGTTCTTATACCTGAATTCTAAGAATCCATAATTTTTACAGCGCCAGAAGATGCCTCGAAACAAGAATAAGTGTAAAAATCGTCGGCAGTATGTGAACTATTCTAACGAAATGCTAGGCATTGCGGTTGACCTTGTAAAATCCAAGAAACTATCATCGTATGAGGCAGAAAAACAATTCGGGATTCCTAGGCGTACCATTTTAAATAAAGTGAATAACTGTCATGCGAAATCATCATCCTATTCGTCTAAGTGAAGACGACGAAAAAAAAATTGCTGACACGGTTAATGTTGCGGCTGAGTTTGGCTGCCCACTAACCTTATAATGAAAAACTTAACTTAAATGACAAACCTTATAAGCACTAACCTAGATAGGGGGAAGAAATGCATATCAATCTTCCTTGATTTGGCAAAAGCCTTTGACACTATTTCTGTACCAGTCCTTTTACAGAAACTTGAGCATGCTGGTATAAGAGGTACACCGCTCAAGCTTTTTGAGAGTTACCTTTCTGGTCGTTCACAGATTGTTTGTGTGGATAGCCATTACAGTAAAGAGCTTCCTATATCCTACGGAGTGCCACAGGGTAGCATCATAGGCCCGACATTATTTCTTGCTTACATAAATGACCTTACAAACTTAAACCTATCTAACGGCGAAATCATCTCTTATGCGGATGATACAGCTCTCGTCTTCTCCGCCGATAATTGGGATGAGGCATTTGAGGCTGCCCAAACAGGTTTTGATGCAGTTTCGAGTGGTTAAAGAATAATGTATTAACTCTAAATATTGATAAGACCAAGTATATAGCTTTTTCTATAATTAAGAACTCGCAAGTTTATGCCCGTCATCGCATCGTCCCCCACAAGAATACTTGTATAAATAAACTGGAATGTAACTGCAGAGCTTTAGAGCGCGTAGAGTTTATCAAGTACCTCGGTGTCAGTTTAGATAGTCATCTTAATTTTAAGGAACACATAAAACTGCTGTCCGGTAGAATTCGCAAACTTATTTACGTCTTCAAAAACTTGCGTCACATCACAGATAATTCCCTTCTCAAACAAATTTACCTGGCCTTATGTCAATCAATTATAACATACTGCATTTCATCTTGGGGGGGTGCTCCTAAAACTACACTAAAAAGAGTAGAAATCGCTCAACGCGCAATTTTGAAAGTCTGTACATTTAAGCCAATCTTATTTCCTACACTGGAGCTTTACCAACTTTGTCAAGTTGCTACTGTAAGACAGTTGTTTATTAAAATAGTTGTTCTAAAACAGCATATTAACCTTCCTTATGATCCTAAATTGACCAACAGACGAAGAGCACACGAAGTGTGCACTCGTTCTAAGCCCATCACTTCGTTTATAAGAAGGTTCTTTACTTTTATTGCACCATATTTATATAATAAGATAAACAAGGACCTAAATATATACCCTCTTAATATTAAATTATGCAAGAAAAAGTTACATAATTATCTTATTAGCCTATCGTACGATGAAACGGAGAGTCTATTGGGCATCCAAAGTTAAATCATAAAAGCTTTAACACATATTTTCACTATTTTGGAATAAAACATGTTGTACTTCACACACTTTTTTACATTTACATAACACTAACACACCTTTCACATACACCATACATTACACTACTCAACACATTTACAAATTTCAAAATCACATTATACTTCACTTCTTACACTCATCATATTTTTATTTTTTTCTTTGAATTACATTCTACATTATACTGCACTTTTAGAATTTAAAATAGTATATCAATCTGTTAATTATGGCTTTTAATTTCAATGCCAATATCTAGAGGGGTTTGGCGCTGTACGCTGAGATACAGGACCTGTCCTAGTTCGGCTGCAGAGGCTCCCACGTTGTATTTTATTTAATATTAAGGCTAATATTAAATTAAGGGAAATAATAATGGTTCCGAAAAATAAAATTAATCTCCAGCGATCTGTGGCCGACTATTATTCTAATTAACTAGCGTTATAATGAATTACCGACAAAAAAACCCAAACCATACCGAAAATAAAAATTATATTTAACAAACAAATAAGAGCACGTTAAAATTACATATCTCCTAAAATAAAATTGAACTTCGAAATACAAAACTAAACTTCTGAATAAAATACTGAACCTCCGACAAAATTACTAAGTTACCGACAACAGAGCTTTAGTCAAAATATTATGTATTATTATTATTTTAATTTCTATTGTTGGTTATTATAAAATATATTTTTTACCTCTCAGTATTTATGAAAATACCTAAACTGTTCGGCTCGTGCGATCGATTCGATCGATTTCGATGCTCTCAATTTCCTGAATTATTACTAAACTACTCTTGTAAGTAAAATTTTTTATAATTGGAATATCGGAAACGGTTGAAACGATTTTTATGAAATTTGGTATACCCACAGGGGTTTTCGGGTCGATATATTATTTGTCCTACTTGCCCATTGCAGATAGGTTTAAGTGTCAAATTCGACTCAGTAGGTTAGGTTAGGTTAGAACTGCGACCCCCCCGCACGAGCCGAGCGAGCGAAGCGAGCGTGCCGCGGCAGCGGCCGGCGAGTGCCAGAAGCGACTCGCTATGTTTTTACTTTTCCATTACAGATAGGTTAGGGGGTTTACAATCATTCATCTTTACTTCAACTATTTGGTTTTATACCATAAAAATGTATTATTACAAGTACATTTTAATATTTTTTATTAGTTTCTGTATAACCACTCCGAATAGTATTTTCATTATAACGTTGTAGTTAAATTAGCACCAAGTCTATGAAATGTGAAAGGTAATTTATGAATTAATAGTAGGCAAGTATAGATAAAAATGTCAAAACATAATTTTCAGTAGAACGTAATTTAAGTTGGTAGAAAAGTTTTATAGCAATAAACAGTTATGTTTATTTTTCGAAGATTTTAGTATCTGATTCGGTCGTTTCGTCATTTTTATTCGGATGAAAGTAGTCGGAAAGTAAGTATTTTAGGCAGTAAGAATTCTTATTTTTTTGTCGGAGCTTTTATTACTACCCTTAAATTAAAATGCAGGCGTAAGATATTTTTAACACAAATTGTATTTTTGGTGAAATAAACATTATTATTATTATTATTATTATACTGTATTATACTAACGTTATTATATTTACGAATTGTGTTGTATCACTATTTAGAAAAAAATGAAAAGTCGCATATTTTTAATGGGAAGATTGAACGGTGGGCACGTAATTTTATGGCACGTCATAACATGACAAAGCGTACCACGCAAAATATAAAGAGAAGTCACGCCTCAAAATGCGTCGCTGAGTTAAATGACTACTTTAAAAATCTCGAATGTTCTATTCGAAACATACCACCGACCCATTTGCTAAACTACGACAAAACCAATTTGAGCGATGATCCTGGTAGCAGTAAAGCAATTTTCCAAAAAGGGACAAAGCATCCCGAAGTTATACTTTACTCCAGTAAGAGTTCCGTATCAATTATGTATGCCGGTACAGCTGACGGAAAATCCTTGCCTCCATACGTAGTTTACAAATCTGAGCACTTATGGAGTCGTTGGTGTCAGGACCACCAGGCTGCTTGTACAACCGAACAAAGTCTGGCTGGTTTCATTTTTTTGAGCATTGCAATTGTCTAAAAATAAGTTAACATTGTGTAGGTCCCTACAATATTTTCTAATAAAATAAACGTATGCGGTGGCTATGTTATATGCTTTTCTGCCGCTTTCGCCTTCATGCCACCGGATGCTTGTAGCCGGATCCTTGAGAAATAATAGTCTTTTGTTGTTAGAAGTGGCATGCATATGGCTTTTTGCATGTCCACGGTGAAGACAGCTTCTTTTCCGAGCTATTATTGCTTCGTTCTTCTGCTAAATTTAAATCTCTTCGTGAACTACGTTCATTTTCTAAGTGCTGGCCTATAATGTGACAACCATCACAGTTGCAAGGCTGTGGTAGTGTGCCATGAGCTATTTTATGATTTTTACATTTAGTGCATATATCTTGAGGTAATTCTGCCGTGGATAGGTTTAATTTTTTTATCATAGTATGAAAATGAGTCAAACCACAAATCTTTGTATTATTTTCTTGGCAATACTGTTTAAAATCGTTATATATAGTGGAAAAGTTTATACCGACTGGCAAATATTTTCGTTTTGGTGCATGGTTACTGTTGTAATGTGATGGAACAGGGTTATATTTCATTATAAATTATTCTAATAGTTTCTCATACTCCTGTGGAAACTTTTTAGGTGGTGCATATCGACGTCCTCGAAAATCGGGTGTTGCGCATATCTTTGGATTTTTGTTATTCTGTATAAAGTTATTTTTCAAGACTGATTGTACAGCTTCATCGTTTGTAAGGTCCTAAGAAAAAAAACTTTGCACACTTTGATATTGTTTAGCGACCACGTGAGAGTATTATGCCTTCGAGAATTACCATTTGTTTTTGAGCATGCAGTAGACAGCTTATCGACACTTTTTGATAAAAAGTCGCGGCGCCGTTGCCGGTCTAAGTTCCAAAATTGTGTCCATATAGACTGCCTTTCAGACTCAGAAATCTTTTGAATGCACTGTTTTTTACATGAACAAGGTGGCAACAATGGATGTTTCAATCTTTGGGTCTCTAATATGGTTACTGGGTTTCTAGTTCGCTTAGGTTTCTTTGGTGCTTGACAGTTATCTTCGACGGCAGGTTCATCAATGGCGGTGGATTCTTCAAGGGAGCTACGTTTTCTTTTTCCTGTCTGTACTTCTGTATTTACAGTAGGACTTATGGAAGCGAAGGAAGTTGAAGGCCTTGGCGAAGATGGTGAAAATTGTGCTAAACAAGTTGATGGTTGGATTTCAGTCGATAATGCAGTAGATGTTATATTTTGAGTCACAGTTGAAAGATCATACGAAATATCTTTCAAGGTATCGAAAAGTTCGGCATCATCATCTAAATTATGTATCGATCCATCCTCATTTGTTTTGGAAGTAACATCACAATATGATTTAGATTGAACGCTATTAAATTAGTGAAATTCTTCTGAGGACATATTTGAGACGTTTAAAGTCTTATCACTAATTAATGCAGGAATCAGTTGGGCGTAAACTCCTTCTCCTAATTCTTCTGAAACGCATTCATTAAGCTGAGACTCACTTAAAGGAATAATAGGACTTAAAGAGTTTCTTGACCCCAAATCATCTTGATGGTAATTGTCACAATCATTGTCACTATTGCAATTTATGTTTTCTTTTTCTAGACAATCACTTATCACACTAGATACGACAGTAACTGAGCCAGTGTTATTATAATTTTAAATATTTTGATTCGATAATCTAACCAACATTTTACTACGACTTGTATTCATTTTCTAAGTTAACACGAAATCACGGTATCTACTTAAACAAAACACGACAGGTACACAATAAATCAGACTTATTACCGCTTTCACTGCGCATCACACGTTAACTGAACCGTCTTCAAATTCGCCGGGGCCTAGAACGACGCAAGAAAGAGCGAGATAGCAATAATATTGTCAGATCATAACAAGGCGGTGGGTGGGTAGGTATCAACGTGCGAGTTACGCGTTGTTGGTTCAAAACACTGTATCTTCAACAACACTCGTAGTTTTTTACGGCAAAATACTGTAAGATTTATTACAGTTATTTATATCGTAATACAGTGTATTTTTGGTTGCCTTCTCTTGCCAAATATACATTGTAATGAAAAAATATTGGTCAGGGTCAGGTATTAAACAGACTTCAAAAAACTGATTGGGCGTTGTTAAGCTAAAACACTGTAAGTAGACTTACAGTCTTTTGGATTGGCACGGCAGTGCAGAACTGCCACAACGCTTATTTTTTTCGATCTTTCCGCAACATCTTTATCGCTTAATTCTTCGTCACAATTAGGTACATAATCGGAATCGGTGCCGCTGTTAATGTCACTTACCAGTTCTTGATGGTTTCTAAACTGCACAGGCGATTCCGCTTCATTGGTTAAGGTCTGATAAATTTCAAAAGTTTCAGGAGTAATACGGTAGAATGGACGAATGAAATTATTTATTAAACAATGTTTCACTTGTGATGATAATAAAATATGTACCTACGTGTTCGTGAGTGTGACATAATTATGTGTAGTTTTCCTGTTGTTCATTCAGATTTTGTAAATAGTCAGCAAATTCGTTTCTAATTACGGTAATATCGCTGGAAGACCGTATGGGTATCCGTTGTAATTTGTAATGCTCTAATTCCTGCAGTTTCAATACAGTTTTGTCTCCAAACGCCATCAATATGTGATTTCGTCAAAAGAATCGAAAATTCCGGGTGGAGTATAAATGTTCCTAGAGTATTGACTGTTTCTTAAAAAATATGTATCAATATACAGGTCATAGTTACAAGAGGCACTGTTTTCTATTGGTTTTTAAAAAATCCTAAAAGCTGATGTTAAAATGCCGAAGGCATTTTCTACAACAACGCGACTACTAGAAAGTTTGTAATTAAAAGTACGTTCTTTTGTGCTGATACTATGATTACCTACAAAAGGTTTCAACAAGTGTTTATGTAAAGCAAAAGCTCCGTCGCCAAGAAATACATATGGAACACTTTCATTTCTTCCGGGTAGTGGAGTACCTAACGGTAGATTTAAAGTACCCGCGAGTTTGAGCTACAGTAAACAATTTTTAAAAATGCCTCCGTCACTGATCCGCCCTCCAATATCCGCAAAAATGATACGATAATCACTGTCAACTAAAGCCTAAATTAGTACGACACTATAGTACTTTTATAGTTATAATATTCAGAGCCACAATGTACAGGGCATTTAACAATAATGTGCTTCCCATCTATAGCTCCAACGCATCGTGGAAACCGTCTTCTAAATCCCTTTTCAATCTGTATCCACTCTTCGGGTGTTTGTGGAATCTGAAACAAAGAAATAATTATTACATTACGATATACCTACTGAAATTTACTATAGCACAATTTATGTTATTTATTGTTTTAGCCTGAAAAAGAAAATATTACAAATGAAAATACTCGAAATGAAGAAACTAATAATGAAAATATTCAGACTGAAAATGTGACGACTGTGAATTGTATGCCAAACTTCTGGAAACGAAGTATTGAAAAATTCCAGATGGGTTACGTCAAAGAATTATGTATGATATAGATGGTTTACTTCTGGAACATACTGGATCTTACCAACAACCATTACCTTTTTCACACTACTCATTTTCTCCAACACCATCTCCAACCTATATAGTTCCAGGATCTCCAGCCTACACCATTCCACCATCTCCAACCAATACCATTCAACGTTCTCCAGCCAATAACATTTCACCATCTCCAGCCAATATCATTAAACAATCTCCAGCCTACAGTGTTCAACGATCTCCAGCTAATAACTTACCACCATCTTTAGTGACAATACACATACCAGAAGATGCAAATTGGCAGAACTCCGAATCCCTACTTAGTACAATATCACAAAATTTAGTTCATCATACATCAGAAAAAGCACCCCGAAAAAGAATTAATGTGGCGGCGCAGCCGAAATCGTCACCATAAAAACTACCTTCAAATCGATTATTTTAATTTGTAATTCATGAAAGCAGCAGAGTTGTCACTCTGACGTAACGTCAAACACTGGAGAGGCGGCCATCTTGACAGCTCGGGAGGCGGGTTGACAATTAGACGTTGTGAGCGCGCGCGCATCCACGTGTTTGATGGACGTCATAGTTTTAATCACGAAATATTGTGTCAATCCTTTGTTGTTTCTTAAGCGTTGTAGTGTTATAATTAATCATTAAAACGGCGTAGTTGTGGACAGTATTTTATTGGAATGTCTCCTCAACGCCCGACGGTTCGCGCCATGTGGTGCGATTGAATGCCGGTGCTTGGGATGGAGAGTCATGTCGAAGAGAACGAACTCCCTTCAAATGTATTATATTATCTGAAGAAATCATAATACCAGCAAATAATATTATAGAGACTGCTTTCTTAAATTCTGAATGAACATTCCCCTGTGTATTAACCATGGTTCCTATATTATTATTTAAAAATTAAAGAGTTTTTACGTACTATGTACAACCTTTTTCATGATGCGACCCCCTTGGTATGAAAAAACATTTGGCGACCCCCCGACCCTTCGCTTTTTTATCATATATGTACGTGTATGTTACAGCGTTACAAATATTCGTTCCATACGACGTATTTTTATGCGTCTCCATAATTAGGATTCGGATGTAAGTACATAATATAGTATGTACTTAAAACACATTATTTTAAATCTATATACATCGAATACGTCGCAGCAATTTACGCACATACGCACGTACGACCAAGGCCGATGCCGACCGCCCGGCAAGTGTGGTGGGTGGCTAGCTGGCGAGTTGTTGAGAGTGAACGAACGAGCGGGACACAGCGAGCGTTGCGGGGGAGTGGTCGCGGGACGACGCGATACTCACTCAATTCACGTTGACGTTTAATTGTTTAACGACCGTTAGACATTGTTTTTACTTTTATTTGTAAGAATTACGCATTTGTAGTGATTTGTAATAATTTAACATGGATAAATTCCTGAAAAGATCAACAGAACCGTCAACTTCTGGTGAAAGTAGTGGAAGTAAAACAAAGAAAAAACGTCTTTATGACGACAATTATTTGAAATTCGGGTTTACTGTGATTGACAATAAACCACAGTGCGTTATTTGCTTTGAAACTTTATCAAGAAAAAGCATGAAGCCGTCGAAATTAACACGCCACCTTAACACAAAACATCCAAATGAAAAAAATAAGCCCGTGGAATTTTTTGAGAGAAAATTGCAAGCTCTTCAACGGCGACTAAGCTGCGATTTAGACAACTGCTCACAAGAGGCTGTACAATTTCCGCACGGCAAACACTTAGGCTTTTACCAAATCAATAGCGACTCGAACCAAAACACCTCAAAGACAAACATGTCAAGGGCCTCAAAGAAGACAAGCCGACCTTCGCTGGTTAAGCGTTCAAAAAAATGCTATCAGAAAAAGCAAAGTCAGCTTCCACAAATGCTAAATAATAGACAGACTATAACTGCATATCAAAGTCAACAATCATTACACAACTCGGACCTGCCGGATAGTTTTTTCATAGTCAATAGATGAAGTCTCATCTATTGACTATGAAAATTTAATTACTCTAAGTATTTCCGAGATAGTTTTATCTTCTTTGCAAAACGATAACACCTTGACAAAGGTTGCTGCAGCAGAAGATTTGCCCGACTCCGACTCCGATGACTATTAAATTTTCTGAACTTCCAATAAACCTTATTTTCTTAGTTTGTTAATAGAAATTGTATTTTTATTTATCGCCTCATAGCCAAAACCTTTTTAGTATTTGCTGACCAAATTACCTGGTGTACCTTCATAGTACCCTGAAATTCTTTTATTTCTTGAGGTATTAACATTTCTTTTTCTAATATGGCAGATTCTGCAACTTCTTCCAGGATAATTCCTGACACATTTGTTTTGAGATAAGATATAAACGTTTTCGTATCAGGTATATCTAATCCATAAGCCACCATTTTATCGGCAGTCCTCTTAAGCGTTCCTCCAACACTATCAGGAGCACCTTTACCGTGACCCTTTTCCGAATAGTTCCATATAACTTTACGTAGACTTGGTTATTGCCTGTGTAGTTTTGATAGAATATAAAACAATTTCTTGTGCCGATATTGACCCGAAGATGAGTCGGACAAGAAGTGCAAAGACGTTACTCTAGGCAATATGTTTTCTATATAAAGGAGGACTGGCACCAAATTTACCCAAACAGCTACAGCGTCATGTCTCAAGCTCTCACTAATCGTACAGAAGCACTGTGATTGAAGTAAATCATCTTTTTTGTAATTAATTACTACGGTATGCAAGGTCACTTGTTGGCGCGACCCTCCAAAGTGAAATGATTGAATTTCAGTCGCGTATTATATTTTATTTATTATTTATTATTTGTGTTATAATTTTCACTGAAGTCGCAGTGGATTAAACACTCATCGTAATTTAAATTAACTTTAAGTTTTTTTTTATGTAGCTATTCTGGGCTATAATATTGGCGCAGTGATGCATGTATGAGGTGCATAACTTTTCAAAATAATCAATAACATCGTTGGGATTAGCGTCGACTTTTTGCTTTAAGGTTTGTGTAGTTTTCATTTCTTTTCGATTTTTCATGTAAGTCTTCTTGATTTTGGCCCATTTTAAATATCAAACTCTTTATATTCAGAGTTTTAGAGAAGAAAGGGTTACAGTTGTGGTTAGTTAAATGCCAATATAATCTCATCAAAGTAAAATACCTCAAAATCTGTTTATGGGTTTAGGTTACCCAAAGAAACCCAGAAAAGGTTATAAATTAAAGGTTATATGCATAGTTCATCATTTGTCATTGTTACAGTCTAGTACTACTACTTAAAATATATTTATAACGTACAATTAATGTAAAATGTCATCGCTCTGGTCTTTTTGGAGCAATCACAGCCATAGCGATCAGAAAAAGTCACAAAATCATAAATATAGCCGAATTTAAAAGCAGTAGAAAGTTGTGACTACTTCTCATAAAAAACATCATAACGTTCACTTAATTCACATAACAGACACATTTACAAGCTAACTATTTAATTTAAATAACATGCCTTAGCAATCATAAAACCAAATCCAGAGCAATCAAATAAACTTACCTTCGTAATGTTGAAGCGCGGGAACGTGGCACACAGGTATCCTCCTCGGAGGTTAGAACACTACTGGCGTTGGCGACTGTGTTGCCCCGCAGGAGGGGAATAGAGTGTCTATAACGCGTAACTAGGGATGAGCGCGATGTTTTACCTCAGCGCAGAGCGTTGAGATAAAATGCCCGGTCACGAATTTAAATTCAAATTGTGTTTTTTTTTTGCAAAAGTATTGTTAATATAACTAAAATATTTTATTACCAGAATAAATATTTGTTATGTAATCTAAATAAGTTGTTTCAAATGAACCTTCAGATTAAAAAGTTAAAGAATATTTTTTTCTTTCAATCGGGAGTTGGGTCAACCCAGAGCAATCAGGATTTTAGGGTTTAAGATTTTTTTAATTATTTAAAATAAATTTATTCTTAATATTAACCTCGTATCACGTAGATTAGACACCGAACTATGTATAAAAAAATATTTTGAAAACGTTTTTCGATTTTGAAATGGGTTTATCCAGTCCGACACGAAAAAAAATGCCTATGGAGATCGATCCATTTTCAGTCTTAGAAACATCACTCAAAAAGACATTATCACATCGGAGAGTATAGTTATTTTGGGTGTAATTATTTTTTTAGAAATTCTACTTGTCCCAGCAATGGGTGGTCTGTTTCTCGTATGTAATTGGATAAGTTATCATTATTTTTAGACATTAATGGATATTTACTACAACTAGTGGCAAGTTTCGAAATCTGGAAATCATTCGTATACATCACTTTATCCACAGATGGGTACAAGAAAGAGTTAATAGTAGCAATACAATACTTGTTAAGGGTCTTAGGAGTTTTCAAGATTAGAGTTGACTGTTCTTCTAAAGTTTTCTGTCTGTTTTCATCATTTGAGTTTTCATTTGGACTCTGAATTTCAAACTCTTGATCATTATTTGTACTTTGATTGATTTAAGTAAATAGACCAGTTTGATCATTTAAACATAAAACAGTTTTAGGTATTTTATTTTTGTTCATTTTCTTTTTTGTATTACCCTTCAATGTACCTTTCGTGCCACAAATGATATTCAAATCAGTAACTGTCACCGATTTTCCTGGCTCATTTGACTTTCTTATTTCTTTTAACTTCCATCGGTTTAAGCGTTTTTGTTTCTTTTAAATAATCTATCAGTGCCAGATCAAGTCCATACGACAATATTTCCTCTTGCATCTCTGGGATCTTTTCCTGATAATTTTTATTACATACTTTACATAACATATACTTGTTTTTTTATTATCTAGAATCCTTTATTAGACTGAATAAATAAAATAACTTTTTTCATCAATCTAATCATCATCTAAGTACTAATCATCATAAAAGTTTAGGTACCTACGGCGCGGCCACGCCGTTAGCAACGAAGTCGGCCTGCATCGCGCATCGTAGCTAGCGAGTGCGCACGCTCAACTGCGTGGCACCATAGGTAGGTACCTAAACTCTTACAAGAGCCAACACCGCGTTGGGTAGTTTTAAGTTACTCTGTTGTTATGTGCCTTATTATATACCATTATTAATTACCATCCCGTCGCTTCATTTCTCTACCCGCAAAGAAACTACCTTTATACTAGTACAACCCGTCGAAAATATCTGCGAACCTCGCTGGAATGCGAAATACGAAAATTCGTGGCAAATAAAAATTCGCCTTTATAGTCGAATTTTCGAATTTCGCATCCCAGCGAGGTTCGCAGATATTTCCGACGGGTTATATAAAAAGAGATATTTGTTTGTATGTAGAGAGAACGTAGATATAGTAGGTATGTAAAGAGAAGATATGTAGATTCAAAAAAATATTTTACTGTTAGAAAGCTACATTCTGAACTGACAAAAGCTATGAATTATATGTATTCTTAATCTGTGTTTTACACGAGCATTAATGATTTTTGTAATGTTAAGTCTGAATAAAATACCACACAGAATTCTTTGGGTGCGTTGTGTTGTTATGTGTAGGTAAATACAATACAATTAGTGATAAGACCGCCCATTGTACCTTTAATGTATTTTGTTTTTTCTGTAAACTTGTTTCGGTGTACAATAAAGAGTTATTATTATTATTAAATAAAATAAATAAAAATAAGATAGAAAGTCACTTTATTGCTAAGTAGAAAATAGACTAAGGGGTGGCTTTACCTTCATTACAAAAATAATTACAAACATTTTCTCTTATAGTTTTTGCTTCACAAGTTGAGTTACGATTGTGCGTTCTTTGCAGGTTTTCTAATCTATTTGTATTCTCTTGATTTTCAATACCTTCATTTGAAATACAATATGAGTTTGTTTTTTTCCTTAAATAATTATGTAAGTAGCAACATGTTGCTACTATCAATGAAGTAGTCTTGGGTTCAAAGGATATATCTTTTTGGAAAACACCAAACTTTGAATTCAATATTCCGAAAGCACATTCAACTACTGAACGTGCTCGTGAAAGACGCTGGTTATAAATGTGGCGATTTTCATTCAGCATATTTTGAGGGTAGGGCTTCATTAAATTGGGACCCAATGCAAATGCTTCGTCAGATATAAAAACATATGGAACTTTTTGTGTTGTATTTGGTAGTGCCGATGGTTCTGGCAAATTAAGAGTGTTTTGTTCATACATCTCCCAGAATTTGGTATAGAATAATACACCACCATCGGATACCCGCTCATTAGTTCCTACATCTATCATTATAAATTCTTTTTTGGCATTTACCAGTGCCATAAGTACTATACTATAAAATCCTTTGTAATTATAATACATCGATCCTGATGCAGCAGGTTTCTTTATGCCAACATGCTTCCCGTCTAATGCGCCACAGCAGTTCCAAAATTGATGTATTAAACCAAAATCATTTGAAATTGTTTTCCATTCTTCAGCTTTTGATTTCTATATTCAAAACATAAAATACTATATAAGCAATTTTAAATATTTCAGCGTCAAAAATCTACAAAAATAATTGAGAGCCCCGGCAGTAGTCAAGAAAATTTAAAGGAACTGGTAAACATATCACAAGAAACATCATTTTCTCATATCAACCAAGTTGTTCATCCGGCTGAAAACATACAGAAACCAAAGACATTATTAGCTAAACAAAACGAGCTGCTAGATCGAGCAAACTTATTTTTGTCACTAACGACTTCGCAATCACAGAAATCGATGCAAGAAACTACAACGACTCATTCACCGGCATTGGTTTGGGCTGAAAAGCTGGATAAATTACATCCTCAGCAACGATTCTTTGCAGAGAAAGCGATTCATGACATTTTATTTGAAGCGGGGCTGGGAAACCTTCACAGATTTTCTGTAAAAATTAACGAACCTAATATGAACGTAACGTCACTACTTACATTTCTTAAAATCAGACAGTCAACTGAGATTGAGAAATATTAGATGCGTGAATGGATATTTAATCACTTTGTCATCTCTACAAGATATTTGGAGCTATTTAAATTCAGTAAAACATTTTAAATACATGAACCTACGTCAACTTAACCAGGATGCATTGGAAAATTTATTCGGCCAAATACGACAACATTGTCCTACAAATAGAAATCCAACGTGTCACATTTCACTTGCGCATTAAAGTCTGCAATTCTTACACGTCTCAGTGCACCACTAAGCAGAGGTAGCAATTGCGAAAAAGATAATAATGAAATCCTAGTAGACTTCCAGGAAATTGTTTTTCCAAAGAAAATATACCAACCTGAGAAACAGACTGAGAGTGCAGCCGGTGAAGATTGTGTCAACATTGAAGTCGGTGAGTCACAAGATGTTCCTATTTTGCATATTGTTAAAAATGAGCAACAAAATTATTTGGCAGCCATTGAAAAAAAATTCAAAAAATTTGAAAAGCAGCCAACTGTCTATGTGAGCGGCTATTTAGCTTCTGTCCTTCTGAAAGGCGTGGACTGTTTATATTGTATAGATGCCATGAAAGTTTTCAACCCGCAACCAAATCTATACTTCTATACTTCTATACTAATATTATAAAGAGGAAAGATTTGATTTTTTGTTTGTTTGTTTGTTTGTTTGAAATGAATAGGCTCCGAAACTACAGAACCGATTTGAAAAAATCTTTCACTGTTAGATAGCCCACTTATTGAGGAAGGTTATAGGCCACTTTTCTTTTGGAAATCTATCCCTAAGAAAGAAAAAGAAATAGGGGTTGAAATTTTGTATGGGAACTTCGGTATTTTCAATGATAGACACATGAAATTTCGTATACGGGTTTCTGGATAGAAATAAATAAAGACGTATTTCAGCGAATTTAAAAATCATCCCCCTAAGAGGGTAAAATAGGGGTTGGAAGTTTGTAGGTACATGAATTGTGATGTTTTCAAAGATAGACACATTAAATTTAATACAAGGGTTATAAGTCTATCTATACTAATATTATAAAGAGGAAAGATTTGATTTTTTGTTTGTTTGTTTGTTTGAATGCTCCGAAACTACTGAACCGATTTAAAAAATTCTTTCACCGACATAGGCTATGTTTCATTTTCGAAAAATGAGCTGAGCAAGCAAAAACTATTAATGATAGAACAAAATGATGTATTACAATTTTTCAGGACACATCACTATCTATAAAAAATATCGGGACAGCATGTCTCTCTATCTTTTATAGTTACGTCACAATAAGCGTCCTTTTATTAAAAAAAAATTAAATACCACCTCTAGAAAAGGCTCTTTATTCGTACCTAGGTATTGATCCTTATCAAAATAAGGTATTGAACCGATGTCTTAAACAACGATTTATTTATCGTTATTTAAGACAACTTCAATACCTTCAGATCACCTTTTAAATGATTCGATTCGGATATTCTATTCAAAAGATATCACGAGTTTAAATAATATAAAAAACTCCGCTCGGCTAGCTATGCGTTGAAGAGTTCTTTTAGTATATTATTATGCCCGTGCGAAGCCGGGATGGGCTGCTAGTACAATATATAATTATATTGCATTGCGAGAATGGTGGACGGACAAAACTTCACTAACATACCCGAGTTTTCAGTTATGCCAGGCAATAGACGATGCGACAAGAACTTTTGATGAGAAAGTAAAACCATAGAAATACTCGCTAATGTAACAACATTAGCGAGTATTTCTATGGTTTTACTTTCTTTGTTCCTCACACATCCAACGACATAACAATGTCGTTGGATGTGTGAGGAACACAAAAATGTAATGGTCGAAAAATTATTGCAGCGCGTAAGCCTACTTTTACTCAGAAATCACTGTAGCATGACCAATTGGTCATTCGCGCTCAGTGAAGAGGCCTCTGCAGATACGTTAAAGAAGGCGCAACTGCAAGGCGTTGCAAAATAATTTTGTAACAGTGAACCGTTTGTTTTCTGTAACTTCTGCTGTAGGTATCGATACGTTTTCGCCAGTCGCCACAGTCACATCACTATTAATTACATTAGTAGTACATCTATTGACGTTTGCTACGTCACACTGGTTATGTTAGGTTGGTATTAGTTTAGAGAGCACGTTTCATACATCGTTTTTTTTCTATAGCACTCCATGACATACTCTTTGATTTTAGCATTACTGGTGTCAAAGTATGCACTGTGAATTAGACTTGGGTAGGAATGTGAAAAAATAATCGATTAAAAATCGATTGTTTTAAAGTAAAACTCGATTATAATACGTGATTTTTTAAAATTAATAATCGATTAATAATCAATTTTTTATAATCATGCAATAAATGCACCCCGACATTACGTTTGGTCTTCTGGCTTGGAGCTCGGAACGCGAACTGCCAAAGAATACTATCATAGCTCCATAATACAGGGTGGGCCAGAAAGGAGTACGATTTTAAAAACACTCTTGCGTTTGAAGCGTTAGTGAGGGGACTGCGCGGGTGGTGGGGTTAAGTAGCTCGGTTCTCGGAAATTTTGTCGCGATGGATCACTTCACCGGAGCTCAACGTGCATTCTGCGTTAAACATTATTATAAAAATCACGATTCGTGCGCTATTGTTCGGCGTTTATTTCGACGTGAGTTTGGATTACATGACCTAAATCAGTGTCCGAAGGAAAGCGTGATTCGATCGTGGGTCAGAAAGTTTGAAGCTACTGGTTCGACTCTCAAACAGAAGCCTTCGGGACGCCCAAGGTCAACAAGAACGGAAAACACAATTGAACAAGTTAGAGCTTCAGTTCAACGTAATCCTGCTCTATCGACTCGAAAGCGTTCAGCCGAACTAGTGGTGTCCAGAACATCTTTGCGTCGCATTTTGTTGAAAGATCTGAAATTGCACCCGTATAAAATTCAACTTGTGCAGGAATTACAGCCAAATGATCCAATTTTACGGAGAGCTTTTGTTGAAACGATGCTGGAACGCTTTCGGAGTTTCAACAATATTCTGTTCTCCGACGAAGCCCATTTTCACATAAATGGGCATGTGAATAAACAGAATTGCCGTTACTGGGCTGCAGAGAACCCACGTGCAAAACATCAAAAGCCTTTACATTCGCCGAAAGTAACCGTTTGGGCGGCCATGTCAGCGCACGGAATTATCGGACCCCACTTCTTCGAAAATCGACAAGGCCAATCTGTCACTGTAAATTCTGACCGATACATAGCCATGTTAAGGGATTTTTTCTTTCCACAACTGCAACAATTTGAAGCCTATAATCGTGCGACATGGTTTCAACAAGATGGCGCGACATGCCACACAGCTAATGCCTCTTTGGCGGTCGTAAACGAGATGTTTGCTGAGAAACTGATATCGCGCCGAGGTGACATTGAATGGCCTCCTAGAAGTCCGGATCTTACACCACTGGACTTTTTTTTGTGGGGATACCTAAAAAGTAGTCTACTCCAATAACCCAGCCACAATTGACCAGTTGAAGACCAATATCCGGAAAGAAATGGCAGATATTCCCCGTGCAATGTGCCAGCGAGTTTTTACCAATTTGAGGTTCAGATTCGAAGAATGTTTGCAGCGCGATGGTACACATCTGGATGATGTTATTTTTAAGAAATGAATTTCCCAGATGTAAATTTTTGTAGAAATAAAAATTTGTATGTGAATTGCAGTTCGTTTTTTTTTAACGATTTTTTCAAATTCGCAATTCTTTCTGGCCCACCCTGTATTACATTAACGCCATCTGTGCATCTATGATGGCATTCCTTCTGTGCTTTTAAAACAGTTTAGATGATTCATTTAATCAAACATTCACTGGATGGAGTTAGTCGATGAACTGTACTATTTTACTGACATTCGGTTGATATGTCATTCATTATTCGTTGCTGAAACATCATTTTTCAAACAAACGACAATTCAAAAGGTTTTCGGGACAAAAAGTTTTTATTTGGCGTCAATATTTTCATGTTGACAATAAATCTGGCAATACTAAATGTAAATATTGCCCTAAAATTTTAAAAACGTGCAGTAATACTACCAATTTAAAACAGCACATGGAAAGGAAACACTCTGGTATCATTAGTATTGAAAATAAAGAGGTAAGTACCTACAATTTGGATTTAATTACAATTATTAATTACAAAGAAACTGGACCACTTTCTAAACAAATACTGAGTTGTCAATGATTAGTTTTCTAATAAATAATTATAATAAGAACACTTTGCCATACTACAACATTTTCGTTGCTATGAATCAACCAAATGATAAATCAGGGCCATTCAGGACTATATTTAGTATATTTATAATTGCCCGAGCATTAAGATTTTTGACATGTCAAAGTTTTCATTTTGACATTTTTGACAGTTGTAGTTTAGGGTTGGGCGTATACAAATCGGAAGATATACTTACCGATTCAGATAACAAATCGATTTACGATGTAAACAGTGGCTAATCAAGTCAAAATTTAGTTTTATTTTGATTGGCTTATATTATACGAAATATTCTTTTAGTTTAGTGGCCATATGATAAAGGACATTCTTAATCAATTTAATTTTGTTTTCAGGATCATCCTGTCAAGTCGGGAAACAATTCGCAGGAAGAATCAATTGCAGACTTGATTTCAAAGCCATCGACATCTACACGTTCTGAAGACTCTGTGAATATGATACCGACTACTTCCGCATCTCAAATTGAAGATCCTGTAGGGTCTTCAACTCCTAAACGACAAAAAATAGGCATAGAAGCATCATTCTCAAAAATATTAGAATTTGGATCAGGGGGTTCAAAAAACAAACAGATTACAGACGCTATAGCAGAACTGATATACTCGGTAATATGATTTTATTAAGTAACTTGCTGTCTAATAATTAGAGAAACAAAACAATTATTTGTATATATTTTAATTAAATAAATAAATAAATTTGTTATTTGTGGCTGCACATAAACAAATTAAATGTTGTTACAGATTTCGGTTCATCATCATCCACAGAAATATGTATCAAGTCAGCACCTGCTGTTTTGATCGTTCAGAAAGGTTGGTAATAAACAAATAAAAATTGAATTTTCTGTTAATACCATAAGCTTGTATCCAGATTTTCACTTTTCTAGTCTATTTTACATATAGTTCTATATTTATTATTAATATTATAAATTATATAATTAAATATAATAAATAAAGAAACTCATGTACACATATATTTTTTATTACAGATATGTCTATTGGTTCAACAGTAGATGTGGCATCCACATCTGCAGAATTAAATTCAGGGTCCCTTCCTGGCCCTTCAGATCCAAAAGACATCAAAAATACATTAGTGCGAAAATCGAAGAAAGGTTGGTTACTAATATATTTAAATAAAAGTTACTGACGGACAGGTAGACAAATGCATAAAGGTGTAAATTTTGCCATTTGGCTGTTGAACACTAAAAAGTCCGCCACCAACTTCGAAAACCAAATTGATACTGCTCAACGCCCAGTCAGATAGATAGATTGAATATTCTATATTGTACACAATTAAAGTTAGCCACTTGTATAATATTCTTGTGCAAAACTATAACATCATTAGTAAAACAATAATTTATTTTGATTCCAGGTCTTACCAAACAAAGTAATCACCTAAAAGTGATTGGAAGGCTAAACCAGAGAGTATTAAAACTAACATTAAAATGTAAAACCCAAACAAAAAAAAATCACCTGGCTAAGAAGATATCGGAAGCTAAATCGTTTATTAAAATCATTGAAGAAATGCCAGATTCATTAAAAACATTCATGACAATGCAATTGAAATCCAAACACAAAGCAAAGGGAAGAAAATTTACCATTGTAGAAAAAAATATGGCAGCATCCGTCATGAAACAAAGTCAGAAGGGCTACAATTTTTTAAGAAAATTAATAGTTCTACCTTCAAAACGAACCCTTCAACGCTTTTTAAGTACCTTCAACATTAAGCCAGGGTTAAATAAAAAAGTTATAAAACATTTGAAGGACTGTGTAAAAAAACATCCCCTTGAAGAAAGACTGTACACACTTCTATTTGATGAAGTAGCATTGTCGCCTGGTCTTTATTTTGACAAAAAAGAAATTACTGGATTTGAAAACTTTGGGGACCAAAAAACTAAGAATATTGCCGATCATGCACTAGTTTTAATGATAAAAGGTATTAAATCTAAAACAAAACAGCCAATATTATTTACTTTTTGCAAAAGCACAACAAAGAAATATGATTTGAAAAAAATATTAATAACAACCATAAAACAATTAAGAAAAGCTGGGATTATTATCATAGCTACCATATGTGACCAAGCTACAACAAATTTTAGCACTATTAAAATGCTGAAAAAAGAGACAAGAGAAAAGTATTTGCGAGAAGATAAAGAATATGACTCAAATGCTTTCGAGGTTGACGATTTAAAAATATTCCCCTTATTTGATACACCTCATTTATTAAAGGGAGTACGAAATAATTTCATGACCAAAAATATTAAATATATACCTACAAGAAAACAAAGTAAAATTTGCAAAATGGGAACATTTAAAAATGTTGCTAAATGAAGATAGAGGAGAAGATGAAATTAGGATTTTAAATAAATTAACGACATATCATGTTGATCCAGACAAAATTCCAAAAATGAAAGTAAAGTATGCAGCCCAAGTTTTTAGTCAAAGAGTGTCTGCGGTAATGAGATTTCTAGCAAGTAAGTTGTACAACATTTTACTCAGAATAGTATAGCTTAAGTAACTGTGTCGATAGAATTAGCCTATTGTAAAAATAATAATTATTGAAAACACATTACAAAAACCACCCACGACTCCAAAAATTGTTAAATTTTATTATAGGTTAATCGTAGGTTAGGTTAGGTTTATTAATAGAGGTAGGTTACAGTATTATTTTTATCTTTTTAGTGCTTTTAAGGTTTTGTGAAGTCGGTTTTTTTTTTGCATTTTTTTTTATTTCTTAATTTTTAGTGCCATTTTTAATCTTTTGCCTCCCAGTAATGTTATTCCTAAAGATGTAAATAACTGTGGAGGTCTTTTATCAACAGTACAATTAGGTTTAGGGCCACGAGTCATGCTAAGGCGAAACATTTCTGTTTCCGAAGGGCTCGTAAATGGGGTTATGGGCATTGTGCTAAAATTTTAATGGCCAGCTTTACGAAGAGAGCAGATAGAAGATGGCGAATTACCTGAAGCTGTCATTATAAAATTTGATGACGACACTGTTGGCAATAGGTTAAAAGATTTGGATGGCGGTATTGCAATAACCCCAGTTACAGCTACGTTTCAGGCAATCAGAGGTTACGGCAATGTAGAGCGAAGGATGTTGCCTTTAATCTTAAGCTGGGCAGTCACAGTACACAAACTGCAGGGCACAACTCTGGATAGAACTGTGATTGACTTAGGAAAGAAAAACTTTGCCAAAGGGCAAGTAGGTATATGTAGCTCTAAGTCGTGTTAAAACCTTAGAAGGTATTGCATTGTGCGACTTAGAGGCTAATAAATGATTAAATAGGCCACATGATGAAAGAGCATTGGCAGAAATGGCAAGATTTCGTGAATTATCGTTAGTCACAAAATCAATAAGCTGACACCGTTTTATTTTCATCATTTCCGTCAAACGAAATCTACTGCCGCGAATCTCGCATTCAGCGAATTCCAGCTACATTCACTAGCTCATCTGCCTGCCACTTATTGAAAAGTTCCGTTGCATGTCTCGAAACCTAGCATCAGCTTTGCATTCTTAGAAACTTTCAGGTGTTGTTAGACCCTACTCCAATGTCCATGGTCTCCATCACCAGACCTGTAATGTCACTTGTAACCTATATGGGTGCAAAGTTAACATTAATATAAATGAATAAATTGTAGTGCTTTAAAATACTTTCAAAGATATTGATTTGAACGTGCTTGCCATCAATGGCTTCTATACTATTTGGAAAATTCCAAGTATTCCAAAACTCCTCTGCGATTTTTTGCCACTGTTCTTTTGTAGGGACAGGCATTGTTTCACTCATCAGCCGTTCAATTATTGCACTGCAAACCTCTTTCACTATCTTGTGTACAGTGCTTAGTTACTCTTAGTCTATAACTAAATGCTATAGAAACGAAGGAGTCCCCAGTAGCCAAAAATCTGCAAAGAAAAACATTATGATATTATGATTATGATATTTGTTTTCCTTGTTTCAGGAAATGAATGTAAAAAAGCATGGGCACTGTTGCGAGATGCCTTCAGACGTTCTCATAAAAAGAAAAAAGATACGAAAAGTGGACAGGCTAGTGTTCGTGAAAAAAAATGGAGGTACGAAGAAGAAATGTCTTTTTTGTTACCGTACATGAAAGAAAGGCAGACTAAATGTCCAATTCCACCTGTACCCGGTTTATGATTATGCACACGAGGAAGAGGTTGCTCAGTCACCTGAGGTTGAGCAACAAACGACTGACACATTTACACCTGAGCTTCGTCAACAAACAGTTGGTACATGGCCAACTACACCCTCCCCAGCTCAAACTCCAAAGCACCCTCAGCCAAAGCGCTCTAAACGAGGCCAAAAAGCAACTGATGAAACACCTAGTACTGTACTAAATGAAGTATATAATAGAGAGTAAAAATAATACTCCACCGCCGGACGACATTGAACAAGTTATGGCTGGAGTTAACTACCTTGCGATCTTTTCCGCCCGCCCAGAGAGAGGGCTATTGCAAAAGCAAAGATATTTAAAATAGCATCTGACATGGAAATAGACATACTGAGCTGGCCATCAACGAGTTCTACGGTATGCACGCCATCAAAATTTGATACTTATGAAGACAATACTCCTATGCCAGAAACAATACAAGTTTTTTACCAAGGTTTTCAGCCAGACCTTACTGACGAAAGGGTGTATCGGCGCTTAGAATAGTATTCCACTTTGTTTACACAATAATAAATAATTCTGTAATAAATCTTACCTGAGACATACTGCTAGTTTTTCTTTTGGTGACAAGGCTTCCTTAAAAACTGAATCTTGTTTGGTTATCAGCAATTCAATTTTGTTTAGTAAAATGTCAAACTGATACCGGCTCATACGAAAATATATGAAAAATATTTTTTCATCGTCAACAAGTTCATGAAAGAGTGTCCAGTATTCTCCTTCTAATTTTCTTTTCTTAAGCATAGGATGTACAGCCATGCGTTTTGCTCTTTTTTTAGTTTTATCTTCTTCTTCTAACAATAATGCAATTATGGACAATTTCATTTTTTCAATAACATGCTTTTTCTTCTAAAGCTATGCAGTAACTGCCAGTGAGAGCGGACGCCGATGACGGTGTCTGTCGGTATCCGGGTTGTCTGTCACGGCACGTGTCTACCACACTCAATGTCTGTAGATATAAATCGACCTTAAAGGTGAGTGTGAACATGAACTTAAGATTAGCCGGCTAAACTTAGGTTTATCTTCGAGAAGCAGCTAAAGTTCAATATCATGTTAGTTTGTATCGTGATATTCGATATTCGATAGCCGGCTAATGTGCACATATACCGAAACGAAAAAGCTAAACTTCCGAGATAGCCACCCTTACACCTTTAGCCGTAACAGTAACATAAAAAAGGTTATAGTGAGTCAATCTTAAAAGGTAGACATACTGTCGCAGACATTTTTTTAGATCATTTAAAGAGGAATAATTCTTTCATACATATTTTTGGGTTACTTGAACCGTGTACGCACACAACGGAAGCCTTCAAATGTGAATAATTTTCCCCGTTTTTGCAACATTTATTACTGCTGCTTCGCTCCTATCAGTCACAGCGTGATGTTATATAGCCTTAAACCTTCCTCGATAAATGGACTATCCAGCACAAGAATTTTTCCATTCGAAACAGTAGTTCCTGAAATAAGCGCGTTCAAACTAACTCTTCAGCGTTATAATAAGGTGAGTGAACCATGAAAGGCCACGCTCCTTAGAAGGACAACTGTTAAAAAATCGTAGTTATTGACATGTAAAGACATATTCCTTTTACATACACTAAGATCCATCAAACATAAGACCACAGACGCGGCGGCGAGTCGCTCGCGCCGCTATTGCGACAGTGCGATCTCACGCTTCGTAGACTTCGGTCGTCGACGTTCCAATTGTTATCCGCGCGCGCAGCAAAACGTACGTTTTTAGCTAAATAACCTAATGTTTAAGCGTTAGAGTGGCCTTTCATGGTTCACCCACCTTATTAGTGTAGATTGTAGTTAGTACCTAGATAATTTAGTTTTGGTAAGGTTCCTTATAGATCAGAGCCAGGGTGGGACAAGCGCTCCACCCTGCCCCACCATGGCTACGCCCATGCTCCCTTATAAAAGAAGATGCCTGCATCTGGAATTAAGAGTCTAGCAGCTAGACATAACCACAATCCAGCATATCTAGCTATACCGGCTCGCAACGTTTCGAGGACAATGTCCTGAGGCGTCACGATGCACAGTTTGGGAACTCTTGTTTTAAGGTATAAATTGTATCCAAATTTTGTACGATGATTATGATTTCAATTAATTATTCGTTTCATGCTTTTTGACTGATGCTCTATTAATCAACGTAATATTTGGGTTTGGGAGTAATGTTGATTTTGATTATAATGACGATAATTATTTTGGTATTGAGTGACCTATTGTAATATGAGGGACTTGAGTTTTTACCGCTGTATTTGTTTTAGTAAATATTGTTCTTTCAACGTTTACGATCATAATTTTCTGTTTTTAAAATCCTTATTAATGAAAAAAAATAAACAATGTAAACTTTTTATTTTATTGACTGTGTTAAAGTACCTCCTTGTAAGAAATCTACTAAAACCAGAAAACACAGTGTAAACATTTATTTTCAATTGTGCTTTTAGGTTTTACTCATTAACCTTAGTAGCAACAAGCAACTAACAATCTAAAGATATATGTAGGTATGGTTATATATACCTACACACAAAGAAACTAGCGCCATCTAGTGGAGAGGGCGGATAAATAAAAATGACTGATTTCTCAGTGGCTCATCTATTCCTCGTCTATATGTATTATCTATGGCTGGCATATTACTAGTATTCTTTTTAACCCCTCTTGCTGACCTAAATGCTTGTATAACGAGTAGGTTTACGTCTGTAGTGGCGGGTGGCCAGGAATTCAACCACGTGTTCGAAATCTGATGCCCTACCCATTTGGGAACATTATGTTCCTTAATGCTGATTTAAAAGTGACCTACAACAAATCAATGTTAGGTAGTCTACAATCAGCAATGAAAACAAAATCAACTAAAATCTAACCTAGGTTTCCAACAACGACTTTTAAAATACGAGAATTTCTCGAAGCAATGACGTCGAAAGTCAAATAATGTACAACAATGTATTCATCAACCACTGAACAGTTAACCAGTTCATGTTTATTTGTCTAGTGTATAGTATGGCAATAGATCCTGAAATTAGAAATTCAGTCGAGTGACTTGTTCTATTTAATATATTCATGCTATTAATACTCAAAGTATATAAGACACCGAAATATGAAATGAAATGAAATATATTTTATTTCGAGTAGACCTTTACAGGTACTTTCAAAACGTTAATGACGCTAGTTGCTCGGTTCCAAGGTGCCATTCCTATGGAGAAGAACCGGCAAGAAACTCCATAGGTTACTCTTTTAAAAATGGTTATATATATACAATTTAAATAATATTGAGTAAATAAATGCAGGGTCTTTCCTGGACTGGCCTTTTTAAGAAAGAACCAGATCTACCTGAGCAAGCCTGTGCCAACAGATGGCAAGCATGCCTCGAATAGCTCATGCAGCTCAACCATTTTTGAGGGAGCTGCACAACCCGACACACAACAATACCGCCAGTGACACCATAAAAATATGTGGGGCAACAACTTACTCAAATCGCCAGATTGCAAAAACTATATCATAGACTAAACGATGTAGGTACAGTTAATAAGAATCAAATTAAAAGAGTTAATAATAGACCTGCATACTATTTACACTTACAATACCCATGAACTTATATAATAATGAATTTAATAAATAATTATTGAATTTAATAAAGTGAATTAAATAAAATTGTAAACATAATATGCAAAAGCACAAAACATGTCAAAAAAAAAATATATTAAATACAATAATGTATACGCAAAAGCGCAAAACATGTCCACAATTTGTATATAAATATATTTACAACATGCAAACAAAACAAACGACAGATGTATAAGCGAGCAGCTCAATCCCAGGCGGCTTTATCATTCAAATAGTCGGATATCTTGTAATATCCTTTTTAACATAATTTTGATTTAATATGAGTTTTGAATTTTCTAATAGGTAATTTACGAATATCAACGGGGAGCTTATTGTAAAAGCGTATACATTGACCCATGAACGAGTTGCTAACTCTATGAAGACGAGTAGCATGAACAGTTAAATTATGTTTGTTCCTGGTATTAACAGAGTGAACATCAGACATTTTTACAAAATTCGATTCGTTCTTTTGAACATACATTAAATTTTCAAAAATATATTGTGAAGTTACAGTCAGAATGTTTATCTCTTTGAATATCTCTCGGAAAGAAACTCTTGGTAGCCCAGTCATATTAGGTAAAAAAAGGGGTCAACCTCGGAATGAAAGATAATAAGCTGCAAATTGGTATGAACCTTTGTTTTGTCATTCTAAATGTTGTCTCAAAAGTCACAATCGTTATCGTGTCCGCGTCTCAAGATATTCAAGGTCAAAGGTCACAAAAATCGGTTTTTCGCGAATATCTGGCTTCCTATCGGTTAAATGAGATTTGCATTTATTATAAAAGTTGTAGGCTATAAAATTCCCTACAACTTTTGTTTAAACTTTTTTTTCATACGACCAACCGTTTTGAAGGTAGAGCGCGAAGTGCACATCGTACAGTCATATACGGCCTAATGCAAGGTCAAGCGTGAGTTATGGTTATCAGTACGTTATAAAGTCAATTATTTACTTGGAAATTATAATTATTAAACAATGCCTATTATTTATGTACTAACTATTAATTATTTATATTTAATTAAAGTAAGTAACTTGATTATTTATATATAATTATTCATATTTAACTATTTAAGTATAAAATATTATTAATTCTGGATTATATATTTTAGTTTTATTTTAAGTTAACACGACATTATATATCTTTTCTTTAAAACGCGTAAATTTCTATACTTAAATAGTTAAATATGAATAATTATATATAAATAATCAAGTTACTTACTTTAATTAAATATAAATAATTAATAGTTAGTACATAAATAATAGGCATTGTTTAATAATTATAATTTCCAAGTAAATAATTGATGATAACCATAACTCACGCTTGACCTTGCATTAGGCCGTATATGACTGTACGATGTGCACTTCGCGCTCTACCTTCAAAACGGTTGGTCGTATGAAAAAAAAGTTTAAACAAAAGTTGTAGGGAATTTTATAGCCTACAACTTTTATAATAAATGCAAATCTCATTTAACCGATAGGAAGCCAGATATTCGCGAAAAACCGATTTTTGTGACCTTTGACCTTGAATATCTTGAGACGCGGACACGATAACGATTGTGACTTTTGAGACAACATTTAGAATGACAAAACAAAGGTTCATACCAATTTGCAGCTTATTATCTTTCATTCCGAGGTGAAAGCCCTAATATGACTGGGCTATGGGCCTAGATTATAAATAGCGCGGACAGCCCTTTTTTGTAAAATGAAAATAGTATTAATATCAGCACAGCTTCCCCATAGGAGAATGCCGTACGTCATAAGACTGTGAAAATAACTAAAATAAACTATTCTGGCTGTATCCACATCAGTTATCTGTCTGATTTTCTTTACAGCATAAGCGGCTGAACTGAGCCTTCCAGATAATTTGTTAATGTGTGGGCCCCACTGTAGTTTGGCATCAACAGTTATACCAAGAAAAACAGTTGATTCGACAGGGTCCAACTCTACTCCATTCAGTTGCACATTGGTACTTATTTGCCTTACATTAGGCGTTGAAAACTTAATCAATTTAGTTTTTGATGAGTTTAAAAGTAAATTATTGACATTAAACCAATGGACAACCCTAGAGAGCGCGTTATTAACTTCGTCAAAATTTTTAAGTCGGCGTTTTATTTTAAAAACCAAAGAAGTATCATCTGCAAACAGCAGAATCTTATGCAAACGGAAACAACATAATTCAAGGTATCAAGAACCACATCGAATCGATATCACGCACTGAGTCATTATTTAAGACAGCAGACAAGTAGGGAATACATCGAAGGTGGAAAGAATATAGCAGATTTGTTGAGGGATTACAAAAAAAAATGCGGAGAAGAAAGAACGGAAGCAGCTGAAGAACATACTTATAGAAAAATATTCACTCAAGGACTTGTGCGAGTTATGTCCAATTTATAAAAACTTAGTAGTAGTAGAGAAGAGAAAAAAGAAGACAAAAAAAGGTAAAAAAATACGTTTGTTGTATGTTGTTACGACTTGCAAGCTGTATTGCCACTTCCCATGTGCAAAAAAAACATCTGCATTTTACTACAAATCTAAACTGAACGTGTGCAACTTCACAATTTGTGAACTTGCCAGAGATTACTGCGAAAGTTATGTATGGAGTGAAATAGATGGGCTAAGAGGAGCCAATATAAAAAGCATTACACATAAATTTTTAATAACCGGGCATACTCAAAATGAAAATGACAATGTACACTCGGTCATCGAAAAAGAAGTTAAAAAGTTCCTAAAGTCATCACCGATCCTTGTACCTGAACAATTCACGACTCTTATACAAACAGCTAGAAAAAAAGGAAGACCATACAATGTCAAAGCAATGACTTATAGCGATTTTTATGATTAAAAAACCTTGGCTCGAGAATATGGTAGCAACTTTAATAAAAATGTGAATAGTGAAACAGTTCGACTATCTGACATTAAGATATTAAGGACGGAAAAACAACTTAATGGGGAGATTAATGTTTATTATAAAAACTCTTACGCTAAAACTGAGTTTAAGCAACTATGTCCAGAAAGATCATCACGCCGGCGCGGCGGCGACCTAATAGAAGTAGACAAAATTTCACATTACAAAATTTGTACAACTCCAGAATTGAATAGAGTAGCCGTAAAAATACTGATTTAAAATCTCTTGTTGATAGTAATTTAATTCCACGCGTTTAAGGCAAACTCTTTCTATAAGTATTGTTATAGACTGATTTACGGTTTTATAATTTATACATTAGTTAACGATAATGTAAGTACTTAATTCTTAGAAATTATATCAAATTATGGGTTGCAATGTCATATACGGGAACCAACAAGGTTGAACAAATGTATTGACAACATTCTAAGTAACATCTCAACAGCAGTGGGTAGGACTCATAATTTTGGGTCCGTGGGTTACGCCCCCGGTGTGTTTTGCCCCCGTGGTGGAAGCCCCCGATTTTAAATTAAGTTATAATAGTTGATTTCGCCGAAATAAAAATATTTTTTACTAGATACAGACGATGAAAAAAGTGTTTCGGAACCAAATACGTAGACAAACTTACTAAATAAGTATTCTAACTAACACAATATTGGATACTATAAACATGCTACAAGGATATTCACTTTATTACTATATTACAATTATTTACTTTAGATGCATTACTTTGTACTTTGTCTAAACGAGGCGCCCGTGCCCGGCCAAACTGGTTTTACACAATAGCCAGATCGAATTCTAAAAGAAAGAGATAGGTAGTCAAAGAAAGGGAAAGATAGTGTTGAAAACAATAGAGTCCAGGGTGACGGACAGTGAAAATAGCAAACATAGCGATGGGCACTATTTCTATCCCTTTCCCACATAGTTGCAATATGTTACTGATAAGAAAGTTTAGTCGGTCATGTTAACTCAAAATGGCAAGTCCAGGTCCTTCACGGGGTTTAGCACAAACCAATTACAAAATAATTTCAAATAAACTAGGTGGAAGAACGTTACTACATGTCGGATTTGCTTATAATCTTCATAGGAAAAATAATAAATCGAGTGTGTGGACATGCGTAAATAAAAGACATGGCAAGTGTAGTGGTTCTATAAAATTAAGTGAGGAAAGTGACAATGTACAAATCCAAAAGTGTCATAATGCTGAGTGTCAACCTAACTTAATGAAAAATGAAGTTAGAGTTGTTATGGAAAAATTAAAAAAGGAAGTGAAAACGAGTTTCTCGAGCTCTATACAACAAAAATTTGAAACAAAATTTGCCGAGTTAAAAAACACAGACACAGCCTTCGATGAATACATACCCAAATTCAATAATATCAAGCAACAGTTATACAACTCTCGAAAGAAAGCCTTAAATGTAGAAAAGACACAGTTTCGTAATCCAGCTGAAGTCATTATACCTGAGATTTTTCAAAAATATCTATTAGTTGATTACTGTGAGAACGACAACAGAATTATAGTATTCGTATCAGCACAGGCTTTAAAACACATCAAAAATATACAACACTACTTCGGGGATGGTACATTTGATTGTTGTCCAGGTCCATTTTACCAAATATTTACCATTCATGGAGATATGGGAAGTGATGCACAAGCAACAAATATTGTGCCTGTATTTTATGTGCTACTACTTAATAAAGAAAAAAGTACATATGAAGTCATGTTTAAAAAAATTAAAGAAGCTGTGCCGGACTTCAGCCCCATGAAATTCACTGTAGATTTTGAATTAGCTACAATGCTGGCAATAAAAGAGGTATTGCCAGCGGTCACAATACATGGCTGTAATGTTCACTTCCAAAGAGCCATTTACAGAAAAGCGAAGTCTTTAGGTTTATTGGCACACGAAGAAACAACATTGTATGTGAAACTGTGCACCTGTCTAGCATTTCTTCCTAAAGAAGATATAGAAGATGGTTGGCTTTCCGTAATGGAAAACAGGTAATTTTCATTTTCATTTTATTTTAAAGTTTTAACAGCTCATAGATTGTTTTTATAAGTACGCAAAAATAAAAATAATGCTTAGGTATATACGACATGTCATATATATCATAATTTTTGTTTTCAGTATTCCCGATGAAAAAGTCACCCAATTCAACGATTATTTCGTTGAACAATGGCTTGAGCCTCCGGGGATGATCTCAAAGTGGTGTTGCTATAAAGAACGACATAGAACCACAAATTTAGTGGAGGCCTGGAATCAACGGCTTCAGTGCTATCTGGGCCGAAAACCATCATTATTATCGTTTTTGGAATTTATAACAACTGATATTTCTACGTATAGCACAGGTCAAGTGAGGTAAAATGCTGATTACTTACATAACGCTTAATATATCAGTAATTCATTTTTTTTACTCTTAGTAAATAATCTTTATCTTATACTTTCAGATTACGAAGAAATGACAGTCCTATATGTAAAAGGAAAAAATCTTCAATAATCAATGACAAACTCATTGCTAAGCTGACAGACAAATATGAAAAGAAACAAATTACAATTATGGAGTTTTTGGAACAAATCCGTCCGTATGTGCAAGTCAAGCAAAAATAATCACCTACTTACTTAGCTTAAAAATAATGATTTTGCATGTTTATTGTTACATAATTACTACATTTTAATTTTATATCTATATCAATGTTGTAACCTCCATAGTCACTGCATATAAATGACTTAAATTACATAATTTAATTACAAAGTTCAAATCATCCTAATATTTTTACTATGTTTTTCTTCTTTTGTTACTTTTGTTATCTGTGATTTTAAATGTTAATTGTTTTTATTATATTTTAGTGTTTGAACATTCTGTTACCAATCTTCTAAATATTTAAGTAGATGCCTACCTATATACTTAGTACGTAAATAGTATATAAGTACTTAAAATAATCATTATTTTAAACTGTGATTTTTAATTTCGTATCTGTGATTTTGCATGTTATTGTTGCTTTATTTTAATGTTTGGTTTTATTTGTTATCAAAGTTGTATTTACGTAGATACCTATTATTATTTATTAGACATTTAATTTAATTTTTATTACATATTAAGTACCTACGTATTACCTATTATTACCCATTAGTACCTATTATTAGATAAGCAAACGTTTGTTACACCGTCATTGTTATTAAAGGTTTTTAATAATTTACTATGATTTTGCTTTTTTTAATGAACCATGACTTAGACATTTTTTATAATAGGTTACACTTTGCTATCTGACTGTACTTTTGATAAAAATATTTAACTAATAAATATTATAGTACTAAAACGAAATCGGGGGCTTCCACCACGGGGGCAAAACACACTGGGGGCGTAACCCACGGACCCATAATTTTTGTCTTTCGGATCACAACACAGCACAAACAATTCACTTTGAAATCCAACCAAAGGAAAATATCGTTAAGCACTACTTTACAACAACGTATGATCTCAGTAAAAGTAACTTAGTTAAGTTTGTTGAATGCATTAGTAGTATGACTTTTTCAGAAATACTTACTATGTCGGACACAAATGATGCTTTTAATGTGTTTCACAATGAACTGATATTATTCTTTAAACTTTGCTTTCCCTTAATTAAAATAAAGAATAGATTAAAAGCCGGTAGATTAACTTGTGTAACGAGGGGCCTAAAAGTGAGTTGTAGATTTAAACGAACCTTACGATATCAGTATTATTTAAATAAAAATAGCAAAAATAAAATTTCATATTTTAAATACTCAAAATTATTAAAAAAATGTATTACTGGCATTCAGAGTCTTTGTAACCGTAAGTTTATTGCTAATTCAAAAAACAAAGGCAAAGCCACATGGGACGTAGTTAAACGTCACATCGATAATGCAGATTATGGGGGTAGTAAATTTATCGATAACATTGTTGACAACGGCAATCTAGTTTCAACTGGATCTGATATAGCCAATTTATTTGACAATTTCTTTATAGATATAGTCCAAAATAAAACAGATGTTAACAATAAGTCTGAGCACTTTACATATACTTTGAAAAATAATTATAGTAGTATTTTTTTAAATCGCACGACTGCTAATGAAGTTTTCAATACAATACATTCATTAAAAAAACTCCAAGTCGGCAGGATATGACGATGTCAATTCTGACTTGCTGAAAAGTATTGCAATGTTTATATCTAAACCTCTGGCACATATAATCAATCTATCCCTTGAACAGGGATGTTTCCCAGATAAACTTAAATTGTCTATAATAAAACCTTTATATAAAAAAGGGGTAAAGCACGATATCAATAATTATAGACCTATTGCATTAACTCCTGTTCTATCTAAGGTCTTCGAAAAAATTATGTATAAAAGAATCTTAAACTTCTTAGATAAATATGAAATTTTGGCAAATGAACAATTTGGATTCAGGAAATGTAAATCTACACAATTAGCCACTTTCACTTTAATAAACCGTATTATCAATAATATTAATAACAAAATTCCTACATCCGCCTTACTATTAGATCTAAGCAAAGCATTTGATTTTGTCGATCATTCTCTGCTTATTTCAAAGCTAGAAAATTATGGAATCAGGGGTTCATCCTTGTCATGGTTTCAGTCATATTTGCAAAATAGAAAACAGCTCACTAGGATAACCAAATTTGACAAAAATTCAAACAGCGTAGTTGATTCCGATTCTGAATTGAGAATTAACTATTTTGGAGTGCCCCAGGGAAGCATCTTAGGGCCCCTATTATTTCTTATCTATGTCAATGACCTGCCACGCGCACTTACACATGACTGTGTCTTGTTCGCAGATGACACAACAATTATCTTAGATTGTAAAAATAGAAACACATATGAAGATGAAATAAATAAAACCGTAAACGATGTTATTAAATGGCTTAACGTTAATAAACTAAAAATAAATATAGAAAAAACTAAATTAATTAACTTTAAAACGTATAGAAGTAAACATACACATCTAAATATAGGTTATAAGGACACGCTAATACAACAGATACAGAGTGCAAAATTTTTAGGTATAACTCTAGACACACATTTCTCGTGGAAGGAACATATTAATAGTCTATGCATTAAAATTAATAAATTTGTCTTTGCACTTGGAAAGTAAAGGACGTAACATCGAGGCATACTTCTATGATGGTCTATCATGCTTATATCTGTTCCTTGATACGATATGGCATAGTTGTCTGGGGAAATTCTTCAGATATCATGAGGGTTTTTATAGCCCAGAAAAAATGCATTCGTGCAATATTTGGGATGAAATGGTCAGAATCCTGTAGACCTATTTTTAAATCAAAGGATCTTTTAACTGTTCCCAGTATTTATATTTACGAAGTGGCAAAATTTGTAAAATACCACAAATATCTGTTCGTTAGCAGCGACAATACACATAAACGCCAGATCACTCATCTGCCCTTAAAAATGCCAGTCCCTAAGTTAGAGCTTTACAGGAAAAGTTGTTCTTATATGGCGCCGCTAATATTTAACTGCTTACCCAAAGGGATTATCGACTTACCATATAAAAAAAATTGTTGTGCCTTACAAAAATGGTTGATTCAAGAGAGTTTTTATTCAACCAAAGATTTCCTTAATAAGAGCTCTTGCAGATATGGAGCTTATTAAAACTTTGTATCATTGTATTAATTGAGTCAATAATTTCCCCATAAATGTTCAATATAAAATTTAGTATGTAGTTATTAGTGCTAGCAAAATTCAATTCAATTATGTTTGTATACACGTACTAGGGTGAAATATGTCATGTTCTATAACCATTATTTAACAACTTGTGTACCATATTTCAAGCAAATAAATGATATCTTATCTTATCTATCTTATCTTATCAACTTGAAGATCTCATACCTACCAAATGTACCTAATGTAACAATAATGACTGATTATAGGTACTTACTACGATTTATATTTTGTTACGATACGATTATAAGTTCCTTATTACTTTTATTTAAGTATAGAGATTTTATTCATGTTAAGTATCTAAAACTTTATATTGTTCCTTTTATAAATCTATTAAACCTAAGTATAAAAAATCACTAGTTTAGAAACTAGCAACCTTATTTGTTTTTCAATTACATAATAATTGGTTCAATCACGATCCAAGCACCTATATTAACTAAATCAATCAGTAGGTGACCTATTTTAAGTTCGATTCGATATTTTACTTTAAAAATAAAACTGAAATACGTATTTATAAAAATAAGAATTCATTTAGGTACTTTTTAAATTGTAGTTTAAAAATATTAAGCGCAGCCTTTTCGGATTTAAGTCTGCTTCGATGTTCGTTTATCATATTTCCAGCCTTCGAAAATACACGTTCACTTGGAACAGACGTTGCCACGTTACAGAGCCTCCTTTCCATCAAGGTGAAAAAGCGAGGGTATATATTTTTGCGATCATTCCACCATTTCAAAGGGTTTTCGGTTAGTAAGTCATGGATCTCAGGAATAGCATCTGCTTCAGTAGTAGAGTTACATACATGGTCAGTCATAGCCTTCACGAAAATAATTATCTTTGAAATTTCGTTAGTTATTTCATAAAACATTTGTAAAATATGAATGGCATGCTGAATTATTATCCAATCATCGGCATTGATTGTATTTATTGCAGGATTTACAATTGCAAGAGTACTCATAACAGCGTCTTTTATTTCGTATATCCTTCGAAGCATGTCGTATACCGAGTTCCACCTCGTAGGACAATCTTGCTTCAACTTTATTTGTGGCATTTTCAGCTGGTTCTGCATTTCACGAAGCCATGCTAAAGCCGAGCTGCTTCGTTTAAAATATTCAACAATTGCCTTTACTTTATTTAACTGCTCGGTTAAACAGTTAACACTGTCCTGCACAACAAGATTTAAAGTATGGGCAAAACGTGGGAAGTGCCTCCAATTAGTTAATCTAACTGCAGCTACAATATTAGCCGCATTATCTGTTACAATAGCCCATACCTTATGTATTAAATCCCATTTGCCGACTTCTTCAATCATGAAAGCTGCAAGATTTTGGGCTGTATGTCGCTCATTGATTGGAAAACAACCGAGTAAATATGACTCCATCTCAGCATCTTTATTAATAAAATGCGCTGTAATAGCAACGTAACTCTGGTTGGTTACCGAGGTCCACCCATCGGCAGGGACTGAAAGCGGTTACGGTTAAAGGTATAGGTATAGATACCTACCTCAAAAATGTACCGGTACCGGTTTAAAATAAAGGTTGAACTATACCCATACCTTTATATATAAAGGTTGGGCTAAACAATTATTTAACCTTTACATGATTTCGAAAAGCATGCGAGACGGCGCGGTGCGCCGTATATCGCCGTATACGTACCTATCTACTGTTTGCTGCCGACTGTGTGCCGGGTAATACGTTTTTATTTTGTCGACCGCTGACTGTTCATCAACTAAGTACATAATAAATATTATACCTACTCACTAACTTAATTTTTAATAATAAAATGGGACGTAAACGTAGAAACGCAGTTTACGCATTTTTTTCATTTTCAAAGGATAATAATGCCTCTACTTGCCTAGTGATTGGATGTTCAGCTGTTATAAAAGTATCTACCTACTTTCTTCGTTTACCTATTATCAAATTATGATGGTTTTATAGTACTTAGGCTGTGCAGAAGCTGCGGTAGTACCTACAGTCAGCACATCGGTGGTGTGGTAACACAGGTAAGTACCGCTGACGCTGACGTGCGGCTGATTGTAGGTATTTACCTTCTTAATAACATATCTACTACTAATACACTATCAGGCAGATACCTACACATTGCACGGAAATTGTTTTTGCTCGTTGCGTGTGTTTGTGGGTTGCTCGACCAATACCTACCTAGATCACAGAACATAAGCACTTATTACATACATTACGCTATATTCCGAATAAATATCTGCCTAATAATATCTCGTCAGTGACTAAAAGTCGCGTACCTAGTCGAATATAAGTGCTATAATACTCTAATGACTGGGTACCTACTAGGTATCTACGTCACTACCTACATCTATTTTGTGTTGTGAACTTCAAAAGATAACTACAGACTAACTACCTACATACCTACTAAACCACAGAGTAGGTAGGTACAGCCTTGCTTATATAGGTCCTCTAAGTTAAGGTACCAATACCACGCAGGTACCTACGTAGTTAATTTCGATTTGGTACTGCCCGTACCATATCGAAATCAACTACGTACCTACGTGGTCACTATAAATTAATAGATTATCATGTTTATCAAGTGACTACCTAATATGCTTTTTGTCACGCTTAAAACCTTAAATTCAGATGGCATGTTGTTTTTATTTTCGTAACAAACAAAATCGATCATACAAACCTACTTACAAGCTTTATAATACAACAACAAAGGTGTCGACCTGTCGCCAATTATACTAATAAAATGAAAGTAAAGTCATAAATTTGAAGAAAATATAATTTCTTTTCAGGGCGAGCATGGGACGAATCTTATGTACCATTTATCGTCGAAACACCCAGATGAATTCAAAATAGTAACTGATCGAAATCGTCTAGCAAAAGACGAATCAAGTAAAGAGAACGTTTCAACTCTTGCAAATACTAGCACATATAGTTTGAACAACAGCCAACCTACTACTTCAACTACATCGACTACGAAGAAATATGCTTTTTTGAAAACCCAATGTGTCAATTTGGTAACAGTACACGGAAGACCTTTCTCCATAATTGATGATTTAGCCTTTAAAAATATTATGTCTATGACCGGCATTAGTCCAAGAGAAGCACAATCTTTAAATTCTCATTCCATCAAAATGTTTGTGTCGGAGGCAGCAGAAACCAAAAGATCTGAAATAGCTGCAGCTATAAAAGGGCGAATGATTTCCTTAAAAGCTGACAGTGCTACACGATTGGATAGATCATTTTTTGCAGTTAATGCTCAATACATACTGGATGGCAAAATAAATGTAAAAAATCTGGGCGTTACAGAGTTGCATGCCAGTAGCACTGCTGACTACCTAAAAGAAAAGCTATTTCATATAATAAGAAAATATAGCATTTTAGGACAGCAAATATATTCCATAACTACCGATAACGGATAAACGGAGCAAACATGATTAAGATGACCCAATTGTTAAATGACTGAGATTCCGACGAAGATGATACGGACACGGAGCCACTCGAAATATTACTTAATAATAATGAGTATGACGTCGACAACACCGAACCCGAGACACCTCGATACGGTGCGCTGCACATACATTGCAGCTTGCAGTCAATGACACGTTGCAGGAAGACGAATCCATATATATTATAGATGAAGCTCGCAGTGTTGTACGCAAACTTCGAACTCCTACGATGCGAAACATACTAAAAGCATAAAAAAAAAATAAGCCGCTTCTGGACGTGGCTACACGATGGCATTCAACGTTGGACATGTTAGAGCGTCTCGTAGATTTAAAGGAGTACTGTTCTCAAACACCAGGCGAAACCTTGTATGTGTCAACAACGACCTGGGATGCTTTAGATGACCTTATTACATAATTAAAACCGGCAAAAATACTGACTAAGGTACTACAGAGAGAACAACTCACGATTGGTGACTTCTATTACCATTGGTCCAAATGTTATTTGGAGACATCGCGCTTATTTTTACCTCTGGCCCAATTTATATGAAAATAAGAGAAACGCAGCTTATGCTTAGCCCAATATTTCGTCGGTTTAAAGGTAAAACTCATTAAATGCAAATAAATATTATAGATTTACAAGCAATTTTAAATATTTGTTGCAAAAAATGATTTAATTCTCATAGTTCTTATGTGCAATCCTATTGAGTTTAATTTTGTTTTTAGGTTATTGGGTTGCTGTTGTAATTGCTTTGTTTTTATAGATTAAGAGATTATAGTTTTTTAAATATTTAATAAAATATGTTTTAATGAGTTTTACCTCTTTTTAACTTTGTTTATATTCGTTAAATAATCAACTCTCATTCCCAAAATTAAATACCGTAAGTAAACGAAATCAGCATTTTTATTGTAATTTTGCTTTACACAAAACACAGACATAATCCATCATAGGAGATCAAACATAAAAGTAATTAACGTTAATATATTAATTGACTGTAACTTTTTAAAATCATCATTTTCATCTTCAAGTTCTAAAGTATCGTTTTGTCTTAGACTACCATTAGCCGGTAAGTTCTTATACCAGTCATGCAACTCGTCAGGGATAAGTCCACTTCGGCACAGTTTAAGAAGCTCATTTTTTTTCTGGATAGTGATAGGACAGAACGGCATTATACGCCTGTTTTAGTTCAACATTCTGTGTAATTCGGTTTCGACGGCTGCGCTGCTGGATATCAATTGTTTTATATTCGGAAGAGTGGTCATAACGATAGAAAATTGCATGGGGGTAGGCCTTCTCAAATTTGTAACCAATTAACTTTTTCGCCGTTTTCGTTTGTATTTTTGTTTTTAGTGTACACGCGGCCAACGCCTGTAAGTCCCACACATCTTTATATTTAAGCTCAACCACTTGATATGGGGCTTTATCTTCTTTATTTTTCTCGATTTGAACGGGCATCTTTGAATATATTAAGCCAATCGTTCATCATGAAACATGTCTTATTTTTCCGCGTATTTTCGATGCTGGAGTGCATTGAATCACACTCCATGTGGGTGTGGCCGGATTCTAAAAATTTCTGTTCAATAACTGTCAAATGCGTATTTTGCACCGCATACAAGAGAGCTGCAGCAACTTGCTGGTTTCTGTTTTGGCCACTACAGTTGTCCGAAAACATTGATAGATGTGTAACCTCTTCTTTTAATGTCTGGATGCAACAAACGCAGGAAGGTGAACGAAAGTAATTCAAACCGAAGAGCTGTTTCAAAGTGCTACTACCTTTCTAACAGTAAAGGGAGATTTAGAGTATGCGCAAATTTTTTCGAAAAAACTTTATGTATATCTAATGGGCCAATAAACACTGCTTTAGAGGGTAAGTCTCATCAGTAGTGATCATCGAGGAAAGAAGACTCCAGGTAACAAAACAAAAGATGAATAAGTGGCTTTAGTGAAAGAACACATTCAAAGTTTCCCTTGCATTGAAGCTCTACGTTAGACAATCTAGTCAAAAAAGTATCTTGATGCAAATTTGTCGATCTTAAAAATGTATGCACTATACCTACAAAGAATTATGTGCAGAAAAGCAAGTAGAAGCAGTGAGTGAACCGACATACAGGCGCATCTTCAGTACATCTTTCAATTTGTCTTTCCATAAGCCAAAGAAAGATCAGTGTCCTTCATGCAGTAAATACTTATCAGCAGAGATGTGAATTATTTGAAATACATATATTTCAAATGCAAATACAAAATGCAAAATACCCATTTTTATTTTATATTTGAAATACTTTTTTTCTAAGTGTATTTTGTATTTTATTTGAAATACTCTATATAAATATTTAGTATTTATAAAATACAAAATAGTTTCGTTGCATTTTTAATTCATTTTTACAATTTTTCATTCTTAAATCCATGATTTCCTTATTTATGAACGCACTGATCGTGATCGTAGTGTTGTCATTGTCATTTGTCAACTAGAACAATAATGCCAACATTGCGGCCCGTGCGAGCCAGAAAAAAAAAACATTGCGCGTCAGTCAACTGTCAAACCATCGTTAAACAAACTTGAGGTCAAAGGCGTGTTCGTGTGTTGATTATTAGTTTTGTTTGTGATTTTTCTCAGTTTTCTTCGCTTGCTGGATATAAATAATTAAAATGTAAGTAATACATCACTTTTATAAATAATTTGTAACTAAGCATCAAGTAGTTTAGTTAAGTACCTAGTTATTGTTATTTTTACTAGCCTAACCTAAAATATAATTTAACCGATATCGAACAACGTTAGTTGATAACAATATCGCATTATTCTATGTTATTGTTTAATTCATGGATTTTACGTGTTTATTGAAATAACACATTTATTTACTAACCCTTAATCTGCACGATAAGCTATTATTTATTATACACTAGCTTCTTTCTTACGACAGACGTTGTCCTGTCGTAAAAAAAGTTAATGTGGCCGTTGAGTTTACTCAATTTCTTTATTTTATCAAGCACCATTCTTAATTTTTACCGTACCTCGAAAGAAACTAAAAACGGAACCCTAGGATCACTTTGTTCGTCTGTCTGTCAGCCTGTGTATGTCTGTGCCAGCCGTTTACGCGTGATGATGCCGTGTCCAAGGGATTCATTTTTATATGTATATTGTAGGTACAGTACATAAGTAAGTGATGTATAACCTCTTATTTTTTCAGGGACAAGAACATTCCATTCATATTAAAACACTTCTTCAAAGACATTACAAATGATCCTGGAAGTGACGTAAATATATCTGGAACTTGCAAAAAGTGTTCGAAAACACTAAAAGGAAGTTTGAATTCTACATCCAACTTTTTGAACCATTTAAAAGTAAGTAAAGCTAAAAATTTTAATTGTATTTTATTTTGTTAAATAAATTATTTTGATTTCAAAACTGATTAGCTAATAAATAGGATTTTATGTAATATGAAATAATATAATCGCAGATATTCTATGCTTTAAACTATTAATTATACTTTTGCAGAGAAAAGGACATGCTGATATATTAGAAGAGTACGAGAAACTCAAAATACAACATAACAGGAAGAGGAAAAATGTTGGTGATACTGGTGAGGGATGCAGTTCATCTAAAACATTGAAACAATCCACTCTTCCAGCCATCTTACCAAAGTCAGTTAATTTCGACAAGTTACTTGTGAATTTTTTAGTGGAGACCATGTCACCTATATCAATTGTAGAAAATAAATCCTTTAAGGCTCTAATTGAAGGTGCACAGCAATTAAGTGTTCCACCGAAAATAATGTGCAGGCAAACATGTAATAAAAAAATTGCAGAACAATACACAGAATATATAGAAAATACAAAAGAACAATTGAGAAAGGTTGATTTTATATGCACCACAGCTGATATATGGTCATCATCTAAGAGAAGTTATCTAGGGGTAACTGCTCATTGGATTGATTGTGATAAATTTAATCGGAAAAGTGTAACTTTGGCTTGCAGAAGATTCAAGGGAACACATAGTTATGATAAAGTAGCTGAGCTGATTGCAGAGATTCATTCTGAATTTGATTTGAAACTGTCAAAAATAATAAAGACTATTACGGACAATGGATCAAATATGGTCAAAGCTTTTAGAATATATGGACAAGATTCAGATACAGGAATAAGTAAAGGAACTCTTATGCAGAATATTGATGTAATGCATGATAATATTGACGATGGAGATGATGATGATGATAATGTGTTAACCCTAAGACAATTTTCGGAGTCATTTGAAGAATTCGATGAGTTGCAACTGCCTAATCATGAAAGGTGTGCCACACACACATTACATTTAATAGCTTCACAAGATATGGATAAGGCTAGATCCCAAAGTAATTCATACAAAAAAATGTATGATACAGCTATGGCAAAATGTCGAGCAGTTTGGAATCTATGTTCGAGGTCCCCTAAAGCCTGTGAAATATATTTGGAATCAACTGGAAAATCCCCTACTTATCCATGTCCAACAAGATGGAATTCATACTATAATTGCATTCAAGATCTATTGGTAGTCAAGGGTACCCTAAATGAAACTTTTAAGAAACTAGGGTTGCCTATTTTTAAAGAAATTGAAATTCAATTTCTTCTTGAATATGTAAGCTGTTCAAAGCCTATTGCTGATGGCATCAGAAGTTTAGAAGGGGACAAAGATACTTACTATGGATGTCTTATACCAGAACTGATGAGAATGCAAAGAATTCTAAGCAGCTTGAAAATGGATAACCTTACATATTGTGATGTATTAATAGATGTTATTACAGAAAGTCTTAATAGGCGTTTTGAGAGATTTTATAAATTAGAAGAGCCAAAAGCAAAAGATGGCATAATAGCATCAGTATCTTATCCCTTTTCAAAATGAAATGGGTGCCAAAAGCCAACAGAGAATACATCAAAGAAGTATTTGTTTCAGAAGTGAGAAAGATAAAACAAGAAGACGAAAAGAGTTCCCAACATACTGACTCTTATAAAAAGAAGGAAAGGACAGAATCTTATTATATGTTTGTTGAGGACTCTGATTCTTCAGCAGCCAGTGATAATGTTAATACAACTACAATAGATCTGGAAACACTACAATATTTAAAAGATGAAGACAATACCTTAGAATCCTTGAACAGGTATCCTACTGTAAAAAAACTCTTCCTTAAATATAATACCTGCTTACCGAGTTCTGCCCCTGTAGAACGACTATTTTCATTTGGTGGAATGATTATGAGGCCCCATAGGCGGAACATGAAAGATGAACTCTTTGAACAAATACTAGTTTTAAAATCAGTTCAATAAATAAAAGTGGTTTTCCTTAACAATGTATTTTATTTTCAAAACCTATTTTAAAAATACGTATTTTGCATTTTGTATTTAAATACTTTGATTCAAAACTATTTTGTATTTCTATTTGAAATAGTGCTAGCAACTATGCATTTGCATTTTGTATTTAAATACTTTTACTAAACTATTTTTCACATCTCTGCTTATCAGCAGATGCAAACCAAAAAAATGAGATGGAGCTTGAATATTCAATGCACATTATAAGGAAAAATGAATGTAATGAAGCCAAAGATACAGACAAACAGATCTTTGAGAGACCCTTCATTTCAAACAGTTACCTTTGATTTTTTTTGAGTGTTTTACAGTTACCATTCTCTTCCGTCTCACAGTTTTACTATAGTAGAAAGCTATGCGTCTATAATCTGACATTTTACGAAGGAAATGGTAACAATGCCTATTGCTATGTGTGGAACGAAAAAAATGGATTCTCTCACTCCCACTCGGATCGTCGGTCGCGCGTCGAGTTGCGCGACTTGCGAGTGCAAGTCGCGCAACCATTCCACTCGCGAACACAAAAATCCGGTCCGAGAGCCCTGTGTCCCTTTCTAAAGTGTTGCCAGGAGGAATACTCCCAAATTTAGTAGGAATGGTAGGAAAAATAATATTGTCATGTCTTATTAAAAGAACATTAATTTTCGTTGTGATATATTTCTAATATTTTTCAATTATCTGTTAGAATGAAAACCTTTTTTTAGCAATAATTTGGACACTGTATTGAAATGTAATTATTAAAGAAAAGATTATTAGTAGAATATTATATAAGTTAGACTGGCAGCCCGTCAGCCATATTAATTTGTTGTAATTATGGTGATCAACTTGGTGATATTTAGTTTAACCGCAATTCGACGTTAAAACAATCAATTTCTTTATTCGGACGTAATAAAGATAGTTAAAAAGTGTGCGATTCAAGGTTGCACAAGCGAATCCTATGCAGGATGCGGTGTTTCTATCTTCAAGTAAGTATATTTCAATTCTTGAAGAAGGGTGCCCATAATTAACGAAATTATAAGATTATTTACACAATGCAGCATATAAATAGGAGGTAGTCTTCAACGTAAGCATAATTACGCATGTCTGTTATAGATATTTTATGTTTATACTAGGCTGATTTTAACATTTATTTTAGTAGGTAATGTGTGTTGAGACTGTTCCGTAGTACACGCCACTTATATAACTTTATAAGGAATGGTGTACCGAATACTTAATAGACGTGATCATGAAATTTCACATTTCCCGAGGAACATTGTAGGGAAATGGCAAAAAAGTTTCAACTTCCCATATTAATCGCCGATTTAGGTGTGTCATTTCGTATATGTTAAATAAATTTAAAAAATATAATTTCAGACTGCCTGGAGAAGAATCAGGGAGAAAAAAATGGCTTGATGCCATTCAAAGTCATTCAAATATCAAAAAATATTCCGTTATTTGCAGACTTCACTTCAGGACCCAGGATATAATAAAACATAGTTCAGTTTCAAAACTGACATCCGATGCTGTTCCAACTATTTTTTCTCAAAACCTAAAGAATCTCCTAAAGAATAGTAAACAAATAGTACTGCAAATAAAACTGATTTCTGGTAGCGTAACTTGATTTATGGATTTATGTTTATTGATGCTGTCGTTTATTATCTATCTGGATTTACGGATTTTAGATGGTTTTTTCTAATTTGCCCTCAATGCTACATTTTTCATAGTACCAACATAAATAAAAGGCCTTGTTAATTTGCAGATTGTTCCACCAGAAAAAAAGATAGCTATTCTAAGTAATATGATAGTTCAAGCTGCCCCAGTAACAAGTGAAGCAGAAGTGTCTATTGAGAAGCCTGCGAATATTTCAGTCACTCTTGAGCATAAGTTAGAAATCAGCCCTATGCCTAGCACCTCCAAAGAACCTCCTACGAAAAAAATTCGCTATGAATGTGAAGTAATTGAATGTTTGAAACGAGAAGTGAAAGTTCTGAAGCAGCGCGTAAAAAAAAGAGACTTAAGAATCGAGAGCCTTAAATCTTTATTAAATGTGATTAAAAAAAAGATTTAAATTATGTTATTAATAACAAAAAAGTAATAAAAATGTGTAGTGAAGAATTTAAATCTTTTGCTCTAATTTTGCACTTCTACAGCTCAAAAGCGTATCTTTTTTTAAGAAAACATGTGTGTCTCCCTCATCCAGCTACATTGAGAAGACTTTTAGCTACACGTGACTGTAGTGTTGGTTTCATACAGGAAGTTATCATGTACTTAAAAGAAACTGCAGCCAAGGACGCCTCTCTTAAAAATGTAGCCCTTCTTTTTGATTCTATGGCGATGAGAACAGAACTAAGATACGATAAAAAAACCGATAAATATTGGGGCTATGTAGATTATGGAGGAATTCAAACAAATGACTCTGAAACCTTAGCTTCTGAGGCTCTTGTTTTCATGATTGTATCTTACACAAAAAGATTTAAATGTCCAATAGCTTACTTTTTTATTAACAAAATGGCAGCTGAGCTTCAATCGCAGTTAATATTAACAGCTATTAGGATGTTAACAGAAGCAAATATTACAGTAAGATCCTTAACGTGTGATGGTACTTGTGTTAATGTCAAAACTTATGAGATTTTGGGTTGCAAGTTCACATTACCTGAAATGACGACAAGTTTCAAGCACCCAACAAAAGACTGACAAATCCACTGCATAGTAGATCCTCCGCATATGCTCAAGCTATATATAATACAAGAAGAGGAAGGGCTCAAATTAGCGAACAAACTTACTAGTAATCACGTTGGTTTTTCTGGTAAAAAGATGGATGTTAAATTAGCAGCACAAGTGTTGAGCAATTCAGTTGCCGATGCAATTGAATTCTTAGCAAAAAGTGGCGATAAGCGTTTTGAAGGAAGCGAAGCTACTGTCGAGTACATTCGAGTTTTGGATAGAATATTTGATATATTCAACTCAAAAAATCTCTTAGGCTTTAAGTCACCATTACGTTTGCAAAACACTGAAATTTGGATGAATGCGCTCACTGAAACTAGAAACTATTTGATGAATTTAAAAATCAATGACACAAATATCCTTGAACACCGACGTAAAACTCCTGCTCTCGGATTTATTATTGATACATTTAGCTTTGCAAACTTGTGTCTTGATTTACTAAAAGATATATATGAAATGAAGTACTTTTAAACATATAAGTGTTCGCAGGATAATCTTGAAATATTTTTTTCTTGCGTTAGAAGGTGTGGTGCCTTAAACGACAACCCGAATTCGCTACAATTTCGGTACACGTTGCGAAAACTATTTCGCAATAGCGTGGAACCCAGGGTTAACGCAAATTGTGGCACTGAGGATGATTTTGAAATGACTCCAGTTTTGAAATTCAGACATCCCAAACGAGCAATTATAGAAAATGCCGAAGCTAGCGAAGACCAACTACTCGATTTACTGTTTTATGTAGACAACGAAGAATTTTCATATTACAAAAACAATATACTTTACTACATGGCTGGATGCTGTGCAAAAAAAATATCCGAAAAATTAAGTTGCAAACATTGTCTTGCTGCCTTGTTTATTAATAAGGAACATGATAATCATGACTATGATCACTCTATTGATGTGTGCAAATTTTCATCCTTCACGTCATTCATAGACAGAGGGAAATTAAAATATGTTTCTAAATTTGTTTTTCAAATCATTCTGTACACAGAAAAAATATTCAAATTTCATAGCTCGGAGTCATTAAAAAAGGTAAGTAAAAATTATATTTGTATTTTTGATTTATTATGCCATAGCCTCTTTTGCGCTGCTGAATAATTACCTAATTAAAAGTTATTATTTCTTTACTTACATAAATTTGTATTTTATACGGTGACAGTAAGACGAAAATGGATGTTCCTTAAAGTAAAAAAGGAAGCTATGTTCAAAGTTATAGGAAAGAATGGGAGGACGATCCAAAGCTCAAAAAGTGGCATAGGCCTGTTCTTGGAAAAAGCTCAAAAGCAATGTGTTCCTTTTGTAAAACAGAATTTAATGCAAGAATATTTGAAATTAAACGGCATTCGGAATCAAAAAAACATATCGATAAACTGAAACCATTTTCCTCGGGCCAGGCTACACTAATTGTTGAAAAAGTTGATACCGACGCAAACCCCGACATATATCGTGCAGAGGGTCTATTATCAATGTTCGTTGCAGAACACACAGCTGTCATGCGATCGACCACCTTAGCCAAGTGTGTGCAAAAGCTTACGCAGACTCAAAAGCCGCCTGTAATATGAAACTCCTTCGTACAAAATGTGGTATATTCATATATTTATTTTTGAAAAATCTAAAGATGGTAATTTTTAGATTCTTTTTATTTTTTATCCATTCGTTAAATATCTTCATTTTTTGATTTTTTTGAAAATTTTATCACGCATACCAAGTTCAAAAATGATGATAAATACAAAAAAAATCTCTTTTATTTCTGAAAAATCTAAGATATACTTACATGATAATGACTATAAATTGAATTATTTCTTAATTTTCAGAGATAGCCCGAAGAATGCACTCAAACTGCAGACATTTTGTTATTCTTCGACAAATTATTTGATAGTTTAAATTGTGGGAGTTATGAAGTTGTGCCAGGAAAACCCCTTAAATCTGCTGTCAAAGGCGGCTCATCATGAGCTGTGAAGTGCCAGTTTGCCTTTAAAATCAATGAAATTTGATAGCCTAAGCAATGTGCCATCATTGAAAGGTTGGGTAAAAACTATTGAAAATTGGTCAAATTCCTTCACGAAAAAGGTATGAAAGCCATATTGTTGTGCAGATTAAATCAAGATGCCCTCGAAAATTTTTTTGGAGCCATAAGGGCCCTTATTATATATTTGGATATGCAAATATCAAGCCAAATTGCTCGTCCTTTGATGCCTCATATAAAACATTATTACTCAACAATTTAACATCTAAACACTCTGTAGGTACAAATTGCGAGGCTGACAGTGACTTTTGTTTAGATTCCTTGAATTTTTTTTTACCAGATTACGTGCAATTTAGCAACGAGGGCAACATTGTCATAGACTATGAGCACATGTACATAGAGCTCATAGATACAACGTCAATGATAAATAATAAAGATAAAGGCAATATAGAGTGGTTAGCACGCCAAGCCAAAAGCAAAGTATACAAAAAAGGTAAAACATGCCTCAAATTCATGGAAACTGGTTATACCGAAGATTTCCATGGATTAATAAAAATAAAAGAATATGACGGTAAAAGATGGCTGTGCTACCCTACTAGGTGTTTGTTTGACTTCTTTGCACAAGTAGAAAACATAACTTATAACATTGTAAAATCAACACCTTTTAAAAAATAATAGGTATACATAGTTGAATACATAAAATTGGTGGTAACTTAATATGGAGGTAAAGGGGCATGCCAAGTCGCCATAGTAACTTAGGCCCAGTGTGCACACATATAAGAATTCATGATTATAATAGGGGGTAATTCAAATAACTAATTAGTAAAACGAATTGATTGCAAAAAAACTTGGCATTTTAAAGTTATTTAAGATTCTTACATTTCATTAGTACCGGTTATGTTAAATATCACTTATTATATTATTTTAATTTATTAATTAGCATAATTGACTGGAAATCAAATAATATAACACACATTGTAGTTTTAATCTTCATACACCACTAAAACATCATCCAAATCATCTTCCGGGTTCGTCGGTCGAAGCATCTAATATCAAATCCAAGTTGTCGCCAATGTTGTCATGAGTAGCTGGAGCCGCTGGAGCAGAATCCATAATCAAGCCGAAGTCGTCAGGTATATGAGAATCGTCGGAGTCAGTAGTATTCATGAGCAAAATTAGTCAATTAAATCCGCAAAAAATAAACACACACAAGCCGCCGCAATTTAACAAACAAGCAATGATTTTGACAATTACGTTTTCCGGCAGCTGACAAGTTAGACTTGGTGTTGCCATAAAAAGAAAAAAAAAACGATATATGGATCAATCAAATCAAAAAAGGTTTTTTTATTGAACGTTAGTAATCTTAAAAAATATAAATAATAATAATTACAAAAAGGGATTTCTATGATTTATAATGTTTAATTTATGTTTGCTTGGAAGAAAATGAACGGTGAAGAAAATGATCACTGATTATTCCAATTACCTGCCAAAATTTTTTTGCAAAGGTTAAATTTTTTTCAAGTTATATTAGTTTAGTCGTTTTAATTTTTTATATTTTCAAAAAAATGTTGCGGACTTGCACAGACTAATGAATATGTGGATGACGTGGGAAAAATATAAACATATTTTTTTAGGGAAACCAATACCATGTGCATCTCTGGGCCTAAAATTGGCATTCCTCTTTTGTAACGTACGAGACACATAAAAAGAATCTAATAGATTATGTGATTAATAAAAGCATACATTTTTTTTATACTTTTGAGGCAAAGCAGTCAGCCACCTTCTCACTGGCAAGACTTTGGACTTTAGAGTATGATGAAGATGACCAATTTAAAAAAAAAGCCCGTGATCATTATAAAACCAACAGAAGTCGGAAACGACTAAGGCAAACTGGCATTGAAATTAATGTATAGTTTTCATAAGAATTTTTTTTACCCAATAAATTTGAACATCCCCAATTGGTATTTATTTTATTATCCTCGAAACAACCAGTTTAGTGTAATAACAAACTGACTCTACTGAGTATAATAATGTAGAATAATTAACAATTTTGCTGTAGGAAAACTAAACCCTAAAAAAAAACATTTTTTGTGTCTATCTTTCCTACAACAAAATTTTTAACCATTCTACATTATTCTACTCGGTGCATTACATACGTACTAGGTAGGTATATTGACAGATGAATAGAATATGTCCTGGTGACTAGATGGCGCTGCCTACGAAATTTTTAAGTTGCCAGTCTATCTCTAGTATTATAATAGTGGTCTATGGATTAGAACATAGGATTCTTACTTATAGAGCACCTCTCTTGTTACTTTTACGACTGCAACAAAAACATTACCTGTGCTCATAATCAGGTTTCCTGAGATAATGACATACCTAGCCCAATTTTTAACAAAACTACTAGTCCACTAAATAAATCAGCACAGTTAGGTCTACTACATCGTCATTTTTATTCAATACAAACAAATAAAAAGGCACACGCATTGGACTACATAAACCATCGCTGTTTGTTAAACATTTAAGTATCAACTCTATAAACCAGTTCTCATCTGGGATACATTTAAAATTTTGCCATCATCTAACATAATGAACATAAACAGGTACACCTAATCCATTGAAGCCACCAAAACTACTCACTCTACTCTGAGTAGAATACGGAATGTCGACGCACAAAATATCGATAAATGCTAATACGATGCTACAAAATTGCGATGCACGTTACGGCGAAAGACTGTCTCTGCGAAGCCACTACACTTCGATGCACGTTACCGCGATGGATCTTCACTGCAATTATACTTGACTACGAAGCACATTACCGCGAAAGATTTTCACTGCGAAATTATTGGGGAAAAATTAGTTTTAGCATTTTTAAGCTATTGCATAGCTTTTATATTGAGGCGGTTAGGTTTATTTCGTTACGGAATTTCCTAATTCCTATAATGTTGAAAAACCGATGGAACAAGTATATGGATTAGGTAAATATTTGAAGATGAAAAAGTTAACATCTATAACAGAAAGAATAAACTGATATTATTATTATTTTGTGTTTTAGATCACAGTGGACCATCCACATCTGGATTGAATTTTGTTACTCCCTTAAAATGTAAACGGAAGCGTGTAATAGGTAAATTAAATTGGTTATCTACAAGATGAAGACACTTGTATAACGAGTATAGAAGTGCCAAAAAGCAGCTGGACTTAGCAACTCGGGCAAAGAAAGCCATGAAAATGTCTAAGGAAAAGTATTTTGAAAAATTGACAGCAAAGATGAATCCATTAGCAAAAAAGCTTTTTTGGTTACAAATAAAGTACCAAACATCAATTGGGTAGAAGGTATACTGATCATGAAAAATTAATTGCACTGTTAATCATGAAGCAAAGACCAAAAAGTAACCGCTTTTTGCAAAAAAAAATCATACGTCCTTCAAAAGACACATTAAATAAATTTATTAGAAATCTAAATATTGAACCAGGAATAAATCCTCAAATTTTCTCATCCATCAAAAAAGAGGTAGATCTTTATTCAATTCTTTGTAATTTTTTGAAATAGTATATTTAGTATCTGATTTATTTTTATATTTCTTTAATAATTTTCAGGTGGAACATTGGCAGGAAAATAAAAAGTACTGCTCTGTAATATTTGACGAGGTAGCGCTAGAGCCGGGACTGTCATAAGACAAATTTAAGGACCGCATTATTGGGTTTGTTGAACTAGACAGTAAAACAAGAAGATTTGCTGATTATGCCCTAGTGTTTATGATTAGAGGAGCTTTGTTCAAGTGGCAACAGCCGATATGTTTTTATTTTTGTGAGGGTGCAACTTCAGCTGTAATGTTGAAAAATATTATAAAGAAAGTTACAGCTGAAATGATTGGCACAGGATTAATTCCCGTGGCCTTCGTGTCTGATCAAGGGACAGCATTTAGATCGGCCTTTAATATGTTGCTAGAGGAAACTTGAAGACAACAATTACTTTCCGATGACAAAATTGGTAATTTTATATTATCTTCTTAATTATTTACATTTATAATATCAGTAAGAAGTAAGATTCTAGTGAACTACTACTGTTTCCTTTTTTTATCATTGTTTACATCAGTCTCAGCACTTCAGTTATCGTAAAAATAAAGCGAAGTGGGGCTATTTGATATATATGTGAAGCTAACTGGAAATTCAGTTAAGGTAATTTTACTTTCATGCTTTATTACCGCAAAATAATAAGAATTAACCTCCGATCTTATAAACATTAAAATGCCATGATGTATATCTGCATATTTTTCTCAGTATAAAACTCTTTATTGTACACCAAATAGGTCCAGTTAGCCCTGTGGCTATCAAATAACCCCATTTTTCTGTATGAATCAATGAAAAAAAAAATTTGCATGCTAGGGAATCTACTCATTGCCAATAGAGAAGAGGCCTTTGCCCTGATGTACGATAATACAGGCTGGTTTTATTCAATTCAGTATTTATTTAATAATATTATGGATAATCTGATGACCATTTTCCTTTTTTATTACAGATGAAACAATAAAAATTTTGGATCATAACATAAGTGTTAAATATGATCCTCCGCATCTCATAAAGGGATTGCGAAATAACTTTTTAAATAAAAATATAATATTTGAAGGGAAGCTCTGCAACTGGAGTGATATTGTGGATGCATGATGCATGGATCACAGATTGCAATCACGCCCAATCCCGCATATTACACAAATTAAATGATGAGATTCCTGAGAAAATAAAAAAATGAAGGTATGGTATATATTTTATTGGACCACTCATATAAACTTTAATTTCACATACACACTGCTCTTGGTTATATTGATATTTTTGTTTTACATAAATATGTTATTTTACGATAAGTTATTTTACAGTAATTGATATTTTTTTTCTAATGTACAGGTAAAAAATTGCACAAGAGTATTCAGCCAGACAGTGTCAGCCGCACTGGCATATACAGTTGAATTTTGTAAGTTTCAGTGTTTTATAATTTGTAGTAGTAAATATTCTTTATCGTGCTTTGTTATGTAGAAATCAACAACACAAACCAACCAGTTTAAGGGCACGGTCAAATCGAGAGCTATTAACTAGTTACTAGTAGCTATTTAATGCCCGGTTCCTATATTTGAAAAACGATCCGTTTTAGTTACGAATAGTAGTTTAAAATACCAAGCGTAAGCTAAAATCGTTCCTATAAAAAACGTCTCGTCAGGCAACTTACCGACGGCTTGCTACTGACGGATGGGAGGGTCACTGTTAACGGACGGTAAGCGTATTGTATGGAGATGACAGTTTATGGCGTTCCTATAAATATTTTTAACCGTCAGTAGGCTGTCAAGAATACCATTCGTTGGCCTTTTGGTTACCCGCCGATTTCGGCCGGTTGATTTCTTTCTCATTCATTGTTTTCGCTTTAATTCCGAAATGTCGAGTTCAGATAGTGATAGAGAAGTGTTTAATATTATATCAAATTATAATGAGACTGATTCAGCAGAAGATAGGCGTGAAAGAGTATATAAAGAAAGAGTGTATTTTTTTGCGACGCTGGATTATTACGAATTTCAAGTGAGATTTCGACTCGATAAATAATCTGTTGAACAATTTACTTCTTGAAATTTATCCAGCCATACGAATAAAAGAAGCCAGGTTAGTTTAATGGAGGCATTTATAATGGACCGCTAACGTCTAACCTTATTACTTAACTTACTGTTGTCATTTCAGGAATCATGGGATATCTCCACTACATCAATCACTATTGACGCTAAGGTTCTATGCTTTAGGCACAATGTTGATATCAGTGGCAGACTTTGTGGGTGTGTCAAAAACATCAGCTTGTCGTATTGTGCGTGATATCAGTTTTGCTATTGCTAAACTGTATAACAAATATATTAAAGCGACCGAACAAATGTATTATTTTATATTATAATTATTATAGAATACCTACCTATATAAATTTATTTCCTACTTCCTTTATTTTTACTCCACAGATTTTACTCAATTTTACACTATTTGCTGTCAGTCATCAAAAACGCGTTTTGTTACTTTCGATACAAATTACAAATGAATGATATTTTTTTATGAAAGTAAATATTTAACATGAACAATTATAAAATATCAATGATTAATATCTACAAAACACAAAACGTCAAATAATAAAAAAAGTACATAATTTTTTACTGTAAACAAAAATAAGCTTCTTTGTATTAACAAAACACAGAACGACGCCAGGGAGGGCTTCGGTAACAAACAAACGGATGACGGCTCGTAGCTCGTATATGATGCAAAAAATATAGGAACGCCAATTACGGATCGTTGATGGTAACAAGAAAACGGATGGTATGTTTTACGTATGACGAGTCGTTTGTTATAGGAACCGGGCATAAGAGTTCAAGAAGATTAAACTACAGTTTGATTTAAGAGAGAGTGAAATGGCAATTTAATAGTTCACTTGTTTTCGGTTCACACTGAACTACTGAGATTGTAGCTCAGTTAATTCGATTAGTGTAATATCTTCTTGCTCGCAGACTGACATCTATAGATATATGTAGCTTCGAAACTAGTAATCTACTGTTACTTGTTTGGTACTGTACTTTGTACTGAAGCGTTACTAGCTCAAGGTGTGTTCCCCAATCGCTAGATACTAGCGCACTGTCTTCTTGTTATTAGCACACCAGTGAGTATGACCGCTATTCGCTAACAGTATACTAGGACACTGTCTACCAGTTGATAGCTTGCCAATGTGACCGCGCTCTGATTCCGTTCTATAAGTATATAACAATCAGCAAACAGTGAAGTATGCCAAATTGTACGAGTGGCACTTAAATTTTCATTATTTGCGTGTGTGCCTTTGTTGCTGACCATGTCGCCGCTATAAGCCTCTCTTTGTATTGGTACCGATTTTCAACTCTATTTAGTTGAAACACTTGTGTGTACTCAGAGCTAATAAAGTTCTTTGACAAACTTTTTGATTCCTGTAACGGTTCAGCATCAATCAGCAAGAAAAGAGGGAAACCATTAAGGGCTGCTGTTCAATCATCCAGTGAACATGAAAATTTTTGGGAAGGAGCTATAAAACAATTGGAAAATATGAAATTTGTCAATGAAAGCAACAAGAATAGTGTTGTCCCCTCTCAAAAAGGATTTTTTTAAATCAAAGGGATGCAAATTTATGCGTCCGCGATATTTCAATTCTGATCCAATTGAAAATTTCTTTGGACAGGTGCGGGCGTATAATTTTCGGAATAATGACCCCAGCTGCCAAGCGTTTAAACAAATATTTCGCTCACTGTTAATAACACGGTTCATTCATTTTCACTCAGAAAATTTTAATTGTGAAGACGCACCAGCTGCTCAGATACTAACTGTAAAAAAAAATATTATTACCATGTGCGATAGAAAGCAGTGATGAAGCCCCCAAGTCGTCCTTCAGTAACAGAATTTTTGAATCTGCTGGCCTTGAAGATATTCAGGCAGAAGCTCGTAGAGAGCGACTAAATGTACACTCAAGAGCGTATACTGTGGGATGGGTGATAAGAAAATGTTTTAAAAAATCAAATGCCCTGAATGTACAAAAAATATGTGCCAAAAAGAAATCTCCTCTATGCATAAATGGGTGTCTCATCGGGAGAATAAGGGATTCAAAAAAACTCAAAAGCTCACCTATCCCTCAGAAAACGCCGTGAGAAGCTTTGGAAACATTGTAAAGGAAGTGAACGAATATTTGGAATCAACACCACATGAGGAGTTGATAACTCTAAATATAATTAACAACATAAAGGCCAAATATTCGTTCGACTTCCTCACATGCAAAGAGCATAAAAGCATTCTGCTTGAATATTTTCTGGCAATTGCAGTAAAGCTATGTGTTATTAATTGGTGCAGCGTCATAAATAAAACTTTGAGAGGTGTCGACATACTAAGACTTGCAAATCGAACGCTACCAACTAGTACAAAATATGGCATATGTAAAGTATCAAAAGAATTTAAAGAACAAAAGATTTAATAAATAATGTGAAATTATAATGTCTTGTTTTTTTTTTCATAAATAAAATTTCCTGATATATTTGGTATTAAAAATTCCGAGCCCCGTATGCATTACGGCAGAAATCTCAAGATTCATTGACACGTATTTCATGAGAAACCCGCCATCATTAAAAAAAAAGATATGTCAAACTCTAGTTTTGCGCTCCACTATTGGCTAAAAACAATGTTCGAAGTATCTCCTTACGTCCCTTAGCTTACAACACCGCTCAAGTCGAAAATTGGCGGTTTTCACATTTGAATGCCTTTAGATGGAGCTGCTCATTGCGCGTCTAACCATTGGTCACATGATATAGATTTCAGCCAATCAGAAGCCGTAATTCGAAAAGTAGTGACAGCGCGCAAGTCGGTTGGCCTCTCAACACCGCACAAGTCGTTAATCTGTCATACTTTTTTCGTAAAAGTACTTCGCGCTCCGTGATTATTATATTTTTATGTGGGTTTTATCGCTGAAAGGTCTATGCAAGAAGTTATAATAGAAGATTAAGAGGTAAGCTATAGAATAAAGTAATGTTTATTGATTTACGTGTATTAATGTAGAAAGAAATGATATTAGAATATCTTTATTTACTTAAGCGGTGTTTACTAACTTTCTTTTTTGACTTAGGCGGTGTTTCAAAATGTATTTTATTTCTTTTAGAAAGCTCAATAATTGAAATACACTATGGATGGAGAAGAAATTGATTCCTGGAGTGATCCGAGTTCAGGTGATGAATTGTTATGTGCAGAATTACAAGAAGCAGGACTGATGTCAAAAAAAAAAACGGCGTAAACAAAGTTGCAAAGAAAATAAAAAAAAAATTAAACTAGGTTAGTAGCATAGGTTTGTTTTGAGGTCCGCATTTATTTTTTTGGTATATTTATAGGTATTTTAAATGCAATAATTCCTATATTTTTTTAGATTTGAATCAAAAAGATAACACTAGTTCTTCTAATATCAAAGCATGCAATTCTCCTAATAAATACGAAATTATTGCAACACCAATAAACGAAGAAAACTTCGGGGTGTCCATGAAAAGTATTATAAGTAGCCGTGACAATGTTAAAAGAATATTTGATCAAAACATAGACTTGGATATTGAAAACATTGACATTAACAATCTAAAAGTTATAGAAATAGTTGATAATCACTTCTTTGATCTGCAACAGGAACCACCCGAATTCGCTACGGTGGCCATCGAGTATCCTCAGCCTTCTGTATTGAGTGTAAGCGACATCAATGTAGAAAGTGAGAACGTTGTGCAAGAACTAGGAAATTACGAATCTTTCCCTACTTCAAACCAAGATATTCTCGTATCTACGAATACTCAAGAGCCAATTTCTGATATAGTTATTGATAATGAAAACAATACTCGATGTTCAGATAAAAATAATATAACCCAGAACAATATGCAGCAATCCAGTGCCTCTGCTACTCCATCGTGTTCTTCAAAAGTGGTCATAGTCAGTAATGTTCCATATCACGGAGATTTGTTAAGTCATAAAAAACGACAGAACAAGGCGACAAAAGATCCAAAGAAATATAAACGCAATGTTAATAAAGAATTACGGATGAAAGGTGAACATTATTTAGGATACAGAAGAGACAGAAAAGCAAAGACCAATGAAAAATTTAAAGTGAAACAAGACGTATTTAAGCCTGCAAGATCCATGAAACCACCGTGCACTTCTGCGTTTTGCAAGAAATCCAAACTAAGATCATGTGACAACATAAACGAACAACAGCGACAATATTTGTTTCAAAATTTCTGGAAGAACATGAACTGGGAGCAGCGCAGATCATTCATAACTTCTCACGTTAATAAAGTACCAAAGAAAATTACAAAAAATTCAGAATCATCCAAAAGAACTGATAGTCGAACTTACGTTTTGAAGATTGATAATGTACGTCACCAAGTCTGTAAAAAAATGTTCTTAGCCACTCTTGGCATTAAAGATTGGTTTGTCAGATATTGGCTGTCTAAAACAGACTGTGCCATGCCTCCCGATTTGTCTACCTCAACGAGTAATCGCAGAAATCCAGAGAAAATTGAAGACCACAAATATGTTGAAAAGTTTTTAGCAGGTCTTCCAAAGATGCCGTCGCATTACTGTCGTGCTAAAACATCACGAGAATATTTAGAACCAATTTTCTCGAACATGACACAGCTCTATCATACATATAAAGAGAATTGTGAGTTAGAGGGTAGAGAATGCCTTGGCCGTAAATTATTTGACAAACTATTTTTGAAACTTAATCTGAGCCTATTCCACCCGAAGAAAGATCAGTGTGATGTTTGTTGCAGTCATAAAACAGGAAACATTACGGATAAAGAATACGCTCAACATGTTTTGAAGAAAGATCGAGCCAGGAAAGAGAAAGATACTGACAAAGGTATTGCACAATCCGGAGTTTGTCACGTATTCACACAGGATGTTGAATCGGTAAAATTGGCCCCGTATCTTCAAACCAGTGCTATTTATTATAAAACTAAATTATGCGTTCATAATTTTACTTTATACAATTTAGCAACTAAGGAAGTAATGTGTTATTGGTTCGATAAGTCAAATAGCACGCTTGAAGCCTCCGTTTTTGCTTCATGCTTAGTAGACCATCTAGAGAAGGTTTTGAGTCAGAAATTATTGCCTGTGATTTTATATTCCGATGGCTGTTGTGCTCAAAATCGCAATGTTACCTTAAGCAATGCTTTATTACGTTTAGCGTTTGAAAAAAATATTGTGATTACTCAAAAGTACCTGGAAAAAGGCCATACCCACATGGAATGTGATTCCGTACACAGTGCAATAGAGTGTAAATTAAAAGGTAAAGAAATTTACCTTCCACAACAATACATGGCTATAACTAAAGCAGCTAGGAGTGATCCTATGCCTTATGAAGCTCGTTATCTGGACTATTCCTTTTTTACCGACTTTTCGAAAGAATTAATTTATAAATCTATACGGCCTGGTAAAAAGACAGGTGACCCAGTCGTCACAGATGTACGTACGCTAGAATACAGACCAAATGGCACAATTTGGTATAAAATTGATTTTAATGACGAGCTTCAGCCGTTACCACATCGTCCCACGCCAATTAACAGCATTAAACAAATAAATCACCTGCAGAAATTGTATGCAGCTAGAATACCAATTTCAAAGCGGAAGTATGAAGATTTGCAAGACCTAAAAAGTGTGTTACCATCTAGTTGCCACTCCTTTTATGATGACCTTCCGCACAGCAATCGCTAAAGACTAATTCTATTAGACTAGATTGTTTTTATTTTTATAATTGTATTACTATTATATCTTGTTACGTTGGAGTTTATTTAAGACTATGTTATTAATAAAATAAAATAAAAATAATTGCACTAAACGCTCTAAAGGTTTGTGTGTCACCAAATAACATTATGCAATTGATCTCAACAATGTGATTCTTAAGTTTTAGATTATTGATACTTATGTTATAATTGTTAATAATTTTTGAAATATTTCTTAATAAAAACTTTTCTTTGTAAATCATCTATTAATACCTTATTCCCTAACATTTCCGCAAACAACACCGCCTTAATCTAAAAAAATATCAGACAACACAGCTCAAGTCATAAAATAAAAGTTAAAATAAAGTAAATCGTCAAAATAAGTATAAACAATTATTTCTTAACCGCTAACTAGGGTATTTTTTAAGTAACAACAGAAAAATGCCACCGATTTTTTAAAATAGACAGTTTTTTTCGTCTCCTGTAAAGTTGGTAAAAATGACTTATGCGGTGTTGTTAGCTAAGGGACGCTTAGTAGTTTGTGAATCACCGCCTGCTGCTGGCGGTCCGTCCGATAATCGACATTCCGTCATACCACTTTTTGGCTTATTTATACTTTTACCCATAATTATGTCAAGAGGTATTATTCAAATTAACAAAAGTATAATTCAAACCAATATAAAAATAATAAACCACACCCAATCTAACAACACAAACTAGAACAAGCATATTATATATACTTACATGAATATTTGTCACTTCTGTAGAATACTAATTAACTTAAAAAGCAAAAACGATAATTTAACCAAAACTTTTGAACTGGTCACTGTTTAACTGCATTCAAAATTTAAATAAAATAGCACGCGTACGTTTCAATTTGCGCCTCAACGAAGTACTAGTCCCGCACGTTGATATTGCGACTGGCGGCCATCTTAGTGACGTAGTCGAACTGTCAGTGTCAGCTCAGTACCGTGCGCAACGCCAGCCAGTGCTTACGCGTATTGAGTACATCTTCCACGTGGTTTTTTATTGCTTTTGTTTTCGTTATCCTGTTTTTTGTTGTTTAGTTTTGTTATTGTTATCATACTCATTCTGTTAAAATGAGTAAGAAAGTAATTAACAGCCGTGCTCGTGAAATGATTATTAAAGTGGACAATTATTTCGTCTAAGTCATTGATTGACAATATAAATCGTGCCCTAAAAAATGCTTCGGACACTAGTGAGGACATTTTAATTTCGAAGCAACTTGTGACGGACATTTTAAATATTCTACTAAAATCTACCAAAGTGACAGAACGTGTGGCGTGTGCTACGGGCATTGCAAAAAATACAGTAACTAAATTACGACGAGAGCATGAAGCTGTAACAGCTAGTGGCAGCAAAATGAGAACTCCTACAAAAGCAAAGAGACAAAGAAAGGAATATTTTGACGGATTTTCTTTAACAGCGTTAAGAAATATAATTCATTCTATGTATACGGTAAGAAAGGAATTACCTACAATGCGCAAGATCATGGCAGCTGCAAAAAACGACCTTAATTATACAGGCAGTGAAACAACGTTAAGAAAAATAATTAAGAGTGATTTAGGGTATCAATTTAAAAGATGCTACCAGAAAAGACTGGCTCTAATAGAAAGACCCCAAATTCAAGCTTGGAGGGCTCAATATTTACGCCGCATGAAAGATAACGATTTGCTAGGTGCAAACATGTTATCTATCTAGACGAAACATGGATACACGCACACTACACAGTAAAAAAATGTTGGCAAACACCAACCGATGTTGGAGTGAGAAGAAATGATAGCCCTGGCCGCCGGTGGATAATAGTGCACGCGGGAAGTGAAACCGGTTTTGTAAATAATGCACTTTTAATGTTTAAGGCTGACACAAAAACCGGGGACTATCACGATCAAATGAACGCAGAGAATTTTACAAAGTGGCTGACTGAAAAACTGATACCCAACATACCAATAAATTCAATTATTGTAATGGACAACGCCCCATATCATAGCAAGGAAGAAAATAAGCCTCCCAACATGAACTCCAGAAAACATGTGATGGTTGAGTGGCTCCAAGCTCACAACATCAACTTTGGTAATAATTGTACTAAACCGGAGTTATATTTAATAATAAAACAACACAAACCGCCGAAAAATTATAAAATTGACAAATTATTAGCTGACAATGGCCATGAAGTAGTAAGATTGCCGCCATATAATTGCGACCTCAACCCTATTGAATACATTTGGAACTTAGTGAAACAGAGAGTTTCAGAAAAAAACGTAGAGCAATTAGAGAGTAAAATTGAATCTTTGACCTTGGAGGCGTTGGCGTCAATAACTCCAGATGATTGGAAGAAGGAGGTAAATCACGTGAAGAGGCTTGAAGAAGAGTACTGGCGTAAAGACCGAATAACTGACGAATTATTTGTGATAAATACGGCAGACGACAGCGAATCAGACACAACGGACTCTGAAACTATGGATTCAGATGACAGTGGTTAATTAAGAAATAGTCTAGAATTATTAAATTGTATAAATAAACGTCTATTTTATTAATACTTGGTTTTATTTATTAGTTGCCATTAAAATTGACAATAGATCAAACAGACGAGACCTCTTTCATATGTATAATATTAGTAGGTAATAAATAAATAAGTAATAAAAAAAATGGGAAATGTTTATAATTAAATACCTATAAATATCTGTATATATGTAATATAAATACCTATAATATTACCCTAGATAATAAACTTTATTCACCAGAGGTGGCAACACTTCACACAAAAAAAAGATGACCATACCAATACAGATTGTTCACCTACAAGCAATAAATGAATATTATTTGTAACTTTTTTGTTGTCTATACTTTTCTGCGGTGGATGACGTCATGCAGCTGTTAAAGTGACAAGGTTCCATCGCAATGTCAACGTGCGGGGCTAGTACAAGCTTTAGCATTAGAGTGAATAAAATATATCATTACGTCTCGGGTTGCGGTCTTGTTTCGTCCATCGGTACATTGAAGAATGTGTAGCACGCGCTTCCTGTCTCTCTCACTCTTACGTTGAGTGATATTCACGAATGCCGCGACACAAAATTTGAGGTAATACACTTTAGGCTGCCTTCACACTAGCGTTTGTCCAGCGTAGGCGTTCGATGAACGTATGCGCAGTTGTCGCCGCTTCTCTACTGGAACAATTAGTACGCTGCGCTAGCGCCGCGTGTGCGCGACGTATGCGCCGCGTTACTGACTGCGGTGTCATGTACAATCGTGCACAGGGGCGCGGGAGGCAAGGAGAGGTCGGATGCGAACAGGATTGTACGAACGCGGCGCACGCACCGCGTTGTCGCGGCGTCTGCGCTGCGCATACGTTCGTCGAACTCCTACGCTGGACAAACGCTAGTGTGAAGAATTATTCTTTGACTTGCTGTGAATCCAATTCTTAAATTTACTCGTTGATAAATTTAGTTGTCGAAGAGTTATTGAATTATGTTTAAAACAAGTTAGGCTTCTGTTACTTCCATTCAGATACCAAAACACGGGTAACGTAGATGTGGAACGAAAAAGTTTCGGAATGGAATCCTTAAGCGGAATACACACTACATAATAATAGTTTTTTTTATTGTTATAATTATTGTAGGTTATTGTTATTGTAAGGTTATGTATATTTCGATTTTTTATCGTAGGTTATGTATATTTAGATTTTTCGATCTATAAAAATGGTTGCTATAGCGGACATTGATAAATTCTTAACTAAATATGATTTCTCGTTACTTGAAGAACTTTTGTGGCCGTGGGAAGTTACCCATTTCTGTATTGCAGTAAAATGTTTTGGATGTCAACATCCTACTACAACTTATAACAAACCGTACCATTTTGTGGTACGTGACAGAACCAAATTAAAGGATTTAATAAATATTACTTTCTTTTGGTGTCAACAATGCACAATTTATGCAATATATGACTAGAAACTGGTTTAAAAGTTGTTGCAACCATGTGTGACCAAGGCAGCTCCAATGTGGCAGCCATAAACGTACTACTGAAGGAGACACGAGAAATTTTAATGTTTGTAAGAAAAGGTATAGAACACCGGGAAGGATTTTACTAGGTGGGGAAAGACAATATTTTCCCCCTATATGATCCACCACACCTAATCAAAGGGATAAGGAATAATCTTATAACAAAAAATTTGAAGTACAAAATGAAGGAAAAAGAATGCGTGGCTAAATGGTCACACATTGTGGCCTTGTATAATAGGTGCCCATCATACAGAGGCGTCAAGCTAGTGCCGAGATTGACTGCTCTTCACGTATTACCCAATTTAATCCCAAAGATGAGGGTGAAATACTGTACACAAGTGTTGGACGGTGCCTTGATGCTGCCGTACAACACTCTTGATATATCTTGAATTCTTGATAAATGAAAATACTCGTTTAAACGATATTAAATGTTTATTTGCTTGATGCGCGGGTTTACAGGTTAATGACTTCTTGGTAAGTGAATGAAATAATTATAATAATGTGCTTATATGTAGAATAAATTGCTGACGCGGTGACATGTACGGTAATTAGACCGTACATATTCCCGGGCCGGAGAAGATTGAATGATGATAACAATAAAATTCAGCAAAACAAAATGACAATACTTGAAAGGAAAATGATTATATAAACTTGAAAATAAAAATTAAACAGGGTTATCAAACATTCCGTGAAATCTTTGCAAAACTGGGCTAGTTGATTGGTTTCTAAATCTTGAAGTGCGGGTTCTGATTTCCGGTAAGATGCCGTCGCTTGCTCGACGCGCTCCCTCCGCCGCCACCGCCGACGCCATGATCACCGCCGCCTGCTCGGGGTTTGGTCGACTCGATGTGACCTCTGATGTACGATCTTGACGTCTCTTTGTGCAGCGCCATGTGTTAGGTATGCGCCGTAATAATACCGTAGCACCAATCAACGTGACCATGCCAAATATAACGTAGATCATTGTGTAAAGGTGAATATCGTGGAAGGTAACAGTATCGGGCATGACAGCTTCACTGTTTTCCAGCTTTGTATGTTACTTTGTATATCAGCGGCTGCTTCTTGAAACATCAAATGAGATTTGTTTGAGATATCATACTTGGAAATACTGATGTTGATTATGTGATTAATTGGTGCAATATTTGGAGTGTATAAATCAGGTGACATTCGTAATTCGGTGCTGTGAGGTTTGTGAGTGTATATTGTAAAGTCTTGCGTCTTGATAATACAACCGTGACCTGCCCTAATTAGTCCGGTGCCTGTCAGCTGATGTGCGGTATAAATGTGATCGTCGCACATTGTTCGTATAGTGCATCGTTCGCAGCACGTATAAATATATGTATTTATAATAAAACTGTCTTGCCATGTATTCTTACATAATATCTCTCTTGATATGCATTCTTCGTCTTCTTGTTCACATAAATTTTTGTCACTCGTCATCTGGTATTCAGGCTTTCGGCTGTGGCAAAAATATGCCTTTTCTACAATACATTCCTTTATGTCTGTTTCGCTCATGGGTATAAAAGTGTCTTTCTTAATATTCAAAGCCACGTAATCGGATACAGGTGAAATCACGTAGGTCTTGTTCTCGTGATGCTTCGGAACTGCTATTAACTTGAAGATTTCGTATGTGTCGCGACTGGTAAGAGGTATTCTTATCTCGAATAAAAGATACTCTTCCAGCATCCTTGCTTTGACCTTAAAGATATTGTACATCTTGCGTACGTCCGAGTGGATATTGTCTACGGGCAAAGAGACATCCTTGGGCAGCTTGCTTGAAATAGTTTTCAGCTCATTGATGAGTTGATCTGGTGTCACTAAGTGAACATTAAAACGGCCATGATAAACATCCATGATAGTGTCCATAATCGAATTTTGTAACCCTCTCAAATTGTTCAGTACATTCGTTGCTATCATGGAGCCAATTATAAAGTCACTTAGTATGCTACTTGTTTTAGCACTGTTTTGTAACTCTAATATAGCTCTGTCTAAGGCCAACATATGTTGATTAATAATTTTGTGTTGTTGATTCATAGTACTCTCAGTGCGTTTCAATAAATTATTTTCGGCTTCTATTATGGTTGTCTGATTTTTCCAAAGATTTATTATGTGATTCTGATCTTGATGTAATAAAGCGATGTCTTTTTTGTATTGTTCGGCGAATCGTCTGTCTAATACACCGAAAAGGGCGTTGGCGAGATATCCGACACCATCGATAAGGCCTCTCTCGTGACGTTGTAGTCGCCCTGCCGTCTGCGTCGCGTCGAATTGCTGACTCGCCAACAGTTTGTTGTAGTGAGCGAGCTCGTCGTAGCCGTGACGTAACTGGAGTACTATTGCATCGCACTGACCTTGTCCTTGCATTGTTTGACATGTTGTATCGAGCGTTTGTATATATGAACCGAGTGCCTTATTGCCTTGCAAATAAGGTTCCATGTCATAGTAAATGACAAGTTTCCATTCATCCTTAATAAATAACATGTTTGATAACTTATCAAGATATAGGCCTTGGTTTTCTCTGAATTGAGAGATATTAACATGTGCAGTGCAGCTAGTCACCAATAGCAATAGTGTTAAGATCGATCCAATAAGGAGACTTCTCTTGTGGCTTCTTATTGACTTTATATTTGATGAATGCGCTTGTTCGCTTGAACGAGTGACATTACAAGTTGGGTCAGTGCTGCCGTCCTGAGTGTCGTGGCTCAACAACCTTGATAGCTTTATAATTGGTCTTCTTATATAGCCACCTTTTGTCTTCAGGGTGACAACACGAACGAACCCGTCTTTGCCGGGATGTAGTTCCATCACTCGACCCATGCTCCACTTGCCTGGAGGTAAATTTTCTTCGTGAATAAGAACTACATCATTCAACTTGATGTTTTCTTGGGGGTATTTCCATTTTGACCTTGATGTCAGTTGAGACAGGTATTCGGCGTTCCATCTCTTCCAAATATCTTCTGTTAATTTTTTCGTAAGACACCAGCGTGTTCTCAGATCCTTTTCCGTGGGTACGATTGTCAACAAAGGGCTGCTTGACAGGAAGTGAGATGGCGTCAAATACTCAAGGTTATCGGGGTCGTCAGTTAAGGCGCACAGCGGTCTTGAATTTAGGCACGCCTCAATTTGTACCAGCAGTGTAGAGAACTCCTCGTACGTGAGCCTCTGTTCTCCTATCACTCTCTTGAGATGAAACTTGAAGCTTTTTACCGCTGCTTCCCAGAGACCTCCTGCTGATGGCCATGCGGGCGCATTAAAATGGAACTTGATTTCCATGTCCGCTAATTCTTGTTGTAGCAATGCGTCATCGAGAGTTTGAAGGATTTCTTGATATTCTTCTTGTAAAATTCTTGAAGCGCCAACAAAATTGCGTCCATTGTCGCAATAAATATCGCTTGGTGCACCTCTCCGCCCAGCCATTCTGCGCAAAGCCGCAATGAATGATGTTGTAGTCAAATCGGAGACTAATTCTAAATGCACGGCCTTGGTCGCCATGCACACGAAGACGGCAACATATCCTTTTGTGGTTTTAACTCCACGGCCCTTGTTGGCTTTCAAAAGGACATGCCCGGTAAAATCTACGCCCGTATGCTTGAAAGGACGAGAGGGACAGACTCTTGAACTAGGTAAGTCGCCCATTATTTGCTGTTGCATGTTTGGTTTATGTTTCTTGCATGTTACACAATTGCGTATATATTTCTTGATAGTTCTAGTACCGCTTAGAACCCAGTACTTTTGTCGTGTAAATGCCAATGTAGCTCTTGCGCCACCGTGCAACGTGCGCTCGTGTGCGTCATTTATTATTAATTCTGTTAGGCGATGTTTTTGTGGTAAGATAATTGGATTTTTCATTTCAGGGCTGATGCACGCATTACGCAGCCTCCCTCCTAAGCGAAGTATCTCATCTTCGTCCAGATACGGATTCAAACATAGAATTTTGCTTTTTGTAGATAACGGTTTATTTTGTTTCAGTTGGCATATTTCTTCGGGGAAAGCTTCGCCTTGAACTTGTTTAATTATTATTTTTCTTGCCTTTCTCCACTCTGGTATAGTAATCCAAGGTACGGGTTTTCTATCTTGTTTTTTCGTAACTAATCTGTACACCCATGCTAGCACTTTAGTAAGCTTCGATAATGAGCTGTACTTTTCTATCATTTCCTTGACGAGACTGCTGTTACTGCATTGCGTAATGACGTTAACTTGCTTAGTCATTTTTGATTCCTCTTGAGTAGTATGGTTTTCTTGTGTAAAATTGTCAGTGGTGGATAGCCATGCCGGGCCTTGCCACCATAAAGGATGCTGTTTCAGTTGGCTTGCAGTCAGGCCGCGGCTGGCGCAATCAGCTGGATTCTCTGTGGATTTAACGTAGCGCCAGCAGTCGGGGGGCATGACTTCAACAACTTGTTTTACTCTGTTGGAGACGAATGGCTTCCAACGGTCCGGCTCTCCTTGTAGCCATCCGAGAACCGCTGTAGAATCGACCCATCCATGGACCTTGATGTCCACGTCCGACGATAATGCTTGTTTGATTTTCATCATGACTCTGGACAACAATAGCGCTCCGCACAGCTCTAGTCGTGGCAGAGAAACTTCTTTCTTGCAGGGGACAAGCCTTGATTTTCCCGCAACAAGTTTTAAAATTGTTTTATTTTGTTTTATAACTTTACTATAAACGACGCACGCGAATGCCTTCTGCGAAGCGTCGCAAAATCCGTGCAATTCGAGCTTACACGTGACCTCGCACGCGAGCCATCGTTGTATTTTAATATTATTTATGTCAATAATATTGCTCTTTATTGTTTGCCATTCCTGATAAATTTCTTTTGGGAGCTTGTCATCCCAGGCAATGCTTGAATTCCATGTTTTCTGAAATAACAACTTCATTTTGGTAGATAGCGGCGTCAGCCATCCTAGAGGGTCAAACAGCTGCGAAATGGCGGCTAAAAGCGAACGTTTTGTGTCTTGAACGTCCTTGTTGACCGTGCATCGGAAAACAAAAACATCTTTTTCAGGGTTCCAATGTAAACCGAGAGTCTTCGTAGAATCGGTTTGCGTGAAGTTAAAATTGCATTGCCCTTGCTGGCTTGATTTTTCGGATAACTCTTGATAGTTAGACTTCCATTTTCGTAAATTAAAACCTCCAGCTCTCATGAGATTTATAAGATCTGCTTTAATTTTCAACGCCTCTTCCAAAGAAGGCACAGCCAGAATCAGGTCATCCATATAGAAATTGTTTTCTACAATTTGCGCGGCTTGGGGATATCTTCCTTTTTCGTCGCTCGCTAGCTGACGTAATGTCATCATTGCTAGATATGGGGCGGCCTTGGTGCCGTAGGTTACTGTAGTTAGCTGGTAGTGCTGCAACCGATTCTGCGGGCTATCTCGCCATACTATTCTTTGAAGAGGCTGGTCATCTTCATGCAACCAAATAGCGCGAAACATTTTTTCAACATCGGCTGTGAAGGCTACCTTGTATTGCCTCCATCCGATAAGTAGCGTGAAGATATCCTTTTGTAAGTTCGGCCCCGTATACATGCAGTCGTTGAGACTTAGGCCGCTTGATGTTTTTTGCGATGCATTGAACACTACTCGTAGCTTTGTTGTACTAGAGTCTTCTCGTAGCACGCAATGGTGCGGTAGGTAACAAACGGGTCCGGTCATTGTATCGTCGCAGCCGATACGTTTCATATGTCGCAATTCTTGGTATTCGTGTATGAACGACTTGTAGGCTATTTTTAGATCGTTGTTTTTGTTCAGTTTTTTTTCTATTTGGTGAAATTGGGCGACAGCTTTGTACTGCGATTGACCCAATTGCTCAAGGTTGGACTTAAGGGGCAGTCTAACTACATATTTTCCATCCTCCGACCTTGTTGTCGTAGACTTATAAAATTCAATACATCGATTCTCTTCTGTAGAATATGACTGGCTCGGCGATATATCTTCAATTTCCCAGAACCTTTGTATGTCTTGCATGTTACTGAGAACCACGTTACACTGTAAAGATTGTACCTTGCCGCACAAAATCCATCCCAGACGCGTTTGCTGGGCAACTGGACACATGTTACCAATTTTATGAATGCCGTTCATAATAATATTGGAATATATATCGGCTCCAAATAAGATGTCAATGGGCTTGCTGACATAAAAATCTGGATCGGCCAATTCTATTTCTTGTAATAAGTCCCATGATGGACGTGTGAATGATACATTAGGCAAATTCCTTGTTAGGCTTTTCATAATGTAAACATTCGTTGTAAAGGCGTAATCTTCGTTCATAGAATTGCAATGTATTTCTGCCATTCCATTGCAGATGTTGTCCTTGGCGCCAACACCTGTTATCACACCTCTACATTTTTGGCGGGGTAAGTACAGAAGTTGTGCTGCTTTTGTAGTGATTAGAGACACCTGCGAACCCTGGTCTATGAGGGCTCGCATGGAAAGGTACTGCCCGTCTGCTTTCTGTACCTTTATGATGGCTGTAGATAACAGAATTTCGGGCACGTCGCATTGTTGGGCCACGTGCATATTATTACTGACTTGCTCCGTTCGCCGGTTCGATGACCCGTTGTTAGCAGCTGACCTCGCCGTCGCGTCTGCCGACGCCGCGTTTTTCGCAAATGCTGAGTGCAGCAAAGTGTTGTGACATCCGTCGCACTCGCGACATCGTTTACTTGATAAACATAATTTTCCGTTATGACTATGTAGGCAATTATAACAAAATTTTAATTTCGAAATCTCTTGACGTTTCTGCGATGGCGACATTTCTAAGAACTTGTTGCAGTAATAAATCTTATGTTCGGCACTGTTGCAGATTGGGCATGATATATTTTTCGCATATGGTTGCGTAGCGGCTTGATTGCTTGAAAAACTCTTGTAATGATGCGACTTTTGTTTGTCTGATGCTAATGAGGTTGATCTCTGTTGATAGTTTTCTTGCTTTCGCCGTGCCGATTCCATTGTAGTAAATTTGTTTTCCAAAAACTTGAGAAATTCTTCTAAATTTGGTAACTCGCGTGGCTCCTTTAGTGACTCCAGGTAGTCACTATGAGTGTCAACATCTATTTTCTGGACCAAAAGGTAAACCAAAATTGGATCCCAGGTATCAATATTGACACCCAGATTTTTTATAGCGTTTAGGCATTCCGTGGCAACGTCGTGCAGGCGTTTTATGTGATGCACATTTGCTTGTTGTGTCACAGGAAGGTTCATCAGCGTATTCATGTGGGTTGTAAAAATTAACTTTTTGTTATTGTACCGGTGGTTTAATATTTCCCAACAGGTAACATAGTTTTCGGAACTGATTTGTAGGTGTTGTACTAAGCGCTCAGCTTCGCCCTTAAGCTTGCTCTTAAGAAACTGCATCCTTTGCGCGTTAGACAAACTCGGATTGTTATGTATTGCCTCACTGAAAAGGTCTTTGAATGAAACCCACTGTTGGTAGTTGCCGTTGAAAATGGGTATGTCGAGTTTTGGTGTCGACTTTTCACGGTGTGACACGGACCATAGCTTGCTATTTATGGCCCTTTTGATGTCATGATATTTTTGTTCGTGCTCGGTGAATCTTGTTTCATACTGCAAATTAGTTCCATTTGTCTCACTATCAATCTCCCAGTGGAGCGTATCAATTGCCTTCCAGCGCACCTGAAGACTCTTAAGAGTGTCTTCGAACTCCCATCTGTCTTGCAAGATATCTACGTTGATATTAGAGACTGTTCTCGCAAACGCCTTGAAATTGCTTAACTGTCTTCTATACATCTCGTCCAGCTTGCTAAGATTACCCGTACTAGATGTGTTGGTCATGTCGTTCCAGTCCTGCTTGCTAGACGGAACGTGCCTTTGCGGGGTAGCAGTGCCCTCTAAGGTACTTTCATTGTGCTCTACATCTTGAGATGTAGATGCTGGATCGCTCAAACTAGTCTTGATCAGTTTTTGTTCCTCGGAACCTTGTTGTGCCGACGGCGGTTTAGGGGTTGTACAGATGCTTAACTTCTCTATGTAGAGTTTAACTTCTAAGTAGTTTTGTCTTGTCTGCTGGTAATAATCCCCAACCAGGTACTCATGATGATCTGGTAAACAATCGGAAAGCTGCGCGTGGTTCGACTTGTACTCGTTCCAACACCTTTCCAAAGTATCGAGGCGCCTTCTGACTTGTTCGGGGGTCCTACGTGACGGACCATCTTTCTTGAAGTTTACTAAAACTTTCTTGATTTCCTCTGTTAGGAGAGATTGTTGATAGAGTACATCACTCGTATCCATCTTGATAAAACTTGATGTGTAAACCCGGAAAATGATAAAAATATTTGCTAGGTACCTTGCTTGCTTGCTTGTATTTTGGTGTCGACACACTTGAAATACTTGATAATTGGGACTTGTATTCCACACTATACTTGCTCTTGGTAGCTCTTGTTAGCTTGTAATGTTGACTGTCGATAGCTTGAAGCTTGCTCGTAAGTACTTGATTACTTGAGCTTGCTGGTTCTTGATAACTTAGTGGCTGAGGTGCTCCCGCGTGATATGTGCGCCTTCTCAATTCAGTCGGTGAAACCCGCTTGTGGGAGGCCGACCAAACCGATTCGCTATCACACGAAATCACAACTAACCACCAAATCACTTTGCTCGAAGGACCAAAATGTTGGACGGTGCCTTGATGCTGCCGTACAACACTCTTGATATATCTTGAATTCTTGATAAATGAAAATACTCGTTTAAACGATATTAAATGTTTATTTGCTTGATGCGCGGGTTTACAGGTTAATGACTTCTTGGTAAGTGAATGAAATAATTATAATAATGTGCTTATATGTAGAATAAATTGCTGACGCGGTGACATGTACGGTAATTAGACCGTACATACATGTTTAGTCAGTCAGTTGGAGTGGGACTTGCGTGTCTTGCAGGTATGCAGACATTTTCTACAATATAAATGTTGTTTTATAAATAATTGAAACATATTATGCGTGTGCGTTGCCCCAGCGGAATGTTGTCGCTTTTAAGGATTTCGGTTTGACGCACAAATTCTAAATTTCGGGCACAATTACACGAGATGAGGTACTAATTATCCGTCAAACTGAAATCCTGAAAAGCGACAACATTCCGCTGGGGTAATGCAAACTATTATGCACTTTATTATTATAATAACTTCCGTGAGACGAATTCATAATTATTTAAGGATTCAACGGTTTACTCACGCGCATTCTCGGGATCGCCCGACTAGTTTCAGACTCAATAGGAGTCCTTAATCATGAGCTCACGCGGCGGCGGCGGTGTCGCGAGTCGAACTGATGTCGGTGGCACCACACCGTGCTGCATAGCGGCGCGCTCGCGCGGAGAGCGGCGGTGGCGCCAGCGTCGCAGATGTAGGCACGGGGGTAGGTGCCGCTGTCGTCGTTTGCGCTCCCGTAGATGTTGTTGAGTTGGTGCATATCATGCTGACTGTGTCGTGCTCCAGACTCGGCTTTGTCATATAAGAAGACCTCTTTAGTGCCGGTTTCCATGCCGCCGACAATGCCCAACCACCATCTCTGTTGAAATTAGGGTGACGGCTGATTTCGATAGCCTCACGTACTTTTTGCGGCACGAAATATTTTTCCCTCGCTAATACGGAGGCTTTATCGAACCGTATGTAATGTGCTGACCCTTCATTGCAGATGTGTTCTGCCACTGCCGACTTATTTGTGTCCAAGTTCTTCATACTTCTTATATGTTCACCGAGCCTGGCTTTAACATTGCGCCGGGTTTCCCCAATGTAACTCAGACCACAGTCGCAAGGTATCATGTACACTCCAGGTACACCTAAAGGATCTTTGTCCTTGGGAGAACGGACATATTGTCGCAACTGCCCAGGCGGCCGATAGATCGTCTTGATGCTGTACCTTCGGCGTAACAAGCGACCTATCTTGTCGGTTACTTCCTCAAAGTATGGTAAGTACGCAGGGGTTTGCTCCATATCCGCTGGACGTCTACGAGTCCCGTCCATTCTGTCCAGTACACGGCTACATTTGCGCCAGCGATACCCGTTGCACTCTAGTACGTCGCGTACGTGCCCTAGAAACTAGTCGGGTGATCCCGAGAATGCGCGTGAGTAAACCGTTGAATCCTTGAATAATTATTATGCACTTCCTCATAATTTTCTCTCTTTTGTACATGTTCAGTGCTGATCACTGATCTCTTGTCTTGTCATATTTCATTATACTACAGTATTATTTGAGTAGACATTTATAGAATAGAATCTTTATTCGCTAGAGACATGGTATATACAAAAGGTGTTAAACAAAAAATACTTAGTTCGCCTTCAACAGGCACGCGAAAACTTAAATTACTATGGTACTATATAACAAAAAAAGGTAAGTAGGTATCTACTTACAACTCTAAACAGTTTTACTTTTTAAAACTAAGAAATTCCTCTATACTATAAAAACAATTATCAACAAGCCAGATCTTTAGAGCTTTTTTAAATTTTAATAATGGTAATTCTCTAATAGGTCTTGGTATGTGATTATAAATTGTGATTGTCATCATTGCACTGTTTTGTTTGTGAAACGTAGGTACTTCTACATCTTATCATTTTAAGTTTTGTTGGATCTCTTTGTTTAAATTTTGTATCGGCGTTAACTGTAGGATATAATAAGTATAAGTGATGATGATTTTTGACAAACATCCTATTTCAGCTATGTACAAGGATGCCAATGTCAAAATTCTTAATTGTTTAAAAATAGGTCTACAGGATTCTAAAGGACTGGCACCGGTTATGGCTCTTAAACATTTTTTTTGAGCAATAAATATTCTGTTTTTGTCGGTAGAGTTACCCCACAATAAGAGCCCATACCTTAAAACAGATTCTACATAACCATAATATGCAGTAATTGCTGCATAATACCCAGTTGACTGTCTAAGTTTTTTTAACGCGTATACAAACTTATTTATTTTTTTACAAATTAAGTCTAAATGAGGTTACCAGTTACAATGGTCATCCATAATTAATCCTAGAAATTTTGCATTATTTTGTGTGTTAATAAGTTCTCCATTGTAAACAAGATTAATATTTTTAGTTTTTTGTTTGTAGTTAGAAAATTGAATCAAGTTGGTTTTTGCAAGGTTTACCGACCCGGTTCAAAAATGTTTTTGTACAAAAACGAAAATGGTGGTAAATAATGCAGGCATAACCCACTTTTCATTATATGTAAAAAGAAAAAAATAATTCGTTGGAGAAATCTTGCAGCAGACCAATAAAAATTGGATAATAATTAGCTGCACCAGCGGTTTCGCCTGTCTGTAAATTATTTTATCCATGGAAACATGTCACTTGGATAAAAAGTATACTATGTCCGACTCCAAATCTAATATATCTCTACACGGCAATTTAATCAAAATCGGATCAGTGGTTTAGACTTGAAAATGAAACAAACTTATTTTGCCATTGTTTTGTTAAATAAAGATATCATCACACATAAAGCAAACTCGATCGGTCAGGTAATAACACATGTATATTGCTGTCTCTGTCTTACCCGAGTTGATAACCAGCTTTGTTGCGCTCACGCAATAATATAATGCCCACAGCAGGTAGAAAAACATCGGCGGCGCGGCGGCCCCTCCCTGACCTCGCCCTTCGCAGTCCTTCGTCATTCGTCGTTGTGATCTGTGCTTTTTCCGTGTTTCTATATTATTCCGATACAATTAACTACTTTGGCGTGTTTACTTGAGTGATTGTTTGCTTCTCGATTTGGATTTTGTTGACATGGAAAGACTTAATAGCTGTGTAGCGTGTAACCGATCGGTGTTACGTCGCAGAAATCACCCTCTTACTGGAATTTTTCTCGAAATATATCGGGAACACGCCGTGTTATTACTACAAGAAATAATACCACACGAGGTAAGTTTCTGCGCTTTAAACTTATTGTCTAAAAGTATAAACAATTTATTTATATATTTGCACAATATTATAATATAAACTACAACGCGAAACATATTGGGTGTTTTCCAATTATTATTATTACAAGTTAAGAGCGCATTAATGGAATAATGCTCAACGTCGATGTTTCAACTACAGCAACGCTTCGTACAATCCAGCGCTCACTTCGGCATTGTACGCCACTGAGTCGCATTATGCTCTCAGCTCTGTTATTGGAAAACACCCATTGTGTACTAGTTTAAAGACGCCCAAATTGTTTATATTCTCTTTGTTACAAACTGCACACAGTATTTTAGAATAATAAGTATCTTTTACGGTGTTCAGATTTCTTTTTAAATGAGAGTGCTGTTAGAAGGGTACCTATCTACTTTTTTCCTAAAAGTCGTGTAAGAATTGTCTGGATTTTAAAATGAATTTAGGCATTTTCAGACCAGTATACTCCACCATTTTTCGTATTGTACTTAATATTTTTTCCTCGGTGATTAATGTTAATTATTATTTCGACATTTTCAGGTTCCATTTGATGGCTCAAGATCAATTTGCCATGCATGCTGGGTCAGACTGAGTCGTGATGTGCACCGTCAGCGATATCAACAGGTTCAAGATCAACCACCCGAACAACCTGAAGACCAGCCAAACCAACAAGATCATGATCAAGGTCCATCAAACCAGCAAGGAGAACAGGAAGTATACAACGACGGCCAAGACGTAAGACCTGGCTTCATGTCCTTACAAGGATATTCACGTGCCTCCAATACCGCAAGAAGGTGTATATTTAACAGCTGCAGGAATACGCCTAGTCATCTTGTGCCCACGTATATAAGGTCTACTTGCTTAATACGAATAAATATTATATACCTCAACTTGCTCGCGTTTGTCACCCGCACCTGGTGCGAAATGATTGGGAGGAGTTAAGTGCTCAGACGCCATTGCTGGATTTTAATAATGTTCATGTATTAGACATGTTCGAATTGTTTAAATGGGGGTTAGAACGAAGTCATCAATTAGATTTCGAACATACTGAAGAGATCGATGACGGTGAACTGCATTTTTGGACTGGAGTTACGAAAGTTCAGTTCAACATGGTTTTAAGTCTAACTCCATCTCTACGTACCAGAACGGATAAGCCTGCAACCGCTTTAGGCATATACTTGACTAAAATAAGAACTGGTGAACCGGACAGACGATTAGCTACAAAATTCAAAATATCGAAAAGTACGTTAGAGAGAAAACTTGCTATAGCTAGAACATGTTTAACTGATGATTTTGTTCCACATTTTCTTGGCATAGATCACATAACTCGAGAAGAGTTTGTTTCCAGAAACCTTACTATTCCAGCTCATATTTTTGGAGGCAACCATGACGCAGGAATTCTTGTATTTGACGGCACATATCTTCATGTGCAAAAGAGCGCTAACTTTTTATTTCAAAGAATAACATATAGTCTACATAAATTCCGGAATTTAGTCAAACCATTTTTGATAGTGTGCACAGATGGCTATATAGTTGATGTCATAGGCCCATATGCAGCAACAACCTCAGATGCTACAATAATGCGCAGTATCATGCAAGAAAACTCAGATTGGCATTGGTTTCAAAGGTCTAATGATGTATTTATATTGGACCGCGGATTTCGGGATTCTATTTTAACAATCGAAGGTTGTGGTTATAATCCACACATGCCACCTAGCAGACCCAGAGGAGAACAATTATCAACGGCCGAAGCCAACAAATCGAGATTGATAACAATGGTCCGATGGCCAGTAGAAACCATAAATGGCCGATTTAAAAAAGATTTTAAAATATTTCGGCATACTTATTTTAATCTTGCGTTGCCTAATATGATGACGGACTTTAGGATTACTGCTGCACTAATTAATGCAACCCGACGTCCTTACGAAGATAGCGTGTACGTAGAGCAATTTATAAATGTTATAAATGAGAATATAAATAGAGAGAATGAATTGGCACAATATGTACAAGAAAATAATATGAATAGGCAAAGAGTAGCCTTCGTGCCTATTGATGGTAATGATCCATCTTTCGGTGATTTTCCTCAACTTACATATGAAGAATTGACTTTGTTTACATTGGGGAGTTATCACTTGAGATTAGCCAGATCTTACTGCCACGAGCACATGCGACCAAATGGTCTGTACACATTAGAAGTATACAGACACCGCACGTTGGTTGACAACAAAATATTAATTAGAGGGAGAATACAGTCTCGACATGTCAGGAGTAAACAATATTATACTTATGTTTTGGTGAATCCAACACGACATGGTCGAGAGAGTATCGAGGGATACTACTGCTCATGCATTCACGGCCGCCGCACTATAGGAAGTTGTGCCCATATTGTGAGCATAGTATACTTTTTATCCTGGGCCAGACATCAAGAAAATATTGATATACCTGCGGCTTTCTTGGACAATGTAATTTTAGACATTGATGGAGCTGAATAAACATTTAAAAAAAATGAATTTTATTTTCTCCTCCCTAAAACCACAAGTTATAAGTTAAGTTTTCATACTAGGTAGATTACAATTTTTTATTATTATTCTTACATGATCCCCATAAGCCACAGTAATGCGCCACTTACCATTGAAAAGTATAATCATTTGTCTTTGATTCCCGCCATATTTTATTTATGTACGCCGTGGGTATATTTTTCACACTAAATGGGCCATTACCTTTAAGCCGGTTTATAATCGTGTCTAATGTTGAGTGTAACGACTCTTCATGGTTTCCTACACTGTCCTCTGGTATAATTACGGAAACGTCGTCAGCAAACAGAACACATTTATGCTGGGTGATATTGGGCAAATCATTAATATATAAAAGAAATAGGAGTGGCCCCAGAATACTGCCTTGTGGCACTCCTCTTGTTTTTAGTTTAAATTGAGATCGATATGGTGTTAAGACACTTTGGTTACCAATATGAGATAATTATTGACCTAGTCATGCCTTGATTATATATTGTTTTCATGAAATCAATGTAAGATAAGCGGGTGCTCTCATCGGGATTATGTTATAAATACAAACATAGTCGGAAAGGATGCACAAACCCGCAATGTCTTACTCTCTACTGTGAAGAGCTTTTTATTTATTTATTTATCAGGAACAATTTACATTGTATTTGATACATTGCACACATAATAAATACACTCGAGAGCAATGAATCCGGGTCACTTAAAGAGTCCTAAAAATCTCGGAAACTAAAAATGCTAGGTTAATGCAATAAATTGTATTTAATAGACAATGTAATACTCCTTAAATGAAGGTATTAAAACTTCTTAGTTATTGTAAAGTTATATCATAAAAAAATCAAATTTGAAAAAGGGCCACTTTCGAAGATGGAACTACGAAATTACAGCATTTGGTTTTGCTTTTGTTTGTAATCTGTCATTTATGTGGGTACATAAACCATGTTGATAGTGCTCTGTATTCATTATTCAAGCTGAAATTATGTCGCTTACGCCTGAAGAATGCACCAGAATACTTACAATGCTGGAAACCGGCCGGAGTCAGCGCGATACAGCCAGGACTGTCGGTGTGTCGCTGTCAACAGTACAAAGAGTTCTCCGACGTTACGAAGTAACTGGTTGTAACCTACGCAGACCAGGAACGGGCAGAACCAGGTGTACCACAGCACGAGAAGACCGATACTTGGTGAACACCATGCTTCGAAATCGCTTTCTCACAGGAACTGAACTCACAAATCAGTTTCGACTCCTCGGAGGAAGTAACCCAAGTGCATGGACAGTAAGACGTCGGCTTGCTGAATCTAACTTAAAATCCCTTAGACCTGCAAACGGCCCTAAACTGGAGCCTGGGCATCGTATTTCAAGACTAAGATATGCCCAGAGCCACGTAAATTGGAGTATTGAAGATTGGTCAAAAGTTATGTTCTCCGACGAATCAAAATTTATGCTCTACAAGCACGATGGAAGACACAGAGTGTATCGAAGACCAGGGGAAAGATTCAAGCAAGCATGCATCGAAGAAAAAGTAGCCTACGGTGGTGGGTCTGTACTTGTGTGGGCCGGAATTTCTTCTGAAAGTCGCACAGAGCTGGTGATCATAGAAAACGGCTCTTTAACTAGCGAAAGATATGTGGAAGAAATCCTCAATGATCACGTTGGTCCATTTATGGTCAATTTAGGTGAGGATGCTATATTTATGCATGACAATGCCCGACCTCATACAGGTAGGATTGTGAATGACTACCTTCAAGAGATGAACATTACTCGTATGGAGTGGCCAGCGCGCAGCCCGGATATCAACCCGATCGAGCATGCTTGGGACGAGCTAGGCAGATGCGTAAAACAACGAAATCTTCCCCCAATCACGCTTCGTGAGCTCAAAATTGCTCTCACAGAGGAATGGGAGAATATTCCCCAAAATCGTATAAGGAACTTGGTGTACAGTATGCCAAACCGCGTAAACGCAGTAATGGAAGCACGAGGAGGCAATACGAAGTATTAAAATTCAAGAAAATCGTAATAAAGTTCATAAATTTCATGTTTCCTATTTTTGTTTAAAGGAGAGATCAGCAGTTTTTTTCTTTATGTAATTTTGTGTTAATAAAATGTATGGTGACTCATATTTTTCTTACTTTCATTTAAGGAGTATTACATTGTCTATTAAATACAATTTATTGCATTAACCTATCATTTTTAGTTTCCGAGATTTTTAACATTCTTTAAGTGACCCGGATTCATTGCTCTCGAGTGTAGTTACATTAATATAAATTCTAAATTGACATACATAGGTAAAATTGAAATGTCTTAACATAAAAAAAAAACAAAAATTAACATGTCACGTCTTAAAATGAATTAATATTCTAACATTATAAAATTGAATTGAGAATTGGATTATTGATTAAGGTACAGTTCGTCTATTGAGTACAACTTTCTATCCAACAAAAATGCTCTGAGCTTAGCCTTAAAAGAGCTAGTGTTTAACAATATTTTCAAATCTGCTGGCAGTTTAGTAAATATTTGTACAGCTTGGTAATGAGGGCTATGCTTAACAATGTTAAAATTCGGTATAACTCTATTTTTAAAGTCTTTTCTCCGAGTGTTTTCCCTGACTATTCTTTCTTCCCCAGACTCATAATCGCAATGTTAAAATATTTAGACCGACAGCTTTCTCTTTGTGTGATTTTGACAATTGTACGTATTGCTCTTTTTTGGAGGATGAAGGCACGTTGAAAATTGTAACCGTAGCTTTTCCCCCAGAACTGTATACTGTATCGAAGTCTGGACTCAACTAGTGCCTAATAAACCAACTTCAATTGTTCCGTATTTATTTCATCTCTCAATGTTCGCAACGCATAACACGCAGAAGATATAGTGGAGTCTACGTGTGCTAGTTCTTTTTTCCAGCTTAGCAAATCATCCAACTGAATACCTAGAAATTTGACTTCTCTCACTAATTCTATATTTTCATTGTTTAGGGTTATATCCATGTCATCTTTATTTCCTGTAGTGGTTCGAAATAACATTATGTTAGTTTTTTTAATATTTATTATTAATTTATTTGTATTGAACCAAAAAGCTGCCATCGAAATTTTGACCTTTTCTGTCAGTTCACTAATGCTTTTCGCTCCAACTACAGCGTTTGTATCATCAGCAAAAACTACTAGATTAATGTCTGGAGAGATCATTTTTATAAAATTTATCAGATCGTTCGTGAAAATAATAAACAGGATAGGACCCAATATGGAGCCCTGCGGTACGCCAGTGGTAATATTAATCATGGATGATTGGTGCGTTTTACGTTGTCCATTATGTTCTATTGTGCTGGATTCTACATACATTTTCCTGTTTCTTAAATACGATGTAAACAAATGAAGGGCTTAGCCTCTGACACCATAAGAATTTAGTTTAGCAATAAGTATATTGTGATCAATAGTATCAAATGCGGAAGATAAATCTAGAAAAATACCTGCTACCTTTAATTTTTTATTCATTTTGCTAGTCACATCCTCTAAAAGTTTGTAAATGGCATCCCCAGTGCCAATTTCTTTCTGATAACCGAACTGTCTTTTATGTAGAACTTTATTTAAACGAAAGATGAGTCAATAGCCGAGATTTTAATATTTTTTCAAAAATTTTTGAAAGTATTGGAAGAAGCGACATTGGTCTGTAGTTTTTGGGGTCCGTTTTTGAACCCTTTTTATAAAGTGGCACAACTTTGGCAATTTTTCATTGTTCCGGAAAAATACCTTTCTTGAGACAGTTATTAAAGAATGTAGATAGTGGCTCAGCCAATACTTTTACGTGCTCTTTAAGTATAACAATGGGGATTTCATCATATCCACTGGAATGCTTGTTAGGCATAGTTTTAATTATTTGTGTTATTTCTTTAGGTGTAGTAGACGTGAGTGACATATCATCTATTACCCATTCACAACTTGTTGAAGGAGCAATAGAGCTCCCTTTGTGTCAGTTTCAGCTGAAACACGATTTTGGTTGAACTGATTTGCTAATATGTTGGCTACAGTTGGCGAGTCCACGTTTTGATCGTTAAATTTCAGTAAGAGTGGTTCCTGTTGCACTTTTTTTAATCTGTTTGTACGGTTATTAATAATTTTTTCTAGAGGACCAACCCCAAAATCTCAAAAATGACAGCTGTTTTATACATTTTTTTGCGGGTCGATTTTGTACGAAACAGCTGTTTGTACTAATAAACAAGTCATAATGTAGTTCATGGAAGTATTTATTTTTCATTGCATATATGGGAATTCTGGGAAAAAACAGTCATGAGACAGGGGACCTGCTGATGTTCTTTGACGACCTATTTGACAGCGTCAATGGCAGTTTTAGTGACGTTAACAGAGGAAAAAAGTATCGCGCTGCAGTTACCCCAACTTCACCGCATCACAATTTGTGGAATTATAGTATCCCTATTTTAAAAACCATGAAATTTGTAAATGGTAGCAATCAAGGAGTAGTACCTTCTTTGTCCAGTTGGACAAAGTATAGAACCACCAACTATAGAAAGTTTAAAAAAAAATGTACTTTTTTTAGGCATCAATTACTTATTGCTGCGAAATTACAACCAGGATCCATTGATGAACTTTTTTGGAGCAAATCGAGGTCATGGCCATGGCAATGTAATGCCTACGTCTTCTGCATTCGAAGGAGCTTTTAAGACACTCTTAATTAACAATATGACATCTTTACATTCAGTTGGATCAAACTGTGAAAAAGTTGAGTGTTTGTCTCCAGTCGTTAAAATCTATTTTAACGAATCCTGGAGGCAACAACATAACAACTGAATGTGAAGATGAAATAGACTGTACTCATATGTGTATAGATCTTTTAGATACAGACGCCTTATTAACAAGTAAAACTCCACTGGATATGGAAAAAAGAGCGCAGCAATTGGTTATTGCAGTGGCTGGATAGCACAACTTGCAAAAAAAATTTGTACAAAAACTGTGCCACTTGCAGGCATAATTTAGAAGAAGAAAAATGCTTAATTTTCATAAATATATAAAAATGAAAGAATATGAAAATAAAATGTGGTTGAGCTATCCTACTAGGGCGCTGTTTGATTTCTTTGCCCAAGTGGAACAAATATGCATTGAAATATTAAAGGAACACTGTAATAGAAATAATTTATGTAGTTATATTAAATTAATCATTATAAATTTAAAGTTTGTATCTTGTAGGGTAAACTGCCCTAATCTTGACACCCTACCAGTTATTGACACTTCAACAGATAAATTAAAATTATAAGATTTACGTTCAATATATAGCAAAAATGTTTAAAGTGAACGCTACGTGAAGCTCTATTTTTATTATTTTATTATGGCAACACAGTTTGAGTTCTTTTACAAATATGGCTGAACAAAACTAGTCGATTTGCTAAACGTCTCCGTGTTCATGAAAAAAAGTCGCTACTGTGTTGGTAAATCAGTAAGGTAAGTGCATACAATTTTGTACAGTTTTTCGTCTTTAATATTTACATGTTTGCTGATTATATGATACCCTATGAATTGATGAAAAATCGATAAACAATTCAATAACCTCACTTTCTCACTTATTCAAACAATTTTAAATTAAAATATGGGTGTCAATAATTGATAGGCAGAGAAACTGCCTATTATTGACATAGTATGTCAATGTTTGGATTTATATTATTTTTTATTATGATGGGAATTTTATACAAAAAATATTTGTTTTAACGACATGGGTCATATTCAATTTAAATTAAAAGACGTTTGGCTCACTTTTTAAATTTTTTGGCACTGTGTCAATAACTTAATATCCTATTAAGGACACCATGTCAATGATAGGAAATAAGTAGGTATGTCAATATAAAATAATCAGTTTTTAATACAATTTATAATGAATAAAATTTCAATCAATTAGGTATTTGACTAATAAAAATATTTAAGTGTAGGTACTAGGTAAAAAACTGATTTTCATTCTGTTATTTACAGTATGGCCGAAGACAAAGCAATTTCTGGTATAAAAAAGGTAGAGGTTCTTTAAATAAGATTAAGAAAAAGAAGAAATCTCCTAAAAAAAGAAAGCAATATAGTCCATTGAAATGTTACATTTTTTAGGCCTAACCTTGCGTTTCTTAGAAGACGCAATTTTATTTTTTTAATGTGTAGAGGGGGTCAGTGTAAAGCTAAAACCAAGTTTGTGGGGTCGCCACCCTTGTCCCACGGCCGCCATCTTGAAAATAGGGGTCCAAATGGTTTTTGCGATATATCTCTTAAACTATTCATCGGATAAAAGAAATTTGTTAACATTTTTTGTTGCAAATAAAATTCTAATGCACCTGAAGAACCAGAAGCCAATTTCGATCTTGCTAATCTTCCTGTAATTTTATGTGATTCTGTTGAAGATTGGAATGATTCACAAGAAGCGCTATGTTGCTTTGAAGTTCCGCATGATGTACAAATTCATTCTTCACCAGTAATTTCAAACACATTATTACAACTTACACCTAATAAAACAGAAGTCTCTCATATTGACTCGTAAGTAAATCGTAACTCGTAAGTAAATATTAATGAATATCCTTGATATTATGAAAAAAATCCTGCAGATATTATGTTACTTAACCTATTCGTCCCCGAGCGGCGACCGGTCCCCGCATTACAATAAAAAATCAATTGTGTCTCATTAGCGGTGTTTAGAGAGAATAAGTGTGCAAACCTGAATTATAATATCACCTGAGAGCGTTTGCAATTAAGAATAATTTTATTTCACTAACCATCGTAGATATATATATATAATATTCTCTTTTAATTAAATTCTCTATTTTTTAGGCAAAAATGATACTATACTCCATTCATTTCCTAATCCTGATAAGGATATGGATAGATATCTTGAATGGACTCGAGCAATTGGTATCAATATAAATATCGTCTTTAGATCCCCAGTATGTGTACAAAAACCGTCGAGTATGCCATGCCCATTTTAGAAGACTGAGCCCTAATGCAGTTCCCACTTTATTCTTGTCAGGTAAGAATGTATAATGTAATATAATAATGGGGAGCTCAACCACCACTTCAGTACTCCAAAGTGTACCTTCCCTTTCTCTAGCTTAAGGTATTTTTGATTGAGTATTCTATCTAGCAGTTTATAAAGTTTAACATTTTATTTTCTTACAGGTTCTGAATTGGTTAGAGTTCCACTAATGAAAATAACAAAAAGAAGTGATAATGCTTTATTGGATGCTGTATTACCAGTACCGCACACTTCTAGAGAATTGGAAACTGCTGGAGTTCCACTAATTGGCACAACAAACAGGAACGAAAATGCTTTATTGGATACTGTATTACCTTCCACTTCTAGAGGTACGTAATTTTACAGATTTGTATTTTTTATAATAATATGGGTACCCTTTTGGATATGGGTAAAGGACAAGGAGACACTAAGTAGGGAGGGATCATTATATTACATGTTTTATATCGATATTGTGGTTGTATAAGGGACTACAAAAACCCTCGACAAATTATAAAATATTGGCTCAATTGCCAAAAAACAAAATGGAAATATGAAATGTTATAGTCACATTCTCTCAAAATTAAAACTATTTCAGTTAATGTGTACCTATCCAAGTGGGTCCAAACCCTCTAACTTGCCTTAAGTACAATTAACAATAACAATGATAAAACTGCACATAACAGCTAGACTAAATCTCAGCTCACTGTGCTGACTTGTAGATATTTACTATAAACCCAGAGACAGTTTTTACATATTATGTTTTGTATTATAACAGGTAAACCTCATGCTCAAGCCTCAGAAGAACCAATGATAACAGTCAAAAATCCAAAATTGACTAATAAAAGAATTGGGTTTGACCAAAAAGGCTGTTAATAAGTTGCAAATAAAAAAAGCCAATTATGCAACAAGATTAAAGAAGGCATTGAACTTATCTGACAACAAAACTTTTCAGAACACAATAAAAAAGTTCACTACCTTGGCTGCTATGTTCACATTAATGCAGTTTCGTGAAACTGGGAAAAATAAAATTTGACGGAGATTTACCGAGCCTGAGAAAATTATGGTTATTGAGCTTGTATAAAAAAAGCCCTAGGACATACAGGTGGTTGCAAAAAATGTTTGTCTTGCTATGACTCTTAGTAGATTAATAGCACGAGCAAATTTAAAACCAGGAATTAATCAAAACCTCTTTGACCAATTGAAAAAAAGAGTAGAGAAGATGAAAGCAGATGACAAACTTGGCATTTTATAATTTGATGAAATGTCTATTGCACCACATTTTGAATATAATCAAAGAAGAGACCAAATTTCAGGCTTCGTAGATAATGAGGAGTCAAGAGAAAGCAAATTAGCTGACTATACTCTTGTGTTTTTGATAACAGGAGTTCAAAAAAACTATAAACAGCCTATTTCCTACACATTTTGTTCTTGCAGCACAAGCTCAGCTGAGCTTGCAAAACAATTAAAAGTTGTGATACGAAAACTGCATAGTGTAGGACTACATGTCCTAGCTACTATATGTGACCAAGGTGCATCCAACGTCAGTGCGATAAACTCTTTGATTCAGGAGACAAGAACAGATTATTTAAAGAATAATAAAGAATTGCGAAGAGATATCTTTAAAGTCGACAACAAAGGGGTGATTCCTTTATATGACCCGCCTCATTTAATTAAGGGAATCAGAAATAATTTGATGAGCAAAAAATTGGTAGGTATGCTCAATAAATAATTCCATAAACTGTCTGATCGACATATTAACCCGGACAAATTTCAAAAAATGAAAGTAAAATATGCAACACAAGTTTTGAGCCAAAAAGTTGCAGTTACTATGGGATTTTTAGGAGGTAATTAATTTTCGAAACATTTATCAGTCTTTACAGGTATGGCTCTATGTGTTCCGAAAAATAACAAGACGTCTTCTGTAGCTAAGTGGTTAATACGCCTAAACCGAAGCAGCGCGGTAACACCATTTAAAGATTTTACAAATGAACATATTTGCCTTCTTTTTCTTTTAGTTACCAAATTTTCCCCAGTTTTGGGTGTTGTGGTTTTAAATTGTTTTCTAAACTTGGCTAGCAATAAATCCAAACCTTAAAAGAGGTTTTTTTAATAGTACTTATTCATTACACAGGGAGTCCCATATTTTCTACTACCCATTTCTATTATTACAAATTTTCACGTTTTTTTGTGTCAAAACTATAGCTAATGTTTTTAGTGTCAGTTTTCACTATTGTATATAATTATGTATTTTAGAGTTATGTTTTACAGCCAAATTACTTTGAAATTTTATTATTTTTTTCAGTGAGGAACATACTCCCGTCTGATTGTACACAGACTGCTGATGTCATCCTATTTTTTGATGAACTCTTCGACTCTTTAAATGGCAGTTATGAAAACTCGAAGAAAAGGTCTGGAAAAACTTTATTAACTCAAGTGACACCAAAATCAGAACATTGCACTGTTTGGTCGAAAGCTAAAATAGTTTTAAGCTCAATGAAATTTGTAAATAATTATAGTAAAACACAGGACAAGCAGGTCACAGTTCCAACAATAAATAATTGGTTACGTACTATAAATAATGTGGAATACCTCATTGAAATACTTTCAAAAAAGTATAACATTAAATCCGAGAGGATGAGGCATTTTAATCAAGATCCTTTGGAGATTTTTTTTGAGTCGATTCGAAGCCATGGTTGCAGAAACACTAACCCCACTGAGTAGCTGGCTTTGATTTTTCTATTTATTACTACTTTATGATAGTATACAACTTTATTCATCTGTAATATTATTAAATTTATGACATTATTTGTTTTTTTTGTGAAATATTTACTCACAAATTTTGTGGTCCACATCTAACCTCTGCCCATTGATGAAAACCGAATGTGGTCTCTATTACGGCCACTGTCCTGTAAGTTTTCTACATAATTATTAAGGGTAATTGATCACGGTAAATTAATCGTTGTTATGCTAAACTTTATTATTAAATATTATTATTATAAACCAGGGACTTGAAACGTTATCTATAACAGAATTCGTAACGATATAATAATGGTATCGGTACCTCAGCAAATATATCGTTTTCAATCTTTTGTATAACGATTTATGAGTAACAGAACGAAATTATAACGGCAAGTTAACGTTATTATATCGATAAATACGCGACGTTGCCAAACATATTTTGCAAAAGCGCCCGAATTCGCGCGACTTGCGTTACGAGCTGCAACGGGGATTCCCCGCCCCGCACGCGCTCCAGAAGCGAACTGGCAACGTTGTAACGTGAATGGACATTTGCAAGCAAACATCTCAACCGCCTGCGACGCGCGACGTATGATAGCCAAAATATTGTGATAATATTTATAGTTTGTTAATTTTAACTACACTTAGTTGCAACTATTGGATTTGGAGATGGGTCTTAAAAAAAATGAATAAAGTTTATAGATATTTTAATTATGTCTTGTTGCTGGATGCGAAAAAGTTTTGAAGGAAGTTAAAGCAAATTTGAAGTCGTAGGTAGATATGTTATTTTAAGACTAGATGTTAAGATAGATATATTGTGCCTTTTCCAGCCTGTTATTATATTATAAGTACTATTTTTTGTACAAAGTAGATACGTACGTTTTGTAATTTTACGACTGATATAGATTAAAACTAACTATTTTAGACGCCTCAGCTACTCTCGATTTCAGAATGAATACGATTATTAAATTTGAAGATGCGGAAACGCGGGACATTCTAGGTAGGTATTATTTCGAAAAGTGAATGTTGCTGTGGTGTCTAAAAAACGTAGTAGCACGGTAATTTATTTTATACCTAAAGTATTTTAACTCCATACAAACGGTCGGTAAAATAATATTCACAAATTGCACGCTTACTGCTTACAAAACCATCAGACTTTGGTTTGTAGCTGTGGCGTATCCTCGACTGCTGTGTACCGAACTCTGAGGCGCGTAGGTATGACTCGCGTTCCGACCGTTTGCATGAAGTTTTAAATAAGTACTTTATATATTACCTCGAATATACTGTGGTAATAGGTATTGTACTTACTTTAATTGCAAATAGATAATACAGCTATAAAATACAATACTTAACCCTAGAATACTAATGTTAGTCGTTTCGACTAACACCGCGCGGATTTCTTGCTGTCCTTTTCTAACGGTTACGCCGATCGTGTTGATTTTACGTGTCAAGTCAGTCGCCGGTAGGATGCCCGCAGGAGTGACTGCGCCAAGCTGGTAAGTGCCGCCATATTTGAAATGCAGCATATTTGGTAGTCCGATCGACTAATGATTAGTATTTACGTAACTTTTTGATTGGTGTAATGTATGTGACAGTATTGTGATTTTTTGTGTTTATCTTTTATTTTTAGCTTCAATATGACTTCTTCTCGACTAAGCGGTGTTCGAAACTTCACGGATGACGAGTTGACCAGATATTTGAACGAAGAAGTAAGCAGTGATGGCGATAATGAATCGAATGGAAGTTGTCCAACTTGGACATTGAGGAACAGGTATCATCAGACGACGCTGAAGATTCAACCGAGGTAATATCTACTAATGACTCCAGCAGAGACCCCGCTTCTATTATTGGCGAGTCTTTAGGCAGCCAGATCGATAATACTTTACCTCAGACCAGTCTGAACCCTTCACGGACTTCGAGCATAATTGTCTTGCCTCAAACAGTCCTGCGCGGGAAAAATAGGCATGTTTGGTCTACAAAAAGGCCACAATCGTTTAGAACTTCAAGCTCCAATATTGTGCGCATTTTACGAGGTCCTACTAGCCATTGCAGAGGTATAAAAGATCCATTACAATGTTTCGAACTGTTTATTACTGACGAAATTTTAGACGAAATCACGCAATGGTCTAACGCAGAGATAACAATAAAACAACAAAACTATTCTGTGATTCGGAGCACCCATCGAACGACTGACAAGTGTGAAATCAGAGCATTGATTGGTATTTTCGCATTGATTGCTGTTCTAAAAGATAACCACTTATCGACTGAGGAGTTATTTGATGCATCTTTTTCTGGCACAAGATATGTTTCAACAATGAGTAAAGACCGGTTCTAATTCTTACTACGATGCCTCAGATTTGACGACAAATTACTAAGATTATCCTCTGAAACTAGAGACAGGTTTGTACCCCTGCGAAAAATATGGGAGCTTTTTATAGAAAAGTGCAAAGCCAACTATGACGCCGGGATGTATATTACAATTGATGAACAGTTATTGGCCTTAAGAGGCAGATTCAGAATGTACATACCTAACAAGCCCGCAAAGTATGGCATAAAAATTGTGATGATGTGCGATAATGGCTCTAAATACATGATCAATGCTATACCCTATATAGGCAAAACTACCGACACAAGAGGTCTGCCCCTTGGCGAATACTTTGTAAAAGAGTTAACACTTCACAAAGAAAATGACAGTTCGGCTAAGAAATCAAGATCAAGTACACAAGATAGATTACTTCATGAGTGTACAAAGGAGAAGGGGACTTCTGGGCCCGGCAGTTAACTAGTTGAAATGTATGTTAAAAAAACCGCTATATTTTTCTCAAGGAAATCACAAAATATGGTACCACGTTTTGACCTAGGAAGCGAGAAAAGTTAAATTAAGTTGATGAAACTAAATAATCGATTAAACAATGTTTGAGTTACTATTTATCTATTATGAATAAATCGGTATAATCTGTGAATATGTATGAAAATCGAGTGACATGTGCTTATCGAGCGTTTCGCGGAATCGATTCATAGTAAATAGACTTCCTTTAATTTTTCATCCGGCAACACTTGTGCCTGACACCCGTCCGTCACCGACTGACAGATGCACTCGTTCGTTTTCTTTCGTTCTGAGTGTGCTCGTATTTTCCTTGTTTTATTGCTTAACCCCACGACCTCGGCTTTGCATATTATCTGACGGATCTTGCTACTCTAAATTACTTGGCTCTCTATTTTGGACAACTGTTTACGCCTATCGATTGGATATTGACGACATGGATCGCTGTGTAAATTGTACGATTGCGACTGGTCGCAGTAACTCTATTGGTAGAAGACTTTTGGAAGATGAGGCGATTTTATCAGTTATTCGTCAGTGGCGTGCATCTTAGCCTGTAAGTTTTACCTATTTTTTTTTACCTATTCAAATTGTGCTTTTAGCCTATCAAGCTATGTTGGCGTCATGCATGTCGGTTATCTTTTTATTGGACAGCATATATTATATCAATACTTATTTAAAAGTTGATTAAATAGACATAATATTCAATCTATGGAATGTGCCATTTGACCATTTCACTCAAAAAAGGTGTAGGTAGCCCTTGAGTCCCAATGAGACCATTTCGGTCTCGGCTCGGACATAAAGACTCAGTTGAACGTGCACTCGTACACCATGTTGAAGCTTGTTTATGGTTGAACAAGATTTAATTAGTCATCTTATTTCAGGTAACCAGTGAGAACCATGTATGCCAAGCATGTTTGGACTTAGCCCAAGATGTAGTTCTTGGGAGACGTGCGATTGATGCTCCAAACCAAGTTGGCCATTCCAGTGTTTGTGTCCGCTGCGGTCGTTCACTGTTAGCACAGCGGTTCAGCCACCTTCTTCGTAATGATTCTGCTCGTGAATCTGCGATATATAATGTGATCAGAGAGTGGATCCTGCCACAAACAGTAACTTACTTCAGTAATATATCTTAACTAGCAGTTCCCCGCGGTTTCACCCGTATCTTATTTACTACAACGCCCCCGTAGCTCCTAGCGTGATTTATACCCTATAGCCTTCCTCGATAAATGGGCTATCCAACACAAAAATATTTTTTCAAATCGGTCCAGAAGTTCCTAAGATTAGCGCGTTCAAACAAACAAACAGACTCTTCAGCTTTATAATTAGTATATAGATTTACTCAAGCTGTTTTAGAATAATAAACATTTATTTACTAACACGATTTTAAACTAGTACTTTTCATATAAAAAAAATACACTTAACTATCATTTTAAACTCTTAGGCGCTGTCTCCACGAGCGAGAGAATCGCGGCGATATTATCGCCGTGCCACGTTTTTCTATACACTCTCTATGGAACCGTCTCCACACGGCGATATTATCGCCGCGATGCGACGAGTGGCAACGAGCACGCAAAACGTCATTACATCGTTGCTAGCCCGCCGCGACTAGCAACGCGACCGCCGCGCGCTCGGGGCGCTCTCGCGACGAGCGCGCGGCGGGCGCGCTGTCAAACGCAGCGTCATTTCAGCATTGCATTCAAGGAAACGCGGCGATACCGTTACGAGTCGCCGCGGAATCGCCGCGATTCCGTAACGACTCGCGACGATACGCGGCGGAATTATCGCTCGTTCGTGGAGATTATGCGACGATATAAGGGCGGACTCGTCGCGATTCTCTCGCTCGTGGAGACAGCCCCTTAATAAAAATAAAAGCTTTCATTTTAGTTTTTTTTATAGGTGGGCGAGGCGGATCGTATTTGCCACTCTTGTTGGATATTAGCAGACAGAGCTGCTGTTCATATGAGAACTGGTCCCTCAACTTCCTCACAGAGTAACCCACTGCCGGCCCAATCGTCAGTTGGTATTTCTGTTGGACAAATGGATGGAAATCATGATAACAGTTTACATGAACCTGCAAATGTTTCCGTTCAACCAGAACAAAATCAAGATAGTTATGTAAATGAACCCTCAGTGCAACTACATTCACCAGGTGCCCTAATTGTGGAACCAGGACGGCAGCATCCTGAACCAATAATTTTATTGCCAGATTACATGCGGGCAGTTGAATCAGAGCGACGGTGCTTCATACAAGGCTGCCAGAGAACTGAACGATATAGAGTTCCTCTAGCAACAAGAAAGATGTTACTTAATGAGTATAAATATTATGTGCCACAAAATAATCGACTTTGTGATATACATTTAGTAATTGAGGCATGGGATTTCCTTGATAGTTTAAGGAGTAATTATTTACAAACATTTACTGCTAGACATATCCAAGATATGATGACATTAAAAGAGTCGCCAAAAGAAAGCTTTTTGAATTTTGGAAATATTGATAATAAGGAAGACCACGTTGTGCATACCTGGGTTGGGTTGACTAAAGCGCAGTGCGTCAAATATTAGATGAGGTGCCGCAATTGATAGAAATTCGCAACAGTTCTTCAGTTTTAGCAGCCTATCTTATGAAATTAAGAAGTGGGGACTCAAACGAAAGATTAGCAACATTATTTAAAGTATCGAAGAAAACTTTAACCAAGTGGCTGTGTCAAGCGCGTGAAATCTTAATTGAACATTTTGTGCCTCGGCATTTAGGTTTAGAACACATCACTAGAGAATTAATAAAAGAAAGAAACTTAGCCATACCTAGTGCTTTATTTGAAGGGGATTCTAGGCCAATCGCTATATTTGATGGAACATACTGTTATATAGAAAAAAGTTCTAAACATACAGTTTGCATAAATACAGAAACCTAACCAAACCTTTTTTAATGGTGTGCACAGATGGCCATATTATTGATGTTTTGGGCCCCTATCCCGCTACCACGTGAGACTCAGATATAATGAGACATGAATTTTTAAGTGAAAACCCACTCCGGGAATATTTCCAAGATGGTGATGTATTTATACTGGATAGGGGTTTCCGAGATTCATTGCCATTATTAAACCAATGTGGATATAGGACATACGTGCCTGCTACCTTGGCGCAGGGTGAAACACAGCTGTCAACACTAGACGCGAACAAATCCAGAGCAGTCACCATTTGCCGTTGGGTCGTAGAGGTTGTAAACGGCAGGTTTAAAAGAGATTTTAAATTATTTAGGCAATGTTATTTTAATACAGCCTCAAGAAGTTTAATAAAAGATTTTAAGGTGGCTGCTGCTCTCATAAATAGATTTCACCCTCCCATAACGGATAGAATAGACAGTGGGGTTATCATTAATCAGATTAATATGAATATGAATAGACATAACATATTAGGTGATTTTATTGTTAATAATCAATATAATAGACGTAGGGCCGATTTTGAAGCAATAACTGTTCATAATGATAATTTAAATGATTTTCCCCAGTTGTCATACGATGAATTAATTCTAGTATCCTTAGGTACTTATCAATTAAAGCAGGCAGCACGGTCCTATGTTGGTGAACATATGCGGGGAAATGATGGATTTATAATAGAAGTGTGCAGAGAGGTAGACAGCAGCCTTCTTCGACAGCTGTCAGCTTCAAATACTTCTTGGCTATTGCGAGGGCGCATACAATCCCGCCATATAAGTCGCAAAACATATTTTGTTTATATTTTAGTTGACAGCTGTCGAAGAGGACGAGATTCAATATTATATTATTATTGTAATTGTATTGTAGGTAGAAGGACTGTAGGCTGCTGTGCCCATGTAATGTGTTTAATATGGTATCTCAGTTGGGCAAGATACCAAAACAATATCGTACCTCCTGCACAATTCTTAGATGATGTTCTAATAATTATTGAAGATGAATAATATAAATGTTTTATTCATATATTGGTGTTTTATTTAACTTCTTATTCTCCCTTTTTTAGTTTTTAAAAGGTTGATGGTAGAAACATGTTTCCGACTGTAGCGACTGTCCAGAGCGCGGGAGAGCCAAACTTGTCAGATCTTCGACACGTCACACGACACGTCCATGCATAAAACCATTACACAACCAAAGTCATTCAAAAGAATTTCGTAAATAACATAAAAAACCACAAATATATAATATAACCTCACTTTTACCATAATTCATATAACTTGGTTCCTGGATAGCCAAATTTCACAAAATTTTCAGTGAGGCCTTGTTATTATATCCTCTTACAAATAAAGCTAGTTTGACTCGGTTAACACCTGGGCCCAGAAATGTATGGAGTCATTCCCATCTCCTTTAATTACGGTTCACGGACGTCCACTGACTTTAATTGATGACCTTGCTTTTCAAAATATTATATCTATGATACCAAATATTAACTTTTCGATTAACTCTAAAAATGTACGAAGTACTCTTAAAGATACTGCTGACCAATTACGTTCAAATTTAGCTAATGAGCTGCAAAATTTACCTATATGCCTCAAAGTGGACGTAGCTTCCTTGTCGAATCGTAGTTTTATGGGCGTCAATGCTCAGTATATTAAGGATGGACAAATTGTACTATGAAATCTTGCAGTGATTGAACTGTTTAAACGACATACATCTGAACATTTAAAGGAAAGATTGATTTTCATTTTGCAACGGTTTAGAATCCACAACAAACAAATTTATTGTATCACTATCGATAATGGTGCAAACATATTAAAAATGAGTAGATTAATTGCAGCAGAAGCTGTTCAGTTTGAAGATACCTATGAAAATAATAATCCTGAAGAAAGTGATCGGATGAATAGCAGTTTTAGTCAATTACATAACATTACACATTCTGATTCTACTTCCTTCATCCGAGTACATCAGAAAAAATATGCATTTTCATTGATCCCTGCCATGTAATTAAATTAATTAGAAACTCTTTTGAACGAAAGAGATTATTGTATGATGGAAATGACCAGAAAATTAAATGGCAGCTACTTATTAATTTAAACAAACTCCAGCAAAATGAAGGCCTTCAGTTTGCTAATAAATTAACGCCCCGTCATATACATTTTCGTAACCAAATAATGAAAGTGAAACTCGCCACACAGCTTTTAAGTATGAGTGTTGCTAAAGAACTAACTCTTTGTGAAGAAGAATTAAAATCTACACAATTTCAGGATTCCGCGGGCACAGCAAAATTTATTACTTTGATGAATAATTTCTTTCATACGATGAATTCTACAAAGTCTCAATTTTACGGATATAAACGTCGTATAGATCATAAAAACAAATCTGAATTTTTTGCATTACTAGATGAAGTCAAGACATACGTTACATATAACGGAAGCTTCTAAAATAATAGTTGGTTACATTTCCGGATATGGTAAGCACTCGGTTGACCAAAGAGTTAAAATGCGAGAAATGTATTGATACTTTGACCACGACACAGAAACTTCCGCATCATAAACTAATAAGTATAAAAGATATGGGTGGTTTATGCTACTCCACTGAAGATGTTTATAAAATTTGTTTATCGACGGAAATGGTTATACGTCGTTTAATTCGGTGTAGTGGCGAGAATGGCCTGTCATCTAAATACGACTACAACTATATTACAACTAATACATTGAAATGTTTCGTTGAGAAAGACGTATTCGTTTGTTTACTTGGTCATTCATTTGATCAACCTTCTACATTAAATCACAGAGTGCATCTAATACGTGCAATAATTAACAAATATACAACTGTTCGATTGCACCACGAGGCAAAGATAACAAATGATTGTACGAGCAAACACCAAAAACTCACTAAACTTATATTGTTTAAAGGCAATTAAATAATAACGTGTGTTAATTTATTTTGAATTTGTATAATAAATAAAGTGTATACATATTAAATTGCAACGAATTTTTATTTCACTTCAAAAGAAAACTGTAAAACGAGAAAATTGTACTCTGTACGCTATTAAGCGCTGCATGTATTATTAGTTTGGTTAGATGACATAACTATTGTTTTAGCGCTGCAGCGAACTTCAGTTCAAATTCTTACCAAAATGAAGCAAACTTTTGGTTCGGGGTGTCTGTTCTATGAGCCAATCCGTAAAAAATTGAACGTAAGAAAAAAGTACTGTCACAAAATTTTACAAACAGTTTACAAGACTATCTCATACTTTATTGAATGCATTTTTTTTTATGTACAATAAATATCATTAACTTTAAAAAATATATGTAATGGAGTCAATTGTTATTAATTTAACCGATTAAAAATTAAAAATAAGAAGCAAAACAGAACATTTTAGCGTGTCACACCTCCTGTCGCTAACTTTAACTAACCGAAGTTCATGGTTTTTTTATACATACTTCAGCGTTTTTTGGGAGGTTTTATAGAATTTTGCTTTTTCTTTATTATAAAATTAATTTTACTCATAAATCTTGTTGTATGACAACAAAATTCATGAATTAAATGATAATCAAATTAGCACCAAGGTGGACATTCCACTTTAGTCACTACTATTTTATTTGCTTTCTGATTTAAAAAACTACCATTACATGTTATTTTATTATCATGGTAACATTATTGTAGAAGATCAGCTATTTATTTTTAACCATCGTGCAGTTGTGACGCAGTGATCGGTGACGAAAGCTGTGTTTTTAATACGTAGTCGATTAAGAAGTCCATCTTAGTCACAGCAATAACGTGATACCGGTAAGTTCTTAAAACATTCTTTTATTTGCGAATCATGCCTAATGTATGTGTGTATTTCGCGAAATAATGATTTCCTCTAAAACAACAAAGAGTATTAAGTGTTGTCGTCATTATTATTAGTAAGCGGAGTTCGTCACGTCCATTTAGTGTCGTGACATATTAGTGGAACAATAATTGTGACGAAATGGAGCCTTAGGCTAAGTTTACGTGGTGCATGTTTTACCGACAACAACTAAGATGGAGTTATGTGTTTCTATTGAATTATAATCATAACAGATGGTTTATCTTATGACTACCTTAGTTAACGTTTATTATCGTTTTATTTATGGAACAGATTGGCTTACATTATTGTAGGTAGGTATAACTCTAAAAACCATGAGCATTTAATTTAATAAATAATAGTCAATTAAGATTTTCATTTTTTTTTCTATAATTGTATTTGTATTCCCTTTCAGAGTTACTACACGAACTTATTGATAATGGGAATATTGGTAGATATTGACAAAGTTTTATCAACCAATGATCTTATAAAATGCTTAGATTATGGACTTCAATGGCCTTGGGAAAAAACCCATTTTATTTTGGCAAAAAAGTGTTTTGAACAAAGAAAGAAACAAATAGAACGAGTTAAAAAGTGTCAAAAAAAAATAAGGGAGTTGAGCGACCGGGAAAAAGAGGAGCGAAGAAAAATTTGGAGAGAACAGAAAAAAAGCAAAGGAATGCCAAAAAAGAAGCCGTAGTGGTAGCCGTACCTTCAACAAGTCAAAATCAAAGAACAGTTGACTATAAAAGGAAATATAAAAACTTAGGTAATAAGTACAACACTGCTTTAAAGCAATTGAAAAAACTAAGATCCATCAATGCGAATTTACGTAAAACTTTAAGTCGAACCAAAGAAAAATACCAGAAAGAAATCAATCTAAAAACAGAAGAGAATAATAAACTGAAAATGAGACAAGAACTGCTAGAAGTATCACTAGGCGAGAAATATAAAGACTGTAAAACACACGAACAAAAAAAGATATTGCGTTCGATTGGAATGTCCAAGACTGTTCTCCAAAAAAGAGGATCAAAGGCACTAGTATCAAAATGTTTAGGGCTTAAAGGTGGCATCAGATTTACAATTAATAAGAAATATAATGTAAGCAAGAAGATAGAAGAAGAAATGGAAGTTTTTTACAACCGGGATGAAATTAGCAGGTCTACATCCGGAAAACGTGAGTGTAAAACGAAATGTAAGAAAAAGATGCAAATACGGTATTTAACCGATACTTTAATCAACCTATACCAAATATATAAAAATGAAGGAGGGAAATATAGTTTGTCAACGTTTTGTAAATACAAACCATTTTATGTCTTGTCGCCGACACGTGGTTCGCGAGACACGTGTCTATGTGTGAAACACAGTAATTTTGAATATTTAGTAACAGCTCTAAAAAAATATACTTTTCCTACCGTTGTATTCAAGGGCACCAAAGATCTTATAGAATTAACTTCTTGTGACATAAAGTCATTTAAATGTATGTACGGTTTGTGTGATAAATGCAAAAATAAAAATAATTGTTTCGAAGCTAATAATAACTACACTGAAGTCGAATGGTGGCAATGGGAGCGCGCAAAAAAAAAATTATAAAAAAAACAATGAAGATATGACAGCCAATGTAACAAAAAAAGTGAAAATAACAGGAACGTTACAGGAATTAATAGGCGAGTATGAAAAACAATTGCCTTTATTCAAAAAGCATTTTTTTAACTTCCAAGAGCAACAACTTATCTGTTATCCATTTTTTTTCGGACGGCCCGACCAGCCAATACCGGCAAAAAAGTACAAGTATTTTCCATACTTGAAAAAATATATCAATGAATCTGATATACATGAGACAACAAATGCAGAAAATATTACTGAGGAATTTATCTCTGTGATTGATTCTTCAATTAAGGAATTTTCAACAAGATTTTCTGAGTTCAAAGAATTATCAGAAACGGTCAAGTTTATTATGTACCCAGATGTAACGACCTTTCATACACTGAACTTCTCCCAGTTCGATTGGTTGGAAATTGAAGATTTTGAAATGCAGCTGATTGATTTCCAATCTAGTTCAATTTGGATACAAAAATTCATAGACATGAGAAAAGAATTAGAGTTAATTGAAACAGAAAGATTGACCAGTAATATAAGTAAAGATGCCAATAATAAAATTTTAGAAACCTGGAATGCGTTGCCAGAAACATTTAATTGTTTAAAGAAGCTGGCTCTCGCTATTCTAACTGTATTTTCATCAACATATGCCTGCGAGTCATTGTTTTCAGAGATGAATAACATCAAAGACTCTGTTAGAAATAGACTGACTGATGAATCAAGTTCAGCATGCATTCTGCTAAAAGTAACATCGTACAACCCCAATATAAGTCAATTATCGTCCAATCTGCAACAACAGAAGTCGCACTAATTTTTAATTGCTCTTGTAATTGTATTTTTGGTAAATATAGAGCTTTGAGTTGATATTGTTTTTTTACATTATTTTTCCACTGATCACAAAGTCAAGAATATTTGATGGCACGGCTGCGACGTCATTAAATATTATTCCAGAAAATTGGCACGTATACGCATAAAGGTTCGCCATCCCTGCATTATACACTCGCATTGAAACACACATACACACACACACAGGCGCTCTGATTTAATCTTTGTTGTTAGATTACTTTTAACTTCTACCCGCAAATATATATATTTTTTTATGTATATCTCCTTATCAATAAAATTGGATTGTCACATCATACCTATTAAGTAAAACTTTATGTTCTTCCGTGGGGTGGGGACCTGGAGATTTGTAATAAAGGCATTTTATGCCTAACTCAGACTCCAGCTCTTCACATTGCAACAAAAATAACAGATAATATGTGAAACCTAGATTAAGCTTGTCATTGTGAGGAGAAATAAAGAAATTATTATTATTATTATAATATTACGAGTATTTGTCGTGTGTTAAGTGGTATAAAATAAGTAGTTACCTACTTATTTGTTTTATAGTTTAGTTTAAAATATTGTAAATACCTAGTTTTATGGTTTAGTTATATTATAATATATTGTGAATAGGAATTTCTTAAACTTAGGTATTAATAATGTCAGTAGGTCAAGTAAAGTCAAATATTCAAGAATCTATAATCGAAGAAGATGTCATTTTTATTGGTGATGACTATACACCTTGTCGTTGGCTTGATGAGATAAAAGATAGCCAAGTGTTATATGCTGATCTCTGTGATAGCACAATGTACGAAAATATTTATTACTTTCCAAAAATATTTATAACATTTTATGCTATGACACGTAATGAGTGTTTCCGTTTTCATCCCACGAATATTTTATTCCGTTTTCTACCCAAATCTTAGTCCGTGTTCTACCCACAATCATAATAATAGTTGTTTTTTCCGTATTCTACCTAAAATATATTCCGGTTTCTACCCACTGCAGTTTATAATTGTTTTTTTGTACAGACAGAAAAATAATCTTAAACTATTTAAACTTTGTATACTTATAATTTGATGAATAGGTACTTATTTACGACGTCACTTCCTTGGCACAGACGCGCATACACACACACACGGGCACAGACACTATGTCTATTTCATTCAGCCGGAGAGGGAGTGAAAGAGAAAGCAATATTTCTAAAGAATATTGCTAATCTGTTATACCCTTTGTTTCTCTTATCTGTTAGTTAGTCGTAAGTGATCGACAGGAGCATAGTTGCTGTGAAAGTGATATTAAAGCAGTTAAAATGCAAAATCCAGGTCCAAGTACCAGTAAAAACATTGATTCCGAAGTTTATTTTACCCTGTCAAAAAGAAACAAGCCAGTGTTAGTGTGTGGTGGTAGAGAATTCCATAAAAAAAGAGTGAATAAGGACAATTCCATAATATGGCGATGTGCGAAAGCGCCTTCTTGCTTTGGCATTATAAAAACAATGGACAGTGAAATTATTAATAGAAGTGGACACAATAGTAATTGCCATGCTAATTATAACAAACTTTTAATTAAAAACTCTATGAAAAAAATAAAAGAACAAGTCAAATCTGCCGATGGTCGCCCTATTCAACAGATCTACGAAGATGAAGTTTTATTAATAAAAGAACAAGGGTTAGATTTAGTAGAAGAAATCCCCAAGTTCTCAAGTGTGAAAACAGCATTTTTCGATGCCCGAAACAGAAGTCAAAATGTTTCTAAATTAGTATTTAAGAACAAAAGTGAAGTAGAAATACCGAACACCTTCAAAGATTTTTTACTGTTTGATTACGAAGATAGCAATAATAGAATAATTGCGTTCGCTACACATGAAGCTAGAGATCGAATGAGTAAACTTGCAATGTTTTTTGGAGACGGAACATTTAAATGTTGCATACGACCATTTATGCAGCTATATGTCATTCATGGTGACATGGGCAGCACAGACACTACAACAGGTATCACACCACTTGTTTACTGTCTTCTTTTAAACAAAAAGAAATCAACATATGTAACACTCTTCCAACTTATCAAATCGCAAATACCAACCTGGAAACCTTTAGAGTTTCTGACAGATTTTGAGCCGGCAGCCATAAACGCTTTAAAAATTGTTTCGCCAGAAACGAAGACAAGAGCTTGTTATTTTCACTTTTGTCAATCAATACACAAAAAAGCCAAAAAGCTTGATCTAACAAAAAAAAAACTATTTGAAAAAACGGGTTTAATACTTACGTTACCTTTAATACCTCAGGAAATGATTGATGATGCCTTCCTATATATTATGGAAGACTGTCCCACCTTAAACAATATTGTTAAATTTAATGACTATGTTGTCCAAACATATATGAATGGTGGTAAATATCCCCCAACATTGTGGTCCGCAAATAATAGAAGACACCGAACTACAAATGCACTAGAAAGCTGGCATGCAACCCTAAACCGCTATGTGGCAAAAAAGAAGACTCTCAATATGCTCCAATTCCTCACAATTATAAATAAAGATGCCAAGTTACAAAACACGCGTTTTACTGGACAAGTTTCATCATCAAGGCCACGTAACAATGATGTTTTGGAGAGAGAGAAAATAATTAATTCAGCATTAAGTGATCTTTCTTGTGGTAAAATTAGCATCGGACACTGTCTGGAGAAATTAGTACCATTTACTTTTTAATTTATTGTAAATTATTTGATAATTTTCATATGTAAATCATAAAGCTATAATTTAAATCTGTGATTTTATATGCACAATTTGGTAATAGTTACGATCTGTGATTTTTAGATGTATAATTTGTAATAGTTACGATCTGTGAATTTTTGATGTATAATTTGTAATAGTTACGGTCTGTGATTTTTAAATACATAAGTAATTGGTAATAGTTACGATCAGTGATTTTTAGATGTATATGTAACTGGTAATAGTTACAATCTGTTATTTTTTTAGAAGTAGAATTTATTGATAATAGTTTGTGATTTTTTAGATGTAGGGTTAATAATACTTACAATCTGTGATTTTTTTAGACGTAGAATTGATAATAATTACCATTTGTGATTTTTTAGATGTAGGATGTAATACTTACAATCTGTGATTTTTTTTAAATGTAGAATTGATAATAGTACGAATCTGTGATTTTCTAGATATCAATATTCTAAAGACTTAGTTGTGTTAATTATGAATAAAGATTTTTCTAACAAAGTTTGTTTGTCTGCTAACGTTACTTACATAAGTTACTAAACAGTTATGTACTATGCCGTGGGTCCATTTTTGTTGCGGGTTGAAAGCGGAATAATTATTATTATTTTTAACTCCTGGGATGAAAACGTGGGATGAAAACGGAAACACCCCACGTAATAAAGGCGAGATAAAATTAAAAAAGCCTAAAAAAATTGACAGAGATACAGTCCCAAAAACATTAATGGTAAAGATAATTGAAATTGATAGAGTATCAGATAAACTAGAAGAGTACACATTATATGACCCAGCAGAAGCAATTTATTTCTGACTAGCTGTTGCTCGCGGCTTCGCACGCGCGTAAAGTTAAGAGTAGTACCTAAGTGGTAAAGGATAGATGTATTCTGTGATTTTCAAAGTAAGGAGCAATTATATTTTTCATAAAAGATTATGGCGTTAAGATAATAATAAGATAATGTGGAAAACATCACATACATTGAGTTTGGATAAACTTTTAAAATGGTGGCAGCTTTTTGGTCAGACGAAACTTGAAAATCATTGACACGAAAAGATGAAGAAGAATCACATAAATTGCTCCGAATTCAAAGAAAGTAGCTAAAGCTCTTGTGTTATGGAATCAGAAACAACGAAAGTACCACTAACACCCAGACTCGACATAATGTAGAAAAGTGATTTTCTACATCGACCCGTCCGGGGATCGAACCCGGGACCTCAGAGCTGGCGACACCTTGAAAACCGTTGTGGACGCCACTCGAACACGGATGTCATCGTAAAGATATGTTTTAGATGGTCATTTATTTGTATCGATCCAGAAACCCGTATATGAAAGGCATGGCCTTATATTTAAAAATAAAGTCCACAATATAATACCTTGCAACCCCTACTTAACCATCTTAAGGCGTAGATTTCTAAAATCGCTAAAATATGTTTTCATTTATTTCTAACCAAAAACCCGTATACCAAATCTCATGAAACCAAATCTTATCTCTCTCTTTGAAAATGACGAACTTCCTAAAAAAACTTCCAACCACTATTGCACCCCCTTTGAGGGTAGATTTCTAAAATCTCGGGAATACGTCTTATTTATTTCTAACTCATAATCCTATGAAATTTAGTGTGCCTATCTATGAAAACTACACAATTCATATACCTACAAACTTCCATCCCCTATTTTACCCTCTTAGGGGGTAGATTTTCAAAATCGCTGAAATACGTCTTCATTTATTTCTATCGAGAAACCCGTTTACGAAATTTCATGTGTCTATCTTTGAAAATACCAAACTTCCCATACAAACTTTCAACCCCTTTTAACTCCTTTAGGGGTTGAATTTCGAAAAATACTGAAACACTTGGTTTTTAATTTTTTACCAGAATGGTAACCACAAATTTTTATGGTTTAAACTACAAAAATGACGATTTTCCATACAAACTTTCATCCTCTATTTAAGTCCCTTAGGGGTCGATTTTCGAAAAATAATGAAACACGTCGTTTTTAATTTTTTACTAAATTGTTATCTACCAATTTTTATGGTTTAAACTACAAAAATGACGATTTTCCATACAAACTTTCATCCCCTATTTAAGTCCCTTAGGGATTGATATTCGAAAAATACTGAAACACGTCGATTTTAATTTTTTTACCAGAATGGTAACCACCAAGTTTCATGGTTTAAACTTCAAAAATGACGATTTTCCATACAAACTTTCATCCCCTATTTAACGCCCTTAGGGGTTGAATTTAAAAAAATCCTTCCTTATTCCTTGTCTACATTATAAAGGAAACCTCTGTGCAAAATTTCAGGTTTCTAGGTTAAAGGGTTTGGGCTGGGCGTTGATGAGTCAGTCAGTCAGTCAGTCAGTCAGTCAGTCAGGCCTTGTCTTTTTATTTATATATATATATATATATATAGAAGATAGATAGATTGGATTGCCTTTAATTTATTTCTGATTGGATTGTCTTTAATTTGGAAGATTCTATTTTTTTTTTGTGTTTGTTTTGCTAGTTTTTTTACAACATTTCCAATATTTTGAGCCTTTAATTTGTAAATCTTAATGAAAACTACTTGTTTTGATGTTTATTTTGCTAATCTTTTTAATAACATTTCCTAAGATGTTTTGAGACTATTCTTTGTTAAGTACAAGACTTACGTTAAAGCCATTTAAGGCGTATATATTTCAATCTTCTATTTTGTCAAGTCATTACGATTTTTAATTTATATGTTACATTTTTTTTTATATTTGTCCCATTTTGGATTGCCTTTAATTTGTAAGGATTATAAAACAACTCATTTTAACGTTTATTGAGTTGAGAAAACAAATGTTATGTTAAAGCAATTTGTAACCATAAGGCTTTGGTTACCGCCTTTTAGGTTGTATTTAGTGTTTTTGTTTATTTTATTTTGTAATTATAATGAGGACTAAAAAAATTAATATCATCAATCTACACACATCAAAAGTGTCTAGGGATCAAGCATTTTTATGCGGATTTCTTGAGATTGAGATGTGGCTTTGTAATAAATTTATGATTTTATAAATTTATATGGATCCTTTTTGGTGCATTTCATAATTCGAATCAGGAACTGTGAATCAAATTCGAGTAAAAGATGAAAATCAGCTGTCAATATTTTCCCTATAAAAACATACAACGCATTGAAAACATTATTAGTGCTACTGTTTCCCTACTACTGATTAAAACCAACGTTATTATGGAGCGGCGACGTCATTTAAGCAGGGAAGAAATGCTCAGAGCCGTGGGAATGATAGAAGCTGGTTCCCGGCAACGTACTGTGGCTTTAGCTCTGAATACAAGTCAGAGTGTTATCAGTCGACTTTGGACACGTTACCGAAGCACTGGTACCGTGGCTGAGCGCCATGGAGGACGGTATCGCTGCACCACACGGAGACAAGACCGATACATTCAAATCTTAACTCGAAGAGCTCCAACAATAACCGCCATGATGTTAGCCGTGAGGCTTCATCACTCTTCAGGGAACTTAATTAGCGACCAAACAGTCAGAAACCGCTTGCATGAAGTGAACCTTCATTCCCGAAGACCGCTACGGGTACCACCTATAGCAATGCACAATCGTAGGATTCGATATCAATGGGCTCTTGAACACAGAAATTGGGCAGAAGAACAATGGCGTTTCGTGTGCTTTTCTGATGAGTCTCGTTTTGGTATGAGACCGGATACAAGACGTATACGACACTGGAGAACCCCTGGACGCCAACAGCGATTAAAATCCTGCCAGGAAGTCCATCTTTATAGTGGTGGAACCATCATGGTATGGGCGGGTATTTGGATCGGCGGAAGAACTGAGTTGATTTGGATCAGAAGCAACCTCAACGCTCAAATTTATGCTGAGACGATTGTATCAGACGTCATCGTTCCTCTACAAGTGCAAATCGGTCCCTTATTTCAGTTAATGCATGATAATGCACGACCGCACACCGCAAGAGTTGTAAGACAGACTCTCGCCGCAGCTAACATCAATGTCCTGCCCTGGCCTGCTCAGTCGCCAGACTTGAACCCGATTGAGCATGCATGGGACCTTTTTTTGTTGTTGCAACGAACATGGGCGGCCATTCCACAGCGTGATTTGGATGAACTCATTTTGAGTATGCCAAACCGATGTTCTTGTGTTGTTAGTGTTCGCGGTAGAAACACGGATTATTAATTGTTTAAGTTACCCAATAAAATTTTAAAGAAAACTGTTATTTCAGTCTTTTTTTCGAACTTTTGTGTTAGTGGTTCAAATGTCAAAAATCCCTTTATTAGGAAAATGGCAAATTTCTTTATTAATGCAAAGGTGACTTGGTTTATCGTTACTGTGACAAACGAAAACACTTTATTCGATGAATCCTTAAAGAAAATTTTAATTAATATCAATCAGGAGAAAAGTTATTGCAAAAATATATGTTGATCCCTAGACACTTTTGATGTGTGTATTATCATCATCTTCCAGTCCTTGTCTCGTTTTATTTGGGTTTGGCGCACGTACGTTCTTTTCTTCCATTCTGTCCTGTCACCCGTCACTCTATCACTTACTCCTTTTTCTTTCATGTCACTTCTCACACAATCCATCCATCTTTTCGTTGGGCTCTCTCTTCCTCTCCATCCACCCACATGTATACTCTACTCATAGCTATTTTAGTAACATGCGTTTCATCCCTCCTCTTTACATGGCCGCACCAAGACAAACATAAATTAACAGATTTACATTAACTTAATCAAATTATGAATAGTAAACAGTTACATGTACATACATATCTTGCGCGCTCCCTACAATTGAAATCGTAGAAACGCCTCGAAAACAAAACTTAAGAAGAACTTTAAACAAGAAAATACTCTTCGCTGACAAAAGAAAAAAGAAAATGGCTGTATTGAGGTCGAGAGCCTGGAGGTTGAAAAAGAAGACAGCAGAACTTTCAAGTATTATAGATTAGACAAACAACCTTAACCTTTGCGGAGTAATGTAACCTTAGTTTTAGCATAACAGAATCTTAAGCAAAGGTATTTTTTCTTATAATTTATTAAAGGTTATAACATTATAAAGTCCACTTATTGTATTCAACTCTATTATAAATTTGAAACATGTACTTAGATAAGAATAATACCAGCATCCGACTATTCCATTAAAAAGGGGCAACCCCCTTTTGGGGCGGGGTATGTTAAGTAAAAATCCGTAAAACAGGACGCACCTCAAACGAGATCAATTTTGATTGGTGGATTGTGGTCACGCGCCATCTTCCTTTTCCGCTTTCCTCCCACACCATTTTGAACAGCTTTGCTAGCAACACGTATCCCGCTTCAGTGCACGAAAATATTAAATCTCACGTGAAAGGTGTTTGGTGCATCATCTGATCGTCTCCGATTCTCCAAGACCTGTCTTTTGTCTATTTCGGTAAGTGATTGCAGTTTTCCCAATCAAATGACATGGACAAAAAAGTACATTCCATGTACACATACCTAGTAAATAGTATTGTATATTAAAAATAGAAAAATGAATTAATACGTAGTTTTCAACCTCTCTGGACTCGTCAGTTTTTATTTCAAAATATTTAGTAATGCAAGATGAATTCAAAGTACCGTTTGTCTACGTCCGCCATAGTGGACCATAGAGAAAGATAAATATAATAATGTGTGTTCCACACCATGCATACTACTTGTAGACATGTGATGTGGACGACAAAATGCCCATATTATGAACATTTTATTCTTACGAAACTATCTTCATCGGTATTTGTTGCATTTAATAAAATTATCTTATCATAATGTTGATGCGTAAGATAGTTTTTTTTATATTTCACACAAAAAAAAACATAAAACGGAACGCGTTTACTTGTTTGACAATGTGCATTGTCTATGTCTAATGATTTTAGGTTATTGCATATTTTTCATTGCGTACCTACTGTGTTTGTGTTTTTGCGAATATTCCTATTTTTTTATTAATATACATAATTCACAACTGTTCGCTATTTTCAAGCGCTTTTAAGTGTTTTAATAGCGAAATTATAATCTGTACACCTTATTGCTAGCGATCTGATTAAAAGGTTTAATGAAACTGTTTTTTGTCTAGTCTGTTGTAATGACAAGTTCTCTCAGTTTTTTATTTATAGCAATTTAATGAGCAAATATTCACGAAAACAAAACACCAAAAATCATAGGTGTACACTAAATTCGATAACTATGCCGACGTCCGTACAAAAATTGGCCATGTCTTTTTGGTCAATTAAAATCCCGTTCGATGATAAACGAAGAATCAGCTGATGTCTTGTCTTCTATCGACTCTGTAAATAAGGATTTTTTAAAAAGGATTATTTGTAAAGAGACCGTAGAAAGAAAATATTCGGCGGAGTTAAGAAAATTTGCCTTAACTCAGCACTTTATTAGCCCTAGGGCCTACGATTATGTCAGAAAACATTTTAATACATGTCATTCCCACCCACGTACGCTATCAAGGTGGTATCAGTGCGTAGATGGTAATCCAGGGTTTTAGCAAAGAGTCTTTTGAAGCTGTCAGACTGCTTAATAAAGTTAAAAGTAAAAAAATCCTTCGCGTAAATTACTTTGCGCCTTGGGTTTTGATGAAATGGCCATTCGGAAGTTTGTACATTTTGATGGCAAAGATTGTGTAGGATTATAAACAGTGGCCAATTGGTCAAAGAAGCGCTAGTTTTCATGTTAACATGACGTGTGAATGGTTCGTGGAAAACTTGGCAGCCCAGACTTTTAGCAATTCAGTTGCCGACGCTATTGAATTATGCACCTAACTTCATGTCGACGGGTTTCAAAATGCAGCAGCAACAGTAGAGTTCATTAGAAAAATAAATAATTTATTGAATTCGAGAAATATGAATGCTTATGCTTTCAAAAAACCTTTATACAAGGGAAATTATCAACGGCACAAAAAAATTCTAGAAGAAATGTTTGTGTACTTGATACACCTGAAGTTAGGTGGTAGGCCTTTATTGAACACCAATAGAAAAACTGGTTTTTGGGGGTTTTGATTTGCATAAAGAGTATTTGTTACCTATATGGGACCCACAATAGGAGTGATTCCCTTCGTTATATCTTTACTTACAAATTTAGCCAGGACCACCTGGAATATTTTTTTAGTACCATAAGGGCTAAGGGTGGTTTCAATAAAAACCCGACTGCGAAACAGTTTAAATCCGCTTTTAAACGGATGCTCGTATATGGGGAGTTAAAACATATAACGACTGGAAATTGTATTCCATTACAGGAAATCAATATTCTCACCTACACTAAACCTGAAGTAGCAATCAATAAAACCACAGATAGAATTATACTGATCGATTCAAACGATTCTGAAAATGATAATATAACAAAATCCTCCCAGAGGAATGCAAGGAGACCGCAGATGTCCTGCTTTTTTTTGACAGTTTGTTTGACTCAGTGAATGGCAGTTTTTCAAAAAAACAGGTTTTCAAAACTGCTGGGACTAGTTACACCCCATTCAAAACACCACGAATTTTGGACTGAAGCGAAAACTACTTTAAAATCAATGAAATTTATAACACACACAAATAAACTTGCAAGTGTACCTAGCATTAATAATTGGGTATGGACATTGGAAGACATAGAAACTTTAGTCAAAATATTAGCTATTGACCATAATATTACGTTTCTATGGATGCGGCACCTAAACCAAGACCCAATCGAAAATTTATTTGGCGCTATAAGAAGCCATGGGTGCCGCAACACAAATCCAACGCCAGAAAGGTTTGAGTCAGCGTTGACAACGTTACTGGTCAATAGCCTTTTCAGTATCCATGCCCCTGGAGCAAATTGTGAGGAAGACCAATGCAATGCACTACATGCCCTCGTCGTTACGAAGACTGCTGAAGCGGCGACGACTGGTGATATCTCTTTAGACATTGTAAATGGGATTACCCTTACGCCTCTAGAGTAAAAAAGTCAGCCTCAAATAATGGGGCCTTTACAGTATGTCTCAGGATAATAAAAAAAAAAAAAACTAAAAATAAAGTATTTAGGTCCTGCGAAAGTTGTAAGGGTAATCTTTATAGTGAAATTGAAAACGATTTTATCCAAAGCAGAGAATATGCCAATCGTCGTTGGCTTTCCAGTCCTAGCCCATATTTCGTAACATCATCATCTCAAATATGCAAGATATCACAAATAAAATATTAAATACTAATTTAGAAAAGAAAGGCCTCAGAGAATACATGAAAACAATTATTTTATTATTTCTCGATTTTAATTTTATAACGTGCTCAGACCACAAAAGCAACTTAATTTAGTTTGTAGATTTTTCATGTTTACATACTGTAAAAATATAAATAAAATTTTATCTGGGAAAAAGGACATCGATAGTGACGAGGACATACTGCAGTGTAAAGCGAAAAAGTACTTTAAACGATGCTATAAGAGAAAAATGAAATAATTTCATTAAATGACTTATATTTATATCATTTACGAAAAATAAATGATAGTAGACCTATTGTGGGTTTCAATTTGTTTTTTTCTGCATACAATCCCTTAATTTATTCATAATCTTAATGAATTACAAGGTTATGAAATTAACGAACTTTCAAAACCCTATAATTTATAAAGTTTATTCTTTTGAGTAACAGGCTGAAAGAAATTACTGTGCACTTATATCTAACTATATACATAGCAGGAAAGTTGAAGGTTTATAGTTACAGGTGGCGCCACTAATCGCTTTCTTTCTGAACCCATCGAGTAAAGCCTCTATACCTATATAAAAAAGTACTCTGTGGTAGTGCCGCTGACGCCGGAGCAACGACACGTCTGGCGAGTTTCTTTTCAAAATGATTTTTTTGATTCTCAAGAAGATAAACTGATAAACCAGGTGGCTCAACATACCGCACTGTACGACGTATCTCACAAAAACTATTCGAACACGGTTATAAAATTGGAAAGGTTTTAAATAACAGCGGTAAGTAATTAATTGTTTCTATTTATTAAATGTAGTCATAGTCACCTACTGAACACTACTGACAAAAATATTGCTGTATTGTTATCGAGAATGAGTTAGATAGGTATAAGTACAGATGAAATCCCATGTGATACGTTGGATACCGACAAAACATTTTAAAAGTATGGTGGGTAGTTCGATATCAGCCTTCTAAATGTCTCCACTGCAGGAACACGGCCTACCCTCAAGAGGGAGTACGGGTCATGATCCACAGCGGTGACCCAGTGCGTGTTGGTGGATATCACAAATCCTCGAACTTGTCAGGTTCTTCGACTTGCTGGTTTCCTCACGATGTTTTCCTTCACCGTTAAGCCAATGGTAATTTTAGAAAAATACGGACTTGAAATAATCATTGGTCCGTGCCCCAGTCAGGATCGATCCCACAACATCTAGGGTTAGAGGCGAGCGTTCTACCGACTGAACTACCATGTCGGAGAGTAACATACTAAAATAAATAGTAAGAACATACCTAACGTATCACACGGAATCCCGTTAGCTAGATGAAGGTAACAAGTAAGGAACAAGTGGGTTTTTATATATTTTTATTACCATGATTATGTGAAAAATAACAATGCTTGTGGCAATGTTCTAATTACTATTTAAAATAACTTGTTCCGATACTAATCAAAATGTTACACATTCTATAACGCCCTATCTACAGCGGCTTCTTGCCACGGAACTGCACCATTTTCGCTACAAAAGAAATCTTTAAGGTTGTCTCTAATTTCGGAACCGTCGCTACTACCAAATCCACCAAAATAGGCAAAGTTTATCATGTTATTCTCGGTATTATCTCTATCGTTGCAATGGCACGCTGTTACGTTCGGATAACCACCCCGAAAAAGATTATGTAAGCAACAAGCTGTTAATATTAAGTCATCAACTACATCTGATGCTATAGCAATAGGAGTATAAAATACTCTGAATACTTGGCTCAAAAGCATTTTTTGTTACCCGGTGGCCTCGGCATAATCTTAAGTTATAAAGGACAATGTCAGATGTCCATAGCAACTTTGGCTCAATATTAATTTGTCATGGACAGTGAAAATTCTTACGTATTTATATGTAGTTTAATGTCAAAATCTTTTCTGCGATTCCCACTTTTACATTGAACTTCTAGAAAAGAAGTTATTCAGACATTTTAATTTGGAGGTTAGGTAAGCATTTTGTAGAGAGTAAATTAAACAAAAAATATACAGTAATTGAATAGTTTAATTCCTTTTTGATACAAGTTAACATTAAACTCTGTTAAAATAGTGTACATTCTATTAATAAGAATCGTACTTTACCTCAGAAAGTGAAGTCCATTGCCGTAACAATGATCGGACATCGTCAGATTCAACTAAATGCCGTTTCATCCGGAACACATTTATACCACAATTAATACAACGTTGATGGGATATTGTCACAAAGTGTGAGGTATGGATACAGCACACTAAGTCAATAACGCAAATGCAGAGAAATTCGAGAAAGCAACGTACACAGAAAAACACCGACAACAACAAACAAAGCGCGCGCGATCTTGACAGAACAGAAATGCAGTAGACGTAACATATCAGGGTTACCATTACAATTTATAGTTTATTATCGATAAGTTATCGAACACACGGAAAATAGGTGTCTTGAATTTGTTTTTTAAATGTATAAAAATACTAAATGTATAATAAATACGATTAACGTATTATTTAGGTATATAATGAAAGACAATTGTGAGGTGGTAAATAAAAAATAAAGAGTAAATGGCTTGAATTATTTAGAATAATCGATTGGGATCGATTACAGTGGCAGAACAGGTAAAAACCTGATCCTTTTTTTATTTAAAAAAGAAAAACTAGATTTTCGAGAACATGAATTCAAAATAATTACTTATTAAAATGATTTTCTTTTTGAAAAGTTCTCGAAGCGAACTAAATATTTTTTAATAAGTTGGAATTATATATTTAAATTGTTGTAGGTAAAAACTTTGTGTCCGTGTGAATTTAGTATTAAAAGTTGTGTAGGCCGATATCTGACATTGTCCTTTCTTTATTTCTTTCAAGCCTTGCCCGTCTTCTAGGATAGGGTTTCATCATGTATCTACTTAATGCAAATGCTTCGTCTCCGATCAGAAAATGAGGGAGCGTTACATTTGTTCCTGGTAAAGCTTTTCGTGGCGGGATATTAAAATTATTTGTGTTTCTAATTTCCTCCCCATCAATGATTTTTTAAAAATACCATTGTCAGATTCTTTTCCGTAAGCACTAACATCAACTGCTACAAACTTATAATTAGCATCCACGATTGCTAAAAGCACAATTGAAAAGTAGTCCTTGTAATTAAAAAAACAACGATCCACTCTTTTTGGGTGTTAATTCCTCCTATGCAATTTGGTATATTCCATTGTTCCCAAAATTCACGTTCTATACGTTTGAAATCGTTTTGTGTTGCAGGTTTTATTAAAATAGGCACTAAATTCTGACTCATAACTTTAAGAACTCTCTTCGAAATTTGGGATATGTAGCATTCTGATATACGGTATGCAGTTGACAAAGACTTATAGGTTTCCCCTGTTGCCAAAAATCTGTAACAATAAAATTTTATATTTTTTACTATTTTTGTTTGCAGATGAAGATTTTAAAAGGAAGTGGAAATCAATTCGTGATAGCTATCAGAGACTTAAAAAAAACTCAAAATTGGGTACAGGCTCGGCTGCCCTAAAAAAATCGAAGCAAAACAGGTATCTACAATTATCATTTCTAGACAATGTTCCACATCTCAAAGCCGAAGGTACTAATGTAACTCCGTCACAACAGGAAAGTGACGTCAATGATGAAAATGTCGAAGTTGATGAACAGGAACAAGATTCGAACACGACTTTATCCATTAATAATACAGAGCAAAGTAATACTGGCCAAGAAGTTGAAGTTGGTACCGAAGCAACTGAAAAGGTGCCTAATGTTGTAATGGCAACAACACCAAAAAAACAGAAGAAAAAAGAAGATACACACTTAAAATATCAACGTATTTACAAATTATCAAATGTCACCGTTCGACGTTTTTCTTAACGAATTTATTAAGAACTTGGGTTGTTCCGAATCATTTAACTCAATACGGATGCTCTTTAAATGGCAAGTTTTTATTAAAATCTATTTTATATTGCTAAAATTGTAATCTTTTGTCTTCTTATTGTTTTGATAATAGTTGAAATACTAGAGTATCAATATCTCGGACAACAATAATTTGATTTCCAGTAGTTGATACCTCTATCAACCACTGGTTAATTTACAAACATAATTTTTATCCCTGTTATGATAAGCGTATGGTTAAATTAAAGATTTTACATTTGTGTAACAAATCTAAGTATTCTATGCCACCTCTGCCTAATAGTTGATAAGGGGTATCAATTACTGGTACTTATGATATCAACTAGTGGTACAAAGTTAAAGTAAATCTTCTTTTTTGGGGCAGGTACTTAAGTAACTGTGAAGTGGATTAAATAATTTAAAAATGCCTCCTATCAAAGGAAAAATGTTTAATTATACTGAAGATGATATGAGGAAAGCATATGCTGAGGCAAAAGCTGGCACTTCTATATCCGCTGCGTCCAAGAAATATAATGCCCCTATAGCACACTTTCATATAAAGTGCATGGTAAAACACCTTTAGAACACCGCCGTATGGGTCCTAGAACGTATTTAACTACGGAACAAGAAGATGTCATTGTTTTATGGATATTAGGCATGGCTAAAGCTAGATTTCCTGTTACTGTTATCAGTTACAGGATAGTATATGCAAACTTGTGACTGAACTAAATATAGAAACTCCTTTTACAAATAATCGACCAGGAAGACACTGGTATGAAGGATTTCAAAAAAGACACCCAGAGATCAGCTTAAGAACATCACAAAATTTAACTGAATCCAGGGCTATTGTTACGAAAGAAGCATTAAAAAATTGGTTTACGGAAATTCAAGTTTTTTAAGGAGAATAATCTAGAAACTGTCATAGAAAACCCGAAAAGGGTCTTAAATTGTGATGAAACCGCCTTTTTTTGAACCCTAAAGGCGGTAAGGTACTTATTTAAGGATTCAACGGTTTACTCACGCGCATTTTCGGGATCGCCCGCCTAGTTTCAGACTCAATAGGAGTCCTTAATCATGAGCTGACGCGGCGACGAATTTTAAGTCTCCAAACGAATTTCGACTCGCGACACCGCCGGTGTGTCCTTATGTCCTTGGAATTCTGAATCGGTATTTCAGAAGAAAACTAAAAAGAACGATAAAAAACAATAGAAAACAATAAGAAATCTTTAAGAGAATTAAGAGAGGGGCTGTTTTTCGTGGAAAAAAACATAAATAAGTAAAAACTGTCAATTTTCAAAAATACAGAAGAGTGGATAGGTGATCTACAAGATAAATCGCTTTACGAATATTGGAAAACTATAAAAAAAAGCATGATGAAGTTCATAAATCACTGTGTGAAAGTAACCAAGGAAACATTCTCTTGAATGAAGAGCAACAGTGCGATAACGATAGTAATTGTGGAGAATTAGATAATAAACATTCAAATAAAGAAAATTGCAGCGTCATAGAGGCAGATTCAGTAATTTTAGGCGCTTCAGAAGCTTTGTTATCTCCCTCTATTGAAACTCACAATTTTTTTAATGCTTCGGAAGTTACAGAGGTTCTTAATAATTTTAATGTCATTGAAAACAACTATAACACACCTACAAAATCCGCAGAAAAAGACGTGCCAGTTGAAATAAGAACGGTTCAACATCCTTCTAGCTCTTCTTACATTCCACTAGAACCAATAGCTTCTTCTAGTACAGCAAAACCTATAATTCCAACTCCGTTCAAAAGAGCGTTCTTTTGGCCGAAAGAAAAAGAAAACAGTTCGAAGAAGAAAAAAACTGAAAAAGTGCCTGCAGTAGTTACGTCCAAAAAGTGGCAAGAGTATCATGAAAATAAAGAAAGAAAAAAGATTGAGCAACTTGAACTGAAACAAAAGAGAGCTGAAGAACGAAAAAAGAAAAAACAAGAAAAAGATGAAGCTAAAAACAAAAAGAAAGAAAAATTCTTGCAAAGAAGACTGAACAAAAACAAAAGCCAAAACCTATAAAAAAAGGGCACTAAGGTGTTGTTTGATTCAAGTAGTGGATCTGTATTGGCAACCTTCTGGTGGAAGCACAATCTCAATAGCGACGATAGAGAAGATTTCAACATTTTTAAAATTCCTGTTTTACCTTTTGAGAGATTTTTAGTTGTTTTTATGTTTTAAATTGTTGATTTATTTAAATGATTCCATGAAACTTTAAGAATACTTGTATTTGTTATTTTTTTATTCATAATTATGAAATTTTATTACTTTATATGACTTATCTTTAAGAATCCTCACTATCAAGTATTGGGGCATTGAGTTAAAAAAATAATTGTCAATTAATAGGTCAAATGAAAATTTGCCTATCAACTATTCGTACATTTTAAGGCCGGCTCCACACGTTGGCTCCAACGCTATTCGTCCAACGTGTGGATCTAGAAAATGGCATTGGTCCCAACGTTGGGGCGAGTGTTGGTAGTTGGCCGGCTCGTGTCGGATTCATCAAAGGAATCTGCGCCAACGCTTGCGATCTGTCCACACGTTGGCGCTTTGCTCAGTTCTGTTCAGGGGGTGTCAACATGTATGGGACGTAGTGAGGTTTGTTGTGGGCGCTCTTGGGCAAAGAGTACAGACGATCGTTGATGACGTTGATGTATAGTCATCTCTGTCTTTCAGGCTAAAATGTTACCCTTATAAATAATCCTTATGGACTCAAACTTATTTCATTTATAATTTTATAATAATGCCTTTATAAAATAAAAATAAAAGATTTTTAGAATACCTATAAAATTAATAAATAATTTAGGACATTCAGTAAAATATGCAAGTGGTTTTAAACTTATGATAATTAAGTTATTTTAAATGAAAACACTTCAGAGAAAATTTTTCATTGTCATCAATGGCGGTCGTTATCTTTCAAATTTTCTTTCTTTGAGCTTTATAGGCAATATTGGAAATTTCGAATATCTCGTTTGTTACTAAGCGATACATTATATTACGGATTTACATTTAATGAAGCGTTCTTGCGCTTGAATTGTGAATATTTTATTGTTGTGAAAAAATACTTTCTGTGTCGGATTCGGTTAGTTAAAAAGAAAATGCTCCATGTCCCTTCCAAAATCGAGCTAAACGAATACTAGACGTGTATTTGTGAATACTAAACAGTTGAAAATTACTGGCCAAATTCTGTTTTCCAAATGAATCATGGTTATCAACAGAATTTCACAAAAAAATATACAATCAACATGCAATGCTGTGCAATAAACATTTCAAAACAACATGTTTTGTTGGATAAAAACTTTTTCGCACTGCAGTGCCAACAAAAGGATTAGATGAGGTCATGAGGTAAGTGGTTTAAATAATAGTGAAACATTCTTTTTAATAATTATTATTTTTATGCTTTTCTTTAACTTACTGTGTATGTATGTATATTTGTTTAGATCATATCTGGCAAGCACAATTAGAACCATTTCTTCTTATTATTAATAAATTTAAATCCATATAAAACTGCTACTTTTTAAAACTTCAATGACAATTTAATTTTTCGGTACTTTCAAACCGATATGATAATAGAGTCAGAAAGTGAGTGAAGGAACTTTGTAACAAAACAACATAATCCCATAGTGTTAGTTCTTGTTTGATTTCTTTTAACTATGTTGTGTTTAAACTTATTCTGTTTCAGACTTCATCCAATATTCTGGATCCATTTGAAATGCATCACCAGACTAAGCGATCACAAAGTTCATAAGGCTTATAGATTGTTAAAAACATTTAAAACGTGAATCATTTTTAAACAAGTTCAGCAGTGACAGCTTGGTTCAAAATTTTTTAAGTAAGTACATTTCTCAAACTTCTGCTTTGTTGTTCTAAGGAGAATTACAAAACTTTAAAAGAATTCAAAAACCCGTAGATGGATCCAAAACACAAAAATCATAGCACTTAGGCTATATATAAACGATCCCCAACCAATAAGTTATTAAGAAGAATAATTTGTCTTCCAGCACCAGGAACTCTGCAGGCACTATTATCCAAATTTGAATTGGGAGTTGGCATTAATAAAAACGTTTTAAATGTTTTGAAAAAAAAAGCACAAATTATCTTATTATAACCCTGACTTAATACATTTCAGGTCACACAAAACATTTGATCCAGTGATTGTGCCAGGGATGAACCCGTCAAGGAAACTTAAAAGAAAAAGGTAAAATCCAACATAAGCACATCCAAAATCATCAATACAGTATCTCTTAAAATTCAGTAACATTTAACTGTGTATTTTTTAAATATTTTTTTCAGGATTGTTATCAGCAGATTCCAGAAGGACAAAGCCATTATCCTCAAATATATAAGCCAACACAGACCAAACAATTTTGAAAATGTATTATTCGCATTTAAAGAGGAAAATAGTAGTAAATAAATGTATTCTAGAAAGTTAATTCTTTGTGAGAAATGTAATATAGTAACACATCTCAATATATTATTTATGTAGAAGTTACTTTAATTGGGAATACACAAAAAGGTGCCAATAGAATGCTTGTAATTTATAGAGATTTTAATATTTGTGTTGTCATCAAAATTGATACCTTGATAAGTAATAATTGTATAAAATATAGTTGTATTATTATTATAAATTTAAAAGAAATGGACCAAGTTATCTGTAATCTGATTTCATTTTTTATATGTTGCAAAAATATTTCCTTTTTTGTTCAGTTATAATAATTTATTTTAACTATTATTAGGGGTGGCCACTGGGATTTTTACTGACCAACATTCCCGTTTGCCACCCGGAGGTGGCGACTGGGATATTTTTTTAGAATAATTCCCAGTCGCCACCGGAGGGGGCAATACTGGCGGTGGCGAACGGGAATAACCGATTGTTTTTTATGACTAGGTATAACATTTACATTTTTGTTAATTTATAGCATAACAACTAAAAGTGTGTTGCCTTTTAATACATGTTACATCTCTTGTTTAATAGTTTTGCTTAATTTGATGTAATCATAGTCTTGCAAAAGATCAATTGTTTTACAAAATATGCTAGTGTATAAGATTGTATTTATTTTCTTCATAGGTTATGCAATTACACATACTGTATACTTTATTATTTACATTAGCTTTAAAGAACAAGTTTGATTTGCACAATATTACATTAATTGCATTAGCAAATTAATAAATGGTTAATTGAAATATGTATAGTTTCCAAGCTTTATCATTTAATATATTGATACTGTTTTAAGAAGTTTGGCGAAATACGGTGAACATTACAATACAAAATAATACAAAATTAATTAAAAAGCTAAATACTGAAACGATTTACATTAGGGAGCTAGCCCTAGCCTAGTATGTAATATTGTGAAATACAAATATGACTTGTTTTTTTTATGTAAAAAAGGTTTAAGTACATAGCAAAATAAACTAAAAACTGTAATTATGATCTGAATAATTATTTAAAGTTTTATTATTTAATATGCTACAGTTTTGTTTATTTCGTACAAGTTCAAATACTGTATACATATATTTTACTTTGAATAGCTGTAATGCAAAAATTGTGAGTTTCTGACATATTTATTTCCAAATTTTATTTTTATTCTTTCATAAAATCTGAATTTGTATTTTGAAGGTTTATCATAAATAAAATTGTAATTGTACTCAAATACTGTTTTTATTTCATTAGCTTTGATTCAATACCTATATAATTATATATATATATATACGGGAATACGAAATTTGAAATTCCCGCGCAATACTTTTTCGAATTTTAGTTATATGGGCGATCCGCTACGAGGCGTGCCAGTCGACCTCACTTTTATTGTTCTACGTTGATATTCTTCTCGGCTAGAGTATTAGTGTTCTGTGGTTCTGTTACAACACGCAGCGAAAGCGTACGTCGAGCGAGAATGGCTTCCTCATCCATAAAATCGCCACCGGCATGGACAAATGAAAAAGTAATAGAATTTATTGAACTTTATCAAGCACATCCAATAATATGGGACGCAACTCGAAAGGATCATAAAAATAAAAATTTAATAGCTGATGCATGGCGCACCGTTCAACAAAATATGGGAATGAATTTCTCAATTAAAGATTTAAAAGAAAAAAAAGCGAGAATCGTTAATGAGCACATATCGCCTTTACAGAAAGAAAATTAGTGACTGTACTCGATCTGGATCATCAACAGATGATATTTTTAAACCAAATTGGTTCGCTTATGAGCTCATGGATAGCTTTCTTTCTCCGATTTATGATAAATCAAATACAGTTACTATTAGAACAATTAATTCTTCTTCTTCTTCTGTCTAGCCTTTTCCCAAGCTATGTTGGGGTCGGCTGCCAGTCTTACAAAATAGGTCAAACCGTAACCATAATCCTATACTATAATAATTATAAATGTGAAAGTGTGGATGTTTGGATGTTTAGATGTGTAGATGTTTGAATGTTTGGAAAAAAATAGGTCAGGTAATAGACAACATAACTGTTACAAAATCAGATTGTGATATCTCGATGTAATTCCTAAGAAAACTGCGCAATAGTCACCGCGTCTTTCTTTGACAGTGGTTAGCCAGATAGTGTCGGCTCATTTTGCACGGGGGTGAGGTGTCGCAAACATAATAATGATCGGGTAATGGACGGTAGTGTGCAACGGCAGATTATGGAGAAAAAATCTCTGAACACAATTCAAACACGGATATCTTTAAAACTATTAGCATTCAGAGCTTAGAGTTTCAATCACCTTATAACAATGATATAAAGGACTGTATTTTATTTTATTTGAACGCTTATTTATAGTATTTATTTTTTTATTTCACCGCAAAGTCAGACATATCGTGTTTGGACACGACAAGTTACTGAGAAAACGACATTCCAATATGATTTTTTAGTAACTGTATGACTTTAAACTTCTTAATTTTACTCGGCCTCAAAGTAAAAAGTCTCTTTTTGTATATTAATGTGAAGAAGTAGATAAGTCACCTTAAAAAAAATACTCGTATAGACTAAAAACGGCCCGACAGGTTACAGTGCCACTTTTTTGAGAACGACCCATAGGCTCCGCGCAAACGGGCCACCGACCACAGCCACTGGTGGCCAGCGACAGCCACATAACATACTTTTTCATATATTTTGTATAGACGCGCCGCACACGTGTAGCCGGTGGCGGCCACTCGCTACAGCAGTGTCCGCGACGCGCCACTAGTGGTCGCTACGGGCCACACAAAACGCTCACAGCCGCCACTGTCGCACTGCTCCACCCCCCGCGCAGTTAACCGTTAGACGTTCTACGTATCGCACGCGTCACCATGGAGCACGACGCGCGACGCCTCAATGGATGTTGATACATTTATTTCGGCAATCCATGCACGTCCCGCTATTTGGGATCTACATTCTGATCTGTACAGTAATAGAAATGAGAAAATAAAAGCCTGGGAAGAGATTTGTTATTTATTTATTAACAATTTCAAGGACAAAAATAGAAAAGAAAAAAGCACCGCAGGTTAGTTAACATTTGAAATATTTTGTATCGTATTTATTCACATTCTGTTTTCTTGCCATGGTATTGATCCTTCATTCATAAAGTAATCTTTTAATATGTCTCGTGTAGTACATGATCGTAAAGTTGGTATACCTGTATCTTCTACATTTTCGAATCCGACTACATTCAGCGTGTGTTTGAAATTGTAACCATCTCTTTTACGAACAAAGTTGTGCAAAATGCAACACGTTTTTACGATATCTTCCGAGCATTTAATAGATGTATTTAATGGGCGATGAAGTATTCTCCATTTGTTGGAAAGTAAACCAAATGCACATTCTATGCAGCGCCTAGCACGACTCAGCCTATAATTAAATATTTTTTTATCTGAAGACAAATGTCTTCCCGCATAAGGTCTCAACATGTGATCGGATAAACCAAATGCTTCATCACCAACAAATGAATAATTTAGTGCTGGACAGTTACCAACTGGTCTTTCTGGGGGTAAATTAATAGATTTGTCTTCAATTCTTTTAAACAATTCACTCTCTTTAAATATAGTTGAATCCGATGCTTTGCCGTAGCAACCAATATCTACGAATGTGAAAAGGTAATTAGAGTCACAAACAGCCAAAAGTACCATCGAAAAATAATTCTTATAGTTGTAGTATAAGGATCCGCTGTCAAATGGATGAATAATTCTAATATGTTTTCCATCGATAGCACCTAAGCAATTGGGGAAATCAGTGTTTTGTAGAAACCCACTAGCTATTTCGTTCCACATATCCCTCGTTGGTTCTGGTATACATATAGCTTTCAACCTATTCCAAATTAGTTGGCATGTTTCTTTGACTATCATTCTCGCTGTAGATGCACCACGATAGTACGTCGTTTCAAAATCTCCAAATGAACATCCGGTGGCAAGGTACCTGAAACAAATAGCAAGTTCTATGTTAAATACAGTATTGTTGAATAATAATACGATTTTTTATAGCTGCCACATTACAACGAAAGTGGAAGAGTCTCCGCGATAGTTTCAACAGAGAAATTGGGAAGCAAAACAAAAGCGGATCTGGAGCATCAGGCAGAAAAGAATATATATATTTTAAACAATTGTCTTTTTTGAAACGTCTTAAAAATGTGAAATCTACTACAGATGAAGAGATTAATGAAAATGATTCAGAATTAAAACAACCACAAGAACTCAAGAATCAAGAAGAATCTTGTTCTATAAGCAGTTCTAGGAGACGGGCAATGAAAAGAAATATTGATAAAACAGAAAACGAAATCTTGCAACAACTATCGGACAATTTAAAAAAAAAATATGAAAGACCTGAAGATGTAGATCCTGATAAAGATTTCTTGATGTCAGTCTTGCCGGATATTAGAAAAATTCATGATGATTTTAAAATTGATTTCAAGAGTGAAATGTTACAGTTGATTAAGAAGTACAAAATGTATGAACCTATTCATAATTACAGATCTTACTCATCACAGTCTTATGGATATTCTACACAAAACACAAATGCTTATACAACAAATCAGGCTACTACATCAACTGCGATGTCTTCTCCATCGGCATTGTCAAATTATTCAAACCATAGTACGGATGATAGTTCTATAATAGAAAATTTGTTTGATACCGAATCTTGAAATTGATTAAAAGGCCGAATTGTTACAGTTAATTAAGAATTACAATATGTATAAGTTTTCCGAAATTACGAATCTTATTCATCATAATAAATATTAAAATATTAAATGTGTTTTACTTACTTACCTTAATGTGATTGCGAGTCTTTCTGCAGGGGCGATGCTTTCTCGCATACTGGTATTTTGCCGTATTAATCCATCTTGTAACACTAACAATAGTTCTTGAAATGTAGTCAAACTCATTCGATAATGTCTAAAAAACTTTTTTGGATATCTTTGTAGATTATCGAAGTGCAAGTTATGTTTTACTGTAGGACCAGTTAAAATTGGATGAACCCAATACAGGCGGCGACGGCGTTGTCTACGTCGTCTGCGTATTAACAATAATAGCGCGAGCAAAGTTTCCGTGTCGGAGTCCATCATTAGACTGCGCAGCGAAAGCGGGCGGGTTATAAAATGTGGCGACTTCCAAACACCGGTGGCGGTCGCTCGCCTCTGATACTGTTACAAATGAGGCGGTAGCGCGCGACAGCCACCGGTGGCTGTGGTCGGTGGCCCGTTTGCGCGGAGCCTTAAATATTTATTAATAACATATTTTAATTTTCTTATTTCTCTTTGAAATATTGCCAGTACTAAAATAAAATAAAGGATACGGAATTGTAAAGTCTGGCCAACGAAAGCTGACCACGAATTAATTTCTAAACTTTTGATATGGCAATAATTTAGCACTGTCAAAATTGTCACATTGACGTTTCGTAATTAAGTCATCTTGTGAGGAAATTGAAGAATCTTAAAAATAATGAATTGTCGTCTTGTGAAACACATTATTTAGAAAAGATATTTTCAATGAAAGGTATCTATTCTACATTAATTTAGACATTAGAGACTTAACAGTCACGTTTAAAGGTTTTATACATTTGGTTATATTTATGGTTATATAATGACTAACATGCTTTCCTTGCATTTTTTTCATTATAGTTTTTGAATTGCATGACTGAATGCACTAACCATAGATTTTACAGTTTGGTTAGTCTTATAATATTGTTATATAGTTTTTTGAATTTGTTCTCTTCAGATGTAAGTTTGAAAACTCTAAGAAGAATTAAAACTGAAGGGTCTAAAAATCAAGGACAGTGGAATACTCCAGGGAAAAACGTCCACATGCAGAAACAGTTTCCAATTTGGATAATTTTGACATTTCGGCTATAAGAAACAAAATAAACTCATTTTATGCAGTGAAAAAACAAATTCCAACACTGAGAAGCCTGCACAATGAGCTGAAGGAAGCAATTGGATTCATGGGATGTCGTGAAACTCTTAGAAAAATTTTACACAAGAAAGGCTTTCACTTCCAAAACAATAAAAACGAACGGACTTTACTTACAGAAAAATATGAAATTGCGGCATGGAGACACAGATTTTTGAGAGCTATACATCAAAAGAGACTAGAAGGTAAACAAATGGTATACATTGATGAGACATGAGTACATCAGAACTATAAAGTTAAAAAATCATGGCGAGGACCTTCAACAAGTGGTGTCACTACTAACATATCGTCAAGAAAAAGACATATCATTGTGCATGCAGGATCGGAAGAAGGGTTTGTGCTTGGTGCATTATTGGTATCTAGTACAAAATCCAAATCGGCTGACTACCATGATGATATGAATGATTGAATGCTACCAACTTCATGAAATGGTTTGAAGAAATGTTAATACCTAATCTAACTAAACCTAGTGTACTTGTGATGGACAATGCAAGATATCATGTAAAACAAGTAAACAAACCCCCTACTATGTCTGATACTAAAGCTTATCTCCAAAAATGGCTTCAAGAGAATAATATTCATTTTGAACAATATCATACCAAATCGGAATTAATGTGTTTGGTGAAAGTTAATAAACCTGCACAACCTACGAAGCAGAAGAAGTTCTAAAAAAATACAGTCATATATTGAATCACGAAATTTTGTTGCTGCCATCGTATCATTGCGACCTCAATGCGATTGAGCTTGTATGGAGTTAGGCGAAGAGAAAAGTAGCAAGCAAAAATATAGGAATACCAGGGTCTGAAATGCAAAATTTAATAAAAGAATGTTTCCTATCCATAACTGGTGATGATTGGAAGAAGTACACTGATCACGTACTTCATGTTGAAGAGCAGTACAAAATAAGGGACCATATTGAAAACGAACTTGAACCGTTTATAATACATGTTGGGAACAGTAGCAGTAGCAGCGAAGAAAGCAACGAAGCTAATTCAATTTTATCAGGTGTAGAATTCTTGGAATCCGATTTCGACTATGATTCCTAGCCCCTATGTTTGTGTTATGAAATAAACTTTTATTTATAACTTTTTCTTTAATTCTACCTTTTCGATATAATGTCGTGCCAGGAAGTTGAGCAGTGAACTACAATGTACGCAGAAGTTTAAAAAATGCCATATATGTTTACTAATATTATAAAGACGAAAGATTTGATATAAATATTTGATTGAGTGGTATATTATGGCAAGTCCCATGTAATAGGGGGCGCGCCGATTGCCCTATTTGCGGGAGCAAATCCAGAATCCGTGACTGTTACCGAGAAATTCGAAGCAGTGTAAATATCGCTTATTAGTCTTGAATAATAAAAATATCAAGTCCGTTTAACCGATTCTTTGCGGATGGCACGTTTCAGTGCCATCACTTCTTTTTAAGTGTGGCGTCAGGCACGGATATGTGTCATTTTGAAATCGATGATAACTCCTTCAATTAAGTTTTATGGAAGTTTTACCTGAAACCAAACTATCTTCATTTTTCACGTATATTAAGCTCGTAGCCTTCGTTTCTGGATACTGTAATATTTTTAAATAGGGGCACCAACCTTTTTGGAAGTTGAAGTATTTGATATTAAATCATCATATGATAATAAATTATAAATGTATTACAGTAAAGCAGCTAAATCACTTTGCTGCGGTTGTCTTTAGCTTGTCTTCTATAAAATTTTACACCCGCTCTAAATAAAGATAAAATTTAAACAATAAAAGTATTTATATAGAGATGTTTCTTCTCCTCTTTTAATTACAACTCTCTAATCCTTATCTATAAAGAAATATGCATATACGTCGTAATCACATTTGGGTATCGATAGTGGGTAAATTTTATGTCTCGAAATATGGTAGGTACCTACTTACATAAAAAATATCACCGTGCGTCGTACCACGCTATTTTAAACTACGCGTATCAATATGGTTGTGGCTAATATGAGTCATGTCATGCTCATGCATGATGCTACGACACAAAATTGCATTTGCCAAAAGCGCTTCGAAAAAGGACTGTATTCACTCTAAATTAAAGGTTTATTTTGGATAAAATTGTATAGACTTACAAAAAAATGGAAACAGACAATGGACGGTCGGTCTAGGAGCGGCCGGGACCGTCCATTGTTTATTGTAACAACACGTGGTATAAATTTTTTTCTTTCGCGCATCTTGTTTTTTGAATTACTTCTGGTTTACTATCCTTAGTTATCAGACGTGCTTACTTTTCTTGTTATTTACCTTACCGATGACTTTCGCTTGTTTACTGGACTCTCGTGTTTTTATCGATTTTGGTTTTGCATTTGTGACGATTTTGGCTGTGTACAGTGGACTCTGATTTTGCGTTGTGACAATTGTGGCTTTGAACTGGACTCCGTGCGACTTCAGCCTGTGCACACATCTCTACTTGCCGTGAACTTCAAGTAAGATTCTTTTTTATACATAAGTTATTGTTGCTAATTGACGGGCCTGTTGGTCTAGTAGTTAGTGAGGTGGGTTCGATTCCCATGCAGGTCAAACTTTGTATGATGAGCACAATTGTTTATTCTGTGTCTGGCTGTCATTATCTATAATATATATACAGCCTTGGCCAAAAGTATTGAGCACCCATGATATCTTTCAGTTTTATGCGGAGTATCAAATAGAAATAAAACAAAACGTTTTATATGGGTTTATTTTACTATTTATTAATAGAAAATTAATATTTTGTGGGTCCACCCTTTGCCTTAATTACGGCAGAAATTCTTTTTGGCTTCTTAATTTGTTCCGACAACTCAGCAGCGAGCTCTGAAGATGTTTTTTTCCTATTTCTTAACGACTCTCTCAGTAACTGACGATCTTGACGGTCTGTGGTGATGCGTTTGCGCCCGGTTCTCGGTCTATTTTCATGTGATCCGGTAGTAGAGAATCGCTGAATAGCATATTGCACGGATCGGCGCGAACATTTCACAGTTTTAGAAATCTCTACTTGTGATTTCCCTTGCTCATACAGAAGCTGTATCTGCACACGTTTTTCTAAAGAAAGTTCGTTTTGTTTTGGCATATTGCAACAATAACACTTAAAACTTCTGAAATAAAATACAAAAGGCGCACTAGATCACTGGATGTGTTCACAACGAGCGATGGTAGCGAACTGATAAATAAATACAAAAATTGTAAAAAACACATTTTATTGCACCCAGGTGTTTTATTGCTAGCTGTGCGGCGTGGGTCATTGTTTAAACCTTTGTAGATGGCCGACAAAAGAATTCTTCAACAATAGATTTGATTTACTCCCATACTTTCCGTGAACGAGCGAAATTTGTAAGGTGCTCAATACTTTTGGCCAAGGCTGTATATTTATAAAAGAAAATAGTAAATATGTATATTTATCGGTTGTCTAGATCCCATAACATAAGCTTATCGTACTAGTCATAAAATGATGAGTTTTTTCAAATCAAATCATTTTATTGTAGATCTACTGATAAATATTATGTAACTAAATAAGTATTATTACTAAATATAATCTATACGTCTATTACTCTATACAAATAAATAACATTGGAGTGTCTATCTGTAATATTAAAATAACTGTTAAAACCTCCATAAACCTCTTTTGGTGTACTTTTTACAAATTAAAATAGACAACACAATGAAAAACACGACCAAAAATACGTGTCTCTTTTATTTTCGTTTCCAATAGAGTTTTCATTCTTTTGCAGTTTGAAGAAAATGGAATACCATTCTTCGAGTTCTCCGGAACCTGAACCATTATTTAGCGTAGATCCTTTTCTAAGTGCGCCAGTTCCTGGACCATCATCTGGCATGTACCATCAGAATCCATATATGGATATTCCAAGTTCGCCAATTCCGGGTACATCATCGGCCATAGATCCCGTAAGCGTGGAATTGGAACGAATGATGTCTCCTCAAGAAAGTGAGCAGTTATATGACATTCCAGGCTTACAGTTATATGAAGACGAAGAACTGTATGGAATTCTAACCGGGAATAACGAAGAACTCTTAAATGAGTTAAGCGATGCAAGTGCGAACGAGGATGCAAACATTGTCGATTCTCACGCCAATGAACAGAACGAAGATCCAGAGGAAGAGTCTTTAGAAGAAACAACTGGCTGGTTTCCGGGTAATCCCAGTCAGATGTTACAGATACCATTTACGGGGACAAGTAGTATATTGCAGCCACATGACGCAGAGGTCCAAAGTCCTTTGGATTATTTTTTTTTATTTATGAATGCCCGCTTTTTAAATTTAATATTAAAATGTACAAACAAGTACGGTAACAAATTGAAAGTAGAAGCGACAACTGCACGTTCTCGCTTTAGCAAGTGGACCGATCTAAGTGTCGCCGAATTAAAAACTTTTATTGGCATAATATTACTAATGGGCACCATAAAGCTGAACAGAATGGTGGACTATTGGTCCACTCATTATTTTTTCCGTCTTAGTCCACGCCTATTTATGTCTAGGGATAGGTTTTTTTTAATTTTAAGAGCTTTGAACGTACAAGATATCGAAAGGACGGAGAGTATATTTAAAATAAAATCTTTGATCGATTTGTTCAATGAGACAGTTGACGCCGTATATTACCCATTGAGAGAGTTGACAATTGACGAATCTCTTATTTTGTGGAAAGGGAGACTATATTTTCGTCAATATATCAAAGGCAAAGCCCATAGATACGGCATTAAGCTGTACATTTTAGCCGACGCCAACGGTATAATTTTAAAAATTCACATGTATGCAGGATCCCAAGACGTACAAGTAGGAGGTAGAAACCACGTTAAAAAAGTGGTGCATCTGCTCATGCAAAAATATTTTGACAAAGGGCATGCTTTGTATTTGGACAATTTTTATACCAGCGTAGGGTTGGCTGATGAGTTAATAGGCAAAAACACGTATGTGACTGGTACCCTAAGACCAAACCGTATAGGAAATCCAAGAGAATTAAAAATGTGCAAATTAAAGCCTGGTGAATCGTGTATATTACAAAACAATAAAAAAATTGTCGTCACCAAATGGCAAGATAAACGGGAAGTATTATTTATAAGTACTGAACACAAAAGTAATTATAAAGGGACTACTAGTCGCCGTGTACGCACAATAAAATATAAGCCGGCCGTACAAATAAAGTATAATAAATATATGCGGGCAATAGATCGACATGATCAGATGCTAAGCTATTATTGCTGTGAGCACAAGACCCTGCGCTGGTACAAAAAAGTCATAATACACATAATCCAAATATGTTTGGTGAATGGTTATTTACTTTTCAACGCAAAAAACACTACAAATAAAACTTCATTATATAAATTTATAAAGAGTGTAATGCAAGAATTGTTACCAATGCCCAATGTATCAGAACTTTCTCGTCCTCTATCACAGTCAAAAATACATTTACCCGCCAATTTACCAAAGAGAAGTAATAATACCCTAAGAAAAAGATGCAGAGTTTGTTACACAAAAACTAAAAAAAGGGTATCTGTTATAACTGGCTGTCCCGATTGCCCTGGATTCCCAGGCCTGTGCCTTAATGATTGTTTCAGAGAATTTCACAAATATTGAAATTCTATGTTAGTTAATCGGATCTGATGTAATGATTTTTAATAAATATTATCATCTAAGTCAAAATTTGGTTAAAATTAAAATTGTAATTGAATTAAAATTTGGTTTTATTTAACTTTTGTCCGGTCTTTATTTGATATTAAAATTACTTTTTTATTATATCTAATATTTTCTGCATCTTTATATTTCTTTCATATGGTTTAAAGCGCAATAATTCATTTGAAACCAACTGGCCAAAATATTTACATCCATGGACGTCCAATATAGTCGGGCCATCATCTCTTTCTGTGCATGTTGCACTGTCCACCATTTCTTTTTTTGTGTACGTTGAAGTATCCTTACATGTTTTTTGGTTTGGTATAAATTCCTGTTCCCAGTTTTCTGAGTCTTCCCAGCGTTGTGAATTCTGTACTATCTCTTCGTCATCGTCGCATTGAGTTTCATTTTCTGTATCGGGAATGTACTTTCTTTTTCGCTGTAATTCTTAAACAATAAATAAACATTATCAGTATCTTGCCAAATATTATTTTTTTCTGACAATAATAATTTTCACATTTGTTGTGTATCCGTGAGAATGTTTGGATGTTTTTGTTTTTTCACACAAAAACTACTGAATGGATTTCAATGAAATTTAGCACAGGTGATAAGTCTTGGTCTGGAATAGCACATAGGCTACCTTTTATTCCGATTATAGGTTCCTGTGGGACAACGGGAAACAAATTCTACGCGGGTGGAACCGCGGGCATCGGCTAGTATCAAATAATCATATAAAATAATTATATATTAGTCTATCATTATTATTACTATTTAATCTAACTTAGCAGTTTTTATTTGCGTAGTTTAATTATAAACAATTGAAATTTGTTATGCAAAAATTTTTAGACCCAATTTAATACCTCATAATCAATCAAATTACTAGGAAATGCAAAATAAGTTGAAAAGGTTGAGCACATCTGTATTAAATAAGTCACTTACCTTCCATTTCCACAAATACACTTTTTATCGCTTAAAACAACGTGCCTGACCGTTCACGTTAGATTTCACATGTAAACTAAAAGTATTCGAGCTTTGAATACGTAAAAAAATGTCAAAACACTGTTTTCTTTTCCGCATGGCTGAAGACACAGATGAGTGTCATTTAATCGTATGGCGTTGGGCACTGATCAGTGTCACGTTATTTTTGTTCGACGCCACGGCTAGAAGTTAGTGAAATTAGGCATCGCAACGAATCGGTTAAGCAGCGTATAGCCAGTGTTGGCAGCTCTTGATTTTTTAAAATTGCCGTTTTTTTTTCTTGGACAGCTTTCGTTGGCCAGACTCTAGTTGCAAATCGATTACAATAATATTATTTATTATATAGCTACATCAGTGAATTTATTACTGACATACGTTGTAACTCGTAATTATAATAAAAAGCATTAAGTTATTTTTTATAACATCAAATTAAATTGTTTTTAATTATGACGATACCGTTAAGCATAATTTATTTCAATAAATGTTATTGTGCTGACAACACTTAGACAATAGACAATAGACAAATCTTTATTATGAACTTCACAAGTGCATTTTTAGGTGAGACTCTGACCTCCAGACTAGTAAGATACTGTATCCTGTAAGGTCAGTTCCTTCCCTTCACAAAAGGAGAATATAAATTAACATGTTCATAATTTTAATATGGTGAAACTCGTCCTGATTAATGAACTGACAAAAGAAATATAAGAAAAATAGTAAAAAACAAAAATGTGAGTGTGCTAGTGTGTGTGTTTGTGTGAGTAGTGTGTGTATGTGTGTGTGAGTAGTGTATGTATGTATGTGTGTGAGTAGTGTATGTATGTGTGTGTGTGTGCATGTGTGTGAATTATACCGTTATAACAAATAGTGACTCAATGCTCTCATAGTCCATCTCCTTCAACCATGCAGTAATTTTAATTTTTGCTTGGTTGTTTTTGAACGATCTCATGTTTTGTATGGTGTCGGATATTTTATTGTATAAGCGTGGTGCTAGAAAGTTGTAATTTCTATCAGCGAATTTGGTGTTGGATCTAGGCACTAGACATCGCACTTTTCTTTTGCTGGATTTAGGTAAAGTAGGAATAGCGAGTCTATGATATCTGCGTAAAACTTCATAAACATAGAGTTTACGAACACTCATGACATTTATCTCGTCATAAAGGTCTTTGGTGGGGTAGCGGTAGGGAAGTTTAAATGCGACTTTTAGCAGTGATCTCTGTGCACGCTCGAGAACAATCATATTTGTTTTGCAGGCCCCACCCCAGGCACAAATGCAATAGGTGAGCACACTTTGACAGAGAGCTAGGTATGTTTTTGCCGGCCACTTCACGCAGATTTTTAAACGCGAATATTAGCTTTCTGGTCCGAGCTGCTACAGAGGTTATGTGTGCATCCCAGTTAAGTTTATCGTCTATTATGATACATAAATACTTAATAGTAGTTGCTTTAGACAGTATAGGGCATGTACAACTTGACCCAATATCAAGATTTGGATTTCTGTTACATGGGAACGTATGGCTCTTTAATGCAAATGTATTCATTGGGGCCCCTGATTTCGTGATACTGAAACATAGATATTTTGTTTTCCCGGCATTAAGATTTAACAGACTGTTTTCTAACCACTGCGTTACGATAGACAGCCCTTTTTCAACAGTAGTTTTAATTGAGTCCCATGTTGCATCATGAAAGAGAATAACCGTATCGTCTGCGAACATTATTAATTCAGCTCTGTCAATTTTTATGTTGCAGAGTTCGTTAATGTAGAGCAAAAATAGGCTTGGTCCGAGTATACTCCCTTGAGGTACGCCGTAGGTAATATTACTACTATTGCTGAGCTCCCCCCCAATCTTAATGCATTGTTTTCTTGCGGAAAGATAGTTCTGGAACCACAGAAGTGGAATACCTACTTGATGTAAACTTAACTTGTTTGCTAATGTCAAAAAGATTTACAATTTACTTTTTCCGCGTGTTCACAAGTGACGATTTATTTATTTATTGCTGTGTTTCTGGACTCCAATTTTTCTACTACTTACGACTACCTTGACTGTTGAAACTGAACCTGAATCTGTATTACTCGCTGACCCGGCTCGCCCAAGCAAACGTCTGTACCTGCCTACTTGTTGACCCTAGCTTTTCTCACACGGATATCTGAACCTCTACTTACCATGATACGTTGCATAAATAGTGGTGTAAAAGCCTTTCGGATGCGACGATACTGTTAGAAAATCAGTCTCGTCGTAGGCCTAGTCGCTTGCGGTCGCCTTTACGATAACCTGTTTAAGTCAAAGTCATTATTTCCCAAACCTACCATTGTTTCTCAAACTTACTTTTTGTTTCGACCAACATTTCTAATACCCTATTTACAAAATGGATAAATGTGGTTCCTGTGATGACCCACTGACGGAAGGTGCTAATTGCACAGTGTGCAGCCAGTCTTTACATTTCCACTGTGCGGGTATTACCGAAGCCGGCTATCGCAGACTTGGGGATAGAAGACTCACCTGGCGTTGTCATAAATGCAAACAGTCTGGCATTACACATACACCCAGTTCACCAAGATCGCCTCTGCCAGAAACCGAAACTGTTGTGCTGATGGAAATCCGGGCATTGTCGGCAAAACTGACACCACTTGAGAGTCTGAAGGATAAAATGTCTGCACTTAGAAGTGAGTTTGCCGACTTAAAGGCGTCAATGCAGAAACAGTTCGATGACATGGCAATAAAATTCAGTGCTAGAATTGAACACATGGAACAGCGTATCATGCAGTTTGAAAAGGTTGAAGTTCAGGTAGATCAACTTCGAGCTCGGCTGGACAAGCTGGATGAAGAGTTGAACTCGGGAGAACAATGGGCAAGAATGAATAATATAGAAATAAAAGGAGTACCTCAATCTGGTAAAGAAAACCTATTTGAAATCTTATCTAAAATTGGCGGCAAAATACAATATCAGGTTAATAAAAATCAAATAAATTTCATAACGAGAGTTCCAACGCGAGAAAAAGATCGCATAAAGCCGATTGTGGTATGTTCTAACAATCGGTACGTCAAAGAGGATTTTATCGCAGCTGCTAGAATCTCGTCCAAGAACAATCCTCTCACTGCTGGCCAGATTGGTTACCCAGACAGCCATAAGATATACACTCGAGAGCAATGAATCCGGGTCACTTAAAGAGTCCTAAAAATCTCGGAAACTAAAAATGCTAGGTTAATGCAATAAATTGTATTTAATAGACAATGTAATACTCCTTAAATGAAGGTATTAAAACTTCTTAGTTATTGTAAAGTTATATCATAAAAAAATCAAATTTGAAAAAGGGCCACTTTCGAAGATGGAACTACGAAATTACAGCATTTGGTTTTGCTTTTGTTTGTAATCTGTCATTTATGTGGGTACATAAACCATGTTGATAGTGCTCTATATTCATTATTCAAGCTGAAATTATGTCGCTTACGCCTGAAGAATGCACCAGAATACTTACAATGCTGGAAACCGGCCGGAGTCAGCGCGATACAGCCAGGACTGTCGGTGTGTCGCTGTCAACAGTACAAAGAGTTCTCCGACGTTACGAAGTAACTGGTTGTAACCTACGCAGACCAGGAACGGGCAGAACCAGGTGTACCACAGCACGAGAAGACCGATACTTGGTGAACACCATGCTTCGAAATCGCTTTCTTCACGCTTTTGTGGAAGCTTGTAATTAGCAACATGTTAAACCATTTTGTTATATATTTGTAATCATTAGTCTGTAAGCTTTCCTAAAAGTAAATAAAAAAAATAAAAAAAAATGAGACTGAAGAAATTCAACAACTGATTCAACATCAAAATGCTCTTACTCATGTAAGTTATACATGTATCGTGAATATTGTAATAAAAACATGTAGGTACATTGGAATTGCTTTATGTTGCTGCAAAACAAGTCATTAAGTTAATAATAAAACCTGTATCAACTTACAACACTTAAAACAATTGGTTTGTAGCTTTTTATCAATGTTTACATAATGGATACAATCTATGATTCTTTTAATTACAGATACCAAGGGATAGTGTTGTGTGTCATGCTTGTTGGGTGCTACTGCATCAATCAATTGAAACACCGGGACTATCCACTGACACTGTAAGGCATAGGAACTTATGTGTACACTGTGGAAGATCTTTGTATCGGTTAAGAGCCCATACATTATCAATCAATACAGAAAGAGAAGCCCATATAAGAGCTGTTGTTGTAGAGAGGATTGTGCCACGCTCAGTACGTATTCATGTTAAAATTTTATTGTAATGCTCTTAAATAAATAAGCAAATCTTTCAATCTCTCTAAATATTAATTTTTTATATGTTGTTGCAGCTACGTACCTGTATCTGCAACAACGTCGTAATCTGATCAGATTTGTCAGCCTTGTTGGTAGAGGTGTGATAGTTTGGCTCAACATTACACTGAACCATTCACATCATCTTCAATGCAATCACAATCACTCTTTATCTTTATCTTTATATTCGGTTTAATGGTCCTATACTGTTGCAGTGTGTATAGAGGCCTACCTCAGCAACCTACGGGATGAATTGTCACTCTCCCAAAATCATTGGCTCCTTAGAGGCAAAATTGAAAGCAGACATATAAGTCAAAAAATGATGCAGTTTCTACTGAAGAAAAAGCCCCACAGCAACAGCAATCGAAGAGTCAGCAACGCAGACGCGTTCCCTTCCCACGTCCACGACCCATATTGCCTGAGGATGGAGGTCTACCGAAGCCGAAGAGATTATCAACAACATCAACACCATTAACAAACGATCCGCTTTGGTCACTCTCGTCCGTAATCGAAGGCGAAAGAGGTTTAGTAAGTGAGGAATCAATTAAACTCTTTTATGCAGATGCCGCTGGATACGTTTCTCTTGTAGAACAGGAATATCACGCAATCAGTGATTGTGACAAATTTGTGACGAAGACAGTTCCGCAGAGTGCCTACGCGTACTTTCACCACGTTCTGTGGTGGTACAAAGTTGCGCTCAATGCGCAACGTCGAGGTACTGCGAGTGAAGCGCAAGAGCGCCTCATTCACTTCGTCAATGGGTATGACATTAAGATCGGTTCCGGCTCAGCTACATATCTAGCCGGTATGGGTGATTTCACCGACGGGTCATTGAGTTAAACACTATCTCACTGCCAATGAACCCAACAACGAGGGTCATTTTGGAGTAATAGATGCTCAGACTCATCGTGACTACGAAACCCTAATCGCACCCGCAATGTCGATCAACCGTGTGTTGAGCGATGTTGGCTACACGCTCGACCGAAATGACGTGGAGTTCCGCATGCCAGATGGAGTCCTTCCGGACCACCCGGCACCAGTTGGTAGACCACCAGCACCGGCACCATTACCACGTCTTTGGCCGCGCCAGCGCGACAAGTCGAAAAATATACTACATATGTTTATAATAAAAGTGGGAGAGGCAATTGAGCACTATTGTTGCAATTGCATAGTGGGGCGAAGAACCGTAGGTTGCTGTTCACATACAATGACAATATTGTGGTACCTTGGCTGGGCAAGACAACAAACAAATATAACCCCTCCAACCAAGTTTTTAGACGAGTTATTAATTAAATATGATGACGTACTGATTGATGAATAATAAATTGTTAAAAAGCATAAATGAGTTTTTTTTAGTACATTCTTTTGACGCTCGGATAGCCGAGTGGTATAATAGGTCACCACGCCAATGGGGAAGAAAACGCAAAACGATCAACAGATGGCGCTGCTGTCGCTTGACTCATAACATCGCACTGTCATTTTATCTCTCAATGTTTTCTGGGTTTATATAATTATAACATTAACTAGCGTGTGTTTTTAGTGATTTGAATGAAGTGAGGTTCAATAAGAGGCCGAAAAGCGGATCTGGTCAGCAGGTATTTGCAGCCTATTTTCTTGTTAATAATAGAAGCAAATAACCGAATTTTATAAATAACAACACTTTCATAAATAATCGTGGTAATTACAAACATTTACGTACTTACACAGTAGTTTTTCTAACTTAATTATTCGATGTTTCATGAGCTACGAACATAACCTGGAAATTAAATTTGAATTAAATCTGTTACAGAATCGAATTATTTGATCGTAATTTGAACTTTGGGATACCTCAGCAGCATGAAACTGATGATACCAAGATGGATCTTCCACCTCCAGAGAGTTATCACGACATTAATAGCAGCACAAAGCTTCCTTCTCTAACGAAACAACATATTCATCTGTATTACAATGAGTAAGTATGTAACCTAACCTAAGATGAGGTCAATAAACGTGGATTCTTCTAAATGTACGTATTCATTATTAATATAAAGCATTTTTTAAATTTTATGTTTGATGAAAAGCCAAATTGAAGAGACTTCATGTGAATGTGTGGCTGGCAGTGGAATAACTGCCCACTGTAAACATGTGGCCATGGTGCTTTATGCTGCCGACCATATGGTACGTGAAAAAATTATAATTAAATACAAAGTGCCCACAGAAAAACTGCAAAAGTTTCATGTACCCAAAAAAGTGTTTAGCTGTACACCGTTAAAAACTTCAAAATTACCAATGAAGAGAAATATAGAGAATATTATATTTACCCCATGTACATTAAAAATAGATAAAATACAATACAATCATAGATTCAGGAGTTTGGTAACTAACTATGTATCTTCAAGCATGACATTAACCGGGAGCAAACCCAGACTCTGGGCTACTACTGAAAAAAACCCATTAACACTGCCCGACCATGGCAGTCAGTCGCGCTTGCCCACTAGACCAACACGGCAGTCTAAGGCCTATAACGCACTAGCGGTTGGCCGCCATGCGGCGTGCCGTTGCGGTAGGCCGCACATCGATTAGTACATGAAACCGCACGATAACGACGCACTGATTTGCGGCCAGCCGTCAACCGCTCCGGTTGTTCCGGAGCTGCGACGAGCCGCGCCGGTTGAATGATGCGGCGCGCCGCATCCCCACCACGCACTCGGCGCGGTAGTCGCAAACGCCGCGTCCCGCCCGCCAGTCCGTCGTCGCTTGTTTCACGCGCTAGACACTACTCGTGCGCGTCATGGATTTTGATACAGAAAAGTTCATTTTAGAAATAAAAGAACGCCCCGCAATATGGGATAGCAAATGCGCTGATTATGCAGACAGAAATAAAAAGTTAAAATGTTGGGAGGAAATGATTAATATATATGCAAAGGAAGATGATACATCGGAAGAAAAGAAAGAACTCGGTAAGTTACGTTATTTATTAATCATGGTTACAATGTTACAATCATCATACCTACTTTTTATTCCCAATTTCCTGCGATTTTGCGGATTAATGCCATTATATTTACTTATATATATTTATCTTGCCATTCCAATTTACCTTCATGTTCAAAATACTGAGCGAAAGAGTCACGAATTCTTTCAGCGATATTATTACCTATTCGATTATATGTTCTCTGAGTTTCTGGTACATCAGGCGGCATGTAACATGTTAAAGTATCTTCATAGTTATAACCGTCTCTGTCTCGAACGTAGTTATGCAAAATGCAACATGCTTTGATGATATCAGTAGCCAAACTAATATCCACATTTAAAGGTCTATGGAATATACGCCACTTATTGCTCAGTATTCCAAACGAACATTCGACATATCGCCGTGCTCTACAATGCCGATAATTATATATTCTCTTAGTAGTGTTTAAATTAGTATTTTTTGGTTTTGCATAAGGTCGCATTAAGTTCGTGGATAAGGGAAAGGCTTCATCGCCTACTAAAACATATGGCATTGGAATAGTATTTACTTGTGATATGGGTGTTGATTCTGGTATCTCAAGTTCTCCTGCTATCATTTTTTTGTAAAAGTTAGAGTGTTGATAAACTGCTGAGTCTCCAAATTTGCCACAAGCACCGACATCTATTGTTATGAATTTGTAGTTGCTGTCGCATATAGCCATCAGTATAATGGAAAAGAACTGCTTATAATTGTAGTACATGGATCCACTATGGCACGGCTTTATTACCCGTATGTGTTTCCCATCTATAGCCCCAATGCAATTCGGAAAATTAGCTCTTTTAGAGAAACCCTTTGCAATATCTAGCCATCCTTGTTGAGATGGCTTCGGTAAACAAGATTCTTTTAACAGTAACCATATTGCCGAACATACTTCACGAACAAATTCAGCTATTGTACTCGCACCAATTCGAAATGTGTAATGTAGTTCAGCGAATGTACATCCGGTTGCCAAATATCTAAAAACATAATTATTTATTATTAATTTAAATGGTTATTGTTACAGGTAAAGTACTTATGAAAAAATGGCGGAATATTAAAGATAGTTTTGTAAAAGCTTCGAAAAATATGAAAAACATGAAAAGCGGTTCAGGTGCCAAACATAAAAGCCCATATACCTATTATAATATTTTATTATTCTTAAAGGACTCTACTATGGTAAATGAGACAGAGTCAGACATTGCCAACAATCTTTCCCAAGACCATGATGGCCCATATGAAACATCACAGAATGTAGCTAATCAGAAAAAAAAGAAAAAAAGTAATAATGAAGACGTTATTGGACAACAATTGGTATCAGTATTGAACAAAAACTTGGAGTATAAAAAAGAAATGGAAAATGACGAAGACAAGTTGTTTTTGTTATCCCTTTTAAGGGAGTTCAAAAAAATTCCAGAATCCAATAAATTGGAAGCGAGATGTGAAATCATAAGAGCTATTAGAAATGCTCAACAACCATCATTTCATTATAGTTATCCTAATACGCAATTTGATCGAGGGTATCGAAACCATATGTATGAAAGTGAATATGCTGGAAGAGGATATCAAACACTTGATAGTGACTACACTGACCGAGGGTATGAGAGTAGACTCAATAATAGAGAACCCACAACTACAGGTTACCAACACCGTCAAAATCTACCAGGTACATCCACGCACTCAATGGATACAACTGAAGAGGCAACTCAGGAATCTGCTAGCCAAGACGACGCTTCGTTGATGTCTGAATTGTTTAATTCACCGTAGATTTTTTGTTAATGTGATTCTATTTCTATGTGCCTTAAATAAATGTGATTCAACTTAATATATTGTTTTCTTACCTGATGGTTATAATGAGCTTTTCTTCCGGGGATATAGACATCCGAAATCGTGTATCCTGGCCACGAATATTTAAATATAGTTTTGTTAATAATTCTTCATACGATTTTACTGACATCCTAGTGTATCCAAAGAACTTATCTTCAAATTTCTTTAGGTTTGAAATAAAAATATTAAACTCTTTGCCGTCATGTCGTGTCACCAATAGAGGATGTATCCAAAATCTATGTTTATTTTTTTGACGATATTTTCTACGATGATATAAATAAATGACTGCCGCAACTTCCTCAACGTCCATCATGTGCAATATTTCTAGAAGCACTGACGATTGCGGCAGACCGCAGTGAGCCAAGACCATACGGTTAGCCGGAATACGGCGTGCCGTTACGGCTGACCGTATATACTGCGGCCTACCGCAACGGCACGCCGCATGGCGGCCAACCGCTAGTGCGTTATAGGCCTAATGTATAATAAGTGAATATAGGTATTACTAACCTGTAGCATGACTTATGCCCGGTTTCTGAGGTTTCCAGTTATGTTGTCAAAAGCTATCGGTTCCATAAAGTTATCCATATGATAAACTTCAGTTATCTATTACTGGGTTTCTGAATACGCAAGGAGCATTTAAATAGTTATCAAACCGATAAGTAGTCCCGCTATCTGTCACTAGATGGGACTCTTTAGTAGATCAAGCTTAAAATCAATTTTATAATTTTAATTTGTCATTCATATTTTTTTTATTTACACCAATATTTTATTTTGAGGTAAGTAAATTGAACTACACAGCTTTTGTTATAAAATATGATAATTCGTATATTTTTGTTTAAAGACTTCTTCGTGAAAATGTCAAATCTAATAATCATATTCTGTGGCAAACCCCAAACCTTAATAAAGGACTTCTTTTTTTAGTCTTTTGTAAAATATTATATACTAGCTATGACCCGCGGTTTCACCCGCGTAAGAAGTCCCCGTTCTAGTAAACACGTTCCCTGTCCCAAACAAAAATGCAGAATTGAATGACAAGTCCAACATACTTTTTGCAAAATACTGTTATTATGTTTATTTATTTATTTTAGGGTCCCCAACAAGGGATATACACAGAAAATAATATCACAGAACATCAGTAGGTAGGTACTAAGATAGTGTACTCCCTCAATTAGAGGAGACCACAGCATGCACAATAATTTAGAACTTACGAGCTGTTACAGTACAGTTCAACATTTATGAAGAAAATTACAAATAATGAAATATGAATAATATTTTTATAGAATATGCAATGATAAAACAGTAATAATAATTATTAATGTTGTCAGAGTAATAAAAAAAAAAAATAAAAAAAAACAAAACCCGAAGTAGGTATTACTACCCTGAAACACATAATTATGGCTCAGGAGCGTAGAGAGTCATTTTTGTTTCTGCACGTTTATGACCATATGTGGTTCAGGGAAGTTTATAGTGGTTTTTATAAATATTTATTGATTTTTTACTCTTTATATGTACAAATTATACATCTAAACAACTTATGGTAATACCTACTTATCTACAAACATGTCAGTGTCACATATTTTTTTACGTAACTGACAGATTTTTTGATGTCATTGACAGTGTCAATTACATCAAAAAATCTGTCAGTTACTTTTTGATTTTCGTTATTGATTTCTGTGTTGTTTTGAAGTTCATCATCGGGTGTTTTTTTTGTCGAAAATGTCCCGTAAACTTACTACTGAGCAATTGCGACAAATACTGGAAGAAAGTGACTTCGAATTGGGCGATAACGACACGGATTCGAGCGGAAGAAATAGTGATGTACAAGACGAGCCGGATTTTGTCGATTCGGATGGTGGTTTGCAGGAACCAAGTATTTTTGCTGATGATGATATAAACGATCCTGACTTTGATCCAGGTGAGTTTTCCCGTTCAAATATTGTTACCGAGGCCTTTTATGGTGACTATGGTAGAGACTCACCTGAAGGTTCGCCCGATAATGTTATAAATCCGCCCCAACCAGATACGAGCAGCGTATCGCAGCCACTTAGAGCCAGAAGGTGGACAGCTGGTGAGGTTATGCGGCTTTCTCCACAGGAAATAAATAACATTGATGAGGAAAATGGTTGGAAGCAGAAAATACTACCATTGTCACGTTCTCCTTATAACGCAAGCTCAACCCTTCACATCCAAGGAGAACATTCTGTTGGATCCATTTACCGAAAAATAGTGACCGATGAGGTATTAGATCTTATGGTCACTCAAACAAATTTGTATGCAATACAAATAAAACAGAACAACAATATACCAATGCATAGCCGCATGAATCAATGGACAGACGTTACACAAGCTGAAATGATGAAATTCATCGGCTTGTACATGTTGATGGGTATTGTACAATTTCCCACATTGGAATCGCATTGGAAATTAGACGCGATTTATTACCATCCAATATTTCACAATGTAAATATGTTGTATAATCGCTTTTCATCTATATTGCGTTGTTGGCACTTTGTCGATAATGAAGCTCCCAGAGATCCGCAGGAACGTTTGTACAAAATAAAGCCACTTTTAGACCTTGTCATCAACAACTGGAAAATTTTACATACACCTGGTGAATGTATTGTCATTGACGAATCAATGATGCCATTTAGAGGGAGGACATCTTTCCGTCAATACAACCCATCAAAATCTCACAAATATGGCTTGAAAATTTATAAGCTCTGCACAGAAGAAGGATTTGTCTGGAACTATGTCATTTACATAGGGCGTGATCCCGAAATTGCTGATCTGGATAAGCCGGGAAGTGTTGTAGTTCAGTTATGCGATGGACTTTTAGACGCTGGACGGGTTGTTGTGTGTGACAACTTCTACAACAGTGTAGGACTAGCAAAATATTTACTGCAGCGGAAGACAGACTTATGCGGCACTCTCGATTACAAACGCCACGCTATTGTATCAAAAACTACACCCAACTGCAAACCGAAAATCTCGCAAAACCATATTACAGGCGCAGCAAGAGATTATCAGGGAGTTCTTGGTATTGGACGATTCATCAGATACGAATGCCAATACACTGAGTAGTCCAAGACCGTCTACTAGTTCGATCACAAATAAACATTTTCTATCAAAAATTCAGCGAAAAGAGGACAATAAAATTATCCGAAAACGTTGTAATGGATGCTACGAAGACTTGCGAAAAGATGGTACAAGCTGGGAAACTGCTGCTAAACAAGTCAAACGCGTAGATACCGAGTGTTTGCAATGCAAAAAAACCTTTTGTTTGCCATGTTTCAAAAACAAACATAATTAGTTAGGAACAATGTAATTTCGTAAAAATAAAGACATTTTTCCGTACGTCTTGGCGTTTTCCTTTACTATATGATCGTCTTAGCACGTCCCAAGCATATTTAGTACAGTACCAGCGCGTCCCGTAGAAATAATCGCTATAGAAGTTGTATGTGTCCCCTGACACACATATGGCTCAGGAACGTATTAGTGCTTTCCAAGCGCAAGTTTCCTGAGCCATATGTGGTTCAGCGGACAGGGAACGTGTTAAATGGAAAATCGACGAAGAGAAGATGTATTTTTGTTTATATTCCAATGTTTACAATATTTATTCTGCTATTCAAGATGGAGAAAATTTTCATTCAACTTTAAATAACTACAAAAAAATAATAGATTTTGATTATTATTTATTTTCTGTTCTACATCACTTATTATAAAAACTGTTATATATTAACACATTCTTTTTATCTAGGCAGGTACAATATGAAGTTATATAGCTCCCCTAGGAAGCGAGTGCGATCGTAGGTAAAAGTTAGTTGTTATAAACATATGTGTTAAAGATATTTATAAAAGAAGATAACACTTTATAAACCTAAAATATTATCCTAACAATAACCGACGAATGTTTTCCCTTCAGAGGTAAAGTTAAGAGGTTGTTCAGTAGATGAGATTGTAACATCTTTGGGTGCAGAATCTTATCATGGGATTTGCTGTACAGCTATGTTATGTATATGTAAAACAATTGTGTTTTCAACTGTGTTTCAGGTCTTGATTTGAGCTTCTTTGTCTTGATTTGTACTGATTAAAAAACGGAGTCATCATGCTCCTTCCACTAGGATTGGCACTGTCTCCCAGAACCGTCAATCTCATTGTTACTCAGGCGCGCTCGTAGGAATGAGCTATAGAATAATGTACTTTCTTGCGTTGAGCCATCTCTGCGACCATCTATATCACGGTTACGTAATTTGCCATCAAACACCACTTGCACAAGTTTCACATTGATACAAAATAAACCTTTTCTCCTACTTGCTTGCCTCCAAACGATTGAATCGATATGTGTGTAATCCATCCACACAACTTTGCATTTTAAAATATCAAAATGTGCTTTTATTTCCTTCAGCTCTGCAAAATTTGGCGATATTTCAATTTAATTTCTTCCTCCGTAAAGATTTCGAGCGGGTTTATCCTTCGTTTTTATATATATTTACGTATTGATATATTAGAAATAAACTCCAGTACTTCCAAATCAGACGCTGAAGAGCTGCTCGTTAACATTTTGCTAATAATAAAATTAATAATAACTTTCACTGCAATTCACTGAATATCAATATTATCGTGACATATGTAACCTGTCACGAAATAAAACGTCAAATATAGTTATGGAAGAGATAAACGGCACAAAATGGCCAGTTAATTTAACCTAAGTTTAAACGGACTTTATCTGACGTTGAGTTGTTCAGAAACCCATTTTAAAAGTTATCGAACCAATAGCGCTAATGAATACATAAACTGTCAACAAAATGTACTCGGAAACCGGCCATTACTCCTTGAAAGTCTGTTTCTTTAAAATGGTTAGAACATAACCTCGAATTTTCGGAAGCCGTATAATTGCGTATGTTTGTCGCCCTTTCCCATAGTTTTTTTTATTGTAAGTCTTTTGGAAATGAATGATTTCCATTATTAATGATTATTATTACAACCGATTAAGACACAACGCGGCATTTTTTTTTCAGATGCCGTACAAAGTTTTTTGTAAACAAGTTTTGTATGTAATTTGACAGCTAATGTCATTTTCTGTGAGTCAAGCGTTACCAGCGACACCCCTGGCAAAAGTTGTCAGTTTTCTTCCCCATTACTTCTGCGCGACGTGCCGTGGCGTGGGTTCGATCCTCGAATGATCCATGGCACAAGCATTTGTGTGACCTACTAATACTTTTTCTAAGCCTGGGTATTATTTGTGCATGTAAATGGAATGTTTGTGAAACACCCTGCGGCACAAGGATTATATTCCTTATTGAGGGACGTACGTTTGAAAAAAAAAGATAAATATCAAATAAAATGTAGGTATACATATGTATATTTTCACTATAAAAACATATATAATTATAAACGAAGATAAATTGCCAGAATAACTAATTTAATTAATAATTTATTTGTTTACTAGCTGTTGCCCGCGGCTTCGCTCGCGCGTAAAATAAAGAGTAGTATTAAAGGTAGATGGATGTATTCTGTGATTTTCAAAGTAAGGAGTATGAATAAAATTTTTCATAAAATATTATGGCGTTAAAATTATAATTAACGTAAAGTAAGTAGCAAAAGCATTTGTGTTATGGAATCTGAGACAGTGAAGATACCATAAACACCCAGACTCAAGACAATTTATAAAAGTTATTTTCTACATGGACCTGTCCGGGGATCGAACCTGGGACCTTAGAGCTGGCGACACCTTAAAAACCGGAGTGAAAGCCTAGTCATTATAGATATGTCTTAGATGGGCGTTATCTTATCTACTTATCTTTTTATCTGTCTATCTTTGAGAATACCGAACTTCACATACCAACTATTTCAGCCCCTATTTCACCCCCATAAAGGGTAGATTCCTAAAAGGCTAAAATCACGGAAATACATCTTATTTATTTCTAACTAATAACCCTTGTATGAAATTAAATGTGTCTATCTTTGAAAACGACACAATTCATGTACCTACAAACTTTCAACCCCTATTTCACTGTCTTAGGGGTATGATTTTTAAAATCGCTGAAATACATATTTAATTATTTCTATCCTGAAACCCGTATACAAAATTTCATGTGTCAATCATTGAAAATACCGAACTTCCCATACAAACTTTCAACCCCTATTGCACCCCCTTAGAGGGTAGATTTCTAAAATCTCGGAAATACGTCTTATTTATTTCTAACTAATAACCCTTGTATGAAATTAAACGTGTCTATATTTGAAAACGACACAATTCATATACCTACAAACTTCCAACCCCTATTTCACCCTCTTAAGGGGATGATTTTCAAAATTGCTGAAATACGTCTTCATTTATCTCTAACCAGAAACCCGTATAACAAATTTCATGTGTCTATCATTGAAAATACCGAACTTACCATACAAACTTTCAACCCCTATTTCACCCCCTTAGGGGATAGATTTCCAAAAGAAAAATAGCCTATAGTCCTCAATAAGTGGACTATCTAACAGTGAAAGAATTTTTCAGATCGGATCAGTACTTCCTGAGATTAGCGCGTTCAAACAAATAAAAAAACAAACAAACTCTTCAGCTTTATAATATTAGTAGGTATAGATAATAATGACCAGATCAAAAGCTGGAACATGCGCTATATCCTGTAAGTTATATATTTATTTATGCCAGCTTAGCAGTTTGCCATCAGATCTCGTCAAAACAGGCATTAATCAGTAGTGGATGCGAGATTCAAATACCATCCGTTCAGTTTAATAAAGACAAAAATATGAATAAAGTAACCTTGATGACCTAGCTGTACCCGCGACGTTGTTCGCGCTGATCAGTCGTAATAGGTATGCATGTGAAAAATATTTTTGACTGACTGAATCACTGAATGCGCTTTAGATGGCTCAAGTCGCCTGATACGGGTATTTGACAATTTGGTTTCTTTTATGTAAGTCGCAGAAATTGCGGGATTTAGATGATGGACTTATCAACTAACTGACTATGAACTTCACCTGTTTCACAGTAAAGTGTGATTGTAAAAACTTTATGCATTTTTGTTTGTCTCGATCAGGCATAAAAAATTACATGAGCAGCAAGCTATCTAAAAAATTAGCCATGTAAAAAATTACAAACTAAAAAATAATACAAAACACAAAAAGGGTTAGCTCCAATGATATTATAACTTATAATATCATTGGTTAGCTCGATATATTCGTACTTCTGTAAGAAAGTCGGTTCTAGAAATAAAAAACAAAATATGTAGTAACATCAGGATTTGAACACGCAGCAAGATATTTCACATTTCCTATCGTATAACCACAGAGCTGTTTAATACTACTGTAAGCATCTTAAGAGCCATTTCACGTTTTCGCGCGAATATCTAAGATTTTAGTCGCCTAATTTACCATCTTAGTTAATACTCTGGCATTGGTGAATACATGTAAAAAATAGACCAATCTTTCGTATTGATACTTCATGTATAACATTTACAGAAACTTATTTCTTTACTTTGTAGTGATTAATCTCCCACAACTAGTTTACTGAAGAATCATCGCAGAGTCAACTTCAGACTCCTATATCTATCATTAACAGTTATAATTTTGACGAAAAAAAATACACAATGCATCAGGCATATAGTTTCGTCGACACATAATGTACTAGAATATCGATTATTATAAACATTAATTAGTAAAAAAATAAAGTCTTGGGTCAATTTTTACGATTTATTCGCAATTATATCGCAATTTTTTGGGTTTACTAAGGCGTAATTACATAAAAAAAAAAGTCAAAATAAACTATGTTCTTTAACAAATCGAATTCTAAAGTTTGATTAAAATCCCTTCATTTAATTAGACATAATATCGATATTAAAATCACTCTAAATTAGAATAAAGTACGATGCATAAGCCGGTACTGTTTAGTCCGGTGCGAGCGCCCATCGAGGAAGGACCTATGCCACTTTTTCCCGCGTCTCAATCTGCGCGTGCTCATGTCGTGAACGCATTATTATACTACGACTACAACATTTTGATTTCTTTCGGTTTTTTTTTTACAAGAGGAAAGAGTTTATTTTATTATAAAGTGTTATTTTAGTAGATTAAAGATTAATTATATATAATTGTTTAATATTGTTTAGCAATGGGGCGTAGCGACGCAACCGTTACGCCCCATTTTGTACCATTGTATCAAAAAAAGGAAAAATAAAAATTATGCAGCCATATTATTATTTGTTTTCCTGATAATTTTTATTACATACCTATCTAGAAACCTTTATTAGACTGAATTTAATTTTGACAAGTCAGGATAGTTTACATATAACTAATTTAGACGTGAAACAGATAAATAAAATAACTTTTTTCATAAATCTCTAAATTCCGCATTATGATTACAACGGCTCAAGATTATTTAGTCCGTCTCGACACTCGCGTTACACTGCTTGTATTGTGTATGTGTGATAAGCTTTGCACACATACACATTGCTGCCGTCTTTTACCTAAACTCGAGCGCTTTAATTTTGTGAAATGGCTCTTAAATAGTTATTCATACTTCAATAAACTGATCGCTATGGCAACGTTATTTTCGCCATGGTTACTTTTTTGTTTATATGTCAAAGATTACGTGTACAGATGAATGGAGATTATGTAAATTTAGAGTTTGATCCCTATTTAATATGGACGACCATATTGATGAGAGCTCATCCTAAATTGGACTTTGTGTCGCCGATATCGCTTTCTATTAAATCAAATGTACATAACTTTTTTGTTTATGAACCGATTTCGATGAAACCAAAACTAAGTAATACCTCAAGTAACGTATAATTTTTGTATATAAACATTGTCTGCATGGGATTCATAGATTTTACGTGATGTGCGCACAAACAAACATATAAACAGACAAACAGACAAAAATTTCAAAATTGATGGAAATGGGTTCTGTTAGTTATCTTTTCACACGCTGGCTATTTTTTTTTTCAATTTCTTCAATGTACAAAAATAACTTTTCTACAGATTTATTATATTTATAGATTTCATGTTATAGTTCAAATCGGAGTATTAAGTGGTCAACTTTAAAGAACTGTAACTTTTTTTGGTCAAGTTCTACTAAAAAACTAATTATATTACCAAATTCTATAATTATTTTCCTTTTTAACGATATATGGTTCATCTTTGTCGGTTCGGGCCGACTCTTGTAGGAAACCTTGGCATTCTCCTTTCAAGAACCTTTCAAAATAAAAGACACTTTTATAAAAAACTTACCCTGCATCAGGGTTGTTGAGCAGCAGGTTTAAGAAAAATAAATTGTGATAAGAAGCGAAAACTTATTAAGTTAAACTCGCGTCAGGGGTCATGTGTCTGATCGAAAATACCTAATAGCTCATTTACACTCTCGCGCGAGTGACGAGACAAGCCGCGAGGCGAGGCACGAGTCGAGTGTGGTGGTGTGAATGGTGTGTTTGCGACTCGCCTCGCAGCTCGTCCCGCTCCTCGCAGCGCTCGCGTCGAGGGCGGTTTTTTGGGCACGAGTCAAAGGGCCTCGCTACCGACGCGAACGTTGTGTTTACACTCGCGCTCTCAAATCAGTTGGTTATTGACGTTCGGCCTCGTAGGTTGTGTTGTTTTTTTCACTCGTTGTTGTTAATTTTTTTGCTATTTTAAATAGAATTTCAATTTATAATGGATTGGTCTCAAGAAGAAACGTTGCAGTTTCTAGAACTATTTCAGATTGAACAAATAATTTGGGATCCAAGACACAAATTACACAAGAATACCCAAAAAGTCAATGATGCATGGAAATGGGCCGGCCCTTGGAGGAGCTAAAAGGAAAAAGAACTCTCTTATGGCAACCTTTCGTCAACATCTTCGACGCAAAAAACAATCCATGAAATCCGGCGCATCAGCACATGACATTCACAAGCCAATATGGATATATTATGACGTAATGGAAGCATTTTTGGCGCCAGTTTATTTATGTGATAAGACTTTAAATACTGAAGAAAGACCCGTAAGAGTAAAATAAAACTATTCTAATTTCACTGTTACTCTTTGTCGCGGCTGTTATTTTATGCACAGTCGATTATTTTACGTTTAAGAAGTTAACACTTAACTTAAAGAATTATGCAAATAAAAATCTCACATAGTAAAGCTCTGTTGTAGGGTGCGTATGCGGCGGGGGAATGACGCGAGCTCAAGAAACGTCAAACCCCACACGCCCGTTCCCCTTACGTACTTGGGGTATTGGGCTTTTTGCATTCGAGTGCGTGAACATCCTCCCCCCCTTGAAAGTTCCTACTTTCAAGTTCTTCAGACGTTGGTAGAATGCAAACTCTGTTTAAGGCTCTCTTAGTGATGCCTCTTGAAGTGGTGAAATCAGCTACCCTGCAGACTCCATCCGCACCAGGATACAGCTTGTGGACTCTCCCAAGTTTCCAGTTTAATGGTGGAGTATTGTCCTCCTTTAAGACTACTAAATCGCCAATCTTAAGCTCCTTCTGCCTCGTCCGCCATTTTGTACGTTGCTGCAGTTCCGTTATGTATTCGGCATGCCATCTTCGCCAAAAATGCTGTCGCAGCTGTTCTAGCCTTTGATACCTATCCGGGTTTTTTAAAACAATAGGGGGTGACGGCAGCGATGTTAAGGGTCGCCCCACAAGGAAATGCCCAGGAGTTAGAGGAGAACGATCGTTTGGGTCGGATGACAAAGGAGTGATTGGTCGGGAATTAAGAATTGCTTCAATTTGTGTGAATAAAGTGCTCAATTCTTCAAACGTCAGACTGGCATTACCCATAATACGCTTAAGGTGAAATTTTGCAGATTTAACGCCTGCCTCCCAAATACCACCAAAGGTGGGGGAGTAGGGGGGATTAAAGACAAATTTGATTCCTTCATCGTTGGTGAAGTCATAAATTGAATTAAGACTGGACTTAAGCACTCTACCCAACTCATTACTCGCCCCAACAAAGTTGGTGCCATTGTCGCAATAAATCGTGTGTGGCTTACCCCTACGCGAAATAAAACGACGCAAACTAAGAATGAACGCATTGGTACTCAGATCACTGACTGTTTCTAAGTGAATACATTTAGTCGAAAAACAAACTATTACGTTAAGATAGCATTTAGTTATTCTGTTACCTTTTCCCTTTTTACTTGATATAAAGAATGGGCCAGCGAAATCAACCCCACATACTTGAAATGGGAAGTTTGGGGTTACTCTGTCTACAGGAAGGTTACCCATCAGTGGTTCCATAGTCTTACCTCGCAGTCGTGTACAGACGACACATCTTCTGACTACACTGCGGGCCAAAGTACGACCTCCTACTGGCCAGAATCTATTGCGTAATGAACTAAGAAGCAATAAAGGACCAGCGTGCAGCAGACGTAGGTGTTCGCTCTCCAGCAACAGCCGTGTAAAGTAGTGCTTGCCGTCCAGAAGGATCGGGTGTTTTTTATCAAAATTGCAATCGGCGTTCTGAAGACGACCACCCACTCTGAGCAAGCCTTCACCGTCAACGAAAGGGGATAACTGCAAAAGGTGAGAGTTAGATTTAAGACTTTTACCCAGTGCAAGTAATGATATTCCTGAAGAATAAGATTGACCCTGCGCGAGTTTTACCAGGTAGATGAATGAACTTTCAATTTCAACTAACTGTAAGTGACCCAGTTTTTTATTTTTAGGATTTTTACAATTCGATATAAAACGCAAGGCGTAAGCAATAATTCTTTTTAATTTATTAAGTTTAGAATAATTATGAAAATTTATAAAAGGGTCTTTTGTTGCTAAGGTTAGACAATTACTTTGTGTTTTTATTTCAGGTAAATTAACATCTGTGGTACCTATATTATGCGGCCAATTTGACTCAGCTTGAGTAAGAAATATTGGACCATGCCACCATAAATTTAAGCCCTGCAGCTGTCCTGGTTCGATTCCTCTGGAAGCCAGGTCTGCAGGGTTTAACGCGGTAGGCACATGTCTCCAAGATTCCCTAGTAGTGAGTTCATGTATTTCGTTGATGCGATTACAAACAAACGCTTTAAGAATTTTAGGTTGGGTTCGAATCCAACCTAAGACTACGGACGAATCGGTCCAATATACTGTGCGCTGTATTGAGCAACGTAGTGAATTTTTGACCTTGGTAGCTAACCGTGCACCGAGTAGCGCTCCGCACAATTCAAGACGTGGAATGGTACACGTTTTAAGTGGCGCTACGCGGGTCTTAGAACATAAAAGGTTAATATAAACATTATTAAAGCTGTCTATGGATCGTAAATAAACACAAGTCCCATATGCTTCTTGTGATGCATCAACAAAACAATGAAGTTCAATTGAGGTTGGCGCTGAACATAAAGTGTGTCTAGGTACCCTTATATTTGCTAATGTTTGAACGTTTAAAATAAATTTCTCCCAAATTTTAGTTATATCTTGGGGAACTGGTTCATCCCAATTTAATTTTAAAACCCATAATTTTTGTAACAATATTTTAAGTTTTATTGTACACGCACTAAGTAGACCTAATGGATCGAATATTTTGCAAGTATTAGACAAAATAGACCGTTTTGTGACATGACGGCATGTTCTGTCTAATTGCACAGAAAACTGTAGTTGATCCCTATCAGGCGACCACAACAATCCTAATACACTTGATTGTTTATTTAAGTCTAATGACTGTGATAAAGTACAGTCATCAGTAAATATTTGAGGACAGTTTGTCCTAAGTTTATGCAAGGGGAAACAAGCTGAATTAAGGACGTCAGTAGCTGCTTTATATATGTAGGCTAATTCATCTTCAGTTTCAGCACCACTCAAAAAATCATCATAATAAAAATCATGATGTAAAATTTCTGAAATTAATTTGTCTTTACATTCTTTTGCTAACTGCACTAGACACCTCGTACTAAGAAATGGAGCAGAAGATGTCCCATACGTAACAGTATTGAGCTGTAATACATTTAGAGGTTTGTTTTCACTGTCCCGCCAAAGTATTAGCTGAAGATGTCGCTGCGAACTATCTAGTGCAATTTGCCTGTACATTTTTTGTATATCACCAGACAAAACGAATTTATGTTGCCGGAATCTAATTAAAATATCAAACAAGTCATCCTGAACTACAGGTCCTATGTATTGAATATCATTTAATGACTTTTCTGAGGTAGTTTTTGCACTACCATCAAAAACTACTCTTAATTTTGTAGTTTCGCTGTTCTCACGAAGAACAGCGTGATGTGGCATAAAGTAACCAAAAACTGGCTTATTAATTTTGCTTAAGTGACCTAAATCCTCATATTCTTTTATGAAATCGCAATATTGTTTTTTTAACACTGAATTTTTATTTAATTTTTTCTCAAGGCTTAGAAAACGTTTTTTAGCTATACTATATGAATCACCGAGTGATGTTTCAGGTGACTCACGTAAAGGCATTTTTACTATAAATCTACCATCCTGTAAACGTTTTGTATTTTCAATAAAGAGTTTCTCACAAATATTATCATCTTCTGAAATATAAGTATTTGAAGATGGAAGCTCTTCTAACTCCCAGAATCTAGTTAGGTCATTACTAATTTGCCTTGTAAAATTACAATAAAAGTTATGTTTATTGGAACAATTATCACCTATAGGACCTGCAACTAACCAGCCTAATTTAGAGCCTTGAAGTATAGGCTTTTTATTTCCTAATTTTATTTTCTTAGAAGTTATGATTTCAAAGAAAACATCAGCACCCAGTAGTAAGTCTATTTCGGCAGAGCGATAAAATTTCGGATCTGCTAATGTTATATTTTGTGGTAAATTCAATTCTAAAGCATTGATATTAACGTTAGGCAAATTACCTGTAATCTGAGGTACAACTAAGCATTTAACAATTGTGCTGTATGAACTTGTTAAAGATTTTAGGATAGGTTCACAACAATCTGAAATATTAACATGCATATTATTGCTTATTCCTGTTACACTAATTGGTTGTATATTTGTATTTTTAAATCCTAACTTATTTTTTAAGTTTTCAGTTAAGAATGAAGATTGGCTTCCTGCGTCTAGGAGAGCTCGAGCAAGGTAAGTCTTATTATTTTCCTTATTGGTTAGGTTTACTAAAGCAGTACAGAGAAGAACTTGTTTACTCACTAAAGCAGAGCATGATGCCACAGCACCTGTGACTAAAGTGTCTCTTTTAGAATAATTGTTACTATCCTCCGACTGTGTAATTAAAGTTTTATAATTTAAGTTTGTATTTTTATGTAATAATGTGTTATGTTTTTGCTTACAGATTTGACAGGTGCCAAGGCGACACTGCTCAGCTTTATGACCCCTCCGTAAACAATTTGTGCAAAGGTGTAACTTTAAGACTTCACACGATCTATTTTCTACATTCATGTCTTTGAACTTAGTACATTCAGTAATCCTGTGCTCTTGGTGACACACAGGACACGTTATAGGTTTATGGGTAGAGGACGCCACATGACTCCTTGTAGTCCTACTGTTAAGAAATTTATTATCCGGTTTGTCTATCTTGTTCGCTTGCATGGTTTCCAGTATGTCGGCACGATTACGAAGGAACTGTATGAAGTCAGACAAAGACGGTAAGTCAGGTAAGATATTTTTATGCTCTTCCCATTTCCTACCCGTAGTGGGGTCTAGTTTTGTACTAACCATATAAATGATTATGGTGTCCCATTGATCAGTTGGTTGACCTAATGTATTAAGAGATCTTAAGTTTTTTGTTACATGATCAATGAGAAAGCGAACCGACCTATGAGACTCTCTTGATAAACATTCAATACTAAACAATGCCTTTAAGTGATTGTTAATCAGGATCTTTTTGTTATCAAAGCGTTCACAAAGAAGGTTCCACGCAACATTGTAATTTTTAGAAGTAAACTCAATTGACTTTATAACGACAATAGCACCACCCTCTAGTGAGGAACGTAAATAATGGAATTTATTAATTGTAGGAATTGACTCATTAGAATGGATAAGGGAATCAAAGGTGTCGCGAAATTCCAACCACTTTAAGTAATTCCCATCAAAGGACGGAAGCTTTATTGTTGGTAATTTAATGTTATTGAAATGGTTACTACTTTCATGATGGTTAGAACATACTGTTTTAACACCTTCGCTTTCCAGATCCTGACTACTAGTGTGAGAATCAATTAAGTCTTGAGCTGTTGAGATAAGGGAATAAAATTGAGATTCAACCGTCTCTCTTTCATTAATTTGATCTTCTAAATTAGTTGACAGCATTTCTATTTGCGTTTGAATAGAGTCAAACTCAGATAAAAGAGATTGGAACCTAGTAACACGAAGTTTCAATTCCTTTATCTGTTGATTTGATATATCGGTTACTTTAGATTGTTTTAAGACTGCAACATAATCCCGAAATTTAGTCAAACGCATTTTATAGGTACCTCTCTGTTTTATTAATTCCTTACTGTTCATATTGATACGCTTTTCCTCCCTCATCTCAACATCACCAGATTGCGACATTTTGATAAAGTTAAATAAGTAAATGAGGGCAATTAATAAAGTTGGATAAAGTAACTTGTGCAATCAAACCCGGTCACGAAGGTTTGATGCTTAGTCCACCAGCACGTAGGCTTGAAGATAACACACGCGACACCAGATCACTCTCGACACTGGATGCACCGCCTGTGCCGGGTAAATCAACTTGCTTGATAATTACTGAAATGTTCATTAACAATGCATGAGAATCACGAAGCGGCCATTTTGTTATGCAGGCAGCATGGACTAAATTATAATGAAAAGTCGTTCAATTAATGAACCTTTTAATCTTAATAAAATAAAGGAAATCGTGCTATTTTCTAAGCAAAGCTATGAAAGTTTTCCAATTAATTTGTTATTTATAATATTTTTAATTAAATCTTTCAAAGTAGATTCGCCTTTAGGGCATGAATTTAAGCAGTGAATTTAGAAGGAATTAGAACGGCTAATGCCTGTGCACGAAGAATGCAAAACAATATAGGCACATGCATTTGCAGTAAATTTATGTTTTATTTTTTATAAGAAGGGACGGTGCTGTATGTAAAGCTAGCAAATTTCAATTTGATTTATCACGTATTCGTGCTATGTAACTGTAACCAGTGCCGTATACTTTAACTTTAAGAATAATGAGTAGGCAGGAACAATGCACATCATAGCAAATTAAAGGCAGAACACGTTGAGTGCAACCCGTCGACCACAATAAAATACACCCTTCACACAAAAGAAGTAGGAAATATGCATTCAAATTGATGAAAATAAAGAAATATTATTTAAGGATTGGGCTACTTTCCTGAGGATTGAAGCGATGACGCAGTTTTCTTATTGATTAATGGCGGACGGCTTTGGAGCGTTTTACCCAATCCAATATGTATTTCTTGAGTCCTGTCACGGTCGCCATTTGTCGCGGCTGTTATTTTATGCACAGTCGATTATTTTACGTTTAAGAAGTTAACACTTAACTTAAAGAATTATGCAAATAAAAATCTCACATAGTAAAGCTCTGTTGTAGGGTGCGTATGCGGCGGGGGAATGACGCGAGCTCAAGAAACGTCAAACCCCACACGCCCGTTCCCCTTACGTACTTGGGGTATTGGGCTTTTTGCATTCGAGTGCGTGAACACTCTTTATTCACTTGCCATAATTAACATTAAACTAAGTAGGTAAGGTACGTTGTAGGTTTATCTTTATTGATTAAATAAAAAAGAAGTATGGAATCTTGAAATAATGTTTAGGAGCTTATAAATAAATATGATAGGTGAAGTTAGGTCCTATCTGAGTGAAAGCAGTCTGGTTGATGATGGCTTGAGTGCACGCTTGTTATCGTCAAACTGAGTTGCTTAAGCTTGAAACGCACTTAACTATTGCACGCCTCATAAGCGAAGCGTTGAGGTGGGTATTACTGTCAGTTTACGCACACTGAGTGATTCCCCAACTTAAAATGTCACTTTTTTACTCTTTATTGCTTTTATAAGTGAATATAAATAGACAAATGTTGAGAAAAAAGACAATTTTTAACACTCATGATAATTTTAAATCTCTTTTTATTATATAAACTAATTAAAAAATTGTTTAAAAAAGTTCTGTCTTGGACGTCCGTGTGTCTGTATGTACGGATCCCGTATCTTGTGGTCACGATAACGAGCGAAATACTTCACTTTGAGGAATAGAAGCCTATTACTTTTCACAGTAAAATTCCATGTAGTTCAATTATTATTTACAAATAATCTCAATTTTATTGTAATGAATGAGATTATGAGGCGTGCACTTTGGATTTTTTGATAATATCAACAACTTTGACCCTCTAGCTAGATGGTTTGGATGTGACTACATCTGAAGAAGCGGTCGAGGACGCCTCTCAGTCAGGACAGGCCGTGTTACAAATGAATAAATAAAAGTAACGTTGAAGGGGGCGTGGCTAAGCTTCCTCTGATGACCTGTCAACAAGCTGTCAAGGCGCTACACACACGAAATCCGAACGTGGTGGACATATCATTACACGATAGTTACGATAATTTATTACATTTAACTGTTTACTATTGATAATTTGATAAAGTTTATGTAAATCTGTTAACCCTAGTTTATTACAATTGTATATTGGGAGTTACTTTATAACATTAATCAAGAACAAAATAATTTCATAATCTTCTTAGATATAAATAATAGATTATATAAATTATTAAATAATTAGGTGTTTAATATCCGATTGATATTAAAAAAGTTATATTTATATATTTAAACGTGCAGAAGTAGGTTTTTGTATGGCCACACTTGAATTGCTGCGTACGAGTGTAACTGGGGCGCATTTTTTTTTGTTTTCCTTTTGCAATTAAGTTTTTGTTGTATCGCTAGTGCATCAGCATGTTGAGTTGAGCTTTCGTTCCTCCATGTGGTTGAGCCGCGTTTCAATTGTGTTGAGTTGTGTACTCATCGAAATCTAGTGAAGTTACTGTGAACTTGCATAGGCACTCACGAAAAAGGCGAATAAAAAATTTAATTGTTAATGCTTTATATGTTTGTTTTTATATGAAAATAAAATGGCATACTATGTAATTCTGTAGTTTTTTTTCGTGTATGTAGTATGTATGCATGTTGTTTATAGCGGACACACTAATCTCTCATGCAACAACACATACACAGCACACACATATACACACACACAACACATATACAAATATCCTATTGGATCGGACAGTACAGCAGCTGTACTGACCTAGCTATACATTTACTTATACAAAATATTCCCTTAACGAAAAACTAGGTGGCGTTGAGTTCGACAACTTCTTAATATTAAAAAATACGGTAGAGTTGCCTGTCTATATCCAGTATACTATAGTAGTCTTTGATGTAGGTGTATGTATATTGACAAATAGTTCCCTAAATCTGTGTCCAAACGACACCACTTGTCTTACTCAATTTAGTCGTTGATTTGGACCTCTATTTCATAATATAAAAAAGTACTCTGTGGTACGGCGCGAGCGCTTGATGAGGACGAACCTATGTCAGATTTTTTCGCGCGCTTTCGTTCTGTCGATACTATCGTGGTGTACGTCGGTTGCCCTATAGACTCAGCTTTTGTGTGCGTGCTAGAACATCATAAATATACGACCGCATTTTTTGAATTTTGTTAGTATTTATTTTCGTGCAGTATATTTAAATTAGTATAAAGTTCGTAATTTATTATTATGCCAGATGGTTAACTCATTATAGTTATTTTGATTGCAGCTTAGCTTTCTTACAAGTCCAAAGGGGAAAAATAAATACAAGTACCAGTGCGTCTCTAAACGTAAAAAAAGAAATATCTTATCTCTGGAGAAAGCAAGAGAAGCAAGGTTTCATTTTGTGTAAGTAGTATTTTATTTACTTTTCTGATAAAGAATTTCAGCTTTCGGAATACTTTGATACGGCCGTCCGTCAGTTGCAGGCCAAGCGCAGTGCGCATGTACCAAGTGTTGAAATAATTGGAAAAACGTTTACTAGCGAGGAATCCATTCTCATTACTGACGAGTAGGTATGCATACCTACCTACCTAATTTAATATACGAAATAAAATCGTAAAATATTACTGCAAAAATTGAATTTTATACAACATGTAACAAAACGCCTGTCCGATCCAATAAAGGCGTAGTCGTGGTAGTTCATGAACCGTCTCGCATAGGCGGCTTCTTTGACACAAAACTGTAGGTAGTAAGTACGTGAACTTTGAAATGCGGTCAGTTGTTCAGCTGTTGCCTTCGATCAGTTTTTATTTGTATTTAATTATTATGACTGAGGAAAAATTATAATCTCCAATTCATTAAATCGATACGTATATGTGTTCGCAGTACGATACCGAATAATACTATCAGGGATCAGACAGGGTTTTTGTTACACGCTGTATATAGCTTTACTAACAATTCATGAAAGTAGGCAGGTGCCTACTGTTTATAAAAAAACCTATATTAAAAAAAAAGCCGTAAGTGTAATGCTTCTGTGCCATAGAGTAGTGAATGATCACAGAAGGACCATATCCACGCCATGATTTTCAGTCAATATTATACATTTTTCTTTTCAGTACCTAAGTAAAGTAATTTATTTATTTATGTATTCTGATTATTTGTGACAAGTTAATTTTTTTTGCAGGTCTAGTTTAGCTACCGACGAAAACTTTGGAAAAAATGAAAATGCAAGGTCTGTTGAAGAACTTGAAGATTATTCAGCTCCTTTTGAAGTATGTACCTATAACTATCGATTTGATCTTACAAATGCACATTTTGAATAATTAAATTTTAGCTAAAAATCATGCTATTTATTTACAGGTAGACACGGCCAAATCTTCTGAGAAAGCATATCAACTTGAAGGTCGAAGAATTCTCAATTTAAACCATTTTATTCAAAATTACAAGAGGTATATTCGCATGAACCTTTTAATAGTAGTCTCGGTAGCGTGGAAATAGTTTCTGAAAAACAAACCAGTTATCAATCCAAATTATGCAACATGAAATTTTTAATCTCCAGCGATGAAGGTAGTGAAATGAACATCAACAATTGTGCAGTTTTAGGGACAGTGGCAATCAGTTGTGGTCATTCACAACTCCAAGAGCTATCTGTCTCTTTAGATTTACCTTCAATATCTCTCAAAATTTACCAAAATTGCCATGAAAACTTATCGAATGCGAAAGAATTTCACTAGAAACAATGAACAATGTCGCGAAAGAAGAACGAGAGTTTGCTTTACTGCAAGGTCGTATATATGAAAACGGTGTTCCTATTATTGACGTTATTGTCGACGGTTGTTGGAGCAAATGCAGCTATAGAAAAAATTACTCTGCGTTATCAGGAGCAGCAGCCATTATTGGAAAAAAATCAGGGAAGATTCTGTACATCGGTATTAAAAATAAGTACTGTTGTATTTGCGTACAGGCAGAGTATAAAAAAGTGTTGCCTCGTGAACATTAATGTTTTAAAAATTATATAGGTCCTTCAACAGGAAAGGAGTCATCAATACTTGTTGAAGGATTTAAATGTTCCATTGACATGCACGGGCTGATTTATGGAAGGTTGATAAGTGATCGAGATTCCGCCACATATTCCAAAATCATTGAAACTCGTCCATACTGCAATACAACAGTACAAAAAAACGAGTGCAAAAATCACATAATGCGAAATTAATGTAATAAGCTACTATCACAATTGAAAACTGACACCAAATCGATGGCCCCACCGAATAAACGTGCAAGAGCTCTTACACGAATTTTTTTTTGTTGTATTTTTCGTTTCTTTGACCTATGCAGCACCTTTTAATTTTTTTTATACATTTTTGACTCAAAATACGCCTATTATATCATTTGATTCCTTTATTCTAGGGAAAAATCGTGGAATTATATCACAAGTATAAAAGTATATGCTATTGTTAAACGCTTTTTTGGTCGCCGAGTTCACACAAATAAACGTGTTAAAACCAGTAAACTTTTGAGAAGACTTATGCACTTCTTCGAGTTTGTATAATAGCAGCTTACACGTTTATTCGTGTAATTAAGCATACAATTTTTATTCTTAATGTGTAATTATTGTGGAATGAAATAATTCGCCGTTATATTAAATTACAGTAGAACGCAAAAAAAATAGTAGTCAAACATACCAACTTCCTGGTGTTAACGATTCGAATATTAAAATTTGCAAAACTATGTTTTTAAATACTTTGTCTATTACACAGCAAGTAGTATATATAGCTATTGAGAAGTTAGGAGACGAAAATTATGTAAAAAATAACAGAGGAAGACATAAAAATGGACCTAGTAAGATGTCAGAAGAGACTGAGAGCAGCATCATTGACCACATAAACCAAATTCTAAGAGTTGAAGCACACTAAGTTAGAAAAGATAGCCAGAAAGAATACCTTTGTGAAACATTGAATATACGTGTCTAAACAGCTGTCCGATCCCTAAGACTATTATTCGGTATCGCACTGCGAACACATATACGTGGCCATTAAATGGATTGGAGATTTTTTTTTCCGAATTGAAAATAATTAAATCAAAATAAAAACTGATCCAAGGCAACAGCAACACTGACCGCTCCTCAAAGTTAACTTACAACCTGCAGCTTTGTGTCAAAGAAGCCGCCTATGCGAGACGGTTCATGAACTGGTGCCATACCATGAGCTTATTAAGCAAGGTTGATGCCGCTGTGGAAGCGAGACGCTGCTACGTGCATTGTATAGCGCTGTCTCGCTTCCACAGCGGCAACAACCTTGCTTAATAAGCTCATGGTATGGGCCCTGTACCACGAATACGCCTTTATTGGATCCGACAGGGGTTTTGTTACATGTTGTATATAAAATGCATAGCCTGTACTTAGAATGGATGGACACAAATGAGCGGTATAGTGTAGCATGTAGAAGACATAAATAATTTTGATAAAAAGCATAGTGTTGTGTGGCATGTTTTGATCTCGAAAAAGTATTGAGTATCCCCCAAAGTTATTATTATTATTTGTATCTCTTTTTTAAATCACGGGCTATCCGTAATGAAAATACCCGGTCCTTTGAAAGGCTTGCATGGGGACACAGATCCAACACGCAGAGGCCTTGTTGAGAACTTTACTCTAAAATGGGATGGGGCACCTGCTCTATGAAAGAACAGGCATGAACGGCCCAAGGCAGTTACAAAACTATTGTGAATATTATGGTGTTAAAACTAATTTGGCCTATTGATATGTATGGGTTACGTGGATTGGTTTCTTATAAAAAATCGGAAAACTATGTCACCTGCCTTTCTACACATGAAAATGTAAACTAATAGGCAGGTGGTGACTCGCCACTCACTAGATGGGCCCCCCAAACAACCGCCACTGCAGGCAGTAGGGGGCAACACCAGTGCGAGCGGCTAGGGGTGTCGAGCGGTGCGGCCCCGATTTCGCCATCGCGGGTCACAGTAGCGGACCCGGAGCGGGTTTCCTCGCTATTACACCATAAGACACTTCCACCCCCGAGCATATAGCTCTAGCGACCCCTCTCTAGCCAGCCGGTTAAGGCAAGAAAGAGCTGGGAGCCTTCCCTAAAGAGTGACTCCCTGGAGCACTCAGGTCCGTTGTGTCGCTACTCACAAACAGCTCGCCACTAGCTGCCCTGCGGATTATATTATTATTATTGATTTTTATTACTATATAGAAATAACAAGTTGCCTGTGGTCATTTTTTCAACTTCACGTTGAGTTAAGGATAAAAATATATCTTTTTATTCCGATTCAATGCAATAGATTAGTATTTGCCATATTTGCTTTTACGTCGCATCTAAAATTTAAGATAAAAATAACACATCGATTTTTTTAAAAAGGTTCGAGCCAATCGGAAGCCGACTCTATGCATGTTACAATCGAGCGTTCCAAGAAAAGGTATACTATATAAGCGCTCGATCAAATGTATAGTTTTATAGAGAATTCCAAAGTTACTGGGCATAAATACCAAGTTCTCTTCCTTTACATAAGGATTTGATAAGTTTGTGTGATCCAGGAGCCATACCAGACCATTACCAAACTATTTATAGAAACTTAATTCCTTTGGACAACTCGATCTCTGCCACCAATGATAGTGACGAGGAAGATTAAGTATTTCACATTACGATATGATTCAGTTATTTTTTTGTTATCAGTTCAAGCTAATAGGTAGCTATTTCCTAATCATGAAAGTGTTGTGGTGTTCGTGGTGCTTCAGGGAGATTTAATAATTGGAACTCTCATAAAATAATTAACTTGTATTAACGTTCCACAATACTTTGTTATGACTAACTACGTACTATGTATGCGTTGAGGCAGGGCGGTGTACTGTAGACGACTGGCGAGCCGTCCGCTCGCGCTCTCCTTATTCATCGAAATTGCAACTCTGCAAATCGCATTACTAAGTCGCTACATCACACCCCCCCTTTCTCAAAAAATTTTTAACAACATAAAAAATTTTCTTAACTCCAAACCATTTATCATTAAAACTACACACTCAATTATTACAATACATGCAAGTTCCTACGCTTACACTGTTGCTTACGGTAACAATTTGGCCTATCAGCATTCCAACAACCGAATGCTGCCTATTGTTGAAATTGTCGCTACAAATAAACTTTGCGCAATTCGCATAATGCAAGCTTAACAAAATTACAACAATGCTTGATTCATGGAACGGATGCTATTACAAATTAATAACAATTTACAGTTACTGACCGACAAATAAATTGAAACACAAAATCACATAAACACTGCCGTTTCCTCTTATCCTCGTGCTTTACGTATGACGCTTTGAAAGCTTTTCGTACGAAATAGCAAAATCAGCCAGCGACGATTACCAGTATACTGGATCAGCTAGGTCCTCAGCGCGATGACAGGTTGCGCCATCCAACACTGGTGCGGTATTTGCCCTCGCCCCCTGGTGCGGTATTTGCCCTCGCCCTCCAGTGTGATGCGACTGCGACGCGTGCACTGCCGTTAAGTGTCACCGCCGGTGTCCATGCCATCCACTATCCTCGGAATATGCTCATGTACTATCCCGGAAACCTCAGTGCTGCCAGATTCTTTGGTAGTCGCTCTCGTCAGTCGTTTAGCTGTTCCTGTGTTTCACGTATTTACGAGTCGTCTCCCATAATGCGTGATCAGGTTACCTCCACGTGCGTCCTATGTAGCCACGCTGCACATGCGCGATTTTCATGCCACGCTGTCCATGTACGCGCGTTGCGACGCCACGTTGTCCTCGTGCACGTTCCTTTTTCTCACGATGCGATGCCATGACCGAAACATGCATGTTCGTTGTCATTTTGTAACCGTACACGAGGTTATATAACCTAACTTTAACTTGCACCACGCGGTCGTATCACGCTCCTGCCTCAATTACCGATTGAGTCGCCTACTTTGAAGTCGGGGTCACCAGTGTTGTGGTATTCGTGGTGCTTCAGGGAGATTTAATAAAATGTAACTCTCATAAAATAATTAACTTGTATTAACGTTCCACAATACTTTGTTATGACTAACTACGTACTATGTATGCGTTGAGGCAGGGCGGTGTACTGTAGACGACTGGCGAGCCGTCCGCTCGCGCTCTCCTTATTCATCGAAATTGCAACTCTGCAAATCGCATTACTAAGTCGCTACAAAAGAGATTTAAGTTGTTTAAAATTGTGATTATTATTTAGTGTTTATACAAGTAGGTAGTAACTTGATTATATTCTTATTTTATTAAACCTTTTTCGTTTAATTACAACCTTTCACATAATTAATGATGTTAACATTATTACACCATGCAATAACAAAAGTATATTACATAAATGAGCTTCGATCTTTTGAACATTGATATAAATGCATTTTATCTTTACAATAAACAAACAATGCAGTAAGTTACTGTAAACAACCGTGCTTATGCTTGTACTAGGTATTAAAGAAGCTTGATTACAGTCGAATAATAGTGTAATATAATATTATTAGTTTTGTTTGTTGAGACTTTACACGAATAACCGTGTAATGAAAGTTTACTGTTATCTAGTTATAGAAATTCACAAGAATAAAAAAATAAAATAGTTTTTCATAAATTGTAGGAAAACCGTTTATTAAAATATAAATCAAATATATTTTTTTATCTTTAATTTGATATAATTTGTTTAACCCTACATACTACCAAACAACAGTTATTCAAGTTTATTCGTTGTTATTTTTTCCTGAAAAGTTGTGGTTTTTGACTTACACGACTTTATTCGGTGGGGCCATCGAAATACCCTCTGCGTTATAGAAAAAATATTACAGACCAAAAATAAAGACAATCAGATTTACAATATAAAAGGCAATTGAAAAGCAAACATCCGGTTCAGAATCCGAGAAACGAGCACACGTTGAACTTCTTTACAACGATATATTACAAGCTCAAGACCAGGTTAAAATATCCTCCCAAGCTCCCTAAACGAATTCATGCAGGATAAAAATACATAATAAGGGGTTTTCCAATTGAGACTTGACAATTTAAATTCAATTTGTGAACGCATTCTTTCACTAATCATCGAACTGTCAGTGTTAATTTATTCAGTAAACTTCACATTTTCATCATGGTAAAGTAGACGAACGTACAACGTCTGCAAATTGTAAAATTTACTACAGAAATTCGGAGTCGGTGACCGCTACTTTAGATTTGTGAACGCATTCTTTCACTAATCATCGAACTGTCACTGTCAATTTATTCAGTAAACTTCACATTTTCATCATGGTAAAGTACACGAACGTACAACGTCTGCAAATTGTAAAATTTACTACAGAAATTCGGAGTCGGTGACCGCTAAAGAGCGTTAACTCCGATTTTCGGTCGTAAATCTCGCCCTAATAGATAGGCAGTAACAAGTTTAGTGCAAACATTTGAGTATATTTATTCGTTGTGTGACGTTGACGTGCCAGTGAGACAGCGAGTTGGTCGAAGTGTCGAAAATATCGCTGCCGTTGAAACTTTCGTAGCAAATGATCCAAACCAATCAATTCCACGGCGTTCTCAAGAGTTGATCATCACCTAGACCACTTTATGGCGAATTTTGCGTAAGGATCTTGGTTTACACCCATACAAGATCAAGCTGACTCAGGAATTGAAGCCGATGGACCATTTGAAGCGACGTACGTTCTCCGATTTGTTATGTATCAGAATAACTCTGTTTAGTATATATTATCTATGGTCGTCTTGCACTTTTTCTCTTCCTCTATCATGGCTGAATACACGCAATTATATCGACGATCTGGTCGTCTTTTTTAACTACAATATACCTGGCCAAGCAACATAACATGGTGTCAGAAGTCGCAGAAAGAAATCCAGGAAGCCTAGCCTACAAAAAGTGAGTCGTCAATAATTCGTCATTATATTCCATCAACAATTCTCACTTAGTTCGCCGTCGCATGGTCCAGTCACAAAATGGCGGAAAAAAAATGGAATACATATCCCCTGCCGCCGAGTAACTTCACTCTTGACATCAACGCCTCGAATATGCCATTGGCTTGGCGTAATTACAAAACCAGTCTAGGCATCTATATTATCGCCAACCATTTAAACAATAAATCCGACAAAAGAAAGGTAGCCATTTTGTTGCAAACAATAGGCCAGGACGCTCTCCAGATATTTAATTCGTTCAATATGGATATAGAGAAGATCACATATATAAGAATCTACTCACCAAATTTGAAGACTATTTTGCACCGCGCGTAAATATCTCTGTCGAAAGGCATAAGCTGTTCAACAGAAAACAAGGTCTGGATGAAGAAATCGAGACATATGCTACTGATCTCAAGAATCTTAGTATGCAATGCAATTTCGAAAGTCTTGCCGATGACATAGTAAAGGACATATTCTCATAGAACCTCAATTCATCTTGCTCGTACATCACAAAACGCATCCTGATCGAGAAACCATTCATCCAATCATTTGATTGAATCAATCATTTGATACCGCCGTTAGTCTCGCAAAACAACTAGTGATCATACATTCAGTACCTCAACAATTCAGGGAATATTCAACCTGCAAGGAACGCTCTTTGGAATACTATTTACCAATGCCTAATCAGTTTGTGACTCATCAACAACGTATTTATGAAGTCAGTTCATTTGATAAGGATGGGAAAAAAAAGACAGTTCGTAAACCCGTGAAGAAAGAGTATAGGATTAAATTGAAATTGCTTGTTCAAAGTCTGGAAGTAGCATTACCACTTTTTTTTCACATATTGGCACTATAGCACATCTATACAAGGCCATTCAAAATATAAAGAAAATTTTAACAATAAACGACATTTTAATTCATGTATATTAGAGTGAAAACTATTGCTGTAATTATAACGAGGAAATACAAGCTGTCCACTTTGGTCGAGGAAGGAAGCAGGTAAAAATGTATACAGGAGTGCTTTATTGCGCAAGGATAGTGCAATCAAACCTGTATCCTTTTGTTCTCTCTCTAGCAACAATAGACATGACACAATGGCTGTTTGGGGTCACTTGAAACCCATATTTGAGTGGATACAAACACAACATTTACCTATTTCTCGATTACATATGTTGAGTGATGGGCTTGTTATTCAATAATCAATACAAAAATAAATTTATGTTCGAAATGGTGTGTCGCCATCTAAAACTACACTTTTCATGGCATTATTCTGAACCCGGGCACGGTAAGGGAGCGCTTGACGGTGTCGGTGGAACCCTGAAACGGACAGCTGATAAAGTCGTGGCAGAAGGCCATGATATCGTAGACCTGAATTCATTGAAACCTATCAGCGATAAATCTTCTTTTAAATACTGCTATCGTTAATGCTTTGATGTTGTATAAAAATGTAACAAAAAAAGCATTCCAATCGTAGATTTCAGAAAACAGTTATTGAAGCATCTATGTCAGAAACTACAAGAACCAGAAGTCCTAGCAAGACCGAGAAGAAGAAAACATGTTTTATCAAAACGAGATGATATGGTAAGAGCATCTAGAAGAACTTGTCGTCAGTACTAAAAAGAGATAGCTTCAACCATGGGTAGCAAGATTGCTAAAAATAAGTCACAAAAAGTGATCTAAGAAATTCGCTGTAATTTTTAATCTTTTCTAAATATTAAATAACCAAGCTGTTTTGATCGTTGCACAGGGCCAGGCGGGTCACATCTTTACCGTTTTCATTCAATATTAATGCTCCGTGGCTTATATATAGATTGTATGACGGGTGCAACAAGGTTTAATAGTATATTAAACGACTCTTCGGTCATCCTGAGAGCACAGTAATATTCCGTCGTATCTTCAACAGCCAATTCCGTAAAGAGTTGGTAGCTTGCGCAATGAATAGGTCTTCTATTAATCCATTTTCGAACTCATACTCTTCTTGGTCTTGCAAGTTCGGCTTCCAAAAGTTCTTCGGTTTCAGACACCACCGCGTTTAATACTTCTTTCAGTACTTCTTCTAATTGCAAGCGCGTATCTCGATGTTCGTCCATACTTGCTGGTCAACGGCCAACTGAATTTACTAAACAGAGCCACAAGAATTGGACTCTACTCGCAATAAACACCTGCACTCGCACTAATCACCTGCACTCGCAGTGAATTGGACACTACTCGCACTAATCACCTGCACTCACACTAATCAAAGTGTAAACCAGGCTTAATGGCTGGTTTACACGGGCTTAGTAGCTAAGCGCTTAGTACTTGTCACTAATACTAATGCCCGGTTTACACTTTGTTAAGTTAACACTGCAGGTGATTAGTGCAGGTTTAGTAATCAAGGTGTGAACGGAAGCGTGAAGTGATTAGTGTTAAGTGTTAAGTGCGATTAGTGCTTATTGATTAGTGCGAGTGAATAGAATCAAGGTCTATTTTTGCTGTTAAGTGACCTCCCCCTTGTACTGTTCCACTCCCCTCTCTCGCAGTTCGCCTGTACTAATCAGTGTGTAAACAAGCGTGTGTTAAGTGCGCAGTGTCAAGTTCAAAGCGAAAATAAAGTGGACGGAACAAGATACTTTAAAATTCGTACAAGAATACATAAAGTATGAATGTCTATACAATGTAAAGTGCACAGAATTTAAAAACAAACAGTTGAGAGATGCGGCCCTATTGAAACTGAGTGAAGCGATGGAAATTCCCGACTTCGGTCCCAAAGAAGCGTACAACAAAATACGAAGCTTGAAATCGACATTCTCCCAAGAGCACAAAAAAGTAAAAGATTCTATTAAATCGGGTGCAGGGCTTGATGATATATATATGCCAAATATCAAATGGTACAAAGTGATGGATGATGCCCTAAAGGCAGTAAATGTTGGAGAATGCAGAGAAACATCGAGTAATATGGTGAGTATTCCATAGGTACTATGTTTTTTTTTCACCGCACTACGGGTAGGCAAAGAAAGCTTAGAATTTATAGTAACTTCAATAGGCAGGGGCCGACCGATAGCGAGAGAGTGAAAGAAAACACAAAATTATTTAGAATACATTTATTTATAGTATCTTATATGCTAACTTACTAGGTAGGAAATTGTACTGAAACCGATTGCTATTTATTTATTTATTTATTTATTATTATACTATGGAAGACTTACAGCTAAGATAAAACTTAATAAAACAGACAATCATAGTTGAAAGAGAGTATTTATTAATGTACCATTCTTGCCTGCCAGGGTACTGAGCCTTCACCAACAAAATAATCTGCATACCTATCTCGTACATTGTGAGCTTGTTGTGATGATCTATTTTGCAAACTTCTTTCAATGTTTACTATACCTGTTGCTAGAAACTCTCTCCAGGAACCAGGTGTGATGTTCCCCGTTTCGATGTTTTCTGTATCAACTGTTACACTTTGAATAGTACCTTGCGTTTTTCTAAGCCAATTGTGCAAAGCAACACACGTTCTAACTATTTTATCAGCTTTAGCGGGAGCATATGGAAGGGGTTTCAGAAATATTCTAAATTTACACACTAATATTCCGAAGGCATTTTCAACTATCCGTCTGGCCCGTGATAACATTCACCACATTGAGTTATGGAAATCTTGAAAATACATATACAACTGTTGTGACAAATCAGTCAAATTCTGAAAATGCATTTACTTCTGTTGTTGATAGAAATGATGTGTTAACACAAGCTTGGGAATCTGCATAAGGAATTTACAACATTCCAATACAATTTTATGTTTGTAATTTTATATCTAAAAATAAAACCGATATAAAATATTTGTTAATGTGTCTTTTAAGGCGTTGTATACAGCATCGCAGACTATCGGTATCATTAAACTTATTGCTGTTTTAGATACTCTGAATAAATGTGACAAAGTACGCAGACTACAACCAGTGGCAAGAAAATACACTATCTGTAGTTTTATTTTTGGCGTGAGTGCACTCCTCATAAAAGTATCTGTTTTTTTATGGCGGCCTCAACTTGCGTCAGCAACTCTTCAAATTGCGTTTCTGTCATTCGCATTGATCTGTAAAATTCAGCAGGATCTTCCTTAGCAATTTCTTCAAAAAGTTTATTGCTGGCTCCATACTGAAAACGTCTGGTAATCCATTTTCTTTGCCATAATCTCTTAGGCCTATTGATTTCAAAATTGAGTTCATTTTCTATATCAGATACCACAACAGATACAATCTCCTTAATTATTTCTCTCAATATTAAGCGCTGTTCATCTTCCATTTCTAGAGACACTATGCACAACGGACAGTACCACTACTTTGAGCTTCTTCCTAAACACTGTGTAAACGGAGATGGAAAAGACTACTTAACACTTGAGACTTATCGTGTAAAGTTAACGCTTAACACTTATCACTTCATACTTCGCAAAGTGTAAACCGGCCTTAAGTCCTCGTGTGTAAACACGCTGATTAGTGCTTAGTATTGTGAATAGTGCAAGTGAATAGAGATCGATCCTATTTACTAAGCGACAAGTCGATACCCCCACCACGATTTACTAAGCACTTGTCGCGTGCTGACCGCATGTAAACAGCTCGACAAGTTAGTTAGTGACAAGTTGTACCGGGAAGTGAAAACACTTGTTTATTTACTTACGTATTTTTTTGTGATCATGGCTGCGGAAAGGTGGAATTCGGAAAAAACAATCAAGTTCATTCAGGAATTTAAATCCTATGAATGTTTATGGAACCACAAATCGGCTTTATATAAAAATAAACTCGTAAAAGATGCTGCTTATCAGAAAATCGTTAAAGAGATGAATATTGCTGGTTTCGGAGTGCCTGAGGCAAAAAAGAAAATGAGAACACTTCGGTCAACCTATTACCAGGAAAAGAAAAAAATTAAAAATTCAATGCGATCAGGAAGTGGGACTGATACTGTCTATGTGCCAAATCTGCATTGGTACAAAGAAATGCATAGTTTGTTGAAAGATATAGACGAAAGGCGCACAACTATAGAAAATGTAAGTAATAAAACAACATTTTTCATAGGGTAGGTATTAGATTTATTTTGAAGTAGGTATTATATTCAATAATAATAAGTCTCGAACCATGATTATTTATCATATACTTGCAGGTATATGTTTTGTGGGAGACTGAAGCCTAAGCTAGGTTATAAACCTGTGTTATAATATAACACAGGTATTAGTAGGTATGTACTTATTTAACAATAGATTTAATTTAATTTATAAAGTTGTACATTTTAAACTAATAGATCATTCTAGATTGCCATGATACGGCACCTTCGTTTACGAAGTAATTCGTATATCTTTCTCTCAATTGTCGGGCCATTCTTGACGAGTGATTACTACCCACTGGCTGAACATTTTGCAAATCAAAGTTGGCGTCCCTCCATAATCCTGGAATAATTTCCCCAGTTTCCGAATTTTCATAGTCAACACATCTCGTGGTTAGGTATGTCCTTGAAGTTTTTCTGAGCCAGTTATGTATAGTGCATGTTGTACGAACAATGCGATCAGTAACTGTGAGATTCGTAGATATAGATGTTCTAAAAATTCTAAAGCGACTGGCTAAGATGCCAAAAGCATTCTCGACGATTCTTCGGGCCCTTGACAATCTATAATTAAAAATTTTCTGTTCGTAGGTCAAAGGACTATGCTTGTAAGGTTTCAATAAATATGATTTCAGGGGAAATGCGTCATCTCCAACAAAAAATCCATTGTTTGGCAACATATTGTTTTCGAGATCACGAAAAATCTAACAGTTCTGAAAAACACCACCATCTGAGCACCGGCCGTTTGCGCCAATATTAGCATATATAAAACAGTAATCATCATTTACGACGGCCATTAGCACGATGCTGTTGCTTCCTTTATAATTAAAATAATCACTGCCACAGTCAGGAGGTGCTTGAATACATATATGCTTGCCATCTATAGCACCGTGAGCTTCTGGAAAGTTCCAACGTGTATTGAATCCTCTTTCTATTTTCTTCCATTCATCCTCTGTAGCAGGAACCTGAAATGCAATTTTATATTTCAGGATAGCGGATCTACAAGCAGCGAGCAACATAATCCTATAAGTAGCGAGCAAGATATCTCTATGGCTTCCACTTCAGAGGTTGAATCTATTTCGGAACCAAGGGGGGAACAACGTCAAAGTACCTCCAGTAAAAATATGTCACAGCGGAAAGGAATATTTCGTGCGATTGGAGAACTAAAAAAATTACAAGAAGCTGTCAATAGGGATGTACCTGAAAAAGAAGACAGATTCGATGTGTTTGCAAAGAACGTAGCAGTGCAGTTAAGAGAATTATCATTCGAGAGAAGTATGATTGCACAAACAAGAATGCAAAATATTTTGAGTGAACTAGCGATCGAGAACTACATGTACAATAATACATCTGCTTCCATTGAAACATTGGAAACCATCTCATCTGCGGGATCATTACGTAATGCATCCACACCTGCTTTAATTTCTGATGAATATATCCTATCATAGGCCATAACAATGACACTTGACGGTGAAGACTTCACACAATAATATTTCGTGTACTTATGTTATTTCAAATGATTACACTAATGATAACAATAAACAAACATATTATTTTTTTTTACCTTCATGTAATCCGAAAGTTGATTATAAATTTCATCCAAGACTTCGGGTATGAATTTTGAAATCGCTGGTTTAGAAACTCTGAACACGTGTGATAACATGCGGTAGCTGCTTCATGTTGCCAAAAATGACAAAGTAACCTTCAATTTTATTTTAGCTGGTATGGCACTCCTCATATTTGTCATATCGAGGCTTAGTATAGTGACAAGTACTAAGCGCTTAGCTACTAAGCCCGTGTAAACCAGCCATAACTGCAATGTTGGATTCTTTCAATAAGTAGATACATCATATTATTATTATTATTTCTATAACAGCTTGTATAATGGCAAGACCTTGAGCAGAATAAGGGACATTACGTGCAAATAAAAGGGCAATCCCAGAAGCAGTAAAGAACAATCGATCCAGAAACATCAATACATCGATGTTCTGTTACGACAGTCTCCTTACGCTTCTTTCGTACAAACCTAATGCCGCATTTACATTCAGTCGTAGTGAGCAGGGAAGTGGGCAGGACGAGTGTGTAAACGCGATACTTCTCGTGCCACTGCCATTGCCACTTGCGCTGCCCGGCGCTCCCCAAAATGGCGGTTTTTTGTGCAGAAGTCAAGGAACCGGCAGCGCGAGCGGCAGTGCGTGTTTACATTCTGCTCCGATGCTCAATACGCGCCGAGAGCCCCTGGAGGAGAAAGACGTTCGTTTAGTTCATCGAAAATGCCGTCCGAATGGAGCCCAGAGATGGAGAGAAAAGCACGTGTGTTTAGTGTTTAAAAATGAATACTTTTTCTGACGAAGACTGAAACGCTGATTGAACTGATCAGACAGCACCCTCCGATATACGATGCACGACTAGAATTCTACAGAGACGAAAATTTGAAGGACAATATTTTTGATGATGAGCATAGCTGAAAGCATAAATAAAACAGGTGAGTTATTTTTATTTTTTTTTATTTTGCATAGAATTACATGACATGTTGTTCTTGCCAGTCTACGGCTCCTTGCTGTGACATATAGTAGTCGGTTAATTTTGCTCTAATATCTAGTCCGTTGCTGTTCGAAAACCCTCCTGTTCTACGTAATGAAACGAAAGGGGAATACCAATTTTAGGCCCAGAGATGCACATGGGATTCGTTCCCCTAAAAAAATATGTTTATATTTTTCCCACGTCATTAACATATTCATTAGTCTGTGCAAGACCGCAACATTTTTTTGAAAATATAAAAACTGAAAACTACTTAACTAATATAATTTGAATAAAAATGTTGCCTTTGCAAAAAAAAATTGGCAGGTAAGTGGAGTAATCAGTAATAATTTCCTCACCGTTAATTTTCTTCCAAGCAAACATAAAATAAATATTATAAATCATAGAAATCCCCTTTTGTAATTATTATTATTTATATTTATTAAGATTACTAACGATAAATAAAAAAAAACTATTATCGATATCGTTTATTTTTCTTTTTATGGCAACACCAAGTCTAAATTGTCAGCTGCCGGAAAACGTACGTCATTGCTTGTTTGTTAGCAATTCCATTGCGGCGACTTGTGTGTGTTTATTTTTGCGGATTTAATTGACTACTTTTGCTCATGAATATAGCAATATATTTGGACATAACTGTTCACTGGTGTGGGCCAGAATCGCAAGTCGTCACGTTAGGCCTATAACGCACTAGCGGTTGGCCGCCATGCGGCGTGCCGTTGCGGTAGGCCGCAGTATATACGGTCAGCCGTAACGGCACGCCGTATTCCGGCTAACCGTATGGTCTTGGCTCACTGCGGTCTGCCGCAATCGTCAGTGCTTCTAGAAATATTGCACATGATGGACGTTGAGGAAGTTGCGGCAGTCATTTATTTATATCATCGTAGAAAATATCGTCAAAAAAATAAACATAGATTTTGGATACATCCTCTATTGGTGACACGACATGACGGCAAAGAGTTTAATATTTTTATTTCAAACCTAAAGAAATTTGAAGATAAGTTCTTTGGATACACTAGGATGTCAGTAAAATCGTATGAAGAATTATTAACAAAACTATATTTAAATATTCGTGGCCAGGATACACGATTTCGGATGTCTATATCCCCGGAAGAAAAGCTCATTATAACCATCAGGTAAGAAAACAATATATTAAGTTGAATCACATTTATTTAAGGCACATAGAAATAGAATCACATTAACAAAAAATCTACGGTGAATTAAACAATTCAGACATCAACGAAGCGTCGTCTTGGCTAGCAGATTCCTGAGTTGCCTCTTCAGTTGTATCCATTGAGTGCGTGGATGTACCTGGTAGATTTTGACGGTGTTGGTAACCTGTAGTTGTGGGTTCTCTATTATTGAGTCTACTCTCATACCCTCGGTCAGTGTAGTCACTATCAAGTGTTTGATATCCTCTTCCAGCATATTCACTTTCATACATATGGTTTCGATACCCTCGATCAAATTGCGTATTAGGATAACTATAATGAAATGATGGTTGTTGAGCATTTCTAATAGCTCTTATGATTTCACATCTCGCTTCCAATTTATTGGATTCTGGAATTTTTTTGAACTCCCTTAAAAGGGATAACAAAAACAACTTGTCTTCGTCATTTTCCATTTCTTTTTTATACTCCAAGTTTTTGTTCAATACTGATACCAATTGTTGTCCAATAACGTCTTCATTATTACTTTTTTTCTTTTTTTTCTGATTAGCTACATTCTGTGATGTTTCATATGGGCCATCATGGTCTTGGGAAAGATTGTTGGCAATGTCTGACTCTGTCTCATTTACCATAGTAGAGTCCTTTAAGAATAATAAAATATTATAATAGGTATATGGGCTTTTATGTTTGGCACCTGAACCGCTTTTCATGTTTTTCATATTTTTCGAAGCTTTTACAAAACTATCTTTAATATTCCGCCATTTTTTCATAAGTACTTTACCTGTAACAATAACCATTTAAATTAATAATAAATAATTATGTTTTTAGATATTTGGCAACCGGATGTACATTCGCTGAACTACATTACACATTTCGAATTGGTGCGAGTACAATAGCTGAATTTGTTCGTGAAGTATGTTCGGCAATATGGTTACTGTTAAAAGAATCTTGTTTACCGAAGCCATCTCAACAAGGATGGCTAGATATTGCAAAGGGTTTCTCTAAAAGAGCTAATTTTCCGAATTGCATTGGGGCTATAGATGGGAAACACATACGGGTAATAAAGCCGTGCCATAGTGGATCCATGTACTACAATTATAAGCAGTTCTTTTCCATTATACTGATGGCTATATGCGACAGCAACTACAAATTCATAACAATAGATGTCGGTGCTTGTGGCAAATTTGGAGACTCAGCAGTTTATCAACACTCTAACTTTTACAAAAAAATGATAGCAGGAGAACTTGAGATACCAGAATCAACACCCATATCACAAGTAAATACTATTCCAATGCCATATGTTTTAGTAGGCGATGAAGCCTTTCCCTTATCCACGAACTTAATGCGACCTTATGCAAAACCAAAAAATACTAATTTAAACACTACTAAGAGAATATATAATTATCGGCATTGTAGAGCACGGCGATATGTCGAATGTTCGTTTGGAATACTGAGCAATAAGTGGCGTATATTCCATAGACCTTTAAATGTGGATATTAGTTTGGCTACTGATATCATCAAAGCATGTTGCATTTTGCATAACTACGTTCGAGACAGAGACGGTTATAACTATGAAGATACTTTAACATGTTACATGCCGCCTGATGTACCAGAAACTCAGAGAACATATAATCGAATAGGTAATAATATCGCTGAAAGAATTCGTGACTCTTTCGCTCAGTATTTTGAACATGAAGGTAAATTGGAATGGCAAGATAAATATATATAAGTAAATATAATGGCATTAATCCGCAAAATCGCAGGAAATTGGGAATAAAAAGTAGGTATGATGATTGTAACATTGTAACCATGATTAATAAATAACGTAACTTACCGAGTTCTTTCTTTTCTTCCGATGTATCATCTTCCTTTGCATATATATTAATCATTTCCTCCCAACATTTTAACTTTTTATTTCTGTCTGCATAATCAGCGCATTTGCTATCCCATATTGCGGGGCGTTCTTTTATTTCTAAAATGAACTTTTCTGTATCAAAATCCATGACGCGCACGAGTAGTGTCTAGCGCGTGAAACAAGCGACGACGGACTGGCGGGCGGGACGCGGCGTTTGCGACTACCGCGCCGAGTGCGTGGTGGGGATGCGGCGCGCCGCATCATTCAACCGGCGCGGCTCGTCGCAGCTCCGGAACAACCGGAGCGGTTGACGGCTGGCCGCAAATCAGTGCGTCGTTATCGTGCGGTTTCATGTACTAATCGATGTGCGGCCTACCGCAACGGCACGCCGCATGGCGGCCAACCGCTAGTGCGTTATAGGCCTTAATCGCAAAGTGTACTTCGTGTATATTTTATTGAGCACTGCTAACTCAGGTCGCGCATCAATACAACAGTACTGCTGTAACTATTGTCGGCCACCTTACTGTAGGATGCTGTGCCCATGTCATAACAGTGATATGGTACTTAGGATGGGCACGGCATCAGAATAATATTTTTCCACCGGCACAATTTTTGGATGATGTTTTAGTGGTGTATGATGATGAACTAAATGAATAAAGATTAAAACTACAATGTGTGTTATATTATTTGATTCCCAGTTAATTATGATCATTAATAAATTAAAATAATGTAATAAGTGATATATAACATAACCGGTACTAATGAAATAAAAGAATATTAAATAACTTTAATATGCCAAGTTTTTTGCAATCACTTCGTTTACTATTTAATTATTTGAATTGTCCCCTATTATAATCATGAATTGTTATATGTGTGCACACTAGGCCTAAGTTACTATGGCGACTTGGCATGCCCCTTTCTTCTTGGTTCCATTGATGTACGGACATTTGAGCAGATTCTATAAATCCATCTCTTAATAGGTTATGCAAGCAACTAGTCCGGTCAATTTAGACATCCAAGGTTACATTAATTCGCACTAAGCTGAATTTTGGTAGGATTGTTCAACACACTATTATAAAGAAAATGTGAAAAGTCCCCATCGATCCGGCACGTGCAAAAAAAGTTACTCGGGGTCAAAGGTCACACAAACGGGTTTTTCGCGATTTTCAGCAAAATGGTAAGTTTAATTAGCTCTGACAAAAATTGTACATCAAATGAATGAATGAATGAATTATTTATTTATTTACTTGCTTAAAATCTTAACACTAAGTACATTGCCCCACAAAATAAGATAATTATCTATAAAAAATGACAAATACTTTTTTCCTAAGAGTCACCGTTTTTGAGATATAACGATTCAAAAAGTTGTAATCGTCATAATATGCACACGTTTCCACGCCATCTTTGAGGTGGTGTATTTAACGCGTTTTTTTTAATGTGGTTTCCCCGGTAGGCCTATTCCACTGATCTTTTATGATTCTGCTTAATTTGAAACTATTGAATAATGGGATGTAGTACTAAATGTGGTTGCAAAAAAGTTGGACTGTTTTGTTCTGTAGCTTCTTCTGCCTCTGCCTAGCCTTTTCCCAAGTTATGTTGGGGTCGGCTTCCAGTCTTACCGGATTTAGCTGAATACCGTATTTTACATAGAGCGACTGCCTATCTGACCTCCACAACCTATTGCTAGGTAATACAGTATTCCATAGTAAGAATGGTTATCAGAATTGTAATGACTTAACGACTATCAAAGATCACTGTATGACAGTCGGGACCAACGGCTTAATGCTTTCCGTGGCACGGAGGGGTCTCGATATGTTTACAAATGGTCACCCATCCACGGACCAACCGCGGCGAGCGCGGCTTTACCTTTATTATCGGTCAAACCGTACGGCTTACACTTAGCCACGAGCCCCTCACTGTTTTTTGCCACCACATTAAAAAAAACGCGCTAAGTACACTACCTCAAAGGTGGCGTGGAAACGTGTGCATATTATGACGATTACAACTTTTTGAATCGTTATATCTCAAAAACGGTGACTCTTAGGAAAAAAGTATTTGACATTTTTTATAGATAATTATCTGATCTACAATTTTTGTCAGAGCTAATTATATGATAAAACTTACCATTTTGCTGAAAATCGCGAAAAACCCGTTTTTGTGACCTTTGACCCCGAGTAACTTTTTTTGCACGTGCCGGATCGATGGGGACTTTTCTCATTTCCTTTATAATAGTGTATTGAACAATCCTACCAAAATTCAGCTTAGTGCGAATGAATGTAACCTCACCCCATTTTTTTTGTCTAATTTGACCGGATTAAACTGGCAACTAAGATCATATCAGTGCATGTTTCTGGCGCTATTCCGATAGGCGTGTAAAATATTTTAAACACCTGAGACAGCAAACCGAACGCGTTTTCCGATACTCGTCTCGCACGACAAAGGCGGTAGGTAAATATTTCTTTGCTTAAATCGTTTTTTGCAATTCCATCCAATTTTTTCAATCATAAAAGTATCAAGACTAAATGCTTCATCTCCAACTAAAAAATGTGGTAATATTATGTTCGAATTTGGTTGATTTTTTTGGTTCTGGAAAATTAAATTCATTTTTCATGTTTTTTTTCCCATTGTAGACTTTAGGAATATTCCACTATCTCCTTCTTTGCCGTAAAAGCCAACGTCTACTGCAATGAACTTGTAATTATGGTCTTCAATAGCCAGAAGAACAATCGAATAAAATTCCTTATAGTTAAAATACAACGACCCACTATTTTCAGGGGCTCTTATTCACACGTGCTTACCATCAATTGCGCCAGCGCAATTGGGGAATTGCCATTTGTCCCAAAAGCCTCCAGATATAAGCTTAAAAACACTAGAATTGGCACTAAACCAATCTTTAAATGTTTCAACACCTCTTTGACTATTTGTGATATACGAAATGCGAATGATAGCGAAGCATATGTTTCTCTATTTGCCATAGACCTGAAACAAAAAAAGACTTATATTATTATTTATATATTACAGATTCGGAATGCCGTAAAAAATGGAAACTAATCAGGGACTCCTACAACAGATACAAGCGCAAACAGAAAAATTCAACGGGATCTGTAGCACCAGCTAAAAATTCAAAGTGGCAATTTTATGAACGTTTAAGATTTGTAGAAAACACACCATCAGAACGGCGAAGCTCCACCAGTGTAGATCAAGAACAGCAAAGCTCCACCAGTATAGTACAAGAAGTTACTAATACCTCTTCAGAAGTTGTATATGAAGATACTCCTCCCGTAGCCGCAGACGCGTCAGTACATAATACTATTTCAAGGGAGTTAGTAGAAACTGTATCAGGAACTTCTACACAAGAAAGATCTATACCACAAAGTAAAAGTTCCGAAAAATGAACTACTTAGCAAGAATACTAAGAGAAAAAGACAAAAAGAAGATGATATTATAAAATTTTTGAAGGACAGACATGAAAGCCGAAATAGTACGCTGGCGTCATTGAAATGTCAAGCTCAAGAATCATTCGATGATATATCTACATTTACTAAACACATTGAAACTATGCTAAGAAAATAGAGCGGTCAACAATTGCAGGTTCATCGGGACACCAAACACAAAGTGATTTATCACGTCGCTAATTGCCATGTACTTCAACTTCATCGTATAATACATATTCGCCAATAAGTGTAGCCTCCACAGAACACCAATCACAAAGTGAATTGATTGACTTAACATCTCGCTAATTGCCAAATATGTCAAGTGAACCATTTCGAAACATTTTTCACGACGAATACGACCAGACTAACTTAGATGATTTGACAAACTTACCTCATATATTATGGCATGAGTTGAGGTATGGAAGGATCACGGCTTCAAAAGCTTATGATGCTGCCACATTGCAAGACACTTGATGGAACATTAACGGAGACATTTTGGGAGCAAGTAAATTGAAGGACACGGAGGCTCTTAAAAGGGGTAAATTGTTGGAACGTCAGGTTTTAAGGGAAGTAGAAAATATCTATAAAATAAAAATACATACATGTGGATTTTCGATTGATCTGTCTTAATTCTTTTTGTTTTATTTAATATAAGCGAATTATGATGAGCTTCAATAAAACAAATGTATATACACTCGAGAGCAATGAATCCGGGTCACTTAAAGAATGTTAAAAATCTCGGAAACTAAAAATGATAGGTTAATGCAATAAATTGTATTTAATAGACAATGTAATACTCCTTAAATGAAAGTAAGAAAAATATGAGTCACCATACATTTTATTAACACAAAATTACATAAAGAAAAAAACTGCTGATCTCTCCTTTAAACAAAAATAGGAAACATGAAATTTATGAACTTTATTACGATTTTCTTGAATTTTAATACTTCGTATTGCCTCCTCGTGCTTCCATTACTGCGTTTACGCGGTTTGGCATACTGTACACCAAGTTCCTTATACGATTTTGGGGAATATTCTCCCATTCCTCTGTGAGAGCAATTTTGAGCTCACGAAGCGTGATTGGGGGAGGATTTCGTTGTTTTACGCATCTGCCTAGCTCGTCCCAAGCATGCTCGATCGGGTTGATATCCGGGCTGCGCGCTGGCCACTCCATACGAGTAATGTTCATCTCTTGAAGGTAGTCATTCACAATCCTACCTGTATGAGGTCGGGCATTGTCATGCATAAATATAGCATCCTCACCTAAATTGACCATAAATGGACCAACGTGATCATTGAGGATTTCTTCCACATATCTTTCGCTAGTTAAAGAGCCGTTTTCTATGATCACCAGCTCTGTGCGACTTTCAGAAGAAATTCCGGCCCACACAAGTACAGACCCACCACCGTAGGCTACTTTTTCTTCGATGCATGCTTGCTTGAATCTTTCCCCTGGTCTTCGATACACTCTGTGTCTTCCATCGTGCTTGTAGAGCATAAATTTTGATTCGTCGGAGAACGTAACTTTTGACCAATCTTCAATACTCCAATTTACGTGGCTCTGGGCATATCTTAGTCTTGAAATACGATGCCCAGGCTCCAGTTTAGGGCCGTTTGCAGGTCTAAGGGGTTTTAAGTTAGATTCAGCAAGCCGACGTCTTACTGTCCATGCACTTGGGTTACTTCCTCCGAGGAGTCGAAACTGATTTGTGAGTTCAGTTCCTGTGAGAAAGCGATTTCGAAGCATGGTGTTCACCAAGTATCGGTCTTCTCGTGCTGTGGTACACCTGGTTCTGCCCGTTCCTGGTCTGCGTAGGTTACAACCAGTTACTTCGTAACGTCGGAGAACTCTTTGTACTGTTGACAGCGACACACCGACAGTCCTGGCTGTATCGCGCTGACTCCGGCCGGTTTCCAGCATTGTAAGTATTCTGGTGCATTCTTCAGGCGTAAGCGACATAATTTCAGCTTGAATAATGAATATAGAGCACTATCAACATGGTTTATGTACCCACATAAATGACAGATTACAAACAAAAGCAAAACCAAATGCTGTAATTTCGTAGTTCCATCTTCGAAAGTGGCCCTTTTTCAAATTTGATTTTTTTATGATATAACTTTACAATAACTAAGAAGTTTTAATACCTTCATTTAAGGAGTATTACATTGTCTATAAATACAATTTATTGCATTAACCTAGCATTTTTAGTTTCCGAGATTTTTAGGACTCTTTAAGTGACCCGGATTCATTGCTCTCGAGTGTATATTCATTTTTTTATTAAATATCCTGCATATTTACTAATCCACAAGCTACTATTATTACATGATCTATAATAGGAATTAGATAATGGTCTATACAAGCATGCGGAAGTAACATATGTAACTCTCTCAACCTATTTATTACCCGCTCAACATGTATTCTAGTCTTGTGTAGTACGCGTACGATGTACTGTTAGGTGATAGTACCCAACACTGTACTATGAGTAACGTTACCAAACATTCATTCTTAATCGGACATTTGCGCTAATCGTACACTTTGCGCGTCTCACTCTACATGCACACCACACGAGGCTGAGATGACCCACTGACCGTTAAATCTCGCAATGATTATAAAAAAAATAACAATAACTTTTGGATTTAACGAGTTACAATTTTAGAAAAAAAAAATCTAATACGTATGTTGTACCACGGATTTGCCTTTATTGGATCGGACAGGGTTTTTGTTACATATTGTATACATACGCGTTAAGCGAACCCTTGGCCGAGCTACATGGAAGGCGGAGTGCGGGGTTTTAGGTTTTATTTTCGTTAGGGAATTTCTTGATTCGGTCGCCGCGCTCAAAGAAGTATAGTAGAAATAAAAGCTATGCAATAGCTTAAAATACATTTTCGACTTATTCGAAACCGTATAATAAAATTATTAATCTAACACAGAAAGCACAGAATTATTATTCTGTGCTTTCTCTATTTTTTTATTGTTGTATTTTATTATTATAAAATACAACAATAAAAAAATAAATCGAAGACTACTTGGCAAATAATCAATCAGTCAAATAACCATATCTCTAAACAGTAAATTGAAAAAATAAGAGTTGGTAATCGATCTATTCACAAACCTTTGGATATTGCTAATGCTTTAATGACTCTTTTGTTGGAAAAATTTATCCAAAATTAGATGGAAGAATCCATTACGTCAAGAAGTAGATAGAATCTTAGTCTTTGCAATCCAGAAAAACAAAGAAGAACTTGCAAAAACTCGTCACATTTACTGCGACAGGACTTTTAAATGCGTACCGAAGCCGTTCCTCCAAATCCACAGTATACATGGTGAAATTGATCGCGTTGTGAAACCACTAGCGTATGCTTTTCTATTAAACAAAAGGAAGTCTACCTACTACATATTATTTCAGTTACTGAAATCAGCAATTCCAGACATGACTTTCGATTTTTTTACAAGTGATTTTGAAGAAGCTGCATTCAAGGGCGTTATATCTGTTTTCCCTAACGTGTCCATAAAGGAAACCTATTTTCATTTTAAAAAGGCATTTTAAAGGAAAACAACAGAGTTAGGTCTGAAAGTAAAAAGTATTTTTCGAAAACACGTCGGTTTATGTAGTGTACTGCCTTATCTACCACTCGATGCTGTAGATGACGCATGGTTATATAGGGTGTCTGGCAGCAGATTTATGTTTTTAAATACGACTAGCTGTTGCCCGCGGCTTCGCTCGCGCGTAAAATAAAGAGTAGTATTAAAGGTAGATGGATGTATTCTGCGATTTTCAAAGTAAGGAGTATGAATAAAATTTTTCATAAAATATTATGGCGTTAAAATAATAATAAACGAAGTACATAAGTAGCAAAAGCATTTGTGTTATGGAATCTGAGACAACGAAGATACCATAAACACCCAGACTCAAGACAATTTATAAAAGTTATTTTCTACATGGACCTGTCCGGGGATCGAACCTGGGACCTTAGAGCTGGCGACACCTTAAAAACCGGAGTGAAAGCTACTCGACCACGGGGGTCGTCATTATAGATATGTCTTAGATGGGCGTTATCTTATCTACTTATCTTTTCATCTGTCTATCTTTGAGAATACCGAACTTCACATACCAACTATTTCAGCCCCTATTTCACCCCCTTAGAGACCCAGATTCCTAAAAGGCTAAAATCACGGAAATACATCTTATTTATTTCTAACTAATAACCCTTGTTAAGTATGAAATTAAATGTGTCTATCTTTGAAAACGGCACAATTCATGTACCTACAAACTTCCAACCCCTATTTCACTGTCTTAGGGGTATGATTTTTAAAATCGCTGAAATACATCTTTATTTATTTTTATCCTGAAACCCGTATACAAAATTTTATGTGTCAATCATTGAAAATACCGAACTGCCCATACAAACTTTCAACCCCTATTTCACCCCCTTAGGGGATAGATTTCCAAAAGAAAAATAGCCTATAGTCCTCAATAAGTGGACTATCTAACAGTGAAAGAATTTTTCAGATCGACTCAGTACTTCCTGAGATTAGCGCGTTCAAACAAACAAAAAAACAAACAAACTCTTCAGCTTTATAATATTAGTAGGTATAGATAATAATGACCAGATCAAAAGCTGGAACATGCGCTATATCCTGTAAGTATATTTATTTATGCCAGCTTAGCAGTTTGCCATCAGATCTCGTCACACACAGGCATTAATCAGTAGTGGATGCGAGATTCAAATACCGTCCGTTCAGTTGAATAAAGACAAAATTATGAATAAAATAACCTTGATGACCTAGCTGTACCTGCGACGTTGTTCGCGCTGATCAGTCGTAATAGGTATGTATGTGAAAAATATTTTTGACTGACTGAATCACTGAATGCGTTTTAGATGGCTCAAGTCGCCTGATACGGGTATTTGACAATTTGGTTTCTTTTATGTAAGTCGCAGAAATTGCGGGATTTAGATGATGGACTTATCAACTAACTGACTATGAACTTCACCTGTTTAACAGTAAAGTGTGATTGTAAAAACTTTATGCATTTTTGTTTGTCTCGATCAGGCATCAAAAATTACATGAGCAGCAAGCTATCTAAAAAATTAGCCATGTAAAAAATTACAAACTAAAAAATAATACAAAACACAAAAAGGGTTAGCTCGATATATTCGTACTTCTTAAGAAAGTCGGTTCTAGAAATAAAAAAACAAAATATGTAGAAACATCAGGATTTGAACACGCAGCAAGATATTTCACATTTCCTATCGTATAACCACCGAGCTGTTTAATACTACTGTAAGCATCTTAAATAGTTATTCATACTTCAATAAACTGATCGCTATGGCAACGTTATTTTCGCCATGGTTACTTTTTTGTTTATATGTCAAAGATTACGTGTACAGATGAATGGAGATTATGTAAATTTAGAGTTTGATCCCTATTTAATATGGACGACCATATTGATGAGAGCTCATCCTAAATTGGACTTTGTGTCGCCGATATTGCTTTCTATTGATTCAAATGTACATAACTTTTTTGTTTATGAACCGATTTCGATGAAACCAAAACTAAGTAATACCTCAAGTTACGTATAATTTTTGTATATAAACATTGTCTGCATGGGATTCATAGATTTTACGTGATGTGCGCACAAACAAACATATAAACAGACAAACAGACAAACAGACAAACAGACAAAAATTTCAAAAGTGATGGAAATGGGTTCTGTTATTTATCTTTTCACACGCTGGCTATTTTTTTTTTCAATTTCTTCAATGTACAAAAATGACTTTTCTACAGATTTATTATATGTATAGATTATTTCAAAAGTAATAAACGATGCGGGGCGAGGGTGGCTTCATTAGAATCACACATCCTGCGGATCACAGAGTACATGCGGATTTCTCAGTCACGATGCCGCAGTGGTCGGGTGAGCGTCGCGCATTCACCATCGAGGCATTTTTCAAGAGTAACGATTCTTACGTGATTGCTCGTTGACTTCCAAGAGCCATCATTCAGGAAATTTTGAAAAAGGATGTGAAGTTCCATCCTTTTTAAATTTAAATTGTTCAAGAATTTGGTTCTTGAACAATTTAAGAAAGTGACTAGTCGCAAAATATGTGAATTCCATTGTTTGGAGCGACGAGTCTCATTTCCATTTAAACGGGCACGTTAACAAGCAAAATTGCCGTTACTGGTCTCCAAGAACCCGTAACCCTCGACTGAAAACCAAAAACCATTGCACTGCCCCAGGGTAACTGTTTGGTGCGCTTTATCCACGAATGGGATAAATGGACCATTTTTTTTTAAATGCCCGGGGCCAGGCGACTAATGTCAATAGTGAGAATTATGGACGCATGATTACGGATTTCTTTTTGCCGAACCTGCGAGCTCATCCATCGTTCTCATCACACACGTGGTTCCAACAGGATGGTGAGACCGCACACACGGCCAGAGCTTCGATGAATTTGCTTCGAGAAGTTTTTCCTCTCAAACTGATTAGTAGCTTTGGAGACATCCCGTGGCCACCGAGATCGCCCGACTTGACCCCAATGGATTTATTTTTATAGATACCTCAAAGAGAGAGTATACACTAATAATCCGCAAAATATTGCGGATTTAAAAGAAAACATTCGTCGAGAAATCGGCGCAATTGAAACGAGCTTACTGCAGCGTGTGGCGCGTAGCACGAGGCTTCGTTTTGAACATTGCGTGCAACTCGATGGAAAACACCTGGATGATGTTATCTTTGAAAAATGAAATCTGCACTTTAACACTATCTACCTTTACTTTTAATTTAACGATATGTCAAACAGTTATTTTTTTATTAAAATTTAATAATATAAAAATATTTAATTAATAATAATATGAAGTTAATAATCCATAATATGTGATTTGCACACCATTGCAATGGTCAATTACAGTGTTTCACAATTATTATTTTTTTACCATCTGTGTCCCCGAGAGGCGAGGAGAGAATCTTCTTACTTTGTTAGAAAACATTGGAAAAATAATTAACCATCCGATTCCTCGTGAGGACATTATTTCCGTTCATCGAGTTCCGCATGCAGCAACTAATAATCGGCCCAAAAATATAATTACTATACTTAGATCAAAAGTAATGAGGGATAACATAATAAGTGCATGCCGCAAAAAGAAAGGACTCACCTCTAGTGACCTAGCCATCGCAGGTACATCTTATCCTATTTACTTGAACGAGCACCTAACACTTCCGAAGAAACAATTGCTGCGTGAGACTCGTGAGGTGGCTAAGAAGAATGGGTACAAATACGTATGGGTCAAGCATTCTACTATCCTTGTAAGATATTCCGAGACCTCTTCTATCATAGCTGTTAAGTGTGCAAATGATATACATAAGATTAAGCTTCCTCTTTCTGATTAATTTTATTAACATATTTTATTTTCATAACTTATTGTAGTTACCATGGCTAATCATTAAAAGAAATATGATTTTAGTATTTACTACCAGAATACCAGAGGCATTCGTACAAAACTAAACACTTTATACATGAACATTCTGTCCAACTGTTATGATTTAATTGTATTGACAGAGACATGGCTAGTACCTGCGATAAGTAATAGTGAATTTATAGATAGTCGATACATTGTTTTTCGCTGTGACCGTGACAGAACTGCAACGGGTAAATCTGAAGGTGGTGGAGTACTAATCGCTATCTTACGAAAATACAATGCGGTGTGCATACCTTCATCGCAGCTGGGAGGAATGAATAAACACCTTGAACAAATTGCTATTATGATTCCCAGCAGTAATAATTTGGCACACTCTCTTGTATGTGCTGCGTACATTCCGAATAATTTACCACTCTCAATTTATAATACCTACTTTGATAATATAAGCAACTTGATTAATCAGGCTAAATTTGATAGCATTATACTATTGGGCGATTATAATATACCAGCAGCCCAATGGGTTCAACTGGATCCACACCATTATTTTCAAACCTGTCGTGGCAACTCCTCTATCTGTAATCGTCTAAGAGATTTTTTGTTAGTACATGGTATGCAACAATGCAATCACTTTTCAAATTCTCTGGGTCGTATTCTCGATCTCCTAATATCTACTGTTAGATGCATGATCTTTAAGCCTAACCAAGATCTCGTTCCATCAGATGCTCACCATCCACCATTCTATGCCTTATTGTCCTTGAATATTAATATCAATTTATTGAATCCTCGGTATACCCCTAAATATAAATACCACAAAGCCGACTACACCCTTATAAACAGTGATATTGATCAGGTTGACTGGGATAAGGCACTAGAAAGTCAGCCAGCGGAAAGCTGCGTTGGGATCTTCTATGATCATATTTATAACATAATAAAAAACCGCATACCTTTTACAAGACCGTTGAATACACATTTTCCTGTGTGGTTTTCTGGACCACTTATTCGTATCTTTAAGTACAAGAAGAAAAGTTGGGCTAAATGGAAAAGATACAAGAACATAAGCGATTATGAGGTTTTCTCATTGTACAGAGCACGCTTTCAGGATGAGTGTGGCAAATGTTTTAGGAAATATATTAATAGTGTCGAAGATAGCATCCCTAGAGATGTAAAGCACTTCTGGGCTTACTTGGCGAAGCGACAAGGAAAATCGTGTATACCGTCTTGTATGTTTTATAAAAATGAAACTGCCAGTGATCCAATTAAAATCTGTAATCAGTTTTCTGAGTTTTTCCAATCGGTATATGAACCATCCTCTGTCAAACTTGACTGGTGTCCAGCCCCGTATCAGGAAAACACTGATAATAATAGTAATTCTCTTTGTACCTTGTATTTTTATTGGCATTCTGTTAGGAAGCAACTCAGATTATTGGTTGCGGACAAGGGGTCTGGACCTGATGGTTTGCCACCACTGTTTCTGAAGCGGACAGCTGACACTATTTCGAGGCCTTTGTCCGTGATATTTAACAGATGTATACAAGAGGGCACTTTTCCGGCCGTGTGGAAAAAAGCTAATATTACACCAGTTCACAAAAGTGGTTCAAGGCATGACATCGAAAATTATCGACCTATTTCAATATTGTGTACTCTGGCTAAAGTTTTTGAAAAGCTTGTCCATCAGGCCATATATCCTTTTTTACAACATAATTTAATACCGGAGCAACATGGATTTGTCAAGAAAAAGTCCACAAATACTAATCTCATGGTCTTTGTGAATTTTCTGTTTAGCGTCATGGATATGGGACTTCAAACTGATACGGTTTACACGGATTTCAGGAAAGCTTTTGACCGAGTAGACCATGAACTTCTGTTAAACAAAATTGCATTCAACGGCATCAGAGGAAATTTGCTGCGCTGGTTCTGTTAAAGTTTTTAGGAAAATTAAGACTTCAGATGATTGTTACCTTTTACAAGAGGACCTAAATAGATTAACTGAATATTGTCACAAAAATAAACTTAAGTTAAGTATTTCCAAATGTAAATATATGAATTTCACAAAAAATAAAAAAATAATTTCTTTTGATTACTCGCTATGTAGTGAAATATTAACCAGAGAAACAAGTATCCGTGATTTAGGTATTCTACTTGATAGTCAATTACATTTACATCTGCATATTGAAAATATTGTCTTAAAAGCTTTCCAAATGTATAATTTCGTGCTTAGAGCTGCATCAGATTTTAAAAGGCCATTAACTTATATATACCTATATAACACTTTGGTACGCCCACAGCTCGAATATGCCTGCATGATCTGGGACCCGTACTATGCTAAATATGATTATGTAATTGAACGAGTGCAGCGAAAATTTCTCAAAAATATGCAATATCAATGTCGCCTAAAATGTCTCGCATACGAAGATGTATTAGCTAAATTTAAATTACTTCCACTGCGATCAAGACGCCACTTGCTCCAAGTCATGATGCTTCATGGACTAATACATAATAGATTTGATAGCCCAGAACTAATTGACAATATATGTTACATTGTGCCTAGAACGGTTTTGAGAAGACACGTTCGCTCCTACCCGTCATTTGCCACGACTCCCTGTCGAACAATTGCAGGTCGGAGGGCGCCTCTGCAGAGATTAGTAACAATATATAATAATAATTTTAGTCAAATAGACATATTTAACCTATCTAAACAGTTGTTCAAGAAAGAAATAAATAAATGCCTTCTGGTTTCTGAGTCCGAGCTAATTGCATACTAAATATTATTATGTATTTAGTATGCAATTAGCTCGTACCTTACCTTACCTTCTCTTATTTTTAATTATCGTTTTTTGTTAACTATGCATATGTATTTACACTGTACCCTACTATAGTAACATGTGGAAACGTCGTGGATTGTACATTTATCCATAGTTTACAATATCTAGATGTATTATACGATTGTACGATTGTTTGTTTTCCCAAATAAAATAAAATAAAAAAATAAAAAAATCTGTGTATTTGCACAAGTACCTGTATTTAGCAAATAAATGAATTTGATTTGATTTACCAACATAAAAAAAATATGTTTGTAAATAAACCTCGACACGAAATCAGACGTTTTTGGAAATTAAATAGGTATATCATGATCATAGGTACATCATATAGTACCTATATGTATTATTTATAATACATATAGGTACCTACCTATTATATTTATTTGTCTCTTTGAATGTTTTTGGTGTTACAGTTGGCATGCTTATGCTTGTGTTATATGCTTGTTTTTATTTTCCTAAAAACATGGCTGAATCTGCTGATAAGAGAACATCGAAGGCTTGGCAATATTTCACAGATTTAAAAAATAATAAAGCGAAATGTAACTTTTGCTCTAAAATTATGTCTCATAGAGGTGGTGGCCCATATAATTTAATTCGTCATACTAGAACTCAACACCCTGGTGTTTTAGATGCAAATCCACAACGAAACAACATGGAAGAAAATGATACTCAACCCGATGTTATCATGTCAACCTCTGAAAAGCTTCTTGAGGAAAGTAATACCGATCCTACTGTACCGTCATCTGTTGGTACTACACGTAATTCCGATAACACAATACCTAAAACCAACAAATCTTTCAACTCAAAATTGACGCATTATTTTAAGCCTCGCTCAGCTAAAAAAAACGAGCAATTGAACAGGTATTTAGTGAAAGTTGTAACCAAAAATTACTTGCCATTTCGCATAGTAGAAAGTGAATCTTTTCGGCAATTTCTGAAAGAGCTGAACCCTAACTACAGTTTACCTAGTCGTAGAACACTATCCAATGCTCTTTTGCTAAACTATTATAATGTTGAAAAACAAAGAATACAAAAACTGCTGGAAGAAGCAGACTACGTTGGCCTAACAACAGATGGATGGTCATCTAAACCAAATGAGAATTATATGTCACTTACTGTTCACTTTATAAATAAAAATACAGAATTACAGTCTTGCATGTTAGAATGTCATCAGTACCCAGATCGTCATACAGCAGAAATTTAAAAAAATGAACTTATGCGAAGTTTGGAATATTACAAAAAAGGTTGTTGCTGTAACCAGCGACAATGCTAGTAATATTAAAGCAGCGAAAAGATTGCTGAAGTGGAAACAAATACCATGTTTTGCACATACATTGAATCTTGTAGTTCAATCGGCCTTAAATGAAATAAAGTCTACACAATCCAAAATAAAAGCCATAGTTCAGCATTTTAAACGAAGTCCACTGGCTACACAACGACTCAAGGAAATGCAGAAACAATTAGGAGAAAAGGAATAAAACTAAAGCAGGATGTGATAACACGCTGGAATTCTACATAGGTTTAACGAATTTATTACTCATAAAGAACAATATACAGTTCACTTAATAATGAGCTTAAAAATAGATAATTGATTAAAATAACATTAAGCGATCGAGTAAAACTAATATACATTTTCACAAATATGTTTTTTTAGTCTTGTTTTAAATACAGCAAGTGATTTGCTATCCTTTATATTATTAGGTAGGTTATTATATAATTGTGCTCCTTCGTATGTTATAGTTTTTTTACCATAGTTAGTTCTGTGTCGTCGCAATTTTATTTTATTAGTATTTCTTAAACAATGATGAAATGATTTTTGGTCAAGTTTAATGTCAGATTTTAACTCGCCCGTTATTCTTCTATCTTTCTCACCAATATGCACATAGAGTAAGTATATATTTGTTTTATATTCGATATTTTTGTATTGCGGTACAGTTTCCGTGTCTCAGTTAACCGGTTATACCTAAATAAAGCTTTAATTATTTTATTTTGTGATATTTGTAGGTCTTTGAGTACTCCAGATGAGACTTTACCATAGAGTTTGGAACATTCATCATGTTCCAAAGTGTCATTAACACTAAGCGAAGCCTGATTTCACTTATCGCTACAGAATATCAGGAAATTGATAATATTAATGCTGATGACTTGGACATAATAACAACTGCAAATGAGTTATTATCTTTTTTCAAGGATGTAACAGAAGAAATGAGTTCTGAAAGAAAAGTGACAGTGTCCTAAATAATTTTAATTTCTAATGCCTTAAAGAAACAATGCTCTGAATTTCTATTAAGTGCCTCTCTTCCACAACCAGTCAAAAATATCGCCCGGTTTTTACTCGAGGAGCTAACTACGAGATTTCTAGACATCGAGGACAACAGCATTTTTGCGGAGAGCACTCTAGTAGATCCCCGTTTTAAAAGACAAGGCTTCGAAAATGAATTCGCATACACTCGAGCATCTTTAAAAAGATTAGTAGCTAACATGAATGTGAGACTGGACCAAGCTGAAAATGCAGAAGTGGAAGTAGATGAGACATTGCCTCCTCAAAAGAATCGCAGTATTTGGGATGATTTCGACGACGAAGTGGCAGAAATAATGAAAAACACTAACCCAACAGCAGCCGGTATAATAGAAGTGGACAAATATTTGCAAGAACCACTTTTACGCAGACAGAACGATCCATTTAAATGGTGGGAAGGGAAGAAGAGTGCCTATCCACGGTTATATGAAATAGCCAAAAAACGGCTGTGCATCTCTGCTACGAGTGTTCCTTCAGAGAGAATATTTCCAAAGTCTGGTCAGGTTATCACCGAGAGACGGAACCGACTTAGCGGTAAAAAGGTGACAATGCTGCTATTTTTAAATTACAATATGTAATTTATTTTTCTTGTAAATTAAATTTTTTTATTCGTTTGTCACATGCAGTTTTCTTTGTTTGAGACACAAATTTTATTCTTCATACTTGAAGCTCAATGAAGATGTATTTATTGTAGTCATGACATGCATGTCTCAGTAATATAATATTTTTCATTATTTATAACTCATACGTCAAGCTCAGCTCACAAGTATGTGTTTTGTGTTAATAGTTTAAATACGGTGAGATAATGCCACATTGTGACAATGTCACATGATTGGGACAATGTCCCACCTCATTTGAAGTGGTACAATGTACTACCTCACCAAGCTTAATGAGTTACTCATACAAACTCATCGAAATTGCTTGTCCTACCCAACACTACTGTAGGCTGCTGCTCCCACGCAATGTCAATAATATGGTACGTTATTTGGACTAGGTACCAACTCCAAGATAATTTAGTACCACCTGCACAATTTTTAGATGACATTCTAATAATGATTGAAGATGAATAAAAAATACTACTGGAAAATGTTTTTTTTAACGACCTTTATTGGTTTTTTCCACGACGGTACAATTAAAATAAGAAATGATTAACATTATGACTGTTTACTTGGTTACAATCAAGTACAATAATTATGATTGTTGAAAAAACTAATTAACACGTTCAATGCCGCTGACACGCCTAGCGCGTTCTTGCTAATTTCTATAACTACGCCTCGAACACGCCAGGCGTGTCCTAAATGTTTTAGAGATATTACGAAAATTTGCATAAATTGCCTTTTGAAATTCTCAGTACATAATCCTCTAGCAATACCGTAAAACCTTACAAGATTGCCCAACTCATCTGAGTTTGCCCAGCAAGGTACTTTTCACAATTGTATCGAAATTGGTCTCTTCGTAAGAAAGCACCCACAATTATTCGAAAAAGTCTCAGAAAAAACTTTATTCAGCAAAAGAGATCCTAGTAAGATTGTTGTACCAAAGTGCAGAACCACTCTGTACCACAAAAATTGTATGTTTATGTGTGTAAAAATCTATAATAAAATACCGCAAACTATCAGAGAACTTCCATTAAGATTGTTTAAAGTAAAAATAAAGCAATGGTTGGCACAAAAATGTTATTATACAATTAAGGATTTTTTAGCATATAAGTAATTAGAATTTATATCATAAATAATATCACAACTTCTACATTTAATAATAATTTGTCATTTATATTTTATAATTTTATGATTAATAATAATGTAGTTAGACTAGTTGATGTTCTGGGTCACTCAGGCCATTGCCAATAACAATTCCTTTCATGTTAATGTACCTGCCCGCCTGGGCCTTAATTATTGTATGCCCAAACGGGCTGATTGTTGTACTGTATATTATTCCTAACACCTGTAACCAACACAATCAACACAATAAATATTACTTTACTTTCACAAATGTTTAAAAAACTACCAAATTTTTTTTTGGTGTGTTCATTTTTTGTTTATGGGAGAAATTTGCGTATGTCTCTGGCAACATTACGTTACTGACTCAACGTAATCCCACTTCAGTCGGCTGCAGGGGGGGGGGGGACACTGCCGTACTTGATGTAGGCGTCCAATTTTTCACAAAGATACTAGCACCATCTTTTACGAAATCCGCGTAATTTTGAGAGATTTTGTACGAAAAAATTACATAGATGGTGGTTACGCCAATTATCGCCAAAGTGCATAGTTACGCCTTGTTGATAATGAAAATTTAGTCAAAAATAATAAAAGTACATTCTAAACCAGAATAAATCTTATATCTTTAAACGAGCAATTCTTGTATATATATAATCCGGATCTCGGAAACGGCTCCAACGATTTTCATGAAATGTTGTAGGCAGGGTATTTCGGGGGCGTTAAATCGATCTAGCTAGGATTCATTTTCAGAAAATGTCGTTTTATCCGTGTTTTTAGTAATCTTAAATCTTTAAACGAACAATTCTTGTATAAACTTAGTCTGGCCATAAGTACTTTTACAATTAAAAATAAACAAAACATTTGAATTTGGAATCTGTCATTTATATGATTGTTCATTGTGATTTAATGAGACCTCCTTCTTTGTGACAGAAAAAGATCAGACCGTCCACGTAGTATTCGTAAGAAAAAGGTTGTCAAAGCAGTAAGGGATCCTGTCCGAAAGTAAAAGATTTTATCTCGGGCGATGAAGATAGCACCTAGAACCATGTCTCGTATTTTAAAAGATGACTTAGGACTTGCAGCCTATAAGAGACGTACTGGTAATTTCTTAACTGATAATTTAAAAAGGATAGGGTGGTAAAATCCAAACAACTACTGAAGCGGTACGCAAAAGGAGGTCTCAGAAAAATTTTGTTTACGGATGAGATTTTTTTTACAATTGAGCAACTTTTTAACAAACAAAAGTACCGTATTTATACTCACAGCTCTAAGAAAGTTTCCCAATTAGTCGACAAAGTGCAACGTGGGCATTATCTAACTTTAGTGATGGTTTGGTGGGCTATTAGCTATGAAGGAGTGACTGAGCCATACTTTTGTGAAAAAGATATCAAAACATCGGCACAAGGGTATCAAGATACCATTCTTGAGAATGTAGTATAGCCCCTTAACAACACCATGTTCAATAACCAAGCAAGACCTTCCAGCCTCCCCTTCCCCCTCCTTCCAGCAAGACTCGGCGCCGGGTCATAAAGCTCGGTCTACGCAGTCTTGGTTGGAAACGAACGTTTCGGACTTCATCAGAGCTGAAGACTGGCCGTCGTCTAGCCACGATCTTAATCCGCTGGATTATGATTTATTGTCAGATTTAGAGAGTACGGCTTGCTCTAAACGCCATAATAATTTATGCTTTCTTAAAACAATTTTTAATTTTAATGCTATTTCGGATTTATTGATAAAGCTGTATTTATAAAAAAAAATCGTTTCTAATAAAATATTAAACTAATTGCACTCGTGATTTTTTTATTTAAATAACCAGTTCATATTTATTTATTATTATGTCGGTAAGATCGAAAAATATTATTCATACTTCCTCATTTCATCAGTATATAATTCGTAGTTACATATAATTTCTAAAAAACATACTACCAAAAAAAAACGAGCAAAGCTCGGTGATCCAGGTACTATTTATTTATTTGCTATAAAGGCATTTTGCAATTGCAAATATTTTTTTTGGGTTCGGCAAAATATTACTATACTCACTCTGTGGTTTACAAAATGGTCACTACCAAAGAGTATAATAATAATGTGGGAGGTCACTACTTTCGGCGTGTGCATGCGCTTGTTTGTAACCCTCTTCCATTTTGTGTAATTTTTATGGTGTTTCGGTTCTATTAAAGCTCCAGAAAGTGCGGTTGAGTTGAGTGGTAGTCCGTCTCCCTTGTCAGTTTTTCATCCGGAAACCTCGCTTTCAGATCTTGTGTTTTAAAGTTTACTGTTAAAATGCCAAGATGTTGTGCTCAAGATTATTTTAATAAACATCGCCATAATAATACCAATAAATGACTTAAATATGTGGGACACATTCATCATCAATTTTGTAAACATTAACCGTATTTGTTTTTTTGGTTGGAGTGCCTTAGGGGCGCTATGGAGCAAGGACAGTCAAATTTTCAATGTTTTTTTTCCGAATCTTTCCGATTTTTTTGCAGTATCGGGTTGACCTTGTCTGTAGCAACCATTTAGGGTCTGAGAAGCATGGCCCTACGACGCACCGTTTCCGACTTATGGGCCCTTTAGGTTATTTTATTTTATTAATAAATGTTTTCCTGCCACGAGAATTGGCCAGCTGGACTCGTGAAGAATGATGTTAGTGAATTTCGAATTCCAAATGACACTAGACTTGCAAAACCGCCAACCTGTGTCAGTGGTATCATATTCTCTCTAGGTCGGAGGATTTTTGGATCGTACTTATAGTATGGAAGGCCATTTCTTTCTAAGTAAGCATCCCGTAATAAATTATGTAGGCAACAAGCGGCCAAAATTAATTCATAACTAACCTCCGGTCTGATTGATATAGGTGTATAAAATATTTTAAATACCTGTGACAATAGCGCAAATGCATTTTCTGGCACGGCAAAGTCTGTAGTTAAAGACAGCTTTATCACGATTTACTCTTGCGTCATTTCTACAGTATGGCTTCATCATATATGTCTCAAGGGCAAATGCTTCGTCACCAACTAAAAAGTGAGAAAGCACAATATCTGTTCCTGGTAAGTTTGTAGGCTTTGGAGCATATAATTGATTACGAGCAATTTTTTCCCTATACACGACTTTTGAAAAATACCACTATCTCCTTCTTTACCATAAGAACCTACGTCAACAGCAGTAAATTTATAATTGGCATCTACAACCGCCAGAAGCACAAGCGAATAATAATCTTTGTAGTTAAAAAACAGTGAACCACTGCTATTTGCTTTAATACGCACATGTTTGCCGTCAATGGCTCCAAAACAATTGGGAAAATTCCATCGATTCCAAAATTCACTCGTTACGTGCTTAAGCTGATTTTCTGTAGGTACTGGCAATAAAATTGGCACTAAATTCTTTCGCAGGCTTTTAAGCACATCTTTGACTATTCTGCTAATATAACTTGCTGATATACGATAAGTGTACTCTAGAGATGCATATGATTCTCCAGTAGCTATAAATCTGAAACAAAATATGTTTATGTGAAATCAATGAAGAGAAAAGCACAGCAGGGACAAGTCAGTTGAGAGAGAGAAGTGAAGAGAGAAGTGGAGGAGGAGAAATGAGCAATGAAGGGACAAGTGGAACAGGAGTAGGGACAGCTGGGACAAGAGAAGTAGGAAAAACATATAGAAAACGTAAATCGGAGAATAATATTCATACGTCATTACTAGAATATTGGAAACAGAGAGACAAACAAAGACAAGCGGAAATGAGAACCCTGAGATAAAAATAATGTGGACAACATCACATACATTGCTCCGAATCCAAAGTAAGTAGCTAAAGCACTTGTGTTATGGAATCCAGAGACAACGAAGGTACCACAAACACCCAGACCCGAGGCAATGTAGAAAAGTGTTTTTCTACATTGACCCGTCCGGGGATCGAACCCGGGACCTCAGAGCTGACAACACCTTGAAAACCGGTGTTTACGCCACTCGACCACGGAGGTCGTCTAATAGAGACGACTATTTGAAATTGGATAGCTTTGATTGAAATGTGGACTTCCCAACCCTTCATGGGTACTTAAGTCAGTTGGTGGGCCGGTTGGGGAGGCAACACTTACAGGAGAATATGGGGACTGGTTTGATGAGGAACTATTTGAAATGAGACAGCTTTGATTGGAATGTGGACTAAAGGAAATGTTGCTTCTATCTGAACTTTGATTAAGACTTCTCAATTCAAACTCTGCCAGTATATTAAAAAGTTTTGTTTTAGCCTCCACTCTTAAACCTGGTGGTAGTAGAACTCTTTAACCTCATCAAACCAGTCCCCATGTATTCCTATAACTGTTGCCTCCCCACCCGCCCAACCAACTGACTTAGAAAACATAAAAAAGGTACGAACTGAGAAAGGATTACAAGAAATGGAGCAATTTTATGCTTTTAAGTGAAACCCTGAAAGACGTACCACCGATGAACATACTGAACTACGACGAGACTAACTTGTCTGACAATCCAGGCACTTCAAAGTGTGTTTTTAGAAGGGGCGTCAAAAATCCGGAACGGATTTTAAATAGCACAAAGAGTTGCATTTCTATCATGTTCACAGCAAGCGCAGCCGGAATATATCTACCAACGTATGTGGTTTATAAATCCTCAAATTTATATTCAGAGTGGATTGAAGAAAGCCCAGCTGGGACTAGATACAATTGTTCCAAATCTGGTTGGTTCGATACGGCTTCATTCGAAGATTATTTCAAAACTGTAGTGGTTGAGTGGGCGAAACGAATTTCCGGGCCAAAAGTAGTTATTGGTGATAATTTGTCGTCCCACATAAATATTGACGTTGTCGAATTGTGTCAAAACTCCAATATAAAGTTGATATTTTTACCACCAAACTCCACTTTGCCTACTTTCGCCCTTTAAAAAGAGAATGGAAAAAGATCCTGTTGGATTACAAATTAAAGAATCCAGGACAAACCACTTTGAATAAAAAACACTTTCCCAAACTTTTGGCTCAGAAAATATGAATAAAATAAATAATTAGTGGCTTCAGAGCCACAGGAATATGGCCTGTTAATCCAAGAAATGTGTTTAAGAGAATTCCTGAGTATTTCGACGAGTCAGAATATGGAATAGATACGACTTTATTAGATTACATAAAAGAATCAAGGGCTCCTAAGCCAATGCAAGTAAAAAGAAGTAAGAAACTGCGAACAAAAACCCGCCAAGTCAGTGTGTGCAGACAGTACGAAAAAACCATCTGTAAGAAAAAATAAGCAAGAAAAAACAATAAAGAAAGAAAACGAAGAAACAGATACAGAAGAAACTTTTGCGTCGTTGGACACAGATTATGATATATACTTAGATGAAATTACAGGTCAAGTGAAAGGAAACCAGGAGGTAATGATTAAAAACGATATACTGTTAATCTCATCGGGAATCATCGGTTACGGAAAACCAGCACTACGGCCCCAATTTTCACCGGTGAGCTATAATCCAGCCAGACTTGTCGCACTTAGCATCGGAATTATCAACATGCATTTATGTTCGCCAGCGCAGGATACTGACGCTCAACTAACTGAAGTCTGTATATTCGATAAAAAACTGAAAAGAGACAGCCAGAATCGGCCTTTTGTAGCTCATAATGAAAATGATACTCCAGGGTGCTTACGATCAATGACGAACAGTTCATCTAAATCTAAACTTTTAATAACGTCAAATGTTAAAGTAACCCCTGAAGTCATCGGAAAATCAGCTTTACAGATGAAAATTGTTCCGAAGAAAATGGACAGTGAAAATGTAAATGCGTCAGATAAAAAAATATAGCTTCTGGCGGGAAAATATAACTTCTGGAAGTAAAAGAAAGGTTGCAAAACGGAAAAAATTTAGGTCATATTATTCTGAAACTAGTTTTGAATCGGATATTCTAAGTATTGAAGATAATTAATAAATATCACCGCATCTTATGGGCTCAGTGATATTAGCTATTTTACAAGCGATACAGATTTAAAAGAAGAGGACTGGGTGGTAGTAAAGTTTGCTACAAAGAAAAGCATAAAGCATTTTGTCGGCCTTATTTTACGTATGAAAAACAGCCTTCTAATTGTAAAATTTACAAGAAAAGTAAAAAATACAAATGGTAAAGTGCTTTTCACGTACCCAAAAGTAGAAGACGTGTGTGACACCAAATATTACAAGACGAGGCCAAATAATGTTTGATGTTACCTTTAATAATTCCTATAACATACAATAATAAAATGTTTTAATTTATTTAACGGAATCGCTTACATGCGAAGCCAAAATCTTCCTGCATTTAATTTCAGGAAAAAAGTTACCATATTGTTTAAGAACAATTAGCCTCAAGAAGTACTTCGATGATTATTGTTGATTTTGTAACTAGTTGTGTTTTATTAGTCGTTCTAATTGGCATTGTTTATGTTTATATCAAATAAATAAATAATTACAAGTGTCATAAACCAGAGCCTGCAGTCAGAAAATATAATACTACACTTTGCTTTGAAATAAGGTATAAGAAATCATTGACAACCTGCACTATAGCCCAGCTATAGTTTTAAAACGCAGTCCGTCCAATGCCAGGCATAGTGCAGCTTTAAGCCTAAAAATGATCCTATTGCTAAGAGTTCCTACTTATCTTTAGTATTTTATAGTTAGTTTTTTAAAGCTTTATTTAATTTAAGTTATTTGCATGAGTCTATAGAACCAATGTTCCTATTATGTACGAGAGTTATTATTAATATTATATTATGGGCTTTAAAGCTAGTTCAGAAAACCATTTTAAATAAAAAGCCAAAATTTGCATTTGGTATAAAAAGTCGCGAAATTTATGTTTGTTTAAATAATTATTTTTTGATTTATGTTTAAGAGCGAATTACGTAATCCTAACGTACTTGGGTACCTACACCATACTGATTAAAAATAAAAAGTGTCAACCTATCAATATATATCAACCTATAAGACCAGTCACCCTAGCTCATCGTTTTATTTAAATGAAAAATTACAATTAAATTGTTGCAGCTTTGCCCACGCAAATTTAACAGGTAACATAAATATTTTGTCGTGTAATACTAGCTAAGGTTGATTATTCTTCTATAATGATCCCTAGTTAATGTTCTTAAGGTTTAAAGTGCCGAAGTAACGTAGATTTCTGTAAAATGAGCTAACTTGTAAAAAATACACAATATTTGGCCCGGTGTCTGAATTGAGAGTTTTAGCACATTCACATTCATTTTCATAATATTATTATATATTCTACGCAAAGAACATTACATTTATGTAATCACTTATTGAAAGGATAATTTATATAAAAAAAAATAAAGTAGAATAAACATTTTCAACAAATCTGGGCAATGTTGTACGGTTTTACGGTAACCTAAGTATAAATGAGGTGGCCCCCGGAAAAACTCTTTTAATTTTTGCATAAAAAAAGTGATTATGTTATGCCGAGAACACGCCGGGCGTGTCCACCTTATCAACTTATCAGAAGTTGTCAACAGTTTCTTTCTTTCGTTTTACTACAGTCGATTGTGAACTGGCAACAGGTTCTATCTCAATTTTTTTAAGATTTCACTTTTTAATGCCATTTTATACCATTTGATACTCCACATCGTTGCAAGAAATCCTAACTCAGATACATTTAAATTTGGCGCCAGGATTGGCTTCATTTAACTTGTACTAACTTCAACGCGCAGTGAATGCGAGCATTTAATCCTATCTCGCCAAATGTGTATGGACTTGGACGCGATTGCGCGCGCTCTTGAAACAAATAACTATTTTATGTGGATTTATTAGGTTTCTGTGCCCTAAGATTTACATAGACATTATTGGGACTTTTAGTAGCTGAAATGGTAAGTTTTGATATAAATTTATTACTACTATTTAAGATTTCTACGTCAATAATGTATAAAACGAGATAGTACATTATGCATTACCGTTCAAAGTTTTGGCATATTGGAATCATTCAGAGATAGTACTTATTGTTCTATTTAACTAAGGATAACATCACCCGAAAATGTATTTTATTAGGTTTACTAATAAATATACCTACGATGAAATACATGCTTTTAATTTGCATGATTCCGCTATAAGTAGGTATCTTACAAAATGTTGTTAAACTGAAACGTATTATTCAAGTGTTATGAGCATGCATGGCTTGCCCTTCTAACAGGCTTGCTGGTTAGGGATTGCAGAACGTTGTTCTAACTACCTAGGCCTCATGGCTAACTTGCCACTCGCTTGGTTGTATATAATTTATGTCTTGATATTCGCTGCTCTTCTACCTTTTTTGCTACTAGCTTTACCTATATTCACCAAATCTTTTCAGGAGTATAATAAGTTGAGACGTGGTAAGCGGTTGGTACAGAAAGTGCTTAATGACGATAAGAATAAAGAAAATGCCAAGGTTTGTAATTTTTTTACCCGTATAATACAGGAAAAAAACAACTAAAACTTACAAAACAAAGAACGAAAATTAATAAATTATGGGTTAGTACGTAATTGAATCTGCTAAAGTATTTGCTAATAGCTTTCTTTTGTACATTTTAGGATATGATTACAAATTTTGAAGATACGAGTAAATATACGGCCTAGCCAGCAAAAAACAGTGCCTTTCACCATAACTAACCAGCAAGAAACAGTTTTATTTACCGTATCTAACCAACAAGAAATAGTCCCTTTTACCATATCTAACCAGCAAGAAGCAGTCCCTCTTACAATGTCTAACCAGCAAGAAGCAGTCCCTCTTACAATGTCTAACCAACAAGAAGCAGTCCCTCTTACCCTGTCTAACCAGAAAGAAACAGTTCCTTTTATAGTACTTACAGGAGACAACTGTTATACTGAAGATTTTACCCCAAATATGGACACTATGTTTGATTCTCTACCTGTAGATTATTTATCTCCACGATTCGTTCCTTCGCCATCCTGCCAGTCAGCTATCCTCGATTTTCAATCTAACAATTATGATTACACCAACGACAAAGCCTGTTTTGACATACCAAACACTCCACTCAGTCCGCTTTCATGCACGTCACTTAATATCCCTACAAACAGGTCATTAAGTTTATCTCCAAATACGCAACTGAACGCGCTACCATTAAGCCAAGAATGCAAATGCCCGCATCCCCATTAATTTTAGCGACAAACGATACCGCAGAAAATAGTGCCAATCAAGTAGCGGAAAACGTGGACGCAGTTTTTTCAGAGAGTGACCCCAATAATTATAATATGAGTGAAGGAAGAAAAAGAAGAAAGAAAGCTGAGCCTGCTAAGTGGAAGAGAAACATTAACAAAAAACTGCGAATGGAACTAAAAGCTTACTTAGGTTTTAGAAAAGTTGGAAGAACTTTTCTAAAACTCTTTCTCTTGGTGTATTGTACAAGATACACCAAGAGAAGGACGAATAATGAAGCCAAAATGTTCAAGCAATGTTTGTCCCAAGTCTAAAAAACGTCATTGTTCATTATTTACGGAAGAACAGAGAAAAACTATTTACGACCGATTTTGGAGTTTGACTTGGGGGGAGAACGCAAAGCTTTTGTGTGTGGATCGATTACTAGAGTTCCAAAAAAAAACTAATACTACTGACAGTGTTTCTCGACGCAACTATAGCCTTAAATATATTTTGAATCATGGACAAGAGAGCTATCAAGTTTGTCGAGAAATGTTTATAAATACACTTGCTATTGGGTATAGAATGGTTCAAGCATTGGTGTGTGATAGCTCGCATGGAATACCCATGAAAGAAGAAAGAAAGAAAGAAAAATTATTTATTTGCGTCAACCGAGCGACGCGTACACATAAAAAAAAAACAAAAAAGAACAGAAAAAAAAAACATATTTTAGATGACGCGTCACATATGAGCAAAACGGTCGTCGCTCAGCATATGCCAAGGTTCCTGCTAGAAGCAGGGCCTTAGCGCTGATTTTCAGCGACGACCGGCATTGACACGTGGCGCCAATTCGGAATTCGGAATTGAAAAATAAATTAAAAGAAAAAATAAAATAATAATAACAAAAGTATAAAAAAAGAAAAAAGAAATAAAATAATGATATTAAAATTTATCTGTGCAGACCTCGTGTCTGCCCAACGACATTGTTATCTATAATTTTCAATTTTATTGCCACTGACACTTGTCACTTGACAATGACAGCTAGCTCAAACTAGCCACGTGGGCTCACGTGGCACGGTACCACGAGGCAATGTACAACGTGGCATAAAAAAGAATAGAAAATTACAAAGATTCTATATAATAATAATTCTGTGTTTCATCGTTAAAAAAGTATTTCGCGAGGCGAGGTGAGAAATCATGTGAGGATTCTGCAGAGCTGAGTGAAATATACATGACAGGCACGAGGAACCTTTTTATGGGCTCGTGCCTATCAATGTTCATTCCACACAAGCCAGTTAAACTACAAATTATAATGATCATATCCTTATCACACAAGCCTACAAAACAATTAAACATTAAAAATGTGTTTAGAGGTAGGTATTATATAAAATAAAGGTGATTTATAACTAAATAATATGCATAAATCCATTTATACATCTGATTAAATAAAGTTTTACAGATAATAATTACTAAAATATAATGAGAGAAAAAGAAAAAAACTGTCTCAATTGCGGATGACGGAGGAGTGTACCCTCAGGAAGCCATTCCACAGAATAGAATATAGTGACGCATACAAAGTCTCAAAAACAGCCCCCACAACGGAACATCTAAGACCATAGCTGGCGTGCCATGACCCTTTAGGTATGTAGTGACTATAATTATGTAGTGAAAATAGTAAGTAAGTGTAGAGTATAAATACATAAACTAAGTAGGTACCTATAGACAATAAAATCTGGTACATAGTGGAGGAGTTTTCTTATATAATATATTATAATTAAGTATTTATTCATATAGTTAATTGTATGTGTAGTAAATATTTTTTTAAATTTTTAATGAATGTTGCTTTGGTTTCCAGGCTGCGAATTGGTGGTGGAAGATCGTTCCAACAGTGTGTAGCGGCATGTTTGAAACTACCCCTAAATGCGGCAGTCCTGTGCTTGGACATGGCTAATGGATTTGTTCCTGACATCAAAAGATAAAAGTACCACACCAAATAATGATCTTTTATCACAAATTGAGTGTTTAAATAACTTTTTCGATAATCTTCCAAAAATGCCGTCCCATTACAATAGGCAGAATTCAACAAAACTCTATCTTGAACCTGTTTTTCAAACAATACAAGAAGTTTATAAATTATACACGTCAACGTGTACTCAAGCATTGCAACCGGCGTTTAGCCAAAAAAAATTCAGCGAAGTTATGGTCCAAAAAAATATTTCATTATTTAATGAAAAAAAAAGATAAATGCAACTTATGCGCCGGTTACGAAACCAAGAATATACCAGAAGAAGTTTGGAAGAAGCATACAGCGAAGAAAGAGATTGCTAGATCAGAAAAACGCGAGGATATAAAGAAAGCTATTAAGGGAGAAGTAATTTTAATAGAAGTTGATTTTCAAGCTGTAAAGCTAGCTCCATTTACATATGCTAATGCTTTTTTATTACAAAACAAAGCTAGCTTGTCATAACTCGACACTTTACGATGTTGTAAAAAAGCAAGCTACATGTTATTGGTTTTCAGAAGATCAAAACAACTAGTTGGATCAACATTCGTTTCATGCTTGATTGACTATTTAGAAAAAAAATGTCTCACTACTGAAAAGAAACCAGTTGTCATATTTTCTGATGGATGTACAGCACAAAACCGTAACAATATAATGGCAAATGCACTGCTTAATTTTAGTATGCTTCACGGATTCTTCATTTATCAGAAATACCTCGAAGTCGGTTATGTACCTCCATTTGAGACTCCGTGCATGCATGTATCGAGAGAAAATTAAAAAATAAAGAAATAAAACTACCAAGCGATTGCGTGTCTACGACCAGAGAAGCAAGAAAACATCCAACGCCATACGAGGCTATTGAGCTGACTTACGAATTTTTTAAAGACTACACGAAACCTTTGAGGTACAATAGCATTAGACCCGGTCGGACAAAAAATTATCCAATGGTCACAGACATCAAAGTCATAATGGATGATCCTTCAGGACTAATCAGGGTGTATTTTATGTTTTTATTTTATGTATTAATTGTATTACCTATTTATTTATAGGTACATTCACAACACAAGCTTGTTATTGTGCATCTACCACGACTTGTCTCTGCATCACCCTAAGGTTGACTGGTAGAAAATGCCTTCTGGCATTAAGTCCGCCTTTGTGCAACAATGTGCAAAAAGTATTAAATAAATAAATATTGTAGAAGTTCAGATAACATTCTTTATTCTGAAAGCTTAACTACACAGTGGTGCAATTTTTTCAAAAGTATGGAAGTGAATGGTGATATTACAGAATTTGTGAAAATCTGCCAGTTTGTGTTCTCTATTTTGGCACACAATGCGAACGTAGAACGTATGTTTTCTCTCGTCAACGTCCAGTGAAGTAAGGAAATAAATCGACTGACAATTGAATCAGTAAAAGCAATATTGATTACTCAGGAGAATTACAAAACTGTAGCTTTTGGAATTATTCAAGGCAGTTTTGTTGTTTTGTCGTGTTTGTGATTTTGTGAAAGAACTAATAATACAGAGTAAGTAACTTATTTTAGTCGTTTCGTCGTCATTTGCATGACTTTTCCCACTAAAATACCCCACGTAGATTTTTAGTAAATTTCGGTCTCAGACCACACAAGTGAGTATCATTACTGTTTTCTATTATTTCTGTTCTAGTCTATATTGCTATAGTTGTTTCCTTAAATCCATATATTCTATTGTAGAAATGGAAAGAAGATCCACCAGAGTGTCGGCAGCACAATAGCATATTATAATAGATTTCCTGACAGAGAATCCATCGTTGGTACGGGGATACCATAATAGCAGCAGGGGAAGGGAGCAGGCTAACCGCCTTTGGAGTCGCCTAGCGGACCAGCTAAATGCTGTGGGGTCGGGCGCTACCAAGACAGCAAAGGAATGGGCAACTGTAAGTATTTACAGAATGTTGAGTTAGGTACTTTAACCTAACATTGTAATCAGGGGCGTAGCTACCGCCGTATTTGCCGTATCAATTATACGGGGCCCCCGGGCCACGGGGGCCCCCAAAGTGTGTAAGGAAAAAGAATAAAAACTTTCTAATTTATTTTATTTTACAAATGACAAAATTCTATAAAGTAATTCCTTTTTTTCCCGCCTTAAGCGTGCGTTCAAAAGTTGGCAACACTACATCGTTATGACGGGCTGCGGGACTATTTATGATAGTCTTGCATCCAGTTTTCCCGAGGTAATCACAGCATGCTTTTTATTCTTGACCCTTCCAGTTACAACCGCAACGGCAGAAAGAAGTTTTTCAAAATTAAAACTAATAAAAAATTATTTAAGAACTTCGATGGGACAAGTACGGCTGTCAGACATGTCACTATTGTCCATAGAGGCAGAAACTTTAGAAAAACTAAAATCATCATCAGCCATGAATGATTTAATAAATCAGTTTGCCGAAAAAAAGGCAAGGAGAGTGAATATTTAAAATTCGATTTTTATTTGTAAAATGGGTAAATTATGTGATAAATAAATATTTCTTCTCACAATATTTTTTTTCTTTTGTGAAAAATCTTTACCTCCATATAAGGGCCCCCAAAAAAAATTTTATACTGGGCCCCGACAAGGCACGCTACGCCACTGATTGTAATAAATTTATTTAGTTTTATTACATGATATTTATTCTTTGCAGTATTTCAATAACTTCAAATCGAAGTTAAAGAAACTGGTGGCTGACCTCAACCGTGAGTCTAACTCCACAGGTGGAGGGCCAGCAATGGCTGAAACATTGTCGGAAATTGAGAGGAGAGTACTCTCAATTATGGGGCCTGCATTTGGTCAAGGCTTACCCAGCGTGATGGTTAATCCCTTCCCCAATGTGGTAATAATAATAGTTTACTATTTTACAGTAAAAACTTTATGTTTTTAAGTGATAATAATTTTATTTATGATAGTTACAATGTCCTCAATTAAAAAAAAACGTGTACTAGTCTGTGATGTGTTTTAGGGCCCAACTGAGCCACATGATGATGCAGAGGTACTGTCTGTGCCTCTGGATTTAGAAATAGGGATGGAAAATCAGTATGTATTTAATTTTATATTTTCTTTAAAAAATCAATTAATAAGGTTTATTTTGTTTTACAATTTAGATTTTTATTTTTAGGGAGCACATTCAAGTGGAAGACCAAGCTTCTGGTTTGCAAGCTGGGACCTCACAGGCACAGTTTTCCCCGTCCATTTCGAATATACCACCCTTACAGCCTGCTCCATCCCCCCAGCCCAGTGTTCCACCACTAGAACGGCGTAGACGCCGCACGAGAAATCGAAGTAGGTTATTTATAAATAATGATTATATATACCTAATGATAATTTATAATAAACTTTCGATATGTGTACAAGTATTGCTTATGTTGTTCTAGCACGACCTATGGCACCAATAGATGAACACACGAAGGATCCTCTCTGAGATAGAGCGGCAACGAGCAGCTTCAGATGCTGCAACTGCTCGGGCAATGCATCTCATTGGGGAGAATTTGGGTCGGATTGCTAATGCATTGGAGAGACATGTGGGTATACAGCAAGTGAGTTAAACTTTTATATTTTAGAGTTAATCTATTAAGTACTCAATTGTTTTCCCAAACAAATACTACACAATAATATACAAACAAACTGTCACGCCTGTCCGCAGACTGGTAGGCAGAGACCATAGATAAATTAATAATGTGGTTAAAACCTAAATCAATTAGGACATATAAACTTAATATTGTCATTTCATTTGCAGGGTCAGTGAGAAGATCAAGGTGTTTAATGACAAATGGTTCTAATTGTAGTACGAAATATCATTAATATAAGGTAAATTTTAAACAAAAACAATTTGTTTTATTTAAATTATTGCCTTCCCTGCCTGGCTGCCTGTAACCACAACCTTTGGACTAGCGCATTTCTGATAGATTGTGCTATGTTCAGAGGATTCCCACCAGCTTCCTGGGTAAATAAGGTGCTAACTCATGTATAAGGTCAAGAGTCAAACTCTTATTTAATCTATAGAGTGCCATGAAATCTCGGTCCGGCATTTCGAAACAAATATCTCCATGTTTCTCACTCTAGCCGTGGTTCGTCTATACTATAGACGAACCACGGCCACAATCAAAGATGAGTTGCTGTTTTCAACAGAGTTAACGACAACTTCGAAAGCAATTGATATAATGACGGCCGTCTCTGAATTCTTTGATAAACATGAACTGCCATGGAAAAAGTTGATAGGTGTATGCACAGACGGCGCTCCGGCAATGCTTGGATCTCGTTCAGGATTCATACAGTTGGTCAAAGAAAAAAATCCCAACGTAATTACAATTCACTGTTTTATACACCGTCAAGCCTTGGCAGCTAAAACACTTTCAAATGAACTCTATGAAGTCTTAAAATTATGCATTAAAATTGTAAATTATGTTAAAAAGAGTGCATTAAACACGCGGCTTTTTACGGCTCTCTGTGAAGATTTGGGCACAGAACACAAGACATGGTTATTTCATACAGAAGTGCGCTGGCTCTCAAATGGAAATATGTTGTCAAGATTATTTGAACTGCGAGATGAAGTAATTCAATTTTTAGAAATACAAAACAAAGTGAATTGTTTTTGGAATTTAAGAAACCATGGGTCCAAGTAATATTTGCTTATCTATCAGATATTTTCGATTCATTGAACACTTTGAATTTGAAATTACAAGGCGGAGATTCGAACATAATTTATCATCGGGATGCTATCACGGCATATACTGAGAAGTTGCAACTGTGGAAGCGCAAAATTTTGGCGTCCAACTATTCCTGCTTTCCTAAACTATTTGCGATCACAGACGAAGCGTTCTTTAAGGAGATTTTGGACGAAATTGATACCAAGAATAAAATATCAAACCATCTGCAGCACCTCACTGACGAATTTAAGCGCTTCTTTCCCGAATCGTGCAATAATATTATTTATCGATTAGCGACCGACCCTTTTCACGTCGACATAGACGAGCAAACTTTGGAATGAAAAAACGATTCTGCTGCCGAATCTGATTTTGAGAAGATGGAGAAGGCACAATTCTGGGTTAAATATCTGAAAGTTTATCCCAGCACAGCAGAGCAAGCTAGTGATCTACGTTGTGGACTTTCTTCTATTTCACCCAGAATTGGAAACATTGTCAAAAATATGCAAGCTCATCCGTCACATTGACTCTTCATAATTATGTACAAGTGTTTACAAATGTGTAAAAACAGTAATTTTATAGTAAAACACCTAAAACTATATTTTGGAACTTTATTACTCTTATTTTATTTTACAATTGCTCGACGACCCCACTTGCTGCTACTTGCTGGGACCATGGAGGGCGTGGGCATATTAATTTTAAGCAGTAGGGAGGCGCGATACTTATAAGTTTGGGAACCCCTGGTCTATAGGAAAGAGCTTCCTCCAGAATAGCGTGCTCCAAAAATTTTTTGTGTAAACCCAAGTCTGTCATTACCTATACGTATCACTACACTACTCAATATTCACTATAAAACTTTTTGTAATACTACTAATAGTTAAATGCTTTAAGTCAATTATGTACAGTTTTAACATTAAATAACTCGCAAAAAACAAGAAAAAGACCAATATGAATTAAAGATGTTGCTTTCAGAGTAACTTCTAAAATATCATCTAATTGACATTTAAGCAATTCATATTTAGTGGACCCTTTTATGAATTCTCCTAAGAAACCGTCAGATCTGGTATGAATCATTTATGAATCATATCGTGTGACTATTTTGTGATATATGGAATGAAACATAATATGAAACACCCAATATGAAATATGAAAGACTGCTGCTGGGGATCTAAAAAGGCCACACCTTTTTAGATCCCCAGCTGGGGGTTGTGCTAAAATTGCATTTGTACGGTGGTGCCACTGCTACGCTTGTTGGTGAAACAAACCATGTAAAAAAGTTGTATATCATTTAATGGATGCGTATATAAATGCGGGACATCATTTCTTTATGGATAATTTTTATACAAGCGGGGATCTGGTGGATGAGTTATATTATAAAGATACTTATTATACAGGGACACTAAGAAAAAAGAGGAAAAGCAATCAGAATCAGAATCAGAAATATTTATTTACTTAAAATGTAGGTACAATGTATGATGACAAGGTGAAAATGTGAAGACCCATTCTTAAATAAAAAGTTACATAAAAGACAATAAAAAAACCAATGAACTTAAAATCTTCTATCGTCTAAAAACTCTTTAATTGAGTGTTCATCCATTATACCAAAACAATAAATGTAAACAAACCATTCAGAGTTTTTTCGATGTCATATTTATTATGGCTGGCGTGAAATATATATTGGGATTGTACGACTTCTTTGAAATAATTAGATATTTATTATAAAAGTCTTAAATAATTACTTTAATACATAATTGATTACAGTAATAAGTTGATTAAATCACTAAAATAATTTAAAATTAAATTTATAAATATTTATATTTATGCTTTGCAAATCGTACCTTAAAAAGAACAAGAACCTAAAAAGACAGCGTTTCCAAACTTCAACGCTATTTCATATGGTGACAATTTAAGGAGTACCTCAAAAGTGCTTATTTTACTTGACAGGAAAAGCTTTTTAAATTGGTAGTACTACGACCGCCATGTTTTTTTCACTCTTGCTCAACTCGTTGATGCTAGCGTACTTTCCTATTTTCGTATTTTAGTTTTCTCTTTGTTTTATCGTTATTTGTTGTTGTTTTTAAGTCTATTGTTTTTATTAATTGTGTTAGTGTTTATTCGTAAAATGAGTGAACCTGGAACGAGTAATATATCTACTTTTCCTTCGCCGAAGAAAAAGCGTTCGAAGAGGACATTGATGCCTTCAGCTGACCAAGAGTCAGTAATTAATGTCTTCAAACTTGTAGAGGAGACATGGCCAAAGGATTCTTATCCTGTCAGAATGGAAATAGTTGATAAAACTGCAGAAATCACGGGGCTATCTCGATGCACTATTTACAAAATTATTCGGGAAAAGAAAGAGAAAGGTCGTGTTGATTCCCCTACGCCACGACTACCCAAGAAGACTATAATTGATGCGTTGGATGATTTAGATTTGGGAGGTATAAGGCGTAAAATCCACACATTTTACTTTGAAAATGAATTGCCTACAACAGACAAAATTTTGGATGCTGTGAATGCTGATGACACATTACCCAACTTTAAAAGGTCTACCTTTTGTAATGTATTAAAAAATTACAAATGAAATATATGAAAAGGAGCCGAAAAAGTATCCTAATAGAACGGGATGATATTGTACGTTGGAGAGTAAAATATTTAAATAAAATGCTTCGTATGAGGGCTGAAGGGAAAAAAATATATTACACAGATGAGACTTGGCTTAATGGAGGTTAGCTATGCTTTTATTTTTATTATAAAAATACCATTATAATTCACCCAGAAGGTTTTAGTTTAAAAAGTGACTTTGTTCCTCCATAAAGTGTATATTTTGACGAATGTTTTTATACTTGTTACAGGATATACCATGAACAAAGTGTGGCAAGACCAAACAATTGCTTCAACAAAACAAGCTAAGCAAACCGCGAAGGCTTGTCAATGGGCTTGAAAAATCCAAGCGGCAAAGGCAAACGCTAGATAATATTGCATATTGGTAAGTTATCCTTCTTAATATATGCATGAATTCATCGGACAGCAATCTAAATTCACACAACAGACTACAGATACTATGACAATTTATCAATCAAGTCCGACTGTTGAGCAAGAGGTCCTGGTTAGTGGCAATAAGCTGAGCCATAAATAAAATAAAATAGCCAGTGACATCGGGGTGTACTATTTACACCTCTGCCTAGCCCCTAGGGGAGTTAGGATTCCCTCAGGGGAATACAAACGTAATTCTATAAGTAAAGATGTTAATTGTATTTCATACACTGGCTTCTTAGAAGGAGGTGAATTAATATTTGAAGCTAAAAAAGCAGACGGTGATTACCACTCTGAGATGGACTCGCATAATTATGAAAAGTGGTTTGCCACAATTCTGCCAAAATTGGAACCAAACTCTGCTGTTGTGATAGACAATGCACCTTATCATTCTCGGAGGAAAGAAAAAGTGCCTACTTTGGCTAACAAAAAAAATGAATTACAAAAATGGTTACAGGAAAAAAATATACCCTTTGATGAAACAGAGGTAAAAGCACAACTTATAGAAAAAATTAGACAAGAAAAGCACAAATACCAGAGTTACATAATTGATGAAATGGCCCAAGCAAATGGTATCACACTGTGAATTAAATCCAATCGAATTGATATGGGCACAAGTCAAAGGGTATATAGCAAAAAAAAAACTGTTAAATTAGATTAAAATATTGTTAGCCGATGCTCTCAATAATGTAACATGCGAGGATTGGATAAAGTGCATTGGTCACGTCATAAAAGAAGAAGAAAAAATGATTAAAATCGATGGGATAATTGATGATGTGGCAGACCACTTTATAATTAATGTAGGTGATAACAGTGAAACTGAAAGTGAAACAGAGTCCTAGTCTGAATAAATGATATTTCAAAAGAATCTTGTTTTATTTCATAATTTATAAATTAAGTCATTATGGTGAAGATAATAACCGTGTTACAAAAAAAAATACAACCAATAAAAGTACAATTTTATTTTTATAAAAATCTTTGAGAAATATTGGATTCTTTGTTTACATTTATTTTTTTGGTATATTGGATTTGGGTAGCAACCATCTAATAACAACAAAGTTAGTTTCTTTTTTAATAGAAATAAGCAATCATAAAACAATTTGAAATACTAAATTAAAAAAGGGTGAATTATGCATACAACATAAAAATTACATTACAGTAATTAAATGGATGGATCTAAGGGAGGTGTTGGCTATCTCAACAAAATACAATGGCACTTTAGAAATTACAAAAAATCGCAGGGGGCAAATAAAACTTAAACCCCAAATAGTTAAATATTATAACGAAAATATGAGTGCCATTGATCGACATGACAAATGCTAGCGTATTACTCATGTGACCATAAGCGTCTCAGATGGTACAAAAAAGTAATAATCCACATTATGCAAGTACACTAATAATATTAGAATTTTACTTGTGAAAATTTCGAATACCACGTCTTTACTTTGAATTATGCAAACTAACAAAAACAAAACACACATGCACCGAAGTTTTAAATAACACCAGCGTAAGTAGGTAGGTACCTTTTTTTTTTTTTTTTTTGCGGGTTGAAAAGCTTATGACTTCCCCACGCCGAGCCAGGCCTTGGTCCTCGAAGAACCCCTTCCAGAGGGGTGGATGTAAAATGTCCACCCCTCACTACATCCGAGGGCGAACGCGTCGGACTTCCCGTTCGCATCCTCCGTGGCCTGTCAGCTGATCGGATGACGAGTTGCCCTCCTCGTCACCCGCAGGCCCGACCTCAAGGTGGTCTGAGGTCGTACCGTATCATGATTCATTCAGAACAGCATATAACTACCTATTTCACTCGTCACAATAACTTTCCGTTACTCTATTCGCTTTATTTATTAATCCAAACACCTTTTTTTCGTGAGATAAAAAGTAATACTTATCCATTAAAAAGACACACATTATGTACCTACCTACCTACTAGTAAGTAAAATTATTTTATAGTCTTACCTTTCAGAGTTTCCAGGTAATTTAAAAAAACTTATGTCTGGATGCGTTATTGACGAATTCATACAACCAAAAACAGCACAATATTTCCTGCTCGTGATATTAACTGATATTTGGAGAAAAAATCGCGCGGTTATTGTTAAAAAAACAACACACCATCCGTTCGACACTGCGGTACAGCCGTGACTGTCGGCGTCGCGAGCGCACTCCGAGATCGAGGAGCGTAGGTATAGCTCGCGTTTCGTCCGTTTGTATGAAGTTGGAATACTGTATAGTATAGTATTACCGTGCTATTGTGCTATCGTACGCGCAACACGTCGCTGCGCGTTCACAAAAATGGATTCGGAGCGACGCCAAGAACACATCGTTAGTCGTTACTAACGATAAGAGAAAAGAGCGATTATAGAGCTGTTAAAGTTGTATAAAGACTTTCCATGTTTGTGGAATACCACTCATAGCCTTTATTGTAATATAGATGCACGCAATCAAGCATTTGAAATACTTTTAGAAAAGTGGAAGACATATTACCCCTTGCAACTATTACCGATATTAAGAGAAAAATAGAACATCTCTGAGCTGCCTATAGACGAGAACGGAATAAGGTGAGAAATAAAATAAAACAGATGATATTTTTATTATTACTTTTTATTGGGTAGGTACTTACTTAATAACGAAGTAGGTATAATATTTATTATTTATTCGTCATAATATTTGTTTTTAGGTAGAATCTAGCAAAACTAGTGGCGCTGGAGTGGAAGATTTACATGTCCCGGCATTGTGGTACTACGAATACCTAAGTTTTCTGCACGAAAAGACGAACCCGACTTCTGAAATACTAGACAACTTTGAAACTACTAATAATTCATCTATTGAGGTAAGCATTAAATATTCAGTACATGTATCATTCTTTCTTGAAAATTAACACGCCCTTGATTGTTAAAGTATTCTGTAAATATTTGCCTAACAGAATGACCATCTGCAGTGCGTTGCCTTTCTGTTCTATTAACGCTCACAGAGTTGTTGTTTTGTCGCCAGTCTCCTGGCCGGAATGTATATTTTTCAGTGTCCTCCAAATCGACACAATTCTTTGTCATGTAGTTGCAAGACTTTTTCCTCAAATAATTGTGTAATGCGCAAGAAGCCATTATCACTTTTGGTACATTTTTGACATTTATTTGTATGGGTTTTTTTAAATACTCTAAAACGTTCAGCTAAAAACCAAATGTATTTTCGACAATCCTTCTAGCTCTGCATAATCTGTAGTTATAAATTCTATTGTCATGTGTCAAATTTCTCTGTGGGTATGGTTTTAAAAGGTTTTCATTAATTGCGAATGCGTTATCTGCAACAAAACAATATGGGGCAACAAGATCCTATGCGGGCAAGGCAGAAGGTGTTGGTAAATGTAATTGATTATTCAGTCATTTTCGTGAAAAACTGTATGTTTAAATACTCCGCCATCAGAAACACTGCCATTTGCTCCTGCATTCACGTAAATAAATTCGTAATTGGCATTTACGATACCAAGTAAAACTACACGGAATGTACCTTTGTAGTTGTAATATAATGAACCTGTCCCTGGTGGCTTTTCGATGATGATGTGTTTACCATCAATGGCACCCAAACAATGACTGAACTGCCACTTTCTTTCAAAATCTGTTGCTATTTCTAACCAAGCATCTTCTGTTTCAGGGACCTGTAACAAAAAAGGAAAAATCTTCAATTAAACGACAAAGTGCTATCTTCAAGAAACAAGAAGAGCTATTAGAGTCTGCCAAACAGTTATAGTTGATACGCCCTAAGATGATATGCGTGACAGTTCTCATATTCCTTGCTACGCAAATTTCTTACAAGTAAACAATAGAGAAAGCAAACCAAATCAATTATTTTCTATCAAAAAAGTGAATGTTCCACAATTATAAATGAAACTGATATTATTTATATTATTAACTGTAATATACTTTAATGACTATTAATTTTAATAAACATGAAAATATGTCATAAAAATGTCAGATACGTGGAACGGAACTTTTGTCAATACAGATTGATACTGTTGAATCGACATCAAATCGATGAATCGGAGCGGCCATCTTGTGATCGTATTGCAACTCGCTCGCAATCGTCAAACGTCAGTCAGTACGAGTGCATCTGCCTTGTATGCGGTTTGTGCTTGTTGCCTCTGCTTTGAGTTTTTGTTGATTGTGACTTTTGTTAAGTTTTTCGTTTTTGTTGATTGTGACTTTTGTTATTGTTTTTCGTTTTGGTTAAGCCCGTTGTTCGTTATTATTGTTTTTTTTTCGGATCTCACAATGCCGAAAAACACAAAAAAGACTGTTTTAAATTCTCAAAGTCGGGAGTTGGTGCTTCGATTGAAGGACTATTTTGAAAGAGAACGAGCAAACGGAGGACCGATCATATCAATCGACAAAGTCGTCGACCGAGTTGCTGCAGCTCTGGACATCGGAACAGCTACAGTTTCCCGAATAACGAAAGAAAAATTCGATGAAATGGGTATGGAAGACAATAAGTTGTCGACTCCAAAGAAACGCCGGCGTAAAGCTTCAATTACTGATATAGATGGTTTTGATGTAGATGCAATACGCAACCATGTTTACAAATATTATGAGAGAAATGAATACCCGACGTTAATTAAATTAAAAAAAACGTTACAAGAGGCTGAACTTTTCACTGGCGGTGTTACGTCGCTACGGCACATATTAAATAAAGTGGGTTTTAGGTGGAAGAGTGTAAATAAAATAAAAATATTAATGGAAAGAGGAGATATCGCACTAGCACGTGTTACTTTTTTAGAATCGGCCAAGGATATACCTAACTGGAGCAACGTCATATTCCTGGACGAAACTTGGTTGAACGCCAATCACACAGTCGGTAAAATGTGGACTGATGACACCGCTCACAGCTCTACCCAAGTGCCAGAGGGAAAAGGTGAGCGACTCATTATATGTCATGCCGGGAATGCAAACGGTTTTATACCAAATGCCCTACTGGCATTTAAGTCAAAAAACTGGAGACTATCACGAAGAAATGAATGCTGACAAATTTGAAGAATGGTTCGCCAATTTATTAAATAATTTAAGCGAACCAAGTGTAATAATAATGGACAATGCAAAATATCATTCCTGGCAGCTCAATAAGCCACCAACGGCACAAAATAATAAAGCCACGCTGGTAGAGTGGTTGCAAAATAATAATATCCAAGCTGATATGACGATGCTAAAAGAAAAATTAGTTAAATTAATAAAATTAAACAGACCTCCGACTCCCACCTACAAGCTCGACGAAATGGCCAAGGAACGTGGGCATCAAGTGCTCAGGTTACCACCATACCATTGCCAGTACAATGCCATAGAATTGATTTGGGCGCAAATAAAAGGTTCGTACTTAAGTTATATACATACCATACATTTCTTTTTTGTAGAAAAACAAAAATAGTGACTTAAAAAAAGGATTTGCGTGGTTACGTACAGTGTGATGTGTTTTTTACTGTCATTCAACTATATTAATAGGTATGCTGTTTATATTCATTAAATGTTTATAGATGTTTATTGTTTAAGGTTTCGCGGCGAAAAATAACACGACCCCACCGTTTACGGCGAATAAAATGTTGAAGTTGCTGAACGAAGCCTGCAATGACGTAAGCCCAGATGATTGGAAAAAAGTTATCCAAAAAACAGAAAGGACGATCCATGAAGACTGGAATAAATATATCCGCCTAGACCGAATTCGCGACCAGACATGTCAGATTCGGAAACGAACTCGCAATCGTCGAGTTCCGACTGTAGCGAATAATTATATATAAAATAAACAATTTGAATAGTTTTTATTCTTTTATTTATAATAGTTTTTATCATTATGTATTTACATATTTCTTAGCAATTTAATTCCCAAATCTAAAATCGATAAATCCGATTTCATTTCCTTTACGAACTTATTCGATATTTTTAAACAATCGATTAATTTTCGTTAGGCAACTTCACTACGATTGTCAACTATTACCTGTCACGCATATCATCTTAGGGCGTATCAACTATAGTGAATGCCAACAGCTCATCGGAATTGACGTCAGCTGATGCTTTTGGACACTCGGTGGCCTCCCAGCTTAAGGAGTTACCAAAAATCCAAATATTAATTTGTGAGAAATTAATTGGAGAACTATTTTTTTACGCAAAATTAGGCGAACTTAATTTAGAAACTTCAATATCCATAAATTCACGTCACTACTTAACCCCACGACAGTCGCTATACCTACCATCACCATCACCACAGCATTCACATAGATCTCAAAACCAGCCATCACCGTCGCCATCGCCATCACCAAAACATTTACATCCATCTCATTACCAACCATCACCATCGCCATCACCATCGCCATCACCATCACTACAGCATTCACATCCATCTGAATACTAACCTTACCATCGCCATCACCACAGCATTCACAAAGATCTCAATACCAACGATCACCATCACCACAGCATTCCCAAAGATCTCAATACCAACCATCACCATCACCACAGCATGCCCATCCACATCCATCTCAATACCAACCATCATCATCACCATCGCCATCAACATCACTACAGCATTCACATCCACATCCACCTCATTACCAACCATCATCATCACCATCGCCATCACCACAGCATTCACATAGCCATAGATGCCATAGATGAACTATTAGAATATGCCATTGTTCCACCACCTTCAAATAACAGTCCTTCTGAGATGCGCCAGCAGAACGTTTTTAGGGGAAAAGGGGCTGACATTCATGAATATTTGATATTTAAAAAATAAAAATAAACTTTTCAAAAATGTAACTGACTTCAAAAAAAAAACTACATAACCTACAAAAATAAATAACTTTGAACTAATAACCTCCTTTTTTTTGAAGTCGTTTTAAATAGTAGTAAGTACCTACTTTTCATGTTTTTTTTTTAATTTAATGAATAAATAAAAAAATGTGATTGAAGTTATGTTAGTATTATTTATATAATATAAATTATACATACCTTCATATAGTTTTTGAGCACTGTATAGATTGCTTCACAAGTCTCTGGTATTATCTCTGATAGTAACTGTGACGGTATACTAGTGCTGAATTTAAGTTCTCTGAATTCTCTACCTGACGCTAGAAATTTTAAAGTAGCCACCAATCTCTCTTCAGCACTCACAGCTTGTCGCATAACTGTATCGGATTTAGTTATATGCGATTTCACAAGATCCAACAATTCAATAAATGCTTCGGAACTCATTCGAAGATATATACGAAAATCTTTATCATCGAGATCTTTAATGAGATTCAAATGACTGTACCGTTGTCTGTTTCTGAGATGAAATTTTGTCCATTCTTTTCTTCTTTTTCGTTGGTTATATAACGGCGATGTAGTAACGATAGCTGCCGCAACTAAAGCAATTTTGGCTTGTTTTGATAGAATGGGCGGCATTTCGAGGAGACGTATATTTTACGCAACGCTAGCACGATACGACTGGACGGTTCGAAGTCTGGTGCGATCGTCTGTTGTGTTGATCGCACCGTGCGGTTCGTGGTGCGCTCCGCACCAAGTTCGATCGTCTGTGACTACTTTTCGGACACTCAAGTGAACCCCCCGCCCTACCTCAGTTCGCACCGGCGCCACGTGGGAGACGACGTGTCTGCGGAGAAATTTAAACTTTTTCGACAAAAATGTCAGTATTTTTTGCATTCTTTATCGATTTTTCATTAAATTATGGTTGAAAACTTCATATTTTTCATGATTCTACCTACCTAGACCTAGCATTAAATACACTTCTCATCAAAAAAATCGAAACACTACTGCAAGTGTTATTCAGGCGGCATTTAAATAAAAAAAAAAGGTTTAATTATATCATAAAAAAATACTCCTTTTAATCGTGACTGTTATCAAAGCTTTGTGATCTTTACCAAAGAGATTTTTTCCGTATTAATTATGGATACCTCGCCCACAGAAGCCGCTCAAGTTGTGGCCATGCTGAATTCAGGGCTTAGTCAACGAGTTGTGGCTGCACAGTTGCATCTTAGCCTCTCTGCTGTCAATAGAGTGTATCAACGTTATCGGGAGACTGGTATGTTTACTCGCCGTCCAGGATCTGGTAGATATCGAGTCAAGTCTGAACGAGATGACCGGTATATTGCATCACTTTCTCTAAGAAATCGTCAATTTACCTCTATACAACTGCAGAAGCGGCTCCGTGAGGTTCGAGGATTGACTGTGAGCGATTCTACCATTAGAAGAAGATTGGCGGAGCGTGGCCTAAAACCTCATAAACCAGCTAATGGCCCAAAATTGACGGTAGACCACCGAAGAGCGCGCCTTAACTTTGCACGTGAGCACTTAAATTGGTCATACCTTCAATGGAGCAATATTCTCTTTTCTGACGAATGTAAAACCATGCTGTATGGTAACGACGGAAGAAAGAAGGTGAATCGAAGAAAGGGAGAGCGTTTTGAACAGTGCTGCATTGAAGAAAGAGTTAGTTACGGTGGCGGTTCATGGACGGTTTGGGGAGGCATAAGCGCCGATGGAAAAACCGAACTTGCTTTTGTATCTGGACCTGGGTTACCGTCATTTAATGCGTCACGTTACATCGAAGAGTGTCTGGAGCATCATGTGGTACCCTACACACATTTTATTGGCGAAGAGTACATTTTTATGCAGGACAATGCCAGGGCTCATACCGCAGGCATTGTAAATGAATACCTGAGCGAAGTCGGTATTACGGTTATGGGCTGGCCAGCAAGAAGCCCGGATATGAATCCCATTGAACACCTATGGGATGAGTTGAAGAGACGAGTGAGAGCGAGAGATCCTGCTCCGGAGACGCTTGACTAGCTTAAAACAGCTATACAAGAATGGGATAACATCCCACAACACAAGATTGTGACTCTCATCCGTTCCATGAGGAACCGCATGGAAGCGGTCATTAGAGCCCAGGGAGGAAATACGAGATACTGAATAAACTTTTTTTTAACATGTTTTTGTTTTACGTCTTTGTTTCTCACATTTTACAATTTTTTCTCACAGGGTAGAAACATACCTGTTGAACAAAACACGCTAACTAAAGAAATTTAATTTTATGTAATTTTAAACATCAATGTTTGTTAAACGATACCTTATAATATCCGCAAATAACTGGCACTATTTCTTTTTTTTGTTTATGGGTAAAAAAAACATTAGACTCATTCAAAACCAAACTTCAGGGGTGTTTCGATTTTTTTGATGAGAAGTGTATATTTCGTAGATTAACGTGGAATATATCGTAAGTTAAAATGTTAATTTAGTGGGTTTTTTTTGAGGTTAGTAAAATAAACCTTAGGCAGTCAACAATGAAACAGTTGCATAATGGACACAATGAAACAGTTGCATAATGGACACAATGAAACAGTGTTTCATTCTTGTTTCATTGCGTACCATATAATATCATGTACTTTCCGTGCAAATAAATAAGTAATCTTTAGGGCTAGAAATAAATCATTCATAACATTAATTTGATATTTGTTTTTATTTTAAGATGGCGCGTTCTAAAGCTCTAAAACGTAAGAAAGGCGATCATTCAGGGGAAAATATGCTTCGAGCAATTCTAATGCACAGACAGGGAAAAAGCTTGAGAAAAGCTGCACAAGAGTGCAATGTATCTTATCCTACGCTGTTTCGATACATAAACAAATATAAGAATATGGATGATGCATCTTTATCAGGTCAAAGATTTACTCCCAACTACGAAGATAATAAAACCTTTACAGTCGAACAAGAAACAGCACTTAAAGAATATGTCAAAGATTTGTGCGTTAAAATTTTACGGATTATCCTCCAAGGATGTGCGCCGTATTGCTTATCAAATGGCGAAAGTGAATAATATCCAATGTCCTGCTAGTTGGGAATAAGACCAAATGGCAGGTATCGAATGGCTTCGGTCTTACAAATCAAGGCATCCAGAATAAACAATAAAAAAGCCTGAAGCATGTAGCATAGCGCGTCCCACCGCATTCAAGTCTTATTTTGATAACCTGAAAAATGTCATGGAGCGTCATCCTTCGTTTGGCAACGGTTGTAGAATCTACAACTTAGACGAAACTGCCACAACAACCGCAAAAAGTTATGGCGCCCAAAGGCAAACAAAATATTTGTAAGATAACTAGCGGTGAACGAGGAATATTAGTGACAACATGTGCAATTGTATGTGCAGCAGGCGTTGCCTCCAGCCCTTGTGTTCCCGAGGAAAAATTTTAAAGAATTTATGATGAATGGCGCTCCACCAGGATCTCTTGGACTAGCAGCTCCAACCGGTTGGATGAATGCGGAGCTGTTTGTGAAAGTTATGGAGCATTTTATTAAACACACGTCTGCGAGTCCAGAAAACCCTGCTTTATTAATAATCAATAACCACGAATCCCACCTCTTCATCACTTGAAGCCTTAAATTTAGCCAAACAATCTGGAGTAACAGTGCTTACACTGCATCCACATACGACTGCAAAGATGCAGCCTCTTGATGTTGGTTTAAATGCCCCCTTTAAAGGTTATTATAATAGTGCCGTGGATTCGTGGCTGATAAGGCATCCTGGTAAGCAAATGACTGTTTACAATGTCGCTGAGTGCGTGGGTCAGGCATATGCAGGCATTGCGTCTGCTTTCAAAAAATGCGGTATTTTTCCGTACGACCCAGATATTTTTACAGATATCGACTTTATGCCATCATTGGTAACCGACAGAGAGCAAACAGGGCCATCTCATTCTACAGCTACTGCTCCTGATGAACTTCACCTTAGTGAAAATCTTGCGATTCCTTTTTCAGAGGTTGAGCGCGCTGAGAGTCCCTTATCTGATGTAACACGGGCTGAGAGTCCATCAATACTAGAAGCTGACGAATTTCTATTTGGGGAAATTCACGCAAAAGCCACCGAAGCTGCGTGTTGTGTGAAGGATGTCGAAATTCCCATAAGGAAGTCTAACGAATTAGGTTCTACTTCACTGTTTAGTAGTAGTGGGCGTTGAATCAACGAACTAGATGAATTGTACATTGTACAATTTTGACAGTAACTGACGACTTAAACAAAAGTAATGACGATTTAAACCCGTGGAATATTTTTGACCGCATGATTGCGAGTACTACAACACAAGGAACGCCGCTGTCAAAGGCAATAAAGGAGGTAGATATGTACCTATCAGACGAACTATTACTTCACAAAGACCAACTAGGAAATTTAAACTGCCCACTCGAATGGTGGAAAAATCATCAATTTGTTTATCCCCACCTAAAACACATATTTGTTACCCACTGTAACATAGTGGCTACATCTGTTCTCGAAAACTGGTCTTATTATAAACCAAAGACGAACAAGGCTGACCACAAGCAAAGTAGAACAAATCATGTTCCTGAACGTAAATTCGCCTGAATATCGGTTCAAGGGCTATGAATAAAATTACGAATGTACATAAAATTACTAAAAAAATAAAATAAAAAAAAAGTATAACAAGCCAAAATAATGTAAATAAAAATTGTAAATAATAATTAATTAATGTACATAAAAATCAGATGACCTTCTTAATACGCCTGAAATTTGTGTTTTATAGCAAATTAATCAGTTAGTCCTAAGCCTGAGAAAAGTATGAAGGGAAAATCATCTAGAACCCTAGGTAGGTAGTAGGTAAAGTCATCATAAAATGTTATCCAATTTCATTAGGTAAACTCCATCATAAGTTAATAAAAGCGTTTAGGCGTTTATCGTTCATGCAAGTTGACGTTCGTAAAACGTTAACTCGTTGACGAAATTAACTAGTTGATCAACTAGTTGACAAACGCAAATCAACGTTAACGTTTCGTTGACGGAAAAACCTTCAACGACCCATCGCTACTGTTTAGAGAGATGACTCCTCCTATAGAAGAAACGGGTGCAAGTTCTTCTGGTCATCATCATCATCTGCCTAGCCTTTTCCCAACTATGTTGGAATCGGGTTCTGGTGCAAGTTCTTCTGGTATTCAAACTAATTACAAATCCCCTAAGGAATTTATGGCTCCATTGAAGGCTGGTCCACGTGCTGGAAAGCGCAAACCAAGAAAGCTCGGAAAAAGTATGGTGGCGACGGACACACCAGAAAAAGACCAGATAGCAGAAGAACGAAAAAAAACACAAGGAAGAAAATCAGCTGCAAAGACCGTTAAACAGCCAGTTTGATTGATAAAGGAGGAAAAAAGAAACAAAAATTTGCAAGGATTGAATTGGAAACGAGTAGTGAAGAAGACGAGGAAGCAGGCTACATGGAAGAAGGTGATTCTGATATTAGCGAATTTAATGAATAACTAGATGAGGATGAACTTCCTTTAATAACAGTAGATTTCAAAAAACTTTCTCACTCACCCAAGAAGGTGATTACGTGCTTGTTTTACTGGACGCTAAAAAGCTGAAGGTCTACTATGTCGCACAGATCACGGAAGTCATAAATAAGAATAAATTCGGAGCTTCGTTCATGAGATGAAAAGTCAAAGACAATATGAAGTTTTACATGCCGTTGGAACCTGACTTGATTCAGGAATTCACATGAATGAGATAAAAATTATTCTTCCTCCGCCACAAATAAATGGATCGAAATCCAAAAACTCAATTTACGTTTTTCCTGTTCGTGTGACGCCTAATATGAAGTTGCGTTAATTTTCCATTTTCTTTTGTTTTAGTATTATTTCTCTTCTTATTTTTTTATTCTTATTAGTAACTTTCTCCTCTAATTTTGCGACTTATTTGTCGCTATGTGATATCATAATGTAAAGTGATCGCTGCTATTTTTTATAGATAGTAACGTAATGTTTGTGATTTAATAATTCTGAGACTGATTAATACAAGTGCCAAAAAATTTAAAGTTATTATTGCTTATCTAGAGTGAGGTAAAATAATGAGTGCCATAGCAAATATAGTAAGTTATTTTTTAGTTATTTTTTTTAATTGTATGTCGTTATTATCTCAAATAGTTATTACCTAATTTAATAAGTAATCTGAAAAGTCTGATTAAAGTGAAATTAAGAATAGAACCTTTTTTGATTGAACTCGAGTATTTCTTGACATTCTCCTACTCCTTAAGTTACACGAAATATGAGACAGCCACTATTCAATATTATGTTTCATTGTTGAATTTGTGGTGTTTCATTGTGTACGCGACGGTGGACACAATGAAACATTACCAATTTTTTTGTTTTTTTTTTGCTCACTGACGTCTGCTGTCGCCGCTTCTCTACTGGAACAATCAGTACGCTGCGCTAGCGCCGCGTGTGCGCGACGTATGCGCCGCGTTACTGCCGTGTCATGTACAATCGTGCACAGAGGCGCGGGAGGCAAGGAGAGGTCGGATGCGAACAGGATTGTACGAACGCGCGTTGTCGCGGCGTCTGCGCTGCGCATACGTTCATCGAACGCCTACGCTGGACAAACGCTAGTGTGAAGGCAGCCTAAATCAAGAATTCAATATTCTCAGTATTCAGCTACTATCAATTAAAGTCAGCCATTTTTCAAATAAAATCGCTAGCACAGTTAACCACATCTGTGAACCACCTATTTTTGAGAGGACCAATAGTAGTTAAATATAGAAAAAACAAAGAGATGTAAACCTTATTGCATAATAATTTGTTAAAGCGTTGTTTTAAAAAAAAATCTCACACATCTGTAATTATTAACAATAACAACAGATGCTGCGATGCGATGTGCTGCAAAAGGGAATAGTCTTTAAGGTGTCTAGATTTTATGTCGATAGTACCTATTTAAAATAGATTGTTCTTGGTAGGTTATTCATGTCGTTGCTTAAAAATCTCATGAACATTATCCTTTTGTAGGTAATGCAATTACCATTCAAGCTTTGGCATCACTCAGTCCTGAAGAAATAAAAGAATTGGTCCCTCAAATAGGACCACGTGCATTGTTTATGCGTTGCTGGAAAACCTGGATGTTAGATTTCACAAGTGTTTCTGCTATTAATATTATAACGAGTACGAGGCACGTATCTACTAACCATCACGGAGAAATGTACGATAACAACCGACGGTCGAACATTACAAACACACCATAGTTCAATAACTATTCAAGAAACTATAACTTTACCTAGAACAGAAATCAAGAAAACTAACATGTAGATTCAACACATTCAGATAGAAAACCTGAACTTTGACAAGCTGCACTCTCTCGTAGGGCAAGCTAGAAGCAATGACGTCGCCCGATGATAACTACGTCATCACTAAGCGACCTAGTTGCGACTTCAATCCTAGCGATTGGCGCTATAATACTGAGCGCCGTATACTACACTCATAAGAAACTTAAGAATCGTCAATGCAGGCGTAGTAAACAACAGACCACCGCCATCGAGATGGGCGCCACGCCGCGTACGTCGAACATGTCTGCAAATCCTCTCCAGCATCAGGCTCAGCCCGAGCCGTTCCGGTCTTGCAACCAAGTTCCTACCATACGCAGCTCTCTGGGAAAGGAGGAGTTATGTAGGCTAAGTCCGTAGTGTTAGTACCCATGTTAACCTTAAGTAATTATTATAAGTATTAGTATTAAGTTACGTTAGCGAATAATTCAGTTGTACACACCAGTTGCAAATAAACGCTCTTGCGCGTAGGTCGTTGTTTTTTTTAGTTGCTCGGTACGCCTCACACATAATTCGAGTGATTTTTTTTGCAGGTTTTGATCTAAATATTAAAGGAAAACCTGGAAGCTTCATCCTAGTTGCCTAGTGTGGGTGAATGTCTACCAAGGGATCCAGCACGTAACTTACTGGCGTCCATTATAGCAAAAGAAATATTAAAAACTAGCAAAGATGCCTCAATCACTAACTTAATTTATAACAGATGGTGTGGAGACATTAAAAAATGTTTTCCTAAAGAGCGGATAACAACATACTACATACCACCATGTATTACTGCAAGTGGAATCACACATCAAGCTCGAGGTAAATTAATCAGTCAAGTTTGGAACACCCGACGCAAATACCAAAAACTTGGTGTTCTGATTGTGAAAAAGAAAAGACTAAATGAAGAGTGTCCAGCTTCGTCAGGCAGCTCCACAGCTACACGTCTACACATAGATAGTGATGATTCTGCCACTGATGTAGATATTGAAGATGAAATACAGTGGCTAAAGAACAGTTCCGATCCATGGTCCATAGTAGAGCAAAAATGGAAAACAACACTGAAGTACCGGTTGCTACAGTTGAAAAACATGCCCATAGAACAGTATTTAACAGAGTACCCTGCATTGAAGAAACCCCATGGAATAGTTTTGGTAATTATTCACAAAATCTATTAAAATAAGTCGCCTTCTTTATGAACATGGTTAAAGCTTCCGTATAAATTGATCTTCATCATCTTTGATATTATTATCTTTTTTTCTGTCAGTCATTTGAGGTCATCTACTAGGTATTTCTAATTTATGATATATTTTTTTACAGCTCCATAGTGATTTTGATGCAGCAAACCCAAGACAAGCTAACAATTTACATTTAAATTTTCCAATTGTAAAGCCTAAACTGCTGCAACTTATAAAGAACGAAATATTAAAAGAGCCCTTGTATGAGGAACTTGTAAAATTGGTTCATTGTAATAATATATGATAAACGAATAATATAATTATAATAATTAGCAACACCGTTTCGCAGTGTGAATTTTGAATAAAGACATTTTTTTTCAACTAGCTTTGTATTAAAACTGCTACTACCAACCTGCTATTTAAAATTACAACGATATCATTTATTGACGTACAATAAATAGTTAACAATTCTATGGAGACGTACAGGAGGGCGCTTCACAAATCTGCGTCATCTCTACCGGCTTCGGTCGTCGAGCACCAAGTGTTTTTACAATATATTTAATTTTTTGGTTGTTTTAAGTTAGTTGCTAAATGAAAATATAATATAAATAAATGCTTAGTGATAGTAGTGATGTGGTTGTAGGAAGTGCTTGTCAACCTTCACAAAACCAGAATGCTCTGGAGAGGAGTCCTCTGTGCAACCAGGCAAGATTTTGTAAAGGTAAGCGGGGTCTGAATGTGCATATTGGGAAGGTACACAAACCATCAATTGCCAATCACTTCAGATCCTGTCGATACTCATTCTCAAGCAACATCCAGGAAAACACTATCAAAATTCAAAACCAATGTTGCTATTTTAAAGCGAGTTCCCCGCGGCGCTAGATCTCTTGTAGCACAACACCTGGCAGGTTGCATTCGCCTTGCTGTCTGGGAGAACTCGCTAAGTGCCTGGGAACATCTGCTCACCTTCCCTTATAGAATTTTACATGTTTAAAAGAATTTGGCAACTAAGAAAACTTAACTTCCCAAATTAAACATAATTGTAATGTTTCGGCCAATTTATCCTCGTAAGATCCAGCGACCTCATATGATGACATAATCGAAATAGTGCTTACAACCCATGCTTTAATACATCATTTTGAAATTCGCGCCCAATGACCTCGATGCTCGTGTGAGATCTAACGGTTAGTTAGATCGATGAACCAATAAGGAGACAGATATTTTTCCACTCGGTGTTGGCGGTCATGGCGGGTCGACGCAATGGAGGTAAGTTTTAATTGTTTATTATCATATCGATGCCTTAGTTCACAATTGCAATAACTACAAAATTTTAAATTTTTACTTTTTTAATGCCAAATACACTAAATTTCATGCTCTTTCGTTTCCGCGTATCGAAATACCGTTATTCCGTCTCTTTCTACCAAAAACGTGGGTCACAGTTGTATTAAATAAGTTCGTTTAATGTTCCATGAATGTGGTATTATACTAATGGTCTTCATGAATGTGGTATTATACTAATGGTCTTTATTTTTGTAAAACCAATCAAGATATACTTTAACTGATTTTAAGTTTCTCAACTCCAGGAAATTTCAAAACACAAACGTATTATATACATTAGCAATATCTACTCATACTTTTTAGCAGTGCTACAAGAGTGTTGTGTATTATGTGTTGGTAGTACAAAAGGATCAAGAAAGTTTGATGCACAAGTGTGCTAAGTACTTTTATTAGAAGGGGCTTGGCAATTTTTTAAGTGCACAAATACATACATAAAACCGTTTTGAGATATAGTCCTAATTGTACAAGTGTATTAAGTACTTTTACTTGAAGGGGTTTGACAATTTTTGAAGTGCACAAATGCATTTAATCCTTTTGAGATATATTCCCAGTGTACATGTGAAATAAATGGAAAAGCGGAAATAAACTAAGCCCATTTAATTTAATGTTTATTTCGTAGTGTGAATACTCAAGCGTATTACTGTCATTTAAGACATTTGTGTTTTAAAGATCGATTTTGCCGCGTTATTATCAATGAGCAGCGACTTTACTTCGTCATGGTTCGTTCGTTCGGGATAGCGCGGTCAGGCGGGGAAGCGGGGGGTAGGCCCTCCGCTTTCCCGCTTGACCGCGTGGTCCCGCGTATGCCGCAAACGTCACAAACGTAAACAATTTTATACGTGCAGCATATTTGTTTGCTCTGCGGAAAGTGAGATAATTTAGACGTTTGAAGGTTTAAGAAGTTAAGACTATTATTGTTTAAGTTGAATGCCATAATGTTAAGTAAAGGACGTAAACTAGTCGATTTAGTGAATCAAACTGATAGAAACAAGACGGAATCGCAAGACGTGCCACCCTTTAGTGGATAATCTAGCACCAGGGCATATTCTTTATTTTGACCGCTACTTCACCACAGTAAAGTTGTCTATAGAACTCGTAGCTCGTGGGTTTGGATGCACTGGTACTATCCAAAAAAACAGAGTGCCAACTGCAGCACAAACTGTATTAGTGGATGACAAAACTCTAACAAAACGAGGCAGAGGGAGCTGCCATACCATCGTAAATGAAGCTGGTACAGTTGTTATTACAAAATGGAACGACAATAAGCCTATACTTTTGCTGTCCACAGTTCAAGGCAAGGAACCTATGGACGTCTGTCAACGATGGTGCAAACGCACTAGTCGATATGTATCGGTTGATCGTCCTTCAGTAGTACGCCATTATAACATGAATATGGGCGGTGTAGATTTGGCGGACCGCATGTTATCGGTATGCCCAAATAGATACCGTACTAAGAAGTGGACTCAACGTTTTGTTCCCCATATGATAGATTTAGCAGTATGCAACTCTTGGTTGCAATATAAAGAAAGAGAAATAAAAAAAGGTGTTCCTCTTAAAAAGATACAACAGCTGTGATCTTTCAAAATGGAACAAGGAGAATGTCTAATAGAAATGTATACAACGTCTGGTGCAGATAGTGATAGCTCAACTGCCTCAGAGTCTGAGACTGTTCCAAAACGCAAGAGAGGTAGGCCTACGAGTTTACTTCCACCAATAAAGCAACGGTCTGCAGCAGCCAATTGTTTTTTTTAGCGGCGGCGGCAGCGGACCAAGGGAATTCTTGGAAACAAAAATGTAAACTTATCTTAAGGCGCTGTAATCACCACCCTCCCCTCCTGCACCCCGCTGTTCATATGTTTAAAAAAAATACGCGTTAAGTCACCAGATGGCAACATTGGGGAGACTAGTGCGCCCTTTGAACCAGATAATGAAAGCTTTCATCTTAGATATGGACAAGCAAGGTCACAAGACATAATGGCTCAGTTCAATAAAAGTGCAGAATTTATAGCAAGAGTTAATGATCAATGGCGACAAATTCATTTGCTGAAATGGAATGAGACCAAAGATACCAAAAAATTTTGGAATGAAATATTGCATTTCAAAGATGCTCAAGGGGAATCTAGATTTGAGGAATTAGCGACTTTTGCGATTACTCTCTTAATACTGCCTCATTCTAATGCCGATGTTGAGAGACTATTTAGCTGTATGAATGTTATAAAAACCAAGCAGAGGAACAGAATGAAGTTGAATCTTTTAACTGCTATATTAAGAATACGCTGTGGTTTAAGATTGGAAGGAAAATGCTGCAAAGATTATGAAATTCCAATGGAAGTTATAAAACAAATCGGGACCAAAGAATCATATAAATGTGAAACAGACGATGGGGCAGACAAAAATTCATCTGAAGAAGACGAATTTTAGAATATCACTTTATTTTTATAGTAATTGTTGTTATTGAATATTTTTTATGTTCCTCATCTTGACTTGCTGATTATTAACTAATAATATTGTATGTTGAATTACTCATTTGAAATATTTTACAATACGTAATAATAAATAACATTTTTTAGTAATATAACTACTTACTGTTTTCTTTCGTAAAAACCAAAAAATTGTTTAGTGGAAATTTTAGCGATTTTTAAAAATTTTTGGAGTAAAGCCGTATTTTGTTAGTGGTTTTCTGGTGGTTTTAGAAGTTGAATCTGGTGGAGAGCTTGTTTATCTGCTGGCAACACTGCACGAGTGACGGAAAGCTATATTGCTGTGACAGGTCATTACATAACTAAAGACCTAGAATTTAAAACGGTATTATTGGAATGCTGCCATTTTTCTGGTAACCACACTGCAACGAATATTGCCGATGAAATGAGTACATTAATTGAAAATTGGGGACTTAGAGACAAAGTGAATTTCGCGGTCAGTGACAATGCGACAAATGTTGTCAAAGCAATAAAAGAGAGCTTAGGGTGCAAGCACTTTGGTTGTTTCGCACATAGGGTAGGGTGGTGTAAGATTGCGCGGGCGATAAGATTGCGCACTCGTCATTACTCGACACCAGTGCGAAACACGCTGCTAACTTCAGTTGTGTTTTGATTGCTTTGGATGCCGGCATGCGCTCCCGAAAAAATATTGAGATACGAAAGAAAACGGTAAGCCCAGGTAAGTTCAAAGGTTTCGTAGCCCTCTGATCTAATTTTTTCTCATTTTGCAACTATAACTGATAAAAAATCTGTTGGAATTACAATGTTTTACTGATTGTTTAACTTGTGTTTACTGTTGAAATTTTGACTAGTGACAAAGTAGTTTAACAATTTTCTAATAGATGGCAGTAGTCTCAATATGGGTGCTTTAAAGGCCAAGTGTGTAAGTTTGCGCACTAAGGGGGTGGATAAAATTGCGCGCGCAGACTTACAAGCCACAGACACGTTTTTATTTTTATGAATAAATTTTGTTTGTTTTCATTAGTTTTTAGTAGCGCTTCACTTTGTTGTAGAATGTCACGAAGACCACGCAAAACTGACCGTAAAATTTGCGCACCTTCCACCATCGAAGATGCTCGTAAACGTATTGAAAACGGAGAAAGCAAGAGACAAGTTGCTTTGTCTTTAGGAATGGCTGAGTCAACACTAAGATACCGGTTGCAGCAACCACAATGTGCAACCAAGCTAGGTAGATATGACGTTACATTTAGTGCAGAGGTAGAAAAAGGTTTCTGTTACCACTTGATAACCTGGATGAAATGTTTTTCGCCTTGACAGTAAAACAATTAAAGAGCGCAGCTTATGAGTATGCAGAAAAATATAAAATACCCCATCGTTTTAACACATACAAAAATTGCGGGGAAAGAGTGGGTTCGTGGATTCATGAAGCGCCACCCCGAAATTGCTCTTCGACAGCCAACGAGCATTGCGCGTGCTATGGGGTTTAGGCCACAGGTTGAGCGGTTTTATGTGAAGATGTCGGCTTTGATGGACAAATACCAATTTCCACCACAATCCATCGACAATATGGATGAAACCGGAATGTCTACAGTACCAAACCGACCACCTAAAGTGCTTTCCGTCAAAGGAAAACGTGCTGTAAATAAAATATCGAGTGCAGAGAGAGGCATCAATGTAACAGCTGACAATGCAGTTTCTGCAACGGGTCATTTCATCCCACCAGCTTTCATTTTTAAGCGAAAGAGAATGAAAGCAGAGTTGATCGATGGTGCACCGGCCGGATCCATTGGAATGGTGTCTGACTCGAGCTTCATAAATGGGGATCTCTTCATAGACTGGCTATCGCATTTCAAATATCATACTAAGCCGTCCAAAGATTAGCCTGTTTTGCTGATTCTAGATAATCACACGTCACATTGTTCGCTTAAAGCTATTGACTTCTACCGGCAAAACAACATCGTTGCCTTAACTTTGCCACCTCACTGTAGCCATAAAATGCAACATCTTGATATGGGTTTCCACGGTGCTTTGAAGAAGTACTATGCCAGTGAATGTGAAAAATGGCTCAGAAATCACTCAGGAAGAGCAATAACGACATTCCAGGTGACTTCAATCTTCGCTCCTGCATTTTACAAAGCTGCAACTGTTGCTTGTGGAGTAGAAAGCTTCAGATCAACAGTGGAATATGGCCGTGGAATCCAGAAATTTTCACAGATGCTGATTTTATGGCAAGCACCGTCACTGAAAGGGAGAACCCTGAGAATAGCAACACTACTGAAATTAAAGATGACGAGTTTTTCGCAGAGATCCCAGCAGAAGCACCAGTGGAACCTGTGGCAAGTACTTCTTATCAAACTGTGGAATCTGTGAAAGATTCACCTAGCCAGGTCACGATTGTCTCATCTATGGAAGTCGTGGCAGGAACATCTCAGCCTGCCTCGCCCTCACAGAGCTCTAAATTTAAGGTAAATAAAGCGAACGTGAGCACGCAGATGAGTCCTTCGTTTGAAGATATTGTCCCAATTCCAAGGTCGAAATTGAGGAGAGTTACTAACAGAAAGCATAAACAGGCCGAATTCATAAGCAGTTCACCCTATAAGAACCAGCTAGAAGATAAAAATAATGAAAAAAAGAAGCCTAATCCGAAGCGAGCTAAAAGGACTTTAAAAAACCGAAGACTTTACCAAGAAAAAATGTATGGAGGTGTGGAGGATGCACTGAAGTCTAAGTAGAACCTATAAAAGAAGACTGGATCGAGTGCGAAACGTGCCAGGTGTGGTGGCACGAAAAATGTACCGATTATTTGGGTTTTGGGGCATTTAAATGTGATTTATGCAAATAATTAGCCTGATCCTTCAGGACACTGACACTGCGCAATCTTATCCGCCACCTATGCGCAATTTTATGCACCGGGGTGTGTAAGGTTGCGCAAGTCTAGACTTCTGATTTTTTGTTAATTAAGTAAAAAGTGATTATGTTAGCTCAATAATTAGTATTAAAAATGATTTCCCGATAAGTGCCAATTTAATTATAATAAAGAAACCTGTGATTAATTCGTAAATTTTGTTTTTATGACTGAATTATTCGAAAGTGCGCAAACTTACACCCTACCCTACCCTTAATTTAATAGTTAATGAAGCGCTAGTACTGGTAAAGGGACTTATAGAAAAGGTTAGAACAATTGTTGCACACTACAAAAGAAGTACTGTTTCTTCAGAGAGACTCTCAAAGTATCAATTTCAACAACAACTACAACCAAAGCATATACCGTGAAAAAATTACGGAATTTAATTCGACTGAGGCCCTAATTTTATGTGATTTTAGTGAAAATTAAGAATGTAAATCAAATGAGGAAGTGCAATCTACGCATTTTTCTGGTCAAACAAATCGCAGTCTTTTGTACTATGTCGGACAAGAAATGCCACATTCCGTCAGCGATCAGGGCCCATGTGATGCCTGTTAGTAATTTAGTGAAAACGTCGACTTCACAAGTGGACGTAGATAAGCAAAAAGGATCCAACCCACAACATGACCAAAAATGAGTTAAGTATACCAAACTGCTCGTCAAGATCTATATTTTCGATTAGCAAAAACAATCCATGTAAAATACGAATATTTTGACATTAAAATGACACTGTGTACCAAGCCACATGTATGGTGATCCCCTTTTTTAGTTTCGTAAAATGGATCCATTCTCCTTGGATCATTATGTAAAACGGTCAGTCTAAGAAACTGACACAAAACCAAAATGTTAAAAAAAATCCAAAGCATGTGGATCCTTGTAGATTATAATATTTACTTCAAATCTACGCAAAAGATAAATCACTAAAAAGATTCAGAAAGCATGAATCATTTTTGTTAAACAAAACTTTTACTTAAAAAATGCACTGTTTAAATCACAAAAACGATCCAGAACATTTGGATCTCTTTTGTTAAACTAAATTTTTATTTAAAAAATGCTCTGGTTAAATCACAAAAACGATCCAGAACATTTGGATCTCTTTTGTTAAACTAAATTTTTATTTAAAAAATGCTCTGGTTAAATCACAAAAACGATCCAGAACATTTGGATCTCTTTTGTTAAATTAAATTTTTATTTAAAAAATGCTCTGGTTAAATCACAAAAACGATTCAGTACGCTTGGATATTTTTTGCTAAACACATTTCTGTGTTTCCGTAGGTATTAATGAATACAACAAAAGGGATTCATCATACACATTGCAGTTATTAATATACCTACGGTATATTTTATCAAAACGAATAAAATATTAAGGATATTGGGAAAATTTATTCATTTATTATTTTCTATCAAATAAAAACTTTGTGGGAAATTTTGATATTGGTTGCAGCACTGCATATTATGCTACAATACAGTTACACATGCGTTTAAGTAGGATTAATAGAACTTCTCTTTTCAAATTCTCTTGTTAAGTGTACTATTACTGCGAGTCTTGTTATTATAGTGTATAAAGTATGAAACGAATAGACCGAATATTTAACGCTTTAGGCGTACCAGATAATAACATCTGTGAAGATGATGATGGTAAGTTTTTGAGGTTATATTAACTTTTGATGTTTTGACTAACTTATTTGTTACTTTTTGTTTTTAGCTAATATTGTACACTTCTTTTTCAAATAATTAACTTGCCGTTTTGTTTGTTTTTAGCTATTATGGAATGTAATTCGCCTTCTGATATGAATTTAACCCTACCTTCTGATATGAGCTTTACTTTGCCTTCTAATATAGAATTTAATTTTTGCTCTTCTACTGAAATGGAGAATGCATGTAACATTGAGTTAAATCAAAATGATTCATGGAGAGGTAAGATTTATTATTAAGCTTAAAATATTATTATTTATTGACACAAGCTTACGGTGGGTGTGTTTGCATATTAGCATTTTACTTTGCATTTCAGCTGAGGCTAAGGCTTTAGCTTACAATGTGGCACAACAACATGATGATGTTGAATCGCCTATGGCTCCATTGTTTTCACCATTGACGCCACTGGTGACGCGAGAAGCCATTTTAAAGGAAACATATGTAGGTGTGCCTGTACTTAGAGAAGAAAATCCGTCGCCAATACGGCCTATGACTCCTGAAACTTTTGAAATTTATCAGACCTTAAGCAATGGAGCGGAATCGCCTATGCAGTTTAGAAACCATCAAGAACTGGTAAGTGACAATATCAGCGGCACCGATTCCGATTATGTACCACATAGCGACGAAGAATTTAGCGATGAAGATGTTGCGGAAAGATCGCAAAAAATAAGCGTTGTGGCAGTTGTGCATGGGATTGATAAAAATAATAAGGAAATTAATAACGAAGTAACAATTTCTAGCATAGATGCTAAAGAACCAGATTAATCGACCAAGTCACTTGAAGAGATTATCGATAATAGCGGTAATTTAGAAAAAATCGACGAAACAGTAAGGGAGAATAGCAACGTTTGGGAAGGTCGTGCGAAAAAAGGACGTAAACGAAAGTTTCAGGAATATACACTACGTCAGAGAAAGGAAAGAAAATATGCAAATTTACCTTATCAAGGCAAGACTAAATACGTGAATCCAGTGGTGTTCAAAGATTATACTTGTACTTGTCGTAAACAATGTCACCAACTGATTTCAAAAGAACAAAGAGAACAAGAGTTTAATAAATATGTGGCATTACAATCATATGAAGCACAACTTCTATTTATTGTAAATTGCGTAAAGGAAAGTCCAAAAAAGAGAACATACACGGTTAAAACAGAAAATGAAAGTAAGAAAAACAAACCAAGAGAGTACAGAAGAAACTATAGTATTGGCAGTATTGAAGTTTGCAGAGACATGTTTGTCAATAATTTTCAAATTTCCCCTAAGAAAATTGATATATGTTTACAAAAGAATCGCGACGGTAAATCATTGAAAGACCAAAGAGGTTATTCTAGAGGTGGTCAGAATATAACTCCAGAAGAAGATGTTGAGTTTGTTAAAAATTTGATCAATTCCTTGCCCAAATATGAGTCGCATTACAGGCGAGAGCAAAACAGTAGCTGTCAGTATTTAAAGGTAGGAATGACTATCCAGAAAATATACGAGTTATATTTAGAAAAATTTAATGAAGTGTATGGGACAACAAAAGGTCCCGTCTCATTATCTAAGCTAAAAAGTATATTTTATACATATTTTAACCTACGGTGCAAGGGTCTAAAAAAAGATACTTGTAGTAGATGTGACGCATTTAACATCAAAATTAAAACAAGTACTGGTGAAGAACAGACAAAATTGATTGAAGAGAAAATGAAACACTTAAAGCGAGCTGAGGATTTAAGAAATAATATGAATAAAGATTTAATGCAAGCAAAAACTGATGAAAATTTTGAATGTTTAACGTTTGACTTAGAAAAAACCCTCCCACTGCCCCGAATCCCAACGAGCATAATTTTTTATAAACGCCAACTCTGGCTTTATAATTGCGGCATACATCCAGGCTCCGATAACAACGGCCACTGTTATGTTTGGATTGAAGGGGAAGCTGGTAGAGGCGCCCAAGAAGTGGGATCGTGTTTGATTAAATATATAAAAACAAAACTTAATCCAAAAGTCCAAAATTTGGTTTTGTGGAGTGACTGCTGTGGGGGGCAAAACCGAAATATTAAAATCGTACTCATGTTAAAGGCAATATTAAGTTCACACCAAACATTAAAAACGATTACACTTAAGTATCTTGAATCAGGTCACACATTTTTGCCCAATGATACCGATTTTTCTAAAATAGAGGCACAGTTAAAATACCACGAAAGAATTTACACACCTGACGAATATGTCGCAGTGATAAAAAAGAGTAAGAAGAAAAATCCTCTTCAAGTGCAGAGAATGGAAAAGAAAGACTTTTTTAGTACAAAAAAAATTAAGAAAAATATAGTTAATCGGAAAGTCTTCTTGGATAAGACCAAAGCTAACTGGCTACAAACAAAAGAAATATTACTGAAAAAAGAAGAAAGGTACGTTATATTTATGAAAACTCAAAACGAAGACCAGTTTCAAGAATTGAATATAGAGAAAAAGATAAAAGGAAAATCTTTGGTAGTATCAGAAAATGATTTCACATTACTATGGCCTAACGGGAAGGAAATACCACAAGCAAAATTAGACGATTTGGCGTCAATATTTGACTATATACCTAAAGACTGCCTGGATTTCTATAAATCTTTAAGGGGTAATCCGAGTCTTCATGACGATATGGACGGGTTTGGCGGTGAACCGGACTTCGCACAGGAAGAAGAGTAAATTGGATTGATGTTTTATATAAAAAATAAACAAAATTTTAGAAAGCTAGTTGTTTTACTAATAAAATGATCCATTTTTAACGATTTGAGTGGTAATTAGCTATTTTGAATCGTTTTTGCGAAATGAAAATGAGCTTAACATAATTGAAAATAGCTTTTATCAAAAACGATCCAAACATACATTTAGCTGAATATCTCAAAAAATAAAGCTAAACTCAATAATTTATTTGTAGGATAAAAATATACATTGGCACACACAAATTTTCTTAAGAAACAATAAACGCAAGCAAGTCTATTAATGAGCAAACACAGGTTAAACTTCAATCTTCAATAACTCAAATGTAACATTTTGTGGGGTGGATCCTTTTTGCTTATCTACGTCCAAGTGAAAACTATTCATTTTTTCTCAGATGGGCCCAGTACCTAAAATCGGTAAAAAAAAAACTTTTATGCGCTAAATGTTTTTACTAAAGAGAATATTGAATTTTGTACATGGAATTTCAATTTTTTTTTTTCCTTCTTTATTTATATCAGCAAGAACAGGCGACCAACTAAACCAAAGACTCATTCAATCTCACGACTTTTAAAACACCACTTGTAGTAGCACAAAATATTTTGCCAGAGCTCGACTTTCAACCAGATCAACTCAGAGAAGCGAACCGATAAACAAACGACGATGAATATTTTTAAACGAAACGACGTAATTATTGCCAAATGTTAGAAACAACACTTGAGATAACAACATTGACATATCAAAATCGATAAAATATTATTATACGCTTTGATATTTTTTTATTCTACACAGGGAAGCTAAACAACCAACAAGAGTGTGACAGCAAACAACACACCTTTTGAAACTATACCTATTTTTTCCTACTGAAATCCTCACAGGCTTGTGGCATTGAGGAAGGACTAGGTGATTCTCATTTACTTGTACTAAGAACCACAACAGACCAACAATTATAATCTATCAGTAGAAGAGACTATGCTTAATCGTTCTAAAACAGTTTGCTTGAAAATTAAGGAACAAAAACGGTTTGTAAAGTATACCCAAGAATTAGAAACAAACTATATTATGGTTGATTTATTATATAACATTCACAAATCTGCTTCCAAGCTAGCAACTGCCATTTTGTATGCACCTTCTCTAGTTGTATTGCCTCCAATGAATCCAGTGCTGTGGCAGAAGACGCAACCCTCAACATTTGCTACTTCGCTTAGGACTTCATCCCTCACACCCCACCAATTTGGGTGCAGTGGTTTCCTAAAAGAAAATACAAAAAAAATATTGAAAATAACATTTAACACAAGACAATAATATACACTTATAGACCCTGCAGTTCAAAGAAAAAAAGATAACTGGTATCACCCAGTATTTTTAGGTACCACAATATTACATCAGTCTAAATAAAATCTGTTTTACATAAAAAAATAACTATTTTCTGCAACCAACATTTTCATGCTAATATTTTTCCGAAAATTAACAATGAGATAAAGCTGTTTTTTTTTAAAGGCCCATGAAGATAAATCTATCACATCAGATTGGTAGCAGATATAACAGGAGACCATTTTCAAACCAGGAAGGTCTAGATCAATTAATGTAACACTACAGAATATAAATAAAAGCAAAATATTCGTGTGCATGCTCACCTAGTCACAAAACTAGTAGGATTGACTGGGACTGCCTGCACCCTCCAAGAATTTGGTTTATCATTAAACAATACATATTTCACTTCATGTCCAATCTCCATTTCTTCTTCCAAATCAAATAAGTGTTCCTTCCAAGGAAATCTTTCTTTAAACTCAACAATTTGTCCTGATTTATGAACATCATATCTGCTTTCTAAGGCTTCCCTCACAAATTCCCTTGCGGGTAGCCACACAGTTATGAAATAATTGACACTATATAGAAATTCTGAACTAACAAGACCCATTGCTTTTTTAAAAACTTCATCCATGTCAATTTGTTGGTTACTATTCCATTCTGGGTTCAATCTTCCAACTCTATTACTTAAGTGAGTGCGTATTTTGTAGCGAGGTTCTTCAGATGCTATGGGCACTCCATTATCTATGGCATCTATTTCTTCAATGAAATTTTGGTAGACCTTCTTGAATATAACAGTGAGATCTGTAGGTTTGAGGGACAAACTTGATGGTACTAATTGCTGTAGGATCTTTTCTCCATAATAAGTGTAGACTAGCCCCGCAGAACTTAATCTGGAAGTAAACAAAAAGTAAATACTTATACTTCTTATGTACAACGCTGCCGCATGCCATATGAGCAATGGGCTGGAAGAGATCTGGATAGGCACATAACAAGAAATCAACAGGACCACAGCAGTCCACACAAGAGATGGTGGTCAAAAATACCTGGATTCCAAAAAAAACTGGTATTATTGATATTAATGATGAGTTCCTAAATTATGTCAGTGGCTTTGTCAGATTTATACCCAACAATAAAACATACACCATTCATAGCCAGTGAAACAGACAGTGACTGATAAAAAAAATCCTATTAGTCCTCATACAAATTAACTCAACAAATATACCTATATTATTCTATTAATCCTAATAAAATTAATCTTAATAATGAGTATTTATTTAAATTAACAAACCATTTAATATTCTGGATAAAACTTACTTGATATTAAATTTGTTACCAAGCTCAGGTCTCAAGGAGCTCAGTGTTTCATTAAACTCTCTCTGGTGATGATCATATCTCTTCTTCTGATGGTCAAAGACCGCACCAACATCCACCACTATATCACACTTGTTGAGCTTGGCTAGGTCCCGGGTACGGACAATAACTGCATCTTTATACTCCGGTAGCAGTTTGAGCATGAAGCAAGCAAGAACTTCATCACAGTGGAAAACACCATCATGAGTACCAATCTGAAAATTTCAAGGTTATGTTAAAGTTACTTCCATAATATTCAATGAAAATACAGGACAATGACTCCATCAAACATAAAATTTCCAAGCTAAAGTAAAACACACGTGCTCGAAAACGTAAATACTATTAATTGAATTATGATAATATACAACCTTCATGTTCTTCGACTGGGAGACGAAACGGTGAATTACAGGGTAACTTTGTAGACTACTAAGTCTAACGAGGGCTCTTCTAAACATTAACGCAAGTACTCATACACGTACAACGTATTTACTAAGATACCTACTACAACAAAAGCACAAAATACCTAGGTAGGAATAACAAATCCACACCACGGAACACTAATAAGCGAGGTCAGGTTCACAAGCTAAATTCAGTTTTCCGATCTGGATTCTGGAAAATTTGAATGATACAGTTCAATATTATGGAAGTATTAAATGATTATTGCTACTTTAGCTCAATCAAGCTCATGACTCATGGAGTCATGTTTAGCCAAAGCCACAGTCCACAGACCACTTAGAGATGCCACAGTCCCACAGAGTACTTTTTTAACTTTTTTATGCCAAAGCCAAACTCACAGATTATTGACGGTTATAGTCACAGACTAAGGAGAGATAGCGGCCCGTTCACGACCTTGCCGCTGTGAGCGGAAGCTAACGGCCCGTTCACGACCTTGCCGCTGTGAGCGGCAGCTAAGCGCGGGGCGGCGAGCGGTAAGATCAAAAGTATGAAAATGTTTGAAGCACGCCACGAGACGCCGCTCATAGCGAAAACGCGCGCGGTTTTATCCGAGCGAATCGCTACGGCGGCGCGCGGTGCGGTGAGCGGCAGGAACAAAAGTACAAGCGAATGAGTGCGACGCCACGAAACAGAGCGGCGTGGACAGCGGTGTAGAAGTGGACGTACTCAGAGGCGTAATTAAAAACAAAAAAATAGACAATTTTGTGGCGGTTATGGATACCGAGGCATTTATTACAGACATTTTTAATCGACTGCCTATATTGATGTCAAAACATCCCCAACAAAAATATAAAAATATCTTATAAGAAGGTTGTGGGAAGAAATTAAACAATGTTTTAATTTTTATATATCTCATATTAATTATTATATCTCTATTTAATGTTTATATCTCTCATATCAAGAATGTCTTGTTTTAAAAATGTACTGCTTTCTAAACATAGAAGGGATAATTTTGATAACGCCATGATTTTGAGCACGATTTGACTACCTAAATACGTCCACCGCGGCCGCTACAACCTGTATAATCTATGGCTACCGCTACTGAGGTACGTGGCGTGCATTTCGCACCGCTCACCGACGCCGCACCGCCCGCCGCGCCGCGCGCCGCTTAGACCGAAGTCGTGAACGGGCCGTAAGCGCGGGGCGGCGAGCGGTAAGATCAAAAGTATGAAAATGTTTGAAGCACGCCACGAGACGCCGCTCATAGCGAATTCGCGCGCGGTTTTATCCGAGCGAATCGCTACAGCGGCGCGCGGTGCGGTGAGCGGCAGGAACAAAAGTACAAGCGAATGAGTGCGACGCCACGAAACAGAGCGGCGTGGACAGCGGTGTAGAAGTGGACGTACTCAGAGGCGTAATTAAAAACAAAAAAATAGACAATTTTGTGTTGGTTATGGATACCGAGGCATTTATTACAGACATTTTTAATCGACTGCCTATATTGATGTCAAAACATCCCCAACAAAAATATAAAAATATCTTATAAGAAGGTTGTGGGAAGAAATTAAACAATGTTTTAATTTTTATATCTCTCATATTAATTATTATATCTCTATTTAATGTTTATATCTCTCATATCAAGAATGTCTTGTTTTAAAAATGTACTGCTTTCTAAACATAGAAGGGATAATTTTGATAACGCCATGATTTTGAGCACGATTTGACTACCTAAATACGTCCACCGCGGCCGCTACAACCTGTATAATCTATGGCTACCGCTACTGAGGTACGTGGCGTGCATTTCGCACCGCTCACTGACGCCGCACCGCCCGCCGCGCCGCGCGCCGCTTAGACCGAAGTCGTGAACGGGCCGTTATAGTAATAGGATAGCAATTACGGCCATAGCCATGTAAAACCACAGACAATGTGCTTGTCACTGCTAGTGCTTGTGCTAGGGAAGAGGGAGTAACGCTAATAGAATTTAGAATTTTAGAATTTAGAATTTAATTAGAATTTTAGAGTAAGTACATTACAATGTCTTTGAACGCTAACGAGACCAAAGACATTGTAATTGAACGAGACAGGGCAGTTTATCACACTTTCTCTGTGGAATCTTAATAATTAATTTTAATAAGAATAGATTTTATGTACACGTAACAGACTGTAACTTACAAAAAATATAGTTAAAAAAATATGGCTTATTACCTTTGAACATAGATGGCGGTTTGTTCAAAAGCCTTAAAAATGTAAATTGTAACATTTCATGTACAATAAAGAATAAATAATTAAGAAAAATAGTCTTATGGATTATATATTTCTTAGCCATTAAAGCATTTTAGAGCCAAGCTTATCTGAAATTCTGAAACTTATTTATTAAACTGTGGCCAAATCTAGAACTAACTTTACTATTAATCAACAGCAGCGCTTCACCGGGTCACGTAAATTTGTGGTACTTTTTACCTGTAATACTTTGTTACATATCACTTAGCTAGATGGCAGCACCAGTTGGTGGTAGCCAGTGGTAGCCAGTGGTAGCCAGTGCTAATGTGTTTTACTTTGAGTATATTTTGACTTGAATATTGTATTCACAGATTGTATTCTAGTGATCTGATATAACCGATTAAGTCTCTCTAAATCATTTGAATCACTTGAATTGTATGATAATAAACGGTTGCCGCATAAGTTCTGTATTTTTGGTTTTGTAAATTATGTACAAGTGATGCTGGGTGTTTTTATTCGATGCAAGTCTTATGTTTAATTAACTTGCAAAGTTTTAATTATTTTTAGTCAGAGAATCGTAGTAAGATTGACTTGAAATTTCCCATGACATTATTAGGTACGTATGAACATTGGATAATGAGTACAAGAATAAGAATAATTATAATTCATCGCTTTCTTTCACTTGTTCTATAAATTCTTTTACACAACAGTAAGTTTAAACACATTAAAAATAGGAATTGAATAAAGAAGTAAGAACTAAGAATACTGTGTGCTCTAAAAATTAAGCTGTGCCTCAGTGGCCCGACTGGTTTTCTGGGACCGGCGGCACGGAGACCTCACTTTCCGTCTGACACAGGTGCTTACCGGTCATGACTGTTCAGGACTGTTCAGGACGTACCTATGCTGGATAGGACGAGAGATAACACATACGTGTCATCATTGCACAGACCCAGGGGACAGCGTTCTGCGCACTTTGCAGGCCTGCCCGGCTATAAGACTCAGCAAGGTGCGAGTTGGTGACGCAAATGGGAGGCAGGCGCTTACGCTTCCGGCTGTGCTCTCATCCATGGTCCGAAGCCAGAGCGCCTGGCAAGCAGTCGTCGCATCCTGCGACGCCGTCTTGTCTGCCATGGAGTCAGCGGAAAGAGTTAGGGAGTCGAAAAGCAAGCTCCCTTTCCGCCGCAGGCACCAAGAGCGCCGCAACACAATGGCTCCATTAGTGCGCAACGACCTTACACCACCGTGAAGTCGGGCCTGTATTGTGTGCACTGTACACCTACGTCTGTAGAAGGAGTCCAGTAAAGACCGAAGACTGCCAGTTCTGCGCAGAACTTGCGTAAGCGATCCCGCGGCTCCAGCAAAAACAAGGTGATTTTCGTCAGTGCAAGTCCTACGTATCCCCACGCTCAGCGTGAATTGAAGTCATTAGAGTTTCGCCCGATAAACAATATGGCTCAAGTGATGGTAAGTCCTTAAATCGTAGTTACAGTAGGTACGTTTGTCAGTAGGTAAAGTGAGTTAGTACCCATTGTTATTCACCTACCTATTTACCTTTAAACATTTCAAACAGATATAGGTAGGTAGGTAGCCTCATAAAGTTATTTATTTAATATTAAAATAACTAAAAGCTTATTTAATTAAGATTTGCTTACCTTTAAAATTTACATATTGTAGTAGGTAAGGGTGGCAAAGTTCGGTTATTATTCGGTTTGACCGGCAAGTATTTATGTATGACCTAATTAAGTAGGTATTTAAAGATTGTTGAATACGGGTATTCCTCACAATGGTAACAAAACTAACAAATAATGGTAATATCATCAAATTAATGGCACACGTTATACCTATATCCTGACACGAGAATTTTCTGTGTTTAATATGTTTTTTTTATGTAGGAAAATTCGTTCACTGACTACCTACCTACGAAACTAAGAAGTTAGGCTTTGGAACTTGGAACTGATTTCAATTCGTTCTAACATGTGCGATTCTAAATCGTTGTTACCTCTTTGCAAGAAATGCATAGAAAGAGCATTATTTTAACATAATATTAAACAATATCTATCCTTCTGTTTGTAAGCTAAGATATACTTAGATATACCTACTCCATCATTTATCCAAACCGACTCTATACCTGATGTACTATTTCCCCCTTATGGATAGAAATGTCTATGTCGTACGTATGTCGTGTCGATCAATGGCAATATATTATATTTATGCCCCCCTAGCCAAGTGACATTTCTACAAGCGATAACGATGGTAGAAATCGCTTAAATGACATTAAATGTATGGAAATGACATTTGTTTTCGATATGTCACGTGACTTAGACTTGTCATTTTCATACATTTAGTGTCATTTAGATTTCTACCGTCGTTAACGCTTATAGAATGTCACTTGGCTAGGGGGGCTGCCCCCCTAGTCAAGTGGTTGTAAAGGTCTTCGCGTGTGTGGTGGGACTCGCTGGGCAGTTCAATAAGAGATAAACTTTTTTTTATAAAATTTAGAAAATCATTGAAAATATCAGATAGATCATAAGAGTTTAATACGAAGCTAAATCGTTACTATGAAATTCAATTGTCCTTAAAAGGTGTTTAATATCAAAACAATGATAAGAACGGTTGACTTACGACATTAGATAATAATAAATAACAGTAGCTTCTGTAGGTATGTCTACTTTCACACTTCATAATTGTATATAATCATCCATTTTATGTACCACATGTCACTGAGAATTTATGGTACGAATGATAGGTAATGCGTTATTTTTAACCGACTTCAAAAAAAGAGGATGCTCTCACTTCGACTGTATGGAAGGCATTCTTGTTCGTATGTTTGTTATTCAATATCGAGTCGATTTCAGACAAAAATTCTTGTCATTGTTAGGCGGTATAACTCGGCGGTGGTCCCATATTTTTTCGAAAACATTAATTTTATGGCTTGGTTTTTCAAATCAAATCAAAGAAATTACGTGCTTTGTGAAATTGAAGCCGTTTTTTTCATTTACGTATAATAATTGTAGTTGCGCACCGCGATGTATCAGAAAACTTCAATTTTCGGGATAAAGCCTATGTTTTAATAAGCGTCAGATATCTCCGTACCAAATTTTATCAAATTTGCTCCAGCCGTTTACGCGTGAAGAGGTAACAAAGATACACACATACACTCACAAACACTTTCGCCTTTATAATGTTACTGTGATAAAAAAACTAAATATAATCCTACTAATATAAATGTGAAAGTGTGGATGTTTGTTACTCAATCACGCAAAAACGGTTGAACGGATTTGGATGAAATTTGGCATGCATGTAGCCTTTAACATGGAAATGAACATAGGCTACCTTTTATCTCGATTCCTTAAGTAGTTCCCGAGGGAAAATTGAAAATTGTTTCCCAGCTAAGCCGTGGGCAGACAGCTTTGAAATTTGGTATTTTTCTCTATTACAGGGCGTTATTTTTTAGTTTTTTTTTTTTTTTCATAAAAACGACGCCCGCACTAAGGAATTTAATCCTTGTGTCGCGGGGGTTTCACAAACATTTAATTTACATGCACAAAGAACACCCAGACTTGGAACAAGCATTTGTGAATCACACAAATACTTGTCCCATGCGGGGATCGAACCCGCAGCACGTCGCGCACAGTGGTAATTAGCGTGGTGACCTATACCACTCGGCTATCCGTGCAGTCAAAGTTATAACACGGGTGAAAATTATATTCATTGCTTTCACATTTTTCATTTTTTTTTTACTCAATTCTTAAGTCCACGCAGATGAAGTCGCAGGCTAGAAGCTAGTAATTTATGAAAATTCTATGAATCTGTATCGTGGGAGGTTCTAAAAAACCCAGCTGTGACCCGCGATTTCACCCGCGTAATTTGTCCCCATTCCCGTAAACATTTATTTAAACGAGGATCATCAAAATCAAGCGACCCGTTCTCGAGTTATATGTGTTGTTACTCTTGTAACACACTCTACTTTATTGAATTTGTTTTTTAAATCGGAGAGAATCGAACGTCGAGGCTTTTAATAAACAATTAATTGCAAATCAGACAAAATATGATTGTCCGATGCGGGGATTGAACTCGCATCACGTGGCGATGTACTAATTCGTGCCCTCGGCTTCACGTGAAATTTTGATTCTGGATGTATTACTACTTTCCGTGTAACAGAATTAGGCCAGTCAAAAATTTTACAAAGGCAGTGTCGTGATGAGTACCAACTTCATAGAAACGAGGTTCTCAATTTGATAATCGTGTGAAATATAAAATTATCGAATATATAATACCGGTATATAAATGTCCCTCAAAGTTGCAAAGGCCTCTTCTCATGTAGAGAAGAAACGAGCATTGATCTCACAGCGGGTGGGGCGATTTTAGAATAATTTTTTTTTGGAATCCAGGTTTCCACACGATGTTTTCCTTCACTGATTGTCAATGATGTCTTAAAATAATTAAGGAAGTATATATAACTTTGAAAAACTCAGAGTGATACTTGCCTTAGTGGGTTTGAACGTGCAGCTTTGAGCACGAAAATCCGGTCATTGAACCGCTAGGTCACTACGAAATTTATCAAATATAATACCCGGATAAAAAGATCATCCAGTTCTGGCATGTGTCCGACTGTTTGTCGAGCGGGAATCGAAACCACAGCGTTATTTAGTATTGCGCGAATGCTACTAGTATAATAATAATGAATGAGGAGGTTGTGGCTAAGTGTACGGTTTTTTACCGATATTAAAAAAACCGTACGGGCCTCTTGGTCTAGTGGTTAGTGACCATGACTGTTAAGCCGGAGGTCGTGGGTTTGATTTCCACTCAGAACAAATGTTTGTGTGATGAGCACGATCATTTGTTCTATGTCTGGGTGTAATTTATCTTTAATATGTATGTAAGTATGTTTACCGGTTGTCTGGTTGCCATGGTACAGGCTCTGCTTAGTTTGGGATCAGATGGCTGTGTGTGAATTGTCCCAATTATATATTAAAAGATTAAGCCGCGCTTGGCGCGGATGGTTCGTGGATGGTGAACATTTGTGAAAATACCGAGATACGTGCCTCGGAAAGTACGTTAAGCCGTTGGCCCTGCCTGTTAAATGTTAATCTTTGACAGTCGTTAAGTCATTACAATTCTGACAACCTTAGATGATCGTTCCTTGTAAAATACAGAAGGGTTGACGTGAAGCCAGCCCCAACAGCTTGGCTAGGCAACAGGAAGTGTCTGATACTGCTCTGAATACAGCTTGTGGGTAGTTGGAGTTTTAGAGTTAAATTCAGTAGTAGTTTAGTTGAGTCCCCAAAAGTTAAAACTACTATTTACAATTTTTGACTTGTAATGTATGTGAAACGGGGCTAACGCTTCACGTGCTAAGCTTCGAGGCACGGCAGGGTTATTACAAATAGTCACCCATCTACGGGCCAACCGCGGCGAGCGCGCGGCGGCGTTACCGAGCGCGGCTTTATTTATTTATTATATTTTGTCTTTACCTCACTGCCGTAAAGAACGATGAGATCGTAGACAGTTTTATTTAACTAATTTTGTTAAACGTATTAAATCTTATTGGTATCTCAAAGAACTGAATCGCAGAATTATAACCTTATCGACATGTACTGCGTTAGGGTAAGCCCTTAAAGTTAACGAATTTCACTATCTTTATTGTTATTCATAGGCCCTTGACAGAGACCTCTCCTAAGTTGCGCCATAACGTCAACTTGGCATCGGATAACGCGCCAGCACCGTTTGTTTGAAATCCCTAAAACCCATCAAATGCGAGTCGACTCACACACAAAGCATTCCGTACTACCAAAACACAAAAGCTACAACACCATACACACATGGTATGTAATAAAAGGATGTATGGTATGTAAGTTTGTTTATGACAAATCTTGCAAGTTAAATTAGGCTTACTTTATGACAACCGTTTGTGATAACATTTTGCATACATATAGGCAAATGGCAGGGATATGATTTTAACCTATATTAGTTCAGGATTATGCAATATGTTGGTATTCTATTCTATGTATTTGTTGTTATAAAGGGAATCGAAATACGCACTGAAATTTCAAACCACTACAAACGTTAAGAATCAGACTTTCAGTAAAGTAACAATAAACATATATTCATTAGTAAGAATATACAACCTCATTTCCACTCAATACTAAAACTGAAAAGAATTTATTCAGAATCAGTAACTGAATCGATTGCAATAATTTTATCGAAACTTGCCGTGTATACGCGTTTGTTGTTATGCTTTTTTGCAAACAACGAGGCGAGACAACGAGTATGTAACTTGTGTGTTTTGACATATGTAGTTACAGTTTTGAAATTCTGAATAAGCTGCACATTAAAAAAATCGATACGTACGAGTAGTATGTATATCGGTTTGAATTTGATATAATATTTTATAGTGAATACAATGTAGTGCAGTAGAGTTGTAATTATGTTGAAGTAGAGTCGACCTTACAAAAAAAAGTGATGGGTATAGTTGCCGGCAAGTAACTTGGCAATGTTTTGGAGTAGTGAGAGCGTATACTATTCTCATATTCTATGTGCAACAAAAGCACAGTTTTATTGCTCGAACGTATCACTGCTAGTAATCTTAAAAAAAAAATATTTTTGTTAAACATTTATGTACATTAGAATTAGAACGTCAAAATATGAGATGAACTCGTAACGACTCTTGCCATGTTACGTGCCGCGCGCGGGTACTATACTAAAGAACCAAATTTTCTTACAGTTACTAAGAAGGGAATGTTTGCCAAGTGCTTTTTTATCTTTAAGCAATAGGAACTTTTTCTATTACAGGTCTGCTATTCGAAACGAATTAAATATTGAAGACGAAGAACTATAAATATGTAATTATTAATTAACTCAAATGGTGGCCATACCATAAGCAATAAAAAGTATAAGAATTACGTAGGTATATACTACCGAAAAATAAACATAGCTAGGTTTTTTTTAATACAGTTGGGAACTGGAAACCCAGTGTTATTCTCACGATTTAGAAGAATCTAAGAACACCTCTAAAACCAAAATCCATCAAGCAGGTAGGCTGCAAAGCTTGTCAAAGATATATAAAAATAAAAAGACAAAAATGCTAGAAAAGGATGCCCTTTGAAAACGCAGGCCTTACGAATAAATTGTAATTCACATGCGCGATTTCAAACCAAAACCAATATGGGTGTTACAACATTTGTAGAAATTCTACCAGCTGTGTAAATAAATAGACCAGGGCCGAAGCCTTCAAAATTTGTAAAAAGTGAAAAAAAATTACAGTAGGATGAAACCAATTAGAAAAGGAAGGGAATATGATAAAAATTAAAGAAAAAATAAATTAGTTTTAAGGGTAAAAAATGGTTTATCTTGATTTCCAGCAAAACTACAAGTCCTATGGAAAAAAGTCAAATGGCAAAGTTGTAGGTAATAAAAAGATCTACAACTTTTGTATTTACATTTTTTTCACATAACCTCAAAATGTATGTGAAAAATCCAAAAAACCAAGTTTTTGGTTTTTTATTTTTATCTTTTTCAAAAATATTTTTTTTTTCACGAAATTTGGTGAAAACTTACCTTTTTATGTCCCAAATACGCTGTAATTTATTTGATTAAAAATATTTATTTTTTCACCTTATTTTGAATTAATATAAAAAAAACACCCTAATTTTCAATCGAAAATTCACCCGTCAAAATATCAGCTTTTTTCAAAAAGTATGGGGGTTTTTTGTTCGTTGAAATCTCTACTTTCTGATGGTGTAAAAAAAAAATACATTACTATAGTAAATGTTCTCAGAAAATGCATAATCACTATGTACAATTTCATCAAAAAAATGACATTGCTTAATTTTTTTTTCAGTTTAAAGTTTATTTATTAAATTCGAATTACATTCATGTCATAGGTAATCTCACAAAATGATTCAGTTGAAATTCTGGATGAAGAACCAATGCAGACTGGAAAAAATTGAAGCAATGACATTTTTTTGATGAAATTGTACATAGTGATTATGCATTTTCTGAGAACATTTACTATAGTAATGTATATTTTTTTTACACCATCAGAAAGTAGAGATTTCAACGAACAAAAAAACCCCATACTTTTTGAAAAAAGCTGATATTTTGACGGGTGAATTTTCGATTGAAAATTAGGGTGTTTTTTTTATATTAATTCAAAATAAGGTGAAAAAATAAATATTTTTAATCAAATAAATTACAGCGTATTTGGGACATAAAAAGGTAAGTTTTCACCAAATTTCGTGAAAAAAAAAAAATTTTTGAAAAAGATAAAAATAAAAAACCAAAAACTTGGTTTTTTGGATTTTTCACATACATTTTGAGGTTATGTGAAAAAAGTGTAAATACAAAAGTTGTAGATCTTTTTATTACCTACAACTTTGCCATTTGACTTTTTTCCATAGGACTTGTAGTTTTGCTGGAAATCAACATAAACCATTTTTTACCCTTAAACCCCCCCCTCCCCCCCTTCCCGAACTCGGATCGACCGTAATTTATTTTTTCTTTAATTTTTATCATATTTCCTTCCTTTTCTAATTGGTTTCATCCTACTGTAATTTTTTTTCACTTTTTACAAATTTTGAAGGCTTCGGCCCTGGTCTATCTCGCTTAATAAGTTTTACAATTTCGCTATGTGTATAAATATTTATGCTCGTGACTGTACTGAACTAAAGGTAAGTTTTTGGAAAAGGTGAGTGTCTACTCACCAAAATAGAGTCACTCTACCTAACCTATCTTATGTTGGGTCAGGTAGAGTGAAAACTTCTCAATATTCTCAAGTTATAAGTTGCATACATTAGTTTTAAGTTCTATCCACTAAAGTTCCAATATCTCTGCCCTCGGAATACCCTCTTTATTAATTAATCTTTTGTTTACAATCGATAGGTTAAGAAGTCAGCCATTTTTTACACCAACAGATCATATTATGACGGTCATTATTCTCGTGATCAATAAACTGAATGCGCTAATTGATAAAAGTAAAATAAAAACACCAATCGCTTTATCCATTGACCGATGCGAAAGTAGGTAACTCATATAAAACACTTAAATGTGATATTATTGCAAAACGATAACCATTAAATGAAATTTTAGATATTGAATATTTAATTATTATTTGTTAAATAGTGTTTTAACAAGGTTGTCATTGATGATGCATCGGTTCCCCGAACTTTACGTGTGGACATGTACCATTATCCTACATGGCCAAAGCACGAGCTCGATACTTTTTATGAATTGACTGTATTCGTATACCAGTTTCGGTTGCTGACGGTACCGCTAGCATGTTAGGCCGAGCTTTTTTGAAGACGTAAAGTGTATAGGGCGCGAGTCGCGGAGTCGCGGAGTCCAGATAGCAGTCGGGCGCGAGGCCTCAGTCTCGCGCGAGTCACCGCCCGGGCCGGTCACGTAATGCCGCTCCACGAACTCGGCCGAGTGCGCACCCGAACACGCTCACGATAAATCGCAGCCGGTAATTTACCAACATGTGATCGCCAAACAAAATACCATAGAGTAATAACCTCAAAGTAACGCCGAAAACTCTTCGCCGCTTTCACTCTTTGAGGTTAGGATTTTTCCGGTTAACGTTTTTCCGAACAACTTTGCGCGTTCGAAAACCTTAGTTTCGCGATTTGGCAGCCGGTTCGGCGTTTTGCAATTGCATAACAATGCAGCGAAGGCCGGGCCGCGTGGAAAAGTTGATTTTATCATTTCGCACAGGTGAAAATTAGTGCTTAGTGGCTAGGTGGTCTGTTTCCACGCGGCGTGAGTACGTGATCTCTGATTTGGGACGATTTCAGTGTAACGACTCGAGCTGCTGGCCTGTTACGAAACGCTCGGGGCGAACAATTTGTTGCCGAAAAAAAAACTTTTTTCGTTCCATCTGACGACAGTTATCTGCTAATTGCTTGACAAAATCTCTTTTGGCACAGAGGCGCACTGTAAGTTTGCGCCTCCACACTCGCCGGCCACGGCGCACCAATTATTTGAGTAAACATTTGCAGTCTTACACGTTTTATCACGTACTTTATCGATTCTTTTAATTTCTTATTGACAGTGTGGGTTATTTCTATTTTGATATTTGTCTCGCGTGACGTTACTGGTGTTTTTACTACTCTATGATATTTTGGTGGCGAAATTTGAAAAGTGTATTTTCAAGTGGTTTACGTGCTAGCTAATAATGTGCGTGATTTTCAGTTAGCGGAGTAACGTCGGAGGGAAATATTACTAGTATCGATTACCTTCCCTGTGTGATGTCTATTTGCACTAATAATACGAGTGTTGAGTTATTCGAGTTAGAGTTACAATAACCACAAGTGAACCCGATCTGTTCGGAGACTGTACGAAAGTGACACGCCGTTGGGAAACTTACGCGGTTTTGAAAAACATCCATTTGTGTGAACGTATTTCGAAAGTGTGACTTCGGTTTCAGGAAAAAAAGTGTAACAGTTCATTGGTTTAAATAATTTGAATGTGCGACAACTGTTCTCGGCAGTGTATAAGATTTGAACAGGTGAGTGGGTCTCTAAACCTCATAATTACTGTAGAGACTGTTCGGGACTTTTAATTTGATGGTATTCCGTTGGCACGAATAACTACAATTTATGCTTTTACGTAGCTTTTGTAGTTTCGTGAATGATTTAAATTTAGTAGGCTCATCGACATAAGTGAGTCGTAAAAATTTAGTCGCTTTAACAGAAAAAGAGTGAGAGTGAATTTTAAGAGTGAGTGCATCCGTCATCGCACTTAGTAATATCAATGTGTCGGTATTTATAGTTGGTGTAGCCTACAATCTATTTAGGTAGATGTATATGTCTATGGTACTAGGTAGACGTTAATTTAGAAATAGTTTACTACTAGACACTGCAGATCAAAGCCAAGTGCCAGCGCCCAGCATTCATATTGTAGGTCTCGTGACTATCTTCACGACATAGGTATTCACTAGCTTCTTAAGAAGGTAGGACTCTATTAGTTTTTTGAAGATAAGTTAGTAAGTAACATTATTAAAAAAACGTTATTTATTTATTTATATAGGTACTTTTTTGTAAATATGAATTCAAAGAAGCGTCCTCATTGCGTAAATTTTCTAACACATAAAGCACACTAATCACCGGTGTGAAGAAAAAAAATTTACAAAATTAAATCTTTTATAACAAATAAAATTAAAAATAATATTGTAATAAAATGTACAACGTATTACACGGCATTTCGGATATTTTATAAGGTCCCTTAAAAACACAAATTTTAATGTAGAGTTACTATCAAAACACGTGTAAACAGAATTTATGTGCACTATGTCCATTGACATAAACATTTAAATTTCAATCATATCGCTTTCCAGGTGATAGATATGTATAACTTGAAACGATTACCAATTCAAGGTCTGTTTTGTGAACAGTATAACATTTAAATTAAATTAATTTATCATCAAAATCCATCATTTTTCTTTCTCAAAGGAAGTTAGTCAAGTTTTTGTAAAGTTTTTGTTTTCGAAAATTTTCCCGTAGGTATTTGTCAGTTTAAGACAATTATGAAATCTGAAACTCGGAATCACTGAATGAACAAATTTGTCTTTTTGAAATGTTGCCTTGATCAGAAATCGAACTAGGAAGAAATCGAGTCCAAGGCGTGAACACGAGCAGGATTTTGGTCAAGCACATTCGATGATATTAATTGTAAGGAACCAATTACATTGTATTGTAGGCGTTGGGCCAACAACCTGTCCTAACAGGTGTTGCCAGAGTTCAATGCTTGCGGTGCAGCTACCATTGTAAGTATTGTGACCCATAAATTCATACGTTATCGCTTCAGGGTTACCAACACATTTTTTTCGGCGAGCATCGACCTAAAACGATTATGGAGGTCAAAGGTTTAGCTAAGTTTTTCAATGTCATAACATTCCTTACCAATAAGACTTTTCAGTGCTGAATCATGTTCTCAGAACTTTGCAAAGCAGAGTTAATAAACATATTTTTTAACGGTAAAGCATTATCAAGAATTCAAGACCCACAATCTTTTAGCGTAAGAAAATACTTTCGTACTGAATGTAAGATTATTTTGTAAATTAGGTAAATAGTGTTTACACCTAAATTAATTTTTAACGTATTTTAATGTGTACCTACACCAAAAGTTTAGATTATGATTTGATCTGATTCATTTCGTCGAGATAAAATTTTCTAACCACTTAAAAATGCATATTATGCCATATTTTTCTCTAAGCGTATATTTTATTAGTCACCTCCTAATGTTTACGTAGGTATTTTTGCTAAATGCTAAACGAGGTTGCAAATAACTATTATTAGAGTTGTTTAAAGACTAACGATGTGCGAAATATCGTGGGTTTACGATAAGATAGTGATGCAGTTATCACACCTTCCGGGATCTAGAAAAAAAAAGTTGTAGATTGTAGATTTTGTAAGAACCGTTAACAGATAGACTCTTAATAGATTAGAAGGTTTAGAACGAAAATTCATTAGTTCATTAATAGTGATAAATATCCCTTATTCACTAAGTTCGAACAAAACGTAACGTTGCATGACGCAAACAATAGTTCAACTACCCCGGGTAGTCACCGAGTAGTGTTAGTATATATGGTTTAGGCCATATACCAGATCTTTTACTTAAAAGTTTAGTAAGTCGAAAGAGATAACACCTCTCTTAACCCGACACGTAATAGCACGTTAACTGCTTGGACTTCGTGAATAAGGACCCAGGTACACTCTTCGCTTAAAATAAGAATAAGAAATGTGGACAACAAACACATATTATATTGCTCCAATTCCAAAGTAAGTAGCTACAGCACTTGTGTTATGGAATCAGAGACAACGAAGGTACTACAAACACCCAGACCCGAGACAATATATAAAAGTGTTTTTCTACATTGACTCGTCCGGAAATCGAACCCGGGACCTCGGAGCTGGTGATACCTTGAAAACCGGTGTGTACGCCACTAGACCACGGAGGTCGTCAAAAATGCATGGATGTATAATGAACTGAGTAAACAATAAGCCCTCTCGACTTTGTCGACATATATGTAACTTATTATAGCCTAGATTTATTTAACACTAGTTTCATAAAAATACATCCAGTAGTTTTGCGTGAAAGCATAGAACTTCTTGTTTTAAATAAGAGTAATTTTTGATCCTCAATCGAAAATATATGATAGAAAACTTCGCCAAGAAAACAGATGAAAATTACAATACGAGGAGCACTACTTCGTTTACATACAGTTTGGAGGCTATTTATTTTAATACTTCAGTAATAAAAATGACAGATTATGTAAACGCTGGTCGCATGCATTGCGAGTACATTCAGTTTCGACGAGACAAAACAGCGTCTGCAAAACAATGACCTCGCTTAAAATTTTCTTCAGTACTAAAAATAATTTGGCCATGATGAGTTTTGTCATACGTTTAAATTCCCTCAAGATTTCTCGTTTCGCTAGCCTAGGAAAACTGCTGAAATTCATTACCATAATATAGGTTCTCCGTTTTCTGTTCTAGGTCAGAAATTTTGAGTTAAAATTCTGTCTCAAATATTATTTGGGCACTTAATCTGTATATGTATTTGCATTTTTTTTTGCATAGAACATGCCTTGATTTGATGCATACAAGATACAGAAAATCTATGCAGGTTGCAAAGCAAGGCCCACTGCGGAGGACCTGAAGCATTGATTAATTGAATTGAAAGGGAAAAATATTCGTGTGACGCATCATATTTGTTCTTAGTCTGCGTCTTTCTTATGTATGTGATTTCGAAGATTTAAATATTTCTGAAATGTCTCGTAATTCAGTGTATTACGACTTATGTTCGGTACGCTGGACCGTTTTTTCACAAAATAGCGCAGACGGAATAGGTTCGCTATCTTTTCACGCCTACCGGTGCAACACTGATTTGATTATGATAAAATGGGGAAAGTATACAATGTACGATAGTGGCTTGATAAGTGTTATCTTTTGCCCCGTTTTGTTGTATCTATACCGAAAATGTGGCAGTTATACAGATTGATTGATTACATTTAAACTGTGTTGTAAGATGCGATGGATAATTTATAGGATTTACAGAATTTGGACGAGTGAGATTTTTTTACCTTAAGTAATAGTAGATAATAAACTTAAACATTAACTGTAGCAGTAAATGTATGGATGTTGAACAGAATAAGTTAATATCTGAGCTCTATTAATAAGAAAAATGTTATGGCAGTTGAAGTCATTTTGCCCTAGTGCTAGATCTGTCTTATTAAATAAATTGTGTATGTACCACGCTTGTAGCGGTTTAAAAGATCGGCAGATGTTAGCAAAAATTCTTAACAACCGGAAACGGAAGCTTACAAAACCTGCAACGGAACTCAAATGAGTGAGTTCTTCAAGTTTAAATGCATAAACCATAAATAACAACTTTAACAATTCTTAACTTCATAGTTTAAATAAAAAAACAAACAAGCATGTCAACCATTCACATATTTTTCTTTCAGCTGTCAAAGCCATACATTTGCATATGGTTAACGTCAAAATGCGCAATTTTATTGACCCTCAAGAAGCATGGCCAAATAGCTAAGAGATTAGATTCACTCGTTATAGAACGAATGATAAATACGACACGGATTCTTTAAGAGGTATATATACTTGTCTTCTAGTGTGAGAACCGTAACCCTATTAATACACCATTCGGTTATTTTAACAAACAAACAGACAGTTCTAAAATCAATAACGTTAGACGAAAAGTCAATTAACCTTAATTTCAAGATGGGAGCTAAAATGGCGCTTAATGACGTTCGTTTGAAATGGAATGCATTTGAATTTTAAAATAAAAAAGCAAAGGTAATAATTTTTTTTTTATTTTATTAAATATAAAATATTAAAGTATATGGTTTATAAATAGAAGAAAAAGAAAAGCTTTATATATTTAGACTTATATTTCGAAGAATCAGCAATCCTTTTTTTTTATTACAAAAAATAAACATTGCTTCGCCCAGTACAAGAAGTCATATTGAAAACCGGTAAACCGTTTCATTCCGAAAGTGTAGAAGAGACCGTCTCTAAAAATAGTAAAATGTCTTCCTAGTTCATGGATGTCATTAGCAAAACACGTCACAAATTCTCATTCATGTAAAAAGGTTTATTTAGGTACTCCAGAAGAATGTTTTTCATAAAAACGCTATCATTTTTAAAACTGGATACCCACCTTATGCTTAGAAACTTGTCGTATTGTGTTAGAAGACAGTTTACCAACAATCTATTAAAATGGGAAAAATGTGCGGATTTACCCTACGTTAGATTGATTAATTAATGAAAATGTTAATTGCAGCCAATAAATAGCTAAGTTTAACCAATTGATATGTTATGTATACGTACGCGAGATTGGTTAGTAATAGCTGAGATTATTAGCGTAACTAGGTGCGACTGGAGGTATTTTATTGACACAATTTTATATGAAGTATGTTTTCTCACACACTTAAATCCTTTTAGAGAAATGATTGAACATTTTTTTTTAAGCTGTAATAGTTAAATGTACATATGCACATTTACTGTTAAAATTTAAAAAAAATTTTAGCTAATAAATCTCAAATTGCCGATACACAATGACATGACGTGGTGATCGATGCTCATTCCTTCTTTTAATGAGAATACGCATGTGCCCAACAGTGTCACCTAAAGAACTTAATTTATTATAAATATTATACTCATTTTATAATTATGATTTATAATGTTTTCTCACACATTAAAATCCCTTTAAACGTATTCGTTTAGTAGATCCTGGAATAGAAATAAATAAATAGATCAATTTGCACAGCATAACCACCCTAGGCATAGTCAAAAAGTATAGTACAGTAGGTAATTAAATAAGGTTAAATAGTTACGTGGCAAAATTCAAGTTAATGAGTTCATTCATATTTAAATTACTTAAATAAAACTTTTAAACAGCTGTCACCGAAATGGCTCAAGGCTGTAGATATATTTAATATCAATGCAAACATTGTTTGTCTTGCTCATAACGTCAATTTGCTATAGTTGACGTTGCACGTACATTTTCAATTAATTTAAACAATTATTAAGAAGTTAAATCTTGCCTCATAATGGCAATGGGCCATTTTTTTTTACTCTTAAACGTTGTAAAATTTATTTAAATTTAGAGCATAAATAATTTTATTGATTTCTAATAAAATTAAAACACCGTAATGGAAACATGTCAATAAATATAATTATTATTGCCAGTTTATAAATGTCCCACAGCTGGGCATAAGCCTTTTTCTATAGAGAAGGAATGAGCATTGACCACGCTTGCTCTGTGCGGGTTGGCAATTCTGGAATCCAGGTTTCCTCACAATGTTTTCCTTCACCGTTTATCAATGATGTTTTTGAATAATTAAGAAAGTACATAAAACTTTGAATACTTGCCTGCGTCCGAACCTGCAACCATGTGCATACAAATCCGGTCATTGAACTGCTGGGCTACCACGACATTGGTAATAAATATTACCAACACATAATATATAATATGATGTCTCTCTCAGTTTGGTATATTTTTTACTTTGATGTTTTTTAACTTCTAAATCCAGTTTAGCGCAGTGGCATTTTAGCTACCAAAAGCTGTAGAATGCGCTTGAACATCCGAAATACGATATAAAAACGTAGGAAAGTTACACAAACTACTGTTATAATCTAAATAACCGGCTGATGAAGAGCCCTGATTAAAAGGTATAATTTATGTTTCTTTTTAGTAAAAATTTTCTAAACAGGCGCGTGCCACAAAACTTTTAAATCGAATTTCAATCAATTGCATACAAATGCGTACTGTGAACCAAATTTTACGGTTATTGCATTTATATGATTTTCATATTTTAGTCGTATAGTTAGTGATATAGCGAGTGACTTTGTAAGTTAAGTATGCATAGAACCTATAGAACATAAGTTAATTTTACAACTCTGAAAATTTTGATAAAAATTACTAAAGAAACAAAGCTATATAAGTTCAAAATGGACGCATGAATGGTCAAAATTTACGTATATAGATCAGACATTTTTAATACATGCGTGTTAAAAGCGAAATAAACTTATTTTTATTATGTTTTCATAAAGAAATGTAGTTCAATGTATTCATGAATAATTTGATTTAATGATTTGTATTTTATCTTGTACTTCGATAAACACAGTTATAATGAGAGATTTGAACCGATAGCGGCTGATAGTCACTAATGGTTGCTTATCTTTTGATTAAGGAAATAGTTTCTGCACTATACTATTACCTGTGCTATTAAGATGAATTAATAAGACTTTACACTTACATATAACACAACTTTATAATATCTATATATATAAAACTCTTCCGTTACTGACTGACTGACTGACAGACAACGCACAGCCGAAACTACTGATCGTAAAGAGCTGAAATTTGGCATGTGTGTTTGTTGGGAGGAGCAGGCTACCACTAAGAGAGCATTTTTTGAAATTCCCCCCCAAAGGGGAGAAAAGGGTGGTAAATTGAAAATGTTTATTTCTCAATGGATTCCACGCGGACGAAGTCGCGAGCAAAAGCTAGTAAAACATAAAACTCTGTTCTTATTTCTTCGATTTGTACTTACTTACTTTTAAATTCTGAATTCGGGAAAACCAAAAAAAAACATAGACCACAAAAAAGAAAGAAAAAGTTTGAATTAAGAAGAAATTTCAAAATGTACATTTACATGTACCTATTTGTGACAATAAAATTTAAATATTACAAATAAAATTACAGGCAGCCTGGCGAAATTGAGGGTTCGATATATTATTATGTGTCCATTGAATTCATATTTAAGTTTGGAAGCCATTTTATTAAGTGCAGTGAAGTAAACTTTTGATGCGATCCGTCGATAAGCCAAAACATTTTGTAAATTCAGTTTCGGTTTTCGCGGTCGGTTGCCTTTAGGCGAATACATAATTGAGAAATTTATTGTTTTAAAATTTATGAAATTAAAAGTACGAATGCTAGGATATGTTAAGACTTTTGTTCAGTTTGAGTCTTTACTTGTTTTATTTATTGGTTGGTAAGATATATTTATTAAACTCTAGTTTATAATATCTCAAGTCACATGCCTGATTTTCTTTGAAATAATTTCAACTCGCGTCCTTAAAATCCTTAGCGATAATTATTAAGGCGCCTCAACAAATCTCCTTAGCTCACACTAAATACATGCGTAAGTCATTAAATGAATGAAAAAAGTCGCAGTCCAAATATTTTAAAAAGTCGAGCAGTAAGTTGCTGGACCGGCTTCTTGCAACGTGTGTTCCGGTTTGTGTTTCGCGTAATTCTCGTCACAAGTTGACCCCTAAAATGAGATCTCGTTACTGGAGGCTGACATTTTTTGATTTCAATATTACATAAGTATCGTTAAGAACGGTATCTTGCCGCCATGATTAAATGAAAAAAATTTGAATGGTAATCGATTTTCAAATAGTCACTGAGCTACAATTTTTTTGTTGTATTAAAAATAAATCGAACTAAACTTAAATGGAATGTAGTGTTGTGAAATTAAATTAATTTACAATTAATGTTTAGTCGATTTTTTGTGTTTGTTTTGCAAGCAAGACATTTTCGTACACAAGGTTACTTACAACACCGCTCTCAATCGGCCACTAGTGTTTTAACTAGTGACAACAGATCACAGTGGCGCGTATTTATAACTGGCTGTAAATAGTGCGTCTGATTGCTCCACTAATCACAATCACTTTCTATACATCATAGTATATACGAGTGCATACGCCGCCGTATCATTTGAGAGCTTCGAACTAGTATTCGTATCCATATTTATCTATTCAAAATTAAAATAAGTAGTGCACTTTATTTGATATCTTTATCAATCATTCAGATGTATATAATTTTTTGATCATTATGGTCCGCTACAAAAATCTCTTAAACTAACTTTTCCTTTTCTGTGGTAGTAATGAAAACACCCGGAATTTGGAAGGTTGATCAAATTAATCTGTTGTCAAATCAAGTGATCAAGACCATGTTTGGTTGACCAAAAGATTAACGACTAATCACAGCGCTCAATATGAGGTTTGACAGATATTAAGATTTTTTTTTCGTTGATGCCTTTCAGAATCCGGGGTTAAGTGTATCAAACGTCCGTAAAGACTGTTCGATCTCCATAGATGGTGGCGAGATAGGCTAAATGTGCGCTAAACTTACATATTGATCTATCGTGACCCGGAACAGCTTTAATTTGTACCTTCTTAACTCCTGAATACTGAAACGATACTTAACTTTAACGTTCTTAAATGTATATCTATCGCTAATTTACACCTTACAGTGACAAGGACAGCATGTAACTTAATGGCGGCTTTAAACTAAGTGTCATTTCAGTATTTGGCCCTAAGACACACACAACAGGAAAGGTAGAACTAAACTACTTTTGAGCAACCCTACCACGATACAAGTGTAAATTCAACACAAACCGCTACAAGAAATCTAAATGCCATCCACTTCAAACGAAGCGACAATTTAAATGAGCATGTTAATAAGATACTAAACACTGTAGATTTTGGTAACTTAATTATAATTTACAAGAAGGCTTACAACGATAATTACAGAGATTTACATACGAACTAAGCCAATCGTTATAATTATACTGGCAAACCGTATTTTAAGAGCGGTTACTAATACAGTAATATAGAATCTATAGATTACGTTGCGTGATTGACGCCATTATTAATTCCAATTAATGTAAATCGGTCAGATATATGAACTAATGATCCGATGTTTCAATTAAGTATATGATTAATTGTGATTGTAAATGGCACGAATTTTCTTGACGTTGTTGTTGCTTGTGGTTGAGTGTGCTAAGATAAAGTCTTGTTGAAATTGCAATGATCGGTACATGGCTTGTCTAACAAGCCATGTTGCAATGTTAACCTTCCATTCAGGGGAATGGAATTCTGACAACATCCCACCGTCTATCCTATTCTTCATGGAACCCTTTTTAATCACTTTGTTCTCCCATATCATAACCGTTTGTTATAAAGAACTATCGATGACTAAACCTCGTGATAGTTTCTTCACTATAAGCGAAGAAGCCAAATTTGCGGCACATGACAGTTTAAGTTCTAAAAATACGAGTAGGTATCTAGTTTATCTGCAATTTTATCTATTTTTATTGCACTTACAAGGCTAGACCTATTCACTGCTGGGAATAGTACCTGTGATAAGATAAAACAATTTACTTATACAACATTCCCTTATACGTAACATGGGTTAGCGTAAAGTAAATATATATTCATGTTAGGACAGGTATGCAAAGTTCCTTATCAAAGTTAAAATTTTATGTTATCAGTTCCTCAAATGATTTGAGTGATAAAGTTATTCAGTGAACACTGTTAGCATAATGACATAATTCCCTTTCAGTTGAATGATTTGATTCAGCTCGTAAATAAGTTTACGAGCCATTGAGTAGCGTGAGAATTTGATGAAAGTGGATAAAATAGTGAAACTAAAGGGAAATATTAAGATGTCTTTAAGAGGCGCCATTGTTGGTTATACGTTTTTAATATTATCGAAATTGAATAAAGAGAGACTAGAAAACCAATAGATAATCTTCTGTGGTAGTACTGGTAGTATCAGCTATGGAGAATTAATGCGGAAATCTATATGAAGACCACAAGGTTCTTAACGACTTAGCCTTTCTTTCTGATTATACTTTTAATTCATCAAAGTCTATTCAATATTCAAAACTTCATTAATAAATATTCATAGCCAACACTAAAATACAAGATAAACATCAAACGAAAGTTATACTAACTCAATCTGTTCTCGACAAACATTGGATTCCCATAAAGGAGCTGAACCGAACATTATTTATTGCTAACAGTACTAAACAGTGTCTGAACACCAAGTGAAGTTGTCTCCTGGACATGTTCCATAATCTTTGGTCCACGATTTGTCCGACAATATCTAAGTAACGGCACTGCTAAACACATGCATCTGTCCACCGATACATTGAATTGAATGGACTTTCTATGGTGCAAGCCATAGGTTATGGGAACAAGTGTAGCTAGGCGGAGACAGCTTTGTGGACATTGGTATTGAATGGGAAATTTATGGGCTTGAATGTTTTGACCCGGCACGGCAGGAGCTTGGGCCCTAGCTTAAATCAAATGATGTTTGTCTTGGACAAATGTGGACAGTTATTTCAGTGAATTGATTCCTCTATTAAGCAAATACACAATAATATACAGCTTATCTGTGAGTTAAACTAATCTTTTCCACTTTGACACTAGTTATTAAGACACTATGGATACAAATGGAGGAATTATGAAGCTTCAACCCTTTCAATCCTTCGCACGCTAGTCATTTTATATGCTTAGCAAAAAAAGTTATGTTATTAATTAGATTTGTTTTTGTTATTCTAAAGCCATGGGTAATTAAATTTTGCAGTTCATTGACTTATTAATAAGAAACATAATATGCATTAAAACAAAATTGATTTATGGAATGGTGCTACGGTTGAAATATTTGAAGCCGGAAAATATTTGTAGGAAGTATGATTTCTAGCAGAACCGGGTTTAACTTAGAGCTAGTTTTTTAGGCGTATCAATCTTAGTTTATTTTTGTTGCTATGTTATCTTTAATTTTGTATAGAATTATGTGAGGCTGTACTTAACTAAGACATGCATCGTCGAAGATGCAGAGTTTAAGCCATTTCAGATCTAAACCAGAAATGGTATCAACAGAATAAGTCAGCCCGGACTTATGTAATTTTTTGTATTAAAATTAAAAGAGGAAGCTAACGTGACGAATAATATACTGATCAATTGGAAAACCTGATGTAGGGTAGGCAAATCCTAAAAAGGCAATGTGGTTGTAGCTTTAATAGGAGACTACGAGGTATCAAGCTAAAGTTGCTGAAGCTGTTGTGCTTAATTAAGTAACAATTATCTACGAATTGTTTGCTGTCGCTAAGAATACAGGTAGATACGAAATCTGATGTTTTACAAACTATGTTCAATAAGAACGCAGTTACATTATTGCGTGACCTTGAATCGAAGAATGAGCTATAAATAAAAAATAGCATAGCATTCAATACATTTGTATTACACTAGGATGTGGTATGAAAATAGCAATAATACTCGACGAAGCTTTTTGATAAACCTATAGTGAACAGATAGAACCGGCGGACCCATTCAGAAAGGCCAGCAAACATCAAATAACTTTCGGATGTTGCAAATCTCCGGTCACCGGTCACAGATAATCGTACATTTGCTCCACGACCATTTCAAGTCATACCTATCAAATCATTCACACATTCTTACAATAGTACTAACAGAACCATTCAAATATCGAGAAAGATTCCAAATATTCAAAAGAGTACCGTTTAATTCTTCCGGAATTTTAAGTATAACATGTTTGTAGTTTGTAACAGAAAGGTTCCCGTAGCACGTAGTGGACTCAGCTCTGTTTACTCGAGATAATGAGTAAATACATAAAGTTGTGTGACAAGTGCAACTGTGTGCAGTTTGTATTAGCAGCCGGCGGACGGCGTGCGTATAGGCCATTATTCAATTGTTATGCAAGGCGACGACCTAAAATCGAATCGGACTGCAAGTGCCGTGGAGCGGGCGCGGGCCACTGCGAGCGGGCAGCGATGCGAGATTGTTTTGATTCTCATTATCATCTCCAAGCTTTTTAATATCTGTTTGATTTGATCTTCGAAAATTTCTTGATTTACCCGTTGTACCAGTAGCTCTTTACTCTTGGTTCCTGGAATAGCAATATTCACCATGAGATCTTTATTTTGATATTCCGGGAAAGGTCAAGCAACTTTTTTAGGTTTATTTTGAGGAAACTTATATGAGAAAAAGAAATTATGACTAAACTTTGCAATGTTCAATGTCTCGTGACCTATTTTCAGTATGTGACAAAGGTGACACGAACCGCTTTCACTATCGACTCACAAGATCAGCTGACCAGGCAAATGAAAGTGTGTCTTACTTTACACTTAGACAATGTGCGCATAATTCATGGATGCACTCACGATTAGTTAAAACCTTCAACGTCTTCTAAGGATGCTCTTGAGAAATTAGTAAATATTACATTGTGGACTTAGCAGATTTTCTTAAAAGGACCAGGATTAAGAATTATTTGTTTTTAAATTTTTTATTTAGACATTTTCAATTTTCGTCTTAAATATGCACTTAGTTGTGGTCCAGAACATTTGATCTAATATTGGTGTACTTTGTGTAGGTCAATTGATTTTTTTTGAAACGGTACCAGATCGAGTGAAGTGCTTTTGCTTAAAAAAAAGCAATTTTTTATTTAATATCTCAGGCAGACTACGCGCTACATAGTTTTCAAACAAACAATGCAGTTTTACAAGCTTGTCACACTTTGTAATTAACTATGTATTGTTTACGTAGGTATTTTATAAGATAAACGGTGCAATGGCCGGCTATTGATTGGGAATTTCGTAATTAAATTCGATCCTAGTGTTTAACCTTTATTCATTAGGTTGGGTTATGATTATATATCGATATTTTTTTTTACTTCTCTGTTACACTTGGCACTCTAGTAATTACATTGTACATGTTTTTGAGGTAATTTTTTTGTGAAAATTTGAAACTGTGATCTACTCTTAGTTACACGATCTCAATATTATTAACATTAACCTACTCTGAACATTAATTACGTGTAGGTAAAAGATAAATCTCGTGTTGGGAGGTCAGTATTATTTACAAAACATAACAGATATTTATTGATATTCTACTCCAATGTAAGTCACATGCAAATTTTATTAAAATACTTTTTTCGTCACTTTTATACTTAGAGTTATTGTAATAGGAGAGAAAGAGACAGCGTGTTAAGGGTGTTAGAGCGTTAAAGTGGCCTACAAACCTTTCCCTTATCTCTTAAGTCTATTACGTCATATTATTTAGATATTTCGTTGTTAATAGTATACTAGACCATATTCACATGTGACTAGAGAATGGCGGGACATTCTAAACTTGTAGATAGGGTTGCTATGTATGCTTTGTCGATAAAAATTAATGGTATTTTGCAAATGGCGACGAGAAAATTTAAACATTCAGTGTACACAGCAATAGACAAGAAGCCAGTGAGAATAATATCATAAAAAAAAATATGGTACAATATAAAAATATGTATTTTTACTAAGCACGTTTTTAATTAGTTATTTTTTTCTGCTTTGTTTTGACACAAACTCAAAAACTATTTAAAGCAGTGTTACGAATTTATCGAAAACCTTGCTCTATTAACTCAAACGGTATCTATTCACTTTTTGAGGCCAAGTATACTTTTTACGAACCATTAAGACGTGGAATTTTATGAGATTTACCAGTACCGGTTTTAAGTTTTTGCTGATTAGGCTGAAGAATAAAAATATTTTCTTTGGTTGTATTAACAGTCCCAGTTTTAGTTAGATTTGTAAAGAAGAGATAGGAGGTAGGTGTACGTGCTAGCACAGTAGTTTCTTTTTTTCCGTCATTGTGATTATATACATTCTTCATCATTTGATTGATATTACGTTCTTCAGTAAAAATGATTTATCCACTTTTTTTCGTTTTTTTTTCAATAACTTCAATGAAATAACTACTTTGTTATACTAAAATGACTACGTTTGTAGCATAAAAAAACACAAATTAATAAAATTTAATATTTAGACCAATTTTTCACCAGTTTTGTTTTTTTTTATTTTTTTTCCAAAAATACTTTTGCGTTTCCCAGCCCTAGACGTTGCGTTCGGGCAGTGGCCTGCTTGGCATACGCAGCGACCAAACTCGATCGCTTGCGTCCGCCAGACGCCCAGTCAAAAAACGCATAACATGTAACTGTTTGCTGCATTACCTTAGATAATAGGCTAACGGACGTTTTGACTAACTATATGTTATTATAATACGCGTTAAGACGTCACCTTTTGCTTTATTTAATATGTAATAATATGTCATATTTTGTTGGTTGAAATATACCTAAATAATGCTAGATTGTTTGATTGGGTTTATAAGTAAAATTTATATGTACGTGGACGCTTGTTTGCTTAGGAATTACAGTACTCAATATTTTCTTGCTCTTCATAAGTTAAAATATGGGAAATAAGCAGTTTCAAAGGTACATTATTGACCCTGTAGGGTAAGCAAATCAACTAAACGAAATTAATGAAAAAAAAATTCAAAGTATGTGCGACCCACGTACATCTGTAAAAAAAACCTAACTTATTAATCGGTCGACATTAAATATAGTTTTTTTTTAATTTATCCTTATATATACTATTATTATCAATCATTTTTAGGGTTACCCGTCTGTGTTCTGACTTAGATTATTTGGTTTTAGTTAATTAATGCAAATTAATAAATCATTCTATCTATTTTTCCATCTTGTTTGTTTGTTTTGTTGAACGCGTTAATATCAGGAAGTACGAGTCCGATTTGAAAAAAATCTTCGAGTGTTTGATAGCCCACTTATTTTACGTTTAAATTACGATATTTACGATGGTCAGTATCTAAGGCATAAAATCATATTTCGACTGTCCAGTATATTTTGCAGAATTCCCATTCACAAAAAAATATCATAGGATATAAAGTAATTTCTCTGTCATGGCAATTAAATTATTACACAAAGTAGAGCTCACATGCCAACCATATTATTATATGGTTAGCATGTAGAAATAATAAAAACATATCTAAAAAAACCTCGCATGAAAACAATAGCAGCGATCACGTGCAGATGACACCACCGTATGTTTCCAAGATTCAAATATCTAGATTAGAAGAATTGAACATTGAAAATTCAGGGTAATGTCAAGAATGAACAAATATACAATGTAAATCACGATTCAGATACATTTGTAATACGTTATAAATAATTCAACGAAAATTTCAGTTCGTATTCAAATAAATATTCCATCTTGATTTCGTAATAAAAAAGGTATATTGTAAACAAAAACGTCATATTGGGTAACACTTATGTGGTGGTCGTAAGCTCGTTGTTTACCGGAAGGTTAAGCAACGATTCACCACTTCGGGTCACAGATGGGTGACCATTTTGTGAGTGAAGTTGCGGAAGAATTGTGAGATCAGTGGTTTAATAAATATTTAATGCTTATAGTTTGTATTAAAAGCGATGTTGTTCATATAAAACAACATCTAATATTAAATTTCATTTGGTAGACTATATCTAATGCTCAAATAAAAACCGTAGATGTTTTTATAAACTACAAATTCAAATATTTAAATTTTTCAGGAATTGCGGTATGTATATGTCAATATGTTCACATATACATAGCGCAATTCTTGAAAATTCTAACTTTAACTATGATTCAATATTTTATACTATTAGTTTGAATATTTACGGGCAGGATTTGAAAGTTTCTTTTTCGATTATAGGTATGTTATGCCTGCCACGTTTAATTAAAACTAAGTTTAACTACAGTTTAAGCATTACGGGTTTGCGATTGATTGGACAGTTCCGTAATCTACACACTTGTTCTATGTTGTTCATTGCGATAAATCAGTTTGGAATGTGCTATTTTATCTTACTGTATATTTCAGACTGGACATGTAACCTGCTTCACGATTAACTAGCCGTTTCGCGGTAAATAGAGGTTTACATATATTGAGTCAGATTTTAGGAGAATTAAATAAATAGTTGGAAGAGAATTATTAGATAATATTATTATCATATTAAAAAAACCGGCTTATAATCATGGAAAACCACATTCATAGTGTAATGTGGCAGCTTAGAGACATAATAACAAAAAAAAAAGATTAGAAATGATTTAATAACAAAACTACGAATTCATTATGTCACTGAATGACTATAGATATACATCACCCAAAGATTTGTCTTGGGTGGAAATCAAACCCATGAACTCTGGTTAAACAGTCACCTAGTCATGGTCACTAACTTAATCAACAGGCCAATCAAATAATAGGGTTCTGTATGTTGATGTATGTTTTATTCTTTTTTTGATTTTCTATTTGAATGCCGTATTCTGTCTTTAAGGTCTGCGAACGCCGCGTTTTTGGTGACCGAAAATAATGTTTTTTTAACATACCGATGTAATAGTAGGGAGTATTATCTAGTCTTGCGCGACATATCAGTAACACGTGGTTTCGCGTCATTTCGCCGAGCGTAAATATAATCCTAGACATGTTAGCCGGCACAAATTATTTTTGTCCTACATATTTATATTCTAGCTCAAAACTCACTGATATATCCACAAAGTTATTCTTAACGAGACAGCTGGTGAGTTCGGTTGTGTTTGATCAAACTGATCGTAAAATAACGTTGTCTAGATAGAAATAACTTGGTATGTCGACGGCTATAAGTCAGTTTTAAGGTCTGATGAAGTATGAAGCTGAACACCTGTCGAACAGTCACTGAACGAGGTTTTTATTTTTTCGGTTTTTCAGATGAGGTTTCCATAGCGTTAGCAATCTCCTTAAAGGATGCTACAGTATCATAAAATCGTATTAGACTTTATTGACGATCATCGCGGAATACGTATCTGGGCACCGGATATTTTGTTAGTTGACGCGGAGTGATTGACTAATGACTAATAAATTAGTCAAATTGTCCGTGAGTCTAATATTTTCGCGTGTATGAATTCATTTAGGTAAATAAGAACAACAGACAGGAGAAAATATCTGACTGTAAAACTATTATAGGTATAACCAACTAGCGGACTAGCCAAAGCTTCGCGCGTGTATTAAACATAAAAAACTTCTCCTCGAATCACTCTATCTATTAAAAAAACCGCATCAAATCCGTTGCGTAGTTTTAAAGATCAAAGCATACAGGGACAGATAGCGGGAAGCGACTTTGTTTTATACTATGCAGTGATTTGTTGATAAGAAAACGATCAGCTGCTCTTGCTAAGTTGCTACCAATCTGATAACATAGATACGGTACATTGGACCACACCCAGACAATATCTATCAACCTTCTAACAACTATTTAATGGTACAAGTGACCAATAACACGTGTTGACACGGAATTCGTTTCTATTTTATAGTCGGCAGACAGTTGGGGTCGATTCGACCATGTAAACCTTTGAACTGTAGACACTTGTTGCGGCTTGTTGAGTTGGAAAGTAGAGTTATTGGGTACTGTATTAACTATATGTTGTAAAAGGCGTAAGGGTTGAGTATAATAGGTTAACACACCACTTTGCTAGTATACTGAATTTTCATCGTATTTAAACGTGCAGTCTGCACGGTTTAGGTCAACACGGCTATTTTACTCTACCAACATTTGTATAAATTCACAAATGGTGGTTATAAGGCTAGGTATTCTTGTGTAGTACGTATTTACCAATTTGAATGTTAGATGCACACGAACGAGGATTAAATGTAGATACCAACCTTAAAATTCGCAAAAATAATAATAAACATGACGTATAAAAATGCAGAGTCAGCTAATAATATGTATTAATTATATTATTCAATTTAAAATGAAATTAAGAACATTACTGAACGTTAATTGAAAGCAAATGTATCAGGCTATAAGTCAGCCATTCAACTTAACGTTTGGGCCATCGGCACGTTCTAAAAAAGAATCTTTTTTTGAAATTTGGCATTGTCTAACGTTCGGTGTAGGGTTGCCTAAAACTATTACGGAAACGAAGATTTTGATGTTAGCTAAAAAAAAATTGGCAACGGCTAAAGTATGTAATGGGTAAGTGTTTATTTACATAACATGATAGTTTTCTTTGTAAAAGTATTTTTTTTGTAACTATTTTTGGTTTTCGGTAGGACTTAAGTATAAATAGGTATTTACCGATGAAGTACTTGTGGTGTTTATTTTATCAATAAAAATATTATCTTAATATATTATAGTAAGAAGTGAGCATCAATTTAAGGCGGTAAATTAAAATGTCTAGTTTAAAAAGATATCAATATTAATGAATACCTGTGGCAACCTTATTTGCCAAAGCACGTGGCGGAAACGAGATAGATAGATCTAGACCTACATCTGCTCTCTTTTCAATGACTGACTGAAGCTTTTAAATACAAAATGTTCTCGTTCGCCACTTTCTAAACTAAATTAAAAATTATTTAGTTTATGTTTTTTACTTTGTGATTGTCAAATAGTTACTTTTTATCTTAAGTGTATTATAAACTGGCTGCGCCCCGCGGTGTTACCCGCGGATTATCAGATACTTAATGCTTTCGGGATAAAAACTAGTCTTTGTGTTAATCTAGAATGCCAGCTAACTCCTTACCAAATTTTATGAAAATATGTCTAGCTATTTGGGAGTGAAGAGGTAACAAACAAACGCACTTACAAACTCGCCTTTATAATATTAGTGTGATAAATAGTTGTTACCTCTTGACGAAAATATGACTTTACATACATTACAGACATTATATTTTGATGAAATTTGTCAGATATTTAAAAAGTAAAAAAAATCAAGGATTCTACTTAATATTATTAATGTGAAAGTGTGGATGTTTTGATGTTTGTTACTCAATCACGCAAAAACGGCTGAACGGAATTTGGATTTTTGACATGCATGTAGCCTTTAACATGAAAAAGAACATAGGTTACCTTTTATTCCGACGCCTTAAGTGGTTTCCGAGGGAAAATTGAAAATTGTTTACGAGCTATCGTATTTTGTCTATTAAAGCGCAAGCGATAACAAGGTCCACGCAATTCTGAAGTCCACGCAGACGAAGTCGTGGGCAGAAGCTAGGAGAAAACTAAAGACGCGTTATAGGCACTGTAAGGCTTTTATCAAATTAATTTGTTAATGCGATATAATACTACTGTCATTACGTGAACATAGTGCTATCTCCTTAAATAATCTAATAAAAAATATCTTTTTTATCTTAGTTTTTATTTGTTTAAACTGCCGCACTGTTGTACAGAGATTTTGCGTCGCATTGTAAGAATTGCAAAAAATAGGTGTTCAATATAAAATTGTATCAGGAAATAATTGTATTATGAATAATTGAATTCTATGATAACGGGCTGAAACTGTCTCTTTATCACTGGAACAACGATTTATGGCAAGTTTTGGAGGAGCTTTTTGCCCAGCCAGGGGAATAGCATAAGATACCCAAGAACTCTATTGGAAGAATCAGACTTGTCTTATACACAGAAATTCTGTTAATTATAAATTGACTGTATTTCATTATTGTTATATCCAACGCCGCTTAAGCCATAATATTCACACGATATTGTCCTTGAATAATAAGTTACTTGTATTTTAAAACAACTAAGAAAATACTAAATGGAATTAAATAACCTTTTATACATTTAACGACTTTCAGTAAATTCGTTTATACGGTTTTTAGAGCATCGTTCAGAATTATGATAATTGTAAATGTTTTTCAAAATTTAAAATCAAGATAAAAAAATATAATCACACCATAGTATCCGCGAAACTGCAACCTTGAGATTACAAATCCGGTCAGTGAATCACTGAGCCGTCGTAAATTTAGTTTTGTCAACGCAAATACAAACTTTGTTTCTAAAAGGCTGTTAAAATTTAATATGCTGTTTAAAATGTGATTGGTCGACCGAAAGCTTAACATCGTAGCACTTGTTCTGAGGTATCGGTAAGGCTGTCTGCCCTTGACCATGACACCTGCAAACGCGTCGAAAAGTTGGGAGTTAAAGTCCAAATAAGCCGCGATAGAATTCGTTTCGTTAACATTAGCGCAAACCTCAGAAATTATTATAAAAGTTTCACAGATCGTTCAAATTATTTGTGTCGATAGTTTTTACAAAAACTTAGCTTATGTGTTCTTGTATTGGTTTCTAGTAAGGTATGCGACACATTTCAGCTATCTATGCGTATGCATGTTTACAGCAAACAAAAATAGTAATCAGATAGTGCCACGGCTAATTGCCAACGTCTGACTAACGGGAGCTGACGTAATGCTTAGCTAAGGAGACGAGAAACAATGTGATAGAAGAAAATACTTTTACCCACTAATACCATATTTAAACCACTACTCACCCCACTACCCACTAACTTTACCCACAGAATGTATCTATACCTACAGGAATGGACTCTTTATGATAGGGGTGCGAAGTTCCGAACTAGGTATAATACCGGCCTATAAACGTCCCACTGCTGGCATGGCACATGTGACATGCTGTTCCGATATAGAAAAGGAATGAGCATTGATCACCACGCTTGCTCATTGCGGGTTAGCGATTTCATATTCCTATCCGAGCCTATCAAGTAGGGGCTCTACATATCCATATCTATATTTTATATAATCACACATTATCTTGGCCTCGCTCAAGGTACAGATTTTAACCAAAAACTTGTTATTTCTAACAGTCCATAGACACCAAGATTTAAAGGCACAACACAAAAATGTTTGATTCCGAAAACATCCGGGCGCGCGTCAATATTAATTGCCAAAACAGGTTTGGTCACACGTCACGTTTTTTTTTGCGGACGAAACCGTCATCACGATTATAAACGGCAATGTATATGACATATGTTAATTTTCACGGTAAAGTAGACGTACGGTAGACGAACGCGGTAGTAACGGTCAAAGTTTTGATTTGCTGGAACCGGTTTTGTATTTGAAATATGTCGATTACGAGAAATCTGTTGCTAACTGTCCGATGTACAATACATTACAAACTTGGATATGTTTACAAATAGTAACCCATCCACGGACCAACCGCGGCGAGCGCGGGTTAACCTTTTATTATCGGTAAAACCGGCTTACACGTAGCCACGAGCCCGTTAAATGGTTCCAATACGTAGATAATATTGTTGTACAATAATCACGTTACTGTAATAGAGTACCTAGCTAAACTTAATGTAGGTAGCTACGTTAAGATTATATCAAGCAAATTAATAATAGAAAGCCTTCGATCTATTGCAACGACAGACTTACATAAGGTTGTATTATTTAAACAAGTGTAACAAAGGCGAGGGAAAAGCTATTACAGATTTAAAGTCTAACACCGATGCAACTATTTCTAATGTCAAAAATGAAAATGTGTGGTTTTGAGGACATCGATTATCCAATTGCAATGCAAGAAACTCATAACAGCATGTTTACCAAGGCCTAGAAATGTTATACGTAACAGGTTTGTAATCTACCAAAGTGGTACCTTCAGCGATGAATTTATGGTAATTTTGTATTCAATTATCACATCTTCGATTAATAATTTAGGAATGTCGATTGTATTTCTGTGTTATAAATATTTTCGAATTAACTAAAAACTTAGATTAACGATTGAGGGTGACAAAACTAGGGTTAAAATCGAATTTGCGATATCCAAACAATATGATTTGACGGCGAAATTCTTACAATTGATCCTGTCAAAATGATAATAATTTGTTTAGCTTAACGTCAGACAAAATAACAATTTTTTTTTTCGGGGTGAAAATCTTATGGTTGGAAACCCACGCCGAGGGTGCGACGCGACCAAAAACACCCCAATCCCGTCTCTGCCTTGGCCGGAGTCGTGGGATCACTCGCGCATTCTCTGCTCGACTCCGGCTGATCGATTTCGCAACCTGCCTGGTAAACTACCATTACTTTACTGTAAATGAGATTTAAGTTGCTTTAAAAATTCTTAAAGAATTATCCTTTTTTCCAAGCTGACTGTAACACTATTTGCTTGTAGGTTTGTGGGTATTGTAATAATCGTTTTATTTGGTATTCTTGTTAACACAACTGCATCTGTGTCAGTTCGTGATAGACAAGTTTTCTAGATGACCAGCGTTTTTTTAGCGACATGTCTTCGAAGGAAATTTGTCTGCTTTCCCTCATTCACAAGAAGGACTATGACACATGATATAGAATAGGCAATTTTCAAATTTCCTCTTTATTCTATACATAGAAGGCTGAAAGGCATAGTAATACAGCATTTTCGAATATAAATTATTTGGAGATTTACTTGAGAAATTAAAATTTTAAGAGGGATACTGGTACAAATTGCATTCATGCAGTTTACACTAAAATTTGCATATGCCTTATTAAGTACAAATAAGCAAACCAAAAGCAATTGCTGTACGAATTTGACTATGACAAGTCTTTAACTAGATATGAAATAGGTCAGTCTACAATAAAAAAGGCACTCATCAAACAATTTCAAGGTATTTATCTCTTATCACTACAGTCTTATAATCTCTTGGTTAAAACTAAACTAACACCAACAAAAGCTCGTTAATCTCGGCCTCATAACCCTGTTTCTGGTTGTTTCTAGTTAAACTTTATTTATTACAGGCGTTATGAAACCAATTATTTATACTGTTATTAATTAATAACTATATCGGAAGATGCTGGATAGTGGACTTGATATACATAGTAAAAAAATCTACTTGGATATAGAATATCGGTTACCTGAACAGACAACCGAATGTATCTTAAGCTTATTTATAGAAGAAATAAATAATAAATAAATAAATGTGGACTACATCACATACATTGCTCCGTTTCCAAAGTAAGTAGCTAAAGCACTTTTGTTATGGAATCAGAGACAACGAAGTTACCCCAAACACCCAGACCCGAGACAATGTAGAAAAATGTTTTTCTACATTGACCCCGGGGATCGAACCCGGGACCTCAGAGCTGGCGACACCCTGAAAACTGGTGTGTACGCCACTCGATCACGGAGGTCGTCAAAAGAAAGCAAGAATGGATACGATTAGCAAGATATAAGTACGAGATTGGTATAGTTATAGAGAGGCCTTTGTCCAGCTGTGGGGTATACGGGGCAGATGATGAAGATATTGACATAAGTAAAGAAAAAACAATTATATGATTTTTTATTGAATGATTATTAGCTCAGCATTCGTACAAGATAAAGTTGTACAAAACATTATCAATATAATTTCAATGGCGATATTTCAATGTGAAATCTTAACACGAGTTTGGATATAATTTAAAATCTTTTTAATACTGCATACCGCATTTATGTTAACAAGCTTAAAGATACCAAATCTATAGCCGTAATATAATTTTCTAGAACTTGTTAACAGCGTGTTGTGTATAACATAGATAAAATCTTAACACAATAAATCTCAGTGGTGTCAATTAAAATCATTTGATTGCCTGTTTTTATTTAAATTAACTATAAAATGTAACTTTGTTATCACTTGCGAATTAATTTAAGTTTTTTATAATTGTGTGGGACAGTGAGATAAATTTTAAAAATAACATGAATATCTGGAACTAGGATTATGTAACGTATATTACAAAAGCACATCTAATTTTGATACGACTTACTTAAGTCTTCAGAGATTAACCTAATATTTACCGGTATCATATTACAAGAATATTAACAAGATATCAAATATTTCATAGCATCTATTTACAGAGTAAACTTCTCTCTTATATCTGCATCAAAGAGAAAAACAGGAAAATAGTATCCATAGCTGCCAATTATCGCAACGCATGTTATTATAATTCACCATTAACTTATACTAAGTATTGTCTTCTAAGTGTCCATGTAGCACAGATTGTAAATAACAATATTTTAACGTTTCGCTCACTGAAGAATTTTCTCTCGGTATCGTTACACAAATTTGATGCGGCGGTACCCTAATGGCTAGGGCATCGGACTTGCAATCATGTCGTGGGTTGAATCCCACCCATCATTGGATGAAACCACTCGTAACATAATCATTTGGCTTAGCACGAGGGGTTAACAAAAATACTAGTAATGTGTGACCCACATTGCTAGTAAGCTTGTATAAATAAAAAAAAATCAAATATAATGCACTAAGAACACTCAGACTTATAACAACCATTTGTGTATTAGAAGTACTTGTCCTATGCAAGGATTGAGACCGCCATACACAGTGACCGTTCCCGTGTTGACCTATACTATTCGGCTATTGGAGCATGCAATATTTAAAAAAGAACGTGATAGCAATTCAGCAATACATAGGTAGACCGTATATAAAATATGCAAGATGTAATGATATGTTATACATCGTTATCTTTACGCTAACATAGTTCTGATTGATAAGATCGTGCGTCGTCGATTTAGGAATGAGACGTTGAATCTAGATTACACACATACGTAAATACGATTACTATTTTTGTTTTACTATGAAATTATCTTTTGTTTCTAATTGAAGTGCATTAATGGCAATGAAATAAATATAATTATGACAGTACCGTTGTACAAATTTTAATGGGTACAGTTCTCAATATTTTACCACCTATTTTCAGTTATTTTGTCACTATTTTCAATACTCAAGTCTTTATCCATCCGTCACACCATCTATGTAATACATATATTACATAGATGGTGTAACTAGGTAAAAGGAAACATGGATTTTAGTCGTTAATAAAACCCTTTTTAAACAAAAATCATAAAATAAAATAATTCTTAACAACATTATCCCTTGTGTTCTTCACTAAACTAAATTATATATGAATGCCATATTAAATCTCTATCTGTGGTGGAGCAAATAAAGATGAAAATATAATAAACCCGGATATAGACCTTAAAATTGCTTCTTAATCTCTGATTGATTGAAACGCGGCAGCCATTATGTACCTATATTACTAATCAAATAAACCCCGGAAGTCAATTACTATTAAATGACATATTTCTTCCGATTAACACTTAAAATTTTACAGCTTATAAATTTCAAATACATTTTTATTTGAAGTACTGCGATGACATATTTCTTTACTAACAGTCATTACATTTAGTTTTACGACAAACGTGTGGCGTTTAGTTAAATGTATTAACAGTTTTATATGGGAACTGTCGAACTAGTTAAGAACACTGAACAATATGTACTGAGTGGATTCTTTGTAATATAATTTGGGTTTGGTATAATATTTTAATAATTTGGAATGCAAAAAGTTTCACACTATTCTATGAAGCCATAAAATGGCCAAACAAAAAATACTTGTCATTGAAAATTATAGATAAAAAATAAAAGACATACGTTATTCCAAAATCAAATAAACCACACAATGTCAAGGTACTACATCTTTCATTAAAAAGAGCAAGTTATTAATAGGCTCATATCTTATGAACCCTACACCAAGTAATTAGTATGTACAGTACACGACCGAGGTGTCAAGTGCATGAATCAATAACAAAACTAAGATAATGGAAGCCAGTAATAAAACAATTATGTTAGGGCTTCAGACACGTCAGGCATTCCAATTAGTCGTTGCGACACGTTTCATTGATAATAAGAAACATTGACGCGAAGGGGCTATCGTCAAGTAAATACAGAGAACAACGGACATATCTGAATACCTTATACTCACCAAACTAGAGAAGATATTGTTGGAACAACACTAAACACAACAAAAAAGGATTAGTTATATTAGTCTGTGGCGCGTGTCTATTCTATGACGCGTCGTCTTGTCTATGTTCACTGTAATATACGATAATATTTAATTTCTATTTTCCGTCTTTTACTTAAGTTTCCCACAGATATGATAGCAAATGAAATGAAAGTTGAATATTTTGACGAAAAAGTCGAAAAAATCCTTTTCTGTGTGTACAAATAGACTTGGGCTCTTCAGTGGATGAATAATAAGCTGTTGAATTTGCTGCTATGATAATGTCTGCCCGAATGTTTTTTTAAGCTGTTTTGTAACTATTAAGTGCAACATTGCACTGTAATAAAGCAGTAACAGTAATTATTTGGTGTAAAGTGAGGACTATCAAATAGTAATTTATATGTATATTGGCATTCATATAGGTCGCTGTATGTTGAGTTGCATTCGATGCAGAAAGTCACAAATCAATGATTAAGATTAGTATAATATTCTTTAATTGTAAAAATTTTAATATTATAATAAAAGTCTTAATGAAACATTAGAGTTTGCTTTATGAAACTAATTTTTTGCAAGACAAAGACGGCAAGTATTCTGCTTTACTCCTAAATTATTCACTAACTAGCTGTTGCCCGCGGCTCCGCTCGCGCGTCAAGTAAAGAGTAGTATTAAAGGATAGATGGATGTATTATGTGATTATCAAAGTAAGGAGTTAAAATAATAATCATAGTAAAGTAAGTAGCAAAGCAGGAATCGGAGACAACGAAGGTACCATAAACACCCAGATTCGAGACATTATAGAAAAGTGGTTTTCTACTTGGACCCGTCCGGGGATCGAACCCGGGACCTTAGTGCTGGCGACACCTTAAAAAACCGGAGTGAACGCCACTCGACCACGGGGTCCATCGTTACAGATATGTCTTAAATGGTCATTATCTTATCTACTTATCTTTCATCTGTCTATCTTTGAGAATACCGAACTTCACATACTAACAATATCAGCCCCTATTGCACCCCCATAGGGGGTAGATTTTCTTAAGAAAAGTAACGTATAGCCTTCCTCAATAAGTGGGCTATCTAACAATGAAATAATTTTTCAAATCGGCCCTGTAGTTCCTGAGATTAGCGCATTCAAACAAACAAACTCTTCAGTTTTGTAATATTAGTATAGATAATGTGTCTATCTTTGAAAATGACACATTTCATATAAAAACTTCCAACCCTCTTAAGGATATAGATATTTAAGGATATAGAATTGCTGAAATATGTGTTTATTTGTATCGAACCAGAAGCGCATAAGAAAAGGCATGTCCCTATCTTTAAAAATTATGTTTTTAATATAATACCTTGCAACCCCTATTTTACTCGGGAGAGGTTTCCAAAATCGCTAAAATACGTGTTCATTTAGGTATTGTACTTATTTTCGTGGGGATACTCACACACCACGTAAATACTGGCGCCGTTGTAGTACATGCTATGTATCAGAGATGGCGCTGTATGTGAAAAAATATTTTAATAAATAATTTTTTTTTCCCGCTTTTCTCTTGAAATTTTCTTTACTATAAACCTCACGGAGCCCGAGAACTTTCCAACAAATGCAAAACCGTGGAAATCGGTTCGTGCGTTCTGGAGTTATAGCGTCAGGAAGGAAAACCCGACTTATTTTTATATAGTAGATAATTTATTAAATAATTATAGTATCTTAGCCGTGTCACAGATTAATAAATAGTTACTTGGCCGTGTGTTGCGCCCCTTATTGAACTCCACTGCGGGTGACGTAACCTACGACAAACTTATTATTTGCGGTTGGTACAGTATTCGGGTCTAGGGATCGAACCGCAAAATTAAGTTTGTTTTTTTTTGTATATACTTTTCCGGGATAAAAACTACCCAGTGTGGTGCCCAGGATATTAAAGAACAATTATACCAAGTTTCATCGAAATCGAACCGGTAGTTTTTGCGTGATGCCTGAACAAACAGACAGACAGACAGACAGACAGACAAAAATTTTTTTAATCACATTTTTGGGTTCGGTGTCGGTCTAGTAACACACCCCGCCATTATTTTTTTTTATATTTTCAATGTACAGAATTTTCACTTCTACAGATTTATTATAAGTATAGATAAAAAACCGGCCAAGTGCGAGTCAGACTCGCGCACCGAGGGTTCCGTACAAACCTGTAGGTATATAAGTAAAAGTTATGGTATTTTTATTGCTAAATGAAATCCATAACATAACAATGTGGAAAGCTGACGGTACCTTGTCAATACATATATGAAAACATTATGTATGTTCGGAAAAATCGGCCAAAATCAATTTTTTTATTTTTTTTTGTTAATCGCGGCTGAACCGATTTGCATGAAATTTTGTGTGCATATCGGGTAGGTCTGAGAATCGGCCAACATCTGTTTTTTTTTTTTAATCGCTGAACAACGTTTGCTGGGTCAGCTAGTAAGTTTATGATTATTAAAAAAAATATACTATGTGATGTAACTAAAAATTTAAGATTTTCGGAATTTTTCCTATATGTGTACTTTATAACGTTGCTTCATGCCAAATTTCAAGATTCCAGGTCGTCTGGAAGTATCCTTTAGGTTTTGATTCCCTTGCGAGTAGTTGCGAGTAGTTGCGAGTTTCAAAATATGCGGCTTTAATTGCTGTATCTTTTGATTGCGTTGACGTAGAAGTTTGATTTTGTTACAGCTTAAAGATATTATAGACTTGAGTATTTGTTAAGAATTTCAATATAATACCACTACGCGTTCATGAGTAAAGGGGTAATAAGTTTAAAATTATTAAAAATATTTTTATTATATGATGTAACTAAAAATTATGCTTTTCGCAATTTTTCCTTTATCTGTGTTATAAGACGTTGCTTTGTACCAAATTTCAAGATTCTGAGTTCACGGGAAGTACCCTGTAGGTTTTGATTCCCTTGCGAGTAGTGGCGAGTTTCAAAATATGCGGTTTTAATTCCTGTTTCTTTTGATTGCGTTGACATAGAAGTTTGATTTTATTACAGCTTAAAGGTATTATAGATTTGAGTATTTGATATGAATTTCAATATAATACCACTACGCGTTCATGAGGAAAGGGGTAGTAAGTTTAAAATTATTAAAAATATTTTTATTATATGATATAACTAAAAATGTATACTTTTCGCAATTTTTCCTATATCTCTGCTATAAGACGTTGCTTCATACCAAATTTCAAGATTCTGAGTTCACGGGAAGTACCCTGTAGGTTTTGATTCCCTTGCGAGTGTCGAAAATTTGCGGCATAAACGGGAGTATCTTTTGATCGCGTTGACTTAGAAGTTTGATTTTTTCACAGCTCCAAGAGACCATAGACTTGAGTATTTGATATGAATTTCAGCTTGATACCTCCACGCGTTCCTGAGAAAAAAGGTCTTGACAGACAGACAGACAGACGGACAACAAAGTGATCCTATAAGGGTTCCGTTTTTACCTTTTGAGGTACGGAACCCTAAAAACCGGCCAAGTGCGAGTCAGACTCGCGCACCGAGGGTTCCGTACAAACCTGTAGGTATATAAGTAAAAGTTATGGTATTTTTATTTCGGCCAACATCTGTTTTTTTTTTTAATCGCTGAACAACGTTTGCTGGATCAGCTAGTAAGTTTATGATTATTAAAAAAAATATACTATGTGATGTAACTAAAAATTTAAGATTTTCGGAATTTTTCCTATATGTGTACTTTATAACGTTGCTTCATGCCAAATTTCAAGATTCCAGGTCGTCTGGAAGTATCCTTTAGGTTTTGATTCCCTTGCGAGTAGTTGCGAGTTTCAAAATATGCGGCTTTAATTGCTGTATCTTTTGATTGCGTTGACGTAGAAGTTTGATTTTATTACAGCTTAAAGATATTATAGATTTGAGTATTTGTTAAGAATTTCAATATAATACCACTACGCGTTCATGAGTAAAGGGGTAATAAGTTTAAAATTATTAAAAATATTTTTATTATATGATGTAACTAAAAATTTATGCTTTTCGCAATTTTTCCTTTATCTGTGTTATAAGACGTTGCTTCGTACCAAATTTCAAGATTCTGAGTTCACGGGAAGTACCCTGTAGGTTTTGATTCCCTTGCGAGTAGTGGCGAGTTTCAAAATATGCGGTTTTAATTCCTGTTTCTTTTGATTGCGTTGACATAGAAGTTTGATTTTGTTACAGCTTAAAGGTATTATAGATTTGAGTATTTGATATGAATTTCAATATAATACCACTACGCGTTCATGAGGAAAGGGGTAGTAAGTTTAAAATTATTAAAAATATTTTTATTATATGATATAACTAAAAATGTATACTTTTCGCAATTTTTCCTATATCTCTGCTATAAGACGTTGCTTCATAACAAATTTCAAGATTCTGAGTTCACGGGAAGTACCCTGTAGGTTTTGATTCCCTTGCGAGTGTCGAAAATTTGCGGCATAAACGGGAGTATCTTTTGATCGCGTTGACTTAGAAGTTTGATTTTTTCACAGCTCCAAGAGACCATAGACTTGAGTATTTGATATGAATTTCAGCTTGATACCTCCACGCGTTCCTGAGAAAAAAGGTCTTGACAGACAGACAGACAGACAGACAGACAGACAGACAGACGGACAACAAAGTGATCCTATAAGGGTTCCGTTTTTACCTTTTGAGGTACGGAACCCTAAAAACGATACAATTATTACCTATAGCAGGAAGTATACCATTAAAACCTACAGGTAATAGGTCAAAAATAAAGAAATCTCGATCCTTTTGACATTTCACTGGTATGTTTCCCATAATATTCTATTTTACTTCCAAATACTACACTCGTATAAATTCATGGGAAAAGTTGTTGGTTCCACAAAAATAAGTTAAAATAAAAACCAAGAAACATACAGTCGCCGCATATTCTTTCACTAAGACGAATTAAAATTTATAGATGGATGTATTTCATTATGCTATTGTGTGTCTAGCGAACTATTTTACATCGTTAGTTTCTTCCAGAGATAGATTTATTATTACATCTAAATAATCCACGATTTTCTAAAGACGTTTACAATCCAATTTATCTTTTCCCAAGCGGCCAAATAAAGAATGCTATAAATTATCCCAGCGGACATCTTTGATTTTGACATTTCAGAAGTAGTGGTTAATAATAATTTTAATTTGTCGGCTGAGATGGATTGTCCTGCTCTAGTTCATGACGTTTATTAGTTAGTTGTATCAACATTTTATGTTTGGATAAGAAGTTTTAAATAAACTGAATCATTGATTGTCTTACTGGTGTAAGCATTGTTCCGTATTGTGTCGAAAGTGTTGTGTTAGTTCAGAAACAAATCTTGGATTCCTTATGAGTAAGAATTCTTTAGAATTCCTGACATTTAGCACTACTGTACACAGACTCAGATGCTCAATTACTGCTACGGCACAAGAATTAAATAAGGCTAATCAAAAGGCAATCGATTTGACTTTTCAGATCCTTTTTGGGCTGGTCTGATGAAAATCATCTGCCTAGCCTTATCCCAAGCTAAATTGGGGCCGGCTTCCAGTCTTTCTGTATTTTGCTGAACTCTGTATTTTGCATTGAGCGACTGCCTATCTGACCTCTACAACTATTTTACTGTGTAACAATATACCATAGCAAGACTGGTTGTCAGAATTGTACCAATTGAGTTGGAACCAACGGCTTAACGTGCTTTCTGAGACACGGAGGTGTCCCAGTATGTTTACAAACTTAAATGGTTCCAATATGTAGATGATATTGTTGTAAAATAATCATGTAGGTTAGCCTCCCGAGATCGAGATCTGATGAAAACCATCGCCACGAAATTTAAAAACAGATTCAATTATTTTTAGGTGTCATGGAATTTATTTATTTAGGTCGTCTAATATCCAAGAACCAAGAAAGTACCTACAAATAAAACAGCTACAATTTCTTAAAATAAATCAGTGAAAATAATTAGATTCAATGTAGAGTCAATATATTCTGAGCCTAAATATTCATGACACGTACTCCAGTCATTTGAATGAACGTCAAAATTGATGCTTTGACCTTACAGTTGTTATTCATCTTTTGTATATTTTTGATGTCTGAGAATTTGGTAGATTCGGTAGAAGTTACAGAATATTGTAAATCATATTTCATTATCGTTAAAATAAAATAAAAACTTACCAATATTGTAATGAATCACAAATTACACTGAATTTTATTGATATAACTAGTGCTAACTAAAAGAAACTAGATAAACACTTCATCTAGCAACATCTGCAAATTATTCTAGACATGTGACAATACTGAAATGAAGTGGCATCATAAAAAAATATTATCTATTTAAGTTTTTAGTACTTACAGACACTTGCGGAGTTATACCAACTAAATTCTGTATACCTAGTGCAATAAATTTCAATTCCAAATGCTGAAATAAATGGCAATAAATTTTGTAGTTTATTGATGTATCGTTTCAGTATTTTTTAAATTTTTTTTTGCTCACGCCTCAATTTATGACTTTATGTTTTTTTGTAAATCACATAGACGCTTGTGCGCATCATACTCTCTTACTCTACTCTGATATCCATAAGACTAAAATTCTTAATTTCATAAGCTATAATAATAGTAATATCAGACTTGATTGTCCCACTGCTGGGCACAGGCCTCTTCCCATAACAGAACTGAAGGTATGAGCATTGATCACGCCACAAACAGCTATAACAAAAGAAAATCCAACTGAGGCATAAATACTCAACATCTACATTTACGGATTAAAAAAAAAATTGCACAATTTATTGAAGCCGCAATATTATCATTTTCTCTGTCTGCATTATTTAAACGAAACTGAAAGCTGTTATAATAATTTAAGAAAATAAATTGTTACACAAATCTGCGTAATACCGAAGGCAGTGAACTTTAAGAGAGTAAACAATATTCAGATTTTATACAATATTATAAAGATGGTCTCGTAAATTGTCTAGTTACATGTATACATACATGCTGGTACAGTTTATTTTCTAACGTGAATGTTTGTTTGACTTATTGTAAGCTTTATTTCTCTATAGCTCGGATCATGGCCGTCCATATCATTTTGTTATTTTTATATGTTTTAATTAATCTCTTGTACTGATAGTTTCCTGGCTAGACTAAATAATGGATTTTTTTTGCATTTCCTTTAATTAATAAAAGCCATTTTTTTCAGCCAAATTTAGTAAAAAGGGCAATACACAAGGCAAAGCGTATGTGTAAAAGCCAACAAATAGTATTTTATAAGTTACTAGTCATGACCTACTTATAATAAATTATAGTTAGCTATGTCTCATGATATACAGGATTAAATTTACAGGAGTGCGTATATTCTACGAGGTAATCAGGTGCATAAAACTGAACCACTTTTCCCAAGGAACATGGGTCGAAATCATAAAATTTGAAAATGAAATTTTCATACAAAGTGACAGACCGGTCACGTTACTTATGTTTGTATGAAAAGTTGATTTTAACTTTTAAGATTTCTACCCATGTTCCTTGGGGAAAGATGTTCAGTTTTATGCACCTGATTACCTCGTAGAATATAACTACTTACTTCTTAAAAAATAATCCTGTATAGAAAAAAAAATATAAATAAAATAGTAAGATGTTTATGCTGCATCAAATCCTTAGTGTGGTAGTCGTTTAAACAAATAATTATTGTATCAACAAGAGATACTTAATTGACGAAACGAGATAAAACTTTTTTCAACAAGGTCTTTAACCTCATAAAAATCTAGACAAAAACCTAGGTCTGTTCGTTCCAGTCCAACTTGAGTGTATTGTTTAACATTCTTGATGTATATTGTTTTCTGAGGTTTACGTGAATGTTAGACATTTAATTTAAGATTGTTTGAATTGAAGACATTCTTAATATATCTAAAATAACAAACAATTTATTTGTTACAAAAAATTGCCATTATATGTATGATAATGCTCAATGTTACCATTTAATAGAGTTTAATTGGAAATTTATAATAAGTGCATTCACATTAGTTTCTATGAATTGTTATCGCGATTGTTTTTGATTATTTAAATTTAAATATCATTGTGCGATTGCTCAGGATGATAAAATTGGGTTCAAATCTTATATCTCTCATCAAAAAAGCACTTATCATTATATTTTTAAATCGGAGTTTTTTATTTTACATAATATATTTTGTTTCACTTTATTTTGTATTGCAAATCAACCAACCATTGGCATTTAATTTTGCTGGTTAAGTTATTGAAATTTACTAAAGAATGTGAAAATGTAATGCCTCCAAAATTCAAAAACTCAAAATTCATTTATTGCGTTTCTTAATCCATAATCATAATCCATCCATTTCATAATCATACATAGCCTTATCTGATGTATTTAATATTCTGGTGTGGGAATCAGGTTATCGTTGAGGAAGATAGATGCACTACCATTGTTTACCGTTGCAATCTGTACCAGACACAGAAATTGAAGTCTCCATACAGCAAACTGGAATGTTACTAAAAATAAAATGGACACTATTGATATAAAAGACATGTGAACAAATATTACCTATAGGCATTTATTAAAAGCAATAAAATCGATGAATGTACATAAATATACATTCATCGAATAAAACCATATTAAATCGCTAAGACTGTAGGTTCTTATGGAATGTACCGAAAGAAATTAGGAAAACGATCGACCAAGTTCAAACACCTAAAAAATATACTATCACGTGAAAACTATTCTCAGTTAACGCTAAACTGGACCTAAAAATACGCCTGAATCATTTTTGAATAAAAGAAACATAGTTATCGCATGTGTCAAGACATTACCGCCCACGATACAGACAAGCCGTTTTATTTCGCTACGAACTTTCTTGCCGAGAAAATTATGACGCCATTGAAAACTCGGAGCATAACACCTACTACTATCAGCTGATGTAGTGGCAAACAGGTTTGAATGGTCGTGAAAACACTAACGTACATTGCAATTTTTTGCTTAAAGACCGTAACAATTTAAACCATATTCGACTAAACTTTAAGCAAAGTATATAGAGTATCCAATCTCTACTCATCGATCAACAATTTCTTTCAATAAAAATTCAATCCGGAAATATTCAGTTCACTGAGCATAGATGAGTTTGTTACTCATCTAAGATTAATAAAAACATATTTTTAACCTTCTAGAACCGGTGTAACGATATCCATTCAGATATGCACATCTTGTCGGTATCAAGTCCTATACTACAAAGGGAAACCTATTTCTACCGTACCACATGCCACATTCCGAGCCCCGTCCGACAACAAAAACACAATCTAGAAATTCCTAATAGATGATCTGGGAGTTGCGACCAATTCTAAAATGTCGTCAACCGAGCTCGTAACAGATAAAACAGCTATACTATCAAACAGATCAGTTATAGACGAGACAAAGAAAAAAATAGAATAGATAAACTAGTTCGTGGACTGGATTTTAAATCAAACAGTGAAAAAACTTTCTTACATTCAATAGCCGAAACCTTGAAAAGTCTTCGGAAAACTTCTAAACTTCATGTTTCTATCCACAAAGCTCTGTACGTCGTCTGTCAATCAGTGACTGTTTATAAAAGTGGATAGATAAATAGATTTAAAATTCCAGAAATTCTAATGCTCTCCTGCTACATATGGCCGCTAAAACTTACGTAACATTATGTTTTACTCAATGAACCGTACCGAGAGAGGGTGAACTCGTGATCTACTCTAGAATAGTTTTGAACATAAGACAAAAATAACAGAAGTTCCATTTTACTATAATGGATTTGCGCGCTTGAAAATAACAGCGACAACACAGGCATTCTGACACATATTATTTAATAGTTGACGTATTTGAGTGAGAGGAAAACTATGTTTATATTTGTGATAGGTTCCTTGATATGTTTTGTTTGAAGTGGATTTACTGTGTGATATCTTGTTGTTCCAATGCCGCAAAATATCGATGCTAATTTTGTACCCACAGACCGAAGTTATGCATTGCGCGTTGTCATTATCGCTTCTGGTTTTCGATCTAACGTTCGCTGGCTATTTTAATTCGCAACCTGTTTTTAAGCGTCTTTTAGAGTATTGTCAAATTTTTTTAGTTTTGTTTGGTCCATATGATTGTTAAGTCCAGATTAATGGACTTTTTGGGAGTATTTGGTTTATTGAATGCATTGTGGCGTTCTCTCAATGTGGCTTCATTAACCCAAACCTATTAGGATATTAAAAATGAACACTATATAACAGTATTATATTAGAACGATTAAATTGGATACTATAAGCGTAATATAAAGCGGATATAAAAGTATTTAAATTGAGTCAGTTATGATTTTGGTGCCACAATAATTTATCAATCAATATAAAAAAAACTATTATAATTATATTATTAGTAGTTCTTTATTCAGTGTGTTATTAAATTATTTGGTTTAAGACGAGAACTATTTCAAGTGACACAGGTAGTTAACAAACAAAATAAAACAATTCAACCGTACCGTGGAGGGAGGTCGTTAAATTTATCGCAAAATGTCGATTTGTCGCCGTTCGCGGTGTTTTAGAGGTACGCGTAAGTTTTTATAGCCTAGCTCTAGTTGGCGTCCTGTTTGTATGTTTGTTAGTTAGTTTTCTTGCTTTTACATCAGTTGCAACTTAGAAGATGTTTACTTTTCTATTGAACGGACTTTAAACACTTTGTTTTGAAGTTATTTACGCGAAGATGTCGATTAAAACGTATGGAATGGTTTCCGTCACAAAAAATATTGTTAATTTAGTGCCTAGGATTATTATTGTTATCAACCTGCGTTTTCTCGCTGCTAAAAAAGGCCTCTCTTCATTCTTACCATGTGTTTCAGTTCTGCGCCACTTCTTTCCAATTTTTAAGAAAGACTCCTATCTCATGACTAGGATAGTACCTACCTACAAGATGAGAACTGTGAACCGAGGTTTGTTTAATATTAAAACTTAGTAAGTAGGTGTACGCGAAGATGTTTTAGCCAATTTTTGATCCAATTGTTCGATAAACATCTGATCCTCAAATCATTACCAATTCTAGATAAATACCTAGATAAAGAATCAATAATTCTTCGTAAAAATCTTTTGATTACAATGTGACAGTGGACCCAACAGTTCCTTAGAATACACCAGACGATCAGACACCGTCTGAGAACAGGAGACATGACGGGCCATGTCGATAGATCAAAGCTAGTCGACCATCTAAAACGGACAGTCGCGGCTGCCAAAACATTGCTAAAAAAAACTGGACAGGTGTGAGACGAACTTCCTGTGCAGATTCCGTAGAATGCAACTTTATTTTTGAAGAAACTTATTCTGTTCGAGTGGCCAAACAACAGAAATCGTATGCGCCCAGCAAATTGCCATATTAACATGTTCAACACTTGTTAAAGTACTTTCTGACGTATTCATAGTTATCGACATTATTTATACTTATTGGCAGATAGTTTTCTCTAGTGTACAATGCAACTACTACACAAAAAACAACATCTTTTTAGAAAAATGCATAGTAAAATCATAATTATATGACATTGTGTGTGGATTCAAATTGTGTATTTATTTTAAAGAAAACGTAGGTGATAAATCTTTTAGCTGAACTCAGGTTTTCTAACTTTTATACGGATCCCTAAAAATGACGGACACAAATAGTGTTCACTTCTAATTGTCGAAGTTGCGTTTCCCTTTGCTTATTTCTGGCTAACACGTCACTAGGTCAATGAACTCGCGTTATCTTGAACTGGCCATAGTTATTTTGCATTGAAAGAAAATGTGTGAAGGAGCGAAGATTGTTTGCAAAAAATACTTGAAGCCATTTGATTAGTAGAACACGTGAAATTAATTATACTTCTGTATACAAGCTGGATTCTAGAAAAAATCACTGAGTTTTAGCAGACTTAATATTTTGGCACTCACATGCCTAAGACGAAAAAAGGTACCAAAAGTTTTATCAAATACGTATAATTTCTCAATATTTTTTATCGAATCATTTCGACTATCTTTACGCCATTTAATTGAACGCGTTTACTTACGTTAGTTCCAACAATTTTTCTGGTCTGTGCATTTGACAATTCTTAATACTCATACCGATCATGTTATATGAGTCAACAGAGACAAATTAGTTTATTTATAACCAGCCACATCCATTCGGAATGTTATCAGGGATTCCTGGCTAGAAGTCTGATACTAAATATTCGTCACACAGTACCTCTACCTATAGGCATAATATTTAGTTTTAATATTACTAAGAAAATCAGTGAACACTCTTTTCTGATACAATGTCAAATGAGAACAATGTATTTCATTTAAAAAAAAAATGTGACGTACCCTTAGTGTTTATTAGTAGAAGTTCTACAAACAACAATACCTGTAAAAAAACATAACCTGCCTTTTTAAGTATCATAAAATACATAGTTACCATTCAAGTGTCAATATGTTGCCTGTCAAAATGTCCAATTGACATGAAAAGTAGGTTTCTGTCAAGAGGTTCAAAACAATACAATACGTTGTTGTTCCTACTGTATTGCTGCCTGTATTATGGATAAGTACAGACAAGGGGCGTATAATTTTCCAATAACGTCAAACGTAATCTGTCAGCTGTCATTGACAACCGACAATTGACATTTCCACAGCTAATACTTCACATGATGAGTAAATCTAATATTTTCGCATCTGTGTATGTATATATTTGTTCGTAAATATAAATAAATCGTGTTTTCTGATATACTTTTTTCGCGTATCGATAGCTGGATGTCGACCCCAAAATAAAGAAAGGCAAGGTGGATGTTATTTAGTATGATTTACAGGAAATTATAAAGGGCAATATTAGTGAAATATTGCTTTGGACCATAGAAGTGAACTTCAATGCAGGTCAAAGAAGCCAATTCAACTTCCAAAACAAAATCTCGGCCATATCATACAAAAATCTTTACCTGCTCAAAAAGTACAGAAGATGAAGGAAAAAAAATCGCACTGTTTTATTATTGTTGTTTTCTTAGAGAAAGTTGTTCATTAGAAAATAGGCTGAACCAGTATTAAAAATATGTCCGGACATTTTAGTAGCATCTTGTTTAAACAATTCGCAGACACACGACCACCCAGATTCAACAAGAATGCCATTTAACTTCCTACTTGATACTTATTATCCACTTAAAATCATATAATTCAGCATAATGTCGATATAATACTCGATTATTAATTGTTATGACCTTAAATATTTCATTTGTATGCATGTCAAGGTCATTTGAATAATATTAAATCAATGTTTGAAACCTGTTCGAATCTATGACATTATGGATGGTATGCTAATGCATTTTCGTAGTCATACAAACTAATTTTCGATTGAAATGAAAGATTAATTCTTTGAATTTGTATTTGTAGTTCATTGAACTTGAGGTGTTTATTTCTAATACTTTTACTGGGCCCATCGAACTTTCATCAAATCACGTTGCTCTAGTAGTACACACTGACTTGTTATTTTTACCAAGATTCAAAGATAAAAACTACTTAATGCAGAGGATTTTAAGGCTTTATAGGCCATATAACACACAAAGTCTTGTATCTGAATCTTATAATGATCGTCACAAATTATAGCGGTTTAAAAAAAAAATTGACGTTTTTTAATCGCTTTTTAAACATTGGACGATTTCATATGTCTTTAGTTCTGTTTTCTAGGAATTCTATATTTTAGAATACATCAACACTTAAGTACCTAACATTATAACTAATCGACCAGTTTAATGATTCGACAATCGGAAATGTTGAAAGTTAACGAAGATCTTGTAATGTCTCAGAGGTCAAAATCAGTTATTATAATATCGATCTCCAGATTACATCGCAATAAAAGTAGATTGTTCAGTTCGGCTACCAATCTTCAAGATAAGAGCGGTTAAGATACTGGTAAGTTGAAAAACATTAGAGGCTTGGTTCAGTATTTAAATATTGATTTAATATTGAATTGAAAATATTGATTTAATATTGAAAACGCCATAAAACCGTCAGCATAATATATCTTAGGCACGTGGCGACTTATATGTTTAACTTCAAAATGTATAAGTACCACTACTTTTTTTGTTACTCTGATTCTGATTTTCCATAAGAAGGAAGTAGAAAGAGTCCATTGCAGACAATTAGCAAATTAATCTATAAACTGGCTACTTAGTAACTAAGAAAGAAGAAAATGCAAACTAAGTAGTTACAACAATAAATTACCAAAAAAAACCAACAAATAAATTACGAGTACCTAGGTTCGCCGATGTTTCATCCAAAGCAGTCAACGCAACTCTAAAAATCTAAAATTCAGATGCATAGAAAGCTTATTGTAATCGGATGTATCGTATGAATCTTGTGTTATCTTAACGCAGCTGCTGATGCAATAGCCGCTTGAATAAGTTGAGATAATAGGGAAGTCATGCTAACGAAATGGGTAAAGGTACAGCCAGTACCTGTCAACGAAATACCGTATTGTTTGGCGTGTCAAGCTATTATTCTCTGATGATAGCATAAATGATTGGCTCAGATGACAACGCAGATGATATGAAAAGCTTCATCAGATACATAATTGAGATTATAAAGTTAGTTCTGTTTGAACAAAACTGTACCATACCTATATATTTTGGGTAAGTTCAGACAGCTCAAAATTAAATCAAAATTTTGTTGACGTGGTTATAGGACCCAATATCTCATAGATTTGACTTACCTGTTGGTATAGTGCTTATTGACCCTGACTGCTAAACCGGAGGCCGTGGGTTTGATTTCAACCAAGGACAAGTCTTCGTGAGATGAGAATGAACATTTGATCTGTGTCTGTTTAAGTTATCAATAATATGTAAGTAGGTCTGGCTGGCATAATACAGGCTCTGCCTGGTTTGGGTTCAGATGACCGTGTGTAAGTTGTCCTAAGATGTTTATTGAAATTTGAATTGCAAAAAAAACTTCATTTAAAGCGTTAAAAACGATCTTGCTTTGCGAAGCAAGGGTTATCAGTATTGGCAAGTTTTAAATATACACTACATACTGTTTACTTCGGAACTGGTAACCAAGTAACACCCTTTTACACATAAGCTTTATTTAGAATTGCTTTAACATTGCATGCGATGATAGCTAAAAAACAGAAGCCAAATATTTTCCTAAATATAGCAATGGCTTACAGATTACAAGCTCAATTAAGAGCTAAGAAACTTCAACCAACTGAAATTGTTTTGAAGATATACCTTTGTACCTACTTAACAAGGAGTTTCATGGTATAATTATACAGTTTTGCGGATATTCTAATTCTAAATAGTACTTAAAGGTAGTCAAATTTGAATCTAAGAAGCATGAATAATGTTGTAGAATGACTGAAGTTTTTATTCAAAAGATCACATTTGAAATGGAGATAGAACGCATCGCATATGAATTTGGTCGATAAATATTATGTCTTCGACCCTTGAACATGGGTATATAAAGTAGGAAGAGTATAAAATAATATTTTTGTAAGTTTCGAAACTGTATACGGAAAAGTTTTATAGTCGTCATTATAATTACTTGATTTCGGATTAATGGTTTACATTAACTACGTAAATGAGTTTGTCGCGTGTGTAACAGAAATTTGCCGAAACACATGCTTAAACAAAAATGTCATTCCTAATAAGGAGTTATTGTATAAGTGTTGGTAAACCATTCCTTGGCAGTCACTGGATTTAAGACAACTGTGCGGTAAGCGGTTGGTGATGTGGAATGAACCAAATTACTGAAATAGCTAATGAGTAGATGATTATATAAATTGAATAAGATTATATATAAGAGAATACAAATTTGTTACGCATAAAAAAAACAAGTATGAATCAATAAAAAGCATAACATTATTTAACAGAAAAACTTAACAGGGAGATTTCTTAGAATCAATAGCAGAGCGAATTTTGCCATCAGTTCAATTGATTTTTTTCACTTTTAAAATAATAAACTCTTTGATTTTAGCACTTACACGCCCAAAGATTGGCATGTAATGGTATTTCAAACATTTGTTCTTAGTTCGCAGTTTTTGCTATTGTAACAGTTATAGTTTTATGAGTGATTCGTGGTTTAACGGTTATTATACAGATCGTGGTCGTCTCGATTTCATGGTCAGTTCTAGGATGGGTGACCGTTATCATAGGTGTATCGAGACCATTCAGATATGCGTAATAAGGACGATCCCGGTTTCTATTACTGTTACCGACGGAAACTAAGAGTCATTGATAACATGTCTTATTTTAGAATACTTAGTTGATTCCAATTTTAAGTCCGACTTGAGGGTTTTAATTAAAGATGATTCTCTTCTTCATAGCGCGTCGCAATAGCGTAAAGATTTTATGTTTTTCCAGACTAGTGCTCAAATACTCATGGCAAAAGAATCTTTAAGGAACTCATCATAAACACTATACTGGAAAAAATGCGTTTCTTTAATTTTTTACATTTTAGTGAATAAAATGTTTAACACGTTAGAAATAAATTCAGGTAGGTACAACATTGAAAGCAATGCAGGTATTGAATTTACAGATATTTGCATTTGCAGATATTTATGTATAACTAACTTTCCTTAAGACGTTGGACCCAATATTATTCGGGTCTTCAAACCCGTCAATAAGTCCAAAAAAATCCAAGAACACTGTAGAAATTTAAAATATCGTTACAAATCGTCATAACTGAAATCTTATAAAGCATGATATATTGAAATAGAATTAGAAAATGATGATAATAATCACCAATTAATTTGCCTTTCAGTTATAAACGGCGAAACACATAATGATTAATGATCTACGCCCACCGATCGTAGCGGCAATGATTGAAAACGACATTTAAAATATCACAGGCTTGAATTTGATGCGTTTTTAAATAGATAGAACTGTTTTAAATTGATTTTTTGTTCAGTCTATTGGATCTAAAGTAGCCAGTGAGAAAGTGTACCAAACTTTCTGTAGTAAATAATATTCAAAGTTTTTCTGATGACATCGGGTTCAAATAAGCAGCAAATTTGATTTTCAAACAAATTAATGACTTTGTCTGGTTTATCAATGGATACAAGCATGCAGACATCAATTGCATATAGACTTATAATGCCAAAACTTCATTTCCTTCGCAAATAATTTTAAAGCAAACGTAAGTAATAAATAAAGTTACAATTTAAAGAGGTTTACCTAAGCTTAAGTTCGCAACCAATTAGAGTCTGTTGATAAATATGAAATAGAATAAACTAGAACTATTTGCAATCTCAAACCATTGTCGGCTAGTTTCTAGCTTCCATTGAAATACATGGAACAGGTTGACAAATTGGGACCAGATTGTGTTACTGGCTTGCCCTGTTATAAATACTTTTCTTTACTACTGGCCGGTTACACTTTTCTTTACTACTGGCCGGCTAAAAGTAGCGAAACGTCAGGAACACATCATCTCTGCGTGATCTGCGCGGAGAGAGTCAGAGGAGTCCTACTAGAGACTTCAGTATCAACGGACGTACAAGTCATTCAATATTTAATATTACTTACTAATGTAATTTATAATAATTAAACGAATTATTACAATATACTAATACCATCATTAACATTTGGTGACCCCGACGTGATTCAATCTTTGATTGAAATGTCATTTACCTAATTTACAAAAGTCATGAAGAATTGAAAATTTTCGATTTTATTGTGAATACCGGAGTAACAGTACCATCATATTTGTGCCAGTGCTATGAGTCTAAGTATCATTTATTTCTAACGTTTTGTCTCTAAAACCTACATTTTTTGCGTATTACTATTTGACACACGCATATTCCCGTTTTTCATTGCACGCCGTGGCGGCCATTTTTCACGCATAAAAAATCCAATCAGCCTACTCACTGCTAAATTGAAAATATATTCTTTATTTTTCATTGAATTAACGAATATTCCAGAGTAACGGTGGACTGACACCGCTTGTGTTGTGCGGGCTGCCCTACGAGCATTTACCCTAGGGCTGCCGTTTGCCAACATGGGTATGCGTGAATAAAGTTGACTACATCATTCCGTTGCTGGCGTCTGCTGTTTGCTGATTGGTTTGCGATAAGTACCTACCTGCTATTTAATTTTGGTAGAAACTACAGTTTTCTTTCGTTGTTTGTTCCCACTCACATATTATTTAATAAAAATGGAGGAAGATGTGAAATCGTTAATACATCAACGCGGCACTATTAAAGGTCGACTAACCAAGTTCGAAAACTACTTAAACGTGTTAAAGACGATGGAGATGAGTTTGCCTAGTTTACAGATTTCGGAATTAGAATTTAAACTGAAAAAGGTCGAGTTATTGTTTAATACCTTTGATGAGATTCAAACCAAGATAGAAAAAGTAACTTCTTCGTCAAAAATTGATGACGAACTTAATGAACGGGACAAGGTTGAAAATGCCTTTTCAGTTGTAATTTCTGCCGCAAGTCACATAATTTCGAGCTCAAAGTTTAAGAATGATCAAGAACCGTCGAAGGTAATTAGCCAGTATGATAGTGCCACGTCGTCGTCTATGTATAACATTAAGTTACCAACTATCAAGTTACCGACATTTGACGGTAATTATTTGCGATGGCTGGAATACCGCGACACATTCGAATCGTTAATACATAATAATAACGCAATTCCAGCCATAAGCAAATTTCATTATTTAAGATCTTCTTTAGAGGGTGGTGCCTCTGTTATAATAAAATCCATTGAATTTACTAGTGAAAATTATCAGATTGCGTGGGACTTATTAAATGAAAGATATAACAATAAAAAAATATTAGTTAACAATCATTTGAAGGCATTGTTTAATTTTGAAAAAAATACAAGAGAATCACACAATTCACTGCGTTATTTAATTGATCATATTTCTAAGAATTTACGAGCATTAAACACTCTGGATGAACCTACTGAACATTGGGACACTTTAATTATATTTATGATGGTTGCTAAACTAGATGGCAGCACAAGTTTCAAATGGGAAGAGTACAAAGGGACAATTTCGCATACTATTAAGTTGGAAGATTTTTACCAATTTCTGCGCAATCGCGCAGATGTTTTAGAGACAGTACAATGTAACGCTACAACTGGTAACGCTAACAAAAGGCATCAAACATCACTGGTGTCCTCTTCAGTTCAGTGTTACAATAATAAATATAAATGTGACTTATGTCAACAGGCTCATCACATTTATGAGTGCCAGCAATTTAAATCGTTAACCCCGGAGTCTAGACTAGGCTTAATAAAGAAACTCAGATTTTGTATTAATTGCTTGCGTAGTGGCCATAATTTCTCACGTTGTAGTTTTGGACATTGTAGGATCTGCAATAAAAAACATAATACGTTACTACACATCGATAATTACAAAACTAATTCTACAGGTTCGAATGCTACACATACTAATCAACAAAATAATACAAATACTAATCAACCAGTTACTCTGGAATCACAAGTCACTAATACTAATATTCAAGAAAATGTTACAAACATGCAAAGGTCTAATTTACAAAAAACAGACTTAAACACTAAGACAGATATGTTGAACGTTTTGAGCACTACAAATACTCACTCGCCAACTCCCAGGTCATTGTCGACGACTGGGCCTAACCAGGTACTACTAAGTACAGCGTTGATAGAACTAATTGATCCTATTACTAATACTACACACCAAGTACGAGCACTGTTAGACAGTGGCAGTCAATGCTCGTTTATTACTGAAAAAATGAAAAACATGTTAAATATTATTACTAAACCAAGTGTCGTGTCAATCACAGGCATTAACAATGAAACAATAAAAGCAACACAAAGTTGCCAGATTTTACTAAAATCTAGAATAAGTTCATTTAAAACTGTTGTTTCGTGCGTAGTGTTACCACAAATTACTGGTAACTTACCCAGTATTGCAATAAATCCATCACGAATAAACATGCCAAGTAATATTGTACTTGCCGACCCGACCTATTATCATCCCTCTGAAGTAGACATACTCCTTGGGGCGGATGTGTTTTGGAAGATAACTAATACTCACAAACAAATATATCTAGGGCGAAACAATCCCATACTTAAAGAAACTAAATTTGGTTGGGTGGTAGGTGGACCAATGGGCGGGAGACCTACTTATAATAATAATTTTACTAAACATTGTGATTTTAGTAGGTCTCGCGGATTACCATTTTTTACCATGCAAAATACTTGGCTTCACATACCTGCAGATTTAGCGTCGAGAGGAGCTCAGTTTCGAAATTCCTTTCTGAAATAAAACCGAACTTTAGTAAAACTTAAGTATATTATATTTTTTATATTTCTTATTTAATACCATGCAAAAAATACTCTCATCTCACTAGGTTACAAGGGACATAATCAAAAGCAAATAGAATAAAATATATACTTACCGCGGGTGAGCTACATTATGCACTGATCTAATGTGCTATGCAATGCTCATGTCACGTATGGCAAAATACAACCCATAATGGGTAACCTAACTCAACCTCGCGTTACACCCGCTTCTCCCTTTGAAACTTGTGGTGTAGATTTTGCAGGACCCTTTTTGATTTCCAATCGAAAGGGCCGCGGTGCTAAAACTTTAAAATGCTATTTAAGTGTATTTGTGTGTTTTTCTACAAAGTCGATTCATTTGGAAGTCGTGAGTGAACTAAGTACAAATGCTTTCATATATTGCTTGCGAAGATTTGTATCAAGGCGAGGTATCCCTAAAATTATTTATTGTGACAATGGCACTAATTTTGTAGGAGCAAACAACGAATTAAAGCGTATGATTAAATCATGTCGCGAGCCAGTCGGTGAGGTGGCTGCTAGCAACGGAATAGAGTTTCGGTTCAGCCCTGCATATTCTCCTAATTTTGGGGGACTGTTTGAAGCAGGTGTTAAATCCGCAAAACACCATCTTAAACGAATCATGGGTAGCTCTAATTTAACATTTGAAGAATTAACAACCCTTTTCTGCCAAATTGAGGCAATACTAAATTCACGTCCCCTAATACCATTGTCATCCGACCCTTCTGATACTTTGCCACTCACGCCTGGTCACTTTTTGATCGGTCGTCCTCTAGCTTCACTACCATCGCCTACGACGGAGAAGATTGCTATAAATCGTTACCAGCATATTGAAAGATTACGTCAATCCTTCTGGAACCGGTGGTCAAAGGACTACCTGAGCGAACTACAACAACGTGTCAAGTGGCGTACTCGAGGGCGTGATATCAAGCTTGGGGAACTCGTCATCATTCACGACGATCATCTGCCACCAATGAAGTGGCAATTGGGGCGCATTGAAACGCTTTACCCTGGTGCTGACGGCGTATGTAGAGTTGTCGACGTCCGGACGACCAAGGGCATACTAAGAAGAGCGATTTCAAGATTATGTCCCCTTCTTCCCGAAGAATCGTTGGCTTGAAAGCGAAGGCTTTCAAGGGGCGGGAGCATGTTATAAATACTTTTCTTTACTACTGGCCGGTTACACTTTTCTTTACTACTGGCCGGCTAAAAGTAGCGAAACGTCAGGAACACATCATCTCTGCGTGATCTGCGCGGAGAGAGTCAGAGGAGTCCTACTAGAGACTTCAGTATCAACGGACGTACAAGTCATTCAATATTTAATATTACTTACTAATGTAATTTATAATAATTAAACGAATTATTACAATATACTAATACCATCATTAACATGCCCATTGCTATTAGTTGAAGAGAAAGCTATTAAAGAAGCTAACTTCGTTATTAATTAAAAGATAGGGGAAAGCTTATTTCTAAGCTGGTATCTTGTTGTAGAACATAAATTTAAGAATAAAATCTTCTAGAAAAAAAATGCCGTGGTTTTGAATGACACAGATTAATTTAAAAAAAGAGTAAGCAACAAATATTATCATTTACGACACTACAGGATTAATTTAAAAGGAGCGCGTATATTCTACGAGGTAATCAGGTGCATGAAACTGTACAACTTTCCCTAAGAAACAGGTCGAAATCTTACAATGGAAAATTAAATTTTCATACAAAGTGACAGGTCACGTCACTACCTCGCAGAATAAACGCACTCCTTTTAAATTAATCCTGTTTAATGCAACTTTTAGTAATCAGAGATAGTAAATAGACAGTAGAGGATACATAATATATTCCCAAAATTGTAGAGATAAGGTGATAAAAATATTGTGTCACAATAAAACATCTCATCCGGACAGAAAATGCAAGAGACCTAGGTACATGTGACTCGAACATTACTCATAACGATTTGATCACGTCAAACCTAAAGTGGTATGAATCAATAAAATCCATTAAATAATTGCGTATGTGGGTCGAAAACAATACATTGTACGAAGTGACAATAGTTCTGTAATTGTAAGTGCTGGTTCAGGCGTAGCAAATAATTTACGACAAGTGAGATTGTGCGTTATTCAATGCATGAATTCTTCATAAACTTCTCTTAATTGATGTTTGAGATTTGAAAACAATTTAGTGAGGAATATTATGATATCGTTTCTAGACAATGTGTTCTCTAACTTTATCAATGCCTGATATTATATTTTCAATCTCGCTTAATGCTGCATAAATCATAATTCTATGTAAATGTAATTGGAATTATTTATCAGCCCCAGATTAGTAGGAAGCTAATTGAGTAGACATACACATACTATCTGACACATCTCCATAACCACTGTCGTCTGTACAAACTTTTATTTGCATTTTTGCAAGAATTCACGTCCACGCATAATTTGCATCTCGGCACAATCATTGAAGATATAACCTACCTAAATACCAAGCGATACATAGCCATATTATTAAAACTCATTAAAATCGCGTTAAATGTCCAATAATATGAAAAGTTATTTAAAGGTCAATCTAAAAGATTGACGGCCAGTGAAAGCTGCTTTTTATCGTCTTGCTTTTTAAATCCCGATTACTGATCAAGTCAGTATTGGAATCCTGACACTGTAATATGAATCAAAATGTAAATAATAAAGTGTGTCACACATTAGTCTTGTCACTTATAAGGACGAATGGATATCTTAATGAAAATAATGAATTGTATGATCAAGAACTAGATATTTTAGATAGTAACAGAAATGTGAATCGAGACGATCGTAACTTCGACGTCTAATTTAAAGCCGGTGTTGGAAAGTGGATAAGAGTGATATCAATACGTAACAACGATAGCTTCATTAGGCCCAACGAGAGTAGACCTGGATGCAGACAGTTACTCGCTTCTTATCTCAAAGCAGTCCACCCCACCTTAACAGAGATCAAATCTTACATTAAATGAAAGTCGGACATATTGACGACCTACAATACCGATTGGTAGCTACGCGTATTTATCGGCTTTCCTTGGCAACCGACACCCAATAAATTGTATTTAAAAGATTTTTTATTTTCGGTCAACCTCAAATGTTTTGATGCAATATTTTGTTTTACAAATGTTCTTGTCGGCTGGATATAAATGTCTAATAATCTACTTTTGTTATTATTGTTGAAAGTTTGCATTGTATGTTTGACAGTGGCGACGTGTCGTTATTAGGGTTATTTGTTTTATTTAAGAGCAATGCAACGAGCTGCATTCTTTAATCAAGATTTTTTAGATTTGAAATAGAACAGAAACAAAGATGAGAACGATCTGATGCGGATGATTAAGGATAAAATTTGGACGCGTAGAAATACCTAAGACATTATGTTCATACTGCGAAGGTCGGAACACAAACGATTAATAATAAAAATACAGAAATATGAAAGTAGAACGAGCAACATGTCAAGACGAATACCATCTCAGTCTGCCCGTGACCATGACACCTGTATAGCATCCGTTTAAAAGTAGGTATTTTTCTTTCAATGTTTCCACTAAAGCTCAGAAAACAAAATTATGCCATTGATTTAAACACGATAAAAACCGTAGACAGTGTAAAACGGAAGACGTTTTTGATAAAAATGGAGGAGCAGGTAAAAATAAGTGAATTAATTATTATGTTTAAAAGGAGGAAAGGCCATGTTTCGTTGTTTTCACAGTAATTTCGCCCTCGTTTAAACATGTTCTAGCTGTTTGGAATTCTCACATTGTTCCAAGTGAAATCGGTTTTGTCCGCTGTATCGTCAACAGATGTAATGTCTGTTGTCATTCGCTGTTCGTATTTGCGCTGAAAACGTTTATAGCCGTGTGCCAGCCGTGTTTGAACGACATCAGAATCTGAAGCTTAGATTTTAGCACCATCTGTGTCAATTTTCTCCGTTACAATGAAGTAAATCAGCAAATTGTTCTGTACGCTAAAAATACTCAAATTTTAAATTTTAAATAACATATAATTAGGCTTCATTGTTAAAATTTTCCTCGTCTCTCTTTCTTTCAATTCATAGCCACACAATTAATCATAACTTGAAGTTATGTCTAGACATTGTCAGCTTAAGTATATTTGCGTTGCCTGTGTTTGAATAGTATCCGAATCGGAATGACGTCACAACCCACTATATCAGTTACCAATTTGTCCACACGCTATTATTAAACACACAATTATTTTGTTTCAGATCGTGTGAACGATCCGGCTTTGCGGCACTTGTAAACCGAGAACCAGTCAATAATATGGTGCAATAAAAGTAATATGAGGGTGTTAGGTATGATGCGTGTGAGAGTCAACCGAACTGAGTTATAAGCGAAGAGGGAAGGTTTGGATGAGACTGGGTGGTGGAGAGTCGTCGTGGGTGGTTGAGCGGGGTATGCGAGGCGGTGCTGTGCAGTGACGGCGTCCGGGCGGCTGCCATGGGCGCGGCGCGCCATGCGCTCGCGCACGCGCCCGCTGCGGCTGCTGCTGGCGGCGCTCGCGCTCGCGACCTGCGCCGCGGCGCCCGCGCCCGAGCCGCGCGCGCAGCGCTCCGCCAACCTGAGCCACATAACTGGCACCTCCCGCACCATACAGATGTTCCTCAAGAATCGCTATCTGCAGCTGCTGCCGGATGGCACAGTCAACGGCACCACAGATTACAACAGCGTTTACAGTGAGTACTAGCATTACTATTTTATTATAATGCGTTGGAGAAACAGCTTGTTTGTTTTTATCAAATGTTGTTAACTAAATACTAGGTAATTTATTCCAAAACTAAAGCGATATTGAATTAAAAAAAAATCTTTCGATCTGGTGTTTACCACTATTCTCTTGAAATTCGTGTTGGCTTTATACTATTTAGTAAGAACTAGACTGTTTCACAACATCCAAAGCCTTCAATTTTTTTGTTGTGCATTGTCCAATATCAGCAGATTGAATCGAGATCTCACCGGTACACTGACAGTGCTCCCAATTATATCAATTGAATTTTATCTTCGTTTTGTTTTACCGATGAATTATTCGTCTGTTTTGTAACTATGCCTGTGATTAGAATGTACGATGGACAAAAACTATGATTTGGCAAGATTAATTTACCTTACGAATTTAGAGATCAGCTTCTGTGCGAAAAAATGTTTAATCAATAATTTAATTGCTTAGCGATTGATCAACAATTTATTTTTTAATTTTTTATTAGCTTGCGGTTTTATTGCTTCAACTTCTATCATACTGGTCCTTATTTAAATCGCACTTCAGGTAAATAAACAAACAGTTACTGTCAAGTAGTCACTTAACTAAGTTGTTCGGTAACAAACTTTCCCGTTCAAGATAAATACTGACTGTTGATACTTTCATGCCGTGTTATATGGAAATGCTTTAGAGAAAGAAAAATCTAACAATTTAAAATTTATTATTTAGTTAACTCATCCCGCGGGATAAGTTTCAGCGGGATCAGATGACTAAAGAGCCAAATTTTGTACATTATCTAATGTTTCTATAATTCTTCTTCTCGTGTAATAAATAAAAAGAAAAGTATAAAGACGTAGTTTCTTTATTATTCTAAAACATCATTGACAATCGGTGAACGAAAACATCGAGAGGCAACCTAGATTCCAAAAATTGGTATCAGAAATCGCCAACCCGCAGTGAGCCAGCGTGGTGATCAATGCTCGTTCCTTCACAGCAGTGGGACAGAGCCATTACAACTTGTTAATTAAATTATTATAATGAGTATTACGAAATTATATCTGAGAATCATAAAAACCCAATGCGATTAATTTTCTGCCGATCGATGAATACAAAGAGCATTAATATAAATTTTAAGTAACACGACGTAACGTGTCGTGAGTATGTCGCAAACCATGTAACAGCGTACTCACAATATGTCGTTAAAATAAACGGGAAATAACTTTTGCATGCGCGGCAGATTCCAATCTCAACGCGCGAAGTTAAATTTTGTAATCCGTAAATATCAAAGTGATCACTTTTATAACTGTATAGTTAAATATTTTTACTGTTGTATTTAACCAGTATAATATTAAAGCTATTATATATTTTTAGGTTTAATACAAATTATTGCTATTACGCGCGCGCGACTAAAACCATCGGTCTAATAAAATTGATTGTTTATTTTAAATAAAATAAATAGTTTTGTCCTTTACTATTCACAGGGATTTAAGTGCTTCTTCAAGTGCCATTTCAAAGAATATCTATCTAATGTTTTATCTATTTTCCTCATCTATTAATAGTAAAACGGAACAAATGTCCACTTTTGGAGTACCATCGAAATTCTCTCTCATATATTTTAAACCTCTTAAGCATGTACTTGACCTATAGAAAGATAAATAAAAACCACAAAACATACAGTACAATAAGAAGAATTTACCTATTAGATATCTAACGACATGCCAGGGTCGGATTGGCCAACCTGAGATTAACATGACGAAATTATTGCTTTCAATTCATTGGAGTCAATATGAATGTGCGAAATTACTGTATGCTTATTTGCCTTCGAAGCTTTGTCATTGATTTAAGTAACTTAAAAAGTAAGTGTGTAAATAAGAAGAATTTGGTAGTTAGTGGTGAGTCTCTTAGAATGACAGAATCAGCTGTTGTTCGTTTCTTTCCGACCTAGAAACTACAGAAGAGACAAGTCGAAAGTGAAAAGTAAGAATTTTAAATATACAGGATTATTTTAAAAGGATTGTTTATATTCTTCGAGCTAATCAGATGCATAAAACTGAACTTGTTTTCCGAAGGAACAAGAAATTTTATCATTGAAAATCAACTTTGGAAAGCTCATTTTCCATTTTAGGATTTCGACCTGTTCCTTGGGGAAAAAGGTTCAGTTTTATGCACTTGATTACCTGGTAGAATATACGCACTTCTTTCAAAATAATCCTGTATACGACTGTTTCTTAGACATGTTTATCAGGACCTAGATAGACCACCGCGTTGACAAGACGATACTGATCGCATATCTGAATAATACTCTAACAAATGTAGAGCCGTTTTGCAATGTTTTTTGCGAACCCTCACGTGATATATTCATGCCAACTAGACGTCTCCTAGACGATACTCCAAACCAGTTTTGACTAATGACATAAATCAGGCCTGCCCTATTTTTTACTACACAAAAGCAATAGACAGAATAATTACATATCCTAAAAGACATTCAAATAACAGTGTTTTATAATAACACCATACATGTTAATATCAGTTTTAATTCCCTTCATAATTATATATTTGGTATTCACAATTAGTTAAACGGAATTGTGATAATGGCTCAATAGGAAGATTTGAAGCGCCCGGAGCATTAGACAAGGTGGTCCATAGACTGCACAGATTGAGATCGTAAAATTGTAATAACAACTTTATTGACTCTGATGGAGATTCCGTACGTCGATAGCAGACAGTTTCTATCGGGTATTGCTATTGGATTGGTATGCGTTTTTTTGCTTGTTTTATCGATAAGTGAGTCGGTTTCGTAATATAAAGCGTGGGTAAGTGAGCCGAATTAATGACCTGTGAAATTAATGTAAAGATTGGATGTTGACGTGTGCACCAGGTTTTAAGATTAAGGCCGCTTGTTTTGTTGTTCGGTATTTGTCGAGACGATTGATTGGAGGCCATTAATATGCACCTGATACTGTTTATTACGTAGATACAAACGACTTAAACTTTAGTTTATGTGATCTAACGGAATTAAGCCGGTGCCGCCGTTGTATACGATAGCGGGACTGACATAATTTTCTTGAGAATTTAAATAAATTAATATATAAGGCGTATTAGAACTCAAACCAAAAATCTTTGTGCTTAAATAAAATAAAGTTCGTTTATTGTTTTAAATCATAGGACTTGCTAATAATCTTTATTGAGACACGTAATACCTTCCGTGTACAGAAGCAATTAATTTTTTCGCGCAAAACGCAGCGGAATATCCGGCCTTTAACTATTTAAAGAATATCATGTAATTGAATATTTGTTATCAATATAAAATACGAATGAAACTTATTTATTATTTAGGTTGCATAATAAATTAAGTATGAAGGGTCATAAAATTTACGATTTCTATAAATTTAACATTATTTACACAGTTTAGTTAAGTTTCTGGTTCTATTAAATAAATCATTTCAAGTTATTCATGTTTTTAATTATTCTTTTACTAAAGTTTTTTTTTATATTAATGGGCATATATATAAGATTTTTTTGTCTAAGAGTTTACGCTTTTGAATAACGGTCATTGGCGAATGAAATCGTAACAAATACTTAGTCAGTTTCTTTTTTTTTAGTCTAAGCCTGGGTAGATTACGTTTTTATTATTAGATATTGTAAATTGTCCTAGTTTTAAATAATTGATGGTTGGCAAGGTATCGCTTGTGATGAAGACATAGTCTTTGGGACTCTACTTTCTGAGATTACATCCTACATACAAACTTTACCTTATATTAATATTGAAATAATATCTTGTAAACATTGTTTTTAAGTATAAATAATATATAATAATTATAGTCTCTATTATGAATAGCTTCTTCCGTCCCGTACCTACATCCGGAAGTGAGATAAATGTTTTACAGTCATCTTAGAGAAATGATATGTGTCCTACATACCGACACAATAAAAATAATGTCCCGTGATCTATTTACAGACTGGGATTAATAACTTTTCCGTTTTATAAACTATTTTTATTTGAATAATCACTAAGTAAAATTGAAATAAATAAAAAAATATAATTAAAAGAGTATTTTATTAATAATATAATATCGGCCTATAAACGTCCCACTGTTGGGCACAGGCCTCTTCCGTATGGGGAAGGAATGAGCATTGATCACCTTGCTCATTGCGGGTTGGCGATTTCAGATTCCAATTTTCGGAATCCAGGTTTCCTCACGATGTTTTCCTTCACCGTTTGTCAATGATGTCTTAGAAAGATTAAGAAAGTACGTATAACTTTGAAAATTCACATTGGTACTTGCCTGGACTCGAACCTGCAACCATGTGCATGCGAATCCGGTCATTGAACCGCTAGGCCACCACGACTCTTAATTTTATTAATATGGTGTTCTTTATCTGGACCAATTTTTTTTTATTATAGTTTTTTACATAACGCATGGATTATAATTATAATATCCCTGATATTAGAATAATAGGCGTCTTCCTAATAGAGAAGGAACAATAATTAATAACCACGCTTGCTCGCTTGCAGACTGGCAATTTCACATGCCAACAAACAGCTTAACAAGAAAGTACACACCAATCATTGTATAAAATCAGGCCAAACAACATTAAAATATTTTCAATACCACAAAAAATAACCTTTCTTCACTTCCCGGTAGCAATTTCCGCAGATTGCGACATTTAAGAACATACTGTACACGTACTAACACAAACTTACACGTGACGTTCCGAAACTCAACCACAAACGGAAATGGTCCCTATATCGTTGCTGTTAAGTTTCAAGTGGACTTTAGTTGTTAAGGATGATGAGAACTGATAATTTTGTTTGTGGAATGCCTGTCTTGTAATCTAGTGGTCCGATTATATCAATTACTTCTTTACTAAAGGTGATTTGGCAGTAATTGTACTGAGATTCCGACCCCGATGTATTTGAAGTCTCTATTCTATTATTATATATTTACAAATAAAGACGTTTTTAATCATGGTTCTATGAATTAAAAATGGTGATATATTGACGTATAGGCAACCTTGATAGTTTTTAACGCTTTTAAAATTCCAACAACAAGTTAGAAAGTTAAATTGCAGAGGCTTTCGGAATATTGAGACTATTATAAATATATTATAGAGAATAGTAATGTGTGGTGTTTAAATACAGAATATAAAAGTAAAGTATTATTTTTGTAAAAGAACCTTTTTTTATTAGGCCAATTTTAACAAAAGTGTTTAACGGACTAAAAAAATATAGGTACTTATTCAAAAAATATACCTAGTCTATTATTGGTACTGTCTAGCTCACACCATAGACAAAAAAACTAACGTTTTGTACATGGGGTTTCCATATGTTTCCGTTGTTTTTTGCGTCTAGCGAGGTGAGGACAGTTTAATTACAATATTAGTGAAGATACCAAGGTCTTTCTCATGATGTAGAATAATATTCTAAACTTAGTGCGTCATGAGTGAATATTCCGTTAATATTATTATGAAAACTTCCGTTCGAAACTTTGTTGTAGTTGAAATTAATATACAACGTTTATAGGTTGAGTTCGATCAACTCCACGACTCAGACAGACAGACGGAGGGACGAACAACAAAGTGAACCTAAAAGGGCTCCGTATTTTCTTTTCGTAGTACGTAACCCTAAAGTACGTAAGCCGTACGGTTTGACCGATAGTAAAGGTTAAGCCGCGCTCGCCGCGGTTGGTCCGTGGATGGGTGACCATTTGTAAACATATCGAGACCCCTCCGTGCCTCGGAAAGCACGTTAAGCCGTTGGTCCCGACTGTCATACAGTGATCTTTGATAGTCGTTAAGTCATTACAATTCTGACAACCAGTCTTACTATGGAATACTGTATTACCTAGCAATAGGTTGTGGAGGTCAGATAGGCAGTCGCTCTATGTAAAATACGGTATTCAGCTAAATCCGGTAAGACTGGAAGCCGACCCCAACATAGCTTGGGAAAAGGCTAGGCAGAAGGAAGTACGTAACCCTAAAAACATAAAAAAGAAAACAAATTGCTACCATACACATAAAATTTACGGTTTAAATATTATATCAATTGTAAATGTAATACAAGTTAAGAACTATTTTAAAAGTATGCCAGCCCCTATGACTTTGTTTCCCTACGGTAAAGATAAAAAAGAGAGGGCTATAACTCAAATGTTAAAAGTAAACTAAACAATGTCAACTCCACCCCATGTCCTAATCCAACACAATACGTACTAAACTGGGCTATCTGACAGTTGTTCTATCTCAAAATTCGAATCGCGAGCCGCCATCTTGGAAAAGCAAATAAATCAGTCATCAGATGCGCACGCGATTGGTATATGAGTATAATCGTTCATCTTAGTGTGGGCAGAACAATACATGGACAAAGGTGTCATTTTGTTTAGCTTATTTCATTTTATCGAAGAAATATGTAAGGGGTATGTAAAAGAATACTGTCTGGACTTATATCGGTCCAAAGGTGTGCTATTTTAAATATTTTTGATCGTTACTCTCGACACTACAATCCAAGTCCAAAATTGAATTTTGCTGTTAGGCATCCTGATATGACCAAAAATAAACATCGATTTTGAAAGTGACAATTTATCGCTGGAGACATATTCCAGAATAATTATCAATGTAATTTATTTATGTATATTGTTTGGTAATGTTCACGTGAACACATCCACCTGGTCGTTTTTTAAACGTTCTAGAGGAAATATGTATGTTGAAATTGCTGAAAGACTTTCCCAACATACAAAGAACTTGTTTGAAGTTATCCTACATACTGATTGTGTATCAGTATGTAACTACCCAATCAGTATCAGATGACTTCACTCTACATCTTGGACATGCTCAAACATGTCATCACTCATGTTAATATTGATATTAATTAACGTTAAGTCACGTTACCTTAACCGTTAATTTAAACCAGTTTCGGTTCCCACACGATTATAGGAAAACTTAATAATGTGGTGAACAAGAAAAATCTATTAATGGTTCAATGTTTTGGTGATAGGTGATACTTAAGATTAGCACATTAAGCTGTGATTAAGTACGGGATCGTTGTGATGTGCGTGATTTAACGAAGTTATTTCTTTACATGATGCAACGGAATGCAGAAGGTTCAGTCTTTACAATTTAAATAATTTTTACATTATTTACAATTTAAATAATGTGAAAATTAGTTTGTTTTATTGCCTTCTTGAAAAATAAGAGCTATGTCTGACAGGTCAAGAGCCGTTTGTGCGCTCTTGCATTATGTGATTAAGTACGTCTTTTAAAATATAATCAGTAACATAAATGGGAAAAAGAACCGATTTTAATATACAAGTAGGTACAAAATACCCAATATCGCTTGAAAATTATGAGTATGTTTTTTCACTTATTTTGATTTAAAATCAACCTACTATTTAAAACCTAAGCTGAAATATACCCTATCGATGGCAAAGAGAAATGTAATGTAATTGATCTACAATATTAAGAGATATCGGAGATTTCGCATATAACAAATATAAAGAAAAAACAACAGTCGAATTGACAACCTTCTCTTTTGAATTCGGTAAATTAAAAACAAATAAATAGACAAGATGATATGACCTACATAACTGAGACTACGAAATACGTAAGTAGGTACCTCTACCTACATAAATTATACGAAATATACATCGATACTACTATTTCGCCCGTTTGTTGTTAGATGTTCTGTATCTTCACTGTTCAGATAACCGTTATTAAATAATAATAATATAAGTAACGATACACTGTTTTTCTTCTAAGTAGTGTGTTTCTATCGGTATACCGTTTAACTTGGGTTTCGATTTGCAGTAAATCTTTTGATAATGAGTTATAAATACTATAATTTATCACTGTATAGAGTGGCGCTACGCATCGAAGATGAACCTTTAATTACACGTGCACTAAGTTTCACTAAGATAACTGAGATATGAACTAAATACTCCAGTATAGAATTCACTAGCCAATGATCAATATAATACATTCTTGAAGCGGTAAATATTTTCAATATAAGTACTTTAGTATCGTAACTTGGGGAGATTCACTCATACAACCATGGGTTGCTTGTATTCAGATCAGAAATATTTAATCAATAATTATTATGAACTCATGTTTTCCTTAATACACATAATACCTATGTCATTAAGCTAAAATGTTGGTGTACAATAAAATATATTCTGTCTATGTATATATCTATGTCAGTTTGTCTCATATATCAGCGGAAAATATAGGCCTTTTGCTAAACCGGTTGTTGTGACGGTGTTTGGAAATAAAAACTTATTTATTATCATTATTTTTTTGACAGTTTGATTTATTCATCAGTTGATCGACTAATTCCTAGTACGAGCGACATTTCACTAACTAATTCTTGTTTGTATTTAAGTTACAAAGGCATATTTATACAAAAAAATAACTTTAAAACAGAAATTTAATGAGCGTTAGGAATTTAACGACAGTTCTTGACAGCCTATTAAGGACTGGACATTAACGAGAAGTAACAAAAAAAGTTGTTTTTAGCAAATCTATACCTACTTGTGTTCACTAACCCGTTACTAGAAATGCAAATTAATGTTAAAAAACGCATCTTTTAATAATTTTTTGAACAAAAAATCATAAAAACAAGGTAGCCTAATTTTTTTGTCCCCCAGTATACATCTAATGTCATTTAATAGCTCGGACACCGTTACATCTTGACAATTGATCCGTCAATACTGCTAAATGAAAAAAAAAGGTGTTGCAAACAACTTAAAGTAAATTTTTACGCCGACAAACAAACCAATACATTTAAATCCTTTACTAAATAAAACTACACACTGTTTTTTTGACAAAAAAGTTTCGCACCAAAAGGTCCGTACAAAAAAGATTCCATACAGGTCTTGCAGAAGGCAGTATTATTACGATATGTATACGATATTACTACCAACAAACGGAGGCTGCCCAAAACGAATCTCGTTAAATCCGAAACTTGTCGCGTTCGGTGACAGAAGGAGCAAACTGGCCGCTTGTTATTGAGCTGGTGTGATCCACTTGTGACTTGTGTGAAACAAAAAATATTTATTAATGTTATTATACAACCAAAAAGAAAAAAAATCATAAAAAAATATTATCTAGCTTGCTTATTAACTGTTGTCTATAGAAAAATATTTTTTACCTATTTTAAATTATCAATATGAATTTCGCCTTAATCATTATTTTACAGCTGTCTTTGTGTGGTAGGTATAATTATTTAAAGATTAATTTCTTGCGGCAATTATAAAATACTCAGATCAGCGCAAAAATTAATCAAAATTTGTCTTATAAATATTTTTTGTACCTGCCTACATTACTAGCTTTTTATCTTCGTTTTTAATTACTTTTAGTGTTGTTTTGTACTTTCACGTCTTCATAAAATATTGAGCTATTAATTACGGTATCATCAACACGCATACATGTATTCAATAAATTCTTGGATTGTTTTAAAAATGAATAAAAATAACGTTGACATTGAAATACAGCCGGCAGCGACCTTTGACTGTGAGTCAGTTTTATTTCTAATTATGGAAATGTTTTTATTCTTATCATAGTGTTGAATGATAATATTATCTCAAATCAACAATTAATTTATAACAGATGAGTAGGTGATTTATACTAAAACGTGTCGATAGAACACGTTGAATCCGACATAGGTAGGAATAGGTGTTGAATGTTGGTTATTAATTAATTAATAATGTGAAATGAGTATGTTTAAAATTAACTATGACATTATAAGCTCACAGAAGTATTACAAAAATCGCACTGATTACATTTATTAAAAACGAAATTACATTTTAAACAGTTTATTCTTAAAATTAAATATTCTATTAATATTAAAACAAAACACAATCTTTATAACCAGCCATTAATCTCGAGAGCAAAAAGGAAGAGATTTCGCGCCACTAAACGACGTATCCATATGCATGCAACTTGCGCCCGCGCCGACAGTAAGATTGATCGGCGTCTTTTAATATAGCAATTTACACCTGTTATGCTTTTAACAACTTCCTTCACATCTTCATCTTTTAAAGGCAATTTTACCAGTAAACTCGTTTCTATAAACCGAGTTAACCAGAGTCGAGTTAAAAATTTTCAAATGTCAAGGCCGAAATGTCTAATGTTTTTCCAACTGAACATACAATTTCTTATAGGCTAGAAGAAATATGGAGGGGTACTGGTTTTGTTTAAAAATAAAAATCGTCCTAGAGCCATTGTAACTTGTTCTAAAACGTTTTATAGTTAGTTACGCCTAATCTGCGTTAGGTTTATGTCGGTGAAATGCAAAATGGAGCATTGCACTAAAATAAACGTTAATCAAGATTAATTTCAATTGATCACGTTCATACGCGGCTGTGAAATCCGTCCCAAGTTTATATCTCAGGTGAGAGAAAAATCCAATATGCGATTTGAATTATAATGGTGAGATGATTTGTTCGTTATAAGTGTTATAACATTCTTCCTTGTATGTACAAGATTGTCCTTCGCTATTAAGATAAGCATAACGTGTTGCTTTTGATGTTCCTTGATTTATCTTCGGTTCAAGTAATATTCATCTAAGTGGCGGTTTTGAAAAATAATTTTATTTTCTCGTCATGTTGGTATGCCGTTTTATTACGTATAAAAATCTTGCGTTTTCCGACAAAACTGATTTACACTGTGATTACGAAATTGTTGACTATCGATGTAAATTCTCTAGTTATTTTTTGTAATAAGCAACAAGTTCAAAAGCAATAAATATACAAGTCAAAGTAACAGCATAATTTTGTAGGTACCCATTGAATGTATAACATTCCACATTTTATATAAAATCAATTGAATCGTATTGTGAGATTTCAATTCGATTGGTTAATAGGTTACCATCGCAGCTACCATCGGACTTTATGACGGTTTCGTACAAGACGTTTACTCGATTTAGTAATCGATTCTTGTGCCATTAGAATCGATTTGGTAATCAAAGTAGAATAAAGATAATCAGTTTGTAGCTATAAAGATTGCTCCTCTAGTCTTTTGAGATGGTTATTAAAGTTTAAATGATAACAGAATTGGGTGTTGGTTAAGGAAATGGTTGAAATGATTGAAAAAAATCTTGTCAGGTTCGATATTGAAATAAAGAAAGAAAAAAGCTTTATTGACACACTAATTAGCGCGTATATACTTACCAACTACACATAAAAAGAAAACACAGTAGAAAAAACAACAAACAAAAAAAGACATAAAATATGAACATTGCACGCCAATGAGTGTGACAATGAGGCACTTACTCTAGTTGTGACCACCACGGGAAAAGAGAACCGATTTTCAGTGACTACCTCTGGTGACGTCACAGAGATGAAGCCACTGTCGGAGATACTTAGAGCTAAATTCAAAATCTTTGCTGTCGTTAAAGAAGTAAGCTCATTGATTCTTGTTTTCACTATTCATAACTAGATTGTGGGTACAAAATTTGAACAGTGATAACTTACCATACTTTATATTGAAATATAGCCATAACCCAAATAGTTGGGCAAGCGACGCCTGCTTCTCCACAAAATCCGATGGTAATCCATTAAACCACCGTTATTTTTTACACAGCTATCACGTTTCACGAAAACGCAATTATTTTTAATCTCATTAGCTGCTTATGAAGGCCATGTTGTTGCCTTTAATTTGTGATTGGCCGTGACACTGAGAATGTCAACTCAATATGTATCCGATTGCTACAAATTTTGTCATAGATTATTCGTGAGACAGATTGTATAAAACGTTGAAAAATTTAGGTTTCGTATTTTGCTTGTGAAACTGGTATTAAGTTCCTTAGTAGATTAATTTGAAAGTTAGCTAAGGCAGAACCTTTTGTAGTTTTAAAAACCAATGAGATGAACATTACTAAATTAAATGCAGGTGCAATTGCATCTCATAAAGTTCTGAGCACAAATTAATAAGCCACAGAGCACGTTGAAACAACAAAACACGAATCTTAGATAAGAAAGTTCAGTAAACTTAGCGCCACACAGAATTTCACAACCGACACTATTCAGAAGACGGAAAATATTAATATGCAGCTTTGTAGACCCAACGTAAGACATATTAAAGTGGAGAAGCTGAATAGCGAAGCCAGATTGCTGGGCTAGGCCAGCATTGTACTAGTCCATACAACAATATGTACCCCAGACAGCAACAATGACTTTCTAAAGCAAACACGATTAGAACTCGTATTATAGATGGTGTCAACTTGAACAAATTTTGAACAGTACTGTGACTGGTATGAATAATGTTCCTTAGTTCAGCTAATTGTAATTTTACCTCCCCTGTAGACTATGAAGTAAGAAAATTCTACAGAATTGTATTATATTTATTGCCACCAGTATGTTGAGTAAGATGATTTCATAAATGTAGAGATATACTTTGCAGTCTGATAATTATCTGAAAATGTTGAAGCTCTCCTTTGAGTAATTATAGAAATAAAGGAACAAACAATACAAAATTTAGTTTTTCAAAATTAGTTACTCCAAGATCTAAGATTTTTATGTTAGTAAAAGTGTCATTGGCAACATGGCACCAAAATGCGTAATTTAAATAATAGCGATACACCATTGTTATCAGATTTAAGTCACGAAGCATTAATTTCTGTAAGTGCATCATCGTCCTTCTAACGAATTTCTTATCAATCTTGCTTGCATGAATTAGTTTTAGGTCTAAATATAACGTAAGCTTCAAGCAACATTAAATTACCTTTCGGCACCATTGGTGTCTTTGTAATAATAGTATTTCAATAAAAAAATATTGTTTGATTTTGATATACGCATTGGCAAAATTGATCTTCCTTTCACTTGTTAGAAACATTATTATTTGTATCACATTGATTCAAATTAGCGTACTACGTGAAAGCAATTTGTATTACCTAAGACTGTCAGAGCTGACGGTATAATGGTCATTAAGAACTAAACAGTCACATTTCCTTAAGACGTGCAATTCGTGTGTTAAGATGCAGCTGGGAGCAATTTTGAGCATGTCATATTCTGACATTTTATTGTACTATTTCTGAATGGTGTTCTTAGAAGTCTGTACGCTAAGACATCATCTATAACGGTCTTAATGCGTTGTACTACGACTTACAATGTAGTTACTGTCAGACATAATTTTGACTATTCTTGTTCCAAACGCATAATATAATTGAATTACTGTTACGAATATTGTAGGCAGGAGTTCTACTAAGATGATTATTATCTAGACTTTGAGCTAGGACTTTCATAGTTTTATTGTTATTGAAATTATTTCAAAGTCGTCGCTTTCTCGATCCCTTCTCATGTTTAGTAAATTTTCAGAATTCATGAATCCTTAAGTCTGAACTTCTCCTTTTCTTACAAGCTAGCTCTAAATTGAATTTGTATCTATCAACATTACTCTCGCAATAAACAGCCAAAGCTGTAAAGCTACAATGGAGCGTAAATACTTAATGATAAATTGCTGACTGATCTTTGTAGAACTCACAAACATCTGAAGATTTCCTCAATTCACTCTCACACCGTATAATACAAACAATGTTATGAAAGTGAGAGTATTCGCATTTGTTTATCTCATCGAATTCCAGAAACATGAGTTAATGTGCCATATTAATAATATCAATTAGTTTGTAATTAATATCACAGATAAACATAAAAATTTGATTATAAGCAAAGTGTTGGCCCAGATTTTTATGGACTCATTTTACATAAGATAAAGACTTTTTTTCGGTAAGAATAAGGTGCCTTTTAACGAATAACAGTAAAAGATAATGTGCGGACGTGAATGGAGTAAACATGATGCCAATAAGGCTTGGGAAATTTTGTTTTGAAAGAGTAAATGTTTACCCAACATTCTGACAGTGTACGACCAAAACTATAGTGGTGACTGGCCATTTAGTCTTAAGAAAAAGTAACCAATTTGAGAACCCCATGCTGTAAGTCGATTTTGTGGTATTTTAAGAACAATTGAAAAACGCGGATACAGTTACAGGCACTGTTACGTTATTTGCCGTAGGTTATCAATTTATCAATAATTACTCTGCGAATGGTATTATTGTTAAATTGTTGCTATCGAAAAGTATAACATGTCCATTGATAATTTTATTTTAAATGATTAACTTTACGTTTAATTATGAGTATTGTGTGTTTTCCAACATCCTAAACAGAGTTATTTCCTTATTATATCAAATGAGGGACTTTTTATACATACATAAATTGTTGATTGGTTACTTCATTTTTGCTAGTTATGACATGAGTAGTAATTTCCCAACTTTCTACCTTTTTGTTGGCTTTTCCACCGTATTTCCTTAATTATGAGTTTCTAAATCATTAAATCTAACATCTTCTCCACAAATGGTATTAGTTTCTAGAGTTCATTCGTCTGTAATACCATCAAAAGCTTTGTGAGTTTCAACACTAACTGAATTATGAGCACAGGTGGTTCGTGGCCAATCTTTATTCACGTTAACGGTTCAAAGTATTTCTGAGTAGACATATTGTGTTGAGTAGACAAACATGATAACGGCTTCGGGTCTTTTTATAATGCTCTTGATATTAAGTATCGTTGGTGCCTCGATAGAAATAGAACTATGTAATTGAAGAATGCCGCGGTTTGAAATAGTGACACTTACTCGTAGGTATGAAACGGATTGTAAATAAGAGATCAGACTACATCTGTCAAGTGGCAAAAATATAATAAAACTTCTAGGACTGCTCTAAATAAGAGTGAATATGATGATGACAAAAAGAATGAATAGCAAAATAACGGTAAGGAAATTTATCTCATAGCTAAAACAAAGATACTACTTCAATTTCTACCTACCGCTTTAAATACTTTATGTATGGCGCCAATTTAGTATTGTGAAAGTAACAAGTCTACATAACATAGCATAACTCTTTGATATTTACTAAAACAGGTGTCTTTACAGTAATTGCGTACTAAAATATATATGGAGCTCACGTATGTGCAATAAATACAAGAGAAAGTTCAGATTAACAGTCCCGACCGGGCCTACATAATGTTTGATATTTATAAGCATACGCAGGAGAATGGATCCAAACACTTTATTGAAAGGGTGGTGAAATATAATACCTACATGTTTCTTTTTACAATTTCATTTCAATGGCGACTTGGTGAAATAAAGTGCACAATTTTAATAAAGAGGATATTCTGATCTCTGATATTTTGATCCAATTGTTAAATCGCGTTGAGTGATCCAAGATTCTACTCCCTTTGTGAACAGGCCTGCAGTGAAACAGTTTAAGACTTATTTTCTTATCCTTTTTCCGAATATTAGCACCATAACAATTTGGAATAACTCTTTATAAGTACAGCAAAGAATAAGTTTTTATCTACATACTCATTGCATTATAATTATTCATCTGAATAATATCCAAAGCGGGTAAAAGGCGGTCGTGTCACTAATTGTGATCTCTTCTTTAGCTGGCAAATACATTCGTAAAACTACCAAGCAGTGCGCGGTCCCGTTCCGCGCATGGTCAACTGTAAAAAGGGTCATTCTGAGGACAATATTGGATAGTAACGTCTTCCGCCCCCCGCGTGCACCATGAGAGTATATTGTCACGAATGAATTTGCCAGCATACAAAGAAACTAAGCAGTTGGAGTAAGGAAATGTAAATGGATAGATGTACGTGTAACTGATATAAGAGTTGTAGATACTTCTAATGGAACTGAAGTACTCATAAATACTAGATAAATGTGTGTTTTAGGACACCATCATTTACCCAAAGTGTTTAGTCCCGTGTAAGTCTGCGAATATTGCCAATTGGGCAGAATTCCAAATGTGTTTGTACGGAGAATATCCTAACAGTACAAGATTCTGTGTATAACAGTACCGGATCAGAGTTTAATCCAAAAATTGAGTTAGGTCCAAGAGTTTGCACTGAGACCATTTGTACCCGAAATAAATCGATCAGTAGATTGCTCTTGAAATGCCAAGTCCAATGCAAGGTCAACACTTTAATAAAAAAATTAAATTAACAGACACGTAATTGAGTTTTTTCCATAAAAATGACAATAATTTTTTGATTACAGTAAGTTCTTCCCAAGGAACACTTTTAACCTTTAAACTTTTAACCGCGCCAGTAGCATTTATTGCAATAATTTGCGCTAGTGTTACGTTGAAGAACGCAACCTCACAATTCCGAAATCAATCGGTCGGATTAAAATTCAAGTTAAAGAAAGAAATAAAAATACTACTAATATGAATTAGGAACCTAAAGCAATAAAAATATTTTTTATTATCATTATAAATAATAACTGTTTCGTTTCTAAGTGGTTTTAATCTTCGAGATTTGAGTCAAAGGTGATTGATAAGTGAAATAATTACAATGTACGATGCATGCAAACTGTCTGTGGGTGCCTAACATTTTTTTATAAAATACGGCGTTTTAGAATCATGATTGTCAAAAAGAGAAAATAAAGATTGCGTCGTCTCTTTTTTTACACTGTTTTCAGTCATTGAGTTCATGTTTTAAGATCTGCCATCGTGTAGTACTTGATGGATCTAACATTTTTTGTCCCTTTTTATGTTCTTCTTAAAATGAGATGTGGGGTAATGGGACAGCATTAAATCCCATTTTATTAAGACATCTACAAGTGCAGTTGATGAGATTAATCTTTTGTCTTTTTCTTATATTCCTTTTCAGAGTGAGATAGTTATATGACGAATGAATTATATAGCAGCATTAATAGCCTATGTATTGTCAGTGTAACTATTCTAAAATATAAACATTGATGTTTTTATTATAGTTATATTTTTAGGTGTACATATAGTTACGTTTATAAATATTTAGTATAAATGTAGATAGGTTGTTAAAGGAGAAAAAAATCTGTGTGAAAAAAAAACGTTTCCGTTTTTAATTTTTTGACGACATTAATTTAGTGTACGCAGTACGATACTAAGTAGGTACTACTATACCATGGTAACTATACTACTCCTTTATCGCAATAGATACTGTATAAAACCATTATAAATCAAAACAAACTACGACGATTTAATCTTGAAATACAAATTGCAAACCAGGTACTATTCCGCCAACTAAAAAGGCAATAAGAAAAAAACGTTGCTGTATTCAACAAACGATAAATAAAACATATGTTAACATTAAAATGGATGTACCAACTAATTAGATAGTTAGTACAAATAACAGTTACGTCAGAATTGCGTAGTTACGTCAATTAGTGTTAAAGGACTACTATCATTCACTGGTGATTATAAAGAGGAACTGCGATGGGTATCTTAGTTAAGAAATTACGAGCTATATTTGTTACATGTAATCTCAAACGGGGATTAAGTAGTTAAAGGATATTGTTCACTGGCCTAAAAGTAATTATTTTTAACAGTTTACGGTGTTAAAAAATATTTTAATACTATCTAAATACAATAAAATATTAAAATTAGAAATTGATGATATTATTATGTTATTCAAAAATACCACAATATAAAAAATATCAATTACTAAATTTATGTCACCTAATGTCCATTTCTTAAATATTTTTCTTTTGTTAAATTTTTTGTTACACTTATTTTTTAGCCTTTTATTCTTCTAGATGCAATATTGGACCCATATTGCCAACTTCATAATTATTTTTAAACAAATTAAATTAATTCTGAAATTGTATCTTCATTAATCACCCTAAATGAGCTCTATTGAAGTATCAGAACGAATGACTGAGTGATTGAAGAGTGTGTGGTCTTGATAAATCACTTTGCAAATAACTTTTAAATACTTACCAATAAAATCTGATTTTAAGTGAAATGAATTTTGCGATTATAATACAAACCGATTCCGAGCTTTTTATGGATAGTATTCTTACTTCGTAATTAAAAGGGTTAACAATTAATGATTCTACTACATATTAATGTACCAACTATTCACATTGATTTGTTTTAACTTATTTCTAAGTAGTAACACAATAAAAAATAATTATCTATTTGAAATGTGTAAAGAAGAAATTTCCATCCATCACGTTCTTTTCTTCATCATAAGATCGACTGGCAGAGACCTTCTGGCATTAAGAAAGCCTATACCTATATAAGCCTACACAGTTTTTGTGTTTGTTTGTAAGAACTGATTTGGAAATTCATTCACCGGTATAAAACATTATTCTCGTGCGTCATAGGCTATATAATTTGGTTATTTGAAGTTCAGCGAAGTGGACACGGCACCACGGGTCATCTAGTAATAAATAAATCAATGTACACTCTCCTTTACAATTACGACAGTTGTAAACGTCCACTACTGGACATAGTTCTATGCAAACGACGGCGAGGGTTAATTGCCCAGTCCACGCTGCAGGATCAGTTTTGTAATCATTCCTATAAATTACTTACATGTCATATAAAATATACATAGTATTAATATTAGTCTATGAATACATGTTAAATACGTAAGGTATGCCCCAAAAAACTTTGGAGAGGAATAATAATTATGATATTGAGAATGTCATAGAAAGTGTATCTGTAGTTTATCTGAATAAATGTATATTGAATTAAATAAGTAAAAGTATTATATAAGTAGTTTTCTTTCTTTCCTGCCCATTCTGAGACGGTCTGGAAGATAGCGCTATTACTGATAACAACGCCATGGTACGTTCCCACTATTCTGTTTCATCTAATGCTGTAACTCTCATTATGTATAAAAAGGTCTGAACGTTACAAGGAAATATAATAGAACATTGAGACAAGGAATAAATTCAATTAATTGCATTATTCAAGTCAATACTGATTTATAGGCGTGAATTTAAAAAATAGGGGTATGTATATTGATATCTACATCTTTAAATCATGTAACACACAGTGCTAGTAAGATTAATAATATAGCACGCTAAAAAGCTTTTTTTTTTAATATATAGAGCGGTGAATAAACAAAGGCGCCAATTTTCTTTTTATTACTCTTAATGGCTGCATTGACCTTGCAGAATCATAAGTTAGGTCGTATCAAATTTAAATAAATAATTCATGATCTAAAAGTATCGAATTACGTTATAGTGTGTGCATAATTATTATTAACAATATTAATATCTTTTTAAAGACCGTCTAATTATTTAATAAATAACAACAGTTGTTTTATAATTTTATAGTTTATGATGTAAATTTTGTTTAGCTCTATTTTTAAAATAAGTAGGTAGTATTTTTTTCAATGAAATATTTTTTATAAGAAAAATATTATTTTTTCAATTTTTTTTATTGAGTATTAAAAAAAGGAGTTTTCGTACACATTCGCATTCTACTCGTATTGACGAATTCAGCAAAACTATTGTTCCTTAAAGCGCTTACCGAATAGGTAGTAATTGAAATTTACTGTCACAATATTTCCTACATCTAAAGATCCCTACCGTTATCCTAAACAAGTCGTTTTATTTTGACAGTTATGTAAAATGCATAAAGTACAGTAGTTCCCGGTAGCAGGTTGCTAACGAACGTCGGGTTGTCGGGATGTCGGGTAGCGAATACTCGTCATTGGGTTGAATAAAGGTGGGGGTACAATAGAGATTAGATCGCTAATCTCCGTTGATCGTCACGCTACCCGTTGCGATAAGTTTTGAACTATATAAAGCTTTGTTATTTTGTAGCTGTGCCCGCGGTTTCACCCGCGTAGGTGGGTTCCGTTCCCGTAAACCATGTTATCTATGACAGTCTTCTGGTTCATTCACTCATTGGTTTTTCATATTAAAGAACACAAAAAAAAAAAAACCAATTGAGTGTGGTTGTTCGGAAGCTATGTGCTAATACATTGAGACTTTTCGTTCCTACGTATAGATTTCTGTGTCACATTTTTGACACGGTAAAAATAAAATTTTATGTTTTATATTTTTTTATTTATTCTTGTATATTTTCCTAATCATCACACATGCAGATTATTTATATTTTAATTAATCAAATTCTTACACAATTCGACCTTTTTCTGTGTCATTATTTGAATACAAATGCTTTGCTTACAAATTATTTATTCCTGATTTTTAATTTATCACGAAAAGTAAAAGTGTATTTTTAATTTGTATGAAATAGTTTTATATGATAGGTAAATAAAAACACACACTATAAATATGTATAATGTTTCTCTATAAATTTAAATATTTATCGTTTCTGATAAGTGTTTTGCACAAGCATTGATCTAGCCGGTTTTCACCTTAATGTTAGCTGAATCAAGATACAAGAAAATGCCAATATTGATTTGTTTCTCGATATTCGTATCACAAGCGCTTCTACTCGACAAAATCGGATACAATCGCTAAACTGTACCTCGTTCATAAATCAGATCTTGTTCACTCCTTCACTCGATCTTTCGTTCATCGATATCTCGCTGTTCAACACCCAGCCTTATCTAAACCTATAAGTTAAACCAGTCTATCTAGCCACATCTCTTTGTCGGTCTGTCTGTGCGTCTATAAAGTATAGTTTAAGTGTATTAGGAATATATTTAGCCGATTTGCACGCTTCGGGGTGTAATGTGTTTGACATAACGAGTCGGACGTACAATAATGATTTATGGTTTTACCTGTAATTGTGTTCTTGTTTTATGTTTGTGGGACGGAATTGGAGTAGCAATGTTTATTTATGTTTGGTTTAGATTAACAAGGATGTATCTAGTTATAAATGGGATGTCGTCGCGAGTTATTTACAGTTTGTGCATGTTGGGAAGTCTTTCTTTGGCTTGGTTTACTTATTGATATAGTTTAAGATTTTTTATTAGTGCAAGAATTTCATTACGACATTGGTGTTCAGACTCGTACACTCCGTGTCCACACTGAGTGTGTGGGACACCGACTACTTACTTAAATACTATCTAATAATAATACCGGCCTATACCTGTCTCACTGTTGGGCAGAGGCCTCTTCCTATAAAGGGATCTATGTTAAAAATATTACATTACACTGAATACTGAATGAGACAAGTTGAACTAAACGTACGATGTGTATTTTGTATCTATATGTGAAAAAAAAAACGAATTTGAGTAATTTCAATTTACACGATTAAATATCAATTTTTGAAGAAATTGTAATGAAGATATTTCGTTTTAAGAAATAGATTGAAATGAAAAAGGAACTTCATAAGTGTCTCATTTAAAGGTATGTAGCTATGTCATCTATACATATAATAAATCTGTAGAAAGGTCATTTTTGTACATTGAAGAAATTGAAAAAAAAAATAGCCAGCGTGTGAAAAGATAACTAACAGAACCCATTTCCATCACTTTTGAAATTTTTGTCTGTTTGTCTGTTTATATGTTTGTTTGTGCGCACATCACGTAAAATCTATGAATCCCATGCAGACAATGTTTATATACAAATATTATACGTAACTTGAGGTATAACTTAGTTTTGGTTTCATCGAAATCGGTTCATAAACAAAAAAGTTATGTACATTTGAATCAATAGAAAGCGATATCGGCGACACAAAGTCCAATTTAGGATGAGCTCTCATCAATATGGTCGTCCATATTAAATAGGGATCAAACTCTAAATTTACATAATCTCCATTCATCTGTACACGTAATCTTTGACATATAAACAAAAAAGTAACCATGGCGAAAATAACGTTGCCATAGCGATCAGTTTATTGAAGTATGAATAACTATTTAAGATGCTTACAGTAGTATTAAACAGCTCGGTGGTTATACGATAGGAAATGTGAAATATCTTGCTGCGTGTTCAAATCCTGATGTTACTACATATTTTGTTTTTTATTTCTATAACCGACTTTCTTACAGAAGTACGAATATATCGAGCTAACCCTTTTTGTGTTTTGTATTATTTTTTAGTTTGTAATTTTTTACATGGCTAATTTTTTAGATAGCTTGCTGCTCATGTAATTTTTGATGCCTGATCGAGACAAACAAAAATGCATAAAGTTTTTACAATCACACTTTACTGTTAAACAGGTGAAGTTCATAGTCAGTTAGTTGATAAGTCCATCATCTAAATCCCGCAATTTCTGCGACTTACATAAAAGAAACCAAATTGTCAAATACCCGTATCAGGCGACTTGAGCCATCTAAAGCGCATTCAGTGATTCAGTCAGTCAAAAATATTTTTCACATGCATACCTATTACGACTGATCAGCGCGAACAACGTCGCGGGTACAGCTAGGTCATCAAGGTTACTTTATTCATATTTTTGTCTTTATTAAACTGAACGGACGGTATTTGAATCTCGCATCCACTATTGATTAATGCCTGTGTGTGACGAGATCTGATGGTAAACTGCTAAGCTGGCATAAATAAATATACTTACAGGATATAGCGCATGTTCCAGCTTTTGATCCGGTCATTATTATCTATACCTACTAATATTATAAAGCTGAAGAGTTTGTTTGTTTTTTTGTTTGTTTGAACGCGCTAATCTCAGGAAGTACTGATCCGATCTGAATAATTCTTTCACTGTTAGATAGTCCGCTTATTGAGGACTATAGGCTATTTTTCTTTTGGAAATCTATCCCCTAAGGGGGTGAAATAGGGGTTGGAAGTTTGTAGGTATATGAATTGTGTCGTTTTCAAAGATAGACACGTTTAATTTCATAGAAGGGTTATTAGTTAGAAATAAATAAGACGTATTTCCGAGATTTTAGAAATCTACCCTCTAAGGGGGTGCAATAGGGGTTGAAAGTTTGTATGGGAAGTTCGGTATTTTCAATGATTGACACATGAAATTTTGTATACGGGTTTCAGGATAGAAATAAATAAAGATGTATTTCAGCGATTTTAAAAATCATACCCCTAAGACAGTGAAATAGGGGTTGGAAGTTTGTAGGTACATGAATTGTGTCGTTTTCAAAGATAGACACATTTAATTTCATACAAGGGTTATTAGTTAGAAATAAATAAGATGTATTTCCGTGATTTTAGCCTTTTAGGAATCTACCCTCTAAGGGGGTGAAATAGGGGCTGAAATAGTTGGTATGTGAAGTTCGGTATTCTCAAAGATAGACAGATGAAAAGATAAGTAGATAAGATAACGCCCATCTAAGACATATCTATAATGACGACCCCCGTGGTCGGGTGGCTTTCACTCCGGTTTTTAAGGTGTCGCCAGCTCTAAGGTCCCAGGTTCGATCCCCGGACAGGTCCATGTAGAAAATAACTTTTATAAATTGTCTTGAGTCTGGGTGTTTATGGTATCTTCGTTGTCTCAGATTGACTGAGACATAATTTACTAACGTAAAGTAAGTAGCAAACTTACTTTACGTTAATTATTATTTTAACGAACCTTTAATACTACTCTTTATTTTACGCGCGAGCGAAGCCGCGGGCAACATCTAGTACATAATAAATAAAAAAAAATAATGAAATAAAATCAGTAGGTAATGTTATACATAATATGTTTATTAGTCAATATCAATTAATGGTGATCGTTACAAGTATAATTTAATTAAATAACATATTAAGATCAGATCACGATGTAATCAATCTTCGTAGTCGTTCTTAATTTGTTAAAAGATATTTATTATTGATACTAATTAGTTATGTGTAATGAAGTTGTAAGAAAAAGATGAAACGACCATTGATTAGGGATGGGCCGAATGTGGTTTGTACCGAATACGAACTTCGGCCGAACATTCGGTAAAAATGAAAAATTCGGCCGAAGTTCGGCCGAACTTCGGTTCAATTTCGCCGCGCTTTTTCGTGTTGTGACTTGTTTACGCTCTTGCTGCAAATATTGTTACTTTGTTAGATGTGCCCTGCCCGCACCGCACTTCCCCGCGGGGCCGTTAGCCAATTAGTCATTTGTAAAGACGTCACGTGCTATTGTCTGGTTAAAGATTTTTTTAGACCAACTATTAAGGAGACCAATATAATTTAGTATTTTTATTAAGTTAAGTACCTACCTATGCAAAGATTTCAAAAACTCATTATTAAGATCTTCCAGTTTCATTGTGTGTTCTGACTAGGTAAGAGAGTTTTCTAATGTTTGGTTATTCTTGTTTAGAAAAATAGTTTAACTTTTGTTTTTGATTAAGAAAGAAAGATTTCTAAGGCTGGTTTGGTTAGAAAGAAGAGCGGTTTAATTTTGTGTTTTGTTTGATTCAGTAACCAAAGATTTTTGAAACTGGTAGTTTAAAAGACCAACTTTTAATAATTAAAATAAATGACTATGAGTAGGTATATCAGACTTATTTTATTTCACTGCTACTACAGATAGGTTTTTCATTAATTTCTATTATGATAGTGCAAGTATATTTAGTGCAGAATGTTCGGCATTTTAACAGAAATTCGGCCGAATGACGAAGTTCGGTTCAAGCTGCCGAAGTTCGGTTAAACCGAATGTAAAACGAATTTCGGCCCATCCCTACCATTGATCACTATAAACTCAATTACGAAACGTGTAGACGTTTTTTTATTTCGATTCAAAATCTCGATTCAAAATAAGTTTATTACTCGATATTTTTAGTAACTCAATAAAATTCATTACGATAAATAAAAAAAGAGGAGAGTTACCTCTTTTTTATAATTTTCGTGGTTTTCGCCGTGTTCAAATGCAAAATGAATTTTGCTAAATATGACATAGTTTCCACTGTTTTTGGGAAAATTAAATAAATAATTAACCTAAAAATGTAAGATATACTTATCAGTATTTTTTCTTTAAAACCCTAAGCCTAAACCTTAAGCCTATATTTAATGGATATTGATATGTCGTGCGACCATCCTTAAAGTATGTAGATTTTTATACTTTAAAGTTTAATACTAAAAACATTTAAAAAGCAATACAGAAAAACAGCAATCAGAACATGGTTATAAAATATTAATATATACTTCCTCCAATAAAAAATAGCTTATACTAGTTATATGCCATACGGTGGCTTCTGATAAGTCTTTTACATGTTATTTCAATCAGCTACATATTAAAAACACGACGTTGTAATTATGTAAGTGGCAGGATAACTTGACTACACAAGTTATCGTGTATATTAGGTAGAGAAATATGGAAGAAAATTACAATGAATTATTTTTTTGTTTATTTAAATTGTTAATATATAAATAAATAAATCCCTTTTATTTCTTTTTTGTCACAAATCATTTAGTTGAGTCGAGGCACCACCATTTTAAGCATCATTTTCGGCCCAGGTAATGGGGAAAATTTGTGAGTGTGTGGGTAGATCAATTTTGATAAAATTTCATATGGAGGTAGCTGACACCATGGATAAACACATAAACTAACTATTTTATCCCGGAAAAGTTAGTTATCTGATAAACCGCAAGTAACACCGCGGGGCGTAGGTAGTTGAAAATAAAAAGGCCTGTTAGCTTCCGACTTATTGCTCCGACTTGCAGTCCTGCTACCACATAAATAAATGCTAGAAAAGATATACCTAAAACCTAGGTATCAAAACTTTTAATACGTTCTACTAGGAAGTTGAACATTTAATTTTAAAATATTATCCATTTACTTAAGTGTTCTTTATGAATAAGTATATCACGCATCTATCATCTGCCACTTCTGCCTGCACTATGATCATTTGTATATAAAATAAAACCACTTTCGCATCAATATTAGTAGCTGCGATATGCATAAACCATTATTGGTAGCGCATTGATCCACTATCAAAACTCTATTGTCATTTAACAAATGAATGTAGATTTCAATAGCATGTTATCGAAGGTACAAAAATCTGAAGAATTTATTTCATCATTAGATTGTAATAATTGATGTATTGTTCTATAAGAAGCAGAGTTCCGTATGTGTCTTATAATTAAGTAGCGGGGCCCGAAGGATACCAAATCAAATACATGGAAAATGCCTCTTCTAATAAAGGGAAGGAAAGAGCATTGATCACCACATTTACGCATCCGAGATTTGTCTTAATTCAATTCAAATACCATGTAAGATGAGATGATGATGAGATTTCAGGTTCTAATATGGATTCCAGATTCCATCAAATGTTTTCCTTCACCTTTGACCTTCGCTATAAAATCATGTAGGTATAAATTTCCGTCCAGTTGCAAACATTTCTGGTGATAAAACCTTTAGGCCTCTACTTTTATTATGGACAAGCTTTTGACCGTGATTCCACCCGCGTGGGTGTTGGTTATCGCGGCCAAAAAGTAGCATATTTCCTGTCTTGGGATCCAAGTTTACCCCATACCAAGTTTCATGAAAATCGATTAAGTGGTTTAGTTTAAAAGAAGAGTTTCTTTCTCAGTTATGATATGGAGGAATTTTCTTTCCATCCCTTTGTTGACATACCAGTACTTGTATTACCATAGTGAATATAAACAAATGTTATGATAGCGATTGTCATCTTTATACCTCGCGTAGCTCATTCACTTAGGAGATAAATCTATCTCCAAGCGGCATCAGTTGCGAATGCAAGGGCGTCAGATACAATCCGAACCATGAATGTTTGTGTTACTTCAACACAATGACAATGCGTTTAATAATTGTTAAATATTGAGTCTAAAAATAAAGTTTACGTTTTAATTTTATCCGAAACATTAAAATTTAAATAGAAAACGGTCAAAAAAAGAATTGGTGAAGAAATAGAAAATGAGGATGGGTTGATGATTTTTCAAGAGATCTTTCGCTTTCACTGCTGATCTCTAAAAAAATTAAACAATACTCATCGATTCAAATCTATATCGTTTCTGTTATCGTAATGAATAATTCAAGATTAACTGCCACTGCTTAAATCGAAGGTATGATGCACTTTCTCCTGAACAATAGATGGACAGGTACAATGTTGTAATGTAATGCACATTACAAATGCATGCATACATTCATTAGCATACACGTGTCGACGTGGCGTATATGGGTTTTATTTTAGGGCTGTATCAACTGAAAAAAAGTAACAGTAATTTACTTAGAACGATCTTTGGGAAGAGATAATTTATTTATTCAAGGTTTTCTCAGTCAAAGAAATAAATATATAGTTATCTAAGGCTCTAAGACTTACGCACTAACTAGTGGTGGGCTACCAAAAAATATGTTGAAACAACTTTTTTTTTTAATTATTTAATTTTCAAGTAAACTCTATGAATGAGCTTTCATAATTTCCTTCCAATTATCCCCTTAATATAACGTTAAGATAAATGTTGGAGGCAATGTATTTTCAATTGACAGTTTATAAAGTTTTGGTTTGTTATTAGTCACAATTTGTCTTTATTCGAGTAGGTATGTATAAAGAAAAATAATCATTTCATTCAAAGATTTCGTTTGACAACCCTACCCTAAATAAGTTCTCAATAGAAATGGGACATTATTTAAAATGTACATGGCAACGTCTTAATATATGATAATTTTTGGTAGCAATGAACAATTACTTGTTATAGTATAAACAATGCTATGTCTATGTAACTGAACACCGGTTGTAGAAGAAGTACTTCAGATGAGACTTAAAAAAAAAATCAAATGTCTGTTTGCAGTATCTCATTTAAATATTTACTAAAGTCTAGTGTTTGAATAAAATCTATGTATCAGAATGAATTTATGAATTAAATTTCATTTTAAAAATCGTCTCAATCGGAAATGCGACGCTATACAACCTAAAAACATTATCTATTTAATTCACCTTTTATCATATCTTTTCTGATTATGACAATAAAGTTGTAGGTAGTCCAATTACTTTTAAATTTAATAGTCTAGTTTACGTACCCAATAAATAATTATATAATGAAGGTGTACATTTATTGTAGTCGTTATTATTTAACACTTTATGTAATGTAATTAAGTTATAAAATGAAAAATAATTTATTGCAGATATGTTTGACTGCTCTGTATAAGATTGGAAGCCGACCCCAACATAGCTTGGGAAAAGGCTAGGCAGATGAGATGATGTTTGACTGTTATGTTCTATTGACTAATAAATAATACAGTTTTTTACAACACGCCATCCTTGAAACTAGCAGTCGGATAGGAAATAATCTTCAAAGGCGTTACAATAACTTAGTAATTAATATGGTCCATTTTCATTAAATTTGACCCAAAATACTTAGTTATTCTTTTAACTTTTACGCGACCAAGACGTCTTCAATTAGTATTATAGTTGTTAAGAAACCTAATATATTTTTATTATCATTCATAAATTTATCAAATAAGCCCCTGGATCTTTTTAATAGGTAGGACTAAGAAACCGGGTCATATTATTTATTAATATTTATGTGAAGATCGTAGGTGATCAGGTTCATGTCAATAACGGGTGTGAGTTTTAAATAAAGAGTAACGTATCTGAGTATAAAATATGGACGAAGCATAAATTATAATATTATGTTTTTTTATGTTTGACGCAAATTTATTGTATTATTATCTTTTTTTGTTAAAATGAAGGGTAGTTACGTACTAGCATAAAATATAAATGTTTTTACATTGAGTTATTGATTATAGATTTGTATTATGACAGGTATTATCTACTAAAATAAATTCTTACGCCGATGTAAATGTTAGTTCAATTTAACGGCCTTGTGTAATTTATTTCACTTAAAAACATTGGATTCCAATTGGCTTACAATAATTTTCCCCAACACATGAAGGAACTATAAAACACTTCATTACCTACTAGTGAAAGTGATATATAATCGATATAGTTGTAATTGACGTCTAGTATCGAATAAATTGTTATTCGATTACGACCATGATAAAACTCTATTCAATCAATCTTTTTAATAAGTTTTAAAAGTAAACTTCTGAAGAATTTGAATTTACATGGAAGAGTTACTATTCGACTATAAAACTGACAATAAAAATACTTCATATAAAGATCAAAGCAAAACTGCTAATTAGTAAGTTTTTCGGTGATTTATTTAAATAATGTGAGAGAATTAATAGTATTTTAATTACTAAAAATTTTTCGTGTAAACAAGCTTTTAAATAAGTCGTTAGGTTTTAATGGTGTTCTGTTTTTGAATTTACTGTCGATGATAATTGACAGTTTTTCTTTTATTCGTATGTTTTAGGTGTTAAGAAATTTCAGATAATTATGTTTGTTTTAACCATAGATAAAAGAAAGATGTTGAATTATGTTATTTGTATTTATGTGGTTTTGACGTTTTCATTATCTGCTTTAAGATGGGTTTGTAACTTTCCTGTATGTATTAGCATATGAATGAATAATTAGACACATTAAAATTATTTATTTAAATTTTTATACGCTGGTTATATTTTAAAGACATTTTACTTTTACACATAAATCTTTAGGTTTTTAATTAATTATACATATAAATTTAATGTGATCGATCGTTATCATAGTTGTTTTTAATTAAAAATGGTTTTACTTTTGCGAACGTTTATTATGGGCCTTATTCACTAAGTGCAAGGGGTTAACGTGCTGTCACGTTTAGGGTTAAGAGAGGCTTATTTTTTTCTACTTACTATACTTTTAATTAAAAAAATCTATTAAATGGCCAAAAATGTATATACAATATCCGGTGACTCTCCCGTACAAACAAGATTCGGCGATCCGGGATTAATGAGCTATAATTTGCGTTATGCCACGTAATTTTTTGTTTGGACTTAGAGAATAACCCCCCAGTAAGGAAAACTTACATTTGGACTTACTGACATGGAGTTTCTTGCCGGTTCTTCTCCATGGGAAGGACACTTTGGAACCGAGCACCTAGAATCATTAGATTAGTATATATAACGTTTCTTGAGCGCCTTCTTGAGGTTTATAAGAAATAAAAACTTTTTGATTTTGATTTTATTTTGAAGAATATAATATCCATTTAACATAAATAAATCATATAAGGATTAAAAATTAATTTCAAAGTGATTTTCCATCGATCATAAAGACGTGACCTAAATTAACCGTGTTTAAAACAAGTGTGTTATGCGTTACGAGCTAACTACCTTGACCATATCGTATCAATGAGTCGATCTGCATAAACTGGATTATACATAGTTTTGAATAGAATTATGTAATGTGCGTAACCTTCAGTAGTTATGACTCTAGTAAATCTACATACGAAATAGGAATATCTGGATGGAAGGACTGGATGCGTATGGACGTGGTTGCTAGTTTGAACCTAGGCCTTACCTGCCAATAAGCCTGTTTTAGCGTGAGTTGTACTTTCTTATTATTCAGAAACGCCTTTGACAATCAGTGAAGGAATCTGTGAGGTAACTTGGTTTCCAAAATGAATACTGAAATTGCCAATTTGCAAGTGTCAAGTGTAAAAAATTTCTTTCCTTCTTTATATGAGAACAGGCCTTTGCCCAACAGTGGGACACGTACAGCCCAGTACCATACGTTACCTATATATACACAAATAACGTATGTACCTAATAAAGATGAGTACTTTAATATCTAATTAAAATATTTATCTGCATAACTTTCTGTGATAGAATTAGTTAAGTATAGAGAGAGTAGTAAGTGCGTGATGTTTTTCTCCCGGAAATTAAATGCTTATAAATTTTCATTTATATTGGTTGTATACTGTTTGATCGGACACCTTCCTTAGGGTTCCTCGACTGGTAAAGTATATTCAACCAGGTAATCAGGTGCATAAAACTGAACAACTCTTCCCAAAGAACATAGGTTGTCCCTTTAAAATTTTCTTTGAAAGCTAATTATACAAATGTAACAATATAATAATTTGATAGCATTGTATAAGAAGAGTATGGATTATTTCATACTCTTTTTATTAATGCGAAAATGGCAGTTGATCTGTTACGAATTCGCGGCTAAACCATGCAACCGAATGTGATGATGTTTTTCATGGAGTTAATTTTGAACTCTAAGAAGGATAATATAAGCTTCTATTTCCCGCTATAACCGGCCGGCGACGCGGGAAATCTAGTCTCGTTATATAACTGTTACAAATAATTTAAAAAAAAATAACTTAGCAAAAATGATTTTTAATGACTTGCAAACTAACTGATATTTTAATAACTAAGTATGTAACTACTTTATCAACTGTCCTCCCTCAGGGTGGTACCTAGATGATGATGACGTTATAATTACAACTAGAACGATGAGACCACCGACCATCTCTATTTAGTTTTAAATCGTCTATGCCCTAGGGTATAAACGGACTTATTTTTGTTTTTGCATAATTCTGTTTGTTCTTCTTATTAGTTTAATTCTTTGTTGATTGTGTTTTATTGCGATTTTGCAATTATGCTTAAATAATTAACAGAAATATATGGACTATCATCCGTACGTGAGAGATTTTAAATATTAGAGATTACCAGGTGAATGACTTTTTTTTTATACCATAGAGATTGATCATAGACTAGAGTATTATGACATTCATAGAGTCGGTATCCTACCTTTTTAATGAATATAAAGATATAAAATTATATAGTAATCGATAGAAGGTAAACACGTCTATAGCTATTATAATAATTCGCGTGTGTTATAAAATAATAATAAGTTATTTAATATATTACATTGACGATTATGTCCCATTACTATGATAATAATGAACATAAAATATGATCCTTCAAGATAAAATGTAAAATATGATGTCATTTTGAAATATTACACATTTTTTACTCCATGTTGATTTAATCATTTTAGTTTAGAATATATTTTATTAACCTGTCATAGACACATGTAAAAAGCCTATTTGTGTATTTTACAAATGTCAAAAGTCCCGCCTTTTTGCAACGCCATATTTAGGTCTGCGCTTATAACCTGTCAATACGGATTGATAGCATTTCGAAGATGAGTGACCATAAATTTTGTCTTTTATTTGACATTTATGTAACTAATAGTTACGTAGGTCGAGATATTTAAGTAGTTGAGATATTTAAGTGAACGTCTCAAAAGAAACAGCCGCCTTTATGACGGACTTAGATTGCCTATTAAATTAATAATTATTTTCGTTTTCGTAAAATTATCAAAACGATTTTTTTATAACTTGATTCTTAATTTAGTGAGGAAACGTAAAAATTACTTCAGTTTCTGAATCATAATATGAAAAAGATAAAATACTTACTATAAATATTTTCAGATTAATTTTATATTCAAAACTGACACAATAAAACCAAGATTTAGAAAAAAGTTTTAAATATTATTACAAGAAAAAAAAAAACGCTGATAATAACGCGCAAATTGCAATTCCGAAATGCAAATTAAAACAAATGGAACTGTAAATTGTAGTGTTAAAGTATACTATCGCGTGGTTTAAATGACCACCCAAGTGATTCTCAGGTTGTCGTGTTAGTACCTAATTGATAACATTGTCGGCTGGCTGATAACAGTTATCTAGCTAGCACAAATTCGGACTAACTTTGCATAGCCACGTGGTCGTCTGGCTAAATCAGATAACAGGGATCAATGTATCCAGATTGACATGGAGACTAAATACGTAATATATTAAAATTCATAGATACTTTTTGCATGTCATACTTTTCACATTTTTATGACGCATTTCGGAGATTTTGTGTAGGATTTTCAGACGTTATACACCAAAGATTAATCACAGCTTATTTATAATATTATATTAGTTAATATTATTTGTATGATATTTAAGACTGCCTCATTAAGTACTTATTGGTTTATTTTCCGTGATTTTATTGTTCCATAGGGAACTAATATTTGTTCAATATTAGATTGCAGACAGGTTTACAGATATTATAATAAATGCCTATAAAATGATATGATATTAAAAAAAATCTAATTAAGAATTACATTTTTCGTGCCATCATTGAAATAGTTCAACGTTCTCGAAGGTGTTCCATCATTCGGTCTGACTTCAAGAGGCAGACGCAAACCGCGCGAGAACTACATAGCTGAAGAATTTACTTCAAAATGCTTAATTTAGGGTTGCCACTAGGTTATATTGATATTAGTTAAAAGCTTTACTTTTTTCCTTTATTTTCCATTTACATATTTATTTTACTCCCCAAATTTTTAAATCATAGTAATTAATTTAAAAATAAGTTTCAAGGGTTCCATATTTTGTTCCCGTACAGCTGGTTTCAGTACGTAGTAAAACTGACATCTCAGTGTCACATCTATTACAAACTGTCAGCGCCAAGCTTTCATTTCTTGTCTTCATCTTTACAGTACCTTTCAATTATAGCGAGACAACGAAACAAATCGTGACACAAATGTCCTAGACATCGCAATTTATGTCTCACTCAAACCTTGTCAACGGCTTTCTACAAATACTATTTTGGAACGAAAACTATTCAAGCAACAAATCTCAAAACATGAAATTCGAATACAACAGAATCTGGCGTGTAGTATATTGCTGGTTTGAAACATAATTGCAGAAATGCGTTACAAAATTTATTTATGAGTTGTATTTATCGAGACACTTGTGTTGACGGCGAAAGTTGTCAGGTGGCAGCCCTACGAAGCTGTAAATCGCGACCGCGACGACGGATTATCTCGCAAACAGGAGATAAAGTGATGGATGTTGTACATTGTAGGCTGACGGGGGAAAGAGATAGAGTCTCCAGTACATAGGAAGTGATCGTTCCGAAATTGTTGCAGTCTATTTCTGTATCGTTATCATGTAGGTTAGAAATGATGAGCCTTATTTAGTATCAAGGTTTGTTTGTATTTAGATATAGGTTACCACTAACCATCACAATATGTTTATGCCATGAAGATAATCACGTATATATTATATAATTTTCCGCAATTATTTTTCCAGAAAAATTGAGAAGAAAAACAAAAACAACATATTTTCTTAAATAAAACTTTCGCTGTTATTATGACATCGCTGTCACAATTCTAAAATCAGCTTTCGACTAAAGCTGATACTGTATAATTTTAATGTATGTTTTACTGCACAATATTTTTTCAACAGTAACTACACGAAATTAGTACAAAAACGATTACGGATGTATTACATGAAATACCCGCTGTGTTTTTATGAAATTTTCCCTTGTAACAATTTATATAAATATTTAATTAATTCCGTGGACTTGAAATGACGTTTGTAAAGTGCTTTTTATCAATAAAACTTATTGGCATAAAAAATACTTTATACAAATAGGCATAAAACTTTTATTTATTTTGCATTGAACTTCAAAATAGATATTTGAAATAAGATTGTTTCCTTATTCATTATTCTAAAAAAAAACTTTATTTTGTTTTTTTTTTATTATTATTTATGAGCGCCTTTTTTATTGTTATTATTGGATAATTTTGTGTAATGACAACCGTTTTAGGCCCACGCGTTATTTGTTATGTGTGACAAGAATTCATCCAAGAATAATAAATAGGCTGTATATTAAGCCAATTGTAGTTTATCGCAAATTTATGAATATGAATAAGGAATCTTGTTTTTTAAAGACTTGATAGAATTATATTAGTTGAACCATTGTAAACGCGGGTTCTAAAGTTTAAAATTATTTAAATTGCTAAGTCTCAACCTTTTTTATTTGTACATTTGAAGCTGTATTCTTAACACATTGTTTACAGTGTAGCTACACCTATTATAATTCAAGATTTAATTAGGAATATTTAACAGTAGAATAAAAAAACCGGCCAAGTGCGAGTCAGACTCGCGCACCGAGGGTTCCGTACAAACCTGTAGGTATATAAGTAAAAGTTATGGTATTTTTATTGCTAAATGAAATCCATAACATAACAATGTGGAAAGCTGACGGTACCTTGTCAATACATATATGAAAACATTATCTATGTTCGGAAAAATCGGCCAAAATCTATTTTTTTATTTTTTTTTGTTAATCGCGGCTGAACCGATTTGCATGAAATTTTGTGTGCATATCGGGTAGGTCTGAGAATCGGCCAACATCTGTTTTTTTTTTTATTCGCTGAACAACGTTTGCTGGGTCAGCTAGTAAGTTTATGATTATTAAAAAAAATATACTATGTGATGTAACTAAAAATTTAAGATTTTCGGAATTTTTCCTATATGTGTACTTTATAACGTTGCTTCATGCCAAATTTCAAGATTCCAGGTCGTCTGGAAGTATCCTTTAGGTTTTGATTCCCTTGCGAGTAGTTGCGAGTTTCAAAATATTCGGCTTTAATTGCTGTATCTTTTGATTGCGTTGACGTAGAAGTTTGATTTTGTTACAGCTTAAAGATATTATCGACTTGAGTATTTGTTAAGAATTTCAATATAATACCACTACGCGTTCATGAGTAAAGGGGTAATAAGTTTAAAATTATTAAAAATATTTTTATTATATGATGTAACTAAAAATTTATGCTTTTCGCAATTTTTCCTTTATCTGTGTTATAAGACGTTGCTTCGTACCAAATTTCAAAATTCTGAGTTCACGGGAAGTACCCTGTAGGTTTTGATTCCCTTGCGAGTAGTGGCGAGTTTCAAAATATGCGGTTTTAATTCCTGTTTCTTTTGATTGCGTTGACATAGAAGTTTGATTTTGTTACAGCTTAAAGGTATTATAGATTTGAGTATTTGATATGAATTTCAATATAATACCACTACGCGTTCATGAGTAAAGGGGTAATAAGTTTAAAATTATTAAAAATATTTTTATTATATGATGTAACTAAAAATGTATACTTTTCGCAATTTTTCCTATATCTCTGCTATAAGACGTTGCTTCGTACCAAATTTCAAGATTCTGAGTTCACGGGAAGTACCCTGTAGGTTTTGATTCCCTTGCGAGTGTCGAAAATTTGCGGCATAAACGGGAGTATCTTTTGATCGCGTTGACTTAGAAGTTTGATTTTTTCACAGCTCCAAGAGATCATAGACTTGAGTATTTGATATGAATTTCAGCTTGATACCTCCACGCGTTCCTGAGAAAAAAGGTCTTGACAGACAGACAGACAGACGGACAACAAAGTGATCCTATAAGGGTTCCGTTTTTACCTTTTGAGGTACGGAACCCTAAAAATGGGGTGAAAACCCCTTTGGTCCTAATTATATAATCTGATATGAAATGTCGTAGTGGCCTAACGGTTCATTGACCGGATTCGCATGCACATGGTTGTAGTTTCAGACCCTAGAAAGTACCAATGTGACTTTATTAAAGTTTTATGTACTTTCTTATTCCTTCTGAGGAAACCTGGATTCCAAAAATTGGAATCTGATATCGCCAACCCGTAATGAGCAAGCGTGGTGATCAATGCTCATTCCTTCTCTGTTTATTGAAAGAGGCCTGTGCCCAGCAGTGGAACGTTTATAGGCCGGTGTTATAGACAAACATAAGTCTATCATTTTAAATTAGAATATAGCAGCGCTTACCTACAAATTAAAAATGTAACTCAATGAAAGATTATTTAAAATAAAACTAAAAACGTTACTGAGATAAATTATCTTCTAAATATTCAACGGATACCATTCAAGACAGCACCTTATATCAATCTATTTTACTGAGGCTTTATTAGTGTGACAAGTTTTATTTTTATATCCAATTATTGCCTTCCTAGGTGGGCCGGAATCCCATTCATCGTGAAATGCGACAAATTTGAACTCCATAAAGATATGTTAATAGTTAACAATAAAATACACCTGTTTTAAGGTTGATTGAAGATTAACTACCCACGTGAAAACTTAAGTGACTCTTATGTTTTCAAGAAATCTTTTTTTTTTACTTAGAAGTGAGAAAGTGACGTTGAATTTATAAGTCATTTTATTGTATTTATTTTTCTTGTTTCAGGTAAGTACGGAAAAATTATGCTGATTATTAAATGAAGATGACCACGCTCGTAAGTTTATGAGATACTTAATTTTCATCTTTTTCATCATTCATCTTTTTAGGCTTGACATTCCGCGTTTTGAATAATTATTTATTCGAAATTTTAAGTTATTACAAACATATACATGTAACTTTTCTAAACCTAATATTTTTAAACATACAGCAGTTTCAAGGTTTGAAACGGAGTGGTTGAGAATACCTATGCTTAAAAAATGCAATATCAAAAACAAACACATTCATCTTACAATATTGATCGAATCTACCTCAATGATATCTGATGACGCCGGTAACTCGACTCTCTCGGTCTGCTGCACGTCTGCAACTGACAGTTGAGCCAACAATGTGACATTACAACCGTTATGTTGGTACGCCATGACACTTACATTGAAACGAGAGGTTGACTCGGCTATGGAATTGCGCGAAACATTTGTTTTTTTTCTGAGTAATTTACGCGTTTGTGTTTGTGGCGACTTCCTAAAATCCGTGATCGGATGTTTGTTTTGGTTGCAATTCTCGTAATTAAGGGGTTATTTCACATTATAAGTCTGTATAAATGTGTTGTATGTGTAAAAGATCATTCCATGTCACCACTGCGCTTATTGCGAATTATTTCAACGCTACAGAAAAAGGTGATTGAAACATTGACCCTTGATTCAATATCACGAGCATATTTCTTCCGCAGGATTTAGCAAGTTGGAAGCTGACTCTCAATGGGAAGTGAACTTTAGATAAATCTTTCCAGCTAATTTAGTAATCTGTTCACGTATATCTCCCTTACATATATCAATGTTGGCGGACGTTGATTCAATTATCGTGATGCTGTGTAAGTTAGGAGAGGTCTTTAGATAAAATACTAAAGAAGATGGATTTTGTATAATCCGTTTCAGAATGTCTTCGAATTGAAAAAGTAAGTTAAAAAAAATAACTATTCACTTCATTTATATTAAACGAAATCAAACAAGACAAAATTTGTGCCATCTGTTTTTCTCATTCTCGCTTTTAAATGTGTAAATATTTACCGTCATTTATTTCAGAAATTTTTATTGTATAGGTACCACATAATTATTAAAAAATCCTTGTCTAAAATACGTTTTCATACTATTCAAAATTCAAATTACATATATTTAATACAAAATACAAATATTTCATTACTTTAGGCTACCATTCAAAAACAATAATGTTCTGAATTCAAACTTTCGCTGCTCGCTTATAAAATGAGGACGCGCGGCTGTTCATGCGTGGGCGCAGCTTCCCGCGCTGACAGTTGACAGCGCCTAGGTACTACCGGTAGCGAATAAAGAGGTTCGTGTTGTTCTTGTATAGATGGCAGTTAACTTGAGCAGTGTTCAACATATCGTACATGTTTTTGTGCTTAGTAATTTTTTGTAAGGCTTGACTACAAAAGACGATTACTTACGGCTGAAGCAATAATTTTAAAGTGATATTAAAAGCGAGTAGAATCCTACATTTATTTTACAAGTAGTTTTATTTTTATATTCCCATTTTTTTTTTGTAATTCACGTATAGCGCTGTGTTGCGTAAAAAAGTAGCTATAAAATGTTAATTTCTGAAGATTAAAAAACACCTTAAATTAAATGTTTCAGTTACTTCTTTAACATATCTCTCTCTCGGAACGGAAGGTTAAACTCTCAGAATCTGTTCTTAAATAAACCAAGTACTTACGTAGCCGACATAAAATATATCTGTACAGCAATCACAGTACCAATAGGATCAAATAAGTTATTTATTTTATTACTTTACTACATAAGGAGTCGCCATAAAACCTGACTCCCATCTCGCAAAATAAGGATATCTTAAAAAACTTTACAAAAAGGAACACTTACAATCTCCTTCCAATGTAAAATTTACATAAAAACTTGGCAAAAAGCCGTACCAATGTGTTTACATACATTATTTACAAAATGAAATCAATGGCTGATAATATTTCTGATCATAGATACGGAGGACATAGTATTTTGCATAATATATGTTCAAACAACTCATTATTTTGTGATAACACAGATAGATGTATGTTTTTGCTATCTTACATCTTAATTATGCATCAATTTAGTAATAGAATGTCAAGGAATATATAATTTTGTCCCTAGCAATACCATTGCGAATTTCTTAAATTGCAAACTTAGTCTTGTTACACCCCAAAATTACCATACTTTTGACTCTAAATATGATCAGTGGTAAAATATGAATGTTAAAAGTTTTGTTGGAATAATATTTTAAAATCTTTTGAAGTCAACTTGGAAACCTTTCAAACGAAAGGCAAGATGTTACTCACTAATTTGCGTTAAAGATTCAAACGCGGAAATTCGTCCCAGATGACTTGAAACATGAAAGTAAACATTATTTATCATTGTCTCTTGTTACAATTAAGATCTAGTTGAACAAGTACACAAACGTGGGTAGTTGTTACCGTTCTGAACTAGATCATCATAACTTGAGTGTAACAATTAAATCAGGGTTTGACGCAAAAATCGCCCACACACATAATCTATGACTCAATCAGTGGTATCTTGGGGCGGGTTCTTATCAAATAACAGTTTTGCAGTCGGGAGATCTTGATAATGTACCTTAATGGTCATGGTTATGGCGCATCTAAGAAACAAGTATTTTGTACCTTGGGTATTTCAAATTCTCTTTATTTAACTGCCATGGATTATTCTTCTAACTGTAACGTCTTAAACTCAAAATATTTGTATATATATCAATGGCAAGACAAAGAAGTAAACCTAAACGAGAATTAGAGGTTCAAGTATTAATAAATTCTGTTTTGGAAATGGGATATAGGTACTATCTACGACGAGCAACCGATAAAATAAAGTATTGTACATGAATAAAATAGTATACCAATGGAATTGACTGCTTCGTTGCTTTAGAATCCCAGGTCGGACCAAAAACAAGGTACTGTTTTCTGATTAGAAATACTCAGCGGTGCTCGGAGTCAGGAAGTGTGGCCGTGGTGGTGGTGGCACCCCCGTGCCGCGGAAAACACGTTAAGCAGTTGGTCCTGCGCCTGAACTCTCTCTGGTCGTGTCGGTCTGCGTCCCATAGATCTATGCGAACTAAGGAAAAGAGAGTGCACCTGTTTTTATGCTCACAAAGTTAATTTGGGATTGGACACCGAGGCCGAATTTCGGCCAGGTCCGGCAGGTGTAATGACAATGGCCCTATCAGGGTAATAGAATAGAATAGGCGCCACAAGCTTCAAGGTTATGAATCTTAAAATAAGTTTTTAGGACTTGTATGCCAGCAGATCTTTCATGGGATTTCATACAACTAAAGAATTTTATCGTTTCTAGAATATTTCGTACACCAAACAACATTTACAGGTTAACGACTGATCGTTTGAACTGAAAATCAGAACGGCGCCTATCTACGATTGTTTGCTGAAATCCTATATATTTTGCAATAGGTATTTGTGTGTAAACCGCACTGACTTAGACAGTCTCGTTATCGTAAATAATATACAACCGAGTTATTTGCTAGTAAGACTCCATTGATGTAACCGCATGCCTTGTAATAATTGTCTTTGGTTTTGTACGTTAGTAGAACATTTAAATAATAATTGTATTGTAGCCGCCTTTTTTTCTATTTAGAGGCAAGCTCTTTAATATAAGTGTATGTATTTAAACTTGGGGATCATTTTGTTTTTTAATGGACAATGTAGAAAAGTTTTTAATCATCATCATTTCCCCCTGCCGAAATATAGTTTGGGACCAGCGCATTTTTCCTTCTGTACACGTAATATCGCGTAAATTTTACTAATTATTGAAAAACGTAATAATTTCATTTTTTTTTCGTTAATGATTCGGCATCTAGTACTATGTTAGGAGTAAGTCTACCTATTCATCAATTGGGTGGCTTTCGTAACGTGATATTTGGAAAATAAGCAAACTTAATGAGTTGCAATTGGAGTTGCTGAGTGCAACTCCAATTGAAACTCATTAAGTTTGAAGTTTAAGTTCGAAGAAGAAGAATGGTTTCTAAACCTTGAACCATTGTATCAGCGAGGGACTCAAACTTTATAGCCATTAAATAATAATTAGATTCTCAAGATTATTTTCAAAATTATTTCCTTATGACGTTAATTACACCATAATTATACTTTTTTTTTACATATCACCAGTTTGCACCTGACCTACTTGCCTTGACGATAGCAAACATACATGTGTATTGTATGTATTCTGTGTACCAAGTACACACCGTGTGAGAGTATTGTGTTCAGCGCATACGCACGAACGAGCTGTTTATCCACACATTTTGTTTACACATCTTATGAGTTAGGGTGTTTTTTTAAGATATTCGTGATATATGTATATATTATATTCACCGGTTGTTTTGATTTAGGTATGTTATTTAAAAGTAAAGATTTCTCTAACATAATTAATCGTTTCAAGATTAATATATTTAAATATTACTTTCTCTATTAAACTGACTACGTCTTGACTCAAATATTCGCCCTTTCTAATCTAAACTTATCTTTAATTATTAATAATATGGTTTGATCGAAACTTGAGCTGTTTTACCCTTATTTATCACGAATGGTGCACGAATGACATTGTTGGAACATAACTATGTAATCTTTATTGATATTATCAAGCTAAAGAGTTTGTTTGCTTGGTTGAATGAGTTAATCTTAGGTTAAAACTGCTTCGAATTGTTTTTTTTTCACATAGGTAGCTCAATATTTGAGAAGGCTAAAGATTACTTTTTGCCACGATAACTGACGCTCACACGGGCAGAGCCGCGAGACAAAGCTGGCAAAAATCTGTGGTCGTTACAAAAGATGAAAAAAACACTACCACCAAAGAACTGTAAGTTTATTTCAAGGTCAAATATATTAAAGTCATCGGTACTCAACACTGTCCTCCGAGAACAACAAAACAGTTAAGGTCTTCCTCACCTATATTTGAAGTGTCGGTTATCTGGTGTCATATAGTTGTTTATAACGGGGCCCAAGGCCACCGAAAAGCCTTGACACTCACGACACTTAGTAAATGTTGGGACAGTGTTATGTACGATGTCTATAACCTGGGGCCATACAGTTAGGGGTTTCAATTTAAAATAACTTTCAATTTTCAAAGACATTTATGAGTCAGAATGAATCGGTGTACTTTCTTCGAGACGAGCTTCAAAATGGCATGCATTATATCAGAAGACCCAATTAAGAATTACCTAAAAATAAAAGAAAATAAAAGTTACGTCCATGTCACGGTATAATGCGAATATTTAGGTGTATCTGAAGTCGGTCATAGCAACAATGGTATATAAAAAATTTAAGATAAACATTATTTGATTGATTGAACATGATGAAATTATGAATAGTTTGAGCACACGGAAAGTTTTTGCATTTAACTTGTTTTGTGTATTATATTATCGTGCCTCTTTTTTTTGTGGTACCAATAAGTTATAAAGTTGTGGATATGGTCCATATATATTAAATAAAATACAAAGTCACTGTTGCCGAACACGGTCAGGAACTCGGGATACTTAAACAGGATGCATTTAGAAGGAGTGCGTATATTTGACGTGGTAAATCAACTTTTCATACAAACATAAGTCACGTAAACTGTCACTGTATGAAAATTTGATTTTCAATTTTAAGTTTTCTACCTATGTTTCTTGGGGAAAGTAAATCAGTTTTATGAAATGACTAGCTTTTGCTCGCGACTCCGTCCGCGTGGAATTTCCGTCAGAATTTGGGTTTTTCACTTAGTTATCGCCTGTTCCATGGTCTAAACAAACATTAAAATTAACCACCCTTTTCTCCCCTTTGGGGGGAGTTTCCAAAAATCCTCTCTTAGTGGTAGCCTACTCCTCCCAACAAACACACATGCCAAATTTCAGCTCTTTACGATCAGTAGTTTCGGCTGTGCGTTGTCTGTCAGTCAGTCAGTAACGGAAGAGTTTTATATATAGGTATAGATTACTTCGTAAAATATACGCAACTTTTGAATGTATCCTATATAAGTATATTTTACCAACACGTCACCTGACAACCACCAAAAACACAACGATTGCTTCGAAAAATCTCTTTATCTTATAATCGCTCGTACAATGGCCCGATGTAACTAAGACATAACACCATACGACTTGATTCCTTGAAACGTTCCGTCGGTAACGTTGACACTTGACAAGTACTTAATTATCTACGGTAACTTTGATATGGTAATGCTCGGTAACTCGATAGCTTGATGTTATAATAACGTTACTTAAGATAGTGATGTGAGGTTTTTGGTAATTTCGTGAAGTTTTTTGGGAGGGGTCAGTTTTTAAAATTAAAAGGTCTAATTTTGAATGCTGTATTGTTACAATTCTTTATTTCAAATTGGGATGGGACACTAATTATATTTGAAAACAACAAACAATTTGACAATATCTAGATGTAGGGCAACAACGAATCAAAATCAGAAAGAGGCCAAGTGATTGAAGGCGTGCTCGTAAAATGTGAATTTGGTATTGAAATCATTTTTTTTTTTTTTTTTAAATTCTGTTGCAGGTATATTAAACATAAGTTTATCTCAGTATCACAAATTTGCTAAAATATATGAAAAAGGTTCGTCATTTCTCTAGTAACATTAAAACCTTTTTACTTTGTTTAATAAAATCACGAGATCTTTCGAGCCGATGTCAGCTGCTGTTCCCTTTTTACTTGTCGGCATTGTATGGTACTAATGAAGGATACTTTATGCCTATTTACAAATATTTGTACGCGTTTCCATTGTCACACGACAAAGTTACATGAACAAATATTGTTCATGTAGTTCATGTGGGTGACGTTCGTATGAATCATCCAAAATAAGGATCTAAAACTGGTTTAGATCTGGTTTACATAATAATATATGTGTGTTAAAATAATTTTGACTTTTCGGATGGTTTAATTGTTTTTTTTTCATAAGAATGGCGGTGGTATGTTTTAAGCTGTTAGTTACAATTTAATAATAGAATTGTTATTTTGTTTGAAAATCTTTATCTTTATTTCCTATTAAACTTACAAGATTGATAAAGCAACTAAAAATGATTTTCATAATCGTAGAACATCTAATTTAACGTAGGTAGTTTACCAGTTAAGTTAAAAAGAATGAATTCAATATAACATAAAATTTGCGACACTGAGACACAATACCAAACTGTATTATTCATCTTTCAAACGCCAATAATCGCATTGTTACGGTAATCTCGTAAACCGTAGTTATGCGTGTGCGCAGCTTCAAACAAATTACGTTCCACTTACATCTGCGATGAAATCGTTAAATAAAAACGGTGATTTAGAATTACCTGACGTGACGTCCTTCTGAGTGCGTAGAGTCCTTAATTTAGTAAGATTTTTTTACTAGCTGACCTGACAATCATCGTCCTGTCAATATAAAGAAAACTAGATTTACATAGATAGTTTAAGAATTCATATTTAAATATAGGATTTAAATATATCTACTCCCCACGGAACAAAAAATAACGACACTCTATTTTCTGTTCCGTGCTACTCCGTTACCTAAATATTCATATAATAAAAAGTTAACTTAAATATAAATTCTTGAAATCTAAAACGGTCTTAATTTAACAATAGACCATTACCTATTAGGTATTTTTAAGGAAAATATATAACTACTAGCTGTTTCCCGCAGCTCCGCCCGCGGTCTAAATTTTTTTATATATATAATTGAGATCCAAGCTATCCTATCATTTAAGTTGGATCAAACTGCACACGGTGTGCAAATTTGTAGTTTCGGAGTTCATCCCGGACAAACATCGTGACACTGGAATTATATATAATAGAAGATAGTTCAGCGTGTACTACAATGCAGATATTTCTTTCACGCAATTCCTTCGCCTGAAGACAATGGATTCAGTATTAAGTCGTAGTATTGGCAGCGATTGTCAGTTCCTCGCTGTCTTAAGTAAGTCCTCTGTTTAATATATCGTCTGTTACTAGTGGGAACTGTACAAGATAGAAGACATAAGCGGTTTAGTATTGTAGTTGAAACATCGATTCAAACGTTTTAAAACATTTTGAATTGGAATAACGTTGTAGAATGATGGCGAATGAAGATGGCGATCAGAACGAATTTCTAAAAATGTATTTTTATTCATCTGAATATAATATCCTCTCCCTCTTAAAGAGTCAGTAATGTTACGATGTTACGATATGACGACCTCCGTGGTGGAGTGGCGTACACACCGGTTTTCAAGGTGTCGCCAGCTCTGAGGTCCTGGGTTCGATTCCCAGACGGGTCAATGTGTTTTCTACATTGTCTCCATAATACAAGTGTTTTAGCTACTTACTTTGGAATTGGAGCAATGTATGTGATGTCCAAATTTATTTATTTAAGATCAAAGAATTTTATGTCTTAAACTTTTTCATTAATGAAAATAAATATTTTCTAAGATACTTGCGCTATAACACACAAGTCCACAATATTAAAGGAGGACCGGCGATTTGGTCTAACGAGCACTAAGATTACGATTTTTGAGCTGTACAATTTTATCATCAAATCAGATCTTTGATCTTTAGACACTTTTGCCGGTCGTCATTTACAAAAAAAAAAATAAACAAATGAGATATATTAATATGCAACCTCTCATAACTTGGGCAGATCATAAAGTTGTCTATTTTGTATATATTGTTCAGTAGTCAAAAGGGACAGCGCCAACGTTTCTAGTATGTTTTAATTCTTACTTAAATAGGTATATGTGCACATTGATTTTAATTAATACATTGAATACTGAGGGTTTGTTGAGTTGTTAATTTTTCCTTAATTTTAATTTTCGACATTTTAACTTTTCTTCTTGTGTATAAGAACCTGAATTAAAATTACGTTGTAAATAATTAATAACAAAAAAATTATAAACAATACACCTCATCAATCTTTAGTTTTCACACGCGTAACATTGCTGTACTTGCTATACCTTAATATTCAATTATGACGTCACACTAGTAGTATTCTCTCGACCAATTAAAATACCGTATTCAACTTAACTAAGCATTAGTACGTTGCATAACATAACAATTAAAATTACAATTAAATTGAACCCACTTGTAATTATCAGCGTTCAGCTAATTACGATTCACTAATAACAATTCTAACGGTGTAAGTCAAATGTAATTGTGGAAATATTTTGATCTGCGCACAGTAAACCGCACAATGATCACACTTGGTCATGAATATCGCCTCGATGAGCTAAGAAATAAAGGTGCGAATCGTATGTTGTTGTTTGAATCTTTTGTGGCCACCGTACACTAGGCTGTCGAAGTCAAACTTAATTGTAAGGTATTTATAATATGATTCAAATAATTATAGTCATTAGGTGAGATACGCGAAACTTAAAAAAAAATGATTACTGGTTTAATATCTTAGTTTCGGATAATAATATTAGGTTAGAAGTAGAACATTGTCTAAAAAATGCTAGACTAGTTTTAAATATTTTTGTAGATTACAGAATCGGTAAAGTTACAAAAGTTGATGACTGTTGATAAACAAATTAAATGCGTATTACGATAAAAAATATTTACGAAAAAATATCGTAAATCTGTGAACAACGGAAACACACTAAAATCGCGCTATACGACTAATTTTTTACGATTTAAAATAGAAAATACGAAATTTTAAATTTATTTTGTACGTACCCTAGAAGCGGTACCGATCTCCTAGCATTGCGCAGATGTCCGTGGTCTTGGGCCGTGCATGGTTATCCGATCCGTGGTGACCTTTAATTTTAAAACTTTAAACGTTTGCTAAATGCGTTAACTCATCAATTATAAACACAAATTATTCTAATTTCTATAGCCTCGTCTTAGTTTTTTTATTTAACCGTTAAAGTTACCGGTATAAAGTTGTTTTGAGTTATAGGTTTGGTTTTGGAAAAAAATAAGTTTATGGAATATTCTGTTTATTTATTAGTTTTAAACGAACATTGAATTTTTTTTCTTAACTAAAACCAGACCAATAACTCAATTAAACAACTTTGTATACCTTCCCTAATATCCTGGTAAATGAAAAAACTCATCCGGGCGGGACCCAGACTAATGAATGATGATATATGGTATTAAATAAGATGTCAGGTCTTATCACGAACGCGATCTTACACTTATCTACTCAACTAATCGCTTATTCTTCGCTCGTATGATTTTAGTTGGGTTAAAAATTGAGATTCTTTTGTTTTTTACGTTATAGAAAAATAGAAGATCGTAAGACTTGATATTATGTTTGTGTTGATAAGATTTCTATTGCGTAGAGTTCGTTTATTATTATTAAAAAAAGTTTTTGAGAAATAACAAAATTACTTTGTAGATTTTCACTTTATTAAGAAATAAAATAAAATGACCCAAAAATTATTAAACCATTCTTTGTCTTGTTCTTTATTTCTAACCTAATTTCAGTTCTTCAACTAATTATTTGTTTAATAATTCGTTTAATATTTATACATGTATTGCGTAATTCTTAATTTTTATATCATTAAAAAGATTTATGTATTTATAGTTTTTAAAATTGTGCCAACTGGGAACATACCTCTCCGATATTGCACTTGCGTCTCACACAGGATGCAGTCGATAGAACAAAAGAATATATTTCATTATAATTATATCGACTGCAGAGATACAATCGATGATTGTATTTAAGCCGACAAATATGGCACGATAATCTGGTACTAATTTATAGCCGGATTTTATATTAAGTCGATTTTTGTTTTTAACTCTTGTTGCTAGCTAGGAAGTTTGTTAATAAAAAATAATGTAGGTATACGACTGCCGATTTTTTAATATTGATTATTCAGAAAATTATTTATTCACATTCTTAATAAACTTTTTTAACACTGTTAATCAAACATGTTTTCAAACTTAACAGCCAACTCAAGCTAAGTCATTTTAAGAAAAAAATACTTACAAACACTATAAAAAGGTCACAAACATAAATCAACACCGTTAACTGGAACAAAACAACAAAAAAACTAATTAGAAATAACTGATTTGAATCGATAAAGCTCTCAATAATCTCCAAAAATACTTTACGGCTGCAAAGCAGGTAAGTAGGAAAAGTAAATATTTGTGAATTAGCGACGTTCCACAGAGTAACAAACAATGAGTTCAACGCACTGGTTGCATAAGCAGTGCGTCAAAACTCGATCAAGGTGATTTGTCAGGCTGGTGACATATGTGCGCTGGCGAATGAAAATGAATTGTGATTGAGTTGGGACTTTTGTATTTATATCGGGAAGATAAACGTAGGTATGTGGGTTTGATCTACTTAGATGGTAATATTTCATTAGTTTGTGTGAAACTTGTAAAAAAAAAACCTTTTAATTATGCCATTTAAAACTAAGAAAGCCAATGTTTTTTATTTATTAGGTAATTTAATGCAATAGTTAATCAAGGCTATGATATTGATATAACATACATCAACTGGCCAATTACATGCAGTAAACACGAAACGTCTAAAAACATTTTTCTATAATACCATTAAAATCTACATAAAAAACATGAATTACCCTAATACCAATACGTTACCCATCATTACATATCTAAAAACCGTAAAAAATGGAACAGCACCCCATTTCTAAGGGATTAAACAAATATATTAGGCTAATGCATCGGAACGAAGTACATATTTATCAAAATTCCTATTGATTTATAGGTTTCTCGTTAATAACCACTTGGCACGCGATGGGGTGAACAATATTGAATAATATAAATTGGTAGCGTTATTTGATCCTTTGAATTTTTAAACATCTGTTCCCTGGTATTATAATTTTTGATCATTTCAGTAATCTGAACTTTTCTGAAAAAGTCTGCGAATATTTTTTTTTTTATTTTAAATTGTTTCTGGAATTTGCCTTAATCCTGCTACGCAGTTGTCTCACACACATTAATTTTACTTACACTATGAACTTCGTAGATCATGTAACAGTTTCTTTCATCGAAGATTGAATTTAAACTCTGTTATTCAGCCTTTGTACCGCAATTTAGACCATCAAAATATTATTACAATTATTAATACACATCGTGACACACAGTGGGAAAATGCGTAACCACACCTTTATACCTCCTTGCAGTCAAATATGGCTTCAAAATTCAGACAGCCTACCTGAAATAATGTTGATTTGCACCATGAATGATGTATGTGACAGTCTGTCGGCACGAGCTAATTCAATTTGCTTCAGCACTTTCCTAAAATACCAGTTCAGACGCTTTCCTTTATTTCTATCAATACGTAAGGTATTTATATCTTACCTGCACGCGTAGAGAAAATTTTCATTAAACTATTTTCAAAGAAGAACATTCCGTGACAATACAATTATAAGTACTACTAGTGTTTACGGTAAGGAACACTAAACATTATTTTAAATATCAATAAAACAAATGAGAAGCAGTCTATGAGTATTTGACATTTGTATTTTAATCGAGTTTTTTTTCTAACACGTTTTAATAAAGTTACAAAACCCAGCAATAAATCATGTACAATTTATAAAACATATTTTTCATATTTTAATTGGTCATGCAAATAAAAACCGATGATTATCTTAAAGGTAAGCCATTATTCATTAAAGACAATATGGCAATCATGATACGCAGAATCACAGGCCAATAATTAACGTGTCGAAGATCTTAATTAACACCATTTTTAACACTAGCCGGCTGCCGAAAAAATGAATGGCCCTCATTAGAGGCGTTTTCGTTTGCAAAAGTTTTACTCCCTACTGATCAAGAAGGGCAAAAGTATTCAACATTTTTTTTTATACCAGCCTTCGCAATTTTTCTGTTACGATCATCAACCTTTTTTCGTAGAAGATTCTAGTAAGAAGTTTGATTGATTTTGGAACTCAAAACTCAATGAGGAACTCAACTTGTTTAGTAAGAAGCAAAATCGTCATAGCATCCAGATGTCAAAATTAGATCTCGGTTATTGATTCCAGATTAAAGATTCCAAAAAGCAAATACTGTTCGATCAATCAAATAAAAATGCCAAAATATTTGTATAGTATAGTGAGGATCCCCCTTTAAAGTCTAAAACTAGTCAGGACTGCCCGAAAAACGCGTTGTTAACTGTTATTCACACAAATAAATATATATTTCTATTTTATGCGTGACATGTGGCGCGAATTAATTAATTTTTTCTTTCTTTATTTTCTAAAATTAACTAATAGGCGGGTCCTATCTTATGGGACTTGTGAGTTCTCAACTGGTTCAATCAGCACCAGTATTTAAAACCGAACTCGAGACAAACTTTTTAACAAATTACAAACGTGGCTGTCGCCGCCTCATTTTGTGTTTTAAACTGGTTTCAAATAACACGCTTTTAACTGTAATATTCATATTACACTATTACGGAATATGTAAATTACATAATTACTAATTTCTTTTAAAGTTATTATCCACTATCCGAGAAAAAAAACATGAAATTATGTGAATTGAAAGCTAAAGAGCTTTATTCCAGCATCTAAGTTGCAATATGTTGTACCTATTCATGTATCACGTAAGATGCTCAAAATAATTATAACATTCCTGTTTTCTACGTCTCATTGTCTTTTTTAGATCTTGTTTCAAAAAGTATGTCTGCTTTAGAAAATTTTCAGCTCTTAAATTTACCAATTATCAACATTACAATTTCCAAATTTTATATTTATCATTTATTCCAATTCTCTTCAGCCTGTGTATTAACATCTTAACATTGACTAACCCTGATTAGTTCATACTACCTACATATTTCATTTTGATGCGAGAATATTGAATGGGAGATACCATTTCCCCAAACTTAACCACTTTTATAGTGATTACGTATAAAAGATTGGATATAAAGTTTCAATAGATGGCCACGATGACAAGATACGGCCGGCGTCGGTAATTTGAATGGCGATTTATTCTCAACAAAATGTTGGATATCGCTACCAAAGTGGTGATTAAGAATTTTAGTTTCTATATCTTCGTGTTGATTGAAATATTCCGTGACTTTCAATTTAATATTGGAGTGAATGAATTGGGAATGAAGACAATGTTGGCAATGTGAGCCAGATATGTTGTTTAGTGAGTAATGGTGATGAAATTACTTGAATAGTTTTTGTAAAGAGATTTACGGATGCAAATATGTGTAATTAAAGAAGCATTGTAGAATTATAGATAGGTGCCACATATATAGGTACTACATACACACCATAGGTGCAGTCAACAGCAAAAGTAGATGATGAATTAAGTTTATAACTTTTGGAGTCAAAACTGATCACGAATATATGGCAACTGTATTATTTAGTAGTAAATGTTTGGTATAATTTACAATCACATACTTTTGGATCACTTCAACGCCACACAATTCTGATGCGAGCTCCGATCATTAGTATTGAATTTCTGATTTTGATCATTTACTTTTGCTGTTGACTGTACGTATCCACAAACCAAAATAAAATGTTAAAATGTCAAAAGTGCAGTTGTTCGAACAAGAAAATGTAAAGGTTAAAAAGAGAATTTCACTATGAAGTTACTTGACATAAAAATTTGGCTTAAGAAATACAAACTCCTTGCCGTCCAATGTTGAGTTTCCTGAAAGGTCTCGTAAGAATCAGAAACCTGAAAAAAAAGAAACTAAATTAAATACAAAACTTCAGAAATTAAACAATAAACTGTCACTTTTACAAATCCCAGTCCATAAACAAGTCCTTAAATCTCTTCTGACAAGTTCCGCGTGCGGCACTCATATTAATAATACTGTTTTGTTTTACGCATGCCCGAAGATTGATGAATGCGCCCACGACGCGAAACCGACGCCTTTTATGTGTACCCCACCGATTCTGGATGCTACCGTATTCCTTATTTGAAGGAAGTCTTGGATAGAGTTAAGAAATATAGAAAAGATATACTTAGGGCCTATTTCACCATCGTCAGATAACTTTATTCGAGGAATAATTTTGAAATTTTGACAGTTATTTCAAACAGAAACGATCAAACGTCAACTTAATTAGTCGAATAAAAATTATCTGACAATGGTGAAATAGGCCCTTAGACCTATTATAGAATAAGGTCTGCTATAGAGAAAGTTTTGGAAATTGTTAATATTTTTCGTAATTTGGTCTAACTACATAAAGTAGTAAATTCTTCTGTTCTGAATGTAAATCTTTCTGGTTTCGATAAAAAGACGGTTGTTTTAAGGAATTAATGACTGAAGGTGCGGAAAGGCTTAGAAAATTCGGAAGAGGCTTTCGCCCGGTTGTGTTAAAAAAATATCTACGACATGCATTTTTTCGAATTATTCAAAAAATCCTGAGCTTTAAGTACGTAGAATTTCCAAATAAACACAATTTGCCGCTGAATACAACCACACCATTTATGTCATCGTACCAATATTGGCGTAAAGATCTATTTCTTACATTTTAACGTTATTTATTTTCCGCACCGTCTAGCACATGTTATCCAAATGATTAACCACATCGTTTCCTAGAGAAATTGTATGTTTATCACTTGTCATCAGCTTGTAAATATTTTGTCTGTTCTCGTCGAGTTTATTTTTGCTATAATAAGATCGATCAGTGGTCAACGAACCTTTAACGTCTAATAAATTTAGAAGTGGCGCAATGATTAAGTAATTTGCTTTCGTGAAATGCAAAGAAATAGAATACTATGTATAACATTGCATTGCTGCACTATACGTCAGCGAATATAATTGGTCGCCTCGTCGTAACGTACTAAGGGTTCTTGCTCTCTATAACCAAATTTACTATGATCCAGAAATGATAATTCTAAATCAAGTGTCCCTTGCAAAATCGCGATAGTGGATTTTAATTCTTTATTTTATTTTTTTATTGTTGTGTATCGAGTTTTGACGACTGCAGATGTATTCATCCTTCATTTATTTCTTTGACATTTCCGTCTTCATGTACCATGGATCACAATTATACGTTATTGATTTAATTAAAAGAGGCATTATCGGTGATCCCATCGCAAAATCGTTTTAATATTAACTTTATTTTATATATATAAATTCAAACGGAACCTAGTATTAATTTCCTCAGCGAGCACTTTATTAAATAGAAGATCTTAATACCCAGTAAATCAAAACTTCAACACAATTAATATATGATTTTCTAATTACAGTTAACTGTATTGTTTTATGACTTATAAATGCCTCATTGAGAAGAATAATAGTATTTTTTAATTAGCTGTCAGAAAGGAGTGCGTAGCCTATATTTAAAATTTTCCCCCCATTAAATGGTTTATAGTCAGATGGCTTTTCTCAGAGTAATAAAATAGAGACGAGAGGGCACTCGATAAACACAGCATTAATGTGTCGGCAAACATCCTTTATTTTGGACCTCATAAAGATTTTAATATCCTTAAAGCTGGCTGTTGAAGGTGCGACTTTTAAACGCGCGATTTAAAACATGACCTGTAAATTAGTGTAAGCATCGTGAACTAAGAAATCTCTATAATAAAGCTATTTATATACTAGTCTTGTCGTGAAAAGGAAGCTTTATGTAACAAATAGTTTGATGTGAGAATTATTAAACAAAATCTTCTCATTCGTAAGCACTTTTACTTTCAATTTGGTTACTTTCACAATAAAATGTACTTCCACGAGCAATTTTGAAAAAAAACACCGATACTTTTCCTCTAGATAAAATATGAAGCTGTCAATCATATTTTTTGCTTTTAGAGATTTAATAGCATCATTTCTCAATTACAAAATGTATTAAGAGCTTATCAGGAGGTTAATTACATACTTGTTGCTACCTTTTGGCAGGTATTATGTGCGCGTAACATTTTATTATACCTCTTATGCCTATTAAATATTTTTTGCGACAAATTCTTGGAGTTCACTGGTTTTTTTAGTCCCATTTTTTTACATTGCACATGACGCAAATTGTGTTCAAAATTTTGTACGTGTGCCTTCAATTTTGACGACCATTCTAATATTAAGAAAATTTAAATCGCCTAAAGTCGTAGTCTGTCGTGTCGTGAATAGGCAGCTTTATACAACCCCGTGACCAAAGCGAATCCAGGCGAAAATTAAGATTAGGCAGTAGTTAAAATTTTATGTAGGTATATACATCGTTTTTGATTGGCCGACCGGCGAACCCTTGATATATTTAGATAAATATGTAATAAAAATTATCTGTGTGAAGCCGACTGGCGGTGTTTTTAAAGTCTTATGTTTGTTGATATTGTTTTAATAGGGTATTAATTGAATTTTTATGTCTCTTAATGTCATGTTTTGAGTCGCAAAAAATATACGATTAAGGATATTGGAAACACATGAAAAAGGGTGATGTTGTACTTAGTAATGTTTAAAATATTGTTAAATAGTAAAGGTGTAGCTACCTTTACTATTCTGATCGCTGCGTAATTCTTAACCGACTTAAAACAGAAGGTCTGCTTGAATTTACGTTTTTTGTATGTTTACGGCATTTTCTACTCCAGAGGTGGTCCCATACACATTCCAAAACAATAGATTCAGTAGTTTGGTTTTAAATCAAAATTCAAATTAATAGTTCGCATCTATAAATAATCTTCTAATGAATGACACTATAAACATGATTAAAGGAAAATATTTACATAAACTACAGTTTTTACGAGATCATTGTATTTTATAGTAGGGGAGGCGACGATGCTAAATGGGGATTTACTCGAGCGTCATAGAGACTTATTAGGTTGCAAAGCTTAGATGATAAGAAGAAAAAAATGTTATATAATAATACCTTTTCATCGGTGGGGGAAGCGGCTAAAGATTTTTAAATATGTAAAAAAATACTGTTGCATGGACATACTCGAGCGCGTCAGATATTGATAGCATCAATGTCCTACGTATTTTTAATAATGTACGTATGTTAATCTGATCATTTGCATGATGCGGGTGGTTGTACGTAAGGGTCAAAAATGAAAAAAAAAAATAATAATCGAGCGCGTCAGGTTTTCTAAGGGGGTGTTAAGTAAAAAAAAAGCTCTCATTCAATAATCTGACGATTTTGATCTGACGCAAACTCGCGGCCATTATTTTAATGTGCAAAAAAAATTCGCCATTTTGAAATACTCAAGCGCGTCAGATTAAGATATATATGGTTCATCTTTATGTTCTAGACGTGCTGTTTCATAATCTGACGATTATCTAAAGGGATTCGCCTAATCTGACAAAAATAAATTTTTGTTTGACTATTTTTTAAATTATTGAACTAATTAATTGAAAAGCTCAGGAAATAGCATGCAAATAAATAAGTGTATGTTTTTTTAAGTAGAATACTTGTATTTATAAGAAAATAATAAAAAAAAAATGCCCAAAAAAAATAATTTTTTTTATGTGTGTGATCTGTAATGACGTCGTGGCAATAAAATCCAGAGTGGGGACGGAGTGTGAGAGTAATAGATAGAGAAAAAGTGAGAGAGGAGTAGAAACGCGGAGGGAAATATAGGCATCACCCAGCTGCACGCATTAAACTTTATCGACGATTTTTTATTATGTCGGCTTGCGGAAATCGTCAGATTATATATTTTTTGTTATCCTTAAATTATATTCTTCAAAATAAAAAAAAATTTGGCTACGCTCGAGAATGTCGAGATGACGTTTTTTTTTTACAACTTTGCTGCCCTCCCCTTTCTTTACGTCACTCTCAAATTGTCAGAATAGTGGAATATACACTTTTTATCATGTAATTAACTCACCCTACCTTAATCTGACGCGCTCGACAATTTCTAATGATCAATTTTTTTTTACTAATCTGATCCTTTATCCTTCACGGGCGGCCTTATATATGGGGCTCATATTTGGTGGAGGTACTTAAGCGGATACAAGGTATCGCCCTGTATATTAATCTGCCGCGCTTTAGTAAATCCCGAAATCCCCTCTTGGGCTCCCCTACTATTATAACTTGTAATTCGGAATTGTATATTTTATAGGTGATAGTAGTAGGTAGGTCGTGTGACAACTATCTGATTTACGACTTTTTAATGGATTTTCAGAAATATATTTTAACTAAGAAATACAAATACACAAGTACCAGCCATAAGTATGTAAACTTTCTAAAAGAATATTATTGTTCTGTACTAAGTTTTTTTTATTTAGTTCTAATGCTGGGAAAAATCCCTTCCCATTATAAATAAAATTATAAAACTTTAAAATTATAATATATTTTAGATATTGTTAAAAGTTGAGATGAGGCACAAGCGCAAAAAAATCTTACACCTGTGAAACCCAATTTAGTTCCTACTGTGCGAATTAAATATATCGGCAAACTTCAAAATCATATAAACAAACATTTATCTTAACATTGGGGTCGTAATTTTAAATAATATCGCACAATCACAACCTATCTCCATATGCAAACACGTCGATTTTCGTTAATCCAAAACATAAAATCCCAATTTTAATAAAACAAAATCGTTTGCAATAAAAATCGAATTATACAAGCAATTCAAATTAAAGTTTATAAATAACTATAACAAATAATGTACTAAGTATTTTAAACACCTTTAATTCAAACGGTTAAGGTTCATTTTAGAATTCGTTGTAACAATGACATGAGGACCCTTTTCTCACTTATCAAAGTTTTGTGATTAAAAACCCATCTCAAGAAAGTGAGACCGAAAATATTTAATTACACGTAAGGCTTATGCGTGGCTTTAAAACGACCGACAAAAGTTAGGGTTTCGCGTGACACTTCTATAGGGATGCCACTTTAGAAAAATATTACAAAAAAATATTATTAAATTAACTAAACGTTTTGTTACAAGACGGAATAATTTGATGACATTTTTAAAGAGGCCTTTTACATAAAATATTTTTATGAAGTATATTTACGGAAAATCAATTATGAACATAATACAATAACAGCTTATCTGCAAATTGGACGAATTTATTCGTGCAGAATATTTTAATTTAAACTTATTTTAATTAAATTAAATTTAAACAGATTTCCCTAAAATTTAAACACAAAAGTAACCCATTCAGAAATTCACAATAGCATTCTTAATTAGACAACCAGCATGTCCTAAACCAACATCACACTTTAAGACGATAAAATAAATAAGATAACAGGAACGTGTCAACCCTATGAATAAAATAAGAATGAATACGGAGAGGTCCGCTATCAGCTGTTTGTCTGAGTTTAGGCAGTAAACCTCTCACGCCCCACTTGGCAAACAAATTTCGTAATAATATATTTATGGAGAAATAGTGTGGATAAGATGGATGGTTAAAAGAGTAACTATAGATTTTTCGGAGATAATAACGTAGCTGGAAATACAAGAGAACTTACTGGACAGGAACCGTTTATGAAAATATTTGGATAAGGATACATGTAGCTCTCAATAACTGAAAATATGTGAAAATAATAAAAGCATTCATCATTGTTGTTTCTTTTTTTTTTCTAATTTAATTTGGTAGATATGCCATTTCAATAAAAACATACAGACCTACTAGATGTTTATGAAAGCATATTCTACATGCCAATGCGCGTACGTCAAAATAACTTTATAAAAAGAAATTTGTATCAGGATGTAGTCAATCACAGATAAATTAACAGCAATCATTCAACCAATAAACCAACGAAACGGAAACGAAAAATAAATAATAAAACTAGTAATCAAAGCTACTTAAATTCCGCAACGTACATAAATGCCTATAAAATTACAGCTCTTACTACAGAATTAATTTGAATCGAGTTGTTATTACAATTAAGGTGTAAAAAATCAAGGTTATTTTAGAAGGTGTATCCATTCTATAAAGGTTCCATTAATAAATTTGTTATCTTTCCCATCCCCTCTCGTCCCAGTTTTGTCGGGAAGGCTGCGCAAACGCACCGCATTCATTAGGGCAAACACATGTAGGGCGAGAAGGCTTTATTTCGTGATAGCAATCTTTTTGTAACTCGACATGTAATTGGGGAGATGCTTTAAATAGATTTACAGTATTTTTGAGCATGTAATGTATATTTAATTGTACAGTTTTGACCAATGGAGAATCTATTTATACAATTTAAAATGGTGATCGTCATAAGAAGGCATCACTTAAATTACCGTATCACTATTAACGGTTTTATTGAAATGTCGGTACTGTTAAAACCGAACAGGAAGTAGCTAATAGTTGAAAATTTTTATCTTCTACATAAAATGAAAAGGAGATTTCTGTGACAGTAAGTTCTCAAGAGCTTAAGTTATAATCCCTCCCTAATATAGTCTTGAAATTAGTATCAACATAAACATTTGTTGATTGCCTGTCAAACATATCATGTTAATCGGTGCTTGTTTGTTATATATATATTATGTATATTCATATTTTTGACATCTTCGAATTACATATACCAATAAATTTACAACACTCCTTGTAACACTGCATTGGCGTTTCCGGGTGTATGCTACCAAGCCGACATCGATTGTCGAACTATTATTTACTATCCAATATAAAATATCAACAATACGAAAGATCACAATTATAACGCCTAACATCCTTTGTACTCGAACCCACGTACCTCGAAGTATCATCAGCCACAGATCTTAGAATCAATTTGACATTATACAACACATTTATTCCTTTAACTTAAGGTCGATTTTCGATATTCTTTTTAACGAGTATCATGGGGTCGAAAGTACCTATTTACCTACGTGTTTCCCGGGTGGTCTAACCCTGTAATGCCAAAGCAGTAGACTTATCCCGTGTTTACGACAGGCCATAATTCACCCCAGATTGTGACTTAACTAATAAATACAAATATTTTCTTGTAATGTGATTTAATGAGGTGATCCTGTGTGATAGTATATTAAGGATATGACTAGTGGACCACAAAATATCAACAATAAATTCTCCCAAACATATACCTATGGTACATACACCTTAATTTATATGTTAGGAAGAATCCATTGTTGATATCCAAACTTGAAGCGGATTAAATGAACTACTGAATTGAGCCATTATTTAGACAATTATTTTGATATGGTAAGGCATTTTTTCATTTAGTCTGATATTTATTTTTAGCCTATAGACGGTGCAGATAGGTTAATCACCTTGGCCAATTGAGATTCTGCAATCATTTAGGTTAATACAAAAGACTTAAAAAAGATGAATGAATGAAATTTTGAGATTAAGATGCCAAATTATGCGCGTAAACAATTAAATAGGATACATTTTTATACACCTGTTAAAGATTTTAATACTTATGCGTATTATATCCTAAAAAATATTATTTAACTAAGGACGAACTACATACAAAAAAAAACAAACATGTCTTTCTAAATATGTAAGATTTAAATACCTTTAAATAAATAGCGTATCCACGTCCTGTCCAACATTCCTAGTGTAAGTATAAAATTAAAATCAGTTTAAGTTTGTTTATGGGTAGCCGCTGCACCGTTAGGGCGGGTGCACACAAATAACTACTAATCGATATTGGAATCAATGCGTTGCGCGCGCGCATGCAATACTTAGGGTGTTCTACATTCTAAATCTAAGCCTAACTGAAAGACTGTGTTCTTTTAATGTAGCACTTTTTATTACGATTTTTTTAATTGAGCTCGCCTCTAATAAAACAAATTTCTTTTGCTTAAAGTGGTGTACGTACTGATTGCTACTAAAAAACGGAGGATACGAATTAATTTGGGAACTTCGGTTCGTTTAAACATTAAATTCTTACCTAGGGCTTTATTTTGTACTTTCCTGCCTAGATCTACCTAAATCTGTTCATTCCATGTACCTAAGAAAATATCCTTGTATTTCAGATGTATGATTTTGGGTTAATACAAGCAAATTTAGTTATTAATATTATAGGATTGTGCATAAACTGTTTCGGATTTATTCCATAAATAAAACTTACCTCAATATTTTCATTCATACTTAAAAACATTGTTAAATTCATCCTTTTAACATCATACTGTATGTAATCGAAACGTCTTTTATGAGATCAAGAAAACAAACAAGCTATAGTAAAATAAATAGTACAGTTAACAAAGTTTATTGTTATTGAATCGCAGGCACCAGGTTCGATGCCTCGTCTTCACAGGTGAAATAATTCAAATCTCTGATACGTTGAGTTAAAATTAACTGTTGGAATTAGCTTTGAAGTTTATTAATAGCTGATTTTTGTTTATCGAGATAAAGTGTTTATTTGTTCATAAGTTTTAAAAACATATCAATGGAAAAAATCTTGATTCCTTAGTATGACGTCTTTAGAATATTTTTATATAGACCTACATACTAGACCAACAGGCCCGTCAAAATTCTAAATTAATAAACAATCAGTTTGAAGCCGTTAAGTCTCACCCTGTCTCTGTCACTTTAAGGTGCAAAGTGGAGACAGAGACATTAAAGATCGTGTTAAAGTTAATTAACGTTTCAGTATTCGGGTGTAAAGCGTTTAACCGATTTTTAAAACACTTGGTATTGGATCCTAAAAAAGGCATATCCTTTTATACCTCGACTAGCTGTTTCCCGCAGCTCCGCCCGCGGTCTAAATTTTTTTTTTGTGTAATCGAGAATTTTCTTTATTATAAACCTCACGGAGCCCGAGACCTTTCCAACGAATGCAAAACCGTGGAAATCGGTTCGTGCGTTCTGGAGTTATAGCGTCAGGAAGGAAAACCCGACTTATTTTTATATAGTAGGTATAATCCTCGAATACTGAAACGGTAATTAATTTTAAGACATTCTTATTTGTCTACCTGTCGCTATTTTACATGTTAGAGTGACAGAGACAGCATGAGACAAAAAAGCGGCTACAAATTGATTGACGTTTCAGTATTCGGCCTTCTTCTGCCCTCTGCCTAGCCTTTTCCCAAGCCATGATGGGGTCGGCTTCCAGTCTTACTGGATTTAGCTGAATACCGTGTTTTACATGGAGCGACATGTCTATCTGACCTCCACAACCCATTTGACTGGGTAATACAGTATCCCATAGTACCTAAGACTGGTTGTCAGAATTGTAATGACTTAACGACTGTCAAAGATCATCGTATGTCAGTCGGGACCAACGGCTTAACGTGCTTTCCGAAGCACGGAGGGGTCTCGGTATGTTTACAAATGGTCACCTATCCACGGACCAACCGCGGCGAGCGCGGCTTAACCTTTATTATTGGTCAAACCGTACGGCTTACACTTAGCCACGAGCCCCTTCAGTATTCGGCCATTACTGTGTTAAAATAAAACAAACAATAGATTTGCATAGAGACGTGACTAATTGAAACGAAATGTCATACCCATACATTTAATGTCATCTAAGCAATTTCTATCATCGATAACGCTTGTATACATGACACTTGATTATCGGGGCCGAGAGGGGGGGGGAGAAACACTAGTGGATCTTTAATTCGCGGGCACCCACTAATATAATATTCTCCAGACCGAATTTCGGCTTCGGCGGCCAATTTCATGTGAGATCAGCCATGTACGCAGGAGATATTATAATGCACAAGTGTGTGCGCAAACACAGGTGCACTCTCTGTTTCTTCACGCCCATAGTCTGATGGGACGGTTGACCGACACGACCGGAGAGGGATCAGGCGCAGGACCAACGGCTTTACGGTCTTTCCGAGGCACAGGGGTGTAAACACCGCCACACTCCCTGACTCCGAGCGGTACTGAGAATTTCTAAACTCAGTAAATATTTTTCGCCTGACTCGGGAAGTGAACTCGAGAACTCGTGCTCGGCAGTCGCGGTTGCGAACACTAGGCCAACGAGGCAGTCAAGTGGCACCTATAAGCTTTTACCGATGTAGATATATATTTTTTTAATGTTAGACGATCTTGCTTATTTTACTTAATATCGACCTTTCTAGTTTAACTTTATCAAGGTATTACATTTCATAGTTAGATGTACAAATATTTGTCTACCAAGTCAAATTACTGAGACATAATGATTTATTAAAGCTTTTAATAAAGTTCTACATAATCTTGTTAATGCAACTCATATTTACATAATATTCATGAATTTATGCTTTATCTGTATCTAAATAAATAACTACAAATATTAACTAAACGGTGACCCAGAAGTTAGTTCAACATAAGTAAAGTTATCTCTAGCTACAATGTAACAGTATTACAAGCCAATATTGGATATACTTGAACCTTGAGTATTTGTTAAACATTGTAAGTTATTTAAAACTTTGTCTGCATGATACGTCCATTATTTGCTGGATTTAAAATTCCTAAAATGATATCAACTCAGCCTATACCGGTCCATTGTTGGACATAGGCCTGTCCCAAATTGCGCCTGAACATCCGGCCCGTCTGGCTAGATGGCTGCGGGGCGTCCTACACTACGTTTGCAATTCACTGTCTCTCATGGACTCGTCTGCTGTAATGTCCTTCAATCAGCAGTCCTTCAACAGACACGACCATCCCACCACCACTTCAGCTTACTAATGTTGCAAGCTATGTCCGCCACTCTGGTTGTCCGGATAATCTCATTGCTGATTATCTTTCAAAGAAACTCCGAGTATAGATCGCTCCCATAGCTTGCTAGGCAACTTTGAGTTTGTGGGTGATAAGTAGACTATAATTAATATCAGAAGACCGTAAAGTATATTCATTTGATATTTTTGGCATTCGAATTAAATAAATGAAACTTCAAACCCAATCAATTATGTCGTCACAGTGTCTGATCATGAAGTACTAATAAATTTTGAAACATAATAATCATTTCCTACCCAGCGCTCATCAATGCATCTTGCATCCCAAGAGGCAGCCCGATGACTTAATAGGGCTTAATAAAATTACAACACACGAAAAGCAAACATTGACGAGAGCGAAAGTCAAAACCCCACAATTTTCTGTTTCAAAATTTGATAACTTCATCTCACGTAATAATAGTGCAGACGAAATAACGACCACCAATCACGTGCGCCTCTTTAAACCGTCCGCGTTTGAAATTCGAACGCAACGCTCAAACGATGACTGACCCCCGAAGTAGTCAGACGTGTGTTTAGTCGGTAATTTGATGATAATTTGCAAAATGAGAGCGTACACCGTTTTGAATGGACATTTTATTTTTTTCGCTGAATTTTCATTAAATGTCGTTGAACTTGAACTTGAGCTTGCAAATTATTTTATCTGGGTAATGGTCTTGGCTTGAATATATGAGGGTTTATACAGACTGGGGTATCCAGCTAACGGTCCTTGATTTTAGAGCGGTATAAAGTATATTTGAACATTAAACTTTCCCTTATCACGTAAATTTTTTTTTATTTCAAATATTATTTTTACCTCTATAAAATTAAATCCGGTCTTAAAACGTTTAGCCCTTTATCTAAGCGGAAAGTTGTTTTATAGCCTACATCAATTACTTCTACACATGTTTTGTTGACATTATTTTTGGGACGAAAATTCTTTAGTAGTTTATCGTTCGTAATTAGTTGGAGACAATTTATAGGGTTGTTTGCTAAATTAAAGCAGTTTGAGTGGGTTTATGCGAATTTTATTGGTGTTCAGTGATTTTATGGCGCAAATAATAGTGTTAATGGAATTTTTTGTTTACTGTTTAGATCTCTAAATGAGATAATGATGATGTTTTTCAATAATACTTCGTTTTTGCTCATCATCGTTTTTTAATATAATATTAATGACCACTGTTACTGTTCGTCAAAAGTTTCCTTTCTTGCTTATTTTATCTTTAAACGATATATTACAGCTCGGGATTTTTTCCTCTCTGTTACTTGTATTTTTTTATAATATGTACTCCATGTACTGTATACATGTGAACCTAAAGGTTTCTTTTGAACATTCAAATTTTAATTTTCCTTCCTAAATTTCTTTAAGCCCGTTCTTACAGGAGGCTATTTAACCCCAAGTGACAAAACCTTAGGTAAATAGAAACATTCATCACGGAGTAAAGCTATACACTAAACAATAAATTCGTCTTTCTCAATTTGATTAACTGATCTAACGTGCCAAGAGTTTGTTGAATTACATTATTATAAAATTACTTGTTTTCGAGAGATCAAAAAAAATTCTCTGTTTACGTAGGGTAACAATTTTTTCTTTTGGCATGTTACGGGTAATAATTTCTCTCCAGCCTGAAAAATAATCATCAGCATAGGGTATTTATTAGCAATAAATGAAACTAACAAATTATTAGTAAATAATAATCTGTCTTCAATAAATAGGTTATTAAAACTCATTATTTGTGTACAGCAAACTAAAATCGATAGAACAAACTTCATTCCGGATCAAATAATAATAAATTCGCAATAAAAACAAACGAATCGCGAAACATGACGTACAATGCTTAATAATAACACTCTTCAAACTTATCTTATCATTGAGAGCTGGCAATGTAATACTTCTGAGATTATTTATCGTTATTTGAAGTGCAATGTAGTGAGGTCAGGTTAATTGATGTCATAGGCCAAGTAATAATTTCAAGTCGTAATAAACAAAGCTTTGATTCGTTGCGTTTTGATTTGATTTTAGTTCTTGATACTAAATCAAATATGGCATCACTTCTAGTACTAAGATGTTATGACAAATACCTGCATAAAGTAATAAGTCCTATGTTCGAATACTTAACTTAGTTACTTACCCGGATACTGAAACACGAATTAACTTTTACACGTTCTTAAATGTCTACCTGTCTCGAATATACATGTTAATGTGATAGAGACAGCATGAGACTTAACGGTGGCTTCAAACTGATTGATGTTTGAGTATTCGACGATTAGTATCACGCTGCCTCCGTCGCTTTCAAAGTGAAATTTTGCGACTTATAGACTTTTAAGGTACAAGTTGATAGCGGGCGACATGAGGCAGCAGCGGACGTGTCGCAGCTACACTACTGGTTTCTATGTATTTCTATGAAATTACCTCGCTAGCTTCGTGTCGCTAACTGCATAGAAACCAGTAGTGTCGCTGCGACACGTCGTCCGCTGCTGCCTCATGTCGCCCGCTACCAACTTGTACCTTTATGCGTTCTTGAAATCTATCTCTACCAATCGAAAAATACTAGTTTTGAAGTAAATTTGTGTACATCTCAATCAAATATTCAAATGAAAAAAACCTGTTTTTAGACCTCTTCAGGTACCTTCAAAGCGTTAAATGATTCTAGTCGCTATACTGGGACTACGAATTTATTGTTTTGCTGTTTTCTAAGTCATACTCTTTTTATTGGTTGGGTTATTGGTGTATTTACGGAAAGCTTATAAAGTAGGTATTTATCTGCGTTGATTAATTTAAGCAAGTTATCTCCTGTTACTATTTCTTATGACATCAGGTTTTTTTATTATTAGCCGGAAAAAACATAGACTTGCGTGACATTTTTTTTCTAGTGAAAGGATAGAAAACAAGTTATGTCTTACCGTCTAGTGTTTCGTTACATTAAGGCCGATGTCATATTAATTGAGCGATGGCGATTTATTTAAAGAAACCTTCGAAGCTGATTTTATGTAAAGAAAAATTTATTTTATTTATTTTGTATATCAATGCGCTGAAAGGAATTTAATATCAACCACTAACAACCACAATTCAATGAGTGATTCTTAAGCTACCTTTTTCTTTAGCCAAATTAACCATACTTATCGGTTTCCTACCGAATCATTAGAGTTACCGATATTTCTTCATAAAATACCGCCACACGTAATCACAAATTCACCTCAGTTTACGAGGCGATAACCTTTAACTTTTATAACCCTGTGCTATTTATATCAGTACTAGTTCAAATTGAATATTAGTCAGTATCGTTTCCGCTGATATTCTAAACATATTGTATTCAACTACCGGTTGAATAGAGCCGTAACTTTGTACTTGATTTGTAGGAAATTCGATGATAATAATATCGTTAGGTACCTGCTTAGTGCTTATATCATTATAAGTAGGTATATTTATTTATATTAGAGTAAGTTAGAAGTGAGCTATATTTTGGGAATTTTAATCCTATTAATCGGTTCTCGTTGTCCAAATAAGACACTTAAATATAAAACAGTGTTTAGGTTTTAAAAGACGCGATAAACATCAAAGTTTAATTAAACGTCCTTAACAACATTTCTTAAGAACTCGTACTAGCGATGTACCTAAAAATCTGCCTTTAGAGCCAGTCTAGTGACACTTACAATCTCGCATAGAATTAAAAACCCAATCCGTATCTCTCAGCACTATATGATAGACTTTTAACTAAGATGTAAAATAATACGCGTAAGTAAACGCACGCAAACTTTTTATACGTTAGGTGTGTGCACTAACTTTGTTGTAGCGAAAATGTACATACATTGTCAGAAACATATCATCTGCCTAGCTTTTTCCCAAGCTATGTTGGGGTCGGCTGCCAGTCATAACGAATTTACCTGAATACTGCATTTTACATGGACTGCTACTGCCTAACTGAGGTACCTAAATATATCTCATAAAAAAAATAAGTCAATTAAAGATCAGAAAAATTATAGATGGAGACAAACAAAATCACTAAATTAGGATCCATGAAATACTTAAAGGCCACTTAACTTTAAGCGGCGCAAAAGCGCGCGAAAGAGACAGCATGCGATTTAACGGCGGCTTAAAATTGATTGACTACAGAGTGACTCCTATTTTTGTGCTATTAAACAATTTTTTATTTACCTTTCTGATAACCTTGACCCTTCTGGATTAAAGTTTAGATTAGAAATTATTATGTAACTAAATTTTTAATTACCACTATACTTATCTTATATGTTTTGTATAGTATACATATTGTACGTGACTTCATACATTGGAATCGTGAACTAGTGACCTATATTCGCATTGTTGTTGCTTAGAATTAGGTAAAATTGATATTATTCAATAACTACTCATAATAAACTCACTTTATTTACACGAACTTGAGAATGTTTATAAAGTACAATATAAATAACTTACAAATTGAATACAGTTAATATTGTTTTAATTTTGATATTTAGTTTCACTTTTTCTCAGTAGGTAAACTTAAGTTAGTTAAATTTTAGAATACTTTTCACAATTTCACGACAGTAAACCAAACTCCTCTGACAACAATAAAACAAGAAAAAAAATCCTAGTTATTTCACATGCAAAGTCCTGTTTTTAATTAGGAATAAAAAATGCTTGTTATGAAAAGCTTCATTAGACTTTAGTTCAAGAGATATACTTAATTATTTTGTTTAATAGGATATTTCCATGAAGAAATTGCAGTCATAGCATAGTTCGCGCGAATTTTCGTCATTTAATATCGGGTGCAATGTTAGATAACCCCGTGATCTAGTTATCTCGCAAAAGTCTCTTAGAAACGAAACACAGTCAATAATGTCATACTTTGGCCAAAATATTTGAAGCTAGACTGTCATTTGTTTAATGTCTTTATTTTGTACTGGTTTAAAGGTTACATATGCACAAAACTTTTACAAGAAATAGATATTGTTTTGTTATTTTAATCGTATTACTACATGGTTGGAGTCGTACACTCAAGTTTGCAAATTGCAATTCGAGAATATACTAGAACGACAGTTACCTTTGAAAGTTATGTTTCTGTTTCCTTTTTATTCTAAGGCATTTACTAACTAACAATGTATGAAACCAATCTGAAACCAAAATATCAAATGGTCTAAATTACGAGTAGTATTTAATAAATTCCAACTAGGTACTGGGTCCATATTTACTTACTACGTGCAGGGTTAAGAGAAAATTATTCATATCGTTTATTCTTATTTTTTTTATTCTAACAAATGGTTAATTATTTGACCATTCGATAGGACTAAAAAATAATGAAAAAACGCGTTTGGAAACCATTTCTTATCTACTATATTTAACCATTGGTTAAGTTAACTCGGGAACAAAAAACTGGGCCTAAGTAACTAATATACTTAAACGATTATAATTCAGTAGGTACCTTTATATACGGCCTTGAGAAAAAAACTACTATCGACTAATACTTGCAAATACAAGTATCTTTATACTGATTATGTTCGTTATTATCAGTACTGATTTGCGAGTCAATGACCTCTTATCAAAAAACATTATCATCTGACTGTCACAAAAACATCTGTTAAAGAGATCACTTTTCTCACAGGAAATAAGATATGGGACCTTATTGTTTATTGTAGAATTAGAATTCAACACTTAAGTGTTCTGAATAATAACGTTTTAGTCTCTTTTTTTAAGATGGTTCTAAGATTTTGTGAGGTATAAGTATAGTATAGTGTAGTTTTTAATTAAATTAAGAGACTTTTTTCTATTATGGCTTATAGAGCTTTAATTTGGTAGTGTCCTAAATGGTCAACATTTTAAACTAGAGGTTCTATCTTGAGTTAACAATTATTTGCGCGATGCCCTTTAGTTTGAAATTATATTAATTTAGATCCCGGATAAAATATATGACTGAAATAGTTGTTAAAGCCTAAAAAATGGGACCGTATGAGATTTGTTTCAGCAATAATAGACAAATACTTTGAGGCACGCTTTTAAAAACGCACTACTCTACAATAAGATGAAAGTGTTTAAAACTTGGTAAAACGCCAACGAATTCGGTCAAAGACCCCACAAGTAGACACAAAGTCTACGACATATCCCTGGAATATGTTTTTTTTTTCAAATCTAAATTCAAAGTATAAACATTCTTAATTTAAATCTTTGATATAATAACGGTTTTACGCAATATTTTTGTTTCAAACGGCTTCGTTCTAAATTCAAATTAATGTATTTACGCATTTTTGCTTGAACATGCGTGATGATGATGATAGAGGTGTAACATGTGTACATCGATACACGTAAGTGCTTAAGGTGAGCCTCTTGCCATTCACGGATACTTTATATTTGTGTTTTTTAAATCTCTATAGATATTTTTGCATAATTTTCGACAAAAATAATCAAAGAAGAAAGCATCAGACGTCAGATTTATCCATCTCACGAAGTATAAACCCACGATGTTGTACATTATAGTAAATATATATTATATAAGACACGTAGATATATTGTTTCCTAAAAACATAAAGCTTTATGAATCGTTAACATCGTCTGGCAATTGGCATCCATGTATAATTTTAGTTGTCTGTATGCCGTAGGTTTGCTGTTGTAGAAACGTGGACTACAAGACAAGTAAAATATATATTTTAATTTAATAACAATATTTAATGTTTCACTTTATTTATTACTCAGTAAGTGTATAAGAATAAGCATAAAATACTGGTATTTTATTTGTATCTTTAATTACTGGAACATGGCCTCAACATAGTTTGTGAGCAGTTCATATTTGTGTATATTTTCTGAGCCAGAGAGGCAGAGATCCTTAGTCCACAACCTTAACATAAGCACTTGGAGCTAGAAGATTTTATTGTAGAAATCGTGTCAGTTATCGTAAATAAATAACACATACAGTAAATACTAGGACAAAAACGCATCATAGAGCTACGTCAAGGATAACAGTGCGTTGCCAATGTCAACTTTATTGCCTTGACATAGCTAGAAAGCTAACATATATAATAGTATTGCCCGCTCGCACGTAGGTATAAGTAAAGAAATTTAGTATAATAAATATAACCTATGTTAAGGATAATGGTGAAAGATTTTTTGAAATCGGTCCAGTAGTTTTGATTTTATTCCTTACAAATGTATAAAAATACAAATCTTTATGAACTTCCTCTTTATAATCTTCGCATCGCGGTCGCGGACTTCGCTCCCAATCCATATCGCGGGTAGGTCTTAAAATGCCAACATCTATTTTTCACACCCCTAAGTGATTTTTCTTAATATATTTATTTATATATTCTTAATTTATTATTTTTCGCATTTTTTTAATATGGTAGAACAACGTTAGCCGGGTCATCTAGTATTAATAAAGATATCTTTATTCTATTGCCAGCTTTGAAATCACTACTATGTACTGAACGTGTGAACATTTATTTTCGCTTGTGACTGTACTTTCAATTACTCATACTGTTTGAGACTACATTCCAACCCTTGAAACTAGGTTAGGGACTGTCTAGTGCGCTAGATTTACTGTTTTTGAAGTTCAGAGCGGGTTAATGGGTTTTTGCGCATTGTAGGGAGGTTTAATTAGGTACCTTATAAGGTTCCAAGTGAGAGAAATATACTTGTAGTCCTTAAGGAAGATGGCAGTAGAAAAATCTGTTCTGTAAAAAATAATGCCTTTATTCATTTGTTATCTTTGATTTTTTTTTGCGATATGTACTTTGCCTGACCGGATACCTCAAAATACCTTTTTTATGTAGAAATTACAAAATGTGTTATTTTTTATGTAAAACATGACAATAGGTATTATTTTTATATATGCTCTTCAATATTTAACTATTATGATAACTAATTTGTTTAAACTGTTTCAAATCTAATAACATTATTTCACACAACACTTCACAAGTATTACAATCGTGATCTACTTACTAACACTAATTACATTCTGACAGATTTCTTAATTCGGCGCAAGCGCATAAGAGCTTTACGTTAATCATCTTATTTGATACTACTGCCAAACGTAACACTGATTGATGATTTAACCGACATCTAGAAGTGAACGCGAAACCTTGCCAAACTTTATAATATGTAGTTAATATACAGGAATATTTTTTATGGAGTGCGTATATTCTACGAAGTAATCAGGTGCATTTATAAAACACAAAATCAAAATATTTTTATTTCAAGTAGGGCCCTTTCAGGCACTTTCGAAACGTAAAATGACGCTAGTTGCACGGTTCCAAAATGTCATTTCTATGGAGAAGAAACGGCAAGAAACTCCATAGGTTACTCTTTTAAAAATGGTAATTGGTATACAGAGCTTTAATGAAGAACATAGCTCATTTAAAAACTGAACAGCTTTCCCCAAGGAACATGGTTCGAAATCTTAAAATATTCATACAAAGTGACAGGTCACGTGACTCATGTCTGTATAAAAAAAATATTTTCAATTTTATGATTTAAGCCGTTAGTCCTGACCACAGAAATACAAATGTCATTATCTTTGATCCCGCCTGTTATACATTGACCTTTAGCAGTCGTTAAGTCATTACAATTCTGACAAACAGTCTTACTATGGGTTACCGTGTTTCCCAGTAAAATGGGTTGTGAAGGTCGGATAGGCAGTCGCTCCATGTTAAATACTGTACAAACCGGAACATGGAAAGACTGGAAGTTCCAGCATAGATTGGAAATAGGCTAGACGGAAGCAGGTAAGAGTTAGGTTAAAAAAATTGTTTATGAATGGTATTTATTGAGCTCTATAAATGTTAATATTTTAAAAACTAATCTTGGATGCTATATTCGAAGTTCTTATTATATAACTGTACACGATGATGTCTAGACGATTACCGCAGAAGACTATATGAATAGAGGTTTATTTTAGGAACACATCTAAAAATAACATTTAAAGATATTTCCAGACAAGTATTGTCAAATTTAAGTACCAAAAATGTATCCCGCCATTTTGAATTCTTACTCCAGAACTACTGTTATTGTTAAAATTATTTTTACGCATATTGTAGTTGGCGGGGTATTCACCTTTTTGGCAAGGCCGTCTATAAAAAGAGATGGCGTTATACGTGACGTAATAAGAGCAAAAGAGACGGGGATAGTGCTGATAGATATTGCCGGCGTTTTTTCGATAGTTCAACAGGTGCGTGAGTTCGATTCTATGCCAAATAATATTATGTTTAGGGCCGTCGTTGAAAAGATATTAGTATCATTGAATGGGTTCCTTTTATCTTTATCTTTGAAGTCGTCACTAGTTCGCAGTATCTTTTATCTGCGTCGGTCTATTTATGAACGGGCATTCAGACTCAAGACGCGAACTGTTCATTGTTCATTCACTAACCATTTTTATTGGTTAAAAATAATTCATTTCAAGAGTCCATATATTTTGGTCTGTATAGGTGTTTCTTATCACTACCCTGTTTCCAATTAGTTTATGATCATAGCAAATATAACTTTTTTTCCTTTGTTTGGTTATAGTATAAATAATATTCCCTATTTAACGTGGAAATTACGTGGTAAATGGTGGATAATCGGGAAAATATTTTACATTATGCTAAGAGAACACCTCTACCCATAACCGTCCCTAACACTGTAGAACTCTAAACTGTAAATATTTTGTCAAATGAACTGTGGTTGGTTGATCAAAAAACGAATAGCCAATCACATCGCTTAATACGAGATTTTACAGCTAATTAATTAATTTTCGTAGTTATTGGTCAGCCTTTATGAATCCCAGGGTTGGTGTTGTAGATTTGTTACTGGATTTTAATTTAATTAATTAATTATAATAATATTAAAAAAAATCCATAGATTTTCTTTGTAGGTAACCTAACCTAAATAAATTATCTGAATGCCTATTTACCACAGGGTTTTAGTGATTATCCAGTCAACAAGGATGTAGTCGAAGGCTAACACTTGACTCCATGCAAATAACTATTTAATTCATCCAGTATAATGAAGAAATAAATTAATATCTGTTATGTTGATAATAAACTAACATGAGTAAAACTAATAATATTCATGTTATGATGTTATAACTTTTATATTTATGCATGTTTATATAATATGTATTTAGGATTTTATTGATGGTTCGTTATAATCTATACATTCATAGTATTAATAGCTATAGTTTATTTTATCATTATGACGGAAAGTATGATGTTTTTTGCCATCTTGCCCGTAAACAGCGGAGTGATGTACGACGGAAAAAAGCATTCAAAATAATATTCGATGTAAAGATTTTGTTTCCCATAGAAGAAAATATATGTTTTCTATACCTAGGAATTTAATTGGTTGATCTAAAATCTTCTAACCTAAATATGTCAGAGTTGTCCTTCTGTGGAGCAAAGGCCCCCTTTTTATTTTTCATGAATTTCTGTCATATAATAAATAGAATGGGCAAGACTTTTTGGTGGATTATGTAAAATATTAAAAGTATCTTATCCAGGAATTGTATATTATATACTAGCTGTGGTGGTTTCATTCTCGTAAAACAAATCTAGCACAGTCTTCTGTCACATTCACTTTCAAGTTATAAAATAAAATTGTTAGTTTTCTTTTTCTCTCAGTTCAGAAGGTATGCGCTTAGCAACGCTTTTGGCGATTCATTTTTATTTATATAGATATAAATGTAGCCTAGTACCTTTTCAAAGTAAATGCGCACACGCTAACACGTAGTGTCTATTTGAAAATTGACGTACGTGAAAGTTTGTTGACACCTACATCAACAGACGACAGACGTGCAAACCTAATAAGGGTCGATGGTAAACAATATAATCTATTATTAAAATATACTAATTATCCACTTTCGCTTTCAGGTAAGTGTTTGCTGAACAGATATTTTAAGAAAGAAATACTAGCAGTAAGTAGTCTTCGACTTATTAAACACCAACACAACAACATACACAAAATTTATGATATACCTATCGCGCAGTGATCCAGCATAGTGATCAATGCCCGTTCCTTCTCTATATGAGAAGAGGCATGTGCATGTGCAGTTGGACGTTTATAGGCCGGTATTATATATTATATACTGTAAGAACTTAGTCCGGAATGAAGTTTTCCGCAATACTAGATGTAAATTTGACCTCAAATACCTACCACATTGGTCAGACAATAATGTCCGTCATTTAAAATATTATATGTGTTAGCAGACATTTAGATAGTCATGTGGTCGTATAAATTCTGGTATTGTTAGACCACACAGTTTGTGAGCTTAAGGTGAAGATCATCTATCATAACTGACCTACTGATATTAGTCACATGTGTGCAGACGTTCGTAAGAAAAAGACAACAATTTTATTTATCTGGTGTGTTTTTGCTGTCATTTTATTATATCAAATTTCTCACTGAAATACTTTCATCATTTTTGTTTGTGTAGGTTTTATTTGAAAAAAAAAGAAGCAAGCACTAAAGAATATTTAATTTTGTGAGAATATTATTTTTCCTTGCAAGTTTTATGTAGTGATAATCATCGTTATTTAAGCTCATGTTGATGCATAAAAAAACTTTTATTTGCCAATTTATTCCAGCCCGAAATATAATGACAACCAAAAGCTTCTATCTGGAAAAAAATAACGAAATAAAACGCTTAGACCGAAATAAAAACATCGTATTGATAAAGAGTACACATGAACGTGTTCACAATTTCCTCCAATATATGCTTTGGCACTACATCCAGATACTAAATCTCAGTTTCATCATTTGTTTCTCCGCAAAAAGATATTTAAAACACGCTGTTTTTAAAAGATACACGCACTTGATATATTAAATGATATAGACACTTCGCCTTAACAAACGTACGAAAATGTTGGCAAACTGCCAAAATGGTGAACAGTGTAATAAACGAAAAAAAAATTATGTAAGAGAATGCTGTCTACGTAATTAGGTTTATAAGAGACTGAATGAGAGACGAAAAAAGAATGTTGAAGATCTTAAAGCTTAAAGGTGAAGGGAAAACTGATTAATTTTGTTTAGCAGAAACAGCGCAAAGAACCCCCAACAACATGCTATCTCTCGGTTCGCAACATAAAAATATTTTAAAAATATATACTCAAAACAGTAAATTATCAGAGGTTTTCCGAAAAAATCATGAAAAGATCTTGTGTAATAAGTGTAAACGATAAAGGTGTCATATTGAATGGAATCTATGCGTATATACAATAATAAACTTTGCAGAATTTATGTTCATTTTACTCTACGCATTTATTACTCCATGATATTTAAAAAACATGCTAAATATATTTATACATATAATGCATTTATTTTGTATAAATTGACAATAATTACTCAATAATTTACACAATTATACATTACAACGAAATCAGAAGCTCTAGTTTTGTTTTATGTTACATTCAAAAAGAAAAATCAAATCAAATGCTATTAGGCCTCATTAGTCGTAAATTAAATAATCAACTATCACTAGTTAAATATTATTACTAATCCAGACCTACGTATTCTTAAAAAGGAAGACTTGAAATAACTTTACATTTTCTTATTTAGATCGTCAACAAAAACGTTGATAAAAATAAAACAATATATATAGTTTGTAATGAACCTTCTGTGCTCACTTATTAGTGTTATTAGCGGTTGATAAGTCGCGAGTCCGGCGCCTGCGCACCACAGTGCAATTGTGTCACCTAATTGTCCGCTTGACGCTCTCGCAAAAGTCCATGGAGTCGCCCAGCTTGTAAAAAAAATATAACTTTTAACGAATTTTATTGCATATGGATTATATATACCTATAACTATTGTTTGGACTTCATTCTATAACACTGAATTTAAAGAATAAAATCCAAACATGACGTATGTACGAGTTCGACGGTTAAGGAAAAGAGCTTATTCGTGATTTAACGAATTACTGATTTAGACAAGCCTTTTTTTCGATGTGAAAAGCTTATGCTTTCACAACCCACGCCGAGGGCGCGACTTGGGGATATGTCGGACTTTCACCGACCAAAACACCCCGGTCCCGTCTCTGCCTTGGCCGGAGTCGTGGGATCACTCGCGCATTTTCTGCTCGATTCCGGCTGGTTTTAAAAGCAGAGTCAAAACAAAATCATCTGTCGTTTTATAAATAAACTAGCTGTAGCCCGCGACTCCGCCCGTGTTGGTGCCGGTTATCGTGGCAGGGAGGATGACAAGGATATTTAACTACCTAATTTTGCAAATATGAAAAATAAATTTCTATAATACAAAACTATTACAGTACATTACTATTGTTTAAGCGGCTCCTTAGTTTTGTTGTTCAATAATTAGTGTTCGGTGTTCGATCCGAGTCGACCGCATGTTTGTGGCCGATCGCTCTAGTAACGTAATGCGATTGGCGAGACACCACTATTAACACGTTTTAGGAGTCCGTAAAACAAGGAACAATACCTTAAAGGGATCTTTCAAGTGTAGAGTAAGTTTTTGTTATGAAGAATACGATAAAACATCAAGATTAATAAAGCTATTTAAATTCTGATTCTGTTTAAAATAAATGACTATCGCAATAATGGGGGTAAAGAACATCGAGACTTGGAACAAGTATTTCTGAATCATACATATATAATTAATCCTAATTTGCGTGAATTGAACCCGCGGCACGTCGCGCACTGTTGCAATTTGTGTGGTAGCCTATAGGCTGCATCTGCTCGGTTATCCTTGCAGTCAATTAGGGATGGTAAGTACGTTGTTTCAAAATCATTAAACTTAGTCTATATCTATCCACTGCTGAATGAAGGGCCTCCGCCTTTTTAACCAGTCCGACCTAACTATCTTCAGGTGGTCGGTTCATCTGGCTGAGGGCGTCTTACACTACGTTAGCTGACCCACGATGTTCTTTATTTCATTTGAATGTATTACAGTATTTAAATAAAAAAATAAGTTACTTAGGTGATAATTAAAGTACACGATATTTAGTTTCGACTGGCTAGACTGTCTTACCGAACTAAACAAGTTCGCTATTACTCTGCACTTAATATCGTACGTTAAATCACTCGCAAGGTGTACGAAGTTGCTTCATGGTGAAAGTATTTTTACTGACTGATTAAACTGCCTAACTTTTACTCTTAATACACTATGAGTGGCTTTAATAAGACAGACTGAATATCGCGTAGTCTACGAAGCATTGTATAATCTGTATAATTCGCGGTTAACAGTACAATATTCTTTGTAGGTAAGTTAAGACTCATTCTTATGTGATATACTCGTAAAGTATGTTACGTTTTAAATTTGTTTAAATCTATGTTTGACTTTCCCATTGGCGCCATGACTAAGCAGTGATTTTGCTTTTTTTTATAAAGCAGTACTATATCTAAATATTTTCACGTTAATTTTAGACCAGCCGGGCTATCATGCGCGCCACGATAAAATTGTCGTGATATTTTATCGAGTCTTACACGACAAAATAACGTTTTGTCTTCGGCTCTAACATGGCTAGCTTGCACACGTCTTTAGAACCAGTCATTTATATAGGCAGCCATGTTAGAAACAAAGACAAAAAGTAAGAAAGAAGGTATTTTGACGAATAGATTCGATAAAATGCCACGTTGTGTGTTGAGTGTTGAGTACACAAGCACATGTTGAGTGCATGCTAGCCGTGCACTTATTCACGAAGTCCGAGCAGTACGTGTCGGGTTAAAAGAGGCGTTATCTCTTTCGACTAACTATACTTTTAAAATCTCTCTTAAACGTATAAACTAACACTACCCGGTGACTGTCAAAACACAAAAATTATTTGGTGACCCGAGGTAGTTGAACTATAATGCCTGTGCCTGTGTTATGCCTCGTTACGTTTTGTTTGAACTTTGAGAATAAACGCCTAACTGTGGCCCGCAATTTCACCCGCTTAAGTAAGTCTCGTTCCTGTAAAACATTGATCTATCAGTCTTCTAGTTCATTCACTTTTATTATAGGAGAACGAGAAAAAAAAATTAAGGTTCATATTTTTTTATCCTGAAAATAAATAACAGTGCAGTCGTTCGAAAGTTATGAGCGTACACATATTTCGGCGATTCATTTTTATCTGTATCGATTTGAAGCGCAAAGATTTTCCTGTTATTTATAACTTGATGTTTCTTAGTATTTCTGTATTCTACTGAATTATGTAAACACTTGAAATAGTTATGTATGAATCATGTATGCTAAACTTTGGAAGTTTCGTTCCTTTTAGTTTACAAAGTCACCACTAGGAAAAGAAGAAATACCCAAAAGCTTTTAATGAACTCCGTGGTCGAGTGACGTTCAGACCGGTTTTCGAGGTATCGCTAGCTCTGAGGTCCCGGATTCGATTCCCGGATGGATCATATGATGATTTATCATTTGATATATTGATCATTTGATGAGATGGTGCTTTAGCTACGTACATTGGATTTGGAGCAACGTATGTGATGTTGTCCACATTTATTATTCATTTATTTAGCTTTGCAATTGTCGTTTTCGTATTTGTGAAAATGGTAGGCATACTATTAACTTGTACAGAACCCAATCTTATTGAACTGTTATTACTTCAATCACTTCTTACTCCTCATAAATTGCAATCAGAGTAGCTCTATCATAAATAATTTAACTGTATGAGCATTCGATTACGTTACGTGACTTTTTATTATATCTTACGTAATATCTTAAACGCGGGTACGTACGCAATCCCATAAAGTTGAATTTTAATAGACTTTTAACGTCTATGGTAACAAAGGTCGCATGGGCAGTATCGTTGGAGGTCCAGGCGAATATATTAATATTAAGACTTATAGATGATCTATTAGGTACATAACTTTAGCCTCCAGTAGTATAAGAAGAGATGATTTAGTATGAGCTTTTGTTTGTGGGATAGTATCTCTGAAATTGATAAACCTATTTAGTTGTTTTTTGTTTGAAAATTCAGTTTATCGTGAGCTTTCTTATCTATGAATCCTTTAAATCATCTGGTGGAACTTATCAGCTTCTCGACTAAAAATGTATCTGTAATAATCTTTGTAATATTTTAATATATATTAACGAAGGCTTCTCAATAATTTTCGCACCTCCATGGTCGCTAGTCCGACAAGTATAAAGATATCGGTTGTCCGCTACCCCGCCTTATACAGAACATAATTGACGCTAAAAGCCCGATATTGACGCCACAAAGTAATTTGTTCCTATTTGTAAGCAAATTAACCAGTACTACTAAAACTCTAATAAATGTTCGATGATAATTTTAACCTTATACAGGTGATTTCACGCCTTCTTCGCCTTATTGGGGTGAGTAGAACTAGTCGAGATATTAATTACGTTATTGAACAGACCACATAGTTAGTAATATCTGTTCAGCGATAAAAAAACCTTTAATTTAAGTCTCAAATCAAGTGTTTGACCTGATTGAAATATACTTAAGGAGGACCAGTGACACTTTGTAAGGGGAACTGTCTTTTTACCTGTAACACTTTAAGGTAAACCTCCATAAACGGAGTTATTTACTGCCTAATGGCTAGGGCATCGGAATTCGATCAATTGGTGTTCGCAAATGTTATTTGAATATTTTTGTAATTGTAAGCAAATCAAATCAAAAAGTTTTTATTTCTTGTACACCTCAAGAAGGCGCTCTAGAAACATTAATAATTATATGTACTATTCTAATGTCTCTAGGTGCGCGGTTAGAACTGTCAAGTTGTTTGTTCCAATGGAGAAAAACCAGCTAGGTATATCATTTAACTACATTCGAGTATTATACAATATAGGTTATAAAGAGCATCTCTAATAAACTCTGATCAGTCTTAAATTGGAACCCATAAAACAAAAGTCAAATAATATGATTAAAAACAAAAGTCTAAAGTCTAAAACAATAGTCTAAAAAAAATCCTGGTTAAACTACGTATAATTAATTTTACCTAATTAACATGGTTAAGACGTCATTATAGGGAGATATTACCCTTATAAATGGTGTAATCACTACATTAACGAATAATTATTGGACTTGGGGTGAAGAACATCCAAGTAACAGCCAAGGTTACGGTACAACCGTCCTAACCCTCACGATGTCCAGGGTTATTCTTTCTTTAACCATACAAGCTTCAGACTGCGCATGAAAAAATCTATACCTACTTGGGTGGTCGACTCAACAGTCGTAGAGAAAAATCTCGAGCGACAGTCAACCAGTTTATGTAGTTATCGATTAATTATTGCATTTTGTATCTGTCAATAGATTCTAACTAATGCAATTCGATGCCAGTGGTTTTTAGTTTGGCTTGAAGCGGGTCAATGCGGTCGCTGTTTTTGTGCAGTGCAAGTTACAAGATTTCGGCTTGTTGGAATATTTATTTAAGATTTTTGTTTGTTATGTAATTCACATAATTATTATGGTAGATTAGGAAGTAGAAGGACTATTTGGATAATTGGGAAGGAAAATTTATACTTAAATAGGTCTGCAATATGAAGGTCCTACTTAAAGTACAAAACCTATTTTTTTCAACATAACGATATTTTTTTATCTGCTTCTGTAAATTCAAAAACCTGCCTCTTTTTTTAAACTATTCGTAAATTTCCACAAAATCACTTATTCACTAACTTAAAAGTTACTTTTTTTTTGGGGCTACATTTATAGAATAGAAGCTGCGTAGCTTAATGGCTAGGTCTTCGGACTTGCGATCATATGGTTGCCGGTTTGAATCCACTGCAGTACCGACATGGACCCACTAGTATAAGTAACACAAGCAATTAGCTCAGCACGACGCTCTAACAAAAATACTAGCTATATTATGAAAAAGGTTCCAAATATTGATTTGAATTCTGAGCCTTATAATGAACAAGAGTTTTCACCAGGTTTGATTGGTGTTTGAATCCGCTTTTAACTTGAACCCACCCTAAAGACTACAAGTATGCGGTTATGTATAAATAAAATTTACATGTACAATAATATTTTAGCAATAATATCAATTTACACGCCTCTGTAATGACAGCCATACTTTACGATCTGTTTGCTCACTGTTTGAATAATTAATTGTGGTCATCTTTGTATGCGATAAGTACAACAATATGCTAAGATATCTGAAGTTATGGCGATATGCTAAGTTTATGTGAACAATTTAAAATAATACAATTTATGTAAAAGATTAGTCACAAGGCTTGTAAATAAGGAAATATTGTAAGTAATCATATTAATACCATGTTTATGACGTCCCACTGCTTGACATAATATATCTCTCATTTATACAGAAAAACAGTGATTACCTGACCTGACAGACGCTGTCATGTCAAACAACTATAGTGCAAATGTCAAAACTGACGTAAAAGCTACTATCTACGTCATTTTGGCATTTTTACTTGTCAATTTCGTCTCCAGGATTAAAAAACAGAGTAAAACAATAATGTCAAACGCTATACAGGTTACATTGGAAAAGTTAAGATGGTCGTTAAGTTTTCTTTATTTTTTTATGTTTCACGCAACGTTTTTATTTATTTTTTCCGTAAGAAGGCTCTCCTTCTAATAACAAACACGACAAAAAAAGAATTAGCGAAATTCGTCAGCCGTTCACGCGTAGATTCAATGACCATTGATCACCACGCTGACATTGCGGATTGCCGCTTGAATTCAATATATTCCAGGGTTTCCACGAGGTTTTTATTTATCCGTCAGATATTTAGACTTTATAAATTCTCTTAATTTTTTCATATTAAAAATCGTTAATCGTAATTAAAACAGCATTCTGCGACTTCTTCTGCAAGTTTCCTTTACATCAAATTGCCCGTGAATTACTATTATACTATATTTATAGAACTTTTTCATTAATTTAATTTGCAATAAATATTTTAGACGCCATATCTTCTCTTTCTAAGCTCCGTGACAATGAGAACAATATGCCCATATAACATAGGTGTTAATGACACAATAATTAATTATTATATTATTGTAATTCTCTAGAAACAATAGATTCTTGTTATATTCGCGATAAATTTAAATGGTTCCTATCTTGGTGTTTTCCCTTTATATTATACGTTGGTACTTTCCCGGTGAAAATGTTTAACTTTCATCTTTATTCTGACAATATTACAATACTTAATCATTCAGCCTTTTAAAATGTCGTCTCTCTCTGTCTTACCGGATTTAGTTAAATTTCAGTATTTTGCATAAAAGAACCGCGTAGATAAACTCCTTAACCAAATTAAACTGGGTAATTTAAGGTCAACTGGTACAGAATGCTTTTGGTATTTAGTCCGCCTATGTACGTAACAGTGCATGAAGTATTAAATAATTTAATTATATAAAAGTACGTTTCGTTTTTCTAGAATTAAAAAAATTTCGTCAATTATTCTTTATTTCCTTTATTTTTGTAAAATACTTTTCGTGATCATAATAACCGTTGAAAACACTAAAATAGCGGCATGGATGCAAAGATATCGGAGTTCAGTTACCAGTTAAGATTTTTTTAACAATTCTTTACCCAAGTAACTTAACCTTTAAAAGATATTTCTTATACTCTTTCCATCGTCATAATTAGCACTTTATGAAGACTTCAGAAAAAGTGATCGTCCTCAAACAATTAAGGTCAAGGACTCGCTGGGTCACTACGAAGCACTCGACACGTCCCGCGTATCCTCTTGAAATACGCTTTGTAAACACAAATATCATCAGGCTTATGACAAAGGCTGTCTTTTTGTTAAGTTTATTAGTAATATTAAAGGAACAAAGTACTAATGTGGCTTAAGAGTTTTCTTGTTCTCTTTATTGCCGTAGACAATAAAAAGTGCGAATAAGAACTTGTGGATAGGTTGAGTACGTCGTTGGTGTGTAATAATTTGAAATGGTAATCTTTTAAAGTCATTTTGGTATGTTTTAATAATTAAATGTTTTTTTCTGACAAGGAACATCATTTATTACCAACATAAGCTAAAAATACCTAGATATTCACATTGGCCGATAAGTATGAGTAATTTGTTATTATTGCCATAATATTTTGCTAAGCTTTACAGTAACAATAGCAATGCAAATAAGATTATTTACTACTTGATATGAAGAAACGAGGTAATATTTCATTTACATTAAAATGATTAAATTTACGCTACTTCAACAGTCGGGTATACCAGTACATAAACAATATACCATTCAATAAAAATCCTACAGAATCTGTAAATGGGAGACTTCGGCAGTCGGGTATACCCTTCACGGCTGATTACCACTGTCTCATCGACAAACACGATACTTATTTATAGTCTGCCCACAATGACGTATACCCATATTTATAGTCCAGCTAATGACGTATCTATTTACTGGGTACAGTCTCGCCCACATCAATTTATCGTAACTGACTGTACTTAATGCGAATTGACAGTGCTAATGTTAAATCGATGGGTTTATTCTTGACTAGCTTAACTAATTTGATGAATCAATTTGTTCCGTGTCTTCGTTCGCGTATAAGCTTCGTTACACCCACGATAAAACTACAATAGTTCTAATGAAAAAATCTTTGGACTTAGAACTTTATGTATTTGCGTATTAATTTTAGCCCAAGTAAAATAAGTTTGGAACCTTGAAAAGTAGCATTACAAAGGAAACTATTGAGGCGAAATGCTGTAAAGCTCTTCATGAGGTCAACTACACCTTTACCTGTCTTTACTTGAAGTGAATCTATGATTTTTACCTAACATAGCAACGTCGATATTAAAAAAAATCTTTAATAATAACTAAACCATGTGTATTCTAAAATAGGCCATATTTTTAACACGTATCGACCATATTTTGACATGTTACAATAATAAATCATAAGCCACTTAAAAGAGAATAGAAATCTCCCAAACAAATGAAAACTAGACTAAACATGCTACCAAACATTATTAGGCTTCATCCATCTTGCACTGATCACCGTGAAAAAATCCAATTATATTATGTTTCTCAGTAATCCCACACGGATTGTGTGTTTCAAAACGTAATCTGAGTTAATCCGGCCAGTAATAAAGGTGGTGTGAACAAGGAATCGGCAAAAAGTTTTGATACTATGTAGGTTAGATCAGAAGGTTTTGTTTGATATAAATTCCAAATGAGCGGGGAAATGAGATGTGGTGGTCATTTTGTGAGTTTGAACAATGGCTTGTAGGTACAAAGAATATTACTAGAAGAGCTCTATAGAAATTCCTTTTTATTAAGTTCATACTTCTTTTTCTATTTTTATATCCGTAGCCAAAAACGTCCTGGGGTATAAAGTAGTATGTTATTATATATTGCGGCTTTTCTTGATGATTTTCGAAGCTACCGCTCAAATTTGCTTTTCGTTTTAAATAAATTTCTCCTCGATGTCAATTATTTGGTAAGAAAAAAGACTAGCTATTCATGTCTTAAATATAATCCAGATTCCATAGTCTTAAACATTTTCGTCACGAAAGCAAAAGCTTTTACCAAACAAATGTCAAGACAGTAAATTAAGTTAACTGTCTCCAACATTCACGTTTTATTTTCGTATTAGAGTTTAACTGCGGTTTAACTACTGCGTTTAACTGTAGTGTGTCGTTAATCTGAGATTGAAACGTTAGCGGCAAGCTTTGACTGTTGCTGCTTGAGATCACTGTCAGATGTTATGATTGGTAGCTGTTTTTTGCTGGACCTTATTTATAGACTAATTTATAAGAGTTTCACGGTTTAACCTTAGTCTAACTTAAGTATTGTTTAAATGGATAAACTATAATTTCATGTCTAAATTGGCATGTATAAAAAGTATTTAAGATCACTCAAAGACGGCCGGGGTTGAGAACAATAGCGGTGCCTTACCGGTGTGACGGCTGGTACGATAGCGGTGAGCTACAGTAAGGCTATGCCACTGCGCCTTCAATAAAAGTCACAATTTATAAATCTAGGTCCGGACTGAATTTTGGTATACTATTAACATAATTTTTTAATTAAAATATTTGGTCTAGAAAAAGATTGGTAGTAGTCTTTTGAAGGTAGTCTCAGACTAACCCTTGAAGGTAAGAAAATAAATGGGTTATGTAGGTATGTGAAAGGGTCAACATAAAGTTTTATGAGAGAAAAGGGTAAGTACCTATATTTACCAAAATAAAATTACTGGTTTTTAGAGAATGAATAAATATTCGAGAAATATGTTTTCTTTCATCTCGTAAACTTAGAATACGTTGTCACTCTGTTCCTAAAATTTTTGCTAACATTGTGACATTACAAGACCACAAATTTAAACTTTAAAACTCTTCATCTTTGTAACTTTTTCATGTTTAATAAAAGCAAAAAATTGTGATAAATATCTTTTCATTATAGGTAATTTCTTTTTTTTTTTTAATACTTTATTCCCGCTATCAACTTCTAACTTAATCCTCTATAATTCAAAGTGTATTTTAATATAGGACTGGTTATTGGTTATACGCTAATATGGCTCGCCGTTTCAACTTGCTAATTACCTCCTTGTGCTAAAAAACTGCGACATAGGTATTATTTACAGGACTAGTCGGTTAGACAACGATTAATTGTATATATTTATTGTATTGTATATGAAATTCTTTTCACCAACTTTGTTATTGGCACACTCCCGGTCGACAGCGATGCGGATGAATACTTTGACGCCATTTTTTAAACTTTTATTAATATATATTAGTTTTTTATTTATTGTTTCGTGTGTATATATCATTTATTATTTTAGTTATGTTAAGATTGTATATATTTAAAGTTATTGTAAATAAATAATATTATATTGCAATAAACGTTTAAACAAAAATTACGAATGAGGCATGGTTCTACAAAATGTATAATTATTAAATGTGAAATAACTTTGTTAATAATCTAAGATTGGCTTTAGTTGGTAGAAATGGTTAATCGTTAATCTATAAAGATGTTTTTGTGTACTTACCAAAACGAACTGAATACTGAAACGCAGCTTAAATTAAAGACCGTCTTAAAGGTATATCTGTCGCTACTTTGCATAGTGTTGTGAGTGACAGAGATAGCATGAGACTTAACGGTGGCTTTATACAGACAGAGTGACGTTCCAGTATTCGGCTGTTCGTCCGACATTCAAATGGTGGTATTTTTTTAATACAATTTATTGTTTAAAATTGTAACTAGTATTCCTTTTCACGTATAAAACGATAAATGAAAAGTTTAATTATATGATATTTCAAGGTGTTTAATCGTCGAATCAAAACCTGTCGTATTAATTTAATTAAATCTTAATTAAAAACTTTTCTATTTCGATGGGTGTTCATTAAATAATTCCATCGAAAGCTTTACATAAAAAATGTGTATTCATGTGAATGTTAACTGACCACCTAAGTATTTCTTTTGCCATAAAAGATAGATGCTAAAATTTGTCACCAACTGAACATTACAAACCGGTAGTCTCCCTTGTTTGGTCAAAGTACATAAGTTTCGCTGCGCGTGCGCATAACTACGTTCCAATTATCGCATCATTAGCACGTCGTAGTGATTGACGGTTATATCCATAAGTTTTAACGAGGCTCGTTTGAAATAACTGATGGATTTTAACTAGATTAGAAGTTAACTGTTCGAGCTTGATTTCTTTTGAACTATTAAGCTTAACTTGAGTTTAGCCGTGAAACAGAATTTTCGGCTACTTCAAAAAGTATTGATGAGTTCTGTTGGCCATAATTTTCAGATTTTTTCATCTTTATGTATAGATAAATTATTTCTTATTACTTTTATTCCTTGGATGGATGTTGCAAAAGGGTTTCTAGTCCTGGCAATTAGATAAGATTGATCCGGAAGGATCGCATTTCTCAGGAATCAGGATTAATCAAGCGAGAAAAAAGTCAACGACAGCTAATAGGTGATTTAAATTGCATTTATAGATCCTGATATATGAAAACGAACAAGTTAATCGTATTTTGTATATTTAATACTTACCAGGTTCCTCTGAAAAGCTACCTTCCTAAATTATGTAGTTTTGCGGATTCTGTGAAAATTTCATGATAATAGACTATTGCTAGGTAGGTACTTGGAATTAATAAGTTGAATGTTTGTTCAAAAAATCTTGACTATGTACACTTTCCTAAATTCTATAGGTTATTAAATTAACAGAAACTGGACCGAAAATCAACCAGATTCGGAAATAAATTATACATTCCAAAACTTTGAAATCAAATTTACGCCAATCAAGCAACTGACTTTAAATTTGGAACCAGCCCTCGATTTTCAAATTTTCTATCAATATTCCGTCATTTAAACGACCGTTGTGATACGTGACACTCGTGTCGATGGTTGCACAACGGCCACTGAAATAGACGCGCTCTCGGCCCACTTAATGTTTGTTTGAATACCAGAGCTTATTCACACATGTTATTCGCTAATTTGTTGTACAGTGTTACGTTACGGCCTATTATTAATTGTTATACATTCACTTCCTGTTGTTATAAGGCCCTACTACAGAATTTGAAATGCTCTCGTAATTTTTCAAAAGATTAAAAAATATGTTATCTAACTTGAGTGAGGTTGTAGGTATCCATTGTTTCGACCTATAAAAAAAATTAAATTAAATTTTCTTAGCAAAAATATATGCAAAACTTAAGATACATAACTTGATTCTGATGTAAAATCGGCGTAACATTTATATGGGCCACTAAAAAAAGCAAAATGAAACATGATTAGTTATAACATTTGAATTGCAAGCTCGTTAAGGCACTGTTTAATTAGGTACATAAATAGACGAATTAAAAAATGAAATAAAATCAGCTAACCATCTCTTAGTTTTCCGCATTATAAATGTAATTACTTATTCCCTGGGAGTACTTTAGCCCGACTACTTGTCTATAATTACTAAAGACGTTTCGTAATGAATGTCCCCACAAAAAGACATCGGAATATTTAGCTTTATCAAGATGGTTCAGTGCCAATCAATCGGTGCAATTAAGCGAAGTTGTCCCGTTCGATTCCCCGGGATGGCTCATTTCCTTATGCGAATACACGCGATGTAGTTTTTTTTCTTAAAGTGGCATCTCAATACGTGTTTTATGCTCGTTAGGCTTTTTATTCTTATTTTAAAATGAAGAAATGAATTTTGTTTTTAAATTGTTTGAATTTCGAATTAAGATTGGCTGGTTATAATAATGATAAAATCGACTAAATCTGCTTTAATGTTCGAGTAATTTTACGTAAATTATTACTCGGTTAAATTATAGTTATAACATTACAATTCCTAGAAATTTATTGGAGAGAACTAACCAGATATTTTGTTTTCAATCTATTTATACTTCAAAAGACAAAGTCAAGAATCTTTTTGTTTCTGTCCAAATATTCTAAGTGTTAAATCTTTATTTGTCACTGAAATTTAATTCTCCTTTTAGTAAACTAAACTTCAAGATATTTTCACTAAAATTTAGCTTGTAACATTTAGCTGTCATTGCCCCCTAGTGGTTCGTAAGACGATATGTGACGAAAATGAACTGAGAAAATTTAAATAAATATTTGTTTCAGTGTTAGTATTATCTAGGAAGACTGAGGATGAGATGGCAAAAGGTAAACAAGAGTTGTATGAATGCGACAAATAGAAGATAGAAGAGAGTGATATACTTAAAAAGATAGACGGCACTTGGCAGGCACAGGGCTGATGATAATGATGATTAGTATCTTAACGTTTTTGTCAAAGCATAATACCCCATCCAGACTCTCGTCACTGCAAGAGTGCTAGCCATCCACACTTTCGCTTCATTCAGTTGCCCACTACATCTACTACACTAGTGTCCTTTGACTCGTGTCACACGAGTCGTACGACACGATTCGTGTCTGTAAAAAAAATATTAACACGTCGAACATTATATAACCTCCTCTTTTTTGAAGTCGGTTAAAAAAGACAGACGGGGAAGACGAGGGGACACAAGTCCTCACTTTCGTACTCGCGGTCCCTCGTGGAGAGTCTAGATGGGGCATTAGTAGGCAATACTAATTATTTATGTATGAGTTACCATAATATACAATAGTTGATACTTACTCAAACAATTATTGTACCTATACCTACAAAGCATATCGCACGAACCGCTTAGAACTTAACACCTACCTACTTAACTAAACAGCCAATCATACTATACATTAAATCATTGAATATACACAAACACTATTACAATATTAGTAAGATTTTCCTAATGACTCAGTAAACCACGTGTTGGCAAGACGGCGCCACTGAGTGCGTTCATAGGAAACTATTATATTCAAATTAACGCCCATACAAGATAATTGTCCAATCAATCACGAATAAGTATCGGTGACAATAATTGTGATACAGCTTCCGTATTCGTTTCATTTTAATATTCTTAATTAATATGTACGTTTATTATCATTTATTATTAGTAGGATATGAACGAGACATTTGCTTGTAGTTTTAGTTCACTGTGATAATATTGATAGATTTTTTTACAGGACTTAAACCTGAAAATCAATGGAAATATGAAAATGTAGCCATATTTTAACACTTAACCCTAATAAGTGAGTGATCAAATAGATCGATGACGGTCGCAGTGATACTGGGGCTGCACAGTCCCAGAATAGCCGCAAATCAAAATAATAAGTGTATTTGAATTAAGTGGTGATCCAAACTTCGCAGAGGGTGTCCTTAGTAAAAGTTAAAGTTGCTAATGTAGTTCGTTTTTCTTCTTTCTCTAGCTGGAGGACTTTACAGCTTCGTCAAAAAGTTTGGTGAAGTATCCAGAGCGAGAATTATAAATACCCTATTTATATATTAATTTGAACTTAAAGTTTATAAAATCTAAGTTTTGATTGTATAATGAGTTGTGGAATTTAGCTACGCTTTATTTGGTGAGGCTTAGATCTCTCCCACTCACCTTATAGAAGGCTCGGCAGAAGAAAATAGACCATTAAAAATGTCTCAAATAAAAAAAAAACATGAAATTTTGTACGTGTGGGTGGAAATACAGGTACAGGCAATCTCCAATACTTTTTGTTGTTTTGCAGTAAGTACTGCGTTCTAGTACTTAACAAACTAATAAATCGATGCAAACATATTTAAATTGTCACAAAGCAAGAAAATGTATATGAATTGCAAATGTATTTGTCTACCGGACAGCTTAGTAAATAAGCCTTTGCTTATGTAATTCAATAGATCTATTTATTTTATTGTCTAGATTTATCTGTGTTTTGATCGATCACCATTATTTGTCGCATATCTATATTGTAGGTATATCAACTATTTAATAATAAAATATAGGTTTATTTCCAAGATATTTTTGAGTTTCTTTAGATCCAAGTGAAAATGAATCATTCTGTTTTTTTTTTTTTTCAGTTTTCAACTCAGACCTGCACTTTATCTAGCGTAGAGAAAACCGAAAATTTATTTAGGTATAGTTAGTTTCTTACGTATGTTGGTGAACAGTTGAACACCTAAATAGGGGCAAAAATATAAGTGTTTGACGTGTCTTTCCCTCTGTCTGAGTGTGTATTGCATCGTAGCTCCTAAAGAAATTTACTGATACTTATAAAATGCATTTTTTTTATTTAGTTAAATGTTTCAGTACCGCTTGATATCTAGTACTTGCCTACTTAATAAATAACTATCTCTCTAAGGATAGTGTTGAAGACAGTTCCAGGTTAACATTACCTAAAATCTACCAACCTTTATCTTAGAAACTAGACAAGAATATGAAAACAATGTCAAGTGTTTGTTTTTTAATATAGTTTGAACCATACATCACTCTGTGTCACATCTGGTGAGACGGCCAGATAGTTGCTCTACTTAATATTGTAGATAAATTGAACAGATACGCGTTGTATGCAAATTGATTTTATACTCGATTTTCTTGGCGGGTTTGCTTGAAGTTTATGCGTAATTAATTACACTTATAGTATTATGATTGTTCTGTTTGTTTGTGTCTAGCCATAGTATCTATGATTGTTCACGCGACTTAATTGGTGTTGTTGTGTTAAATTTCAAAGTAGAGCAAATTTAAAATAAATGTATTTTAAATTTGCTCTACTTTGAAATTAATAAATAAATTTGCGATGGAATCCGGTTAAACTAATGATTTTAACCGGATTCCTTGTTATTTATATTTATAATTTGTTTTTTAAAGATTACTATCAATTTATTCTTTACTGTTCTAGATTACTATTCTTAATAACCCCTTGAGCTAAGCCTTGGTAGTGCAATGGGTGGGATTCGAACCCGCCACCACATGATCGCAAGTCCGACGCCCTATCCATTAGACTACCGCCGCTTCTCGTCCAGTGTGATTCCTTTTCAGGTATTTTGTCAAGGAGAGATGCTCAATTTAAAGTGATAAATCCCCATATCCGTTTTATTTTCAATGAAACTTGACATTTTCAAAGTTATTTTTTATTTCAAAGTGTTTATTAATGTTATTGTTTTGTTACAGGTAAGTACGGAATTAACGGCGGAGTATACATCTTCGTAAGTAGTTCTTATCTTGACGTCTGATCAGTGACGATATTAGAATGAGTTATGATTGTCTGTATGTGACGTATGGAGAATGCAAGCACAGCAATAATTGCGCAATTTCGGTGCTTATTGAGATTACGGTAATTATTTATAAATATTTTTTTGACAATGCTCGTATTGAATCACTGCTCGTAACTCCTTCATATAAGACGAGCCCGTGTCTGCGCCTGTGTGTATAATATTGTTCTGTCTCATTGGTGGGAATGAGACAGAACAATATTTTACGATATATTTTAAGGTTGATCATGTTGATATGTTTATGATATATATCCATATTTTAATACATCAACATATTTGAAGGTTTGGTAGCGCCTAATCCTGTTTTAAATGAAGACTAAGTTCAAAAAACTTATATATTCGAATTAGATGTCAACTCTTAATTTTCTAAGAGACACATCAATACATTTCTTACATAAGTATAAAAATCTAGTCAATAATTTTGATTTTAGTCTCTTAACTTGAAATTTGTTAATTTTATCACTTGAAATTGGGAATAATTAATAAAACATAACGAAAACAAAATCGTATTTAATCTTTTACGCTTGTATTAGGTAATATATCTCATATTCAATTTATTATTGACAGAAACATAACCTAAATGATTTATTTGCACTTAGCTCCAGTCTGACCTTCGCGTGTTTAACACAAATCCAAAGATTATTAAAATATGATTGATCACTTTTTTATTGGCATTTATAATGCGTTTTATTAAAACTTCTTTCAGGTGTTGAGGTTATATTTAGTATTGTTACTTTCTCAAATTGAAAACTGAACAAATGGCCGTTTTACGCATCACGAAAATAAATCATATGTACAGTCACGAGCTATGTATATACTTTCCTAAAATTAAAAACAAATTTTCGCGAGAAATAACGATTGTTATTATGGAGATAGGATGTTTTTCATAAAAATAAGAGTTTCAGTATACAATGTTCATAACAACATGAAATTTTAATCAGAACAGTCGGAAAAAAACACTTTTGATTTTGTTAAGTGTTTACAAATGCTTCGTAGGTATATTACTATATAATTATAAAAATCAAAACTGATTTTAAGAAATAAAGTCGGTTTTATACAATTCAGGTCAGAACAATAAGCAAGCCGACTTTTTGTCGCTATGTCGCATGCAAAGGTCGTATGTAGGTAAATGATTATAAAACCTCCTCACTAATACATTTATACGAAATCGCAAGAATAAGAATGATTACTAGTATAAATTGTTCTAATAGAAGAAAAATTATTAAATTAAAATCAGTTTGCATTTTGAGAAATGCAAAAAAATCTATGATTTTTAAATTATAGTACTAGATACCTACCTAAGAAAAAAACAATATGTTTAGTAGATAGGTGGAGAAAATATTATTAGATGATAGATGGAGGCTATGAATAAATTGTAAATTTAAAAAACGAACTATTCAAGTTTGCCATCTGCCAAAATTAGAACCAAAATTCTTCCTACACAAAAATTGAAGAACTCCAGTTATAAAAGAACCATTATTTCCCGACCATCCCATCAAAACGTAACAACTTTATCGTCCGTCATTACCGAACAGTTTGTCTTAACTTTAAGTCCATACAAGTGTATTTAATTGTACATTACATTGAACCAGCTTGGTACAAACAAGCCGCGTCAATTTTAACCCTTTACGACTACCAAATCGGTATCGGACTCAATCAAGCGTGCTTTGTGGCCATGGAAACTGCGGTTTAACAAAATGTTTTATTTACAATAAAATGTAGTATGGTTACGTGACTAAAAGAGTGAGCTAGAAACACAATATTTATTTATATATAAAAGTAGGTACCTACCCCTATTTCCCTTGGTCACGGCATCACGCATGAACGACTAGACCAATATCGATTTTTTTTGTCGTGTAATAGGTATTCTGGAGAAGGCTGAATCTGGAATCTTACGGAAGAAAAAAATAAAAAAGTTCCGCGATACCTTTTTTTTCTTTTAATGAAATATGCATAAATAGTAAAGATATATAATATTATATATATCTAGGTATTATTTGGGGGTAAATAAGCAATCTAATGGAAAGAAACTTTGAAATCAGTCCAGTAGTTTTGAGTTTATTCGTTACAAAAAATACAAATCTCCTCTTTCTCATCTTTCTATTCTACGAAATTAACGCAAGCAACGTAAATAAAAAATATTATTTCCAACTGAAAATCATGTTTATCACAAGTATGCTTTAGGTAATTTACGTGATATAAAGATGAGTTAATGTGAATTAATTTTCCTGTTCCAACATAATAATAACACAATTTTCACCACAAAAATGACAAATAGCCGTGTCGCCACCTGCCGAGATAAATGGCGCCCTACCATTTAATACAATCTGTCATTATTTGGAAGAGTTCCAAAAACAAAACTCAAAGGATATCATACGATCAAATTCACATTCTGTCAGCCATTTTTCACGAACTAACAGCTTACAAATTGGGTTTGAGTCATTTTTTAAACTAGATCATGGGGTAACAAGATTGTCACATGTTTTTCTGTTGCTCGTTTTGATTAAAATTTACTAACTCTTAATTTGTTTTGATGTTTCTGGCATATTTTTCACGTCATATCGTATAAATTGCCTTAAGTGATATTAACTTGCTGGTTTATGTAGTTATCAAGATTATTCCGAACAAAAGCATTTGCGAAATGACTGAAATCTTTAGTAGGTAATTATAATCACTATTTTACGAAGTTGTTTAATTATTCTATTTTAATATAATTATATAAAACTATTGGATAATACATTTGAATTTCACTTTAGGGGCGTAATTGAATATTACGCTCCCGGACGCACACAATTATTTTATTATTAACATTCAAATATCAGGCTAACATCTCAAACACAGGACCCACAAATCGTGCTTTCACAAGAGAAACCAAACGTCACGATAAGACAACACTGTGCCAAACCAATTACAATAATTCAAGCATTACTTCGAAGAAATAATTTAATTAACTCGCTGGCTTAATGGCCGATCGAGCATCGACGCTTAATGGGCATTTTGCATGTACCTATTCGCGGAAGTTTATCGCAGCCGGTCAAGTGCTTCAGAATGGTCGGACATTAACAGCTTGGAAAGCAGTGATTGATTATGATAGAGTTATTGAATGGCGCGGCAGCGTGGAGGCTTGTAGACTCACTTGCAGCTAAAAAGGTTGTAAGATCAAATCCTAGCTACGCAAAGTATCTTTTTCAATGTTTAAATAATACATTTATAATATGGATCACAATCTGAAAGTTATTGTTGGGACCGTAGTTATTATGTTTCGAAGTCAGGAACTGTTCCACTGCCTAACATAATGCATTTCTAATACAAATAAGGAATCTAGTATTGATTAATTTATTCAATTTCTAAGTCGTTCATTAAATAGTCAGTAAAGCCTATTTGTAAAGGGAAAACGTCGTAATGAAAACTAAACTTAATATTCTAATCTAGCTAACCTCTAAAAAGTGTTATTTGTGTCGTGTTGTTTGAACTCTTACAAGTCAAATTGTCGAATAATTTCAAATTAAAGGTTAAAAATCAAACCAATTCAAAAATCATTTAAGTATTTAAAATCGGCTGTCACAAGGTTAAACTTCTCCCAAATATTATTATTTTCAGGCGACCAATGCGATCGCTCTGTCCATAAAATCAATAAATTAACACAAAAACATAGCGGTTAAGTCAAACGGGATTTTCATCTGAATCTCATAATCAAGCATAACTGGACAGTTTAATTCTACGGCGGTTTAATAAACAGTATCTATCGAAGGCTAGACTAGACAAGGCTAGGCTAGACTGGGCTAGATTTAATTTACAACACTTTACACTTTGCTCTGTGAAAGCGACAAGTCACCGGAGAAATAGATTTCATCCGAATAATTTATTGTGATAGTTGAACTGTTGATTGTGTTTTGTTTATTAATTTGAACTTAGTTTTGAATTTCATCGTCAGTTATTTAGTCGTGTTGATTGCAGATACATAACAATTCTTCTCGACCTTAAACAATATAATCAAAAATTTCTTTCGGAAATCACACCTAAGACAAATTGATATGTTATTTTGGCGACATAAGGTTTTCACTTTTTTTACAAAGGGATCTTCCTGTTTAAAAGAAGTTACAACCCTAGACCACGTAAATCTAGAATAAACAACAAACATGAAAGCTATATCATTTGTAGAAATCGCATATAAGCTCAAACATTTCCCACACAGCCATTGACATACGATAGCAATTTCCTTTCACGAATAAATCTTCTAAAACACAATATAATTAAAATTCAGAGTTCCGCGATCACATCTGACCGAACCAGTCGACAGTACCGTGAAACATCCGTAGAATCATTAACCTTAAACTAAACGCGTTAAGGGGATGCTAAACTCAAGTATTTATTCAATAATAGCTTCTACCCGCGACTTCGTCTGCGTGGAATTCAGAATTGGATCCAAAAAGAAATGAAAATGTGAAAGTAATGAAAAATTGAATAAAATTTTCACCCGTCTTATAGCTTGCGCTGTAGTAGAAAAAAATACCAAATTTAGAAGCTGTCTACCCATGGCTTAGCTCGTAAACAATTTTCCCTTGGGAAGTACTTAAGGAATCGGGATAAAAGGTAGCCTATGTTCTTTTCCATGTCAAAGGCTACATGCATGCCAAATTTCATCCAAATCCGTTCAGCCGTTTTTGCGTGATTGAGTAACAAACATCTAAACATACACACTTTCACATTTAATATTAGTAGGATCAATTAGTTTTAAGTCACCCTCAAGTGTCACGCTGTCTCTTTCTCTTCAAGGTGCAGTTATGATGCGTTTCGGTATTGTTGTATTGGGGGCTTAGACTTTACCTTAGGCGTAGAAACAACTTGTCGATAGTACTGCGCCTAATCTCGCTCCGATTCACACAGCGTCCTCTCGCAGTAGGTATGGTACTTATTCCTTTTCTCCCTTATTCCGATGGGACTCGTAGTCTATGTCATTCATAGAGAGTGCAACTATCCACTTTTCACTGCAATACTATGCACACACTGTTGCATAGAAATATAACGTCGAATCTTTATTGTTTATGAAATAATGGTATACTTTGAAAAATATTTACTAATAGCTCGTTTTGGGCTTGAAATTTTTTTAACTTCTCAGATAGAGTTCATTGCTGAATGAATACTAATCGCAAATAGGTACTTCATGCCGTTCGGAAATTACAAACTCTTTTAGATAATACCTAAGAACACTGTGCATGCCTTTTTCACCAGATGTCATAGTATTATGATTAGTTACGATCAAAATGCCGCCATTTGTTTCATTCTAGTCATAAATAATTCATGTAATTAAATTCTGAATAAATTTGTATTGAACTGATCCAACATAAATAGTAATTATGTTTTCAATTCTTAATCAAAGTAATTCTTTAGCTGCGAACATGAGAGTCAAGTTCGTAGTTAAACATAAATTAATATTTAGCTTAGGCAAAAGAATAATAATATGATTTTATAAATATTTAAGTACTTAATAATAATTTATTTGTTTATGGAAACCCCATAAAATTGCAAATAACTTTATATTATTTAAGTTTAGAAAAAAAATATATATCAATAATTTAGATTATAATTTAGAAATAGTACCGATATAAAATGCCCGTAATTTATTTAGGCAATAGTAATATTTTGGCCAAATGTCAATGTCTCTCTATAATTTATTGATGGTTCAATATTCAACATTATTTTTCAAAATGTAATTTGGAGAACCATGGATTTGGCTCAGTTTTGGTTACGAAAAAATATCTTAATTTTTGTGTTCAATTGTTTTGTGTCTTGAACTACATATTATTATTTTCTAATCGTTTTTTAAAGCAAATTGGATATGGATATTGAATAACAGTCGTCACCTTAAGTCAAGCAATACATTAAATGGATTAACGGTGTTTAATACAGCTGCGTTTGCGCATTTGCACTTGGGAGTAGCAAGTTCAAATATATTGGGTTCAGATAGTAAGATAGGATCGCGTTCCCGGTAATGTAAACGACCGTTAATGACTGGGAACGGAGACTAAACCTAGATTCCTGGCTATATTTAAAACTAGGTATTTCTGTGACTTTGCCTATGATTTTTCACAGTTTCCTTAATATACTATACTGACCTCAAAATTCTATAACACAGAACGGTGCTAATGAATTCTTACTTACATATATTTTTTTTTATTTAAGTGATCTGATATAGTATAATGTATTCTTTATTTCTTCGTACTAGAGTTAGAAATTTACAAGATGCAGTAATTCGATTTACACCACACAATTAACTTTGCATAACTGTTTCTGAAAAAAAAATGTTTCCTTGTAAACCTTCCTATTTCTGCTTATGCCTTCGGGAAAACAATCATAACGATGCAGTTAACTTGTAAGAAAACTCCACAGATTGTTAGCAGTAGAACAATGCGCTTATCGCTTGTTTTACGCATTCGGTCCAGTTGTAAGCACCAGCAGTTTCCCTAACTTTCATACGTTCTAAGAAACTGTTAACATGTTAATATTTCATGCTTCAAATTCGCGTAATCAGAACTTGTTGAGTAGAGACTTACGCAGTGATTCCAGGCATGCCAATTGGTACACATTAAGTAAAAAACGTTTTCAACTCAAATTTTGGGAAAAACTTTTATAAACCTACCCTCGGGTCCAAAATAATAGTCACTGCTTACAATCTCAATGTAAACTAGTAATAAAAAAACAAATTAAAATTGGCCCGCAAGGTAAGGAAAAAAAAATTTAGATGCCAAAAGTTGTACCTTTATTGGTTATACCTTTATATTTACTGTATTAACACAGTAAATCATCATCTTCTTCATCAGCAAAAAGTCTTGAACATCAAACATATGAGTCCTTTTATGGTATGGTGTACCTACACGCCAACTACCACAGCGCTGGGTGCTGCGAGCGAGCATAGCACAAAAAATTGTGTGGAAGACAAATTTCTTGCAAATAGCTCTTATTTTAAAATTCAATTATTCCTTTATATTATAAAGGAATAATTGAATTTTAAGATTTTCCTAAGATTTTCACCCAAATGTTATAAAGTTTATAACATTTGGGTGAAAATCTTACACGGAACTGCGTAGACCGATTGTTTTTAAGATACAATTAAGGGCTTTCATCATTGACACGGTTGATCACCATAAATTCTTATGATCTCGTCCATCTAAGAGGAAATCGTAGTGAAAAGCCAGTCAATACGAATACAAACAAACGATAAATTCAATTGAGTTCAGTGTGCCCTTTATGCAAATGCTCTTCATCATATCAGAGATCTGAGTCCTGGTGTAACAGCGTTGAACAAACTCGATCATTACGGCCAACCCACTGATCCCAGATTGCATAATTTAACTACTCAATTCAGGTCTTATCAGGTGGGACCTTGTATTGGGGACACTTAAGCATAGATGATAGATTAGGGATTCTGTTTGATCTGTTTTAAATAAGTGGCATGTGTGTTGTATTAAGAACATTGCACCCATTCCAATTGTCATAAAAATTGATGTTTACTATAGTTTTATCTGCATCCAATGCAATCACGATCAGGTGACTTGCGTTTTCGTTCATTTAAGTATTTTACGTTTCTTTCATTGATATTCATGTTAGAGACATCAGTTCCTTATGGCTCCAGCGATTAATCCTATAAAACTACGAGGTGTTGATTTTTTGCATTTTAACCAGTTCGATTACCGGCGGTGCAAGGCGGTAAGAGTATTTCTAAAATTATGTTTTATTTCGTTTGTTTTCTTTTTCAGGATTTCCAGTACTTTCCCTTAAGGTGCCATTAAAATTTCCACCCTGTATAAGATCATTACTAGGTACAATTTATTGAAAATTCCATAAATAAATAAGATCACGTATTTGTCATGATCAGTTCATGCGCACGATTCCATGGCGATTGGTTTTACTTACCTTGATAAATAACGTAAAGCTGTCATCGGACTCAGTTCGCTATTTATTGCTAATATTAGTTAGTGGTTTTTCTAGGCTTTACTTCCGATATTTTTTTTATTTTATATACCAAGAAAAAAGTTTTAACTATAAATCTGCATCCTTATTGCAGTTGTTCCAAATTTCTTTCTTACTTAATTATGTAGAAATAACGATTCTTTGTGGAAATTAATAATGTTATTATCTGTAGTACCTATTTATCAGATAGGGTCACCGAACAACTAAACACCGTAACTACAACTTATAACTGGACTAACTAAATTCTATACCACAATTAGTCCAACAAAATGTAGTTCATTAACGCATCCGATTCCCAACCTCGGCCGCCGTTACTTACCCTGACGTGAACACGGCTTTCTACAAGTACAAGGTTATTAACCCACTACTAATTGGTGTTAATTGCTGAAGACTAATGGGAACATCTTTAACCAGGTCTATATCTTTACCGAATCAGGTTAAATCCTGTAGGTATTAATTAGTAAAGTTAATCAATTATTTGGTGAATCTAATTTATACAAGTGTTTGCTTTATACATGCAAATTTTTTTTTCTGGCAAAGTTATTATTATTATTAAATAACAGGAATAAAATAGTCATAGTTATTCCACACGTAATTTTCTTACAACAAATTGAACTGAAAAAAAAACCAAATTATTCACATTTAGATCTTGTTGCTCCTAACACATAGACGGTACAAATAAATATATCCTCTTTATAATATTAAGATAGATATAAATATAATGGGTAAGTTCAGTATTATTTGCTTTTAATACGCTTACGGTTATACGAGAGGCGTAAAACGGACATTAGTAGACCTCCGGCGCTGTAACACTTGATTGTGCTACTTGTACTTATAATAACTTCAAACGTCACGGCAACTCATGCGGACTCTTCCTTATTTGATCAGATGGTAAGGGTTACCACGCAACTTCGATCCTAAATCATTCTAATCAAATCAACAAGCACGTCAAAATCAAAGTGGCCAGTTCGTCAATTTGCAAATTTTATATGTATAGCTTTTTTTATTTTAATCAAAGGTCAAAAGGACCTAATAGAATTCTAGATCGCGTATATTTTTCCCATAAGTTCCTTAATAGTAGTAGTAACCTCTCTCTTAGATTTAAAATCCTTTAGACATACAATTTCCTGCAAATAACATATTTAATAGCCAGCTATATCGAAACGCGACATTAACTAGTTATAATCGTTAAACGAAATAATTAACTAGTTACAATAACGTTATCTATGAACATCGGTTTCAATTCATACAAATGTATTGCTCCCATTCAATTTAATCCCCTTTTCCATTCACATGATTTAGTGACTATCTTTATCTATAATTATAGATACTAATTAACTGAATTAGTACTTATAATTAAAGTATAATCGCTTAATCTAACTGTTTTCCATTAATTAATATTTGTAATTAAGTTTTACGGGTGTCAATAAATTGGTTTAATAATAAGATTATTTGAAGAAGGGTGCAAGGTACTCGAACTAGAATAATTGTGATTTGTGATCATTTTGAAGTAGGTAAATATTAATGTTTTCTGAGGTTTACGCGAATATTAGACATTGAAATAAAACTACTTTAAACGGATTCTATTGCGGTTTATTTTTATTTTAGTTCCCGACGTTTCAACACCTTTGGTGGTGGTGTCATGGTAGGTAGGTAGAATCCGTTTAAAGTAGTTTTATTTCAAGGTATATATTAATTTAAAAGACATTATTCGTTTTCAGAGGGTCCTAAACTAAACTTCAATAAAAACCAAAGTGGCAATACTTACTTGCTTTTATATTTGGAGCCTGACATTTTTGCATATCTCCAAACCATTAATCTCATGTATATTTTATTGTGTGTTCATGTAATTAAACCGGCCTATAAATGTCCCACTGCTGGGCCACAGCCCTCTTTAATAAAAATATTTCATCCACATTTCCCAACAAATAGTAGGGGATGCACAATGTAACACTAATGTATTAAGAGTTGATCGCGCGACGCATGCGCATTGCGCGTCAAAGATCGCGGCGTCAGATAACAGTTCATTACCGCTTCGGGCTTGTAATTATATCGGTATTGTGTATCTAATGCGGCAATGTATGTTGTGGACGTGGAATATTTGTTCGTTAATATAAAACAATTATTTTTTGTATATATAACAATTAATTTTACAAACAAACTAACTGAGCATTAGCTGCCAGAAGCGGAAGGTGTATTTAATATTACATTTATATGGCGATCGGAAAACCCGCAGCTATTTTTAATATAATTATGTTCTAATTAATCCGAGTCTATTTTCTACCGTTTTGCATAAGAGACATTATTTTTGTATCCTGCACTGTTTCACTGCCTGAATAAGGGCCGTTTCCACATAACCTATAATTAATGTTGGGCCACAGAAAAATTTAGGCCGCATACGTACTCGAAGCAGACTACATCGACCGTTTCAACTTGCGACTGCATGTTGAACTATAGACTTCTTAGGACTACACAAAGTGCTCGAAGTAGTTCAACTGCTCCGAGCAGTCGACAAAACAAAATACAAGCGGGCGGGAGCCGCACGTGACGCGAGAGAGCGGTCGACTAACTGCTTGAGTAGTTTGTGTATGCGTGGCTTTATATACGTTAAAGCATCCATATGTTCACATATTCGCACACACATTCCAAAGAGATTAAGAGAGATGTAACTTGTCAAACTGATGTTTATGTTAGTTAAGTCCAACTTATGATAACTTCCGCAAGCGCCCCGCGGATAACTTACGACTAAACATAACTTATTTATAGTTTTAAGCCGATTTACACGTTTTTGAACTAACTTAATGGATGGTTAAGTAATGCCACCCTGCGGTGTTGCCCGTTTTAATTAAATGTAAGTTAGTTTATTTTCGTGTGATGAATTTTCGGTTTACTTTGAACTATTTTGTTATGGCTAATTTATGCTGTTTTAGTTTAGCCAATATTTTTTTTAATTATTAACATATAAATTTAATGCAAAATTTATATATTATTGTTTAAATACATTTTTGTAAGATCGTTAAGACACGTGATTTAAATTATTATTATTTACCTACAAAGTATGAAAAAGTGTAGTGTTTAAAATAAACATATATACAGGACCTAATTCTAATTCTAGGTACTGTGTCTTGAAATTTAGTAATTTTAACAAAAAACAAACTTCATAAAACGTAAGAGCCAAACAAAATATTAACAAAACTCAACTAGTTACCCTATAAACCAATATTTTCAATTATATCTTTCAGCGGAGCAGAAAATCGTTTTGACAGGTCGCCATTGTAAGATGGCTGATGGGAGATAACTTGAGGCAAGGATTAATATTTATTAAGTATTTACGTCCAAAGTCCACTGCTTGTTAAAATGTAAGCTTAAAAGATTAACTGCGATCTGTGTCTGGCAGAATATGTCGAGCCAGTAGGCGCGTTACTAAGCTGTGTTGATATAATGGGTGCATCGTATCGATTACTACGTTGTTTCTAAATATGAACAGACAACAATTATTTAGTCCGTCAGTTAGATAATAAAATCTATTGATTACGATTTTTTCAGTGTATTGAGCGGGTAAAAATTACATGTCAGCAGTGAGGTGACGTCATGCTTTCGCACAAAATGTTCAATGTTGTCGAAAGTATAGTAGTTCTAAATATCAATTTGCCACACAAAACAAAAAAAATTGTCATCCATTTGTAAAAATTTTAGTTAGCTATATAATTTTAGCATAGGTGGTTAATAATATAGTAATGAAAAGATTTCTAAGGCCCAGTCTTTTGATCCCGAGTTAACTTAACCAATGGTTAAATATGCTAACTAATGGTTTCAAAACCTACCGAAGAATGAAACCATTAGTTAGCATATTAATATTTTAACTATTGGTTGAGTTAACTCGGAATAAAAAAACTGGGCCTTAGTCTTCCTAAGGCACCTTAGGTTGCAAATAATGCGCTGATTATATTCGCCCGAAATGAATTAATAGATAAACCATCCTACTGAGTTTTTCACTACTAGGTATGTTTATCAATTTCATACACAAATGTTAAAAAAACTGGAACATACATTTTATTTCATTATTCATTTATTGTGTTTAAGCCGCTGAGCTAATAAGCGAAATGTCTAACCCTCTATTACCCTTCGTAATTTACACCTCTTCGTTATGGAGTTATAAATTTTTACGAGACTATTAAGACTTGGAAATTTATCTCGAAAAACAAAAGACTCATAACTAATGGAGCCGCTAACAGCCTTAAATAAAGCGATAAAGTCTAATAGGATATTGCACATGAAAAATCCCATCTAACATAGACGTAGCCGGGAGGCAGGCAATATATTCGTTCGCTAATACTCTAAGAGTCGACTTACCGCCTGAATTATGAGAATCATCTGTTATACGTAGACTCAGTCAGCCTTAGGGACTAGACACATTTATACGGATCGCGGGAAGTCGCGTTATTATTATAGGGGACATCTACACTTGACCGCAAACGCTCAAAAACGCGAGCAATCGGATGCTAAAAAGTTTTTATTTACATTATTTCTCTGTATGTAAACACGCAGAGGGGAGGTATCAAATTAGAATAAGTTGTATTTATTTATGAACTTAACAAAAATATTTAATTAAAAAACACTCTTACTACTAAACTATACTAATTAAACAAAACTAAAACTAAAAAATAGCATCAAAAAAACTCTTCCACATCGCTGTCGACTGGAAATGTGGTATTATATATTATTATTAGGTATAATATAATTTATGCTTAAAAGAAAAAAAATAAAGCAGTATCTATTAAGAAAAGAGTACAAAAAAATCCGTTGACGTGATGTGCTAATTATAAAAATACGTTATTTACCTAAAAATAATATGACACAAATTATTTTGTGCTAGGTACTTTTCACACGACATGAACGAATAGTTATAATACCGCGTATTTTTGTAGATTTGCGGTACGTCACTAAAAACTTATTGCTCATGACACTATTTAAAACTTAAGATTATTTTAAGAACATTTTTGTTTTTCAGTATGCAGGGAAAAAAAATAATTATAATAGACTTGATTTTACACAAATAAAATACCATCTTATTATTTATGCACGTAGCACTGCCGGTTACGGCAATTTAAAGATTAGGTGTAGAGGATCCCTTACAATTCGCAATCGATCATGATTGAGTGTTAGGCCTAGGAATAACATTAGGCAAGTTTTTGAGGTACTTTACTGGTAGGTGGGCGGGGAGCTTTGCCTCGCATATAACATCGATTCTTGATGAATCGAGTAATGTGTATCGATTTAAACTGCTACATAAATGTATATTTAGGTAACCTGAGTTATCTGGTTACATTTAAGCCGGTTTTTTTAAACCACCATTTAAAAATGCCATTTGTTAATTCAACGATGGGTCAATGATTGATTGATATTTACAAGTTCAAATTCTGTTTCCCATCTAATAATATGGAAAGAAATACACACCGTTCAATATTATGAGGTTATAGAAAAAAAAAAAAAGAATTCAAAGGATTTTTGTACAACATAGGTAGTGTAGTCACCAAACTTGAAAAAATAATGGTCAAAGTATCAAAACTTGTTACAAAAACTAACATAAACAATAGTAACACCTTACCTTTTCTTTTAGTTCATAACAATATACCATACGCTGTCATGTGGGCAGCTCATACGTGTCTATTAGCGCCCTCCGGTAGCTAAGTTAAAATTATCTCGGGAGTGGCTTCACTCAACACCTTCGTATACACCACCCTTGTGGTTTTGATACTTGATCTCAGGTTTTTTTATCTATTCCATAAATATATGAGTATGTATATGGCTGTCTGTTAATAACTGGTATTCTTTTGCTGGTAAACAAACAATTTCATCTACACTATTTACGAACTGGAAGTATCAAATAGAAAAATACAAATTATTTGACAGTTTACACCAAAAACCGCAAAAAACGATAAGACTTAGAAAAATTAAATAAATAAGTAGGACCTAAATAATTTCGAAAATAAACTTAATAATTACTTAAACAGAACTAACAAGTATTCACCTCTATTTGTTCCTCTTAAAAAAACTATTATTACTTAGTGATAAATATCGTCTAATTATTATTTTAAGTGCACAATCATTATCTTCAAAGTTCAGATTAATATAGTTGTAACAGTTAGCGCCACACAGAAGTTAAGTTAAAATTATCTTTCGAGTGGTTTCGCCCACTCGGGACTACTCAACACCCCAACATTAAGAGAAGTACAAACTGTTTTGATACTTGATATATTTTTTGAAACATTTTAAATAACTAGAACTAAAATTCATAGAATTTTCAACATGTTTTAAATAAATAGTAATCTTGGTAATCATGGGTATTTGAGAATGACTATGAAGTTCCAAAGATATAAAACAAACATAGATAAAATTCTTTTTAGCACGGAAGTACTGCAATCTTAATCAGTCAACAAAACTGATATGCAGTTCATTGCACTTCTAAATATAGATTACATATATACTTTGCTTCATTTTTTATTATAAAATGTCTGAAAAGTAGGTATTACGCTTTTTTTCGAAATAAGTTCGCAATTCTGGATACTTTTTTTTAAATAATTTTCGTCGTTACACTACTTAAACTAAGATACATTCGTTCGTAGTTTTAATATTTTTTATTTTAATATACAAAAGTATCAAAAATGTTATAGCGTAGTAGCAGCCTGCGCCTGCACCGCGGTGCACGTGCCTCTAATATAAACTACGGAACCGACCAAATTAAATAATTCATAAATTAATTATAGAGTGCATCGTATGCTTATTACAAATATTATTGTAAGTTACAACATTTTAATTAGTTTGTAGTGATAACTACCATCCTACAAGTTCTCAATTAAGAAGATTTTTTCTCTACACCTGGATATAAGAATAAGATTTACATAGTTATATCTACTAGCACATAATTACCGTAGAACAAGGATTATGAGTACCAACTATATAAAAAATGCTTGTATAGGAACATTACTTAATGAAGTTTTGATTTTATTTTGAAATCTCAAAGAGTAACTTGTAATACTGTATATTATTGTGTTAAAAGATATTAGAAAAAGCAAACAAACTATTAAATAAAAATCCTAACGAAAAAAGCTCAACTTATTATCAACTCTATACACTTAATATCCACTGATAGAATAGCAATATTGATAAAACCCAATCAATAATTACAAGTAGGATAAAAAAAAATAGTATTACACTAATCGTCACAATAATCATCAACTTTCCAACTCATTAAAATAACAGTAACTAATACTTACTAACCTAGTAACGATAATAGTGAATAAACACTAAAATGTAACTATATCGGAACCGATATTTACAATTGTGTAAACTATAACACTCAATTCGCAGTAGTGTAGCACCTCACTCTATAATAAACTAACTTTTCCTGAAACCGTAGTGTTGTACCTCATGACCTATATCGATATCGATTTGTTGGTAACCGTTATTTTGGGTAGGGACGGTTATTTTACTGCTATCTAAGAAATGTCTAGTGTAGAATAATGTAAATTCCATAGATTTTCATTATTTAGGGTCTTTGGAATATTTTGTTATTATATGGTTGGCACTTGACTACTTGAAACAATAATTCCTGAGGCTTATGTACTTTACAAGTTATTTATTAAGTCTCATGTCTAAAATCATCTGCATATCCATCAAATAAGTACATAGGTTTAGGTAGCCCTTTTTTCAAATCGGTTTGTGATTAAAGTCATACTTAATTAAATTATACAGAGATAGCTATGGGTCAGTCAAAAAGATTACAGTCAGTTTGAGCATCAGGTACCTACTGCTTAACAGCATACCAAAGTATTATAACTCATCGTCCTAACCAAGAAAAGAGAAGCATTTTTGGATCTTTGGAATGCAAGGCATTAATCCTATTCTGACATTATCCATTTAAGATGCATTAATCCATGCAACATTTTTATTCGCCAACGAAAACATCTTTATTTTTCTGCGTTAAAAGAATTATATTGTTATTTTTATTGCCAAATGAAATATAAAAATAAATCATCAGAATCGATATTGCAATGATATTGAATGTTTTAATATTGACAGATTTATCGATATTTATGTTTGCACAGCACTGTTTGTTTTCATTTGGCAATCTAAAATTTTTATTTCGGTTTAAGATTTGTAATCCTTACAATTCTAAATGGAAACATAGCATTTATTATTCGTAACCATTTTTTTACAAATAATGTCTTAAAGGACTCTCACTTTCGTGAGGTGAATCGCGCGTCTGATTAGTTTTTATGAATAAGCGATAAACTCACTCCATTTATTTATAAGTAACTCCTGTCCATTACGTTGTAGGTACCATCGCTGCCTATATTTAAAACTTGGTTAGAAAAAAGTGTACAATCGGTGAATGCAGGTTGCATGTACACTTTAGGATATTTCTTTTTCCGTACACCCAAAGACACTTTTTTGTCTGGATAGTGTCTGTGTGTCGCAAGAAATGTCCCACACTCAGAGGCTCGTGTTTAAACACGTACACTCGGTATGGTGCTAAGTGTATGGTTTCAGTATCTAAGTAGCGTTAGTGATTAGATCAAAGGCTCCGGTAAATTAATAAACTAGTTGTAAAACATAGCGGTTGTATCAATGACACAAGAGGTCGCCCTCTACAAATATTCAGAGCCACAGAATAAATAATATTTAGAATATCTACAGGATATCATTGACGCAGGATTAGTTTACTCGTAGCATAGGGTTGGCAGATATTATTATTAAAAAATAAATCATTTTAAATTATTTTGCTTTCGTGAGTATGTTAAGTAGCTATTTACATATAGTTTAACTTGCACTAATTGGTCTCAGACAAGTAATGTTTCTTTGTAACAATAAATCAAACAATATTGTAAAACTAAGCAATAAACGAAATAAAAACAGTAATATTTGTAGACTAACTCAATAATTTGTAATTTTGAAATAAGTTAAATGCGTAAGAAGGATACGTAATTGATAAAAAATAAACACATATTAGGTTAGTCACTTTATTTTCGAAATAATAATGAAATAATAAAAAAACCGACCTTGAGAGTAAAATTATTTCTAACCATTATATCGACAGCCCTGCAAGGACATTACAATGGGTGACAAGTTCACAGTTTAAATTATATCCTTAAAACATCTGATAAGTTCGGTGCGACCACAAAGAGGCGACGCGGGCATTAATAACACAAAATATTACACATGTATCTATAGTGAAAGATCTTTATTTATTAAGATGTAAGCTGTGATACAACCAATTTATGAAGTCGGCTCTCCGCCCATTATGAAGATAATGATATGAGATAGATTTTTTTATGACCCCGTGACAACCCTATTGAAGGCAGGGGTGTACAACAATTTTGATTGGTGATTGTTAATTTGGGATTGCGGGTTATTTGGATTTTTTTTTGAGTTTCATTATTGTGTATCCGCCGTATATTGAAGGTAGTTAGGATAATAAAATAATGGCTCTCGTAATGCGGTGACACATTTGTTATGATTTTTAGTGTTAAAGAAGTGATGTAAAAATTTGTATAGCATTTTGTGAATCAACTCTATAGGTACTAGAAGTTTAGACTTTTTTCCTTTTTGGAGTCCAATTTACATTATTTTTTTATAGAATGTATATAATCTGTAATTTTTCAGTGGAACGTATTATATGGTGCGTTATCAAGCACTGAATTACAGTTGCATTATAATATAATAATTTAATTATGTGAATTTTAAATTTGAAAGCTACAATCAAAACAGAGAGTTCCCACGATATTCTAAGTTCATTATTTTATTCCTAGTTGTGGTCATGTTTTTAGTACCAGAGTAAAAATGTACATTGAATAAAGGCAATACAGTTTACCAGCCGTTAACAAAGTTTTTGTAAAAAAACATACAACAATCCAATCTTTTACAACAAAATTTCTCTTTGTTCCGTATTTCCGACACAAGAATGTGTCGTAACCGATATTATAATTCGAAAGCGACAACTCTAAACTCAAAGTTTTATCTAAAAGATATTTCTCTTTAGATTCCCGTCGTATCTTTTACTAACAAGAAACAAAAATGCAATTTATTTTACCAAACCTACTTGTAACACTGACCTATGTGTTGCACTAACACATCGCAGTTTTTGCAAAAAAAGATAAACCAGATATCTTTTTTCACAAAACAAAACACTCGTAGATTTGAATAGATTTTTTATCGAATTTTAGAGTAAACAATGTAATGCATTTGAAAATAAAGATAAAACTTTAACTTGCAACACGTCAATCACTATTAAATTAAAGTACCTACCTTTTAATCAATAAAATCGAAGTGACACTGCAAAAAAATTCGGTGGGCCGTCAGCTCTGTTTGATTTACAAAAATCGACCTTATGACTTTGAAATAACTATCACTATCACAACAATATCATCAACCAAGTATATAATAGTCATATTTTATCTTAACAACTTAATGCTTCCATGACAGATTGCATTTAAGAAAAAAAACTTACCAAAAAAATCATCACGACGCAAATGTTGCAAAAAGTAAATTTTATTACAGCGAAGTAATTTTTTACAATATTTATTTAAAAATATCGTGCTCGTAACTTTTAAAGTATAATATTAAATGCATATAAAAGATGAATGATGATCGATACAGGCAAACTCGCGGTGCGGTCTAGGTCCGTACAAACATGTCGTTTTAAATTAACCAATCGATTCTTTGTAGACATTTTTATTGGGTTGCAATAATTTAATATATCGTTTAACAATAATAAACTTTATTTATAGTGGCATCATAGCGTGAGGTGTCGTTTTTTATGATATACATTGAACAAACTTTACAAATTGGATTTATGTATAACTTTGTATTGAATTTGTTTTATATGTTTTCATTCGGTGTTATTAAAAATATCATTTTGGTTCATATTGGATGAGTTATGTTCAATCAATTGTTTATAAAATATTCTTTAGCTTCAAAAGAAATAACATACAGAAAGCAAAATTTATAATAACTAACGGTATTCTTACCTAATCACAAAAGTTTGATAAAAAAAATCACAGCGCTCCAAAATGAAACCATTCAAATGTAACAATTGAGATTCAAGCAGCCGAGAAAAGGGACAGTGTCGCCCCTGCTTGTGGGGCCGTATTAATACTTACAGATTTGACAGCCCTGACACCGACTGTCAGCTTGTTTCATAATAATTGGATAAGACTGACAGCCCTAAGTTGATTGATACAAGTGACTTCTGTCCCTAATGTTGGAAGCTTTTGATTTTATTATTTTGTTTTGGAATGCTTTTTCTTTGTGATTTCTATTTAATCTAGTTCTACAGTACGGAGTTATGGGAGTTTAATAATTTAATCAATCATAATTGTTCTAGCACAAAGATTCTAACAGGAGTTTTCTCCTTTCGAAGCAAGTCACCAGAAAAGCTAACATAACCTAAACATCTACTAGAAAATTAAATTTCATATAGGTAAGAAATCGCTCGATGAATGATTCCCATTCATCTACAATTTTATCAGGCAAGTCACGTGACAGAGACTTCTCACTTTCATTCATTTAGAAAAATGGCTTGCTTAGAGACAAGATGGTATAATACTTATTAATATTATTAATGCATAACTGTCTGTTTTTGTGTTACGCAATTAAGCCTAAACTACTGAACCGATTTAAATGAAATTGGTGCAGAGATAGTCTAGCGCCTGAGAAGGACAGCTTATTGTCGCGATAATCGACACCCACTCGGGAGGAGCCGCGGTCTACAGCTAGTAGCGGCGGTAGCCTAATGGCTAGGGCATCGGACTTGTGATCATGTAGTCGTTGGGGTTCATATCCCACCTATCCTACACTCGTGAACCCACTCGTAACACAAGCATTTAGCTTACCACGAGGGCTTAACAAGAATACTAGTAATGTGCGACCCGCATTGCTAGTAAGCTTTAAAAAATTTAAAGTAGTATATAATTTCAATACAATGAAGAGAATAAGATTATGCAATATTATCTGTCATGGTAATACATGTAATTATCAATTCATGAATTAACTCGCGGTGTATATTGATCAAAATATACCTTGTCAATTTATTAGCATGATCCGTTAATGTCAATCTTCCTAACATCAACGATTAAATTACCTTCCCATTACTCATTTCCCACTTAAATGCAATCACTATTATTCTAGGATTAAATAGTTATTTGAAATTTATATCAACGTTTCTGCACGTCCATTCCTATTGATTACACGTCGTAATCTGTTAATGGCGGAACTATCAATGGTTCCTTGTTCAAAACTGCCGTTCACGCGAACGAATTAAAATTATTACTACTAAGTAGAATTCTATTTTCGGCTTGCATTTTGATAGTATTATACAACGTTTGTAGTTCAATATTTTGGAACAACACACATTCGGCCACCTGATCCCAAACTCGGCAGAGCCTGTACTATGGCAACCAGACAGCTGATAAACATACTTATATATAAAGGAAGTTATTATAATAATACTTATATATTTATAAATACATACATAATTAAGATAAATTACACCCAGCCACAGAAAAAATGCTCATGCTCATCACAGACAGCAAAAAAAGTTTTAATTCATAAATTATTGACATACCAGACCTCATATCTACGGTTATAGTACCTAATGGTTTTCTACTACCTGTATAATATGAAACTATCTAAAAAAAAAAAAAAAAAAAAAAAAAAAAAAAAAAAAAAAAAATCTAAAAACTATAGGTAAATATGTAATTAAATAATGAAAACGTAGTCTTGTACGGAACACTCGGTGGGCGAGTTCGATTTGCACTTGTCCGGTTTTTATGTTAGGTTTAGATACTAGGGGTATCAAAAATATTGTAGATATACTTTGTAGGAAGCGAGGGTCAATATGATCTTTTAACCAGCTCTCACAACTAAACCACAGTCAGGAAATGTAATCCTGTAACCGCAAAATTATCTGTTAGTAAACTTGTTTCTAACGAACTTCCAATAAGTCCGCATTTTTGCTAGATTTATGATAACCAGTAACTTTACAACATAGAGTTTCTATTTAAATTGAATTTGCAAATCATCGCCATGTTTGAATAGTTAACTGTGGACTAACGGCCAATAAATAATATTTTATATTCTTGTTAACTTAGATTTAGATGTACTTGAAATTGCCAGCATCTGTATGTTTAGTTGATCAATTTTCTCTGAGAAGATTGAGTACTTATTTGTTTCTTTTAGCTGTGCTGTCTTGAAAGTGATTTTCTATTATAATTATCTTCGTCAATCTTTTTTATGTTTAAACATAAAGTCAGGTATGATACAACACTTCAGAAACTCGAGAATCCAACAAATAAGGATTATCATCGGTCAACTCAGTCCGATTCCCTTGATTTGTGGGATTCGTCTTGTCTCGAATAGCAGAATAAATAAAAAAAACAATAAAAATATGGTGCGGGATCTTAACTTTGTTTTTATTTATTTATTTATTTATTTACAATTTATGTACACACAAAGAATTGACAAAGGACACAACATAACCATATTTGAGTACAAAGGTACTGCTTATTTCTAAAAGAAATTTCTTACAGCAGACCTGCGAAAGGAGAAAATTATAAGAAATGGAGACAACAGTGTGTAGGTGATAAGAAGAGGAAATAGTGCAAGAAATAATATTTTTAAAGTTTTATTATTACAATATATTTAATAATACATATATATATATATAAATATATAATATATATATACATACATACAAGCTAAATATCCTACAAATAAATATGTATAAATATCAACAGGTTAATAAGAAAGGTAGTGCTCTTTTACTCTTCTTTTAAATACTGATATCGATAGCGAGTTACGAATACTAGGTGGCAGTGAGTTCCACAATCTAACTGCATGCACGGAGAAGGAATAGGAGAAATAATCTGTGTTATGAGGTAGGAATTTAAGGAGGGTTTTGAGATGAGATCGACACGGAGCATTGGAAGACTTTACATAGAAAAAACGCTCACGAAGATAGGAGGGGTACTGAGGATTATGCAGGATGTTGAAAAGGAGACATAATATCCGAGTGTTCCGGCGAAGGCGGATCGGGAGCCACTTGAGATCCTTGCGAAAATCAGAGACGTGGTCATACTTGCGTAATCCGAATACAAAACGAATGCACGAATTTTGCAAGCGCTCAAGCTTGTTTAACAGCTCCTCTGTAGCATCTAAATAGCAGGCGTCAGCATAGTCAATCAGCGGTTGGATAAGGGTTTGGGCCAGGGAAATTTTAGTTTTCAACGGCAAGAAACTTTGAAGCTGTTTGAGAGAGTGGAGGGAGTAGTGCACCTTGCGACTTACTTCGTTGACATGACTACGCCATGTAAGGTTGGAGTCCATAATGACACCTAAATTCTTGGCAGAGTCCGAATAGGGAATTGTGACACCGTCTAGAGCTATATTTTTAACTAAGGCTAGGTGAGCTGCATTGCAAAAGTGCCGACTACCAATGATCATGGCCTGAGATTTAGAGGGGTTTATTTGAAGTCCGTAGGACTTAGCCCATGAACTAATGCAAGTCAGGTCATGATTTATGGCAGCAATGGCGGAGTCTGCATCAGCCAAAGCAAAATGCCGATAAACCTGCAAGTCGTCTGCATAAAGATGGAAGTTGGAAGAAATAACTGTAGTGACAGAGTTAATAAAAATCGAAAATAAAAGAGGAGAGAGGACGCCACCCTGGGGTACCCCTGCAGTGAGATCACACCAATCAGAAAAAGAATCTTCATGGCGAACACACTGCGAACGGCCCCGAAGATAAGAAGAGAACCAAGCTAAGGAAGAAGGAGAGAAGTTAATAGATTGAAGGATTCCCAAAAGTACGTCAAAGTCCACTGAATTAAAAGCACTGCTAAAATCGAGTAGAACAAGTACCGTGAGGTGCTTGCTTTCCATTGCAAAGCGAATATCGTCAGTGACATTAATCAGGGCAGTGACAGTACTATGTCCTGGGCGGAACCCGGATTGGAAAGGGGAAAGAAGAGAGTTAGAAAGTAAGAAAGTAGAGACTTGGCGGTGAACAATATGCTCGAGGACTTTGGAGAGGAAAGGAAGAATAGAAATAGGCATTTTTATATCATGTTGAAAGAGCTAGAATTTCTCCTGATCCTACTGACAAACTACTTTGAGCAGTTTATCCTAGTTAGTTAGTTCTTAAGAAAACATATCAAAATAATTATGATTAAAGGAACGGGGACCACTTACGCGTATGAAGCCGCGGGCCACAGCTAGTATTTAAATAAAGTTAAGGCAAAGTGTCGTCACCCTATAGGTATTAAAATGTCTTATCTTTGAGTATAGTCTTTAAGTGTTATAGCCGTTAACACAAGTTTGACAGTTCACCTAACTTCGATACTAAAACAACAAAAGCTGGCCAAATGCTGAAACGTCAATCAATTAGCGGCCACCGTCAAGCCTCATGCTGTCTCTATCACATTAAGGTGAAAAGTAGTACCAGATAGACATTTAAGAACGTTTTAAAGTTAATAAGCTTTTCAGTATTTGGAGGTACGTAGCACTTTTTGAGCGTCGACAAACAAGCACCCTGCGCCCACCCTTCACTTTTGCACACTTCACATTTATTTATATTCCTATATTTACATTTCATTCAAACGATATCTTATAAAATAATGTCGTAAATGGTGAAGGTTGCTTAAAATAAGATGAATGAAATTTCGTTTTCGCAAATCGAGGTGATTACTATAAGTTCTTTAATCAGGAAACTAATATATAAACTAAAATTAAGCGATTCAACAATATTCGAACAAAGTAACTCATTCAATGAAACTTTTACCATGAATTGTAAGTCAAGGTGAAGAAAAACATAAATTTTTACGAAATTATATTATTATATCAATGTTTCCGCAATAAAAGATACAATGAACTGTTTGTTAATTGGTTAATTAAGATAATTTCAGGGTCAGTCCGAATGATAAGTTTAACAGAAGTTTTTGGGTCATTGTGTCAAAACCCAATGTCAGAGTATAAAGACATTTTTTTGATACTTACACAAGATTCTTTATAATATTTCCTTGAAATAGAGATTCTTGGAATATTTCGTGGATTTCCGTTACAGTTTAATATAAATAATATAAATGTAACCTTTAGACACATAATGAAAAAATATATAATAAATATTTTCAAACTTAACACGATCAAATTTTTTTTTCTGTGATTTCCCAACTCTGGGCAAAGGCCTCCCCCAAGTCCTTCCATTTAACCTTATCCCGCGCCACCTCGAATAAATAATATACATTAAAAAAAAACAAATTAAAATCTAAAAAATGGCGTCAACATACTCGGACCGAATCGGAATTGTGCCCAAAGAGCTGGCTGCATTGCCACGTTGTATGGCAATGCGTATTCTCTGTCCGAGGTAAAAGTCTTCTTCAGTCTCGCGAAGTGTCAACATGGTGGTTGGCCATATCTTTGTAATAAGTCTGCACGTCGATTCTGTAAAATCGATACATTTAAAATTCTGTAATTCTGTAAGAAATAATATAAAACAAAATATGTAGTAACATCAGGATTTGAACATGCAGCAATGTGGGACGCTACATGTGTCGATACTCTTGCGCCATCCCATCTTCCAAGTTCATCGTGCTGTGCTGGTGCTGCTGCTGCGGCTGCTGAAAACCTCAAACGGCGGAAATATAACAACCTAATGGGCAGTTATATATTCGAGCCGTTTGGGGTTGAAACACTTGGACCGTGGGGCCCGAGTGCACATATGGTTTTCAAAGATCTAGCCAAACGCCTTGTTGACACTTCACGTGACCCGAGGGCTGGCTTTTACCTTGGACAAAGAATAAGCATTGCCATACAACGTGGCAATGCAGCCAGCCTAGTGGGCACACTTCCGGTCGACAGCGATGCGGATGAATACTTTGACGCCATTTTTTAAACTTTTATTAATATATATTAGTTTTTTATTTATTTTTTCGTGTGTATATATCATTTATTATTTTAGTTATGTTAAGATTGTATATATTTAAAGTTATTGTAAATAAATCATTCACTTTTCTGTAAAATTGAATTTTACAGAATCGACGTGCATTTCACTCTCACTTCGCATAAGTTTCAAATTTCGAGTGCGAAGCGAGCGTCGAAGTGACCAGGGAATTAGCTTACTGAATGCCACTTCATAAGTCATCTCATACTTTATCTGTCTAAATCTCACGGTTAGTTTAGTTCAACTCGCTGACACGCTCGTAAGGGTAGCGCTAGTGCATCAACCAAGTTTTTAGAATGCCTTACAGAATCAATAGGCTGTAATCTTAGTTACCTCCAAGCTTCGTAACCATATCCTTGATTTTAACTTTTTTCAGTGTTTTAGCCGTAAATTACAAGGCCGACATTTCTTATAAATAGAAGTACTGGACTATGGTTACAAACCTGGTACGGTAATCAAAAAACTCTGTATTCATTAGTATAAGTATCTCTGAACTATTCATATTTTCTTCCTAAATAAACCGAGTTATGAAATTTAGTAGAATCGTGAGCAGCAATCATATCGTTAAAGTTTTACGAGTTACGTTCGTAGATGGAGACGTCATATTATTTCTATTACTAGTTTATTTATAGGCTTTAAATGTTTTATATAATTGAATTGTACTTACTGGATTACATTTCTTGTTGGTAGTATACTGCCATGGTATGCTAACTGGTCTTATAGTCATAGTTAGCGCACAGCCCTATGTCTCTAAGGAAAGGGGGATAAAATCTTTACACAATGCAGTATTAATTTTTACTTTTATTTGTAAGAAAGTAAATAAAAAAATTTATTTATATTAAAATTAATAAGCGTTTAGCTTTCCATTAATGAAAATGCTATTAGACTTTGGTAGTGTCTTCTAACTACAACAGTGAGGCAGTGTGAGGGTCCTTTAAAAAAACATACAGAATACAACGTTTGGCCAGGTGCAGTTACTACTTATTATAAAAACGTGTTAACATCGTAAAAATATGTGGAATTTCAATTCGAGATTCTTTGTTAATTACTATTACGATATTTGATACGATTATATAGCGTCAAAATCGGTGTTTCTATGTTTTTTCGTTTAAGATCGAATACATTTTTTGTGTTAGGTAATGCAATTAGTTCCAGTCGGAGATTCTAGGAACTGGTTTTTTAATAACAGTTCAGATAATGGTTATTTTAAATTAATTCTTCCAATTCGTCAATACGTTTGATAAGTTATTACTATTATAAACGAAAAGGTGAATGAAGATGAATAAATCTATGTTTGTTATTCTTGTATGCGAAAACTGTTATGCATGTACTTATGCCAATTTATTTGGCATACCAAAAAGTTTACAACATGAATACTGTTTATCTATAGGTATTTGGATTTTCAATATTACAGTACTGCTTCTTAATTCGATAAGACTGAAAGCAAACTACAACATAATTTTGGAACTAGACAGTTACCTAAATAATGTTTCCTTGCATTTGTTCTTCTCAACAGATCACGATATGCTACAATAGGACAGGATTTTTTTTATTACACACGCCATCTGATCCCAAACTAGGCAGAGCCTGTACTATGGCAACCAGACAGCTGATTTGAAATTTCTAAATACATACATATTATATAGATAAATTACACCCAGACACAGAACAAATGATCGTGCTCTTCACACAAAGATTTGTTCTGGGTGGGAATCGAACCCACAACCTCCGGCTTAGCAGTCAGGGTCACTAACCACTAGACCAACAGGCCAGTCGAATTTATTTTGCCAATCCTACGATATAAGGTCGTTTTACAAAAGTTGCTATGCAAACGAATGCTTCAATTAACGCAGACATCTTTCATTAGGAATAGTTAATTATGCAAGCATAAATGACAGTGAAACATTTAAATTCAATCTCGCTATTTTCCTTAACTATTAATAATTATACTAAATGTTCTATTTATTTTCCCAAGACATCGCGATTAGTGCCTGTCACGGCTGTCTACCGTGACAACTTGTCGACGCCATGTTGGTTTTGTGTTAGTTGTGCTCCAAATATGGCCGGTTAGGAATACCGGGGGCAATCGTGAGTTGCAGGTGGATTTGTTATGCTTGTTTTTGGACAATAGCTACTACTTTATTGTAACTTGGATGTATTTATTAAGTTAATTGTGCAATCAAAACTGAGTTTTTATGGTAATTCAATTCAATTTTGTTGATTATGTCTCCGTCGGGGTGTCGACGATTCTGCCAATGTCAGTGTTGGGAAAACAAGTGTTATTAGTGGGGAAAATAAAAAACAACCCGAACGCAACATTAAAACATGATACATCTTTTGAGCAACTTGTTTTTTTTTTAACCGTTATACTTACTGTGCATTGAACGAAGAAATAAAATAACAAGTATATCAAGAATTACAAGCAAATATTATAACCCAAAAGGAACTTAGATAGGACTACATAATAAGAAAAGACAGAGATAGATAAAAGAGTGTTAACATTGATTGGACGAGGAAAATCTGGAGGAAGTAAGTCATACAAAGGAATAGAAATCTTGGGGCAATTAAAAAATATGTGGTCCACCGTTCCATCCTCTAATCCACATTCACAAATTGAAGAGTCTCTAATGTGTATTTTAGCCAGGAAAACAGGAGAGCAAACATGTGTTTTTATGGTAACTGAATGACAAAACTATGTCAAAACTCAAGTCTTCGTAAATAAATCCGTCTTTAATTAACAAAGTTTAAACCTCCTTTGCCAGAAACGTAAGGTGAGTATCACTTTAACTTTTTTTTATTTTTTAGTCTTAGGCTATTGGTCCAATTCGAGATTCGTCCAATTCGCGGATGGCAGCCATATAAATTCATATTGTTTATTAATAATCGTATAAAAAAACAAAATAACTTTAATTAAGATTGAACGGTAATCCCCAAACCAGACGTTTGTCTTTATATTGGGGATCAAATATAACTTATTAAAGATCCAAACTGGCTTACAATCTACAACTACAGTCCACTGTTCCAACGATATCACTACTTACACTTATTGTATTTATCACGACCCAATTATAAAGTTCTCTCACCTCCGGTGCATTTTATCTTTATCTCATCTAAATAGCAATTATTTTGCAAATTGATATAGTCTGCTCACAAAATTTAACTTCACATTAAAATGATAATTAAACACGTTTGATTATCAGGTGATCTGTTTCTGATTTTAGTAAGAGTCAGCTTAAAGCATTTTACCTTTTAAATAACATAACATTCAAGTCGTTATTTCACACAATATAAGTATTTGAAATACATTGTTAGCACATGAATTTGCTTGCACGTAACTTAGTTTAAAGTAATAAGACTGGAAATGCATAGGAATAGCTTGAAACAGTTAAAAATGAATTATCTATCATACAATCAAATGTAAAGTAAACAAATTTTATGGAAATAGTCGGAAATAAAGCATTACAATTATTATGTCTTAACAAAAGTTGATGCACTTTGATGGGATTGAATTAAAATCCATTATCCTGTAACCTAAAATTACCGGAAGATAGAAGATATTTTAAAGAAAATCTGAAAATGAAAATGCTTTTCATTACGTGTCTATGGTTTTTCTTCAGATATGATTAGCTCAAAACATAACCAGGGCCCCAATTCTCCTATTTTATAAACCGTCCGATGGCAGTGTAATGATCGTAGTTTCGATTGATTTTGGCACATTTGGTATTCTTCTAAGCATTTAATCTGTGAAATCGTGTATGTCATAGTATCTTAGCACGATTGCCAATAATTTGGTAATCCCTTACTGACATTTCAAACTTAATGGGCTTTATTTTTTTTTACAAAATCGTCGACATTACGATCATTACACTGCCATCGGACGGTTTAAAAATAGGAGAATTGGGCCCCCTCAATTGCTTGGTGACTAGCTTATTTATGGTCTTATATCTACTTTATATTTGTCATATCAAATAGTTACTATTAATATAAAATTTGAGAAAATATCCCAACTGTATAAAATACGATATTTTTATTATTTCCTTATAAATTTAAGAACTGATAAATAAAGATAGATAGAGCAAATTATTAGTAGCATATATGCAAGAGATAAGCAAAAAATATGCAAAAATTTTAATGTGCCGATGTTACTAATTGATTTATTGATCGTAAATTCATTGTTAATTGCTAAATAATGATCAATGAATACATAGTCTAGACTACAGGTGTTGTAATAGTAAATATTTTAACTGACATAAATAACATCCTCATCCCATAACACTTTTCTTTAAGTAAATTTTATAGAACAAGAAGCAGATTTTGAAGACAAGTATTTAAAACACATTACGTATATTAAAATGCACGTGAAAGACCTTAGGCCCTTGGGTACCTTGGGTAAAGACAGACTAGGCAGAGATAGAGGAAGGAATAGCATAATATTTATGTATCCACATTTAGACCTAAAATTTCAGTTTTTAAGCAATAATAATGTATTGTAATAAAACATTGTATTACCTTCTAATGGCTGAGTTAATCTTTTGTTTCTTTATATTAATCATCTTTATCTAAGAAAAAAACTAAGTGGGTATTTTTACGATTACTGTAAACACACTGAAACTAAGACGATTGTCATAAAACGAACCGTGAAAGAGTATGGTTGTTTAGTGCTGTAATTGTAAAGTATCGATATCGGTAAAAAAAAGCTAAAAATAAAAATTTATTCAATGGTCAACAAGAGCAATTAGCATTTATTTAAAAATACTAGAAACTACACTAGACATGCGTAGAAATGAATCTTAAACACGACTCTTAATGACGTCAACTTGTCACACAAACCCATTAACAAATATTTGTTAGTCTGTTATCGTTAAAACAGCTTCAAACTAATTTTTCAGTCTGGGCCGAGTCTGGTTCGTAATATTTAAAGAATTCCAACAACGCACACAACATTATCCAGCATAGTGTTAATTTGCTCGCTCGGACCGCACCTCATTAACATAATTAACTCATTTGCACTGCAAAAAAGATTCAGTAATGAATAAATTAACCATTCATAAAAATATTAACAAATGGCTTTTGGTGATAATAAATATTTATTCTAAATATCAAAACGATGCAACAACAAAATAGTGTTGTGAGAACAATAAAAAAATAAATCTTGATTATCGATAGACTGCGAACAACGCGTGCCCGCAAAATATTATATTGCGCATAAATACGACTAATTGTGAGTCATCGGGCGTTCACTATTATAAACGACATTTTGTCTCGGCCCCGTGTTAAAATAGATCTAACGGCGCTATTCTTATCAATGCGTTGCCGTATAACTGTCCTAGACATCTGTTAATCGCACTGTCATGTAATGTAGCCCTAGTTTAGTGATGGAAGTGCATACGAATACGTCATTAGAATCGCCTCATTTAATTTTATTATCAAAGTCCTAATATTTTGTTTATTCATGTAACGGAATTGTTGTACTGAAATTTATTAAACTGTATAAATAAAGCGAAAAAACTCCCGTATTTTATCATGATCACGAGAAAATCAATTGTGTTATTAGTCATAGGTATGACGACACCATCAAACATTAACTGTTCCGCCTTTATCGATATTTACGCACGAGTACGTCACTAGAAGCGGGCAATACGTGCGCGGGAGCACGTCGCTTCTCGAGTGACGTCACAAACGAAGTCGCGCGAAAATCGCCGAACAAGGCCGACCATCGACCTCGGAACATAGAAACGGAGAGAGACGTGATAGCGTCACGTGTGGTACCTTGTGATGTATTGTGGGCGTTCTATGTGATTCATAGAAAACCTACGCGATGTAGTTCCATACATTTCCGAAACGATGCCTGCATTTTATTTGATCGGCTATTGATAAGTTACATAATTGACTTATATAATATAAATTATTTTCAGAATGAAAACTGGAGTGTGTATATATTACATTAATACTTTAGAAATCTTTATGATCCACCTTTTCTTTGTGCTCCAGTTTATAAACATTTTACTATCTCATAGCGTACACTGAGCCCAGAGAACTATAATAAGCATAGCTACAATGAAAAATAATGACTCCACTGTTATCTAACATTCTTATTCTTGTTACTGTAATCGTACGCCGTTTATAATATTCAAAAACTTTCCAATCAATGTCAATGTCACATTTTACGACCAAATCTAGCTTATTAAGATAACTATACGGAATTGCGTGATTTACGAGAACAATTGAAGCAGAGCTATACGGAATTGATAGTTGCTATCAAATTGCGGGCTATCTGTCACGGTCAATGAACATAAATTAATTAACGGAGCTTATTAGCGGTTCAACGAGGACAGTTTCGTGAAATCTGTCGCGACACTCGAAAATAATGTTAATGGCACAAATTTGGGATACAGCAAAGTGTTCTGACGAACATACGAAGTTCACAACTGTTTTCATATTATTCGCACATATCTCATAGCTATTTTCTAACTTTATGTAAACTGACCTATATAAATACGAAGAAAGAAGGTAGAAATTAAACCACCTACAACTAGTAGCATTTATTTATAGACACCTATTTCAATTTACAGTTATTTTTAACTATAAACTACAAAACGCAGGCTATAATTATGATCTATTACACAGTAGTTTGTTAACAACTAGCTTTCTCATAAAAGCCTGTTATTAAAGCCTCTCTCACTTTCTTACAACTAATTAAGGACCATATAAACTTGATACAGACCGTATTTTACCATTCCTAAAGGCGCATCATTTACTATCTAAACCGTCCCAGCATCCACAGATAGAGGACCCATAATCTCAGATCCCTATGACAAACTACTTAATAAAATATCTGACCAAATATTTTCACTCATAATCTAATCGTCGCAACGGTGGGCCCAAACCGGCCCAATGCTACCGACTTTCTCCATAATTATTATTTATACCCACTTTGGTTTTATCTTACACCTTATAATTTCATTACTTGACATGTCTTGATGCATTATTATCTAACTTTGTTATGCTGGCATTACGTTGCTCAACTGTTGCTGTAACGATTTTAACGTCGTCATCTGTTACTGGAAATAACATCATGGGAACATGGACCGGTCGCGCATCTAATTGTTTTATGTACCCTTCTGACAGATTTGCTAATTTCCGCATCGAAACAATATGAACATTTATAGCTTCATTTCCGTCTCATAAAAAAGTAAACCCATTTCCTATCAAATTCCATTCGTCTAGGTCAAGGTGTATTTCCTTCTAATTAAATTCTTACAATAATCTACCGCTTAACATTTCTACACATCTAATGCCGACGGACATCCTAAGATAAATGCGGTAAAAATGTGACAGTTATCTTACGTCACAGTAACTGATAAAGCTAGGGTGAAGAGGTGACTAGCTGATAAAAACCTACCGTTATATTTACACTGGCTACTTAAGATGCCACAGCAGATTAAGAGGTAAATGAAATCTTAAATCGGGTTCGTTTGAATCTATTAATCTCGGTATAATTGTAAGATTTAATGTGTACTCGATAGGACAAGTGATGCCGTACGTTAATCTGATAGAAATAATTGTTATTTACAATGTGTTTAAAGCTTGGCGGATATTCTCAGATTGTCGTAACGTATGAAGATATCATACAACATTTTAATTAGCAATATCTTGGATAATTAGTTAATACTTATAGATGTGTTATTTACTAACGTAATTACTTTTAAGAAATAACATTGTGAAATAAGAATGAACTTTGAAATAATAGAAAACACAAAAATGTTCAAATGTACAAATCTGTTAAGTTACAACATAACTAAGAATATACAACAAAACTCCTAATGTAATTCTTTTTAAAGTAGTTACTGGTTCAAGTTAAATATATAATCTATGTCCAACGTATCTGCTACAAACGCATCATTCAATTATTTACTGAGCCCTACAATACAGAAAACACTCGTGCCTTCATCTGAGCGTTAATTAGATAAATAACAGTGATTGGTCCGCTCTTGACACGTCCGCGCTCGTGTGTGGTCGTCGCGTGACTGCGCGCTATTAAGCGCGAGTGCAACTAGCGCCATGTTATGGCTGTGATCTATGATTTTTTTGTTGCTCTCACCTGTGAAATCGTCTTTTATTGGTGTTTCACGGTTGAATTGAAACTTATGTTAGAACTTTCACTTTATTATTACAAGTATTACGACTGGAGAATGGTTTTTAATTTATTCTTTATAAAACGTCATTTTATGTCTCAAGATCTTATTTCGTTAATTATGCCTTGTTGTCTTCAAAACTATTTCAAAATGTTTAACTCCGTAAAAGATAAATTTAAAATTGCAGTTAAAATGCATTTCATGACAATAATCTCATTGCACGTACCCTTAATTAAATCCACATTGATTACCTACATTTTATTTTCACTTAACATGGCCTAAAGTCTGTTATTTAGTCGACTAGTATCGTTTACTGACGATCCTATGTATTTAAGGGTGATTTTGAACCGATTTAGTGATTTGCACCTCGGGGCAAAGATTATAAAGTCACAGTCGTTGGTATCGATAAAATGAAATAACCACTACCTTCACTAACGAAAACATGTAAATTGATTTTAATTTGATGATCTGAACATATTACGAATCAATGCCATAACATTAATATTTCATAATGCTACGCACTTATATTTATAAGCAAGAAAGCTAACGCATTTACAATGCCAGTAACTAATCTAAGATAGAATCTATGTCCCTATAACCTTATTCCGATATCATTAATTCTATTAAAAGATAAATTAATCGATAATCTGACTAATAATCGAGTACGTCCCCTCACTAGCCGTCATTGCTCTCATTACTATCTTGGCGGCCGCTCACTGCTGTTCACTATCAGCAAATTGCACAAGACACCCCATTCACGGATATTTAACGTGAATTAGCGCTAGTTATCGATAGCCTGTGTTTATCGACTAGGATACATGACTAGTATCGTTAAAGTAAGGATAAGTGCTAGTTCATATGGACGCGCGGAGCCGCGCGGAACTTTCGACCGCGCGGTACAAGATCGAAGTAAACAGCTAGTATTGTCTACATGACCGCGCGGTACCGCGCGGTACCGCGCGGCGCGCTCCGACCCGCGCGCTAGTTCTTGAACCGCGCGGCACGGCGCGTTTCAAGTTCTACAAACTTGTACCGACCTGTTCAGATGATCCGCGCGTGTTGAGACGGATAGACACATAGATTCAAGAAAAAATGATCACCGAAGGAGACGACATTGTATCTATCGATTTGCTTATCGACGAGATTGAAAAAAGAGAAGCTATCTGGAATATTAACTCCAAGGAATATTCGAATAAAATAATAAAAAGAAGATCTTGGGAAGAATTAGTTTTAATTTTCTGCAGTAATAATGATTCTGAAGAAAAAAAGAAAAACTTAGGTACCTAAGTTACAATCGTATGTATAATCGTAATCCTAACTATCCTAACTAATATTATAAATGCGAAAGTAACTCGGTATAAAATCCATAAGCAAATTGCCTCCTCCACGTCCATTCTTAAGCAATGTTGATGCCAGACTACCGCGCATACATTTGCCGTCATGTGAATGCTCTTACCGCGCGGCTCCGCGCGGGTCCGCGCGGTCATATGAACTTACACTAAAAATGTCAGTAAAATATTTTTGTGCTGTCTTATTTGTTTTGACCTTTATTTGTTGGTAATATAATTTAAACTGACAATATTTTTATGACTTTATCTGCATAATAATTTAACAAATATACGATTCTAATACTTTTCACTGTAAATCCTAATCTTCTTTATTTAATAGAATTAAAATTAACTGACCACTAACTACCCGCAATAAGCACGTTTGGAACTAAACAGTACTTATCACTGTCAGAATGATAATACATAGTAAGTTAAATTAAATTTCTCACCACAAAATAAATCAATTTTTTAATGCCTCTAGCTCGAATTAAATTAATATTCGCGGAAAAATGTTTTTTTTTACTTTGTCATAACATGTAGATATGAAATAATATCCATTTTGATTACTGGCTACAAATACATTGAATCGACAATATTCGTTCATTAAACGAATTGAATGAGATCGTTCATAACAGCTAATAATAATTAAAAACGTAGTAATTGTAGTAAAGTACTAGGTATATCCAAGACAAAAATAATGGTAAAATAAAATGTATTCTTTTTCATTGAAATAAAACTACTTTAAACGGATTCTATCGCGGTTTATTTTGATTTTAGTTCCCGACGTTTCAACACCTTTGCAGGTGTCATGGTCACGGGCAGACTGAGATGGTATTTGTCTTGACAAGATATGTTGCTCGTTCTACCTTCATGATTTTATAATTTAATTTACTTTTAATTTTAATCGTTTGTGTTCCGACCTACGCAATATGAGCTCACAGTGTCTTGAAGTCTTGCAGCGCTGCTCTTGGGATTGGTTTTGATTTTGTGTATGATTGGATCCCAAGTAGGTGATATCTTCCAGCCATCTTCTCGGGACGTAAACGTCGGGAACTAAAATCAAAATAAACCGCGATAGAATCCGTTTAAAGTAGTTTTATTTCAATGTCTAATATTCGCGTAAACCTCAGAAAACAATATGTATTCTTTTTCATTCAATCACCATTTAAAAAGGTATTTTTAAACTTAGGTATTAAATTCGTGTATGTTAGTATATTTATGTACCCGTAGATTTAAAAAACTGTCCAACTTCTGATGTCCTAAAAATTGCAAATGTATCGTCACCCGAGCAGAGGACATTATAAAAATTAATGTCAGTGTATCAGTTCCATGTAAATTTTAATGATGTAATGAGTTTCTTGTTAAAAGTTTGAAGCCCTCCCACAACTAAGGATCACTGGAATATTCTCCCTTTTGGAACCACAGACATTGGAACATGATCTCTGATTATTTATAAATTCTCATTCCATCTATCTACAAAATGAAACCATATTTTTCCTCAAAATATTTAGTATTTTTTTTAATTATTAGTTTATGCATTCACATACAAAAATGTACAATATTACAGATAAGTTGTATAAGACATACAAAATTTACCTTCTGCTACATCTTTCAACATCATCGGCGCCTGCGCATCACAAGATCGCCGCGGGCGCCGATGCGTTAACGATACACGTTGACTGCAATCGTGACATTGAAAGTAAATGTGCCGATCACAAAGTATTTTCGCTTTAGGGCTTCAGAAAACATTGTAAGAGTGATGAGCTTCCGAATGAAGGCGCTTAAGGTTTAAAATCGTTTAGCAAAGATGATATATGCTTTCGCTACGGAAAATGAGAAGAAGAAAGAATTTGATGGAAATTATAGGTATGATTGCCTGACAAATTATGTTCAATGACTATATTTTGTTAAAACAAATTAGTAGCAACCTATCTTTTTGAGCTTTTCACAACCTTCTTGCGAAAGATAACTTACTTACAACTTGACACATAATAATTCTTCTCATGCCTATTCCTTTCCCAAGATAAGTTATGGTCGTCTTCTTAGAAAATAATATGTTCACATAAAAAGCGGGACAATTCGATCTCGGCGAGAGTAATTATTAAGAGTAGTCTTTTCAAAAAATCTCTTCCAAATGAAAAAACTGCTGCAACTTTATAGAAATATTTTAACAACAACTTTCATTCACTCGGATACATGAACATACATTCTTTAATACAGACATTATCGGCTAGATTCAGCTCCCGATAGCGCTGTACGGATCTTACATCAGCATGTTAATAACAATTAAATTAAACATTCCCTCTAGTAATCTCTTCATCTCAAACTTAAAGAGAATGCGCAGAAGAACCACTGGAAAACCTGTGGCTTATTACAGTTAGGTCATTTCACAATTATAGCCGCATTTATAAAAACAACGACCACCAACACAGCTTTACGAAATCTCTTAACAAAAATCTTCGCTGAGGATTAGAACATAATTTCAACGCTTTGCTGAACATCTGTCACATGATTACTAGAATCTGTTTTAACAGAATAACATTATAACCTGGCCAACTACGGGGCGCATCAAATTTAAATACTTTTTGAAAAAAGTGTACCATCAACTCGAAAAGAAGAAGAAGAACAACCTTGCTAGACAAGTTACATTTCTACAAGCGTCAACGCTGACCGAATTGCTCAAATTTATTGACGTGACATTTCTAATTCACGTTCATTCAAGTTCATGCAAATTCAAATTCTTTAGTAATTAGGATATGATGCACAATCACTTTTACACGTCATTTTTTTTTATCCCTCTGGAGTCGTCATTTCCAAACTGACTATCCTAAGAAGAAATGTCGAAACAATCGCAAGGATCGCAAATGGCCCAATTAACTCTATTCTTTTTTCCCTTTGTTGTACAATATTAACCTTCTGAATTTTCTGTATGTAGCCAAAAGATTGCCAAGTACTGATAGTCCACACATCTTTATTACCGAACTCTTGTTTATTTTGTTTCAGTTAATTACTACAGTTCCTGTTTAGTTCAGCTTTGTTCTATTTTGAGATGTCTAGACTGAATGTAAAACTTGCATACGAGATACGAGAAAGGATTCCTTGATCAAGATTCTGCGAGGAAATACGCCATCAATTTGTAGTGAGGTTACTACAAAGTCTGACTTATGTTCCACGCAGGTTTTTTTGAGACCTTAGCCTTGGGTTTTGTTCTTGATAGCAGTAACTAATAAATAATAATAATAAATAAATATCTTGGGACAATCTCACACACGGTCATCTGATCCCAAACTAGGCAGAGCCTGTACTATGGTAACCAGACAACTGATAAACATACTTATATATTTCTAAATACATACATATTATAGATATATAACACCCAGACACAGAACAAATGATCGTGCTCATCACATAAAGATTTGTCCTGGGTGGGAATCGAACCCACGACCTCCGGCTTAGCAGTCAGGGTCACTAACCACTAGACCAACAGGCCCGTCAAGCCCGTCGCCCGTCGTAGTTTTTTATTAACTAGTTCAGTTACTGCTGACACTAAAACACTTTATTTTCCTCTTAAAACAAATTGAGTTCCAACCGTAACACTGTTATTTTTGCACCTACGCTTTTTATATACTTAGGTATATTACACATAATATCTATATCCTAGTCATTTTAAATGTAATGTAATTCATAAGTCACGAAAAGAGCGTTTTACCTCATGCAAAAAATTGCGAGCTACAAAACTTAAAAAGGAGTAAATTCAAATTCCTGCTTATTTCAAAACGAACAATCTCTAGAATTTAATATGTAATATAAACTCATTTTATCTTCGTTACCACATAGTCCTTATATGTGCTCTTAATGTTTCCTAATACAGTAAATAGCCGTGCAGCCAGAAGCCAGTTAAGTTACATCTTCACATGCAGAATGTACTAATAACGCATTGTCAGAGGCGCCATCTTGGGCAATAAGCTATAAAACTGTTGCGTTCAAACTTACTGGCGATGTATGGGTTAAAGAGAAGAGTGGTGTACAAAATATTGCGTTTATTCTGTTAATAAAATTTTTATTAAAAGATTTGCGTTAAAATGCACTTTGCTAACACATCTCCTTAGCACATCTCTGCGTATCTATTAATTTAAAACATTACAAACATGAGGTGCTAAAATTGAGTAAGAACATTAAAATGTTTTAATTGCCTGTTATTAATTAAATGTCATTTGATTACAATAACTCTTCATGTTCATTCTACCTCCTTATAGAAATAAAAAAAACATTATTACAGTAAATTTTTACAACGGAAGTCTTGACCTTAACATATTTTTTCCTTTTAAACCTACCATATATACGAAGAGCATTTGAAAAGCGTTGAATTTGTAACTTGCATTAAAAGCTGAATAGTGTTGTCATGCAAATATCAGGCTATTAAGTCCGCCATTTTAGTCGACTCAATGAGTACGGAACGCGCTTTATTTAAACTTCTATTTCACATTTGTGGCTGTAAAAGATGCCCCGATTTGTTTTTAGACGATTGTAGAAGATGACAGTTATGCTTTTTCATAATGAATTCTATACAAGTGAGTGGCTTGGATTGCTTCCTCATAGTGTTGTGCTTGAGAATTTATTATAGGGAAACGTTGAGCTTAGATCATTGAGTGTCTTTGGTAAATTAAATGTTTAGTCTATTATACTTTATATTGTCGTTGATATTGTTTTTATCAACGATATATAGTTTGTGGTATGGTCATGTTATGAGGAGTTATAAGATGAGTTTGACAGTGGATGGGTATACAAGCAGAGGGAGACCGAAAAAGAGATTGATGGATTGTGTGAAAGATGAGAGAAAGAAAGGAGTGGATGCCGCGATGACGAGTAATATAGATGAATGGAAGGAAATACGCATTGCGCAGACCCCATATGAATGGGATAAGGGCAGGGAGATGATGATGATTGTAAATTAAATTAAATATTTATAATTTTAAATTGCCTTTATACCGTTTGCCTATAATTTTTATACTGACTTCTTGTAAGATGTATATTCCATAAAATATAGCATAATCATTTTCGTCGAGCCAATCCTTCGGAAAAACTATGGACATTGTTGTCGGTTCCTCTTTTAGGAACAGTGCAACTAGATAAGTTATATTATATATAGGTGACCCAGCAAACGGTGTTTTTCCAAATTCTGGAGAGAACCACCCTTATCACCTAGGTCCTAGGGGTATAAAATTAGCCTACGACTTGTTTTCAGACCAACCAAATATACAAATATTCTAATTGTTTTTCTGTTTTGTTTGCAGCGATACTTCAGCGTGCGACGTACAAGGTCGGCCTCCTGACGATCCAGGGGGTGTCGACCTGCCTCTACCTCTGTATGGACGCCTGCGGGTTCCAATACGCTCATGTGAGTATACCCGTAACAATTACATCATATTATGGGAGTTTTTAACATATTATCAAACATCAAAAGTCAATATTATCTTATCTACCTATCCATACCATCCATAATAAAATAATAAAGTTAGTTTGAACGGGACAAATTCAAAATTTCCGAACAGATTTGCATACAGTTTGCATCAATGGAGACTGTGATTCAAGGGAAAGGTTTTTGTGTATAATACCCGAAGATTCGAGCCGTCTTCCAAAAAATAATCACGATGGGGTAGGCCCAGGAGCTTTGGGGCACGTTCTTGACTCCTTTATCATGGATTCATGGATATCTGTAGACCTAGACAAAACTGACGGAGAGAGGAGAAGCCTTTACTCTGCAGGTGGATGATCATAGCTGTATATTAAAAAAAACCCTTACTATATTAAATAATCGGGAAAAATTCACTGTTCGAATGAACATTTGGGAGCCATACTTTTTACCGGCCTGTGTTCCGTTTTCCATTACGACAAGCTAACATATTGTTCTAAACAAGAATAAAGCACATTGCTTATTTTGATACCATATGCGACGAAAGATAAAAGGATGTAATTTCTTTTTGTAAAATAACAAGTTACCGGTAAATTCGACCTCAGCCGATGTTGCCAGAAGCCCAATCAAAATATCCTCGATTTTGTTGATAGATGGTCAAAACAAACTATCATTATATCAACGGGGCATGCTCCCGACCTTTCATCGCTTACGCAACGCACGCGCCTTTTAGTGTTGCCAGCTGTAAGTAAATTGCGGGATTGTTGCAAGTTAAAAATATTAATTATTTTGGCTTTATTTCATTTATTTGGCTTTATACAAAGGCATTTCCGTGATCGGGACCTGTGGGTTAAAAACGAAAAGTTTTTGTATATCGTACAAATTACAATATAATTTTAATAAGAGAAAACAACTTTTTACCTCATCTACTACTATTCCCTAAAAGCCAACAAGCGAATGTTACCTCTTGTTTTTTAATATATTTACTGTAGAACTAGTTTAATCACATCCCTCTTAAAAATCACACGAAATAAGCCCAGTTCACAGTCATCATAAAATATCGAGAGAAGTGTTTATATCTCTTAAAAACCGGCACTAATGGTAGCACTACGCAATTACCCTTACAATCTAACACAACGCCATCTATCGGTACCCCAGTGTAATTACGTTTATTACAGGAAATTGAACAAATGGCTCTATCAAATATAATCGAAAGAGGTTTGTTCCTAATCAGGCTATCAAGGTTATTTAGGGTAATTTGATTAATTAACTTATAATGGGATTATATGGGATTTGTAACTTTGATCATTAATTAACGTATCTTGGGGCAATTCGATGAATGTTCATTTTGTAAACACTTCACCTTATGATTTGATTGCGTTTCGATACTTGTTTTTTAACCATTAATTTTATAGGATCTTAATTTTTATTGGTTACATTAGGAATATTGTTTTTATTTTATGAAATACAAATGTTCAGTTTGATTTTTCTAATAACAAGTGCGGAAAATAAATTGTGTTAAAGGAACCTCATAAAACGGCAACTTATAATTCGAATAAAAAAATGTTATTAGTTTTAAATGAATAATATAAAAAAGATATAAATTTATGGTAAAAATCATTTTATTAAAGCTTTTCAGGTTAATTTTTTTAGAAGAAGAACTTTTTCAAAATTTCTGTCAACCTTTAACGTAGTTAACAAGTTAAGTCAAACAAACCGTTACAAAATAAGAAAGCTCGTTAATTTGTTTACCCAATTGTAATTAAACTCGCCCCAGAAACAAACACAAGTAAACGTATTTTATTTATCTAATTACTTCGAAACAAACTTTTAAACTACTATCAATTACTGTTTTCACTAACTAGTTAGCGGTTAACTACGTTTTTAGGTCAAGGAATACAAATTAAACTTGGAATAAATTTAAATAAAATGGCGTGATTTGTGTTTATTTTCTATTAGTTTATTTTCGAACTACATGGGAAATGGAAATTAAAAGCGTTAACGCGTTGATAGCGAAGCTAACGACATTCAGAGAATTTATATCTATTGGCAATAAATACCAAACGCAGAGTATTTGAATAACTATCTATAACTATCTGACTTCTGCCGAGTTAAAATTATATACCTACTTACCTATTTTAAGTTATCACAAAATGTTTGGGACTTCGACTCTCCAAGTAAAATGAATTGTAGAGTCAAAGCTATTATTCCGTGTAAAAAAAAGCACAAATGTGTGTAAAAAATAACGCAAAATAATAGATTGAATAGGTACTCAAACAGGTTTATATAAAACTCTTATATTTTTTTTATATAACTCTAAGAAAAAATATGCTATATCAGTGAAACTGTATCTTAGTAGGTTTTTATTACCTAAATCAATTAGTAAAATAATTCCTATAGTATCAACTAGCATCAGTCATTCGGTTTCATATTTAATAACAAAACTATTATTACACTTTGTAGGTCAAATATTAAAACTCAATAAAAAAGCTCTCATCTGTATTAAAAATCGACTTAATATCGATTCAAGAACCGATACAAATGTAAAGGCGGTAAAACAACAAAGATCCATAACTTTCACCTGCAGGATATCGATCAATCAATCATTGATCGATATCTCTATAAGAATCCCTTTCATGAACATATTTATTGAGTTCTTATAAAAAAAAAACTTATTTCGCTTCATAATATTATGGATAATGAATGACGCCTACAGCGGCGCTACTTACAAAAATATTGTAGTAACAACCCAAACATTTACACATCTATAACATAACTGAATAAGGTTTAAAATTGTTTGATTGTAATTTCAGGGAGTGAATGAGTATGTTGGTCAGTGTTTTTTGTATTGACACTAGTGCTATTGTTAATTGAAATGTTTAAAGCAATCTATTTAGTGTCGGGAGTTGTTTGTGGGTGGTATTTGTATCGTAGGTGTCTATTGTAGATACAACACTTTATGTTCAAACGTCATTCTCTGTACTGTGACGTTATTGACGCCATTTTTATTTGAAACGAGTAGAAGTGCGTATTTGTACTCCAAATATGGATCGGCTATAAAATTTAATAGTGCGGTCGTTAATTTGTAATAACTTTGACTTTCATGTTGCAATACCGTAAGGAAGTATTCGAATGTAAAGTTACGTTAATATGACACAAAAAAAATATTATGATATTCTATAAACCTATTTAAATGTCATTGAGTAAGATTTGCATTCTTTTGACAGTGAAACATAATCTTTAAAACCAGAAAAACAACAATTTCAAAATATGAACGTTATCAACCTCAATCCGCCGTATTTACAGCAATAGTTGCCATACTTTATATATCTTTATATCTTGGGACAATCTCACACACGGTCATCTGATCCCAAACTAGGCAGAGCCTGTACTATGGTAACCAGACAACTGATAAACATACTAATATATTTCTAAATACATACATATTATAGATAAATAACACCCAGACACAGAACAAATGATCGTGCTCATCACACAAAGATTTGTCCTGGGTGGGAATCGAACCCACGACCTCCGGCTTAGCAGTCAGGGTCACTAACCACTAGACCAACAGGCCCGTCAGTCTATACTCCTTGTATCTTTTTGGTTGCTTAGCAACGAAATTGTAAACACTGTTATTCCCGCCTTATTTGTTTTCCAAATTGGATGTATGTCTATGGTCTTAACGTTAAAATTTTTACTCTACATTTCTTAGGGTGAGTCGGTGATATATTATGACCGAATATTAATAGCTGCTGTTTAAACAATATACAGGTAATAAAATTAATAGTTTTTTTATTACTATTTAATGGCACACAAGTAGTTGGTTCGTTTAACTAAGATACCTATTTATGGGTAAACAAATTTATTTATTTAACAGTTTATATAGACATACAATACAACATTAAACATTAGGACAAAGGTGTGCAAAGGAACTGCTTATTATTTACAGAAATATTGAAGATCTGATTATGATAAACAGTCTCTGATTAACGAGGGTTAAACTAATCTTCATAAAAAAGTTGACAGTCGACACTTATGTGAGAACATACATTTATTACAATATTGGAATTGAATATATTGCGAAAACAAATGACAATCTATATTTGAAAACAATTACTTTTTTTTCAGGATGAAAGCTTACTTAACTTATAACAAATGACACTTAACATTGAATGTTAAAGTCGGATACATTTAACACTTGCATTTTATCGCAAAACATCATTTGTCACATTTACACTTACGCCCTTTGCCGGGGGAGCCGGCGACTGTGGACGATTGATGACACGTGTGTTTATTTTTGACACATTGATGTTTTTATTAAAGTGGGTGTAGGTATTTAATGGTTGTGAAAAATAAATGGTTTAGCTTAAGTCGATAGCCAAGAGTTTAAGTTTATTTTCAGTTTAATAATGACATTAGAAACACACAAAATGCGACAGGAAGGTGTATATTCCATTTTCATTTAAACATTCAAAACAAGGAAGCTTTACTTTGCCTCCATTAAAAAATCTTAAAAAATATGTCATTTTGCCGCAACATAAGCCCTTAAACAGTATTAACAAAAAAGGCGATTCGTGTTCAAAAAAACATATCAATAGAATGTATTACTGTTACGTACATCTCTAAAGTGTAACATCACTACGAGTAAGTCTCAAACGCTATCATTCACGAATAGTCGCTTTGAAAAATGGAACGCGATTCCAAATTCGAGCCTGACACCCGCTAATCGAGGAGGCGAGGATATTTTAACATACAGACTGTGTACAAGAGTAGCGCGGAGCGACGGAGGTTTTAATTGAACAAGAATACTAGTTATTATTGACAAAATGGCTTTATCATCAATATTATGAGATTTTAAGATTTATTCTGCATTAGTATGGCCTGTACATAAATAATTGATAAGTATAGAAAACAGCTGTAGCAATACTGGCAGCTATTAGCGAGTGTTATATTAAAAATTCTAAATAAAAATAAGCATGTAGTACGTTTTTTTTATCTAAGCGGCTTTCCCTCGAAATCTTATTTATGAAATAAAAATACTAAATGAGAAAATAACTCTTGAAACAACAGCAAACTGAGGCTAAACAAATGTGAAGATTCTAAATCAACTAGATTTTATTGCTGTTTTATAGTTCGCGTTAACTTTTCAGAGCTCAATCCAAGACATTATTTTAAATAAATGAGCCCATTACTTGTACCGCTACGTTTATTTTCTACCTTATTACTTTAAAATAGAACTAAAATAAGGTACGATACATTATGTTTTAAAGGTCTCGGCCACGAGTGCTTGTCGTTCAAAATTCAAATCGCTTGTTCTCTACAATGTAGTATCGACCTAACATAGCACCCAATTTATATTGAACAAGGACTCGAATGGCTAATCGATAGGTCATTTTTCTACTCGACTAACGCGGGTGATCCCATTAAGGAGGCGCAACACTAACATTGGGCGATAAGGATGTAGTGACACCATTAATCAGCGAGTTCTCGATTCATTAACGCGCTCGGCGAGCAACGATTTGTCATAGGGATGTGCGCTAGATACGGGGCAAATTGTTTTCGTGCGATAGCTCTGTTTTTCTATGATGGAGTGGGGAAGTGAGAGATTGTTTGGTGCACTCAGGATGCAAGTAATATCGTTAGGGGAAATATAGCTAGGGATAGGATTTGTTTACTATACAAAACAGCATAAATATTTTGGTAAGGATATATTTTGATCATTCATTTTTACCATGCACACATACATTCTCCTACAAATTTGATAGGCAATCCTGTGAAAACATAATAAGGAAAATATGCCTCCGCTTTTATTGGACTAATAATTTTTTCAAATTTCAAAATCATGAATTAACGCGTGTTTTTCAGTAACAACACTTAAAACAATCTTTAATTTGTCCTTAAGTACATTTCATTTAACTCCAGCAATTTTTAATTTACATTGTTATTTTTATTATCCTATAAAGCCCCTTGAACTTGGCTCCCTAGCACTATGTAAGGAACGTAAGGCATTCTTAAGGTGCGCTTACACAAACGATTGTTTGAGCAATAACACCGTTTTTTGAGCTTAATCAGTTTTAAAGTACTCTGAAATAATTTGTAGAAGAATAGGCTTGTTTTGCTTAAGCAATACAATAAATAAATGTCCCACTGCTGGGACTGGGACACTGCTGTCTTACTGCTAGGCCTCTGCTAATATAGAGAAGGACCTGCAATGATCAAACGTGGTGATCTTTTGAGTGTGATTGATTAGTCAATGCGAGATGGCGATTACAGTGTTGTCTTTCACCGATTAATTATCTTAGATTTTTTTTTTATGTTTATCTTTGATAAATACGTGCCTCTGCAACATCCTAAGGCCGACTGGTAGAAAATGACATTAAATCCGCATAATATATGTACCTTATAGTGCGTGCAGTTTCAAATAAGTATCTAAATAAAAATCCATATTGGTTTAGAAGCGTTAACATTAATTACCATTCAATTAGTCGTTGACCAACGTTTTATTTTTTTTATGTCTATACGTCAAATTTGACTAATATTTTATATATTTTTAGTTGTCCGTGTAACCGCACCTTTAGAGAAGTTACGTTCACGAATTTAAAGTGCCCTCTTTACGATGGAACAAGGAAAGATAATGTAAAACTTGGATATGGAATATTTTAAATACGTTTAATTAGTTTGAATGTTATTAGGTGGCAGTAATTACGTTTTGAGTTTATAGTTTCCATGTCGCCTAGTTTAATGGCAAATTATTACTTTTCTGGATGCTGTAGGTTGTTGAAACAATTTGTTGATACAACTTTTAGATAATTTATGTTTTATTTGTGTTCGTTTTTGGTGGGGTTATGTCTTAAGCATTTGGGTAGGTAAGTACCGCAATGGTGTAAGAAGAATTATAATAAATAATAAACTTATGTCAGAAGAATTTTACAGCTGTTTTATTTTTATAATAACTTCCGTGAGACGAATTCATAATTATGCAAAGATTCAATGGCTTACTCACACGCATTCCCGGGATCGCCGACTAGTTTCATACTCAATAGGAGTCCTTAATCATGAGCTGACGCGGCGGTGGCGGTGTCGCGAGTCGAACTTTTGAATTTTTGAACCCTAACTATCTTGTATTTACTTATCGAATAAACTTAAATTACGAAACAAATAAAGTAAAATAATTGGAATAGCCAAAGTTTCCCGCGCAGTTAAACCAACATTCCAATGATAATTTACTTTCACTCGGCTGAAACTTTAGCTGTTGTTCTAAAAGTTTCTGATAATGGAAGGACTTCTTGAACCGTAAACGACGTACAGAATTAAAAAAAAAAGTGTAAATATTTTTGAGTCACTGATTTTTGAGTTATTCACTGATGAAAAAAGTTTTTTTTAAGCATATGTTTTTTAAGGAATTATTAATATTGATTCTCAAGGGAATATTTATTTTGAATATTTAAATTTATATTGAACGCGAATGACGGCTTACTTTATCACTGTGATCATTATATCCGGCTGGTTTGTTGGTTGTTTGGATGTTTTTTTTTATGTTGAACGTTATATTACCAGGAAAAACTAGTTATAATATATTTAACCAACATTTTCTTAGTCTAAAAACAACATATCAACGCTGCCATGTTATTTATCAGTTATTTACATATACAAAGACAATTTCAACATTCAAGGTACAATGGCAAGCAGGCACCGTTTCTTCCCAAAACGTACGACAGGTTAAGATAATTTATCAACTATGTCCAACTTTCACGCTACCGAATCCGAACTAATTGGAAAGCAATAGAATATTTTGATAGCTATTAAAACAAACGATAAACAGGGTAGCTAGGCATCCATCATTTATATCAGTGGCTCTCGTTAAGGTAACTTTCTAGTTGACTTAAGGATTGTAGAAGAATTTTTTGAATTTCAATTAGGGACGAAGAATGTTTAATTTGTTAACTTTTCTCTAGAGATCAAGTCTTAAATAGCTAAATAGAACTTAAAGTACTTAATAACAATATAAAAAAAAATCATTACAAACCAAATATCTATAATCTTTAATAATTACTACTAACAATAACTAAAGCTCTAAATATTTGAAGCGGCGGTAGCCTAATGGCTAGGGCGTCGGACTTGCGATCATGTGGTTGCGGGTTCGAATCCCACCTATTACACTACCGACGTTAGCCCACTCGTAACACAAGCATCTTAGCTTAGCATGAGGGGTTAACGAGATTACTAGTAATGTGTGACCCACATTGCTAGTAATCTTTAAAAAAAAAAAAAAAAATGATCTTGCATTACGTACACAGTACATAGTTATTATGTTGTGATGGTCTTATAGACAGTCACTTCACATAAAATACAGCTGATTCCGGTGAGACTAGATTTAGATCTCAATGCTTGGTAATAAGCTACGCATAACGGCCTCCCAAAACAATTCATAACAATCTTTCCTCGAACTAGATTCAAATTATATGCCTAGTATTCTATAATTGTCTGACCGTTTTAAACTCAGGACTCTCTACAGTCTGTTACAGTGAAATTGTGCTAAAATTTGCGCCTGATTACATTAACTAAAGTTTAACATTTAATCCAATTACTGACGGCCGTGAGAATATTTCCAGTCAGTGTAAGCCGCATATCAAACTCGTTTTGACTTCCTTCTTGGTATTTGATTCATTTGAATGGATTATGACGTTCGATAGCTGTCATAATGACAGTTTATGGGTACAGCAGGTATTGCGTAACACTTGCAGGTGACGTTTATTTTGACTTAATGTGTCGTTGGTTAATTTTAATTACAACTTTGCATGCTGAACTTGTGTTATGTAGAGTGTATAGCTTGAATTGTATATGGGCCATTACTGCATAAACTTCTAATTTAATGCAGTATATTTATAATTTGAAATAGTTAATCTGAATATTTATGGAAGCTAAATAATCGAATTAATTAATAATTAGGCAGCTACATCTAAGCGCCGCATAAAAACGTGTCATTATGAAATTATGTTAGTTTATGACAAGTGAGCAGTAGCCATTACCAGACACTAGTTTAATAGATTCGTTGATAAGTTTTGTAATTGTTTTCTGAGGTTTACGCGAATATTAGACATTGAAATAAAACTACTTTAAACGGATTCTATCGCGGTGACTGCCCGTGACAATGACACCTGCAAAGGTGTTGAAACGTCGGGAACTAAAATCAAAATAAACCGCGATAGAATCCGTTTAAAGTAGTTTTTTTTTTCAAAGTTTCATAATGTTATTTTCCAATAATTTCCTGCTGCAAAATAACTATAATTTTAACTTATATCATCCGCATCATATATTTTTTATTTATACCATAAAGTATTTATATCTAAATTGCTGTAAAATGCATATTTATAATTTACTTCGCAATAGTACGGTAAAGTTACAACCGGAAATGCATAATAATCTCATCACTAGGCGTCCATTTTGTAACTTTTTAATTTATAACCTGTCACAATGGTATGCTTCAATGTGTAGCCTTTTATGGTCACATAGTACATTTATTTTAATATATGTAGTTAATTAATATTATAAATTTATAATTAAACAATACATTGCATGTTTTATCTAGATTTATTTCAAATTTTTTATCCTGGACATACGTTTTCTAGATGCGATAACATGTTATTTAATTTTGATAAATGCATAGTTCACTGTACGCGCTAATTTTAAATCATATACCTACCACAAAAATAATTTTGATCTATACTACATGGATTATTGAGTTCCTAATATCAAAAGCAGTCTAATGTAAGTAAACAATTAATAGGGAATTTAATGGTTTAGGAAATAGAGCGTCGTTTAAGTTTGAAAGGCAAAATTCGAGAGCCGCAGGACAGTAAGCTGAGAATTTATTGCTCCATTACAAGAGACCATAGACAAACGGACAATAGACACCGCTTGACGAAATAAAGCGTTCCCAGATAATGACTAGAAGAGTATTAATAACCTGCTTAGTAGATACCAACGCCTTATAAAAACATTAAAAAAAGAATTGTTCGGTTTTTAAATTCGGACTAAAGGGTTTCGCCGCACCACAGGCGCCGCTCGTGTTGCCATCACAAAAAATACAAGGACAACACAAAAAAGTGTAAAACGGACCACAAAATAGACATAATTTATACTTGAATTAACGATCCCATTGTGTGTTTTCGTTGTAATTTTTATTTACGATTGTTTACCCTATTTTATGTTTTAATATGACGCCATATTTATAGCCCTTTGATTCTTGTCTGTAGGAATTTGATTTTTTCTTAAGGGATGTTTTAATTTATGGGGTAGTTTGTATCGACATTTTGATGCGACTGGGTTGTTTTAAAACTGTCTGTAGTGCTAAGATTCCTACGGCCGGTTTTTTAACTCGATCGCAGTGAATCAAACGAAATGTATCTCTTTATAGTAGTAAATAACTCTATTGTTAAGGCCTTATTATAATAATTACAGATAGTTAGTACTTTTATGTACAAACATAAAATAAGACGCATCATTAAGGATTCATTTGATGAATAAACCCAATACTTAGACAATAGATTTTGCTTGTGAGCAAAAATGCGCGTCACAACTGGCCATTTATTAGAACAATTTTATAATGCATTTCACAGCATTTAATTTAGTTCCTTATTTGAACGAGGCTTTAAATAGTCGAGCAACATGGCGGCAAGTAAACTAGATCACACGACGTCTCGCCACGCTCGTAAAGAATTAAGAAATAGCTTGTTTTAAATAAAACCACTAAAAATCTGTGTATACATATCGACAATCACATATTTTACTGCTTTTTTATTATAGATGGAATTTCCGAAAGGACTAGGGGCGGTTTACGACGTCGAGTAGATTGGGAGATTATAATTCGATATAAATTTAATAATGATTAATAATGATATCGACTTTTGGAGTATCGAATTAGTTTTTCGTGTTGAGTACCGTGGAGCTGCTTGATTAGAAATTATTTGAAACGGTTCGGATAATTGTTAATCCGTGATGAATGCACAGGAGTTGAATGGAGACTTCTTATCAAAAAGTATTAAAAAAATCGGTTCTCTAACTGTTAAAAGGCGAAGAGCACTGTGTTCTCTTATTTTTTGTCGCCATAAAAATCTCAACAGGTGTGATTTATATGTTTACCTTTTACGATGTTTGCAAACATACACAACAGTATGCTTACAGAAAAAAATGTTTATTTGGGCTAGATTTCAAGTCCTAGCGACAGGTTCTTTATTTAAATTGCGAGTTTTTTCGATAATATTTAATTCATAGCTTTTTATACATCCGTTTCGTGGAATATACTCTACAGAAAAGTAAAACTTCACTTTATCCCAAATAATATTATTTGGAACATAAAATATTCTTGTTCTCACAAATAATGCAAGGGCCATTCCTGTCTGTGTTCCCACCTAGCAACCAAATATGGGAGTTCTTAAATCCCCATAAACCGAATGCGTTAGTGACGACAATGAAGTAACGGATCGTAAACATTTTATCTCTTCATTCGCTTTTATTTCTTTTTTATACCCTTTGTTTTAATGTGAACACAATCAATATAAACCGTTTGGCTAAGTGTTCTCTATTCAAACTTGCCTTTGATGTGGTGCTTCGAGATTTAAATATAAAAATCTGTTTTATTATTCGATTCTATTATTGTGTTGTTTTATGCCAGTAGATCTATAAATTTATAAATAAAAATATTAGACACTATCATTCCAGAGGTTTTATATGTAAGAGCATTGTTCCCATCAATTTCGAAAACAGATGTTTTTTTAAGACCCTGGAAATGTAGAATCTATGTGTTGCTAGGCTAATAAAATTTAGCAAACAGGTGTATAAATTCCTAGATCTTGACTTGCTAAGAATGTGCCTGTTTTGTTTGGCCACTCCAAATAGCGATGCTAAAAATATAGTACAAACCCAAAATTTTACACAAAGTGATATCTTAACTCAATAAAGGTTTATTTGATGCAGACTTACAACCAAATCTTATTCGTTATCACACATTCCCAAATCCTAACAAGTGAGTAAGTCGTAATTATAATGTAACATTATAATAAAAATACATGTTTGAGTTTGAATTACAACAAATAGTAAATGAAATGTCTGTATGTTTTGTCTAAATATACATTTAAAATGAAAACAGCTGTTCTAATAATACAATTTTTGTGTATTAATAATTTTGCTGGAATTTTCCGACTTGTATAGAAAAAAAAGAATTCATTTTAGTATAGAAAATAAATCTCAACCTAGAAATATTATAATATACGTGATAAAACAAATAAAATGATCATTATATCTTCACTAAGGAACGATAAATTCAAAATGTCTTAAATAATAAGTAAATGAGTTGATACTGGGCTAACTCGTGAGTGATGGCCGATTTCATTTTTACGATCTTTTTAACGACCATTAATATTAGTAATATAGTTCGCTTGTCTAATAATATTGTTTTAATAATAAATACGTAGATAGTATCTTCGAAATTATTTTGGGTCTGAAAGTGTTGTATCACGCTTAGGTTAAAGTTATTCATAGTTTAAGTTACGAAGTTCTACTTGAACATATTATGCGTGTTAAATGGAAAGAATTAAATATTATGTATTAAGAATTATATTATGAATTATATATTACATATTTCATACGTTCCCTGCTACTGTTGAGATAATTTTTACCTAGATAATATTGCTTCTTAATATCAGTCTGCAAAATTGTAAAAGTAGCAACAAAAAAGCAATCTTTTAACAGACGATCTCACATAAATAAGAGCAAATTAAAATAAGATTCGCCAGCAAACTAGACTATGAATAATTCAACGGCCAGACGAGGGGCAAAAAGCATTTGTTTAAACAAAACATATCATTAACTAATGCTAGCCATAATTATTATGTTAACAAAACGCTATTAAGATTTTTTAATTTGTTTAAATACGGAACTGTGCAAATGTCAGAGAAACGAATCTTGCATAAAAACTGTTCTCACGATCCTATTTACTTTGTTAAAGTTTAAGGTTATTCTTTAACACTTTGCCCCGCGGTTTTACTTGCCTTCCTTTTCTTCTGAGACAAGTAACCACGGAAAGTGTCCTCGGATATTGGGCTAACCGGCTAACAAATGCACACAGACTATTTTCAAGTTTAACTAGTTTAACGAGAAGTGCGTGATCAAATAAAATCTTTTGGATTTTATTATATTACTAGCAACCCGCCTGACTTCACACGGGTGCAATGTATACTGTGGGGGGCAGTGTGGAATGATTAATTATATGTTTCATCTATCTCGTAAGGTTTAGTCAGCGTTTGCAACGTAAGCGCAAAAAACATACATTTAACTTTTCATTACAATAATCTTTGAAGTTCTCGTCTTTTCTGTATTATAATATGAATCTATTATACATGAAAACCATCCTCTTGAAACATTATATATATGCCTGAAAACTGCATTAAAAACTGTTGTCTAGTTTAAAAGATCTAAGCGTACAAACAGCACTGTGTTTTATATTATAAAAATATAATTTATTTGTGTCAATATTAATATCACATTATCGATGAATTCAATCCTCCCATTAAGCTTTATTAAAGAAAAAGTGTTCTCGTCACTTAATCCATTTGTTTCTATTAATATTTTTACATATTGACATCAAATTTAATCGAAATTAGCATAACTATTCCTATCAGTGGCACTCATTTTGTAACTAATAAATAATGCCACTTAAAGAAACATTTTTAAAAGTGTCTAAAAACTTAACAAAAAGCTGCTGTCCACTTTTTGCACAACATGATTGTTATTCCTAATCCCATTCAAATTAAATTCAGATCCATTTTCTAGTCCATTCCACAGATTAGGAATTATAAACAGAAAGAATGAAGCGATTAATTCAGACGGACGGCGGTGGTCCACGGTCGCCTATTCCAAAAATTATGAATGAAATTTAAAAAACTTGAAGACGGCCCATTAAGAGACACGTGATTAACTTCTGTTAGAGGTGCCGCAATCGCATAAATTAACACTAGATTCACAGACGACAGGCTAGACTGCTCACAAATTATCGAGGTACGTTGAAAAACTCTTGGTTTTCGGGAAAGGTTGACGGAATCCCATCAAAATACTTGGAAGTGATGTTTTCTGACCGCATCCGTCTTGTTATTGATCGCGTTATCGATTTCTGGGAATCGGTAACGATTTGTGTTGGCAACTCTACGACGTGTTACGGTTTTAGGGCAGACCATTGTTTTTTTATGACTCGGATATTAAGCCATACAGCCAGCTATTTTTGGCGATTAATCTTTTTAATTGCTTTCTTGTTTATTATGTAGTTTTTAATTTCGTGATCCTTTAGCTGTGGATTATCAACAATGGATTCTAAACATGTCTCTTCCCGTACGAATATCGGTAAATTCAAGAGTTGCATTCAATAGGGGCTATCTACATACCGCGAATGTATCGAATGCTGCACATTCAATGTGACTGACATTCGATTATTGTATTTGCATCGGAAGAGATATGAGTGGTGATATTTATCTTGATACAACGTATTGACATTAAGTTTCTTCTTGTCAACCTCTTTGGCCTCACAGTTAGTTTATCGACATTAGTTAGTGAAAAGGAAGCAGGTCGATTTGTAGGGTTTACGATGTGAGGATATTGAAATAAAGCTGTTGGAATTCTATTGCGAATTACCCATTTACGTTTCTTTTTTATTAATTTAAGAACTAATTATCTATAAGCAGTCATTGTAGGTGAAGTGTTTATTCTAGTGGTACCTATTTCTGTGATGTAAATCGCAAATCATTTGATTTGAAACGAACTTATTTATTTTTCTATTCACATTCATGCTCTTATTTTTTCATATTCTGGCTTCTATAGGTTTACACGGTAACTAGAAGCTAGACTAGGCAAAAACCAATAGGCTATCCTATTGGTATTTTCCTAGTCTGACTAGTGTAATTTGGTAGAATTCGCTAGCCTTTGGGAAAAATGTCGAACATAATTTCTTGAAATACACAAGTTGTACATCACGGAAGCTATTCATTACATATTCTTATGTCTAAAGAATCAATCAATGACCTTTAAAGTTAATGGGAATAATTTTATTTGAAAAGTACACCGTAATCTATGGTGACAGAATCAAGCACATCTGATTTAACTCGAGTTCAATGTCGCAAACAAACAATAGCAAATCGTATGAAAGTGGGTCACCTGCGATGTATCTGTCGCATATACATAACTTGTTCATAATTGATACGATTAATTGTTAGCACAAATGTCAAATGACGTCATTAGTAATGGCGGCCCGCCAGGGTATGTGTTAAAATTTTCGGTTCAATTTCTTGTTATTTATTTTATAGTAACTTTTAGTGTTAAAAAGTCCAGAGTTTTTACCCTCTTACTGACCGTGTACATGTAAAATCAAGATTCTGCCAATATATTATGAATGTATCACTTTTTTTTTCATGAGTAATATAACAAGATCATTGAAAAAACTTACCTTTTCTTACATTTTCCAGTAACGCTATTTAAGTGTAGGTATATGTCTTCTTTAAATTTTAAAGAGCGGCATAAGTTCTTCATTCAAAAACATCGTTCTTACTAACCAGTAATGTACTGAAACATAAGACTATCTATGACGTTCTCCCTTTTATGTCACTAAATAGTACTCAAACAGAAAAGACTCCATTTTAAAACGCGACAGACAACTCTGTATAAATCTGTCCCGACTAGACTACTGTAATTGACATATTTATTGCAGAATAAATAACTCTAGAGACGCGTAAATTAGGATTCAGAGCTTTCTAATTTAGCATTTACATTGCATTTCACTGTTATCCGATTTCAGTGTTTCCTACCTTCGGGGCGATCTTTTTATAGTAATGAAAGTTTGTGGGTGGTATACAACGACAATTTTTCGACGTTTTCAGTTACGAAGTCGAATTCCGATTTTAAATTTAAGGATGCAATAAGGACCATAAATGGAGCTCGTGGGCAGTCATCCTTTTTAAATATACCGTCACAGAAATAAAACCAGTATCTTTACAATGCTGCCAACAACCTAATAACCCATATAGTGGGTGTCTATGGGACAGTTACAGTAAAAAAAAATAGTAAACCCATAGGTATGTTTTATTTTATGAGTTTGTAAGTGACATACGAAGGAACATGTCAATAAGGACACTAAAATTTAATTTCGTCATATTATATCCTGTACAAGGAACAAGAATCGAGGTATCCTCTTTGGCGATTGTTTTTACTCCATAAAGATCGTACGCGATAACCCTATCTCTGCTAGTGTCGTGTCGCCTGTTCACTATCGATAGTCGATCATCGGTATCGATAAATTCACGATCGTAAAATGTTTGACCCTCGAGGTTGGCACGATTTATCGATTAGAAAATGTATGTAAATATTATGAGTATCGATATTTACATGTTGCGGGGAATCATTGAATTAGAATAATCTTGTTAGTCTTGTTTGAAAGCGCGTAAGTTAAGTTTGAAATATTAAATTGCATGCGTGCATGCATGTATTATGCATGCTTTCACATAAACTTGCGGTAAGAAACTTAGCTTTATTCAGTCACATTGAATAACTTACAAATCTTTTCATAAACTGACAGCAAGTAAAGATATCATGGTATGACACGGGAGTTTTATGACAAACTCTGTACAGAAAGTAAGACATATTTACTGCAACTTATTGTGTATTTTTGTGACCTATCTTATAGTAAGGCAAGCGTTACTCAATTACATTCTAAGCAAACTAGAAATAAAAACATTTATTTAAATAATACCGTTTACGTCGAATAACTTTGTTAATTTAATGACGGGCGATTATAGGGACCTAAAAAGACTATCTATTTAATTATTGTTATCTCCAAAATCTATCGATAACCAAATAGTTAACGATCAATCTCTATTCCCTTATCTTCGGCCATTCTCACACCATTTGCCCTCTGAACCAATTCCCTAAACGAATCCTGTAGCTATTGAGAATAGGAACTTGTGATAAGATAACAGATATAATAAGGGTTGTCACGTTGCCGCGATTTAATTGATAATAACGTGCGCCACCTGCTTAATTAAACTATTAGTAACGGTTAATATTATCTGTTATTGATAGTGATGTGAAATAAATACGGTGTTTTAGTAAAAGGACTTCTTTACATACCATGTTCGAAATATATATATTTTTAAGACTAATTTAAAACTTGGAACTTATTATTTAGTTAACAAAGAAGTTCCTTCTATTTTATTAGTACAATAAACTATTTCATACATACATTACGTTACTGTTTGCAAACAATAACTGTTTACCAGTATTATTGTAAGCACTCCACAAGAAATTATGTCCGTTTGTATGTAATGGACGCCAATAATTTCTAAAGCTCGTAATTAAAGCCGTAGAGCCATTTTACACGCAATTATATGTCGTTTAGGATTAACAGTAAATGCATACGGTTCTTTGGAAGAAATTAATATCATCCAGTATTGCTCGGGGGTAAATAGCGACCTCTAGTTCAATATTATGGGGTTACATTGTACAGTGCTGCCAACTTTATGGTTTCATGCCGATAGAAGCGTGAGAATTCCTATTTTGTAAATAGGTGGGGTATTTCACGGATTTCGAAAGGAATTATGCTTTTGATTCTGTGTTGGATTTTATTGTAAAAACTCTCTACCTTTTAAATACCTATATATTTTGTTTATGCTTAGAAATAATCTCTTAGACTTTTGAAAATTTTACACTTACCCCAGAATACTGAATCGAAAATTAACTTTAAGATGTTCTTAAATGTCTATCTGTCGCTTCTTTACAGCTTAAAGTGACAGAGATAGCATGATATTTAACGGCGGCTTCAAACTGATTGACGTTTCAATATTTCGGCCATAAGAGTGTGAAATCGATTTCATAAATTTGCGGCGTTTTTAACCCCACGAAAAGTCCTCGGCTACAACAGACCGTCGCCGAACCTCCTTTCGACCGTCGCCTCCTTTCTGCGATAACAGACTGTCGAAAGTATATATTATGCGCTATGTTACATCAATATCTAGCTACGCATTTAGCTTTTTTCCTTCATGATGGCTTTACCAATATAAAGTAGACCACATTAGATTTGTAATACCTATGCGAACGTTACCATATTTCATTATTAGATAATTTTACCAGCTAGCAACACCGCAGCCAAGGTGCACCATGGGTGGTACGCGTCAACGATAATTTAATAGCGACTTTATAAAATAGATTACATTCCATTGCGTATTTAGTAAGTGAACACCCCCTAATTACTCACACAACTACCGTTTTCTATATCAAACAGGTTGTAATTGTCGTGAGGGATAGTAAAATTTAATGTCGGACATTACTCTTTTAGTAACTACGTAGGGATTTGAATGTGTTGTGTTATAAAAGCAGTTACAAGGCATTACTGTCGGTGGAGCTATTTAGAATATGTTTACACGAATTTTATTTTCATTACTCACGGTAGCCTAAATTCGTACTTGCCCCGTCCCATAAAGGTCTTTAACAATGCTGAGCGGATGCGGATCTTAAAAAGATTTTTTATTTACATTTATTATTATCAAGGATCCTATTTCTGAATGGTTTAGGGCCTACTGACACTTATTCAGCTCCATTCGCGTTTCGCTGAACGATTTTAGTCACGCTTATACAGTTCTGCTTCTGTCAGCTGCGTACGGCGTCGTAAGAATGATAAAAGCTGTCATAGCGTGCTATCTCCGCTGAAACGTTTCTGTCTACTGCATAGAGCGCTGAATATGCTGCGAAGACGGTAAGCTACTCATTCAGTACTGTGCCCTCAACATGGATAGTTCTATGCGCGATATTTTTATCGTTTCGCTTCTTGTAGAAGAAATAGAAAACAATAAACGTAAAAAAATTAAACGCAAACGACAGTGGGTCGACCCACTTTGGAGAAAAAATCTCTTTAATCCTTGCGTGTATAATGATTACGCAATAATAAATCATATCAATGCGGGAATAATACAGGTTGCAAGTTGTCAACAAGGAGTGGCGAAACATCGTTGTAATGAGCTGTGCCGTCGCGTTCGACGGTGAATGCGGCGGAACAGCGCTGAACGCGGCGGAACAGCTCTGAACGAAGCGAAACACCGCTGAACGCCCTCTATAGCATTCGCATGATAAAACACATTTATTCTTATTTTATACTGGTTTGCCGCGAAAGCTGAATAGACGCGGAAAGCTGAATGGATGCGTACACCTCTCCATACAAAATCGTTATTTTGTATGGACAAAAGCTGAAAAGCGGAGAATAAGTGTGAGTAGGCCCTTATGTGTAACTTCTGAACAATGAATTACGCGTATGTAGGTATGTAAAGAACTAACTTTAATTGCACACAAATGTGACGTAATTTTGTTCAGCCATTTCTGTTAAATTTTGCGGAACCATCTCCGAGGTACCTACCTATACCCTATCAATATTTTTGCAATCAATCTACGACTGTCGAAGTTATCACGTAACAAACATACAGTCAAATAATAATTGAGAACTTCCTTTTATAAAGTCGGTTAAAAATGTACAATTTTGCATACATTAATATATCAATCCAAATTCTCATTCCTTCAGCTCATAGCGCCAGTAGGCTCCACTATATGGTAGACCTTAGTAATAATACCGGCCTATAAATGTCCTACTGCTGGGCACAGACCTCTTCTCATATAGAGAAGAAACGAGCATTGATCACCACGCTGGCTAACTGCGGGTTCGCGATTTCAAATTCCAATTTTTGGAATCCAGGATTCCAAAAATTTGAATTTGAAAAGGTCACATTGGTACTTGCCTATAGTGGGTTCAACCGTGCACGAAAATACGTTCATTGAACCGCCAGGTCACCATAATACGACCATAGTAAGACTAATAAAAATAAGGATTTTGGGTTACTATATTTTAGGTAGGTACCTACTTCTTGAATGGCCAAAAGCTATCCCGAGCCATCCATACCCCTATGCATGCAAGATACTAAACACTTAGCAAATCTAGTCAGCCAGGAAACTTGAAGTTTCTAAAGCATAGAAAGTTCATGAAAATTGATTTATATTACAAGAACACCTCGTGTTGAATTGAATACGCATATTCATGAATACCTGTCTTGTGTTCAATTAACTTCGATCAACTATGTTGTGATTATATCTCACTGTGCCCTGTTCAGCGATCGGATAAGGAATTGGCTAGTTCTCTGAATGCCAGAAGTCATAGACAGTTTAAATAAGAACAAAATGTAATTATCTATAAAAGAGAAAATCTTTCTAAAACATTTATTTATTAACCGCTACGATAGTGTTATAACTAGACAGCTTTATATCCAACCACTTAATAAAACACAAGTGAACGCGATCCTTACGTGAAAGGCGCACTTACTAAAGAACTTCCGATACGACAAATTGCTCCCATCATAAATCTATAGAGCAATAACTTTAACCCACCAGCAGTAACCCGCAAACTATCGCAGATTGAATTTAATGTGCCCGATATTATGTGTCTTGGGACAATTTAAGAGGCATTACTAAACCCCCGAGCGATTCACTTATACATATTTATGCATGAAACAACCAATTTGTATTGGTTCGTGCACCCAGCCACCGCACCGCGGCAATAACGGCACAGACCGGGGGGTAATACGGTCATCCCAAAAGGAAAGCCCCAATTTGTTGGAATTGTCAAACCGATTCCATGTACGCGGCCGGCGATGCACGTAAAAGGGAGTTTATAGCGGATTTATAGAGTGATAAATTGTGTTCTGATAGTATAATTGTAGAGTATGGCCACCGATTCTTAAACCTATGCACAATACAAGTTAAATTAGTTGCATTCTATGCAGCCGGTAAAGTAACGACGCTGACCCCGATCTCGAAATAACTGTTTCCATTATTACGACTTATCTTTGACAAGTAATCGCATAATTTTTCATTGTTTCAGAAGGATCTCTCGGACGACTGCGTGTTCGAGGAACATATAGAGGAGAACAATTACAACACTTACTCGCGGTTACGCAACGGGAAGAAAACCTTCTTGGCGCTTGACAACAGGGGTAAGGCGCGGCGGACGCAGATCCCCGTGAGCCGGCCGCTCGGCAACCTGTCGCCGTACGCGCTGACGCTGACGCGGCGCTGGGACGGGCCCAAGCAGTCGCACTGCCCGCCGCGACGCCATCGCGGCAAGCTGAAGCGGCCTCCGCCGCGACATAGAAACTGCCTCGCGCGCCTGCAGAAGGCTAACCTGAGGCATAAGCGGAAGCACAAGAAGGCTAACAATCCCAAGAAGAAGCAGCGGCATCCGAAGACGAGAAGAAAACATGAGAACGGGACGACGACCACGACCGAGGTGACGTGGGACGAGTCGACGATGTCGACCATGTCCACGACGGACGTCGAGTTTTTTCGGTCGGCGACCGCGCAGGAGGCGGTCGCACGCGCGTGAGTCGGGCGCTGGTCGCGGTCGGGGCAGCCGTCGCGCTCGCACACTAGCACCGTTCCACACTTACACGTGCTTGAATCTCTGTATCATTCCTATTTAGTGCCGTTCCCAACGATACGAGGAACGGCGCGTCAAATATTTACGACAAAGTAGCATTGCTCTCTTTACGAATGGCGCTCCAATTTAACTATCGAGAAAGTTGAATATAGTGACGCGATCATAACGAATGTTTGACGATATTTACTTCGTTCTTTCCTTTAATAGTAGTACGTACGAAACATAATACTCACTGATGAGTTAGGCAGTGTTGTCGTTGAAGTCGATACATTTTAACAATATAACAAATGATATTACTCTACCAAAGCTACTGAAATTATCTATCTCAATTTATATTCCTAGTTCGCTTTAAAACGTAGATTTATCGGCAAGATACCAGTTGTAAGTTACTGTTACTGTGAAATTAACGTAGATGTTAAATTAACGTATATTCGATAACGACTAAGATCCGATTGTTTGAATCGTCGAGATTATCGTTTGGTAAGGTGGAACTGTGTTAGGGAAGGCAAAAGATTCCTGTCAATTAAAATTTAGCCTAAATACTTATCGTTTCGGAATCACTCTCTCAAACGAACCAGCTTCATTCACTTCCACACCATAAAGATTAATTTCCAATAATTAAATAATTGGTATATCTTCAAAAGCCATTAAGTGGCATTCGTTTAACATGTTTTACTAATTAAACTTAAGTTATTTGTTAATGGATTTGATAGAGATCCATTCGACTGCGTAACAGACACAACATACGTCTTCGCATAATTTAAATGCTTCTAATTATCCACTCATACAAAGTGCTTTAAAAGCAAAAGGTATTCAAATTAAGAAATTAACGTATTGAACGTTATTTTCCTCATTTTATGCATCGATCATTAAAACGTCATCGAAGTAGTTATCATCCAAAATTAGACCTTCACCGACTGCCATAGCAATTTGCATTCGAGTGCTCCAGTAACACGAAGAGAAGAAATTCCGAAACGTTTTTGTACTTAGATACGTGTGTTGAGGTGTAATTTCATAAGAAATTGACTGAAAATTGGACTGAGTAATGTAGTTTATGTTGGTTTCGGCCTAGACTATGGTAGGATAACGTAGTGCGGCGGACGGCATGCTTCTGATATCTATGCTAAGTTATATTCGAGCGTCGGAAGCGAGCGGCCGTGCACTGGATCAGGTGATGTTCCCAGGGTCCCACATGTGCCGGTGGCAGCGGACACCAGCCTGGACTCAAATACCCCGCAGTGTGGATCTAACTAGTTTGAGCTGGAATCGATGGAAAAAGTTTAAAAAATATAATTGCGCAATAGCTGACCAGCACAGGCCCGCTCGCATCGACTCGTCCAAAAATGTAGTGATAAACATTAACGACGATGAAGTGACTATTAGTAAGTAGTTCTAAAACGTGTATCTAATTTGTAAATTTATTTATTTTCCATAGAGAAAGTCGTATTTTGTTAACGTTTTAGTTGATGTTTTTTATTCTCTCGTCCCCTATAGTTCCAACCGAATGTAGATGTGTAGGATCATACGCTTGTACTTTTAGTGAGCCAATATTATTTGTATTATATTTTTAAGTCCGTTCGGCAACAATATGTGCTCTGTATGCAGTTTTGTATAGTGTGTAATGGATGCATTTGCAAATATTGTGATTGAATGGATTTTACACGATTACATTCTCTTTAGTGATGTCCCTCGCAATCTGATTATGTGCGTAGATTTTGTAGCAAGAGTATCTTGAGCTGTAGTCAGCGAACATTCTTTGTAGCTCGCTTTCCGTGGGGAATGTTTAAGGAGGGACTGATTCATGAATATGCATAACGAGCGTCCCACTTTCAGTTTTAGTTTACAATCTGCGCCCATTGAAATTTTCTCTTGAAATCCACACCACTATTAAGTCGACTCAACTTGTTTCCCGTTAGGTGACATCTCTACTATCGAAAGTATTTTAATTACTGATGTTCGCTGACTAAGTGTTCCGAGAGTTTTTTTGTGAATATATGCAGCAAGCTTTATGAATGTATCTACGTATGGTATACGTATGATATTTTGAATTATTTATATGTATGTATAATATTTTAGGTATCACATGAAAGCGACAGGGAATATGTACAAAACGAAGCATTTACTCATCTTATAAACATTTTTATTAAATATAAAATAATTACGATCGTACTCGATTCCTTGTCGTTTTCGTTTAAGTCAATAAATTATTCGATTCTCGGATTCGTTATACTTGACTCGTTATTGTAAATGAATACCAATCGATGTTAGTGTAGAAGCAGTATTTCGGTATTGTAAAAATGGTTCTCCGTTGCAGTATCTAGTTATTGTAGTTTTTATATTGAATAGAGATTGTAAGAAACTTCAGCAGATACAGATTGGTTTTATTTTCTCCTATACGTAATGTTACAATACAGGCAAGCTATGTTAGGCGCCATGTTTTCAAACTCAATTTGCCGCGCAAAATAAAACGACGACAGCGACTTTTTAATAGTATCAGATAACAGTCACATTCAGCCTTATGTAATAAAATATAAATAAATGTTATATATTAGTCTGCTATATTATGCGGGAATCCGTGAGTTTGCATAACAATGTGCCGCTGATGGTGTAAAATACGTGTGTTGCCATGTGCCATAATATACTGCCCATTGGGTTAGCCTACCGATTCAATAAACATGTTAATTTTCACGCAGTTACTATACTCAAGTACATATATGTCAATATTGTTAAGAAATAAGGATATAAGCCATTCATGGGCAATGGACAATAATAAAATTATTGTATATAAAACTATTAAAATTATCTTTGATTTCTTTTTCATACTGGTATATACCCTTGTTTCTAAAATTATATATAAGAATGTCAAGAGGAGTCAAACAGTATTACTTACTTAATTAATTTCGATACCTTTTTACAATAATAACGTACTTTTTAAATGTTCGAGTTTGCTTAGTGCATTTATACATGTACAATTATAAAAAACGTTCTGAATATTTTAAAAGTTTTTGAATAAAATAATCTTTAGATGTTTTTTCTAAAGTAGTATTTAAAAAAGGAATTACCTACTTTACCTACTTAGTTCTACAAAAAGAAAGATTGAGCGAAACTTTTAGACAATAACTTTCTACAGTCTCTTATACCGACAAATAAATAAAAATGATTCTATAATCTTTGAGTTTTCTTTATGACCCACGAAACTACGAAACTTAAAGAAGAAGAAAGAAAAATGGTTTATTTGGAACTTCGCACAGGTAAACACTTAACCCTTAAATAAAAAACTTATACTTACAGAAAGAAAAATACTTACGTATGAAACTATACACAACATTTAGAATGCACACTGACAACAACTTGTAAAAAAAAACCTATCTACTTCTTAAGTAAGTACCAAACACAGACCAATATAAATTATATCTGTACCAAATATATCAGCAAACAAAAACGTGCACAGTGGGATGATAAATCCATCACCTTAACTTGCGACGTGCTGCAGGTTCGATCCCCGCACGACACAAAAAACTGTGTAATCTTTTTAGATTAACTATAGAGTACCTACCTACATTAAATATAAACCCTGTAATATTTAATACTCTTCAATAATCTCTACATAAATGAGGGGGCTAAACAAAAAAAATCCCCTGATGTGAATGAAACCGCCGTACCAGTATATACCGGATACCAGTAGTATAGAATATAGGACAAATGGGTAAGTAGAATAAAGCACAAGTGGGTAAAAATATTATTGTGGTTCAAGTAGGCATTCAGGCACTTTCATCAAAATTAAGTAAACATAAAATTGTAGTAAGCAATAAAGTGACTAAGAAATGGATAAATTTATTTTATTTGAATAACAATCACTTATGTCCAATTCTAACGTTTGTGGCAATAAATTAAAAAAAATGCTTATTACATCAAATACTACGCAAATATTTCTTAAACTTTCTTTAAAAATACATGTTATGATATACTTGTTCGAAATAAAATGCAAAAAGATTCTCTCCGGCGGGGAATCGAACCCCGGTCTCCCGCGTGACAGGCGGGGATACTGACCACTATACTACCGAAGACTTATTGAGAGATGTTGAAATTATAGTACAAGTTCATCAACTACAAAACTTCATGAATCAATCCTTCGCCTCTATGTGCCACTCCAAATTACCTATGTTACCCTTCAATATTTTTGGGCCGACATCACCAGGCAATCCATAAGAGCCTTGTTATCCTGGTTCTCCGATAATAGCTATTCTTCTGTGGGCTACCAACTGCTGCAATCTATCTCAAGTCTTGCGAGGCGGAAGGCCAGGTGCACTCGCGATCCCCGTATAATTATGTACTCCTGGAATATGTTGTAACCTTCTTCCTGTGTCCAACTCGTTGAAACGCCAATCTTCGTTGAATGAATAATAAATTCTTGAAACTGAACTGAAACAGCAGTTCTTAACTTATTCTGGCAAGATTACCTACAAAAATGATTAGCATCATCATGACAAGAAATGAAATAATATTTTGAATATAGTCACAATTTAATTTTAGGTGGTTACTTCCATGTTTTCTTCAAGCATAAACATACCTTCTGATTTATTAAAAAAAACTGTTTATATGGCATACAATTGCAATGTACTGATTCAATGTTATTGATAGTAAAAATCAAAATCACTTCGTACCCACATTACCCTGCTCTTTTAAAAGGAATAAAATGACTAAATTTAATCATTTTAGTTCTTGAGTTGGAACAACATTGATGACATCATGGAATAACGCAACAGAAAATAAAATTATTTTTCTATTCGCAACTTTATAAAGAATAAAAGATTTTATTCTAATGAATTGAATGAATCTCTGATCGAGTAAATTGAAACATCAATGGAACGCGCCTGCCATTGATTGCATTTGTTTTATAAAGTTGGCTAACCTATGGCATGACATTTCAGCGTCCAATGAAAACGGGCGAGAAAGAGTGAGAGATATTGCTAACTTTAGTGAAAACGATAGAGAAAGATAGTAACAGACTAACAGTCTTCATTCGGACGGCGACTCGAGAAATTCTGCTGCTACATGTGTTTAGTTTGCCTAGATAGGAATAAAGTTTAGTTTTGCGTGTCAAAGAGTTGTGTTATAATTGTTTATTATATCGAATCACATTTGACTCGGCGTAGCGCATGAACGTCACTAGCTGACTGATATCGAATGAAGGCCGCTCGATGTTTCATTCGATCGCCATCTTGTTATAGTATTTCAAACTCGTGATACTTTGATTCGATACACAGCTTTATAAAATCGTTTTCGATTCAATAACCTTCTGATTTTCGGCGGCAAATTGACTACCTATCAAGACGTATCGATACAAAATGAAGAAATGTTCGTCGGTTGTGTGGAGATTCTTTGACCGATTAAATGATAACCAAAGATGTGTTGCAGTGGTGTGTAAATTATGTGAAACGCAATATAAATACTATGGAAATACGACAAATCTTAGGTCTCATTTGATAAATAAACATCCAATAAACTGGGAGCTGTCACAAAATGGAACATTGGATGGTAATCATTTCAGAATTGAAGACGACGATTCGAAACAATCTACACCTAAACGAAAGAAGTTTACTCCGAGGGGTCCCAAAGATAAAAACGTACGTTATTCAGTATCAGTTAATCAGGAAGAATCATCAGGATCAGGCGCTATGCCTAAAATCGAAATACAACGGGTACCTACATAATAATTGTTATTAGTTATGTATTAGTCTTATCAGTTACCAAAACAGAGCTCGCTATTGACTTCAATTCCACAAATATATCGATTAGCGACTTGCCTTGTTGATTCCTTTTCAATTCACTACGTTATCGAGACGAAAAATCGATAACCTCTGAATATCAATGACGTAACTTTTAATCGATTAATGTTTGTATTAGTTTGTAATTGCATTGTTGTTGTACGTATTTTATATTCGTTACTCGTTAGAATTCTGAATGAGCTTAATTACCTATAGTAATTTCTGTGATTTGGGTTTCTTTTACTATAGTTTGCGTACAGTGAAAGTATAATAAGTGCATATTAGGGTTTGATCGCAATAAATTCGGATTCAACGCTACTTGAGGTTATGATAATGACGCTTACATTCGTGTTAATTTAATTTTACAATAATTGTTGTTATTGGCAACGCTGGTCTGAAAAGTTGTGAACTACTTTTAGCCAATAGAGAAACACCACATTTGGTTTTATTAAACAAACAACTGACCATTGAGATATTATCATAATGACGTTTGAAGTGGTAATGATCGAAATACTTATGTTTTATTGCTGTTATTTCATTGTTTATATGTTGAACATCTAGGGACCCTAGAGTTATACTATATATACTATTACATAAAGACCATAATGCAATCATTTAAAGTTAAAAGATGCCATTAATAATAAACAATCTCACAAGTATTTTATCATTTTAGTTACTTACAACTTGTGTAGCATTATTGTTGCATATACCATTAATATTATATATATTTAAAACTTATTTAAACTTGCAACGTGATATACCTTGTCTCACAAATACTTAAATTTCAGGTTGATGTCTTAGAAAACACAGATTCCGACATTGACAGAGAAGACAGGGATGATTCTACTATAAACCTGGTCCGCCAGATGCATGCAGGCGGTAATACGGATGAAGAGTGGCTTGAAGACGACCCATACCAAATCACACACATAGAAACATACGAACCTAAACGCAAGAAGATGAAGTACAGGAAGATAAAGAGAGAAGTGGCCTCTCCTACAGGTTTACCCGGCTTCTATGTCGCACCCAAAGAAAAGAAAACTGTTTATGAAGACACGCAGAAACGTGATGAATACTCTGTATTCGGAGAATATGTGGCCAACAAGTTAAGAAAGTTTAAAACTCCAAGAACGAGGGGGAACTTGCAACAATTGATCACAACTATATTATGGCAGGCTGAATATGGATTATACGATAATGCTGATGCCGTTAAAAGAGTTCTCATGTATTCCATACAGGCTCATGAAACGGAGCCGACTGTGCCTGCAGAATTTGAGGCACAGATACAAACAGTTCAAGCTGAAGAAATAATAGAGCAAAGACAGGACCCTGTCCAAAGTAATGAAGAAGAAATAGCGGAACTGACTTAAATAATGCTTATTTTCATAAAATGAATTTGTAAATTTTCAAATTATTGTTATTATAGATTTAAATTTGTTGTCTTGCTTTTCTTTACCCTGGCTACATTGTATGACAACAATCACAGAACATTATTCTTATTGATTTAAAACGCATTCTTGCGTCACAATAACTTGTAAATTAAATACAAATAGAAAGAAGGAAAAATTGGAACCTCTGGTTATTATTTTTCTAATACTTAAATAAAATAGATCCCCTTACCCAATTAAACATAAATTATTAGTTATGTATGTTCAACTAGAAACATACTTTGACTGGCCTAGTGGTTAGTGACCCAGCTAAGCCAGAGGTCGTGGGTTTGATTTCCACCCAGGACAAATCTTTGTGTGATGAGCATGATCGTTTGTTCTGTGTCTGTGTTATTTATCTATAATATGTCTGGTTGCCATAGTACAGGCTCTGCATAGTTTCGGTAATAGTAATTTTATTTTCTCAAGTACCTAATCATCGAACAGAGCCTTGACAGGAAAATACATCAGGCCTTTGCCTAGCAGTGGGTCAGTATCGACTGATAATTAGAATTAATTATAATATTTTATAAACTTTTTATTAATAAAAAATAATAATATTCCTGACAGGAAATCCGTCTCTATCTCAAAGTAGTAAGGTTCATTTTCGCATATCGTCTACAGGTATATTCGAGTGATGTAGTGTCTATTCTAAGTATGATTGCAGGTTCGATCCCTGCATGGCCAAAATATTTATTCGGTCATACCATAGATACCTACCATAGTACAATGAACATGAGAATAAATAGGAATATTAACATTACACAGACATGGCCAAGTGATACAAGATTCTAAAAAGATACCGAAAACGAACGACTTATTCGCTTATCCAAATCGCGCATATTTCCATGCGTACCGTAGAGTCGTATGACTTTGACCCAATATTCAGCAATATTTTCATTTTCACCTTACAGTTGAAAGGGGTTTGTCTATATTTTTATTTTATTGAATTAGTTGCATTGTTGGGGATATAAGGAAACTATACACATAAATATTTGGTAGCCATTTAAAAGATTTAGTATATTTTTTTTTTGTCAAACTTTGGGCCAAAGTTTCTCTAGGGCTTGCGTGACTTTGGCCCGCTCATTTTCTTGTTCTGAAATCGCAAGGTTGTTGATGTTGGGACAAACTAAACTCCAAAAAATATATCTACTGATGAAAAAATTCAAAACCACATCAAATAGAGTAACTTTTTTTTAATATTAGTTAAATATTTTTATACTTAATGTTAACAAATGCGTTTTATTTTACTCCGTTCTCAACAATCTTTTAATAAAAAATTCTAAATGGGAATGCAAAGTAAAAAACTGCTTCATAAAGCACATACATGGTAATGTTAACGTTTATTGTTTCAATATCTCATAATTATTTTTAAGTCAATGTCCGTAAGAGGGAAACCAAACTCAGACAAAGCCATAATGTGGCCAACGAATGATTTTTCTTCCTCTACTGTAAATACAGTTGGACCACCAGGTTTACCAGGATGCTTATTTTTTAGTTTATTTTTTTATTGTGCTTCGTGGAATATTATATTGTTTTTCAGCTTCACGCTATGTTAATTGTTTTGACCTAGTCATGCTTAAACATTCTTGCAATTTTTCTTCGGAGTAATCAACGTAGCGGCGACTTCCTGGCAGCCTTTTATATCTTGAAAGCATAGTAGATAAATATTTTGATTGTGGTTCTCCTGTAACGATGAAAAGAATACAAAAATCATAAAAAAACAATATAATATATACCCATGGGTTACTTTGGCCCATGGGCCAAAGTGAAACAAAAATTTATTAAAATTCTGACAGAATCACTTTTTCGCAATATCACAAAAATAGTTCAATTTCTTGATAAAAAAATACGATGCCTAGAGTCACTGACGTAAGTACCATACTTTTAATCAAATATTTAGAAGGAAACTCACCTTAATTTTATGTTATAGACGAAAGCTTGCACTACAAAATTTTGCTACATAAACAAACTTTTCGAAAACAGCTAGACCAACCAATCAGAGAAAAGACCACAAGCTCGAAACACTGTTTTACCGACTATATGTGCTGCCATCTATTGATTTTTACGCGTATTTTTTTTTTAACAGGCTGTAGGAGAGGTGTGGCGCGTATTTCAAACTTTTACCAATTTAGGGTCAAAGTCATCCCCTAGGGCTAAAGTCATACGACTTTACCGGTACGTAATTACAACAAGCCTAGTTATTTACGTTTAAACAAAACATGGATTATAACGAGCATAAAAAGGTCCATCAACTAAATACGTGCCCAAACCTACGCATTTTAAATCACGTGAAAATTCGAAGACACAGTTCCCGCGCTATTTCTGTTCTAGCAGGGTCATTGAACTGATAATGATGTTTTTTTTTCTGGAAGAGGGCTTAATTTTAATTACAATGCCCAACAAAATACATTTTTGAAGGAGTCTTCTTTTCGAGTGCGAGCTATACTTATTACCATTTTTTAAAGAGTAACCTATAGAGTTTCTTGCCGGTTCTTCTCCATGGGAAGGACACTTTGGAACCGTGCACCTGGAATCATCAGATTCGAGTATAACGTTTCTTGACCGCTTTCTTGAGGTTTGAAATAAAAACTTTGTTTTTTTTTTAAGTGAATGTCAGAAGTACTGCCATACTTGAGCTTGTGAATAAGGGTTAAAGGGCGGCATCGTGAGTGCCGTACATCAGGCCATCCAATGGCCATGGTTTGGCCCTAGAAAGAGCCGTCAGTTAGGGGTTGGGTCGGATAAGTGTCTTTGAATTGTACTTTTGGTATCTGAGACGTTGAGTTATTGGGTACTGCCAACTATAACAAGAAATTAGGTACCTATTCTATGCCTGGTAGCATGGGTAGGTACATATACTTAAAGCCTAGTCTTTTTACTCAGGTTGGTAGGTTTGTACTGATTATGTTCATGTGGTCAACTTCGTTAAAAAGTAGAACATACCTAGGTACCTACGTAGCTTTCTTCCTTGAAGTGTGTAAAAATGGTTCACTTTTCAGTAGGTAGTGAAACAAATTTCTTAGAATACCTACTGAAAAAACCTAAGTTAACAAAACGATCGAAAGCAAATACATTCTAGGTGTTCGTGTATTCACACATGTAAGTACCTACATAAGTGTGTAACTCATTATCGCTGTTTCTGCTCTCATCCCAATTACATCTTCCATACTTCTGTACCTGACGTCATCTGACATGTAACATACTTTCGGGCCATATCGTCTTCACAATCCATCCATCGTTTCACACATCTATGTAACTCAATCTCATAAAATCTCAGCTAATTCAGTTTAAATGCAAAATGATACTAAAAGATTACGCTATCGTTTATTCAATATTCTGGCAGTAACATTACACTGCATAACCCATAAAGGAACGAGCAGAAACGTAGGTCAACTGCGGCGCGGGCCACTAATTACCGATAAAGATCTTCTAAATTGGTCACTCCATAGTTCATGGTCTTAATGACTAGAGGACTAGACCTCTTGTAAATTGGATAGAGTGCGAATGACGTTCACCACAGATAATAAATAGATGGTGTGAAGTATTTGGGTCGGCTGTTCAACTCGCAACCAGGATGCAACTTAATTGTGCAGATAACTGCTAAATAGATGGAATGGTAAGGTAATTTAGAAATTAGTTTATTTGTCGGTAAACAATACTCATTGGAGTCGTTGGATACAATATCTCTACTTAAGTACTTCTATTCATACTAAAGAATTTGTTTGATTGAATACGCTAATATCAGGAACAACTGGTCCGATCGAAAAAATATTTCTGCATATAGCCCATTTCTTGAGAAAGGCTCTAAGCTACTTTTTGCCACTATAATATATAACTATAAACCTACTCCACGCGGGCGGAGACGGAGTTATCCCATCATTTCTCTGTTAGGTCAGACCGGCTTTTATCTTTTTAACAACCCCCGAAGCAAAAAGGGGTAGGTAAGTAGGTAGTCCGTCTATGAACCTGACGCGCGCATCGTAACTCATAAACGAATTAATTGATTTGAATTCGTTTTTTTAAAGCTGATGTTATCAATAGGTACATATATTAAAATTTTACAATGCAGCGGTTTGGAAATAGATATTTCCTAAAATTTTGCAAAAAGGTCGGGTTTCTTACATATTATTATGATCAGAAGACCCTATTAATAGGCTTTATTGATTAGTTAAAAGAAAACGCCAAGGTATTTTTATCTGCAGATAAAATTAAATGAAGTTAATGTAAGAGAGAAGTGAGTTACGGGTACCTAATTAACAAATAAAATAGGTATATCATTTTTATAAATACTTACATATTATAACTCACTGAAAGAGACGTGAGAAGCAGAAATATCTAGGTTTTATAAAAACCTGATTGAAAATCAATCATCATCACCATCATCATAACAAATTTCAGCAAGCAAATCTGCATACACCCTAGAAAAGAGACTAGTAAATAAAGTTGGGTGGTAGGTTGCCATTAAATTTTTTAAAGATAAGGTTAAAGAAATGTTAAGCAATAACACTTCTTTCTGCTTACCTCCTGCGGTCAGAAAAAGATTCGTTTCAAAAATAACAACAACAAATCATTCACTAATAGAACTTGTTGCATTAAGCTTAAGGTTTATTTTGAACTGTACTTTGCATAACAAATTTGGAAAACACACGCGCATGCGCTGTTTGACGTACGATCGTGCATCCTCCTCAGATACATGATGTTCTCGCTCGCACACGTCAATTCGCCGTTCTGCCAACATGGCCACGATAAGCCGTACTTCGACAAAATTATTGAAAAAATTACAATTCTCACCTGTTTTTACGCGTAATTTCAGTAATGTGAAAAGTAATAATTCATTGTCTAAGATAATTACAACCTGTGTATGTGTCGTCGGCGGTGGCGTGGCGTTTTATGCTGTAAATAAATATGGGAGGAAGAATACAGTGTACGCTCTCAAGGCGAAGGTTAGTCATATTTTGCTTAAAAAATCGGTCTAATATGCACTAATCCATTCACTTAAACGTCTAAGGATAGGTGTTCTTTAGTATTTTAAAGATTTCAACTTGAACAAGGTTAGTTTATGTCATATTTTTTAATAAAATGCGCAATCGCGAGAGCTTGTTTATAAATAGCACCTACATTTTGACAGTTGTGCTTACGTTCCGAATTACGTATTATTATTGCGAATGCGAACATATTATAACTGGTTATTATCCATACAAGTAAATTATCACAAAAATATTTAAATAATATCGTATAATAAAATCAAAAACAGGTAAAATACAAAGTGTTTTGTGTCTATTCATGTTCATAAATATAGGAAACTGGTGTTTACCTAAAGTAGGTAGGTAGGCGATTAAATTAAGCTGTACCTTTTTAAATAATTATAAGTAATGATCTTTATTAAATTAATATTGCAAAAGGGTTGTTTGTATAGGTTTGAAATTAGGAGGACGCTACTCTTCGAAACTGGTGATTTTAGGATTAATGTTTATACTTTTTTATTGTTTAGTGTTGTTCTCCTACGTGATTTAAATATTTGTGTGGCACTTAACTGGTTTCAAATCGCGTATTATGTTATGTATAATGCGACTATTAATAATAGAGAAAATGCTTATTGTTCCCCGTTTCTGAATGGTATCCTAAATTCTGTCGTGCAGTCTAAGGCCCACCATACACGGACGTCAAAAAACAGTATAGTAGATTCGAGCCTACGAAGTATGTAGGTACGAATGTTGACCAAAACTTAAACAGGCGTGAGGCGCCCGGCCCTGACGTTTAGTGAAGAGTGCGAGTAGAGGGTTAACCGCCTGTGAGCAGTCGAAAGCTCGAGCAGTCCCTTTATTTTGATCACTGGCTACTTTTTCGAGCACTTCGTGTACAGGGGGCCTACGCTTAAGTGTCAAGTAATGCGGTTGATCAAAATACTAAATGCCAATTTTTTAAACAGTGGTTAGGTTTACCACCACTGAAAATATGAGATCTGAGGTTTACGCTACTTTATACATTAAAATAATATTATTTTTGAATGGGTTTAATATTTAGATTTAGTTTCCGACGCGCGACGTTTTGACGGCTGTGCAGGAGTTGTAGGTGTCATAGTCACGGGTAGACACACAATTTGCCACTGACCACTACAGCAACTAAGTTATTTTTTAAACAGGCGTCCAATAATTCTATGTCGCTTATCCGACAATTCTACGACATAATTATCTATGATAAATAATTAAAAATTCCCAAGTTTCGATACTAATGGAATCGATTAATTTCGGGCATGAGAACGGTAGTCGAGTGAGAGTTATTTTTTAGTTTAACACGTGTATAACGAGTTAATGAGTTCCTGGGGTGGCGAATGGTTAATAAGACAGGAGAATAATTGCCGCCATCACTTAAGGGTTTCAAGTACTTTTTTGAATTTTCAAATGGAGTGTTGAATGTGTTAATAGTGTTGTGTTTAGAATTTATCGAGTATTTTTTGTTCGGTTTCGAAAGCATGGACTAGAGCTGTCGTACATGTGTAATTTAACGATTGTTTGGCCTTTAATTGTTTGTTTACTTGTAGGAGTGGATTATGGGAATAACAAAGAACTCTATAGGGTATACTACGCTGAAATAAACGCCATAGCCCGTTTTTTGCTGCTTTTAGTTATGTTTAGTTAGCAAGCCAAATCTATTGACTATTTCTTCTGCTGTGTCATAAAAAATGCTCGGTTTACTAATATATCATAGATAAAATATATTTCTGTGAAATATAATTATAGTTAAAAATAATATTCCTACTTCAAGAAACAAACGCATGACCTTAAATGAAAATATGGGCAATGCAGGGAAAATCGAGGCATTAACCCTGCAGTTCGAGATTAAAATCTAATAAAATTCTCGTGTTGCGATCTGTGTAACCAAACTCCTCCGAAACGGCTGCACCGATTTGTATGAATAACGGGTTGGTCTGAGACGCGGGAATCATCTATTTTTCACGCCTCTAAGTTATAGGGGTGACCCTCTCCAGATTTTTTAATACATATATCAGTACAACTTTTGCCGGGTCAGCTAGTAATATTATAATAATACCTTCACGCTTCAAGACAAAATCATTAGTTTATTATGTATTTTTATTGTACAGGTTTGTGATCATTCATATTTATATAAAAAAAAAACTACTTTTAAGATTTTTTTGAAGTTTATGAAGTACCTAATTGATAATACAGTAATCTTCATAACCAGACGAGTATAGCGACTCCCTTTCTGCCCACCTTTTTAGAAAATTATTGTTTTTATAGGTGTACTACCTACTCATATAAGTAAGTATATACCTAGTGAAGGAAATTGCATTAGAATTTCTCGAAGTTTATATTTCTGTACTTGAGTACACTCCCTCGTTCACTCAGAAACGTAATTCTGATAAATACATACTTTACGAGTCTATATGGGTGTCATGTAGTGTCACCAGGCGTCTAGGATATCACAGGACATCTCACGTTGTAGATTTTTTAAACGTCTACCGTCTGCTATGTTGACCCTCCTGAATCAAGGTGGTTTTAGAACCAATTCAATACATACACGAAGAATATCCCAGGCTTAAAGTTTAACTTAACTGCCAGAGCTACCACCAGTGATCTCGGCTCTGGCTAAGGCAAGGCTCGAGGTGTTTTTAAGCCTGTGAAAGTATTCCTTCCGGTATTCCGGTCCTCCATGGCATATATTTGTCCAGACTTACAACAAACATTTGCAAGCAAGATGTTTTCTGAAGAAAAGTCTAACGCACCTTAACCTTATGTGATTTGTCACCCTATGGTCTGTTTTTTAATCCCGGAGACTAAATAGATAGGCTCAAATAAAAAAAAGAAAGAAGATTTAATTTGGGCACAGCACAAATGCCAAAATGACATAGATTACAATGAGATTACAATAACTTTTATGTCTGTTTTGAAATTTGCACTTGTCAATTTAGTCTCCGGGATTGAAAAACAAACTCTAAAAGCCGTCTGGCTTTTAAAACGTTCAAAATTGAAAATTAGCAACTGTTTCTAAAAACTATCCGGAATTTCTAGGTGAATATGGCTACTCTACATATGTGCGATGGCTACAAGCTTAAAACACACTAGCATTTCTTCCACAAATATAAACATACGTTAGTATTGTAATAAACAGTTAATAACAACAATATTGATATACATAGTCCACACTGTGCATGTCTTAATCCGGGAATATATTATGCTGATTCTCGGTTTAAGGTTAGTCCCGGTTTAAGATCTCGATAGCACGTCACATTCCTGATTTGATGGCAAATTTTATTCAGCATAAGGAAATATCTTATTATAACTTGTTTATCGTATACAATAAATGGTAAAGAGATTGTTTTCACAAATAAACTGCCTGGTTTTGATATGTTAGTTTGGTATTAGAATCTTGAGGGTGTGCAGAAGTCGGCAGCAGATTTATGTTTTCATGTATATCGAACATATTAAAGGATGTCATGAAATATATATATATCTACTTATTTAAAAGATAGTTTAAACTTTTTTTTTGTAAAATATAAGTACTAACTTTACTCTCGAAGATTATGTCAAATCTGATTTCTCGTAGGTGTCGGCTCCGTCCGCGTGGTCGTGGGTTACGGCAAATTGTAGCCTATTGCCTTCCCCAATAAGTGAGTTATCTAAAAGTGAAAGAATTTTTTAAATTGGCCCAGTAGTTCCTGAAATTAGCGCGATCAAACAAACAAACAAACTCTTTAGCTTTACATATAATATAAGTATAGGTTTGAAAATTGGTCTAAAGATAGGCCTTTAAGGGGTTTGCTATTAAATCGATTCATTTACGTACTATTTCTCCTACAAGCTTTAGACATTTTTACAATTTCTAGACCAAACACGAAAACAATTTAAACGCTGAATTGATAGGCGCCTATCAAATTATTGTACAACAACAATTCACTTCAGCTATTTGTACATTGAAAACAACTTATTATACGACTTTGTTCTCAATACAGCCGATACAAACTGTCAGATATCAGTAGTATTTTTTTACATTCAGCACCTTTATTCCCCAGCAGTAGAGTTCATTTTGTTATTTGTTACTGTAGACGTGTGTTGGATATTGTACATCAATAAAACAAAAGAAACCCATAAAAATCGGGTTTAATTTCTGCCTTCAACTCGATACCCATTTAACAATGAATGACACAGTTTAATAAAGGCCATTTTAATCGGATCAATCGTTTTGATTCGTGTCATATGAACACGATGTTATCTTGATATCGGCTGGACTCGTTGACTTTTATATTATGTTCAATATAGCGTTGGTAATTGTAGGCTAATTAGTATGTTTATGCATCATTAGATCCTGCATCCAACTTCAATCTGGACAGCAATTTAAGAATGTTTTTTTTTTTGGTACCCTTTTTAACTTGTTGAGATGGATGGTACTGTCTGTAAATTATGATGAGATTATTTTTTTATTTCCCTACTAGAGAACGAAACAAATAATATTCCATATAAATCGTGTGACGTTCTTGCACGATTTGTATGGAATTATTGTACATTTGTACTTAGTAGAAAATCCGCCCGCTCCTTTGCAGAAGCAAGTCAAGTGCCGTCCTGTTAGTAGTTTTGGTCTAACTTTTACATTATTGGACATGAAAAATTCAAAGATTTTATATGAATTGGTCACAGATGAAATAGAAGTGCCCAATAGAAGGGGCTTAGTTCACATCTTAAGTTTGCTTAAGGTTCCGGTACTTTTATGCTGAAAAATAAAATACAATTTAGAAAGTTTTAATGACTTTAATACAAAAAACTGTTGTGTGAAAATCATAGCAATCTAATATGTCAACGCGTACGTTTAGTCTGCCTCACCAATCCTATTATTATCCTTCCGCAAGCGGCGTATTGCAATGCATCGAAAGTCCATACAATTAATCGATAAACGCTTTACAATATCGATTTAAGAGAAAGTGTGTTAATTAGCGACGTTGATGTATATCTTAAAGGGAGATTAATATTCTTGTGGACTGTGTGGTCTTATGAATATTATATGTTGTAGGTATTATCTTTTTATTGGTATTGTAAACGATAATCCTCTTATACATAAATGCATAGGTATTATTTTTGTTGCTGCTGAATATTCGAATGAAGTTCATCGATTTGATTGATATCTTGAACTACGTTGCATTTTGGAGGATTAACAAGTGTTATTTTATCAAATTCTTTTACGCATATAAGGGAGTGTTTTGAGAACTCTTCGAATCGTAGCTGGATCTTAAAAACAACCTATTACCTACCACAAATATGTGAGAATGACACCACAACTATATATTTTTGTAGTTTGAAATGTTCAAAAATAATAATTGAATAAAAATAATCTTTCAATTCAATTTTTTTGTTTCTGAACGACTTTTAATTAAAATAAGGTCAACACATAAAAAAATACCACTTACCTAAATAAGCGGCAAAACACATCGAAATAAAAAACACCATTAAAAATAAAATACGATTTGCAAGGTCGGAAAGTGTCATCCCATCACTAAAGGGGTAATAAGAGCCCTGGTTTAGCAAATCCTTTGGATCGTCGCCGGTCTTCGATATCCAGTCATACGAAGCAAGTAATATGACAGGCTTGGTTTAAATACATCGTTTATTTTATCTTATTGGTGCTTAATGACCGGCCGACGGCGCCGCACACACTTTCAAGACTCCAAAAGTTCCTTTTGGAGAATTCTGTAAGCCTCTTCAATATTTTCTTAACAGCCGAATTGCGTCATAAGCAAATTCTTGGAATGGATTGAGGTGTAATATTGTACGTTAAATGGTTTAAGATGCTCAATTTTCGATTGAACAACCTTCATTTGTTAATAAGAATATTGAAATATTGCTTGGTGATTTTAGCGGGACTTCACAAGAATAATGTTCGTCGATATTGTGTATTATCGTAACGTGGAGGGACACAAAAATATGAATAGTTTCCTCTTCATATGGAACAAGTCACTAATTTAAACATTTGTTAAATCTGTAGTAATTTTTATTAGGATATCTTTCATCATAATGCATTCCAGGAAAACTCTCCAAAAACGTCCAACATCCTAACATAATTTTCGCATTAGTTGGCAAACGGTACAGGAAAGTCTTCAAATAAATATCATTTGTCACTCATAAATAATTCAAGTAGAACGCCACTGCGGTGTCCTAACCTAGATCAAACTGATCACTTGCCTACAAATTGATTGAGCATAAACAATACTATGAATCAAAACCGGCGCCATTTTATGATTCATGGTCGAATAAGCCAGGTTCAACACAGGATTTCCTACTAAATAAAAAGTGAAGTCTGAAAATGGTAATTTCTGTATTGTTCTATTGTTTAAAGGTGATTTGTGAGCAATAGTAATGAGGTTATTTTCGATTTTGGCGTTTTGACCCAAAATCTACATGTAACCGATACGATTTGAATGGTTTATAAATCATGTCTGCATAGAAGTGCATCGTCCATTATGTTTAAATATAAAAACAACAATGTAGACCTTTTTTTACATTGGATGAATGAATGGACCCATAACAATAACTAGATTGAAATAAAATAATATCAAAGTTACTTTTTAAATTAAGTTGATTCAGAGGCAGTATACTGGCACCAGCGCGTACAAATTGTATTACAAATACTAACAGCATAAAAAATGCTATTGTAATTTCGATTGATTATATATTTGAAAATATATGCCAACCATCAACACTCGTGCTTCAAATTTGTATCTTTGAACCTGCCAAAACATCTGCCTAGCACCACGAATTTTTTTAATCATATTTTCATGACACTACAACAGTCACGTTCGCATTGAATTATTTGTCTTCCATCGCGGAACAAATGTCGTCATGGTACCATCATTGCCAATCTGCGGTCTAATTCCTTCGTTACAGTCTTAATCAACACTTAATATTACTAAGATGGTTGCCTACTTATAAAAAATGGCAGTGGGATTGTCCCATGGCCTTTGTCAACTATGTATGTATCATAGATGCGTCAATAAGTTCTTTGATTCTAATCACGTACTCCTTTAGATGTGAATTTATGGAAGGCCGAAAGTGAAATTTTAATTTGTATGAGTCAGCTTGGTGAAATAGGTTCCAACCGTGGGCGATAGTTTATTAACTTATCACCAGGCGGTAATACAATGTTTAAACCTAATAGATAACCGGCCTACGTAAATACTTGCTTTATGAGAGACCGTGATTGAGTATTAAATGAACAAGATCAGCCCCTGTATTATGACGTTTCAAACCGTGTTATTTTCAGTGATATGGATGAAGGATATCAATTATCCAGTTACCATATTAAAATTAAGATTCCGCATTATAATTTCCAGTTGCTATTTCAGAAATAATTCCTAGTAGAACGTGATGAAATTCACCTGTAGTCAAGTCCTACGACATCCTTGTTTATATTGGCGTCCCGGTTCAGACTTTAAGTTATGCCTTGAGCAAGTGAGCAGTGCTTATTATAGACCAAATTTTCAATTTTCTTGTAAAATTTCTATCTTTAATATTCATTAGCAAATAGATTATTTCAGTCGTAAATTATACTCTTTTCTAAGCACAAAACGTGGCAAATGCAGGTTGCATGGAAGCTTGAAACTTCAAAATATTTTTTGTTAAGTACTCAATTACTTACTCAAAAATATCTTCATCAAAAGCAATGATGCCCAAGGCTTTGTAAGTACATAGGTATTGTTCTCAGTAACGTAATTTCGTGCACCCTTCAATTACAAAGATTTAAATTTGATACCTTTTCAAGCTGTAATTTAGTACCACAAGTATATTTAAACTTGGGTTCAACAGCCGATGATTTGCAGTGTATAGGTACCTGGTACAATATACCGGAATGCCGCGTCTACAAAGAGGACTAGCGAAATTGTATACATGTAGTTTTTTTTCCTTCTATGAGAAAGTTGTACATCAACCATTTTGTTTTGTAGCAGACGAGACCCATGTTTCTCAGTCGACTACTTTTTTCTTGTCGAAGTAACACAATCCACTGTGTCGCACTAAACTGTCCAACGCGCCCTTACAAGCCCTTACCATTGGTTGTGTGATGTACTGGTCTATTGGCTGTGTTTTATTGATTTTGCCATTGAGATTGCTGTTCACCAGAGAAAGTATTTTTTGTTGCTTTGGATTTATATCTGAAGATCCTGTTACGCCTGTTAATGAAATATTTGCTCTGTCTTATTGTATTTTGCTTTTTTTCTTCAAATTTGTATGTAGTAAACAGTAGGAAATTATTACTAAACGTAACATTGAGTGAACTATACATATATTATAAACGCCTTTGTTTTAGCACCTTGTATCAAAATTGTAAACAAACAAATCCTCAAAAATTATCACGCGTCATATCTCACGAGTCCAATCAATTATTTAGAGAATGAACCAACAAATAGTAAGGGACACCGGTGCGCCCGTAACAAAACACTGAATGGCGCGCGATAATATCAAACTCACGATTAAAAGTAAATCAGTCGATGCTATTCAACGGTTTAACCCTAAATTGTAGCAACCCCCTATAAACGGGGCCGTATTATTGTCCAATGGCCATTAACTAAAGGGTGTTTCGGAGAATAGACCACCAACGATGCCATTGATCCAGATCCAAATATTGGTCAGTGTATCACATACATTTTTTTCTCAAAATTTTATGATAGCCCTCGTATGTTGATATAATGAGATAATTTGTTGTCAAATCCTTTTGTAACTTTGTTAGCTATGTAAAGAATGGAACGGAGGACAAAAATTTATAGTTAGATTCAAGTGACAAGGCAAGCTATGAGTTAAATGAATAACGAACTTGGCGCCTTAGAATTAAAGCTTTTACCAAAGTGATAGTTGTAATAATTTAGAAAATATAAATACATCAGTAAAATAAAGCGTGCCTGGATTTTTAAACGTTATTGAATGCGAAGTATTATTGAATTCCCCTCGTATACGTGAGTGAATCATGCAATTGACCCAACTCAAAACAATTGTTGTTGAGAAGCAAAAAAAACAAAAGATATTTTTATAACACTTACAAACAATTGCTACTTCATATCGTTGTACGGCTGCTATTCTATACACGTCATAAATATAAAAGCACCGGACAAGATCTACGAAACTTGATTCAGCTGATTTGATAACAGCTTCATTATGACTAATTAAAATAACTGTTAGACCAGTCATATCATCAACAAGTTTCTTAATATTTCTATCTGAATTCTTCCCGGAACTATTAAGCAAGTTTCAGACCTGTTACAATTTGGATCAAATGTTCAATAGTATGTTTGTACATTATACTGTTTTAACGAGATGTGTGGAAAGATCTTATGGTCAGACAGGAAAATGTACGATTGTATGTTGATGCCATTTAGCCATGTGTTCGACTATCTAACACATTGATTTCTTTACTTGTCAAGTTTCTAGACACCTGCGGGCTCTGATTAAGACATGTGTTGTCGTAACTAAACGCTACTTCTGAAAAAACACAACACTTTGAGACGTTTCCAGATGTCTACGGTGACAATGAAGTATATTTAATAAAAATATGTTTTCTTACCAAACTAAAGAACACCTGTTGATAGTCGGTAATAATATATTCTAACTGAATTATCCATTAGTTTAACGACATTACTTACTAACTCTGCATGAACCTATTCTAAAAATAAATACACACTCCTAATACGAGTATTTCAGCAATGTTTTTCTATATTACATGAATACTATTATTATATATATTAAGAACACAAACAACAATTAATTTTCTGTCAACAGTACCGGAAATCTTACCCTAATCTTTTCATTAATCTATCGTCTTATAAACAGCCCCTGTTCTCCCCTATTCACCATCAGTGACAGTGTCTCCACTAATTTAGCCTTCGTTTCGCAGACGATTAGAGGTCCGGTCTCCGACTGTAATTGATAGCTCCTCACGTCTGCCTTTGAGGGTCCCCTAACCAGTTGTAATGTCGTTAATTATTTGCTTATCTGTTGAGCATTGTTTTCTAGTTCATACTCTGCAGTACAGATGTCCAATTTTCTGTTTATTGTTTTTGTTTAATCGATTTGTTATGTAATTTAGAAAATTTTTGTTTTATTTTTTAAGGGTTAAGTTTAAATTCAAAATCTATTTATAATATTGTAACGAATGTTAAAACTGCAGTTCCTTTTTCCCAACTATGAATTTCCAAACGATATTTTACTAGGTACTTACACATAATAATAAAAAATATTAAAAAGCCGCGAAGACCAGATCTATCTAAGCCTTACGCTGCAGAATTCGAGATAAGTCTGGAAATAATTTCGTACCACAATCCTGAATGCCGGAAATAGCGCACAACATAAATCGCAAGGGGAAGCAATCCCCTAGAAATGTCGCTGACAAACAAACGTTCAAGTTAATCCCCTCCTTTTGGAATTTTTCAATCAACCACAAACATGTGACTTCATAATTCGTTTCACAGTGGGACCGCTTGAGAATCCTGACGATAACGATCTTAAAAACTAAAATTGAACTCTAGTAGTATATAACTTAGGTTGGTATTTGAGTGGATTGTTGATGGAAGGTGGAAAAAAAGTGAAATGGCGCGTACAATAGGTTATGGTGGTCATTGAAACAAATCTGTTAGGGGCGTTGTAGAGGGTAAACAGATCCTTAACAAGCTTAGAGTTAAGAAGGAAGGATAAGACTATTTGTGAGTTTAGGTTGGTTGTTAATAGATTTGAAAACATAAACGTTTATATGACATTTATTTCTACTAAACATTTCTAATGATCTCATCAGGAAATTACTCGTAAATTATAATTAATTAGATTAACTATATCTCAAATAAGACTAAAATTAAACAGCGGAAACATCACAATCATAACCGTCCAGTTAATTTGGGAATAAAGATTTAAGTTTTTATCTGTAATTTCTTCATGAGGAAAGATATTCCATTTGTAGATAAGGATACTGGTGAAAATAGAGTTCTTATTATCTGTTATTTCTTCATCAGGAACCAAACTCTGAACCAGTAAATACCGATGATATCCGGAAATACTACTAGTTTTAAAGCTGTCTGTACAATATATCTTCTAAAGATAAAGAAGAATTATGAAACGAGACTAATTATAACTTTTCCATAGAAGCTTGCCTTAATCTTAAGTATAATAAATTAATTGCCAACCAAATCTTAATCAATACTTCCTGCGTATTAAAAATAGATATTTACATAAACGATGCGTGTAAACTTTACGTCTCCATTCTCAAACAGGTGTTTAGTTTGAAATTCTTTACGAATCGAAATTAAGTTGTTTGTTTTATTAAGAAACAGATTCGCTCTTCCGTATTCTGTAGCATCCGATATTAAGCACGTTTTCGTGTTTGTTGAAATGTGCATCAATTTTGAATCTTACAAAAGTATTCGACATTGTCAACAAAAAGCTATTAAATAATGAAGTAAAGGAATCTAAATTATCTTAAATATAAATAGGTTGGTTCAGTTTGAATTTTCTCACATTCATATGCACCGTCAGATCAGTTCATACATCGATAGTTCAAATTACGAACCCATTGACCTGTGCCCGAGCAGCCACACGCATTGTTCACAGATAAAAATCTTGTTCGTCAATCACTACCACCACCTACCCTAATAAAAGGACCAAAATAAATACACAAATATGTACTGTATTCTTAGTAGAGTAAAGAATATAACTGTGTGAATGCTTAGGTTAATTTATGGCTATTAATGGAAAAATAGACCATCAAGTGACGAAGTGTTTAGAGGTTTTACATAATTTCTGGATTGTAAAACGTCGTTGTCGTTTGTTAGCTAAACAAATAGTAATTTTGTAAGATTACATATTGAAATAATCACGAATCATTGACTCAAAGCAGCATATTAAACTATTTTATTATTTAATTTAGCAATGACCAAGAAACTACGTAACAAGTCTATGCATCGATTAATTCGCAAAAACAGCGCGTATCGATGGACCTCAAAGTCACGTCATCGCAACATTGTAAGCTTCACATACATGAAATGCATACAAATAAAGCAAGGACAAGAAGCGTTAACGAATGGTCAAAACAAATCATCTACCGATTCGGTTTGTAAACCGGAAAGATTGGCTCCATTACCGATATACCACGAAACCCGTTCGATGCCAAAACGAAGTAAGCCCAAACATAAATCGTATGAGAAGATAGGAGAGGAAAAATTTAAGGATGATTAGCCGCAAAATAAAGTTTGTTGAGACATAAAAGGCTGATTTATATAGAGCGTGCCGACTGAGACGATGTGACTAATAAATCTCAATCAAGATTACAGATACGATATGATTGGTCGGTCGTCTGTCGGCGGGAGATGCCGATGATAGCTTACATAACTAGATTTGCGGTGGTAATGAACCTGTCCTTTTATTTTAGAATTAACCCTTTGAAGAAGATTTGAAACTCTTTTGTAATGCCTCGTCTACATCAATGCTTGGTTGCACAACTTATAGGTTCGTTACAAAAATAGAAGTCAGTGGATGAAAATAAAAGTAGATGTTGGTCGTCTTGTAATGGTTATCAGGGCTGAGTCAAGGATCCTTCTTAACGTTTCATCCATATTAATATTTGTTTAATTAATTACTGTGTACCTATTTCCAAGTATATGTAGTAAGTATCAGTTCAATATTGTCGTTGATTGTGTATAGTTGTATGCATGGTAGCAACTTGCATAAACTTAATTACAGAAGTCATGAATACTAGTAGAAGTATCTATCTCTTTCACGTAAGTTTACGTGAAGGAGATGCAAATTCAATAGAAATAAATCAAACGTAATTATTTAAAAATTTCTGAATGTTTATATCTGCGGCCATCTTTGGTCGTTATGAGGAGTAATTAAATTGATAAATCTGTCAGATACTTGTTATCTCATTAATTGTCAATGGAGACAAATTGGTAATTGTGGCGTTCGTAGGTGACGAACTATTCATCATTATGACAAGCGACATAAAGTTGATAAAACAGCGCCAAGCATTGGATTTACGAAACTTATAGACGGATATGTGAACGACATCCTAAACTTTCTTAATCCGCCGATATTGAGTATTATAGCTCCTTAAAGATAAGATTTTTGGATGCTTACATATTAAAAAAATATATATATTGCTCAGGACGGGATCAGGGTGTTTGTTGATTTTGCTATAGGTACATAACTTTTAAAACAGTTAACAATACGCTGAAATTCAAATTTTGATCACTGAATCTGATCTTAAATGTCTGGCTGTCTGGAATGAATAGATACAAACTCGTGTCGTATTGTAGACGGACCTTAAGTATTAAGGGCATATCCTATCACACGGCTGCAATCTCGGTTGCTAGTCGGCCTCTCTGATCTAGATCGTTTTTTTGAAGCACGATCCCTTTATGTGGCCATATTGGCTTGGATTTGTTCGATTGTATGAAATCATGTCTCTTTTTGTACAGATTACGAAATCTATCCGTATTATGTCTAATATATCAAGTTGATCCGTAAATGCTTAGTGATGACTAGTTTAAAACATTTTGTTGTAATACCTCAAATCTTATGCTCTGCTCAAAACAAAACTGATCTACCTTCACAAGAAAACTAAACTCATTCGACTAAAACCTAAGTTTTATAAACCTTATCGTTACAAAACGAATATGTATGGAAAAAAAATCATTGTATTATTCCACTTTATAAGGCAATAAATTTTGAGGTTCTTTGTTATGTAACTTAGGCGTAGCTGTCCTTCTTAACAGATCATCTAAATTTCGACATAATCACTCTATCAATCCCCCTTATTTTAGAGAACCTGATTACTAGAATCCGTCCAATGAACATTGCGAACCCTAAGAGATTATCCGTGAAACAACGCCCATCATTGTCTGCTGTTAATGTTTCACGCTAAAATACCTGATATAATCGTGATTCAATTTGCATACTGTTAGTTCTATCCCGGGTTTATTACAACCGAGAGTACCGAGACAGTTTAACACATGCTCAAGTCTTTCTAGTGTTTGTTTGCTTTCATTTGAAGTATAATGTATAATAAATTTAACCTAAGTTAGGACTTTCAAGGATAGCTGACAAGGTAAACAATAAATTTAATAATCGTCTTTTAAAATTGAGCTTCACTTTCATTGGAATTAAATATACTTGACCTTTGTAAGCTACGAATGTATTAGAAAAATATATTATATCGTATGATCTTGGGAATTATGTAACATTTCTGGGAATAATAGTTTTCATTTACATTTATTTCGTTACAGGTAAGCTGAACTGTATATCACGCATTACAACTGTATTTATATAAAGTAAGTTTATAGTTTTAATACCTACGATGGCTACTAGTTTTCGATGCAGAATTATTTAAATTATAAGGGCACGTTAGAAATTATATTTATAACAAACGAACATCATAATGTAGCTAAATCTGTGTAGGATTAAACAGGCCCATTTACTTGATGAGCTGTGTTCAGTTATTGCTAAGTAGTGCTCGATACTGTAAGACGGACGCAAGATAAAACAAACGGCCCATAAAGGCAAGTAAATTATGAAAAGAGCTTTTGCCCAGCAATTGGATGTTATTGACAGACAGTAACAATAACTTAGGACGCCAAGCCTACGCTCCCATCATTACACAGAGTAAGCAACCCGTTAAATTCCTACCACTATATTGAGACCAGATATAATCGACTATTACGACTCCTCATCTCTACGCACGTTCACATGCTAGTGAGATAAAGGATAAAAGGACCAAAAACTAGTGTGTTTGACAATACGGCCCAACAAATGATGTATTGGACGATAGGATCGATATTCGTGGTATAAATCACTTGGTTGCTAGAGTAATGCAGGTTTCGTATCAGTGCTATCATGCGTTTGACTTGTTATAATTTATTTTACTGGCGTCAATGGGACAAAGGACCAAATTTAAAGATTTGTAGGGTTGTTAATAAAAAGTCGGTTCAGTAATTTTAGCTACACAGTAAATATCTATTATTTTCTTGTAAGTTGAAGATTTATTTTCGTGTGTAAGATAAATTAATTATATGTTACTACATATTCCATAGTTGTCTAATCTTCAACTTAGCTTTAGTACGTACCAGTTGAAAGCTGATTTTCTTCAGTCAATCCCCTTATGTAATAAGGTTAATGCGGTCTCCACGGTCCTCACAGACAATGAGCCTTCGAAGTTTCGCTTCTAAATTATTCATTCAGATATATTCACGCTAAATTGTCTTAACGGTACAAATAACATCAATTTTGCTATCAAGGTTATTGCTACCATCTATTGTATTTAATCCCTTTACCAGAAGAATATTTAGACCTTAAAAGCGTTTATCTAAACATTATTACTAAATTAATTTATCATTTATTTCTGGTAAATTATTCTGCTATAGACAACAAATACCTACAAGTCTATTTTTACTGATTTCCATTAAAATGCATAAACCCAGATTTAGATAGATCCATTAGACATTGAATTTTCATATTCGCGCATTCGTTCAAAATGTAAGTGTCCACTAGAATCATACTGATATCAAATCAAGGACAAAAAAGGTTTAAGACCGATGATTTAGAAAAGAATCCACACACGTAGACGTCAAGCGAGCTTGAACTTGGCCAACTGATCGAATTAAATCATCCCAATGAACCGGTCTTCCTCCGAATGCCCTGATTTTGCCGACTTATGAGCACGCGATCGCGTATTTATTAGTCTGAGACGAGAATTTAGACCCCGGACTGACAAGACAAGTAGTTTTAATAAAAGATGGCTTGTTTATGAATGGTTGGAAACAATTTAGCTTGTAATTTGACTTAAATTATGCGTTATTATCATTTTTTTATGTATTGTTTTTAAATAATGAGATAGACGGCCGAGAGACCTGATCCGTTCCTTAATTTTATGCATGCTTGTTCAGTTATTACAATAAATAAGGGAGTGAAGGCCTTGCCCTCCAGTAAAGCAGCGGCAGCGGCGCAATGGTATAACAAAAAGAATGGAAATAAATTAAACAAAAGACTTCGAACTGATTACCTAAATAGTAAATGGTAGACAATATAATAATGTGTATGACGTACATTATGAAATAAATGAATGAAATGCAATTAAAGCAATGCACAATAGAGATGATTTAAAAGACCTTCGAAATAGTTTGTACGTTCATCAATCTATTTAGACTGATAAAATGGACTGGTCAACTGCTCGTGTAGTGGTCTATATAGCACAGGGAACTAACTAATACTCCTAGGATCCTTTTCACTAAGTATGAACTAAATCTTTATCCAATTAGAAAAAACCACAAGTTTTGTGTATTAAGTTGTAGCACGGCACCTTTATGTCAAAGTAAAATGCGTAAGATTAAAGAAGTTATCTATAATTTACTCTAGATGTCCATAATATTATTACCAGACCAAGCTAAATAAGACGTTATTAGCAGACAGGTCTACCTCACCTGGAGCATCGAAAGTGATATTTTTTCCTATATTTACTATCGGCGCTCACACTATACATTTATGTCGTATTAAATCGTAGCGCATGCGTCGTGTCCGTCGAGAGTGAAACAATGGCGGAGCGCACCGCGACGGACGGTCACGCGCCCATCTGTCATGTCTTCCCCAACGGACCCCCGTGTGAGACCATTTTAATATAGTTCGTATCTATTTTAATTTGTCGGGAACTAGCTTATGATTTGAGCAGCTTATGTTTTCTAACTTTGTTTCGCATTTGTAGTGGAATTGGATTTTGTAGTTGAAAGTACCAAATAGTTAACTGACTCAGTTTTGAGATTCATCTCCGATATTTTTGTTTTGAGAATAAATACTAGGTTATTGAACAGACTGATTGAACAGTAAAAAGCTCTCTCGAATGAACTAAGACGGTATGAATCAAAAGATATGTATGTGTAAGTATGAGGAACACTATAGGATATGGAATCAACTTTATACAAAAGGAGTAGGAATCGTTTAAAAGTACCATATTACCTAAAAAAACTAGAAGCTTCCTTTTCTTAAATTGCTTCATATACAGGATTAATTTAAAAGGAGTGCGTGCATAAAAAAACGTATCGCAACAAATTGAGTATTGAAAACTAACAACTTAACCCAAAAAACATGGTCGAAATCTTAAAATTGAAAGTCATCTTTTCATACAAACATAAGTCACGTGACCTGTCTGTTAGTATGAAAAGTTCATTTAAAATTTTAAGACTGACCTAAGTTTTTTGTATTATCTCAAACAACGTTATACATATATGTCAAAGGAAATTGTAATGGGGTCGCAAATGCTTACAATCCGCGCACATTTGTAAAGTGAAATTCGTTGATGAAATATGCGTAAGAGCACTCCAGTACTTGTTGCTTCTTGCTTTCAACATACTATTGTAATTTCCAGTTATGTTCTAAGTTTCGAAACTGTTTACTAATGACGTAAGCACTGTAATGAACTCGAAAACCTGTTCTTACTAAAAATACCAAATCGAGGTTTGGTTTCAAAAATATGACGTCACGTTGAAAATATTTGCAAAATTATTCACTCGAGAAATTGGCCGAACAACATACTCGCAAACATCCATTATTGATCTCAACATAACAAACAAAGATACCACAATAGCCATGAATAAGACAGCAAATGTCACTTGCAACACCCAAAAACTTATCGACGAAGATGAGTGACGTCCAAAGGTGACATTTACGGCCGCTCGAAGCGACCACCATAAAAACCATACCTTTTTAATGACAACGGGCACCATTGTACTGGAGCCACCACAAATCATGTCTGAGAGGTTGAGTCAATTTGAAAATTGGCAGGCTGAACTGTGTGAACTAACAAATGGAGTCAAAATTGTTTTAGGTTCTGGCTTCGTATTTTCGAAAATAGTATGTCTGTTATCGTTAATTAAGTAATAAGTGTTATAAGCCTTGAAATAAATTCAATTTTCAAATTATGCTCAATAAAGTTTAAGTCAGAATCTTCAGTAATGAATCTATGCAAAAAATGCATTGCAATTTCATGTAAGTTTTATGTTATTGATACATTTTCATCCAAGTCGCATTTTTTTATTATTATAATGATGGTCTTTGTATAACAACGGACCCGCAATTTTAAAAACGAAAGTCAGCCAAGCTGTTAAACGGTACAGATGATAGGTGACAAAATTAAAAAAAAAACAATGTTTGGTTAAGTAAAAAATAAAAACATCAACAAAAAAGTTTTAAAGAGCCACTTTAAAACAGATATACTAATTGTTGTGTGAAAAACTCAAGGAGACAAAGAACGGAATGCATTCATGGTGGAACACGAATTTTGACAGGTTACGTCGTGCCAAATTCGGCAGATGCGCCCGCGCATGGGAACACTGTCGCCCTCAATCATTGGCCCGTGACAGACGGGTGTTTTTGATCGATCGCCATGTCTCTGACAGCAAGACAAAACCCATGTTTTGCCATGTTGGAATACAGACACTTCTTGCGGCATGTCTAAGAACCCCGATGAACTTGTTGCAGCCTGCTTAAGGTGAATTGGAACACTTGATAAGGGATTCTCTGTTTATGACATATTGGAACAATAGGAAATACAGCGAGACCAGTTATCAATCATGTTTAGATTTCGGGGTGTTCCAAAAATTCATATCAAAGGGAAGATGTCAGTAGGCGAAGTTTCAAAAATGTTTTTGTATCAATGTATTTTATCGTTGATGGTAGCATATACCTTTTATATCATTAATTATTTGACAAGTTGACAAATAATCCCAAAAGCAAAAGAATATAAACCGATTCTTACATCAGTTAATACTACTTGTGTAGGCGGGTATTGAATGGAAAGAATTCACTTATATTAAATTGCTTTCACTGGTGAAATGGGTATGCAAATGAAGAGGCTAAGGTAGCTATTACCAAACTAAGTACATGTCCAAATTGATCTTGACTTCAAAGGAATCAATATTTAACGGCTGTCTCAGAGTCGATTACAGTTACGTCGATAATGAATCACCGAGCATGTCAAAGAACTTCTTAATAATTCTTTGAATCTAATTAAAAGGTCTTTAGAAGTTCTTGGCTCGCTAGATCAGATAATGCTTATATATTCTACGAGCACAATAGAATACCTTCGGAGTGTCACAACATGTCCAACGACGATCTTTTTGTGGTGTTCAAAACACGGACGCTCCAAAATTAAACAATTTAAGTATCACAAGCTATAAAACAATTTTACAATACGGTGTACTACAAAAGGCGACAAATCCCACGTATGTCGTTCGCACAATCATGCTACTATGACCCTCCTTGAACTGTGTTTGGGGATTGAATGCTTATCGTTGCAATTTGGAGTGGATATTACAATGACTTAGTACTCTCTCAGGTCAATTTGATGGATTACACGTAAACAAATCATAGTGTGAACTCTTTGGTGTTAAACATAATCAAGGATGTCAACATACAAAATCATTGGTTTTGGTTAGGTTATTATTGAAACACTCATAATGCTAAATAAACAACATTTTGCTATTTAGGCTACTGGGTGTTGGATATGTTAAAATTAGCTACAAAACGAGACTTGGGAGAAATAACAAAAAACATCTAAGCTTCGGTCCACTGCGCTAGTACTTAAATATAGGTACAAAAGACCAAATACCGTTAGCAAAGGCGCCGTTACAACTTGCGATGTTAACAATCTATTTAAGTGTTTGGTGCTTATTATGCACAAATTAGAAAATAATGAAAATTACAGAACTAGGGTTATGAAAGTATCTTTTAAGGTACTCAAACAACACTGTAACACAGCTTTAGTTAGTTAAACATTTAGAGCACGTCTATGGAAATATCAATCCATTCAATATTTTGTTCTATTTTTCTATTTAACATTCTTCCTTTACCGTGATTTGAAAAAACATCTTACTTACCAGCTATAACATCGCCTTTTGCTTAGTCTTACGACTATATGTCGTAATCGTGTCGCAAACACTAAGCGACCACCTTGCCGAAATGAATTAGTAAATCGGCGTCGACATTCCCGATGCGTCCCGTCCCACGAGTAAAAAGAGCGGCGACAATGTCTAATTTATTTATGAGAATCGGTAGCCCCTCACAATGGAAGTTAGAAAAGATCTTCAAATGGGCAAACAAAGATAGCGTCAATCCTTTGAAGGGAGGACGGTTTTAATTAATAAAGGGTGCGTAGACAATAAGATGTCGAACGCCCTGAAAATTGTCTAGATGAATTATTGATAGCGATGCAGGAAGGAGCATTTATTGCCGTTGAATGTTTAATGATCCTTAGGACCCTTCATCTTTGTTTTGGTGTTGGAACAATACAAATATTTTTGTGATTTATGTTGTTTGCAATATTATACTAAAAATAAATAGCGTAGCTAGAGAACACCTAAGTCCTAAAAAAGTTTGATTATTATGCTCATTGAGACTGCTTTTTTTTTGCGGGCCTTTTGATGTTGAGTTGTTAAGTAAGTAATAAAACCAATTTAATGAACATTATGTTTTGTAAGTATAGTCAAACCAACTAAAATGGTCATTGCTTGCGTAAACATTTTAAACGATTGTAAAAAAAGAAATACGTTCCTTGTATTTCTGTTCCTTTACTTTCTCAAAAAATGATTGTCAATTAAAATTGTACGTTTCAATCATATCGTGACTTCATTCAGATCCCTTTTGTCTTCGTTTCCACACGTGTCCCTGATTTTTGTTTTGTCCTTTTCCAGTTTAATCTAGCCATATTAAAAAACTTCAAAAGATGACATCGTTGGCGGCTCCTGACGTCATCTCCCTAGCTTATCTGTCATCATTATTAATCTATACAATTTTTCTTTTCGTTATTACTTTGTCTTGGTGTCAAATTTATTTCTCACAGCAAAACTTTGAGATGCTGCTTAAGGAGTTCGTTAATTATCCGCTACGTAACGAAGAAACAAATATTAGCATATTACTCATCAATATCAATCAGTATTTCATTTCCGAGCTCACCACCTAGAGCTATGGCTGCTCATACATTTCAATTGACAGCAAACACATCCATGTTTGGACAAGATTAAATAATTAGTTCGTCAGAAACATGTCCGTTACAAGTTGAATCCGATGTAATTAGTCGTCGACTCGTACTGTAACTAATGTATTTTTGCGAATGATCCACCCACTCATTTTGTTATGTTAATTGATTTAATTGCAGCCCATAATTTAGCTTCTCAAATGGATTTGAATAATCGGCCATTAAAATTGCATGAGCATAATATTTACTACATCTGTCTTCTTGTAAGTGGATGTAGATTTAAGTAGATCGGTTGAATCGCTAAGAGGCTGGTTCGCATTGCATTTAAACGTTTCCTATGCCTCTTTCGGTCACAGTAATTGGATTTATGGACTTAAATATTCAAATTCTCGCGTACACGAACAGAATTGGAGCACTTCCCTTGTTATATGGTCTTTAGAAAATCCCAGTATCTCTAATACGTAAATATAAAGTTGACAATTTAACACGGTCATGAAAATACACGTTCAATGTGGAGCCTAATGTTGGTAATTCTGTAAAATCATTCTAATCGAGCATCTAAATTAGATTCGTTATTCGAAAGAACCCACCTAGTCAAATATTAGCATTTGTCGGCAAAACATAGCCTTTGCTAATATTAGGAGTTCAACAAAAAATAAATGCAAGACGAAATTAAATCGTGTGGATAAACTTAATGGTAGAACAGAGAGATATTATGTTAATTCAGCCATTAAGTCAATGGGCTTCTACAGAAATTACCGGTGGTCCTACTATATCATTATCGTGTTTTTTGTGAGCCATTTCATTATTCGTTGTTTGTTCAGCGCGGCTTTTTAACATAATGATTGCGGCGACGATGTGTTCAACCTCGTATTTTAGTTGGTTAGATGACTTTATCAGTGAAAATTGATACTTACAACCTCGCTTTAGGTTTTTTGTTGAACCAGATTGACCCTCCCATAAACCGTCTTATTGTCTAAATTGCCATCATTTTCGGCAATCTATTGAATCACCACCCAGTTTTCTATTATTATACTGTTGTGTCAGTCATCAGCTACCGTTTAAGGATAACAAAAAAGTTTATTTCATCATTACGCCGGTAGGCGGTTGATCGGGGTTATAAATAGACATGACAAATCAATTTGGAGTTATTAGGCGTCGAACCACATATAAATTTTTGTAAAGCAACTTCTAAAAAGTTAATGTAATCGCGAGCAATGCTTGATGTGTAACATGTAAGTTTTTAAGTACTTGTTAATAACTATTGAACGATATCGAAGATTCAAGATGTTGGCCTATAGCAAAAAAATACATAATAAGCAAATTCGTTTGATGTTTCGCTCGGGGCAGTACAGCGTTTGTTAATGAGAGCTGTAGAAATAACTCACAAAGTTACAATACGTGTACGATTTCGAAGGTCGTATATTTATAATCAATTTGTTCCAATAAATTCATTTTGGGTGGCATTTAGAGCAGTTTGATTTGTGTAGCCATTTGTTTAAAATTATCATCACCAGAGCTGTTATAGCCATCAATAATATTAAAATATTAATACCTTTGCTTATTTTGATTATCATTTTATTGATGTTAATATATAATAGCTGTTGTTTTATTTATATTATCCGTTGTGCAACATGATCGTAGCCTATCATTATTCGTAGATATATTCCTTGCGGCGATATTTTTATTAACTCGAGTATATGTTTTTATGATCGACACTTTAATTTCCGTTAACAACTGTACCTATAAGTCAGTATTATTTAAAATAATCACAATTATATATTCATGATTTGACTAGCAATTCTTATTGCCATACATTAGGACTATCCCAATAACTTTATACTTAGATCCAACCCTCTCTTGCTGTTTGCCTTATTAAGTTTGTTAGCAAGCACTAATCTGAGGTCAAAACTCCCCTGGGGAAGCCCTTAGTGAAGATTGCTAACGTAGTTGGTTTTTTCCATAGATCAGGTTGGAGGCCCTTAAGGTTTGTCCAAATAGTTTCGTGAAGCAGTCAAAGCCCAGGGTTACTGCGGCGCACCACGCAAAATAAAATAAAATACTTCATACTGTAACAATCCCTTACTTCATTACTTATATGATGTCATTATTACCATAGCTTACGAATAAGTATTATTGATGAGTTCATTGTCCGATGTTTCCTAATTTGCATTGACACTGTTAAGTAACAGCGTAGTAACATTACGAATTGATTGAAATTTACAGCAGGCAAAATTTTATTGATCTCCTTTCAAGGCCGATTCAATGTTTGTTTGACGTATGACATCGTAAAAGGTTACTGGGTGTTTTTTCTTAGCCGTTTTGAATTGAAAATAGGTTAGTGCGTATTCCTAATAGTAGTGTTACGATCAGATGACCGCATATGTTGAGTTTATGTTAATTCGAATGACACATTCAACTATATCTGCATTCATAGCTTCGATTATATGTATCTGTTTAGTCACTGTATCGTGAATAATATAATTGGTACCAACTTCATCCTCTCCTCCTGAATTTCGAGTAATGAGTACATTTTTGATAATTCGCATACCCACTACCATTACAGATATTTGATGATCTTCATCATTATTCTTATGCTATTGTATTGACTTCCTACAGTCATTAAAGAGCTTAGTAACTTTTCTGTTACAATAGGCATGGCTTTGCATTTTGTTATTGTGTAACTTTTTGTTATTTCAACTTTTCATATGAATTCGGCAGAATTATATGAATACAAATGATTGTATTGTGGTAACTTACAGATGACCGTCATAGAAATCATATATTACTATATCTACCTCATAGAAATAAATATACCTATCATAAAAAAAGTTTGTGTCTATCAAATGTTGATTAAGTCATCAAACAATAATTTTCAACTTACGTGCAACTTTAGTTTGTCGTTTTCATGGTCTTGGTCGAACTTTATCCAATAGATAAGTACTACAATTTTCTTGCGGTTAATATTTTTAAACAAGAGAAGATTTATTATCTTTTTTTCTTTCTTTCAAATGCCAAAATGACATAGATTACAATAGCAAAACGGACGATAATTATGATTTTTTATAAACAATTTTATCATCTATGAATGTTGTGTTTTGTACATACAGGCACTAAATATAAAAGCTATTAAGATGTAGATCTTAAAATCAAAGATTTTATCTCAATCTTATGATTATCAGCCAAATTAAATGGTTCAAAATTCGTTACTTAGCTTAAGTTTATATTATACATGCGAATATTTTATTCTAAGAATCTTCTTTGTATAGCTCCGAGCAAACGGTCTGATTCTTTGAAATGCTCAAAGAAAAAACGTTGGAACACCGTGAAATTAAAATCAGGTGTGCGAAAGAGAGTGTAGATATCCTATTGCTTTTTCTCTCGTAATTAATGTAGTCACAACTTTAGAACGTAAAGTAATCAGTGATGATTACAACTTTAACATGACTGAGAATTGAGACTGATTGTTTTATTTTCATTTGGTTTCATTGTCATTTGCCATTACGATTTGATTGCAGTACTTATTACTCATAATTATGACCATTAGTCTAAAGTTTCTAGAATGGTACCAGACAAAGTTAAATGATTTAGGATCATTGGTCTATTGGCGATTGCCTATAAACATTTTATTGATGCTGCGAAATGAGTACTAAGCATTGTTTTGGTCGCTTACAATGTTAAACTATGATTTCGTAGTTAACAAACTATGTTGTGACAAATAACGTTTTTTTTTTCACTCAGTTTTGAAGGAGATTTCTATACGAGAGAAGGGCTGTAACCAACAGTAGGATATTTATAGGACGGTATCAAACATTTCTTTTTCACTGTAAACGTAGTATTATAATACGAATAACAAAGTAATGTATAACACTCTTTTTACCATCACATCGTTACTACCTCGATCGATATCTACATAGCACGAGACATTTTTTCTACCCTAAATTATAATAGCTGTCATCATAGATAATATAGATTAAAGTCAGCGCGATATTGGTCCGTTTAGCGAACATTTCTGTCTGTGTGGTCGGCCGCCCACAATACGTCAACGAGTGATGATTTAGAGGGTACTTCGAAAGCCTTAATTATCGGTTCGCGTGGCCAACTAATTAGCAAATGAATTGATTGGATACAACCTGCGCAACAAAGACAGGGTAAGGTTTCTCCGCAATTTCTAAAGATATAAATTTTGTTGATTGGCTGGGTTACTTGATTTTAGATTAGGAAGCATTCGAATCTTGCGAAATTTGGTGTTAGTGCTGAATAATATGCGGTCCCAAGTCTATGCTAATTTAATGCAATGTCGATTGGGTGTAAATGAACGATTTCTACTTAATATTTGAATCTGCTTTCAACATCTTTTATAAGTCTAATACAGAAATATGCTGCCCCAAGTCTATGCTAATTTAATATAATTTCGATTAAATCTGCAATTAATTTTTCTTAACATTGGGTCTTTTAGTGTCAAAACATCTTTAATTGGCCTAATAGTCCTAATACACAAAATGCGCATCTGTTTTCTTTTGCTATTTACCTAGGTGTCCAGTTTTATATAAATCCCCAAATTAAAATATCCACTTATCACATCTTCGTTCGTCACAAGTAAAGTTTCAAACCTATTCATAAATAAAAAACAAATGTCATATTTTTAACCATGTAGTAATTTCGAATTAACTCATCTCTTCTGCCTAGCCTTTTCCCTATTTTTAACCATGTAGTAATTTCGAATTAACTCATCTCTTCTACCTAGCCTTTTCCCAAGCTATGTTGGGGTCGGCTTCCAATCTTACCGGATTTAGCTGAATTCCATATTTCGAATTAACTCATAAGCGCCTAAATTAGTTTTTTCAGTTGCTTGAGTAGTCTTACAAGCAGACGTACCTACAAACAAACGATCATACAAAACAATATTCGTTTGCCGTCGTGAGTAAAAACTGATTACTTTCTGATTAAAGTTACGTCAAAGCCTAGCTAGTAGTCATGGCAACTATTCCAGGCTTAATCAAAGCTAAACGTCCACAATAATAACATGGCCTGAAGACCTGTTTACCCCATAAGGGATAAACGTGATCGATATATCAAAGGTTGTTCGTTCGCGCGAAATAAATTTTCAACGAGATTCCAGTCAAGTTCGAGTTGGTTTTACAAGCTTAATGTTTGTTACTGTATATTTTACTGATTATTATTTATAATATTCAGTGGCAATTATCTTATTTTATTTATAGAAAAAAAATTTGCAATGACTAGAAGAATTTTGTCCGTTAAGCCCATAGTGTCACCATTACGTAAACAGTGAAAAAGTGATCAAGACAAATCCTGAATAGAAATGGCTTCAAACCAATCTATATCCTCATATAAAATCGTCAAGTATCAAGCCAGTTCGATCTTTCCCTTCCTATATGCGTCGCCTATGTACCGTTACATAATGATATTACTAAATTTATATAAAGCAATTAGTTTTAATATCACCATTAGTCCCTACGATATCAAACAACATTGTTCTAGTTTGTTCGTCGCACCATGTAGGCTGCATTAAGGTTGTATAACTCAGGAATAATGGCGTACGGCTGTACGATCTGAAGACACAAATGTCGCTTCAATAACGCGGCGGGGGACGAATTGGGAACACATTATCTAATGTGTGTTGTGAAGTTAATGTCGTGGTATTGTATTAAACATATTGTGTGAGTGTGTTATGTGAGACGGAACTAAGCAACATTAAGATTAACAATAAAAAAAATGGACACGTATTTGTCGATCGGCTTTCAATCTTACCGATTCAGCTGAATTTACTGCAAATGAAGTTTACTGCATTTTAGTTGGAGTGATCGGTATTGTATAGTATTTGAATAAGATCTATAAATGAGGAGGTTCTTACTTCAATTGAAAATTGAAATCTAAGATCACGTGACTTTTGTTGATGGTTCTAATACGCATAACAGCATCCAATGTATGTGTAAATATAATTTAATGGCATACCTTCGGGAATCGGTTATGTTGCATAACAACACTGTTATTTGCCCTAAGGTCAGCTGAATTATAACCTCGTGCCAAGATCAAGGCCAAACAAGAGATGTTACGACATTTTCATACAAATGTTACATATTAACTTCGCCGTACCGTAAGTGATAATATCTGTAGTAAAACAATGGAAATATCAGTATGGGCCTAGATTGGTCTATGAGATTCCAGGAACTTGAGGATTACTTGTATGATTTCAATTGATGTCCTAATTTAAAAAAAAGCATAACATTCCTAAAAGATGTAACGGTAGCAATGCAAAAAAAAGCTTCTTCAAATAGAATCAAAGAAATTTTTTTAAAGTCTGTTATGACTGAGTGTAAAATAATACCTAATAGTGTAATTAAGTATTATTTGTGTTATCACTAAATAACAGAATTATTAATTAGGAAGTAAATTCCTACTTTCTATCTTATTGTCATTATTATTATTATAAATTGTAGAGGTTGAATATTTTAATAACAACAGTAAGGAAATACAGCAAATCAGATCTGACCGAAAAGCAGTAAACGCCTCTATCCCACAAGGGAGCGTTATAGGATGTCTCCTATTTCTCATTTACATTAATGACCTTCCAAAAACAATAAGCGATCCATGTGTATTATTCGCAGATGATATATCCATACTCACCTCTTGCCAAATAAATGAGAATATCAATGAAAAACTCAATTCTCTTATTGCGTCAATAATCAATTGGATGGAAAACCATAACCTAGAAATAAATTTCTCGAAAACTAAATTAATCACCTTTCACCCACATCAAAAAGCCCCTATAAAACTAAACTATTCCTACAACAACACAAAATTAGAACAAGTTAACGAATTCACCCTCCTCGGTTTAGCAATAGATACACACGTAAATTGGAAAACACACATACAAAAAATTAGAGCAAAACTTTCAAAATTCTCCTACGCACTACGCGAAATTAAAAAAACCACCGACCTACAAACAGCACTTGTTACATACTATGCCTACGCCCAAGCGTGGCTTAGTTATGGCATCATTTTATGGGGAAATAGTACAGATTCTCATACCATTTTCACCTTACAAAAGAAACTCATCCGAATAATAACCAATATTAAACAGACAGACAGCTGCAAACCACAATTTCAAAAGCACAATATCCTCACACTTACCTGTTTATACATCTTAGAAGTATGCAAATTTGTGCGACATCACCCAGAATTTTATACTACCCGGAAAGATATACAAAATAAGTACAGCTTACGACACAAAAATAGATTAAATTTACCTACATCCAATTTAAAAATACATTCGTCCGGTCCACTAGTTATGTCAATAAAAATATATAATAACTTACCAAAAACAATCAAAGATGAAAAGAAAACAAATCTATTTATAAACAAATTAAAGAACTTTCTCCATTCCAAATGCTACTACACTATAAAAGAGTACAACGATGATAAATTAATAAAAAGATAATGTAAGAAATTAAAATAAATTAACGTCTATAGATAGGGAAAAGCCCCTCTACCTATACGTTTACATACACACACACACACACACACACACAAACTCATATACTCATATACTCACATACACACACACATATAATAACACACGCACACATTCAAAACATTTTTATTTTATATTATTTTAGAAATAGTTTTATGAAAGTATTTTAGATATAAAAATTATAATTTTAGTAATAAGCTGCATATCTCTCCAACTTCTTTAAGCTGTGCCCTACTGGGTCCATAATGATTCTAGCTCATAAATGTACCACCTGTATTTGACTTATGGAATGCTAATAAAGAATTGAGTATTGAGTATTGAGTATCTTCTATTTGTACTTCTAACCTTTACAAAATAAACTCTAAAAAAAAAGAAGCTGAATTTCATCAACTCGCTATCCACACATTGTTAGTCAATTTGCTTCGTAAAAAACCATAGTCTAACTACCTTACACATGCGTGTAGTGAGTTCAATTTGGAATTTTGTACGTGTTATATATTCAAAGACGTTCATATTTCTCTCCGACAACGCCCGTGGCGTGCCGTCACACAAACATCACTTGTCAACAATTTACATTTTAATAAAATAATAAAGCTATCATATAAAAACACTTTATGTTCCGTTATGAGTACATCCCTTAACCGTTTCCACTGTATAAATAATCACAAAAGTTCAAATGTGTTGAATAGTCAGAAAATTATACGCTAAGTGACACTTGTATAGTTGATAATACTGAAGGTAGTCTAAAATCATGTTCTGTTAAAGAATCTTCTTGTACAAAACCTGATTTGTATCATACCTGCGGTACGTAAAAATAGCTCATATGTGACTACGAATCACACAATCGTTTTTATTTGTATTTTTTTGCATGTTTCCTGCATTGTATGAAGCTGAAATTGTTACTCGACTGTGCCAGAAACCAGGAGAGTACTGTTTTAAAAAGAATTAAAAAAATAGCTTCTTAATTCATTACAGTGTATAAATGTACATGAAATAGTGAATCAATTAGTTTACGAGTAAAAACAACGTATCTATTTTCTTGATACACATTTGTAAGGTTGATATTTCTGTGTGTACTGTACTGTGGTCCTAGCGTGATGGCTCTTCTTTTATTTTTTGTTCTAAGAGATTGAGACATTTGAATTTAGATGTGATTTTATTCAAACCACGGATATTGCTGGATTATTTAGATTTGATGCCTTTAATATTGGATCGCTTGATTATTTTCGAGGTAACCATTGATAAATTGTTATTTAAGGCGAAAGTGCTTGAAATAAATATTCTATTACATCTCATTCTGTTAAAGTATTGTTTTAATCACTGTTCGTACTCCTACGTAAAATTCTTTTCAATTTTAAATAACTTTCAATATATTTTAACCTTTTTTTTCAATTATGGTCTAGAAGCTTCTAAAAATAAAAATGACTTTGAAGGTTCCTAAACTAATATTCATCCGATATAAATCATTAATTTCGTGACAATAAAAAAACAAAAGTTATAATTCATTTTTTTAAGTGCATTTACTTAAATATCATTTATAAGACAGCACTCACATATCTAAACTGCAACCTCACATATGCAAAACTCAAGACCACTGAAAAATCGTTAACAAACACAAATTCCATTCACAACATTATTCTATGTATTACATATTATTATATTCTGCACAAACTAACATCATACAACACTTTAATAAACACAAGAAACCATAAACTCAACAACCACACAATCGCCATAAAAGCGAGCACTTAAAAAACCATAGCAATAAGGAAACTGCATATCTCCTGTTATCTTAATTGTGAGGCTGCGAATGTTCACCACACAAAGGGCCGACATTTCACTAAAGATTTTACGACCGATATCAATTTGATGTATGTATTCTGTAACATGAGATCAGCTTAAATGAAGTCCTGGAACATGTGTTAAAGGTATCTAGTCTAAGTAGCAATGATTGCTAAGAGCAATAAACATATCAAGAACGATTGTCCTACTACAACTACTTCTTAATATATGGAGACTAAGAAATTATGCGAGATTAATAACAATAAGAACTGTAACTGAAAAGAATCTCATTATAGAGAGCTTTAAGATAACGCCATTTAAAATATGTTTTAATAAGCGTTCATTTGGGTATAATTTTTAAGTGAAGAGGATCAAGCAAAAATCTCTTGTCTACATACAACAAACAAGCAGTAAAGATGAAATCTCCTCGCACTATATCTCAATGAACACTGTAAAATTGCAACAGCAAGCTTATTAAATATGAAAGTAAAAAAAACTGATCAAGCCCCGAAGCTACCACGTTCATCGTATGTCAACACGTTCTCGATACTATCATGATCACACGTAAAGTGTCGACCAGACACCTGATATCCTGGTCACCCAACAAACACCATCAGATACGCCAGTCCCAGCCTGTGGTCGCCACCCATTCATCATACCACCAGCAGATAATAAAGCGACTGCCCTGTCTGCTCGCCTAATCGAATCGTTTTCCACGCTGTGGGATCGAACTTGGACAATGAAAGATGAAGAGTTACTTTCACCTGAAATTATTCGTAAAACTTTGTTTAATTATGATAATAAATTATTATATGTGAAATGAACACTGAGTTGGTAAATATATATTTTTTTGTATTGAATAGATTTGCATACAATTCTCCGAAGCTTTTAGCAACTGTACAAAATTATATTCAAACTGTTATTTACCAACAATATCGGCTTTATTCATGCCCGACTATCTTCAAGCAAGATCTAAGCCGAAAACTATCTACTAATGGATATACATACATCCATTTTAATTGTCATCTCCGCTACACTCCTAGCCTTTCGCTATTATTGTACCTTTATACTAAACGTAAACTTTTGTTTTCATTATTAATTATTACCAACAACGTAATAAAATTTTTGCAATGACAAGTCTCTATTCCATTCTCTTTTCACAATTACTTTTACAATAACTTCCATTGTCACTTGCACCACCTATTAAGTATATTAAAATAAAGTTGTGCTTATTGTCGTCTCCACCCCATGCACTATGCTTTAAGATATTACTTTCACTATTATTGTTTCTATCACGTTAATGACACCGTGCCATCTTTGTCACGTTGTAACGTCCGTTGCACTTGATCGTAATCTTGTTGTCTCAGCTCATTGTTAATGTCTATCAATATCGCAACTTCCTCTTACATAATTAGGCTAAAATTAATCAGGAAGATTCTTGAAAACTTTCTTAGATATATTACTGAAAAATTAATTTAGGTACTAGTATTCTTGTTAACCTATCGTGGTAAGCTAAATGCGTATGTTACGAGTGGGTTCAAGTCGGTAGTGCAAATGGTGGGATTCGAAACCGCGACCATGTGATCGCAAGTCCCATGCCCTAGCTATTATGCTACCGCCGCATCATTAATCAATTAAAAAAAATAGGTGGTTTTTGCAATGTTTATTTTTTATTTGAGAAAAATAAAAACCATGCTTATTTATTTATAAAAATATATGAAAGCTAACAGACCAATGCAATGCGCTTCAATGGTTATGTTTATTTAATAATATGTTTAGAAAATATTCTACGGCTCTAGCAATAAGCTACAAATCTAAGTATCGATTCCATAAACGTAACTTAAATTCTTTAAGAATAGTTTATTTGAAAATAAAAGTAATCTGTACCTACTTACATTAAGTGGTAATCAGAAATTAATTATGCCATAACATAGCTTAAAGGTCTCATCGCCTAATTAATTGAAGAGCTTCCCAATAAACGTACGTAACATTTTAATTTACGTTCAAAAAATTTTTAATTATGGTAATAACATGATCGAATCGAAGTAACGTATAAATAGCTTTATCTTTTAAGTGTAGGCGTTGTCGCACGAATGTTACGTAATAGTTATTTCTAAGGTGACATTACTGATTAATCGGTTGGAAATTATCTCACTATTATAATAAGTTTAGATAGTTGCTCAATCGATTGAATTTAATCGAGCGATTCGATTTGAATGAACCGTAAAATGAGTAGAATATCTTGGAATATGTAGCCTAGGCAAAGGAGTATAAAAAATCTTGGTAATAATTTCTAGTATTTTTCGTTCTTTCATTATTGTATTTGACGACCTGCGTGGTCGAGTGGCGTACACACCGGTTTTCAATGGCCCGTCCGGGAATCGAACCCGGGACCTCAGAGCTGGTGACAGCTCTGCAGCCCGGGTAAGACCCCCGGACGCCACAATGTAGAAAAAAAACACTTTTCTACATTGTCTCGGGTCTGGGTATTTGTGTTACCCTTCGTTGTCTCTGATTCCATAACACAAGTGCTTTAGCTACTTACTTTGGATTCGGAGCAATGTATGTGATGTTGTCCTCATTTATCCTAAGTAATTATGTACTTCGGTAATAATGAAAGAAACGTCCATGGCTCTACTTGAGTATCCACCAATTTAAGATTATTTTTTATTGTTTGCTCCAAGCTTTGCATTTTATTATTATTTTATCAACACGTATCATGTTAAACTTACATCTTCATACATGTGGGATTTAAGAGCAATAAATTATACGGAATACTATCCAATCATCACATCGGGTGAACCCTGACGAAGCATGACGAAATACGCTTTAATTACAACCAATACAATTGTGAAACCCATTAAGATTCACGATGATTAACCCCCGAACAAAACAAGAGTAAATGGGTCGAATACTCAAATCGATTTGAAATTCGAAAAACTTAATCGATACGAACTAAAAGCCCGGTGAGTAAAAGTCGTCGGCGAACCCTCAAAGGTGATTAATTACAGGCAAAACGTTAATTGTGAACGCTGCCTAATTTTTATACGACGCTAATTTGTGTGAACCCACCGCTACGGATTCGTTACACAGTTTCACACGTTGCGTTTTTGTTTTACCTTAGTCCTGTGACTTTAAAATGATATTTTTTTATATTGTTTGATAAATGGAATAATATGCAAATTTATACGACAGATTAAATCAACAATTTTCATGAATCAATCATGAAAATGCACTTTTAAAAAACAAAATCCTCCTCCCCGTCTCTCTGTCTGTTTGCGATGAAGTCAAAACTACCCGATTTTCATGCAGTTTTCACAAATAGATTGGGTGTTTTTCGAGGATGGTTTTAATATATAAATAGTCAATTTTTTTTAAACATTGGAAAACCAACATCCACGCGGGCGAAACCCGGGCATCAGCTTGTAAAATTGAATTAGGATACATTTTCAAATGAAAATAGTCATCTATTAACACTACAGTCCCTAGTGATGTTCAAATTGTGGAGAGTCAAGAAAATATGGAAACTGATTATTTTATAATCGAAACAAATTCAATGCTACTATTTAAATCAATGTTACAGTAATTATAATAACTATTTATTAATCAAAGAGCTAGCCGCCTGCAAAAAGCATTTCCTATAAGAGCTAGTTATTACAGCGGCGACAAGACATTATAATCGCAGGAAAACGAAACGAAAAACTGAATGTACGGCCATACATCAAAGTGGTGTAAGCGTGTTATTTGCACCACCCCACCTTATAAGGGATAGGGTTGTCACACCTCTATCTAGATTTACGCTCTAGATTGAGCACAGCTATTAAAACGCCCTAGCTATAAATTCTGGATGAGCATAATTCAGGCATACCTGCCTGAATTATGCGTAAGTTGTACCTTATCTACCTGACAGCAGACATGACCGATACATAAACGTAGCATAGAATCCCTATATTGATCCATTAACTTTGCCGTATAATCGAAATCGAAACGACAGAACCAAAAGAAGAAGTATATATTATTAGACTTAAAATCTAAATAGTCTGGTCGTGAAGACAACAAACGTTCAGCAAAATGGGGACATTCCTTCCAATATTCTAAAAATGATTAATTTTCCACGAATTTTATAAGCCATCGCGCTTATACATTCCGCAGACAAAATGACAGTTCTCTATAAGTTGGCAACCCTACTGCACCACCAGTGGGCCATATAAGTCGCCGTGCCCCATACACAGTGGTCGATAATTGAGACGTTTTCACGATAAATGCCGTCTAATTGACCGTGCCAGATAGAGTTAAGCTTAATCGCCGCCCCGAGCGTGTAATTTCATACACGATTATGTATTTTTTGTTGTTGTTCTAGTTTTGTCGATGATTAATTGTGTGCGTTGTGTGTTCTCATGGGTATTTGGACTGAAATCCTGGTTTCTGTGGAGCTTTATGACTCAATATTCCGGTCTCTTTCAAGTTTCCACATCCAATATCATTGTTGCTACATTCAATGCTATCAAAATCTTCTTTGTATGTTTTTTGTGTTCTGTTGGGCATTTATTTAACTAGACTATTTTTCTTAAAACCTCCCTTTTGATAAGACAAACATTGTGAGGATAATAATATAATAAATAAAGAAGCCCAGAGATTTCCAGGGTTTTCAAACCATTCGAAAGTCCACCTATCGTTGCCTCTGGCCGTGACATGAGTACATCTTTTGTGATAATTATTATGGAAAGCATTTTTACCTATAAAATACCCGTGTGTTAGATAATTCAGGTTAGGTAACTTCTTCTTCTTCCTGCCCTTATCCCATTCATATGGGGTTAGGTAACAAATAGCAAAATAATATATACATGACCTCCTTGCCTGAAATGGAGAGCATTACAAGGTTTAACATTAACACAGTGTAAAGCAAGTTCTAAACATATTTTATGAGTCAAACTAACGATACTGATGCAAATTCGATTATTTTGCGAAAAGTACTTAACATTTTAATGATATCAGGTATTGTACGTGTTGTGTCATTGTGTAAGTTTTTGTCGAACTACTAGGATACTTCGTCTCGCGAGCAAGCGAACAATGTTTGGCACAATATAGAAATATAGGTAGAGTTAGCTTACCCTAACTCAGCTAGGCTGTGGCTGCTTGAGGTCTTTTCTATTAATTTCTATCGTATTCTTTACTATCTACGAAATATTTTTCATTATCTTTAAAGATTATTCAGAATTTGGCATTCTTAATTTGATAGCATAGAACTCCGACGTCTCATTTTTTCTTTTAAGTGTTTTTGGTTATAAATATAAAATTAAATATCTCAATGATGTTAGATTGTATGTAATTAAATATCTCAATGATATCTTCATTGCATCATTCCCATTTGCAACTGTGAGAATTTACGATCGTTTACGACGGTAAAACTTAATATCGTCTTTATAAACGTTACGTCTTAATCACAATGAATGAATCGTACCTCAAATCGATTAGGAGAATCAGAAACATACTTAGCCTACGTTTTGACACTTGACGATACAGTATTGGTGATTTATTAGTTGATGATCTTTTACTTGCGGCTACGCCCGTGGAAAGCGGACTTGATAGTCACGACACAATAAATGCTGATAATTATTACTATATCTTCGGCAATTTTTTAAATGTACTAATATTGGATGAGTATATAAGACGAACTCTGTCATTATTATAATAAGTAACGATGAACTAGAGAAGCGATTTTTATACTTTCGTTTCTCTTAAAACATTGCTCTAAAAATCATTTCACAAAAGTAACCCATCGTAAATGATATGAATCCATCCATATCATTTACGACTGCAAACTTTTACGTAGGTAATTTCTGAAATGACTTTTCATTTAAGACAGCTAACCGATGATATGAAACCATGAAATAAAAAGTGATTTGTGCATTGCAGATTTACGATTTGTCCTATAAAAATAAAACCATTATTTTCTGTCACAACATGACAGTTATAGCCATTTGTTATAGACCATTAACGTAAAAAGCTGAGTAAAAGGGTAAATCATGTAAGTAAAACAATACATTAAGAAAATAGGGGAGGCTTGATGTTTCAGCAAAATTTATATTTGCCTAAGTAACTTTGTTCTTAATCGTACCTAAGCTAAAAGTCTAATTAAAAATGTGTTATTATACCAATGTGCTCAAAAACTAGTATTTTATATATTCATGTTACAACAGTAAATAATGAATAACCCAACAATACACTTCACATGCGGTAACGTAACCTCAGTTGAACAGTATGTTATCGTAAACAATGGCTAACTTGGCAATGAATCGAATCGCGATCGTTACGCTCGCGTATCGAATGAACTCATCACTTGCACTATCATGACCGTGTAGAAACATTACACTTGTTTGAAAATCGATACTGTTTGGCATATCGATTTGTATTGTTGAGTATCGAGTACTGAATCGATTAGAGGCTTAGAGTTTATGTAAACAAACGTGTTTTGTAAACAAATTGATAATACAGAACCTAGATTATTTCAAGTTATGTACTCCAATCAAAAATACCGCTTCTCTTTAACTACGAAGTAATCATTTCAGAATTTATAGTGATAAGTTTAAGGTATCCTTATCCAAATCTAACTTCGGGAAAAGACCTCTAAAGAGATGGCTATAGGGTAATTCCGAAAGCATAGGGTGTCTTTAGCTTCTCGGTGAGAAAGGCTTAACTGATACCCAAAGATACAGGATAAACAAGTCTAATTGAAAGAGAAAGTAGAGATAATATCATAAGTAATGGAAAAAAAAGGACCGTTTAGTGTGGAATTGATTTTTAGCGCTATTTACTTCTTGCCTTCGGAAACATTGCATTCTAAAATGTTCCTTAATCGTGAAGGGAATAATTGTTCCTTGCACTTCAGTCTTAATAGCTTTCCATCGTATTCTATTGAAGAGTAAGAAGTTTAGTACCACGTCAAGATATATCACTTTCACCACATAAATACGGATGAACGTGATCAAAAGCTAGCCCTTTGTCGTGTCTTGGCTGCGTGCTTTATTAACATAAATATTCAAAACATCGTCCGCAATTTGTTTAGTAGGCATTTGAACTTCAGTGACCTGAACAACAAATTTAATATTCAGGTAGAACTTGGTTCGTAAATATTCGGCAAGCCTATGTAGGCTAATAGCGAGAAATTATACTATTTCCGGCTAAATTAGTATTTATATACTAATCGCAAAAAAAGGACAAGGTAGCAACCAAATATTGACCGCTTCGTGGTCTTACGTAATTGATAGCTTTTGCGCTATCGAACCCAACTCTCCGCCTTTTGGACTTACTTCCCGGCGACGCAAGATATGTATGATTCTCAATCCGTTCCTCCACAACATGTTGAAGGTACATAATGAAACAAATTTTGTTTATCAAAGTAAACTGGGAGGCAATACCTACGGACTAAAATAATAACATTAAAGGAAGTCTACGCTCCCTCAAAACTCGTTCATATCTACGCGGTGCTGGCCACTTATAAACTAACCTAACACTTTGTCATCGCTGTGCGCTAATACTAGACCTATCTCCTGAGTAAAGGCACCGTTGCAATGGAGCGCCGCGCCGTACCTTAAAGGGGCCACGTGATAACCCTAGCCATGATACGCGATTCCCATGAATGTAAATTTCGCTAGACACCGGTTCGCGAGGCGCGACCCCTAATGTAGATTACCGTTCCATAGCTGAAGCTGTATTTCAATGCTAATGAGGCGTTTTAGGGTCGGTCATGACTCCGACCCGCGTTAACACCTTGTAAAAGATAAAGGATGGACGCACGCGATCCTACAATATCACACTGATTGTTCGTGCACACGCACTTAGCTTCAACGTATATTAGTAGTAAGGAGACTCTGCTAGTCATCTATGTCAGCTGTCTGCGGCAACTTGAAAACAAAACAAAGTGTAAAGTTATGTATCACTTACCACTTAGCGCTTACGACTCGTCTTTACACATTTGCATACTAAACTCAGATTACAATTATAGCCTATCACAGTCTAACGCGACAATAATCGTTTTCGATTCATATCTCAAGATAAAGCTGCCTCGAGACAAAATATTCGCAATTATGCGCCCACTCTTAATGCGCGCTTAGTTTCTCTCATTGAAGTTATCAGCGAAACGAGATATGCATAATGCGAAGATCATGCTGGAATCATGGTTATAATATGCAGTTTGTATTATAAATTCTATCTGCGATTACACACAAACAAGCAAGAATCCAAGCCAACGAAGTTGATGTTAAGCACAGATGTTAAAAAGATACATTAAATATGCCGCGACGCGCCTCTTAATTGGACCTAGATATTTAATGTTTTTCATAGATTTAAAAAGCAGCGGTAAGATAAATAAATTCCATCGAGTTCGGATATTGTCTTGAAGAACAAGGAAATGGGTTCCCATTGTTGTTTCCACTACATCACGGACCACGTAGATGGCTGGCCACGAAATTTCCTTATCTTAATACCGAAATTTATAGGTGCTACACATACACGGCGTCATAAGTTCCCGATTCTGTGCTCATGTTCCTGTCAGTCGGAGCTGGGCAAGTTTGCGGCTCAATCGCGGTGCATTTTCCACCCTGGTCGACGCCCACGCGGGTCCTGATGGTATCTAGCGAGTTACGATCCCAAAGAAGTTGTTGGCTCGTGTTAACGATCGCATATGTGTGGTTGTGAATGATTCTTGATTTGGATGCGGTATCTTATAAAGACTAGTCCAAGAACTTAGTACTACGCATATCAGATTATTGTGTTAATTAAGTAAATAACCTTAAAGGTTTAGTCTAAATATCTCTCAGAAACCATTTGAGATTTATTTAATTGAAGTGGGTCAATTATTTATTTGAAGGACAAATATGTATGATTTATGATAAAATATCAGCTATTCCTATAAAATCGAATCTCAAAATCATGCTAAGCAGTGGTGAAGAAAATGTCATATCCATTAAATTCTAGTTCTGCGACACTACAAGTCTAATGGTGTGGGAATAGTTCTAATATCGAGTGTGTATCTCGTGTGTATTTTGTTAAACGGACGTATCTGAGAGGAAACCTCGGTGTTCTAGTGTTTAGATGAAATTCATGCGTGTGTTCCTCCGATAGACCTGCTTTCCTATATTTAGAACTATTTTATTAGTTGTTGCTTTGAAGGTATGCAAGGTTCCGACGGATTTGTCCAGAAAATGCGGTGTGGTTTGCTATAAATGTGTTATATTTGAAATTTTGCTTGTACGTAAATCTATATATTTATAACTTAAAACGTTAGTATGGTGTGTTTTATACAACTTTAGGAAGCATATTCCTAGCTGTGGGCTGGGATATTGGTAGGCCTGGGTCCCTTAATTTAATCGAATTGTTTGAAGTAACCTTATAAAGATTATCGTATAACGTTAAGACACTTTATTGACAAAAAGCTTTTATGGTTAAATACTCATCCAAGTTACCATCTTGTTATGTTTTTCACTTTCATTACATTTTCTTTGATTGGCACCTGAGATGTTACACGCTTGCTTGGAGTCAATTATAACTCAAGATTTTGTTAGTATCTATACCTACTCCCTAAATCTCCCACATCTTATATTTTTCACTTTAATTTAACTTGTTACAGTTTAACTGCTCCGAGTGACTTTGATATATCAAATATTTAATCTCATTCAAGTATGAATAAATGTGTTATCACCTGTCGAGTGGCTGTAGTGCATTATAATCACCACCCGCTGTGAGTTCCTTTACCGTTAGACAAGTGTTGTCTGACAATACGGTCATATCATCTTTGTAACTGTTATTAAAATGATTATGATTTTCGTATACAAACATTGACCTGTCAGTAAACGCGATGTGTCCCAGGGAATCCATTGTTTTTGTTAAGTGTAGTAATCTCTCTTCTTCTGCCTTGCCCTCTCCCAAGCTATGTTAGGGTCGGCTTCCAGTGATACTATAATTTTAACTGAAGACCGTATTTTACTTGGAGTGACTTACCGACCTCCACAACCCATGCCATAGTAAGTGAAGTTGCAAAAATATATGTTTAGCTTGTTGTTTGTTTAGTGTCTTGTTCCAAAGAGGTGTATTTCTCGTCATAATAAACGCATGGGTGTGTACACTGTTATTTTTATTGATAGGCCAATCTCTACACTGCAGCTCAAGGTAATTTCATATGGCACCGCAGAAAATCGTTTTTTTTTTCTTTATAGTAAAGCTTACGTTTTAATGAAAACAACTAAATGTTGTCGGCACAGTAATAATAACACAATGCAGTGTTGCAATTTAACTATTATACTCACATCAAAAGTATTTACGGAATAAGACTTCTAAGACACGTAAACCTAACTGGCGACCTCTCACGTATTCTGTATAAATCAGTTTTCTATTGTTGCGAGTAGTTTCATAATTTTTACGACGTCTGCATTGACACCCATAATATGGACGGTCTTATTGTAGTCACCAATCAAGGCAACATTAGGATATACAACAGTGCTTAGATTACGAGACCGGGTACATCAATGACATACATGCATGGTACTGGATCATGACCACATTGTCATCTTCCTAGTATTTTTGTTGCTATCGGAAAGGAAATACTTTAAAAACCAAGTCAGAAAGCACAAAATCTTTTGTCTGTTGGCATCCAGTTTAACGCTCAAGAACTTAAGCAACTTTTGACTATGACCATCATCATCTGTCTAGCCTTTTCCGAAACTATCTTGGGGTCGGCTTCTAGTCTTACTAGATTTTAGCTGTATACCGTATTTTACATGGAGAGACTGCCTATCTGACCTCCACAACCTATTTTACGGGGTAACAAGGTATGGCATAGTAAGACTGGTTGTCAAAAGTGTACTGACTTTATGTCTGTTAAGGCTCACTGTATGACGAGACACGGTGGGGTCTCTGTATGCTATCTAATGGTCACCCATCCACGGTCATACCGTTCAGCTTACAATTAGCCACTAGCAATTCCTTATCCATTAGTGTTTTATGACAAGTATGACCATGTATTAAAAGGATTGACAATTTCTATTTTTTTGGAGTCAAAAGTAGATTTTACTCTTTAAATGTTATTTGTTAAAATATTTGTCTCAACAACCTGCAATACATTTCAAAAACCTTCAGATCCGAGATGTAACTCGGCCAAGTGCGATCGGTCCGTGTAGCCTCGACATCTAATCTCGATCAGTTATCTGCGGGCGCCACGTAATCACGAGTGGCGCCCCCAATGTGTTTAGTTTAATGAGGACTAATTGACAGACAGTTTCTTATTCACTAATTATATTGCCAATATCTTGGACTGTGTACAGGTAAAGTAAATGTCGCTTTGTAGATGTTTTGGGTTTGATGTGTTCCCGTTTCTATATTGCACTTGAGGCTTCTTATTTATGCAATGTATTTGATTGCATGATGATTTCTTCGTGGAAAATGGATTTCTTAAAAATGAATTTTAACGCTAATTAGATGTTTTTTTCGTAACGCTACAGTGAAGGAAACGTAGGGATGAATTCATCTAAAAGTTATCAGAAAAGAGTGTTGGATCTAGATTAAGTACATGAAAAGCGCCTGTAACATTCAAGCACACTATGTGCCCTTCATATGTGTTTCAAGAACGACATGCGATCTACAAATAACGTAAACTTCGTATGTAACTCATTCGTCAGCAAAAAATGGAACTGAAAAAGTTAACGCTTCTTAGATATTTTCCAAATCATCAACTGATTAGTTAGTTTTATTACCTGTAATGCGATCAAGTGCTTCGTGTTGAAGCAATCTAGATGTTCGAATATACAGGGCGCCGGCGCATGCGTGTCCACTGGTCTACCGCCTCCGAAGTAATCAACTATATCTCTTTACGTATAATGTTAGATAAAGCTCTCACGGTAATTGACGGCTTGTTTTCTATTTTCCTTGTGTCCGGATTTTTAATGTAGCTTTAAATGTCTTTGAAAAGCAAATATTTCGGTATAGTTATACCGAAATAATTTTTAATGTACCTATCCCATATAAAGATCGGGCCATTGAAGTATTGACTGGTTCCAAAGACGATTTTCTAAAGGTACTCTTAATCACTTTTGTACGTACTGCATTTTTTGGGTGATAAAGTATACAACCATAATCAAGTTTCATTTTTCAAAAACTTATACTATTATTACAATGAACTTTAACATGAGGTATACAGATTATTTAGGTATATGAAGTTTATATATTTTTTTATGTTCAATACTTCTACTACAAGTATATTCTCCATTTCGATATTGTATTAACCGTCCTTTATTTTTGTTTCAGGTAATTTTCGACATCATCATTCCAGGGTCTGGATAAGGTCGACTTATGTCTATCTCCACATAAAAAAGTGCACAGAGAGTAACTAGATTTTTGTGTAACGCTAACAAAACAGTCTCTCACGAAAGTAACTCTTTAATTATTTTTTTCACATAAACACAAATTAACAACTCTTCCATCATGGATTAGTAATTATAAAACACATATGTTTACTTCACACCAACGGCATCCATTACTCACTACACAAGCGCAATCTACGATCGACACCCAATCGTTTACCGTCAATGTAAACCTAAACTATGGTTGTGTAAACTAAACGAATTAATTAAAGTTAATCTCGAGAATCGTGCGGCCAGTGACTACCCGTGCGTAGTTTGTCAACGACTTCTATACATTCAATAAAGAAAATCATTTAATTACCGATTCTTATATAAGATATAGTTGCGTGTTTTACCGTAGATCAATGATTATAGTAAATTAGGACCGACTTTTTACGCCTTTACGCCAACTTTGCGTGGCACGGGACCGAAACAAATTTGTGAAGTTAAGAAGAATGAAAAAGATATGGTAAACTTAGGAATTATAATTATGTTTAATTTTGTTAACAAAATTTCAGAAATATAGGATTTGAACTTTTTCTTATCAAACCGTGAAATTCTAAATACACTAAACAAATAAAATCTTCTCAATTTTAGATGCTAACTCGACTACACTACAATATTTATCACTTTGCTCTAAGGACAAGTGTGAATTGTCACACTCGTTCCCTCAACTTCTTTGTGTTATAGTCACATGATACCCGGAGGTAAAAAAAACAACATGAATTGTGAAAAAGAAAATAACGTATCCTAGTTTACCAAAAATGTACAACTATAATCCTAGACCCTAGAGAAAAGGGTAACTTGAATAAAATACTCAGTAATTTGTCAGACAGCTAAGTTTTAGCAATTTTGGCAATCACAGAAAAAAAAAAAAACCCCTGCATAAGCTATGCAAAAATCACCAATAATTGATATCCAAATCTGAATGAAATTATAATATGATTCTGAAAAAATACTACTTGCCATCCTATACATCACCGATTTAAGAGCTCGAATAAAACAAACTTACCAAAGCTTAGAATTCCATTACCACAAAAGGTGATGGTAGGTGGAGGTCGCAACAGACTTGATTCGCTGTCACTTCAACACTGTGTCAGATAAGTCCCGGTGATGTCCGATACGGCACCGGCCGGTTGCTTACACCGATCACTGTCAGACTTTCACCCTGCTACAGGTGTTGATAGTCCTGCCAAATGGTGGATATGAAAGCTATTTAGCCTGTAAACTATTTAATATTCTCTAGTTAAGTTATTTGAGGTTCATTCCTTCAGATGATTTTAATGTCATCACATTTTTTAAAGTTCCGTTGTTTGTGGTGTGCAAGTCGTCACTGAAAACGCTGTATCTATTTCAGGATAATAATTTCATGTTTAAATTATTCGTAATTGCATCGCATTGTGGATTTTACTATACTTTTTTTCTGGCCGTAGGATAGATACCTTCCAAATAGATTGCAATTATAGTGGAATCAACTTGACAAAAAAATCTTAGATCAAGACTAATATACTGTACGCCATGAATTATTTACTATACTTGTCTATATCTCAGCTGCTTATTAAACTTGAACATTCTATTTTCAGTACTAATACAAACGTCACTGCTTCCCGTAGGCAGAAACTACAAAACAAATAGCAAATCCTTACTTGGATTAATATGCTTGATTTTCCTGAATCCAGTAATCAACGATACGGTAGCAAGGAAGTGATTAGAATAAGCAAACTACAGTCAGTGGGCGGCTTTAGACAGTAGGAATTTTGATTGAGTTAGCCGCGCCGGTGGCTCTGACGGGTGCGCGGGCGCATTCGACACCAACAACGATTTATCGACGATCTAGTGACGTAACTACTAATAGACGATCGCCGATCGTCTGCATCGTGTTGTAATCGATGTTCGAAATTTAATAAAAACGTGGGTAGGTTAAATATTTTTATGTGGTGCAAGATTTATGATGCTCACTTGGCCTCACCGTGGATATTGATTAATTGCCAGAGAGTGGTGAAAGTGTTATCAAACCCTTATCATGCAGAACGTCCTGTGATTTATCGATTTTCTCCCAGCATTAAACGATTTGGATGATATTGTAAACTAGCAATATATTTATCAGTACAACTCTTTCAGCCATCGGCATCGATGTACTTTGTCTCAAAAATTTACCAAGTATACCTACATAAGGGACCCCCGGTCTTCTCCACCAAATTAAATCCAATCTATAAACTCAAAAGCACGTATTAAATATCTCAAATTAATATACTCTGACTAAACCATATAAAATGCATAAAAGAAGATTATAATATTAGTAGCGACGTTCAACTGTCGCATTGGCCCCACGTCTGGCGAACGTCCCCGACACTGACTGATTTACAGTGAGGCAACAAACATTAATACCGGTCTAGTAATTAAGGGCGGCTTGCACAACGTTTGACTTAAATCACTCCTAAATAAAATTAGTTAAATATAATTAACCGCTTAATCACGTTTATCTTAAATACATTTAGCGACCTCTTGCACAACGATGACAGCCTCTTGATTTAGTTAAATATGTTTAAGAGGTCGCTAAATGTCGGTACAGCAGTTTCAACATTTCGTTCCACGGTATAGCGTTTTTCGGTTACGATTATTAATACGACAAACGTATATTTTTTCATAAAACGAAACGCATTGTCTTATAACCTCAGATTATGAACTCATTGGTTATTCCTCTAAGCTTATAACCTCCTTATAGCTTTCTTGTAACCAGGGTAACGGACGAAATGTCAAAATAATAACACGAGAAAAGTAACAGACGTTCACATTGAACCATGAAATGAAAATAAATTTTGTAACATGAGTGCTCCCAATTTTACTAAAGAAGAACAGTTGTTACTGTTTACGGCTATGGAGCCATACACAAAAATTATCTAGTGTGAGAAAACCTACTCCACCAAGCAAATCGACAAACAATAATTATGCTTGGGCAATAGTAACGAATGTATATTTTATAGATGATGCATTACATAAAACAGACTTTGGGCACACAGGTAAGTTGTTTTGTTATGGCTAAACTAGCATTATATAATTTAAACATAAATTCAATAACATATAAATAACGGTTCTTATCTTTTCACAGGTTATGTGTGTTCAAGCAAAAAAAGAAGTGTGATATTTCTACCATTTATCACAGAAGATTGAATTAGTGCAAATGCAAGTAAAGATTTTAGAGATGGAAGTGCAACACAAATCAAACATTTATAAATTGGAATAAGATGATAAATGAAAAAAATAATTTTGTAATTTTATTTATTAATTAAAAATATAAAATACAGTGAATGATTCATCAATTGTTTTATTGCATGTTCAATGAACTATCTATTAAACCATCCATTAAATATTCTTCTCTGTAAGGTTCTCTCTCCTTGTTGGGTTGTAAAACTTATATTTCCAATGAGTACTGGGTATTCATTTTCCTCTGGAGGAACTTCTTCATTTTGAATTATAGCTAAAGTATGGAGCATAGCTGTAGTCACTATGATACCTGGTACTCGATGTAGATTCATACTTATCCCACGAGACAAGAAAACGACGACACGAGAAACCTTCACTTCTATAAAACAAATGCTCTTTCCACAACATTCCTTGTTTTAATTTGAGATTCTTGATAGAGTCTATCTTCTCTAGTGCTTATATTTCTATCAGATAAAGTTTCTTCATCACAAAAAACATATCAAATCACAAAACATATCATTATCAAACAAGTCCGAATCCATACTTGTGTTAAAAAAGATATTATCGTCATAGAAATCTTCGTCATCATCACAGAAAACATAGCAAATCACAAAACATATTATTATCGAACAAATCTTGTGTTATAAAATATAATATCATCCATGGATATCATCATAGAAAGTTTGATAGAAACTGTCAGTTCCTTAAACTGTCAGGCTTAAACGTGTTTAGCGCCGCTAAATAGCAGTTTTTGGGTAATTAATTTTGACAAGTCCGTAAACATAAATTAGCGACAAATTTTTCGTTGTGCAAGACGCTAAATATGTTTAACCATTTTAATCATGTTTAGTGCGTCTTAAATCAATTTAAGCTTTGTTGTGCAAGCCGCCCTAAGTAACGTACGAGTTAAATGAAGAATGTGATTGTTTGTGTGTGAATAAGAAATTATTTTGTACCGGCTATTTGTCTTCGTGTGAAGTTCCTTTGCTGAAGAATTTGTGTTGTATGTATGTGCGTGTATATTTTGGCGCCTAGGTTGATATGTACATGACATTCATGTAGGTACACGAAATTAAAGCAAAACAGATAAAAATCCCAAAAAGTGCGGAATTACTTTTTCCCCTCTAACCAGAATTGACTTTTATACATACTTATCTCATTTTTCTATCTTAAATCAATCCATTTCCGGAACACCTTTTTCTAGAATCTTTAAGAGAGAATTCAGATTTCTACTTTTGTTCTTGATATTATTATTTTTTGTGCTATCTGTTGCACTTCAATTCAATTCTGTACAAAATCTGTTGTATCGGTAGCATGGTTCATTATGAGCTACTAGGAAATAATTTAGGCTTATTCCCTTTATAAGATAAGTTCGTAACGCCTCGCGTAATAACTAATTAAGAGACCATGTATCCTGGATGGGTCTACCAGCAATAGCAGTAGTATCCAGATATCGATACTCGCTGTGTTATTCGTTATCGATATGACATAATCGTAATGAGAATCGAATGCAAGCTAAGGTATTTAGATCGAAGCTATCGTTACCTGAATTCCTACATAAAACCACGATTACAATCTGTGACAGTTCCGCCAAGTTAGTATTAATATTTTGAAATCTAGAATATTAATTGATTCATTCTGATTGTCAACAGATAACACTGTTTGTATTCCCTTTGTTAATTAAGTCATTGTGTATTTGATCCGTGTGAACAAAAATTTAATTCGATTATATCCCAAAATTATAAGTGACATTGTGAATAAATCGGTATTTACATTGCTGTGCTCACCCCAAATTAAACACGTCGCGTCGTGAAGTCACGTGGGGTATGCCGACGCGACTGTCACCACAATGTTAAGTTATTTATGTTAGCATCTATGAAATTAATTATGTTTATGTATTACTCAGGAAATAAACACATGTTTCATGGATTTGTGTCGTTTCTGGTCGTAAAGTTTTGTAAATACTGTATGCCTAAGAGAACTTTCTGATGTCTGTCAATCTACAATACTGATTAGTGCCTTAGTGACTTATTCCAAAATGAAATCTATATTTAGCTTCCATTATACGACGACCTCCGTGGTCGAAAGGTATATACACCGGTTTTCAAGGCGTTGCCAGCTCTGAGGTCCCGGGTTTGATCCACGGACGGTTGAAGCTAGAAAAACACTTTTCTACATTGTCTCGGGTCTGGGTGTTTCTGGTACCTTCGTTGTCTCTGATTCCATAACACAAGTGCTTTAGCTACTTACTTTGAATTTGGAGCAATGTATGTGATGTTGTCCACATATATTTATTATCAGCTGAGGTTCAATGCAGAGAGATGCCTTAGCGAAATTACTTATCAACGTCATCGGTTATGTACGTTTGCGGAAGATTCTCTTTTGGTCTCAAGCGGAAACTCAATCATTTTCAGAGTTAATGGAATCATAAATTGGCTATATTTCATATCATAATATGTATCTTAAGTATCGTTTGTATCACAAGTTGGCATGTTTATAATCGCTTAATTCAACATCTATTGAATCACGTTGCATTAATGCATCCTCAAATATAATGAAGACGCAATAACCCAAACGCCATGTCTACAGTTGTGGTAATTCTAGAACAGTTTGTTTACCTACACGCCTCGTTCCACTTCCAACACTGAACTATTGTTCGGTCGAAGATTAAAAGCCTACCAAGTGAGAACACGAAAATTAGCTAGGGTTCTGTTATTTTATGATTTTTTTTTTCCTAAACGTGTGTAACTCGCTGAGACACCATTTTCATCACTTCAACCAAAATTTCACCATCAGCAATACAAACTTTGGCAATCGTTTCCTTTTTCAGATTTCGGTATATTCGCGTATTCACTTGATTTTATAATTGATACGAAGTCTATACTAGCACTTTTTCCATTAATATCCACTACAGTATAACTTTGAGTAATGCATGTTTCAGTAGCATTTCCACATCCTATTCACAATACTAAAGCCCAGTAAAAAGGTTTCGTATAGGTACTATCTAAAATGTAAGAACAGGTTATTTCATCTTCATCATCATATCAGCTTCAAGACGTCCACTGCTTAACATAACCTCCCCCAATGATTTCCAGGCCATTTACTAATCTATTACTTACCTATACCAAAAAAAGGTTTCAAAAGTTCCTTATTCGTCTAGAGAACCCAAAAAATCCTGTTAGTCTATACAATCCGCTAATTGAGTTTAAAAGGATCACAAATTGGCACATAGTTGAGAATAAATAATGCGTGTGTATTTGGCGCCGAGTTTAACTAAATTGTTTTAATACTCAAACGGATCTTTGATATTTTAGTATCATCTGTTGTTAATTAAATAATTTATTCTTTTGTTTAAATTACTGTTTCCTTGGCATTTAACATCAGGTGATGAAACGTAATTTTTTGCTTGCTTTAATGTTCGCACCTAAGTTTGAGATAACTTTGTAAGTAATACAATAAAAATAATATTTTCTAAAAACCTAAATCGCGATGATGCCATTCATATATTGTTGGTCTATAACAAAAACTTGTATTTCTTGCTATGGTTGTAATCTTATTTCTTAATTCAACACCCAGTGCGTATCGCTGTTAATATAAAAAAGTTGCTCAAAAGATTTATGTATCATCTTTAATTTAATTTTAAGTTTCGTTCGAGTTTCTTTTATATTTTCCTCGCTGATAACAATTGTTTTCCCAACCCTGACATTGGCAGAATCGTCGAAACCCCGAAGGAGCCATAATAAAAAAATAATAATTGAATTGACTCAAACTAAATGATAAACCTTTTTATACTATTAACTCCTTCGTTGTACCTGAAAGGGACTTTGTATGCTCTATTTGCATATCTTCACTTTAGATCAAATGTTTTGCAAAGAAATAGGATTCCTCTCGTCTCAATAAAGTTGGAACTTTCTACACAAATGTCGGTAACGCCTTTTACTTGTGTTTATACCTTATACTGCTATTAGGCACTTAACTATTAGCGAGCATGGTTAATGGTGATTATAGGTTCGCAGCTTGGTCCACTCCATTCAATGTGCCACCTTCTAACGCTTATAGACTTTATGGCACGATAAAATTTACTCTAACTACATAAGTAGCGAAGACTTAGCCTTAGCTTTTAAAACGTCCATCAATATAAAATTAATTTATTAATTTAGACTTATAATTATTCAGATCTATCGACACATTTACAACACGACTATTTATTTTATCAAATGCGTCCTTAGGAGCAAGTTCTACTCTAAACCAACAGCTTCTGTGCTAGACGTAGGTATCGAACGAAGTATGTATTTGAAAAATACTCGTTCTATGGAAACAGACTAGGCCACTAGTATTTCAGTTATTAAATTTTTGATAAAGAATGAAGCTTCGTAAACGAGTATTTAATACCTATACTAAACAATTATTCTGCTAATAATACACGTCTGTATCAATTAGCAAGCATAATCTGCCACAAGACATCTATAGAATATCATCGAACTAAGTGGACCCTCTAGTGCTCTTCGCGTCAAGCATACTCCAACCAAGTATAACCCTCAAAGCCACTTGAAAACGAATCTAATTACAGAAATAATCCCACACCGTCAAACTTAACGAAAGGGTGATCTATAAGATTAACAGACGTGACAATTACGGTAAAAGCCCTAACTGTCGGCTCTCGAGAACCATTTATTTATATTTTGGTGGTCCCCCCACATTTGAGGGCGTCTCAAGGGACCTGTCTAATTGCGTCCTGTCACATGTCAAAAGTAAAAATTGGTCCCAATAAAGTTGGCGTTTTAAAAGCTACTGATCTTGGACCCAGGGATTGACTTGTTAGCTTTTACTTTTTGTTTTGTGCGCCTCATTTGTTTTGATGCTGGGGTGTTTCTTGCTGGTTTTGTTTTTGTTTTCAACGTGTTGCTATGTGACTTAACTTAAATGAAAACCGAAATTGAATTAAGTAAGGTCTATCTGGATGCCACTCAATTCAAATGGATAGGGAAAAATATCATCCTTATTTGTGCAGTCACGTCGTCTTAGTAATCGGTACGATAGGTTACGAATTTAATTCTGAATATGCAGCACATATAGTGCACTAAGCTTTACATGTGCTGCACAAAGGAACCTAAAATTATCTCAAGAAACCTATTTACATTATAAACAATAACTCATGTAAAATCCAACTTTCCGATAAACAAACATTATATCCAATCTCCAAACGATTCACTTTACAAGTTCCGTCCCCATAAAGTCCATTTATTAACACTCACTTAGCTACACAGTGAAAGTCTTAGTACGAACGCCTCACAGGTTGAACCCATGCGGCAAAACGTATTACGAATATCGACTTTAATGCCTCAGAATAAAAGCGCTGTAGATATCTCATTGTTACCATTTGCCAATATGTGCAGTAGCCTGTCCTAAACATTCAAAACATTAATTCTTCAAAACAATAATAATTAAGATAAGTTCGGTAACTGGTATTAGTTTAGAAGTAACTTCAAAGGGTTCACGAAACAGTTTCCATGTTATTGTGTAAGGATTAGCTTTACCAGCTTCTGGTGTTGAGGCTGTAAAATCTGGGTGTTAAGTTAATGTTGCTTGTGCTAGCTTTGAAGTTAAACTGTTAAACTGTTGACTTGAACTGTAAGGGTTAGCAAAACTTTAACACAAAATTTCCTATAGTTTCTGTTACAAAATAAGACTGCCTCAGTTTTCGGTACCAGTTCCAGTTTTTTCTATCTTGTAATTCTTTTGTATATAAAATGACCAGTCGAGAATTAGGTACCAATTTCTGATCTCCTTTGTAAAACGTGCAGTTTTCAGCCTGTAAATATGCATAACGCCATTTCCTTTTGCAATACCTCTTTTTGATCTCATCCCTTATCTATTAATCTGAGTGTATTCGCCTGAAGTGTTGACATACATTTATAAGGTTACTCGAGAAGGCTCTTTTCCTCAAAAACATATTACTAATATCTAGTTAAAGCAAACATTTATCATATTCGACCTCACTTATTTGTAGAGGAAGTATCATTTACACATGATCTACCATTCTCCATATATTACAGGTCTGTTAAACTGTTGGGCTGGTGACCAACATATCTTAATGACAGCGCTATCTAGACGATGATTGGCTGAACCTGTCTCGTTTATAACGACACCACGTACTACAGCAACTCATAGTGTTAAAAGTTCTAAACCTTAGCCTTCCTTCATTTTTCTCTCTAAGGCGCCGCTAGTTATCAGATATTCAATGAGTTCAAGATGACGGACGGAAAAAATGCAAATATTTTTTTTTATCTAATTTTATTATATGTAATGCTTTGAAAGTAGAGGCCTTTGCTCAGTAGTAGGATCTAAGGCTGGCTAGGAAAAAATACTGTAATGGCTGGCTCGTTTAGTACGAATTTACATAAGTCTAATATGATACTTGCATTGGGAAATTCAGCACTTCTAAATCAGCTTGCTCTCTTTCACCTAAATTACAATCCTACTAGTCCTGCCACCATTAAAACTTACTCGTTCTAACTTCCAAGTGAAAAGCAATCGAACACTTATGGTACAGCCAGACATAATAGTGATTCGCGCCAAACGTGGCTTAGTTAGTACAGAGATTGATTGTAATGGACGGTTGTACGATGATTGAGGATCTGTGGTCTTGACATCAATGAGCCTGGTCCTGCCGCGCAGATTATGACTGATAAAACGTATACACTTTATTTGAATTGCTAAGCATTACAAGGATTTGAATATATAATTTGTAAAGTATATTTACCAGTATAAAAAGTAGTAGAAGCTATGCCACTGGATTCGAATATTAATCCAGAACACCTGTACTTAGTCAAGGTCTTGTGCATATTTAATTAGCTTGTACTTTTTATGAAAGTTCAAAGAAGCGTACCCAACGACATACAGAGTTTAGCCTTTTCCGGTCGATCATTTTGATCATTCTAGGAGATAATCTGATTGTGAGTACTCATGCCATGATAATGTTTAAACGATGTTACCGAAAGGGTATATCTATCCAAACATTCGTATGTATAAAAAAACCAAAAATCATACCAACCGTGATGCCAATTTACGAGTGTCAGTATATCATCTTCTTTCTTCTACATCGCTACAGCGGTCTGACGATAATTTTTGATGTTGAATAATAATAATTTTGTAAACCGACTCTACAACGTGTAACAAAATACCCCGTAAAAAAATTATTAATTATCAAAGTCAAAAATATTGTCTACCCTAGTAAGCTGTCATGTCAGGGAACCAGATTATTTAACAGAAAGACCTACTTACCAGTTTACCTAAAAATTGTCTACTTTAATTGGTTTTCAATTTTTCATTCATAAATGAATGTTCGGCTTTACGGGCAGTTTTGTAACACCCTGTATAATAGGTGTACTCTTTTGGTTAGATGTACCCTTTCGGTAACAGCCTGTATAAAATTACTTATCCGAAGTTCTTAAAAGCAGTAGCCAAAGGGATTCGCATTTGAAATTCAAATGTAAAAGCCAAATCTAGTGAAAATCCCTTTTAGCTGTTGGTCGAAAGTTTGAAATCCTAGGGATAACGCTGGGTCCAGAGAGTCGCAAAAAAAATCCTTCCATATATTAAAATAATTATCTCCCAAATCATGTTGCTATGTCGTTCCTTCATTTATGCTTCGTCTTTAAATAACGGAACTGAATTCAATTACAAGAGCCATAACTTTTTTAATCAAGTAACACATACTCATAGTGCTGTTGCTACGAGCTATTCAGCGTATGGTCATAAAAAACCTATTTAGTACATTGAAACGGACATTTCTGAATATTTTTTGCGCCTACAATTGACTCATCAACACTTAATTGAATTTGTTTATTCAACTGTGTAATGGATTTTTTTAGGGTTTCTAAGAAATATTCTTGTTAGGTATTTGTTCTGTGCTAATTTTAGTTTTGTTACCGCTTCTGGTTATTTTCGTTCTCGTATTCAATTCTGTGCGGTTTCTAAAAGGTCAGTGACAGAAAATCCTCACAGCAATGCTTTCCTGAAAAGTTCATTTTTCTACCATTTTACTATATGTGCCTTAATCAATTTCCACTATGATTCGACCTAGGGCCGAATACTGAAATGTCTATCACTTTTAAGTTTCCGTTATGTCCAATGCTGTCATTTTAAGGTGTAAAGTAGCGGCAGACTACACATGTAAGAACGTATTAAAGTTGAGTTGCGTTTCAGTATACGAGGGCTAGATTCTCACAAATATTTGAGTCATCGACTTTTAGTACTTTTACAGAGAACCTCTTTGTGGATTGTTTCAGCCTTGAAATAGGCTTTGATTGTGGTCCTGAAAAGGACCGTTTAGTAAGTTCCTCAGGGGACTGGTGGATTCGTCCTAAAAAGGGCCTTTGACTATGATATGTTCACGACAAGGATCAGCCAATCTGCGTTACCGACTAAACTGTCCTCGCAAATTGCCCAGGGTGCGCCGGGCGAATAGTATGTGATAGTTCGCCGTTCGTGAAGACTCTTTTCATGCACCCCAGATTGAGTACTGGTCCATAAAAATTTGACTAAGAAGAAGGAGAAGTTCTTTTAAACGAACTAATAGTCTGAGCACTTGCTTAAAAACCACCTTCATTTTCCTGTTATTTTTTGTTAGCAACAGTAGAAATATTATCATAGTTAATATTTGAAGTGCAAACATGAATGAACTCTGCCATTAATATTTACACTTCAAAGCAATGCGTAACCGCTGACTTATACACTGGCGGCCGAGATTAATCGGCCACTTCATAACTTTACAAGTGCCCACAATTCCTGTATTTTCAAGTGAGTACTGCTAATGGTGATGACCAGTGCGTCTTATAATGTGTGTTAGATAACTGTTGTGTTGAACATTTTATTTTTATTCCAAAAACATTTTGATTTGACTTTTTTTTTATTATTGTTTATCTTACAATACATCAGATTATACATTTGCGAACACATTATACATACCTACAAAAACCATCTTGGGTTTATCCGAGGTTAGTTTATTTATTTATTTTTATACTTATACCTATTATAATTGGTTTTTATTGCATTTTAACGAATGTCAAGATATGTCTGCAGGTCTGGTTCTTTTATTATGTTAAAGGTACCAACGAGTCTAAAAATTCCTAAATATACTGGCTTGGACTTCTTAAAATAAAGGACTTTCATTAAATAATACAAACAATATTCCATAAAACAAAATCACCAAAAACATGCCAACACCACCAAAAGTAACTAAGTAATTTAATTATTTATGCTAGAGGACGGATTGCGGCATCATTTTATCTACGTACTAGCTGTTCCCCGTGACTCCGCCCGCGGAATAATATAGCCTTTGTTACTCAGAGTGAATGTAGTTTTCTAATAGTGAAAGAATTTTTTTAAATCGGCACAGTAGTTTTTGAGTTTATTCATTATAGCTGTTCCTGCGATTCCACCCGTGGCACATAATTTTTTTTGTAAAAAAATGTTGCCTATGTTACTATTTGTCCTTGTATCTGTGATGGCACACAATAAAAAAGTATGTCTAAAAACAACTACTGCCAGTGTCATGCAGTGAGACATAAAATTAACTAAGCAGAGTACAATGAGCATCAAAAAATCATGTGAGATTTACTATAATCTCACATGATTTTTTTTTTCTTTTCTTTATTTTTTCCTGAATTTTCTTTACTATAAACCACACGGAGCCCGAGACCTTTCCAACGAATGTAAAACAGTGGAAATCGGTTCGTGCGTTCTGGAGTTATAGCGTCAGGAAGGAAAACCCGACTTATTTTTATATAGTAGATTTCACAAAATTAACACATCAATTAATGTAACCCAAACAAACAATTTTTCATAAAGATTGTTCTTCAATGCTCCATATAATACTCTGACTGCCAATATTAATCGCCCTCTCCATATACGAACTGTCACGTACTAATACGTTGGCAAGTGCTGTACCCGTAATGGTGGGTTACCGGTGCGGCGTGCCCACCAATCTGTCTTATTAACAAGCTATAGTTAGTATGTAGGGTAATAGCCACTAGGATACCTGCTCTTGAGATCCATACTGATAATGGGGTTTAACTTTATTTGCTAAAACTGTTGGATTTAATTGGAATATTTAACTTGATATTTTTTAATATTTCTATATTTAAATGATATTTATTTGAATATTTAAATGCCAATGAAGACACCGCATTCACATATACATATAATGTGTATGATACATTATTATTATACACAGTAGGATACATTAACATAACAAGTGTAAATACATAAAAATGTCAAAGGACGGTCAAAATATTCTTTATCGCACTATATCTAAATTATTCTCTGTATTTAATTATATTTTATATTATAAATTATTATTATTAAAAAAAACTTCTTGTGTATGAATGTATCGAAGTCAAGATATATAAAATAAACTGAAAACATGACAATGAACTCATAAAAAACGTTTGTACAAGTAAGGTGTAATAACAACACCTCTCAATAGTCTAGTTATCTAGATACAATCTGAGCAGCATCTTCATCATATACCGACGCAAACTGGTTGATTCGCGATAAATTCCCATCGCGATTACAGGCTGGCTAATGGCGGATTATCGGCGCCCGCGCCGCACTTACTATGCCGCTATAAATAACATATTGAAAGTGGAAGTGCTGAACTTCTATACTTGGTACAAGGATGCTTAGATTGAGAGCTTATGGAGGAATTTTGCTTGTGTTTTTGTAAGTATAGGCTAAAACCATACTATGAACTAAGCAACAGCTTGTTTTACCAACCGTTATCAGTGATGAAATAACAACTTTTTAGTGACTTAAAAAGTATCAAAAAGAGCTCACGTTTACCGGTCTGTATGTTTTATTAACTATATACTTTACATACGTATGTTGTACTAGACAGTATCAGTATTCATCATTTTCGCATTTTCGATAGCCAAGTACGCCGATTCGTATCCTTTCTATCGTCTCTGGAATAAAAACATGGAAAAGTCTTTCTTTCTATTGATTGCATGTATTTATATTACAGTAAAAAAAATTACAATTAATACTAATATTGTCAATACTAATATTTACAATGGCTCTAGGATATCATCCAAACGATACTGTAAATGCAGCGACGACCCTTAACCCATTTACATCGAGTCATACAAACAAAGTACCTGTATACACATATATTCTCTCGTAAACAAATGTCCGAATGTCTGACAGAAGTTTGCCGAAGAGAATTTAGAACGCTTTGCATTTAACTTGATGTCACAACCTTGAATGCGGAAATATGTCAAATAAAACTGTGTTTGTGAAGGGATTGTAAGGATCTTCTAAAGATAGATATGACGAGGGAGAACTTTGGCTGCAATAAGTTCAAATTGTGAAAAGATATTTTTGTTAAATGAAAATTAAAACAAAAGGATACCAGCTGTTCACTATTGGTGGGGGTGTAATATGCAGTCACATCATATAAGATACCTACTGGTATTCTGACAAATCCGGTGATACTGAAAGTGGAAACCAAAATAGAAGTGAAGATTAACAGCACCGAATTAAACTTCTCTAAGTAGCAAAATAATTTAATAGTTTAAGATTAGATGGGGAAGAAAGACATGGCTCAGAAACAGTCGAGAATGGACTGGAATCGCCAGTGCAGGGGAGCAGAAACATGAACCATCCTAAAAGTTAACGGCGAACCTCCGGTAAGGAGAGACTCTAGAGGAAGTGTTTTTTTTTTGTTTTTTAAAAACGACGCCCGCACTTATGATCTTAATCCTTGTATCGCGGTGGTTTCACAGACATTAAAATCACATACACAAAGAACACCCAGACTTGGAACAAGCAGTCTGTGGATCACACAAATGCTTGTCTCATGTGGGGATCGAACACCTCAAAATAAATAATCATTTTTATTCCTAAAACTACAAGCACCACATCCTAATTTTCCACAATCTTAACATCAGGAGTACTCAAACTATTTTAAGGGAATGTCCTCGAGTGGTAGCATGATAGGAACATAAATTATAGCCTGTAATAGTTTTGCTGCATCAGGGTTGATGAAAATATTGTTAAGCATTTCTAATATAATGTTCTAAGTTATTGAGCATCTTATTAATAATTTGAATCCCACTTGTAGCTGTTTCTAGATGACTAGCTTTCTCCTCTAATGGTCTCAATTGATCACCACACAAGCGTTTGAATAAACATTTATACATTTCAGATCAGTAATATAATACGTATTAACGATACTCAAAATTCTCGATCTATTTAAAAAGCCAATAGTACTAAAGTTATACTAGGATCACTAGACAGGCGTGATGAAAATATTACCAATCAGCGAGATTCTTACAACATTGCGAAGGTCGCATTAAGTATTAAAGTCAACGACTGCTCTAAATACCCTTTATTGTTCTAATGATTAGAATTTATACGCTAGCAGACAAAGCAATAGCCCAATAAGAAGTGTAAGACCCACTTGCACCAACCATGAAGTTTCAAATTAATGTAAACCTGTCCAACTTGACACAACCGATAGTTCTGACGTCTGCTAAATCGATGCTCGCTTCTAATTCTGTATTAGACTCCTTTATTTTTGCAACACTACCAAAAGTAGCAGTATTAATCGCATGAGCACCCGTTTATTTATATGTTAATTCTACTAATTGTAATGTTGCAAAATTTATTGAAACAATTTATTTAACGAAACCTTAACTAGAGGTTTGAATGTCTGTAATTAGAAAGGAGTCACACCTTATTTGATCTAATCTTTGCTGAAAATGTCCGGCACCAGTAGCAACACTCCATTTATTATATCACAATTCAGCGAGATTAATACTGATGTCATTATGATGCAACAAACTTTACTGCGTCAGGAACTCTCAATAAATAAGGTGATAGCAAAATCAGAGAAAGTTATCACGATAATCGATACTAGAGGTAGATACTTTTGAAATATAGTTTTTCTTAGCTGTAAACTCGTCAAGGAAAGAGCTTTAAATGCTATTTACAGATCTGACAGAAATACATAGTACATAGTGGTTTTAAAATGACACTGACAAGAAAAACAAAGCTCAAAATTAAGAAACATACAAATCTCAGAAACCCATTCACATTACTATTCCTCGAGATAAAACCCAAAGCAACATTTCTAGAAGTGTAACACATATGGCCATCTATTTAGCAGCTATTCAAATAATCTGACGCCACGCCACGGACAGTTGCACTTCAGAGGCATCCGGAAACATTCAGGCATCTAAATAAAATAGACGTGGCAACGTTGAAGTTCTACGTACGATTTAAATGAAGTTATGATATAGAACTAGATGTCGGTGATTTACTGTCGTTCCTTACGTTTAAGTGCCATAAGGACGTAGTCTGTAGTTTTTAATTTAAAATTTTATCTGCAGTTGGTCTTTACGTTGTTGTCTGGTTAATTCGACTGTAGTCTGCAGAAAAGGCGATATTTTCAATTTAAGCGCGAAATTTCTATTGCCCATTTGTCCTGAATTATTCGGCAGAATTTTATTCGACCGCCTCAAATCGTAATTTCCCAAACATAATACTCCAAGTAATAATTTTCCAAGATAACACTATATATTGAATTTTACTGGAATTTTAAACCGATGTGAACCTCCATACTAACGAGACAGCTATAAATAAAAATATGAATAAAGTAATAAAGCCTTGTTCGAACGCATTCCATTCCACATATCTGGTGTAAATAAAATATAGGAATACGGTCAAATATTGTGAAACGAAATTATAGTTTAATGTTCTGTATCCAATTTGTATAGGTATGAGTCCTACGAGCTCTTATCAGCAATCGATTAGGTTTTATAGCGAGCCTTATTGCAGGATTGGAAAGTTTGATTGATGTGAACATGTATCACCTGTTTCTGTTGAAATATTTTCGTGTTAGAATCGTTTTAGTTCAACTGTTTTGGGACAGATGGCTTTAAGCGTTGATTATAAAGTTTACCATTGGTAAATACTTTGTTATCTTCGTCTGATATTTGTCCCAGTTTGCTTTCGGTAAATAATGTTCTACAACAACTTCAAAAACAATTGAATTCAAGTTTTGTGTAACAAAGAAGTAGTCAACGACTGAATCGGATTAAAAAATTAATATCATACATTCTTAGCCTGAAACGACGTCTTAAAATAAATAAGTGTCCACGCCAGTCACAGTAAATGTGAATGTCAATCATACATACAATACAGTAATAATGAAGTGCAGAGGATTAAATTCTTACACGAAATATCACTAAGCTTATCCTTAATGTACCCACCTTAAGACTAGACCGCGGACAGGTCGCTACGAATATGAAGAGGATCATATAAATAGGATCCGCGCGATTCGCATTCAAGTCAAATTCCTTAGGAACACCACTTAACACGTGAAACTAAGAATGTAGACGCATTCTGGACATTATTGAACTACGAATAAATGTTTTAACCCTTTCTCTGTCTCGTGAGTCACATATGAACATTTCCATTGTTTAACAAATGTGTCTTCTGACGGTACAGGGACGGTGTTAAACATGTTAGACAGTATGGCTCTTTCTTAGGATTTTACAAAATTTTGTACCTAAGTAGGTACATAATTTTGGGGCAAAATTGAAAGTAAGCAACAACATTGATTAGGTATGGAAATATAGGACTTTGTGCAATCTATATTATGCTAAGGTAATTTAAGGTTTAAGGTTTCATTAACGACGTTACGAACAAAACAACATCATTCCTGTACGTGCGAGGAATCTGAAGGATGACCATTATGTATATATTTTACTGCAACATAAAATATAGACAAGCAGGTTTACTATCCATTGTCCACAATCACAATTATTTTATTATATACTATCTTTTATCAGCAACTTCGTCTGCGCCTTCAAAATGGCGGTTAACCTGCCTACCGTTACGAAAATATAATTATAATTATCAATCAACACGTTAAAGTGTAGATAAATAAAGAATATGCTGACAGAAGATTAGCCTATACCAGGGCTATAAAGCTGTGCACATGATAAACCAAGCTACGAACTATCTGTGTACAATATTCATCAGAAACCGTCTTTGTTTTCACGTGAACATGAAACAAACATACAAACAAACATCTTTGACAATAGCAGTACGATCCGTTGCTTCCGGGCTATCGACAGTTAAATTTATTATGTACATAATGATGCCGATATTTCTAGCTTAGTCACACATTATACAAGAGATTAGCTTCTGGCTGTCTCTTTGTTTAGCCCTTAGCTTTACGCAGAATTTAGATAGGGCAACTTGTTGAGAATCAAACTGCATTCAGTGAGCAAGTTGATTGATTGACTTCGTATTTATACAATGCGAATTCATGCCAAGTGAATAACATAGGTACAAGTACCCACGTACTTGAGTCTCAATGTAATAGTCAAAATATCCGCGCATAAATAAATGTTGTCTAATTTTTTTTGGTGAGATATTACTTAGCTTGCCTCTAAACACTTAACACTATGCCTTTTACAATAGCTCCTGCAGTTATTTGCATTTAAGCCTATTACAGAACTACTATTCCCAGTACTAAATAAATTACTTATTCTGTACAAAAAAAACCTTTCACAATTATGGAGCTTAAAATCACTTTAAAAGAAAAACTTTTAAAAATTAACATTTTAAGATGCTTGTTATCTATTTACCCGAATAAAGTGTAAAGCAATGTGAAGAATCTGCCCACGTCTTCAAGTTAAAACTATTTTCCATATTTATAACAGAAAAAAAAGAAAAATAAAGGTGTTATTAAACGATTGCATAACACACAGGGACTTTTAACCTCGCACAATGCATGTCAGAGGTAGGCGACACACGGACACTAAATCACGCCAGCCGAGCCATTAACTCTGAACATGTTCGGCTAATACGATACAAATGTTTGTACAATAGAGTGTTTAAAACTGTCGCTTCACGATTTATGGGGGACGTCCAGGAACGACCGGCAGGGGTGGACTTAGTGACATACGACTCTGTTTTTCTTCATAAATAATCGAATCGAAGTCTGGATATCGTTTAAAGAAAGAGTGCTGATGGGAGAATTATTGGAGAAATGATCTTGACATCTATTGCGCTAAAATAAAAAGTGTAACATAATAGAATATTGTTTATATTAATTATTAATTTCTTTATCGACAATATCTTTAAACGAAAGAGAATAGGGCCGAAGATGTGTGATGATATCTTAATGCCATGATAGGTCGTTTTCGTACATGTTCTATTATGATCTTAAAACAAAACTCTTAAACGACAAATACTGATAAGCAGCTTAATTTTATCATATACTTATCACTTACCATAGATATATATATGAAAAATATGTTCATACGTAGGAAAATGTTCAATATTAAATCTTTAATCTACATTAAATTTTATTGTTTCCGAACCACCATGCATAATAATATTGTTTAAAATTATAGGTATATCATATTATTTTATCTCGAGTGAGTCCCTGTGATATCGTCGGTTGTCACAAATCCATCTCGTAGTAAGTGTCAGTAGCGGCGCCTGCGCACCTAAGGGCGAATGCATGCACAAGCTCACTATTCAATTCCTCGGATATTCCGCATTCAATTCAGGCCGATGAATAGTTTTAGGAAATCATACTTTGTTGGTTTTGGTGTTGCTTAGTTCATCTAAACTCAAATCTATTGGAAGTTTCTTAGAAATACTGATTTAAGAGCAGTGTTGAAGAAAGTAATAATTATTCATTCATCTTGACTATTTTCATACCTTCTAAAACTTAACTTAATTAAAGCTTTTCTTGCCTTCGTTTTCATGTTGTTGTCAAACTACCTAATTGTCGACTATCCGGCAAAAAAAAAACTAATAAAAAGAAGGGTTTTTGCCTTATTAAATCAAGATTAATCTATCAAGATTATCTATTGAATTTTTAAATTAACGTTAAAAATACCAATCATCCGAGTAAGTCTCTGTTCCCGTCGGTTCTCACAAATCCATCTCGTAGCTCGCGTCACTAGTGGCGCCTGCGCAGCGCACCTACGACGCTGTTATGTTAATGCAGACAATTTTATATTATATCCTCGTGTTCGGTTTACATCAGAATACGGCTTTAGTAGGTCGCATTAATGTGTGATGTTGGATCCCATGATTTAAGGTTATGTCCCGTTGTTGTTTCCTTTTTTTAATATTATTGTTGGCTAGAACGAAAATGTTCTCATCACCTTTGAAAATGAAAAATAATGTATTGGAGGCAAATATTAATATGCCAGAGATATGCGAATAACGTTGCATAGGCTTACTAAGACTTTGATGACAGCGATTTTAGTTTTTCCAGAAACCATACAACTTCTGATAAATGAAGTCACAGTCAGTATTGATTAATCATGGATAATCAATGGAATATTTTCCATAAACAGATACTATGACCAAAACGTATCTTCTTCTTCTTCTTAGCGTGTCGATCAATGCATACAGGCGGTAGGACACGCTGGGCAGCTCTGCAAGTGAGCCATGGTGTGGGGAGAGAACCTCACAAGGCTCGTGTGTGCTGTAACCCCATCGGTACATGCTTTCTTTACACCGGCCGACTTGGGTCCGGAGTCTGTTTAAAGACTTCCACGTCGGCCATGGTAAACTGTTACCGGGAGGAAAGTTTTCGTTTTAAAACGCATCGTAGTTTGCGCAAAATGGGTGGGTAAACAGTGTTAAACATCGGACAATAGTCGAATTAACAGATACACTCACAGATAGAAGTTCAACCAGCGTTTTCGATATTCTAATTGTATAAGTATAATCGGCGACATAGAAGCTATGTGTCAGATATAATTCAATATCATATCTGACATAAACCGCGATAAATGACCTCGTTCACAAGTTTTATGTTGTTGTTTTTTGTTGGAAATTGTCTGGTTTTTAGAATGCAATCTACTTCGGCCTGTTCCGTGTTGTAATTCGTTTAGTATTTGATTTGTGGAAGTGAATTGAACTATAGTGATATTGAGTTCGAGGTGTGATATAGAATTACATATCTATACTCCATTTAAAATAGCATTAGACAGAAGTTAAAAAAGGTTATTTATAATGTACACTTTGTTGCAAAAGTACAATAAACTTGTTACAGTTACGATTGACGCCTATAAATTAAAATCTATTTACATACCAGCTGTCACACTTATTTGTAATCATGTTAACCATTTTTCATAACAAATTATGTGGCTTTCATTTATTTATAATATTTCATTCCAATCTAAAATGACAGTGTCAATGCTAACAAGCTAAAAGAAGCAGTGATGAAAAATACTGGAACGTTTTTCGTTTTACTATTATCCTACCATTATTTGTTTATTTATTATATATTTATTATTTTATTATGACTAAATCCTATGATGAAGACGAAGAAGTTTCACTATAGTGTGTTGTAAGCTGTTATTTTAATTAAAATATTGTTCTAAAAATTACTTTTATTTTAATCTTAATTAAATCTAAGTCATCATGGCATGATTGGTTGTCTCATTCATTGTTTTGGTGTAAGTTTGTAATGTGTGATGAAGTTATAAATAAAGCGTAATTAAAAAAAAAGTTTTATTTCGTTTATTTAAGTACTTAAAACAATTTCTTTGAAATAAAATGTTTTCAATTCCTGCTTCTGCGAGCCTCTTTTTTCTAATGCTATAATAAATGGAGTATAGTAGCTTCTATGTTTTCATCGTTTAAGTTTTTACGAGGAACAATTCCAGAAAATTACTTACCTTATGTTTATGCTTTCGTAAACGTTTTTATATTAAGCGGTTTTGTTCTTTTGATTGTGAAAAAATATCTTCACAGCGTATTTTAGGCATATACAGCGTTGTGCCAACTTTGTAGACATCGTTTTTCCTCACATGTTTTCTATAGATAGCCATAAATGTCCTGCTCCTTTCGACACATATTAGAAATCTGGAAATTGTACCATTATTAGATATTTATACCTACCTATCTTTTTTTTCACTCGTAGTAAACAGCAAATCTTTGAAATTATTATGCAACTAACAGTCTTTTGATACTGCTTGTGCAACATTCAACATAATTTCCATTTATATTTATAAGTTATTTCAGAACAACTGCCCACATTAATACCAGTGTTCTAACTCAATTCAGAATCTATCGCCCATACTTTCGTTTGCAGATGAAGAGATACAATATTTACCGCGGCTGTTAAAATTGAAAGCTGGGCCGGTAGACCTTTGAATAACACAATTAGGGTTGATAGAGCCATTATTAAATTAGTAACTGAAAAATTAATTTAATCTCCGTAGCAGTATAAATCAATTGGCTCAAAATTTTCATTACACAACAAATCATCATAAGATTCATTTCTTCATCCGATTCTATAAGAGTCAAGCTACTTATTATTCAATTCACTAAATAAACATTGGATTTAAATAAACAAATATTCAAATAGGTTATAGAGAAGAGATACTTGTTAGAACAAGTAGTAGTATTTCTTCTCTTTTTTTTAAGTTTTCTTAATTATTTCCTAACTTTATAGAGTTTAGCAACCCTAGACAGAATGAAATGCTGCCGCTTAAGGCGTACATGAGCTGATAGATAACGACGTCAGTTTTAATTGGAACCCAGGATCGAACGATCACGCTTTTTCTCCATTCACAACTATTGAGGAGTGTCCATTGAGGTATGGACAGTCGTAGCGCCACGCTTTAGTAGATAATGCCTTAATATTAAGAACAGGCCCACCTACGGATGACTTAAAGTTAGAAGTTATTTTAGCAGAGCCAAACTGGATACTGGTTTAATAGACGTAGGAGCATAAATATTGTGGTGTGAACCGCCACCAACAATCAAAGATGTCTAGGGATGCTATTACGGAAAATCGGAAGCAAAACTACTTGTCAATTTTTTTTATCTACACTAATATGATTTATAAAGAGTAAAGTTTTGTATTTTTGTGTGTGTGTAAGTTTGTAATGAATAAACTCAAAAACTACTGTGCCAATTTCAAAAATTCTTTCTCCATTAGAGAGCTACATTCACCCTGAGTAACATAGGCTATATTTTTTACTAAAAATATTAGGTACCGCGGGCGGAGGTGCGGGGAACAGCTAATTATCTAAAAACCCGGACATACAAAAATGGTCAGCATGCTTGAATATACGCAAAACTTAGAATAATAATTATGCTAGGTAACGGTTTTACCGAACCCGTCTTCCAATAATATATGTATATGTATAATGAGGAGTACTATCGACGCAGCCGGTCTATTAATCAGCCCTGTAGCCTGCACATTAGTACGTGTACCACTCAGCTTGCTATGGGCGATAATCGCTTGAATAAATTCATTATTAATCCAGATACATAATGTTATTAAATGTACAGAACAATGTTCTCTAATAACTAAGAAAGTTTCGTGAATTTAATGATCATGTAAGCAAGATGGAAATATTGATCTGCATTCGCTGTGTTGAGAGAGTCTTTATTCCTGTTAGCAATAGTTTGATTAGAAATGTTGAATTATCATTAAATATAAATAAAGGTGTTTTCTTTTGATTTTTTTTACCTGTTGTATGATTATTCTGATAAGGTATCCGCATGAGCTTAGTAAATGACTTTGGACACTTAAATTAAGCTTACTTAACGTAACTTACAATAAATGAAGTACCTTAACGAAATGACTTGAATACCTACAAATTTCTTCGGACGACCGAAATTACGAAGTACGCGCGAACATTTTAACTAATTATCCTGAATCCCAATTAAGCGGCGCGATGCCGAATATTTCCATTGTGGTACTTATTGATTACACTTGACTGCCATCACTTAGGTACTCGTATCAAACCAAGAACTTTATATATTCTTAAAAAGAGACAGAACAGGCTACCCTGTTTTCAAAGAGGTAGAGTATTATTTTGGCGCTGCTCGCTGATTTAAAATTTACATAATTCCATGACATTGGGGTGCATGGTTAACGGGGTGGATCCACAAAAGAGAAAATTTTACAAAAAAAAGTGAAAACTTATGTATTTTTCCAGGCAATATAGGGTTTATGTGATATGAACTTTTTGGAATATCTTCAGATCAAAATGCACCTTAATTCTCTCTCGCATAAGGCTACAGACTACCCTCTATCTTGATCATCTCAGCTAGAAATTCCAACCTACACTGACATCCATTTCTCCGCATTTCTCATGCACCGACAATTTGTAAATGTCTCGCATTTATAATCGACGCTGATTACAATAGATAACTCGTACTTAGCATGGCGACAAAGCGTTGTCAGATTACAAGATATAGGCACTGGGTCACGCAACCTACATAGACGGTATCCTCCCATTGATGGGAGAAATCTATGGAAATATCACTTACAGTGATTCGTATCACTTTGGGAAACTTGTGGGGAACGTATGAAATATCGGTTTCAAAAAGGATAGCCCTCTTAGATAAAATGGTTCCTGTAACACAGTAGCTAGTTTAACTGGTCAAAGGGTTTATAGACAGAAGTGGCTGAAAAGTTGTGTAACATATACTCCCGCCACTGTTTTGCCGGTCAGTCAGCCAACAGTGGCCACACATTTGACTTCCACGAATTATACCCAAACTTTGAAAAAATATTTAACAATTTCATGTTTAAGGCATAGATAAGTTTTCACTAACAAAACACATTATGTGGTTTGATGTTTGTCAACTTATTCGCAGTGTCCCGTTGGGTTCTTTTTCTTCTTCTTCAAGTGCCACTCCAATTAATGAAGGCCGGCTACAAGCTACACGAATCTATCTTCTGCGAGTCGAAGCAGTTCAGATGCGATCGAGATTCCTGTTCACTCCAGGATGTTGCGGAGGAAAGACTTGATATTTTATTTCCAGCAACAATAAGTTTGCTTTATAACTATACAGAGAGATATAAAGAAATTTCAAAAAGTGCCATCTATACCGCTTTTACCCTATAAGGCAAATAAAAAAAGGCCCACAGCCTCACCGCTAGATCTTCTCCGTAAGTATTATAATTAGTGTATAATGAATCAATGACATTTTCTAATAACTAACATATGTATCCAGTAGAACAATTACAGGGAGACTACGGGGCTATCGCGATGGCCCCCGCGTAAACATATCATTAGCTCGGGGCTACCACAATTATCGTCTTTCAACCTGTTTTAACTCCCGTGTTGTATGTATGTGACCTTATGTCAAATTAATTACGTTGAACATATATTGGTAAGTACCTTTAGTCTGTGTGTATTTTACTTAATTTTTTTATTACAATTTTAATTTTGGCTACATTTTAGTTAATGTTTTTACATTGTTTTATTTAAGTTATGTTTATTAATATCAAAATGATAAAACAAGAAAGTATTAACTTTTAGAAGTAGGTAGGTAATATAACATTCCTAAAAAATACCTTGAAATTAAATAAAAAGATTAAGTGAGATAAGTATGTAGTTTTTCATTTTCTTTTTTGTTTATAGTCATATGCTATCGTATTATAATTGTGTATATTTTAATAGATACTTATGTTAATTGATCGGATGTGTATTTAATGCCATGCTGTTTTTATCAACACCGATTTAATCGGCATGTCTTTAAGAAATACTGCATTACAATTTATGTGTAGCTATATATAAAAATCTTCAGTAGCAGTGTTTGTGCGGCTTCACCGATTTTTTTGTGTATGTTTGGTAGGTCTGAAAATAGGTTGTATGCTATTTTATATACCCCTAGGTAATGAGAGTGGCCCTCTCCAGTAATAATCCAATAATCGTGTTGAAAGTTAAAGAAAAATACCCCTTATTGACGGTAAACAACATGAAACAAACAATAGGCAGAATCGCTTAGATACTTATACTAGGCGTGCCTTTTAAGTTCTGTCGTTTCCATATTTCCCGGCAATTTTGAATTTGGAACTGTTCTATATTCGAATGTGTTTATATTTTGAATCTCAACACAGTTAAAAGTATTAGGATTAATGCTATTGTTTAGTCACAGCGTCGATTAGAATCTGTCAGGTTACGTACGAAAATGAATCTTTCTAAGGAAAATGTACGTGCAATAATTTTCTACAACTTTAAAAGAGGCCTAACACGGCTTCAGTGTTTTGAAGAGCTAACATCTGTGTTCAGTGATGAAGCCCCATGTCTGCGGACTGTCGAACGCTGGTATTTAGAATTCCAGCGTGGACACACTAGTGTTAGTGACAAATCTCGCGAAGGACGCCCAAAATCCGCCTTCACTGAAGATAATATCATTGCTGTGAGACAACTAATTCTCGAAGATCGTCATGTGACGTATCGAGAGATAGAGGCTCTATTAGGCATCTCAGGGACAACCATTCAGAAGATCTTGCATGAAGCGCTTGGTGTGAGAAAGCTAGTTTGCCGTTGGATACCGCATCTGCTTTCCGACGATCACAAGGCGGCCCGCGTCAGATGGTGTAAGAAATCTCTGCAAAGGTTCAACCGAGGAGAGTCAAATCACGTCTACGACATCATCAGTGGTGATGAATCTTGGATCTATGCCTACGACCCTGATTCCAAACAACAATCTACAATCTGGGTCTTTCAAGACGAGCCTAAGCCGACTAAAGTTGTTCGTTCTCGAAGCACTTCAAAGAAGATGGTGGCCACGTTCGTTGGAAAAACCGGCCATGTTGCGACTATTGCACTTGAAGATCGTAGAACGGTTAACGCAGAGTGGTATACCACAGTTTGTTTACCACAAGTCATCGCCGAACTTCGAAAATCGAACTCAAAGCGACGCATCATCCTGCACCACGACAACGCAAGCTCACACAGCGCTCGACAAACGATTGAGTATTTGAAGCAGGAAAAAGTAGAAATTCTTGACCATCCTCCATACAGTCCTGACCTAAGCCCTAACGATTTCTTTACATTTCCTAAAATTAAAAAAAGTCTTCGTGGTCAAAGGTTCCAGTCCGGTGAAGAAGCAGTCGACGCTTTCAAGTCAGCCATTTTGAACACCCCCAATTTAGAGTGGAATAAATGTTATAATAACTGGTTTGAGCGAATGGAAAAGTGTATTAAGCTACGTGGTGAATACTTTGAAAAACAATAAAAAGTACTATAAGGTTCTAGTTGTGTTTTATTCTTCAAACGACAAAACTTAAAAGGCATGCCACGTATATACAAGCGTAAAACAATAAAGTCTTTGATTAGACTTTAAAAATACAATATTTTTGTACGTCACGTACACCTTATCAAATAACTTGTATTGTATTTTTCTTATCAAAACTAAAATAATAAATACACAACCAACTCATTATATGTGGGACTTCAAACGGTACCCGCACTGCATCGATATTAAATCGATTACAGCTTCACACAACATCGCATAACGAACGAACACGACAGGAGCCGCGGCACGCTACTAGTCTAAAACAAACAGTATTTATTAATGGCCTCCACGGATAATACGCCTCTAAATTCTTGTAATGGCTACCAGTTAAAATAGAATTAATATTGTGTAGTATCTGATACATGGTGACTGTGATTTAATATTACCATCGCAGGAAACATTCAACATTTATATAGAAAGTTTTGTTCGTATGTTGTTGATGAAAGTACTTACCTGTACGTTTGAAACTGAAAGCTTTTCATTATGTAGATCATAGTTTTGTATCCAAAGTAGTTATATTTTTTTGTTTGGGCTATCATGGTATGGACAAAAGTCCTGCTATGACTAACTTTCGCTTCTTCTGCCATTTTGAAAATAAGGTCTTTGCGCCAAAATCTTAAATTTACGTCACGAAAGTCATTATGTTATTCTAATGTATTAATTGGGAGTGATAGTATAGCTTTGCTTTGTGTTTTGACTCGACTTTTATTTTTAAATGGTTTGTTATTTAACACGTTACGCGCAATGATTTTATCTTTTTAAATCAATTTGTTGAATATCAGGCGAGTAGTCTCATGAATTTCTTCCGCCCTACCAAGGTTCACGGATATACCAACTCTTACTGGCTTAAATCTCTGGAATGCTGGTCTTTTCGTTTTACCAGAGACTAGGCAAGTTTGTGGCTACAAAGACGCAAAGAGAATGAATTGAATATAGAAAAGCAGATAAAAAAACAACTATAGTTTTTGCTTCTGGCTAATAGGGACTAAGACTATCACATGAATACAGGTCACATTACCGCTAAACCCAAATAAATGTGACCACTGACTGTTTTAAAGAAAACACATTTATTTTACACGTAATGCCGACAAACAAAAACTACCCCTTTAGATACAATAAATTTTCCAAACATACCTCTACGATTTATAACTCCTTTTAGGGGCGTTTTATTTATTGCTATATTTGTGACGATACTTAACTAAGGGATGGGTTTATAACAAGCCTAATTTATGCGTACGATAACAGATCTATTTGTTTTGAGATTTAGGACCAATGTTTGTTATTAGGGTGCTTAGTAGTACTTCGTATTATTATCGTTGAAACTTAGCGGATGCCTAAAGATTACGAACAAATTAGATATAATATAGTTTGAGATAAGTGGTATAAACTTATAAAGTGTTGATCTGGTTTTTATATCAAGTTAACATTTGAAGTATGTTACCTAATAGGAATAGCCAATGTTGACTATAATGAGCGTAATTAGAAAGATTTTCAAGTGTAGATACTGATTAGTTAATTACGTAACGCTGCCGTAAACAACAATTTACCCATAATAACTCACAATAAATTCGTAAATTTATATTGAAAACAATGATAAAAGATAAAGTAATATCATTGTTAACATACCATTAACAACATAACAAACAAACCGTATATCAGATTGTTTCCATGGTTTAACTGCAATAATCCTATGAAAACACGACATTCATTATAATCGCTCTCAAACTAAACCATAGTGAATAGCCGACTTTACGAACTATGCTTAGAAAATACAAATTGGACCGGACGTAAATAGAAACGCCAAATCGAGCGAAAGTCTTTAACGTATTCAGTTTTAGGGTACCGCAGGCGAATAAGGAAACGTGTTAACAAAATTACGTTCTTCTTCTTCTTCCTGCCCTTATCCCAATCATATGGGGTCGCAATGCGTATTTTCCTACCATTCCTCTCTATTACTCGTCATCGCGGCATCCACTCCTTTCTTTCTCATATCATCTTTCACACAATCCATCCATCTCTTTTTCGGTCTCCCTCTGCTTATATACCCATCCACAGTCATACTTATAACTTGTTTAGTTATGTTTAGATCGTGTATTTATTGAACATAAATAAATCGCTTGTAGCAGCTAAAATGATGAAATTGAGATGCGTTTCTCTCATAAACCGTTTTTTTACTGTTTATCCTGTATCCTAGATGAGCCCTAAAATTACCCATTTAGAAAAAAATAAAATACACAGAAAGAAAAATTTAAGCAGTTTTCAGATGTAGAAAGAATCTTGCATCCGTCTATCTATACCAATAAACACTTTTCCTTAAACTGCTACGGAACCCTTATCCGTGTCCAATCCTCGAACGCATTACCGAAAATATTATTTTAAGCTGTACGGAACGAGGAAAGCCTTTTGTTCCGGGTGTCTAGTTACTGGCATTCCCACTTCATTTGTTTTTACAAGAATTCTCAACATTCGCTTTCGTAGTTATATCTATTGTTATAAAAACAAGCATTGGACTAGACCTTTAGTATGATGAGATGTTTAAAGCTTTACATTCTTAATGTTTAATATATATTTTACTATTATTGCTGTGGGTTTGTGGCATAGAATAAAACCTCCTTCTCCCCCCTTGGAGGCTATAAAACGCGACTAAGGTAATAGAAACGGGGGGGCAGGAGCGTTCTCCTAAAGAACTGAAAGTAAACTGCGGTCAACAAACCGCTTGAGCAGCGTGGTGAATGAGGCAAACGGAAGAGACCTAGCTCAAAGTTAGGACCCTGCATTTATTTTCTCATTAGTAAAAAAGTAATTGTTTGGACTGAAAAAGAGGCAGTGACCCCTAAGTTTATTTCGACTTTTCTTCTCAGGGTAGCTAGTTAGGAAATGTCGACTCCAGCGAGATAACATCAATTATTTTGAACTTATGAACTTAGTTACGAATGTTTCAATAGATAATGGTTAAAATGGCTAAGGGCCCGTTTTCTGCGCAGATTCTGGATTATAACCAGTGTTTTTATTTCCTAACTAGCTGCCCGGACAGACTTCGTTCTGTCAAAAGTAAATTAATTAAGATAATTCCCGAGTTTAACCGTTTTTTTTTTACATAATTTTTATGTTTCTCATCTTTTAAACCTTCTTTTCAGCCGTTCTTGAGTTTTAGCAAGACTAACGAACAGCAATTGATTTTTATATATATAGATAAACATTAACTATACACAACTTACAACCATAATTTTTCGTATACATTTCATCGGTTACCAAAATTAGGTTAGCATATATCTACGCCTATCCCTAGGTATATGCGTTACACACATTTCGCATTTACACCTCAAGTTCAAACATGAAAGCAAAGTATCGATTGATATCAACACAGCGGGCATCGAACTGCCGACTTTATAAACACGATACAAATATGATACCGACTCATTCAGCAGTCCGTGCCAAAACACGAAACACAAATTCTTGCGTGTTTTCTTGCTATTTAGTGCGAGTTCGATGATACGATTATTAGGAGTTAGAATTTATAAATTATTTTTTTCAGCCCAATGTAATACAGTCAACAGTAAAAGTAGATGATGAATTGAGTTTATAACTTTTGGAGTCAAAACAGCTGATCACGAATTTAAGGCAACTTCACTAGTGGTAAATGTTTGGTTACAATGACAATCAATTCGGTTATAAACTAATCTTTAATTTCTTTTCAGCCTGATGAGCTGGCGAAATCGGTGAAGCTGACGTCAAGGGAGCGGCGCTTTATAAAATTTGCGAGCGTGGAGTACGGCGGCCAGCTGTACATGACTCCTCAGGACTTCCTAGAGTCCGTCGTCGAACAGGAGCCGAGACGTGAGTTACCTGAAACCTTCAAGCCCATACTTTTTAATTTAAATCAGGATCATACCCTACCAAAAGTTGCGCATGCAAATGAGCATCCATGTGGGAATCGAAGCCACGACCTCCGATTTAGCATACAGGGTACCTAACATCTAGACATATAGGACAATCAAAACATATCAACACAATCAAGAATAGAAAATGGAGGACGACCTTGACGTATTAAGTTCGTCCTTGGAACAGTCCCAGACTAGACTTACCTATGCCCAAAGGCATGTTCGTTGTGACCAAGGTTTCATTTTTATTTTTTTTATCATAAGCGAAGGGCTTCGTATTTCAGCAATTTAACACAGTGGAACTCCTCCTCTCTGGAAGTTTGTTAAAAGGATTTTTATTACATTCCAGCCCGTCTTAAGCGACGTATTCTGACCACGAAAGAGATCGAATACCTGCGCGACCACACGCCGCAGCTGAAGAAGGGCTCCTCCCAGATGTTTAGGAATATGAGGGATAAAGGTAAGATCTGCAGATACGTACAGTTAACAGAACTTGAATATTTGTGAAAAGTCGTGTATTCCAAGCCAAGTTTTAGACAGCTTCCAGTCTCACTTCTTTCAGTCCAACATTGTATATTATGGGGTGACTTAAGTAACTATAATATTAATAGATAAATTCTGAGTAATTTAATATTGCTGATCATTTAATTTTCCCTAAAAAATTATTTAGCTTTTTTTTCGCGGGAAACTTATTTGCTCACTAACTTTGCAAGAAACAACAAATTGATAAAAAATATAGATCCCGTAGTAAGGAAACTATCGACAAAATATTCGTATCGTAAACATTACAATTAGTATGGACATTTTGAAATTAGTACACCGTTCTCCATAAAAATTAGGAGGCTTCGATACTTTTTCAATATCGTTCGTGCAAAGGGCTTGAGAGCCCTTCAGCTGCTCAACCAACTGAGGCTCTGAAAGAGAATGTAATACCTAAGTATTTTGGCATCCGTCAATACGGTCAATTGGAAGTAAAAGTGATAATAACACTAACAATACTTTAGAAAGTTACAATAATTACGTAGTGTACCCAGGTATAACTCTATCCCGATTTACGATCATTTATACTTAGTGGAAAATAACAGCATATTCCGATAATTATACTTCAATGAACAATAAATTATATTTCCGTAGTAAATTTCACCATATCCGTTCTTTTACGTCGATTGCTTGACACTAAAATATTAAATATGTATGCGGTAATCATAAAATGTAATTAGCCGCTTTATTTGCAACGAACCTTCAATTCCTAAAATGTCTTTGAACTCATCAAACTATACAATGTAATATATCCACCAGCCAATTGTCTACACATCTCCATTCTCATATGCCTTCCTCGATAAATGGGCTATCTAACACTAAAATAAATTTGCAAATCGGTCCTGTAGCCAACCAAACAAACAAAAACCTTTTCAGCTTTATAATATACCTAAGTATAGATTGAGGTGCATTTTCAAAAATCCATTCTTACTTTCTGGACCAAGAATAAGGTAACTTTTTATTCCCCCATATCTATACGGTGGAATAAAACATAACTATAGTATATTAATAAGTTATTGTTATTATGTTTTCAGGAATCATCTCTTATACGGAGTATTTGTTCCTTCTCTCTATTTTAACGAGTAAGTATCTTCTATATAATCTTCTTCTCGGATCTATGGTAGATAAATAGTATAAAAATATTGTGTTGCAATATTAGCAGCTGAAGTATTATCGTGTTTAAAGTCGTCGTAAGTGCAGTTGCACTTGCTGGGTATAATCAATGCTCATCCCTTCTCTATATGGGAAGAAGCATGTGCCAGCAGTGGGACATTAATATTATTTACTCATCTGCTGGAGAAATTGTAAAGTTTCTTATCCACAGCAAGAGCACTTAGGAAACCGTGCTGGGTTGACTTAATCTTTTTTGAGGCATGTATTTTAATTATAATAAAATCTCCTGTGTCGTGCCGCATTTCTGAACTTTTTGACATCATGACGCGATTTCCTGGCACTAGAAGGAAATATAATTATGTTTTCTCGATACTCCCACAAAAAGTATAACTCCAAACATTCGCTATTTCTTAGTAAAAAAACGCTAGTATTTAGTTAATACTGAAAGCCCACCTGGCAGATATCGGTAACACATAATTTCGTGTTGCAGAGCCAGCGTCGGGCTTCCGGATAGCGTTCAACATGTTCGATACGGATGGCAACCAGCGCGTCGATAAGAACGAGTTTCTAGTCGTGAGTACACTCGAAGTGTGTGGTGTAAGGGATGAGCGGGAGCGGGTGAGGAAGCGGGGAGACAGAACCAAAAATTACTTAAAAAACGTGTATGTTGACTCGTCACAGTCATGATCTGTAACTCAGTTGCTATAAGACCATGCTTTTGGTGCAAACTACTGAAATAATCTATACTTCTATACTAATATTATAAAGCTGAAGAGTTTGTTTGTTTGAACGCGCTAATCTCAGGAAATACTGGTCCGATATGAAAAATTATTTCACTGTTAGATAGCCCACTTTTTGAGGAAGGCTATAAGCTATAATTTGCAGCGGTAACCGATGCCCACGCGAACAGAGCCGCGAGCAACGGCTAGTGTCAAGATAATCCCTCTTTCATGCCATTCCGACGATGCTAACGTGCATTTTCGAGCGTCTGATGTAAGGCGCTCAACATAATAATAACTGACTATAAAATAAAATTCAAACCATTCAAAGAACTCCTAGCCAATTACTTAACTAAAAGGTAGGATAACTAGAAAATAACTCAGACCTATTTCAATAATACCAACTTCAAAATTTGAAACTCGCTCTCCGCTCTTCTCTTGCACCACATTATAAGCATACTATAAAAATTAGCGCAACCACAATAGATGCAGCACATAGTGTTAGATGATATCGATACAAGCTGTTTGCTGAAGCGAAATCAAAATAAACCTTGTAGAACAGATTATTAAATATGTGGTTAGAAAGAAATAGTTACGTACTATTGAGAAAATGCTTAATTTATCAATGATGCCTTTGAGCTTATTTTTTGTATTAAAGTAATAATATAATACAGATATACTATAATATATCCTGTGTCTAAGTATAATGTACTGAACATTACACGCTGGTACATCTTATCGTATTATTATTATATTATAAAAAATTACATACATTATTATTCATTTAATGTGTTTGCATTAAAACTTACAAAATCTTGCCTCCATCTTCCAAAACTCGTTTAAATTTTTATGAGAATTTTATGATTTTTTCGCCAAAGCAAACTATCAATTCACGCCAAAGAAATAAATAAATGGGTGAAACCTAGCACTGTGTAGCGCTAGTACAGTATCAATGTACAAATACATGATAAATATATGCTGAAAATAGACTGCGTGATACTACAAGGTACCAAGAATTATTTTTATTTAGTTTTAATTACGGTAAATCATTTATTTTTTAATTCAAAGCGATTATTAGCAGAAGAAGCGCCTTACGGAAAAAGGAACCAAGAATTTTTAATTAAGATTATTATCATTTATTTTTTTAAGTTATTTTTTGTTTTTGATATTTTTGTTGCGATGTGTATCTAGATTCAACGCCTGCTGGGTGGTACTTTGAAGGAGCGTAAAAATTTGGACCCCAAGAGTGAGGAGGCAGTGAGTTCATATTGAGAGTTTGTGGGTGGGATTCTGCCTCGCTATCAACGATTAAAATTTTACTTTGATTTCCTTTTTATACATCAAACCGTCTTTCTGTATTTTGAACTAGAATAATCTTCACTTAGTACTGAAAAAATATACCTACTTAGTTGATGTTAATATGAAAATCAAAATGAAATTTTAACAGTCACCAAAATTGGTCATGCCGCTCCGTTTATTTTGTGTCTGTTTCGTAACAATGTTATTAAAAAGGTTTACAATAATCCCGTTTGCTTTCGGGACGAAATCTTAACAAAATATGTCCCATATTTATTTTAATTGAAACTTGTGACAAGTTGAATTGTTACTAAAACAATGCTATATAAATAAAATTACTACCTTTTTGCATTTAATTTTGTAAACAGCGGCATCTTTCGCTTGTCTTTTAATTTTTACGTATTTTTTGTTTATTTATTTTTATATATGAATATTTGTAAATTTATATAGGTTTATACGTAAATAATAATGTGATATTTATGTGTATTATGTACTCACCGCGTGGCTTAGCTGCTTACGTTAGTGTCGACAAGTGCAACGAGGAACAGGGCAAGTCCGGCCCCGCCGGCCCCAAGTCCGACCACAGTAAGTCCGCAATGGACGTCGCTTAAGTCCGTCCGTTTTTCGTGTCGTCATTTCACGTTCAATTAATATTTTATGTATTTTTGTCACCGACATCCTAAAATGACGTTTGATTTTACGGATTTTTTCGTAGTTGTTACTTCGGTTTTTAAAATAATCACACGCTACTTACATAAAGTACTTGCATTTAATTTATTAAAAAATATTTTAATACGAAATACTAAAACTATTTGTACACTTAATGAAGAACTGCGATTTTATCCGTAAAAGATATTTTGCTTCCTCGCGCTGTATTTAATAAGTCTGTAATGTATTTAATTGAATTGATCGTTGTTGCATAAACTTGTTTTTGTGCTTCCAATTTTGTTCGTACCCTTATGTAATATGTTAAATGTAATAATTAATTTAATGTGTATGCTATGTGATAATTCATTTATTTAAAATTTATATTTTTTGCATTTAACTTTGGAAATATTTTTTTACTAATAGGCAAAGCTAAGGATTCTCATAAACATAAATGTATGTTATGTATTAATTATTAATTAACGTTTCTTGTTATTTCTGTGTCTTGAATAAATGCATTGATGCAACTAATCAAAGTTATTTCTCGTTTAACAACTATCAGTTTTGTCCGACTGCGTTTAACTTTAACTTTTATAAATTTAACTTTTACTTTTTGTGTCTATTTGACATTACTACGATATCTTTATTTAATTAATCTCTTTTTTCTAAGCGGTGAACGGTTCATATTGTGCTGTTTTTCTGAAACGTATGTGTATTTTATGTAGTTTTTAATTAAATAATGAAAACGTAAAAATCTTTAAGCAAATAAAATTTTGTATCGTATAATAATGTAAATATTATTCCAAATATCTTTGTTATATTTGAATGAATTTTCTAATAATATATATTTTTACATGTTTGTTTTAATATTTGAATTTCGGACTTCTGCCTTAGATTTTTATTATACAACATACCACATACGTTTTGAAAAATAACCAGTAGCTTACCCATTTTAACCCAAACTTCTTACATTTGCATTTGCAGTCGGACTCCTATCCTTATAACTCTCTAACAACGTAAATTATAAATTTCAGATGGAGAAGATTTTCAGCTATGCGTGGCGTGGCAAGAGGGGAATGAGTGAGGAAGAGGGGAAGGGGGAGGGGAAAGGGGACGCGAAGCAAGGGGAGAAGGCGGAGGGCAAGGCTCACGAGAACTATGTCAATGATGACCAGGGGCTGCAGAGGAGGCACAACGTTGATACCTTCCTGCAGGTAAGCATAATAAATATATGGACCTATACATTTTGCACAGGCCTCTTCTCATACAAAGAAGGAACGAGCATTGATCACCACACATTTTAAGATTCACGGTTTTCTCGCAATGGTTTCCCTCATCGATTGTCAACTATGTCTTAGAAAATTTAATAAAGAAAGTACATGTCATGTACACGAAAAAGTCACGTTAGATTCGAATTTGCAAACTTGTGCACAAGAATCCGTGTATTGAAACGCTAGGCCGCAGGCCACCACGACGCAACGTCCTGTACTTGTATGTAATTTTTTTTCAAGTTTTCTGTTTTGTGACGCACTTCTGTACAAAACCGTTTCTCCATCCATGTTGCGCATGATGCAGTTAATATTTATTCCTAATCTAGGTATTTTTTTGTGCATACGATTTAAATATTGTGAAATTTCTCAACTTAAAATTCGTTAAAGGGCCGTTAAAAGTTTTAAAACCAACAATAAACACGGATAATCGTATTCTTTCACATTTTCCTTACAGGTCCACTTCTTCGGCAAGAAGGGCACCAACGACCTGAAGTTCGAAGGTTTCCGCCAGTTCATGGAGAACCTGCAGACTGAAGTACTGGAACTTGAGTTCCACGAGTTCTCTAAAGGTTTGCTGTGTATTTTCGTACAAATGTATTAGTGATTTTAATTATTTTATGTTGATGTTTGAATTACTGAAAATTTGAACAATTTTTTTTTAAGAAATTTTATATTAAAAAGAGGGTAAGCATAATTTTAGCTTCAAAACAAAATTCTCATTTTCACCTTCGTCACACAATCTCGCTGCGTCGTTTTGTTGGGAAATCCCGTTAAATATCCTTCTTGTGTAAGGACAAATATAATCATATTTTAACTGCTTTATGTAATTACACTCAGGTAAAATTAAAAAAAACGGTTCAATCCGTTAATCTTACACTTTTCACTTAGCCACGAGCCCATCACCATTATTACAATATTTCCCAAACTCCAGGTCACGAAACGATCTCAGAAGTAGATTTTGCGAAGATTCTCCTCCGCTACACGTACCTTGACACAGATGAGTACGACATGTACCTAGACCGGCTTCTGGACCGAGTCAAGGACGAGCACGGCATCACCTTCGAGGAGTTCAAGACCTTCTGCCAGTTCCTCAACAACTTAGAAGACTTCACTATAGCTATGAGGATGTATACTCTCGCTGATCATCCTATATCTAAAGGTATGCTCGAAGAATATTTGACTTTTCCTTCTCTTTTAGATTTTTTTCTTATATTAGGCCTTATAGCAAAAAGCGTTTTATATAAAACCATAGTTTAAACTGTTGTTTTACCAATTCAATTCAAAATAATTAATTAAAATTACGCTACCATGTAGCAAGTTTTAAATGTCATCAACAGACAGCACCCTGATTCGTCCACTAAAAACTTATAAGATAATTAAAACTATCTATAAAAAGAAGACTTGCTAACCAATATTAAACCGGACGACCTCCGTGGTCGACTGGCGTACAAACCGGTTTTCAAGGTGTCGTCAGCTCTGAGGTCCCGGTTTCGATCCCCGGACGGGTCAATATAGAAAAACACTTTTCTACATTGCCTCGGGTCTGGGTGTTTGTGGTACTTTCGTTGTCTCTGGATTCCATAACACAAGTGCTTTATCTACTTACTTTGGATTCGGAGCAATGTATGTGATGTTGTCCACATTTATTTATTTATTATTTATTAATATTAAATAATATGGATTGCAAAATAAAGGCTTTGATGGTCGTATAACCCATTTTCAGACGAGTTTCACCGCGCTGTTAAGATCTGTACAGGCATCTCCCAGTCGGAACACCTCGTGTCGACTGTATTCGCTATATTCGACGCGGACGGCGATGGACTCCTCAGCTACAAGGAGTTCATAGCCATCATGAAGGATCGCCTGCATCGAGGATTTAAGGTAATACCCATACTAATATTATTTACTATATTCAGATAAAGATATTTATTTCGTAAAACATGAGTAATAATACAAGCACATTATGTTAAAATTTCAGAGTCAAAAGTAAGTAAAAAGTAGCCTATAGCCTTCCTCAATAAATGGACTATCCTAAACTGAAAGATATTTTCAACCATCATTTTCGGACCATTAGTTCCTGAGATTAGCTCAAACAAAAGTTGTATTCCATGGAACATTTAATAATTTTTGTTGATACATCTTTCGCTATAAGCATAATAAGCATTAAAAACATAATATTTTTGCTTACTTTTATTTTAAATTGACTGAGTATAGATTGTTTAATTTCCTCGGCCTATAACGAAACTTTCTACAATCTACAGAACGAAGTTTCATAGAATTCGGTCCAGCCGTACTGGAGATTAGCCCAAATTTTGAATGTTTGTTTGTTGTCACACTTTATTTTAGGTTCGATGAATATACGTTAGGAAAAAACAAGAAGACAAACTTTTTTTTATATATTTTTTTTTTATGTTATTTATAATAGGTATGTTTATTTTATCTGACATAATAAAATGAATCTTTTATAAATTAACAATGTTATTTGCTTTCCCATAGATTTTGTTGTCACTTGTTAGTTTCAACCTACATAATTAAAACATAATTAAGATTTGAATAAAATACGGTAATGTAATTTTAACATATTTTCTCTTATTACTTTGGTATGTTGTTGCCATTATTTTTAAGATATGTATCTTTTAAAATGCAAAAAGATTCCGCGACCCTGCCAGGATTCGAACCTGGAATCTTCTGATCCGTAGTCAGACGCGTTATCCATTGCGCCACAGGGCCAGTTGTGAAGATGGTCGAAAGACATAACCAAATACTACAGCATGTATTATCTTAACTTTGCGAATCAGTTTTTCTTTTGCTTATTTTAGAAGTATGTATAATTTCTAAAAGGAAGTATAACGGAGAATTCCTACAAGTTGCAATTAAATTCTTTTTTTTTTGTTGCTCGTAATTCATGTATTTCAGGTATATGATTAAAATTTAATTGATGAGTATGATACTAAATAATTAATATAATTATAAGAAAACTTATCTTCTATCACTGGGTAGTTTGTGACTCACGTAGGTATGTATTCAACCTCAAGCTAAGTACACGTAGAAAGTTAAATAATAATTACCTTTGTTTATTATAGGTAGGTAGTTTAGTATAGTTTAATTTATATTTTAAGTTTCGGTTTAGTATAGTTTTATTTTTATTATAATTAGTAATATGTGTTTATAGTTATATTAATATCATACTAACAAATGAAAGCTCATAACATGATATTAATAAGAAATAATAATTGTAAAAACTCACATTATGTAGGTAGTATAAATATCTGTGTTAATTTCTTTTTAACCATCTAATTACAGTCATACGCAAAGAATGAAGGCTGGGAAGCGTTCAAATCATGCGTCAAACAAGAAATGAAGAGCGCCGTGTAAACGTCACAACAGATGTCGCCACTTGCCATACTTACCATCTCGGATCTCCAACTTGTTAACTTATTGATTTAGTATGTAAATAATTATACAGAATGCGGTATCTAAAAAAATATCAATACAGGATAAATATAAAAGGAGTGCGTATATTAAACGAGGTAATCAGGTGCATAAAACTAAACACTTCCACTGGAAACATAGGTCGAAATCTCAATAGAAAATGAACTTTTCATACAACGTGACTTAAGTTTGTATGAAAAAATGATTTTCAATTGTAAGATTTTGACCTATATCTGGGATATTTAAATAATGATGTGCAATTTTTAATTAAATTATTAACTATTACTATGGTTCTACATAGGTACTTGTTTAGATGTTTATTTCATAATTGACCAGTGCTGTGCAGCTGTACTATCAATGAGAAATACCAGCATAAAATAAACACCAAATAAGTTTAGTTACTCAGAGACAAAAACACATACATTATTGTTATTGATTTCACTTTTTCGTCAATGGAATGCGCTGATATTGCCTAAAATTATCTTAAAAAATCGAAATCAAAATTTCTTTATTCAAATTAGGTTAATAAGTAGCACTTTCTGAAAGTCAAACGTTTTGTTTATCATATTTTGTTTTCAAGATACCACAGGCTGTATAAATTAGGAGAAACGTCGAGGCATTTTGAAATATTGCCATTATTAACTTTTTCTTTGTTTATATGTTTGGCAATGTGATTTTGTTTAACTTCGAAAGTGTTCAGAATATAATAGTCATTTAAAACTAAGTTTTTAGTATAAACAAGGAATTTTATAATAATATTATGATCCTAAATTATTAAGAATATTTTTATCATGGCCTTCATAAAACCTTGCCTTTATCTATTGTTTAAAATCGATGTCATTTAAAATGTATTAACAATTATATGAATTTATATTTCTATAGTTTGTTACCGGGTAGTTAGTGATTGTTTTTAATATTTCTACATTGATCAGTGAATTTGAGAGTTTAACTATCAAATATCTTAATATTTATTGATTTATTTAGTATTGTCAAGTACATAAAGTGTGATTACAAAACGTCGAACTTATTTATAAAGTGTTTATCTATTTAATTGTTCACCTTTAACACACGTTTTGTGGTGACACCTTTAAATCCGTGTACTTGTATTCTAGGCCTAATGAAAGGTTGTGCGTTAACGTTTTTGTCACGTCTATGAAGTTTGGCACTCCAATAGGTCTGTTCCAAGCCCTCCGACCCAAAGGCACCACCCTATTACGATCACTCGTACGATCTTGCTATGCGACTACATCGTGCGATAAAACTGTCTTTGATCGCATCGCATATTTAAGCGATGCCGCGATGTTCAATGGGACATTCATCACTTATAGAACGGGATTGAAAATGGCGTTGCTTCTGTTCATCTCTCACTCGCACATGTCGAATGTGAGAATAGATAGCAACAGTGTGCGAGTGAGTGAACAGAAGCGACGACATTTTCAATCTCATGTTTGTATGTTTAAACGCACGTTCGTGCGATCATTATCATCGTATGAGCGATGGCAGGAGAGCGCCAAACGCAGTAAACGTACGATCGCGTTGGCGTAAAAAAACTTTACTAGAGACACTACTAACATATTTTTTAAATACTTCATGTTATGATCTATAATAGACAGGGCACTATACTTACAAACACATTTATTACTAACTTTAAGGAGTGGTTGTCATTAGTGAGATTATTTAATTCGTTAATAACTTGTTTCTTGAACTTAGAAAGTTTAAAAATATGCATTTTTGAATGTTATGTAATTTATCAAATCCAGTCATATTTATGTTATTAATTTATATCACGTTAAACGTTAGTAAAACTTACATAAATAAATAAAACTGTTGTTTCTAATATTAAGATTTAATACATTCTAGCATAGAATTTTCAACAAACTGTAACTAACCTATTATTTGAATAGTTAAAAAAAAACACCAATCATTATAAAGTCCATACGAGATTGGGTCGCTGCTCCACAGCGGCGCACGCCGTGCACGAATTCCACGCCCACGTAACTGGGAGCTTATTCACTAAGTCCAAACAAAACGTAACGTGTCATGACGCTGATTATACTTCAACTACCCCGGGATGCCAAATCTTTTTATCTTCTAAAAGTCACCGGTTAGTGTTAGTATACAGTTACAGGATTCATTTAAAAGGAGTGCGTATATTCCACGAGGTTATCAGGTGCATAAAACTGAACAACTTTTTCCGAAAAACATAGGTAGGTAAAAATCTTAAAATTGAAAATCATCTTTTCATGCAAACATAAGTCACGTGACCTGTCACTTTGTACGAAAAGTTCATTTTCCACTTCTACTAAATTAACCCGACACGTAACACGTTAACTGCTTGTACTACCCGTGCGCGATAAGTTGAGACCTGAGCGCGGTGACATCACTGACAAGTGACAAGTACAGTTCAAACAAAAAATGTAACTAGCTTCCGCATGCGGCGGAATCTGCGAATTTTAGGTAGTCATCTTCTATAGTAAAATTAATTACAATATTATGTTATTTTATAATAATAATTAATCGTAATTGTCAGACTCAGGTCTCAACTTATCGCGCACGGGTAATATTTAGTGAATAAGATCCCTTCATGTGACAGCGTTTGTTGTGTCTTGTTACTACTAAAATACCATTTTCATAGTACGCGTTGATTGACACACGTGCGTAGCGTTGCGTGCGTCACCGTAGATCAGATTTTTAGCTTTGATAATATCAGCTTGTTAAACTCTATCGAAGAATTTTTGAATTGGAAATTCCAACTTGACGTCTCATTCTGTAGTAAGGTCACGAGAAAAGGTCGTAAGTAACAATTTTACGCGATTGGTTACGTTGATCAGAGTTTGGGTTGTTCTCAAGATGAAGTCCGGCTGAAATTCGAAACTCAGTACAGAACTCAGTAGTCGCAAAGAGGTAACTCTTTGCGACTACTGAGTTTCGAATGTCAGATTCAAGTTCAAAAATTCATAAATAGTATCTATGCTAGAAATGAAATAATTAATAACTTTTGGTTAGTGATACCCCGAATACATAAACGCAACTTATCTTTGAGACGTCCTTTAAGTCTCTCACTTTACACCTTAAAGTCACAGAGACACCATAAGACCAACAATAATATGTTATAATGTCCCATTGCTTAGTCTCCTCTTAATATTAAGTTAAGTTAGTGTATTCGGCGATTAGAATAGTCAACAAACAGTATGAGTGTTACTTAATGAGTCAACATGTCGCTAGTCATTGCACCAATGCACAAACCAAGTTTGTTATAACATAAAGTTACCAAATATTGTACAACTAATATTATGGTTTTATATTATTATGCTTGTATATTTATTCATTCTTTATATGATAATAAAATGTTTTCATCGTCAAGGTTATTGTTTTTTTATTCCACGCCCCTTTCACCTGTGTGTACTTTATAACCGATATCCAAGAAGGAGAAGATTCTATGTGTATGCCTGACACACATAGCGTCATGACGTCGAACAGATCCGGCTTCGCGGCGCCGCTCGCCTAAGGCGTCGCGACGCCTGACGGTCATGTCGTCGTGATGCCTGACAGTTAAGCCACGTTTTCACTAGGGGACATGTCGCGGAGACACGTCGTCCGACATTCACGTGTTTGTCTCTGCAACTTTGTCCCTCGACATATGACTTGTTCACACTAGCCAGTAGTGAACAGTATGTCGCCCGAGGAGGTAGTGTTGCTCAGTGCAGCTTGCCATATCACGGAACACAAGCGACCCACGTCCTCACTTAGCAAAGCTTGTCGAGCGACCGACGGTCGCAGCAAGTCGACGCTCGCAGAGCGTCGACACGCAACATGTCACGCGACACGTATATGTCGCCTGCGCTGTCGGGCGATGTCCCACGCGACGTCGCCCGACACGTAGAATTCGTGTCGGGCGACAAGGTCGCCGAACAAATGTCGCCTAGTGAAAACGAGGCTTTATGTCATTACGACGCCGAACACCTATGGCGAGCGACATCGAACAGCTTTGGCGTCGTCACTCCCAACAGCTGGCGTCGTGACGCCGAACGGCCATGGCGTTGAGACGCCGGATGGCTATGGCGTCGCGACGACATAGCTACATAATATGTTGCAGATAAATTACACCCAGACCAACAAATGGTCATTCTCATTACACAAAAATTTGTCCTGGGTGGGCATCCAACCGGCTTTCGGTTTAGCAGTCAGGGTCGCTTACCACTAGACCAACAGGTTAGTCTAAACTCACTCATTGTCACTCTCATAATTATGATGAAACTAATACCTCTCAAGTTAAAATCGATTAAGCTTTTTAGGCTGGAGTTGCCAATAAATACTCACATACATAAACTTCCACCTATTCTGGCGCAGTAGGGTTAAAAAGAGCTAGAAATAAAACAATGTCTGCATTAAACATTAATATTATATTTATTTCATTTTAAACATCAAATAGCATCTGTACAATCTATACAAACTGACACAAGCGCCCTCTACACGGCCAGAAGTGACCACAGTATAATTTGAACAAATATTCAGGAACAAAATTTAAAACGCTTTTGTATATGTACTTAAAATTATTTATATTAGTGGAAGAATTCTTGTGTGCTTTAATATTTTAACTATTTCAATGTTAATTTAATCAATTCATACAATTTTTCTGGCCGCATAGCGGATGCGTGAAGTGTGAACAATAAATTAAGAATGCTAATTTAAATAAAGATAAAATGATTACTAAGGCACTAAAGGTGACTTGTAGTGCTATTCTGCAAATCAATGTTATCAGAAAATACACTTTCAAACAAAGAGATTCTTATCGTCTGTATGTTTTATTAGTTTGTTGAACAATATCTCCAGCAATAGCTCAAAGGTGGTCCCATACAAGTTTGATCAAAATTTATTCAGTAGTTTAGTTATTAAATCGGAATGTCGCATCGAAATCGCTTAGTTGTACTTTCCAGCAATTGTTTGTTTTTGTAATTTAAGATTATTTTTTCATTTTTATAATCATACAGAATAGCAATACCGTCTTAATGCTAGTAGTTGAGAATGATGTTCTAAATACCTAAGTCTACACCAGATGGTCAGACTACCTAGATAATGTTACGTACTGAGATTTTTACGTTACAATTCCGACTACTTTGAACCTTTAGCACATAAAAATAAAACTAACAAGTCCAAATATTTGAGATCGTTGTTTTACGAAACGAGTGAAAATATTAGAAATGAAACAGTATGCATTATTTTTGTATATTTTTTTTTAAATATACGTAATTTCACAAACTTAATGTGATATTAATACTAACATAAAAACATACTCACTGTGAGCAAAGCTTATTTATAAGTTTGTTTTTAACAACACTGGAGTCGAAAAATATTTTTGTTCACTGTTAAGGCTCTTTGCCGTCATGTCGAAAAATATTTTTGTTAATTTCTACTTATATCAAGATTGTTTATTTAAAGGTGCTCCCTCACTACTCAGAATAAATTTGAGAATTACATAACAATACTATCTCCCTGACCGACGAGCATAATGTTACAAGTATTATCAAAATTACACTAGCTGCCCAGAAAAATATGTGTATCAACGGTTTATCTATTAATGTTACTTTTGACGTGATGCCGTAACAACTAAACAAATAAACAAACTAACAGATTCATTACATGTATTTATCATCATGTTGTACACTGTAATGCTTGGTCTTTCAATCACCAATTTAATTCTCGACTCTGTAACGTGACAATAGAGACGAAAGCTTCATGTGAGGGATCCCCTTAACGTAAGATATTTAAACTCGAAGAACTTGTGCATTTAAAACGTGTTAATGTTAAGACAAAATTATGTCTATCATAGATGGCGTTTACATCAAATACACTATGGACAATATACAACATGTAACAAAAACCCTGTCCGATCCCTAAGAGTATTATTCGGTATCGTGCTGCGAACACATATACGTAGTCATTAAATGGATTGAAGATGATTATTTTTCCCCAGTGAAAATAATTAAATAAAATAAAAACTGATCCACGGCAACAGCAACACTGACCGCTCCTCGTTCACGTACTTACTACCTACAGCTTTGTGTCAAAGATGCCGCCTATAGATGCGAGACGGTTCATGAACTGTACCACGAATACGCTTTTATTGGATCTGACAGGGTTTTCTTACATGTTGTATAACCAAGTATCTCTACGTTTAAATTTTTTATATAATCACCTGTGATGACATCTGATGCTCTTTTTAAAATATCTTAAATAATAAACAATCTGACATTCATTGCTCTTACATTGGAGCACATCACTAAAATGCTATTAATTACATTATTTGACATTTTGGTCGCTTCGATATAATTTTATTTAATAGGAAACCGATCGGGTGATATTGAAGCAGTTATGATAATGTTAATATTCTTGGAAGCTTGCGTAGACAAGCTCTAAGTACAGTTGCGTTCAGACTCATTTGAATGAAAGTATAAACTAATAAAAGGTCTTTTACTTAGAACCTTTTACAAATATTGTTTGTGGTCAGTGTTTTTGAGTGAGCTTTTTGTCTATGACAATTCTATTTGTTGACACATTTTTAAGGGGATTATTTAATAAAATACTAAGTTGTTTATATTATATAATCTTTTCAGGTAGATAACAGTCGCTCTATGTAAAATACGGTATTGAGCGAAACCCGGTAAGAGAATGAGTAGGAATCAGAGAATTTATTTTAAGATACTTCTGCCTAGCATTTTCCCAAGCTATGTTGGAGCTCAGCTGAATACTGTATTTTAACAATGACTGCCGATCTCAACTGACCTCAACTACCCATATTATTGGGTAACACAATATTACTTAGTTCACATATAATTTCAAGAAACTATATGTCATTCTATCTTCATAATAACAAATAATTGTGACTATATTATAATAATACCGGCCTATAAATTTCCCACTGCTGGGCACAGGCCTCTTCCCATACAGAGAAGGTAAGAGCATTGATCACCACGCTTGCTCATTGCGGGTTGGCGATTTCAGATTCCAGTTTTTTGGATCCATCTTTCCTCACGATGTTTTCCTTCACAATTTGTCGATGGTGTCTTCGAATAATTAAAAAGTACATTAACTTTGAGAAGTCACATTGTCCCAAGATATTATTTATACGATCAACAAATAAAATGGTTATAGATTAGTACTGTGTTGCTTAGCAGCCGGGAATGCCGGACGCGAGCTGCATGTGTTCTCCTTCTTCTGTAGCGATCGTCAACCGGTGTCGCAGTGCGAACCCTGCTACCACCCGCGCCACCTAACAAATATTGTTATTAGATATATTATATACTAGCTTCTGCCCGCGACTTCGTCTGCGTGGACTTCAGAATTGGGTCCAAAAAGAAATGAAAAATGTGAAAGTAATGAAAAATGGAATAAAATTTTCTCCCGTGTTATAGCTTGCGCTGTAATAGAGGAAAATAAAAAAATCAAAGCTGTCTGCCCTCGGCTTAGCTTTGTAACAATTTTCAATATTTATTTAAAAATCCTAAACCTAAAATTTTGCACACCAAATATGGGTGGGATGTGGGTAGGGTGTAATATATTACATACAGTATATTTTCACCTATTTAGCATGTTTATTTACATTATATTATACTTAAATACAAATACATATATAATTATGATATGAAAAACAGTCTTAATTACCCAACATACGCAAAATAGACTCTCCACTCTTAGCGGGCCAATTTGAGTGCCGAATCTTTTGTCGCGAAAATGTAAAACAAACGCGGCACAATGAAGATATTTGACAAAATCTGTGACTCACCTCGCCAGGAGTATCTTCATGGACGGCGTGTCCACATCGAGCCAATACTTGCATCTGGAATTTACCTGAAATAAATACAACAATTTAGTACTACTTCCACCGCTTTGCCTTGGAGGTGATTTGGCTTTAGTATATTAACTAGCTGTTCATTTCTCCACCAGCGTCGGTGTCGGCTATCGCGGTCTGTGCTTTCTTGGCATCAAAGGTCTTACTCTCTACTGCTCTACCTTACCAAGTTTCATCAAAATCAATTCAGCGGTTAAGCCGTGAAAGTGTAATAGACCATCTAGAATTACTTTCGCATTTATAATACGAGTATGAAAGTATGGGTAAGTCTTGAGTGACCTATGACCAGTATAGATAAAAAAGTTAAATAATAAAATATATTAGTCAAATAATAAAAAAATGCTAATTAATTGATCTCAAAGCCTGTAAGAACTTCAAGACAAGATGTAATTGAATAATTGGCTACCTGCACCAAGTGGTTATGAAGGCTTTTTTATGACGTCTACTGCAGTTAGCCTGGACTTTCGGTCTAAAGTCCTAAATCTTTAGTTCTTGGTGCTATATATTCTTACAAATAAATGCTATCTTATCCATGTGGTGTACATACCCTGCATCTGTCCGACAGTGAGGTCTCTATCGAGGCCGTCGATGGACGCCAGCAGCAGCAGGCGCGGAGCCCGCACCGCCAGGAAGGCGGCGGAGAGCCCACAGAACCAGCCCGCCCAGTGACGCTCCGTGCGAGACAACTCTATGCGCCACGCGTATCTGATACGAATTATTAATTAACTTTACAAACAATGAGCATAATAATCGATAAATAAAAATTATGTGTATTAGACGATTGTTAGTTTTTTACCTAATATAAATCACAATCTAGGAAGAGCGTGTACTATTTGAATCATCTTATTAACATAATTATACAGGACATTTTTTTAAGGAGTGCGCAAAAAAAATTGGGTGCGTCAGTATCAGTAATAGAACACATTTCCATGATTAAACCATATTTTAATATTTATTATCCGACTTTGATTTAGCATAATATGGACATTATCTTATTAAATAGTAGAGTAGCCATACAATAAATTTCAATGGCCTTCATTAACCAAAACTTTTATTTGTACCCAGACATCAAAATAAAAATAGATGTTAAATAAAATTCATTAAAGTTTCAGTCCTCACAGTCACAAACTGTCGGCTATACAACACGAGTGTGACACATAGTGTAATGTACAGTACTTGGCAGGGGCAGCGGCCCCGTCCCCCAGTGCGGCGGGCGTGAGGAAGGCGGCGGGCTCGGCGTCCTCACAGTCACAAACTGTCGGCTATACAACACGAGTGTGACACATAGTGTAATGTACAGTACTTGGCAGGGGCAGCGGCCCCGTCCCCCAGTGCGGCGGGCGTGAGGAAGGCGGCGGGCTCGGCGTCCTCACAGTCACAAACTGTCGGCTATACAACACGAGTGTGACACATAGTGTAATGTACAGTACTTGGCAGGGGCAGCGGCCCCGTCCCCCAGTGCGGCGGGCGTGAGGAAGGCGGCGGGCTCGGCGTCCTCACAGTCACAAACTGTCGGCTATACAACACGAGTGTGACACATAGTGTAATGTACAGTACTTGGCAGGGGCAGCGGCCCCGTCCCCCAGTGCGGCGGGCGTGAGGAAGGCGGCGGGCTCGGCGTCCTCACAGTCACAAACTGTCGGCTATACAACACGAGTGTGACACATAGTGTAATGTACAGTACTTGGCAGGGGCAGCGGCCCCGTCCCCCAGTGCGGCGGGCGTGAGGAAGGCGGCGGGCTCGGCGTCCTCACAGTCACAAACTGTCGGCTATACAACACGAGTGTGACACATAGTGTAATGTACAGTACTTGGCAGGGGCAGCGGCCCCGTCCCCCAGTGCGGCGGGCGTGAGGAAGGCGGCGGGCTCGGCGTCCTCACAGTCACAAACTGTCGGCTATACAACACGAGTGTGACACATAGTGTAATGTACAGTACTTGGCAGGGGCAGCGGCCCCGTCCCCCAGTGCGGCGGGCGTGAGGAAGGCGGCGGGCTCGGCGTCCTCACAGTCACAAACTGTCGGCTATACAACACGAGTGTGACACATAGTGTAATGTACAGTACTTGGCAGGGGCAGCGGCCCCGTCCCCCAGTGCGGCGGGCGTGAGGAAGGCGGCGGGCTCGGCGTCCTCACAGTCACAAACTGTCGGCTATACAACACGAGTGTGACACATAGTGTAATGTACAGTACTTGGCAGGGGCAGCGGCCCCGTCCCCCAGTGCGGCGGGCGTGAGGAAGGCGGCGGGCTCGGCGTCCTCACAGTCACAAACTGTCGGCTATACAACACGAGTGTGACACATAGTGTAATGTACAGTACTTGGCAGGGGCAGCGGCCCCGTCCCCCAGTGCGGCGGGCGTGAGGAAGGCGGCGGGCTCGGCGTCCTCACAGTCACAAACTGTCGGCTATACAACACGAGTGTGACACATAGTGTAATGTACAGTACTTGGCAGGGGCAGCGGCCCCGTCCCCCAGTGCGGCGGGCGTGAGGAAGGCGGCGGGCTCGGCGTCCTCACAGTCACAAACTGTCGGCTATACAACACGAGTGTGACACATAGTGTAATGTACAGTACTTGGCAGGGGCAGCGGCCCCGTCCCCCAGTGCGGCGGGCGTGAGGAAGGCGGCGGGCTCGGCGTCCTCACAGTCACAAACTGTCGGCTATACAACACGAGTGTGACACATAGTGTAATGTACAGTACTTGGCAGGGGCAGCGGCCCCGTCCCCCAGTGCGGCGGGCGTGAGGAAGGCGGCGGGCTCGGCGTCCTCACAGTCACAAACTGTCGGCTATACAACACGAGTGTGACACATAGTGTAATGTACAGTACTTGGCAGGGGCAGCGGCCCCGTCCCCCAGTGCGGCGGGCGTGAGGAAGGCGGCGGGCTCGGCGTCCTCACAGTCACAAACTGTCGGCTATACAACACGAGTGTGACACATAGTGTAATGTACAGTACTTGGCAGGGGCAGCGGCCCCGTCCCCCAGTGCGGCGGGCGTGAGGAAGGCGGCGGGCTCGGCGGGTTCGGCGTCCTCGCCGTCCTCAGAGTCTTCCTCGGCGATGCAGTCGGCGCGCGGCTCGTGTCGAGTGGGAGCAGGTACGGCGTTGTCTGCTACGGACGTGTACGTCTCCACCTCGTTGGTAGCTAGGAGGCCTGTCTCGCAACTGCAAACAACAACCTAGTATTAACTATCAGTCCCCCCGAGTTTGTCATAAAACGTTTTCTGCCGGAATTTCTCCTAGGTTATTCTCGACGGAGCTTAGTTACAACTCGTGCCACTGCACAATTTGGCGCAAGTGTGACAATAGCGCCAAATTGTGCAGTGGCACGAGTTCGACGACACCAGTAGTGTCGGGTTCTAGAGTACAATCTCAATTGGGGCTATCGCGTATCAAAAATCCGCTAGGGTCGCTAGTGTCGTATAAGGTCTATCTGTCATTATTTACCAATGAGAGACAAGCTACTGGCCATCAATTGTCAGATAGATTAAGCGATCCCCGATTCGATTGAAACAGAATTCGAAGAATTCGGGAGTAAGGCCCCTGTACATTTCTATCGTTGGTCTCGTTCAGATCTTGATAATTACAGGTGATTGTGAACTACGCGCAATCAATAGTGTCCTGTAAAGGGGCTGAGACACTGGCACTCCGTTTGAGTCGGGTAAAGTATTCTTCATCTTATCTGGACGAATGGGGTATTACCCCATTTGGCTAGATTAGATAGCGATGGCTTACCGACAAAGATCTGTCATCACTCATCAGCTTACAACAACAAACAGTAGTCTCAACTATTAAACCTTTCGATTTATATCAGTATCCGACTTTATCGCAAACAAAGATCTTATCGTCTTTTAAGAAGTTAGAGTAAATCTCCTTAAAAGTTACTGAATATCTTTATAATAAATCTCTGTCTGTATATACAGTGTGTAACAAAAACCCTGTCCGATCCCTGAGAGTATTATTCGGTATCGTACTGCTAACACATATACGTAGCCATTAAATGGATTGGAGATTATTATTTTTCCCCAGTGAAAATAATCAAATAAAAATAAAAACTGATCCAAGGCAACAGCAACACTGACCGCTCATCAAAGTTCACGTACCTACTACCTACAGTTTTAGGTCAAAGAAGCCGCCTGTGCGAGACGGTGCATGAACTTGCTTTGTCGCATGCCGCCAAACAAACTTACCTATAACGAAATAAACCTAGGCTACGTTATACCTTTACCAACGCGTACGGCGGCGTAGGTATCAGCTGATATTGGTTTGTGTATATTAGGCGTAGTGATCCGGATTTTATAATTGACTCTCTTTATAAAGAAACAAATAATTGAATTAATTGTAGCCCTGAAAAGGGCTTTTTTATAAAAGCGATTTGCTTTTGGCAATTTACCTACCAACTGACTGCAGATATTATTATTCATCAAAACATTCACTTATTGTTGCTGCACATTTCGGCGATCGTGTTCCACATGTCCACCACAACACTAATGCACATTCGTCACCTTTTTACTAAATTTGCACGTACTTTTAACAGCGCACTTGTGTCCGATTTAAGACTTCGATTTCCGAATCACACACCTTTTTTTTAATACGACTCCGACGGAACTGTCACACCTGGCGCACCTCATAATTTCTTATTATGATCTTATATCACAATATTAAAATATTCGTGATTGGAATACGATATTGTTTGCGAAACACGTCCGATCGAAAGCTATCTCCACGAAAGACTAATAGTCGGTAGGTAACCTGGCGGCGGCGAGCCGGCGCGGCGGCGGTATCATCAAAGAGTCGGCGGCTAGTTGAAAGAGTGCCTACAACTCGGCGGTGCCTTTTGTCGGCTTTTGTAATAAAAATAAATAAAAATAAAACGCATTTTGCCATTGGGTGGTGTTGTCAGCTTACGAAAATTTCCCATATTCAGTGTTAAATCTCGCAATGATTATAAAAATAAAAAAAACAATAACTTTTGGATTTAACGAGTTATAATTTTATAACATTTTTTTTTTATACGTATGTTGTACCACGGATACGCCTTTATTGGATCGGACAGGGTTTTTGTTACATACTGTATAGAGGTTGGAGCCCCTACACTCGTAACTTTTAAAATAAATATTGTATGTCATATATTTAAATTAATAATGTATAACTTACTTGACAATTTGACTGGGCATCGACACCTTCGCTGAATCAACATTACGAACTTGACCACTTCGTACGCTGTAAATAATAATTTGTGTTCACTTATATGTTAAAAAACTAACTTCAATAAAAAAAATTGCCGGAAAATACAAAATACGTAATTTCTTTAAATTTCTGGTATTATTATTTTTTCATCGTCTTAATTTAGAATCCAAACATCTAAATTGATTTTCGTAAAATGCATATTGGAACACCTCCGAGGAAAAGCAACATCTTATTGATTAGAAAAAAAGGAAAAAGTAAAATTATGAAATCGATTTAAAATTACCGTACAGTCGAATTTATTATAGACTTACCACCACTCTATGGCGTGTTCAATACTCTTGAAATGTGTGGGTCGACTCCTCAAGAAGTTTTGCATGCTGGCCAATGCATCCATTGCAGTGCCTATACAAAAAATAAATAAAAAGTTTATTTTATTTTTATTTTATTTTAGCTTAGGCAGAAGATTATTTTTTTCTGCTATCTACTCAGTTTGTCTTCCTCCACTGCTGGGTATCTATATGAATATGCCCACATTGTTACAACACCAGGTTCACATCCGGTTAGACCAATCAAGCCCACAAACATGTTGGATCAGAAAACATCCCACCTCATGCTAAGTGAACATTGCCACAAATGATATGACATTGAAGACATTAAATTAATCTAATTTATTATTACACTAGCTGTTTCCTACAGTTTCACCGGCTTAAATTGTCTCCGTTTCCTCATACTTCACTTGTTTAGTTGATTTTCCATTGTTTTCATTATTCTGCTAATTGGTCCACCCGTTCTCGAGTATTATAAGTGTTATAACAAATCTTTTATGTATATGTTTTACCCTACCTTCAACAACATCAATGACAGCGATCCCTTGTATGGAGTGCTCTAGCGAGGGCGAGTGGGCGACGCGGACGGCTACCGCACCGCCCATCGAGTGGCCCACCAACAGCAGCGGCGGGAGACCCTCACAGAACAGCTTGTGTAATACTTGCTCTACATCACTGGAATTATACAGGAGATTTAACATATGAAAGTTAGCGTAAACTTAAAAAGTAAAGAATAAATTTTGAATTAAATCGAACTTGCTATCATGCGGATTCCGGTTTCAAACCTACCCAATGCACTACCAGAGGGGTTGAAAAAAATAACGCTAAGCGCACACTACGATAAAAATTGTTGGGAAAAATATCGTAAATCTGTGAACAAATTGTTTTACAGGAAGGTAAAAATATCTGCGAATTGCAATCGCAAACAAAAAGGATGAAAATAGTTTCTTTTAGATTCCCATCCACAGGAATGACAATAGAACATTTGCAATTTTGCCAAGATGATTTTTGTCCAAAGGCAATCATTGGCTGTCATTATATCAGTTATTGGAAATATACAAACTACAGTCACACAGTTTAATAATATATGGAAACCTAGAAACATACCGCACAAGTGTGTCAATGCTCAGATCATCTGGGTTAGTAACAGCTGTCTCTCCATGACCTCTGAGGTCTATTGACACCACCTGACAATGGATCATGCTGGTTATCTCTTCCTGAAACAATATTACTACCATTAAACATTTATTTCTTATAATTTGCACACCAACAACACTACATACCTCTTACAATTCAAATAAAATAACATCTAAAATGGGCAATACATTAACCATCTAAATAACATTTTCCTTTCATTTAATATACCATGTTCATAGATAATTAATCCTTCTAAAGTGATTAATGACATAACAGTACAGGAATATTTTTTTATATTACAGCTTGTTTGAATTCCGGGTGTGCCGTGTTTTTTCAAAAATCTTTTAATTAAAGCAATTTACCTAATTTCTTTATAAGGAGAATGGAATTTCACTTTTGAGCATAATTTGATATCTCCATTATTTCGAGTACTTTACTTCTAGGTGACAAAACAAATCCACCCTTATTATATTAGGTAAATAATAACTAATATTCTCTCATGATTTCTTACTGAAATCCAATACTCACAGTAAACAAAGCCCAACTGAGCCCGGAATATCCTCCACCATGCAGTGTCACTATCCTGGGTCTGTCAGGATGGTCAGGGTCTGGAGACATGTACACTTTGAAGGTGCCACCTTCTGTCTCCACATCAACTTTCCTTTGGAAATACTCCTTCCAAGACACAGGCGTGTAGTCCTTACGACGTCCAGCGCCAAATGGAGCCATTCTGAAAATAAAAAGTTAAATTTAAAACCTTACTAATGTGAAAGCAAAGAATAAATATGTATTCACATTGAATTCGATGCCACTAGCGGTAGGTTTACTTCAGATAAATAAATTATTGACGTATACTACAAAAACAATAAGGACATTACTAGATATTAATTAGAGAAAGGTTGGCACAAGCCTGGAGTTTGATCTCTATGTAAGATTTTGGTTTCTACTGTTTATTCAAATGAAAAATCAAAAAATGTGTCGTCTATCGTGTCAGGTATATCGTGTTTATAATTATACAATAATACCAATACACAAGGCCTGTGAATAATAAACCAAAACAAACTAACTTTCTCATGTAATTACAACAATCATCAATGTTTTACAACCGAGATGTTTGCAATAAAATGTACAATTATTTTTAATATGTAGACCACCTAAACTGAACGAATATTATTATTAATTATGTACATATTCTTGGATGTCTCTAATACATTCTTACTTTGCTTTTCCAGAAGTTTTGGGACATCTTGGCGGCAATTTGTTTTTCATTATAGTTTTCTGAAGGGCAGACATGGTTCGAAAAAATTCAGTATAATATAATTATAATTATTAATGCGCTCGGCAATTATATTACTGTTAACAGGGTCACAATATTTATTTTCAGACTGATATCATTTCATTCCCAGATTCACCCGGTTCTCCGACATTTAATAATTTCTTGAATCTTGACCAACCACAGGTAAAAATATACACAATTACACAGATTACCTTTATAGGTTCAGGTACATGTGCAGAGTGTCGACAAGTCGACATTAAAAATTCAAATCGAGTTGAGGCATCGAAAGATAACTTCGAAGTTCCTAACTTACTATACTTTACTTTATTTACATTTAAGATTAAGGATCGATTACATAGTCACACTTTAAAGGCACTGCTTCACTGCGGGCGCTCCGCGACGCTACGCACGTATACCAAACTACGCTTTTTATAAAATAGTAGTGATACTGGTAACATTAAACATCACTGTCTTCAAACCACGGCAACGATAAGAAAGCAAGCATTTGGAAATATTTGGCATTTCGCATCAAACACGGACTAACGTACTGTACGTCGGCAATTTAGGCATAGTTATCGTGCACCGCGTGCGCCGGCGCCGGGCGGCGCTGTAGAGCAGCGCTATTATTTTTCATCTAGCAGAGTAACATCGTAACATCGCGCAATTTAGACTTGCTTGAACATGTAGGAAAATCAATACTTCTAAAATCGACTAAAAAGAAAATTTATTTTGTACTTAAAAACCGATAAACATCGAGAATTCGAAATGTTGATAGTGTCGTAATGTTGGAGAAAATGAAAAAGTTTTAAGCTAACAAAAGACAGCCCAACCAACACCAAGCAAGAGAAACATTTTAAGTTTTGACATTTCTCAATTCTGTAATTTGTTGTCAATATTGCAAATAATTTGTATCTACATTCAACGAAAGCGACGAGCATATTATTCTTTACAAAAATGATATTTTTATACATACAGATAATAACTGAAGTTATAACACCTTAACTATGGCTGAATTCCTAGACTTGACTAAGGTTTGCCGAATATGCCTCAGAGGAAATAAACAAACGTACGATATTTTTTCCAGTTATTATGTGAAAAGAAATACTTTATACAGCGATTTATTGTCATATTGCAGTATGCGGAAGGTATTTATAGCATCTAGAAACTGAAAAACACTTCCCAAATCTAAACAATAATAAAAACTTGATTTATATTTTTAGGCCCACTCTAAGGATGGTCTGCCACGTTTCTTGTGTAAGGGGTGTAGCTTATGCCTGGAGCGTGCTTATGAATTCAGATTGCAATGTGAGGAAAGTGAAAAGAAATTGACAGTATTGTTTTTGTACAGCAGCTAACAATAAACCAATGGTTCGCTGATGGTAAATTTGAAACTAAATTGTCTGAGACAAGTTGTTGAATCAGGTATGTACTACTACCCTTTGATAAATAAATTAAACTAATAGAAAAAATAACTTCATCTCCAGTATTGTTCGGGCAGTAAAGTATGTGTCCACACATTTAAAAGTTACATAAATTAGTTCAATTATTATTAATTTTAACCATTTGATTTCAGGAATCATTACTTGTTGGTGATCAGTTGGATATTTTCGGTGGTTGTTGTCAATGTTTCATTTCATCAATGAAATCTTTCTTTATCAAAAGGTTTGAAGCCTTATAATATTCTTTTGGTGTAATATGTAATTTCTAATTTGATATATTTTTAAATATATTTTTTATTTCAGATATGCTTATTAAAAGTATGGATACAGAAAGCCAGTGCCAGTCTATTTGAAAAGATGCATTGATATGAATATTTCAGAAAGGAAACAAAAGCGGGTTTTTTTGTTTACAAAGAAAAGTAACAGATGTTTCACTGGATGATTCAAGTGTTTGTGGAAAAGAAATCCTTTACTTGATATGTAAACAAATACTACCCACATTTAAACAATTATTCATATCTTATTATGGAACTTACATTTCCTTTTTTTTTAATTTAGCCTCGAACATTGTATGTGGAATAATAAAATATATTTTAAGAAATGGGAAACCCATATAATACAGTTATATTTTTTGTAATAAAAAGCAATTGAAAAAAATGGTCTAGTTGTTAATATTATAAGCAATTTTTGTCACTTGTAAGTGAAAGCATTATAAACTTTCTTTCTTATTTACTCTAAGATATAAGATATTATTGCTCAATTTGTTCGTGTAATACGAAGCTAGAATTACATAATTATAAGGCTCGAATTGTTGTTTTCTCTGTGTAGATAGACACTATGAGATATTTGACTGAATTGTGAAAACATTTTTTACGTAGCCTTGTTTTTATTGATGTATTACTTCAATGATGATTTTAAACTTACTGTATAGTTTTGATTACTAGCAGGTCTGATTAGATTACCTGTCCATGTGATTTTTGCAATGAATACACTTTATTATAATATATTTTATAGTAATTTTGTCTAGTCATAAATACTTACATTGATGTCTGTATTATTTAGACGCGGTGTAATAAGAAAATAAAAGTGTGATATTTCTTACCTTATTAGTTTTTCTTTACTTAATTCGAGTACGATTCGTGTCTTGACTTCGACGCTGGCAATCTGGCAATGTGAGTTTTTTCGTAAATTTTATTGACGAGCTAAGGCTAAAACCAGCTAAAATCTGAGGCTAGGTCATCGAGTTTGTTGATATTTGACGTTGATGTTTGTTCAGTTTGGGTTGAACGGTTGAACACAACATTTTGAATCTGAAAAGGTTTGAAAGGAATCGTCCTTTTTGAAAATTCCCGCGCTTTATATTGAATGTAGTAAACGTTTTACAAAACAGAACAGGATAATAAAAAACCAATTATTACCCATTATTAAGAAATAAATGTGTACATAAGTAACATAAATAAATAATTATATTTTTAAGAACGTAAGGCTTTGCGCGCACGGAGGGCTTTTGTGCGTGTGACAAAAACGTTACTGTCTGCAGCGACTCGCCGACTCATGTTAACCAAGCTCTAGTGTTCTGTGGCTGTGCACCTGACCCAAAAAGTGTGTGCGCACAGAAGACGACAGTGACAAAGAAACAAGGAATCTATAGTTGAAATGGCTGTCATTTGTTACACGGGAACCGTCCACTTTTTTCAAATTTTTGTCGTTCGAATTTCATTTTACCGACGTCTATTTTGTTAAGCATTATTTGCATGGATAAAGCTTTATCTTAGATTACTTGACATTTTGACATATTTTCAGATCATCAAAGTATCACGTGTCAACGATTTTACGATATTTTACCGAACTATATTTCACCGATTTACAAAATACCTTTTTGCTATTGGTTGATCAAAGCCTCTTTTGAACTTTTTTCATATTGAAACAACATTTAAGGGGATGTTTTGGTCACAAATTTACAGGTTACTTGATAGAATTTTCATTATTTAATGCCAATCGGCAACCTGAAGCTGCAGTGGTGTGCGTTAAAACCATCTCATTTTATATCCCTGGACTTGATAGAAGAGACAAAACAGTCACCGTGACAAATTAAGTTCTTGTGCGCGCAAGGCCTTAATTTATGAACGAATGTATCCATTTCGTTATTTTCATTATTTTCATCCATTGTCAATGTCATTATTGTGATCTTGTCAATACTTGTCAATGTCATTTTTAGACTTGACAACGACAAGTTGACAAGACATTTGTTTGCATTGCGTCGGCGATCGACCACTGTTTAAAAAACGTTATTTATTATATTAGGAGAATTATTATCCTTAATCGTATTAAGTCATTTACACTGCCGATATCAAGACTTAGAAAATAAATACAACTATGGCGTTAGACTTCGAAAGAATATGTCGAATATGCCTGGAATCAGATAAACAAACATACGATATTTACACCAGTTTTTATGTGAAAACAAATACTATTTATTGCGATATGTTATCATATTGCACTAAGCTAAAGGTACTTAGGTATTTCTTTGAATAACTGGTATTATCTAAGTACCTAAGTAAATTTTGATAAATCAGATGTATTTCAAAATTTAATTTCTATTCTATTTCCAGCCTAGCTCGGATGATGGTTTACCGCGCTTAATTTGTAAAGAATGTTCTCGACAGCTAAAACGTACTTACGCCTTTAATATACAGTGCGAAGAAAGCGAAAAGAGATTGAAATCTATATTAACTAAATCACCTGAAGAGGAAGCAAAGACCAATGGTTGTAGTGGTGCTATTATTAAAGATGAACTAGATATCGATGTTATAAAAGATGAGGTTTCCTTTGAAATAAGTGATGAATTAATTAAAACACTACATGGAAAAGAAATTAAGGGAAAAATAAAACTTGGTAAGTTACTATATCTTAAATCCTATTGTTTTCTGAGCTTTACGCGAATTTTAGACATTGAAGTAAATCTAATTATAAACGGATTCTATCGCAGTTTATTTCGTAGGTGTCATGATCATGGGCTGACCATGACACCTGCAAAGGCATTAAACATGGAGAACTTAAATAAAAATATTTATTTGCAAATATTACTTTATGAAAATAAAAATACTCCATTTGTAAAATTCAAAGCTTGCATACATATTGTCCTACTGCATGGCAAAAGCCTATTTCACCCCTTGCACATCTGTTTTCAAATTATTATCCAAAATGCAATAACTATTCATAAATTGAGTCCTTCCTTTGTTTCAGAACCTTTGTTAACGGATGATGGAAATGATAGTAGTTGGGATGCCGATGATGATAATATAATTTTAGAAGAAATTAAAATAAAGAAATTAGGTACACCATAATATAATGATTTTTATATGTATGTATTTGGTATTTTTTTAAAGAATATTTTATTAATAAGTTTTTATTTTATTTATAGAAAGAGAATTAAGTGAAGATAAGCCTAAAAAGAAAAAAGGTAGAAAAAAAAGAGGTGAGTATACCAACTTGACTTACACTATACTTTTATTGATAAATACAGATGTTTTTTATATTGTCTTTGACGCGTAATTTTAGTGCCACATCGACGCGTCTGGGGCTCATATTTAATGGACCCAGTACAATCTTAAATCATTTGATTAAAAAACTTTGTATGAGTAATGTCTTTACGTATTCCAATAAGTAAAATTTAAATTTTAGAATAGTTTCTGTTCATGTGTCTCATAATAGTTGTATAGTTAAATAATAAAAATATTCTGACTGGCCAGTTGGTCTAGTGGTTACTGACCCTGGCTGCTAAACTGCTACTGCTACTACTAGCTTGTTGGTTTGATTCCCACCCTGGACAAATCTTTGTGTGATGAAAATGAGCATGATTTGTTTGGTCTTGCTGCAATATATCAATGATATGAATGTACAGTAAAGTCCGTTTATAATGACATCGAAAGGGATTGACAAACAAGTCATAATAAGCGGACGTCATACAAAGCGTTTTGTGAAATGAAAAACCTTTTTTATGTAAATATGAATCTACTTATGTAGTTTAATACATAAACATAGTAATTACATATGTATACATAAATATTAAATCAAAATTGCACGTAATCAGCACATTATAACACATACAAGTGTATTTTTATTGTAAGTAATCTGTAAATTTTGTCTGCTTTTGTTTTTTCATTTTATTGTATAAACAATATCTATTGCTATTGTGTATAGAAGACATAGCTATGGCCAAATTATCATTTTCAATATTGCTGTGAACAAATCGTGATAATAATTCTGCAGCTTCGTCATTATAACCGGACATAATTTATTAAAAATGGGTCATAATAAGCGACATGTCACTGTAAGGGAAGTCATTATATCCGACTATTTATAAAGAATTTCATATAAAAACCAAACTTCGTAGTATAGTTACGTCATAATAACCGGTTGGTCAATATAGGCGGAGTCATAATAAACGGATTCTACTGTATTTAGAAATATTTATTTATCTGTATTCAGTATGGCTCTGCCTAGTTGGGATAAAAAAATAATATGTTGTATAAAGGTGTGTATTTATTTATTTCAATAATTCTAGTGTACCTAGAGGGTGAGGTTCCACAGTTACCGGAGAGCAAGTTGCCACATCAGTGCGACATCTGCGGCAAGTTCCTGAGCACAAAGAGCAACCTGAAGGCACACAAACTGTGCCATACGGACCTCAGGCCGTTCATATGTTCTGAATGTCCTGCAACTTTTAGGTAATGTATCTATAATTGTAAAAAAAAAAAAAAATTGAAAAAACATAAATACCGAGTTTATATTATTATCTTTCTTAGATTTCACGTTAGTAAAGTCATCATTTCAATATTTTTAGCTCTCATTTTCCACACATAAATGTAATTTATGAAGTAACGTCTAAAACGTTATTTTTTTTACAATCATTGACTCCTCCCAACCTAAAATTAAATTGGCAAGGGCGTCGGACTTGTGATCATGTGGTTGCGGGTTCGAATCCCACCCATTACACTACCGACGTGAACCCACTCGTAACGCAAGCATCTTAGCTTAGCACGAGGGGTTAACGAGATTACTAGTAATGTGCGACCCACTTTGCTAGTAATCTTTAAAAAAAAAATCAGTCGAGCCGTTTAGGCTATAGAGCGTGTCAAATAATTATACATGCATACATACTCCTGAAAAAGATAAGTCCTCCTTCGGTGAAAGGGAAATTAAAGGCACGCTTAATACAAAAATGCTGCTATACATATAATAAGATTCGTAGTCGTGGCAGGTGGTACCACATTGTGGCCATCAAGTCGCAACGTAGATGTGCCACCCTCTAAAGGTCAGACGGGAATAATTGTTCCCGCCACAGTGGTCAATTTTGTGGACGATTCGAAACCTCAACCCCAATTGACGGGCCTGTTGGTCTAGTGGTTAGTGACCCTGACTGCTAAGCTGGAGGTCGTGGGTTCGATTCCCACCCAGGACAAATCATTGTGTGATGAGCACGATCATTTGTTCTGTGTCTGGGTGTTATTTATCTATAATATGTAGGTATGTATTTAGAAATATATAAGTATGTTTATCAGTTGTCTGTTTACCATAGTACAGGCTCTGCCTAGTTTGGGATCAGATGACCGTGTGTGAGATTGTCCCAAGATATTTATTATTATTATTAATTAAAATCTCAAAAACCTATCCCCAAAACGATTTAGGATACAATAAAAAATTACACATAATTTCAGTTATTCCATTCTCTCTCTCTCTCTCTCTCTTGATCCTCTTTTATGTTTTTTTATAATTTTGTGTTTATTATGTAGGTAGGTACGTCGAGTATGCAAATTTTTTTCTTTCTTTTTTCAATAGCCATTGTATTCCACTGTCAGATCCACTCCACTTTTTACCACAGTTGCAACTGTAAGTGAACTTAATTATGTACATTTTCAGAGGCCACAGTGCCCTATTCCAACATAAGAAGGTCCACACGGGAGAGACGCCGTACCACTGTGAGTACTGTCCCAAACAGTTCCGGAGACGCACTGGCCTCGTCAACCATATACGAATGCATAAAGGTATGTAAAAGAAGACAAAATTTATTTTCAGGTCAAATGGGTGCGTTAGTTGTCTTAGGTTTTCGGAATATAATAGAACCTCTCTCCCCGTGGGTGTCGTAAGAGGCGACTAAGGAAGATAGAAACAAGGAGAATGGGCAGCAATTTTCACCTCAAGAACTGAAAGTAAACTGCGGTCACCAACCCGTATCGGGTCTGTTGGTCTAGTGGTTAGTGACCCTGACTATTAAGCCTGAGGTCGTGGGTTCGATTCCCACCAGGACAAATCTTTGTGTGATGAGCACGATCATTTGTTCTCTGTCTGGGTGTAATAGAAATAAATAAGTATGTTTATTAGTTGTCTGGTTGCCATATAGGCTCTGCCTGTGTGTGTGTGATCTTGTCCCAAGATATTATCAAAAAACCCGCTTGCCCAGCGTGGTGACTAGAGCAAAAACCTTAGCGATGGCGCACCACTACACACAGCCACAAATGGAGGGAGCTTATGTGGCGCAATATGTGAGAGGCCTAAGTCCAGCTGTGGACCGCGATAGGCTGAGGTGTGCCCTGGTTTTATCCGCGTAGTTCCGGGTTAAAAAGTATTCTAGTGATAATCCAGGTTGTAAACTATTTAACTTGTCTACCAAAAATACTCATAGCAAACATCGTTTTCCAATCTTACGAAGCCCATAAACCTCAAGGTGATACCATGAGACTTATTGGCTATTTCTAAGTGATGAATCATAGAGACTTATTGGCCACTAGCTCCTGCCCGCGACTTCAGAATTGGGTCCAAAGAAATGAAAAATGTGAAAGTAATGAAAAATGGAATAAAATTTTCACTCGTGTTATAGCTTGCACTGTAATAGAGAAAAATACCAAATTTCAAAGCTGTATGCCCACGGCTTAGCTCGTAAACAATTTTCAATTTTCCCTCGGGAACTACTTAAGGAATCGGGATAAAAGGTAGCCTTTGTTCTTATTCATGTCAAATGCATGCCAAATTTCATCCAAATCCGTTCAGCCGTTTTTGCGTGATTGAGTAACAAACATCCAAACATCCACACTTTCACATTTATAATATTAGTAGGATTTCTAAGTGATGAATCATAATTGCATGTGGGGCATGTGTGGCTTTTTTGACCCATATATATTATTGTTCGTTTATTTACAGGGGAAAAGTTATACAGCTGCGAGTTATGCTTCAAAACTTTTGTACAAAGTTCTCAACTTTCAATACACATGAAGAGACATAAAGGAGATAAGCCATTTTTATGTCAAGTTTGCGGCAAAGGTAACTGTTATTCAGCCCCTATAAAGTTTATGGTGCATGAAGTTTTATTGTTAATAGATAAGTTTAGGAAAATAGTAGATGTTGGTTAGTTTTATTGGGAAAATAAAATTACCATTTTAATTGCTTCAGTTATTTTAGGATAATAGTGTATTGTTATTGCCAACCCACGATATGTACTAATGGAAATGAGATGTATAATATGTAAATAAAGGAATGCCTTGAGGAAAGCTGTTCAGTTTTATGCACTTGATTACCTCGTAGAATATACGCACTCCATAAAAAATATCCTGTATACCTAATACAATCTTGGTCTCTTATGTTAAAACCTACATATTCTTTTAAAAACATTTCAAATCATGAACATCACTAAATTTCCTCTCGATCATCAGGTTTCCCCATCAAGGCTGAGCTGAAGGTCCACCAACGGATCCACAACGGTGAGAAGCCGTATTCGTGCCACCTCTGCGCCAAAACCTTCGCGACGTCTGGAAACCTCTCCATACATGTCAGAATACATAATAAGGAAATTAGGTGAGACTGAACTAGTAATAATATCCCTCAGGTTTGGAGACTTTAATTTCTAGTATCGCCTTCGCGTATGACGTGAGTCTCGCCTCTGGGGCCCTCCCCTCCCTTCTCCTCCCTCTCGCGCACAAGTGTTATAGTTGCCGTCAAGTAATTTGGCATTGTTTTGGAGTAGTGAGAGCGTATTTTCATATTCTATGTGCAACAAACACAGTTTTATATGATAATATATCACTGCAAGAAACCTTAAAAAAAAAAAAAAACTTTTTTTAAACATTAATGTACATTAGAACGTTAAAATATACGATGAACTCGTAACGACTCTTGCCAAGTTACGTGGCGGGTACTATACCTTACGTCCGCTGCCGCACGTGTCCCATTGCTCGCAGACCATACAAGTGTCATGTACGATTGGTGGTACCGCGACGCCATAGGTGAACGACAGCGACGCCATAGGCAAGCTGCGTCGCAAAGATAGAAAATTTGGCTCAAAAAGTCAAAAGGAGGTTAGCATCAGTAAGGATCCTAAAGTTGTTGCTTTATCAACTTGAAAAGATTTGATGATCTGTAAACAGCTGAATAGAGGATTGCTATGCCTAAAGGCCTCAGCAAAATTCATCCGGCCCTGTAGGGTGAAGGAAAATGAAAGAATGTTTTTTTTATGATTGATCATATTATCGATCTAGGTCTGAAATGAAGTATTTGATTGAACTTATTTATTAATGGCCACTGAGGCCTCTCCATTTGTTAATTTTTTTCATTAATGTTATGTACGATTTTCAGATACAACTGCAAAGAATGTCAACGGGGCTTCGTAACCTGCAGCGCATACAACGTCCACGTGAAAAGGCACAAAGGGCAGAGGGACTACCACTGTGAATGCGGCAAAACATTTTACACATCCTCAGCTTTGAAACAACACAAAGTAGTTCATACTGGCGAGAAAAAATACCAATGCAAAATATGTGACAGAAAGTTCACTCAAACTAGCCATTTAAGCCGTCATTTTAAAAGGGACCATGCTAAACCGAACGCGCCTGTACCCTCGTCCGAACATTATAAGCTAGTGTTGCCAGAGAGTAAAAATGTGTTTAACTTATTAGATAATGCAATAGAGAAGGCGAGTGTACCGGATGTTAAGTGTGAAGGATCGTAACAAACTTATGTGTGCCGGTGGCAGAATTTGGAACTAATTGTAAGGAAAGGAAAGGAATTTGACTGCACGGATAGCCGAGTGGTATAGGTCACCACGCTAATTACCACTGTGCGCGACGTGCTGCGGGTTCGATCCCCGCATGGGACAAGTATTTGTGTGAAACACAAATGCTTGTTCCAAGTCTGGGTGTTCTTTGTGACCCCCGCGACACAAGGATTAAATTCCTTAGTGCGGGCGTCGTTTTTAAAATAAAAAAAAAAAGGGTTTGTCAAAGTGCCAGCTGTCAGCTTGGATATAAAGGATAGATTAAGCGTGGTAAAGCCTTAAAGCAACTTATAGATGAACATTGAGACTGCCTCTTATGACTATCTTCTTGCTAAAAGCGTTTAAGATAGAACACAGTTTAATAGTACTATTTGTTTGTGTGCCAGAGAGATTGGCTAATGATTATTATTTATTTATTTGGATATCTCGCTGGATCTCTGCATCTACTACTTTCAGACTCTGTCGTATTTCGTAATCATGAGCTGACGTGATGGCACGAAAGTTATTATACAAAAACTAGCTTTTTTTATTTAATATGTCTATGTGCTTACGAATTATCTTTTACCAAAGTTTTTGTTCGTATTTACTTTATATTCGTAGGAATACTCACTCAATTCTTTTGAATAAACTGCTGTTTTAAATGTTGCATTCATACACTAGCGCCACTGTCACCGGCAAATATAAGTTGGTATTTGTAAATTCAATCGTGAAACTACCTCAGTAATGCAACTTTTTAATTTTTAGTAATTGAAAAGTTTCGGTCATTGTTTTTGAAGTTGGGTTAGGTTAGAAAAGTTACTACAATTAATATCCTAATTTTAAAATCCCAACTTCACAAGGCATTTGTGCTTCACAATTTATTTAAAGTTTACAATGCAAATTATATCCTTTAAGTATAATATTTATGTAATCTTTTGATTAAAAATAATATCTTTCGTTATTTATTTAATTACTAAATTAATAGAAAATAATAATTGTGTGCTTTTATTTATTTCTCACTTACAGACTGAAATATAACCAATCTAAAACGGACTGTTTTGTATATTACTGATTTATTTTAGCTTTGAAAATATTATTTATTTATTTAATGTAGTACTTAGTCGAAACAATCGGTTTACTTTACTTTTCCTAATAATCTAACCAATTCCAAAATCGTCCTTATCAAAAAAGTGAAAATACTGAGTAAAAAAAACTTATTTGGAATTTTGTGTAGTATTTATTTTTATTTAACAATCAAATTAATTGTGTCTTATAATTTATAGTGACAACCATAAGAGCGTCGCGTCGCTGTGGTTGAATTTTTTGTTCGACTCAATAGAATTATCGTGGTTTTTAGGTTCAAATAATTTCCTCGCCTATGTATACAAGGACTAAATTAAATCTTAATTTCGGGCTATTTTAAATTGAAGTGAAACTAAATGAAACTATTAAAATAATATTAGTTCAGATTTTTCTACCGAGTCAGATAAGTTAGTGACACAAACGTGTGCTGCTGCGCATTTTAAAAAATATGAAGCTTTTAAAAGGAGACATATTACTATTTTTGTAAAAGAAGCCGAGTATCGATCGTAGTAGAATAAGTTACCAGTCGTTGAAATTATACCCTAGAGTAAAATAAGACAGAGATTTAATACCTAAAGTTGATTTTGTGAGAAAGATGTGTGTACAATAAAATTAAATTGGATTCAAATTATTTGTTTTATTTACAAGATTTTTGGCCGAGTCTATAAATTATAATACCCAGATCTTTACGGAAATAACAGTGCATTCCATAGTCACAACAACTTGCATGCCGTACTTGGGGTTCGATTCCCGTTAAGGACCATCATTTGATGTACATTCAGCAACAAAAACTGATAAAAAATATCAGTTTTATAAAACTTATCACGGACGTTTGACGCTATGATAATTATGATATCCATTACTTTATGGAATTCGATTAAGTCTAAGTGCACTGTTTTGATTGTTTTCATAGACTTGTTTCTGACTACACAATAACTTGCTCTAGCCATAATGCCTCATTGCGAAAACGTCAGACGGAGGCGTCGCGCGACGCGTGTTGCGTTGGTCGACGCATCAGGCGTGTAGCGTGGTGCGTCTGACGTTCTTTATGTTTACAGTGGTGGCACATGGGGCGGTTCATGATTTCGCTCGTGTATTCTCACACATAAGACATTACGATGTTGTTTATAAAAATATAAAGATGCGAGACTTGGAGAGTAGCGGGGTCTGACGCTACACGCGCGGCGGATCCTCTAGCACGCGGTCATCTGCCATAAATTGCCCAATAAAAAAGTAAAAATAATAAATTTTTACGACTGATAAGGAGTGGGGCTCGCTACGTCACAAACAGCTATAATTTTGTATCAGTTTACATGCGACATTCCAAATCAATGTGTCGCAGATCGCAGTACAGTACCTACCTAAGTAGTAAGTTTTTATAGAAAAAGTAGGATTACCAACTTGCAAGTCGAGAGTCCTTAAACTTTGTTTTTCTTTTTGATAAAAGAAAAAATGCATGGCTCATTTCAATATTTTTATTTATAATATAAAGATATTTATTTAAGTTTTTAAAATTCGTCTACATTTTACATGGCCTGGGCGAAAATTGTGAAAGAAAACTACCGTAGGTAATGTTTCGATATTGCCCACGCTCAGCGATGAGTTCAAAAACTGAAACGTTGCTTAAATATTTTCCATGAAATAGAATCTTAATCACATTAGTTGGAGCATTTTTAATATAAACATTAGTATTTCCCTAAATTTCCAAAATTTGTTACAAACAGACCTACAAATAAAGGCAAACTTTCAAACTGCTGCGGTAGATTTTTTATCTGTACGTCCGAAGGAAAAACGAAACGTATTTGAAGTATTCCGAAGTGTTGAGTTGTTGACTGTAGACTTTGCATTTAGTTCTAATTTTTTTATTTTCTAACCGTTTTATGTTAGTTTCACTAATGTTTTTGACGCCACCTTAGTTTTAGGATGACCATGGAAAGGAGGATAAAGTTAAAAACATTGAACAGTCACATTACATGCAAAATATGTCGCGGATACTTTATCGACGCGACCACAGTTACTGAGTGTCTTCATACGTGTTAGTATTATTCAATTTTCTAAATCATTAATCGAAATTTGCTTTACATTGTTTATGAAAATCATGTAATATTTGATAACTCCGTAAATTATGCAGAAAACAATGACAAAGTTGTTGCCATTTTGTTGTTGTTTTATCCGTATCAATAGCTGCAATCAATCGATGAGGTTTTCCCGCTTTCTTGATCACGATTATTTTAGTTGTTCTGTCCAATTTGTTTTTGTAAATCCTAATCACTCTTAAACGTTATCTTACATAGACCAGCTAACATCACTGCTAGGCAACTTAAAAGTTGAAGTATTTTATTAAACATGGTATAGATGCAGTAACTTAAATTCAATCTATGTTTTCAGTTTGTAAAAGCTGCTTAGTGAAACATTTGGAGGAGAACAACACATGTCCAACATGCAACATAGTGATACACCAGTCGCACCCGCTACAGTACATCAGCTTCGACCGGACCATGCAGGACATAGTGTATAAGTTAGTGCCAGATTTGCAGGACAGTAAGTATGAGGCACTAATTATTAGGATGTCATAATCATCACAGCATTTATCATTGATATCTTGACAAGCCAAGTCTGATGATAACTGGTATTTGGTATTATTTTAAAATAAAAGAATAACAAATTACATTAAAATGAATGAACAAAATAATATATCAGACAAATGATAATAAAAAATATATTTAAATAAAACAATAATACTTACTTATACATTATATTAGTTATAATATTATATATATTATATGAAAGCTTCAAAATATAATAGAAATTTAATAATGGCATACATAAAATGTCCCACTGTTGGGTATCTATAGGCATATATCATACAGACAAAAACTAAAATCGGTAATTAACCACTTGAACTTTATGGGGGAAACAATAAATATTGAACTAACTTACATGATAGAGAAGTTGGATTGTTTATAACTTAATTTTGTTATAGTTGACCAGTGTTGAGAATTTTGCTCACTATGGCAGTCGTCTAATAGCAATTGTTTCAAAATTTAAATTAGGGACCTTTGGAGACCATAAATCACAAAAAGTCTTCTTTTATTATTTAATCTTTTGTTCTTAGCAGCCACTCTGGTATTTTCAGATGAAATAAAACGCGAGCGCGACTTCTACCGGGCCCGCAACCTGCCGTGCCCCAAGGACGCAGCCCTCGCAGCTGACAAGCCTGGAGGGGATGAACCAGAGCAGCAGGATAATACTGACTGCCATCGGAAGGATGAACAGGTATAACCCTAGCTACTCGTTTACGCCTGCGGCTTTACCCGCGTCCTTTTTTTTTTTATTCACAAAAAGAAGCAGCAATTACAGACTTAGTTAAAACCTTCATGAATCACAAAAAAAATATATTTGTCCCTATGAGTATAAGCTATAAAATTTTTGTGTCTATTTGTCGCAATTGCTCATTTGAATTGTTTTATGTTTCAGGTGAATGTGTGCCTGGAGTGCATATCAACTTCCCTGCGGACACTGAAGCGAAGCTTCATACGGTGCTCAGCACAGGCCACTATCACACACCTCAAGAAGTTTATAGCTAAAAAGGTTTTAAGTGGAATGGAGAAGTATAGAGATGTGAGTATTGTTTATGGTATTTTGAATCTTTTATTTCTTAATTATTTACGATTTTATACCAAGTAGATTGCCCAATTAATTTAAATTTTTAATTACTTATCTTAATTATATGTATTAAAATTATAGATCACCATGTATTCATTGAAACTAATTATTACATGGTGAACTATAATATAAATATAAGTAAATATACTACAGATTAAGATACTTTAAGATATTCTTAATCTTTCTCTGTAACTACTTTACACAATGTTTTAAAATGTATTTCTAACCAATTCTTTTATTCCAGATTGATATACTATGTAACGACGAATTATTAGGCAAAGATCATACGTTAAAGTTCGTATACGTAACTCGCTGGCGATTCCGTGATCCACCGCTCAGACTGCAGTATAGACCTAAAATTGATTTGTAGGCGACATAGATATTTTTATATGTGTTGTACGACACTTCTAGATTTTTATATGTGTCCATAAGCTAGGCAATCTCACAAATTAAAAACAATCTTTCACTTTCTTTTGACAGAAGAGACCAATGTTACTTATAACATTGCATTTAACTGTAATTAAGAATCTGAATGTTATTGATTAAATCAAATAATATTTTTCTTATTGCCATGTTACATGGCTTAATATTATATTAAATTTGAATGTAACTCAGGCTGTTAAACGGATGCCTAGTGCAGTCACAGAAAATTAAAAAAGAAGTGTAAGATCTATGTTTGTACCTACTCAAATAATCCTAGATATTAAAATGATTAGTTTAAATTTATCTTGCAAGTCAAATGTTTTAGTTCAAGTAATGTATTAGTTCAATTAATTCCTCTGTTTTTATGTTTATTGTAAATTAATTTAGTTTCTGTTAGTTTTGTTTTTAAGTACTGGTTATTATTTGGTAATACTAAAATTAGGCTAATTGAATGGAAATCTCCAAGGAATGGTAAAAGTATTTACATATACATAATTATTTAGTATTGTGAATATGTCTTTTATTTTTCCTTAACTTTTAGTTATTGAAGTTGTACTTTTAAGTTGTAACTAAAGAAATATTTAATAAAGTGAAAGTATATTGATTTTCTTTTTATTTTGTGTAACTCTTTAGTATTATATTTACAGTTGTCTTAAAATACTTGGTATGAATTTCTACAGGTGAGTCTTTCTCAATGTAATATATTAGAAATAAATCAAATTTGTTAATATCAGTTTTCAGGTTATTGACCTGTATATCTTGTACTGTAAAAGTTTAAAAGATGTTTTCAGGTAAAAGACTGCAAAAGGACTAAATAAAACCTTCAAACCATAATTTGTTAGAAAAGCGTACAACATTATTTAGTAAATACCGGTTTTTTAAATCGACTATCGCACTGCCAACTGACAAGTAGTCGCATCACTAGTTTTGACATTTCCATTATCAATGTGTGTGTAAATGCATTTGTATTTATTTATAGTACTCCGTGTGTGGGTAATATGAAAATGGATGGCTGATAGATTCCCGTTTGGCACGTGAATAGATATTTTTATTTAATTATTAGTAATTACCTTAGTCCATCAAGCTGGGTGCCAAAACAGTAGAACGTTTCCTCAGCCTAGCAGACGACAACTTTGTCGAAGATGTCATTGAAGACTTAAAATGTTTTATAGCCGAAGAAAAACTTGACAGGTAAACAATTTTATCTTTATTGTTATTCAAGAAATAACTCGTATTGTTAAAACGTTTCGTTTATTTATCCGGAATCTGAGGTTATGAAGTGTTAGGTATAATTCGTTCGTAATGTAGTATAATGCTTATATATTTTCAAGGTTATTATGTGTCAAGCGCAAACGAACGTAGGTCGCACTCGCAAATCAAATGATGCGAAATATTGCAAATCCAGATGACACCTTGAACAGTATAGCTTATTAGCGGTAAAAAGTGCGGCAACGCGCTGTTTCCGGGTTCGCTAATTACATTTAATTTGCGTCATGTACCGGTGTTATGATAACTATATTTTTATAAATAAATTGAACCCGTCCAGTGTTGTACAATTTTATTTACGCCGGGTATAGATCTACGAGTTAAACTGTAAGTGTACAGTTAATTTAAGAACCTAACTGGATTTATACCAAGTCCTTTTCGTAGATAGTATACTGTTCAAATAGGATTAAAAATAATGATTCCAAATTGTTTTATTAATATTATCAGGCAGTGTTGACTATCGTGGGATTCCAATTGATTTTTTTTTAACTGGTCAATAATTCATTAAGTCTTAAACCTGTCAGAAACCATAAAAAGGAAGCCCTTCTTCTCCAAATTGATATTAAATTATACTCTTCTGGTAAATATATTTGTAAGCTTAGATTATATTTAATGAAATACCTATTGATTTATTATGAAAAACATTACAGATTTCAATTAAAGGTTAGTGGATATTTCTTTAACATAACTTATTATTCCTATTGATTAATACTCTATTTATTATCCACTAATATTTCACTATTAGTTCCTATTAGTTTATTACTGAAGATATCTCACATTTGCATCTCTTAAGAAATATCACCCTTATTATAAAAAAAAAATCGTTACCAATTTATTCAAATTATTCATTCATTTTTAATTACTTACTACACCACTATTGGGACAATGCGGAAACCCCTCTTATTAATATTAAGAAAAATACCTATTTATCACCTTAGTTTATCATCAATTAAAACAATAAAAAAAAAATTGTTCTAAATTAAATTTGTGTCTCAGTAACATGTAATATGTTTCTAACATGTGTATATTGTTGTAGCGTGCTAGTGTTCCCTCCAGTGAGCAACTACCGGAGGTTCCTGATCCACCGTGCTGTGGAACAGTTTGGTCGGCCGGAGCTTTCAACTTTCTCTATAGGAGTCAGTGACGAACGCCGCACAGTAGTCTGCTACAAGGAGCGGTTGTTGAGGTATATTTTATAATTATGAAGTATATTTCTTTAGTTGAAGCATTCTCAGTATTATTGTATTTCTTTGATATTGATACAGTCATAATCCTGCTTAGAAATAGACCATATTTAATTTTCTGTAGCTGCTAATTAAACCTACCCTATACCAGACCAAGCATTCCATTCATTTAAATGATCTCAATCCTAAGTTAGATCATATTCTCATTCTATATTACTACCTGATCTAACAAAAATTTCTTGGGTCTTCTGAAGAGGACTGTCCTTATCACCTAGGTGTATAAAAAATAGCTTATCACCTATTCTTGGATGTAACTAATATACATAAACAATTTCATGAAAATTGGTGAAGCCGATTCAGAGAAATTCATACATAGATAATAGTAGAAGTGGTTATTTACATTCGCTGGACCTTGCTGTGCAGTTACTATGGATTACTTACTATAAATAAATAAAAAACAATAGTAATGTTTAGATACTATGTTGTATTGACCACTGTTAAAGAAAACCTCATAGTCCAAGCCCCAGTCAATATTTACCATTATTTTATGTATTTTTAAGTCCACTTGACATTTTATAAGAAGCTGTGGCGAAAAATTTAATGCAATGATGAGTAGGCGAAGTATTTCAATATTTTTGATTTATAAAATTTCAGTAGAATGTGTGTGAAAAGGATACAATTTTAGTATCTTTACTGCAAAGTCGTAATAAGCTATGTATGCAATATAATTGATCTATTATGCGGTAAATCAAATTGAAGTAGAAATTAATCAAAACGTTATTAACCAATTCAGAATTCACGATTGAATGGTCAAAGCCAATGTTTTAACTCTGTATAATGTTGTAACTTTGATAATACGTTGTGTAAATAGCTAACTCATAAAAAATAACACGGAACTGCTCGCTAAAAACAAACTTTGTTGCATAAGTATATATTTTTAAGTCTAATATAGTTTCTTTATTAGTGACTTAATAATATTAGAGTTAGACATGTTGCTATTTCTTATATTTGCTATTTCTTATACAATATGATATTAATAAATTTATCCACCAAAATTATCGGTCGGTCCAAGAAAAGATCTATAGCTGACTCTGCAGGAAAAAATTCGTTCTATTACGAATTGAATACAATGAAGATTACTGATTTCGATTTTAACACGAAATAATATTAAAATCAAATAATTTTAAAGTAGAATCATTTCGTGCGGTACTGTTACACAGTATTCATAACTCCGCTCAAAGTTTATAGAGCGTGTATCGCTTATTTGTGATTGATTTACATCATACTGAATAGTACCGTTCGTTGAGGCTACATTGAACTAGGAATAATTCTTAGATTAATAAAAGTATACCTATTGAAAGTATCGAAATTAAATATCTATTTTAAAGGACAGGGTCAGAAGGTACCAGAATAAAAAAAAACAGTTTCGCCTGTATCGGTCCACAGATTGAGATTGCTAGGGCCAATTCCACCACACAAACGGTCTTAAATAATTTTGTAAATTATCGAAAAATATTCCGTTTATTACACAATTTTAATTTTTTTCCTAACTCAGACACTTAATTCGGTAACCATAATTTCAGAGCTTTTGTTTTTTTTGCATTTAGGAAGTCTAAATGCGATTACTCCTTTCTATAATAAGGGACAACAGAATTAAGAACCCAAAATTTAGGATAGTGTAATAAGCGCAATATGTAAAAATAAATACAACACATAATTACATTTCAAGGAAGACTGTTATGGCGGAATTTTCTGAACCTGTAATATCCTCCATCCGTAGAGAGACTGCTGACGTTCAATAAATACAATAAAGATCAACAAAAGAGCGGATTTTAACAAACTTTTAGTCTCCATTTATGTCTTTGGTTTAGATAAATATTGTTAACGGTAACGCACCGTATGGCCCTCACTCTAAGACATAGAAATTCTGAAAAAACGCGTAAAAGAAAAGAAAAAAATAACAGTTTAAATAACAACTCATTTCTCTTAATACGCGTTAAATACAAAACGAACGTGATTTTATGTACTAACGTACAGTACAATCCAGACAGATCTTCACAGAGCAAGCAGTACGTGATTGATACACATTAATCACAGTAGAAATCCAACAAGCACGGGTATAATACCGTTACTATACTTATCATCTCGTTATATTGTCTGTATACACGCAAAAGTCAAAAGTAATACCAAGCTGAGCTGTTATCACGAAATGATAATGATTTTATGGGCAAAAATAATAAAAATATATATATATAGAAAATGGTTATTTCAAGTAGAATCTTTGTCCTGGACTGGAAACCATATTACGATAGATATTGAATCACCATCAAATATGCTTATCGCATTATCTTCAAAAGTCTCGTAAGGATTATTTTATCGCCATTTATAGTTTACAGTTTAAAAAACCTTTTTAAGTGATGTTGTGGAAGTTCCCTGTTCAGTTAATGCATTAATATAGTTTCTTTTATCTATTTCTTAATCCTATTTTAAACCGATATAATACTTGAAGGTAATTTCCAAGCCATGAAATCAAGTTCAAGTTCGCTTGAAAGCTAATGATGGTCTTGATTTTCAGTGATGAAGCTTGTGCGAGGCCAGCCATGGGACTGACACAGAATGATCGCGATGAGGCCACTATATCACAAGCTGGTGAGTTTTACACGAAATAATTGCATATTTAAGACTGATTTCTATGTATATGATAGTAAATGGAGCAGAGAGTAGAGGCCGGCCAATTGACATTTCTACAAGCGATAACGCTGATCGAATCGCTCAAATGTATGGAAGTGAAAAGTGTGTCACGTGACTTATCGAAATCAAATGTCAATTCCATACATATAATGTCATTTATGCCATTTCTATCATAGTTAACGCTTGTAGAAATGTCACTTAGCTAGGGAGCCTGACATAATTAAGCATCCAGCATAAGAAATTATGATATATATTTATATGGAAGCAGTATTACTTGAATTTGAAATCAAAACGTAATCGTAAATCAGTGTCTACGTATATTAACAAAACGATACCAGTGATAGACCTTACTGACACAATAGATTCTATAATACACTGTCAAAACACACCCAATATATTATACACTATTAACACATCAAAATTTTCATCACAATTACATTACAAGGAACGAGAACGAAAATACAATAAGCTTTTATATATTCTTAAACATTATTAAAAGATTTAAATACAATTACTTAATTGGGTATAATATCGTGTATCACCCCTACACGCCAATTCTTAGGAAAACAAAGGACCAATTCTTGAAGGTAATATCACAAATTATAATCAAAGTGCAAGGTAAAATTTTGATCTCAACTCAGTCAGCCGAACAAAGATCTTATAAATACCAGGTATTTTCCCCTTTCGCTCACACTCGTTCAAGTGAGCGAGACAAAAAATGTACCGTTTAAAGGTAAATGCACCAAAACCCTGAGTTATATTCAACGGTAAAATGTCGGCTCTAAATACATGTTCTTTAATTTCATTGCCGTTCAATAACCATAAAAATTTGACGCGATTTCTATTAATAGTATTTTTATTGCGGACTAGAGCAACACACATGCATAATATTATGGTTTGAATGTGTTTGCATTAAACAAGTTCTTTGTATGTAAAAGGTCTTTGCCCTTTATTGAAGACAAATGGTTATTGTGTTATTGGCTATGAAGGCGTAAGGGGTCCTCTAAGGTCTGAGGACTGCCGGAACCGCGCTGGGAATGCACAAGTCTTCCCGCGGCTCTGGCTAAGGCAAAGATTGGACCAGAGTCTTAGAGGCGTTTTCCTTGGCGTGGGTAGACCCTTTATAAGGGTTTTTACCCCGAATTTTTTTTTTTTCCTTAAACAATATTATTATTACAGTCGACATGATCTCCACGTTGGCGTCAATTTACTTATTCTTAAAATCCTTCTTCTTTTCGAGTCGAATATTTTTTTAATCTTAATTTTATTCTCTCTCCCAGTAGGGTAGTAGGTAGGGTTTCGACATTAACTGCAGCGTATTGGCGAGGCTTAAATCGTCAAAAGTAAAGCTTGCCGAACACTATAGGTACACATTCCAACAAGTGTGGCATTCTCTGGACGGGATGGACGCACTCTCCTGGGTATCCAGGTTCTATGACCCCAATTTTACCAAATTGTATTAAATCAATCCTTAAAATTGTAACAACGATATGCGCTTGCAAATCTAGCATACTCGTACATGTTCGTAAAATTACAGTTGTGGAAACAACCGAAGCGTAGTTTCTTCGTAAACAATAATTTAGAAATTCTTGTAAGTTGCGGAAACGTGACTTAATAATACAGATATTTCGTTCAAATTAAAATGCAACTGTCTTTTCACAATACAACGCAACACCTTAAACTAGTATTATATAATCCTACATAATATTTATTAATTATTTATGAAACAAACTTAACTTTAAGTCGTCCTCAAATGTCTATCTGTCGCTACTTTACAACTTAAAGTGACAGAAACATAAAGACACAGCTGAAAATTGAGTAGCGTTAACAATGCAAGTAGGTAAATGTAGTAGGGACCCGTTACGAGACGGTTAGGTTAGCTTGGTTTCCGCGTCCAAAGGTCACCTGTCTAGCAACAGGTTTAAGCCCGTTTTACTGTTAAGCAAAGTGTCCACTAGCAATCAAATAAAGCGACTTGCGAAGTGTACTCGCGCAAGTGGACTTCTGCAAGTTTAAGCGACTTGCCGAACTTGGTGCATGTCCCAAGCCTCAGAAAATTGCGAAAATCCGTGGAAACCGGTTGATAGTTTTTTCCTGCAGCTACACTTCTTGTTCGACCAAGTAAACATGCAAGCTATGTCTGTGTCGAAACTGTTCTGCAAGAGCTTGCAGCAAGTTAACTTGTACACGCTTCTGCTGCAACTTGCATAAAGATAAGTTGCAGACAGGGGATGAAATTGCGGGAGTTACTTGCTAGTGGGCACTTAGCATTATAAATGGTCTATCTTGCATTTTATTAAATTATCGACAAGCTATAGGGTCTTTAAGAAGCTGAGTGTAATATTACCAGGTAGTAATGGTTACTCCCGTTTAAACCGAGTAAGTGTACCATCTCATCTTTTTACTTCATTCTGACTGTCTGACGGTAATCTTTGGAACCTTGTTTCCTTTCAAGCTTCAAGCAAGTTTAGAGATCTTTGCCCATGTAGGTTATCGGTTAAGTTTATAATGATCGTTTCCGATAAGCATTTCTGTTGCGCTATCTTAATTAACGATTAATCAGCTAAGATCAATACCTCAGGCAGATATTCAAAACTAGCATTTGTTGCAGCGCCGGTTATCGCGGCTTCGTTATTAATTGAGCTATCTAACACTGAAATTGGACCTGTAGTTCCTGAGATTAGCGTGTTTAAACAAAGAACCCCTTCAGTTTAATAATATTAGCATACATATAGATATAAATGTATACTGTACCTCAACTTTACCATAAAGCGTTTTTATTAAATCGAATTTATCACCATTAATGTAATTGTAATGTAATTACTGAAATACCAATTACTAAAATACCAATTACCAAAGGTAGCGTGTTTCACAACATTTAAAAGACCCTTTTTATTTAGACATTATCCTAATAGAGGATGAATATACCTTCAGGGCTCGTTAGAACGTTCTTAAGACATTTATTCGTAAGACCTTCGCGTGTATCACCTTTTATTCGTTGTCCTGCATCATTATATATAGGATTAGTATATATTTATATTCAAATGACTTATGCTATATGGCCAATTTCCGAAATTATAGAACTAAACTTTTTTTAAAGCCTGTTCATTATTTGTTTATATTTAAGTTTAAATGGTTGTGTCTTTTCAAAAACTTATTACAGATATTAGAATCTAGAAGGTCGACCTACTCTTTCATTTTGCTTTCATAATTATGAACTTCTAGATTGTGAGTGGAAAAGTGTTCCTCAAAGAAACTATGAATTATTAATTGTCTCTAATCGTGGATTATCGGCGGACCTAGCAACTTTTATATGTAATACATAAAAGACACAATTTCTTCTTCACAACAGTCTTTGCTACTGTCAAACAAATATTCCCAAAGTTACGAAACCCTATAACAAGATTTTGCCGTTACTATTGTTTGTGATGTGAACTTTCCTGGGTTCGCATGTCAGTTTGTCGTTTGTGATGCAGGCACGATTGTTCATCATATGCCCAAATTATAGTTGATGTAATGTTTCGTGTGTTCAATGGTGTTTTATAACATTAAGGTGCATGATATATACCCTGAGTACGCAATATGACATAGCAAATTATTGTGGAGACATCTAAATAGGTTTAAATCAGTATGGATCAAAGAAACCTTGGGATCAATGGTCAGAAACCTATCATAATTCCTATATTATTCGGTATGAACTTGATGTAATGACAGATAACACTAGTTTTCAATCAAATCGTAGAAATTATTAAGTAGATTTTCCACCTCAACTTCTTTAGCCGCTGTTTCATGATTTTCGCGAAGAATATCAATTTCTCCTAGTTGTCCTGTAAACTGTAATTGTTTGCGACTGCCAACAACACTATTTCATCACACTGGTTGAAATATTGTATCCCTATTTCCAATTCATCTGATGTTTATAGGAAGTAAAATTTTCACTTCAGTGCAGTTTCGATGTATTAGGAAATAGTTGTTAAGTAGGATCATTAATCTTACGATGTCTTTAATCAAAGCCTAGACGTCTGTCTCGTCGCATATTTAGTGTATTTTAAGTATGTATTGTTGCCTTGTTGGTGTTGCATTCAATCCTGTTGTGAAAGTTAGCGTTTGATGCAAGGCTATCTACTAACGGAATATGCCTATTGTCGTCTGCTCTAAAACCTACACAACTAAATGTCCTTTGTCTGATTAAACTAAAAAACGACAGGTACTTAAAAACGACAGGTTTGAATAAGAGCTTATTTAATTTACAGCGTTCGGATTAAAGTGGATACCGTCTCTTTTACTGTTGCACTCGAAATTATCTCGGACTAAGTACTCCGCCCTGGGGAAGCCGAAATACTTACCTCAATCATACCGACCACCAGAGTGCTTACATTACCGAAATACCGTTATTTTAATGAAATTGTGAAAGGACATTTGTTGATATTAATTATATATGTTTTAATACATACTGCTGTCCTGAAATGGTAAGCAGACATAAGTTCCAGAATTAAAACGGTCTAGTGGTGCAAACCCATGCTTTACGTTTATCCAACCAATAAAAACCTGAAATGTAAGAGACTAATAGAAATGTAGCTACTATCCTCATAATATGATATACCTTAGGTTCAGGTTAATGATACGATCAATACTAGTTGACCTTTGCCTATGCTGCGATTGTTAGTCTTACTATCGTGACCTTTTAATGCATGTATCACGATTATATCGTCGCGAGACATTGATGACCCGATTGGTGCATTGCCTAAGCGTCTGGCATTCTGCGATAAAGATCGTGACTTCCGTAAACGGTGACTTTTTAGGACCCAGAATGGTAGAATAATTCTAGTGTCCGACCGAAATTTCGGTTTCGGTTTCGGTTTCGGCCAGTTTCGGCCAAAAAATCAAGTTTCGGCCCGAGTTTCGGTTTCGGCCAAAAACGGCCGAACCTTTCGGCCGCGCCGAAACTTACAACATCGTCCCTTCGGGTCGCGCTCGGCTAACGATTTGGTTATATGATTAACAATTTGATTATTTTGATTATCTAATTATATTTGAATTAGCCATTCGAGGCTAACTGATTGTGATATTTGTGAGTATATATATATATATATTTTTAATAAAAACGACGCCCGCACTAAGGAATTTAATCCTTGTGTCGCGGGGGATTCACAAACATTCAAATCACATGCACAAAGAACACCCAGACTTGGAACAAGTATCTGTGGATCACACAAATGCTTGTCCCATGCGGGAATCGAACCCGCAGCACGTCGCGCACAGTGGTAATTAGCGTGGTGACCTTTACCACTCGGCTATCCGTGCAGTCAAAATGTAAGTAACTGAAAATAAATAAACATAATATATGAGCATCATATTTTAATAATAAATTTGTTTTATTTTATACCACCATTAAAAAATCGCTAACTTTGTGTTACAAATAATGTATTTTTTTCACTTTATAGGGTAGTTAAATTTTCAAACAGAACCTCTGTAACTGTGCTGAAATTTCATTGTGATAAATCTTTGAAAGTAGAAACTTGTAATTAGGTATAGGTTGGCGAGATATTAATTTTTAGAAAAAAACGGGCTTAAGTACCTACTAACATTTTTTCGACATTTTAAGGACTTTTTTTTTTTATAAAAGGTTCGGTTTCGGTTTCGGTTTCGGCCGAAACTACAATGAAACCGAACCTTCGGTTTCGGTTTCGGTTTCGGCAAAATAACATGTTTCGGTCGGTCACTAATAATTCTGATTTCGACTAACAAAATACAAACTAAAACACTGCATAATTTACATGAGAACTAGTTTTTAGAAAACTTCATTGCTTAGTATCTATATACAATCTATTATCTGTATATTAATATTAAATAAGAAAAGCGATCTAATTTCAACCAGAAATTATAATTTTTCAAACAAACTTAGTACTATAGAGTTTCTGCATAGTGAAGAATATTAGTAAATTTTAGCTTGATTAATCAGGAACTCTCTGGATATAAAAGGAAAGAAAAAGAAAAAGTAGAAAAAAATATTTCGAATTATGCTGAAAAAGTCCCCCTCCGTCACTGACATACAAAATTAAAATGAACGCGATACTTCAAATATCTAGGATACGTCCTTCACAATGCCGGGCGTAAACAAAAATGATCGGCTCACGAAATTCCAATGACATAAGATCTGATGCAACGCACCGCCGGCTTAGCGGAGTGACCGGGCCGTGAATGTGGAACGCAGAAAGTGAAAGTAGCACGGCTTGCCGAGCTTTAAGTGCATAGCACTTGTTGACTTCACTCTGGCTATTGTTCTAGAATAGGCAGAACTCTGCGAGCTATTGGGGATAAGTTGGTGAGACCTGATAAAAATTAGGTCAAACGTAGAATTTCTTGATGATCATAATTGGTGAAATTATTAAGTACGAGTAGTAAGAAAGTATGCTTGTAAAAAATACATACAAGTATACCTAAAAGACGGTGTCCTTATATACATAAATGCATATAGTTATGCTTAGAACTGGTGCTACTTATTAGTGGTTAGCGTATTTCTTTTAGATGTTAAGCTCTAGGTTGATCCGTTTGGTTATCTGCAATAAGCAGCGTGGGTGTCGATAACCGACTTAGATTTTTTTGATTTAAAAGTTCGATAGTGATTCTTTTGCAATGGATAGCTTAAATATTGTCCCGAGACCGTAAAACATCTTCAAAAACCCCAATATTCACATATGAGCTGCATCACGAATTATTAGCGGGGGAACATCGTTAGCCACGCTCCGTGCTTCCTGTTCAAATTCAGATATAATGAGGTCATCCTATCCTTTGATATTAAGACATCCAGTTCGCTCTCATTACGTCCCAAAATACTTTTCACGGTCGCCTCTCAAGACTGAGAAATTCGGAATTTCTGGAACTCAAATCAGGATTTTGGAGTTTTTCTGACCCAGTTATTATTAATTTAACAATGTTTGTATCTTTCTCTGGTACAATTTCGTCTTAACAATGGCCTTGATCATATGATTTAGAAGACAACGTAATGAGTAATTAACATTTCAACGTAAACGAATTTTGATTCAAAGAACAACTAATATTGAATGTTTGATTTGACGGTTGAAAGCAATTCTCGCTTTATTGTTTATTCTCTGCGTGGTAATGACCTCACAGATTTGTGCTCTGTTGATGATCGAGTATTTGTTCATATAAAGGAAATGCGCCATGAAATGGTTTTAGAAATTACAGATGCTTTCTGGGTCATATAGTGTGTAGTTCTTTACCCATTTAGAGGTCATTGTTCCGTCTTGGCATTTTTCCTAGATTTTAGATTGCAAAAGGTAAAACCTGATTTTATACGATAGAGGCTTCAAATCTTCTAACTTGGTATTACTACTATTAATTTTTATTTTATAGTTGCAAATAGTTTCTTGATGCCCTTCTCTTTATAAACAATTAGACACGATCTGAATAATCGATTTAAGATTTGTAATTGCAAACTTTTCGGGATAATGTTTTCTATTTCCTTACCACGGGGAACATTAACAAATAATAGAAAATTTGTCAAGTTTATTCAGGTCTAGATTGATGTTATTTAATTCCAATTTCGTACACGTAATCTAAAACCAGCTCGGATGGAGTAACGTTCGGGTGCAACCACGGTGGCGGTGAGACGGTGTTGTAAGACTTGAGGAAACTGGATACAGTGAACACGTGGTTGCGTATAGAGGTGTAACAAGCATTAGATGGTTCTGGAAGCATTGTTACTATTATGTTCAAATGGTTCATTTAGTGTGGCACATAACTTATCGCCATAAGAATTGAAACGATCTGGACGTGTACCGTGAGGGCTCGTTCAAGGTTGCACGGGATAAGGATGTATGGAGTGACTTGGGGGAAGCCTTTGCTCAGCAGTGGATCGGATAGGCTAAAGGAAAAAAAAGGACTGAAAATGATTTTTGCTGTCGTAAGCTTATCTATATCTAGTTTAATTAAGTGTGATGGATAAATCCGCTGCATATCGGGGCTGTAATCTCATGTCTATTGGAAACTTCTTGCCTTTAAGTTAGTTCTGTTTTTTTTATATCAAAAGGTAATAAAGGTATTCGTTATGGCGATCTAGACAGGTATTTTAAGCGCTTTAAACGAGTTACTACAGTTTAGAACCTTGTATAATCCTGGTTGACTTAAAATGGTCAACGATGAGACCTCAAATAAGTATTACGTAGAAGGAAATATTCACTCATTCGTCAGCTTGCCGGTAGCTAGTAGTTTTCTTAATATATGATGTAGGAAATGCATGATGTATCTAAGTGGCATTGCCACACTCGTTGCGAAAAGTTCTGATATAATATATTTATTGCTTAGTGTGCATCGTTAATGTTTAGCTTTCAACATCGTCTTGGTTAACTCTGACTAAACGGTTATGATAACTTCATCGAGAACTGTTTTGTTTCTGACCTGCACTTGAAAATTTTGCAAAATCCATTTATCATAGTTGTAAACCTGTCAGGTTATATATTTTGAGAAATACGCAGTCGCCACTTAATTGGTATTAGGCCAAAACAAAAATCAACCTACTCATGTAACGACTGTAGTAATTGAATTAGTGGTAAGGAATTAGATTATTGACAACATGCAAGTAGTAACTAATTACTTCTACGACTGTAATTATTTCCATGTTTGCTTTTCACTTTTTATGGTCTTCTCCAAGGTTCATTAACTGCTTGAAATAATCAACTTTTATTACCCTAGTTTGTTTACAATTAAAATCATAGTGTTTGCTTAGAAGGTCAACTATGATTCAGTCATAATTCTCTAGTATTATTTGAACAAACGTTTTTCTTCTTACTGTCTTTGGGGTTATCCTGGACTGTAATAAGCACAAAGTATAATTAGCCCTATAGCCTTCCATTGTAAGTTCTTCTTATCGTATTGATGGCAATCATATTGTGACGGCCCAGAAATCTGTTTCTAGAGCATTATCAGTAACATTCAATAAATAGTCTAGCGTGCTGGTGTTAGGGCACGAAGGAGAAGATAGCACGTAAGTTTAAATAAATTAAAAGGAAATGTAGCACAGGAAACGTGTTCGCATGTTCTACACATTCGTGTAACGTGTCTATGCAGAATATTTATACCATTTAGGGTAAGGATTGTGACCAGTCTACATACTGTTAGCCTTCCTGCTTTCGGTAGAGTTGAGCAAAAACTGGCGAATTCCCGCTCACTTTCTAAGTTTGAGCTAGTCTAGTTGTCAAGTCTCGACATTTCAGGAAAGTTTTCTTTGATTGTTAAAATCCTTTATGGTGCTCTGGGTAAAGCATTAGTTGAGGTTATTTACATTGAAATATAAATGGTGGTGTCGATGTAGACTGAGTTTATTGATTATAACTCTACTCTCATGACTAAGGTAATTTGAGTGATCGGTTTTGCTCTTTATTGACGATTTCTCTAACTCTGCTTTTAGATTAGAAAATGTGCAAAATATACGTCAACGTGATTTTAATAAAAATATGATGGGAGTCTAACTTTAGCCAAATAATCTAAGGATTGTATATCTTCTCTTATGCAACGTCGACCTACAGTCGATTCAAAAACTTGATGATATTATTTTCTGAATAAGGACTAACGCGTGGGTTGCCTTATTGCAAGGAGATTATTATGTAACCGAACCACTAACAAACCTTTGTTATGTACTCACTAAGAGTATTACGTTATATTTAGCCCCAGATATTGCAATCTGCCTACTAATACACTTAGGAGTGTATTAGTAGGCAGATTGCAATATCTGTAATACAGCCTGGTAGAGTCGGTGAAAGAGTACAATTTTATTTGCTGTTTCTGTTTTTGGAGAAAATAAATCGTTGTTCGAACTACTTCATGCCAAATTTATTCGCACTGGAAATGAGCGGGGTTGAAAACTTAATAGGTCATTTAATTACATACTACTTGGGAGAGATATTTTAAACATTTCGGGCGCTTGTCTGGTTTAGTGTCGAACAATATTTTTGATGCAAATTATTTAATCGCAAATATTTTGAATCTATATCAGACTACAGTTCAGAACCTGATAGAATTTGTAGTATAGCCGTATAAGACACCTATAGACCTCGTGGATGATCCTGTCTAACAATATTAGGCAGCCTTGTCCAACTTGGTATAATTTTTTTGATGAATACGTAGAAGGAAAATATTCACCTATTTATCACTTAATCTAACGAGAATCGTTATTGCATAATTAACACCCGATAAGCCTCTAGCCTCCTCTATAAGTTCTGTCGTAAACCTAACGCAATGAGACACAAAAACGTGATTGTAAGCTCGTAGCCGGCTTGGGAACCGAGTTCACTACATTGATGTAATACTGATACCTCCACGGTTTAGGCGCATACAGAGATAAATTCTGTATGTTGCTCGAAAATATTACCGCTCTTTTGCGTGAAGCTACTTGGCTGCCATGTTGTTTTAGTGGTTAGTGAACCTGACTGCTAAACTGGAGTCGCTCGGTTTCAATTTCTACCCAGGTCATGTTTATGTTTGATGAATATATTAAGTTGCTTTTTCGTATATTCATTTCTTTATCTGGGGGTAACAATATATTTTTAATGCGTTTCTGTTTAGAAATATAAGTTGATTTGCCATAAAAGAGATGCTGACTAATTAGGGATCAGATGGCCTTGTGTGAGTTGACCTAAAATATAATTAGTAGTAGTGGTAGTCTTCTAAAATTGATGGTCTGATATTAAAACTATGCAATAACTAATGAGATTTACGTTAGGATAGTAACGGGGCCTAGTAGTGGGGGTTTTTCTCACTGCCAATAAGAAATGTTTAAGTCAGCACTGTTGCAACCACTTCAGGTGGTGTTGTTTTGTTTCAGCAATTAGCAATTCAGCACTGACAATTTGAGCCTGTAATTTGATTATTTGATGTCAGTTAGTTAAACAATGTAAATCAGCCTTAATACCGTTTCCTTACAAATTCCTTGATCTTCTAAGTAATAGATACTGTATAAATCCATTAAGTACTTAAAGTAAGATATTGTTTGTGATTCTGTCTGCGCTAAAAATACTAAATGCCGTTACATAAGTAGCTAATTCCTCCGAAAAATATAATTAGATAGTGAATGGGCGTTCATACTGTTGCAAAGTATTTCGTAACTTTGAATGAAACATTTACCTAATGCATCGTTATTTTCTAATAATTTAAAATATACTAATTAACACAACGGAAAACATTACTAGACGAAAATACATCTTCATCAAAATACTCTTGTAAAGGTTTTACGATGTCAACGTTCAAAGCGAAATTGCCAACAATAAGGTCTTTAAAAAGAAAAGCATTTATTTTGCTATTCATTGTTATTTATTCACATACAAACACACAATCAGAACAAACTACATGCAACAACACCTAACCTTTGAAAAGTCTTGTCGATGTCAGAAATCATGGTAACTTTATGTAACATTCGCAGCAGCGGCAGCGGTGGGAGGTTTCAAGCCGGCGCAAGCGGCGCGGCGCGCGCAGCCTCAGGAAAAGATCAGGTCGGTATCAACAATACTTCCTACATCATTTATTGTTTGTTTGTCGACACGGACGGACGTGTACCAAGCCCTTTATCTTATCAACAAATTAGTGAAAAAAAATTGTGCAGTTGACAGTGTTAAGTGCGTGGATTTAGTCGTATGTCGACATTTGGATGTGATTTAACTGATTTTGTGTAAGTGTTTCACTAAAACTTATTAAGTATTTAATACTTTTATGTATTTAATAATGAATGCGTTAAAATAAGGGGAAAACAATGACATATCAAATCGAGGTCACGTAATGATGAGGTCATCAAATCAATTGGTTGTTAATGTTGTTATTGCATCAATGTTAAGTATTGAATAGTCAACACATTTATTTATGTTAGATTGTAACAAAGGCAGCCCTCGATCAAGTTTATTTGTTATCTATGTGATATAAAGAAATCGAAAGTGATTTGAAGTCCTTGGATTTGTGGCAATGAGGAGAATGTGTGCACAGCTGTTGTGTCATATTATACTATAAAACAGTCAGTGTATAGAGGCCAATCATTATTTACATTTTATAATATAGGTATGTATTAGCATAATTATGTAAATATTATTATGAATTCAGTTACGGGTTTTACTTGGATCTGACGTCAATTCAGCTGGTTCTGTTAAATTCTATCTATATTTTAATGGATGCAATTTGTACTATAAAATTGGTGATAACATTAACATTTATACATAAATTTGGACCCAAAAATAATATTAAATGGATCAAAGTACTAATTAATTAATCTCTTGTGTGAGTTTTGCAAAAATGAATAAAAGCAATAAATTTTTCAGATTGAACAGTCTAGAGAACTAACAATCCAGGCGACTTAAACCCAATCTGTAAGCCACTGCGAAATCTTAAATTTTTATAAATAAAAAATAAGGTTTTATGACAGTTACATAAATGCCAATAACTTCTATGCTAATATAATAAAGAGGAAAGATTTGTTATTTTGTAACAAAATAACTCAAAAACTACTGTTGTGATTTCATTTTTTTTTCCATTAAAATGTTACATTATAATACCGGCCTATAATTATTGCCCCAATGCTGGGCACAGGCCTCTTCCCATATAGAGAAGGAATGAGCATTGATGACCACGCTTGCTCATTGCGGGTTGGCGATTTCAGATTCAATTTTTTTTAGAATCCTGGTTTCCTCACGATATTTTCCTTCACCGTTTGTCAATAATGTCTTAGAATGATTGAGAAAATACATAGAACTTTGAATGTTAAATTATAACTGAGTAATATAGGCTATATGTTTAGTCTTTACTTATACCTACGCGTGAGTGAAGCCGCGGGCAATAACTATTTATTATCAACTAATCAACTCAACCTATCGTGGTCCACTGTTGGACCTAGGCCTCTTCCAAGTTTCGCCACAACACTCGGTCCTCCATATGGGGCTGTGTGGTGCGCCATCATTAAGGTGTTTGCCCTAGTCACCACGCTGGGCAAGCAGGTTGGTGACCGCAGTCTACATTCAGTTCTTTAGGAAAACGCTGCTGCCCAATATTTTTCTTCCTATATCCTTTAGTCGCCTCTTACGACTCCCTTTGGGAGAGGGGGGGAGGTTATATTCTGCCGAAACCTAGTTATGCTATTTATTAATAACATAGTAATTAGTCATAATTCATGTCGTCTTTGTAATGAAGTTAAAGAAAGGAAAGAAAAATTAGAAGTAGTAGTTATAATAATTAATGGCTTTTGCATCAGTAATAAATGATACCTAGTTATACTCATTTCCTCTATCATCCATCTTGCAACCAAAATCGATATAAGAGACGTGTATAATCACAACATAACTAGTTTGGCTTATATGCAATAGTAACACATGCAAATCGAATAAAACATAGAAGTAATAAATCGTAACGTTAAGTAAGAAGTTATGCTGCTTACACAATACGCTGTAATACTTAGTATTGGAAATTATTATGCATTTACTTAAAGGAAGATTGCTGAAAATGCAGCTATTTAATAATAAATTCAGACGTAAAATATGTCACGAACATACAGCACTCGCCAATCTTTATGACCGCTCTGAATGTAGCGGTCGGTACGAACTTGCACATGGTGCACTGATACTACTACATTCTCTCATAAACACTACTCATACACTCGCACCAACGCGCGGGAAGCGAGGACGCTTGCGGGTGGAAGACAGCATGCGCGGGCGTGCTCTGCCTCCACGCCCCGCTTACGTTCTGCTGATACCTACCTGATAAACTGATTTTGTGTTCTGCATAATGCGGCTAGGTTCGGAGCGGCCATAAAGTTTGGCGAGTGCTGTACATCCTACTGTTTTGAATCTAGATTTAAAGAGAATTGGACAGAAATCTTGAACAACTTTTTATGTCCCTATAGTTATTGACGCAGATGTTCAATTTGTACATCCTCTATCTATCTCTGAGTTATTATCCGTATATATCTTGCCGGTTCATCTCCATGACAGGAATTACACTTTGGAACCGTTCACCTAGAATCATTGAGTTTTAATGTAACGTTTCTATAGCGCCTATTTAAGATTTACTAGAAATAAACAAATATACATTTTTGATATGAACAACTACAATATTTGTTCTGCAGGATTTGTAGGAACCTCGTCTTAAGCTTAAATTAAGCATCAAAAACTCTTGTTTGAGACGGCAAGACAACTTTTGCGAAAATATTAGTAAATTAATTGGATATATTTGTCGGAATCAAGCGGCATACTCGGCGCTGAAAAAAAGTCAATCACAGTAAGTATCAATTGAAGGACACCGTCTTATTGTAAGCGCTTAGTAAGCTCAATTTGCGCTGACATACTCATTATCATCATGACTTGTAATATAAATTAGTATGTTTTATTATGACCCGATAACGTATTGAATAATTTCGATACATGTATTGCGCAATATTTTCCTAATACGACGGATTATCAATACTAATATAATAATATTCTATATGAGTGTAGATTTGTAGAATGTACTTCGACCGTTTGAAAATGGCTACTTTAAACTTGGTGCGTTTATGGCAAAGAAAGAAATAAATTTTCAAGGAGGCACCCAGAGACAATAGAAGAAGAATTAACGGACAACCTAATACAGTTCAGAGAGTATAAAAAACAGATATAAAAAAACCAGTAAAAATATATGATGTTTATTCAGTACGTATGTCACACGGTTTGATGTAGAATGTAGATTTCGCTAGATCGTTGTAAACATCGATGGTTTATATTCACTGAATATTATAAGAAATTGTCTCATTGGGAAGGTATTATACTGTTTAAAAAAAAAATACAGAAAATCTCTATTATTACCATTGTTCAAACGCCCCACCATTTCATGTTAGGTTCAAAGGTTGCTTGACCCACATGCATCTGGCCCTTAACAATGTAGGCATATTATGTTACATTTACTAATCTATATTTAGTACGAAATTATGCACCTGTATTACTCAAACTATAATTCGCAATTACGAAAGCAACTTAGCAAGCTATAGTGTAGACAGAAATGTCAGAATAGCTTGCTCTTGCGCAATATCAACGTGCAGTTGTAAGTCCTTTCTATAGGAGTGGCATTAAAATCAAGATGCTATAATATAATTATGTCTTATGTACGTATTTACTAATACAATATTTTGTGATACTACGCTTGCATACATCCTTCTATTTTAAGGCCTTTAGTGCTTTAGTTGTAATGCTATTAGGTCACGACTCTGACGTCGCTGTATCTGGTCCCAATATTATTACAAAGTGATTTGCTTTTTCTGAAAGGCATTGACAGTATTTCCCCACCCCCAATTTGACCCAGCTGTAATTGGTCATTGCCCAATACGTAAATAGTAGTACCTACATATTATTATCTGCTTTTTCTGTTTGCATATAAAGAAAAAAGATTTATTAGCAACTATTATATTATATATATTGCTTTAGATTGGATAGTTTTAATTATAATTATTTCGGTAACCAATATGCGACTTTTGTCTTCATCGCCTTAACGGAAATCCAATATTCTCTATAAATGTTCACAAAACCAAAACTTGAATAATAACAACTCATTAATTAATCATATATTGATAGTATTACTAAAAATTTCCGTTAACGATCTTGCGGCGATGTTACAAAATACGATTACCGAACTATGTCCAGACAAAGAGCTAGTGATGTCAACAACAACATTCAATTACACAAACCAGTCGCGAGTGGCCGAAAACGTTGAAAGTGTGCCATAGAGAGAGGGGCACGGTGTTCGACTGGCGTTCGCTGGCCTTGCCCCACTTGCGTTACGTGACTGCGGTAATAGCACAATCAACAGCACCGGCATCACAAGTGACTGCTATCTTTGATTTGATGAGCGCCGTCATAACATAATTATGACGATGTTTGCGAATGAGGCGAAAGGTTAATAACAAAGCGATTGCGACATGTGACCCAATCTTGTATTCTTTCTGAAGGGATTCCCCATTGTTGCTCTGTTTTTTTGTTTCATTTAGTATATTGTTCTCAGATCTGGTTCAACAAAACCCCGGCGTCCCGATCGCGCTGTGTATGTGCCGCGAGCTCTGCGGACCGCGGACGCTAGCCAACAAGAAGAAGTCAAAGAAACCAACAATCAACGCAGAACTAGTCAAAGTGCAGAAGTTGCCAAGTGTCCCAAGTCGCCCGCGCCCAAAGACAAATCACAACACGGCACGCCTAGAAAGTCCATAGATAAGAACTTCTGCAATGTTTACACTCCACCGCATCTCAGAAATCAAAGATCTCACACGGCCCCGAGCATAGACGAGCCCACGTCGAGCGAAAAGGAATCCGAGCCTTCAGGCTTCCAAGTGCCAAATAGTGATAGTGCAATATCTTTTAGTGATGATATTAGTTTTAACGATATAGAAGTAGCAGAGAATTTTTATATAGGAGATTATTTCGCCAATGGACAGTTAGGATTCTACAGTCCGAACTACTACAGCGAGTACGCGGAGAACAGTCGCGAGAACGCGGCAGATAGTAGTGATTGGAGGTCAAATGAGTCCGACGAAAATATGGCGGTGAACGAATCGAACCAGAGCAATAATATTATTGATAACGATTATATGTACGATAAAGACGAAGATGTGGAAAAGAACGAGTTGAAGCGAGCCTCGCAAGAAATAAATAGGAGTAGTAAACGGATTATAAAACAGAGTTTTCATTCTGATGTGTTAGTGATATCTGATCCCGATCCTGTGGAGGAAGTGGGAGTAGAGAACAATGACTTAGACCTAGAGCCAGAGCCGGTATTGGAAGGGAAGGAACCCGAACTCAAAAAGCATAAACCTAAGTTAGAAGCCAAAGTTTCTTTGAAACGAGAAGAGAACGATTGGGACGCAGTGTTTGACGACAGTGGGGAATGTCTCGACCCTTCTCTCCTTGAAGAGTTGACCACTACAGTGGGCAAGGTCCATATAACGAAGCCTAAGAATAACTATGAACAGTACCAAACTAAAGGTCAGGCGCTCTTCAACGGTCCTTACGACGAAACGTTCGCTCATGTGATAGAAGTGTACGACTTTCCCAGTGAGTTTAAAACGAACGATTTGTTCGCGTTGTTCAGTGAATACAAAGACACAGGTTTTGAAATTAAGTGGGTGGACGATACGCACGCGTTGATCGTGTTCAGCAGCGCTAAGATTGGTGAGTTGCATCATTTTATAATATCTTGTTATTGTAAAATGAACTTAAGTATCATCGTTATAAGATGTAATTAGGAAAAGTTGTAATACCTAAGCGGTATATCAGGCCCTCTCTAACTTGCTTCCTTGTGGGCGAGTATCGTATGTACCTTTGGGGAGTTGGACCGCACGACATACTACCATATTAAAGGTATTATTCGACTCGGTACTCGATGCAGCATTGACCCTAAAATCCACTGGAAAGTCCCTTTGATTAATAGGTAAGGCGTAGTATATTAGTTACTGTGTTTATTGTTTCTGGAAATTATTCATAAATTCAGCAGACATCAGGTAGTAGACCAAAAAAGTATTTGCTTGCATTACTTTATCGAAGACGTTGACTTGACGGTTCAGCAATTATGATAGGAACATAAGTTTAATAAGTCAAATACATTATCACGATAAATATGTAGTGTTTATCTATTACGGAAGCCACGTGCGGCTTTATTTATTAAAGATAATTTTTATTACATGTTATTTGGAAACGATAGTATTATTTTAAAATATGACCTATGTATAAAAACATGAGAGGCTCGTGGCTAAGGAGGGGCTCGTAGCTAAGTGTAATGCGTACGGTTTGACCGATAATAAAGGTAAGCCGCGCTCGCTGCGGTTTGTCCGTGGATGGGTGACCATTTGTAAACATACCGAGACCTCTCCGTGCCTTGGATAGCACGTTAAGACTGGTTGCGACTGTGATACAGTGATATTTGATAGTCGTAAAGTCATTACAATTCTGACAACCAGTCTTACTATGGAATACTGTATTACATAATTTACATAGCAATAGGCTGTGGAGGTCAGATAGGCAATCGCTCCATGTAAAATACGGAATTCAGCTAAATCCAGTAAGACTGGAAGCCGATCCCAACGTAGCTTGGGAAAAGGCTAGGCAAGAGTATAAAAACATGTCATTAACATTTCTTTCCATCCATTCCTTCTAAGCCTTACCTCAACTGTCTCAACAGTCAATCTTCCTTCCTTCCTTCCTTCTCATTTGATCTATCGCTGTTCTTCCATTCATTTATTTCGTGTTTGCATTTGTTTTAAGACAAATTACTATAAATATCTGTAATCAGTGATACATAAATTTTAGATTTTCTAATAATAGCGTATTCGTAACGAAGTGCGTGACGTAGGGTTTTCACGCCTCCGAATTGTCAGGGCCAACCATTGAGTTATAATGTACTACGTACTAGAGAAGCTATTTCAAACAAAATATAGCGCGCACATTTGAAGTCAGCGCAGGACAGCGCATGCGCGGGGCAAGCTTGTTATTTTCTCATAGATAACAATCAATGCGCGCAGATGCGACAATTTTTTTATATTCTGCCTACGTGTGTAAAAAAGTATTTCTACTGTTAAAATACTTTAATTTTCTTCAAATAAAATAAGTTTAGTTAATTTCTGCCGTTTGGTATTAGTAATCCACAGTTGGATCAGTTTTTGTAAATATGTATCTAGCGTTACAGTATTAAAAAAAATCGCCATTTACCTACTGGTTCTGCCTCTCATAAGTAAGTATACTGAACATCAAAAAAGTTAGTTTTTCTAATAACAAAGTAAAACAAAAATTCCAGCAAAGTTATATTTACAAATATAATATCATTTACGTTATCGCATGGTAATTCAGATTTCTTTAAGTACCTATACTCTTAGTGTTTTCGTGGTGTATTTGTCGTTTTCTTGGAAATGCACGGAACATAATATGCGTGAATAATCTGAAGGTAACCAAGTTTCTTCGCTGCGATTTATCTGAACTTTGATTGATGATTCTCTTGTTTCATGACATAGCCGTGGAAACCTTTAAACCCAAACAAAAATGTGAAATATTATTACAACATTACTATCGTGATTAAATATTAATATTTTATTGCTCATAGTTTTAAAAAGTATACCTACATCGATAGTGTCAAGTCTGCGAATAAAAATGTTTTACTCTTTGACATTCACGTAAACAACCGCCGCCACGGTGACAGTTGCAATAGAAAAATTATAATTAAATAACGCGTGGTTTAAAGATAATAGTTGAACTTACTGGTGAAAAGTCACTCCTTGACTTTTATTTATGTTTTTGGAGTTGTTGGAACAGTACCTCAATGCACACGAAGGCATATTTTAATTATCAAAACTTCACTCAATGCGTCACGTTGCAGCCAGCGCTTGGCACAGACTAAGTGAGTTTAGGTCCGTGGACCTAAACTCGTGTTACAAACAATTGGATTGAGGTGTCTCCTCTAGTACGTAGTACATTATAACTCAATGGGGCCAACTGTCATTTGTTTTCCCATGATGTAAGTGTACTTTTGATTCTGATTTAGCAACGCAGATTAGTTCCAATCGCTGTTCTTGTAGATCATATCATTATATTATCCACAAGTTCTTGGGATTGCCCGCCTTTATCTATTTCAGTGATATTTCATGCACTATCTTACCGATAAGACGATAACAAACATATAATATAATCAGTTGCGTAAAAATCTTAAGATTTATCCATAATACTCTCAGCTCTATTTGGTTGGCATAGTAAATGTTTATTTCCAGACAACAGGCATAAAGGTCACTGACCTTAAATTTTTGACCTTGAAAATATTGATATGAGTGTGAATGTAGGTTTTGTTATCCCAGACGATTTAAGAAGTAATGATGATATTCTTTTCATTAATTAATAACAGCTCATCACAATTTACGCTGAAGAATACATTTATTTTTCATTCAAAATGTTTTTATAGAGACAGAATTTTAGTAAGGGAAACGTATTTTCCGGTGACCTACAGCAACGAACCAAGCGAAAGTGGCCTATTCATCTTGAACTCTTTTATACTTCCTACGACATCATGGAAATTAATTCACTATGAGCTTACGATGAGGCTGACATGTCTATGTAAGACAAAAGCCTCTATAATAAATAAAAAAAAAACACTATGAACAGTATGAACTCTTTTTATAATTCCTAAGTCAAAATTATCTACACTTATGTTATAAACATGTGTGTATGTTTGTAATGATTAAACTGAAAAACTACTGTGCCGATTTCAAAAATTCTTTTACTTATTCGTTTAAAAAAAATAATTTATTCGATCTTCACAAAATGGTTCCTTATTTCTATTTATACAGTCCATCCAGTCATAAGAGCCGTGCAAAACCAAATTATAAGAGCCTGGTGCCCGTGGTAGGTTTATAAAAACCTGTGTTACAGGTCACCAGGGCCCCCACTCTGCGGTAGAAGTAGGTACTTAGTATGCATTGCATAAGTAATGCATAACAACTAATTAGTGAAGTTAATCAACCGAGATGGTAGTTAGTAAGATGCGTTGATGCGTGCAGGTAATCTGATTTGTCCGTTTTCTATTGATAACTTATGTACATGTAACCTTTATACCTTGTGAACAGATAATACGTTTACTTGTATAATCAACCATCTACAATTCTTGAGCTGTTTGGGGACGAAATTCAAAATTATTATATGGAATTCAGGTTAGCAAATCAATTCCGTGGTTTTTATGCGAAAGAGTAACTTCCATCGATCTTTAAAATAGTTTACTATAAAAAATATACATAAGTACTATAAAAATAACACGTTCATACATAGGAATTTCGTTCGTGACTCGACAAGATAATGTTTGTGCAAGAATTTATTGTTGTTGGCATGTACTAGGTAGGTGTGAACTCATCGTCGCTTCGTTACATACTGATTGCGTTTACTAAACAATGTAACCACTCAATATTTACTTGTTAAGGAATTGTATTATATCATCTTTATAGATGAAGACTTATAATATCGTATCAATAGAGGTTCGTGTTTGAAGCTTTAGTGTGGTTAGTTAGTAATGATTTCATCAGTCAGTTACGATGCGGTAGATCATATACAGGATTATTTCATAAGGAGTGCGTATATTCAACGAGGTAATCAGGTGCATAAAACTGAATCACTTTCCCCGAGGTACATGGGTCGAAATCTTAAAATTGAAAATGAAATTTTCATACAGAGTGTCAGGTCACGTGACTTATGTTTGTATGCAAAGTTGATTTTCAATTTTAAGATTTCGACCTGTTTCTCGGGAAAAGTTGTTCATTTTTATGCACCTAATTACCTCGTTGAATATACGCACTCCATAAAAAATAATCCTGTACAAAGGCTGACTTAACAAAACATACATCACGAAATCTCGCACAACCCTTGTAATTACTAAGTACCTACTATCAAGTGTTCGTGTCCTTAGGTCATAAAACAAACGATTATTCATGATGCAATTGACCTTTTTAGATTCAAAATGTTACACTGTCTTTTCAATAACATGTCTTTTATACGCTTAACTCACGATTGTCAATAATCGACTCAAAGGTCAACGATTAATTGATTGACCTTTAAATTAAGAAATTAGCGAATAGTCGTGTGGTGTAGGCGTAATAACATTTTTTAAAGATTTTTTTTCTTTTACCAGTTTTACTATAGGATACTGTATTACCCAGCAATCGGTAGTAGAGGTTAGATAGGCAGTAGCTTCATGTATAATACGGTATTCGGCTAAATCCGGGAAGTGGGAAAAGGCTAGGTATATGATGAGGAATAGTAAGAAACGAAAAAGCTATATTGAGTGGTTAAATTAGCTATTGGTATATTGGTGCTGATTGATGTACTAAATATGTAGATTTATATTACTTGCTCATTTACTCATTATGCAATAGGCGCCGAGCACAACAGCATTGTTAGCACAATGTAATGCACCTCTTATCAGTTGATTGTTATCACCTGTAATGATGTAACGAGTACATAATGTTACGTTCGGTGACGTTATGTTATGTAGTAATATTAAATATAATGGTTCGCCGATGGATGAATTGTAATCAGTATAGAGAACTACGCTAATATGGTGAAAATAATATTAAAAAAAAAACATGTTAAATTTAGAATGTGATCTGTCATAGTTATAAGAGATCTTTATAAGTTTTTCTTCAGGTAATGTTGATTAGTCCCCCTTATTAAATCCATATCCTTGGGTTCTTTATTAGAAAATTACTTAAATATAATTTATTAAAACGAGGTCCATATCCAAACATCAAACGCCAAAATAAATTAAAATATTATTTCAATATGCTTTTTATAAACTCGTAATTAAGATTCAATCTCGTCTAACATCCACTGATTACTGTATATGCACTTAATATATCAACAAAAAATCCATTGCGAACGTAAGAATTTGTGTCGAGGAGACGAAAAATAGAATGCCTTTGTAACGATCTTAATGTTATTGCGGAATGCAAAGGAAACATGAAATGCTCCATTGTTTTGTATTGAGCAAGTGTTCATGGCTATTGTAATTCTGTAATTTTTTTATTTGGATTGAAAACCATTTTTAACTAGCTACTTTAAGAATGTTACATGTTTTCATAGTTTTAGTCGATGTGTTTTGATTGATAAGTACTTAGTTCTCATTATCCGTTCTAATCTAATTTCGTTTATTGCTTTTCTGTTTCTTCCCTTTGGAAATTATCATAAAATAACAATACATATCATGAATATGTATTGTTTGTAATCACAGAACTATAAATAAATAACAGTTTGTAATCGAAAAATTGTTTTGATTTGATTGTTGACTAGAAGTTGTACTGCAAGCTTTTGCTTACCAATATACAACCTTTGATTTAAAAACATAGCCGAAAACTGAAACAGTAATCAAATCGTTTATTGTTTAAGTATATATGATACGTACCTATCAACACTTTTACGAGTGATTTTTAACCGATTTCAAAAGGAGTAAGTACTCTATTCGACTTTAAGGTGTAAAGCAACGACATAGACATTTAACATCGACTTAAATTTGATTTACGTTTCAGTATTCTCGGAGAACAGCTGTTCTTCAAAAATATAACCACATTCACTAGTTACAAGTGTTTTCTTTTGGCTTTCCGTCATAAAAAGTTCAACGGTTTTATTACATATAAACTATTACGAACACCAATGACATTTGTATATTATAGCAATTTTCACTTTTGATATAATAATATGGAAATTAATTTGTGGTTACAAAATTTAAAGTGGTTTGTTTATAAATAGCTGCGATTGAGCATTGCTCTTCACTCCGATCAAAATATTGCATAATGATAAATGTGAAAAAAAAATAGTTTGATATCGCGAGCATACTGTTTATTAATTATTGTTTGTTAAAATGCACAATGATAGAACAATAAACAAGACTATTATAGAAAAACATATTAGCAAATAACCTACGTATCGTGTAGGTATGGTATTAAATTAAATAAACCATAAAAATATAATATATTTACTAAACAATAAAATTACGCGTACCTACCTACTTAGTTAACTAATTTGCCTTTGTCGACAACAAACTACAGATTAGCATATTATAAAACAATAGTATTATCGACGTCACACAAAACAATACAGTCACGGATCTGCTCATCCGCGTCTCAACAATTCCTTCTTTGTCGAACTTATTACGAAATACCAGTTTTTGGGCTTTACCCAATAAACTAAATGTTCCTTGACAATTCTGTATAGTTAAGTAAGATATTGCATCAAGTTTGCAATTTGTTGCAACTCACGATAGTCTTTTGAGAACTTACGTAAAGATAGTTTGAGATCAAGATCGGGCGAAGGTTTTGCAACTGCAACTGTTTAGTCGTGTGGTCCAAGTTATAAGAGAAAGCGGTGATATCGGATGGAATGAAGATTGTATGAGAGATCAAGCACACAAGCAGTTTTAGAAAGAAGATTGTATTTAAAATTGGGAAAAGTACTACGAGATAATGGTTTATTTTGTGGTTTTATTGTTCGTCTACTTCAATCACTTCTTACAAGACTTTCAGTTTATCTTCCATTGAATACAGACTTTTCTTATGTTAAATTATATGTATTTGTTGTAGAAGACGTAAGTTGAGAACCCTTTTTCTATTTTCTTTACAGCAAAACAATCCATTGCAAGAAATTACGAAAAATCTAAAATTTATCTATAAGTACCTATGTAAAAATCTTGTGTGACAGTGATTGTTATCGTACTCCTCCGAAACGGCTTCACCGATTCTTGTTTACGTGATGTATCTTCTGCCTACCAAAAAGATTTGTTTAGAACTTTGCACCACACACCACTCTCGTTTTTATTAGCGCGACCAACTTTATGATACATCGAAATTTTTATTCAGAACGCATTACATTGCTGCCTTGAACTTGATTTCATTCAAACGGCTGCTTGCGAAACGGTGTATGTATTGCGAAATGTGGAGAAAACATTACGCATGTTTCGTGGTACAAGTAGAATGTATTTAATGAGCTGGCCACGGAGTATTCTAGGTCGATCGTGGCATGCTTTAATGATATTGGCTTTGCATCTCGAAGTTCATAGATTTCCTCTTCCTTATTATGTTATTTATAGGGCAAACCTCATTGATATTAGTTTCTTTGAATGTTGAATCGTTTGTTAATTCGATAATTCCTTAACATTTCCGCTCGATTTGTTTGTAAGATCTCAAGTGGCCTAGCCTGGTCTAGGGTTAGTAATAACTAGGCCAAAGTTTAAGCGAGGCAGTTCACATAAATTCGGTGATACTGGAAGCCGTAGCGTAGGAAAAGGCTAGGCAGATAGAAACATAGTTTAACTTGTTACTGTGACTGTCACAAAGTTTAACGTCAGTGTTCTCTTGATATTACGTAGTTTGGTGTCATTTTTTGGTTTTTGGTAGGTACAACATTTAACTATTTATTAAAATAGTATTTGCAAGTTTACTTGCAGGATAATTTTTTTAATCAACTTTTACTCAATCACAACCATTTATTAGGGACAGGTTTTAATTAATGTGAAAACGTTTTAATTATTAAGGATTAGTGTAAGTTAAGTATGTAAATTTAAACAGTTATATATTTCCGTACATCGGTACATAATACTAAAACTAGTTCTAATGTTTTATAATTTTCGTTAGTAACAGGAAATTGTTAGCATATTCTAATTTATATTGCACGCTTGTAAGTCACTGCGTGTACATTTATAGAAAGAAAATGATTGGATGGTTGATGATTTGTGCAACGAATTGGTTCTTAGTTTTTCAGTAACTAAACAAACAGGCCTCATTTTAAGACATCGGAACAAAGCTTAATTGATACCTCAATTATGCGGCCTCAAAAATTTAATCCAAATTTTAAAATATTTATGAAATCGAACAACATCATTTATCTTTCGAAGGACCTTGTCAGTCTAACCGTGACCGATTCTTGCTAAGAAATGCATCGAAACGTTAAAAATATAACTAATAATCATAATTCACGATAAACCATTTATTAGTTTTAATTTCAAGGCAATCTATTTGACTGCTAACGCTTTTTCAATGTACCATGTGTTTAATTTGTAACAGCTCTAACAAGCGGCTTATGTCAATGATATGTTATTAAATCAGCGTTGATAGAGGCACTCGTGTAAAGCTAGACTAAGACATGTTAGTTTTCCGGATGGGTAAGCGCAAATCACGCATTTCTACGCGTCAAGAATGCGGTTAGAAATTATCTTTCTGTCATCATATTTTTTTTTGCAAATGCTCAGAAAAAGTATTGTTTCCGGCCTTATAAATCTCTTTGTTGCTTTTGTTTCCCGGGGGTTGTATAAACATACGATTGATTTAAGTACCCGCTGATGTCTATATATAATGTATATGTTAGAGGACCAATTTTTTTCACATGATAGCCTGGCAGAATCTAATCCTGGCCTAGTTTTTATAACACAGCTATCTGTGCAGTAAATGTCAAGAATCTCCCACTTTATAGATTGAATCCCTTCGTTTTACTTCCGACTCTACTAGCTACACCATAACATTTTCCAGTAAATGATTGATTGCACGTTACAGAGCTTCACTTCCTATTCCAAACACGATTCTTCTCTTCTCATTGATTCCTAGAACCGAAGTAACCCAGTGATTACACCATACACTGTAGTATTTGCGCCAGTGAAAGTACTTACGCGTAAATCTAACATTCCTGTTGTACATACGACCACACAGCTGTAGACAAACTTTTTCATTGTCAGCCCCATCCTTCTTAAGCAATAAGGTTGGTTTTTGTTCTTCCTGTATACTTTTGACGTGCGTTCGATGTTACGTGGTTAGACAATTACGTTTAACCGTTTCTTGCCATCATCTGGTGATGATACAATACAAAACACGATAGTTCCTAGTGTCTAATTGTATTAACAATTGTATATGTTTTTTGTGTGCTTTAATTGAATATTTCTCGATAAATATCGGGTTAGTGCTGCGATGAACAGTTTCCATTGTTATCTATTAATTAGTATTTTTAGTACTATTTGAAGAATGTTTGCACCCTATGCAATTTTTTTTTAAAGCGACGCCCGCACTAATGAATTTATTCCTTGTGTCACGGGGGTTTCACATACATTTAAATCACATGCACAAAGAACACCCAGACTTGGAACAAGCATTTGTGGATCACACAAATGCTTGTCTCATGCGGGGATCTAACCCGCAGCACGTTGCGCACAGTGGTAATAAGCGTGGTGACCTTTAAGTACCACTTGGCTATCCGTGCAGTCATGATTTCGACCTTAAATCTGAAAACGGGACAACTACCTGAAAATGTTCGCAGTACTACAGACTGTTCGCATAACTGCAGAAAGGGGTCGCTTGGTTTCCTAAGTCCATAATTATCAGGCTTCTAACCATATATTACGAGTATGACAATTCGACCTTTACGCTATTCATATAGCAACAACTCGACTTCACTTATTCTCAAAATGTTAGGAAATATGATTTATGAGTCAGACATCTCCATAGCAATGAAATTTTGGAAGTGGTTCCAAAATATCATTCCTATGGAGATGTGTAATTGATCTATACTAAAATGATTTCAATTGAGAAGATGTTTTCGTAGGTATGTTTACGTTCATAAAATACACTTAAAATAATATAATGCAATATATTCGTCTAATGGATGTAAAAATGTGTTTGGTTCTATTCAAGGTTTACTCGGAATAGGTACTGCAGTTGTAACAGATTACCTAGGTGCGGATTGCTGAGAACCGGAAACTATAATACATCTTAAATACTAGTAATCTGGGAAGGGCATCAGCGATTACGATACATTGCAGAAAAACATGGCGGAAGTTATCACTTGTCGGGAGTCGACGAAGACGGTACCTACAGTAGCTATTAATAAAGGCAGGAGTATAAATTCAATTTAAAATCAAAATATATTTATACGTCTCTTTAAGAATGAGATTTTGGAAGCGGTCCCAAAAATATAATTCTTATGGAGATGTTAGTGTCACATTTTTTGATCCATTAGACAAATAAATTGCATATAATATATACTTATGTATTTCATTAACGTAAACATACAGGTACCTACGAAAACATCTTCTCAATTTAAATAATTTTAGTTTATAGAATTGCGCTGTTTTAGTCAAGAGGATTTTGATACAGATTTTAGTATAGTAAATTTATAGTCTGTTTTTTAATTTCTCCAGGATTAAAAAACAGACTTTATTTTTTCTATTAAAGATATACATTTTAGTATAAAGAATTTAGATAAAGAGTACTCAAGACAACAAAAAGTATTGGGTTCTGCTACTCGCATCAGCTGGCTAGTCGTAAGTACAAAAGGACCATACACTTAAACCAGTTTTCCCTGATGTTGTTCAAGCGTAAAAATGTAGTTAAGTTTCTATTCACTTGAAATGCACTAAACATCTGCCACACAAGTAATAGGTCTTGTAGTCTTTTTTCAATATTGTTTTTCATGACCGTGTACGGTATTATTCATAGGGAGGTACGAATAGGGACCAGTCAACAATTGAAAGCTAGACCGGAAGACCTGGATGTGCCAGGCATGTTACAAAACTACTCGTTTAATTTTATCGCTTGTCTAGATTTTGTTACTAAAGTGTAACGGTATTATTATAGTCTAGGTTCCAGACTAATGTAATCATTATATTTCTTTTTCGATATTATAAAGCTGAAGAGTTCGTCTGTTCGCATGTTTATTGAATTCGATTTACCTTGGGAAGGACTGGTCCGATTGGAAAAAACTCAGTGTTAAATAGCCCATTTACCAAGAAAGGCTATATATATAAAGGCTACTTTTTACAATTAACCGACGCCCACGTGAGTATAATCATCACCAAAAGCTAGTCTTATAAATAATAGTAAAATCGAGTTGAATTTGTTTTTGGATAGACCATTGATTTACGCAATACGTAGTTCGCGGTTGAACGAACTTCCTCCATAATGTTTTCGGCTCGGTGTTCGACTTTTATAGTTTTATACTTGCATATTATACGGAACGTTAAACGCGGTAATGTGACTATTATGGTAACTTATGCTTCTATAATATTGTGTGACACGCATCTGTTTTTGTTATTGTCGGTTTTGTCTTGATATTGTAATCTTTGTTTTCATTGTTCGGGATAACTTGGTTCCTATAATCTTTGATCTGACAAAGAGTGTGGTACCCGTTTTCTAAAAGGCTAATCAACACAAACATGAGGCGCCGTCCTATTGCTGTAGCTCGTGCGAAACCCGAACGAAAATAATTTCGCAACCGTGGCTTAAAACATACTGGAGCCATATCAGCTATAATAAGTCGGTTAACATGCTGTTGTGTAGGGTTAAGAGAGGCTTTATCTCTTTCGACTTTCTATACTTTTAAGAAAAAAAATTGTTATCCCCGGTTACTCTCAGAACACAGAAAAGATTTGGCGACCCGGTGTTCTTAACTATAGTCTTCGTTATACCACGTATCGTACGAGCGATGGCATTAAGACGTGAGTGATTTGTTGTTAGTCTTTTGAATTTGTTGTTTTAAAAGCGGGGAATAAGTATACTCTATCAATTAATTCCCGTTGACGCATGTTAATTGTAGGTATAAGTTCATTAAGAAAAATTATATTTTGGCTTTAAATAGCATGCTTTCAATCGTTTCCAAATTGCTTTTCCGTAATTATAAATACACGTTAATTAGCGGTTTCTAGTGGCAATGAAATTGCATATGCAATTTTCTCCTGCGTTCGTATATGTGGCGACAACTTTCATATTACACATGTGTTCCGTTTTACCTTTACCGGTAAATCTGGGGCATAAATTATGTATTTTGTGGAGCAACATATGTAAGAATATAAAAATAGTTGTTACTTTGAGCTATAATAATATATGTTGTGTAAGTAATGAATGTCAATACTTGTTACATATATGAAACTAGAGAACATTGCAAATTTAAATATAAAAATAATATAAATATAATTTAATTTAATATGCAGTTTTCTGAACGGATGCGGAGCGGATGTCTGGCTTATTATGCAAAAGGATGCGAATACTGCATACGTTTATGTATATGTAATATGAAGCCATAATTATCTGTTTTAATTATTAAACGTACCTACGCTTTGTCTATATTTACAATAGTACCTAACTAAAGTAAACAAGCAGTTTATAAAAGGAAGTCCATAATTTTGATTTCATATTTGTTTCTTTTTTATAGTTTACTATTTATACAGTCAGTACCAAAAGTTGATAAATAACCACAAATCGCGTTTGCAAATAGTACTTTTTCAATTCCAAATTTAATTGTTATAAATTGACTGGTTAAAGATTCGAAATGAGAATGTTTTACCGCGAAGAGCTGCTAACAGCGCGATGTGGCGCGGGCGTCGTTCTACTTGTTCGCCGCACCGTTGCGTCACGCGGGTCATCGAACCTCCTTGCGAGGTTACGCGCCAAAATCTAGGCTGTAGTACGAAAACCCGCCATTTTGTTATCATTTTTCAGTATCGTTTTAATTATTTTTTATGATCATTTTGTAACTAAAACTGAAACGTAAACTATGTAACTCGATGTTTTGTGCAAGAACGTTGCTGCGTTTTCGAATAATTTGGCGCGGTTGAATAAAGATATTACTGAGGCCTTGAAAAAGTAAATTGATAATGTGGTTTCGTTTTGCTTTTGTCCATTTGCTTAATACTAGCGGATCCGCCCCGGCTTTACACGAGTTTCGCACACTAACACCTTCCTTTGAATCTCTATCCATTGGGAAACTATATGAAAATCCGTTTGGTAGTTATTGAGTCGCGTTCAGGCAAACAGATTATAAATCTCAAGAGCTTTTTTGTAAGAACGCTGTCTCTCAAACTTTTATTTTTGATAGCCCAGTCTTTGAGGGTTTCAAGGGCAGCAAGGCGAGTGATGTCGGACCGGAGCTGCGGAGGCTAGGCTAGTATAGTTAGTGTACAATAAAATAATGGTTCAAATTATCAAGCCTTCGTTCAGTGTTACAGTAAATTTAGAAATCTAACATCAACATTGATGTGCGGTTTTGCCCGTTTAATGAAGATGTATGGGACAACCTAAAAATATGTTTTTCTACCTGACTAAGGCTATGTTTCACAATCGCTGAGTAAAGTTCTAAGTAAGCTACTTCGAACTTATCCGCTCAGTAAACAATTCTTTACGTTTCACAATCCCTGAGTAGGGTTAATCACCACTTTATCTGCTCATATGCTGCTGCAGTTAATCATCGGATGCACTGACAAGTAACCGTTTACTTGACAAGTAAATGTAAGAAAACATAACCTGAAATACCTACGACATTTGCAGATTTTCATCAACAACAATATTTTTATTTTATTTAAAATGGTCATTTTTGATCTTATTGAAGACGAATTTGATGATTTTTTCCAACGCATGACGGGACCGCGTAGAGAACCAATATTTCGGTATCGTATAAATTATATGGAAAAATATGACGATACTGACTTCAAGATGAGATTCCGACTTTTATTTTTGTGAAAGATTAATAAAATAAATTCAATTCAGAATAATTTACCAAACACCGGCAATTTTTTGACGTTTACTGACTGACCGACGTTTGACATAGACATTTTGTTGACAGCTCGTTGCGTTCCATTCTTGCAGAAACATTGCCTTTATAAAAGGTGAAATCACTCTTTTACATTACATTGTACTATTTTTTTGGATGTATTTATCTTTATTATACTTGATAATCATAACGAAAAATATTTTTGATGATAATTCTGTGATTACTATACTTTATAGAACACATAAATTACTCTTGCCTTGAAACGAAACGTTAAACTCTTAAAGTTGCCAGCACACTCATTTGTAAGTATTAATTAGTTAATCATCACTTTAATTTACTGATTGGATGATTGTGAAACGCAAAGAAAGCTAACGAAAGGATTTAACCTCTATGTAATTAACTCGTTGAGTAAGTACTTATACCTTTACTTATTGATTGTGAAACAGACCCTAAATATAATTATTTATACTCAAGGTAATAAATGTGTGAACTATATACGTATAAACAGGATGTTGAGTTGAGTTGTTCGTTTGCGCGATGCAGGACTTGATGACGTCACATTATTTGCCATAATAATGACTTAAGTATGACATAAGTAATTATCGTTTGACAACCTATTAAAAAGATTAACGAATATATTATTATTTCATACATTGAATGCCACGTTAGTTCGCGTGGCTATGCTTGGAATGCGGCCAACTAATATACCAGGATATTTAAAAAATGTAAACAATTTCTATTATAAATGTGTGACGTGTTGATTTGGAAATAGATCAATATTATGGAACGGGTTATTTTATAGGTTATCTACTAGCTGACCCAGCAAAACATATTTTGCCATATTTCGGAGAGGGCTCTTCATCACTTAGGGATTAGGGATATTAAAAAAATAGTTTACAAGCTATTCTCAGACCTACCGAATGCATACGAAATTTTACATACAAATCTGTCAAGATGTTTCGGAGGAGTTTGGTTACAAACACTGTGACATGAGAATTTTATGTATATAGATAATAATAAATAAATAATAATAATAAATTCAGATTTTTATGCTTGGCGCGGAACCCTGATACCTCCTCTAAAATAAAAGCCTGTACTATTCCGCATGAATCTGGCTATGATACAGGATTATTTTAAAAGGAGAGCGGATATCCTACGAGGTAATCAGGTGCATAAAACTAAACGACTTTTCCCAAGGAACATAGGTCGAAATCTTAAAAATAAAAATCAACTTTTCGTACAAACAGAAGTCACGTGACCTGTCACTTTGTATGAAAATTTCATTTTCCAATTTAAGATTTGGACCTATGTTCCTTGGAGAAAGTTTTTCAGTTTTATGCACGTGATTACCTCGTAGGATATCCGCACTCCTTTTAAAATAATCCTGTATACAAAAAGATTTTTCATTCCGACTGTTAGTTCTAGAGAATACAGCTGTAGAACTACCTAAATACTATATTACTACCAGTTATTACGTTACTAAAGCTAGTCTTAAAATACTGTATTTGGTAGCGTAATAACTCTTTATGTATAGTACACAGTTCATTGTAAGCAGAGGAAGTTTTTATATCCATAATAAATCAAGTATTTAATAAATAATTAAATACATAACAATTAAACTGTTACGGGGTCGAATTCCTGAGTTAACGATGGTAATTACAATTAAATTCGGAGATGCGTATAAATATTTACTAAGTACTTGCAAGTTGCATAATACGAGTTAGGTACCTAGGTATATTGTTTTTTTTTAACGGATTTGTTGCGGCCGCAGATAATAATTGTATCTGTTTAGTTTTACGAGGTTTTTAATATGAATATTAAGAAAAATATACATACTTATAATTGTGCTCCTTATTTTTTTATTTATTGTATGTATTATGTTTATGTTATGAGATTTAAAAAAGTAGCTATATTTTTTTCTTTTACTTCTTTGTATAGTCGACTGTAATCATCAAACAAGATTTTTAAAACAATAGTTTGATGAACTTTTTTGTACTTAAAAATAATAAAAAAAATGTGAAAAATTAATCTGTTTAACGTTCAGGAGTTAACTACCTATTTGCTTACGACCAATCATTTCCATTTTTTTCCCATATAGAGAAGGGATGAGCATTGATCAATGCTCATCCCTTCTCTATATGGGAAGAGGCCTGTGCCCAGCAGTGGGACGTATATAGGCCGTTATTATATTATATTTATTGCTTACGACACAATTGTAATTATCCAGAAATCAGATATTAAAAATATATATAACAACGTTATAATTAAATTTATGTTTCTATGTCCTTCTGCCCTGATATGAAAGAAAGGTCAGGGCAAGCCGGGTTTCATATTAATTCTACACTATTTTTTATCAACGTAACAGACATAAACGTAATATATTTGAGTTTGTCTTTAATAAAAACGTTAACCATTTAATTAATCTTCCGTAACTGATCTATTTCAGCTGCAGAAGTGTTATCAACTCAGCGTCCACTGGTGCGATGTAGACCGCTCCACGCCGCCACCCTCGAGTCCAGAAACAAAGCCAAGAAGTGCGCCGAGTTCCTACAGCCTTATAGGTTAGTATTGTGATTATAGAGAAGTAAAAACCTTGGGGTAAATCACACACGGCCATCTGATCCCAAACTAGGCAGAGCCTGTATTATCGCAACCAGATACCTGATAAACATAATAATTATTAAATGTGAACATCATATTCATTGCTCCGAATCCAGGAGTCGATTGTTAGAAAAAAAAACAAAATTTTTTTTCTTTATGAAGTGTTCTGCAGTTAGATAAATGCTGGCTTTGACTGCTTCATCGATCTTTGCCTCCAGACAAGACAAATAAAAAACTAACTACGTTAGGAAGCTACGTTCGGGCCTCGAAGTAATTGTTGTTGCAAACAATCCTTATCTTTTGATCTTGTAAATAGCTATAAAGCACCAAGTCGTGGCAACAGGTGGTCGCTCGGGGCCAGATAGATTAATATTGCAAACAGCAAGAGAAGGAGGTATCAATTTTTTTTTATTTAATGGCGGGCCATATTTTTTGCTGGGGTGTCGTGTTCGGACCAGTTTGTCGATTGCCATATAATTAGCTAAATGTTGTACTTGTACACTTGCAGACAGCGTCCGGAGACGTGCACGGCTCTGGCCAGGCGGCTGGTGTCGGGTGCGCTCGGCGTCAAGCTCAGCACGGCGCGCCAGGAGCGGGCCGAGGAGAGGAGGCTCATTACCCTCGCTAGAGGTGAGTAAACCTAGCATATCCTCATAGTTATCATAATCTCCTGTCTTCGTTTTTGTGAGCGTTCCCATTACACCCTGTAGGTATATCAAAATTTCGTGTGATTGTTATCGAAGTCCTCCGAAATAGCATTACAGATCTGAGAATAGGTTGTAAGCTATTTTTATACCTACCCTTAAATAGCTAATCTTTTCTGTCTCAAATGACCCCACTGCTGGAAAAAGGCCTCCCCTTAAGTCTTCCAAACCTGAAACCTCCTGTCCTTGGCGAAATTCGTTTTTCAGAGATATTGCATTGTTTTTCAATAATAACAAAAAAAATAATGAGACGAGTTAATCAACCTCTACTAAGTTCTTAAAACCAACGACAAATCAAGAGTCAACAGCCAAAAATCTTTGTGTTTCAGAGAAGAAACGTCAAGCGGCTCTCCACAAGGAGGCGGCGTGGGACGGCTCCCTCGCGAACCAGTCTGTCGACACGTGATGACGTAAGGTAACAGTGTGCTCGCATTACTATACACCTTCTATACAAAGTCCGATGAAGCAGTCAAACCCTGCGCTAAGAATAATAGTAACGCCGGTATTTTACTAAAAAATTAATACAAAAAGAATACTATCAGTCTTTTTTTAGTCTGACCCGTGACCATGACACTTGCAAAGGTGTTGAAACGTTAGGAACTAAAATCAAAATAAACCGCGAGATAATCCGTTTAAAAAGTTTATTTCTAATATTCGCGTAAACCTCAGAAAACAGTATTAAAGAAATAATCCTATATGCAAAAAAAGGTTTGACAATGAATGTACATTAGAAGTATTAGAATTTAGAACCCATAAAATATATAGGAATACATTTTTTTGTGCTTCCTGAATTACAGGAAACCACATCATGCACAATAAGCTAAATTACACCTAACAATAAAATAAAAAGTTAAAATAATCAAAACTCAACTCACTACTGTAATATCACATTGCAATAATAAGTCGATAATTTCGGCTGCCCTTGTAAATCTTCGGTAGTATAGTGGTAAGTATCCCCGCCTGTCACGCGGGAGACCGGGGTTCGATTCCCCGCCGGAGAGAATCTTTTTGCGTTTAGCTTGGTAATTTTTGTTTTTGCTTTTCTTAAGTTTCTGCGACTTTTCTGGATATTTTATTATTGAATATGTAGTTTTCGTATTATATGCTTGAACAAGCTCATAAACAAAATAACTATCCTAAATAAAAAAAAATACATCCTAAATGTAGATAATATTGATCATATTAATAAACATCATAACAAGATGCAATATTTCGCCGTGCCTAATACATCTTCGGTAGTATAGTGGTAAGTATCCCCGCCTGTCACGCGGGAGACCGGGGTTCGATTCCCCGCCGGAGAGAATCTTTTTGTATTTTTTTATGCTGATTAAGTAATTTATTCTAATAAATAATGAAACTAACCATGACCTGCCTTTGTCTGTCGAATTAATTAGAATATTTAATACAATTTATTTATGATGATTATTTAAATTATTATTTTTATACTGATTTTCGTTAGGTTATTAATAAACTCATGTATTTAGCGTCTTAAAATGTTTTCTTATTTGTTTTAATCAGGTAATATAGGCGTGTAGCTTAATATCAATGATTTTATTTAATATTTTTTAATTCTGTTTTTTTTTAAATCTTCTAACTGAAACTGGCTGTCGTATTTGATCTTTTTACATTCGATAGTTCAATTCGAGCGGAAAGTTAGAGGATTTGCCTTGAAAGAAAAGCAAGGTGACGCAGCTAGTTCTATGAAAGCTGCTCTTGAATATTATTTAGGGCTCGTACACAAAACTGCGATGCGACGTCGCATCGCAAAAATGTGCGAGATCCTTCTATGGCGATGCGTAGAGGGAGCTCGTACATTTTTGCCATGCGACGTCGCATCGCAGTTTTGTGTACGAGCCCTTAATGGGCTGTTACTTTTGATACACAATAAACAATAGTTATACATTGTATGAATATTGAATACCAACTATAAGTATTGTTTATGGCTTAAGCACAAGCTCTGTCTACACCCCTCTACAACATCACTATTACATATAAGTTTACCATGCAGGGCGCCCATAATCTTTAGCAAAATTCTATGTAATAATATAAAGAAAATAAATTATCTTTATCTTTTATCTTCTTTATTTTGTAATATTAAGAATTTGAATATTGTTTTTATTTAAGAAAACTCTTTTGAAACTACTCATTGATTAGTGATATTATGTTGTTAATGATAAAAATATATGATATAAGTACTAATGGATAGATTTTCTGTTTGAATTCATAGAGTTAGTTAGTTTAAATATTAAATTATAGAATTTAGAGAAAAAAGTATATTATTAACATTAAATACTTACTGATAATAATTACCTATATCTAAGCGGTAAAATATGATGGTCTAATTCTATTTTTCCACCTCCAATGTGCATTTTATGCATTATTGATGTAGACACTAATGTTTTATACAAATTTTAATAAAAATGTATTTTTCTTTTGTACCGCAAAATAATTCTGTAAAATCACACACCAATAAATATTACTCGAGTTTAGTTAGACACACGAAATTTATACGTATTTGTACAACTGAACAAACTACATAACTTTAGTATTTTTTTTGCATGGGTTAAAATTAAGTGATTGGAAATTTCGCCTTGTAAATCACATCTTCGGTAGTATAGTGGTAAGTATCCCCGCCTGTCACGCGGGAGACCGGGGTTCGATTCCCCGCCGGAGAGAATCTTTTTGCGTTTACTTTCGCATTTTATAAGATGATGAGACATAAATAATATAATAATAAGTACTTAGCTGCTTTGCTAATTCAAAAAAATGTTTTTATGTTTTTTTTGTTTTACTTTCAGATATGAGCCTCTCGTTTCGGAGATATAGGAGAAGAGTACTTCACGACTGGGTTCTCAAAGAAAATATTCGTTTTATTAATGTTAATGTAGTTATAGAACTATAGATATTTTTCTATGCGAAATATTAGATGTTATGACGCCTAAGAGGTTTTGGTCCTTAGGTTAGTTCTTTTTATGCTTAGTTTTAAATTTAATATTATAATTATTGTTGCATGACTTTGTTTCACATGACTGGAATTTTACCTATTTTAAATTCATATTTCTTTCTAATTCATCTTGATTTCTGTATTTTTACTATGACTTACTTCAAAAGGCATACATAAAATTGCATGCTGCATTTAAATCATAATAACATTGCGTTGACGACGTTTTTATTGCTTTAAATATCATGTCACAAAATTCTTGAAGTAAAAGTTCAATCGAATCGAAATACGGAAACGTCAATCAGTTCGAAGCAGCCGTCAAGTCTAATGCAGTCGATCACTTCAAAGTGTAAAGTGGCGACGGATAGATATTTAAGGACGTGTTAAACTTATCGTTTCGGTCTTCGTGGGTAAGACTATAATGCAAGGAATATCAGCCTTAATAAATGTGCAATTCTCTTATACATAATATTATCTACTAACTTTAAAGCAATATATTTTTTAAGATTTGTACTGCATAATATTGAGTGATATATATTTTAACACCTAGTATTCATAGATACCAAATATTAGTATTTATTTAACTGTCTGTTAATATTTTATAAAGTTTTTTATTAACTATGACGTCTTGTGTCGAGATTTCTGTACTTCTTTCGGGCTTTTATAAACGCATGTTGAATAAATAAAAGGTAATTTTAAGTAGGCAGTGTTTTGAATAACGAAATATTTGAATATTTGTATTAAATTGTGATGTATCAAGATTGAATTACTCACTATTTTTTAAATGTCTTGCCTATTTTGGACGAAATTAGAATTGCCGCTAAAATAAATACAAGCACAGTGAAACTATTTGGTTTGGTCCGCGGGGTTACTTGGAATTCCGTCAATATATTTTTTTTATTTCATTGACATTTTTAATTCTAAAATTAAAGAAATGTGTTCTTAATTTAAGGAAATATTTCGATCGTAATGTGTATTAACCGTGGTTTTAAAGATATTAGATTTAAAAAAAAAACGACACTAATGTTCGTTTCAAATAATCCCTTGGTTTTCACATAGCCTCACTTTACTGTACAATTAATATTTTTGTGTTCTAAAGCAATATATCTTAATTATAATAATTCGTTGTGAGTTAGAGTGCCTTTGTTGTCTAGTCTGGTTGTATGTAACGAATGGACTTCAAAACCTCTTTGCGTTACATTTTTAGACGAAACTAGTTATAATTCTAGCAAAAGGATACATATTGCGTCTGAAACATTAATTTAATTAATATATTGATCTAGCGTTCCATATTTGCAAGAAGGTTGTTTAGCATAAAATTCTTATTGAGTACGAGGGAGATGTTTAAAAATACCTCTGTACTGGAACGCGGTTTAATAACGAATTTGGATCATGGTGGCGAGGTTTTGAATATTTGCCGCCATTTATGATAAAGGTGAAAACATACTGCTATGACTTCGATACAAAAGTCGTAGCATGTCACGTTGCATGTTGTATCATGTTATGCTTGTTTTCAGCCAAAGTGCAACACTGGATGTTGGTGTTATTTAATTAACAATCACACTTATACGTTTATCTTATCGGTGCCTCAACAAGTCGGCAGCTAGATTATAGCGTTTGGTCATTATTGTTAACAAATGCGGGGTAATGGAAATTAAATTACTTGAAACATTACGTTTTTAGAGCCATCTAAAAAAATATTGCAATATGTACTTTTCGCTTTCGGTTGGCAACACCACAATTTGATTATGATTTTAATTTGACATGTAGGTACTTACTTATTTATTTATTGGCTTGAAATTGCAAAGTTTTTTAAGCCATAATATTTTAAAGTCTACTATGACTTTAAAATATTATGGCTATGGTACACTTATATTTTAATAATGACAACATTCTTGCAGGCGCATGTGAACTTTTAAATTTAAGCAAATATTTTCAATATGTAACTGACTTAAATAAATGTTTTAGGTTTAGTGTCCATTCCTCGCTTTTGTTGTTTTATCAGTTTATACTCAATTATAAGGACATTAAAATCTTTATAATAAAATAAGTATTTTGATGTGTCACAATAAATCAATGTGGAAATTGACATTTATGTTACCCGTTTAATTATGTAGCCAAAGATCTGAATATAATGGTGACATGACAAAATTATTATATTGGCTCAATTAATTGTATTCTGATGCATGCGATCATACATTACTGGTTGTTGAATATTAGGTAAGTATGCAAGATTATACTTAAAGGCAAAAAACGATTAGACAAATCGTTAAACATACTTGTGTACTTGAGAATTTTATAATTTTTTTATGCAAAAGTACTGGCAAGAAATTCCACCGGTACTGTAACAACTAATTCGATGAAAAAACATAGAACCCGTTACGAAATAATACGTTTTTTAACATCGTTTTATTTTTATTAGATTTGTAATGTCGCAAAAAAACGGAGTAATATTATATTTCTTATAAGTGTTTCATACCTGAAGATATCCATTGTTTTGCATTTAAGTACAATCTTGCATTGCTGACATAATATAATCGCAGGACTTAAAAATTTTAGAAGCTTATCGTTCTAGTGAAGAAAGGGATGTAGCTATACAGAAATATAGTGCTATCTCTTTCTCACAACAGAACTATCATTATTAAAAAAAATATAATGCGGCCTTTTTCACCTTTTGTCAACCTATAGGTAGAATTATATATAGTTAACTCATAAATTGTTTGTTATATTAGTTCATTAATTAAAGTACCTTTATTGACTTTTAGTATAATTGAAAAGGTTTCTAGTGTTAATAGTTAATGCCCGGGAATAATGTAATAAACAGAATTAGGATACTAGTTTAAAATATCTGAATACATTCCTATGAATACTATGTTCATATTCTTATTGATTTTCAAAGTAACAGTTACTTGTAAATACTTACAGGATATTATTTTATGGAGTGCGTATAATCAACGAGGTAATCAGGTGCATACAACTCAACAGCTTTCCCCAAGGAACATAGGTCGAAATCTTAAAAATGAAAATGAAATATTCATACAAAGTGACAGGTCACGTGACTTATGTTTGTATGAAAAATAGATTTTAAATTTACTCCATAAAAAAATATCCTGTATAATACAAATAAAAAGAAGAAAAACGTGAATTTGGTTCAAATGTTTCCTTCTTTCTATTTGTATTGAATTAACTATGTTCATAGAAATGTGTTCAAATAAAGAAGACTTATGTTATTATTAAAGCATAATTTCTAATTCTAATATTTTACCGCGGCCTTCCGCTATTTTCAGGACGTAAGGACATGAATGTCACGTCATAAACTTTTTGTCAATAGGTCCGCAATTTTAAGTTTTATAATCTATAATCATGTGGGAGCATTGTGTCTGATTTAATGTACGTTTTAATAATGAAAAATTGTGCAATATATACATAATTGTCTACTCACAAGTCAGATTTACATCAAGCCGTCCATACAACGTAATGTAATCGCTACAATTAATAAAATATTCTCATACGCCATTTTGTTTTGTTTATTTACTTTCCTAATTTCTATTTTGTTCAGATTTTTCGTGTTATGCTTCAGGCCTTTTTGTTTTCTTTATTTTTTTTTTAGAAACAGCGTTTTCCAACAGAGGGAGAATAACTTAAACATAATAAAAAAATTAGCAACTACTATCCACTACCTAAAATAAAAACATTTGAAATATTCAGTAGGTAGATAAATTATTTCCATTAGGCAGATTTTTCAAACTATTTGTATTGTTTAAACGATTGAATAAAACAATAAGTATTAAAATTTAGGTAGGGCACAATAATAAAACACGCAGAGAATCAGTAAAGAAAATTATATATTGTTCTTATATTACTTGGAAGTGATACGTCACATTCTTCTAAAAACAAAAAAGGAATAATCTGTCAGAGGCAGGACCATAGAACATCAAGATGGCATCTCAACCTTTTTCCTTTTTCTCGAATAACAGAAATTAGTCAATACAATAATTAATTTTTGCAATCTTAATCAAATAAATCAACACGCCCCCTCAAAAATTAATTCAACAAATAAAAGCCAACTGCCTAACCAGAACTATATAACTTCCAAGTAGGTCTGGGAAAATACAAATAATGACCCAACATTTGTTGCTCGGATAAGGGAAAACCCAGAAAAACCTTATCAGATCATTTCATCATAATAAATTTAACACATATTTGTATAACAGAATAATTAAATAAATGACAAATCACAATAGCCAATACATTAATTATAAAGATTATTGCAAACCCATATTTCGCCTCATTTCATGGAACGTGACTGCAGGTAACGGTTTTGTCAACGCATCTGCAAGTTGTTGACCTGTGGGGATGTAATTTAGCTTTATTACATTTTTCTCTATCTGTTCCCTAGAAAAATGATATTTAATATCTATATGTTTTGTCCGTTTATGATTAGTCGGATTATTTGCTATGCTTATACAGCCGTTATTGTCTTCATATATAACGATAGGAGTAGAAATATCAATATAAATACCCTTTGCTAAAGATTTAAGCCACAAAGCTTCTCTAACGGCTTCATATAAGGCCATATACTCAGCCTCAGTGGAAGAGGCTGCAACTGACAGTTGTTTCTTAGTACTCCAGGTTATTGAACAATGCTCAAACAGTTTAAATATATACCCGGTTGTACTCTTTCTGTCATTTACGTCATTACCTCCCCAATCGGAGTCTACATACCCAGTTAAGATGTTATTATACTCACACCTTTTATAACATAATTTTAAATCAGTTGTGCCTTTTAAATATCTAAGCACTCTTTTAAGACATTGCCACAATTCTTTATTATTCTTATTAGTATACCTACTCAGAATATTAACACTAGTGCTTAGGTCAGGTCGAGTACATAACATTATATACATCAGACAACCTATTACATTACGACATGGAGCACTGTAATTTTCATCTGAATTTAGTGCTTCATAATTAAGGTTACTGTCTAAAGGAGTACTTACAGGTTTGCAATCCTGCATACAAAATTTATTTAAAACTGTTTTTATATAAGCACTTTGATCTAGCATCATCATATCATCGCAACGTGTTATTTTAATTCCAAGAAACAATTTGATTTCATGTAAATCAGTCATCTTAAATTTACTCATTAAATATATTTTAAAATTATTTATTGTAGTTTCATTAGCACTTACTATCACCAAATCATCGACATAAAGTACCAAATATATATTTTTCTGTATATTTCCTTTATTCATTACATAAATACACCTATCTACTGATGAATTCTGAAAACCTTTCTCTTTAAGTGAGTGCTCAAAAACTTCAAACCAGCATCTAGCGGCCTGCTTTAGCCCATATAATGCTTTATTTAATTTACACACATAACCATTTTCGCAAGACACACCTTCTGGAACTTTCATATATATTTCTTCTTTTAGTTCCCCGTTAAGAAACGCAGTTTTTACGTCCATGTGATGTACCAGTAAATTATATTGATTTGCAAAAGCAATAACAAACCTAAAACTAGCTATTCTTGCAACAGGTGCAAAGGTCTCATTGTAGTCTATGAGATATTCCTGGCTAAAACCCCTAGCAACAAGTCTAGCTTTGTATCGTAAAGGTTTTCCGAATTCGTCATTTTTGATGCTAAAAATCCATTTGCAATCTACAATGTTTTTGTTATCTGGTCGTGGTACTAAAGTCCATGTTTTATTTAAAAATAGAGAATTTAATTCGTCATTTATTGCACCTTCCCACTGAGCTCTATCGTCTCGTATTTTAATCTCTTGCAATGAATTTGGTACTTTACACAAAATTGATTGAGCACACATAAAGTAATCATCAATTTCTTTATATGAAATAGGTGTACGACCTTTAAGCCTATCACTCCTACGAGGTTCAACAGAACATGTATTTGGTTGTTCTAATTCGATTATGTCATGGTTAGTTTTGCGAATTTTATGAGGACCCTCATAATCATCAGATTTACAGGTATCTGATTCACATCTGTCAGTATTTTGAGACTTCATTGACTTTGCTTTAGAAATATTGTCAATGTTAACATTGTCACGAGAATTTTCAATATTCTCTTCAGGTCGCGAAACAGGCCTGGATTGAAGAAAATTTGTCTCATCTACTATGACATCTCTGACAGTAGTAAATCTTTCGCATTCAGGATTCCAAACTTTATATCCGTTTGGTTCGTATCCCACAAGAATACCTTTCCATGACTTAGCATCGAATTTTGTTTTAAAAGTTTTATCATGTACATAAGCTGTTGAACCAAAAACTTTTAAATATTTTACTTGTGGTTTTTTATTATGCCACATTTCAAAAGGTGTTTTGCATGATTTTAAAGCATTTGTCGGAGTTAAATTAATCAAGTACACAGCAGTTAAAACAGCTTCACCCCAAAACAATTTAGAAAGATTTGCACCATTTATCATAGAACGAGCTTTCTCAGTTATACTTCTTACCATTCGTTCCGAAACACCATTAAATTGTGGCGTTCTTGGAACAGTTAAATGATAAGTAATTCCCTTTTCAACACAATATTTTTTTATGTCGGTAGATAAATATTCTCCACCGTTATCACAATATAAATAAACTAATTTTAAATTGAACCTCGCCTCGCTCTTTGACACAAAATCTTTAAAAGCAGAAAACACGTCTGATTTATGTGTTAATAGATACACAACACAGTAGTGAGTATATTGATCAACAAACAAAACGAAATAATTTTTGTTATTAATCGTTGAAGGAGTGATAGGACCGCATACATCGGTATGTACAACATATAATGGTCGTTCAATATAACTTTTATCTTTGCTCTGATTGAATGGTAGCCTACTCTGTTTCCCATAAATACAAGATTCGCATAATTTATCATTTGGTATCACTTTGTCAATTAAATTAATGTCAGAAGTCATTTTATTGCTTTTTAATTCTAAAAACTTATTTTTACTCATGTGCCCTAGGCGCTGATGCCATAATTCGTAATTATTAGTTGTAACGTTATATACTTGGGTAACAGAGCAGCTCACATTCACAGATACTTCAAAATCCAAAACAATTAAATTATTAACTGACTTACCCCTCATTATTGTTTTACCGTGCTTGCATATTTGGGTACCTCGGTGATCAAATATGACAGTCGCTCCAGCCCGTTGCAACTTCGAAACAGAGAGCAAGTTGTAGGGCGCCTCGGGGCAGAAAAGAACGTCCTCTAGTGTCCCTCGAACACCCATATTGCTGGTTACATGTAATGTTCCCTTTTTGGTGGCTGTAATAAATTCACCGTGCTTAGCAACTGAAATTTTTACTGGAATAGATAAATCAATAAAGTTACTAAATAAATCTTCCCTGTTTATGATGTGATCGGATGCTCCGGAGTCTAATAAAAATGTAATCTTGCTTTCGGTTGCATCCGAGTTGTATTCACCGGTCATAAAAGCAAAACCAGACGCGGCAGCTGATGATGTGGATGACTGATTTATATCAACTGTCTGTACTGTTCTCGGCCTATCCGCATCTTTTTGCTGATTCATTCGTTTGAAATAGTAACAGTCATTTTTCACATGTCCTTTCCGGCCACAATGATGACACTTTACAAAATATGACTTCTTCTTTGCTTTCCGATCTCTTTGAATATAGTTATTTGGTGTATGATTTTCATATTTTCTTTTTTTAAACTGTCTCTTATTTTCAACAATAGTTTGTAGCACTTTAACACTCGTGTCGTTAGATTCATTCTTCAATTTGACCTCATGATCCAGGAGTCTTGTTTTTACGAATGCTAAAGTCAAATTATCTTCCGATAAAGTTTCGATTGCAGTTATAACGCCATCATAAGTTGCGGGTAGTGTTAAAAGTAAGTGGGCGACTTTGTCGGTTTCTTCGAGTTTAGCGCCAGCCGCGAGTAATTCCGTAATCAAATCATCAAAAACAGCAAAGTGTTTAATCAGAGTAACATTACCTTGTAATTTCAGACTTAATAATTTTTTTCTTAAAGCTAACTGGGTAGCAATACTTTTTCGTTCATATAACGCATCCAAACTGTGGAAAATATCCTTCGCCGTACAGTCTTCTTTTGCGAAACCAAGGTATGAATCGGATAAATATTCAACGATTATACTTTTTGCGATCCGGTTACTTTTGTCCCACGTGCTATCTCGGGTAACTGGATTACTCTCAATCACTTTCAACACATTCATTTCGCTCAACAATGCTCGTATTCTGAATTTCCAAACACTATATTTTTCACCGTCGAACGGTTTTATATTTCGCTTTAATTTTAAATCCATTTTTAATCACACCGCAGTAAAGTTATTATTTAATTTCAAAACAGATTTTATAGAGTTATTTTCGCGCACACTGGGCCCATAACCTATTAAAATTTAGGTAGGGCACAATAATAAAACACGCAGAGAATCAGTAAAGAAAATTATATATTGTTCTTATATTACTTGGAAGTGATACGTCACATTCTTCTAAAAACAAAAAAGGAATAATCTGTCAGAGGCAGGACCATAGAACATCAAGATGGCATCTCAACCTTTTTCCTTTTTCTCGAATAACAGAAATTAGTCAATACAATAATTAATTTTTGCAATCTTAATCAAATAAATCAACAATAAGTCCATTGTTTTAACTGTTAAAATATATATTAGGCTGTGAATACTGGATAACTTTCGCCGTAAAAATGTGTGAAATCGGCAACAAAGATACTTAGAATAAAAATATATATTAAGTATAGGTATAGATAAAAAGACATGTCTAATTAATTATGATAACGAGGTACCTAAGCGTTTATCGCGGTATTGACATATTACATGGACGGACGAAAGTCACAACAAGTATGAATATGACGGGCAGAGGAAGGCCGAAAATAAGATGGATGGATTGAGTGAAAGACGAAATTAGAAAAAAAGAAGTGAATGCTGAGGTAACCAGTAGGTGATATGAATGAAATTAAAATAAGCATTGAGCGGACCCCAAATAATTGGTAAAAGGGAGATGATGATATCTAATTAATTAAATATGTGATTATTATTGTCTCTCTTATAACTATTGTCTTCTCGAGTTCGACGCCGTCGAGGACAATCTTTTAGTCCAAAAATATGTCATTATAAGTTAGTTGAGTACCTATACCTACCTAGACGCTCGTTAATTTTACTATCTAAAAAACTGGCAGAGACATAGTCAGGTAGATTTTAGAACCATCACTTATAACGGTTCTTTGAATCTAAGGGTTATCTCACACCGAGACGCGACGCCATGCGTACATTTTTAAAGAGCGATTCAAATAAAATATTACTGTTTAAAAAAAGATACATACACATTTCGTTGCGAGTATCCAAAATACGTTGTACGTACGTACGAGACGCAGCGGTGCGTCGTCGTTGCGTTGCTTGGTACGCGCGGCGTGCATGAACGGTGCTGCATCTCACGAGGCCGCACGACGTAGCGCGACGCCGCACGACGCCGCGAGGCGTAGCCGAGGCATGGTAGACTGCGGAGGGCGGGAGCACGTGGCGAATGTAGACACATTCCGCCGCACCACGTGGCGCTCTTCAAGTAACGTTGCGTTGCGTCGCGTCTCGGTGTGAGCTGACCCTAAATCAAAAAATTCTAAACTCCTTATCATCCGACTGTAAAAAGTGGTACACATATTTTCCTTTCATAGTGCTCTCCAATGAATGCAAAATATTTAAATGTTATTTTAAGTAATATAACCTATTTTTTATTTGGTACTGAAACGTATTAACGTTAAAACATAAATAGTAAAAACGAATTGACTACATATCGAAGACGCTTACATACCTGTTGTGTACAAAATTAAAGAATTATTTTGTTAATAAACTAATAAATTCAATTTTTCGACTTTTACTGTGTTTTATTTGCTTGGATTTCATGTTTTTCATTTCATTAGGCTATTGGCTAGGGCGTCGGACTTACAATCATGTGGTTGTAGCTTCGGATCCCACCTATTGCACTACCGACGTGAACCCACGCGTAACACAAGCAATTTAGCTTAGCACGAGGGGTTATCAAGAATACTAGTAACGGGGATGCACATTCCTAATTTTTAAGCTAAAAAAAAACATGTTCATGGTTTATTAAAAAACCAAATTTACAATAGATCCTAGACAGAAAATTATTTATTTTTGCCTTTATTAGAACACAATAAGTTAACTAAATGGACTGACAGCTCAGCATTCTCGTGGAGTAGCAGTGTTTCATAGATAAATAAAGTACATGTAGCTAGGTACGTACTTAGTAACGCTGAATTTTAGCTGCAGCTGAGGGTTTTAAGTCGGCTTTTGACAATGGTATATAGTCTTCTAATGTACAAAATTCTCGTGTCGCGATGTTTGTTACCACACTTCTCCGAATCGGCTGGACCGATTTGTATGAAATTTTGTGTGCATATTAGGTAGGGCTGAGAATCGGCCTACATCTATTTTTCACACCCCTTCGTGACAGGGGTGGCCCTCCAGATTTTTTTAATATGGCAGTCAAATAACTACATTTGCCGGGTCAGCTAGTATACTATATAATACATCTTGAGATGTAATATTTTATCGCTGTTCATACATTTGTACGAGACCGTTTACATTGTGCTATAATATATATTACATCGTAAACTTTATCTAAATATTTTTCGAGCGATATCTAGAAGTCATCTGGTGTAAGTATATTTTACCCCACGTCCCCGGACACCGCGCCATCACCAGCGTCTCCTTCAGTGTGAATGGTGAAGTCGTGTGCTGGCGTGACAGGGCATTCTCTAGGTCCAAACAAAACATAGCGTAGCAGAAGGCAGATTATATTTCAAGAACCCTGGGTCGCCAAATCTCATTAATGTTTTGAGACTAATTATAATAATAATAATACCGGCCTATAAATGTCCCACTGCTGAGCACAGGCCTCTTCCCATATAGAGAATGAATGAGCATTGATTAGGTACCTACCACTCTTGCTCATTGCGGGTTGGCGATTTCAGATTCCAATTTTTGGAATCCAGATTTCCTCGCAAATGTGCATATAACTTTGAAATAGTCACCTGCCTGGTGCCTGGGTGCGAACCTGCAACCATGTGCATACGAATCCGCTCATTTCATTCTCACTGATTTGTGTATAGTAGCTCATATGTAAAAGTATAGTACATAAGTAGGTACTAAGAGGAGGTAAGCATATCAAAATTCGTAATCAGCTAGATATGGCTAAGCACGGGTTATACTTACGTATGTTTTAAACAGTCGAATTTATAAACTCAAGACAATAGAAATAGCATACATCCCGTGTTTGTAAACAATTTGGGACACAAACAATTAGAGACTGAGTTCATCCACGAAGAGTTCGTCGATATACTTAGGTGAGATATTCGTTTGTTTTATTCGGGTCGGAAGGTTGCTATACAAGATTCATGATGTCACCATTGATATAGAAAATCACGACGTCACCTTTAAATTCTATATTTACTGGTTTTGATTATTTGTTTGATCTGCGCTCTTATCAAGATCTTGTAGAAAAAAAATCCGCTTTGACTGTCCTTAGTTTTTTTTTCAGCGGAAATCATCAAGACTAGGGCCAAGGAGTTGGGGTCGATTGTTACCGTTATGTAGCTTTTTTGACAACGGTGAAAACCGGAAACCAGGAGGCACGGATCTGCTAAAAAACTCCGCTTCAAAACCCCGCCAAGTGCCCTAAAGGTTGTCTGAAAGCAATTCGAACTAATTACTACATTTAAAGAGCGACGAAAGTCTCTTGTAAGAACTATAATAAGCTATACCAAATGGTTTTCTAGCGAACCATAGACTAGACCAAGAGTCGACCTCACAAAGTAATTGAAAACTGAACAATAATTTCAATCAGTCCATACAAGATACAGACAATGGGATTGCGACAGTCGCAGGCGACGCACTGCACGCGACTAATCGGGCACGACTACGACCGCAACAAATCGAAGGTCACACAACTGTTGTTTAACGAAGTGTGACCAATTGCAAACCTCATTTACACTTTTTTTTAATCATTAGGTGCTACCAATGTTGAACCTAATAAGTACCTAGATTGTGCCAATTACGGAATCTTTGAAAGGTAAGATCTGGAATGAGATAAATGATTAGATTAATATCAATGATCAATTTCAGTGCATCTACCACTCGCTAAATCTACTTTCTGCATCACTGACAGAAATGCTTTCTGTCATTAAGTCCGCCAATGTACCTGCACTGTGCAAGTAATAAATAAGTAAATGAGAATATCCGGAGAAGAGCCGGAGTGAATGATTTAGCTTGCAGAGTAAGTAAGCTGAAAGGGTGGTGGGATGGTCACGGCTTTCGAAGGACTGATGGCCGTTGGAGCAGACGAGTCCGTGAGTGGAGACCGCGAATCGGCAAGCGTAGTGTAGTAACCCAAGCAGAGGACCGAGTGTTGTGACGCAACTTGGGAGAGGCCTATTTCCAGTAGTAAACGGCGCGGCGACAGGCAGAGTTGATTGTAGTAATTAATACGTATCAATTATAATAAAGGACATTTCTATTACGAACAATACGGCATATAACGGGTGCATACAGAACTCTCACCCAGACAGACTACACCCACAGACTTATCCAAGGAGTCAACATTGTGCATCAGCAGCTCACAATCAAACTTAAACTCATAGACAATACGTACATACCCTATTATAAATACACACATGGTGCTAATTCAGCCAAATTGTCCAAGAAAATGCGACTTATAAGCTCTACTACGACCGAGCCATACTGACAGATAGAACAGTGCATTACAATAGACCGGATATAACTCTAAACGATAAAGTTAAAAAAACCACTTACCTCATAGATGTAGCCATTCCCAATACCCAAAATTAACAGAAAACTTTTGCTAAAAAAATTAGTAAATGCGCAGAGCTGAAAGAAGAAGTGGCACGAATCTGGAAACAAGATAAAGTGTTTGTAATCCCCATAGTCCTTCCAACCACTGGTGACCTAAACAACTTCACAGTAGCTTAAAAATCATAGATTTGAAAAACGCCCTTTATATAATGCTAAAAAAGGCCGCCATATTAAATACTTGTAGAATTGTGAGAAAATTCATGGCAGCAGAAGAAAACTAATATCTTATTTAGATATTACTCATAATATAACATCACACTCCGCACTTACTTGGCATCAGCCCGTAAATGCGGTTAAAACCAGATTAACGCTGTGAAAAAAAAACCCTCTTCACAATAATCATATTTACTATTAAGTTTATTCACAGAAATTAAATACATCACAGAAAAAGAGAAACGGCACCAGCCGAGCGATTCCGAAAATGACCAAACTCACCTCACCTCTCACACTCACTTCACTGCTTACATTACTTGTACTTTTCACCGTATTCTGAAACTGCACTCAAGTTCAAGTGATGTCGAAATCTCAGGTGAAAAGTTTAGAAGTGGACTTAGACGGGTCTAGCTTTAGTAACATCAAATAAACCTTAATTTCGGAATACGAAATCTAGTTTTCACCGACGAATTCGCCGTGACTTTGTCTAATGTATTTTCGGAATCGACGGGCTGTACTAATGAAAATATATATGTATCACAGGTGCCGACAATTATTTTTATAGTATCTAAGTAATTATGATAGGTAAACAAGACCCCGTTTCTGAAAAGCCGACCGAAACAAAATTTTATTTCGTAACCTATCAAACCTCATTTTAAGCACTGCGATTGGTTACTTTGTAAGCTTTGAGTCAATCAATGAAAATCGTGATAAATGTCGCTTTAAAAAAAACAAGGCATCAATAAAATACGTGATTTTTTAATGTAAGTACTTACATTTTATTTATTCCTCGTTGTAGTTAGTAATTTTCAATTCTAGGTTTTTGGAAAGCCATGTTTTTTACATATGCATGTGAGTATGTAACTTTCAAAAAGTTACATTTGGTACTCTCCCGGGTTCGAAATTACAAGGTGCACACAAATGCGTTTAAGGAACCGGTAGGGCACTACGATGTCTAATGTTAACTGTTTTTTTTTGTGTTATAAAAAGTAATACACTTTAATATTAAACCATGCTAAAATAATTTATAATTATCTTAATTCTTGTATAAACAAAGCCGTACGAAAATTCTTATTTCGTTCTCTACCGCTCAAGAAGTTTTATTTTGCATAGGTGCAATCGCAGGTGGTGCTAACTAACGTCCAATTTCAATAACCTAACCGTAGATATTTTTGTTGTTCGTAGATTCCATCGATGTGACTAAGTAGAACAACTTGGCTTGCATCTCGAAAATGATCGTTAAGCTTCATATATACGACGCAAGAAATATAATGCACGTTGTGGTACACTGCGGGGCCGCTCGGCTAAAATATTTTATGTGATCGCTCATAGACGGCAATGTAGAGCTGCTGGCACGATAATCTCCAAAACCACCTAAATCAGCCTTTATTAACATAAGATAGTTATGAAACATTGATGATATTTTGATCACTGTGAGAATCAGACAACCGATCCTATGTGAATCTGTGAAATGATTTCTCAACAGTGATCTATTTGATTCTGGTGATCAACCTATGTTCCTTGTGAAAATAATATCTGGAAAACTTACAAATTAGAATTAAAAGATTAAATTCAGTTGGTGTTGTGTAATCTATATAAAAATTATGTGATTATGTTTTAGTTCATATTTGAATGAAAGCTGTGAAATATTTTATAAATATTGTGTTTGAGCAGTGTTCAGAAATGGGACAGTGTATCCAGTACATTATTTGTTGATAGATTGTTTATACCTCTATGTAGGTAAATGTGGTTTACACTGAGCGTAATGTATTTAGTCACCCATTTATCATTGTAGACACCGGGATGTTTCTCAATGGACGTCTGACCTGCCACGAGCCATTGTCAATAGAACAATGTTGTTGACCGCAGGAAAAATAAACAATTCATATAGACGCGATTTGAGACAACAACTTCCAGTTATCATTGTAGAGAGCTTCGGAAAACACGTAGATGTATTTACTATGCATCGCCTTGTATTAATACTGTGTTTAATTCCACGGATCTGCGGGTCAAATACAGTTCAACACCAAATGTATTCACACGTAACCAGGAAATCAAGATCGAACTCGCCGACAGTGGAAACGAGCTATGTGTATAGCCAATTCGGTGATAAGCCGGGACAGTTATCAACGTTCACCAACGATGCAGATATACCTAATCCGTATAAAGTTAATTTAAGGAAATTTGATAAAAAGTCTGCTGATAAACTAGGTTACGAAGTAGCAACGTTTGCGGATCGCGCCAGGAGAGAACCAGAAGAAATGATTTTTCCTCATACTACACCTCTAATAGTAAAAAGGGATGGAGATTACGAACTGGAAAGAGCTCTATCTGAATCTAGGTACGACTCCTCAAGAGCTGAATCAGATAGCATGTTAGATAAATTAAAATCTCTCGTGCATTACCGTCCTCCCTCAGATATAATCAACGACGTTTTGACGGTTTATGATGGTGGCATGGATTACCACATGGACGACGATGATGTCAGAACAAGTTCTAGAAGTTTGTACGACAATTGGCCATATTTCTATCACACTCCTTATGAATACGAACGTAATAAAGATATATACGATGCAGAAAAAGCAAAAGATAAACGATACGCGGCAGACTCAATAAAAGAAGTCATTCCTGTGCACGAGAGTATAGAAAACGATACTCCACACAATTATGACAACACAGGTTCGTACTTTCATGACGTTAGCGACAATCCAATAACTGGTGACGAACCATTCTTTTCATTTGTTTTGAACGATTATTTCGAAAGAAGTGGCGAAGATGATCCATTAATTTTTAAAGGTATACATTGGGGTAAAGACTTCGATCAGGATACCTATTTGCCCGGAATAGAAGATGTTAAGAGAAATCGTAGATTAGAAAAGGATTACTATTACTCTACAATAAGACCTCTAACTACCTATTCACCACCAACTCGTTACACCGACGCCTCTAAATTGAAACAAGTAGAATCTTCGACAGAGAAATTTGATAAGAAGCATAATGAATATGAGAAATACGATACTGGTGCAAAAAGCAGTTCAAATCATAAATCTGGGTATGATAACAACGCAAATCGATACACAGGATTCAAAGATTTCTTAGATAGCTTTGCAAATAAATTTGGAACTGAAGATCACGCAAATTCTAATAATTATATTCATCAAACTAATCAAGACAAAGGTGAAAGTAGAAAAGGGTTCCGAAGGGTTTACCATAAAGACGAATATCAAGAGGACAATGAATTTTTCGATAAAAATAATAGTTCCACAAAAACAGAAAATAAAAACAATTCGAAAGCTCACGTTGGTGGCTCTGAAGGATACTTGCGATCTCAAGCAGCAGCAGCTGTTGGGAACGAAACAAGCGCAGCCAACAACAAAGGTAACGCAGTCAAAACAAAATTTGAAGACAATCAAAAAGGACACGAAACATACTTGACGGCAAATAATCAATTCAACAAATACATAGACGTAGCAAAACAAGCCGCTTTGAGCAACAGCGCTGACTATGCTGATCAATACAAAATATGACTAGCCCTTAATCACGTTAATGATGTACTCGATCAAATTGACAATCATGAAAGAGATGATGAAAGGAGTGAGGATGAGGCAGAATAGTTTCGTTTGTGAGAGAATAAAAAAAGGTAAACAAGGAAATCAGGGAAGTGTAGACTCTAATAAGGCCAACTATGCAAGTGACGATGAAAATGGACTCTTTTCATTCTGTGAATGTAAAAGAAAATGTTTTGAAGCAATAGGGTCACGTAACGGGATCTTATAATGGACTTTCTTAGGGATTTTATGTACTTTGGACCTCCATTGAGTGGAGTATTTTTGACGTGATATTGACTTTTGTTACATACTTTTTTTCAGTGATATTTTAGGAAATTAAAAATGTTTGATATCATTGTTTTCTGGGTAACGATTAGTTGCCACTTGTTCTACTGAACTGTTCCACAATAGAAATTAAGTATGTGAATAATATAATCGAGGATAAAAACATAATTAAAATTTTAGGTGTTCATAACATTAAGTTGCAACACTTTTGGAACACCGAACATAGATTTTGTAGAACAAGTGGGCTGAAGGGGGAAGCCAAAGCATGTTTACTTAATTGAAGGTTTCATGTTTTGTGACTGTATAAGTGTTTACAGTAATTTCTTTAGGTACTGTTACATAAGTAACTGTTTAGTGTTACTGTAACTTATGTCTTTTATGTTGTCATTTTCAGCGCGCAGTCACTTGATTAATTCACACGATTATTGGACGTATCCGAACTGTTTTAATTGTAAATTGTAAGTGTAAGGCGTCAAGGAAAAACTGTGTGATAAATAATATTTGTATATTAAGTATTGATTCACAATGCAAACTTGATACTAGGGAATTAATTAAGTTATTCATAAGCACAAAATGAAAATGATCGTTAAGTTTTGTATTTCGAAATAAATAAAATTTACAAAATAATCGTCAATTTGATTTAAAAATGAGAAAAAACAAAAGTTTTTAAATGCCTTACGTGTTTTATTACATATACCATCACTCAATAATTAGTCGTAAACTAAGACTCGAACAATAAACCAATATTATTCATACTAATGAAGATTCCACAATTATAATTAAATATTTCTAGTCAATTCGATCCTCACAAATGTACTACGTCATCCAGTTAAATTTGATAGGCCATATTCGCAATGGGATGAAATAACAACGTGATTTAACCTACTTAAAGTAGTCAAGGGAATTAATTAATACGTTTGCCGGTCCATGGATCCATAGAACGCCCATTGACGATTTCATCTTCTCTATTTTTGTCTGGCACCTGGGGGAACATGGGTAGTATACTAAGTACTTTAGACATAACAGAAGAAGTTTTCTCTCCCAATTTATCCACATATGTATTTATTTTCCAAGGTGATCTAATCATTCGTACAGATGATATTTTACCGTCATATTCTTTACTTTCTTCGTTGTCATCAGTGAACTCGTCGTCCAAGTCGCGAGTTTTGGCTTTTTCAGGAGCTTTTGTGCTGGACGTGTCATCGTAGTAGTCTTCCTTTTCAGACTTTTTCGGTGGAGCCTCCACTGCCCTTTCCTTCTTGTTTGAAATTGTACGATGAACTGCAGGTGACACTAATTTACTTTGAATTTTGACCTCTGGTGGTATAGATTTAGATTCAGACTTACTAATCGGGTGACCGAAGGGATCCTGTAGTTCTTTGTGCTTGGTCCTCGGTTCTAGAGGCTTGCCTCTGCCGACAAACTCATCGTGATTCACGTCGAAGTCATAGTCGTCCAGATTAAAGTCTTCGTCTTCGTGCTCGCCGGAGTCAATGGCCATCACCGGCGATCGGCTGATCTTCATTTGGAAATCATCGTCGTAGTCCATTTCGTTGTATTTCGGGATAGGTTTCTTCACGAGTGAGGATTTCGGTTTCGCCACGGTACTGGAAGTTGGCGTCGTGGAGGCGTTCTTTGAATTTTTCTCGATCTTTTCGCTGGATTCTCTTATAACCCGGGCACCGGTGCCCGTAGGCTTCGCCTTGAAGAAGTGCCGCGCCCTCCTGCTGTAGGTTCTAACGAACTCATCACTTTGAACAGCGTCTTCTTTGGAGAAACCTGTGAGCGTATCCTCTTCGAACACATCCCTCGTGAGTCGTATGGGTGGAGAAGAGCCAGTTGTTTTCGATTCAGTCGTCAGTGTTCGGTCCGTGTTTTTTTCTATTAGGCGAGCGTTTAAGGTTATGATGAAACAAAAACATAGCAGGGCGAATATTATTATTTTCATTTTAAAGTTCTGTACGGCTGGCCGTCGCAGTGTCGACTAGCGACATGATTCTGAATCAATGCATAATGTAAACTCCATAATGTTTTTAAATTATGTTTACATAGATGAACAATGTATGCTGAGAAAAATAGACTGACTTATAGATTTTATTTTGATAACATACGAATGATTGTATTATTGTTTAAATGAATGCTAGGGGTTTCATCGCTGCTTGACCTGGATATTTTGGTTGTTTTTTTATTATTTGTACAAATTTTAGAAGGAATTGCCAAGGATGTTTTAAGACCTGGTTAACTATCATGAAGGACTTACGATGTTTTTAAAACACTGTCAAGAAATAGTCGCCAGGGTCTCACAAGGGCCTATCCATACAGCATTTGCTGATTATAAGACACCCCAGCAGCGTCGGCCCTGCGGTAGGATGGATTTCTTCGGTTACTAGAAAGAAAAATGAAGGTTACCAGTTTTCAGAACTTATGAAAAAAAATATGCGCGCCTCTAAGACCCAAGTTTTCAGCGCCAGTGTTGCCAGATTGTGATTCCGAGAAATCCGTCACTATTTGTAGCTCTATTGCCTCTAGAAATATTGTTGTGGACGATTTGCGAAGATTTATAGCGAGGGATGTGTTTGTTGTGAGGGAAACTGCTCAGGGGTGGAAGGTTTTTGAACATCGAAACTAGAAAGATCTGTTTGAGATGCAAACTCATCCCTTCGCTGCCACCGTGCCTCACCCCGCTCGCATCTGAAATAAGCCCGCTCCACACTCGCACAGCAAATCTGTGAACCGTTCCTCAGTGCCGCTACTCATGCCTAGCTTATCTCGGATGGAAACACTCACACCCTTCCACGTCCTCGTTGCGCAACCTCGCGCCACCTCGCCTACCTTTAAATAAATCAATCAATCAACTCGTTCTATCGCAGTCCACTAGACTCCTGGATAGAACTGCGCCACAACTCCTGGTCCTGGGGGCTGTGTGTTGTGGTGCGCCATCATTTAGGTGTTTTCCCTAGTCACCACGCTGGGCAAGCCGGTTGTAGACCGCAGTTTTCTTACAGTTCTTTAGGAGAACGCTGCTGCCCATTCTCCTTATTTCTATATCGCCTAGTCGCCTCTTAAGACACCCAAGGGGAGAGAGGGGAGGACTAAACCGGCTGAAACATACGCTTGTCTGAACCACCAAAACCGAAGTACCTAAGTACAATTAATGTAGGTAACGTGTAAGCGTATCTCGCTCTGATTAATGACTAAAGACGGGGTTGCCCAGTGGTGGGAGTGGATTAATAGAAGTAACCATCTCTTATATAATACCGAACCCGTTTCTTCTAAAGTAGCCTTAAGGGCTCTTTCAGTAAATTTCAATAATAGGTACATTTTGGTAGAGCCTTTTAGCACTAGGCCGGCTGTAGGAAATGGTTTAATTGTGATTATAATAGCCTTAAATAATTACTAATATATTTCATGCTACTCGTACTTATATTATTTGGGTAGGTATTTGTTAGAAGCCACATATTATTTGGTGGTTGAAAGGGTCTGGGTACTGTGTTATAATTACGATGTTAGGTTATGTCTTGGTGATAGAAAGCCATCCGGTTTAATTTTATTAACAATACGGTTTATCTTATTTCCTTTAGGTTTTCGCATAGTGAGACAATTTCAATGTTTGTTCTAATACTGTGCGGACGTAGTAGTGGGAATCTTTTCTTACAATTTTCTCAAAACACCCTTTAACTATAGTTCAAGACCGACACTCACATTAGGTTGATTTCGTCATTTTGGGAGCGCAACTTTAGTAAGTATGTAGTCAAATACATTACAATTTACAAACCAACAACGTTTCTCATCGAGTGATTTGACAGTAAAAAGTAAGCCTGTCCGCCCACTTTTTATAGGGATTCAACGATTCTAGATGTCTGTCAGTAGAGTCTACGATCACAGAAATCGATTTACATTTGTTTTTGATAAGTGACCCAGCCTTGTCGCTTCCATACATTTGAACGATTGGATCAGCGATAACGATTGTGGAAATGTCACTTGGCTAGGGGGGCTGGGTAAGCTACGTTTTTTTGTCCGAATTTTTTGTAGGAAGCGTTCGTTGCACGATATCAATCAGTACGCTCTATTTTTCACCGATTATCAAACGAGCTCCCGCACGCTAGACGGTCAAGTCAATATTCTGATCGATGGAAATCGAGTAATGACGACGTTTCGCGTCTATCGAGAAAGCTGTTCAAGTATTATCAGTTCTGACAGCTCTTATTTTTCATCCTTATTCATTACAGGACTTACAGATGTTTTAAAAATATTAAGAAGTACCAAAAGCCACAACGGAACATTTGTAATACTAAAACTAAAGTCCCTTGCATTAGTTTTATTATTATGATTGTTGGACGTTTATTTATATTTCCTCTCATCATCTGAAGGAGCAGCAGTTGGCTATAGCCGATTCTCTTTCAATAGACTGCATTCGCACCTGGCCTTGTCTGTAGGTCATAAATGTCTTGACCGCCACATAGTAAGATGAAATTTAAGTAAAATAATAATAAATGTAGACAAAATCCCATACATTGCTTCGAATCCAAAGGTTGAAAATTAGTGTGTACGCCACTCAACCACGGAGTCGTCAAAATAAAGTAAGTAGGCATATCTACATACCTATTTTGAGACTGGCATGATTTGTAACTATAGTGTAGTTATTTTAAAGAGGCAGTTATTTATATTAATTTATTTATATCCACGGTAATCCACGCTATTGTATAGGGCCTGATGGTTGTTTTATAAAAAATGATTTACAATAAAATTATAAAAACAATAGAATAATAGGTGGGAACTATTCAGTTGGAGTTTATTTCTTGATCACAAATTGGATACAATGAATCCAATAATTGGTAGCCCTAACAAATATGTCGTCATGAAATAACGCGTTAGCTGCGTGAATAAGCATGTTTATTTGTTTACGTCTGTCTCACGTAAATAAACAACTGTAATAAGAGAGCGAGAAATTTATAAGAACAATGCAGTTACCGAGGACAGTTAGTTGACGAACGATCAAGATGAAGATACTGTTTAAGATCATCAGTGCATTTCTTTATTTCAATTCTGTTTCTCCCGTACTTATGTACTACATCTACGACGATAACCCTAACATAGGTTTTGTAGCCTTGGATAACGGTATTGGAGCTTACGCGAAGCCCGGATTCACTGCAAACAGCAAGAAACAGTTCACAGGATCCTACAACTCGAAATATCAGAAGATCAACAATGAACACGTGGTCGACTCGCACTTCAAAGTCATGAAGACACCGTTGAGGTACGCTTCATCTCCTTTACATGATAGCGGAAGAATTAGGGTCCAAGATCCTGGGAGCAGCCAAAACATTGCACCAAGAAATACCGATGATTATAGAAACACGGAAGCACCCAAGCAGTGGCACCAAAGAAACCAGCACCAACAGCACGTAGGTAGTGCTGCTAATAATGCACATCAAGAACTGCAGCAACAGTACACGCAGTCGCCCAACAATGCACCAGTCAGAGGTGAATACAATAACAAAAATCAAGAACCAGCTGCACTACCTCAAAGTAACCAACCAATCCCACCGATTAGACCCAAAGCAGTGAACGCAGACTACAGCCCTCAGATGAAACCACGCAGTCAAAGGAATCAAGAAGAAGGCTTCGAACCTAAACCCAGCTTTGTCCAGATGAACGTAAGAAAGACGCAGATAACTACAGACCCGCAGAAAATAGTTCGTCTGAACAACAACCGCCAGCTAACTTCATTGACAGTGCATGGAGCTCAGGAGACCCGACAGAGAATACCGACCTCCATGATGATGGACAAGACCCTACACAAAACTAATGGACTCCACGATCACAACATGCAAGTCATGACTCGTGTTCTAGATGACATGACTCAAAAGATAGCAGACCGGCGACACAAGAAGGGCGAGTATAGGAAACGTGACACTAAGGCTTTAGACAACTCTATGTTCGAGAAGAGTAAAAGGAGCGTTTTGTCAGATAATATGAGGAAGTATATCGGCAAAGATGTCAGTATGGTAAAAGAGCACAGAAATAATATGGACGTAGCGAGAATCGGAAGCCGCGAGGAAAGTCTGGAAACTAACGATGCACCATACGCACTCTTCTACCGCATGAACCCTGAGAGTTTAGACCAACAGGAAGGGTTTATGTTGATGAGGTCTATGGAGGAAAACACAAGCGGCGAGTTCAGTAGTAAGGAGAAACGACTCTCCGAGGGGTTTCGTGACGAAGTTGACATGAATATGAATCAAAAATCTAAAAATAGCAACACCCTTAAAATGCGTAAAAAACTTAAAAACTTCTCTAACTATAGGAATCATTGATTCTTCTCATTACTTTTTAATAATGTGTGTAACTTGTCATGCTAATACAATGCAGTGTAAAATTCAGTCTTATTTCACAGGCTATCCGCAATTTGTTTAAGTACCTACCTAGCTATGTTATGTTTTTTTTTGTTTAATCCTGAACTGCTATTCAATGTATAAGCTGTTTAAATAAATATGAATATCGTTTTCATAAAGTTTCATTTACAGTTTGATTTGCATTAGAACGTTAGTTCATAACGTAGGCTAGATACGGAAGGTGGTGAACTCGGTATTCTAGCCTAGTTTTAGACTATTATGTAATAGTTATAATTATATTAATTGCTAATATAAATCACTTTCCATTTGTGTTTTCAATAACATACTAGAAAAACGTGCAAACGTGTTTATTCTGGTTAAATACTGAGAGAAACAAATGTGGTCACGAGTCGCCAGGTGATTAGTGTGCAGTCGCCGATACAATATCGTTTTTATACTGCGTCAGATCGAACGCGCAGCAATGTACCGTACAAATTAATACAGGGTTTTTCATTATCATTGACACAGAAGACCATTGCCCAATCTAGAGAGCGCTCTCGACTCGACCCATTTATGAATGTCAATGATCGATGTAGTATTATGTTCACTATATAAATGCTAGTCTTGACCTTTGCCGTCATTGTTATAGTGGACATTAACGCCGACAGGATGGCGCGAAACGTCGCCGCTCTATTGTTACTACTTGCATATGGCTCCTGCATGGAGATGCGGGAGACTGTCGAGCGTATGGTCATGGTGCGTACCACGGGCTCCGACCTACAGCCCGCCGCTACTGGCTACATATACAAGAAGGAAAGCGATGGCCCCGCAAGCGTCATTGAGATGGGTGAGAGTGAAGTAATTGAACATTTTTCTAAACTACACGAAAAGCCTGAATCATATAAAGCTCCTTTACCGGTCCCGGCAAGCCCTTTCTATGCTGAAGAGAAAGACGAAGACAAGGCCGCGTCAGACGCTACTGAGGAGCAAGTCAAACCCGTCGTAGAGAAAACAGATGAACACGATGACCGTATCGACGGGATAGCTGCTGAGGACTACGATAAGATGTTTGAGGAATACGCCAAGCGGTACGGGTCAGGATACAAGAACGACTTCGCAGATTACTTACATGGGGCAGGCCATTACGATCACGGGGTTTATCATGATTACGGGGGAGGGAAGCAGCACGATGCCGGGAAATATCGCGGCTCTCTCTCTGGTGAAAAAGGCGACAAAAAACTCGGGACCAAAGATTATTACGAAAAAGGGGAAGCTGGAAATTACAACTCAGAAAAACACGAAGGTTACTCAGTATCTAAAGAAAGAGGTCACAAAGGTCATTATGATGACACCGATGATCAAGGAAAGCATTATAATCAAGGGTACGGGTTTAAAGGAGCCGCCGGGCCCGCTGCAGAGGACGCGGCGGACGGATATCACAAGCTCTATGACAAGGACGAATTCAAGAAAGGCCACGACTTTTTCGATGGAGACAGTTTCAAAGGTGGCCACCGTAAGTATGCAGATGGGCACGCACACTATGGGTCAGGAGCCAGAGGATACAAAGAAGGAGGTGTTCACAAGTCTGGGTATTACAATGGCTTCGAAAAAGGTGAATCTGACGACAAGGGGTCCGGGGACGAACAGGACGAACAGCATTCCTCAGAAGAAAGTGGAGCAGCCCAGCAACACGGTGAAGGAAAGTTCGGCATTGCAAGCAAAGTCGCAGGCAAAGGCTTCGGTATTAAAATCAAACATTAACCTTACATTAATAATTATTGTTACAATATTGTTGAATTTTTGGTAGTATTTGTTGTAAATATTTTTAGATATAAAAATAAGCCATACCTCACGTTTTGTTTTCTTGACATTGCCTGCTGAAAAACTTACTTGTTACATAAAATTACTGTAAAAATGAAAAACTATTCCACCTTTTGGCTTTAAGAATATGTTAGGTATATTAAGAATTAGGAAGGTCTTTTTAATGAGTTATTACGTAAATAAAAATGCTAAGAATTTCAAAATTGTGTGGTAGTGGATGAAGGAAACCAAAGTTTTTGTACGACGCGTACAGCGTATTTAAAAGCATGTTAATTAAGCATTAAAATAAATTAAATCATTAACAAATCAATGTGGATTATTTAAAACAGATTTCTGTTTGATATAGCTACGTGCAACCTACGGCGTAACTAAGTACGGTTCTTATAGCACACATATTATTATTATTTCCATCCCTCTAAGGCTGTGGACGTGTACCTACTAATTATTAGCGAAATAGTTCCAACTCATTCCGCTGACTCCATCTGGGCCAACCGTAATGCTTTCTGCCCTTAAGTGTAAACTATTGGGGCGTTAGTTATCTTTATATATATAATTCTTCTGTGAGTGTGTATGTGACTGAACTCCTCCTAGACGGCTGGACCGATTATAATGAAATTTGCTGTGTGTCTTCAGGTGGATTCGAGGATGGTTTAGATTCACAATTTGGTCCAATTTGAAATGTTTTATTTGTTTAATTTTTATCAATTATTAACATCGCGATTATTGACATTAAAAACGTAAGTAGGTAGTTGCCATGACGACCAAATTTTGTTGTTTTAGTACGATTTACTATCCTCCAGATCCTCCTCCATAGAGGTTATATATCAATTAAATAAACAAGGTTGTCAAAACTCCTTGCAATGATATTAAAACTGTTTTCTTCTTTAAATATCAGGCTCGCAGACTTTTATGGTTTTTTTTCGTTTGTCTATTTGGTAGGTCTGAGAGTAGGTCGTAGGTTATTTATTATGATAAACAGGATGGATTTTTTATTGCCACCAGAAAGAAAGAGAGAAAGTACTCTCAATACTGAAGAATAGCAAATTAGACTCAAAGAAAACATTCTTTTCTGCATTAAATTGATGTTTGAAAATACGCTTTGCGGACCGGGAATCGAATGGGCTAGAAAACATTCTTTTATTTTTTAAAAGAAATAAATCTGCATTAAATTGATGTTATATTATTATCTGCATTAATTGTTGTATGTTTGTCGTGGATGAACTCCGAAACTACTAAACCGATTTTAATCAAATTTGCACACCGTGTGCAGTTTGATCCAACTTGAAATATAGGATAGCTTACATCACAAAAATAAAAAAAATTGAGACCGCGGGCGGAGCAGCGGGAAACAGCTAGTTATATATATGAATTTATATAGTCTACTAATATTATAAAGAGGAAAGATTTTTATTTCTGCATGTTTGTAACAAATAAACTCAAAAACGATGACTGATTTCAAAAATTATTTCACCATTATAATTCCACATTATCCCCGAATAACATTGGCTTTGTTTATTACTAGAATAAATTAGGGACAGCGGGCATAGTCCAGTCTAGTCTCTTAGAAGGTAAAATTAAAAAAGAAAATTGTACAATCCATATAAAAACATGAAAGCAATGTTTGACATAGTCGACAGTGTTTTTTTCGGTAAAGTCAAGAGCGACAAAAAGGTAATAAAATAATCTTGCCGGAGCTGCGTTGGGAAGCACAATTTAAGTCTCTGGATTGATGGGACCGGGGTATTTTTAGTCGGTTAAGGTCCGACATATCCCCATGCTCTCGGCGTGGAGAAGTCATAAGCTTATCAGCCTTAAAAAAACGGCCTATTATAAGAGAAACATTTTTAAGAACAAAAATATTTAAAGTACTGTCAAGCATCATAAAATGCGTCACACGACTGCACTGATAGCCGAGTGGTAAAGGTCACCACGCTAATTACCACTATGTGCGACGTGCTGCGGGTTCGATCCCTGCATGGGAAGAGCATTTGTGTGATCCACAAATGCTTGTTCCAAGTTTGTGAAACCTCCGCGACACAAGGATTAAATTGCATAAGGCGGGCGTCAATTCTAAAAAAAAAAAAGGTAAATGTGCAAGCTAATTTACTTTATTATAGCATTTGATGTCGTGATGCTTTGCACTGACATAATTTTCTCCGACTTCGAAAAAGGAGGATGAGGACTATCTGTGACTATCTATGTTCGACTGCATGTATCTTTTTTAAGTATTTAAACGCAAACAATTATTTACCAGTATGACAGGATAACTATGAAAAATTGCTGTTAGTTTAAAAAAGACATTGCGACACCGAATAATATTATGAAGCTTGCGTAGATAAGCGATACTTCATACCTACTCGTAGCTCAAATTCAAATATTAATTAGGTATTGTCACATTTACATTGGCACTTAAAGATAAAAAAAGAAACATACTTATTTCAGGTCCTATAAACATAAAAAATTGTTTCTGTGCGACAACGAGGTGCCCACTCAGCATCGTGCTGGTTGTGTCGTGAGACACGAGCCAGCACTGGTTTTCAGTGGACACCCCAGTTAATTCTAAGTATTGTACAACTTACATCTATACTAAGTAATATTACCTATATAAAGCTGAAGAGTTTGTTTGCGTTTTTGTTGGTTTGGTTAAACACGCTAATCACAGTACGGCTCCGATTTGAAAAATTCTGTTAGTGTTGGACCAATTATTAAGGAAGGCTTCTAATAACCAATACATACGCGGACTGAGCCACAAGCAAAAGCTAGTATAAGAATTTTTAATATTTTTTTTTTATAACGACGCCCGTTCTAAGGAATTTTATCCTTGTGTCGCGGGGGTTTCACAAACATTCAAATCACATGCACAAAGAACACCCAAACTTGGCCAAGCATTTGTGGATCACACAAATGCTTGTCTCATGCGGGGACCGAACCCGCAGCACGTCGCGCACAGTGGTAATCAGCGTGGTGACCTATACCACTCGGCTATCCGTGCAGTCTGTGCAGTAAATATGTTAGGCTATACCTAGGGGTTATCTCAGCTCCAATCTAGATCATGCAGGTATTTGACAAAGTACCTAACAGTCTAATCTAGACCACTGACATAGATTAATCATCAAAATATTTTCAATTGTAATCCTACTAATATTATAAGTGTGGATGTTTGTTACTCAACCACGGGTTTGGATGTAGCCTTTGACATGGAAAAGAACATAGGCTACCTTTTATCCCGATTCCTTAAGTAAGTAGTTCCCGAGGGAATAATGAAAATTGTTTATGAGCTAAGCCGCGGGCAGACAGCTTTGAAATTTGGTATGCATTTGGTTATACTTTCACACTTTTCATTTCTTTATGGACCCAATTCTGAAGAGCACGTAGTCGCGGGCGGAAACTAGTTATAACATATTAAGTTCAAACCTTATATCCCTGCCATTTCACCTAAATATGTTAATCTAACCTGTAGGTATACTATTCTATCATACAGCGGTGTTAAGGTTGACTTGGACGATGCCGATAAAAGAAATATCGTGTAAGATGCAATACATTGCGTGACGGCACGGCGATGATATCCTAAGTGATCCATCAAAGGCGGCAATGTTCCCAAACTTACACGACATTTCTTGCACCGTCGCTTAAATTAGTCTCGTAGCACAATTTTCCTGGCTACCACTGCGCTCACATCTACTCACAAAAATATTTTATGCTGCCACAATATAATTCCTACCAGAGCCTGTACTATGGTGTACCAGACAACTGATAAACATACTTAAATATTTTCTAAATACATACCTATAATTATAGATAAATTACACCCAGAACAAATGATCATGCTCATCACACAAAGATTTGTGTGATGAGCTGATGATCTCCAATTTCGTGGGTTCGATTCCCACCCAGGACAAAATTTGTTTTCGGACATCATTGCGGTAATCCTTCCTGATGAGGCTATTTTGTTTTCAAAATCAAAATACTTTCATTTCTAAGTAGTAAAATTGAAACAGGCATTTTTGAAACGTTAACGTTAAAAATACATGTCCTATGGAGAAGAACCGGCAAGAAACTGCATAGGTTTTCTAAACGAAACATATCGAATTAATACTCAATAAGTACTTTATTGTCTTTCCATAATGTACAGTTACAAATTATAGACTTATAATTTGTATTCTATTTTGTGACTGATTGTGCTCATTAACTTTGGTTGCTGACTGTAAACTGGAGTCTAAATGGAAGAAGAAAGTTTTAAGTCCATTGGATATAAAACGTCTGTAAGAGTAACTTCAAACATGCTTGGAAATAAATCCAGTACGTGGCCTAAAGCCGCTGGGCCATCGTAAGTGGGTAAAGCAAACAAAGTATGCGCTCAGACGAACTGCGGTAGACATCCAAAAAAAAGGGTTCAACTTCTTTTAACCCCGAATACTGAAAGCCTAATTAACTTCAACACGTCCTTAAATGTCTTGTCGACACTTTACACCTTAATGTGACAGAGACAGCAAAAAGGCTTCACACTGATTGACGTTTCTATATTCGGTCATTACTGTTACAAAGTCGGTAAGCAAGCAAAAGCGATCCGAAGATGAATATTTTTTACGTACAAAATTGATATGTTGCTATCCAAATGAAGAGCAAAAGACAAGTCTATGCAATGTAAAATAACTGCTGATACTTGACAGGCATTCCAAGTTGCAATGTCATTCGTCATTCACGATTTATTAAATTCATTGTTAATATAATTACATTAGTTACATAATAGGTCATTGCAACTTTTTGCTCTGAATGAGTTCGCGTAGGCTCTTCGATTAAAAAAAAAGCATTTCACGCCTGTTTGCGGTGCGGTCAGTTTGCCCGCAAATTGCACAATAGCAAATTTTTTCATTAACAACGTCTTTGTCACCTATAACCTCGTCTAATAAATAATTTGTTACACGGTTACAAGAAAGGTGGCGAACACACTCACGGACCTTTGTCTCTAGGCTAGATATAAATATTGGGCAACGGGCTTATGAAATTATTACAGCACGAGTTGTAGTACGATACACATCTCAACATGGCAACCACAGCTATATACGTTCTGCTGGCTGCAACCGTGGCGTCGGCTGTGCAGGTGTTCGCGCCCCCCGCGGCCACCAGCTACATCTACAGGAGCGATAACAACGGCCCGGCGAACTTCATCCAGCTAGGGGCTCCCGTACCCTACCATGCGCAGCACAACGCATTCGCCGCGCCTCTCCCTCTTCTTCAACCCAAACTTGGAGCTTTGGAGGCTTACGACCTGGCACCCGTCCCTCTGCCATACATTGCCGCGAAACCCATCGCTGTCGAGGACGCTGAGGATGATGATGATGACGACGATAGCGAAGAATCTGACGAATACATCGAAGGAGGCGAACTTGTAGGACACGGACATGGACACGAGTTCGCTAAGGGTGGCGGCAGCGACTACGATGAGAAACATCATAAGGCTCACGGCGAAAAGGGCAGCAAGGGCTACGTCTCCAAAGGCCATCATGCTAAAGGAGAATCTGGGCATTACGGTAAGGAGCACAAGGAGGGTTACTCCAGCGAGGCTGAAGGAGAGAAGAAAGGACACCACGACGAAGCTGAAGCCCACGGCAAGCACTACAAGGCTGGAGAAGGCTACAAGGGAGGCGACCACGGACACAAGAAGCACTTCAGCAAGGGCGAAGAGGTTACTGGCTACCACAAGGTGTTCAACAAGGATGAGTTCAAGAAGGACCACGACTTCTACGACGTAGCTGACAACAGCGGCCACTACAACAAGCATGGCTCCGAGAAGGGTCACCATAGTAACGAGGAAGGAGCACACAAGGCGGGCGGAAGCCACGACTCTGCTTACGACAAGGGGAACTTTGGCAAGGGTGGGTACCACGCAAAAGGTCACGGGGAGGACAGTGACGCCGGTCATTCCGCTGAAGAAGGTTCCGAAAGCCACCATCACGGTGAGTCAGGGTACGGGGAGAAGGGAGGAAGTGCTCACGGCAAGGAATACGCCTACGCTGACGAAGATGATGACGAATATGACGACAAGGAATAAATTTCGAAAGGTTATGTAAACTGTGATTATTGTAAATACCTGTTAACTATTTAATTCTCTCGATAATTTTGTTATGTTTGATATTCTCGATAATGCTGTAAATATTTTTATATTGCAAACGAATAAATGACCTTTAAATAACCTTTTCTCACTTATTTATATATTAGTACAAACAATCAAACCCTGAAAGTCTCACATGATATAATATGAGCAGTGAATCACTGCTACTTAATTATATACAATTTGTTGAAAGTGGTGTACCTATCTCCGCCTAGGAGAATAGCTGAGTCAAAAAATTCGTATTTTATTATATTATGCATCATTCTAGTGATTACTGAGTGCCTTTCTCAAATATACAATTTTGAAAATAAGTTTATCTGAAAAATGTGCGTGAAGAAAAAGAAGAATGCCGTAATTATCGCTACATATGGCGTCTGTCTGTCTGTTCGCGATAAACTTAAAATCTGCTGCACTGATTTTAATTCTGTTTTCACCAGTGGATTGAGAGGTTCTGGAGAGTCAAGATTTTGTAAACATTGGATAACCGACATTCCCGCGGGCAAAACCGCGGGCATCTGCTAGTTATCTTTAATTACCTGAATTCACCTTCATGTCAAGTGTGATAGTTGCAGTTAATTTTAGAGAGAATATCTGTTATAAGTAGGTATATGACACAACAAATTCTGATGCATTCCCTAGAAAATCTAGAAATAGAAATAATTAAATATTTCAAGCGGGTATCTGTTACCGTTATCAAAAAAAGTTAAATAGCATTAGTAACTTTTAATGCGAGAATAAAATTGGTCTCTCGAAAGCAGAAAACACATCCGACCGATAGTTCAGAGATTAATATAGCGCTCTCAAACAAAAAACTCCTTACCATTATTACCTACCTAGAATACCAACAGACCTATCATACTTTTCATAAAAGTAAAATAAAATAAAGTAATAAAAATACATTTTTATTAGGTACTTAATTACTTTCTAAACTAAAATTGCCTACCATCGAACTTCGTATCACAAGGTCCGCGACAGCTTTGCCGAACCTAATATCGCAACTTATTATTATAAATACAATCAGCATTATTACCAGACTGTCTCGACTATCTAATAAAAATAAAATGCTTTGATAGATCATTGTAATTTATAATGAAACCTATTTTAATTGCCACCTTGATTATAATCAGTTTCCGTAAAAATAAGTGTTGAAATCTAATTGAGATTAATTAAAAAGTAATTTGATTAAGTCCATATGAAGTAAAACTAATCATTTAATTACCTACGTTAAATGTTATCTTAAGTTACAGCATTTTTTTTATTTAAACGGCCGTCCAAATTTCATAGACAAAAAACAACTTCTTTTTATTCGTTTCTAAACAACATTAAGTAATATCTAGTCGTTGGATATGAAATACCTGGTATTTATATTAAATTGCAATCAAAGTTACAATAGCACTTGTTATAAGACTTTGTGGTTTATAGTGTTCCACATTCTTTCAAAACCGTTCCATATTTTCACTGTTGACTGGCCTGTTAGTCTAGTGGTTAAAATAGTGACTCTATCTGCAGCCGGAGGTCGTGGGATCGATTCCCACCCAGGAAAAATCTCGTGTGCGTGATGAGCACGATAAATTCTTGTGTCTGGGTGTTATTTATCTATAATATGTATGTATTTAGGAATGTACAAGTATAGGTTCCTACGTCTGAGGCAGAAATCCGGACAACGTTCCACACGTACGTGTCGACCACTTCCCGATTTATACTTGAATAGAGAGTAATTAAGGTATTTAATTTAAAATATAATAAGTAATATATAAAATTGTGTTCATAGACAGTAAAATGGTTTACCTCATTTCATTAGTCGTACCTACGAAAAATATCGTACATTCCTATAATTTAAAAATTCATAACAGTGGCAGTACCTAACATAAGTAAGTTCTAAAGCTATACTGAATAATTTGAAGCGGCGATAGACCAATGGCTAGGGCGTTCGGCTTGCGGTTATGTGATTACCGGTTCGAAACCCACCCATTGCACTACCGACGTGAAGTCAATAGAGACAAAATTTATCTTAGCACGAAGGGTTAACAAGAATCCCAGTAATATGCGTCTAACATTTAAAAGTGTTAAGGAAGCCGTAAGAAGCACGTGTCAGCAATATTTTCATTAACTTCGTAGATTGTTCGTACTCAATAACACAACCTCAGCAGTAACTAGCTTTTATCATAAAAAGTCACTATTATCATCAATTCAAATAATCTTTGCTTAATATCAGAGGTCAATGATTTATGATTTAAACAAGTAAATTTTGTACGTTTACTTTGTAAGGTAACGCAAACAAGATGTTGTCAAAGGTTCTACAGTAATGATTGAATTGAGGATTCTATTATTCATAGAAAAAATTAGGAAAATTTTATAACGCTGGGTTACAATCACGTGACAGCGCAAAGAGTTATAAAACAACTGAAAAAAATATTAATTCGTAAACACATGAAGGCCTTGACCGATCCGAATCGTTGCACCGATTACAACTCCAATCGACTGTATCCAGATGTAACAAGCGAATAACTCATGTTCAATAAAAAATCATCCTTGCCTGTTTAAACTATCTAAGGCTATATAAGCCCAGCTGACTCCATGTATGTCAGTGTCGCAACCTACTTCGATTGCGAAAGAGTGAACAAAAAATTAGGGCACAATGCAAAAGAAATTAAGTTTGTTATTGACATTGGCTATTGTTAATTTGGTTGAATCATCGCCCGTCAATCTAGGTAGTTTAGAATTTGACAATCTCGATACTGACCTCTCTGAATTAGGCTACGAGGTCGAAGAGGAAGACTTGGATGACTACGCGAAACTTCTAGACGAAGCCGACAATTCATCTACTAATGCGGACAAGGCGAATAATAAGGACAGTACAAAAACAACTGAAAAAACTTCCGGATTTAAAAAGAAGAATACGGAAAACAAAGGTGCTAAAAGCAAACACAATATTGGTGACTTAAAGAAGTTCTTCAAGACCGCTGGGGTCCATGACCAAGGTGCATACGACGACGATGATGTGTATGCACTTGCTGAAGGCATCGCCGCATCCGCGGTTGGTGCAGACGGGAAAGAAAGTAGGACGTACAAAAAAGGTACCAAGACCCGTGGCTTCCACAGAGTGCATCATAAAGATGAGTACAAGAAAGACCAAGAGTTTTACGAAGATGACGAAACTAAAGGAACCGTGAATAAAATTGGGGCAAAAGCATTAGGAATTAAAATAGGGGCGGGCGCTGGATTCAACAAAGGTCACTTCCACCACGATCGCCAAAAAGGGATTTACGGTGGGCAAGGGTATACAGACAAAGGTTTTTCGGATAAACATTTTAGTGGATATTCGGATTCTCAAGGATTTGATGGATCTTTTATTAATGAAAGTTGATTGTAATGTTTCACATTAATTATATCAGTTCTTTAGATATTTCGTAGCAATTTTATAATAAATCATCTAACTTAACATTTTGTTTCATTATAAGTTAGTAGAGTAGAAAATGTACCTTTCTTAAGAGTAGCTAGTGAACGGCTAAAGGCTTTGATGTAGGTATTGGTTGAGTAAAAAATATTCAAAGACGTCAAAAAATATATGAATAGTAAGTATCTCATTTAATGCTATACCTATGAACTGGCATTTAAGTTTTGGTTTCAGTGTAAGTACCATATGGATTGTAAATGAATAATTCAAGTTAAAAATAAAAAACCGGTATGTCCCGTTAGTAAGAAATTTGTTTCCCGTCACTAGCACTAAAGTGCGTCATTACTATGACTTAGCTACAGCTTGTCAGTTTCAGCTGTCATCGCTTTCTTCTATAGTCTCTGCATCATTGCTGAATGAAGTTATGTGTTTGTGTTAAATGGTTGTGAAACAAAGAGATTTATACGAAATAAATGAGGCTCTGTAGAGATTTACTGTTTAACATTACTCATGAGTACGGAAGAGACTCTGTTGAATCTCGATTTCGACAAACCGAACACATTAATTTCGCCGCCCGATGACGGTGTGGTATCTTTGTCGAGTAGTTCAGAGGAGATTTGTTTAGTGCCAGAGGTCGGGTTCGAGGGCAACGTGGATTCGCCAGGGGTGAACAGAGAGTCGCAGCCGCTGCTGGGCGGCCGCGGCGACTTTGAAGTATCATATAATCATTTCCCAGGTGAGGCAATACACGAGCTCAGTTACGACGCACTGACTCATGTTACTTTATAATTAACTTCATATGGCTTATTTACTGGCAAAGAAACACTCGTTATACATGGTATCACTAGTTCCTGTCTGAAAAAACACTTGTGAGACTTCTTCTGATGTGTTTTATGGCTTCAGCAACGTTTGTAAAGGCTTAGCAAAAAACATCTGTTCCCAAATGCGTTTGTTTACCTTGACGTTATAATAGTTCACCATATATCATACGTGATTAGAAACTTGTAGTGCTAATGTTACTACTAAATTGCATGTTACTGAGTATTATTGATTGTACTAACTTCAGTCCATTGTTTATTCAAAAAAAGTATACACATACATAGTGTATGAACATAGCTACAGATGTATAAGGCTATTTTCAGTGAAGTGTAACGGCTGTAACTGTAGTTTCAGTGCCAATGTTTTGTTATGTTTGAAAAAATGGAAGGACCTTTTGAGTGCAGTGAGTATTATATTCGGTTTCCCCAGACAATTCACCAAAAGATATTGCAAAAAGTTATATTGAAAAAGGTTTCAGTAACACTTATTCCTTTAACACCATATGGCAGCTAAACCAAGAGTGTTTTAATAATTTTTATCGTTTTCTCACAATTTTATGCTTTGACAATTAAAATGGAATGTATTGTTGAGAATTCAAGTTTGGAACACTTTTAGTGTGCATTTTATATGTTTATAGACATTAACTTTTTTATTCTTGCTGTTGTGGCAATTTTTTTAGTGTTGAAATGTTTTTTGTTGTTGTATACTTTTAAAAGCACTTTATAAGATTATGTTTCATGATAAACAATCATTGAAGATATGATCTTCTTTGTGAGTTTAGGTAACAACAAAATAATGCACTTTGCATTAATATTCACCATTCATTTGTTTTAAATGAAAACCAAGCACAATAACAAGAGAAAGGTGCCATACAATGTTGCCTAATGAAACTCAATGCTATGGCAAGATTGAAGAAGAATAAATGTAATTAAAAAATTGTATTTATTCTGTCTATAGTTTCAGTCCAGTTGAGATGTAATAATACTATAATAATAATATATTTTCCTGTTCCTGGGCTTATTATTGATGCTGAAAATAGTCTTGTGTATTGTATTTAGAAATATTATGTCCCTACATATAGGTAACAAAACAGGTTAAAATGCTAATGTATTACACAACATTTAACTCATACCACATTTTTGTGTCAGTAATGATATACTTAAGACCTGTTCAGATATAATTGATTTTGTTTTAATTTTTCATCTATCTTAATATATATAAATCTCGTGTCTCAATGTTTGTCCTCAATGGACTCCGAAACTACTGCACCAATTTTAATCAAATTTGCACACTTTGTGCAGTTTGATTCAACTTGATAGATAGGATAGTTTACATCACAAATATGTATAAAAAAATTGAGACTTATTTTTTAGAAGAAAAAAGTGAGTAGGTATGAAAAAGATTGAGAAATGGACTTATTCAGGCTTAATTAAATTGAATAAAACTTTCTTTTAACAGTGAAAGCATAACTATATAATTCTAAGCATTTATATATTAGCTATATTTACATTATAATATAAGAATTACAAAAAATTACTTATAATGTTTTATAGGCGAAAGTTTTTGAGTGTGTATGTTTGTCCCCTCTTCGCTATAAAAGGGCTGAACAATTTAAAAAAAAATTGGTATGAAGGTAGTTTTACCCTGGATTAATACACAGGCTATTTATCCCGAAAAATTAAATACCTGATAAACCGCGCGTAAGATCGCGGGGCGCGACTAGTTAAGCATAAAAGGAGTGGAGTGATATTTAACTCAAATGCTAATTTGTGTCTCATTACTATTCTGTAATGTAGAGGTACATACATGTTAGTTTTTTGCCCAATAGATTATCGTAGCAGGTAGATAACAGGCAGGTAGAATGCAAATCGTTACTGATTGTTGTGTTAGTTTGTTATCAGTCTGTGTTTATTGATTTTACGTCCCCGATACAAGTTCAAACAGTTCTTTCTGTAAGTAAATGTGGTAACAATCTATGAGTTTATTGGTAATATGTGGGCAAACAAATGAGTGGATGTATATGGGATGCTTTTATAATATATCGCATCGCGCGGCGACCTGCTGCCGCGACTCATTACTTCCATAATTTTAACATGATCCAAAGAAATGAATAACTTCTTTTTAGGTCAATTAAGAAAATGCTATTTTCCACTTTCTAAAATAAAGCTTAATTTGTAGCATTTATTATTGTTTTATTATTTTAAAAACAACATAAAATTACATACACATAAAATTAAATGCATGACTATATGCATGCTCTAATAATATATTTAAATAGAACAGTTCAAAAACCTACTCTTATCACAAAAAGGTAAAAAAAAAACATAATAAATGATTACACGGGGATTAAAAAGGCCCTAAATGGATTAATCTTTGCTCAATTGGGTAGGTATTATACTTGAAAAAATATCTGGTTTTTAGATAATAAAAAATCTTTGACACATATTATTTCTTAAATCGAAACAATTAATAATTATTAAAAAATAAGAAAGTAGCTTATTTTTTGCAATACCATGCCATTTGCAAGCCTTAAAAATAATAGCTAAGAAACAAATTTCAATCACATCAGCTTCCAAATAAAAAAACAGCATCGAAATGAGTCAATTCGTTCAGGAGCTACAATGTCCCAGACAGACGACACGTCAAACTTTTAATCCCTCTTTGCGGCGGGGTTTAAAACATAATTTGTGAAGATAGGACAAAAAACTATAGTATGTATAAAACTTTTCACTATAGACAGATATTTGTCTCATTTATCGCGCAATAAAGAATGACTGTTGTACCTACGCCCCTATATTTGCTTATAATTAAAATTAATTCATTCATAATGTCTTGTTTGTGTGCCTCGATACGTTTGCGAGAATGCGTCATCATTCTTCGTCATGAGAGATAAGTACTGTAGCTTCGATCAACGTGGGATATAACATCTCAGTCTTTATGAAAGTACATGTATGGATATAAAATCCCATTACATGCATATTTTGTTTATTGCTTTAAAGGTAGAATAATTATCTGCCTGTGACCATGATACCTGCAAAGGTGTTGAAACGTCGAGAATTAATTCAAAATAAACCGCGATAGAATCCGTTTTAAATTAGTTTTATTTCAGAACAATGATATTCACGTAAAGCTCGGAAAACAATATAATAATTATGTTATTTCATAATATATGTAATTATCATCTGTCTAGTCTTCTCCCAAGCTATGTTGGGGTAGGCTATCAGTCTTACCGTACTTTACATGGAGCGACTGCCTATCTGACCTTCACAACCCATTGCTGGGTAATACAGTATCCCATGGTAAAACTAGTTGTCAAAATAGTACCGACTTAACGACGGAAAGTGCGTTACTGCGTACTTGTATTTTCGCTAATAAGCATTTACGGTCGATGCCACTGGTGCATATGATTAATCACAGTTTTGGCTTGAGTTCAGTGCTCAAATTAGCCAGTAAACTCTTAAATTCAGATTCGATATTGAAACTATGCTAGGAATCGGTTTCAATAATATTCTTAATTAGTATAAAACCATAACAACTACGTCAATTGACATCACATATGTATAGATGGTATTAACGTCATTGTAGAAAAAACGTTACGATTATAGCCATATAATGTCGGGCAGAAAACCTTAATACTCACCTATAGATCTCCCACTGTTGGGCACCGGCCTCTTCTCATATTATAATGATTATAGGAACGAGCATTGATCACCAGTCACGCTTGCTCATTGTGGGTTGGTTTCAGATTCTAATTATTCGAATCCAATTTTCCTCACGAGGTATTCCTTCACCGATTGTCAAAAATAATTAAAAAAGTACATTAACTTTGAAAAAGTCTTATTGTTACTTGTTAAGGGTTTGAACCTGCAACCTGGTTACAAATCCGGTCGTTGAACCACTAAACCATGACACATATGCTATTTATTAAATTGTGATACAAATGTAATAATGTTGTCATTGCATCTTAGAGCTTGGTATTTTATAACAATCTAGATAGTCTCATAGGTATCCCCTTTATCGATAGGAGAAAACTTCCCTTTCTTCACAGAAGGGGGAAGGGGATAATATAATTATTTGTGTTTTTGTACCAACGTGACGCTGCTATAGGTAAATGGCGTCGTTTGTTAGCAAAAAGTAAGCATTCTGTATGTTTTTTTTTGTAATGTAGAGCTTGTTGTTGTAGCTGCGGTTTAAAGTTTATTTTATTTTTTAAATATAATTTTAAACAGTTGTTGTTACTCCTTGTACAAAGGTGAAAACAATGAAACAGCGTTTAAGTATTATTAACCTACAATCACTGTGTGTTGTCTCAAGTTTAATACATGGACTACTTAGATTCCAGTTTTAAACGCGAATAAATAGTTATTTAAACTTTTACCTGATCCAAAGAACAAAAAAGAAGTTTTTTTATGTTACTTTATTGATTTTCATCATTTTTGCGATTATAATAAAGCTTCTGACTCCCAAACTAGGCAAGCCTCTATATCAGCATTAATGAGTTCTGCACTAGAAATAAATAGGTAAATGACGGAGATTTTGATGAATATACATAAAAAAATACATACAGTCGAACATGAACCTCCAGCTTTTTGGAAGTCGGTTAATAAATAAACATACTTAGTAGGCTAATGCCCTTTCCCCGTTATTCATAATGGGCTTCTCTTATTACATAGATCATACTGCTTGAACGAACAGAGGCCGTATATGTTTAAAAACCATGATAATTTGTACAAAAGAGACTGATGGATCTATATTAGAGCTAGCTTATAATTATCTATAACAACAACTGAATAATAATTACGGAAATTGATTATTAATACTCTTTAGGGGTCCGTAACTCAAAATACTCCACCATTTATGAAATACTGCTTAAGCCAAGAAAGTTAGTATTCTCCAAATATTTTTTTCTAAACGAAATTGCAATTTTTTTTTTTAAAGATTACTAGCAAATTGGGTCGCACATTACTAGTAATCTCGTTAACCCCTCGTGCTAAGCTAAGATGCTACGAGCGGGTTCACGTCGGTAGTGTAATGGGTGGGATTCGAACCCGCAACCACATGATCGCAAATCCGATGCCTTAGCCATTAGACTACCGCCGCTTTCAAATTCTTCTCTGATGTCGAATTCTTGTGTATTAAATTTTAAGCCTAATATTTGCCTGGTATGTGTGTCTACCAGTATGTTAACGCCTTGTAAAATATAGTCGCTATTATATTAGAAAAAAGCTTGGTATATGCACGAAGAATACTTCAACTGTAATTACACGCAAGATAACAAATAATCTAATTACAAGAGTTGAAACGTTAATCTCATTACATTTAATACTTTACGAACCCAATTGACTAGACTTCACAATTATTTAGCTTATTTTGTTTGTAATTTGTTAGTATGACATACTTATTGCTATGAATTTATTTAGTAGGTTAATCACATATATATTTTTGTCAGAACTATTATTGATATCAGTTCTAAATTTATACCTACATTAGTAATTATGGCTAATCGGTTTGTAGCTTAAATCGTTACTGATCAAGAAGTTTGCATTGAGCATTGCACTCATCATTATCTGCCTAGCCTTTGGCTGCGGTTCCACTGAGGCGGAGCGGAACAGCCCCCCTAGCCAAGTCACATTTCTACAAGCGATAACCATGATAGAAATCACTTAAATGACATTAAATGTATGGAAATGACATTTGCTTTCGATAAGTCACGTGACTTAGACTTGTCACTTTCATACATCTAATGTCATTTAAGCGATTTCTATCATCGTTAACGCTTGTAGAAATGTGACTTGGCTAGGAGGGCAGAGCGGACACGAGCTGTGCTGCGATTCGCCAATGAATGGAGAATAGACGTAGATTTCAAGCCATGTGATTGGTGAATCGCGACACAGCTCTTGTCCACTCTGCTCCGCTCCGACACAGTGGAACCGCAGCGTTTTCCCAAGCTATCTTGGGTCGGCTTCCAGTCTTACCGGATTTAACTGAATGCCGAATTTTACATGGAGCGAATGCCTACCTGACCTCCACAACCCACTGCTAGTTACTATACTATTCCATGGTAAGACTGGTTGTCAGAATTGTAATTGGGTGTTGCTTTTATGCCAAAATATTACACATGTTCCGGTTTCGGAATATAAACTCAATCCCAAGTAAATGTTGTTTCATGCCTTGGAAATAGATATTTGAGGATGTTTCGCATTCTTGACTACAAAGGCCGACGAATCTCGGCTAGCCAGAAAAGAGTTACAAGACAGTTTGCGTAAGATGACATAAATGGTGGGTGAACGGTTTTAGGGTCGCCAAGATAGAGCCGCCGTAGAGCACGAATAATGGTTCTGCCCTTGGCAGTGCAGTTTTGGGATGATAGATATAATCTCTTCAAAGTATTGACATTAGTTAACGGTATGCATCAAAATCAGTACCATTATACACATCGATTTTGTAATCGATAACGTTTGGTATTATTCCAGGTCAAACGAGCTACAATTGATCGAATATGAGTCACTATGAATGTGGAATATTGTTTCAATATTACGTCTTCTGTGATTAATTTGCGGTGCCATTGTTATTTCAAACGCATATGAAGTAGTAGTTATAACATCGTCATAATACAAAATTGTAAATTAAATGTCTTTGTGGTTAAATATGGCTACATAAGGAATCCGTTGTTTGATATTGTCGTTCGAATAATAAGCTCTGATTAATCGAACGAACTATATTAAAAGATTTTCGATCGATATAATTAAGCATGATGCATATATTTCGATAGTTAGGAAAATTTTAAATGTCTAATTGTCACAATACAATGAATTGTTACATTTTTTCCGTGAAAAACAAGATATGCAGAATTTTCACATAACAATACAAAGATAAGATGTACATATTATTATTGGTCTTTATTTAAATTACCCATTATCGAATTATCTATAACCTACTTACCGATTTTTTAGGCGGGCTTAACAAAACCCAACAAATAAATAATATTAAGCACTATTTTGAATTTTCGTTTGTCAATTTTAAGGCATACCTAATTACACACATCAAAAGTGTCTAGGGATCAACATATATTTTTGCAATAACTTTTCTCCTGATTGATATTAATTAAAATTTTCTTTAAGGATTCATCGAATAAAGTGTTTTCGTTTGTCACAGTAACGATAAACCAAGTCACCTTTGCATTAATAAAGAAATTTGCCATTTTCCTAATAAAGGGATTTTTGACATTTGAACCACTAACACAAAAGTTCGAAAAAAAGACTGAAATAACAGTTTTCTTTAAAATTTTATTGGGTAACTTAAACAATTAATAATCCGTGTTTCTACCGCGAACACTAACAACACAAGAACATCGGTTTGGCATACTCAAAATGAGTTCATCCAAATCACGCTGTGGAATGGCCGCCCATGTTCGTTGCAACAACAAAAAAAGGTCTTCTTGCGACTGGATACCCTCCATATTCGGCAGAGCTCTTCTCTGTAGCATATCCCATGCATGCTCAATCGGGTTCAAGTCTGGCGACTGAGCAGGCCAGGGCAGGACATTGATGTTAGCTGCGGCGAGAGTCTGTCTTACAACTCTTGCGGTGTGCGGTCGTGCATTATCATGCATTAACTGAAATAAGGGACCGATTTGCACTTGTAGAGGAACGATGACGTCTGATACAATCGTCTCAGCATAAATTTGAGCGTTGAGGTTGCTTCTGATCCAAATCAACTCAGTTCTTCCGCCGATCCAAATACCCGCCCATACCATGATGGTTCCACCACTATAAGGATGGACTTCCTGGCAGGATTTTAATCGCTGTTGGCGTCCAGGGGTTCTCCAGTGTCGTATACGTCTTGTATCCGGTCTCATACCAAAACGAGACTCATCAGAAAAGCACACGAAACGCCATTGTTCTTCTGCCCAATTTCTGTGTTCAAGAGCCCATTGATATCGAATCCTACGATTGTGCATTGCTATAGGTGGTACCCGTAGCGGTCTTCGGGAATGAAGGTTCACTTCATGCAAGCGGTTTCTGACTGTTTGGTCGCTAATTAAGTTCCCTGAAGAGTGATGAAGCCTCACGGCTAACATCATGGCGGTTATTGTTGGAGCTCTTCGAGTTAAGATTTGAATGTATCGGTCTTGTCTCCGTGTGGTGCAGCGATACCGTCCTCCATGGCGCTCAGCCACGGTACCAGTGCTTCGGTAACGTGTCGAAAGTCGACTGATAACACTCTGACTTGTATTCAGAGCTAAAGCCACAGTACGTTGCCGGGAACCAGCTTCTATCATTCCCACGGCTCTGAGCATTTCTTCCCTGCTTAAATGACGTCGCCGCTCCATAATAACGTTGGTTTTAATCAGTAGTAGGGAAACAGTAGCACTAATAATGTCTTCAATGCGTTGTATGTTTTTATAGGGAAAATATTGACAGCTGATTTTCATCTTTTACTCGAATTTGATTCACAGTTCCTGATTCGAATTATGAAATGCACCAAAAAGGATCCATATAAATTTATAAAATCATAAATTTATTACAAAGCCACATCTCAATCTCAAGAAATCCGCATAAAAATGCTTGATCCCTAGACACTTTTGATGTGTGTATATGTTAAAGATAATTTTAATTGTCAATTTTCATACTGTTAGATAAGGGTAAGATCACTACATCAAATAGGCCTGTACGAAAATCGACTTAATCTCTTTGAAATAAAGGCTATAGTTACCACTAATATTACAATAACTGTAAAACAGGGTCTACGTTAGGTAGAATTTGGACAAACATTCTTTCCTCCGTCTGTGTTGGGTGCTGTTAATGTGAATCATTGATGATTACCTTATCGAATCCTTGATAACTAATTTTTACTCATAAGTATATAGTGTATAACAGAAGATAAGTTACAAATAGTTTTTATTTTATTAAGGTGATATTTATTAACGTTTTGTTATTAAATTACAGTAATTGTTGGTTAATATTCTGAATAGAATCCACTTTTATGTTTCAGCGACTGCAAATTTTTAAACTAAGGTTTTATTCTTGAAACCAGGGAATAGGGGATTTCAAGAATACATAACACAACATTTTGCTCGAGGTTCTTCTGCCTTGAGCCGCTTTCCAAGTTTCCACCAATTCGGTGAATAGCGATTGATGTCATCTCGCCAGCCTCTTTGATCTACCTCGATTTTGAGTTCCGGCTCTAGGTGCCTTGGGCAAATTGGGGAGACGTTAGGTTATTAAAAAAGCACAACCCTTATAAAATTAGTAATAATAATGATTGAAAAGAAAATTGCTTCAAAGATTATTAAAGTGGGTTTCTAATATCATTTTTGTGCCAATATACATAGTTTGACAAACAGGAAAATAAAGAACTTCTGAAAAAAACAAACAAAACACTGTCTATATCAGATGCCAATAATAAAGAGAAATATTTTTGAATGTACTGAATCTTAACGTTCTTCCCTTGTGTGCAGATGACCCGCAGTTCAGCGAGCTGGTGTGGCAGGCGGAGGTGGCCATCGACAATGGCATCTACCCGGAGAGGATCTACCAGGGCTCAAGCGGGTCCTACTTCGTCAAGAATCCGGGAAATGTAAGCTAAGCTATAGCTAGTTGGTTTTAATATACAACATGTAACAAAACCCCTGTCAGATCCAATAAAGGCTTATTCGTGGTACAGTTCATGAACTGTCTCGCATAATGCGGCTTCTTTGACACAAAGCTGCAGGTAGTAAGTACGTGAACTTTGAGGAGCGGTCAGTGTTGCTGTTGCCTTGGATCAGTTTTTATTTTGATTTAATTATTTTCAATTGGGAAAAAAAATATCCAATGCATTTAATGGCTACGTATATGTGTTCGCAGTACGATACCGAATAATACTCTCAAAGATCGGACAGGGTTGTTACATTTTGTATATCCTAACCTAATTTTGTCGAATCTCATAAAAAAAAATTCGTTGCGTATATTGTGTAAAAGTTTTATATCTATAAGGTATCCTATTCCTCACCATAAGGCCTTTAATTTGAATGAGCAAACTTAGTAGTAGAAATAAAAACATTTTGAATTGATTTGATACGATTCCTAAATCCAGATCTCATAATTTTTTGTTATTTGTCTTTCATCAGTAAATATTATATAGGTCATTGCATTGAAGAAACAGCATTTATGATTACTTTCTCTCGCCTTTCATAAACTGTTTATGAAAATGACTGTCTTCCCAACCATACCCAATACCCCTTGATTTCAACGCAACCTTTCCCTGACATACAAAATCCCTAATATGACATTGAAAACAATTTTACTCTTGCCAGATTTTTAACCTTGTGACAAAAATTCTCTTAGACCTTTATCAATGTCAATTCACAGTGCGTTTTCCTGTATGTCTGTATATTCAATGGCAGAATATATTTGTCCATTGACCTCATGATTTATTAGTAAATCGGGTTGTTATGTATGTTACCGCAAAAGTGCAATATTCTGTACTAGTTTAAACCTGAGAATCTTGTCTTCGATGCGGTTTGCTGCAGACTCGATTTGTCTCACGTGTCTTATTGCTTTTGTTTTGTAACTGCCGCAAGACGCCATTCCATGTAAGTCTTATTCAAAAATCTTATAACAAAGGACTTGGCAAAATTTTATATGTATCCACTATCCGGAAAACGTTTTTTGTTTGCTTTATCATGAGTTCATATAATAGATAAACTTTTTGCACTTGGGTCAGGAATTCATTTAATTTTAGGTAGATACGAGTACATTTGTAATCAGTCAATTCCGTACAATCATATACATCCTTGCATCTCGCACTGAAAGTAATATTATGTCATAGCGTTTATTAGTTCAACGACATCAATGTCGTTTAACACGTTAAACTCGTTTCAGTCTAGGCCGAACAACGTAATTTGACTATATATGGCATTTCTTCTGTACTGTGACGATAAAACAAAAGAAAGCAGAATGTAGGTCAAACCTTGCTTGAGTAATGAATTCAAGTTAGCATTATTTTGTTTTTACGTCCATATCCTTTGAGTGACTATCTTAGGGTGGATTTTACCAAACTTATTTCCTGTAAGGCAATCATTTGAATAACTATTGAATTTTTAACATAATTGAAAACTTAAACTGGGAGACGTCAAATTTATTCCTCAAACATGTTACTAAAAGTTATCTGGCTTTGGTTAAATAAGCCGTTATTCACTCAAAAAAGTTGTTATACGTCGCTCATTGCAGAAGTGCCTGAAAACTTATTTTTGAGTTTTGAGGCAGAGCATTGTGAGCGTACATTATATCAGCTGTCTAATCGCGGGGAAGAGCGAGCCACAAGCTTAGCTCCCTCTTTTGGTGAGACAGGTACATTAAAATTCAGTGTTTTTTCGGTATTGTAACATAAATATGTGACAAAGAGATCTTTAGCCTCAAAAGATTATTGTCCAGCCTTAAGTTTAACAACAGTCAAACTACAGTATAATTTCCTTTATTTTCTACATGAAGAAATTTGTAAACAGGTTCGTATGGCGGGATTTATCTATCAATCCTGGGAGAAAAAACAACTTTTGATACCTTTACCTATACAATTTCAATCAAAATTATTCATCTTAAACCATTACAAGAAAAATACTCCTATTTTCATATTAAATTTACGTAACAAACTTTTATAAAACTAAACTTACTTATAAAGATTAACTCTTGATTATTGCGTTAGTCGACGCTTTGATTTTAAAATAGCCTTTGATTGCGTTAATTGTGACGTAGTTTCTAAGAAATTCGGTTATATCTGGTTCTCATCTAAATTGCTTAACATTCTTTACAAGTTACGTTCGTGATTGCTTATAATACGCTTTAACGGTAGCTATTGTTTATTCAACCTACCCGAACTTAGTGGCGTCACTCAAGGGTGTATATTAGGACCTTTTATTTATAAATACAAATAAGGCTTTATTACGTGATGGTACCGATTTAACTCAATTTCTACAAAGACTAAAGTTGGTCGTTTCTTGTAAAGGACAACCTTTTAATTTACGAGGCGTTAATAATTCTAACAATAATTTCTAATGCGTTCATGTCAACTGATGTCAACATATATTGTGTAACTACATAAATGGACTTGACTGAAAATTCGATTCATAGAGCTAGACTAGCAGCCGTTACATAAATGTGACAGTCCTGGCCTTATATCTGCGTAAAGATGTCTGTTATTAAATACAGAATCAAATAAGGTATTGCACTACTTTGCCATTGACGAATTGTGGGTGGGAACTGTGACACATCTGCTGTGCCTAACGAGATAACATAATTAATTTCTTGTATAAAGGAAAACATAAACAGCTTTTAGTCTTGTCTTTCGAAAAGTCCTTGAATTTCAACCTGCCGCAATAATTGTACAGGATTATCTTGACTGACTTGTGACGATTTTATTTCGTTACTTGTATACATGTTTAAGGAATCTTTTAATATCTCCTACAAAACTCAGTGTAATTCCTAAATCTATGTATTTTTTTTGCAGAAAATAATAGGCGTATTTAAGCCTAAAGACGAAGAGCCATATGGCAGGCTAAACCCAAAGTGGACGAAATGGATGCACAAGTTGTGTTGTCCATGCTGCTTTGGGAGGTCATGCCTCATCCCCAACCAGGGGTACTTGAGCGAGGCGGGCGCCAGTCTCGTCGACTCCAAGATAGGACTGAGGATTGTTCCGAAGACTAGAGTAAGTTTTTAGAATATTAGCCTTATAGTTAAGGATGTACAAACTGTCTGATCCGTGCTGCTTCGGACGGTCAGACTGGACAAGCTACAATTATATAACGTTATACGTTATCGCAATTTTTATTGATTTTTTAAAAGTCCAGTGGGGCTTATTTCTTTAAAATTTGCGCGAAATCCGTGTTGTTTTTTTTTAATACTAGGCAGGAGATTATGACGTTTGGAGAAGTTATAAATGGATATTGGAGTCAAAGTACCTCAATAAAATGGTATCAATCATCTTATCATAAAATAATGTCCAAAGGTCAACGGCGCAAAAATAGCTTCTATGAACATTTATTTTAATAAGTGACAGCTATAAAGAAGTCTTATTTTTCATATTTTGTACGAAGTTACAGAATTTTGTTATCTTCCTCTCTTATTCTGCTCGTTGATTACAATCTTAACCTTCATACAGCCTTCTCGTTTATTTTCACTCAATACAAACTTACGTCTTACGAGTAAACATTTATAACTGCAATGTATTTATAATCATTAACTGACGTATAATTTAATTAATTATATTATCTGTACTGTTTAAGTGTTCATAATTCTTTGTGACGTCATTAACATCCGTTCAGTATTCTTTAAATTGTTAATTAATTCAATTTGGGAATTGGGGAAAAACAATTGCAAGCTAAAAATTTAAATAAGTGGCCTGAATAATATATCTTCAATGAATAGAAAGGTAGACACGAATGAGAATAAGTTCAGAGTAAAACCTCAAAATAAATGAAAAAGATAACACACACAGCCACACTAATATTAGAAAGTTAACTCACACCCTGGATTGACAGATGGCATACTTTTTTCCCGAAAAAATCACGTTATATTATCAACTGAAGGTAACACCGCTGAACACAAATAATAAATTCTTTTCTCAGTAAAATTATTATTGCCAAAATCATTTTTAAATGTTGTTTTCCTAAATGTTTGCAAGTCGTGTCTTAGAATAACTTCGAAAGTATACATGACATTGACGAAACAACGCGTTGAAGCCACAACAAGCCTTGTGCTAATAAATCCAAACGATAAACCTCCGAGCCACTGACTTGTTGCTTTAATTATTATATCTTAGACAGACTGATATATGAGATTATAGGTCATATTTGTAGATAAAAATCACGTGGATTTTACACTTGTAATTTTTTCTTAATATAAGTATAATCGTCACCACATTACTTGCTTCGTATTTCGAAATTGGACTTTACCTCGTGGAATTAAAGGCGATGTTTGAAGTTTGAACTCTGAAGAGTACAACTTGTGTGGTTGATTGTATATTATCATAAATATGTATTCATTAATTCAGTGCGCGCGCCCTGACCTCGCTAACGAACAAGTTTAATGATTATAACTTGTAATATTCACGATTATGTATTTTGTTCTAGACCTTGATTAAACTTTATATTAATAATCACAGTTTAGCAATACCGAAAATAGAATTCTTATGTATAGAACTAGCTGTGCCCTGTAGTTTTACTCGCCTTGCGTTTCTCCTGAGGCAAGAAAAATATTATTATTAATAGTAGTTTCAGAGTTTTGCGCGTCCAAATAAAGAAACTCTTCAGTTTTATTATACCTACTATTGTTCCAATGCAGAGTCGAATTATCCTTAAGGCAAAAGAAAATAAAGCTTCCTTATAATGTGTGTGTCAAATTTCATCCAAATCTGTTCAACCGTTCTGGTGAGATTGACATAATAAACATTCAACCATCCAAACCTTCGCATGTATATTAGTATGGATAGCCGCTAGGGGGCGCTGACGAGGTGCTTGCGTAGGGTGCTCTCGACATTTGATCCGCCTCTGATCGATTGGTTTTTTGCTAGACTACAACGAGTCCTACCAAGGCTCTTTACAAAAAAATACCCAATTATCATTTTATAATAATATCAACAAATAATCCGTAGCATTCAAATGGTGAAAAAATCCAGTAATGTTTGAGTTTATTTGTTACAAACATGCGAATCTTTCCTCCGTATAAAATAAATGTAGGTAAAGAAGTATACCATGTTGTTAAAATCTTATTAGCACGCTAATTATTCAAAGGAACATTCTTTCAGTTTTAACCTCCGACGTAAAAATATTTTTTCTGTAAGTTTGATGATGCGTCTATCTGTGATATCATAGCCCCTAAACGAATTAAAAGATTTTGATACTGGTTAAAAGCGGATGTAATCTAAGATGTCACCTTTTAACAAAAAAAAACTGCTAAACCGTTTAAAATAAATAAGCTTTTCTGAAATTAAGCAAAAATTCGGTCAAGGATTTATTAATATCAAATATTAATATAAGTGTCCTAAGATTATTTTCCTTTTCCTTTTTCCCGTACTAATGTTTTTATCCCCTTCCAGGTGGTAAAGCTGGTATCGGAGACTTTTAATTACTTGCGGATAGACCGCGAGCGCTCGCGACTCAAGCGCGCCATCACCGAGCAGTTCCCCAACCTCCGGTTCAACAGGATGGGCTTGCCTCCCAAGGTAAATCTACTTTTGTATATAATTTCATTTATTTAATATCGAAAATCGAAGCATCGGTATCCCAATGGCTAGGGCGTTGGACTTGCGATCATGTGGTTCGAATCCCACCCATTACACTACCGACGAAACACATCTACAGAAAAAACTTATTCGTATTCTTACAAATATAGATCAAACCGATAGTTGCAAACCCTTCTTTATAAAACATAATATACTCACTTTACCATGTATATACATATTAGAAATAAACAAATTTGTAAGAAATTATAGTTCATTTTTTACAAGTCGCAGTGAAAAACATGCAAATAGGTCCCTTAGGTATAAAAACCGACTAATGCTGCCTTCTTCTAATATGACCCTTCATTCTAATAGCCCATATGTAATGTGTATAAAAATATATAACAGACTCCCAGAACACTTAAAAAATGAAAATAACAATACAAAATTTGTAAAAAAATTAAAAGAAATACTATTAACAAAAGCCTACTACAGCTTAAAAGAATATTTGGATGATGATAAACTAAAATGAAAAAATATTAGAAAATTACATTGAAATACAACATATTAATATAAACTTATATATAAAGAAATAAATACAACTATATATTACATACTTTAGGTACTTGGTAGCTACTAATTACTACTGAAATACTTTTACAAAATATATTGTGAATTTTAATGATATTAGGTATATAACTATAGAAACCTATTGAATAATAATTAAAAATTGAAGCTAGATTAGATATAGGTACTTAATTAATATCTTGTTATAATAATAATAATAAATAATATATTTTACAATTAAAATATTATTATATAATTTTAAGATGGATTATTTTGTATAAAAAAAGGATAATGATTATATTAACATAAAAACATATTAATAATTTAGAACTAAGTTTTGTTTATATAAAGATTATAATATAAGTCCCTAGCTACATTTAAGTCTTATGTCTTTGTTTTGCCGTGCCCTACAGGGTCCATAATGTACTTTTAATACTGATAACACCTTTGTAAAAACTTATGGAGTGCAATAAAGAATTGAATTGAATTGACGTGAACCCACTCGTAACATAAGCATCTTAGCTTAGCACGAGGAGTTAACAAAATTACTTGTAATGTGCGACCCGCATTGCTAGTAATCTTTATAAAAAAAACCTTTACAGGTATTATAACAGGTTATCACCCAATGCGAAAGCGAGGCCTAATACAAATATTATAAGTAGTAGTATGTCTTTATATATATGATATTATACTATACTAGCGACCCGCCCCGGCTTCGCACGGGTTGACATTTATTTCTTCATAGATGTGCAATCCCCTCCCCTGCGGTTTCGCCGTGCGAGTCGTGCGACACATATCGGCCGGCGGCCATCATTGATTTTAATACCAATTACAATTTTAAATTCGTAATATCTTTTGAATGAATTGTCCGATTGGAATAAAATAAAAAGTAATTTATAGCTATTGAAACAATCTTGCTCAATAAATAGTTTATTTGGATAAGGATTAGTATTTAACGATAATATGATCTATAAACATAGGCTAATAATTTTAATTACTTTTATTCTATGGAAAAGTGGTTATAATGGCTAAAATATAAATGTTTGGTTTATACTATCGCGGACTTTTTTGTAGGCATTATTGAGTTCTACAACTTTTCTATAGAAGTCAACCATACATCTCTAACCATTTAGGCAGCGTTCGCGAGAATCGTTAACGTACGGCAGTTTTTTCGTCGACTTACTCCACAATTTTCACTACCACGAAAAATCCTATCTATTTTCCGGGATAAAATATAGCCTATACGGATTCGGAAGAATCCCTCTAACTAATGGTAAAAGAAATTTTGAAATCGGTCCAGTAGTTTTTGAGCCTATTCAATACAAACATACAAAAATACAAAGGTTTCCTCTTTATAATATTAGTATAGACTAGCTTATTAATGTTACGGATAGTTTGACTAACAGTTATAAATGATAACGAAGGAAGCAATGTAGATCGCACATTACTAATATACTAGTTAAGCCCTCGTGTTAAGGAAAATGCTTGTGTTACAAGTGGGTTTTAAGTCGTTAGTGCAAAGGGTGGGTTTCGAACCGGTGCGACGCCGCTTCAATATTGTTCTGCTGTCAATAATGATTAATATATCTTAAATGTAATGATGATGTTGTGTCGTCCGTAGGCGGGTTCATTCCAGTTGTTCGTGGAGGGCTACAAGGACGCGGACTACTGGCTGCGGCGCTTCGAGCAAGACCCGCCGCCGCCACACGTCATGAAGAAGTCAGTACTACTCAATTTGCTTATCGATATTATAATATTTTACATAATAATATACTGATTATTAATAATAATTATTATAATCTTTCATTCAAAAGTTAGTACAATACATATACACATGTTACAGTTCAGTAGACTTAGGCACAAAATTTTATACAGTATAGCTCTGGCCCCCAAGGATTCCCTGTGTCGTGGGGTCCAGAACCTTCCGTCTATTTAAATGTTGGAAAACCGAATTTCCCGAATAGTAGTAGTAATAATATAATAATCTGTCGAATATAGAAATGTATAAAAATTCAACTTAAAATTATTTGAACAAAATGAATAGGGTATTGGGCATGTAACCAAAACCCCATTGAGATGGTTTGAATCAACTGAAGGCCAATGATGGAATTGCCCCAATTTTTCGATAATTATAAAATAATCTATTTATATAGTTTCATTAAACCTTACAAGAGATCCATCTGTCCATCTATCCGTCAGATCTGACAATTTCCGTCATTCAAATCAAAATTAGATCATATAGCTAAAGTAATAAAAGTTATTTTCGTGTAAAAACTATGAATACAGGTTTCCATGATTCAAAATACATTAATATCGTTCTGTTTACAGATTTCAGTTACAATTCGAGCGTCTCGTAGTGTTAGACTATATAATCCGCAACACGGACCGCGGCAACGACAACTGGCTGATCAAGTACGACGCGCCTGCTCAGCAGCAGCCACCGCACGCAGATATCGACCTTAGGGACCCCTCCGTGAGTTCAAATTGCCTTGTACATTTTACTTGTTAAGACTTTTTGACTTGAAAGATTAGTACGAGGTGTTGTCATAAGAATCGCTGCATGTTGATATCGACCTTAGGGACTCCTCCGTGAGTTCATATGAACTTGTAATTTTAGGTAAGACTTTTCGAGAAACGATTATTCGAAGAAAGTTTAGTACGATTCCCTGTCATAACAGTAGCTGCAAGTCGGTATCGACCTTAAGGACCCCTCCGAAAATTCACATTGCCTTGTATCCTCACTACCTGGTATAAAGCAAAGTCGCTTCCCGCTGTCCGTCCCTATGTATGGCTTAGATCTACAAAACTACGCAACGGATAAATGCGTTTTTTTAATAGAATGATTCAAGTTTATTTGTGCAATACACGTGCAAAGCCGTAGCGGATCCGCTAGTGTATTTATATTGACTATAGTACATAGTTTAGTCTTCAAAAATAGGTTTCCTTAATAAAAAAAAAATAAAAACATATCAGTATTTTCCGTTATCAGAGAGGTCATTCAAAATAAATATTAATGATTTGTCATCCATACATATTTTTCTACCACATCAGTTAACTCAGGGCGTCACATCACAATTTCAGGGCGAAATATATGATTTCGTGACATTGAGATTCTGTGGAACTAAGAGAATATAAAATCTTGTTTGTCGGTCATCAGCGCGTTCAGGTTATCATTGGTTGAAAGTTGTAGTAGTTAATACAATGTGTCGCGTACCGTTCCAGGAGTGGCGTGGCGCGGAGGTGCGCATCGCGGCCATCGACAACGGCCTCGCCTTCCCCTTCAAGCACCCCGACTCCTGGCGCGCGTATCCCTACCACTGGGCCTGGCTGCCGCACGCCAAGCTGCCCTTCAGCCAGGACACCAAGTAAGCACGACACGGTACTACGCTGCCCCCATGCTGACGTAGGAATACCATGTTGCAGCGAAGACACAACGTCAACGCATCAAGATTACCTTATAAAAAAACTATATACAGTGTTACCGATAGGGTACCTCTATCCTCTATGAATCCAAAAGGGGCGCAGAATGCATCTGGTATAAGGTCGATTTACAAAATTTCAGCTTAAAGTGAGTTCCAGCCAAGCCAAGTGAAATTTCTACAATCGTTAACGATGATAGAAATCGCTTAAATAACATTGCATGTATGAAAATGACATTTGTTTTTGATAAGTCACGTGACTCAGACTTGTCACTTCCATACATTTGAGCGATTCGATCAGCGTATGGAGGGTAGAAGTAAGGAGGGCAATCTGCGTACATGAAAATTGTCCGTCAAAATGTATTAAATTAGGATGGCGCCACATTTGCATCAGGGTAAATTTTAAAGGAAGCTAATAAAGTCAATCAACGTACTATTCACAGTTTACGAAATAAAACCAGCTACAAGTTTTCTCATCAAAATTCTTCAAGGTTATATTTACTACATTATTTTGAACTACGCAAGTAGTTGAAATTTCAATAAGTAACTACTTTGGTCGATAATAATATTAAATTGTTTAACTCGACATACTTCACTTCGTTTATAAATTGCTACATTCATACCATACCCTTTGGACACACCAGCGCCATTCTGGAGGATTTTGGAACTGTTATTTAGCGCATACAACTGGACACTTTTTCAACTTTTCTCCCATATAAGATTGCCCTCCTTACTTCTACCCTCCATAGATCAGCGTTAAGGCTTGTAGAAATGTCACTTGGCTTAGGCGGCAGATGTACTCTACACTCCTTTCAGATTCATTAAGCTTTTTTGAAGATTTACGCAATAAAGAGTTCCTCAAGGCAATGTCCTATATAACCCTTTTTGGTGTAAAGTAACTAAAACGTTTCTTTTTTTACAGGGAACTAGTGCTTCCATTGCTATCAGACATGAACTTCGTGCAAGAGTTATGTGATGAATTACACATATTATTCAAAGTAAGTTGATTATTATTCGCAACTAAATAACTGATTTATTCCAGACACCAATTCATATCGAAGTACCTATTTAAAAAATATTAACTAAAATATAATATCGAGCCTTCCATCTCTCTTAAATCATGTAAAGCTGTTGATTCTGCTCGTGCTCAGAAGTATGTCCCACACAGATGGCTTATCTCTATTCAGCCGTCATGACCGATATTCGGCCAAGAATTTTTGACTACTATCTTTTACACATGTTTTTATGAATGTTGCAGCAAGACAAAGGCTTCGACAAGGGCCTGTTCGAGCGGCAGATGTCGGTGATGCGCGGCCAAGTGCTGAACCTCACGCAGGCTCTCAAGGACAACAAGAGTCCCGTACAGCTCGTGCAGATGCCCGCCGTCATCGTCGAGAGGTAAGAGGGACAACTGCCTCTTCTATATTGTCAATGGCACCAAAAATATCATTAGTTGTAGCTAGGGGGCATCGGATTTGCGTTCATAATGTTGCTGGTTCGATCCCATTGCATACCGATGTGAACCCACTCGTAACAAAAGCATGTAGCTTAGCACGAGGAGTTCCCAAGTATGCTAGTAATGTATACATTGCTAGTAAAATGGGGTGAATTAATAGAGAATTGTGGTTTTTTACATCTTGAAAATTAAAGGTATTGATTACGTTTACCCTCAACTGTGTAATTGTATATACTAAAATAAGAGAAAGCTGTTTTATGTAAAATTATTCGCATGCGACACAATAAAGGATTGGAATCGTTATCCAAATTTGTCTCTATTTCATGTCACGGATAGCCGAGTGGTATAGGTTACCATGCTAATTACCACTGTGCGCGACGTGCTGCGGGTTCGATCCCCGCATGGGCCAAGTATTTGTGTGATCCACAAATGCTTGTTCCAAGTCTGGGTGTTCTTTGTGCATGTGATTTGAATGTTTGTGAAAACCCCGCGACACAAGGATTAAATTCCTTAGTGCGGGTGTCGTTTTTAAAAAACAAAAAAAAAACATATTAACTTAATAAACGGTATTTGCAGGTCCAAGAGCGGGTCGACGTCGTCGCGTTTCTTCGACTCGTTCCAGCAGCGGTTCCAACATAAGTCGCCCTTCTTCTCCTGGTGGTGAAGTACCACGTTCACCACTAGATAGGTACGACGTACTAACTAATATGTATCACATATAATACATATACAGAATTATTTTTTATGGAGTGCGTATATTCAACGAGGTAATCAGGTGTTTAAAACTGAATCACTTTCCCCAAAGAACCTGGGTCGAAATCTTAAAATTGAAAATGAAATTTTCATACAAAGTGACAGGTCACGTGACTTATGTTTGTATGAAAAGTTGATTTTCAATTTTAAGATTTTGACCGTTTCTTGGGAAAAGTAATGATCATGTTAGACAATAAATAAGTAATGACTAAGTAATGATAGCCGAGAGGTATAGTTCCCAAACGCCACGCAATTACCAAAGTGTGGGATGTGGAACAAACATTAATGAGATCCACAAATGGCTGTTTGAAGTCTTGTCTTTGAGTAAATGATTCGAGTTTTTGTAAAATCCCGAGACAAAATTCAAGTCCTTTTTTTCCCCCAATTTTTTCATCCTTTTTGCAACGGCAAATTTTGCATCCTTTGTCTATTAGAAAAGCACATGTACAATATTTCAGTAAGTATGTACGGTAAAAATAGTGACAGAGTCATTATTAAAGTTTGTGGAATGATACAGTAAACTTCAATAACATAAATTGTTCACAGATATATCGAAAATGGTGATAAGTTCCACGCTGAGCTGATAACGTGTAGATGTAAACACAGTGTATGTATATGTATGTATAATGTAGATTAGTACTATTATGTAAACTAGCGGATATGCTCGAGGTAGATCAAATATATGCGCAACGTATGCCCTAGTTACCCTTACACATAATATTTATGTAACAAAGCTCCTGAAAGACTCCGGTTTCTCTAAGGCTGGTCAATTTAATCTATACTAGCTGTTTTCCGCAGCTCCGCCCGTGTTATTGTTGTTTGTACGTTTAAATATAATACAGCCAATGTCACCCGGGGTATAGTGTAACCCTTATGTGGGTAAAAGGAATACTTTTTTAAATGTTGCAGGAATATTTTAATTACATAATTATGTATATTTGTTTCAAATTAATAGATATGTATTTACTTAATTCGTTTGAATGTTCAAATGAAAAATGTCACGGAAACTGAAATGATACAGTTGGGGTATTGTATATCTATAATTACATTATTTATATTTTTAATTATATGTTCTTAATAGGAATATCGTAACTTTACTTTCACAATCTTTTATATATAGTTTTCTTTTTAATTTCCATGCTATCTAACCTTGCTAAGGCATACGTCGCGCAGTCGGTAATTATTTTATCAACGACGTTGCCTACAATCCTTGGCTAATTATGTTTATTTTTGTATAATTTTATTTGTGATTATGCTTCGTTAGGTAAATTGAGAGCTGAGCTCTTAGACTTAGCTTCTGATTAATTTGTATAGAGTTGTTATGTGATCGCGCTAGGTGGCGCTTGGCAGCTGGAGAAAACCGTTATTTTGAACTAAGTAAGTCTCTTTTTATTATAAAACAAATAAGAGTTTTTTTTGACAACAATACTTATTAAACTTTTTACTCAATGATAACAGTGGGCTTACGATAATCTCCTGCTAGACAATAAATAAATATGTTTACAGTTAAATACCGTATTAGAAAATTTATTGTAGCCATGTAACTGCGGTCATCGGTCTTCACCAACGTAAGTCGGACTCCAGTCGCCTTCAACTAGCGGTCGTACAATTATGTTAATATTCTCGATGTTTAATAGCCAATGTTCGGGTCACCGTCGGACTGCCCTAGTCGAATTATATTTTGAACGTGTTACACATACAGATTGTTTTAAGAATGCTCGGATATAATATGTTTTGTAAAGTTTTATATTTAAAATAATAATATTGAAGGATTGGGCTATATGTCTGTATAGCTCTATCTCAGGAACAATCACAAGTCGAATATAAAACTGGCTGTATTAAAAAAAGCACTGGTTTTCCTTCTTGTGACATACCAAAGTATATGATTCAATTTTGAGAATATTATGACCTTTAATTTTAGCTACCGAATATAGGAAGCATTATTAAAATCGTCTGTGTATGTCTAAAGGTATAAGTATAAGAGCTATTTAATGTTGCCATGTACGAACTTCCAAAATTTAGTAATTTTAAATGTCATATGAATAAACAGATGTTCAGGCAATGTTGCGTAGCATTTGTACGATTTTGCAAATTATTATGTTTCTAATAAAATGTATTAAATAGTAACTTTCTTTTTATAAGTCATGGTTTTTATTGTAAATACTACCAATCTACCATACACGAGTGGTTTGCGCTAGGTAGCCATTATAACAACTTGTTATGTAGATAAATATTTTCTTATAAAATGTCGTACGCTAGTTTTCAAACTTATCAAATAATAGAAAGTTTTGACCGAAACAGGCTTGAAAATAATGTTTCGTATAATTTTTGTTAATTAATTCATTTCAAAATTAACTCACCAGTCATTATTGTTATGTGTACGGAATGTGTACATTTTCTTTGCTATAAAAATATTCAAGTGAAGTGCGACTTGAATATTTGTATAAAAAGTTATTATTACGTTTATAAAATAGCTAAGGAGCCGAATAGATTGACAGTTATCTTTGATACTTAGATAGGCGATTAGTGAAATTGAATTTGTTTAAAGCGGTGACGTATAATACTGCTGTGAGATGAGAACTTTAGAAAAATTTCGTCTCGTATGTCAAAAATATTTTCATAGTTGGCGCGTTTATAGAGAAAAGTTCTGGCTGAGCTGGGCCTAATATCTGTTAGACTAAAAAAATACCAGTTAGTCTTTCCCTACATTTTATCACCGCGTCACAGATTACAAAATACGTTACGTTTTCTAAAACTAAAACATGTCAAGGCATGTTCATAAACAATGACAATTATTTTTATATTTTACTTTTGTCACCCCGCCATAAGTTGCCAGGCGTATTAAAACATAGTACAATCTTTAACTTATTCCGTTTTTTGTACAAGTAACAATACCTTTTTAGTTAAAATACGAAAACTTGTAACGATCAAGTACCTATATGAAAATTAAAGAAATATAATTATGTTACATGTATCTATGTAAGTAACTGTGAGAGTGTGAATGTGTGTGTGTTGTGGCATTTTAATCATTTATAGGAACACATTTCTCTGTATTTTCTATTGCTATTGTTTTTATATTGTTTGTAGTTGTTAATAGTCATTTCTTTTGATTCCTATTTAAGTAAATGATATGTTTAAAGGGAATTAATTTAGGCGATTTATATGTTAGTGAGACAAATTACTAGACCTTTAATCGTAACTTTAAATATAATTAATATTATTAAATATTTAAGCCGTCATCGTCCTACAGCTGGGCAATAGGCTCTTATTACTTATTCTTAATGTCTTTCACCAATTGTTACCTACATAAAGTGACCTCTAATATTCCTAGTACATCCAGTGAGTTGTATACATTATCCTGTCTCTTTTCTAATAGTTTTATTTTGAGAATTGTATCTAAATGTCTTCCTATAAATAGTTGAATGTTCGAATTCCATGTTGTACATACTTTTAACAACTTTTGTTTGATGGTTATTACGATGTTTATTACGCCTTATTATTTAATATTTGAGAAAAATATAATCACCATTGCATTTTATTACTTGTGTTATTTATTTATCCTTCGATTTAATAACATTCCTCAAGTCCGTGAAACAACTTAGTTAAATTACCTAAAGGACTGAAAAGGACGGAGAAAATATAACCATAACAAATGGGAACCATAGTTAATATGAGGTTAATACATTAACATTTTCAATAAAAAAAAAATTCGTAGTTATTATGTGACGCGTAACTTGAAACAATAGACAAGATATTTGAAATCTCGTATTAAAAACTTCTAAAGTGTATCTCCCTATCTCCTGCCTTTTAGCGCGTCCGTGCACGAGGCGACCCAAGTCTGATACCCGACTATTTAACTAACCGAACAACTAACTACTATATTGGCATATTCGACAACCATCGTCTGAGGCCTAAGGACGTCAGGTAAGAAGCCTGTGTACGAGTTAAAAATGACACCTACGCCATGACGGCCCGGAGTTTCGACGCCGACGCCATAGCTAACAGCCGTCGCGACGCTATTAGTGCCGGCGTCTTAACACCATAACTGCCGTCGTATCGACGTCATAGCTGGCACACGTCAGACTGCCAGGCGATGCGACGCCGCGCGCCGGTAGAAAATCCTGTTGAACACTGCCAATAACGTCATAAATGAATAAAACCATATATTATATTCATATTTTATTTCAACAGCAAATGCAGGCATTTACAAACAATATTTATAACAATTATGTATTTGTGCAAATGACTAAAACAAAGCTTTGCAGGATTTACTGGGAATGTGTATTATATATAATTTAATTACATATGTATTGCACTTGTTGATTTCTATTTAGAAAGAAATCGTTGGTCTGAAGGCCTATTTTTAATTTAATTTTGGTTATTTTCCAAGGTGAATGTGAAGGCGACAAGGTCATCATTTTGCGATTAATTTGATTGAGATACAATAAATAGGTTTGATATATTTGACCATATCAGCCTTAACAGCGTTATGGTAAATACTAAAAAGTTAACAAATATCGCTATCCATGTCGAAAATGCCGGTCCGGAGCGCTGATCGTCATAAAACGTGCTCTCAAACACAGACAATATATTTGTAGGTCTGAATATATCTTAGCTAGTCATAATTTCAGAAGAGTATGGAGCTATATAATTTAATAGCAGCATATATTTAACATAACTGATGACTAACGATTCATGAAGTCTTGATAAACCTAATGGTACAGTTACTTCAATATAATATATTCAGTGTACCGAATGTATACATGTATACACGAGTGTGGGTTTATTGCGGAAAACAGATACTAAAACAAAGTTTAGTATGACCAGTCAAATAACTGTCGCCCTTAGAACGTAGCACAAACTTACCGATTCTAAAAACTGGCATTACATATCAAAATGGCTCAAAATTTCTGTAGTATGGGCCCAGTTTTTTGATACCGAGTTAACTCGACCAATGGTTAAATATAAATATATTAAAAACTGGGCCTTAGTGACGTAGACCTTCAGTTACCTTTGTAGACTAGAATAAATAATGATAACTCAGCCGGTAAAATGTTACAGACGTACTAAGTATATACTATTTACATGGTAAAGGAATTCAATGACTAATTATTTTGGTCCTTTGTTCCGCAAAGAGGACCTGATAGCTTGTTGTACAAATTTCATAGAAATATTCCTAAATTAAGTTGCTATAAAAATAAATATCATGATTCTCAAGAAATATCAATCTGAACTGAAATAAGAATTTACAAATTATACATTAATCGGTAGCAAATACAGAAACTATACTCTGCTTATAAAAGAGTGTAATTTAAATACAAAATAATATAAAATTAACAATAAATAAAAAGCACCTGTACATGTTACCTGTATTTTACACTAGTTATGTTTCGCGACATCGCTCTTAGCCATAACTGCAGTGTATTGATTGCGTCTAATTGCTTCTTATTATTATAAAATATTCGATATTTTGTGAATAACAAATTAATGTTTGCACATCATAGCCATACAAACGCCTACATTATTAATTTTTTTAATGGGTACTTCATGACTGACTGGTTAATGCGTTCGAGTGATCTTATTGCATATTTTTAATTACATAATAAATTAAATTAAGAATTTTATAACAGTTATACTGAATAGTAATCTTAGGCTGGAAATGCAAAACTCTTTTGTACTATAACTAAATGTTTTATAAATAATAATTATAATACTTTAGCAACCGCACACAGCTTTTAAACACTATCCTTCGAATACGAATACGTCATTTCTTAAGTAGCCTTCAAGACGTGTCATGCTGTGTCACTTTAAAAAGTCAAGTACCGACATATTAACATTTAAGACTCCTAAGAAAAGGGCCTTAACTAAGTCGCGTTTCAGTATTCGAGGGTTTCACGCGTAAGTGGTGCTTAATTGATTCGAGTGACGAATGTTTAAGTAGCTATTTTAGGCATTTATAACTACTAGATAGAATAGATATGATTTCACTGGAAGAAAAGGAAGATAAAAATTATATAAGCACGTTTTGAACTTTATGTACAGTCGCGTATAAAGTTGTAAGTGTTTAAATAAATCCAAAGTACTGTCAGGTAGAAAACTATGTAAATAAACCGGCAATATTAAGTCAAATGCCTAAAATACTGAAGCACTCATCACTGTACAGCGTCGAAGCCTGCTCAAGTAAAGTCTAACACAGAAGCTTATCTCTGCATGTGTAGTGTGTGTTGATACTTCACGAAGGCAATCGCAGCGAGCTCCTTACAGAACTCCTCAAGAACTATCAGACTTTCCACTAGTTGATTGTGTTCGCCGCTGAAATATAAAGTGGAGATGAAATAAATGATTTTGGTCCTTTTCTACGGGAAAAATATGACCATTTAAAATATGGTTTTCAACGCAAATATAGTATAGAAATCAAGGGTGAAGTCCATAGTAGTAGTTTAATAATTATTATAATTTTAGAGACAATTTTACTGAAATAATTGGATACTCTTATTAAACTGAAATAATTGGATACTCTTATTTTGCTTAAAGGCGAAAATAAGTTTTTGGGTTACAAAGCCAGGTATTTTGATAGTTTCGTCTATTACATAACACGTACCTTTCATCATAATTAGGATCTTCGCTCATGAGACATTGCCTCGTATTCTCAATTATCTTCTTATAATTCCTTAACCTTGGAATCTCCATTGTCAACCGTTTAGCTACTTCCTGCAGCGTTTTAAACAACGTCGGGGTTTTCTTTGACGTCGGCAGCATAGGGTTTAGTATGTACTCGTGTAAATTAGGATGGGGAAGTAAGGCAAGTTGGGATATAATCGACGTTAAATGTAAATTAACTTGATAAGGCTGCGTTGGGAGGTTAGAAAGTAGTTTGAATATCATTTTGAAGAAAGGACCCTCGTCGAAATCTTCTTCTGATTGCGAGGTTAGGTCTCGGGTTCGAAGGACCAGTTTTTGTGAGAATTTGTTGTCTGTTTTTTGGTTGTTTTTGGGTTCGAAGGCCTCGTCTAAGTGGATGTCGGCTTCAGGCCGGCTGTCGTAGCTGTGCGTGGAGCTAGCGGTGGTGTCCACCCAGCTGTGATCGGTGGGCCAGTGGAACGTCGCGGTCGTGTCGAGCCAGTACTGGAATACCAGGCGCTTTGTTACGTTTCGAAGTTATATGGATTTAATGTCACTAAGCTTTTTAGATTCTAATACGGTTAGTCTTACGTAGATGCATCAGAGTTCGCTTGGTAATTCTTTTTCTTGACAGAAATAGTTTAAATAAATCTGAAATGAACATTAAAATTCTACCAAAAAAACAGAATCGAACCAAATTCGCTAAAATAGTACTATTCCACTTCTACATATTATACTGTTCTACATACTCAACAATGACTTAATCTCTTACCTACACCACTTCGAAACTTCATAAAGGTCTAAAGTTGTCCTACATAAAATCTAATTTTCAAACTATACCCTGGCTAATTCGTTCGTGACAGTCACATAATCCGCGCAGGTGGCGGGAGACCTTACTACCCCTCCCCCCCCTGTAATTTTTCGTACGTATCCCATCGCCCGCGGACCGGGAGTGTCACGTACCAATTTGCCAGGCTATAGTAAGTCCTACATACTCTACATATTACCTGATATCTTCTATGAGCGTCGTGTATGTAATGCTCGTAGTCTGCGCCGACAGGGTCGGACAGTATCGCTCGCGGCAACAGGAGCAGGAAACTGAAAAGACGAGGGACAATGAAACTAGGGCTTACTTCCAAACACTTTAATTATGTAATATGTACAAATATGTTCAAAGCATACAAAATCACAGATCTTACGTTGCTATTAGGTTATTCTATCACATAATTTAGTTACGACGTTTAATGTAAGCGTGTTTTGGCGCGTATGGGACTCAAATTTATTCATAAAATGTACGAGATACTGTTTTCCGAATATAGATCGTTAATATGCAGTTTGAGATTTTTTGTTAAAAATAAATGAATCGTTTATTTGCACAGAAAGTAGGAGTTAAGAAAGCGAATAACAAATGAATGTGATTCTACTACTATGTTTCCTTTAAATTATGAGGGCATAGGTATATTTTATAATTTAAATCACAGGAATGGTTGGGTAGGTACAATATGCGCCGAAATACGTTTTTAAACGCCCTTAGAATTTCAGGTCAAAGATTTCAAACCCTATCTCACAAGAAAGAAATATAGTACAAATAGAAATTATTATATAACATACAGGATATTTAGTTCACTTCCCACTCTCGACTGTATAAAGGTCTGAACATTAAATATATTATTACTTTGTTAAATAAAAAATGTATCACACAGTTTCGAATAAAAGATTCAATATTTTACAATTTATATAATATGGCATCAACTACTAAAATATTTACAAACATACATTTGTATGGAGTTATGGACATATATCTGTCTCTTTCTATCACTTGTCATTAGCAACTTAATTATATATTTTTGTTACCTATTCTATTATTAGTCTGTAAGCCTTCTTAAAATGAATAAAATCAAATAAAATAAATAATATTTTGTGTTACATCAATTTTTTATTTATTTATTAAGAAACTTTAAAATAAGCAGATATATTACTTCCTGTCCACTTAACGGGCACCTATGTCAAAAACAACATATTTTTTTACTAAATGATTTATTTTGATTTTACTTGAATTATTAAGCAAAAATGGATAAAAAAATGTTTTTTTATCTATTTACCTGTAAATTAGATAACCTTTAAATGATGCCAGTAATCAGATTTAATAAAAAAAGTTATTGTTTTTTAATAAAAAATAAACGCTTAACAATCTGTAAGAAAAACTTTACATAAGAAAAAGCATTTAATCTTAACCTATTATTTTACTTTAACGTATTTACAACTGAACTTCCTTACAATTTACATTTATTATGGCATGTGCAATTAGTGCATCCCTAAACCTGTATTAATTATAATTAACATTTCTGATATATTGGCAACATTTGCCACACGAGATCATTGTTATAAACAAATAAATCTCGGTATTACATTGTACAGTAAAAATATATTAGGTACTATACAATAAATAATTTTATATTCTATTATTTCGTAAAATACAATAGCTGCAAAAGTTGCCCCAAACTCTAACACTGATCAACACATTTAGATTGTATCTCATTTAAAATGTCAGTAAGGTTTTATTTTTTTACCGGTGAGATCTTAAAATTGTGGGTATTCTGAGAAAAATAAGTTTTAATAATATTATTTTTGGTGTAAAATAGAAATAGTTCTGAACCAATTAATTGTATTTTCAAATTAAAACTTTAAAGCAAGACTTTTTTGTAAAATCAATCTACCTATACAAAACGTCAGTCGGATTCCATACAAATTTGGAAATCGCCCCTTAATTATTTATTAGTTGTATATAATTAATTGTTATAATTAATGATACTGGCAGTGTTTGCGGTGGGTAAATGTTCCTTAGACATTATTTCTTCGATGCGCGCTTTGAGTAGCTCAAGCCGCCTAAAAATTTAAGCTCCTGTTAAAATTGTTACTAAAAGCGACAAAATGTTAATTTAATTTAATATCCGATTGTTTTAAGCTATTCATTCCTTGCAAAGCATTATCCAGTCACCCGATAGCAATTTTATATTGGTTTTTTATTTCAGTAATATTAATTTAAAAGCTTAAATATTATGCAATCTGTCAAAATGTTCATCTAAGTAAGTGTTATTATTACTACCGTTAATGACTATAAATTACTAAATATTTATGAAGTCCTACGTTCTTAGATCAATAATAAAAATATCAAAATAGCCATAGATCAAGTAATATGACCTATACTTGGTGTAAGAGTACGTTCCCGTTAAAATAGACAATAATCATGTTACAATCACACATGATTAACACAAGGGAAGAAGGACCAGAATTAGGCTAAAGGACCAACCCAGAAAAACCGGAGATTGAAGCATTTTTACAGATAGCATAACGTTTATATAAAGTAGTAGCCCAACGAACCTTTGGCCGTACCTTAAAAAAATGTGTTCAAATCCCTAATTATCTGCTTATTTACATATTTATTGTGAATGAATTTTTGACCAAACACTCAACAAATACCATCAAGCAACCACCGTATTCACCAGATATGGCTCCAGCCGACTTCTTTCTTTTTCCTATACTCAAATTACCACTTCGTGGCACTCGTTTTCAATCCGTAAGACATAAAGGAGAATTCGCGGCGAGAACTGAACTCAATTCCGGAAACAGCGTTAAAAAAATATTTTGATGATTGAAAAGAATCACAAATACACCAGATATAGGCGAGAGAATGTACAAAAAAGTTAATTAAGTTGCGGTGGCCAGAGAATGCGGCCGAAACTAAAGCCCTCAAAATATTTGTTTTCTTACTATTTTGGTCGTATATCTCTAAAAACAAAATACCTCAAGAGAAACAGGTCATTAGGCCTTTAAACACATTTTTAAAAGATTTTTAAAAAGGTACTTATTAGGTAGGTATAAAGCAGTACTGACCTGTTGATAACTCTGTGTATGTTTTCACTTCCCTCATCGTGGTGCTTAGGATCGAGCCCTTCGTGGGACAAAATGTCCGTGATCTGCTCGTTCACGTGGTCCTCGTGCTGCAATTGTTTCATAGCCTCCCTGAATAGGAAATAAAATTATTTTATTTTAATTATAAACACCATGCTGCGTTCCAGAACTGGAATATAATTATGACGTTGGCAAAAAGGCTGCCAGGTTAAAGAGGGATTGGGCGGGACACGTCAGCCGTATGCATGATGACCGTTGGACGAAGGTCTCTATGGAATGGGAGCCAACAGATGGACGGCTGGATAGAGGTGGCGCGTGTATTTGAGCATTAAAAGGTAACAAACATACACTCACAAACTTTTGCCTTTATAATATTAGTGTGATAACTAAGTATTTAGAAATATACTGTTTATGTTTTTCAGTTGTCTAGTTGCCATAAAACAGACATAGTTTAAGATAATAATATATAACAATAATAATCCGCAGGGCAGCTAGTGGCGAGCTGTTTGTGAGTAGCGACACTACGGACCTGAGTGCTCCAGGGAGTCACTCTTTAGGGAGGGCTCCCAGCTCTTTCTTGCCTTAACTGGCTGGCTAGAGAGGGGTCGCTAGAGCTTTATGCTCGGGGGTGGAAGTGTCTAATGGTGTAATAGCGAGGAAACCCGCTCCGGGTCCGCTACTGTGACCCGCGATGGCGAAATCGGGGCCGCACCGCTCGACACCCCCCGCACTAGCCGCTCGCACTGGTGTTGCCCCCTGCTGCCTGCAGTGGCGGTTGTTTGGGGGGCCCATCTAGTGAGTGGCGAGTCACAACCTGCCTATTTATTTACATTTTCATGTGTAGAAAGGCAGGTGATATAGTTTCCGATTTCATTATGGTAACCAATCCACGTAACACATACACATCAATAGCCCAATTTAGTTTGTAATACCTTATTTCACAATAGTTCTGTAGCTACCTTGGGCCGTTCATGTCTGTTCTTACATAGAGCAGGGGTGAATGGCCCCTGGTAGGTGCCCCATCCCATATTAGAGTAAAATTCTCAACAAGGCCACTGCGTGTTGGACCTGTGTCCCCGCGTAAGCCTTTTAAAGGACCGGGTCTCTTCTTCTGAAGTTATCCCGTGATAAAAGAGAGATACAAATAATAATATCTTGGGACAATCTCACACACGGCCATCTGATCCCAAACTAGGTAGAGCCTGTACTATGGCAACCAGACAACTGATAAACATACTTATATATTTCTATATACATACATATTATAGATAAATAACACCCAGACACAGAACAAATGATCGTGCTCATCACACAATGATTTGTCCTGGGAGGGAATCGAACCCACGACCTCCGGCTTAGCAGTCAGGGTCACTAACCACTAGACCAACAGGCCAGTTAGGGATCTGATCGCCTTGTGGAAGTTGCCCCAAGATATTATTTAACACTTTTAGAGCTAGGTGTTTCGACTACATATTCTTTCTGGTGTTCCGATAAACAATGATGCAAACCTGTTGTACTCCCGCTCCCGGCCTATAGAGAGGTCGTTGAGTCGGTCTCGCTCGTCGTCGTCGGGCAGCGGCTGCGGCCCGAGGTAGCCGCGTGACGTCACGCGCGCGAGCACTACGCGCTGAATGCTGTGCTCTGTGCCCTTCTCGATTATCGTCTGTTACATAATTTTAATTATGTTTTTTTTTAATTTTATTTTACGGTATAATATTTTATGGTATTTTTCCCATATATACTTATTTCATGGTCTTTTAGAACTTTGCATCGCACACTTGCATAGCATCGGCACTGCATCTTCTCAAACAGACAAAGAACGAGCATTAATCACCACGCATGCTCAATGCGGGATTGCGATTTCAGATACAATTTTCTGGAATTCAAGTTGCCTTACGATGTTTTCCTTTAACGATTGTCAATGATGTTTATGAATTGTTAAGAAAGCACATTTAACCTTTTATGTTTTCATAGTATTATTAAGAATACGAAAAATAATGGAAACAAATGTAATATTTTCATGAGTTATGTTAATGTTAGGCACATAAAAACAGATTGTGCATAAAATATTAACATTACTTACCTCAAAAAACCTAAGAGTTTCTAATGTTAGGTCGTAGTTGTCTGTAAGGCAGTTGTTAATCAGCGTGTGGAGGAGCGGCCATTCTGACACCTCGCCGTCACCGACCAACCAGTTTGAAAACTCTAAAAACATACAGGATTTTTTTTATGGAGTGCGTATATTCAACGGGGTTATCAGGTGCATAAAACTGAACAACTTTTCCCACGAAACATAGGTCGAAATCTTAAAATTGAAAATCAACTTTTCATACAAACATAAGTCACGTGACCTGTCACTTTGTATATACGCACTCCATAAAAGATAATTATGTATAGTGGTCTTAGTATTATAGATATAGAGAAGAATAGTACAAGAGTTGAGGGAATGGATAGCGTGTCAAAAATCCGCTAGGGTCGCTAGTATCGTGAACTATCCGTCATTCTCCACTAATGAGGGACAACGGACAAGCTACTGGCCTGCGATTGGTCGAAATTGACAGATATCCTTTGTCCGTCTCCTGGTTCTAGTTCTAAGCTACCTCCCCACCAATTTTCAGAGAAATCGGTTCCGCCGGTCTTCAGTTATAAATAGTGTAACTAACACGACTCCTTTATTTATATGGAAGATATAGAGAAGAGTAGTACAAGAGTTGAGGGAATGGATAGCGTGTGAAAATTCCGCTAGGGTCGCTAGTGTCGCATGAGTTCTATCCGTCATTTTTCACCAATGAGGGACAAGCTATTGGGCGATTTGTCGTAATTAACAGATATCCTATGTCCGTCTCCTGATTCTAAGCTACCTCCCCACAAATGTCCAGCCAAATCGGTTCAGCCGGTCTTAAGTTATAAATAGTAGTAGTAATAAGTAACTAACACGATTTTCCTTTATTTGTATAGAAGATATTAACAAACCATTGATGAGATCCGGAGAGTCGACAACTTTAAGACATTTTGCGAGTATAGCGGTGACGAGAACCGCGTGGTGTATGTCCGTGATACCGGTCTCCGCCGTGCCCTCCAGGAAGTTCTGCCGGAACGTTCGCGACAGATGGGTCGCTATTGTTGGGTGACATTCCTGGGTAAAGAGACACCATATATTTCTTTTTTTTACATAACTAGTAGTCTTTTTTAACATGCGTGTTAAGCTACTTGCTTGTGTAACGAGTGGGTTCGTGTGGCTACGGAAATAGGTGGTATTCGAACCGGCAATCACATGATCGCAAGTTCGAAGACCTAGCCATTATGCTACCACCGCATTATTTTAGACATTATAATTATTAATTACACAAGTTTTTATAAGACACAACACTCGGATTGAGATGTACAAAAGTATGCTTATTTCTACAGATATCTTCAGCAAAACTTAGGTTTAATGTTTACAAACGAAGTAAGTGAAAAAGCAGTGTAAACAAATACGTTGGACCAATGATCAGGCCATTAAGAGACTTAAAATCATAAATAAATTGTCATAAAAAAAACTTTTTAATTAATTAACTAACTTAATATTATAAATCAAATACAAGACCGCTCTTTATGGATTTAATGATGAATTTATTCAAAAGTTAAAAAAAATATACTTTTTTTCAAAAGGACAGCTGTTGATTAGTTTATTCCAAAGTATTTTTCTTGAAGATTTCTGTCTCTACCTATTAATAGATTGTTAAATGAATAAGGGAAGATTACCTTCATCAATGTATCGCAGTAGTCTAACCATGAAAAGAAGCTAGTGAGTTCTCTGTATCCATGGAACTTGCTGTAGGACTTATCTCCGAAGTCTTGTGCTACATACCTGGAATGGGAAATCAAATCAATGGGGCCTATCGCGTATTAAAAATCCGCTAGGGTCGCTAGTGTCGCATAAGGTTTATCTGTCATTCTCCACCAATGAGAGACAAGCTACTGGTGGGCAATAGGTCGAAATTGCCAGATAGACCTTAAGCGACAGTAGCGACCCTAGTAGATTTTCGACACGCGGTAGCCGCCATTTTCTTTAACTTTATCTTCGATTTTTCACAGTAAGTGGTACATAAATAAATATTTTAGATATTTTGTCGTTTCTAGTAATGAAATAACTCTGGATTTGAACTTAGCTGCCATAGAATAAAATAAAGTACACGCCAAAAGCTTTCATATGAATGATATGACATAGGATACATAATAGTTGCACAACTTTGAAAAGTGGGTAGTTTTTAAGCAAAGGACCCATGCCGTCGATAAACCAGAACTTCGATCAATGAGAAAGAAACTAAAGTAGTACAAATATGTGTAATTAATTTATAATTAATTAACTAATTATGTATCATACCTCACATCTAGTAATGTTAATTGTATTCAATTATATCAGATATCCTTTTCATTAACCAACATGTTTCAAACATTATTTACGCTCCGTATGTTTAAAACCGGCCAAGTGCGAGTCGGCACAAAAATCTCATTTGTTATATGGGAACCCCATTAAATATTTATGTTATTCTGTTTTTTTTTTCGTATATTTTGTTATTATAGCGGCAACAGAAATACATCATCTGTGAAAAATACAACCGACGGTTCACGAGATACAGCCTGGTGACAGACTGACGGACGGATAGCGGAGTATTATTAATAGGGGTCACATTTTACGCTTTGGGTACAGAAACCCTAAAATGATGCAAAAAGAAATGTTTTTTTTTTCATCCGGATCGTTTTTTTTTTAGCCTATCATCAAAGGTATCATGGCTCTATCGTGTATTTTCTTTTTCGGTAGCGCTTCTCTTAACTTCTACAAAAATAATTAAAAAAAACTCACGCCCAGGTAATATTCAAATGATCAACATCGCTAGGATCCACGTTCGCGGGCACACACTTGTACTTGGCCGCTAGTTTCTCCACAATAGTCTCGCACGCAGGGCTGCAACTAGTCACTAGGTTTGCGATGTCGTCTTCGGGGAGGGATGACACTATCATTATGCCTTCGCATGCTCGGAGGACCACTTGGTTGTCCTGGGGTACGGGATATAGAAATTATAGTTTTATACTTATAATAATATGCGCAAAAGATGAAAACAATACAATATGCATTTTTTTAGTTCAATTTTAAATCCCCAATTTTGTTCAATTAGCATAGTTCCATATAAAAAAAAATCTTAACGTATAATACTTTAAACAATTTGTAACCTCTTTTTTAATTTTTGATCTCTTTTTTGTATTATGCAGCCCAACAACTCATTTTGTTTAATTTAATAATCAATCATCGAGCTCTTGCAACACATATTTGTATGGTGCCAACTGGCGGTATTGTTGTATGTCGGGTTGTGCAACTCGCTCAAAAATGGTTGAGCTGCCTATTTGAGGCATGATTGCCGCTTGCTAGCACAGGTTAGCTCAGATCTACCTTGTTCTTTCTTCAAAAGACTATTACACAATATTACTGAAGAATTATAAAATGTCTGATGATGAGATAATTATAAAATGTCTGATGATGAGAAAAAATGATGACGTGTAAAAGTGATTGTGCATCATCCTAATGGCATAATTAAGTTTTTTATAGATATTTTTTTATAAAAATCTAGGACTGAAAGAAGGTAGAAATTACCACAGTTTTAATTATGCAAGAGCTGAAAAAACATATACTCACGGCACTATTAAGATATGACAGGAGTAGATCAATGAGCAGGAACTTGTCGTTATCATCGTACACAGTCTTGTGGCTCTTGCACGACACGTTATCGTCCACGGAGCTGCTTGACGTGACGTTGCATAAGTCGTCCTTCCCCGTTCGGATTATAGACACGTTTCGTAATGGGTTAGGCGGCAGTTCTACTTCGAAGAGTGGGTTCTTTTTCGGTGTTTGGATCTTAAATGTCAGAAAATAAGGTTGAATTTTGATTGTCGTTGTTGTTATTGTAATTATAAAATAATATAATTAAGTGTTGAAGAGAGATAGCATTGGCTACTTTTAAGTTTTACGGAATTAATTACTACACTGTGTAAAATAAAAAAACAGTGACCTATCACTATAAACACTTATGTATTGTCGCTGCTGGAAATAAGATTATTATTTGAATTATTAATTCTAATAAAAATACATTTTACAATTTAGAGGTTCAGAAAACATATTTTTTAAATATTTACTTTTAAACGAAATAACAAAATAGGAATTTTTGAATCATAGCTTACCATAAATAAACCATGTAAAATAAATATTAATATTTTCATTTCTTTTTTTTTAAGCGTACTAGCAATGTGGGTCGCGCATTACTAGTATCCTTATTAAACCCTCGTGCTTAAGCTAAATGCTTGTGTTAGGAGTGGGTCACGTCGTACGAATTCGAACCAGCAACCACAAAATGATCACAAGTCCGACGCCCAGGCTACCGTCACAAAAACGGTACATAATAAGTATATAATAGTTTTTGTACCATACCTTACTCCGAATCGGTATAAGTTTCTGTATATCCTCGGGTATACTGAGCAGGGTAGATTTATCTTCTACGAACGGCGTCGTGAATATGTTGGCAAGACCTGGCTCCTTCCGTACCAACCCGCACAGGGTGAGGAGTAGTTCCACTTCCTCCTTCTCTGTAGGAGATGCTGGGCTTTCGTTGCATTGTATTAACATCCGCTGGAATAGAAAATTGATTATCTGCATTACTTCATAGTATAAAACAAAGTTGCTTCCCGCTATTTGTCCCTATGTATGCTCAGATCTTTAAAACTACGCAACGGATTTTGATGCAATATTTTTATTAGTTTGATTCAAGAGGAATCAAATAAACCGCAAAAGTAGACATAACTGACGAGGCCAACCCCCACTATTTATCTTATCGATTCGTTGTATTTAATTACGTGTCTAATTGTTTTAACCTGTTAACCGCGCCAGTCGCACTTATGCGACAAATATTTCCGTGCCTCTACCGCCTGATTTGTATTGTGTATGCAAGACACGTTGGTAGGGGCACTGAAATATCTGTCGCATAAATAAGATTCGCGCGGTTAAAAGGTTCATTATTTAAAAACCTTCTCTATATGGGAAGAGGCCTGTGCCCAGCAGTGGGACTTTTATAGGCTGGTGTTATAATTATTTATTTATATTAAAAAACAGGACATTGAAAAAACATATACAGCGTGTAACAAAAACCCTGTCCGATCCCTGAGAGTATTATTCGGTATCGTACTGCGAACACATATACGTAGCCATTTAATGGATTGGAGAATAAAACTTTTCCCCAGTCAAAATATTTAAATACAAATAAAAACTGATCCAAGGCACCAGCTGAACAACTGACCGCTCCTCAAAGGTCACGTACTTACTACCTACAGTTTGGTGTCAAAGAAGCCGCCTATGCGAGACAGTTCATGAACTACCACGAATACGCCTTTATTGGATCTGACAGGGGTTTTGTTACATATTGTATAGTTCCCATGCCTGTAGGTAATAGTAACACACCTGCAGCGGTCTATAAACATGGGCACTATTAACGCAGGGCTGCCTCGTCCGCCGCAGCAGTGCGGTGCCCGTGGTGAGCGCTAGTGCGCGCGCGCCGGGCGGCCGCTCCGCCGCGGCCAGCGCGCATAGTGCGTCGAGCAGGCATATCGACCGCTGCACTATCGCTTCCATACAGGGGCCTACTGTACCACCATGCTGTTCTTTCTCTTCTTCTACTATTAACTGGAAAGAAAAGATTTTATCATCTACACCTAAAGTTATAAAAAGGAAAGATTTGTATGTTTGTAACAGATTAAATCGAAAACTGCAACACCGATTTAATAAATAATTTAACCATAAGAATGCTACATTATTATACTAAATTTATTTACTTCTTGGCTTACGTTTAGAAATAGTATTAATCGGATTAATATTTATAATCCTATTCAAAGAGGGACTTGGCGATTGAATGAATCTGCAAGATTTGCTCAAACTGCGACTTGCGAACCGAGCTAAAATCGGGAACACCCTCGTTGAAATTGATAATTACATTTTTATAAAATGCACTGAATTCTAGTAACTTATAATCCTTATGAGTACATAAGGATTATTTCATTATTATAAAGATCTCTCAACAACTGAAAAGGCTAGCCTTCACGTTTTGCATTATGGACTTGCACAACGGTTTTGCTAACATAATATTATTTGTTTGTCTTTAACAGTACATCTAGTTGTTATTAAGTATCTAGTACCTACATCCAACCAATATTCGGTTACCAAGCATGCGTTAATAAACAATGGGTATTATTAGCTTTAGACCGCGGCTCCGCCTGCATTGGTGACGGGTATCTCTACGTCCTTTCCAGGATCCAAGCGTAACCTTACCAAGTTTTATTAAAATTGGTTCAGCGGTTTTGCCGTGAAGGTGTAACATAAACACAGACAGATTTACTTTTGCAGTTATTAATATGATATAATTATATTATTATGGATTTATAAAATAAGAATCCATCCGCACCGCACTAGAGTATTGGACCTCGTGGAGAAACAACCAAACTTGGAGCATTTGTAGCTCATACAAATATTTCTCCCTTGCAGGGATCAATCCCACAGCAATCGTGATGATACGAGTATACCACTAGGCAGTACTTACATACTTTTATATTTATGAGAGAGCTACTATCGCCAACAAGCTGTACTACAGTTTGGCGATTTTTAATAAATCCATTTCCATTTTTTGATAAATAAAAAATAAATCAGTGCAGTCGGAATTCAATTAAGTTTTGTAGGTCGATTCTAACTAATTGGCGGTTGTAAAGTGAGTTACACACTGCGCAGAGCCCCACCCCGCATCCCCGCTTGTTCGTGAATTTGTTTATGACGAGCCTCATGTCCACAGCCACCATTATGATTGAATCGCACCGTAAAGAAACTTAAATAAAATGTTTAAAAGCTATAAATAAATACGCGACGACCTCCGTGGTCGAGTGGCGTACACATCGGTTTTCAAGGTGTCGCCAGCTCTGAGGTCCCGGGTTCGATCCCCGGACGGGTCAATGTAGAAAAACACTTTTCTAAATTGTCTCGGGTCTGGGTGTTTGTGGTACCTTCGTTGTCTCTGATTCCATAACACTGTAACACAAGTGCACTAGCTACTTACTTTGGAATCGGAGCAATGTATGTGATGTTGTCCACATTTATTATTATTATTATTAAATACAAAAATCTAACATTGAGTAAACAATAACGCTTGATAAATTGTCGTCTTATCAAGGTCACTGCAATTAAACGCGCGATACCGTGAAATTGGACTGTATTGCATTCATTTGAATATTTCTAGAGAAAGTGATATTACCGTGGCATAATGAAAGTTCGTATGTTATGGTCTCTGTATAGTATTGCACATACTAATCTAGTTTTATTTGTTGCTAAGCAATGGTTATGAGGATAGTGCATCTTGAAACGATGTAACTTTAACCCTTCGTGCTTGTGTTACGAGGGCTACTGACGCTTCACATATTGTTACAATTTTTTTAGAGAAATGGAGAGGCGAGGTTCCGAAACACTCTCCGTATCTCAAAAACCACGTTCAGTCATTGTTTTAGTCTGTCTGTTACATTGATCTTTGAGTTAAGACGTTTTTTTAACCGCGCCCGCACTAATGAATTTAATCCTTGTGTCGCGGGAGTTTCACAAACATTCACATCACATGCACAAAGAACACCCACCCACCAGAAGTGTATATTAACTCTAGCCCCCTGTCTCACTTGTTATTGGTTGAGTGGTAGAGAATACATCAAGCATTAAGTCCACCATTTAAATTGAAGCATAAATAAATAACATAGTTACACACATCAAAAGTGTCTAGGGATCAACATATATTTTTGCAATAACTTTTCTCCTGATTGATATTAATTAAAATTTTCTTTAAGGATTCATCGAATAAAGTGTTTTCGTTTGTCACAGTAACGATAAACCAAGTCACCTTTGCATTAATAAAGAAATTTGCCATTTTCCTAATAAAGGGATTTTTGACATTTGAACCACTAACACAAAAGTTCGAAAAAAAGACTGAAATAACAGTTTTCTTTAAAAATTTATTGGGTAACTTAAACAATTAATAATCCGTGTTTCTACCGCGAACACTAACAACACAAGAACATCGGTTTGGCATACTCAAAATGAGTTCATCCAAATCACGCTGTGGAATGGCCGCCCATGTTCGTTGCAACAACAAAAAAAGGTCTTCTTGCGACTGGATACCCTCCATATTCGGCAGAGCTCTTCTCTGTAGCATATCCCATGCATGCTCAATCGGGTTCAAGTCTGGCGACTGAGCAGGCCAGGGCAGGACATTGATGTTAGCTGCGGCGAGAGTCTGATTAACTGAAATAAGGGACCGATTTGCACTTGTAGAGGAACGATGACGTCTGATACAATCGTCTCAGCATAAATTTGAGCGTTGAGGTTGCTTCTGATCCAAATCAACTCAGTTCTTCCGCCGATCCAAATACCCGCCCATACCATGATGGTTCCACCACTATAAGGATGGACTTCCTGGCAGGATTTTAATCGCTGTTGGCGTCCAGGGGTTCTCCAGTGTCGTATACGTCTTGTATCCGGTCTCATACCAAAACGAGACTCATCAGAAAAGCACACGAAACGCCATTGTTCTTCTGCCCAATTTCTGTGTTCAAGAGCCCATTGATATCGAATCCTACGATTGTGCATTGCTATAGGTGGTACCCGTAGCGGTCTTCGGGAATGAAGGTTCAATTCATGCAAGCGGTTTCTGACTGTTTGGTCGCTAATTAAGTTCCCTGAAGAGTGATGAAGCCTCACGGCTAACATCATGGCGGTTATTGTTGGAGCTCTTCGAGTTAAGATTTGAATGTATCGGTCTTGTCTCCGTGTGGTGCAGCGATACCGTCCTCCATGGCGCTCAGCCACGGTACCAGTGCTTCGGTAACGTGTCCAAAGTCGACTGATAACACTCTGACTTGTATTCAGAGCTAAAGCCACAGTACGTTGCCGGGAACCAGCTTCTATCATTCCCACGGCTCTGAGCATTTCTTCCCTGCTTAAATGACGTCGCCGCTCCATAATAACGTTGGTTTTAATCAGTAGTAGGGAAACAGTAGCACTAATAATGTCTTCAATGCGTTGTATGTTTTTATAGGGAAAATATTGACAGCTGATTTTCATCTTTTACTCGAATTTGATTCACAGTTCCTGATTCGAATTATGAAATGCACCAAAAAGGATCCATATAAATTTATAAAATCATAAATTTATTACAAAGCCACATCTCAATCTCAAGAAATCCGCATAAAAATGCTTGATCCCTAGACACTTTTGATGTGTGTACTTTAATAATAATAATAATTTTATAAATCGTTATGATATTTTCTAGGATGATTGTGTAATTTTACTAATTGTCTGGACAATTGACCACACAGAAATAAAAAAAAAAAAAAACTTTAATGTATGTTATCCTCAGAGATAGAGATCTTATGATTTGACCACAATTTGTTTACCAATAATTAACTAGTTAAATATTTATATGTAACAGATAATTTAAATAAGTACTTATTATTATGTCAATATAGAATATAGAGATCTCTAAAAAGTCCTGGTGCAGAAACATTATGAATGTGTTTTTTTTTCCCATTTATTTTGGCACAAACAATCATTCAAAAAGAAAGGTAAAACAATAGCCAAGTTTCCTTATTAGCAAGCAGACATAAACCAGTTAATTGATATGTGTTGTAACAACTGTTATCAGCTGATAACACACAATTAACACATACATGGAATTAAGAATATGTGAAAAACGTAACAAATTATCCAAACCATTCAGTAAAAAGTAACATTATCATTTTTAAATGCAAAAAAAATTAATACAAATTAACATTACAGTTGAATATATTAATGTTTATTCAAACCAATTTGAATTGGTATTTAAATTTGATATGCTTGTAAAACCATTGTTATTATTACATTTGTTCCACCTATTGATAATAAGTTTGTTACAATAATAATAAATCTATTATTATATTTTATTAAATATATTAATATTTTTACACACGCAGGTCACATACAATTTACTTAAATTGGTAAATAAAAAAACACTGAACATTTAGAGACATTTTGAAATATATATAAATACAGTATTGTATCAGACTAGCTTTGCTGGGATTCTGATGGGAAGTGTGTAAATTGATATAATAATAATATCAACCTGCCTATTCTCTTAAAGAGAAAAAAAAAAGCCTTAATCATAAATTGTTCCCAATGTTTTCTCAATGTTAATAATGGATTTTATTCAAAACCAATTAATGGACTCATGTGTTAGCAAATATATTGCTCAGTGCTCAATTCTACTAGCTCAAGGTTAGGTCTAGTTTGACAGGATCACATCAGACACCACTTATGTCTACATATTAATATGATGGCAGAAGAATTACAACATAATTAACAGAAATCATAAGGACTAGTATCTCAACATTCCTATTGATGGTAAAAGAAGTGACACTGCCCACAACAATAAGTTACAATCTTATTCTTCTGTGTAGACTTTTCCCAAGATATTTTGGGCTAGCTTTCAGTGTAACTGGATAACCGAGGAAGCAGAGTACTATATTTCACATGAAACAACTGCCTATCTGATCTCCACAATGCTTTTACTGGGTAACAATTAGCTATAAGTACTAGATATAAAACATTTCTATTTTACTTTTATTACAGTTTTTTTTTTAATTGAAACTTAAGGTGACATGAACTAGCCATAAAATAAAGTAGTGTGTTCCTCTTATTATAACATTTACAGCTGTAACAAATGCAGTAAAAAGGAAGGAAATATTAGTTGCATAAGTCTAAATTTAATTTACTTCTTCAACAGGATTTACAGCTAAATATACTTTGATAATTCACAATAATAATAGTAAAAACATTTATTATCAGGTTACTTAGGCCCATAGATAACTTAAAACTAGCATACATATTTTATAAATACATTACGCATAATTAACAATACAATTGTCATGTTATCATTATATGTGTCAGACACATGAAAGTATATTATGTAAGAATGTACAATATGAGTCTAGATTTAAATGTCTCATCTCTGTATTTCTATAGAAACATAGTCCCTTACATAACTTGTTTATTGGCTAAAAGATAGTTAAGTGTTGTATGTAAATAGAGATACCTAGTAAAGGCAATAGAGAAATATTAAAATTTCTGTTTAAATTACAATTGAATAATGGAATTACATCAATCTCTAAACTCTCGATATTGAAGTTTTTTCGATAATTCAATGCTATTAAAACATAATAACTGTTTTTGCGGATTTAAATAAGCATATTATAGTCACACTAACACACATTGATAAGGATAAGGAATGGTGTATGAACACCATAGCAATTTTCCAGTTATAATTTCTAATTAACCACTGACCTGTAACATTTGATGCAAGTGGTGCGGTATCCTCGTCTCCTCGATGTGTAATTTGTTGTTATCGTCATAATTCTGATAAAAATTCAATATCATCTTCCAATGATACTCGAAGTCCTCCAGCCTTGTGGCTGGAGGTGCCAACTGAAACAATATCACAACGTTAATTTGCTCACTATCCGCACATTGTTTCGATAATATTAATTGTTATGTTCTTACAACGTCCGCCGCGGTTTGCAGCACGTCCGAAAATCTACTCAACATTTTTACCCAACAATTTTACTGGTAGCTATACATAACAAGAACCTCGGTTGTTATGCAAAACAGAGATCACAAATAGCAGATAAACCATCAAATCATTTTATCTGGATTTATTGAATGTAATTTAACCACAACACAGCAAACCGAATAAATACAGAAATGATGAAGGATGAAGTACAATGACAACAGTCACATGTCAGTGTCAATGTCAAAATACTTTTTTTCTCAATAAATCTAATCTTGATTTTAATTCTTCTGACAAGAATTTACAATATTTTGAGCTTTAAATCAATGTTTTTGATGAAGTCCTAAGTGTTTTTTTGTCTAGATAGTTTCAGAACAACAAAAAAAACTTATTTATCGATCCTTTAATAAACTATGAAAGCGATAAAATTACTTCATTTAATTAATTCACATACTTTAGTTGAGATTTTACTGGGAAAATGTTTGTGTTTGAGCAAATGTTTTTCATAATTTATTGTATTCCTTCCCTGCCTGACCATTACAGAACGCAACGATAGATTGTCAATTTGACGACAGTAAAAATGTCTAACGGCCCGTTCACGACTTCGGTCTAAGCGGCGCGCGGCGCGGCGGGCGGTGCGGCGTCGGTGAGCGGTGCGAAATGCACGCCACGTACCTCAGTAGCGGTAGCCATAGATTATACAGGTTGTAGCGGCCGCGGTGGACGTATTTAGGTAGTCAAATCGTGCTCAAAATCATGGCGTTATCAAAATTATCCCTTCTATGTTTAGAAAGCAGTACATTTTTAAAACAAGACATTCTTGATATGAGAGATATAAACATTAAATAGAGATATAATAATTAATATGAGAGATATAAAAATTAAAACATTGTTTAATTTCTTCCCACAACCTTCTTATAAGATATTTTTATATTTTTGTTGGGGATGTTTTGACATGAATATAGGCAGTCGATTAAAAATGTCTGTAATAAATGCCTCGTTATCCATAACCGCCACAAAATTGTCTATTTTTTTGTTTTTAATTACGCCTCTGAGTACGTCCACTTCTACACCGCTGTCCACGCCGCTCTGTTTCGTGGCGTCGCACTCATTCGCTTGTACTTTTGTTCCTGCCGCTCACCGCACCGCGCGCCGCCGTAGCGATTCGCTCGGATAAAACTGCGCGCGTTTTCGCTATGAGCGGCGTCTCGTGGCGTGCTTCAAACATTTTCATACTTTTGATCTTACCGCTCGCCGCCCCGCGCTTAGCTGCCGCTCACAGCGGCAAGGTCGTGAACGGGCCGTAAGTCAGACTGTCAGACGTCAGTCAATTGTCAAACATGTCATTCATTCATTCATTTGTCGAAATTTTCACTGTACGTGCTACACGGGAACTTCGTAAACTTTTACAAATCTCTGTATCCACGCGAGATGCTTACGTCTAAATAATCGTAACAAAATACACTGATAAACAGTAGTCTTATCAACTTTAGTATTCTTTTAAATTGTGCACAATGTCGTCGTTTGTAAATCATCGCGACGACAGCACTGTGAGCGTGGATGAGGCTTCGACAAAAGATAATGTAACGTACTACAAAATAAGTGTTTGTGTGGGGCCTGTGCGGTGGAACGTGTTGCATCGGTACAGTGACTTTGCGGACTTACACGAGAAGCTGGTGGCCGACCATGGTGTCGCGAAAGAACTACTTCCGCCTAAGAAGGTCATTCGAAATAAAACTCCAAAATTCGTGGAACAGAGACGGGAAGCTCTTAGCGAATATTTAAAGAATGTGTTTAATTATTTAAGGCTCACGATGCCGTCCGAATTCGCTCACTTTTTAGACTTCCATTTGTATGATATATTTTTTTTGCTACAAGACTTGGCTAAAACACTTTTCTTGGAAGGCGATAAGCTTTTGCAGGATGAAAAGTCACACAAATTTAGTCCTCTGGAGGTATGTCAGTATTCAGTAAATATTCTGAAAAATTAAACCTAAGTTTCTCCTTTTAGGCAAAAATTGTAATTTTAATTCTTTATGACAGTGTTTGTTATATATAATTTATATACAAATTCGTTTTCATAAAACATTAAAACAAAAAACTATACCTACTAACAATTATGTGCATACAATAAATTCTATTTTTACATGTGACACTTAGATTTTTTTTTCTTTTTTTTTTTTTTTTTAAAAGATGACTAGCAATGTGGGTCGCACATTACTAGTAATCTCGTTAACCCCTCGTGCTAAGCTAAGATGCTTGTGTTACGAGTGGGTTCACGTCGGTAGTGTAATGGGTGGGATTCGAACCCGCAACCACACGATCGCAAGTTCGACGCCCTAGCCATTAGGCTACCGCCGCTTCAATAATAGATTGATTGAGCCTTACTAGATTAAGAAAAATCCTTTCAATTCAATCTTTCAATTATAATGTACTTAATAAGTACTACCCAGGCAAAAAAAAACGGAAACATAATTTATATCATCTACAAAATTCTTTCAATAACTCTATGATACGTAAAAATTCTTTCTATAACTTTATACACTTTTTCTTAGAACAAATCTTCATTACATAATTTATTTCAGCTTCACGCAATAAGTGAACGCTTAAAAATGGCATGTCCACCAACCGAGAAACAGGACCAAATGTATGACTTTAGTCATGTGTTGGACTTCTGCTCACAACTACGGTCACTGAACATTGAGGGAAGTTACGAAAAGCTTGGTACTAGCAACATAATACCAAATGATCTGCGTTTTGATCTGATACCATTCAAGTCTCTGATGGATTTGAAGATACTTGGGGTACCAATGGCTTGCATACAGAGTGTTGGTAAGTATTTTTTTATGCACCTGTCTAGATTTAACATTTTCAGTAGAAAATGGCATTGCACCAAAAATGAGTGCAAAATTCTGTTTGGTCGCTTGATACCCACGTTGATGACAGCCTCATGAAAAGAATTAGATTTTCAATAAAATCTAATATTTCTTTTTATCTGTGAGTTATAGGTATTTAGTATAATGGAAAATGAACTTTTCATACAAAGTGACAGGTCACGTGACTTATGTTTGTATGAAAAGATGATTTTCAATTTTAAGATTTCAATCTATGGTACATGGTAAATGTTGTTCAGTTTTATGCACCTGACTACCTTGTTGCATATAGCACTCCTTTTAAATTATTATGCTTATCCACAAGACCCTCTTATACATTAAACTGACTCTATCAACTGTTGACTCAATTATTTAACTCCCAATTCAATATTTATTAATATATAAATTAATAGATATTTCTATTAATTTATTTTAGGTGGTCTCCGTGATACCCTAGTGAGTCTGTCTGTGTTGACAGCAAGTGTTGTGACACTCAACGAGTTCCTGTTGGTTGATATCCTACACAAGGACCCCTCAAGCATAGCCGACACAGTGGTAAGTGAATAAAAACTCTTTGCTCATAGCTATAGAGTCTAGTTTACTTTAGATTGATTGATATAAATTTGTTCGGGTGACTGTGTTACTATAATTGAATTTCGATCTTGTTCTTGTTGTTATATAGCTGTGATTGCTTTATTTTTTTGTGGAATAGGTATTTATGAACTTTCTCAGCACTGGACAACAAAGGCGCTTGACATTTTTATGTCCTTTCATACAAAACAGCGTATTTACGTCAATCACTAGGATTTGTAGGTCTATTGTAAGTAGGTATTTTGCTCGCGGCTCGGCCCGCGTGGGCCGAGTATCTGTTATCGCGATAAAAAGCCTACGTCGATAAATGGGCTATCTACCATTGAAATAATTTTTCAAATCGGAATAGTAGTTCCTGAGATTAGCGCGTTCAACCAAACATTTTTTCAGTGCATATCGCACCTATTCGTCGTATTAATATTCACCAGTCTTTACTTTACTTATCAAGTAAAGTAAAGACTTTGGGCGGCAATAAGCAGCGTATCCTTTCTTGTGAGAAAAGAAAACCTTATAACAAATTCCGTCTACTTAGATCGGTTCAGCAGTTTAAGAAAATCGTACCAGACATACAGTTACTTCGTTTATAATATTAGTATGGACAGTATGGAGACTAGGTATCAATCTACACTATTCTGACTTTGTACAGTAATATAATGCTATCTATAAATATTTATATACCTAATAGGTATATCCAATAACTAGATTTTACCAAATTACCTTGACTTTTATCTAGTATTCGTTCTAATCATATTACACTAAATTAGTCACACAATTCTATATCAACTGTTTTGTGATGATAATGACTACATCTATGCAAATTTTTGAGTCATGTGTCTTGTATTTACAAGCTTAAGTATGACCTAGTAGAGTTCTTTTCACTAGGGAGTAGGTCTAGCCTTAGAGGTGAAGAGAATTCTTGATGTAAGAATTGACTACGAACTGTGTGGAAAGATTTCTTAAAAATGCTTTGACTTATACATGAAACCTAAAATTTCTCAGTTTTATGTGATTATTAGGCTTAAAATTGCTTTTAAGAGACAATCCTAAAATGCAAATAAATAAATTATATACTTTTATTTACCATTAAGCTTGGCATTTTTACGACCCTTGAAAACCAAAGTCCCGTTACGGTTCCATTTCATTGCAAATGCCTTTTGATATACGGTGAAAATCCTTCGAAATTATGTATTTACTAGCGACCCGCCCCGGCTTCGCACGGGTGGACATTTATTTCTTCATAGATGTGCACATGTCACACATATCGGCCGGCGGCCATCATTCATTTTAATACCAATTAAAATTTTAAATTCGTAATATCTTTTGAGTGAATTGTCGGATAGGAATAAAATAAAAAATAATTTATAGCTATTGAAACAATCTTGCTCAATAAATAGTTTATTTGGATAAGGATTAGTATTTGACGATAATATGATCACATTTTAATTACTTTTATTCTATGGAAAAGTGGTTATAATGGCTAAAATATAAATGCTTGGTTTATACTATCGCGGACTTTTTTGTAGGCATTATTGAGTTCTACAACTTTTCTATAGAAGTCGACCATACATCTCTAACCATTTAGGCAGCGTTCGCGAGAATCGTTAACGTACGGCAGTTTTTTCGTCGACTTACTCCACAATTTTCACTACCACGAAAAATCCTATCTATTTTCCGAGATAAAATATAGCCTATACGGATTCGGAAGAATCCCTCTAAGTAATGGTAAAAGAAATTTTGAAATCGGTCCAGTAGTTTTTGAGCCTATTCAATACAAACATACAAAAATACAAAAATACAAAGGTTTCCTCTTTATAATATTAGTATAGATTTATAACATTGTTAACAATAAATGTTAATGCATGCAAATCGTGATATCATTAAATGACGTCATATAATCTTGTTTTATTATCAAAGGAACACTCGTGTAATCAGGCATATAAATAGGAAATGAAAACTACAATGTATCGAATTAAATTATTTACGTATCGTCAACTTTACTCTGCGACGTACTGCGGCATCGATCGAAAAGGGCAAAAATAAATTGCTTGATCCATAAATAATGAATCATTCCATGTCGCTGTACTTTGAGTACGTTAATCGACTAAAGACTTGTTTTTCCATCGTCAGATAACTTTTATTCCAGGAATATAATTGAAGGACAGTTTCTCTATGAAACAACTGAAAATTTCAAAATTATTCCTCAAATAGAGATGATGGGAAAATCAGCCCCAAGACTATGTTTCTGTAACCACAGAAGGCGCGGCAAGGAACAAATGTTTAGAGAGACATTTTCATAAAAACCTTGATTATTTACTTACCTAATGCTTTTTATTAAGAAAACGACGATACATAAACTAAAATGACTCAGTGGGTGCTAAGAGACGCCGAAGCCGCCCCGAAAGTGTTGGTGCCAGATAGAGAATTATGGAAGGGCTCGAGGAAGGTCTTTGCCTAGCAGAAGGACAGCATAAGTTACAAATAGTATAATAATAAAAATAAACTTCTTGTTTAATTACTTTCGTAAGACATCACAACAATGACTGCACGGATAGCCTAGTGGTATAGGTCACCACGCTAATTACCACTGTGCGCGACGTGCTGCGGGTTCGATCCCCGCATGAGACAAGCATTTGTGTGATCCACTAATGCCTAAAATTCAGTAGTGCGGGGGTAAAAAAAAATGTTTAAAATAATACCGAGACGAATCGACTCGCGACACCGTCACGTCATAGGCACTTGATTATGGGCCCCGGTTGGGCTCAGATCTAGTCGAGCTGCTCCGATAAGTACGTGAATAAAGCCGGTAATATTTTAAAATTAAACTTCATTTAAGAGACTACTCGACTTATCCACTACTTGTCTATGGAGTACATTCTACGTTGTTTATGTATCGTTTCCAGTATCTTTAATATTTATTACTAAACTAGCTGCCGGGACAGACTTAGTTCTGTCAAAAGTAAATTAATTAAGGTAATTCCCGAATTAGAGTTTTTTTACTTATTATTTATGTTTTTACATTCATCCATTCCTTCCACAAACATTTCAAGATCAAAATCAGCTAAATCGGTTCAGCCGTTCGTGAGTTTTAGTGAGACTAACGAACATCAATTGATTTTTATATATATAGATATAAAACAACTTGTATAGTTTTGAGAAAGAGTTACACGATTACAGTTATGAGTCATGGTAGGTATTGTAAATTATTCAAGGCTCGACATGACGTTATACGTAACAGTAGTCAGGAGGCACAGTTTATTGATTTCTACCTTATATATCTTTGTTTACGTGAATCGTTTCTTTGTACTTTGAATTTACATAAAACAATTGGTCTATTGCACTTATACGCATGTAATATTTAGTATTAGAGTTCTTTTATCTGGTTTCTGAATCAAATTGATAACTTAGTCCATTTGTTATGGTTTTATATGAATAGTAATAAGTACATTTTTTTCATAGCAAAGTACCTATATGCTGAGCAAACATCGATGCTCTTTGTTTGTAAAGACATCTCTTTACAAACAAAGAGCATTGGTCGTTAAAAAAGGTGTTTAAAAGTTCTGGGTCTGAAATTTAGTTTATAAAAGTCAAACATTTTACTTATTAGATAACAAAGCATCTGTATGAACTTTAAACTAGATCCATCCTCCTCTTGCTGTTTGCCTTAATAAGATTGTTAGCAACGCACCAAGTCCGAACCTCGTAGGAGATACCCTTACTGAACGTTTCTAAGAAGGCCCTTATAGTTTCAAAATCCGGTAAAGCAGTCAAAGCCTGCGGTCAAGCTAATTGCTGCAGACCCCCTAAAAAAAACTCTTCGAAGCAGCTGGAACGATTTGTATAAGCTTTTGTAAACATATCGGTTAGGTCTGAGAATCGACTTTATCGATTATTCACATCCCTAAGTGATAGGGGTGACCCTCTCCAGATTTTTTTATATGGCAGAAAAACGTTGGCTGGGTCAGCTAGTAGATTTATATTTACATAAGTACTGAAAGGTATTCAAAAGCTGAGCCAACCTAGCTTAGAAAATAGGCAGAGGAAGATAGTTATTTATACAAACAAGCTACGCTACACTAATGTATTGTTAGGAACATAATAGTGTGAAATTAACAATGTCACACAATCCGTCCTAACATTATCTTTGTCGACCTCGGCGCACGTGTGTCCGTGAGTCCATTGAGCCAATGGGTTCATCTGTACAACGCTATTTAATATCTGTAGGTTCCAAATGGGTCGGATATCAGTCGTGTCTAGCCAAAACAGAACGTTTTTAGGTCAACTACTATAAATTAGGATTTGTAGGTCAGCTGTGCCCCGCGGTCATGCCCGCGTTATTTGTCCCCCTTCCTGTAAACATCGCCATTGTTTTTAACGTTTATTCTGCTATTCTGGATGGAGACGAATCATGTGACAGGTTACATGACTTATGTTTGTATGGAAAGTTGATTTTTTTATTTCAAGATTTAGACCTGTTTTTCGTGGGAAAAGTTGTTCAGTTTTATGCACCTGATTACCTCGTTGAATATACGTAATCCATAAAAAAATATCCTGCATTGTATTAAAAGTTACCTATTTAGCTATGCAATGTCGAGACAAGACTCGTCACAAGGTTATTAAGTTACGCTGTAATCCATATTATATAACATAACATTACTAGTTCATGTATCAAGAACTTAGATGGGACGTTTGTAAACCAAGATTATCAAAGTAAAAATATTAGATTAAAAAAGTATCGCTTCCTTTGCGTAATACTCCGTGAAATTCTATAAGAACTAATTATTTTAAAGCTGAAGAGTTCATTCAGTTGTTTCTATGGCTGGAGTTTTTTTGATCTCTGGAACTTCTGTACCGATTTGAAAAAATATTTCAGTTTTAAATAGCAAATCTATCGTGGAAGGCTATAATAATAATTATATTATAACGCCTATGCGTGCGGAGCCGCGAGCTAAAGCAAGTACGATACATTTGAATCGGTCTCTATCTGTCAATGGGTCACCAATGAGAGACAAGCAAGTGACACGTGATTGGTGAAAATTAACGTATAGACTATAAGTGACACTAACGAACCAAGCAGAATTTTAAACCGTTCTTTTAAATTCTTATGTTGTATGTTTTTAGGTTATTCATCTTAATTATGGGCCTTTTGTCTTTAACAATGCTACACACACTAAGCGCTTTTATTGCAAAGTAATAAGGTTGATATTTGTTGTACTTCTGTTTTTCCTACTGATAAATGCCTTTTTGCGTAGTAATCTAATTATTTCATGCAAAACATATGTAAAAGAGAATCGTTACACCACTTGTAAAAACATAAGGTGAACATAATACAAAAGTGTTAGTCATAGTTTAACAGAGTCGTTATATTTTAACGAGTCGACGGAGTTTAAAAACCTCTAATTATAAACTATAAACGCTCTAAAGTGTAAGATGAGTTAATCTTACACTTTAGAGCGTTTATAGTTTATAATTAGAGGTTTTTAAACTCCGTCGACTCGTTAAAATATATCCTCATTCATCTGTCTTAAATAGATGTGAAATAATTATCCAAAATAATTTCTAATCTACTTACTTTTTGTCGACAGAAATGGAAGAAACTATCAATGATAAACTTCGCAAGCAACAGCATACAAATCGTGGACTGGGCGATACGATTGGTTCCAAAACTACAACACTTAAGTCTAAGTTCGAACAAGCTAAAGGAACTATGCGACATCTCCTGTCTCCATGAACTTCGAGTACTAAACCTTTCGATGAACAGCTTCTCAGCTTGCGAAAATTGGCACGCGAAAATCGGCAATATTGTAAGAATAGATCTCTCTCAGAATAAGGTCGAAAGTCTGAAAGGTTTCTCCCGCCTGTACTCGCTAGAAAGCCTTGATCTAAGCTGCAATGTCATAACAGACGTCGAAGAAGTCCAACACATTTGTAAACTGCCCTGTTTAGAGTATCTATGGTTGACAGCTAATCCTGTAGCGTCGTCCATAGACTACAGAGTTAAAGTCATAGAGCAGTTTAACGCTCGTATGGCGGAAATCTGCTTGGACAACGAAAAAGCGTCGGAGAAAGAATTGGATACGGCGAGGGTGCTTCAAGCTTTGAGGGTAGTTAAAGAAGGTAAGACGCCCAGTTTTCTACAGAACAATAATACGAGTCATAGCTTCCATAAGAGTTGACAGTACGGTATTTACGGATAGATTTAAGATACACTTTTATATGTTAACTATTGCCCCTAGTATAATGACTAGAAGATAAAACTTTTTATTGTGGGACTGTCCCCCGGTTCCTGGAACTTCGATGTACATTTGTTGAATCACCTGTCAAACTGCCGTCAAATGGTTTTGACGTTAGTTTGACAGGTGACGATGACGACGTATTAAATTTAAACAGCCTCTCAATAACTGGGGCTGAGTTTCTCATAAAGTTTTTTCGGACTAAAAGAATATTTTTTCGGTTAAAAACGATATAATCAATTAATGTGTATTTATCTATATGGCACGGACCAGATATAAAGATGTATACAATTAGTATGCGTTATTTATTAAGTTAGCAAAAAAGTTAAACCCGTTAGATTTTCCATTCGAATGATTCCGCATTGTTCGGAGAACTTGATATTTCTACTTTTTTTTTCTTTGTTATTTCCCATGTGTATGTCAATAAAAAGATCTTTATTTATCTTAGTATGCTTCGAAGTTATGTTGTTATTATAGACTTAGCATTTTTAAGATTAACTTGTGATAATTCGTGCTTTGCAATTTTGTATAAGCTCCATAATATTGTTTATGAATGTGATATTTGATAATCCTATCCTGTGAATATAAAACTCCTATTTGTAATATTGTAATGGAATTGACCAATCATCTGTTAGTCTAGGTTATAAGTGCCTCTTTAAATTAATGGCGATTTTGTTCATCTATTGCGTTTTAGAAAAGTATGTCGATAAAATGTAATGTATGTAGTAACATAAACAAATGAAATTGACCTTATCATTTTTTTTTTAAAGATGTTTACGTACATCTGTCGGGCTGCCCGCCCACGTCAGACTTTGTAGGACAGATAATCGGGCCGATTCGGAATCTGGTACAATTTCTGACTGACTTTTTGTAGGAGGTGTGCGCTGCTCTATTGCTATCAAAGTGTTCTATTTTTATCCTACAAAAAATCGGTCACCGATTATCGGACGTGGGCGGGCAGGCTTATAAAGCATTTATTATTGAGAAAAATCGTAAACTGTGGTTTAATCTTTCGCGGTTTATTAGGAGCCTAAAATATATCAAAGACTATCTTTGGTGCAGGCAGATAGGTTATTGATTGAACTAGTATTGAAGTACGGCTAAGTAAAACTGGCCAGATTGCCAAAGACTAATTCGAAACCTAGAAAAAAAAATCGCCAAGCAATGGAATTGTCAGACAGGCTAAAAATATCTACACATATAACTTGTTTAAAGTTATTACACTATTTTGTTCTACTACTTTCCATAATTACTAAATATTAAATACTCTCCAACGTTTGAGTATAAAAAAACGGATTACAAAAAAAAAATCAATTTTCAATAAAATTATGTATAAGTTTGATCGTTGATCATTATGCGTGAGTTTGTGTTCGCATTTACTGATAAAATCTAATTACCAGAGTTGACACTATTAGATATTTGATCGGGCATGTGCATGTAAATGTTGTGTAATGAGGTCAATAGTGCAGTCTTATAAAATAATCTCGTGCATCTAATAATTGCGCTAACCACAACCTCTACATATTAAAAGCATGGTACATTGCGTCCGATGTCAATTAGCACGTCTGGAAAGGACTAAGATATCCCGCCTCTATCTCACACACCAAGCATAATAATAATACCGGCTTATAAATGTCCCACTGCTGGGCACAGGCCTCTTCCCATATAGAGAAGGTACGAGCATTGATCACCACGCCGCCGGCTCAGTGGGGGTTGGCGATTTCAGATTCCAGTTTTTGGAATCCAGGTATCCTCACAATGTTTTCCTTCACCGATTGTCAATGGTGTCTTAGAATAATTAAGAATGTACGTAACTTTGAAAAAGTCACGATGGCCTGTATTGGGTTGGAACCTACAACCTTGTACACGAAAGTCCGTTAATTTAACCCCTAGGCCACCATGACACTTTTCACCACCATATTCCACACACCAAGCATGTTTGATTGCATCTCGCTTTGCTTATCTTGTAGCTCTTTCTAGACGTACCAAGTTATATTGACCGTAGATATGTTAAGTCAACAAAAAATGAAATTTTTGTTTAGTTAAAGTTTTGTAATGTGTCTTCTTCTGCCTAGCCTTTTCCCAAGCTATGTTGGGGTCGGCTTCCAGTCTTACCGGTATTAACTGAATACCGTATTTTACATGGAGCGTCTGCCTATCTGATCTCCACAACCTATAATAACTATAATACAGTATTCCATAGTAAAACTGGTTCTCAGAATTGTAATGACTTAACGAATATCAAAGATCACTGTATGACAGTCGGGACCAACGGCTTAGCGTGCTTTCCGTGGCACGGAGGGGTCTCGATATGTTTACAAATGGTCACCGATCCACGGACCAACCGCGGGGAGCGCGGCTTAAACTTTATTATCGGTCAAACCGTACCGGCTATCGTATCGGCTAACACTTTAGCTACGAGCCCCTGTAATATGTATCGGAATATAATTGTTAGGATTAATTAGCTTTTATATACAAATTATAAACGTTTCTAATGTTTACATGTAAGCAAATGTTGTTAAGCTTAACGTCCTGTTACACAAAGTTGATAATTAACAAAACTAAGCCTTGAAAAAAAATTGAAATGTCACAAATATAAGCTTACTATAAAAAAAAAAGTCGCCCAACCCATGTATACTAATGCAGTTGAACCAAAAGGCTGCTAAAATGCCTTGGTAACTGTTGGTAAGCGTTGGGCCTTAGTTAGAAACGTCACAAACAAATGAACAAAACATTTTACAATATTGATATCATGATCGATTAGGGATTAACATAATCCGTTGTTTATTCTCGACTTTGAACTAAAATTTGAAGCGGCGGTAGCCTAATGGCTAGGGCGTCGGACTTGCGATCATTTTCAAATCCCACTCATTACTCTACCGACGTGAACCCACTCGTAACACAAGCATCTTAGCTTAGCACGAGGGGTAAACGAGATTACTAGTAATGTGCGGCCCACATTGCTAGTAATCTTTCACAAAGAGCAAAAAATTGTATTACAATATGCGTGATCGATAATGTATGTAATCGTGCAATAACCATTGATACACACGCACATGTACATCAAAAATCCTAGATGCACAGTCTTAAATAAAAGTCGCAGCCAAAACTATCTTCAATTGAAAAGTGGTTGACAGTTTATAAGTTGTTTTTTTACCGCAAATTCAATCTTACCCGCAGAACATAAAGTTGTTTTTGCGATGCCAGACATTTTGGAATGACTGAATATTTTCAGTAATTTTTTGAGGATGGCTTTGAGATATTTACCCCTGAATATTGAAACGAAAATAAACTTAAAGAAGCTCTTAAATGTGTCATTATCGCTTCATAACACATAACACAGTGACAGAGACAACATGAGACTTAAACTGATTTTTTTTTTCTTAAAAAAACGACGCAGGCACTGAGGAATTTAATCCTTATGTTGCGGGGGTTTCACAAACATTCAAATCTAATGCACAAAGAACATCCAGACTCGGAACAGGCATTTGTGGATCACACTAAATATGCTTGTCTCATGCGGGGATCGAACCCGCAGCACTTCGCGTGCAGTCAAATTACTAACGTTTCAGTATCCAGGGGTTACTTTGCATCTTAGGTGCTTACAAATGTTACCCGTATTTCTAAATATGTATGCATTTTGTATATAACGCCTAAAAGACTCCTTAAGCCAATGCTATTTTTTTTGCGTTTCGGAAATTGTATATAAGGTTCAAAATCAATTGTACGTGAGCCTGTAGCCTTATAAATTGTGGTTATATGATTCTTAAACATTATGCAGTGGGTTGTTAATTAATTTGTATATAACTTTAAAAAATAACAAGTTTTATTTCTAATGAATTGTACTAATTGATCAACAAACAAATATAATTATTTAAAAACTTTGTGACTGATGAATGACTTTTAGGTAACGGTAGAGGAAATCCTTATGTAAAGTAACATTTTGTATAGAATTAAATAAACTAAAGCTAATAATAGCTTTTATTTGGCAATAATTTTGGCTTAAGTAAATCAATTATTTAATCGAAATTGGTTTGGTCGTATATATGTTATTAAAGAGAACGAATGATCTGAACGTATCTACATTAAAAATGCTCTTATTTGGGGCCACTTTGAAATTTTTTATCGGTTAAACAACAGAGATATTCAATAGCTAACTGTCTTACATTTAAAAGTAGGGATTTAAACCTCTCTCTAAAATAAATTATTTACTCCTCTATTGAATATATTAACTGACAAGTTATATTAATCATTTTTTTTACTACTTTCTGTAATGTGCTGCCAGAACATCCATTATAACTTGACCTATTTGAAGTGTATAGACTTGTTATATTTTGTGTCCCTTTCTTCCTTTAACTTTTATCTATACCTCTCTCTTTCTGCAGGATGTCAAGTATGTTTTGGCTGTCCTATAAGTAAAACTAACAATACTCAAACGAAAATGAACTTTATGATGTTCAGTGTTTAGTTTTTTTTTAACGTTTATTAGATTGGAACATTTACCGAATCTGGATCTCTAGATCGTAGCGTCGAAGGACATCAACGTGTCGACCGCGTTAACGTAAAAATAACTCAGAAATCGGGACTCTAAAACTTACATCTGTCGCTACATTACTACTTAAGTTGACAAAGACAGCATGAGATAACGGCTACTTAGAGTTGAGTGAAGTTTAAGTATCCGACCATTAGTCTATAATACAATGATTATGCTTAAAGCTGTTTTGTTATTATTAGTATTACTAAAGTATTACTTATGTGATCTAAATATATGTATATAAATGTTTTTATTTTAATTGGTTACGATTCATATATGATTAAATAAGTTATGGTTTAATTAGGGTATTTATTTCAAATTCCTGGCAATACCCTCGATTCAGATTAACATCTTCCATATTGCGCCACAACACCCGGTTCTCAATATGGGGGTGTGTTGTAGCGCACCATCACTAAGGTGTTTGCCCTAGTGACTACGCTGGGCAGGTTGGCTATTTAAGAATTTAACGGTTTACTCACGCGCATTCTCGGGATCGCCCGACTAGTTTCAGACTCAATAGGAGTCCTTAATCATGAGCTGACTATTGCGTCTGAAACTAGTCGGGCGATCCCGAGAATGCGCGTGAGTACTTTTTAACCGTTGAATCCTTATATAATTATGAATTCGTCTCACGGAAGTTATTATAATAATAAAGCAGGTTGGTGACCGCAGTCTACATTCAGTTCTTTAGGAGAACGCTGCTGCCCAATCTCGTAGTTTCTATATCGATTAGTCGCCACGACACCCACGGGAGGAGGGGGAGGTTCTATTATATGCCGAAGCCTCACGGCGCATTGAGGTAAGTAAAGGAATAAATAAAACAAAACTTAAAAATGACGATTATTATATTACATTAAGAACGTGATTACATCACATACAAGTCTTATGCATTCATTCTAACAGTGCAATAATAACAATGTTACCTTACCCTAAGGTTATGAGCTAATTTAATATTTAATCAATAGATTTGGAACCCATACAGCCAGTGCTCACGTTGCGTAGCGTTTCGTCGAAGATGCGATAAAAGAATCGCAAATATTTCAACGTATTACCGACTTCAGAAGCAATAAAAATACTTATGAAGACAATTTTTTATTACTTATATCTAAATAATGTAGGCTTACAGCAAATATAAATTAATTACCTCGGTTCTATTATCAATTGATTAATTAAGTATAGTAATAAGATATTTTTATTTTAAATAGACAGTTTTTTCAGTATGTGTTAAGATTTTATCAATGCTTGTATGGTCAACGAATAAATTAACATTGCCAATAAATATTACAATTAAATTTTTTATCATCACGGTAAGTCAATGAGCTCTTACTCAAATCTGCAGTTATATTAGGGGTATGATTACATATAGGTATCACTTACAGTTAACAAATACTTAAGTGTTTAAATTACATGTCATACATACATTATACCACTAACATTATTTAATTTTATTGTAATTTATTATATCAGACTATTATTATAGTGAATAAGTAGATTGAATTATTTAACATTTTTTTTCTGTATTATTTAGCCGAAAATTTATCGTGACTGAGCTAAACATGTTAATAATATTTTTCATTTTATGGTAATATATTCATAGCTTATAAAAAATAAATTAATATTTTTTATAAATTATACACATGATATTAAAGAAAGAACCTAAGATCGCACAGTCAGTGTTTCAAAACCGTCCTTAACTGAAGAATATTTATAATGACTGTAATTAAATTACTAAGCAACAGTTTATTAAAAACTAATCACATATGATTAATGATTTCAATTGTTATACATATTTATATACCTAGCTAACCTAGCCACATACAATACCCATCTACAGTCTTTCTTTATATAATTAATTAAATATTATTGCTTAAAAACAATCAATCATTTTCAATAAGAAATGTCAATCAATAATTTCCAAGTTTAAAAACAAACTTAAATTATTGTAGCCTCGTGAGGCCTGTTAATCTCAATTTATTTATCACCTTGTTGAAAATGATTAATTTCAACTACCATTAATATTAATTATGACATAATTAAAATAACAGCTAATTTAAAAATAAGTTTAACATTCAATTATCTCTTAAATTACTGGTTAGTAAAAATAGCTGCAAAAAATGCTTTAAATAAAATGAATGGTCAGAAAGAAGAGATAATTCCAAATTGAAACGGTACATACTCAATTGCATTGGTTTCTTTTAATTAATTTTATATTTATTATCAATGTATATGTCCGATTTTTTCACCGCCAGATAACTTTTATTTGAGGAATAAAATTGACAGTTGATAGTTTTTGTATGAAACAACTGTCAACATTTTAAAATTATTCCTCGAATAAAGTTATCTGACGATGGATAAATTAGCTTTTAGTCTTGGCAATCTATCGTTTAAATAAATGACTTATTAATAGCAATAATTAATTTTTAATAGGCTTATTTTTATATGAATTATGTAGTACCTAGATCTACGATGTCACAGACACATTTATAATTATAGTTCAAGTTCAAAGCCGTCGTGAGCAACACCATTAGAGTTGACGGTTGGCTTGGACTGGTTGATCAGAGTTTGATAGGCTCTCAAGTTGAAATTCTCAATCCAGAGAGCAATATAGTGTATGACGTCTAAATACATGCTCTAAAGTAAAAAAATCTTGTATATGGGCGCTCACACAAAACTGCATAGTGTACGATGCGAATTCGCAGCGCAAAAAACAGCGAAACGATTTTTTTTTAAACGACTCCCGCACTTAGGTATTTAATCCTTGTGTCACGGGGTATCACAAACATTCAAATCACATGCACAAAGAACACCCAGACTTGGAACAAGTATCTGTGGATCACACAAATGCTTGACCCGCAGCACGTCGCGCACAGTGGTAATTAGCGTGGTGACCTATACCACTCGGCCATCCGTGCAGTCAGATTTGCTCCAATGCGAAATAGTGCGGAAAGACGTTCTCGCGGTTCGCGCGTCTAATAGCTCGAGGATGTGAATCAATTCGCCAGTTGATTTTTGCGATGCGATTTCGCACCGCAGTTTTGTGTTTAGACCCTAAAACTTAATTCAATACCTCCATACTGTATGCTCCTATCCTCTTGGTATATTACGCGACAGCCATAGCAGGTAATACAAAGTGGTGATCAGGGTTAGTTAGCTGGTAGAGAGGTGCTCGCGCCCTTACGCCAGTTGCCGTCGGCCGCTGCGAGGGGTCCTCACTCAACATGAGTTTTAAGACTTCCGTCTGTAAAAAAAAAACACATTGATTTGTTAATTCCGATGTTCTTCTTCTTATCGTGTCGATGGCAATCATATTGTGTCAGCCCAGAATTTTGCTACAAGAACTGCATTATCAGTAGCCTTTATTAAATCGTCCAGCGTGCAGATGTTAGGGCACGAAGGACAAGATAACAGGTGTACCATTGTTTGGGGAGTAATACCACATCTGCATCTAAGATTAGATGTGTCAATGTATCCCCACTTAGACAGATTATCTTTGCTTCAGCCAACTTGAGTCCGAAGTCGGTTTAGAGACTTCCAGGTTGGCCAAGGTAGCCCATGTCCTGCAGGGAGATTTTCTTGCGGTGGGACAAAGGGGTCAGGTAAGGTGGATTCCGATGTTGTTCTCATCTTATTGTATGGATTCTCTGTTGAAACTTTAACCTTTTGAACGCCACGGACGTTTATAGACGTCTAACGAAATCGTGCCAAACACGCCACCGACGTCTATAAACGTCAAGAAAACGACATTTTTTAAATACAAAATAAATATACTAAATTAAGTTTTCTGTGTTTCTTTTTCCTATTATTTCAAACTACTTTAGTGAAATATTGTAAATTGACACAAAGATATATTCATTATTTGAATTCACAAGAAAAAACAATCGTCAAATATTGCTAATCGAAATCCGTAAAATTGTGTATTTCCCCACGCCACAGACGTCAAGACACGTCAGCTAGTGATGGGTAGGTAAGGTAACTTATATTCCAAATTTATGAAATATTTTATTGAAAGTAGCTTACTATTACTTTGACAATTACTTTTTACTGACAAATATTCGTATCTGAATATTCCTAATGTATAATATTTAAAAAAATGTGGAAAAGAACTTATAATTGATATCCTTAAATCGATAGTTTACTGTCCACTCTCGCGCATCCCTATGTAAGAGCTCATAGACAGTTACCTGTACGCCACAGACGGGAATGGACGTCAAGCGGTGACGTCATTAGCGCTACGGGAGTCTGCTAGTGCTTTACTACATTTATTATTATGATCGGTGGTAATATTAAAATTTGAAGCATTATTATTGTGCGAGGCTATATTAAAAATGGCTGACAGTCAAATGACTACTGAAGAACTCCTTCGTGTGTTAGGAAATGTAGAAGAGGATGACGAATTTTCCGAAGCAATATCTCTATACGAGGACGATTTAGAGGTAAGTTTTATTTATGATCAAACTTTTCATATATAGATAGGTACGTAGTTTTTGTTTAATATTAAATGATGCGTTAGGAAAACAAAAGCGAATATAAAATATTAAAAAGGTAAATGGTTCCGTCTATTACTTTTAACGATACAAATTATTATACCTACTTACATTTATTTTGTATATTTTCTCTTTTAATTCCATTTCGAATTTAGCTAAAAAAAGTAGGTATACTTATACAAAGTAAGTATTATAGGTAGGTACACTAATAAATATGAAACCGGCACCTAAGGCACAGTAAAAACTAATAATTATATGTAAAATGATTAAATTGTTTTAAATAATAAAATATTATTATTTTTTATGTACCACAATATCACATGATCACATCCCTACTCGCATGCGAGAAAGTTGTCAAAAGTCGTGCCAGCCTGTGCCAGCCACGCCAGAGACGTGTCTTCACGTCGGCGGATGACGTCACGAACCAGATTAGTGATGTACCTTATTATTGATTTATTCGTTTGTAGTTCTAATGTTTGCTTTTAGGTTGCTTAGAACTTAGTAACTGCTGTTTAATGATAGTATGATACCAAATAGGGTCAAGTTAAATAAAAGACCAATGCAACGAATAATATTTATTTAAAAAATATAGAACGAAAAGCACGGATTCATTGGTTATCGATAACTTTTCGTTAAGATGTTGGAATCACTATTTTTTTTTGTAGGTTTTTGTACTGAATTTGTGGCTTGGCGTAGAAGGGGCGCCGATGTGTTTACGCTCTGGCGTTCAAAAGGTTAAATAGGTCTTGGAAACAGGCTTTTTAAAGCCAACGAAGGGATCCAATATTTGAGGAGTTTCCTTAGTGTGGACGCAAGTTGACCTCTCAGAAGACAGAGGCTGCTTACATAACTCGGTAATAAGGAGTCTCTTAAGTAACCATTACTGGTAAGTACTATTGTAACTTTTGCAAAGTTATTTTTACTTTCTAATTTTTTTTTAAGGATTACTAGCAATGTAGGTCGCACATTACTAGTGATCTCGTTAACCCCTCGTGCTAAGCTAAGATACTTGTGTTACGAGTGGGTTCACGTCGGAGTGTAATGGGTGGGATTCGAACCCGCAACCGCCCTAGCCATTAGGCTACCGCCGCTTTAATTATTCTAAGGCATTTAAAAATTGGTCCAGGAAAACATCGTAAAGAAACCTGGATTCAAAAAAAATATTTTTTATTGGAAACCCGGAATCAGCAAATGCTCGTTACTTCTTTATCAAGAAGAGGTCTGTACCCAGCAGTGGGTCTTTAGACTGGTATTATCATAATGTCCTGACCTCTTGAGGATATTGGTGTGTGAAGTTATCAGGGTAGTGCGAGTTCCGCAGCCGCAGTAAGCACGCCACCCGCTCGGCCTCCGTGGCGAAGGGCTGCAGCAGTTCGAACAGGATCAACCCCAGCGAGTAGATATCCACCTTATAGCTGTACGGACGGCCCAGGAGTTGTTCTGGAGACATGTACAGGTGGGTACCTAGGAAAAGAAATTGCTATGAGCCTTAAATCATCAAACACAAGGATCAAGAGCGGTAGCATAAAGATTGCACAAAAGAGAGCCACGCTAGCACACCCTATTCAAATCGTTGGCAGCACCATCAAATTTTTAATGGTATAATATTTTTTATGCATATGGCAATTCAGTCTCTTTCTAGTAGCTATAGACTAGCTGACATGTTTTATTTTATTTTCATTAAAATATGTTCCCTGAACATTGCCCACCTATCTACCTACACCAGCAAGAAATACAGTCCTTGCACAGTCACAGCATGTGCAATGATTGGACAAGTTATTAGCTCAATGCTAGACAGACCATAAACAAAGGAGGAAATAAGCCATTCATAGGACATTTCTTTTCACTTCAATTCAGGACAATGTGAACAAACCAAAAAAAATCCGTATGTAGGTTATTAACAATTCTAAAATAAATCAATTCTCACAAAGAAATCGCATCATTTGCTTTTACGATGTCCGCGTACAAGAACGCTTGCAATATTCCTTAAACTTCCAAAGCACATCAAAACTTAATATTTAAAATCACTTACCAACTCTGTACGTATGCCTCTGATGGGGATCCACTGCATCTGTCTTCTCTTCACCATCATTGGAGGTATCGTTCATGGCAGTGACAAGACCGAAGTCTCCGACCTTGACGCGGCCGTCGGGTGCGAATAGAATGTTACTAGGCTTCAGGTCACGGTGGATGAGGCCGGCTAAGTGCACGTATTCTACCGCCGATACTATCTGGCTGAACAGGATCTTTACCTGATTGAAGAAAGGAAATAATATAGTAGGAATTGGAACTTTTATTCCCCTTTTCCGATGACACTTTTTCCAACAAAGTGATCAATAAGGGTTCCATGCGTCGAATGAAGAAAATGGAACCCTTATTGGATCACTTTGTTGCTCGTTTGTTTGTCCGTCTGTCTGTACCATACATTTAAACCTACCGTTTCTTGACACTGTGAAAAAAATTAAACTGCTAAGTTAAAATAAAGGTGCATGAACGCTTGTAATTGCAGGGGAGCTGCAAACGCGTTGCCAACCTGTCCCCTTCCCTCAAAAGGGAATACAGAACCTAAACAGGAAGGTTGACAGGCGTAAAATGCCTAATGGTATTAAATCCTCCTTGTGTACCATTATGTACATATTTCTTAAATAAATAAGGCCATCATAGGAAGCTCGTAACAAAACAAACCAAGCCTATTGGGCCCTCATTCTCTAAGTCCAAGCGGTTAACGTGCTGTTACGTGTAGGATTAAGAGAGGCTTTATCTCTTTCAACTTACCATACTTTTAAGTATAAACTCTATTAAATTACCTAAAAACTACCCGTTGACTGTCAGTACACAAAAAAGTTTTGTAGCACCGGGATTCTTGAGATATGAACTGCGTCATGCCACGTTATGCTTTGCTTGGATTTAGAGAATAACCCCCCTGTGTTCGGGCTTGTTTGATATGTCTTCAATACTACTGAGATGCAAGATGATACCATGGTAGTTATTACGTACCTTGTCGGCCCTGTCGTCGCAGCGGCGGTTGCCCCGCAGCCAGTCGTGCAGGCTGTCGCGGCGACACAGCTGCATCTGTATGTAGAGGTACATCTGCGGGCTCGCGCTCGGCGCCGCAGCCTCCGAGCTGCGGACCACCATGTCCAGCGACCAGTGCCGAGTGTGGCCCTTCTAGGAAATGGTTTGAATGCTTCAAATTTTACTATATCCTGGTATTTTTTCCACATGGGATGTTACGATAGAAATATAGTTCTCGCGGGTAGCGGAGGACGCTACAAATCCAACGCCCCAATTACAAGAAGGATGTTTTACCTCGCCCCCCCCCCTCTTCCCCCACCCCGCGCGTACGATTTACTGCTGACCACGGAATGTCACGTACTCATACGAATTTGCGCATTTTTAGTTTTTTTTTTTAAGTTATCCCATTATCATAATTATTAAGAGTTGTTGATACCATTATGCATCAGCAATAGAGGTGTTTTATACCATTTTAGACTAGTATTATAGGTATATGCTTTAGGTATATTAAGATTTAACAGCAGACAAAATGTCGTTACTTGTCGTGTGTTGTAAGACGAATTTCTCTGTATTTGCACCCCTTTTTTTATCGATGAAAATATGGCCTTTTATCAAGGAAAACGTTCACCTCAGCCGTCTGAACTTCGTGGCCTAGTCGTAAATATCAAAATAAAAATAAACCATCAATTTTATAAAAAAATAACTCACCTTTTTCTTCTTCCCAGCAGTAGAACTTTCAGTCTTATAATCGCACTCCTTTACTCTCTCTAATCTCTTATCGAAGGAGGAGTTTCTCTTCGACTCTGTTTCAGAGTGAGCGAATACTATGAACGAGTCGTCGTCAGGCTTGGAGTGTGTGACGTCATTCGCAGGGGTTTTGTTTGACGAGTACGACTGGGGCGCGTTCTCATCGAATACTATGCTGAAGGAATCATCGCAGCTTAACGATCTGAGACCAAAATAAATTTGTCGTTCAAATACAAAAACAGGAATGATTCTTTTCAAATTGTGTCACTATGTAGCACACCCTGATTTGCCCACCCTTCACCGCATTTTAAGTGCTCTAGCTAGACTTAAAAACATTACGTTTTATGGTAAAAATAATTTAATTTCTAGACTAAAAATATGAAAAGCCAGACATCAAAATAAGCTTTACCAGGCTTGCTCAAAGTTGACCCAAGGATGAATTACTAAAATATTTCCGGAGTTTTTGCTCTCATACGCAAATTCTATATTGATTCTTTTCATCTTTCTAGGTATTTACCAAGCTATATTGGGGGTAGCTGAATTACATTTTACATACTGCCTATTTGATTTTTAAAGCCCAGTAATATATTCTTATTAGTACAGACTTTATTTGTTTTTCTTTTCATCTTATACTACTGATCAGTTAGCCTATGTTAATGTTATCCTACAACATGTAATATACCTGATTCTCTTCGAAGGTTCTCCTTTCTTGTACTCAAGAGCGTCGAAGCTGCCGTCCGTGGACTTGAGGTTGAGCATGACGTCACTGGGTGGTGATTTGACTGGGACTGGCGATGTAGCTGTATATTCGTCTGTCATGGCTACCGATACGCCATCTAGTTCCCTGGGGATAAACACGGATAAACACTTATGTTAGTTTTGAAGACGAAGTAGGGGTAACCACATGCAACGTAGGCTCCGCCGTAGCCGTGTCTATGTCGAAGCTTTGCCTGCGATAGCTCCACCAATTTATACATTACACTCACTAAATAACGTCTTTTGTAAGAGAACAGGGTCAAGCGAGACGCACATAAACCCTGTAAAGTCTATAACATTACCACAGAACGAGTATACACATACAAAGTACGCATATAAATATCTTTAGATCGGGCTATTATCGAAATTGAGCACTTCCTGCTGTGCAATAAGGTTTAATTTTTAATAGCTAAGTCGTACCACACCAACACTAGAGGATCTACATCTATAATAAATAAAAAGGTAAACATTCGATGCCCTGATACTAAAACAAACCTTCAGATAACGTAATAAAGTTAAATTTACAATGTCTCACCTCATCCACACTTCGTCCCGTTGTTTCTGCCACATTGGCGGCGGTTCTTCCACCCAGGCGTTGAAGTACCTCACAATATGTTCGTGATCTAACTTTGCCAACGCTCTCACTTCACGTAAAACACGCTCACGTTTCGACTCCCTGAAATATTAAATAATTTAAGTTCATGTAAGGAACTTGTTTTTTTTTTGAAGATGAAAGCGACCTTTATTTCTCTAGCATCTGATATCCCACTGCTGAGCGAAGCTTTCACTATTTTGTCCTCCGGAAATTAGGAAGGCTAAGGAATAAGGGTCCTGAGATTTGTTTTTATTCCGGATAATGAGGTAATAATTTTTTTCGTTGTACTGTATATAAAGTTCACTATTGCGCGGTTCCAAATTGGAATATGATCATAAGAATGATCCTATGACAAGAATCAGCAAGAAACTCCGTTCACACTTTCAATGATTTAAAATTACGAATATCACCTCCTCGGCAAAGTAATCCTCTTCACAGCATAAGAACAATGATCAATATTGTTCTTAGCTTCGAACACCACGCCGAACCCTCCTCGTCCCAAACACCGGAGCGGCGTGAAGTCGTTCTCATAGCGTCCAGAATATTCTGGAACGTTCGGCCGCGGGCCAGGCTGTTCTGGGTACCAGCCACTGACCTGGACCACCACCTGGTAACAATATAGACGTGTTAGAACCTTAGCATTGGACTTATTGGTACAAATGCTATAAAAGAACCCCTTTTTGTAAGAAATTACTGATTTTCTGTGGTCTTATTCATAATTATTTTAAGATTCAATGGTTCGCTCATATTCATCTAAAATTTAAGTGAGTCCAGATTTTAAGATCTTTTATTGGTCTTATCGACTCAGAGCACTGCCAACAAATTAGGGTGCACTTAGGGCCCTAGACTGTACCAAAAATATAAATACCTGTTCTTGACTAGTAGGCAGCGGTGTAGGAGCTCTGAACTTCGGCGCAAAGAACCTTGGCCATATCATGAGGTTCATGAGCAAGGCTGAGGAGACTGCGATGAGGAGGACCTCCTTCCACCAGTACCATAGAGATGAGATGTGGACGTGGATGTGGTGGTGTTCGGGTTCATCGTTACTTATGTTGGGAAGGACGGTGTCGTCAAAGATGTCTTCTGTCACTTGGACCGCCTGGTCGCACGTGTCTTCCACGTAGACAAAGTATCCGTGATCGCCTGGTAATAGGCAGAATTAGAAGTTTTTTAATGAAGTCTTTTTATCAGGACTAATCCATCCAAGGATGGGAAAATGGGCTCAAAATATTTTTGGCCTAGCCAAGTTTTTCTCAAAACATTGATTCGAATATAGAACCTTCTCCTTTTGAAGTCGGTTAAAAATGAACCCTAATTTAATATTTTCCAGCTTACAAGAAACCCGGTCTTCATCTCCGCGTGGGAAACAAATTTGTATTGACAATATGCTTTAATACTTACGTTAATATAAAAATAGCCAGTATACTGTGACTTTTTTTTCGAAACTATCTTGTTAAAATGATATGAATCTCTTGTAACTTTAAATTTTCCTCACCTATATTATTCCCAGCGGTCCCATACAGCGTGATAAGCGACAAAGCATTCTTATCAGTATCATGCACTGATAAAGCCGTGTCACCATCAGCCTCCGCTGTGATCTGAGGCCGAGCTGTCACCAGTTTCCATGGCAACGGCTTTGCTGACACAGCCGTTTCTAGCTTACGAGTGTAGAACTCACTTTCTTGGATGTACAGCTGAAAACAAAAATAAAAAAAAAACGCATCAATCAAAATTCCCCACCATTTTCACTAACAAATACAAAAAAAAACTGAGGGACTACATGATTTACTCAATTTTTAAGTTACCTACTAATCGGTTAAAATTCGTGGATACCTTGGTTTGATAGTAACAATGGCATCTAAATGTTTGCGATATGAAGGCAACGGGTAATTTCTGGCCGTGTTCGTGATATAATCAATTGAGCTTTGAGTTTGTGGTAGTTATGTTGAGGCTTCCCAAGGCAACGATCCCATCGACCATTGAGAAGAGCGGTAATTTCTGACCGCGGTCAAATTCTGTCTTGAGTCCGTGTTTAATGCGAATTTATTTTAAGTTTTTACGATGGAAGCCCGCTCGTAAGTCACAACCAATCAGGCAAACGTCACAAACTTTTCGAACAATATCAGATCAGCACCTTACGGAAGCTGCGTCAAATCTTTCCAAAATCGGTCTGAATGTTTTTTTTTTCTTTTTTAACGACGCCCGCACTAAGGAATTTAATCCTTGTGTCGCGGGGGTTTTATAAACATTCAAATCACATGCACAAAGAACACCCAGACTTTGAACAAGCATCTGTGGATCACAGAAATACTTGTCCCATGCGGGGATCGAACCCGCAGCACGTCGCGCGCAGTGGTAATTAGCGTGGTGACCTATACCACTCGGTTATCCGTGCAGTCATATCTGTCCCTCTTTTCTGGCATGCCATATTTACCTGTTTGTCATGTACGCCGATGTATAAGGAAGGCTGCTGCGTGAGGCCGCCGTGTGCCAACGTCTGCGTGGCCTCCCACAGCACGTCGATATGCTGCAGAGTGCCCGAGTGCATCCGCCATATACCGGCTACCGGTGACTCAAGCTGTTCACAGAAACATAATTACTATCAATCCTACGGGTTTTATTGTTCAACGGTGTGATTCCATTCAAACCTGTAATCTATATACAGGATTACTTTTTATGGAGTCCGTATATTCTACGAGGTAATCAGGTGCATAAAACTGTGCGTTTTTAACATAACATAGGTTTAAATCTTAAAATTTTAAATCAACTTTTCAAAATGACAGGTCACGTGACTTATGTTTGTATGAAAAATGATTTTCAATATCAATCATCTTTTGGAATCGTAACCACGCATTCTTGACTTGACCTGTCTGTTTTGTACGAATATATAAATGAAAGAAACAGGAAACAGTTTTCTGTTATTATAGCCCGACCGTCTAACTGAGTCCTCGCCTGCGCGGTACAGGGGCGCGGGGGTAAGACGGTGCGGGCGGTGGGTGACAGCTGTCACCCACCGCCCGCACCGTCTCAGTCCCCTGCAGGCGTCATACCCCCGCGCCCCTGTACCGCGCAGGCGAGGACTCAGACGGTCGGGCTATAGTGAAAATAAGCTACGCTAGGCGTGGTTCGTTACTAGATGAGTGATCAAAACAATCGCTTCGAATGACGTTTTTGCTGGGTATCAACATACTAGGAGGTAAAGTAAGTTGAATGGTGAGTAGTTGGTAATAAGTTGGTGCATTGAAGTATTTCCAGTACTTATCTATGTTAAGAGAAACCTATGTGTAAGAGAATGGATCGGAAAGAGTTTATTCATCACAAAATGTACCGTATTACCTTCTGTTGCCACAGCTTGGAGCCGGCGGGGTCCCGCACGGCGACCACGCCCTCGGGCAGCGCCACGGCCACGCCCAGCGCCCCCGCCCCCGGCCCCGCGCCCGCGCACTCCCGCCGGCTCAGCGCTACGCGGTGCTCTGCCACGCTGAAGTTCCATCTACGGGGGAACAGGTGCTAAATATACCAGATCGGCTAAAGACTGCGGTATCAGCCGTGTTTAGGGTAACATAAGTGCCGTAGTATAATATAAAACAGCTTATAACCATCCTCAAAAATGCAGTTTTCAAATTTAAAGAGTTAAGATAGATGCTAGTTCTAATCTCAGCTTCGTGGTAGATAATAATGGAGACTGCATATCGGTTTCAAAATGTCTTTCTGACCTGAGAGGCTTTCTTTTATTAACTTCAAGCAAGACCAATTTTTGTCCGATGTGTTTATTCTATATTGCAGAAAAGAACCGAAAATAATAACAAAAATATACCATTTTCATTTAAAATTGCTAAAAATCATCCGATAATGGACGCCAACCGTACCCATCCTACATTCCTTAAACTTCATTTGCACATATCCTCGGAATACTTACTTTTGACGTGCATTTCACCGAATTTTACTCTGGTCTGTGGAATTTATATACGCAAATACAACAAGTCATAGGTAAGACAGGCACTTACTTTTCATCATACGATAATGCGACATAAAAGACACTTACTTCTCATTCCCGCTCCTAGGGTCCAACGCTCTCACTGTGCTAGAATGTCGTCGCAACACAATGACGTCACGGTCTGCGTTTGCCGTCTGCTGCTCGTTACTGCAGCCGCCCGACCCACACTCGTAGATAACGCCGCCGGTGTGAGCGTCGAGACCGAACCAAAGGGTTTCCCGAGCCCCTAGAAAATAGGAAAATAGGTTTTATATATTTACTAGCTGACCCAGCAAACAGTATTCGGCCATATTAAACAAATTTGGAGACAGAATATTATCACTTAGGGTTATGAAAAATAGATGTTTGTCGATTTTCAGACCTACCCGATATGCACACAAAATTTCGTATAAATCGGTCCAGCCCTCTCGGAGGAGTTTGGGAACAAACATCACGACACGAGAATTTTATATATTTGATAATAATGCACAATGTAGGTAATTACAAATACCTATATCAAAATATGCAAAATAACATACAAGGACCCTGATAGGGTGCAGCAAAACTAAACTAAGACAGATTTTAATGTAGGTATAAACAGTAAAATAAATTTTAATAAGAATCAAGTTTACCGAACAATTAAATAGTGATGCTATGTAAGGCTAGCCGCACACACACAAGAATATTGACAATTAAGTATTTATTGTCAATATTATTGTCTGTGTGCTGCCTGTTGTCTCTCCAACCGTGACACATATCACACGTTTCTGAAAATTGTTCTTTATTACGACGACCATAAGGTCGTATTTTTATTGGCTAGAGTGCTGATCATGAGATTTGATTGACATTGACAACATTATTGTGTTTGCGGCTAGTAGTAGAGCTAAAAAAACATACATTCGAATTGAGTACCTCCTCCTTTTGGAATTCGGCTAAAAATCAGAAATACACGAAGAGCGGTGGGACAAAAATTATAGAGTTCCACAAATGTAAATTTACATTTACAAAGTTTCAGGACTGAGTTTGATTTGGATGACTGATTTGAAAATTTATGAAATTCTCTGTGACAAATATACATCTTAATTATATAATGAGAAATGAATTGTATATTTGTGTGTGTGTATGTTTGTAATGAATAAACTCAAAAACTACTGTGCCGATTTCAAAAAATCTTTCTCCATTTGAAAGCTTCATTCACCCTGAGTAACATAGGCTATATTTTTTACTAATAATTTAGGTACCACGGGCGAAGTCGCGGGGAATAGCTAGTTATCTAATAATAGTGGTATAGGAAATATAATATACTTCATGAAAACGTTATTAAAAACATTAATCAGGTGTTTAAGAGCCATAGCGAAAACCATATTACGTTAACTTGTATACTAAGCGACAAGAATGCGTTTTGACACGCTAGTTTTCTTTGTATATGCAAATATTGTTATACAATACGTAACAAAACCCCTGTCCCATCCCTAAGACTATTATTCGGTATTGTACTGAGAACACAATATATTATAGGTTTCTATAATAAAAACTGATCCAAGGCAACAGCAACACTGACCATTCCTCAAAGTTCACGTACTTACTACCTGCAGCTTTGTGTCAAAGAAGCCGCCTATACGAGACGGTTCATGAACTGTATCACGAATACGCCTTTATTGGATCGGACAGGGGTTTTGTTACATGTTGTATATCATTTCATTAACCATATTGTTTATGGTATCCCTAAAATTTACTGAACGACTCCTTTAGTCGTATTTAGATTATATCCGAAAGAGGAAAGATTGGTATATTAGTTACGAATAAACTCAAAAACTACAGGACCGATTGCAAAGATTCACAATTAGAATGCTACATTATCCCTGAGTAACATAGACTTTAATTATCATTACTAGAAAAAGAGGGACCGTCAGCAAATAAAGACATAAATTTATAATATTAAAAACAAAGCCAATTTTATGCCGGCTGTTATAAGTTCTAACATTTTGACGGGCCTGTTGGTTTATTGGTAAGTGACCCTCACTGCTAAGCCGGAGCCGGGTTCGATTCCCACTCAGGACAAATCTTTGTGTGATGAGCACGGTCATTTGTTCTGTATCTGGATGTAATTTATCTATAATGTGTATGTATTTAGAAATATAGAAGAATGTTTATCAGTTGTCTGGTTGCTATAGTACAGGCTCTGCCTAGTTTGGGATCTTGGGGCCGTGTGTGAGTTGTCTCGAGATATTATTATTATTTACAAAGATAATTTGTATTACTAAGGCATACCTAATTTATACAAACATTTGTCTCAATACAGGGTTTCATAAAAATGCGTGGCCATTTTTGAAGTACCTACTTCTTCTGATGATAGAAATGAAAACTTTCTCCAAAAAAAAAATATAATTACTTATTATTTTTCACTCCATTTCAAGTTTAATCAGTAGGTACAGGTTCAGGAATTTAACCGTGAAAACGTAACAGAGCTACTCTAACATTAAGAAAAAATGTACAGAAGCCACGAGCTAAGACGATTTGACTAATTAAACTAATTAAATAATAGACTTATCCAACAGTAACCGGCTTGGCGTGTGGATAAACGTAAGAATGTAATTAAAATACTTTTAAAGTTCAGTAAACCAGGTGGCCAGTCCTGGCGGGATGCCAGTACATTCAGTAACTGTTGACATTGCAATAGGTGCTCACCGCTAGCACAGATCCCATTGATCAACTCACCTTTCACGGCCTATAATTGTTTCACAGCTGAGCAGAAGTAGCTCAGCTCTGAACTGTATTTGACTATGTTTATTTGATGACTATGTGTACATTTTAAAAAACTGCGTGTGTCTGTCTGTCTAAACACGATATACTCAAAAAATAACGAACAGATTTTACATTGTTTCACCAATGAATAGAGTGATTCAAAGGTTTTTTTTATTTTGATTCAATTCCTAAAACTTTAACCTTGACATACGAGGTTATCATTCTACAGCGACGCTATACATCTGTGATAAAAACTAAAACAACATTCGAAGTCTGAGAGCAGATAATCGTAGATATTTTAGCGTGTTTAAAAGCTACAATTAAAAAAAAAGAAACAGTTTATTAATATAGGCCTTCATACTTCCATCTACATATTTCTAAACTCCATCCACCAAAAAATATTATGAACTTTATTGTGTATAATATTATGATTTTTTTTGTATGTAATGTACTCAGCTTTGGTTGATAACAGCCTTACTGATAACCAGCTGATTTACATTGGTTTAATCACGTTTTAATGTGTTAACGTCATTTTATTTACTTTTTAAGTATTATTATGTTTCTTTTGTTATATAAATACGTCAGAAGATAACCACGCGTTTTTATAATGGCAAATAGTTTGGTAACAGGAAAAGAGTTATTGAATTTGTCGCTATTTTTATAATTTTTTATAACGCATGTAAGTTGACAACTTAGAAAAATCAGATATTATATAACTTAGAAAATTATACGGAATTTTCGAACTTAGCACAGCCTTAGAATTTTTTTTTTCAAAGTAGTTTAGTTTTAAGTAGTGTACCTTACCATTAATAATAAATATACTTTTGGTGAACTTTTGAAATGTAATAATATGTATTTGCATCTCATGAGTACTGAACAGCCTATTTATTTACCATATATGTTTACTGCAAATAAAGAATTATCTTATCTTATCGAATGATTCTTACTAAATACCTAGTACCCAAAAAATCTTCGCCAAATATCATATAACCGTTATTCGAATACAATGATTGTAGAAAGCTATTTGCATACGTAAATCTGGTATTATCATCCAATACATTATTACGCAATAGAACTATAAATACCAGGCTATTTAACTAAACGTTACGCCGCCCACCGGCATTGGATCTATACTAAGTCTTTCGTGGTGACACGCCATTGGCGGGCTCCTTATGGTTGTCAATCGTACTCACCCATAAAACTTTTTTATCATCGTGTCACCTAATATTTACGGTCGGAATATTAATAATTAAAAAAAGAGAACGTAAATAGGTACACGAGATTTCAATAAATTAGGCACTGAAAAGGCTAATTTAATTATCTAGTTTTAAGTCCGTTACTTTGAGACGTCCCCAGTATCAACAAGGCGATCTTAAGCAATTTGTTGCTAATTATTATTCTGGCGGTAACTAAAGTAATAAATCCCACATTCGACTGATCTATAAAATCACAATATGCATATTTTATGATTAAGATAATAATTTATTCATAAAATTGATTAAAAAAAAATGCGGCAAAATAATATTGACAACCCTACGCCTATGACTCGCTACATAATCACGAAATGATTACATTTATAACACCGTTATCACTCAAAGTAAGACTCATTCGTGTTTATTTACATGTAGGTATGTAAATAAAAGGTAAAATTGTTACATTCATTGTTTTTTGTGTTATCAGGTTGGAAGACGCGGAACTGTTCGGAATAAGGGCTACATTCTTTATAGCTACAAAACCTTTAATATTTTCCTAAATGTGTACTGAATCAGCTGTTTATAAGAAACAGGAGCAAACCCCGAAAATAAATCTTTAATTCGGAAGTTCCTGCATGTACCTATCGCGGTAAACCGCGATAGAATCCGTTTAAAGTAGTTTTATTTCAATGTCTAATATTCGCGTAAACCTCAGAAAACAATACCATTTACTTGTTGTTTTTTTGTATAATGAATAGGCTGAGTTTGATTTTAAGTTAAATCATTAAATCTAGTTGTTCTTCCCAGAGTTCCGTCAACATTATTATATTCGTATAATATGATATCTTGGGACATCTGTCACACTGTCGTCTGATCCCAAACTAGGCAGTGCCTGTACTACGGCAACCAGACAACTGATAAACATACTTATCTATTCATAAATAAATATATATTATGGATAAATTACACCCAGACACAGAACTACATAAATACATACACATTATAGACAAATTACACCCGGACACAGAACTAATGACCGTGCTCATCACACAAAGATTTGTCCGGGGTGGGAATCAAACCCACGACCTCCGGCTTAGCAGTCAGGGTCACTTACCACTAGACCAACAAGCCAGTCAATTTTAATATAGAATCTATTTAATAAATTAATCCCTGCCATAGACAAACAATCTTGACTTACCGGCTATAACAAGATCATCGGAGTATTTAAATGACGAGGACAGCAGTTGATCAGCATCGAAGGGCAGCGGCTCAATGTTGTCCCCACTGAGACTGTACAGGCTGCCACTGAGGGAAGGGACCAAACGGACCCATTTACCTCCCGATGTGAGCTGGAAATAATAACATTATTAGTATTATCACACTCGTAATTGTTAATCCTACTATCCTATTAATATTATAAATGTGAAAGTGTGGATGTTTGGATGTTTGTTACTCAATCACGCAAAAACGACGGATTTGGATGAAATTTGGGATACATGTAGCCTTTGACATGGAAAAGAACATAGGCTACCTTTTATCCTGATTCCTTAAGTAGTTCCCGAGGGAACATTGAAAATCATTTACGAGCTAAGCCGCGGGCAGACAGCTTTGAAATTTTGTATTTTTCTCTATTACAGCGCAAGCGATACTTAACACGGGTCAAAATTTTATTCGATTTTTTATTACTTTCACATTTTTCATTTCTTTTTGGACCCAATTCTGAAGTCCACGTAGACTAAGTCGCGGGCAGAAGCTAGTTGTTAATAAAGAGATTGTTTTTTATTTTAGTTTTTTTTTATAAAACGCTGCCAGCAGTGGACCGCACATATTATATTATTCACTTTAACTCCCCGTGCTAAGCTAAAGGCTGGTTACGAGTCGGTTCACGTTGGTTGTGAAACGGGTGATTTTTTAAAGGCAACCACATTATCACAAGTCCGACGCCCTAGCCAGGCTACCCGTTATTTTGTATGTTTCGTTTATTTTATAACTAAATTTTGTGCAAAATCTATCTATCTATAATCTATAATAAGCAATTGTATCTTTAAAAAAAAAGACAATTATTCTAATGTTTATTCATAAGATTTTGATTTCAGGCACTGCTGTATTTTAATTAATTGTATATGTGTACTTAGAAAAAATCCTTGACTGCCTAATAGGTACTATTGTTTGAATTTTGATCAATATGAAGACGGAATAAATGAAACCTTGACTTATGTATTTGCAATAGTTAAATTCGTCATACATAGTATGTTTATGTATTGCCAAAGGGTTAAGAATTTAAGATACACTGTGTAGACACTGTTTAAGACAGACTGTAAAATTGTGCATGTATGCAATGCTGGACATAAGCCTCTCCCAAGTTGCACCACAGCTGCCTAAAAGTGGGAGCTGTGTTAAGGTAGACTAGGGCAACACACGCCCCATGATTGTGCATCATGGGGCGTGTGTTGCCCTAGTCACCACACTAGGTGAGCAGGTTGGTGACCACAGTTTTGTATTTGATTTTTAGGAAAACGCTGCTACCTATTCTCATTGCTTTTATTTACTTCAGTCGCCTCTTACGGCACCAACGTGTAGAGAAAGAAGGGGGGGCGTTATTCTGAGCTGCAACCCCATGGATTAACCCTATAAATTATATATTATTTTAAATATTACAAAATCCATTTACCTCAACATGGTGTAGGTTGGATGAGAGCAGCGGCTGTGTCTCCAAATCCCAAGCTTTGAGGCCATTCTGTGTTGAGAATGCTGTGAGCCGTCCATCCAACGTGCTCACTATCACAAGACTGGAAAGATTGAAAATGCTATTTAATTAACTGCTCACAATATGGCCTGATATTTATGGCCTCTCTTTTTGTCTGTATCCATTGCTAAAGGATACAAAAAAGGCTATAAAAAAACGCTATACATTATTACTAGCTCTCCCTCATGACAGGATGGCTAGAAAGGATACTACTTGGGATGTCATCAGATGGAGAAGTAGGGAAATTGAAAACAGTGCAGTATGAACCAAACCCAAATAAAATTGGGGTAAGGGCAGAAGGATAATGTGACCTATGACTATATCCATATAATATCATTTTGTAAGTTCTTCATGATTTGCGCAGAACACATTTTTTTTAAACATTAATATAGCTAATACAATTTTTTTATATATCAGGCTATCATACACAAGATTTTTTTTTCTATATGACCAGTAGTTTTGAAGTTTATCACATAAAAACAAACGAAAAACTATTTTTTATGTTAGTTGATATAAATTACAATATTAAAGTGATATTAATGTGATTACAATGAAGATGCACTTAATCATTAAGGTACTCAGAGATATCTAGGTTACAGAATTATTCATTGATTAAATTAACTATGAAAATGGAATATTAAAAATAAATAAACAATCATAAAAAGTGTAGGATGAGTCATACACTTAAACCTCTACACTTTTTTTAATACCTGCATTGTTTTTTTTTATAATATTTATTAGATATTTTATTGCTTACACAGATGGTTTAAAACTGGAAACACAAAGATGAATTTGGTAAGCAATTGTTAGCAATCTCAGTTAACATCAAGGTCATAAGTAATTGGGTTTATTGCATATTTAACTTTTGTTTACCTTTTTTGTTATGAACTTGGCTCTAAGACTTGACAATCCATAAAAAAAACATTTGATATACTTTTAACAGCCTAAGGGTACAGTGCAGGATAAATGAGATGTAATGTTTTTTCTAGAAAGTTACAAACATATTTTGAGCAAGACCTGTCAAACCATGTTAAAGTAAAAGTTAGATTGTAGTTAGTGCTAATTAAAAAGACATCTATGCAATGTGCTTGTTAATGAACTAAACACAAACTCTAAAAACAAAACAGCATTTTAAGAAACCTGTTATTTATCAGTATCTTAACTGCAATTGTTTTGTAAACAAATGTTTTGTTCGTCAATATTTACCCAAAACAATTTGTACTTCTAAAACTTCAAGTTTTTGGACTAAAATATGTAAAGCTGATTGAAGTATTAATAAGAACTTACTCGTTATGAACCGGACCATCTTTGGCATTATTATTAGGATTACAGAACGGTAACTTTTGCACAGTATCCTCCGCACGTAAACTACAAACGATAAAACTTAACGCAAAGGCTGCTTTTAGAGCAATTACCCGCCAATACCAGTCCGACATTTTACTACAGCTGAATTATTTTTGGACATTTCAAACCGAAGCCGGCTAACTATTTTATATTACGAAATTCTCAAAAAATATTACGAGGTGCGCGCAGCTGACTGAGAAACTTTTGATCACAGACTGCGCACAGTCTCCACGTAATAACTGTCAAACTGAAAAGAAACATACGTTTTGTTCTCTTTTTTTATTTCCTATATTGTGCCTACGATGACTCACAAACTTGTTACATTAATGACTTTGGAAACTTTGGATTAACTCAAATAATTATGGTTCCGTAGAGTTTGCAGAGAGTTTGGCATTTAAATAATTATTTTGACTTTTTTCAAACTGTTAATTCCACAAAGGGACTGATTAATTTAATGAAACTAAGAAAAGTAACTAAGAAAAAACTTAGAATATTGACAATTATTTATATACGCATAATTCATTTAGTATAATTATACGTATCATACGTAACATACGTATAAATTTATAAGTCCATATTTATAGTTTACGATCAAAAACCTCTCCCGTTATAATAAAGAAAGAAACTTGCAATAACTAAAATAAATAAGCTGAGATCAGTTCAATTCAGATTCAATTTATCATTGGGCCAAGAGTTGTTGTAGTGTGTATGAATGAATAATGCCCGTTTTGTTCAAAATAAAAGTTTAAAGACAACAGAGTAAGTTACTTTTCTACTTACTACAATATATAATTTTTTAAATTAAAAACACTTTTATTAAGTACATAGAATAAATAATTAAGTAGTTGTGGGTACTGGTACATAATAGAAACCTACCTACAAATTTTGTATAACAATGCGGTGCAACACCCACAGTCAAACCACTAAACCAGTTTTGTGGGAGAATGTTTTAAATAAATATTGTATCTCTTTTATAATAATAAATATATAAATACATACTGGGTGGGTACACACTAGACAAATGCCCAATAAAATGATCTTGGTTTTCACCGGTTTATTCAAGTTATAAATTAAATGAAAAAAATTGTATGCCTGGCTATTTCAAATTTTAAAAACGTGCCACGAGCCAATCCATTGACAAATCAATAAATCAATACTATCATAGAGATAGAATTTACCACTGTATTATATATCTTTATTTTTTATTAAAAGGTAATGATTTATTACCTGTGCGTTTTTTGACAACGACAAGTTGACAAATCTTTTATTTTCCATCCGCGTTCCATGCTTCTTTTTGCTGTAATTTTCTAATTCATTTGTGTTTTGGAAGCGCTTGGACACGATAGGAACTACAACAATTTGTGGAAAAGTTATTTTCTTCTACCTACATCTAAGTTTCGAGCCGTTGATTCAAAAAACCTCACCATGACTTTGGGAACATATAATAGACATCAAGCTCAGAAGAAAAAGTATTTTTTTCCTTTCTGTCGATATTGGTGTTACGAAGATTTGTTTTGCGATGTTAATATTTTGTTGTTTTTTATAGGCAAGCAGCTTTGGCGGCAGCATTTCCCCAAGGGATTCGTTGTCAGAAGTGCTTGGAATATGGGCACTGGAGCTACGAATGTACAGGAAAACGCAAGATTTTGGTGCGTCCATCCCGCACTCAGGTCCTGAAGAAGAATTTGAAGACGCGGGAAGAGGGTTCCTGCAGGTCTGTAGAGATTTATTCAAAGTACAAATTTTCACGAAACTACGCGATACTTCTAGAATAATGTTCCAATTGGTTCCCTCATTTGATTCTAATTAATATTTCACCTTCAAAAATCTTGATCTTTATTGCGCATATCAATGAGTTACAATTGATGAATTTCAATATGTTTAACTTCCTTATTGAATTCAAAAGATTTTTTTTCATAAAATGATTATCTATTTTCTCGTAGATGATGTGAGATGCATGAAACTACCCACCTTAAAGAAAATAATAAATTGCCTAATAATGAACTGCGTTGTCTTTACTTTTATGGTTTAATAAATTTACCTCCAGAATCCATTTTTGACCAATATTTATATTATTTTTCCTAGCAATGGCAGCTGCAAGATACCAAACAAAAAGAAACGCACTGACTGTGCAGATTGCTCTGACAGCTCTTCAGACAGCTCATCGGAATCAGACTCTGGCAGCTCTGACGATTCCGACAGCTGCAGCAGCAGTGACTCTGAGAGTGACAGCGGGAGCAGCAGTGGTTCAGAATCCGGTTCAGATTATTAAGGATTTAAATAGTATGTATTTATCTACTTAATGCTGGTATTAGGGAATGTAATTTTTTAGAATTTTTAGTTTAATTTGGGCTGTGTCTGTACAAAGTTACTTATATGTGCAAATGTGTTATTATTTAGTTGTGAGCCCTGTAATTTAAGCATTGTTTCGAGACACCAAAAACTGCAAGACTATCCAATTGATCCTCAATGTCCCAATAGAAATTTAACTTTAGTGCGAGGGTATTTTCACTTTGAACACAATATATATATCTATTGCCAATGCTAGTGTTAGCTTGGTTATTAATTATATAATTGATTTATTATTAGTTACTAAGAATAAAAATAACATTTTCTATGTTCATTTTCTTTCGTTTTTGAGATTAACTTTCAGTAAATATAACATTTAAGTCTTATATTTTTTCTAATGCCAGCTGTAAGTACTACCCCAGTTTATAGTTTCAATTTAAATGTAGACTACTATCACCAGTGAGTCATAATGCTGGACATTAAATATGAATTTGAGTATGAGTTGAAAATGACACTATTTTTAAGATAATTTTAACCTGCAGACAAATGTTTTTAATCTATTTATTTTTTTAATTTATGTAAGTAGGTGGCACTTACCTCATTCAGCTTGTAATTATTAAAAAGTAAACTCAAATGGAAGATTTTCATAGATTTTATTAGTGATTTAAAAGAATAGAAATGTTACAGAGCTAAATGGGTTTAGTGCCATTCTTCCTAGTTTTTAATTACTTTAATGCTGTGAATTGTTGAATGATGTAGTTTCTATGTGATGCGGAGAAGTATTTTATGTGTGAATGAATGAGTCATTTTATTGAGAGTTGTAGAGATTTAAACTTTTAATGTTAGGCTTTGTTTTCACTGACAATTTTAAGGAACAAAACCCATAAATTTATATTGAAATACCTACTTTTAAAATTATCTAAGAAATTTCAGTCAGTGGAAATACAGCCACCTATGTTTGTGCTTTGTGAAACTGCTGTGTTAATATAGAGTAGAATTAAAAGGTAATTATCAATTAAATATTTACATGTCATAGACGTAATATTTTCTAAGACTGTATAGTAAATGTCTCTTCAATTACATAGTCTCATGATTTTAATAGAAAAAGAATGTAAAAATTTGATATAAAACTAAATATAATTAAATGGGAATATTTACTTCTTTCATTTTTTTCTCACGACTTCGTATCTCAACAAATCCTGCACGAACAACACTTGACCCGTTAACCAAATATTTTCGGGTCCATTTCACCTGGGTCGTATATTTATAACACAAAATACCACCACTCGTTCGTACGTACTTTAGTATTGAACATCCCTCTTTGTATAGGTATTAATTTCTCGATTCGTCGGGCGTTTTAAGAATTAATTAAGTGCTAAGATAAACTTGAGCTTAGCTCAGTAGTACACAGTACGCGGTAGTGTGTTCCCGCATGTTCCCCAGTAAAAGGGATGGCAGTAGCAGTCCGGGGCTTTTAGCCGGCGTATCCTTCCACCTTCCGTAGCTGGTCTTCGGGCAACTCGTAGATTCAAGCGTCACTTTGGCTTTATACAGGATTATTTTAAAAGGAGTGCGTATATTCAACGAGGTAATCAGGTGCATAAAACTGAACAACTTTCCTGAAGAAACATGGGTCGAAATCTTTAAATTGAAAATCATCTTTTCATACAAACAAGTCACGTGGCCTTTGTATGAAAAGTTCATTTTCCATTTTAAAAATTCGACATTATGTTTCTTGGGAAAAGTTGTTCAGTTTTAGGCTACCTTCACACTAGCGTTTGTCCAGCGTAGGCGTTCGATGAACGTATGCGCAGCGCAGACGCCGCGACAACGCGGCGCGTGCGTCGCGTTGTCGCCGCTTCTCTACTGGAACAATCAGTACGCTGCGCTAGCGCCGCGTGTGCGCGACGTATGCGCCGCCTTACTGCGGTGTCATGTACAATCGTGCACAGGGGCGCGGGAGGCAAGGAGAGGTCGGATGCGAACAGGATTGTAAGAACGCGTCGCCAGTTAGAATAAAACAAAGTAGCTTCTATAATAAACAATTTATTACAAAAATATTAATTGAAATTATTGAATACAAATTACATAAGTTTGTACTGCTTGAAGGTGAAATTTTAAGACCGGCTACGCACGTTACAATATACTTCGCACGTCTTCCGTACGAATTTACGAAACGTGGAAAGGCATTTGAAAGCAAAATTGGCACAGTAATTATTATTGTTGACATATGTTGCACAGTATCGAGATTAACTTTCTAATAGCCAGTTTATATTGTATTTAGATTATTAGATAATATTGTTAAACTGCTTTTAGACACCATGATTGATGATGAGGTTGTTTTATACAAAATTAATAAAAATACCTAAATAACACTAATCCTACAACAGAAACGTTAACAGACAATTTTAAAGCTATATAATATAGTGATACAAAAAGGTGGGTTACTGTAAGAACTTGTCCAGATGGAGCGATTCGATAAGACACTTAAGACCTTATCCAGAAAGGGCGAACTCGTCGCGAGTCGTATCGCGCGAATTCATACGCGCGTTAGTGAGATACTAGGCACCGATACATCGCGTCCAGAAGCATCGCGCGAATTCAAAATACGCGCGTAAATCGCGTGCACTACGCCAGACTCGACTCGCGCGTGATTCGCGCGAGTCGAGATACTAGAGACGCCTTGTTGCGCCCAGTTAACGCGCGAATTCCAGAGCGAATGCACGTATCCAGGGTAAATTCGTCCCTAAATATTCGCGCGTAGGTACGCTCTTTCTGGGCGAAACGGTCGCGCGTGATACGCACGAGAGAATCGCGGCGAATTCGCTCCTTCTGGACAAGCTCTTAGCGCCTATTAGACTAAGCGTTATTTAGCACACGGTATTCAGACTGTCTTAGATTAGAGTCTAAGTAGACAGGTTTATACGTTCACACATGAAGCCGCGCGTGGATCAAAACGCGTGTCCAGAACGTATGAATCTCTAGTATCTCACGATCGCGCGATTCGAAACGCAATTTCCTAATCGCTTTATCTGGACAAGCTGTAAGTATGGAGTTGTATAGATTGTTCCTTCCGACAAAATTAACACATAGGTACCTATGTATTGAAGTTTGGTTTATATTTTTAGGACTACCTGTCTAATTTCACACTCGACTATCTCAGGTCTGTCATGAGCAGATGTATTAATTAATCGTGCTATTACACGACAGCGTCACTATTCGAACTCCTTGTTAACGAAAAACGCGTGAATACGGAAATAATTTGGCATTTAGATAACGAAATAATTTCTAAATTACTCTTTCTATGTCACCATAAAAGTTGTCACTTCATTCATTGCGTTACCACCATTCATTCTTTATTCATGTTTGCACTCTCAGGCAATCAAGCTATCATTAAATCTTTACACTTGTACTCTATATTAAATTCTTCAAGCATTTATACTCTATTACTATAATTTACAAATATCTTTTTTCATTCACTCTTACAGTCAATTCAGTTCAATTCTTACATTCAATTCAGCTCAAGTCTTACATTCAATTCGGTTCAATTCTTACATTCAATTCAGTTCAATTCTTACATTCAATTCAGTTAAATTCTTACATTCAATTCAGTTCAATTCTTACATTCAATTCAGCTCAATTCTTACATTCAATCCAGTTCAATTCTTACATTCAATTTAGTTCAATTCATACATTCATCATTTTTGTACCAACACTTTAATCCTGCTTACAATAACTTTATTTCTTAATATCATTCATGACTTCGTAAACAATCGCTCTCAAAATTCTTCCATCATCATATTTTCGATCTTCTGTTCACAATCCTTCAAAAACGGAAACTTCTCGTACCTTTTAGTTTTCTGGCAATCATCAATTCTACATCAAACTTACTATTATCTACATACGCAACTTTTCACTTCCCAACTAGTGGTATTGAACAAGATCAATGATTATAAACATATCTTTTTTTATGGAAAGTGTCCCACTATTTGACAAAGCTAAAGACATTATGTCACATTACTTAGGAGAAAAAAAAACAACTCCACAATCTATGCAACTACATATACAATACAGAAAAAAAAATAATGAAAGAACAACATGTCAAAAATTATCTTAATTACGTTTAAGATCGCAAAAAAAATCAAGTACTATGTTTCTTATCTTTATAAAAGTTTGCATATATGATTTGAATTGTTAAAATGATTCAATTTCAAGTAAGCTTATGAATTCTATAATGATTTGTATAAAGGACCTGCCTCGTATAGAATGAAATGCGAAGTTAAAATAACCAAGTCTTATTAATAACTTATGGTTTAGGAGTGTTGATAAAGCAATACTACATTTAAACTTAAAACTGTATGTGTGTGTTTTGACGTTACAGCGATGGACCCGTTTATCGCGTTTGGCTTACTGATTGGTTAAGATCCTGGAGCTGGCCAATAGGAACGCCGAACGAAATTAACGTATCGACTGCGTGAACTACAAGACTATTAAGATTATAGTTTTTAATCAAATTACGCAGTAGCGGACGACGGCGTATCAGGCAACACATGAATAATAACTTTCCTCTTGGCGTCGTAAGAAAAACTGTTCATTTTGAATATCCGACTATCGTAGAATGGTTTCAAGTCTGAGATGTTGATCTGTCTTGCTCGTTCTAAGAGATCTCTTTCAGATATTTCTATGGTGGACTGTGAGTGATTGTGTAGGCCTCGCATGTAGGCCAGCTGGTCCATTGTTAGCTGGCGCAGGATGTAGTACAGGAGCTCGCTGTGGTCCTTCTTGTAGGATAGGTACTTTTGGAATGTCTGAAATGAAAAAACAAAGATAGTTTAGACTAATTTAAAAGTAAGAAAAGCAGAATTGAAATAGCAACAGAAGAAAATTATGTGTATTTGCGGCTTATAATTAATATTATTTGTATCTCTCTTTTAGTACAGGATAACTTCTGAAGAGACCCGGTCCGGAAGGCTTATGTGGGGTCACAGGTCCAACACGCAGTGGCCTTGTTAACAACTTTACCTATGGGATGGGGCACCTCCCATAATACTTCATGCACTGTTAGGACATAGGCCAACTTGCATTCTCTTAGATTAGAATACAATATTTAGCTATCGTTAATAACAAATACAAATGTAATACTAATATTATTAAAGCTAGCTAAGCTGAAGAGTTTGTTAGTTTGTTTGAAAGCGCTAAATACTCAGGAACTACTGGTCCCATTTGAAAATTATTTCACTGTTAGATAGCCCACTTATTGAGGAAGGCTATAATTTACCGCGATAGCTGACACCCACGCGGGCTGCGAGTTAGTGTAATATAATAATCAAGCAAAATAGTCTGTGGACCAATTGATTATGTAAATTTACAACAATAAAAAGTCGGGAATCCCTCCTTAAATGACCTCTACGCCGTTATATTAATATTTTAGGTATTTTATTACTTTACATTCATATATTAAGGTCACACTTCGTAATCATCCCTATTATTGCGTCTTTCAGCCTCCATTCATCCACATACCTGTCTCATGGCCCGCATGACGCTGTACTTCTGTGTCTCCACGAAGCTCTCCAGCATGGTGCGGATGGCCATGTTCACGTCCTCCTCTGACACTTGTGCACGTAGGTGCATGCGCGCATGGGCCTCGCTCATACGGATTACTGGAAAGAAACGACAACATTATTTTATAAGACCTAAAAGCCTTTGGTTTGATAGAACAGTAAGGTGACCTGCTCGTTACTAGTAAAAATGAATTAGATAAATCATATATAATAAATGCAAGGAATTGATATTGAATGGATGTTTGTTAAGCCGGCTTCCCAAGACCACGGACCGCTGTGCACCGTTCGCGCTAATCCGTGTGAGAATAGTTTTTGAGAAATTGAACCCAATACCAACCGCGATAGAGTATACTTTAGATCACCACCGTAGACGTCATACAGTTTTGTTATTTAGTTATGACGTAATTGAAGATAGTTTTCAGATTTAAGTTAAGAGTGCATACTTGGATGGATTGTGTGAAAGATGATATGAGAAAGAAAAGATTGGATGCCGCGATGACGAGTAATAGAGAGGAATGGAAGGAAAATACGCATTGCACCGACCCCATATGAATGGGATAAGGGCAGGAAGAAGAAGAAGAGTGCATACTATGTGACTAAAGAGTTCCATGCGTCTTTTACTAGAAGATTACAACACAGGTTCATTACGCTAGCTGTTGCTCGCAGCTCTGCCCGCGATTCTTAACTTTTTCTAGTAAGAAATATAGCCTTTGTTACTCTGAGATAATGTACCAACCTAATGGTTAAATATTTTTTGTAATCTGTCTAGTAGTTCTTCAGTTTATTCGTTATAAACGTACAGATCTGACATGACTGCACGGATAGCTGAGTGGTATAGCTCACCACGCTAATTACCACTGTGCGCGACGTGTTGCGGGTTCGATCCCCGCACGGGACAAGCATTTGTGTGATCCACAAATGTTTGTTCCAAGTCTGGGTGTTCTTTGTCCATGTGATTTGAATGTTTGTGAAACCCCCGCGACACAAGGATTAAATTTCTTAGTACGGCAGTCGTTTTTAGAAAAGATAAAAAAACGGTCTTTCTTCGTTATAGTATAAGTGTAGATTTACTTACCAGATTCGATATGTCTGACGGTGATAGGCAAGCTACCGGTAGCGAGGGACTCTTGTCGCAGCTGGCTGTACATCTTAGCTACCTTGTCCTGGTCCATGTTCTGAGAAATACGTATTTAAGTTAGTGTAATTACCAAAGCAAAGTTCAAAGCTAAATGATTGTGTTACAAGTGTAAAAATAATCTTCTTTTATTGAGCAGTTTTAAACATGACGTTAAAAAAATACAACTTAATTTATACAAATGTCATTTAAACTTTACCGGTCATTATAATTATCTAACTGCGACCCGTTAAATCGATTAAAACTTTTTTGTAAATATATCGATTGTTTTGCCACTTGGACATCACTTTACCTGTCAAAAATAATATAGGTACTAGGTAGGTAGTTGGAAAGATTATAGGTACTTTCGTTACCTGTAACTTAGGATGAACATTCTCCCGGGAGTACACGATGTACTTCTTGAGCATTTCCTGCGGCAGCATGAAGTCAGGGTCGGGAGCGTTGTTGTCCTCCAACACTGTGCCGCTTTGTGTGGGGTGATGGCGGATGTGAGAGCTCACTACGAACCTAAGGAGAAAAATTATAATATCTATACATAAAAAAAAGTCACTCCCGCTGGCTGTACGTTAATTATTCTGTATCTGGGTGTACTGTAATCTATATTATGTATGTCCTGTATGTACTATGGTGACCAGTCAACTGATAAACATACTTATATATTTATAAATATGAATAGTCTGTGTTTTAATCCTGGAGACTAAATTGATGAAGTGCAAATGCCAAAATGACAGACACAGAACAAATGATTGTGCTCATCACACAAAGATTTGTCCTGGGTGGGAATCGAACCCACGACCTCCGGCTTAACAATCAGGGCCACTAACCACTTGACCAATAGGCGCGTCCAACTAATATACTTGCACAAATTAGCTATTTAATCAAAATCCAAAGCTTTTCTTTCTTAATCTTTTGCATTTTTAAGTTCGGAACTGTATTAAAACTTTTTGATTTTTACCTTATAGTGGTAGAGAGATAATTATGCTAGAATTTTTTTTTTTTTTTAAAGACCCCCACTACGGAATTTTAATCTTGTGTCGCGGGGGTTTCACAAACATTTAAATCACATGCACAAAGAACACCCAGACTTGGAACAAGCATTTTTGGACAAATGCTTTCACACAAATGCTTGTCCCATGCGGGGATCGAACCCGCAGCACGTCGCGCACAGTGCTATCAGTGCAGTAAGATTTCAACAAAGGATCACAATAATACATTGCTTTATATTACTTACTTAGCTAAATGAGCGTCCTGCATAGGATCAGCCTCGTCCCTCACGACGCATAACACATCGAAACGCGACAGAATAGGTTCTGACAGGTTTACGTTCTCTGTGAACGTTAGGGAGGCGTCGTAGCGCCCGCCGATGGGATTGGCCGCCGCTATTATTGAACATCTGTGGACAAAGCATCATAAATAAGTATTTATGTCAGGCACAATGTAAATAGATCTTAGATAATTATCAAGAGTAGTGCAATTACTGCGCCTACAGTAGTTCTAGCACTTTTACCTGACTGCGCAAAGAATACTAAAATAATATGAAAAATCGGTTGCCCTGCCGAAGTTAAAACTATTTTTTTAACAAAACTTATGAGAAGTTTCCCAACTGCTATGGTAAATAATAATTACTCGAACTAAAATTGTTTAATAAGTATGTATTTTTTCTTTTATCAAATCAATTAAAATTTACAAAGTTAGCGCGCTGTTAAAGTTCAAGAGTTTAACAGCACAGTGGGGTAACTAGTTACGCCAAAACCTTTAAAAAAATGGTGACTAACGTGATGTCACGCTACATTTTCATTCACCGTATCTTCGTAATTTTTTTAATCAGACAAAAGAAAAAAAATGTTTCTAATATCTATTATTAATCCATGTGACGGAATTTGGAAAAAAAAAAATAATAATCCTTATTATATTTTTGTATTACTTCAAAAATCGGCAAAAATAAATTTATTCCTTTTCTTTTTTAAATTCCTGAAATGTGACGTTTATGTAACTTACCTGGCATGTAAGGAAGTGACGATGCCCGCCTTGGATATAGAGATGGACTGTTGTTCCATGGCCTCGTGTATAGAGGTGCGGTCCTGGTCGTTCATCTTATCGAACTCGTCGATGAGGCACACGCCGCGGTCCGCCAACACTAGCGCGCCCGCTTCCAGCGTCCAATCCCTGGAAAACCAATCATATTATTCTCCAGACCGAAAATCTCAAGTGAGATCAGCTATCTAAGCAGCAGATATTATAGTATAATAAATATGGAAGTTTGTGACGCTGTAAGAATATTTCTCCATTTTTTTTTTCATCTTAAGATTTTTTTCACGAATTATATTAGAGTGAATGTATTTCAAAACTAAGAACTATGTATTGTATGTAACAATGTTTTATAATAAATCAATAAAGATTTTTAAGTTCAAATTTAAAAATCAACTATATCCAATTAACTCACTGTATACAAAATACTATGAAGTTCACTGGACTCAAGCAAGTAATGATAAGAATAATTATTGATAAATTAACTTACCTTGTGGTAGGATTCTTCCTGACATAGGCGGTGAGACCGACAGCACTGGCACCTTGACCAGTCGTGAAGATAGCTCTCGGTGCGATCTGGAATATTACATATTATGAGATGAATAGTTACATAACATCAACGGATACGATATCAAGAAATTATACAATTTTTTTTTACCCACTCGTAATCCAAGCATTTAGCTTAGTACGACGGGTTAACAAGGTTGTAAACCATGATAGAATACGTTTAAAAATAGTTTTATTTCAATGTCTTACGTAAGCTTAAAAAAATGGTATAATTTCTTGTTACAAGTGGTTTCACGTCGGTAGTGCGATGGGAGGGATTCCAACCACATGATTGCAATTCCGACGCCCAAGCCATTAGGCCACCGCAGCTTAAAACAACATTTAACAGAGTAGATGAGCAATACCTCTGAAGGTACTCATAATTGTGAAAAACTTTTACTATCAAACCAAAATTGCAGAAAACAAATCGGCTGTACTACACTTTGTTTAGTTTTGCGCTCATAAATGTATGAGGCATTTTTTTATTTTCTCGATTTCAGTATTAATCCCATAGTAAAAGTTGTCCAGAATTATGTAAAGTAAAGTAAAGTAATCTTTATTGTGTTGATTGTGTTGAAGTATATATATGCAGTACAACAATCAGCCCGTTTGGGCATACAATAATTAAGGCCCAGGCGGGCTGGTACATTAACATGAAAGGAATTGTTATTGGCAATGGCCTGAGTGACCCAGAACATCAACTAGTCTAACTACATTATTATGTACAATGATTCCTGAACAGGTATTGCGATTATACTTTTTTTTTAAAACGAAGCCCGCACTAAGGAATTTAATCCTTGTGTCGCGTGGTTTCACAAACATTCAAATCACATGCACAAAGAACACCCAGACTTGAAACAAGCATTTGTGGATCACACAAATACTTGTCCCATGCGGGGATCGAACCCGCAGCACGTCGCGCACAGTGGTAATTAGCGTGGTGACCTATACCACTCGGCTATACGTGCAGTCAAAACTGTTACACACTACTGTTACACATTTTATATAAATGAGCGATATTTGTCCATATTATCAAGATCAATTCAAACTCAATGAACTTAGCTTATCGCGGTCCACTGCTGGAGATAGGCCTCTCCCAAGTTCGCCACAACCCCTCCGCCTTCCTCAGTGGGACTACAGGGAACTGGGGGCAGTGTGTTATGGTGCACAATCATGGGGTGTTAGTTGCCCTAGTCACCACACTGGGCAAGCGGGTTGGTGACCGCAGTTTTGTATTCGTTCTTTAGGAGAATGCTCTGCCCATTCTTCTTGTTTCTATATCACTTAGTAACCTCTTACGACACCCACGGGTAGAGGGGGGTTTTATTCTAAGCCGCAACCCCACGGCGTTTGAAACTCACCGATACTTAAGTCCACTGAGCAGCATTTAATAAAAAAGAAAGAATGTTTTATTTAAACATTAGGGTTATTGTATTTCTGCAGGTAAAAAGAAAATACACACAAAAATTTTTTTTGTAAACCTAATCAAATTGAGACATCCATTAATAATCATAATATTGTTAATTTACCTTTTCAGTATATTTAAGAAACTGCGACTTGGCGGTACCAGGGTCGCCGCAGATGAGAACATTGATATCCCCCCTCAACTTGTGCTTTTCACCTGAAACAATTTAACATCAATAGAATATTGGTGATACATCTTTATACAACCTTCTAAGCTGGTTCAATATACGAACAACAACGGAACGTGAAAAATATAAATAGTACTTTCAAATCCCTTATAGAAAAAGCACAAACCGACATACCAATTATAGGTAGCATTGTTATGTATTTTAGAAAAAGAATCAGGCTGCTTTTAAAAAGATTCTATCGCGATATTTTTATTTTAGTTCTAATCGTTTCAACGCCTTTGCATCGAGGCAAATAAGTACTGCATACCCTGTAGTCCCAGAAATATAGAAATACTCACACGCAACTAACTATCTGTCACTTACTTCTTTACATGTTAATATGATAGAGACAGCATGAGACTTAACGGTAGCTTCAAACTGACCGACGTTTCAGTATTCAGCCATATCCTACTAATATTATAAATGTGAAAGTGTGGATGTTTGGATGTTTGTTACTCAATCTCGCAAAAACGGCTGAACGGATTTGGATGAAATTCGGCATGCATGCAGCCTTGACATGGAAAAGAACATAGGCTTTTACCTTTTATCCCGATTCCTTAAGAAGTTCCCGAGGGAGAGGGAGATTTAGTATTTTTCTTTATTACAGCGCAAGCGATAACATGGGTGAAAATTTTATTCCATTTTTCATTTCTTTTTGGACCCAAATCTGAAGTCCACGCAGACGAAGTCGCGGGCAGAAGCAAGTATGATATAAATTGATTTATTTCTAGTCCTGCCGGTTGCGTTAGGTAGTTTACATACCTGGATTCTTAGGCTCCCCTCCAAACAGTGCCAATGCTAACCCCCTCTTAATATAATCATGTCCAAAGATCGATGGCGCGATACTCTGCGTGATCCTCTCTCCTATCCTGGGATCCTTTGACAGCTTGATAATAGTGGCCACGTCTTCGTCGGTTAATGAGTCCACGATGTGCTTGCAGTCTTTCACGACTATGTAGTTGGCTATGATCACGGTGGCGAATACTGGAAAGCCCTGGGGAAAATGGTGATTTTAAGTGATTTTTTAAGGAAATGCTTTTTGGTACTGATTGTCACATAGAGATCTTCTCATTTGAGAATTATTCCATTCACAAATGACACTTATAAAACCTTATTCTTACTTTTTACTGTTTTATAAGGCTAGACAGACAGACCCACAACCAGCAACAAGCATGTAACCATCTGAGTTTTCGTTATACAGGTTTCTATATGGGATATTTAAAATTGACACTTGATCTGCCTTTTCCCAAGCTGTTGGCGTCGACTTCCACTCTTACCGGATTAAGCTGAATACCATATTTTACATGGAGCGACTGCCCATCTGATAAGTAGCACAGTATGTCATAGTAAGGCTGGGTTTCAGAATTGTAATGAGTTAACAACTGCCAAAGATCGAGGTATGACCGTCAGAACTTGTCTTGGGACAATCTCACACACGGTCATCTGATCCCAAACTAGGCAGAGCCTGTACTATGGTAACCAAACAACTGATAAACATACTTATATATTTCTAAATACATACATATTATAGATAAATAACACCCAGACACAGAACAAATGATCGTGCTCATCACACAAAGATTTGTCCTGGGTGGGAATCGAACCCACGACCTCCGGCTTAGCAGTCAGGGTCACTAACCACTAGACCAACAGGCCCGTCAGAACTAACGGCTTAATGTGCTCTCCGAGGCACAAGTCCTCCGTGCCTCTCGGTTTAAGGTCACAAATGGTCACCCAACCACAGACCAACCGCGGCGAGCGCGGCTTAACCCATATTGTATGCAATAAATAAACATACCTGTTCTGTATTGAGGGAACCATCATAATTGTTAGTGTAAATTCCAGTGAGATCCACCTCATCTCCTGGCTTACAGCGGTCGCAGAGGTCTGCTAACAGCACACAGTCCTTGCTGCGCGGGATGCGGCCAGCTGGAATGCGGCCTGGAGACTCCTGAATGGTCACCTTCTGGTAGTTGCGGTATACTGTTTGTTCCATGTTCACCTGGGGATAATTATTTTTGTTAGACTTGTCTGAAATTGAGAATTATCTAAAATTGCGTTTCAGGCAGACTGACAGCGAGCTGCTGTAGACTTTTTTGCGCCGTTTGAAAAGTGATGAAGGATGGCGAATCAAGGTGCTGTCCATGCATAATTGACGACTGAAAAGGTTACTTTTCCCAGGGAACATAGCTCGAAATTTTAAGTTGAAAATCAACTTTCCATTAAAAAAATAAGTCACATGACCTGTCAAGCACCTGATAACCTCTTAGAATATACGCACACTTAAAAAAAAACCTGTATTATAAAATTAGTTATGGAGGATAAACATATAGGCTACTTATCACATAATTATTTATACTGCGCAAAAAAATAATTCTCTGATAACTCGCAGGGCGAAGCTAGTTGATTAAATCGCGATACAAATTATTCAACTTACCATAAACGGTCCTGCGCTTTGACACTCCGGACACGAACCAGGCTTGACTTCAGAGTTTTGCGACTGGACGAACGGCCCCAATATATACCCGCACCTATTACAGTCGTATTTCACCACTGACAGCTGAGGCAGAACACCAGTGGTCGCAGTTATAACTCCTACGGTTCGAACCAGCTGGTTTAAGTGTAGCTTCCGGAATGTTCTAAGCTCTTCTATGAGGGGAAGGTCAGAGATTCGCACGTGGATCTCTGACGTCACTCGCTCGTAGCTAGGGAAGATTTGGAGGACTATGTCTTTTGCTACCTGAAGAAAAAAAAAATTAAAGTTTAAATAGTTGGCGAGTGCTAGTTTGGGGTGGCGTAAATCAATCAAAACAAACAAAACAGCCTATCACTGTCCACTGCTGGACATAGGCCTGCCCCAGGTTGTACCACAACAACCAGACTTCAGTACCCAGTTTGACCCAATAATTAAGCCTTAAAAGGTAAAAGCATGAGTTTGCATAAATCCCCATGCAACGCGATACACTAAAAGTTAGTATAAAAGACTCGTGACATAGAACGACGATTTTTTTTAAGTCGCATTAACCTTGGCCGTATCATGCGGTTGCCAGAGCAAAACCCACCGTATTACACCGACGTAAGCCTACTCGTAACTCAAGCATAAGCTTAACACGAGGGTTTAACAAGAATACTAGTAATGATGATGACTGATTTAAAAAAAAGTAAAGAAGAAAGAAAACACAAACCTCATCAAATATCTGTAGCATTTGGAAGGGTGCTTCTGGCAGGAAGTAGGCCAACACCTGTTCTCTCCGCGCCAGGACATCGAACTCCACATGGAAGGAGGCCTGGTTGTGCTCACACATGCGGCGGATGCGCTCCTTGTAGACGAACTGGCCTTTACTGTTTGTGTAGGTGCGGAGGAAATTCTTGAACCTAGGATAAATGGTTATAATTAAATAGAATTGGAGATCCCAGATAAAAATTAAAAATGTAACAGAAAGTGTCAGAAACAGCATACATGGGTCTGAACACGAAAGATTGTAAATATATACAAGATTCAATAAAAAAGTATTAGATTCTTTTTGTCTAATTTAAATTAAGGATTTAAATAAAGGCGTCGAAACGTCGGTACTAAAATAAAAAATAAACCGTGATAGAATCCGTTTTAAAGTAGTTTTATTTCAATGTCTAATATTCGCGTAAACCTCAGAAAGCAATAATTTAAATTAATTAAACGTAGCCTAATGGCTAGGGCGTCGGACTTGCGATCATGTGGTAGCCGGTTCAAATCCCACCCATCGCACTTCCGACGAGACAACTCATAAAACATGCATTTAGCTTAGTACGAGAGGTTTAACATTCCGTTATTATTATACTATATTATACAAAATACAAATATATATTATACAAAATTCCGTTACTCACCTATTAGCGATCTCAGTCCTGGGCCCCAGCATAGAGACCCACTCCTTAGTAGTATATCCCTTAGTATCCTCAAGGTTCTCTATACTTTCTATCCCTTCCTCGACCTGCTCGTCAGTCCCCATGGCGGCCTTCTCGGCGGCTCGGCGGCGCTTCGCCCGCGGTGCTCCCGTACTTTCCTCATCAGACTCATCTGTTAACAAAAGCTGTTAATATACATACAGTCAAGGATAATTAAATATGTATACACTTTAGGGTCGGCTCATACCTAGACGCGACGTGAGCTGCGCAGTACTGCATGGCGCAACGTATTATAAATTCTCACAACGAAATGTGTATCTTTTCGTGTAGGAAATAAAGTTATATTTTGAATCGCTCTTTAAAAGTGTGCGGGAAGCGTCGTGTCGCGTTTCGGTGTGAGCTGACTCTTGGAAATTAATTCTTTCACAAATTTTTTATCAGTTTTTAAAGAAATTATTAAGACTATTATTAAAAAGTAATAATCTTTGTATTTTTTAATTTAAATACAAATATATTAAATTTAAAATGAGTAAATTAAATTGTGACAAAATATGTTAGTATTGTTTTACACAAATAAAAAAATCATGTGTTTGTGTTCTTAACCTAATAATAATAAAGTACCTAGTAGTCAATTCTACATGGGTTTAAGTAGTGTCAAAAAGATTACCTTTAAGTTACTATTTAATACAAGCAAGATTATTGCAAAGTAAATATGTTACTATTCTATTAATTACCATACAACAAATCCCGATCATCTCTCCGTGTCCGTCCCTCATCCCTATCCCGTCTCCTTAACTCCTGTTCAGCGGCCACACGGTCCTGTATTGACATTGGATCATAGTCATCTTCATCCAAGTCTTCTGCATCATAACGGTCCAGGGCTGGCATGGGGCGGTAGTCACTGTTCAAGATAAATTATATTTTTAATTAATTAGATTTACTAGTCTCCCTTTTGAAGGCGTATCAAGTCTCACAGGCCTTTTGGTGTAGTGGTTAGAGACCCTGACTGCTAAACCCGCGGGCTTGGCTTTGATTCCCACCCAGGACAAATCTATGTGGTGATGAGCACAATCATTATTTTATTCTATGTCTAGGGGATCATGTAGTAAAGATTAATCTTGGCTTAATAATCAAATGGCTTTCTTAACAGCCTGAGTGTAAGCTTACTTAAGTTATGCCATAGGCTCATACTAGATGTTTAAAGCAGTGGTAGCCTAATGGCTAAGGCAATTGTTGTGTTCATGGGTTCAATTCCCACCCATTGCGCTATCGGAAACCCACTCGTAATACAAGCATTAAGCTGACCATGAGGGGAGAACACAAATACTAGTAAAGTGTGAAAGATGTGGTGGAGGTTCTGCAATATAGGAGGATTGATTGAGGGGAGAACATCGGTGGACTGCAATAAAGGTAACATGAAATCCAATGAATTCATATCAAGAATTGTGCTGTAACATTATTTACAACTAATTAAAAGAAATATTCTTGCGCCTAGAGACTATGAATTATGAAGCGGCGGTAGCCTAATGGCTAGGGCGTCGGACTTGCGATCATGTGGTTGCGGGTTCGAATCCCACCCATTACACTACCGACGTGAACCCACTCGTAACACAAGCATCTTAGCTTACCACGAGGGGTTAACGAGATTACTAGTAATGTGCGACCCACATTGCTAGTAACCTTTTTAAAAAAAAAAAAAAAATTATCAAGCGTAGCAATAATCAACATACGCCTCCATGTTATCATTGAACAGTTCCTCTCCATCATCTTCTTCCTCTTCAGGGTTGTCTCCGAGGATAGCACCTTCGTCCTCGAACATCTCGTAGTCCCGCGCCGGTGACGTCATCCGGGATCGAGCTCCATCTCGCTCCGAAGGTGTGTCGGGGGCCGGAGAACTCTACAAAGTTGTAATGTCTAATCATTTAAATTTTCATTTTCGTCAAGCCTGTTGTTTTTAGGGATCTTTGTTCTAGCATATTTTGAATAGCGCTTAAATAAGAACAGTATTGTACTATTAATGCAGGAACTTAAAGGTTATAATTGCTATTATAACTTGAACACTTTTAAACTTATGTTACGCGTGTTAAAACGAAATATTATTTATCAGGAAATTCATAATTGTACATTACCATTACGCGAAGTACTAAAGAGTAAAGAATTTGATAAATTAATATGACACCGGAATATACACAAGCGGTTACAATAATATTATTAAAATTAAAACAAATAACGATGGTAATACATATCAAATAGTTTACATACCATGGTTCAAACTTAATACACTACTATTAAACAACACAAAACATAAAATTAAGCAATTTTAGCACTTTTGTAACAAATCCAGTCGTTACAACAAAACAAACAGGTTAAAATAAGATGTCAAAAAAACGCGCGAAGGTATGATGCCGTGCCGCTACTCAATGTCAAAATTGCAGCTATTTATTTTCAATTCTATTGGTTGGTCTTAAAGTCTATGTTTGCTGTTAAAAATAAAAGGACAAAGTTCAGAAACCGATCATATGAATGAAATATATTGATGCGTTCAAAATGATAATTGTGACGTGCAATCATTATTAGTGAAGAAAAAATATATATTTATTTAGAATTCCAGTTTATGCGGAAAAATGCTAATACTATACTTAAAATTTCGTTTTATAATAATGTAAGACATTACCCAAAAAGTTTTTACTACAAGTTATACAAGCAAGTCGCGTGTGTATAAACGTATAAACTTACAAAAAAGCATGACTCTTTATTGAATAATATTTTGCACGCATTATTATTACCAGTAACACATAAAAACCCAAACATAATGCTTCTCGCAAAGTTTTTTTTTCACTGGCGTTTCTTGCGTAAAACTAAACTTATTGCATCTTGGCTCTTGCAGTTAGTTAGAAACATGAACGCAATGTAACCTCAAAAAAGAGAAGACATTTATTTTGCTAATAATGTCGTAATGTCAAAAGGTACACCATAATATTTAGTAATGAAAATATGGCTAAATACATCGCTCAAATCATAGTTCTCGGAGCTCAAGTAGTAGGAAGAGCGTTTGCGAGGGCGCTCAAACAAGAAATTGCTGCTTCTCAGGAGGCTGCCAAACGCGCTGGTGGCGGTCCCGAAGGTACTAGACGGGCTGCTGCAAATGCATCTACCGGCCTCACGTTAGAAGAAGCTATGCAGATATTAAATTTAGACAAATTAGAACAAGAAAAGGTCAATAAGAACTACCAACATTTATTTACTATCAATGAGAAAGCGAAAGGTGGTTCGTTTTATCTACAGTCGAAAATTGTGAGAGCGAAAGAAAGAATTGATGCCGAATTCAAACAGACGAAACAAGGAACGAGTCCTCCCAAGGATGCATCAAGTCAACCGAAAGACACATCATGAAAACTAGTTAATTAGTTTGGACTATAGCTGTTATTTTTATTGTTGTAGATACTTATTGTTTTAGTTAAACAAACTTGAGTTTTGTAAAATATTTATTTGCGTAGAAAACGGATACCACAATAGTGACTAGAATACATCAGTCTTCATAACATACATTGTTGATTACGCATTACAAAATATAAAAAAAGGTAAAATAATTCGAAAATAATAGTGTCACAATAAACAATGCCCAAGCATTATGTCCTCGAAATAAATAGAAATCATTAAATATTTGTTATGCAAACCATCGATTTTTACTGCTGATCCATTAACTGTGATGAGTACAATATTCTATGCATTAAAACTGTCTATATTATTACTATTTCATCTATAGTGCTTAAAAGCTTTATAAACATGAATTTGTGCTTAGCAACATGTATTATATCAGTCATGTTATAATGTTTTAAAATTGAAAATGTATATAAACATGTTGAAATGTTTTACTTGGGTCAAATGTTACATCATCTTTGACCCATATTCTGTTATGAACACCCACAAGTTTAGTAGATATGTAAAAACCTTATCCTAAATACAACTACGATTACATGCCTTATATTAACAAGTAAGCAACCAAACAGGTTCAAAATGACTAGAAATAATTGTTTCTGGAATGACACAATGGAAGAAATTGAGCAACACAGTTCTATCTGGATACTTTGAATGCACATACATTAATACATTTAAAGAGGTCTAAAATGTATACCAACAATCTTGTTCCCACTCCACATATAAATATCACTTCTCAAAAATTCTTTTACTTATATTCCTTTCCAAATATGGAAGAAAAATCTTATGCTAAGTTTTTCCTATGTCAACACTCAATTATGATTATTTAGGGGACACTAACATAAGTTATGTTTGTGCCAAATACATTACATTCACATTAAACTAACAGTAAATAAATAAATAGAAAATGTCACTTTCAAAGTAAATAAAAATTATGTTATCATATCATCTTTAGGTATTTGAATCCTACAAATCTGGCAGAATGGCACTAAAAAAAATATTTTTTTATCATGACAGATCATTTATGGTTTAACATCCATGAGGACAACCACTTCATACGGACTGCATTCAGACATGCCTAGTGTGTTGCAGAGCCAACCATAGAACCCCTTTTCAAAGTCACATACATCCTTCCACCAGTTAGCAGCACTGAACGTAAGCTGCACTATACCAGCGTACAAGCCCAACCCCATAGTAAAAATTACTATCAAAAATGGATAAGACAAAATGACAATTGGAGCCAACACTGCTTTTTTTATCCAATTGAAGTTCTCAGTAACATGAGAAAAGACGTTGTACCAAGCCATTGTCCCCATATAGAAGGAGTACAGTGCTGAAATACATGCCACAAATGGTATGCAGATTAGGCTGAAGAGAAATATGTGTGGACCATTGTATAGAGAGCATTTAGATATGTCCATCTTGTTGTATTCCTCAGCAACAATAGCAGCCTCAATAATCTCCAGTTCTTCTCGTGATATATTGAGCTTTACATCAACATTTTGTCCCTTCTTCTTTCCTCGTTTAATTGTTCCTGTCATAGTCAAATATCCATCTCTTGAATTATCAGTCAAGGAACATTCAGGTGAAATTGAGCCTTCTGATTCAACACGTAAAGCAGTGATTTCAGTGTCAGTGTTTTCAGACTCCATGATTCCTGATACAATGTTGACTCGTTTTTTCCTTTTAGCACTGTTCTTAAGACTATCAGTCATGTTGCCCATTTCAAAGCTGTTCTCAGATTGTGTTTGGGACAGACTATTAGGAGTTGCTGATGAACTTTCATTGTGATCTGAATTCAGCACCTTGAGACTCTTTTGCATATCACTGTCAATAGCCTCCCTCAAGTCTCCATGACTAGAACAGGCATCAGAAGAGTTTTCATATATTGGAGACAGATCTATTATCTCACGGCTATTAGTTAAAGTTGACAGTGCTTGGTATCCATTTTTCTGGATCTGCTTTTGGGATTCGGAATCTCCATTGCAATCATTGAAGTCTTCGTCATTGACATCATTGATGATTGGAAGATTAATTTTCATATTAGATTTTAGGCCTTCCATGGTTGAGTGTATTATCCCATTCACATGCTCAGATACTGGTGATAAACCATTCTTGTATTTCGTTGGTGGTTCATCAGCTGCACCCTGTAATATAAACAGATTCGATTTATTTACTGTAGTCACTGCTTCTGCTAACAGCAGGCTGGTATGTGCAATTGTGCATTCTGAAATGTTTTTTAAATTTAACCTTTTTTCATCATCATACAAGTACCTACCATACCTACATAAAATCCTTCTTTTAAATTAAATATTAAAAGTAAATCACAATATAAATTTAATTCTGGCCGCAAAATAAAACCTGTTACAGCTGTCGCTTCTAGTTTTCTTAAATATTTAAACGAAGTGATTACATTCTCTCTGCTCTCTGAATTCTCTGATTAATCCATTGGTTAGTCCAATATCAAAAGTTGTGTTTTTTTAATCTATAATATATATGTAATTAAATTAAATTATTATTAATACGATTTAGATTCCGGTTATACCGATAAGTTTATGATATTTTCAATTATTATTAAATTGATATTTGCTGGTAATACCTATATGAACACGCTTATATAAAAATGAAGAGTAGTCAATATATTACAGTAGCAATCTTCAAATCGTAGCTAATCAGAGCTTTATTCTTTACGAAAACGAATAGGTGTTTTACCTGCACAGTTATTATGTGGTCGACATGGCTGGCTATTGTATTCTGTTTCTTTCCATTACGTTTCTTCGGCAATATAAACATAGGCGGCTCGACTTTAGCCATGGTTATTAAATAGTTTTCCTGACACAAATATGCAGATAGGTCATTTAATTATGCACAAACATGCAAAAAACTAGCCGGATTTTAATAATAACAAACACAAAACCGGCCATTATAATACGACTAATTTGAGAAGAACACCACAGATTAGAGACTATAATAATAACACGAGAAGAAGAGAATACTGAATATTTAGAAATTACTGAACTAATAAGTTGAATGGAGCTACAACAGAAGAAAATCGCAAGAATTGGTAGCGCTAATTACATTTGTTAAGCTTTATGAACATATTTTTTTATTACTTGATTTATAAAAATAATAAATTGTATCAGCAAAAAGCTAATAAAACTGTATTATACTATTTGAATTGATTAAGAATATAAAATCCCACAGCGACTATATGTAACGTCAGCTATTTGTATAATCTATGAAGGCTCTACGATTTTCACAACTAGATGACAGTTGAATGACTTTTGACAGTGTCATGTCATAAGTGTCATTCGGTTTCAGCTTGCCCGACTCAGGGATTTTGAAAAATTATTTTGTATTTTTAGGTCTTATTATAGTAGGTCGTAAAAAGTCTCTTATTGAAATAACAAAAAGAAACCATAAAAATGTTAAAAGTGAGTATTCGATTTGATAATTAAAAATTTGATTCGATTAAAAATTTGTTGTTGTAAACATAACCTCAAATATAACCTCTCACAGGGAATGGTAAGCTTAGTTACTGGCGGTGCTTCGGGTCTTGGTAAAGCTACAGTAGAAAGGTTCGTGAAGAATGGCGGTAAGGTCGTCATTCTTGACATTCAAGGCACGAGAGCCCAGCAAGTAGCTAAACAACTTGGTGACAATGTAGTCGCCTGCACCGGCTGCGTAAGTTTTTTTTTATTTTTTATTATAGCATTATGCCCGTGGTTGCTCCTATTCGGTTAGATTATAATACCATAATGATAACATTACACAATTGTGTGGTCTTTTAAATAGCAGATTGCATAAAGGCAAAGGAATGATTAATTATGATTCATGTCAAAACTGCTGAGGAACTATTCAATGTAGCCTGTGTTCAATGATGGATAGATACATAATTATAAATTAAAGTATTGTCGATGATTAATCTTAATGTTAAAACTTTGTTGGTTGTCCTTTCATGTGTAATGAATATATATTTTTTAATACATAATTTAGATTTTATAGTTTGTCTTTTTAATCAAAAACTATACTGGTGTGAAAACATAATATTTCTTTAAGTTTTCTGGATGTTTTTATCAGGAAAATGTCAAACTAATTTTGTATACCTAATAAAACCTGTTTATTTTTAAAAGTAGGTACTCTCTTAGGACCATGTCCATAATTATCAAGTTAAAGACTATCAGTGTGAAATCATAGGAGTAGTCTATGTCTGGTCTATGGTTTATGTTTCCTTCAACCATAAATTACCAGTTGGCTATAATTGCCTGCATGATTAGTATGCATTTATAAATAACAGTTTTCTAATTGACACTTTACGGAGAAAGCTTTTAAATGTGTCAATTAAAAGTTATTTGATTTATGATATAATTGAGATCAATATGATGTTGTTTATTTATTTTTTATATTCATCACATGATCAACAAAGAAAAAATGAGAAAAAGAAAGAGATAATTTTTATTATTTACTTACTCATTATTTAATTTTAAGACTGATATTCACCCTTACCAACTACATTTTTATAATTATTTATTTGCATAATACAGTAAACACACCAGCTGGTCAGAAACCTCGCCACTCTTTTAAAATGCAAAGAACAAAATATCTCTCTAAGGATCCAAGAAATGAATAGACGTCTTTTACAGATTACATCAGAAGCTGATGTCAAGAAAGCATTAGACGTAGTGAGAGATAAGTTCAGTCGTCTAGACAACTTAGTAAACTGTGCAGGACAGTCCACCACCCACCAGATATACAACTTCCATACAGATAAATCGTGTGAACTTGAGCATTTTGCCAAATGTATAAATGTAAGTACACATAATTATAGTTTATTTTTATTTGTTTTAATGTAAATAAATACAACCATCTGCTGAGCCTTTTCCCAATCTTATTCAGCTTCCAGTATTTACATGGAGTCTATTTTACATGGAACAAGCAATCTGACCTCCATAACCTATTTTACTGGGTAATACAGAATCCCATAGTTGGACTGGTTGTTAGAATCGTAATGATTTGACGACTGTCAGATATTACCGTATGACAGTCGGGTCCAACGGCTTACCGTGCTTTCCGAAGCATGGAGGGGTCTTGGTATGTTTACAAATGGTCACCCATCCATGGACCGGCTTAACCTTTATTATTGGTCAAACCATACGCCTACACTTAGCCACGACCTCCTCAAAGTAAGTAATTAAATACAAATAGATAGTTCTTTTCTTTCTATCTGATTGAATTAACGTGTTTGGTAATCGGCAAGTCGGCTACATTTCAAACAATAGCTGTAAACAATTCGTTTTATTCATACAAGTCTCCTGCTATCACAGTCTTGCATAGATCTATCTGTTTCATTTCAGGCCAGTCGAGTGAATACGCGAATTTTAGTAGTAGTTACTTTAATTACTGGAAGACGCAGGTCTTCCAGTCCATGGTCTCCACTCTAGAACCTTTCTTCCCCAATGGCTGTCGGTTCGTCGAGCGATGTGGCCTGTCCATTGCCACTTCAGCTTGCAAATCTTACGAGCTACTTCGACAACTCTAGTTCTTTGGCGAATATCCTCGTTTCGGATTCTATCGCGCAAAGAAACTCCGAGCATACCTCTCTCCATTGCTCGCTGTGTGACTCTGAGCCTTTTTGAAAGGGCAACAGTTAAGGACCACGTTTCGGTTCCATATTATGTCATCACTGGCAACACACTTCTTTAGTTTACATAATTCAATTTCTGGATAATCCATTGTCTGGACTTAAAGAATGTAATATTAACATAAAAACATATAATAATAATATAATCTTAAAATAAAACTCGCCGATGGAGCCGCGGGCATTCGCTAGTATACAAAATAAAAAGGAATCACAGTAATACTACTCGCGATGCTTCGCTTTGAATTTCTAATAAAAGGTTTATTATCATTTTAATACTCAGCAATAGGCTCTGAAGCAAGAATTAGGGATATTACAAGTAATTGCTTAGTAGCAATCGCTAAAGTTTAATGTCTTGGTAATATTTGTTTAAATGTCTTAAACGAATTAAGAAGTTAATTTTATAGCTAACTAGAAAGGCTTCGTAATGAAGTAGCTGGAGATCATGATCTCTAGCGCTTTCCATTTGTTGAAATAGACACTATAAAATATAATCATTATAATTTGTTTTTTGAAGAGGCTCGTGGCTAAGTATAATCTGTAGCTGTACGGTTTGATCGCTAATGAAGGTTAATCGCGCTAGCCGCGTGTGAATCGTAGATGGGTGATTGTTCATACCAAGCCTTTTGCGTTGGAAATCTCGATAAGCCGTTGGTCCCGTCTATCACACGTTCATCTTTGACAGTCGTTAAATCATTACAATTCTGACAACCAGTCTTACAAGAGATACTGTATTACTCAGTAGAATGGGTTGTGGAGGTCAGATATTATGTAGTTGCTCCATGTCAAGTATCGAGTTCCAGCTAAAGCCGCTAAGACTGGAGGCCTACCCCAACATAACTTGGGAAATGGCTCGCTTTATTTTTAATGCTTGACTTGCGCCTATTGCAAATCGTATACGATAATATCGATTTGGGCTTCCATCGCAGTTTCGTGGTTAAGGACTTAAAAGAAATACTAGAGTGTCGTGCGATTAAACATTATTATTAAGTAATTTATTACCAACTATTTATCTTGAATGAAAGTTTTGTCAAAATCGCCTTTTGAGTGTCTTTTTTTCTCTATCACTGAAATGTAGGTATTGTCTTGTGAAAGTCTTTAAAAGTACAATTTGTTTTTTATAACAGGGTTCAGTTTTAACTAAAAACGAGACTTTATCCGAAATATTTTAATTAACCGACTTATTTAAATACCATAAAAACTTCTTTACAGAATAACACAGTAGGCACTTTCAATACTATACGGTTAGCAGCAGGTTTAATGGGCAAGAATGAGGCGAACAAAGACGGGCAGAGAGGTGTTATAGTGAACACAGCTTCGACAATAGCTTATGAGGGGGATATAGGTCAGGCGGCGTATGCGGCGTCATCTGCGGCGATAATAGGCATGACATTGCCTATAGCAAGAGATTTGGCCTCGCAAGGGATCAGAGTAGTGACTGTTGCTCCAGGTAAGATTATTTACCAGATAAAAATAACAGCTGAATCATCATTTTGGCCTATCACTTTACGAAGGCATAGAGAAAGGAAAAAAGGATGGAAAGATTGAAAAAAGTTCTGTGTTCTAGATGTTTTAAGTAATGTTTTTGAGGGTAAATAAATATTAACGTTGACTTATGTATTTTTACCGCATACACAAATACCTTTGTCTCATTAGAACTACCAATTCACAACAATGATTAAGAAACCCCAAAATTATGAGTAAGTCTAATCTATGAGAAGATATGAGACGACAAAAAAGAAATTGTATTAATTTTCTATGCACTTTATTTAACTTTAGGGGTTCCTCAAGGATATATTTTGGGTCCTGTAAAAAACTAAACCAAAACCACTTTAATCGTCAATTTCAGTCTAAAATCAATGTCAATATTATGTCTGACCAACATTCTTTTGTCTACAGGAGTATTTGAAACGCCGTTAGTATCATACTTACCGGAGAAAATGTTAGAATTTATAAAGCGTATGACACCATTCCCATCCCGGTTGGGGAAACCTGAAGAATTCGCCCACCTAGTAACAAGTATAGTCGAGAATCCAATGTTAAATGGAGAAGTGATAAGATTAGATGGTGCACAAAGATGGTTCCCGTTGTAGAATAAGTTTAGAATAAGACTGTTAATAAATGTGTAGATATGTAGATAAATTGTTTCAAATCATCCATAAAAAACATGATTTAAATTGATAAAAGACAAATATTATTAAAAAAGCAATAAAATATTTCCCGCGCTTCGAAACCGAATTATCGAAGCTTCCGTTATATTCAAAGCTTTCGACATACTCAGTACCGGGGTCCGGACACCATTCGTTATCGCACTCAAAACGGGTTTAAACAAGCAGACAATACCAGCGAACGGCAATAACTTAATAAATGATTACATATTTATTTCAATCGCTCGGTTTGTTTTCTGACCAAAGCCGGTTGTTTATCATCGTATTTATTGCTTTATACGCTGTCAAAGTGACAGTTGGCGTGGCGCGACGCGCGTGCGCAGTGGGGAGCCGACGCGCGGGAAATTCATGCGCGTAGGGATGCTGCTTTTGTCGATTGATCGAAACATACTAGTCTGTCGATTGAGTTATGGTCGGTCGTTAAAATTAAATGTATGGTAAGGTATGTGGAGTCGGTTTGAATGTGTAGAATAATAAGTACCTACGTGCCTATATTCTAGTGTTAAATCTTGATCGTGATGCATATTTGCTGATGTGCAAAGGATAAGATGTTTAGGGTTATGAATTTATCAGCTAGTGTGGACGATGATTTAAAAGTATAAATTCCGTTACATCCAAAATCATGATTCTATTAAAACTTAAATTGTAACTACTTATTTGCGTATTTGCATTGAAAATTATTGAACTACTCATACCTACGCATATGAAGATAATGGAGCGAGTTAATAACGACTCTAGTATAATAACATTTATTGTACGTATTCTTTGTTTGATTGTTCCCGGTTGTTCAAAGCCTCAGTCTTGATAATATAATGGAAACAACAGTATCCAATTGATGCTCCCCCTGTAGGTACAATAGCCATCTAAGAAGTTAGTTGTCTTGTGAGCGGCGATCAATATAAATTGCGCACAAATGCAAATCAAAAAGGCCCTCATAAACAAACTTATGCATAGAAATAAACATTTGGAATTATTACAACCCACCTACTTAGCTGGCTGACTGGTTTTATTATTCTAGTCCATTCTTTATTACTACTTCATTTATTCATACTTAACATGCCGACGGCAGCAAAGAACAAAAAGACAAATGCATTTTTGCAAAATTTACTTTTTTGCATACTTCGATTCAGATTTTCTTGTTTCATCTAGCTATATTTTTTTTTCTTAAAAAATATGTTTTTTTACTGGTTTTTTGTCGCGTATATAAAAACAACTACACCTATTTTCACGAAGTAACGAAGTACATACACACACCTACAGTTGTTTGTTTGTGCTTCGGACAATTCGGCGTGTCATGAGCCATAAACAAAGTTATCAGTTACATGACCGTTTCGTACCTGTGACGAAACGGTCATGTAACTGATAACTTTGTCGACTTTATTTAAACTAGCATAGTTAATTATTCGTCATAGGTTTTATAACCTTCATTTTATTGATCTAATTTTCATATTAGTACATTACAAGAACGATGTATAATAAAAGAAATAAATTATTGTTAAGTTTGGCAAAAAAAAATTGGTTGCCTGTAAAGTCGGTATACGGGCGAAAGTTTTACGTGACAACGACTTTGAGTGGTAAAATAATTTTAATGTAAATATTCATTCGTATAGTAGGAAGAAGGATGAAATAATAGTAACAATTTAAAACATTAATTTATACAAAGAATCTCGCACTGAATTTCATATTAACAAAATTTTATTTTTACCTATACACATACATACGTATTTATATACAAACATTCGGCGGGCCTCTCTCTCGTTCGGTGACTCATCGTAACGTTACCGAGCGTTACACTTTTTCATAAGTGACTCCCAGCCGCAACCTAATTTAAGACGTTGTCACGTCAAAAACGAAAACAAAGTGATATTTATAATAGTGAAGATCTGGTCAGTGGGTCGTCTTCTCTCAAATATCGCTAGATCACTAAAGCCTGAGGATAAGAAGCCCGCACAGTGTAAATCGACAGAAATTTCAGCAGTAACGTTTGATTAAAAAAAAATCCTTTCCCCTCCGCATGGTGAAACTAGTTCGTTTTACTATAAGCGCAAGTTATCAGTATTTAATTTCACAATATTTGACTCGTTGGTCTAGTGGTCACAAGCGCGACTGCCGTAAACGAGGTCTCGGGTTCGATTCCCGGGTCGAGCAAAATATATTTACTGATTCTAGAAATTCTCAGTACCGCTCTGAGTCAGGAAGTGTGGCGGTGCTTACATCCCCGTGCCTCGGAAAACACGTAAAGCCGTTGGTCCTGCACCTGATCCCTCTCCGGTCGTGTCGGTCAACCGTACCATCGGACTATGAGAGTGAAGGAACAGAGAGTGCACCTGTGTTTGCGCACACACTTGTGCACTATAATATCTCCTGCGTACATGGCTGATCTCACTAGTCCGAAATTCGGTCGGGAGATTATTATTATTTGACATGGGGCACAAAAAAGGACTCTGCTATATGTGGAATGAGACGACAGCGAAACGTGGATCCAATGAAGTGGCCAGCTGTTTGTACAATTATATAACAGAAGTAGCAAAGAACGGTGTCTAAGACATTCGTTTATGGTCTGATAATTGTGGCGGCCAGAATCGAAATCGCTCAGTTTTTTAATAACTTGCATGCTGCTAAGAAGTATAAGGTGCATCCATAGATTTTTGGAAAAGGGACACACTCAGCAGGAAGGTGATAGCTTCTTCGCTAGTTCGATAAAGGCATGCATTGCCTTTATCGAACGATCTTCAAAAAGAAAAACGATATACACACCTCAGGAATGGTATACTTGTGTAAGATGGTGCAAAGTAAATGGTGAACCTTATGAAGTAACTGAAATGTCTACAGAGGATATTCTGGACTTCAAATCTGACACAAATCAATATACATGGATAAAAAAAAAATAATGAAAAAGTGAAATGGAATCAATTAAGAGAGGTAAAAGTAGATCCAAAAGAGCAGTATGTTATCAGTTTTAAACATGTATGTTTAAAACGAGACTCAGTCAATGAAAATAGATTGCTGTCGTCGAGCAAATACTAGAAACAAGCAAAAGATTATATTAGAACTTAAGATGGTGCCATAATAGTGATTATTTGTGAAGTTATTAAAAAAAGATTGTTTAATGAACATTAAGTCAGTTTTGTAATTATGTTGGTGGTAATAATTTTAGAAACTTCTTTTATATTTTTATGTTGTTGTAACCATAAGCTTAATTTAACTTGTCTTTCATAATACTGGTTCAGTTCCTTTGTATGATTGTAGCTTGTTTATACTGTGTTTATTTTGTGAAGAAAATAAGAGAAGATTTTTTTTATTTCATTGTGATAGAATAAGCTTCACGTAGTATTACTTTATTTAAGTTTTATTATAACGTGTTAATTATGGGTCTTACTTTATCTTGCTTTGCTTTCGTGTGATTATAGCTTGCATTAGACTTGATTATTTAATTGTTTTTGAACACAGTTTCTCATTAGAAATTTGTTTTTTTACAAATATTGTTTTTTTTTGTTACTTTGTAATATGTTCAAGATTATTAAAAAAGAATCATATAACTCATAATATCATTTTTTATTCAACTCCTAAACCTTTTCATAATAACAGTAAGTATGCTATCTCCAATATCGATATCTAAACTTATAAAAATACAAAGTAATTTGAGACATCTACAATATTTTGGTGTCAATTATTGTCATCGTTTATTTATTGTCGTTATTAGATATATATTAATAAAAGGAATAGCAATATATATTTTTATAAGTAAAATTATTTGAGTATCAGTTTTTAAAAAGTCCTACGTGGAAACGAACATATGGCAGTTGACTCAGTTAGTTACTTATTTTGTGCGAAGTAGACTAAGACATCTGCCGTATTTCGAAAAAAATATATATTATAGTGAATTGACCTTAACTCTTTTATTGAGAATGCCCTATTAATTAACTATTGCAAATTTGAAGAAGATAGCTTTTTTCTTGTAAAAGTTATTACATTTTTGCGTTAATAATGCTCTCCTGGAAACTAGTGATTTTGTAGATAGCCGTTTGCTCTTTGCTGCGAATAAACCCTTAACTGCAAATGACAAATTTTACAGGAGAGCGTTTTTAAGTTTCAAACGTGTGTGTAATGAGTTCTGTTTAACGTAGAGTCTTGAAATTTTGTATGGCGCTTTATTGTAATAGATACTTTATAAAGAATGTTAAAGTAAGATGTAAAAGTCCTTTTTAGTGTATTAATTATCACTTACTTATACACCGGAATCATGCCTAAAAAAAATAGATTAACTGGTACTTAATAACTTTTACGTGGTAGTATTTCAATGATTTAGAGTTGTAATTGCCATTTATGATATTGTACGTGGGTTATATATATAATTTAAAAAATAATGTAAACAGTATTTAAGTTGTTTACGCACTTACAAAACTGCGCAATTTAATTCAATATTACGGGGATTTTAAAACAGGTTAAAAACAATCGCGATAACCTGGCAACGTTTGATATTCACGCAGCAAAACAAAACTTGACCGTTTTTGCCACCGGTGCTAGCGTACCTATATCCCGCAAGTGGCAGTTGCGGGAGAGCCGCTGGGTGATACGATAGAATGTTCAACGTAAACTTACCGAACTGCCACTATTGTTGTTCTACGATGGAAATTATAGTAAATATTGTAGTTATGGGAAATATCGTGTGTGGATTTAAGGTTGAATTTGACAACTTAGACTGTTTTTTGTTTAACTAATTGATAGTGTCGGTGGTCCTGAAGGTCCCGGTAAAAAAACATGCAAATCACGTATCTACCACTTAGGGGATTGTACGTAGGGACCATCGAATTAGGTACTTATAAATTCTGTAACGTGATACTGCTAAAGAAAATTATGCAAATCGTTTCGAAAACAGTACCTATCCATAATGCAAGTTCTTAAGCACTAAGTAAATGACTGCTAGGTATGAGAATTTTTGTATAAGTAGCTATCCATTTTTAAAACCAACTTTAAAAACGAAGACGCTTTCATTTCCTCGATGTTTCTGTGATCTGATTCGTGAGCCTTAGGTACTAAGCAGTAGGTTTATCCTAATGTTAGTCTATTTCTAAAAATACGTTGATTAACAATTGAACTTTTCACAATCTCGCAGTCTGTAAGAGCATTATTACCTATTCGCTTCTTCTCAGAGGGTTTATTGGCTATATCTAGTTGACAACCCAAGCGATTTCCAATGATTAAAATAAGGGTAAAAAACAAACTTAATGCTAACGTGAGTGACCGAATGCGTTGAGGTAGATCTAGTTGGTCATCAACATTAAACGACACGAAATTTCTGCTTTTTTTTGGTAGGTAACCAATTATTGCATTTGTTGGCAACCGCTTCTGGCAATCAGCCTACAGGTGATGCGATAGGTCAGTCTAATGAAGACTGGTTTTATACATTTAATTTTAAATCATATTTTTTTTTGTATTTAATAAATGTTTCTCGATCTGTTTTGAGCCGGAAAAAAAACCCTTTTTTTTAATTCAAATATTCGTCTATTTAAAATTGAAAACTCATGAATTAAAAATACTTGCTTGCTCCTATAAAAGCCTATCTAGTAGTCGTTGATAATAGCGGTTAAGCCATATATTACTACAGCTAAATTATCGGCCAATAGTTTAGCTATATGGATGATTTATAGTGGAAGATTAGACTCTTGATTTATGGCTAAGCGCTCTGAAACAACTTGATTCCGAAAATGTTTCTGATAATAAGTATTTGTAGTGTGTACTAAGAATTGCGCTGAGATATTTAATATGCGTCTTGGTATGATAAATGCTTTGAATAAATGTTGCTTAATGACATAAAAAGTACCTATAATGTCAATTTTATATTACACTTGATAATAACGCTTAATACTAGATATTTAACACGCGGGCTTCGCATGATGGGTACCTTACTAAGGCCCAGTTTCTTGATACCTAGTTAACTCAACCAATGGTTAAATATGCTAACTAATGGTTTCAAAATGTGTTTTTCATCAACTGTTAGTCTATAAAATGGTCAAATAAGTTGGAGAATTAATTATTTAACCAATCGTTGTAATTTTAATAAAAAACAGTTGTAATAAAAAACTGGGCCTAAGAAAGTCCTGACATAGTTAATATTTTGCACAGAAAAAATAGAATTTTGTGATATTTTGGTACCCGAAGAAATACTAGTCCTACGGCCTCTAGGTATGTGATATAAATCCAGTTCCAAAACTTTTGGGTCTGGCTGACCTTTGATAAAATTATGTAGGTACCTAGATATATTTCTTAGTGGCTAGCAACTATGTTTATGATGCAATAAAACTATAAAAAGACTAGATTATGGGCCACTCAAAAAATATAAAAAACGAACAGTTGTAAAATAATATTCTTTAACGACTACTTCCCTTCTTCCATGTCATACATAGCCTTTCCTTTTCTATGTGTAATACTTAAAACTCCTGTGGTTTTGGGACAGACATTTATAGTTAAGAATAAGGGCTTAGGAAACAATACGATACCTATAAAACAAAAATGCCGTTATTTTAAAGTATTAAAGTTTGATATTGATATAAATAAACATTCCAAACGATAAAATTTATAGCTTTGATTCAATTGACGCTACCATAACATGTATTGTTGGAAATCACATAACTTAAAACGGAATATTTCATATGCAAAAGTTACCAAATCATAGACATCTGTTTTCAAATATAAGGCTTCGTTCACCAAAACGTTATGGATGAATGGATGGGATTAAAATTATACCAACAAAAAAATATTCTTACTAGTTTCAGGTTAAATGACCTTTCAGACTAAATACTGGTGGTAATATTTGGGTAGATAACCTTAATATTGGACAGTGAGTAAACTAAAATTGAAATATGCTACTACAATACTACATGCACAATAAAATTAGTGAGTTACATAATGTGTGAAATGGAACGCAAAGTGAGTGTTTGAGAGGTGTGTATTAGTGAAGGAAAAGAAAGAAGTTGGCGGACGATAGAGGCTGAAAGATGTGTAATACGTAGATAAAGATGAAAAAATAAAAGTAAGTTGCCCGATACTTTAGTTATTATTCTGAGCCCGATACACTTGATCTACGCTGTCGCTGTCATTTCACTTCGGAAAAATACCAGTATAAAAAGTCAGTACTTTTCCAATAAAGAGTTAAATAAACAAAGAGCGATCAACTGTTTGGAACACATTTGAAATAAACAGAAATCCAGTCAACATTATCACAGAGTACATTTTACTTATAGAACATTATTCAAATAGTACGTAGATACAAAACAGGCATATTTTCTGTATTATTTGTATGACAGCCACTGCAGTGGTTAAAAAAACTTTACAACCTACGGAGACAGATGAAAGAAATAACCAGCCATAGAAATACCTTTACAAATATCGAAGGGTTGGAACAAACATCAATAAAATGTATGTAAAACACAAACGAGCATTGCTCGTAAAACCACTAGGCAAGAAATAAGGTACAGAAAATTAACACCTTAAAGATGTTGTTCCCACTATCTATATGAATGGGGTTTATTCACTAAGTCGAAAAAAAAGTGATGTGGCATAACGCAGATTACCTATATATACCCTGGCCTGGGACGCCAAATCTTTTTTGTGTTCTGTTTGTCACCGGTTAGTGTATACGTTTTAGCCCATCTACAGATTTTTTACTTTAAAGTGTAGGTAGTAAAAGAGATCCTCCTCCTCTCTTAACCCTACACGTACCTATAATAGCATGTTAACTGCTTGGACTTTGTGAATAAGACCCCTAGAATAACTCGCTAATTTAAAATTTACTTAACTACGGAACGGGATGAAATATATCGATATAATAAACAAGGGTTAGATTATACATGAAAATACATACTATGAAGCAATATATATTTAATGTAGGTACTATGTGCTACTCGTAATATAAAAAAATATATATTCCAAACCTATACTAACATTATAAAGCTGAAGAGTTTGTTTTTTTTTGAACGCGCTAATCGCAGGAACTAGGTACCTACTGGGCCGATTTGAAAAATTATTTCAATGTTAGATAGCCCACATATTGTGGGAGGCTATAATTTGCCACAATAACTGACGCCCACGCGAGCGGAACCGCGAGCAAAACCTAGTGTACTTAATAAATAAACTTATAATTACAATTATACCCGTTGTAAGTTAAAAAGCAATTGCACCAAACGACCTAACACAAGTACTGCGGCGCACGCGGTTCACGATGCCCACGCCACGTCGGTTGCATGTGTTTGGTTAAAATGACACACGTGCGTAGCGTCGCCGTGTGCCACAGACGAGCAGCGCAGCATCTTCTTAAAAATCCGTCCAATGGCGAACCATAGAACAAATACCATAAAAAAACCATAGAAAGAAGAACAAAATAAAATCCAATTCTTAAAATTCGATTTTATTTTGTTCTTTGCGGCACCGTATTTTATTTACAAGCCGAGCTAACATGAACATTTGGCTTTTGCTTAACCAGCTTCAACTTTAGTGAATGTGAATTTTAAATGGCCTCTCGTTAGAGGTTTATTATGAGAGATTTCTTGAGGTGTTCGACTTGAAATAAAAATAATCGGACCATAGTGATAGCGGTGTTGTATCGATAAGTGCTTTTTTCTGGCTGGAAGTGCATATTTTAGTTTTATTTGAGGCAGTCTGACTCATTTTGGGTTTTTGGTCCTTTTTCTAAGTACAGTTACTGTTGTAGTGTTCCACATTTAAGATGGTTTGGACCTTGTGTGTGTTAACTACTTTCTACAATACATACATGTAAATAATATACACAAATTACATATACTAATACTATTTTTTATAAAAAGTTCCGACGTTTTTCTTTAAAATGAATCTGAAATTTATTTTAAACGTGTTGTTTGGTTATACGCGCTAATCTCAGGAACTACAGATACGATTTAAAAAAAAATTCACTGTTGGATAGTCCACTTATTGAAAAAGGCTATAATTTGCCGGGATGACCGATGGCCACGCGTGCGGAGCCGGTAGCAAAAGCTAGTAGCTTATAAAGTTGCCGATTCCGCCGTTATCACTGACGTCATAAGAATTGATAGCCAATTATAGGCTTTCACTATTTATCCCCATGGATAGTGAAAGTCTAAACCCAGACTGCAACTGATGTATAATTTCATACTAGGTTATTACATTAGTATAGAAAACATGTAATCAATACTATAAAGTGACTATATCGATCGATTTAGAAACGTTACAGTATTTTTTTTATAGGCGCGGCTTGCATTTAACAACCCGTACTTGCATTTAGCCACGAACCCCTCGTTCGTGGCTAAATGCAAGTACGGGTTGACCTTTAATAAATGTAAAGCCGCGTTAGCTGCGGTAGGTGCGTGGACGGGTTACCATTTGTAAACATACCGACCCCTTGCTTTGGAAAACCAACTTTACCGTGGGTCCCAACTGTCATACGTCTATCTTTGACAGTCGTTAAGTCAGTACGATTCTGACAACCCGTCTTACTATGGATATTGTATTACCCAGCAATCGGTTATGGAGGTCAGATAGGCAGTTGCTCCATGCAAAATACGGTATTCAGCTGATTCCGGTAAGACTGGAAGCCGACCCTAACATAGCTTGGGAAAAGGCTTGGCAGATGATATGATTTAGGTGCTTTTACAAAAATTTACAAAAATACTTTCTCGTCTAAATTTCTTTTAGTTCCTCTAGGATTTATACATCAAACCTTTGCAAACAAAATCCAAACAAGTGCCCACTAAACCGACTCCACAGCAAACGCAAAAACTTCTCGTAAAACAAGAAAATTGCATCTAATTTTGCTTAACAAGCAAACGCATACATCTTCATTTACTCAAGGAATCAAAAGATGATTGAGCTTGAGAAAATGGTCATTAATCTACATTTAATAGTACGTTGCGGCCGTCTGTCAGCGCCTGCGCAGTCAACGACAATGTTGCGGATTTGTGGTAAATTAATCATATTATTATGGTAATATTTTGGATTTAGAAGTGTAGAGATATCTAGCTTAGGTATATTATAACCTTTTATAATATTATTAAAGCTATTTTGACAATGACGTAAAGAAAAATATAACTATTGGTCTGATGTTGATTTTATCTTGATTTCTTTTTATTTACGTAAATATGTTTTGATTTCAGTCCACTCATAATAAAATTTTAGCAAAATAAACACATGCATACATGTCGTGGTTTAATGACGCTGCAGGTGCGAACCTAGGCAATTACCAATATGACTTTTGTTTTTTTTTGACCCAGATTTGGAACAAGCATTTGTGGATCACAGTCTCATGTGGGGATCGAACCTGCAGCACGTCGCTTACAGTGGTAATTACCGTAGTGACCTATTCCACTCGGCTATCCGTGCAGTCAGAGTACATGTACAAGTTATATGTGCCCACTTTCTTAATCATTCTAAGACACTCGGTGACATTGACATACGGTGATGGAAAGCATCGGTGAAGGAAATTGGAATCTTAAATCGCCAAACTGCAGTGAGCCAGCGCAGCGTGGTGATCAATGCTCGTTTCTTCCCTATATGGGAAGAGGCCTGTGTCCAGCAATGGGACATTTATATGCCATTATCATTATAAATACCTTCAGTTGCTTCTAAGTACCTAAATGTGTAAACGTGAGTAAAAATAAAAGAACCAGAATTTGGATGAGTGGTTTGGAATATTACTCTCAACTTTTTCTTTATAATATGAGTAGGTAGGTACGCAGTATAAAATACGATTTCCTCTGAATCTAATAAAATTCCATACAGTGTAATAACATAAAATATTGTATAATATATTACAGTGCATTATTATTATTACGTATTGTTGTGGTTACAAAATTTTATTGCTTAATGGTGTAATACGGGTCGTTTTATAGGTAGTTCTTGAAGTGACACACCGCTCGTAAATACGTATTAAGATATTTTTATGTAGATTATTACTTTTATTTCATTTTGTATTATCACGCCTCATTTTGACGTAAAAGTAAGCAGAGGTTTAACGACTGGCCTGTTGGTCTAGTGGTTATAGTGCCCCTGATAGTGAACCAGAGGTCGGGTTCGATTCCCACCCAGGAGAAATCTTTGTGTGAGGAGGACAAACATTCAGTTCTGCGTCTGGGTTAAATTTATTTAAATTGGAAGTATTTAGAAATATATAAGTATGTTTATCAGTTGTCTGGTTACCATAGTACAGGCTCTGTTTAGTTTGGGACCGTGTGTGGGGTGTCCCAAAATATTATATTATTAAAATTGTGCAATGTAAACTACACACGCTTAGAAACTAGAACCTGCCATTTATAAGAAACACTTCAAGTAGTTATATATTGCGGTTGGTAGGAAGACAGACAAAAGAATAATATGGGTGATAGAGGGACTTGTTTGCTCTTTTCACAGTTTGATTTGATATTCTTAGTGTCGTGACTCCTGAGAAAAGGTTTTTTTCAACAATCGATTTGAAACGCTATGTATAAAAGAAATTGGGTTCATTTATTATTTTTATATTAAACTTGGTTTACTAATAAGTCAGTATGAGTAATATATTTTAAAAATTTTTTGAATAATAGAGTCGGCATTTTTAATATCTACATGGAAGTTAAAGCTTAAATACCTTATACTCCAAAGAAAAACAAAACTGTCTGAAATACCAATGGACGAGAGTCGGTAACAAAGTGGCGCATACATCCAAAAACATCTTATCTAAATCTCTATCAATACGACATGTCAAGATTTAAAGAAATCCATTCACCAACCCTTTGCCGCAACACCACGATACTCATACACTCATTATAACACCTATTCGTAGTGTCATAAAGTCTATTTTTGTGTAAATGAAGTGTATTTTAAAAGTTTAGTGGTATTTAGATGAGTAATTAATCATATGTGACGTAGAATTGTATCCTTTTGGATGGTCGAACAGTAAAAATGTTGATTTCGATCAGTTTGCCGCTTGGTCCGATGTTATCTATAACTTACTAGGTTGTAACGCACGGTTTCACATGTTATATTACCAAACGAACATTCATTATAACAATAAAACTATTAGATACGTTATCAGTTTCTTATGAGGTATTTTTTATATAACTTCGGTCTAATATACATGTGTTTAATAGACTTAATGATAATATCTGATTCTTAAGGCTGCCCAGATCAAAATGTAAGTGGTAGTAAAAATTTGTAAGAGTGGTTTCGATGATATAAATCCCTTGAAGACAATACTGTCAAATTTAATTTACTCCCTTATGTATATCACATTAACCGTAAAATACAGAAATGCAAATTAACTTTAAGATGTTCTTAAAAGTTTATCTGTCGCTACTTTAATACCACAGATTAGAGACTAGTAATACTGTTTACTACCTTAAAGTGACAGACAGCGGCTTCAAACTGCTGATTCATTGATTTTAGTATTCGGCCGTAAGCCTTTTAGGATACAATTATGAAAAAAAATCTTTATCTAATTTTGTACAAATAAAAAAGTAAGCAGTACTTAAGAAAAATAAAGATAAGGAATCTATTATCTACAATAATAAACATGTTGTTGAATATTAAGTAAACTTTTACTTAAATAAGTCTTTATTTTTTAACATAATTATTGTCCACCAAATACTCTGTAATTGAGTATGTACACTTTTATCCTGTAGTTATTTTCACAATATAAATACAAATAACTATTTTTCTCATTTTCATTGTTTTTGATAAGTTGTCAAACAGCTTTGAGCCCCTGCAAAATATGCTTTTATGAAGAACCGTTGCTGTTTTACAACACTTTTTGATCACTTTCATGGAACCTTTTACGTTTCACATTACTTTGTTGATTTTTATTAAATTCCGATCCATGACAATGGGACCGTAGATCCTTGCGACCCTGAAACACTGAGAATCCATTATAGCAGTCATAAAATTCTTGAATCATCAACGACCTCCGTAGTCGAGTGGCGTACACACCGGTTTTCAAGGTGTCGCCAGTTCTGAGGTCTCAGGTTCGATTTCCGGGTAGAAAAATTTCACTTTTCTACATTGTCTCGGGTCTGGGTGTTTGTGGTACCTTAGTTGTCTCTGATTCCATAACACAAGTGCTTTAGCTACTTACTTTGGATTTGGAGCAATGTATGTGATGTTGTCCACATTTATTTATTTATTTATTATTAATAATCTGAAAATGCAAATACTTTCTAAGTTACACCATCCTTTAATAAACACATTACGAAGATTATTACGAAACACATCAATCTGCAACACACTGGAAAATAAGCAGAGATCAAACAAGAAACGTCACAAATCTTTCTTTAACCGACGTAAATCCACACTTATCTGTCCTTAAACCCTTGCAAATGTGTAAAATTACCATGCGCTTATGTAGAAATGTATGAACAGACGACCACACAGCGGATACAACAAACTTCAAAAATCAACCTTGATCCCTTGCAACACAGTTGATTATAATGTCAACGTTTTCAACTTGAGAGGTTGACTGTAGACGGAAAAGGATTGATTAAGATATCATGTAATCTTTGTAATAAAGCACATACTATCAAGCGTAAAGCATGCTGAACAAAAATCAAGGAAATGGTCAGTCAGGAATAAAATAAATATAAAGCTAAGATACAAGGATGAGATTTATAAAGACAAACGTCAAAGAACAAGGAGAAACGAAAAAACACATTTGTAAATGTTATATCAACTGCGGGTAGGATGACTTGTTTGAGTAAGAATTGAAAGAAAAGTAAATGAAATGTAATTATATTTTTTTGTTTGAACCTGATTTGATTATTTTTGAGATTATAGAGTTCCAGGAAACGCGAAATTCTGCATTTCCTCATACTCTTTACTCGGTAGCTATTTTAGGATCAGTTTTTTAGCAGCGAATTGACTGCCACAGAAAAAACAAAATGTGCATGTGATTTGAATGTTTGTGAAACCCCCGCGACACAAGGATTAAATTCCTTAGAGCGGGTGTCGTTTTGGAAAAGAAAACAATATATTTTTCGTAATTTTGGGATACAAGTAGAGAGCCATCCCGACTAAGAAACCATAGTACTTAACTTAAATCCAGTCCTTGCTGTTTGCGTTAATAATATTATTAGCAACGCACTAAGTCGAGGTCCGAACTCCGCAGGGACACTTAGTGAACATTTTGGCTGGAGACCCTTATAGTTTTGCCAAAAAGTCCAGCGTAGAAGTCAGAACCTGCACTCTGAAAACTGCGATAAACAACTTAAAAAACTTAAGAGCCTATCTGACACATTCTGCACATCAAATCTCACTTCCATCCTTTTTTAATTTATTACTTGCAAGAAGAATATTTGAGTCTAATGGTTCTTTCTCGTTAGACTACATTTTGTACCTAGCTAAATTTTCCTAGAGCAAAAAAACAACTACTGACTGCCTTGTCTACACTTAACTACTATTCATAGTTCGACCACACCAGGCAATGGAACACAAGCACCAGGAACCCTTCAACATACTACATAGAGAATCCACAATCGTCGTGCCGCACAGGGCGCCACGTAGTACCCTCTTTTGCCATTAATTGTAACTTATAGCGCATGTACGCTCAATTACCAAGATCTCTTAAGTTCTTTAATTACCGCTGAAATATTCGTTTCGTTATAATTATATTAATTTTAAGGATAGTTGGACGTTTAATGGGTTAAGTAGAATTGTCGGTGTTGAGTGAGTGTTCTTGATGTGTTTTTTATACATGAGAATATTACGTTTGTTTCAATGTAGGGTCACTATATTGTTGTAATTTGGATATCATTTGTTTTCAAGATTTTACGGAAATATTGACTTTTTGTATGGAATTTATTTTAGAGATTATTTTGGATAAATGTTATTAGCCTTCGTTTAGATTATCTCTTATTTCATTCTATATTTATTTCTCAGTAAATAATCTTCTGCAGGGAGGGAATCTGGGGCCAATCTGGAAATCATTGGAGGTCTATGTTCAGCAGTCTTGTAGCTATTCATCATATCAGCCACAAGACTACTGATGATGATAATGAAATAATCTTCTTAGGTGATTGGTGTCTACTGCCTCAAGGCAGACGAATCCGGATTCAAACGGAGGAGACATTTGCCGAGCAGTGGGATAATAAAATAGAATATAAAAAAATATTTATAAGTACCTTTTCTTATTTCAAAAATATATAAAATTAATCTACAGAGTTGGTCCCGAACCCTAAGTTGGTGAGTGAGTACTGAGATACAGATATGTGAACGTTCTGAAATATTAAAATGAGCGATGGACACACGAAAAGAGAACTGACGAGGTAATTAGTCATACCTGTTAATTATGTCCTTTTAAAATTCCCGCTAATTATGTAAGTTACTTAGAACATATAAATTAAGATGTCAAACAAACCGACTGAAATTCTACTGAAGTATTTTGCTAACTTAAAATTTCAAGGAAAACATTCCGTCGGTCTCTTTTGATGAACATAGTATGTTATACCTACGTAGGTGCATAAATTAATTACGTAAAAAAAGATTAAATGTAATTAAACATTTCTCATACACATATTTTTTTGAGACTTATTTTGACTTAATAGCTTGCAAAAATATATAATTCAAATTGTTGTGTGTAAGATGATATGAGAGAGAAAGGCGTGGATACCGCGCCGACCCAATATGAATGGGATAAGGGCAGGGAGAGATGATGATCTTGTTTTTATTGCAATCATTATAATAATCTCTAAATAAATAATTTTACATTGTGATATGTTGCATTTAAATAAATGGTATATATTAAATGGGCTCGTGTGTAACATTAATGATTAAAAGTAAATTATAAAAAAATAAAGGCAATCTAATTGGAAATTGTTAATCTGATAGGCTGCAGGCAAAATATACTAGCTTTTTTTCCGCAGCTACATTATTTTTATATATTAGAGATGTAAGCTATCCTATCTTTTAAGTTGGATCAAACTGCACACGGTGGGCATATTTGATTAAAGGTTAAGTAGTTTAGCAGTCCATCCCGGAGAAACAACGTGACGCGTAATTTATTTATTTAGTTAGCATATCTATTGCGAAGCTCCTATTTTTAAAGCGCTTAAAACTAAATGTAAACCAAGTAGTACAGTCACGAGCATAAATATGTATAGTATATAATTTAACAGGAAATCACCATCAATTCAACTTTTAATCATTTAACAACATACAATTATAACACGTTCTCAAATCATGTATATATTTTTGATTTTCAACAAAAACTTCTCGCTAAATAAGTTTTACAATTTCGCTATGTGTAATATGTGTATACATATGCACGTGACTGTACCTACGCTCAACACTACTCCGAATAGTAACAGGTACTCTACCTAAAAGGCTAGGGTTAATCCCATTACAGTCAGCGTTAAAGAAGATCGCGGGGCCATATCAGGCAAATTGAATAGGTGACTTAATAAAGTTGTAGTGACCATTGTGTGAGAACAGACTTAACATAACAATGCGAAATATCTGGGCGGGTATAAATAACTCTCTTAGTAGGTCATTGAATGGCGCCATAAGCAGCTCAGATAGTAGATACGGAGATATAAGATGAAGTGCATTTTGTTAAGCGTTAAGGTTCAAAAGGATGGTTAACCTGGGATTCTGAAACGTTAATCAATACAAATAGACGGACAGACAGATAGACGGACAACAAAGTGATCTTAAAAGGGTTCCTAAAAACAAGTGCGAATCGGACTCGCCCGATCGACGGTTCCGTATGAGATCATAGTTTTTATGATTAAATTACAAATGTATAGTTTTCAGAATTTTTCTTTTTTTTTTTGTAGTTTGTGTAACTGTTTCTTTATTAGGTATTTCAATATCCTAAATTACAAAGTTCTCGGTCAGCGGAAAGTAAGTACTAGTTAAATTTACTATATATATAATACTAGCTTTAGCTCGCGGCTCCGTTTATCACGACAAATTATAGCCTATAGCCTTCCTCAATAAGTGATTTTTTTAAATCGGACAATTTGTTCCTGAGATAAGCGCGTTCAAAAACAAACTCTTCAGCTTACATAGTATAGATAATTACAGTGTAAGCAGCGGTATCTATTTTTAACGTTAACTTACAGATTGAAGATTTTCACAGCTTCAAAGGACTGTAGATCTAAATAGTTGAGCCCTATTATTATAACCACCATATTGTAATTACCTACATTCTAAAAATAAATAAATATTCTATTCTATTCTCGGGAAGGACGTTAAGCTGTCGGTTGGTCCAAACTGTCATATCTTTGATAGTTGTTAGGTCATTACAATTCTGACAACCAGTCTTACTATGGGATACTGTGTTACCCAGTAAAATGGGTTGTGGAAATCTGATAGACAGTTGCTTCATGTAAAATACGGTATTCGGCTAAATCTGGTAAGGCTGGAAGTGGAGCCAACGTCGGTTGAGAAAAGGCAAGGGAGATAAAACATCTGACTAATAGATATCTAACTTACCTCTCCGTATGTCTCTAAAACTTGCATTGTTACACCAAGCTGGCCAGTTATGCAACTAAGATTGCATAAAACAAAAGCTCTGGGCGACACCAACATTTTTCTCTGTGGAGAAAGTAACCATTAATACTTTTGTACCCAGCTGAGAAAATACACCACTATATATCCCAGCAATGTATGTGACAGCAATAAAAGTAATGTAATGTAGTGGAGTGGTTATTAGGTCGGATTTATGTGCACTAGGGTGTGGGGTCAAACCCAAGTAACATGTTTTTTCAATGTAATTTGTTATTTTTTTATTCTTAACATTATCGTCTATCGAAGTGGTTACTAAATTATGGGATATAAGAGAATAAATTAAAGAAAGCAGTGAAAAATTACGAAATTCCATCCATATATATTATATACATATAGTTTAAACAGTATTGCAGTAATGTTTAAAATAGTATGTCTCTTATAACAAATTGGCAACATATATAGCACTAGCTCACCCGTGGCATCAAACATCACCAAATGCAGCGTATGGCACTGAGGAATTATGTAGGGGTCTACTGGTGAAAGTAGTTTCTTTTTTTTCATAATTGGTTCAGTAGTTCCCGAGATCACTTACTACAAATAAACTCTCAAATTTTACCTGTTTATATTAGTAGTATAGATATAGATATAGATATAGTATATAGCACTTAGTGTGGTTTGGAACGAATACTATTTCTAAAAAACAAGTAGGTATTGGCTGAATCAAAGTTAGGATTTTTTTATGTTTGGTCGACATACGCACAAACAACTCATGTATATCTCAAAACAAAGTAAATTTTTTCTTTTTTTATTGAAGAAACAATTCCCGTACTAATCTTTGTGTAAGTTTTACCTGAGTATTTGATATAAATTTCAGCTTGATACCTCAACGTGTTCCTAAGAAAAAGGTCTTGACGGACGGACAACAAAGCGATCCTATAAGGGTTCTATTGAGGTACGGAACCCTAAAAAACCTAATATTAAAGCAAGTAGGGAAAAATTACATTTTTTAAATAATTAAATAACACTCACCTAAAAAATCCAGATAAATCCTTTTGCTACAGTTTTAGTTCCCATTATAAATTATAGAGTTGTCAATCAGACCATACCAAGAATGAGGCCTTATTACGGGAAACATGACATGTAAGGTAAGGCTGTTGACACTTGATATTAACAGCCCTTTGTTCTGTCGCGTGTTAGCTTAGGACCTGCTAATTGTCACTTATACAGGACACATCGAAGCCTTAAGGAAAGGGGCTCATTTTGACGTAAAAATGTGGTTGTGTAATTAGGCTTTATATATAAAGATGTATATTTAAGTTCTGATGGATGTCCCTGTTCTTTATGATAAGTTTCTGTTTTTTTTTTATAAAGCTATGAGTGTTAGTTAAGTTTGGAAACAGTGAAAATTTAAGTGGATATTTACACTACTTACTTTTTAAGGAAACAGGGAGACCGAAAAAGTGATGGATGGATTGTGTGAAAGATGATATGGGAAAGAAAGGAGTGGATGCCGCGATGACGAGTAATAGAGAGGAATGGAAGGAAAATACGAATTGCGCCGACCCCATATGAATGGGATAAGGGCAGGAAGAAAAAAAATACTTTTTAGTTTTATCATTCGCATGTCACGCATTTGCATCTTTCATCAATTAGTTTTTTTCTAAATGCCTTAATCAGGATTAGCAAAGACTTAAGCAGGCGCTTACTTAGTGGCTAGGGTGAAGGACTCGCAATCATGAGACGCTTGTGTTTCGAGTGGATTCATGTCGGTAATGTAATGGGTGGGGTTTGAACCCACAGTCACAATATGATCGCAAGTCCAACGCCCAACTATTAGGAATTAATAATACTTATAGGTCTACTGTACTTTTCTTATACAAATGTAACTTAACTTTTTATACCACTTGTACTTAAATACAACCTCAAAGAGCATTGATCATTCCCACTTTCAACATCGTCAACTTTTTTTGGTTCAGTAATTACTTAAATGTCAACACTTTGTTGCGAAACTTGGTATTAAAGTCCGCAGTAACCAACAGATTAGATATACCAGAACAAATGATATATCCCTTCAACGCCCACGGTTTAATTTAACACTATTCTCTCAATTAACTGCAAACGTGGGAGGAAACGTTAAATAAATACTTTGTTTTGTTTAATTTTACATATTAAACAAGAAAATAAACTTAATTGGTTATATTGAGTGTTAATTTAAGTTTTATAAGGCATAATTTAAAATTCATTAGTCGTAAAATAGTTTTATGTGAAGGCTTTACTTGAAAAATTACCTTTTGTTTTCTGAGAATTTGTCGTTGTGACGCTGCATATAAAAGACATCAACGCGCGAACTTTTTAAAATTGTTTAACTTTAGTATAAACATTTTTGATGTTGACAATATTTGATGTGTTTCTAAATATCTATAAAAATATTTTAAGTTAAAGATTATATAGCTATTTATTTTTCTATAAAGCTGTTCTGTGTTCTTTTTGTTTTATTGTTGCTGGTTTGATACACTTGAATTTATTTATTTTATTTTTATAGCCCCAATTATATCTAAATATAGATCTAAATATGGTCATAAAACCGTATATTTTATGACTTTTGTCATTAAAAACGGTGTTTGTTTATTAGGACACGGTTATACATCCTTTAATAAAATATAAAAAATCATGAATTTGTATAACTGAGGTAAAATGCGTTTATTAATGAAGCTCCTTCGAAGTATAATTATAATACACTCAATTTATTATAAAAAAATACATTATACATGTATCGAAAGCCTGATAATCGAACCAAGGGAATGTTTTAATTAGGTTAACGATTGGGAGCGGGAGACATGACGTCATGTGCCGGCTAATGAACGCGGTGCGCTTGCGCAGATAACATTACATACACCACCACACAGCTAAGATACGAAATTCAAACGTATAGCTTTGGAATAAAGGCGATGTTATAATGAAAGTTTTGTTACTGTGTGTCCAGGTGTATGCCTATGTGTATGTATTTTGAACTCATACATGTATGAAGTTTGGTTACCCAAAAATGCAAAGGGAATTGAGGGGCCTAGATATAAAAAATATCTTTAACTTTTCTCTTTGTTGTAAATCTACAACAAAGAGAAAAGTTTAAGGCTGTTTTTTATGTCTTTTTTTTTTATTCTCCTTTTGTTTAGAGGCTTTTACCTAACAAAGGTATGACAGCCTCATCGTAAGGTAAAGGTTTTTTATGTCTAATAATGTATACCAACTGACGTAATACTTTTTACGTTACTAAGAAATCATCGTATAAGGTATTGCCTTCTTTATTAAATAAGATGCAACATAATTCATTGTATCTTAAATAAGTTGAGCCTACTAAATTCTGAATAAGTACCCGGCCAGTGGAAGATTGAACCACAAGATATAATATCGAAAATTCTACGTTAGCATCCCCGTGACTGAATTAAACAAGTCTTGTGCTTGTATGTGTGTTATTTTACCTAAAATATATATGAATTTACAGTGGACCCCGGTAATCCAGCCCCTGTCTAATCTGGCGCCCTCTGTTATCCGACATGTATATTATAGAAAATACGTAGACAATCTAGTTATTGCATGAATGAACAGGTTACAACTTGTATAATTTTTTTATACTTTTTCGAATTACAAAAACTTAAATAATATTAATTTAAATTCGACAGCGAAGTGGAAGAGTTCTTTAAAGAGTTAAGTAAAAAAAAATTATGACTTAAATTTAAAATATTTAATAATTTTTCGTTTAAAAAAATCTGGTCTATAGGGGTCTCAGGCAGTTATCTATATCCGAAAAAACGATAGTCCAACACTGCCCTGCAAAACGTTTTTCGGATTACCGGAGATCCACCGTATATTTATGTATAGTTCGAGCGGATACCGTTCGCTATCAAATCGAATTTCGATGCAATCGATTGCAGATTATCGATAAACGTTGATTTATTTCGAGTGAGTTTTTTGTTTATCGATTGCGGATCGTTATGTCTGAGTATGTATAAATACTGAAGTACGTGAATGGGGCAGTGGGGAATGTGGTGACGGGTTCGATTCCCTGTAAAAAATAACATTGTATTGTTCTTTTTACTTTTCTACGTATTTATGTGTTTGAGTGTTTTCTTTCTTAAATTATCGAGAATAAAGATAAAATATGTTTTTAAGGTGGGTATACAGATTAAGTAATAGCGGGCCACTATTGTGTAAATTATAATCTATATATTTAAAATATCATGTCATGCGTTCGTTATCAAACTCGTCTGAAACGGCTTTATCGATTTTTTTTAAATCCTCCTCCGAAACGGCTTTATCGTTTTTTTATGTTCTTTTTTTTTGTATTTTTGTAGGTCAGAGATTAAATCGTATTTTCATAACCATAAGTGATAAGGGTGGTGCTCTCCAGAACATGTGAAAATAACGTTTATTATACGTATAATTTTTTTTTCTTAAAAAGATTACTAGCAAAGTGGGTACTACTCGTTAACCCCTCGTGCTAAGCAAAGATGCTTGTGTTACGAGTGGGTTCACGTCGGTAATAATGGGTGGGATTCGAACCCCATAGATAATACACTTCGAACCCGCAACCACATGATCGCAAGTCCGACGCCCTAGCCATTAGGCTACCGCCGCTTCGAAAAAGAAAAAAAAATACATTATAAATAAACAAATTACTTGCTTTTCTAAGTTAAAGTTCAAATATTACATGAGGTCCTAAGACAGAATAAATAAATAAAGATAAAATTATGTTAATAGCAAAGATAATAAGCAAATAAAGATAACATAACATTAAATATATATTTTTTAATTTCAATTAACATACACTACCCTAAAATCGGCAACAGTGAAGCTCTAAAATATTTTACGACTACATACGACAATATTCTGATGTTTCTTTACCACATACGTAATATTTACTGGCTATTAAACAATATGAACAAAACGTACACGGATATAAAATATTTAGATGGGCTATAAATGTCTGTGGGAAATATGTCCGCTCGGCCCAAAAAGCCAGTTTAGTGACAACATTCTTCAAGTCTCAATCATAATACTGAATTAAATCTCAAAGAAATATCAACTTTAAAAAATGTCGTTTTATTATTGTTGTAATTTAAAATTTGTCGATTTACTGCATTGTAAGGTTTTTAATATACAGGCCCACGGCAATCTACGAAAGAGATGGTGGGACGAACTAGGTGCCTTCCTAGGGAGTTGGCAGGAAGAAGCTAGGGACTAGGATTGTTGAAAAAAATGGAGGAAGGCTTTTGTAGAATATAGAATAGAATATTTATTTCCTAGAGACAAGGTATTATGCACAGCAGTGGGAAAGTACAAGTTAGATACATTGACATAGAGAGACTCCAGATGCACAGTCACTGTCCTCAAAAATAACAAAAGAAATGCAGTCACTTCAAAAAGTCTCGCATCGCAAAACCAACTATGTACCGTGCGAATAATGTTGAATTCGCAAAAAAAATGCTAGTTTTACAACTACCACCATCTATGTACCATTGAAGACAGATTTGTCTGCGACTTTTTTGCTAACTGTGTATCTAGGAATTATTTTTATGAATAGCTAGATATAATCATTATTACCTGCAGAACAAATGGCTGATATTCTGAAACGTCAATCAATTTAAAGGCACCTTTAAGTCTTATGTTGTCTCTGTCACTTTAAGGTAAAGTAGCGACAGATATACATTTAAGAACATCTTAAAGTTAATTAACATTTCAGTATGGGGGGATTCTTATTCACAATAAACTGAGCCTATTACCAACAGTACACTTTAAGTCAAAGTAAATTGAACTTTATATAGAAATCAGTGTAAATTTCATACATATTCCATACAAGTAAGTGTCCAAGCATAACAAATCAGTAACACGTTATATTCAAATTATAACTTATGACAAAGCTGTATTCCTGCGCCTCACTTTTTGCATTCCAAATGCATAACCTCCAGTCCCTACCATCACAATCTATGGGAAAGTTATTCCAGGAATGAACGATAAGAGAGTCCTTCATACAATACCTCTATCTCGCTCTAACATTGGCGTATGACCGTGTGCGAAAAGGACAACACCGTGTAAGGAATGTCACACACCATTTTATTATTATTCATCGAAATCAAGAGGTTGGTTATAAAATAATTTTGTGACATATTTTTGTATGTTTTTTGTTGATGGTTTGTTTGTTCTGATAAACATGTAAAAACATACAATGTTGCATATGTATGTGTTTATGTTTTTCAAACAAAGAAATTCTTGTACCTACTTCAAAGCCTTTTACTACATGGTCTGACGGATAGCCGGATATTGCAGTCGAATAACCGGCACTCGGGCAGCTACCCGGTTTTCGAAACGTGTGAAAATGTGTAAAGCTGTTTTTATGTTAAATGTATTTTTGCTTTATCACGTTTCAGACAAAAATAAATTTTGTATAGTAGTCAGAGTCAGAGTCATTTAAAAGATATAAGGATTCGCATCTTAAAAACCTAATGGAATTCTAATTTACGTTTGACCTCATAAACATTTAGGTCAACTCCATTTTGTTTATTTCTTTCCACTAAAAGCCAGACGAAATCTCATTCATCACACATAAAATATAAACCTTGACACCAAAATTTGTTTTATCTTATTTTACAAGTACTAAAACATTCTCTTTTTTCGCAAAAAAAAACGAAACCTAAAAGTTTCATCCTTTTTGCTTTAGTATTTTATGTATGTATTGTTGAACAGCGAACGTCAGTTTTCAGGTTAAGTATTAGCAGCGGTTGATTTTGTATGGGATCTTGGATTCGGAATACAAAAGGACCTATATTGATCTGTAAATCGCAAAATTCATACAAATGAAATAAGATTTAAGTAAAACAAAGGTTTCTATACTTCATTCAATATCAAAATGTTAGTTATAAATATAAAAAAAAGCCGGCCGCAAATTTTTACTTCATTTCTGAATAACGTTTTTTTTTTAATTATACCCAGTGGCACCCTTACAATCGAGGCGAATCTCACGACTTCTCTTGTTAAAATCATCGAAGCTCTGTGAAATATACGTAACATTCATACACTTAAAATACACAACCCTCTTTCTGATCAGTCGGGTAATTAGTTAAAGGATAGAATGAAATGATCCCGTTGGAATATAACGTTATCCCATTGTCCTCTCCATTCTTAAGGAATGTAATCCCGTTTCCTTTTACCCGATCACCTGACTGCACTCGTGTGTCGTCCTATTGGCGAACCTTACTGCCCAATCAGATTTAGTGACGTCACACGTTTGAGTTAATCAAGAAATAACGGTCGGTTGTCAAATTAGGAATACATTAGTTGTATGGTGAGGATTATGGATATAAGATGTATAAATATGTTGTATGGTTATATTCCAATAGGTTAATTGAGTTGTCTAAATATTCAATTTTGTTTACTCTATTTACACACATCAAAAGTGTCTAGGGATCAAGCATTTTTATGCGGATTTCTTGAGATTGAGATGTGGCTTTGTAATAAATTTATGATTTTATAAATTTATATGGATCCTTTTTGGTGCATTTCATAATTCGAATCAGGAACTGTGAATCAAATTCGAGTAAAAGATGAAAATCAGCTGTCAATATTTTCCCTATAAAAACATACAACGCATTGAAGACATTATTAGTGCTACTGTTTCCCTACTACTGATTAAAACCAACGTTATTATGGAGCGGCGACGTCATTTAAGCAGGGAAGAAATGCTCAGAGCCGTGGGAATGATAGAAGCTGGTTCCCGGCAACGTACTGTGGCTTTAGCTCTGAATACAAGTCAGAGTGTTATCAGTCGACTTTGGACACGTTACCGAAGCACTGGTACCGTGGCTGAGCGCCATGGAGGACGGTATCGCTGCACCACACGGAGACAAGACCGATACATTCAAATCTTAACTCGAAGAGCTCCAACAATAACCGCCATGATGTTAGCCGTGAGGCTTCATCACTCTTCAGGGAACTTAATTAGCGACCAAACAGTCAGAAACCGCTTGCATGAAGTGAACCTTCATTCCCGAAGACCGCTACGGGTACCACCTATAGCAATGCACAATCGTAGGATTCGATATCAATGGGCTCTTGAACACAGAAATTGGGCAGAAGAACAATGGCGTTTCGTGTGCTTTTCTGATGAGTCTCGTTTTGGTATGAGACCGGATACAAGACGTATACGACACTGGAGAACCCCTGGACGCCAACAGCGATTAAAATCCTGCCAGGAAGTCCATCCTTATAGTGGTGGAACCATCATGGTATGGGCGGGTATTTGGATCGGCGGAAGAACTGAGTTGATTTGGATCAGAAGCAACCTCAACGCTCAAATTTATGCTGAGACGATTGTATCAGACGTCATCGTTCCTCTACAAGTGCAAATCGGTCCCTTATTTCAGTTAATGCATGATAATGCACGACCGCACACCGCAAGAGTTGTAAGACAGACTCTCGCCGCAGCTAACATCAATGTCCTGCCCTGGCCTGCTCAGTCGCCAGACTTGAACCCGATGGAGCATGCATGGGATATGCTACAGAGAAGAGCTCTGCCGAATATGGAGGGTATCCAGTCGCAAGAAGACCTTTTTTTGTTGTTGCAACGAACATGGGCGGCCATTCCACAGCGTGATTTGGATGAACTCATTTTGAGTATGCCAAACCGATGTTCTTGTGTTGTTAGTGTTCGCGGTAGAAACACGGATTATTAATTGTTTAAGTTACCCAATAAAATTTTAAAGAAAACTGTTATTTCAGTCTTTTTTTCGAACTTTTGTGTTAGTGGTTCAAATGTCAAAAATCCCTTTATTAGGAAAATGGCAAATTTCTTTATTAATGCAAAGGTGACTTGGTTTATCGTTACTGTGACAAACGAAAACACTTTATTCGATGAATCCTTAAAGAAAATTTTAATTAATATCAATCAGGAGAAAAGTTATTGCAAAAATATATGTTGATCCCTAGACACTTTTGATGTGTGTATATAAAAATAAACATACGCTTGTTATTTAATATTGGAGTTGATTGTTATTTATAACTTAAAAAAAAAAAGTTTTCATAGTATGTTTATCTTTATTTATTGCCCGTTGCCCGCGGCTCTCTCTGCTGTCCTTAAATTTCTAGTAAGGATTATAGCCTACTAGCTGCAGTCCACGACTCCGTCCGCGTGGCTATCGGTTATTGCGGTAAAAAGTAGCCTCATCGTTCCTCATACTCTAGACTATCTTTGTACCAAATTTGTTTGATAAAAAAGTTGCGGGTTCGAATCCCACCCATTACACTACCGACGTGACCCCACTCGTGACACAACCATCTTACCTTAGCACGAGGGGTTAAAAAGATTACTAGTAATGTGCGACCCACATTGCTAAAATAATTAAAAAAAAAATAAGTAGCATAATGGTGAAAGAATTTTTTAATTATGTCGTATAATTTTTGAGTTTTTTTTCGTAACAAACTAACTACGTGGGACTACTTACTGCTTACCCCTTTCTGGGAATACAGTTAACTGAACATTGCAAACAATTTCTGCGCGTCTGTCTCATTAATTAAGTCTTCCAAGTTAAAATATGGCGGACGAATGATTGTGGTAAGTTATTTTGAAGTGCAACTTTGTAACTAACGAACTTTTAGCTCAATGGTGAAGTGATAAAGGCACTATGGTTTGCTACAAGGTTTCATGTGGAACTAAAAGTTGTATAGTAATTGTACTTTTCACGTTGTAATTTGCTATTAATTTTATGATTAAGTGAGGTTTGATGAGCATTGGGCTCGAATAGCTGAGGATTGGCGCCCTACAACATCGAAAAGGGCCCGCGGTGGACCACGGAAGAGATGACGGGACGAACTAGATGCGTTCCTGGGGAATTGGCAAGAAGAGGCTAGGGACCGGGATCGCTGGAGGGAATCCCAGCTGTGGGATAGTACTAGCTAACTATAACATAATAAAGGTTTGATAGGCGGAGAATGCTTTAGGGCAACATTTTTAAACAAGCCTGTTTGTCTAGTGGTTAGTGACCCTGACTGCTAAGCCGGAGGTCTGATTCTCAGGTTTGATTCTCACCCAGGACAAATCTTTGTGATGAGCACGATCACTTGTTCTGTCTGGGTGTAATTTATCTATAATATGTAAGTATTTAGAAATATAAGTATGTTTATCAGTTGTCTGGTTACCAATGTACAGGCTCTGCTTAGTTAGTAGCTCTGCTGGCCGTGTGTGAGTCCCAAGATATTCATATTATTATTATTTTTTTCCTCTTTTACTTGCACATAAAAAAGAAAGAACAATTTTGAAGGCTAGAAATTCAATTGATAGTGGGCTGAATTCGAAACATACAACTTGCACTTATTATGATATTTCATAATTATTATGTATAGGCAAAAATTACCATCGCATGCTAATATTAATTTGCCATTTATAAACACAAAGTATTACAAACTATATTAATGTCTAGTGCCTATGGCAACTGATTTTAGCTAACCTGATAACTGCAGTATACAAAAAGTACTTAATTATTATCAAAACTTATGAGGAGAGGTCATTAACCTCCATTGGTTCCTTCCACACAGGCTGGTTTCATTTTGTTATATTATAGTGTGACTAAAAAAAAAACTTTAATAGGAATTCAAGAAATGAAAACGATTTTTAATAGAAGTTTAATATATTGGTTTGGTTTATCCTGTGAGTTTTTTAAAAGATTTTAACCTCAAATTGAAATTAAATAAATTTCATTTCATTTTCAGGCATGATCGTCCCACTGCAGGGCAAAGGCCTGCCTTTCCATCTTCCAAACGTTACGGTCTTGGGCTATTGTCGTCCATCGTTTTGTCATACGAGTCAAGCTCGTCCCGCCATCTCTTTCTGGGCCGGCCACCGGGGTCTCATGATGTTTTGTGGAGACCACATTGTTGTGACTTTGTTCCATGTTCCAACATTTGTCAGGCATGCGACAAATGTGTCCTGTAAATGTGTACTTTAAATTTATGATTATTTTTTTGTGAAAAATAAGCATCTAAGTATTTTTTTTTTGTATTTACTGCATGAGTTGTGGTTGCATATGGAGGTCAACACGCCAAGTGCCACCGCGCGACGTGCTGCTCGATCCTCGCATGAGACCAGCAGTGTGATCCACAAACGTTTGTTCTATATTTGCGTGTAGTTTTTGTATGAGATTTCAATGATTGTGACAGAGAGAGACAGGGTTTATGTCCCATATAGGGTGCTCTATTTTTTCAAATTATACAAATTAATAAAACAATCTTAATTAGTATTATATTAACATTTTAGGAATCTTTTTCCGTCTTTATTTACCACTCAACACATTTTTTCTTTGAATTTAAATATAATTGTTTATCTCATTATACCATTATATAGGTACTTTACAAGTTTATAATAATAGGTACCTTGTTGTTAAAATAAACAGTTATATTTTTAATGTTACGTAAGCTAGTGTTTTTATTTAAATCGTTCGGTTAACAAATTACAGGTCTTATGTATGATGCTTATTATTACGTTAGTGGACGACCTCAAAAACGGCGCTTGGCTGAATGTTATAGAACTTTTGATGTTCGTGAGTCTGTCTGTTAACTGAAAAACAGTAATTTTGAAATGATAAGTTATGTATGGTTTTAAAGTTACAGTATTTTTTTGATGTGGCAGTATTTTTTTTATATGTTGTGTATTTTTTAATTTAAGTGCCTAAAGTTATAAATATGTTACTAATCAGGATTTGTAACTTGGTCTTTATGCAGACGAATATGGAAAGTGTACCACTAAGCTACTTAAGTAGTTATTTTTTATTCAAATTACCTTTAATAATAATTATGATTGATATGCGACACTTATAATGGCATGTCATAAATAACAAGACTTTAATTGCTTATATTAATTTGAAACATACAAGTATTTAGTATCGAACCGTGACCGTAACCGTGACAAAATACAACCCACACAGAATATTTACTCCGATATCTACATACCATTCATAATAAGATTATCAAAAAAAAATCGTCTTCAACTGATCGAAACTGTTCAATAGACTTATATCCAAACCAATCAGCCTTCTATCCATATAAACTAGCAAACAGAAATATCGCCAATCCTCCTTCTGAGAATGTAATATCCCACCAAAGAAATAACCCTAACAAATCACCTTCTTAATTTGGTCGGGTTATACCTAAACGACCGTAATTCTTACCATCAATATTACCGTAGTAAGACTGCTTCAAGTTTTGCAAATTTATAGCGCGTCGGAAGATGTGTGTCCGTCTCTTTCTATTGTATGGTTTGTAGGTTGTGCAAGAGAGAAGAAATCGAAGCTCGAGTCTCACTAGCGGGACATCGACCAGCAGCTTTCAGAAAAACTTTGGCGTAGTGCCGCAGTGTTGTAACTTGGAAATTTTAGTGTCGTTGTTGTAGGCTTTTTTTATGAATAGTTCCGTAGTTTAATCGTCTTATTTGACATTGCACGTAAAGAATAGGTACAGATAGATTTTTGTGTCTTTCAAATTAGTAGATACATTAAAATATTTTGAAATTGACTGAAAGAACGAAGATAATGTTTTCTCAGAGCGTTTAAATTTCTGATTTAATAGTTGTAACCGTCCGCTACATAAATAATTAAAGAAATTGTTTTAAAAATTACCTAAAACTAACGTCAAGGTTATATAATAACAGAAAACTTGCTACAAATATTACCCATATTAAGAAAATCCATAAAAATACCTTAATCAATTCTCGAGCTACAACGCTATTCTACTAAGGTTACTTGCCCCGTGGACATCGACAAAAACCGTGCAGCCTGCGTTTACATGTGAGCGTGTCGTCGTGTACCGATACGAACGCACACATACAAGCCCGCATACCGACCTGCGCGCGCGCAGGAGAAACCGTGCGCTTTGCATTCAACACTCAGTTGTAAAGCAACTTTAGAGGTCATCAAACGCTTTATAGGGACCCTTATAACTTCACACGTCAAATTATTTTGACATATTTATTGAAACTATCGAAAATACTGCGTTTAACAGTCCTACGAGATATTGTGTACAAGTGTCATTTGAAAGTTCTCATACCATGAACATTGACATCCGAGTTCCGACGTGTTAAGTTCCATAAGTTGGTTCTAAGTTTAATTAAGTTTGTGTTTAGTGTAACTAAGAGTGTAAGTGTTCAGTGATTTGTCATGTTGGATATGGAAGGATTTGACTTCAGTTGAAAATGTGGGAAAACATTTTCTACGTTAAATCTGTGAGGAAAAAGGGGACCAGTGTATAGGTAAGATACATTTGCTTGACTTGGTGACATAGTTGGTAACTTAGGTGTTTACTTTCTAAACAACTTTGTTTTATGGTAACCACTATAAAACTGTAAAGCTCACAATCGTAACTTGAAGCTAGTTTTGAGAACAACAGAATTTCTTACGTCTTCTAGTCTGAACTACGAACATGCATAGTACAATATTTCGAAGTAAAAAATATATGTCCAAGATATGCCTGCAGTTAACCATCAATTTTAACTAAACAGTCTGCATTTAGAACTGACAGCCTTAGGGTCTACACACGTACAGTTTTTGAAGCTGTGATCTTTACTCAAAACATTATATTCATTATGACGTCACCATTTTGTTTTATTTGGCCTACGATACTAATTTTGAAAATGTGACTATAAAACAATTGACACCCGAATCAATACCATCAATGAAACTCAGCCCTCCGCGGTCCACAGCTGGACATAGACCTCTCCCAAGTTGCGATAAAACACCCGGTCCTTCGCCTTCCACATCCAGTCCGACCTAGCTACCTTTTTTAGGGCCTCGATCGGTCCACTACCTATGTACCTATTTGTACAATACACAAATTATCTTACCATATTCCTAAATGTCTTTCAATTAGTGTCTTCCACCAAGCCACGTGATAACTGATTAATGTCACCCGCTGTCACTCGATTGGTTGATCAAATTTGAGACGTTCTCAAGTTTGAATTCTCAGTTCAGAAACTGACTGTATTTTGAGAGACGGCATCAAGCCTAACGCCAGCTTAAAAGTGATTAACGTTTCCTTTTTCAACCATAATTATGTGTCTTCTAACTTCTTATCAAACATGACTTAAGCAAATTAGATGTCAACAGAAGCCTCGATTTACATATGATGTTTTTTTTTGTAGGTTCTATATTCCCTCTTAACCTACAGATCGTCATGTATTGCCTTTTTGCCCAGGGAAGTGCCATTGAATGGCTTTGCACAGGAGGGTTTCTGGTTTGGTCTTTTAAGAGATAACAGAACCCTCCTCAGCCACGGCAAACTATATAGTCATGCATGCATAACCTGTCAATAACACTTGTAAGTAAACGTAATTACCTGAACGCAAGTGTGTGAGTAGTAGAAAAGAGTAACTGCGATAACTCATACATAATAATAATAATATCTTGGGACATCTCACACACGGCCATCTGATCCCAAACTAGGCAGAGCCTGTACTATGGTAACCAGACTACTGATAAACATACTTATTTGTAAACTTCTGCCTTCCCAAGCTATGTTGAGTTGACTTTCTATCTCACCGGATACTGTTGAATACTCTATTTTACATGGAGCGGCTGCCTATCTGACCTTCACAAACTTATACACATTACACTGGGTAAAAAGTATCGCATCTAAACTAATCTTAAAGAGGCGGTAGTCTAATGGTTAGGGTGGCGGACTTGCGATCATGGTGTTGCCGGCTCGAAACCCACTCATTACACTACTGACTTAGCACGAGGGATTATTGCTAGTAAGACCTTTTTGACTTAGTCTCCGAAACAAAAAAAAAACCAATGACTCTATTAACTCTTAATAAAACAATTTTTCACATCCATGTCAACTATTTCCAACGTGATATAAAAATACGGAACCCAATATATTCGGGGACAATACCTACAGGTTTCGGACATTACCGTTGCCGTATTCATGAGATCTTGACGCGACGTGAGTGATGCCCAGTTCCATCACTCAAGACCGAAACATGTAAATGAGGAACAGGAATGTCACTTGAGTTTTGAATGATATTTGGTTTGGCTTGGTAGGCAGTTTGTATGGTCCATGTTTTTTGTCTGTCTTCGCTATCTTGTGTTCTATAGAATTTTAGAAATGACTACTTGATCAGATACACTGTGGATTTTTATGAATTTTTTAATTGTTTAAGGCTGATTATTCATTCAGAAGCGAGTCTGAATTCAATTAGAAGCGGCAGTAGCCTAATGGCTGTGCCATCGGACTTGTGATCATGTGATTGCGGGTTCGAATCCCACCCATTGCACAACCACATGAACCCGTTACACAAGCATTTAGCTTAGCACGAGGGGTTAACAAGAATACTAGTACAGAATGATGTGCCTTTGTTCGTGAAATAAAAATGGGGTCTCATAGTTTTTGTTTTAAAATATGACAGAAATTGAATATTTATCTGAAGAAGGCCTAATACGGGCTATAAAAGATAATAAAAAACTTAAAAATTAACCCTTACTAGAGTAGCATTGTTTAGACAACATTTAAAATGCAAAGTTAAAAGTAAATCGTTTTCTACGGCCCAGTTTTTTGATCCCGATTTAACTCAACCAATGGTTAAATATTGTGACTAATGGTGTCAAAGCGTTTTCTCGACAATTTTTAGTCCATCAAAAGGTCAAATAAGTTGGAGAAATAATTATTAAACCATTTTTTAGAATAAAAGTTCTTGAATAAACGCGTTCTACAGAAGCTCGAAACCATTAGTTAGCATATTTAACAATTGGTTGAGTTAACTCGAGATCAAAAGACTGGGCCTAACTAAAACGTTTTAAAAATAGGGCATTTGGAAAATTACACAACTACTAAACTATTTATATGGAAATAATGTTATACTATTTCGCATACAATATAATTTTAAGACCAATAAAGTAAGAAATAATAGTACACAATATTACAACACACATAAATCTTTTATTTCACTTTGGAACCACACAAACTTAGAGCAACTTGACTTTATTTGGTACTTAACTTGCGCAAGAGTGCGTTAAACGTTTAAAATATAGTCTAGTATCTAGGTCTACTAACAAATTGAATGTATAAATATGAAGTGTATAAACCTTACTAAATATGGTCTAACTACCAGATTTACAATTAGTATTCAAACTAAATGTAAACCTTGAGTCTTTAGTTCTAGCGTTTAAAGTTGCGTGTATTGAAGGGAGTATTTATCGCTACAGCTGCACAATAGGTACGTAACTTAATTAAAAATCATTTGACAGTATATATAAGCGTTTCAATGACCGGATTCGTATGCACATGATTGCAGGTTCAAACCCAGGCTAGTACCACTGTGACTTTATCAATGTTATGTGTACTTTCTTAATTATTGTAAGATGCCATTGTTAAACGGTGAAGGAAAATGTCACGAGAAAACCTGTATCCAAAAATTGGGTTCTAAAATCAGCAATCCGCAATGACCATGCCTCCTCCCTCTGCCTCTGCCTAGCCTTTTCCCAAGCTATGTTGGGGTCGGCTTCCAGTCTTACCGGATTTAGCTGAATACCGTATTTTACATAGAGCGACTGCCTATCTGACCTCCACAACCTATTGCTAGGTAATACAGTATTCCATAGTAAGACTGGTTGTCAGAATTGTAATGACTTAACGACTATCAAAGATCACTGTAGGACAGTCGGGACCAACGGCTTAACGTGCTTTCCGAGGCACGGAGGGGTCTCGATATGTTTACAAATGGTCACCCATCCACGGACCAACTGCGGCGAGCGCGGCTTTACCTTTATTATCGGTCAAACCGTACGGCTTACACTTAGCCACGAGCCACGCAATGACCATGCGTCGTGATCAATGCTCGTTCCTTCTCTATGTGGGGAGAGGCCTGTTCCCAGCAGTTGGACATGAAATAGGCCGGATTTTTACACAGGCATCCATTTATCTATTCATCTATTATAGTTAAAATATATATCCTTTATCTATAATACGTATGTATTTAGAAATATATATAAATATGTTTATCAGTTGTCTAGTTGCCATAGTACAGGCTCTGCTTAGTTTGGGATCAGATGGCCGTCTGTGAGTTGTCCCAGGATATTATATTATTATTTACAGGAAAATGTCATGGATTGGTTTTTAAATTGTTACAGCCACAGCCTCACTGGGTGCATGTTTCATGTTAAACACCTTTCACAGAGATAAAGCCTCAAAAGAATAGTTTGGTCAAACCTTAGTTCAGAGATCATGATCTCTGTAAAGTGTTTATAGTTTGAAGAAAATAAAATGCTGTAAAACTACCTTGGTCACCGACATGGTGATAAAACCTTGATAGGTAGTTGTTATTTCGAAGTTAGGAACCTATCAGGTTCCTTTGTCGCTAGGAACAAACATTTAACGTACTGTTACGTGGCGGGTCAAAGGAGGCTTTAACACTTTCAACTATTTGTCACTTTTAACTTTCACAGACGACCTCCGTGGTCGAGTGGCGTACACACTGGTTTTCAAGGTGTCGCCAGCTCTGAGGTCCCGGGTTCGATCCCCGGACGGGTCAATATAGAAAAACACTTTTCTACATTGTCTCGGGTCTGGGTGTTTGTGGTACCTTCGTTATCTCTGATTCCATAACACAAGTGCTTTAGCTACTTACTTTGGATTCGGTGCAATGTATGTGATGTTGTCCACATTTATTTATTTTTATTTATTTATGTAAAAAACTTAGTATAAGTACTTTTAAGTAAAAAAACTGTTTAATGGTCTAAACCGTATATGTTGACTCTCAGAACATTAATAAAAATTTGCCGACTCGGGGTAGCTGAACTATAATCTGCGTCATGCAAAGTTACGTTTTTTTTTTGACTAAGTGAATAAGGACTCTGGAGTAAGAAAGTTGTTAACAAACTGAAAAGCTTTGTGAATCATTAATTTAACTGCCTTAGCACTTTTTATTATGAAAATGCCTACATTGGTGTGTACAAGAAGTTCCTAACCTAAAACCGCGTTAGTGTGATAAGTAAGCCAATGTAATGTCAAATATCGCGGAATCAATAAACTTTTGCAAGACAGAACCCCAAGAAATCTCCACTAATGCCAGTAGACTTACAAATAACCATGATAAATAAAAATTTAGAGTTAACTCGGGATCAAAAAACTGGGCCTTAGTAAAGGAATTGTGCTGACAGTAGAATAATTATCAATAGTTTTAATGCCCGCCACGATCAACAGAAGCCTCAAGCCTACGTTCCTAGGTTTACAATTTTTATTGCAAAGAGCTCACCTGTTTTGACAATTAAAACGTCACGTCTCTTCACCAAACTACGAAGTTAATTTAGTTTGTAATTTAGGTTTCAGTGGACTTAATCTAAAGTATCTTAAAGCAATGCGAATCTTTCACAAATTTACTATCTCGTTATACCCTAAACTCCTTCCATCTTACCTTACATTTATCTATAGTTTTTAGGGTTCCGTACCTCAATAGGAAAAAATCGAACCCTTATAGGATCACTTTGTTGTCTGTCTGTCCGTCCGTCTGACAAGACCCTTTTTCTCAGGAACGCATGGCATCAAGCTGAAATTTATATCAAATACTCAGGTCTACTGTCCCTTGAAGTGGTGAAAATCAAACTTCTAAGCCAACGCAATCAATAGATACAGCCGTTTATGCCGCAAATTTCCGCAGATGTTCGACACTCGCAAGGGAATCAAAACCTTTTTTTTTTCTATGATGATTATATTCTGAGTAAACTTTACACATGTATAAATTACCTATGTAGTTAAGCTTTAAACATAAAACTGTCTGGAAACAATTGAAGGTCGTGAGAGTCAAAAACAATTTAAAACGAAACACGACACCAAATTTGTATATCATGTAAATTAGATCGTTAGCAAGATTTCGTATAGAGTACATCGTTTTGAGTCCTATTTTTGGATATTTTATTGAATACTTATTCAGTCCGTAGGCTCAGTGACCTAAAATGAGTTTTGGCCATTGATACAAAGAAAACTAATTCGATTTGTAGTATCTCGCAAAATAGATATATAGCACAAATTAGATCGACTAAATCAATGGCTTTGTCGAATCCTTATAACCAAAATATATTTTAGGTTCAAAGGTTTGATTCAAATTTCAGAATGTTAACATAGAATAGAATATAGAGACTGGTGTCGGCTTGAGGTAAGAAGGCTTACCACCCGTCAGACTCTACACATGAAAACCGTATAACCGTATAAACATCATTCTTTTCTCTAACAATAACAAAAAAAACAACAATATTAACGGTAAACAACAGCTGTATTTTGTATAAATACAGTTATAGAAATTAACCGAAAAAAACGTATTTTAGTTATGGCACTTTTACGAGCGTTTTAATCCGTGTTTACTAAAGCTATATATAAGTTACCCGGCGTTGCTTGACACTATAAGCCGACATCCGTGTGTCGGACTAATGGACACGTTATCTCATTGACACTTCCAACCTCATAACGGGCATATGACCTTATCAGCATACGTATTAATATTCATTGAGATTTGAATATTCACTTCACTAGTTCACACTTGAACACGACTGTTTTATGTTTATGTATGGATGCAAACTATGTTGGATTACAGGCTGACAGCTTTACAAGACAATATTTTTTACTTTTTCACGAATTATCTTAGTACCAGACGAAAATATATGGAAAACGGACGGAGGTCTTTGCTTTGTACCGGAAAAATATTATTAGATTTTCACTTCGACTCCCTGAAAACCATATCTCATTTGGATATAAAGGATATTATTCATACAATACAAGCAGGAATTACCTAAGGGCTGCCGATGTCGGTGATATACTAGCAGAAAAAAAAAATTGTGCGTGCATATCTTCTTCTTCTGCCTTTTTCCCAAGCTATGTTGGGGTCGGATTCCAGTCTTACCGGATTTAGCTGAATACCATATTTTACATGGAGCAACGGCCTATCTGACCTCCACAACCTATTGCTAGGTAATACAGTATTCCATAGTAAGACTGGTTGTCAGAATTGCAATGACTTAACGACTATCAAAGATCACTGTATGACAATCGGGACCAACGGCTTGAAGTGCTTTCCGAGGCACGGTGAGGAACCGGTATTTTTACAAATGGTCCACGGACCAACCGCGGCGAGCGCGGCTTAACCTTTATTATTGTTCAAACCGTCTTACACTTAGCCACGAGCCCCTAGTGCGTGGAAATCTTCATCTTGTACAAACACAAGATTAGAATGCTAAATTATTATCCCTGAGTATCATAGGCTATATGGTTTTCTAGACTAAAATTAATGATCGCTGACAGTTACCATCATATACTTACGCAAATTGTTTCTTAAGGTTGACCACCTCATACTAATTCCCGCCAATGCCTTTGGCTTCGTGCCGTACGTACAGGATCTGCGCTGTCGCCTCCCTTGCTTGTTATTTTGTCGACTGCTCGAAATAGTCTGTTTACGTTTAAGACTAGATTTCACGAAATAGTTGCAGCTTAAAACAGTCTAAACAGCCCATGTATACATAGGTTCGCTTAGCTTGCAAATATTCGACGATGTTGTTTTTTCGGTTTGAAATGCTTATGACTTCAACCCACGCCGAGGGCACGGCGTGGGGATATGTCGGACTTACAACGACTAAAAACACCCCGGTCCCATCATTGCCTTTGCTGGAGGCACGGGATCGTTTATGCATTCTCAGCGCAGCTCCAGTAGAGCATGACACGAACCATGCGTAATACATGTACAAAGATAACGCAAGGTCAATGCTACAACCGAAAAGTATAAACTTGAGCATGATTGCACAACTTTCAATTATATTCTGACCTGACACAGATTTTTGCGAAGCTCCGTGCATTTTACGTACAATAGCGTGATTACGATCGACTGGGATAATTGTTCACTGCATGTAAAAGCTGTAACGAATTGGTTATGTAAATAAATGTGTGTCGAATTTCTGTGGTTTTATTATGTAAATATTTCATTGAATATTTGATGGTGATTTTGAAATTGTACTTTTATATTTCGCTTTGTTATTATGTATTTCTAATTGTCAAAGAGGACTTGACGTACATTTAAATAACATAATATACAAATCTAGACTAGAAAACCGTTCAATCTGACTTGCATGTTGGTATGATGCCTTATGATATACCTTTGAACCGACATAACGTCTTTTTATCGCTACTAAGAATAAACTTTCACGGTCAAGCAGAGGAATATTGTGTTGCCCAGTTAAATGATTTTAAGTCAGATAGGCAGTCGCTCCACCTAAAATGCGGTTTTCAGCTGAACATAATTAAGACTGGAAGCCGACTCCAACATAGCATAGAAAAAAGCTATGTAGAAGAATGTAATAAGGCAAAGAGAAATAAATGTTTTAGAAAAAAAAAATTACATGGTGAAATTGCTTCATATTATGAACTTACTCAATAACGACTATTAAGAGAGTATTGAGTATTGAACTACTAAACACATTATATACCAGACTAGCACCACGTTAACCCAACAAGCTCTCTTCACCCTACATTCACAGAGAACTCGCAAATCACTGTGTATCTATTTCGTGGGAATGCCGCCAGCGTCGATCGGTGTAATGATAGCTTGATTTATCTGGTTACTATTTCCAACTGATTCCTCGGCACGATGCATTGGATTTGAAGACTACAATTTTGACGTATAAGGTATGAGTGACTGTTGTTTGGAAATATAATAATAGAATCAAATAATTTTAAAAACACATAAATTAAAAAAAACACCGACCAAGTGCGAGTCGGACTCACCTAACATAATTATTGCACGCCTCATAAGCGAAGCGTTGAGGTGGGTATTAGGTACTGTCAGTTTACGCACACCGAGTGATTCTCCAACTTAAAATGACACTTTTTTATTCTTTATTGCTTTTATAAGTGAATATAAATAGACAAATGTTGAGAAAAAACACAATTTTTAACACTCATGATATTTTTAAATCTCTTTTTATTATTTAAACTAATTAAAAAATTGTTTAAAAAAGTTCTGTCTTGGACGTCCGTGTGTCTGTATGATCCCGTATCTTGTGGTCATGATAACGAGCGAAATACTTCACTTATCGAGTTGGTTTTTTTATAGGCTTCAGTATTTTAAGGAATAGATGCCTATTACTTTTCACGGTATAATTCGATGTAGTTTAATTATTATTTACAAATAATCTCAATTTTATTGTAATGAGGCGTGCACTTTTGGATATTCCAACTACTTTTTTGTTGGACTCGGGCATTTTACTGGGTAACACAGTATGAGACCCTATCAAAATAGATTTATTAATGTCTTACATTCGCGTAAACCTCAGATAAAAACACATCAATGTTTTTTAAATATGTATGACACAAAATTTAACAAAAAAACACGATTTTAACTATCCCAACATCTAAATGGCTACCTTAGACAGTGAGATACCTATAGATTTGGTAATAAAAAAAGGTATAGTTAACCAGAAGTGAGTTTGAATTCTTATTTTTACGGTATAATACTATCACGTCATATCAAATCAATAAAAACGCAGTTACAGTAAATGGGATTTAAGAGGAAGTCGTAAAAGTATTATAATTTTTATGTTCATTGGTAGTCAGTAGGTATTTATTGTAATAGCATTAATGCTAAATTATAACTGAAGGGCTCGTGGCTAAGTTTAACCCGTACAGTTTGACAGATAATAAAGGTAAAGCCGCGCTCGCCGCGGTCGGTCCGTGGCTGGGTGACCATTTGTAAACATATCGAGACCCCTTAAGCCGTTGGTCCCGACTATCATACAGTGATCTTTGATAGTCGTTAAGTCTGTGACAACCAGTCTTAGTATGGGAGACTGTATTACCTAGCAAATTAGCAATAAGCTGTGGAGGTCCGATAGGCAGTCGCTCCATGTAAAATACGGTATTCTTAGGCTTACAACTATAGCAAAAAGTGTCGTTCCAACTTTTGGTCATATTTTTTTTCCATCTAGCCCCCTTTCGCAACGCGCGATAAGGAACTTCGTTCCAATAAAAATTATATTGTAATGGATACAATAATTATTTCCGTTGAGTCTTCTCAGCCATTTAATAATTCATTGCTTATGATTATCTTTCGTTATTCAAACATTTGTTGAGTAACAATCGTCAGAAAGTTTGATTATAGAATTGACTGAAGAACAATTACTGGAATATTACGTTTTGCTTTTAAAGCTTAAAACTAAGGCAATATACACAATCTGAATAAATAAAATCTACAATTTTAGATTTATGATTTACGTACAGATTAGGTGTATTTAAGGTTTAGCGTAGGGCTGATTTGATTAAAATCAGATAACTTTTATTCTTGGAATAAAAAAGCCGTTTCACAGTTCTTGTATAACGAAGTATAAAGCGAATTAAAGCTTGGTTAAATCCACTCTTAATTAGTTATTTTCAGGTTTCGTAGGTGTACGTTTTTATTTCGAATGTAAATTCAAATTGAGTTCCTATCACATAAAAACTAATCAAAATATTTTATTTCTAGTAGGCACAAGTAGGTTTCCAGGCACTTTAAAAACATAAAATGACGCTATTTGCGCGATCCAAAATGTCAAAAATGTTATAAAATTTGACCAAAATGTCATGTGTTAAAAATAAATAAACAACTTTTTGACAACTAGGTACCTTATTTAAAAGGTAGGTTAGAACTAATATGTTCCTATCACCACGCTTGCTCATTGCGGATTGGCGATTTCAGATTTCAATTTTTGGAATCCAGGTTTCCTCATGATGTGATGTTTTCCTTGACTGTTTGTCATATAACTTTGAAAAAGTCACATTGGTACTTGCTGGGGTTTGAACCCGCAACCATGTGCATACGAATCCGGTCGAACCGCTAGGCCACCTCGACTATCTGATGTCACTAATCATACTAAATTCAATATGTAGGTGCAGCATAACAAGACATCGTTTATTTCTTCGATACTTTAAACCTTTTAAATCCGCTTACTGTGGGCGATGAATAGCGAAGAATATTCCTTCAGGTAATGGCAGAACTATCTTTATCAATAGCAAGGAAATCTCCCGGATAGGTATTACTAAAGCTGTTTTTAATGCAAATTGTAAGGATTGATTGAACGTAATAAGTATGTATTTTCTTGTAGCGACATAGAGTAGAGTAAATACAGAAGTTCCACTGTTGTTTTAGTGAGATTGGTTTCGTTTTTGGGTGTTCTGTGAATTAAAAAAGAATTTAAATAACACTGTAATTAAAGCTTATAATAATGTACGGTAATTAATTGTTCTGAGACTCCACTGACAGTCAGTGACGGGAAATATCGTAAAAGATCTTTTTATTTTTTTCAAACATCAAGTCAAAAAACTCCATTATAGTTTTTTATCGAGTGGTACTTCTGTATATTTATCTGTTGAGTGAGAGTCTAGGAACCTGTCAGCGGTATCAATTAGTGCTTTATTGCTGTCTTCAATCTAACAAGTCGCTGTAACGAGGGGTAAGTACGTAAAGACATTTAGATATGACTTAACGTGTATCCGACTATTATTCTGACATTAAACATCGAATATTTTAACTTATTTTGCATATTACCGTCGATTACACTTGTATTCACAGGAAATTAAGAAAATGACCTTATAATACTTTAAAATTAAAGTTCTTTAGACTTAGGGCTGATTTGACCAAAGTCAGATAACTTTTATTCGTGGTATAAAAATGGCGTCTGACAGCTTTTCTTTACAAATATGTCAAAAATTCAATATTTATCCGAAGTATATGCCCTAAACGTGGACTAAAAGTTTGGTAAAATCCACCCTTAGCCGTTTATAGTGGGATCAAAAGAAATGCTTGTCTGTGGGATAACTTTAGTTAATAGCTACCAAATAAGTATTTTATTTTCATCGATGATATGTTTTCTGAAGACAACCTTCGTCCGTAGTCGGTTTTACAAATTAAGGTTAACCTATCGAGTCTGAAACTAAAACCGTGGATTTTTTAAATCATTACCTCACTATGTTTTCCTTCACCTTTTGTCACTGGTGTCTTAGAATAATGAAGAATTTAGGAATTTATAACTTTGCTACATTCACATTGGTACTTGCTTGGGTTCAAACTAGTAACTTTGTGGATATGAACCCGGTCATTGAACTGCTAGGCCACCACGACATATTTTGTTTTGGTTTCGTATACTGTCACTATGGGTTTTTACACTATTAAAACGGAAAAGTATTACCATAAGTATCTAAGTATTGCAAAACACATGGTAAAAATTGATTACCGAAAATTAACCTTAAAGTCATAAGAATAACGCATTAAATCATACGCGTTCTCACGATTTTTTTTTCAAACATTTGCTAAATACCGCTTCCGATACTCCTCATTTTTATTAACCATCAAAAGCTTTTTAATAACCAAATCGTGACAAATACGAAACATCATAAAAATAACAACACATTATGTCGAACATTAAATCTATGGAGTCGCGTAACGACGTAATTTAACATTTACGATGGCTTATGTAAATATGTACCGTCAAATATTGAATGTCACTCGATAAATAAATGTTATAATGCTTGTGAATAGAAATGCGCTTTTTAATTTATTATTGTAATGAGTCGTGGGAATGTTTTGTATGTTCTATGATCCCACAATACCAACATAACGTATTAATATGGTCATGACAGTTTCCAAAAGAAGTGTCTTCGATAATAGTATAGTACAATACCTACATACATTATTAATAAAAAAAATGTCTCCCGCGTCTGTATGTCTGAGCGTGATAAACTTAAAAACTACTGAACGGAATTTCATTGTGGCTTTCACTAATTGATAGTGATTCAAAACGTAGGTTCTTGTGTATAATAATCGTGTGAAGCCAGACGATTTGCCGGGAGTTTTCGGCATCCCTTTCTCCCCTGGGTGTCGTGATAGGCGACTGAGAGATATAGAAACAAATAGTATTAGCAACAGCGTTCTCCAAAAGAACTGGAAGTTGACTGCGGACACCAACCCGCTTGCCCAGCGTGGTTACTAAAACAAACACCTTAATGATGGTGCACAACACACAGCTCCCAAATGGATGTCCAGGTGTTGTGGGGCAACATGGGAGAGGCCAAGTTCCAGCAGTAGACTGGGATAAACTGAGTTGAGCCATAACGGTATGCTAGTTTCAAAATGAAATGTACTTTTTTATTCAATCAATTACAATTATAAGCAAAAGCTGGGTATAAAAATCTTAGGTCTTCTATGGCAAAAAAAAAAAACAAAAAATACAAGTCTTAATTTTTCTGCAGACGGTACCGTAGGGGTTCACTATTTTACAGTGAATACTCGTCAAATGTTTCGCAAGCCTCAGTGTAGGAGGTTCGCGTAGGTTTACCTAATGAGATTATCTTACTCGATAGGTTTAATACTTCTCACGAGGTGACTCACTGTGATGCTGACCTTACGTCCCGTAAATTACTTGGCATTATGGTTATATATTGAAACTTCATTTGTGACGACAGTTTGTTAAATGAGGAACTGTAATCTCTTGTTTAAACATATCTACGGATTATGAAAGGTCTTCTCAAGATTAATTGTAATCTACCATAGATGCAAATATATATCACAGACTAGTCAATTAGATTTTTACATATTCTTTAGTTTTTTTATGAGGTATATTACCGTCGTATTTCCGTTTTCTTCCTTGTTTTAGAAATAATTTTATATTTAAGTAGACTTTGCTACGGCTCCGCCCGCGTGGGAGTTGGTTATCGCGGCCTATAACCTTCCTCAATAAATGGGCTATGTAACACAGAAAGATTTCTTCAAAGCGGACCAGTAGGTCTTAAGATTAGCGTGTTTAACCAAAAAAAACAAACTCTTCAGATATACAAATTAGCGTAGATAGGTACACATAATAAAAAATATAATAAATATTTACTACTAGTTTTAATTAGAAAAAAGGAAATTGTGTTGACTATTGGTCATTCGGCCTATTTGACCTCCACAACCCTTTTCACTGGGTAATACAATATTCCATTGTAAGACTGGTTGCCAGAATTGTAATGACTTAACGGCTGTCAAAGGTCACCCTATGAAAGTCGGGAGCAACGGCTTAACGTGCTTCCTGAGGCACGATTTTTTCAAATGGTCACCGATCCACGGGCCAACCGCGGTGAGCGCGGCTTAACCCTTATTTTCGGTCAAACCGTATGGCTTACACTTAGTCACGAGCCCCTTATCTATATAATATAGATAGATATTTCTGCTCATCCCACATAATAATAGCGTTAAAATAAAATAACAGTTCCTTAACCAGCGTCTATTGTTTCAGCAATCCCGATCCTCTCCGAGTCTCAATGATTGGGTTTCCATTCAAACTTCAAATTTCATGAAATCCTTCCTTTATTGCTTAGCTTTAGTTTAAAATTTAGACAGATAGACGGCAAGGCTATAATAATATATCTTCGTTATTGTATTGAATGAAAATAATTATATTTTAACCAATACTGACATTAAGTACCTAGTTTTTTATTGGGTCATCATATTTTTATTTTGTATTTGCTCTGGTTATGTTTTGTTATATGTATCTATTATTTTTTTCGATATTATATATAACTAATATATTATATTATAACCTTTATTTATGTGTATGTAAATGAGTACGCTTAGGTCTAGAAAACAATAGTTAAACACACAAAAATTAAATTAAATTTTAACATAAAATTCAAGAATTGCTAATGTTAATTTACTGGCTTTATTAGCCGTATGCTGTTATTAATTCATACATTTTTATTATTTCCATACCACACACCATTCCCGAAACTTCAAACAAGTAAAGTGGTCACCACATACCAAAACCTGTCTTATATCCAATGTACCAAAATTCAGTTTAAATTGCATCACATTAACCACACTTGAATGATATAAAATTGTGCGTTTGTACGTTTGTTACCTCTTCACGTTCAAAACTTTTTTTTAAAGAAAAAGAACATTAATGTTGGTTCATTGATGTTAAAAAAAAGCTTACTAGCAATGTGGGTCGCACATTACTAGTATTCTTGTTAACCCCTCGTGGTAAGCTAAATATGTATATGTTTGTGTTAAAAGTGGGTTCACGTCGGTAGCGTAATGGGTGGGATTCGAACCCTCGACCACATGATCGCAAGTCCGATGCCCTAGCCATTAGGCTTCCGCCGCTCTGGTATTGAGATAGCTCTACTTTTTTTTCCGAAAAAAAAAAATAGTTTATATGATAAACTGCGGGTAACACCGCGTGACACAGCAAGTAAATCATATGAACTGCATCTTTATGGATGGATCGTCAGTAACTGCAAGCTTCACTCAAAAACAATGTTTAACCATAATTGATGCAAGTGTGTAAAAAACATTCGTGTCTGTGGTTTATACTCACCAGTTTGTATCGCCATAAACTACGCATTGCATATGGTTGCTTGTCATTCATAGAAAGTATGCCTGCATCTTATTTTCATTGAGTTATGGTGTTCGGAAAGTTTTCAGCTACTGTTATTAAGATTGAGGCTTATAGGTTGAGTAGCCTTTCGATCAGGGTTAATGGTTTTGGGTTAAATGTGGGAGAGAATGTTTGCAGATATCGCTTACGATTGCATCATTATTTATATGCCTAAGATCTGTTTACTACCCATAAAATGTTAGTATTATACTATAGTACTAATAACATATGAGTTTATTCTCATTTTAAGTCTTTTCTCATTTAATGCAAATGGATGGGTTTTTAAGAATAAGAATTTATTTATCAATTTTTGTTTTAGTTGTTTTCAGAGTATTTGCAATGTGTTTTACATAAATGCATACTTATTGTTTTACTTACAGGTAGTTTAAGAAGCGACATTAATTGTACCTATTTCAGTGTTATTACGAATAATAAAACCATGTTTCCTAGAGAAAGTGTTTCCCACCGCGATAATGGATCCATTTACTTTCTTCTACAGGAAACCATTATAACATTAATTGACAGGCTTCTATAAAGTAATAACCACGAAATAATAATAACATTTATTAATATATCAGTCAACTTCCTTGAGAAGTTGACAAAGTTTAGGTTTTAATTCTTATTAATATACCTTACAATAAATAAAAACTATTACTCATTACATCGTTCCCGCTGTCTGTAGGCTTCGACCCTCTTAACTATGCAACGAATTTTAATGCAGTTTTTACCAATGGATAGATGGATTCAAGAGAAAGGTTTTCGCGTAATTTATGGTTTTAATTACTGTATTACCCGTGCGATATCGGGCGGGACTACAGTTATTATAAGAAATGCCAAAGATTATCAGGACGGATTGAATGTTGGTTGGATATTTGTTACTTTATCACACAAAAACCATTGAACACATTTGGATAAAATTTGGCAAAGTAAAATATAACCTTAACTAATATGAGATTTTTTATCCTAATAAATTAACGGGAACTGAATGCAAGGTTGTACTTATCGCCTCGCTCGATTATAGTTTGTCATATTTTTTTTTTCTTGTTGCCTTCGGGACTAGTTCTTTTTCTGACTAGAGAATTCCAATATGACAGTGTCTCAAAAATATAAGTATCACGTGAAAGATCGAGCAATGGCATACGCTGTCATACAATTTGATCAGAGTTTAAGACTATCTCAAGTTGAAATTCTCATTTCAGAAACCGGCTGATAGTCCTTCAACGGCAAATCGTTTTTGTCATATTTTTTTTTTGCATTCGCCAGTTCTATAAATTGTTCCCTTGTGTTACCTAAATCAATTTACAAACCTTAACCATTGAGACACCTTGAAAGGCATGCAGTATTCACTAAATATATACTTAGAAACATCACATTAATATATACCGAGCGAAGCCTAACCGTAAACGATTCATACAAGTTGTCAGTCCTTTGAGATTTATTATTATGTATCGTCTATACTATTAACATAATAGAATCTAAGCTTAAATAAGTTATGACTTGACAAACTATCTTTACTGCAAAGATGCGTAACACGTACGGGCTTGTATTATCATAAATGTATGGGTTTGTATGGTCCTACATATAGATTTAAAACAGAACACAAAAATTATTCGGCGCCCGGGTTTCTTGAACTATAATCTGCGTTATGCCACGTTTTGTTTTGTTTGGACTTTGATAATAACCCCCTTATTTAAAATAAATAAAAATAAAGTTCAAACATTTGAATTATTATTGAACTGGATTGAACATAGTTGATTTTAATATGTTTTAAGGAATGCTGGTAATGCGGATAAAATAAAAATATTGTCACATTAACACAATTTATATCTTAAACATTTTGATGATTAAGCGTGATGATTTATAAGGGTTCTCTATTATATAAATATATTTTAATACTGATAAATTTCGATACAAAATGAGTTTTTGTTAATTTCTTAGTAAAGAGTATTTAATTTTGGTTCACTCAAAGTAATCCTTAAAACGAGTTATAAATCACACGACGGACGTATAAAAATGTCCACTCTATTGCTTTTACGGAACTGGATAGGTGAAGGAACTCTGTAATACACTGCCGGGTATTTAGTCTGAACGGCCCAAACCGAACGGCACGCGGGCCATTCGACCGTAAACAAAAATCGCCTACGTTTCAAAGGACCGGTGATAAAATGATTTCAAAATTAATTTAAAGGTACAGTCGCATACATTGTAATAGTCGCTAAGTTTATGAATTTTAACTATTTAAATATTTGAAATCACCTAATCACATTTCGTTGAAGATGGTTTTATATTATGGCAGTAAGTCTAAGCAGTCAAGGTTTTACCACATTCAATGATTATTTTGTTAGCACATGGCTAGAGGATAAGGTGCTTTCAAGTATTTGTTCCTACCTACTGCACTACTGCAGTTTGTATTTTCTGTAAAATATAAACTGCATTTTTTATTTCTTTTTGGACCCAATTCTGAAGTCCACGCAGACAAAGTCACGGGCAGAAGCTAGTTTTTTATATTTTGTTGTTTTTTTTTCTTAAAAATAAGACTGATTTTTACTAAATCTTATTGTTTAATTGTATTTTTGTATTTTGTTGATTTGTTTCTTTGAAACAAGACTGATTTTTATTTAAAATTAATTTTTTATCAAATTTAACTTATGTAAACATTTTAAATTATTGTTGATTGTTGATTGTTTTTCTAAGGAAGATAATACAAATCTAAGAAAAAAATCTTTTATTTCAACTTTTGCACCCGAATGTACTTGATGTAGTTTATGAAACTGAGTTTGTTTACCAGTTTTTATCACCGGTCCTTTGGAACGTAGGCGATTTTTGTTTACGGTCGAATGGCCCGCGGGCCATTTGGTTTGGGCCGTTCAGACTAAATACCCCACTGCCGTGCAAAGTTGCTTACTTGTGACGTCACTCATTTAAAAGTTGAAAAAAGTACAGTTTCTTTTAAAGATGATATACAAATATTAACTTATAGTAAACATAACTTATTTTATAACTAAGTAAAAAATAAATCTAAAAGTGAGAAAAAATATATTTACAATTTTAAATATTTAAAAATTATTTTAACACTGAATGTAAATGATTACAAGATCGTTAACAAAGTTGAACATTACTCTTAATTTTTTTATTAATGACAGGCCTTACAGACACATAATATATTTTTTTATAATGTAATAGAGTTCGCTCACGAAATACAATATGTATCGTAGATTCTATCTTAAATCATTGTCGTTAAATGTATCCAGGTAAGTGTCCATAAATGTGTCCTCACTTGTATGATGTTCTCTGACCCAGGTTTGCACAAAGTGGTCGTTCCAATTTTACGGTAAGTTTTATCACCGCCCGTACCTTTGTAAGTAACTGTTGGCATAAAAAACTTTTAAGCTTTTCTTTGAAATTGTGTAAAGAAAAGTAGTAACAGCAACACGACGAGTTGCGACATGAAACCTTTATGAAAAAGTACTGAATACTTCTACAGAATTTCCCAAGATAGTTTACTTGAGACATCTCGAATATTTGAATAATCAAAGAGTTTTGTGTAAAGTGTATCAGTTACAGACTTGTCAAAATTATAATTAAGTTTCTCCTATGAGAATTACCAATTTAGATTAAAAAACTGCCACAAAACTCCTAGGACGTCTGCAGTATATGAAGTAATAGTCTTTACATAATATAGCCTAAATTTAAATCTTGCTGCAATTTAGAGTATAATATACTATTATATGACGCGAGTTCGTCTGCGTAGACTTCAGAATTGGGTCCAAAAAGAAAAGAAAAATGAAATAAAATTTTCACCCGTGTTATAGCTTGCGCTGTAATAGAGAAAAATACCAGGCTTAGCTCGGAAAAAAAATTAAATTTTCCCTCGGTTACTACTTAAGGAATCGGGATAAAAGGTAGCCTGTTCTTTTCCATGTCAAAGGCTACGTGCATGCCAAATTTTATTCAAATCCGTTCAACCGTTTTTGCGTGATTAAGTAACAAACATCTAAACATCCAAACACACACTTCCCATTAAAGATTAGTAGGATGTACATGTCACTACTTAAAATCTCATTAATGAGTTGTAATCAATTTAAATCTTTAGGCCCTACTACTGGGTAGCGTCTCCGTGGACCACAGTAGAACAGCACCTTAATAACTTTTATTTTTTGTTACGATTTATAACAAAAAATAGTCAACTAAATTATTCTTAAACCACCGCTTAAACATTCATTAGTAATGCTTTCAAAAGCAATATCAATCACTTAAGTAAATAAAAATGAATCGCCGAAATTTACGCGCATAGCTTCCGAACGACTGTACCAAATTGGATATTTCATTGGTTTTGTGTTCGATATTCAGGACATGTATGGTAAGACAAATATTTTTTTTGTCCTATTGTCAATGAATGTCATATTTTGAAAAGTGAGTGATTGAATGCGACAGAAGACCATGGTCCTAATGGTCCCAATGTTCGTCATTTAATTAATAAACACCTGTGATTCTCATTATTAATATACTAGATGAAAACCCGGCTCCGCTCGGTTGAAATGTGACTCATGATACACAATGTAGGTGAATATTAAAGGTAAGCAAGCCATAGATTCGTATAGCTTCGTTCATTGTGTTTAATAAATTAGTAAATAAAAACTGCAATAGTTTTCACACAAATAATTTTTATTTTTTTGCATACAAATAATATAAATATTTTCGTGAAACGACAACAACTGAAGAAAAGTTTTAACTTTCGTTAAGATTCACTCAATGTTTCCGGCAAGACGTTTCGTTTTACACAGTCAAATGAGTCGCAGTTCTTAATTGTGATGGATACTTCTTTGGCGCGACGCACGCGACTTGTTGTTTGGCGAGGCGTATAAGTGCTAGTATGCAACGGAACGTGAAAAAAGCGAAATAAATACTTGAACTATTATTTCAAACGCGTTCCGAAAGGTCCCAACCGGTCCCAACTATCATGCAACTGTCATACGCCCTGTCAGCACTATAATCACTTCAAGGAGGTTGTATGATAATAAACTCCTTGAATCACTTCGAAGCAGAATTATCTGTTACGGAACGCGGTCTTATTAATTACCCAAGATGGCGACTGCGGTTTTTTTGTTTGTCAGTGCCATTAGAATTTAACGAAATTCTCCATAATCCGAATTTTGCGGATATATGTTGTCGACTCGAAATCAATATTTTTATATGTTTTGTTATTTATATAAGGTTTCGATCGAGTCTACCGTAGCCCTGAACGAAATTATTAATATAGATTATTGATATTGAAAAAAAAAGACTGTGATACACACCTATACAATACAAACAAAATAAAAAATATATAAACCGCAGGCCATAGCTATTAAGTCTATAAAATTCAAGATCACAAAAAATCAATCCAAGGTACTCCAAAGCTACTTGTCTGCCCATTACGTACGCAACATAACTTGAACATAAGTCAGGCGGTACGTTTGTAGGAATGTGACCCACGGGTCAAGCGCACAATTCTAGTTAATTTACTGGCATGTGGCACGGTAGCTCGTTGTATTACTGCCTTTTTTAGGCTGTGGCTTTTACATAGTAATTGTGTGATTGCTTCCTTGTTTATATCAGATTGGGTTCGCTTTTGCTTATTGTTAAAGGAACGTTTCGTCTTGACTTATTTAAATTGTGGATATGAGAACTATTAATGATTAAAAATATTAAAAAAAAAAGTGATAGTACCTTACCTATCTTTTTTATCTCTGACAGTATTAAGTTTTGCTGTCAAAAATGCTTTATCTTTTGCATTTTACATAGTTATAACAATTTTTGGACGATATCTATTGCGTTTAATTATAATAATTATTTATATATATATATATTTTTTTTATTATTGCTAATTCAGTATCTGACACATCACGTCATATATTGCTAACATTTGAAGGGTACGATCCCTTAATTTGCACCCGGTGGTTGGTCACATCTGGTTAAAATGATGGATGACCCAATATACTTAAAAAGGTTAGCGAGACGATTGCAGGAACCGAACCCAAAAAAATACTCATTTCCTAATTTAAATATTCGTAGATAATGGAAAAAAATCATTGAAAATAGAAAAAAAATATATATAGAATTTTCTTAAACCCAAATAAACGGTTATAAAATAAAAATCAGTATTAATTTATACATATTCACAATTATATAATTATTGGCTGGATGAGGAAAAAATAATACAAAAAAAATACTACAATAAAATAAAACATTGCAAAAATAGAACGCTTTCGTTATTTTAAAATGACATTCGATATATTTCCGTTATTGAAATGTTCTATTTATTCATAATTGAAGGGTAACAGAATTACTTAATTTACAATATTTTAGTTCAATCATCTTATAATCACTAACGGTTTAATTAGTGTTACAATCAGTGCGACAGCACGAACCGAAGTCGCCCTTGGCATAAGTTAACTGTAATGATAAATTTACAACAGGCTTCACAACTATGGTATGTAGTTAACTTTATTATTATTAGTTGGGGTTCCAACTAACAAAAGGAAGTGTTTCGTCCTATATGGTAAAGTAATTTCTAACGACAACTCAGCCCTAATTAATCAAATCAACAGCTGGACATAGGCCTCTCCTTAATAGCGCCACTGCATGCTGTCCTCTGCTTTCCTCAGTGGGACTACTGGGAACAGGGGGTTGTGTGTTATGGTGCCCAATAATGGGATGTTTGTTGCCCTAGTCACCACGCTGGGCAAGCAGGTTGGTGACCGCAGTTTTGTATTCGTTCTTTAGCAGAACGCTGCTGCCCGTTCTCCTAGATTATATATATATATATCCCTTAGTCGCCACACCCACGGGTAGAGATGGGCATTTATTCTAACCTAATAATTATGTTGATGCAGCAAAAAATATACTTATGAAGAGTTATGTTTATAGTTTACCGACAGATTACTTACATTGTAGAGTCAGAAGGCAGTATATCTTAAATATCTCACCACAATCTTAGACCAATAACCTTTTGACATCACAATCAAGGTCCATTGGGTGGTCTCCCATAAAATTATTACCCATTAACGAAAACCGTACATTTAATAAGAATAGTGCGACAAGGACAAGAGATTGCCACAATGTGTTAGAGCGAGACGGAGCAAAGTAGCTAGTAATAAGTGAACATTAAAATGAGGTATAGTAAGCCAGCCTATCGCTCCTGGCGACGATAAAACTCATGGCGATATTAAAAATAATATTTTTGCGCTTCATTTTGCGCCAGTTACGCCTCGGGAAAATTGTCGATTGAAGCACTGAGCCGCTAAAATGATGCTTTTATGCTACTCATAAATAATTTGTACTCAATGTATGGAAGTAACTTTTATTGTTAAATATATTGTTAAACTATTATCCTTTAGTAGTTCATAATACGTCTGCAATTTGCAGGAATAGGAATGAATATACAAGTAATAACGCAGAAGAGATTTTTTGTTTGCTTGAAAGCACGAATCTGGAACTACCAGACCGATTTTAATGGGAGTTATTATCGAAAAAGAATTAAGTTTCTATCTTTTCTTCTGATCGTGTCAACGGCAATCATATTGTGTCAGCCCAGAATTTTGCTACGAGAACTGCATTATCAGTAGCCTTCATTAAAACGATTTCATTTAATGAAGTTTCTATGAAACTATAGCTTGAAGACGATGTCACGGAGGACAGTTTCATTATAGTACGTTGTGCTGTTATTTGTGATAGGTAGTATCTGACCTTTAAAATAATAATTATTTATTATGTTAAAGGTTTCTTTAAACTTTCATAATTTCTACTTATGGTTAGTGGGGTCTCAAAACTCTGTCATAACTCTAGTTGTATAGCCCGAATATTAATCTTTCAGATCATAACTTGTAAGCTATATACAAAAGCTTTTTTACGAACACGAAATATTTTATTTATTTTTATTAATTCGTTTAGGGACTCTAACAATGGATGTACATAAACACAAGAGATTAGTATTAACGACTATAAAAATTATATGTATATTTTACTTCACAATGTTTAAATCTTTGTTTAAAGTTACACCACAGTGGTATAGCTCCTTTTCGAAGCACAAAATCTGGCACGAAATTTCAAATCGCATCCACAAAGAGGATAGGATCCAATCTCACTGCTCCACAGGAAATCAAAATGGCTACATACTCCTTTAAAGATTTAAAAAACGCTACATTGCAAAAGCAACAGAAAAATAAAATAGAATTAAGAAAATATTGCATGAGACCTCTATTTATTTCCAGTTCTCAACTTCAGTGTATGAGGCATAAAGTAATAAGGTACTATCTACAGCTTCATAATCCTATAAGCCAAAGAAACGAAGACGTCGTAAAAACAGGAATTTTGTTCGATAGAGCAACATTGTTACTACTAAGAATGTTGTAATTTTTTAAACAAAGTAATAACATCAATAATGTATTTAATGTAGAAATTCAAAATGTCTTCCAACACTTGTTTCTTATAAAATTCCCATTTCGTTCTGGTTCATGGATTAAAAACGTGTTAACTTTGTAACTGCATAAATTGAAACGTTGCTATATTTTACATCTTAGTTTATTGGTTCATGAGAGAACATATACTTTACATATTGAGTTTCGTTGTTCAAAGTATGTTTGTTTAGTAAAAAACAAGTCTCATTTCAAATTATTAAACTAAAGATGTCGTTCTAAGACGACAACCTATCATGAATGTAAATTTATGGTTGCATGTTCAAAAAAAATCACAATGTAAATAAATTTTTCGGTATAACCCAACCGTACTTTGAACGAACGGACTCTTGTTCTATATTTCTATTTATCCTTATAAAATTACCTGACCTTTACCCCCCATTAATCTATTAAGACATCGTGCATATTTAACCCGATTCCTGAACAAGAAGCTAACTCCATAGTCCAGAACAATCGGATTCCGAACATAATTAAGTCGTTCTATACCATTTTAGTAGCCTCGCGAGCTATAAAGGAGGATCACGATTTTACCTTTTTTGCGTATGTTGCATGTTTATTGGCGTCCTTTGAATGTTGTTATTAACAATAAGGGCTGTGTAAGAACGCTCGGTAGAACATCAGATATGGCACGGCTATACCAAGACTGTGTTACAATTACGAAGATAAAAAAAGTTGCTCATACATATTTTTTGTTCACAGTATGGAAGGATTATTTAAAGTTCTGCGTCAACATGGGCAGATATTGTAGTCGTATTAAAGAATTTGACTATTCATTTTAAATGGTGCTTATAAAAAAAGTCCAAAATTTTATAATGCGACTAGGAAACAAAATAGGTTTGTTAGGAAGGATTTTTTTTAACGCTGTCATAGCCTTATAGTCCGTTGATGAAATTGTATTGCGTTTAGGTGTTTTGTAAGTCTGATAGTGTTCACCAACTTACATTGCTGACTGAACTAAATATTGTCAATTGAGGTTTTTCACTGGCACTCTTGAAATATTATTTTAACAGTCTAAACAAAACTTAGATCCAGACTTCCCTTGATGTTTGCCTTATTAAGATTGTTAGAAACGTACTAAGTCGAAGACCTAATCCAGCCGGGGATGCTCTTAGGCACAGTTTTTTGATACCGAGTTAACTCAACTAATGGTTAAATATGCTAAGTAATGGTTAAAACTTTGGTAGAATGCTTCTTACCATCTACTTTGATTCTAAAAAATGGTTAAATAATTAACTCTTCAACTAATTTCATCATTTGATGGCCTAACAATTAATAAAAAAACTCGTTTTAAATTATTAGTTAGCATATTTAACCATTGGTTGAGTTAACTTGGGATCTAAAAACTGGGCCTTAGTGAACGTTGCTAAAGTAGATATTTTTTATTGGTTTGGCTGGAGAGCCGTATAGTTTTGCGAAAGAGTATTCATCAATCAGATCAAGCATTCAGAGCCTAAATAAATGTGGTAGATCCCTTAAAAAACTATTCCTTAATAACATTTTACCAGTTAAGTTTCCTTCGGAGGGCTCACTTAACGATAGAAAGATGACCCTTATTATAGTGACCCTTGTTCTAATGTCCAATGAGATGAAGTATGGAATGTAGGGTGTTGCCTGAAAAGTATGTCAAGGAATCAATGACGTGTCTGAGAAATGGGTGAATCGTGTTGTAATGGAGTGTCGATGGAAAATTACGATATAAGCTACGCTGTCCCGAAATCTTAATCTGAGTCTATATTTTATATATAAAAAATAGTAGTTATTTTGAGATTTTCTCCGAAATATTTTTTTTTAACTAACACTTTTTGTACATTGTTGCCATAAGGTGGACTTAATGCCAGAAGGCAACCTTAGGGTGATCATGACGGTTCGATGAATACTTTTTCGATAGCGTTCAGGCTGCGAGCTATGTCCGTAAAAGTAGTATTAGTTATTTAATGCCTTTTATTTTGATTTTTACATTTATTTAGTTTGCACGCTATTGCAACTGCCTTTCTTTGCCACTTCTCCTATTGCAGGCTTGCTGGCGGAGATTTCATGAAATAAGCAGAGCCATTGTACATTTATTGATTGATGTATTGTTTTACTATTTATGTGTGTGCATAAATTAAATAAATAAAAAGTGTGTCAAACATTTCTTTCATGTCTACTTGCTAAAGACATTGATACACGATAGCCTTAAACCTCGCAGTCCGATTGCTTCACAATAATTAAGCCAAGCCTATACTTATCTGTAGAACTATTTTTAGCATTTTGCGACTTTCTTAGAAGTTATTTCCGATCCAGATATATCCAGTTTATATTGACGATCTGGATGTTGTCAGTTAATAGATATTGGAAATAGAATTTAGATAGCATTTAAGTATTTCTTGAATGTTAACTTAGAGGTGTGTTAAGTTAATGGAATCTGTAAGAGATTCATATTAATAAGGCGAACAACTAAGTCATATTTCTGCCAACTTTAGTGTTTGAGGGAGTTCCGTAAGCCCAAAAGTCTCTTCAAAAGGCCGTCAATGCATTTCAATAACCTCAAACAGTTCAAAGATGTAAATCGTATGAATGCAATGACACAAGGGATTTTTTTATTGAATTGGCTAAAAACGGGGACGCGTTTCACCATGTGGTTATTGTTAATAAAACTGCCCTTCGTCGCTGTAGAATAACCTAGTATGTCAAAAAAAAAAATTTTTTTTATTCTTGAAAAAAAAAATACTACTAAATAATATAAAAATTATTGTTTAAAATACGTACGATTGTAAATAAAAAAGGCACGTGGTTTTCATACGATTTTTACAAAAATAAAAATAAAAGTTTTTTTTTTCATTGACAAACGGTGAAGGAAAACATCGTGAGGAAACCTGGATTTCAAAGTATTGGAATCAGAAATCGCCAACCCGAAATGAGCAAGCGTGGTGATCAATGCTCATCCCTTCTCTATATGGGAAGAGGCCTGTGCCCAGCAGTGGGACGTTTATAGGCCAGTATTATTATATTATATTCTCAACAATATTGAACAGCTACTTTGTTGCCTACAAAGTATCAATCTGCCAATAAATCTACAGAATGTAATTATAAAGTGTTGTGCGACTCAATACATCCTGTGGTTCAGTGGGCATGAGTTAGTGCTAGAGAGCTGTTACTTGTTGCTAATTACTTGCTGGCTATGAGACTGGTCACTGGGAACTTTCTTCGACAGTATGGCGACATAACCATGACCCATTTAATATGTTGGTTATAGAGTGCAAGGTTGAAGCTTTGAATATAATAACATGGTAGGAGAAATATTACAATTTATATTAGCAAGTGCCCTAAAATGTTAGTATCTGATCTTTCTTAGGTTGAATATACTATTGTATGCAGTCTATGTCTATAAATATTGTATGTAGCAAAATCTTGGTTAATTTCGTACAGTCTGTAGGAGTGCCTGTATTTTTTAAATGCTTTATAGCTTAACTAAAATGTCTGAATTACATATTACACATTAGGTCAAATTCTCTAGACAGATAACTTAACAAAATTATAGGCGATTGCGAATACAACATTAACTTAGAATTTAGACTATAAAATATACGCTGAGATTACATTCATAGAGTAAGAAGTAATCTGTACACGTTAAATAAACCGTACCGACAGTAACTGCCAGTAACAACACAGTTGCATGCAAATACCTACCTGGATATTATTAAAAACATTAAACCCTCATAAATAAGACATGTTGTCTGGCAGCCGGTGCCGGCAGTCCGGCGAAAGGAAAGTGTAAAAGTTCTATCATACCGTCGTATATAACTTTCAAAGAAAGCCTCCTTTGTTACAGTGGACGTATATTACTTTTCAGAATATAAATAAATGAATAATATATAAATGTGGACAACATCACATACATTGCTCCGAGTCCTAAGTAAGTAGCTAAAGCACTTGTGTTATGGAAGCAGAGAACGAAGGTACCACAAACACCCTAACCAAGACGATGTAGAAAAGTGTACCAATTTTTTTTCTAATAATAATAATAATATTTATTTCTTAGTATATGGTAATTACAGATCTTAAAACATATATCTACTTTGATTGGTGCTCGAACCCGGGACGTCGAAGCTAGCAACGCCTTGAAAACCGGTGTATATGCCACTCAACCACGGAGGTCATCGAAATGTCTATTTATTAAATATTGTATCATTAACAGAGGTAACAAATGTAATTCACCGGAAAGCCGGTAGGGCCGGACCGGACAGAGTGTAATCAGCCTTATTCTTGATAATTTCATTTTATCCATCAATTCGTATGTATGAGGGTCTTGAATGTAAGTTAGATGTTATTCACGGCTTCACCCGACTGGGATCGGCAGGGATTTAAATATTTGAGTTTACATGATATTAAGTACTTGAAGATGCCTTATTTCTTAGAGCCATTTTATCGATGTTAGTTTATTGATCATGAATACATTGTAACTCAATAACTTTTATATGATGACGTCAAAATAAAATAGAAATATATGTTTGTGTTTTTATTTATCTATCAGTTTAAAATATAACATTTACAGTCTCGCAGGTTGTTATTGATTCACTTCAGTTACTTTTAACATTTCCTATTGTCATAATATAGAGGGGAAAGATTTGTATTTTTGTAACGAAATAACTCAAATATTTCTCCAGTAGAATGCTAAATTATCTCTAAGTAACACGAGCTATATTTTTGATTAGATAATCTTAAATTGGCTTGTATTGTTTTCTGAGGTTATCGCGAATGTTAGACATTTAATTTAATAAAACTACTTTTTAAACGGATTCTATCGTGGTTTATTTTTATTTTAGTTCCCAACATTTTAACACAACACAGATTCCAATAGCTTTTACTACAGTTTTGACATTTGCACTTGTCAATTTAGTCTCTCTCTCAAATAATTAAAAAACAGAGTATTTAATCTCTGCTAAACTTGAAACGACTTCGGACAAGTTCTCAAGTAAAATAATTTACCATATTTCAATTATTTTCAATTATAAAGAGCAAACAAGCAGTGTATGCAGTTAAACAAGCTAGGACCAGTGTCGCAGCGCGAAGAAATTTGCATTCAAATTGGCATGCATTGGTTATCAAGTAAAAATGTTCTTTTGACACATACTAATATTTTATACGTAGCTTATATTACATGGTCGTCGAGTTGTCCTTGGATGTAATTTGTATTTTCTTTATTTTTTATGGATGGCAAGATCTGAATTTAAATTGAAACTTGTTGATCCTTGCGGTTTACCAACGTAGTTCGAAATCCTGAGGCTTTACCTGGCCTTATCTTATCTAAACAATAAAATAAAATTACGAATATAAAATAAAAGTCGGATTCATTTAAATTAATTTTTTATTTTTATTTTAATCAAATGTATGGTTACTTAATGTTTGCGTGCTTAATGTTCTTATTTTATTCCATTACTATTCTAAACTGTGAATGCTTCTTATAAATAATGTGTCAACAATCTTTATGAAGCAGGATTTAATTACAATAATAACAGAAGTTAAAAAATATGTTATCAGAAAAATAAATAGACGGGGAAAATATGAAGACCATAACTTTATCAGCCTCTGTCCCATGAGCATAGCAACCAAGCTTACCCAATGTTATACTTTTCATTAGTTTTCATCCAGGTACTATGCCGATGTAACACAAAACAAGTGTCAAATCTCAAATAATTAATGATAGTGTATATTAAAGAGACTGCAAAAACTCGTTTGCAAAATCAACCAATGATGAATAAAAATATAATTAATCTGATTAACGTTCGCCGTCAATTCGATTTGCAATCGGATTAGTCATAGCGGAATTGGATTTATAAATGTCCTTATTTTTTGTGTTGGAAACATAGATTTTGACATGATATAATATATGTTTTTGTAATACCGGCTTAAAAATGTCCCACTTTTGGGCACTGGCTATGATATGTTTGATTGATTTAGCTTTATTTAGTTGAAAATTTATGGAGCCTATATTTAAAGATTCTATGAAATCATCTGATTTGATGTATCAATATATGGTACCTATATGTGGGAATATACACATGATGCAATTTTATTATGTAAATGGTTCGAAATTCATTGGTTATTTCCCGAATTCACAAATATAATTAGCATCCATTTATGGTTGTATTTCTGTTAACAGATATTTCATTGCAAAGTATATAATTAACTCCGCGTTTGAGCGGTATGCTCTCTGTATAGTGCTTTTAAATACTAATGTTTATTATTATTAAGTGTAATTAAGCTTTCAGATTATTTTTTAATATTTTATCATATAAAAAAAAATTGTTAATCAGATTCTCAGTTAATTTTATTTATAGGTAGAGGATAATTAAAATTTAGAACTTGCTAAGCAATCGCTAAATAACATCGAGATTTTTGTGAAATCAGGCAAACTAAAATAATACATCCTTCCTATAAACGGACCAAACAAAATATTGCTAGAATAGTGCAGTTAATAAAAGGACCTAGTACATGACTATGTTAGGTCCTTTACCCACAAAAAGTACCACAAAGGACCACATTAATAAAGCTTCTTACGACCTTGATCACACAATGTGCCTAGCCACTTTATATTTATGCTGTCAAAATAAAAAATAGCCACAATACCCGATTGATGGGTTGACATTCTCGACCGGCGCAGGCGCACCTTTCATATCATATAAATGCATTGCCACATGTGCATACATGCATGATGCACGCAACGACAAAATACTTGGAATTTTTATATAATGTATTTTTCTTTTAATTGCTTTTTAAAGAAAATGAATATTATAAATATAGGTAACTTTGTTTGCTTAGTAATTTTGTTTGGTCCTTTTAGGTTGGCACTTGAAATCCGGTCAAAGTACCTACCTACTAAGTGAATATTATTAAAAATGCAGAAAATAATAATAATACAAAATGTAAATCAAAGTAAAATACTTTGATTTACATTTTGTATTATTATTATTTTCTGCATTTTTAATAATATTCACTTAGTAATAGACAATTGAATCATAAATATTGCTTGATTTTAAAAGTATTTTGGCCTAATTGGACCGTTTATCACAAATTAAAATACATATTAAACAAGACTCTAATTATGATCATTGAAAATTTAACGTTTAATATATATACACACATCAAAAGTGTCTAGGGATCAACATATATTTTTGCAATAACTTTTCTCCTGATTGATATTAATTAAAATTTTCTTTAAGGATTCATCGAATAAAGTGTTTTCGTTTGTCACAGTAACGATAAACCAAGTCACCTTTGCATTAATAAAGAAATTTGCCATTTTCCTAATAAAGGGATTTTTGACATTTGAACCACTAACACAAAAGTTCGAAAAAAAGACTGAAATAACAGTTTTCTTTAAAATTTTATTGGGTAACTTAAACAATTAATAATCCGTGTTTCTACCGCGAACACTAACAACACAAGAACATCGGTTTGGCATACTCAAAATGAGTTCATCCAAATCACGCTGTGGAATGGCCGCCCATGTTCGTTGCAACAGCAAAAAAAGGTCTTCTTGCGACTGGATACCCTCCATATTCGGCAGAGCTCTTCTCTGTAGCATATCCCATGCATGCTCAATCGGGTTCAAGTCTGGCGACTGAGCAGGCCAGGGCAGGACATTGATGTTAGCTGCGGCGAGAGTCTGTCTTACAACTCTTGCGGTGTGCGGTCGTGCATTATCATGCATTAACTGAAATAAGGGACCGATTTGCACTTGTAGAGGAACGATGACGTCTGATACAATCGTCTCAGCATAAATTTGAGCGTTGAGGTTGCTTCTGATCCAAATCAACTCAGTTCTTCCGCCGATCCAAATACCCGCCCATACCATGATGGTTCCACCACTATAAGGATGGACTTCCTGGCAGGATTTTAATCGCTGTTGGCGTCCAGGGGTTCTCCAGTGTCGTATACGTCTTGTATCCGGTCTCATACCAAAACGAGACTCATCAGAAAAGCACACGAAACGCCATTGTTCTTCTGCCCAATTTCTGTGTTCAAGAGCCCATTGATATCGAATCCTACGATTGTGCATTGCTATAGGTGGTACCCGTAGCGGTCTTCAGGAATGAAGGTTCACTTCATGCAAGCGGTTTCTGACTGTTTGGTCGCTAATTAAGTTCCCTGAAGAGTGATGAAGCCTCACGGCTAACATCATGGCGGTTATTGTTGGAGCTCTTCGAGTTAAGATTTGAATGTATCGGTCTTGTCTCCGTGTGGTGCAGCAATACCGTCCTCCATGGCGCTCAGCCACGGTACCAGTGCTTCGGTAACGTGTCCAAAGTCGACTGATAACACTCTGACTTGTATTCAGAGCTAAAGCCACAGTACGTTGCCGGGAACCAGCTTCTATCATTCCCACGGCTCTGAGCATTTCTTCCCTGCTTAAATGACGTCGCCGCTCCATAATAACGTTGGTTTTAATCAGTAGTAGGGAAACAGTAGCACTAATAATGTCTTCAATGCGTTGTATGTTTTTATAGGGAAAATATTGACAGCTGATTTTCATCTTTTACTCGAATTTGATTCACAGTTCCTGATTCGAATTATGAAATGCACCAAAAAGGATCCATATAAATTTATAAAATCATAAATTTATTACAAAGCCACATCTCAATCTCAAGAAATCCGCATAAAAATGCTTGATCCCTAGACACTTTTGATGTGTGTATTTTTTAAAAGCTTATTGCTAAATGTGGGTCGCACATTACTACCTAGTATTCTTGGTTTTCCGTGCTAAGCAAAATAAGTCGGTTCAGGTCGCGTCGCGGTCGGTAGTGCAATGGGTGGGTTTCCAACCGGCAAGCACATGATCGCAAATCTGAGCTACTGCCTCTTTATAATTATCCTACAAGTATATATATTTTTAACTATAGTTAGGTTCCCCGTTTACGAGCTCCAGTTCCAGGTACCCACTCGGTTGAAATTTTCGCCCATCTATCCGGACCTAGGCCAAAAAGACGCTGGCGAGATGACATCATTCGCTTTTTGCCCGATTGGTGGGAAGCGGCTCAAGACCGAGGGGCCTGGAGCAGGTTGGGGGAGACCTTTGCCCAGCCGTGGGACACTTAAAAGGTTATAAAAAAAAGTTAGGTACATACCTATGTGTTAATGTATGTTCTGGGGAGACGATATTAATAAGAAGTACCTTAGCCAAAATAAGCAATGAGCATACCCTTACATAAAATAAGTTTTAATTTAAAACTTGTTTAAGAATAAGTCCACACTCCTGCCGAAAATCCGGTTATCGATGAGTCGATGAGAAATGATAAGACATTGTACAGTGGTCCAAGCGTCAATGAACACACTAGTTATTTAAAATGTACCTTATTACTATAACATAAAGGTGTTTATAAGGATCAAATGTTACGACTAATATGACCGACTGTACTGATCGATACATGATGTGATGTGCAATGGTTTTATGGTCGGTAGGTTTGGCGATAAATGTGCAGTAGAAGTGTAAAATTGAAGAGACTGCAGGAAACGAACCGAGTGACCATAAATTATTTCTCACTTAATTTCATGTCCCTTACCACAAGAAAGTGCCGATGGCATCGAGCTTAATTAACCATACACTTTACACTAAACCTAAATAATAATAAAATTTACGTCATAAAATCTCCTATTGTAGTATCTCATTACCGATATCCCATGCATCAGTCCACTGTAATGAACAGTCGCCTGGTAAGATAAGACTTTTGTGAAGTAATTAGTTTAGTAATTAAGTTTCTATTAGCATCAATAGATGGCGCTGTTTTAAATTTACGCTACTTGACGTTTACGGTTTTCAGAAATATTGTATTCTGTATGTAGATAATTACTTGTAGTTAAAAATGATTTGTTTCCAATTACTAAACTGTTAGTGTTTTGTTGTTACGTTATGCTTTTACTAGTCAAGAATTCAAATCAGTTGTGCTCACGCAAATGTATCGATTTTTTTTAAGTTACGACGTCTTCTATGATCTAGTGTATTCACAAGAACGCTGCCGTCAAACTACTGTGTAGATTGGCAACAGTCAAGTGAATTATGAAATTAATAAATAAAAACTGAGTTTTACGCAAATATTGGACATTGAAATAAAGTTACTTTTGAAACGGACGTCGGGAACTAAAATCAAAATAAACGAATTCGTTTTTCTATTTCAATAAAAAAATTACCTTTTTTCCTCGAATTCGCAAATTTGGACCACTCTCTCTCTCTCTCTCTTACTCTTGCCTGTGGTTTCTAAAAAGCTTTTCAATGTGTCTAGTCAATGTTTTATTCCCATTGGTAGACCCAAGTAGACCGGACATGGTCTATTAAATGATAATCTTTATAATAAATGACCTCGACAAAACGTGTAGTAAAAATAAGATTAATGGCTAAAATACCTGAAATGTTTAACCATAAATAATTCTTCCACTAACTAATGCGAATCTTAGGTTAAGTACATACCAAGTTGACCGCGGGCCGACTGCGGCCGACCGCAAACGATCGCGGCCGACCGCGTCCGATCGCAGCCGAGCTCACCCGAACGTGTGTAATTAGGGCAAGAATGTTATGTCGCGTTCCATAAAAGTCGTACATAGGAATCAGATATGATAGCTGACATTCGAACCAAGTTGTAGCTTTTAATGGTTGATTTATTTGTTATATCATCAGATTTGACGTTTAATTTGTAGTTAGTAGATTTTTTTATATATTTTGTGTTCTTGCCCAAGCTGTGTTGGGGTCTATTCTTATCGGATTTAGCTGAATACCGCATTTTACATGTAGCAACTGCCTATCTGATCTCCACAACCCATTTTACTTGGTAACGCAGTCTCCCTTAAGGCTGGTTGTCAGAATTTTATTGACTTAACGACCGTCAAAGATGATATGACAGTCGGATGATTTCCGAGTTGGTCTCCAACGTTAATATTTGCTTAAATTAAAAAAAATACCCCTTTTTTTATGCTGACTGCCCATGTCTCTGGATTGTGTTTCTCTAACCCCAAATTTGTATTTTTCTTTAATATTTTTTAATGGTATTGGATTAATAAGTATTCATTGGGATAAACGAATTCGTACGAAATCGATCAAATTTAATATTTTATTTCAAGAATTATGCTATCAGTTTCTCTAACCCTAAAAACCCGGGGAAGAGAAACACTAGAACTTACCTTACAATTAGTTTTTATTTTTAGTAGTAGTCTATTAGTAGATACGTAAATTAACTTGATTGGGGGTTGAAATATGAAAGATAATCGTATATAGTGTATTTTACTAAACCACATTAGCACTTCGCCTTCAAAAGCAAAAACCTAAACCATTATTTCTAAAATAAAGTACATAAGTATGTTTCTCTTGCCCTACACCCTATACGATACGGAACATAATGCTGAGCTATAACATACCACGTAATTCTTCACGTAATTAAAGTGCGATCCCTATTTTATGACGCATAAAGTACGGATCGTCGTATTTCTGACAATCAAGTGATGAAGATATTATTGTTAGCTGAGACTAGTCTAAGAGCTAACGACCTATCCACATATTTATCTTAATACAACATTTGCAGTTTATTGATTCGTTACAGGCCCTCCTCTGCCCACATCCGGGTCATCCCACCATTATTAATTAAGATTTAATGTTTTATTGTGATTGTTATTTATGTTACTTGAGTTATCTTTGAACATTTCGATGTTTAAATGTTCTTAGCTTAATCTGATAAAATCGACATCGAAAAATGCGATGCGTTCTGTATGGCAGTTACCTACGCATGATAAAAACCGTCTGATTTGGATAAAATCGTCTCATTTTTTTTCTACTTCAAATACTTCAATTAGATATTTTTATTTACCTATGTTGGATTTTCTGTTTTGTTTTTTATGTTACCTAATTATAAGTCCTAATTAAATGTTCTTTCTTTAGATAAAAAGAGAGGACGTTTTTTAAAGCCATTCATATCATCACAGATTCGATAGACTAAAAACATGGTGCTCTCTGCCTATAATTTCATCATTTTGCGCTGGACCAGCATAGTTTTAAAGTGTCCTAATATGGCGACGGGACAGGCTTTTAGTTGTGTAAAAGGTTGCAAAATGCAACTGGAACGCGCCACGTGATTTGATACTTATAATCCAATTAAGTTATCAGAGAAAACGGGACAGAGATATTTTTATGTAATATCTAATAAGCATGAATTTACGGATGTAATTTGTAGTTATTTTGCATTTGATAGTCTTTTCAGGAAAGATATAAGCTACAACTCTTAAATACAGAGTAAAGTCGCGGATGGGCACAGTCTTTTAGTTTTTTAATTTGATTTTTTTTGTTTTTCATTTGTTTCTCTCTGCACCGTTCGGAATACATCGGCTTAAAATCTTACCCATTTAACTTGAGGTATGACATATTATATCTATGATACGACTTCCGCGACCCCCGCAACCCAAATTCTGAGAGCCAGTTTTAGTAAGGGACCCATTAAAGGTCCCTTGGTGATACTGGCTGTCAGAATTTAATGATTTAGTTACGTACGATAATCTACAATCATAATTAACAATATTACGACTTTAATTAACAATAGGTATTACGATTTCTATTCGCTCATCTTCGGTTTATATCCGCGTAAAATAGCAGTGCGTATAGATGTTTGTTATAAAGTTGATTTCTGCAATAAAGCTGTATACAGTGCTTTAATAATTCGCAATAATATCTATTTTTTTTATAACTTGGTTGAAAATACCAATATAAGACCAAAATTTTGGTTCTGTTAGACAAGACGTTATTATTAAGTGCTAAACTATGAATTAAACTTAACAATGAACATGATCCTAGTGTTATGTGCTGCAAAATTATATGTACCGTTTCCTGAATTCGTTACGTAGATACCTAGAAAAAATTGCATAAGTAGTATACTTCAGAAAAAAATGCATAAGTAGTATACTTAGAATTTTCTAGACACTTGAAATTAGATGGGTTTTATCCGTAAACTAGTAGCCTTGCCCCGGTATCTCTCGGGTATTGTACACAAAAGCCTTTGTGTTGAATCACTATCCATTGTTTTTTTTTTTGTAAACGGTTTTTGTGTCAAAGTTACAGCAGAACGCTGACTCCTAAGTCACAGGATCTCCTAGTTTGGGAGTCAGGGTTACTTTATCTGTATGACCTTTATTTCACTGAAATTCGTGTGACTGAGTCTATAAGCAATGTTGAAGGTTTTTGTATAAATAAAACCATTTTAATTTATACAAAAAAAGATTGTTATTGTTATTATTGTAGTTTATCGCGTACAAACAGACTGACAGGTAGACGCCGCGAAGGACTTTGTTAATACTTATAAGTGATGTAACCTTTGAAGGTGATGTACAGTCACGAGCATAAATATGTATGTACACATAGCGAAATTGTAAAACAATAATTTAACAGGAACTCACCATCAATTCAACTTAAATCATTTAACAACATAAAATAATTATAACAGCCCGTCGATTCCGAAAATACATTAGACAAAGTCACGGCGAATTCGTCGGTGAAAACTAGATTTCGTATTCCGAAATTAAGGTTTATTTGATGTTACTAAAGCTAGACCCGTCTAAGCCCACCTCTAAACTTTTCACCTGAGATTTCGACATCACTTGAACTTGAGTGCAGTTTCAGAATACGGTGAAAAGTACAAGTGATGTAAGCAGTGAAGTGAGTGTGAGAGGTGAGGTGAGTTTGGTCATTTTCGGAATCGCTCGGCAGTTGTCAAATCATGTATACCTAGGCATATTTTCGAGTTTCAACAAAAACTTCTCGCTAAATAAGTTTTACAATTTCGTTATGTGTGTACATATTTATGCTCCTGACTGTACGTATAAAAGTAATACAGTGTACCAATTTTAAGCCACATAAGAAAAATTACAAAATATTTAGTTAATAATTAAAATAGGTTTAGTAGTTAGTTCTTGAGAGTAAAAGCACTAACTTCCAAACATGCATAAAATATTCAAAGGTATTTTTGTTTCGTTTGAAGTCAACCATATTCCAGTGATTGCTATCTGTAGTCTCGGCATCAATTGCTGGTTGAATGGCCACAGCAAACGTCGGTTGGCGCCTATTCGTCGCTCCTACCTTCCACAATACATCACTCAAGTCTAGAATAATCTTAGAACTTTACTGCACTAAATTATCTATGGCTATAACTTAACTAGGGAAATATCAACAATGAGAGATGATAAATAATGCGAGTAGTTAATATAAAAAGCGTGCTTTATTAAAATTATAAATGCATATTTTTTTATCAAATATTAAAACATATTACAGAAGTTATACATCTATATTAATAAAGAGAAAAGATTTGTATGTTTGTAACGAATACCTACCTACTGGACCTATTTTAACAATTCTTTCAGCATTGGAATGGTACATTATTTCCGAGTGATATAGCCTTTTTTACCAACAAAGGTATCGCGGTTAAAGCCGCGAGCAACAGTTAGTTTTTCAATAAGTTTAGAAATTTATTGAATTACACAACAAAAAATTTAAGAAACAAAAAAGTTAGGTATGTTAAAAATAATCAGATTATTAAAGGTTAATTAATCAAAAACTTTAACTTAAAAATAATTTTGACTTATAATGACGGTGAAAATAATCCATTCACTATATTTTATGGCTTATAATTCACGACATCTGATCAACTCTTCTTGATCAATTAAATCAAACAAATATTAGGCATAATCCTTATAATAAAACAGCTAAACTGCATTCCTCAATGAACAGGGTCATTAACATACCAAGTGCTTTATTTTATCGCCAATTTCCCGCATAGCTAGCACTGGAGTCCCACACCCAGTTAATAAACGTGGGATGATGATATACCAAGCTTTTGAGCTTATTTACAATACGTACAATATAAGTTGGAGCGTCTAAAACAACATAAAGAATAGCCGGAGCGAGATGAGAGTATACAAGCACGTTGTGTTAGACAGAGACGGCGCTATACTGTAGCTCTTTCTAGTCGTGCCAAGTTACACCAGATATTAATGATGATTTGTTTTTTTTATTATTACACTGTTAGTAGTGTGAATATTGGGTGAATTGGTTGTAACTTATTTGAGTTGTAAAATATTAGACAGGTTGCAGAGTTTGTAAGTATTTTGTAACAAGATCATATTTGTAATGTTCTTAAGGGATCCTTCAAAATGTGTTTTGTTTTAAAATGTAAGTCCATTTTTATTTTTATAGGACTGCGTTGGGTATATCTATCCAAAAAGGGTGAATAGTACATCTGGTGTAGAGTCGGTTTGCAATATTTCAACTTAAAAGTTTATAAAATATGTATTTTTTATCAAATTTTTCACAACGACTCAAAAACTCATAACAAACGTATCACCGCTTTACAAGGACCAATAACTTAATAGTTACCGCAATTACTACAAATTCACATAGATCGCTTCAGTAATCAGTAGTTATAATTTTTGATGATATTAAATAACCTGCAAGCTTCCTTGAGAATTGAGCTATCAAATACAAAAGATTTTTTCAAATCCGAAAGGCAGTTTTAAAAATTAGCGCGTTCTTCTCCCTAAGGTTCCTTCTACATGTGCCGAGTTTATATCGGCTTGATCTTTGCGACTTTCGTATTATTTAAATACTAGCTTTTGCCCGCGACTTCGTCTGCGTGGACTTCAGAATTGGGTCGAAAGGGAAATAAAAAATGTGAAAGTAATGAAAAATTGAATAAAATATATATAAGCCCACGGCTTAGCTCGTAAACAATTTTCAATTTTCCCTCGGGAACTACTTAAGGAATCGGGATAAAAGGTAGCCTATGTTCCTTTCCATGTCAAAGGCTACATGCATGCCAAGTTTCATCCAAATCCGTTCAGCCGTTTTTGCGTGATTGAGCAACAAACATCCAAACATCCACACTTTCACATTTATAATATGTATTAGTAGGATATATTTCACTATCCAACCCTTCGCAGATAATCGCAAAACGTGTCTATAATAAAGCATCTCAAAGTTCCAGCACAATTACAACTATTCCGAAAGGACCTTCTCAAGTTCAGTCAACCGTAACATTTTTATTGGATTACGTTCACAAGTTAAATGAAGCGTTTTTTATTTATTAAGAAAACTTGTGGTTTCAAGAGATAAAATAGATTTATTTGAATGATTTAGGAACTAGCATTAGCTTGACGTATCGTTGGCGTCACATCTACAGGATTAATTTAGGAGTGCGTACATTCCTCGGCGTAATCAGGTGCATAAAACTGAACAACTTTCGCCACAAAACATAGGCCGAAATATTAAAAATCATCTTTTCATACAAAGACAAACATAGTCACGTGACCTGTCAGCTTATATGAAAAGTTCATTTATGATGGTGATATAGTATAATTAATTTACGTAAAGGCTGGCTTTGTGTAACGTCATGTTCAACGTAACTTTTACCCAAAGACTAAGAGCGTACCTACTAAGTTCTAAATAAATATCTTTTGGAAATAATGACGAAATATAAAAAAAGATTTATTATGAAAAAAAAATTACCGAAGCCCGGGAATGCAAAACGTCTAGGATATTCCATTTCCTTGAACCGACGTTAACAGCTTAAACGAAGATATATTATCGTTTTTAAATACCAGATAGTCGTTAAAATAAATGAAGTAATAGGGACTAGGACTTGCAAGGTGTCTGCTAGCTTAATAAACATAAAAAATACTGATACCTCTATCAAGATTTTAATGGTTGCAAAGAATTTTATAGTTAAGCAAAAAAAAGCCCGACAACTTTAAAAAGTTAAATATATCTGTTTTTTTGATGAAGGTACATTACATTTAATATATACCTAGGTACATACATATGGAATAATAATGGAAAATGATCTTTTTATACAAAGACAGGTCACGTGACTTATGTTTGTATGAAAAGATGATTTTCAATTTTAAGATTTCGACCTATATTGCTAGGGAAAAGTTGTTCAGTTTTATGCACCTAATTACCTCGTTGAATATACACACTCCTTTTAAATTAATCCTGTATAATTATAATATACAGGATTAGAACGGAAAATTCGCGTGACGTCATTCTATGCTACAATTATTGCTAACGTAACATTTCAAGCCCCCACTCGTGAGGTTTAAAATGCGTCGTATTTATAAATTTTTATTAATTGATGAAGGAAAAAAATAAGTCAAACATTTTTTCATTATAATAAAATCGGACATAAAAAAATATAATACCCTATTATCAATTTATTTAGCTCTAATAAAAAGTAATATTAACCCACGAAGAAGAAATGACACATAATTTTGAGTTAAAGCTTTAGATACTCGATAGCTAAACTTGAATGGATGTCTATGCAATTGGGTCTTAGCAGAAACTTGTTTTCTATAAATGGAGTGCAGGGTAACGTATCGCCAAGACGCCAAAACATGGCTTTTTGAACAAAGATGACGATAGGTTCATTTACGTATATATGTGCCTATCAACAATATATGATTGATTTGAGAGTTCAATGTTCTATTTTGTAATTAGCCCTTTGTCTTTACAAACGGCTTTTGTTTTTTTTAATTAATAATTACAATGTATGTGTATTGTTGATTTACGCACAAGTATTATGGGGAGACGGCATAGACACATGATATATAGATATAATACTTTTTTTATGTTTTTTGCCACGATATATACGAAAAGCAACATGCGATCAAAATCGTTTGAATTGTTATTTTAATTTAAACGCATTTAATCCCATATTATTCAGACTGGATTATGAGTTTCAAAAAGTATCTACGATATTAATTTCAAATACTGTGATAATTTTTACATTCATCCCAGTCAGATTATCTAATGTTACTATTGGATATAATCTTTTCACACGCGGACCTTAGGACTGAATTCAAATTATTTTTTATTTACAAACATAAACAACACGAGTCATTACTATTTGACACTTATAAATAAATTATTGTTTATCACGCGATTATAAAATGAGTATATACTAGCTGCGATAGTGTGATCGTCAGATAGCCACCGTTACCAGCGTGCGTTTTATGATTCATCCGCTAGATGGCACTTAGTCTCTAAAAGAAACTATCACGAGAATTGATAACTCCGTAGTCGAGTGGCATAAACACCGGTTTTCAAGGTGTTGCAATCTCTCAGGTCCCGCGTTCGGTCCACGGACGGGTCAATGTATAGAAGAAACACTTTTCTACATTGTTCGGGTCTGGATGTTTGTGGTATCTGCGTTTTCTCTGATTCCATAACACAAGTTCTTTAGCTACTTACTTTGGATTCGGAGCAATGTATGTGATGCTGTCCACATTTATTTGTTTATGTTTGAGAAAGAAAGAAAGAAAATATTTTTAAACAGTCAAGTTAATGTTCTTTGACGTTTAAACTTTAAACAGTACCTCGAGAGGAAAGCATTGTCGTTTAGACAGGCTTTCTTTCTATAGGTGTTTGTGATTTCAGGCAAGGAATTGCTTGCAGACTTATTATAAGGAATACCTATGGCGTGGGACTGGGAAAACGAAGACCCATTAAAATCTGTCGACGCACAACAATGTTTGGTTTCACATAAAATGAAATATTGTTTTATAAAATTATTGCTAACAATATCATGACAACATACAACTTGTGGTACGTGTGTTTCTATTTGAGGTATAAAGGACTATGATATGGACCTTGTATAATAGAAAACAAAACACACCGATGTAAGAATACAATCTTTCATTGGTGCTCTTAAGTTTTTCTAATAAAATTTAAACCAAAAGGACATCGACAATTCAAAAAGTCTCTAAAGAAAATTAAATTTATCTTCTTGACAGTTGCAAATGAATAAAAAAACACAAAGTGATAATTAAAAACAAAAAAAAAATTAAACAAAATTTCTTATAACTAATGACTGTCTCAAAGAACAAAGTAGATTCACATTTAAAAATGCCTCTGAAGAAAATTTTACTTCTTGACAGCTGTATCTGTGGCAATTTACGGTTTTTTTTCAATTACTGCCTCAAATTCATGAGTGGAAAAACAAACATACTCCGTTTTTTTTTGGATAGCGGTAAAAGGAAAAAGCAGTGATTGATAATAGATAAAACATTGTTAAAAGTAAAAAAAGTGTCTGACCCAAAATCTTTTCTCATGGAGAGAACCAACACCCATCTTGCAGGGTTGACGATATCAGAATCAAATCATTAATATATTCTAATCGTCAATAGTCCAAGGTTCCGAATAAGTCATTTCGTCTTGAAAGTGACTCGGCCATGGTCTACCATCATGCATCGGGTGCGTCAAGGGCGAGCGTGGGCCGGTGAATGTTGGCGCCGCATAGCAAACCTCAATTAATGGAAACTATTTAAATGTGACTAAATAATGGTGATAGGTTTGTGTTGTAAACGTGATTTAAGATTGTCGCTCTAAGTAAAATATGTCTAGCTTGAAGTATTATTGAGAGTTGGCTCTTGGCGCGCTTTGACGTCGATTGTGAGAGTTTGTGTTTATTTGCTTTGTCCTACTTATTTGTACATAATGTTACCGAAAGATTATGGCTATACAAACGGGTGGAGAGTACTTCTGGAGCCTGGTTAGTATAGAATCAGGTTAAATCAGTTAGCTAAATAATTGATATCCAAGTTTTTGCATCAATTATTCTACACCCAAAATCTTAAACAGATCGCTCAAGCGATGTATCTTTACATTTAGCGAGTGACTTAAAATATCGACCCTCGTATACGGTGACTCGTTTCTTGATTTTGGTAACAGCTTGTCTATGTGTCTTTCCGAGCACGTAGTACTGTCTCTAGCAGAGTAGACGCGTGCAAAACTTAAGAAATGTGTATAGAAAAGCTCTTACGAAGAGTAATAAAGGATGTTCCAAAACATCTGTGACTTTACCTTTGCAATTTGTAGAAGTACTAACTTGTCGCTCAGGGCTTGAGAGCTTTATTTAAGTTATTAAACTGGCAGCTTTTCTGTCTTTGTTCCTTGAACAGTTGACTCGTTTCGTTGGGGAAGTTACCTAAGTAGTTGATGTTGAGCATATACCTAATTATTATTATGAAGATGCTAAAAATGCTGAAGTAAAAATGCTAAACATGCTAAAAAAGAAGATAATAAATAAAGGAGCGAACCTAATGGCTGGGCGTTGGACTTGCGATCATGAGTTTGCAAGTTTGAATCCCAACCATTAGGTACACAAACAACACAAGCTCGTAAAACAAGCAATTTAGCTTAGCACGAGGGGTTAACAAGGAGAATAGTAAATTTCTGTTAATAAAAAAAAAAATAGAAATAATCCAAACGTTGTACTTATTATACTTTATTTTATGTACTTGTTTATGTCCATTGCCTAATCTTTGGACATCAAAAAGATTATTAAAAACATACTTAGTAATTTTGATTTCATTCTACCTCATTTAAAATCAATAATTACTTTTCAACATGCTATTCATATATTTGTACTTAAACGAAATGATTGAAAAAACATAGGTAGCTATTTGTAACACCAGTGCGCACTATAAATCAATATCGAAATAAAAAGGCCATACAAGTAGCTACATTTCAAAACCGTGTATGTTCCAACCTTTAAGTTTTGTACTGCGCGTGGGCGGACGATGTACGCGGTACCATACTACTGCAGATAGAAGGACCACTTTATAATATAAAGGAATTTAAAAAAAATGTGCGTCTTTCAAGTTTGAAAGTAGCTTGTGATAATGTGTAGGTACCTATACATAGTGATTTACCAAAAAGATGTGTCAAATTTATGGAGGGTGAGAGAGAAGGAGTGTCATCTGTATACATGAGAAGTGTCAAAATTTAATAAATTAGGGTGACGCCACATTAGCCTCAGGGTAAATTTCAAAGGAAACTGATAAAAAGTCAATAGACGTACTATTCAGAGTTCACGAAATAAAATCAATCTAACTACACGGTTTATATCCTTGAAGGTTATAATTACTACATTGTTTAGAACTACACAAGCAGTTGACATTTTTAATAAATAACTACTTTAGTCGACAATAATATTATTTCTTTAAATCTGGCGTACTTTTTTCGTTTACAATTGCTACATTATACCATACTCTTTGCTTACACTAGCGCTATTCTGGAAGGTTTTGGAACAGTTATATGTATATGGCTTACAAATGGACACTTTTTTAAATTATCTGCAATAAGAGATAATACTGCTTACCTCTACGCTACATAGTTAAATTGATCACTATTGCAGATTATAAATAATTTAATCTATGTTGCAAGACGAATAATTTGTGCGAAAACAAAAAAAAATATTTGATCCTAGTTATTTTTTTGACTTTATCATTCAGAGGAAATATTTGTAATGTAAATTCAACTTCAGAATTATATCACTTAATAGAGAATGTCTCTGATAGATTTTATGCGAATATATTATAGTGAACCTTTTGGTCCTTTCCGGCCGAGTGATGTTTTTTTGTTAAGCCAATACTCGAAGGATTTCTGCTTCGTTAGCGAATATTACACGTCTTGCTAACTTATCATGTTCGACATCAAAATAGTAGTTCAATACTGGCCCTATTTTTACTTTTTAAGATGGTATAGGTTCTTTTCCAAAGAAATTATATTTCACAGGTCTGATGCCTAGATACAAAATTTATTTAAGATGATGAAAATAGATTATATTATAATTTGTCTGGTAAAAGAAAACAAATATACAATTTCGGAAAAAAGGACCGTATAAAAAATATTGTGAATTATTTAATATTTATTGTAATAATTAATTTGGGTCCTTCGTGCTCTGTTGTTGAATGGATGATACGCATAATATATTACTTATAATATTTTGTATATAATGCAAACCTTTTATTCGTACATCTTATCCTTTTAGTCGTAATAAACTCAAACTTTTACTTGATTTATTTAAGTCATTACCTAGCCAAAATCTCCCTGAAACCATCGAGCTAATAAAATGTTAAGCCGAGAATTTACTACCGTTTACTTAATAAAGTATTTAAAACAACTTCAAGTTAACGCTGTCAGTGCTTTTGACGTGAAATTTATTAAAGACTGTATTTATTAAACTACGTACAAAGTTTAATTACAGGAATAATTGAGCAATTAATAAAGATTTTCTATCTTAATATCACTAAAGTTCTTTTTTTTTTCATATTTAGTATGATAATTATCAGTCAACTTTATTTTAATATGTCTATTTAGTTAATATTATTTTAATATATGTAAGAAACACATATTAAAATGAATCACGCGTGAACGGCTAAACTAAATTCGGTATTTTCTGTTATTTTGTTTGTTATTGCCAGGAGAAGCAAAAGGACCAGACCTTTTTACCTCAGGATACATAACTGCTAGCACTCAACAAGAAGAGTCTAAAAACCAAAAAGTTTTTTATTTAAAGAATTGATTGAATTTTTATTTACAGATTATAATGGATTTGAAACAATTTATGACTCGATTCCTTACATCAAACGTTAATTATTTGAAACATAAATTCGTATCGATAGAATAATTGGATGCGAGTGGTAAAAGTGTTAATACCTTGTTTATTGCTTTTGCAATCTGTCAGCTGACCAATGGCACAATCATATTTTGTGCTTGTCTGTGAAAAAGGATGGTTGCATGTGTTTTGTTTTAATTACCACTAGTTGTTTCACCCACATTGTCAATTATTTTTAATATTCATTCTGTTATTTGGAACGGAGAAAAATCCAAAAAATTAAGCCCGTTCTCGAGTTATAAATATTGTAACAAACCCGATTTTGTTTTGTATATCTGTATAGATTAACCGTTTTAATTAATTTGTTCATCACTTACCATCAGGAGGAACTCATCGCATTAGACCGCTAAGAAAAAAAGTCACGGGGTATTACCCAATTTACGAAAGGTAAGGGAAAGGATAGGTCAAAATGATAATTCCGTTTACTTATTGCCTACGTAGTACAAATTACAAATTTGAAAGAAAATAATAAAAAAAAATCCGGCCTATAAACGTCACACTACTGGGTACCGGCCTGTTCCCATATATTTATTAGCATTGATCACCACGCTAGCTCATTCGTGGTTGGCGATTTCAGTTTTTTTTTTTTGAAATCCTGGTTTCCACACGATGTTTTCCTTTACCGCTTGTCACTGGTGTCTTAGAATGATAAAATATTAATTACAACAATTTTGCTGTAAAATAAAGGTACGAGTATTTCCCAATTAGGTAATACAACTGCGGCGTAATAAGCTTGACATTCTTCGAAATATGGGCTAGCAAGAACACATATCTCCAGGGAGTTTGAGAATTTCTGTTATATCACGATCCCAAAACATCAAAAGAAAAGTTATAGATTACATGTTCGGCAAAAGTTTTGCAGCGGACGAAATCGATCGGTTCTCAATAACAAGTTTCTAACATTAATTAAGAGGAAGCATGTGTTTGACGAATTGCCTCAATCATACCTTAATAGGATTCGTATGTTTCCGGAAGATCATATAATACAGGGTAGACTTTTATTCCGTGTGTAGTCATGATGAAAAATCATGATTTTTTTTATTTTTTATTTAAAGAAAAACGACGCCCGCACTAAGGAATTTAATCCTTGTGTCGCGGTGGTTTCACAGAAATTCAAATCACATGCACAAAGAATACCCAGACTTGGGACAAGTACCTGTGGATCACACAAATGCTTGTCCCATGCGGGGATCGAACCCGCAGCCTGCCAGATCGAACCTTTACCACTCGACTATCCGTGCAGTCAAAGTTACACATGTCATGATTAACCCCTATTTTATTTTAGTCAGTCAGCTTTACCGTAGCGGTAAAGAAAAGTGTTTGTGAAACTATTTATACCTATGCTTAAAAATTGAAATTTTTATGGTGTTCGATTTAAGTACAGAATTATAACAATTAATCAATATAAATTGCCAATTATTTAAGCCAAGATTCGACTTATTTATATGAGTAGAGAGAGTGAAAAGTGTCTGATACAACTTGTCATTAAATTACTTTGTCAAATCTTTCTTTACATTTCTGGCGATTTCTATTGATTTTGTTTATTAAAATTTATTTGTGTATAAGCGCAAATGTAGATATGTTTATATTTGGTTGAGCGTGTTAATTGTTTTTTCAAGACCTGTTCAGTACAGTATACAATACTCTTTAGTATTTTCTTTTTAAAATTGTTTAAAAATAAAAATATCAAAACATTTCGCATTTCAGTCGGGTTTTCCATTGTGAATGGACCAGGCAATTAGTCTCAACTATTTGTAAGAGCTTGTTTATGTTTTGTAAAAGCTTTAGATTGTAAACTCTTCGAAAATATACAGTAAATAAAAGCAATTTCAATACGTATAAAGTAAATTGGAATATAAAATTCTTGATAGCAACGGTTTTGTTTCACTTAGTTTTATTAATTGAAAGAAAATATAGACGTTACCAAAAAGAATAAAAAACGGTAAATAGATACACAGAATAGAGAAATAATAATATATGTTTTAAACGCTCTTGCCTTTCATTCTTTGTAAACACGGACTGAAAAACAATTATTAATTTTTTATGAATCCCAACATTTAATAATAAAATTCGTTTTATTTTTAATATAAAAAAGGATAATTTTAACTTATTTTCATCATATCTTGTATAAAACCGACTTCATTGCCACGAAAATACGTAATACCTACGCTATTTGGTTTAAACATGCTTGGTCGAATTTTTAAATAGTTTTGATTTGAAATAACTACTTAATCGATTTTTATAAAATTTATACGGGACCACCTTTTAGACACTACCTACTCTACCTATACCCTACATGATACAAAAATATTTTTTACAAATGCTGTAGATATCGCGTAACAAAAATTTATATAAAAAACACTTTGAGATCCTTCTTATTATGAAGTCGGTTAAAAGATACTCTTATTAATTGCCACATATTAAATGAAGCACTCTGTATATATTTTTTCTGGTGAATCCAATCTCCTATTAATTATTTACGTAATTTAATAAATTGATGAATTAATTCGTATAAAAAGCGTATGAGTTATTACTTGACTGTTATTCTTCATTTGATATAATTTTTCATTCTAGTATTAAAATTTATAGCAAACTTTTATAACACTTTTGTAGATTATGTTAATTAATTGCTCCAATTAATTAAAGAAGCAAAAAATAGTTGATCAGTCTATACGAATATTAATATAACTAATAATTAATTGATTCGCTTGTAAAATTTTGTAGTTTTTTTAGATAATCTCATTTTTGTTACCTATTTTAAATATATATACATGTTTTTTTTGTTGTTTTTTTTCTGTGTAACTCTTCGGGAACTTAATCAAATATTCTGAAGTTATTATTGTGATTGATAAAAGATACATGAGTCAAACATCGAAAATCCTACTTTTGGAAGTCGGTTAATAAAAATTGAAATGTGTAGTTAATATTTTTTTTCATATTTATCTTTGAAATCAATATATCAAGTTTATAAGAGATCTTTAAGACCTTCAAAGATTATAAGTAAGTTTTTTTTCAGCCTCGTCTAGATATTAGATTAGTTACAAAAATAAATATTTTTATTTTATTTTTGTAACTAATTATTTTTTTGTAAATGAAGCTGAATTTTTATCCTACTAGCTTTTGCTTACGGCTTATTCTTGTGCACCCCTCGTGTTTAGCTTAATGCTTATATTACGAGCGGGTTCACGTCGCTAGTGTAATGAGTGGGATTCGAACCAGCAACTACAATACCGCAAGTCCGACGCCGTAGCTATTAGGCTACAACCGCTTTTTTGCACATTTTAGACTAAACTTCAAAGAATTCTTCATAGGCTTCAACGCATATCACATTGATTCAGACAGGTTTTTAAATCTATTCTTCCTCCCAGAATAAATCCAGTAGCTTAACGTCTCTCAACATTCTACGCAGCCAGGCATGCAGTGTAAACATAATTATTGGAAGTACTGTAAAGTGTAGTCAATGGGTATTGAAATAACACCACGCTTAAGCAAATAGTATTTGTGTATGCTAATGGGCTGGGAGCGGTGAGATACGTAGGGTTGTCAATTTAAAAATCCTTTTTTTTCCTTTAAATCACTTGTACATGTGTCAACTTTTAGGCATGGTTATATTAAATTAACTGCTTCCGTCAAACACATTATTTAACAAAGCTGTTACGGAAATATAAACATGTTTTTCATGTTTAATGAAGTTGGTTCCTTTGATTATACATGTTTAGATAGAGCATCTCCCTACAATAGGAACAATAGAATCGGCCATCTTTGATTTAAAAATGGATGCCATGCCATGCAATCAGCACCTCAAGAAACCATAATAAAAAGTTGGTTCAAGTACCTATGCATATACCCTGCCTGGTGGTCTACTGGTTAGTGACCCTGACTGCTAAGCCGGAGGGTTCGATTCCCACCCAGGACAAATCTTTGTATGTTGAGCACGATCATTTGTTCTGTGTCTGGGTGTAATTTATCTAATATGTATGTATTTAGAAATATATAAGTATGTTTATCAGTTGTCTGGTTACCATAGTACAGGCTCTGCCTAGTTTGTGATCAGACAGCCGTGTGTGAGATGTCCCAAGATATTATAACTATTATAAAATAAATTACCTTAAAATGTCTGTAGATAGGTTTTGTTTTCTGTTTGCATACCTAATTGATGCTAATGTTGAGTACATGCTTTTTGGTAAGTTCCAACTTATTAACAGGAAAATCTGTTGAAATATAAAATGGTTCGGTATTGACTATCAAGTTTGGGACAGGGCAGATATATGTAATATTTTGCAAATGGAAGCTTATGCGCCGTCCTATTCCCATCGTTTGTGCCATTGAGCGTGCTTCTGACGTAAAAGATTAGCATGACTCTGGTCTCTAATAATCTGTGTTCAACTGAATGACCTATTGTGTGATGTGCAACCATGGGATGCGATCACAGACCGTTTCATCAAGAGGCTAAGTGCGGAAAATCCTGTAAAATAATATAGGAACTTGCTTGTCCAGGTGTTAGCAACTATAAATATAATTTTAACACACGTGACAACCCTACGACACTTGACAGTGTGAAGCCACTGATCAGCGGTTAGCTATCTTCATAGGGTATGTACAGTTACACTAATAAACATCTGACATTGTGACACTTCGTTAAGTGTTAGAAATGAGATGAGCTCTTAAAATAACGAAATGAATATTCTACAATAATATTTTTTTATTTAAGTTCACATTTAAATTTAAGTATTGATGATGTATGAATATAAATTTTCCATGTACATACTGGCTGTTGTCTGCAGCTCCGCCCGCGATCCCTATTATTATGTTACTCAGGGATCTAATTTTTTGGTTAGCATTCTAATGGTGAAATAATTTATGTAATCTGTCCGTCGTTGTTACAAACATTCAAAACAATATGTTAAATTAAATTTAACTACGAATTGTTACTAAATTAATAACTTATCTATCCATTATATAAATCCGGCTTTAGTGGTTTATAATTTGCAAACATAATCAATTAGGTTGCAGGGTTTTGAAACCGAATACATAATTTCGTAATGAGTTAATTTGAATACGTTAATTTAATGTTGCTTTCTTCCATAACAATGTTTTTATTAGGACTTGCAATCATGTGGTTGAGGGTCCGAATCCCACCCATTACACTACCGACGTGAACCCACTCGTAACACAAGCATCTTAGCTTAGCACGAGGGGTTAACGAGATTACTAGTAATGTGCGACCCACATTGCTAATAACCTATAAAAAAAATGTACAATCCCTCGAAATAATGGGAATTGTGTGTAGCATAATAAAATATATCTTTGTTACTTTTGACAACCCTGTACACCAACAACAGCCTATCTCAGTAGGGTCGGTACAGTTATTTAAAATAATTCAAACGCGTGCCACTTAAGGTCCAAAAGAATTAGCATTTTATTTCTTACAAATGAGGTTAAATATTTGAAATGTTTTCGTAAAAAAAGTAGGTTTGACAGGAAGTAAGGCCATTTCATTTTAAATTGGAACGTTTATTACTGGCCAGTTTATATATTGTTTGATACATAACGGTTAAAGGAGGACGGGCAAAAGTGTATAGGGACTTGCCTAGGAAGCAATAACAACATTACAGAATAATTTATGACATTCGAAAGACTTTTTTACGTTTTTTAATAATTGATAAGGCGGGAATTACCAAATCAAAAAAGTTTTGGCACAATAAAGCCAAACATAATTCACTAAAATCGTAAGTATTTTTGTAGCACTTTTCATATTGTTTCATAAATACATATGATGATATCAAAATAGGTTTTTTTTTTATTTTCTTGATAAAAACCTTGTCCTAACTATAATGAACACAATAAAAAATAATCATCCAATTTGGTGCAGTCGAAATTGACGCGCTTAGCAACACATTTGGCGATTCATTTATATCTAAATTCAACTCGACTAGATCCGACCTAATTAATTTTGGTTTAGAATTCCGGCCACTTATATTACCATTCCATATTGAACATTATGAAACATTATAACCACTGAACATAGGATTTCGTTTGTAACATGATTTATACTGTAAATATTCTGCAAGTTTGGTTACTGCATAATTATTTGAAATGTTTAATATGTTTAAATTAAATTAATATTTAACAAAACATTTTCAAATAAATCGTCAAATGTTTAACCTTTCCCAATTATCTTGGGGTCAGTTTTACATTACTAGTTGAATTTAAATACCAGTATTTGATTACTTAACTGCCCTCAAGAAGCTAGTAGTTAGGTGTTACAGAACCCTTTGGAAAGACTGGTTGTCACCTTTTCAAAATTTAACCAACAAATTATTATTATGTAGATATATTTATCGATTTTTAAGGATAGTTTAATTAATTCTGCTGTGCTTCGACTTATTATTTATGTATGTTTATGTTAAAAAAATCTGTTTAATGGACTTGAACTGTTTTATTGTTTTATATTGTAATTCTATATTTTTTAATAAATAATCTAAAAAAGAAGAAGAAATCATAATCTACCGCAATAAAAAAGATTTCGATTTTTAAAAGTCATCGCAAACTTTTTTTCCCGTGTGTATGTTGTAGGACATATTAATCACCGAATGCAATAAATATCTCTTCGTGTTATAAAGATATTAATACACTCCTATATTACTGGCGATATGAAATGAAGTCGGATGCCAATTGTGAGTTCAATCGATGTAACAACAGCTCATAAATGTTTATGAGTGGCACAGATGACAAACTCTTTTGATTCATGCCTCCATTGTGGTGTGCACGTTTAATTGCAAAATAAAGTCGACCTGTTCCTTGGTACTGTGAAGAAAGATGGACAGAAGATCCACACGAATAGTTATTTTATTTTGTGCGTATATTCAACGAGGTAATCAGGTGCATAAAACTGAACAACTTTTCCCAAGAAACAAAGGTCGAAATCTTAAAATTGAAAATGAAATTTTCATACAAAGTGAAGTGACAGGTCACGTGACTTATGTTTATATGGAAATTGATACCTCGTTGAATATATGCACTCCATAAAAAATAATCCTTTAAAGGTTTTAATTCCCTCTTAAAGAGATCGAGTTAATTCTACAAACTTTAATTTATTATTTTTGTCTTTAAACAAAGCAAATACACTAATGCATTTACGATAGTATTTCTATCGTAAATGCATTAGTGAATTATTTGCTTTGTTTAAATAGTAATAGAGCAATACCAACAGATTTTGTCTCAGAGTTATAATCTGGCTTTTGAAATTTGCCGAATCTCTCTTACCGAAATGTAGCTAAAATTACACGATTGTTGTTATTAAGTCAGAATGCACTTATAAAAAATGTCTCATAACTTTTTTATTTATTTTGTTTATATTAATTCGTTAAGCAAACACTTTGTACCCCTTTTTACGAAATTGCGCGGGCGAATTAGTATGAAATTTCGCACACTTATCTATACTTATATTATAAAGCTGAAGAGTTTCTTTGTTCGAACGCGCTAATCTCAGGAACTACTGGGCCCATTTGAAAAAATATTGCACAGTTATAGCACTTATCATTTGCCGGTAACCGACGCCCACGCGGGCAGAGTCGCGAGCAAAAGCTAGTAGTTTATAGAGAAGGAGTGCAGAATGCTTATAATTTTTTTTATTATAATTTTATTATTAGATGTTATTTTAACGTGAAATTTGAACGAATTATATTCGATTTACGGCCACTAATGTGCCTCTAATAACTTTAAATAGATTAGCCACTATTTTGTTTCTGAATCTCATAATTATATTCATCATAGGCATAGGTTTTCTGTTCCCTCTGTGATGCAGCAATCATAGAACCAGTATCTGATGGGTGGTGTAGATCAAAGTCGGTATATAATGCTAAGAAAATAAATGCGACTGAATATAATAGGATGCCTCTATTTATAGAACTTATTACAACCCTAGTTCTTATAAAAATATAAATGAAAACTGATCTAGTGTGTTATTGGGAATTATCTATAGGAACTTTTGATGATCTGTGAAATTTATGGTTAAAAATTATGTTTATAAAATATTTGAAATTCAAAATTTTTGTTTAAAACTTATTTGCTGCAGAATTGATAATCTCATATTTTACTAAAACCGCATTTCATAGGCGTAGTAGTATAGTAAGTAGTACAGTAGGTCAAAGGTAAATAACAAATTGAAGAGACACGCAGTATTCTTCTGTCGTTTTTTTCAGGCTATGTTAGAGACAGCTTCCAGATTTACCGGATTCAGCTGAATCCAGTGTTTTACATAGAAGGACTGCTAATTTGACCTTCAAAACCCATACTGGGTTTAATACAGGCCCTTCAAGATATGATTTTTTATTGCGATATCGACATAATATGCCAGAACTGAATTTTGCCAGTTGATAATGTTACTGACGATTATACAAATAAATGAAAAAAGAACAATTGTAGAGTAGCAGGTACATTTTATCATTTTGACAGTTCTAGTTATATTCCTGTAAATATTCGATTTATTTTGATTTAAAAACCAAACAACTATGACTAGAAGTATAATGAAATTTATATACGACCACTTCAGATTCTAAGGTATACACAATCGGCAACAAAATGTTTTATTTTATTTTTGATTCAATAAAAATGTTAGTGTACAATAAAGTATATTCTATCTTTCTATCTACCTTCATCTGAAGGCTAACTAAAGCCCAGTTTTTTTTTATCACGAGTTAACTCAACCTGGTCATAAAACTGGGCCTTTTGCCAAATGTAGAGCTTAAAAATAGACCTTTAATACCTTAAGATATATGGACTATTCTAGTATGACTTAAAGACTCGTCGACAAGTGCGAATAGGATTTTAATCTCGTATTAATTATACAATTGACAGCTTCAGCAACATTTATTAGTGTCTGTATTAATGTCTTTTTGTATGCAAATGTGTTTGCATGCAATAAATCGTTTCATCAGACCTGTACTTGGAATTCGGAGTTCGATGCGTTTAATTTGTCTTCGTGTATGAATTATAGGTTTCTAACTTGATATTTCTATTTTAGGAATGCAGTGCTTTTATGCTAAATTAAGGCGTTGTTTATTTGCGTTCCTAAAATACCTCAGAATTTATTTCGCTGTTTCTTAAAATAATAAAAAAAAAAAAATAGTAAAAACTTCTACCAAATATGGTTTTTATAAATGAATCTATATTATATTTTAAGAATATATTTTAGTCTCTAGTTTTATGGTACACGACAAGTGTAAAATATTATCTTGATAAATGTCGTCTTCAGCACGCATGCGAAAACTAAATAAAACTATTTTTAAACGGATTCTATCGCGGTTTATACAATAATATGACATGAGTTTAATTTAAAAACAATATTTACTTATAACTCAAAATTATTATTTATTTATTTTATTTTGAGCCTGAACTGTCCCACTTCAGCGCAAAGCCTCCCTTTCTTCCTTCCATAGGGCCAATTGAGGCCACTCCTTGTTAAAAGCGTCCAGTTCGTCCGTCCATCTCCGCCTGGGTCTTCCACGTGACCTTCGTCTGTTGGGGAATCAAACTGTTGTGGCTTTCGCCCACATTTCCACTGGCATTCGGCACACATGTCTGGCCCAGTCCCAACATAAATACAAAAAACTATGAAAAGAGCTCCTCATGAATATTTTTGTGATATCTAAAAATAAATACTTGCCTATATTAGTTTGTTTGTTTGTGTTTGTTTTGTTAAGCGCACACTGGTCCAATTCGAAAAAAAAACAACAGTGTTAGATCCCATATATCGAGGTAGGCTATAAACTTTTTGCCGCGATAACCGAAGATCACGCGAGTGGAGCCGCGAGGCAAGGCTAGTAATACAAATCAATTTGGTTTATTTCAGACCCCATTAATTAGTAATTTGATCATCCAATATCAATATTTGCACTACATAACCTAGATACGTCAATCATGATTGAGCCTTTAGTGTAACGGAAAAAATAAGGAATAGTTAGTCAACTTAAGTTTTGAACCTTCGAACCACATTCACTTTCTCATGTTTTATCATCTGGCTAGTGTTTTCCCAAGCTATGTTGGGGTCGGCTTCCATTCTTGCCGGAAGCTTAGGTTAGCTGAATACCGTATTTTACATGGAGCCACTACCTATCCTACCTCCACAACCCATTTACTGGGTAATACCACAGTAATACTATGGTAGGTATATGTATACCACACTAAGACTGGTTGTCAGAATTGTAATGACTTAAGGACTGTCAAAGATCACCGTATGACAGTACGTTTATTATTCGTATTATAATATTACTTAGTATGGAATGGATAAAGTTTTATAATTATCAAGTTTTTAAAGACAATTTTGATATGAAGAAGAATAAGTCCTCGAAAATTATTGTTAAAGAATTAAATAAATCAAAGGAAATACATGCATCAAAACTCTGTCTATAGATCTATCGGAACTTGGGTTCTCAAAGCTACAAGTAATAAACCAGTCCCAATAATAGTCGTATACAAATTGCTGTCAATGTTGACAATTTATAGCTGCAATTCGTATTCAATATTCTTATGAGAAACAAGTAAATTAAACATGACGATTGCAGTAAAGTCTAAAGCAGAGTGTCCACTAGCTATAAAATTTGCGCAAGTTGAATCGCGCAAGCGACTTGCAAAGTGTAAATGCACGCGCAAGTGAACTTCAAGTTTCATTGATTTGCCAAAATTGCGGTAAGTCCCAAGTGTAAACAGTTTTCGCATTTTTGTTTGACATACGAGTATCTTGCCCTAGTAAACTTCGTTTCGTCGAAACGGTTCTGCAAGATCTTGAAGTTAACTTGTACACATTTCTGCAAGCAAGACGTATAAGAAAGAAAATTAGTCAAATCATTACCTCTATGGTCATGATGTCTTTGCCACTTTTAGGTTTAAAATTGTGACGAATAGACGTATGAATATCTCGTAGTAAAGTTGTGTTCAAGTATGCGGGGGTTCCATTGGTAACCATAACATTTTAAGCGGCGGGAGACTAATGGCTTAATGGCTAGAGTGTCGGACTTGCGATCATGTGGTTGCCGGTTCAGATCCCGTACAGTGCACTACCGACGTGAATCCATTCATAACACAAGCATTCCGCTTAGCACGAGGGGTTAACAAGAATACTAGTAATAGGCGACCCACATAGTTAGGTTAAAAAAAATGAGAATTATGTTCATTAATAATGTTTTCAATCTTAAGGGGTTTCTCATGGATCCAGACGTAAATTGTTCTGTCAGAGTCTTTACATAGGGTCAACATAGATAGTAAAACGAATATTTATCTTACAAAATAGCTTCAACAAAAGATTTATTGTTATCTGTCACTTTGAAACGTTACTTTAAAGCTGTATACTGTTTAATGACAGTAAACTACATGAATACTGATATAATGATACTTAAAAAGTAATTATTGATTTTTTTATAAGGTACTAGCTGCCCGGACAGATTTCGTTATGTCAAAAGTAAATTAATTAAGGTAATTCCCGATTTTAGGAACAGTTTTTTATTTATTTATTATTTATGTTTTACACCTTTTAAACCTTCCCTGGACTTCCACAAACATTTCAAGATCAAAATCAGCTAAATCGGTTCAGCCGTTCTTGAGTTTTAGCGAGACTAATGAACAGCAATTGATTTTTATATATATACGGTAGATTAAAAACTTACTTATTAACTAGTAGTGACAGCGGTACCTTTACTGTGACTGTGTTAAATAAACTTAGATCTAACTAAATGATTAGGTATAATTTCTTTATCATATTTTTTTTAGAAATATGACACCCTATATTGTCCTCTTTTTATTATTTTAATTTATTATCAATCTGTACGTGTGTAGTTGTGAAAGATGTTGACAATCTTTTTTTTAATGAGGTCTACCGTAGTTAGCCTGACCGGAGGCTTCGACTGCTACACGAGATTTTGATGTTGACTGTCTAAGATGTTCGAAACTTTGTAGCTATTATTAACGTACCTATGGTATAGTCAGAAACGTAGATTGATAAACACAGTTTTACAAAACACCTAAATATAATAATATTTCATTAATTTACTCGCGTTTAGACTTCGTGATAACGCTATCTTGCTTCTTAGTCGCGACATCAATTTATGGAGTTTTGGAAATCTGATTATGTTCATCAACTATAGTTACTTACTGTACCATACTATACATTACAAAATATAACAATACGGAACAATATGCATTACTTATAAAGTCCGTCTTTTCCAGGGTCTCGCGATGTCAAGCGGCAGTTGTTCCGGGCCGGGAGTGTGCGGGGGCGCGCGGCGTCGCCCGCCCCCTCCCCCGGAGCCAGCTCTATCCTTGGCTGCGGACCTGAGCGAACTAAGCCTCGACCAGGGCTACCACACGCTCGCGGATTGTGGCCCACCGAGAAGAAGAAGGGATAATACCTTGAATGATGCGCTCTGGTTGAAAATATTATCTTATTTGGAGGTAACTTACTTGTATTTCCTTGATTAGGCTTAGAGAAAATTTGCCAGAGACTGTTGTTGTTTACAAAAGCGTTCCTGGTCCAATAGGGAACGTTGAAGGACTCCAATTTGTTGGTAGGAATGCAGCACGCCCTGACATCTTTCCTGGGATGGAGGAAGTACATAATTATTTCCACCTGGTGTATAAAAGGGGCGTAGCAGATTGAAATTTACTGTTTTAGCACTTTAAAACGGTCTTATGTAAAATTTTCTGATAAGTATAAGAATGTTAAGACTAGAATTAAGATTGCAATATTTAAATCCGAAGTAGCTTCTGTTACACACGACCTTTTTCTATGCCAAAGCTAACATATTATTGTAATCCTATAAATGTCCGTATAATTTGCTAAGAGGAAAATGCATTCATCTAAGTTTGGACCAGGTTCTGAGCCAGAAGCTTTGACTTTAACAAACATAAATTTAGCATAGCCGTTTACAACGCTTTCGTCCAAAATGCACCCGAAATTTATCCTCTTATGTGCAATTACTTCACAATGTGTATTTCGAACTAGCTAGCGGAAAATAGATTTCTAAAAAACAGATAGATTCACAAAATTTACTGTTAAAACAGAATTTGGAATGTATAAATTATAAAATTAACAATTGGATTTAAATATTTATTATCTGCTTTTTTAGAACAAAATATCGATTCGATATTAAATTTTTTCATTTCAACATGTTAATTATTATACTTAACTTGTTCATAACATGTATTTGAATCCAATTCCATTTTAACATTTTCGGCTAAAACAGCATTTATTTGATATATATTTGATTGGGTAATAGGATATGAAAACCCTTAAAATTTCTACCAATAATTCAAATACCTTTAACTTCCAGGTGTCAGACTTATGTCGCATGTCCCGAGTATGTCGAAGGTGGGCCCGACTGACGACCAGACTGATTACAAGGCCAGAGGTCTGGAGGAGGGTGAGAGCGGCTGGACCTTTGGAGATAGCTGCCCGCTGTGCTGGCGCAAGAGCTGGACCTTGTGTTAACTCGGTTAGGGAGTGGCGGTCTAAGAACTGTGCGGTAAGTAGTCTCTCTTTGCACCCTTTTGATTATTGTTCATTTTCCAATAAAATATTATAATACCGGCCTATTAATGACCCACTGCTAGGTACAAGCTTCTTCTACTATAAAAAAGTACGAGTATTGGTGAATTTCATTAATATCAATAGCATTACGTTAAAAAGTAAACTAACCGTGTAAAATTGTTGAGCAAAAAACATTCTAAGAATTATAAGATCAAGGAATCTTCAGTGTTTTAATGTTGTCAAAGATATTTCTGACTAAATATTATTTGCGTCTTGGAAGTACTCCCTGAAAAGAGACACTTTATCATTTACTTATTAAAGGAGTCTATGCTCATGCAACACCATTCAATGAAACATTTCTCGTGACGGGAGCTGCTTAGTCATTTATTTCATTAAAATGTCTTTAACTTTTTCTTTATGTAGTCAGCACTTTATGAAGACTGCTTCCCGCAACTTTGTCGCAAAGAAAGCAATTAGTTTTCTTTCGTGAAAATAAATAGTATTAGAGTCTTAGAACAAACAATAATAGACTGTTACTTTCGTGTATTTTCTCAAACGGGAACAATCTACTAAAACCCCAAGACTAGGAGCAGAATATATTGGAAGGTCAGATAAATATTTGTCGTTTGATCTTATAACAGTGCTGCGAAATGTTTAGCCGGTAGCTGTTTGTTACGTTTTTTTCAACCGATTTTATAAATGTGTGATTTAAAATTTTACTTTTAATTTATCAATAAATTTAGGCCTCTGCAGTCCACTGATGGACATAGGGTTGTCCCAATTTTCGGCATAAAAATAGAACCTATGTTATTCCTAGCTTAATCTCATCCTCCAGGTTACAGTGGCGAGCGCGCAGCTGCTGGTGGCTACCTTCAGAAACTTGACTCACCTAGCTGTGACGGGCTCCAGCAGTATGGACGCCAGAGCCATGGCGCCCCTCATCACAGACCTCACGGATTTGAGGCATATTGACCTCACAGGTACAGAGACCTATGATCTAATCCCAAAAATAAATGGGTCCAAAAACTTAAGAAGTACGAAGAAGTTATCACATCTGTTAGTTCTCGCATTTTGAAAGACCACCATGAGCAGCAGTTTTGTGATTTTTTCTCAATGCGTGCTTAGCTATTCAAATACCACCTTTGCTGACTACCGGCTTTCTTGATTTATTAAGAAGATGAAGACAGGGTGCATAAAATATGACCATTTTTTAAACAATCTTTCTTCTGATTTCATATTTAAAAGACTCCATACAACTATTTAAGGTCACATGTAGCCTTCGAATATATTAAGGTTCTGTGAACTGCCAAACTTCAACAATATCTTCAAAAACTTGTGTTGTTGTTATGTTTATTGAAGGACCTACGCTATATTGTTCAGGAAAGAACAAAGAAAATGAACCTTAATGTCTTCACATAACGGCCATTTTACAATCATAGTGTCACCCCCTAAGTGCGGTCCAATAGTATTTTAATACGATATAGGTATAGTGGTTTAATAAGAAATTCCTAGAAAGACTAGCTGTGCTCTGCTATGTGCTCAGTACCTAGCTATAACTTCATATTATGATACTTAAACATTTTTTTTTCGTCATCTGGTAGAGTTGTCTATAAGGTCAGCTTACTGTCATTTAAGTTAAATTTTGGGTAAATAACATGGAGGATACATAGCCGTGTTTTGACCATGAGTAAAATAAGCTAAGATGTATAATTCACACTACTCAAAATGGTGTCGGTTCGATGTCCACGTCAAGCTTATGCTTTAAATATATCAAGTAATATTAGTTAGTCTGTTTGTCGTGTATGACCGAAATAATGTTTAACTACATAATAATAAAAAAATCTCGGGATAACTCCCACGGCCATCTGATCCCAAACTAGGCAGAGATGTGTTATGGCAACTAGACAACTGGTAACCATACATTCATATTTCTGTTATTCTATTAAATACATTCTCATGAAGGATAAATTACATACATACACAGAACAAATTATGATGCTCATCACACAAGAATTAAGGCTAAACAAATGTATTTTTTCAGGTTGTCCAAACGTGGACTGGCCAGACTGGGCGTGGCTGGAGACGCGGCTGGCGACGAGACGACCACCCGTGGAGTATATAGACCTGACAGACTGTGGGTCAGTCACGGACGCGGGACTCTGCGCGCTGCTCCACACCTGCCCCTCCCTTCAGTACTTGTACCTTAGAAGATGTACTCTAGTCACAGGTATACTATTATTCCTAGCTCCGAATAAGTCAAACACGCAATTTATTTTAGAATTATCTTTCTCAATTATTGTTCATGATTAGAAAAGGACAGACGAAAATTAGAACTGTCAAATTTAGTTCCAAATAAAATTTTCATAATTTTCCAACAGTAAAAAATTTGGCTGTAAACACTGTTCAAGACTAGTTTGACTAGTGTGATCCACAAATGCTTGTTCCAAGTCTGGGTGTTCTTTGTGCATGTGATTTAAATGTTTGTGAAACCCCCGCGACACAAGGATTAAATTCCTTAGTGCGGGAGTCGTTTAAAAAAAAAATTCGTCGATACGCAGTAATAGCCCATACAACGTTTACCACAGAGTAAACAAACAGAATATAATTGATATTTACCTGTACAAATTAAATTCTGCGCACGTATTAATTATAAATTTTCGTTCCCTCTGGCATTGCTCCAATGTTTAAAAAAACTCTCAAATGATAACGGAAAAAATAAGTTTGATACAAAAATGTTTCAAATACATTTTATGAAATAAATAAAGCATGAAAATTTAATTTTGTTCCTTCTAAAACCTGACAAATTACGAATAGATTCAATTTACTCAAAATCCACTTTCGTACTCACAAACTTTCGCCTATATAATGTGCTAGCTGTTTCCCGCAGCTCCGCCCGCGGTCTCAATTTTTTTTTACATTATTGAGATTTAAACTATCTTATCTCTCAAGTTGGATCGAACTGCACATGGTGTGTGAATTTTATTATAATCGGTTAAGTGGTTTAGGAGTCCATTGAGGACAAACATTGTGACACGAGATTTATATATATTAAGATAGAGGGATAGTGTGATTGCTATGCCATTATCAACAGGAACTATTTAGCTACACAATTTGCAAGGTAATTGAACGACAAAGTAACAGGCGGATCTTGTAGATAATTTTACTTAATTATAAAATATTAATGGGTGTGACTGTCGTGTCATGAAACCGAGGGCTTGGCAACGTTCGAGGTCAAATTGTTTGGTTATTTTATCAGTAATCTGCTCGGATATGGATAAGGATTTAGTAGTAGATCAAGTGGGATTCTTACAGACGATATTTTTCGTAGACAGTCGTCAACATGATCACATAAAAGTGTACGCTTTTTTCATTTCATTTTCATTTTTCCAAAGGTCTTAGAACGAGGTTGCCCACAAGGTGGCAATGCTATTGGTATTCAGTATCATAATTCCAACGTCAATCGGTAGGAATTTAATTCAAGAGTGAGGCTCAGTTCATTTTACACCTTGAAATTGATCTACAAGACTTTAGAAACCGTTCATCAATGTATCCTCAATACCAAACACCGTTAGCTTACGATAAATTATATGGTCAACATCTGACAGTAATCACATTATTATTCAGTTAAACATCACTGTGAACACTATAATCCTAACCAGTAACGTCTTTATTAGTTGGTAGGATTAGAACTAGTTTAACTAGTCCAACTAGTCAGTTTAGTTTTTCGAAAGCAAGTAATTGCTTGTATTAGATTTTCACACAAGATTTTCTTGTTAGATATATGTGGTATTAAGTTGTTGTACAGTTGTGAGCAAAAAAGTGTATGCAATAAATAGGTTATGTTTTATTTAATTTGACAAATTGAATAAAAAACTAAATAATTGAATTTTAAATTGAGAATTTTATTTTAATTTTAATTTTTGCACAACTGGCGTCTTAAGTTTTAAATTCGATATTCGAATTAAATATGATAATTTTCAAGATACAAGATACTTTATTTGTTACAAACATGAGTATACACACAGAATAGGTATGCAAGATGTTATAATATTACATAATAAGTAACAGTCATGTTTTGCCTCATCAGCGTACAAATTATTATAAAGTTAATTATTACACCAGTTGAGTTGGCTTAAACATAATAGTGTTTTAATTATTATTTTCAAAACATTGTACCTACCTGTTAATTTGACCTGTAGAGAACGCTATATTCGATACAATTACTGGAACAAGTCCAAACTAAACTCAGACGATTTCTAATTGCTTGTTATTTTGTCTGCTTTACAAATACACTGTTTGTTAGGATGACGTTCATCCGGTGCTTTTCCATTGAAAGATCCAATCAAAAACTGCGAAGAAAGGTTTTAATTAAAGCTTCAGGCGATAGTAATATTTTTGTAGTTGACTGTACATTAATTATAAGTACAACTTACAGTTATCTCCGTATAAGGGAAACCTATTTTCTTGACTCGTTCTGAAGGTTAATTCAAAGTCAGTTATCGTAGGATAAGTACCTTATCGCGGTGGTTTGCAACGCGTTCCCGCATGGTCCCCAGGAGAAGGGAAAGGAGAAGCACTCCGGTGGTTTTAGCCGGTAAGAGTCCGGCATACCCCTCCGCCTTCCCCAGGGCGGAGGAAGTCCATGAGGATTTCCCCGGGTAAAAAAAAAAAAAAAAGGATAAGTACCTTGATAAGTATCCTGTATAGAGGCACACTTTTTAAAACCTCTTGGTTGACCAACATGGAGGTAGTTGATTTTTACTTAAAGTATGGTGGGTGGTTACATGGTCATGTAGTAATACTAAACTACACTAATATTATAAAAAAAGCGGTGGTAACCTAATGGCTAGGGTGTCGGACTTGCGATCATGTGGTTGCGGGTTCGAATCCCACCTATTACACTACCGAAGTGAACCCACTCGTAACACAAGCATCTTAGCTTAGCACTAGGGGTTAACAAGAATACTAGTAACGTGCGACCCATATTGCTATTAATGGCATTTTTTTAAAGAAGAATGAATTTTATTTTAGTATACTTGTAAAATATAAATAGGCCCGCAGTTACGTGGATGTATATATATATATATATATAATGTTTTCTATTATATTTGTGATTTTGTACTATTTGCTAATTTGTAATACTTATTTTACCTAAATTAATGTTATTGATATCTATCTCATTTGTATGTCTAATCATAGACAAAACATAGCGCTCTGCTCCTATATTGTAACATCTATATTTATTGAACACCTATGTTTTACAAATAATAAATGATTTGATTTGATTTGATATAATTAGTGCACCGCGTGTATACCGCTGTAGTGGAGCAAGGATTTTATCCCTGGCTATGTTTCTAAGTAGAAATAAGGACTGCGGGCGACTCATGACATGATATCCAAGAAAAAATATCGTATATAGAAAAAAAAACATTATTTATCGTTATAAAACAAATGGAAGACGTTAAATTACTCCTTGAATTATTTCATATTTTTATGTAAAGTGTTGATAGGGTATACAAAACGTTTGTTTAACACGGTTTTGTGGTAAGATCTAGAAAAAAAGGTGTTTGAGCATTAGATTTATTTACGTGAAAATCCAACCAAAAAATCGTTTAGTCAAATAACTTCACAAACGAACGGAAATATGGATTTATTTTACAATAAATGTAACTTTCATAAGTTTGAGGATAAAGTGTATTAAATTATTATACTTCAGCAATTTCTCGGAATATTACATGTAGCTCAAGGCAGTATATTCTATGTTTTGATTTGAGACAGGGGTTTGAGGGGGATTTGAGTTTTATTATAAAATTGTTGCGATATAACAATAAAATAAACGCTAGATAGTAACCGTAATGGCCAAGCTAGACAAGTTGTAATTTAAAAATAAAGTTTTATTAAAAATGCCAATTTTATTTTTTATGTTATTTCGTATATTAAATAATGATAAATAATACAATATTCTTGTTAAGTACGTTTTGATACCTTTATAAATGTTTCGTTCGTCTATCAAACAAAAATATTAAGTCTCTTTCACTCAAAAGGTTGTAAGCTCCTGTCTGTCAGCTAATACCTACATCAAATAATAATTTCGAGGTTATCTTGGTAAATGTTACAATGGCTTCAAATCGATACACGTGGAAGAACAACTACTTGATCAACTAATTAAAATACAGTTATAAATCTAGAAAATGCCTTTAGTTTATTTAATTTGTATACAGATTAATATTTCCAACAAAAAAAAAATACATATAGACTAATATATACAGGATTAATTTAAAATGAGTGCGTATATTTAACGAGGTAAACAGTTACAGGTTATAGTTACAGGTCACGTGACATAAATTCATTTTCCATTTTAGGATTTTGACCAATGTTCCTTGGAAAGTTGTTCAGTTTTATACATCTAATTGACTCGTTGAATATACATACTCCTTTTAAATTAATCCTATATATATTTATTATATAAATAAACGAAATCAGTTAGCTTACCTATAATGCCACAAGCAGTTGCATCAATACGCAGATACGAAAAATAAACAATACCCTTCCTTTGAGTTGGGTTTTAAATAATTAATATTTTCTGTGCTACAACCCTGGAGCGAGTCTGTGTTAGACAAAGGTTAAATTCAGACAGTTAAGTAACTTTATTTCAGTTACACTCCTGCTGTCTTATAAGAGCGCTCATAAGTACGTTACTGTGTATTTAATCTTCTATAATATAAAAATGAATCGCCAAATGTGTTGCCAAGTGCATAACTTTCGAACGACTGCAACAAATTGGATGGTTTATTTTTTATTGTGTTCGTTAAAGTCAGGACAAGGTTTTTATAAAAGTAAACAATGGGAAAGAAAGTTTTTTTGTTTTTCATTTCATAGTTTGATAATTGGAATAGGAACGGGCACTCCTTATGCGGGTGAAAGCGCGGGTCACCGCTAGTATTTTAATAAATTAATGTTGATGTTATTATGTACCTAATTGATGTATTTAAAACGTCTGCTGAAATTCTATTAACGTTTGTGTTTTCCATCTTAGTTATAGAATTATGATGACGTTTGGCCCACTAATTGCATATTATCCAAATCAATTAAAATCAAAACACTTTATTTTTATTAGTCTACAAAGTACTTAGCACTTTTTAAAGGTCAATGATATAATATACAGCACCCTGATTTGCCCACCCTTCACCACCACGCAGCACTCTGTCCTTTCGTTAACAAATTAGTACAATAAAAAAAGATGATAATCTAGGAACCATACCAAATAAAGAATACATAAAATATATATTACAAGCTTCTGCCCGCGAAATCGTCTGAGTGGACTTCAGAATTTGGTCCAATAATAAATGAAAAATGGAATAAAATTTTCACCCGTGTTATCACTTGCGCTGTAATAGAGAAAAATACCAATTTTTAAAGCTGTCTGCCCGCGGCTTAGCTCGTAAACAATTTTTAATTTTATCTCGGGATCTACTTAAGGAATCGGGATAAAAGAGCCTATGTTCTTTTCCATGTCAAAGGCTACATGCATGCCAAATTTCATTCAAATCCGCTACGCCGTTATCGCATGATTGAGTAACAAACATTCAAACATCCACACTCACACATCTGCTTAATAACACAAATAAAAGAACCCACGCTAGGATGGGTTTTAGAAGCAAATTGTTGGTTTTAGTGCTACAAAGCAAGTCTTTGTTTTCAGCCCCGTTTTTTTCATTTTGTTTTTTAATTCAATTAGAGGAATGGATGACACTTTTTAATGCTTCGATATGTGCCGGTATTTTTTTATTATTATGTTGTGCTAAATGCTAAAAAATACGACGACAAAAAACAATCAAAAGATATTTACTCGTATTCCAAATCGATGACCGATTTGACGCATTTTTGACGCATCTTTTTCGAATATTTTAGAAGTCTTTGTTATTTTTTCTTCTTATTTGTTATGCATTACATGTGACGCGAATAAATGCGTCATGCTTTTCTATCTATTTTAGATAAAAACAAAACCGAAAATAATGTGTATAAAAGCAGCCAGCTTACATTTATGTTTTCGCTGTATTGTTACGTACCTATGACAAATACAAATGTTTTTTAGCTGACGAGTTAGGTCAAATAACAGTTCTTAGTACGATTTTAAACACGGTTACCGCGTTCTGATTTCTGGTTGGTTAAAAGCTTTGAGTCGGCCAATCGGAGCGCCAAACATTACGAACGTGTTGAACGATCAAACGTACAAAAACTTGCATTATTATAAATGTGGGCAATATCACATACATTGCTCCAAATCCAAAGTGAGGCACTTGCGGTATTGAGTCAGAGATAACGAAGGTACCACATACACTCAGACCCGAGACAATATAAAAGTGGGGTCTTTCTACATTGACCGGTCCGGGGATCGAACCCGGGACCTCAGAACTGGCAACAAATCTAAAACTGGTGTGTATCCCACTCGACTACGGAGGTCGTCTAACCACAAGCAAAATGTGGCAAATTGCCAGAAATGTAAAAAAGACACACTGAACAAAGTAAATTTTTACAGATTATTAAATGCTATATTTTTTGTTCTAGATGCGGGGGTCCGATGGATCCCATCGTACTGCGCCCTAAAGGAGTTAAGTGTGTCCGACTGTACCGGCGTCACGGACTTCGGACTTTACGAGCTCGCCAAACTCGGACCTGCATTGCGGTACCTTTCTGTAGCCAAGTGTACACAGGTATTTACATAAATAAATATTTATTTGAATAACTAAAATCAAACCTGCAACCTGTATACGAATCCAGAAATTGAACTGCCAAGCCACCACGAATTTTATAAGTATTTTTCTTATTGGGAACATTCTCTTAATCCGTAAAAAGTGTCTAACACAATTATTGCAAACAATTTTATTTGTTTTTCACGATCGACGCCTCTACATAAGTTTTTAAATATGGAACACTGTAGTATCAGTTGCCGACTTTATTACAACTTAGTTAACAGCAAATAGGTTAAATAAAAATATATTCCAACTTGTCTGTCATTTACAACACGATGTTGTCAGTCGTCATAAAACTTTATTGTTATATTTTGGTATAAAAAATGAATGTTTCGAACGAAATAATATTTTCTAGACTTTGATAAGTCTGGCAAGGGTTTTTCATGTCGTCTTTTTTTATTGCGAAATACTTTTTTATTCGTGTTAGTACAAAAAATAATAAGTCTAATTTTCCCAAAAAATAAGGCTAATACTTTTAAGAGGATCGTAATTCTCGCTGACAAATCCTCGCACAGTTTGGTGGGTTTTTATAATTATTTTGTAATGTGATCAAACCAATACGTGATATATAAGTAGACATTATTATTAGATCTCGTTTCGGCATTGCCTTTTTTTTGGAGTAATTAATTCGAACAGATTGTTAAAACCATACCTTGCTTCTCTATACGGCAATTAAATTCTACAACTACACCTTTGAACTACACCAATAAATCTGTAAGTCTGCTTGTCTGTTTGGGTATTACGGCATCACGTCAAAAGCAGAATAATAATAGATAAACCGTTGACACACAAATTTCAACACAATCACACGTCCATAACCGATTGCTAGGTAATACAGTAATTCATATTAAGACTGGTTGTCAGAATTGTAATGACTTAACGACCAATGGCTTAACTTGCTTTCCGAGGCACGGAGGGGTCTCGATATATTTACAAATGATCAGCCATCCACGGAACAACCGCGGGGAGTGCAGCTTACCCTTTATAACCGTACAGCTCAGCTCCGAGATGTCATTCTGAAGATATAATTAAAAATATCCAATTACTTTGTATGCACACCATAATTTATTGTTATTTCCAAATTTTGCTTGCCTTTAATCCGCACGCTTAAGGACCATCGAAACTCATAATTATAGTTAACTTCTTTCGTCTAGACTCAAGAGCGTCTCAGTTATGAAGTTCTGTTTTTCAGTTAACAAACAATCATATGATATTTATTCGTTCCTCAAGGGCAGACTCATCAAAAAGTATCTTAATTTTTTTAACAAAACATGTTTTTGTAGTAAATTTCTTATAACAAAAAATTGGGGTTTTGGGACACAGGATTATGTATTATTATATCATACTAGATTTTGCTCGCTGCTTCGCTTGCGTGGGCGTCGTTGATCGCCGCATGAAGTACTCTATAGCCATTCTCGATATATGAGTTATATAACACTGAAATATTTTTTTACAAATTGGAAAAATAGTACATATTATTATTATTTATTTATTTAAGAGCCTTCAACAAAGCCACATATACTCCAAGAAACTATATCTGCGTACTCTTTCTATTTTAGGAGACAACTTTCATAGACTCCGATGTAGAGAAACAACGTTTTTAAACTAGCTTAGTTTAAATTATACCAAGCAAAAAAAAAAATTGGAAATAATTAATTAAAGTTAAATTTTACTATCATGACTGAGACAAAGTGTAATTATTTTAACCACTCTTTTTTTTTTGTAATCTATAGTTGAATAATTTTTCAAGTGATAAAGATGGATAGAAAGACTAGCTCTAGCCCGCGGCTCTTCAGGATATCATTACCGCAACTTAAGTACATTCTTGGAATTCAAGCTAAATCCGAATAAAATTTTACTAATTTAATTTTATTTTGGCCACAGCACGCTTCCGACAGGGAAGGATGGAAAAGTATAGGGGAGGCCTTTGCCCAGCAGTAGGACAGCACGGGCTAACAAAAAAAAACTTGTTTGGTGTTCAGGACACCAAACAGACGAACAGAATTATTTTAGTATTGAGAAACATTTTCTTTTCATCACAGAACTACGACGGTATTTCTTTATTATAAGGCTTCAGATATTGTTCACAGGAACCCTTTTATACACACTATACACAGCTTCTTTAGCATTCATTTTCTCAGAATCAACTTACATTAAAGAAATTATTAACAATATTAATATAAACTTTACGTACAATGTAGACAGGTTTCTTGAAGAGTTTTAATTAGTTATCTTAGAAAATTAGTTTGTGGAGTTCTTAAGTTATTTTCTGTTGCCAGGTCTTCTATGTATTTAGAAATGTTAGATGTTTGTGGGTTTTCGAATAAACCAGTTCTCCTTACAAATAAATGAATAGCCAAACTTAATGACATCGGTAATGTGTACTACAAAAAACATGTATTGGTGGTTTATGTAATGGAAATTGTAACACGACCAAAAAAAACTCATTCTAGTTATTGGGTAAAAGTGTAAAACACGGTACTATGCTATTACATTTTTTATCCCGATAAACCGCGGGTAACACCGCAGGGCGCATCTGTTTGTTTTATTAAAATTTATTATGAACTAGAAAAATCTTTTTCATACAACTAAAAAGTTATTAAACGTTCTAGATATTTCACAATAGAGTTGTGTGGCCATTTATTGGTATAAAATATCTCATATGTATTTCGTTTTGTCTCAGGTATCAGATTCTGGCATTCGCACTCTGGCTCGAAGGTGTTACAAGCTCCGGTACCTCAACGCTCGAGGATGCGGTGCGCTTGGAGACGACGGGGTGGAAGCCATAGCTAGGGGCTGCTCCAGACTAAGAGCCCTAGACCTAGGAGCTACTGATGTCTCTGAACCAGGACTACAGGTAAATTTATGATTTATTTACGAAAGGCTTTTTTTTCTTGTTTCAAATTTAGATTAGACCAGCCCAGATTATGTCCAAACTCTTTGATAAGTAAAAAATTATAAAAGCGGCGGTAGCCTAATGGCTAGGGCGTCGGACTTGCGATCATGTGGTTGCGGGTTTGAATCCCACCCATTACACTACCGACGTGAACCCACTCGTAACACAAGCATCTTAGCTTAGCACGAGGGGTTACCGAGATCACTAGTAATGTGCGACCCACATTGCTAGTAATCTTTTTTTTTTTTTTAAAAAAAGGTTAGGTTTTCACAAAATTTTCAAATAACTTAGGGAAAAGAGAAGAAAGCTACTTATGATTGGACACAAAAAGCCAATTACCGTGTTAAATTTGATAGGTCCCTAAAATTTATTTCCTGATGCACTACTTAATTGTACAGGGTAGATTTTTTTTTAATGCCACCTGGAGGAAAAAATATCTACTCTTAATATTATAAATAAAAATAAGAGATTTTTGAAATTATGCATTTTACACCCGGTACTCGAACCTCTCTATTAAACATAGTAAATTAAATGAAAGAAAAATCATAATTTCTAAACTTTAGAAGTCAATGGGTTAAGAAAAAGCACTTTTCAAAAGTCGTCAAGTTGCTAGTCGTCCTATTAGTTTGAGAGATGGTGGTCAGATCCTTAGGGGCAAAAGTATCTGCTCCTCAATCAGTCAGTAAGAAGGATCGCATCTAATATATTTGAAGGAATAAGGGTGAAAGAAATGGTGTCTGCGCAATTACGCACTCCTTTAATAAATGAGCAAGCAATTAATTACCGAAGCCAGTGTTTAATTATAATTTTCTTAGGGCTCTATATGAAATTATTAGCAGCCAGAATATGAATGATGACTGGAAAAGCAAAGGAATATATTTAAACCGTCAGTTAGATAATAATAAACACGTATCTTTTCTTGTATAGACTTAATAAAAAAATACAAAAACAAAAAGAAAAGCAAAAAAGATGTTCAAGAATGAAGCATGTGACGTTGTGGCGTCACGTTTAAGTAAAAATTTATCTTAGGTGTGACGTCACACGACATTCCCATCCACTGTATCTTCGTTATTTATTGTCTACGAAACAGAATAAAAAGTAGGTGTCTTATATTTTAATCAACCTGACGGACTTAAAAAAAAAAATAAGTTAGCATCCGTCATCTTGAATACTTTCTGATCGATTTTTTCCATGTTCATATTTTTTGTTGCAGATCTTAGCTCGGTGTTGTCCAAATCTCAAGAAACTGGCGCTTCGGGCCTGTGAACTGATCGGAGACGATGGTTTAGAGGCCGTAGCCTATTACTGTCGTGGACTAACCCAACTGAACATTCAAGATACTCCAGTCACGTTAAGAGGATATAGGGCTGTCAAGAAATACTGCAAAAGATGTGTCATTGAACATACCAATCCTGGATTTTGTTGAAATTTTACTACGAGATGAGAAGGAAAATTTTAAAAAGGGAAAGACGTGGAAAAGATGAGGTTTAGTGATCAATGAATTGTTAAATTTACCGCACCTATACACAAACTGTAATATGAAATGTAATTTGGTTAAAGAGTGGAGGGTCAGCAGGTCAGGTCAACAGGTCACCGTAACCTGTTTATCTGCAATACAAGCCCTTAAAATTTAGCTTAGGTGCCAGTGTCCCACAATAATCTAAATTGATACCCGTTTTGTATTACTATTTATTGTGGTGAGAAAATAAATTATTATTATGACGGTAAACAATGAAGAGGAATAAAGGAAATGTCTAGGAGGAGGTTTGGAATGATTGGAAAGGGGTTCAGAAAAAGAAGGACAAATGAATACATATTGTGTATCGTGGGTTCAAGTAAAAATGGTTTTCCAATCGTGGATTCTTTTGTTTTAAATGTTTTTGCTAGTCGCCTTAAATCGTTTAATACTGATTACCCACGATGATTAAAAATATAACCTAAAAAAAACATGTACAGTCAACAGCAAAAGTAGATGATAAAAATCAGAAATTCAATACTAATTAACGGAGTTCGCGTCAGAACTGTGTGGCGTCGAAGTGATTCAACTTATGTGATTGTAAATTATACCAAACATTTACTACTAGTACAGTTGCCAGAAATTCGTGATCAGTTTTGACTCCAACAGTTATAAACTCAATTCATCACCTACTTTTGCTGTTGACTGTACATCCCTTAACCATTGTTAACGTTTGATAAAATGTATCTTGTCGACGAGGGAAGAACTTTGTTATTCAATAAAGGTAAAATAATTTGAAAAAAAAAACAACTTTTGGTTCCTTTGGAACGAAGATTTCATATAAGTTGTAATGATGAGAGCCAAACCTTAAATAATTATATTCTCTTAAAAAGGATTTAAAAAATTACGCCTTACTTACTGAAGCCCTTTTTAGTTGAATAATTAATATAGAAGTATATTTGCTGAATATATCAAACTATTTTACGAAAACAACAAGTACGCCAAGGATTGTTCTATATTATTACAGGCTTATAAGGAAGGAGATCGAGAAGAAAGAACTCTGTCCATCTCCTTTCATTCACTTGTATATGACAAAGATAGGTAATATTAGGTTGTTTTTTTAATTCCAAACATTCCTATTAAGCGTGTAAATAGTTAGGTAGAACTAACATAGTTTTATGTATATGTAAATGCTTTAAATATTGTGTAACCTTATAAGATAAACGTTTAATGTATTATATTTATGTACAGGGTACAGAAAAGTTGCTAAAATGTTTCAAAATTTAGTTTAGCTGTTTTTATTAGAACAAATTCATTAAAAAAGTCAAAGCGGCCAAGCACTTTATGTTCAAGTTTTTTTGAAATAAGGTTAGTGGAATTTATTTGTTAAAAAGTAATCTCACAACTTTTTTGCCGACCTTACATTGGTTTACCGTGGCAGTATAAAATTATTCGTAAAGGTAAAACTTTGAAGAGTACTTGATATGTATACACAAACTTAAATCAGGTTTACTAGGAAACATTTCGTGTTTGAAAAAGCTTTTCATAATAACGTTAATTGGGTAATGATTGACTACATATTATAATAATGATTCAATTGTTATGAAAATATTTAGTAAATTTGAATTCGACCACTGATCGCGGTCCACCGTACCATTTTAAAGTATATCATATTCCGAATACTAAAATACGTTCAAATTGAATTAAATAAATACCGATCCCACATAGAGATGAATTTTCCGTTTACATTTCAAACAAATATTTGGTATACATATTGGAACATTGTTGGTTTATTTTTGTTTTCAAAAATAAAAATATCGTATAAATTGATATACACGGACGAATAATGTGCCATAAGGAGGTTCTATTATGTATATATTTGTGCATTATACATAAGAAGTGACTAGGTTTTGACGAATAAATATACAACATTTTTGGCAATAAAAATACAAACTCATGTCGAGGAAATGTTCTAATGAGTTAAGAGAACGCTTGTGTGCAAAAAATAAAATATTTTATTAACAAGCTTGCAATACCCTTAAATAGAACGCACGAACGATAAAAATAGGATGTCGCACTAGATGCTTAAGCGCGAACTTGCACAAGTAGCCATAATCACCCGCCTTTGATATTTACAAAATATGTAAGTAACTTGTGTAAGAAACTCGCGCTAGTAGCTTGGGCATAACTTGCTTATCTTACGATACTTGCACTGTGAATAGTACCAATAGTGTTTCATTCTAAAATTAGACCAAATTTAACATAAATTTGTTAATGTTTGTACCTATGTATATAGTTTAAGAAAAGCTTTATTGCATCAGTGAATTTGGCTTCTAAATTTTGAAATACATCTTCATATTCATAAACTGTTACTGACTGTTTTATCATTTGTATTTGAAAGTGTTTTACTTTAAAAAATAAACATAACTAAATAAATATTTCTTAACGACTTTAAATATAATATATAAAAAAAAACAACTTAAAGTTGAAGTTGTTTTTTTTTATACACGGTATTTAATTATTTATACATTATATTTTTTATATATTTTTCAGCCAACTTCGCTAATGTTAATTAAGCCTAAAACATATAAATATGTAATTAAAGCTAGCCTTGAAAAGGTATGGCGCTCTAGTATACAATTTTTATATTTACTGAATTGCCATTGTTGATTTAGTTTTTATTATTAAATTATATTTTTTAACAAAGGACGTTTTGTTTTTTTTTACCCTCATTTAAATTATAAACTCCAAAGTTGGGGTTAAATGTGTTAATATATGTAAAGGTTAAATGGACAGTCGCTCCATAAAAAGGTGTTCAGCTGAAACCACTGAGATTGGAAGACGATCGTAGCACATAGAGGAAAACGGAAAACTAGGTACCTAAGTACCTTTTTGCAAGATCAGTCCTCAAAAAGCAATCTTTTTACAAAATATTTAAAACATGAATGTAAGTTTGTTTGTTATGCTTTCACGCGAAAACTATTTAAGTAACCGATCATCATGAAACTTTCTACACATGTTTTTGGAGGTAGTAGAAGTATCGTACTAGGATACTTTTTATAGCAAAATAAAAAAAAATGAGGTTATTTCTCATTTTTGTGGTTAGATGCTATTCATTATTCTAGAGCTTTGCGCTGGTATTATATAATTTGTGTAGTTTTTGTATACATTGGCTAATCGACATTCACGCGAGCGAAGCCACGGGCATCAGCTAGTACACATATATGTCAAAATTATTAAGGTAATCAATGGGATATGTAATATTAGCTAATGCTTGCAGTTCGGCTCGCGTGGATGTCATAGCAAAACGTAGCCTGTCCTTTCTTGAGATCTATGCTTATCCCGACTTTCATCAAAATCGACTCATCAGTTTAGCCATGAAATCGTTATAGGCACACAGAGTTGCTTTCAATTTTATAATATTAGTATGCATCAGGATACCATACGGAGCTTAACAAAAAGACAGGTGAAGCCGCGTGCGTCGCTAGTACATTGTGTAAAAAATGTCTGCAACTACAGCATAATAATGGTGACACTTTATAGCGTCATTAAACGTTATGAAGAACATTAAACACATAATAAGGTTTAATATCGCTTTTATGGTGTTGAAAATGTGTTTGAAAATAATTAGGAATAATACACCTACAGACAGACTAATTAATAACAATATGAAGAAGGACTCTGAAACCTAATGCTGTGAACTCGTAGTTAGACTTGCTTTTATTTATTTTCATAAATCTATTTCATCGCGACAATTTTCGGGAGTGATATGATAAGCTTATTGTTTTGTATTAGGCTTTAATAAAAACAAGGATTTTTTTCAAATCAAATGTAAATAAAAAAATTCTCGATGGCAAACTTTACGTCCTCTTACAAAAAATTGACTACTTTTTTCTCAAAACAAGCAAGCTACTTACGCTCCTCTCAGCAATCCTAAACACGTATTCAGTCAAGTCAATGAACTTATAACAATATTCTCACTCAGTAATACGTAATAAAGTTCCGTAGCTATATGACGTCATCACCGACAATACCCTCTAATGAGGGTCAGAAGACCACTGAAACTTGATGATTCACTATCAACAGCCTTGTAATTTGGAATAAGAAAATACGTGATCTTTAAGACACTTTTAGTTTGTCATTAACTTAGAAATAAGCCTCTGAAAGTTTAGATCAGTTTTTTTAAGTATAGATTACGAGAGAATTTGGCGCTGGGATTTAACTTGCTATTGATTAATACTATATTGAAAGTTATTGTTTTAGTTTTCACAGACAGTTTTAACTAAACCAAATATTAACAAAGTAAATATTAAAAATGTTTATTTATCATCTTGGTAAAATTCGACGTTAGAAATGTCAAGGGCTTGACTATTAAAAGGCTAAATATTTTTTTTTGTTATTAGCTTCCAACCTAAACATATAGTAGGTACTAGCTGTTGCCCGCGGCTTCGCTCGCGCGTAAAGTAAAGAGTAGTATTAAAGGTAGATGTATTCTGTGATTTTCAAAGTAAGGAGAATGTATAAAATTTTTCATCATATATTATGGCGTTAAAATAATAATAAAAGTAAAGTAAGTAGCAAAAGCATTTGTGTTATGGAATCGGAGACAAAAAAGGTACCATAAACACCCAGACTCCAGACTATGTATAAAAGTGATTTTCTACATGGACCTGTCCGGGGATCGAACCTGGAACCTTAGAGCTGGCGACACCTTAAAAACCGGAGTGAACGCCACTCGACCACGGGAGTCGTCATTATAGATATGTCTTAGATGGTCATTATCTTATCTATTTATCTTTTCATCTGTCTATCTTTGAGAATACTGAACTTCACATACCAACTATTTCAGCCCTTATTTCACCCCTTTAGAGGGTAGATTTCTAAAATCTCGGAAATACATCTTATTTATTTCTAACTAATAACCCTTGTATGAAATTGAATGTGTCTATCTTTGAAAACGACACAATTCATATGCCTACAAACTTCCAACCCCTTTTTCACCCTCTTAGGGGGATGATTTTTAAAATCGCTGAAATCGTGTTTATTTGTTTCTATCCAGAAACCCGTATACGAAATTTCATGTGTCTATCATTGAAAATACCGAACTTCCCATACAAACTTTCAACCCCTATTTCACCCCCTTAGGGATAGATTTCCAAAAGAAAAGTAGCCTATAGCCTTCCTCAATAAGTGGACTATCTAACAGTGAAAGAATTTTTCAAATCGGACCCGTACTTCCTGAGTTTAGCGCGTTCAAACAAACAAACTCTTCAGCTTTATAATATATAATATATAATATATATAAAGTATAGATAAATAATTATAATATCTTAGCCGTGTCACAGATTAATAAATAGTTACTTGGCCGTGTGCAGCGCCCCTTATTGAACTCCACTGCGGGTGACGTAACCTACGACAAACTTATTATTTGCGGTTGGTACAGTATTCGGGTCTAGGGATCGAACCGCAAAATTAAGTTTGTTTTTTTTTGTATATACTTTTCCGGGATAAAAAGTACCCAGTGTGGTGCCCAGGATATTAAAGAACAATTATACCAAGTTTCATCAAAATCGAACCGGTAGTTTTTGCGTGATGCCTGAACAAACAGACAGACAGACAGACAGACAGACAGACAAAAAATTTTTTAATCACATTTTTGGGTTCGGTGTCGGTCTAGTAACACACCCCGCCATTATTTTTTTTGATATTTTCAATGTACAGAATTTTCACTTCTACAGATTTATTATAAGTATAGATAATAATAATATAGTATTTCCTATTAACATTAACGTAACGTTCTATAAATTTTCCTTAATCTTTTCATCAAAAGGCAAGTAAGAATTACCAATATAAAATAAAAAAAAACGAATCTGTACCCTACTAATACGATATCATTATTTTATTAGATAAAGTCCTCTCTCAACATGATCTGTCTTTCCACTTTTTTTTTTAAGATTACTAGCAATATGGGTCGCACATTACTAGTAATCTCGTTAATCCCTCGTGTTAAGCTAAGATGCTTGTTTTACGAGTGGGTTCACGTCGGTAGTATAATAGGTGGGATTCGAACCCACATGATCGCAAGTCCGACGTCCTAGCCATTAGGCTACCGCCGCTTCAAAAGCTTCTTTTAAGTACAGAATATATTATCAGTAACACCATCAGTAAAAATAATTGACAGCGCCCATCCCGCCGCTGGCGACATCTGCACTGAGCTTTGCATGTGCATTCCCATTCATCAATAATAAACAAGACACACAAACTTTATACGAAACTAGCGGACCCGACCTGCCTTCGGGCGATACAGTTACATAACTTACATATAATTCTACACAAAAACCTTTCTTTTGAATACCTCTATATCTATTGCACTACTCTGCATTGAAATTCGTTTCCCGATTTTTTCGCAAATTGTTGTGTGTAAAATATTCCTTTTCTCCTTTGACACAGTTATTGAATTAAACCTGATGGCAATTGTTTCATTCCGTTTGCTGTCTGTCGTTTGCTGACTATAAAATATTTAGGAAGGTACTTGCGTATTTCGACTGTTGTTTGTTTCATTGTTATAGATTCGCAAGTCTTTGCTTCAATGATAACAATGTAAAGCGATACGATGTTCTGTATTTTTAGTAAATAGTGAAGTGGGAGAGTTATTTTTTTTCATTTTTCTAATATTATTGAAATCTGCAAGCAGTTATTTAAAGATTACTTACTCACGCGCATTCTCGGGATCGCCCGACTAATTCTAGACGCGGCGGTGGTGTCACGCGTCGAACATCGTCAACAGTCGGGCGATCCCGAGAATGCGCGAGAATGCCGTTGAATTCGTCTCACGGAAGTTATTATAAAAATATCTGTAAGAAGTGTGTCTTATTATGAAACAACACAGATTAAACTTTCATCCATGGTAGGGAAGTTGACAAAAATATATCAGTGATGGGAATAGGTTATGACTGATTATGGAATTTCCTAGGTGTCGTGGTTCATCAAATATGTGTGTTTTTAGGATTGTTATCTTCAAACGATCATATTTTCTTGTTCTTGCATATATAATATATTTGATATCATAATATAATTCAATTATATCATTGTCACCCTTCGCCGCTTCCCAGCCAAATATGATTTCAGTTACAAGCTTATCTGGCTGTGGGGAAGAAACGAAAAATCAAACAAAACTCCAATGCCTACAACTGTTAGTCAATGAGGTCTTAATACTTATTAAGTTATATAATTTAATGACTTTGAAACAGTCATATTGACTGTATAAGCTTTTGATTATACAGGTCGGGCAAGTAACAGGACTAATTGGCCGGAATTTGTTGTGTGAGATTCCGTTACAGAACAAAAAACATTAATAAGTATATCTAAGGTTTATATTCTAAAAAAAGCGTGCTGCTGGGGAGTTTGTTGCGCCGTTTCTTCTCCCCGGCTAGAGCACTTAGGAAGCGGTGGGGTGGGCGAATCAGGGTGCTGTCTGTGTTGATGACATTCAAAAAGTGCTACCTGGTAGCCTAATTTGAATAAATGGTTTTTGAATTTTGAATTTAATACATGATTGATTTGAGTAGAGTTTTATTTGTTCAAATGTCTTGTTCAATCATTAAAAGCTTAATAACAAATTGTCATGAAACTATCGTCATTGTTGACGTTAAAAAAAAGGCGTGAAGATTTGTAATTGTTTAGGTACCTATTGTTTTCTGTGGTTAACGCGAATGTTAATCATTGAAATAAAACTACTTCATTGGTTCCAGATAATGTACTGTGGCTAGGGCTACCGGTCTTGGCAAAAACTACTTCACCGATTTTCATGCTGTTTTCAACAATGGATCGAATGGTTCTCGAGGAAGGATTAAGTGTATAATTTATAAAGTTTTTGTATACATTGGCTAGCAGACATCCAAAAACAAATATGAGTTTCTTAAAAATTTCGTAACTCTATTTTGGTATCTCACGTCATGTTGAATTAATAATTGTTCATTAATGGGAATACCCAATTAGATTAGTATTTGGTATTAAGATAATCGATATCAATGTAATTTCTATTGCAGCTATAGATGTGATTTGAGCTAGTAGATAATTAACTATGTAAACATTTTTGTTGAAAGATAGTGTTTTGGGATATTTTTCTTTTTCTTTTTGCTTAAAGGTTTTGCCTTAAAGTAATAGGAAAATATAAGCTGTATTATACAGATTTACAGGGTTCATTTTTATGGAGTGCGTATATTCAACGAGGTAATCAGGTGCATAAAACTGAACAGCTTTCCGTAAGAAAGATAGGTCGAAATCTTAAAATTGAAAATGAAATATTCATACAAAGTGACAGGTCACATGACTAAGTTTGTATGAAAAATTGATATCTATTAAATTTTTAAGATTTCGATTATTTTCCGTGGAAAAGTTTTTCAATTTTATACACCTGATTACGTCGTTGAATATATGCACTCCATAAAAAATAATCCTGTATATTAGATAAAAATGAATATGTACCTACAATTTTTGACGGACTGATTAATTTATCGAATCCGCTGATCTCGACTTTGTTCAACTATGTCCAAAAGCCTAACAACTAATCAAAGCGGTGCAAATTGGATTTGCTAAATGATTGACGAATTTTTGTTACGATTTCGGATTTAATATTGTTTCAAATACCAAGGAGACTTCAATGTTACCTTACAATGTTAACAAGACTACTTACCTATGACATTAGCGTATTAATTGTTTCCAGGAATAATAATAATGATATCTTGGGACTAATCTCACCACACGGCCATCTGATCCCAAATTAGGCAGAGCCTTTACTATGGCAACCAGATAACTGATAAACATACATAATACTGTCAATACTGTGTATATATGTCCGTTCAGTATCTTTGAACATTATTTAGTATGTTAATCAAATGAAACCCGTATGGCCATTCTAAGAACGCATAATAGATAAATCGGTGAAACTAAAGCTTATTGTCGAATTGTATTTTACACTGGTATATTCACAATCTTGGTGGTTTTGTGGGTTATTCAATTTGTTTTTAACCCTTCAAAGTATAAGACGATTAAAAAAAAACAGTCAAGTTCGGGTCAAAATCAAAAATCCTCCAAGGACCACTCTTTTGTCCTTTACTCCTGAAGTCTTGATTTTCCAAATACGAGGCGGAAAACCCCAAGAGCGATCAAACAAATATTAATAATGCTATCAAAATAATTATAGATTAGCTGGCGGCGTTTCTATTAAGTTCTTTATTCCTCTATGCTTTAATTAATTGGAGTACATCTCGAATGTTTCCATTCAATTAAATAAATAATATTTCAAATCACGACATATACCTAAAGGTTTATAAATGTATCAGGTACTTGAGTTTTATCGGGTTTTATATTAAACACGCTTATCTTTGGGATATATTAATTTACTTATTATATTAATTGAGTTACCTATCTTATCAGTCGTGATACGTGTGCACGAAAGCGGTTTTAGGGATCGATATATCAATTGTAGTTCTAGATTTTTTGTGTGTTTACTCATTTTACCAATAATTCTCAGGAGTTTGTATTGATAAATCTGAATAAAATAGACATAAGACTTGGGCAGTTTTGAAAGAAATCTACTTGAGGAGTTGACGTCAGTATGTATTTTTTTTTTGATTTGCGGCTATTCTGGGACTGTGCAGCCCCAGTATCACTGCGACCGTCATCGATCTATTGTGATCGCCGCTGTTATCTTTACAGTTCGCCACCAAGTCCTACATCCACTAGGTATCGCAGTAGCTTTTGGTCAGTTTGTAGGTTCTCTTTCTTACTTTGTAAGATGATGACGTAGGGAGATCGCATAGAGAGCGTGCGGACTTTCACCGACTAAAAACACCCCAGTCTCTGCCTTGGTCGGAGTCATAGTATTGCTAGTACTCTGCTCCACTCCGCTGGAACTGTCCTCCTTCTATTGGTTTCCTGATCATTAAGGGTCATGATCACATTTCGGGAACAACAACACAGTTGGGGATTTATGTGACGTCAGGTATTTCGGTCCATATCCGAGTGTAAAGCGCGGTGGACCCTTGCAAGCTGATAAAATAACTGAGTGTTTTTATGTAATGACGATGATTTTGTTATTGAGTTTCAGGCTCATGAGAATAAAACAGCGAAAATTCAAAAGTTGCTTTTAATGGCGTCTTAAAAAATGAAAGTGATGTCGCAGATTTAACCAATTAACTTTTGCTTGCGGCCGGTAACGCGATAAATAGTAGCTTAGATCTTCCTCGACAAGTGGGCTCTGTCTGACTGATCTAACACTGAAAGGTTTTCAAATATGAAATTGTACTGAGATTGGCGCGTTTATCTATACTTATTTTTCTTATACTTATTATTCAGCTATATAATATTTTTACTTGTTATAAATGTACTTATTGCTCAATTCTACACAATCTCTTCAGACAAATAACACGATGTAAGCTGAATACAGATTGAAATACCTTTACCTGGCTTAGTTTCTGAGATGCTGTTGATTTTGTATCTACGTTGCGTCCGGTTTGCTCTCCGCAATCAGAGATCTTATCAAGATCGAGATTAGAATTCACAAAGGACTCTTCCACTCAACGGCATTGGAATGCTGAAAGGAAATTGTAGATTGACAAAACAATAATAAAATGACGAGTGATATAATGAGGGGAATGGAAAATACGCATTGCACCGACCCCATACTATTGGGAAAACGGTGGGGAGATGATGAGATTTGGAAATAATATGATATTTATTTCCAAATCTCATCTTCATCTCCCTCTCAGCTGAATAATTTATTCGAAAAAAAAAACGAAAATTTCGGTAATTTTTTGAGGAAGGCAATGAAAATCAACGCCTCCTTTCAGATCTTCTGTTGCGTTTTGTTTCGTGTTTAATTTCGTATTTTAATATCATTTGATATATAATAATTATCTTGGGACAACTCACACATGGCTATCTAACCCCAAACTAGACAGAGCCTGTACTATTGTAACCATACAACTGATAAACATCCTTATACTTATATTTGTAAATACATGCATATTATAGATAACTTACAGCCAGACAGAGGAAAAATGATCGTTCTCATCACGCAAAGATTTGTCCTGGGTGGGAATCGAACCCACGACCTCCGGCTTACCATTCAGGGTCACTAACCACTAGACCAATAGGCCCATCAAAATATATGTTGTGTGCAATAATTACTTAAACTTTTAACAAAATATAGTAATTCCTATTATAGAGATTCATACAAACAACTTTCAAGTTTGCAGCAATTTTTTTTGTGTGCTGCTTTTTCAAAGTTTTTCAAGCAGTTTTTTTAGTCCCTGTACTGTTAACAATCATATGGGATCATCGAATTATAATTCTTCGATTCATCCCTTCTAGTCATCTAAGCATTCTTTTGTTTTCCATTATTCACACAATCTAAAGGTAGGTACTTTGTACTACGCGTAACTCCATACACATCGTTCTAAACTGTTTTGATACTTTATAGGTTTCAGTAAACTATTAATTACACGAGTAATTAATAGTTAATATAATAGTTAGTTAATATTGGTTGAGTTAACTCGGGATCCAAAACTGGGCCTAAGAGCGCCTTTTGTGGGGTTCGGACCTCAACTAACAATCTTAATAAGGCAAAAAGCAAGAAAGGCCGTATCAAACTTTTTATTATTTTGGGTTATATTTTTATGGCTACTTTGGCCGCTCGGGCTAGCTTTATCAAGGGACGGGTAAGAATCGAAACTCACGCATTATCTAAAAGTTGACTTAAGTGTGATGCAAAAAAAGAAAAGTGGTAGCTACATTGATTTGTGCATTTATTTAAAACATGCCTAAACCAAACCAAATTACTTGATGGGTCTAATCAAAATAATAATTAGTATGATCGTATTTATATACTAACCTACTAGATGCATAAACAATACATACAAATAGGATACCTACATCTCAAATTGATATAGGTTTGTATTTATATACTTTAAACTAATAATACAAATACATACATACATAAACATATACATTTATATACTTCTCATAGATAATGCGATAAATAGAGGAGTACCTAATCCATCAGGTACGGTTACTTGAAACAAATTTTTCTTTTGTGAATAATCGTTCCAGAAAAGAAACTCGAACAATACGAAGATACTACACGAGTAATTCCTGCCCCGGCCGTACTTTATAATTCACAAAAAACTAAAGGTAATTATTTTTAGTCACTGGTCGTTTGGCGTCCAAAGTAAACTAATGTGTAACATTTTTATTTGAGAATTTATAACGTTGAAAATACATAGAAGAATCAATCTACTTGTATTAAAAACATGATGGAATCGCCGTCAAAATTGTAAATTCTACAATCGTTAATTTCAGTATAATACAAGTTTACAAATTCTTGCTTCTTAACTTCAAAAAAGTGGAGTTTATCAATTTGTATATTTATATTGTTTCGTTTTGATTACTTTTTAAAGTTGTCATATTTGCATTGAAAAGAAAATATGCTCTTCATCTTAAATTAGCTTTAGCCCGCGGCTCCACCTGCGTGGGTGTCGGCTATAGCAGCATATAAAAGTCTACAGCCTTCCTAGATATATGGGCTATCAATTAAGCTTTAAAATATTAGTATAGACTAGCTTTGTCGCCGTGGTTTTGCTCGCCTTGCTTTTTTTCCAAGCAGTAACTTGATGTTAAACATACATCCTCGAGAATTTGGTTATATTGGTAAAGTAGGGTGCTTTCTCTGGGACTATATTATAATCCTACTAATATTATAAAAATGAAAGTGTGGATGTTTAGATGATTGGATGTTTGTTACTCAATCACGCAGAAACGGCTGAACGGATTTGGATGAAATTTGGCATGCATGTAGCCTTTGTCAAGGAAAAGAACATAGGCTACCTTTTATCCCGATTCCTTTAGTAGTTCCCAAAGGAAAAAAGAAAATTGTTTACGAGCTAAGCCGTGGACTTTGAAATTTGGTATTTTTCTCTATTACCTACAGCGCAAGCTATAACACGGGTGACGATTTTATTACATTTTTCATTACTTTCGCATTTTTCATTTCTTTTTGGACCCAATTCTGAAATCCACGCAGATGAAGTCGCGGGCAGAAGCTAGTAATATACAAAATTAACCATGAAACCATAATATTTGGGTTTATAAAACATAATAATTAACCATAACGCGTAAAAAGTTCCAAGTTTGATTATATTGATTGCCTTCAGGCAGATACGTCGAGGGAGTAAAGACTTACTCCAAAAGCAAACATGTCTAAGGCGAAAAAAAATAAGCCGAGAAAATGTAAATATGTAATCTCATTCCCTCCAAGATTAAACAAGGAAAGAACGCAAAACACGAAAACCCAGGGGTCTTGAAACATTTTATATAGACAGATTATTAAGACTTAAATAACGAACTCCGAAAAAAAAAAGTTTTTCTTAACGCAAATACAGTACGAATTCTTTATTAAAGAAAATAGTGGTACCGTTTAAACAGATCTCATTCCTGAAGAATGTCTTCTATTTTATTTAAGACTATAAAAGAAAATGCATTTTTCTGTTGATAATCTCGTTGAAGCACTATTTTATGCTATAAAAGCACTTCTGTAATTCTATCTCTTCGATAAAGTTGCAGGATTGAATGCAAGAAATTTGTTTTCAAAGATTAATTTTAATCGAATCTAAAGCAGATAAAAGGGACCATGGACTCATCCCATCCATTATAATAACATAAATATTTTTTTTATTATTTTACCCGTAATCGTTGCACCCATGCACATAATATAATATTTTCTCCAATAAATTTAAAAAACCATGCATTTAAGGGTTAAGTAAAAGTATAACTAGATGCAAGATTGTATTAATGCAACAGAGTTTAAATAAATATCTACAGAGTTTTCCAAAACGGATTTCCTAACTTTGGCAGTTGATAGCGACAATATTGTTGAATTTCAAACATCTTTCAAAGCCTCCCAAATTCCTGGGCTAACGTCATATCCGAAAAACTAAACGATTGCTTGAACTTATGACAACTTTTTATCTCATTATGTTATTTTATTTACAGAAATTATAACGTATTTTTATGTTTTACATAGAGACTAATTGATTGAAAGGTACCTACAGAGTGATGAACGGGTAACAGTGGCAAAATAATATAGTATTACCGGTCTATAAACTTTCCACTTCTCTTCTCATAAAGGGAAGGAATGAGCATAGATTACCACGCTTAGACATTGCGGGTTAGCGATTATAAATTCCAATTTTAGGAAGCCAGGTTTCTTCACGATGTTTCCTTTACTGACTGTAAATTTTTTTTCATAATATTTAAAAATATCTTGGGAAATCTCACACACGGTTATCTGATCCCAATCTAAACAGAGCCTGTACTATGGTAACCGGGCAACTGATAAACATCTTTATATATATTTGTAAATACAATCATATTATAGATAAAGTACACAAATGATCGTGCTCATCACACAAATATTTGCCCTGGATGGGAATCGAACCCACGACTACTGGACCAACAGAACCAGTCAAAAGTAAGAAAGTACCTACTTATAACTTTGAAAACGACACATTAGTCCTTGCCTGTAACGGGCTTGAACCAGCACCCGAGTGCGCACAAATCTATTCATTCAACTGCCAGGCTAATGTGGTTGGCTCGTATAGTTCTTGGTTTCCACTGACATTATGTTTATTATAGTTATTAATATTTGAATATACCAACAAGCAAATAAACTAACTTTAGTTACATACGGTTACTATTTCAATGGAATGCTTAACCACACGTACATGTATTTGGTTTGTATTGAAATACTCAAGAGCTGCTTCCATATTTTGTCGACGAAATAAGTTAGAATTAATTAAGATAGAATAAAAGCCACACTACTAAATAAATTTATTAATAATGGAGAAAGCAATCTCCATTGATATTAATTAATCTTCATTACATAGTGTTAAATATAGTCGTACCCCCGTCTGAACGTTAAGGTCTTATATACTATGCAATGTATTTAAATGCATTTTCAGCAATCGATAGAGTATACAAACAGAAGGAGACAGAAAAAGAGACGGATGGATTGTGTAAAAGATGATATGAGAAGGAAAGGAGTGGATGCCGCGATGACGAGTAATAGAGAGAAATGGAAGGAAAATACGCATTTCGCCGACCACATAATTATGAATGGGATAGGAGCAGGAAGAAGAAGATGAGAGTGATTCAAGAAGATGCTTAATAAGTACTTTTATAGGCAAATAAAGGTGGGTCTACGAGTAGATAATATTTCCACTCTGTAAGAGTATTGAATTGAACCTGATAAGAATGGAAGCAGATCAGGCAGGGGCAGTTTTTGATATCCGATGAGAATACAAGATATTTTAGCGTGTACTACCAAACAATTAATAAACTTTTGCTTGCAATTTACGATGACACTTTAAAAAAATTAAACGCCTAATAAACCTGCAAAGTATTATTCTATTTGTTCCCAATTAGTCTAAACGCGGATCAATATAATATAGACTTTGCAAGGTATTCGCAGTGCTCAACGCTCAATCGCAAGTTCCACATTTTGCGGAGTTCATTTTCGTGGTAATGCAACTGCAAAGATACATCGATATCCACTTTTATGTGATACAATAATATTATTTACTATATTTGATCAGATCTAATTCTTGGATCTATCAAAAACGAAGGAATACAATATGCAGTCAGTAAATAAATAACTTTTAATCAATAAATAAATGTATGTTTCACGGTAACTCCTTTTATATCTGAACTTAATAAGTGTTCTTGAAAATCTTAAGATATCGTTTTGAGTCATTGGAACTTGTTTCATTAGCGAAAGGAAATCCTGTCCTGTTATTGCTGCAAAAAAAAGCAGTTCAAGAAATATTTATAAATAGGTGGCTATATTTTCTTTACATCGGAATTACGGCAATAATATTTTCAAGAATTTTGCTCCTTTTTGTAGAAATAGCACGATTGTGTTATCTGACATGAGTCGATTATTATAATTAACTAGGTATATTATTTTTGTTATGTGTAGCAAATGGTTACAGGATCGAACCCAGACAAGTAGGCACCAACAGCACTTTTTATACTTAAAGTACTGTTTTGAATTTATTATTCTAAGGCTAACCCGGTAAATATTGGACAAGATAGCTAGGAATCCTGAATTCTGAAATGGCATCTCATCATCCTGCATGCAAGCAAGCATGGTAATCATATATTTTTCGACAAACCTACCATTATGTATATTGTACTCTTTCTAAATAGCTCATTGAAATAGGATTACTAGGATAATTTTCATTATCTGTTGTTTGTTTATTTTTTATTGTCTTTATTTATTTGTGTGCTTCCTTCAATTTAATAATTATGATAATATGTTTCTGTTATATATATATAACAGAAACATATTATATTATATTATATTATGCATAGATATGAGTGTTTTGGTGTTATGCTGTAAGCTTATATTTTTATGAATAAATGCATAAATGAATAAGGACTTACCTTTTTGAAATTTTGTACATTATATTTCGGTGGATTGTTATTTATAGGTGAAGGTAATAAAATCGTGGTAAAAGCATAGGAAGTGGTTATAAGTTTTGAAAAGACTACATTTTGACATCACGTAAAATCAAGAACTTTACCTACAAACTTTTCACTTAGTACAAAATAATGTTGACATAGGAATGTTACGCAAATATTTCATCTGCTTTCGGCATTTTTTTCCATGTCATTGAAAGGCGAAAAGTGGCATCTCAAAAAGCTATTATTGGCGGTATCTTTAAGGAAATTGATGTCAAAGCGTTTGTATATTGCGAAAAGGTCTAAGGAGCAGCAGGAGTCTTATGTTATTTATTGAATATCAATTTAGTTAAAGGCTGTGTATTGGCTTGATAGGCTAATCGGCGTATAAAATTGTTTAATAGTGTTTATATTTAGCATATCGTAAAAATTGGGGAGGGGCTCGTGTCTAAGTGTAAGCTTATAATAAAGGTGAAGCCACGTTTGCTGCGGTTGGTCAGAGGATGGGTGACCATTATTTGTAAACATACCGTGTATATTAGTAAGTCATGACAATTCTGACAACCATTCTTATTACGGGATAGTACGTTACCCAGTAAAATGGTTTGTGGAGGTCTGATAGGCAGTCGCTCCATGTAAAATTCGGGATTGAGCTAAATCCGGGAAGACTGGCAGGCGACCCCTATATATATAGGTCTTGGGAAAAGGATAGGTAGATGATGATGAAACAGAATAAATATTATAAAGAGGATTTTTTTTAAATTTTGGATTACGAATAACCTAAAAAACTTCGGTACATATTTAAAAAAAACTTTCACCATGTAGTAAGCTACAATATCCTTGACTAACATAGGTTACCTAAGATGTTAATTGCTTGAAAAATGACGGGCGGAACCGCGGGCAACAGCTAGTATTCTTATATTTGTAGAGTTCATTATTATGGTCTTTTTTCATTTCTCATATGTTTTCTCATAATTTGATAACATAACATAAAGTATAGTCAGGAAATAATGGTTGAAGGAAAACTCTCGTGTTATTTTTCCAAAGACAAAAAACTCAAATGTTATTTATCTTGATGATTCAACGTCAATTTTTTTTATCTCAGGACATTTTTCTTTGGGATCATATGGCTGTGTGTGAGTTTTCCCAAGATATTATATTATATATAATATACTAGCTTTTTCCCACTGCTCCGCCCGCGGTCTCAATTTTTTTTTATACATATTTGTGATGTAAGCTATCCTATATTTCAAGTTGGATCAAACTGCACACGGTGTGCAAATTTGATTAAAATCGGTTCAGTAGTTTCGGAGTTCATCCCCGACAAACATCATGACACTGGAATTATATATAATATCGATTGATGCCAAAAAGTACACGGTGCTAGTTTTTCGCATTTTAGCCCATTCGATTCCCGGTCCGCAAAGCGTAAAAGAAATAAATCTGCATTAAATTGATGTTTGAAAATCAATTTAATGCAGATTTATTTCTTTTAAAAAATAAAAGAATGTTTTCTTTGAGTCTAATTTGCTATTCTTCAGTATTGAGAGTACTTTCTCTCTTTCTTTCTGGTGGCAATAAAAATCCATCCTGCTTATCATAATATAACCTACGACCTACTCTCAGACCTACCAAATAGACAAACAAAAAAAAAACATAAAAGTCTGCGAGCCTGATATTTAAAGAAGAAAACAGTTTTAATATCATTGCAAGGAGTTTTGACAACCTTGTTTATTTAATTGTTAAATAACCTCTATGGAGGCGGATCTGGAGGATAGTAAATTGTACTAAAACAACAAAATTTGGTCGTCATGGCAACTACCTACCTACTTACGTTTTTAATGTCAATAATCGCGATGTTAATAATTATGATAAAAATTAAACAAAAAAACATTTCAAATTGGACCAAATTGTGAATCTAAACCATCCTCGAATCCACATGAAGACACACAGCAAATTTCATTATAATCGGTCCAGCCGTCTAGGAGGAGTTCAGTCACATACACACTCACAGAAGAATTATATATATAAAGATTATACAATACATAATTATATGTACACTATACAAAACACAATAATAAGAAATGCAAAATAAAAAAAGAGTAATAGTAAACTGCACAGATGTGGGTAGGTAGCGTTGGCGTTAAACACGTGCGACATCGGCCAAACAAGTTGAAAATGTAGGCTCTAAAACCGAACCTTTAATGGGTATTGTTTATTGAAGCTTGACTTAACATTCGCAATGTTAGATATTGAAATGAAACTACTTTTTGAACGGATTCTAGCGTGATTTATTTTGATTTTAGTTCCTGACGCTTTCACGCCTTTGCTGGTCTTGGTCACGAGTACTCCGTTTAAAAAGTAGTTTTATTAAAATATGAAAAATAATGATTACTTTTCAATTTTCCGTAAAAATCCTACTAAAAAACGTATCACTGATAACGGAAGTGCGTCTAAACAAACCGTGAACTCCGTCATTCGGTCGGCTTATTGCGAATATGTTTTCATGTACGAGTTATCTATGCTTTAGTTCGCTGATTTCAGTCAGTACGGTTTGTGAAGTCGATAGGGCAGGTCGCGTCGCGCCCTCATCCAGCTCCCGCGTCTTTAGATAATACATCGCGAAAACTTGTTACCTATGAATTATTTCAAGTGTTATGTTTTGTGAATAAGTGTGGGATGTGAATCAGTGCTGTGGATAATTGATTATTTGTTTTAATAGGTAAGTTTGTTAACTTGTTTATTATTAATATTATCAACTTATGTAATTGTTTAAAGATAAATAATTATACCTAAATCTTGATTATATTTCGTCTGATAGTGATTTTTTTCAGAAACGCATTCTTTAATACATTATTTGTATACTATAATTAGCTGTCTCAGCAAACTTTGTTTTTCTATATTCTGGGGAGGGCCATTCTTATCGCCTACGAATTATTCTACTGTTTCGGAGAAATCCGATCACAAACACTGTAACACGAGATTTTTAAATATAATACTAGCTGTTCCCACCGACGTAACCCACGGTTTATCAGATAACTTAATTTTTATATCGAGGTAAACAGTAAACTACGAGTATGTGTTAATGAAGGGTCAGCTACCACCATACAAAAAATTATCAAAATTTATCAAGCCGATTGAGCGTGAAGCGGAAATAAATGTAAACACACACACACACTTTTACAAACTTTCGCATATATAGTGTTAGTGTGATAGAAAATAACATAATTGTCGTTTTGAAATAACTTTTTGGTATGGTCTAATTGAGTTAATTAAGATTAAACTTATATAAATAAATAAATAAAGTAAATCAATTTAGTGGGGACTAATGACGTCACAATTTCACAAAATTGTGACGTCATGTGAGATGTCAAATTAATGTATCGTCGTAAGGTTTTTGTCGCGTAAAATAAGAAAAATACGTGTTTTGAATTTATGTAGGTACCTATTACATTACAAGCTTTTTTTTGCATTTCCACCCGCGGGGGCGTCGGTTACCGCGGAAAAATACGCCTATCGTCTTTCTCAATGATTGGGCTATAACGCTTTCAGCTAACACTGAAAGATTTTCTCATTTCGGACTAGTTGTTCCTGAGATTAGCGCGTTCAAGCAAACAAAGATGTAAACTTATTAGTACAGATCTGATGATTTAAAAAGAACCTAGTCATCATCCTCATATTTATTCATTATTTAGAGTAACTAAGACTTAAACTGTTCGTTACAACATTTACATAAAACTATGTAAGTAAATAAACACAATAAAGGCATTTGCAAATAACGTAAAAAAACTATATTCTTATTTTGTAACTTTTTAAACTAAAATTATAGAATTTATATATTATTAGAGTAAGGTTATATATTATTAGAGTAAGGTTAGAACATATATTTTGTATGAGCTATAGATTTGCGAAATGTACGTGATAAGAAATTGAAAGATAGAGAGGTAGGGATATAAGAGTGGAGTAGCGTAATGGCTAGGGATTTTGGACTTGCGATGATGTGGTTGCTGGATCGAATCCCATTGCACTACATACGTGAACCCACTCGTAATACAAGCATTTAGTTTAGCTCAAGGGATTAACAAGAGGTATTAGTACTTACTTACATTAAAATGAAAATCCAGTAAGTAAAAAAACACAGCTAGTTTTAGCTTAATGCGTCAGCTATTATACTTACTTAAATGCATCAAGCATTAAATGCGTAAAGTGTATTATGTAAAACTAAAAAGATATTCTATTAAAAAGTTAAACATTGATTCGATTACGCGGTCCATTAAATGCAAAAGGAAAATTTAGTCGCGCACGGATTATAATAACGAACTAACATAAAATCAATTCATGCCTTTTGTTAACTTGGGTGTCTTGAACTGGCTTGATTTTTTTTTTTGTAAGTTTGTTTGGGTCTAGATTCAAATCTCAAGGTCTCGAGTAACGGGAGTTATGATATAATTAGGTTTTGCTCGCGTGGGCGTCGTTTATCCTCCAATAAATCGAATACTTAAAGAATTTTTCAAATCGGCCCAGTAGTTCCTGTGATAAGCGCGTTCATCACTCTTCAGCTTAATAGTATTGGTATATAGTACAGATTACGACCATTATTTGATATAATGAGTTGAAAAGTTAGAAGGTGTTTGTGTCTAAATGTGAACGTACAGCAACAGCAAAAAAATTTAAGAAAATATTTATTAAAATGCTTATTGATAAATGTTACTATGATATTAAAGATTTTTTAAATGATAACCTGTAAAATTTACTGAATGTTAGATTTAATTATTATTATAAGATTATAAATACATAAGTAGTTTAATAACATAACAATGTTTAGATAGATATAGTTGTAATATTAATAATTTTTAGTTCAAAAGTTATATAATGCTATATGATAGCTATTATAACCTGTGTGCAAAATGCACTTTTTATGTTTGTACGCCTCTATGGCAAAACATGACTGTACTTATAATTATACTTTTAACACCTTGTACTTGCCTGTGCATACTCATGTTTATACAAAATAAAATGATCTTTATCTTTATCTTTAACGTCATGGTGACCTAGCGGTTCAATGAACGATTTGGAATAAAAATGGAATCGGAAATCGCCAACCCGTAATGAGCAAGCGCAGTGTTCATCAATCAAATTTTGCCATTTTGTATCCACCTAAACCACGGCCGGTGCAACCCGGTCAAATGGTCAACCTTTAAAAGTATAATCATATAATCATGTAATTCGATATATTAAAAGTGAATATTCCACACCAACTATTGAACTTAACTCTACCGCCAAACCATTTATATATTTATTTTCATTAGCGAGGAATTAGCTGAAATCATAACTAAGACTATTTCTTTTCCTATGTGTGGACCTTGTATTGCAATTGAAAAAAACCTTATCACGACACACCGATCCCGCGAAGGAACTGGTTGATGTGTCCTGTAGGGAACGAGGAAACCCTGTTGGAGACGATATGGCGACAACATCGTTATCTGTAACTGAAAATAAATGGTTTTTAAAACCTTCTAATAAAAGGGGTCCATGCATACAATAACTAGAATATTAATATAGATCAAAGTTTAACAATAATTTACCTACAATACAATTATAATAATAATTATAAATAGAATAATTAAATTAATTCTCTTAAATTAATTATTTCAAATAATAAAATATAATATAAATAAATGTGTAATTCTATAAAATAATATCTATATGAAATATTAAATTATTGTAAAATAATTTTTAAGATATTATGTATTTTGAGCATGGAATAAAAGGCTTTTTTATTTTTATTTATTTATTTATATAACCTTCCAAAAGACTGGCCTTTAAAAAAGAGTCGAAAATACGTTTACATATATTATCTTAACTTTTCCATTTAAAACCCCGAAAAAAAAGATTTGTTTCAGCTGTCAGGGGTGGCCATAGCAATAAAGCCGATTATTCAAATAAAACCTTTCGCTGTTTTTTGTTGACATTTCTCCTGTCCAATTAGCATGGGATTAACGTCAAAAAGTTATTTGACATTGTTATGATTATTCAAGTTATCTGTAAATAATACGAGTTTGTGACTGTCTCACTGAAAAATGTTTCTACCTCCATATAATCAAACGAAACCTAACTTTGAGACGGTCTTAAAAGTTTATAAAGGGTGTCCAGTTATTACTTCCACAAGCATTGTGGCTAATATCTTAATCATCAAGACCTACCAAAAGAACACTACATGTTATGTTTTAAATATCAACCGATTTAAAAAAAAAAAAAAGATCTCTACCTTGTATCCGATCCTTTTATCCGCTTCTCGTACTGAAAAATCACTTTTGTAGTTCATAATATCAAAATTATACCTGAATGTTTACTAACTACGTTTCGGTTAGTCGTACTTTTACCAGGATATACCTTTACACGAAAAGATCTTCCTTAAAGAGTTTTTTATATTCGATTTTCTTATTGCTTGTCTCATTGAAATTTCCGAAAAAAAAACTACTACTTACATTTTCATTAAATAATTTGAAACAATATTATTTTTGTACAAAGAGGCTGATTTATTGGAAATGTAATTGTGAAATTTTGAGAAAAACAAGTTGTGCAGGCTGCAATATACCTATGCGAACTTAAGTAGTCAATTAAACAAGGTATTGTTTTCCCATGATTCCGCGCTTCCCGCCGTAATCTATACTGCCGTCATAAGAACGAAAGCCGTAACTGTCATTTTAGTTAAAAAAAATATTCACATAATATTCGAAATTACATAAAAATGCTTCGAGTATAATAAACACAAAGCTGTAAACGTGTGAGATTAGAGATAGGTATCATAAGAATTTTAGCCTTAACAAGGATATAAATTCTGAACTCTATAAAATTATTTCCGAATTTACGTTTACACAGTTACGGCCTTCTGTCTTAATAAACTTATAATAATAAATTTATAAAAATATTAAAGAGTTGCTACTGAGCCCTCTGAGTCCCCTAATACATATGGATGGAATAAAGACTTGAGTATTGAGTAAACCATGCGGCTATTTTGATCAGCCTAGCACCACTTTTATTTATAATGATAATGATTGGAATTATTAGTGAGCGTAAATGCGTAACGTAGGTAGACTTATATAGTATTATGAACCATTTCAAATAAAATTTTCCGGAAAACATGACGAATTGTAATCGCACGTCTAAAAAATGTTTAGTTGTATTTTTCCACGTTCCGTATCTTAAGATAGAATCATCTTCGATATATTATTATCTTGATAAATATACTATTATCTATGACTCTTACTTTCAATCGACTGCCAAGTGGAAGGAAGTTTTAAATTTTAATCATAGATAAACCAGCTAGCTGTTCTTATTGTTTTTCTAACTTTTCGTTAACTCCATGTAGAACTTCAAGTAGCTTTAAACCTCCTTTGTAAATAGGCTATGTAACACTATAAGAAATTTCCAAATCGCACCAGTAGTTCTTGAGATTTGTGCGTTCAACAGAACACACCAAATCTTCAGCATTATAATATTAGTTCCTAAGTACCTATAGATTGTCGCGGCGTGGCCTAATGGTTCAATGACCGAATGGGTAAAACGAGGTAGCACGTGTGAGCTTAGGCTTAAAACTAAGCATTTGTCAAAGATATTATTATACATATATTTTCGTTATCATTCCTTGACAGCAATGACTAATGGTGAAGGAAAACATTAAGTGAGACATAGATTTCAAATTGTCCACTCGTAAATGAGTGGGCGGGTTGGCGGGAGTGCCGACGATAGGCGCGTAATGCGAAGCGAATTCATCGGGAGATGAAACTGTTTAAGATCGCATTTTATAATTTTTTATTGTAGGTAAGTTCACACTCTGGTACATAAATTATGAACTAAGCCCGACTGTAGTAATGGTTTGTAATAGCTCTATGTTAAACATAGCTCAATGTATGACATAGCTTAATGTATTCAATGTATGACATAGCTCAATGTAAAACATAGCCCTATGTAAAAGTTGGTAGTATTTAAGTAGTGGAGGGGGTTTTTCAGGACAATATTTGGAGGGAATTTCCACTGTGATTATTCTTCATGTGGTTGCTTCATTTGACGAAAGACGGAAGAGTACAGGATAAATTATATTCGTCGTCTATCTATGTGTATACATTGTCGTGTATCCCATTACTAAGTATTTTGACAGAGTCCATACAAAATCCCCAATGCTTCTTTGAAGGATATTGATTCAAATTAAAAATTAATCACAGACTCATTCCAAGCAAGCAGTAATTGCAAGAATAAATTTTATTTTTTACTAAAAGTCGATATATTAAAATTAAACAATTCTTTATTCAGAATCAGAATTTTATTTGTAAACATAGGCATTTAAGCAGGTGTTAAATATATAATTGATACTCTATGTTTTGCCGTGGCGGCGTACAAATATGAGTAGGAAAATAATATTTTTAAATTCTTATTCACAATAAAAATAATATAAAATAAAAATTAACAACATACAGAATTAAAAATATATTTTAAACGTAATAAATCAACATTAAGTTTAGGTTCTGTGAATAATATTGGAACAGTAGGGGCGCGGTTATTACACTTCTATTATCAGAATCCGGCAGCCAATAGAATCCGCGACATTGAGCTAGAATAATGACGATGTCATTATTGCTAGCAGTTTAAAATATTATTTGTTTTATATTCTCTGTTTCCCTCTTGACAAGATAACAAAATTAACAGTCATAAAGATTGTCTTAAATATGTACATGCACTTTTTAGTACTTATTCTAACTTCAACAAATAATATCGAGAAATAAAATTGATTGGATTATATAACAAATTACAATTTATATTTAGTTTTTTTTATGCTCTTTTAAAAGCTTTCTAATACTTCAAACAAGGTACAATAATGTGGATAAATCTTGGCGAGCCTATGAAGAGATACAAGACAGTTTGCATGAGATGCAAGAACGCATAACCGTTGGGTGAGAAAGATACGACAATATCTTTTATTGCTTTTTAGGCTCGACAGGATAAAAATTAATACTATAGAAACATATCTAGTCACACGGCACATACCACGATATCAACCTTTTTTTTCTATTTTTAAGTTGGGTGGAAAAATTTATCCCACAAAAATCGTTTACACATTTTCATCAAGGACAACCTTGTGGTCAGAAACTGTTATAAAAAGTGGAGGAACTATCTTTAGATTACAGAAACATCTTTCCCAACCGAACCCCCACTTGAGGAAGAGGTTTAAAACTAGTTTACCCTTTACTAACTCAATTTTTCCTTGTTGACCTTTAGCTGAACTACTGACGTACAGTCACCAGCATAAATATGTATAAGTACACAAATAGAAATTGTTAAACAAGTTTTTCGTGTGTAGCGTGAACTTTCAATTAAAATTTAAAAAAAAATGTAGGTAATGATTTGAGAACAGTTTGGAATACATATATAAATATCATTACTTTTTTAAAATACCAATCTAGAATAGACGAGAAAATCAACTAAAAGTTGTTAAGTGTAATTATAGTAAGTATTTAAAAGGAGTGCGTATATTCTACTAGGTAGGTACTCAGGTGTATATAAATGAACAACTTTTCCCTAGACACATAGTTCGAAATCTTAAAATAAAAAAAAAAAACTTTTCATACAAAGTGACAGGTCACGTGACTTATGTTTGCATGAAAAGTTTATTTTCAATTTTAAGATTTCGACCTATGTTTATAAGGAAAAGTTGTTCAGTTTTATGCGTCTGATTACGTCGTTGAATTTTGAATTAATCCTGTATATTCTTATACGGCTGATTGAAGGTCCTTTAATAGGATATTGACAAGAATAATATGTCCAATTTTTAGTTAATGGAAAAATATTAGACTACATTTTTTTCCCAGTTCCCAGTTTAAGAAACAAAAGCTGTTCAAGTCCGGGGTACGCCTCTGAGCTCAAGCTAGCCTTCTCAATGATTGAGTATATGAGTAGTTCTCTTGAAAAAATAACTTGATTATTTCTGCCAAAATACCAATCTAGCTTGAAGTTTATATTTATTCCCAATTCATACTAGAAGTCTTTGTCCTGGAGAGGGACTCGTGGCTAAGTGTAAGCCGTACGGTTTGACCGATAATAAAGGTTAAGCCGCGGTTGGTACGTGGATGGGTGACCATTTGTAAACATACTGAGACCCCTCCGTGCCTCGGAATGCACGATAAGCCATTGGTCCCGACTGTCATACAGTGATCTTTGACAGTCGTTAAGTCATTACAATTCTGACAACCAGTCTTATAATTAAATACTGTATTACCTAGCAATGGGTTGTGGAGGTCAGTTAAGCAGTCGCTCCATGCAAAATACGGCATTCAGATAATCCAAGACTGGAAGCCGACCCCAACATAGCTTGGGAAAAGGCTACGCAGAACGCAGAAAGAAGACTAGTCTTTGTTCAGCAGGTTAAATATTACGAGCCGGTATTATTAGGTATATCAAATATCATACAAGGCATATATTCCAAACTATTAGTTATCGCTGATTGCAGTTGCCAGTAACATGCTTACTTACAACAGTGACTACGATCGTATCGCATTTTGTTTTTATTTCTTATCGACACGTCGTTACGTATATATAATCAGTTGACATAAAAAGGTATCCCGGACGAGGAAAAAAGGTGTCATATGATCGAGTTTCTTTTGTTGTCCGGCCCTGGGGGTTATTCCGTAAGTCCAAACAAAACATAACTTGGAAAAACACAGATAGTTCAAGCATTCCAAAAAAAAGATTACTAGCAATGCAGTGGGTCGCACATTACTAGTTTTCTCGTTAACGCCTCGTGCTAAGCTAAGATGCTTGTGTTACGAGTGGTTCACTTCGGTAGTGTAATGGGTGGGATTCGAACCCACAACCACATGATCGCAATTCCGAATTTTATATGTATAAAAAGTATAACTATTTAAAAATCTGTGTTTTGCTTTAAATAAGACGATGACAATTAAAATCCACGTATACAGTGTTACTAGCACTTGTGTTGCTTTAGAATGAAATAAAAAATGAATTGTTCGTAAATACAAGTGATTGTTCCGCATGATCGCGAAATAAATTTATAACAATAATACGCAATGCAGGCAATTGAATTCTGTATAAATTGATAAAGTTATACCAAATAATTGCCTGCGAAATAATTGAATCATTTGCTGCCCACTCAATTAAATGTTATAAATTCTCTTTTGCTAAAGCAAATGTAGCTCACATTATTCACCAGTAATTGTATATGGGATTTCCATTTAGAATTTGCTTTTGTATACACAGTGATATTGTGATTTGCGTATATATGTAGGTTTTTGTACGCCTGTTTTGGACTCCAATGCTGAGCAAAGACCTTCCCTTCCTCTTTCAAACCTCTAAGTTTTGGCGGTTAATAATTAATCTAAACTAAAGCTAATATAGTGTGTCGTGGTGGCCTAGCGGTTCATAGACAGGATTCGCATGTACATGGTTTCAGGTTCGAGCCCAGGCAAGTACCAATATGACTTTATCAAAGTTATATGTACTTTCTTAATCATTCTAAGACATCATTGACAAACGGTGAAGGAAAACATCGTGAGGAAACCTGGATTACAAAATATTGCAATCTGAAATCGCCAACCCGCTATGAGCAAGCGTGGTGATCAATGCTCATCCCTTCTCCATGGGAAGAGGCCTGTGCCCAGTAGTGGGACGTTTATAGGCCGGTATTATAATATAGCAGATATGGTTTTGCGCAAAACATAAAATTATAACCCGTTGAAAATTCGCTAATTACTATATATAATTTGCAGTTTAATATAATGGTCATTATATAGGTCATTATTGCACAAAATAATCCATTAAATAAACTGCTTCTAAGTTGCATGCAAATAAACGTTATTTAAAGAACAGAAATAATTCCCTTCATAACCCTGCTTTCATTTAATAATGTGTACAAACTAAGTTTTAATTGTATATTCTATTCGCAGAAAACAAAACTAATTTATTCATTAGAATTTGCTAATTTAACCTTCATTCCGTAAATTAACTTATATGCATACAATTCTGTTAGTATTAAATGAAGAAAGTTGGCTGCGGTATTATTTAATTAATAGTAATTCCAGCAGTTGCAGCAGCTGGATGGATAAGCGGGATGAGCTGGTCTCCTTCGTTTAACCTTGGTACGCTGTCCTGGATAGAGAGAGAGATGGAAGGAGGGTAGAGGGGTGTATGCTCAGCAGTGGTTAGAAAAAGAAAAACATTTTAGCAGCTGGTAGCCAACCTGCATTACTAAACTTCAGTGTAAATTACTAGCAATAAGCGGCGGTAGCCTAATGGCTAGGGCGTCGGACTTGCGATCATATGGTTGCGGGTTCGAATCCCACCCATTACACTACCGACGTGAACCCACTCGTAACACAAGCATTTTAGCTTAGCACGAGGGGTTAACGAGATTACTAATAATGTGCGATCCACATTACTAGTAAACTTAAAAAAATAATATATATTTCTACTAATACACAACAGAAAGAAAGCAAAGAAAGAAAGTAATTACAACTAGACGACCCGGCAAACGTTGTTTTGCGATTTTCTGGACAGTCACCCTCATGATCTAGGGGTATAAAAAAATTGCCTTCAAACTATTTTCACACTTACCAAAATATAAACAAACAAATTATAAAAAATGGTAGTCGTTTTGGTGGAGTTCAAAACTTCACAAATGGTGAAGAAAAACACCGTGAGAAAAACGGAATCCCAAAAAAAAACTTTAGTTCTAAACCGCAATGAGCAAGCATGATCGATGCTCGCTTCTTTTTTATATGAGATGAGGCACGATTTATATATATGTATTGTATTCCTTCAATTAAGTCCTCAAATAACAAAAATTGAAACTATTGAAATAAAACTCCTTTTAAACGGATTCTATAGCGGTTTATTTTGATTCATTTTTTTTATCAACGGCGGAATGTAGTATTTATATACCACCTTCTTTTTACAAATAGGTGAAAGACTAAACACGAGACACGATCAATCAAATTTTAATCCGTAGTTAATCGAGAGTACTTTCAACATTTAATAGGACCTTGGCAACCAGCTGTAGGCGAGGAAATGTCCGGAAAACTGAGAGAATGTTGAATAAATACTTTGAAGATTGATTCCTTTAATCATCGCTTGTTGGCCGTATATAAATAAACTGTGGCAATAACATATCGTGTTTATGCTACGGGTTTAGTCGGCAATATTTTATAAGAGCTATAACCACGGACTTTTAGTAAACATTATTTTTGAAATAACGATTCTGTTGTATTTCGTACTGCGCTATGTTCTTGTTGGTGATTCTCTCTAATATTTGACTTTAATTATAGTTTGCGATACGGGTAAAGTTTAAATATCAGCGTTCCCACCAACAGTCCGCAAACAATATATCACTGTATGTGGTGAATACAAACTTAGTTTTTTATATTTGGTATATTTTAAGGGTGGGACATACCCTTATCTCAACTCAGCCTATCGCGGTGCACTGCTAGACGTAGGCCTCTCAAGTTGCGCCACGCCACAACACCTGTTCCTCCGCCTTCCGCATCCAGTCCGACCCAACTATAACTAATAACTTTTTCAGGTCATCGGCCTAAAAAATACCCTTAGAATCCTCACTTCCTTACCAATATTATAAATGTGCAATAAATTATGTCTATCAGTATGTAACGCAATGATGCCAATACTTCTGACAAGATTTAAATCAAATGAAGTACAAAGATAATCTAGCTAGAGCCTGAGAAAGGACATGATTTACTTTTTCCGCGATAAATGACGCCCACGCGGGCGGAGTCACGGCCTACAGCTAGTATACTATAAAATACTATTTAAAATATACATACCAATCGGCCCGTAGCCATCACATTTGCAAAGGCATCGAAATAGGGAAATTATAATCCAAATAAAACGCGATAGAATCCGTCTAAAATAGTGTTATTTTAATCTAACATTCGCGTAAACCTGAAAAAGCATTAGGATATTTTCACTAAATAACTCCTCATCGTATGCCACATTTGATCTTCATACATTTTGCAAATCTACAAATTGGGTAAGTAAGACATTTTACTTTTACAATGGAGTCAAAAAAAGTATTTACGTTCCTTTTTCAATTACATTTGCTGATTTAAGCTTTGTTTCAGTCATTGTTTCTTTTGTTTTGTGTCAGAAATTGCTAAGCAGTATTTAATTAAAAATAAATTGTTTGTGCTAAACGAAAAGCAATTTCTATCATCGTTAACGCTTTTAGAAATGTCACTTTTTTACTTGCAGGATTACTGGCAGGATTATTGTCTCGACGTACACTTGTATGACTGAATTCAACATGAATATTACCACACCAATTACAACAAGGCCACACATTTCTAAGGCTTATTTAATTTATTCATAGCCGAGGTCCCATCAAAAGAAACGTCATGAATATGTAGTGAAGGCCATGGACACATTATCATTAAAACATAGTCACATAAAAATGCACATCAGATTTCAGTGATTACTGGAAACGATTTCAAGGGCTTGTATTTTCTTGTTGGTGGAAAAAATATCCTGAATGAGCAATTGAAAAAAAAATGGGAATGCTCTACTGGTTTCCAATTGGACAAGTTGTATACGTTTTCTTTTAATATAAGTTGGAAAATCGTAAATAAAGTCTTACAAGTATTACTTGGTGTTTTTTAAGTAGCATTTATATCAGGAAGATTATTGGGGTTATGTCTTATACACGAAAACTTATAGCCAGTTACTGGACACCGGTTACCCTATAATGAGAATGTATGAGGATTCCTAACGATACTAAAAGAAAACTGATTTGATATGCTACTCAAATTTTAATATACTTGCAAATAACTTCTTCTTTTTTTCGAGTCGATGTCGACGACGACAAGAATCGGCTCCCAACTCTATATAGCGTAGGATGCGTTATCTACTTTCGAAATGTGGTTTGCGTCCAGATAATTTGACGAAAAGCTTAATTAATAATGTCCAGACCGAATTTCGGCCTCGGCTGCCAATCTCAAGTCAGAGATCAGCCATGTACGCAGGAGATATTATAGAGCACAAGTGTGTGCGCAAACACAGGTGCACTCTGTTCCTTCACTCTCATAGTCGGATTGGACGGATGAAAAATTAACAGTAATTCTTCAGTAAGTCAAATAATAAACGAATTAAACCCTTTATTACTTGTCAATATTACAAATAAAACACATTTATCTCTATCGATAAGACAGAAAAACCGTCGATAATGGCTTTATTTCTGTCTTTGATTTAGCGATAAGTGAAGGCACAATAATAGTCCGGCTATCAGTCAGTTGCCATACTGACACATTGATAACGATGTCTACATATTTTCTACGTGAATTCAAGTTACGCTTGCGCAAGGTAGATTGTGCAGCGATACAGTTATGTTGTTCCGCTGTCTGTCAATCTTCATCCAATATTCTAGGATTTGATTATCTTGTTCTTGACATACGAGGCTTAAGCTATCTATATTTTGTATGTACTCATTTAAACAAAAGAATGGAACACCATTGATGTAGAAATCTTTTTATGCTATAAATAGGTACATAACGATCTACGCTATGTATAGTAATATGAACTCGTTATACATTTCTGTAGGAGCACTAGACTACGAAGTATAATATTGTTCAATGCTTGAATATTTTTGTACCCAATCCGATCACGTTGCTAATCGGATTATACACAATACGCAGTTCAAATATAATCGTATATTTTGAAAATAGGTTTTGTTAAACATCTGTACTTATATTATGAAGAGGAAAGATTTGATTGCTTGTTTGCATTGAATAGGCTCCGAATCTACTGAACCGATTTAAAAAAATCTTTCACTGTTGGGAAGCTACATTATCCCCGGGTGACATAAGCTATACCTACTATGTTTTAATAAAAAAATACTTGAACCGCGTGCGGAGCTACGGGAAACAGCTAGTAATATTATATAATAATATCAGCCTATAAATGGCACAGGGCCGCTTTCCACATGAAGAAGGAACGAGAATTTATCACCACGCTTGCTCATTGCGGGTTGGTGATTTCACATTCCATTTATGGAATCCAGCTTTCCTCACGATGTTATTCTTCACCGTTTGTCAATGGTGTCTTAGAATAATTAAGAAAGTACATAAAACTTTGAAAAAGACACATTAGTACTTGCCTGGATTCGAACCCGCAACCATGTGCATACGAATCCGACCATTGAACTGGTAGACCCCGCGACATTTTTTCAATATGATATGGAAATGCCCTTCATTAAGTTTTTTATAGTTTTAGCTGAATTTTTATAGCAAAGTTTAATTCATTTATACGATTGTAAATACTAAATAAGAAAGGAATTTAATTCAGCTATATTTTATTGAATATCCGGTATTCATTTTACTGTAAATGAAAACGCGAATACAGTGATATAGGGAGTAGTTTCTAGATCACTGACTTCATCCAGCAATTTAATACAGAAATCATTAATATAATAAAAATACGAAAAAATATTGAAGAAAAAAATAACCGAGAAACTATAATATTACAGATTTCACTTCGATAATTTTATCTGTAAAGCGAGCTTTTTTAAAACAGAACACAGGTTTCTACCTGCACTGTACCTAATGGATTTATCTATTTTGTTAGAAATGGTTTGAGCAGAACTTATTTATTTACTGAAATTTTATTCTTAATGTATGTTGATTGCCGTTTGGTGCCAGCAGAAGTTGATGTTCGTTGAGGCGTTCAATTAGGGAGACCATTGTTCAACAGTAGACGTCTCCCGACTTATAATGATGTTGTTTACATTATAATATTGTTTGTGATGCCGTGGGGTTGGCTATGAATATAATCTCTACCCGTGGGTGTCGTAAGAGGCGAGTAAGAAATATAGAAACTAGGAGAATGGGCAACAGTGTTCTCTTTTTTCTTTATTTTTTAATGTGGACAACATTACATACATTGCTCCAAATTAAGTAGCTAAAGCACTTGTGTTATGGAATCAGAGACAACAAAGGTACCACAAACACCCAGACCCGAGACAATGTAGTAAAGTGTTTTTCTACATTAACCCGTCCGCGGATCGAACCCGGGACCTCAGAGCTGGCGACACCTTGAAAACCGGTGTGTACGCCACTCGACCACGGAGGTCGTCAAAGAAAGAATTCAAAACTGCGGTCACCAACCCGCTTGCCCAGCGTGGTGACTAGGGCAATAAACACTCTATGATTGCACACACACGGCCCCCAGTTACCGGTAGTCCCAATGAGGAAGGCGGAGGGAGGGTGTTGTGGCACAACTTGGGGCCTATGTTCAGCAGTGGGACGTTTATAGGCCGGTTTTATTATTATTTATAAGTCTTATTTAAAGGCATAAAATATAATATAAATAAATATATTGGGACACAGCTCACACACGGCCATCTGATCCCAAACTAGGCAGAGCCTGTACTATGGTAACCAGACAACTGATATACATAATTAATTATATATTTCTAAATACATACATATTATAGATAAATAACACCCAGACATAGAACAAATGATCGTGCTCATCATACAAAGATTTGTCCTGGGTGGGAATCGAACCCACGACCTCCGGCTTAGCGGTCAGGGTCACTAACCACTAGACCATCAGGCCCGTCAAAGTAAAAAAAGTGAACCCTCTTTGTATCTCTTCCCTCGTGAAAACGTGAATCGTAGAGAATTATTTTACACGGAATAACAATAGTTATTAAATCTGCAAAAATAATTCAGGATGCCAGAATTAGGTTAACACAATTCACCGGAAATATCGGCAAAAATGTGGGAACAACTCTGTATTTTATTATAATTTTTTGTCCTTATTTTACCTCCATTGTTTGTGTGTGCAAATTATTCAAATTTCATCAGTTTGCCGAAAGCTAAAGTTTTATCTTTTATTCATTTTATTTTTTATCGCTTGCTATTTTCCAAATTGTTACTCACCTGTTTTTAAATTTATTTGCGTAGCTGTCGCTTCCAATTGTTTTCAAGAGCGACTTCGGTAAATAATGTCATGAGATTTATTTACATGTGTCGATAATGATAAAAAATAATGGGAAATTTACGTCGGTCCTTGACATTAGGGAAGCGAAATATTGTTATCTTATGTCTGATAATTGTGTTTCATAAGCATGAACGGTTAACCCCAACACGAGGTTAATTACATTAATTGATGCAGTATTTGCAATGACACGATCACGCAATGTTCTCACAAGTAAGCTTCCCTAGAAATCTAAACGGTTATTACATTTAATAAAAAGTAAAGGTGGTTATTAAAATTTGTTCAATTATAATATCTTGGGACAGCTCACACACGACCATCTGATCTCAAACTAGGCAGAGTTTAGAGTTCAATGGCAATAAGACAACTGATAAACATACTTATATATTTATAAATAAATACATATAGATAAATTACACCCAGACACAGAAAAAAAGATCGTGCTCATCAAACAAAGATTTGTCCTGGGTGGGAATTGAACCCACGACCTCTGACTTAGCAGTTAGGGTCACTAACCGCTAGACCAACCAAAATTCCAAATATAAAAAAAAAACGTATCTTGAAAAGGTTTCCAAATAACATGTTACGTACGTCATTATTGTACTAACGTATGTCATTTCCAGTCTTGTATCTAATATTACAGTATGCGAATACGAACACATACTGTCCATTCCATACGAAAGTGGAATTTGAGAAATTTAGCTACCAGATTACATCATAACTGATTTCAGTAAAAATTCATAGATAAATCGTATTCTGGTATGTACTAGACGAGAAATTTTTGCACTGATCTGCAGTAGTGATAACAAAGGTTTTTAAATCCTGATGACTCTAATAATATGAACCGAGCCTGTTAGATGGCCTATGGTTTGAGGCATCTTTCCCCAAATCATAGACCATCTTATGATAGAGCTTCCCAGTGTGACCTGCACACGCAGGACCTTAACAAGGCCACGGAAAATGTTGTCTGCATGGCTAAATACTGGGTAATTACATTAGTAAGTTCGTATTACAGGAGCACTAAATTAAGTATTTCCAGAAATATCCTCACAGCTATTTGTATTGTCCTTGAATTGTGATCTTTAAATAGCTAAATCATTCATTACGGGCCGTCATAGTATAATAATGCTTGCTGACTGAGAAGAACGTCATGAGCAAATATTTTGAGATTTATTGAAGAGCTAGTCTTCAATAAATTTCCAAATATTTGCCCCTATTATTTTTGGTAAGAAATAAAGCATATGTTTCTCATGGATAATGCATATTATTCTAAGGGAGAAACAGGATAATAGATTAAAAAAAATTGTCCAGTAGTTTTTCAAAACGTTACAAATATACAAAAAATCAATTCATTCCTGTTTCAATTTTATTTTAAGATTACTAGCAATGCTGATGGTACCTTACTAGGATTCTTGTTAACCAAATGCCTGTGTTACGAGTTGGTTCACGTCGTTAGCAATAGCAATGGGTGTGATTCGAATAGGCAATCACATGATCGGAAGTCCGATGCCCTAAATTACGAAATTCTTTTCATAGTTGAGTAATAGATCGAATACAACCACCGAAAATTTAATAGTATACAAGTTTAGGATAAAATTTTATTTAAATAGTAGATCTGAAAACCACCGTCGACAGGACAGTGAAAAAAAAAAGTTGCGATAATGATCCCTGCTCTTATACTATAAAGATAAACAAATGAACACACGTTATTTTCATTTACCGTATTTTCATTCATAATCTACAAAGGGTGATTCTTTTCATCATAAGCAACTATTTTCTGAATGCTTTTACAGGGTGGATTTTTGTAGAAGCAGCAAATTATACTCAAAGAAAATTCCTTTTTATCTGAAAAAACTGCATTCTTAGAATTTAAGAAATACGCTTTATACACCTGAATTAAAAGGGCTAAAATGCGAAAAGTAACCTTGATAACACTTTTATGGCAATCGATAAGGACTATTTATATGAAATACTATTTTATTTTAAATTTCAATAAATTAATATATAAAAGTAGATATATCAAACAAGCTGTATTACTAGTAAGTACTAGTGTCATAAGAAATACAATTTTCGTCTCTTGTATGCGTCGGCCATGAACTAGATTCCTCGGCTCGGCTTTCCCAGAGACAAAAGAATAATAACTCCTCGACAACACTCCCGAACACCGAAATCGAGCTAATCTGAATATTCGAATGCTTGTTTGTTTGTGTGGGACTGATTTCATGTTTTTAAATTAAGAATATAATTTAAAAGAGCGAACTGGCCGTTAAATTTCAAAATTAAATTATAAAAAAAATATAGCATGAAAACATAATTTAAGAGCAGTTTGTCTTGATAAATCCAATAAAAAACATGTTTCCATTATTCCGAAAATATTTCGTCACTATAATAACCTATGGCTTATTTAACCCTTACCTAAAAATAACCGAATAACTGCTTAAAAAAAACCCGTCCGCCTCCATAAGTTGGTTATAAATAAAAATAGCTGCCACTATTCAAACATTTTAGCGATACGCCTACAATATCAATTAGGCTACAGCAAATCACTTAACGAGGGAATGTTATCAGACTACAAAATGATTTGCGAGATTTTAAGCAAACGATGAGCAAAAGAAAACATGGAAAAACGAAGAACAATTTAACTTTTTGCCTTTTGAAGTTATACTTCTTTTGGCGCGATTGGATGAGAGTGAAATTTGTGAGCTACGCGCGCACGATGTCCCAAAAAAGCGACATGATGAAGTTAGCCACAGAACAGAATTAAAAATTCTGTTCTGTGGCTAACTTCATCATATTATTGTCGAAACAATATTAATTAAAAAAAAATTGTCACTAAGTTAAATAATAAATAATGAACTACTTTATAAGAATTATTTATTTTAAGTCAATAAATAAATTATTTTATAATTATCAATTGTAAACAATTGGTACTTTACAACTCCAAAATTAAATCATTTTTAAAAATCTTAAAATAATATTGAATTAAATCGATGTGATAATTAATAATTTAATAATTTTTAAATTTTCACGGTAAAGCTATATTTTTACTGTAATAAAACCTCTTTGATTGTTTTTAAAATTTTTCTTCGATCAGTTTTGCTTTTTTTTTTTTCTTACGCCAAACAAGTATAACTTCTAACGCGTGTACATAAGTACACACACCATTTTTTATGAAAAGCCTTTATTCCTGGGCTCGTCTTTAGGTTTCCGTAAATTTAATTTATCTAATATTCTTCGTTGTACTCACGAGTGTTACTGCATTAAAATAATACACAACCCCAAAAGGCTAAAACGGAACCTTATAGGATCACTTTGAACATTTGTTGTCCGTCTCTCATTCCATCCGTCCGCCTGTGAGTCCGTGGCTGTGTCTTTCATTAAACAACATTTTTATCTTTCTACACGATTTTATTCGAATTCCCTGAATCCCCGAATCTACCCGATCATTAGCAAAGTGGGGACATTGCACATAAAAACTGGTAACACCCACTTGACCTTGATGGCGGAGGTCATGGGTGGTGACGTCACCGTCCTTTGACAACCTAATTGCTTCACACATTCGTTACACACTACAGAAGTCTTTCATCATATTTCTTTTCATGTACTCCAAAAAGGTTGACAGAAAAGTTTTTGATTGCTCTTTTTTGAAACGGGGTTGTAATCGAGTTCATGACCTCAAATTGAAGTACATTATTACAATAATGACGCACAATAAATTAGATGTTGGTAGTAAGGTTAGCGATAGTCATGGTGGCCTAGCGGTTCAAAGACCAATTGCAGGTTCGAGCCCAGGCAAGTACCAATGTGACTTTTTCAAAGTTATATGTACTTTCTTAATCTTTCTAAGATATCATTGACAAACGGTGAAGAAAACATGGTGAGAAAACCTGGATTCGAAACTTGGAATCTGAAATCGCCAACCCGCAGTAAGCAAGCGTGGTGATCAATGCTCATTCCTTCTCTATATGGGAAGAGGCCTGTACCCAGCAGGGCAGGGGCGTTTATAGGCCGGTATTATAGTAAGGTTAAAAAAAATAATCGGAAGTGTTTGCGATAAGTACCTAACGGGCAATCTTAGGAACTCTGTTGCCTCAGGAACTTTCTACTATCCAGCACGTACCGCATATAAGTCATAGATGTGCTTCAATAACCTGAATGTAGATCTCCTTAATAAATGAAATAATTATAAAATAATTCATTATTTATTTCAGACTCAGTCCATAATATATATAATGATTTAAATTTAGTAAGTAATGAGTTTATCTGAATGCGGAACAAGATATGTATAGCAAGTGTTAATCTAGTGTTAGGCCATAAGGCTATCAGAGTGCATAACTTTGTAACCTTAATACACAAATTAATTATACATTATCTATATGTCTTGATTATTTTCTGCAACTGTTCTTCGTGAATGGAGATAATATTACAACTGTAAAGATTGTTAGTTGGTGTAAATATTCCCTCCGCTATTGCATCAATATCTACCAATGTATCTATCGTAGTGGTCTAGCGGTTAAATGACCGGATTCATATGCGCATGGTTGCAGATTCAAACCCAGTCAACTATCAATGTGACTTTTTCAAAGTGGTAATTACCTTCTTAATTATTCTAAGACACCATTGACAGAAGGTGAAGGAAAACCTCGTGAGGAAACTTGAATTCCAAAAATTGGAATCTGCGCAATTAGCAAGCGTGGTGATCAATGCTCATTCCCAGAATCGGGACATTATAGGTCGGTATTATTATATTGCATGTAATGCGTAACAGTGTATGTTAATGGCTTTTATGCATGTACATAATTAATTAAATTATAGTGTACTTCTCTTTTCTTACATTTTCACAAGTAGTAGTATGTGATGTTGGGAATTGGAGCAAATTTAATTAAAATAAAGGCATATTGCTTTGAGACTACACTTTGCAGTAAAAAATAATTCGTTTATTATTTTGTCTTCAAATAAAATACATTTTTGCTAATATTGTGAATCCGCTATCGACAATTATAAATGTACAGCTGTGTTTATTTGTACTAGTACACAATAAATCAGTTTTTTTTCGTTGGACATCTGTTTTAATTGTTTGAAAATAATAAGGAAACTTTAATTTAACCTTATTGTTCATATCTTCGGTAGTATAGTGGTAAGTATCCCCGCCTGTCACGCGGGAGACCGGGGTTCGATTCCCCGCCGGAGAGATATTTTTGCATTTTAGATATCAAATGAGTCAGATGAATGTTAGGAAAGTTTGAAGTGATTATACACATAAGGTACATGTATTTACCATTATTAAACATACATTATACCTGTTTTATGTAATGTATGCCACCAGCCAAGACTTAATTGTCCCATGCAGAGAAAAAGCCTCTCTCATAGAAATATATTTTTAACTGATTAAAAAATTAGGAAGTTCTTAATTCAACTAATTTCTTTATTGTATAGGTTCTCCGGCAGTTGTAGATCGATTAACAAAAAGGTAATCGATAGAATACACCTTAGCCCTTTCATATTACGTTAATACAAATATTGACAACATTGAATACATTTGAAAAAACTAACTAAGAATGTCAAAACGAAATTGCGTGGGTATATTTTATTATCATGCAATTGATGTCGGTTTTTTACAATAATGTGTAACCAATTATTTACCATTACCTTCTCTTATAATCAAAAATCAGGTAACATAAGAAGGGTATAAAAATACTAACTTTATTTTATCAAGTAAACTTGTCACTAAATAAACGATACCATGGTTAAAAACAAAAGACAAGAAAATAATATCAATCACACTTCACTTGAATTTGATTTAACAACGAGCAAAAATCAAAAAGATTCTCTCCGGCGGGGAATCGAACCCCGGTCTCCCGCGTGACAGGCGGGGATACTTACCACTATACTACCGAAGATGTGAGACAACTGTTCAAAAAACTATTTCTATTACATACAAATTTAAGAATAAAATTTGAAACGGAACTAATAACTGACGTAGTACCTACTAAACGTCAATCGTTATTAATTACAACTTAACATAATTAACCTTTTTTAACGTAAACTTATCTATTCTAATATAATGAAGAAGAAAGATGTATATTTTTGTAACAAATAAACATAAAAACTTACTGACTTATATTTCTTACCAGAAAAAATAAGAACCGTGGGCAGTTTCTAGAGCATCAGCTAAAGATTAAATAAAGAACTAAATTTTTTCTCGCAACAAAAATAAAGAAAAAAAAAACACGCAAAAAGATTCTCTCCGGCGGGGAATCGAACCCCGGTCTCCCGCGTGACAGGCGGGGATACTTACCACTATACTACCGAAGATATGAGAAAGACGCCGAAATTTCCAGTGATTAGATAAATATATTGAAAACATGAAATACTCAGCTGCGAAATAATTAGTCAATAACTTTTATTTATACAAACAGCTACTCAAAATAGGTACCCGAAAAAAAAAACAGTAAATCAGATCTGTACTAGTGCCACATTGGGGAATTTATATAGGTAATATTTAACAGTGAACCGATGAAGGCTGAGTTGGTGATTTGTACTGGAGTCATTGTTATCCATAACCTTCAACGTAAAGTTTGAGTCAACACAATTCGAAGAGTCTCCATTCAGAATAGACATTCAAATATTGATTCTCTTAATTAGTCCAACTTACTCTGTTCTAACTTATTCCTGACAGTATCGAAATTTCCAGAAGTTCAAAGCTTGTAATAATGGAATTTATCTAGAGATTACCGAAACTGCTCATATCTTAGCGACTGTCAGGTACAGATATAATCTCCCCTTTAAACTTTCTTAATCTCACAGTATTTTTTTGAAACTCGGTTGCTTTAAGCTAGTGTTAGGTACAGATGTAGTTTCCCCTTTAAACTTTCTTAATACCACAGATTTTTTTTAAACTCGGTTGCTTACATACGTAAACCTATCAATTGAAACATTCAATCTTTGTTCCTCGTCATCGCAGCCTTCACTCGTTCTTTCTCATATCATCTTTGACACGAAAGAGAGAAATTTATGAGTTAGCCTCACCCCGTCGTGTTCCCCTGAGTGAAGGATGTTCAGTAGAAATTGCTTTTTGAATATCGGAGGGTAAATAATCTTTTGTTTAACATAGTAAGAGTCTGCTAGTGACGTCACTTAATTTATTTATAAGCACACGGTATACGCATTCAAAATTATACTACACTGAATTTTCAAAACAATTCAAAGCAATCTAACTAGAATACTATTGTTTAAATACTAGCCGAGCGACATCTATCATCTCGAGACTCGATATGCACTCTGGCCAAATAATTGTTTGTGTCAATTGCAGGTGTTTGAGCAATCTCCGTTTGTGCATGTCAGATTACAGCCCGTAAATCCTTTGAACTGAAAACTGCATGGTCAAATTTTATAAAATTAAAGTTCCCTGTTAAAGCTTTGAGTTTCGATAGGCAATACCAAACATTCTAGCCGCCATTGATAAAAGTTTTTATTGGCGTGTAGTCAGTTAAAAAAATAGCTGGGTGAATATTGAGGTTTTTATTTAACTATGTGTGGATTAAAACAGCAAATTTATTGAACTGCAGACAAAGGTTAGCTTTGCTTTGTTTTGCTCGCATAAATGGTTACTTAAGTGTATATTACTTGTAATAAACTTGTACGCATATCTTATACATATCCAAAACAATATATAAGAGTATTTATTTCGGCCAGCAGCCGCAGTCAAAATGACTAATAAAAAATAGTCCAAGTACCTATTTCACAGACTATTTTTTATTAATAATTTGAAGCCTCGCTGTGACCCAGAATACAAAAAACGCCAAAAATGTAACACATGAATATATTGTACTGTATGAAAATCAAGGTGATCTATGGTCGTACTGGATATGCAAAAACAAATAGGTGTGTTAACTTCGTGGCCACACTCAAATGAGTGGCGGGTTACCATCATCTCGCTTCATTTACATTTCATTTGGGTCTCGTGCAGCATCTCATTTTCTTCCATACTTAACGGCGGGTAGGTATCTATTGTAAACCAAATAATTATAAATATTCGAGCTGCATCGATCAATTCAATCGTGTATAACATATACATGCTCATGCTCATTATGCAGACACGTGCATTGGTACGTCACATACGTCACAACAGAAGCAAATACATAATATATTGTATTGAACACGATTAGATACGAATGTTACCTACACTTGTACGATATCCAAGAGTCATGATCGATATCACACGAGAGGATTGATAAAACTGTTTACTTGTTTTGTAAGAATGCGCGATTCTTCAATAATAATTTGTATGATATGTTGCAGTAGGTAGTCCGACCTAGTGGTCCTTAGAGTCGCAGCCGAAATATGGCAAGTTTGGGTTGTTTTCATTCTTAAACAACAATAAGAACGAACTAGCTACTCCTACGTTTTATCTATATTGACTGGGTGGAAGGTCCGAAATTTTCATTTAAAAAACAGCAGTAACCCAAAGTAGACAGAATATAATTTGTATTTCCTTACCTTTCCTGTAAACAAACAGTTACGACCTTGGTCTCTGAGAAAATTGGGTTGATGAGAATGGATGTAAATTACACAGAAGGTATTACATTGAGCGTAAGAAGAAAAAAAACGAAAATTAAAACAACGAGAAAATCAGAATCATCAAAATCAGAAATATTTTAAAAGCCTTTTAAAAGGATAAGGAATGCCTCGTCCTTAAACTTTGCATAGTTGCATTCAAAACGGGGCGATAGTTTTTTTTTTTACTGCGGATTACATCACATACATTGCTCTTAATCTAAAGCACTTGTGTTATGGAATCAGAGACCTAAACCTAATTTACCACAAACACCCAGACCCGAGACAATATAGAAATAAAGAATTTTTCTACATTGATCCGTCCTGGGACCGAACCCGGGACCCCAGAGCTGGGACACGTTGAATACCGGTGTGTTCGCCACTCAAAGTTATTAATGGGTAGAATATTCTTTATTATAAACTCGAGATACAGCATTAAAATAACACACAAATAGTCGAAGAGTACAATGACAAAACTTATCAAAGTCGAGTTTATATTCCTTTACCAATTAAGGTAATGTATTTTAATATTTTGAATGCAAGAGGTTTTCCTCATACATTTTCTTCATTTTGTTTTGCCAAAAAATATTCCTCATTTTAACAGTAATCCACCAACACAGCTTCCCTGGTAAAATTGTTTAGGGGTTAATCTCTTCTTTGTATGCTCATTCCATGCGACACATGTTTTTTTATGTATCATGTTTTACTTAAAGAATACATCAAACAATCCTCATTCTTGAGAAAATACTCTTTTGAAGTTGAATAACAAACTGGTTCTATCATAAGGAATATGTATGCGCGAAATCTTTGGAATAAATCTTTTTGGAATAAATCAATCTTTGAAATCTTTATAATAATATTCAAAAAATTTTAAACTAATATTACTAAGCTGAAAAGTGAGTTAGTTTCTTCGATTGAACGCGCTAATCTCATGAACTTCAGGTCTTATTATTTGGAAAATTCTTTTAGTATTAGATAATAATATTCTATTTATTGAGGAAGTCTATAGGCTATTTTTTGTCGCGATAACCACGCTGGTGGTGCCGCGAGTAAACACTAGTGTTTTTATAGTTATGACCTCCGCCTGCAGCTCCACCCGCAGTATAATAAAGCTTTCTAATGATAAAATATTATTTAAATAATTCCTATAGTTCTCCAGTTTATTCGTTCTTCTTCTTAGCGTGTCGATCAATGGCAAAGTCAAACTTTTACGGACCAGTACTCAGCCACGCGGACAGCATTCTCAGTGGCGTTATACAGGTCCTCGCGTGTACAAGCGGTAGGACACGCTGGGCAGCTCAGCAAGTGAGCCATGGTTTGGGGAGAGAAGCCGCACTCACAAGGCTCGTGTGTGCTGTAACCCCATCGGTACATGCTTTCTTTACACCGGCCGACTTAGGTCCGGAGTCTGTTTAAAGATTTCCACGTCGGCCATGGTAAACTGTTACCGGGAGTAAGGTTTTCTGATTTTTCAACAGTTTATTCGTTGCAAACTTACAAATCATTCCTCTTTATAAGATTAATATTATATAAGTATAGACAATAGATTACCCTAGAGAGCTTAAGCAAATCTAAGAGACACTAATAAGTATTGAAACAACGGACGGAAGGACCAAAAGCACTCAAGTGATTAAAATATTTCGAGAAGTTCGGAATCCTAAACAATAAGATATCTCGCTTGTTTCATTTCTATTACGACATAACTTTGAGTTGAGGTAAAATAGACATGTTAATGGTTTGTTTACCTCTAAAATAGAACATGCGGCAGTAAGTTTTTTAATGATAGACAGTTCAAGGTTAATTCGTGTTTCTACTCTATCTATATTTAGGTCACGCGTACGTGAATGTATAGAATATTGGATTTATTCCCTTTATGTCGAGTCCCGTTATGTCGAGCCGAAAACCTTGTCTCGCTTCTGTTACCGCTATGTCGAGCTTAGTTTTCTGTCCCGCCTCTATTCCCTTTATGTCGAGTTCGTTTACCACGCTTTTATTACCTTTACGTCGAGTTTAACTATATCATATTTTAGAAGTACAGTCACGCCCAATGATGTATTCATACATGCTCATAATTTAGAATCAATTTTTACACAAAAAATAATTAAAAAACAACTAATGTAAGTCTTAGGCTGCAAACTGGACGGCCGCGGGAGCAGCGTCGTGGTTTGACAACGAACACCACAGGACCACAAATCCAGTAGAGGGATGGCATAACAGGCTAAATAAAAAACTTAATAAAAGACCTCCGCTATATACTCTCATTAGCACACTTAGAGATAAGGCTAAAGAAACTAGGTTTAAGATAGAGCAGGTAAATGTCTACAACGACGACAATCAGAACCTAAAAAAAAAATGCTTGGCTATAATTGATATACGTATAAATAAAATAGTTGAAGATTTTACAACTAAAAAAATTGATTTATTGACTTGTCTTAAACGCCTATCAACTGTAAGATTTGATAAGTGATTATCTTTTAATTATTAAAAATATACATGTTACCTAGGTTGTCGATAAAACGTAAATCAATAACGCTAATTTAAAATAATTATTTACTTACTATAAAGCTATATCTTTTACATTTTTTACATTTTCACTAGAAGTGGTGATTATACTGGATTTATTTAGATGAAGAAAGTTAGTTTTATAAGAAGAATTATTTTTTACTGTAATACTATATATATGCTGTTTAACATTTGCAACAATAGTGATGATTATACTGTGATTTATTTAGATTAAGAAAGTTATTTTTATAAAAAGAGTTATTTTTTACTGTAATACTATATAACATTTGCAACAATAGTGATGATTATACTGTGATTTATTTAGATTAAGAAAGTTAGTTTTATAAAAAGAGTTATTTTTTACTGTAATACTATATAACATTTGCAACAATAGTGATGATTATACTGTGATTTATTTAGATTAAGTAAGTTATTTTTTAGAAGAATTATTTAATATACGTGATGATTATACTGTAATTTATATGTTTAGATTAAGAAAAATTAGATATACCTATATATATATGAAAATAAGTAATGGAACAAATAATAAAACAATATTTTTATGCCATTGGCTTTTAATTTACTCCCTGACTGTACTTGTTCACCAAACTCGACATAAAGGTAATAGAAAGCGTAAAATATCAAAACTTTGGAGAACAATAGACTACCAGGCTCGACATAACGGGAATCGACATAAAGGGAATAAATCTGAAGTATTTTACAAACTAAGCAAAAATCGTTACCTTTTTAAAAGATTATTAGTAAAGTGGATTAGTACAGTGGAGGGGCTCGTGGTAAGTATAAGCTGTACGGTTTGACCTATAATAAAGGTTAAGCCGCGCTCGCCGCGGTTGGTCCGTGGATGGGTGACCATTTGTAAACATATTGAGACCCCTCCGTGCCTCGGAAAGCACGTTAAGCCGTTGGTCCCGACTGTCATACAGTGATCTTTGATAGTCGTTAAGTCATTACAATTCTGACAACCAGTCTTACTATGGAATACTGTATTACCTAGCAATGTGTTGTGGTCAGATAGGCAGTCGCTCTATGTAAAATACGGTATTCAGCTAAATCCGGTAAGACTGGAAGCCGACCCCAACATAGCTTGGGAAAAGGCTAGGCAGAGGCAGAAGGCATTAGTAAAGTGGATTCGTGAGTCGCGCATTACTAGGAGTCTTGTTAGCTCCTTGTGCTAGGCTTAATGCTTGTGTTTGGAGTGGGTTCGTGATGGCAGAGCAATCGGTAAGATTCGAACCGGTTACCACATGATCGCAAGTCCAACACCCCAACCAAGGCTGCTTTATTTAAAACAACTCTGACTTAAAGTGGTTTTGTGTCTGCTCAATAGTCTTATGTCCAGAATTTACATTTTAAGTAAACTCATTTCAGAAATGAAGATATTTCTCTACGGTTTTACTAAGGCGATGTTTAGTAAATTGAATTTCTTTTGAATGGTAGCTCCACCCAATTTGCTCCCTTCTCATTTTAATAAAAGTTATTTACATTCGTCTTTATTATAACTTTTTTTAACATTGACACAAACATTAGACGGCCAAAAATGCTGTGATAAGAACACTATAATAAAATAATCCACAAGGACCAAACAAAATTTGAAAGGAACAACTTTCCTTTTTACTGTAGTATTTTATCTTAAGTGAGTATCTTCTATGAATTTTGATCTGATCTAATTGAGTATTCTGTTCTACACTTACCCTTAAGGCTTCTTGGGACATCAAAATAATTATGTATAATTTATACTTCTTACTTTATTTTGATTACGTAAAATATATTTGTAAACTTACTAGCTTCTGCCCGCGACTTCGTCTGCGTGGACTTCAGAATAATTGAGTCCAAAATGAAATGAAAAATGGAATAAAATTTTCACCCGTGTTATAGCTTGCGCTGTAATAGAGAAAAATACCAAATTTATAAGCTGTCTGCACACGGCTTAGCTCGTAAACAATTTAAAATTTTCCCTCGGGAACTACTTGAGGAACCGGAATAAAAGGTAGCTTATGTTCTTTTCCATGTCAAAGGCTACATGCATGCCAAATTTCATTCCAATCCGTTCAGCCGTTTTTGCGTGATTGAGTAACAAACATCCAAACATCTAAACATCCAAACATCCACACATTTATATTTATAATATTAGTAGGATAGTAGGATTAAGAAACAAATTTATTACGAACATGTTTGTTGAAAAGCATATTGCAAGATGTTCCAACTCAGGGTATGCAAAAAGTAAATGATTTTAATTTAATCTACAACTATCAATTTTAAAATTAAATTGCATTTTATTGCTATGCAGTATAGTTATGTGTTACGGAGCAACAAGTGAATTTGAGCAAACTGCATCACATACCGTGGGATTGCCTTTGGCAAAATGAACGTAATGTTTTATTAGACAACTTGCGTAGGACATCTGGCATTGTTTATTACGAGGAGCTTGTTGCCATAAGAGCAAACTTCCGTGCTCTCAGACGTTTCTGCCATACCTATTATTGGAGCAGAATAATAGCTCAACCAATGGTTAAATATCTTATCTAATCAAATAAGTTAAATAGTTAACAATATAACAATTTGTTAGAATAAAAATGTATGAATAATCGCGTTCATCCGAAGTTTGAAACCATTAGTTATCATATTTAACCATTGGTTGAATTAACTGGGGTTCAAAAAACTGGGCCTTAGTGAACTTTAGGACCATTTAATTTGAATTTTTTAACCTTTATATTGGGCAACCGGGCTGAACTCAGTTGCTGATGTATTTTTTTTCTTTTGGCCTATATTTTATTTTTGTCTCCTGCTTCCAGTGGAGGGTGTGAAAACTTATTTCCTACTCCGTCTATAAAATACTTCTGATTAATTTCGTCGAAGGTTCCAAGACAATTTATCATTTCCTGGGACACACCGAGCTTAAATGTCTCAGTGGTATTTATTGGTTATCTTGGTAGAATCTGGCTTACAGGAGTTCCAATTAATATTTATAATATTAAATTAACATTACTCTCTCTCTACAAAATAACGCATATCTTCTTCAAAGCAATTATTATAATGATTAAAATACAGCGAAAGTAAATTAACAAAGGCCGTAATACATGTCTTCCTTTGATAAAATTAACCATTTTAATTAATATGTACTTATTGCGTGCTGAATGTTTACTTTCACATAATTTATCTCTCACTTATAAAATAAGAGAATTTTACGTAATAATTGCTCAAAGAAACTAAAAAGATTACTAAATAATTTATTATTAATTACTTCTGTTAAAATCATTTAAAGAACAAAAAACATGTTGAAATTAAAATTAAAATTCACATTCTATGCAACAAATTCTATACTTTACTAATATTATAAAAGCAAAGTATCTGTCTGTTATGCTTTCACGGCTAAACTGCTGAACCGAGTTTGATGAAAGTTGCTATAGGGTATGCTTGGACGGGCTACTTTTGATCGCGATACCGTGCCACAGAATGAAAATAAAACTGTTTTTATTTATAGTAAACCTAAAATATGTGATATAGAAACAGTAAATTCCTTACAAATACACGACATTTTTTTCCATGGTTGCCAATGTCTGCGCGAATGACTCAAGCACAACCTGTAGGAAAGATAAATACATGTACATCATCCACATAGGATGTTTCATCCATTTGGATGATGTACACATTCTATTTGTAAATTATAACATATTGAGAAACATTAATATTTATTTAAAGAGTAAACTATGGAGTTTCTTGCCGGTTCTTCTCTCAGTGACCACGCATCATTTCTACCGCAGGTCAATATTAAACCATTGATGATTATTGTAGTTATGTTATTTGTCATTTATAATTTCATAAAAAAACAATGAGAAAGCAATAACAAATCATACAAAACAATCCTATACAAAGCTGCTAGCCTCAATCAAAAAAATACGTCGAACATATGTCGAATTTCCAAGTAAATTTCGAAGGACGGGAGTACTGAATTTTATGCAGTAGGTCTAACCTAACCTAAATCTTACCTTAAGAGGTGTGTCGCTCGCACGATATTAAATATTGGCGTATAGGTAATATTACGAAATCATTTTTGTAATATGGTATGAGATTTTTTGGGATTGGAGAGATGTTGCACTGCATCATACACACTTGAAGGGGTTAATGGGGCAGACTTATTGATAAAAAACATAATGAAATAAAATGTGAACAGTATCTAACCGTATAAAAATTGGGGTGTACAAGTTGACAACTTTATTTTTATATAAGTTTATTATGTCAAAAGATAACAAACATACATTCTCCCAAAGAATATTTTTCAACTAGAAAGGTAACTTCGATTTCGACCAAGTTTTAACTGGATAAGACTTCCCTGTAACTTTGATGGAGCAGAGTTACAGAGAAATATTACATAGAAAGAAAGAAAGAAAGAAAAATATTTATTTGGCTCATGAACCAAATATTGAAACTCCTTGATAATAATGTAATGTTTATATTAAATAAAGTATATTTTTCTTATGTATTGTGAAAGATGAAGCTTCATGTATTTACAAATATAACTATATACACAAATTACTAATTATAATTAAAACTAAAATTAACAATATTAAACTAAAACCTTATAATATAAATAAACTAAACTAAACGACTTATAATAAATAAAGCTAAATAAAAAATAGAAAACTTATTAACCAATTATCAAACCCGTGACCTTGACCCTAGACCAACAAGGAGTCAATATTCATATGTATAAGCTTCTACCTATAAACCTTAGAGCACATTATTATTCAGTGACAAGGTTTAGTACATAGGGTATTGAAATAAAACTACTTTAAACGGATTCTATCGCGGTTTATTTTGATTTTAGTTCCCGACGTTTCAACACCTTTGCAGGTGTCATGGTCAAAACCAATCCCAAGAGCAGCGCTGCAAGACTTCAAGACACTGTGAGCTCATAATTATTGCGTAGGTCGGAACACAAACGATTAAAATTAAAAGTAAATTAAATTATAAAAACATGAAGGTAGAACGAGCAACATATCTTGTCAAGACGAATACCATCTCAGTCTGCCCGTGACCATGACACCTGCAAAGGTGTTGAAACGTCGGGAACTAAAATCAAAATAAACCGCGATAGAATCCGTTTAAAGTAGTTTTATTTTAATGTCTAATATTCGCGTAAACCTCAGAAAACAATACATAGGGTATTGTTATATAAAAACACTATTGCCCCCTATTAGTTACTGAAATTAAACTCGATCAAGAAGACATCAGGCGAACTTTTCTTGTCAGTTATCTGGTGTTATTTGTGCATGCGATATGAAAAAAAAAACGCGGCTATAGACTTTTATTGAAACCACAAAGACCAATAGCTAGAACCATAAAGAAACTAACTACGTTAGTAACGTTCAAAGGCTTCCCTGCGGGGATCGAACCACGATTTAATGCATTGCTAAAAATCTTTTAAAAGCAAACGGAAAATACGATTGCTTGATCTATGTTTTTAGTATATACCTACGTACAAACTTTCAAAATACAGTGCAAGTTCGGCATTTCCAGATATCACATTTGTGGGACTGCCCAGTGTCCGGACACCTGCACTTTGATTTAACTCTTCACTCGCCAGTAAAGCCGTATATAATATGGCCAACTGCTGTTTGCATACATTGAAATAAATAAAACATTAGGGACAGGAGAAAAAAAAAATGTAATATAAAATCTGGCCAGTTTAATTTTTTTTTTATTATTTATGGATAGGGAATGAGCGCCTCAACCCGTTATGATTGATTGTTACTCTACTGCGCCACAAATTCGAAACATATCTATCGAATTTGTAGTGGAAAAAATCAGGTTAAGAAGAACTCATACTTACCCAGCCAGCATGATTGATTTGACATTAGTACCTACTTATATTACGCAAGCTTTATTTTAATCTACTTTCAAGTAAGAGAAATATAGACATTTTATACAAAACAAAGAACATCGTATTATAAACCAAATATAAAATGCAATTATATTACATTCATTTTACATTACTCGCTTTGAAATGGTAAACCCACAAATAAAAACACAATACTTTTCCTTATGCCACGTTTTATCTTCAAATGTACAATGTACACACTTTATAAATACAGAAAGGCACATTTATTTGACTTTAAGTTCAGTGGAATTAGCATAATTTACTTTAACTTGTTCAGATCAGAATTCACTAAAAGCTAAAGTTACACTTTCCCTTTATAAAAACGTATTTGAAGAATAAGGTAAAAGCTAAAAAGACTGTTATCTGAAATAAAACTGACCGTGACCATGACACCTGCAAAGGTATCGAAACGTTGAGAACTAAAACCAAAATAAACCGCGATAGAATCCGTTTAGAAAGTAATTTTATTTCAATGTCTAATATTCGCGTAAACATCCGAAAATAATACGTAGACCGTAAATTTTTTTTTGGTCCTCATATCTTCACGTTAGCGAGAAGCTTTGTAACAAAATTAGCAAATATAAGCACTGTACGTGTCATGAAATCTAGGTCAAAAATAATCTCACATAATTCAAAAGTTGCGATGTTAATGTCTAAAGTGAAGCCGTCCAATTTATTTATATTTCAAGATTAATAACAGCGATTAATATTAATAACCGAAATAAATCTTTGTAGCTAAAAATAACGTGCCCAAAGATATATAGGCCTTGAACGTCCTGAAATAACTTTTGATTTATAATGATTCACTCAATTTAGAATTTTCGTACCTAGGTTTGCACTTCGTAGATTGATGTAGAGTTGAAAAGAATACTTTAGAAGTAGGTGGAATAATACAATGGGTAAGCAAAGTGATCAATTGCCCATAGCGGGTAGGATTTCAGGTTCCAATTTCAGTTCCAGATTTCCTCTCGATGTTTACCGTCACCGATTGTCATAACTCGTAGATAATATAGCTTTTTGAAAGTTAGTTTGATATAATGAGGACGAAAAGAGAGTTGTATTCTTTCGTGTACTGATGATGGAAGGTAAGACGGTTAAACAAATTACACCGGTCTACCCATGGTGCTAAAGTCATGATGAATAAAAACTCAACTTATATAAAGCAGTTTAACTTACTACGGTTATTTGAGTTAAAATTTAAAAACAAAAAAACATAAAAAATAATAAAATGATATTTTTTTTGGATTTCACTGCTGGGCTAAGTTCTCTCCTTTAATTTTCCAAACCTCTCTGTCTTTGGCGATTTCTGGCCACGCGTGCCCCGCATATCTGACAAGATCGAAAACTGAATTCTTTTTTTACCTTATTATTTACTCAATTCTTAAGTTACGAACTGATATATTTAAAGTCATGTTTTTCATAAGTGCTTATAAATATGGATTTTGGTGTCGGTGTTGTGTTTTGTTAAAAATTTGTTTGTATCGATTTATATCGCCGATCGGTAAACCATTACCGCACAGGTGTGAGCGTTATAACAAGTGCTCAAACATCCTTATCCACTCTCATAGTCTGATAGAATGTAGAACATTTAAGACCGCAGAGAAATGCAGGAACACGTTTTACGTACTTACGCTTTTAGGCACTACGGTCCATACGTGACTAAAACACGCTTCAGAAAATCTTCAAAAAATAAAGAAGTGTTACCTACTTTCAAATTTATACGAGTATAATATTTAAAAAGGCACTGAATTTATGGTTTGACGGACAGGGCGCGCTAAACAACATAATAATGTGTTAAAAACTAACCTAAATGAAAAAAATATTAAGAGAAGTGTGGATATTCAACGAGCAACTTATCCCAAGAAACAAAGTTCGAAATCTTAAAATTGAAAATCATCTTTTCATACAAACAAGTCACGTGACCTGTCACTTTGTATGAAAAGTCTATTTTCCATTTTAAGATTTCATTTTAAGTTCCTTGAGGAAAGTTGATCAGTTTTATGCACATGATTACCCTTTTTGAATATCCGCACTCCTTTTAAATTAATCCTGTATAGTGTTTTAAAATATTACGAACGTGACCTCACAATTTTTGTCCTTTTAACTAAAAACCTATACTTAATCATGGGTTTATTTATACATAATTTTACTTTCTACCTTAAGTTGATCACTACATAGACTAAAATCGTGCAAAATGCCATTATGGCCATTATTTTGCCACAATAATTCCCACAAATCCAGACTTTCCCCTCAAAATAAAGATTTCACCAAAAATATTATTTCGCACAATAAATAAATACATCAGATTTATGTAGAAGAAATTGTACCGGCATTATGCTAATCGCGTTTATTGAAGCTTCCCCATTCATGAATACATAACGAAATTCCGAAGATATAGATAAGCATAAAAATATCAAAGAAGGACGCAAAATGTTGATGCGTGTCAAAAATAGCGTCTTTTGGTACGAATTTCAGTATAGGAGACCAACAGAAAATATTTTTTTTAGAACTGAACTGTGCCCACAACACAACATAGTTTAAGCATGATTGTTTTTTTAAGACTATTTATTTCAAATAATTTTTACCTTGGTCAGCGGTTAAGCACAGGTTGGGCACACTTCCAGTCGACAGCGATGTAGAAGAGTTTTTTGATGCCATTTTTTAGTTATAGTTTTGTTTAATTAATATAGTTTAGTATTAAGAGTGTTTTTAATTTAATATTTTTGTTAAGTTCATTAATAAATAACTACCTACCTACCTAAGCGGAAAAGTAGGCAACTATAACTACGTGACAAAGAACCTTTAATCCGATAAATACATAAATCAAAGTAACATAAACCTCGGCATTCCTATGCACACTATATCATCATTCCTTTTACGTTCTAAGATCTTATTACAATAATACTTTGTATCACAACTTGCTGCGCATATTAAAACCAACATACACATAATTATTATACAATCCATTTGTTGATATGAAGCAAATTTGATGATCGAAAATTAGACGAGCCTGTTGGTCTAGTGGTTAGTGACCCTGACTGCTAAGCCGGAGGTCGTGGGTTCGAAAATGTTTGTGTGATGAGCACGTTCATTTAATTTTGTTCTGTGTCTGGGTGTTATTTATCTATAATATGTATGTGTTTAGAAATATATAAGTATGTTTATCAGTTGTCTAGTTGCCATAGTACAGGATCTGCCTAGTTTTGGATCAGATGGCCGTGTGTGTGCCGTCCCAAGATATTATTATTATTATTAACATAGAAGTGCAAGGGTTGCTTGAAAATTGATATCCCTGAGTTTCAAGACAAAAAATAATTAAAAACTTTTGATACTTTGGGTTTGACATTATTTATGTCGCAAATAAGTTTTTATTGTTTATATTTCTAATTAGGAAACGTCGCGTTGTTCGTAATGAATCTAATTTATCGTCCCACTAATTAAATTGTCTACGAGCCGTAGATATAAAATGTGAAAAACCGGACGAGTGCGAGTCGGACTCGCCCACAGAGGATTCCGTACAAAGACTATATTTTTTATTATACTTTAAATGTATGGTTTTTAGAATGTATTGTTTTCCTTTACTTGTAGTAAGTATTTACTAAGGCTTCTAGTTTTTTTATCACTAGTTAACTCAACCAATGGTTAAATATACTCACTAATGGTTTTAAAATGTCGGTAAAAGGCGTTTTGTTTATCTATCAAAGGGTCAAATAAGTCCGAGAAATAATTATAATCTTTTTTTAGACTAAAAATAGATTTTTATTTCAACAAATAGTTGATTAATAAACTCTCCAACTTATTTGACCCTTTGATAGACAAACAATTGATGAAAAAACGCGTTTTGGAACCAATAGCATATTTAACCATTGGTTGAGTTAACTAGGGATCAAAAACTGGGCCTAGGTCAGCGGGAAGTACAATATTTCTGATTCCCTTTAAGAGTGTCGTCATATACGTTTTTCACGGTAGTAAAGGCTGTACCTTTTTTTACGTTAACATAGATGGATTCGATGTTTTCATAGCTTCAAGAGTGTACATTTAGATGTATGGTTTTAATTCTATCCCGATATCTCCACGCATTCCTGAGATGAAGGATTGGACAGATGGACAGACATACAAGAAAGTGTTCCTATGACAGTTACGTTCCTTTTCGCAGAACCCCAAAAAATATCATTTTTCTAAATGCAGCATTTATTATTACTCTGCCTTCAACTAAGAACTAATATGTTACTACTAATGTATTAAGTACCTGCAATTACTCTGTGAATATCCTGCAATATCTCACAATAAGGCTAGATTCCCAATCCCAACATACGCCAAATAAATCGTGGCTCCGTTTATTGCTTATTCACAAGCTCACTTGCAGATATTATTCGCTTTTCCATATGTATCTATCACATATATCCAAACATAACTTACACAGCGAAAGTATCATAAAAATATGTTATGTTGATACGGGTTTCCATATCGCAATTTCTTTCCAAATTCTTTTACTGTTATTTGAGCGCATTGCGTCTTTTCTCTTCCTTTCATTTTGTCGCAATTAACATTGCAAATTATGTAGAATGAAGAAAACGAAAATATTGATGTTGGCCCAAATAATGAATAAGATTTTCGCTAAATATTGACATAACATTAGAACGGTATTGTCACTCAGCGACAACGTTTTTTTAAAACAAAAAACACTATTAAGTACTATTAATGCTAAAAAGGGTGTAATGGAAAACCCTCTGCCAACTGATGGGGTGAATCTTAAATAACTCCAATAAAAAAATTTATCAAGTATTACACGCGCATTTACGATGTGCAAAGCCCGCCTTGGTCTTGAGGGGGCGGTATTACCTAAGGAATAACTCATAAAGCGAAAACGAGGACGAAGTCGCGTGGGAACGCTAGTCTGTAATAGAATTAATGTGGTTGATAGATAACCCAGTTTAAGGAACACTATTCAAAGGGTGTCCCTTTCAGCACTTAAGGGCAATTAACAAGGGCCAATAAGCAAATAACCTTCGTTAGTTAGGATAATTAAGTAGAAATTACGAACGGTTTTTTTGCGGTAAACCTTGTGGGCCAACCCTACTTCATGTAAAATGATAAACAATAATATATAGCGTAATGTTGGAACTGCCAGATGAAAACCAACGTCAAGCACAGGTAGAGTGCCACAGACTATCTGTCCCGGCGACCGTGTCGCTGTAGTTACATTTAGTGTTTCAACTCGATAGAATTTTGGTGGTTTTTGGAGTAAAAATGATACCCTTGCCCAAGTGTATATTTAGTAAGAAGTATATTTTGAAGCGGCGCGGCGGTAGCCTAGTGGCTATGGCGTCGGACTTGCGATCATGTGGTTGCGGGTTCGAATCCCACCCATTACACTACCGACGTGAACCCACTCGTAACACAAGCATCTTAGCTTAGCACGAGGGCTTAACGAGATTACTAGTAATGTGCGAACCACATTGCTAATAATCTTTTTTTTTTATCTTAATTTGCGACTATTTTATATTTTGCCGTACAAAATGAAATAAATGAAAAAATATTAGTTCCAGTTTTGATCACAGGGTAGTAAAGCTTGTGTCACTATATTTATCTTTTTACCTTCGTTTGACATAACGCTGATCTGGCCACCTATTAAGTCAGTCCTGAGACGAATATAGAAAGAAGGAACTTATTGGAATATAATTTTCAAAATAATAGTTTTGGTGTTATATAGAATATATAAAAAAAAAATGTAAGTTTGAGTCTATGCCGTGTCCAAATTAAATTCCTTCCTTTCGTTTGTGACGGTCGTGCATGTCTTAATGCTATTAAACAGAAATTTATATTCTCCTAAACTTACTGGACCTCTCTCATTTAATAATTTAGACATTATAGAAGCTTTTTAGACCCTATCTAGAAACTGTTTTTTTTTCATCGAAAAGCAAATACCTCAGTCAACTAGCTATCGATTTGTCTTCGACTGCATCTTGTGAGAGCTGCTTGACTACGCATGGAAAGGTTCCGCTCGTTTGTCAAGCTTCAATTTGTATGAAAATATTAGGTATAACATCCACTGCACCCACGGCCACGCTATGCATAAAACATAACAAACGGAAACAAACACATGCAGATAACATGCGCCGCGGTCACGGATTTTTTTTAGTCTTGCGGACTTATTTTATTAGCAACGTCGGTTTTGAAACTTATTCTAGTGACTTAAGGTTCAGAGTTCAAAGTTGGTCCAAATCAGCCGCCTTCTGGGGGGAAAATAGTATCCTCTATATCCTAGTATCTGAAACTTTTAAACTTTTGGTTGGTATTTATTTTTATTAGCAACGTCGGTTCAGCCCCTTTTTATTTTTGATGACTATTCTCCAAGGAGTGAAGCTAAACAAAATATCCCTTCCAAGTGAAGTCTTCCTAATTGAAGGATTACGGGATACACAGAGTTCGTTCGTATCTTGATTTAAATCACAAAAGCCCTTGTTAGCTGAGCCCAAAGTTAATTATATGAAAAGGCAACGAAAAAGGTTGATTTCATGTTCTATTATACTTATCAACATACTCGAATTTTTCTGATGAGAATATCGAAAAAAAAGAGCAGTGGTTTGCAGTTTTCTTGTTGTGATTCAAAATTTGGCCTTAAATTATAAATACAACTTTATAATCTATACCAATACAATTTTATTCATAAATAAGTTTATAGCAATATCCAACGCGTCGCAAAAAAGCCTACAAAAATATTACATTATTAATTTTGACGCCGACATCCGTGATCGAGTGGCATACACTAGTTTTCAAGGTCTCGCCAGCTCTGAGGTCCCGGGTTCGGTACCCGGACGAGACAATTTAAAAAAAAACACTTTTCTACATAATCTCGGGTCTGGGTGTTTGTGGTAGCTTCGTTGTCTCTGATTCCATAACACAAGTGCTTTAGTTACTTACTCTAACTATTTTCAAAATAATTGATACTATTTTGATCCTCGAGACAAGACTGCAATGTAACAGTATTAAGGGTCGATTTCACCAAAAAATAGTAAATCTTACTCGAGAGAATACGAGCAGTTAATCCTAGTATAACATGTTTTTACGTTTCACCATAGACTTAATCTAAGAGTAAACGTTTATGCTGGAGTAAATTTTTACTCCACCGATTTTCAACGAATAGCGAGCTTATACTAAGGATAAGTTCAATATGGCGTCATTGTTTTGACAGCTGATTCGCTAACTGGCCCGCTGGCATAAAAATATTAGTACATAACTATTAATGGTATTGTTTGATACAGTTGAGATGAGCCTGTGTATTGTCTAAAAATGGCAGATCGTTTGAGAGCATTAAAAGAGGATTATTTATTTTTTTATTTTCTATTACACTGAAGTGCTTTTCAACTATGTCTAACAAAAGATGTTTTTCTGAAGTCAACCAGTTGGGGCTTCGTTTTCGCTTCTCGATTTGTGACATACTTATTGCAATTTATAAAAACGCCGGTTAAACAAACACTACGAAATATTGATGAGGTTAGAATTATCAGTTTTGACACATTTGTCATAGGTATAACCCTACCGAATAGAATAATACGCAATACACTTTACTCAAAAGAGGAGAAACGAGCAATTGAATTTCGGTGGATTATACAGTCATTCATTTCAATCATTCGGATTCACTCACTGCCATAGAATAACTATCCGAGAGTAAATTAACTCCGGTGTAGAGTGGTGGAACGTAGACGAAGTTATCCGAGAGTAAATGTAAGAATAAATATATTCTTTGGATAGTTATTCTCGAGTAAAGTCATGTTTGGTGAAATCGACTCTAAATCAGATGCTTAACAACCGTAAAGGCATACCGATACAATGTATTAATAGCATTAGCAACAGTACATAATTACATACCTATTGAATTGAGAATATTCACAAAATTAATTCCATGAACATGTAGTTTCTGTGAATTTCGATGGACAAAAATTAAAACCTGCAGATCCAATAAATAATATTCTGAAAATGGTCCGTGTGGTTCATATTCAGCTAATATAATTAATATCCATATTCCAAAAGGTTTATACGTAAAAATATATCCCAATTCAATTTTCAATCCATTAACGAACTGAATGGATTAATCACATTGCATTTTAATGGATTTTTTTATTCTTGACTACGACTGTACCCGGTGGAAAGTTACCGCCAACTGTCTGTAAAAAAATATCATCATCATCTCCGTGGGAAAAAAGAGACCCTTTTGTATGTGGTCGGCTTTATGCGAATTTTCCTTCCATTTCTCTCTATTACTCGTCATCGCAACATTCACTCCTTTCTTACTCATATCATCTTTCACATAATCTTTCTATTTTTTTTTCGGTCTTCTTCTGCTTGTATACCCATCCACAGTTGTACTCATAACTTGTTTGGTTATGTGGCTTTCATCCCTCCTCAAAACATGTCCATACCACGAAAAACGCACGTAAAAGGAATATTAAAAAGACCGAATCACAGCATTAGACTCTTTATACACCATCTGATTTAATATGTGTTTGAGTGCGTGTGGGGGGGGGGGGGGGGGTGAGTGCATTTGTGTATTTGTGTGGGATTGTTTCATTGCACAACTATGAAAAGCTTTTCGGTGTCATCATAATCTAATAAATTTAGCCAATAGGATTAACAACATGCAAAGTGCTAGTACTTTTTCTGTTAAATATGTTTGAGTGCACAGATGTATTACAAAAAATTCGTCATTATTATGAGAGTACCAACAAAAAGGGAACGGTTATATTGGCATCTGTTCAACAATTTAATAATAAATGACTCTGAATTCGATTCAAATAATTGATCACACATAAATGATGTGTGATCAATTATTTGATCACACATCAAATAATTGATGTGTGATCTTACTTAACCGGGTACTTAAGACCCGAAGTAAGAAAGTCGGGAGCACCGGCTTACCGTGCTTTCCGAGGCACGGTAAAGTCTCTCTTGAAAATAACTGATATAATATAAATTATAATATTATCGCAATAAAAAATATAGGATGGCATTTTTAATCCCACCTGGAAGGAAAATACTCTAAATACTGGAGAAAGCTAATTATCTTCAAAGGAAAAGTTGCTTAATTTAATAAAAGAAATAAAACTGCAGTTTAATTTCTTTCCTCAACTTTTCTGTACATCCTAGAAAAGAAATATCACGTTCTGAGAAACCAACTATTTTTATGATTATGGAATATTCCGATAGTCTTTACCGATACTTGTACTTATGTTTTATCTTTTTTAATTACTCCTCTCTATTGTTTCAGATCCCGCGCAAGTGTTGTGAATCCAGTCATGTGAAAATACTGTAATATCGATAAAAATAATTCCAGACTCATAAATGACAGCTTTTATTTTATATTAAAAGTGAAGTTGGAATAAAAAATGTCTTATAGTGTTCTAAGCAGTTTTGATTTCAAAATTTAAATATAATATGGATGTGCGTAAAACGTAGATTATTTATCAAAATGCGGTGTTGGGTCTTAGTTTTGCTGTGTTTAGTGAATGTAGCCGTGTGTCAAAACTGTCGCGGTGAAAAGCCGAGAGTTCGCGAGTGTGACAAAGTGTGCGATGAGAATAATAATTGCAAGATACGGGCAGCTTTGTTGCTGCCTAAAAATACGACGTACGATGCTTGTCTAGCTTCTGTAAGTAAAAAAAGTTATAACTATTCTTAAAAGATAGATAGGCATTTACCACAAAATATTTGAAAAACGCTTACCGTCAAATGTGGTGAATAGCGGTGCAAGGGTTATAATTTGAACTCTCAATCGTTAAATAAATTAAAAGAAAACTGCTTTCATTTAAAATTCAGAATGAAAGCCAGGAATCCCTTTCCAAATTTGTCTCTATCCACCCCTGGCATCCCTATTTACCATGTTTGTTGTATGTTCTGAAGATATCAGCTGTAGACTTAATTGCATGATAAGAATAAAAAGGCATTTATTATGATAACGGTACTTATATAAATTACCCTTAAAGAAACAAAAGGCCCTTATCGTTGAAAATATGTAACTTGTTTAGTTTTTTTGTTTTGCCTCCAACCTTCATATTGCGAAAAAGGGTTCATAAAATATTTATGACCCTTAAAATAATGTTCTTCTCAAAATCGTAAAAAAAAATGTTTAATTCATTCAAACATAGAAAAATAACTAAAGTATTGTATACCAGTTGTTCTTTTGAAGTCGAATATCAAACGGTTGTGTTCTAACAAAATACAAGATTTCAATGTACTCATTGTATTGAGCCTGTATGAGACCATTCAAATGCTTTGAATATATTGAAAGCATTCATGTGTGGTTTGCTACACATGTCATGCCACTATTTTAAGTACTACGTAGACGCAAATTTTTCTTTATTGTGTGGGTTTTCGTAAAGCTAGTGTCAAATTATTTGATAATAATAATAACTCTTAATTTAGGCAACCAGGCCATAGTAATAGGATACATAAATAATATCAAAACTTATAAACTAATACATAATTATTATAGAAATTGCAAGACTAACATAATTTGTTATTATTTATTACTTTATCGTTCACACAAACTTATTAACTTATCAAAAAAACACAATCAATACACAATTTAAATACAAAAAAAACATAATTATTATTATTGTGTAAACAAAATAACCTTAAAAACTATAGTACAACTTCCTTGCACTACGTATTAACACGTTCTGGTGGTAGGTACCTACTCGTCCGCGGACGCGACGGAACACCACATCCTGAAGCCAGAAGTCTTCGGACAAGATGAGATGCAGAAGCTTCAACATTCTTGTCAACGTGGCCACCGATTTTATTGTTAATAATCTTCGTGCTCAACTTTTACTCATAATCCCTGGTATAGTTCACCTGACATCTATCAAATCGATAAAATACACTTATCGCCTTTATAAGCTAGGGAATCAGCAGTGTCCACTTCACTACGAGTTAAGATTAGATCCCTGTAATTTGATAAAATAGATAAAACCACCAAATTCTATTAATAATGCACACGTAACATTAAATCTTTTGATCAATCTATTACTTTCGATAACATGTTTATCGATAGATTCGTGGCGCTTCCCTATCTATTTAGGGCGATCGATGTTGTAAATGTAAGACGCGTAAGTTATTTTTGGAATTCATATATTTTTAACTCCGTGATAATTATTATAGATTTTTTAAAGATTTTTTAAAGATTTTTTATACATAATTATTAATTATTGTGGCCAAATCCACCAAGAAACGACGTTGTATCTTTGTATTTTATGATACTTAGAACACAAACACGGGTTATTTGAATATTTACTTTTGAAATCTGATAAAAACTAAATGCAGTTTTCGCTTACACGACTATTAATAATGACGATGTTTCAAGCATATTTTTTATGTAATCTGAATATCAGGCTTCGATTACAAGGTTATATGTAACGACACGTCTCTTATTTTGAGGCGTGTTTTGCGTATAATATCGTACCTACTTCTATCACAAATATGACAATATGTGGCTAGGTAATTTTTACTTACATATTTTTTTTACACGACTCCCGCACTAAGGAGTTAAATCCTTGTGTCGCCGGCTTTTCACAAACATTCGAATCACATGCCAAAAAAGAAAAACCAGATTTGGAACAAGCATTTGTGGACACAAATGCTTTTCCCATGCGAGGATTGAACCCGCAGCACGTCGCGCACTATAGTTATTAGCGTGGTGACCTATACCACTCGGCTAACCGTGCAATCAACTTAGCATTAACTGATAAACATCCTTATTTATTTCCAAATACATACATATAATAATAATAATCTAATAAATACATAAGAATCTAATAATACTGTATTAATAACTTGAGCGGTATGAATTTGAGTAAGCGAAAAATTATCTAAACTAACGACGAATATTGATAAATAATAAAATCCAGAACTTTTTGCCCAACGTCCGGTAGGTTTAGGTTAGGTTAATATGGTGACCCTTACGTGCACGAGGGAGCTGAGCGGAGCGAGCGGAGTCGCGGCAGCGACCGCCCCGTGCTGGAAAACCTTTCAAGCGATTCACGACTTTATGTGCATTAAATATAGCTTTTTTATCAAATTGCCCAACTATCATTATAATAAATACGTACAAAGGTAGTGCCAGACATGTAGTAGCAGACAAGGTCTGCTGTAAGTTGGAAGGAAAGAAAAGTTCAAAAGAAATTATTTTTAAAGTAGGTATAATTTGCTGTCTTCAATATTGAAATTACTTTCCCACCAAAGCGCATTAAAATATTGCAAGGTGGTATTAAAAATTCCACCCTGTATAGACAATATTGTGCAGAAATAATAACAGGAAAGGATAAAATGAAGACATAATTTTAATACCTAACTATAAAAAGGCTTTAATTATTTCTAAGCAAAAAAAAAAGGTTGATTAAATTATTATGGCTGTTTTATATTACTCCTATTTAAAGAACATCATTTCATCCCGGTTTTTTGTTCTTAAAACAAATTACATAAACTTTCAAAATAATCGCAAAAAATTGTAAAGAATGAGTACCAGTAACAGTAGCTTGATTTTTTTTTTAATATTTCATCTGCGACTCACACGACGAAATACTAGAGGAGAATTCAAATTTTGTAACACCTTGTACATATGGCGTTACCATACATGACGTTCTCACTTGCCACGGACTATGTAATGAAACCATTGCATACAAAAAAATAACAAGTGCCTCTTCTCCAGGTGGGCCCAGTTCTAGACCTGGCTATGCAAGACCCCGTCATCCAAAACGCCTTCCCTCCGTGGCTGAGCGTCGAATGGCTGAAGTATGACGTCACCGACTGTGATGCGGCGTACGCGGTGATATCAGCTATCGACGCCTACAATGACTGCGCTCATGTATTCTTTGGACCAGTCTGCGATTTTGCTTTGGGTAAGTATCTAAATATATTTCATTATTATAGAATTTATATTTGCTAAAGTATATGGATATCCCGGCCAGCCAGGGTCAGTGTGTCAGTGACTTTATAATGCGTTAGTTTATTTCACCCACAGTGGGGCAAATGCGAACTTTTGAATAATTATTTTATGAATATTGATTTTCTTTTTAAGGGGTCAGATATTCATAATTATTATGTAATTCATAAGTTAAGAAACCTTAACCCTTGTTCTGACGTAGTCGGGTATTAATTAGCTGTATTCTGAGAGAGTGTTGAATTATTGATTGTAAGAAAGCTAATAATACATAATTTATAGATGGGTAGGTATCATAGATATACAAAAAAGCTTTTGTGTATATCAATGGTGGGTCAAACTTAATTTACATGACAGGAATGTGGCCGTATATACCGGCTTGTGACTACAAGAAGTATCCTGGTGATTATACTTATTATTAATGGTCAGGAACAACGAAAATACCTCAAAAATTAAGTTCAATATACGTTTTCTTTCTTCGATAATTTATTAATCGACTTCCAATATGGAGGAGGTACCTATTACCTACCGTATTTTGTGTCTTCTTTATAAATCTTTCTTACTGTCGTTGAAAGTTTGTAGATAAAGATATCGGAAGGCAAGCCATACGAATTATATAGATAATGAGCTCCTGAGGGATAAAAGTTCAAGTTTAATGTTCTTTTAACGACACTGAACTGTCCAAGAAAGTAAAGCCAATATTATGAATCTTAAGCCAATATATTTTATAAATCAGAAATACAACATGTCTTTCATTCTGTACTAAGTTTCTTTTGTCGAATTACTTTTACTCAAAGTACGATTTGGATAATTATTTTTTATTGTATAGAAATAATTTGTATAAAAATCGACCCCGTATACTTTTGAAAAGAATATATTTTGTTTCTTCATACTTTTTCGGTCACATTGTAAAGATTGTTTCTTTTTCAAGGCAAAAAAACTTTACAATATTGTAGTCCAAACATTTTCATTTCTATCTTAATATTACTAACTTAAGATTTATTCTCTGGAGACGATAAAACTCATAATCTAATCTTTGATCCCTTGTACTGTAAATAAGCTTTTTACGTGACTACCAGATAAGTACTAAAAAGCTTATATATTTATTTCTTTATCTTTAGTAGAAAAAACACCCCGAAATCTTATTTTTTAATAAAAGATGTTATCTATGATGAAGTAAAGCTATAGCATTATGAATACAAATGCAAAATATTACGTTAAGAACTTAGTTTTAATCAACGAAGGGAAATTGACGCTGGCCGTAAAACGTGCAAAAGAAAAATAAATCCGTGTTTTGTTTTTTAGAACACTTTTAAACTTCTCAGATATAACGGACAAAGCCATTAACCTCTTGAAAGTTAAAAAAGGAACGTTAGAAGTTTTTTTTACGTAATCTTAAGATGTCTGTATTATATCTAAATAAACTTGTCTTTTAAGCTAGTTCTGTATTTTGTTACTCCGATACATAATACACCTAACTTGCTATATTTATATTACTATATGCAAAACCTTGTAGGTACCTATTTCTTCAATTACCGGAAATCGCATCATGCGAAATTGGACACAACTGACAGCACAATTATTTTATACTCACAGTTTTGACTGTAATACCTAAGTACTCGTTTGCTTTTGAATCCAAATATGCCAAATATTTCCGTAAATAAAGTGAATGATGAATTAATATTTCATGTTTCAGGGCGGATTATTTCTTTAAAACAACGCTAAAACATTTATTAATTTACAACCAGCATAAAAAAACATAATTTACAATTCGCTCTAACTTGTCCGTAGACTGTTTAGTTAGAGTGTTTAATATCGTAAAGTATTCTGATTTATTTGTTTGGGGAATAAGGTATACTTGCTACTAATTAAAAAGGTTTAGAACAAGCAAAATAATTTAGGGCTAGGTGTGGGTCATACTGTTTGAAAACTCTGACGACCTCCGTGGCCGAGTGGCGTACACACTGGTTTTCAAGGTGTCGCTAGTTCTGAGGTCCCGGGTTCGATCCCCGGACGGGTAAGAAACACTTTTCTATATAGTCTGAGATCTGGGCGTTTGCGGTACCTTCGTTGTCCCCATATGATTCCATATCACAAATGCTTAAGCTACTTACTTTGGATTTGGGGCAATGTATGTGATGTTGTCCACATTTATTTATTTATTTCTAACTAACAAAGGTTAAGCCGTGCCCGCTGCGGTTAGTCCGTGGATCTGAGACTCCTTAATGCCTTAGAAAGCACGACATACGATGATATTTAGCAGTGGTTAAGACACTGAATTTCCGAGAACCAGTCTATCATTGGATACTGCAGTGTTAACCAGTAAAATGGATTATGGAGGTCTGACGGGCGGTCGCTAAAGTAAAATACGATATTCAGCTGAATCGGATAAGACTGGAAGGCGGCCTCAACAAGGCTTAGGAAATTACTCAGTAAAAGAATAAAAAAGGTAAGAGTGCAATTGATATAAGATGGGAACGACTTTAATAAATATAAACTAAAACTCAGTGCCTTTGCTATACTACCTAGAGTTTCTTGCTGGTTAGAAAGAAATAAATTAAGAAAAAAGGTAAAATGTTTAATTTGGAACTTCGCACAGATAAACACTTCAATAAAAAAGATATGTGTACAGCAATCAAAATATAACGTACGTTCATATCTCAGCACAATGCTACGACATGAAATGTCGGAGTGCTGGTATTCTGATAATGGGTCTTCTGCATAGGAGTGATACTTTGGAAGGCGCGGATTTTAGGTTCACCAGAAATAAAAACATTTTGATTTTTTGATTTTGATTGGTATAAATTGAATACTTTAAGCTAGAAGTATAATTAACCAGCATAAGTGAAGTTAATTCACCAATGATTAGTGCCACTGCATAATCAGCCATTTTTCATAATATTATGTCCAATTTATGCTTTAGTGAAAAAAACTAGATACAAATCCCGTAAAAAAAATTATAATTACATTGGACACAACATGTATACATTACGACGACAATTTAAAAAAGAGAATGTCAAATGAAAACGTTTTTTTTATTAACGATTTAGAAACATAGTAATACACTATAAGATTCAAATTTCAGCAGCAATGCTGTTAGTTGTTTCAGAGATATCTGAAATGCCTTACAAATAAATAACACCATCATCAAAGCTTTTAATTTATTTTTTCAAATTACCTTACTTTTCATAATTACCTCGTAAATTAAGCCCCAGAGGTTTATTTGTAAATTATAGCGGACTTCCTTATTTTTTGAATAAGAGTATTTATTATGCAAATGTCTTATTTTGTGGTTAAATAAAGGTTGTTTGTAATCCATTGATATCATGGAAACCCATAGAATCATAATAGTAGCCTAGCCTAACACCACGCGACTTCTTGTTTAGTAAGAAAATTTATGGCGAAGTAGTCATCCGACATTATCAGTGGCATCAGTGGGTTAAACATAAAAATGTAAAAAATATGATGTCTTCCGTGGTGATACCTACCTATACACAAGTAATTTTTTTAAAAGCTAATTATTTATAAATTTTAATGATGAAGTTGTATAAAGTAAAAAAAACAAGTAGCACAATCGTTTTTTTTTTCTCGTCACCTATATAGTAGACACACTTCTGAACTACAACTTCTTTAGCTCATAGGCCCGCCTATCACTTAGATAAACGAAACGTAACTGACTATGAGAGAAAAAAAGAAAGAAAATGTATGCTCGCACCTCCCTCTCTCGCCGTAATATACGAAACGTAACGCTCTCTCTCTTTCTGTATTCAATAACTTCTATCTTACTCGCAACTTCCGTTCGCCTTGCCTAATCACACTTTTCGTTACACTCTTCTCACTCATTCACCAGATTAATCCTCAAGCCAAGCGTGCGTAAAGAAGTGTTACTTCAATAAAAGTATGTATGTAGTAAATAAGTTTTTATAGCTTACTGGTAATATGAGTCGCACATTAGGTACTCGTATTTTCGTTAACCTTTCGTACCAAGGTAAATGGTTGTGCTACTAGTGGGTTCACGTCGGTAGTGCAACAGGTGAAATTCGAACCCGCGACCACATGATCGGAAGTCCGATGCCTAGAATACCGCTGCTTACTATTTAAAAAGAAAATGAAATCGTTAATGTAATTAATACCTGAACTGTAAGGAATACACGTTTTGGACTAAATTCATGTTATTAATCAACAGCCTATAGTTTCCCGAGAATTAATACCAACTAATCGAATTAATACCAACAATGTGTTTTATTTACCTATGTCTCAAAAGTGATATATAATCTTAAAATGGAAATTCAACTTTTCATACAAAGTGACAGGTCACATGACATGTTTGTATGAAAATATGATTTTCAATTTTACGTTTTCGATCTATGTTACTTGGGAAAAGTTGTTCAGTTATATGCACCTGGTTACCTCGTTGAATATAGGCACTCCTTTTAAATTAATTTAATACTGTTAATGACTTTAAATTGATATTATAATGGTTTTGATTTTTAAATATAAATAATTGTACATTTTACCAGGAACAAGTGAAATAAGTCTGCGTTTGTTCTGAGCGTTACTATTTACCCTGTAAGCCTTCAACTGTGTTACAGTATTCCTAATTTCTAAGAATAAAAACCTTGAAAGGTATGGATACAGGGATACAATGCTTATCCTTTCCTGATACAGGAAAGGATAAGCATTGATCACCACGCTTGCTCATTGCGGGTTGGCGATTTCAGATTCCAATATTTTGGAATCCAGGTTTCCTCCCGATGTTTTCCTTCACCGTTTATCAATGATGTCTTAGAAGTACTTTGAAAAAGTCACATTGGTACTTGCCTGGGTTCGAACCTGCAACCATGTGCATGCGAATCCGGTCATTGAATCGCTAGGCCACCACGACGCGATACATAGTTGAAATAGATGTAGTTTGTTGTAATAATGTGTAGAATATAATCAGAGCTTGGGCCAAAAAGTGGGCTACATAATTATATATGCAAAAGGTTAGCAAAAAAAAAGTGATTTAACAAAAGCACATACTTCTGACGTAGTCGGTAAAAAAACTCAATGCTTTTTTTCTTATTTATTTGATCAAACAAAATGTAATGGATTTTTGTGTGATCGAATAGGCGTGATACGTTACGTACAGTTATATCGCATTAGCGAACATCCTTCAGACTCTTGGAAGATTGATGGCAAAAAAACGTATTTTTAATCGTAATATACCAAAGATTTATTAAGGATAAGATGATGCGATATTTAATATGAATTCGCAAAATATACTGCTCCATCAGTTTTGTCTAAACTTATATTATTACTAAATATTTATTTATCTTAGTCATTTTAAAATAAATTGCGCATATTTCAATAAATAATACGTCAGTTTGGCTTTAGAAAACGGAGAGAGTTCCGGAGGGACAGGGATCGCGAGTGAGTGGATTCCAGAGGAAGATGGTTCCTGAGGGAGCGTGTTCCCAAAAAGTAGGGAACATACTTTTTGGGAACACGCTAAGCCAGTGGGTTCCCATAAGTGTATGCTCTCGAGGGAGCATATTTCCGATTGAGATTCTCGAGAAAGAGAGTTTCCGAGAGAGGTTTCCGATGGAAAGAATTCCCGATAGAGTATATTGTTCCAAGGAAGAGAGTTCCCAAGGGAGAAAGTTCCTGAGGAAGTAGGTTTCCAAAGTTTCAAAGGGTTGTTAGAAGAATTTTAGTGGTAAAATATCTATGGCGTATAAAGCTAGATGCCGACAAAATCCGTGATTCGTTTTTGGTAGAAATAGTTAACCAACGAACAAACATTCATGTCATCAGTAGTAATAGTAGGAGTATTACCTAGGGTTGTTTGCTGCGTGTATTAATTTAGTTTGAAACCTACCGAATTAGAATAATCCGTGAATGCTTATGTAATTATGGATACCCTTCTCATCTCGCTCTGAACATGTTAATTATCTGAATCCCGGCCATTTGTACTTAATCTGTTCGAAAATCCTTTTCCGAATGATTTAAATCATTACATAATTAGAAATGAAATAACATTTAAAAATTTAGGGAGATTTTTTTTAACTCTCTCCCTCGGGAACCCACTCCCTTGGAAACACTCTTCCTTGGTTGGGAACTCTATCCCTTTGGGAACACTCTCTCTTGTGAATATACTCCCTCGGGAACTCTCTGTCTTCTCCTAAAGCCAAGATATGAGCACGCTCCGTTGTATATATTATAGTTGCTCAATTATTTTTTTCCGTCTCAAATTATAAAGCGGGTTTTATCTCAACCCTTAAGTATGGAAAGTTTTTGTTCATATAATGACTTGATTCACGAGGAAATAGTATAGACATCTTTTAATAACGGACTTGAAAAGGAGGAGTTTCTTAATCTAACTGAATGTTTTATTTGTATGTTTATTACGCGATATCTTCGGAAATTGACCGACTGGCCTCTTGGTCTAGTGGTTAGTGACCCTAACTGCTAAGCAGGAGGTCGGGGGTCCGATTCTTACCTAGGACAAATATTTGTGTGATGAGTACAATCATTTGTTCTGTCTGGGTGTTATTTATCTATAATATGTATGTATTTAGAAATATATAAGAATGTTTACCAGTTGTTTGGTTGCCATAGTACAGGCTCTGTCTAGTTTGGGATCAGTTAGCCGTGTTTGAGCTGTTTCAAGATATTATTATTACATTATTATTAATTGTAGGTCGATTTAAAAAAAAATTGACATCGATGAGCTGGTAGAGGTGGTCCCATAAAAAGCCATCATGATCGATTTAGTATTTTGTTTTTTTTTTTCATTCAAAACAATTGAACTTTTTGACTTACAAAAACCAGAAAGAATTCCGTATTTCGTATTTTCTTGCACTTGAAGTCGATTTATTTTACATGAATGTGTAAATTATTGATTAAGAAAAAGAGTATTATTTCCCTGGTTCTAAAATGAGAGTAGTGAACAATATGACGAACCCAAAAACTATATCACGAACGCCATGTCGTGGTGGCCGACTGATGAGAAATACACATACATTATTTTAATTAATCACTAAAATTTACCTACATTGAGGCAAAGTTTTCAAGTGATTCCGTTTTAGTTTACCTATACAGTGAAGGTTAGTTGGTAGGTAACAATTATTCTCAAATATCATACAGGCTTCTAAATAACTAGTCACTTGATGCCTTTGTTTTCAAACAAAATCCTTCCGGTTCCGGCTGTGAAAGCAATAATACGTAGTTCTATCTCTCCGGTTATTAATATTGAAAACTCGCATAAAAGTGTATTAACAAATAAAACCTGCTTAAATTTAAAAACATAATCACGTTATAAAGTGCATTATTAGTTTTAATCCGGTTAAAGTAGTACTTAAATGATAGCCTAAAGTTATAAACAGTGAACCACATTAGAAGATTTGAAGGTTAACTACGGTTGACGTCTCGTGACAGTGACAAGTCCAAATTGACATTTACCACAGACAATATTGAGTGCAGTGATTGAGCAAGTGCGTAGTACCAACTTGACAGTACTAATTAAGCTGCGTTTACGCAATTACGTTCGGATTCACGCATCAAATAGCATTAAATTCAAGCGCTGTCTTTGAGGTCGAACTTTATTTACATCAAATTTAAAATGAATTGTTGCCGAGGCGAACCGACTGCTGCCCGTGATAACATGCTTCTGTGTTATGCATGCGAAGGAAAATTCCACTACGAGTGTCTTAATGTCACACCTAGCCAATATGCTGCGCTAAGCACTGAGTTTAAGGCTTCATGGAAGTGCCCCTCGTGCAGTAATGTGACCAGGCGTCTTAGACCGAATGTTGATACGCCTGTGCGCTGCTACACGGAACCTGTGATCGGAGACAACTCCATGGATATGTCGTATGACACTTTAGAGGAACGCAGTCCTCCTCGTTCATCCCATGATCTCAGCCAAGTTATGAGTAAACCTACCCAAACAATCTCCAACTTCGACTTTGAACGATTTTCTAATGATTTAAGCAAAACCCTCAGCACCTGGCGGAGTGAAATGAATAAAGATTTGACACAGATTCGCGACGATATCAAGTCTACTATGGCTGATTTACAAAAGGAATTAAATTCACTGCGTACTGAGCAGTCCCTTTTGAAGCAGAATGTGCGTGACCTTCTTAGTGATGTTTCAAGTCTTCAAGCAACTACTCTGGATTTGCAGCAGAATTACGACATTCTTGAGAAGCGTTCCAGTGAATTCAATGGCACTAAGTCTGCAGATGTGGATCTGATAGTCAACGCTCTTGAGACAAAAATTGATACAGTACCATAATGTTAGGTCTAGTGACCCTGATGTCGTTTGCAATATGTTTTCGGATTTTTTCTTGTCCGTATTTGAGCCTGTATCAACCAAACTCACCGGGTGGGTTCCACCGCAGCGTTGCGCGGAGAATTGTAGCTTAATTAGTGATTTGCACATTGATAAATCTAAAATACTCAGCGAGTTGAAGCGCTTGGACCCTTCTAAGGGGGCAGGACCAGATGGTCTTCCAGCTGCCTTTTTCAAAGCTACGGCTGATAATATTTGTGAGCCTGTCTTCATCCTTTTCAATAGATGTCTGGATGAGGGTGTGTTTCCGATGGTGTGGAAGCGGGCTAACATTACCCCAGTGCATAAGGGTGGCTCGAGGCATGACGTTGAACAATATAGACCTATCTCAATACTGTCGACCTTGTCAAAGCTTTTTGAAAGACTTGTTCACAACGAGATATACCCTTTTCTACATAATGTCATTATTTCTGAACAACATGGGTTTATTAAGCGCCGTTCAACGACATCCAACCTGTTAATATTTGCTAATTACCTTTTTGAAAATGTGGATATGAGATTGCAAATTGATGCGGTCTACACTGACTTTAAGAAAGCTTTTGACAAGGTCGATCATGAGATACTACTGAGTAAAATAGCTTTCAATGGAATACGCGGAAATTTATTGCGCTGGTTTGTATCGTACCTCGAAAACCGGTCACAAAGGATTGTGGTTAATGGTCACCAGTCTGTCTCAGTTAATATTACTTCCGGAGTTCCACAGGGCTCTATTCTGGGACCGCTGTTATTCATTATTTATATCAACGATATAAAGAAATGTTTTAAAAATTCAAAATTCTTGATGTATGCTGATGACTTGAAGGCGTTCCAGGTGATACGTTCTGTGGACGACTGCCAGTCATTTCAAGAGGATCTAGATAGACTCACAGCCTACTGTATTGTCAATAAGCTGCATCTTAGCATCCCCAAGTGTAACTATATACACTTTACTAAAAATAATTTCGTCTTCAATTTCAATTACAACCTTAATTGTATCCCCTTAAATAATGTTTCTATAGTGAAGGATCTAGGTGTTCTCTTTGATACCAAACTCTCCTTGAACCAGCATATCGAAGCAATAGTCAACAGTGCTTTTAAAATGTATGGATTTGTAATGAGATCTTCAACAGAATTTAAGCGTACCTCAACCTATCTCTATCTGTATAAATCACTCATTCGCTCTCAGGTAGAATATGCGGTCCCCATTTGGAACCCCTTCTACCGGAGGTATGTAGATGAGATAGAAAAGGTTCAGCGCAAGTTTCTCCGTGCGATGTGCTACAGATGTTGTGGGATTAAGTCTTATCGGTCATATTCCCAACTTCTTATTAAGTTCAAGCTTATTAGTTTAGAAAATCGGCGAAAATATCTGGAGGCCAATGTGCTTCACGATATTGTTCACAATTGTTTTGATGCCATTGATTTGACGAGTAGGTTGCGTTTTTCTGTCCCCCGGACGGTCCACGTGCGTCAGGTACGTGCACGTACTTTGTTTGCGTTAAGTTCTTGCCGTACAAACTCTGGCTTGCGCTGCCCTATTCATAGAATGTTGGAATCCCATAACTCTAATTTCGTTGATATTGATGTATTTGCATGCTCGAAGAATCAATTTAAATCCAATATTTAAAAAAAAAATCAGAATTGTAATCTTTCTGTTACCTATTTCTTTATTGTATAATTTAAGATGATGAAATTGTTTTTCTTTCTTTTATTTAATTTATGATTCGGCTTTTGCTTAAGCTAGCTTGCTAATTGTTTAATAATAATGTGAAATGTTTATTAATTATCTATGTTAAATGTTAATTGTTTGTTTATTTGTTAATTCACCAATGTTTTTTTAATATGTTTTTTGTAATAGAAATATGTTGTAGTTGTTTATTATCCCTTAATAAATAAAAATAAAAAAATAAAAAATGACTGTACATACGAGAATAACGTGATAACAGTCATTTGACTATTGGACTGAATAAGATACCATCTAACTATGCTTCGTTTATAACTACTAACTATCTTGCGGTATCAGCTATCATCGAAGCAAAACCAAGATTTTCTAAACGGATTCTATCGCGGTTTACTTTGTTTTTAGTTCCCGACGTTTCACGATTGAAATTAAAAGTATACTATCTCAGTCTGCCTTATATTCGCGTAAACCTCAGAAAACAGCAAGATTTTCTATTTGGCGGTAGTCCATAACATAATGTGATGATGACAAACAAAAGACATTTAATATAGTGTCCAATACAAACCTGACATATGAAAACATGCTTTTCAATCAAACTGGCCTATTGATTCTATCTAAATTTCCTTTAAAAAAAAAACTTAGTTTAAAGACACCTTCCCCAAAGGTAGAAACTCGAAAACAAATACCTACGTTTAAACGTCAATTAATTCTACAAAAAGCCGCAAAAACTTCGGACTCGCACATATTAACAGACTTAGAAACATCTGATGAGTCTTATATGTCACCTAACAACTTGACAAAGGATGCGAACTCAACATTATCTAATTTAGTATCGGCATCCGAAATGAAGGATACAATATCTACGTTAGCACTTAAACTTGAGAATACTGAAAAAACATTGGAAAATGTATTATTAGAAAATACTAACCTACATAAACAAATAAATACCTTAAAATTCGAAAACAGACCTGAAAAACTATCGAAGAGTGTTGATTGCACAGTAATAGACCTGCTATCGGCGGCAGAAATGAAAGATACAATATCACAATTGACGTGTAAACTCCTTAGCACACAAAATGAGTTGGAAAACTGCATTTTAGACAACAATAAGCTAAAAGGACAAATTACGAGGCTGACTACAGAGCTAGAAATATTAAAGTCTATACGTCATTCTACATTAACTCCAGCAAATAGCTCAAGGAAAAGCATTACAAAGAGAATTAATTCACCACAACAGCTGAATACACCAACACCTTCACCAGCAAAGATCAGTATCGAAACGAAAAGTTCAAATATGATTACCAGCTTGCAAAGGGATATTTCTAGGCAGCAACAGCAAATGTGCGAGACTGAAACTGAGATTTCTAGTCTTACGAAACAAATTGACTCATTGACACAGGAAGCATGCGAGAAGAATAACACAGCCCGAAAATGTATATCTACTACATATAAACGACGATCACACGATTTAGTTACTACTCTTCCGAAGCAACGAAATCGTCAACCTAACAGGAAAATACATATCTTCGGCACTCAGCAATGCGTTGGTCTTGCATCCGTGTTAACGCACTCGCGAGAAAACACGCGATATGAGAAGTATGGCATCATTGCAGAAACAAAACCATATGCACTAAGTAGTGAAGTACTAAAGAACTGTCGTAACATCAAGCTCCAGTCGAATGATAAGCTTATAATATGTATAGGTGAAAACGACTACGATCAAAGCACTGTATTGTCACAGTTAAAAACAACCTTGCAACTATTTAATGACAACACAATTGTTGTAATAAATATTCAAAAAATAACTATTATGACGCCGTTAAACTGAACCAGCGCATCAAAAATATATGTAAACATTATGTAAAGTGTCATTTCATAGATTGTGCTTCTTACAGACTTGCTGATGTATGTCAATCAATTAATTATGTTATAGATTGTAACGACTATAGAGAAAAGTATTTAAATCCTCATGAAATAAGGAAACGCTTATCGAGTAGCAAACCAAAAATAAAAAAACTCGTAAATGATAATATTGAGCCAAAAAAAGGGACTATTCCATACTATTTCCAACGTATAAATACAAGAACTTCTTTGAAAACTAGCAACCTTAAAGTTAACGTTGTAAATAAACACCCGGGAACAATACCTTATTATTTTTCTGTAATAAATAGAAATACGTTTTTTCGGAACTAACTTACCTACAGCAAAAGCAAACACATTCAAAATTATTCATCAAAACATTGCAAGTTTACTATCAAAGCGAGAATTACTAGAAATAACATTACAGGAATTACGATTAAAAAACGAAGACCCAAATGTGCTATGTTTGTCTGAAACATTCATAAAAAAAGGTTATGAAAAATATATAAAAATTCATGACTACGACATGGCAGTTAATTTTTGTAGAGATAAGCAAAGAGGTGGTACCTGCATTTTGATTAAAAGGGGTCTTATTTTTAAGGAATTGTTATTTATAAAAAACTATGCCCTTCAAAATATATTTGAAGCATGTGGCATAGAAATTATGTATAATAAGCTAGTAATAATTTGTGTTTACAGAACCCCCCAATCCGACCCTAAACAATTTTTATTTAAACTTAATAATCTTTTGCACGACCTTAGTCTAAGATATAAGTCTAGAATGCATGTAGTTATAACGGGGGACTTCAATATAAATACTTTAAAAAAAGGTAGTATTACGAACGAGCTACAAGATATTTGCTATAATTATAATATGAAAATTCACATAAATGAGCCTACACGTAAATCATCATGCATTGACCAGATCTTAAGTAATATACCAAATGCTACTGCTTCAGTTTTGCCTCTTCACTTGTCTGATCATGAATCTGCTCAATTGATAAGCATTCCTACAAAGAAAGAAAATCCAAATATAGCTATCTACTACACTTATAAAAGAGACTATAACTTAGATAATATAAGAAAGTTTAGACAATGTTTACAAAATTTATATTGGTCTGACATATACTCAGAGAATGATATGAATGTAGCGTTTAGTGAGTTTCACGAGCTATTTTCTTTGTTCTATAATCTCTGTTTCCCTAAAATGCGAGTAAAAGTTAATCTAAATAAAAAGGATAGACAGATTTGGATAAGTAGAGGCCTAAAACAAAGTTGTAAAATGAAACGAAAACTAAGATATAAATATTATAAAGATAAAACCATAATCAATAAAATTAAATATATAACTTACTCAAAACTATTAAAAAAATGTATTTATAATTCGAAAAAGAACTCTAATATTAAATTCATACAAAATAGTGATAACAAATGTAAAGCGACATGGACAGTGATAAAAAATGAGGTAGATGACATCAATTATAACAAAAACATAGATACTATTAAAGTCAACAATGTAATATTGGAAAATCCAACAGAAATCGCTTCCGCGTTCAACGCTCATTTTAATAATAACGATTTTAATCAAAATAACGCAAGCTGTAATTTCAATGGCAAATTAATCTCCAATTCAATGTTCCTGAAACCTATGTCCGAATATGAAGTTAGACGGGAAATTATGTCGCTAAATAATACCAATTCTACGGGTTACGACGAAATCACAACCAAAGTTATCAAAGCTTGTAAAGACGAACTATCTGCCATACTAACATATTTAATTAATCTATCATTTTCAAGTGGTGTTTTCCCGGAAGCGCTGAAATTATCAATTATAAAGCCTCTATTTAAAAAATGTGAAAAAGATGACATTAGTAATTATCGCCCGATCACTCTGATTCCCATAATATCCAAGGTATTTGAAAAGTGTATGTATAATAGATTAATTAGCTTCTGTAACACTTTTCAAATTATAAGAGATGAACAACATGGCTTTCAAAAAGATAAATCAACTAGCTTAGCTATCTTCTCGTCGATAAAAGAAGTAGTAACGAACATAAATAATAATTACTTGACTACAGGATTGTTCTTCGATTTATCAAAAGCTTTTGATTTGGTTTCACATAAAATATTATTGGAAAAACTTCAGAATCTTGGCATCAGGGGACACGCATTACAGTGGTTTTCATCGTATTTGAGTAACAGACAACAACGCGTTATAATTACTAAAATAGATCATAATAAGGATATGGTACCGTACTCGTCTCAATACAGCTACACTAGATGCGGCGTTCCTCAGGGAAGCGTGCTAGGCCCAGTATTATTCTTGCTTTATATTAATGATATAGCTACTATAACAGACCATAAAACCATCCTATTTGCTGATGACATATCCATTATTGTAACATCAGATAAAAAATATCATTCCATTAACGACCATGAAAATGAAATTAATAGTACAATAGACAAACTGGTTAATTGGCTTGACAAAAATAACTTAAAAGTTAATCTTAATAAATCTGTATTTATACAATTTAATAAATCGTATAATAGTAATTTAAATATTAGTCTAAATATCCCAAAACTTAAAGAAGTCACGCACACTAAATTCTTAGGCGTAATACTGGATGAGAATTTAAATTGGAAAGAACACTTAGAACATGTTAGTAAAAGAATAAATAGATTTGTATACGCGCTCAAACAAATAAAAAACGTCACAAATATAAAAATGGCAACTACTTGTTACCATGCCTATGTGGAATCCCTGTTACGCTATGGACTTATTATGTGGGGTAATAGTACTGACCAAAACAGAGCATTTGTTGCACAAAAGAAATGCATTCGAGCCATGTGTGGAATACGACCTGATGAATCGTGTCGTCCGATGTTCAAAAAGCTTGGTTTGCTGCCGCTACCGTCTCTCTATATTTATGAGATTTGTATGTTTGTAAGGAAACATAACAGATTGTTTAAGACAGCTAATGATGTTAATCCGAGGAGTAGAAGAGATCCTCACAGACTACTGCTAAACAATGTTGCAAGGTTGACTAAATATAGTAAAAGTTGTTTAGTTATGTGTGTACGCATATATAATAAGTTACCTTGTGACCTAAAAGCGCTAAATAGCCAATCGTTTAAAGTAAAATTACATAAATGGCTCAAAAACCATAATTTTTATAGCATTAAAGAATTCATTGACAACATAAATTAACTTTGTGCTTATAATACATTTTCTCAAAATTGCATGCTATGTTAAGCAAAACATGTGTACCAAAATTTTTTAAATGTAACATCTTTTTATACTATGTTTTATGCAAATAAATATATTATTATTATTATTATTATTATTGATTTCCACTAACATTTCCATCTTTTTTCAGTTAGAATGCGCAATTCCGCCTCAAGCACCAATATAGAAGCCTATTTTAGATGTCACGGTGAAATATTAAAACAAAACCTTTGGTACCAAAAACAGATGTGAAATTACCATGGAAACATCTGCAAACTTCGCCTAATTGCTTTCGTGACGTCACATTTGTCAGCTCGAGTCGTCTTTTGTTTGTGATTTATGTTTAGAGTATAGTGTATGTGCGTATATGCGTATCACTACAGCAACAGTTTATCAAATTACAACTATAAGATGACTTAGCTATAAATACTACCGCGCCTGCTCACTGCGGAATTCAGGGTTATTGAAAGGTTTGTTAAAACCATTGGTTGTTAATAACAATTCGAAAAATATGATATTCGCATTAATTTTATCCGGAAAACTTTAATATTGTTTGGCTTTACTGAATGTCACCTAAAAAATTTAATACAGGATACTAAACAACTTTCCTCAAGGAAAGGGGTCAAAATCTTAAAATGGAAAATTCACCTTTGGGGAGGGAATGTTGTTCATTTTTATGCACCTGATTACCTCGCTGAATATACGCACTCCTTTTAAATGAATCCTGTATTGTATACTCTGAAAGAATTTCTAATTTGTCAAAATCTCAAAGGTCTCGTCGTTGCGTTGAATTTCCCCTGAATGTGGGTAACATTAAATACCACGTACAAAAGCCGAAATAGTACGATAGTTCGCTCGTAAAGATAATATTGTAAGAGCCGTAAGACGTTACTCGGTTGTGATAAGAAAAATGATACCAACTTCATTGGTCCTTCTAACATTCGTGAAAGTTAGTAACAACTTTTGCATAAACTACTCGACGGATTTCGATAAAATTTATAATATGATCAAGTTTATATTCTAGATTGTCGGGACGTTCATAGATGATGACCGTCTTTTAAGATACAGGTGTATACATAAACCTAATAAAGAAGTCAGGGATTTCTACTATATTATGTATAACTTACCCTTAGCTCTAAAACAATGTAGTTATTAGAAATTTTTTTTTTGTGCATAAAGATTTATTTATTTTATTATACAGGATTAATTTAAAAGGAGAGCGCATATTCAACGAGATTATCTGATTACTTCGTTAAACATACGCACTCCTTTTAAAATTATCCTGTATAAAACCCCGTAAAGTCATCATTTTAAATGAATCCTGTATACAGGAGTTTTTGATTTCTATAAGACATAAGCCTCGTGAAATTTTTTTAGAACTTTTAATAGGGAACAATACGTCATACATCGATATTTCGTAACGTTGACCGTTTACGTAGCGCACAAAACGGAAACTCACAAAAAAAATATTATCAGTGCTGTCAAGTCAGAATCAGCACCACTAATTATTTGGAATGCCATGGGGACTAAGCTTATGATCAATACAAGCGATCAATTTAATTGCACATACATATTACATGAGTTAGTTATAAAAAATATATTTATATTATGGATGGAGCTATTGGGATTAGAATTTAATCAAAATGTAAAACATATGAGACCATCAGGCTCATTTTAATTTCCCTTGATTTAAGTGCAAAGCATTCTTGTTTCGTATAAGTAAACTAAAATTACTACATAAAAACTTAAAATATGATTTTTAATTATTTAAAAAAAAAAAATTTTGCCTTATTTTTTTAAGTTTGGTTTAGACCTTATGAAATAATAATTGCAAACCAAGGAACTGTTAAAAGAATAGGTATGTTTAGAATGTGAGAAATTGGAAAAAGGAATTGAAATGACCGTAGCTTAGTTGGGAAAGAGACTGGTGCGTTGAACCAGGAGTCGCAGCTTCGAAGGAGGTTCAAAATTTCCTTAATTCTATTTGTATTTAATTTACAAATCTGTTCATCATGTAACGTTTCTGACTATACTTCAGCTGTTGTTATGATGGGAAATATCAAATTGCTGTGTATAAAAAGTCATGGCACAATACCGCAATATAAGTGTAAATTTTTCATGTTTAATATCAAATCAAGGAGAAATTTGATACCTTAGTATAACGCTTTGTATAACGCACTCGATGCTATCCGAATGATTTATTGTTGATGCTCCATGGTTTGATATTGCGAATATTTATTCTTTTTTATTTTCTGACATAAAGGCATCTTCAATTCAAGGTAAACCTTATTACTTTTGGCTTGAAGATTGATATTGCTTTTAATATTTTAGCAACAGTATTTATTTTAGGGTAGTATTTTATAAGTAACATTTTCATCTGTATTATTTTTGTAGGTATATTGAATTGATTCCTTTATGTGTTGTATGGAAGCATAAAATGTTTCTTCTATCCTCACTGGTTACTTAGGAGGTATGTTAACAAATACAACTACAATAGAACTTCCACCCTCATTAATATTTGCTGTTGGACTGATTACGTAATGACGTAACGCATCTGAGTTGCAAATGGCGTATTACAAACCTTGTATCCACTACACATTTATCACACCACTATATTATTACACGCACACACACAAACACACCAATACACACACATTTACGGTTGGACACTTGACGATTGACATCCGTGGAATGGTCAGGGGTGCCAGATGAAAACCAGCGTCAAACACGGGTATCAATTTACCTGTGTTTGACATTACGCTGATCTGGAAACCCATTTGGGTCAGTCGTGAGACACTTTATTTGTATGTTTTTAAAGTTTTCTTTATTGTTTTTTTTTTTTATATAATTTAGTTATGTTGTTTTTGTGTTTCTGTTGTTTATTTATTGTAATTGTGTCTCTGCGCTGTTTCCAAATAAATGTTCTTTCTTTCTTTCTTTCTTTCTTTCAAATAAAAGTCATTTTTTATTTTTTAAATCAATTTTATGTAAAAAAAATATTAGACAGGTATTTTTTCTTTTGTCTTGTAGAACATAAGATAGTTACAGGGATTGGAAAGGTCGCTTGACGTCACTCATGGATATTTTTTTAATTCAACGTTCCGTCACGAACCCGCACTTTTGAGCTTTATTGCGCTTTAATTTTTCATTATTTATTAATAAGATAATTTTTTTTCGGTTTAAAGACATTGACTTTCTCAAAAAAGAACAAATTACAGTTCACTTATATAAGAGAAAAGAAAATATATCACTAAGTATACACTATTACATGCAGTTATAAATATGTGAGACCACGCTAGCTGATATTTTTATTTAACATTATGTCTCCGGACGTTTTTAAAAGTTATAAATTTATAGCTTACGATGTCATCCGGGATATCATTGTACAGTTTTGCTCCTTCATATAATATACTTTTTTTTTATCACATCAATTGAAAATACGTGTTCCATATTTTTTTATCGTCTAAAAAGCGGACAAAATTGATTTTTCCTTTTCATTCCCAGTCATCTAGCCTATTATCGTATAAGTCAACTAACTCTTCTGAAATAAACGTTTCCGTTAGTATGTCTATGGCAATAAGTAACTGAGAATGTTTCAGTAAAATGTTTATGTGTAAGTACCGCCTTAAGCCTTTGGAAAAACACGCGTAATGGCCCAACCTTTGTTCCAACTAGCTTTTAACACAACCTTTTATTATTTACACAATCCCTAAACAATTTCAGGTAGATAAAAGACCAGAAGTGACAACAAAATGAATAAACCGTTAACAGTGTCATGCGCAGCTAGCTATTAAAACACAACTACGGTACTCGAAAATTGTGAAAGTAATTATTTATTTTTGTTGGCAAAAGGACAAAAAAGTCCAAAACCCCCGAAAACGTTTTTAATGCTCGGAGCTGAAGTAATTTTCTTGATAAATTTTTCTTGTACAGATATTGCAAAATGATGTGTACCTACAGTAAACTGAATCTTAATTGTTCATTAATAAATACTTTGAAGAGTTGTGATTTATTATGAAAAGTTTCGATGAGTTCTAGATATTAAGCCGGCACAATATTCTTTTGAGCTACTTAAACGACTAAGACTCAATAAGAAAGAAATTAAGCTTGCTAATGAATTAATCTTTATAAATGCTAGCGAAATAGGAATATTGTTCGTTGTAAGGGATGAAAATTTAACTGAAAAAAGGTATGTTGTACGGATTGGGGTGAGAAGGTGTTTCCGGGTGCTAAAGATAACTGGGTTCGTGATTTCAGGAATGTTTACAAAAGAAGGTGTTTACCAATGCGTGAGAAAGATTCGATTTGGGTAATGATGTGAATTATGGTTTGTGGTCCTTGTGGCTGAGTTGTGGTGGCTTGGAGAACGAAGGACCAGTTTTATAGCACAATTAATTTATATTTGTTTACCAACTTTATACAGATACAGAATTGTACATAATAACTATCAAAGATCAACGTTTGGCAGTCTGGACCAACGGCTTAACGTGCTTTTCGAAGTACGGAGGGGTTCCGACATGTTAACAAATGGTCACCCTTCCGCGGACTAACCGCGGCGAGCGCAGCTTAATCTTATTATTGGTTAAACCTTACAGCTTACACTAGCCATGAGCCCGTTCGAGTATTCACGCGGAACAATTAGGTACTAGAAAATCTTAATTTCTTCCTTATTTCCTATTTGTATTTAAATTCTCAAAAGTATTTTGCAGTCTGTCAAGACATAGATTCTTAGCAGGTACTTTAAAAGGTACTTTCCTAGAAAATTTGTGCCAATGAATCAATATAACTAATTGCGTCCTGTGAGCTATTTGAACAGTTTTTATGTAATTTTTATTAAACTTATCGCTGTGTTTCGGTTTGTGTCAACGAATACTAATACAAAACTGTGTTATTTATTACTTTAACTAACATAAATATTTCAATTTAACACGCGGAGTTTTTGTACTGAAATTGGGTTTTAAAAGGTTTTTTATAAAAGTTGGACATTGTATACATGAATAATGTATTAGCTTGTTTTTTGTTCGTGAGTGCTTTAAAACTATATGTTGGTTATTAAAGGGATAGGTAAAGTAGGTTCTAAAATCTACATCATTTATTACTAACATTTGCTTTGCGGTTTTACCCGCGTTTTTTATCGAGACTTAAACTTAAACTCTACAAAAATATGCCATTAAGTGCACGTAGAAGAATGTTGGATGTATTGATCTTATTTTAACTGAATCAGGGTCTGAGTCGCCCGAGTTGTTAGAAATGGTAAATGTCTTTGTTCCGCGATCTAGGTTCACAAACCGTAAAACTATACAAATCGTCACACCCCACGACAGCTCAAGTATAGGTAATTCTTCACCGATGACCCTATGTATGTTTTGCCATCTCCATCCGTAGTGGAGAGCGACATTACCAAATCTACCTACAATACCAAAATACCCATGGAAGTACCTACTCGTAATTCTGTATAATTTTAACTCAACATATTCAAGAGACTTACAGTTTGAGTTGATCCAACATGAAACAAGGACTAAACGCTAAGTAACAAAACCCGCTCCTTTAGTTATTGTCAAAACTTTGATTGCAGCTAGGAAGTTCTAAGCCATAGTGTAGCGCAAGTATTAACGGCTTTATTACGTATCTTACAAAAGTATCGACAGCAATTGACAGCAACTGATTTATGACAAATGTTTCTAAAAATTGTCGTAAATTGAAACAAAATTGCAAAAAATTAACAAATATATACTTAGATACAATTATAAAAGTTATAAGCTTTTAAAGTTAGTTGATGTCGCATACTCTATCGCTTTTTTGCAAAAGACGATTTGTATGGGGCAGCCCCAGACTAGTACCTATGGAGAACTGAAAAACATTATCGCTATCTCTAGCTCAATATAAAATTAATTAGTGGGTCGTTTTTAGAATTCGTTATATAATATGAAGTATTTTTTTATTTATGATATTATATATTTTTATTTATTATATATATTAATAAAAATTGCCAAATATCCATGTGACGTTATCGCGATACCACATACAAATAATCATAGGCTTCTTTCAAACATATATGTAATATCTGTTCGAAAGAAGCCTGAGCTTGAAGCCTGAAGCCTGAACTGAATTTCACGAATGAGATTGGATTGTAAATCCAATCTCATTCATGAAATTCTGTCGGAATTATAAAAAAAAAAAATTGTTATGAAGAGACTCCTCGGAAATACCGAACGTTATTACTAACGGAACCCTGCTGTTAAACTATAAATGGAAAATTGGAAAGTGAAGAATGAAGTGTGCTTTCATTATTCTTAATCTATGTTAGATAGGTATGAGTACCAAAAAAGTGACAAGATTTTGAATAATTATAAATTATTCTGTCCAAATCCATATTTTTCATTTTAATTCATCGTATCTCAGCTGGGATCTGTGAGGAATAGCTTGCTGAGATCGGTTATTACGTAGGATATGACCGGCAAAAAATATTTTTATATCCACATTCCTAAAGAATTTGTTGCCCTGGTAACGCAACAGCTGAAGACTTAAATATGCCAATCAAAAAGCAGTCGAGCTAGCTATGTTTTAGCCGGGCTTATCTAAAAAAACCGATCAACACGAAACACGAATCCTTTAAATGTTATTGGATCATGAGATCCGTTGGGAACAAGACCAATAATTTGCTTTGACACGGGACCGGATACGTAATACCGCCGCCGATACGTATAACTTAAATACATAATACATACCTACATATGGTTACACACACGAACTTTTAATGAACTACAAATTGGCTCTATCACGTCCAAGATATTGGTAGATAAGACGAGGCAATTCAATCTATTTTCTGAAACCTATATATGATTTTCCGCGTTGCTGAGACGATCAAGATATAAAATAATTCATCATAAGACCGCAAGTAAAGAACTGTGGAGGGTTGGCAGTCGTTAGATCGTAATTATGACGTTTTATTTTTTCTTAAAAGCAATGTGGATCGTACATTTCTAGTATTCCTGTTATACCGTCGTGTGAAGCTAAATTAATTATGTATCAAGTGGGTTCACGATGGTAGCGCAATCGGGTAATGAACCGGCAACCACATGATCGTGAGTCTGACGCCCTAGTCAGAAAGTCGTTTTTATAAGTTTACATTCAATTTTTTTTTTTATTGAATTCGATGGTATCAAAAGTTTCCAATAACTATTCTAATAAATATAAAAAGATGAAAAGAAAAATTGTAACTCACATAAATGTTTAATAAATGTAAATAAATGATAAATGTGGACAACATCACATACACTGCTCCGAATCCAAAGTAAGTAGCTAAAGCACTTGTGTTATGGAATCAGAGACAACGAAGGTACCACAAACACCCAGACCCGAGGCAATGTAGAAAAGTGTTTTACTACATTTACCCGTCCGGGGATATAACCCGGGACCTCAGAGTTAGCGACACCTTGAAAACCGGTGTGTACACCACTCGACCACGGAGGTCGTCAAACTCACATGCAATAGAAATAGTTCTTAAATGGAGGTGAAATATCAAGAACAAAAATGTCTGTAAACAGCATTTGAAAAAGCTGTCCGTGATCTTCAGCCGTGTGGAGTGATCCGTGATACGCACAGTGGGAAGCCAGCTTTATGTCCAAGTAAATAGAAAAAGACAAAAAATGTGTCTCTTGACACTTTTGAAGTGTATGCCGCCGCTTGCCTCGACACTGGAAGCTATATCCTTCACCGGTCTAAGTAACGTGACATTGTTCTCTCAAGTTGATAAACGTTCACGTAAAGTGACGTACCTATATCATAAAGTCACATCCACTCTATCCTTTATTGTTTCCTCTATGTTATTAGAAAGATGGAACATAAATATTTTACTGTATTTTCATAGTTAAAATAAAAACCGATTTGTAAGTTGAAATTAGTTTAAATTTGACTTAAGATATTGCAAAAATTTTCTACTCGTAGAATCTGTCCTGGTGATAAAAAAAGATATCTTTTTATTTCACAGCATCAAGGGACTGTAGATTTATGCGTATGATTTTCATTTGAACTCGATACCTCCACGAGTTCCCATCAAGAACCTGTCTTGACAGACAGACGGACGGACAGACTGACCGATAACAAAATTCTCCTATATGGGTTCCGTTCTTTTCATTTAAAGTACGGAACCCTATAAACCAGTATAACTATCACTTAGATGGAAGGAAAGTGGATTATTTAAATGTTCGTTACCGGTACCCAGTCTCCGTTAACGTGATTTGCGGTCTTTGAGCACGTTCTATGACGCGAGCGAGTTTACCCCACCAGGGATTAATTGAGTTCCTACCGTTCGTTCGATAACGCATTGTTCAATGGACACAAAAGGCAACTAGCGTTGAGGTTTAAGCTTATAGGATGTTAACTAAAGGCTAGGTGAACAGCACATCTGGTATATCGTCGGTTCACAAAATTACTATTATCACAAAGTTGACTTAAAAGAAAATAGGAATTATTGCATTTAAATATATGCATGGCTATATAGTCCATTGAAAAGTTACATTTGGGGTTGCGTTTTTTAGAGACGACACATTATTAGTACAGACGTATAATATGTGTATAGTTAAGAGTACTGAAAAATAGTAGGTCCTCTAAAAAACGCAAGGTTAGGCCTAAAAAATGTAACATTTCAATGGACTAATAAGGTGTAATCAAAATGTCTGTCCAAAAGTGGTAAGAAGTGCTTCTAATATAGAGTCGGTTGACAAATATTTCAGCGCAAAATGAGTTGGAAAAATAATTGATATTCAACTATTTACATAGGTAATTATATTGACTAATGCTGTTTACTCTCCCAAATTAAATAAAATAAATCTCATTACCTCTCTTCAAATATAACCTTAAATATAATATCGTTCAATCAGGGCAAAGTTCTTAAATAACTTATAAATACATAATTGAAACGCCGGAACTATCTCCGAGTTTTCAAACGTCAATTCCTCAGATACTGAAACGACAATAAGTTTGAAGCCGCGTTTAAGTCTTATGTTGTCTCTGCCACTTGTCACTTTAAGGTGCTATGAAGCGATAGGTATTTAAGAACTTCTATAAGTTAATTAGCATTTCAGTACTCGGGGACTAGCCCAGCAAAATTAGGGTTAATTATACCGAGACTAACTGCCTCGAGGGTCGTTATTCTTTAAGTTCACAGTTCATAATCAAGTAGCACTTAATTATTTACTTAACATTGAATGTTTTAGTAGATGGGCTCGTGGTTCGTAAGTCATACAGTTTGACTGATATTATAGGTTGAGCCGCACTCGCCGCGGATGGTTTTAGATGGGCGACCACTTGTTAACTGACCGAGACCCCTTCCTTGCTTCGGAAAGCCGTTAAGCCCAGACTATCATACTTCGATCTTTGGCAGTCGTTAAGTCATTACAATTCTGACAACCAGGGTCACTATGGGATTCAGTGATACCAAGTAAAATGGGTCGCAGTTACACAGTCGTTTCAAAAAATTCAGCTTCATCCAGTAAGTCTGGAAGCCGACCCCAACAAAACTTGGAAAAATGCTAGGCAGAAGAGATTTAATTTTTAAGTACTCTGTTCAGGTTAAAGTTAAGGCTAAGTTCATATGACCGCGCGGACCCGCGCGGAGCCGCGCGGTAAGAGCATTCACATGACGGCAAATGTATGCGCGGTAGTCTGGCATCAACATTGCTTAAGAATGGACGTGGAGGAGGCAATTTGCTTATGGATTTTATACCGAATACGATTAACATACGATTGTAACTTACCCAAGTTTTTCTTTTTTTCTTCAGAATCATTATTACTGCAGAAAATTAAAACTAATTCTTCCCAAGATCTTCTTTTCATTATTTTATTCGAATATTCCTTGGAGTTAATATTCCAGATAGCTTCTCTTTTTTCAATCTCGTCGATAAGCAAATCGATAGATACAATGTCGTCTCCTTCGGTGATCATTTTTTCTTGAATCTATGTGTCTATCCGTCTCAACACGCGCGGATCAACTGAACAGGTCGGTACAAGTTTGTAGAACTTGAAACGCGCCGTGCCGCGCGGTTCAAGAACTAGCGCGCGGGTCGGAGCGCGACGCGCGGTACCGCGCGGTACCGCGCGGTGATGTAGACAATACTAGCTGTTTACTTCGATCTTGTACCGCGCGGTCGAAAGTTCCGCGCGGCTCCGCGCGTTCATATGAACTTAGCCTAAGAGTTGAATTAATATTGTACCAATTCACTACATACTTAGTACTTAATTAAAGTATAGTAACGTAAACATTAAATTACTAATGAGATTTTTAATTAAGAAAACCCTTCTCTATACAAATTATGACGCTTCAACATGAACACTTCATCGACAGTGTTTGTGGCTGTGATGATTAATTACGTTACTTACTGAGTCAATACCTTTACTTTTCCCGGCCTTGGGGTTGCTATGATTCTTACCATTACTCTTTGAGGTGGCTGCTGCACGGTTGAAGATGTAAGCAAGTGAGTCTTTTGTGTATCTAAAAGTACATGTTATGTGCGATTTCCGTCTCCTCGGTCTTGGAGACTTACGGTACGAATACACCGAATCCGTCATCGGCCGAAGTATGCTCGGGCCGCCGGTAGTAGCAGTGTATGCGCTCTCTTCCATTTACTTACGTTTGATTTGATCGGCCGAGTTCGGCCGATGACGCCCGAGCATACATCGGCCGATGACGGATTCGGTGTATTCGTACCGTTAGGCCCAGTTTATCGTAACCAATGGTTTCAAAACGCGTTTTTTCATAAATTTTTAGACTAACAAATTATCAAATAAGTTGGAGAGTTAATTAATTAACCATTTGTTAGAATAAAAATGTATAAATAAACGCGTTCTACAGAAGTTTAAAACTATTCGTTATTTAACCATTGGTTGAGTTAACACGGGATCAAAGAACTGGGATTTAGAGACTTGGTCGTGGGTGTTTGCGCAAGCATATTGTATACTGAAATATGTTCAAAAACAGTTTTTCTTCATATTTACAAATGATTTTGAAATGACCATAATTAGTTTTTTTTTATGAGGTCTGCAAAGGTCAACCTGAGCGCAGGCTTGACTGTTTCATCGGATTTTTGCTAAAACCATAAGGACCTCCAGCTAGAGCTATAGAAAAACCAACTACGTTAGCAACGTCCACTGAGCCCCCCCTGCTGGGTTTGGACGTCAACTTAGAGCGTTTCTAACAATTTTATAAGGCAAACAGCAAGGGAGGCCTGGATCTAATTTTTTATTATTTAGGGGCTTATTTTTATTAGCCGACGCGGGCTAGCTTTATTTAGTAACAGCAATAAATAGTAACGTAAAAGATAAATTTACGTTATTATCTATTATAATTATATAATTCCAGTGTCACGATGTTTCACCGGGATGAACTCCGAAACTACAGAACCAATTTTAATCAAATTTGCACACCGTGTGCAGTTTGACCCAACTTGAAAGATAGGATAGCTTACATCTAATTATTGAAAAAAAATGAGACCGCGGGCGGAGCTGCGGGAAACAGCTAGTTAGGTTATAATAAGCGAAGGGCTTCAACAGCGAGGGCGTAATAAACTTCAGTTGTGGTATGTTTTGCTACTGCACTCAAGGTAACTTTTCGTGTGATCAGTGATCAACATGGGGGTTGAAACTTAAACCGTGGGGTCCGAGTGCTCGCATAGTTTTCAAAGATCAGCCAAACGCCTTGTTGTCACTTCGCGTGACCCAAGGGCTGGCTTTTCCCTCGGACAGAAAATAATGATTTTAATCAATCAAGTTTCATATGGTTCCAGTATCCTCTGTCCTTTAACTTGTATTTTAGTTCCGGAACTAATATCAGTTATAAGTGAGTATCTGTCAATACTCAATATCGTCTGTACTGTACGCAGATTAACCGCGAATATTGTATTTCAGTTTATCCTACCTACTTTGTAAAATGAGAGCGTGTTGCTGGGAAGTTTGTTGCGCCGTTTTTCTTTACAGCTATTACACTTAAAAATAATAGACAAATCTAAGAGATGCCTGATACGTTAGTTTTCAAAAAGTCCAACATAGTACCCAAATTTTTTTTTTATAACCTTTTAGGTGTCCCACTGCTGGGCAAGTTTCCCCCAACCTGCTCCAGGCCCCTCGGTCTTGAGCCGCTTCCCACCAATCCGGCAAAAAGCGAATGATGTCATCTCGCCAGCGTCTTTTTGGCTTACCCCGTTTACGAGATCCAGTTCCAGGTACCCACTCGGTTGAAAATTTCGCCCATCTATTCCTAATTTTAACTAAAAGAATTTTGATTTTGATTTTCTCATCCCACTAAAACTGTTCAAAAGAAAGTACCTAAATAATAAATTTATTTAGCCACTTTGTGCACATTTTTTTATAAATATCAGTAAAAAAATCTTTCCAGCGGCACCTGGTCTTAAGAAAACACAATATTTTTTGGTAACCGCAAAACTAATAATTCATTTTAACAGTCAAAGAAACGATAAATTTCATTTAATTTTTAACGATTGAAAACAATGTTAACTATGTTGCGGACGCTTCGAGAAGCTTATTACACACATCGGAAAGGACACTCTATCGAAGTTAGTTAGTTTCGATAACTTTGTACAACACTAGACCATGTGGTAGGATTACGATTCAGCCCGGCAATATAGTATGTTTGTTATTACCTAATAACAAACTGCTCCAAGGGACCTCCCTTGGAGCAGTTTAGTTGCATTTGTATGGTAGGATATCAATTGGTTTCGAATGATTTATTTGTTTTATTATACGCGTTTATTATTATATATAAAGCACAAATTAGCATGAATTAGAGGTTTAAACTGCAAACTTACGCTGTAGAATAAATTATATATCATACAAACACAGAACTATAAAAAAAATATAATTTAATTGGGTTTTCATTGGAATTGTCTTCAAACCAATGCCAGTATAATTACTTGCATGTGAATAATGAGAGCTAATTGTCTGCTATAGGGTGGAGGTCATTTTTCACTTTGTTTAAAGATTAATCGATTGCATAATGAAATAAAAAAAAGGATTTTCTAGTAAATAAAATGATTGAAACAAAGAAAAGTCATGAATTGTAACTTATAGTATATTGTTAATATTTTACAAACCTAGTATTTACCTAGAGGAAAAACAATAAGTAAACATTATTAGGTATAAATTACTGGGCGAGTTCTGTGTATAAAAAGTCGGGTTTGTTTAACATTTATAACTGGAGAACGGTTGAACCAATTTTCATAATTCTTGATTTTATGGATTCGCCTTCATCTCGAAAAGCAAAATAAATGTAAATATAACTTAAAACATGTTAACAGAAACGGAGAAACCTACGCGGATGTAACCGTGGTATACTGGTAATATAGTAACTATAATCCGTACTGATATTTATTATAAATGCGACAGTAACTGTCTGTCTTTTGCTTTCACTGCTAAACCGCTGAATCGATTTTGATGAAACTGTAAATTTTTGTAATTTATGGACTTAACGTGAATCCTAAAAAGGCGATAACCGATATCCATGCAGGTGAAGTCGCTCGCAAAAGCTTGTTAACATAAAAAAGTAAAGTGCGACCCTAAAATTCTTGCTAAAAGAATTCTATCCAAACAAAATGCCGGGCCTTCGTAAATATTTGTTCGTTCTGAGAGCTTTTTCAGTTATCCCTTTTACGGTCAGCGAAAGTGTTTGGCTATTTGTCTACACCAGAGACGATAAGTCGCCGATATAGTGCCGATATCTCGTCTAAGGCCCGGTATTTTGCTTAAATTTACTAAACCAATGGTTAAATATGCCAACTAACTGTTTCCAACTTCGGTAGAACGCGTTTATTAACCAACTCTTACTCTAGAAAATCCTACTAAGATTATAAATGTGAAATTGTGGATGTTTGGATGTTTGTTACTCAATCACGCAAAAACGGCTGAACGGATTTGGATGATTTTTTTTTCTCTATCACAGCGCAGGCTTACATGGGTGAAAATTTTATTCCATTTTTTATTTCTTTTTGACCTAATTTCAAAGTCCACCCAGACGAAGTCGCGGGCAGAAGCTAGTTATGAATCTTAGTGATTGTAATTGTCATTTTACGTTTTATACGTCATTATACCTACGAATAATTATAAATTAATAAATAAATAAAAACTTGTAAATCATATAATATTTATAGTGTAATAGTCATATTCACGAATACTTACGTTGTTTTTCATATAATAATAGGGATATAGATATTATATTATGCTGATACACAAACAATACTTCATCCGATACTTCTGCTGTTTTCTAAAGGCAGTAAACAAATAAACTTTAATAAGAAAACTAGCTACAACTACCATCCATATTGTTTTAATGCAAACATTGAGACTCAAACAAAGATCTTGCCGTTCTTGTTATTTTGTTCTTCTCCTGAAGCGTATAAAGATTTTTGTCGCTTTATTTACATTAAACAAAGGAGGATAGAAAGTCTATTTGTTAAGGATTGAAGAAGCGCTGTATTGGTTACAGTGATAAATGTTACTGATTTTTGAATTGAAGTGATAAATAAATATTTACAATAGGGATATGACTATAGGGTAATGCCTATATTCGGATCCTGTTAGGTACTACATAGGCGGACTAAGTCTATGTACCTAACAAAGCATGAAATATTCAATAAATTAGTATTGAAAAATAACTTAACCTTTATTATTGGTCAAACCGTACGGCTTACAATAAGCCTTAAGCTTACAGTTTTCTAAAAATCTCGGAAAATTATTAAACGGACAACTTATCATTTTGAAATGTTTTCTCAGCTCTTCAATCGAATTAAATGAACAGTTTGCAGAAATTTACATTCCAGGATTTATCATCTTCAGTACCTATCGAGTACCCTTTTTGTGGTTTTAAGTAGATTCAATATTTTAAAAAAATTGTTGGTATTCTGATAATGTGAATTAATGTACCTGAGTTTGAAGAACTGTGAGGAGGTCTACCGCATTTAACAGTATTCACTGTTTTACTGGATTATGCTGATTTAAATCATTTCTCACACATAAACACGTATAGGTACCAACAAAAAGTTGTTGGTAATTATAAAATTACGTTCAAGTTTATTATGTATAGATTTTTATTATTGGCGTTAGCTTAATGGCTAGGGCGTCGGACTTGCGATCATATGGTTGCGGGTTCGAATCCCACCCATTACACTACCGACGTGAACCCACTCGTAACACAAGCATCTTAGCTTAGCACGAGGGGTTAACGAGATTATTAGTAATGTGCAATACACATTGCTAGCAATCTTTTAAAAAATATGTATACTCAAAAAAAGAAGATGTTAAATCTCTTTCGATTCAGGTAAGTTGTACTTTGAAGTAAAAAAATTGACTAAAACTTGGAGTCTCTCAGAACACAAAAAATATTTGGCAACCCGGGATTCTTGAACTATAATCTGCGTTGTGCCACGTCATGTTTTCTTAAGACTTAGATAATAATCTCCTATACTATCCAACGTATTGTAAATATATAATGAGCTACTGTAGGTACAGTCACGAGCATAAATATGTATTCACATATCGAAATTTTAAAACAATAATTTAACAGGAACTCACCATCAATTCAACTTCAACAGTTCTCAAATCATGTATATATTTATGAGTTACAACAAAAACTTCTCACTAAATAAGTTTCCAATTTCGCTGTGTATATAATATATGTATTATGCTCGTGACTGTACAGGTACCAAAGTCTCATAAAACATAAAAGCACTTTCCAAAAGCTCTAAAACCAAGGTGTCACGTTTATTCATGAATATGCTAATTAGCAATAAACAAGTGAGGCCTTATGCCAACACGATATTATATGCTTATAATGTAACAGAAATCCTGCTGACATACTCGACATAATATTTTTAGCGTTTATGTTGAGTTGACTTTATTATTATTCATAATATGAGAAACTCTTTTTTTTACGCCCGCACTAGGGAATAGAATCCTTGTGTCGCGGGTATTTCACAAACATTCAAATCACATGCACAAATTACACCCAGACTTGGTACAAGTATCTGTAGATCACTCAAATGCTTGTCTCATGCGGGAATTGAACCCGCAGCACGTCGCGCACAGTGGTAATTAGCGTGGTGACCTATACCACTCTGCTAACCGTGCAGTGAGCTGGCTGACTAACCCTTCCTCACAGCTCTGCCTTCGTGGGAATCAGTTAGTGTGGCAAAAATATTTCATGCGAAAATATCCATCATCATTTATATCAACGTGTTCAAAGTTCGTCACCTTTATAATATTGGTATTGATATCAATCGTCACATATGCTGAACGATATTCCTTTGAAATTTAATAGTACAATTATTTATTTTAATTTGTATGCTTATAGCCCAAATCCTGTCCAGATTAAAGGGCATGTCACTGGCTGCGGTAAACCACGAAAGGCACAATTAATTCGCTATTTGTCCTTCAGGGAAATTGATAGGGAAACAGAAAAGGGTACTGTTCTTCAGCAATGGGTTAACTATACATAGACTGTACGGATAGGCGAGTGGTATAGGTCACCACGCTAAATACCACTGAGCTCGACGTGCTCGTGATTTGAATGTCTGTGAAACCCCCCACGACACAAGAATTAAATTCCTTGGCGGGCGTGGTCTTTCTGAAAAAAAAAACTAAAAAACTAAATTTGTTACTGGTGTTACCGTTAGTCCTGACTGTCATACGATGATCTTTGGCAGTCGTTAAGTAATTACTAATTTTAAAAACTGGGCTTACTATAAAATACTGTATAATGGGTTATGGAGGTCAAATAAGCAGCCGCTCCATGTAAAATGTTCATGTGATTTTTCATTTAAATCCGGTAAGACTGGAAGCCCACCCCAACATAGCCATTCAATGTGGCAATGCTGCCAGCCTTATGGGCACACTTCCAGTCGACAGCGATATGGAAGAGTTTTTTTATGCTATTTTTTAGTTTTAGTTTTGTTTAATTAATATAGTTTAGTATTAAGAATGTTTTTTAATTAAATATTTTTGTTAAATTCATTAACCAAAAAAAAAACATAGCTTTGGAAAAAGCTAGGCAGATATACCCAATAAATGTCTCTATTGCAGTGCTATGTAAATTGTACAAGTATATAACTTTATGGGACCTTAATTAATACCATTGTTGACCGATAATAGCTTCGAAATCCACGGATCGTCACGTTTCAGTTTCATTGTAACGGTTCAAACGGTTTTCCGGCTATTTGTCTTAGAGTTCGGATTAACAAATTATTTAGTTTGTAAGTCCTATAATTAATGGGTATTGTAATTGGATATAAATTGTCTAATAAATTGCCTCGATGATCCTTGTTTGGTGTTAATTGTAATCCACAATACAAAGCGAACAATGTTTTTTAATGTACTGTTTTTAACCGACTTCAAAAAGAGAAAGTTCTTGATTAGCCTTAATGTTTTTTTGTATGATTGTTACGCGATATGTCGGTACGGTACCTATATCGATCTCAAAAAAATGTTAGAGGTCAGAAAATTTCATAAATATCGATGCAGTAGTTTGATTTAAAATCTGAACAAATTTGAAATTAAAAAGCAAAACTAGTGTACTAAATTAAAGATTAAAAAAAATATGACAATAAATTATAAGAAATGAATATAAATTATAATTTTCACGATAATAATGTAAGCAAACCACATTCAAAATCTAAAATGTTGTAACAAAGTTGCTACGTCACTCGATATATGGCATGCAGATAGAATTAGATCGCGCAATGGTTTGGTTACACGCCAGACAATATAAGCTCAGGTCAAAAGGCTGGCTAAAGGCGTTTTATGAAGTCTCGCTAACTTAGTCCGGCGAAGCAGTGAAAGCCTTCCTCGAGGCTAAATGCGGCAGTCCTTTAAAAAAAAAATAACTAAATTAAATGTTGGAATTTTAGATCAAAATAAATACAGTTGATACTTGGTTTCATTTATTAATCCTACATATATATAGTTCACATTACAGAAAAGTCGACACCAGAGCGCGCTAAGTGCTAAACATATAACAACAAAAATAGATAATAAACCTAAATATTGAATAAAAGTATTTCAATTGCTTAAGCAACACAATGGTTCAACAAATTGGAATACCAATCAGTATTAAAGTTAATCACACCCTGGACTACAGGATAATTACAGTCCCATGATATTTGACATTCGACGGGCCTGTTGGTCTAGTGGTTAGTGACCCTGACTGCTAAGCCGGAGGTCGTGGGTTCGATTCCCACCCAGGACAAATCTTTGTGTGATGAGCACGATCATTTGTTCTGTGTCTGGGTGTTATTTATCTATAATATGTATGTATTTAGAAATATATAAGTATGTTTATCAGTTGTTTGGTTACCATAGTACAGGCTCTGCCTAGTTTGGGATCAGATGACCGTGTGTGAGATTGTCCCAAGATATTTATTTATTTTATATTGCCAAATATACAAGGGGCCGGTATTTTATCATTTCCTACTTATTACTCAAAAGTTTAACCAATCTCTCAGATGAAGCCACTTCAAAGATCAATAATGGTATTATAACATGCTGATTAAGCTTCCCAACAAAAGGTTTCCAAAGGAATTCAAGTTTGTTCAACCTTCAATAATGATGTTGCCGACTCCTTAGAAAAGTTGACTGATGGCTTGTTGAGTCAGCAACTCTATATACGTATTATTTCTGTAGTAGGATATAAATACAATGCGGTCCTATTGTTCATACTTCGGTTCTTAGCTCCATGCAATATCTTGGTGAACTTTGCATTTAGTCATGTTTAAATCTATTATATATATACGATATTAAAAATTGTGTGGTTATAACGTTGTAGGTTTTTGATTATTTATAGACTAGCACAGGACCGGAGAGAATAAAAAGTATAAAGAGTGGATTAAGCCTAGCAGTGGGAAGATAAACGCTGTGGATAATGATAGGCTATTAAAGTCTTCTTAATTGAAACAGTTGAGTCTCATTACATAAGTGATTATGCTCCAAAGTAAACGTAATAAATCATAAAATATTTTCAATAAAGACAAAATGTTTTTCACCATTTTAAAATGTAATTAAACCAAATCAAAACAGAAATATTATTAAACTCTTACAAACGCCCCAACACCATTCTATCAATAAAAGATCTGAAAAATCCAACTTTTCAGGAGAGCAGTTTAAAGTTTAAAAGCTTGATGAAAATATCATAAGGTTTCTGAATGAATGTCATATATGTGCTGATGTTATAAGCTAGTGTAAGGGTTTTATAAAATTTATTGATGGTATAGTAAAGTTAGCACATGAAGTGTCAGTCTTCGGATGTGGAGGGTACATGTTTTGATCAGCAATCTATGACATAGGTCGGACGTAAAACATAATTAAAACCTTTTTGATGCGATGTTTTAAGAGTTCACTGGGTCGACGTATTACATATACAAAAATATCAGGAATAAATAACGTATATAGCCATTATAATACGTTTGATATTATATTATGAAATATCATAAATCAATTATGAAAGCAAAATAAGACAGAAATGGATAAAACATACCAAATTCAAATTTACAGATGCACTAGTCTAACCCTTAGGTAAAATATTTAGTTAACTACCAGAAAGTATAAAAATTATTACCATTCGAAAAAAATCATAAATTATATGTTTTAATACCTACACCTATTTAAAATTAAAATTTCAGTATAATTACTAAACCAATGAGGTCTTATAATACATGATACATCACAAAGTATCTATCTTATACTTGCAATGAATATATGAAATCCTATGAATTCCAAATATCATATTTACCGTTAGATATAGCTTGGCTTATTAACTACGGTGTTCCTGTTAACTTCCCCTCTCTCTCCTACTCTCACAGTCCCTAAGTTATGTGGTTCAGAAGCACGTTAATGGTTTACAACTGTAACACGTTATTTTATTGGTTAGGTCATTCTGTAATTCCAATCAAAACATAACGTGACATACCGCTGGTTATTTTTCAACTACCCTAAGTCGCCAAATTTTGTTTGTGTTCTGAGTCACTGGGCAGTGTTACTATACAGGATTATTTTAAAAGGAGTGCGTTTATTCAACGAGGTAATCAGGTGTATAAATCTGAACAACTTCCCAAGGTCGAAATATTAAAATTAAACATTAACTTTTCTTACAAACATAAGTCACGTGATCTGTCACTTTGTATGAAAATTTAATTTTCCATTATAAAATTTCGACCTATGTATCTTGGGAAAAGTGGTTCAGTTTTATGCACCTGATTAGCACGCTGAATAAACGCACTTCATTTAAAATAATCCTATATACGTTTTAGACCATTTAATAGAAAGAAAGTTTTTATTTATTTATAAGGATATAGTAAGTAGAAAGATATAATGGCTCTCTTTACCATCTAAGTAACAGCATAAAATATTAACTGCTTGGACTAAGCTCCAAAATCGTTTACTTTGTAGAGAACAAAATAATTAAGTATTAAGTATATGGCATTACTACTAGATTACTAGATCACTTCAAAGGAATTATATATGAGATAGGTGTATTATACGCCGACAACGGTAATTGAGGTCTAATAATACTAGACAGGTTGTATCAAATTCCTCAATGTGTATCTATACTTCGATCGATGTATCTTGGCGAGCCTATTAAGCAATACAACATATTATTATCTTCGTTTCTTTATTTTATTTTCGAACTTTAACTGATTTGACATATTTTGATTTCAATGAATAGACCCGATCTATGAACAGTAGTACAAACTCTGGCAGATTCGGATTAAATAGGATTTCTTACCGCCTTTTATAGGCGTTTTTTACGTGTACGTAGCGAAAATGCATTTAGTACATTCCATTTTCACCCACAAAAAAAAAAACAATATCGGTCCTGGGCTTAAAACGAGTACAAGTTAAGGGGCTCGTCCAGGATGAGCTCATAGTTAGGAGTTGGTTGGTATCCGCAAAAAAAAATGCGAATGAGTCATTACGTGGCTAGTGGCGGCTCAATATATATTTAACTAGCTTTTACTCGCTTCTCCGCCCGCGTTGACGTCGGTTATCGCGACGTTGCCTATAGCTTTCCTCAATAAGTGAGCTGTTTAAAGCAAACTAACTTTTCAGCTTTATAACATTAGTAGGTATGGATATGAGTTAAATATTGTAATTAGTAACTAAAAGGTAACGTCAGGTAAAACCATTGACTAAAAACATTAGTCGAAATTGGTTTTGATTAGGTACACATTTTAATTGGAACATATATACTCACGAGGACCTAATTAAATTGGAATAATTAGTGATTTGATTACATCTAATTATTTTGGATGCCATGTTAATAGCTAATGTCGACAATAATTTAGCGGAGACATGTTATACGTTATTGTAATAGCTTCATTTGTCTTGTACACACATCAAAAGTGTCTAGGGATCAACATATATTTTTGCAATAACTTTTCTCCTGATTGATATTAATTAAAATTTTCTTTAAGGATTCATCGAATAAAGTGTTTTCGTTTGTCACAGTAACGATAAACCAAGTCACCTTTGCATTAATAAAGAAATTTGCCATTTTCCTAATAAAGGGATTTTTGACATTTGAACCACTAACACAAAAGTTCGAAAAAAAGACTGAAATAACAGTTTTCTTTAAAATTTTATTGGGTAACTTAAACAATTAATAATCCGTGTTTCTACCGCGAACACTAACAACACAAGAACATCGGTTTGGCATACTCAAAATGAGTTCATCCAAATCACGCTGTGGAATGGCCGCCCATGTTCGTTGCAACAACAAAAAAAGGTCTTCTTGCGACTGGATACCCTCCATATTCGGCAGAGCTCTTCTCTGTAGCATATCCCATGCATGCTCAATCGGGTTCAAGTCTGGCGACTGAGCAGGCCAGGGCAGGACATTGATGTTAGCTGCGGCGAGAGTCTGTCTTACAACTCTTGCGGTGTGCGGTCGTGCATTATCATGCATTAACTGAAATAAGGGGCCGATTTGCACTTGTAGAGGAACGATGACGTCTGATACAATCGTCTCAGCATAAATTTGAGCGTTGAGGTTGCTTCTGATCCAAATCAACTCAGTTCTTCCGCCGATCCAAATACCCGCCCATACCATGATGGTTCCACCACTATAAGGATGGACTTCCTGGCAGGATTTTAATCGCTGTTGGCGTCCAGGGGTTCTCCAGTGTCGTATACGTCTTGTATCCGGTCTCATACCAAAACGAGACTCATCAGAAAAGCACACGAAACGCCATTGTTCTTCTGCCCAATTTCTGTGTTCAAGAGCCCATTGATATCGAATCCTACGATTGTGCATTGCTATAGGTGGTACCCGTAGCGGTCTTCGGGAATGAAGGTTCACTTCATGCAAGCGGTTTCTGACTGTTTGGTCGCTAATTAAGTTCCCTGAAGAGTGATGAAGCCTCACGGCTAACATCATGGCGGTTATTGTTGGAGCTCTTCGAGTTAAGATTTGAATGTATCGGTCTTGTCTCCGTGTGGTGCAGCGATACCGTCCTCCATGGCGCTCAGCCACGGTACCAGTGCTTCGGTAACGTGTCCAAAGTCGACTGATAACACTCTGATTTGTATTCAGAGCTAAAGCCACAGTACGTTGCCGGGAACCAGCTTCTATCATTCCCACGGCTCTGAGCATTTCTTCCCTGCTTAAATGACGTCGCCGCTCCATAATAACGTTGGTTTTAATCAGTAGTAGGGAAACAGTAGCACTAATAATGTCTTCAATGTGTTGTATGTTTTTATAGGGAAAATATTGACAGCTGATTTTCATCTTTTACTCGAATTTGATTCACAGTTCCTGATTCGAATTATGAAATGCACCAAAAAGGATCCATATAAATTTATAAAATCATAAATTTATTACAAAGCCACATCTCAATCTCAAGAAATCCGCATAAAAATGCTTGATCCCTAGACACTTTTGATGTGTGTAGATAATATCTTTGCATATTATATGGTTTGTTTTTAAATGGAGTTCAACAAAAACAATATTTACTAGGGGTTTTATGGAATTATGAAAATCATTTTAATACTTAATTACACTCTTAGTGCAGATTCAAAATTATCCATCTTCTAATATATAAAATTCTCTTGCCGCAATGTTTGTTACCAAACTCCGAAACGGCTGGACCGATTTGTATGAAAATTTGTGTGCATAATGGGTAGGTCTGAGAATCGGCCAACATTTATTTTTCATACCCGTAATAATTATGGGGTGGCCTTCTCCAGAATATGGCAAAACAACGTTTTCCGTTAATGATTGTAAACAATAACTTTTATATTATACTTTTATTTTGAGATCGCTTGAGTCAACTATTCCATAGATGATTCCTATTATAAAATGTAAACCTTCACTCTAATACGCTTAATTACCTACTTATGAAAGAACCTGCATCGATATTTCAACGCTAATAAAACATAAAGTTTAATTATTTTTCAAATAAGCATGAAGGACCAGTCCTGACTCCAAAATGACATCCAACACCGACCTGAAGATCAGAAATCTCGCTTCTATTTTTAAGAGCGAAAGGACAGTTTACTAAAAAAAATGTATTTGCAACGACACATGAATACGAATCTAAACTAAAAATATCTAAAAACATATTCAGGAAAAGAGGAAAATTTTGTACAACTCGCAGCCGATGCGCCTGATAACATTTCATTAGCAAATCAAAGGTTTTTTCGTGCTATTGGAATTTCTAATTTGTATTTTACTAGCTGTTCCCCGTGACTCTACCCGCGGTTCCTAGTTTTTGAGTAAAAAATATAGCTCATGTTACTCAGAGTGAATGTAGCTTTCTAATGGTGAAATAACTTTTGAAATCGGCACAGCCGTTTTTGAGTTTATTCATTACAAACATACATACAAAAATACAAATTTTCCTTTTTAATATTAAGTGTAGATGACACAAAGCTTTAATAGAGCACTCATTACCTACAAACAGTACAGTAGTACAGTAGCGATCAGTACACTGACAAAAACTTTTAAAAATATAGTGTTATAAAGAAAAACTATTAGAACGTACGGGTTTTTATTAAAAAAATACAAACATCAAGCGTTTTAATGTTGAGGAGTGGATCTTGTGACAAATAACAACGTTAGCACCAATATTAGGACTAAGTGACGCTACGCAAATGTACCATTCATCTGCATTCCCTTTTTAGGGTTCCGTACCTCAAAAGAAAAAACGGAACACTTATAGGATCACTTTGTCCGTCTGTCTGTCAAGACCCTTTTTTTCCGTAAGGCGTGGAGGTATCAAGCTGAAATTTATACTCAAGTGTACTGTCTCTGCCAGCCTTGAAACTTCTAAACCAACGCAATCAATAGATACAGCCGTTTATGCCGCAAATTTTCGACACTCGTAAGGGAATCAAAACCTACAGGGTACTTGCCGTGAACTTAGAATCTTGATATTTGGTACGAAAAAAAGTGTTATAGCACAAATAAAGGAAACATTGCTAAAACAGTAAATTTTTAACTTACATCATAAAGTAAAAATATTTTTAACTTACATCATAAAGTAAAAATATTTTTAATAATTTTAAACTTTGATATATACGGAACTCTCGTTGCGCGAGTCCGACTCACACTAGACCAGTTTTTGTTTAAATAGCTTCGCCTACACTACAAACTTGCAAAAATAGATACTCAGATAGGTCAATCATAAGGAACAAATCTTTCTAAAAAATAAAAGAAAGTAAAAAATGAATCCAAGCAATCTAAAAAAATAAAGCACTTTTTTGCTCAAGGGTTGATTGTATTACTCATGTTTCCAAAATTAAAAATATCCAAGGTCTTTCTGCTAAAACGAAACACTTCAACAAAATACTCCGAACATAGCTTAATTACCCAAAGAACATCATACCTAACAACGAGCTTTCCCCAAAAACAATTGAATGGATGAATAATTTATCATTACATGGTAATAACAAAACTTGGGATTCAGCTGATAAAGACAATAATACTCAAGAGATAGGTACTGAGGGAAAACAATTACAAACTCGTCGAAACAAACTTTTGGGGCACATGTTACCAAAGACTTAGGACCTTCGCCCACTTATACGGGCTCCGTTTCGTATTCGATTCTTGTCGATTTTACCGGTTTTGCTGTCTATGGGCAAACATGGGCATGATTTCCCTTAATATGCATATTATATGTTTCGTTATCAATGCGGTAATTTTCTTATCGAGTTTTTTTTTGACGAATCAGTACACTCGGTATTATTTGGTTTTAAGAACAAAGTGTGAGTGTGACGAAAGCGACGTGAAGAAAAAGCTCACGTCATCACGCTGTCCCCGCCCCCGCCTCGTCGCTCATATTTCTCGCTTGGAGCCGTGTAAGTGGGTGAATGCTAGGACGGCAATTTCCCAACCCTATTTTTCACGTCCCTGTTTCTACGTATAACCGGAACCGTGTAAGTGAGCGAAAGCGTTTATTACCAAAATTTGTTCAGACAAGTGAAAAGTTGTGTACACAGAGTTGTGTTTTGTATTACCAATTACTTAGCTTCCCAAACATGCACAAAGAACAACCAGACTTGAAACAAGCATTCATGGATCACACAAAATAATACTTGTCCCATGCGGGGATCGAACCCGCAGCACGTCACGCACAGTGGTAATTAGCGTGATGACCTATACCACTCGGCTATCCGTGCAGTTGATCGAAACATTCCCGCGAATACTGTAATTTTTTTGCATCTTCATTTTAATTACATTGGCGTCTGTTTTGAAAAAGGAGCTTAAGGGTACTCGTACTTTTCATATTTAGATTATTTAGTTTCCCCATTTTGACGTCTGTGGTCAATGCTTATTGTAAATCGTAAAAAAAAAATGTTAAAAAGGATAGGAAACAATATTTGACTCAAGTTTTTTTACCTTTATTAATATTATAAAACTGGTTGAACGCGCTTATCTCAGGAAATACTGGTCTGAATTGAATATTTTTTCAGTCACTAATAGCTTATTTATCAAGGAAGACTATAAATTCGGTTTTAATTCGGCTAATTTTCCCGCGATAACCAACGTTCACCCGGCCGGAGCTGTGAGAGAAAATTAGTAAAGTATAATATCAACTTAAACTCCCTCCTTAAAATATCTTTTAAAATAATATGTCTTAAAAAACGCAAGAGATAATACAATCAAGTGGCTTACCTTGGAGTTAAGTTGGAAAATTTCTACGTAATAAAGAAAAGACTGGTAATATTTTGCGTCTCAAACAAAACATCTTTAGATTTTCTATTTTGTTCAATGTTTTTCAACATAGGTTGAAAAGCGTAAATGAATATTGAGATTCTACATGGCTTGTAAAGTTTTCTCATATTTCTGCTCTAAACTGCAAAAAATTGAGCGCATTTTGTAGTTTTAAGAAATAATAATTATAGTTAATTATACACTCCATTTCGCTTGGGCAGATAAAAAAGTACTCATTAACGTATAATTATTAGATTTCATATCCAATAATTCAACGAACCGTCATAAATTATAGACTTAATTTAAGTACAAGCTATGACTACCCTGAGTTAGCAAATTGGAATTTGGAAATAACTAACTTTAAGTACTAGTAATTTCAAGAATTCTTTTCTTTACTTAAAAAAGTAAATATACGCGATTTTACCTTTTGAAATACAGTAATAGGTACTACGCGCCCCAACGCTTCAGTAACTTACAGAATTCCTTTGTTCATATTTCAGTACCAATTTTACCTGCCTCCGATCATTTGGATGTGAAACGGACCTTTGGGATAAAATATGCTGAAACTATTTGATTTATATCCTTATTGGTCCTGACGGATCCCTGGTCCTTTGTTACTTTCTGTCAAGTTAGATCGTTACACTTCCCGTTTTTAGTATTAGCGGGAAACTTATTGTTCTGTTGAGAGTTTTAGCCTTAGGATTCCACTTCGTTTATGTAAAGTTGAGAAGATGGCCCAAAAAATGTTATTATCATCCATTGATATAGAAAAACTCTAATTAAACAGTCTCGAACAAAGGTCATACCAAAAACTGTCTTCAGTTACACGTTGTGGTGACATTTTTCTGTATCGATTATATCATCACAGCATTTAGTTAAAACAAATTTTAATACTTTGCCACAGTTGCTTACCTATAATTAATATTAAAAATTTCCTTTGTTCACAGCTTCCGTGGCAAGAATAGCTAAGTTTCTTGGAGGGACCGGCACGCCTTTAGTCACTACAGGTGGCTTCTCTTTCGACTTTGTGAAGCCCAAACAGACTTGTAGCGACGAGTTCTACATGTTAGTTAGAGCTGGGCCTCTTGGATTCGAAGACTTGGCCTATTTCATCATTGACTTGATGAGACAGTAAGTATCAGTTTTAGCTCAGATAAATATTGGTCTTTTGGTCCGGTCGTAAACAAAGGGAAAAGTATGAATAAATTAAGTTATGGAGCACTAAAATTGTTTTATTCATTATATCATTTGATTAATATTTACGGCAATAGGTGACTAGGATAGCAGTCTATCCTAGTCACCTATTTGCGAATATTAATTATTTATTGTTAGTACACAGGCGTCCTAACATAAACTATGCAAACTTGGGCATTTGAACCACTTCGTTAGTCGTACCACGTAGGCTTGCTTCACCGCAACATACATGTGACGTCACCCAGTCACACAACGTATGTGTTTATACCTAAGTTTACGGCTGTAGGCGATGACTGGGCATTGAGAGTGCCCGTTTTCAAAACTGTACCAATTTCTATGGGAACTTAAAATAACATCAATATTTCTATCAATCGCTTAGTCAAATACTTTTTATCTTATACGACTGCTATAAAATGCATCGATTTAGAAGTCTGGCCTTACATTTTAATTATACAGTATCTGTGAGAGTAGGTATTTACTAATGTTTAATGGACTATATAACAAAAAAGAATATGTTTTATGCAGTTAAATATGTTCAAAAACTTTTTTTAAATATTTTTTCTAATAAAACAGTAACACAATAAATTTTTTTGATAGTCAGAATAAAGTGGTTAAGGCATAACTGCGTTTGTGACAGCAAACACCTCTACTTGAGTCTGGCTCTTTATTTTACTTTATCGTTGCTAAACTATTAACACGCTCTATTGCTTAAATTATTCATACTTCAAAGGACCTTTGAAATTAATTTGGAGGCGCCTAAAGGTTTGAAACATATATTATTATTATAGTTTATTTTTACATATATTCTACTAGTTACTGACGCATTCTGAAATCTCCGAATATTAAGTAAGTAAGCACTTTTTACAACAGCTTCGCTCTGGCTTTGGTGGAGGGTTGTTTTAAGATTTCTACCGTATATTATTGAAAATTAAATTATATAATGTTATACAACGTTAAAATAGTAGGTACTTAATCATCCAGGAGCATGAAGGGTTAAAATTAATGCGTAAATGGTATGATTGATGAAGATTGGAAGTCGGGCATGCTTGAGATCGGTTGGAGAGTGTATCACAAGAAAAGAGAAGCCCCCGTACTAAGTAAGCTACCACGTACTTAAATCAAAAGGCCTGTGAATAATGAGTATTTCTAGTTAAAATATCTTTAGCAATTATTTTTCTGATGTGGTTAAGTAAAGTTAGAGTGTACCTAAACTTATAGATAGAGTCTAATATTGATCGACACGCTAAAAAGAAGTGTCTATAAAATTTAGAAGCCGGCTTCCCATGGTAGTATCACGGCTCACCCCGCACGGCCGACAACCACAGAAAACCATGTACCGCGCACCGAGGCTCTACCACGGTGCGCTCTGGTCCGAGTGGGTCATGAGAATTGAACCCATTCGAATCGACTCATGGTATACTTAAGAGGTAGTCCCATAAAGCTCGCACCGCACCTTAGTTGTTACAGCCTGGCCGAAAACGAATCGAACTCACTGCGTCGAACTTGTCTACGCTACCATGGCCCGGACGATACTTTTCCTATGGCGCGTCGTTGCGTTCTGGCCCGCGGCCGTCCGCAATATCACGGACCTTCGGAAGTTAGCTAAACATACACACGTCGCATTAATGCATATTATTATGATACTACTACAATTTAACAAAAAATAGAAAAGACAATAGAAAAAAAAACAAATAAAATGTTTTTAAGTCCTTCGCCAATAGGACCAGTTGAAGCAGATAAAAAGACCAGTGAACAAATGAAACCACTGCGATGGACCAATTATTGATTCACTGCCAGCAAAACAAAAGGAATAAAACAAACACGTTTTACATATCAATTATTAACGCATAAATAAAAGTGATTGAAAATATAATTATTTGACGCTATTTTGGATTTAGCCATTTTTAAAAGAGTAACGTATGCAGTTTCTTGCCGGTTCTTCTCCATAGGAATGATATCTTAGAACCGCGCAACAAGCGTCATTTGACGTTTTAAAAGTACCTGAAAAGGTCTACTCAAATATTTTACATTGGTTCTAAAATGCCTATTAAAAATCAACATTCTCTAATTAAATACGTGACGAGGTTAATAATTATTGTTGACGGAAGATTTTAATTAGTGAATTTAGTTATAATTATGACAAAATTATATACACATCATGTCATAATTTTTGAGTACTGGGTTGCCATTTAATGATTTTAATCACATTTTTGGGCCTTAATTTTTTTAAAGCTTTTAACAATGTGTTTCGCACGTAACATATCGTGCTAAGCTAAATTGCTTGTGTTACGAGTGGGTCCACGGCAGTAGTGCAATGGGTGGGATTCGAATCCGCAACCACTTGATCACAATACCAACGCCCTAGCCATAAGGCTACCGCCGCTTTAAAACTAGCTCCTCCTTTTTGAAGTCGGTTAAAATATATCTTTGTGCCTTACGAGGCTAAATTCTGATATAAATATGGTTTTTGTTTGAAACGACTCCCGCACTAACGAATTTATTCCTTGTGTTGAGGGGGTTTCACAAACATCAAACCACATTCAAAATGGACACCCAGACTTGGTACCCGCACGTCATGTGCAACGGTAATTGACGTGTTGACTAAATGCCACTCGGCTATCCGAGCAGTCAAACATGGATTTTGCAAGTACACAATTAACTATTGGTGAATATTTCACAAATCTACTAACTGGAAACTAATTCAAAGGCTTTTCAACGCTACCGAACCACAAACGTGTACGTTAACGTAATGTGCTTTAGATATCAGGCATGAATTTAAATTATTAACGCAACCACACTGTGTTTTAGCTTACAGACTAAATAGGTTAACAGATTCAAATGAAAGCTTTTCATTGGTAAATTTTAATTAAAAGATAATCTAGCTGAATTGATCCTACGTAAATTTAATTAAGATTGAATATTTACACATAAAATTCTGGATTAAAACAAACCAACCACTCATTTGCAGGTAGCTGAGCGGTAAAAGGGGTGAAAGCCGGTTATGTAACTACTTTGGAGTGATTAAAAAGCTTTATACACAGAAACCACAACGCCATTATACCTCGTTCGTTGACGGACATACTTGGTCCTCAGTGGCGAACTAATTGATAACTATAATAATTGTCAAGCAATAAATATAAAAGTTTCATTTTACTTCTGTAGCAAGTTTAATATGAAAAAATTTAGCGATAATATTCTAAGCTTTTCTTGTGCTAACTAACTAACGTGCTTGACTTAGTAGAAATATGTGTCTATTTAATTTTATACTCACAGGCTGTCAATACGAATCAGTTAAAGAGGAACTTAAGTATTTACTACGCGATATTGTTAAATACATATATACAAAATTCTTGCCTCATAGGAATTTTACAAGGACATAACCTTGAGTGTCACAATGAGCTTCAATTAAGACCCCGGATGTAAAGTTATGGGCTGTAAATAAGGATCTACTTTTTACGATTCTCCCAGAGCTAACGGGTTTTAGGATGAAAGGAAATTTCTTGATATATTTACCTAAAAGGTTAATACGTTACCTTACCTTGTAGAGTTTGGGCCAGCCCTAACCGTGTCTTCAGTAATATTGCTGAGACATTTGATTCTCTTAACACGATGATCATTGCTCTCGGAATAGTTTAATGTGTGACGGGCCTGTTGGTCTAGTGGTTAGTGACCCTGACTGCTAAGCCGGAGGTCAAGCAATTTCCGTCAACTCATACGAGTTAGCCATTCAGAAATGGTTTATTTCTTTCATGAGATTTTGGACCCAATAATGGGCCTTAGATAGCTTATACATGATACAGTATAAATACGACACGTGGAATAAATAAAATAACAGTACTATAGTCTACAGACGCAAAACAAAATAAATTACTTTGTAATTTGAGTAACAATATTTTATTCTTTCTCAATCGCTCGCGCAGTATGGCTACGACACTTTGCAATGTTTAAAGATTCAAATTACTCAAAACACTTTTTTACATAAATGGGCTATATGTCTAATTAGAATTCCATACCTCAAAAAGAAAAACGGAACCTTTAAGGTTTTATTTATTGGCCATTTCTAATCAGTACAATATTCAATTGCATTATCTATAACAGAGAGTCGAATACTGCTTGTCAAACCTTGAGTAATATTACAAGAACAATAATAGTTTCCAATAAATATTGACAATAGTTAGCATCGTTATTGTGATAGGTACTACATAAACTTAAAGTAAAAACATTTACTGTTCTCGAATACGATGTCCAAATGGGAAATATTGAAAAAAAATGTATAGCAAAGTTCGGTTGTTCTTCTACCCAGCCTTTTCCCAAGCTATGTTAGGGTACGCTTCCAATTTTACCCGATGCAGCTGAATACCGTTTTTTATATCAAGCGACTGCCTATCTGACCCCCCAACCCATTTAATTGGGTAATTACGTGTTAAGTCGGAATTGTAATGACTTCCCGACTGCCAAAGATCAGCGTATCATAGTCGAGACCAATGGCTTGAATTACTTTCCAAGGCACGGAGGGGTCTCGGTATGTTTACATATTGTCATCTATCCACGGAACTTCCACGGCAAACGCAGCTTAAAAGTGTAGCCACGAGACAATCCTATGCCGTTGTTATTGTTACTTAGGTATAATTTTCTTTACTTTATTTCTTATTTATCTAGAGAACTTGAGTAATCACCTAACATGTTAATTGATCACCCGTCTGAGGGTTGGGAAAATCATTTGAGAACTAATTTGAATTAAAACAATATTTGCTTTGTTCTGCCTGCCTGGCCTTTTCTTAAGTAACGTAGAGTCGGCTTGTAGACTCACTAAAGTAAGTCGGTAGATATTTGGTAATAATATAGATTTTAGCTAGTCTAATTTTACGAGAAGGGTTTTTAAAAGTATCCGACTGAATTTAATGTAAATTTGGGAAACTTATAATTCTACTTAAGTACTGTTTTCGCTTATTGTACGTGTAGTGTAATTCACAAGGCATTATTATTTAGGGATTTTAATTTCTGTCTAGACTTCAAAAATTTTTTTGGTTTGTGATATAATTTCCTAACCTAGATTATTCAACAGATATGAAATGAACTTCCATTTTGTACAGAATAGATTTTTTTAATGCCACCTGAAGGGAAAGTTCTCTAAATACTGGGGATAGCAATGCATGCAGTTTAAAACTTTTTATAAAAAAAAGTAAATATTACTCAAAGGAAACATCCTTTGGGTACCATTTGCTATCTTCAGTAATATATTTATGTATAGTATCCCCATTTGTTACTCTTGTCTAGCTTAGTAACAGATATATTTCGTTTTTACCTTTTGTGTTCTTTTGAAATAAATAAATCTATCAATAAAGTTAATGTTACGCTATCATGAACACGCAACCTTACATGTACCTTCAACATCGCCCATTCAGTATATAAGTACCTATAAGTGTGTTCAGAGCGTCGTAAAATAATGTAGCTCGCAACTTCTGTGAGGATCCCTTAATGGGTAACGATTAAGAAAAGTTTTTTGGACTGTGCTTCTGAAAACATTATTTTCAAAAGTCGAAAGCAAAAGTTATTTCTGGTTAAGTAACGTATTGTTGCATTGGCTCAATTAGTTTTTTTAGGTGGTAAAGCATTGGTTTTTTACTTATGATGCGAAAATATGTTGGAATGGGTAGGTACCTACAGAGAACTGGGAAATATTAAGAAAAAACACATAAAAACCAAATTTACGTCATGGCTCAATGTATCCTTTGCAGTCAGAACTCGTCCCAGGATCAAAAGAAGATCTAGTGGTGGTATATGACGAAAATGTAAAATATATTCTTTATAAATTCATTATATTATTCGATTTATTATTTAAGTCTTTATTGAATGATATACTTAAATTTTATGCAAAATGTATGAACCTAGTTATAATGGAGTCTCACTAGATGGCGGTGTACATTGAGAGCAGGTTTCTGGATCACGCTATGGTTTGATTACCTGAAATTTAATTTAAGATTGCTAGAATTTCAACATAATAAGCCTACGTTCTTACCTGAGTATTGTGGTGTATTAATTAAAACAATCCTACGTGCAAATGCGTAAACAGGCTTCAAATTAATTAAGGCTCTAATTTTGTACACACTTAAGTATTCATTTAAAATAAAATTTACTCGAATTTTCGTAAACGAAATATAGAAAAAATGCGAATTGATTTTGCTGTAGCCTCACTAGCCTCTGCAGATGGAAAATCAGACATACTTAACATTGTTTCAATAGCCACAACAAAACATAAGGTGTACTAATACCAATGAGTGCCAATATGTAAATTTACACCAGACAATTAGTCACACTGCCAACTATATGAAGGTACGGAAGTCACTAATTAAAGTGACACCAAATAAAAAAATTGGATTACACTGACAAAGTGTTTATCAGAAATATATTTGAAGAAGAAATTTCAGAGAAAGGGGATACCGCTGAATCTATAACTAGTAGCTCAATTAAAACGTTAGAAGAAATATTAGAGAAGTAACTTGAAAAAAACTAACAAAATGTCAAAACTTTTTTTTATTGGAAAATTCACTGGCAGAAACCCAATTATCAATGGATCATTGATTTTTATAAAGAATGTGAACGTTTTCAAATAAAAGAAGATAGGAAGAAAGTTTAAAACCTAAAAATATATGGAACACACTAGTATGAATAATAATTGCTATAGCTGTACGATATATAGTGGAATCAGAATGGGAAAAATGGGAGAAGAATTTTAGGGAGGAATTTGGAAATAAAAGATGGTCACCCCATGATATGTTTAAATATCAAGCAGTATGAAACTAGAGTATGAAAAAAGAAAAACTGTTAGAAGTAAGGAAATCCATCGATACTGGAACACTTACTTACTTACCCGATAATGTGGCAGACAACATCGACAGAGAAACTTTACAAAGTACAGAGGACTTCTACAATGATATTGAAAAATTCGAACATCTTATGGGAAAAAATAAATATAAAAAAAAGAACCCTTTATACTCTGACCATAAAATTAAAAAATATGAATGAAAACCATGCCCAACCTTATGTGAAGGAGAAAAAATTTTAACCTTTCCAACGTTACCAAGTTTTTACACAATCGTAAAAACTGTAAACAACTCTGGATTAGAAGTCGAACTAAACGAGGAGAGTAAAAAAACCGGTCAAGTGCAAGTCGGACTCGCGCACGAAGGATTCCGTACCATTAACTAGGAAAAAAACTACTCTAAACTTGTTAAATAAAATTCAGTCTGAAGTGCTAGTCCAGTGAGCCTCAATCACAACCCTTTATTAAAAGCTTATTAACTTAACATGTTTTTAAATGTCAATATGTCGCTAACTTTCTCCTGAAAGAGATAGAGACAGCATGTAACTTAACGGCGACTTCAAATTGATTGACGTTTTAATATTAGGCCATTGAACCCAACTGCGATTTTTTTTTACTTATGACATAATTTTGTAATCCGACTATGCCAGATATACTTCACCCATTTTGGATACATATCCCTATATAAACTTCTGGTATAAACAACCTGAATATAAAGGAAAATTAAATTAAGTGTTCGAGGCTGTGCCAAATCCGAAAAGCAAATATTAGTCCAAGGCCTATTCAGACCAATTTGAGTGAATACAATCGAATGAAATAATTTAATATTGTAACTAGTAATTTCATTTAATATTGTATTTTGAGATCGCTGCTTCTTATCTGGCTATCTCGAGAAGAAAATTCAAAACATAGTCTGTGGTCATAGCTTCTTTTAACCTCTTTTAAAGTTCAAATAATTATTATATTGTGTAAATAAACGCAGGGAGAAAAACAAAGAACACAAATCCTAGAAAAAAAACTAAAAATTTTCAAATGAATGGTTTTCTTGATATACAAGATTATTAAAGAACTTGTTTACCCACCTGTGGCAAAGTACCGCTCAAGCACAAGTCTTGCTTTTGTTAAAGCTTACTAAGAATATGGACCCACATTACTAGTATTAATGTAACCCCTCGTGCTAAGCTAAATGCTTGTATTACGAGTCACGTCGGTACTGCAATGGGTGGGTTTCAAATCGGCTATCACATGATCGCGAGCCCGATGCCCTAAAAAGTTTCACGTTGGGTTCAAGATATGAATACTGCACAAACCTAAGAGCAACAAATCAATGGGTTGTGAAGGCCATAGGGAGGTGTTTCATGTAAAATACAGTATTCAACTGAATCCGGTAAGACTGGAAGCCGACCCCAACGTAGCTAAGGAAAAGATGAAGAAGACCAGCAAATCAATACCTTTCTTTGAAGTCGGTATATAACAACAGGATCTTTATACTCACAAACACTAGTATCACGTCAATCATTCCTTCTGTGAGTGAGGTATATTAATTTCCTTGTTTTCTTGGGACTTCGTGTTTTGAATAAACTTCAAGTCCAGTTAGTAAGGTATATACTACATTCATTTGAGAGTAACTTAATTAGATCCGGGAGATTATTTATAAGGGTAGGTAATGAAAATTTTCAAAATTAAGTTTATGATGTAATAAAGTTTTTCTAAGAAGTTTTATCTTTGAGTGGATTCACAACAAACCAGATATTTGTGATTTTTGTACTATTTCGTAAGTACCTACAACGAAAATTTTATTTATGTTTTCTTAATTAAACATCATTTTAAAAACAGAATGCGTAAAAACATCGTAAACAATATTTTTACGCTTTATCGCGGACGGCAGTTTCTACCTATTTTAAATCTATTTAAATTTGTAAAAAAAATCCGATCAAATACAAACATAAATATCTTCTAGGAGTTACAACCATGGTACCCAAGAGCATAACTTAAATACGTATTCGATAGCCAAAATTACTTAGTTCATAATTCTATTTAACAGATTGTGAACGATTTTCTGTTTTTTCTTCCAGTGCCATTCAGAATGACGAAGATGAAAGGCGCATGCTTTTCTTTTTCCTTAGAAAGATGGAATAGATTTCATAAAACCTTTACGAATGTTACCTGTTCTTCTGCAGGTAATACAATTGTTAGTTCCACCTCCTTGTAGAAACCCTCTTAAATGGTAACCGTAGATTAAAAAAAACAGAAATCCACAAATAACAATTTATCTTTCTATAAATAGCACAAAATTCATAAACTTATCTCGAGTCTCCTAAAACGTACGAAAATAATTAACATTGAGCTTTCACGCTTATCAGAATTATCAGTATTTATTCAACTAAGTACGGTCGCAAAATCTACACCACTTGACATTTCGGTAAATGTTTTTGTGTAATTTGGCGTCAAACTGTGGCGCCGATAATGTTTTCAGTCTACTTTATTTGCCTGTCTTTATGTTAAACCGCATTTGCCTACAGCTGAGCAAGGCCACTATTTTGGATTTTCGTCCAATTTTGTAGATTAAGTACAGAACAATTTCTTTCAATATTATGATGATGATGTTTCGATATTTTACTTAATAATACCGCGTATGTAATCATCGGAAGTATGTAAAAATATAGTGAACCTGTAATTTAAATATACCTACTACCTATTCAAAATTTGAAATTAATTTGGAATGAATGTCGAAACTATTAGTTTAAAGCTTCTAAACCTTCTGTGAAGATTTCAATGAACATGAGTCTTATTTGAGCATAAGAAGGAGGGAAGCAAATTGAATTATACCTAGGTATAAACATATTTTTATATGTTTTTAGTGATTTGTAAATTTCTAAGCACATTTTCACAGTTTGGCTTTGCTAACACGGTTTTTATTTCCACGCCATCTAGCTTCGAATGGAAACAACTGCTGCTCATCAACGAGCCCGAATCACAAATTCACATCGCTGGGAAATCAACCTGCCATCTCATGATGAAGTCCTTCGCCAACTTCTTGAAGAAAGAAGACATAATTTACACTCCCTGGGATACAACCTCTGACGCTGGACTGAATTACACTGAAAACCTGAAGTTCTACTTGGGCTACAAGTACACAAGTAAGTTTATTTAGATTTAGTTCTCACTGCTGCCATCTATGAAGTGTTTGGGTAAGTCTTGTACACTGAGAGTGCGAACTTAGCAGTGCTCAATTTAAAACACAGATAGCGCTGCTACAGATTTTCCCGTCTGTGGAATACTTTGTATCTTCGCTATTCGATAACAGATGGCAGTAGTCAACCTTAAATTTCACTTAACAGATTCAGATGGGGTCGCACAGCGTTACTATACGATACTCCAGCGTATAGAGTATATGGGGGAGAGGCTAGCGGATATCTCCTAGCCAGTACTATCCACACATACATGTTATCCGAGGGTATAGAAGCTTTTGGATGGGAATTGATCGCCCAACAAAGTCACGAAGACATGTTGGTTCAAGTTGTGGGAAACAATTACGCGAGTGAGTCTTGTGTGGGGGATGGCTGAGGGGCTATTAACACAGCTTACGTTTGATTTTGATTTTATTTAATTATTTGGTCGTGCATTCAAACAATTTTGAGAACGCGTCAAGAACCCATTTAGTAACACACCTCACTTTTGGTTGTAGTCAGGTTTTATTTATTCATGGTAAAGTACGTAATTATATCTCCCTTTATCTACGGATTGTCGAATCTATAGATACGTAATAAGAAACGCTATTCAAAGAGGCCAATCCTGTAATAAAAAAGTTCTTTCTTGAATTTCTTTTTGACTACTTTTATAAATTATCATGGTCGTCAGGAGAACGTCATAATAATAATATTATCTTGTCTAATAAAAGTTTATGTTTATAAATTTGACATTTAGACTGCCTACATTTGAATCAGAAATATATACATTATTTAAATGAAACAATTTAATTAATATATTTAATTTCCATTTTTAGAGAATGCACAACTAAATTATACAAATTGCATCTGTTTGACACGTTTTTTGAGTGGTTTTTATCTTCTACAATAAGCACGATTGGTTATGCACTACATTTTCAGGGCTGGTTTTGTTAATAAAATTTTAATTTATTATAATTATATAATTATTTTTCGAAACACAAATAACATTTTAAGCCATTGTTATTATGTAAATCATGTTTATAGTATTCATTATATTCAACGAAATAAAGAGTAGGTAGGTACCTATTGCGAAGAATATGGGTATTTCTGTAAGTATTGGTAAGTAAGGTATTATTATGCCGTAATTGAAGACCTAGAACCCCTTTCTTAAGTCTTACTTATATGGATCCAAGAAAATCCGTCAAAATGTGTAATATAAATTGTACTGCCACGAGCAATATCAGACGGTCCGTATAAGTTATTTCACTAAACTTCTATTCCCCTATAAGGCTTAAATTTCGGATAAATATTGAATTTTCCATTTATTTTATTCTAAGAGTAAAACTCATCTGGCTTTAGTCAAATCAGTCCTAAGTTGGAACCGGGTTTAAATTAACGTTTTTTTTTGTAGATTTATATCATAATATATATAGATTAGTAGATAAATATACCTTATAATATGAAGAACATTACGTATTTACTTACTACTAAACTCTACATTATCAAGTCCTATACGCAACCATCCTTTGTGTGAGTGTTTTACAAGACATAAATCTTATACAGCTGTTACGGCAACAAAAAGTAAGCGACATTATAATATCGGTGACGTCACTTTTTGTTTTGCTCTCAAAATAAATAAATGCTTCCATTTTGAGAAGGAAAAATATGTAATACTGTTTCAGATGTTTCGTGATCGAAATGCTACCTACATTTTACTCAAAATCGCATTATAAATAGACTGTAACGGATTGTTGTGAATCTAGTTTCAATAAATAGTTTCAAAAGCGCGTGCATCAATTGGAGAGTAAAATATGTTTTTAAATGTGAGTCAAATATTACTAGTATTCTTGTTTAGCCTTCGTTGTAAACTAAATACTTGTGTTACGAGAGGGTGCACGTCAGTACTTCGAACCCGCGGCGACATGATTGCAAGTCGATGCCGTAACAACTAGGCTACCGCCGCTTCATAATAAAAAACCGATATGAAAAAGCTTGAAGTACTCTTTAATTTAACCCTCTCCATCTGCTTTCTGCCCACTGGGTTCGGAGATGGGCGGATGAATTGGACGCCTATATTAAGGTTTATTATGGAGTGGCCTCAATTAGCCTATGATAGAAAAACATGGAAAGAAGAAAGCCTTTTCCTAGTTGAGTGTGGTCTCAAAATAAATAATAATGCCAAGCTAAGTCACATTTCTACAAGCGGTAACGCTGATCGAATCGCTCTAATGTATAATGTAAATGACAAGTCTGAGTCACGTGACTTATCGAAATCAAATGTCATTTCCATACATTTAATGTCATTTAAGTGACTTCTATCATAGTTAACGCTTGTAGAAATGTAACTAGACTAGGGGGGCTGATACCTATATACAAATAATATAATTAATATTCGACGCAAACTAGAAATTCATCTTACTGTACGACCACTTTTTATAAGACTTATAATATATAAATATCAAACAGATTTTTTCGAAGTTGAACCTAGATAAAACTTGTTTTATTAGTGTATTTTTAGCTGCTAGATAACTCATAATGTTCTAAACGACCGCTCAGAACATTGATCTCAACTAAATACGAGCCTGAATAACTTACCCACTTAATTAATAATATAGATAAAAACTTACAAATAACAAAATGCCTTTATGTACCAAAATACCAATATACCAATGTTATTTAGCGTTACTTAAATTAATTTTATTAAGTATACTTTATTTGTATTATAACTTCTAATAATTCCTTTTTCTCAATTTGTATGAACTATGGTCTGAAAAAAAACGTAGCCTATAGCCTTTGTCGGCTCTTATACATATAATAAAAAACTCTTCAGCTTTATAGTATTAGTATAAATCCTCGATAAATGGGTATTGTTACACTGTATTTTTTTTTTCAATTCGGGCCACTAGTTTCTGAGATTAGGTCGGATTTGAAAATTCTATCAGGGTTAAACAACCCATTTATCTAAAAAGGCTATATGCTACTCTATGTCGCGATAACCGACGCCCAAGCGAGCGAGGCTGGGAGAAAAAGCTAGTATAGAATAGAATAGTCAATGGTACTGAATTTATATGGAAAAAAACTAGCTGATCCGGCAATCTGGAGAGAGCTACCCCTATCACTTAGGGGTATGAAGAATAGATGTTGGCCGATCCTCAGACTTCCCAATATGCTGACAAAATTTTACGCAAATTGGTTTAGCCGTTTTGGACAAGTTTAAACAAACACGAGAATTTTATATACTAGAAGCACAATCAATCACTTTGTATGGACGGAGCAATCAATTATTAATAGTAAACTACGTGATACATTACTTAACATTATCTGATGTCAAACAGTGTTTAAAGTAAGCAACAATATTAATTTACGGTATAAAAGCATGACAAACAAAAGAACAGCTTCGTCTTAATTAAAAAACGCTTGCAATTAACAACTGTAATTTTAATATCTATGAAAGCGAGTATAATGGAATAGCGACCGGACAGATCGATAGGTTTTCTAGTAGGTAACTGGTAGGTAGTGTAACAGATATTAATGACGTATTCTTTCGTGTAAAATACAAACTATTTTATAGTACTAAAATGGCCGACCGAAGCTTTGCTGAAAATTTTTAACCCTTAATTTGATAAAGACAAATTTGTTTTACTTCCGTATTCTGTTCTTAAAGATTTACGACCAATTTAGTGAGTAAACATCTATTTTGAGGCCGAGAGCTTTAGTTTCACCGCAACTTCGGTCTTCCTCTCTCTTCGGTTTCGGCTAAAACCGAAACCAAACCTCTTGAAACCGACACACGTCGTTTTGTGTATATTGTCGCCTTATTCCTGGGGTATAAGTGTTTTTCGAAGTGGAAATTACTCTCGGTCGTTTTATTAATTCGGTCGAATTATTCAGGTGAAAATTGTTAAACATTCGGACGAAGGTTTAGTCGGGTATAATTAAATGAACATTATAGTGACAAATATTGAGAAAAAAATAACAGTCATTTTAGGCAACATAAACATTTCAAGTCTGCCTTGTTTTGTAAAAAATTCGATACTTTGGAAACGTAAATCGCAATATTAATTAAAAATCCATAAAAAATAAGCAAAGAATCTAAATTTTTAAGCATTTTATTAATAAGAAAAATAGACAAAAGAATAACTGAAAGTTCAACTCCTCGAAATGAGAATGAAAAATCAGAATCAAAATCAGTTATTGAAAACCTTGTTTTCATTTCACGGAATTTTGGCTCAAAGGAACGAAATACACAACGCCGGTTCTAAAGGTCTGTTCTTGTGGAGGATGTAGTGGATTGTGAGAAAATCGAAAATTATTCTTTATCTAAGTCACAAGTGGGATGGCCTTTGGCACAAACCCGAAGCTTGTCAAGTTGAAGTCAAGCACTGTTGTCGTTAGTCAAAATTTTAGTCATTTCAAATAAAGAGTGGGCGAGATAGGGTGCTGTCTAGTATACAGGGTTATTTGAAAAGGAGTGCGTATAATCAACGAGGTAATCAGGTGCGTAAAACTGAACAACTGTCTCCAGGGCACATGGGTCAAAATGGAAAATGATCTTTTCATTCAAAGTGACAGGTCACGTGACTTATGTTTGTATGAAAAAAAGATTTTCAATTTTAAGATTTTGACCTAAGTTTCGTGGGAAATATTGTTTAGTTTTATGCACCTGATTACTTCGTTAAATATACGCACTCATTTTAAATTAATCCTGTATTATTGAATTGGTTACATTAAAAATGTGCCTCCAAATTAAAAAAGTTTTCACTCAGAGGTTCAGAGAGGAACTGTGATTAATCTGTTCAAAAATTAGTTGTAGTATTTTTATATATTTTGTGCCTTTGATGGCATACAATTTACAGTGCAATTTCGCTGAAAAAGTTACTAACATTCAGTCACGGTTCCTGCCAAACTAACTGAGTAGATTTTGTTGTTACTTTATTAAACTAATAAACGACCGATGCTCATTCCTTCTCTATATGGAAAGAGGCCTGTGCCCAGCAGTAAGATATTTATAGGCCGGTATATTACGCAACGAATGCCTTATTCATCCTAATAAAGTAACAATTGTGAAAACTAGAATCTTTGAAAGTAGGGTCAAAACATTCTGTTTCAGAAAGTGGTAAACAAGTTTTCGAAGAGAAAAGCAGATATTTTTATCTTGATTTATCAAGAACGGGAATAACTATCTTAAACCTTAAGGCGCACCTAGTACTTTATAACATGGGAAAATACTTTTGTAAACGAAAACCTGGTGGGGGAGGTGCTTTATCTGTTGTGATTGAGTAACAAACATCTTTTCAGATTTATAATATAAGTAGGTACTTCCTAGTTGTATTATAAATTAGCTGTACCCGCGACGTTGTACGCGTTGATCAGTGTATTTATTGACGTCAATAACTGAAAGTGAAATGTCGTGGAGTCGTATGCACAGGGTTGCGGGTTTATTCTGGGAAAGTTCAAATATGTCTTTTTCAAAGTTATGTATGTGTACGTGTGTACACACACATTAATTAAAAGTGACAAACGGTGAAGGAAAACTTCGTGAGGAAACCAGGTTTCCAAAAATTTGAAATCGCCAGCCCACAATGAGCAAGTGTGGTGATCAATGCTCATTCCTTCTCTATATGGCAAGAGGCCTGTGCCCATCAGTGGAATATTTATAGCTAAGAGGCGTTGCGATGTCATAGTAGAGCGGCGACTTGTTCAAAGTTCAAACCAAATATGTGCGCTTGTAAAAGAAACTGGCCGTTAGAAAAAACGGAATAGTTACACCTGGATTAGAACTTGCTGCAAGAACATTCAGTTCCAATCATACAACCACTGAGCTGTCTTTACGACAGCTGGTTTTCTGAAAAGTAAGTCTACTTCAATCAGATCTGGTTGTTATGGCGACCTAGTTTTTGCCATGGTTACTTGGTTGCTTACATATCAATAATGCCAATTTACGCAGATGAAGAAAGATTTTGGGAATTTAAAGCTCAATTTTTTTTACCTGTGTGTAATTCTGTTTCAATATAACCTATTACATTTTCAGATTTTTTGTAAATATTCTCTCAATTATTGACGGCAAAGTATTTGGTATTTTTTGCTTGATACTTTTACATAAATTTTGATAGCCGGCAAATAAATTTTGTCAATTACGCAGTCGCGCCTGAAGTACGGAACCGATTTAAATGGAATTTGGTACAATAGTCTAGAGCCTGAGAAAATACACATATCTACTAGTACTAGTACTTTTTGCCGCAATTACCGACACCCACGGCACGGGCAGTATTGAAATAAACAGAAATCACTCAACACAAAAACAAATAAACCTTTTTCCCAACATCGCAGAGATCATTACTGAAGGGCTTGCGGAAGTAAAAGGGATCCACCCGTGTCATTAATTAGAGGCTTTATTAGACCCCACTTTGTCCCTACTGACAGCCCTAAATTGGGGTCTCATCTCAATTTTCCTGATAATATGAGGTGTCAGATCATTTTCATTCTGTTGGGTATAATTGTTAGTTTTATGTACATTTTGTTTTAGTTATTTACTTGTTGGTAAAATTCATTTACTCTTTTAAATAAAAAAAAATTGCATGATTTTACTTCTTAACAAAATGTGAATAAAAATTATTTTCTAATACAACAATCTTTCTAATATAACATCTATTTAACAAATAGGTAGATGTTTTGTTTAATTGTGATGTTACTTTTTAACAATACGTGAATAATTTATAAAAAAGTTCCTATTAAAATAAGGTTCCTACTAAATATATGCACTTTTTGCGTTATGGTACGGTCCTTAGTAACAAAACTTACCTGTTTTTTTTTGTAGAATGCATGTAATTACAAATAAACCAGTCTTAAAAAAAGGATCTAGACGAAAAAGTTTGAGATTTCAAAGGAGTATATTTTTATACATCAATATTTTTTATTGAATCATTTAAAGTCTCTCTCTACTTGATTTCTTGGTGAATTCGGAAATCGCGAAATGAAACAAAAACGTAAAAGGAAGCGTAAGTACATACCTACCTACAATAAATAAAAATAAAAGTAATAAACGAATTTATAACTTATTACTAGCCCTTTGATAGTACGACGTAATAAAAAGCGAAGAAAGAACACAATACAAGGAAATATGAAAAGGGATGAGTGATCGTAAATCGTGCGTGAAACTGCGGATATAACCGGCTGTAAAACTGGTAAACACTCACAGACGACCTGGATACACATCTTATAATGACTTATGATCTAGAAACAATATACTCATCGGTCGCTGTATCTTGGCGACCCTAAAAAGCGATACAAGATATTGTCGTCTCTTTCTCAACCACCGATTATGTGAACTTGCATCTCACACAAACTGTCTTGTATCTCGTTTCAGACTTGCCAAGATTCCTCGGCCGTAGTGTTCTTCCTGATAATGTCGTATTACTCTCCCACGGTGCGGGGTTTCGACATAATGTATATGCAATTGAACTCTCTCTTCCCGTGGGTAGCAGGCGACTAAGGGATGTTGAAACAAGTATAGTAGACAGTTCTCCTAAAGAACTGAAAGTAGGCTGTGATCACCAACCCACTTGCCCAGGGTGGTGATCAGGGCATACAACTTAATGATGGCACAACACGCAGCCGACCACGCAACGGGCATTGAGGACCGAGTGTTGTGGCGGAACATGGGAGTGGCCAGTGGACCGATAGGCTAAGTGATTGATTTGAAGTCTCACTGCTGGGCACAGGCCTCCTCCTATAATCTAGAATGGGAGATTAACCCTTTCATAAAAGAGCGGCACACCACATCTCCAAACAGAGAAGTAGATATAGGGAAGATAGGTTTTTGCAAGTAGTACTAAAACAGGTTATAAAAAAAAATGATAGTGAGATAAGTTCGTAACATCCATCCAAAGACACCAGGAAAAATACATTGATAAATCATTATTTTATTTTTGTTTTTCATTTATATTTACTCATGTGGCCTGTAAATATTTTATCGTTTAATGAAAACCTCATTCAGGCTGACGAAATTAATTTCGATCATTGCTCCTTTGTGTTGGCGATTGGTGGCCAGAACACCGTATAATTTAAATAATAATCAAATCCGAATAAATTGGCGCAGTTTTAATCAAACCAAATCTCATGTTACTGCATAGTGCTCACAGTTAAGGTCGTAGAAAAAATCCAATTACAGCCAAGAAAGCTTGGGCTTCACCTTTATTGCTAAGTCTAGTCGGGGTAGATAAAGGCATTAAGCACTATCTATACTAAAATCAAATTAACATTACGATGCTTTGGATTGTGTAGAAAAATCGAAGGAGACCATTTTGCGAGTTTAAGGTAAATTGTACAAGACACAGTAAGTTCGGTAAGTAGGTATATATTTAAAACTATTCTCCTGCGATGCCGCCATTTAGGCTCGTTATTCAACATATTCCATATTCATATTCATATTTATTTGCGTTCCACAATGTATATAATAAGATTCCCAAGCGATAATTTATCGAGGGAAGATAAAAATAACAGGATGGTTACTCTAGGCGTAATTTTAATTAATTAGAATTTCTATATTCAAAATCTATACACATCAAACAAATTCGGGTATGTTACAACAAATACTCGAGAACGGGTGGACCGATTTTCATGATTTCACGAGACGGAGCAGAATAATTGAACACAATGGAAAATTAACAAAACAAAAGTACAGGCACGGGGAGCACTTACGCGGGTGGAACCGTGGGCACAGCTAGTTAAATACAATTAGAATCATAAAACAGTGTTTTTTGTATCAGAATAAAATTACATGAAGACTAACCCTCAGGATTCATGAAAAATAAAAGCAGTCACACATAGTAGGAGCGAGCATTGATCACTACGACTGCTCAATGGGCGTAGACGATTTCTGATTTAATACATGTGATTTTTTAGCCATTTCTGCCTCAGTATGTGAAGCTACATTCTAACAGCCAAGCATTATTCATAAAATTACGTCACGGGAATTAACGCGAACTCATGCATTTACCTTTTAAGGCTTGACGTTTCGGCCGGGTTACACTGGCCGTGGTCGCAAGCAAGAAAAGGTAAATGCATGAGTTCGCGTTAATTCCCGTGACGTAATTTTATTAAAATCATGCAACGCGATAGTTTTAAAGCCAAGCATTAGTTCCAATGGATTAAAAACAGTCACTAGTAGTCCGTATATCTTCCTAAGTTGAAGCCACAACAGTTTGTGTAAACACAGGTGGCCGATCCCTCCTCACTCTGCTAATCCGATGGGACGGCAATCGGACACGAACGGAGATATAACGATAGATATTAACTACCTATCACCGCACTACGATCCTTTAGGCTATCTATTATAGATAATAATACCTCAATGAAAATTCTAATATCTTACTTATGATGCTTAAAATTGAATGTGATAAGTTCACATTCTGTCATTTTTGCATAGTATTCATTACTGTTTACTGTCTATATTATATTGTGTCTAATGTTTGTCTAATGTCTGTACTTTGTCAAGAAGAGAGTTTATACGTAAAGCACCTGCACATTAGTAGCTGCATATATAATACAGAAAAGCCGAGATATAAAAAAAAGAATGTTATGTTGAATTATTTTTTTGCGCATACATTTCAAACGCTTTGTGAACCTTACGACGTAGATAAAAAATATTATTAGTTAACTAGCTGCCCACAGACTTCGTTCTGTCAAAAGTTAATAAATGTAAAGGTTTTCGAGTGATCAGGACATTTTTTTATAGTATTTAAACCTTTCGTGGACCATAAAAAAATAGCCGAATTAGTCCACCCATTCTTGAGTTATGCGCTTACCAAAATTTATTTTTAAGTATATAGAAGTCGCTATTTGTCTATAAATTAACATCTGTGTATTTTCTGTAAGATTTTCGGGTTCTATCAACAATAATATATGTAACTATATATAAATATGCCTACTTAAATACTATATTAAACTATCTATCACAATAACAACAAATCTTATGGACTCGTACTAAAGTTTAAAAAAAAATCTTATCTCTACAATGGAAAAATCTTCTGATAGACCCATAAATACAGACTTTAACGTCTGTATTTCTAAGGATCAAGGTCTCATTATTTTCACCCCAACCGTAGTTCAGGTGAGTTTAGGAGACAAGGTTACCTTGTTTACGGCAAGGTACAGATAATGCCTTCCGTGGAACACATGACACATCGTACGTTGATGATTCCATCAATGGGATATTTACTCGTAGGCTTATAGCTCCTTAGTTTTGACATCTATATGATTTATTTAAAAGGCGTGTGTATATTCTTCTAGGTAGGTGCATTAAACTGAACAACTTTTTCCGAGGAACATAGGTCGAAATCTCAAAATGGAAAATTAAATTTTCATACAAAGTGACAGGTCACCTGACTTGTGATTGTATGAAAAGTTGATTTTCAATTTTTAGTATCTATTATCCCTGAGTAACATAAGCTATGTTTACTGTCAGAAAAAAATTGACATTGCGGGCATAGCCGCGGGCATCGGCTATATTAGCTTAAATAATTGATTTGTCTGACCTGTATTTTTGTATGTCCGTTGCTATGTTCGCTCGTAAGAATTACTTAGTAATTTCCCTAAGTATAAATCTTGTAACATTTCATTCCAAGAACCTTTTACACTCCACTTGTAACCAAACCATTCTAAAGTGTTACTGCAAAATGTTTTAGCAGAATCTCGAGACAAATTGAAGTTTGCAGAGGTTTTTGAAATAGTATTTCGTGTTACTAGTTTCCTTGATGCACTTAAAGTAATTTAAACGTAGCGTGCTATATGAAGACCAGAACAAATATATAGATATAACTTATAATACTACTACTACTAAAAATATACATATATACCTACCTACTACCATCTACCTACTATACATATACCTTTTTCTTAGATGACAGCTACTAAATCCATTAATAGCAATTTCATGTCTAGTTTAAATGTAGGGCGTAAGCATTTTGCTAATAATTTTCCTCACGATGTTTTTCTTTACCTTTTGTCACCGATATCTTACAATAATTAAAAGGTACAATTCTTTGGAAAGTAATAATGGTATTAACCTGTAATGGGTTGTATGCAAACTTGAGCATACAAATCCCTGCATTGAACCGCTAAGCCATCACGAAGAATCTGAAATAAATTCACAGAATTATAATTTTAGACTATTTGTGTTTAACACCCACTACACGTCTAAGGTTAGCCGAAGAAGAAGAAATAATGTAAAACGATAAAGCAAACGATTTATTACGAAAGTTTAATTAGAAATTCCTGGAACGGGCTTAAAAGGTTTTCCCTCGGCTTATGTGATTATTTTCTTCACGAAATTGTAATAATTGATTACACAATCAAGTAAAAGAAACTACTTCAATTGCAGGAAAATACAAAATACGCCGTTTTGTTTTACATTCTAGGTGTCGCCAGCTTTGATGTCCCGGGTTCGATCCCCGCTCAGTAGACTCGGTAGAAAAAACTTTTGTACGTTGTCTCGGATGTGCGTGTTTGTGGCACTTTCGTTGTCTCTGATTCTATAACACAAGTGCTATAGCTGCTTACTTTTGATTTGAAGCAATCTATGAGATGTTGTCCACATTTATGTATATATATTTGAAAGCCAAACTACTCAATCGATTTTGATAAAACTTTATTGGATTACTTCTGAGGTATACTGTACCGTTGACAAAAATGTTTTTTTAAATCGATTCACGATTGATGATCGGAATATCGCGTAACAAACATACAAAGAAAATATTAAGCAATCAAATTGAGAATCTTGTCCTTTTGAAGTCTGTTAAAAATAGTATGTTTTCTACGAACCTGCGAATAAACACAAACATTATGCTCTGACGTGATAACTATATAAAAGAGTTGCGACCTACTATTTAGATGTAAACAAAGGAAAGTCGAAGATTTTTGTCGCCCATAATTTTAATGGAAAACAAAATATACTGAGAATAAAAAAAACTTGGAAAAAATTCTTCTTAACATAAATCAAGTAACTGGTATTGTATTTATTGACTTGGGTCTTGGTGGTTTATCCTAACATAAGCCTGCATACAACCACCTCTGTACAATTTGGAGAAACAATCAATAATTGAGTATTTAAATAACTGCACGTAATATATATACTTACCTGTTTTTAACCCTTTACAAAGGTATGTGTAACCTTTAACCCTTGAAAAATGTGTGTAAATATCAAGCTTGTCTCGCTTCAAATAAACCTCCTTATACACAGATAACGAGCTTCTGATCACCGCGCTGGCTTACTAGTAGCAATTTTAAGATCATTAAGCTTTATTCTATAAAGTTTTTCAACTTCTTAAGTCTGCTATATGCTCGCTAAGAGCTCGATGTTTAGAAAAAACTTTTTTGATGTACAGATATAATGATCACGATATGTTTCGGAGAATTTAAGTATTAGACGAAGATATTATAATTACATGCATCAATGCAATAAATAACAATTTCTTGCATCCCAAGTTAGTAAATTTGGATAATTAAGCTCTATTCCAAGAATCAAATTAGTTTTTTCAACTAGGCAAAAAGTTTACTATGAATATCTTGCACATTGTATGAACGATACAAATATGAAAAAGGATAAAAATAAATAAATAATATTTTATTTATTCTATTGGTGAACGTTTACAAAAACAATCGTAAGGGTTCCGAAATCTCTTCTGCCAGACCATTTTCCGAATGTGTTGGGGACCGAGTCTCCCCGGATACAGCTAAATCCACTATTTTACATGAAAAGATTGCCTGTCTGACCTTCACAACCCATTTATTGAGTAATACGACAAAAATAAGAATTCGTACCAACTTGAAATTGTATTTTTACTTTTTGGAATAATTTCAGACGGTTGGTTACATTTGTTATGAGGGATATGTGAGTGATATACAAGTGTGTGTTGTATGAGGATTTCGATTTCAAAAGACTTGACTGCACGGATAGCCGAGTGGTATAGGTCACCACGCTAATTACCACTGTGCGCGACGTGTTGCGGGTTTGATCCCCGCATAGGACAAGCATTTGTGTGATCCACAGATACTTGTTCCTTAGTCTGAGTGTTCTTTGTGCAAGTGATTTGAAAGTCTGTAAAGCCCCCGCGATACAAGGATTAAATTCCGTAGTGCGGGCGGCGTTTGTATTAAATATAAAAAAAAACAAAGAAGAAGCAAATTCTAATTTTCAAGCACATCATTTCGTATTGAGAAATATCTAGGTTAGGTATTATGACGCAGATTTGGCATAAAACAGGGCTCCAAAATTATGAACTGAGTAAACTGGTCGGTATGTCATTGAAGAATGCGATGCTCATAATTTTGGTTGAAGATTCATTTCACTTCACACCTAAATATATTGAAGACTAGCTTTTGCCTGCGACTTTATCTGCGTGCAATTCAGAATTGGATCCAAAAAGAGATGAAAAATGTGAAATTAATGAAAAATTTAATAAAATTTTCACCTGTGTTATAGCTTGCGCCGAAAAAATACCAAATTTCAAAGCTGTCTGCCCACGGCTTAGCTCGCATTTTTTTTCCCTTGGAAACTACTTAAGGAATCGGGATAAAAGGTAGCCTATGTTCTTTTCCATGTCAAAGGCTACAAATGCCAAATTTTATCCAAATCCGTTCAGCCGTTTTAGTGTGATTGAGTAACAAACATACAAACATCATCCAAACATCCAAACTTTCACATTTATAATATTAGTAGGATGGCAACCGCAAAGACGCAGACTATTTCAATCCGTAACTAGGATGCACAATCTTGTTAGTGTTGACCGCAAAACCCAATAATGTTGTCGATGTTGCTCGGAATATGAAATGATTTGCGAAAGGACTTTAGAAAGAAGAAAAATATGAAATCAGGTTGATCGAGTTGCTGCTTCGTGCTGATAAACGGTCTTATATTACCTTGCTGTATTTACTATATCAAGAGGATTTTCAACAAGACAGACTCTTGTGTAAAAGAATAATGGTTTGTCAGATAGTGTAAGTAATATTATAAAGAATTTGCTAGTATCTATGAATAACTCAGAAGACACTTATTACTCAGTATTTCAAAAGTTCTTTTTGAAATAAGAGTAATAATTATTTTTGATTATTAAAAAAAAGGTTTTAATACCTATTATGCGGGCGAGCATGTCACAGGACAGCTGAAGGAATAAATGAACCATTAACACTTTGATAAACGTATGTTTGAAGCTTAAAATGTTTAGCATACAATTTGGTGAAGAACAACTTCCAGTTCAAGGCTACGTCTTAAAGCATTTTATTTTATTATATATATTTTATACATTTTGGCATTAAAATGCTTCAAACCTATTTTATTTGTTTTTGTATTATTAAAATGTCTGCATTGTCAAAGCTCACGATACTTATTAGGATTAGATAGGTTTCCTGTAGTTTTAATAAGTATTATTCTTTTTCTCATGCCCCTGATACAATCAACGGTATGAATGGATATATCTAGAGCAAACAAATTTTGTTCAATTCACACAAAATATTTGTGCTATGGCTATTTCAAAAAGAGCCTTTATAAGGAGAAATAACAATAGTTTTACTTTTTAAGAATAAGGTTTGGCATTACACTACAACGATTAAATTATGAAACATGCATCAATCTTGTATCCTATTCGTGAAGCCTATGATATTTCCTGCTATAGCTATTAAAGAAAAGAGCCCAAAATGATACGTTTTGAGCCCTTTCCCTATAACCTTAATTCTCAGGTGTTCCAGAAACCTAAATGTTCAATAATATGCTCCCACACGTTTTCTACTGCCCTAAGACCTGCTGCCAAATGTAGAGCTAGCAATTTTATCCCACGTGCACGGAACAGTGGAATTTTCTTCACAATCAGTGACTTATTGTACGATTCCATAACTTCTTATGTGACTTTAAAAGTAAAATCGGGAACCCAGTCTGATTTTACTTTAAAAACTGTACGGGTAAAAGTTGAACGCTTGAATACTAATGGCTGGAGTTTTGTAAGGTGATTTATTTAAACCTAATTGGTTTGTTAAACCTAAGTTGTTTTTTTATATTCTTGAATAGGCAAGTCTAAACTAAGAGGGGTCAAGTATCCTAATTGGACATAAATATACAACTAAACTTATTATACTAGGTTTAAAAATAAAAAATCTATTAAATAAATAAAATATTTTTTATTTTTATTTTTGATATAGCTTACTACGAATGAGGTGCACACATTTGTAGTATTTTTGCTTACCCTTCGTGGTAAGCTAAATGCTGTTTACATCTTTACAATCAGTTGTTTATGAGACGAAAGAAAATATACGCATACCTATATATAAATGTAAGAAAATATATCATGTACTGAAAATTATGATTCATTATTTTATGAACAAATCTAGGCTAATAGTCGCTACTTTCCGAAAGTCTTTGTATGAATATGAAGTAAGATTTTTCTGTTTTTTTTTTATAAATCACTATATATATATTTTTTATTACATTGCCAAAAATGTTCAACAAGTAAAGCGGTATAGTGCTGAGACATTCTCGGTAAGTACTATATTAATAAGATATAATATCGCTTTCAATATCTGTAGGTAAGTGAATATTGTAGGATTGCGAAGTTCAGAATACCATATTATACATATTACTTCTCCAGGGTATTTCGAAAGAATTAAAGATAAAGTAATACATCACCGCAATATTTTTCTCTTGTATTTATTTGCGTAACATTGGGGTAATTAAAAACGTTTTACAATTAAAATAAAATATTACGTCGTAAGTACAAAGCTCAGATAAGTGTCAGTCCAAAAATAAATGCACTCAACGAAGTTCGTGTCGGCCATTCTACTGATGCTGAAATGAGTGCAGAAAGTAGTTTGAGATACTTGGTGAGACCAATGTCACGATAAGACCTGTTTTTAATAATAGTTATCTTAAAGTGACTTTTTATAGAAATATTTTATTTCGTTCGGGTTCTGTAGAAAGTCCCACATCGCTCCTTTCACCGCGCGAAACCTGTTTTTTTAACTGATTTTAATTGAAAAGGCAAGTGAACGATTTTATATTCTTTTGTTTTTTGGTCTGCTACATTTTTTAACTGACTGAAAGAACGAGGTTTACAATTCAATTGTATTTTTTTGTATTCTTGTTAAGAGATTTATCCTTATAAAATAGTTTTATTTGAGTATCATTAGGTTTTTGGAAGCCATGTTATTTTCTTCTTAATTAGTGCCCTGTTGAAAGTCGATGAAAGCGCGATCATTGTTCGATAAGAGGCTTTGGATTGGGGCTGTTACAGGCAGGCAGTAATTATAATTATTATAATATTAAAAAAGTGGTGGCCTAGCAGTTCAATGACCGGATTCGCATGCACATTTTTGCAGGTTCGAACTCAGGCAAGTACTAATGTGATTTTTCAAAGTTATTTGTACTTTTTCATCATTCTAAGACATTATTGACAAACAGTGAACGAAAACATCGTGAAAAAACCTGGATTCTAAAAATTGGAATCTGAAATCGCCAAGCCGCAATTAGCCAGCGTGATCAATGCTCATTCCTTCTCTATATGGGAAGAGACCTGTGCCCGGCAGTGGGACGTTTATAGGATATTTTTTTCTTAACTTGTTAACGTGGACTACATCACATACATTGTTCCGAATCCAAAGTACAAATACAAAAATATTTATTCCTTCTTAAACATTGTGTCTTACATAAAATGAGGCTGCCCCGATAAGTTACCTTAAAGTAGTTCTTGTGCTGTATCGGTTTTCCCTTAACTGGAATCTTAACAATGAATTCAGAAAACAGAGTAGCTAAAGCACTTGTATTATGAAATCAGAGACAATGAAGGTACCACAAACACCCAGACCCGAGACAATGTAGAAAAGTGTTTTTTTTTCTACATTGACCCGCCTGGGGCTCGATCCCGGGACCTCAGAGCTAGCGACACTTTGAAAACCGGTGTGTACGCCACTCGACTACGAAGGTTTTTGTTGTGTACATTTTTTATTGGTCTGCAAAACAGATTTGAGTGACGATTGTCTTTTGCCCAACTGTGGGTTAAAATACTGAATACTGATAAAGGCACGTTGGCATTGATGATTTTTCAAGTTAAATAGTACTCGATAAGATCTAATGTTAATTAAATATCATATATTTTGCAAAATTCAAAAGTCCTCGTGACTTGTCTGTTTGTTTATCATTTTGAATTAAAATAGTCTTGGTTATCCACTCACAAAAATAATTAGCATTTCAAATTAGTTTCATGAAAACGTTATCTTGATTGTTAAAAAAAAACAAAAAACAATTAAAAACTAACGGCGTTTCGAATTGCGGATGTGTGACAAGCGTGTCTGGAGTGTTGCTAGTTTTTTAAAGTAATAGATATTTCGTTTTTGTTACACGACGACGGTCTAATCTATTAAAATATTTTTAAGTAAAAAATGCATGCATTCTATTAGCTGGTGCCGACCTCCAATAGTTGAAGTGCAAATTATAAAAAAGTTTAACTGTTTTTCCGAAACTCCGTAAAATTTATTTTATTGTACTTAAAAAAAATGTTGCTCTTAATGTGGTGTTTGATTTGCGAATAAAACACATGAATAAATAAGCTGGAATAATTTAACATTACGTACTGAAAAATACATTTCGCGTCAGCTGCTGAAAATTATAAAGCGATCCTAATAAATTCAAATTTCCCGAATAGGTAATAAGTTATTTTAATAAACACGTTTCGAAACTCCCAAGTAACAATAATTATGTATTGAATTTACATTCGCTAAAGATAAGGTTTCCCAAAAAAAAAACAGAAAGGCGTTTTTCTTGAAAGGCATTTTATTATACATAAAAAATTCCGCTTTTGTTTATAAAAATGATTAATATGGAATATACTCAATAAAAAAATAGATGGTAACAATATTCGCGATTCAAAATTATAATCGTCTGTGGAACTCCAAAATACCGTCTTTTGTTCATGCGCCGCAGAAAATACGTGTTTTACAAAATTGTGGAAACAAGTACTCGTATACCTATAGGTATAGTGTTATTTTTGGCATTTATTATATTAACGGGCTCTAGAACCGGTCGCACTAAGGTTATGTTCGTAGCAAAAATGTTTCGACGATCCGCCGACGTGATATGTAGCGTCACTTTACTTAGTCAGTCGGCTCTGCACCGCTGTGGGGGGCGTACACGTCGCCATTTTATTTACGCGGGAAAATCGCTAACGTATTTCGCGCGCTCCAATTCTAAAACGAATTCGGTGTTTAAAAATTGCGCAATTGATTACCATAGTGTTTGATAGTGACGAAACGAGTGAAGTGAAAAAAAAGTGTGATTACGATAAATATAAACCGGTTATTAAAAGTGATTATCGAAATCTTATTTACTAAAATTATATTGAATGTAATGATCTGTTACCTGTTCGATGGTTTGTTGGATTCAGCTGATCAAACGAACGTGGCTTGTTTTGACGCGGATTATGCAAATTTACATACAAAAGAATTTAAATTTACCATGTCTGTAAGCGATAATACTTGCGAGCTATTGGCTAGGTGTTTCCCTAATTACTGTTGGAACGTTATTTTTTTCTGAAAAAGCAAATTGTTTTTGCCTTCGCCATAAAGGTGATTTCGTACAAATTTAAATTATAATTCACGTATACATAAACGAATGATTAATAATATTTGTGTTAGTGTATGCGAATGTGTGTTGGTGTCAGTTTAAAAACTAATGTATACAGTTTTAACCTTGTTTCTGAGCCAGACATTTTGCTATTATAATTCTAATTGTATTTTTATTTTGGACTGATATTCTTAACGTAGAAATTAAATGGAATTATGTCATTTTAAGTAAATGATTCAACTTAAAAACGTAGCGGTGGTTCTTAACATACTAAGTATTTCTGGATACACCCCATAACTGTTTAGTTAAAAAGATATGAGAAAAAAGTATTACTTGTTATAGGTATATGGTGGTATATTTCACAAACAATAACGCATCTGTGAACATAAAAAACTTTGTGAAAACATTATTTTTCTGAAGATCTGTTGTAACTATTTAATCAAAAGGTTACTCTTAAGTCCTCCAATTTTTTGGGTGTTCTGTCAACCTTATAACATTGAATTTCGTCTCCTACATTACGCTTGCCGCAAGAGATTGAAAAAAACCTAATCCGATATATTCTTTCTACAATACTTAACAAGCATTACATAAGCTTAATGTAGATGCATCTTCTTTGTATGGCCTCTTTTTTAAGACATACATAATCCTAAAACTATGATTATCTGATTACGGCTATTACACAAAAATATTAATATAATAAATAACCATTACGTCGTAAAGATAATAACTAGTTTAGTCTATGGAATACATAAGTATTTATAAATAGGTTATATTCATATTACTTGAAAATGGAATAGAGCAAAGTAGAATTTCTGCTAACGAAAATATAATTCAAACGAATATTACCATAAATAAATATCGATTTCTGATAAAAGGCTATAACAACGTTCAAATTTCGAAACACATGCTCATTTATTTTTATTAATCCTTATCTATGGATTACAACTGGCTTATACACTATTTTACTTTAACTTTTTAAATCGTAATTGTAACAAATGGTTTTTTATCCGTGGGACCATAGAAAGTACATATATTTAATGATGATTGCGTTGCTCAGTAGCAAACAACACTCTTTTTAACGAGTTCTGATAAAGAAAACATAACTGTATTACTGTTTTTCATGTCACCATAGCGGATTGTATAAGAGAATCATAAAACAAAATTAGTATTATCGATAATCCCTTCGAATCTTTCTTTATTACGACGGCATAATAAAATTGGGCACTTTTTAGGAGATTTTTTAATTACTTGTCCTATTTGGTATTCTTTCTGGATTAAAATGCTGTATAAGCGAAACGGTATTACCATTAACTGCATTGGTTTTGTGAGATTATTTTAATATCGGTAACGTAAGACTCAAAACATATACACTTCAACGCCGCTGAAAACCAGCGCTAGAGTCCAGCTTCTAGCAGGAACCTTGGCATTTATTATTATTTCCTTTATTTCAAAATACACATATAAATTACATTTTTAAATATATAGTACTAAAAAAAATATACATTTAAAAATATAAAAAATAGTCCCCAACCGGCATCGGGAACAAGGTCCAAGCTGCCGGTGGTTAGGGCTCCAGAGAGAGGAACCTCCTCACGATACGCGCCGTGTCGAGAAGTACCGCTTTCTGAATCAAACCCTTGACCCAGACGCCTAACGAGAGCCTCCTGAGGTGTTGGTCGAGGCTCTTGGCTATTAAGCCGTTGGCTGTCACGACTATCGGGACAATGATTGCCGATTATTATTATTATTATTAATTCATTTAATTCAAGTTTCACAGACTCATATTGTTAGTAGCATATGTAAGCTTAAAACTATGTTAGTAATCGAATACAAACAGAACTTTATACATGTATTAATATTGAGTACATGAATCAGCGCTGTCCCTTGACTCCATGTGAGGTGGCACAGCAGTGATTCATGTACACGCAGTCTATTCTTCCAGCGATCATGGTCAGAAGGCTGTTGGAACTAGCCCGAACCCTGCGCACCAGGGATGCACACCGTTTGCGCATTATTGTTGAGAAACTGTCCACTCTCGCTTCGGCGAACAAGCATTATGCTGAGCGAAAACCGTTTTGCACGTTCTCTATTTATAAGTTTTTTTTATGTAGACGCGTCGCTTTTTGGCGCAATTAAGCATATTTTCTTTCTTTCTAATATACATCTTCATAAAATCAAAATTTTCTGATTGAGGAAAAAAGTTTAGTTGCTTTTAAATTGCAGACCATAATGGATGGATTAAGAATATTAATTGTAAAATAACCTAACCTTTACTGGTCTTCCCAAGTGACCTAATTAGGCAGTTTATTAAGGTGGTAACCTAACATTAGATCTAATTACCTTCCTACGACAATCTCTAAGGTTATTCTAATAATAGGGCAGAGAATGTTTTTGAAGCGGCGGTAGCCTAATGCCTAGGGTAACGGACTTGTGATCATATAGTCGCTGGTCCAAATTCCACCCATTGAACTACCGACGTGAACCCACTCGTAACACAAGCATATTTAGCACCACGCGGGGTTAACAAACTAGTAATGTGCGTCTCTAATTGCTAGAAGCTTTAAAAAAAGAAAAATTGGCACTGTAAGATAATTAGGCTCATGGTTCATCATAATCATGATCTGTCCTTGTCATCCCACTGCTGGATACAGGCTTCTTTTTTTACCTACCATTCGCTCCGGTACTGTACAAGTCTCTTCCAGATTCGAACCGAAACTTCGACTATGTCATCGATCCATCTAGCTACCAGACGGTTTTTGGTTATAGAAATGAAATTTTGGTCTTCGTATTGCCAAACTATTTTAGAGTCGACTTCCAATCTCTCTGAACAAAAGAATTTCAACATTTTAGTTAAAACGGCTGCTTATCTGACGTCCGAAACCCGTTTACAGGATTTTACGGTTTTCTTTAGTAAGACTGGTTGTCAGATTTGACTTAACGTCAGTCAAATGTGTAACAGCTGAAATCAAAAAGCTTAACGTGCGTTCAAGCACGGAGGTGTTACGGTGAAATCTTGAAAGTCGCAATATAATTTCTTAATACAGAAATACTTAAAAAACTGTATCATTAGTGAAAGGAAACTTTCTAAAATCTGGAGTTAATAGCCTGAATACCAACACGTGAGGAAATAAGAGCAAGAAAGAGGGCTGCTTTAACCGTGTGATTAATTATAGCATAACATTGCAGCGGACTACTGAAATTTTATTTACTGAATTATTTTGATGGGCCTGTTAGTCTAGAAGTTAGTGACCCTGACTGATAAGCCGGAGGTTGTCGGTTCCATTCCCACCCAGAAAAAAAAAAAATTAAAAATATATTTTTTACTCTTTATTTTATTAAATTATTCCCACACGAAAACGGCCCTTTTACTTCTATCTTTACTACCACAGTCTAATTTCATTTGTCCTATTTCCTCGCCATTTCTTCTCATGGTTGTCATTTTGCAATGAGATCTCTTTGGTATTGTAATGAGTATTCCAGAATTGTGCATGACAGTTTAAAAGCATAAATAATTAAATATAAAAAAATGCGATATAAAAGTTAATATAGAAAAAAATAAATAAAACGTGATTTATAACATAAAAAATATATAAATATACTTTTTTTACTAAAATTCATTCCAAAAGATAGCTGTGAGTAATAAAATGCTAGGTAATCAGCTTAATTGCCAATACTCTTTGAGACTGCCTATCTTTATTAAAACAGATCTATACTTCTAAAATACTTTCGAGACGAAACCAATATTTCTGAAGAGTAATAAAACTCAAGTAGCAAATTTCAGATCCAGGAATGTTACTTATGTAGACGAATATTCAAATTTATATATTCCTACCGATTTGGTATATCTAGAATATTTTAAAAGCCGGATGATCGTTTTCATATTACGAGTGTATATCAGGCTATTTTATTAAATATTATATGTATTCATATTTATTCAACAGATAAAATATTTTCATAGCTGTTTCAAATACAATGTATCGAACACTAAAAAGTTTTTTTTTTAATGTTAAATGTAATAATTATGATCTTACTTGATTGTGACTTAGTAGTGTGTGTGAATAGTGTTAATACTGCATCCTGTGGCCAGTAAACCCGGCTAAATTGACGGTAAAGTTTGCGGTGAGGCAGTCGGAAGGCCGGTGGCATGTGTGTACACACCATAATACTAGTAGGTACATTCTTTATGCATTCTGTTATACCGGGCACTACCGTACCTTTAGTCTAATGTCAATGTGACAGTAAGTCTGTCTGTTTTACACTGTAACGGCCAAATGACTGACTGACTGGTGAAAATTAATTCGTCTCACTTAAAAAACTCGACGTCCCAGTAATTCTAATATTTAGGGCCTATTTCACCACCTCTGAGTAAAGTATCGAGTAAGCTAATCGCCAGTCAAAGTCACCCGTAACTACATATTTGAATTTCACGACATTCGAGTAGCACTAATCGTATGATTAAACTAACCCGTAACTTACTTAGAAGGTCTTCTGCCAATTAGCGTGTTTACTTAACAGTTTTGTCTCAGAGATTGATTTATTTTGCTTGTTAAATTTTGCCGCTTTTTCTCATTTATGTATCACAGCAAGTTTTATCGTTATAATTGAATAAAAATGGATTTAATGGATTTGATTGATCATCAATTGGATGAATTAGAATATTCTACGATGCAACGAATATCGAGGATTCCCGTATTTAAAATCCGTATTGATTATTTTATGGACCTAGATGAAACTGATTTCTTAGCTAGATTTCGCCTATCGAAGAATGCAGTGAACCAAGTGCATAACTTGATAAAACAAAAAATAATCCCTAAATCGCAAAGGTGAGTTGTATTTCTCGTGATTTCTAAATAGTTTTATTTATAGATCGTACCTACTTATCAAATAAATATAATAAAATACCTGGGTACTTATTAAATTCCTTCTACTCCTAAAACTTGGAGACGGTGTTCGGTCAGTAATCTACATCAGTAGGTACTTATCAAACAATTTTTTCATTTTATCTATGTTAATTAAATAAGAAAATAACTAACGTATTAATTTCGCATCCAAAACACAACAATAGAAAAATTAAATGACATCGAGTATTCGAGTATTTGAATGACGTTTGACAAGTAATGAGTAACATAGACGAAAAATTGAACGAATGTAACGTATGATTTGTTACGTCATTCACTTGACCGGCTCAGAGGTGGTGAAATAGGCATTAGGGCCTATTTCACCACCTTTGAGTAATGTGTTGAGTAGTTACTCTCTGGGTAAAGTTAATCGGCAGTATAAAGTTATGAGTATCTTCTGCCAATTTCACAACAACTTGCCGGTCAAGTGAATGACGTAACAAATCATACGTTACATTCGTTCAATTCTTCGTCTATGTTACTCATTACTTGTCAAACGGCATTAGCTATATACTCGATGTCATTAAATTTTTCTATTGTTGTGTTTTGTATACGAAATTATTGCGTCTTTAATTTTCTTATCTAATTAACATGGATAATAACGAGAAATACAACTCACCTTTGCGATTTCGGAATTATTTTATGTTTTATCAAGTTATAGACTTGGTCCACTATTATGTATCTACTTGGTTGGACAGAACTAAACTGTAAGACAGTGTGAAATATAAAATAAATTTAAATGTAATATATTAAAGTAAATAATATAAATATAATAATATAAATAGATATTTATAATAAAATATTAATTAAATAGTGTGTAAGTAATCATATATTAAAATTGTGTTTCTGCGCCCTAACAGGGTATCATATATGTACCTTTAGCTTTTAAAACAACTTATGTATCTACTCATGGTCGCAATAAATATTTGAAGTTTGAAGTTCACTGCATACTTCGATAGGCGAAATCTAGCCAAGAAATCAGTTTCGTCCGTAAAATAATCAATACGGATTTTAAATACACGAATCCTCGATATTCGTTGCGTCGTAGAATATTCTAATTCATGCAATTGATGATCAATCAAATCAATTAAATCCATTTTTATTCAATTATAACGATAAAATAATATTGCTGTGATGCACAAATGCGAACAGACGGTAAAATTTAACAAATAAAATAAATCAATCTCTGAGACAAAACTGTCAAGTAAACACGCTAATTGGCAGAAAACCTTCTAAGTAAGTTACGGGTCGGTTTAATCATACGATTAGTGCTACTCGAATGTGGTGAAATTCAAATATGTAGTTACGGGTGACTTTGACTGGCGGTTAGCTTACTCGATACTTTACTCGAAGGTGGTGAAATAGGCCCTTAGACTATTTAAAAAACGGCTAGTTTTAGTGCTAAACGACATAATAATGATAATAAGCCACTTAATGTCACCATTACAGTTTTTTGTTTGGCAGAATTTAATATTTATAAGAACATTGCTTTTCTGTCTTATTCTTGAGAGAGTGATGTTCAAATTTCCAGTAATTTTACTCGTGTATCGTCCTTTAAAAGGTCAAATTATATTTGTAACGCGCATGCGTGAAACGTATTTTGTATATAAAGCTATTTAGTAGTAAGAAAATATCTTGTTTTTTAACAGACTTCCAACAATTGAATGTATCTTTTTTTATATTCGATTTTTGTCATATCTAATCAAGACGTCAAATTTAATCTAACCTAGCCTTTTCCCAAGCTTTTTTGGGGTCGGCTTGCTTCTTACCAAATTTAGGTGAATACCGTATGTTACATTAAGCGACTATCTGACCTCCAACACCCATTTTACTGAGTAACTCAGTAGCCCATAGTAAGACTGGCTTGACTGGCTGGAATATTTGTGTTAGCTTTGTGTGTTATTTTAAAGTATTAATGGAAAGTTTGAGTTCGGATATGCGCCATCCTCTGTATGAGCACAATTTTTCACGGGCCCGCTAAAAGAGCCGAAAGTGTTTTGTGGCGCTTACGGATTTCGCAAAGGATAGTGCAGAGAATGAGAGAGAGAGAAGTTTGTGGAGAACTAAACACCACCCCTCCACACTTCTCCAACTCAACATCTGCTTCAGGAATTGAGCTGCAGTGGCCCATCTGGAAATGTCTCAACCGATTACGGACCCAAGAGGGTCGCTGTAAAGTAAACCTGAGCAAGTGGGGCATGATCGATCCTTCACAAACACAATGTGAATGTGGAGCCCCATCGCAAGATATGGCGCATCTTCTGTACTGCCCATCCTGCACTACCACCTGCACTATCCAGGACGTAATAGAAACCAACAACTGTGCCATCCAGGTGGCAACTTTTTGATCATCCAAAATTTAAGAATCATTGACACGAAAAGAAGAATAGAAGGTACATAAAAAAGGCATAATACTCTTAAATACTTCATATTATGATAATTTCCGCAAATTCGGAAAACCAAGCGAAAATTTGAAGTATTGAAAAAATACCGACGGTTTTGGTCTAAAATTCAGTCGTGTGAATTTTGACAAGCAATTAATACCTCGAGGGCTCGAATATTGCAATTCTGCATTGTTCGATGAACTACGTTCTAGCTATTGTTTGATGCTTCGTTCACATTGAGGCCCCGAACCAGTACAGTCACTAGATCAATTCTATTTACCCACAAGATTTTTCGGAAACAAAACAACGATTACATAAATATTTTATTAAATAATTCCACATTTATTATTATGAACAAACGCTGTATCAGAATAAATTAACTATATATTTATGTAATAACTGCTTATAGAAAATAGGTACTCTACTCAGTTTCAACAAAAGCTTTTTTCATTAAAATTATTTTATTATTATTTTACTTTATCCTGAACTTTTGTATATGCTTTATTATTGTAACTAAGTTTATACATAGACTAAGGTAATAGAGTATTTTTTTAGCGTTAGATTAATAAAAAATGATCGTGATAAGTATCGCGAACTTAATTTCGATACCGATGATAGTTTTGACATTTATACCTTCTTCTAGGAGGTTTTTATTTAGGTAGAATAATTTGATTTTGTATATGCTCTTTTTGTTCGTTTTTATATCCCTACGTTATATGTACGAGTGAACAGTTGAATTAACCGACAACATTTTAGTCAAGTTTTCACAATAATAAAGTGAACGTATAATAGTAACGTATTATACTAGTTGTTTCCTGCAGTTCCACCCACGGTGACAATTTTTTTTTAAATATTATGTAGCCTATGTCACCCGGGAATTGTGTAGCTTCCCAGCAGTGAAAGCATTTCCAAATCGGTTGTGTAGATTCGGAGCCTATTTGATGCAAACAAACAAACAATTAAATCTTTCTCCTCTGTAATAAATCTTTACGATAAATTTCAGTGCATCTACCACACCTTTCTACATCACCCTAAGGTCGACTGGTAGAGAATGCCTCCTGGCATTAAGTGTACACTGTGCGTGTGCATAAAGTATTAAAGAAATATTTGTATAAAATAAAGCTAGATATAAATTAAGTTTAATGTAAGTTTTCAGCTTTGTAACTTTATACTTAGTTCATTTTGCTTTACTAATAGGGTAAACAAAACCACTGTTTCAGCGTGCTATGCATATCTGTACGCTTAATTCCCCAAAGGAGATGGCAAAGGGTAGATACACAGAAGTATGAGTGCTGGATTAGCATAATAGCTATTTGTGTTGCAAACTTTAAAGTAGTTTAGAGTAAGATTTCTCGAGAAATTTCGGAGTAATCTGCGACATTATAAGCTTAAAAACCAGAATTTCGTAGTAGTAACTGCAACTTTGAGATACATTTTTAGTAGGGTCGCAAAAACATTCTGGACAGAAATTATTTTGTCTTAGCTTTTTCGCTAGCTTTTTTTCACACATGGTCATCAGATCCCAAACTAAGCAGAGCCTGTACTATGGTGACCGGACAACTGATAAACATACTTATATATTTCTAAATATATACATAATAAAGATAAATTAGACCCAGACACAGAACAAATGATCACGCTCAGCACACAAAGATTTGTCCTGGGTGAGAATCAAATCCGCCTAGCAGTCAGGGCCAATAACCACTAGACCAACCTTTTTTAATTTTCTATTTAATATGTCCGGTGGTATTATAATATAATTATGCTATAGTGGTTGACAATTTAACGATAATCACTGGTTCCAAAAACATGTGGATATGCCAACTTTCGGTTATCTATCGAACTACATCGTAATTGGTCACAAACGTACATCCTATAGTAAATTTGCGTTATAACCGTGTTTTTTTACAGTGAAAATCGCTTGGATTGTCTACTTGGTAGCCAATAAGATAACTAATTGCCAATTAACCTGTGTTTTCTCCTTTACTCTATCATTTGAGCTTTAAAGAAAGGTTTCATTTTTTCCTCTTTCTGATAACAATAAGGCCTTCTAAAGGTCTATATACCTCCGTAGAAAAATAATAATCTGAAGAAAAGGAAGTATTACAAAAACAATTTTTCAGTGCGTGATGGGCAAAATGTGATGCAAGGCAAATATTTTAAATGTTATCTAGAATATATTGTAACTCGAAACCCGTAACTTTTTGTGTTCTAAGTATTTCATTAAGATAAAGATATTTTGTTTGTATAAAACATGTGTACATCAATAATACATAAAATGCACATTGGAGATGGAAATATACAGTTAGACATCATGTTCTTACCGTTTAGGTATACAAATGTTAATATGAAATTTAAGAATAAAAAAGGAAATTATTGACAGTATTAAAAGTAGCTCTAAGAAATCAATTTTAGTAACTATCTATTATTATACACACATATTTTTATAATTTATAAAAACACTAGCTGTGCCCCGCGGTTTCACCCACGTAAGTTTACCCCGTTCCCGTGAATTATACAGTAAATTTTCCATGGTTATTAATGTTTATTCTGCTATTCGGGACAGAGACGAATCCAACAAATCAAGAATCATGAAAATCGGTCCACCCGTTCTCGAGTTATAAGTGTTGTAACAAACCCGACTTTGTTTTATATATATAGATTAACAACATAATATCTGTTTTCTTCTCTCATCATCTCATTATCAAAGATATCAGCATTAAGTCTGCAGTAATTCGCAATCGCTACTAGACAACATCCTGTATAAACGTATATAACTAAGTACATATCGTACTCAAACAATAATAATGTAATACGTAATTTGGCACACAAACTGACAGACAGGTAATTTGCGTGGTCAAATGTCTGGCAGGTTAATTTGGATAATTTAAATTAACAAAACCTCATTGGTCAACAAGCAATAAATGAGTTTTGTGACATTATATAACTTGAGAACTATAGTGTGATAACTTCCTGTGGCCCACTTGCATGTAAGACTCTCCGAGTTAGTTTCTATCACTAGGTTGAACCGACAATATTGCATAACAAACTGTCAATTTAACCTCGTGTTAGCAATGAACTGTGAGTTAAGGTTTATGTTCAGAAGGGCCTATAAATGTCAAACTGTAAATTAAACCTCGAATTAAAAAGTTTCAAAAGCTTTAAAACCGGTACCTAAGTTTTTGTAATTATTTTCCTTCAAATCATAATTCGTGTGCAAAATAACTTCGTATCCTTCGTTGTAATTAATTTCACAATGTTCAGATGAGTAAACATTATTTGAATTATTTATTAAAATCGCATTAAGGCTATCTATACAAGTAGGTTCATTATAGATAGATTTTATAACTAAACTGTCTGTATTGCCCCCTTAGATAAGTGCTAACTAGATAATTTTTGTCCCGTAATATACACACTGTACAATAATTGGTATTTGACCGTTTTTTTTTATTTCATAAATCAAAAAAGTACTTCAAACTATAACGAATTCTAAAATCGACACACTAATTACTTTTATGTTGAGCTAGTGACAAGCATTCCAATATTGTTAATTTGACAGAGATAGCGATAATGTTTTGTGACGTCAATATTCATTTCTCCATACTAGTCTGGGGCTGCCCAGTACAAGTCGTCGTTTTGCGAAAAAGAGATAGAGCATGCGTCACCAACTGACTTTAAAAGCTTATAACTTATATAATCGTATATATTTTGTTATTTTTTCGTAATTTTGCTTAAATTTACGATTATTTTTAGAAAAATTTATTTTGTCAGAAATATATTGTGCGATAGTAGTCAAATACCCAATTCAATGTTTTCTATCGTAATTGTGTAAGTCACTAGCCGGTAAAATTTGTTTAAGTAGTTTAAACAAATTTTACCGGATATCATTAAAAAAATCTTTTGAATAACTACGACGTCCTACGCTAATCGGTCGCGATATAAATCAAATAACTTTCGTGATTGATACAAAATAACACAAATGCGAAACAGATTGCAAATAAATTAAAAAACAAGTATTTATAATGTTATCTAAAAATAGTTTCTATACATATATGATACGTCTACCTTCAAGTAAGCCAAGGCTATATTTCGTCAGCTTTATAACTAGAGGAAGTAGGTATAAAATTAAATGTATGTTCGCGAAACATATCATATCTATGAGTAACTAGTTGCCGCCCGAGACTTTGTCTGCGAGAATATAAAGCTCCTAAAATATCGATGCAAAACAGGAATTTGATAAACTTGATCTAGTAATGTAGGTAGATTCTACGCGGATTCATAGGACTAGTTTTGTTGTTAGTCGTTTTGTTTTGTAGAAAGATCATCGAACTAATACATTTTTAAGGTTTTGCGGGCGGTTTCACAAAAAATAAATTCATGTTCACAAATAACACACAGACTTGAAACACGTAGGTAATATTGGACCAAAGAATGCTTGACCCATGCTGGGAACCTGCGGTACTTTGCATACTGTGGTAATTAAAAAAAAAAACGTGAAAAATAATTTGCCAGTTTTCTTAAACTACATTTTAAAAAATCAGTGCATCCCAATTTTCACAATTCAAAAACCCGAATGTACAAACAAACTTTTCGACGAGTACAATTTTATTTTTTTAATAAGTACATAACAAAGTTTTTTTTATTAAAGCCTGACATTGAATCGTGGCAGTGGCACGTGTAAGAAATCCCGGTTAATTATGATTATAACATTGTTAAAATAAAGCTTATTTATTGTAGCCGTGTTATGGCGCGAAGCTTCGCGTGTTATAATTTATTTGCGAATAATATATGAAGGATGTTATAAGCTGGTATGATAGCGCGATCAAACAAACAAACTTCAGTTTTATAATCTAAGTATAGATTACTAGCTGTGCCCCGCGGTTTCACATGCGTAAGTCGTTACCTTTCCATATATAAACATACATTTTCCATTGTTTTTAATATTTATTCTGCTGTTCGAGACGGAGACGAATACAATAATGCTTTAATTTTCAAGCTAAATTATATACCACTTCTTGACATCAGATTGTTATGAAACTTTGTATGTATATTTACAAAAAAACTAGTAATGCCAGTGGGCATGGGTAGGCAAGTTCATCAAACACCTCCAAATAAACCCTATGGCAGTCAAGAATAATATAGTTTTCTACTGGTGAAAGAATTTTCTAAATCAGTTCAGTAGTTCCACGAGATTACCTCATACAAAAAAACCCACAAAATGTACCTCTTTATAATATCAACATAGATTATAGGTACATTGGTGATAATACAATATTATGTTACTTTCGATTCGGTGTGATGATGGAGATAGATGGTGGATAAGAACTCCGTAACGAAGCTATGAAATCCTATCAGGGTTTGATCTGTTTTATTTGTGTTTATTTATTAATAAGGTACTGCAAGCCTAGCTGACCTAAAATGAAAACCTAAAGTATTCTATTATATTTCCCTTAGGTTCGGTTACCCGGAGGGTCCTTTTTTGTGGTTCCCGATTCTTATCTCCAGTCGTTTCGGATTGCCGATTTGATTAGATTGGATCTCATTATTGGAGCAATATTAATATATCCATTGATGATTTTTTTTACCAGATATAGAAATTTCGGATTAGTAGATATTGGACTTAAAGAAATATCCTGTATGATAGGATAATATAATATTATTATGATATGATTACGAGGTACTGGTTGTCATGGTATGGACATGTGATGTGAAGGAGTGTGGATAATATTGTAAGGAAGATTTTGAGCATGATCGTGGATGGATATAGAGGAATGGGAAGAACATGGATGGATTGTGTGAAAGATGAAATTATTTTGGCTGGAAAGGATGTTACCTACTTGTGTGATGACGTCAGATAGAGAATTATGGAGAAAGAAGACATTCTGTACCGATCCCAAATGAGATATATAAAATTTATCACACAGTGTTCCACTTCCTTCATTCCTAAGGTTTTGCAACAAATTGATAATCAGAAAAAAAAATTGGCGCAAGACCGCAGTTTAAACTTAAAATGAAACCACTTATCTAAAGTACACACATAGTACAATAAAAATAAAAGTAAAGACCACCAGTACCCTGCGGCTACGCCAAAAAGGCTCTAGTTCAGCATTATCACTCTTATTTTAAAGTGAGCTTAGCAATTCTTTACAACGTATAAAACGAATTCACTCCTCTATATAGGCATTTATTACTGTGCTATCTGCGTGATGCCGGGGCCGGTCCGCTAGTCTAGTAATAAAGAAAGAATTTTAGAAGTTAAACATTTACACATAATATTGCTTACATTCCAACGTAGCTAAGAATATTACGATTTTATTTAATACGCACATATCTTTAAGTCAATGAAACGCAAAAGCGACGGTAAAAAGAGATAGACACATAAATTCATAAGATTTGACGTGGGAGAAAATAAGATAGGAAGCCTTATACAGTGTTTCATAATTTGTGTTTGTGGGCGCGCATGCGTAGTAAAAAGTTTGAAAAAATGCATCACAACAACCGTGGTGTTTTTTATACCTACGTGTACGTTATAGAGATTTTTCATCATTTTTATACAAAACTCTTCATCATATTTATAAGAAAACTCTTCAAATATGAACGAAAACGAGTGAAGAGTATTGTCGCGATTATCGAAAACAATAAATTAAAAGACAGCAATAAATTCAATAGAATCAAATTATCTTGAAGTCAAAATTTTTGAAGGTTTTACTTCTACCACGTGTGAATTGCACGCAATCAAGGCTTTTTTTAATATCTTCATCTTCTGTTCTCTAAAATTATAGTGCTGAATTTGTCATGTTAATGAATGTTTTAACGAAATTAGCAAGAGATTGCCATCTTTTAAAACATAATAATAAATTGATGTTTAAATATACCCAGGAAATATCTAGAAGGTCATTATAAATAGATTTATGCAGACTTTAATACAAAAACAACCGTGTGTTCTTAAGCATAGACAAAAACGCTTTTTTTTTTGTAATAACCTCAAGTTTCTAAATATAGAGTTGTGTGTATACGAACTATGGTAAATGTTTGTTTACTTAATAAGGCCGGAAAACATCTATTTTCGGATGACTGATAAAGATTGTGTTAGTTTAAACAAGGTAAAAAATAAACAATGACGGGTTATCTAGAACACTTAGGCCCGTATTCAAGAACAATACTTACATAAGTATGGCAGCAACACTATGACAAGTAAGGGATTTCTCACTGCGTTCGTCATGGCAGGCCATTTGTTTCTTAAACAATACTTGATGAACTCTTTGCTGTGCGGACGCATAGCATTGAATCCCGCGTCGTGATTGGTTAATGTTGTGATGCGACTTCACTCGAGTCGACTGACTGACAAATAAATGTCAACCAAGATAATTTTTATTTAATATAGTTATTTGAATTCTCAACACAGACTGCTCAGTGCTCTATTTAACACAATTTCTAATAGGTTTATGTCTTCGCCTTTCCATTATGGATAGTAGTTGCTTGCCTATATTGAGTACGAAATCAACTACTAACACTAACTACACTAGTAACACTAGTAACTGGTAAATAGGAGGCACTGGAAGGCCTCTTCTGGTAACTTTTGAAAGATCTGCTTTTATTAGAAGCAGAAGTATATATAAAACGATATCTTTTGAAAATCTGTAGTGTCTTTTAAATTCATCAGCACTGTAATAGTCGAAAGGATTTTGAAAGTCACGTATCACTTTTCTTGTGCCTGATCCTTCCTTGTGTGTTTATTCTCTCAAAGATATAATTATCAAAATCATCTTCAATGCTGTAATCCATCGCAATCAAATCAGTGTATCACAATTCACTAGAAACATAACCTGTACCCGGTGCCAGTTTGTCATTTGCGTTGATATGTCGCACTATGCGTTGGTTAAAACACTAGCTACTTTACGTAAGGGTCCTTTTAAGTGAACGCATAGTGTTGCACATCACTCAAGTATTGTTTATGAATGAAATCTAGCGGCCCTATGCGTTGGTGGGCACTGTGAGACCTCATAGTATCGTTCTTGTACGGGTGTCAATGTTATGATGTTATGAAAACTATTTTAAAAGCAAGCGTCTTCTTTTATATATTTTCGGATATAAAATAGCGGTTGTTAAAGTTTCTTTTTTGTAAAACAAATTAAGTTGCCCGTACTTATTGTACTTAAGTAAAAATACTTATATATAATGTATAAATTATTCTAAAAATAAAACAATTCGTAACGCGAACTCATGAATTAACATAAATGCATAAATTTGCGTTAGGGTTACGTAATTTTATTATAATCATGAAACTCGATTATTTAACAGTAAGTTCCACAAGTAAAAACTTATGAAATATATTATAACTTTTTAAATTAAAAAAGTAAGAAATACCGTGTCAACAACTGCACAGATACAGAGAGAGAGTGGAATAAGAGTTTACGAAAAACAGGAATCTAAGTCTTTAAATCCCAGCCCGTTTTTTTCTACAGAAATAGCTCACACACTTTAGTATTGATCTTAAAAAAAAAGCAGATCTTTCTACATAGAAATCTTGTTTGTATATTACACACACAGTTTTATAATACAATATAATTTATTAATATAGTTAATTTGTACTGTCCCACTGCTGGGCAAAGGCCTCCATTCCTTCCAGTGATCTCGTTTCCTAGCCTCTTCCAGCAAATTTCCCAGGAAAGCATCAAGTTCATCCTGCCATTTCTTCTGTGTTCTGTCGCGGGCCCGTTCCGTTATATAATTTATACAATTCTAAAACAATAACAATGGAATGGTTCAGTTATTGTGGCTCAAAAACAGGGAAATATAATGAATAATTATTTACATACTAGCTTCTGCCCGCGACTTTGTCTGCGTGACCTTCAGAATTGGGTCCAAAAAGAAATGAAAAATTTAATACCTAAAATTTTCACCCGTGTTATAGCTTGTGCTGTAATAGAGAAAAATACCAAATTTCAAAGCTGTCTTGCCCACGGCTTAGCTCGGAAACAATTTTCAACTTTCTCTCGGGAACTACTTAAGGAATCGGGATAAAAGGTAGCCTATGTTATTTTCCATGTCAAAGGCTATATGCATGCCAAATTTCATCCAAACCCGGTCAGACGTTTTTACGTGATTGACAAACAAACATCCAAACGTGATTGCATACTTTCACATTTATAATATTAGTAGGATTTGCGCAATAATTATAGTCATTGAATCATAAGTACCTACCTATTGTAATGAAAAGTAAGTGTTAACTCCATCGATCTATTTCAATATGAGTGGAGGAACTAAAAAAATTTTATCGCGGTAAATTCAGGAAGTTTCCATTACGAATAAAGACGTGATTTTTGTTTGTGTATTGTAGGCAGATATCTGATATCGGATCACGTAGAAATGGGGATATTTTAAATGGTAATTTAATAAGGATGTGAAGGCTGGCTTTATTTGAATTTAAAGCTTTTATAGGTAAGAGCTCAGTCCAATTTTGTTCGGAATTAAATTTCTGGGAAACTTTCAATATTTGTGGGAAAATAACCTTTATTTCATTTACGCTTAAATATAATATCGGGGAACGGTATTTTCTCGTGAATTTTGAGAATACTTAATAAATTTATGATTTAAATGAATCGATCTGCCAAATCAGCTTCATCCAGCCATGGTTCAATTTTCTTTGAAAAATACGAATTTAAAAAACTGAAATTTTAGTTAAATTCACTTAAATACTTGTGATAGGAAAACTTAAAATATAAATCTATGAAGATTATTCTGAAATGAAATTTGGAAAAATATCATAATATATTAGGTATAAGGAATTAAATAACACTATTATGGACAAAGCAAACCCGGAATCAGACAGTTGCTAACATCATATCCATTAAATAAAAAAAAATGCATGCATCTTGGGTATTCGTCTATGCAAATAATGGACATACAATTAAAAAAAAAAAGGAAAAAAAAGCCTTCTTAAACATAAAATTGTATACATTTATTCTATAATTACTTACATTATATAACTTACAATATATTATCTGTTCTGTTGTTAAATGCAATTTGTTCATGAATCTGTAACATTTTCTTTATTTATATACATTTAAATTGAGAGCCAAGCATTGACAGAATTTATACCTACAGTGTGCCAAATAGATAAAATTATAATGACACTATCGATCATTCTGCATAAATGAATGAAAAATATTGATGATACTACGCATAACTATATACAACAGTACAATTAATAATAATAACATGTTCTTATTTCTCTTCAACAAATGTACCTATCTTACAGCTATATTTTACATAATTATTTGAAAATTAATAAAATATATATTTTGAATAAAACATTTCCCTTGAAGCTTGAATAAATTATTAAAATAAAAATAACCAGATTGACGATAGACCTGGATACTAAGGGAAAGGCTTCTGTCCATTCCTGAATAGGCTTGCGTGTGACTCAAAGTAGAAAAATCTGAAAAACTTTTAATTTTTAAAAGTATCAATAAAACTTTTATATCTCAATCTATTGTTGGAAATTGGATAATAGACTATTACAAAAAACTAATCAGGATTTTTGTGAAGCGCGTATTTTTCTTCTATAAATGGGCTATATAACACTGAAACAATGTTCAATACGGACCACTGACTTCTGAAATTAGCGCGTTCAACCAAACAAACAAACACTTCGGCTTAACAATATTACTACACCTACGAATTATATTAATGTGCAAAAAAATTAACCACCGGAAGATTTTAATATCATCCCAAAACTCAATCTCAGCGGCTTTCCTTTCCTCTTAAAGGAAATTGAAGAAGCCTAACATCCGGGGCTAATACGCATAACCCCGTTAAAAGGAGTATTTAATCACCAGGAGCCTTATTTTCTAAGTCCAATCGTCTCGTGCTGTTGCGTGTAGCGTTAAGAGAGGCTATACCTTTTTCGACTTACTTATTTTTAGGGAAATATCTGTTAAATTTATCTGCCAAATAAATATTTTTCTTTCTTTCTTCTTTCAAAATTTTATGGCGTTTAAACTTAGGGTGACTCTCAGAACACGAAAAATATTTGGCGACCCGGGATTTTTGAACTATAATCTGCGTTATGCCACGTTATGTTTTGTTTGGACTTAGAGAATAACCCCCCCAGTAGGTTCCCAATAAATTCCTCGCCTGCTGTCGGTTATGCATATTGAGAATGAAAAAGTTAACTACATAGACTTTTTACATGTCGGCGTTCATTTGTTGTGGTTATGAACCGTTTAGAATTTTATGTACGTAATAATGATACATGACACTAGTTGTGCCTCACGGTTTTACCCACGCTAGTTGTCTTCATACCCGTAAACACTATTTTTTTAAATAATTTTCCATAGTTTTCGATATTTATATTCGAGACGGAAAAGATTTCAACAAATCAATAATCATAAAAATCGGTCTACCCGATCTCGAGTTATACCTATGTAAGTGTTGTAAAAACCCGACATTGTATTTTATAGGTAGGTATATAATTTATGAATTAAATAATAATAATAAAAAAGACAAAATGGGTTAAAAATTTTGACGGTACTTTCTTAGCCCATAGATCCATAACACCTTGTAAATCATATTTCGGGCAATCAAAACGCTAAAAGGTGCCTTTGAAGCCCGAATTATCAGGCACTACCGACCACTCTCAACACTTGACTTTTGACCGAACACCAATAACTACATTGAACTACTAACCTTTTTTATAGAGAGTACTTTTTTCGTGTATGTACAAGGGCCTTAACCTTCTAAGCGTTTAATGTGCTTTTACGTGTAGGGTTAATTAAGAGAGGATTCATCCAGAGATGATTCCTCTTTTTATCTTAAAAGTATTGTAAGTCGACAAATCGACTTTCAATACTTATTATTAAGATAAAAAATCTGCTAAATGGCCTAAAACGTAAGTATATATTATAACACTACTCGGTAACTCACAAACAAAAAAAAATTTGGTGACCCGGAATTCTTGAATTATAATAAGCGTTATGCCACGATATTTTTCGTTTGGACTGAGAGAATAACCCCCAGTTGAAACAGCAATTCTTGATAGATAGTCATATGAAAATACAGAGTCAAATTGCTTCGTACGGCTTCGGATTCGCATGAAAACATTTTCATTAAAATGTGTATCAGCAAGAACTGTATGCGAATGAGTAACGTACCTGTTCGTACTCACACAATGTATACCTAACTTGCGCTTGCAATTAATAGTAAATTAAATTAAATTTGTATTTATTCCGCTGCTGGAGGTTACTTTAGTATAATAGGCCGACTGATTGACTTTGTAATTATTACGTTTTGTTTTCTAACTCTTAACACTAGTCAAATCTAATATTATGTGTCCCATTTTGAGGATATAACTGGAATCAAAATATTAGTTAATTCTTTTGTGTTCAATTATTATGTCATGTCCGCTAAATTAATAGGTATAAATTTTGCTTTGAGATTGAATTAAATTCTAGCGTTACAGACTAAAGATCAGTATAAATTGTAGACGAATATTTTAATAAATTATTATTTAGTGTAAGTTTATACTTGAAATAAAACTACTAAGTCTTTGCAGGTATCATGGTCACGGACAGCCAACCATGACACCTGCAAAGGCGTTGAAACTTCAGGAACTCATAAATAAAATAAACCGCGATAGAATTCGTCTAAAAAGTATTCGCGTAAACCTCAGAAAACAAAATGTTATACTTAATTGATTATCATGATTATTTTCGGTTTGCCTTTGGAGAGTAGAGAAACAATTAGAGGCTGTACTATTACTATTTAATAGGAGTATATCTACCTCCTTCTCCTTCAAATTCGATGTTAAGAGAATTTTAGAAGATTATAAACAATAATAATTTTAGCCTGATTAACACAATACATACTATAAAATCTTTCATTAATTACTCGTAATTACTACTTTAAAGGCGCCTTCCCTGTCCCGTCAGAAGACACAATATTTAAACAATGGAAATGTTCATATGTGATTCACGGGACAGTGAAAGGGTTAAGTTATTCTCATTATTATTTTGGATTCAGTAAATACATATCAATGTGGATAACATCACATACATTGCTCCGAATCCAAAGTAAGTAGCTGCACTTGTGCTATGGAGTCAGATACAACGAAGATACCACACCCAGACCCGAGACAATGTTGAATAGTGGTTATTTCTATATCGACCCGACCGGGGATCGAACCCGTGGCCACAAAGATGGCTTCACCTGATAAACCGGTAGGTACGCCATTCGATCACGTAGGTCGTCAAAGTCATTGCTGATAGCAAACCACCATAAACGATAAATATACGAAATTAAACCTTAAATACTCTTCATAAGAATTCCAACAAGTCTAGTGGCATATGTACAAAGTGTGTAATCAAATTATACATTCCAGAAATTATAAAGAGTGCCCTAATTTTAGTCAGTGACTAACGAGACCGCACGAGCGAATACTAGGTTAATTATATGTAACAAAATTAAAACATTTCAGAATTTTTGGTACTTTTTTAATATGGTTACTTGAAGTTGGGCTATGTTGGTTTTTTACCTCTTAACATCATACATTTTAGTTCACCACCATAAAACACACAGGTTCTTTAAAGTCCTCGTCGCCACTGAAACACTTTGGGAGTTGAGCATTGATCACCACGCGCAAGCGTGGTGATCAATGCTCATTGTGGGTTGGCAAATTCAGATTCCATTTTTTTGGAAGCCAGGTTTCCTCACGATGTTTCCCTTCACCGATGGTCCATGATGTCTTATGATATAGGATTTAAAAATCTCAGCTAATAGTAACAGTATACAATACTTATCAAAATAATCTAAAAATTGTACAAAACCAAAATTTATGTTCACAATTGAATTTTTGAGAATATGAGGTACTTCCTTTGATTTAATAATCTACATTCAAATTTGAAACTGCAGGTAAAAAACAGAAAGTGCACAAAGATCTCGACCAATACTGCATACCCTTTTTTTGCTGGTGGTCTTTTTTTATAAGGCTTCATACCAAAAAGTTATTTAGAGACTCGAGAAAATGTATAGTAGTGTACTTTCAAATATTTCACAAATTGTTTGATATTGATTTTTTGTAACTTCCTTCCCACTTTCCTCGTTTCATAATTTTTCGAGAATTTTACCGTAACGTAATATTTTTGTTGATAAAAATTTTCCGTTCCCTTCAAATCTGCTAGAAAGCGGATTCTTTATAATTTATAATTCATCCAATTCTATTACTACTACCTCCTCAAAAATGTCCAAATAGGGAGATACATTCAATTCTTAGTACACCTTAAGCATCGATTTATCGAAATTCTCGTTACCATTTTACTTTGCATAACACCCGTGTTTGCTTGTTTGCTTACCCCGACTTTTTTCGATTTTCGAGATAGTATAACATAACGGAGAGCCGTATTTTTATCGTGCACTTATTACGTTTGCTCCCGAGTTTGTGTGTTATCGACATTTTACTTGTTATTCTATCTAGAAGCAGGTTTTATGGTGATGAGAAAAAACGAAGATATTTCTTGTATCGACTTTTGTGGGGTCATTCAAAATAGGTACTACAACGTGTAAAGATAAACGAAGATCTGTTTTCAAAAATCAAACTGATATTAGTGGTCCAATAAAAAAAAACTGTTTTGATTCTGTTTTAAAAGCGAGATTAAACCAAAACACAACACAAAATAATAATTAGTTGATTTTTGAAGTGATAGCTGGGTACGCCGCGCGCCGCTTCGTAACGTAACGCATTACGGCGCCACTCTGTCTGGCATCCCTTTCTCTCCCTTTGTTCAACTGATATTAGTTTAAGTTGTTACTTCTGTCGAGCGTCCCGAGGCGCCCACTTTTTCTTTTTCTTTTTTTTTGGAACGAAGTTTTTATCGCGCGTTGTGAAGGGGGCTAGACGGAAAAAATTCTTACGAAAAGTTGCCACGACACTTTTTGTTCTTACGAAAAGTTGTCACGACACTTTTTGCTATAGTAAGCTATTGTAAGCTGTGCGGCGTGCGCATGTTTCTCTGTCTGTCTGTCTGTCTTATTACCTAAAAATTTTAATATTAAAAATAAATTATTATTTATAATTTATTATAACTTAAAAAAAATAAAATTTTATTACAATTCCTTCACTAATTAATCGAAAGGAATTTCGTTCCATTCGGGTGTCCCTTGACACCTCAATTTTTTTCATAGTTTTTAGGTATTATGTCGTTCTGCGTGTTCTTTGGTATGACAATAGTCATACCAAAGAACACGCAGAACGACACACACACAAGTTTTTTCAATAAAAAATAATGCTTAAATTAATCTACGACTAAGTTACTTATTTAATCGTGTTTGGTTAAAAACACATCTGTCTATTTAAGCGGAACGTGCGAAACTCAAATACTTTGGTTTTGTTGATTACAGTTTGTTTGTAATCCGGTTTAATTTGTAATTTCGGTATTTATCTTTCATTTAATTAAATTCATTTAATTACGACTGTTTGTCACGAAGAAGTAGACATTATGTGCCAAGCCCAAATGAAACTGGGATACGGGCAGGAATATGATGGAGAATAATAAAATAAAACATTAAATTCCGATCTCAACACTGCAGTATTAAGTGCTAGTATTTGATTAGCCCACGTGGTCACTCCCTATACAAGTGTGATAACAATAGTCATGCAAATTGAGAATGTTGTTGGCAACATGTCAAATAACAGCAATTTGGTATGCGTAGTTTTTTGTACCACTTATTGTACGAATGGTAATGAGTATCGAATTAAATAGCTGTTTCTGGATGGTTTACGCTTTTGCTTATCCATGGGTCAAATACAGAATGTTAATTTCAATACAAAATTTTGCCGAAAAGGTTTATATAATATCTATCTGATAAAGGGTGAACATGACATCTGGTATAGAGTCGGAACACAAAATTTTAGCTCAAAATGAATGAATTAAATAATTGATATCCAATTTCCACTTTTTATTTGACATCAAAAATCATAACCAGACCGTTGAAGTGAATGTAAAATTTAGTGAGTGCGGTAAACAATATTGACTCTCGAATAATTGCGGTCGTTTGTTATGATTTTTAATGTAAATAAAAATAATGAATATATTTGGATGCCAATTATGATAAAGCTGAAAATTTTATTTGTTTGCTTAAATGCGCTATTCCCAAGAACTACTAGGCCAATTTGAAAACATGTTTCAGTGTAGTTAGCCTATTTATCTAGGTAGACTAATATTTTTGCAGCAATAACCAACCGACGCGAGTCAATCTATATATATAAAACTCTTCCGTTACTGACTGACTGACTGACTGACTGACTGACAGACAACGCACAGCCGAAACTACTGATCGTAAAGAGCTGAAATTTGGCATGTGTGTTTGTTGGGAGGAGTAGGCTACCACTAAGAGAGGATTTTTGGAAATTACCCCCCAAAGGGGAGAAAAGGGTGGTAAATTGAAAATGTTTATTTCTCAATGGATTCACTTAAAACTTTGTATGTAGGTTGATTTTTTTAATGTTTGCCGATAGACCATGGAACAGGCGATAACTACCTAAGTGAAAAACCCAAATTCTGACGGAAGTCATTAATCCACGCGGACGAAGTCGCGAGCAAAAGCTAGTAACTTAATATTATGTTAGTAAAAACTTCCATGCACTACGTCTTAGTGCGTTCCGGTGGTACTTGTCCGCGGAAGCTAGATAAATGGGCTAACTACACTGAAACATTTTTTAAATTGGCCTAGTAGTTCTTGAGAATAGCGCATTTAAGCAAAAAAAGAAAATGTTTCAGCTTTATAGTAATTGGCATCCAAATATATTAATTATTTTTATTTACATTAAAAATCATAACAAACGACCGCAATATTATTCGAGAGTGAATATTGTTTACCCCACTCACTAAATATATCTATAAAGCTCGATACTTACCGTTCTAAGTTACAATTATTACAATCACTTGCGATGCCCCGTGGTTTTACATGCCTTATTTCTAAACTCAAAGATTAAAGCAAGTTTCATCATCAACATCATCAGTCGGGACCAACAGCTTAACGTGCTTTATGAGCCTCGGACTGCTCTTTACAAATGGTCACCCATCCGCGAACCAACCGCGGCAAGCGCAGCTTAACCTTTGTTATAGGTCAAACCGTACGGTTTTCACGAAGCTATGAGATAGGCCGGTACTATATTCACAACAAAAAAAAGAAGTAGGTTATTTCGTAGTGATAGCTAGTTGGAATTATGACCATGTCTGTAACCATGACGACGAGAGTTCAACGAATGTCGGTCTAGTCGGTTTGTCGCTATGAAAGATGGCCGACGATATTAAAAAAGTTTTGGGTCGAACGTGGTATAGGATGCCGCTTAAATTGACACTAAAGCTCACTTAAACAAAGGCTGGATCAATGTGCCTTATAATGATAAATTCTATGTATAATTCAAATTCAAATTCAAATTCAAATGCTTTTATTTGTGGATCATAGGTGTACATAGGTGTTACATTAAAATTGAGCGCTATGTCCTGCCGTTAAAGGCGTACAAATATTAGTTAAGACTAATTATTAGAGTAGGTGTCTACTGTCTATATATAACAAAGAATGAGATTTAATAATCTAGAATATGCTATAATTAAAACTAGTATACAATTATTAAACAAACTTTAAAATTTAAAAGGAAAACAAAATACAACAAGAAGTAAAGACTCGTAAAACATAACAAATCCTAGAAATCATTTACACAGCCCATTGAATAAGTTACAATTTATCTTCTAAGTATTCATTGACTGTATAATATGTCTTTGTGTACAAGAATTTAAGTAAAGCTTGCTTAAAGTTACGGATGTTCTCAATTTCTTTTATAGGTTTAGGTATTTTGTTATATATCCTTGGTGCCATACCTAATAGGTTTTTCGAAAAGAGGGCAGTATTGTGTGGTATAACGCATATCTCTTTGTCTCGTCGTTTAGATTTTAAGTTTTCAAACAAGTGCAGGTTTTGTTTGACGAAGAGTGCAGTTTCAAATATATACATACAGGGGAATGTCAAAAGATTATATTTTTTAAAAAAAGGTACGCAACTATCAGTTTGTTTAAGTTTAAAGATAGCACGGATACATTTCTTTTGGCATTTAAAAGCCAATAATGCATCAGTAGAATTTCCCCAATATTGTATACCAAAACGTAATGTAGAATTAATATAAGCTTTATAGGCAATTAACACCACGGAATCTTTTACTATTTTTGCTAAGTTGTATAACGCATATGAATATTTGCTTAATTTTTTACAAACAGTTTCTACATGTAATTTCCAGTTAAGTTGACTATCCAAGTGAAGTCCTAGAAATCTGGCAAAATTAGTTTCCGCTATTTTTTGATCACTATAGTTAATGTTTAATTTAAGTTTTTTTGTTTTTTGTTGAAACATCATTATCTGTGTTTTTTCAATATTAATTTTCAGTTTATTTCTAAGTAACCAGTTAATTATACAATTAATAGAATTATTTATTTCATTTTCAAAGGATTCAACTTTTTTACAAGGGATAATGAGTGTACTATCGTCAGCGAACAAAACAGTTTTATATTCCGTACATTTTGGTAAATCATTGATGTAGATAAGGAAGAGTAAGGGCCCAAGAACACTGCCTTGGGGTACTCCGCAGGTCGTATGACGAATTGAAGAATGATGTGGAGTTTCTATGAGGGACGATGAGTTAATTCTATTTAAAACTGTAACCTGTTTTCTGTCTTTTAGATAGTTCTTTATTAAGTTTAAAATGTTGCCACGGACGCCATATCGTTCTAACTTATTAAGTAATATTTCATGATCTACATGATCGAATGCTTTAGACATATCCATTAGTATTGCTGCTACAGGATTTTTTTTGTCAACATTATTAATTATTTCAGTGAACAGTTCGTGAACAGCTTTGTTTATATTTTTATTTTTGCGGAAGCCGTATTGTTCTTCGGCAAATATTTTGTTTACTTCAAAAAATGTATTCAAAGATGAATAAATAACTTTTTCGAAAACTTTAGAAAAAACTGGTATAAGAGCTATAGGTCGATAATTTGAGATTGTCATTTTATCACCTTTCTTATGAAGGGGTTTTATGACAGTAGTTTTTAGTAAGTTTGGATAATGGCCGTGTTCTATGCATAAATTAATTATGAAGCTCAGTACTGGTGCAATTATATGTGACACTAATTTTATAATTTTTGTAGTAATTTCATCATAGCCTGCACTATTTGTGTTCTTAAGACTACATATAATTTTAAATATTTCTAAAGAGTCTGTTGGTACCATAAATAAGCTTTTAGGATAATGATTAATAGACGAAATCTCATTATTATGGTTTGTGGTAGTTGTTAAATGAACTGAGTCTATAAAGTAATCATTGAATGCTGTTGCAATATGTTTAGGATCGTTAATTAATTGGCCATCTATTTTTATTTGAGTTAGGACTTCAGCAAAGTTCATTTTATGTCTATTAATTAATTTCCACGTGGCTTTAGTTTTATTTTCTGCAGTTTTTATTATGTAATTGTTCTGAGATTTTTGGGTTAATTGAATAATTCTTTTGAATCGGCTTGAGTATTGTTTAAATAACTGCTTGCTTTTAATATTAGGTGTTCGCCTATACTGCCACAGCATTAATCTTTTCCGTTTGCTACAATTTCTGATGCCTTTAGAGATCCATGGAGAAGATTTACGGTTACAAATTTTTCTTTTAAGTTTAGGGAAACAAAGATCATAAAATAGTTTAAAAATGTCATAAAAATTTTGAAAAGCTAATTCAGGATCAGAGCTGTTGTAAACATCACTAAAACTTAGATTGCTAAGTGCCTCAATAAACTTAGTTGTATTATCACAGCTATAATCTCGACTTAAAACATACCAGTGATCAATTAAGCATGTCTTTTTTACAGGAAACTTAAAGAGTTGGGCTGTGTGATCAGATATGGCAAACTCAAATACTTTTGCTGTACCGCCTTTAACATTGCTTATAATATTATCGATACATGTTCTGCTCGATAAGCGTGTAGGCTCTTTAATATTAAATTCTAGATTATAGTTCAGCAGAAAGTGTTGAAATTCGATAGAACATTTTGTATTCTGAAGGATATCAATGTTGAAGTCACCGCACAGTATAATCCTTCTTTTCGAGTTTTTTATAAAATAGTTTAAAATACTTTCCATTTCTTTAAAGAAAATTGATGTGGCTTCCTTAGTATGCTTGGGAGGTCTATAAATGCAGATTATTATTAATTTATGGGTAACCAGTTCAATGGCACAACATTCTATAATACCAGGAACATCATTTTTCTTAATATCTAAAACCTTATAATCATATCTATGTCTAATTAGGATACATGTGCCACCATTTCTGGTGTTTCTTGACGAAAAAGTTGCGAGTTTATAGTTAGGAATATGTAAGTGAAGGTGATCATCATCTATCATATTGTGTTCTGTGATACATAGTATATCAACTTTATTTCTTTCGCAGGTTAGCTCGTGTAAGTTAACATTTAATAAATCAGCCTTTCCTATTAATCCATTAATATTTTGATGTAAGACAGTTAGGTGATTATAAACGAAAAAGCTCCTGTTCAGTTATGTAGGTATTGCCTTGAGTCTGGTTTAACTGATCAGATTGCAATTTATTTGTATTTGTGACGGTATTAATTATTTGAGAATTTTCATTACACTCCTGATAAATATGATTATAGGATTTCTTTAGCACTAAACTTAAATAACTAATATAATCCGATAAGCTTCTATAAATACAATTGATACCAAGTCTATTTAGCATACCAGTTCTAAAATTAAACATGTCATAAGATAAGTTGCGATTTGTATCAAAAATATAGGCATAATGACAGTTTTGTGCGTCCATGTAAAGTAAATTATTGAACATTTCGACGTGAAAATTATATATAGGGGCCCCTTGAACATAGGTAGGACAGCTTATAATTATATTCGTATGTTTAATTCCTATTAAAGATTCTCTGATGAACTTAACTAGATCAATTGGGTCGACTGTATCTCTAATATCATTTTCACCAATCATTATTATACAATAATCTTCCATGTTAAAATTCTTAGCTTTATTTCGTATTGTTGAAATAGCTTCTTTAAGTTTATTATTGCGTGATAGGTAGTGACAAAACTTGAACTGCTCTCCAAAAGTGTCTTCTATGACTTCCAGTGCCTTGTTATAATTGCAAGTACTTATAATGCATAGATTATTTTTTATTTTATTGGTTTTTTGTTCAATTGTTTCTCCCTTGAGCGACTTTTTAGCGTAATCTCGGTTGTTATTATTATTACCGTATGTCTTTAAAATTTCATTGTCGGGTTGTTCGTTTATGTTGGAAGGAGTTATTTGTGTAGATGCTGTAGTTTTTTTCCTATAATCTGGACTACAAGGATTTGTTTTTGTTGTCAACTTTTTATTTTCAAGAAGCTCAACATTTATTTGTTTTAGTTGACTGTTCTCTAAGGACAATGTTTCTATTTCTAAGTGTGCATTTTGCAATTCAAGGACAAGTTTCTCAATTTCTTCCTTTAATTTTATCACTTGTTCGTCGTTATTATCGTTAGAAATATCTGGACAGGTTGTGGTGTCGTCGAACGTTTCATTCATTATTTCGCTGATGTTATTCATATTCGAGTCGGATTTTGTTCGCGTACGACGAAACGTAATATTTTCTAGGAAATTCATGCTTAAAATCTGATAAACTTCAAATATCAAACACAAAAAGACTGCGGGCTTGAGTGAGGATCGAACTCAAGACACTTCAGTATAAGCAAATTTTTATCAATGCTTGTACCAACACGCTGCACGGCTGTTGAAATAACTGTACAGTATACACGGAATAACTTAATGTTTGGAATAGTGTCGTTAATTTTTGAATTGAAAATTTCACATTCCACACATTTTTGCACACATTCTTGAAGTTTACACTTTTGTTTAGGTTCAGATACTTATTGTTTCTACTATTTGTTGTATACTTTAACTTGTTAATACACTGTTTTTGTTTGGTTTTAATGTTCTGAACACTGAATACTGGTGGTTTTATATTAAATATGAGGAAAAAATATTTTTGTTGGTGAAAAAGTTGTTTACGTATTTTTTTTTTTACGACACAGGTTAGTAATGGATTTGCCAACACTATCACTTATTAAACATGTCCATGTAATCACGGTAACATAACTATTTATTGTTTTTATCACTTTATTATATTTTTTAAATCAATTTATTTACGGAGCGAACTAAACTGATGTTTACTGTAGAAGCGCCATCTATGTCTAATAATAATCAAAATATCATCATCACAAATCAATTAAAAAGCTACTAAATCTATATATATATATATATAAATGAATCCCTATTACCCTTGGTCTCGACATCACGCGTGAAAGGCTGGACCAATTTCGCTAATCCTTTTTTTGTCGTGTTTGTTATTATCAGGAGAAGGTTTTTATGAAGGAAATAATTAAAAAAAGCTTCGCCATCATTAAAAATGAAAGAAAACTCTACGTACACACTATTTACTTTTCTAATGTAACCTTTAAAGCGTATGACAATTGTCTGTTAGTTATTTGACATGACAAAGTCTGTCCGGTCAGCTAGTAATCTATAATACTGTATATATTTATCATTTAAATGTCATTTTAATATTTTTCTTTCAAGTCAAAAGTTCAAGGGTTCAGTTAAATACAAGCAAACAAATTTACTTCCTTTGTTATTATCTACTATATAATATATCTTTGTATCTATGTATAAAAATCTCGTGTTACAGTGTTTATTATCGAACTCCTCCGAATCGGATTCACCGACATTTTAAATTCTTTTTTTAACTATATTACTTTGTTGCCATTTTTATCACCATGGGTAATAGGTTTAGCCCTCTCGAGAATGCCTGCTAGTATATTTATATAATGTAACCTACAAATATTTTCCCGATAGAAGTAACTTCTAACTTGTGAATCACAATCGAACAATTCCGTCACCCAGATTGATCTTACATTCATGAACGATTTCTATATAAGCGCTGTATTTTAGTCACAGAATAAAGACGACTACAACGTATTATTATGAATTATAGGATCTTTATTATGAATAATAATACTATTTGTATGCTACTCACTCTTAGTAGTATTACAAGGATGTCTCTTACTCATAACTTATTCATAATTTGTGAGACCATAATAAAACACCTTTGTCTCGTCTTAGTTCATATTTATAAGAAGTGCCGCTTCAATCCTTACCTAATAAAACAAAACTAATGAGTTTGTTTGTCTGTTCTCACAAATTTCAAAAACAACCAGTAAATTTGATAAAACTTTTCTCAATTGATAAACCAATTCTCAACGAAGATTATATTATAGGCTGTTTGTCTGCAAAAGGTAGGTGAAACAGCAGAGCATAGCTAGTCGTATAGATATTAAAAGACAACAATAATGATTGAAACGGCTTTATTGATGTATTGTGTCACAATAAGGCTTGTTATAGATAGAATGTATTACAATTTAATAGGTATGTCAAAATGGATGCCTGTATTAGGCTTCAATAGATTTAATATTTGTATGTACCAAGCATCACGCTGTTTTCCCTAAAGGGCTAGGCAAAACAGTTTTATAGCCTACCAAAATTTTGGCGCTCATTAAACAATTGTTTTCCAATCTTAGTAGCATTTAATGAGTAATTTGTGCTTTAGTCAATGTTGAATAAATGTTGACATAGTTAAAATGGGGGTTAAGTGTATCGATCGAACCTATTTCATTGCCACAACCAAATACGAATAATGATTTTGCTTTATGGAACTTTTATGTTAGCGCCTAATAAATGCGTCAGCGATATGTTGGTACTTGTGAATGTAAACAAGATGAAATAAATAGTAAAGATTTTAGCTTTTTTTTTTGTTTGGGTTACAAACTATAGAGTTGCATGATTTTAATAAAATTACTTCACGGGAATTAACTCGAACTCAAACATTTATTAAGTCTGCTTGCGACCACGGCCAGTGTAACCCGGCCAAAACGTCAAGGCCATAAAAGGTAAATGCATGAGTTCGCATTAATTACCGTGCCGTGATTTTATTAGAAGCATTTTTGTTCTGTATTACTTATAATTATTTTTTAAGTGTCTATACCAATATTTTACGTTCAACTAATGTTCAATCAAAATAATTACAAAGGATCTGGCTTCAATTACACAAATTTGTTACAGTTTCGAAACGAACATATTATTCCCAAATTGAATTTTATTTGCATGACATAAAGCTGTTTTTTTACAAGAAAGACAATGAAAATGGCAACATTGGTTTGGTTTTTTGGGATGAATTTGGGACACCGGAAGTGCATATTTTCTATTACAATATACCGCTTTGAAAAGCGTTGTCAATGTCAAAGCGTTGCTCTCGACTCTACGTACGCATACATTTACTTCCTCATTGCAGCGTTAACCAAGGCGTTTCTTGTTTAAATCTGAGCTATAATTATTAGTCGAGTGATGAATGTACACAACCAGAAATAGACGGATGATATCATACGTGAGTATTAAGTATTAAAATAGAATTTTGATTGACTGCCCTTTGACTTTGGTGATGCTAATTGCGAAGTTGTGATGACAAATCGATCGACCGCACGGGATCGCGTTTCGCAATACTACCGCTATAAACAAACAAGCAAACGTCCCAACGTAACGTAAATAAAAATAAGTTTTATTCCAATCTTAAGGTTCTAGCTTATTCCGTACTAAATTTATTCACAATTTATTTCGTAGTTTAAACTTGTGAATGTAACAAACAGAGTTGAGCCGCGTGTATCAGTTCACTTTGTATGAGGTTGGTAGTGATAACATCCACTTTACCCACGCTACGCATAAAACACGTGAAACTCTAACAAGGTGACACAGACTACGTGGATGTAAAATACGTGCGCCGCGTGCGCCGCAGTGGAACAGCGCCTTCACTATCGCATTTATACATAAAGTATGATGAGGAATGTTGAACAGACTAAGACTATGCAGTAATTATATCACTATGATACTTAATTACCTATCATACCATAGCTGTACATATATTAATATTTATAACTTGAGTTTATATGTACTATTTCAATATTAGTAACAATAAACTCCTATTATTTTATGTGAAGCAATACTTACTTTATAGAGGTTCAATCTAAGTTGAACCACCTTTTAGGTGTTATGGTCACGGGCAGACAGGTGTCGATACGTCGGGAACTAAACTGAAAATAAACCGCGATAGAATCCGCTTAAACAATAGTTTTATTTCAATGTCTAATATTCGCGCAAACCTCAGCAGAAAACAATATTTAAACTAAGTTTTTGTAGGTTTTATTTTAAATACCCGTATTACGTCGAATCTATTAACTAGACTAATTTAAGGTTCTATATTTTATCTACTATATAAAAATAAGTCGGGTTTTCCTTCCTGACGCTATAACTCCAGAACGCATGAACCGATTTCCACGGTTTTGCATTCGTTGGAAAAGTCTCGGGCTCCGTGAGGTTTATAGTAAAGAAAATTTAGGAAAAATGTCAAGAAAAAAGTAGGATAAAAAAAAATATTTATAAAAATCATTTTTCACATACAGCGCCATCTCTGATACATAGCATGTACTACAACGGCGCCAGTACGTGGTGTGTGAATATCCCCCACGAAAATAAGTAGGCATCATTTCATAACGGCAGATTGCCAAAAAAAAAAGAAAAAAAAATCATGTGACATTTACTATGCTCTCTGCTATGTACTCTGCTCAGTTAATTTCATGTCTCACTACATGACACTGGCAGTAGTTGTTGATAAACATACTTTTTTTATTGTTTGCCATCACAAATACAAGGACAAATATTAACATAGGCTATATTTTTTTACAAAACAAATTATGTACCACGGGCGGAATCGCGAGAACAGCTATAATGAATAAATAAACTCAAAAACTACTGTGTGATTTTAAAAAGATCTTTCACTATAAATTAGAAAGCTACATTCACTCTGAGTGACAAAAGCTATATGTTTTACTAAAAAATTAGATACCGCGGGCGGAGTCGCGGGGAACAGCTAGTATTATATAAATAAATATAATATGTAGAACCTGATTTTGAGTGCAAACAAAGTCAATGCCAAAAACTAGTTTTAAATAAACTTTAACATTCGCTCATGTCGCAATAATCGTCAAAATGTCTAGTAATGGCGTGGGAGTCCCCTAAAATCAAATCTTGAGAATCAAACAATGTTTTTTTTGCGTAGTACCTAGTGGTGAAACAAAAATCGTGTGGCAACTTTCAGTTTTTTGCATTTACTTAATGATTCAAGCAATTTTATTACATTGTTACTATGGTAACAGGTATTTTTGACCTTTTAACAAGTAAATAATATCTAATAATAAACCTTCAGCAATTTTGAAGACAAGTATTATTTTTTCGTTTCGTTTCGTTTATACACCCGCGTAAGTCTTTTGCAATATTTTTTATATTTTTCCATTGTTTTTAATATTTATTCTGCTATTGGAGACGGAGACGAATCCAACAAATCGAGGATAATTAAAATTGATACTTGACTTTGTTTTAGATTTTCACTGCACACCATGAAAAAATAAAAAGGATTAAATGCAGTAAAAGTATTTTATAGTAATAAAAGTAATAAAAGGAATATAGTGGTATCCTTCCCAACCTAAAAATCAACACGACTCACATTCAGTATCTTTGTTTTATGATTACTTGATCTCATATTATACAAATTTTTGCTCACGGCTCTACTTGCCTAAGTCTCAGTTATCACTGAACAGAAGTCTATAAGTCTAACACTGAAAGATTTTTAAAATAGGACCAGTAGATACTAAGATAAGCGCGTTCAACTAAACAAATAAACTATTCAGCTTTAAATTAAAAGGCATTGTAATTTCACTACCGGTATTACAGGTACCAATATCATTTGTAAAAATACCCCTCCATGCCTCGGAAAGCAGGTTAAGCCGTTGCCGCGTTGGACCAGACTGTCATACAGTATACTTGATAGACCTACAGTTATCACAATTCTGACAACCAGTCTTACTGTGGGGTACTGTATTAGGTACCCAGGAATAGGTTATGGAGATCAGATAGGCAGTCGGCCCATCTAAAATACGGTATTTTACATAGCTTGGGGAAAAACTAGGAAGGTAATGTTTTTTTTTAAAGATTACTAGCAATGTGGGTCGCACATTACTAGTAATCTTGTTAACCCCTCGTGCTAAGCTAAGACGCTTCTGTTACGAGTGGGTTCAGGTATGTACCCGCAACCACATCATCACAAATCCGACGCCCTAGCCATTAGGCTACCGCTTCAAAAGTTACCAAACCTCATATTATTATCTAGATTAATCTCAATATTCTATTCTATTCTCAATTACCATTATGAACAACCAGTATGAATATTAAGTATGAATATCAATATAAGCTCTACGATTATTTCAAAATATACGCTAATAGAGTAATTATTTAAAATAAAACATGTATTTAAATTCATATTATTATGGATATTGTTTACCCGTCTATATTAGGAAAGAGAGATTTACCATACATCTGGTTAAATAGTGTGTTATTTTCATCTTGAAGGTTGACTGGTATATTATTATGTTGTAAAATATTACCATATTGTAGTAATAATTTTGTCGGTACAATAAAACTAATTTACGCATTTAGTTTCATTTTGACCGCGACTGCGACAACAGAGGTCGTGGGATCGATTCCCACCCAAGACAAATCTTTGTGCGATGATCATGATCATTAAATTTGTTCTGTGTATGGGTGTAAATTTATCTATAATATTATTATGTATGTATTTAGAAATGTATAAGTATGTCAATCAGCTGCTGTCTGGTTTCCATAGTATAGTCCCTAATAATAATCCAGGTTTCCTCATGATGTTTCCTTCACTGTATGTCAATAGTGTCTTCCAATATTTAAAAAGAAGATATAACTTTAAAAAAGTCATATTGGTACATGCCTGGGTTTGAACCTACAACCATACGAATCCGGTCATTAAACCGACCACAACATTTTCCAGAGATTGAGTAGTCTAATAAGCGCTTACAGTTTGAACTTATTCCGTTAAATAATTAAAAAAAATATATTATGTTTGCACAACAGGTAAAAAACCTATTGCGAATATCAACAGTCTCAAAAATATGACATTGAAGGCATGTAGATGTCAATGTCAAAGTATTCACCTTGTGTTTAATATTTGAAGTAAACCAGAACATCCTCTATTTACCTACTCCTGATAGGTGCTGCAGTCTGTACCAGTAAAATAGGTCAGATAGGCAGTCGCTCCATGCTTTATACGGTATTCAGTTCCGGAAAGACTGGAAACTGACCCCAATATAGCTTGGAAAAAAGCTAGCAGATAATAAGTATTCTTGCTAATCTGCGGAATGCAAGGACTGGCGCCCTAGCCAGAAGACTACTGCTGCTTCAAAAGTATGTCATACAAACACATAGATCTCGTTAGAAGACAGAATGTATATCTTAAAATTACGCGCTGCAGTTGTTTTTAAATGTGTTGTCGAGTCAAGTCGAGAGAAAAAAATAGTATTTTCATTTTTATGTTGGCATACCAACAGCTTATTGAAGTATGAATGTACAAACAGTATATTTTTGTACTTTGACTGGCGTTGCTCGGGTCAAATTAAGGTCGAATAGTCTTTCAAACTGAGTACGTCGTAACATAAAAGAATTACGTATTACTTTAACGTGTGTTTTAAAAATGTAAACAATGAAACATGTGTCTTGATACGTTGTATAAATGATAAAAAATATTATAAAATACGGTAGGTATTTCGTTTTGTAACTGTCAATTTATTTAACGATTAATAACGATTTAAAGCACTGGTTCTTGTCTCTACCCGTGACCTTGAAACCATGACATGTCATGTCATGAAATTTCGACATGAAACCGGCGAGTTGAAAAAAAAAGTCGTTTTATTTCAATGTCAAACATTCGCGTAATCCTCAGAAAACTCCGTACCTACAGGTGAATTTAGAAAGCACAAGTATTTATTTGAGAATTACAATCAAGAAAATGTACCTACAAATAAAATGCCCTGCCTTTTATTTTAAACAAAGTCGTACGAATACAATTTGTAAAGCAATGTGGTATCTTATTCAGAACTTAGCAATTGTAATGCAAGCAATCTACAGAAAGCGTTCCAATCGCTGTGGTTTTCAATGAAATGGACGATGTTTTAGCATTTTCCGTCTGTAATACATAGTAATATTGTTTTAATGTCGGTTTCTAAGCTATTTATTGAGACTTTTTCCTGTTTTAAACTGCAAATTACGTTGCAAGTTGGAGCCATTTTATGAAAAGCATAAGGCTAAGTACACTTTGATATAATATCCTTTAAGCGTTCCGTTTTTTCGTTTTGAAATAAAAATCAGTGCGATAAAATATTGTAAATCTGTTAACTATAGACATACACTGAAAAATGCACACTCTCCTAATCGCATACAGTTTTTTTATCGTAGTTTGCGCTTACTTTAAGTGTACCTTGTGAAAGAAGCTTGCACTATCAAAAGGTTACAAAATACAAGGCAAAAAGAAGAATTCCATAGTATGTGTGGCAATATCTGTATGAAAAGTTTCTGAAGTGTTACTCAATAAATCCCCACCTCGGAAAATTTTAGGTGCTTAAAAAAACAGAATTTAAAATCGGTTCTAAGATTGTCTCAGGTTTCTAGAGTCCCTTTGTCAGCCCACGTTTCTTGTCTAGATCCATTGTAGACTCAACATTGAAAAATCAATATCCCGAACTTGGTTTAGTTTCGGATTTCCACATTCTAGTCTCGACCTAGTTTGATTTTGGTCACTATGATTTCCTGTTGCGTTCAACTGTTTTATTGTATACCTACCGCTAGCTGTCCTATTGTGTATCAGAGCTATACTAATATCAATACAAATATCATAAAGCTGAAGAGATTGTTTGGTTGAACGCGTTAATTTCAGGCATTACAGGTCTGATTTGAAAAAAAAAGTGAAACAGCCCATTTATCGAGCAGGGATAGTCAGAAATTAAAAGCAACAAACGGAGATACATTCGGAAAACCAGTAGGCCAGTACAGTCAACAGCAAAAGTAGATCATGACTTGAGTTTGTACCATTTGGATTCAAAACTGATTACGAATATATGGCAACTGTACTAGTAGTAAATGTTTGGTATAATTCACAATCACATACTTTTGAATCACTTCGATGCGACACAGTTCTGATGCGAACTCCGTTCATTAGTAGGTATTGCATTTCTGATTTGGATTATCTACTTTTACTGTTGACTGTACAAGTAAGTGTAATATACCCTTTTAGCCTCTTCGTAATAAAACCTTATATAGCTTAGTTAGCACCCTTTTACTGAATTGCCTGAAACTAATCGTCCGTATCATTTGGTTTTATGCCTTCCATAGGTAGAAGGTCTGTCTCACACACGAGCATTTTATGATTATTGGAAACCTTTTGGAATTGTTATTATTTCGTTCTCAGAACCTTTGATCGAGAAAGTATTGTTATTATAGTCCGAGTATTCAAGATTTTTATAATCTTGTGTTTTACGCAATATTTCTTGCATAACACACAGGAGATTTATGATTGATTTATTTCATGGTATAAGAGATTTTCTCCTAAGCTTGATCCCTAAGATTATTTTTGGGCATCGTGCATCGTTCTTTTAGCCTTTTTTTGATCCCATTACTGGGCAAGGGCGTTCAGTTTTCCAAACCTCTCCGTCTTTGGCTATTTCTAGCCACGCGCCCCCCTGAATATCTGACAAGATCATCACACCACCATCGCCGCGGTCGACCTGGACGGCGTACATCGTACATCATAAAAAATCTCTTATGCATCGTACGATTATTTCACAATCAATATCTGAATCAAAATCTTTGGGTTACTGCTAGTATACAGTATACAGTATCCTTATTGACCAAAAATTCTGTGTTAACAAATGAATAAAATTCAATAGGCCTTTCGTACTAGTGCTATGTCGGAGGTCGATTCGATTCCCACCCAGGACAAATCTTTGTGTGTAGAGCACGATCATTTCTTCTGTATCTGGGTTTTTAAATAAATATGTTTATCTGTTACCTGGTTAGAACAGACTCTGCCTAGTTTGAGATCAGATGGCTGTTTGTGAGTTTCCCAAGATATTATTACAATTATCTGTGTAGCCTATTTATGTTAGGGTCTCGAACAGTTTCAGTCGGCTAGTAAATATTATGAAATAATAATGACTATGAAGAAAAATTTCCGTCTACTAAACCGTCGTAAGCACGTAGCAAAAAGTCCGGTAATAAAGAACAGAAGTCAAGAAAAACTTTCTCTTGAGTCAAGTAATTTATCCATGCTAACGCTCTGTCATGTCTCTAACCTTTTATTCAATTCTGTATTTTATCCAACAAAAATTCAAGAAAAATGTCACAAAAAAATATGAAATTCATATTTTCGTCGATAAATATGGAACGTGATGACCAAAGGCTATCACAATCGCTAGAGACAAAATATTCGGAACGTAAACGTCACAAGTAGTAGGTATGAAGATATTGAATTTAGAACACCGTTTCCCATACAAATTTGAATCGGCGGTAGCCTAATGGCTAGGGCGTGGGACTTGCGATCAAGTGGTTGCGCGTTCGAATCCCACCCATTACACTACCGACGTGAACCCACTCGTAACACAAGCATCTTAGCTTAGCACGAGGGGTTAACGAGATTACTAGTAATGTGCGACCCACATTGCTAGTAATTTAATAAAAAATAAAAAAAATTGTGACGTTTACGATTTTAACTGACTTCTTGTTAACCCCTCGTGCTGAGATAAATGCTTGTGTTACAATTTCACGTCGTAGAGCAATGGGTGGGATTCGAACCGGCAAACCACATGATCGCAAATCTGATCCGTTAGTCATTATACCACATTAGTCTTACAGTTGAGTTATTATATTCGTTAGGATTATCACTAATCGATACCCTGCCTGTGTTTTCGCCAAAGATACGATTTTTTTTCTAGGACAAAATTCTTAAACTAGTTGCCATGTTATATAAATACACTAGTAATACCTACTAAAATAGGTAAACAATATCAACCCGTTTTTTAGTAATAATAATTATATTTACTTACTAAAACCGATACAAATCTAATTTTCGTGTAAAAAAGCAAACAAAAATGTAAACCTGTATAGTGAAAGCTCAAAAAGTTACAAGCTTTTCTTCTCGCCTTGTTGTTTGCGAATTAAATTTTACACGGTTACATTAATAATAATTATAATACATTTATTTAATAATTTATGTACACATTATATTAAAACAATACAAAATACAACAAATAATAACAGTTTCGTTTTTTTTTTGGTTTCGGGTATATTAACAATAAGGTTGTATAATAAACACCCGATTGGAGATTCAATCGTGCTTAACAATTAATACCAATTACTCGAGCTATTGGTTAGGTAACTTATAATGTTATTGATGTACCTACTGCTTACTCTTCCGGGAAAATAAGCGTGAAATTTTCATCATTATGTCGAAATTTGGCGAAGTATTTTCTCGGATATTCGATCGGCGCTTCATATTTTATTTAATAAGGTATCAACATGATTTTCTGTTGACAGCGTTGACTTTGATGTTTTTATGATATACTAGAAGCCTCCTTCGACGTTGTTGTTTATATTTATAAAAATTGTATATACGGTGTGGTTCAAACTTATTGGCGGCTGTGAACATGAGGTGAGTCGCTGCGCAGTAACAACTTCATGCACCACCATTTACAAATAAAATTATCTTTATCTTTACCAGGGGCGGTACTGGGCGAAGTACTCCGTAGTGTGGAACCAACTTCACAGCCGCCATTAAGTCTGAATCGACCTATACCTGTGTTATTCTATGTTTAAGCCAAATTCTCATAAATACTATAATTACGTCTTATTAAGATCAACTGAATTAAGAAACGCCGCGTTTTATACAATTTGTTCCAATGGAACAGTAGTATCAGATATCTCTACACGTTTGCCCACATTGTCAGTTAATACCATGTAAGGAAATCTTACTTAAACCTTGGAATATTTATATTAAATACATTAATTTAACAATTATAATTCCAATCACAATCCACTACGTTAATATGCACAAGATATTTAATATAATTTATAGGTACATACAATAACTTAGAGCTGATTTTTCCATCGTCAGTTAAATTTTATTCAAGGAAAAAATCGACTTACTTACTTACAGATAATGCATGAAACAACTGTAAAAATTTAAAAATGAAACCTCGAATGAAGTTATCTGACGGTGAAAAAACCAGTCGCTATTCAAAATACATTTACATGTACCTCTTTACAATTTTAATAAAACGTTATCATACAATTTGTATTTAGAAGACTAGTATATTAAGGATGTGATATTGGTATCAGATTCAATTACGGATATGTCATCGAATGTTATGGACGGAGCCCCGAATTTTATGTTCGGATATTATCCGCACAAATGTGTTTATACATTGAGTTTTACTGATAAGCGTTAGCTTTTAATAAAGGTAAATTGATCGGATATTGGTTTAAAACGAAGTATTCGACATAATGACTTTTTGATTTCATGATTGTTTAAACCATTGCCCATTCCCAGTTTAATTTTCATGGTTATCGTACAGCCATTACAAATACTTCGGAAAAAGGCATTCGCATTCCAAAAAACAAAATTGACTGTAAAGTCGGTTTACGGACTATAGATAATTTGCAATGAAAAATTGCATATTGTCTTTCTTCTACTCTGACGCATCCGGCCGATGGAGTGGAGGATGCTTCACAAGCCGAACGCTTAAGCAGATCGTGCCTCTCTGTTGCTAGTTCCGCGCTCTCTCTGCTCGATAGGCTCAGACGGAATGTGACACGTTTTCGTGAGTACAGCCAGCGTTCATCGATTTATAAGAAGTTGCCCTAGAAAAAAATGCACAAGGTGTTTTTGCTTTATCCGAATGATATTAATCATGAATCTGAAATATTATATGGTGTTTTTACGGTTAATTAATACAAAACTTTACAGAAGTATTAATATCAGTACATCTGAAAACATGCCATAATTCATAAAGATTCCCAGACAAAGGCATCCTGTTTTTTGGTAATTATTATTTTATCAAAACATTTGTAATATTTTGTTTATTAGAGTAAAGAAAACATACGTGTCAAACGTTATTTTATTATCTAATACAAGGACACTAACATAACGGAGGGGCTCGTGGCTAAGTGTTAGCCGTACGGTTCGACCGATAATAAAGGTTAAGCCGCGCTCGCCGCGGTTGGTCCGTGGATGGCTGACGATTTGTAAACATATCGAGACCCCTACGTGCCTCGAAAAGCACGTAAAGCCGTTGGTCCCGGCTGACATACAGTGATCTTTGATAGTCGTTAAGTCATTACAATTCTGACAACCAGTCTTTAACTAGGGAATACTTTATTACCTAGCAATAGGTTGTGGAGGTCAGGTAGGCAGTCGTTCCATGTAAAATACGGTATTCAGCTAAATCAGGTAAGACTGAAGAAGCCGACCCTAACATAGCTTGGTAAAAGGTTAGGCAGCAGAAGAAGAAACGGACATTAATATTTTTTTTTTGTAAGATACTCTAAGTACTAAACGTGCTTTCCAAGGGTACACTATAACGGTACCCTGCTAAAATTTTGCTTGATTATTTATCTAACAATACCTACCTAAATCCTCGTTTTCTTAGTAATAAATTAACGTGAGTGAAACATTTTGCCACTCACTAGGGATTAATCAGCCAACAAACAGAAATATTTGTTTCTATATTCCTCCAGAGATTGATGAGATTTCAATCAGATTTATCCTTATACATTACAATATTATTCTGTATCTATATTCAATGAAGCTGGAACAAGAGTACTATAATTAATATTCTTTGTTTTTTTTTATAATAGGTAATAAGTTTATAACAAGAATAGGAAATTATGTCATGAATCCATCCCTAATCTGACGACCTCCGTGGTCGAGTGGCGTACACACCGGTTTTCAAGGTGTCATCAGCTCTGAGGTCCTGGGTTCGATCCCCGGACGGGTCAATTTTCTACATTGCCTCGGGTCTGGGTGTTTGTGGTACCTTCGTTGTCTCTGGATTCCATAACACAAGTGCTTTAGCTACTTACTTTGGATCCGGAGCAATGTATGTGATGTTGTCCACATTTATTATTATTATTGTTTATTATTAGGGATGGGCCGAATGTGGTTTGTGCCGAATACGAACTTCGGCCGAACATTCGGTAAAAATGAAAAATTCGGCCGAAGTTCGGCCGAAGTTCGGTTCAATTTCGCCGCGCTTTTTCGTGTTGTGACTTGTTTACGCACTTGCTGCAAATATTGCTAGATGTGCCCCACCCGCACTCCGCGCTTCCCCGCGGGGCCGTTAGCCAACTAGTCATTTGTAAAGACGTCACCAGCTTGTCACGTGCTATTGTCTGGTTAAAGATTTTTTTTAGACCGACTATTAAGGAGACCAATATGATTTAGTATTTTTATTGAGTAGTTGTAGAAAACTCTCTTACCTAGTTATAACACACAATGAAACTGGAAGATCTTAATAATGAGTTTTAGAAATCTTTGCATAGGTAGGTACTTAATAGCCTAAGAGCCAGTGGACGGCTACCTGTATGTATTTGACCAGACCTGGGATATTGTACAATGACAGACCCTCTCAGGTATAAAACCCGATTTATTTGAATGCTAGTAACTATAAAAGAAAATACTATAGGCTAGAATGAGTACAAAGTAATCCATAGAGGAAAAAAGAAAGATAGCTATGGACAGTCTTTGCATACATCTGACCGGATAGTAGCTAATATTTTGTTGTCTGCTGAAGTGTGTACGCAATGAAGTCGTCTGCCGTGATGAATATAAGTTTTTAAGGCCCTAATAAATAAAATATATCAATGGCAGATCTGGTCAATTAATTTCAAAATTTAATTTTTTCAACACTTTCTAAACTGTCTGCCACTATGCTTAACGCGCGATAATGGTCTGCCATTGTTATTTTTAGATAATAATAACAATATATTTTCAAATATCAAAACGGCAGACGTGGTCAAATGCATTTCAAATTCGCCAAAAATCGATACCTGTCTTACTTGAGCGCGCACCGCGTCCACCAGTTAGGGCTTAGTGAACCCCCATCTCATATATGGTAGGTATAGGGGCCTCACTGTACAAAATCCCAGGTCTGGTCAAATACATACAGGTAGCCGTCCACTGGCTCTTAGGCTATTAAGTACCTACCTATGCAAAGATTTCTAAAACTCATTATTAAGATCTTCCAGTTTCATTGTGTGTTCTAACTAGGTAAGAGAGTTTTCTAATGGTTGGTTATTATTGTTTAGAAAAGTAGTTTAATTTTTGTTTTTTGATGAAGTAAGAGAGATTTCTAAGACTTTTTGAGAAGAGCAGTAAAATTTTGTTTTTGATTAAGAAAGAAAGATTTCTAAGGCTGGTTTGGATAATAAAAAGAGCGGTTTAATTTTGTGTTTTGTTTGATTAAGTAACCAAAGTTTTTTGAGACTGGTAGTTTAAAAAAGACCAATTGAGGTTTTTTGTTTATCACATAAATGACTTTTAATAATTCAAATAAATGACTATGAGTATATCAGACTTATTTTATTTCACTGTTACTACAGATATGTTTTTTCATTAATTTCTATTATGATAGTGCAAGTATATTTAGTGCAGAATGTTCGGCATTTTAACCGAAATTCGGCCGAATGACGAAGTTCGGTTCAAGCTGCCGAAGTTCGGTTAAACCGAATGTAAAACGAATTTCGGCCCATCCCTATTTATTATCCAAAGAGCTTGAATTAATTGATTAAACTTGCATAATAATAATTTGATATATAATTATGTAAGAAAAATCCTATCTAAGAAGTGATAATTTTTCGCAGCTTCTCCTGTATAGGTTAGTTCCGCATGGCTTCTTCGATAAATCTAAAACATTTTTTCAAATCAGACCATTAGTTCCTGAGATTAACGCGTTCAACCTGACGAAAAAACAAACTCTTCACCTTTATAATACATATTTAATTGATAAAAGAATAAAGTACTTTATTAAATGTAAGTTACTATTATTTCCTGTCGATAGTCTCCAAAAAAAAATATCCGCAATAATATCTAGGGGATAATTCCAATAATATCCTCATTCTCGGATAGGATTATCGGATATAAGTTATTTTAAGGTACATTTATCCTCACTGGTCACCCGAATATAATCCGGTATGAATAGCTATTGTGATTTTATACCTACTAGAGCGAACGTATTAGACATACGAGCCAAGTCTGAAGCACGTTTTGACATTTTCTGAAAAGCTATTATGTACCAAAGATTTTAAGGTAATATTATACTTGAAATCTTATCAGAAGGGTACTTCTATAAATATACCTTCACTGGTAAGTAAAGCTATATTTGGATTGTTTTCTGAGACAACGCTTTCAACATCGAGACTTAACAACTACTATAGTATTGAGTATACGAATAATAATTATGTTCTATGATTTTTGTTTTTCTAATAGATTTTTTTTTACAATGTTCAACTGAAAATTTTATGTTGTTATGCGAGTCATTTTTGCGTATACGCGAGCGGACGATCGGCACTCCGATTTGTCCTCTCCAGACCCTTAACCAATCAGAGAGTCAATTGTCATAAATTTGTCGATCGCGTAAACGTAACACAAAACGTAACGGACTCAGCATTCTGGGGCGACAGTCTCGACATGAATTGCTATGACTTATCAACCGAAAATTGTCGTTAAGTCATAACAATCAAACTTCATCGATATTTGGTAGTCTCGACTGACAAATATAACGATTGTCATCGCAACCGTATCTATTTATCGTTATATTCGGACGCTATTTTATCGTGTAATTTTGACAGCCCGATACGTCTCTACGATAATTCGTTATCGGTATTTATTTGTGAATTTATGTAATTAAATTGAAAATTATAGCGGAACAGTATTTAGCTTGGGACTTAGTGACGTTGGAACACAGGCAGAATATGGTAATGCATAGGAGAGTGTCCCGCATCCGACGCCAAAGTGAAAAACCGTTGGACTTGGAAGACAGTAAATTTCTATCCTACTATAGGATATCGAAAGATATGTTGCAGTGCTCGTAGATGAACTGCAGCCATCTCTTCACGGACAACGGGCGTATGGACTGTCTGTCGAATCCCAAGTGGGTGTTATTTTGAAACTATCCATGAATAGAAAGTAATGCAAAACTCATTTTTTAATTCTATTCAGTTACTCACGGCGCTTCGATTTTACGCCAGTGGCTGTTACCAACAATCTGATGGACTGCAGTGGGGATGCATTATGAGTCAGAAATCGGTAAGCGGAGTAATATATGCTGTAGGTAACCACTGCAATTAATGAACGGCTGTTGCGGAAATATGTAAAATTCCCAATGTCACCACAAGAAAGACAAAAAGCCAATATTAAGCCACTAACTGACGCTGTATATAAACTATTCTTATATATTAAACTATCTTGTAATACCATACCATGTTTCTAGCAAATAAAATTTCTTTATTATTTTTCTTATTCTTTATTATTACTTTATTAACAAAGTATGTACCTATATCAAAATAAAAGTCAACTGTAACCACTGCTCGGGTGTCTTACAAGACCCGCTAGGAACGTTGTTTAGCTCCGTCGTCGCCACCTTCCATCCAGCTTCATAGTTATCCCGGCCTTGCAAACCAGTAAATCGCCTTGTGAAGAGGAATGGGCGGGCCTTCAGCAATCCCAATAAAAGTTCCAATTGCTTGTTAGAAGCTTTAGCGGTTCGCTTACGCCATAAATATCATAAACATCGATACACTAACGAAAATACAAACACTAATTGAAAAAAGGGACCGTTAATTTACTAGCCGCTGCTTGGTCCGGGACGCGGGTTAAAATTGTTCGGCCATATCCACATTTTATTCTACAATTCAAATGATTTAAGATTATTTTAAACCATAATAATATGTAAACAAACCAAAATATTTTGAATTTGTCAGTGTCATTTAGTCAAAGAGTTGCAACCACGCATAAGTATAATATATACCCTTCTTAATTTATAATTATTTAGTAAATAAATCATTTACTAATTATTCTGACCGTAATGTGCAGTTATTTCAAGGTTTTCATCAAGGAAAGCGTTTTTAAAACAAAGTTAATCTAATATTTCTTTAATTTTCAATAAAATTATTTGTTTTAATAAATTTTAGTGCATAATTTTTACCATATATCCAAGGAATATTTTTTAGCTGGTAATAATCTTCTATAAAAATACGAGACTATGAATACAGTTTTCGTAGACGTATCGACATAGCAAAGACACGATTTTGCACGCTATCTCGGCTGTAGAGACTTGCGTTCATAGCGAATATCGATGCTGCAAACATAATTTTTTGATATGACATAACGATCGGTACGTAGCGATGACATATCGACTCATGTAGAGACTGCCGCCCCTGGTCTCAAAGGATTCAGAATTAATTTACGCAATAAATTATGAAAAAGAAATCAATGTGTTTTAGTTGTCATACTTATACAATATAGGTCGTGTCTACGTGCAAATCACATGGTTTGAACGATATAAAATCCTCCGTTGGTCCGTGGATGGGTGACCATTTTGAAACCCCTCCGGACCTTGAACGAAAAGCACGTTACGCCATTGGTCCCGAGTTCAAAACTGTTATACTTCGATCTTTGGCCGTCTTTAAGTCATTACTATTCTGACACCCAGTCTTACTTTTGTTGGTTGTGAAGGTCAGATAAGCGCGTCATGTAAAATTTGGTATTTAGCTGAATCCGGTAGAACAGGAAGCCGACCCCAACATAGTTTGGAAAAAAGGCTAGGCAGATGATGACTTAAGTATACATTATTCAGAATCGTGCGACTGTTGTTAGGTAATAAGATATTACTATCCAAGATATACCTGCTTTAAAAATAGCTAGCATGAATATATCCATTTCAAATATCATGAATTATCCATAACGAGTTTCCCAGATCTGAGGCTATGTCAGGTTTGTATGCATAGGTAGTCACATTTATTAGCCTCCGCGGAAAAATTGTAAGAACCCAATATAGTAATATATTTTCTTTTATCTCACATGCCGAATGGTTTTAATATTGGGATTATTTCTTTTGTGAGATTTGATATAACTTTTTCGTTAGAGCTTTCCAATATGAAACAATGTCACTATATTGGATTTGGGGGAATCGAATCATAGCCTCATCTTATATAGATTTCAGAACTAAATCTGTATGGTGCTAGTATACTTGGATATTTTAGTAATGAAACGATTTATGGAGTCAAAATTATTAGACTTTTTTCTTATTTCGGATGTGGCTTTTCAGCCTTTTAAGATGTTGAATCTAAAATTTATTAACAACAATGTTAACAAAAGAGTATTTGTTTTTTAGTTAGCTTTACCGGACCCGTTTAATTTTCATTTCATTGTACACATTGTAGCATCTTTTTCTTCTATTCATGCCAATAGCTATTATGAAAAGATCTACCATTTCTGGGGGCTAATATATCAAAGGAATTTCAATTTCATGATATCAGTCAGCGGTTTCTTATTTAGAAATCCAAGATTAGTTCTATATTATAATATGCCAATTTATCCGATAGCAACCTAACGGATTTTGATTAAATAACACGCAGATAATTCATTAAATGATTATTGGAATATTTAATTAAAGATATTGAATGATTCACTGCCTAAATATAGTAGAGTTGTAGGCATTTCTGTTTAAATTCAGCCAATTTCATTGACCTTTGATGCTAACTGTCATTCATATAACAAGTTATCGGACCGTCATAATTGGACGTCAATTACGCTCGATCTGAGACCAAACCCGTGTCATCATGGCTTGACAGTGATGATTATATCATATACAACACTGTATATGTTAAAGTTATTTAATCTAGGTTCCAAAGAAAAATGCTCGAATGAAATGTACGACATCTTCTCTTGGTAACTAAATAAAATGGCCGTAACTCTAACGACATTGCGGATATGAGAGATGCGATTAATGCCGCGGTCGTGACGCGGATATTATATTCGACGCCGCATACGGAGGGTTAATTAGTGTCGCATAAATGTGTAGATTTTTGTTTCATTGTTCTTTCGGCGTAACCGCGTTGATTAATCCGCGTGTTACGTGGAGATGACTTTTTGGATGCTCGTTCAAATGTGACCGGCGTTGATATTGTGTGTTTGTTAGATTTTAGAACATCGTAGAAGCTAATGTTCTAAATAACTTGTAGAAGAAAGAAATAACACCATTTAGATAACTTCGTTCTCAAAATAAATTCGTTATTAACGTAAATTTAATTTAATACCTTTGTAAAAACTTGGAGTGCAATTAAACATTAAGTATTGTGTCTAATAATACTAATTATATAAGACTAATTTGTGAATATTAATCAGACTATCGTTTTATCCGCCCGCAACAGATGTGTTATAAAATTTTATCTAACAGGTTTAGACCAATGCGATGCAGTAAAGAAGCTTCTCTGAGATGCTTTTTACAGTTTTGTAAAAAGCGGCTGTACGACTATAGAATTAAACAACACACATGTACCTAATAATCTTATTCAGACTTAATTAAAACAATAAGAGATACTTTGTCGACCAAATGTAATAATGACGGCAATTTCATCGCTTTATATCTACTCAAATATCCGCGGATATTTTGTAACAGGTGTTTCGGATATTCAAGCCACCTTGAGTTTGCAGGGTTAATTAGTTATTAAGTTGGCACGCTTGACGTATAAATATTATTATGTTGGTAACATGAGAAGGGTTGTTAATTATATATTGTTTTGGTTTCTATTTACTCATTTTGTTTAATGTCCATTTTCACCTTTATTTGTTTTGATGTTTCTCAAAATTGTTTTTGTATTGGTTGTTATTTTAGGTTAATTATACGTTGAAGCATTTTTAATTTTGTGATTTATTTAAAAGCTTGTTTGACTATTCGCGAATAATTTTTAATTAAATTGAACCTTGTTGAAGAATTACATGAATATGCTGTTGTATAGCAACTTCCATGCTATACAACAGTTCTAAGAGACTTGAGTTATTTGAATTTATGCTACACTACTACGCATTTTATACCAACGGTATTATAATTATGTCAATCTGTCAAAGACTTATATTAAATCCGAGTTATACAACAAATACATTTCCATTACATTCAAATATACACGTGCCCAAAAAAAATACTCACATGTACGAATACACTAATTTACCAATTCAGCAATAAAATGAAGGTACGAATTTTCTTACTTACGTCATAGAAACAATTCTTATGCGCATACATTACGCTTTGAAAAGCAAAAGTTTTGCTGTCTTTAGGCTGGCTACATAGTTGCGTTCCGCGGTTGACCGCCATTAATACGGCTAGTAATCCTGTTTCGTATCGATGTTTAAAGCAAAAAGACAATTAACTTTATTTAAGTTAGGAATTAATCAGGTTATCAGATAAAATTAAAACTTAATTTTCACATTGCGATGCAAAACAATTATTATTAACCGCACTGTCAGATCTTAGGCTTTTAATCATGCGATGAAGTGTACGACCGACGAAAATATATGCATGTCTGAAATGAATCCTACTGAATGTCCAGTGGAGGATCGCGCGTTCATGCAACTCTATCATAGACTTTTTCATAGCACTAAGAAAATGCCTTGCATAATCACACAAGCGATTGCAATAGAAGAGCGCCTAGCTGTTGAACATGTCAAAACAAAACCGAACAAGCAAACGTATGCAGTCGCAATGTTAAGATTAATTTTAACAAAGTAAATGCATACATTCGACTAAAATCGGTATTAAATAAAACGCGTCGAACGTTATTCGACGCGCGCTATTAACAAGCAAAGCGTACGTATTGCTATTGGACGCAAGTGTGTAACCAGACTTATACGACGTTATACAGTCGGGTCGCGATTGTCTCCTAAAATATTCGAGGTAACTGTTACTTCGAGCTATTTTTAGTTGCTTTGTGTCCACAAAATAGTATGGAATGCATATTTTTTGTGTTCGTGCGTGATTTTGCAAAATAGAATATTTATTTTAGATACACATTTTGTTTTCATTGACGGATAATATTTGACGTTTCGTGTTAAATAAGAAATTGTTAGTATTTAATGGAATTTCCTGTCACAAATAATTTAATTTTAAATTTACATTGTTTTACTTCAACAGCTTTTATTCAAAATTTTGTGAAATATTTTTTTAATGCATGTTTTTTGGCAAATCGTAGGATTAATGTTACTAAAGTAAATCTACATCACGTTAAATAAGCCCAAAAATGTTGCCTGTGAATAAAGTCATGGGAATATAAAATAATGAAAATAAACGAAGCAACAGCATTAGGTTTATGAGGATTGTAGCCAATTTTATTCACTGGATTTTGTATCCTTTGGGAACTAACTCGCAATACAATGTTTATATTATAAAAAACATGCTACTTTATCAAGTAAATTAGAACTAAACTACCTATATAATCGTATTTGGACTGGTTGAATAGAAATTCTGTAAAATTAAATAAAATAAACACAGAATTTAATTTTCGATCGTGTCATTAACTAGGTAGTCTAGACTCTGACTTTATTCCCAATTTATTATACCTAGGTAGTAATAATTTGTTTTGAAAATAGAATTCTAGCAGAAGATTAACTATTATAAGCATGAAAACTATTTTTATACTTATTTATTGGTAGTAGTAGTATTTCGAGTTAATATGCTCATTTTAATATCTATTTACAAACAAGACAACCCACTAGGTTCTTGACCTTTGATTGACATTATCATTGACTAATTAATAGCATAATTATGCAAATATATGGCAATTAATCATTTATAATGATTAAATATCAAGTGTACCGAGCACTACCGATATCAACGCATATCCGGGGAAGGTGTCGAACATCAGAAAACTTAAAGACCAGAAAAAGAGGAATGTAGGGCATGGGTACAAAAAATCATTTTATTAGAAGATAGTAAAAACCCCAAACATTTAAATTAAATTGAAAAAGAAAACGCGTTAATTCATGTTTATACAGAATTGGCCTGCAATTGTCATGACCCAATGACCTATATGTACTAATAGAACAAAGAGGTTTGTAGTGAATAAAATCAAAAGCATTGGTTTCAAAAATTCTTTCACCATTGTTTTGCTATAAGATTATTTTCCACAAAGAACATAGGCTAGAAGAGACCGCAGGTAAAACAGGGGACAACAGTTAGTCTTGAATAAAAAAGAACGAGTATCACAACTCTAAAAACTTGTGCAAATAATGCGAATAATCACGCTAAGTTTTTAATTTTAAAACGCTTTATCGTCGTCGTTTTGGGAACACTTCGTTTTTTATACCACCTTAATTTGTACCAATACATTTATTTCTTCTACAGTTCTAAGCACCTGAAAAGTTCCTAGAAACTACCATAAATCTATGTCCAGATATACCCAATAATATTTACACAGTATTTCAATTCAAAATCAAGAGAAACTTATCACCAATAAATGGTTAGAAAAAAAAAACAATTTATAGACTTAATTATCTAAATATATTATCCCACTTAAATTATTTCGACAATTCGGATAAGGCCCGAGTCACACCGAAACGGCAGCGGCCGGCAGCTGTTGTTTTGATGTTTTTCTTTATGTTCTTAATCCAAACGTCAAAGTCGTGTAGCGTAAAACTCATTTTAATAAGAATATACATATTGTATATACGAATTTATATATACCATTCTAAAGTCATTTTATAGAAACATAATGATCATAAGGTTATGAAATAATAAGCGTCAAGGGCGAGTTGGACTTGCACCCGAAGAATAGTACAAGATTAAAGGGATCAATATCATTATTTTTTACAGTATAAAAAAAAATTATAATCCAAAAATAATGCTACACATTCGAATAAAAATTATTGACTTTCATTCAATATGGCAAAATTCCTCGGTTTTCATGGTTTTCAGGCTCTAGAAACAAGACCAAAGAGACAAAATGAGTTTTGGATTATACTTTTGTTTTTTCTTTTATTATTTTTTGATAAAAAAACACAACAAGGAAAAAATACGTTTACATTTTAACATGACCTCCCTAATGTGAGTTAGAAGTCGAAACAGTGTTACCCTCCTTAAATAATTTTCCATAGGGAACGTCTTAGAATTTTTCCACCGTCCTAATTATAGCTGTCCGTCAAAACAAGAATATAAAACTAAATTTGTTTTCCTTCCACACCCGAAGAATAACAGTTTTTGAGTATCTAGCGTTATCGGTATTGGGAATCGACAAAAACACTGAACACTGGGCTTAAAATAATCTTTCGTGGGATGAAAAAATATTCACATAACAGCCAGTCATATCCACATTCTGAAAATGAACATTTACTAAAATGTCGAAGGTTTACACAATATTCTATAACCATCGTCATTTTACTACACAAGTCTATGCTTGATTTGACTCATACTAGTTTAAGCACGTAGAAAGGTAATTATGTTTTATTGAAATATAATATTTCTCGTAATGTATATTTTTAATACCGAGTATAATTACGTAACTAAGTAATATTGTTCTTATAATGGTCACATAATAAGGAATGTGTTAGTTTAAAAAAAATTGAAAGTTAATATTTATTTTTATCTTAGGACAGTTACGTAATAGATAACACAAGATTATTATTTTCACATGTTAAAGGTGTTATTCAAAAAAATATTTTATTTTGTACCATATCGATTATTCAGCACCAAAATTGATGAGTTTTGCCAATTTTTGTTGTCGAATAATTGAGTCGATAAATAAATATTAATTTTTAAGCTGAAATTTTGTGAATCGACTCTATACCAGATGTACTCTTTACCTCTTAAAAATTCATATACTTATAGAGAGTTTGGTATCAAACTCTCTTTATATTTGGAATCCGTTGACATTTGACAGAGGTCGGTTTTTAATGTCATTGGAATTATAGAAATATAATATAATTATGATGTAAAACAATAAGAAATATGTAGATATTGAGAAATGAACATTAAATTTAATGTCGTTTCTTTATTTTTACTGATTTAAATTTTCAGTTATGTTTTAAAAGTGATTTAGTTTGATTTGTACATTTTTTAAATAATAAACATATCTTTATTTTTACAGAGCAACATGTGATGTTTATTTCTACCTCATTTAACTTATAAAACGACATTTTGGTTTTAAAATACTCAATAATTATTGACTTATGGAAAGTCTTCCTTTTGAATTTATAGTCTTTCGGTAACGTCAAGCGTTTTATCAGACTCCTTTAACACTTTAAATATATGTCCACTCAGAAAAGGGAAAGAACAAGCTCCATCCCAAAATGCTTTTTCACACACAAGATTTATACAATTCGGTTTGACGTACAAAAGGACCAAATTTGTAAACGGAAGGACCAAGCCCTCCTTTGTTATGATACGACTGAGTAATTTTGTTTGTAAGCCCGTATTACGTTGACAGTGGCTGTATGATAGATACTTGTTTCAACATTCTTTGTGTTTTATGTGGTATTTCATAAAATAAGCCTCGAAGTTTTCTTTGATAATTTATATCTTGAATGCTTACTTTTTTAGCTTTATATTTGTCTCTAGTGAAATAAAATAACATTTTCTGAGTAAAGCCGATCAGAGAAAATTCAGTCCTTTAATTTAAATTTTAACACAAAGGACGGATTCCAACAAGCACAAAATAGGCCTCCATGGTCCTGAAAAAAGTTATTCATCTTTCTATAAAAAAAAATCCAGCCTATAAGATTTGGAACTGTCGAGCGATTGAAATGGTTGATTATATATTTTCAATCTTCTACTTTTCATATAAAATCATTTTTTTTACCCACAATATTTTTTAAAGCTTTTAATATTTGTGCGTTCATATAGTAAACAGACAAAAGTCGATTGTCACGAGTAAAAAATTTACTTGTGAAATTAAATGTCTAGTTATTTCATTTGAAAACATCATTTTAACATCTGTCTATAGTCATTGTATGCAAATCAAATTCAAATTATTTGAGGATTTAACAAAAAAGTTCCAGAAATATAATATTAAATTAATTAAAAAATATAATATATTTATTCCAATCGTGCATGCTTCACTTAAATGAAAAACGTGATTGACATTTAAGATTAATATATTTGCGACAAATGATATTTGACATTTAAAATGTAGATAGATAGAGATAAATTTAGATACACATTGGCGTATTAACCGCAAAAATGTAATCAAAATTACTTTATCGAAAAATATATCAATTGGTTGAAAACGGGGCTAACCTTCGAGGCGTATCACGAGTCCTTCAAGTCTAATTGACAAGGAACGGACGATTATGGAACACAATATTGACTAAATGTCGAATTGTTAGCATTTGTTGCTATTATTTGGTAATTTAACATTTGTTTTCACAGCTTGATAAAAACAGACTTGTAATTTTAAAAAAAAAGCCCAACGGATTTGTTCACAACAAAATATGTAATAAGTAAGTAAATTTGAAAAGAAACAACGAACTTCCACTAAGATTTACATTTAAGGGCTACAATTCCACACGTGTTTTTTTTAGGGTTTTCTACTATGGTACCTATTGGCGTTCAATGGACAATTGCAATCTGAAAATAAGTAAAACATCGCTGTTTACAAGCATTGATAATCAAACTACAGCCATGTCTTGGAGATAAAATGGCGACATTTCGAATCCATTCGTCGGGTACTTTAATATTTCGAAACGCACATTTATACCGATTGCCAGGTTTTTTCGTAAACTTTTCAAAACACATCTCATCATGGAACAGGAAAAAGGACTATTTGTGTTTAGCGCAGTGGTACCTACCATAAATAATCATTTTCCATTTATTTTAATCCTTCAATCACCTACTTGACTAGTTTTCAATTCGCCAATGGTTATTATGAATTTTGTACAAATGAATTAATTCGAGATTAGCGTTCGAAAATTACCTTTGATTGTGGGTAGGTACTATATTTCAATTCACACCGTAATTCTATTAATTGAGCAATCAGAGCATCAGATTTATAATTAGACCTAACGTACGCAATTTCGGTTGAAATGGTTACTATATTTTTAACATATAACACACCTATATTAATTTTATAACTATACCTAGTATTTTACCGTATAATTATATAATATAATTAGATTAGATGATATAATTAGAGGTAAAAGGCAAAAAGCAAGACGGCGTGCAAAAAGATTAAAATATATATCTATAATTAATTATTTTAATCTATCCGTATACATTATAACTTACAAATAAATAAAATTGGAGTATCTGTTTGTTGTATTAAAATATATTTTTTTACTAAATGTACCCTATATGTTTGCTTACACCATAAGGTACTACATAAGGTAAGGTATATACCAATTTTTTTTTAATCTGTCTGTCTGTTTGTTGCGGCTAATCTCTAAAACGGTTAGACCGATTTTGACTGACAGATAGTTGAAGTAGTAAAAAGCTACTTAGGCTACTTTCATTTTAGAAATTTAATTTATTTTAATTAATTTATGAAAACAAAAGTTATGAGAAGTAGGAGAACTTACGCGTTCCTAGCCGCGGGGAACAGCTAGATGTAGAATAAAACACAATATATAAACTATAATTGGAAAATGTAGTGGGTAGTATACCTGCTAAGGACTCTTATGTAAACTTTTAATATACTACTGTTTGTTTTCCCAAATGCAATAAATAAATAAATAATAAATTTATTTATTAAAGATAAAAAAAACTAATTTATTTTATTAATAATAGTAAACTAGTAAAATAATGGATTTATGATTAATAAATGAAAGACGCAACCGGCAAACTCGTGGATTCTACACCTCATTACACAATTTAGTTAAACATTCTATAAAGATGTGTTGTCTTTTTATTAGCTATTTTGATGCGAGTCATTTAAATACAAAAAAAAAACAGTACAAGCTTTATACTTCTGACAGTTTATTAAAAAACTTCTTACAAAAATTAGTTTTTGTTTTGTAGTAATAATAGTTCAGTTAGTAACAATCTTTTGTAACCAACTTCATACAAGTTGTATACATGTTAGTAATACTTCAGACGACCCTTTTACGTTCGCTTATTTGAACAATAGGGCTTCAATCTATACCTCACCGAGTGGTTATGGAGAGCCCTTGAATTATATTCACCGATAGATTCAGTGTGCTTTGTGTAACTATATTTGATCTAATATCGACATTTGAACGTGTCAATCAGATACAGGCCTGGGTTTGTATTTTGTGCTTAGTTTGAGTGTATGTGCGTCAATACCATTAACTGAAACAGAGAAGAAAATAAATAAACAAACTCAAAAAAAAAAACATATATGTTAAAGAAAAAAGTGAAAATTTCATGTAGGCTTTATAGTATCTCTGGTCCAGCAACTATCAAAATAAAATAAATCTGTAGCCTTAATCGTATTAAAAAAATATAAATTATGTAAAGACCTAATCATCTAATAATAATCATATTAAATAATTACATTGTTAACAAACAATAATATTAGGATTAAAGCATAAAATAATAAAACAGATAAGTTCACTTCAACCTCAAATAGCAAAAAAAATATTTTAATAAAATTAACTCAATAAAAATGATATTAAGTTTCGAATTAAATTGCTCATTATTGTATTAAGCCAGCCATGGGAACCAGGGCACGCTTATTTTCACGAAAAAATAGGTTGTTTATTATTTACACATGTTTCACGCAATATGGCGCGCTGTTTCAGAAGAAATATTGTTTATTTTTGTTCGATTTCAGTAAGATTACGTACTTGATGATATATTAATCATTTCGTTATCATTATTTCGCTTCTAACCTATTTTAATGGAATCACAATTAAGTCAGAAATAAATGTAATACAATGATGTGTGCATTGAATACTTTTTTTTGTCTTTTATTAAAATCCTTGTTAATGTCTCGATGTTACTGATTTGTTTATGGTTTTCTAGAGCGTCACACCTTGACATTTTCTAGTTAAGTAAGATTTATTCAGTAAAACTAAAGGTAACTAAAATAGTCATAATAAAAACGAAATAAATTACTTGTTAAAGAAATAGGGCGATACAATTTTAATTCCTGCCAAAGAAAATTTCTACAGAGCGAAGTTTGCTTCCAAAAATGTTTTTTCCTTTTAACTTTCCTTGAAGCAGACAATGAATTTTATTGGAAGACAAAGACAAACAGGATCCATCCATCAATCCCTTTTCTGTGAAAATTGTAGCGAACAGGAAGAAAGATCGAGCCATTGTTTCACATGAATTTTTAAAACTAAACGAAGTAGCAAAGTCTGCCTGTTTCTTTATACATATTTTTACGTTACATAGATAATTTTAAGAGGATAATATCTACTTACATTGCCAGCATCTTTATGTCATCCTGATAACAAAAAAACTTGTATGAATTTAATTCTTAATTACGCAAAATTGTTTCAAAACCGCCTATATATTGCTAAATATTAGCCGTTTGCAATTATTTTTAATGTGTATAAGATGGTACCATACTCATTTTATGATAAAACCTCAATTCTTTGAGCGCAATTTATATATTGAGACAAAAAACAAAGTTTCAACATTAAGACATTATGGTATTTCAATATACAATAATAACATTTTGTTCGTTTTCCGGTAACAAACATACTAATTTTCGAATTTAGAACATAAGAAAAATAAAACAGACTCTTTGGCATCATCTTTTGTTTTCACTATGACTATGCAAATACCGACATTGTCTATTATACGTTTCGAAATTCGAATAAAATATTCGTCTTTGTTGATAGTAGGAAGGATCGGAAAAAGGTTTTTTAAATGATCGACGAACGGCTTACACAGTACGGGAGAGGCTTAAAGAGGGTTCCATTTTATATGGAGGCCAATGTCCAGTGTCAAAGATGTGTAAAGATACGATGAAACTCACTGTCATTCGTATTTCTGGATGAAATAAAGATTTTTGAAATAAAATGGACTTAATTTTTGTCGTAATAAAATTATAATTGTATGTTGTGTTATATAACATAACCTATAGTTTATTTTTTCTATATGTATCTTCTATAGAAATATGATACAAATATCTTTACAATGATTATTAATTTGACCTTCTTTTTAACCTCTTCATAAGAGAGATTCTCAAACAGTAAATAATAACAAAACCATATGTTTTTGTTTTTCATTCATATAATAAACAACCACGCCCACCACAGATACCTACTTAATAAATATAAAAATAAGAAAACAAACGAAAAGCGATAAACACTTCACACGAATAAAACCTCTAAATCTTAAGTCCTCACTTCCATTATATCACAAAAGAGGTCCACAATAGGCTTAGTGGGGCTTAAATCTTCATGTCTGTTCAATGCCCAAAATCTATGGTTAAACACCTGTGTAGGTGACACAGATTAAAAAAAACTATGAATACAAGAGATTTTCTTATCGTATTTAACTTTCCTAACATAAATAAGAAATGCAAAAGTAATTCTGTCCGTCTGTGTGTTACGAAATCACGTCTAAACTATTGACCCGATTTAGACGAAATTTGGTATAGAGAGATAAGAGATATTCGAGAGCCTGAAAAGGACGTTAGCTACTTTTTGCCGCGATAAACGACACCCACGTGGGCGAAGTAAAGGCAGAAACTAGTATATAATATAAATATGACTACTAGCATCTTGCTATTAAATTGAAACATATTGTATTTCGTTATATTGTCGTTCATACAGTTTTGTGGGGCATTGTTTATGTTTTTGATAATTGTAAATGTGATTGATAAAGACCATACCATACTAATATGACATAATGTAGGTATATTATTATAATAACTTCCGTGAGACGAATTCATAATTATTTAAGGATTCAACGGTTTACTCACGAACGAATTCGACTCGCGACACCGCCGCCGCCGCGTCTGCTCATGATTAAGGAAGTTCCTATTGAGTCTGAAACTAGTTGGGCGATCCCGAGAATGCGCGTGAGTAAACCGTTGAATCATTAAATAATTATAATGTAGGTATGTCACAAATATCTTAGATAGTGTATAAAATAAATATGACAGTAAAATTAATTACTCTAATTTTTAATATATATCAATGACAAACAAGCTAAAAATGTATGAGGTTTCCATTAAAAGCTCTCATCGTAAAAACTCGCTAAAACCTCATACGGACATTCATTCATTATTACCGTAGTACTTCACTTTGTATGAACGAAACAACCTACGGGAAAATATAAAGAAGATCAAGGCAAGTGAAAAGCTTACGAAGAAAGAGGGTCCTGTAAAAAGCCGGGATTAATACTGACGGGAAAAGTAGCGAGCGATTGTGACTACAACATCTTTTGACTCTTAAATTTTAAGTTGCGTTCACACGAGCACCGAACTACTTTTTAACAAAGTACCTGACAAGTTGGCTTCATAAATGGAGCCACTTTAGATTTATGTTCCTGTTATGAATATTTAAGCGATTCAATGTTTTATTCACGCGCGTTTTCGGGATCGCCCAATTAATTGACACGGAGGCGCGGCGGTTTGATTCACAATACCGTCGTTATTACGAATATACAATATACCTGCGAAGTGTTGAATTAGTAATAAATTAAATATCGAACATCCTTATGTAAATTTAATTAATATTTAATTAATTGTTCTGTCCGTTTTGATTGTGATTGTTCATAATTCAAGCAGAAAGTAGCTTGAAGCATAGAGCAGTGTTTAATTGAATTTCTAGCGTATGAATGTATCACCTAGATGATCTTATTGCTGAATATCAGTCAGTACATGAATAGTAGACTAATTTGTAATCAGAAGAAGAAAAAAAGGGAAGTTATTGAATTGCTAAATATCCGTTTTAGTTTCCAGTGTTAATGCGCCTTATGTAACATAAACCCTATTACACATGACACAATAACCCGTCAACTGCTAAGGCAGTTAACAAAGTCCGGTTTTTCCCTAAGTCCAGTCTTCCTTACAGCCCGTACCTCTTAAGGTCAGCCTTCTTGATTTTATTTAAGACTAACAATATTAAGTTTGCCTTGTTAAGCTGAAACTACGAGCTTAGCCTTACTATTAAGATTTACTAGTTTAATTGTTTTATTCGTGAGAATTATTAGTCATTTTCGTGGGAACTTATGAATACATAGAATAAGACTATGAACCGGGAAGGGTTTTGTATTAAAGGAATTTCTCACTTTAACTAAGTGAGAAATTCCTTTAATACAAAACCTACTATATAAATAAAAAAACAAAGTTCTATATTTTTAACATTACTTTCTAAACTATTTGCGCACCTTAGAGTAAAATCTATTTTTTAAGACTATCTAAATTCATGTCTTGCGATTTCTGTTTCAAATAACTATTTATTTTTATAGATTTGAGATTTTTTTTCTGATTTGCAATCAGATCCCCAAATTAAGAAATAAAAAAAGAGTTGAAGATTCCTAGTATGAAAATTATAACCAGCCAATCATAACTATCATTATTATAAATAAAAAATCGTAACCAATGCTTAGAAAAGATTCTATAAATACCGTTTCAAAATTCAAAAACACTCATGAAATAACGTATCACCATTCAAATTGGCACTCGAACAGTTTTATCGGGTGAATAAACTACAATTTGAATGGCTCTTATATTTCAGTAAAAACGTATGCAGCAAGTGTTACATGCAAATGGAACAAATTTAAAAAACCAATTGGTTTGTAGAAATAGGTACACCATAACTTTTTTGTACCTTAATTTTACGTGCGAATGTTTAATAAAAATGACTATTCGAACATAATTATAACACCGAAAGTCAAAAAACACATGAACGAAAATATGTAGTGATCTATTACATTTTCTGCGAAACGAAAATCTATGAAATTTCTATCTGCGAATGAAATGTACACCATAAAAAATGAAGTTGAGGCTTTTCTATAGTTCGTAAAATTCGTTTGAAGAGTCCGGGATTATAGAGAAATAAAATTCGTGTTTTTTATGAAAATTTTATAAAAGCCTTTTTTATAAATTGTTTTACTGTTTTCTAAGGAACAGCAAGATTGTCCACACATTAAAATTGTGGATTAAGGATTTTTTTCACCAATATTTTTAACGTTTTTGTACCAAATCTAGGTTTCTACACTGGCTTCTTACTTTTATTCCTATGTTTAAATGACATACAAGTATTTTTGCAGATTAAACTAATTGTCTTAAAAAAAGGTTGACAATTTTTTTTAAGTAAAAAATAATAATAGTTCCGTATACCTACGTGACCTATATACCTACGTGAACCGAATTCATAATAATTTAAGAATTCAACGGCTTACACACGCACATCATTATATGGCCTGTTGGTCTAGTGGTTAGTGACCCTGACTGCTAAGCCAGAGGTCGTGGGTTCGATTCCCACCCAGGACAAATCTTTGTGTGATGAGCACGATCATTTGTTCTGTGTCTGGGTGTTATTTATCTATAATATGTATGTATTTAGAAATGTATAAGTATGTTTATCAGTTGTCTGGTTACCATAGTACAGGCTCTGCCTAGTTTGGGATCAGATGACCGTGTGTGAGATTGTCCCAAGATATATATTTATTATAACTCGGTACACCGCCGCTACGTCAGCTCATGAAAGACTCCTATTGAGTCTGAAACTAGTCGGGCGATTTCAAAAATACGTACGTGAGTAAATCATTAAATCGTTAAATAATCCGTATTTCTACCATTCACACGAAACTCACAATCGGTACGAAATAATTTCAGATTATCAAAATCACTTTGAGGAATGGCCACCCACGTTCTTTCTGCCAATTTAAAAAGTTGTTGTAGGTATCCTCAGGATGCTCGGCAGAGTTCAGAACCTCTTTCGAAAAACTAGACGAAAAATCGAAAGATTACAAGCGTGTAAAGGAGTATCAAAAGTTTTGTGACGAAGCCTGGTTTACACTTGCTGACCAGAGAAAAAAACGACATCGTCAGGACTATGGCAATGACTGTGTCTCTCGTATTAGTTTGTACAGCCATCAAAAAGGTCCTTTGTGAAACATATCCTCTTCTATAACAGGTCCGATTCGGTTTACTTTGTCTCTATATAACTACTCTATCGATGGACTGGTTCGACCGACCCAACCATTTGCCTTATTGGGTAATATAACTGAGCACTTAGCAAATCTTTAGTACCATCTTAATGTATTTCGTAATGCTCGTTAACATAGCTACATAACTATGTATAAATAAATCAGCGCTATATCTGAGCAACTGGATTTTTATATTGAATCTCAGAAATAGAGTCATCTTAAATTGATAGAGTACATCGAAACATTTAAATAATGTGTAGGTATATAATCATTAGTAACGCTGTGTATTTATAGGGTTTTTGTATTAAAAAAAAAAGCTTACTAGCAATGTGGGTCGCACACTACTAGTAATCTTGTTAACCCCTCGTGCTAAGCTAAGATGCTTGTGTTGCGAGTGGGTTCACGTCGGTAGTGTAATGGATGGGATTCGAACCATCACCACATGATCGCAAGTCCGACACCCTGGCCATTAGGCTACCGCCGCTTCAGTCGTTTTTAGTTTAACCATAAAAATAAATATAGGTAATTAGAGATATTAATTTGTTCACTATTGAGATTGTATCAGTTCAAAATAAAGAAGAGGTTCATATGAATAAATCTGGTTGTTTCTAATGGTTGATTTGTGTAGTCGTTGATACAATGATCCATATGCAGTTAACTGTTTTTCATACCTAGGCTACTAAACATATTTTGGAGAAGAAAACTGACCTTCAAATTAATAATATCTTAAAACAAAACAAATACATTTGTATTTGTTTTGTCATATTCCAAAACTCAGTAACTGAGAGCTTTAGATTATGATGCCTACGAAGGATTCCATTAATAATTTCTAGAATGTCGCCATAAAAAGGAAATGGCAGCCGCGCAGACGCAAACACATAAAAAAAATATTTAACGGAACATTTTCAGCAACTTTCGGGAGCTCGTAAAATCAAATGTCAGTTATCTACATCATATAATAGCAAAATCTCTAGAAGGTATTTATCCCACAGGACCCTTCAACGGAATTTCTTATTTAGGAATTTATTTTGTTTTGTTTCTATTTGTATACCTAAACGTAGGAAAGCCGATTATCCGAAAATACCTTTCCTTTAAATCACTTCAGTAGGTACCTATCAAAATTCGGAGAACATAAATGTTCGTTCTTATTGCAACTGACAGGAAATCAATGGTAACACAGAATTGATAACGCCTTTATATCAAAGCAGTAACATCACATACATTGCTCCAAATCGTGTTATCCAATCAGAGGCATCGAAGGTACCACAAACACCTAGACCCGAGATAATGTAGAATTTAGTGTTTTTTCAACATTGACCCATCCGGGGATCAACCCGTGACCTCATAGCTAGCGACACCTTGAAAGCCGGTGTGTACGTCACTCGACTGCGGAGGTCGTCAAAAAATTGATTTTTCCACGATCAAAGGAAAGCTAATTCTTCTTAAATATAAAAATAGGAAAAGTACCACAAAATATGTTTTTACATAAAAATATTTTCCCTTCCGCATATCTCTGTCATTTTATTCACTTTCTACGACCGAGTATAATACGTTGCCGGTCGTAATTCTTGACCGGCTTTCATGTGGTTTCTCTGGGTTAAACCGTGTAATTTCAGAATAAAGGTGCAGAAAGTTTGTTAGAGTTTCCAAATTATATTCGTCAAACGGTTTGTTAATGTTTTGAAGTTGTTGCAGTTTCTTGATGCATATGAACAAAAAATTAACACTAAAATAATCATATTGTCTCAATTTTATTGCTCTACTGAATTTCTAATCTGCAATTTTTTCGTTACTATATTATGTGCTATCATATTAGCTTATGTAAAAGGTGAAATATTAGGTCTGGGTACAGCAATTAAATCAACCTATCATAGTCAATCGCTATCGCTAAATATAAATACAAAACAAGACTTATCCAATTTGGTGCAATCGTTTGGAAGTACATACATTCTGGCTATTCAAAGATTGTCTCACTGAAACATAATAATATGCTACCGTGAACATTGTGTCATAGCTAAATAATTTCTCACTGACATTATTCGAATACCCTAGAAGTTTTAATCACAAATGGAGTCCTTAATCATGAACTGGCGTTTTTATATTACGCGTAATACGTCGTTACCTACTGCTTTATAAATATTTATGTAAATGTCGCGTACTACACATTTACATGACCATTTAAAATTGTAAATCATACCAGCACTTGGTCGTGTTAGATCTTATTTCCATAATCATGAGTTTTATCACCTTAATGGTCTCTTTGTAGTAAATGATTGAGGCAATAACTGTTGTTTATATTGAAATGTAATATACTAAGACTATAAGACGCTTACTGACCTTTATGGATGTATATTTAAGAATTATATTCAGCCATTGACTTGCACACATATTTTATTTTTTTGATTTATGGAGTAGAAATTATTTGTATATTTTTAGTTCAACGCCATTAATTTATTCATCAAACAGGAGTGTTACTCAATTTAAACAAAATTCTAAGCGACATACGACATAATAATATAATCGTTGGTGCTCGAGCTACTTACTTACATACCAAATTATATTTATTATTCACTTCTCAATAGCCAACTATCCGCTGTTCTGTTTAAAATACTCCATTTTTTTTTTCAATCAAAAATCAAAATCAAACATTTTTTTGTCAAGTAGGCCATTCCAGGCACTTTCGAAACGTAAAATGACTGGTTGCGCGGTTCCAAAATGTCATTACTATGGAGAAGAACCAGCAAGAAACTCCAAAGGTCGCTCTTTTAAAAATGGTTATTATGATATGCAGTGTTTCATAAAAAAAATCATAAATTCATTTCAAATAATTATGTGAAAACAACGTAATTTTTAGTAAAAGTTTTGTTCAAAAAAGATAAAAAAACAATTATTATAAATTTTTTAAAATATTTACTTTGTTGATACATTTATAAAGGTTCTGGTGCAAATACACGACAAAATAAACAAAAAAATACGATAAAGAGCCATTTCACTTGCTGATAAATGGAAAATATGATGTAAAAATATCGTAACAATTGGTAGCGTATCGCAATTTTATATGCAACAATACACTGTCCTTGTGTTTTTATTAAAAAGTTGTATTCACGGTAGATTAAGCTTGACACTTGATAAGATAAACTGTTGTATAATTTATATTCTTTAAACATATTCAGAGGTTATATTTAGACTTTTAGGTTTATACTCTCTTATATTAAAATATGAATGTTACATGGATTTTATACCAATATTATTTGTACACAATTAAATTAAATTTAAGCAACTATCGTACAAAGATACGTCAAACACGTCCGGAATTCGAGTGTGTAGCGTCTTGACAGCTCCGTGACAGGTCATCAGCGGATGCTTACCAACGCCACCTTCAACATTCTCACATTTATTTATGAACTTGAAACTCTAAAAATAATGGTAATTAAAATGCTTATGAGAAGCAATTAAAACGCGAGTAAATTTTAAATGTCTATAAGGTTTGGTTTAAGTATGAAGGGGAGTAAAACTATTAAACTAAAAAAAATTGTGCCTATAATGTCGGTTTACGGACGATAATTTGACCGATGATAACGTCATAAGAAAACATTGATGAAAAATTGCATGCTGTATCTGATCTACTCGGACGCATCGGCTAATCAGCTAATGGAACAGAAGAGAGATTGTTGCGTCACAAGCCGATCGTGCCTCTCTATCGCTTGTTCCGAGCTCTCTTTTGCACGCTCGCCTCAGGTGGAACGTGGCACTTTTTTCATCGTTTAATAAAACGTTATCACGTCAAAAATTTCTAATACATTCACGCATTCCGGAGTATAAAATATGTCAATGGTATTTAGTCAAACATAAGACCAAGCCAAATATTTATACAGCAAAAGATTTAGTTTACTTAACTTGTCTAAATATATATTCAAAGTCATTTAATTTGTCTTAAAGCGACATGGCCGAAAAGCAACAAAATGTAAAAGAGAATCTTGATAATGGAAGAATAATATAAATTAGGGCGTAAAACTAGATGGAAACAGGCAGAAAAAAAGATAAATTTATATTACTGAATTAAATTGAGTTTGAAACACAAGAAATCGCGTTATTTTTGTGTCTTATTTGAATAACGGACAGCCAGCCCACTTAGTGGCAGACGAATATCACAGGAAATGAAATGAGAATTCAAGGAAAAAAATAACTTGGAGAACTCAATACTAACATAACTTATTCAGAAGGTGTGAGAAAGATCATGCACGTTACAATACATTGCTGTCGATGATCAATCACTCATGATACCATATTGACGCAGCCCTTCCATGTAACGCAAATCGCACGAAATTTTCAAGTTCTTATTTCGCCCAAAATAAAACATTACTATGCTTAGAATATCCTTAACGTTTTTCAGTAGACATTATGGTATGGTCAGTAGGTATTTTTCATCTCTGGGGCCTCAAATCTGTTAAATGACCTAAAACGTATACATAATAATATACTAACACTACCCGGTGACTCTCAGAACACAAAAAAGATTTTTCATCAACTATAATCTGCGTTATGCCACGTTATGTTTGTTTAGTCTTGGAGAATAGATCCTCGGGTAGTTTGTATGGCGGATAAATCCAATTTCAATGTAGATGAGTACGATCTATGGATGATATTAACATCCAGTTTACAACGGTCATATGAGAAGGATTTGACAGGTGATTAACAAGAATAATGCTTTGACAAGGAACTAAGCAACGTGGATTATCCACCCTAAGGCTGCGCACACACGGACTGCTTAAGCAGTCTGACAACTTAAGCGATCAGTAAAACAAAAAACAAGCGAGCGAAATGGCATAAAAGTTAAAAAATAAACGTTAAAAGTAACTTATTTTGTTCTGAACGAATCCCACGTATAAAACCACACCACTCCGCTATTCCAATTTAAAAAAAAGTTTTCGTATCGTTTCTTAGCAGGGATCCATTTAGAAAGGTGTATTGGGAGCTGTTAGCACGTGCGACCGGTTCGAAAAAAAAAATATTTTTCATCCGTTTTATCTAAAACGTATGTACCTGGTGACTTCCCACTACCCGGTGGCTCCCGGAACACAAGAAAGATTTGGCGACCCGGGATTCTCAAACTATAATCTACGCTTCCCACGTTATGTTTTATTTGGACTTATAGAATAACCCCCCAATCCGTGAACATTGGTCACTGACTAACAGCTCGAGCAGTTCGAACGTTGTACAGGTGGCCTAAGACCTGTTGGTTGTATTTCCCATTCTTTCCTCGTAATTGTAGTAAGTACATAATATCGTCGTTGCGCCTGCCAAGTTCCATAAGTGATTTTTGTAAGGTTTTGGGAAACAATAAAAAACATGTTATTGAATTGAAAATGAAAAACTCGGCAAAATTATTGATACCACAACATGGACGTTTATTTAATACATCATAAAAATAAAAAAGTTGCCAAAACTATCAGTCATTTAAGGGGCTAGATTTTTTTTTTGCAAAAACTTGCACATAACTGGTTTACAATCGTATAAAATAATGATGGATGTGCATTATTACACATAAAAGCTTTGGCAATGTGACACTTATGACAATTTTTAGGTTAACATTATGTGATTTTTACGTTATCATAAGTAAAAAAATACAATGAAATGAGTAGGAACTATTAGAAACTTACATTTAGTATACTTATATAGAATAATTCACAATTATTGTTTATGAGATCAGTGATATACCTACTTAACTTTTAGTTATTATTTTAAGATCACACTTATTGCCATCATTATCACAGCATTATATTTAAAATAATATCTTTAGAAAACAAAAAAAATCTCTTTAACAAAAAACAAATCAAATACTTCTATAAAAATAGTTAAACAAAATAAACTTAATTCCTAAATTTGGTAATCTGAGGTACACAGTTACTTACTCCTTGTAATGAAGGTTGTCATAGAATGCATGATAGTCGCGGTGCATAAAAGGTTTTAAAGACTGGAGACTATCATATTTGGTTTTATCAATTTTACGGGGCTCGTTGTAAAGTCGACTATCAACAGATGATGGGTTATTGGCTCGAAGTCGCTGAGGTAGGATTTTCCATTCATCGGGATGACGTAACTTGTAGAAGATACTGCCATCTTTATATAAAAGAGCTCTTATGTCATTTACGGTCGGGTCTCCAGCTTTTTTACCTGGACGAATGGAATCAATGCAAATGTCATCCTCATAATTCTTAAAAAAAGTATAATCAACATGATGAACGTGGTACGGTTGCTTAGGTCGTGCTTCCCTCATGCGACTAATATAATCAGTTGGTGTATAGATAGGGGGACGAAACTTTTTCTCTAAAGTTGAGTGGACACTATCCACTTGCATCATTGTATGTCCCTTTTCTAAAATGATCTGTTCAATCTCCAGTCTAGTCTCCTTTGTTAATTTTAGTAAAGCTGATGACAAAACTTTATTTCTATTTTGGTAAGAACAGCCATCTGATATAATTATAATTTTTTTATAGTTTAATTGAGTCTTAATAAAATGTATCAAGCAGCTTGTAAATTCGTTAGCCGTAACACCTCCATCTCCCTCATGCCATACATACAGGTGCACATCTTTATTATTGTTAATATAAATAGACTGGTTATGAACCTGAAGTTTTTGCTTATAGTATTGAACTGAAACTAGCATCTTTGGACAAAGGAGAACAGATTGGACATCGACAGTCAGGACGAGCACCTCGGGTGAGCTCATAGTGCGAGCTTCAATATGAGCATTGTAGGCTTCTTTCTTCTTTTCAATGTGAACGGCGAACTGCTCCTCTGAGATATTGCCTTCTTTTTTAGCTGTACATACATCGCACTGGTCTTTTCTTGGCTTAAAAATGGAAATCTTTTCCTCTTCCAATATTTTATTAAAGATTTTGCGGCCAATATACGGTTTTCCGTTACCTTTACACCACTCAGTGTAAACTCTAAATATATGAGATTTCGATTCAAAAGTGTCTTCTATGTAAACTCTGTTACTGCTAGAGCGACAGTAGTGACTTGGTACTTTATTAATTAAATTTAGCCATTCTTTGACAGTAGTTGATTTAATAACTTTTGGAAGATGATTTATAGATTGCCGTTTTTCATTTTTAGATCTTAAATCTTGTCCTTCTACTGTGTTATCCTGCAGCTTTTTAATCCATTCTGACAGTGTATCACTATTTATGTTAAGGGTGCTGACAAAAAAGCTTTTACAAACCTTCACAGTTACATTCTGATCATCTGTAAAATAGTAGTCATATGCCAGTTGTCTTTGAGAGGCATCTTCCGAGTTACTCGTAGTTTTACGTCTTCTTAATACCGGACGCAGTCGAACAAGTGTTTTTAAATAAGCTTTTTTCGCATCCCATGTAGTTAAGCCCCAAAAATAATCAAATACAGCTTTCCGTTTTGGTTCCGATATCAATCCACATAAATAGCTTCTGTCAGATTTGGAAATACAAGAATGTGCACAGGGCTTTTCTTTAAGATATTTTCTAGGTCTCGGTACAAGTTCATATCTTGCTTTCTCACCCGTTTCGTCACACTTCCTTTTTCTGCCTGTATATTTTTTGCCACATACCCTTTTCAACTTATTAAACTTCCTTTGTTTGTTATTTATTTCCTCATCACTAAGCGAAATCTCAGTTTCAGATGTACTATGGAAGTCTTCATTTCTGTAAACCGTAGTATTTTTTTCTAATATTAATTCTCCTGTCTTTTCATCCAAGTAGTAATTATCTTCATTAAAGTTTTCCTCAAATAATTTCGTATCCTCTCTTAACTGGCCTGTAACTTCATCAAGAATATATCTTTTATTAATACTGTCCGAGATCTCTGGAATACCACAATCAATTTCTGGTTTATCTTTAATAAGATCCATTTCTGACTTATCTATGAAAGGATCAAGAAGTTTATCATATGTAACGTCCTTTAGTTCTTCAAATATTATACTAATTTCCATATTTTCAGACGATAAGTTTTGTACTATGTTGGAGACATTTTGATTTAAATCTGAAGTTTGCAGGCCTTGCGTAGGATCGTAACTATTGGACATAAACAAATCAGGCACATTTAAATCTTCATTTGTATTATTATTGTCAATTCCTCTAGCTAAATTAACTAGCATCTGTCCCCGTGACGCTGGTTTGCGTGCATATGGGTTAAAAGTCATATCGCCTGAAAAAAAAAACAAAAAGAGTAGGTACATAAATACGTAATTACCCAACATACTAACAAACATAATTACATTAACACAATATGCACATTCACTACGTAGCCCTCGCTTTAGGGCACGTTGTATTTGCAAACGTAGTTAGGTACCTACGCTCAAAAGTTACGTGAAGTAATAACAAAAAATCTAAATCAATCACACACTCAAATACTAAGAAGCTTTTATAGCTTTTATCACTTACAATATTTTTAGTTATTGTAATAACATTCTAGTAATAAATCCACTGATAACTGAACTATATACGATAGGTATACAAGACTATTTTATAGGATAAAATATTGTTTAGGAACTTAAATTGACAAGTTACTGATGAATGGCTTACGGTATTATATAAAAACAACACAATTTAAGTAAATTCAGTACGTACTTACCACTTTTATTTAGTTTTAACACAAAAAAACTATTTTTATAATGTTGTTTACACCACAACGCGCCCTCTCGGCGCGCACAGTTGTGGGTGACTGAAGATGGAACACAAATCCTTTATGTGCATTTCTGCACATACGAATTTTTCTAAACGGCCAAAATACATACGGTATTTGTCATATTTCTTTCTAAATGGAATATCACAAAAAGGATTTTATCAGCACATACAGAACGAAACGGAGATTATGTTTAGTGAAAAAACGAAAAAACGAAAAAATGCACATATGGAATTTGGCAGGCGCAGCGACGATATATTGAAATTAGATTGACGGCACGGTCTCACAAGACGTGATCCGAGTACGAAAGTATTAGATTATGATACTGTGCGCTTATTAGGTTAAAGCTACGTTATATCAACGTCCCAGTTAGATCTGTTACAATTATACTTTGTAATATTTTCTTGTTGTTCGAGGCATACCGTATTTGTGTCATGTATAATGTCGGCCTTATCAGCTTTGATATTGCATTTTATTACACCTTATGGGTTACGTTAAAAATATTCCTGGTCCTTAGAAGGTGGACAGACAGGGCTTCTTTCGTGCAATTCAACATTCACTGCTTTAGATTTTAGACTGTTGCCGAGCTCCAAGGGCTCATTAGCTTTCGTAGTAGATTGTGGTTTACAGGAATAACAAAGATGGTTATTTGAAGCGGGCATGCAATCATTAAATATTTGTAATATTTCAAAAAACTCATGACCGTGTATCCTAATTGACTTTGGTCCTAAAACTCTATATTCTTTATGGAGTACGATAAACAATATTAATGTAAAGTAAACTTTTGCTATAATTTCATCTAATCTACTTCTGTCTAATATGGCATGCAGTAAGGCATCGGATGGGGGTTAAATATAAACAGAATTTTCACTTTTGATAAACTTTAAGGTAGGTAACTAGTCAGTCGTCAGATTTGGAAAGATCAGTCAGTTTTCAGCTTATGAATTAACCACATCAGAAACTGAAGTTTTGAAGTTTAATCGTAGAGGTTTGGATAGACGTTTGATGTGGTTTTTTGGTCCGTATATTCGTGGTTTAGATGTAAATTTTTCATTTATCGAATAACACTTCGGGTGTTGATTATTATTATCAAGTAGTAAAACTTTGCTAGATGAGATTAAAATATAAATATTTTTTATAGTAATATACCCGTATTTATAATTTGGTACATATTATATGAAATTTATATCATCGTTTACGCTTGTAGAAACATCACTTGTTAAAGAAGGTTGTCACTTATCTTATTTCGTAGAAATAATGTACCTACCAATTTTTTTTAAGTTTGAAACCATTAGCTCAGCCCCCATCACCGCTGAATATTATTTTGTTTACCTAACTAAGAGCTGGGAACTTCACTAAGAGCTGCTCTCAATATGCGGATTATTTTACGATTCAATAAACGCAATAATAAACTGCGCCGATAACATTTATGCTCAAAAAGGTTTTTATAATAACTGCATACACTCAGTTTCTCTTTCATCGCTCTTACTTTTATTACTTATATTCAAATTTTACGCAAATATTTTATAATAGTTATGCCTCGCAAAATAACAGATTTTACTTTGATGGGTTTTGACATGTTTTGAGCGGAACCCTAAATATTTATCTTATAAATTAAAGAAGCGTGTATTTTTAATAAAGGAAGCCTATAAATCATTCCATATAAATCAGGTCATCATAAACTCGAAAGGATTTATGCAACCCAACTGGTAGTTCCAGAAATTTGGGCATAAAAAATACAACATACTATAGCCTAAGCCTTCCTCAATAATTAGTGTTGAGTTTTTCAAATCGGCCTAGTAGTTCCTAAGATTAGCGCGTTTCAACAAACTCTTCAGCTTTATAATATATATATAAGTATAGATACGTAGATATGAATGTTATACACATAAAGCGATTTTAAAATCAAAATTTAAATTATTTGAATTTTTACAGACGAGTTAGAAACAAATGATGATAGAAAGTCTGAAGGTGTTGTACAGAACTTTACCGTTAAAGAATTTAACTATTCATTAAAAGGACTCACTGAGGTTTTAACCGCATTATTAACAGTCCTTACCGCGGAATTTTGGAAACGGTAAACATAACACTGAAACACTTAAGTAATAATAATAATATTTTCGCAAGCAACTTGCTATTGTTTCGTCACCATTATCGGGTATTTTTCCAGCTGTAAACGGGAACTGTTTGGCAATTTGCCAATAGCCGGCGAACCCGATTTGTAACAGAAATAAATGACTCAACAATTAGTAGTTACAGCGGTGTTAAAATTTATTTAATGGCGACAAATGTGTCAATAATGCTACAAGCCAATCGATCAACAAATATTTTTTTTAGCATAAAAGAAGTTAAAGAAATAACTGAAATACATTTTGCGGTAACTAGAAAACTAATAAATTTTATTTTCCTAGTTATAGTTCCTGGTCCCTAATACTAGATTCTATTCTTTATAGGTATTGAATTAAATTTAGTAGGTACTAGCATCTTAAGTATCTACTATTAAAATAACTTGAAAATTTTCTGAAGAAAAACTATGTTGTGCCACAACATACGGTTCTCAATTCAAAGGGGGTGTGTTGGTGACCGCAATACATTTCTTTAGGAAAACGCTGCTACCTTTTCTCCTTGTTTTAATATCCTTTAGTCGCGTCTTACGATACCCACGGGGGAAAAGGGGGATGTTCTAGTCTATTTCGAAGCCCTCATAGTAATATAATAGTAAGATATTCCCTCGCTTATTTCAATCCCTCGCGAATCAAATAAATTGTAAAAAAACCTAATTATTGTTCCATTGCTTAATATGTTTTAGCTTAGAATCTTAAGACTAAAGAAAATATCATACAAAATGTATTATCATTGTCCGCTTTGACGTAGAGTTATCCTTGAAGGGTCCAAAACTTTGTGTTCTACGCCAGCTCTTGTCAAAATATTAGACAACGGAGCTGGAGACAAATTGATTATATTAGCCCTACGAGGTCGAACTATCAATCTTGAGTTTAGTTTGTTAAAGTTGCGCAAGATGAAAATTTTATCCGCCGACGCAAAAAGAGGGAAAGAGATAAACAACATCAAGTCCGACGGGTGCTGCCACTTGCAAAATGGTTTATCACGAAATATTTGGCATTGTACAAATTTATTCCATTTCAAGGTAAGCAATGGCAGCCCCGACAGATTTGTTTGCTTACCTACCTTCTTTTATATTTAGGGTTATAAATTTATCGGTGGTTATTGCTTTTGAGTTTTCAAATGTTTGGTTTAGTTATTTTTTTGCGTAGAGGTTTTTTTATCATAACTGGCTGAAGTAGGTAGAATTTCCTTCACTGCTGAAAAAATATTTGCCAGTCAAGAAAAAAAAACAAACGAACAAATAAATAAAATGAGTTGATTTTTTCCATTATTTTCAGAATAAAAAAATTAATAAAAATATAAAAAAGTCTTATATACTTAATTACTTACGAGTAGAATTTTACGAAGCATTTTATATCAGACTAGCTGCCCGGACAGACTTCGTCAAAAGTAAATTAATTAAGGTAATTCGCGAGTTTAAGAACAGATTTTTTTACTTATTATTTATGTTTTACACCTTTTAAACCTTCCCTGGACTTCCACAAACATTTCAAGATCAAAATCAGCTAAATCGGTTCAGCCGTTCTTGAGTTTTAGCGAGACTAACGAACTTGATTTTTATATATATAAATGAGTTACAATAATTAACGTTATACGGCTAAAACTAATATTTTTGGATGAAAATTGAAAACGAAAATCCAACATCAAATATTTCAGTTGAAGTATTAATATAATATATTTATATGAACACACACTGTACATCTAGATCGAAACGTGCTCATCGCTAGCTTGTCTAGTCTGTTAGTACATTTCATCGCAAAATCGAAATCATTCAGAAGTTTGAGTTCACGTGCAAAAGTTCAAATAATGCGGGGGTCAATAACCAAAGAAACTATTACTTAATTTTAGCGATTTGAACAGCAAAATACATGATTATCTAGGAATTTATTCTATTAAATTATTAAAAGAAACACAATAAATTTGGTCATTTGTATGTTGATATTCTTTGCATCGAATTCCAATTTCTTGCATCGATTTACTGTCCTAAGAGTAAATAAAATTATAGTTAAATCAAGATCCTATAGGTACCCTGCCTCAAGAAAAACTCATTAAATGGAACATAATCTTAAAGCTCTGCTTGTAGACCTGTAAATTAGCAATAGTTCGTACAATTAAACTCCTTTTCTATTTAATTTTGTTCGTTGATTTGGACATTTTAGTCATACATTTTAGTTACCGAATGAAATTTGCTTACCCATCCATGAATACAATGTGTCATCATGGTGTCAAATCAATTGTTTTTTAAGATTGATTTTACTAGCAGATTTTTGTAATTTATTAATTATTTACAGAATCATTTTACAAGCATTCTATTAGTGGGGAAATATAATTTGATCTATTGTTTCGTCTTACTGAGAAGTGTGAGCACATATTTATTCTTGAATATATTTTAGTACAGTGAGTATAGCAATTTCGGTGTAACATTCAATATTGAGAAGTTTTCTGTTCTAAGAAACTTCCAACCACATTCAAAGCTCACGAATTCTGTCATCCATTCATTCATCATTACATACAATCACTGAATAGATCAGGAGTTGATTACATAAATTCAATTATACGTCATCAATTAGTAAAGGTTCTAATTAATTGACGGGCTGTGTTCGTATCTTATTTAGGGTTTGCTAAACGACTTTCTGTGGAGTATTTTATTACAAAGAGGTTACTAAATCAAGAATTAATTTAATCTTCTTGTGGCAAAGGAAATTTTAAATAAAACCTTATTAATAGACGATTTATTGTTAATTAAACAAATGATTTACTTTTAATTTATTTTCAGAAATATTTTTAATCTTAGTTTTGTTTAGTTTTGGTTATTACAATTTCTAAAACTGTTTATAGGTATTCCTCCTTTGGTTTCTATTAAAATGCTGTATAAAATGATAATAACTATTATAATAAGTTACATTTCCAACTTAGCTCGTTACTAAGAATGTTTTCTTGCTTACAAAGTAAGCGTTTTGCAGTAAAACGTAATGTTGAAGTTGTTGAACACGTAATGGCTACTTTGTGACAGGAACGTCGTGTCGGCAACACATGTGACATTCAGGCATCGCTTTTCGTGCTGAACGGTTTACTTTGTAAAGATTTGTCATAACTAACTGTAAGGGTCAGTAGTTACGACTGTTACTATTCGTTTTAAAGAAATTGAGCCGAAAAAAATCATTTACTATTAAGTGACCTCTTAAATTTGTTCTTAACATTATTTAAAAATACTAAACGTGTCATAAAAATATTTTTATAATAATTCCGGCCTATGGACGTCCCACTGCTGAGCACAGGCCTTTCCCATATAGAGAAAGAATATGCTTATAATCATCAAAAACTATCAACCATTCTTCATAATCCTTCTTCCTTACTTATACTATAAATACGAAAGTAATTCTGATTGTCCGTGTGTTACGCAATCACGCCTAGTCTAAAGAACCGATTTAAATGAAATTTGGTACACACATAGTCTAGAGCTTGAGAAAGGATATAAACTAGGTGGAATCGCGGGCTACAACTATTTATTAATAAAATAATAAATGACCATAAAATATTACAATAAATAATTTGATTTTTGGTACTACAGTGCATGCCAAATTAAAATTATTCTTACATTCATAAAAAAAAACGCTATAAAATATGTAACTATGTCATACATTATCTCATGTTAATGAAGCTAGTAATTGATCCAACATAACAGGAAACGTCTCATAAAAGTTTGTTATTGAATAGTGCAAATTATTTTTAGACTAGTATTATATCACTAACACATGCGTGTTGTTTCCGTATTGTATTTTTAAATTCAATATTTGCACAGGTAAGATTTAGTATGTATAAAGAGATAAAATTATTTATTTCGTATAAAGCTTTTGACTTTAGTTTTTGGTGTTAGTGTCATTTTGATCAAGTATTAAAACATTTAGTGTATTTTTTTGCACGAATAGCTCATTTATCTATCAGTAATAGATACCTATAATTATACACAAAACCTTACCCTTGAATTACTCTATCTATTGCTGGAAACTGCATTAAAGTCTGTTGGGTAGTATAAAATATCTAAGGGTACTTACATACAGACAAAGGGAGCGTATTTTTATACTACTAGCTGTGGTCCTCGATTTGTCTCTCGTAAAAAGGTCCCGATCCTCTAAGAAATATGATCTATCACAGTTTTCTGTCTCACTCACTTACCTTTCAACGTTTCATAAAACAAGGTAGAAAAAATTTTTTTTTTTTTTTTTCATTTTTTTAACCAAACGTGTGTCCCAGCAAGAATCAAACACTTAATCATACACTCACAAAAAAAAAATGTATTTTCTTTCGGAGGTTATGCGCTTACATATTATTATTTTTGTATTTCGGCGTTATATTTTTTTAATGCACCTGCATCTTTCACTTGTTAAACTAAACAATTATTAAAAAAAACCGGTCCATATATTTTGGAGCTTCTCGGAGCTCATACGTTTTCTAGTTACTTGGATATAAAGACTAAAATTCTGTCCTTCAATATTCTAACGTGAATCTTTAAGTCAACTGCAATGAATTGAACCAAACCAAGGCACACAATTTAAGTCTGCAATATCCTGCATTACGGACTCCACAAGTCAATAATTCAGTTTATTGGAGCTTAGACAAACATCGTAGTTGCAAGACTGGAATGAGGTAAATATCCCTGGATATTGCAACGGAAAGGCACGAATGTGTTGTTAGCAAGACATTGTATACGTTCCTTGTTTAGTTCCTGCTAGAACTATCTCGTATGTACCCCCGAGGTGCGTCGTTGTAACTAATATAACTTAAGTAGGTACTAAACTAAGGTTCAAAATTAGCATTAGCTTTCAAAGAAATTAGCAGTACGTAGCTTTAATAATAAAAGCATTCAATTAACTCAACCTATCGCGATCCACTTCTGGACATAGGCCTCTCCCAAGTTGCACTATAACACCTGGTCCTCCGCCTACCACAGTGGGACTACCAGGAACTGGGAGTCGTTTTATAGTGCGTGAGCAATCATGGGGTGTTCGTTGCCCTAGTCACCACGATACGCAAGCGGGCTGGTGACCGCAGTTTTACATTCGTTCTTTAGGAGAATGCTGCTACCCATTCTCCCTTTTATCAATTCTTCTTAAGGTGATACCTCCGATGTGGCCCGCGAAATTCAAATTTTCATGTGTTTTTTGCTATTTGCTTATCAGTGACAAGTTGTAACTTGATCAAAATTCGATTCGCGACAATAACAAGTATAATTTCAAATATAAAAATGATCATAACATGTGCTCCATTCATTTTAACAAAGATTAATTCAAAGTTAGTAAAATTTCCGAAATCTAACTCATTTTCAATTATTCTTTGTGCGAGCGAATGGAGCGAACGTTTTAATCATTCTTATATTTGAAGTTATATTTATTACTGTCGCGAATCATATTTTGATCAAATTACAACTTGTCACTGATAAGCAAATTGCAAAAAACACATGAAAATTTGAATTTCGCGGGCCACATCGGAGGTATCACCTTAAGACACTGATGGGTAGAGAGGAAATTTTATTCTAAGTCGCAACACAACGACAGCATTGTAATAAAAACAATTGATCATTATTAAAAACGTCTAAGAAAAGTATGTTTTACCAGTGATTAGACAATATTATTTAGTATATGGCATGATAACTCATTTGTATAATCTGTTCAACCAATAATTAACAAATAAAAAATTATACACAAATGTCAAATACGTTTTCATCGTCAAGACGTCTAGACCACTGATATTTTAAAATATAATGTCATAATCACTAATACACACACGTCATCATTGATGTGATGAAACTTGTTATAGGATATGTTACCTTTGGCCTTGGAAGACATAGGCTTACATAGGCATACCTTTGGCCGCAATAACCGTCATGCTAGCGAGCGGAGCCACGGGCATCATCTATTCTGTAGTGTCCTAGATTATAAGGAATAACTATATATTGCAAAATCTTTTCCCGTGTTTAATTTTAAAACAGTTTTAATTGTCGCTGTCCACTTTTGATAAACAAACGGGTTCATTTTCAGTCAGATCGATAGATAAAGATGGGAGGACCATTTTGCGACGTCGTCAGACTGAGCGGTATGTTCTTGACCTAGTTACGTTAGCTTACTTGACTCTATTATACTCTGAATAAAAATACGGTTAAAGGGAAGATTAAAATCGAACTAAAACGATACTAAAGTTTTATGAATACCTACTGGTTTTTGGTGCCGTCGGAATTTAATCTAAGATTTGGAGTTGCGAGGAGGAAAACAGACCTTAAATTGGGTCATTAGATATTTGATATTGCTTTACTAAAATGTGTTTAGAATTAATGTTAAGGTCTTTTTCGATTCGTTTATTTTAATTGGTCCTTCGGTTACCAATTTATCTCTTTAGTTGGACATTAGATTTCAGTTAGTTGTTTAAAATAATTGATAAATATCTTCTTGTAATAATAATAAACATTACATTTAAAGCGTAACTTTAATTTATTGTTGTTAAACTTTTCTTGTTATGTCGGTAGGTGTCACATTTTTTTTTTCATCCATATAATAATAATAATAATACCGGCCTATAAACGTCCCACTGCTGGGCACAGGCCTCTTCCCATATAGAGAAGGGATGAGCATTGATCATATAAAAATATTATAAATACCTAATAAATTAACCATGATTTTTGGTAAATCGTTGAATTTTTCGACACTATAATTTTTTGTTTTTTTTTTGTTATATTATAGTTTATTAATTAGTTTATTCGCGTCGGGACTTTTTATGTTTAGATATTAATAAAGACGTATGTTATACGCAGTTTTAATTCGACCTTTAAAACTCGCTTGGTCTAAAATAATTATTAGTATACCTACCATAAATTTCAAAATATGTTCGTGTCAAAATTTAGTAGCATATTTAATTAAAGACAGTTTTGGCTGTGATTTAAATTCGAGACTGTTTTTTTCTCTTTTCGTTTTTCTGATTTGAAACAAGACCAGCGCCTGTACGCAACACTACGCAACTGGGGTTCTCTTGCACATTGGCAATCAGCCTGCTATTATAAGAATTCATTAAAACGCGCTAAAATAAATTTTCTAAATTTTACTCACAAAAATATTTCAACAAAATGTAGTAGGAATAGGTACCAAAAACAATGGGTCGTTAGCTTTCATAAAAAAACAAATTTTGTTTTGTGTCTACAAAAATATTTAAAATTTACAAATTTCTCGTCTTAATAAATTCTATGAATATTAGCGATGACGCGTATTTTCATTCTACTTGTAGATCAGAGGGTCTAAGATATCTCAAGTATTCACTGCCAGCACTGAGTCGTTGATTTAGGAAGGGACTGAGCTATTTTATGGGTGCCACGCGATATTTATATACAGCGTAAATATAATATTTACGCTGTATATAAATATCGCTTTGAATAATAATTTAACAATCATGTCCTGCCTATAGGTCGATTCATACAGCAGCCACATACAGCAAGTAAACCTAGTTTGGGAACCGGGGTACCTATAATTGCTGACATGAATATGTGTACCGTAATTTGGGGTGTATTGCAACTTATGAGGTAAATAACAACATTTTATAAATTAATTTAATGAAAAATTGGCGATACCACTTATAATTTAAAAAAAAAAATCTGTAGGTTTAATGTTGACGTTCCTGCTTTTATTATACTAGCGTTTAGGAATGTCGCCAATTTATCGTCAAATGAATTCCAAAACATGTTGTTATTCACCTCATAAGTTGCAATACACCCCGAATTACCGGTATACATGTACCTTGTAGGTATTTCATTTATACCTATGTACATTATTTGTAAGACTAATTTTATTTATTATTAGCAAGTGAAAACGTATCGAAACGTCGATCTAAAAGTAAAAAATAGCTGCAGTAGACTTATCACCCGTATATTATTGCTGGTTCGATTCCCAACCAATTGAACTACCGATGTGACTGGTGGGTGAAGCAGGCACTTAGCTTAGCACGAAGGGTTAACAAGAATAATTGTAATGTGCGGCCCGCATCGCTAGTAAGCTATTGTTACAAAGTTAATATAACATAATTATTTACCCTTTAACTAGATATTTATATATCATCCGATATAAACAAAAGTCGCGCGAGAGCAAGCGAAATCGCGTGCATCATACGGAATCTTCTCTAGTTTTATCGCAGAAGAGATATAACACACTTCTTATTATTCAATTAATTAGTATGACGTATGTTTGTGCTAGACATAGCAAGTTCATTTTATTAATACATTGCTAGACAAAAAAAGCTATAGGAAGAATATTGGATACGAAATAAAGCTGCCATTCTTTTACGCGTTTGCTGTATGGATACAAATTGTTCAGACAACTGTTACAACAAAATTTTGGTATAACTTTGACTTTTCGGATATTTAAATATAAAGTATGTAACAAAAACGCTGCCCGATCCCTGAGGGTATTATTCGGTATCGTATTGCAAACACATATACGTAACTATTAAATGGATTAGAGATTATGTATTTTTCCGCAATCAAAATAATTAAATACAAATAAAAACTGATCCAAGGCAACAGCTGAACAACTGACCGCCCCTCAAAGTTCACGTACTTAATACCTACAGTTTTGTGTCAAAGGAGCCGCCTATGCGAGACGGTTCATGAACTACCCGTATACGCGTTTATTGGATCGGACAGGGGTTTTGTTACATGTTGTATAACGAAATCTATTTTTTTTTATTTTAAGATATTTTCTAGAACTGAAAAACATACTACTAAACTCCATTTGAATTACAATAATTAATCGACTAATTATCTATATATTCAAAAATCTATTTCTATTTCCCTCGGTCACTGCAGGACGCGTGATCGGCTGGAGCAATTTCGCTAATTCTTAAAACTGCAAGACATATTAAAAAATAAACAAAACGTAAAGACCATTAACTTATTAGCTGACATGACCACGTCTGCCAGGTCAGCTATAACAAAATAAAATTCCTAACAGTCATCTTATAATATCTAGATACCAGTAAAAAAACGATCAATAACACTTATACATACTTTTTATGTTACGGAAACAAAAGAATATTGAATAGTCGTCGCGTGAATGAACATGAATCCTTATATTAATGCAAATTGCCAACCAAAAACTTGTTACAAAAATATCTTTCTTAGATTCGTCGTCTATTTTTAGATTCCGAGGTGTGTGGAGTCACGGCCACTCTTGAGTCATTTGGCGGTCGATTGAGGCAATTTATGCCGTTTTTAGGTTCACTTTGTTTTTATCGTATTTATAAAATAATAAGTTTTGTCATTAAATAGTAACATAATATGTGTAGATTTTCGAGTTTTTAAAATTTAGGTAATCTTTTATCCCTTTAAGGGTTAAACAGGTCGCTATTACTAAGACTCCACTGTCCATCAGTCCGTCTGTCATCAGGTTGTATCTTATGAACCGTGATAGTTTTACAGCAATTTTTTTTACAGATCATGTATTTCTGTTGCCAGTAGAACAAAAAATAGTACCTAACTAAAAAATCAGTATAAAATAAATATTTAATATTTGGGCTCCCGGTGCGTAGAACAAACGTTTTTTTTTTGCCTTGTTTGCTTAAGCTAAATATCGCACTTTTATTGCTCAGATTGTTATCTCGATTTGTTATATCAAAATAAAAAATGTAAGTACGCGCATAACTTCCGAATGAATGCACTAAATTAGATATTGTGTTCATTATTGTTACAGCAAGGTTTTTATAAAATAATTTTTGTTTCTAAATATCTTTTGTTTTTAAATCTCATCAAATGAAAAGTGAAGGGAGTGAATGACACAGAAGACTGTGATATAGATCACATGTTTTACGGGAACGGTACCTATATACGTGGGCACAGTGCGGGCAAGGCCGAAAGATAGCTTTGTGTAAAAAATTATTGTTCTTTCTTATCTTTTTGATATCTTTTATAAATTTGATGGGTGTTCCAATCTTTGCGTATTAATTAGACGAGGTTAATAAATACGTCCAAAAATTTAATAAATAGATGTTAAGAAAGTCTACAGTTGGCGGCATTTTATTAAATAAAAAATTAAGCAAGATTATTGCTTAAATTACAGCTCTATGCATTTTAATATTATTTCGCATTTTTTTTAATTTATAATATATAGATATTTATAATAACTCAAAGTCTTCGTGCTATATATTCAAAAGACTAACCAATGCACTATAATATAATAAGAATTATGATTAGATTTACATTTAACTTCAGAATATTTGTACTCAGAGCTAGATTTTACAAGTGCTCTCGCACCCCATTTGTCTGACATTGTCTTTAAATAGTTTCCGTGAGCGAGCGAACTAGCAAACTGCTTCCGGTTTCATCTCAAGAGTTTGTGGGTAGGTGGTTTAAAACCTGCAAACGTGAATTGTTTACACTAGATAGAAATAATTTATAGATAGATTTCATTTACACAAGTGCTTTAGCTACTTACAGCTTTGGAATCGGAGCAATGTATGTGGAATCGGATAAATGTCGTCCACATTTATTTTAATAGTAATAATATGCTCACGTGTAAAAGACGTGACTAAGACCCATTTTTTTGAACCCGAGTTAACTCAACCAATTGTTAAATATGCTAACTAATGTTTTAAAACTGTAGAACGCGATTAAGTATTCACCAGTTTTTATTCTAGAAAATGGTTAAATAATTAACTCTACGACTTATTTGACCCTTTGAAAAACAAATAAAATACGTTTTATCGAAACTTGCCTAGCATATTTAACCATTGGTTCAATTAACTACGAATAAAAAAAATGGGTCTAAGATTTGTGACTTACATATTATTTGAGTGATTCTATCAGCGTTGCAGGTTGTAGAAATATCTCCTGCTATCTAGGGAGCAAAGTAGGTATGCAGTGAGAAGCTTATTATGATTTATTAAACAAATTAAATATCTAACCATCGAATACTAAAACGCAAATTAACGTTAACACGTTCTTAAATCTATCCGTCGCTATTTTACTCCTTAATCTGACAAAAAAGGCATGAGACTTAATGGCGACTTCAAACTAATTGACATTTCAGTAGAACTAAGTTGAGATCAGGTCTTGATACATTTTCCTTCACATTTAAACACTATGTACTCGTAAGTCCATTCGTACACGAGGCGGCACAAGTCTCCGATAACCGATGATTTTTAATCTCTAACGGTGTGCGGTTTTGAAGGCGATACTCACTTGAGTACTAAAATCGTCAGGTATCAAACCTTGCATTGCCTTGTGTACAAACGGTCTAAAACTAAAGACATTTTTTTAAATTTAAAAAAATGTAGAATATTTGTGACGACAACATTTGTAGGTATGAGACCTACAAATGTTGTCGTCACAAATATTCTCCAATGGATTTTCTCGATATAATTAAGTATAAATTCTTAGGAATTCCAATAAGCAGAAACGTCTTTAAAAGGAAGGTTTTATTTGAATTAATTCGCCCACATCTTTAATTCTGACGCTTTAAATATCACTGCAAACCTTAAAAATAAGTGAGTTCTATTTTTGGCTTCTCAGTTACAATTAAAAACTCGAGATAACAGTAAGATTAATCCACTTGGAATTTTATTTAAATAGAGCTACTTTCACAGCGTAATCAATTAAACTGTTACTACAAAAGTTTCTTATATTTTTTATAGGATTTTCTAAGTACCTAATTAATTGTATTATGGAAATTATTATACTGAAATTCTTTTATTTCTTAAATAATAAATATTACAAATAGTTTTTATCTATTTTAGGTGCGAAGCTTATGGTGGTTCATTTCATTGTTAAATTAAATGTTTTGACATTTTAGTGCACATAGTATCATAGCAGCCTTCCAAAACCTTGGTATAACTCAAACTAAAGGTTAATCACGTACAAAACGAGACCAAATCCAAAGTAGATCAAGACAAACGTATTTTCCGCAACTTGGAAATTATAGTATTTGTGTTTTACGCCTAATGGTATATACAAAATAATTAACTGATGATGGCATTGCCATAATCAAGCCAACATTGTTTGTGTATAATTTGTGGATCGGCTTTAGATAATTGGATACACAGCTAACAATGTGTGGAATATATTCCTCCATTAGACATTCATTGAATTTAGGGAATTTGTTGACGAAACTTTATACAATGGTATTCTGAACGCAGTGGAGCTATAATCTATACTTAGGTATATTTTAAAACTCAAGAGTTTGTTTGTTTATTTTAATGTGCTAATCTCAGGAACTACTAGTACTAGTAGGATTTAAAAAAATATTTCGGTGTTGGATAGCCTATTTATCGACGAAAGCTATATGCTACTTTTTGCCGCGATAACCGATGCCCACGCGGGCGGAGCAGCGAGCAAAAGTGGGTGTAACATTTCCTTACTATACCTAACATTAGGAATGTTAGGTAAAGAAAGGGAAATCTATAAATACTTAAGCACAACCTTATTCATAATAATATTATTATATAATTTTTACCAGACAATTTGCAAAAAGTTATAGGTCATTCTTGGCTGTAATTTTTTTGTATTTTGGGCATTTATGGTGTTAAATAGAACGTAACGGTCAAGGTGAAATCTATAATTTTCTGTCAAGCTTTTCCCAAGCTACGTTGGGCTTTTCAAGTCCTACAGGGTTTAACTGAAAATTATATTTTTGATGATTGATTATCACACAGTGACTGCCCTTGATAAAACTGGTTTTTAGATTATAATAAAATTAATAATAATATGAATAATGTAATGAAGCTGTTTACTCCTTTCCTTGTCTATTCAGATGTTGAATATTACGATAGCAAAGTCGGCCTCAAAAGTTTATTGCCACAATCAGTTTAAAAAAACCGGCTAAGTGCAAGTCTGACTCGCACACCGAGGGTTTCGTACAAACCTAAGTTTAAAATTATTAAAATATTTTTATATGATGTTATTAAAAATTTACTTTTCTAGCAATTTTTCCTTTATCTGTGCTATAACACGTTGCTTCGTACAAAATTTCAAGATTCTAAGTTCACGGGAAGTACCCGGTAGGTTTTGATTCCCTTGCGAGTGCCGAAATTAAATAAATTAAATTTGTGGCATAAACGGTTGTATCTATTGATTACATTAGCTTATAAGCTTCACTTTTCACTCTAAGAGACAGTAGACTTGAGTATTTAATATAAATTTCAGTTTGATACCTCCACGCGTTTCTGAGAAAAAGGGTCTTGACAGACGGACGGAGGGACAACAAAGTGATCCTAAAAGGGTTCGTATTTTTGTTTTGAGGTATGGAACCCTAAAAAACACCTGGAACACAATTTAATGCCCATAAAATAAAGTTGTGATAATTCTCAGGCTCTAGACTAGGTTTACACCAAATCAAAATTTTTACAATAAATCAGTTCAGCAGTTTAGGCTTGATTGCGCAACACACAGACATACGTAGTTAATTTCCAATTTACGATATTAGTAAGGATATTAGTAGAATTAATTGACATCATCGCCTGGGTGAAAACGAATCTTTCGCCTTTTGTAAGTAATCCAAAAACATACAAACGCCTTACAACTAACTCCTGACTATCATTAACTCCTTATTTACATAGACCCAGTAAACATAACGATAGAAAATACATAAAACTTGGGTTGTAAAAACTTGCTAGCAATCTTGGATCTGCCGAGACAAACAATTTGCATATGAAAAGATATTTTCTATTATTGCTGAGAATCGGCAAGTTGTAAAAGAAGAGAGCTGTTATGAATATAAGAAAAATAATAACTGGTTTCGTGGTCCATAAAATATTTCTAGAAATACCTAGTACCACTTAATTTTTACGCCGTAACAAATTATAGTTTTAATCATATATCATAAAATCAATTTATTGCCTGACAACCGATATCTTGAAAACAACTAAGCTGACTGTAATAAAACATTTTATTAAAGTTAATGCAAGCAAATTGATTTCATAAAACTCTTCACCATGTACCTTAATTAATAAATTGCAGTTACCTTTTAAGAAGTCATTAAAAGCTGACAGCTAATTGAGTAAAACAACTTTTCTGTTCCGAAAATAGAAGTATATTTGTTGACCTATAAAATTTGACGCCATCCACTAATTAACCTTAACAAGATCCAAGGGTTAATAAAAAAGTTAAGTAGCCCTTGTTGTGCCACTTAACAGAACGGGGGTTGTAATACAACTTAACTTACTACCAGTTTAAGCCCGTGGCTTTACCTGCATCACAATTTATTTTTCAGCGTGAGACCGAACTTCGTCTTTTAGTAAAATTGTATATAAGGTAGGAATTTTTGAACTTCGATGTTATGTTTTTTAGATAACCGCCGATATCCTTATACATCTATCGATATCTTTAATATTACCATTGAATACATACTAGCTGCGCCCTGCGTTTTCATCGTGTTTTCCCATTGTTTTAAAGATTTATTCTGGTATTCCGGACGAAAACGAACCCAATAAATCATGAAAATCGGTTCACCCGTCCTCGAGTTATTAGTGTTGCAACAAACCCGAATTAAGTACTTTAAATGGTGTTTATATAGTCCTATAAGTTACGAGTATATTTACATTCTAGTTTGATACTTACAAATACACTGCGTAGCTGGGCGGAGTGTGATTGAGATTGATTCAGCTCTAGAATGATTTATGAGACGTTTGGCTACTTAACGTTTGCTACTGACAGGATAAAAATCGGTCCTTACTCAAAAGCCTCTTTGCAAAAATATTCTTTGTATTGTAACGAGGTTTTACCACCCAATTTTTTTTTCATAGCCTATATTATTAAGTCCCACTTGCTGGACAGAGGCCTCCCCTTTTGTCTTCTCTAAACGTCAATAATAGTCAAAGGTCTTTGGCGATATCTGACCTTTATATATATAATTATATTTACTAGTATTCTTGTTAACCCCTCGTGGTAAGCTTATATAATATGCTTGCGTTACGAGTGGGTTCACGTTCAGTGGGTTACTGCATCGGATGGGATTCGAACCCGCGACCACATGATCGCAAGTTCGATGTCCTAGCCATTAGGTTACTGCCACTTGTATATATATACAAGTGGCAGTTGGTCGCGGGTTCGAATCCCAGCCGATGCAGTAACCCACTGAACGTGAACCCACTCGTTTCCATATGGAAAGGAAAATAATAATATAATTTCCTTTGTACTTAAATACTTCTTAGCACCATCACAGGTCACAACCTAGACGACCTACGTGGATGGATATTTATTAGATGGGTAGTATAAATGGGATTTAAAAAAAAATACATAAATAAACAATTTTATTTCAAACAATTTAATTGATAGAAAGATATTAAGATAAGTAATAATAAATTTGTGATTTGGGAATCGACTTTGTAATTATAAACCTTGAATGTCGTTTCTTTTTTTTTTCAAGTAATTTGTTTTTGTTACGACATAAATAATAGTTTTCATTGTAAATCTTAATTATATAGTCATGTATTTTAACAGAATAAATCATTGCTTTCAGAAAAAGTTACAGTTGTATTTTTATCAACTGTGTCGCTGTGTCTAATTCACTATAGAATTGAAAAGATGAACAGGCAAATTAAACATATTATTATGTTTTTATTGCTTGTATCATTATTTATACTTTTTTTTCTGACATTACTTCGAATCTTGATTTAATTAATTATGCATCTAATAACAAATATTATTGGCAGCATAGGTTATAAAAGTAATAAAATTTGACCATTTAAAATATTTTGTTCAGGATATAAACATAATTTAATAACCAATAAAACATAATAGCAAAGATGTGAATAAATTTTTAAATTGTATGAATATTTAACATCGTTTCCTAAATAGTTTAAGATCATAAAATTCATATTGCAACGTTTTTGTTACATAATATCGATCCGTACTCACTAGAATTAGTATACATAAAATATAAGTTAACACCAACTACTTAATTTTTAGTTTGATTAAAATAGAAGGCAAATAATGAATAATGAACAATTAGATTTTTTCCCTCTTTCCTCAGTGATTTCGGATCTTGAACAATAAGACTGGCCTGGTGGTCTAGCGGTTAGTGACCCTGACTGCTAAACCAGAGATCGTGGTTTCGATTCCCGCCCATGACACAGCTTTGTGTGACGAGCACGGCCATTTGTCCTGTGTCTGGGTGTTATTTTATCTATCATATGTATGTGTTTAGAAATATATAAGTATGTTAATCAGTTGTCTAGTTACCATAGTACAGGCTCTGCCTAGATTGGGATCAGCCGTGTGTGGGTTGTCTCAAGATATTATTTATTTATTTTATTCATAAGACTGTATGTCAACCGAAGTATTGCAAAGTCACACTTCTCTTGAAAAACCTTATTTACAAACTACCATCAACCGATTGCCCGTTAAAATTCCGTTACGTAAAAAAATAATGCAAGTAGAATTCATTAGAGCATAGCGATCAATTAATATTTTCATATTCGCAACATGTTTTTGATTCAATATTTTAGTCTAAAATATTTTGAATGCAAATACTTGTTTTTAAAACAAGGTCATGTCATTTTCAATATAATAATTATGATACCGACTTATAAATGTACCTACGGGGCACATGCCTCTTCCCATATAGAGAAGGAATGAGCATTGATCACTAAAATTGCTCACTGCGGGTTAGTGATTTCAGATCCTTATAATTATTTGGTATTCAGGTTTCCTCACGATATTTTCCTTCTCCGTTGTTAATGATGTCATAAAATAATTAATTAAGTACATAATTATAATGTTATTATACAACAATTTATACATTGTTTAAGAAAAGACATGTACGTGACATTAAATGACGCGATCATTGAGTTTATGTTGGCATTTTTACAAATGTCAGTTTTCAAAATAATACGCTAATGTCTGTACCAACTGAATTTCAGAAATAACTCATTCATTTCTTCTATTAAATATTCCATTCAAGCAGAAAGGCGTCAAATGTAACGTTTACAAGTGTAAAGAATAATCTTGAAAGCAGTTTAATATTTCTACTGACATGTTAATTTAGGATTCAGAACACGGTCGGAAACTTTATCGTAATTTCGCGAAGTTTTGCTCCTAGAATATGAAATAAAAAACCTTGAAACAAATGTTATTTGACCAGTATTTACAGCTATTCTTAACCTTTTAAATCCTTTTAGTTTTGAAGTCAGACCTTTTTTTTGGAGCTAAAATCGATTCTCGTGCAGAAACAAATTATTTGGCGGAGTATCTTTCAGGTCTATTTTAGATTTTACTTCCATTTAGGTAAATTCTTTGTACAAAATGTAATGTGATTATAATATTGTTTGTGTTTAGGGCCACCTTCTCAAAAGGGGAGGATTAACGAGTTTGCTTAAACAAGGCCCTTGATAAATTTTCGGAATTATAGGGGTTAAACAGTTGTTAGGCTATTTATATTATGTCAGTTGGGACCATCGGTATAACGTGGTTTCAAATAGACGATACCAGGCAAAGGCTATAAGTATATTATTGACCCCGATTCTGTTAAACATGTACTATCCTAATTTTAGTCCACCGGTATCTTTTTCACTTGCATATGTTTAGAAAAGGATAGATGAAAATTAGAACTCTGGAATTTAGTTCCGACTAAAATTACTTGATTACTAAAAAACGTGTGCTCTAAAAACTCTGTGATATTCAAGGCGAAAACTAGTTTGACATTTCTAAGTTGGTTATTATCTGTTGCCGTCCTTTTCTCACGCTTTATGTTAGTAAAAGATACCATTGTCAATCAATTAATCTCTTATATTATCAAATTAAAGTGACGTAGATAAAACCCAGATACACAGGCATCTATATAAAAATAAATCCCTATTTCCCTTGGTCACGGCATGGCTGGTCCTATTTCGTTTATTCTCTTTTTTTCGTTGCGCGACACATAAAAAAAACTTATAGAATACTTAACGACCATATCAACTTCTTTAATGTAGCCTTTATAACGTTTGACATAACTGGGGCCTTATTCACGAAGTTTATCTCTTTCGACTTACTATACCTTTAGGTAAAAAATCTTTACCTAAAACGTTATACACAAAAACCCGGTGATTCTCAGAACACAAAAAAGATTTGGTGACCTGGGATTCTTGAATCTGCGTTATACCGCTATGTTTCATTAGGACTTATAGAATAACCCTCCGTTATTTATTCGTCTGTCTTGTGTTTATTAGTATGAAATAGAGCTTCATATTATACTCAACTATTTACGTAACTCAATATGAATAGTTTCCCCGCGTGTCTAGTGGCACAACATGACAAGCTTATATTCGTGCAATACTTTTTTGTTATTTTCTTATTATAACATTGTCATGTTTGGCTTTAATATTAGAATGTGTATATTAATTATCCTACTTCTGTTAGAAAAATCTAATATGACAATACAACTATGGATATTTACTGGATGTTAATCCACGCAGCTGCATTATAAAAATTTACATCATGATAAAAAAAAAACAAATTTTTGTAGCACCGGTTCCAACAGAATATACATGACATTTCCCATAACGGGACTGTGCATTTAACTAATACCCAGATGACAGAATTCTAGGTAGTTATCATCATTAAAGACCCAAAACGAGTCGTCATAAGATTGAATATATATTACATGCAAATAATACTAATAAACGAAATGTAGATAAAAAAATTGAAAGATAAATAAATTAAAAACTTTTGCATTATTCCTTAATTTACCGATTTTGACACCATAATAATATAATGTCTTACAGAAGACAACACATACGATTTTGACACGTTGAATAAAATAAACTAATGAAAAACATACCATAAATCAAACCAAGCCAATCAGAAGCGAATTTATCAGTTTCATTCGAAAAGAGGTTTTTTTTATAAAGGTCATTGCATTCAATATTGATAATTTATTCAGAGATTGACAGTCGCCATCATGCGGTGCACAAAATAGTCTAATAAAATGACAAAAATTTAAAGTAAAATGTTAGAGGAGATCGTTTACTCGATTCTCCCAAACTCAAAGACATTAAGGTGTAAAAAGAAACCTTATGCCAATCGAGCAAACAACAGGAAGAGACGAAATACAGAAGAGAAAACAAATGAAGTTCTTAGAGAACTTGGTCAACCTATGGACAATGCTGAAACATACGCGATTAAAACACCAAGGTTTAAGGTTGCGACGTTAATTTCATTCCTCATTTTCTATATTTGTGTTATAAATGTGATAATCTCGTGTGATGTTAGTGTAAGTGATGTAAATAACAAAAAACTTAAAGAAGGTATGTACGAACGTGCAATGATAAGAGAAAAACCAAAATACTTGTATGGACATAAGCATGAAGGCTACAATAATGGAAACGAAAAGAATTTACGTAAAGGGAGAGCGTCAGCCAAACGACAGACTGACGAAGAGAACCCAGACCAATACGGCTCAGAAGCTGAAGATTTTATTAAATATTACGATTATTATAAAGATAAGGATGACATAACTAAAGTAACAGATTTTGCGCATTTATTTTCGATGTCCGATTTTATGCCTGATGACTCTCGAGCCGTCGGTCATCCACATGATCTCGCTTCACATCCATTCTTCGTAAAAAATATCAAATTCAATTTGAGGCCAGAAAGACATCTTTTCAAAGACAAGATAGTGAAACTTGGTGTTTTGTTGCCTGCTGATTCAAATGAAGTGTTCTCACTATCAAAAGTGTTACCAATTTTGGAGATGGCAATCCCAGCAGTAACAGGCCCAGATGGTCCTTTACCTGGTTGGACTATATGGGTAGACTACAGAGATACAAAGTGTTCTTCCGTAGAAGGACCCTTGGCTGCCTTCGAATTCTACGTGCACGAGTCAGCTGGTAAGCATTAATTCAGAATCTAAGAAATTGTAAATATTATTCTCATTATGACTATGACATTTACATGACTTTGACATTTGCGGTTGTGCAGTAAACATAGCTTTGGACATGACATTTCTAAAAGACGTTACAATATACCTAGTAATATTTCCCGTATTTCAGATGCGTTTATCGGGCCGGGGTGTGAGTATGTGATAGCTCCAGTGGCCAGGTATGCGGGACCTTGGGGCATACCGGTCATCACTGCGGGTGCTCAAGCCGAAGCGTTTGGGTACAAGCTGCCAAGTTTTAGCACGTTAACGAGAATGATGGGAAGCTACACGCAGGCCGGTGTCGCGATCCGCAAAGTGTTCGAGGTAAATTGTTGGGAATTATGTATCAATGTTGTACATGTATTATTTTGTAATACGTTGACGTTATTTTTATTACGTGATGTTTTATTTTTTGTTTGCTTGATATTTTCATCTCTATGCTTTAAGATTGTTTGTAACTTTATGTATGTTGCTTTCGATATAGTTTTAAAAACGATAAACCAAAAACATATAGGTGACACTAATCAACTAAATAGAGTAAGATCCCAGTGCCGTAAGACACAACTTATTTTCTAAAGCATATAACCTTCGGTTCTCAGTAGTCTCTTGTGTACTTTTTAATACCTGACTGTTTGTAAAGCTTGCCCGGTGACACGTGCGCAGGTACCAGGTGAGAAAGGTTACTAAAAATCAGGGTTACTTAACTTATTTTTATATGACTGATTTTTATATATGTTTTGTAGAATATTACTCTGAAGTCATATAAGAAAAATCAGACACTTTCCATGGGCCAAAACTTTTATCAGACACTTTAAAGCTCTAAGAAAAATAACTGAACTTAATAAAATTTATTTTTAAATGTCTGATATTTTGATATGTAATTAAGATAACTATTAAAATGTTATATTTAATCAGTCAGACAAATTGCAATGACCAAACATCCCCTAATCACAAAAAATACTGAACCATAAGTATGAGCGCGAGAGAACAATGCATATACAACATGTAACAAAACCCCTGTCAGATCCAATAAAAGTGTATTCGTGGGTTCATGAACCGTCTCGCATATATTATGCGGCATCTTTGACACAAAGCTGTAGGTAGTGACGTGAACTTTGAGGAGCGGTCAGTGTTGCTGTTGCCTTGGATCAGTTTTTATTTTGATTTAATTATTTTCACTGGGGAAAATAATCATCTCCAATCCATTTAATGACTACGTATGTGTTCGAAGTACGATACCGAATAATACTCTCAGGGATCGGACAGGGTTTTTGTTACATGTTGTATAGGAAAAATATTTTTTTACGGAGCAGTTGTGTTTTAAAGCAATTAATATTTATTTTATTTTAAATATATTTTTTTTATTGTTTTTTAATCATCTTCATCATCATCATAGTAATCAATCCTCACCATCATCATGTTGCTAGCAACATGTTCTGTAAAAACAAAAAGATAAACTATTAACGGAACGACCGATATACTAAATTGTAAACCAGAAATCTAAGTACGGTACCTGGTTCTTGAAGTGATTCACTAACGAATCCGGGTAATTGGTCACCATCAAACCAATAAAAAAGATACTAGTTATCTTCTAACGTCCAGCCATTGTTTTCAGGAGTTAAAGTAGTTGGTCGTTTTTCATTTGCATTATTCCAAATGCTGGTAATATAATTAGCTCGGAGATATTGTTGAAATAATTCAGTTTTGCATGGTGGTAAATTGCGTGAATAGTAATTTTTTAAATTTTTTGAATTGAATACTTCATTAATATCAGACACAGTATCTTTATTTAAAAATAGCTGAAGCCGGGTAGCATCAACGTCGCACACATTAGAAACATTATAAATATCGCAAATATTGCAAGCGGCGGTACCCTAATGTCTAGGGCGTCGTCCTTGCGATCATGTGGTTGCGGGTTCGAATCCCATCCATTACACTACCGACGTGAACCCACTCGTAACACAAGCATCTTAGCTTATCACGAGGGGTTAACGAGATTACTAGTAATGTGCGACCCACATCCTATGTAGTAATCTTTTTTAAACAAAAAAAAAATTGTACTTGAATAAAAATATCTTGTAGTATGTTTTCATCGGTAAAATACTCTAGATCTGCGAATCGCATAAAAGCTCGCTGATATTCATGTTTCTTCCTCATTATATTAAATGGTCTTAGTTTACCTCTTTTAAAAAAGGCAGGATTAAAATCACATCCAATCAATGCGTGAAATCCTGGCACCTGTCAATTCGTCATGACTAGTGGATGTACAATAAATTAATAACATTAATAATATTTAGTTACATTATTAACGCATGTATAGTGCTCTCGCGCTCATACTTATGGTTGAGTAATGTTTGTGATTAGGGCATGTTTGGTCATTGCAATTTGTCTGACTGATTAAATATAACATTTTAATAGTTATCTTAATGACATATCAAAATATCAGACATTTAAAAATAAATTAAGTTCATTTATTTTTCTTAGAGCTTTAAAGTGTCTGATAAAAGTTTTGGCCTATGGAAAGTGTCTGATTTTTCTTATATGACTTCAGAGTAATATTCTACAAAACATATATAAAAATCAGTCATATAAAAATAAGTTAAGTAACCCTGATTTTTAGTAACCTTTCTCACCTGGTACCTGCGCACGTGTCACCGGGCAAGCTTTACAAACAGTCAGGTATTAAAAAGTACACAAGAGACTACCGAGAACCGAAGGTTATATGCTTTAGAAAATAAGTTGTGTCTTACGGCACTGGGATCTTGGACTGAAGAGTTGTTATAGCAGTCAATAATATTTTTTTAAAACAAATTTCTAAGTTTCGTCATAATTATCAATATTTTTTCAAGAAACAATCACAATAATCCCTCAAGATAATACATTTGATCGGTTTTTAAGAAACACACTTTGGACAATAAAAACAGAATTTAAATACAATTGAAGCACATAATCGGTATTCATGACCAGAATTTTGATCATTTGGACTCGAATGAATATTCTGCTAACGTTTCAAATTAGGTGACCGTTCATTTAATATTGCAGAAGTTATGATGAGAAGTATTCATTTAAGAGTTTGAACCTGGAAAGTACACATAAGTTTAAAAAAAGGTTTAGAAATACTCGATTAATTGATGAACGAACTCAATTTCCAATGAGATTGTGCTACTTAACTGAATGTTCAATACAATTAATATTAACTGAACCCTACCAGTTTATTCAATGTGAAATTTAATGGAATATTCTTAGAACTCCATTGAAGCGTAATTATTTGAGAAGCTTTGGGGCTTTGCTCATGACATAACTATTTTATGATCCTAATTTTGATGTCAAACTCACTGAGTATGGGACATTCAATCACAATACGGATTGAGCAGGCATTTAAGAGGTTTATGGCTTCATGAATATGGCTTCAGGAATGTTTTGGGTGCCCATTTTATTACTGGATATTGTTCACTGTTTTTTAACATCATTAATATCAACCTTGCCATATTATTATCTTGGTATGAAACTATGAAGTAGCTGAAAAAATGAACTTTATGAAAATATGGGTGCAAAACTAACAGAGAATATTATCACGTATCAATAGAAATTGGATAAAACCGAATGTCCTGGAAAGTGGCAATAGTTAATCCCAATGATGAAAATAAATCATGTTTCTGTCTGTGTAATTTTGAGTCGCACAAATGACAGCACACTGAGAAGACTTAGTGGTGAAGTCATTTGGAATTCTGCCCACTTTCAATAGAAAGACGCTGTACAGTCATATATCTATCTAGTGACCATAAACACTTGTTTATTTGGCGCGTTCCCTACATAACCTTAATTATTACTTATTTCTTTATTAATGAGACAGCGTGTTGCTGGGGAGTGTGTTACGTCGCTTCTTATACACAACCGGGGAAGAAACGGCAAAAAACATAATTGTGTAATCACTCTATGATTTTCCAATTTAAAATAAAAAAATATTTTGAGGTAAAGCTTGTTACAAAGATTTGATTACTTTAATTATAGGATCCAGAACGATAAAAAAAATATTTCATTCAGTGAACCTAGATTAAACGCTCATAAGTACTTAAGTATTATGTATCTCAACATAAATTTAAAACTGGGGTTTTAAATTTTTATCTTTTTTGTCTTTAGCTAAAGTAAATCAGACAGACGACGATTAGGACATTGCAACATGCCAAAGTGCTGGTGACTTTTTAAGGCCCAAATCATGCACCTAATGCTTGGAGGTTCCTCTTTTCCACCAGATCTTTGGTCTCGAAAAGATCAATCTTATTCCAATGACTGCATGGTTAAGAATGAAGGTAACCTCTGTGAAGATATTAAGAAAAATATGCAGCAGCTGACAGAAGGTCCATGCTCCATATACCTTGTATAAATTGACGATTTAATATAACGAGAAATTTTAAACAAACCTAAATATTTATCCTGATACGTAACTAGCCATCAAACCTTGTCATCTCTGCATCTCATTGTGGTCGAGAATGCCTAAGGCATAAGGTCCTGTTATAGATATTATAATTATGCGTAAATCAATTAACTATAGAAAAAAATATATACCCTACACACAGAATAAATGAACATTAAAAACGCTGGCTATATTTTGGGCCGGACATATCTGAAAAAAACCATCGACACAAAATGAAGAAGAATTAATGATTTCAATTTCAATTATTTCCATTGAAATCATTTAAAATAAAACAAACATTCGAAATGATGTATGTATACGATAGTACCTAATAGAAAAGCCGGGAGCTTAACAAATCAACTATTATAGAATAAACTAAACATACAACAGTTCTAGCGCAATTCCAAGTTCGATCCGATAATTCCCACCAATCAGGGCGCTTCATCCATACAAAAGCTTTTTTATACGTGATTTGACTGCTGACCAGAGATTGAACTTTGTCGGCTGTTAAATTGAGATCGATCTTGTGATAACATCTTTATGGATTACAATCTTCTTCGTAATTAAATTCAGTTAATTGAGTTTTTATGGTTTAACATGATCTGTCATTAGGAATACTTTGATCAAAACAAAATTGAAAAGTTGCACGAGTATTTATTCAGCATGTACCTAATAACATTAAATCTTGTACATATTAGTGTTATAATTTTTTTTCAAGTACCTAACGATAACATGGTTCTTCAAACGTTACAAAAAAAGGAAAAACTTTGTATAAATTTCCAGAAAAACTTACTGTCGTGTTTGAACTTAATAACGAGCAAAGTTAAGTCATAAATAAACGGGAATTAGTTAAGAGTAACAAGGAATAAAGATAAATAGCGCTTGACTATCGTGCCTCTAAAATGGACAAATGTTAACTATTGTAAACCATTTGTTAAAACAAATGCTTTCTCGTCATTGTCTGTAGAAACGTACATTTTCAATGAACTAGGAAACCTGGTTTAAAGAAAACTTTAAAATATAGTAACCGTTTTACCGGTATGCGCGAATTTATCCAAAATTTAGGTTTGGAAGATGTTGCAAAAGAGGTACCTACGTAATCCATTAAATGTAACAATAATTATAAGGAGCTTAAGGTTACCATACAAAAGAAACAGCTTGCCAGCTCATCACTGAATAGTCAAGGACCCAAAATAATGATGACAACGAATCTTATGGAGGTGCACAGGACAATATACAAATATCATGATTCTTTCTTCGGATAAATACAATCAACATACCACTTGTCTATGAGTTATCATATTATTATCCCTCCTTGAGCAAGCATAGCACACAAATTCCATATTATGTGTTATTGAATCAAGTGTCAGAGAGTACTTGAATAATATAGACGCCGCGCCGCATGTTATTAACATACTTGATATATAGGTTCTTAGAATTTAATACCAAAGACTAGAATTTTGTTAAAAAATATCTAAATATTTTTGAATTTCAAAAAGATCATATTTTTTCGTTTGACATTAATTGCGGTTTTTTTTTATTTAGAAGATGCTCATCAAAACTGGATGTAGATGTTATTTATTAGGCTCTTTATCTGTAAAAAAATGACTATAAGAAAAAATACAAAATGTTGAAATGAAACTACTTTTAAACGGATTCTTTCGCGGTTTATTTAGATTTAAGAACCGCGACGGAATCCATTGAAAAATAGTTTTTTTTTCTATGTCTAACATTCGCGTAAACCTCAAAAAACATTCATGTTTGTCTTGAAAGGCTCTCAAAGGATCTTTAATATAATTATATTAGTACAGATACATTAATTATTCATCTTTTACTCATCTGTTTCATCGATTGGAAAGTAAAGTATCTGTCATTAACCAGGTTGAGTTTATCACGGCTACATGTTTCGATCAATACTTTCTACCAAAAACATTGAATGTTTTATTAAATGCTCTCCCATATAAATTTTACAAATGAATGCAGTTTTGTCAACATGTTTTTATCTGTGAATCAAACTTGTACAGTTTCACTGATTCAAAACCTGTTAAACGATATCGCTAGGAGCGGTGAATTTATTATTAGATATTGTTTTCAATATTGCACAATATATATTCATAAAATTTTAATACAAAAATAACCGTAATACTGACACTGATTTAAGTATGTGACTTATTATACATATTTTTTAAATACAACATTTGAGAGTAAATTGAATGTACCAAAGAATTTATTAGTGGTCAAATAATAATTATTAATTTTAACGGTTTCAAATACATAAATAAAGGATTTTTTTTTTTACAATTTTGCTTGCTATTTATCAATTATTATTAAATCACGGAAACACGTTCTCCTGCAAGGTAGACCCAAGTTATTCGCAGATGGGAAAAATCGGTCCTGAATCGTGTCGTAAAAATTATTATTTATCATTATTTTGTTCAGGAATCTCCTATGGGATTTGAAGTATTTATTGTAGTGTGAAAAAGATAAAACACATGAAATGGTAAAACATTTAAATTTTTATTTGATTTTAAATGTTAAGTAAATAATAATAAAATACATACATTCAGTGTGATAATTAAAATAAACGTTTGTGAACTGATTATAATTACTTCGGCCGTTGGCCTAGCGCTTTATATGTTTTTTTTTTAATTACAAAGTATTGGATTGAAAGATTATGCAAAATTTAAAGATGAATGATCGATCTCATGAAATTTGATGATGGGCTGTATCTTTTAGGCGTTACTTTGTGGTCAGGTGGTCAAAGCCTGTTTTTTCTTTACTAAGTATTATTAAAATTTGTCGTTGTACATTTTGTTACAGCTTTTTGCCCTTTTAATGTATTATTTTGTAGATATTTTTTTGTACTTAATGTGTTAATAAAATGCTTCTCGTGGGTTATCTCTTGTTTTAATTTCATGCTAAATTTATTTTATTATTGATATTTTTTTGTGAAAAATAATTATACTTTATGTTTACACTTACGTTTCCACAAACTATCTTGAATTTAAATTTAATTTTCGTTTATCGATAAATAGTTTTAGTCACATACTTATTTTGTTTTACATAAAAATATCGATTAAAAATACCACAAAATATTTGTTTTTAAAAGGAACTCAACAAAATATTGTTTGTTTAAAAAAGACTGTAACTTTAATTTCATTGTTTCAGGAATTCAATTGGCAACGCCTAGGAATGCTGTACCATAACAACGACCCAACCTCGGGCAAAGGGAATAGTCCTTGTTTTCTGACCCTCAGCGCTGTTTTCACAGTTCTTAACAAGAAAAACACGAACACCGACTCAATACCAATCACACAGAACTTTGACGAAACGAACACGACTTCTACAAGACTTAAGGAACTGTTACAAAAGTTGTCTTTGACTAGCAGAAGTAAGTATTGAAGAGGTTTCATGATTAATCAAGCTTTTATTTATGAACAAATAAATTATATTGAATAACAAATTACAATTTGTATTTTTTAAATAACACGCGTGCTTTGGTGGTGGATTAAAATATACTTTTAATTTTTTATATATTCTTTTGGGTAAATGTCATGGTAAACGATTTAATTTTATCATTATTAATAACGGCTATCCTTGGTTTTGCTCCTAAAGGTTCATAAAATAATATTCTACAATTATTTCATTAAAATACTTTATATTTTATTTACTTCGAAAAACATATTATTAAACGAATATTCACAAAAATTTAGATAGTAATTCAAAATTATAATTATAAACTTAAATTATCTGAGTACGCTCGTAGTATGTTTTTAATTGGATATATTATATCTAGAACAGTTCAGAGATAGTTGCAGCCTAGAATGCTTAAGTGATCTAATAGTCAGTCTGGTTTCAGTACTCTTGTGCCTTAAGTTTAGAGATTATAAAGCTAATAGTAAGTTAAAAAGCTAAAAATAAGTTCGTTCAGATTCGTGATGTATTTGAGGCATGAGGAATGTTTTCACATTTATTTCAAAGAATAACATTTCAAAGGTATACAATGTGAAAACATGCATTTATCCTTGCTACGGCAGTGTTTGAAACAAGTCTTTTGAAAATTAGTGGATACAAATACATAGTTATTGCATTAAAAAAACAAATCGGCTTACGGCTAAATTACACAATATTTTATCCCATTATTTTATTCAATCGTTTTTGTTATATCCTCTACGATTTGTGGCCTGCACTAAATTGCGTGCCTAATGGAAAACTCAAATCGTGCAAAAATTCCGCGCCGTTACCACTGCCGCACATTCTGCTTTCAGGTATGATAAGGACACTTTCAGGAGAATACTATAGTTATATTTTCAAGTACCTACCAGTACATAATTTATTTGTTATATGGAATGATTTTGCCTGCCATAAAAAAATAAATTCTCTCTCTTTTTATATCTAGTTACAGTGGAAAAAAAATGAAAATATTTCTTAGTTAAATCTTAATTTAGTGTAAATAATTAATCAATTTTTTTTAACTTTACAGACTACGCTTAAATTAGTTCTAATGCTTCTTCAGTGAGCATCGAACTGTATTTAGCTTTACCCATTTTTTTAACCTTTTAAAATTATCAATTTTCGATAGATCTGTATTAAAACCTAAAGCTTAGGTTATAGCGTCTCACCATGACTAGCAATTTCTACCTACACCTTATCGACTCCGCTACCCTCTTCAAAGGCAGATTGCATTGTACAAGTATACATATACATGGCCTATAAATATTCCACTGGGCACAGGCCTCTTCTCATATAGAGAAGGAACGAACATTGATCACCACGCTGGCTCACTGCGAGTTGGCGATTTCAGATTCCAATTTTTGGAATCCAGGTCCTCACGATGTTTCCCTCCATCGATTGCCAATGATGCCTTAGAATAATTAAGAAAGTACATAATTACATATTATTATTATTACTTTGGTACTTGCCTGGAGTGGGTTTGAACGTGCAATCTTGTGCACGAAAAGCCGTTCATTGAACTGCTAGGCCACCACGACAGTGTAGTAGATTTCGTCCAGAGTTTTTCACACACATACAAAAAAGTCACATCGGAATTCTCCGAAAGAAATATTTAAAAGACTAGCTGGATTGAAATATTAACAAAAAAAATAGTCAACTTTGCCAGCTCCTAACTGTGAAAAAAAAACAAGCTTTAAAATTATGGGTTACAAATGGTCGTGGCTAACATGTTTTTGGTGAAGTCTTTATTTATTTTCATCACCTGCTCCTCGAATATCGTCAATGGTTCCGCATGAGATCGCACGATACGATTTGAATTTTAAATTTGTGTTGCATTCACGAATGTGCCATCTTTGAAGATCGATTGCTTTGAAAATGCAGAATAAATTATGGGTTATGAGATTCAGCTCGTTAAAACTAATGTAATATGTGTTCGTGTGATGAATATGGTATAAGTTGCTAGTGAATATGACACGTTGTTAATTAAGTTTGCTTTGAGCGAGGTAAAGCAAAATCAAGGAACCAAATGTAACGAAAATAGATAAAAATTTTCTTAATGGTAGGTAATAATACCCAACAATGGCCCCGATTCTGTTAAACACGTACTAAGCTAATTTTAGTCCATCGGTATCTTTTTCACTTGTACATATTTAGAAAAGGACAGACGAAATTCAGAAATCAAATTTAGTTCCGCCATAAATTCTCATACAAATTTGTTTGTAAGTAAAAACATGTGCTCTAAAAACACTGTGTTGTTCAAGGAGAAAACTAGTTTAAAATTTCTAAGTTAGTTGCTATCTGTTGCCGTCCTTTTCTCACGCTTTAAGTGAGTAAAAGACAGCAATAGTTTAAATTTGGTGAGTTTGCGTAGAGGCATCAGCACCAATATTTGTTAACTGCTTATAAATTTTTCTTCCCATTGCTAAGTTATTCATTGTTAGATTAATTTCTAATAGGGCTCAAGTCATTACTTCTATATATTATAATAAAAATAAATGTTTGTCTATATATTGTTAAAAGAATGCCTATATGATGTTTAGCACAGTTGTTGTGCATGAGCCTACGAAATTACGACCAATTTTTGATAGATGGCGCCACTGCCATTCTAATGACTGATCAACACGAACAACGTCGCGGTCACAGCTAGTTATAATAACATGAAAAGAATTAAATACCAATAGATCAAAATACTTTCCTCGCCTTGGTCGTCCACACTTTTAACTCTTGATAATATCTATAAAAAAAAACATTTGATGTAAAAATATCCCGTTAGAAGTCAATAAATCCAATTTCATTTCAATTCGAGGTGTAAGTAATATTAAACTTGTATTCTTGATATATTTCATACGTAACATATTATTATGAAATATTTCGTACCAAGTAATTTTCCCATTTACATTGCCGTTTCAAAAGCAATATTAAACAATTTTCTCCTCAAAGGTTGACATACAAACGTATTGTGAAAATTCAGTGTTGGTGAAACTAAACAAAGAGACTTTTGATCTCCGTCTGTTGTTGAAGGTAAAGGGAAAAGCAAACCTTTGCAAACGATCCATTATAACTGTAACGAGAGCAGTCTATTATTTTAAAGCCGAAATATACTTGAAAGTTGTTGGAATGAACGTGTATGGAATAGATATAGAATAATCTTTATTGTACACTATTAGAGTTACTGCATTAAAATAGACATAACAACGAAATTGTACTACAATGGCGATTTTATTTATATTAGCGATAGATATAATAATATGTCATATAATTTTATACATGTGGTTTTGGTAAGGAATGTGATTAAGTATGTTACCAGTGTAATTTGATTTTGGAGAAATTATCTTTTTATTTTGTGTATGATTTTAAAACTTATCCAAGCAAAGACACTTAATATAGTTATCCATGAAAGCCTTTAAATCAAAATAAGTCAATGTATAAAGCGAGAAGCTCACTTTGTTCGACTGACATCTTAATTTTTTATTCTTCTAAAAACGCGAATTAGCGTCCATATTTATTTTTGGACGATTAGTGATGCTAATGATAAAAAATGTTTCGAAAGACGTTTTATCTGGTTGGAATATCTTATTTATCTTATGTTTTTTGCTCTCTACTGAGTTGAACAACATTAAATACTAATAACAAATTCTATATCGACGAAATGTAGTTTATCAACGTTAAAAAGCATCCGGCCGTTAAAAGCACTAAAGAAAAAGCTACAATCGTTTCTAATGTCAAAGAGATATTATTCCATTGCTGAGTTTTTGAATAAGTTCTAAATAAAATGTATTTAGTTTAGAAATAGAAAACTTTTGTTTAGTTTTAGCTTCTCATTATTTTACATCAACATTTACTTATTATTTCTCTTGAAGTGGACTATCAGATTGTTTCTTTTTTTTTTTCAATTTTGACTTACAGTTCTTGAGATACGTATCCAAACAAATTCAAATCACGCAGTATGAAACGACAAAGCCAATTCAATGTTTAATGACAGAATTTTGTATCTTTGCTCTAATGGTTGAACTGTGTGAGTGCTTATCAGTATAATGAATAATTTGTATACAGACCCCCATGGTAGAGCTTTCAACGTTTTATTGTTCTTAAATGTGCTCCATTTCCTTACAATGACTAACAAAACAAGAAAATGCGGTCATGGAAAATGGCTTCCTAGCAAGTATTCTAATAAATCGTTTTCATGTGGCTTTATCTTAATTATTCTTGGAGGAAGTATTTTTTAACTTAAATCTTGAAGATTACACATTAAAGTCCAAAAAAGCATACACGATATTTATAATTCAGTCAAGTACTTAAAAGAAATATACACAGAATTTACTGCATACAGAACATGAAATCTTCCATATTACATTGTAAACAAAGGTAATGTTGAAATAAATTCAATCTGACTTGTTCTACAATTCATTTCTGAAATCATTAATGATTTGCATTAAAAAAAATATTCCGTTACAAAACGTTTTGTAACAAATATACAATAAAAATGTATAAATAATTCAGTAAATAAATAAAAATTGTGGTTCAGGGTTGACACTATTGTCTTGTAACTTGAAAATGTATTTTATTATTCAATACGATGCTATTAAAAGACAATATTTAAAAAATAATAATATTATTTTGCTATCCTATTTCATTAACTTTTATTAAATATATTGTTTGTTACAGTTGTGGTGGTTTGTGCAAACCCTACTACAGTGCGGGAAATCATGTTGGCAGCTGATGATCTCAACATGGTGTCGTCTGGGGAATACGTGTTCTTCAATATCGAGCTATTTTCGAAGTAAGTAATAATTATCATGCTAGTAGTTGCATTAATACAAAATATTCTATGTCTATCTTTTAAGCTGTTCAAGGCTAGCCAAAAACAAAATAATATTGATAAAAAAGTACCTACGTACTGTCAATAATATTGTATGTGTGCGGCTCGCCTTACGGCATTGTTTTTCAAAAACTAAAAATATTAAAAACCAAAGGTCCCCCCCGCAGCGTCTGCCTATCTGAGTGCGATAAACTCAAACTAACTATCCGGATTTCATAATTATGATTTGCACGAGTGGATGCAGTTACTTAATTAGAAAGTTTTTGTCAGTGCAAGGCGGGAAATCCGTTTGTTTACAATAAAATGATCAGAAAATATTACAAAAAATATGATTTATGTATGATAAGTCACTTAAATACGGTGGACAAAATTAGACAATAGACGAATATTACGCCCTCGCCGGTGAAGCCCGTCGCGTATTATATATAAAAGTAATGTTAATGTTACCCCCCGTCCCTATATTATTCTGGCCTGAGCCGGCCAACCAATCAACAAAAATAGGTAAGTCTCTAAATAATACAAAAATCTATTCAGCCCGCTCTTGCTGTTTGCCTTATTAATTAAGATTATTAGCAACGCATTAAGTCGTGGTCGGAACTCGGCAGAGGGTCACCTTATTAGACGTTGCTATCGTAGTTAGTTTTCTATAGCTCTGACTGGATTCCCTTAAGGTTTCGCCAAAAGTCCGATGAAGCGGTCAAAGCCTGCGCTCAGGCTAACTGCGGCAGACCTCACGAAAATAATAATGTTAAGTCACAGCCTTAATTATCCCACAGCTGGGCCTATTATGCCCTCTTCTCTTTAATCTGTTACTTTCTAACCGTGAAATATGACTATAGAATTACGAGTATACGTACAACCCTACTTACCAGTTTCGGGTACTAAGCCGTGACTGTATACATAATCTTATTTACTCGTGTTTGTAATTTGGGCCGTATTAATATAGATATTACAGGCCGACAGATTTAATTAGATTTAGATTGAATTATTATTTGCTCTGTCTAAGCAAACAATAATATGCCAATCAATATGTTACTGATGATACTAGCTATAGTATTATAATTAGGTATAATATTGTTTTCTGAGGTTTACGCGAATATTAGACATTGAAATAAAACTACTTTAAAACGTAGGTCGGAACACAAATAATTAATAACATTTAAAATGAATGAAGGTAGAACGAGCAGCATCCCCTGTCAAGACAAATACCACCTCAGTCAACCCGTGACCATGACACGTCCTGTAAAGGCGTCAAAACGTCGGGAACTAAAATAAAAAATAAACCGCGATAGAATCCGTTTTAAAGTAGTTTCATTTCAATGTAGGTATAATATATCTAGTTATACGTATAATTATAGTGTTTTTTGCTTAGGCGGGGCTTGTGTTAGCCGTCCTATGTGACCGTTGATAAATCTTAAACCGCGCTCGCTTTGATTGGTTCGTGGATTGATATTGGCCATTTGTAAACATACCAAGACTACGTGCCACGTAAAACCAATGGTCCCCACTGAAATACGTTGATCTTCGGCAGTCGTTCCATTATTACAATTTTGACAATCAGACTTACCATGGGATACTGTGAAGTTTCTCAATAAAATGGGTTGTGGAGGTCATATAGGCAGTCGCCCTATGTAAAATACGGCATTCTGTCCGGTAAGACTAGAAACAGAATCCTTCATAGTTAGGGTTAATTAAATTGGTTTTGCTTAACATAATTTCTGCATGCCACATAAAAAGATTAAAAAGTAACTTAGTTTCCCCAAGATCTAGGATATCACTCAGCCGATTGTCATCAATGTTAGCCTAGGAATACTTGTCCTAGGACGTACATTTAACTCCAAATATGTCTTTTCCTGCAGTCTTGCTTCGGCTTCATCAAAGGAACCCTGGAAGATGGAAGGAGATACAGACGAGAGGAATGAACGCGCTCGGAGGGCATACAGCGCTGTGTTGACTGTCACCAGTCCAGCGCCCGAGAAAAAGGAGTACCTACAGTTCTCTGATCAAGTAAGCCACAATTAAAAATTATAAATACTATGTACCGAAAAAATTTAAAAATAAGTATTTCTCGAACTCTAGGAAATTATTTCGTATAATTTAATCGTTTTATTTTTTTATTTCGTAAGCATCTGATAATGACCGTAACAGTTTGAACGAAACACCAGAATTCCAAAAAATGTTCATTTCAAATCAAACTCAGTTTAAACTCATATTCAATTTTGAATGCAAAAGATTAGTTTTGTAATAACATCCTTAATATTTAAATTTTTTCCCTTGTTTTTTCTGCTTATTTGTTTCTGTCCAGGCAAAAAGCCTCTTAACCCGCTTTCCATATTTCCTAGAACAATATTCAACAAAGATATAAAATATTTTTTCTACAAAGGTAATATTGAATTATTATGTATAGGTAAAGGACTTGGCTGCTACGAAGTACAACTACACGTTCGGTAAAGGCGAGGTTGTGTCTACGTTCGTAGCAGCGTTCTACGATGCTGTCCTCCTCTACGCGCTTGCGCTCAACGATACGCTACGCGAGGCCGAATACCCGAGAGGACCGCTAGATGGCGCTGCGGTTATAAGAAAAATGTGGAATAGAACGTTCCAAGGTAATATTTTTAACTTAAATATATTGTTTGCCTATAAATTAGTTCCTATAACCCCTTTTTATGTTTTAAACTTAATAGATAATTTTATTGCCAGTAAACTTAACGTCACCATTGTCCACAACAAATTTCAAACATTTGCATTAAATCAATGACTGGGCAATCAATAACAGTGAAATAATTTTTCAAATCGGCCAAGTTCCTGAGATCGGTTCATTTACACTAACAAAAACTCTTCAGCTTTATAATATATGTATAGATTTCATAGAATGTCTAGAAAGTCACAAATTCTAGCCACAACTCCATACAACAATAAAACGTCTCCTTTGACCTTTGTCTATGTTTTTTTGTATGTCATGAAACAAACTCTACCCGAACCTCCGCATGTACTAATACAAGGAAACCTCCTCGTTACTTGAAGTTTATATGTTGCCCATTATGTCACTGTGGTTTGGGGCAAGGTTAGGCTGCCTTACATGCTCCATTTACAAACTTAAGTACTTAATAAACAGGAAGGTAGTTTGTCAGGTCAACCTTAAGTTGTTGCAATCAGGATGAGTTAGTATGACTTAGTAAATAGTTTATATTTACTAAGCGTATATGTGTAGACTAGTGTTAGTAGTAATCTTATCTTACAGAGTCTTTAAAGCTTTATAATAAAGATCAGTTAAACATTTTAAGATTATAAATATTGTAACAAACGGAGTATAACTGTTAAACGGATTTCAGTTTCAAAAGTATTAGTTTTTTAAGTTTAATTACGTCACGGGAATTAACGCGAACTCATGCGTTTACCTTTTAAAGTTTGACGTTTCGACTGGGTTACACTGGCCGTGGTCGCAAGCAGACTGATTTTGAATCTGGGATTGAGTGACGTAATTTTAATAAAATCATGCAACACAATTATTGTTCAAAAGTTGGTATTAGTTTCCAAAGTACGACCTTTAGCTAGATGATACGCTAGAATCTAAATTAAATTGAAAATAATGTTTTAAAGGGTTTCAATATTTTTTTATGTTTTTTATATTTTATTTGTGCAGGTATAACAGGAGAAGTGATCATAGACTCCAATGGTGACCGCGTGGCATCCTACTCTCTGCTCGACATGAATCCTAAGACTAGCAAGTTTGAGGTTAGTTTTATTTTGATGCTTATAATACCAGCCTATAAATGTCCCACTACCGGGCATAGGTCTCCTTTTCGAGAGGTAAAACGAGTATTGATCACCACGATTACTCTTCGAGGGTTGGCGATTTCAGTTTTTTTTTTTAATCCAGGTTACCTAACAACGTTTTCCTTCAACGTTTGTCTTATAATAATTAAGAAAGTACATAATAATATAACTTTGAAAAAGTCACATTGGTACTAGTACTAAAATCCGATCAAACGTCCTTCAAACTTCGGTAGTAGGTACGTGTCAATCCATAAATTTTTATTCTAACAAATTATTTAACACTTCGATTTATTCCTTTGATAGACAAATTAAACGCGTTTTACAGAAATTTGAAACCATTAGTTTGCATACTTCACCATCGATTGAGTACCCCAGAAACAAATGATCAAAAAATTGGGTCTTAGTCATTACAAAAAAAAAATATTATTTCAGTCGATATTTTTAAGGGTTCAACTTGAAAAGTAAAAGTAAATAATCTGTGTTGGAAGTTTTATAAAAAGGAAAAGTTTTGAGAGATTTTTTTATTAAATAAACAAAAGTCAGACGTGGTTACCTGACCTTTTCGTAGCAGGCTGTTTAAAATAAACTGCGAGAGACTTGGATTGTAGGTAGCTTTTTTTAGGATTCTTTTTAAATAATAGGAGATTACAAGGCTACTTACCTAGATCTGACCCTATTTGGACCACGGAGGCTTTCATTTAAATATTATGTTAAATAACAGGGTGTACCTAATTTATTGTTTGCTACGGATAACCTAAAGCTATAATAATACTTTTATTTCTTAGTGCCTATTAACTTAACTAATTTGTTGCCCTGACCATCTATCCGTTATACGTATATTATGTATCTACCAAGATTTGTAATTAACTAAAAACGCAAAACAGTATATATATAATCATATATATATAGCATTTCAATAAAACTACGCATTAAGCGTAGTTTTGAAGACATTAAAAAAAATCAACACTAATGTTTCAAATAAGCGATTTCCGAATATGCCCCAACTTCAAAGTTTATATTAAAATAAATTCAATGAAAATAATATAATTTTGAGTCATTCAATTATAGAACGCTAAGAAAAGTTATAATATAATTTCCTCATTTCAAAGGCCACTTAAAGTAATGTAAAGTATACAAACGTACCTTCAGGCTGACCCTTCGTCCCTTTCGTTAAGTCAGTCCTTTGTTAAGTATGTAGCAGGACAGCTTTAATATATCACGTTATAGCTAATGAAGCTTTTGTGGTTATAACAGGATTATGGTTCAACTGGAACAACGTTGGGCAAGATAAAACAGTCATCTTATAAATCTTGTATTTGGGTTTCAAGGCAAGGCACGTAATGCTTTGTATTTGTTGGCTACTTAGCATAAAAAGTTGTGATATTCGTTCTTTACACAATAATCTGACCTCTCGTGCTCTCTTAAGTTTTTATCGTAACAAGTGATCAAAGTAGTATTAGAAAAACGTGACTGAAGTCCATTATGTATAGGATTTGTTACCCAACTGTGCCAGATGGAGGGTTATATTTTCAGTATATAAATGTTATGGACCAAGTGATAAATTGAGCAGTATACATAATGCCCGGTCATTATGAAAAATGCCCAATATGAGAGTGCAATTTGACAATAATTATTCAAATAATCTAATTGACCGGGCACTATACATATTGCCCATCACCTTTTGGGCAGAGTAATACAAACATATTTAATTACTATTTTTTTATTGTTATTGTCATTTAACTTAAAATAAACTAAATATTAAAGGGGAATTATAAAACGAGCGATTAAAAAAATCCTAGACTTTGTGTTGAAAACTTTTTGCCCAACGTCCGGTAGGTTTAGGTTAGGTTAATATGGTGACCCTTACGTGCACGAGGGCGGCGAGCGGAGCGAGCGGAGTCGCGACAGCGACCGCCCCGTGTTGGAAAACCTTTCAAGCGATTCACGACTTTATGTGCGTTAAATATAGCTTTATTATCAAATTGCCCAACTATCATGTAGCAACATAATAATGACCGTGCAATGTGATAAATAATGAAGTTAAGATAGTAATTAATCACTTAGCCCGATAAAGCTAGACATTATTCATAATGCTCGTGCATTATAAATAATGCCCGCATTAATCACCTGGTCCACAACATAAACATAATATTATGTATGTATAATTGTTTGGTATGCTCTGTAGCCTAAATGGTCCGATGGATTTTAGCTAGAGAGGTGTCGTTAGATTCGTATTTCCTATGAGAGCGACACTAAAGTATAGGATATTCCTGCCTTCAATAAAATATATTTTTCGCAAAGCGATGGGGTGAGGTATTCGAATAAAGGATTTTGTACTTAGATTGCACATCAATACAAAATTTGTACGATTTCATGTTATTTAGACTGAAAAATGGTATAATAATAAAAAAAAATAAAGTTAAAATAAAAATTATGTGTGGAAAAAGATAGATAACAATATTTAATTGATATTGTATTATTTACAATTACCACGAACTATTTATAATAAAAAATTAAGGTTATACTAAACTAAAAACTATTGAATTGATTAAATTATTTACACGAAAAGAAAAAAAATGAATCCAGACCATGATTCATTTCAACTTGTTTTATTACGCAGTTGGTTCTTTTTTGTTTTTTCAATAATTTGAGTATGTCACTATATTTTGACGCTGACAGTAAGTTTAAAGCAACTCTACCAACTTGAACTGTATATAACTTGCATTACGGGTACTTTGAACCACTTTAAATAGTAAATGGTCTTTCCAGACTTAACACATTAAAACTTAGTTTTAGGATAAATTAATTATACACCGTAACTTCATAATTTAGGAATAAACTACAGAGTCTTTATTCACAAAGTCCTAGTAGTTTACGTGTAGGGTTAAGAGAGGAGTTATCTCTTTTGACTTACTATATTTTTAAGTAAAAAGGGTTTGTTAAATGGCCTAAAACGTATACTGACTCTACCCGGTGTCTTTGGGAACACAAAAAAAGATATGGCGTCCAGGGGTTGCAAAAAGTTGTCTGTGACTTTCCTGGATAGATGGGATATCTCACACAAATATTTTTTCAAATAAGACCAGGAGTTCCTAACATAAGCGCATTCAGCCAAAAGTACTTTTCAGTTTCATAATAATATATTAACCTATAGATATTGACCTTTTCTAAAAATGATAACTTACTATTTCTCAATTCTTTCTTCCTTGTGGACATTTTTAAAAAAATACTAAATCGTTATTTATATGTAGGTATTGGCATTACCTACTTATCAAATACTTATACGCGTAATTATTATCACATAAATTAAATTAAACGTTCAATACATACAATAATAATTTAGTCATAAAGTAAAAAACGGATATACATTTTAACGTGAATAAGACTCGACATACTTATGCGAACACTTTAATCAATTTGTGCAGACTTGGAGATTCTTAAAAAAATATATATACCAAAGGAACTTTTTAAAATAAACTAATCCTTTGTTTTAAATCTAAATGAATTTCAGCAGTAATTAAAAAATACTGCACAGTGTAAAAGGACCGCAAATGAGAAAAAAGGAGAAAAATAAACGTTAGAGGAACTTAGCTAACATTAGTGCAAAAATAGTAAGCTCGGTACGTAAGCTGTCTTAAGCAATAAGGCAACGAGTTAACAGCAGTCGAAAAAAATAAACAGCCTTTATCGAAACAGAACGAGTTCTCTGCTTGTTAGTGGAACAAATAATGAACATCCCTTGGAATGACGAATCTAGCTAATAAAGAAATATGGATGTTCTATTGTACGATTAAGTATTATTGGAAAGACTGCAAATCTAACAACGTATGATTGCTTTATTTTTTAAAAGCCGATGATACCAAAACTAAAATTAAACGCATATTTTTTTTAACTTTTACTCAAGGAATTGACATAGTGTTAATTTATGTTAGAACATAGTATCTTACCGACTTTGACGGGCCTATTGGGCTAATGGTTAGTGGCCCTGACTACTAAGCTCGTCGTGGGTTCGATTCCCGCCCAGGACAAATCATTGTGTGTTGAGCACGATCATTTGTTCTGTCAGACACAGATGTCCGGGTGGTTTATCCATAATATGTATGTATTTACAAATATTTATGTATTCAATTGTTTATCAATTGTCTGGTTACCATAGTAGGTACAGGCTCTGGCTAGTTTGGGATCAAACTATTATTTGGTAATTTATTTTATTATGACAGGGTCAGTTTGTTATACCTACAAAAATATATTTAAAAATATGTTTGGCCCTCATAGAAAGGCTAGGGTGTCGGACTTACGATCTTGTGGTTTCCGGTTCAAAATCCACCCGTTGCAACTACCGACTCGCAACATAATATAATAATAAATACACACATCAAAAGTGTCTAGGGATCAACATATATTTTTGCAATAACTTTTCTCCTGATTGATATTAATTAAAATTTTCTTTAAGGATTCATCGAATAAAGTGTTTTCGTTTGTCACAGTAACGATAAACCAAGTCACCTTTGCATTAATAAAGAAATTTGCCATTTTCCTAATAAAGGGATTTTTGACATTTGAACCACTAACACAAAAGTTCGAAAAAAAGACTGAAATAACAGTTTTCTTTAAAATTTTATTGGGTAACTTAAACAATTAATAATCCGTGTTTCTACCGCGAACACTAACAACACAAGAACATCGGTTTGGCATACTCAAAATGAGTTCATCCAAATCACGCTGTGGAATGGCCGCCCATGTTCGTTGCAACAACAAAAAAAGGTCTTCTTGCGACTGGATACCCTCCATATTCGGCAGAGCTCTTCTCTGTAGCATATCCCATGCATGCTCAATCGGGTTCAAGTCTGGCGACTGAGCAGGCCAGGGCAGGACATTGATGTTAGCTGCGGCGAGAGTCTGTCTTACAACTCTTGCGGTGTGCGGTCGTGCATTATCATGCATTAACTGAAATAAGGGACCGATTTGCACTTGTAGAGGAACGATGACGTCTGATACAATCGTCTCAGCATAAATTTGAGCGTTGAGGTTGCTTCTGATCCAAATCAACTCAGTTCTTCCGCCGATCCAAATACCCGCCCATACCATGATGGTTCCACCACTATAAGGATGGACTTCCTGGCAGGATTTTAATCGCTGTTGGCGTCCAGGGGTTCTCCAGTGTCGTATACGTCTTGTATCCGGTCTCATACCAAAACGAGACTCATCAGAAAAGCACACGAAACGCCATTGTTCTTCTGCCCAATTTCTGTGTTCAAGAGCCCATTGATATCGAATCCTACGATTGTGCATTGCTATAGGTGGTACCCGTAGCGGTCTTTGGGAATGAAGGTTCACTTCATGCAAGCGGTTTCTGACTGTTTGGTCGCTAATTAAGTTCCCTGAAGAGTGATGAAGCCTCACGGCTAACATCATGGCGGTTATTGTTGGAGCTCTTCGAGTTAAGATTTGAATGTATCGGTCTTGTCTCCGTGTGGTGCAGCGATACCGTCCTCCATGGCGCTCAGCCACGGTACCAGTGCTTCGGTAACGTGTCCAAAGTCGACTGATAACACTCTGACTTGTATTCAGAGCTAAAGCCACAGTACGTTGCCGGGAACCAGCTTCTATCATTCCCACGGCTCTGAGCATTTCTTCCCTGCTTAAATGACGTCGCCGCTCCATAATAACGTTGGTTTTAATCAGTAGTAGGGAAACAGTAGCACTAATAATGTCTTCAATGCGTTGTATGTTTTTATAGGGAAAATATTGACAGCTGATTTTCATCTTTTACTCGAATTTGATTCACAGTTCCTGATTCGAATTATGAAATGCACCAAAAAGGATCTTATAAAATCATAAATTTATTACAAAGCCACATCTCAATCTCAAGAAATCCGCATAAAAATGCTTGATCCCTAGACACTTTTGATGTGTGTAATAATAAATAATGTGGACAACATCACATACATTGCTCCGAATCCAAAGTAAGTAGCTAAAGCACTTGTGTTATGGAATCCAGAGACAACGAAGGTACCACAAACACCCAGACCCGAGGCAATGTTGAAAAGTGCTTTACTACATTGACCCGACCGGGGATCGAACCCGGGACCTCAGAGCTGACGACACCTTGAAAACCGGTGTGTACGCCACTCGACCACGGAGGTCGTCTTAACATAATAGTATTTAACCCGAGGGTAACAAAACACTAGTAATGTGCGACCCACAATGCTTGTAAGCTTTGAAAAGACAGTTGTTTATATCCTTTTAGTATAGGTTTTCTACCTATATATAACTCAATGCTACCAAATCAGTATTAAATATATCAAGCGGAACACATGTCTAACAATATACACAATATACATTCTGACCTCCGGAATCCAATTACGGAACCGACATTGTATTTCGGGACTGTTCCCGGGTAAACATGTGAACAGGGTTGCCAAACTTGGGGGGTATCACCCTATATATAGGAAGAAAAAGTGTAAAAAGGGGGATTTTTAGGAGTAGATTGTTGGAATCTTGTTTTAGTTAAAGGGCAGCACTAGCTGCCTCAGAAATTATAGTCTGTTTTTTATCCTGGAGACTAAATTGAAAAGTAAAAATGCCAAAAAGACATAGATTCCAATAGCTTTTACGTCAGTTTTGACATTTGCACTTGTCAATTTAGTATCCAGGATAAAAAAACAGAGTATAGTAATAAGCTGTCACTAATTTTGTTGTTGATGATCTGTGGTTTTTATGGTAGACCAATAATTGAATTCATGTTATAAATAAAATTAAACAACTAAGTGAAAATAATCAGAGTGTTTTTAATAATGACCGAGATATAACACAGATTTTTTTGTAGTCAAAATCGTTTAATGGTCGATATTTCATTGAAAAACAGTATACAGCATAAATGCAATGAAAAGGTGTCTTATAAAATCGCTTGCGTAGTAGGCATGAACAGGAAAAAATATATGAAGTTCATCCATTAGATAATAGAAAAACATTAAACACGTATTTTATATTTTATCAAATCTATAAAAATGGATAAAGTTAAAGCTCTTTAAAGAAGAAGCTCGTCAGACGTGGGGGCTTGTGACGTGATACGTAAGTAAAAATTGTACCTAGACGTCATGTCATGCGACATTCCCACTGTATCTTCGTAATTTATTTATACATATAATGTTAAATTGATGTTTTCTGAGGTCCAATTCCAGAGAGAACATACATGGTATTTCATACGAGTTGTAACGTTTGTTTTCATACCGCTTCTTCAATATGGTTTTACATACATTGAATTTTGATCAAGTTAAATCCCTAACAAAAGGATACTGAAAACAAAGCTTTGGTAACTAATGTCATGAATAAAGTACAGAGTCTTACAGAGTCTTACAGAGCTATAAATAAATTGAAGATGCTCATGCGTAGTAGCGGATAAAATTCTCAGTGTAAAACAAATGTACTTATAATAGCCAAGGACTTAAACTGAGTCTACACAATAAGTGTAGCGTCGACTTGAATATCTTATAAAAGAAAGCGTATTGAGGTCACGTAACAGTAAAAATCTTTTATTTTTAGATGAATGAAGCAGAAATGAATGAAGGCGACTTCTATTGCAAGGATTAAGCTCAAACACGTACTTCAATTTGTTCCATTTAAGAAACGGCTAAGTACTACATTGTATGTTAGAAAGTGGAGTTGGAAATGGGAAAGAGTTGAGAAAATATGGATGGAAGTGAAATAAAAGTTGTCCCCCTTAAAGGGGCTAGAACAAAATTAATCTAAGTATAGATAGATCCCATCGTATTTAGGTATATTTATCGGGAGTTGCAGTTGTACATAGTGTTTGTAAGATAAACAATAAATATTAAATAAACAAACCTCTGTCGATACTATATTGCAATCTAGCTGTTTGTGCAAATGGGATTCACGCTCAACGGGATATTTTCATACGGTAGCCTGAATGTGTAAACTCATCGTGTATAAAACGGTATACAATCCTCTAGGTCTATATAAAAAAAAACATTTTGCAACCAATTCATGGTGATTTTAAAACTGAAATAGGGAATGTCAATAATCAAACGTTTCTTTGCGCAGCTGAAGTGGCAACGAGAAATTTCTAAAAAGGTGGTCGAAAATCGCCCACTTTTTTAGTGTTCAAAGTGATTGAAAGTGGAAATCAATATGTTTTGACTAGTATATACAACTAATTGTGGTAACATACATTGTGTGATTTTTGAGAAATGTCGTGATTTGTAATCGAAGTCGGTTTGTTAATTTTTTTGCCACGTAAGGATGAGTAGACTATACTTTAATATAAATCTGTACACCTTTAATGTCATCAGAATGTATATATTAGCTCTATACCTCATCCGAGAATTACACCATGAATATACACACATCAAAAGTGTCTAGGGATCAAGCATTTTTATGCGGATTTCTTGAGATTGAGATGTGGCTTTGTAATAAATTTATGATTTTATAAATTTATATGGATCCTTTTTGGTGCATTTCATAATTCGAATCAGGAACTGTGAATCAAATTCGAGTAAAAGATGAAAATCAGCTGTCAATATTTTCCCTATAAAAACATACAACGCATTGAAGACATTATTAGTGCTACTGTTTCCCTACTACTGATTAAAACCAACGTTATTATGGAGCGGCGACGTCATTTAAGCAGGGAAGAAATGCTCAGAGCCGTGGGAATGATAGAAGCTGGTTCCCGGCAACGTACTGTGGCTTTAGCTCTGAATACAAGTCAGAGTGTTATCAGTCGACTTTGGACACGTTACCGAAGCACTGGTACCGTGGCTGAGCGCCATGGAGGACGGTATCGCTGCACCACACGGAGACAAGACCGATACATTCAAATCTTAACTCGAAGAGCTCCAACAATAACCGCCATGATGTTAGCCGTGAGGCTTCATCACTCTTCAGGGAACTTAATTAGCGACCAAACAGTCAGAAACCGCTTGCATGAAGTGAACCTTCATTCCCGAAGACCGCTACGGGTACCACCTATAGCAATGCACAATCGTAGGATTCGATATCAATGGGCTCTTGAACACAGAAATTGGGCAGAAGAACAATGGCGTTTCGTGTGCTTTTCTGATGAGTCTCGTTTTGGTATGAGACCGGATACAAGACGTATACGACACTGGAGAACCCCTGGACGCCAACAGCGATTAAAATCCTGCCAGAAAGTCCATCCTTATAGTGGTGGAACCATCATGGTATGGGCGGGTATTTGGATCGGCGGAAGAACTGAGTTGATTTGGATCAGAAGCAACCTCAACGCTCAAATTTATGCTGAGACGATTGTATCAGACGTCATCGTTCCTCTACAAGTGCAAATCGGTCCCTTATTTCAGTTAATGCATGATAATGCAAGACCGCACACCGCAAGAGTTGTAAGACAGACTCTCGCCGCAGCTAACATCAATGTCCTGCCCTGGCCTGCTCAGTCGCCAGACTTGAACCCGATTGAGCATGCATGGGATATGCTACAGAGAAGAGCTCTGCCGAATATGGAGGGTATCCAGTCGCAAGAAGACCTTTTTTGTTGTTGCAACGAACATGGGCGGCCATTCCACAGCGTGATTTGGATGAACTCATTTTGAGTATGCCAAACCGATGTTCTTGTGTTGTTAGTGTTCGCGGTAGAAACACGGATTATTAATTGTTTAAGTTACCCAATAAAATTTTAAAGAAAACTGTTATTTCAGTCTTTTTTTCGAACTTTTGTGTTAGTGGTTCAAATGTCAAAAATCCCTTTATTAGGAAAATGGCAAATTTCTTTATTAATGCAAAGGTGACTTGGTTTATCGTTACTGTGACAAACGAAAACACTTTATTCGATGAATCCTTAAAGAAAATTTTAATTAATATCAATCAGGAGAAAAGTTATTGCAAAAATATATGTTGATCCCTAGACACTTTTGATGTGTGTATTTCCGTTTCATAATAAGATATTATGTATTATGAACAAAGCAACGTCAAGTTGATGTTATGGTGGTTTTTTGTTAGTAAATGACAACACTCAATATTGATATATCTTATTTTTCACGGGTTATCCTCAGTGATGAGAATACCCGGTTCTTTGAAAGGCTTACATGGGGACACAGGTCAAACATGCATTGGCCTTGCTGAGAATTTTGAATAACAATAAATATTTCGGATTACTTTGAATATTTTTCGCAGTTTTTTGCGATCAAAACGCTTGAAAGTCTTCATTCTATACATATAATAAAATTGTAGAAAAGTGGTGTCTGTACAATGGAAATAAATAAAAAAAAGTAGCAGGGGTTGTTATTATACCTATCGATGCCGAACCCGAAATAGTAATAATTTTTTTTTGTCTATTTGTCGGTTTGTCTGTTTGTCCGTGTGTTTGTGCACGCTAATATTAGAAACGGCTTATTCGATTTAGATGCGGTTTTTCACTTATATATTGTAGTAAGCTTCACTTAACATTTAGTGTTTATTTCATGTCAATCGGTTCATATAATTATAAAAATGTTATGTCAATTTAAAGAATCACGGCGAACATTTGTTAAGGTATTCTATCAGAGTACGTACACGCCTCGCGCCTACGCGTCCGTGGCTATATAAAGCGCGCTGAGAGCCGCGCCGCTATAGGGATTCAGTTATTCGTAGCGAACGCACGATTAACCTTCCTGGAGAGTTTAGGCGAATAGTTGCATTCGATTATTGCGATTCACTTGTATACTGACTGTTTGCATAATAATATATCACTTATTTATATTTTAGGGTTTGTTAGGTTATTTTTTCTTAATTTTCTTTAAAATTTTGTAAATAAATATTGTAAATATTTGAAATAGGTTAGGCAGTTCTTTCCTTGACTGTTGGAGGCAACGAACATGCTCAAGCATTTTCAGATTTGCTACTTGAGATTGGTAACGGTGTATATCCGTAGGAACAAGGAAAAGTTGTTCTTAATGAAAACCTATGCAACAAAGTTTCATCAATGCGAGACCTCATATCCGTGTATGGAAACGCAACGCAAATACCAACTTGCGAAAATTCCTGGCTTTGCGAAAGAGCTATTTTGCCGAAACGAAACGACCAAGCAGCAACAATAAACGCTGAAATTTTCAGCTGTGTTCCGGGGGATTGTGTTGAGTATCTCTCGATTAACAGAGTAATGGAAGAAGGAGAATCTACAAGCTACCCAGTAGATTTTTTAGAATCCCTCAATGCTCCTAGACTACCAGCAAATAAAATAAAATTAAAAGTAACGTACCCATAATGCTTCTTAGAAATGTAAGCCCTCCAAAACTTTGCAATGGCACCAGGTTAAAAGTGACCAATTTACAACCAATTTAAAATCAGCTAGAAGCAGAGATTTTAACAGGGTGTGGAAAAAGTGAAAGTGTTTTCACTCCTCGGATTCCTCTCATTCCAAACAATTTTCCATTTAGTTTTAAACGAGTCCAGTTTCCAGTCAGCCTATGTTTTGCGATGACAATTAAGAAAGCACAAGGTCAGACGCTGAAAGTTGTGGGTGTAGATCTAAGTATCAGCTGTTTCTCGCACGGTCAGTTGTATGTGGCTCTGTCACGGGTTAGCAATCCTAGGAGCCTTTATGCTTTTATCCCCGATTGCAATACGTTAAATATCGTATACAGAGAAGCATTACTGTAAAGTAAATTTTTAGTTTTGTACACGTTCGTGATCGACTCGTTCTTTAGGAGAACGCTGCTACCCACTTTTTTTATTCTATATCCCTTAGTCGCTTCTTACGACAGTCACGGTTAGGCCGCAACCCCAGACGACGCAATCTTATGTTATTGCAAACTTCTTTCAAGCACTGCCAATATTCGTCTAGTATTTCAGATTCTCAAAAAACTTGTTAGGAACTTTTAATAATGACAGAGCTTATTATTTGAAAAGTTGGAACTACGTAATTTTATTAAATAGGCTGTTGAATGGTATTTTCGAAGTATAAATTAGAAGTGATTATGGACCGGAGATTTGAAAAAACAGTTCAACAGAACAAAGCTTTGGGTGAAAACTTTTGTAATACGAAGTTTATGATAGAGAAAGCAGGAGAATAAAGGAAACTTAAAAAAAAGGATTCGTTAAACGAGATATCGGGTCATACATCCGACGTATACATCCGAGATGTATACGTGATTTCTCAAATATATTTGATTTTCGTATTGCGTTGCAGCGCAGCCCAAATTTTTCTACAACACACTGTATCATATTCATAGATGAAAGAGCGTCTATAGATCCAGAAGTCCAAAAAAACTAACCAGTAATGAACACTTTCCTGTTTATTTGAAAACTTAAAAGTCCCTTAATATGTAACTAATATTCTACGCTTGAAATATAACTACTTTTTAAACGGATTCGCTATATCGCGGTTTATTATAACTTAAGGGCCCAACTCGGCGAAGCTTGCGTAAAGAAAAAAACGTTGGGTCTAAACAAACCGTGACAGAAGCCGTCTAAAAAGTAATTTATTTCTATGTCTAATATTCGTGTATACCTCAGAAAATTATGTATTTTAAGCATTTGTACTTTAAATTTGTTTTGTTATGGTTAGATTTTTCAGCCAGATTTTGATAATCTGTTTATCTAACAGGTGGTAGCGACATACGTAGCAGCCAATTCATCTCTTCAGTTTATTGAAGACCGTCCTATTCACTGGGCTGGTGGGAGAACCAGTCCACCACCAGACACTCCTGAATGCGGCTTCGACGGTTCTTTGTGTCCTGATAACTGTAAGTAATATTTGGTCACTAATAACACTTTTTTTGATATTCTAAGACATGAATTAAAATCGTTGAAGAAAAAATCGCCGAAGAAAATCATATTACAGAAATCTGGATCCCAAAAATTTCGTTCCCAGCTTTATCCTCGGGTACTGCTTTCTCCATAGCTCCAGTTTCTATAATTATATTTTTTATTCAAATGAACATAGGGTCCATTTTCGCTTTAGCTACCACTCCCTTAATATTAAATTAGGTATTCTGGCTTCGTAACTGCCTCTTTATTATTTTTTGCTGGATAATTACAAAAAAGGCTTTTGAATGAGGTGCTGTTTACTCTAAAAATGCTACCAAGGGTACTTCTCCATTTAAAGTACTTGCCTAGCACTTAAAAGAACCTCTTTTAATTAAACTTCAGGAGATAAGAAGACCGCTTTTAACACCGTTTCGTAATTTTCTATTATAACATAACTTTTTGAGATAAAGCTACTGTGTCTAGTGTCTTCACCGCGTCAATAGTTTCCAATAGTTTCAAATTTTTCGGTACCTAGTTATTCTTTCGCATTCAGGATCAAAAACAATAAGTTAGGTACATATTGTTAAGACCTCTATTATTATATAAGCTATATATTTCACGTAAAATATTGACTACAATACAACATTAACATATTTACAAGGCGCGATAACACTAATGTGTTTATTTATCAAGAAAAAAAATATCATTGTATCCACTAGCAAATAAGATTTACGAATAGCTCTTTGTGATAATAATGAAAGTCCCAGTTTATTCTTATAAGTGATTGGAATAATATTATGTAATAACGTATTACACTGCATCAAAGACCATATGAAGATATATCATGTAATAAAAGGCTTTTTACTAAACAATGCTAATCATATATTGAATTGCAAATAACCATGATCATTGTATGATAATTTAAATTTACGAATTAATGATAATTTATTTAATGAAAAAATTATAAATTAATTAATGAATTAATTATAAATAATTTGATTTCCTCAAAATTGCTTTTACATTATTCATAAAATATAAGTTACGGTACGCATACAGTATAATAAAATTTAGTGATAAAATTTAAAAAAAAATGATACATTTTTTACAATATGTAAGGTAAATCCACCCGTCCAGCATGCAAAGAAAAATAATTATAAAAATGTTTTTTAATTTATGTGTGTATAAGATGGTGTTTGCATGTTTGAGAGTGTGATTAGTGTGAGTTTGAGATCCGTAAATAATTGCCAGCCTAAAGTATTACGTGAAGATAACTGATAGCAATTTATTCCATATTTACGAATATTCATAATGTTGTAAGTACTAGGCATTAAGTATAACACAGCAGTTTTTGCCACGCTACTTAACTTCGATTTTCGTGCCCCAGTAGGTAATAAACCAAGTATAAATTATCTACCCCCATTCAATGCGATTTTAGAGAACGGAACTATAATTTATCAAACGCTTTGGATGAGAAAACTTGCCTTGAAATGTTTAGAACCTAGATTTTTCTCCTTAGGTAAACCTAACTCAGTGTTAGAGTATTTATTTTGTGCCATTTTATCAGAGACAGGTAATTTATGTTATGTAAGTTCCTTTTTCCACCGTGACTTTAAGTACAACTCTAAAAGTACCTATAAAAACCTGTACCTATAAAAACTATTTTTTTTAATTTTTACAGAGTTTTGCTAGGGTTATGGTTTTTTACCGTAACATTATTTCCATAAATTAAGTATTTGCTTTTTCTAATATCGCTCTATAATATATAGATATAGCTGTTTTATTCACAAAACGTCGGTCAACCGACCGCATTATTGCTTTAGACATGTCCATTACACAGAACTATGATGTCATCTAGAATATCTGCGTAAATCTTTTGTTTGGTACTTGGCGTTTAGCCAATAAGCAGTCACTATGTGAAGACGGATGTACGGACAATGCAGATTATAAAATTTAACATTAAAATAGTAGAAATAATATATATCGCATAAAACATTTTAAAACACTATGGCAAAGATTAAAAACATTACTGTTTAAATGACCTCAAATTTTCCGATATCAATATATTTTCAGATATTATGTTTACTTATCTCTACAAAATTAATAATTCCACATGTTTCTACAATATAGGGACTTCGTACATAGTATACAACTTGTATAATTCTGTTTAGTGTTGTTATACACCTATTATGTGGCGAATCTATTTTTCACTCTGCCCAAGATTTGCTGGAAGAAAATCCAAAATTGGGTAAGCTCGCCTTTTGTACTTCTTCTTCTTCATCTTTTAATAAATAATTGTTATTTGTCATCAATTAACAAATAAATAATAATTATGTTTATAATGATACTTAGGAATTTATGAAAAAAAATATACAGGACTAATTTAAAACAAGTTTGGATATTCAACGAGGTAATCAGGTGCATAAAACTGAAAAACTTTCTCCAAGAAACATAGGTCGAAATCTTAAAATGGAAAATGAACTTTTCATACAAAGTGACAGGTCACGTGACTTATGTCTGTATGAAAAGATGATTTTCTATTTTAAGATGTCGACCTATGTTTTGTGGGAAAAATTGTTTGATTACCTTCGATGATTACACGCATTCCTTTTAAATTAATCATGATGTACTGGAGCAAATACTGGTAAATACTAACATATTAATAATTAGTTATTGTAAGTGTAATGAAACAAGTGCTGTATCTTTTTCATATTTACTTATGAATTTAAAGAAACATTATGACTAGGGCTGAATATAAGATTCTCAAATACATTTAAGGAGTTATTTGAAAAAATCGACTTTTTTTTCATAGAAAAACTGTCATACGTCAATTTTATCACTGAAATAAAAGTTATCTGGCGATGTAAAAATCAGCCCTTATCTGTTTACAAAATATTCGTACGTATGAAACACAATGAGCATAATACCGGTTTACTCTACGCTTCCATGGAAATCGTAAATTTAGAGCAATCCTGTTTATTTCAGCGTGAAATTAACTTTTTATTAGATTTTTTACCATAATTGGCTTTAGGTTCAATGAAAAAATAAATTACACAATAATATTTTAGAAGCTTTTACCACATTTAAGATTAACTTACAAAGTTGTATTCGGTAATAATTATTATTACTTATCGTGCCGGTTTTTACGTTCCATCTTTTAATATAAATGTAGTCAGTTCGACAAAAATGTTATATACTTTAAATAATAAATAATAATAAATAATAAATATCTTGGGACAATCTCACACACGGTCATCTGATCCCAAACTAGGCAGAGCCTGTACTATGGTAACCAGACAACTGATAAACATACTTATATATTTCTAAATACATACATATTATAGATAAATAACACCCAGACACAGAACAAATGATCGTGCTCATCACACAAACATTTGTCCTGGGTGGGAATCGAACCCACGACCTCCGGTTTAGCAGTCAGGGTCACTAACCACTAGACCAACAGGCCCGTCAATCTAATCATTTAATTTTAATCATTTAATTCAATAGATAGGTACGTAAATGTTCGATAATTTCAAATGTCCAATAAATATTCCGAGGATTGCCCCTATTTTAACGTTTCTCCTTTTATGTAAAGCGTTCTAATGAATACCGTAATCTCATAATCCTATCAATGGATTGTGTTAGAAAATATTTGTCTTGAGACCGATTTTTATATTTTTTAATCTTGCTGTGGCCCGCACTTTTAACCGCTTATTTAGTTCCTGGACCCGTGAACATGACTGTGATATATGAGTTTTCTGCCACTTCCCCTCGCTTGTCGTATTTTGAGATTATTGTTTTTTACTTCTTTCTATAAAAATATTGGCCTATCAATAACGAACGTAAAACAAAAATAATTATCCAATAATTATAGTCAAAGAATATAGATGGAGATCATAATGTATTACGACCATTGTTGATTACCAATTTTAACACAATCAAGAAAAAAGCTTTAATTCAGTGGATTCTATACAATTCGCTCGATGTCAAAATGGCGGCGAAAAATTTGCAGCAGCTGTTAAGAGAGCGATGGCACATATTCCTGCCATTGACGATATTATAGAAATAACTAAGAATGTCAAAATGTCGTTTGAGCTATCCACTCTTATAAGCTTAATTGCAGAGATACTACTGATTACAACGTCTAGACAGGCAACAACAACAGGGAACTGGTACACTAGAGAGGAAATGGGAAATTCCTTCAAATCCATGACAGGAGGAGGAATAGTTCTACTGAGGCCACCGGTGCAGACCATGTATGCAAAAATGTCTTGTGCTAACCAGACTGGTCTCCTCTCTGGCGTCTACAATCAGATAAGTTGTCAACCCTGCTTCAGCGGCCCGAGGATTCAGACTTTTGGAGAAGATTTCTTCAAACATATCGAAAAAAAGAGGGTAGTTGGATCGGGTGGCAAGAACCTTCAACAGATAATATCGGGCTTAACAGCCACTCTCGAGGAGTTGCATCAGCAGATCAAGAAAGACGGTGGGCGGCTAAAAATGGGTACAGCTGTTTGGAGGACTATAGACTCTTTGGATGTCGACCAACCTGGAGAAGAGATAACTCCAAATATTGCATTATCCTGTAGGATTTTCATGGGAAGAAACAGGAAATACAAGAGTGCGATGTCTACTTGCTCTGACCAAGGCTTACACAAAAATTGTCACAGTCGTGTTCAATATAGCAGCTTCTTCCTACCGAGGCACAAGTACTCTGGCTCAGGCCCAAGCAGATATGCTAAAGGAGATGCAGTCTGAAGTTATCTTGGCCTCACAGATCACTAGCATCATCTTTACTGCGCACAATACAAACAGGCAAAAGGTAAAAACATTTAAATCGCAATAACTATGTGGCAAGTGTGATGGAAGGAGGTTCTTTTTTAATTTTATCATGTCCCAAATTAAACACGCTTAGGAAGTTTGGTGAGCGTAGATGGAGCCACTAATCACTACACAATAAAACACAGGTATCTCCTAAGAACGCTTAATAAAATAATATTTTAGATTTTCACATAGTATATTATATGAAAATCACTTATCATTTTTCGTGTAACGAAACCATTGCGACTTTTAATTTTACCACTAACGCCACCTATTGTGGTACCCCGGTAAACAATAAACATTTTATAATGTTTGGCGATATATGGTTCCTTAACAACAACAACAAAACTTTAAATTTAATTATACCATTATACCTTTGTAGACTATGTGGCATTGCAGTGTGACAAATTATTCTGTTGAGATACGGCTGTAGGGATTACAAATGAGATTTCACAGAATATGAATCAAATCGTATTTGCGTTCCTTAGCGGAAATTCCGGGGAAACTATGCAGTGTATGTTATTTCATGCCCAGGATGAACATGAAATATCACTACATTAGAAATATTACGAAGTGTTTGCACACGTGTAGGTGTGTGTATCGTATCGTTATAATATATACCATGAAACCAATAAATGGGCAGCTATTGACCAGAAGTTGGTGGTATCTAAGAAAAAAAAAAAAAGACAAATGAAAATATTATACTTTTATATATTTATATTTTATCGTATTATTTTAGGGAGTTGCAGTCCAATCACTAAATAGTATAAAAGAAAGTCACTTCCCGCTGTCTGTCCCTATGTATACTTAGATCTTTAAAACTACGCAACGGATTTTGATGCGGATTTTTAATAGATAGAGTGATTCAAGCGGAAGTTTTATATGCATAATACATGTACAAACCTATGGCCGGTCCACTAATAATTGTTTTAGTTGTATAAGGCGGACAAAATCGCGAGTATAAGCTATAATTTATTTTAACATACGAGAATTATTTTAGATTGTTTGTGTATTTTCTACAACTTTTTTTCTGTATAATATAATAACCCTAAAAGCGACGTGGTACTCGTTTAACAAACCAAAAACCCGAATCGTATGAAAAAATCATTGTTCCAACATTACAATATTTTAATCCTGCAATAATATATGAAAGCTTTTCATAAAATAAAAAATGAATACTATTTCGTAAGTGTATTCAATATTATTACTGTAAAAATAATCAATACTTTCTTCGTACCCAGTTCCCGATCATTTGGGGTCGGTATGTATATTGTTCTTTCGACTAATGAATATTCAGATAATGTAGGCCGCTGTCAAAAGTAAAGAAATAAAAGAAGAATTTTACAAGTAACAGAAAATTCTCACTCATTGCGGGTCGGTGATTCTGGATTCGAATTTTTGGAACCCAGGTTTCCTCCGTTGTTTACCTTCACCAATTGCCAACAATGTCTTGGAATAATTAAGAAAGTACAGTATATAACTTGTGAAAAAGTTATATTGGTTTGTATTAGCTTCGAACTTCCAACTTTGTACTTATAACGATATAATGATTATTATGATGATCACAGATATTATATCTCCGTTATAATTTTATATTTCCTTGTTCCAGCATTACCAGTGTACGCCATATTGAGTATAATCCTCAGTTCAGTAGTCGTGGTACTGGCGATCCTCTCAGTATTTATATACAGGTACGTTTTAAGTAATCTGATACAAGGTAATAAATATCAATATAATAATATCTTGTTTCTTATGTATGTAATGCAAACAAAAATGATGTATCTATAAAGGTAAACACTATGTTTACGTTTCTATGTCAACTTTTCCGATTTTGATTCTTGTAAGTTTCAAGTGGTGCCTTTGTATCTTTACAGTATCGTGTAATAATTACATTTTTTTTTAGCTTAGAAGTTTCACTTTGAGTTTAAAAAAAACAATGCATAATGAAAATGATGAAATACTGATAATTAAATCTTCATCAGCTTTGTTAAGCCCATATTTGTCAAATTTTTAACGAACTAATTTATTAATTTTACTATAATCTTCAAGTTTAGTGTCAAATTTCGCAACATTTTAAAATCAAATAATTCATGGAATAGTTTTAACATTTTAAGAAACTAACTTCAGGATTTTGTTAAATAGCAAAACCAACTATTAAAAGATGAAATTTATCTTCTTAGGCATTACAAATTGGAAGCAGAAATAGCAATGATGACCTGGCGAGTCAGTTGGAGCGATGTCTTGCAGCCTGGCGCACGTCTGCGAGGGAGCGTTCACTCTCTTGCTAGAAGATACAGCACTGGGGTGAGCAAAGCTCTACAAGATCAACCAAGATACCTACTCTTCGCCGAACGTATATTTGCGAGTCTGAGAGGCGATACAAGATATTTTCATCTCTTTCTCGCCCAAACTCATTTAGATTTGCATAGAGATATTGTACTTATTATAGGAACTATTTCTTTTTATTTTTTCATCATCGGTATCGTGACCTCTTATGTCTAACGAAACCACTGTGCATGCTAATTTAACATCTAGAATATTATTCACCTCTATACAGAAGTATACATCATGTTTATAATTTCAAGCCAGAAATACGCGACTGTAAAAAAAGGACAAAAAATTTAAATTTAAAAGTATATTCAATTGAATGACTTGTCACATCTATATATATTTATTATATTAGCTAAGGTGATAAATTGAGCCGAATAATAAAAATCTATCAAAACTGTTTGAGTTTTGACAGTCTATTAAACAATGTTTATGTTGATCTTTTTATAAACCAGACTAAATCAATTACCAAGTTTGAGCTTATATTTTTAATATTGTTGAGTATAAATTTTGTTAATAAAGTTGAGGTACGATTATGACGTTGATTTTAATGGATTCAAAAAAAAAAAGTGGTATTTACTAGTAGAACAATAAATATTATAAATATTTTTTTAAAGATTACTAGCTATGTGGGTCTCACATTACTAGTAAACTTGTTAACCCCTCGTGCTAAGCTAAGATGCTTGTTTTACGAGTGGGTTCACGTCGGTAGTGTAATATATGATCAATATACCATCAACTTGTATGGTAAACAAAACAATAACTAATAGTACCCAAATACAAATCCGTCACATCAAATCCAACGACGGAGTAATATTCAAAAAAGGGTCTAAAAATAAAAGACTTTGGAAACGACTTATTTATCCACCTCCCCGGAGATCGTAGACGAGGGTAGAGCTATGAATCGAGAATGCTTGGACAATCTACATTGTTCGCAAAACAAGACTCGATACTAGGGTCTCATGAATTCGATTTGTGTGAAGTTTTGCTAGCAATGTTTAGAGCTTCATATACTGTTTTTTTTATTTAGATCTATTATCATATAGAAAAATAAAATACTCAAAAGCTACTGGCCCTATTTCAAAGATATTATCTCTGAGTAACATATGCTATGTTTCTACTAGTAAAAAAAGGAACGTGGTGGATCAGACGACGACAATCAGCTAGTTTTAAAATAAAAGAAAAAAAATCTAACAAATTCCAATCAGCTTCAAAATAATAGTCAGCACATCCCAAAGCCACCGCTTAGGACAAATCTATGGGGAATTCCCAACAATTTTCTCGATCGTACTTTTCAGGTTAAATAGTAACTATAGAATCTTTGTTTCCAATTCATTTCATCTATTCTTTGGTTCTGATAAATTGCTTTTATCATTGCTGTTCACGTAGGAATTTACTGACCCTTGATCACCCGTGATTTGATGGTCATATTTGATTTACGCCTTTGTATTCATTTCGTTTCTCTTATTATGTAGATTTATGTTATGTTTTCCGAGTTTTTGTCCTATTATTATATTAGTAGCAGAAATGGCATTGGTTGGTCGAAGGTTGACCGAAGCAAAGATAATACATATGTATAAGTGTGGATACATTGACACTTTAACCTTAGGTGTAGACGTGGTATCACTTCCCATACAAATTCTCGTAACATTATCAATAGTAGTAGTAATTCTCCTCATTTTGGCGCAATTATAAGCATAATACCGCATCTCACTACGGTATCGTCTATCTAAAAGATCACATTAGGAGTCTTTAGTTAGGTACATGAAAAATATTTGGCTACAATCTATGCTACTTATTTGTCTTAAGGGTTAATTACATAAACGAATCTATCACCACCATTTATAAATATACAGTCAACAGCAAAAATAGATGATCAAAATCAGAAATGTAATACTAATGAACGGAGTTCGCGACAGAACTGTGTGGCGTCGAAGTGATTGAAAATCATGTGATTGTAAATTATACCAAACATTTACTACTAGTACAGTTGCCATATTATTATATTCGTGATCAGTTTTGACTCCAAAAGTTGTAAATTCAAATCATCATCTACCTTTGCTGTTGACTTTACATGATGACAATATTATTTTAACATAAAACAAGAAATATAATGTAAACTAAGAGTAGGCATAAATAAATTTGTATTAAATAATTTAACAATTCGTAATAAATATGACAGAAGAAGCCAATTTCTAAGCCAATGACAACTAAACTGTAAAAAAAAAGTAAAACCTATTTCCATTTCAAAACATTCCAAAGTTCAAATTGATTTAGCAATAGAAGTTTATTTCAATGTGAGATAAAAAGTCACTCACAATTTCAGATTCAGAATTGACTTTCAGTTGGTGGCAAGCAAAGTGAAAAGTTTCAGAACTAGTGAAAAGTTTCTGAACTTATAAATGTCAAGTATTTAGGATCAGTTCGAACTTTCTCTGCCAATAATGTTAATATTTGACCAACTTTAAGTAGATATTAAAAGATAATATGATCAGAATAATCCGGGTTATGAACTTTGAGTAGTTTTTGGTGTATACTTCGAAATGCTTAAGCTATTTAATCTGGCCTCATTAGTGAGCTAACAATAATAATACCCGTCGATAAATTTTTATGCCCCACTGCTGGGCAAATTCCTCTTTTCATATAGAGAAGGAACGAACATTGGTCGCCTTATTACCAGAACATTGCCCATAATCAAGGATATGGGGAATGTTAGAAGAAAGAAAGAAAGAAAGAACATTTATTCTGCGCACGCGCACACACAAAGTTGGTACATAAAAAAAAATAAAAAACACAGTTAAAACAACAGAAAGAGAAATAAAAAAAATAAAATAAAAATAAAACAAAATCAGTACCTAGACAAAACAAAAAAAAAATGAGCTAAAAATACTAATATCCAAATGTCCGGTCCACACCATCGAAATATCGCGGGCGATGTTCGATTCCGCTTTATTTCTCTTTGACCAAATTTTAATTCACTCCATTCGTTTTGCGTAAAATAGCGACTTCAAATTACTCATAAGTAATATTTCCACAGACTACATTTTCTGACGAAGCTGCATCTCTGGCTGGTGACAGACAAGTTTACACTCCTTGTGGCTTCTACAAAGGTTGTCGAGTTGCCATCAAGAAGGTCGATAAACAGCGCATAGATCTGACCAGACCACTTCTACTGGAACTAAAGAAGATGAAAGACTTAGAACACGATCATTTGGCAAGATTTTTTGGAGCCTGCGTTGATCCGCCACATTGCTGTATATTGACTGAATATTGTCCAAAAGGCTCACTACAGGATATATTGGAAAACGAGTCTATAAAACTGGACTGGATGTTCAAAGTCAGTTTGATGCATGATATTGTCAAGGTAAGATTAGTCAAGTGTTTATGAAGAAATGTGAGTTACTTTTAAGCAGATTTCCAAACCAGGGATAAGTAATCAAAATGATGAGCTCAGAAAAGAACTCGTGTTAAGATTATCGTTGGATAATATCATGAATTTCATATTGCCTTAAAATAAGGATAAATAATACGTTAATGTATTCCATTTCCTAAAAACAGCTGCCTCTGCTGGCGTGGGTAATCAATTACGGAAGGTCGAAGTGTTTGAAATAAAAATGGTCCGAAAAGGCAAATGCTTGGATAAAAATATATTAGAAAATGTTTTAATACATAAATTATGTAAAAGGGGTTAAAACCCTCAATGGATGATTTACAGACTATAAAGGGTTCTTTATACTTTTATCCCAGTGGCGTGAATATTTAAAATATATTTTCAGTTATCGACCCGTTTTAGCGTCACTTTTCTATTAATGGCTTTATAATATTTTGGTATTTATTACTTGGAAGAAATCAAACAACATGGTTTTTAAGCCTTTTAATGTTTTTCTTATGTAGGGAATGCATTATCTTCATGGGTCAGACATCAGATCTCATGGGGCTCTCAAGTCAAGCAACTGTGTAGTCGACTCCAGATTTGTGTTGAAGATCTCCGATTTCGGCTTGCACGCTCTGAGAACTGCTGAAAAAGACTCTAGGGCCCATAGCTATTGGACACGTAAGTTAAAAGCTATTATAATATTTAACTCTGAATTTTAACATATATTCAGAGTAGCTGAAGTCAATCGTGAATTCTTTAAATATGGTAAAGGTTCTAAGTAAGCATATCCAATCAAACAAAAAAAGCTCTGACCACCCAACTCCTCAATTTTTTATGTACTCCTACGTACATAATTTATTATTTCAGAAAATGTAAATTACTTTTGCAATTAAAATCTTATAGGGTCTCCATTAGGGTTTCTTAATAGACCTTTACAAGAAAGTGTAACCTGAACATTACTTATAAACTAAGGCGTAAGCCTTCTATTTAATAGTTTATTATTACTTAAAGTAAAATGTATAACGAAAAGCTAAATGAAGCTAAAATGTTTTACTAGTACATTATATTTACGTATGAAAGGGGTTACGAAACGGCTCGACTATAGGAATATTGCTGGCGGCACTGTATGTCCCAACCACACGACACATCACTCAGTATTACATCAAATAATCACGGTTGGATTCCCCGAAGGCGTACTTCTTTTCAATAAGGGGACTGCGCCCACATTTTTATCCTAACTATAAGTTCTATGTAGACAAGACACTTTCACATTCTTGGAACGATGATGGAGTGAATCTGGTTGCTGAGTTTATCGTTTCTTACCCTCTCATACTTATTTTTTCATCCGTTTATTTTGAAACCAGTAAATTAGCAGCTAGTCAGATGTCCAACTGGGTGTAAAATGTCAAGAGTCTTCACAGAGAAAACTTTTAATGTCGTTTGTCGACTTGTAATTGACTTGAGTTTGTAACAAAGTAGTTCTAGTTAATTTAAAAGAAATTCTAAATGAAAAAGCTTGTGAAGACGGAGAATTTTATGCCAATCGCAGTTTTTATTTGTATTAAAGTTAAGTCATGTGCGAAACTTGAAATCTTGAAATCTTTAATTTGCGTCAGAATTTTTTAATTTCTTTTCAAAAAGTTTTTTTAATTAATTTTATACAATATTTTTTATCCCAGTTCTAACAGTCCTGGATGAATAAGTAGAATGAACTTAATTCAATACTTATAATTTTTTGTAAGTTTTCAAACAATTTATCCATCTGGATCATATTTAATTTGCAAAATATAGGTTATAATATTTTCTGATGTTGTAGCTATGCTCACATTCGGTTGTTCCTAGGTCTCCTTTGGACATCACCAGAGCTGCTTAGAACTGCTGAACCTCCCCTGGAAGGAACACAGAAAGGAGATGTGTATTCTTTTGGCATCATCATGCACGAAATAGTCAACCGGCAAGGAACATTTTGGCTTGGTCCTGGAATTGAAATGCCTCCAAAAGGTAGGTCTTAGTTTCTTGTTACCTAGTCAGAAAATGACTTTTTACTTTATTATAGATTTTCTTCCTTTTGGAATGATGACATTAAACAAAAAAAAAATCATGATGTATAATCATGATTTTTTTTCAGTTCATTTCAGTTTTGTTGATTTGGGGTGTCGACGATTCGGCCAATGTCAGGGTTGGAAAAATAGGGGTTATCAGCGAGAAAAATAAAAACAACCCAAACAAAACTTACATTTCAAGAAACTTTTTTTTTCAAGCGATTCTTGTCTTCTTATGACACTGTTATTATTATTATTATAGATAGCTTGTACTGTCCCACTGCTGGGCAAAAGCCTCCCTCCATTCCCTCCAGCGATCCCGGTCCCTAGCCGCCTCTTGCCAATTCCCCAGGAAGGCATCTAATTCATCCCGCCATCTCTTCCGTGGTCTGCCGCGTGCCCGTTTCGATGTTGTAGGGCGCCAATCCTGAGCTCTTCGAGCCCATTGCTCATTTGGCATGCGGCAGACATGTCCAGCCCAGTCCCATTTTAAATGAGCAGCTTTTTGAGCCACGTCTATTATTTGACATAACTAATTTTTCAACTGTTATTTTTTTTAAGTTATGAAGCGCGCGCGAGTCACTCTTCGCTACCGCTCGAACCTACAACTCTATTTACTAAGGAAATATCGAATGCGCATAATAACATCGTTTCCAAAGTAAACCCTCAGAATTTTGTGTCATGCAAGCAGTTAAAAAAAAGGAAAAGCGTCCATTAGTACAAAATAACGAAATTATTCTGTACTCTTTTATGCCTTACGATTCATAACGCAATATCAAACATTGAATTGATGAATTGAATTTTCAGGATACTTGTATAACAACAGAATGATTTTAACCATAACAAAATATACTAGAATGTGGATCGTTGAATCTCTTACGATTATTCTTTCGAGCACACACACTTCATGTCACGGATATATATTTCGATTTCATATTCCTGGCAATTCATTTTATTTTCTTATACGACGAAGTTGACAGGTGTAAACCATTTTCATGAATTGTAACCGAGTGACAGTAAATGTAATGGAACTTAGCTTTAAAAAGAAATATTGTATTTTTATTTGTAGAAGCGAATTATAGCGATCCATTTTATCGTTTTCATATTTTATCTATAAATATAGTTTACATGATATTTTTCCACATAAAGAGTGAGCAACTTAGGGATAATTTTCATACCTTTAGTTCAACGGAGTTATCACTTTCTGAACAAATATTATTTTCGCTGACTTTGATGCGTATAGACAAGCTTAGTGATCGATGTGGTTTAGGTAACACATTGATCACTAAACTTGTTCATTTATTTTGTAAAATTAAAGTCGATAAATATTCCGACGCATCAACTCAAGTCTTTGTTCTAGTCACTACACTGGGCAAGCGGTCAGGTGACAACAGTCTACTTTAAGTTCTTTAGGAGAACTCTCTTTCTCTCTCGTTTTTTTATCCCCAAGTCGCTCTTAGGACAGACACGGGGAGAGAGGAGAGGTTTTCTATGCCGACATCTTACGGTTCTGACACATAATATAATCTAATTTGCAAATTTTCTCATTTTTTTTTAGAAATAATCGAAACAATAATATCAAGTGGGATGCGCCCAAATACTTCGCATCACCGTTCATGTGAAGTGGACGAGGCTACTGAGCTGATGAGGAGATGCTGGGCAGAAGACCCCACCGAAAGACCAGACTTTGCCCATTTGAAGGGAGCTATCAGGCGTCTCAACAAGTAATTTATTATGTACTATCATATTCTGGGTGTAGAATTGTAGATGCTCTCTTTTTTATCGCCTTATATTGTTTTATTTGGGACGTTTTGGTTTCCTCTTGCAAATATTGTCTTTAATATCACAGAATATATAAGTGACACTTACACGATTTAGTCTGTTTCACATAAATTACTAGGTCTAGAATAGAACTTAAACTACAAGAGTAAATTACTAGATCAGATTCAATTCTTCCACGATAAATAGGTATAACTCATCAATCACACAGATTACGATGTAATTTTCTTAATTAGGTTCAGATTTTGTTATCACACCCTTCTGTTTCCATAAGACGTAAAAAACCACACCCGCACATGTCTTTAATAAATTAGAATACTAATATAATGAAGGGGCTTTAAAATATACATAAAATATTTACACATTTCAGAAGTTTCTTTTCGTGTTCTGTTCAGCATGTTTAAAATATTTGCTTTGCATAAACATTCGTGTGAAAATTTTTACCCTTTGTAAATTTTTATGTTTTGCTCAACAGAACTCAGGAAAGTAGCAATATTTTAGATAATTTGCTTTCCCGTATGGAGCAGTATGCAAATAATTTGGAAACCTTAGTTAGTGAAAGAACTCAAGATTATTTAGAAGAGAAGAAAAAATGCGAGGAGCTGTTGTATCAGCTGCTGCCCAAGTAAGTGTGCCAATTTTTTTTTCTATATGGTGAAAAAATTGGTTTTCGATTCTTATAGAAAGTGAAAACTAGGACAATAATATCTTTTATGATTTTTAAAACACAATTGAATAATAATCGCTAGAAAACACTGGAACTTTTTTTGCCTTCAATTTGTGTCAATGTATACAGTAGTTACCAAAACAGGAATAAAATGAAAACACTTAGCAGTTAAATCTTATTAGTTAATATTACTAATGAAGTCTACGTTCATAAGTAATGTAAAATAAAAATCTCGTACAGCAACTACAAAAAAATGTCGTCCTAAATTATTCTTACACGAAATTCTTTGTCCAAAATTTAAAAGACGCTCTCCGCCCTGACTTTGTTTCGGCATTTCCTTTCAGAGGAAGTTACACAAAAAAAAATCCCCGCTTCGCTTTTGAAAGACGTCTAAAATCGTGAAAACGTACCCATCGTACTTACTTGCAGTTAATTACTCATCCAGTGAGATTAATGTTTTTGGAACCATTCGCAACATAGGTTTAACTTAATTACCTAGAGAAGTTACCTGGGAATCGCGTTTTCTGTTATCTGTTGAAATGCAAATACATAAATGACAAAAATCTTACCCTAGACAATTGTTATTTCTACAATATTGAACGATATCTGATAGAAATCGCATAAATGTATAAAAATTATATTCCCTTCGATAAGTCACTCTTTCTTTAGACTTGTCACATCCTTACATTAGAGAATTTATTTAATATTACTCGTAACTATTTGAAAAATTTTCTAAACATTTAAATCTTTGCATGACTGTGATGAGATGTTCTGCTAACCCAGGTCCGTAGCCTCTCAGCTGATTCACGGCCAATCAGTGGTTGCCGAAACCTTCGAACAAGTGACCATCTACTTCTCCGACATTGTTGGCTTTACGGCGCTGTCTGCATCCTCCACGCCCATGCAGGTGGTTGACTTGCTAAACGACTTGTATACGTGCTTCGATTCCATCGTGGAGAACTATGATGTTTATAAGGTAAATACATTTATGTACCTATATTTTTTTCAGAAATATAAACATCATTAAGGAAAATAATCTTTTGTTTTACTTTAAAAGTATTTTTTAAAACGTAATATGTTTAGTAGTTTAGTCCTTGTTTTAAGTAAGTGAGTTTTCAGGTATTTTTTCATCTCGCCTGGAAAAACCGATTTATATACCAGGCGAGCAAGGGTTTTAACCGTTAAGACCCTTGTGGTTGAAATCAAATAATATATTTATGTATTCAAAATATATTTCTTCCTTAGGTGGAAACAATAGGAGACGCATATATGGTGGTCTCAGGATTACCTGAACGGAATGGCACGCGACACGCTTGCGAAGTGGCTCGCATGTCGCTGGCACTTCGGGATGCTGTCAGCAGGTTCCGAATCAGGCATCGACCGCAAGATCAGCTAAAACTGCGAATTGGGCTGCATTCTGGTTAGTCTATTTTTGTTTTTAATCCGGCCAAATATTAACAGGGATGTCAAAAGGTGGACGACAACGCTGACGCCTAGAAAGAGGTGGTTAGACGAACTAGAGGTCTGCTGCTGGATGGTTTAACGTGGTAACTTTTTCCCTCCTATCTGCAACAGTTAAACTTAAAAAATAGATCCGAAATTAGTCTTAGGCTGACAACGATTGAAATGGTTTTCCTCCATAAATTATTTATTATTCAAACTTGAGACAAGAATTTGTCATAAGACCCTGCTAATTGCTTGTTTACTCCGCACTATTTGTGTTTCATTAGCAAAGTGAAAGGGTTTCAATTTAGTCTATTAGGAATGTAATATGATGCTAATCAGAAAATAAGTAAATCAACGGATAGCTTTCTATGAAACTGTTGTAGAAAAGCCTGGACAAAAGGTTTAATAAAATGATATAATCGAAACAACCCGGTCAATTGTAGTTGGCTTATTTGTGTCTTCAGAATACCCATAAATACTATGGTGTATAGTATGTGTGACCGAGATAGCGATACCTTAAAGATCGTTCTTATATAAATATTTAACTAAAGCAAAAAATACAGCTACAACATTTTCTCGCGAGTTTCTTAGGTAAACTGTTGATTCCAGTAAATGAATCTACAGCAAACTTTGATGTAGTTTCGGATAAAGTTGTTTGTTTTCTGAATAGCTACAGTTTCTTTAGGAATCAATATAATTTTATACCTCGTTTGGTAGATGAAATTCGTTTATTTTGAACAAATTTGTTGATAATTTAATTAAATAGTCTACCCTAGGTAGTAGTAATAGGGTAGAGTATAAAATGAAACAAATTACATAGTTATAATTATATTATGTGAAATTAGTCGTAAGGTGTATTTTAACGTATTTAAAAGTAGTTTTAGTGTAGGTAATCTGCTTAGAATATAAATTATTACTGTTTGAAAACAATTTATATTTTATACATACTAAGCCTCGTTACTATGTTAAATACATGATATGAATAAATAATATATAAAACAATGGTCAGAGAATTGAATAAAAAAAGGTAGCAAACTTCATCATAACCGACCCTAACATTTGTAAGAAAAATCCCAAACGATTCAAATAAAAACGCAAATCCAAGCGATGTTCCAAATGCCAAAATGTAGGCCAAATTTACCCTAACGTAAAGTCAACAATCACTTGTGGCAAAAATCTAAAAGTTAGCACTTTGGGCGAACCTCCGGGTTTTCGAACAAAAAGACGGTTTCACCGAATGAATTCCTTTTGAAAGTAATGAGCTGTAGCGAAACGTAGCCGAAATGTAAATAAAATATGAGCTAGCTCTTTGTGGACATGAAAAATGTATTTTTAGGCACTCTTAATTACTTTGGTATAATGCAAATGCGAAAAGAGCATGTTGTAGATATTAAAAAAAAGATTTGTCAAAAGTCAGTTTGGAACCAAAGTCCTCTCTCTTCGCCCATAGGGAAAGAATCCTGCCGATGATCTTTACTCGATAGTCAAAAATACAACCACTTTGTTACAAATATGGGGTATAAATCACCCGGGCGGGCGCGAGATTGAAAATTGGTGTATACCTAGTAAAAACCTTATGGAAGCCACCAACTTAAGGCACCTGTGGTACAATGATCTTTTCATTAGCACAGGTGCCGTTTGTGTGTTTCTGTGATGTTTAATTTATCTGAATAAACTTATTATTAACTTATTAAAATCTTAGAGAAGGAATTAGACCAAACATTCAGATGATCTAAGATGTTGGGGAGAACTTATGGAATGTTGCGAATTGCCACCTCAATCAATACGCGTTAAAAGAGAAATCTTATGTAAAAAGGATCATAAACCCAGAAAATCCTTTCTCAGAAAAAATAGAGGCAAGATGTGACATATTCAAAAGAACATGGTTGCCTCGTGTTAGACAAGTTCTATGCTCCTCAAACTATTTTTCACTTCATGAAAAGAACCAATAGGACATTAAAAGACAAAAAAATATCAGAGTAAGCATTGAAGGAAAAAGCAAACGCAGAGGCTTCTCATATTTTAACCTGATACTCCCCAAAAGTATTATAGAGTACCTACCCAAAATCACCAGGACCATCTAATATCATTTTAACATCAGTTGAGCCAAGAGCTACTGGAAGATCTTGAAAGGGACATCTTGATCCTGCAGACGGAAAAATGGATACATGCAGCAGGCATGAATTTAGGATCACTTTGTGATACTTATAGTTTAAACTAAAAGCGACTTTCAAAATATTTCAACAAGCAAAAAACAAACCCCTGATTAACATGATAATGTTATAAGAAGCTCAATTAAAATAAGCTAAAGATGAGCATAGTGTGTAAATAAATTCGATAAAAATAAAAGTCCTACTTTGAAAAGAAATATAAAAAGGATTCATTTAATTTTACCGTAACTCATATTTGTACGGCTGGCCAAAAAATAATTATGATATGATTCTTATTATTAGCCCATGCTATCCCAGTGCTGGGCAAAAGCCCGGCAAAAATCCCTCTCTTCTTTCCATTTTTCTCTATTGAGCGCATACGAGGAGCAATTATGATATTAATAAAATTGATATAATATGTTTGATCCTGTAATTATATAATATTTCTGCCATTTGCAGGATCTGGCTTTTTAACTTTAAACTGTAAACTTTTTAATATTACGCTTTATCATTTATATTAATAAGTATCTCTTTCTAGAAATGGCAGTCTAAAATTGCGTAATATAAAAAAAACCAGTGGTAACATTAATTTCTTTTCCAATAGGGCCCTGTGTCGCCGGGGTTGTGGGTCTCAAAATGCCCCGCTACTGCCTTTTCGGGGACACTGTGAATACTGCGTCGAGAATGGAGTCGAACGGAGAAGCGCTCAAAATACACGTCTCGCCAGATACAAAAGCATTGCTTGATCTCTTTGGAACATTCCACTTGGAGTGCAGGGGGGAAGTTGCTATGAAGGTAAGAATATTTTTTTTAAAAGCTTTCCAGCGATTTGAGTGGCCCATTACTAGTACTCTTATTAACGCCTCGTTCTAGGCTAAATACTTTTTTTGCGAGTGGCTTCACGTTGATAGTGCAATAGGTGGACTTTGGTTGATAGTGCTTTCAAACCAGCAACCACGTGGTCAAAGTCCTACACCTAAGCCATTAGGTTACCACCGTTTCAATTCTCAGAAAACACCTCGAGCGGCGAGTTTCGTCTACGGTACGAAAAAGTAATTTGACATTAGGGCATGAAAAACATATTAGACAAAAAAGTTAAATGATTCACTATTACATTATTAACCAACTGTCCAAACCATGACAATTATTTTCGTATGATACTTTGTTAGGTAACAGTTGTATAAATTTTTTGAAGATAATTAATAGTCTTCTCAAGGGAATCGTCCAAATAAGTTTGTTTGTTTGAAGACAAATTAGATTCGAAACCGAATAAAGTTTTAGCAATGTTCATCGTAACTTTATGATGTATGGCTTATGTTAGAAGTTCAGTAGTTTATTGGTATGTAAGATAAAGACTTACGTCAATAAGATGCGTTCGTTGCTACCCTAGAACCTACGAAAATTACTTATTTTTTCCAGCCTTGCAAAAAATACCCAAGAGTTTGCAAATTTTTGCCTAATTATTTTTCATAACGTTAAAGGTCATAGCCCACTTACACGACTCTGCTCCCACCCGGCAAAAAGAATATAATTTAAATATGGGCTTTAAATATTGCTCTTTAGATATATTTTACATTAGCATCATAAATTAGCAGACAGTTAGCTGTTAGCGAGCTTACTGCCGTCAGACTGCTCGGTAGTTGACGCCTCGCTGGCCGCACGTTGTAGATGAGCGGTCGGTGCGGTGTCCGCGCGCTCACGGCTAGTAGTCGCCGCGTAGTAGTTTAATGGAAACCGATCGCGAACTGTGTCTATCGCGAAAAGCGAGAGCGGTCGCCGGGATAGCTGGCCGTCTGCTAGCTGTCGCCGCGTGGACTACGAGCAGCCGTCTTAGTTTAGGGCGGTGTCGGGTGGGAGCGGTGTTGGAGCAGAGTCGTTTAAGTGTGCTATGAGCTTTAATCTTAAGTGCTATAGGTACAGTGGACGAAAATAGACATGAGTTACAAAATTATTATATTTTTAAATTCATGTTTTGTTTCAGGGCAAAGGAATTCTAGTCACATATTGGTTGTTAGGCGAAAAAGTAGATCCTAACGCGCCAAAAGAAAAGCCGTCATTAGTCAAAACTCAGACACAGTCCACGGAAAGTGGATCCTTATCGCACTTAACTCCGTTCAGACAACGATTAGATCAAAGTTCAAGATCTTCAAGCAGGCGAGGATCAGGAATATTCCAGCAAAGAACAGATGTCACGAAATTAGAGAAAGAAGCTCAACCTTTACTGCAGAACCTCAGTATTCAAAGACAATCCTCCGATCCAACGGAACCCGTAACGAACGGTGTAACAGATAACGGAGAAGACGTAGATAAACAAAGCGTTGCAAACTCGATATCACTGAACGTCAATTCATTGAACCACAATTCGATTAACAGTAGTCAACCACGAGTCAAGCTGAAAGATTGTCAGAACTCAATCGGCAACCACAAGACGAACAAAATAGGTAATAACAATTGGATAGCGAAGTTGCCTACGGCGAGTTCATTTGATAATGGTACGAAAAAAGGCAGCGAGAGGTTAAAGGATTACAGTAGTGTGCCATTACTTTCTAAAGCTGATACACCAAACGATTCGATTGTGTAGAATGTACGTGTAAAATAAAATTAATCGCATTTTAATTCGTGTGAAAAACAGAACGTTGCATGTGAGTTATATCAGGCGGTGAGGTGAATTATAAGATTGATGTCTCTTAAAGTTTAATAGATTTTAAATAAATGTCTTGTGGAGAAAAACTTACTGTTAACACTTAGTTGATTCCTAAGTATCCATTATGATACTTAAATAAACAAATCCCAAATGTGTTGTTCTGAAAATCATTGGAATTACTAGTAGAAATATCAAGAGGAATATACCAGCTCCTATTGACAAGTGTTAACGATGATAGAAATCGTATAAATGACATTAAATGTATGGAAATGACATTTATTTTCGATTAGTCAGGTGACTTGGAATTATTAGTTCCATACATTTGAGAGATTTAATCACCGTACGCTTGTAGAAATATCACTTGACTAGGGGACTGGGCTAACATGTACATTTTGAAAAATTCAGTGTATGTAGTGTCGAAAAGAATAATTATCTATTTTTAAACATAACACTATAAAGTTTTGGAGTCACTAAATACGTGCTGAAATTGTTATTCAATTGTTTTAACTAGAATTAATTGTACCTGTGTCAAATTAACAACAATCGTGCTTTGATCGATTTTCAAGTATTGGAATAATTAATAAACGAGCGCTAGAGATGAGAAACACGCTTAGAATTTCAAATCTTTTACGAAATTTGTGTCATGTATTTTTTGAACTAATATATCGTATTAAGTTTAACACGACATGACGTGTTCGAATGCAATGTATCATCGAATCCTAAAAATTATTGTTCGAAATCAACAATTTAAGCAAATATAACAAAAATTAAGTAACATTATTAATATAAATGTTAATGTCAATAATACGAGTAGGTTACTTGGTGTTTCGATACTTAAGATGTTGCAGTGTTGTGCAAATATAAATTTCGATTCTTGGTGACGTAATTAAAAACTCAGTGACTTTTGTGGTATAGTTGCTAAATGCGCTGAGCAGGCGATGCACTAATTAAAAGCGGCCAAAGAAATGCCCTGCTTGATTATAATAATCTTCAATCTATAAACGAAATTGGTTACAACACATTTTCATGATCATTCAGTCCCAAATAGCAGAATACATATTAAACGGCACCGTCCTATACACAGGTGTGCTCGACTGCCTTAGAAAAATATACAAGATCAAAGGTCTGCACGGCCTCTACAAGGGCATAGGACCACTGTACCTAAGAATAGCTCCTCACACAACACTAGCCCATATCATTTGGGACATGCTCAACAACTTACTGCTAAACAGTAAAAAAGTGCCAGTCGTTTAAAATTTTGTATCATTTACTCCTTCCTAAAATATGCATAGCATAGAATAACCATCAGAAAAGAGTATATAAATAAATTTAAAAACTATGTTTGGAAAACGATCGGTGAAGAGAAATGTATCTCCCAATCAAGATTTAAAGAACTATAGTCAGAGGTATCATCGTCTTCGTGGCCAAAACCCTCTAAACAATAGAAGGAACGGGGACAATTTACGCGGGTGAAACCATGAAATACCGCTAGTTAAGTATATTTTACAACCAATAGAACGAATGACCATGAGCAAGTTATTAGCCCATTGCATTGTCTGCTCAGTTATATATTATTACATTCCCTATGAAGAGCTTAGCTTCCTGCCATGTGTGATACTATTAGAAATCTTGTTATAAACGTTCCCTTTCTACGACAATAGGGATGATACACATTGAGCTTCGATTCTTCGAAAATAGTCTGCTTATTTTATTGGTTACCATGGTACCGTGCTTTTGCGTCGTGCGTGCCGTCTTTTTCTCTTTTTAGAAAAATTACTAGCAATGTGGCTCGCACATTATACGTTACAGCTGGTTCCCACTTGTCGGGTGTCGGATCCGAATATTAATCGGAGGTCGGCGCCTTTGTTCGCACTTCGGATAATAATCGGTTGTCGGCCGCGGCCGAAGCTAGTGCCAATTTTAAGCACTCTACGCGAGGTGACTGTGGACGATGGACGTCGACGAAGCTCTTGTTGTTATGTATTATTATTTACGAAGAAAACAAAGAAAAAGAGCGAAGGAAAGAAAATATTGGGTGCACCCAATCCTGAGGGAACGATTTAGTTTGGGAACATTCCAGAACTTAATAACAGAATTGAGGAGTGACGAAATTAAGTTTTTCAATTATTTTAGGATGTCAATATCTACATTCAACGATCTACTGGCTCAAATATCAGTGAATATAAACTAGGACTATAAATTAAGGGGAAGCGGGGGAGGAGAGTCGGCCCCGACACCCGACAAAATGTGAACAGCGCTATTCTTACTTAAAGGCGAGCGAGATCCGACACGTTTTTTTTCCGGTCGTAGAGGGCTGGCAAAACACCCGACATTTACTGTCGGCGCCGACACAAAATCGGTTTCCGATAAGTGTGAATAGCTTCATATAAAATGTTCTGCTACTACAACCTCCGATTAATATTCGGATCCGACACCCGACAAGTGGGAACCAGCTCTTAGTTTACACACATACGTACATTTGTTTTGTAAATAATCCTTTACATCAGAATTTTAAATTTTTTTTTCTACAACAACATAATGTGTGGATATCAACTCTGATGGGAAATTGAGAAAGAATGCAAACAATTTCTAGCAACATTTTAGTTATATTCTATAATTTCGAACATTTAAACTAAACACTTATTTGTGTTGATCAATTATTTCTAATAATGTTTTATAATTTATAAGAGGACACTCAACTATTTTAATAAAACATTACGATTAGTTTCGACACCCGACCGTGAATAAAATGAGGGTAAAAAAACTAGTCGTGGATTCCTAAACTACCCGTAAGTACAGTCAAACACATAGGTACTGTTTTAGTAAGTTAATTACTATCTTCGAAAATATTGCAATCAATTTTCGCTTTCAATGCTCAACAAATCCTGAAACTCACCCCTTTTTGCTCAATGTGTACTTCAGCTGTCCATTTGACTCTAATTAAGACGTTCTATTTATTACAAGTGATGAAACTAGTTTGTAAATAAATGTACTTAATTGTTTATTTATTGTAAATAATGTCTTACTTATAACTATGTTGTGATCTTAGAATGGTATATTTATAATTGTAGCTGGTTTAATGAGAACCCTAAATGTTTCTTAAACGTTATAGCGAATATAATGAGTGAGAATTATTTCTTGTTTTATTTACTTCCTATACTTGTACCTACAAAAAAATACACCGAGCTCTGCTTGGCAAGACAGGCATATTGAACCATAGAAGCCAACTGACCCGTCCAGTGTCCGTGAGAGTGGTTTAGCAGACACCATGTGACGCTGTCTTTCTACTCGACCCATTTGCTGCCGGACCGCTGTCGATTATTCTGATGCAGCATACGCTCGAACTATGTCCAATCATAGCGAGGTAGAAGAAGGGCTCAATATGCCCCTTCAGGCACTATTAACTGCCTCGGGACACAAGCTTGGGGAAGTCTGCTGCCTTCACATAGGCCAAAGGCGGTTCGCGGTGATTTGCAACGCGCTCCCGCATGTTCCCAGTATAAGGGAAGGGAGAAGCACTCCGGCGGTTTTAGCCAGTAAAAGTCCAGCAAACCACTCCGCCTTCCCCAGGGTGGAGGAAGTCCATGAGAATTTCCCCGGGTTAAAAAAAACAAAAGGCCAAAGGCGGTGCGCGCGGTGTTTCCACATACCAATACTTAATCGAAGGGAAGTAGAAAACAAATTTCATCCACAACGAAGTGGTTTCCATTAAAGGAGCCCCTTTGCCATGTATTGTGGTAGTATTGCAAAATGTGTTGGGTTAACCGTTTGTAAGTCCATTTTGAATGATAAATTCCAGCCCCTTTAATGAGGTTTTGCCCCAAAAGGGACTGAGAAGTTAAGGTATAGGTACTCGGTGGTGGAGGTGATGTTACGAAACAACAGAAAATTTTTTAGGATAAAAATAAAATTTCAATCAACTGGCCTAATCAATAGGATAAATACTAAATTTCTAATATGACACACATTTTGATTTAATTAAGACTTTTAGGGCGGCTTGCACAACGTTTGACTTAAATCACTCCTAAATAAAATTAGTTAAATATAATTAACCGCTTAATCACGTTTACTTAAATACATTTAGCGACCTCTTGCACAACGATGACAGCCTCTTGATTTAGTTAAATATGTTTAAGAGGTCGCTAAATGTCGGTACAGCAGTTTCAACATTTCTTTCTACGGTATAGCGTTTTTCGGTTACGATTATTAATACGAAATACGTATATTTTTTCATAAAACGAAACGCATTGTCTTATAACCTCAGATTATGAACTCATTGGTTATTCATCTAAGCTTATAACCTCCTTATAGCTTTCTAGTAACCAGGGTAACGGACGAAATGTCAAAATAATAACACGAGAAAAGTAACAGACGTTCACATTGAACCATGAAATGAAAATAAATTTTGTAACATGAGTGCTCCCAATTTTACTAAAGAAGAACAGTTGTTACTGTTTACGGCTATGGAGCCATACACAAAAGTTATCGAGTGTGAGAAAACCTACTCCACCAAGCAAATCGACAAACAATAATAATTATGCTTGGGCAATAGTAACGGATGTATATTTTATAGATTATGCATTACATAAAAACAGACTTTGGGCACACAGGTAAGTTGTTTTGTTATCGCTAAACTAGCTATTATATAATTTAAACATAAATTCAATAACATATAAATAACGGTTCTTATCTTTTCACAGGTTATGTGTGTTCAAGCAAAAAAAGAAGTGTGATATTTCTTCCATTTATCACAGGAGTAGATTGAATTAGTGCAAATGCAAGTAAAGATTTTAGAGATGGAAGTGCAACACAAATCAAACATTTATAAATTGTTTTATTGCATGTTCAATGAACTATCTATTAAACCATCCATAAAATATTCTTCTCTGTAAGGTTCTCTCTCCTTGTTGGGTTGTAAAACTTACATTTCCAATGAGTACTGGGTATTCATTTTCCTCTGGAGGAACTTCTTCATTTTGAATTATAGCTAAAGTATGTAGCAAAGCTGTAGCCACTATGATACCTGGTACTCGATGTAGATTCATACTTATCCCACGAGACAAGAAAACGACGTCACGAGAAACCTTCACTTCTATAGACCAAATGCTCTTTCCACAACATTCCTTGTTTTAATTTGAGATTCTTGATAGAGTCTATCTTCTCTAGTGCTCATATTTCTATCAGATAAAGTTTCTTCATCACAAAAAACATATCAAATCACAAAACATATCATTATCAAACAAGTCCGAATCCATACTTGTGTTAAAAAACATATTATCGTCATAGAAATCTTCGTCATCATCACAGAAAACATAGCAAATCACAAAACATATTATTATCGAACAAATCTTGTGTTATAAAATATATTATCATCATAGAAAGTTTGATAGAAACTGTCAGTTCCTTAAACTGTCAGGCTTAAACGTGTTTAGCGCCGCTAAATAGCAGTTTTTGGGTAATTAATTTTGACAAGTCCGTAAACATATTTAGCGACAAATTTTTCGTTGTGCAAGACGCTAAATATGTTTAACCATTTTAATCATGTTTAGTGCGTCTTAAATCAATTTAAGCTTTGTTGTGCAAGCCGCCCTTAATGTCGTTTCTTTGTTCTCAGGTGAGATATAATTATTTAAGTTATTTAATGATGTTTGTGTGAATGTGAATTATAAAATAAATCTTTGTTCTCAGATCAGCACAATTCTTTAATTGAATTTTAATTCCAAAAGAATAATTAATATATTATCTTATAAGAATATAAGAATAATTAATATATTCTCACATTGAACAGACGCTTATTTTATACAATCACTAGACTTCGTTAATTTTTCAAAATATCAGCCTTTTTTAGAAAACGTTCCACTAACCGAGAATAAAATGAATCCACAGTAGAAAAAAAAAATTGCTTATGAAAATGAATGTTATCTAAAATAAATACATTGGCACACTTGTTTAAAATACCTATTGTAACGAGATGAGCATTTAAACTGTAAATGACAGCAACACGACTATCCAATGAACTGACGTATTCAATATTATTTTAAATTCAAATAACAGTACGATCAAAATAAATTGCTGAGGATTGTACTTTCCATTGTATACCTACGCGTAAAATTTACGGGCAGTAAATACATAGTAGAGTGGCCACGTAAGTAAAATGAAAAAAATGTATCTCTGGATTGAAAACGGAAAATGGGATTCATTTTAGTTTAAGATTGTTTAATCTGGCTTAAATATATTTTTGGTTGATGTGGCAAAATTCACATGGTCGCTTAGCGTCTCCAATCGACTGTTGACTCAGAGCTCTATCCAAATCCATAAGACATTCATGTTTTCCTGTACGACGTATCCCAAGAAATAGGTATTTATTAGCTAACCACTTCTTTATACTATTATTACTAATATTCATTTTGAGGACAAAAAGCGAAAACTTTTTTAATCGTTCAATATGTGTGCGCCCCAAAATTGATATAGGAATTGGATTCCGTGGTACTAAGGAGCTGTAACTCATTGACACGACCAATTGCCAACAAGATTTTTTATGCGAGGCATTTTTATGAAGCCAAGGCATGATCTCAACAACTTATAACATAGCACGAAAGTGGAATTCTTTTTTTTCTTTCCACTATGAACATAGACTTTCTTCGCTTTGGAAAGGGTTTGATTAGATAGTAGATAAAAGTATGGAGCTTCTCTCTGTTTTGTGAACCAAGCAGAATTTTTTATTATGCAACTCAGAATCGCAAACACAGCTACTGCGCACACCACGCTCTTTCTTGATAGACCGAGTGTATGTAACTACACAATCGGAACTCTTGTCTTTTTAACGTTACGCGGAAACGATGAAAATGCATCATGCATTAAAGTTGCTCAAATATTCAACACTGAGCGGTACTCAAATCCAGAGAATTGTACATAACAGGTAAACTCATTCATTTCACTCTACGTTCACACATCACATATATTACGGATAGCTTTAAACCAACTCAGATGTTTCTGGAAAGCGCACATCGTAATTAGATCCATTGGAACTTAGCTGGTGACATCCTACTGAGGTTACCGCAATTAAAAAAAATAAGTCACGCCTTTATTAATATCACTTACATTATCATGCAACTACGCCTATATTCATAAATCAGATTAGATTGTGATCGGCTAAAACTTATACTTGTATTAAAGCAAAATAATGGAGCTCAATCTTTAGATTAATTATACCAACCTTATCTTATTTAGTTGGTTTAATTTATGTCGTATGTATTTTAAATAAAAAATTAAATCCATTTATGTAATATTTAACTCGAACTTAAATTGAACTCTATTTCTAGTATAACGTATGAAAGTAGCGTACAACATTAAATGAACTCGTAGTGTGTCTGTCGTTCAGAACTTAATGACTGCCAAGTTCACCGCAAACAAAAGTTTTCTCATCTAGTCTTGCTTGGTGGTTGTGATTTCGATTCCGTTTTATGTGAATTCACCGAAAAACATTCTAGAAAATAGTAGACAAGAATTTCCTTGAGTTCAAAAGTTTCAAGTTGTTAAGCCTGTTTGACGAAGTAAATCGAAAATTTTATGCGCAGGCAATATAATTCATCGTCATATAACATACATTTCAAAATTCTGAAGTCCACGCAGACGAAGTCGCGTGCAGAAGCTATCTAAATAATAAATCGATAAAGTCAGTAAATTCTACTAACAACGTTATTAATAAACGTTTGTTGATTTGATAATCTCCTGTCGTAACTAATAAATTTTATATTATAAATTAAGACCCAATTTCAGATTAATAAATTATAAAATGCCGGAGTTTTCTGTTATTTTATTTATAAAAACGTCCGTTATGACTGGTATGATGAATAAATAAGTATCACAACATCACTCGAGATCACGAGTAACATTAACGAACGAAGGTTTTATTTGTTTAATTTATCTTGTTTTATTAGCTAAGAAATAATAAAGTTCATAAATAGCCATATTTTCGTTGATTAAAAGTTACTGGAAACATTATGGAAGGTTATATTTGATTACCGAAACAATGTGTGTAAGATAAATATTTATTATATGTGGTACTCATGCCAAACTCAATATTTTTCTTCGAACAATCTGAGAGCATTTCGATTCGGGATCGTTGCTTAGCAGCCGTAAGTTATGATTGAGCATAAAGGTATATTTACATAATACTTATTATTATTATTATTTATCGCAGTTGGTTCGTCAAGGAAGTGTATTTATTATATATAAAGTCGAATCTTTTAATAGTATCTACACTGATGAGCAGAAAGTATTCACTAAGTTATAATAATAATAAATGACGAATAACTACCGGAAATTTATTTATTTATTTAACAATTTATATACACAAGAAGTAATAGGACACAACATATGGATATATTATGTACAAAGGTACTGCTTATTTCTTAAAGAAATCTCTTCCAGCAGACCTGCGAAAGGAGAGAGTCATTAAAATATTTATTGTGAAGGATGGTACAGTTGACATTATGTCAGGCATGTCATTGTCCGGGTGAATCCTTAAGACACATAGTTTCGGGCTGTTCTTGTCTTGCTAACGGCGAAAACTTGCATAGGCACAACCAAGTGGCCAGGATTATCTTCCAGCAGCTTATTTGAAATACCTACTTGTGGAATCTGAGGTACCGCTTACAGGTATGTCCCCGAATCAGTTAAAATAGTCGTGTCACAATGTGCTGGGATCAACCTATCATCACGTTCACGGACAGGACTATTGTAGCCAATAAGCCTGATATAGTGGTGAAAGATTGATAAGAGCGCCGGGATTGTTGATATTAATATCCTTAATGACGACAAGTTCAAAAAGCACGCTGAACTTGTTGGTGACTTTTGAGATGTTCATCAAATCAATAGTCCTATAAAACACATCGCGTAATATCGCGTCCACTTCACACAGTAGTTTACCTAGACTGCCACAACCACTGTAGAAAATGTTTGTAATATTTCTTTTTTTGTTTAAGAGTATCTTGAACATTCATATGAAACTTATTACTTATAAATATACCAATAATATAAAAAATCTGCACAAGTTAACAACGAAAAGTTAAGATCACTTAGAATATCTACTGACATCTAAAAGGAGAAGTTTCTGTGAATGACTGTTTGTACTATTTGTTTAAAATTATTTATTTCTGATTATTCTAAAGTAAGCAAGTACTAAATCTCCAGCTTACTTGAGGACAGTACATCTTAGAGATTTCCATTACGATATTCAGCCACGTATGTGCGAACCCGTAAATGTGTCAAGTTAAGCTACATTCCATTACAACTAATCGGTTTTGCTTAAATATGTATTAAGGCGTTACTTATCTACTGACAATAGACTTAGAGACTTCATTGATATGTGATAAGTGGCAATTCTGTGTATTTATAATCGATTAAACTGTTTTTACGTGAGGAAGTTCAAGATACCAACTAAATTCCTAATGAAAAGGCTAGAAGGTCCTAAGCAACAATATATAGAACTCCGTGGTAAATAGAAAGGGAGGCATTCTCTGCTGTGGGTCAATGCGAGCGACCAGTTACACTACTGTTCGGAAATTAAGAAACTTCGTTTAAAGTCCAGTCTTTAAAATATAAACATTTATTCATCGTAAACATTACAAGTACACATTTATAATCATTATTATTATACATATTATACGAACAAACAAAACGAAAACTCGCGACTCGAGAGTCGCGGAGGAAATGTGCGGGGTGCGTCCGCTCGCATCGGCGGAGATTCCTAGCAATAATATATATTGTGGTTACCATTTTTATTTCGTCAATAGCACCCAAATCAGCTAAAAAGGAACTGCTATTACCTAATTCTTCTACATTTACTATGTATACTACAAGTGATGACCTCCATTTAGCGGTAACAATGGCGATACGTCCCACATTAGATCCTAATTAAACTAACTAATCATTAGAATAACGATCGTATCTGCTCGGATTAACGACCAATTTCGGGAGTAACGATTGCTTTATCTGCTAAAACCTTTTATATTTATCGGCAGATTTAATGCGTCTATCTGTTTCATGTACCTACTAATTCTTAGGCGTTTTTACACGATACACTCTATGACGCGACTGAGGATATCTACTTTGGAAACGAAAATAAAATGACTAAATCGAAGACGATCTCAAGTTTTTAACCAACATATTTTTGTGTCGTTGGCTGGTTACACAATCTTGATTTGAAACATTATACCATCTAGATCAATTTCCTCTGGAATAGAGAAACAGATTATTCAGATATCCAAAATAGATTACTATTTCCAATAATGGAAAACAAAGCTATGGACAAGAGAATTTCGGTCTTCAGCGATATCACTCATAAAAAATGGTAAGAAGTATCGACAAAAACCAATGGAGAAAACTTCTTTAGCATTATTGTGATTTGAAAGTCAATGAAACGAAAAGCGACAGTAAAAAGAGATGGACACTTAAATTAACAAGATTTAACGTGGGAAAAAATGAGATAGGAAGCATTGTACATAGTTTCTTAATAATGTGTGTTAATACGTGTTTGTACAAAGCTTGGGAATAGGCATCACAACAACCGTGGTGTTTTGTATATGTGTTCATATGTAAATCAACCTCTTTTAGGCTCTTTTACTTCTTCATTAATTCTGACATAGGTATGTCAAAGTCTATGGTGCAGCAGTTTGAAAATATGGACGATAGAATTTAAAGGCGTATGTAAAATTATTTACATTGAAGCAATAGCTTTCAATGTTGTTTCTTATATTAACAGATGAACAATGTTGGTTTTATTGTTTCAATACAATAATATACGTATAATACGTTTAATACATTATACGTATAATACGTTTGTAGAGATTTTCCATCATTTTTATAGTAATATTCGTCATGTTTATCATGGTAAAATTCTGCAAATAGTCGAAAACGAATGCAGACTATTGTCGCGATCATAAAAAACGGAAAAGATTAAAAATCAGCAAAAAGGTCAACGGAAAAAAAAAATCTTGAAGCCAAAATATTTCACTTCTACCACAAATTGCACACATGAGTTTTGTTTTGTTTTTGTGTATTTCCTCAACTGTGTGACATTTGTTTATTTACTTAGACGTTATTATAAAACGAATTGGTATTATACTGTTAAATTGTACACTATGATGTTTATTCAAAAAACTAATTAATGAATGAAAACTTTTGCGTGTGACGAAAGTTGGGCATCGTTTCAGTAGCTAATGAATGGAGTAATGAATTTTAAGGCAAAACAATGAACGTTAGACGGAAGAGCGTATTATTGTACGACAATAGAACATTTTGAAGAGAAACAAAACTGTTAATTTAATCTTTACAGTGTTACAGTAATATGTTTGTATACTATTAATATACGGGTAGATATTTCAATATAATCTGTGAAGCAAATTTGATTTTGCATAAATAAACCCATTCATTAATTTGATCTATGGTCTCTTGGATATGTGTATGAGAATCGCAAAAAATTGCAAATGACCTGTGCAAAATAATGTTTTTTTCAGATTTTATAATCATCGTGGTTCTTATAACCATAGGGGCAAATGATGTAAAGAGGGAAGGGCGGACAATGCAGTGACACCAACGGCTCAAAATCTACCAAACCTGTTGACGGGAATAAGGGATGATAGGGCTGTAACTACTAGTACTCAGTAAACTGTACCTCTCAATCTTAGACCCCGGTTGGCTGACTTTTTACCGCATTATTACCCTTCTACATTTTTTTTCGCCTAGCTGGCAAGTTGCATTGTTGTAAATGAATATTCTGGCCGCAAGTTCAAATCCAGTTGTTACTTATCAGCATTTTCTATTTTCATAGTAGACTGCAGCGAGTTCCGCATGATCCCCGGTATAAGAGAACGTTTTCACCGGTAATATGGACTAAGTGACAGCTCGTGTGAGATTGAAGCTACGGAGAACCCAATAATAGCGATTTCTTGGAGCTAACAGGGTTGAAGAAATCAATTTTTAAATATTATATTTTACGATCCGAAAAAGCTTTGCGAGGGACTTAAGAGAATTCTCTGGAAATATGATAATTATCATGTATAATTTTATTTTTAGTTCATGTTGACATACTCTTTGAAATTTTAAAACACGGCCTTCAGTTTCTGGTAATCCCACTGCGAAAGGCGGAGGACCGCGTGTTGTGTCGGAACTTGTTGATGAGCATTGTCTAGGAATTTAACTTCGATAGAGTCATATTAGAAATGGAATAGTTTTATACTTTAATTTTAAGGACATTTTGTCCTGAAACGTTTAGAAATTATTTAAAAAATCACAGCCACATAACAAATCGCATTTTTTAGCTCGTTTAAAGAGGGAGGAATACTTCAAACGAATTGGTGATTCGGTGAAATGGCCTTTTACTCAACGCTCCAATCAATCAACTTACTGCGTAACTTTATTACTAACTTTACAATTCCCATACTTTAGATGTTCTTGCTCAAACAAAATTAATTGGATCAATTCGCCTTCACGGAACTGACATTGAATCTAATTAGAAACAATACAGTGTTCAAAAATGTGTCTGTTATGAAGTATTTTAATCATTTTTTCAGTGATGAGGGGTTAGCGTATTTTGGCATATGACAATTTCAAGGTTAGTGTTTCACAAATATGCATCTTTTTTTTCCTAGTTTCTCAATCAGGAATCTAGAAACTGGGTGTCAGTAGGTATAATTCCTGTCGAACTTAATGTCGTCAGTACACTAAACCTAATATAAACCAAATTCGATCACGAGTGGATATTAAAAGTGGCAGTTACTTTTACAAATATTATATCAACATAAAATAATAAGCTTATGTTCACACAGTATCACAAATTAAAACATGCGCTAGGTACATGCTTGGAAAATTTAACATTGTCGTATCGTAATACTTCGTATAATATTTAGGTATATATCGATAAATAATAATAATAATAATTGGCCAACCAAGTGGCCAGGATTATCCACCAGCAGCTTGCTTTGAAATACAAGCTTGTGGAATCTGAGGTGCCGTACTACAGGTATGTCACCGACTGGGATCGATCTATCATCACTGACAGGACTATTGTAGCCAATAAGCCTGATATTGCGGTGATGGATCGATCAGAGCGCCGAGCAGTGATTGTTGATATCACTATCCCTCATGACGAGAACCTCGTGAAAGCCGAAAAAGAAAAGCAGATTAAATATTTGGACTTAGCGCACGAGGTTGTCGACATGTGGGAGGTGGACTCAGCAATCATTGTTCCGATAGTCGTGACAGCCAACAGCTTAATAGCCAAGAGCCTCGACCAACACCTTAGGAGGCTCTCGTTAGGCGTCTGGGTCAAGGGTTTGATTCAGAAAGCGGTACTTCTCGACACGGCGCGTATCGTGAGGAGGTTCCTCTCTCTGGAGCCCTAACCACCGGCAGCCTGGACCTTGTTCCCGATGCCGGTTGGGGACTGTTTTTTTATATTTTTAAATGTATATTGTTTTTTTTTAGTATATATTTAAAAATGTAAATTATATGTGTATTTTAAAATAAAGGAGATAATAATAATAATATCTTGTGACAGCTCACAAACGGCCATCTGATCCCAAACTAGGCAGAGCCTGTACTATGGCAACCAGACAACTGATAAACATACTTATATATTTCTAAATACATACATATTATAGATATTTTTTGTCTGAGGAAACGTATTCAGTATGACTTTAATGCTTCAGCTATCACTTATTCATGCAACTATATATGCCAAGACCTATGAACTAGATCTTTAAGGAATTACCAAAGCCAAGTTCATCGTTCGTAAGGGGTGTTATCAACAACGGAAACACCCCGAATGATCCTCTTTGGCTAGACCTTCCTTCTTGATGGAGAAACCGGCTTGTGGATGACGTCGCCGCAAAGAAGTTCGAGGCAGACTCAACGGGATACATCAACCTAGTCGATACCGAATATAAAGCATTGCAGACGTAGACAAGTATTAAGCTAAGTCCATATCGTAGCCAGCACACGCATACTACCATGGTGTGGTGGCATTTATATCCCAAAGAACGGAGCAGCCTCATTAGACTAAGACAGCTTGTTCAGTTCGTCCAAAGCCGGTCAAATTTGCTTTGGAAGCGGGCAAGAGACGAGATGGGCAACTACACAGATGTAACAGGTGTTAAACATAATAACGAACACATGTCGCTGTCCCCGGGCAATAAAGCGGTAATATCAAAATTCGATTTTTACAGGAGAAATAAAAGAAGCTAATTTTCATATAGTGCAGCGTATAGTGATCCAAAACAGGCGGTCAAAATGTCAAATGGAAGCTTATTTTTTTACCAACCTAACCTTTAAAAAATAATTCTATTGGTATAACTATTTAATTAAATAATTGAAAAAATGTATAATACAAATTATAGACGCTATTGATTCAATTGTAACATCATTAATGACTTTATAAACACACCGACCACTTAGACTCAGACCCATAACAATATAATACGACATATTTTCCGCTTCAGGTCTCGAGCGTACCAGCCGATTACCACCTTCTTCAGGGAAATTTTATAGCCAAAGCTAGCTGTATCATCCACTAATCGCTATTTTAGAATCCTATCAATGAGTCATTTTTTTATGTAACCATCGTAACAAATTGACTTTATAATGTGATTTATTTTTATTTTTAACCATTTTAGACAGTATTCTATGAAATTAATATTTTTTTAGTGTTACTACTGCCAAATTTTTGTTTAATAAAATTTTAAATAATAATGACCTTTTAAAAAAAAAGTTTTACGAATCACATATTATTTATTAAATATTAAACTTTGGAAAACAATACGAAAACACTTAAAAAAAGAAAAAGTACTATTCTACCTTAATTTGAATAAAATCACAATTTTAATGAGCTGTTATACTATGGACACAAAAATAAAATTGGTCAAAACCTTAAAAAATATATATAATACTACTTTAATTTGAATCATCGCTTTCAATATCGATTTCTTCTTCAAAGTTCCCAACACAATGTAAATTGTTATAAAATGTATGATAATGTTTCGGGATTGCTTCAGTTTTGCAGAGACTCATCAAATCGTCGTAAAGTGGTTTTGGTAAGGCGATTGGCTCTCTATACAGATTTCTCAGTTCATCTTCTGAAACATCAGTCACTAGCATCTTTTTGGCTCTTCCTCTTGAAGATCTGGTGTTTGATGCAGTATTTAAAGGAATATATTCATCATCAAAGTTATACTTTAAATAAATAACATCTGGATGTGCTCGAGTAATCTTGATTTCGTGTTCTAAATCGTTAAGTTAATTATATACTTTATAGACTTTATATAATTATTTTATAGATACTATAATATTAGATATAAACAATTTACATTGTGTTGGGAACTCTGAAGAAGAAATCGATATTATATAGAAAGCGATGATTCAAATTAAAGTAGTATTTTTTTTAAGGTTTTGACCATTTTATTTTTGTTTCCAAAGTATAACAGCTACTTAATTAACATTGTGATTTTATTCAAATTAAGGTAGAATAGTATTTTTTCCTTTTTTCAGTGTTTTCGTATTGTTTTCCAAAGTTTAATATTCAATAAATAATAATATGTGATTCGTAATGGTTTTTTTTTAATTATTTAAAATTTTAGTAATCAAAAATTAGGTAGTAGTAACACTAAAAAAATATTAATTTCATAGAATACTGTCTAAATGATGGAGAGATTGACCGAGATATTAAGCACAGAATCAGATCAGGTTGGCTTAAATGGCGACAGATGACTGGGATGATATGTGATCCTGACATGCCCGTAAAGCTGAAAGGTAAAATGTATAAATCGGCTATAAGACCTGTATTGATGTACTTATGGTTCAGAATGCTGGGCAGTGAAAGGGAAGACTGGAGTGACGAGATTAGATAGGATAAGGAATGAGTACATTGGAGGAAGCTTGAAAGTAGCGCCAGTGAATGAAAAGATAAGAGGTAAGCGTTTGTCGTGGTATGGACATGTTATGAGGAGGGATGAAAGTCACATAACAAAACAAGTTATAAGTATGACTGTGGATGGCTATATAAGCAGAGGGAGACCGAAAAAGAGATGGATGGATTGTGTGAAAGATAATGTGAGAAAGAAAGGACTGGATGCCGCGATGACGAGTAATAGAGAGGAATAGAAGGAAAATACGCATTGCGCCGACCCCATATGAATGGGATAAGAGCAGGAAGAAGAAGAAGACTGTCTAAAATGGTTAAAAATTAAAATAAATCACATTATAAAGTCAATTTGTTACGACAGTACGGCGCAGGGGTCACAATAAATTTCCGGGAAGAAAGGCGTAATAGCTTGTACAGAATAAAACATATTGTGATTACTTCGTATTCAATGTTTACAGTTTTTTGTCTTATGTTTCATAGAGTAATGCAATAAAACATTTTTAGTCGTAAGAGAATTTTCCATGCAATAAAGCTGTTATTGTCAAGTATTCTAAAGAAATATTAATTGAAAAAATCTGAAAAAAATAAGAGTGATAGACTGATACTCAGAGAAGCCAAAAATCAAATAACATTAAAAAGGGCGTAACCGGCGTTTACCGCTATGTTGCCCGGGGCCAGCGATGTATCAGAACCCAATGCCCAAGGGCACTTCAGTCAAGCGAACGCAGACCCACGGTCTCTATGAGATATTACCATTTTGGCATAAGTTTTAAAGATAACTTTACCTCAATACTTCTATAAAGTCGATACAAACTTCACCATCTTAAATATTTTATGAATTGATTAGGCCTGAAAGCAATCCAAACCAAAAGGTTACCAAAATAAAAGAAAACGATCTACGAAGAGCAACTTTGACTAGTTAATTAACGGTGATCTTGAATAGACTTAGTTAAGATAACAAAAGACTATTTAATTAACGTTTACGACGTGGCTAGTTTTATCGGGGGATAAAAATGGTCTGGTAAAAGGAGAGAAAAGAAAAATCAGTCGCAAAATACTTGTATGTATTTTATCAAGCCCCAACCTCAAAGTAAGTAAAGGTCACTGGGGTATGGTTATGATAAAGTAGATATTTAATGGAGTCACTTTTGGAATGGAGAAATGGAGGCGATTCAGATTTTTGTGAATTCTGTTTTTTTTTTAATTATATAGCCGGTCATTTAAAAAGTATTTTTGGATTTACTTAGGTCTCTTCTCACTTTTTTTTTCTGAGCAGTAGTACTACACTCCCTTAGAAAATCTAGTCAAACTTTAAAGATACAAATATTATCATCTTTGTTTTCGTTAATATTCCGAACGTCTTAACCTTTCTTTCCATTAGGTAAATTACATAAACATTTTAAATGATCTAAAAGGGGTCTTCGATCGAGCCGGGTGATGTGTTACGTATAAGAATAATTAAGATGTCCATTTCCTTAATTGGTTCTCATCCTAATGAAGATAGCTTCCTCTTTATTTAGACCAGGGCCGAAGCCTTCAAAATTTGTAAAAAGTGAAAAAAAATTACAGTAGGATGAAACCAATTAGAAAAGGAAGGGAATATGATAAAAATTAAAGAAAAAATAAATTACGGTCGATCCGAGTTCGGGAAGGGGGGGAGGGGGGGGTTTTAAGGGTAAAAAATGGTTTATGTTGATTTCCAGCAAAACTACAAGTCCTATGGAAAAAAGTCAAATGGCAAAGTTGTAGGTAATAAAAAGATCTACAACTTTTGTATTTACACTTTTTTCACATAACCTCAAAATGTATGTGAAAAATCCAAAAAACCAAGTTTTTGGTTTTTTATTTTTATCTTTTTCAAAAATATTTTTTTTTTCACGAAATTTGGTGAAAACTTACCTTTTTATGTCCCAAATACGCTGTAATTTATTTGATTAAAAATATTTATTTTTTCACCTTATTTTGAATTAATATAAAAAAAAACACCCTAATTTTCAATCGAAAATTCACCTGTCAAAATATCAGCTTGTTTCAAAAAGTATGGGGGTTTTTTGTTCGTTAAAATCTCTACTTTCTGATGGTGTAAAAAAAATATACATTACTTTAGTAAATGTTCTCAGAAAATGCATAATCACTATGTACAATTTCATCAAAAAAATGACATTGCTTAATTTTTTTTTCAGTTTAAAGTTTATTTATTAAATTCGAATTACATTCATGTCATAGAAAATCTCACAAAATGATTCAGATGAAATTCTGGATGAAGAACCAATGCAGACTGGAAAAAATTGAAGCAATGACATTTTTTTGATGAAATTGTACATAGTGATTATGCATTTTCTGAGAACATTTACTAAAGTAATGTATATTTTTTTTACACCATCAGAAAGTAGAGATTTCAACGAACAAAAAACCCCCATATTTTTTGAAAAAAGCTGATATTTTGACGGGTGAATTTTCGATTGAAAATTAGGGTGTTTTTTTTATATTAATTCAAAATAAGGTGAAAAAATTAATATTTTTAATCAAATAAATTACAGCGTATTTGGGACATAAAAAGGTAAGTTTTCACCAAATTTCGTGAAAAAAAAAATATTTTTGAAAAAGATAAAAATAAAAAACCAAAAACTTGGTTTTTTGGATTTTTCACATACATTTTGAGGTTATGTGAAAAAAGTGTAAATACAAAAGTTGTAGATCTTTTTATTACCTACAACTTTGCCATTTGACTTTTTTCCATAGGACTTGTAGTTTTGCTGGAAATCAACATAAACCATTTTTTACCCTTAAAACCCCCCCCTCCCCCCCTTCCCGAACTCGGATCGACCGTAATTTATTTTTTCTTTAATTTTTATCATATTCCCTTCCTTTTCTAATTAGTTTCATCCTACTATTATTTTTTTTGGTTTTAAAAATTATCGGCCCTGGTCTAATTGGCGTTGATAACGCGATAACTTACAAAACGCTAGGCTTCCGTGCAAGGCAGACTATACGCGCTGTCGCAGTGTTTATAAAATCAAATAGTAGTGTTAACTCTGTGTTTACTTAGTGAAATATAAAAGTAATGTATAATCTGTATTCAATAGAAATAGTAATCAAGCAGACAATACTTCTAATTTATCAGAACAAAAATATGACAAACGAATAACATTTTAAAACTGTAGGTGCAAGTGTTTCTGGTGCTGGCCGTGACTTTGACCGCATAGAAAGGTCACCCCTTCCATCTTACCGGTAGTTTAATTTGGAATCAACAATAACTAAATTTGAACAAAACTCCTATCGTCTTAGTAGCCTAACGCAAACTACGGCGGACTGCAAAAGAGAGAGAAAACAAAAAAAAAATACATAATAAAATAGAATGAAAGTTACAAAATGCATGTGAACAGTGAAGTACTTTTGTAAAATGTAAATATACTATTTTATAAGTAGTATTTGTTCCTGTAATGAGTGTATTGGTTTAATAAATAAATAAACAAATAAAAATAAAAACTAAGAATACAAAGCTTGTTATGAGACTTACATAATTAAAAAAGTCGTAACCACAGACTTAAGAAACATTCATTAAAACACATCTACTTATTGTTAACAAACCCGTTTTTATTCAAAAAGTTTGTGTAACTGTACATAGTTGTTTCATCTTATTAAATGCATTTGTTAGAAGTGCTCATCGTGTTGATACAAAATATGTTGGAGTTAAAACTAAGTTAACAAGCTTTTTAAGTTTTGTGCAACATATATTATAATAAATATTATTCAACAAATGTTTGTGTAACTTCAGTTAGTACCTAAGATTTTATTTTATCATAACTTTGGAGGAAGAAAGTACATGTTACTGTTTTGCGTACTCAAATAATAATTAAAATGGTTACGATGTACTTTATTGTCCTTTTTTTTTTCAAGGTGAATAGCAATGCTTTCATCCTACGCCAAGAGCACGGGTGGGAATATGTTGGCTTTTCTCCTACTAAATACACCCCGGTTTTGTGTCTGCTTCGACCGGAGTTACGGGATCGCTCATGCATTCTCTGCACGACTCTGGTGAAAAATATTATCCACCTGAATTTACCTGATTTCGGTCACAGCGGCAGATTTATCATAAAATTTAAATTTAAAAAGTATCTATAATTTTTTTTCTAAGTTTAATTTAGTAAGTATTAATATTTGATAAGTAGTTATAATAGTCATACAAATTGTAAATATTATTTTAGTGATAATTTGCCAAAGTTAAATTTAATAAAAAAAAACTGTAGGTAACAACAATATAAAATGTTTTATTGATTTAAAATAAAGACGAACATAAATAGTTCCTACATTATCCTGAGTTCCCATTTATTTACCAATATCAGATTTTAAATGAAGTGTAACCTCAGACACAAAATTAGTTATTTTACAAAATATCTAGTTCTGATTGAATATTTCGTCATTAATTACAATTGATTTCAACAGAACACGAATACATTACAGTCGACACACACCAGTCAAATATTGTTAATATAGTAAGTAGGTAAGTACATTATCTTCGAAATAAAGATGTTGCCGTCAATCTTGATTATTAATGGCATCCAAACTGTGAACACTTATAAACTTTTATGTACGTTTAATTCGTAAGGGAACAAGTTTGATGTGCCGAAGTGTATCACAAAGTGATTAACTATTTAGCGTGGAAATCTCGGGTTATTGCTTGAAAAAATCTATTAATGATAGATTCTTTGTTTCAAGTCTCTTGACTGGATATCTGTGGGAACTTACAAAGGAAAAAATTATATCATTAGCTTACTCTTTTCAGCTAGAGTTTAAGGTTGCATTCAGATTCCTGTCTTACACAGGTTATAATGCACTTCTGGAAATGAGTACCTCAGGGAAAGACAAAGTTAAGAGACGACATAGCAGACCACCATTCAGTATTCATGTCTCAAATCGCCAACAGAAGTATTGTCTCCCTGATATGACGTCATAAATAGTCTGGAACGTACGTTAAATCCTTTTAGTGATTTCATAGATTCGTTTTTGCATAAATAATAGAAGCCATAAAAGTATAGCCATAAAACAAGTCTTGTATGTGCTAATCTGTTATCCAGGATCATTAACCGTCTGCCCCACTGCTGGTTTTCGAATTATGGTGGTTTGTTTTCTTTTTATCGGACCAGATTCCGATACAAGGTGGTTAAGATTACGGTTTAAAAAAAATAAAAACCAGCCATTCAATTTCTAAATTTGGTAATATTCACATTCAGAACAATATAAATATCTAGAAGAATAAATAAATATCTATCTATAAATATTTTAAAGCACGATATATTATTTTTGAGACAATAGACCCAGCCCCACTGTCACTGTATCTATTGTCCTTATTGTTAACGTGACAGTGGTATTCCACTGCAATCCGTAGAAAGTCTGCGAGTAAAAATAAGCCATCGCATTGTGGGAACCGAGATAATGGCGAGCAAAATTGTTATTTCCTGCAAATTAATATGATGTGATTTTTAATACCTCATTTAATAGTAAAATATTGTACTATCCTTTGGTTGGTTTTATATAGTATAGTTGCCGGCAAGTAACTTGGCAATGTTTTGGAGTAGTGAGAGCGTATTTTCATATTCTATGTGCAACAAAAGCACAGTTTTATTGCTCGATTTTATCACTGCAAGTTATCATAAAAAAAAGCATTTTTTTTAAACATTCATGTATAGAACGTTAAAATATGAGATGAACTCGTAACGACTCTTGCAAAGTTATGTGCCGGGTACTATAATCTTGTTAATTTATAATTAAAAACTAGATATTAAACCTTTAAATACACCCATGTTACATCAATGTTAAGTTTTAAATGGTAATCTAAATATTGCTATGGATTCAAACTTTCCAAGGTTTAGTAAGTTAGTTCAACTTCAAATTATATTGACGTCTTCGGTTACGCTTTGGGAGTAAAGGGCAAATTGCCATTAGCAGATATGTCAGTAAACTTCCTAAATTTTGTGAAACTATCGTCGAACTATTCAAATTGAAGATAAATAAAATTAATTCTAAGAATTGGAATATCAAAATGTCTTTAGACAATGAAAATTTGGATATCTTAACACAAACCGTATTTCCTGAGTTTAACTTAGAAAACTGCTTAAGCTCAAACAGACAGAGTCCCTATTTAGTACCTTTTTGTATAAACGTTTCCGGTTTTGATTCTTAAAATGTGGGGTAGGGTAATCAGTCTTGCCTACTTTGTTACATACTCTTTCTTTAATCATCTCAATTGTAGGTAAAAGACCAGTGTGAAATATACAATTTACTTGTGCACTTGGTAAATGCGCATGTAATTTTAAAAGGAAGTAATGCAAAAATCGACTGCTGGACATTTAACACCAAATTCTGTATTTTTTGTAAAAAGAAATTGCAGGTCAATACAGGTCATATTATTATTTGCCTCTAAAAAAAATTAAAGTGTCGTCATTTTTAATATTCAGATTTTTTTCAATTTTATTCAACAAAAAAAGGGTTTTGGCACGCAGTAAGTCGAAGTGTGAAAATAAGCTACATCAAAATTTCAGGAGCCCTGAATGATACTCAAGTAAGATACAATATTTAAAAAAATAGGAACAATGTTGAAATTTCGCAATTGTTCTTTTTTTCAAAGGGGTAATTTTTCTCTTTAAATATCCATCACTCAGTACCGTCCACTCAGACCCGCAAAAGAAAATTTCCAAAATATTTTTTTTTTATATTTGACAAAAGCCAGGAATTTGATCAAAGCTGACATGTAATTAGAGGCTTTATAGAGGAAGTTAAACAGAAAGGGCAAGGTCCTCGGGCAAACAAAACAATTCGTTACCAACAACATGAACTGAAATATCGAACATAAAAACTTTGCTGCTATCTGCAATCTAGATGGTTAATAGCTTTACTACACTTCTCTAGAGTGGGCGTTGAATATTCTTCATCCGTCACCTGTCAGTTTGAACATTTAACAAGTTGGAAATTAACACACACATCAAAAGTGAGCTATAAGGATCAAATACAATTTATACTATAAAAATAGTCCAATTAATATTTATCAAATTTAGTCTTCTAGACTGGCTTCTTACTTTTTTTGTATGTTTCTTCTTCTTAGGGTACCTCTCCGCTATCGGAGGTCAGCCGTTGATGTAGTACTGAGTATAATAATATAACGGGAATGTAAGTAGTAGGTATGTTAACGTTAACAGTCATCCCTACCAAAATAAAAATGAAGAAAAACTGCAATTTTTGGATATAGTGGGAAATTAATGTTCTAAGTTAATGTCATGAATTTGATATAGTAGATACTAAATGAACTTCCTGACTAACTTTAAGACTAGATGTCCTCCTACACCCGAGTACGTGTTGTATCCTGCCTCATACCGAAACGAGATTCATCGCAAAAGCAAGCACAATGCAGTCTGCTTCCTCCCATTTTTTATGTTCCCGTGCCTATTGTGAACGGGCCCTTCGATTGAGGGGGTCTACTCTGGTGGAGGTGGAACTCTCAGCAGGAAAGCTGACTCAATTCACGTTAATGATGTCTGATGAAAAAATTGAGAGAAAAGCATTCAAATATTTCAATCCACTAAGCAATCAATGACGATTCAAAAAAGTTAAATGCTAATCCTCAATCGCGACGACTCTAAAACGTACTTGATCCCTAGACACTATTGATGTACGTAATTGGTGTACAGAGGCAACAATTGAAAATAATCTGATTTCTAGGAAACAGTGTTATGTAAAATCCATCAGTTTCCGCAAAATTTTCCCTGAAATTATACCAAAGTTTTAAATCCCTTTTAAGTCCGATTTGGGTAAAATGTCCACAAATTACTTGAAGGTATAATGCTAAACTGGCGAGGAAAATTTGATACAGTAAGATGAACCTCAAATAGTCAAAATTTTATCGAAGTAAGTAGGTACCTACATTAAAACGTGACAGATAGAAGTGACTAGAATTTTCGTAGAATTTTCTCTAGAACATTTTGTAGACGTTAAAACTAGAGTCACCCTAGTTATTTGTTAAGAAATCTCAAATTTTAATCTCTAATGACATTAAACGTATTTTTGAGGAAAAATGTAAAATTTATTCAGCTGATGATCAGATTAAATGTACAAAAACATTGACCCTCAACTTCTTGCCCTGCAAAACCACATATAAGACGAAAGAGTAATTAATAATTCTTGCCATACTAACAATAAACAATAATTTGATAACAATGCGTAATATCTATGTTGCTACGCGTGGCGTTGGGGCCTGAAAGGTTAATTTATGCAAATAAGTTAATGCGATTCTATCACGAAAACTATGAATGAAAATATAAAAACATCTATGAAGGGTCCTCATTAGGGGTGCCAAAATGCGAGGCGAAAATATTTTTCCCGTCGGATTATCAGCTTAGTGTAAATGAATTTGGGTAAAATCTTTCAACGTACATTTTATATTAATTTGATCTCGAAAATGGATATTCTGACAAGATATTTTCAAAGAGCAGCTTCGTAATGAAATAGGCAGCAAAAATGATTACGCATGGACATGTATAAGGACTACTGTAGTCGTCCAATTAATGTCAGTGGGCTAACCGCTGTCTACAACGAAACGTCTTTCTTAAATCCACATTCCACCAGAAGTAACGGAGACAGTATCAGACAACGGAAATTCAACATTAAGTGACTTTTAAGATGTCGGCACTAAGAAACACAGAAATTATGACACATCGTCTATAAAAGAACGAGCTGAGTAGCGGCTTGCAGAAGAAGTTATTACATAAGTGATTTTCCGCACTGTACAGTCCTACATAAAAGCAAATTGTATGTATTATCATCATCTCCCTGACCATAAACCAATATGAGATCGGCGCATTATTCATCTCTATTAGGTATTTATCATGCAGCATTCACTCCTTTTTCCCATATTATCATCATTAACACACACCATCTATCCATATTATCTTTTCCATCTTCCTCTGTTTGTATACCCATGTACACTAACACTTAACATGTACATTACATGTTAAGCTTCAATCATCATCCAACATCATAGCCTACATTGTCACATGGTGGCTATTGAACTCCCCTTATGCAACTCACATGTCTCCCCTATCTCATCCATCCATTGTGTTCCCCCAAAATTTCCAAAAAAAATCTACAAAACCTGATTTCAAGCTGTGGAGTGAATTTCCACTTGAAGGAAATATGATCTTTCTAGTATTTTTTTTATAACTCTTGTTAATTATCGGCTCATTTGTTAATTATGACAGTGAAGTGTGTGTGCGACGACTGCAACCATTCAAAATTATGACAAATTATACTAGACGAGTTTTAATTATGTCGAGTGCCCGGGAGTCGAGACGGGGTGAATTACATTCTACCGTTAATCTTCATAACACCTCCGTCTGAAAATATAACAGATTACTTTTTCGGACTTCTAAATGAACAGGATTTTTTGTATAAAAAGTGTATATTTTTTATCCCTATAAGTAGGTATCTATACTACTAGATTAGTTGATCGGTTTTAAAATATTTAATGTTTTTGCGAATAAAGAAGCAGGAAGCAAAGAAAGAAGAAAAAAAAACAAAAAATAATCCAAAACTATTGCTTAAACTTTGTATTAATTTGGGTCGTTTAGTCTAATACTTTATATCATGAAATAATGGAAAAATTGGATTAATATTATAGGTTCGTTAAAAAACACATACAAAGTATCGCCGTGTACTGCTTTTAAGGAGGTTTTCTGTATAAAAACCTGTATTATGTTTAGTTAATTGTTTGATTGTTTTTTATTTACACACGATTTCAAGAAACTTTAGAAAAGGGAATCTAACATTTAAGTTTTCTACAGTTATTTCGTGTGTTTCTGAATTAAATATCATTTACAATGTGTAATAAATTTCATGAAAAAGAGGCAGGGGTAACGTTTAACTTTTTTCTGGCTATCGATATAATAAACATAGTAATTAAATCGATCTAGTATATTATGGAGATGTCAATCGTACAAGAAAACGAAATGTGCAGGATCTTTAACAATTGAAACCGAAGTACCCAGTAGGCACTTAATTACTCTAACTAATGTAAAATATTAAATAAAATCAAACCTTCGTGTATGGTATATGAATTTGTTCATAAAGCATTTGGCTTCATTATTAAGTAAAGTAACATCGGATTTTACACATAGGAATAGTAGGGCCCCTAGCCAGGGGTGGCCCTCTCCAGATATTTAAAAATGTCAGTACAACGTTTTCGGGTCAGCTTATATTAGATATCATTGTTTAATAGCTATTTGTTGATTTATATGAAAAAAAAACAACTGAACATATTTCTTTTTCTTTTAGAACTTGCAAACAATATTATGGAAAATAAAATATCATTGTAAAGATTATTGCTAGACGTAACAAAATTTTTTATTGTCAGAGAATTAGTGACTTCTGTGACGAAGCTTATAAAGGGATAGAATGTGCTCCGGGAGTTTATATAAGAGGGCTAACAACAATCAGAAACAAGGGACTTGATTTGGCTTGATTAAAACCTGTATCAAAATTCCAGCAGAAGAAATCATCCATTTATTAAAAAGGAACAAAGAATTTGATGTCAATAAGGTATGTGCAAGCACTTATAATAACTTTAAAGTGCCAGCACCATTTAAAAACATTTTTGATGGCCAATTATTATGATGGCGAAATAAAAAAATCGTTTTTGTTGTACAGAAGGATAATAATAATAATGATTTACTTATATAAATACTTTTTTATTTTACAACAAATACATATTCTGTACAGTAGTTTCTGAGAAGATGACATGTGTCATCCAAAGAGCTTTCCAATAAGCTAATGATTAAATGATTGAAAAAACGGAAGATAATGTTGACGAGACAAAGACTTAGAGCACGCCCACCACCCCCGGACTCGTCGCCGAGCTCCGCCTCGCAGCAGCCGGACCAAGTTCCAGCACCGGCACCTGCAGTCGCGTCGAGCTCCAGCGACGAGTACTACTCTCCGCCGACGTCACCAACACCTGTGCGTCGGCAGGGGAGACACGCCGGCCACCGTGCACCTTGGCGCCCGCGGGCCAACCGGCATCAAACCGGGCTCCCGCTCCCGTTGGTGATGTGCGGCGCATGAAATGGACTCTTAAAATTAACGAGAACGTCATGCGCGCGTATTTCGGGGCTACAAAGGGGGGAATTAACCTCACTGCGTACCGTGCGAGAATGCTGTCTCTGTTTCAGGTTCTTGAACCAGACGTCAACGTGTCGGCTCAACGACTGTCGGATCAAGTGCGGGTCATCCAACGCAATCACAGGTTGGACGACGCTACACTTGATCGTTTGCGCTCTGAAACGCAGAGTAGCCCTGTTGCCAACTCCCCGCCACCAGTGGTAGTGCCAGTTTATGGTATACCGTCTACCAACCCTGTTGACGGGGTCGCGGATGATAGGGCTATAACTGTAAGTACTCAGTGCAATGAAATTATTGGAGGATGCGGTTCGGGAGTACCGATTTACACCGCCCGATCTTAGACCTCGATTGCCTCGCTTGCCCATGCACAACCGAAATATGGCCATAATGGGTGCCCTAGACTCACTGTTTGCTAATTATTTCGAAAGCAGTGAAGACCTCGGTGACACACACTCGATCCTGTACTGTGCGGCTTCTGCGGCATGTCGTGTAGCTAATGTTAAAATAAAAAACAGTAACATAGCTACACGACCAAGTGTTTAATTAAATTTGTAAGGACCACTAAGATATATAGACAAGGTACCGTTAGTATTTCTAATTTAATAAAATATTCTTTACAGGGTTCAATCTGTTTGATTCGTACCATTGTTCTTATGGCTCTCTTTTGTATTACGAAGGCTGCGTTAATATTATAGTGAAAACTATTGCCCCAAAATTGGACACTATACCGTAGCTTAGATTCAACTAGGGCAAAGAAGATTGTTCTTAGTTGAGCCATTATAAGTGTATCCCTGAGACTCGCTTATCGCAAAGCAGGCTGAATTCACTGTGCTTACAATGGAGGACAGTTCTTGTTTCCAGTTTAGCAATGCATCTATTTGTACTCCGAGAAATTTTACGTTGTCTACGATTCAATGATATTTCCCTGAGACGTGACTTTCACTTTTGCTTTTAATTTCTAACTGTTGACTTAAATAATAAGCATTAGTTTTATTGGTATTCAGTATTAAATTATTGACACCAAACCAGTTTTCAAACATCTCAAATATAGTTGGTATTTTATTTTCTAATTCATTCATGTTGTCTGCGGCTACAATGGCATTGGTCTCATCTGCAAATATTACAAGTTTAGCATCCGGAGCCCGATATGTTTTTTTTTTTTTTTTTTTTTTTTTTTTAAAAAAAACGACTCCCGCACTAAGGAATTTATTCCTTGTGTCGCGGGGGTTTCACAAACATTCAAATCACATGCACAAAGAACACCCAGACTTGGAACAAGCATTTGTGGATCACACAAATACTTGTCCCATGCGGGGATCGAGCCCGCAGCACGTCGCGCACAGTGGTAATTAGCGTGGTGACCTATACCACTCGGCCATCCGTGCAGTCGTGATGTCATGAAGGCTGATAAATCGTTCAGGAAGATTATAAAGAAAATAGGTCCCAGGACCGAACCTTGTGGCACGCCGCGAGTAATATTCCTTATGTCCGATTTACTAATTATTTGTTCACCTTCTACTATTGATTTTATCTCCAAGAACTGTTTTCTGTTCTGTAAATAGGACCTAAACAATTGTAAGTTGGTGTTCCTGATTCCATAGTGTTCCAGTTATAACGGTAATAAATTGTGATCTACAGTATCGAAGGCGGAGCGGAATATGATTTACTTATGAAACTTTTTATTTAATAGTCATAAACAATAAAATATCAAGCAATTAATTTTATATACGAGTGACATAATGTCACAAAGAACATGGAAAAGCGGAAGATTTTACAAAGAATAATATATAATGTTGACACGAAGTAGACGTAATCTAGCACGCCCACCATCCCCGGACTCGTCGCCGAGCTCCGCGTCGCAGCTGCCGAACCAAGTTCCAGCACATGCAGTCGCGTCAAGCTCCAGCGACGAGTACTACTCCCCGCCGACGTCGCCATCACCTGTGCGTCAGCAGGGGAGTCGCCGGCCACTGTGCAGCTTGGCGCCCGCGGGCCAACCGGCCTCGAACAAGGCTCCCGCTCCCGGTGGTAATGTGCGGCGCATGAAGTGGACTCGAAGTATAAACGAGAGTATCATGCGCGCATATTACGGGACTACAGAGGGGGGAACTAACCTCACTGCGTACCGTGCGAGAATGCTGTCTCTGTTTCAGCTTCTTGAACCAGACGTCCACGTGTCGGCTCAACGACTGTCGGATCAAGTGAAGGTCATCCAACGCAATCACAGGTTGGACGACGCTTCACTTGATCATTTACGTTCTGAAACGCAGAGTAGCCCTGTTTCCAACTCCCCGCCACCTGGTAGTGTCAGTTTACGGTATATCGCTTACCAACCCTGTTGATGGGGTCGCGGATGATAGGGCTATAACTGTAAGTACTCGGTGCAATGAATTTGACGGGCCTGTTGGTCTAGTGCTTACTGACCCTGACTGCTAAGCCGGAGGTCGTGGGTTCGATTCCCACCCAGGACAAATCTTTGTGTGATGAGCACGATCATTTGTTCTGTGTCTGGGTGTTATTTATCTATAATATGTATGTATTTAGATATATATAAGTATGTTTATCAGTTGTCTGGTTACCATAGTACAGGCTCTGCCTAGTTTGGGATCAGATGACCGTGTGTGAGATTGTCCCAAGATATTTTTTTTTATAAAATGAAATTATAAGGAGTACTTTGGGGGATGCGGTTCGGGAGTACCGATTTACACCGCCCGATCTAAGACCTCGATTGCCTCGTTTGCCCATGCACAACCAAAATATGGCTATAATGGGTGCCCTAGACTCACTCCTTGCTAATTATTTCGAAAGCAATGAAGACCGTGACACACACTCGATCCTGTACTGTGCAGCTTCTGCGGCATGTCGTGTAATTAAAAATCAGCAACATAGCTACACGACCAAAGCCAGCCGTGACAGCTTGGCTAGGGCACTTGTTAAAAAATTAATTGCCTTCAAAGGAGGTAACTACCGGCCTAGAGTAATGCGCTTTGTAAGGCGGGCGTTTGCTGGAACTAATATTAGCCCCAGTGAATATACCGCCCGCATTACAGAGCGCATTGACTTCTTTAAACAGAAAGTATGTGCATGGGCAAGCCGTATTCGACGTTATAAGTGTAAGGTTGAGCGTTTTAACCAGAATTGCATGTTCCAAAGTGACCAAAGATGGGTATTCAGGACGTGGGAGCGACCTGTTCCAGTTGTGGATGATGGGCGTCTGCTGGATGATGATGCCACGATTTCTTTTGGCGAAACATATGGTCGGTGCATGTCAGCCATTCCGAAGGCGATTGGATGCGAGAGGTTGAGCAATCATGTGAACCAATACAAGAAATGGGGGTAGTTACCATCAGCCCCCAAGACGTAGCCAATGCAGTCCGTCCAATGGCAAATTAGAAAGCCCCAGGGCCGGACGGGCTGCAGAACTTTTGCCTTAAGTGGCTACGGAGTTTTCAATTCCAATCTCCTATAGAATTAGCGTCGCTTCCACAGTTTTAAACAACAGGGTCTACCCATCTGCTCCATAAAACAGGTAGTACACCGGATCCAAAGAATTATAGGCCAATCACATGTCTGTCGATGTCTATAAACTTTTTACATCTATTTTGTCAACAAAAATAAACGAGCACACATAGATAGCTTTTTTTTCATGTCTACTTCTCAGAATGGATGTAGGAATGGATCCCGTGGTACTAAAGAGCTACTCCTTATTGACACGACCATATGCCAACAGGTTCACCGCTCTAAAAATGATCTGTCGACATATTATTAGATAGATTATAAGAAGGCCTACGATTTGGTAACGCATCCATGGCTCATGAGGGTGCAGGAGTTGTATAAAATTAATTAAAAAAAAAGATTATGATTTGCTTCCAACAAATTGCAACTGATGAAGTTACTGAAGATCACAAAGCTTTAGTGTATTCTTTAGTGCAAAGGTAATTGCCCAAAATGAGAGTAAAAGTACGATACTGCGCAGACAATTTGTGACAATATTGAAGCACATCGCGCCAAGAACCCGCACTGAACAGGAGAGCCGTGTCAAGGAAAACAATATTTGCAAAAAGGAAATATTTATTTATGGATGAAATATTAAAATGTTGTACGTTGCCATTCGCACAAGTATCCTACTAATATTATGAATGTGAAAGTGCGGATGTTTGGATGTTTGTTACTCAATCACGAAAAACAGCTGAACGGCTTTGGATGAAATTTGGCATGCCTTTGCAATGAAAAAGAACATAGGCTACCTTTTATCCCGATTCCTTAAGAAGTTTCCGAGGGATAATTGAAAATTGTTTAAGAGCCAAGCCGTGGACAGACAACTAATAGTTTTGATCCAACAGACAAACTATGTGTATAGTTTTGTTGGACATTATGTAATTTATAAAACCTAAAATGTACCTTTTGATAAATGAATAAATAAATAAATAAATAAATAATAAACTTTGAAATTTGATATTTTTCTCTATTACAGCGCAAGTTTATAACACGGGTAAAAATTTTATTTTATTTTTCATTACTTTCCCATTTTTCATTTCTTTTTGGACCTAATTCTGAAGTCCACGCAGACGAAGTCGTGGACAGAAGCTGGTACTCTATATATGGCGACAAAGGAAGCGATAGTAATAACTAAGGTTCTGCCATTACTTTATCTATATTAATAATTTCGTTCAGGGGTACGGTAGACTCGATCGAAACCTGATATGAATAACATAACATGAAAAAATATTGATTTCGAGTCGACAACATATATCCGCAAAATTCAGATTATGGAGAATTTCGTTAAATTCTAATGGCACTGACAAACAAACCGCAGTCGCCATCTTGGGTAGTGATTACAGTGCTGACAAGGCGTATGATAGTTGCATGATAGTTGGTGTTACATGAAAGAGGTATGAGTTTCGTATAAAAACCTCCTTTACTGCTAAGTTAATTTGTTCTCTAATTTTAAAATTTAATTGTTTTTCTTTGTTGTGTGTCAATGATGTAAGAAAACATTTGCTCTGATGAAAATATATTTACTTATTATTGGTACAAGATGGTGTTATTTCACATAAAAAGCTAGGCCTCACGATTACTTAACAGTTGGGTCCAGAATCGTTTCGGAACGCGTTTGAAATAATAGTTCAAGAATATTTATTTCGCTTTTTTCCCGTTCCGTTGCATACTAGCTCTTATATACGCCTCGCCAATCAACACGTCGCGTGCGTCGCGCCAAAGAAGCATCCATCACAAAGAACTGTGGCTCATTAAATGAGCCACAGTTCTTCACTTCAGTCAAATTTTGACTGTGTAAAACGAAACGTCTTGCCGGAAACATTGAGTGAATCTTAACAAAACTTAAAACTTTTCTTCAGTCGTTGTCGTTTCGCGAAAATATTAATATTATTTGTGTGTAAAAAATAAAAATTATATGTGTGAAAACTATTGCAGTTTTTATTTACTATATTTATTAAACACAATGAACGAAGCTATACGAATCTATGGCTTGCTTACCTTTAATATTCCTTGAAAACCGATGACTACAGAAATATTTACCTACATTGTGTATCATGAGTCACATTTCAACCGAGCGGAGCCAGGTTTTCATCTAGTGCATTTATAATATGTCCTAAAAAAGTTACTAATAATTGTCCATTATACCTGCAAGTGTATATGGCGAAAAGCAAAAACTTGAAAATTAACTAGGTATATATGCGCTAGAAGGATAGCCGCCCTGAATTGTAATTTGACTCATTTACCAATTGAAAAAAGTTATGACGGCTGGAATTATATAAAATCACAACAATGTGACTATGAATAAATTTAGGAAATATTTCCATCATTTTTGGTTAAGAGAATATATTTTTAAAGGATGGTCTGTGTTCGGTGTACGACACCGAACTACAAATTGTGTGGAAGGATGAAATCATGATATAAACAAGCAGGTACCTAAAAACGAAACCACGTTATTGATATTGGCCTTAAATATTTTGTTAGACGATGCTGTCTTAGCTGCTTTTTATGGTCACCAAAGTGAAAAAAATGATATAAGCCCAGCAAAAAGAAGTAAATTTAGCAAAGACAATGATGATTATATATAAGAAGCCCAATTAGAATCAATTACAGGTGACATTAGTAGGTGGATAAAATTACTTTTTTATAATTTTTTCATTTTGTTTGATATAAAACTACTAAGTACTGACCTACTTCATAGCTTATTTAGTTTGTATTTATGTTATTGAAAGGTATTTATATATACATTATACAAATAATTATTATATTATTATATAATTTTGTATGGTGGAACTACTGAGAAGATATATTCACATTAGTTCCATTAGTAAACTAGGAACTAGTTATTTTTTTTCTCAGTAGCTCCATGGGACAAATTAGCACTGGAACTAGTGAGACAGAACAGTTTTCATTAGTCCCATTGCCATTGTTCAAACTTCTCCCTAGTTCCATGGCCAAATAAAAAAAAACAGGCAATTCTCATTTACCGAACCTCCTTCTAAAGGACCATTAATGTATTAACTGTGTTAAAAACCGATTCAAACGAAAGCGACAACAGAATTAAGTTTGTCGAAGGCTTTTAGAGCAAGTACTTACCAGTTTATAAAATAATGTTACAGACTAAGTGCTACGAAATAACGTTCAGCTTTTAACGGTCCACGATGCTGTAGACAACACACGTTTCAAAAATCTTCGGTATAAATACTGCAACTGTGCCGTGCTGTTGCCATATCGCACGATAATGCGATGCAATTTTATTGTGAAATGAAACGATCTAATTTCTGATCGCATGATTGCGCGACCCTCATAAGACAATCAGTGGAACACAGTAATTATATTTAAACGTACAGGTGATGCATGCTCCCGACTAAAATAATCCCGTCATATTGGGAATGGTTGCTTTATTCAGGAATAGAACCTTTATGATATATCAATCCACGAGCTGCACCTCGAATATACTATAAAAAGCAGTGTGAGAAGACATTCTTAACCTGGATTAACACATAGGGTACTTTTAATCCCGGTAGTACGTTCCCGTGGGATATTTTCCGACATCGACGTGGGCAAGCCGCGAGCAAAAGCTAGTATTTTAATATTAGAACGGGCTGTCAAGGGTTTGATGATCTGTGGTCGGCATTAAAAAGAAGTGTGCGTGTCGCTCAGATTTAAAACAAAGAAAAATACTTAAGCCCGTTGTTTATTTCTTATAATAATATAATACCAGTCTATAAACGTCCCACTGCTGGGCACAGGTCTCTTTCCCATATGGAGAAGGAATGAGCATTGATCACCACCCTTGCTCATTGCGCGTTGGCGATTTCAGATTAATTTTTTTTTTAATCCAGGTTTCCTCACGATGCTTTCCTTCACCGTTTGTCAATGATGTCTTGGAATTATTAAAAAACTACATAAACGAACTTGCAACCATGTGCATGCATATCCGGTCATAGAACCGCTAGGCCACCACGGAAGTCGATTAAAAATGGATATAACTCTTTCTGAACTGAGTTTATTAACTTAACAATCTAGAACGATAGATCTGTGTCATGCAAGTACGTGGAAATGACACAAGACACGTGTGTTCCTCACGTGTTCAATGTTTTAATGTCGGTTGGATGGTGTGGACACGTGTTTAACTGTTTGTGTAAAGTTCTTGACAGTATTCTGTGAGAGGCAATCGTGGTTTAAAAAGCCTTTATTTTAACCCTTCAATTCGCTTATGCTTTACACATACAAAATAATATTTTATCTTCTTTATATAGAATACCTTTAATCTTCTTCGTCGTTTGTAATTTTCACGTAACTATTAATCTGTGGGCACTGTGCTAGATATTTGTTTACAATTTTTAATCTAAAATCATCATCATCTACCCTTATCCCATTTATATGGGGTCGGCGTAATGCGTATTTTCCTGCATCTTTTTTACTTGTCACCGCGGCATCTACTGTTTTCTCATATCATCTTTCACACAATCCATCCATATCTTTTTCGGTCTCCCTTTAACTTGTTTAGTTATGAGATTTTCATCAGTTCTCATAACATGTCCATAATACGACATAAATGGCCCATGTGGCCCTGATAAATGAATAGTAAAAAACAAAGTCACTCCTGCTGTTTGTACCTACGCTTAGATCTTTCTTCTCGCTATAGATAGAGTAATTAACATGAAAGGCATTTATTACATTACTATTCGTGCAAAACCGGGGCGGGACCGCTAGTTCTAAAATGAAACGCATTTTACCATATAGTCCTTTATTACTACACAAAGTGCGGAAACAATAAGTGTGAGATATAAAGTGAATTAGTTTCGAATTAGTATTTTTATTTTTTGCTTCGCTAATATGCATAACTGAAGTGCGGTTTTACTACATATCGAAGTAGGTACTTAATCCTCTTTTTTGTTCAGTAGAGTAAAATAACTGTAGGATCCTTTTAGAATCTGTAAAATAATATTCGGCATTATGGCTTCATAAAAATACATTTATTAAGACTTAATTTTATCTGTATTATCTAGCTTTCGGAGCGTATGAGTAATTACGTTTATAAGACAAAACAATGATAAATAAAGTGCTCCGATAAAAAAATATTGAAAAAAGAAACTTGTTTACTACGGTATACTTGAAAATAGAAATTTTAAATATAAGCAAGCCACGTTGTTAGGGTTCAGTACCTCACAAGACCGAAATGGAACCCTTGTAAGATCACTTTGATGTCTGTCTGTCTGTCTGTCCATCCCTCCGACCATCTGTCTATCAAGACCCTAACTCGGGAAAGCGTGGAGGTATCGAGTTGAAATTTAAACCATACGTTTATTTGTAGTCTTGACGTTGTGAAAAAAAAAATAAGGTAAAAAAGATAAAGTTGTTAAAACAGCAAAAACGTCATTTAGACAGTCTCAAGGGAATCAAAATTATTAAATTATGAAATTTGGCAAGAAATAGGACCTTCTTGTACCTACTAGCATTAAAAGAAAAAATCTTTAAACTATAGATTTGTTGTTTAATCGTAAGAAAATAATACAGTCTTTGTATGGAACCCTCGGGGGGCGAGTGCGACTAGTCCGGTTTTTTTTATGCTCTTACGATACTGATTACTGTAATGCGTACCTACCACTGCCACTGCTGTCGCAGCTGTGCTGACAGAACCTTATAATTTTTTATTGCACTTCAGTGCACCTATAAAAATAAGACTGGTTTCGTTCGTTCTATTCAAAGGAATGAATGTACTTATTCATATTTCATAACCTTTTGTGCTCCAAAACACCACTTCATCAACCCATTTCAAAAGGTGTTCAACAAAAGAATGCACTTGAAGAATTTTCATATAAAATGTATTATTGCAGTGAGAGCTGCTCTATGAAATTTTCACATAAATCCACCATTCAAGATTATAATGGTGGCTGAGGTTGTAAATTAAAGAATTTAACATAATTTATAGCCATTTAAGGATTCAACGGTTTACTCACGCGCATTCTCGGGATCGCCCGACTAGTTTCAGACTCAATAGGAGTCCTTAATCATGAGCTGACGCGGCGGCGGCGGTGTCGCGAGTCGAACTGGTTCGAACTGGTTCGACTCGCGACACCGCCGCCGCCGCGTCAGCTCATGATTAAGGACTCCTATTGAGTCTGAAACTAGTCGGGCGATCCCGAGAATGCGCGTGAGTAAACCGTTGAATCCTTAAATAATTATGAATTCGTCTCACGGAAGTTATTATAATAATAATTTATAGCCATTGAGACGAAAAATAGAAACTTCAGTGTCCATCGGAAATTTTAAGCTTGGCTGTTTTTTTCGGCAGATCAAGACTAAGTATTAACCTTCATTCTGATCCATCAGGCTGGCACTTTAAACAATATACTTACTGTAATAAAAGTAGCCACATTAAGCATAGTAAAGGGCCCAGCGGTGAATGTGATATGTTTCCGCAACTGTCCTCCAAGAAGAAGGACGCACCTGCGTATGCGCACATTTTGAGACCACCAAGCACTGGAGTATAGGCCGTCGTCAACACTGTAACTCTGTCAACAACAATAATTATAGTCGTCATTAAAAGTTATAGACCGGATAACTGTGTTGTTTGTTTATAAGAAAATAAATGATTTAATAGTCACTTCAAACCAGATATTTTAATTTGCAAAACCTTCTAAAAACATGTGGACAACTTCAGTGCACTATCTTCATTGTATAACGAGTATAAAACAAAGTCGCTCTAGCTGTCCATAAGTTAAGGTCTTTTAAGCTACGCAACGAATTTTAATGCAAATTTCAGCAACAATAGAGTGATTAAAGGCTGGTTTTTATTCGTAATTGTAGGCATTCATTCCTGTGCTAAACGTGCAATGTAAGTTAAATGACATAAAATGTCAGAACACGTCTTGAAAAAACGTTTACAAAATAAAACAAATTTGGTAGCGGCGTGCCGTGGGGTTGCGGCTTAGAATAGAACTTCTCTACCCGTGGGTGTCGTAGGATGCGACTAAGGGATATAGAAAAAGAAGAATGGGTAGCAGCGAACCAAAAGTTAACTGCGGTCACCAACCCGCCTGCCCAGCGTGGTGACTAGGGCAACAAACACCCCATGATTGTACACCATAGAACAGGGCCCCCAATTGCCGGTTATCCCACAGTTGATGTAATAACAGGCTTTGCAAAATCCTTGCAAATAAAAAGCTTTTTCATCAGATTTCGTTCCGTGTGACATGGAATATACGTTAAAAGATTGCCATAGCACATTAAGGCTGGGTTGCACCATAACATCAGTTAAAGTAAAAATTAAAGTCAAATTTAACAACAACAGTAACACTAACTTTAACCGTTGTACCGACATGGGTTGCACCGTCGTATTCTGTAGCATAGTTAAAGTTACGTATGACAGTATTTGTTAGTGAATTTAACGTTAACATTAACGCTAACCGGTCAAATTTGAGCGGTTACGGTTAGCGTCAAGTTATGACGTCATTATGACAATCGTTGAAATGGTGCAACCCAATTTTTTACTTAACCGTTACTTTAACTGAAGTTTCGATGTTTGTTAATGTTAAAGTAAGATGGTGCAACCCAGCCTAAGTGATTGCTTGTACAAAGTTGACGCAACCTATTGTAACCGTTACAACAACTCGGTGATTTGATATCCAAAAGGAAGAAGAGTATTCGATGTAGACGTGTATAAACTACTAGCTGTTGCTCGCGGCTCCGCTCGCGTGATCATCGGTTACTGCTGCAAATTATAGCCTAAAGCCTTCCTCAATAAGTAGGCTATCTAACAGTGAAAGAATTTTTCAAATCGGACCAGTACTTCCTGAGATTAGCGCGTTCAAACAAACAAACAAACAAACTCTTCAGCTTTATAATATTAGTATAGATAAAGGAATTCCGCTATGAATCCTTTCGGAGACCGGACGAAGAGAGATTTTATTTTAAACATTATTATATTTTCTCATCGTCCGCAAAAACTAAAAGGAATTTACATCTAATACGATATTTGGGGCTCAAATTGCTGTTTTGTTTAACTTAAAGTTCAGGAAATATCTATGCTACAATATTGAAAAAGACAAACCATGTACGATAATCCGTTGCTGTGCCAGCAATAAAGAAATAGTTGCGTTATAAGAGCCATAAGGTATTCCGCGATCCATATACGCTGCATATTACCAGTCCCTTCCTGAAAAGAAAAATAACTTTTCGAAACAAAATGACAATCATATAAAAAATCTGTCAAAATATTATACTAAAGAACATTCGATGAATTTAATAAAAAAAAACACATACTCTTGAAATATTTGATACCAAGAAAGCGTTATTCGCTATGTACTTCATGCAGCGGTTGTGTAGTAAGTTAAATTTTTAATACGAATTTAGTGAACTACTATGAAAATTAAATTATTATTGATACTTGACACCAAAATTCGATCTAAAACGTTGTTGACGAAACCTTCACATTAAGTGGAAGCTAGGCGCTATGCATATGTTGCGCCAAAAAGCCTACTTAGACACAAAACAATTTGTCTTATAAACATTGATTGCCTTACCTTAGTTAGCTGTACTGCGCTGGCACAAATCATAAGAGAACAGATAATGACGTATAAAAACATCACTGGCGAAAGCAAAGAATTCAACACTGAAGAATATCTAAAACATACATACAACATAAAGCGAGAATTCTAAATTTTATAATACGCTACCAGTTTTCTGAGAAACTAAATACTAGGTTTAGAAAAACATTTACCAGGCACAGATACGAGATTTGAAGAGCTTAAAACCTGGTCATCAAAAACCAATCAGTAATAGAACAGGGATTTACTCGTGTTAGTTAAATAAATTGTTAATAAACAACCTGCCAGTAATAAAACTAAACGATCTTTCTTTTAACTCAAAGGAAGTCGGTTAAAACAATAAATACCATTTAAGACAATTATGAAATTCATTCTATTTTTATTCGATTTTTATCCTATTTATCATAATAAGATCTTTTAATTTAAACCTTTCAAAATAATCCTTTTTCCATTTGACCACAATTTGACGCAGATACTTTACTATTTGGGTAAAATACCTACGTCATTTAAAATAACCTAGTAAAGCATCTAACTTGAACGATTTCATCTTCAAATGCTCGTCTCGATAAATGCAAATTCAATTTTCATGTATATTTTGAAGATTGCGTTTTGAATGCAGATATTATTTTTCTACTACATTTCACAAATGATTTTTATATGAGGCGTATTATGCCGCAACATTTTTATTTATTGAAATAAAAATATATGAAAATAATAACTAAATAAAAACTATACTATAATTAAATAAAAACTCAGTTCAGTTTTTGCTAGTCGAAGGAGAAATAACCGAATAACTTATGTTCCAGAAAATTCTAAAGTCAAGGGACAGCACAAAGTTGAAGCCTGTGCAAGTATTTTTGGCTTCATCATGAAAATCCCGAATTACGTATATCATAAATACATTTTGTGTAGCTGTTAAATTTTCCAATTTAATTTTTTATAAATATTAATATTTAATATTTATTATAAATAAATAAATGAAAATATTTACTTCACCAAATGCAAATGATGATAATGGCATTCTTTAATCCTTTTTACAGCTTCGTCATGCTCAAGTATTTCATGACCATCGCCAAACAGCCGCGAACAATTCAAAGACAGAACCTTTAACTGACCAGAAAAAAATGTCATGATGACTACAGCGTTGGAGTCGAAAGTTGCTACCACTCCACTTCCATATAAAACAATTAAAGCATGAGTTAAAAAAGACAGCCAGTAGCCAAATCCTCGCGATGAGTCGAAGGGAAACCAAGAACTCATAATCTGTGGATATGGCAGAGTGTCGTTTCCAATGCTTTCTCTATAACATGGCGAGGATAGCAAAACAAACAGTGGAGCCAAAGTCACAGTGAGAACTGTGATAGCTACCACGCACCAATAGAAGTACGTGACTCTTCTAGAATATTTTGTGTATGCATCGATGATCTTCGCTGTAGTTTTATCTATTTTAGAAAGCTGTTTTTTTTCCAACGTTGACACATATTCAATTAGTTCTTTCCATGATTTCTGCCAGACAACGAATGTTCCAGCCTTGAAAACGCAAACTGTACTCAACATAGTAAAAGACAGATTTTTCATGGCCATTTCTAGATTTTTTCGTAAGATCCAAAGTTCTATGTATTGAGTAACTACAAAAATGAAGGCACAGAAGTGCACTAAATTGTAAATAACATTCTTGACTCGGTTTTTTTGCCAAAGACCCCAATATTGGAGGCCAAGAAGAGTTGGTCCAAGTAATGGATTTTCTGGGTCCCCCAAATTACTTAAAAATGTTGGAGCCATTATTTACAATGGAAGTCAACCGCCAGAAACGAAATGTGAACTCCCTAACTATCCATTTGATCCGAACGTAGAGCCATTTAATATTAATGTTAACTACTAAGTTGATACTCCGGTGTTACTTGATATCTTATATGATTTAATTATTTGACTGATTGTTTCCTAAAATAATAATAACAATGTGAGCAATAATTAATTACTTCTATTTTTGATAACAAAAGATTATTGCATAATATTTTAATTTATATACCTAATATGTGAGTGTTTATGAAACTAATCGACCTTATAATTCCCGAATCCATCGTTACTCGTTATTTTACTTTTCCTGACCTTCATTTCTTACTCTGAGGTCATAATGACTAACTTTAAAAAGTAGCGGGATTTGTGTTCTTGCTCCAAAAACTACAAAATGAATGAACCAACTACTGAAAATGTAGATCTTTTACGAGTTTTAATCAAGTCTTTTGTGCGAGATTTCACTGTTTGTGTATCATTATGAGCGACAGTCTCGCTTGCCTACGGTGATTGAGTTTTGGTAAAGTTTTAATTTGAATTTTGTGCTACCAGATCAGGCTTTATTTTTTTTATATTTTGTAGTGTTTGTTCTCAAACCAATCAACTTAACAATGACTTAACAAGTGTATCTCTATATAAGTATGTTTGGAATTAGAAAAGCCCATTCCTGCTTCCACCAGAGTCATTCAAATTAATTCATCAATCATTCTGTGTTTCAATTTAATTTTGCACCACTTTCTTAGTCTCATCAGCCTACTTATGTTCAGTGAAGCAATAATGGATCAAAATTCTACAAACAAACAACAATACTGATTTACAGTTGTCACTTATGGGCGGACAGTCATACTCCAACAAATTGGTGGTTTGCATATTAAACCAGATTGTATATTAAGTGTTTTTTTCTCGGCACTGCGTCAGCTGTCTATTGCGCCCACAAAATTGTACCACTGTGGCCAAAGTGGCAGGAAAATTGTAGGTTTGGCATGTATTTTGTTCGAAAACGTACAAAAGGTAGTATTTTCCTATTACCTATTCATCCTTATTAGGTTCTTTAAATTGTTTAGGTATACTTATCTCTACTAATGTCTCGATATCGAATATTTCGTTGGTTACTTTCTTTTTTTCTGAATAATAAAATAATTACATTGGCGTGACTTCAAACAATGAATTGCCTAATATTTTTGTGAGCCCAATCATTTGGCCATTAAAGAGGAAGCTAACAGATTGGGCGCATCCTTGGAGTACTAAAAATGTTCTCACAGCACTGAAAGGTTAGGTGAACACCACCAATTATTGTTTCAAAACAAATAATTGTCCAAAAACCTAGCCTATTTGAGAAATTAGAAGAGCTAAGAAGTTATCTGCATATCGCATGCGTTGTATTCAGGTCTTGGTAGCAAAAAAAATATGTTTGACTTGGAAACTAACGAAGCGCAAGAATTCTCGGACGTTTCGAATTGGATGAGGGTTTGTTGCCCAAATTATAGGAGTTTGTCACTAGAACCTTTGTAATTTTTTCCTTCGGTGGAGAAACTCAAGTTTTATTTATATTAAGATCGTCACGAGGGTTACAAGCTTTGAGAATGAGAAAATGGCAAGTGTACACAATCGGAGACAAAGAGTGGCTACCAGTAAACAGGAATATTTATCAAAAATAATAATTTAATTTCATAAACGTGTATTTCCATTATAGCTTTTTGACAAGATCTAATCTATAGTAACAGTGAATTCTATGGAAAAAGAAATTGAGAAGTTTAAACATAATAATATTAATTATTTAATATTTTCTAGATGCGTTATATTCAGAAGTTTCGTTTCAATATTGTGAAATCTAATTGATAGCGATGTTTTATAAAACCTATTTCTCTTCTTGCATCTGTGAGAACAACGTGAAGAAACTGTAGGTTCCTTTTATTATCTGAAAATATAAAACATGTTATTGTTATTTACCGTCTAATAAATACGAACAAATGGAGTCTCATCGACGATTATGCTTACGTTACAGTTGAACAATAAAAAACAAATATAACGGCATAATATAAAATATAAAAATATATGGTGGGAGCCAGAACAAAATAATCTTTCTAAACATAATATGTAATTGGATTCAGGTTATAAGATTTTATTGTTTAAAAAGAAAATTCATTTTAATGAAATTTCTTATTACAAAGCAGTTCTGATCAGATTATAGAATATACAACAGTGCTTTGTTGTACACTTACATCAATGAAGGTGGGTACAGAAAGCGTTGTGTAAGGCCCGGCATGCAACACAAAGGGTTGATTCAACTTCCCAGCCAGCAACAACAGTTGTTTGCGCACACGTACGTCACCCTTCCACCAGTCGCTTTTATAAATCCCTCTATCAACCTCGATACTCTGTAATTAAATAATCCTTTGTCATGCCTGGTGCATGGTGCATCCTTTGTCATGGTGGTCATAATGTTGTGAGAAACAGTATTAAGCTTCCTGTTTGTCACACTAGCAAAAATTATATTTGTGGTGTAATCGCGTCGTTCTTCTGAACGATTCACGGGCATTATTTTTTTGCCAGTGGTCCTATCAACCGGTCCAGGAGAAAATCAATCTACCCGTAGACATATTTATGGTCCGTGGTTCCATCGATAGCAGAATTATACTGATCGATCCATGAATATTATTTTTTGCCTATAGTCCTATCAATCGCACCACAGGCAAATAAAACTTCCCATCGTCTTATTGATCGATCACAAGAGAAAAGTTATTCTAAAAGTTTTTTTATAATTACCTGAAGCGTAACTTCGTTGCTATGCCAACAGTACAAAAAGAGTTGCGAAACTAATCCAGCCGTGTACTGTATTACCCAAAGTTTTTGTGATGGAGTAACTTCTTTCTGTAAAAAACAAGCTCCATATTAGGAATTAAAAAAGTATGAAAATGTTCCCCTAAAATTATTTTATTTAATTATTTTGAGCCTGAACTGTCCCAATGCAGGGCAAAAGCCTCCCTTTCTTCCTTCCATTTTTCTCTCTGAAGGGTCAATTGCCTCTAAAATAGTGATGATAAATACATTGACTGAAATAAACATAACTAATGAAGATAGACACCATGGTTAAATATTTAAATAATTATACAAAGAATAATTTCATCAGACGACGTGGAATTCCACACTTACAACAGTAACAGTAGTTGGTATAATCTACTTCTATGAGCATACGATGCGCTGTATTTTTAATAAGACACTCATTTGAGTAAATGTAATGATAATTATAGAATATTAAACTTTTACTAACTGAGCTAAACTGGACCACACTGCCGCAAATCGTAATAGAGCACAATAATACATAAATAAACATTGTTGGCGATAGCAAGGTGTCAAACATAGAATAGTGCCTGAAAACAATAAACGAGAAATCAGTTAAAAATACTCATATCCTACTGAAAACTTAAGTCATGCATAGAATTTGCATATTTGATTAATATTACTAATAAACAAAGACTTTCAGGACTGGCGCTATAATCTGGAGTATATCACAGAAATTGGTAAGCTTTTGTGAAAAAAAACTCCACCGAAAATTTGTTGCCTTTAACTCTTGATGCAAGTAGTCGACGTAGGTAACTTCCATGTTAACTTACTTTACTAAAACATTATGATGCCTATGACACTCCTTAATCCTATCTAAGACATCTTCAGTAAGACTTGTTTCTGAGAATAAGTTATCACATTTATATTTTAAAATCATCATTTGTCCTTTCAAGTATGACATAATAGCAACTGAATTCATATCAAAAGCTGCTAACACTCCAGATCCCTCTGTTCCCATGGTAACGTGAATTATTAAACAAAATATGTAACCAGGCATCTTCGTGTTATCAAATGGAAACCATGAATACAAAACCTGTGGCAGCGGCTCAATCCCCATTTCTATTTCATCTCGATAGGACCGTGACGATGCGTATTTTAGGAAAGGAGTCAAGATCAGAAGCAAGTTAGTCACGAAAACCATCACCCAGAACAAATATGTTATAACTCTTGAATATTTCGTATAGTCATAGATATGTTTTTTTATGACAGGGTCGTGTGCACTCATCTGCAGTAATTCCTCTTCAGCGATTCCTCGAGTAAGTTTCTTCCAAAGTTGATGCTGCATGATGCAGGAATAGCTTTTAGCAAAGCAAATTATGCTAAGAACAGTAAGAGACATATTATTTAGAACTTTATTCGTGTCATGCCTGACGAAATAGAGGTCAAGTAATTCGCTAAAAATAAAAAACACGGTAAACAGATGTAGTAAATTAAACGCGATGACCCGACATCTATTTCCAGTCGGCCAGAGGCCGAATAAATACATCCCTTTCATAGTTGGCCCCAACAAAGGATTTTTTGGATCTTCCAATGTCTTGGTAAACAAAAGTATTCTCTTCAAAAGCATTATTACACTATTTTTATTTCTGTTATTTGAAAGATTCAACCAGCTACTGCAATTTTTTTTACCATTTGATATCGTTAAGAATCCAATTGATAAATAGGTTTGTTCTAGTTCATTTTAATCCCCTTTACAATTTAAATCACTTGCAAATGGTTTAAATTGTTTGCAAATTAAACCTTTAGCTGGGTTCCGTCCATATCGAAATAAAACAAAGTAATTATTTAATTTTACTTGCACGATGAATAGGCACTGAAAATCCTATTTATCTTTAGAAAAATTAAAAGGCATCTCTTTCTGTCGCACAGGCGCTGCAAGAGCAGACACGCATGCTGAATAAATTATTTGATCTTCTCTCGAAAAAATGAAACATGTGTTTTACTTGCCTTAATGCGAATTGATTAAAATAACTGACGTAATTTGAAAGTTTATTTTTATTGAAATTATTTTTAACGTAAGAGGAAGTATTTTCAGTGATCTACCAATTTGAGATAATTTTTAAAAAGAGACGCACCAATCATGTACAGTAACTGCACGCCGTCGGCGCACGCGCTGCTTCCGAGCACCGTATTTCTTATTCTGCTTTTCGGGAAGGAGAAGAATCCAATGACTTAAGGATCGTGAAAATCGGTACACCCGTTCTCGTGTTTTCAAGTTGTTTTTAAAAGTAATATATATGTTACCTAACTTTTTATTGAAACTTAAATGCTTCACTATTATTAGTATGTATGAATAGTATAAAATACCTACAATATAGTAACTGATCTATTTTTTTGGAAAGTGTTGTAACAGACCTGACGTTTAATATGTATAAAGATTAAAAAAAAACCTACAGAACCAAGTATCCACTATTATTCTAACGTGTAATTTAATGCGATTAACCTACAATTCTTTAGACGTATCATTAAATGGTTCATTCCCACAAACGAGTTTATTAAAAATGTATTGGACATGGTTTTGTGTTCGTCGATAAATGCCAACGATTTATTAAAAGAAAAAAAATTATAATAAGCTTCAATAAAGGCAGATATCTATATAATTCTTTAATCTTTTCAAAATACTTCTTCTTCATAACTTTGCCATAATTACGGCATTTATGGTGGCAGCACATAAGTCATTTTGGTTGCTTGTAAGTGGAGTGTAGTTTGTAACTTGGCTCTAGCAGTTGATCCGTCATAGATCCATCTTCATAATTTGAACTAACACAATATACATAGAATCACAACTACGAAAACATTTGAAATTTAAAGTCATAATTATGACGTATGAATTTATATTTATTTAGACTTAATTTTTTAGGAAGTCCTACGCTGTTTTGTTCGTTATCTGTTAAATTATCCTTAAGTAATTAACAAATTCCAATTCAGTGTCACATTTGTATACAAGCTCATCAAATATTTAAAACGAAACAAAATAATTCTAAACAAAACGGCATTATATATTGTGAGCTCAAAAAAGCGAAGGTAGTAGAATACTTAATTAACGATTAGAGTTGTCAGCACTTTGTAACGCTATTAGCACTCTGAACGGGCATTTGTGCCATCTTCGTTAAGCCACAAAATTTCCATGAAAAGATAAATTTTATTATTAACGTTAGACATGCAATGTGAACGAGTACTTTATATAAAGGTTCGTTTTTATGAAAAATAAATGAATTTTTAGACGATTTTATTTTCAGTGTATTTTTTACTGACTGTTAAAATTAATATCCAAATAAAATGAAGGTAATTTATTGTACACTTAAGTAGGTACATAAAGTTCAAACATTTATCTAACAATGTTTGATATTTCTTATGAGTACCTACGGTACACATTTACACGTGCTTTAACATAAGACACCAAACTTCGTAAAGTAAATCAAAATATTTTTCCTCAACTTTGCCTATTAAATTTTCGTTGCGATAAACGGTTTAATTGGTAATTTTGGGAACTTGACATGGGTTTAGCAAATTGGTTGTTAAAACTTCGCTAAGAGCCATAATGGATATCGGGTCCTGTCATTCTAGCGGTGTCCTTAATTTATTTAACGTAATACTGTTTCGGATAATTCTATTTAAGATATTTATTTAACCTCGTAAGGCACGTGGCCCTAATTTCAGGTCAAGAAAAAGTAGTTAAAGACTGCAAAACGAGCGTGGCACGGTATTCAAAAAGCGTACGAAGAAAAAAGTTTCCAGGTCCAGCGCAAGCTTTTAATTTCAGTAAGAAGGTCACGTTCCTTGCACAAAAATTGACAGATATTGATACAAAAATTGCTTAGGATTATTGAGTCATATCAATATTGTTGAGCATTGTGTACGGCCCCCTGGCTATGGACAACAGTGGCAATTGTTGCAAGAAGAAAGTAGACAACAGAAGTAGAAAATAATGTGCTGAAAGCCTTATAGACCAGGGCCGATAATTTTTAAAACCAAAAAAAATAATAGTAGGATGAAACTAATTAGAAAAGGAAGGGAATATGATAAAAATTAAAGAAAAAATAAATTACGGTCGATCCGAGTTCGGGAAGGGGGGGAGGGGGGGGTTTTAAGGGTAAAAAATGGTTTATCTTGATTTCCAGCAAAACTACAAGTCCTATGGAAAAAAGTCAAATGGCAAAGTTGTAGGTAATAAAAAGATCTACAACTTTTGTATTTACACTTTTTTCACATAACCTCAAAATGTATGTGAAAAATCCAAAAAACCAAGTTTTTGGTTTTTTATTTTTATCTTTTTCAAAAATATTTTTTTTTTCACGAAATTTGGTGAAAACTTACCTTTTTATGTCCCAAATACGCTGTAATTTATTTGATTAAAAATATTTATATTTTCACCTTATTTTGAATTAATATAAAAAAAACACCCTAATTTTCAATCGAAAATTCACCCGTCAAAATATCAGCTTTTTTCAAAAAGTATGGGGGTTTTTTGTTCGTTGAAATCTCTACTTTCTGATGGTGTAAAAAAAATATACATTACTATAGTAAATGTTCTCAGAAAATGCATAATCACTAAGTACAATTTCATCAAAAAAATGTCATTGCTTCAATTTTTTCCAGTCTGCATTGGTTCTTCATCCAGAATTTCATCTGAATCATTTTGTGAGATTTCCTATGACATGAATGTAATTCGAATTTAATAAATAAACTTTAAACTGAAAAAAAAATTAAGCAATGTCATTTTTTTGATGAAATTGTACATAGTGATTATGCATTTTCTGAGAACATTTACTAGAGTAATGTATATTTTTTTTTACACCATCAGAAAGTAGAGATTTCAACGAACAAAAAACTTCCATATTTTTGAAAAAAGCTGATATTTTGACGGGTGAATTTTCGATTGAAAATTAGGGTGTTTTTTTTTATATTAATTCAAAATAAGGTGAAAATATAAATATTTTTAATCAAATAAATTACAGCGTATTTGGGACATAAAAAGGTAAGTTTTCACCAAATTTCGTGAAAAAAAAAATATTTTTGAAAAAGATAAAAATAAAAAACCAAAAACTTGGTTTTTTGGATTTTTCACATACATTTTGAGGTTATGTGAAAAAAGTGTAAATACAAAAGTTGTAGATCTTTTTATTACCTACAACTTTGCCATTTGACTTTTTTCCATAGGACTTGTAGTTTTGCTGGAAATCAAGATAAACCATTTTTTACCCTTAAAACCCCCCCCTCCCCCCCTTCCCGAACTCGGATCGACCGCAATTTATTTTTTCTTTAATTTTTATCATATTCCCTTCCTTTTCTAATTGGTTTCATCCTACTGTAATTTTTTTTCACTTTTTACAAATTTTGAAGGCTTCGGCCCTGGTCTATTAGTCACGCGTGCCAATGAAAAGAGCAGGTTACCTACGTGAATATCTTCCTGCACACAAAGGAGGCGATAAACAAGGACAATGGTACTTAGACAGTGGATTTTTTAACCACATGACTCATGATAAGTAAGAATTGTTGATATATAGATCTAAAAATGGCAACATGAAAGTATCTGCGGCTAACGGTGGAAAAATTACTAGTGAAAAGAGGAGGGAGGGCTGAGCCTAAAGTTAGTGTAAACTTTAGCCTTGCAAAATGGTTTACATGTTCCCGATGAACCTAATTTCGGTTAGCGAGTGCTTGCAATGGGATACAATGCATCGAAAGAAAGACATGCAAGAACCCTTTAAAAACAAAGGCACGAGAGCGAACGAGATCCTGCAAATTGTTCATTCGGATATTTGTGGACCGTTGGAGGAGCCGTCTTTCGGTGGCTCGAGGCATATTCTGCTGTTTATCGATGATTTTACTTGGACTCGTGTTTACTTTTTAAGGTATAAATGCGAATGAAATAATCCTATTACCTTAATAAACAAATTAATTATACCTATTAATAATCAAACTTTGCAACTAATATAGGTATTGCAATTACACAAAGCAAATCATTTTAGACTAATATACCAAAATGAGTTTCAACAAAATAATAGCTGAATTCGAGGACTTAATAACATGTCAATAAAATAACTGTAAATAATGACGCCGTTGACCAGAAGTCAGTTTAAACGAAACGCATGGCCACCTGCGCCAAATCACATCTCGCAGCTGCTAGATCAAGCCACTCTAGAATCAGCACTTGCAGTTGCCTCGAGCTCGAGCGAGGAGTACTACTCCCCGCCAACGTCACCAGCTCCTGTGCGTCGGCAGAAAAGACGCCGGCCACCGTGCAGCATGGTGCCCGCAGGCCAACCGGACTTGAACAGAGCTCTCGCTCCCGGTGGTGATGTGCGGCGCATGAAGCGCGCATATTACGGGGCTACAGGTTCCAAGGTACAGGCGAAATGGTACGAACATCGTTAATAAAGATCTGGAGGATGCAAACCAGACTCCTTTAAATTCAAACATTAAGTTTACCGATTTAAGAGGTACTGTTCCGTTTAGGAAATTGGTAGGTTCTCTTTATGTATTTGATTGTAATTACACGGCCAGACATAGGTAGTTTCACATCAGTTTGCATGCAGACAACTTTACTGAGCAGTCATGCATGTAAAACGAAGTGGAAATATGAAAACCCATATAAATACTTGGGTATGTTAGGATCTACTGTTTACTGTATCTACCAGGAATAATACTGAGATTTTTTTAAAGTGTAAATAAGGTAATAAATAAGTTGGTATTGAACCTTCATGGAATAATTCTTTGTCGATGTCGAGGGATCTATATCTCCTTAAGCTACCCTGAGAAGTATCCTATTTACAGTAAACTTCAAAGTTATAAGTAAAAATACAGATATAAAAAGCACTTATTACATTTTATGGTGCGTACGCACCTTACTTTCCCCTTTGTTATATTTTACGATATTTTTTATGACGACATATTTACGAGCTTGTTTTTTGACATAACCCCAATTGTAAAGTTGTATTTTGTCCTTGATAGACGCACGGTAATGCGAATTATTTTTCAATTCATTTAATCTTTCAAAAGTTGACATATTGGAAACATACACTTGATTCAACAGTCGATTTTCAGACTCCTTCTCAATTCCATCCGATATCAATTCCTGAAAATATTTTTATCAGTTGGACTTGATGAAGCACAAAAGATCTAACTGTAGTAGCATAATTTGGGTCCAATTAGAACCTCATTGTTTCCGACCCTTCTAATATTTCGAAGCCATTATTAAGCCTGTGACGAAGCCAGTGATTGAAAACTGGACTGTTATTCGATATACCGACAGAATCAGCAATAAGAAAAACTTCAAAAGTCAGTTTATTTGCATGTTCAAATTTAAGAACTCAATGGATATAATAAAATAATAATAATATCTTGGGAAAGCTCTCACATGGATCCCAAACCAGGCAGAGCCTGTAATATGATGACCAGTCAACTGATAAACATGCTTATATATTTCTGAATACATACATAATATATAGATAAATAACACACAGACACAGAACAAATGATTGTGCTCATCACACAAAGATTTATCCTGGGTGGAAATCGAACCCACGACCTGCGGCTTAGCAGTCAGGGTCACTAACCACTAGACCAACAGACCCGTTGTATATGTATTCAGCTGTCTTATTTTATAGGAAAATACGACGGCAAAACCGAGACCGAGGAAAATGTATGGAAGGAGGCCTTTGATGCATTGTGAGACAGATATGTTATACCCAACTAATAATAAAAATTGCCTCATAGTAAGTACGTTAGTACAGTTACTAAAAATAGACGATAAAACTAGAAGAGAATTTAAAATAATTTTAGGTTCTATATTTTTAAAATTTCCAGGATTAGACAATGAAATTCGACTAAATGTCTCTATAATATAAATGCCAATGTAATTGAATTGGCACCGAAGTGCCCTAAAAATCGATACTGAAACCAATAAAATGGGCTGTAATTTCATATTACAAGTTTATTGGCCGCTTCCAAGCGATTACGGGACGTATTTCCATTTGAAAAAGGCATTTCGATACACTTACTTTACCTTGATCAGAACATTTTATTTTTAGTGCTAGTAGCGCAGAAAAAGAAACTTTATGGTCATGTTTGGAAATTTGAGCAATTCAATAGGGATGGAAGGTAGGAAAAAATGATGTGTTTTTTATGCTTGGTCAAAAAAAAAATTCTACTTAGAGAATCATTGCAGTACGATCCACAGAAGTAAAGAAAAAGGCGAGAGAAACCGTGAGGCATAAATATTTATTTTATATTACACTTTAGTAGAGCATGTACACCCTGATAGTAACTAAAACGTCTGTGAACGCACAAGTAAAGTAATTGGTTCAAATAAGTTAATTTTATAACGACGTCAGCTCGTAACATAGACTTATGATGCTTAAGCTTGACGTTTATTGAGCAAGGCTACTGTTCCACCTTTATAAGGTAAGTGAAATTTAATGTCACATGTATTTATGTGTTACTCGGAAGACTAAAATTAATTATTTTGGAAATGTAGTTCTTAACACCAAAAATACATTTATGTTTAGATTTTCTTGTAACCGGATTGGCAACAGATTTTTTCATAATATTTGTTCTACAATTCCAATCAATAATTTTATATAAACCAAAATATCAAAAGTGATATCAGATTGACTTGAGATTTTTTTTAAATTGAAATAATTAAATAAAGTCGGAAAAATCCGTATTATCTTATATAATAAACATTTAATAAAAGAACGTAACAAGAAAAGAAAATGTCAGATAAAGGCAATCATTTGTATTTTGCCTAATTTCATACCTGCTTATTTATAATAATTGGGTCACGTCATGTTTAAAATCATTGTGCGTGAATACGTTTCTGTGATAACTATAACAAAAGGCCATTAATTTTGAAATTAAAATCAAATTAATCTAACATAATATGATTATTAAATGTCAAATTAACACAACAATACAACAGCATAAATTAGACGAAAAGCCAAGTCAATATAGTTAACAAGAGTTTCCTCGTACGGAGGAGCTGCGGCAACGGCTGCGGTGGTGAGTGCCGGTGACCACGGCAGCCAGAACGTGCGCGCGGTGGCTGTGGTGCCTACGGTGCTTGAGGTGCAGTGTTTTTATGCTTATTTTATTAAATATGTGTTTGTTTTACTTTAGCATTTAATGTTATCGGACGCAATCTGCGACGATCCTGAAAGACATGTTGTCCAACCCACGCCAGCTCTGGCAGATGTTTTGGTAAGCTGCCCTTATTGTCCCCAAGAATGTTTTTTTAAAGGTAATCGGGACTTGAGGATACATTTTGGGAAGGTTCACAAATCCCAAAATGTGACATCTAGTCCTGATTCCTTTCTAATACCTCCAACTTCTTCACAAAGCACATCTTTACCATTTTGGCAAAAATTCTATTCCGGTTTTAAAACATGCTCCTCGGGGTGCAAGACCTGCAGTTGCTTTACATCTTGCTAAATGTGTTTCAACTTGCATCCCAAGAAAATTCTTTAAGTGCTTGGGAACAGTTACTCACCTTCCCATACAAAATTTTACATATACAAAAAAATCTGGTGTCTGAAAAATCCCTTACGGCTCAAATTAAAGATAATTGCAGTTTTTTAAAACCTACTTTTAATTCTAAATTCTCAGCTGAGAAATAACTCAGATCTGGCGATATTTCTCGCATCGTTCAATCTAAACTGAGTGAAGGTGATATTCGGGGAGCTGCCAAAATACTGTTCAGTAGTGACAAGGTTGCACCATGCTCTCCAGAAACTCTTAATGCTCTGGAAAGCAAACACCCAGTTCCTAAGGATAGTCTTACTTTTCCTGACCCACCAGCTAAATTTACACGTATTTCAAATTTTAGTTAAACAATTAGTCGAAGTCATAGGCTCGTTCCGGAGCGGCTCCGCTGGTAGACTGGATGGGCTGACCCCTCAACACCTTAAAGATTTGACGTGTCCCACTGCCGGTGACGCTGGTGAGTCACTTTTGTGCAGGTAAGGTCCATGAAGGGATAATCGACACCCTTTATGGAGCTAACCTGTGCGCCCTTCGTAAATAGGACGGCGGCATTCGACCTATTGCTGCCGTTTCCACGTACAGTACGGCAGTAAAAATTTGTTGTAAGTTATACAACAATATTTTATCTGATAAATTCCAGCCCCTTCAATTAGGTTTTGGTTCGAAAGCTGGCTATGAAGCTGCCGTACAAGCACAAAATAATTAAGCTTGTCCATCGATGTAAAGAATGCCTTTAACTCGATTAACAGAGATACCTTGTTGGCAGAAGTTAAAAGTGAAACGCCCAAAATTTACAGCTTTCTCTGGCAATGTTATAGAAACCCTTCAAATTTAATTTATAAAGACGCTTTTGAATTCTGCTGTAGGCTAGCTGCTGCCAACAAGGAGATCCGCTCGGTCCGGTCATATTTAGTTTAGCCATTCATCCGATTGCTGGCAACTAAAGTTAAAATTTAATGTTTGGTATCTAGATGATGGAACTCTAGGAGGCGATGTTAATACCATAGCAGAGAATTTCATAGCTTGAAAAAAATAATTTCAATCGATAGGTCTAGATTTAAATATCGATACGTGCGAAATTTACATACATAACCTGACACATAAATGGAAACTTGCGTTAGCGAAAATTAAATCAATAGCACCGGAAATTAAAATTGTTGATAAACCATCCTTACGCCTTCTACGGTCCCCAATTTTGGATGACCCCTATCAAAATTTCATTGAATATAAAATTCAAAATTTTCAACTTATTTCGGATAGACTACTTAAAATCTCACTATATTCAGCTATAACTTTAATTCGTTTTTGTTGTTTTGGTCCAAAATTCACAATCATATTTCCGATCTTCGAGATTATGGAAACATTTACCTCTTTTGGAAAAAGTCGATCAAATTATCCAGTCCACCATAACTTCGATCTTTAATGTGACTTTGGATGACAGAGCTTCGTCCCAAGCCACACTGCCGATCCGGTGGGCTAGGCATTCGCAAAGTTCCCAGTTTAGACCTACCAGCATTTCTGTCTTCGGTTCACAGTACTGAAAAGTTAACCAGGGAAATCTTTCCCAAATTTATTGACGAAAAAATTCAAATTTTCAATGACGTTTCGGAAAAAAGACTTTTACAAATTAATAATATGCATTCGGCCATAACTCATATTTGATATTGCTGTTTTGGTATGGTTTATAGATGCATCCTCAACTTTTGGAAAAAATTGATTAAATTATTAAATATAAACTCAGTTTAATTCTGACTGTGGCCATGGAAGACCGAGTTTGGGCGCGAGCTCTTAGTAGATGCCTGGAGACTTGCTTGCCCGGAATCAAATCCTCCTGACCACCCATCATCGCAGAGACTGTGGGATGAGCCGCTCTGCAGAGTAGTCAGCAAAAACCTATTTCTACATCTGCTACTACCTCAAACGGCGAAAGTACAACATGTATAACAACCTAAGTTGAAACATTGGGCCCGTGAGTTCCGAGTACTCACATTCTTTTCAAAGATTTATCCAAACATCTTGTTGACACCTCGTGTGACCCAAGAGCTGGTTTTTACGTTGGTCAGCGGTTAAGCATTGCCATTCAACGTGGCAATGCTGCCAGCCTTATAGGCACACTTCCAGTCGAAAGCGATGTGGAAAAGTTCTTTGATGCTATTTTTTTAGTTTTAGTTTTGTTTTAGTATAGTTAGGTGTGTATATAGTTGGAAATATTTATTTTAATAATGTGTTTAAAATTGGTAAATAAACCATAATAGTAATATCAGTAAGAAAAATAAAAAACCAAAATACATTTATTTTGGAAAATAATAGAATTTGTGAGAAGAAATTTTTTTTCGAAGAAATTCCTTTTTGGATAAATGAGTTGACGACCTCCGCGTTTGAGTGTAAAGCATACCGGTTTTCAAAAAGTCGCCATCTCTGAGGTCCTGGGTTCGAACCCCGAGTATAAAAAAAAACTTTTCAATATGCCTTGGATCCTGGTGTTTTTGGTATCTTTGTTGTTTCCATGACACAAGTGCTTTAGCTACTTTACCTGGATTCGGACGAATTCGGAGCAATCAATATGAAAAGTGATGTGGTCCACATTTTTTAATATTATTTTTAACGCAGATACTATCATGTGTGATACGATCACGTGTGTCAAACCCTCTTTTTGATGTCAGTTAATAAAATCACAGCACCAAAAAACAGCTAATTCAAGATATCATGAAAATCCATGAGAAACCTACAAAATTAACATCAAAACGTCTCACTAGGTAACGCTAAAACTCAAACAAAGGAATAAACTTTTACTTTAGGTACTGCATGCGGACTCTTTTATTTACCATAAAAGTTGTTTATCTGTCGACACTGAGCACGAAATTAATAGTTATTCCAAAATGTTTTCGTACTTTGAATGTAAACATATATCAAGATTTTATCTTAGGCCGTGTGAGACTTTTTGTTATTGAATACCTACAAACATTTTAAGAGATATCATGGAGGTGAAGAATGCTTACGGAACGAACGGGAAAAGGGGATAAAGATTAAAGGCCTTGGGTTTCTATTACTTTTGACGTGACGAAATAACTTACATGTCTTTGTTCACACAATGAGAACCAGCAGACGGATGGTCCAAAAAGATGTAGCGTGGCAACATAAGCACTATACCGATTGAAGTGGTGCCGGGAATTATAGAGGGACTTTGAGCAGGCCTAGGGAAAATATTCCGGCCCCGGAAACGCGTCATCATTATCAGCAAAAAAACTTTTAATAACAAAATAATGAAAGAAAGAAAACATTTCTTCTGTTCCAGAAAACAATATTCATAAAAATATTTAACACAGATCACTTAATACATTTTGAATACATCTGCATGCGTCTCGTGGATTTTTTATGTTTATGCCAGGTAAACAATTTCGTCGCCTTTACCATGATAGTAAAAAGAACTAAAGATTAATGGATGTCAAGTAAACTATGAAGTATTCATAAACCGTGTGTGTAACAAGTAATAAATCTTATTTTGATCAATGTTTGTGTCAAATTCAAACCAAAACAACATTAGATGTGTGAGTCAAAGCAATAAATATACTCATAGACATCGCGCTAATGTATTTACTCGAATAACGTAAACAACTACAGTTGTATTAATTACACAAGCCTTGATTTTTGAAAAAATTTTTTTTTTTTTTCAGAAAGTAGATATATTAATTTTATTAAGGAAACTCTAAACAATTTGGGGAAAGACACAAAAAATATGTTTAACAACAAACTAAGCTAGACATTAAGGCCTATATAAACTTGACCACTTCTGCAGATAACTGCTAACGTTCAACAATAGCAAAATTAAAGTGATAGACAAAGGAATAAACACTTCGCAAACGCTAATTTGACTCGTTTCTTGGATAAAAGCCGATTATATCCTTTCGTAGGCGTTGTTAAACAATGTAAAAAAGGACAAATATTTTTAAAGCTTCGAACTCTTACATCTACAGAAGGGATTCTAAGCCGAGGAAAATGAAGAGGAATTATTTCTTGTAATTTTTACATATTTGGGTAACATAATAATATAACTTAAACGCAAAACAGGCGCAAGGAATAGACGTCGATTTGCGGAAAGCAAGCCCGCGTTAACCTATATAATATAACTTCGGACGAATTTTAAATAAATTGTTACAATGACTTCAGTTTGTTATATTTTTTTGTGAATATAGTAATAATAGAATCAAGCGCCCGAGCTAGTGGCGAGCAATTTTCGACTCTTTTTGAGTTTATGGAAAGATAAAAATTAATTCAACACAAGGTATTGATAGGTGTTGCTTAAAAAGTCATGCTTTATCATAGAAACGGTTTTAGGTTTTCAACTCTAGCCTAAACCCAGCCGTCACTTTGGACATTTATAGTATATATTAAAGAACCATAGTTTTATTCCTATCTAAGGAGTGAAAAAGAATATTGTAACCAATGATGCTATGAATTAAGAAATATTTATTTGTTTATTTTATGATTACGGTAACATCATCAGACATCTTGGTGCTCAAGAAAAACAAGGGCTGATCGCTTATGGCAAGAGTTGGCGAATTCGCTAAATTCCGTTGGTGGTGGTCAGTCTTCATAAGACCCCAAACAAATGGAAAAAAATATGTCATATACTTATTAGTAGGTCTACATCTCTTTATACTTTGCGTATTCTAAAATTAAGGGATTTAAGAAATTAATATGGGCGTATTGGAAATAAAATACGTAAAAAACGCAATAACAATACGACACTATGCAAATGATACTGGTGGTGGACCAAAAATTAAACTGTCCCTAACAATATTTACGTTAGTAGTGGAAGGTCATCGTAATATTGAGGAACATTATAGATCCTATGTTAGTACTAAAATTATTCTGAGCCTAGGCAACGAAGGTCTTTACGATATGTCACCATGCCGTTTGGTGGACCAAGAACTACTAGTAATGTGCGAAACACATTTCTAGTAAGATAAAAAAAATTGAGGAACAAGGATTCTATGTTAGTCTCTTAGCCTGATCATGCACGAAGCAACGCAAGTCTTAGAAATACGTCGCCATGCAAGTAGCACGTGGACAAAGAACTAAATTGTCCCTAACAATTTTTATATTGAGGAACAAGGATACTAAAATTACTTAGTTCGATTATGCATGACGCAAGGACAATCCCAGTAGGTACGTGGACTATTAGTCTCCCAGCAACTGCCGCAATACAAAATCATACATGGGCAAGCGTTGTTGACTTAAGCCACGCACTTCCCGAATTTTGAGATCACCGATAATTAAGGTGGACAAATACTCTTGTCTGTATTATTAAAAACCTTGAGAAAAATTGTAACAATAAAATATTTTCAAATAATAATAAATTTTCTATAAATAAATATCGTCTAGCTAGTTCTTCGACGGCAAAGAGAAACGTCATGGCTACATTAGTACTATTAAAAACGTAAAACTAAAGAATCCTAGAAAGTTATTAATTTAGTGGAAAACCCACGTTGCAATATTTAACCATCCTACTTTATTATATTATGAAACTTTAAACGTGTTGCATTTACTCGTTTAAAGTTTCAGTACCTGGATGACCGAGCATAGCTAGTCTTGTCGGACTTTTTCTGAAAATGAATCCTAGCTAGATCGATAGACCCCGGAACCACCTGCATACTAAATTTCATGAAAATCGTTGGAGCCGTTTCCGAGATTCAGATTATATATATATATACAAGAATTGCTCGTTTAAAGATATAATATATATATAATTTCATATTGAAGTGGTTAAAAATTATAAGCATTGTCTGCCTGCGTTATGGATGTTTCATTTATTGTAGTCAAAACTTGAAATCATTTAATAAATAACAACCCACTAAACATTAATGCTATGGCTATGATAAACCCGTGCCAAGCCGGGGCGGATCCACAAAGAAAATTTTCGTGTAAAAAAAACCTTAAACAGAAAAATCGGCAAAAATAACAAGTAGAAAAACTTTTTTTTTGTTGGAGCATACATTTTATGGTTGTCGAGAATTAGCAGAAGAAAAGATGAAAAGTAAGCCTTGACGCATGTCTACTCATAGGTTCCACAAGTAGGAATTTTATGAAAAATGACATAACCGGCCTCCATGGGGAAGCACTTTTTATGGCACTGTAAATTCTGCTATAGTTGTCTATGAATCACTAAGGTGTCGCTTGAATTAATATTATTTATATTAACCCCACTGGGGCACCTTCTCTACCTTCAATTCCCCTCTATTGTCATTTGATTTTCTTTTTGAGTCATTAAATTTTGCAAGCATAGCTTGATGAGCAAATTCATCCGTTTCCAATGAATTATAGATTCAAAACCTTCTCCGGTGAAGTCTCCTGACGAACCGTCTTACTTTAGGCGTCACTATATTTTTTTTACAGAACATCCACTTAAATAAAAATCCTTTCACAAAGCCTTTTCCCAAGCTATGTTAGAGATTTCAATCTTACTGGATAACTAACATACTGTATTTCATATGGCGACAGCCTATTTCGACCTTCACAACAGATTTCACTGGGTACCTAAAACATTATTCCTTAGTAAGACTGTTTTTCAGAATTGTCATGCCTGTTCAAAACTGTCAAAGATCATCGTATGTCAGTCGGGGCCAATGCATTCATTAATTTTTTTCAACCTGGTTTCTGATATACAGTACCAGTAAGGAGATTTTTTTTTAAGTTTTACGTTTGAGTGAGACCAGCGGGTGGCTTATACCAGCAGCGTGTAATTAAGTTTTCAGATTATAAAGTAACAGAGCTAACAAAATAATTGCCTTATTTCTATCCTTAAATAAAATATGTACATAATAAAGTAATTCTGCTGACGTAGCATTTTCAGTGGCGCTGACTCGGCACACAAAAGCACCTCTTATTCGAAGGCCGAGATTCTAACAGACGCCTTTAACCCTTTCCTCTTCTTTTAACGCATTTTCAACCATAGCTATTGAACTTAAGGTTCAAGTTACTGATCAAACAAATCGTTGCTAAAGAAAATTACGACTCATACAATGGGATTTGCGTTTTTGAATGACTCTTTAGAATTGGCAATATCTCCAGATATCGTACGTTCTTTGACGGATTCACATTTCTTCTGTTTATTTGATTTGATTTTATATTTCTTAGAAGATAATTATAATAGTAGAAAATATTATTGGTTCACTGAATTCAATAGGCCTTTGTCACCATGTGTAATACTCAATACTCAATATTTATGATGTTCCACAATAATAGTGTAGGTGTTAACATTATTATAAAATACTTAGATGATCGTGGCAACCCTGTCGGGCACAGCAACTTAGACAGGCTACACGAATGTCCCGTATCTGCGAGCTACAAATTTCCAAATATCCCAGTCAGTGCCAAACCAAAAATGATATGTGATACCGAGTTTAATGGCACGGGCAGCGACTTCAAACAAATCAATGTGTTGGTAACTTAACAATTTATGAGGTAAGTTAAGAAACTAGTTTATTTTTCGCTTTTTAGTGGCTACAGGGTTTTTGAAGCCGGTGTTTTTTTTGTTAAAATGTATATGTTTATTTTCATTAAATATGTACACATTATTCAGTTTACAAAAAAAACATTCTGCACTCCTTCTCTATGTACAATATAAGTGTGTGAAATTTCAAACTCCTCCGTCCGCGAAGTTTTCGTAAAAAGGGGTACAAAGTTTTAAACAGTATTCCATTCTTGACAACCTCAAGAAATATTCCGATTAGAAGCGGTGAACGAAAAATAGCCCCAGCCAAGATACTTACGAAATCACACCGGATGACGGTACCAAACCTTTAAATTGACATTTCATAAAGTATTGAATTAATATAATTTAGAACAAGTACATAAAACGTAATTGTAATCGTACGTAAACTTAACAAATTTACATTTCAGAACTAAGCAGTCTCATAATATGAAGACGAAGCAAGGTAGACCATAAGGGGATTAATTAACGTAGGATGGTACTTAAAGTATAATTCTGGCTTGAGAGAGCAAAGTTTACCGACAACAGCCTTGTCTGCGTATCCCTCCTTAAAAACTCCGGCCCGAGTCTAATAATGTTAATACCAAATTACCATTCAAAATCAACAAAGAGAACCATAATGTATTTAAATGTCACAACCCTACTTATACGCCAAAACCACACGGCAGGCAAACTCAATTACGAGTAATCTAAGAGAACATAATAAAAGGTCATTCAAGAGTTCTTTACGATAACTAGGCAATTTCCATTATGCGTTCGTATTTAAATGTATTTTATTTTAATCAAGACTTGAATTTATCAAAATATTCATGTTAATATAAACTTTTCGAAATATAATTATTGTCGAGGTAACTGACCTGTATTTTTGATAAATTATTATTGATTGAGTCCTTTGAAACAAAAACAATAATTAATGAGAGCACTTGTCTCATTAATTTTTGTACACACTATACTAGAAGTACCTACTTAGATTTATACTTACACACATCAAAAGTGTCTAGGGATCAACATATATTTTTGCAATAACTTTTCTCCTGATTGATATTAATTAAAATTTTCTTTAAGGATTCATCGAATAAAGTGTTTTCGTTTGTCACAGTAACGATAAACCAAGTCACCTTTGCATTAATAAAGAAATTTGCCATTTTCCTAATAAAGGGATTTTTGATATTTGAACCACTAACACAAAAGTTCGAAAAAAAGACTGAAATAACAGTTTTCTTTAAAATTTTATTGGGTAACTTAAACAATTAATAATCCGTGTTTCTACCGCGAACACTAACAACACAAGAACATCGGTTTGGCATACTCAAAATGAGTTCATCCAAATCACGCTGTGGAATGGCCGCCCATGTTCGTTGCAACAACAAAAAAAGGTCTTCTTGCGACTGGATACCCTCCATATTCGGCAGAGCTCTTCTCTGTAGCATATCCCATGCATGCTCAATCGGGTTCAAGTCTGGCGACTGAGCAGGCCAGGGCAGGACATTGATGTTAGCTGCGGCGAGAGTCTGTCTTACAACTCTTGCGGTGTGCGGTCGTGCATTATCATGCATTAACTGAAATAAGGGACCGATTTGCACTTGTAGAGGAACGATGACGTCTGATACAATCGTCTCAGCATAAATTTGAGCGTTGAGGTTGCTTCTGATCCAAATCAACTCAGTTCTTCCGCCGATCCAAATACCCGCCCATACCATGATGGTTCCACCACTATAAGGATGGACTTCCTGGCAGGATTTTAATCGCTGTTGGCGTCCAGGGGTTCTCCAGTATATATATCGTATACGTCTTGTATCCGGTCTCATACCAAAACGAGACTCATCAGAAAAGCACACGAAACGCCATTGTTCTTCTGCCCAATTTCTGTGTTCAAGAGCCCATTGATATCGAATCCTACGATTGTGCATTGCTATAGGTGGTACCCGTAGCGGTCTTCGGGAATGAAGGTTCACTTCATGCAAGCGGTTTCTGACTGTTTGGTCGCTAATTAAGTTCCCTGAAGAGTGATGAAGCCTCACGGCTAACATCATGGCGGTTATTGTTGGAGCTCTTCGAGTTAAGATTTGAATGTATCGGTCTTGTCTCCGTGTGGTGCAGCGATACCGTCCTCCATGGCGCTCAGCCACGGTACCAGTGCTTCGGTAACGTGTCCAAAGTCGACTGATAACACTCTGACTTGTATTCAGAGCTAAAGCCACAGTACGTTGCCGGGAACCAGCTTCTATCATTCCCACGGCTCTGAGCATTTCTTCCCTGCATAAATGACGTCGCCGCTCCATAATAACGTTGGTTTTAATCAGTAGTAGGGAAACAGTAGCACTAATAATGTCTTCAATGCGTTGTATGTTTTTATAGGGAAAATATTGACAGCTGATTTTCATCTTTTACTCGAATTTGATTCACAGTTCCTGATTCGAATTATGAAATGCACCAAAAAGGATCCATATAAATTTATAAAATCATAAATTTATTACAAAGCCACATCTCAATCTCAAGAAATCCGCATAAAAATGCTTGATCCCTAGACACTTTTGATGTGTGTATATACAGTAGTCCGTTTATTCAACGAGGTAATCAGGCAGGTTGGGCCATATAAGGTTATAGAACGGCAATCCAAATACTTCAAAAAATATATACGAGGAAAAGAAATCACTGTTAGCATCGATCGTTTAAAACCCGCGTACATCACAAGCGAGGCACACGATCCGCCACTAAGTCCGGAAGCAGCGGTGTAGGTGTAGGTGAAGATAGTCTTCACCTACACCGCAGAAGGCAAGGACCAACGAACGAGATCAGGACGTCAAATGAAATTCCCTGACTACTATTGCCAGCAGTAGCGGTCTCGGCGGGGGAATACTGTAGCGACTATGACGCTAGGTCACGAGCGCCAGTACTGGATTGATATACACCCTCTCTGGCGCAAGTCTATACCCCGCTCCGACGTTATTGTGACAGTTGGCATTTTTTGGCAGGAACAAAATTATAGTTCATTTCTGTATTGTAAACAAATAATATACCCGACTCAGTGTTGGTTGATGTTATTCATATATGTATTACTTCCTACAATCTTATTATTTTTACTTAATTACCTGCTACTAAAATACGATTTTATCATTTTTTGAGACTAAAGTTCATCTGTGATTTAGCTGGTAAAGCTATAAAAACGAAATCCTCATCTGCACTTGCCCTGTCTTATAAAGCAGTTAAAGACCAGAAAAAAGCTACCCCATTTTATTTTATCATTTGGAATGTACTTATTTTACCTTCTAATCTTGGCCAAAATCACTCGTTGATTGCACACCCTTATCACGATAAACGTAATTAAATACAAACGTTCACCTTTCTGAGGTTGAATTCTAAATATTTGGGGCAAAAGTAGTCATTTATATAGCGTATATAAGTATGTGAGGGTTTCTAATTAAATCAACCAGGTTTATCTTCAGCTATTGTTCCTACACACCAGTCTTGATTTGTTCCAGCTGAATTAAAATAAAGCATTGTGGAAAATTGAACCCTATCGCTTTGATATAAAGGCGTTTAAATATCTTACTTAGTTCCAGAATTGATGTCATAATTAGATCACAAAACATTTAAAACTGAAATTACTTTTCAAATTATTTATATTGCGTTAAATAATGTGTTTGTTAAGTTGATAAATTAAATGAGATCAGCTCTCAATAATAATCATTATTATACATTGTGAACAAATTTATGTTAATCATACAAATAATTATTATTTTATCGGAGTCCAAATTCAGATGAGCCATTCGTTTCACCATAGTCCCGATATGTGTTAATTATTCAATTTATTCGTTGACATAAATGTAAGAATGTTTAGTTTTTTTGTTTGTTTTTTAGTTGACATAATTATGATTAGTGATAGTGAAAATAATTAATACACCATTACGTTTCGACTAGCATAGAAATTGTTTTTATATATTGATATTTTATTTATTATGCATTTACCAGACCAAGGACAAGTTAACACTATGTTATTGTGTTGTAACAACTCATTTATCGACGTATTATATGAACTACATATTATAGAATTACAGTAAATAAGTTGAATGAAATTTCTAAGAAAAAATGGGGAAATATAGTAAACGTATAGTTTACTTAGCAAGTTTTTCTTTTTGAAACAATATTTTAAAACAACGTGGGATAATGTTTTGTGTTTTGGTTGTTTATAAAAAAAATATCACGCTCTAACTGATAGCTCCTTTATTGCTGAGTAGATAATATATGAGATTTAGTTTTATGTCGTAAATAAACGTCTAAGACGAAAAGCAGTAAACAAGCACATAAATTATAATCTAAGATACCTTAGCTATATCCGACACACAAGTGATTTTTAGTTATCTATCGGTACATACAGCTCAGAATATTATCATTCTCACTGTAGCAAGCAGCCTCGTCAGTAACCGGGTTAGTTCCATAGCTGAACATTATTTTCAGAACACTTAAGGATAAGAAAACGTCAATCAATTTCTCATTAACGTCACCAACCATGCGAGCTCGAAGTCCTTACACCGTCATAATGCAATTTCCATGAAACTTTTAATGAGCAATTTCCCAGCCGATGTCTGCTCGCTGGATTAATTAAATTTCCCTCAACACTCAACGCCATATTATTATAATTTTTGGGCGTGGCTTTAGTTGTAGCGTGAATTTCATAAATTGATAACTAGCGAGGTGTGCCTTGCAAGCAAGTTTGATGGGAGTTTTGGTTTGAGTCTTGCCAAATAGCCAAGTGCTGTTTTTCCGGCTGAGACATTATTTTACACGATTTTTGACTTTTTATATATAACCAGGGATTTATGAGCAGCATAGCAGCAGATCCGATTTTTCTCACGTCTTGCTGGAATGGCACGAAACTTGCAATCCAAATCAGAATTAAACATCGTTATCGATGCTCTGTCCTATTTATAAGAGTTATGACCGAATACATAAACGAAATTCAAACCCTTTTCAAAACATAATGTCTTAGGAAATAGCCCTGTTTAAAAAAAAAGCAAATTTTCATATTTAGTAATAATTTTACGTAGCGGTAGTAAATACGTAGTGGCAGTTTATATACAGAAAAGCAAACATTTTACGAATTCTACTCACGAAAGCATACAATTATGTTTGTTTCCAAATTTCCTTGTTCGTTCTTGCCAAAGTAGCACGTGACTAGAGATCTTTTATTCTATGACTATTCTTTTCCAGATTTCAAATATCAAGTCGCATTGTTCAGATTTTTATTTTTCCATATAAACTCTTGTCTATTACGCAAATAAAATGGATAATAATTCAATTCATAGGGTCATAATCATTATGATAACAACATCTTTTAGTTGAACAACATCTCACATTATGTTAAATTTCACATAAAACTGAATTACCTAATTACTGAGTACATACAAAATTTGACTTAATTGATTTCATAGTAAAAATAAAGTCAAAGAATCTTGTTATAAAATTGGGTGCGAGCTTATGCAGATAATGATAGGTATTTTAGTCTTTATGATACCTATTATCTTAATGAAAGTATTACATAAGTTCTCAAGAAAGAAATTTTGTAATTCAGCCAGAATCATATTTATCTGAGTAACCGGCAAGTAGCCTGCGCAGACAAAGCTTCATTTTTGATGTTAAGTAAAAAATAATCATGATTAAACAGTGCAGCTTTAAAACCACTACTATAGCACCATCTATTCACAAATAGAAACATTAGTTAATTTGGAGTAACCGTAACAGCGCCATCTGTAAATGAATAGCAGAATAATTTCACGTTAAAATGCACAGTGAACGTCTTAGTTCCATTGTTTGCCACGATTTTCGTTCAGCTCGCGGACGACATGTTTGCAAAATAATATACAAAACAAACAGATGTAACCACCATTGATAGTTAAACATGTGGCCTGTTGGTCTAGTGGTTAGTGACCCTGACTGTTAAGCCGGAGGTCGTGGGTTCAATTCTCACCCAGAACAAATCTTTGTGTGATGAGTTGTTCTGTGTCTGGGTGCAACCTATTTATCTATAATTTATTCGCATTTAGATATAAGTATGTTTATAAGTTGTTTGGTTGCCATAGTACAGGCTCCGCCTAGTTTGGGATCAGATGGCCGTGTGTGAGCTGTCCTAAGATATAAAAAAAATATTAGGCACATAGTTACCTAGTAATTTATCAATGAACTCATTGAATTCAATGAATTCATTAATAAATTAATTACAAGGCCACTAAGTACCTACCAAGAACATGCTATAGGCGGTTTGTTTTTACAATGAAGGTATCCCAAGTGCATAATTTATTTAGTCCTTGATTTTCTAATGAGTGTTATTAGCACTTATAATTCATAGATCTGTAATTTGGAATGGAGAAGGCATATTTGATTTAATTTTGTAGTCAAATGATAATAGGTCCGACCAAAAATTAGAATGTCATTAGCACACATTCAAGTTGGACGTAGAAGTTTTTGGAGATCAGATGGGTGACTGTCACTCCACATTAAGTAGGGACTGGCGCTTTTTAGGGATTCGTCATGTCTGCCTGTCGGTCAGATTTGGGGTTAGAATACTAAGTAATTTTTTTTTTCATTAAACCCATTTCCATTATACGTGTGTGTATCTATGGATAGGTTCCCAACATTTATATTGAGGTTTCTAATATTTTTTTTTTCTAAACTTATTTTCTAAACGAATAGTTTGCGCGAGAGACACTTCCAAAGCGGTAAAATTTATGCCCCCCATAACTTCAAAGATAAGAGAATGATAAAAAAAACAGGTTTCATCGTGACAGCTATTTTTTGCAGGTTTTATTATTTCATTTAAACTTATTTTCTTACGAGTCCAAACTGTTCTATTGCAAGCTTCACTAACATGTTTTTTTTATCATCAAGTAATAATTCAGGCTTATTCCTATAAAACGTACTGTTTTTTGTCCCTTCATCTCCGCCAGGTACTTGCATAATAATTTCAAGTCAGTGTTCTTCCACTATATCCAAAAGACCTCTGTTCTATTCTGCCGTTCTGGATACGTATAATTCGCCCGCCAAATCCAAGACTTTCCTCATCATGTTATGTTGGATGGAGTGCATTGATTGGATATAAATATATGCGCACATCCATACTTTTAAGTATGATGAACTTCATGACACAAGCTAAGATATACATACATATTAGAATCAAGTCACAGTTACGCAGGTTGCGATACAGTGTGATCTTGTCAAATTGGTATGTAATGTCTTTTAGTATATTTTTTACATTAATCAAATTATTGTTTAAGCTGTCTGCATTTTAGCTACTAGCAAGGCAGCCACAAAATCTTCGTATTTAGTTTTTAAAGTACTTCTAAGATTAATTATAAATTGATTTGTTTTTCTGAGATCTGTGATTTTAATGACTGATATGACTTACTGTTCCTAAGTTGTTGACTGTCAAGATATCATTTATATGTAATTTTTGTTGGCATATTATTAATGAAAAAATTCTATATATTGATTAAAAATACTCAATCTCGCGAGGGATCTGAGAGCATTTAATTTAGGTAACATACACAAAAATTTTGAGTCTTGAAAAAAAACATACTTTGGACATCGTTTGTCTCATTAAGAATTACTTAGCAACATGCGTGGTACTCAATCTGCTTTGCCATATTTTCGTCCCATTAACAATTTAAGCAAATTTCAGACAACCATGGTTCTAACTCTGTATAAAATGGACGCTAGTCCTCCCGTTCGTGCCGTTTACATGGTCATCGAATACCTCAAGATTCCTGACGTAAAGTATGTTGAACTCAACCTCCTGGCTGATGAACATCTCAAAGAAAACTTCTTGAAGGTAAGATTAGAAGTGTAACAAGATAGTTTTCAAATATTTATCTCATAATACAGATCAGGTTAAATTATACCTACACACGAGATGTCCAATCTTTGACCCCTTGATTCAAATTTTACGTGTTGAACTCTAGATATCAGTAAAAAATATACAAAGTAAACACGGAATATTATCGTTTTGAGGCGTTACGTATAAAAGTATGTATTATTTTCGAAATTGTCAAGTCATTTAATTGCATTGCTTTGACCAAAAATCTGCTATATAATTATGCAGCCAAGGTTTTTTAGACATCGCCTAAAAGAGATCACATGACTAACTAGTAAATAATTGTGTTTACTTTTTACTTACTGACATTTACTTATTTATTTTTACTTGACAATTAATTCATGTTACAAATAAACTAAATATCTAATGGATACCCTCTTCTTCTTCCTGCCCTTATCCCATTCATATGGGGTCGTTGCAATTCGTATTTTCCTTCCATTCCTCTTGGATGGATGAATGGATACCCGTCCAACCAAATAAAGTTGAGGCTAGGGGGAACCAGTGGACAATAATTTTCCTAACATTTTCTTTAAACCTATTTAAGCTGCCTAAAAACACTACACTTATTTCCAGATCAATCCGCAGCACACGATACCGCATTTAACTGATGGGAAATTTAACCTTTGGGACAGGTAACATTCCGAATATCTGATACTAATAGCAAACACTTAGATTGCATTAATCCATTTTATCATAAACCGTATTTTTATTTTAAAAAGAAAACTGCAAAGCATATGTTGATATTGAAATTCTAGCAGCATTTAACGATGTACCGAAGCATAGTAACATTTGTACAGTCAACAACATCAGTAATATCAGTTCTACAAAACACCTAAAACACAATTTTAAGTCCATAATTGACATTGCGACTAAGAAACAATTAAGACGATATTAATTTTAGTCAATTTGTGGTGTTTTATTGCAATTTAGGTGTTGCATAACTTTCTTGCCGTCTGTACATAATAATTCAATTTCAGCCACGCGATTATAACGTATTTAATAAACAAATACGCCAAGGACTGTCCTCTGTACCCGAGTGACCCGGAGAAGAGAGCTCTTATTGACTTAAAACTGCACTTTGACAGTGCCATCCTGTATCCGGCGTTGAGAGAAAACGATGTATGTACAATCTGATATTTGTTTTAACCAGTCAACCGAGTCCCATTCTACTCAGAATTATTAGAAAATTTGCAGGAAATTTAACTTGTAATTGTATTTGTATAGATACTGCCATTTATGCACTTATCTTTGGGATGTATATATGGTCATATAAAAAGCTTATTTCCGATTAGATAAAAAACCACACAGCGAGTAAATATATCTAAATTTGCTTTTAAGATACCATTGTTGTGATTTTCATTGACGTCATCAATAAAAATATCCTCGTTCCCAGGAGCGTATATTTTTCGGTACCGCTACATCTTGTACACCTGAAGGATTGGCTAAAATTAAGACAGCTTATGATTTTACGGAGAAGTTCTTGACTGGCATGCAGTGGCTAGCTGGAGACCAGATAACGTTAGCTGACTTGAGCTGCGTGGCTACTGTCAGCACACTAAATGAACTGCTGCCTATTGATGAGAAAGAGTAAGTACTTTCGTAAGAAAAACTAGCAACAACTTTACAAATCAAGGTATTGCTTATTTTGAATGAAATATCTCGTCATCATCTCCAGTCAACAATATGTAATAACATACATAATTATGTACAATGTATATATTAAATACGAAATATTTTCATCTTAAGTTTTTGTAAAGATAGTTTAAAATTTAACTTAGGAATTACAAGATAGCTTAAAAAGGTTTTACAAACTAGTATCTAATACAATACTTTTTGATGTTTCAGATATCCTAACATAACTGCCTGGTTAAAGCGCTGCTCGCAATTCGAATTCTACAAAACAGGAAACCAGCCAGGACTTATAGAATTCCGTCGCCTATTGAAAGAATATCTTTCCCGTTAAATAAAAACATGATACTGTCAAAATTTAATTTGTAGAACTTTTGCAGTTTCATTTGATAAATGTCATAAGTTTTTTTTTTATAACATCACAATTAATTTACATAATACCTATTGTATTGTATATTATAATTAAGGGTAAATTTTTCCTTCGTCAGATAGTTTTCATTCGAGAAATCTGAACTAATATTTTAAAGCTGAAGAGTTTGTTTATTTGTTTGTTTGTTTGAGCGCGCTAATCTCAGGAACTACTGGTCCGATTTGAATAATTCTTTCACTATTAGATAGCCCACTTATTGAGGAAGGCTATAGGCAATAATTTGCGGTTACTGACGCCTACGCAAGCGGAGCCGCGAGCAACAGCTAGTATAATATATGCCTGACAATTTGTGTATGAACATACAGCTACTGAGAAAAAATCTAAATTATTCCTCGAGTTATCTGACGTTAAATAATCAGCCCTAAGAGTAACATCTCGTTTATTTAATTCATTTACCGGATACATAAAACAATATACAACGTAACTAAATAAAAACTTATCCAAGAATATGAGTACCAGCTTGACCTCTAAGATTTTTTGTACAGCGCCTTGTAAATACAATTTAATTTAACAATTATGATTAAGGTAACCACCTAGCAAAGCGCCTTGTAATGATGCCGCCATTTATGATGCAAGATACTGAGTCGATATATTAAAACACATACTTGTCGCCCAAAGAGATGAAGTATTGCTAAGCTATTGAGTGAAGTGAAGAGATATTGAGGGAAAAACAGTACTTACTTTAGAGTAAAGTGAAACTAAAATACAAACTATATACTAACTAAAACAAAATTCCAACACCAACTTACAGAATTTGGGCAGAATTAAGATTAAGAGAAGATATTGTTATTGTCTCCGCTCCAAAACGCAAATTAAAGATATAGGTATCCAAACAGCCAAGTTAAAGTGGAGCTGGGCTGGACACATTAGCCGAATGGGTCCGGATAAATGGGCGAAAATTGAGTGGGTACCTAGAACTGGAGCTCGTAAACGGGGTAGGCCAAAAAGACGCTGGCGAGATGACATCATTCGCTTTTTGCCGGATTGGTGGGAAATGGCTCAAGACCGAGTGGTCTGGAGCAGTTTGGGGGAGACCTTTGCCCAGCAGTGGGACACCTAAAAGGAAATAAAAAATGTTTTAGTTAATAAACAGTTTTAGTTAGGTACCCAGAAATTAGTAATAAGACCTTATTGTTTTGTTTTGTGATAATCTGTGTTTGCTTATGATACGATTTGACTTCGTGTGTTTTCTTATAAGTAAAAAATAAAAAATACAATGTGAAAATAAGTAATTCGAGGGTATTAATTAATTACCCGAGATATAACAAGAAATAATTTATTTATTAAGTTGGTATACCCGAACTCTAGATAAATAATCATCATATCATCATCGTGAATGCATCATCATCACAGCAGTCAATTGACAATAATATAAATAATATGATAATATTATTTATAATACGTGACATCCACGTCACGGTGATGTCCACGCTTGATGACAAAATTTTCTTATCAAATATGATAACCACCACGAACTATAAAATTGTAAAAATATTTAATTTTCGAATAATAACAGAATGAGTTAGTAATACTCGTAATTTTGAAGCGGCGCGGCGGCGGTAGTTTAATGGCTAGGGCGTCGGACTTGCAATCATATGGTTGCAGGTTCGAATCCCACCCATCTTTCATTACTACCGACGTGAACCCACTCGTAACACAAGCATTTGGCTTACAACCGTAACGAGGGTTAACAAGAATACTAGTAATCTATATATATAAAACTCTTCCGTTACTGACTGACTGACTGACTGACTGACAGACAACGCACAGCCGAAACCACTGATCGTAAAGAGCTGAAATTTGGCATGTGTGTTTGTTGGGAGGAGTAGGCTACCACTAAGAGAGGATTTTTGGAAATTCCCCCCCAAAGGGGAGAAAAGGGTGGTAATCTATATATATAAAACTCTTCCGTTACTGACTGACTGACTGACTGACTGACAGACAACGCACAGCCGAAACCACTGATCGTAAAGAGCTGAAATTTGGCATGTGTGTTTGTTGGGAGGAGTAGGCTACCACTAAGAGAGGATTTTTGGAAATTCCCCCCCAAAGGGGAGAAAAGGGTGGTAAATTGAACATGTTTATTTTTTATATATATAAAACTCTTCCGTTACTGACTGACTGACTGACTGACTGACAGACAACGCACAGCCGAAACCACTGATCGTAAAGAGCTGAAATTTGGCATGTGTGTTTGTTGGGAGGAGTAGGCTACCACTAAGAGAGGATTTTTGGAAATTACCCCCCAAAGGGGAGAAAAGGGTGGTAAATTGAACATGTTTATTTTTCAATGGATTCCACGCGGACGAAGTCGCGAGCAAAAGCTAGTTTATCTATATATATAAAACTCTTCCGTTACTGACTGACTGACAGACAACGCACAGCCGAAACTACTGATCGTAAAGAGCTGAAATTTGGCATGTGTGTTTGTTGGGAGGAGTAGGGTACCACTAAGAGAGGATTTTTGGAAATTCCCCCCCAAAGGGGAGAAAAGGGTGGTAATTTAATAAACGGTGGTACACGCGGACGAAGTCGCGAGCAAAAGCTAGTCTATATATATAAAACAAAGACGGGTTTGTTACAACACTTATAACTCGAGATCGGCTGGATCAATTTTCATGGTTTTTGTTTCGTTGGATTTGTCTCCGCCCTGAATAGCAGAATACATTTTAAAAACAATGAAAACTTGACGAATACATATTTATGAAAATGAATCATTTTCCATTTAAATATGTTCCTTTGTTGCGTACCTGTCAAACATTTGTTTTCCTCATAGAATAATGTTTTCCTCCTGTCATCCTGTCAAATACTGTGATTGACATTTATGCATGCGTTCAGAAATGTATTTTGTGTAATTATTTAAAAAGGGTGCATAAACTTTTGTCTGTATTTTTTTCAATCAATTAAAAAGGTTGAAAGGTGTATTTAAGCAGATTTGAATAAAAAGGGCAGTATCTTAAGTAGTAGTCTATGATCTAAACTATTGTCAATCAATGTCTATGTCACGAAAGTTCAGCTACTGTTATATTTGTTTGTTTTGTGTGGGTTTGTGCGAGTACATATTCAGTATTAGTAACAATGCCACGTCCTAGAAGATCTAATCTTTCCTCTTTCTTTCGCGAAGCCGTACTGCAATTAGGCAACGGAACATCGCGAGTCAATTATCTGATGAAGAACGAGACATTGCACGAGAAGAGCGCCGCATTAGTGTGGAGCGAAGAAGGGCTTTAATTCGTGCCTCTCAAACACAAGAGGAAAGAGAGGTAGCCCGTGAAACAGCTAGGTTAGAAACGAGAAATCGTCGAGCTTATCGTACAGATCAACAGTCAAATCTGTGGCGATATGTGAAGAAACTTCAACTCTCAGTAAATATGAGAGTTAAATAGTTGCATTGTTGAACGATCTATCTGCTGATGATTTCTCTAAGCAATTCAGTCATTTTTTGCTGACACGTGTTTGAAGTACTTAATTTTTTTTTTCATCAAAATAAAATACTTTTTGATATCTAAGTATCTATATTTTTATTTTGTATCATTGTATTACGTTCATCAAAGCCTAAATTAGTTCAGCTAAAAGGTAACCCGACATTCATTGACTGTTAGGGCGGTACAAAGTTCGCCGGGTTAGCTAGTAATAATATAATGTGCGACCCACATTGCTAGTAAGCTTTTTACAAAAAAAATATTCATTACAAAAAGTCTTGCATCGCCACTCTTGCATGCGGATAAGGTTCATTTTGCAAAAAAAAATATGTTCGTTGCAAAACTGGCATCACCGGACTTAACGAGTCTTTCTTATATTTTATTACTAGCTTCTGCACTCAATCACGCAAAAACGGCTGAATGGATTTGGATGAAATTTGGCATGCATGTAGCCTTTTACATGGAAAAGAACAAAGGCTACCTTTTATCCCGATTCCTTAAGTAGTTCCCGAGGGAAAGTTTGGGCTTCGAACCCGCGACCACTTGATCGCAAGTCCGATGACCAAGCCTCTAGTCGTTGATGTTTTTATTGGGACTGTCCAATCGCTTTAATCTTAGCCGACTATTGGCAATTATAGACATAACTGAACTACGAATAAAATGAAATTAATACAGATAAGACGAACTTTAACCATGACGAGCTAAATGTTATCTTATAACATACTAGCCACATCCATATAAAAACATAGTTTTCCAATCGTGCTCATTATAACCGGCGAGTTAATACGATACGTTCGTGTGTGGCGGTTAAGCAAACATCTGGATATCAAGGTAATCTACACTTAAACACACATAATATTATGTCATTTAGCAAGTTTTTGTTGTTCTAGACTTCCAACATTAATGTAAGCATTAATGTATGTGTTCCAAATTTACAAAAAAAAGATGTTGGGTCACATATGATTTTGATATAAATGGGATTGATTGTTTTCTGAGGTTTACGCGAAAGTTACTAATACAAAAAAACCGTTTAATATTAGACACATACTTTTTCTTTTTTCTAAATAACGAGTATCAACTTAGGCCCAGTGTTTTGATCCCGAATTAACTCAACCAATGGTTAAATGTGCTAACTAATGGTTTCAAAATGCATTTTTTCATCAATTGTTATTCCATTAAATGGTCAAATAGGTTGAATAGCAATTTAACCATTTGTTAGAATAAAAAAAATATGAATTATCGCGTTCATTCGAAGTTTGAAACCATTAGTTAGCGTATTTAACCATTGGTTGAGTTAACTCGGGATCAAAAAACTGAGCGTTAGATACGCTGAATTTAAGTTAAGGAGTGGGGGCTCGAAACGATGCTCGCGGCTTACTATTTTCTTATTACTTATAACGTCTGACAAAATTTATTGTTTAGAAAAAATAAAATAAACGGATTTTATTTTTCATATCTAGTCCGCATCCCTATTGACTGTAATTGCAAATGAACATTCTTGCGTTTTATTATTTTGTCGTATTAAATAAACAAGATATGTTATTACAATTAGCTAACAAGAGAAGCTTAAGGACACAGCTCATTAGAGCCACCCGGCACCCACCCCGCACCGCCTCGTCGCACGGCATCCACTCGTTGTCGACAGGTAATCCACGGGTGGACGTCGCGTTATCACCAATAAACGTCCCGCGGTCAACCAGTGGACCCCACGCGGTCAACGAGTGAACGCCGAGTGGTCAACGAGTGGACGTCGCTTGGTCCAAGAATTTTCGAGTATTCTTTTAATAATTGGCACTAGGTCTTCACAAATTTTACAAACCGTGAATTGGCAATCATAGCTGTCGCGCTTGATGAAGAAGAGAATAAAAGATGCAACAAAAAAAATAAATCATCGCCAAGTATCGTCCTCGCGTGTATCAATCGCGGGCAGCGCGCGGTCCACTCGGGACCCGCGCGTAAGCAACGCCCTGTCAACGCAGGGCAAGCATTCGAGCAGCGAGTTGTCATCGAGTGGTCCACCCGCCGACCGCGCGTGAAGGGCTTATAAGTGAGGCGATCTGGTGACGCTACGGAGTTGATATAGTGAGCGCATGCCCATACAATTCCATATAAAGAATACTAACCGCAGGAGGCGAGTCGGTGCGGAGTGGGTGCCGGGTGGTTGTAATGAGCTGTGACCTTTAAACTGTATAAAGAAAAAAATGAATGAGGAATACTGAACATGACTCGTTGAATAGAATTTATAATAATGTACGATAAACCAATTAATGTGGAATGAAAATGACGGTAGTCGTCACGAGTACAATATTGAACTACAATAACTTAATTTTCCGTTGCTTATTTCGATAAATCTCTGCGATGTAACGCACACGACAAGTACAGTCTGTGTCTGCATTTATTTCAGAAGACAAGATGGTATTGACACTGTACAAATTGGATGTAAGTCCGCCAGCGAGGGCCGTTTATATGGTGCTCGAGGCTCTGCAAATACCTGACGTGAAGATGATTGACGTCAATTTACTAGACGGAGAACATCTTAAGGAAGAATACCTTAAGGTACGCTATAGGGACTTGCGTTTCTAAAGATTTGAATCAAATCATCAGTGATTTTTGTTTCGATAACAAATGAGGGAATACACTTCCTAACCTGACAAGTATAATTTTCTTGGGTTGTGGGTCAAAGCCTCAGTTTACAGACCAGTCTATAATAATTTTAAATCCACTTGAGCAAAAGTAGATCATCTAAAAACTCTGGTGGCAATCAAGAGAGGCAAAATCTGATGAATAAGACTCGTCTTAAAAATACAGATAGAGGTTACTTAGATTTCGAGAGGAAAGGAAATGAGTCCTAGACAATGTATATGATCAAGGATCTTAATACCTAAAAAAATTCACCAATAGATTTCAATATCAAAATTATCATCTCCTTGCGACCCTAAGTCAAAATTCGGTTGATTCAATTTTGGTTAACGCACTTGAACTTAATTTTAAGAAATTCTTTCTGTGCGGTTGGGGCTGTGGTCGCCGTGAGATAAGTTTCGATTTCAAGATTAGTGATCTTGAACAATTTGGTGAGCGTAAATATGAATTTATGTCTAAGAATATGAGTTATCCTTGGATGAATGGTTCGGTACTAAGGCTTTTATTTTTAGAGCATTAATCAAAATATCCATAACAGAAACGCAAGTACTAAAATGAAAGGTCAAAAATTAAATCTGATAATAAGGGAAGAATAGGTAAGTAGGTAAGTAAGTAAAGCATCGACAGACGGAAAATTTTCCGTTGGTAAATTATGTGGATGGCGTTGAACTTTATTTCCATTTTTCATACATTCAATTTTATAATGACGAGAAAGAATGACCCATACCTATTTAATTGTTAAAATGTTTTTTATCTTTTCAGCTAAATCCCCAACATACCATACCCATGCTTAAAGATGACGACTTCGTAATTTGGGACAGGTATTATTTTCTTGTTTGAAATCCATATTTATATAGGTAGGTTTAAAAAGATAACAAAACGAGAAAAAAGTAGGTTACTAACACAACTCAAGAAGTTTACTCCCGGGGTCTGGCAACGCGCTATGGAACGTGATATAGAAGTTAAGCTTACCGGTTGCATTGGAGTCTCGTTATGCGTTCTAAAACCCAAATTGCTGACATAGGGTTCAAAGCCTGCTGCCAAACACAATTGGAACTGGGCTAGTCACATCCGTCAAGTGCCGGACGAACTATGGGCGAAGATAGCCACACAGTGGGTTACAAAGTCCAAAAAGAGCCTTAAAAATATGTGCGAAATCCTACTAATATTAAAAATGTGAAAGTGTGGATGTTTAGATGTTTGGATGTTTGTTACTCAATCACGCAAAAACGAAATTTGGCATGCCTTTGACATGGAAAAGAACATAGGCTAACTTTTATCCCGATTCCTTAAGTAGTTCCGGAGGGAAAATTGAAAATTGTTTACGAGCTAAGCCGTGGGCAGACAGCTTATAAATTTGGTATTTTATTTTTTTATTTCTGGACCCGAATCTGAAGTCCCCGCAGACGAAGTCGCGAGCAGAAGCTAAAGTATTAAATAAATGGAAGAAAACTTAACGACCATATTAATTTTCCTGAAGAAACGTTTGACCTAACTGTTAATTTTTTGACATGGCAACGTCTGTCAGGTCAGCTAGTTATATAATAATTATTTCTGTAGATTTTTTTTGTTTAATTAGTTTCATTTAGTATTAAATTTTAGCTCACGCATGCACAAGATGGTGTCGTGCCGTTAACGATAAATCATTTTGATTATGATTATATCAGTTTTATTTTCCTGTTTATTGTTCTCAATTCTAGCCACGCCATTGTTACATACTTAGTGGGTAAATACGGAAAAGACGATCGTCTTTATCCAAAAGATCTGAAGAAAAGGGCTGTCATAGATCAACGTTTACATTTTGACAATGGAACACTATTTACGGCTCTACGTGAAACAGTAGTAAGTGAAAACTATTTTTTTTCCATCTATGGGTTAATTAAATCTGATAAAAAATATGATAACAAATAAATATTTTTGGAAGACTATTGTTTCTTTTTAAGCTTATTCAACTTTTTTAGAATCAATAAACAATATCGCACATTTTTATTTTTTTGCCTTTTTTGTTTTTTATAGACCAAAGGTTAAATAGCGAAAATAAATATTTTTTTTATATCCATGCAGGTTGGTCATAAATTCATATTCATTAACCAAATAATAATATTTTTTTTGTTGACATTAGAATTATTATTCATCTAAGTGAAAAAATAAATAATAATATAAATAGACGACCAAAATCAATTTATTTACATGGTACCCATATTTCCTTCAACATTTTTTGAAGCATTTGTTATTTGTATCTCTTTTTGTTTATGCGTCACATGTGACGCACATTAAAGCTTTTCCTTCATTTTTTTCACAGGTACCAGTATTCTACGGAGGTGCTAAAGCATTTGCGCCAGAAAGCCTGGCCAAGATTTCAGCAGCATACGATTTCACAGAGAAGTTCTTATCATCTTCAACATGGTTAGCAGGAGAAGATTTGACATTGGCAGACATCAGTTGCGTCAGCTCAATATCTTCGTTGAATGAGATATTACCCATTGATGAAAGTTTGTTAGTAACTTATTTGAAAACTTGCTTTATACCTTCAAGTACTGGTTGAGTAGAGACAAGTAACTTTTATTTTAATTTAGCAATTGTTTGCTCCTGATGAATCGTCACTGGCAAAGCATTCCAAAATAGTGCAGCTTGAATGACAAATGTTTTTTTATAGCAACGTGGGTCGCACATTACTAGTATTCTTGGTAACCCTTCGTCGTAAGCTACATGCTTATGTTACGAGTAGGTTCACGTGGGTAGTGCAATAGGTGGGATTCAAACCCACAGGCGGGATTCGAACCCCCATGTGGGATGCGACCACATGATCGCAAGTCTGGTGCCTTAGCCTTTAGGCTACTTTATTTAGTGTATTAAATGTAGAAACATGAATTAAAACACAGTGATATATTGACTATTGGATTGATCGCATAAACCATTACATCCCTTTGCAAAAAAAAAAAACGGGCACTACTGATGTTTGTTCCTTGAGTATTTATTTCAAAATATATCATATATGAAAAGTTCACGAATAGATTTTCAAAATCGTCGCGTCAGTAAACTTTAATTTTCCTTTTTAGATATCCGAGTCTTTCTGATTGGTTTAAACGGTGTTCCGAGCAGGAATTCTACAAGAAAGGGAATGTACCTGGCTTGAAACAACTGCGTGGATGGATCAAGTTGAAGTTGGGCTAAAGTCTTCAAAACCAAAGTCTACATAGCTACAAAATGTTGGCACAAGCAATATTGATTATTATGTTTAGTTTTTGTTTTAATAAAAATTTATCACTCACTTGGAGGAAGAGTTGTAATTTTATTTCTGCATACTTAAGGCGGTTTGCATAACTTGTGTTTAAATAATTGTATTTAGTTAATTATGGTTAACTGAATAAACATATTAACGCTCAACTTATTTATTTTAAGACAATTAGTGTCTTCAGTTCCGTCATTTTGAAAAAAAAAAAAACAAAATAAGAAGATAAAAACGTCAATTAAAGAAACAAGTTATTTTCATGAAACGATGTTTTTATTTTGCATACGATACACTAAAGCACAGTACACTATAACAATTTATAGTTGTCTTGCAGGAAAAGATTTCTGTTGCAGTTTATCTAAACTTGTTTTGCGTGGACTTTTAACAGACTCAAGCGTTCCGTTTGACGTAAGTACTAAATAATTTTCCGTCAAGCTATCAAAACTTCACGTACCTACACAGAAATTTAGCCAGGTTCAACCGTTTTCAAATTCCTTGTAAAAGCAACTCACATCTTCTGAATTGCTTGTCAAATATCAATTGTCAACGCACGTTTTAAAAGATAATGATTTGGTTGTATGAATCAATCATATCTGTAAAGATCAAGGTCACTAGAAAGCTTACCCTTAATTTCACAAAGCAGGACCAATTACTGCTTTTTGAGGTGATGAAACCATATTCAAACAAGGTGCATGGTTAAAAATATCTGAAATATATAATTCGAAAACATTAAGGAAACCAAGGAGTTCCGAAAAGAGAATAATATGAAAAAAAGTTTAAAAAACTAAGCAGGGAAAAGGAACTGGAATAAATAAAAAAAAACATTGTAATACCTGCCATAGACGTAAATAATATTTGTTTTAAACAACTCTTTGATGTCTTACGCCTACTCTGCAAGTGAAAGTTTTTTTCTAAGAACTATAATGCTATCATAAAATTCGAACATAGGTTCGGGCACGAAGCAGACTTCTGTGTGAAAATTTATCCCCAATTATGCAATAAGCACAATAAACAGTAATAGTACAGAAATGAATTAAGAGTCGTGTAAATAAATAAGTAAACTTTATTGTTTTACAATAATTCAAGAAGCCGACCATTTGTAAACATTCCGAGACCCCTCCGTGCCTTAGAAAGCACGTTAAGCCGTTGGTCCTGACTGTCACATACAGTGATCTTTGATAGTCGTTAATTCAAAACAATTCTGACAACCAGACTTACTATGGACTACTGTATTACCTAGGAATAGGTTGTGGAGGTCAGATAGGCCAGTCACTCCATGTAAAATACGGTATTCAGCTGAATCCGGTAAGACTGGAAGCCGACCCCAACATAGCTTGGGAAAAGGCTAGGCAGAAGGATATCTATATAATAAAACGAAACACGTGAATAAAGATCAAAGCAGCTCGTGGCGTTGTACAAGCAAACAAAAATGAGTGCAGTGCCTCGTTGGACTATGCATAAAAATCATGATCGAATCTTAAGATTTATCTTAATATTTTTTACCAATGCTTCCCAGTGCACAGTAAATACCCGAAGAATGGCAAAAAATTCGGTGATTGAAAATAATTCATTGCTGCCATTGTTTTATATCAATGAATGAATCCTGTGCCAATATGAAATTAGAGGAAAACAATGTCATCACACGGCTAACGAGTTGGAGGGATGGCTCCACTGCTAGAACGTAAAAATTCCAAGTTAATTTTTATTACTAAGGAATTTAATCCGGGGGTAAATATGTTGCGGGGGTTTCACAAAAATTCAAATCTCATGCACAAAAAACACCCAGACTTGGAATAAGCATTTGTGGATCACCTGTGAGTATGACTTTGACATTATCAACATTTTCACCCGTCCGCTTTATTTCGTGCTGAGTGCTGCTGCTGTGACCTCGACATCTGGCGACATCTTGTGTCGAGTTATTAAACCACGCTTCGGCAGTAATTCGGTGACTTCAGCACAGATGTCGTTTAAAAAGAATAACATAATTACCTAATACAAGTACTTATGTAATGTTTTGATGATATTTTGCAAACAAAACATGTTACACAATAATTATTATCTATACTAAAACAACAGAGGCAAGATCTATTTTGTAAATTTGAAACAAATCAGGTCAAAAACGACTAGACCGATTTTCATAATTCTTTCACCGGTTGACCAATTGACCGAAAAATAAAAACATAATAAGAAAGGTTAGGTTTGATTGAAAAAACGAATTAATAAAACCAGCGTTGTTGGTGCTACACCACTTGTGACACCAACAGTTTTAAGCTGAGCGACGACGTCTGTTTTTCGCATGTTTTTTTATGTACCCACTTAATTTTTTCCACAAATACACATACAATAGTATTTATCTGGTCCGCCAACTTTTTGAACTTATATTTTTTTGTTTAGTTTGCTTTCACATGTTAAATTTTATTTGTTTTTTATTGGTTCCTATTTTTCATGCGTCTCTTCTTTGCTTGAAATAAATACTTTTTCCTTCTTCTAATAAAATCAAAGCTTTTAATTTTGACATACATGATTAAGGAGGTTTAATATAATGGACTGCTTCTTTGCTTTCATCTGATTATTAAGCAGATTTTAATTGTGAGGTGGTCATTTGCGACACCATCACCAAAATATGCACCATAAATTGTTATGAACAAATACAACAAACCGAAAATGGTACAACACATCCATCATTGTGAAAAATAACATTTAAGTCACATTATAGACTTTTCTAGTACAAACTCGATAAAAAATCGATTTTTCAATTCAGGTTATAAAATATTAAAGAAGGTGACTCGAGTTAGCTCCAGGCTATTTAAACATCACTGACCTTGAAATGACGATTACCGTATTTATTGACATAAACTGGGAAGGTGGGAATCAATGTGATATGAGAAAAGTTGGATTTTTATTATGGAGGTGGTGTTATTTGAAATATGTATGGTAGTCTTCCGGGTGTAATAATTAAAACTGAAAGTTATTTTGGATTAGATTTAAATGTAAATGTTAAAAGAAAAAGCCTAAGACCGCGACTCGTTTGCTATTAAGTGTGACAGTCATGGTTGAAACTGAAATGAAATAATTATAAAGTTGCGTGAAATATTGGATGAAGATGACTCCCTAATTCGAAAAGTAGTTTAGTTTTTAGTTTTTGTAATCCCTATATAAAAATTAAAATGCAGTATTGATATATAGTATTAGGTTTAGCTTAATCATGGTATTTAATTTTATTTGTGAATCCAATTAAAATAAAATCCGAGCAGACTGATGTCAAATATAGGGATAATTGAATTACGATTGGAACAAAATAAACACAAATCGGCGTATAACCATGACAAGCTAAATTTTATCTTAAAATAGTACATTGCCACATCCATATAAAAACGTAGTTTTCTAAATAACGATCAGAAGTGACCACATACTAGGCGCGTTATCATTGTCATTATAACCGGCGAGCTAATACGATACGATCGTGTGTGGCGGCTAACCAACATCTGAAAAACAAGGTAATTTATATTATAATACATATATAAAATTACTTGTTTATTATTATGACGGGTGTTGTATATATACCTACAGTTTATGATTAAATAAAACTAAATAGTAAAAAGAAAGTTCTAACGCGCTTTTAAATTTCGGCACTGATATTTTAAATGTTCTAGGATCGTCTTTTTTTTCGTTTTTTGAGACAAACAAACAACATTATTTAGTAACTTATTTAATTTTGTTTCATTCAATCGTTCCTTTATTTAATTGCAGGTCTTATAATTACAAATAATACAAGCATTTCTCCTGACTGTAACTTAAATTCTTTGAATTTAGATTGAAGTTTAGATTTTCGTTTAAGAAATTGTATGCGTTTGATATGGGAAATAAATTTTAGTTAAAATAAATACCAATGGTATTCGGTTTTGGTGTGTTACTTATTTGCCTCATAAGTTCAATCGCAGTCTAGCAGCATGTTCTGTTATAGATTTACGGAATAAAATGCAATTTTAGATACAAGATTAAAATTTAAAATATTTTTAATGAGGAAACATTTGTTATAAACTATTGCTTATCCTACTTTATTATCGAAAATGTGAAACCGTACATCTTGCATTTAAAATCTTATCATGCCTTATCTTATCTATTAATACTTAAAAGTAAATATGGAACAATAACCCGATTGGCATAAGTCATTGATCTGGTCTGCACTGAGACTGTTCTGTGTTAAGCTTCCCTTTGTATGAATTTGTTGGGCATAATATCTATGTTCTGCACCCACGGACACGCTACGCAAAACATACTTTAAAAAAATAATTAGTGAATGATGCAATCCTTGTTATATAATTTATAATATTATATATAATATTACATAATTTGTAAAATTATATATAATTTAAAAGCGAGCCTCTCGCTCATGGATAAGTGTTAGGCCGTACAGTTTGACCGATAATAGAGGTTAAAAACTCGCCGCGGTAATTCCGTGGATGGGTGACCATTTTTAAACATACCGAGACCCCTCTGAGCCTTTTCTTTGGTTCTGATTGTACAGTGAGATATTTGACAGTCGTATAAGTCATTACAATTCTGAATACCAGTCTCACAATGGGATACTGTGTCGTCCAGTATAATGGGTTGTGGAGGTCAGGCACGCTCGCTCCATTGCAATAGTTAGCTAAATCCGGTAAGACAGGAAGCCGACCCCAACATAGCTAGAAAAAACGCTAGACTAATATAATCGACAAAACTTCAATATCAATATTTTTTTTTTGTAGGCGGCATCTCTTGTTCGTTCTTCGTCGTTTTTTCTCTAACTAAAATCATCTCACCGTTTAGTAAATTTTTTGTCCCGTTCCTAAGAGATGCTTTAACTAACAATTTATTGTACAGTGTTTTTTTATATTTATATCATTTTCTTGCTGTGTGTGTGTGCTGCGGGTTAACCGTCGTTAGTAGTTCCCGCGAAACATGTGATCTATAGTCTTCCGTCTCATTCTATCACTCATGAGATATAAAAAGAACTGTTCGATTTTAATTTTCTTTACATAAATTTTTTCCTGTCACGAATACAAAATGAAACGGATCATCCAATTTGGTGCAGTGGTTCGGAAGTTATGCGCATAGCAACACATTTGGCGAGTCATTTTTATTTACATAGACAGATAACTTGTATAAACATTGCTTCATATTTAAAATACTGTGTTACTGATTGACAACATGACCATGACTTTATCTTTAAACTTTATGTTTGTCAATTCTTTACCCGTTTAGAACAGCTTTGTTTTCTTCGATAAGATATTATTATCAACAATTAGGTATATTACAAAATAAACAAATATCTATTGAGCGTAATATTTATCTGTCAAACCTTAATTAAATAGGTAGGTACATGACGTCCCGTTTCATGGATGAACTATATCTTATTATTAGTAACAAATGAACAATTAAGGGAAATTTCTTTAAAACGCAATCCTTAATTTCTTACAATCCTTTCTTTTATTTCTAATATTTTATTTGTGAAAGAAACTGTCCATCTGTGTGTTACGCAATCACGCCTAAACGGCTGAACCGATTTGAATAAAGTTTAGTACAGAGATAGTCTAGAGCGTGAGAATGGACAAAGGCTACTTTATGCTGCGATAACCGACCCCACGCTGGCGGAGTCTTGGGCTACAGCTACCTTTGCATCTCAAAAGTATATCCTACATTATCCTACAACGATATACTATAAATAAGATATTGCATAATATGTACACTAATTATTTACCTACATGCCAACGGAGTGACTTGCAATATATAAGATTGCAAAACTGAATGTTGCGTCATTCGAGTTTTTTATTCCGTTGATACCATTTTATGCACACAAATGTAGTATGGAGATGGTACCTATTCCAAAAAGTAAATACAATTAGTATGAATTACATAAATATATTTATTACGTTTCATATTTTAATGTTAAACCGAACGATAAACACAATCCATTTGCTTTGATGCTGGGAATAAGAACAAAAATAGACTCATTATTTTGCAGTTAGGGACATTCCCATAAGATTTCTGGTAAAATAAAGCTCTTATATCCCTATCAGTGAACACCTAAAGGGTTATTTTAAAGCCAAATATATTTTGAAAAATGCGCCTTTCCCACGGTGGAAGATCATGTGAATTTTCCTCGGGGAAAAAGGACAAAGAAGCAAGTGTGAGAAAAAGCAATGAAAAATACAAAATAACGCTTTATTATGTATTTCTCATACGTGGTAGCCGTAGGACGTCGAAACGCACCCATTGCACTACCGACGTGAGTGGGTTCACGTCGGTAGTGCGAAAGAAGCATTTAGCTTAGCACGAGGAGTTTACAAGAATATGATTGTGTGACCCACATTGTCTGTAAGCTGTTCATGCCATTGTATAAACTACGTTGTAAATTACTTTTTTAATTAATGTCATTATTCGTTTTATTATACAGCAACACGTCTTTGGGCGATCATATGCGTTATCAAAATATATATTGCAGTGTAAAATTCTGTGTATTAATTTGTTTGATGACACAATGTTATTGAGTGTGTGTAAAATGCTGTGTATTTTTTTTTTCAGAAGGCATAATGGTATTAACACTGTACAAATTGGACGCCAGTCCCCCAGTAAGGACCGTTTACATGGTGCTTGAGGCTCTGCAAATACCTGATGTGGAGAAGATTGACGTTAACTTGCTGGACGGACTACATCTAAAAGAAGAATATCTTAAGGTAAGCTTAAGGAATTTTTAATCGACTTTTACAGACAAAAAGAGGAAGTTCTCATTACAATTGTTTTTTTGTATGTTTGCTACGCGATATCTCTGAAAATTGTGGATGAATTTTCAAATAATGTTTTTAATAGGTATTGTCATCGATATAGTGCGAAACCTCCAGTTGGTTTTATAAATAAATTACTTTTAAACCGATGTATTACTAAAAATGTCTGCTAGGTACTTACTTTAAAATTTCGTGAAAGAATTGTAGTTTTTTTTAATGTTTCTTCATACTTAAATAATGATTACATTATTACTTTTTGCGATACTGAAAAAAACATACCTAGATGAAAAGCAAAACAACCATATGTCCGTACAGCTGGCTGGTGACAATTGAATCATGTAAGCGCGTCAAAACACCATGACTAATGACACATAATAGAATAAAAATAGAATTACCAGACTTGAATTTACAAAAAAAAGTATTTAAAGTAATTTTCACATCGAATAATGATATTTGAATGTTACGTTAGTATCAACGTCTAAATAACCATTAATTAAAAAAAAACTTCCAATTGTCACAAGGCTGTTTCATTTCGATATGAACTAGATTTGTTTCGTTGTTTAAGACTAGATTTTCATATGGCTCCTACGGTAAACTTACGCACACACCGTACTCTCCGTCATACGAAAGATATTAATTTGATAAAATTTGGCGATAAGAATTATCACAATAGGAAAAATTACAATTGTAGTCGTTACACATTTTTAAATTGTGGAATCAAACGAGGGTACAAAAAAAATATCGACACAATCGATAGGTTAGGTTTTATCGAACGATTAGTGAATCACCCTTCGTGTGAATTAGTAAGGAGAAGCGTTTGATAATTCGGTACGGAACCGTGTTTTATAACTCCTTCTACAATATATCACTTGTTTTAAATATTGACCAACTGAGCATACTTTACCCAAAAGTAGGTATCTATAATTATATACATACCTATTAATTGATTTAAACTTTTTGTTTACAGTTAAATCCACAACACACTGTGCCCATGCTTAAAGATGACGACTTTGTGATTTGGGATAGGTAAAAACACTCTTTATTCATTTATTTTCAGATATTGAGATACGTATGACAATGTAAATATTACTAAACAAACAAAAAAAAAAACATTTAACTATTTTTATATTCTGGCATAAATAAAGCAAGCTTTATATGCCAGATAATATTTCACGAATAAAAAGAATCAATTACAATTTTTATTTTTCCATGTGGAAAGCCAATAAACAATTTTTTTAAAAGGTTGTCTGGGGCAATGTGGGTCACACATTACTAGTATTCTTGTTAACCCTTCGTGATATGTTGTTGCGAGCTCTTGTGTTACGAGCGAACTAACGCTTAAAGGTTTAGGGTTTTATTGTGACTTCTGATATCTATTTATATTATTTTTTTTTATACAGCCACGCAATTGCTTCTTACTTAGTGGGTAAATATGGCAAAGACGACTCTCTATATCCACAAGATCTGAAGAAAAGGGCTCGCGTTGATCAACGCCTACATTTCGACAGCGGAATTCTATTTCCGGCTATGCGTGGGGCAGCAGTAAGTCTAAACGTTACTTTTCTATTTTTCCTTAAATAAATAATAAAAAAAATGTAAAAAATTTGATTAACAAAAAAAATATTGTAGTAATTGCTTCTTTATCATTAAATGTTTTTAGAACCAACAACTTATATGTCTTAGCCTTGAACTAAGAACTTAACTGTTTTTTTACCTTCTGGTCCAAAGATTGAAATTAGAGGAAATAGCTTTGTGTATGAATCATCCAAAAGTTTTGACAAAAAAAGATTGGATCTCCATAGTTAGATGGGTGATTTAAAATCTTAAATTTACTTACTAAGAATAAAAATTATTTGTAGGAACCAGTATTTTTCAAAGGTGCAAAAGAGTTTGCCCCGGAGAGCCTGACCAAGATTACAGCAGCGTATGAATTCACAGAGAAGTTCTTATCATCTTCACCATGGTTAGCTGGAGAAGAACTTACGTTGGCAGATATTAGCTGTGTCTCTACCATATCCTCTATGAATGAGATATTACCCATCGATGAAAGTTTGTAAGTATATAAGTACCAAACTAGTTTTTTTCCCGCAAAATTGCATACATAACATAATACCTATACAGTAAATTCAATACAAATAGTAAGAAGGAAATTTTGAACTTCCGCCTCCGGCAGGACCCGAACCTGCGACTCAACGCACCAGTTGCTATGCCAACTTACCTACAAAGGACACTGTCCTACTTTCTTTTTGTATTTAATTTACAAATAATTATTCTGCATACAATACTGTATTTATTCATTTATTAGGGTTTACAACAAAGAATGCTGTTCACAAAATATACAAAAACTAGATTTTGTGCTTCCTTAATTATGAAACCACATCATGCACGATAAATAAATTTACATCTAACAAAATAGAGTTCAGTACTGAATGTTGTCAAGAACCTCGATGACAACAAGAAGGTACTTACGGTGTTCTTAGATCTCGCCAAAGCGTTTGACACAGTACCAACTGACACACTCTTGCAAAAGCTTGAGTTTATAGGTATCAAAGGACCCCAACTCCCAGTTTTTTCAAAGCTACCTTACAAATAGGACTCAAATGGTGAAAATTGGGAATCATGTCAGTGATGAACTGCCTATTCATTACGGTGTGCCTCAGGGTAGCATTCTCGGTCCTACACTCTTTCTCGTCTTTATAAACGACCTCTGCGACTTAATTTTCCTAACTCTACCATCGTTACTTATACAGACGATACTGCGATAACTTTTTGTGCAGACTCTTGGCATGAACTTCAAAATAAAGTACAAGGTGGCTTTAACTCTACCCTTGATTGGCTACAGGCGCATACTCTTACTTTAAACAGTAATAAAACAAAATATGTTACCTTTTCTATTAGCGCACCCTCACAGCCTAAAAGCCCCTTAACGCTCATTGCCCATTCATGTCCTTTAAAATCTCAAAACTGCGACTGTTCAGAATCAGAATATGTAGATAGCATTAGGTATTTGGGTATAATCCTAGACAAAACACTGAATTTCAAAGCTTAGTCGAGGCTCTAACGGGAAGAGTGCGCAAGTTAATATATATATTATTTAGACAGCTACGAGGCGTCGCAAACCATTTTATCATACGCAATGTTTATCATGCACTCTGTCAGTCGATCGTCTCTTACTGTGTATCCTGCTGGGGCGGGGCTTCCAAAACCACACTTTTATGTTTGGAAATTGCTCACAGGGCTGTACTTAAGGTAGCATCATTTCGTCCCATACTATTTCCTACTATCCAATTGTATAAAGATTGGAAAGTCCTAAACGTTAGGCAACTTTTTTATATTGCATACCAGCCTGCTGCAACACCATAATAACCCTTATATAAAAATTACTAAACGCCGTAAAGATAAAATATGTACTCTTCCTAAAATCCATTACTCATTTACAAAAAGATTTTTCATGTATCTTGGTCCATACAATCATGTACAACAAGATAAGCTCTATGGTGGGTATATATGAGTTATCACATTACAGGTGTAAAACGCGCGTCCGCTCCCTCCTTCTCAACAAAACGTACAAAGAAACAGAAAACACACACGCTCACACATGCACTATACTTTACACTGACACTACAAATGTACACAAACACACACACACATAAACCTTAAAAAACGTATTTCTTAAATAACTACCCCATAAGTTATACCCCTATTGTCTATCAGCTTTATTTATATATACATATATTTTTCTTTTTGTTTTTCTTTGTTTCTGTAAAAACTGTAATTAATTTTAACCAATAATAGCACTAACTTCTGTCATCCCTAAAGGCAAGGCACTGTCTCTCTTAACCACAGGCTATTTTGTAGCCTATTTAAGAGGGCAGTAAGTCAACCTATAATGTAGTAAATTAAGAGTATGTTTTTGTTAATGCTAAATATCTTCAATTCAATTTTGTTAATGTCGAATTAACCTTCGTCGATGAACGGTTCGCCGAAAATACCCTCCGTCCTAAGTCGGTTCTACAAATTACAGTTCACCGATGAACGGTTCGTCGAAAACACCCTTCGTCCGTATGCGGTTCTACAAATTACACTTTACCAATGCACTGTTCGCTGATAATACCCTTCCTCAACAGTCTCTTGAGTGAAACAATCTTTGGATTTTTGAACGGTTCAACTATGATATCCTACATTCATGATATCTATATATGAGTCTACATGTTCCAAAAACTCAGAATGTGTTAGAATCATGGCACGAACGCTGGAACACCCTTCTTCATAGGAAGTAGTGGAATATCTTTAAGACAATCCAGGAAATGGCTAAAGAACAAAAACACACCGATCGTGAAATACTACGCATTAATTAGTCTGTGCCTATGAAGTAACGTAGTCGTTCTGCACAGATCGAATATAATGCTAGATTACAAGCACATCTGGCACCAAAAGTTGACATGGACATAGAAACTTTCTTTGGTGGACTCGCTTACATCCTAAACATAAAAAATAGGAAGTAATTTAATAATTTACATTAGGTTTTATTTTATGTTAGGTTCATTTCTCAAACAATGTTTAGTTACACCTATGTATATTTACAAAACAAATGCATTAAAAATGCAGGAAAACCTAGATTGGAAACCCCGTTTCACTGAATGTAAATAAATTTTGAAATATATAAATTCAAAATGTTATATTTACTACAATTCTTATTATTTATAAAGATTCTAAATGCAAAAGTACCCCTGATTTTTGTTTAACCTATTTAAAAATTAGTTTCTCTATTAAGTACCATCGTAAAAGCAGCCATGATAGTCGAACCGTTCAAAGATTGTTTCACTCAAGAGACTGTTGAGGAAGGGTATTATCAGCGAATAGTGCATTGGTGAAGTGTAATTTGTAGAACCAAATACGGACGAAGGGTGTTTGCGCGAACAGTACGTCAGTGAAGTGTAATTTGTAGAACCGACTACGGACGAAGGGTATTTTCGGCGAACCGTTCATCGACGAAGGTTAATTTGACATTCAGTACTGAGCTCAGTTTTATGTCTGTCTGATTGATACGATCTCACGACATCTCTAAAGCTAAATTTGATGAAGCCGTTTAGGCTGCAGAGGGTGCCAAAAAATGTTCAAACATATAATCGAAGAACATAACCCTCCTTGTGTCGCAGTCGGGTAAAAGCTAGCAATCACATGAAATCGTGGCATTACAGACCTTTCTTGTTAAACTTATGTTTAATAGTAGGTAGTAGTCTTGACATGAAATTTACTTTGAATTTAAAATTAATTTTCAAACTTCTATTTTTTTATAGATTCCCGAGTCTTACTAATTGGCTGAAACGGTGTTCCGGGCAGGAATTCTACAAGAAAGGGAATGAACCTGGCTTGGAACTATTACGTGCGTTGATCAAGTCGAAGTTGGGATAACTTCAACAAAACCAAAATCCACACAGCTTCAAAATGTTCGCACCAGCACTGCCTAATTAGCAGCAAAAAAAAAATCAATATATAATTTATTGTAGTTCCTTATAGCTTTATCGCACACTCTTCTTAGGAGTTGTAAGTTTTACTTCTGCACAATCATAATTATTTACAAATTATGTAACTAATAAATGAATATTAAATGCTACCACTAATTTCTTTTCATCTATAATTTTATGAAATAATTGTAAAACGGAAAAAGTGTTATCATAACTGTACGAAGCAATTGTATTTTGATATTTATCAGGGTAGATTACTTAAGGTCTACTGCTCTTCGTTGAATAATATAATACCTTAACATTTACATTTTTACCATTTTATTATAACAGACTAGCTGTTGCCCGCGGCTTCGCTCGCGCGTAAAATAAAGAGTAGTATTAAAGGTAGATGGATGTATTCTGTGATTTTCAAAGTAAGGAGTATGAATAAAATTTTTCATAAAATATTATGGCGTTAAAATAATAATAAACGTAAAGTAAGTAGCAAAAGCATTTGTGTTATGGAATCTGAGACAACGAAGATACCATAAACACCCAGACTCAAGACAATTTATAAAAGTTATTTTCCTGACCTGTCCGGGGATCGAACCTGGGACCTTAGAGCTGGCGACACCTTAAAAACCGGAGTGAAAGCCACTCGACCACGGGGGTCATCATTATAGATATGTCTTAGATGGGCGTTATCTTATCTACTTATCTTTGAGAATACCGAACTTCACATACCAACTATTTCAGCCCCTATTTCAACCCCTTAGAGGAAAGATTCCTAAAAGGCTAAAATCACGGAAATACATCTTATTTATTTCTAACTAACTGTATGAAATTAAAAGTGTCTATCTTTGAAAACGACACAATTCATGTACCTACAAACTTCCAACCCCTATTTCACTGTCTTAGGGGTATGATTTTTAAAATCGCTGAAATACATCTTTATTTATTTCTATCCTGAAACCCGTATACAAAATTTCATGTGTCAATCATTGAAAATACCGAACTTCCCATACAAACTTTTAACCCCTATTGCACCCCCTTAGAGGGTAGATTTCTAAAATCTCGGAAATACGTCTTATTTATTTCTAACTAATAACCCTTGTATGAAATTAAACGTGTCTATCTTTGAAAACGACACAATTCATATACCTACAAACTTCCAACCCCTATTTCACCCTCTTAAGGGGATGATTTTCAAAATTGCTGAAATACGTCTTCATTTATCTCTAACCCGAAACCCGTATACCAAATTTCATGTGTCTATCATTGAAAATACCGAACTTCCCATACAAACTTTCAACCCCTATTTCACCCCCTTAGGGGATAGATTTCCAAAAGAAAAATAGCCTATAGTCCTCAATAAGTGGAATATCTAACAGTGAAAATTTTTCAGATCGGATCAGTACTTCCTGAGATTAGCGCGTTCAAACAAACAAACAAACTCTTCAGCTTTATAATATTAGTAGGTATAGATAATAATGACCAGATCAAAAGCTGGAACATGCGCTATATCCTGTAAGTATATTTATTTATGCCAGCTTAGCAGTTTGCCATCAGATCTCGTCACACACAGGCATTCATCAGTAGTGGATGCGCGATTCAAATACCGTCCGTTCAGTTTAATAAAGACAAAAATATGAATAAAGTAACCTTGATGACCTAGCTGTACCCGCGACGTTGTTCGCGCTGATCAGTCGTAATAGGTATGCATGTGAAAAATATTTTTGACTGACTGAATCACTAAATGCGCTTTAGATGGCTCAAGTCGCCTGATACGGGTATTTGACAATTTGGTTTCTTTTATGTAAGTCGCAGAAATTGCGGGATTTAGATGATGGACTTATCAACTAACTGACTATGAACTTCACCTGTTTAACAGTAAAGTGTGATTGTAAAAACTTTATGCATTTTTGTTTGTCTCGATCAGGCATCAAAAATTACATGAGCAGCAAGCTATCTAAAAAATTAGCCATGTAAAAAATTACAAACTAAAAAATAATACAAAACACAAAAAGGGTTAGGCTCGATATATTCGTACTTCTGTAAGAAAGTCGGTTCTAGAAATAAAAAACAAAATATGCAGTAACATCAGGATTTGAACACGCAGCAAGATATTTCACATTTCCTATCGTATAACCACCGAGCTGTTTAATACTACTGTAAGCATCTTAAATAGTTATTCATACTTCAATAAACTGATCGCTATGGCAACGTTATTTTCGCCATGGTTACTTTTTTGTTTATATGTCAAAGATTACGTGTACAGATGAATGGAGATTATGTAAATTTAGAGTTTGATCCCTATTTAATATGGACGACCATATTGATGAGAGCTCATCCTAAATTGGACATTGTGTCGCCGATATCGCTTTCTATTGATTCAAATGTACATAACTTTTTTGTTTATGAACCGATTTCGATGAAACCAAAACTAAGTAATACCTCAAGTTACGTATAATTTTTGTATATAAACATTGTCTGCATGGGATTCATAGATTTTACGTGATGCGCGCACAAACAAACATATAAACAGACAAACAGACAAACAGATAAACAGACAAACAGACAAAAATTTCAAAAGTGATGGAAATGGGTTCTGTTAGTTATCTTTTCACACGCTGGCTATTTTTTTTTTCAATTTCTTCAATGTACAAAAATGACTTTTCTACAGATTTATTATATGTATAGATGTAAGATATATTTGACGCTATTTTCTGGTTGATCTAGCAATCGTTTTGGAGCCGTTGTCAGGTAGAGTCAGAGGAACTACTGAGCAACAATAACAAATTGATAGATAGTATTTTTACATACAATTACAAAAAAACATTACACTCAGGTCATGTGTCTATGGGGTCTTCCCAAGAAAATACTTGCTAGCCAACGCTTCGTTAAATACGAAGTCTTCTTGGAATTCGTTGAAACCCACAGATTCATACAGTTCAACTTCAAAGCCAACCGTGGCCATATACGCGGTGCTTTTGCAGCCCTACCAACCAGAGCGGCTTTTCAATTCCAAAACCCGTTTCCCAGAGGATGACATCTACGTTCATTTTTTTTTTTATTGAATCGACGGCCGCACTAATTAATTGAATCCTTGTGTCGCGGGGGTTTCACAAACATTCAAATCACATGCACAAAGAACACCCAGACTTGGAACAAGCATTTGTGGATCACACAAACACTTGTCCCACGCGGGGATCGAACCCGCAGCACGTCGCGCACAGTGGTAGGTAATTAGCGTGGTGACCCACTCGGTTAACTTAGATGGTGGTGCAATGGACGGTTGATAGGCCCAGCTCCTTCAAGCTTTACACATTATTACTTTATTTTGGAACTGTAAAACCTGTCCTTATTCTCTAATTTTTCTTTAATATTCTCGTCTTTTTTAATTTTTCTAAAATAATAATTTACAAAATAATATATAAAATTTCTAGCAGAAATGTTTTGAAAAATTGCCAAAATAAAAAAAAATTGCCGTAGCAGTCATTGCAATCAGCTTGAGTGCCAATTTAAAGCAGCGAAAGAAGAGAAAATGTGGGTTAAAGAATATTTGCTTTTACGGGAGGAATTATCAAGTATGCAAATTTTTACTCTTTTGGAACCATCAGATTAAAAAAACAATTAATATCACTTCTTTTTCATTATTACACGCATCTGACGAATCAGTTGAGATTCGAACCGACAGCCACTCATTTCCAAGTCACACATTCTTGCACTTAACCACATGAATTATTGATGAAATGTTCAAATTTATACAATAGTTGGTTCATTAAAAGACCGCAGAAATTATGAGGTAGTTTTAGTTAAATTATAAAATTGTGAATATGTTGCAGGTAGATTTGAAAATTAGCTTGTTGACAGGCGCATACCACACTAATAGGAAAGAAAACAGATATATTGTTATCTTTGTCTAGTATTACCCACACACTATCATCTTCTTGTAGTTATACTGTATGACAGGGAAATGTTTGCGTTGACATCACGCACACATGTATGCGCAGTGGCATGCAGGCGAATATGATCGTTGATGTGCTACTGGACTTATGGCCCCAGACTGTACATACATAGTCTCGAAAACATAACCCTCCTTCTGGCGTAGTAGGTTAAAGTGATAAAAAAGCAAAAGAATAACAGACACAAAGAAAAAGCCAGAAAACAGACAGTCAGACAGACGGCTGGATGCTGACAGTCAGAAAGACAGGCAAAAAAAAAACAGAAAAACAGAATGAACGACAGACATACAGCTACTTTTGCACTTATAGAATTATTAGTATTCATGGATTAAAGAAGGTGAATCCGAGTTAATTGTAAAGCGAGTCACCAAATATTACTGACCTTGCAGGGGTTATTACTGTATTTACTGACGCGATCCAGTCATCAATGTAATAAGCGAGAAAAAATGATTATAATGTGATAGATGTGGTAATTTTTTGTAGATTTCATAAAATGGTTGAGAGAGTTTAAACTTTTGGCTTTTAGAATAAGTAGGAACTACATTCAATACTTATGAGAAAGGTCAATATCAATCGTAATTAAATTGGTTTAATACAAAATAAAAATTATTCAAGAATAAACAAAATACTTCAATCTCAGCTGACTAATGTCCACTAAAGGCGTACCTGCACAATCAATGATATTGTAAACCGATACATGCCACATCCATAATAATAGTATTAATTAGTTGATGAATGATCAGAAACGACCTCGTCGTAGGAGTGGGAGACCTCATAGTCATAATAGCCGGCAAGTTGGTACGATACGATTGTGTGTGGCGGCTCAAAACAGTTGGAAATCAAGGTAATCTATTATTATAAATCACAGACCACAAAGTGTAGACAATGCATGCAACTAAAAGTGACAAAATTAAGTGATGTTAAACACACAATTTTACGACTGTAATTTAAAAACATCTTGTTTGAATTTAAAGTACGGTATGCCATTCAACTTGATAACGATATCGGAATTTAAAACTTCCGCAATCTTTGTTTATGGTTCATGGTTAGAACATTTTCTATTATTTTTGTCTGCTATTAGAACAAAAACTTCTAGGAATATTTAGGCCCAAGTAAATCACAGGAACCTGAGTTTTTGGTATTTTGTTAAACCATAATAGAGTGGTATAAGTTTCGAAGATGCCAAATCTGCCGTATTTTTTTTAGATTACTGTTCTACCTTTAGTATTTGTGTAATATAATTTGTCAAAGGGTTCGTTGTAGGGGTTTAACACAAAAACAATCTTATTACTTATTAGACATTACAAAAAAAAAACTTAAACTTTCATCGTAAAATGTTAGTTTTGAAAGCTGCTTTGTAAAATCAACGAAAAAAACATGGTTTGTTTCAAAACTTCCGCCACCTATGCGTAGGTAATAATTATAAGACAGTTTTGATCGTCAATTTTATTAAAGACTGTGTTTTTTTCTGTCGTCAAAGGCTTCTAAGGTTTCAATTTATATAAATCCAAGTTTTTGACTCCCATTTGTGTCAGATTAAAAGAGACATATTTAAGCAACGGAGTAAATTCTGTAATTTTTAAAAATAATCACCCAAATCATCCTAGTTTAGATTCAAGTATTCTAATCAAAGGAAGTGAAATTTTGAAAAATTTGCAAAAATCAGCCCATTTTTTATGTCTGATGTCTCGGAAACTTTTATGCCTACAGAGCTACGGAGGCAAATTTCATTTCTTAAAACAAACAATATTTATACAAAATTATTTTAAAAGGAATACTTATATTCTACGAGGTAATAAGTTGCATAAAAGTCTTCTTAAAATTAAAAATCAACTTTTCATAACATAAGTCACGACCTGTCACTTTCAAGTATGGAAAACTCATTTTCCATTTTAAGATTTCGACCTATGTTCCTTGGGAAAAGTTGTTCAGTTTTATGCACCTGATTACCTCTTGGAATGTCCGAACTCCTTTTAAAATAATGCTGTATCACATATATACTTAAACAAGTCCAAAAATTGTGAGGTCCTATGTTAACCAAAAAAATACCCGGCAGATTTGGCAGTTGCATAGTAAAAATATACTAAATTTTATATATACTTTTTATTAGCGTCCAAAGTTCAATCTCAACCAAGGAGCCAGTTTTTTATTTTTTGTACCAACAAGTATTATTTATTGGACAAGGTCTAAAGTTCAATCTCAACAAAGTAGGTAGTTTATATTTATTGTACCCAACATTTCCATCAAAATCAAGTAGGTAGTTTTATTCTTCTTGTTTTGTGTAAGCAAGTATTATTATTTCGCCAAGGTCTAAAGTTCGATCTCAATCACGTAGGTAGTTTTTTCATTTACTTTTGTACCCAACAAGTATTATTTCTTCGGCTTGGTCCAAAGTTCAGCCGCGATCAGGTGGTTAGTGTGTGTTAGTAAGCAATCAAATGTTATTTTTAGATCAGGGTCAAAATTGTTAACATTGTTTTACTAGCTGCTCGCCCGCATGGGTTTGGGTTATCGCAACAAAAAGTAACCCATGTCTTCATCTGAGATCCAAGCTCATCTTTTACTAAGTTTCATTAAAATCAGTTTAGAGATTTAGGCGCGACAGCAAAATTGACAAAAATTGCATTGATAACAATAGTATGTATTTATATAGATATTTCATCTCTTAATGAAATAGGTGAAATCATTCAGCTCTATTTAGGACCGATTTATTAAAAAAAAAACCCTTTACCACATTGTGATTATGATTATATAACCCTACCAACATTAGTCGGTCGGAATGGTCCTGCCGGAGCTGCGTTAGGAATGCAAAAGTGATCCCGCAGCTCTGATTAAGGCAAAGATGGGACCGGAGTGTTTTGAGTCCAAAATTTTTGGTTTAGTCAATAGTAAACTAGGCGCTCTAATGAAATGACCGATTGTGTTAAGGTTTGCTTGAATACTTTTATTTTATTTGCTTAAAAAACGGTATACAAAGTATTTAAATTGTTTTTTTAGTAAAACAACGGTCTTGACAATAAGTAACAACAATAAAAAACAATTTTCTTTTTCGATAACATTCTTATAGTGATGCTTTGTTAAACATGTGAATTTTGTTTTATTCCTTATCTTCAGATTTATTTTTCAATACCTGTATTTTTTGTGCATTAAAATTACCTTTATCAGTTCATTCGTTATCTTTTTCGTGTAGCGTGTTATTTGGAAACACATCGTACCGGAATAAGATATCAACAATGATTACTTAACTTATTAAAAAAGTTAGAACCCCTATATCAAAATCATAATGCTAATAAAATAACAAAATTTTCTGTTTGATGGATTGGATAATTCCCTAACTGACCACTCCTAGAGGATTGTCAAAATGACCAGTCATGCTTTATAATTTTTGACCAGTATTAATTACCTTACCTTAGAGAGTTAATCTTATATAGGAAGCGTATAATAATAATACGTTTTGGGCAATTAAAATGCTTCAATTTGGGCGCTCCTACAAACGGTTCTGACGTCATCTTCAAGCCAACGAATTAGTTGAAACATACTATTAATGTATTAAATTGATCACAAAGTAGGTACACACATTGAAAAAATTAGCGGAACAGAATAAACGGAGTTCGTAACCAGGAATAGAGCAAGTCATCTAGCAACTTGTAGAAGCTTAATAAAGATTATCATAAATACTATATCAATCATACAAAAATATCAGCTCGAATATTTTGTAAATAAATATTTTTTCGAACATTAATCTAGTCGAAAATCAAGTTTCGGCAAAAAGTCTGTATACTTCGTTCGGTTAACTTCGGGTAAATGCATTGCTCACATCAATATACCTAGTTTAAATTACAAAAATCAATAAATTGGTTACTTAAAATTATAATTATGATGTGGCCACTGGACTGGACACGCAAAATTTACAGGAGAAGATGACCGCTCAAAATGGTCTTGTTATAAAATACTACATTATTTCCTGGGAGCAATAAAATTATGTAGGAACTCATCTAGCTCACGTAAATTGACAATATCAAAGTTTATCAATGGTATTAGACATATCCGTATAGAGCTATATCCTATAGAGACTGCCTCGTTGGTCTAGTGGTCGTAAGCGTGACTGCCGTGAAGGAGGTCTCGGGTTCGATTCCCGGGTCGAGCAAAAAATATTTACTGAGTATAGAAATTCTCAGTACCGCTCGGAGTCAGGAAGTGTGGCGGTGTTTAAATCCCCGTGCCTCGGAAAGCACGTAAAGCCGTTGGTCTTGTGCCTGATCCCTCTCCGGTCGTGTCGGTCAACCGTCCCATCGGACTATGAGAGTGAAGGAACAGAGAGTGTACCTGTGTTTGCGCACACACTTGTGCACTATAATATCTCCTGCGTACGATTATTATTATTATAGAGCTATAAATATTACTATCTAATGCTTTGGAGAGTACTGGTCTACACCATACTAAAGCATAATTCAATTTTTTTTTTATTTCAGAAGACAAAAATGGTATTAACATTGTACAAACTGGACTTCAGTCCCCCAGTGAGGTCCGTTTACATGGTGCTCGAGTATCTGCAAATATCTGACGTTGAGAAAATTGATGTCAATCTATTTAAGGGACAACAGCTGAGAGAAGAATATCTTAAGGTTGGCTTTGAGTTTATTTTTTTGAGACTAGAATCAATATTAGTGACACAGACATAATTATGTCTGATGCGGAGATAATGAATAATGGCATTTGTTGCAACTGTAACGGCAAATTACAATGACTCATGCGAGATAAAATAAAATAATTCTGTACGTGACTTTACAATATTTTGATATGTTACTTGTAGCTGTAGCTGTCGGTAACTTGCTTATCGAATAAATGTGTATTTCTATTATTCATTGATGAAGCAGAATGACATAACTTATGCCCAAAATTAACATCATATCGACTTCAATTATGTTTACACCATACTAAAGTGTAAATATGTTTTGGATAAAATTATGTGCCGATTATGCAAACTTTTCACTTTTGGTAGAGCTGTTAAAGATAATTTTGGTCATGTTTACTCTCGTGAGATAAACGTGGGCGTGTGTCAGGATAAGTAAGAACTCAGCCCATGAAAAAGGATGAATCCCTACATATTATTATAGTATTTTTTCTTTATAGATAAATCCCCAACATACCATACCCGTGTTAAAAGATGATGACTTCGTGATTTGCGAGAGGTTAGGCCATTTACTTACATTATTTTAATTTAAATTGTAACATATAATGGTTTGGATGTATATGTCTTTTCATTCCATATTATTATTTTATAGCCACGCAATTGCCATGTACTTACTGGGTAAATACGGCAAAGATGACACCCTTTATCCAAAGGATTTGAAAAAAAGGGCCCTCGTTGATCAACGACTCCATTTCGATAGCGGAATTCTATTTCCAGCTGCACGTGGTGCAGGGGTAAGACTCGACCGTCTTTCTTTTTTTTTGCAAAACGTCTGTTAAAAATAAACAACATATAATGGCTAGAGCGTCGGACTTGCGATCACGTGGTTGCGGGTTCGATCCCACCCATTACACTACCGACGTGAACCCACTTGTAACACAAGCATATTAGCTTAGCACGAGGGGTTAACAAGATTACTAGTAATGTGTGACCGACATTGCTAGTAACCTTTAAAAGAAAAAAAAAATTAAGTAAATTTGCTTCTTGTTAAAACTTAATCTAGGTAAGTCTGTATAATTTAAAATAAGCTTAGAATATTTTTTTTATATCTTAATTTTGATTTTATTGGTCTTTGTCTTTTATATTGGTACCTACTTGAACAATAAACTTCTGTTTTTCATCAATCATCGTAATTTTTTCGTACATTATATTGTGATCCCTAGGGATACACTGTAATGGAAATTTGCCTATAACATTAGTTTTTCTTTGTGCAGCAGTTTTAAAAACCATAAATTGAATAAGAATATTACGTGTTTTAAACTTCTATCAATATATGATATAAATAAAAATAGTAACCAATTTTTACAGGAACCAGTATTATTCAGAGGTGCAAAAGCATTTAGCCCAGAAAGCCTGGCCAAGATTACAGCTGCATACGAATTCACAGAGAAGTTTTTATCATTATCACCTTGGATGGCTGGAGACGAACTAACATTGGCTGACATATGCTGCGTCAGCTCAATATCCTCGATGGATGTGGTAGTACCGATTGATGAAAATTTGTAAGTAAATTATTAACAAACAAGTTAATTTTATCTAATTCAAAAAGTCGAATGAACATTAAATTCAATGCTAAAAAAATTTGCAATCACAGAGAATTTTCGTCATATTTTATAATAAAATACATATTAAATCTCGTACATAGTGTTTGATATCGAATTCCTCCGAAACGGCTTCACCCAAACGGTTATTTTGATACTCAACTCAAACGAGTATAAAATAATATTATTATGATAGGCCTGAGTTTTTATATAGATTCCTTGGTGATAAGGGTTAAGGGACCTTTTTCAAAATATGGCACAAAAACTGTTGCCAGGCCAGCTAACTAGATGACCAGTATACTTACCCGATACGTTTTAACCGTTGCATACTTACAATAATATCTATCGCATGCAGAGCTTTTTAACTGCAAAAAATCTTTTAGCAAAAAAAAAACTCAAACTTTTTTATCTATAATTTTGTATTTACTTTTTAAGGTACCCAAAACTCGCTGACTGGTTGAAGCGGTGTTCTGAGTTTGAATTCTACAAGAAAGGGAATGTTCCTGGCTTGGAACAAATGCGTGAATTTGCAAAGGCGAAGTTGGGCTAAATTATCTTATCGACCCACCACAAGATTTTTGCACAAGCACTGTTGAATTGTACTTATAGTTCATTAAGTTTGGAAGACCAGCACTTCTTGCTTCCGTATTGAAATTTATTTTTTATGTTGCTAAATATATTTTTCAATAAACTATAAAATATATGATTGTCATGACAAGACTAACGTTTTATTTTCTATTGATATTGATTAAAATTTGCATGAAAGAAGCATTTAAATGGGAGGCATGTTCCTAATTATGACCAGAGGAGTTATTGGCTATCTCTAGTTGAAACCCAAGCAATTTTTACTGAAGAAAAATAACGGTAAAAAACAATTTAATATTGTAACTGCGTTGTAGTAGATCTAGTTAGTCATCAACGTTAAACTTCACGAAATTTGTGCTTTCACATTTTTTTTTTGATAAGCAATTATTGTTGACAATAGTTGACAGCCGCTACTAGCTAATAAGCCTACACAGTTTGACGCTTTTGTATTTTCCAAAAACTTTTTGTAGTTTTTTTTTTTATGTGCCTAAAGGACAAACCCTGTATGAGTTTGTTTGGAGGTAGTTGCTTGGTTACCAAAATCGTCGGGTCTCGGAACCTGCGTCGCCTTGTGCTTCGTTCGTCTTTTGTTGTGACCTTAAGTGGAGGCCTTCACACTGTACCTCCATAAATTATGCTTAAACACTGCTCTATTTATGATGTATAACTTTGTACTGAATAAGACACATTAAAAAAAAAGACAAATTATATAGGAAATACATTATTTTCTCCACCTCAATCGGGGCCAGAGTTTTGTTCTTTGAATTAATGAATGCATGACATAAAATATACTAATGTATGGTATATTATAATATTTTTTTTAAAACAAGAATATAATATCACTAGATGAAAACCCGGCTCCGCTCGGCCCAAATGTGACTCATGATACACAATGTAGGTAAATATTCTGTAGTCATCGGTTCTATAATATCGGTTCAATTGGCCAATCTCAGGTTTAAAGAAAGAACACATAACAAAGAGTTATAATAATAATAATATGTAATTAAGAAATAAAATTACCGCTGAGCATTGATTGTTATGGTTAGTATTCTTTTTTCTATTCTATGGTTGTTATCGCAATTGGCCAATCTCAGGTTTAAAGAAAGAGCATATGTGTTCTTTCCAATTACAAAGAGTTGATCATAAAAAAGGAGTTTATCATAAAAAAAGTTTCAAAAACAATATTTTCGCGAAACGTCAACGACTGAAGAAAAGTATTAAGTTTTGTTATGATTAACTCAATGTTGCCGGCATTTTCAGGCTACTTAGGCCCATAGATATATACCTTACAGACTACACATATATTTTATAAGTACATTTTGTGTTATTAATATAAACGTTTCGTTTTACACAGTCAAATGAGTCACAGTTCTTTGTGATGGCTACTTCTTTGGCGCGACGTACGCGATGTGTTAATTGGCGAGGCGTATATTATGTAATGGAACGTGAAAAAAGCGAAATAAATATCGCATTCCGAAACGATTCTGGTCCCAACTATCATGCAACTGTCATAATTACACCCTGTCAGCACTGTAATCACTTCAAGGAGGTTGTATGATAATAAACTCCTTGAATCACTTCGAAGCAGAATTATCTGTTACGGAACGCGGCCTTATTAATTACCCAAGATGGCGACTGCGGTTTTTTTGTTTGTCAGTGCCATTAGAATTTAACGAAATTCTCCATAATCAGAATTTTGCGGATATATGTTGTCGACTCGAAATCAATATTTTTTCATGTTTTGTTATTCATATAAGGTTTCGATCGAGTCTACCGTAGCCCTGAACGAAATTATTAATATAGATAATGAAGAAAATATAAAGAAGAACATAACAAAATAATTGTGAATAAAATGTAAAAATACCAACGATGAAGATGCTTGACTGTAAAAAAAACTAGTGTATAACATTTGTAACGAAAAACCTCAAGAAATACGCCGTTGCCAAGCCTACTATGAATGAGCGCTCGCGTGAACGTTATCAGTCTAGAAACAGACACATTGCCATGGCATGGGCTTGAGTAATATCAAGTCCAAACAGTGTTGTGTTGTACTATGAGAGGCGTTATCAATTCGAGTATTTGTACTTACTTAAGATAAAGACATTAGTACATTAAACCTTACATGGTTTTATGTATTTTTATCTTTATGTTAAGTTTTGACTCGAATATGGAAAAACAAAGTATGTAAACTTTGTTTGTCCTTATTCGAGTCAAATTTTGTGCCAATTTACGAATAATTTTAACTGAAAACAAGCAAATTGTTAACATACACATTTTCTGTAATTGTTAACCACACAACTATATAAGTATCATTCCTATAATTTGGCACGAGATAGTAAAATAAAACAACAAACAGATTGAATTATTCAAATGCCACGAGCATTAATAATCTGCTAATAAGCATAACTTGTTATTTGAAACTGGCGCTTCCAGTTGGTCGAGATAGTCAGTCCGATTGCTGATCTCCGATGTAGCAGTTTGATAATCAAAGTATTTTTAAAGTAAAGTGTTTTGTAGATTGCAGGTGAGTGTCAACTTTAATATGCAACTAAAATTTTCGTGTTATAGTAACCAAACATCTCACCGATTTTTATGAAATACCTAGGTTTGAGAATAGTTCAAACTGTTTTATAATAATACACTTAGGTTTCTCCCTCTTAGGACTGTTTTATTAAGGCTGAATAGTGTTTGCCGGCTCAGCAAGTAATTATATATTTATAACTAATATAATATAAGCGGCAGTAGTCTAATGGCGTCGGACTTGCGATCATGTGGTTGCCGGTTCGAATCCCAACCATTGCACTACGTGAACCCACTCGTAACTCAAGCATCTCTCTATAAATGGACAACAGTTAATTTTTTACCTTTTTGAACCGTCAGTAAATTTAAAAATAAAATAGATAATCAAAACACCAGAATATGTTTAAATACTCTGTTTTTGTTGCTACTAGACCATAGTGCACTCTATGGTATCTTTTGGCATGTTATTCTTTTCAGGTATCTTGTTGACTGTGCCATAATCTTACAATATATTGTTTTTTATCTTTTCTTTATAAGGTATCATGGGTTTAAAACTCTACAAGAAAGACACCAGTGCTCCATGCAGAGCCGTCTATATGGTGATAGATTTACTAAAGATACAAGATGTTGAATACGTCACTATGAACTTAAAAGGACGTGATCATTTCACTGACGAATATTTAAAGGTAAGGCTTCGATCAATAATTTGATCGAAGAGGTAAGGTTACAATTAGAAGCACAAACTAAAAAGAGGCGTGTACCCAATACTGCACTAAAATTAACGGTATCGCATTCATTTGTTCTACAACTTTTAACAATTCGTTAGTTTTTTTTTCATACCTAAACGTTAGAGCGTTTTAAATTTGATATTTATGTACCTTCTACTCCTGCGAGGTTGCAGGTGTTTTAAAAATAACCCTTTTTATAAGGTGTCCTATCTTTGAAACCATTTTGTTTTGAATAAATATTATATATTATTGTTTGGTACAAAATTTTCGAAATATTACAGATAATATACAACAATAATGTTTTGATCGATATTTTTGTAAATGAGAAAAAACACCTAGACAATTTTGGTCATTAATAATATAGGCATTACTGTGCCAAGAGCCTCGATCAATACCTAAGCAGGCTCTCGATAGGCACCTGGGTCAAGGGTTTGATTCAAAAAGCGGTACTTCTAGACACGGCGCGTATCGTGAGGAGGTTCCTCTCTCTGGAGCCCTAACCCACCGGCAGCCTGGACCTTGTTCCCGATGCCCGGTTGGGGACTGTTTTGTATATTTTTAAATGCATATTTTTTTCTTTTTAGTGGTATATATTTAAAAATATAATTTATATGTGTATTTTAAAATAAAGGAAATAATAATAGGCATTGCTGTTATTTTTTTTAGATGAATCCTCAACATACTATTCCAACACTTAAGGATGGAGATTTCGTTATTTGGGACAGGTAAAAGAAATTATAGAAATAAGTTTATTGTTTACCAGTTAGATAAGCAACAGTTACTAAAAGTTAACGAACAATTTTACTAAACATAAAACGAGTTTAATTCTAATTTTTATTTTTTCACATTTTGCAAAGACAAATTGAAAAGAAAAATTTGAACCTCCGGCAAGATTTTATTCAGCGACTCCTGGTTCAACGCTACAGACGTCCCTGGTCGAGAGTTTTAAAACGAATTACTAAAAAAAATTCAAGACAATTTTACCAATCATGATTTATAATAGGTAATACCTATATCTAGTCTAATAAAATTGCTTATGTTCTAGCCATGCTATAACAACATACTTGGTGAACCAATACGCAACAGACGACTCTTTGTATCCAAAAGAGCCCAAAAAAAGAGCGATTATAGACCAGAGATTGCATTTCGACAATGCCATACTATTTAATTCTTTACGCGAGACCATGGTAAGTAAGTCAAGATACTTTAATAAAAATATATTTTTGAATATTGGAATAATTCCAGCGTATAAATGTCCCACTGCTGGGCAAAGACCCATATCATGTATCTTCTTTATTTCTCGACTGTCGTTCGCGATTCCTGATTTTTAAAATTGAGCTCACAAACAACTCCTAGTTTTTTTTCTGTAAAAAGATTACTAGCTGTCGTTCGCGATTTCTGATTTTTAAAATTGAGCTCACAAACAACTCCTAGTTTTTTTTCTGTAAAAAGATTACTAGCTATTGTAGCAATTTTAAACAAACGTAATTTTCGTCAATGAATGTCGTGGTGGCTTAGAAGTTAAATGTCCGGATTTTCATGTGCAAGGTTACAGGTTCGAACCCACTACAGGAGAGTACCAATGTGAATTTTTCAAAGTTATATGTATATTCTTAAGTAAAGCTACTAAGACGTCATTGACAATCGGTGAAGGAAAACATCGTGATGAAACCTGGTTTCCAGAAATTGGAATCTGAAATCGCCAACCCGCAGTGAGCCAGCGTGGTGATCAATGTACGTTCCTTCTTTATATGAAAAGAGGCCTGTGCCCAGCAGTAGGACATTTTATAGGCCGGTATTATATTTAATTTTTCCGTTTTACAGAAACAGGTTTCTTGATAATAACTTAATAAAGTTTTTTGTTTGGTCTATCTCAGGTTCCCGTTATATACGATGGTGAAAAAACTTTGAGACCAGAAAACTTGGCTAAAATAAGATCAGGATACGACTTCATAGAAAAGTTTTTTACTGGACCCTGGCTTGCTGGAGATTCTTTAACGCTAGCTGATGTCTGTTGCGTGGCTAACATCAGTTCCTTAAATGAAGTTCTACCTATCAACAAAAATCTGTAAGTTTCTAACCAAATTGTCAATTGTAAATGTCCAGCAGCAGGGGTTTAATAATAATGATAATATTTTTAGTTGTGAGAACATTGTTACAAAAGTTATTACATAATATGTAATATTCACAGACAAGAACTAAAATAGGAAGAAAAGTAATTTATATGTCGTTAAAGTTATTAAACCATCGCAAGTTAAGCTCACAATAATTGTCCAGTCAAAAGTAAAAATTTCGTCGTATTGAGTACCTAATAATGTTTTTAACTCTTCAATTCCCAGTGTCACCTGTAGGTGACAAAACTTTAATAGTGATTTTCTACCACTAGTCAATATTTATTTCCAATTTTGTCATTATTGTAGTAAAGCTACTGATCATCACTTAATTTTTTTTTTATCTGGCAACTCGCATCAACTTTCACTTGTCAACGTCACTTAGTTGTTTCGCGCTTATTTCGAACGAGCTAAATTTCTGTGATTCATTGTGAAAAAAAGTCATATAAGAATGTCCAGACCGTAAGTATTGTATTTTTTCTTTTTACATATTATAAATAAATATGTAATCTTTATTATACATGTATTTATAGACAAAAATAACTAATAGTATTTTTGCTACAACGCCTACAATGTGCGGTGTCACCCATAGGTGACACTGGGCATTATGTTATGTATATTTATACTATTTTTACTAATCTTTGTTGTTTATAGTTAGCCATGTCGCTATGCGGGAATAGTGTTTTAGAAGTTTGTTTTTTTACAGTCTGACATTAGATGACATTGCTGAGGTGTTGCAGAACGGGGAAGAAGACCCAGGTGATATTGTTTTATTCCCTCCTGAAGATGGTGAAGTAACTGATGAAGACAGTGGAGATGAAAACGATGCTAGCATTCTTCATCTACCTAGTCGCATGCTTAGATCGATCTGGAGAAATTCGTGTACAAGACCTGGAAAACGAGGAAGAAGAGGAATGTGGGCCAGCCCCCAAAAAGAGAAAGAAAAAAGAGAATACTGTAAAAAAATGGTATGGTAATGTCACTATGTCATCTTTTACTAAGTAAAAGACGACATAGTGACATTACCATTCTCTTTTTTCTATGACTATGATATGGCTATGCAGCTTGTCAAAATGCATGGCTGATCAAAAGGCAGTCAGAAAATAACTGGACCTATTGTGACTTCGGCGAAATGTTGCCACTACGTATCTGCAGAAATATGGAAAACCACCGACTCGTAATTCTGCTTGTGGCGTCCCCGTGCAATTGAGAGTGCCAAATGAGGTGAGAAGCTCAGGATCTGCGGATGATCACTCAGAAATCGACTGTTCTCAGCGAAGATGCGGGTACTGTCACCAACGTACAAGAAAATTGTGCGCTAAATGCAATATCGGTTTGCATTTGAAATGTTGGTTCATGTTTCACAACAAGCATTAGATTTGATTATCGATAATTGCTCCTTTTTATATTTTTATAAATAATACATATTATACTATTGAATAAATAAAAATCTAACTTTTATTTCTGCCGAAATTATACTTACAAACTCATAAGTCATCTATCGCAATGCCCAGTGTCACCTGTAGGTGACACCCCCCTAAAACGGGAGGGGGGGCAACCTTACTTTTTTTTTCTTTTTTTACCTCTTCTATAAACGACTATTAACTAGGTAATCAAAGTAAAATTTGATAAAATGCATTAGATTGGATATGGGAATTGAAGAGTTAAGTAGTAGATGATTTTACAGTATAATTATTGTTTCAGTCTGTATTTGATTTGTAAGTTATTTCACAGTTTCGGTCTCTACTGAACACCCTGTATGGTGTCTTTCGAGGTTACTAAAGTTTAAATCAAATAAGTTTTAAACTCCTTTCTTCCTTCCAGTCTTTTCCAAGCTAAAGTAAGATTCGGTTTCTAGATTCACAGCCCGGATGTAGCTAAATTAAATGCTGTACTTTACATGCGATCTGCCTACCTGATCGCTACGGTCCATTTTACTGAGTAACACAATATTCCATTGGTTTGCTGGTTGTCGGAATTGTAATTTGATAAACGTATAAACAATGCTATTTTCCAGGTATCCCAAATTAACCACATGGTTTGATCAGTGTTCAAAACAAGAATTCTACATAAAAGCCAACGTACCAGGTCTGCGGTGCTTCCAAGAATTATTGAAAAGTGCTGAACTTGAATGAAAAAAATCGGCTTACTATTAAATAATAAAATATAATTGTTTGAAATAGTAAAAAAAAATGTCTAGAAAATAAATAAACGACTGCCTTTTTTCCTACGAAGAAGAGAAATTGTTGTCAAAATTTCATTTGTAAAGCAATTAACATATTATGCGATGTTTTCCGTTTGTCATATCATGCAATCAGATTTACAATTTCAATGTTTTGTCAAGTTGATATTATTTTACATTGAAAGTTCACCATACCAATTTGAAAACTCAACTGGATTACATTTCTGAAATACTGAGACTATCCCGATAGCTGAGGTTTTGATTCTGACTATGATCATAATTCCTGCTAAGAAATTGAAACAAACCGACTAAAAAACATAAATCTCATTGTACATTTATATTTTAAAGCAACAAGTACGATTCACAATATCGGCGTTCAAAGGATGGCACTACTGACTGAAAAAGTTTTCGAAGAAATTTGCAACCGTAGCATTTTCGCTCATGGAGTAAAAAAGCCAATTTTATCAAGTATGGTCACGTCAAGGGTCCTCGAGAAAAAGAAATATGGATGAATCAATTTAATTTTAGAAGTTAATCAAAGTAACCAATAATAATAATAAAAAAACAAGTTTAAGGTCAAATGAGTCAAATCAACATAACTTGTGCTGTAACATTTGCAAGCAAATATCGCAACTGGTTCTCAGACAATAACGAACGACGCGACGGTTGTGAGTGAGAATTAATTAAGTTTCCTTCAAGCGCTATTCCGTCTTTTAAGAAAAAAGTTTAATCTTAATTAGGGAGATAATTTATCTATCTGCTTTGTACCTACTCTAATTGCAAACTATGCAATTTTATTATTCCAAAGATGTTTATTTTAGTAAGCCACGCCATTCTTATCATATTCTATAACTGACAGATTTCTTAAGCCTATATGTTTTTAATAATGTCTATAGATTAACTAGGAAAATCTTTACATAAGACGCAATACCTATACTTCTAATTTTCTTCGTTCTTCCTTCTTTCCACATTCAATCAATTCTCTCTGGAATGCAGTTCTTCTGGATATCAGGACGGTTACGTATCAAATTACATCCATTCCAATAAACGACGCGGCGAAAGGGACGAACTAGAAATGTTTTACTAATCACCAGCAGCCCTAATTACTGGCAATGTTGCCGGCAAGTTATGACAAGTTACGAGTACGTAGCTCGGGCTAAGTAATTTCAATATTAAACAAATAGCCAAGCAAACACTGGAGAAATTAGCTCAGCCGGAACCGCAGTGAGATTGCACTTGCAACTTAGATAGTTATCTTCCTGGATATTAGGGCAGATCGGTTTCAAAATCAGTATTATTATAAAATTTGTCACCGTAAACAAAATAAAACTTTATCCCATAATAATATACTTAACTGTCGCAAACAAACTTAGAGCAGACCTATTTGTGTAGTGTTAGGACAAAATAATTAAAATTTTGAGTAGTAGGTTTACTTTTTAATAACATTGGTAAACTTCAAGCATTATGTTTGGATAAAAACAAAGTTCGGACGTAATGGTCGAATATTGTCGAATTGGAATAGATTGGTGCGTTACAGAGGATTGTGAAAATAACACTAATACGATTATTGAATGCTAAATTGTTTAACAGAAGGACACGTCTATAACTCTGTGATTATCACGTTTACTAAAACTTTAGCGAATCATGTCATTTGATTTAAACAACTCGATCGTAAATCAACTAGACGAAGGTCATCGACAGCATGACAAGTTTATTCCACCGCTTGGTCTCTCTGGCTTGGCACTGGCAAGTGGCAAATAATGTCAGATATCCTGAACACACACACCACACTTCGTTTAGTTGTTTCTGCTATCAGAAGTGGAATGTGACAACGTCGTCAGTGTTAATCAGGAACTACAGAATTGTTCTCTGAATAGAGAGCTTTGGTTTCCTGTGTGATTCGAAAATCTAGAAATTAATGGTTGCATGGAATCGATTTTGGAAAACAGTTGAATGTCTAGTAGTGTAGTCGTGCACATGAGGAATATTCATTTACAATTTCTATGATGAACGGAAAACCCAAATCATAATGAAGGTGATAGTGTAACTATGCTTGAACTTTATCCATTCTGCTCTCTTGAGCAGACCGGATAAGTCCTGAATGAGACGAATTAATTTTGTTATTTGAAATATTCGTCGAAAGGTTTAGAGGAATTGGTATTGTTTCGCCATTTTTAGGTTTTTGATTCAATGATCGATAAACTACGGTAGGTTTGAATCACAATAACTGCAGCTGCTGTGCTAACAGCTAACAAAATTAAGGAATGTTTTACAAACAACACCGTCTAATTACAAAACGCGAAAAAAATATATCGTTCTGGGTTTTAGCTAGGTATTACGAAACGAGGCTTATCACTTATTCTGTCACTAACTATGATACTAAAGCTAAAACGGCTAGACCCGTAGTTTATCGTCGATATTTTGGGGATATAGAAACTGCAAAAAAAAAAACAATTGTTGCGTGTGCTGTTCTCCATAATTTTGTCATCGACATGAAGGAAGATTTTTTTCCCAGGTGAAAGAGCTAGCACCGAATAATCTCTGACTGATCCCATAGCACAAAAGTTAATATACCCAGTTCTATGAGGGGAATATTAGGAGAAGGAATTTTATATTGTTGCCCACTGATTGTTACTCAAATACATATTCTGAACAGTAATTTTTGAGAAAATGACATGTGTCATCCCGAGAGCTTTCTATTATGCTAATGATTAATTGATTGAAAAAAACGGAAGATAATGTTGATGAGACAAAGAATTAAAGCACGCCCACCACCCCAGACTCATCGCCGAGCTCCGCCTCGCAGCAGCCGGACCAAGTTCCAGCACAGGCACCTGCAGTCACGTCGAGCTCCAGCGACGAGTACTACTCCCCGCCGACGTCGCCAACACCTGTACGTCGGCAGGGGAGACGCCGGCCACCGTGCACCTTGGCGCCCGCGGGCCAACCGGCCTCGAACATCGTGATGTGCGGCGCATGAAATGGACTCAAAAAATTAACGAGAACGTCATGCGCGCATATTACGGGGCTACAGAGGGGGGAACTAACCTCACTGCGTACCGTGCGAGAATGCTGTCTCTGTTTCAGGTTCTTGAACGAGACGTCAACGTATCGGCTCAACGACTGTCGGATCAAGTGCGGGTCATCCAACGCAATCACAGGTTGGACGACGATACACTTGATCGTTTGCGCTCTGAAACGCAGAGTAGCCCTGTTGCCAACCCCCCGCCACCGGTGGTAGTGCCAGTTTATGGTATACCGCCTACTAACCCTGTTGACGGGGTCGCGGATGATAGGGCTATAACTGTAAGTACTCAGTGCAATGAAATTATAAGGAGTACTTTGGAGAATGCGGTTCGGGTGTACCGATTTACACCGCCCGATCTTAAACCTCGATTGCCTCGCTTGCCCATGCACAACCGAAATATGGCCATAAAGGGTGCCCTAGACTCACTGCTTGCTAATTATTTCGAAAGCAGTGAAGACCTCGGTGACACACACTCGATCCTGTACTAATGTTAAAATAAAAAACAGTAACATGGCTACACGACTAAAGCCAGCCGTGCCAGCTTGGCAGTGCAGGATCGAGCGTCGTGTGGCTGAGGCTAGGGCACTCATAGGAAAATTAATTGCCTGCAAAAGAGGTAACCACCGGCCTAGAGTAATACGCTTTGTAAGGCGGATGTTTACTGGAACTAATATTAGCCCTAGTGAATATACCGCCCGCATTACAGAGCGCATTACTTTCTTTAAACAGAAAGTATGTGCATGGGCAAGCCGTATTCGACGTTATAAGTGTCGGGTGGAGCGGTTTAACCAGAATCGCATGTTCCAAAGTGACCAAAGATGTGGGTATACAGGATGTGGGACCGACCTGTTCTAGGTGTGGACGATGGGTGTCGGCCGGATGATGATGCCACGATTTCTTTTGGCGATTTGGCGAAACATTTGGTCGGTGCCTGTCAACCACTCCGAAGGTTTTACTTTAAACTTGATACTCGATCTGATTCTCGATTTGTCTTCGTTTTGGAATAAGCAGTCATTTTGAAACACGTACATCGTATTAAACCTTAGAACTGTTAGTTCAATCCTAGTACCCAGTTTGTTTGGAAAAGTATTTTTATTATACTGCCATGATTATGAAGCATAACTCTCGAATGGACTATTTTTTTAAATTGGTGCCTAGTTAGTTAAATTCTGTTCAAAAATATTTATCAAACGACATATTACTTGTCAGTTATCAGACGATTGTAAGGTGGATGTGTACGGTGTTTTATTTTTAGCAGTGTAAGTATGTATAGTGTATCGTAATTTATGGAACTATTTTGAAAATTTGTTAAAACCTACGAAATGGCGATACATAGCACAAAAGGCGCTTGTTTACACGCGTCAAAATGCCACTCTGTTGACCGAACGAACCAGCATTGTGGTTCATTCAATTAGAAGATGCACTCTCTAATATGATGTCTGATGCAACAAAATTCTACCATGTAATATGCGCACACTTAAAACTATATACAATACTACTTCAAGCTGCTGGATAACTCATAACAATTATTATTATTGTTGTTCCGGGATTTCCAAAGTTGTGATGGAAAATGGGTTGATCAATTTTCAGAAAGAGGTGGTTATCGCACAAACTGCTGGAGTTAGAACCAATTCCGCTCGTAAAGAACAATTACGCGCAACCAACAACACAATTTTGAAAGGAACTTAAATATTGATACTTTTATTGTACAGTATTAAATAATTCTGTTATAGTTATCATGTAAATATCATCGGACCGTGTACCGGCAGGAAAGGAAAATATTTTTAGACATAGCAAAACCATATACACTCGAGCGCAATGAATCCGGGTCACTTAAAGAGTCCTAAAAATCTCGGAAACTAAAAATGCTAGGTTAATGCAATAAATTGTATTTAATAGACAATATAATACTCCTTAAATGAAGGTATTAAAACTTCTTAGTTATTGTAAAGTTATATTATAAAAAAATCAAATTTGAAAAAGGGCCACTTTCGAAGATGGAACTACGAAATTACAGCATTTGGTTTTGCTTTTGTTTGTAATCTGTCATTTATGTGGGTACATAAACCATGTTGATAGTGCTCTATATTCATGATTCAAGCTGAAATTATGTCGCTTACGCCTGAAGAATGCACCAGAATACTTACAATGCTGGAAACCGGCCGGAGTCAGCGCGATACAGCCAGGACTGTCGGTGTGTCGCTGTCAACAGTACAAAGAGTTCTCCGACGTTACGAACTGGTTGTAACCTACGCAGACCAGGAACGGGCAGAACCAGGTGTACCACAGCACGAGAAGACCGATACTTGGTGAACACCATGCTTCGAAATCGCTTTCTCACAGGAACTGAACTCACAAATCAGTTTCGACTCCTCGGAGGAAGTAACCCAAGTGCATGGACAGTAAGACGTCGGCTTGCTGAATCTAACTTAAAACCCCTTAGACCTGCAAACGGCCCTAAACTGGAGCCTGGGCATCGTATTTCAAGACTAAGATATGCCCAGAGCCACGTAAATTGGAGTATTGAAGATTGGTCAAAAGTTATGTTCTCCGACGAATCAAAATTTATGCTCTACAAGCACGATGGAAGACACAGAGTGTATCGAAGACCAGGGGAAAGATTCAAGCAAGCATGCATCGAAGAAAAAGTAGCCTACGGTGGTGGGTCTGTACTTGTGTGGGCCGGAATTTCTTCTGAAAGTCGCACAGAGCTGGTGATCTTTAACTAGCGAAAGATATGTGGAAGAAATCCTCAATGATCACGTTGGTCCATTTATGGTCAATTTAGGTGAGGATGCTATATTTATGCATGACAATGCCCGACCTCATACAGGTAGGATTGTGAATGACTACCTTCAAGAGATGAACATTACTCGTATGGAGTGGCCAGCGCGCAGCCCGGATATCAACCCGATCGAGCATGCTTGGGACGAGCTAGGCAGATGCGTAAAACAACGAAATCCTCCCCCAATCACGCTTCGTGAGCTCAAAATTGCTCTCACAGAGGAATGGGAGAATATTCCCTAAAATCGTATAAGGAACTTGGTGTACAGCATGCCAAACCGCGTAAACGCAGTAATGGAAGCACGAGGAGGCAATACGAAGTATTAAAATTCAAGAAAATCGTAATAAAGTTCATAAATTTCATGTTTCCTATTTTTGTTTAAAGGAGAGATCAGCAGTTTTTTTCTTTATGTAATTTTGTGTTAATAAAATGTATGGTGACTCATATTTTTTTAACTTTCATTTAAGGAGTATTACATTGTCTATTAAATACAATTTATTGCATTAACCTATCATTTTTAGTTTCCGAGATTTTTAACATTCTTTAAGTGACCCGGATTCATTGCTCTCGAGTGTAGTTGGTTACCATGATCAAATACGATGTATTCAAGCTACTTACGCAAATGAATCGAACAAGTCAGTGTAAGCATTTGCTACATAAATTGTGTTCTTAACCGAAACAATAGTAAACATCTTGTAACTAACTCATTAATATTAATTCATTTCGAGCTCATCCCTTATTCATTCAACAGCATCCACTTTATCTTTGAAGGGTTGTTAACCTACTTGTTTTACTTTGAATACACTTTGAACTGGGATCAAGATGTGATAGCTTAGTCAAGGAAAGAAACTTAAAATACGAACAAAATAAAAATTAATTACTGTTCATACGCCTGCTGTAAGTATTTGGAGTAGGTAAAATATTCATATTGAATAGAAACAGCCAATAACGTAAACAATATGGATATAATATGCATCGTGTCTGACACAACTTGTAATTCACATATTAAATAAGTCAAATTTTTGTTTACATTATTGGCAGTATTGTTTATTTTATTAACATCCTCAAGTTCGCAAAATTTTGGAGTTCCAAGTTCCAGCATGTATAAAAAAAAAATTTCAAAGGTAGCTCAACCTTGAATCGCTTTTTATTAAAACAATGTAGGAACATTAATTAAAAAGCTCTTTAATTAAAATAAATTTTAGGTACGAAATGAAAAGCTAACACCTTTTAGGCTTCTTAGACGCTCATTTGAATTTGGTTCCGAGACCAAAAAATATATAAAGGTTTCGTGAAAAGACTCACTTTTTTAACACTAATGGCCTGAAATAAATCATTTCTGATTTCAAAACGGCAGAGAAATTGGTTTTAAAACTTTTGAATTTTAAAACATTCAAAAGTTTTAAAACCAATTTCTCATTAAACACGTTATAAATTTGACTGTGTTTTGCAACACAATAATAAATAATGAGGACCAGGTGCACGACTTGTTTTTAAGCAACTCGAAAAAGTTTGGTCGATTCTACCATCACTAGAGAGCTGTCATTTCTGTGGTTTTTGCGCCATGAATTAGCATTATATTCAACGATCAAACCTACAATTAATAACCTCAAAACTCCTATTATTAAAAAGACAAATGTTACATAATCTGTTAACTAAAAATATTATTTTCTGATTGCCAGAAAAATACATACTCAGTACAAAAATTTGGTACTAATTGAACCCTCAACACATGAGTTGAACTCAAACCTGGCTTTCATTTATCGTGCAGTATAGGCGGCCTAAATGCGACGAAATTTTTTCAGTCTAAAGCTTAACTTGAATAAGAGTGAATGTAAGACTCGTTAGCGGTGGCCACAAGTACGCCAACGTCCTTCCCCGTACCACAAGCAAGCGACATAAAATCAACTAAAATGCAAACTTTGATTAACAAGAATTATCATAATATATTAAAATTTGTTCGTAAAAAAATATTGCAATATAAACTTTAATGGTTAATAATACCGGACTATAAATATCTTTCTGCTGGCTACAGGTCTCTTACCTTAAAAATAATGATCACCATGCTTGCTCCTTGCGGGTTGATGATAGATTCTAATTTTTGGAACCCAGGTTTTTTTTAACGATGTTTTCTGTTTCCATAGTTAAAGTTAACCTTTGTTAACGATTTTCAACGTCACAACGTCCTGCAATGCTTAAAATTTAATTACGTTCTTATACATAAGACCGTTCTCATTCATGCTGATGCTAGTTCGTATTTCCTTAATGAAATCAAGGAAATTAAATGTCTGTGCAGGCTGCAAAGTTCATTAAACTAAGCAGAATCTGCATCACTACCTACGATTGCTGGCGATGACAAAGTTGTTAAGATATCGCTGACTACAGGACTTTGGTTGACTTGCAAACCATACATTAAGTTCTTCAATTTGGACGTTAATTAAATCTGATATACCTAGTAATGAGTATAGAACCTTTTAGTATTTAAGTTTCGATTTTCGGTTCTAAATCAATAAATAAAACTGGTTGACTCATTTGAGAGCGATCAGTGGTCACTGGAACCTAGCGAAAAAAGAAATCTATATACTTATAATAAATCTGTAGAAGTGAAAATTCTGTACATTGAAAATATCAAAAAAATTAATGGCGGGGTGTGTTACTAGACCGACACCAAACCCAAAAATGTGATTAAAAAAATTTTTGTCTGTCTGTTTGTTCAGGCATCACGCAAAAACTACCGGTTCGATTTCGATGAAACTTGGTATAATTGTTCTTTAATATCCTGGGCACCACACTGGGTAGTTTTTATCTCGGAAAAGTATATACAAAAAAAAACAAACTTAATTTTGCGGTTCGATCCCTAGACCCGAATACTGTACCAACCGCAAATAATAAGTTTGTCGTAGGTTACGTCACCCGCAGTGGAGTTCAATAAGGGGCGCTGCACACGGCCAAGTAACTATAATTATTTATCAATACTTTATATATATTATAATTATAAATATAATATATTATAAAGCTAAAGAGTTTGTTTGTTTGAACGCGCTAAACTCAGGAAGTACGGGTCCGATTTGAAAAATTCTTTCACTGTTAGATAGTCCACTTATTGAGGAAGGCTATAGGCTACTTTTCTTTTGGAAATCTATCCCCTAAGGGGGTGAAATAGGGGTTGAAAGTTTGTATGGGAAGTTCAGTATTTTCAATGATAGACACATGAAATATCGTATACGGGTTTCTGAATAGAAATAAATAAAGATGTATTTCAGCGATTTTAAAAATCATCCCCCTAAGAGGGTGAAAAAGGGGTTGGAAGTTTGTAGGCATATGAATTGTGTCGTTTTCAAAGATAGACACATTCAATTTCATACAAGGGTTATTAGTTAGAAATAAATAAGATGTATTTCCGAGATTTTAGAAATCTACCCTCTAAGGGGGTGAAATAAGGGCTGAAATAGTTGGTATGTGAAGTTCAGTATTCTCAAAGATAGAACATATGAAAAGATAAATAGATAAGATAATGACCATCTAAGACATATCTACAATGACGACTCCCGTGGTCGAGTGGCGTTCACTCCGGTTTTTAAGGTGTCGCCAGCTCTAAGGTTCCAGGTTCGATCCCCGGACGGGTCCATGTAGAAAATCACGTTTATACATAGTCTGGAGCCTGGGTGTTTATGGTACCTTTTTTGTCTCCGATTCCATAACACAAATGCTTTTGCTACTTACTTTACTTTATTATTATTTTAACGCCATAATATTAGATGAAAAATTTTATACATTCTCCTTACTTTGAAAATCACAGAATACATCTACCTTTAATACTACTCTTTACTTTACGCGCGAGCGAAGCCGCGGGCAACAGCTAGTTTTAAATAAAAAATATCATTATGATTAATTGATTGCACCTATATTTTATTGGAGAAGCCTAATTTATTCTGTTTCGAGTATTTGCGACATTAATTGTGAATACCAAATCGTTAAACTCGCAAACAGCTTAACAGCTTGATTTCGTGCTTCGTATAGGTGATGATCGGTTTAAGATAAAGGAAAGTAGTGTCTAGTACGGTAGATAAATAATAAGAAATAATAATTCCAGGGTTTCTTTAGAGCACACAGAATGAGTTGGAAGAAACCCGTGTAAATAATTGTTTCGAGATTTGGCACGTTTCTACCCCTCACATTGTCTAACTTACAAAACAATAGACCTAACAACTAATCATACTTTAAACGTTCGTTATAATTTACAAATCTTGTTGCTAGTCAAATAATATAACTATGTCAATGAATGAGAAAGTTTGTGAGTGTGTTTGTAACCTTTACAATTTTCATAAAATCCGGAAAAATAAGATATTCGATAAAACGCGGGTAGGTATTAAAATATAAGAGTTATTTTAATTAGCACTTTTTCTGTTCGCTAAGTCTCATTTAAATGAGTCGTGACTCTAGAGTAGATGATTTTTAGTTAATAATTAATAGGTATTAATATTTTATACAAAATATTGTGGCTCTATTATTGTAACTGTGTATTGTATATTGTGTACTGTATATTGTTAAAAGACCTGTTGGTATTTTATAATTTATCGGTATTTCTGCGATAGGTTATATAATAAACTGATTTATTTTTTCAAAATTGAAAAACATTTACAACGTTGCAGCTCTACACTTGGACTAGCTAACTTGGAATTCCATCTAAACTAAAATAATGAACCTGATTGCAGCAAGTAGCGTTGATTAAAGGCAGGATTACCAGCACCTGACTTGGCGTGTTTGTTGAATCGTCTTGCTTTGGCTCCAGTTTGTTACTCATAAGGTGACGTCATTAGTAGTTTAACACATAATTAAGTTCATCAGAACCCTCACACTTCCTGTAAATTCTCTCGCTGTTACAGATTTTATCAATTTTAAATAAAGGTACAGGCTAAATTTGCGGAATGAAAGAAAAAGGCCAAGAGAGAGAAATAAAGAAAATAATAATCAGACGTGTAAACTACATTTTTATCATCGACTTGTCACAATCTTAATACCTTAAAGTGTTTTTTTCCCTCACTTTTTGAACAAAAACACGAGGGATAGATCAATATTTTTTTTTAAGATGAGCGTTGTTCAAAAGTTCCGTTGATTATTATTGAAAAGTAAGTCTTTGTTAAGTCCATGTTAAAATGTATATTAGTTTGTTACTACGTGAGAACAAGGAAAGCAGAATTCAATTTTATTTAATATTTTCAGATGCCATAAGAAAGTACACAGAGTCCGGCAAAATCACATTTACGACTTACAAACACTCCTGCAAATTTCAAAAATGATCAATAAAGAAGTGAAAAGTAACTAGAGAAGAAAAAAATAAAGTTGAGTTTTTAAAATAATTGCTACAAATATTACCTATAAAAAAATAACAGAATATCACTTGAGGCTGCTCCAAAAACCACGTTTCCCTTGACGTAACCAAACTGTCACAACGAATCTCAATTTCCATTGTATCAGAATTATGTAATTTCGTCAAAAGAAACAGAACAGTGGTGGAAGAGAACTCAATTAAAATTGCGCATACAAATAGACAAATTATTTTGACACGCAAATACTGGATTACAATGTTATTTTGTTCGTTATGATGATAAACCTGCTTTTGCGGTAGGCCAACAAACCCCGATATTTTGGGTTCCGGCTTACCGTTTACCTTATTTAAATGACGCACTGTGTATGGTCCGAATCGTGCGGTTTCGTTTTTTTTTTGCTTTATTCGAATAACTTGGCTTTGAAAAAACTCTCATCACAAATGCAATAAAAGTAGTAAAACTTAGGTTTGACTTTGTTTTGTGCTGTAAAATTTCTTTTTGGTATATTTATCGTAATTCGTCAGATAATATAATATATAACAAAATAATAATGCTTTATCTAGGGAAAGCGCTCATAAACAGCCATGACAGAGCCTGTGTACTATGGCAAACATACAACTGAGAAACATACTTACATATTTCTAAATACATACGTAATCCTACTAATATTATAAATTTAATGTGAAAGTGTGGATGTTTGGATGTTTAGATGTTTGTTACTCAATCACGCTAAAACGGCTGAACGGATTTGGATGCAATTTGGCATGCATGTAGCCTTTGACATGGAAAATGGCCTAAGTAGTTCCCGAGGGAAAACTGAAAAATTGTTACAAAAGCTAAGCCGTGGGCAGACAGCTTTTAAATTTGGTATTTTTCTCTATTAGGTACAGCGCAAACTATAACACGTGTGAAAATTTTATTCAATGTTTCATTACTTTCACATTTTTCATTTCTTTTTGGACCCAATTCTGAAGTCCACGCAGACGAAGTCGCGGGCAGCAGCTAGTTATAAATAAATTTCACCTAGGCACAGAATAAATGATCGTGTGTTATCACACAAAGATTTGGCCTGTCTAGTTAGTCAGTCAGTCAGGGCCAGTAACCACTACACTAACAGGCCAGTCAATGACAAAAAAGAAAATTACAATGAATAAGAGTCAAAAACAACTTCGAGAGGAAAACAGTGATAAGTTCATTTCAACTGTGTAAGTCATGAGTAAAATTACATGAAAACTTGAGCAAAAATACTGAATTACGAACCGGCAACAGCAGACAAATTGTTCTACTCACTTCCTTAACACTTCGCAGTAATTCTCTGGTGAGAAACTACGTCATTATCGTTTTTACGGAACCGATACTTGAGAAAGAATGCGTAATGACTCAAGATAAAACCATGATAGTGTTCAATGTAAGGAGAGAAAGTACATTTATTATATATTAAATTTATTTTATATATACATATAAATTTATTATTTTTTATTAAAACGCATTTATCTGAGGAAACTGTTTTGAATTATGTTATTTCTGTATTTTGTACCAATAAAATACATATATAGTATCTGTTTATTTCTCGAATAAAAAAATGTTTACACCCAGTGACATTTTTTTCATGTTTATAGTGTTAATGCGCCCTAATAGGTGTGGAAATCAAGGTTTTTGTTTTCTTTCTTTCAGTAAGTTAAAAGCGACATCTCTTTGTTACACGTTGAACTAATTTTAACGGCTCATTCATACTAATACACTTAACTAGAACAACCAAGATTCCTGATATTTAGTGTGGGGGACATTAGCCGAGTTGGAAACAGCGTGAAGGCCTTTCACGTGCCTGGATGTTTTTTCGAGATTACGGTTCCTTATTGCCAAATTACGAGTAAGTAACAGGGATAAGACAGATACTAATATTACTCGTATCATTAATCATGATGACTATATCAAACAATAGGTAAATAGTTTTTAACTGCTGGGGTACGAATGGAGACAACCTTGACGATTGTCACTTAAAACATATTGACTTTTAGTTTTGGCCTTAAAAGGTTTGATGTAAATACCAATCATAATTTTCAAAATAAAAAATTAAATATTGTTGAGATTAATTAGTAACCTGATGTTTTGTTGGGAGGAGAGTTCTACACTAGTCCTTCACAAATAACTAGCTATCTCTTCAAAACAACTATACAACTACTCCATACACAACGATAACAAAGGCAAAACATGACACTATCATATTTGCACGGCCGTATACAAAGCGTTGTTAGAACTAAAGTTACAAAGGAAAGTTATCTTAGTTGACTTAGAGAACACGATACAAGCATAAAATAACAGATTTTTGAAGAAAATGTACGGTAAAAATATTCAAAAGCACTATATTTATAATGAATACAGAGCGAGAGACTTTTCAAATAAATAAATGCCGTTTTCCAATTATTGAGAAATTTAATTGGGGATATTATTACATGCGTATAAACATGACTGTCTCTTTTGACTTCGTCAACAAACGTCAAAATACGTTCAACACTGTCGTCATGACACCCACAAAGCAACATGTATTTGTTAAAAGAATTGTAGATAACCTGGCAAGGAAGTTACTAGTCAGAATGTTTTATTCTTATGTGAAATTCGAACAAATGACTTTATCTGGCAATTAGTTTACTCGAAACTTTACTTGAAGGTGGTGAAAGCTAATAATAAGCCCTAAGTCAAATACAAAACAACAGACATCTTAACACAACTCTTGAGAATATTACCCAAATTCACGACGATAAACAAAAGCAGAAAACGACATGAGTAAATCTTGCCCAATTTCCTTGCAGATATTAAGAACATCATGTACGCATTCCGACAAAGAAACATGTGGTCTTTATTAACCAAGTTCCGTAAGATGGCACGCAAAGTCATTAAACCCTTACGAAAACAAGTTTATACATTGAAGGCACTCGTCTCGCTGTACAATTTGCAAACAAGCCATGCAGTGAGAACTAAAATTTAATTTCACTTAAGACCCGTACTATTGAAATACAAGCTTAATAAAAATGAGTTTTTGAACTCGATTATAACAGTTACCAACATAATTATGGATAACTTAATAAATAATAATCTAAGATAAAATGTTATTAATAATAATCATAAAAATCCTTTTTATCATGAGGAAGACATATATTGAAATAACAGTTTACATATTTTGCTGCATTCGCTAACCGACTGCGTCAAAAAGATTGTTAGGTAATTATGTTTTTCAAATGAATATAATTATGTATGTATATTTCTTAGGCACATCATAAAGCCTAAACTACTAGATAAGTAATAATTCATCTTCAGAGGTGTTAGATTAGTCATCACACTGGGTATTTAAAAAAACTTGATTGAAAAACGCATTTTTTTTTGTTTTTAGCAGTCGGGTTCCCAATTTATAACATTAACAAGTATTTTAGTAGTTAAAACAACTATAAATATTTAAACAAGTGGTAGTGGTATGAAGAAGAGAGGATAACCTCTTACTTAAGACGGAAGCATCCAACCCAAACTCAGTTCAGTTCTTTGTCAGTACAGGCTGCCACATGATTAATGTTTCTATAATTTCAAACAATATTAACGTTAATTACTTCAGATATTATCACTATATTATTGTAAAGTTATAATTTATTACAATTTGGGAAAACTAATTCACCTTACATTTTAGATGATTATTATAAAGGATTAATTTCAAAGGAGTGCGTATTTTCAACGAGGTAGTCAGGTGCATTATATTGAACAACTTTTTTTAAGGAACATAGGTCGTAATCTTAAAATAGAAAATCATCTTTTCATACAACTACTTTTGTCCGCGCAACTTTTTTTTTCGTAAACACATTTTCCGGAAAATAACAAACACGAAAAAAATACTACCGAAATTGGTCCAGCCGTTCACGCCGTAACCAAGTGAAATGGGGATTCTTTTATACATAAATAATAAAGAAATTTGAAAAATTCTACTGTATTACTGGCTCTGGTGACTCATTTTCCTAGGGGTGCCAGATGAAAACCAGCGTCAAACACGGGTATTAATTTATCTATATTTGACACTACGCTGATCTGGAAACCCATTTGGGTCAGTCGTGAGACACATTATATAAAGTTGTTGTTTTATTATTTTGTTGTTTATATTGTTTATTGTAATTGTGTCTCTGTGCTGTATCCAAATTAAATGTTCTTTCTTTCTTTCTTTTACAGGTACAAAACCTTAAAATGTGAGCTGAATAGTCAATCAACACAAACTATATAAATGTAAACATGCTAACCTGATATATAAAGCCTGATAATGATATTTTTGGTAAAACCCGTCAAATTGACAGCCGCACTGATTTTGTTATTTATCTGGACTACATTAATTTGGACATCAACGAGACTCGTAATTGTCTGCGTTGTTCATTAACTCGCAACCAGTTTATTTTAGTTTTGATACGTGGTTGAAATTGTATGTAAATTAAATACAAATAGAAAGGTACTTTTTTAAAATTGGTTTGTTCACTTGATGCAATTAAATATTAAGTGACGTAATGAATTAGTAGCAAGTAAAGGTAAAGTCTTTTTGAGGTTTCGGTCCCAAAGGGTAAAACGGGACCCTATTACAAATACTCAGCTGTCCGTCCGTCCGTCTCCAGGCTGTATCTCGTGAACAGATATAGTATAAATTTAAATGAATAAATTTTCACAGGTGTATTTCTGAAGCCGCTGTAACAAAAAAGAGAAACTAATAAATATTTAAGGGAGCTTCCATACAACATCGTGCTTTTTTGCCATTTTTTATAATTAATGGTACGCAAACTTCGTGCGCGGGCCCGACTCGCACTGTTTGAAAAGAAATGTCTTTCAAATAGCCAATCAAATCAAGATTGAAGACTTTTCATATAAAACCAACATAAAATGTATCATACTCAATTACCCATCGTATTTACACGGCGCTAAGCTTTGTGGAGCTGATAGGTCGCAATCCATTTCTGATTACAGTGCGGATTCAATTGGCGTGTTCCAACAATGTATTGTGTCAACACTGTGTGTAGTTTCTATAGATCGGATATAGGATTTATTGCGACACTGTGCTGGTTAAAGCTAGATTACAATTAATACTTCAGTGATACAATGGAATGTCACGATTATGGCAAAGCAATTGGAAAGATGAAATAGTGGGAAAACCCAGGTCGTGATCTAGAATAAGGTTTAATCTTACAAAAATGTAGGAAGTTTGAATTTTTAAGTCATACATTGAAATGCAGAAAACAACCAATATTTTATTCCGAAATAAATACATCTATGACCCCATTTTTAGGCTAAGCGACGATTTTATAATGTTTTTCTTTCGAACTCTCGTAAGAATCAGTTATATAACCGTTTATTATTTATATCTGGTAAGTACTTACATTTAAATAATATAACTTATATTTTAATACAGTTAAAATTGTGACTTTTAATAAATACTAGACTTTGTCACTGTGTTTTTGGTAGTATGAGTTTACTATTATTGACTAATATGTAATTAAATAATATTAAAACTCGTTTTAAATGCAGGCGTCCTTTCTTGTTGGATTAATTGTCAACTTAAGTTACTTTTGTTTGCCATAAAAAAAGTGTAAGATTGAATAGACAGTTTTTGTTACGGATTTTGGTAATGTTTTATTGTGTAACTAGCTTTACCTCGCGACTTCGTCCGCGTGGAATCCATTGAGAAATAAACATTTTCAATTTACCACCCTTTTCTCCCCTTTGGGGGGGAATTTCCAAAACAAAAAATCCTCGTTTAGTGGTAGCCTACTCCTCCCAACAAACACACATGCCAAATTTCAGCTCTTTACGATCAGTAGTTTCTGCTGTGCGTTGTCTGTCAGTCAGTCAGTCAGTATCGGAAGAGTTTTATATATATAGATAATACATTCTAAAATTTCAGTTAATTCCGAACAAACTGTAAAAACTGCCTATTATTACCGAATGACAAGAAACACTCAATGAAAAGAACCAGACTGAAAAAAAAGACACAGACTGACATACAACTACAAGCAGATCTAAGAACAAAAATAATCTTTCTTCAACGAAACATTTCAAATTAAAACAATCACGAAAACGAACTCAAACTGCAAGTACACATACCTACTATATTCAATGTTAAGACACCCTTACATCTCATCCCATGCTGTTTCCTCCACTTTAAGATGTAATTTAGCAACAGGCTCCGCTTAAGTTTTGACAACATTTTTCACAAACACGGTGATACATTTGAAAATATGGGACAAAAATTACTACTATTAATCACTACATAGTCATATAGTATAAAAAAGTCGACTCCCGCTGGCTATCTGGCCAAAAGTATGCTTAGATGTTTAAAACTACGCCACGGAAAGATTCAAGAGGAAAGTTTCTACGTATAAAACACGTGCGAAGCCATGACCTCCGATAGTAAAACATATTTTCAAGCAATCAACAAACGACTCAATAACTCCACTCATTACCTTAATCTAAACCAATACTTAATGTAAAACAACCCTATCACCATTTTTAACTTATAAAACGAATAATTCTTAATTATTTTACATTTTCACAAACATCTGCAATAATTTAAAGCAAATGTCCATTTTGCTTGACAGAAGTTTTCAAATAAAGAATGTCATTATTTTTTTCCTCTATTCCCTGTTTATTTTATAACAGTAATTACAAATTTTATTCGATTGAATTTTAAAAACAAATGTTTTTTTAGGGAGAATGGAACTTTTGTAGGAAGTTGTATGATTTTAAACGAAAGAAAGTTACTACTGTAAATTCGATTGTAAAAATTGTAGTGCATTTTTTTTAATTAAATTAAATATAAATTGATAAGATTTTATAATTTTTATTTTATTGGTTTATTTTATTGGTTTCTTATCGATCAAATTCGACTTAATAATAAGTTATATCGTTGTTATTCTTAGAATTACAATTACAAGTGGTGTTTATGAATACTAATACTATATTTTTATAGGTTAATTACAATGACTTCTTCAGGCAAGCTTATTATAACAATGGTAAAAAATCATGATATGACTTTCCCTAAACACATTTTGAATAAAGGCTTGATTATTTTTTGTCTGTAATATTATTATTCTAACAGAAAAAAATGCTTTTTAAAAACTACACTTTTATCCTCGGTCAGTTAAAGGCCATTTTCCCCAACAACACGTGCTTAAAATTATTCTTTTTAAATAGTTGTTTTTTTTTTATAATAGCCATATAATATTATTTAAGCAAACAGTTTTTAATAGTCACTTGAATGTTGATGAGTTTGTATTTCATCTAATAAAATAATTTAATTACAATCAAATAAAATTAATTTGAATACATTTGGTTTGAAATTATTGATTAAACATAGGTCATGTAATTTATAATGAAGTCATTAATAAATTTCAACTTGGTCTCAATAAAAATAATGGAATTTTATTTTTTTTGTGGCTCCTTTTTTATTCCGACGCCGAATAAGTGAACTCACAACCTTTGTGTAGAAATTACATTTTTTTGTCCTTTCAGTTTGATTTCAACTCCCCGTAAACTAATTTCTAACTTTTTTTAATAATTAATTTAGTTAGAACAAATTATAAATACAATAAGTTTTCATTTTCCGATACCAACCATTGCAGTTATCGTAAGCCGACGACTACCGTGCGTAAAACTTAATTTTCTTCCCTAACATTATGTGGATTTCGAATTGTTTACTAATAGGGCTGTCACTATTCTTATTCTTTTTTAGTATATGATGTATATGGTGTAGGTACATGGTGTACTATTGTTTTACTATTATGAGTGTACTTAAATTAATAAATAAGTTTAGCCAGCTTATTGGCTATCTTGGTTGATAACGATGCGATGGTGGTTTGTCAACCGAAATTACCATCAGGGGCATCAGGTCATACAAAGAACACGTACTTAAACCGAACTAAGGATATAATTATAATTATTTCAGCTACAATTTCACACTCCCAACGTATTGTAACTAATATGGGCCTAATCTTTAATGTTTTTAATGAAAATGTCTGTAAATAATTCCTTTTCAATACCTACAAATTATTAAAAGTAAAATTCAATCTTTCTTTTATGTAACTTTTTTATAGAACAGCCAATATTTTTTGATCTAGTACCTACCATGGCATTTTGTGATCGGAAAGTCATTATACTTTCTACAGGAATAATTACCAGGTTTTGAGGTGGAAGGTCACACATCCCTTAGAGATTAGTCTACTGTAGCTTATTGTTAATATGTATTTGAATGCAGATAAATAATAAATGTTTGTTTTTGTTGCTATTGGATTATATTGCAATATAAAAGCTGAAAAGTCTCTTTATGATTGTCCCTCGCCATTATTTGTTGATATTTTTCATTATAGTTGGCCTCTATGACTGTATTTGAATGAATTCGAAGTAACTGTACCGAAAAAAACATTCTGGAATCCGTCCCTTCACAACCGGGCCGGCACTGCATTGGAGTACCCAGGTTTTTAAGTATTTTAAAGTACGTAGTAGTATTTAAAGAAATATTCTAATTGATTTGTTTGTATGTTGAAAACCCTGTCCACGCCTCGATTGGTTCAATTTACTTTGGGTATATTGGGCAGTCAAATAAATGAGAATTACGAATAGGAGTATTTATGTAAAACAGGGCACCTTTTGCCCCATAACCTTAACCTTTATGCGTCGTAAATTTAAAACTACTGGCGTCTGTGATTTACTTTTATCGTACATACCTCGCCGTATTAGTTATATTGATTTAACTATCTTGTTGCAATATGTTGATTGTTGATCATAATTGCATTTGTTTGACCTATGATGCAATGATGGGTTTTTAAAGGTATAGCGTGTACCTCCGAAACTAAAATAATACATATAGATTATATTAAGCAGGTATCTATGCGGTATCGATGGATCCTGCTTTGGTTGGGAAATATGATTATTGATTTTATATGTATAAAATTAATAATAATATTATAGGTATTTCCTATGTTTTATTTGATATAATTATGAAACAAATACATTGTGTTAATGGAATTGAGAAAATTTGGAGGAGGGGCTCGTGGCTTAGTGTAAGCCCAGCATGTAATTGGGGTCGGCCAATCTCTGAATTTAGCTGATTACCGTGTTTTACATGGAGTGACTGCCTATCTGACTTCCACACGCCTTTTTATCGGTTAATACTGGTAATCGGAATCATTATTTCTTAACGACTGCCAAAGATCGGTTTGTCAGTTGAGACCAACGGCTTAATGTGCTTTTATAGGCACAGAGGGGTCTTGGTATGGTTAAACATTTTCACCCATTCACTGACCAACCGCGGCGAGCGCTGCTTAACCTTAATTATCGATCAAATCTTTTTCACGAACCCTTTAGTTCTTCAACTATCTTAATTAGTTTGTATAATTGTATATCCTATGTTTATTCCATCCTATTCCCAATATAATTTACACCGAATAACACATACTTATTCCTATCTGATAAAAATAAGGAAAAGTAAAGCGAAAATAGCTTTCTTCCTATAGATGTATCGCTCCTATAAATTGCTTATAGGGTGAATAAACCAGCCGTAACTAATACACCTGTCTGACAAGGAAACCAGGTCTTTATTTATTTTGAATGTATGTATGTAGCTCCTCAGAAGCTACTCACACACGTAGTGTACAGTCAGCAGAAAAAGTCGATGATCACTACAAAACTAAAAATATTGTTATAATTAAAGCGGTGGTAGCCTAGTGGCTAGGGCGTATGACTTGCGATCATGTGGTTGCGGGCTCGGATCCCACCCATTACATAGTAAAATGCGAACTACATTCCTAGTAAGCTTTAAAAAAATCCATAAATTAAATATAAATAATACAGGGTATCATAGTGTTTTGCCTTCGTGATTTAGGCTATGATGATTCCTATTAGGAGCTCAATGTATGTATTTTAAATAGGGGGGTACGGGTTTTTTTGTTTCCAATGTCCGTTTCTTAGGTAATTAAGAAAATATAAGAAACGACACGAAAAAAAATACGTGTCTAATATTTTTTTATTATCTATCTTACGGACACAATAGATTCGTTATTCATATCTAGTCCGCATCCTTATTGTGATTCAGGTGTTTTGTAAAACTGATATTGCTCATCGATTTTTGATGCTGACTGTACCAATAGGTAGCTTTTATGAATACAATTCTAGTTTATGTCAATAAAATTGAAAAACACGTTGAAATATTGACTTCGTAATAGTCATGGCTTAATATGCTTTTAAGCAATTAGTTTCAAAGATAAGCTAATTTAATGCAAAGTAACCCCGAATTTAATAGAAGCTCGTTATTTTGAATATAGACATTAAAATTGTATGATTCACCTAAAATAAATCAAAATACATTGACGTTTATAACCGCTAAGGGTTTTATTTTATCTCTAGAGAGCCTTCAATGTAAATGGCACTAGACGAAAATGTGTTAGTATCGCAACGATTTTCCTCCAAGAGGTGTTGTGTCTTCAGTACGGCCTCAGCTCTCGAGCTGAGCAGATGTGTGCGGGAACGAGGCGATTTTGTCCTTTAAACTTCTGAATGTAACACACGCGACGGTATTTAATTAAAAAATAAAGGTTTTTAGTGATTTTTGTTCGTGAATGGATTCGTAAATATTTGTGGTTGGTGTTTGAGTTGTGTTTTGTTTAATTATATGAAAGAGTGATGAAAGAAAAATGCTTGTTTTATAATGAGTCCCGGAACAGCGTTTCGGGGTATCCTGGTTTAGGTAAATACTCTTTATATTTTTCTTAAGTTACTTAGCTACTTTAATTTTAATTAATGTTTATTGAATGAAACCGAAATTATTCTGACTTACTTAGTAACAACTTAAAATTAAAAATAAAATTTCAGGATCAAAGTTGTTTAAAAAAAAAAATTACGCCATAAATGGTCACGTTCGCGCGTTCTAGAAAAGAAGTTAGAAAATACTTACCGATACGAAATACAGTGACTGCATTAAATAATGCCTTAAAAAAACTGAATTTGATAACTGATTATCAAATCTTCTTTTTTTTTTGTATTTACTGCATCAATTAATGCAATATAAATAATATAAAATATATATATATATAATTATATATTATTAGGTCTTAGTAAAGCTTTTGATAGGTACCTACTATATTAACTATACTATAAAATTTTATCATTATCAATAAATTACCTACTTACACACAGTCATTTAAATCAATAAAACATCATTCATAGGCAACACAATGAAGTAGGTTTTTTTATTATTCCGTTTATCGTACCTCTCATTATCTGCGCTATAGCAATCAAGTGATCTCCTATATTTAAATCATAGATGAAAACTTATTTCGTTTAAAATTTATGTTTTTTGTTAATATCAATAGATAAAAAAGAATTTTACTAGGTAAATGATAATTGGTTTTGATAAATTAAACCCTTTCAAAATGTTGTTTCAAATAACATCCCTCAAGTATGAAAAACATCGTTTAGAAACACAATGTTAAAACAATAATTTTGGTTTCAATCATTTATTTTTAACGAAAACGTGTTGATATAAGAACAGGAACAGTTTTTATAGAAATTTATTATAATTTAAATATATTTATTTGGTCAAGTTGCCATATATTTTGACACAACATATTAATGACTGATTAAAATCATTCAGGTCTTAAATCTATCAATATAAATAAATATGATTCGCCAAAACATATGTGCGCGTTACGCGCATAACTTCCTAATTTTAATTCCTTTGGATAATTGTTTTTTTGTGGTCGTTACTGTCAAGATAAGGTTTGTTATAAACACTAAAATTCAATCTTTTATCCAAATATAGGTGACTTTATTGAAAAATATATACAATTACTACTAAAATAAACACTTTACAGAAATTATATTACGAAATAAAAAAATATTATAATATACACACCTAATACTAAACTACACACATCAAAAGTGTCTAGGGATCAAGCATTTTTATGCGGATTTCTTGAGATTGAGATGTGGCTTTGTAATAAATTTATGATTTTATAAATTTATATGGATCCTTTTTGGTGCATTTCATAATTCGAATCAGGAACTGTGAATCAAATTCGAGTAAAAGATGAAAATCAGCTGTCAATATTTTCCCTATAAAAACATACAACGCATTGAAGACATTATTAGTGCTACTGTTTCCCTACTACTGATTAAAACCAACGTTATTATGGAGCGGCGACGTCATTTAAGCAGGGAAGAAATGCTCAGAGCCGTGGGAATGATAGAAGCTGGTTCCCGGCAACGTACTGTGGCTTTAGCTCTGAATACAAGTCAGAGTGTTATCAGTCGACTTTGGACACGTTACCGAAGCACTGGTACCGTGGCTGAGCGCCATGGAGGACGGTATCGCTGCACCACACGGAGACAAGACCGATACATTCAAATCTTAACTCGAAGAGCTCCAACAATAACCGCCATGATGTTAGCCGTGAGGCTTCATCACTCTTCAGGGAACTTAATTAGCGACCAAACAGTCAGAAACCGCTTGCATGAAGTGAACCTTCATTCCCGAAGACCGCTACGGGTACCACCTATAGCAATGCACAATCGTAGGATTCGATATCAATGGGCTCTTGAACACAGAAATTGGGCAGAAGAACAATGGCGTTTCGTGTGCTTTTCTGATGAGTCTCGTTTTGGTATGAGACCGGATACAAGACGTATACGACACTGGAGAACCCCTGGACGCCAACAGCGATTAAAATCCTGCCAGGAAGTCCATCCTTATAGTGGTGGAACCATCATGGTATGGGCGGGTATTTGGATCGGCGGAAGAACTGAGTTGATTTGGATCAGAAGCAACCTCAACGCTCAAATTTATGCTGAGCGATTGTATCAGACGTCATCGTTCCTCTACAAGTGCAAATCGGTCCCTTATTTCAGTTAATGCATGATAATGCACGACCGCACACCGCAAGAGTTGTAAGACAGACTCTCGCCGCAGCTAACATCAATGTCCTGCCCTGGCCTGCTCAGTCGCCAGACTTGAACCCGATTGAGCATGCATGGGATATGCTACAGAGAAGAGCTCTGCCGAATATGGAGGGTATCCAGTCGCAAGAAGACCTTTTTTTGTTGTTGCAACGAACATGGGCGGCCATTCCACAGCGTGATTTGGATGAACTCATTTTGAGTATGCCAAACCGATGTTCTTGTGTTGTTAGTGTTCGCGGTAGAAACACGGATTATTAATTGTTTAAGTTACCCAATAAAATTTTAAAGAAAACTGTTATTTCAGTCTTTTTTTCGAACTTTTGTGTTAGTGGTTCAAATGTCAAAAATCCCTTTATTAGGAAAATGGCAAATTTCTTTATTAATGCAAAGGTGACTTGGTTTATCGTTACTGTGACAAACGAAAACACTTTATTCGATGAATCCTTAAAGAAAATTTTAATTAATATCAATCAGGAGAAAAGTTATTGCAAAAATATATGTTGATCCCTAGACACTTTTGATGTGTGTATATTAATTATACTAAACTAAAAACTTATAAGTTATCTTTTATTAAGAAAAGTGAGTGAATGAAAAAGACAGAAGACTGTGATAGATCACATATTTCACAGGAACATAGTGCCACAAACTTATTTGACCCAGAACGGTGTCGCTGTTGTTGAATTTAGTATGTCGACTCAAAAGGATTTTCGTTTTTAGTTTTTAGGGTTAAAGTAATTCTCTCGGGCAAGTGTACAAGAAGTGAATTAAATTTCAACTGACGATTATTTTATGTTTAGCTTATGATTAATCGGAAATAAATATTGAATACTTATACAAAATTAACTTAAAAAATAATAATAAATTAGTTTCGGATTTGACCGGTTCAGATAAGTATGTGGTAATCATAGTAAATATACCCTTTACCTTTGACATAAATGTCGAACAAAAATCCACAAAAAAATCCAATATCTGTCATTACAAGAGCAACGTAAAACCCAGTGGAATTGCGTGCGGATGAAGAACGGTGTTAAACGGAACGTCACCACGGGCAGACGTCGGCAAAAATAAAAGTATATCCGTTCACGCCAGCGTTTCATTCTTTGCCGCTAATTGGAATTGCTGTGCGGTCCCTGACAGCGGCGGATTTACTGTTTTTGTAACTTCAAACCTATTTCTTTTTGGAATAAGCTGAAGGGATTGGTATTAACACTTCCTGAAATGTACATTAGATACAACACGAATGAAGTTTAACTTAAAGATTGTTTACAAAAAATACAGATAGGTAAACGTTTTTTGAAAAGTAAACTTTTAATCATTAACTGTATACAATGATAGACTTGGTGTCGAACAGGCAATTAACAAGTTGACTTAAAATTATGGTACGGAGAACCGTAATTAACCACTACACCAAAATTTGGTATATATGCTGATGGAATACTTTTTTTTTATTCCTTAACCAGCATGGAAACACGCCAGCAATTCTTTTTCACTAATTGGAATTTCTTTTCGTCTCCGTCGGCCTCGACTTTTTAAATTGAATTCTTTTTTCGACAAAACATGATTTTTTTTTTACTTGGTACGTGTTGCATAAATCTATTCAGGGCCTCTATGCTGTTAGTGAAATTAAAACATAAATTTTGTTAAGTGAATTTCAGCGTGTAAATATGTGGACGAGTTATTTTGAATTTCGTTGACAAGGTGACTTTTTGCTAGGTGCGGTTTAAGTAATGTATTCGCATTTCATATTACCTACTGTAACTAGGGTACGTAACTATATTTCTTTCTCTTCGTATAATGTTATCCGATTAAAATAAGATAAATCTTCGGAGAGATTACAATATTGTCCTACCATAAATCGTAACATTTTTTTTTTCTTACTTCTCAGTTTTTGACATGGCAGTAGTAAAATCTCCAATCACAAGTAGTGTATTTACACAACATTAATAGACGTACCTAAAAGGGATCAATAGAATGATATACTTACCATTTTAAGAGCCGGTTTCAATTACCTACACTTAAAAATAAAAGTTCACGGCAACCAAAAAATGGTTTGTAAAACTTTATTCAGAAAAACATAAATAATACTCAGTTATTTTTATATACTTTCAAGATCAATAAATCCACTGAAGTGGAAATATTTCCTGACGAATATATTTCTCGATCCCAATAAACTACATAAGGTAGGAATAGATAAACTGTCATAGAGAATTTGTTCCACAACTTTCAAGAGTTCGATGAAATGTTGGTTTCATAAGAAACTAGTTGTAACAACGATAGCGTGTATTTGAAGACTTCAATATCTGAATTGAAGTATTTGATTTATAGACTGTAAAATACTTTCTTTCGTTGGTTATTTTTATTGTTTTATTAAGTAGGTACTACCTGTTTCCCGCAGCTCTGCCTGCGGTCTGTCAATTTTTTTTTTCCAAATACTATGTTAACCGGGGATAGTGTAGCTTTCCAATAGTGAAAGAATTTCTCAAAATAGTTCAGTTGAATCGGAGCCTATCCGATGCAAGCAAACAATCAAATCTTTCCTCTTTATACACATAAATTATATAAATATAGATATATTATTTTTATAATAATATATCTATATTTATACCAGTTCGACTCACGACACCGCCGCCATCGCGTCAGCTCATGATTAAGGACTTCTATTGAGTCTGAAACTAGTTGGGCGATCCCGAGAATGTGCGTGAGTAAGCTGTTGAATGTTTAAATAATTATAGATATATTAGTAAACATTACACCAGCTTCACTAAGGAATTAAATTCTTGTGTCGCGGGTGTTTGGTAGGTGTAAGAATGGATCGTAGACATTTTTTATACCTGTAAGTTATAAGGGTGGCTATCTCCAGCCAAAATATATGGCAATACGTCTGCTACGGCAGCCCGGTCAGCTAGTAAGTTATAAACGTTTAGTTTTAGATATTATTCAAACCGCAACTGCGTATAGTGATAAACAGAAACATTTGAAACATTACCGCCAAACTGTAGGAAACAACGTGATTAAGCAAGTCAAACATACAAACGTCTGTGTTCACAATGTTGGTAGATTAGTAAAATATTTGTGGTTTTGCGGACAAAAGTTTGTATGAATATGTTGTGGGATTAAGCTCTCTTAGTTAAAAGTATGTTGGATTAAGCGGTTGTGTTTAATACGATAGTTTGTAACGAACAAACTCAAAAACAACTTAATCAATTTGAAAAACTTTTTCTCCATGAAGCTACATTACCTTTGAGTAACTTTTCTTACCTGCAAAAAATGGGACTGATGGTAGGCAGCGAGTAAAAGCAAGTCGTTTATTAAAATACATTTTGTTTGTAACAAAAAAATTTTTTTAACGCATAACGCAAAGATACTTATAATCTCTCTAATCACCGCTAATGAGACACAATTGATTTTCTATTGTAATGCGGCGACCGGTCACCGATCGGCGACGAATAGGATAAAAGAATATTTTTAACCTTCCTAGGACTTGAAAGTGTCGGTTATCGCGACAAAAAGACGCCTATGTCTTTTTTCAGGCTCTTGACTATCTTCGTACCAAATTTCATTTCAATCGGTTCAGTCATTTAGACGTGATTGTGTCTCACAGACAGGCAGATACAGTTATTTTCGCATATCGTATGCAAGTCATCCGTGTTCCTTTGATTTTGACAGTAGCTTTTGTTCAAGCAGGAACATTTTTATTTTACTCATTGTCAACGAGAGCGTGTCTACGCTACCTATTTTATGTTCTTTTATCATAGTAATATAACATTATGATAGGTATACCCTTAAAACGTTGTACAGCTTCACAGCTGTATGTGTTCCTTCCTCAATTGACTTTTATTACGTGTTCAGAGAGATAAAGGACATCAATTTTGTAATCGTTCTCGATACGGACGACATTCAATACCAATAAAAATAGAAGGCCTGCATTTTGAACCATGATTGTTATCTTTAGCTTAGGCCCAGTTTTTTGTTCCCGTGTTAACTCAACCAATGGTTAAATATGCTAAGTGATTGTTTCAAAACGTGTCTTTTCATCAATTGTTAGTTTATGAAATGGTCAAATAAGTTGAAGAGTTAATTTTTAAAACTTAATTTTTGAATCACATTTTGTCTTGTTTTTCTTTTCTTTAATTTTTATACTTTATTTATTGTTCTATTTAAAAATACATTGTATGGCGATTAAGGGTTAAAATAAGCCAGCCCTAACACAAGTATTTATATTTCTTAACAGGGCTGTCTCAATTACCTTTTAAATGCAAATATTGTTTTTATGAATATGAAATTTGTAATATTTAAATATATTTTAAGGATTTATTATAATTTTTTATTTTTAAATAAATTGTTTTAAATAACAAAAAAATCCTCCATTCAATTTAAAAGCGAAAAATAAAATGAATTCATAAATTACCTTATTCACTCGATTATTAAGTTACCTATCCACTGATTTGGTTGAAGTCGATATCGATTACTTTTTTTAGTTTGGTCGACGTCGAATAGAATGGGGTAGGGAGTTTAATTTTTCTTTTTTTTAATATCGTTCCTCAATTGACTAAGATATCGGTGAAGGTACAGTCATCAGCAAAAGTAGATGTTCAAAATCAGAAATTCCATACTAATGAACAGAGTTCGCGTGAAAACTGTGTGGCGTCAAAGTGATTCAAAAGAATGTTATTGTAAATTATACCAAACATTTACCACTAGTACAGTTGCCATAAATTTGTGATCAGTTTTGTCTCCAAAAGTTATAAACTCATCATGTACTTTTGTTATTGACTGTACATAAATAAAAAAAATACCAATCGAATTGAGAACCTCCTCCTTTTTGTAGTCGGTTAAAAAATAATTATAAAAACCAAACCCATTATGTACTTGAAAGAAAGAATGCAAACCAACATTAGGATATCAGAGAAGTTTAACAAAATTGAAAAACTCTGACTACTTAAAAACAAAAACAACGATTCCAGTTCCAAATGTAAAATTCGAATGACAGCACGAAACCTAGTTCCAAATAGATGTGTCAACGGTTCTTGTCGTGTTTGTCGCAGGATTAGATTTGTTCCTCCCCCATTTGTTCCTGTCTTTGTTACCTGAAGGAAAACGAAAGTATTCCGGGTAACTTACCGATGTGTAACGGGAACGAACTCTCTATATTTTTTCTTTTCTGGTGATAATCTCTAGTGGGTTTAGAAGTACACTGTTCGTTACAGGAAAGGATTTCTGAGGTTTTGTTGGATGTATACGGTTTTCTTGTGATATACCATTGTAAAGATAAAATGTAGGTGTCTGGATTGAATTTGGCACAGAATATTTATTTTAGATTTATGGGAATTACAGTCTTTTTACTACAGGAACTGTAGCTTATTTTGAATAAACAATATAAAACTTAAGTGTTCAGTAACCTTTCCAAATAATATCTGTATTTGCTTTACAATATCAGGTTTTTTCCTAAGAACGAAGAATTTATCTCTGAGTATTTGAACATGTTTAAAACAAATAAATATTGTTTCGTACATACCACCAATATATATTATACCAATAAACTGCAAACTTTTTTCGAATCATTTCCAAATGACTTCGAAGGAAAGTGGATAAGATTCCTCTTCCTTTTAAATTTTGTCATTTTCAAGACATTTATCCCGAACTTTGAATCAACATTATCGCGACTCTTCAAAATTGATTTGGGAAATGATCGTATTCCAAAGTCATTAAATCAAACGTTTCTGTTTGATGCCCTTACTTATTGCCAAGATAAAAAATCTTCCGGAATCTTCACGAATATTGGAAAGTGGGTATGAATACATTTAGGAGGCATCTTTGAAAAGGACGAATATCGTTTAGCCCGAGGAAAAATTTGAGAGTGCTCTCGATAACGGTATTGAGGTCTTCTCAAAGAACGTTGTCAGATCATACAAAAAATATTAAACCAGAAAGTTTTTTTTTTTAAATAAGATTACTAGCAATGTGGGTCGCACATTACTAGTAAACTTGTTAACCCCTCGTGCTAAGCTAAGATGCTTGTGTTACGAGTGGGTTCACGTCGGTAGTGTAATAGGTGGGATTCGAACCCGCAACCACATGATCGCAAGTCCGATGCCCTAGCCATTAGGCTACCGCTGCTTAAAGCTACGAAAGGAGTTTAATCTCCTGAATGATAATTATGAGCCTGCTTGTCATATAAAACCTGTTATCTACTAAACTACGAGTATGTCCAAGTAGGCTTTCTAGTAATAAAAGCAATTTATTTACCTGAACTGGAAGAGGTTGGTAATGTTGGTATCATTACTCTATGCGTATCTGCTTGCAGAACACGCGAGATAATATGTATATCTTTTTGGCTTTTTTGTTTTTATTTTCTTCATATTAAAATGAATGATCCCAACATTCCAAATAAAAAACAATTATACTCGGTAAATTAAATGTACAAAAATTGAGTAATCTACCTTGAAAATATAAGTGCCGCATTGCATGTGTATTCATGTTTTTACGAGAAATGTAATGTGTAAAAGTATATTTCATTCCCGTCAACGCTCAGTGGCACGTGCAACTGTAATATATTTTGCAAAAAATCTACTCGTCTACAAGGACCTAACTTTTTGGTATTTTGCTGTTGAATTGAATTTATTTATTTTATATTAAAATATTTTCACAGCAGTTTACTATTATGATGCAATATAATTTCATGTAGGTACTTATTCGGTGTGATATTTTATCCAATTGGCCTGCCAGTATTTGATTTATTCTGAGTTTTAAAGATTAAACTTTAGTATTTGAAATAAATTACAACCTTGTGTGGCAAAGGACGATTCCAGCTTGCAATTTTAAGTATAGACAAAGCGCAAAGTTACATATTGTAGAAATTGCCGATATAAAACTAAAATTGATTCTTCTACTACAAGGGGATAAAAAAATATCGCGGCACCATAAAAACTATTTGGTGACAGGAATCGAATTTCCCCGAGTGTCACTAGATTGAATTGTTACAGCTATATCTTGCAGACACGGGGTAACTACAGCGTCGACACTCGCGACGTTTCCGTGAGAACACTTGATAAAGTCGTCGTACTTGAAATGTTGACTAGAGTTTCTTATTTGTTTTTTTTTACAGTACAATTAGAGCTCGAATCAGCTTTTTTGTCACTCTGATGTGTTTCTTTTCCCTTTGCTTGACTGTGCATTTAGAATCTTTTGTGGTCCTCGGGATTATTTATTTTCCAAGCATGTCCCATGAAAAGTAAACTGTATTATTATTGACTAAGTCATCTCTTTGTTACATCATTAGTCAATTATTATTGTCTTACGCCATCAGCGTCTATGTTATAGCTTCAAGTTCAAATTCGGGTTGCAACTGATATATAACTAAAAACTGTTATATAACTAACAACTGATAATAACTGATATAGGAAATAAGCGTTTATTTATAAAAATCAATTATATATTATGTACCCAATCTCGAGAAGTTTATCGATGCATTTTTGCTTCTAAGGCTGTGACTCTCAAAGACGAAAACGATTGTTTAGTAAAACCGAACATAAACGAACAATGGTTTTGGCAAACCGTTTATCGGTAAAACCTATTCTAAAACCTGCCGTCGTATAGCCTTTGGCTAAAGACGTGGATTTTCTGTTTTAGTAAGAAATGAAACAAGCTTATCTAGGGAACATTCAAAAGAATTCATTAAGAAATAAGAAGGAAGGAAGTTTTATATCGTATAGTGAACGCAGAAGCATGTTCCTATTTCCCAATTTACGTTGTCAAAAAAAAAAATTAAGCGATTTGCAGCTTCTTTCTCTCTTACGCAAAATATAGACTTTTTTATATTAAATTTTATAATACTTACCGCCGGAGGATTATTTACCTATTCATTACACATCATCTTAATAGACTCACTCTTGACTCACTCTGATCGTGGTCATTTCTCGGTCAGTTTTTGTACCACCTATGCTTTCGCGTAGCGTCACCATTTAGCTCGATGTTTTGTAGCGTAAGAGCAATCATTTACCCCAAAGTGCGTCACCATGTAGGCGAACAGGAAATTTTTGCCTCAACTTTCATATTTGGCGGCATAAACTAAAGTAAAGATTACAGACGAATTAACTAACAGTCCATTAACAAGTACCTGCGATAGTACAACTACATACAACTTCTCTATGCTTCGGGCAAGTTTTGAAATGCATCTAGAGCTTGGAGATACTGCGTTTACTAAATCCGACACCTCATTACTGTACGTCACATGCGAGGCACAAAGGAGCTTGATGCCACCTGGGATGCTTATGTTGTCAGTACCGTAAAAACTTCCTCAAAGCATTATTTAAAGCTACTTCCAGATAGAGACGTGAAAATGAGTTGGTTTTGAAAATGACTGCATTATCTTCTTCTTTAATATAGTTTTTGTTACAGTCATATACGTTTCTAATTATTATCTTATTATTGAGATGGACCTGTGACGGGATTAGTAATGAGATGACTATAATATTATTTTGACCAGCTTATAAATGTCACACTGCTAAGCACAGGGCCCTTCCCATATAGAGAAGGAACGAGCATTGATCACCGCGCTCGCTCATTGCGGGTTGGCGATTTCAGATTAAAATTTTTGGAATCCAGGTTTTCTCAGATAGGTAGGTTTTCCGTCACCGCTTGTCAATGAACAAGTATCAGCGGATCACACAAATGCTTGTCCCATGCGGAGATCGAACCCGCAGCACGTCGCGCACAGTGGTAATTAGCGTGGTGACCTATACCACTCGGCTATCCGTGCATTGAACCGCTAGGCCACAAAGACATGCACTGATATTGACTAATGGAATCTTTTTGTATTATTTGCAGATATTGATCTACTATATCGTACTATCAAATAACCTATTCTGAATAATAATTTGTAGAAAGTCTCCTAATAGATGCTGCATACAATTTTATTGAATCATTTGTAATGGCCGTGTCAAGAAAAAAAAAATTACATGATTATTTTGTACCGGTTTGCAAAGAGAACCCCTTTCGCTAATGGTTTTTATTTTTATAATGTTTTGTTTTAAATATCTTATACTTAATATTTCATTTTTAACTGAAGAGCGTTACTTTAAAAGCTCTAGTCAGTAATAATTAAACATTTGAGTCGACGCTCAAGGGAATTATTTTGTAATTAAAAGTCTGATTTATTATTGGTCCTTCCGGGTCTTTTACAGCTTTTAATGTTCGTAAAATATTCTTATTCTTCTATCTTTTTTTCATACTTGAAAATACAGTACTACACGTCACAATACTACAAATTGTTAGCAGAGCTCAATCAAAATAAATCTATATGGCGCATTATTATTGGAGAACAACGTGTATCCTGTTAACTGCTATCGGTGTCTTTTTTCAAATTAGAAAAGGAACAAAAATTATAATTTTAATACTAATTTGCCGACAACCAAAAACGTGAACTGAAAACACTGCAATGTTCAATACGAATACTGATTTGACATTTCTTGGTTAGTTGTATGTTAGGTAGTAAAAGATAGCAATGGTTTAAATTTGGTTTAGTTTGCGAACAAAAATAAACACATATGATTTTTAATTATTTATACACATTATCGCATGTGTTGGCGAATATTTGTAATTAAATACAAATTGTAGAAGGAAAAACTTAAACCTCAGGCAGGACTCGAACCTGCGACCACTGGCTTGACGCGCCAGTCGCTTTACCAACTAAGCTACCGAGGTCACTGCCTGGAAGTTTAAATTTCTCCTTCCACTTATGACGTCTTTATAGGGCGACGTATGCGACATCTAGTGAACCTACCTTACGGTTGGCCTCACCGACTCTGATTAACAATGTGTTAATTAGAAGTCCGAGAGATGGCGCTGGCCCAATACTTATTATTTTTAATTATTTATACACATTATCGCATGTGTTGGCGAATATTTGTAATTAAATACAAATTGTAGAAGGAAAAACTTAAACCTCAGGCAGGACTCGAACCTGCGACCACTGGCTTGACGCGCCAGTCGCTTTACCAACTAAGCTACCGAGGTCACTGCCTGGAAGTTTAAATTTCTCCTTCCACTTATGACGTCTTTATAGGGCGACGTATGCGACATCTAGTGAACCTACCTTACGGTTGGCCTCACCGACTCTGATTAACAATGTGTTAATTAGAAGTCCGAGAGATGGCGCTGGCCCAATACTTATTATTTTTAATTATTTATACACATTATCGCATGTGTTGGCGAATATTTGTAATTAAATACAAATTGTAGAAGGAAAAACTTAAACCTCAGGCAGGACTCGAACCTGCGACCACTGGCTTGACGCGCCAGTCGCTTTACCAACTAAGCTACCGAGGTCACTGCCTGGAAGTTTAAATTTCTCCTTCCACTTATGACGTCTTTATAGGGCGACGTCAAGCCAGTGGTCGCAGGTTCGAGTCCTGCCTGAGGTTTAAGTTTTTCCTTCTACAATTTGTATTTAATTACAAATATTCGCCAACACATGCGATAATGTGTATAAATAATTAAAAATAATAAGTATTGGGCCAGCGCCATCTCTCGGACTTCTAATTAACACATTGTTAATCAGAGTCGGTGAGGCCAACCGTAAGGTAGGTTCACTAGATGTCACATACGTCGCCCTATAAAGACGTCATAAGTGGAAGGAGAAATTTAAACTTCCAGGCAGTGACCTCGGTAGCTTAGTTGGTAAAGCGACTGGCGCGTCAAGCCAGTGGTCGCAGGTTCGAGTCCTGCCTGAGGTTTAAGTTTTTCCTTCTACAATTTGTATTTAATTATAAACACATATGTTTAATTTTTTAAGTTAAGATTATTGTTGTAACAGTGTACTATTTCATTCTATATATTTATTTTCAGTGAATTTTCAGAGAAAAGGACAATTATTGAGTTCAACATACTATTATATTTTCCGTCTAAATAGTAATTTTCCTCTACTACGTATTATTTTTGATGTTAGTAAGTATGAGTTTGATTTATTTCTATAATTGGAAGTCCTCGGTCCACTATACCCTGGAGGACAGTGGCCAACGCCTATTTAGGACAAGGCTAAGTTAGCGATGGGCGATTCCGAGATGTTTTATCAATCGAAAGAATCGGAGTCGTTAAAATAAACCATCGAGTCAACCATCGACTCGCCGTTCTACAAAACAATCGAGATGTTTTTCGATTGTTTCGAGTCAATGGAATTGACCGCTAGTTTTCGGTTGTTCGAATCAGTCACCAAGTATCGCTCGGTCACCGCAGGCAGGGGGAGTCGAGGGAGGTCAGTCGATTGCATGCATCTAGCCACAAAGATTAGAAATAACATTATTATTAGAGATTGAGACTTTTCTAAAAAGATTTTGTAATTGTTATTTGATTAAGATTGTTGACTATCCCGTGCCCGACTGATTTTAGATTTAAATTTAAATAATAAGATTAAAAAAACAGTTACGATTCAATAAGAAACCTCGATTATGTTTTATTTATTTTCACGATTCCTCCTATCTAATTATTCGTACGTAAACCATCGAGGAACAAATATCGATTACTCTCGAATGAACGCGCCGTGCGCCAGTCGCTATAGCAGACCGAGTCGGACTCGAGTCCAAATTGAAACAATCGAGTACCATCGAGATGTTCGAACAATCGAAACAATCGAAAAAAACCTCTCGCCATCGCGCATCACTAGGCTAAGTCGTAACATGTTCAAATATACACGTTTATGTAAGCACCCTAATTATGTATCCATTTACACATAAGTACCTTATCTTGTAACCGCCTCATAACGAAACCTTATATTTAATCTTAACTTTAGTAAGATAACTCGAAACAATATGTAATTAATGTGTTATTTGTTTCGATAAATATTTGGTAGATTATTTAACTTTCTGTCGGAAGCAAATAGAAGAAGGGTAAGCCTTTGCCCAGAATATTTAAAATAAATTTAAGATTATTGTACAATTGAATATTTATGTAAAAGAAACGTACCTATTGAGAAAAAACAACATATTTATCCATTTATTCCAGTTTGACTCAACCAAGAAACTTGCAACAACTGGGTCAGAGCCATTCAGTTTCCTCGAAGGAATTTTACTTTCTCTGTATTGTTTAAGAATAGCGTGACATTCCTCACACGATACTTTGTAGGTACTCGCAAAATGAAAGGAAGATTGCTACGGACTACGTACCGACGAGCTACGAGCTCGACTGTCGTAGCCGTTACCCGATATGCTACGCGTTACTCAGTTTTTCTTTAAAGTATGTGTACATAGACGAACTGTGTCTTAAGTTTCCCTAGTCGCATGATAAAAGTAAATTCTTCCTTAGTTGTTTTGCACATTTTCGCCTTTGTAGTAGTAGTATTTGAAGTACTGCGATAAAATTAAAAGTACCAAAATAATTATTTAAAACTTTGTACGTTTTTATGTTATGGAAAACAAGATGGAAACTTTGAAGGTTTTATATTATAAGCTTGTTGAAAGTTTTTTGATTGATCGGGTCTCTTCACGCTCATGTTTTGTACTCTTAGACTTATTGAAATAAATGAAAATTATATTATAATTAATTATACTATAACATACGTACATAAAATTTAAAATGATAGAGATAGCCTTTAGATTGTATATAAAAAATCAATATTTTGTCACGCCTCGCGTAACAAAATTTGAAAAAATAATTATTAATTCATTCTAATAATGTGTCTACTTTATTTTTTTACAGCTTTCAACTGTTATTGATAGTTAAGTTCGCTTATAAAAAACTTAAAAAATATATATTAAAGCCAATGTCTTTCGTCTCAAAATCAGAAAGATTCAGTGAAATTTCCGCTAACGCACTGATGTTATCTGCCCATACTCCTAAAATTTAAAATGTTTCATCTTTGTATTTTTTTATCGTTTATTTAAAGGAATAAAAAAACGTGACAAATATTTTTTCATTCTCTAACTGACGGGCTTTCAATAGATTTTTACTTTTTCGTACCCAGTTTAATACCCTATTGCAAGAACCTTATTTTGTTTGCTTATTTATGTCTTCACATAATGTATTTGTAAGCAAAAAATCTTTCAACGCCAAGAATTCCTTCAAAAATAAACTTCAAAAGTATTCAATACAAAGTGATCCTTTATCATCGTATACTAAAAAGCATTTTACTATTATTGTAACAAGGCAACGATTTCTGTGACGACATTCTGTTTCGAGTTTTATAGAATTTTTATTCTTAAATTTCGTGTTGAGTACGCGAGATACTAAAACTGCTTTGTCGTTTTTAAACCCACGCTCTCTTTTACAGTTAAGCATAAAGACGTTGGTTGTAAAAGGAAAAGATACGGTTTACATATTTGGTTGAATCACTTTGTTATACTGAGTGTCCTTCAATGAAAGTATATAGCTACTCAGTTCTCTATTTTCATCTTTTTTATTTCTGCACATTGATTTAAAATAAAAGCTTATTGGCAATGTGGGGCGCAAATTACTAGTATTCTTGTTAACTCCTTGTGGTAAGCTAAATGCTTGTTTTACGAGTGGGTTCACGTCGGTAGTGCAATGGGTGGGATTCGAACCCGCGACCACTAGATCGCAAGTCCGATGCCCTAGCCACTTAAATTGTATTGAACGGAATGGTGATACCAAAACTTGACTTTGAGTATTATATATATCTAACTATATATCTATTTAACCGGTTGCTGCGAAGCTGAATCATCCTCTTGCCCTTATCTCAATTTATTTGGGGTGGGCGCAGCATGTTTTCTTCTTGCAGCTGAATAAGAGGATTATTTATGATGAGACATTCGTGTCGCACTGCGGGGCAAAGGGCTCCTTTTTCATGTTCCACTTTTCTCTATTTAATGCTGACTGGAACCATTTCCGCGTAAAAGTGTAGTGTTTGTCCTGCCATCTCCTCTTGGGTCTGCCACGAGGTGAAAAAAAAAAGACACCTCGTGGCAGACCCAAGAGGAGAGAGTTTTTTATTACCCACTCTCTGTGTCTAAGCCCTAAGTTCTTCAAACGGGAAGTTTTTCGATTCTCGGGAGTTTCACATGCAGGATTACTTGTGTGGAGTTTAAAAAACATAGAAATGACATGTTGAACATCCAGAATAAAAACAAACAAATTTGTGAGTAGCACATTATCCCGGGACCCAAACCGGGATATTACAGTGAAAATTGATATAGGAACATAAACCTGCAGTCAATAAAACAAAAAAAAAGCGGGCATCGGAGTTTCAATAAAATCTAGACTGAAAAGAAAAACAGTTTCCGTAGCGATGGCCCTTAAATCAATTAAATACTTTACCTTACTCATAAATTCAATTAAAACCTCTTTACGGCACCAGCAAATTGTTCAATTTACAGTTAATAATAAATCGGGAACGCATGTTGGTGTGTGAGTTCATTATATAATGCAACCTTCTTTGAGGAACTCGACACTAAAATCAACTCGCTATATTATGTTCCTTTGATGGAATTTCAAGCAGACAAAATTATTATGCAGGATGATAAAATAAAATGCTATGAGAAAAATATGTGCTCGCACCTCTCTCTCTTGCTCCTACAGCAATATTTAGACACGTAACTGTCTTTCTTTCTATCTTCACTAATTAACTAACACTAACTTATACATCCCTCTCAGTTTATGAAGAGTGCCTAACAAATAAGTAGCAGTTTTTTTTTTCATTTGTTATCCCCTTTAGATGTAGGTAAGAGGTTATACAAATTACATCTACTTCAGATTAAATTAAATTAAGTTAAGCGGCGGTATCTTATTGCGTTGGACTTGCAATTATGCGGTTGCCGTTTCGATTCCCACGCATTGCAATACCGTGAACCCACTCACAACACAAACATTCAGCTTACACGAGAGATTAACAAGAATAATAAATAAATTTAGGTCGCAACGTTATTAAATAAAACGACCTAAATCATTAAAAAAAAAATTGGCGCCTTTTATTTTTAAAGAACTCTTTACTTACTTACTTAATCTATGGAAAAAGTTGCACCGTTGCAAACTAGCCTTATCACTTTACCAAGACATTTTAAAGTATCTGGAAGTTTAAACTAACTATGTTTTTAACCTAACCCGATGCTATTCAAAGTTAACTTTATAGTCTTACACAAAATGCCTTAATTACCAATTCGCTTCCGTGTGGAGCAATTACAAAGAAAATAAAGTTCCTTACACTCTACAGCGCACGTTTCTCGTTGCAGAGCGGTCAATTCGTACGGTGTGTATTTTTCATTCTATTGTACGAGTAACAGTATTGTGCTTTGAGTGGACATCAAAGTTTGTGTACCCATGTATTCAAATAAACTTGGAAATATGTTTCGTTGACTGGTAACAATATTTTTTTCAAGGAGTTTTGAAATTAATGCTGTTTTGTTACTTATTCATAATTTAAAATTCATTTGTATTTTTTTTTTTCTTTATAAACATACAATTTTTATAAGAAATGTAATAAAAACACCTTTGTGAGATACGGAAACAAACTCATGAAATGTCTAGCCTCTGCCTTGTACCTATTATGTTGCTTTTAATTATCTTCAATATGATATTTGTCATGATACAATTTCTACATACAGTTAATCATAATAATAATATTTTTTGTTAATCAAAATTAATATTAAACTGGCGAAAGTTTGTGAGTGTGTATGTGCGTATATTTGTTACCTCTTTACGCGTAAACGGCTGAACCAATTTCATAAAATTATATGGTTTAATATCTCCATAGATAGCTGACTGGATTTACACTGTATAGGTTCCTTTAGGAAAAATTAGATAACATAGCGTTTAAAAGGGTATCTATTGTCAAAGATCAAATTTAATAATGACACCGAGACCATACTTTTAGGAACGAAGTAAAGTAAACACGAACGATCTTTACTTAGACAAGAGCTTCATTTTAATATAAAATTAAATAATTGTAGCCATCTTTAATTTAATTACTAAATACCGCACTGCGACTAAAACCTCTAATTTCCGTCATCTTAACGTTCGGCTATTTTCGGAAACTTTCGGCAAATTCACGAAGACTGCCAAATAAACCTTGTTACTCCTTGTAATAAAATTAGTCCCAATTTGTTTGACTTGTTCAGCTATAGCTCTATTTCGTTATAGTTTTTTATTAGATTGTAGTAATGGAGACAAAACCGTACTTTTAGTAATGGAGTTTTTGAATTCAGTTTTACGTGGTCCTGGTTGATAATTAAATTATTCTCTTTTCCAGACGGCCATATTGACAAAGCTCTTGCATTGTTACTATACGTATGTATTTGAAGTAACAGGTTTAGTTTCGAGCGACTCCGTCCTCCGACCCCTATGTTTTGACGACCTCCGTAGTCGAGTGGCGTACACACTGGTTTTCAAGGTGTCGTCAGCTCTGAGGTCCCAGGTTCGATCCCCGGACGGGTCAATATAAAAAAAACACTTTTCTACATTGCCTCGGGTCTGGGTGTTTGTGGTACCTTCGTTGTCTCTGGATTCCATAACACAAGTGCTTTAGCTACTTACTTTTGATTGTATTTTGATTGTATTGCAATGTATGTGATTGTCCACATTATTTATGTTCTTTCGCGGTCTCTAGACTTTTAATCTTCCGGGCCGAGTCTTGCATAACTATTTAGTTTGCAATGTGTATAAACTTGCATTTTCTACAATACAATTTCATATCTATCTATATCGTCCCCGTAGTTGGAAAACTAAATAACTCAGATTTTGCGGTTCTGAGATAAACGCGATTTAGTGTTTTTTTTTCAGTTAATGTACATTTGTTAAGAAACGTGAGACAATTTTACTGTCGGTACTTTTAAATTTTATGGACCTGATTACCTTTTATATTAATCTTCAAAAAACTGAACTCCATCTTTAAGTATAATAAAAAAACAAATAAAAAATCAAGTTATTTAATTTTGCTACAACTGATATTACAACGTTACTACAATTAGCTTCTTATTTCGGTTACTTATTTAGTTTTCCTACAAGCTAAATACATTTGGTAGTGTAAAATTTTGTGAAATAAATGCAGTTATTGAATTTATTTAAGTCGTAATATTTTTAAATGTTAAATTTAGTTGGTTTATACGTTATTATTACTTTGATTTTTTTGTAACTATTATTGTCTCATATAAAATAAAAGCTTTATTATGTTATTTATAAAGTTATATAAAGAAAGATATAAAAAAAAACAATGAAATTTAGAAAAAGTGTATTGTAATCAGATACTTGTTCTACCACAAACTTAAAGAAAAACAAAATAACACCAGTTATAACAAGTTAACAAAACAAATTAACTTAGTGTTATTTCAAATCAAAACAGACACATACCTAATTATAAAAGACGTACTTATGTAGTAAGCAAAACAATGAAATCATTTAGAAATAAAAAATATAAGTTTGTATCAAACCAAAATATAATCAAAACGCAAAAAAAAAACAGATTGTTTGCACCTAAGCCGTAGGTCATTACTCAACTAAAAATGAACTGTAAAACAAAGGTACACAATCATTATAAAACTTTAAAAAAGGACTCAATTCAACTAAATATATTTCGTTATTAGGTAAGTAAAACAGAACTTAAATAAAACTCACAATTCAATCAAATTTTTGGTACAAGGCAAAATAGAAACATTTGCACCAGTGTCTATTAGAAAACGCATACCCGTGTTGATGTCCTTGATGCATAGTCGGTGGTTTGACATATCGATGCAGTGGTCCACCGTAGACTGCACCGTTGCTAGTTTCCCGCCTCTCGTTTTCCTGAAGTCGCCGTGTCACTATTCCAGCTACATGGTTGAACACATTTCGACGCGTATTTACCGAATCGAAAACGGTAGAAGCACACCCAATCTGCTGCTCTCTTCCTGTCCCGCTGTTGCGACGAACTGTATTTACGTCTCTCTGGTGACGGTGAACGAGATCGCGTGTTGTAGGGTTTCTTCCACTTCTGTTTATCTCTATGCATATCGTCAATCCTCTTGCTGAGTTTAGATACTTCCGCTATTAATAAGTCGGTGCTCGAAGTTGAGGTGCTGGGAGTGACTTCTGAGATCGCGTCGCTCGTCTCTGCTGTTTCCATGATCTTGTCCGCTTGCTCTGCTAACTTTTATAGGTCGGTAACTTCGCTGATTGTCAACACGCGACGGTTTCTGATCTTCTATATCGATTTCCTTTAATAGTTTCCGTATACTCTGTGTGTCCGACTCTTCGTAAACACTAATTAGCCGTTGTTTCAGTGCTGTATACGGTACTAAGTCAGACACCTGTAGTATATTGTCTTTGCTCAGCTTTGCGACCACTAAGTTAAATAGCTTTTTCTCACCTCCTTTCTGGTCTGCAACTATGACCTCGAATTGTCCGAACCATAGTCGCGGCTGGTCTGTCCAGAATTCCGGAATCTGTGTCTTGATGGTAATCTGAGCTAAATCACTGTCTTTGTCTTCTGTTTTCACTGTAGGTTGCGATGACACGTGTGGTTGCATCATCATTGCAGGAAACGAGTTTGCGTTGCACTATTACCGTTACACGTCGTGTATAACTTAAGTTCGGGGTCACCACTTTAGGGAATTAAAGTACGTTGTTTGAGAACGTATAAGTAATCCCTATTTTGAGTTACTGCTTTCTTCTGGTAGGCGGTTCAGGGTAATAAAACGATATAATTTCGTATACCGGATATATTTCGCGTTAACTCAGAGAGAACCGTTCACTCGGACCACGTGTTGTGCTCGTTCGTCATATGGGGACGCACCCTTAGGTATCTACGTTGTAGGTAATAATGTCAGCCATACAACAAGAGTTAGGTACGTGATGCGGGACTACCCCTAAGAACTATCTGACCACCTAGTTAGCAAAACTGCCTTGTAGGAAAACAAAACATAATTATTAATTAATTGTTAACTAAAATCCATTTTTTTACTATAGGTACTAATGTTTTTCTGCTGCAAATTATTATCTAATTTGATTATCTACTTTCACTTATAAAAAATGTATAAAAAAAAACACCGATCTAAAACCATTTGTATGACAAGCTAAAAGTAACCTTAATGCTTGAACTTAAGAGTCAAAATTCAAATGAAAGCAGAAGAGTTATCAACTTCTCCCACAACTCAAAATTATTGATATTCAAACAAGCATAGTAGGAAAAAATATATAAAATAAATATCAGTACATAGAATTCAATAAATAGAGTTATTTAGTTTTCCTAGAACATAGTTAGTTGTGTGAAAGAATTTATAAGTTGAGGAAAAAATCAACAACTCATGTTATTTAATTTATTTTATTTTTAACTTATCATTGACCACAGTTATTGATTTATTTACAGAGTTATTTATTTTTCCTTGAAAAAAATAGTGTTTGCTTGAAGATATTTATTATTCCATCTGTTCGACAAAAATGGCTACCATTTTGAAACGGAATAAGATACGAAAATGTCTGTTAGGCTCAAATATGCGGCATGTTTTAGGTGTTTTGAAAATAGGGAAATGTCAAAATCGCCAAAATCGGAGTTATTTAGTTTTCCAACTACGGGGACGATATACACTCTACACCTACATTTCGTTAATCCAGTATAATATTATCCAGTGTCACACATCTACACACGAGTAAACAAGGCTTTAATTGTGAACTAACCCCAAACCAAGTAAATTGACGTGACGCTGCTTATTTGTCACCGAACTATTCGCTATTGTGTTGGCGTGGTTAGAACACACCCTGTATTATACCTCGCCCTGTATAACTGTAAGTTATTATTGTGTTTCAGTTTCATTATTTTAATTATTTTTTATTTTACGGTTAACTTACGATTCAATATGGTGGTAAGTCTATTTACCAGTTATTTTTTTCTCGTGTTGCTATTATGGCTCTGTTGTTGTGTTTTTTTATTTTATGGCCGAAATTTAACTAATTACTAACTACTTATAATACAAATGAGGCGGTAAGACTATTTACCAGATATTTGATTATCGAGGTGTTACCAGTTTTTTTCATTTTCACCCTAAATTTTTATATTATACGAGTATCAAATACTAAAATATTTCCTTAAACTTAGACCTTCAAACAAAAAACTCGTTATCGTTATTATATTTCTACACATTTTAAATACATTACTAGAGATATAACATCATAACTGTTTAATTACACATTGCTACTAATTTAAAAAAAAAAGGAAGAAGAAATAATTTTATCGATAGAATGTTCCGAACTGTCAGCAAAAGTGGTATAAAGTAAAAAATGCCTAAACTCATGAGATGAAAGCCCTAAGCTGCTGAACTAAGAAAAGTAAATTCGACACCTAAGTAGCATGCAAAAATAACCGAATCTGTTCATCGGAGCGGAAAATAGCTTGAAGTAGACTTGAATTGGAGATTGAGAGCTTACTACAAAATTAGCATAGAATAGAATTTATAAGACATGTAAGGAATTCTTTTGTTTTATGTCAAAATTTAAATTATAACTTTTTATAAACAGTCACTGTGGATTTTAGAATCAAGGCAATTATTAACTTACTAATGCGATGATGGTATTATTTTTTATTGGTATATTATTCTCATGAATAAAGTGACTGGTATCTACCAGTCATTTTCGTAGAATCACAAAAATATCCAAAACATATTTTGAAGAATTTAATATTTGAAGATTTCCTTCCAGTCCAGTATTGTAGTAATTATTAGTTGTTCATAGAAAGTTCTTCTTGCCACTCAACTTAATTTTTGAAACTTTATTCATGAACAAAGGGAGTTATTTTTCCAAACATATAAAAATTAAAATGTTTATAATTGAATGAAAAATAAATAAATAAATAAGCTTTATTTTTCCTTATACATTCCAACTCACTAAATAGTTGTAAATAGATATTTACACGTTAAAAAAATTATATGGTTTAGGTGACATGTATAGAGACCGCTATCGGTAAAAGCCTCCTCCAATCGTTTCCATATGTCTCTATCTCTAGCACTTCTGCTCCATGTTTTGCCCGCTATCGTGGCTAAAATTGAATGAAGCTTAATTTTATTAGACAAATTCCCGAATTTGAAGCCACTGTTAAGTCTCATGCCGACTTTGTCACTTTAAGGTGTGATTCATGGTGTTATTTCTTGTTGGTACTTTGAGGTAGCGACGGATTTATATTTAAAAACATCTTAAAGTTAATTTGCATTTCAGAATTCGGGAGAAAGAAGCTCAATTGAGCGTTAAATTACAGTTCATGAAAGTCACCATTTGAGGTAAAAATGTTGAAGTTTGGGCTCTAAACCAAAGTTAGACATTAAGTAGGTACCTAGTTCTCTACTTAATACTAAACTTGACTTTGATATTTTTCAAAGACTTAAGTGTAAAGTCGTGTAACTTGGCAACGACTTTAATTTCGTCTTTAGATAGTGATATTTTATTATAGGACATTATATGTGAGAAAAAGTTTCAAGAATAGAAAAAATACCAAACATTTTCCCGACTTTTGACCACAATTCTTAGTGTTAGGAATAAATTATGTACATGTACCAATATTCGACGAATAATAGGCAGGCGGCGCGCAGCGTGGTGACCGCTTATATATGCGGTTATTATAATTATCCATGAAGTGCGTTTACCTGGTATAATAACTAAAATATCCTGAAAGATAATGACATGTCTAAAATTTTTTGTGTGATCCACGAACATGAAACTGTCGGAGACATTTTTTATTGATATTAACTTTAAAACTATAGCGTTGCATGATTTTAATAAAATTACGTCACGGGAATTGACGCGAACTGTTACTCATGCATTTAGCTTTTAAGGCTTGACGTTTCGGCCGGGTTAATTCTCGTGACATAATTTTATTTTTTATTGATGTCAGTGAAATTAGATTTTGTTAAAATTCATTCATGATTTAGTTCAAAGTTATATAGCTGAAGCTATTGTTCAAAGCATACTTTTTCATGCTAGCTTTGTCATATAATAATGTTACAACGTGTAGGTATATAAAGCTACTAAAATGATAATTATTATAGTAAATTTCCGAACGATAATAATAGATCTACTCATAGGATCGAATTCCATGTTTCTGACAAATATGCTTTGATTACCCAAACAATAATTCAGCTCTGTCTACACAATACACATCCTTCCATTATAAACTGAAGCATGAAGTCAGTGCCCTTACCAATTGAAGTCGGTATCGCACCGACTTCAAATAGATCAATTTATTGGTTACTTAACAATATAAGTAATAAACTGTATATAATTATAATTTATTATTATAGTCATAATATATAATCATAATATATAATTTATTATTATAGTCGTAGCGGTTCAATGAACGGATTTTCGTGCACAAGGTTGCAGGTTCGAACCCACTCCAGGCAAGTACCAATGTGACTTTTTGAAAGTTATATGTACTTTCCTAATCATTCTAAGATATCATTGACAATCGGTGAAGGAAAAACATCATGAGGAAATCTGGAGTCCAAAAACTGGTATCGGAAATCACCAAACCGCAGTGAGCCAGAGTGGTGATCAATGCTCGTTCTTTCTCTATATGAGAAGTGCCCTCTGCCCAGCAGTGGGACATTTATAGGCCGGTATTATATTATACCTAGTCTCTATCCCTATTTATTAAAAAATTGTACAGTCAGCGTAGTGGAAAATCGCTTTTCATTCGGACTTATTTAGCTGATTTGCGGTTGTCACCAAATGAAAAGGGTATATTGCTGAATGCTGCGTCATTATGATTAGGAGATTCTTTAGAATACATTGTTATCGAGTCAAAAATAACCATTTCTTGTAATTTGAGTTAATGTATCTACTGCTTTTACATTATTAGATACAATTTGGTCTCATAAGAAATCCTGAAGTATACAATCGTAAGTATAAATTAAATAATAAACATGTTAATCGTGAACTCTCTTATCTTTTCTATTACATAGAACTTCAAAGAGCTATAGGCTTTTAAAAATAACTTAGTTTAAGCGTACAAAAAATATTGCTACTAAAATATTTTTCAACTACACATCTTGGGACAGCTCACACACGGTCATCGGATCCCAAACTAGGCGGAGCCTGTACTATGGCAACCAGATAACTGATAAACATACTTATATATTTCTAAATACGTACATATTATAGATAAATAACACCCAGACACAGAGTAAATGATTACGCTCATGACACAAAGATTTAATTTTGTCCTGAGTGGGAATCGAACCCACGACCTCCGGCTTTGCAGTCAGGGTCTCTAACCAAACCGTCACATTGTAAGGTAATGCGATGAATTTACTATTGACCTATTAAAGTAATCTTTGTTTATGAGGTAAAAATTTCTTCAAAGTGATTCTAAAATAAAAAGAGTTAAAACGACTTTAAAACAATTGAACAATCACTTCTGATTGGTTAATTGATATGGCTTTCTTACAGAATGGCCCGTCATGAATTTTCTAGTTAATTTCATGTAACTAACCACAATTCATTAGTCGTGATAGACGTTATCGCTTTGGTCTCACTTTTATAAATTGTATGCCTGAGTGAATTCAGTTAGTAAAATTGATTGCCTTTAGAGTTCTACAGTGATTTGACAAAACCTTAGAAAAGAGGGCTGAAAAAAAAGTGTTTTTCATCATTTTTTTAAACGCTCTTTCTACCTAACTTATAATAATAATTCATTTTTCCAAAGAAAAAAAAGTTTTTTTTTATATAAACGATTACAGAATAAAATTCACATTCAATGTAAAGTTTATTCTACAGATACACAAGAATAACTCCCAATCTCAGCAATGCACGATGCCCATATCTTGGGTGTCGGTGGTCCATGTGCTATTTATCTTATAAAATTAGATGTTTTTGTAGATATTATACTCAATTATTTCAAGTTTATAATATCACTAAAGTGACGCCATAAATAACATTCACATTTTTTACTGACTTTAAAAAGAGGCGGTGGAATTCGGCTGTACGTTTAATTATTTATAATTATGTTTGATATCTCATCTAACAAATATTTCTGTAATAGATAGGGTATATATACCTCAAAGGTTGTTCCAAACAAATATCATAAAAATCGATTTACCAGTTTAGTATAAAATAATTGGGGAATGTTACAAAGAATATCTAAACGTGTTTTTTTACCTTATTTTCTTGTGCATTTAAAATCGCTTTTTTTCATTCGCTTGTCAAAAAATATTTTTAATAATCTGATACATTCTTATACACAAAAAATAAAATTTTATCGTTCGGCTAAACCAAATTGCCAAGGACCGTTCAAATATAAAAAACCCATCCAATTCCTTTTACGTTATCGTCCCAAAACAGCCAATTGTCAACACTTCTGAGGCCATTTCGCAACCCAAAGCAAACAGGTAAATACAAGAAACTCAAAAAAAGTTTAGAAAACGAAGTGTCATGCAAAATTCGGTCCCAAAGGGCAACGTTCCATTCCTTACAAATGAAGTTAAAAGGGGTTTTTCCTTCAGAGGAGTTGGTCACAAACATCGAAGGGTTTAAGGGTTCAAAACGTTATCTAAATTAAAAATTTCGGTTCCCTTTGCATTGGCTATTCAGATCCGATGTTTCCGATCTCGGATTTCGGAATGTTCTCAGCTTGTAATGTTATTGTATTTGAATACGTTGAGTTATCTCTGAAAAACTATTGCCAAATATTTTGTTGTACTGATGTTATTTACTGTACTTTGAGGCTAAACAAAATGCGTTTACAAGAGAGTTATTTTTTTTTTTATAAATGTGGACAGCGTCACTTATATTGCTCCGAATGCAAAGTAAGTATAAAGCACTTGTGTTATCGAATCAGAGACAACGAAGGTACCATAAACAGCCAGACTCGAAACAACGTAGAAATGTGTTTTTCTACATTGTCACGTCCGGGGAACGAACCCTTGAAAACCAGTGTGTACGCCACTCAACCAAGGAGGTCATCAAATTAAATTTCAAGTTTTTAGAAACACTGAAAATTATTTCTAATCTTCTCATTTAAATTACTGCCATTACTATAATGAATAAGAAACTATCACAATGAAAAACATTCCCAGTTAATACTGTGACCTACATTTGTATCGTTACAACAAAAGTAATTACTAAATAGTCGCTGGAATACTGAAGCAATTTTCAATTAATTGGTTTTCTAATTATCTATATACTTATAATAAATCTGTAGAAGTGTAAATTCTGTACATTGAAAATATAAAAAAAATAAATGGCGGGGTGTGTTACTAGACCGACACCGAACCCAAAAATGTGATTAAAAAATTTTTTGTCTGTCTGTCTGTCTGTCTGTCTGTTTGTTCAGGCATCACGCAAAAACTACCGGTTTGATTTCGATGAAACTAGGTATAATTGTTCTTTAATATCCTGGGCACCACACTGGGTAGTTTTTATCCCGGAAAAGTATATACAATAAAAAACAAACTTAATTTTGCGGTTCGATCCCTAGACCCGAATACTGTACCAACCGCAAATAATAAGTTTGTCGTAGTTTACGTCACCCGCAGTGGAGTTCACTAAGGGGCGCTGCACACGGCTTAGATACTATAATTATTTATCTATACTATATATATATATAATAAAGCTGAAGAGTTTGTTTGTTTGAACGCGCTAATCTCAGGAAGTACTGATCCGATTTGAAAAATTCTTCACTTTCACTGTTAGATAGCCCACTTATTGAGGAAGGCTATAGGCTACTTTTCTTTTGGAAATCTATCCCCTATGGGGGTGAAATAGGGGTTGAAAGTTTGTATGGGAAGTTCGGTATTTTCAATGATAGACACATGAAATTTTGTATACGGGTTTCTGGATAGAAATAAATAAAGACGTATTTCAGCGATTTTAAAAATCATCCCCCTAAGAGGGTGAAAAAGGGGTTGGAAGTATGTAGGCATATGAATTGTGTCGTTTTCAAATATAGACACATTCAATTTCATACAAGGGTTATTAGTTAGAAATAAATAAGATGTATTTCCGAGATTTTAGAAATCTACCCTCTAAGGGGGTGAAATAAGGGCTGAAATAGTTGGTATGTGAAGTTCAGTACTTATTCTCAAAGATAGACAGATGAAAAGATAACTAGATAAGATAATGACCATCTAAGACATATCTATAATGACGACTCCCGTGGTCGAGTGGCGTTCACTCCGGTTTTTAAGGTGTCGCCAGCTCTAAGGTTCCAGGTTCAATCCAATCCCCATGTAGAAAATCACTTTTATACATTGTCTTGAGTCTGAGTGTTTATGGTACCTTTTTTGTCTCCGATTCCATAACATAAATGCTTTTGCTACTTACTTTACTTTTATTATTATTTTAACGCCATAATATTAGATGAAAAATGTTATACATTCTCCTTACTTTGAAAATCACAGAATACATCTACCTTTAATACTACTCTTTACTTGACGCGCGAGCGAAGCCGCGGGCAACAGCTAGTATATAATAAAAGAAACCGAAATAGTTACATTTTTAAATCTTGAAAAAAAAACCTTAAATACATATATTTTGTCAAGATTGGATTTTGACAAGATGTAGGGTACGTTCTTCAATGAAATCGTTTTTTTTTTAATTAGTACTACTTTGTCAATTCGAGATATTATTGTGGTTACAGTTTTGCACATAAAACACTAGGAATCCAGTCGACCTCATTACGTTAAAACGAGCGTGAAGAAAATGCTTTATTAAAATTAATGCAGTCATTCCTAAGTGATTTATAACATAATGTATTTCTATTTACTTCCAGGAACTTTATGAATATTATGATAAATTTTGTCTTTTATTAAAAATCTTTCTCCTAAAGTTTTGTCGCTAGCCCAAGTATTTGCATACTGATATAATAATAACACTTATTTAATTTTCTTGGTAAATATTTTCCCGCTCATTTATGTTAAGGTGAAGTATTTAAAGTTTTACAGTCTTAATTAAACGATTTTTCTGGGCTAGTGCTGGCATTTTCTGTTTAAAAGAATACTAAATGAGTTCTCGACTTCATTCTTGGGTAAAATCTTGGTATTTTGTTTAAAAATAATTAGCCTTTTTTTTTTTTTTTATGAAACTAAACGCATGGAAAATTAAGCTGAACAGATGAAAAATGCTGAAAATTAAGTTGAAAATTAACCAAATGAATTGATTTTATCTCATCTATCCAAATTACTTACATATTTATTTTACAACAGATGTTTGATGATACTGGATCAAAGTGCCTGATGACTATTTTGAAGTAAAGCTAGCTAGCTGACCTAGCAAACGTTTTTTTTTTCTTATCCTAGAGAGGGACACCCTTATCACCAAGGTGAAGACAATATTACCAACCAAATATACACAAAAACAAATCAATAAATTTTGAAGCAACAGTAGCGTAATGGCTAGAGTATCAGACATGCGATCATGTGACCGCGGTTTGGAATCCCATCAATTGTACAACCGACGTACCCGTTACACAAGCATTTAGCTTACCACGAGGGGTTAACAAGAATACTAGTATTGCGACCCACATTGCTAGTAAGATTTACAAAAAAAAAAAAATGGTGAGGCGTTTCAAAGGAGTTCGATAACAGACACTGTGAGACGAGGTTGATAGAAACATATATAGATATATATGCCAACAGATCAACTTAATACTGGAATATACAAAATATATCCAATCACATTCCAAGAATAGGTACAGACTACAGTACGAGTACTATACGTACAAAACCCAACCAAAACGTTTCACGTGCTCGCAACCTCAATTTCGCAAACTTTCCCTGGACGATTGCCGCATCAATTAAGACTTCGTGTTTCAAAGGTTTTTCGTAAAACGTGACGCCACAGAAAGGGGAAGAAACCTTTTTAAACGTTACAAACACATTAGTGTAATAAGGGACGGTCACGCCCGGAACGTGACAGTAGAATCGTAATAAAACCTTCAATTACAACAGAATGAGACACATTCATGAATGTAACGAAAGCTTTTTAATAGAATTTTGTTGGTGTTTTGATAGGTCCAAACGGTGGGAGTTAGCATAACAATTGTGTAAATTTTTGGACCGGAGATTTAAATGTATGAAATATTTTAACTATAATGATATGTAAGTACTAATAATTACTGTGTACATTCATACAAATTAGTTAGGTTAGACCTTAAACCTACTTTGTGTTCAAAGTAGGTTTTGGCATAAAGACACTTTGAAAGTCAAAGTGAGCCCTGATTTGTATTTTACATACACACCATTTATTAACAACTCTTTTAAATCTACTACTACCATAGTAATTCGACTGGCCTCTTGGTCTACTGGTTAGTGACCCTGACTGCAAAACCAGAGGTCGTGGGATCGATTCCCACCAGGACAAATCTTTGTGTGATGAGCAATATGATCATTTGTTTCGTTTCGTTCGTTTTATTTATATTATCATAAAGTACCTGGATAACCGTTTTTTGTTTGATTGAACGCCCTCAAAGCTCCCTGGATACTACATTTCATGAAAATCATTGGAGCTGTTTCCGAGATTCAGATTATAAATATACATACAAGAATAAATCGTTCAAAGATACTTTAGTAAAGCATACAATGTGTAAATAATTCCAGTATTTTCTTGAATATATTTCTCGAAAGCTCAGGTTTTCCTTTCCTTTTAATTCTGGAGCTGTCAAGTTGCTTCGTGACGGAAGAAAAGATGAAGTTTGGATAAAATAGATTGAGATCGCACCCTTCAGGGGGTGATCGACGTAAATAGGTTGTTACTTTGACAATATTAGATGTACCTATGTATGTTGAATAGTGTTGTATAATTAATTCGTTTATTTATGACATTACTTAGTTTAAATAAAACTCTTGATTTTTCATGTAGGCAGTAGATAAAAAAGTTTGGTTTGTAGTAAGATACTGAATTAATTTTTGAATGATAAGTACTGTAATCTGATTTAGACCATTTGAGTCAGTGATTTGTAGATAATATTATAGGCCTTCGGCGGTATGAGAATGTTCCTTCTATTCATCTCTATTTCTCGTCATCGCGGCATTCACTCATTTCTTTCTCACATCTTTAATTTATATGCAATATTAATTATTATATGACAAAATAATAAATTTTGTTTCAATAAAAAATAACCATATAGAACAAAACATTTTACTATGTTCGTTCCGAAGGTTCACATTTATATTAATAACGACATTTAATAAAAAATAAACAACGAAATTCCATCAAAATATACGTTTTAGAATCAAATATGAATTAAAAACTTTTACACGCACATCCCGACTGCATTCACATATGAATGAAAAGCGAATGGTTTTCAACATTTAAGAGCTTTCCAACTTTATAATACACAAGTTGGTAGAACTTTTAAAATGTTGCCATATATTAATTTTATTCGTTTCGGCTAGTCAGCAGCATTAGTACGAAAACTATTACGATGAATTCTATCTCGGAACAATGCTGTTTTGTATAATGTGTTGCCAGATTTAGCTTGTTTCATGTAACATTGAATAAAATAACGATCACTCACATTAATTACTAGCTAATTATATTACTGCTTGGCCAGGTCAACTCTTTAACTAATTAAAATAAATAAACCCGAAAAAAAGCAATTATTGTCCCTATATTACGATAACTAGCGGACACGCCCCGGCCTCACACGGGTAGTTATAAATGACTGACTGCCCTGTGGGTCTAGTGGTTAGTGACCCTGACTACTAGACCGAAGGTCGTGGGTTTGATTCCCACCCAGGACAAATCTTTGTGTGATGAGCATTTGTTCTATGTTTGGGTGTATGTTTATCAGTTGTCTGATCACCATGGTACAGGCTCTGCCTAGTTTGGGATCAGATGGCGGTGTGTGAGTTGTTCTAACATATTATTTATTATTATAATAACTTAAGAATCCCATAGTTTTCCCCGAAATGTGAAACAATCAACATATTAGACTATATTTACTTTATTATATCTTAAAATATCACAATAATAGTTTTAATGACAGATACAAATTCTGTTTCTTCGTACTCCATGCAACTGCATTTGTAGCTAGAACAAGTGACAGGAGTAGGTCATCTCAAAATACCTCAGCAGTGTCTCCACCCGACTTAAGAAAATTGCTTTTTAAATATAGCCTATGTAGGTTCTGCACCCACCCCTAGTTTATGAAAACCTGATCTATATAAACTTTTTTTTTAAACCTTACGTCATTGCTGTTTTTGGTGAACTAATTACATAATTATGTTCGTTGACAAAAGTTTGCCGATAGATCAACTCAATTTTTTTTTTTAGGAATTGTCGTTTTGTTCGTAGTCAATCACACAATCAACGTTGGTCAGTCAGAATAAGTTTAGCTAGATATCTGGGAACCCACTCTTTTCGTCTCTGTATATATAGAGAGTCCGTTGTTCTGCAGAAGGCAATTTATTTTAAGCTAAAAACGGAACACTTAGTCAATTAATTTCGATCGATTTATTAAAATTATTTTTCGCCTCCATTCGGAAAGGATGTTAATGATTTTCACGTAATACAATTTTGTTTCAAGAACAACTAAAACAAGTCGTTACAAATAATTTGGACCATAAAGACTAAGTATATTACAGTCTACTAAGTTTTTAAGAACTCAATTTGAATGCCTTTGTGAGAAGTTCATATTAATTTATTGTCTAACTTCATTGATATGAAATCAAATATTTGAAACTTAAATAGAACTTGTTTCAGCAACATCTTGTGAATGTCAATGATTTTAATATATTTTCAAGTACCCCTAGAAACTTATTTTGCTTATAACTACAAAACTGTGTGTGTTTGTAATCTAAAATAAAGAGCTTTTTGTTCAAATCAATTATACAGGTCAACTTATTTATAATATCAAACCAACTTTTCATACAAACAAACATAAGTCACGTGACCTGTCACTTTGTATGAAAATTTCATTTTCAATTTTAAGGTTTCGACCTATGTTCCTTGGGGAAAGTGATTCAGTTTTATACACCTGATTATCTCGTTGAATATACGCATTCCATAAAAAATAATCCTGTATTCTTTTGACAGTTAAAAGCAGGAGTATAAGCTATGTTGACCCTTGACCCTTATGAGACGAGCCGATTAAAACGGTGGGAGACAAAAAGTTAAAAAATAATATTATTATTTCACCCCAATAGTTCTAACCCAGTCCCTTATCACCTAACTTAGATGAGTCCCGATTCAAGTAGTTCAGACAAGTCATTAACAAAACTGAAATAATGCGAACGTAATAATTTTCTATACATATATTCATATATATGTACACGGAACACGCAAAAACTTTCACTAATTACTTTTGCAAGGCGCGATCTTTCCCTAGAGGACAGAAGTTTATAACGTAGTGTGAAATTATACTTGCCTTAAGGGAGCAAAGTAATGTTGTTATCGAATGCGATATTGTTATTAATGTTTGGTTAAACCGTATCAGGGTGCAATTAAAACTTTTATCAGGATTCTTTGGAAGTTAGATTAGATGGTTATAGACCGAACGATTTTGTACAAAGTTCGCGTTTTGGGATTCAGTATCTCATTCGTCTGGTGTTAAGTGGATCGGGTTTTCTATTAGTTTTATGTAATTGGCTGATCTCTCACCGGTCGTTTCGGTCTGCCGTCCCATCGGACTATGAGAGTGAAGGAACAGAGGGTACACCTGTGTTTGCGCACACACATTGCAATATAATACCTCCTGCTTAAATGGCTGATCTCACTTGAGATTGGCCTCTCAGGCCGAAATTCTTTCTAGAGATTATATGTAAAAGAAAATAGGAAATCTGTATTTGCTTACATACATATAACAACTCAATTTATATTATGATTATTTATATCGATTTAAAATTGTATTTATAAAAGGAAAACATCGCGAGGAAACCTGGATTCTAAAATTAGAATCTGAAATCATCAACCCGCAATGAGCAAGCGTGGTGATCAAAGCTCATTCCTTGTCTATAAGGGAAAAGGCATGTGCCCAGCAGTGGGACATTTATAGGCCGGATTAATAAAAAATAGTCTTTAAGCGTCAGAGAAAAGATGTTAAAAAAATATTTATGTAAAGCACTTAAATTGTAATATAATAATAATATATAACATTAAAGGTATATAGATAGATAAGGTAACATTAAACTTATCTAAATGTTTTTAATAAACCTGTAATAAAAAAATAATAATATTTTTAACATCTGCAACAAAAGTAATTCAACGGATTCAATCCACTGAACAAGTTCTATCTTGCAACATCTTGTTCAAAATTATGCCACAGAAATTAACCATAACACAATATCTGTACCTAAATTTCAATAGAACCAGCCTGGACTGTCTAACTTCACTCCAAGTTCTGCCAGTTAAAACTTTATATGCAAATGATTTATTACGGAATCTAAATTGCTCCACCAGAGAATTATCTGAAGATTGAAGGAAAACAAGCAACTGTTTATTTTACGCAAACTCTGGGAGCATACATACACGTGCGCTGTTGATCTTATACATTATAAGTAGGCAGATATATAGACAGGGGTTTAGACTTTGAATATAGAGATATAAAATCTTACAATGATCTTGAACAACTTTTATCTGTATGTTTCAGCATTCATAATATAACACAAAAATATTCATTCTATAACTTTCCTTCTGGCGCTGCCGGGTAAAGAGATATCATAGTTTTGTTCAGGACAATAGTATTTGTAGCGTCTACTGAGTTCTCCAACTTATATACTTTTTAATGCCTATGGTTACCTATAAGTTTTATAGGCTATTATGTGGCTCCCCTAATGCATATATAACAAAAATAATGTATATTGTGTAAATGCATGAGTTCCCGTGACGTAGTTTTATAAAAATCATACAACGCGATAGTTTAAAAGTTAGTATTGAATAAAATTCTATTGCGTAGTTTAATAGATCTTAAACTACAGACAGCATGAGCGATTTCGTACTATGAAAATACTATCATAATAAACCTACATCCCTTTTATAAATTCAGGAAAATTTCCTGTTGAAAAATAGATAATGGAAACCAAAACACAACCTATTCTAATTTTAGTATAAGCCAGGGTCTACAAACTCGGGTAAAACTACGTTAGCGGCCAGTTAGAGATTTAAGTCGTCAAAATATACTTCTCTGACGTCACCGCAGCGAAAGTATATAAGCTACGTTTCAGAATCCACTCGAGTGGGTATTGACGTTTCCATTACGGAAAAGTTGTCAAACCTTGCACTTAATTCCTACAAATTTGCAGGTTTATTACTATTTATAATATTGCTTTGTTTTATTTATAAAGGATTTCATATTTTTTAATATTAGGAAGTGCTAACGGTTTTTTTTTATGAGACTAATTACGATGATGTCTCTTATTGTGCCATTATGTCTAGAAGAAGTAAAAACAAAATATTACGGAATAGTACCCACGAGACAAACATCAAAGTTTGACTGTACTGCCTTCGCGTTTACTTCACTTAAAAATAATGAGTTTAAAAAACATCACATCCCAACAGAGGAATATCAAAGAGCTATTTCTTGTTGCTTTTTCCTAAAATAACGAAAACAAACCAGCATTACCCAACCATTTTAAAAATTCATTCTCTTTCAAAATTTTAATTGATGTTCTTAATTTTGGGATCAACTTCGCAAACAATTAGCCCATTAAAGATTTTATTTTGCGTAAACAAATTAAATATTTAGTTACAGATTCTGACAGGTTAATACTCAATTTTACGAGGGATTTCGAACAGATCCCGAACTGTACCTAACCGTTATTTTGTTTCGTGTTTCTTCGAGGAAACGGTAATTGTTTAATATTTAAATTGTTTTTCACGAGGGTCGTTTTGATTTTTCTTAAAAGGAAATTGTTTAGTTATTTACTGTTTTTTCGGTTTTTGTGTGTAAAATTCCTTATATCCAAAAAAACAAACATTTTCGTCGTGAGGCTTCGTGTAAGGCATGAAAAAAAACAAAAGGTACTAAACTATTTACCTTAAACATAAAAAAATACATTATAATTTAATTTTGAACTTGTATGCGTTGTAAAAAACGTTAGTTTATGTTGGTTATTATTAAATTGAATAAATAAAATGAAACCAAATTATCAATAAAAGACATTATAAAAAAAAAACAAATTTCGATTGTTAAGGTTCTCACAGGCACGGTATAACTCTTTAGTTCATTAAAATTCGGATCAACATAATATATAATTATAAAATTAAGATAGGTACCATATCTCAAGCCTTCATGTGCTATAACTAGTTATTTCTCTTGGACAGTCACACTAGTTGCAATTCGATTTAACAATAGATCATACCTGCACTAATGCAGCCTCCCAGAAACAAGTAAAAATTAAGCAATTTGAAATCTAACGTACATTTAAATAAAGTATTATTTTGTTCACAGCGAGCCTGCTGAGCGGGTAGGATGCGGCGGCATGCACCGCATCGTGCTGCTAATGGCGGTGCTCACGCGGGCTATCGCTCCCCAAGCCACCGTTACAGGTGAATATTACATAGAAGACAAGTCAATCAATGAAAAGAAAAATCTCAAGATACCTGCGAATGTACAGTGCCAGACTTAAGCATATATTAGGAAAATTACAAGTTTAATAGCCATATTAGTAATCCTCCGAAGAAATGTCGTGGTGGCCTAGCGGTTCAAAGATCGGATTCGCATGCACATGGTTGCAGGTGCGAACCCGGGTTATAACTTTGAAAAAGTCACATTGGTAGGTACCAATGTGACTTTTTCAAAGTTATATGTACTTTTTTAATCATTCTTAGACATCATTGACAAACGGTGAAGGAAAACATCGTGAGGAAACCTGGATTCCGAAAACCGCCAACCCGCAATGAGTAAGTGTGGTGATCAATGCTCATTCCTTCTCTATATGGGAAGAGGCCTGTGCCCAGCAGTGGGTAGTTCATAGGCCGATATTATATATTAGTAATCCCACTGTGCATGTGCATGTGTTTCAAGGTTCATGTTTATATTCATCTTACAATGCCTTGCATGTAGAACTTAATCAGCATATTTTTATATTAATACCAGCTACTACTGCTGGGTCTGGGGCTCTCCATATGGGGCTTCCTTTAAAGAGAGAAATGAGCATTAATCACCACGCTTGCTCAATGCGGGATGGCGATTTTCGATTCCGATTCTTGGAATCTAGGTTTCCTCACAGTGTTTTCCTTCGTCGTTTGTCGATCACCATAGACCAAGAAATATGATGCATGTTAAGAAAAAAAATGTATTCTATCTTGCATAAATAATGTTTTGAAAATTACAGACATTTGATTTTAAAAGACAATGGTAGTTTTAATCTTACTTTCTTTCTTCCAAAGCGTAATGACTTAATTCATTCCACAATTGCACTGTTTGCATTCTCATCATTTGTTGTTGATATTTTGAATATCAACAACAAATTGCCCTGTAAATTTTGTTAGGGAATATACATACGAGTTTATACGTACATATTTATGAACACAATGAAAGTTAATGACCGCATTGACCCAGTACATTCTACAGCTGAACATAAATCTCTAGGAGACTGCAACAATAAACAGTTGAGAGGACTTATGGCCGTAATCACCACGCTTTGCAAATGGATTGTTAATTTAACATCGTTAAAGCAGGAAACGCTGATTATAGTACAGAATGCAGACTTAATCTCTTAGGCTACTTAGGTTTAATACGATATTACTAAATACTAACTAAGTTTCGAAGGAATTAAATTAATCAAACAAACTACATTTTCAAATAAAGTAAAATATTGTAATAATTTTAAGCTTGCTTAGAGTTAATATCTTCCTATTTTCTTGTATAGAAATATCAGGACTAATTAAAAAATATTCACACATATACAAAACTACATTTTAATACTCTCTGTGTCGTAAGTTACTATTTTTTAAACGTTCAAGCTTCTTCCCCAAATAATTAAATATTTTTTTTTTAAATTACTAGCAATATGGGTCGAACTTTAATAGTATTCTTGTTAACCCCTCGTGCTGAGCTAAATTGCCTGGGTTAGGAGTGGGTTCACGTCGGTAGTGTAATGAGTGGGATTCGAATCCGCAACCACATGGTCGCAAGTCCGACGCCCTAGCTTTTAGGCTACTATTATCAGGCATTAATATTAGTGTTAATGTATTCATAATCTTCATAATTTATTATTTAAGAATCACACTGAAAACCTTTTAAAAATATTAGAATATAATTATTAAAAAAAAAACTTTTTTTTACCTTTTAGGTGTCCCACTCCTGGGCAAAGGTCTCCCCCAACCTGCTCTACTTTTAATTAAATAAAATAATATTAATAATAAGGAAGATAACAGACATCTTCGTAACAGTATAATAGTTAAGTAATTTATTTATTATTTATTTATTTATTTAGTTATTCATGCTAATACGGTTTAACAAACCAATTACATTAACATACATATTATTAATTATACTACATTTGATAATATACTCATCCCAGTAACTTGTTTATTAATGAAAATGATTAATGAACTGAATTGTGAAGACAATGATACAATTTACTAGAGCAAACACCATTAATAGTAACGATATGATACAAAGCACACAGTACGATTACATTTGAATATTTAAATACAATTCATACAATATTGTAACATGTTTTTTAAATAGTTAACTGTTAATTTCACAGTCAAATGGACTTGTTAATATTTTATGGAACTTTGTATAGAATCAGTATGGCAAAAGTTATTTCATTGTTTTTAGATGGAGTTTTGAAACTAATTAAATAAATAATATTAGTAGATCATATTTTAATTAAATCCATGTAAATACAATTAAACTATTCCTCAAACCCTAACTGGGAAGACGACACATAAAATCGCATATTAACTATCTGTATTCCTTATTTCATCAAAATCTGTTAAGTTGTTTTCATTTAAGGAGGTATCAAACATACGCATTAGTTTTGAACCAGTATTCAACGACCTAATTTCTTAGAAATAACAGCTCCTTATCCCATTTAAATGTAAAGCAAAATAAATATTAAAACATGGAATCAAAATGAACGATCCTTAATCAAATATTTGTTCACACGCAAGACTGCTTTAATATTAGTACTTGTATATTCTACAGATCTTCAGGCAAAAGTCATATTATGTACTCAATGTTAAGAAAATGTTTAATCTCAAATCACATCATTTATTTCTTGGCAAACGAGAGTAAAACATGCATAAATGTTATGTCTGATATTATAAAGTCAAATGGTATGTTAAAATTTTAGTTAGAAAAATTAAATAAATTGCTTTGGAGTTCATATCGAAATGGTGTGTTATCTCAAATAATGAAGAGGTGCTTATAAATATTCTAAATTCGTCATATCCAAAAGCAATAAAGTGGTGATAACTAACAAAAATATATGAAAAAATTGGGTTTTTTATAACTGTTTGAAGATGTGAATTACCAATTATAACCTTTTGAAATCTGAATATAAAATTATCTTTCGATTATTTCTTGCACTCAGGCTCACCAACTGCTACTGAACCGAGCATCATGCCAGCGTCCACCATGATGACTCCACCGCCGACAGTTTTCAAGAATCTGCGGGCCACGACCAAACCCAGTAGACTGCAGAAACATGGGAAGGTCGACTCACCAATGCTGAACTATATCTTTGATTCGTACGCGACCAACAATAAACATTTTCATGACAAGTAAGTTGTAAATACAGGTATTTCTGTTTAGTTACTTTTGTCTGGGTTAGACGAAGACCGACATCAGATTGATTGAAAGATCTGTAGGAGTGTAGGCTTATTGTAGGTTGTCAACGAAAGCAATGGTTGCTTCTCAAAAAAAATTCGAAAACACAAATTTCGTGTCGTTATCTTTGATGACCAACTAGACTACCAACGCAGGCGGTCACTCACGTTACGCGACTCTAAATTTGTTTCGACTGATATTTTCGTCCGGTGAAAATCGCTTTGTTCAATTAGCTAATAACCTCTCTGGTCTTCTTCTTTGTATCGACATAGAGTAAACCCACCCCTCTACCATTCCTGGGCGATGGAAGACCGTATGGGATATCCCGGTTCAAAAAACACTTGGATAAAATTAAACGGTCTATTTTAAAATAACTCCACTGTCCTCCAGGATACACAAAATTAAATTAGTTAAATAGACACACCTTTTTTATGTCCAAGATTTATATTCACCGCTTTTCCTTTCTCGGAATGAGAAAAAGGTCCTTGCATTCGGAGGGCATGCTGGTTTTATAATTATTTAATAATACACCTTGACATTTTAATGTTTGGGTCTACTTTCAAGTGTTATAAACGTGATCATAATCAAAATTAATCTCATATCTATGAGAAAAAAAAAATTGTACAGTGTTTTGTTTGTTTATTTTGTTAAGATGAACCGAGCCCGTCAAGGCATCGCTCGGGTATTTCATACAAAAACCTTCCCTCAGGGGGACCCCTCTTTCTATTCATTGTTGAAACTAAAAAACTGTTGAATAAAAAAATAAACTCATGAACTACTTACTGAGATCTTGAGTTTATGGCGTTCAGATACGCAGCGGGAGGTTTGCTTTATTATGAGTTTAGATCGATAACATGTCTCCGAAAGGAGTTTTTTGGATGTACCATCGTGGTGAAAGGATTGGTCAGCTAGACTCTGCGTTACCGAGTGCTAGCTGCCGCAGTTAATGTGGCCAACTACTGGGCGCATCAAATTTAAATACTTTTTTAGAATAGTGTACCATCGACTCGAAAAGAAGAAGAAGAAGATCGATAACATTTTCTACCATTTTAACCGACTTCCAAAAGGAAGAGGTTCAATTCGACTGCATTTATTTTTAAGTGTCCATACACCTTCAAATATTTAAAGTGCTGATGACAGAGACAGATGACAGTCTTCGTCTTATAAGGTACTAGCGTGCCTACCGCAGCTTTGCACAGGTAGCAAATTCATAAATGCCCAATCCAATGATTTTAGCTAAAACTCTTGAATCGCTCCATCGAGTTCTGAGTACTGTATTAAAATCCATTTCGTGACTTTAAAGATCTAAGCTTACAAATAGTGGGGGCAACTTCCTTTTCTACAAGGGAAAGATACATTAGGCTCTTGTTTATTACTTCAACCAAGTATTAATAAAAATAAATACAGGCATGAAACAAAACAATAACAATAAACAATTTTAGTATAATACGATATTTTGATGCAACCTCCAGTTTTATTGATACCAAGAGAGTATTCAAGAAATTCATTGCGAATTTTTATAGCTCTCCGAATAATTTTAGGTAGGCCTTTGAGTACTGTGATAAAGTACTTAAAATGTAAATTTGATCAAACTTAGCTTATGTCCAACTGAGAAATACGAGTAACTTCCGCTAGTTCTTTTTTTTTTAATACGTAAGTATGATAACATAATATTAAAAGGAAACTATTTACAACTTTAAGCAATTATACAACCTATTAAAAATGTTGTTCTTCTTCATAATATGAGATAGATAATGATAAGGTCGCATAATTATTTTCTTCTTCATTATTTGCCTTAGATTTTTAGCCTTTTGTTTGCGAATGAAATCTACCTTTTTCTGACCTGCCCCGTAGCCAAGTGACATTTCTGCAAAGCGTAACCATGATGAAAATCGGTTAGATGGCATTTAATGTATGGGTATGTAATTTCCTTTCGATAAGTCACGTGACTTAGATTGTCACTTCTATACATTTTGAGAGATTCGATCAGCGTTAACGATTGTCGAGATGTCACTCGGCAAGGGGGTTTATCGATCACCGTACTTTATTCTTACCCTCTCTGATCCACTAAAGCATTGGGTGTGAAGAAACACGTTCGGTTGAAGACTAAAACTAATTTGAGTAATACCAAGCCACGGGAACTCATTTGTCCGATTTAATGAAGATCCTTTTCAGGCCTAGTTCAAAGGCTTTTGTTACACCGAAGATAATCTAGTTTAGCTTCGGATTCAATCAAAGATATTGTTTTATTTTACTTTTACTTTGTCCACTTCTTTACGTGTAGTCATTTTATCTTGTATTCATATTTTTTTCTTAAACGTTTCTGTACTGCTTTAAATAAAATCCTAAATGAATTTTTCACCTTTCAGATTTAAACAAGAAAAATAAATGTATTCGCGATGTTACTTAACGTTTAAAAACATTAATAATAAGGAAAATATAATATTACTAGCTGTTTCCCGCAGCTCCGCCCGCGGACTCAATTTTTTTTTATTTATTTGAGATTTAAACTATCCTATCTCTCAAGTTGGATCGAACTGCACATGGTGTGCGAATTTTATTATAATCGGTTAAGTGGTTTAGGAGTCCATTGAGGACAAACATTGTGACACGAGATTTATATATTTATTAAGATTATTATGTCTCCAGTGCTTTTTTTCATAACAATCAAATAAACACAAAACATCTCTTTTCATTCAATAGGTACCTACCTACTTAGTTTTTCATTAAGTCAGTATCAAAAGTTGTTCGGTTCTCTGGTCACCCAATAAATTATGAACATGTTTGGTTACATCTACACTTGCTATGTTATACCTATTATTTATTATAGTTTTGTTGTTGTTTAGGTGCGGTTTACTCACGTAACATGCTGTTGTGTAACAGTTAAATATATATCATTGCTGTTACTTGCATATGCCACTTAAGATGGCTTGGTTGAGGAACTGTTCAGAGTTCCTTGAAAATATGATATAACTTATATACCTACTAGTTGGCTTTATGATCAGTCCAACCGTTTTACTATTGGCTAAGACCCTTTTTTGATCCCGAGTTTACTGAACCAATGGTTAAATATGCTAACTAATGGTTTCTTCTACCAAATGATCAAATAAGTTCGAGAGTTAATTAATTAACCATTTGTTACAATAAAAATTGATGAATAAACGCTTTATATTGAAGTTAGCATATTCAACGATTGGTTGAGTTAACTCAAACATAAAAAAAACTCGGCCTAAGATGTTTCTTTTGTATTTTTTACAAAAAAGATGACCGTATACTTGTAACGACTGAATCGCACACAATTAAGAATATAAAAATGTTTTTGCAATTGGCATTTAATAAACCGTGTTATAAAAATATACAAAGTGTTACTAAAAGGTTATAATAACATTAATTACAAACATGAAAGAAATAAAGTCCACCTGATACAGAACGGATCTACAAAATTTTACAATAAAATGAGTAATTATGTTAATTAATTAATTGACATCCCATTTTTCACATCAATTATTCAACATCATAACCGTAACCAGACTGCTGAAGGGATGTATCTTAACATGTAACGATTGCAGTAATAAGATATTTACCTTCGTCATGTGGTTTCGTACTCTCGTTTGTTGTAATTTTTGGTATCGGATAATTTAAGTGAAAAGTTGGATATCATTATTTAAGTAACCCTTTTTGAGTTGAGATTTTGTAAATCGACTCGTTTTTCTTTTAAAAGCTTACTAGCAATGTGAGTTGCACATGAATAGTATTCTTGTTAATTCTTCGTGGAAAACTTAACATCCGACGTGAACCCACTCGTAACTTGTGTTACGAGTGGTTTCACGTCGGTAATGCAATGGGAGGGATTCAAACCCGCGACCACATGATCGCAAGTTCGATGCCCTAGCCATAAAGCCGCTTCAAACCGACTCTATAGATACCCAGCTATACGTACTTTTCACCCCTGATATACACTTCCAGTAACACCATGTGTATGAGGGTGTTTCTCATTCAATTATGTTGGTCATCGACCTCCAAGGTATACCCTTGGAATTATACGAATTTAAGGTATACCCTTAAATTCATAAATGAAACCACCTCCAAGGCCTACCTTTCATTTATGAATTTCTACACAATCGATTCGGTGGTTTGGTTTTATCAAAATAATTGGAAGGTGTTACCAATAATCGCCGATCGAAACAACGGTCTTTGCAATTTCGTGCAATGCGAGTCGTTTTTTTTTTACTTATGTTATGTGTAGTTAGCTGAAAATACAAAAAAAAATGCCAAATTGGTCGAGCCGTTATCGAGTTTTGCGTATAGATTATGATTAAATTCGTTCTATTAACTGGACAATGATTTTCAAAATAAATTCAATGAATCGTTAAATTAAAATACGCTATCAATTTGTCACTGAATGAATTTCATGATAAATCATTTAACCAATACAAATACTGATAACATATCTAATATATACAAAGTTAATAAATACATAGTAGCGGTTAGCTTCTGATTGTGTCATTGTGACACGTAACACAAAATTAAACAAAAATATTAATGATATTATTATTGTTATCTCATTACGTTAATGTTTCATCATGATATTTAATTAAATGCTTTGTCACGTCAAGTATAAAATTATTAGTGATGTAATATCATTATTTATAGTTGAATGAGAGTTTTAAGTAGGTATATATTTATTTACGATTTCTGCTGGTTCGTACAAAAGCATAATTTATTATGTTTAGGTTGGCATTTGAATGTGGTTGCTTATTAAAAAAATCTTATTCTCCTTATTTATTATTAAATAGTATAAAATATTAAATAATATACAATTCATTTTGTCGTTAGGTATTTACAAACATTATTCCTATATATTCATATCCATATACATAATTTAAGTAGGAAGCGGACAGTGCGAGTCAAAAGTACAGCCTGACTGATAAACGAACACCACCTTGAGGATTATATAGACGTTATTTTTAATACAAATAACCTGTACAGCTCTAACATTGGTTTAATTCTTGGTAAGGGCAGGCGGCTGTGCATGACGGGAAATTAAGAAGGTGTTGCATATTCCCCACCCAAAGGGGCTCCACACTGGCACTGCGTTCGGGTTAGGTGAAGCCCCTAGCCAAGTGACATGTCAACGCCGTCACCGCTCATCGAACCGCTCAAATCAATGGAAGGGACAAGTTATTCTTTATTCTTATTCTTTATTGTATACATGATAATATTTTCAAAAATCAATAAATACAGATTGATGTACAGAGGCGAGCCTAACTCAAAGTTACGTGACTTATCGAAAATAAATTTTGATGTCATTTCCAAATATTTATTTTCATATATGTTATTTATCTATTCATTAACGTTTGTAGAAATGTCACTTGGCTAGTGGGGCTAAATACAAAATTTACTATATTACCCGAACTTGTAATTACTGAAAGAGTCTCACAACCCTTCGCCTTACGCTTTGGTGTGAGAACACCCCTTAATTTGAAAGCGTAGCACGTTCATACAAAGTTACCAGTTTGAATGAAATGAGTATCGTGGGGTCACACTTTTGCCTTTGTAAAAAATGAAGGAGCATCTCAACCCAACATATGTTAGACTTGTTCCTTTGTAAATTAGAGTCTGAATAATATCATAACTTCCTTTTGTATGCTGCCTTTTTGCTTTTTAGGAATAAGATAAACATTTTTGGGTATTCTTCGGTTTGAGATTAGATGATATTGCGTATTGTGTATTTTTGGTCTCGGGTCAAAGATACATGATGATCAGCATTTTGATTGCAAACACAGAGCAATATTTTTACATAATGTATCCTCACGGCTGGTACATACAGCATAGGATACTATTATTTGCTTAAAATTTTAAATTATTACAAATTATTTTACAGAAACTTCTTAAATATACTTTTGCTTGCCGTTTCACAAATTATGTTACGAAACATTAAGAAAGATTATCTCAATTTCAAACAAGGTCTGAAGGACAAATTTTTAATTAGACGGATTATGATATGTCCTTGAGAAGTTTAAGTTGGTAAGATTAAGAAAGGATATTTGTTTGAATAAAATTAAGTGCCGTAAAAGCCTGAAACCTGAGTTTGTGACGATACGACGGACTTTCTAGGACCGATTATCGGTCCTTTTCGGATTTCGGATTACATGACATCGGATAATTGAAGTTCTTTAAATTACTTATTATATCCACGCCATTATATTTAACATTCGCACTAGGTGTACTATTACCAATACAAAAATAAAGAAATGTTAATTATAAAATAAGGAAGTTCAATTCGTTATCGATAAAAGATAATATAAAATGATTGCTTTCGATAAAAGAAAGCCATCCATAAAATTACTTGGTTATTTAGGCATACAATTATACAAGATATTAAATGAGAAACCTTTGTTTTTACCTTTTTAATAAAATTGAATGTTTGCTAACGTTTCATTATAAAATAAAAGGCAGATAATACTGTAGATATTATTTTCCTGTTTATGAACTCCGTCCTTTACTAATATTTGGTTGGCAACGTAATTAGTTAACGAAACTGGAACGTGAGTTGTACACTCACGTACAGAAGGCTGTCGCCTGTTATAATTACCTTAAGTACACTGACCGACAAAAGTAACATCTGTTTAATACAGTCTGGCCTACTTTGTAATTGCTCTGTCAAGGGACTTTCTGAATCACCGCTCAATACTTTGTTTTACTGGTGTTTGGATTAAGGATGTATTAATTAGGATCTATACCGATACTATAAAAAAATTAGAAAATAAATAAACCTTTGAGAAATTGCTTCAGTGTTAAATAGCGCATTTATCGATGCTATAATTAGGCTACTTTTCGCTGCAATAACCGATGACAACACAGGTGTAGCTACCAGCAAAAGCTAGAATTATTTCACGTTTCAAAGTTTGTGTTTGTATAATGAAATCTTTGTGAAAAAACAAAACAATGGATTTCATTAAAATTTGGCATACAAGTAGCTCATTTAGAACGGATATAATAAAACAAACAAATCTAAAGCCTAGTTTATTATTCCCATAGTAAGATTTCATGTTTTCTATAGACCGCTTGAACAAAGTTGCTACCGAAATTATCGAAACAATAAATACTTTTTAAGAACATTTCTCTTTTGCTTCTCTATCGAGTAGTAATTAATTAAAAAAGTAACCAAACAGATAACTCAAGAAATCCTAAATTTGTTTCAACAAAAAAATAAATAAATAATAAAATTGTTTATACAAAAGTTTTGTATTACTTAATTCACTTTAGCTCCCGACATTACGGAATCCAAACAGCTGATTAAGCTTGTTAATTTCATGAAATTTAACGAAGGCTTGCTGAGCCAAATTCTGGATTTTAATCATCGAACTTAAGCAGAATTTATGTGGACGTTTAAAATTGGAGCTTGATTTGCACCTACATTAATAACTATTTACTGCTTCATTGGTCAAAAACGCGACTGCTGTGCACGAGGTCTCGGGTTCTCGGTTTCTGGTCGTGTTGGTCTTCCGTCCCATCAGAATATTAAGGTGAAGGAATGGAGACTGCAACTGTATCCGCGCATACGCTATTGCACTAAAATATGTCCCGTCGAGATGGCTTATCTCGTAGAAAGTAGTCGCTGTGACCGGAATTCGGTCGGATCACTAATAAATTAACACCAGAGTATTATGGACTGGGAAAATTGTTTTATAGATTATCGGTGGTCTGTGGTTTTTTACACTTTAAAACCACCATAACATGCTTTTTACGTTATGGCGGATATCCATTTGCGAGCAAATTTGCAAAGGTCTTAAGCGCTAATAGAGCACTTAACACCCCCGTCACCCGCACACTGGGAATGTCACATATGAATTTGTCAAGCTATACTGCGAAAGTAGTTAGTTAAAACAGTCTCACTGTTTTTACTAACTACTATCTACTAAAAAAACAAGTATGTCCCGCACAAAGATCACCGCCTTTGTAAGTACGTTGATAGGTTTTATCGATTTTATTACTAATGCTCTATACAACCTTATTATTTTATCCGAAACCTGGAATTTGTTCGTTCAGAATAAGCAACTGATCTATTACAAAGATTTTTTCATCTTGTTTTTTCACGTCCAACGAGATGAGGCAAGAAGCTTGTATCTTGGTGAATTTTCATCAAACAGTACTGAAATTTCATGTAAGCTTTATTACAGAAAAATATTCACACCTCTTTGGTTGTAGTTTAAATAAAGTTGTACACTGGGGTGTTCATATATTTTTTAATAGTTTTATTTATTAATATTTTGTAGAATTTGATGTGCAATCGAAAAGTTTATAGGTTATCTTTGTATAAATCGTGTACGTAATTTTTTTAATGTTATTAATTTTATTTTATTTTTTATCAGAAAATTTATAAAGGTAAAAAAGAAAAGACTGTAAACGAAGTGTTTGTTGATTGAATAGTAAGGAATCAATTTTTGATGACTCAGAAAATAACCTGTGGGTGTTTTTTTTTAATAACTCATTTTATGCTTAACATTTGTAAACTGACCCTATACCAGATGTATTTTTCACCCTTTTTGTATAAATATACTCTTTTGGTTACTCCTTGTATATTTAGTCTTGTAATTTACTTAACTGAAACAAAAATACGGCGTGTTAAGCCAGCAAAGTAACTTCCCACTTACTGTAATTGTGAAATGTGTGTAATCGCTAGGATTTTCATGAAGCTAGAGAAAGCGTTTAATCCTGTATCTTTTATGTAATCTCGCTTTTATTCTTATTAATATTATGATAATAATGTCTGCTAGCTGTTTTACTTCGTGTATACAAAGATCTTGCTGCTAAGATTGTCGGGGTATAAGACTATGGTTTAATATAATTATTAATGTTAACGAGTACTTACTTTGGGCCCGTGGCTAAGTATACGCCGAATTAATTAGATTACAGTTTGGTAAAGATAATAAAATTTAAAGGTTAAGCCGCGCTCTCCGCGGTCGGTCTGCGGATGGGTGACCATTTATAAACATACCTAGACCCCTCCGTTCATCGGAAAGTACTTTAAGCAGCTGATCCCGACTGCCACTTGGTGATCTTAGGCTTCTGGGAACCAGCTTTACTATGAGGTACTGTAGGTAGTTCCCGACACAGTCTGCCCGTGACCATGACACCTGCAAAGACTTTGAAACGACGGGAACTTAAATAAAAAAAACCGCGATAGAATTTTATTGGAAGTTGGAAAAGTATAGTCTTAATTTTCAATGTCTAACATTCGCGTTAACCTCAGAAAACAATATGGGTTATGGAAGTCAGTTAGACAGTCGCTCCATACATGTATAGTGCTTATAAAATCTTCATGACGAACTAGGTGCAGTCTAAATAAAAAATAACATTAAATCTGAACTTGAAATTCAAACTTCCAACCAAAATATACGATAGGTCATCAAGGACAAATCCCTGAGCGAACAAATATGCGGTATATCTTGGACAATATACGGTGTAACGATCAAACCAGAAATCCGATGGAAATCCTTGTTTTATGCAAGCAAACATTGATTGAAGGTAAATGGAACCTATTGTAAATAAACTAGAATGTACTTCAAATTCTACTAGGTTAGTATACCAATGAACCAATGAGATAAAATCACCAAATGGTCCCCTACACAGAGTAGGTGTCAGCGGGGTTTGACCCAGACGAAGGTGGCGGACTGGCCTGAATTCGCTTTTAACTGGTTACTCGCGAATCTTCAGAGTAAGAAAAAAGAAAGAAAGAAAAAATGTTTATTATCAGTAGCCTTTCTAAATATTAACTGTAATGTAAATATTAGAATATTAGGGTAGACTCCAAATGTGCATAGGTCGATAAGAATAAAATAAAAGCTTAAAAAAATTCAAGGAAACTTGTTCTCGAAACGAAGGATGTAAGGGAGTGTGAGTTATGACGTTAAAACGAAGGCGAATATAATAATAATATAAAAAAAATGGTCGGTCTTTTTATAATTGCTTGATGTTTTTATATGTGAGCTGACGACCATAGGGACTTACGTAATTAAAGTATGGGAATAGTTATAGTATAAGTTATGAAGTGTTTGATAATAGAATATTTTCTCGAATTCGTCTCATACACGAAAATAATGAAAGGAATGGAATAATTGCGAGACGTCACTCTGTCCTACAATTTTTGCTAAGGTTTTGGTATGACGAGATCACTTTAACACGCTTGATATTTTTCTATTTTTATTGTTTTGATATGAGACAACGGACAAATATTTTATTTAGTATTTAAAAACAATATCTTTTTTATTAAATAAATCTTGTTATTTTTAGGTAATTTTTGTTTTTTTTATTTTGTGAATGACCCTATGAGCTAACGTGTAATGAAAATCCAAATCCTTTGTCCTAACCCTATGTTTTTTTTTAATAGGCCATTACTGTCCAGCGAGACAGAGGTCGCTATCCTCCTGCGCATCGTTATTTAACGTTATAACAAGGCCCGATATTTAAATATAAGTTGATTGTTCCAGCTGTCATTTCGAAAATAAGGTTACAAAAATATTATTTTGAAGCCCTGAATTATATAGAACTTACATTTAAATAACGATAGGGTTTTTAAAGTTAATTTGTGGTAATTTTTCTGTCCAGATTTCGTCCTCCATCGTTTGAAGGAACAGCGACTGAAGATACAATCATTGACGCTGATACAGGATCTACAGTCATATTCGACTGCAAAGTGACTGCTTTAAGAGATAAGACGGTGAGCACCAAACTTGGTTTCAAAATTGCATAATCAAACTCCACCAATTATTGGGTATAGGTCCCGATTATGTTGAACCATTAGAGCAATTACTGTCATTAATTTTTTATCCACATAGCAACAAAACTAGCTGCGCATTACAAGGATAGGATAAATCTATCCGTTGTATTCCTTAATTGGACTTCTATTTATTCAAATTAATCCAGGGTTTTGTTTCAGGTATCTTGGATACGAGTTTCTGAAGATAAAAATTTGGAACTGCTTACAGTAGACCTTGATACACATACGACAGATTTTAGGTAAGTAGTTATTTAGTTAATACCAGCCATATCCCGCGCTTTGGCCGATTTTCCATTGTTTTTAATAATCTGCTATTCGGGACGAAGACGAATCCAAAATAAATAAAGTACTTATCTTGAAAATCGGTCCACCCGTTCTCGAGTTATATATGTTGTAACAAACCCGACGGTGTTTTGTTATATAAAACGTAATCATTTAAAAAGCAAATAGGTAACATGTAACAAGAATTAATAAAGCTACCTACTAACATATTACAGGTTAGATAATTCAAAATAACAAGAGTCAATAATAATGACCTAAAATTGAACACGTTACCGTCGACATCATATTTGATCTGCATTCCTCAGTATCAGAGTATTGGAAACAGATTTCCATTCAATACATTACAATGATAATGTAACAGGGTTGGTTCCATTCGACGGTTCTTCCATAAACACAACTTCTTATTTACGTGTGCCACCGGAATAGGATGTTTTTGGGCTGAAATATCGTTCGTGTTGTTGTAATGGTTTGATATCAACACCTTTTTCACACATTTGAAATTATGTTACATTTACTTCTAATATGATTAGAAATAATTTCAACCATTTCGCAAATACTACTCACACTTAAAAAAGGTCCCCAAAATAAGTTTTGCTGAAGGTGTCCGTAGGGTAGTTGTAATTTTAAAGCCCTGAAAATGTCATAAATTCATTCGAATACAATTCTTTTGATATTCCATTTTTCTTAAAGTGCTCACTAACCAATAGGAATGAAACTGGTTATTTATTAAAAATAATTTGAATATGCTGATTTTATCCTTTAGGTACAGAGTAGACCTAGCAGGAGAAAACTGGAAATTGGCGCTGGCAGACGCAAAGGTCCAAGATTCTGGAGTTTACTGCTGCCATGTTTCTACACACCCGCCGATGTTGAGGCGATATAAATTGACTGTACATCGTAAGTTTCCCTACAGTACAAATAGTTTCAGTAGCTTTTTCAATATTTTAATGAATTTTATGGTATGATATCCGCTGGTCTGTCAACTGTTTTTTCAGTTCCCTAAAAATGCCTTTGTTCGCAGCTCCATCAATAAAATTGAGTAAAGAAGCGTTTCTAGAAACGGGTGAGACGCTCTCCCTCAAATGCGCAGTACTAAATTTGCATCCCGGAGAAGCTGTTCCTGAACTGCACTGGTACCGAGGGAACAGCACAGTTTGTCTGGACGAGATCCGAGGAGGAGTGCTCATAGAAACCGACCACTTAACCCTGACCAGCCACTTGCAGGTATGTATATAATATCGGCGTTAATACTTCCACCGCCGTCCGATAGCCTCTTCTAATATAGAGAAGGAACGACTGTTGATTACAATGATCGCTCGCTAGGTATCTTAGAATTGATTAAATTATATTTTTATGAACCTGGGTTTGACACTGCGTTGTGCAAATTCATACGTTCCATCATTGCGCCGCTAGACCACAGCTACTTAATACAACCCAGCAAATATTAAAGTATTGTAAGGAAAATTCTATTTGAGCTGAATCTGTTTTAACACACCTGTAAAAAAATCCAGTTTATTGTGTTCTTGGAAACATCCTTTCTTAAAGAGGTTTTATAGGCCTTTTTCGGAACACGGCATAAATAAAATATTGAAAAACCATCGAGAACTGGAGAGAATAGAGATACTTATGAAAATCGGTCGAATTCCGGCGATGCTTGAGATATTAGTGTTGTAAGCATTTTGTTGCAAAAAAGTAATATTGTTTCAGTATTAAAATAAATTGTTCTTTATTACGAGTATCTTGCTAGTCGTTTACAAAAATATTCTAAGACATAAGTAGAAAAGCGGACAAAATGAAGAAAAAAATGTAATGACGCACTATTTAAAATAAAAAGTAACTTAATTTCACAATTGACCTGAAAAAAAATATGTATATTAAGCAAACAATTATTTTTAATTATGACACTGAAAAGGCATATTATCTTTTCTGCTTGCTTTCAACTGCCTAGCTGTAAATCGACGAACCAGGTTACCTGTGTAGATCAAGCTCCACAGACAGCTTTCATAGCCTTCATCACGTGTCTTGAACGTTAAATCGTAAGTCACGTACCATTTTTATTGTAGGAAACCTTAGGAAACATTATATTTTGAAAACGTTCCAAAAAAATCTATAAAAGTCATCTTATGGTTATGTGCGATTCTAAGTTGGCCCCGATTCTAATAAATACACACGAACTTTATTTTAGTCCATCGGTGTCTTTTTCACTAGTAAATAATTAGAAAAGGACAGACGAAAATTAGAGCCGTCAAATTCAGTTCTGACTAAATTTCTGATACAAATTCGCGGAAAAGCAAAACGTATGTACTAAAAACACGTGATGTTCACTGCATTTTTTGCCTTTACTTTGCCATTTTTAAGTTAGTTGTTATTTGTTGCCGTCCTTTAAGCCTATTTGTTGTTTTTATGGAACGGTATTGTCGCTCAGCGACAAAGTTCTGAAAAAATTAAAAAAAAAAAAAAATGTTATTAAAAGAAAGCAGTGGTTTAAATTTTCTAAAGTTTAAAAAAAAGCATCGGCACTAGATTCTTTAGGCGAAAAACTTAGTGTAAGAGTAAAGTAAATATTATGTCAATTCTTTGCCACTTAAATGAAGGAGAATCATTCTATAAACACATTTATTTGATACCAGATAAGAATTAAAATACCTTGGATAATTCGGCGACCCTATTTACCAGTTACGAAATAAGGCGACGGTAAACCGTATCTCTCTTAAAATCTCATTGCTTATTTACATTTCATCAACTGGTGTAGCAATTTAGGAAGGTTGGTAGTATTTTTAGAAAATAAGAGTTAGAAAGTAAGGTCCCTTGAGGGATGGTAATTATGCTTGTAAACGTTTGCCGTGGAGATAACAGATGATATTTACCATATGATAGCCATGAGTTAAGTGGTGCGGTCGGGTGTGGTAACAGGTACAGCGGTTTGAGGTATTTAGTTTATTACGAGTAATTGAAGTGCTTGATAAAGTAGATATTTTTCATTTATAATATAATCTATTGGATTTCTCGTGGAAACAAAAACGGTAGAAATATGTTTGGTTTTGTGAACTTAACTTGGTTGATATAAATTTTGAAATTATGCCCAAACTAGGTGTTTAAGCCTGTGCCTTAGAATGCTACATTTTCCATGCGTAAGAAGCTATATTCCATAATAGAAAAAAAAATAGGAACCTCGGGCAGAGCCGCGGAAACAGCTAGTGTTCGATAAGTAGATTATTCCCCTGATTGTTTTTAAATAAATAAATAAATGTGGACAACATCACATACATGGCTCCGAATCCAAAGTAAGTAGCTAAAGCACTCGTGTTATGGAATCAGAGACAACGAAGGTGCCACAAACATCCAGACCCAAAACAATGTGGGAAAGCGTTTTTTTCTACATTGACCGGGGATCGAACCCGGGACCTCACGCGACACCTTGGAAACCGATGTGTGGCTTACACACCGGTTTCCAAGGCGTCGCCAGCCAACCCGACCACGGAGGTCGTCAAAATTATTATTATTAAAAAAAAAAGTTTGAACCGCTATCTATGCCACCATACCCTGCCACTAACCCCAAGGCCCAGTAACTCTACCTCCCTGTTTGGTCTAAATTGCCGCAATATATTTGCGGGCAAAGTGTAAGTGAGACTTAAATATTCTCCCGTAGTTACGACCTGAGTGGTGATACAAAAAATCTTTAAAACAAAACGAGTGTTAAGGTTTATGCTGAAGGCTCGTGTATACAATAGTATTATTTTAAATTAGGTCCAATATATTATGTGTATAACAACATTGTTTTTATATTGTAGGTAGCAAAATTCTATGTTATTCATCTTTGAGGATTTATCTTTGGATTCAGAAAGGTTGATCAATTTAATTTATGTTGTCAAATCAATTGATTCCGACTGTAAAACCAAAATAATTCTAATCGATCAAAGCGTTTAGCTTATGTGATGATCTTCATTTTAGAAACTAGGGATAAATGTTATGTAAAACTCAATTTCAATATCGACGCTTTTTTAATTAATTAAAATGATTATGACTATTTTTTATTTTAATATCAACGTTTTTTTTTTCATTTTGATTATGTCATTATTATAAACTTGCTGTGCCCGCGACTTCGTGAAATTTAACAAAAAAAGTTCAATAAATATGACGAAGCAGGGTCCTCATGGTTGTTTTTAAAAACGTGACGTCAGCATTGCTGACATCACCAATATCCTAGTCAGGGTTGCTGCTCATCTTGGGTAATTAAAATAAACACAGTAAATGCTTTCTTCAATTTATTCTTCGACTTACTGAGGAGGTCCGATCGCTACGACAGCTCCAATAAGAATGAATCATAACTCGTTCCATCGCCTCTATTTATAGTAGACAACACGTGACTCAATGCACTACGCACGTGGCGACGCACGTGTTGTTTAGTTTACAAAGTAATTTCTTATTTTATTTCACTAAATCAACTAAATGTTAAAAACAATAATGATTACATAATTTTAGGCATTCTTAATTATTAATTAGACGACTACTAAGTAATTGCGCCGATAAATATAATAATAAAAATAAATAAAAGGTTGTGCACATTTTTAAATTAAACCGTTTTATCTATTTATATTTTTCATAAGTATTTAGTAAAAAGTGGTTATTCTAATATTACAAACAAACACTCAAATATTATTTATAAAAATGTTTATAATATGTATAAATAAATACCTTCTTAAATAAATCAAAATTAATCTAATTATATAAGCTTACTGTTTTATTTTACGTTTCTATCTTTATTCGGATACAAATGCAAACTTTGAGAATCCCAAGAAAAAGTATTGTAGATTTATTTCACCGATATTTCTGGTACATTACATATGCGAATGAATTGAATGACTATCTATTTGTATATGCAAAAGGAAGATTCGTTTGCGGAATAATTCCAGTTTTCCTTATCCGTAGGTAATAATATACTCGTGTTTTTCGAAATTCTTTTTATTTATTGTTCCTGGGTCGAACGTTTTGTTGGCATACAAAAATACTAATGGGCACGATCTTAGTTTTCCGGTTGGATTGTAACTTTTGGTTCATTGTAGAACAGAGACATCGTTATACATGGATAATTGATTTTGGCCAACATGGACCATTGTGTACAGTGGATGACTACACATTTTTTTTAAGTGTACGATTCTTATCATGTTATGTGTTTTCAAAAGATATTATCTCTTACTTCTTGTCACTTTAGATGCTTTCTAAATCAATTGCTCCTTAGTTTAAAGTAATATGGAATAGTTTTAGTGCACTCTTCATATGGCAGTGTCAAACCTAATGCCACTCTCTAGATGAAAAACTTTTTTTATACTGATACTGATATAATAATTTATTATTGTAACTCTATCAGTAAATTAAGTAATTATGAAGATTATTATGTCTAAAATTAAATCTATTTTTTCTATAATATTAAACTTCCCTATTTAACGTCATTCATATTTACCGTCTTTAGGGTTTACAGGGCATATAAAATTACAACTTCAGGGTAAAATAATGCTGTACTTCTGTGCAGGTGGCTCGCTTGAAAGTCGAGGATGCAGGTAACTACACCTGCGCGCTGGAATCACCGCTGCAGATGAGGGCTACGACCAGGGTCCACGTTTTACAAGGTAAAGTATATCTCTATACGTATCGCAAAATAAAGTCGCCCGCGACGTCCGTTTGTTTGTCTGTCTGTACGCGATGAATTCAGAAACTACCAAACGGATTTTCATACGATTTTCACCAATAAGTAGAGGGATTCAAGATTAAAATTTATGTGTACCCGTGCTCAGGCAGGGTGGGTCCGCTAGTATCGTGATTTAACTCAAGAGACCTCGCTATATTTGCCTGCTTCAATAAGACGTACTTGTATAAATAATTTCGTACCAAAAGTTAGTCGCCTCAAAGGACCTGGTCCTTTTGAAATCAATGCCTACTTCTACGAAAAATAAAACTTTAGAATCCGATAGTACAGATTTTAGAGTAACATCTGCTACCTGAAATCGCGATAACAAATGAAAACGAGGTTTCAAGTTTTGCACTTTTAGTGCACCTGCTCTGAGATTGAGTCATAAAGTATTTTCGTGCTTGTACGCTGAATGGGAACTTGTTTGAATGGCTGTACCAGATAGTAAAGAGAACATCTCTTTGTTTTTGCCAGATGTTGCTTAGTTGAACTTTTGTTGACATGACTGGCAAGCTTAACAAATATTTTGTGTACTACCTAATTCTTGTTGGGAATTATCTGCATCAGAATTTGGTATATGGCTGTGTCGTGATTTTGATGTTTTTTCGGCGATAACGAAATTTTTAGCTTCGTCCTGGGACCTTCGTCCATGGTGGAAGGCTACTAACAGTTTTTCTATTATAAACCTGCTATGTGTGTCACTGGAACAAATTAAATTCTATCACAATAATATTATAAAGGGTAAAGTTTGTGAATGTATAATAATATGTATGTTTGTTAACTCTTCACGCTCAAACGGCTGAACCAAACTTGATAATATTTTGTATTGTGGTAGCTGACACCCGTGACTAACACATACGCTAGGCTTAGCTAAGCTTTTAATGCCGTAAAAATAAGTTATCAACTACAACATCGCGGCACGTAAGTACCTAATACCATAAATTTGGGACGTAAAACATACCTTCATAATTCATCTTCATTTAATACTCGACATGGATTTTAACATTATTATTAGTGTCACGTTCAATCTTAAAAACATTAGTGTAACAAAAATACGTTTATTTAAAATGGTTCATCCAGAATATCATTAAGAAATGTCTAAATTTAATGAGCTTCTTAATTCTATGTAAATTCGGCTACAACAATAATACTAGACTGGAATACTGGTAATAAAGACGGTCATTTATAACTGTGAAGTGTTAATACCAAGTCATTACGCTAGTTCAAATACACAGAGAAATAGTCTGTTTTATTATGAAGTAATTTCACATAAACGTGGAAATATTCCGACATTCAGATATTTCAACAAGCAATATTTGTATTGAAAAGGGAGCAGTTAGTACGTCTTTATCGTTATTAGAGTTCCGTACCTCAAAGGGAAAAACGGAACCCTTGTTGGATCACTTTGTAGTCTGTCCGATTGTCTGTCTGTCAAGACCCCTTGTCTCAGGAACGCGTGGAGGTATCAAGTTGAAATTAAAAACATCTTAAAGTCTCCAGTCTTTTAAAGACAAGGCTATTTATACTGAAATAATTAACATTTCGACACTGTGAAGGAATCAATATTTATAGGGTACCTACTTATCGTTGACCTAGAACTTTGAAATTGGACAAATAATAATATCTTATACTGGATGCACTGGAAAAATTTGTAATTAAGTCCTAAAAATAAATAGTCTTTGTACAGAACCCTCTGAGGCTTTTACTAAATTGATAAATGACAAAAAATTAAAAGTTTAAGATGAAAAGCTTAATATGTAATTTAATATATTCGTCACGGACAGATTTATAATGAAAGAATGATTGAACGTCTAGGTCTATTGCGTTAGCTGTTCAGCCATGCTTTATGAAATCAAATTGCGAACTAAGGTCAAACGTGTTCAGGATTAGCACATAAAGTAGATTTCATATCTGATAGCCAGGAGCTTTCCGCGCGACTGAATATTGTATTATACAATGTTCATTGGATATTGCTTGGCTTTGCTTGCAATAATGACGCCATCATATTATTGTACCTAGTTCTCAAAATTTTGTTCAACGAATGAAGGATTTTGAACAAGGGTCCCAAATTAGATTCATCGAATTTTTATTTTGGCTGGTGACATACAATTTCCGAATTGACTAGTAAAAAAATGTCCTACGGTTCAAAGAAAGCTGTCAGCAAAAATACCAATAATAGCCTATTTCAAACTCATGTTACATTGGGTACTGTTTCAATGAAGACCATTTTAAGGACATTAGGACCATTTTTCCGGCAAGGTAACTATTAGACCTCCCATCAGCATTTTACCCGCTTTTATGTACGGGACGAGGCGATTGTCATTATTGAACATGGTTCCAAATCTTAGTTGCTGCTGATGGCCACTTAAGAATCCCATAAGAGGATTGCCGTTCCATAATAGCTCCATAGTCCATGTTGGGATCGCCAACATTTTTGGAAAGTGTGATAGCGATAATATTTATTTACTGTTCCAATCACATAAAACTACACACTGCAATTTTTTTATCAGTATCTGATTTTTATATCAGTTCTATACGGTTTGTATTGAATATTGATAGGAAAGAAAGAAAGAAAAAGCATTAAAATTTATTCGCGCCACATGCGACGCAAACTAAAGAATAATTTCTAAAATAGTCATATAACTTGATTCAATTTTATGGACCGATATTGAACCTTTCATAATAAAGGTCTCGATGTGATCACCGTCAACAAAGGCCTAAGTTTATTTCACTGCTGGGCTTAAGTTCTCTGTGGTGAGGTTATATAACTGCCTCTTGCTAGTCGTAATGAAGTAATTTTGAAATGTAACTCAAATTAAAAAATACCACAGTAGGCACTAACACAAAATATGTTCATCACTTAGCAAACATGTGAAGTGCACTCCAGTCGCCTTAAAAATATAACAAAATGTCCTACATAAAATGAAGTTATAACTTTTTCAGAGTAAAAGCTGGTGGCCAGAGCCCGGTGCTGCGGTACTTATATTAATGGTCCTAGAACCACCGCAGCTATAAATAAAATTAATTTAAAACAATGACCACGATATTTGTGCACTCTCTGTAAACAATGAAATGGAACCTGGTGTAAGTCTCAAAATCTTTGATATAAATAAAAGGATTTGCAAACTAGCAACCAGTGTTAACTTTTCTAAAGTATTTTCAAAGATAATAAGGTAGTCCACTTTTTTTTATCATGTCCGGTTTTCATAAAAATATTTATACCAGCCTTAATAAATATCCACTGCTGGGCACAGGCCTCTTCTCATATAGAGAAGTAATGAGCATTGATCACCACGCTTGCTCATTGCGGGATGACACTACCAGATTAAAAGTTTTGGAATCCAGGTTTCCTTACGATGTTTTCCTTCACCGTTTGTCAATGTTGTCTTAGATTAATTAAAAAAGTAGATACAACTTTCAAAAAGGCACATTTTACATGTTTTTACGTTGATTGATTGATTTACGTTCGAACCTGCATACAAATCTAGTCATTGAAAATCTAGGCCACCACGACATCCGGCTTTTAGAAGATGAAAAAAAAACGCCTTTTTTTTCGTATCCTTAACAAAAAATAACGAAGATAATTATTAAAGTAAATCGCAAATTCGCATGGCGTCATTCTGTGCTACTACTCTCGAACTTTTCAATGCTTCATCTTTGTCAATTTTTAATGTTATGAAAAAGGAAAAAGTACGTGTAAACATTTTTTTATCCCACTGACGGATGAAATACATTTATACTTTTCATACCCAGAAATGTATCTAATGTAAACTAGCACTTTCGGGCAACACAAATCAGTATTATGTAATTGTCATGACGTGAGCTCATATTACTAAAGTATAGCATCGCATCGTAGTTTTATTCGAAAACAGAACATGGAAATAGAGAGATCTTTCCAGAGTAAGGGTTGTAAACATTTTACGGCTACAACTAGATAAACTACTGTCTTACATTCGTAGAGATGGATAAAAGGACCAAATCTTAGTCTGTTCTGGTCCTATTGTATTGAATTTACAGAATACTTTTTGGAGTCACGCAACGAGCCATGGAGAGAGCTATGCTTGGCGTTTATTTGCGCGATCAAATCCAGAACGAGGAAATCCGCGTAAAAACTAAGGTCACTGACATAGCTCTTAGAATTTGCAAGTAAAAGGGGCAATCGGCGGGCCACATCGCTCGAAGAACCGATAACGGATGGGAAAGAACGGCTCTCGAGTGGCGACCACGAACTGAAAGACGCAGCCCTAGTAGGTACCCACCAGGTGGACCGACGACATCGTCAGGGTCGTGGGTAACCAGTGGATTCGCGCGGCAAGTTGTCTTTCTTTATGGCGGTCTAAGGGGGAGGCCTTCGATCAACAGTGGACGTCTTCCGGCTGATGGTGATTTGCCCGATGTATTATTGTATTGGAAAAAGTAAAATTTTGTTGTAGGTGGACTTATGGCAGTTTGATATTTATCAACTCACTATAGGTACTTTCGATTATTATTATTATTTGTTTATTTATTTTTACATGCCACATACAGCTTTTCATTTATATCGAAACAGGTGTAAGCAATTCTGTTTTACGACGTAACTCATTGAAACTACCAGTTACGTTAAATACCTTTACAATATTTGTCACGTAAATGATCGAAAGTGCCAGTTTCGATAAATAAAGCGAGTTCAGTTCCGCGTTATACTATCGTAAGTCAATTCACTCCAAAACTGTTCATAATTATTATTTTGCTGCTATGTAATAGTTTGTAATCCTAATTTAACCGTGAATCCAAAATTTTATAAAGATCTAGCCATAAATGACAAAGTTATGCAAAAAATAAACTTTAAATTGCTCTCCTGAAAAGTACCATTTTTAACTTTCGATGTTTTATGTAGGGACCGTCGAATTTTCATTTATCACAAATCGTTTTGCGATCTAAAGACAATAGATTTAGTTTTTTTTATGTAACCTAATTATTGTCCCACTGCTAGGCAAAGGTCTCCCCCGCTTGATTCCAGACCCCAATCACTTAAGAAGCGATCGATGTCATCCCGCCACCGTCTCCTCGGCCTGCCTCGTTTGCGAGCTCCGACATTAGGAACCCACTCAGTGGCTATTTTATCCCACCTATCTGGAGTCATGAGGCTAACGTGACCAGCCTAGCTCCAAGTTAGGCTGCTTGAATACCCACATCTATTCTCTGTATTTTGTAGCGCAAGATGGTGTTTCGCACGCAATCCACACTCTTAATGCCTAATATACTGCGTTCCATTGCTCTTTGGCAAACTTTAGTAAATTATTTGTTGAAAATTTGTATGATAGGTTAATGCGAGTTTTCGTTTCACATATTTTAAAACGTAAATAAGTCAGCAACATTTATAATTTTTCCAACGTATTTCTTTAGTTTTTTTTGAGGAACTGTAATGTTATTGGCATGTTTATATCTTTAACTTGGTACATAACATTTTTAAGTATTTGTTTCTCGTTATTAAACTAGTTCCGGAGTCAGATGACCTCACAAAGCCGTATTGCAGCTTGCTAAACATTACTCCACAGGATATGGGTTAGAGGAAATGTTCCATCATGAGAAAAGATTCTGTATTTTTCGCACTTTTCATGTATTCGTATCTCCTTAACAGATCGATTATACTCACTGAACTTGTTTTGGACTGACATTTGATTTCCTTTGTATTCCGGCCCGCTAAACGTTGTTCGCTGAATACCAAGTAATTAACACGGAAAAGAAATATGTTCTTAAAGGATTGGATAATACAGCATAAAAACTGTTTCTTTTAACATTTTTAGTAGAAACTTCCGCAGAAGATCCTACTAGGTGACAACAAGATTTTTTTTGAAGATTAGGACCACGGAACTTAAGACCAGTGAATAAACATAAATAAAATAGCATGATCAGATTGTATGAATAATATAATTAATGAACTTTATAATGTTAATGACATAGTTTACAAAAGTGGGAGTAGATAGGTTACCTAGAGAGGGTGGTGTTTTTTCATGCCACCTGGTTTTCTTAGTACTAAAATTAGCGAGATAGACTCAAAGAAAACATGTCTTTTTTTTTGATAAATAATAGTTTTAATTCTTTTTCAGGAATTTTTCATTCATAGATTTTTGAAAATAGTTATGCTTAGTACACCCGAGAATCGAATGGGCTATTTCTATAAAGCGAAAAATTAACATTCTTTCCTATATTCTATGTCATCAATCGATAGGGGCATTCATAAGGATCGAATTTTGTCTACTAACACTAAACATGGTAAAAGAAATGAAACGAAAACATTGTAATCAATAATATCACCGCAACTATAATTATAATTATATAACATCTTTCATAATACGCAATAAAGAATTTGAGTTGATTACATAAAATTAGATTTTAAAAACTATTAGTTGACCCATCGAACCTTGTTCCACCTCCGCCTTAGAGGTCTTAGTCGCGACATAATACTAAAAACTTTAAACAAATGCATCAACCGGTCATTTTTTTTTCTAAATATGTTCATCTGTCAGTTGCGTTTTGTTATAACATTTTAACAAATGAACCGCTGACTTATATTTTGACTGAGTTATGTTTTGTTATTCTATGTCAGTTGCGTTTTGTTATACCACGTTTAATGTCTCGTCCCACGGGAACGACGGGAACGGGATAAAAAGTATCCTATGTCCTTCTCCTGGTTCTTAGCTACCTCCTTACCAATTTTCAGCCAAATCGGGTCAGCCATTCTTGAGTTATAAATAGTGTAACTAGAAGATGTCATTTTAGTTAAAGAAACCATTTAAGAAGTACAGAAATATTTTCACGCTCATAGTTAGTTACAACCTCATCAAGAACGATTGAAGCTAAATTTTCCTACAATATCAGGTGTACTTGTATCCACAAACCCGCTATCCAAACTCGTGGTTATAAATCCTTCTTTTGTCCACAGGATCAAGTCTAGCAGAGTTACAAAGCGGTGTGAAAACCACAACAAGCTACTTAGGTCTCCTACTAGCATCTCTGCTAGTAGCCCTCGGTACACGGTATGAAGATATAAGGTGACCTATTTAGACTAAGGTTATTATTCAAGAGGATGGTAGCAAGAATTAATTTGTTAATGAATAAAAGTATTTTACAAAACCGAGTTTCTAATTGGCGAGTTTACGTATATGATTATTGACTTTGGAGTGTACAGGCCGAAATAAAGAATACTCAACCAGTTACTGAAAACGCTATTTCTAAAAATGTATATTAAGTTGACCAGTATATATTTTACTACATATCGATAAAACAGTCTTTAAAAATATATAATCCATTGGAATTTTTGACTGAGCGTTCCAATATTCATGGTCGACTAATTATTTATCGATAACTGATTATTTTTAGTAACTTTTAATTATTTTAATTAATGCTCGTAGAGTTTTTGGTTGTTCAAAATGGAAAATCGATTAAAGTTATAATCGAAAACCAAACCCATATCGACCGTGAATCCTACTTTAAAATAAATAGTCACGTTTTTTTTTTCGTTTTGTATATTTACGACCTTTGTGGCCGAGTGGCATAAACACCTGTTTCCAAGTTGTCGCTAGCTCTGAGGTCCTGGGTTCGATCCGCGGATGGGTCAATGTAGACAAAACCATTTATTTACATTGTCTCGGTTCTAGGTGTTTGTGGTACCTACCTTCGTTGTCCCTGATTCCATAACACAAGTGCTAGTAAGTAAGTAGCTCCTAATTATTTAAGGATTCAACGGTTTACTCACGCGTATTCTCGGGAACGCCCGACTAGTTTCAGACTCAATAGGAGTCCTTAATCATGAGCTGACGCGGCGGCGGCGGTGTCGCGAGTCGAACTCTAGCTCGTAGAGCTCATGATTAAGGACTCCTATTGAGTCTGAAACTAGTCGGGCGTTCCCGAGAATACGCGTGAGTAAACCGTTGAATCCTTAAATAATTATGAATTCGTCTCACGGAAGTTATTATAATAAGTAAGTAGCTCCTTTGGATTCGGACCCATGTATGTCATTTATTTATTGTTTCGGGTCTGTTTGTTTGTGCTACCATCATTTTCTCCGATTCTATGATTCAAGTGCTTTAGCTACTCATTTTGAGTTTAAAGCAATGTATGTGACGTTGTCCACATTAATTATTATTGATACCTAGAGATTAACAATTTGGGAGCCCTTTCGAGTTGATTACTTAACAAATTTCAATGGTCTTGTTGTACAATTTTAGTAAGTTCTAATACACATTCCCCTTATACCGTACTTTATTAATCTTAGTACCCAAAAGTTTAATTAACGAAAGGGTAACTGTTATGGGAAATTCTAAAAATTAATTCTTGCTTATCCGGTGTTGGTGTGAGATCCTTAATGAAGTTTGAACCGTCCAAGGATCTTTGGGTTAAAGGACCATTAGTGAGAGTGTATATAGTTTGTACAAAATTATATGTATAATAAAATAATGTTATATTAATTATTGTAAAAAAGTCAGTCGGTCTCCAACGTATGTTGAGAATATTGAAGTTGTAGAAAAAATACAAATAATAAATAAAAAAGCAATTTTGAAACATAATAAAGTTCGAAATATAATTTTTGATTTACAATTTAATATCACTATTTTTAAATCAAATTATTACTTTTATATTAAAATCACACAGTTCATTGAATTGATTGAACTTGAAAAATATAATTTATTTATGACTTTTTAAGGTGTCATTATTAACCTATACTTTTCACTATTTTATAGTTCTGTGGCAATAAATAATGAGCTCACGTACAATCAATTATAATTAAATAGTAATTCTGCTTCATTATAGAAGTACTTGGCTGTAAATATTATAATTATTTATGTTTTTTTTATATTTGTTTATGTACCTACTTGTTAATGTATTAAGTCTTCATTTTGTTGGATACCGAATGTCTTACTATTAAACTTCTTTAGATAATACATATCACACTAATATCTCTTCATATCAACTGCACTATCACTTTTCTACAAAATTTTATTTTGTCAAAAAATAAAGAATAATACTTAAATAATTTTAGAAGTTTTTTTAAGAAACTTACTTATATTTATGAAGTTTCAGAAACTAGGTAGGCACTAGGTACCTACATGTATAAATGATTAAAGTTTTTGTTCTATAAGAAATAAAAGCAAGCTATACATGTTTTTTTATTGAGTAAAATAATTTATGAGCGACTTTATTTTTAATTTTAATTGACTCATTTAATTTTTTCATTGCTCAACTAGTTTTTTATTTAATGTTGGCGCCCAACATAATTATATTCTTTCTCTTCTTTTATTCATTTTTATTTTGTAATAGAACGATTAATCTAACTTTTATACGCACTTCACTGTAAATATATCTGTAGTTTTCGCTCTAACATGCACATTCTTACAGCATAGCCATACTTTTAAGACCTTCATTCCACGTAGGTATTAATTTGTTAACAAGTTGTTTTAATAACCTGTATTTTTCATTAGTTTTGCTATAAATAAAATGCAATTTATTAATATCGTTACAAAAAAAATAAACTTTTTATTATAAAAAATTTATAATAAAAAGTTTATTTTATATTTTTTATTTTTATTATATATTTTATTTGTAAGTATTTAATTCTTACATTTACTTACATATCATAAAATACATCATACTCATAATAATTCTATGTACCTTTACGTATGTCTACATAGATGTTAACATAAATAACGTACTGTTAAATGTAATTCATATTTAAATAAATTATAATAAAACGTATTTATTTTATTAAAAATATATATTTTATTTCATTACAGTTATTAATTTTATTGCTTTATATTTGTGATGAGTACATAAAAAGCGCATGTTTTTCTTTTATCAATACATTTTATACACAACATGTTTTACTATTTGATTTTATTTTGTGTATAAAATGAAAAGTAATAAAACAAAGTAACAACTGTTTTCAATAAATAAGTTTACTGTCTGTTATAATCTATTCTAGCTGTCAAAACTATTTATATACTTAATCTCTATCTAGTATTACAAATACTTCAGTTCTCGTTGAATTAATGTTTATTAATAATATAATTATATGCGTAATAAATTGTAAATTCGTTGTATTTTATCAAGATTTGACAATCTGTGGCGATTTTAATATAAAAATTTTACTAATTATGACTCATATTTAGCAGGGGCTGAAATAACTACTTCTGAGTTTTTGGTTTTGTAGACAACATTATGAAGTAACCTTAATGTCACATTCACAATTCATAATGAAAGAATCCGCCTCATTTTTAACACTTAACCACAGCATTTATACAAACATTATTATTATACTTTAAAAATATATTTCAAAAAAATTATATAAATTCGAGACTTCGAGGGATAACGCTATTGTACCTATGTGATCTAATTTTTTATCATCTCTCAATTTTAAAATACGCATTTTTTTATTGTATACCCTTAAAAATATGTGTTAAAAAAATATATATATTTATTTATCATTCAAAAATCGCCACTGATTGTTAAAAAATATTTTTATGAAATGTTTAAACATATCGGTGCTTTTGTTGACTGTTGATTTAAGTGTAATTAAATATAATGTATCATGGAATGAAAATAATTATTAATTATTACGTGTGCAATAATGTGATAAAAATAAGATTTTATAATAAAAGTCTGTATAAAATTTTGTTGTGTATAATTTATTTTACCTATTTTTCATACCAACTTAAAAAGAGTAAGTAACCTACGGAATTTCTTGCTGGTTCTTCTCCATAGGAATGACATTTTGGAACCGCACAACTAGAGTGAATTAACGTTTTGAATCTACCAGAAACGGTCTACTCGAAATAAAAATATTTTGATTTTGACTAAATATTTAAAACCTAGGTACTGCATAAACAGCAAATTGCTCTGCACTTTTCCTTTGAGGTTCAACTTTCTAAACTGTGTTTAAGCCAAACAATGTGAATTAATAAGCAACATAATGGATTTTACTGTTATCTTATATTAAATAAAATAAACAACCATTAACGCAAAAGCGAAAAGCCAAAAAAAATCTTACAAAATAGTACCTAATAATATGTAATTAAGCGGTACTAAAAACACCTCATTAATATAATGCAAAAATTATGTTCTATCACTCAGTAATTGGCATAATTATTCTAAGTTATGAACAACTTTTTTTTATTTATTTAATGTTGTATTCAATATTTACACAGGAATATTTAATTACAAAACACTTAATACTAAACTATATTAATTAGACAAAACTAAAACTAAAAAATAGCATCAAAAAACTCATCCACATCGCTGTCGACTGGAAGTGTGCCCATAAGGCTGGCAGCATTGCCACGTTGAATGGCAATGCTTAACCGCTGACCAAGGTAAAAACCAGCCCTTGGGTCACATGAGGTGTCAACAAGAAAAACTTGGCAAAACATTTTATGAAGCTCATTTTTTTCTTTCGAAAATTCTTGTGTGAAAAATGCAGGTGTTTTATTTTAGAATATTTTTGTTCCCTGATTTAATTTAAGCATTGAAATTCGTGTTATAATTTTTTTTAAATAATACGAATTTTATATAAGGTAGTTAATCGATTACTTTTTAAATGGAATGTAATACAATATTTTAAAAGTTTTGAGAACTATTAAAACTTTTACAATATTGGGTGGTATTAAAGAGAGTAATACCTGTCGATTTCATTTCCTTGACCGAAACGAAAACAAAATTTGATGAAGTGATTTCCGTGAAAAGTCTCTATAAATCAAAGGGCGACATAGAAATAACAAAAGAAAAATATCAATTGTTCAGCTAAAGTTATGCTAGAGGAACGTAAATGTACTGGTTTATTTGATAGTATAGTGGTATTTCAACTGAAATATGAACGCACACTTCAACAAAATTAAACCATACGTGCTCAACATAAGATTCAAAATAATAAAGACTAAACATGGGTTCCTCAAACATGCCAAATTTAGGACGGTTATTTCTAAGAAATATGATACACATCTTGGCTTCAAAAGACAAATGAGAAACGACCTTAAGTATATCAAATGCGATAACATATGTAGCACCTAAAACATAGGCATTTTATGACGTCACGTGTTCTGTCATTACGAACGGGAAGGGCCCATATCTTGGGCATGTAAACACGACGAATGAATACTAATATACCAGGAAGATTCAGATGCTCCTCAAATATTCTCGTATTTTGACTTATTTTTGCAGCGAGTTAACTTTATTGTTGATTTTATTGTTCTGGTGAATTTGCGGTGTAATTTCAAGATCAGGCGAAAAGACAATTTGACAACACAAGGCAAAGGATAGCAGCTGGTATATTTATTTTCTCTGGCCGAATTTCAGTTGCGGTGGCCAAATTTTATTTTATTTATTAGGGTAAAAACAGTTACCTTATAAGACATATTAAGTAACTAGCTTCTGCCCGCGACTTCGTACGCGGATCCTGTTGCTTATGCCAGCGAAAACGGGGTCGTCAAAATCGAAGATCTGAATCGTCTGATATCAAATTCTAAGAGCCCGGGGACGGGAAAACAACGGGATTCGAGATGTTCCAGATCTTTCATTTTTGTAAGAGAACAGGAAATGCCCATCAGGCTAAACAACTTTTGCTAAAACGTAATTCCTATATATATTATGTTATAGTATCGCTGGGCTTTGGAGTTCCACAACAGATGTTCCAGATCTTCAAATTTATTCTCACAGTAGAAAATGCTCTTCACGTGGGATAATTTTTGCTATGGCACCATTTTTATATCTCTTATACTTTAGCTGGTATGTTGCGGTTCTGCATCTAATGTTCCATTTTCCAAAATATATTATAGCCTATATGTTGCCCAGACTTAATATCTATACAACAAAAAAAAGTTTTCTTCCCGTAATTCCGCAGCGGATCCCAATACACTGAATTGAATACAAACAATAATATTGCAAATACTTTTTAAAAAATTTCTTTATAAACTATATTTGGGGTTTTTCCTTCAGGAGCTAATATATAAAGACCGGAAGCGTTGCAGACCCTTGAAAATGCAACATATAGTTGGCCATGAGAAAAACAGCCGGTTGTCAGGTCAACACCAGCGGCTTTAAGCGTCTGCCCTTGTGACTTGTTTATTGTCATGGCAAAGCATGTAGTCACAGGGAACTGTGTGCGCTTAAATTGAAAGGGGAATTTGTTGGGGATGAGTGGTATGCGCGGTATAAACACAGACTCACCGGCACCACACCCAGTGAGGATCGTAGCATCAATTATATTGCGTTGTAAAGCTTTGACAATAAGACGGGTTCCGTTGCACAGTTTTGGCGGAGTTAAATTTCGCATCAGCATTATGGGAACACCAACCTTAAGACTTATCTTATGAGCAGGGAGACCACTTGCTGTAAGAGAATTGAGAAACTCAACTGGGTAATTAGTGGCGTCGTCCTGATCGACAACATTGTCGAAAGAAGTGTAAACCACTTCATCCCCTACAATATCCGCCAAAATTTTTTGATTAATTTTTGCAGCTTGGTCATTTTTTGGGGTCAATATGGCGCGTTCGCATAACCATGAATTTTCTTGGTTTGGTATGCTCTGAATGTTCCCAAATACCGATCGTATCAGTTCCTCTTCTGAGGCAACAATTTTTCCCAGTATTTCAGGTACATTTACCAGACCATTCTCTTCAGGAAGGAGACCTTCCCCAACTTTTAATAATACTCCCGAAAACTCTTGGACATGTGAATTACCACCAAGCTGGGCTCTCATATTTATGGATAATTTGAGCTTTTGTATTTGAGGCCATAGATGTGAATATTTTAATGAGGCATTAATCTCATCTGCCCTAGTTCCCCGGCTTATGACTGGAAGGGTTTGTCGAAAGTCTCCCGAAAACAAAAGAGTTACGTTACCCATTGGCCTATCATCTCGACGAATGTCTCGTAGTGTTCTATCCACAGCCTCTACTGCCTTTTTGTTTGACATAGTACACTCATCCCAGACGATTAGACAGCAATTCTGAAACACTCTCGCTTTATCACAGTTTCGTGTTACAGAGCAGGTTGGTGTTTCAGATCTGTCTAAATCGATTGGGATTTTAAACATTGTATGTGCCGTCTTTCCACCTGGAAGTAATGTGGCAGCAATACCTGATGATGCTACGGCGAGAGCGATCTTATTTTGCCGTCTAATTTCAGCAAGGATTGCTCTCGTCAGGTAAGTTTTTCCGGTGCCTCCTGGAGCATCTAAAAAAAACAACTTTCCTTCGTTGTTTAAAACACTGTGGACTACTGTATTAAATATTTCCCTCTGTTCTGTTGTGAAATTTGACCTGCTTTCATTAACTACGGCGGCTAACTCTGTAGAACGGTAGCTTGTTTCAGCGACATACTCCCGATTAGTGCGTGGCTGATTGGGTTCTGCTTGGGGAACAGGTAGGCCGTAAGTGCTAAGAGAGTTGCCTCCAATTGAATGAACAGTATCTTGTATAGAACAAAGGGAACTATTCAACACTCTGTCATCTGTTGGACTAATAGTTTCTTCCGCATTGGACCTCAGAATGCGTAAAAAGTCTTCAGAGAAAAATGTCTTGTACTTTTCCCACAATCTCAAAGGGTCCGAGAGAGCACAAAATACTAACATTATGGCAAACAAATTTCGTAAACTACTGGGGCTGTCGCTGGCACAGGCTTCCTCGAGGGTATTGTCCCAGTGTTGATCATCGTCAAGGAGGTTAAGTGCCCTGCAAGCTGCTTGAAACGAAAGATGCTCTACACCATCAACCGTCTTTAAAATAGAAAAAGAAGTTGGTCCATGAACAATATGGAGCAACAGGCGCAAGTAATAACATTCTCCATTGTTAGGATGCACTGTGTACACTCTGCCCAGAGCAGCGTCTTTGAAAATCCCTGGAAATCCATCAACCGGTTGACCACGTCGACGTCGATGAAAAGTACCTCTCTGTTTATTGTAGGTATAATAAGATGGCACCTGGTCATAGGTCAAAGTTTTTGCAAAGTCGTCTTCTTGACATAACTTGAAAAATGCCAATAGTGTCGTATGACGTGGATTTTCTATACGGTCTCTAATATTGCTGGGATCAAAATATATGCGCTGGCCATTTTCTAAGTGGACGTCTAGATGCATGACCGTGGGATGGCGTTCATGGATAGGAAAACTCAATATTCGCCAAACACCTTCAGAAGTACTTATGTATCGACCGGATTGGTACCTGGTTACTTCATCTCGGTCCATTCCCTGTAAAGCAAATGTAGCTTGGTCACTCCCTTTATTGACATACTTACAGATATATTTTATGGATTCTACACTATTGCAAATTTCCACATTTATGTGTGCACTAAATATTTTTGTCAAAATTGGTGAATAGGGAACGACCCAACTATTATTCACAGAAATCTGTTGCCCACGTACCCTGACTTCCGCAGTGAATCCTCCCTGTTGTGGTGAACGTCGTCGATATAATGGATATCCATTTTCACCTGTCACTGTTTGTTCTATTATTGCACGGGGATATTTCTTCGCACAACGATTACCTTGCATGCATGGAGAGTCCCTGTTTATAGTGCCGCAGGGGCCATGCACCATGTGTGTTTTAACAATAGCATACAGTAGAGGATCTTCATCTGGATTTGGAAACTCTGCACTTATTAACTTGTCGATGTCGATGGGACGCACTTTTTCAAGCAACCAAAGTAGAATATGGGCATGTGGCAAACCACGTTTCTGCCACTCTACACTGTACATGTAACACAGAGCCGTTCCAAATATGCTTTCTTTAGTTAATAGGTCCATCATTAACTTCAATTTTAAATGGAAAACTCTTGCTATCAAATCATGTCGATCGAACGACACTTGTCCTGCACATAGTTCTCGTGTAATTTCATCCCATTTTGGATTTGTCGTAAACGTTATAAAAAGATCAGGTCGACCATATTTCCGGACGTAGCAGAAAGCGTCTTGGGTACGCTCGTGCATATAGCGGGGACCACCGGTGAAACTGGAGGGCAGAATAACTAAACGGCCTAAGTTTTCTATTTCTGTATCCTGCAGCATAGCGTCCCGTAAATGCACGTATTCTTCAGCTCGTAAACGCCTTTGGTTTGTGCGTATATATACCAATCGCTCTGTTTCAATTTTAGCGTACATGTCAACAATAAACTGGCTAAATAGACCACGAAACCTCTGTAGATAAATGAAACGATTGAGTCTGATTTGTAGAAGATAAGAATAAAATTGTTGGGCTGAAACTTTTTTATTTAAATTTATTTCTCTTGTGGCAGGTTGAATTTGATGAATTGCAAAGTTATAACCATCATCTCCATGGCAATAAATTAGAGGGTACTGCAATGCATCGTAAGATCGATGTGTTTCATAAATGCGTTGCAGGTGATTATCTTGTGTGCGTAACACTATGTCACGCCGCTCACATTCTTGATCAGCCAAAACCACTGCAACTTCATTTGTTACTGGAGCATTGTATCTGCCACGATGTCCAGTAGAGGGTCGTTTATCAGCATCAATCACAAATTTATAACTGTGGCTTTGTCCAGGGGGGATGGATTCTAATGCAGATTTGAAACTGTGTACATAGGGATTTACTTCATGCAACATATTTTGAAGCAGCGAAATCACACTATTGTTCAATTGCGGAAAGTTTTGGTTTCTAATATTTGCCTGATTTTGATAATTGGATACAAAATATATTTGGAGAAACTTAGGGTCATTTTCAGGCAATAATGAACCAATAAGATGGTAAACTTGGCCTTGCACTTTGAATGTTGGCATAAATGGGCCTTCTGAAATCTGTTTCGCACCAAAAGATGTCATTTGAAAGGCATTATTGTACGACCGTATGTTGTCCATGAAATGTTTTGACTGTGGATGGTCACCGATTAGCAGTGATTTTAATATTTCTGGAGGATTTTGTAATATTTCAATACGTACTTTCCCACCTGAGCAACACATACCGTTGGTTTCCTTTTGCCATTTAACAGCTTCACAAAATGTACAATTTAGAACCATACCTCCGATTGCTGAATATGTGGCGTATTCAATCATAGGAGTATACGTAAATGCACTCCGTTCCTTATCAACCCAAGGAAGGTCGCCATGCCCTACGGATATATCTTGAGACACATCCGATTCTTCAGATGATGTCGACATTCTGTACAGAGAATGTCGAAGTCGATCAGAATTCAAACTTTCGTTGCGCTCTTCTTCTGTCTCTTCATGCCGTACTCCAGCAATTCTTACTCTCTCACTTTCTAATTGATTATGAATATTTTGTCGTGTGCGTGTTCGAGACAATGTATGATAATCTCGATCAGCAGTTAGTCGCGCATCACGTTCATCACTCGTTTCAAAAGACCTGTTAGTAGATGTGCGAATACGCTGAGAACTCAAGCGTGATTCTGTATCCGTGAACGTCTCCGACTCGCGAGACAATGCATGTCGCTCACGATCAGCGGTCAGTCGCGCATCACGTTCCGCACTTGTCTCTAGAGACCTAGAAGCAGATGCGTAGGTACGCTGAGAACTCAAGCGCAATTCTCTATCCGTGAACGTCTCCGACTCGCGAGACAATGCGTGAAGTTCACGATCAGCGGTCAGTCGCGCATCACGTTCCGCACTTGTCTCTAGAGATCTAGATGCAGATGCGTACATACGCTGAGAACTCAAGCGCAATTCTCTATCCGTGAACGTCTCCGACTCGCGAGACAATGCATGTCGCTCACGATCAGCGGTCAGTCGCGCATCACGCTCCGCACTTGTCTCTAGAGACCTAGAAGCAGATGCGTAGATACGCTGAGAACTCAAGCGCAATTCTCTATCCGTGAACGTCTCCGACTCGCGAGACAATGCGTGACGTTCACGATCAGCGGTCAGTCGCGCATCACGTTCCGCACTTGTCTCTAGAGACCTAGATGAAGATGCGTACATACGCTGAGAACGCAGGCGTGCTTCGCGATCCGAAGAGGTTTCCACGGAGCGAGTTGCAGCCTGATGTTCTCGAACAGCATCAAGTCTCTCCTGACGCTCTTCGGTAGATTCTTGGGATCTTATGATCCTCAATCTTTTAGCTCCTTTGGAATATTGGGAAAGATTTGACCTTTTTCTAGGCATGGTTATAGTTTTATTGTGATACCTGATCAATTAAAATCTAAGTGACTGCTCCCCTGCGTTACCGGGTAGGCTACCGTGTCACGAAGACAAATGGAAAAGGAATTAAACTCTCAAATAACATAAGCCCGAAGGCATATTTATTCGTCAAAATAAAAAAAAAAATGGGAGTTTTGGCCAGTAGTGTCGAATTTTCAATGATATACCATCGTCATCGAAAATCAGTCCAAAACTGTTACCGCCTTCACCGCGTGGAGGTACTCCCAGCTTATGTTATTTTATAATTATACAGTGAAATTAGTGATAGCTTTAATTTCCACATCAGATGTTTCTGATCTTCGATTTTTATATGTCAACAGGAAATGCCCATCAGACCAAACAACTTTTGATAAGACGTCATTCCTATATGTGTTATGGTGTAGCCGGGCTCTTGGAGTTCCACAGCAGGTGTTCCAGATCTTCAATTTTTATACGTCAACAGAGAGTGCTCATCAGGCTGAACAACTCTTGCTAAGACGTCATTCCTATATGTGTTATGGTGTACCCGGGCTCTTGGAATTCCACAACAGGTGTTCCAGATCTTCAATTTTTATACGTCAACAGAGAGTGCTCATCAGGCTGAACAACTCTGCTGAGACGTCATTCCTATATGTGTTATGGTGTAGCTGGGCTCTTGGAGTTCCACATCAGGTGTTCCAGATCTTCAAATTTATTCTCTCAGCAGAAAATGCTCATCACGTGGAACAATTTTTGCTATGGTACCATTTTTGTATCTCTTATAGTTTAGCTGGTCTGTTGCGGTTCTGCATCAGGTGTTCAAATTTCCAAGATAAATTATAGCCTATATGTTGCCCAGACTTAATACCTATACAACAAAAAAAAAATCATTCAAATCCGTCCAGTAGTTCCGAAGATTAGCGTGTACAAACAAACAGACAAACAGACATACAGACAAACAGACAAACAGACAGAAATTTTTTTTTGGATTCGTGCTCTATAACTGTTTGTAAACCCCCCTCAATTATTTTTTTTTTAATATATTCAATGTACAGACACAGTCTTTTTACTGTTTTATTATATGTATATATAGACAAAAACATTCTTTACACTAAGTTAAAAATATGCAACCCACACCACTTTGCACAAATTAATAAGATAAAAAAGGAAATGTACACTTAAATGAATCATTTCAAAACCGCAGCTGATTATTTTTGTTTATTTTCCCAGCTAAGTTTTTTACAGCTCTTGATTTGAATTTTGGTTGGATAGGCAGAACAGGTCACATTCAACAAAGTATGGATATCTACACTAAAGATCATAATGCACAAAACACTGCAGACAGGTGCTCTATTTGACTGGATGCCCTTTCTAAATCTGCGAGTAAGGTGAACCGAAACCAAGGAGAATAATTATGTTTTCTAGGGTCCTATTTAGCATTCTTAAAATAACATTAATGGGACTCTCAATTAAATAGAAGAAGAAAATAACATACACGGCAGAAAACTGCAAAAGTCTCTACTTTTGTAGTTTTCTGCCATCTTGATATCCTCAACAAGAAAGTTTTTTGCGTAATTTTTCTTCATTTATCACGCCTCAAAGTATTTTCCTTAGCTCTCAATATCCAATGGTATTTTCAACCTCAATCTATTTCCTCAAACTTTTAATCCCAAAATTGCTTCAACAGACTGTATCAATAGACAAATTTGAATCACAAATGGCGGCTTTAATAAACCTTTATGTGCCTTAAAAGGGCTTGTCCTCAACCATTTCGTGATTGAATAGCGTGGGCTTATGGCCGCTTAATTAATTGCATCTATCACTTTGTTTATTTCGTGTGCTATCAAAATTGTTAATCAATTTTAGTTTCACTTGCCATGTTACCGTATTTTTCTGCTTTTGTCGTTTGAAATTTAAGGTTTTCGTATCATTATCCTTTCCTTTAGTTGCCAATTTGATATTTATTTTCATTCAAATTTTCACTTGTCATACGTAATAAAACCTATTCATAATATACTAGACAATATCAATAAACACTCAGGGAATAAAATTCATCAATAGATTATCCAAACGCCCTTCAAAAATTACATTATTCTGGCCTCCGTATCTAAAGCTATTAAGGCATTGTTTGCTGAGAAACTCAATGATAATGACTATTTAAACAGGAAGCTTGTTCTAAATCAAGAAAGGTGTGAGGTTTCACGTCAAGCTAAGCGAGAAATGAACGAAATTTTGACTAAATTTATCGACGTCGGAAGAGAATATTTAAAGGAATATAAATTAAAGACACCTAAATGTCTTCTGTGTGGTTTGTAGTATTCAATTTTTTTTCTTGTATTTTATTTATATCGTGGTATTTGTTTCAAAATATGACAAACGATTTGGGATACATAGAAATATGAATCGAAAAATTTCTACAAGATGATGACTGTTTATGAATGTGTGATGATGATGTACTTACCTTTATTTTATTGTAAATGGTCATTAATAAAATATGTTTAATTAGGACAATAATTTAGTATCTGACCTATTTATTACGATATCGACTATCTAATTAAGCTTGTACAAGGAATGTATCAAGTGGCCGACAGCCATACAAATGAAGACAATATAATTAATTAGCGAAACAATCTATATTTGTAAAGGAATATCTGTAACTTACTAACGAAAATCAAATAAGAAATTAAAACACAATTATTGAAGAAAATACTTTATTTTAAATATTATTTTGACCATGTAATTTGCATTGGCAAATTTATTAAAAAAATCAAGCAATTAATGAACATTGCAACAACACAACTAATTGAAATAGATAGAATCATTTGAATTATACTTACTGTTTCATTTAACATACCTAAATTAGGAAGCTTCGGCAGTAATTGCATTTATTATAAAACTTCAAGAGACACTGAGAAACATATTTTAAATCAATTGAACGTTGAATTGTAATAAAACGATTGAATAATCAAATGGTAATTCTCAAAGACCAGCTCTACACAGTTTGTTGTGGAACCTAAGACAACTTGCAAATAAAGTGAAAGCTAAGATAAGCGAGAAATGGCGCCGTTTGTGGTAGGACTTCAAACGCCATTTCCTCGTAAATACGTTTTGTCTGTTATCGCTACAAACCGAGGCGGACTCGCTTCTTGAATTATGCAAAAGTTCAGTTCTCTAGTTGAAGTAATCTGCCTTTTATTTGAATATTAAAAATACAATCTCAATATTGTTGCTATTGTTTTTGAACATTAAAAATTTCGGTGGTTGCATTATTCATACGTTGATGTCAAGCTAAACTGTCGTAATCTTTAAAAGGACGAAACTGTCGAAAAATGTACCACTTACTTATGAACCCTGGAACTGCCTGGAATAGATCAGATAAGCAGTCATTTAAAAAAATAACGAAAGGACCAATAATTAAGAGCTACATGATGATAAGATAACGTCACATTTCAATTTGTTTTCGTGTTCCATAATATGAACATTTCATCCCAGATGTGGTTTAAGTACAGTTCTTAATATCAATGGTTTTACGAAGCTACTAAATCTGTCCTGAAAAAGTCACCGTTATTTCTCTTAAATGGGCTGGCTCAACCGGTGGCGAGAATACCAGTGGCTTCAAGTACTTACATTGTGTTGCATTTCGCATGAAAACTGACAAGTACCGGAGGCTGAATTTAATCTCGGAAAATGTGGTTGTTTAATATCCTGTGTCATGTCATTGGCTGCGTTGGTTGGTGCATTTTATTTACGTCGAAGATATTATGAAAGAATTTAAAATGATTAAACGTGTAAGTTTCACCCATTACAATATTTGAAGAATGTGTTCCAAATGTGCATTGAGGTCCTCCATATACCTATTTGCATTTCATTACTCCGTCCTCTTACTTTCCAGAAATCCCTAGAAGCCAATGTAAGAAGCATTTGAAAATATAATCGCCCCAAGAATACCAAAGCAGAAATGCATCAAGTGAACCAAAAAAGAAATCAATTCAAAGCTCCCGTTAGTAAGCACCACTTATGGACATGACATGACTCAAAGGAGTACTTATCTCATTATATAATTTTTCTTTGAATGAATATCAAATAATATTTCCTCTTCGCATTTTAAATTTCTGCCCGATTTTTAAATAGAATAAGTTACAGTAGGTCTTTTCATCTATACTGAATATAGTAAAGCTGAAGATCTTGTTTGTTTGCTTAAACGCACTAATCTCAGAACAACTGGAGCGATTTGAAAAAAATATTCAAATCGTTCCATTATATCTATAAATGGACTATCTAATAAGATAGTCGCAACATAGGTGATTAGGGCGTTGGTTGCAGGTTCGAATCCCATGCATTACACTACCGAAGTTTACCCACTCGTAACCCTCTCGTCACACGAGCATTTAGCTCAACATGAGGTTTAAACACGAATACTATTATAACGTGCAACCCACATTGCAAGCAAAGTTTAAAAAAAAAACAAAAAAAAAATACGCACTTGGAGTATGTCATCGGTTTACATATTCTGTGGATTTTAATGCTCCTGATTGAAGACTTCAAAAGTAAAACTGAGTTGGACTGAATGTGTAAGACGCATGAACAAGTGTTATGTCGAAACATAGGAGAGACTGATATCCTGCAGTGTATCATTATGGGTGAGTAGATAAAATAATAAATTATGCCTTATATACAACATAGCAACAAATTTATAAGGATTTCTTCATAAGTAATTTTAAATCTTCTTAGATACTCAATTTACCAGACATTAAGTTTATAAAAAGGACTATTAAAGTTTTAAGCTGCATTTAGGACAATTGCCATTTTCCGTGGCCGTTAACTTAGATCCGATCTTTAAACGCTAATAGAACAGTCATTGTAAGTCTAATTAAGCCAGTCAATATGTCCTAAGTTTTTTTATACAAACGACTAGTTGATTGCTTTTCTCATTACCTACCTCTTCTCAGCCAAATTGGTAGAACATCCAGTATCTGCCGTTACTTTTAGGTGAATTTTATTTTATAACTAGCTTTTGCTCGCGGCTCCACTTGCAGCAAATTTTAGACCAAGGCCTTCCTCAATAAGTCAGTTATCTGACAGAGACAAAAATTTTCAAATCAAAACTCCCTAGGTTGGAACTTTTTACACTACACAGCCCCTAACTTTATATACAAAAGTTTTGTTTTCACTAGTCTATTATACCCCAATGCAGGGCAAAGGTCTACCAAACGACCTTCCAAATCATTAACCCATTTTGTTTCAAAACTTTTTCATACATACATCTGCCAGTAGTTATTACCAAATCCACGTTTTTAAAGATAACATAAAGTTCTTATTTTCTACAAACATTTTATCCAAAAAAATACTTAGGTACATCCTTAACAAAAGGTCACTTCAACAATATTTGCCGGGCCTGAGTCCCTTCAAACATTCCGGAAAACAAACATTTACTAAAATTGACTTATAGATCACCCTCAACGGACCCTCCGTTATTTTTGACAATTTATTTGAGGAAACATTTTATTTCGTTTGATTTATATTTTTGCCAAACTCACCCTCAAAAAAACTTTTTTCCTTGTAAAATTAGAAAACAATCATACAATTATGTCGGCGTTAGTTACCACGGAGTTTAATTGATATTATTGGATAGAACAGTTACTCCTACGCTAGGCTTTAAGGCCAACAACATGCTTCTAACACAGCATAATATGAAACTTACGCTGTGCTTCTAGCGTACAGTTCCCAAAGCATAACAACAAAACCGTCTTACTTAGATTTCACTACCCGACTGACTAATTACACTGACTTTTCAATTCTCTACTCATCACAGCTAGGTTTCGTTAAATGTGAAAAAAGTTAATAATAATGGCTGCCAACATCGGACTTACTGACATAGAACGCACTTGAATCAGGTAACAATAGAGAATTGTAAACTATTTTATTTGTATAATAATTTCCGTGAGACGAAATCATAATCATTTGAAGATTCAACGGCTTACTCACGCGCATTCTCGGGATCGCCTGATTACAGACTCAATAGGAGTCCTTGATCATGAGCTGACGCGGCGGTGACGGTTTCGCTAGTCGAACTGATGTCGGTGGCACCACACCATTGCACTACATCAGTTCGACTCGCAACACCGCTACCGCCACGTTTTTAGATATTTAACGCTTTTCTTTATTTTGTCTTGTAAACAAAAAATAACAAAAATGCAGTGGGTGGAAAATTTTCATCACCCTGTCCTAAAACTTTTGCTAAAGTTGTGACTCTACAAGCCTCCACGCTATATCTTTGTCAATTCACGAAAATTAAATACCAATAGTTTTACTAGATTTTTAGTACTTTAATTTTTAGTTAAAATTTGTATTTAGCAAATATTACTTAAAGCTTTTAAACAAATGCATTGTCAACTTCAAAGTAATATTGATTTAAATGCCCATTCATCAGTGGGTAGAAAAGAACATGTAATTAAATTAGTACTAACTTACTTCACTACTAATATTATTATACACAACTGCAGTAGAATATTATCGTTTGAAGCAGCCAACCAGCCGCGAGGTATTTGGGGAATGTGTAGTCATAGTAATTAAAAATAATATTCATTAATAACTTGAAGAAATATTATTTTGTACCTAACCATGGGCTCACAATGAGCACCATAAGGTGAGGTGCCTAACCATGTTCCATTACATTGAGAAGGTATTTTTTTCACCCTAGTGTCAACTGTGTAATACAATGCTTTCCCAAAATAGCCTTCAAATTATTTAAATAACTGGTTTGGAAAATGAAGCGGTGACGGCGCTCACAGCGACATTTTTCATGCAGAAATATCAAGTCATGACAAGTTAATTTCGCGATTAACGATACCCGAATCCAACTTCCTGAAAATCGAGTTCAAGGCGGTGTTTAAAGATTATTAAACGTTAGTTATAATGCCTTTTCGAATTTTATTTATTAGCTACTTCAATCTGATTATAGCATGATTTAATTAAACACGAGCTTCCATGGCTTTTTATTAGTAAAAGCTATATTTTTAATTGTAAAGAATTGTTGGACGCCTCGTTGACTTTGTTGCTGCGTGACCTCAAAAGGCAACCCTTATAGCATCACTTTGTTGTCTGTCTATCTGTCCGTCTATCTGTCTGTCAAGGCCCCTTATCTCGGCAACGCGTGGAGGAATAATAATTGTGTTAATATTAAAACCATATAATACATTATTAACGTCAACAGGTAATAAATGGATATGACCGTCGGAACCGCAAAAACTTATATTTGGATAAACTCAAGGGAATCGAAATTATTATAGTACCTTCCGTTGGCCTAGAATAATGAAATTTGGCAATTATGGCTTTATACTACCATTATAGGAAAAAGTCTAAAAAGTATTAATTTGTAATTTTATCATAAAAAAAAGTATTTCAGTCTTTATACGGAACCCTCGGTGAACGAGTCTGACTCGCACGTGCCTGGTTACTTTTCGCACTCTCACATATTCATGTACAGGTCTAATATAGATTGAAACAATACAACCTAAGTATCATCCTCAGTCTTCTTTATTTATATCACCCTAAATCTTCCAATCTTTGAATCTTTTATCACGAAAAAAGGTAACGATATTTTATGTCAAAAACTCAGTGACCAAAATAGTCCTTACTCTAATATTCCGTTCACAAAGATATCGAAATACGTTAATAAAAAACTTCGGTAATGATCGGCGTATCCACAGTCCATAAAAATAATACTCCGACGCGTTCCAATTGATTATTCATGAGGCAGCCATCTTATTTCGAGACGATTCGATAGAACTATGACGATGACAGGAAAATTCATATCTTTGCAAATCCACGTACATTATATAGGGTAAACAAAGATTGCATGTATACTCGTATAGGAAATACAATTTATAGGATCTGTGATGTTGGGAATACAAAACTCCATTATTACGATACGTAAAATAACCATCATTCGCAAACGATTGATGTCGCTAAACTTTATTATAACCAGAATTATAATTAGTAATTGGGGACAGATATCATGGTATTCTATCACCAATTATTGATGATATATTACAATTCTAACAACCAATATTACTATGGAATACTGTTTTACCCAGTAAGATGGGTTATGGAGGTTAGATAGGCACTCGCTCCATGTAAAACACGGTATTCAGCTAAATCCAGTATGACTGCAAGCCGATCCAAACATAGAATAGGAAAATACTAGACAAGTAACAGATATCATGACATATAATTTTACATCACAGTCTGCCCGTGACCGTGACAACTGCAAAGGCGACGAAACGTCGGGAACTAAAATCAAAATAAACCGCGATAAAATCCGTTTAAAAGTAGTTTTATTTCAATGTATATATTGTTTAGATAGACATTTGTATTTGTTGTATAAAGATATTGCTATCTTTTTCACACCCATTTAACTGTGCTTGCAGCTCACGCAAAGTATCTTGTAGCTCTTTTCAGACTCGCCAAGTTACACTGGCCATACTGGTTCGTGTGTATGGCTTTTACTTGACTGAATTCTTACCAAATTTTTTCATCTACTTAAATCTTAGCATTCGACACGCTAAAAAGTTCTACTAATTCGAAGCTCGTTTGACACAAGTAAGTTATAGACGTGAGTTTCATATATCTTAATATTTTATTTCTATTACACTGTGTAACCCATTTAAAATACAAGATTAAAATCTACTTAATTTTTAATCCAACCTACATCAATTTACCCAAAAAAGCAATTAAAACACTTGAATCACGATCTCATTTCATTACCACCATTATGCACTAGTGATTTCAATCTACGAACCAACTAGATAATTTTATTAGCAGCACTGTACACTGTTTAACGGCCGTGCCATCGGGTGAAATGTATGCATGAGTCGCTTCATAAATTTAGATGTGTTAACTAGCAATTTGTGTTTACTGTTTCTAATGGCGATGAAAATTATTGCATGGACGCAATTAAATTATGTATATGGAATTATTACTTTTGATGTAGTGGCTTTGTTATTGGTGCCTTTAAATGATAAGGGTGCTTATGTCATGAAAAATATTTCAAAGTTAGGATTTTGTTTTACTTTCGTTTAATAAGTAAGAGCTTTTGAAGAAGGACTCTTGCCGCTTGCCTTGACGCGCAGAATACTGCGCCGACTCGCTTCCACGGCAGCTGTACAGGTCGAAGAGTTTGTAGTACATGCACTAAAATTGTTATTTCAACATTTAGTTCTACCTATATTTAATTTTTAACTCTCTTACTTTCTATCTTCAGCTTATCTCGACTTCCATTCGCCTCGCCCGATCACATTTTTCGTAACGTTCTCGTCACGCATTACTACAGCAGTACACGCATTACGTATTAGCACAGCTTACTCCCCAAGTTAAGCGTGCATAAAGAAGGTTGACTTGCAATTCAAGTTAGGAGATTATACTGTAACTAAAATGGGACAGTAATTTGTTAATCTAAGTGGATGTGTGACTATAACGTTAGTTCCGAAAATACCAATTTAGGAAGTTACAGCTAGGATGGACAGTTATTCCATTTAGATTTCTAATTCAGTTGTGCTTAAAGACTTGACACTGTAGACAGCCCTCGTACTGGTCTTAAGTATATATATTTAGTCCTATTGTAAGCTACTACATTTACTTTCAAGTTTTAATGTAGAAAGGATAGAAAATATTAATGGATTATGAAAAGCTGGAAATAAACAAAAATACGAAAACATCTGTTTAAGAGTGTAGTAGTAGTGTATTATAGTAGTAGTAGGTACAAGTGTGATATAAATACCTCAAGAGAAAAAAATTATAGGTTTTGTACAGTCAGCAACAAAATTCGATGAACATTATCAAATTTAGAAAACACTTCGTAATGAGGTCATTTTTATTCCTAGTAGCTACTCAATTTATGGAGTTTAATACGCGTTTTAACTTTTTAGTAAAACTTCTTGTGCTCATCAGCTTTTGTTGCTGACTGTACAACATTACAAAAAAAAAATGAAAGTTTGTAAAGGATAAAGATATTGTAATATTAATGTTTGTAAATCGTATATAATAGGAAAGTACATGTTAATTAAATAATGGATTTCATAAAGTGGGTTTAGACGGGAAAATCGTGTTTGAATTTACCTGGATATTACGAAGCCTCTTCAAATAGTCTGGTTTGACCTGTGAGAACTTTACTTAAAATTCATTATTAACTTCATAAATTAGTTTCATTTATGAATTTTGCGATGTTTATCTGTATGAAAATCTTTTTAGATATTTTTATTTCAACTTTGTCGGCTACAGATTTAAGAGTAATGTCCCCACTTTCTTCTTTTTGACTTATTATGTAGGTATTTAACTTTAAACCAATATTCCAGATGCATGACCTATAAAAAATACTTCAATTGAAATAATTGATCGCTTAACCGCACCAAAATGTCATCAATTATTCCATAATTAATATTTTAACAATCACTTATGAAACTGTAATCAGATTATAGAACGGAACTCAAAATTAAATAATTTGAAAGTAATTACGGTTTATAAATAAAAGTAACAAAGGAGTAATGAATTATTTTAGAACTTCTGTAACATTCATTCATTCTATTTTAAGAGGGAGCAGGAAAAGAAATCAATTTATAATAAGTTAGCCCTTAGACATGGATGAAATAAGGAAGTCTTCAGATTTTCCCTGCCTTGTTTCATTGAGGTTCGATGGATGACTGGAGTAACGAGACAAGATAATATAAACAATGAATTTAGAGAAAGCTTGAAAGAAGCACCCGTGAATGAAAAGATGAGAGGTTAGCCTGCACCGCTCGTGGTATGGTCATGTTAAGAGGTCAAATTCACATAACTAAACAAGTTCAGAGTATGAGAGATGGATAGACTGTGTGAAAGATGATAAGTATGGAGAAAAAGAAGTGGATGCTGCTATAGTAAGTAATGCTATAGAAGGAAAATACGCATTGCGCTGATCCCATATGAGAAAAGTGCATCGAGCTGTTGATGATCATAAGTATTTATAACCAACTATAATATTTAAAGGCATTCCGTGAGACCAACGACGGGCTCAAATTACATATTTGTCTGGGCAAATAGTACTTAAAAGACCGCTAGTACGCACTGTAATAAAAATTAAATTATTTATGTCTCGCTCACATTAGGAAATTTGCAATATGGAACATTAGTAAATTTTTTTTCAGGTATAAGCAAAATTGTTTCACCAATAGCTTCTGATCCATTAATATTGATGGGAATTATTGTTGCGTTTACGTGTGTATACGCAATGAAAAATGCAAACAAATCCAATACTTCATAAAGCGGTTTTAGGAGCGTTTTTTATATTACACAGCTAAGTACTATCGTATTTTGCCACTTAATATCTGCTATCATTGTTACTGGTAAGTGTCGTATAATATTCTTTGATTCGAACATCAAAGCGCACAAATAATATTGTACACCCTAAGGGCGCTGTATCGTAATCGTATTCATTTTAATTTGAATCGCTTTATTAAATGGCCATTAGCATTGGCTTTTTGAGTTGCGTGATGAAATTGGAAAACGGTAGTCATGAATATTTGTTACTAGCATCAAGAATAAGAGTTTAATTACTCGTACGTGTTGTATCAGGTGATAATGTTAAGTGGAAAACTTTTCTGTATCGAAAAGGATTAGTCATATTATATTGTATCTTACGTGTCTTGACGCCCGTCTATACCAATATTATGCAGCTTGAGAATTTATTTTCTTGTTTGGTTTAACGCAGTTTTTCACCAAAATCCGGTAAGACTGGAAGCCGAACCCCACATAGCTTGGGAAAAGGCTAGGCAGATGATGAGCTCTTTCGGTGTTAGATAACTTTTTTATCGAGGACAGCTATAGGCTACATACCACCAGATTACGATCATACGGAGCGGACTATCAATGAAAAATCATTATGAAACTTGGAATGGAATTAAGCTAGGACAACGAGAAAGGTTATTAAGCAGATTTTGAAGCGATGACTGACGCTGACGCGGGTGGAGCCGCGGGCAAAAGCTAGTACTTAATATAATTACCACCAATATAAGATGATTGTTCTGTTTTTGTGCCAGGACAATCCTTTCTTCTGATTAAAGTTTGAGTACCTATTGATAATTATGAAGCATTGTTACACCAGGCCACTGGACTCCATAGTATTTTATGCCATGCGGTACTTTAACGATACAGTTTTTTTCATAAATATTATCGCAAATCGACCTTGGCCAATATATTTAACAGGGTATTGAAGAGACTCCGAAGCTAATAAAAATGATGAGGACGATTCCAGTTATTAGGCATACTTATGAATAATTCAAAACGAGAAACGTTATTTAATAACGACAAAGTCACAATTCATATCAGCAATAATTTTATTTGATAAAAACACAACAAAATCAAACAATGCTTTGAGATGGATGCATTTCTCATTATACATTTAAAAGTGTAAAATTGTTAGACATAATGTTAAGCCGATAAAGAATACATTTTTTTTAATTAGATTGAGTTTTTATTAAGTCACAACCTTAAGTTTAAAATTACTAAGTTTTCTTCATTTGGTAAAATTTATTTAATTATTTCTAGTTGAAAAATGTGAACTACAATTGTATGTATATTTCTACGTAAAATAACATTAATTATGTCAAGTTGTCTCTGTTTAACTAGTAATTCTGCGTTTCCTGTTACGCTTGTGTTGTTAGAAACGTTTGGCAGGCAATTTGTGGCCCAGTTAACTACAACCTCGGTACGTAGACACAGCCTACTTTAGCCTGAGCTGAGGTTTAGAATGTAGATTAAAAGCAGTAACGTGAACAACGTTTGTTAGAAGAACTGTAAATAAAGCCAGTGTTACATCAACTAATTAGGGTACAAAAAAATAAACACAAAAAACTAAATGAAGAATGAGATTTAGATTATAATTAAGAAAGAGTTCAAAACATGCTTCAGCAAGTGCCATGGAAAAAATATTTTTGCTCAAATATCGAATATATGCTGCTTCGGATCAAAATGATAATTATAGTCTTATTCAGAAATCATGTAACAAAATTATTGTATTTGAATTTATTTACGTTATATTCTAGAATCAAAAAGATGACAGAAGGAAGGATACAGACTTACACCTAGATGACATAAGAGTACGTTCGTTACGACAAACGTTTTATTTTCCCGTCACGAAAGGAGTTCGTTGCCGTCTAGTACATCAAAAATATTAGAATGTATAATTTCTTCTTTCTTACCTAATAAACCTTGAGATGTGTTCCAAAGTTTGGCAGCCAATTTGTGTCTCAGTTAACAGCCGCGGCAGTCTCGGCCTACTTCCGCTTTAGCTCAAAGACTGTAGTAGATTTATTGACGAATGGCTTTCGATCTTAGAAACGTGGATAAGAAGGTGTAAAGTTATTCTTTTCTTAATTAAAATAATATGGAAAATACTCCGTCTAAGATTTACTGTGAGAGGGCTGGTTCGAAGTGGCGCGGGATAAGGTTAAATGGAAGGACTTGGGGGAGGCCTTTGCCCAGAAGTGGGACAGCATAGGCTTGGTAAAAAAAAAAGATTAGTCTAGGAATAGCACTTTAGAATTGATTTCATAAATAAGGAAACATATTTTAATTGTTTTTAAACAAATGTTGATAAATTCTTTTTTAATAGTTTATGCCAGAAGCTCACATTCGATTTTTTTAATAAATAAGGCTTAATATATTGATAACAATCATACAAATACTCCTTCTAGTTCTAAGACCATTTCAAGTTAATATAATCAACGAAGTTTGAATTTTATAAGGAGCTTTCATTTTTATAAATCCAGGATTTTGAAGCGCAAAGTTATGTTACTGAAGCGATCTGTCAATCTTGCAATCCATTTAAATTTCGCACCAATGCTCTTAAGCTTGCCCTGTATGCGAAAAAGTCTAGCTGTATTTTAGGATAATAAAAAATGTTTATATGATTATTATGATCTTAAGACTTTACTTTACTGATAAAGCAAAAAATTAGGTCAATAGCATTAAATATAGTTGAAAGTTACGTATTGAACTTTAAAGTCATCGTTTTACAAAATCTTATTTGTACTAAACCCTAGCAAACAAATGTGGGAGTTATATTGTATCTTTAGTAATGATAAGACGACTGTCGACCGTATTGATCTAGTTTCAGTCCATACCCTTTAGAAATAAGTCCCGGTCCCGTTAAAACTAATTGGAATGACCACACACGACTCACCAGTGTCCACCTACGCCAAATGTGACGGACAAACAAAAAGCAACTTTTTACCCAATACGAAACGTGACTAGTGGAACACTTACGGCATTTCATCAAGCAAATTTCTCTAGAATACTGGAACAAATTCTTTAAATAATATGCAGATGTAAATGAAAATATTTGCAAGCAAAATAAGGAACCGCACACAGATGTATGAATTTCCTTGATCGACTTAATTCAATCTTCGTTGGTACTCTGTGTACTGCAAACCTTTTCCGACATTTAGCTTGAAAATAAAAAGCTGGTATATAAGTCGGGACGGGTTGCACATAACCCGCCAGTCTTTTGGGATTTCCTTCTGCTGGGTTTGAAGGTGACACAAATGATACCATAGCGTAATAGTAAATCTGCGTCATTCTTGTTTTATTTTTCTGTTTATCTTTATACGAACAATCGTTAGTATTGCACCTATGTTCAGTAATTGTTGGGTCTCGGAAATGTTAGAAATAAATACTTTAGAATAGTTACCTTTAAGCAGATTTAAGTATTCAAATATGGGCCATATCACAATTAAGCTTTCGAAGCTGTAGTCTATATATATATATATATTAATTTATTATTATACGCCATCTTTGGACAATAAGCTCAAATGTTTTAAATAGCAAGTGGTTGCACATGAACGCAGAAAAACAAAAGTAAGTCATTTATAATAAAATATCAGTAAAATACCAATGAAATAAAATTATAAATGTCGAATGGAGTACCACAGGGAACTATCTTAAGACCTCTGTTTTTAGTACTAGTTTTAAGTTGAAAATTTTGCATGCGTTTCTATAGCTATAACATGTTTCATGTTTATTCTATTATTATTATTGAAAATACCGGAAATACCATGTTTATGGGCAAATACATTATTTATTACTTTAATATTTTCGGCCCGGAAAATAAATTACGCTTCGGTGTGAGAGACGCTCTGTGTTATTCGCATGTAAATGGAGGAGTCATATTGAAATTCTAAGGATTCCAAGGATGTAGGTACTTGCTTTTTGTATGCCTTTGCGGTTCGACTTGATCAAGAGCTTTCCTCTGTGTTTACTAATCTATCACAAAGCATTTTGTTGTTTTTGTGTTATGTAAAGAAGTATTTGTTAGGTTAATAGGGCGTAAGTGCTTGGAACCATTTCTTAAACAGCTTTAGCGTTTTCATGAAAACTGCGAAATTTTACTTGTGTGGCCTAAATCTTTTTTAATCACAATTAGAGTTCGTTGAAAGTGTATCTAAATATACTCCATAATAGGCTTCTAAATTCTCTTTTACTGCTGCATAATTTCAATTCCCTGTCTTTCTTTTACGTCAATATTAGAATAATGCTCAAACAAAGCGCGCATTTTATTTATGCCTACTTAATGCCTTATTTGAATAAGCAACGAAATGTTTTTCATTAGCTTTTTAAAGGCACACCATTAAATATTCTGCGAATAAATTAATGAAGGCAGTAAAGTGAAAAAAGTCTTTATTATGCTTAGCAGTTTACTCAGGAAATATTCTTTGCTTCAACATTATTTACTTGTAGGTACATTATAATGATGGGTTTATTGTAAGAAAAAATAAACCCCTCCCACGGTGACGTGATTCATCAACCTATTTAAATCAATACAATATGATGTACTTGGAAGTTTTATTTGCTCTCAAACATTAAAATTAGCAAACGCGGGACCGACACGAAAATATTTTGAACATTGTTTGTATGTATCTCTGACTTTAATGTATTTCTGAAACCAGTGGTTACATTTACTTCAACTGATGCTAGGAATAAAAATATTTTTTCATTCCTAGCATTAGGTAATGATTTATAAAAAAAACTATACTAAACTTAGAACTTATGATAAAAATGAAACTCGATAAGTCATTTTCTGATGTTTAGTGCTGCTAAGGGTGACTTTTGCTGGAAGAATTATTGTTACAGTTTCATTGTATACAGAATTAATAGTTTATATACGAAATCCTTATCATCACACCCTTAAGTACGTATAGAAAATAAAAATACAACGCTGTGGACATCATTGCCTTTTCCAACAAAGTGGAAAGCTAGAACCATTATGGAAAACGCTATCCACTTTACATCTTGAATCCAATCTCCTCTCAACCAACACTGCGAGTACCGCGAGAAAACTGTAGACGGCTTTTAGTTTTTTAAATATTTCGTTATTCTTTTTTGAAGATCAAAACAGATCTTGAAAAGTTTGCCTCTAAAAGATGGGATATGTAAAATTCATGTTTCTAGTTAACAAAACAAGAACGATTCGTCTACTTGTTGGGAACTTGAAACTAAGAAACATTATTCAAACTTCCATTGAATTGTCCAGAGATAGGTACTTTTAGTATAAGTTAAAAAGTTTTCTTAAATTCAGCTTTTGTTGTGTCTAATATCCAAAGTATTTGAGTTTTTTATAATATATTCTTTTGTCAATGTGTTTTCTTTTTATTTGAAATGATTTTATCGTCTATCCTATTTCTGAAAGCTCCGGACCTGAATAACCCAAGTCTGAACAATGTAAATATTTCAATCATATATTCTTGTGGTTGGAACATAAGTAGTATTAACTAGTATTTGAATCTAAAATATTTTACTAAATATTTCACCCAAAAAATATACACAATTACACCCAAAATATTTTTGTCTTTTTAACAATTACGAACTTAATGGATTTTATTTTAGTAGTGTAGAAAATCAAATATTTCAATGCTAATATTATTATTTAAAACAGATTCTATCGCGATACACATTATTAATATAAAAGTGGACCAGGCAGAAGTTTTTTTATAAACAATCAAACGGATTAGTTTTAAAATGGGGAGAATTCAAATGTTTTGTAAATTCAGTATTTTTTGCTAAAATAAAGAAGTAACGCAATACTTTAATAGTTTGCTGTCGAAATAACACCCCGCTGAACTCTCGAATTTATTCAGCTTTGTTAATTACACAGATTCGAATTTGAACCCAGAATTTCAATTGAAATATTTCACAATGAAACAATAAGATATTTGTTTCAATATCCCTTTGACACTTCTACCTTTTAAGCTCCTAATGAATATAGGAACTCTATTTGATGGGCCCGTTGGTCTAGTGCTCAGTGACCCTGACTGCTAAGCCGGAGGTCGTGGGTGGGTCCACCTAGGACAAATCTTTGTGTGATTAGCACGATCATTATTTTGTTCTGTGTCTATATAAATATATGAGTATGTTTATTAGTTGTCTGATTGCGATAGTATACAGGTTCTGCCTAGCTTTGGATCAGATACCGTGTGTGAGTTGTCTAAATATTAAAAAAATACACAATGCTTAAGACGCCACAGAAACGAGGACAACGCTATTTCTTATTTACCTTTTTTATTACATAAATAGTTTAATGGCATCGCTCTATTCCCACAGCCGTTTTGGTATTTTACTAGTACTGGTATTTTTTGGATGGAGAAACTTCATAATGAGATAGATGAAGGGACGTACCAATACCACCCGAGTGATAGTTCTGTCCTACCCTTCCTTCTTTACAAAGGACGAGCTTTTCCTCACAACCTACTGCAGTCCTTGGCTTTTAGTGCAAAGCTGTTTTACCTCTTTAATTTATTGTGAAATAATTTTTAACTATTTATATACTGCAATTCACAAAAACTGCCTAGATAGCCGAATGTTGTTATAGGTCACTACGCTAAAAACCACTGTGGTCGACATGCTGCGGGTTAAATCCCCGCATGGTGATTACATATTGTTCCAGTCTGAGTGTTCTTTTAATTTTTATAAAGATTTCTTTTTTTTAGCCTAAAATACGCCTAGTTTCGTCTTATCACGTTCAAATAAAAATACAAACCACAAAAATATTTTTATATCTCCCAACGTGTAACTATAATAAACTTTGATATGTTAGAAATAAGAATTCTCTCAGCTATGTTAGTAAAATGTTTTCAACTCTAGATAAGTACTGAGTAGAGTCAGCATAATAAACTACATCCCTTTCGGATAACGAGTGAGAACTTAATAGAATTGCGGGAAGAATGCGTGAGTGCCTTGGAATGTGTATCGTGTACCGTCAGCAAAATAACTTGTATAATACAACTTCTTGTCAAGATATTTGAAGAGTCAATTTCATTTATTCGTATTGCGAAGTTTTGGGTCTGTTAACACATAATATATGTTGCTTTGACATTCTGAAAACTTATGGAATTTATATAATTATGTTTTATATTAATCTTGGATGGAAATACTTAAACACACGGTTCGTAGTTTTTTGGGGCAACTGCGAATAATTTTGACAGAGTTTTCATGTTTTGATAGGTAAGAAACAGATTTTATACCAACGAAGATTTAGAATCTATATTTCTAAAAGCGAACAGTTATTTTGTCGTGCTGTTTTTTTACATTTTAAAGAAGTATTGAAGAGTTTACGAATTACGATTTATGATACACTACATAACTACAGACGCATAAAAAACAAACTTTTTTTAAGACAACTGTGATGACATCAACATTTAATTTCGATAATACTGGTTTAATTTACAGCAATAGATAAAGTGATTCAACAGGAAGGTTTTTGTACATTATTGTAGACATTTATTAGTACACTAGGGTCCGTTGTAAAATATAAAGTGATAATATCAAAAATATCTAATGGGCAATACAAACAATTCAAATTACGGCTGTGTTGGCGTACATTTAATTAAAATTCGCTGTTTACGTAGCCGCGTTTTGGCACAATGCCCAAACAGCCAATGTATCTGTTAATATTTAAAACTAAATACCACCTAAATCTATGAGTATGTTTTGTGTTTCAAGTGATTGTGTAGATATTATACCAAATAACGAATGATATAATTCAGTGAGCAATAATCTGCATACTACTAATACTATTTGTATTCGAACTACTCACTCGACTTCACCGATATAAAAAAAAAATTTTGGTAGGTCTGAGAAATAGGTCTTATTAGGCTATTTATGGTTCTTGGTGATAAGGGTGCCCTTGTACAAAATATGGCAAAAGTTTGCCAGGTCAGCAAGAATACAATAAATTATATTTAAGTTCGATATCTATATATATAAAACTCTTCCGTTACTGACTGACTGACTGACTGACTGACAGACAACGCACAGCCGAAACTACTGATCGTAAAGAGCTGAAATTTGGCATGTGTGTTTGTTGGGAGGAGTAGGCTACCACTAAGAGAGGATTTTTGGAAATTCCCCCCCAAAGGGGAGAAAGGGGTGGTAAATTGAAAGTTAGGTATTACTCCACGCGGACGAAGTCGCGAGCAAAAGCTAGTAATCTATATATATAAAACTCTTCCGTTACTGACTGACTGACTGACAGACAACGCACAGCCGAAACTACTGATCGTAAAGAGCTGAAATTTGGCATGTGTGTTTGTTGGGAGGAGTAGGCTACCACTAAGAGAGGATGTTTGGAAATTCCCCCCCAAAGGGGAGAAAAGGGTGGTAAATTGAAATGTTTATTTCTCAATGGATTCACTTAAAACTTTGTATGATAGGTTCCACCAGTGAAGCAAGTGAGCATTAAGAAAGGGTTTTAGTTTTTTACGTCGAGGGTTTTAGTTGTTACTACGTACGCCGGAACAGCGTCAAATTCTGACGGAAGGCGGACTCCACGCGGACGAAGTCGCGAGCAAAAGCTAGTTATATATAAAGCGTTTATTCTTTTCAAATCCATACTTTATTTTTATTTTTTCACGCCCTTACTTTTTTATAGTTCGATGAGATTGCAAACTGGATAATCCAAAGATAAATCTTAATGGGAAGGTGATAAGAGGACTATACAAAATTGCCAATGGTAACCCATCCACTGATCAACCCCAGCAGGCGTAACTACATCAACCAACAATCAACCTTTTTCTTACTTAATTGTGTTCTTAACTTTCACCTGAACATAGTTTGCATAATTACTCGAAGTTGAAGTTTTACAATTTAAGGTAATTATGTTCCAGGAACACATAATGTATTAGTAGATATAGTAACTAACTGAGCCTATTTTACAGGCAGAATTAATTGCAAAGTGACCATAATTCAGATATATTTTGTTAATAAAAAAATACATGACTGTAAAGACTAAAAATATTTGTATAAAGTAGCCCATTGTTTGTTAAAATATCTAGGTATAAATGCTTAAAATAAAGTTTACTAAACAATACATTATGAAGATACAGTGAATGAAAATCGCGTGACGTCACTTCTAGGTACAATTTCTACTTAGATTGACGCCTCAAGTCTACAGTACTACTGATCTTTAAAGCGCTTGAACGTTATGTTTTTTAATGATTTGATAAAAGAAAATACGTGTTTTGTTAATTTATTAACAAAGCACGGACTAAAATCAAACAAGTTATTAAAATGGGAGCCAAAAAATATGTAAGCAGGTGCAAAATAAGCAGTTTGCCACTGTACCTAAAAACTAGAATATTTAGGTATTCGTATAGATTCGTAAGCTTTCACAGGTATGACAAGGGTTGAAAAAGGTATGACTCGCGTTCCTGTCACGTCGAACGGATGAGTATACGATTAAAGAGGGTTTATCATAAGGTACAGTATAAAAATGGCGACCACCACATTTTGTGTGATAAAAATATTATCATTCATAATGAAGACCCTTTTTCATTGAGGGAGGAAAAGAATATTTACTACGATTTTCATGATTTCTTACTGAAATTACTTTTTTCATTTATCCAGTAATAAGGAGTTTCCTTCTTAGATATGATATAAAAAACTAGACTGGACACCAAAAAAGTCTATATAGGTAAGATTTGGAATTTCTAACTAAGGCTTCTGCCGGTCCAAAATCAACCCATTTCACTACCGTCGTAAGCCCACTCGTAACACAGGTATTTAGTTTAGCACGAGAGATTAACCAGAACACTCGTGATGTGCTAAACTTATAAGAAAAATAAAACTTGAGACGATAAAAAAACAAAAAAAAAATATAAAATTGAACCAATTTTATTTATGTTTTTTTTTATACAAATGGGACATAATTCAACCTACTTACGTAAATAAATAATCATACAATTTATTTCATGATAACATGGTATTCCCTGTAGAGTCATATTAAAAAGATCCTCAAGCCAGCCCTTTAATTACTGTTACCCTAATTTCTACTATACGGGTAGTCGAAACAAGTCGAAAAAGCAGTTCATTCATTACACCCAAAAACAAAGTTTTGCCGCGACTGAGGAACTTACCTGGTTGTGTTTCACGCTTTAATTAATTGGCAAGGCTTTTATTTTGTACGTTTAAGTAGGTAATGACACAAGTTTTGTACAGAGTTCCATATTATCAGGTCTTTCCCGATTTTGATGAAGATTTGGAAATAGCTGAAGAACTTTATTGGTATTTAATATTATAATACCACCCTATAGGTACCTATGTTCTACTGATGGGCACAGGCCTCTTCCCATATAGAGAAAGAATGATCGTTGATCACCACGATTTCAGATTCAAATTTTTGGAATCCTGATTTCCCCACGTCGTTTTCGTTCACCGCTTGTGAATTCGTGGTGTCTTATAATTATTAAGAAAGTACATATAACTTCGAAAAAGTCACATTGGTACTTGCCTTTGTTTAAATCTGCAACCATGAGCATACGAATCCAGTCATTGAACCGCTAGGCCACCTGCCACAAAATTACATAAAAAACATTAAAATAACGTCTTATGTGAGTTATTGTAGGTACTTGAACACCAATCATCATGTGTTTTGGAATGTATTTTTCATTAGTCTTGGACTCTTGGTATTTGATCGAAATGTAGGTATTTACTTATTTCTTATTTTAAATGAACTGTAAAGTTTTTATAGGAAATAAATTCTTTAAACCGATGCTGTGATTGTTTTCTAAAGAAAATGCAGTGGTAGTACAAGGAAGCTATTAAGGGAGAGCGAATTTATGGAATGACTATTTATTTATGATTTAAACTTTGACTAGAAAATAAATCAATTTCAAAACAAAATACTTCCATCCAACATAAACTGTATGTTTTTCTTCAGAGCCAAATTTTATATAAAATTATAATTATACACGATAAAATTACTTATAAAACAAGAGAGTATGTTCGCTGACAAAATTAAACCCGAAAAGCTGTGTTCAAATAACGTTCCTACTTCAGTGGTGCCTTATGACTTTATTACGTTTTCGCTAATTTTCTCGAACTTTGCGTACGTGAGCGGTTTCAAAAGCGACCGACTTAAAGGCTGCATTAAGCTACATGGGCATATTTTGAGCACTAAACACATTAGCAGGGTTTAAAAGAGAGGTTTTTAAAGTACGCAAAAAAATTGCTGTAATTACGTCAGTTATTATAATTGAGTAAGTAGATACGTACATCAATATAATTATACTCTAAATAAAATTCTATATATTAATATATAAAAGTAAGATAGATTCTTACATATATACTCTTTAATACTAGAGGGGTCGTAGATAAAATCTGTCTTAAATTTATTTATTTAAACTTTATGCACAGTTATAAAAACAAAGTACAATGGCGGACTTAATGCCAGTCAACCAAGGGTGGTGTAGAGACAAGCATGGTAGGTGCAGTTACATCGAGTGAGGTAGAAAAAAGAAAAATATATATAGTTATACTATAACATTATAATACACATAGAAATAATTATATAATATTTATAATATATACATAAATAAATATATTATACAATAATTATAAAGTGTGAAAAGTCTAAGAAGTCTCTGCTAATTTTGTGAGTAGTAATGAACGTAATTTCCGCTTAAATGTAAGTCGACTAGTTGCTGTCCTGATATCCAGAGGAAGAGCATTCCAGAGAAGGATGGATTGTATGTAAAAAGATGAGTGAAGAAAATCAGAAGTGTGAGAAGGACAAAGGAGAAGAAGATTATCAGCAGAACGAAGATTCCTATCATGTGAGGAACAGAGATAGAGAAAGTGCGGCGTTAGGAAGGAGGAGAAGGAGATTTTAATAACATTTTTTTCATTTACATTGACCGATAATTGGTAAAGCCACGCTCAGTGCGGTTGTTCTGTGAATGGGTGACCTTTTGTAAACATACCAAGACCAATCCGTGACTTGGCAAGCACGCACGATTGGAGATTATTTGTTATCCCCAGTGAAAATAATAAATAAAAATAAAAACTGGTCCAAGGCAACAGCAACACTGACCACTCCTCAAAGTTCACGTACTTACTACCTACAGTTTTGTGTCAAAAAAGCCGCCTATGCGAGCCGGTTCATGAACTGTACCACGATTACGCCTTTATTGGATCGGACAGGGGTTTTGTGACATGTTGAATGAATCTACTAAATGAGTCTATCATAATTATGAACATTAAAGATAATTAGATAAACAGTAATTTTACTGTCATTGCAGCAGACAAACACATTTACGACACTCAAATACTGCTCACCATTGTTCCCTATTTACATAAGCAGATAAAGTTATCAGCTGTTATGTAAGTAAAGATAAATTCCTATCGTTTTATGAAATTCTTTCATTTTAATATTTTATCATACTATGTCGCACGATCCATATTCCTTCATTGTGGTTCATTTAAAATCCACGAACTTCTTGTAGGTATATTCTTGCTTATACTTCCACTTACAATAAACACAACAATCATGCGAATAGGTAATTGATTTTATTTTTCCTCAAAGATTTGCAGTATGAAACTACTGATTGATGTCGCAGGTTATAAAAACAACACTGATCAATCGATATCTATAAATGTCAGTCAATAAAAAGAAGCGGTAGCATTATGTCTAAGGCATCGGACTTGTGACCATGTGGTTGATGGTTCAAAACCCATCCAACACTACAGATTTGAACCCGTAACACAAGCATTTAAGTAGCTTAGAAGGACGAGTCCCCACAAGCTTTATAAAAAAATGTATGTTGGTAATAATGTAGGTACTTTCTCATCAAAATTCGACTTAGAGTGAACCAATTGCCTCGAACAAAGCTAGCGATCTGCACACAACGTGTTGGTAAATAAGTTGCGATTCTCGACAATATCAGATTGCACAGCGCTGTATTTCACCATCGATGCATACGCTATAAATTTTCGATTCAGCGCCTCTATGTGCAAGGGATGTTTACTTCAGTAGTTATTTTACGAGAATTTGTGTGTTATGGAATGTGGTACAGCCTTCATTGCTGTGAAATAGGCACTTTTAATAATTAAAACTTCATCAAAAGTAACTTAGTTGCAAGAAAAATATTTTAAGCGGACAGCATCTCATTTAGTGCTTCGAAACAAAAGTAAGTAGCTAAAGCAGCAACAACGAAGGCACCGCGAACACCCAGACCCGAGACAATAAAGAAAAGTGTTCTTCTACATTGACCCGTCCAGGGATCGAACCCGAAACGTCAGAGCTGGCGACACCTTGAAAACCGGTGTGTACGCCACTTGATCATGGAGTTCGTCATAATTAAGGTGACATAAAAATTAAAATTATAATCCTGGATTAAACAGATTTTCGATAACACACATTCTACGTCTGTAGTGTAATTCATATTTTACAATTCTGATCGATAGACAGTGATAATGATAACGATATTGACAAGAATATCATAATGACACAGTAAATAAATCATTATGCGAAACGAATTAATTAGATAATGTAAATGTTATCGGTATGCGGCATGGTTAGCACGTGAACTAAGCAATCAGGCAGCAATCAACATAGACTAATCTCTCTTGACCTTAGCAATTCCGTTGAGTAATAGAGAAAGATAATACACCAACGATAAAGTGAGACAAAGATGGCAATATGTGGAGCAAACTTCAGAGGGACCAAATTATATTGGATATAGTAAATGCTATTTTTGAAGATTTCATTATATCAGTAAATACTGTTGATCATTAAAAGTTATCAATTGAATCTTGTGCCTGCAAATACAGTTGGTTCATACACGCTGAACAGTGTTGACGAATAATTTGTGAATATTCAAAAATGAATAAGTGGTCTTTGATTTTTTTAGGAACTTTATTTTTAAGTGATGTCTTCTCATATAGAATTCTTGTGGCTTTCCCGTACCCAGGGAAGAGTCATACGATATTGGGCGAGGGTTTTGTGAGACATCTTTTGGATGGTGGCCATGAGGTTAGTGTGAATTTTAAAATTCTTTTTAGGGTTCCGTACCTCAAAAGGTAAAAACGGAACCCTTATAGGATCACTTTGTTGTCCGTCTGTCTGTCTGTCTGTCTGTCAAGACCTTTTTTCTCAGGAACGCGTGGAGGTATCAAGCTGAAATTCATATCAAATAATCAAGTCTATGGTCTCTTGGAGCTGTGAAAAAATCAAACTTCTAAGTCAACGCGATCAAAAGATACTCCCGTTTATGCCGCAAATTTTCGACACTCGCAAGGGAATCAAAACCTACAGGGTACTTCCCGTGAACTCAGAATCTTGAAATTTGGTATGAAGCAACGTCTTATAGCAGAGATATAGGAAAAATTGCGAAAAGTTTACATTTTTAGTTATATCATATAATAAAAATATTTTTAATAATTTTAAACTTACTACATTTCATTTAGCAATAAAAATACCATAACTTTTACTTATATACCTACAGGTTTGTACGGAACCCTCGGTGCGCGAGTCTGACTCGCACTTGGCCGGTTTTTTTTTTTATGAGTACTACTGTAGTTACAATACCAAGCGTTTATTGTTTCGGACATTTATTGTTACCATATTAGTATATTTAACATAACTATTAACATGTAACATTAAAATATTTTTTTAAACTACCAAGATCTTTTTCTTGTTAAATTAAAGATGAAGTGACCTAAGAAGGGAGGGTAAGAAATAAGCAAGGTGAAATATTATGTAACAGTTTGAATTAAAAAAAATACACAGCCATGTAAAAATAACATTAATGTCAATTTGATACAAGAACATAACAGTATTTGCCGGATTGGTGGAAAACGGTAATAGCAACATTACCATTAGGTTTTTTTGTTGTTGTATTGACATTTGACATTCATCACATTATCATTCTAATAATTTAATAATACAATTATTTTTCTATTTTTTATTCAGAATATTAAAATTTATAATTATATATCTTTCACTAACAATTTTTAATTTCGAGTGTTGCATTGAAATAATTATTGCAAAGGCCACATTATGATGGAGACATGAGACCTGTTAAAATAGATGTTTTTTTTTAAAGATTACTAGCAATGTGGGTCGCATACTACTAGTAATCTTGTTAAACCCTCGTGCTAAGCTAAGATGCTAGTGTTACAAGTGGCTTCAAGTCATTTAATTGCAATTGTAGGTACTTAATTAATTACGAAAGCTGATTATGTGAATACTTTATTATTTTACACTAGGAAATAAATTATATATTTAGATAATAAAAGAGTTAGATTAGATAATTAACTACTAATTCATTTGATTATTTTTATAAAAACATAGGTACTTTTTTGTCTCGCAAAAACATGTAAATATAATGTTTTTGTTTAAAAGTAATAGCAAAAACGTAATTTTCAGTAAGCTGCGTAAAATAAGTGTAAAATAAAATGTGACAATAAAAGGGTAATTTTATAGGACTTTTTGCACTTTTGATAGCATCTAACGAGGGTTAAGAGGTCATTAGGACAACTTAATTCGAAGATTCTTCCTGAAGGGATACACAAAAAAGAGATTATTTTGCAATATACCTTAAATACTCTTAAGCCATGAAAAAAGTATGAAGAGCCGGTATTCTCGCAATAAATATGTAGGCTGTCTGGAAGAGATCACATTTGGTGATAAGACCGCCCTTGGTACAAATCATTAACATTGTTCTTCATTATATTTTTTGTTGATGAAAGAATAAAGAGTTATAATAGGTGTCGTGTATCTCTTTTTATCAAGGGTCATCATCAGTTACAAAAGTACCCGGTCCTTTGAAAGGTTAACGTAGGGACACAGGTCCAACTCACAATCTCAAACCGCTGCAAAATCCAGCACGTGGAATGTTCTCAAGCGATTTTCATTTTTTGTAGTAAATAAGATTGTGAACTATTAAGTTGTATTTTTACTGAAGTTAAACTTGGGATCATAATGAACCTGAGTTCAAACAGGATTCATAAATGCATTTATTTCATGCAGTGTCATAAAAAGACACAGCACCCAAGGAGAAGGTTAAGTCAGTAGAATGAAAAAATCAACCAACTTCTTTTATTAAAATAAAAGTAGAAATAGGTAATTATGGATCGCACAATATCTTGTGAAAAACAGTTGTCAACAACGGCACTAAAATTCTTTCCGCAAATACCGATGATTTGCAAAAAAACTGATTAATGATAATAGTACGTAGTAATAGGTACCTACTGTAGATATCTATATTGATCGTTTTATATCTGTTTGTTTAAATATAATTATGATACAAAATGTATTTGTCTGAAAATATTGATAATAATGATTAAAATATCTGATAGTCATTGCTATATTCGTTGTCATGCTAGAAAAAATAAGTTCAGTTTTATCTGTATTTATTTGTGTCTAACTTTTATATTAAAGAACTTGGCTGAATTTTTTGAAATTTGACCTTAGCTAGTTCAATTTAATTCCAACCGACGAGCAAGCATCATTGAACATCTTTTTTTCTAAGGTTGAAGTTTTAAAACGCGTGTGAAATACTCAGGGATCACTCTTGTGTCGTGTGCAGTAAAATAAAATATTACGAAAGAAAAAAATATTTACATTTACGTAATTTTTTTTATTGAAAATGCATGCACCCCAAACTCTAACGTAACCTGTGTTATCCAACAAGCCAATACACAAGAAAAGAGAACTTATACCTTCATAAATATTTAACGAAACCGAACCTCAGACTTACAATTTAGTCTACAATTTGGGTCAAACCTACATGTTTTAAATTTAGTCTGCAGTCAAAACGCAAGTTTTAGCTCATGTGATATTCAAAGTCGGTCAAGCGGTACCGCTAACAAGTTGGGCTACACTCATTCATATTCAGACCAGCTTCCAACTTCAGACATAAAAGACGTGTTATAGACCATTTGCAGTATTTGTCAACTAGTTGTCGAGGTGGAAAATGATTTAATATGCAAGTTGTACCGTGTGCGTTTCTGATTTCGATTATACTAAAATTAGGCGTATTTTATGGTATGAACATGAACTGCCATTTCCAACTTGGTTTTTAAGATAACATTTGTTACACACAATACATAAAATAGGTAATGTTAAGTAAAGATGGAAATATTGCGTATTTAGATTGTGCATGTACTAACTAAACTAATTTTCTATACCTAAGTCAGAAGTTTGTGTACTATGTAATCAATGAAGCAAACTCATTATAACATAACTACTTGAAAAAATAATATGAATTATTATGAGACAAAATTGTTCATTCGGCATCGAACTCAATCGGCATAATTGAAAACATCGTTATCATATTTTAATTAAAATATTTATCACATTATTCGATTTTACCTCCAGGTAGTAGGTAATATTTTAGTTTTCGGCGAAACGCTTTTCTGAGAATTGCTGATCATAAGCTTAACATGATAACATCCAATTACCTGAGTTTTAAATCATTATTTTTAAAAATAAAAAATTACAATTTAATTCGTTGAAGTAATTACTTGCCAAACTGTCCCGGAATTGTCCTTATATGATTTAAAGGTTTTATGCAAACTTCTAATTCAAGGTCAAAACTAAATATTATAGTACTGGATAGAGTCACAGCTTGTTCAGCTAACAATTTGTAGCATAAGGTATGGAAAAAAATCTAAAAACGGCTACACAAATGGTAGATGAATACAAAGTGGCTTGCCCCGTGACTTCAAATATTTCGTATTCAGTCCTTGCTCGAAGAACTTTTCCATTCTGAGGTATAATTTCACTTGTGAATAATTTCCTATGCGTTCCGCTGAATAACTTGACGAGGTCTCTTGTTATGAAAATGTATAAGTTTGTTCAGGGTATGATCTGGTTTGGGTTATGCGTAAGTTTTGGGAGGATGCATAATATATGATTCCCACGATCCAAAATGTTATCACTCTATTTTGGCCGCATGAATTTGAACGTGGATTTGTCAATGACCAAAATCATATTTTATCTTAAACTAGAAAGCAGTATGATAAGGCTTGTCTGGTGTTCACGCGTCAGCGAGATCCTTATAGAATAGCAGATTTGTAACTTATAGAATAGTATAGAATTATGTTGATTGTGCAGTTGTACTGCATATATGTATATGACTCAACGGGGCTGGCATGTTCCTAGAATAAAAGCCCATAAAACACAAGATAAAAAAAATGCTTGTCTGGAAGATATCGCTATTAGCGATAAGACCGCCATTGTACCCTGTCATTGCTATGTATATTTCAATGCAGTAACTCTTATGGTGTAAAGTATATTACTTTCTATTCTATTCTACGATCATAATTATATTTGTCAACAAAAAATCTATTTCCGTGTCCATAGGATCGAATGTCAAGGTTATGGTTTTTAGTATCAGATTATCTAAAACCACCATATACCTTTGGTTATTAAAATCATGTTATTCAATAATTTTCAGGTGACATACATTACTCCGATTCCAATTAAGAAACCCCATCCAAATCTTCGGCAAGTTGAAGTATCGTCAAATTTCGTAAATTTCGAGTTCGGTAAGTTTGAATCGCGGGCATGTATTGAGTTTATAAAATACAAGCAAACCCGCCCTGGCCTCGCTCGGGTAGAACAGTAAGAAAAACTTACACAATATAACTATAGATTAGAACCTTTCTCTTGAATTACTCTATCTATTGCTGAAAGCTGCATTATATTCTTTGCGTAAATAAAATTATATAATCGAACAGACTGGTGGGAGTGGGATCGACTTTGATTTGTACTAAAAAAATTACAAGAGCTAAACTTCTTTTTTTTATATTCATATTTATTTGATATAAAATTACCATATTTTTTTAGCGCAGGGCTTGGATTTCAAGAAGGTCATGGAAAAGGAAGTAGATTTAAGTGACATGTATGAAATGTATAAAACGATGTTAATTGTTGGCAATAGGTCTATCACACATGAAAATGTTCAGAAACTAATAATGGATCCCACTGAACAGTACGACCTTGTGATCTCAGAATGGCTGTACCACCATTTATTTAGTGGGTAAGGGGACTTTAGCACTTTTAAAAAAAAGGTGATGAATCAACTTGCAATAGTCGAGTTAAAACACAATTCAATTTTTGAACGTGTTGTTAAATAGAGATAAAACCCAGAAAAACATTTATTTCTTTCTTTATAATAATAAACCAGAAAGACAGTTGTTTCTTGAGTTACCGATCGAATAAACTCATATGTTCTAATTGTTTTCGCTAAAGTTAGACTACGCGTAGTTTTCTACTGGGTCAAAACAAAACATGATTTTTTTATTTCAGATTTTCTACCGTCTTCAACTGTCCCTACGTCTGGTCATCATCTATGGAACCTCACCCCATGGTACTGAATTTAATCGACGAGATTCCGAATCCGGCTTATTTCGCGGATCATATGGCACCTTTAACACCGCCCCTAACCTTTTCAGAGAGAGTGAGTGAACTCGTGAATATCTTCAACTTGTATAGAATAAAATGGTAAATACTGTTTCTTATATAAAAATTAGCCTAGATATAATTTTCAGTTTTTTTCTAAGGTTTTCAAAGAATTTTTAGTTTATGTTTACTGAAATAAGGTTTAATTCAAACCTATAAAATTTTACTACTGAAAATTTTGTGAAAATACACTCCACACAACGACATTTATATATTTCTTTAAGTACACTAATACAAGAGACTGAATTCCACTTTATTACTTTCAGAAATGTGTTTTTTTAAAGTAAATACGTTACGTCCAGTAAGACCATGATCATAAAACACTGAGCTTAACGAATGGAAAGAATGGTTTTTTACTTCTTGAAATTTACGTAAACAAAATGACTGAGAATAAAAATTTTATTGCTTTTTATTTTTCTAATATCAGGCAAGTGCAAGATCTAGAAGCTTTATCATATGAAAAGGCTTTTGGTCCAGCAGTGGCGAAGAGAGGTTTACGTCTCCCATCGTTTGACGAAGTAAAATATAACGCGTCCTTAATGTTTGGAAACTCTCACGTGTCACTGGGCGAAGCTCATCGGGTCCCACTCAACTATATACCCATCGCTGGATATCATATTGACGACAAAATGAAGCCCTTGCCAGAGGTAGGCATTATAGAGTAAGAATATGCTTAATATCAAAAACTCGAATAAAGCAATTCCTTATCACAAAGATTTTTGAGTCCAAAGTTTTGGTTAAAAAAGATTTGTTATTAATAATACCGGCCCATAAATGTCCCACTGCTGGGCACAGTAAAGTACTTGTACCAGAACTCAAACTGCAACTACCATTATAACCAGTGTATAACGATCCACCAATTATAATATTAATTGTATGAACAAAATCAAAGTAAATAAAATTGTTTCAGAAGTCTGTAGCTAAAGCATTTAGGTATTAGGTCTCAATCCTTTTTATATCATAATGTATACTCAATATTTGTGCCTTATCTTGTAGAACCTGCAAAAGATCATGGATAATGCACCAAATGGAGTAATATACTTCAGTATGGGTTCTATGATGCCAAGCAAAACCATGCCGATTGAGTTCAAGAGGGCCTTCTTGGATATGTTCTCTGATCTCAAGTATACAGTAATATGGAAATTGGAAGAGGAGTTCCAAGATCTTCCAAAGAACGTTCATGTTGTCCAGTGGGCTCCACAGCAGAGTATCTTAGGTTAGTCTTAAAAGCGGATAAAATAAATACCCAAAGGCTACCTCTGTTTTACGGTGCCTGTAAGTCTCATGCTTTATCTATCACTTGAAGGAATGTTTCATTCCCAAATAGACATTTAAGATCGTTTAAAAGTTCACTTGCGTTTAAATACTCTGGGATAAGTATTTAACTTTATGAAAGTATTTTTACCACGCTTCTACTGAGTTTATTTTTAAAAGCTTACTAGCAATTAAATACAGGTTGCTCTTTTTTAGTATTTTGCGAACCCTTCGTACTAAGCTAAATGCTTTTTTTACGAGTGGAGTTCAAACCAGCTACCTCATGATCGCTAGTCCGATGGCTTGCCATTAGGCTACCGTTACTTAATTTCCCGGTTAAGTAAGTTTTTCCTAAGTTATGTTGGAGAAAATTTTCAGTTTCATTGGAATTGACATATTTTTAAGACATTCGTCGATTGGACATTACGATATTAAACGTAACGTCACTACGACGGATGTCTTAAAATTTATGGCTGTTATACATCAACAAAATCGACACTCCATCCGTCCATTTATTTACACTTTAACAGTAACGTTATTGTTCACATCTGTCAATATCACCGGTTTCGGAACCGCGACAATGCCATCAGTGTCCGATCTGTTCGAAGGATTAATATGGGATATGACAAGCCGATCAGTTTATACAATTTAATTTTTTTCATTGTAAATGAAACAGAATGTATGTAGCATAAATGGAAAGCTTTTTTGTCCGAATTGTTTTTAATGGTAAAAATATATTGGCTTGTTTTTAGTTATTTTACATTTGTATTCCAATGTGCAAGAAATTTCAATGTTCAATTGCAAATATTAAAAAGCGTGTTTTAAAAACACTTCATAAATTTACGTATAAGCCTCTTCGTATATGCGGCAACGAAAGTTTTCAATAAAAAGAGCTAAACTGCTAACTCTTATGAAATAAATAAACCTTCTTAGACCTTTGCCTGATTTCATGAATACATTAAGATATTTGAAAAATGCAGCAGTGGGCCTATATTGTAAATTTACATCGAGTTGAGTTTTCATGATTATATAACTTTAATTTTGTTTATCATGGAGACTAATAATTAATTATTTTATTTTTCTAGCTCATCCCAACTGCAAACTCTTCATCTCTCACGGAGGTCTTCTATCAACCACAGAGACTGTTCACTTTGGAGTGCCCATTATCGGAGTACCATTGTTCGCTGACCAGTTCATGAATGTCCTACGAGCTGTCAGGAAAGGTTTCGCGCTCCAAGTTGATTTGGCTTATGATACTCCTGCCAAATTGAAGGTTGCTATTGCGGAAATTCTTAGTGATCCTAAGTAAGTATCCTGATTTCAGTGTAAATATATTTTATCAAGGATCTTCCTAGATTAAAACTATTTACTCCTACCTACATGATAGTCCTAGCAAGATTGCTGCTTATTTCTTTATGAAATTGGAAAAAAAAAATCAGCGTCTAGAAAAGTAACTCTTAAGTAAGGCAAACCTTTTTTAACTTTCAGATACACTAACAAAGTCAAGGAGCTATCATACATCTACCACAATCGCATAAACAAGCCTGGGGAACTAATTAATTGGTGGATCGAACACGTGATTGAAACCCGCGGGGCTCTTCACCTGCGATCCCCAGCCTTACACGTCCCATTCTACCAGAAACTCTACCTGGATCTCATAGCTTTAGTTTTACTTGGAATAGTCGTTGTAGTAAGAATGCTCAAGAAATTGATCAGTGGAAAAAACAAGGAAACAAAGCAAAAAAGAAGTTAATGATTAAAAAGCACAAAATAGTTACTAATTTATGCCACCTAGGCTAGCATGTCACGATCAAATTTTGACGTGGCATTTCATCGAATCTACTCTTCAAAATATCTTCGTTCTAACGTTTGTTCTAACATGGTTTTAATGACACGCGCAAGCTAGCATTGTTTAGGGTCAAAGACAAAACTATATATTTTGACGTTTAAAACTGAATAAAATACCACGACAATTTTATCGTGGTGCCCATGCTAGCCCGGCTGAAAAGGTCCGTTTGGTAGATTAATTCAATATTTTTTTTTTCTTTTGTCTCGCAAACAACAATCATCGATGTTTAATTTAAAGAGAATTTTTCGTGAAATTTACCATTATAATAACCAAGAAACTATGAATAAATTATATGTTCTTGTTGTGTAACTTCGCAGCACGTACATAGCATGCAGTTTTGGGGCATATCTATACCAATATTATATAGCTTAAGAGTTTTTTGTTTTCTTAAACGCGTTAATCTCAGGCAGTACTGGTCTGATTGGAAAAATATTTTAGTTCTACATAGCCCATTTTATCCAGGATGGATAAAATGGGCTATGGATATATGCCGCGAAAACCTAGCCCACGCAAGTGGAGCCGCCATTAAAAGCTAATAGTTTTAATATATGTTTTGTTCGCCTAATAGTCAATGGTAAAAAAGCGGCATCATTAGGTTTTAAAAATGTTGCTACTATTTTTGGATGTTTTATCGCAAAATATATGAATGACAGAGTTAACATGAAGTATTTTATTTAAAATAAATTACCACCAAACCTGAAATTTAGGTTGTATAAATAAATTAATGGATACCCACTACATATTAAAATACAGTATCCCACGCAGGCCTAAAACAACGAAGTATCAGAGACACATAAAACCCATTCCTCTTCAATTTATGACACGTACAAAACAGCCCCGGGACACGGATTTCGTATAAATATTTTGTTTGTTTAGGGCCCTCAACGTTTTAATACCTAGAATTAACTTTATCGGAATCCTTGAAAAAACCAGTACCATTTTATTGTAGCCTATGTGTAATACATTTTTTTTTTATCTTTTAACTTTTTTCTCTGACTTCAGTTAAAAAACGTACTACTTATAAAAATATTTATTCTGTTACTGAAGCTTTGTCTTGAGCGTCTGTTGTCTTTTTTTTTGCTGATTCAGCGACACATCATGAACGTAGACCGCAAAAAAGAGGGTCGTTTTTAGGCGTTTTTTGTAGGAGATGTAAAGTTAGCTGCTGATTTCATGTTTGGAACTTTACTTGCATGGAATAAGCTCAGCGTTGCTATTACCGACAATTCAACATTAAGACGAGATAAAAATCATATTTAAAAAAAAAGTTACTGCCAAGCAAGGAAGATGACCTTTAGGTGACCGAATTCAATCAACACACAAACTTTTTGACGAATACAGGTAGGTACACAATGATATAATAAATTTTAATGTACTAAAACCAGAAACTGTTTTTGGTATTTTCTAATTAATTAAGTTAGGATCAGTAGGAAAAGATTCCATCACGCATTGTTTAACTTGAAAATATACAATCACATCAAAAAAGTTAATTTAGCGGTACGTATTTCTGAACAAGATTTTTGTTTATACTGTCACGCTACTTATCTGCATGAAGCACATAAAGACCAGATTTTTGATGGAAGACTTTATGATTTTATATTTTAGATAAACCCCTGACCCGCCCATTATGTTGATGAACGATGTCCATTGATAACAGGGTTAGGTTTATGGAAAGTCAAGAGGTAAATAATAAAAATAAAATTTGCATGCGCATAAAAATTTTTCACTGATAAGAACAGTGGGTAACTTGTAAATCAAGTTGCGATATCGGCTAATATATTATATGTAGGTTTTCGTAAAACTCACTAAATATCAGACGGACGGTTTGACCGATACTAAAGGTTAAGCCGCACTCGCCGCAGTGGGTCCATAGATGGGTGACCATGTGTAAACATGCCTCGGACCCTTTCTTGCCTCGGTGTACACGCTTAGCAGCAAGTTAATTTTATTGTTCACAGTCTTTAAGTCCTAACAACCAGTCTTACCATGTTCATACGCATTTTATTGGATACTGTGTTACCTTTTTTTATGATAATATTTTTAAATTATTTAAAGATTCAACGGCTTACTCACACGCATTCTCGGGATCGTTCGAATAGTTTCAGACTCAAGGAGTCCTTAATCATGAGCTGACGCGGCGGCAGCGGTGTAGCGAATCGAACTGATCGACTCGCGACACTCTGTATCCAGTAAAATGGGTTGTGGAAGTCAAATATACAGTCACCAGTCTTCATGCCAAATACGTATTCAGTTGAATCTAGTAAGACTGGTAGTTGACCCAACATAGATTAAGGTATCTATATTAGGTACTTAATACGATAATAATTTAATGAAAAGTATTAATAACAATATCCAGTGAAATGCTAACAACAATATCCTAAATTTGATCATCCGTGTTAATATTGTAACAGTTGCAATAAACTTCATTTTACTGCCATGTGTATTAATTACAATATTATATGAATATTTTGTTGTTTAATATTGACAGTAATGTTTGCTATCAGCTCAATGTATCATCGCCAAAATTATTTGTAATAAAGTAAGTAGATATCTTTAAAGTTTTTGAAATATTTATATGTCTAGTAAACCATAGAAAACAATATCTTTAAAGGTTGACAAATGAATAATTATTTTATTTTATTTTTGTACTGTCATAAATTTGCAAATGACGTTATATTATTTTTGAAGATATACAAAGCTCTTTTTATCTGAGTTAAAAATTATATATCTTAATGCTACAAACTTATCTTGCCCGTTGGCCAAATCTGGAACTTAACTTTATTTACTAATTTCACTTTGTACAGCTTAACTATAAAATAATGGAAATTTGAGACTTTGTACACTTGGGCATTATTTTAACTTTCATCTTTTCATTCATTAGATATCATGAAAGCGGCGAAGCGGCGGTAGCCTAATGGCTAGGGCGTCGGACTTGCGATCATGTGGTTGCGGGTTCGAATCCCAACCATTACACTTACGACGTGAACCCACTCGTAACACAAGCATCTTAGCTTAGCACGAGGGGTTAACGAGATGCTAGTAATGTGCGACCCACATTGCCAGTACACTTTTTAAAAAGAGAAAAAAAAAGTACCACTGAGTTGAAACACTAAATTAATTATAGCGACGCCGTCACATAAGTTTGTGGCACAATACTTTAAAATACTATTAGATCAAAGAACATTTCCTCACAACTAACATTTTATTTTAATGAATACTCAAAATAAATCGCAACATGCATTTCAGTATACCCGCTGTCAGTTGTTTTGTGCAGGCTGTGACTGGAACTCAACTAAATGGGTCAGTGGATACAGGGTATTTTAAAAACTAGGCAAGGAAATAAATTTTCAACCTTATATCTTACATTGATTTTTTTTTTTCAAAATAAACAGTTATAATCAGAATGCTAGTAACTTCTAACTTTTAATATAAAAAAAAAACATTAATATTAGATATAAAAATTAAAAATTCATTATAAATCTGTCTACAACCATTCTATATAACGGGACTATGTTAAGTGTAAGCCGTGCTTTGAACGATGGTAAAGGTAAAGGTTAAGCCGCGTTCATTGCGGTTAGTGTGTGGATGGGAGATGAGATATTTTGTAAACATACCGGGACCCAATTCTGTGTTCTGTGCCTCGGAAAGCACATTAAGGCTCCAATGTAAAATATAACATTCAATTAATCCAGTAAGTCTGGCAGCCAACCTTAAAATAGCTTAGGAAAAGGCAGATAATGATGATTTACTTCTTTATGAAGATTACTTAGAAAATTTGTACGTATGCTAAAAACATAATATACAACTAACTTTTTCTGTAACATTAATTTCTTTCTGAACTGAAAGGGGAATTCATTTTCAAATTTTCAAGTCTCTGAAGTTTGGTTTCACACACCTAACTTATGTAATGTGATCTAGAGATTCAGGACTTAAGTTAGTAGAAGCTGTATCTAACTTTAGCGTCTTGCTTCTACGAAGCAGTTAACAATAGATGGCTTAATTGAAAACAAGTGGAACAATAATTACCTCATTAATGGCGCAACGCCTGACCTATTTTGATTTGCCCTTTTAGAACGAGCAATGCAATTCTCTTCAGTTGTATATCCATATTTAGATTTATACCATTTTCAGGTATCTGCTATCCGATTTAAAAAAAAGGAAAGTTGTAAAAAGTAGTTCATCTGAATCTTTTAATTCAACTTTTGTTCAAAACCAGATTTAAAAAGCCTAAAATAGGTTAGTAGAAGTTTTGATAACAACGGTAATTTCCAGCAAGTTAAATAAAAACAGATAAAAAAGGGGGATACTGATAATAATGCAACTCCTTCAGTTTTAGTTTTGGACACAAAAAAGTATAATTAGTGGCTTGCTAAACATATTAGTACATAACATTCAAATAATTCCGTTTTCGATCCCAAGTTGTGCGCAGTTTTTGTGACTCCCTCCCTTCCCAACATACCTACCTACCCATAATATATTTGTAACAACCCTATCTGAAAAAAAGATACCTGTTTACAGATCATACACCATTTTTATGCCTACGCATGTGATATATCAGTATCCAGAACATAATATATTTTTGTTATTTACGTTTTAATATTCAGCTTCTTTGCTTGGTGTTAACGAAATCCTTTACAATTTTGTAAGGAATAACGTTACAAAAATTCTGGTCCCTTTTCAATTTCATCAGATTATACGCCTTGGTAATGTGCGAATAATCCTTTAAGCTTTGGCAAAGGATAAATTAACAACAGAACAGCTATCATCTTGGCATCTTTTAGGTACATCATACGATTTGTATTACTCAAGACTTGGTTATTTGATCCCAAATGTAGCGCTTTCTTAAGCGCTACATTTGGACAGAGCGTGTGAGCACATGTGTGCACGCTAAACGTAGATTCTTATCTACGTTTAGCGTGCTTTGTCACTCGGTCACATGGATACATTTTTTGTTAACCTCTCGTAAATTTTTCATAGAAAAAAGTAGCAGGTTCTCAAAACAAAAACCCAAGGTCCAAAGAACAAATTCATCTTTATTTACTTTATTTTTTTACATGAGTACCGTTTATTGACAGCCATAAAGCAGCATCTCTGAACCCACTTAATCTATGCATATCGACGAAGGCTGCCAAACCTAAACGGTTCCCTGAGGACCACTTCCAAATGTTGCTCGTGCGGTGGTAGATTAAAATTACAATAAAACCTCTTTCCATAGGACATAAAGCTTGGGTACATGCAATAACTCCCTGAGATGTACTTTGATAAACAGACCTATTAAGCTCTACCAATTCAGAAAAGTTGGTAACCAACACCGCTTTATGTTTCAAGTTTCTGGAATGGCAGTTTCTGGTCGAAATTGGTTGGACAGAACAAAAAAAATGGTGGGAAGTTGTAAACACGAAGTTGAAAATTTCCTAAATAGGGGAAATTCTTACCCATTTAGAAGATAATTCGTGTAAAAGATAAACTTATTCTGGAAGGGGTAAATGCATACTCGGGTTTGGAAGCTTATTAAAAGTCTCATGTAATCCCCGGTGGTCCTCCTGGATCCTTTTTCCGTTTCTGCTTCTTTAGTGATAATCACATTTATTGCCTTGTGGTTGTTCAGACAGTTACATAAATCTTTAAATTTTCGGATTTGAAATGGGACATTACCATCATCATCATTTACTTTAAACACTTAATCAAGAAGCCATGATCTATGACCTTTTTTAAATAATTTAGAAGGAAGTTATTACCATAATAAAACCCCCCTTTAAAACAGACCTAGTAAATGGTTTTGGTACAGAAATAACCTCAGTTCGATATTCAATCAACATAAAGAATTCTAAGTTTTACGTACCCACTTTTGTGGAGCATGATATAAAAAGGCCCTCGATTTGCAATCGGACTGAGGACTTCATTCAGTTTGAAATGAAATCCAGTCCAATGCCGATTTAATCATGAGTTTTGTTTTTTAGGTTGGCAATATTGAAATGGCTGTCTGATGGCTTCTTTATTTAAAAGTCGATAAAGTCATTGTCAGTGAATGAAGCTCTTAATTTTGAACATGGGAAGAAATTTTCAAATTACGAGGATTTTTTTATCATTCGTTTCGCATTTAATGTAATTTTGTTTGACTGGCAGGATTAACTTACTCAATTATAATTAGTGAAGCTTAGCTAGCTCTCAGTTTTTAATTAACTTTTCGATTGAACGACAAGCGATAATTAACCATCAAGTAATTAATTGCACTGAATTATCGAATGGTAAATATTATAATTGGAACTGAACATGAAAAATAAACAGCTATTTATAAAACGTCCATACTTTTCCATTTATTTTTAGTATTAAAATTATATACGCACAAGAAAATTATATATAATTATGGAAAATGTTTTATTGCCTTAAATTATAATAGGTAACCTGTAATACAATTTCAAATTAAGTCTTTGTATGCAAAATGATGACAAATTAATATTGGACCCTTTTATTTATCTCTCTCTCTCTCTCTCTCTATTAATTTAATTTACATCGGTAATTTTGTCTTCACGGTATGAGAGGTGCATACAAGATGCCACTGTACAAGCCCATACATTTGAAACTCCCGTACATTTTTTTGGGAATAGACTATGGTTTTCTCGAAGAAAGTTGTTTAATAAGTCTTGAAGCAGTATTATGTCAAGGCAGATTTTTAGCACCCTGTATAAATACCGGTCCATTAATGTCCACTGCTGGGCTCAATCCGCTTCCAGTACTTGGCCTGAGCCCAGCAGTGTGAAATCTGAACAAGTGATGAGAGTGAGAGAAGGAACAAGCATTGCATACATACAACAAAGCATCTCCACACTTGCTCATTACTGGTTGATGATTGCAAAATCTAATTTTTGGCATCCAGGTTTCCTCACGATAAGTAATTAAGAAGTTACATAATTCAAACTGGTACTAGCTTGGGTTCGAACCTACAATGATGTGCAAAAATTCGGTCTTTGAGATGCTAGGCCACTATGACATTATAGCACCGTTTATATAGTGTCAGATTTAAAGAATATTTTTTTTACTTTTTTGGTTTGCATCGTAATTTGAAGAGAAACGAAAATGGGTTTTCACTCTACAATTTCAATCCAAGAAAGCGAATAGATCTACAACAATCTACTTTATTTAGACCTACACGTAAGTTTACCTCCGCATCAGGAAAGATATGTAAATGTCCTTTTTCAAACAATGTGCTGTGACAGTAAGCTACCGCATTGCAGTACGCTATTGGGAATACGCGGCGGTAAATCAACTTGACTCAACATCCGCATTCGTTAATCCAAACGAAACATCACAACGTCAGGTGTAGCAGAAGTGACTGGAAGTAAATATTGATGTAGATCATGACGTCATAGATATTTCTGATTTGTTAGGACAGGTGAGCAAAGAAATACAAAATTGTTAAAGAAAGAGGCAAAATGAAACCTCGAGATAAAACTAACTTAAAAAACAAAATATGTAATTTCTATATTTAGCTTACCCGGCCTATAAACGTCCCACTACTGGGCACTGGGCCTCTTCACATATAGAGAAGGAATGAGCATATTTTGATCACCACGCTTGCTCATTGCAAATTACATATAACTTTGAACAAGTCACATAGGTACTTGCATGGGTTCGAACCTGAAATCATGTGCATGGGAATCCGAATTCTTCAGTCGATCTTCAACATATAAATTAAAAAAAGCCATGTCACGTTTTCCCTTCATTCCCTAAATTTGAAATTTTATACATCATTCACAATATTTGAATTTTAAATTCAAATTTACGCTCTTTAAGAGTGACACCGCGAGCATAATATTGGAGACAATTTAAAAAATACTGTAGTAAAAATTATCCCTCTGAAACAGACCAGTCTATCAGATGTCAAATTCCACAAAATGCTCACTGACATATTAGTCTGGCTTACGTGACAGGTCACGTTCAAAACGATTTCGATTGGTGTTTCACGTTGCGAATACTCGATGCAGATTAAACCCTTGATTGCAAATAGTTCTCGTTTCAACAAATATGTTGTAAGGAATCTTAAATTGATTCTCGTTTTTCATTTAAGTAATATCTACAAAACCTGAATTTCGAAAAGATTTCACCATATTCTGAATAGATTTCATAGAATTATTTCCAGCACGTATGGTAATTTTCTCATGAATATAATACCATTCTGACACCATCCCACTAACGGGTAAAAGCCTCTTCTGATACAGAAATAGTATCAATCTCATGAATATTATAATTTACCATAAACAATTCGCAGAACTTATACATTTCCTCAATCAAACTACACTCGCGAGCAAAAGTATGGAATCACTTACTTGAAATTTGCGTCGCGCAATCTGAGTACTAAATTATTCTGCTAATATTAATAAAAATGGTACCATTTTAAAGTTTATACTGTCACCTTTAAATTGATACCAAATTCATTAAAATCACACCAGTATTTAAGGAGCTATCCTGGATTATGTCAAGAAGTAAGGAAAAAGATATGTTTGATAGGTCACAACTTGCGCCCTATTGACCCCCTATAAAAGCACGTGTTATCGGATTTTCTTTATCAGTCTGCTTTCAAACGTTGACCGGTACACATCTCCGCTAATTTTGACCCTTGAATTTGGACGACAATGGATACTACACCTACAGAAGCCGCCCAAATCGTCGCCCTATTGCGAGAAGGGCTCAGCCAGAGGGCTGTCGCACGACAGCTCCACATAAGCCAGTCCTGTGTCTCAAAAGTTTATAAACGCTTTCGGGAGACTGGTGGCTTTATCTCGAGACCAAGATCTGGACGGCGCCGGTGCACATCGGAGAGGGATGATCGTTTTATCGTGTCAACCTCTCTTCGAAATCGACATTTGACTGGTGTCGACGTCCAACAGGAGCTCCGAAATGTTCGTGGAGTAGCTGCCAGCGAGTGGACAGTTCGTCGAAGACTTAAGCAAGCTGATTTAACTCCAAAAAGGCCAGCCACAGGCCCGAAACTGACGGCAAGCCACCGACAAGCACGTCTTCAATTTGCTCGCTCTCATCTTGATTGGGAGGTTGAGCAATGGAAGCGTGTCCTGTTCTCCGACGAGAGCAGAATGTGTTTGCATGGCAGCGACCGAAGAGGTCGGGTCTACAGGCGGCCTGGGGAACGATATGCACAGTGTTGTTTTGCTGAGACAGTGGCGTATGGCGGTGGTTCTTGTATGATGTGGGCCGGCATTTCCTTCGACGGTAAAACGGAGCTGGTTTTCGTGCCTGGCGGGGGAAGAGGAGGCGGTCTAACTTCAGACCGCTACATTACCGATATTCTGCAGGACCATGTCCTTTCTTACGCGGGATATATCGGTGATGACTTCCTCCTTATGCACGATAACGATCGTTGTCACACTGCCCGTGCCACAACTGAATACCTCGAAGAAGTCGGTATCGCCACAATGGACTGGCCAGCGCTCAGCCCGGACTTAAATCCCATTGAGCACATGTGGGATGAATTGAAGAGGAGGGTCCGATCAAGAAATCCTGCTCCTTCAAGTGTAGATGAGCTGAAATCGGCTTTGATAGAGGAGTGGGAAGGTATCCCGCAAGAATCAATTCGGAAGCTGATTCGATCAATGAAGAACCGTCTTCGAGCAGTTATAAGGGCGAGGGGAGGGAACACAAAATATTGAAAATTAATTTTAAAGCCAATTAAAGTTTTTGTTACACAATTTTTGTTGTTTTCTTCATTCATTATTTTTTCATTATCCTTAGGTTTTCCTTAACTCCTTCACTTAATCCAGGATAGCTCCTTAAATACTGGTGTGATTTTAATGAATTTGGTATCAATTTAAAGGTAACAGTTTAATCTTTAAAATGGTACCATTTTTATTAATATTAGCAGAATAATTTAGTACTCAGATTGCGCGAAGCAAATTTCAAGTAAGTGATTCCATACTTTTGCTCGCGAGTGTATAAGGTTCAATATTGACTTTCAAAAGTGCTAACGTCTCTTATCGATAAACAAGCATGAGTAAGCTCAAAGCAATTTGAAACAAACAACAAACATTTAAGCAAATATTTTGGTATAACCTTAGGAAATAAAGTTAAACAATTTAATACGTTTATAGTTTCTCTTGTAAAATAACATTCAAACTGGACACAAAGGTTCTGATGAAAACTGAAGATATAAAAAAGAAAAAAAGTGTAAACACATTCACGTTTCAAGTCATACCACAGAGTAGTTAAATGCAGTGGAATAATGTTAAACTATAAAAAGCGATGTATCATTTGGTCTTGAACTTGAAATTAAAAAGCTTTTAAGTTTGTGTTAAGTGTAGTTGCGGCTAAAAATAAGTAAAATAACATAGAGTAGGTAGAGTAGAGAGATAGTTTTACCAGTTGTAAGATGTAGGAAATGGGAAATAAATTATTTAAATGGCTGTATATTAGTATTTATAGCGCGTATTTTTTTAAATACCGTATTGTATTTTATCCACTACCAATATAATATAACTGTCCTACTACTGGCTATACCTTTACAATTTTGAATGAGCATTTAACACAAAGATTGCTGTCTGGTAATAATCTGGTTTTTGTTAGTGATGTCTTTGAGTAAAAGAAAACCTAGTCTTGTTATGTTTAAACTTTAATTAGGTACATAATTTTTATCAATAAATATTCTTACTTATTTGGAACATGAATCATTAATATTGCGCGAATTCCTAAGTCTTTCACATCACACGGTTGACTTACTGGTCATAATTAGACTGTGCCATTACTATTTTCCTTATCCTAAACAAACGCACGCAGACTGAGCATGGAGTACAAACGGGATAAATCAACAAGTCGAAGAGCAAAAATGAACACCAATCAAAAATGTTTATACATTTTGATGAACTTTTTGAAGCATGCGTAATTTTTGTTTATTTAGTTCAGGGAAATCTGCGTGGTTGTTTTATTGGGAAGCTTATCACATTCGTTTTAAAATATTGAGTAATATATAAGACACACACAGTTTAACTTAAGAATAAAGTCAAAATTAATTTCATTTCCATGTTAAATACCTATTTTGAAAATATTTTTGCATAAGCAAGAAGTATTTAAAAGTTTTTTTGTTTTTCTCATAATATCTGTTGGTCAGAAATAGCTTGCAATAACGTCCTCATTATAGTAAAATTACTGAAAATTGTAACCATATTTATTCAAGCACAAGATACTGTTAGCTAGCTTCAGTGTTTATAAATAAAAATAGCGTTATCACAAGTGTATGTGGGTTGGTCTGGACGCCTACGCTATGCATGTGTATTTTAAAATAATACATTCTTCTTTTCTCTAAAATTGCAATTTCCTGTGTCTAGAACTCCAGATGTAGGAAATTGCAATATTTTTCTCTGATGTAGAAAAATCCAGTCTAATCTTTAGGTTATTTTTATAAGATCTCATATACAGTACAAATAAGATGGCAAATATATTCGTCGCATAAAGCTAACATCATATGCAATTCAAGGCATAAAGTTTTCAATATCTTGGATATCGCGACCGGGAGGTGCAACCAGTACAGTTTGCATAAATATGAAATTTTCTACTGATATCCGATTCAATTCCCCCATTGGTGTCCGGATGTTGGCATTTTTCATATTGTGCCGCATTTGATTTTCGCGGAATGGGAACAGTTTTGGCATGTTTCCTAAATGCCTGATTTCTTTAAATATAATCTTGATTTTTATTTCGTTATTTAGATTTGAAAAAAATCAAAATAAAAGGAGGGTCTCGTGGTTTGGTACCGTACCGTTACCGATAATAAAGTTTGAGCCGCGCTCGCTGCGATTGGCCCGTGGCTAGGTGACCATTTGTAAATAAACCGAGACCCCTCCGTTACGTTAAACCGTTGGTCCCGTACTGTATGAGAGCTCATACAGTAATCTTTAACAGTTTTCATGACAATTCTGACAACCAGTCTTTCTATGGGATGCTGTGTTATCCAGTTAAATGAGATCAGATAGAGAATAAAATACGGTATTCAGCTAAATTCGGTAAAACTGAAGGCCAACTCCAACATAGCTAGGGAAGAAGCTAGGCTGAAGATGATTTATGACCGTGCTACCGTGCGTTTAGACGACAAAGTTCTAATGAATATCCTATAGGAATTCGTGCGGTCATGCGATACTATCATAGAGAGTTTTGCATCATCACGCCAGCGTTGGCAATAGGTTGGCTGCATACTTGACAAAAAACCTAGTTATGTTGGTATTGAATAATAAAAAATTAAGAATAAATTTTATGCGCCTGAATGTATACACTTTGTAAGTATAACTTACTTAATGAATCTTGCGAATCTGTGCCAGAACGCACCTGTTACAATAACTTTGAAAACCAATATTATTACTAGAAAAAATATCATTTTGAAATATTTGAAGCAGTTAGAAAAACAAACGATCATTTTGTACCGCGTATTTATAAAACAATATGCAATAAAACGATTCGTTGCATCTGTTACGAACACTGGAAATTGTATAAAAGTGCAGGTGTGCAATATAATGGCAACTTGGTAGCTCATTGCTGCGCGCAGCTAACACGTTCTCCTTGCGAGTAGCTAACGGGTGCAGGTAAAAAGCTGATTCAGAAGACTTAGCTGTTATTTCGTAGTTCTTTGTAACTTTATAAGTTGTAGATGTTATTTTTGTAAGATTGCTAAGTGGCTGTGATTTCATATTGATTGTTACCTGAATTAAAGTTGAAACGTTTATACTAATATTTAACTAGCTTTTGCTCGCGGTTCTGCCCGCGTGGTCATCGTTTTTCGCGGCGTTTATTAAACGGTAGCCTATAGCCTTCCTTAAAATAATTGTATAAATCAGCCCAGTAGTTCCTGAGATTAACGCCTTCAACCAAACAAACACTCCTGCTTTATATTATAAGTATAGATTCCGAGGAATTATTGAACTAGAGAATAGACTCATTAATATTATACACGGGATATTATTTACGGGAACAAGGACAACTTACGCAGATGAAACCACGGGGAACAGTTAATAATAAATATAAATAAACGTACATACGTCATACTGAATTTATTATTTGACATAGCTTTTACTTTTAGATTTATAACGAGCACATGTGGCTAATTAGTTTGATTTATTTTAGGGATATTTTTTTTTCATCTGTATAATGTTTTCTCTAATTGCCTGTTAAAAGTGGAACTGCGGGTATAACAACTAGCGAGTATTGCGAATCACGGTATATTTAACGAAAACTGCTTTTGTAAATTTTGTTTGTTAGATTATAGTACTTACCAGTTATCATATTTTATTCCATTATATTATTTAACCAATTAGAATGTTTTAGTGGCCTGAAGGTCTTAAGAATTTAGCCGGATATTAGAATGCACTAGTGTGGTATTTTACTAGTAGTTTCCGTGATAACAGGGTAATAACTGGGTTTGGAAATCCAAAATCTACTTATCCCTTAAGTTTGATAATGATAAATGTATACTAGACACGTATTATTTGCCTTTTCAAAATAAGTTGATAAAGCGAATCAAAATTTAGGCGTTCGAGCTCATGACGTCATTTTTGTGTACAAAATACACAAATCGTGACGTCATGCGACATTTCAAAATGTATGGTAGTTAATATTTGGTTATGTATTACAAGAATAAATACATGCCTTATATTTTCAACGAATTATCTCACGGCCATTAAAAACCATTGTGATCGAACTTGTGTCTGCAAAATACATAAAATATGTAGCCAATAAGAAAAAGTTTGATATAAAGGTATGTATAAGATACAGGGAACATTAAAGCCGTTTGGATTATCAGATTTCCAAGGTATACATATCATATAAGGGTAATACTCTGAGCAAAAAAATATAATGTTTTAGCCCGGATATTAGTACGAGATGACTTTCTTCATAAATCTCCGTTTTTGGATGTGACACGTAATTTTTCGGTTGCGATTGATGTTACGTAAAATATATTAAGCATCTTGATATTAAGAATACGATGAAAACGTATAAAAATGAATTCGCCCAAAAAACCAATGTAAAAACCTGTGTTGGTATGTTTTGTGACAAAGTAGTTCCAAAAATTGCACTACCATGTAATGAATAAGTCGACTAAATACTTATTATAGAGAAAACAATGAAAAATGCAAACCTCATAATAGCGTCCTCAAATATTATGGTTGCTATAAGAGATGGTTTAAATATGGATACCTCGGCAAGCACCTTAAGCTGTTTGTCTCGACTGTCATACGTGTCAATCTTTGACAGTCGTTAAGTAATTACAATTCTGACAACCAGTCTTACTATGGGATACTGTATTATTCAGTAAAGCGAGTTGTGGAGGTCAGAAAGGCAGTCACACAATACGGTTTTCGGCTAAATCCGATAAGACTAGAAACCGACCCCAACAAAGCTTTGAAAAGGCTCGGTAGATGATGACATATGTATGACATAATACAGATTAAATTTAATTTTTATCCATAAAGTATAATCAACCTTATTACACAATACTTACTTTAACGCTACTTACTTAAATAAGTTAAGACTAAATCAAGTTTTTTTGCTCGATATTCCGAAATATTTTAGGTAAATATCAGCGATAGTTTACCCCTATACCCACCTAATTGCCAGTATTTTTTCATCAAACTCAATCGCAATCAGTAAAGCTGTTTTCAATACTCGCCGGAACAAACAGACGGGCAAAAAATCTTTTGGTATTACGAACAGAAACCTAAATTCATATTAAATAGCATTGATCGATTGTCAATACTATTTAATAAGGTTATTACGTATAGTCGTATATTCTAGAACACAACCACGAAGTTAACTGATCTGTTCTACATAATATTATTACGTTCCACAGTATTAGATGACATAGTGTGTATTGCGAACCTGTACGTGTCGGTCCCAATTATATCTACACCAACAACTTCAACTTGTTTAAAATTACGCAATACATGTAATGACACTGCTATTTATTATTATAATACTGTAAAGTTGAGGGCTAGAATATAACAAGCTTCTTCTACAGCCTTTCCACAAGGTATGTTGACGCCGGCTTTCATCTTACCGGATTAAGCTGAATATCGAATTTTACATGGAGCAACTGATCCTGATTACCACAATTGATTTTTCTGGATAATACAGTTAAGAAGACAACAAGCCAATATTTACTTACAAATCAACTTATATTTTATTGGTACACAAGGAGGTCCATGTCCCAAGAACAACTGAAATGAAACTTATCTCATATAATCTCGTATAAAGACTTTAAGTTATACAACGAGTAATGATGGTTGGTGTGTTAGATACCGAGTCATTTATATAAGCCTGGACCAGCCAAACTAGCAATAAAAGTGTGTCCTGAAATAATTAAAACTCAGATCTATTCTCGGTTGCTTTTCGTCTTATTAAGATTGTTTTTAGTTTTTTTCGTTACTAACGTAGTTAGTTTCTTTCAGTCTAGCTGGAGGGCCTTATGGTTGCGTTAAAGTAATAGTAAAAATAAAGTAAAAAAGGTTATAGTAAAAATAATTACTCTGTTTTTGCTTGTACCTTTCGCATGCCTAATGGTAAAATGTGGCTGAACTTATGTTATTATATTTTACTACTGTACCCATATTTGCGAAATAAATTATCTTATCTTATCTTAAACAATTCGGTAGTGCTGTTAAAGCTTGCGGTTAGCACGGTCAGGAAAACTATGGAAGACTCCTTCTTGAAAAAGAAGCGAAATCATTCTCGTCAGTTTAAAGGGAATGAAGTAGCACTCCGATATTTTTATCCAGATCGAATTTGCCACGCCCCATTCTTCCCCAGGGCGCATAAGGATTTCAAAGGGCTCAAAATACATAAGAGACTGCACAACCCGTGTATTCAAAAATTTTATTTTATTTTTTATTTAAAAAAAAAACGACGCCCGCACTAAGGAATTTAATCCTCGTGTCGCGGGGGTTACACAAACATTCAAATCACATGCACAAAGAACACCCAGACTTGGAACAAGCATTTGTGGATCACACAAATGCTTGTCTCATGCGGGGATCGAACCCGCAGCACGTCGCGCAGTCGCGCGTCGCGCGTCGGTAATCAGCGTGGTGACCTATACCACTCGGCTATCCGTGCAGTCAAATTTACGACTTCTGTTGACTTTCACAGTAATTTATCCAGCGTTATCTTCCATTCCAAAATTTTGGATTCATTGTTTCCATCTTTAATTCACAAACAAGTTAAGTTAAGGAACTATCTCATTAAATGGGCGTGTTCTTCTTATCTTACCCCGGGCTGTTACCGGGATAGCTGGTTATCAAGTAACTAGTCCAAACTTCGGTAAATAACAAGGAGCCCAAAACAAAATCAAATTTAACTTAACTGAGAAAGATAAAGAGAGGAACTGTTTCGTATTTGAATCAGTTTCTAAATTACTAAACAATCTAGATATTTGTCCTATTAAGTTAAACTTAAATCTGACAACATTTAATTATTTAAATAAAACCAAGTACTTTTAAACGGATTCAATTCGGATGACGGACAGTCTGCCCGTGACCGTCATGGTCACGGGCAGACTGTAAAGGTGTTGAATCGTCGGGAACTAAACCACGATAGAATCCGTTTAAAAGTAGTTTTATTTCATGTATAATGTTCGCGTAAACCTCAAAATCAATACCTAAAAAATAAGATATTATAAGAAATATTTTGTTAAATGTTAAAAAGTAAAGCTAATTTTTTCATACACGAGATCAGTCATTATTTTACCATAGCGTGGATAAATATTACGAAAATAGGTGAACTTGTGTTTCAAAAATAAAGCTGCCATTTAATCGACGCCATTTTACCTCGCTTTTGTACATCTGATCATTTGTAAAGGCTTAAAATATTGGACCAACGCGAAACTACAGATTGCAATTTTATATGAAACCCGCAGTGCATTCATGCAGACTTCAATAGGCATCCAAAATTGACTGCTGAGACTGTAACTGTGGTTGACGTTGTTTTTCGTCATTAACTGCGGAAAAACAGTCAACAGACAAGCGGTTAAAAGCATTTTTTTGTAATACTTGTAGATATTATTGTTAATCCCTCGTGCTAAGCTAATTTGCTTGTGTTACGAGTGGGTTCACGTCGGTAGAGTAATGTGTGGGATTTGAACCCGCAACCACATGATCGCAAGTCCGACACCCTTGCTATTAGGCTACAGCTCCGCTGCAATTTTCGACTGCGCGGGTAGCCGAATAATATACGACACCACGGTAATTACCATTACGCGCGATGGGTGTTCTAAACGCACGTGCTTTGATTTTTATGAATCTCCCAGCAAAAGAAAAGTATTCTTTAATGAAGCAGTCGTTTTTAAAAAAGGAAGAAAGAAAGAAATTGTATTACAGCTGCGGACACGGGATCTGATTTCTTTATTAAATCCGATAAAGTAAACACAGCTACATAGGCCGGCGAGGTTTACTGCTAAATAAGATTACATGTAATGAAAGAAGAAAATAAACATTGAAATGCTGATACAGATAAATTTGGCTTATGAATGCCTGCCTTCGGAAGTATCATTATACAAGACTTCCAAACTAAGACCTAAAATTTTCTTCAGATTTTGGACATTAGGAGATTAATCAGTCAATTCATAGATAAATAACACCTAGAAAGATAATTTTCATACAAGCGCGTAACTAATACCTAGTGAATTTTTATGTATGTACTTTCGTTGTTGCCTACATATTTATTTCGTTGTGACACTCATTCACTACTTAAATCGCCATTAAATAATAAAGCCATATAAAATTGAGGAGATATTTGCACTAGCGTTTGACCTTGACGACTGACGGTACATTCGGCAGACCGACTGTGAGGATTTGACACAGTTTGAACGGTTTCACCATTTGTATGTATGAATATACTCGTTTTGTAGACGTTATATTTCTCAATTACATTCAGTGAAAAGTTGACAAAGTACACAAATAAAACGGTATTTTTTAGAATGACGTAGTATGTCATGTCAAAACTACTTTTCAACTGTACTACTGTATAAAGAAGCATAAACGCATTCCCCCCGCGAATGGGCGGGTCATCACTCAAATAAACTGACGTTATAATTAACACACGAATAACGCTACTAATTAATAAATAGTACAAAAATAACCCAGAATATCAGTCGATTCGTTACGCTAACCACAGAATAAAACGACTGCTACATTCAGAGCGGCCATAAAGATGGAGTTGAGAGAGATGAAGGCGAGTGCTGTACTTTTGGCCTTAATAACCAATACCCACGCGGGTAGAGCCGCAGGCAACAGCTAGTAACCTGTAATAAATCAGTACCTAACAGTACCGAACAATATTGTAATAAGAGCCTGTAAAATCAAGATTAAAACTCAGCAACGAAAATTTATAAAAAAACACAGGCTCGCTGAATTGTCTTTCGCAAAATTAAGTCTTTTGTTTATTTTGTCGAACGTTATAATGAAGTATGAAAAATTAATCCCTTGTCAACAGTCTACCGTTATTATCAGAAAAATATTCATGAAATTATATTGGTGGACTTGGTCTGTTTAAATACCTAAGCTTTTTTATACGGGGTGCCTAGTTTATGGATGAAAAGGGTTGGACAATTATTTAGGTACGTAAAAATATTCTTTTTTTGTTCTTTTTGTCAGTCTGGAAAAGTGACAGGCTTAAAATCAAACATGGACTATCTGATAAGAGCTTAACGACACAAAAATATCAAATCGGACGTGGATAAAATTAACACAAGATTTGAGAGAATAGCGCTTTATAAGAAATGTTTATGGCCAGCAATAGATAACAGGGGCTGTGAAGTTAAGTGATAGTTTAATCTCATTATACAACATGTAACAAAACCCCTGTCAGATCCAATAAACGCGTATACGTGGTAGTTCATGAACCGTCTCGCATAGACGGCTCCTTTGACACAAAACTGTAGGTATTAAGTACGTGAACTTTGAGGAGCGGTCAGTTGTTCAGCTGTTGCCTTGGATCAGTTTTTATTTGTATTTAATTATTTTGACTGGGGAAAATTTTATAATCTCCAATCCATTTAATAGTTAAGTATATGTGTTCGCAGTACGATACCGAATAATACTCTCAGAGATCGGACAGGGTTTTTGTTACACGCTGTATATAATGATAAATTAGGTATATAAACCAATCACGTACCCAACCTGATAATAGAATATCAGAATTGTATAAAAAATATTAATAAAAAGAGGAGCGAAGATGTTGCTGATGATGCAAAATATAAAAAAAAATACCTCTCTAATAAATAAATGAGTACCTCCTCCTTTGGGATGTCGGCTAAAAATAATATGTAAGACACCAGCACTATTAGTTCTGTTCTTATAATATTTTTCCAATACCTAAGGTTGATTATTTATTTTACTCAATAATATTAAATTTTAACAGGTTTTTTTTATAACTAGAACCACAAAATTTTAAGGCTTAGTTTTAGTTATATATTATTCTGCTTCACCATTTATTATAATACAAAAATAATTGGAATGAAAAAACAACATGGTTCGTATTGATTATGTTATCGTTGAAGGTTGTGCCTTCAGGCTAATGTTGAGTAGCTTCAAATTATTAAATCGCCTGATGAAATTCAAATTATGAAATCTATTATATTCTTGCGGAGATTAATGTAGGTATCATAGCATTAATTATGAATTATATTAACCAGATTGAAAAAAAAACTCGTTCTAGGATTTTACTCGTTCAATAGAGTTAAGACCATCATCTACCAAGCCTTTTCCCAAGCTATGTTGGGGTTGGCTTCCAGTCTTACAGATTTGGATGAATAGGTACCGTATTTGACATGGAACGACTACTTATCTGAACTCCACGACCCCTTTTTACTGGGTAGTATCCCGTAGTAAGACTAGTTGTCACAATTGTGATGTCGGCATATTTACAAATGGTCACCCATCCACAGACTAACCGTGGCGAGCGATGCTTAACCTCCATTAGGTATCGGTCAAACCACGCAGCTTACACATAGTCACGAGGCCCTTTTCGAGCAAAGACTATTTACCGTTAACCTATTGAATTAAAAAATAATTCCTGTAAATGAATTTTCCTCATGCTTCTATCACATTTGTGTTAGCATCACTTTGAGAGATCAATTCCTTCAGCGTGCCTTTAGGAATTACGTCCACCTTTGTGCCGTAATTTGCAAAAGTATTAATAAATAATTAACTTTACGGGTGACACTTATTCTTCGAATGAACTAATAGTTATTTTCCCCTTTTTTACCCGACTACGGTTAAGCCAAAAGGAAGGGTTATGTTTTTGGCAGTCTATTTAAGTATGTAGACACAAAATTAAATCTTTTCTATACTAGATAGCCTTAAAACAAACTAAATTACTTTTTAATTAATAATTACATAAATTAATTATGTATAAATTCTTTATTGAAATAACGGGCTTTTAATAAAGTTATTAATCTTACCTGGCAAGGTAAACTTCGTAACACAAACATAATGAAAAGGCTGGAAATCTTTGGTTTTCATTATTCCCATTTTAGGATTCTATATTACTTAGGCTAGGTATAAATTGGATTAAGTACTTCGTCTTGGGAAATAACAATTGATGAGTATTCATTTTAATAGTATCGTGACAGTACGTAATTTATTTTCAGATTAATAATAATTCTGTTACATATTTCCACAGCCGTGAAATAATACCTAATATAATATGTTCAGATGATGTGGTAACAAAATATTTCTTTTTGTGTTTAGTTTTTATTATTCGACATCACCATAACACGTCACATAGGTTTTGGAAGAATTTATAGTTATTTTAGTTATGTATATAATAATTTATGTACACTCACAAAGCATATAAAAACAATTAGATCATAATGTAGAAAGGTACTGCTTATGTAATACTATATAATTAATAATTTAAAATCGAAACGTTGGGAACTCAAATCAAAATAAGCCGCGATAGAATCCGGAAACAAAATAATATAAAATTCAGAAAACATTTTTACTTATTATATATTTTTTTTATTCTGAAGTTTTAAGATTCTGAATCTTTTGTGATACTCCTACGATAATAATTGAAAGTAAACACCAAAATCTTTTGTGAAATATGTTAGTATATTTTCAACTTTATTCGGGGTAATACTTATGTGATAAGCACTTTCAACACAAGTAAAGGTTATGAGATCAGTGTTTACAATTTTTTCAAATAATTATGTTTTTTTTACACAAAAGCAATAATGACGGATGAGAAAGCAACAGTTGTAAATAAAAACAAAGAAATTCTAATCAAGGAAGGACTCAGTTCCTACGGTTCCACTAACTATAATAAGATCACTAAATTTGCTAAAACAGCGTAAATTAATTATCCCAACTTCCCCATCCGATACAGAGTAACAATCTTCGTTTTGATTGGTATTCCCCATGAGTTGTGTCGAGGCTCGGGTCAGCGTAAAAGCAATTAGTAGAGAAAATAGTTTTCCCGTTTTATGTAGGGTAGAGTGGGTACGGTTGAAACAAAGGACGGTTGAAACAGAGCAAGTATCTCGTAAACGGTTACGCGGGGAGTGAGGTGTGCAAGGGGAAAACGAAGCGGACGACAGGTCCGAATACGAATTCAGTCCCGCGCCGCTTCTCGCGCGTTGTCGTTTTGTGCAGGACACCATATTGTTTTTTACTACTCAAAAGTAAGTATTTTTCTTCTGACATTAAAGCTTATATTATTTGTTGCTTTTAAGTGAATGCAGTGAGTGTGTGTTTGTGATTAATATGACTCTTGTAGAATAAGGTGTAATGACCATTTTTAATGTGTCCTTAATACTGTCGTAATTATAAAGTATATTTTACCAAAAGTGGTGTTGGGGACGGTTGAAACAGCATGGTATAAACCACTGTTCCCATGTTTATTAATTTTCATTTCTTTTATTTGTTATGTATTATTTGTTTATTTGTTTTTAGAAATGTTTTCGTTGTTTATTTGGAAATTATTATCTTTTTTTGTAATTTCTTTAAATTTTTACTACTCGTCAAAGGCTGTTATGTTTTTGAAGTAGTAAAATCTTGAAGACGGATTAATTTTATCATGTGGTGCCATAATTATTCCTATAAGTAGTATTAATGATAAATAAAACATGTTTCATTTGTTTGTATTGTATTATTTGTGTGTTTCTGCTGACCCAGATCGCTGTTTCAACCGCCCCTGGCATGGGGACGGTAGAAACAAATATAAATATTTTTTAAATTTCATATATTTCTAAAAATAGTGACCCGAGGACTATAGTGATTCAGCCATATCGTAGCTAAAACATCATATTTGAATTTCACGTATCATAATCGTTTCTTGGTTTATAAACAACAAAATTATGAACGATAAAAGCTAAATTGTTTCAACCGTACCCAGTCTCCCCTACCTATATGTGGTAGGCACGCTGTGTTCATAAATAACTATGCATATATAGCTATACATATATTAATTATATATCTAACAAATATGTGAAGAATCTATACCTATCTTTATATTTTAAAATGTGTCTGATGATCTGAACAGTTATTATTTGGTTCCCTTCGTCTTAGCATTTTGTACCCTCTTAATCTTAAAAAATTGGCGTTGTGCGTGGCTAGGGCTTCATACTTGCAACCATGTTGTGGTTCGAATCCCACCTATTGCAATACTGACGTAAACCCAATCGTAACATAAGAATTTTAGCTTGCTGGTTAACAATAGTAATAAACAATACAATTAAATAATGAATACTAGGTAAAATAGGTTTCTAAAAAATACCTAGTGGCTAATGAACCTATTATACAAAAAAAATACGAAATATAATTATATAATGTATAAGAAGTTTCAAATTTATTAACGAAATAAAATAGGAAAAGTACTGCAAATTCAAACACAATCAAAAGAAAAATATTAATCAGGTCTTAAATTTTTTTTCAACAATCCCTTTAAAAATCTACAATATGTTAAATAATAAATAACTTCCAACATTTAAGACCCTTTGTGAAAGTCCCTTATTCCCAGCGTAGCCGCTGCATAGCAAGCTATTCACATCACGATCTCACCTTGAGTAAATGTCTTACGCCTTATTTATGAAAAGTTACCAGAACTGCTCGCATTTAGACGTCGACCATATCTCTTTAGGCTGAATTACTGCGATTTAAATAATTTGTGTCTCCTTATAAGCATTGAAATTCAGTTTCCAAGTTTATAACGTACAAACTCTTTTAATAATTATCTATACACCTCATCATAATGCCTGCCCTTTTCCCAATGAACATCTCTAGGTATTACTCATAATAATATCATTCACTCCTTTCTTTCTCATATCATCTTTTTTTTTTCTTCTCTCCCATTTGAAATAGGGAGTATTTGGGCTCACACATATATCATCTTTCACACAATTCATCTCTTTTTAGGTCTTCTTTTGTTTGCGTACCAAGGGTTATATCGTCATAATCATAACTTGTATTTTACGTTATAGGTATCCAATTATCTAAATTACCTATGAATAAAAACTGGCGAATAAGACTTACAAATTAAGTGATTAGACCTACAAGTTTTTGTAATTGTATTTTAAATTATACTTGACTCAGGGGAAATAAACTCTACGTATAATTACATAAAAAAACACTTAAAAGAACTTATGTAGTTACATTAAACAGGCCGTTATGCTCTGGGAGTTGGCAAGCGGTTGGCAGCAGTCGCAATCAAGCTCGGAAACAAACCACGTTATGTAGGAAACATTAATTTCGTTCTATTTTAACCCAAGTTGATGCTTCCGACGGCGACTCCGCAAATGAGATGCAAATTAATCGGACTACTCTTGTTCTAAGTCATGCCGTTTTCTGCACTGATGTAGTCTTTAGCTTTGTAAATTGCCGCTAGAAGTTGTATGAGTTCTTGTTTCCTCGCTTGGTGTAATGGGTTGGAATTTTAAGTACTTATACCTATGTGTGAGACAGTTATTAATTTTATAGTGTTGGGCTGTTTGCTGCGAAAGTGAAATTTGGAAATTTTTGTAATTGTTTTTTTTTATCAGTGCTTTTAATACCACTGATCAGATTTTTCTAGCTAACGTGATAATCAAAATTTTTTATTGTCACATTGTGCTCTATAATTACCAAACCTGTGTCTTGTTTGTGCTGAATAAATGTTTTATCTATCTATCTATCTATAAAAATGAATTTGCCTTTCATTGGCTTAGACTTTTCCAAATCTATGTTGGGGTTCGCTTCCAGCCTTACCGGATTTAGCTTGATACCGTATTTTAAATGGAGCGATCTGCCTATCTGACCACCACAAACCATTTCTGGGTAGCATGTCCTATTGAATACTGGCTGGAAATGAAAATTAATAGTGCATTTGTTTCTACTCTTGCGGCCTTTGACCATCTGCCCCTCTAGTCTTCAGATAGACAATCTTATCATAGATCTTCCGGATCAATTTACATGGGCTGAATGGAACCATCACTGTAAACTCACATAGTAACCACAATAGCCTTGAAATCTGTGCCAACCTTCAAAACCAAACCTTCTTGTTAACCAAATAGCAATCACTGAATCAGCGTCCGATTTCTTTAGGTAACATGACTCTGATCTCCAACATAAAAAAGGTTGTATGGGTAAGGATAAAACGTAGGTACATAATGATAATATTGTGTTATGTAGTTCAGCTTGTGTAGCAAAACGCACCCACGCCACGGTAATACTTTCTATACAGTATTGTAACTCGGCCGCAAAATAGAAATAAATGCCTACAGCCGCGCGGTACGTAAACATGCGTTAGGGCTGCCCGTCTCCAGCAATTTAATTATATTTGCCTACTTTCTGTTTCTTCTATTTAGTTTTGTGATTGTAAATATCCTTTTTATATAAATAAATGAAATACTTTGTATATTGAATAGGAAGTGTTCAATAAAAATGCGTGTTGTTTTTTTATTGGTAGATTTAATAAAAAAAACATGTTTTTGCCTGAAAACCAAATCGGGCTTATAAAGTTGCGACCGAAAAATATTTGCGCCGCGACTGAGTCGTACGAAATGCCTTATAGTTAAATTTTAAAGTATAATAAATCCGCATTCTTATATAAAGCTTAATTAAAAATTGTTTTGGGAAACATGGACAAGGTGGAGAAAATGGAATATCTTTTACTTGGTACTTTTTTCGTGAGATAAAAGGAAATACTTATCCATTAAAAAGACACACATTATGTACCTACCTACCCACTAGTAAGTAAAATTATTTTATAGTCTTACCTTTCAGAGTTTCCAGGTAATTTAAAAAAACTTATGTCTGGATGCGTTATTGACGAATTCATACAACCAAAAACAGCACAATATTTCCTACTCGTCATATTAACTGATTTTTAGAGAAAAAATCGCGCGGTTATTGTTAAAAAAACAACACACCATCCGTTCGACACTGCGGTACAGCCGTGACTGTCGGCGTCGCGAGCGCACTCCGAGATCGAGGCGCGTAGGTATAGCTCGCGTTTCGTCCGTTTGTATGAAGTTGGAATACTGTATAGTATAGTATTACCGTGCCCACGCGTTTCCCGTATGTAGAAAGGTCTTTTCTCCTATTACATTCATAATTAATTAACTTCGAAGTACCTTTTGTTTTTATAGCTAAAAGTCTACATTTACTAGAGGTAAATTCTGATAATGCTATGTGTCTTTAAACATACTTCAAGATTTTAAATTTTGATGAAATCCAAAGTACGTATAGGTACCTTAAATTAACAACTTTTTCAAATCATACCAGTAGATCCTGAGATAAGCACGTTCAACTAAACAAATAAACACATTATTCAGCTTTAAAATATTAGTATACATTATGGGTCATTAGTTACATTTAACTTCTGGACATGCCAGTCTGATTAATTGGCATTTTCCCAGTGCCAATCTCTTCTGTATTTTGTTTTATAGTAAATTTGACATCGTAAGAATGTTAAATTTACATAATTATCTCATGCTATTTCACATTATATTCTTTTATATATATATAGTTTGTTTTTATATTACGTCGCACATAATTTCTATTCTTTATTCTAACTAAGGGATAGTACGGGGCAGTCTGCAGGCGTTTTACGCAAAATTATGAATTCGTACGATCGCCTGCCACACGATCATAAGCTTGCAAAGTAGATGCCAAGCTAGAATATAAAATACCTAGCCAAGAAGATAACTTCGAGTAAAGTTTCGTACGAAACTTATATTTAAAATGAACAGAAAAAGACGTTAAAATTTTGATGCACCGCCCGATGAGAGTTATTTAATTTCAATTATTCGTCGTATTCAGTTGATACCGGCCTATAAATTCCCTTCTGCTGGGAACGAGCCTTTGCTCAGAGAAGGAAACAGCAATGACCATCACGCTTGCTCATTATGTTGATGATAGTTACCATATTAAAAAAAAAACCAGGTTTCCTCAAGATGTTTTCCTTGCCGTTTGCCAATGATGTCTTAGAACAACTAGGAAAGTTCATATAACTCCGAAAAAGTCACATTGGTTACAACTCGTCTGTATAATATTCGAACCTTCAACCTTGTCATCACGAATTTATATTCGTTGAACTACGTAACAGGGGCCTTATTCACTAAGTGCAAGAGGTTTACGTACTGTTACGTGAAGGGTTAAGAGAGGTGTTATCTTTTTCGACTTACCATATTTTTAAAGTACAAAATCTGTTAAATGGCCTGAAACGTAGGTCTATACTATCACTACCCGGTGACCATTAGAACACAAAAAGATATCTCGACCCGGGGTTCGTGAACTATACTCTGCTTTATGCCTCATTATGTTTTAATTGGACTTAGAGAATGACCCTGGAGGTCATTATCATCGTCATCAGTCTGAAGACGTCCACTGCTGAACAAAGGCCTCCCCCTTAGACCTCCATTTTGACCGAAAACTCGCCAATAGCATCCACAAGTTAGACCTTGGAGGTAATTTTCTAAGATTCTTCAATAGTAATGATTTTTTAAATAACTACAATGTCCATGAATTATACTAAAAGTTGTTTTTCAATGAGTTGATCTCCCATTGTTAAAACCATATATAAATTAAAAGTACTCCCAATAAAAATGGTTGTTTGTGGTCAGAAGATCGACGATTGATTTTATGCTTGGTCAATGCAATCCATTGAAAACGACACTTCTTTTTATAGCGTACGATTTATCCGTTTCAATCTCGAGATACGATAGATTTTTTTGGTACTTGATACGTGATCGTAGGATACGATTTGAAGGTGTGTATCCACTTGCATAATATGTGTTACCGGATGATTGCGAACTGGAGCTTATATTTTTTCTCGTAATATTTTAAACTGTCGGGAACTTGTAAATATTCATTATTTTGAACAAGTTCGTTAATCGGTCAGCTTAGTTTAAAGGGGTTAATTAAGCGAGAAAATAGCGCTACCTTCTAATAATATCAATTAATTAATCTGTCATTGTCTCACAACTTAACCAACGCTTATTCTGATGTAGTAGGTACTTAGATAAGGCTTATTAGTAAATACAATTAGAAAGCAAACATTTTAACCTCCAACCAGACTCAAACCGGCGACTACCTATGATTAAATAAAAGAACCAGTTGCTTTATCAACTAAGCTAAATAGATTTACAACTTTAATCTTCTCTTCACGTTGCAGAGCTTAGATTAATTTTGCAATGGTTTGCAATAGTTGGGTTCGACTCCTCCCGGAGATAAAAAAAAGGATTATTCCTTATTTAATTACCACCCATTATATTACCATGCGTTATTGCATAATAAATAAATAATGTTGAGCGTATGTTAAAAAATATTATGTTTTAAAATTGTTCGTTTTATGATACGACGAGAATTATTAAGAACTCACAATGTTCACTATCATTCGGTAACATATGTAAGACACTCCCGCAAACCGGAGAAACTTTGAAACCGCCAACTTTGAAGCCAGGTACTGGCTTAGTGGTGGAAAGTGTATGTAACAAACTATATCTGGTAAGTTCGAGGGTTTTATAACTCTTTGACACAATTTCTTAAGTGTTATCGCTAAGAATTCAGCTGGATATACCGGGTAATGTTTGTGTCAATATTATATAATAGGTATTTTTTTACATTTTTCGTTAAAAAAAAGTTTTGAAATTATAACAATATAAATGAATCTGAAATCGTCAGTGGAACCCGGAGTGCGCCAGCATGGTGATCATGCTCGTTCCTTTTCTAATTGAGAAGAAGCCTGTGCCCATGACAGTGGGATATTTATAGGCCGGTATTATACAAAACAACCGTAGTGGTGGGAACCGAAACTACGTCCTCCGGTTTAGCAGTCAGGGTCACTAACATAGACCCGTTATTCCCTAGATGAGATACAATTTCTTCTCTGCAATGCTGTGCAATTTAACCCTTGTGTATAAGGTAAAGAGGTTCCCTACCTTTAAATGTGATGTCAAACAAAGTCATCTTGCACCTAAACATAGTCATATTTTTTCGTACGAATTGATATTTGTTCGGGAAAATTCAACACTTAATTTTTAAGTGGACTTGTGTATACCTTGCAATTGTACCTAACTACTAAAAAGTCTCCTGTATCGTTCAATCACTGGTAAAACAAAATCAAAACCCTGCACAATTGCATCACAAACACATATAAATCTAATAGGGGATAGTCAACAGAAAAACATGCAGTTTTGTTCCGGGATTGCTGAATACGAGGGCTGTGTTCCGCTGCTGACGTCGATACTGTATTTATTACTCAAAGCCTTTCCGATATACTGGCTCGATATATTTTAAATTATTGGCCATGTTTGGAAGTTGGATTTGCATGATACAAAATACTTGGGTCAGTTTTATTTAGAACTAAGTACTCGTCAAATACTTTTAGTAGAAAAATGAGTTTATTAATCGAGTAAATGCGTAAAAATGAAATAAAACTAAAATTAACCAAACCAACATTTTATTTATTAGTATTTAACTAGGACAATTTATAATTTAAATTACTAGCTAAGCATCTATGACACAGTCTTCCATCTCATCTACTCGCTTTTCTTATTAAGAAATTTTAAATTGTCCTTTTTTGTCCTGACAATAATAAACACAAAATATGCGCATACATAAATTTCAGAAATTCATTTTCTTTTATAGCAAGCCGTTTCGGAGGAGTTGGGATACAACACTGTGACACGAGAATTATACAGACTTCAAAAAGACCTGATTTAAGAACTACGCACCAAATAAACGGCGATTTAGACACGGACCGCGATAGATTTCCAGTGTCGTGTTATTCTCCAATCAAAGGTGAGAATCACTCCTTCAGCTGGCAAAAGTCCGACATACCCATCTACCTTTCCAAAACGAAGAACGCCCTGATAGAAGACAAACACGATGAATCTGTTGTCACCATATATACCAGAAGGTCTGAACCCATTATAATTCCAGTGACGTAAGTTTGAAAACAGTTTAAATACTGTGAACAAAGTTAAATTTATGTTAATGTTAGCCTTCAACAGTTCAAAAAGTTGCTAATCACATTTTCGCCATAAACTTTGAAGAAAGTCGTGGTCATAATTATAATCTGTTTTAGTGAAATTTTGTTAGCCAACTGTGGTTTATGTAAGGCATGTTAGATTCAAATATTAATTACTCTGACTAACGATATCCAACCACATAAATATTTTGTTTTTAAGAAGGTACCTATGTCAGAAAATCAATGTTGTTATTTAACACGATGCTTGTTGTCATTCTCAAAGAAAAAATATTTGAGTTATTGAGGAATGAGGGATAGAAAATTAGAGTTTAGATTCTAAAACTTGAATTAAATCCTGAATAAACCAGGATTGATGCCGTTATTGAAGCTTTCCTGTTCGGAGCGGGTTAGAGTCCTGCCAGTGGTTTAAAATTTTTCCTATCAATTTTTCACCCCTTCTGCACTGATAAGTTCACCCATCGCCAAATCAGGTCTTCCATTATGGATCATTATGATACTTCCAAAAGTTCCTATGTCCAAAACAGGTACTAGTGCAAAAAACTTGCTCGCAGTAGCAAAGCCGACAAAAACTAAATTTAATCATCAAAATAGAACAGAAGGATTTGTACGGACGTTTTTACTCCGAGCGATCGTTCTCTAATTGTTTTCAGAGAAGTCTCAGTTACAAGCACGGCTTTGACATCCTTAATGAAGTTATCTCGAAGATAGGGAACGAAATTAAAAGGAAATATTTATCTTTAGCTAAGGAACAACACTTGATCTCATTTTTAAACTACATCTAAAAATAGATGTACTGTATTATTTCAGCCTAAAATGAGGAGCTCCTGGCTAAGTGTAAGCCGCAGTTGATCCGTGGATGGATAACCATTTCTAAAAATATCGATTCCGTGTCTCAGAAAGCAAGCTAAGCCATTGGTCCCAAATGTCATACTACTAATCTTTAACAGTTGTCAAGTCATGAAAATTCTGACAACCACTTCGTCTTATAATTTGATACGTTATTACCCAGCACTGAATGTCAGATAGATCGTTTCATGTGAAATACGGTATTGAGCTAAATCCGATAGGACTGCTAGCCGACCCTTACATAGCTTGGGAAAAGGCTAGGCAGCTGATGATGAGCATAAAATATCCCAACCCACTGTTAAGCAAAGATCTCCCCGGTTTCGCAATTGTAATGGGGTGTTATATATAACTTGAAGCGTTTCACTATAATGTTGTATATATTTTTATTTAAATACTGTGCCTGAAATATTTTTTGAGTTTATGTCAAATGCCAGTGGAAATGTGGGCGAAAGCCACAACAGTTTGGTTCCCCAACAGACGAAGGCCACGTGGAAGACCCAGGCGGAGATGGACGAACGAACTGGACGCCTTTAACAAGGAGTGGCCTCAATTGGCCACTAAGAGAGAAAAATGGAAGGAAGAAAGGGAGGCCTTTGCCCTGCTGTGGGACAGATCAGGCTCACAATAAATAAATAATTAAATAAATATGTCAAATTACTTTTTTTCTTACTTGATTATTCAACAAATATTCTTATTACGTTTCTAAATGTCTGATTTGAATTTGCACAACATTGTCTTGTTCGAACGCAAATTGGTTCCACTTTGCCAGCAATTAATCCCTTTTAAGTGGCAAAGTTATATACAATCAATTCCATCGGCTTTAATTAATATTTATAGAAAGCCAACTATGATGGGGAAATTACGCTGTCGGTTCAAAATACGTAATGGCGAGAAAAACGTTTTATTAAAGTGTAAATATTCAAGGGATTACTTATGTCTCGTGGTTTATGGTGAGATCTTTATTATTCCTGTACATTTTTAGTGCTTTGCATGATTTTATTTATGCAGTTTTATGTACGCATAATTTATGATTTTATTATAATTAAAAAACGGAACTATAAAGACAAGTTACTTACAGTTGTTATTTCATAGAATCGAATACTATATGATTCACTAGCTGTAGCCCGTGACTCTGCTCGCTTTGGTGTCAGTTATCGCGGTAAAAAGTAGCCTTTTTCAGTCTCTAGAATATTTCTGAACCAAATTTCAAATAAAGTTTAACTGTGAGAAGTTTATTCGTGATTTCGTAACACACAGACATACAGAGTTACTTTCGCAGTTATAATATCATAAGTAAGGATAAGTAATTTCTCGGTTTTTAATATTTGTTAGGTACATGTGATACCGTTTCTTTTCGTTTATTTAATTTTTTAGAAGAGAACATTAATTCAAGTCTTACCATTGACGATTTTTTTGTTTTCTTTAACATGTCTTTTTCTAGTGATGGATGAAATAGAAGCTTTCAAAACCCTGTTTTTATAAAACCTCTATAACAGAACGGTAGGTTCGAGATAACCATTTTCCCGCCAGTTATGAATAATTGGAACGTGCCAACTATAAAACCTAACTGATTCGTTTAGGGTCGCATCCGACTACCGTTAACACCGTTTACGCGTCGGCAGCGGTTTTTCTAACAAAGTTAGTTTTATACTGGTTTTACACAGCCACTAAATAGTTCTGAAGCTAAAAAAATTTTTTATCGGTTTATGAGTGAAATGAAAATTAAAACCAAGTCTACCCCGGGTATTCGCTTCAACTCACATTATTTCTAATATTCCGGACGGACCATTGTTTCAACTATTACTAAAAAAAATTGAATGTACCAACAAGTAATTGGTTTTCGTTTGCACATTCAATTATTTAAATAGTTAGGTACCCGTTCATTATATAATAATAAAAGAGTTTAAACCAATGTTAGTGGTATTCGTTTTAGGTTTTTGAACGGAGTGAATCGAATATCAGGCAGACATAATTATTATTTTTATCAGTTTTGTATCAGCTTAAGAGCAAAATTTAGATTAAATATAAGAATTAATAATAGAGAAAAAAAGAGAAATTCAAATTTTTTTGACTGGGACTGAATGATTTATGATTTTCTACATTTGCATTTCGGATTTGGGTGGTTCAAATACCAACCAAATCCGAAGCAATAATTGATAAAATAACGTCATTTTTATAAATTAAATTCTATATTTATCAATGAGAAGAAACATGAATGGCATGTATGGCAATTTTAAGAAATTATGCAATATTTCATAACGTCCCTTGATTTAACTTAAGTCATTCTAACCTATTCTAGCGATATACCCTCGGAGTATTGAAAAGGCGGTTTCATTTGTAGATCTCAACAAATGAAACCGCATGTGTCTATTCATAGAACGAATTGGACCTCGAACGGGCAAAGCTCTGAGAAATAATTAAGAGATTTCGCCGACCGTCTAAAGTTTACCGAATATGCATTGTGTACTACCAAAATCGATCACAAAAAGTTAGTTGGTCAAAACGTGTTCTGCCTAGCCACATTGCTATCTAATCTTGTTAACCCCGAGTGGTAAGCCAAAGGCTTGTGTTACGAATGGGTTCACGTCGGTAGTGCAATGGGTGAATTTTGAATCGGGAATATTTTTTTCTGAAATCGGCCCTACCCATTAGGCTACCACCACCGCGCTGTCCAAAACACGAAATTGTTCAAATCGATGAAAAAATTAGGACTAGTACCTGAAAATATTTCTTTTTCGGCCTTTGTAGGTTTAACGGTGAAGGAAAATATATTTTTCCTAAAGACTTTATGAGCAAAAGCTATCTAAGATTTGTGGCGGCTTGCGACAGAAGTAATTACCTCGCCATCAGAAACGTAATTGAGATAGACCGCATAGAATAGTAAAGTAATCAGATCATAACATAAAGTAACTACGTATTACAGAAATAAATATTCAGAATTACTGTGTCACAGAATACGGAATTACTTAACGGTATTATATGAATGATTGTTATTAAAGAAGTAGAATAGAACAATTATTAATACCTTGCTAGTTTTTGTTTGCGGCTGCGCCCGTTGGAGCATCGGTTATAGCAGCGAAAACCTCACCTCGATACAATAATGGGCTAACATGGAAAGATTTTTTCAAATCAGACCTGTAGTTCCTGAGAAAGAGATAAGCACGTTCATCCAAGGAAACTTTATGATATGAGTTTAAATAATATTCATTTACAATATTTTTATTTTAGTTAAATGTTATGAAAATGATATTACACCTGATAATATTGTATCCTGAAGAAATATTCTATTTCGATTCGTGTACATCTCCAGGTATATAGTATACAAAAAGACAACATAGACACCTATGTTCGTATGTTCAAATTGATATTTCAAACCTTGAACTGAACTAATTAGTAAATAACTACGTAAATGTATGTTTAGGCTTCATATTTCTAAAAATACTTCCAATGTCTAACTTAAAGGCACCGTTTTTGCTCTTGTTTGTAAAAACAAAATAAAATAGCTAGCTTAACCACGGACTAATCTGTTATTGCCATCTAGGTTGCCCGTCATGTCTATCCAAAGTTATCTTAAAGAGATAGACTATAAGCGATAAGACCTTGTTGATGCTCTTTCATTTCTATTTTTGTTTGTTATGAACGGAAAAACATTTTTATATTTTTTGTTTTATTCATAAGCTTACCGATAAATTGTAATCATGGAAAATGAGAACTTTATTCATTCTGAATATTTTGATTTTGGCATTCGCACACTAGAATTATCGAAGTACCTAGTTTCGGTGTCTCTGCCTTAAGCGTAATTTTAAACCACTCATAAATAATTTACATATTAATTTCCTTCTGCTATGCTGTCTTTTCAGAGAAGCTTCAACCATAATATATAATATTAAATATTAGGATTTTTTTTCTGATTTTTTTTTTGTTATTTTGTGTATTTTTATTTATTTATCTATCTATATATCTATAAATATAGACTTTTTTCTAAAATCTCATCAAATTACATTAAGTTATTCCAAAATATTTCCTGTCATTCAAAAGAAAACATTACCCTTTCATTGTTTTCTTATTTCCCAATTATTTTCGAGGTGTAGGTACCTACCGTCAGACAGAGTAGAAACTCCACGCTCTGTGAACCGGATTAAAGTCACATGCTGAGGGCCGACACTATGTTTCTGTTTGGTATCGACATTTGACTCATGTTAGCCTACAATTTTTGAGCACTTTTCTAGAGATTTGCAGATTTTTGTGTTTGCTGACGAAATAAACCTGTTTTAACAGGTTATGCTGTTATTATCAGTGCTTGTAGTGTTAGCTTTTAAAGCAATACTGCTGCCATTGTGACAGTTTGACAGCGATTTATACTACGTATAGCGGTGTGTCGCTTCTACAAATACAATCATACAATTGCACGAAAGTACAGAATTTACAGATAACACTTTTTGCAGAAAAAAAAAACTATTCTACCTACTGAATCGATTTTGATAAAATTCATAAGTATGAAACCGCGTCTGAAGTATTCTCTATCTATTGAAGAAAATTAATTTCCAATACCGTTATAAGTAAATTTTCTAGAAAAAAGTCAACTATTGAAGTCACGGAATTAAGATTAAACCAGCATAAAAATCCAATTATACTTGAGAACGTTCACCGATTTCCAATTTAAATGTTGTCTTTATTATAATAATTTCAACCTACATTTAAATGTGTATAATTAAAATCGTGAAACTAACGAATGTCGGTGCCAAAGTGTTAGATATTCATTAAAACTTGAAACAGTCTTGTATCTCGGAACAGTCTAGAACCGGGCTATATTCTATTTGGGCAATTGAGCTAACCTTAATCTCCCGCAACTATAACCTGAATTGAATGGAGAAACTTGATTAAAAAAACCAGTGACTAATCAACTAAGTTTATTTAAAAAAATATTTTTATGGCTTATTGCCAATATTGGATACGCTGGAAAATGGAATTGAAAATTAAATTATAAATCGAAATTCGTTAAGGAAATCTTCATTTTTCAAATAATTTTATTGCCTTTTTAGACTCTGGAAAGTAAAGAGAAAAACACATTTTCCGTTACTTAATTACAAGTATTACGTCTATCAAATTTTTACAGTAGTATAGTCGACTAAAATATTCAATAAGTTGAACGTATAACATTTTAGTTGTTAACTTTTAAACTACTTTTATGTTTTAAATTATTTCCAAAATATTAGGATGTCAGCATAATGACGTTTATAGCTCAAAATATAATATGGGCATAACAAGGGACTCACAGCTACCCAAATTCCTAGCCCGACGTCAATCTATTTCGTGATTTAAGACAGTGAGACACTTTGAAGAGGAAAGTCTGTATCAAAGTTTGACAAGAACAAGGTCTATTAATTTTACAAAAGGATGTTGTTGGATCGTTGAATCAATTTATTATGGTTATAATCTGTAAAGTAACCAAATATTAAAACTCCCTTCATATGTATTTCAAATAAAAGAAAACATTTTAATTTAGTCTAATTACTTTCAGAAATGTTTATGATATTTATAAAATTTTTCGACAATCCATAATTTACCCAGAATCAATTAATTTAATTAAACTTCACAATTATCCGGTAGCAGTATGTTTATTCCTATTTTCGATTTTATGTAAATTCTTTAACAGTGTAGCAGGAGCAAATGAAAGTAAAAAACAGATAAGCAAATAAAACTTAAAACCAAGTGACGCGAACTAAACGAGAAAGCCACTCATGTGGAATGAAAAGAGGCAAAAAATTAAACCGTTCGATGCTGTAGTTAATCCAATAGAAGATGAATTACATTTAAATGTCTATGTACAGTAATATTAATGAGCATTTCTTACTGTGATGGCTTTGTGTTAATAAGTAGGACACAATACATTTAAAACCAAGCAATACACAATAATATATACCTACACATATCAAATTTAAGTTTTGAGTATGATGAAAAAAACTATCGAATTATCAAAAGTTTTAAAACAAATCTTGTTGCTTATGATGTTAATTATCTACTATTGTGAGGTTGCAGGTGTTTTAAAAAATAAACCTATATACACTCGAGAGCAATGAATCCGGGTCACTTAAAGAATGTTAAAAATCTCGGAAACTAAATATGATAGGTTAATGCAATAAATTGTATTTAATAGACAATGTACCTAATACTCCTTAAATGAAAGTAAAAAAAATATGAGTCACCATACATTTTATTAACACAAAATTACATAAAGAAAAAAACTGCTGATTTCTCCTTTAAACAAAAATAGGAAACATGAAATTTATGAACTTTATTACGATTTTCTTGAATTTTAATACTTCGTATTGCCTCCTCGTGCTTCCATTACTGCGTTTACGCGGTTTGGCATGCTGTACACCAAGTTCCTTATACGATTTTGGGGAATATTCTCCCATTCCTCTGTGAGAGCAATTTTGAGCTCACGAAGCGTGATTGGGGGAGGATTTCGTTGTTTTACGCATCTGCCTAGCTCGTCCCAAGCATGCTCGATCGGGTTGATATCCGGGCTGCGCGCTGGCCACTCCATACGAGTAATGTTCATCTCTTGAAGGTAGTCATTCACAATCCTACCTGTATGAGGTCGGGCATTGTCATGCATAAATATAGCATCCTCACCTAAATTGACCATAAATGGACCAACGTGATCATTGAGGATTTCTTCCACATATCTTTCGCTAGTTAAAGATCACCAGCTCTGTGCGACTTTCAGAAGAAATTCCGGCCCACACAAGTACAGACCCACCACCGTAGGCTACTTTTTCTTCGATGCATGCTTGCTTGAATCTTTCCCCTGGTCTTCGATACACTCTGTGTCTTCCATCGTGCTTGTAGAGCATAAATTTTGATTCGTCGGAGAACATAACTTTTGACCAATCTTCAATACTCCAATTTACGTGGCTCTGGGCATATCTTAGTCTTGAAATACGATGCCCAGGCTCCAGTTTAGGGCCGTTTGCAGGTCTAAGGGGTTTTAAGTTAGATTCAGCAAGCCGACGTCTTACTGTCCATGCACTTGGGTTACTTCCTCCGAGGAGTCGAAACTGATTTGTGAGTTCAGTTCCTGTGAGAAAGCGATTTCGAAGCATGGTGTTCACCAAGTATCGGTCTTCTCGTTCTGTGGTACACCTGGTTCTGCCCGTTCCTGGTCTGCGTAGGTTACAACCAGTTACTTCGTAACGTCGGAGAACTCTTTGTACTGTTGACAGCGACACACCGACAGTCCTGGCTGTATCGCGCTGACTCCGGCCGGTTTCCAGCATTGTAAGTATTCTGGTGCATTCTTCAGGCGTAAGCGACATAATTTCAGCTTGAATAATGAATATAGAGCACTATCAACATGGTTTATGTACCCACATAAATGAAAGATTACAAACAAAAGCAAAACCAAATGCTGTAATTTCGTAGTTCCATCTTCGAAAGTGGCCCTTTTTCAAATTTGATTTTTTTATGATATAACTTTACAATAACTAAGAAGTTTTAATACCTTCATTTAAGGAGTACTACATTGTCTATTAAATACAATTTATTGCATTAACCTAGCATTTTTAGTTTCCGAGATTTTTAGGACTCTTTAAGTGACCCGGATTCATTGCTCTCGAGTGTAGTTGTAAGCAAAAAAAAAAGTTCCTCCAAAATGACTTAACGACTGTCATAGATCACCGTGTGACAGTCGGTACCAACGGCTTAACTTGCTTTCTGAGGCACAGTGTTGCACAAGGTGCTGTTAGCTCTTAACCGCAAACACGAGAAAAGACTTAGGCTATATAATACAAAATATAAAAAGAAGTTGCCACCTTCCGACTCAATATTCACAAACTACAAAAATTCATGGCCAGGTGTGTGTGTGTTCAAACACAAACTTCCTCCGATAAGCACATTGCACACTGAACTTTCATTGTACATTTCAATATCTACGGCTCCATAAAATACTTACTTAATGCACTTGTATTCGCAACAAAGAGAGAGAACAGTTCTATTAAAGTGCCCCACAATCTCTGTAATGCAAATTCGAAGGAGCGTCTGTTTATATCCGAGTTGCATAAACATACGCTGGTAAGCGGCGTAGATTTATTAAAAAGATCCACTATTTACTTGAGATTTTAGAACTTTTTAATTGTACTTTTGGTTCGACTATATCTAATTAAGGTAAGTAAAAATATGTAACAATACCCAATAATCAATTGATACCTTCGTTTTAACATGGCAATTTTCGGCCCAATTCCACCTGCCGGAAATATTTCTAGTATCTTATAATTATTATATGCGTATCTTAAAAGACATTAAAATATAGTATATAGCTGAAGTACTGATATAAAACAGCAACCAAATTTTCGTGCAATGGAACTTCAATACAATTCTTGCGATTAAATTGAAACATTATTGTATTGGTGACTGGCACCTACAGTCAAACCATTCATATGGTTTTGTAGGGCATTGTTTATGTTTGATAATTGTAAATGTGTTTAATAAAGACTGTACCATACATACATACATACATACAATCGATTTCTCAATTTTCCAAATTCTAAAATATGTTGTAAATTAATGAAGAAATTCTGTATATGGTGTATATACAGAATTTCTTCTTTTTGAAGGGCAAAAAACAAACAACAAAGTAAAGAATTTTTCATCATCAACTTTGTTCAAAAAATTGTCTAAAAGCGAAATCGAAACGTCCAAACGTTTTATACTCATTTGAAATATAAAACCTTCCAATTTGTAAGGAATTCTAGATCGGGGATCTCATTATCGCTTTCAATGGAAAATATTTTTGATATGCTTTGTCGCCGCATTTATCGCGTTAAAGGATTCCAAAATTTTCACAATACAGACAATGACCCTGAAAAATTGTATTTCTAGTATGATGTATTGACGGGATCAAAGACCTCAGGCCAATGAACTTCCAACTGAAATTTCGCAACAACAATTCGCTGAACCGTGGGTAGTAACTATTAAGCACCCCGATTAAACTATTCGTGTCCTCGAACCAAGCTTTAGTGTTGCAAATAAGGATCCCTAGCAAAAAGAGTTCCAACGACTTTGGCACTTAGAACCTTTTGATAGTTTACTGTGTATGTTGAACAGAAGAAGAGTTTAAAAAGGTTGTAAGCGACACACGAACTATGTTTCTTTTTATAGATGAAACTTTTAGGCTTGTTAACGCAACCGTGTAATGAAGTGGCTTTAGGCGGAATTGCTATAAATTAAAATGTTTTATCAGGAATAAAGATGCTTGGAGCTAAATATTCTGGATATTTTTTTTCATTCACTCGTTTAATATTTTCTGCTATTTCTGCCATAATAAGCGGTAGCCTGATGGCTAGGGCGTCGGATTTGCGATCATGTGCTTTCCGGTTCGAATCCCACCCATTGCCCTACCGACTAGCAAGGGGCTAACAAAATACTAGTAATATGCAACCCACTGACTAGTTAGTAGACTAGAGCCTTACAAAAAGAGAAAAGATAATCGCTGTTATATGTAATATTCCAAATGTTCTGTCCAATTACAATTTACATTTTCAATCTTTATTGAATATGAAGAACACAAATTTGGCACTTTCTTAAGAAGATTTTCCCAGACTGTTATTTTATTCCCTAGGGCGTATACCCTTAATACATTTACGAAATAAACTTAATTAAGGCTCTATTACTTATTTTCGTTTAGCCTACAGACGTTTACTTCTTGGTAAGATACAGAGCGTCGACTTCAGTTTTCTTCTTATTCCTTAGGACTGGTCTTTGAGTGTTTAATTAGTCTTTGGTTTTTTTATGTTTTATTATTTGGTGAATTACGTAACTATGTAAATGATAGCTGTTAATTATAATAAAACAATCACATTAATTATGTTTTTTTCAGATTCGCCGTAAGCGTAAATTTAATTTTGTACATTTGAAATATGACGAAATTTAGTTCTGAAATTTATAATAGATACAACATTGAAATCATAGTAAAAGGTAGAACAAACAATAACAATACTTTTTTGAAATATGTAATCTAGACTAATATTACAAAGAGGTAAAATTTGGCAGTTTGATAGTTTCTTTGTAGGAAGTAAATCTCTGCACTACGAAACCGATTCTGTAATTCTTTCACCAATAGAAAGCTACATTTTGTTTATAATAGTATTTGTTTGTACATGCTGTGGGAAAACCTTGAATAAATAAGTACATTATTTATAAATGCGATACACTATTATGGCTATGTATAAATCGGCTATAAGACCTGTATTGATGTATGGTTCAGAATGCTGGGCAGTGAAAGGGACTGATGAAAGACGATTGCATGCAGCGGAAATGAGAATGCTTCGATGGATGACTGGAGTGACGAGATTAGATAGGATAAGGAATGAGTATATTAGAGGAAGCTTGAAAGTAGCGCCAGTGAATGAAAAGATAAGAGGTAAGCGTTTGTCGTGGTATGGACATGTTATGAGGAGGGATGAAAGTCACATAACAAAACAAGTTATAAGTATGACTGTGGATGGGTATTAAGCAGAGGGAGACCGAAAAAGAGATGGATGGATTGTGTGAAAGATGATATGAGAAAGAAAGGAGTGGATGCCACGATGACGAGTAATAGAGAGGAATGGAAGGAAAATCCGCATTGCGCCGACCCCATATGAATGGGATAAGGGCAGGAAGAAGAAGAAGAAGAAGACACTATTATGGCCAACGAAATGGCCACGGGCCAGCAAGTGGCTAGACAAGTTACTAAAAAAAAATTAAGAACGAAAAAGTAATTGACATTATTTCTTCAAAATCGATCATATAATCTAGAGGTCAAAGCTTAATGTAATAAATGAATGGATGAATACAAGACTTCATTCCCTCCCACAAAATTAAGTCAGACAATATTGAAACTAATGGTCGCGTTTCCATCCTAAATGTTTTATGTGGTAGCGCATTGTAGGTATAGCGAACATTCGTCGCTAAGTCTGTTATAACTAAAATATACGAATACAGATGACATAGAACATTAAAATAGGGGGCTATGAAGTCAGAGAAATTTACAGGTAATCAAATATTCTATTATTATGCTGAAGTGGGACTGGGGAGGCATGTTTGCCGAATGTCAAATGACCGCTGCGCGCTGGGCCAAAATAACATCCACGATGCGACCACGTGGAAGGCCCAGGCGGAGATGGCACAATGAGCTCAATTCTTTTATGAAGAACTGGTTCACTTATGCTATTAATAGAGAATAATAGAAAGAAGAAAGGAAGGCCTTTGCCCAGGAGTGGGACCGTATGGGCTGATAATAATTATAACAATGTTTCCGTAGCTGCCTTGGGTCGTCTGTTCTTCCATAGAACAGGGGTGGATGGTCCCTGGAAAAAAAATCTCAACAACGCAGCTGCTTGTACTACCCGTTTCCCCATGTAACCCTGTCAAAGGACCGGGTATTCTCATTTCTGAAGATAACCCATGATGATCATCATTTCTACAATTTTTAACGCTGTCAAATTGTCTAAGTTACGTATTATCATGGAGAATAAATGTCAGTACCATAAATTTGAACCATTTCAGTAATCATTAATGTTTGTAGAAATGTCACTTCTTTTTTTTTCTCCAATCTCAATTGCTTTTAACATTTTGAAACTTGTAACATCACCTAGGTATGTCTCTGTATTTCTTGAGTTCGCTCTTGTTCCAATTAGGCTACAAACGATTTTCAGGAAGTTTTCATTGTTTCCTTAACTTACCCGTACAAAAAGTATTACTACAATATTTGATGTCAAGTTTCTTTAGGATACTGCGTTACCCAGTAAAAATGGGTAGATAATGGGTAGGCAGTCGCTCCATATAAAATAAGTAGTAGTAGTTATTCAGCTAAATCCGGTAAGACTAGCAGCCAACCTCAACATAACTTTGGAAAAGGCTAGGCAGATGATGATATTAACGAGCCATAAGCCCAATTACTATACTCCACAATAAATATTGTTATGGTATACCCGTTATAAGCCCAAATAGGCCGACCTTTATGTTGGTCAACCTTAACATTGTCAAATTCCGTTAATTTGTCATAACCCATGACCCAATTCATAACTTTATTTTTTGCCGTCGGTTAGAAACCAAAACTAACAATGCGACAACTAACAACTGTACGCCATTCCCATAGCCCCAAATCTCAACAAAAACTATATTTTCTTTTTTTGATGTGAAATTTTGTGCTCGGCAGTAAAACAAGTGACGGTACAAATAAAACAACGCGCCAGGAAAAATATTTGTCGGAAAAAATGTTCGAGCCACCGGCGACGGCCCGAAAAAATATTTAGCTAGCGAACATTATATAAGTCAATTTGTAAAAGTTTTTTTCATTGTGTCTGTCAATTCGTATTATATTAGAGTCTGTTAAATGTATTTTGTTTTTTTTTTTCTATCATTATGGTAATCATTTTTCTTTTTGTCCGTCCCTTTGTATTATATTTACAGAAAGATGATAAATATAATTATATTTTATGTAAATTAATACGTATTCTTATGGAACCTAATGAAATTATTATTACGTTTCTATTTTTAAGATAAAAATAAGTATTATTTTAATAGTCAATTACAATTTATTGTATTCTCATGATTAGATTCGGAGTCGCTTTACAACTTTTTAAACATTTCTCGCACAGTTTTTGTTTGGAGGTAATTATAAAAGATTCAGCTTACAATTTATGTTCGTTATCGTTGTCAACATTACAATAAATCACTGTTAGGTCCCTAAAGAATAAAAAGAGTTCAATAAATTATTTCTTTATACAGCTTATTAGCATTATGGTTCGCTAATATAATATAACTAATAATAAACTAGTATTCTTGGGGACCCCGCGTGCTTAGCTAAATGCTTTTGTTACGAGTGGACCCTCACTTCGGTAATGCAATGGGTGGGATTCGTACCGGCGATCACAAGTCTTGATCGCAAGTCCGAATTCTTAGCCATTAATTAAGCTATTTATTGTCGCTTTCTATTATATTGTTAACTAGCTGTTGCCCGCGGCTTCGCTCGCGCGTAAAGTTAAGAGTAGTAAGTAGGTAGTAAAGGATAGATGGATGTATTCTGTGATTTTCAAAGTAAGGCGCATAAATTATATTTTTCATAAAATATTATGGCGTCAAGATAATAATAAGATAATGTGGAAAACATCACATACATTGAGTTTGGATAAACTTTTAAAATTGTGGCAAATTTTTGGTCAGACAAAACTTGAGAATCATTTACACGAAAAGACGAAGAAGAGTCACACACATTGCTCCGAATTCAAAGTAAGTAGCAGGATTGTGTTATGGAATCAGAAGCAACGAAGGTACATACCATAAAAATAATACCTTGCAACCCCTATTTCACCATCTTAAGGCGTAGATATCTACAATCGCAAAAATATGTTTTCATTTATTTCTTACCAAAAACCCAAATACCAAATCTTATGTATCTCTGTTTGAAAATGATGAATATCGTAAAAAAACTTCAAACTCCTATTGCACCCCCTTAGAGGGTAGATTTCTAAAATCTCGGAAATACGTCTTATTTATTTCTAACTCATAATCCTATGAACTTTAATGTGGCTATCTATGAAAACTACACAATTCATATACCTACAAACTTCCAACCCCTATTTTACCCTCTTAGGGGGTAGATTTTCAAAATTGCTGAAATACGTCTTTATTTATTTCTATCGAGAAGCCCGTATACGAAATTTCCATATAAACTTTCATCCCCTATTTAACACCCTTAGGGGTTGAATTTCGAAAAATCCTTCCTTATTCCTTGTCTACATTAAATAGGAAACGTCTGTGCAAAAATTTCAGCTATCCAGGTTCAAGGGTTTGGGCTGGGCGTTGATGAGTCAGTCAGTCAGTCAGTCAGGCCTTGTCTTTTTATTTATACACAACATGTAACAAAAACCCTGTCCGATCCCTTAGACTCGGTATTATTCGGTATCGTACTGCGAACACATATACGTAGGTATTAAATGGATTGGAGATTATTTTTTTTCCTAATTGAAAATAATTAAATCAAAATAAAAACTGATCCAAGGCAACAGCAACACTGACCGCTCCTCAAAGTTCATGTACTTACTACCTGTAGCTTTGTGTCAAAGAAGCCGCCTATGCGAGACGGTTCATGAACTGTACCACGAATACGCCATTATTGGATCTGACAGGGGTTTTGTTACATGTTGTATACAGATATACCATTGTCATCGAAAACCAGTCCTAAACTGTTACCGCCTTCACCGCGTGAAGGTTATGCTATTTTATAATTATACAGTATAATTAGTGATAGCTTTGATTTCCAGGTCAGATGTTTAAGATCTTCGATTTTTATAAGTGAACAGGAAATGCCCATCAGACCGAACAACTTTTGCTAAGACGTCATTCCTATGTGTTATGGTGTAGCTGGGCTCTTGGAGTTCGACAACAGGTGTTCCAGATCTTCAATTTTTATACGTCAACAGAGAGTGCTCATCAGGCTGAACAACTCTTGCTAAGACGTCATTCCTATATGTGTTATGGTGTAGCCGGGCTCTTGGAGTTCCACAACAGGTGTTCCAGATCTTCAATTTTTATACGTCAACAGAGAGTGCTCATCAGGCTGAACAACTCTTGCTAAGACGTCATTCCTATATGTGTTATACTGTAGCTGGGCTCTTGGAGTTCCACATCAGGTGTTCCAGATCTTCAAATTTATTCTCTCAGCAGAAAATGCTCATCACGTGGAACAATTTTTGCTATGGTACCATTTTTGTATATCTTATAGTTTAGCTGGTCTGTTGCGGTTCTGCATCAGGTATATACTTTTCCGGGATAAAAACTACCCAGTGTGGTGCCCAGGATATTAAGGAACAATTATACCAAGTTTCATCGTAATCGAACCGGTAGTTTTTGCGTGATGCCTGAACAAACAGACAGACAGACAGACAGACAGACAGACAAAAATTTTTTTAATCACATTTTTGTGTTCGGTCTCGGTCTAGTAACACCCCCCGCCATTTCTTTTTTTAATACTTTAAATGTACAGAATTTTCACTTCTACAGATTTATTATAAGTATAGATTATTCTCTGACACCAACAGCAAGTCTCTTCGACGTCAAATCAAAATTCTATTAAAAAAAATAGTCTAGGGAATTGGCTTCAGTGCTAAACCTTTATAAAAACAAGAGGCATTAGTATTCTTCAGCTAAGTAGAATCCAATCGTGATGCTTCTCGGAGACTTGTAGTCTAGACACTTCTGAACATCTATCAAAGTAAATTAGATTACCAGAGGAAATATTTTGTTTACTGGGAAAATAGAAATTAAATTTGAAACATATTTCTGTTGCAAATCTCTTTTGAACTATTAAATTAGCATAAAAGTCGTAGTGGCCTAGCAGTTAGACATCTACGGGCCGATATTATTATATTGCGTTACTTGTAGAATAGATTTTTTTCCATCAAACTCTTAAAGGAATTTTATCATATTACTACCAGAGTTTGACAGAAAAAAACAGTATGCACCGCTTCTGCTTCCAACACCGCATAACGGAAAAAAATAAATATCGGTCACCGGTGACCGAATTTTAGTATAAAAAAGCAACAGATTTAGTTCTTTTTATAACTGTATCCTTATGTTTTAATTAACACCTTTAAATTTTGAACTAGCTTTTGTTCGCAGCTCCGCTTCGTAGTCGGTTATCTCTTTATCTCTTCAATAAATGGTCTATTTAGCACTGATTTTTTTTTTAAATCGGATTAGTAGCTCCTGACATTAGTACTTTCAATCAAACTCTTCAGCTTTATAATATTAGTATATAATAGATTTGCTTGAAGACAATTTATGTAAGGTTCGCTTTGTAGCTATCTCATAATAACATAAAGTGTCAATATGATACGCCCCGGGAGAGATCAGGTTAAGAAAATATGACTTGATATGCTTTGAGGCACATATAATGTCTTACTAGATACAAAGGGTATGTAACGCTTCCTTCACAGCTGAGAATATGCAACGAACAAACAAAATAACTTGTTTCTGATTTAAATTTAAACTCATAAAACCAGTACTCTCGGTTCCCTCTTATTCTTGTGACCTATTTATGGCAGGATGCTGGGTATGATTGGGAAAGGTCCACCTTTTTATGACGACCTCCGTGGTCGAGAGGCGTACACACCGGTTTTCAAGGTGTCGCTAGCTGTGAGGTCCCGAGTTCAATCCCCGGATGGGTCAATGTAAAAAAAAACGTTTTTCTACATTGCCTCGGGTCTGTGTGTTTGTGGTACCTTCGTTGTCTCTGATTTCATAACGCAAGTGCTTTAGCTACTTACTTTGGATTCGGAGCAATGTATGTGATTTTGCCCACGTTTATTATTATTATAATGCATCCGATATGTTATAAAAATAATTAGTAAAAATATTGTAGTCAAAATATAAAAACGGAAAAGATTTTATCTAAAATTTACAAAATAGACAATTTAAATAAATTTAAAAGAAACATTTGACATAATTCTCACAATAATGTATTTTAAAAACCCAAACAAACTCCGAAAATATAGAAAACTGATCCATAATAAAGATCACTAATTAATTATTCCGGGAATTCGGCCCGGATGACGAGAAGGACTTAATTATCCGCTTCTGAACTTGTTCACACGATAGCAACTCATCCCGGGTATCGGATGCTACTTGTGAACTTTATAAACCGATAAGTTCTCACAAAGACCCTCCGGTATTTTAAAGTTCATGGATTTGCAATGATTTAATAGTAGAAGTGGAGTATAAATATGTGCTGATAAGGATGTGGATAAGGTATGAAAATAATAATTTCATGTATTCCGTCGGTTTGATAATTAAAAATATTAGACACGTATTTTATCCTTTCCAGATGGACCGATGACCTGGGAAGGGTAGCTGGTTCGTACTGAATGCGGAAGGCAGAGGACTGGGTGTTGTTGCGCAACTGGGGAGAGGCCTATGTCCAGCAGTGGACCGCGATAGGCTGAGTTGATTGAATATAATTTTTTTTTATTAATCGAAACAACGAAAAAGACAATGCAAATAATGCGGAAGTTCAGAAGTGGGACTTGTAACGTCCCACCATGGCAAAAGTTGTAGCACGGAGTGAAGTCGCTAAAATTCCATTCGCTGGACTGTTTTGTTTTTTTTTTTATAAAACGCCTGTAAAGTACGTGTCCAATACCATTTATTCGTTTACATTACTGACATGAAGAATATAATATCAACATGGACGAAATTATGTGTGGCCTACACATAATTTCGTCCATGTTGACTAAAACACAAATATATATATTTTTTTCATAACCTAATTATTGTCCCACTGCTGGGCAAAGGTCTCTCCTGCTCCATCCCTTTCGGTCTTGAGCCACATAACGCCAATCACTTAATAATAAAATTATAATAATTATTTTAATACATTATGTTTAAATTTGAATAAAAACTTTAACAGCAAATCAATCATGGCATTGTTATTCGCACCTTAATTTGTCATCAATCATCCTCTCGGGTGGCTAGGAGCCAGAATCTGGCTCCTGTCAAAAAATCAGTCGATTGGCAAGGAGCCAGTATCTGGCTCCATAATGGCCGCCGTTTTGCATTTTTTTGCAACGTTAGCATAATGGCAAAATTATTATTGTTATCTTGCTCTAACTCATATGCAATCTATATAAGACTATAGAAAAAAGACAAGGACACAAATATCATGCGTCATACATAGTACGCTCCATATCACATTGTTTAGCATTCAACCGTTTTTGTTGACGGTTGCGTTCGGGAATTCCGAGAAAATTATCGCGCCACTTCAATTGTATTTTAAAATATGTTTTTGTTAGACAACATGCATTTTGATTGTGTTGTTTTACTTGTACGTTTCATTTTATTTGTAATATATAAATTATATTTAGAATAAATTCTAAAGATTTCTCTCTGTAATCCAAATTGTAATATGATACCTTATCAGCAGATTTTTTACAAGGTCATTCATATAAAACTATAAATATTAAACGAAACACTTCTTACAACTGAATCTTTGTTTTTGTAAAGTATTTGAACCACACTTTAACATAAACCGATAACCAAGGCCACTTGAGTCGCCGAGTTCGTAGAATTGAAGCTCACAGACGACCCTTTTTTTTGTGCGGTACTCGGGTTACGTCATAATTTGTCGTAATGTAAACAATGTGCCGAGATAATATAAACATAGTCGGAGACGTGTTTTTGTTATGGATTTGCATGTTACAATGTATTGTAATGAAAACAAAACCTATACTTTGTTTGATTATGTTTTGATTTCAAATATTTTTAGGGTTTAGTACAAGAAACCGGAAAAAACGTGTTCCGTATTTGGAATAATATTAATTAATATTTATGAAGGTAGAATTACCCCGAATTATTTAAAATATGATACCTTCATTCATGACGAATCGATTGATATACGTTTCTTATATACCCACATAATTTTTTTTTGGAAAAAAATATATTTTAATGTGCGGGGGGCGTTTTCACGGGGACCACCCGCGGGGGGCCCGCCATCGGCGCCATCAGTGCAATTTTGAAAAAAAATGGCGTCGGCACCGGAGAGGTCATTCTATTATTTAATTTTATTATAACTTAACTGAATATATAAATTTTGTTGTTCATTAAATTTTAAATAAGTTTTGACATTTAAATGAATTTTACTAATTAATTTCAATAAAACCATGATTTAAGACTTTATTGACGTAATTCGGTTTAAATAAATAACATCAAAATAAATACAGGTATTTACTTATTTCATTTCTTCTGCCTAGCCTTTTCCCAAGCTATGTTGGGGTCAGCTTCCAGTCTTACCGGATTTAGCTGAATACTGTATTTTACATGCAGCTACTGCGTATCTGACCTCCACCTACCCATTTTACTGGGTAATACAGTATCCCATAGTATGACTGGTTGTCAGAATTGTAATAACTTAACGACTGTCAAAGATCACAGTATGACAGTCGGGACCAACGGCTTAACGTGCTTTCCAAGGCACGGAGGGGTCTCAGTATGTTTACAAATGGTCACCCATCCACGGACCAACCACGGCGAGCGCGGCTTAACCTTTATTATCTGCCAAACCGTACGGCTCACACTTAACCATGAGCCTCTCACGCCTGTGTACTTATTTCATTTTCAAAATCCGTTCTATAAATGGTCAGTAAAATTCAATTTATTTCAACAAATGCAATAATATATTATTATTATTCGCAATTATCAAAAGAAAATCTTTGCTTCGATAAGCAGCATTCGTACGGGCTAGGAGTTTTTTACAAAGGGCCGACCCAAAACTCTTTGGTCCTTTGAGAATTTGTATTATGCAGACATGAACCAAGTAGAATAGCATAGAAAGAATTCGGAGGTCAAAACTATAATTATCGAAAAATATTTCAAATAAGCATCCACTCCTAAAGTCTGTAGATCGTTAAGATGCCTTATTTCTAATTCAAAATGCGTGGATGTCGGAAACTTTCAGAGTCGTCTGAATATCAAACAGATATTGCCTTCAGGGACGAGATCAAAAATTGTAATATGATTTGAATTTAGAAGGTCTCACTTTACTTAGTTTGCTTGCTGAAGAAGAGTAAATACTAGAAATGGGTTAATTTGAAATGTATTTGACATCCAAAAATTCTAGAAACGAATTTACTAACCTCTTCATCTTTAAGTAAACTCGTAGTCTGTACATTATTAAGAATCTTCAGCTTGCAGACTTCTACTGCCTACTAATATTGTAAAGCAGAAGATTTTTTTTTTTTTTTTAAAAAAACGACGTCCGCACTAAGGAATTTAATCCTTGTGTCGCGGGGGTTTCACAAACATTCAAATCACATCCACAAAGAACACCCAGACTTGGAACAAACATTTGTGGATCACACAAATGCTTGTCTCATGCGGGGATCGAACCCGCAGCACGTCGCGCACAGTGGTAATCAGCGTGGTGACCTATACCACTCGGCTATCCGTGCAGTCAAAGTATTTGTTTGGTTGTACGCGCTAATTTCAGGGATGTTATTTACTAACTCCAAGCTGTTAACGTGCGTGGAGAGAACTGAGATAGAGATGCTTTAGCTCTTTTGACTTACTATAAAATACTACCCGAAGACTCTCAAAACACAAAAAAGATTTTGCGGCCCGGTATTCTTGAACTAACCTGTGTTATGCCACGTTATGTTTTGATTGGACTTAGAGAAAAACCTCCCAGGCACTAATATTCCAATTTGAAAAATTCTTTCAGTGTTAAATAGCCTATTTTTCGAGGAAGGCTAGAATTCTAGAAGGCTAAAAGGCAGTCTAGTTGATTTCAGTGTGAATCGAAGTCCACTATTGTAGGTTCTTAAACACTACGAAATAAACAATTTTACTCTCCGAACCATGTACTTTCCTGACATCATAATATATATAAACTACGCGTCACATTGTTTGTGCGGGATAGACTCCTAAACTACTTAACCGATTTTAATAAAATTTGCACAAGGTGTGCAGTTTGATCCAACTTGAAAGATAGAATAGCTTACATCTCAATTATATAAAAAAATTTGACCGCTGGCAGAGCTGCGGGAAACAGCTAGTAAAACTATACTGTATAACAAGGTAGAATTTTAGTTGCCACTCAAAAAAATATGCCATTAATATTCTGTGGCCGCGCGTTTCTCTTTGCTGTCACCTATTGCGAAATTGGATTGTGACAATCATAATCCTGCTTTTTATTTTATACGCGGCAACTTTGATACTTTTATGTTCGTAGTGACAGACGTTGAACATTTCAGAAATATAACTTTTTAGATTCATAGATGCAAACGTGACTAGGAGACAGGCAACGGACAATTGTTTTAACTGAAAGGTTTTTTCACTAGATTGACACATTCTGAATACATGTAATGCATAATTTAATCAATAATGTAATAAATAATTATTACATCGCATTCGCACGCAATTTACAGTATGAATGTTAAGATGTAAATTATTTTTTTTATTTTATTTTGTACCTACTATGCAAAATAAAATGCCACTGAGGTCACTAATTTCATTGCTTAAGGCCCAATATCTACCAAAGCTGATTGGAGGCGAGATGAGAGGAAATGTATCTTGAATAACAAAACATATTTCGTTATTTCCACATCTCCATCAGCTTCTGTAGAAATGGATCAAGGGAGAGTAGATATTTTGGTTTTGTATAGAATTTAGTGCCGCGAGCAATCGAGGGGCGCGGCACAGCGGAGATGTGGGAAGCCGGGCAAGCGGGCGATGATGACAGGTTCCTAGCTCGCTTGGATCACATCTCTGCTCCACAAAGCTCACAGCTCTCCCCGCTACGCATCTCCCCTTCGGTGGAAATAACCTACCAGTCTCGCACCTCCTCTGTTCTCAATTCCTCTCCGCTTTGGTAAATATCTCTAAGGGTGGATTTCACAAACCTTTATTCTCCGTAAAAAGCTTCACTTTCGGATAAATATTGAATTTTCGTCAAAATATTTGGAAACTAAAACTATTGGAAGCCATTTTTTATTTCGATTAAAAGTTATCCGACTTTAGTCAAATCAGCCTTCAGTTTAACGACCTAATATTTCAATTACTTGCGAGAAATACTTTAACTTAATTTTCTTTGCCAACTTTTCGAGTGGGATAACTCTATTTCGTGAAAGCAATGGTATTAAAATAAGCTATGACACATTTTCATAGCATAACGTTTCCTAGCTCATTTCATCGGAATTATATAAGCGTCTTGCCAAGTGCGATAGTTCAGAACTCTATATATATAGAATAATAATACCAGCCTATAAATGTCCAACTACTGGGCACAGGCCTCTTCCCGTATAGAGGAGAAATGAGCATTGATCACCACGCTTGCTCATTGCGGGTTGGCGATTTCAGATTAAAATTTTTGGGAATCCAGGTTTCCACACGATGTTTTCCTTCTCCGTCTGTCAATGATGTCTTAGAATGACTAAGAAAGTATATATAACTTTGAAATAGTCACATTGGTACTTGCCTGGGTTCGAACCTGAAACTATGTGGATGCGAATCCGGTCATTGAACCGCCAGGCCACCACGAAAACAACTATTTTTTTTAATTCACGCAGGTTTTTGGTATAATATCTGGTTGATTTCGAATATATAGTGAATTGAAATTCTGGTCAATTGCTCCTGAGGGGATTGAAATTGTTAATTGTGGGTTACTCTTTAGTAATACTCTTATATCGTAAACATTTTCGTAATTAATAACCTAACAATTTTAATTCTTAACATTATGGTTTTCGTCTCAAATCAGTTCAAAAAGCTAAGAGAACATTTTCGTTGTTTTCCTCGTAGCTTTCTCAAACAACAATTACAGCTTACAAAGAATATCTCGGTACAAAAGCGTCAGAATTGTCCTAGTTTTCAAATACCCGATACCTTTCATTATACAATGCCTCTCACTCCGCGTGTATCAGTTTTCATTGCATTGTCAGTTCAACGACAGTACAAAGCAGTACACATGGGGAGGCACATTTTTGAAATCAAACATGGTCGTTATTTTCATTACTTGATAGAATTAAGTAACCTTAAATACTTGCAGTTGTCAAAATGTAGGTGTTAATTGTTGTATTTGTATTTGGCTATTAGTTATTATTTTAATATAGTATTAACATTGAATAGATAATAATGTTATTATAATAAACCAGCTTCTGATCGCAGTTAAAAGTAGCTTATAGCATTCCTCGATGAATGGGCTATCTAACACTGAAAGAATGTTTCAGATCGCACTAGTAATTCCTGAGATTAGCGCGTTCAACCAAGAAACGAACTAACACTCAGCTTTATAAATTAATAATAAATAATTTATTTTCAATTACACCAATTTGAAATGAATAAAATAATGTAAGGGCGTCACGATTTGATAGAAACGAATAAAAAAAACAAATGAAAATATGTAATATAATGTATACACAAATATAATGGCATGTTTAAAAAAAGGTAAATCTAAACCGTTTCAGTAAAACAGTACGACAAGATACATACAATAATTCTATATTCAAAACATTAATTTAAAATTCTGCTTGAAGATAATTTTATCAAGTTTGCGGATGTAGTTCACACGTCGGAGTTTCTTGTTTATAACGAACCGCCTGTTGTAGCTGATTTAGGGAGGTTATTAATTCATCGCCTCTTCCTAAGGGATGATACAGGGTGTGTTATTCATACACATGAATAGCGACCTTATCTGATGGACAAATGTCAATGTATGAGATCTTTTAACAATGAGGATCGATATATAGATATCCATTGTAGTCTATAAAACATGAATTTTTAAATGAGTAAACTGTGGAACTTCTTGCCGGTACTTCTCCATAAGAGTGGCACTTTGGAACCACGCACCTAGAATCATTAATTTTTAAGGATAACGTTTCTAAGGCGCCTAGTTTAGGTTAACTACAAATAAAAACAATTTGATTTTTATTTATTTATTATACAGTCAGACAGTATTCGTGGTACAGTTCATGAACCTCACTCGTATAGGCGGCTTATTTGACACAAAACTGTAGGTAGTAAATACGTGAACTTTGAGGAGCGGTCAATGTTGCTGTTGCTTTGGATCAGTTTTTATTTGTATTTATTAATTATTTACACTGGGGAAAAATAATAATCTCCAATCCATTTAAGGGCTACGTATATATGTGTTCGCAGTACAATACCGAATAATACTCTTAGGGATCGGACAGGGTTTTTGTTACATGCTGTATACACACTGAACTTTTAATGTATTAGTCGTATAGTAATATAAGTTAAATCTATTTGATTTTTTATGCGATTAAGAGTAAATTCAGTAGTTCAGTAACTTCAAGATGTATTCTCTTTTGTATTGAGGGGATTTAAAAATCTTTATCGATAAGAAATAATTCCAGTTCTACTTCCATAAGTAAAAAAATCATTTATTTGCAATAACTGAAAGGTTTATCGTGTCGCAATTTTTCATTTAAAATTATTTCAACTTCACAATTTTCATCCTGACTTTATTAAATCTTAACACGGTTGAACTGGACTACGATTAAATTTTTCAATCAACTTTAAAAATTGGAAGTTATTTTCTTGCTTAAAAATATCGGAAGCATTTTTAATATGACGTGATTGATCAAAATTGGTTAAATCTAACGAATTATTGCAAAAAAACCAATTTGATTACTAATCTTTACAAAGATTAGCAATCAGCTGGCTTAAAAGGCTATAACAATAAGACATAAATCTCTAATTCAATTCAGGAACCAATTCCTATACAATGGTATAAAATTTACGAGTGCCATAGGGATCGCGTGTGAGACAAGTCAGCGTTTTATAAGGCTGTATAATTAAGAAGGTAGTAAACCTTCTTTTGCTGCACATAACATTACAAGTTCTCTGGGTTCATTTTTATTACTTATTCTAAACAGGGTTAATTTAAAAGGAGAGCGCATATTCAACGAGGTAATCAGGTGCATAAAACTGATCAACCTTATCCAAGGAACATAGGTCGAAATCATAAAATGGAAAATCATACAAAGTGACAGGTCACGTGACTTATGATTCAAGTATGAAAAGATGATTTTTGACTCGTTGAATATCTGCACTCCTTTTAAATTATAATAATATTTTTATTATTCTTGTATACATATCAGCTTCATTATATTGTAACCTCAAAATGAGCTTAAATACTCAATGACAAATTTTAATACAATACAAAGGTACAAAGAACCACTCTACTACAAAAGGGAATCATATTTGACAGCATTTCAAAATCAGAACCCGGTATGGCGCCCCTAAATAATTAAAAAAACATGGGGCATTGAGCTTTTAATAATTCAAAAACCGAATTCCATATTCCACTTCGTCAATTCTTTAGGTAGAAATTTAAAATTGGTTTCGACGAATCCCTGGAGGATTTTAGACGTTGACAAAAAAGGTAATTTTCTTGTTAAAATGTAGGGATTACGTATTTTTTCAGCGGAAGTATTCCTAATAAAATTATTCAAATTCCTCTTGCTATACCTGTATAATATAAATACGAGTTTAAATTCATTTTACTGTGATTGTAATTTTTCTGGCATAATAGGTAGTCTGCTAAATATTATGTACATATTTTAATACTTTGAAAAGTACCTCAAATTGTTAGTGCTTGGTTGCATTAAAATTGAGCTTATCATACCAATGCTCTTTATTGGTCTTTTATTTTTCTAAACTAACCCATATTTATTTTTGTAGGTACCTAATTTATCTATGAATTAAGTAGACAGTGTCCAAGTTCTTCAGCCAACCAATTAAGATATGACTAACATATGTTAAGATAGAACAATGGTTTCACAAACATCGATATTTGTCATTTCAGTCAATATTGTATTCGGATTCTATTGAAACACACTCAAGCCCAGAGATAAGGCGTTGTTAAGGATAGTTACTCATGCGCTGTCAGTCGGACCATAAACTAAGCCATTTGCACATAAGGCTCAGACTGGCTCAATGAGATAATATATTTTATAGTTAATGCGAGTCCTCGACTTAAAACCGAGATCAATAATGGATGCTACGTACTCACACTTAGCATAAATTTATAAGATGTCGTTTACCATATTTTGTTGAATTCTATCTTTAAAGAGCTCTTGTACTTAGTTTGATTGACGGGATTTATTCAGTAAATAGAAAGTATTTTTCAATTTTACGTGCAATGTTTTTTTTCGCACTGTTTCATTTTTGAATTTTATTTCAGAAACAAATGCGGTTTACGTAAACTTTATAAAGTTCTGTTTTTAAAAATTAAGTATCACACATTTTTTGTTCCAAATTGACTTAACCATTATAAAATACCCGTCCCCATGGTCTAATCTCGAATCTAATTCGCTATCTAAAATCCGTATCTAACCGTAACTAATGTTAGTTGGATACTATAATACCTAAAACTAGTCCTTGTTTTGTAGGCTCTCAATACCGAGTAATTTCATGGGCCATTACTACACAAAAATCAACTATGAGAATTAAAAATAGCATCATGATATTATTATACTCGAGTCCAAGCATAAGAACCAAAAGTAGCTACCGCTTGACTTAACTGACCCGATACTAGAAACCAGCACACGATCAGGCTTAGGCCAAAATAGAATAGTTTGACAAGTCTACATTATTCCTAAATGTTCTGAAGCAACTCATTAGATCTGATAATTTTTTTGGCCTACGGAGAAGAAAGCTATTCCAATTACTCATTTGCAGAAAATGCTTATGAAGTGCTTTCCAATAGAAAAAGCCCAAATTGTTCTTTATCTACTAACTGCCTAGACATTTTTTAAGACTCCTTTATATATGCCTTTTGGAAGATATTAAATAAACTACGTTATTTTAAGGGCTGATTCTAAGAAGGTTATCGACTCGCACGATCGAGTGTCTCGCTTCACGCTCCGCTCCTAAGACGATATTACCACCGTTTTTATAGACGTCTGCATGAAATGTTATCCTTGTATTAGTGACGCTTCGTTGCACGACTTTTACACGTCGAAACGCGATCGAGCGGCAAACATGGTGTGTTAGAACAAATGCAAGAGAAACGCAGTTTTGTGAACTGCAGAAAAGTGTCTAAGTCCTAAAAATACCCAGATTACATTTTGAAGAAAATATTTGTGTGGTTTTGAAAAAATGCTGCGATCTAGAAGTTTATCAATTTAATTGTTAGAAGTACAGTACATGTGAACCGAAATACGTTACTGTCAAGCGTCTTTTACTCAATAATAATTTTGTTACTGCGTCCATTTTCATCCAGACCTTATTCTTACATTTTCATTTAATAATCAAATGCTCCAAATAAATGAGGAACATAACGCCGAATTTTCGGATGTATTTATTGGACTTTCAAGTTAATGTAACCCAAAGCAATTACTTAGGAAACTAATTTTCTAGTTTACTCAAGCCACATGAAATTGCGTTGTCCCAAATTTCAATTCAGATTGGGTCCAAATTAGGGTTTTTTTTTTTTTTTCTAAAAACGCTACTTCGACTTTTCAATGTTTTGGCCTGAAATGGCTTCAATTTTCCCCCATGGTTATTATGAGTCAAAAACAAATATACGTTACAGATGAATGGCTAAGACGTTGGACTTTTTCGTGTACAGCTTTCATTGGTGAAAAATATTTCATTTTGAATTGAACCTACTACTAATAATTACTTTGTGACTTCATTCTAAATTATTAGATGAAGACATATTTCATCTGCCAAGCAATATAAACATTAGCATCGCTGTTGCTGGCAAAATATTATGGTCTCCTTTATCAGTGAAAATTTCGGCTTTCCTTTTGGAAGAATTCTGCTACACTATTCCAAAAATGTAATCTCAATGCAGTCATACGTTTCGGAGTATGCTTTAAACGAAATTTTAGTTTACTGTCACATACATGCAGATTGTTCTCAGCGAGTGTAAGCTTCTAAAAGAGAAACTGTTCCTTTGTCAAAACGGTTATCATTTTTGATGTATTGTTTTTCCACAAATATGTCTTTGTGATTTGAATTTTATTTTAACTCAACAACTATTTCATATTGTCCTTTTGTAATATATTCGAGTTGTGGTGAGAGCTTAGTTCTGGCAATTTACTTAACTGTAGGTACTAAAACTTGATTCTTGTCAAGTAGTCTAGATTTGATTGCGTTTTGTGGCAGCATACTTATCTTAATAATATCTTTTGATTACTGGGTGGTATGTAGTAGCAGTACTTTTATGTTATTTGACTATTTGAATAGCTGCTCAAACTTTGGGACGATCAATATTATTTTTTCTCTTTTATTAATGTTTACTGAGCTATTCGCGATTTGAATGCTTTAAATATTTTCTCAAAGCAATTAAACCTTTTAGTGTCATCAACCCTCCAACCTTCAGTTTACTTGTCTGTAACTATGGTAGCAGACAACCATGTTTAATTATAATTATTTGCATGTCCCAAACAATCCAAACGTTTATTTGTAATGAACTTCAATTTCAGACGACTCTTTAAACTTGTATTCGTGACTGCGAATCTATTTGTCTATGAGAGAAAAAAAAATGGGTATTTTGTGCAAATAATTTTTGAAACGCATCTATTTAGGTACCTACTTAAAAGCTGCTACATAACTGAGTATATACTAACGCACCAAATACGACTTCTCTATGAGCATAACAAATCCTTATAAATAGTGTTCTGATGAGCCAATGTTCTAGTACAATCTTGTGCCTACAAATACGTATATTGAACTACCCCGCGGATACCCGGTATATGAATTGACATAAATAAATGAAGAGAAAGGCGCCCCGCACACAATCAATCTAAATCGCGATCCGTGATCGAAATCAATTATTCCGATCCAGATTAGTAATCTACAAAGTAAATTAATGCATCTCAATTGACGACCTCCGTGGTCGAGTGGCATACTCACCGATTTTAAAAGTGTCGCCAGCTCTGGGGTCCCGGTTGCGATCCCCGGACGGGTCAATGTAGAAAAACACTTTTCTACATTGTCTCGGGTCTGGGTGTTTGTGGTAACTTCGTTGTCTCAGATTCTATAACACAAGTGCTTTAGCTACTTACTTTGGGTTCAGAGCAATGTATGTGATGTTGTCCACATTGTTTTCGTATTTGTATTTATCTAATCTCAAAATAAGTGAACATTTTGAAATCCAGATGGTAGCCAATCAATTATTTTGATCTCGGATTGCGATCCAGATTGACCGTGTAAGGGGCGTCGAAGAAAGTTCGATCTATCATTAATGAGAACAGAAGCAATCCAGCCATAAAGCGAATCGTATTAACATTATAATACATCTCTCCTCGCTTTTGTTGGAAGCAAAGCTTATAAACGTAAAACGCCTGAGGATACAATGATTTAGTGATCGGCACGCTATCTACGTAATTCCCAATAAATTTAAACTGAATATGTTAGTCTTAGTAAATCTGTTCTAAGGGAATATTCAAGGAGTTTGATGCTGAAGTAATCACGTTAGAAGCTATAAAAGTCATTCACGAACGTTAAGAATGAGCAATGCCTTTGAGAATATGGCGTGAATTTTTATCCAGACTTCTTTACGTTGTTACAGATTTTATGACCATATACATATTTATTTTATGTTGCTTGTTTTTCAATCACGGACGTGTTTTTCACAAATCTGATACCTAAAGACTTCAAAAGTTTTGATGCGATCGCACGTTGTGGTTTGGACCACGGTCGGCTTCGAACGGTCGATATGATAGTCGCAATATCATATTTTATTCGATTATTATGAAAAATTACTAATCAATCATTATCTCTGTTAAAGCTTATTAGTAAACATTTATCAAGATCTTCATATTTTTGATAGTCATGACAAAAAATTAAAACATGTATGTAAGAACAACCGACGTAAAAGGATTTCTATTGTTAGATTTTGTCTTATATAATATACCTATTAATACGTGAAGCAAAAACTTTATACCCCTGTTTACGAAATTTTGCGGACATAGGCGTATGAAATTTCGCACACTTATAGTCAATGTATAGAAGGAGCGCAGAATACTAATATTTTTAATTATTATTTAACTTGAAATTTTATAAATTTATGGTCGATTTACGACCACTATTGGGCCTATATACATGACCTGGTTTTACTTGACAGACGATAATTTTCTTCTATCAAATTTAACTACTTCGTAACTAACATGAACCAAACATGAACACCAGTAGTACCGTTTATATCTATATCATGCTGGACAGTGCTATTATGCAACATTGGACACGCGTTCACATAACTAAGGATGCCGAAATTACATATAACCCGTATGTGTAATAGCGGTATCCTGTTATGTACTTAATAAAATAAAAATTGTTTAGCTTATTATGTTACTAACATAGTTTTTAAGATTATTGTCACTAACACTATGGATTCCGGTCCGAAATAAATGAATTTTATTTTATTTTTATTTTATTTATTTATTTATGTACAATAACTCTGGAGCACATTGCACTCTTGATTAATTGCCAGATTTATCAAACTCGCAGCTCAACGATGCACCTAGCGTTTAGCTTGATTTATTTGTTCGATTTCTGTTTGTATGAACTATTATTCATCAAATTTGTCACCCGTTTCGTCTATTTTTAAATTAATGGTAGTTTATCAAGTATTTAAATTTACTTTAGGTAATTAATTTTATTTTGATCCGTCCTCATACAAATAACATGCAAAGAAGTACATTCTCGCTTGGCATGAAAAAGGACGGTTCAAGTAGAGAGAGAAAGGATTATTATCTACAATTCGTCAACATTTTTATTTACTTTGAAATAAAAAACGGCACTCTTATTTCTTTTATATTGAACTAGTAACCGGTATTCAAATATTTAGACACATAAAGTCACTATTTATTTCTTTATATTGCTTCGTACCAGTCGTCGTTTTGCAAAAAACTGGTAAAACATGCGTCTCCAACTAACTTTAAAAGCTTTTAACTTTCATAATCGTGTACCGAAATGTATATTATGATGTTTTTTCGAAGTTTTTTTTCCAATTTGCGACCCTTTTTAGAAACTTTTGTGATTCTTAAATCAATTTTTAATTTCCGTTAAAATTCAAATACCCAAATTTTATTAACCACTTCCTCATAACAGTTGATTCACTGCGGCGCACGCGGTACACTATGTCCACGCCACGTTCGCACGTGTCCGCTTCATGTGTTTTATGCGTAGCGTCTCCATGGGTGTAATGGACGTTATCACAGCCAATAACAAATCTGCTTAGCCTGTACGTGGCAGTGAGATACCGCTAAAGCCGCCTTTATGATATTTTGTTCTGTATATTTTTCACAATCCTAAAAAACAAGCCAGCGCTGTCGTCTATAAAACGGAATAATAATTTGAATTCAGATAAGCTGGCAGCCATGCTCACGACCGCTACACCATTGAGTCAAAATCCAATTGCAAGTAAACGGTTTAAAGGATCAACGTGTTCATAGTTACCAAGCTTAGGGGGATTACCGGGTTGAGTGGAATGCCGATAGCCGGATAGAGGGGTGAAAAGGGTTTAGTTACGTAGTCACCTACTTAATATGTTATCTCTAAGACTTGTTCGATAGAGGAGTTCAACGAAAATACTAGTTTGTATCGTTTCTCAAAGCGTTTGTAATGTTTTCTTGGCTCGATAATAATAAAATTTTAATATGTAGACGTTCGATTTAATTAAGTTAAAGATGAGGAGTTAATAATTAAATTATTAGCACGCTTGATCTGCGTTGAAAATCCGCCTATGTCGCTTCTGACAGACCTCTTATTCATGTTATTAGTTTTATATAAAATTGCTTTTGTGAATATAAATCCGAACAAAGAGACGATTTTTATTAGTTTTAAACACGAATTTAAGACGTCGGGAATAAAAATCAAATTAAACCGCGTTAGAATCCGTTTGACAGACGTTTGTTAGACATTGCAATAAAACTACTTATTCGTAGTTTTATTTCAATCTCTAATATTCTCGTAAAGCTCAGAAAACAAAATCATATAAAGTTCATTTTCGTCATATTTCAATTTCAATTTAATATTGATTTTAATTATACTTCGGAATTTCGGATGACCTTTACTTTTGATTTATCTTTGAAAGCCAATAAAGGACATAAAATGAATCTATACTAATATTATAAAGCTGAAGAGCTTGTTTGTTATTTTGGTTAAACGCGCTAATCTCAGGCCATAGGTGCCATTTGAAAAAATCCCTTTAACTTTTTCACTATTTACGGTAAGCAGTAGGTGTAGATCGCGTGACCTTTTATAGTCTATATTTATCTAGTAACCATCAAATATAACTGTGTAAATAGAATTAAGTGGCCTTCACTCTTTTATTTTTTTCACCCGTCGTGAATATATTATATAGTATCTAATTTTAGTAAACCGATTTCGTTCGACATATATTATTAATAGAGAATGTCAACACTTTTTCTGAAGTCTCATAAAAAGTACCTTTGTTGACTGTAAGAAGTATTTTAGAAGGTAAGACCTTATAATTATAATGGATATCTACTTATAGTAGAGATTTCATCTGAAGTAATCAATGCCTGTTTAGTGTGTACACTGTACATTTGATGTCAGTTTTATTATTTTACTTTATTTAATAAATATTACTGTATTTTCCTTTTTACATTACTAGTAGGTATTATACTATTCTTGTTACCCCTCGTGATAAATATAAGATATAATTAATTTGTATGACACCTTTGATAGTATATTCTAACAATTAAATATTTCTTTGTTTCTTTTTTCTAAACTATACAGGATTATTTTTTTTGGAGTGCGTATATTCAACGAGGTAATCTGGTTCATAAAACTGAACAACTTTCTCCATGGAACATAGATCGAAATCTTAAAATTAATCTAGTCGGAGCAGTAGTTCCTAAGATTCAACCAAACAAACAAACTTTTCAACTGTATAATACGATGGATAAATAAATAAGTCAATTTGTATGTTTTTTTTTTTAATATTATGAAAACGATTCAAATACAATGAAGACTCCTAAAATAAATGTTTATAATCTATTTAAACTGAAACTAAATAAAATTGTATTCTGTGAAATTTAATTATTTACAAAGATTTTATCAAAAGCTAAGTCTAGATTCGGTCTTAGACAGTAAAGCTTTTATGAGTAGATGTATTAAAATGAACCCAAAATAAAATTAATCCTAACCAAAATTGGTATAAGTCTATAATTAGGCTTTTTTATTCTATGAATCTGTGAATTCAATTAATTGAGATTAAGGCAAAATAGACCTCCATTTCTTTCATTTTTCCTTTTAATTAAATCCTGTATATTAGTTAGATTCGTAACTTGACACATACTCGTAGTTATTAACGAAAATAATTTACGCATTATAATATTATTATAATTGCAACAAAGACTTAATTAAGTATATTAAATTTAATAGATACAAATAAAGTTAAACTAGACGCAGTAATGACGTGCTCCCAATTATTCAATCCTCATTATTTTCATGCTTGTATCTCTTGCTAATTGCAGCTTGGATGATAATTCATACTGCTTTGTACAATGCTGTTAACAAAACAAACATGGTATGAGAAATCTAAATACTACATACATACTAAACTTTAGTCAATAGATTGATGCAGTTGTTCATTCACCATACACTCAATCATCTGATTGGCGCTTTTGATCATTCTTTACGTAAAAATGTAATCGATTTTAGGTGCCGATGATTAGTCTAAATTTTCGCTAAACTAGAATGAACAAATGAAATATGAGTTGCAATTATAAAAAAATAAGCTTTAATAAGAATCAAAATAATAATTATATACCAAAATAAGAATCAAAATTCGTGCGGAAAGTTTCTTAATAAAATGGTTTTATTGCAATAATATACTTAAACCTAACTAAATTCAATCAAATCCCATTTTTATTTTAGATCCCGACGTGTCAACACCTTTGCAGGTGTCATGGTCACGGGCAGACTCAATTTCAATGTCTAATATTCGCGTAAACCTCAGAAAACAATACAAATCCTATTTTTTTATGATTACTTGAATTTCTGGCCAGCAATCAGCTTCAACCACCTCTAGACCATTATAATTTGAAATTTTACCTTCTTAATATTATGTGAGGTACATAACTTATGTATATAGGTCGTGTTTGGGATCCTTTGGATCTTGTTTGAATCAACATCAACGGGTACGGAGATATGTTTTCACGCCCGAATTCGAAAGTTACTAACAATATTTGTTTTAGCTCCGCAATGATGTTCGTTAGATAATGTAATTTATGTAATAAAGCACTTTTTTAGGTCTTCAGGAGAACATATTTGAAATTACATTTACTTATGTAAATTTAATTGTATATACACTCGAGAGCAATGAATCCGGGTCACTTAAAGAGTCCTAAAAATCTCGGAAACTAAAAATGCTAGGTTAATGCAATAAATTGTATTTAATAGACAATGTAATACTCCTTAAATGAAGGTATTAAAACTTCTTAGTTATTGTAAAGTTATATCATAAAAAAATCAAATTTGAAAAAGGGCCACTTTCGAAGATGGAACTACGAAATTACAGCATTTGGTTTTGCTTTTGTTTGTAATCTGTCATTTATGTGGGTACATAAACCATGTTGATAGTGCTCTATATTCATTATTCAAGCTGAAATTATGTCGCTTACGCCTGAAGAATGCACCAGAATACTTACAATGCTGGAAACCGGCCGGAGTCAGCGCGATACAGCCAGGACTGTCGGTGTGTCGCTGTCAACAGTACAAAGAGTTCTCCGGCGTTACGAAGTAACTGGTTGTAACCTACGCAGACCAGGAACGGGCAGAACCAGGTGTACCACAGCACGAGAAGACCGATACTTGGTGAACACCATGCTTCGAAATCGCTTTCTCACAGGAACTGAACTCACAAATCAGTTTCGACTCCTCGGAGGAAGTAACCCAAGTGCATGGACAGTAAGACGTCGGCTTGCTGAATCTAACTTAAAACCCCTTAGACCTGCAAACGGCCCTAAACTGGAGCCTGGGCATCGTATTTCAAGACTAAGATATGCCCAGAGCCACGTAAATTGGAGTATTGAAGATTGGTCAAAAGTTATGTTCTCCGACGAATCAAAATTTATGCTCTACAAGCACGATGGAAGACACAGAGTGTATCGAAGACCAGGGGAAAGATTCAAGCAAGCATGCATCGAAGAAAAAGTAGCCTACGGTGGTGGGTCTGTACTTGTGTGGGCCGGAATTTCTTCTGAAAGTCGCACAGAGCTGGTGATCATAGAAAACGGCTCTTTAACTAGCGAAAGATATGTGGAAGAAATCCTCAATGATCACGTTGGTCCATTTATGGTCAATTTAGGTGAGGATGCTATATTTATGCATGACAATGCCCGACTTCATACAGGTAGGATTGTGAATGACTACCTTCAAGAGATGAACATTACTCGTATGGAGTGGCCAGCGCGCAGCCCGGATATCAACCCGATCGAGCATGCTTGGGACGAGCTAGGCAGATGCGTAAAACAACGAAATCCTCCCCCAATCACGCTTCGTGAGCTCAAAATTGCTCTCACAGAGGAATGGGAGAATATTCCCCAAAATCGTATAAGGAACTTGGTGTACAGCATGCCAAACCGCGTAAACGCAGTAATGGAAGCACGAGGAGGCAATACGAAGTATTAAAATTCAAGAAAATCGTAATAAAGTTCATAAATTTCATGTTTCCTATTTTTGTTTAAAGGAGAGATCAGCAGTTTTTTTCTTTATGTAATTTTGTGTTAATAAAATGTATGGTGACTCATATTTTTTTTACTTTCATTTAAGGAGTATTACATTGTCTATTAAATACAATTTATTGTATTAACCTATCATTTTTAGTTTCCGAGATTTTTAACATTCTTTAAGTGACCCGGATTCATTGCTCTCGAGTGTATTTGAGCTCGAGTAAGATTAGGAATTTAGACTTAAATTATCATGCATTTAGTTTTATTAAGCTCCTGAAACGTAGTGTAGGACGTCTTGTGGCTCGTTGGATGATGATATGAAGAAGGTGACTGGTAGGGGATGCATGAGGGCTGCCCAAGATAGGGATGGTTGGCGCTCTTTGGGGAAGGCCTACGTTCAGCAGTTGACTGCGATAGGCTGATATGATGATGATAAAGCTGCTGAAAAGCTATTTTGGCGTGACTTGATTGCTATTTAGAATATAGTAAGCGCTTTAGTAAATTAAAATGAATACTCTGTGATCCAAGATAGACCTTACGTGATCAGTAATTGAAAATTGTTTTAAAAGAATCACTTACGACACTAATTATCTCTAGAACCTAATCACCGTTGGAAACTGTATTTGATATAAATATTTTTTATTTAGTAGATATGTATTAAAAAATGAGAATTTTTTGTATATTTTGAAATAATAGGAAAAGGAAATTTTTCAATAAAGTAATATAAAAGTTTGCGTCGCATTCCTGAAAGTTGTAAATATCTTAGTGGCATAGTGGTTCAATGACCGGGTTTGTATGCACACGGTTGCGGGTTTGTATGAACCCAGGCAAGTACCAATGTGACTATTTCCAAGTTATATGTACCTTCTTAATTATCCTAAGACACCATTGACAAACGGTGAACTTCGTAAGGAAACCTGAATTACAATAATTGGAATATGAAATCACCAACCCGCAATGAGCAAGCACGGTGATCAATGCTCATTTATATTTTTCTCTGTATGGAAAGAGGCATGTCATTGTGCCTAGCTGTGGGACATTTATAGGCTGGTATTATTATAAGTACCTGGGTTGTAAACAAATGAATTAATAAATTATTATGATTGTCCTTAAAAGGCTGAAGCGTCATCTGATCTGCATAATCGTCTAGTTAATTCTTCTCTATATTTCAACAGAGCAGCCGAGAATATTTGTAATAAGTAATAGTTTTAGTTTCACACTAGCCAGTAAAGCGATTCGAGTGTCGATTATGCACCGGCTCGGTTCCTTGAATTATTAGTTTAATACCGTCCGGGTTCCCTAATTGGTCTATTAACACTTCGCTCCAAATTGCTGATCTCAGATTGCGGTCTCTGAATACTACTCAGTTCAGAAGTTAGAGTTGAAATGCTTTATCTATTACTAGCTGTTCCCCGTGACTCCACCCGTGGTACCTAATTTTTTAGTAAATGCATAGCCTCTGTTACTCAGGGTGAATGCAGCTTTTGAATGGTGAAAGAATTTTTGAAATCGGCACAGTAGTTTTTGAGTTTATTCATTACAAACATACACACAAAAATACAAATATTTCCTCTTTTTAATATTAGTGTAGACTAGCGACATGCCCCAGCTTCAAACGGGTCACTAAGTAAATACTCATGGAAATTAGTGTGTAGTGTGTAGCGTATAAATTGTATTATGATAATTATCTCATGTTGTACAATAAGGCATATTTTATTCTAGGACAGGATATCTTACAATGATAGGTTCACCTCGCGCCCGCCGACCGCCCAGGTCAGGATCAACCAGGACGGACGGACGGACGCCCGCGAGACGCTTTGCCCCTGTTTCGTAAATCTACTGCATCATCTGAAACAATGAATTTAGCGACATGCTGTAAAAGACAATTTTGATGACGTGATAAACAACGTTTGTAAAAGCTAACGCTGCCGCTGCCGCTGCCGCTGACGCTGACCCTGACGCTGACGCTGTCGCTTAAGCTGAGGCTGACGGTGACGCTGAAGTGACGCCGACGCTGACGCACGCTGAGGTTAGTGCAATAGCATTAGGCTTAACATTAGCATTACCTTAGTCATTAGTTGAAGCATGATTTCGTGTGTGTTCAGTTAAGGTCACATTTATTTTATTAATGTTATCGATTTCTGTTTATTCAACAATTTTTTTATTCACCAATTAATACAAAAGTAAATTTCATTCGATTGGGAAAATATTCATAATCTACCAATGTATTTTACACAAACCTTTTTTTATTTAAACTGGAGAACCATCTTATCTCATAGGTACTATTCTGATGACTATTGATATTTGACCTATGTATAATTAATGCACACCATCACATTCATTTATCGTAGTAATGACTTTTAGGTTTCTATTCAAGCACCGTGATTTTGGCCAACCAAATTAGCATAGAAACTGTAATTAAATTTAAATTAAGGCTAGATTTACGTGTAGTAACGACATTGCGCCGCTCATCATTAAGGTCTGCTGTTGGTTTCCAAATCCGACGGGGGTTCTGTCTCGAATAATAACAATGATTTAAACTACAAGCGAAGTAGGCGAAATATAATAATAATAATATCTAATGGCGTGGTGACCAGCCGAGTGCTATAGGTCACCACGCCAATTACCACTGTGCGCGACGTGCTGCGGGTTCGATCCCCGAATGGGACAAGTATTCGTGTGATCCACAAATGCTTGTTCCAAGTCTGGGTGTTCTTTGTGCATGTGATTTGAATGTTTGTGAAACCCGCGCGACACAAGGATTTAATTCCTTAGTGCGGGCGTCGTTTTTTTTCTAAGCAAAAAAAAAGAAAGATAACAGTCTTGGACACCCCACAAACGGCCATCTGATCCCAAACTAGGCAGAGCCTGTATTATGGTGACCAGACAACTGATAAACATACTTGTATATATCTAAATACATACATATTATACATAAATAACACCCAGACATTTGTCCTGGGTGTTATCGATCGAACCCACGACCTCCGGGTCACAGTCAGGGTCACTAACCACTAGACCAAGAGGCCAGTCAAATATAATACTTACTAAAGAACTGTACTAAATTTATATCACCTGTATATTTCGAGCAGTTGAATATATATTAAATTCTACATTTCTAAAGGACACTACAGCTAAGTTTTAATATGTTACGAGATATTTACCTTAAAAGTTACCTTTTACATTTTAAGTTCAACAGTACATGATAAATATAAGTAGATATATATCTCAAATCGCCTGTTCATTCCTCTAAACCCTTAATTAAAACCTAATACTTCAATTTTAACCACAAGGCCGGGATAATAACTACAGTCAACCCGTAATTAGGAACACAAACGTGTAACAGAAAATAATTAGCCTGTTCTATGAACTGGAACATATGTATGTTGATATCATATTAGATGTAGGTCATGTCGCAGTACGTAAGGTCTGGGACCTTATTTAATAATTCCAAGCAGTTTACGTTATGTTACGTGTAGATAAGATAGGTTAAATTTTATTTGCAGTAAACATGTGGTAATTACATAGGCTGTTCATTAATAGTAGACATTAACATAATATCTGAGTCAGATTGTGAACACGGTGTCGATTTTTATAATATTTGTATCATACAAATATAATAATACATTAGTGTCATAATTTCAGTAAAGGATATAAAACATGTCAAATTATACAATTGACTCGATTTATTATAAGGTTAAAAATAATTCATTATCTGAATAATACAATATTATTTCTTAAATCATTTTTTGAAAAACCAATCTTTATTTCTTTTAGGAATAAGTAAAGTAATTCGTTTTTTTTCAAGTTATATGAAGTGGCATTAGTATACACATCACAAAAAATATTTTGGTAGAGTGTTGTTTTGGGCAATCGTGTCAAAACAATCCTCGCAGGATTTCTGGTATTACTCGGAAATACCTGGTCTCGTTTGCTGTTGAAATGGGGTGGGGGTCTTACAAATTTTGCGTACGTGTGTATGGTAAGAGAGACAACATATTTTTCGACTTACTATACTTTTGAGTGAAAACCTGTTAAATGGCCTATAACTATACCACCAGGTGACTCAGAACACAAAAAAAAATTGCCGTAAAAGAACTCAATTCTGGGTTTAGCTCGCCTGTGTTACAACTTTTTCTGATGCTTGTATTTTCTGTATTTTATGGTGTACAATAAAGTTTTAATTTCTTAAACTATAATCTGCGTTATGCCACGTTGTGTTTTGTTTAGCTTTAGAGAATGACCCCTTATCAATAACCAGCCCCCCAAAAAAGTGAAATTTCTGCAAGCGTCAACGGAGTATCAAGTATATGCCACGATACTTATCCAAAACAAATTACATTACCATACATAATAATGTGATTCAAGTGTTTTCTATCATCGTTATCGCTTGTAGATCTAAGGTAGCTATAAAATCAAATAAATTTATAAATTTTTAAATAAAATGTACGCATTGAAAATCGCGTTATCAAAAGTGAAAAATAGGTATATTATTCGAATACATTTTTGATATTTCAAAGCTAAATTCGTCTCTAAAATGATTGGAGAATAAGCTTGTTGAGAGGAAACGCGGGTTTACTTGTTTTTTCATACACTCCCGACAGTTCTCTCCGTAGTTTCTAACCTTACACCTATGCTTTTTTGCTCCTATGAAAAGTTATATTTAAAAGAACTAGCACCTTCCTAATACCAAATTTCGATCTTAGTTTTTATAGACGTATTCTATATTTGGTAACTATTATTTAACAAATAAAAAATGGAGGCATGCAAATGGAGGTCTGCTCATTCAGTACCTATATGAAATATATTTTTAATTGGCTCAAAATTGCTCAACATATTCGAGAGCCAAACGTCGTTTTATCGTGGGATATTTAGTTGGATGTATCGTTGTCCTTATCAAATACATATGTATTAAGCGCGAGAGCGATAGTTACTTCAAGCTCCTAATTTTAAAAAGTCTCTCCGCCCGCCTTTTTTCTTAAGAGGTATAAGTCTTAAAGTGTTTTGACAGGCCTGTTGGTCTAGTGGTTAGTGACCCTGACTGCTAAGCTGGAGGTCGTGGGTTCGATTCCCACCCAGGACAAATCTTTGTGTGATGAGCATGATCATTTGTTCTGTGTCTGGGTGTTATTTATCTATAATATGTATGTATTTATAAATATATAAGTACGTTTATCAGTTGTCTGGTGGGTCGTTGGGCGTTACACACCGCAAGCGTTACGGACCGCGGTGTCAACTGCCCAAGAGCTGTTTTTGAAGTGGTTGTTTTACACCGCGGTGTGTAACACCCAAGGACTTTTAGCAATTGGTCGATTGGAACCGCTCAATAAACTAGGTACAATTTTCTTATAGTACAACCAGCAACAAAATAAATATTACATTTGTTAATAGTAAATCAATTACGAATACTTATCATGTTATACCACTCTAAAAATTTTTTTTTGGCCTTTCTTATATTACTCTATCTGTGATTTTATTATTTTTGTATACTGTGATTGTTGATTTTTAAAATATACTAGGTATATTTTTACACATTAATTAGTTTTTATTCACTAACCACTTTTCTACTCAACTGTACGAACAAATTAATCATAAGCATCAAAATTTTAATATGAACCTAAATCGTCGTTTCATTCTGTGGTCCGTATCAACCTATTCCAAAAGATACCATGGGCGTTTGACACCGCTCTAACCACTGTGGTGTGTATGAACCTATTCAGTACCAGTACTTGGGCGCTACACACCGCGGTCCGTAGCGTTCGTGGTGTCAAAAGCCTAAAGACCCTGTCTGGTTACCATAGTACAGGCTATGCCTAGTTTGGGATCAGATGGCCGTGTGTGAGCTGTCCCAAGATATTTATTTATTTATTTATGTATTTCACAGCTCTTCTTATCCCACTGCTGGACATAAATATGACAAAAATAAAGAGAGAGGCAAGGGGGCCCCTTTCCTCTCTCTCAATTTTTGACAATTTCATTAACGTTTATTATGACTTTTATATCGAACCAGTTAGCTATTTAATTAGAATGATTTCCATAATAACTATGTCAGTTACGCCAGAGTTACTGGTTTCTAAGACAAGTGTGTGGCAGCCCTAACGTAAGGCCATATGCAGTTACAAGGAAAACGCCTTGTAATTTCATATGAAGTAAAAAATTATACAAGGTGGTATGAAAGCTACAATTTATGATCTAATTAGTCAATGTTCCGTGTTGTGACTAACGCGTACAGTTACTTTTCATACAAAAGCTAAAAAGATTATTTTCTTTATGTACCTACTGTAGGTAAATCTAGGTTATGTTTGTTTGTTATTTTTTTTATAATTTCTTATGAAAATCTTTGATTCTTTTATTTGTGCCTATCGAACAATGACATAAAAGTACAGGGTTTTAATTATTCGCATTTTCGTCTGTTTTATTTCCGTATGTACAAAGCGTATTTTCCAAAATCTATAACTTCACTTCTTTTTCTTACTTCTTTTTGAAAATAAAGGAATGTTTAATTTGGGCAATGTCGTGCTGGCCTAGCGGTTCAATGAACGGACTCGCATGCACATGGTTGCAGGTTCGAACCCAGGCAAGTACCAATGTGACTTTTTCAAAGTTATATGTACTTTCTTAATCATCTCACCGTTTGTCAATTATGTCTTATCATTGACAAACGGTGAAGGAAAAAATCGTGAGGAAATCTGGATTCAAAAAATTTGAATCTGAAATCGCCAACCCGCAATGAGCAAGCGTGATGATCTAATGCTCATTCCTTCTCTATATGGGAAGAGACATTGTGCCCAGCAGTGGGACGTATTTAGGCCGGTATTATTATTACATTTTGAGCACAATGTACTATCTCCTGTGTTTAGAGAACTTTTAGTCCAGGTGGCATTAAAATAATTCCACCTTGTATATTGTTTTATAACTTACTGAGTCAAACGAAGCTAATTCTATTTACGCTAACACTATCAAATCAGGGTACAATTATACTGAATAATAAATATGGCTGAAGTATTATTAATTTGTTTTAGTATTCCAAATGGACGGTAGTCGACTAATTTACATCTAATTTCGTTAATAACGGTTTATGTTGTTATGAGACTGTTTTTCAATGAAAATTCTCGTTTAAATAATATTGTTAGTTCTTAATTAACAATGCTTTATGAGGTTCGTTAGCTCAATGTTATTGTTAGAATATAATATGAGGGAAGGAAAATGTTTGTTGTTTCTGTTGAGGTGCATGTTTGAATCCAGGTTGGACAAATATTTACAAGAATATTTACAAAAGATTACATAGGTACTAACATATCAAAATTCAGGTTTTAGATGTATTGTAATGGTATAATTTATTAAGACTACTATTAAAACTAAACTACAACTAAAATAGGTTATAATATTTTGATTCCTTTCTTTGAGATATTAAAACCAATCAATAGGTTTGTTACATAATTACTATAATTATCAAACTCGCATATGTTGGTGTAGTGGTTTGAGATCCTGACTGCGGGACCGGTGGTCGTGGGTTTGATTCCCACCCAGCACAAATTATTTGTTCTCTTCCTGGGTGTAAACTATCTTTAATATGTATAAATTTAGAAATTAATAGGTATGCTTATAAGTTGTTTGGTTGCAATAATAGAGGCAATGCCTAGTTTTGGATTAGACGGCCGTGTATGAGATAACCCAAGATATTCATTCAATTATTACCTTATCGGCGTTCACGGAGTAAGTAATCTCTAAAAGTTAGCGTTTTCCTTATGTTAAGTTTTTCCTCATTAATTCTTAAATTCCTAGAAAATCATAGGTATTTGTTAAATAACAAATTATAACCATGTAAATATATTATTTTCAGAGGTTTACGAGAATGTTAGAATTGCAATAAAACTAATTCAAAAAATCAAGAAACCGCGGTAGAATCCATGTACTCGTAAATATACTAAGGCATAACTTATTAAAAGCAAAGTCTTAAAAATGCTAACATCGTCTATTCAGAAGGAGCTCTACCGTAAAACAATATAATGTTTAACACATCCAACATGTTTCTAGAGCTAACGAGGGCCACTTTACTTAGACTTAAACTAAACTTAGCCCGAGGCTTAGATAGGAAAGTCTTTGTGACATACAAACTTCCATACTCAAGTTTAAAACTAGCGTCTGTTAACTAATAACTGAGTAAACTTCATGATGAGGAGTTTTCTTATCATGTTAATAACTTGTTGTTATCAACAATTATTAGTTCGAAATCTATTTTCCTACAGAGTGCTACTGTTAAAGCCAGTATGATTTAAAATTCGGCGGTGCCAAGTTTTTAAACGTCAAAAGTGTTGCCTTGTCATGTTTGGTATAAAAGTAACAGATAGATGCATCCCTGTATTAAAATCAAACTATTAACCTTTCCATGTCTGTATATTATTATTAGAATTGGCCATAATTGTGAAATTCAACAAACATTTATTTTTGTTTTTAAATGACACCAGGAATAGAAATCACACCATATCATCCCAGGATAAAAATCTGTTACATGTTCACAGATGCATAATATAAAACAGCTCTGTTAAAAAAAAAGTATGAAGTATTTTGTATGGCACCAACTGTGTATGATAAAATACCTCACAGTATACGAGAGCTAACAGTATTTAAATAAAAATATGCCATGTTAAATAACTTGTAGAAAAAAAATATTATTCTATAATCGATTTTTTTAGATAGCGACCCACAATATTAGTAGCCTTTTCTAATAATTAAAACAAAAATTATAGCCCAAAGAAGTAATCAACTTTCTTTAACTGTAATTTATTTTAACACTCGTTTATTACACTAACTATTTACAGTGTATATTATGAATATAGTAAAAAACCATTCAACCTCTTGCACCAGATTTTAACTAAACAAATCTTAAAATCTTATTCATAAATATGATAAATTACATCGCTGAAAATTAAGATAAGAATTTTGTATACTTACACGATATAAATAAGCGCGGTTTCTTCGAGTAGGTTGTTCTATATTCTAAGTGTGGGTATAGAGACTCTTGATAAAATAGAACATCCATACTCTTTGAGGATTACATAGACTGCACAGTATCCAGTAACAGTAGTGATAAAACCCTCTTTCATGTGCCCTTTACAGACCTAACCTAATTTCCGAGCTTCTGTCACCGTACATCCTCATGTCAAAACGAGTACTCTACTTTATTCGATGAAACAAGCCCCGGCGGGTATTCTGTAATGAATTAAATTACGAAGCAATATATCGAGTAGGGTATGCTTTTAAATTTATTTCTAAGGACTTCATTAGCTGATTATATGGAAACCTGGATATTTTTCTTTTTGTATGTTGGTGTATTTTTTAGTCTTCCAAAATTTATATTTTTGAGACGAATCAACTGTTTCACGAAAATAGTTTTATTTCGAATTATGAGTCACTATGAAATGCTTTTAAAAATCAAGCTTTATACGTGAATAAATATTATAACTGATTTAATGAAACCTTTCTTCGATTTTTGAAAAGCTAGTCTTCACCTGTCAAGTGCTGTAATTAGTTGCTAATCTTTAGGTTATCCAATTACAGTTATAATCGGAAAATTTGACAACTTTTAAAATCAGAAAACAGGGATTGTTCCTTTTAACTAAGTATACTTACTATTAAAAATATTAAATTTCTTATTCAAAAGAAAAAATGTTATCTGTAAAGTCGGTTTACGGACGACAATTTTATTTAATAACGTCATAAGAAACCTGTTATTGCATGTTGCCTCTACTCGGGCGCAACGGCCGATATTATGAAAGAGAGACAGATGCATCAAAATCCGAACGCTTACGCCGATCGTGCCTCTCTACCGCTTGTTTCGCGCTCTCGCTCGCACGCTCGGCTCAGGCCGAACGTTACACTTCTTCGTGCGTGCAGCCGGCGCATAGATTTATAGGGCGTTATCACGTCAAAAACATTTCTATTCTATTCTTTTATGGACATAATAAACATTAACATTTACCTGAAACCTATTCCATATTATTATACGTGTTTTCGTATGTAAGTGATTTGAAAGTGTTTCAAATCCCTTGCGACACATGATTAGTCCTTAATGCAAAAACCGTTTTGTAAAAAACTAACAAAACCCAATAATTTATACTAAAGAAATATATATTTTTTTGTCTATATTCTAAATATATCTCTCCAGAATGACTTTATCGATAAGTAGTAATAGTAAATAACAACACATTCCTGTTGCAAAACACGATAAGCTACTATCAATAAACTGAACGCGACATTGATTATTGCTTCTGTCCGCTGTCAGCTGATTGCTTATGACGTATTGGATAGCGATCCTTGATCGACAAAATAAAACTGATGAAAGAAAACACAAAAATGATATTTATGTTTGAGACATTATGGAAGGATAAAATAATAATAGAATCAGGGGTTAAGTCTGCAAAGATGGCGTAAAATATTTTATAGTAGTTTTTAAGTGTTTTCTGAACGCAAAGACGATTTAGTAGTTTTGGATGATATTTTGGCAAACATGGTTGGGTATATTTTATTTTATTTGTTTTAAAAAGGCTTCGGTACTATCAATGTGGGTCGCACATTACTAGTATAATTGTTAAACCCTCGTGCAAAACTGAATGCTAAGGTTATGACTGGGTTATTTTATAGTGGTGAATTCGAGGTATGTATGAGTGCCCCGTCGTCTACGTAGTCACTAACAAGCAATGAGTTGTATATACCGTCTAAATTAATTTGTTCAGTATTTTAATGTCATATTGTTATCACTTACATCCTTTGGATAAAACCCAATAAACATCACAGGGCAAAATATTAACGAGCCATCTAAATATTTAAAAGTACACTTTATTTATTACTTCCCTCCACGTATTTTAGTGTCGAGTCAAAAACATTTAACCCTCAACTTTCAACGTTAGGTAACAATACATAATAACTCATCTTTTATCTTTCCAAAAAAAGGAATATCAATATCGAATAAATGGCTCGGACGTTGATTACGCAGCGTACACCATTTGCTGATCACATCGCGTCCGTTACAAAATGGTGGCCAGATAATCCAGAATGGAAAAATATTAACATTGTTTTTACTTTATGAATATTGCAGAATGTTACTATTTGTTCTCGATGTCGATTGTTTGTTTAATCGATTTAATAGAATCGATTAAGCGAGTTGAGTATTTATATAATTACATTTTCGGAGGGATTGCGTTGACGGTTGTTTGTTGTTTTAAAGGCTGTGTTATTGTATGCAGATTAAAAACACATTTTTCTAAAGCAAATGGATTATTTGATTGACGACTGTTGAGTGCTTCGACTGAATAAATGTTTATGTGGCCAACAGACATTTGGACTGAGTGAATTTTGGTTGGATAACCCTTTTAATGCTAAAGCAAAAATACAACCGAAACAAATATTATAAGCAGCTTTCCAAAGTCAGTCGCATCTCGATTTTAGAAGATGAGATCAAATATGACTAGTATAAAATAATAATCAGTAAATTGGCCAATTAAACAAAAAAGGTATGTTGTTTTTGAGTTTCGATGTTCAAACCATCAATGGCGGTTTCTCCTCCTGTTTTCCTAAAATATAAAAATGAAAAATCTCTATTGTTGTTCGACATAAAATTCCACCGATCAATCACGCGTTTCATCTGGTTGGACGTTGGAATATTTGCCGCTGACTCGTGTATGCACACGAGTCAGCGGCAAATATTCCAACGTTCTGTACCGAAATTTGATAAATAAAAATTCACCGCAGTAAACTACGTAGTAGGTTTAGAGGTGCAACTCTGATGGGACTTACATTTTTTTATGAAGTCTTCCGCAGTTAGCCTGAATACGGGCTTTGACTGTTTCACCGGACGTTCTGGCGAAACCATGGGCTACTCCAGAACACTAGAAAAACAAACAGCGTTAGAAATGTTTACTAACTGATCTCCTGCGGAGTTCAGACCTCGACTGCGTGCGTTGCTAACAATCTTAATAAGGACATCTAAAGAGAGCTGGATCTAAGTTTTTATTATTAAGGGCCACATTTTTATTGTTAGTTTAGCTGGCTCGGACCAGCTTGATCTAGGGACGGGGGCAGGTAAAAGTCACTTTGCTATAATTAATTATAAGCAACGGGCCTCGCCGCTGAGGGCGATGAGATTCACATCAGCAATATCAATCAACTCAGCCCATCGCGGTCCACTGTTGGACATAACCTTCTAGTCTCCCAAGATGCGCCATAACACATGGTCCTCCGGATTCTACATCATCAGCAATATACATAGTTATAGAGACTTATAATTATATATATTAATTGATTTCGTGGTAGCCTAGTGGTTCAATAACCGGATACGCTGGTACGTGGTTACTGGTTTGAACCCAGGCCAGTACAGTTGTGACTTTCACACGGTTAAAAATACTTTTTGATCATTTTAAGGCACCTCTGACAATCGGTGAAAGCAAAAAAACGATTTGAAAATGGACTTCAAAAAATAAACTTCTCTCTGTATTACGAGATGATAATTATCTCGTAATACAGAGAGAAGTACCTTAATTATTAAGGTCTTTGCCCAGCTGTGGGATACTGACCGTTAAGTAAGTAAAGTGTTAAATTGTTGGCGGAGTGGCGATCCAACCGATCTCCCAATGATAGACGTGTTCCATATTTAGATCTATAGAGTAATTTAATAAAAAAAATGGGAAAATATTATGTTTAACACACTGAAACAATTGTATTTATCGCATTAGGTCTTTAAACCTGCAATGATAGTTTAAGAGATTTCAATAAATAATAAATAAATCATAATAGAATCTTAACTATTGTTCTACTTTCGATGGTATAATCGATATTAACGCAAGCGAAGCCGCAGGCTAAAGGAAGTATTAATTTAGCAGCTTATAATTTAACAGAATCATCTAACATTGTAGTTAATATTGCCATCGGCTATGTATTAGTAAGTTAACAGAACATCAAATGCTGCTGGCATAACATAACTTTAGATCGAAATTTCACCAAAATGATTTCCAAGAATGCGTAATTATGTTAGTATATTATTTGTGTTGAATTCCCATAGGCTCAGGAGACGTCACCACACGTTGGTTTTACAGTGGAAAACGCGATGCCAACTCTACTCGTGAATCATTATTATTATGAAGCAGTACGAAAATAAAAATAACCGTGTTTGCAACACCTGTACCTATTAACTACGGTAGAATGTGATGGCCTCAATTTATTTCTTTTCCTACCCTGTAACCCAATATGGGTATGGCTTGCTGATAAATATCCTTATTCTAAAGTCTTAAGAGTGATCAATATATTTTTATGAAGAAACCGATCCTTCTTCAGCCTAGCCTTTTTCCAAGCTATGTTATGGTCGGCTTCTAGTCTTACCGGATTTATCTGAATACCGTATTTTACAAGGGGCGACTGCCTATATCTGACCGCAGTAACCCATTTTATTGGGTAATACCACGTAATACATAAATTGTGACTGTCACAGAAGTATGACAGTCGGGACAAACGGTCTCGGTATGTATAAAAATGGTCACCTGTCCAATGACAAACCGCAGCGAGCACGGTTTAACCATATTATCATTTAAATCGTAGGCTTACACTTAGCCAAGAGCGTCTCATGATGAAATCAATCCCTGAAAGTGGAACAGCTGTGACGCCTTTTTGACAAAAGACGAATTTTACCACATATTTAAATTTTGTGTTACACTTGTCTTCAATTCAAATAGTGTTTGTCCATTTCATTAAAGGAATGTTTGATTAAGCTTATGATCTCGCAAATTTTTACATTAATTCTAGGTAGGTACTGATGTATTACGTGTCCATCTGACAGCATCAATTCTGATGAGCTCCTATCAATTATAGCCGGAGATTGCGGCCGACATCATGATGAATGGAGATCTCAATGTTAGTTTACGTGAGGAATTAGGAATTACTAGATGAATGTTGCTACGTAAACATTATACTTCGTATGAAAAATATGTATGTTAGTTGTTATTTACAAATAGTAAGGTACTCAGGATAAATTTGCAAAATGAAAGTCAGCAATCATAAATTAAAGCAAGAAATGAGGAAATATTTTTAATTTCATTATTAATGTTTTGGTTTTGCATAATTATTTACTTTTTAAAAATAAATCCTACTATACGACTTACTAAATCATTTTCAATTCAAGAACATGACAGCTACACTTATCTTTTGCCTTAAAAAAAACACGACTACCGTCGCAAAATTCGTGCAATAGTGGAAAAATGTTTGGTGCAGTGAAAAAAAAATAAAAAAGGAAAATGCCTCTGGGCAGTGATTTACAGCGCTTTGATTGTCGACGAAAACTCGAATAAATATTTATAGCCGGCTGTTACTCGTGACACCGATCGTAATATGACGTCACAACACAAATCTGGAAGTGACAGTAGTTGCTTTCATATTATTTTTTTAATAAATTAATATTTATTGCATGTTTATTTATATATATAAACATAAGCTGTTTAAAAATTTTCTTGACAAGTAAATGGACAAAAAATAAGTTTTCGATATAGTATCAAGAAATAATTAAAATCAATATTAATGCTATTCTACCATTTGATATGATACAGTACCAGTATATTACCACCTATTAGGCCTGATTATAAAATCAAATTACTACGCTCCTAAAGGAAATTATATTATTATAAGAATATAATATAAAAAAAAGCTACCAAAGTGACATCGTTACAACAAAATTTTTGTTGAAATGAAAATTTTCACTCTTTTGAAACAATGACTTTATTTTGTAGGAATTGTTAGATGGGAACCATTCAGAATACATTATGGCTTTATTATTAAAATAGAAAATACATGAAAAATCTTAAGTATACAAGAATGTTTATGGATCAAAACTAAAAATAATGTACATATCATAATTCCAACATCTAAGGGAAATAAACATAAGAAAGAATGTACGCACAGTCACACACAGAAACGTGGTTATGTACATATAACGAAAAAAGTACTTATCCATACAACTATGAACATTAATATGAATACAATTCAAGCAAATTTGTTCAATCGTTAAATATTTATGCTTAAATTCAATAACAGGTTACTTAACATTCAATTACTTTAAAATAAATTACAATAAATTAACAACACACAAAAAGGAATTTCAATATTTTTTTAAATATTATGAGAAACGTAACCCTTTTCAGTCGGACGTCGTAATCAGGTAAAAAAGCCATTTGCTCCCTTTGACAAGATAAATGGCATCAACAGGCGTAACTTTTATATAAATTCGTTCATAATATTAATGCACTCAAACTTGTTACTTTTTAAATAAAAATAAAATAGTTATTTACGATTGTGGTTCAACGTCTCAAATTAAAAAAAATCTGCACATTATTTTGAACGAAATAGGCTTCATAAAATACCTTATTTAACCGAAAAAAGGTTTAGTTTAAAAAGCTTCAAAAGAAACTACAGAACCGATGATGATAAACCTAACGTGTACAATATGCCACAATTAAAAAAATCACAATTAACACGTCATTTTTAAGGTAATGGAAAATAAACTTCATACAATAATTTAATAAAAAAAAGTATTTTCTCATAAAAATATAAAAGAGTTTTTGTTTAAAAGTCAATATTTATTCAAATTATTCAAAATCAAAGATGTTTTAGGTGTTAACCTGGAATTCATTAAGTTCCAAAATTATATTCACAGAAAATCAAGTGAAATCCGGTAACAATAGCCATCACCAACATACTTCCGAAGAAAGCCTGAAGGTTCAGAAAAACATTCCTTCCATAAAACATCAAAATACTTTGGTACGAGTTCATATTATTTTCATGGCACTCATCCAGCAAAAACACGATCATGTTTTACTAACAATTCATAATCTATTTCCGTTTCTTCCTTGACACGTTCTTTGGTAATGGTCTTTATCTCCCCATAAGATCCATAACTCATGATAGTGCCCTCGTCATGGGATTAAGGCCTATTTTGAGGTTAAATATAGGCTGAACGTAAGGTGTTCTTTATGGGAATAATACGTTACGTTATCTAAAGAAAATTAATGTATTGTTTTGGTTTCTTCGTATGACTTCTACGTAATGTTTTTAAGTTATTATTAGCATCAGAAAAAATACAGACTAAAACTTATAGTTATGTCAATTATCAATTACTTATGATCAGAAGTGCAATGACTTTCATAATCATTATGTTTTATAGTATATTGAAATTTAAAGTATGTAATGTTAAAGCAAGATAATTATCTCTTTTTTGTAACATTTTATCAATTTTCTAGGTTGATTTAATACTCAAAATATTTCATACTAAAAACCAAGGTTTTTGGGAATAATTACAGCTATTCATCAGCGGAACCGCATTGGGCAGAAAGTTAATTGCATCGGGTAATAATAAAGCACTATGTTGTACCATCATCGTTCTTGATTTTTGTTTTGAATGACAACAACTTATTTAAAAATAATGTATTTGGAAATTGGCAAGTCCGAAAAATAAATAAATACTTTTGCCTTTCAGGGTTCTGTACCTCAAAAGACAAAAAACGGAAACCTTATACCATTGTTGTCCGTCTGTCTGTTCGTCCGTCCGACCGTCCATCTGTCTGTCAAGACCCATAACTCTAGAACATGGTAAAGGCATCAAGTTGAAATTAAAACTACAGATTTAAGTGTCTTGAACCTGTGAAAAAATAAAAATATCTACGAAGTTAACCTAAAAAATATGTTTTTATTATTCGTCTCCCTAGCATATAATTTATCTAAAAGAGTGTTTAAAACCTTTTTTACTATAATACTTGCAGCTCCGCCCGCGTGAACGTCGTAACGCAACAAAAAGCCTATAGCCTTCCTCAATAAATGGGCTATCTAACACTAAAATAATTTGTCAAATCGGCCCAGTAGTTCCTGAGATTAGTGCGTTTAACCAAACAACCAAACTCTTTAGCTTTATTATCATTAGTAAAGATTCTAATGGTATAAAAAACACCTTTAAAAAAAGGTATTTTACAATGGTTTACTGAAAACTGTAAGCAGTAATACTATGAATAAATAAAATAATTTTCAAGAACTTGCTGCCACATTGGAAGTGGTATCTGAAAATGCACTGTACGATATGAAATTGGATCTATAAAATGTAGTTTGGACCTTCAGTTCTCATCCAAACTTTTGCAGCAACCCATATTATCTATACTTATAATAAATCTGTAGAAGTGAAAATTCTGTACATTGAAAATATCAAAAAAAATCATGGCGGGGTGTGTTACTAGACCGAAACCGAACCCAAAAATGTGATTAAAAAAATTTTTGTCTGTCTGTCTGTCTGTCTGTCTGTCTGTCTGTTTGTTCAGGCATCACGCAAAAACTACCGGTTCGATTTCGATGAAACTTGCTATAATTGTTCTTTAATATCCTGGGCACCACACTGGGTAGTTTTTATCCCGGAAAAGTATATACAAAAAAAAACAAACTTAATTTTGCGGTTCGATCCCTAGACCCGAATACTGTACCAACCGCAAATAATAAGTTTGTCGTAAGCTACGTCACCCGCAGTGGAGTTCAATAAGGAGCGCTGCACACGGCCAAGTAACTATTTATTAATCTGTGACACGGCTAAGATACTATAATTATTTATGTATACTTTATATATATTATATATTATATTATAATAAATATTATAAAGCTGAAGAGTTTGTTTGTTTGAACGCGCTAAACTCAGGAAGTACGGGTCCGATTTGAAAAATTCTTTCACTGTTAGATAGTCCACTTATTGAGGAAGGCTATAGGCTACTTTTCTTTTGGAAATCTATCCCCTAAGGGGGTGAAAAAGGGGTTGGAAATTTGTAGGCATATGAATTGTGTCGTTTTCAAAGATAGACACATTCAATTTCATACAAGGGTTATTAGTTAGAAATAAATAAGATGTATTTCCGAGATTTTAGAAATCTACCCCCTAAGGGGGTGAAATAGGGGCTGAAATAATTGGAATGTGAAGTTCAGTATTCTCAAAGATAGACAGATGAAAAGATAAATAGATAAGATAATTACCATCTAAGACATATCTATAATGACGACTCCCGTGGTCGAGTGGCGTTCACTCCGGTTTTTAAGGTGTCGCCAGGTCTAAGGTTTCAGGTTCGATCTCCGGACCATGTAGAAAATCACTTTTATACATAGTCTGGAGTCTGGGTGTTTATGGTACCTTTTTTGTCTCCGATTCCATAACACAAATGCGCCATAATATTAGATGAAAAATTTTATACATTCTCCTTACTTTGAAAATCACAGAATACATCTTTAATACTACTCTTTACTTTACGCGCGAGCGAAGCCGCGGGCAACAGCTAGTATAAAATAAAGTTTATGTTGGTACTTAGGTATCACTATTTTTTCTAGTAGTTAAATCAAATTAAATTTAAGTTTAATTTCCACCAATCAAGAGCCAGCAGCTTATTTCTCATTGGTGGAAATCGAAAGATATAACCTGCAAGACTAGAGAAGCGAGCGGAATTTTGAATCGCGAAACCCCTCAGTGTATTCAAAATTATCATGATCGTAAATTCATCATCTTTGTTTATATGATTTCTGTGTCTATGTTACATCTTCAAGCGCAAACGGCTTCACCAATTTTGATACAATTTGGTATGGATGAATTTGACACCCTGGATCAACACAAGGCTACTTTTATCTCGAAAAAATTAAGCTATCCCGAGGGATGACAAAGGAATTGAACGATAGCAAATAGGAGCGATAACTGAGACCCAAACGCGCGGAGCCGCGTGCAACAGACAGTTTTAAATAATTTTAAATGTACACATTCAATAACCGCAAAAATAAGGTAAGATTATTAAACATATTATTATTAAACCCATAAGTTACCAGTACCAACAACTTGGTTCATACCTGCGGTACGGTAATATATTCAAGTCTGATTGTGGCAACGAAACGCGCGAATTTTATCTTACAAATATTTATATTATTTGACGGGCCTGTTGGTCTAGTGGTTAGTGACCCTGACTGCTAAGCCGGAGGTCGTGGGTTTGATTCCCACCCAGAACAAATGTTTATGTGATGAGCACGATCATTTGTTTTGTGTCTGGGTGTTATTTATCTATAATATGTACGTATTTATAAATATATAAGTATGTTTATCAGTTATCTGGTCACCATAGTACAGGCTCTGCCTAGTTTGGGATTAGATGGCCGTGTGTGAGATGTCCCAAGATTTTATTATATATTTGGGTGCTTACACATTTAAGTAGCTGCATAGTACTGTTGTTAATTGTAAACTTTGCAATAGAAATGAATTTCAGTGCTTGCAGTGGCAGGATGCAGAAATTTTGATAATATTCAAATGTACAAAAATGGTTTTGTTCATATAAAAGTCTTTTAAAGCTTACTAGCAATGAGACGCGAATTACTAGTATTCTTTTTAACCCCTAGTGCTAAACTAAATGTTTGTGTTACGAGTGGGTTCACGACGGAAGTGCAATGGGTGGGGTTCGAACCCGCGGCATACGACACGAAAAGGCATCGTACTTACAACCACACGATCGCAAGTCCGATGCCCTAGCCTACCGCCGTATCTAAAGATTGAGGCTATGTGTACATTATTATTTAAGCTATATTAGGTTATATAGATACACAAATTATGAGTACTCAGTGTCGTATTGTGTTGTAGATATGGGTGACGTTTTATAAAAACAAATGATAGCGACCCAAACACATTTAATTAAAGTTTATCGTAGACATTAGAGTTTTGTTAAATACGAAAATAAATAAATAATAAATAAATACTTGCGCGAAGGAATCCCATCGAACAACTACCAGGGAAATATTCCAGCTCTTCTTCACGTCAACGAACAACTTCACAATTATGATTTCTGTGTCATAAAAATAAATGACGTCACTGGCAATAGAAGAGGTCAGTATCACCACAATAGGCTTTTTTATATCAACTTCTTTTCATCCTACAAATAAAATACCACTAGAAACAGGTCTTACCCGCTATTTTGCTAGCCCTAATAACATGCGTGAGAATTTACTTGACGTGACAAAATGAATGTTCATAGCATTGTCTGCGCGAATACCGTCTGCAACACTGATAAGCGATATATTTCGCGACCTGGCTTGCTGGCTCTTCTTCATTCCTGATATCTTGTTAACTCATGATAAATTCAGACCTGATTCTTAGATTATGTGTAGCCGTAAATTGTGTAGATAGGACTTGTATAGCTTTAAAAGATGGCTTTTCGCATGAAAACTTAAACTAAATAACTTTTGTATACTACCTAAAAGTATTTTCATAATCAAAATAATAATATTATTCAAAAAATACCTTTTCCAAAAAGTTACAAAATTACATTCCTATAAAGAAGAACCGGCAAGGAACTCCATAGGATACTCTCTTTAAAATGGTATCTAATAAAACTGCAATTATTAAAAATACATTAATTTTTAAAAATGTGTTATAAACGTAAAATATCAAAACCTGATTAGGAAGACAAAAAGAATTCAAGCAATTTCCTTTAATTTACCTCGTAGACATATTTACAAAAGATCTGATGTAGAATGCAAGACAAAAAAAGAACAAGATAAACAAGAATAGTTTTAATCAAATCCCTTTTTAAGCTACAGATAGCTCGTTTATAGTTTCATCAGTTTTACCAAAACAATTCTTCAAACGAACACATCCACATTATATTCCCTGCCTGAAATATTTACAAAAAAAATAAATAATATATCTTGGGACAGCTCACACACGGCCATCTGATTCCAAGCTAGCCAGAGCCTGTATTATGGCAACCAGACAACTGATAAACATACTTAAATATTTCTAAATACATACATATTATAGATAAATAACACCCAGACATAAAAAAATTATAGTGCTCATCGCCCAAAGATTTGTTCTGGGTGGGAATTGAATGACGACCCCCGGCTTAGCAGTCAGAGCCACTAACCACTAGGCAAACATGCCAGTCAATTCAGTTCTCTCTTATGTTTTGAATTTGATATTATAGTACCTATAAGTTATGAGTTATATTTACGACGTACATTCGTCTTTTATTAAGAAAATAGAATATAAATGCGATCATAAATATATATGGCATTATTCAGTTTGGTCAACACTCAAACCACTAAGACGGCTATCAGCATAAAATAAGTTATTCTATTCATTGGTCATATAAGCCTAGGAACCGTAATAAACACAATATCAGGCTTACAAGACACTATCCGTCATATTGCGTCCCGTTTGTCATATAAATATGATCGTTTAAGCCGATGATATTTGGTAGACGAAGGACTGAAATGTTGTTTTGAATAATAATATCATTATTTGGTTAAATATGTTAGGATTTTCAAATATTAAATCTGATTTAAGATCTTAATTCTGCAACTAGCTGTTCCCCGCAACTCCGCCCGCGGTATTTAATTTTTTAGTAAAAAATACGCGCACCCCCGCCTTGGCGACGCGCTCACTTCGCAACGGGCCGTGCAGCAGAAATCGTAATATTTTAATTTCGCCATAACTTCAAAACCAAACGTCCAATTGTAATCATTCAAAGACCAAATAGTATTAACATAAAGTGTGCTTAGTGATGAAATTATTTATTTTGATAAGGATTAATAGCATGAGTAAAATAAATGTAGTCCAAAGCAAAATTCAAGATTTTTAAATTAAAAAATGGTTGTTGTGCGTCACTCGACATAGATAGGTATAGTGTGTCGCGGACTTTTTTGTAGACATTTATAAGATCTACGATTAATTAGAAAATTTTATGGTTCTATCTTTTATAGTTTAGGCAGCGTAGGTACTCAAAATAAGTAACTTCTCTGGTTGATTTTTTACACCTTGTGTCCGAAAAACCCTAATATCTTACGAAACCCTATTTTTTCTAAAATAAAATATAGTCTATGTTACTTGTGGATAATGTAGCTTTCGTATGGTGAAAGAATTTTTATAATCGGTCGGTATTTTGAGCCTATTCATTAGGTACAACCCAACAAACAAAGTTTTCCTCTTGATAATATTAGTATAGGATGGCTACTTGACATTCTTTTTATTACAAACTAGCAGTTGCCCGCGGCTCCGCTCGCGCGTCAAGTAAAGAGTAGTAAAGGATAGATGGATGTATTATGTGATTATCAAAGTAAGGAGTTAAAATAATAATTATAGTAAAGTAAGTAGCAAACTTGTATTATGGAATCGGAGACAACGAAGGTACCATAAACACCCAAATTCGAGACAATATAGAAAAGTGATTTTCTACTTGGACCCCGTCCGGGGATCGAAACCGGGACCTTAGTGCTGGCGACACCTTAAAAAACCGGAGTGACCGCCTCTCGACCACGGGGTCCGTCGTTACGGATATGTCTTAAATGGTCATTATCTTATCTACTTATCTTTCATCTGTCTATCTTTGAGAATACAGAACTTCACATACCAACAATTTCAGCCCCTATTTCACCCCCATAGGGGGTAGATTTTCCTAAGAAAAGTAACGTATAGCCTTCTCAATAAGTGGGCTATCTAACAATGAAATAATTTTTCAAATCGGCCCTGTAGTTCCTGAGATAAAAAAACTTCCAACCCTCTTAAAGATAAAGATTATCGAAATTGCTGAAATATGTGTTAATTTGTATCGAACCAGAAGCACGCATAAGAAAAGGCATGTCCCTATCTTTAAAAATTAAGTTTTTAATATAATACCTTGCAACCCCTATTTTACTCGGGAGAGGTTTCCAAAATCGCTAAAATACGTGTTCATTTAGGTATTGTACTTATTTTCGTGGGGATACTCACACACCACGTACTGGCGCCGTTGTAGTACATGCTATGTATCAGAGATGGCGCTGTATGTGAAAAATGATTTTAATAAATAATTTTTTTTTTCCCGCTTTTCTCTTGAAATTTTCTTTTCTATAAACCTCACGGAGCCCGAGACCTTTCCAACGAATGCAAAACCGTGGAAATCGGTTCGTGCGTTCTGGAGTTATAGCGTCAGGAAGGAAAACCCGACTTATTTTTATATAGTAGATATCAAAATATACTAAAAACTATGTATTGGAATTCTTAAAACGAATTGGTCAATATGCAAGTACCTAATTAGTAAATTAGGTACTTGCATATTGACCAAGTTACAAACATTTCAATATTGATATTTAGACAGAGAGAGATAAAACTTTTGAAAAAAAAATTAAACCGACTTCAAAAACCAAAACAAAACCTAAAAGGCACAAAATAGTGTAAAATAAACTTAGAACTATCTAAAATATTAATACAAAACTAGAAGTGATCTGTTTGAAGTTGGTGCCAAACTATATAATTATACTCGTATTTGTACTAGTATTAATTTGTAGGCATGGACCTATAAAAAAGATCGGACGGAACTCTATCTAAGACAAGACTGTTCCCAGTATTGGCGGCAACTTAATAATGTGTGAGTGAATTTTAGGGTGGCTATGTTAGCAAAATTTCCCCATTTTTTCTTGGTTTATTTAGCGTGCTATTTGAAAGCTCAAAAGCTTTTCAAATAGCACGCTAAATAAAACTATTAATAATAAGATTTGTCCATACAACAACCTCCCTAGAACAGATTAGGACAGGGACTTAATATTATATAAAAAATAAATATAACGATTTTAAGAACGAAGTTCCTTATCGCGCGTTGGGAAAGGGGGCTAGACGGAAAAAATTAAAACGAAAAATTGTAACGACAATTTTTGCTATAGTTGTAAGCCGTGCGGCATGCGCGTGTTTCTCTGTCTGACTCTCTCTCTCTCTCTCTCTCTCTCTCTTTCTCATATTTCCCATTGAACAGTGTGGTGTCGCGACGATTATTTTTGTTGAGTGTATACAGGTTTTTTGTACATAATAAATAATAATAAAAAATCATAACAATAATGAATCCTGACAGTGTTATTTAATAATTAAAATTTTATTACAATTCCTTCACTAATTAATCGAAAGGAACTTCGTTCCATCCATGGGTGTCCCTTGACACCTTTCAAGTTTTTACGTTTTGTCCTAAATATAAACATTAAAAAAACTACGGTTTGCACTCCGAGATTGCCGGCAGAAGTGAAAACTAGCAAATAAAAATTCAATTTTCATAATTTAAACACTTTATATACACGAATTTTACAAGTATGCAGACGGTCGAACCATCATCATCATCATCATAGATAAACTAAATAAATATAATTAAAAAATATATATATTCCCCATATTTTGGGTAATTTTCCCTGTTGACTTTTGGGAACACTGGCGTTTTCATGGATTTTGTAAAAGAAAATTGATGTTATTATATAAAATAAGGAACTTTAAGTGATGGAATTGTTTACTTACCTATGAAAAGTGATTCCTGGATTTTTTTCATTTGATCGCTACGGTTTTTACAAAAATTAACGAGACAAGACATCATAAAAATTCAAATTTTTTTCGCGGTACCGACTTTAGTGACGTTTACACAAATTATGGCTGACTATTAGTGTCTATGTGTGAGTACGGGCTATACGTACAGCGAACTGGCTGAGTTTTGAGTGCCTCATTTGTTTGTTCTGGAGAGTCCGTCCATCCTTTTTTATAGGTCCATGTTTGTAGGTTTTTTTTTTTTTTTGGTATATTGTTGTTTGGCACCGACTTCAAACAGATCACTTCTAGTTTTGTATTAATATTTTAGATAGTTCTAAGTTTATTTTACACTATTTTGTGCCTTTTAGGTTTTGTTTTGGTTTTTGAAGTCGGTTTAATTTTTTTTTCAAAAGTTTATTTATTTTTTCATTTTTTGTGTTCATAATATTCATTATAATAATACAATACAGCTCACCTTAGAAACGTTAAAAAATGTAAATGAGGGTCAATACATAATATTTATTATATGTATAAAAAAAATACCCTTAACTCCTGAAACTCAAGGTTTCTTCCATCATCAGCTCAGTATTTACCAAAAGCCTTGAGGTGATGACTATTGGACGTAAATACCTAAAAAGGCTCAGTATAATAATGAAACACGTTCGACATTTCTTTAAAATTTAAGGGTTTCCTTCGATTTAACTGGGATCCCATCATCGGATCCTGACTTGGTGACAATGGGACCACCTCGGGAGAATACTCTTTCGAATACAAAAAGAATTATAAAAATCGGTTCACAATTGACGGAGTAATCGGTGAACATACATAAAAAAAAAAAATAGTGACACGCCGAACATATAACCTCCTCCTTTTCGAAGTCGGGTCTTAAATCAATATTTCGAGTATTTGAAGTACTTTTGAAGAGAATTTTATAAAAAATTGTAATGTTAATTTATACCTACTTAGTAACATGTAGGGAATTTTCAAACCAAGAAATTAGAACATAATATATGACTGGAACATATTCGTATTGTTTAATTCATTCCAATGCCTATGCATTGGTGGCGTCCTTAGAATAGTAATACACCAGTAACCTAACCCCTATCTTCCCTCGAATGTAACATCCTACAGGTAGCACAACCACCCACACCACTGGCAGAAAGAAAACCCACCTTCCTCCCAACGAGCTAGCCAAGCTGGACCAGTCCGAGTTGAAAGAATTCACCAACCTAGATAGTCCGTGATACCAATTAGGATATTAAAATTTTACAGCGACACGTCACTTTTTTTAACTTGCTCGAGTTTGCTCGATTTTTGCTACCTGGTAGCATAACATACTTGTAGGGTTATAGTCTCTTTTAAAGCCTACACAATTGATAAATTTATTCACGGGTTGTGTTCAAAAAGGTATATTATTAACTGATCTTTATTGTTGTAATGGAGTAGGTACTGTAGTAGTTGGTAGGATGAAAAAATAAAGACCATTAACTCCAAGTTCACATAAAAGGGTTAAACTAAATTTAAACCATTGCTGTCTTTTACTAAAATAGAGCGTGAGAAAAGGACGGCAACAGATAACAACTAACTTAGAAATGTCAAACTAGTTTTCGCCTTGAACATCAGAGTGTTTTTAGAGCACACGTTTTTACTTGTCGCCAATTTTGTATGAGAATTTTAGTCGGAACCAAATTTGACAGATCTAATTTTCGTCTGTCCTTTTCTAATTATGTAGGTACAAGTGAAAAAGATACCGATGGACTTAAATTAGTTTAGTACGTGTTTAACAGAATCGGGGCCAATCTTTACATACAACTAAATTATGCGATCAGACTCTAAGACTACTTAGGGCACTGAACCGTCTCAAAAATAAGTTACTTCCCATCTTCACCGTCCAATTTCCTTTTACCCGAAAATCTGAGCCATAAATCTCACTTTGATAGATTACAGCTATAAAATTACATACAATGATGTATGCCTGTTAATCTAACCGGCTGCACGCAATTTAGGTTGCTTTACGTCATTCAACGCATTGGACCGTGGTTATATGGGGTGACGGAGCTGTGACGTCACGCATCAATGAGCCCCGCCAGAGGTCGTGTTTGTTGAGCCATAGAAAATTGTAGTCTAGTGGATTTGGGTGAACTGGCAGTACAAGATGTGCGGTAGACGCCACTGCATTTTCTATGCGGTTGGGTTTCGGTTTGGTAGGTCTAGGTCAGACGTGAGACAATTTGTATAGAATTGTTTCGGTGCGTTTTGGTTTGTTGACCTTTGTCAACAACAATACAACATCTAACAAATACAATGTTTCTTATATTAGTTTCTAAGTTGTTATTACTGGAATTTTCTTATTGTTTCAATGAACCTCGCAAACAATATCAAGTACCTTCTACTCCTGACTTTCATCCTTATTGCTACTCCTATACGAATTATTATTAAAAAAAAAATACAGGATTAATGAAAAAGAAGTGCGTATATTTTACGAAGTAATCAGGTGCATAAAACTGAACAGCTTTCCCTAGGAACATTATGTTGAAAATATTAATTGAAAATCTCTAATCTTTTCGTACAAAGTGACAGGTCAGGTGACTTATAATATGTTTGTTGTAGTCGTTCACCAAGTTAGTGGAACTTATTTTGATAGGAATAGAGGAAGTGATAGGTATGCGGCAATAGCAGAAAACCATGTTCATATTTCATCATTTGGATATGCAAATAATTTGTCAGTGTGGTTAATGCAATTTCTCGGGCATTCGCTGATAATACGCCTGTTGTATATCTTCTGTGGTCTTCCAATCTGTACATCCTCCTGCATATATGCATAGATGTGACATCACAGTTTAGGTATTTTTCCAGTTAGAAGTTTTTAGGGTACGTACCACATGCATTTTCCACTTTTTTGACATTTTGTTTTCAATTTATAAAACAATCTACTTACGAAAAAATATACATCCACAAGCCCCAAGTTTCAAACACGTCTGAAACACAAGACTTTTCTATTACGACTAACTACTTTGGCAGCAATCAATTGACTAAACAAATACATTAACTTGTGGTTTTAAACTCTTTCTTTTGCTGCTTATCACCTAAATTGAGGGTTCAATACAGCCATCTCAGAGTTTGCTCTTAATAAATAGAATTTAAGCAGTGGATTTAAGATCTCCAAGAAATTTTAGAACGACTTCGCAAATTTACAGGAATTCATAAGACTTCACTTAATAATAGCACGTTTATGTTTAAGCTAAGAAGCTGAAAATTTCTAAGTACAAAATCGGATACCGTTTAAGAATTGACTCTGAATTCCAAATTTCCATTTCATTTGAAGGCAAAATTTTGCCAAATCTTACGCCCTTAGCGAGATTAAATCACTTAAAACTTTTAATCCATTCCCGTTCTGTTTCGGAGGCGGTAATGTTGTCGTATTTCGCGATACGGTTTATCTCTCATTGTCGCTATCAGGAATTACCATTGAAATACGATAGGATTGCTGGAAACGAATTTAAAAAGTCGAAAAATAAATATTAATGTCTGACTTGGAAAACGGTGTATTACCATTAATAAAATAAACTGGGCCGATCTTTATCACCTAGGGGTGAAAAATGGCCTACGACCTATTTTAAGACCTGCCAAAATAAAAATAAAAACATAAAAATCGGAGATCTGTTTTGGAGGATTTCGATAAAACAAACACGAGAATTTAAATATAATTAAATATTAGATCATCTAGACAGGCAGTTTTTAACGAAATTTAAAACACACCTCAGGTATAATAAGAACTACAAAATACTTAATTAGGATGATTCTATTTTTGTTGTCTAAGAAGATGTCGCCAACCAAAGGTTAATATTCAGTCTGTAGGTGTTTAACAATTGATTTCCAATATTCCAGGGTACCAGAAAGGGATTCATCATTTGCAAAACTTTTTTAACTCTCTAAATGAGGAGTTAGTTAATGCCATCTCTCTCTCTCTCTGTTTGTATACATTTCTTCATTACAGTATATTTCTTGCTTCTGTTTGCTACAACATACTCGTAACTAAAGCTGTGTGAAATGTCATTGCACATCCGTGCTGATTTAATCAAAGGCGACCTTTGCAATAAATGTTAAACGGATATAGACGTCTTAATTTAGTATTACCTTACGTTTCTCGTTTATCTAAATGATTTGATTAGAGCCTATAAAATATTCATAAGTATACGAAGCTGCCGTATTTTCCCATTACTATGGACAAGAATTTATGTAAGGTTCCCTATTTTTAAGCATAAAATTTTATGTCATAATTTAACATGGCATAATTTGATTTATCCTAATAATAGTTACGCACAATATCACTTTGGCATAACTTTAATAGGCATAATTTTTAAGGCATAATTACTTTAAGCATAACAATGTTAAGCATAATATTCCAAATCCTGCACTCAGGGAAAAGGTAAGTTTTGGACATGTTGTGTCACTATGTAAAATAAACATGTTAGCGGCTTAGGGGTGGCCCAAGGGCCACCCTCACCGCACCCTAACCTACTGTTACACTATGGTGCCTTAAAATTATAATATTGCCTTAATATAGTTATGCCAAATACGAATATGCCTAACTCGTTATGCCAAATTAAAATAGGACAAAAAAAATTAGGCGAAAAAAAGGGATACCTTTATGTAAAGTTTTATGTTTTAAAAAAAGAAACGATTAATAGCGTCTCATCATCAATTGCCTAGCCTTTTTCCAAGCTAAGTTGGGGTCGGCTTCCAGTCTTACTAGATTTAGCAGAGTACCGTATTTTACATTGATCGCCTGCCTATATGACTTCCACAATAATTTTATTAGGCAGCATGGTAGTCCATGGTAAGACTGGATTTTGGAATTGCAATGATTTGGTGACTGTCAAAGATCACCGTATGAACGTCAGGACCAACGGCTTATCGTGCATTCCGAGACTTGGAGGGATCTCGGTATTTTTACAAATGGTCACCCACCCATGGGCCAACCGCGGCGAGCGCGGCTGACTTTATCTATCACGAGCTTAGGCCGTATACAGAAAGAAAGCTGGCAAGTACCGACAACTTGTCGGCGCCGGTCAGCGCGTATCGGCGCGCGTTCATATATTTTCCTGCGCGGTTTACCAGCGCTGTCAAGCGCCGATAAGCGCTTAAGTTTCCAGCTTTTTCCAGCTTTCTTTCTGTATACGGCCTTACCCTTATTTAATTAATAGCGTCTACACCAGTAAATACTTCAATGTCTTTAGTCACAACAAACACAGTACAGATTAAAATTTATTGTTACACCTCAATTAAAAATTGATCACGTTTCATAGGTACCGATAAAAAATGTTTCCGGGTCCTTATCACGAATTTAGTATTGGTAACATTACATTTGCAATTTTAAATAGTTGACTATTTTTTAAACATGATTCATTGCCCGCGTTTCATGGTAGGGTCTTGATTTGTGTCGTTACCGCATGTTTGTTATGTAAATCGAGTTTCGATGGCCCTTTTACTTCCTACACAGTTGATTTCTTCTTGTGAATACGCGATTATTTCAGTCGCAGTATTCAATGGATGTTGGGATTTCGAGATAATATCGCATCACCAAACATTGTTATACGGATGAATATTTATAATACTTAATGAGCTGGTAAATGCTCTTGATTGTGGATAATGGTTCATTATTTTGGATCCATTTGTTAACCTGGATTAAAATTTTCAAATGCCAGTGTAAATTTATAACGATGCAGATTATTTGGAAGTATTAATTAAATTCTAGCCGAAAACAAAGAAGCAGGTACTAAAGTGAAAATCAAGGAGTAATGAGGAACATCATAAGAGCTGACTAAATACGTCAAAAGAGAAAATAAGGCGAGGTTGCTTGCAGTGAGAACAATAAATAGAACTAATAATAAATATCAATAGTAATTACATATTATCAGAACATTTACTATATTTTTATACAATAATAAAGCTAAACAAGATCGTGTTGTGATACAACTGTTTATCTAAGCTGGATGTTTAGGAGTATGTTGATTACACTTCCGATTATGGCACAAAGAACGAATGTTAATTTTTCCCAAATACATAAAGTAAAAATATATAAAAACGAACGTAACGCCCTAACACAAAAAATATTATCATTTGTAATAATACGGGCTTCCGTAATTACTAACGTTCCCAATTTTATCGTTCTTATAATTATTTCTTATGTCAGATATTGGTATCTTATTTCGAAGGGAAGATATATTTCTCTGAAGCAAACGTAATAAGCTTTTAGAATTTATGTCACATTTCATTTTCTCCAAATCATTACACGATTTCGTAAAATGGCTGTCTGCTATTATGTTCTTTTAGACACTATTTGTTCAATATTCTAGTAACATGTTTAGGTTTGGTACTCATTTCATTTTAATATAAAATTATTAAGAACTAGCTGTTTCCTGCAGCTCCGCTTGTGTGTTATATAATTGAGATGCAAGCTATCCTATCTTTTAAGTTGGATCAAACTGTACACGGTGCGCAAGTTCGATTTAAACCGTGACCATGACACCTTCAAAGGTGTTGAAACGTCGGGAACTAAAATCAAAATAAACCGTGATAGAATCCGTTTAAAGTAGTTTTAATTCAATGTCGATTTAAATCGGTTAAGTAGTTTCAGAGTTCATCCCGGACAAACATCGTTACACTGGAATTATATGTAATAGATTATTTTTCATCTAATTTAATTCTGATATCAAATAGCTTAAATTATTATATTTTTATGTAAACGTTGTCGTTTTCGACTTTAGTAAATTCTGTAAAAAAAACTATGACCAAAAAATGTAATCTTCTTAAAGTGTTGTGAACATTTATAGTTTCGGTGGTTATTTTATCCAACTAACTTTAAAGGGTTTACGAAACAGCATCCATACCTTTTTGTATCAAACTAGCACCTGGAATCCTGTTTTCCTTTTCCCCAAATTAAATCCGAGTATTTCGAAAGTAACCAAGATTTTATTATCCAACCTCGCTGCGATATAAAACATATTAGCCGCAAGACAACTGGCGCTGTAAAAACCTCTACAGCGTAGGGTTACCAATAGTTGGCAAAGTTCAGCAGTCTATTAGAAATTCCGTTCAAAATTTGGTATTTATTTAAGCATGCCTCCAACCTTGCCTCTGAAATTCCGAAGAAACAAAAATTTTATTTATTTTTTAATTACAATATAATTAGTGTAGTTTGTTCCCTAAAGTAAAGCTTAATGTTATTTTGGCAGGAAAATATTTTACAAAATATTGTGGTATTATTTTTCTTGCTAAGGCGAAATTTTATACCTTTCCTATTAATCCTTATACACAAAAAAAATATTTAAGAATTTATTACCATCGTAAATAGAAAAGTTGTGTCCCTGACTTAAATTAATTTAATTGTATTTTAAGATTGTGACATCTATGCACAAAAAAAGATACTAGAAAATCTATTTGTGGTAGTTCCGTAAGTGAGTACTCGAAGACCACATACTAATGGATAGAGGTATTTGCTCTCACCGTTTTTGCCAGCCATTATCACACTCGTAAAACTAGGGTACTTAATCCGAACGCGAAAAATAATTCTAAGCGGAAAGCAAATAAAAGCAATAGCTGCTTAAGCGTTTGGTGTAGTGCTCGTCGTAAGATTGTTGTTTACTCGCCTGAATTCATACCCAAATGGCTTTTGTACCACATTAGTTTTTTTTATTCTTAAGTTATGTAAATATCGCAATGTCTTATGGTGAACATCATCATCATCATAGTTTAGCCTATCACCGTCCACTGGACGTAGGCCGTTCCCAAAGAGCGCCAACCTTCGTTCAGCAGTGATCGGCGAAGAGTAATAAATTGTAAATATTATCTTTGTAATAGGCAATCTTTTACGCAAGTTTTAGTTGCTGCTCGTTATTCTTTTAGCATTCGTCTTGCAGCACGGTTTGACAAGGTTACAATCACCAAACTATTAAAAGGAATAGGCATGCAGACTATTTCTTTTCAATGTCTGGTTTAATTAAAATCTATAAGTCTAGTATTTATTGTTTTCTGAGCTCAGTCGGCCCCTGACCATGACACCTGCAAAGGCGTCGAAACGTCGTGAACTAAAATCAAATAAATCGCGATAGAATCCGTTTAAAAGTGGTTTTATTTCTAGTCGAAATATAATATATAAGTTAGGGAGTGGGGGCTTGCCACGTTAGTTGTGGCTACTATTTTTTCTAAACTAACATGGTTTTAAATTCATTACAAATAGGAAAGAAAAAATTAAGCCTCCGCAGCCCATGCAGGTCTCGAACCCGCGTCTACTCTTTTAATCCACTTCGCTTTGCCAACCGAACTAAAGAGGTCATTGCCCGAGATTTCAAATTTCTACTCTATTTATATTTATGTTGCACGCCTTGGGGCTGAGGGACGGATTGAAACAGAATTCTTACTATTTGCAATTATATCTCTTATACTTGTAATTATAACTATATCTCCGCAATCTCCGCATCAATGCGGAATAAATAAATAGCTTTGCCTCCGCAGTGGTATTTTCCCGGCTTAAAAGTTTTCGTGGTAGCCCTATACCCGTAAAAAACATTGCGAGTGCCCACTAATACTGTTCAGCCAAGTTTTGAGGCGGTCGTATTAAGGCGTATATTTTTTATTTACGAACGCAGGGACGTTGGAAGTTCTTGAATCGTCTGGTAATCGCCAGGGCTATCTAAAGTGATCCCTAACGAGCTTTGGGCCGAGTTAAGTGAGATACACATGTATTACGTTTTGTTTTTCACTATTTTGGTGGATTAGTGGTACATTATACCATTTAGAGATTTTGTTAACTTGGACTAAATTGATTACTGTAGTTCCGATGGTGTTTGAAAACTGAAATGACGCAGCAGCTGATTTTAATAATAATATATAGTTTATTTCTTTTATAAAGTAAATAAGAAAAAAAAAGTAAATAAATATTTATTATTGTACAAAGGCTCTGCTTATGTCATAAGAAATCACTGCCAGCAGACCCACGGTAGGAGAAGTGGTAAAGAAAGGCAGCCAACAGTGTACAATCTAAATAAATTATTACAGTACTTAATAATACAATTTTTGCCTGCCATCTTTCTGCAATTTGTCATTTTTTAGCTTGACATCTGATGATCTGAAAGATGTTGAAGCGTCGTAAAATAAAAATCAAAATAAATCACGATAAAATCCGTTTAAAAAGTAGTTTTATTTCAACCTCATTCTAGTTTTTATGTAAACGCAGTTACTCACAAGATCCAGCAGTAATTACTATAGCAAAGTAACAATTTATACTAATATCATAAATTGCAATTTGTCTTTGATATCTTTTACTTTTTCAAAAAATACTGGTGACGCAAAAACGTTTATTATCATCACAACTGTAATCTTTGAAAGAGTGATGAACTAGTGTAAATGAGATCATTTTTGTCAACCAAAAAAAAACACAAAAATAAATCAATTGTGTTTAATTTTTAAGTGATATATTTATATATACATATACTTCATATTTTATTTATTTTTTCTTTCATTAAAAACCAAAATTAGGTCATAATTTTATCGAAAACATAAACGTAGTATATAATATAATTAAGCCAGGCGTCAACATGTTTCGTAAAAACCTTACCGAAAATCCTATAACCTTCACAAAACGTTGATCGACTAAGCCTTTCGTCCTTGTATCCTAAACCTTACGTACACTAAGGCCAGATTGTGTACACACGTCTTTATTTACAAGGATTTTTTTCACAAAAACAGCTTTGTTTTAAGGCAGAAATACCTAACAATATATTTCTAAATTTCTTTCTGTTATTTATAGATAATCCAATGATAAGTTAGAGGAATAAAGTTACTGTGTGGGTGTTTATATTTGTCAAATATACGTAAAGAAAATATTATTTATTGTTGAGGCTATTTTAACTTTTCTGTGTTAATATAAACGTCGTGACAGACAATCGGGTGGACCGATAATTATCTATTACTGTTTTTTCATAGAATAAAATAATAATAAGATGGGTATATAAGTAGAGGGAGACCGAAAAAGAGATGGATGGATTGTGTGCAAGATGATATGAGAAAGAAAGGAGTGGATGCCGCGATGACGAGTAATAGAGAGGAATGGAAGGAAAATACGCATTGAGCCGACCCCACATGAATAGGATAAGGGCAGGAAGAAGAAGAAGAAGAACGCTGCTTTAAATTGGAATTAAAAAATCTAAGTCATGTGACTCATCGAAAAGAAATACATTTCCATACATATAATACCATTTTAGTCCAAACGGTTACGTATAGGGTTTAAGAGAGGCTTTGTTTCTACCGACAAGTCATTTCCAAATATTACATGTCACTGATCGCTTCGATGTTTCCATGTTTTTCTAGTATCGCTTCTATTTCGTTTTAGCATTTCTCCTGTATATCCTTATTGTAAGCTAGCTGATTAAATATAAAGTATACATTTAAGTAAAAAATCTGTTAAATGGCCAAAACGTATATACTACATAATACTAACCGGTATCTCTCAGAACAAAAATAAAAATTTGTTGCCCGGGATTCTTGAACTATATTCTGCGTTATGCCACGTTATGTTTTGATTTAGACTTAGAGAATAATCCCTCTGTAATCGTTAACTCTTGTAGAAAGACTTGTAGTCAGTTATCTACTGGGACTGGGTGCAGAGGACTTAAAACATAATGGCGTTCAAAGGATTACCCTTATGAGCAAAAGTGGATTATGTTATTGCTGAAGACGAAATGATAATACAACATAATGTTCCCTAAAAGCATGTGAATTAGTACAGAAGAACTTAAATTGTAGCTTGTATTACTATTTAAAGATTCAACGGCTTACTCACGCGCATTCTCGGGATCGCCCTACTAGTGTCAGACTCAATAGGAGCCCTTAATCATGAGCTGACGCGGCAGCAGCGGTGTCGCGAGTCGAACTCGATGCTTGTATAATTAATCTTAATGTTTATTATGTGGGACCTTTCATTAATGTTCTAAGTAACTCTACTTCTTATGCGGCGTTAGGCCTATTTAAAATATACGCAGAACAACGTTGTAACATATCACTTTGTAATAAAAGCCTCTAAATAAATAAAAAGAAAAAAAGCTAAGGTATTGATTGAGAGCACAATTTTCTTTGGACTTCTGTGTTTAATTTTCAGTATTACTTATACTGCCATGGTGTGGTAACCAAACGTGAATAACATTGCCAAATAATAATGTGAATGTGCGATGAAAACTGTTGGCCTGTGAACCAGAGTTTGTTTAAATTTTTCTTAGTTTTTTAATATCGCTGAGGCCCGTAAAATTAAGGCAGAATTATTTAAATTAACCCTAGAATGTGCAAGTTAGACCAACTTGCACACAATAATTTATTTACTTTAATGTCAATTATTAAATAGAAATGTGAAGGTAGTCTGCCCGTGACCAAGACACCTGCATGTGTTGAAACGTCGGGTCGGGAACTAAAATCAAAATAAACCGCGATAGAATCCGTTTAAAAAGCAGTTTTATTTCAATGTCAACAACATTTATTGTACGATTCCATTAAAGTCTTCTTGCAAAAGAAACAACATAATTTCCAAACATTACAATTGTCTGGGATTATCTTAATTTCCTATTTTGAAAATCTGCTTTCTATTGTGCGCCCATTTTAAGAATGTACCTCGTTCCGTGACCGCAACTGAAACCTTCAGGTGATTAAATTTCATGGCCTTTATTGCTCTGTAGCTATTCCGATACCAACCTCTCATAAATAAATTGAATACTTTTGAAGTGATTACTTCTTATGGCTAAACCGCTTCGTAACGTAACGCGTTACGGCGCCACTTGGTCTGGCTTCCCTTTCTCTCACGCATACGGCAGCAGTAGGCAGGCTCCTCCTCACCTGCCTACTACTACCATATAGTTCAACTTAGATTTGTTTAAGTTGTCACTTATATTGAGCGCCCCGAGACGCACACTTTTTTTAAGGTCCGTTTTATTTTTAGTTATATTTTGGGCTTGAAATGTTTGTATGAGTTTATCTTGTATTTCCGAAGAGTTAAGGTTAAACATAGAGGCGCAGTTTACCATAGTTTAGCAAGACTATTTAATTGGTATCCAGACTTGGAATAATATAGACAAGGAGTAACCTTATTGACTTTAATTATGTCATATTTGTGTTAGTTGAATTGGTATGACACCAAACACACTAGTGGGGACTCTTATTAGCATACAGATCTGGAACAAATATTTCTGTCAAAATTTAACTACTTACATAGAATGTTAGTGTTTAGAATCCAGGGTAAATTTTTTTCGTTATTTTGATCTCCACGACGAAACTTAAAGAAAAGATTTATAAAAGCATTCATTTGTACAAACAAGTTGTTACAAAAATAATAAATGCCCGCTCGTGGTCCAACAAATAACCAACGCCAACAATATAGGTCAGGCGTTTCTCCAGATCTCTTGAACTGGGAATCGAACGAGCTATGCAGTTCGATTAGCGCCCGTTTCATAACTGGATTTCTTGAGTTCCAAGAAATGAACGAACGATTTTGTAAAGGCAAAAAGTAAATATGAAGGTATAAGTGGAACCTTGGTATTTTTAAGTCCGAAGCTAAATTGGATTCGCGGAATGAACTTAAAATTAAAAATTGGTTTCCTCATAATTTCCTGTTTATTTCCCAGAATGCCTCCAATTAAATTAGAATACATTTTTAAACGTCAATGATTTTCCGGGAAATATCTTATTTATTAGTCACCTACTTGAAAATAATTTTAAATATAAACATGAAAGGTTCTGCATTTATTACTAATTTCCACCAACAGACCTGTGGTATGGAAAATAATTGATAACGATGAAAAATATTTCTGGGTAATATCTGCTTAATTTTAACACCAAGAATTTTAATGAAGATATGTTAAGATATAATTATGTGAGAAAATAAAAATAAAGCGAATTGAATACCTGCTTGATTTACGATTATTTTTTGGTTTAATTTTTTTTTTAAATAAAACATCACATTCATTTTTTTTTTCCAGTAATCCTAAAATAGGCGCTTTAAAAACGTTAACTTTAAAATGAATCTAGGTGCGCTAGAAAAAGAAGCTTTCTTGCAAAGTGGACCGTAAATGACTAGTATTTTTGTTAACCCCTGGTACTAAGCAAAATGCTTGTGTTTCGTGTTGGTTCACGTCGATAGTGTTATTGGTTTCGAACCGGCAACCACGTGGTCGCAAGTCGGACACCCTAGCCATAAGGCTACCGCCACTTTTAGTAGCTGTAGGTATTCTGTTTTTTTTTCATTTGCCATAAATTTATAAAACTGATAAATAATATGGAATGGGGATTTTCAGATTTTATTATGTTTCATAACAGACTAAGCTGTTTTTTTTTTTTATTATTCCTAGTTAACTAGATAATATTGTCTGATATTATTTAATAATCAATGACAACATCAAAATGTGTTTTTGAAACGTTCCGTTTCAATATTGCCATTATTGTAATGAGGCAGGCCTCACAAATTAGACAAATAAAGAAAGTTAAAGCTAGCAACAGGCTAAATAATTTATAAAAATAACTTCTTGCAAAGAAATATTTTCTTAACATTATTTTAAAGTTAACATATCTGGAACATTAGTATCCTAAAACATTTTCCATCTGCTCTCTTAACCTACATTGTAACTAATTTTACTTCGCGGAAATTCTTAATAGAAAATCTAGCTGGACCAAGATCTTGCCACTGGGAAACCTTAAGTTTCATCTCGCGTTCACTCTGCAGTGAACATTTAATACAAGGAAACATGCGATTCATTCATCATCCACGAAAATGGAATTTGAAATTGTATTTTTCGGGACTGCAATGCATTCTTATTTTAGTTTGACTCCGTAGTATTTGAATAAGTCTGTATTCTTTAGAGAGGTATGCAAATACAACTTAATAATATTAGCGGACCCGCCCCAGAATATTATTTTGTATTATAGCTTTATGTAGGTAATAATATTATCTTTAACCGACTTAAAAAAGTGCTTGTATTCTACTCTTGTATACTGAATATGTTTTTTACGGATGTATAAGTAAATCCATATATACTGAAAATATTTTTAAGGATGTACCTAACTACCTACGCAAATAAGAAAAAATTTTGAACATTGATGGACAGCCTTTTAAATATTAAATTATTTTTTAATTTTTAACGACTTTTCCGACCATTTTTATCTTTCACTGTACGTATTTTTTAAATTTATTTTAACGTTTTTCAAATTTCTATTCTAAGTAGTCGATATTTTTTAATAGGTACTTCTGAAACACGTCTCACACTTCACCTCGCCTATAACGGGTAAGCAGAAAACACGTTCTTGCCTTACTTTAGAAGTCACAGATTACAAATATGACCTACATAAAGATCCAGTCTAGACGTGCGAGTAATAAACTAACTAATGGTAAGTCCAAATATTTTGGAGTGCGTATGAAAGACCTACAAAAAGCAACCTTTTTTTTATATTATTCCTTTATAATAAAGGCAAAAAAAATCGAATGATACTACTTTTTTTTGCGTAATTTGCTTTTGTTTCAAGTTTATTACGAGTAAGAATAAATAGTTTTTTTGTATGATAATTAATATAGCAAACATAGAGGGTAGAAGATATAACTAGTAGTTTTTTATTAGTTTATTATTAAAAGAAACACAAAATATTGCTTTTTGGAACAAGTATGTAAAGTAAAAATTTTCAAAATAACAAAATAAATTAACAAATAGCTACAATTTTATATTATGAAAAACAATACCTAGTGTCGCTCTCACAATCGAGACAAATTTAACGACATCTCTCAATTTAATATATATATCAAGCCGCTTAGCCTGCAAAGCATATTAAATAAAATATACATAATGAAGTTGTAGGTACATAGAGCCTCAAAAACATATGCTCCTTATAGCGTTGATGAAATTGGGCACTTACATTTTCAGGCTACATTTGAAAAAAAATCACCGACAAGAATGAGAAAACAACCTAATACAAAAAAAAAAACGTTGGCACAACATGATATACAACAAGTAAAAAAAAACTTTAGCAACAAATGTAATTTTTGGTACTAGGTTCGCATGAACACAGTCATACTCATGTAGATTCTATATGTTATTCTTAAATACACCAAAGAAGAGAAACATGGAAAAAAATATATTAAAATATGTCCTAATGTGTAAACTTTAGAATCACGAACTTAATGTCTAATCACAGACTACGTGTGCAATCAAAACCGTTAAACCTCGACAAAAATTAGCATTCGCTACTGGCAGACCTCACCAACCTTTTGGCAACTCTCCAAATGGCAACAATTTAACGAAGATACTTTTGTAACACCAATTAACGTGAAATTTGAATAATTCTGACATTATTACCGTCTTCAGACTGTAATAACTTAATAACTGAAGAAAAGACTTAATTTTTATGTTGTTTTTAACTGACTGAGGTTTTGATTTATTTTTCATAAACTTCATAAATTTTTATTTTAACCGCTAATTGAGTGTCTTACTTTTTAGCCAATATTTTATATATATGTTTTTTGGCATCGTTCTTGTTCGCTCGTTCTTTCTCTGTATGAGAGGTGGGACATTTATACGTCGTTATTGATTATATCAGATCATCATATTTATTTATTTAAGTAAGTAAAGAGTTACGGGTCATGGACACGGAAATATAATCATATTTTTGTTCTTAATAGGTACTGAGACCATAATTCATTTTAAAACTTACTATTCTATACATTCTATCATACCTGATGTAAGAGAATATTGACTATTCATGCGATCAAATACTAAGCTAAATAACAACACGAGGGAGACGCGCGGACTGGCTGCTTCCCGTTAAACAAAATAAGAGAAGAAGAAAAACCATGGTGCTGTCAACATTTATTGTACTCTGAAACTATGAAAATATATATTTTTACGTTGAAAACTGTGAAGCCGTAATCGTGTTATAAACTTTTAACTATCTATGTTTAAATGTTGAAGTATACCATAGAGTTAAGTAACACAGTTATTAACTTGGAAGACTTGGGTATGTTTTGTTCATTTACCGACTTTTATCACTCAAAACTACATTGTTTAATTCTAGCAAACTTTAGGTTTCTAACTACCATTTTGACTAAAAGTAGTTGTGTGTTTATAAATAGTTACTACGAGACATTTTAATACAAAAATTTTAACAATAATATTCTTTTTTATTAGTTACATAGAGAGCGAAGGTTATCGCAGCAAAAAGAAGCCTTTCCTTGATAAACAGGCTATCGCAGATTTTTTCAAATCAGACTCTTACTTACTGAGATTAGCGCGTGAAGAGTTTGTTTGTATACTTACAATTAAACTCTTCAGCTTTATAGATACACTAGATTGCAAGCTCATGATTGTACTAACAAATATGGATGTAATCTTATGATGAATATGAAATAAATGATTATTATTATTAAATAGTATAAGTGGGACAGTTCAGGCTCAATATAAATAAATAAAATAATAGTATAAGTATGTATAGATAATAATATTCTTGATTCTTCTTCTGCCAAGCCCTTTCTCAAGCAATCTTGTGTTTTTCAATCTCACAGTAAACAAATATACATTTCCTACATTATAAATATGAATGTAAGATTGTTTGTTACGCTTTCACTCAAAAACTACTCAACCGATCATCATTAAACTTTTTTTATTGAGGTTTGGTGTCATTTTTGTGTTTAATGCTATTTATTATTGTAGACTTTACTCGCAGCTATTATATAATTTGTTAAGTTTTTGTATACATTGCTTACCCAACAACTACGCAGGTGAAACCGCGGGCATTAGCTAGTAAATAATAAACCTGTCCTTATCTTTTATGATACGTCTGCTCGCAAAGTCAAAATGAACATTCGGTTATTACAGCAATATTTATGTTATATACAAAAACCTTAATAAAAAATCGTTTATAACTGAGCTCTAAATAAGCAATTTGCTTCTAATGACGGCATTTTGTTTGTATGTTTACTTATTAAACATTTGCTTGCTATATTTGATGGCTGTAAAAGTAGAAGAGATGTTTTTGGTACTTTAATAAATCTTTTAGTGTCACAAAATTCGCAAATATATACATGTAACTTAAATAAGATCTCTTAGTATGTACACACAGCAAATTAGTTAGTTATGAGAAGCACACTAACAAAAATATGAGTGTACACAAGCACATCATAGTATTTAACTTGTTTCTACTACTCACACACATGCGTTTAGGTAACATTATATTTACATTGGTAGAGTTTTTTTTTATATCTTGGGACATCTCACACACGGCCATCTGATCCCAAACTAGGCAGAGCCTTTACTATGGTAACCGGACAACTGATAAACATATATTTATAAATACATACATATTATTGATATATAACACCCAGACACAGAACAAATGATCGAGCTCAACCATAAACGTTTTGTCCTGGGTGGGAATCGAACCCACGACCTCCGGCTTAGCAATCAGTCAATAGACAAGCTTGAAAGTTATTGACAGCTTTGTTTGGTGTGCCCTGTATCTATGTATGTTCTCTGTGTACCAGCCTATTCCTATTCTGAACTTCAGTATTCAAAATAATGCTTTTTTTATCTTAGTAGAAATGTTGGTTGCATTTACTAGTATTCTTGTTAACTCCTCGTGCTAAGCAATTCTTAAGGTACAAGTGGGTTCAATGTAGTGCAATGGGTGCGTTTTGAATCGGCAACCACATGATTGCAAGTCCGACCTAGCCATTAGACTTCCGCCGCTTTAAGCAAGTTGTAGCCAGGAATTTGGTCTTTATTTTATACTTTTTAATACCTTAAAATAATCTTGTCTGATTATACATGTTTTATAAGGTATTAGGACTAGAATGAAAATTATATCTTCAAGTTTTGGGGTGCGATATTTTAATATAACGTGCTCTACTATTTTTGCTCGCGGGTCAGCCAAAGTGTGCGTCGATTATCACAGAAAAATAAATTTGCTGCCTTCCTAAATATTTATTTAGGAAGGCAGCAAATTAACCGACTATCTGATACGAAAAGAGTTTTTAAAATCAGATCAGTAGTTTCTGAGATAAGCGCACAACCAAGCTTTATTGAGTACTACAGATTTGTGACCAACTAAACTTAAAAAATAAGAACCTTGTACGTAAAAAACTTTTTATTTCCGTGGATTAATAAATACAGAAAAACGAAATATAAAATAAGGAATATTGTAATTGCTATGAGAAATAATAACAGACGTATACGTTAAATTACACCTTCATTCTTAGTTAACCATTATTATCATTCTAAAAAATGTACTTTCCGTTCTTAGAAATGTATTCAGTAGATCGATGGCAATTCTGTTATCTACCAGCCGGTAATTCTAAGAAGCCATACCTTATTATTATGTCAGGCTGGCTCGTTTTAATATGGATGAAGAATTATTCAACGATATAGAGGTTGTTAAATAATTCTTCGTCCATATTTATACGAGTATCGGAACGAAAACGAGCCTGTATGACAATCTAGGCTATCAGCTCCTTCATCCAAATCTTTATCAAAATTTGTCGAGCCGTTTGAGCGTGAAGAGGTAAACATACAAACTTCGCTTTTATAATATTAAGATGATACTGTATATCATTGATAATTTGTAGCATAATTTCATATTTCTGGCTTGTTGATTCTTAGCCATACTGAGGTAATTCTTTAAATTTTGATTTAAAGTTCCCAAATAAACAAGAAAAAATTGTCGATTTTATTCATGTCAAAATTTAAACACTCACGTAGTAGGTATTACTTAGGAGAATTTTTTTTTTTTATTATCACACAACTCAATGTAACAATATATTTATAAATAAAATTTATGTTTTAATATTCAAATCAATCAATCAACGCAGCCTATAACGGTCCACTGCTGGACATAGGACATTATTTAAAAACATAAGTAAACTCTTTTCTTCCACTCATTAATTCACTTATTTTAATTATACATAAATTAAATACAAAAAATACGAGAAAACAGCTTTTATTCCGAGGAATGAGAAGTCAAGGTCGCGTGCAGACGTCGTTATGAATTTTAAATGTAAATTGTATATTCTGTTGATTGCCCCGAAACAGATATCGTTATTAAAATTTTCTAGAAATGTTTTACTTTATTTAGTAAAAATTTAACAAGGGATTTATTATTTTGATAAGACGGTCTTTTGAGGTTTTATCAAGTAAAAGGTTAAATTACTTCAAGCATATCGTGGATAATAGAAAAAAATTAAGATAAATTTTTGACGTAAGTATTATGGGGTTACAACACACACGAGCCTCGTGAGTGCGGCTTCTCTCCCCAAACTATGGCTCACTTCCTCAGCTGCCCAGCGTGTCCTGCCGCCTGTACACGCGAGGACCTGTATAACGCCACTGAGAATGCTGTCCGCGTGGCTGAGTACTGGTCCGTAAAAGTTAGACTTTGCCATTTATCGACACGCTAAGAAGAAGAAGACGTAAGTAATAAATAAATTTTCGTGGGGTTTCGGTATAAAATTTAATCTCTCCCTCTGTTCCCGTGGATGTCGTAAGAGGCGACTAAGGGATATGGAAACAAGGAGAATAGACAGCAGCGTTCTCCTAAGGAACTGAAATTAGACTGCGGTCACAATCCCGCTTGCCCAGTTTGGTGACTAGGGCAAACACCTTTATGATGGTGAACTACAACGCACAGCCCTCAAATTGAGGACCAGGTGTTGCGAAAGCCTAGTCTTGCTGAGGACCGTGACAGGCTGAGTTCATTAATTGATTAAATAAAAATTCCTTATTCAATTACTTTACGATACCTACTGTTTAATTTCACGTGTAATAAAGAGAACCTGCGCAACTGATTTGGTACTGTAATAGATTAATGAAACTAATTGGTACATTTGTCCCATTAAACGACAATTACTATTTGGCGTGTACAACTAGTGCTTGATATACATAGTTGTAACGGCAGTCCATAGATTAAGGCAATGTGTACAAGACATGACAAATTAAATTAACTATTAGGTAAATTAAATATTTTTAAAGTTCTGATCCTCAAAAGGAAAAATTGGAACCCTTATGGATCACTTTGTTGTCTGTCTGACTGTCCGCCCATCTTTATGTATGTCTGTCGAGATCCTTTATCTCGGAAACGCGTAAAGGTATTGAGTTGAAATTAAAACCATATTAAAGTCTATAGTTACCTGAAAAAATCAAACGTCTAAGTTACATAACGTGAACAAAAGATGCGACCGCTTATACCACAAAAACGCACTTTTTGACACTCAAGGGAATCCAAATTTATAGGGTACTCTGGCCAGTCATTTTCTTATACTACAAGAACAGGAAAAAGTCTAAACATTATACAAAATAATATGTAATATAATCATAAAAATATAGTCATAACCATCGATGCAAGAGTCCGACTCGCACTGGTCTAGTTATTTTACATTTTGATATCAAATAATATGTTTTTTAGAATTTACTTTAAAATGTACCTTTCTTTCAGGTTTTTTTATTTAGTAATTAATTCTATAAACCTTGGTCAGTCAACTATCTTGCATCTTCAACATGTTGGTATAGTGATTCTGTTAGCAACTAAGGCTCTTCAGTCACCGCGATGTACCTAGATTTGACATCAGGGTTTTTGGAAATTCGTTGGTCTCCAAATATCCCTCTAACTCAAACAAAATGGAACAGTGTGTTCGCCAGTAACTTCGTACTAAGGCATAAAAGGAAAAGAGTCTCAACTCCATAAGTAGGTAAGTAACCATGTCACTTCTGCTATTCAAACATTCTTTGCGCGTGTGACTATAATTGGTTCAATTTTTGGCTGGGTGGCGGTCGTTTGGCAAATAGCTTTAAGTTTCGCGTGAACGAGAGTTTTAGTGTCCAGCGGTGGCCCTAATTGCCACGGATTTGTTCGCGACTGGCATTCACATTGACGTGGCGACTGGTATTAGATTAGGTCCATTGTAAGAATGACTTAAATATATATTTAGAAGACACCATGGAAATCAAGAAGAGAAGAAATGTATCGCAGAAAAATAAATATGCTTGCTAGTTTGTAGAAGCTGACTTTCTGGTACATACCTACCTTTTCTTTAAAAAGAAAAGTAAGAACTTTTATCCATCTTATTTGTTAGTTTTCTGGACTAGGGATGGCAATGAATTACTTGAAATGATGATTATACATAAACTTTGTAAAAATATTGATCGTACTCAATTACATTTTATCAATTTATAACTAGAACTATCCTCTAATAATAAATCCATCACTATTGGATTTCATGTGTGTAGCGTCTTGAAAGCTCGGTGAAAGGTCATCAGAGGAAGCATAGACACGCCCCCTTCGATGTTTTATTTATTAATTTGTAACACTGGTTTCATGTCAAGTTCTACTGCACTATTTATAATGGGATTGCTAGAAAAGTGCTAGAATGGTTTAGAAACATTTAGCACCACCATTCTGTGGAGATGTGGTTTGAAGATATACTTAAGCAGTTTTAAGTAAGTAAGGTAATCATGACTTTTTTCTAACCCACAGTATCCCTCTGGAAAAGCATTCCCATATATTTTTATGCTATCGTAAGCCACTCCATCTCAAACTAACCCTTGCGGTACAACACATTTTTTAATTAGCCTATGCGGTCCCACTCGTGGACAAATGCCTCTCCCAAGTCCTTCAATGGATCTTTGTTTAGCGCCGCCTCAATATAGCACTTGCAGTATACGTCTAGATCACCGTCACCACTTCCTGGGCCGGTTTTGGTGGCGCCCTGCATAATGAGAGCTACAAGCAACTATTAAAACAATTTACTATGTGGTCCTTCCTTCATTCTCTCTATTTCATTTGTTAATACTTGATAATCTTAATTTTTTTTCTATTTCCATCTACAATTGCCAGCTATAGCAACCGCTTGAACCTCATCAGTCGCATCTGATGGGACCTGTATTAGCTTAGTATATATTATGCATATGTATAATACAATTATCTGGGACACTAATCACTTAATGGAGCTTGTAGGCAATGTTATCATTACTTATGCACGGCCGGTCACCCAATAATGTAGACCTAAGACTGGTGTGCTTGCCTTTATATTAATTTGGTCTGTTTGGATTTAACCACATACTTAGTTATTAAGATTGGATTGATTAGAAAGAAAGGCGGGTGGAAGATCTTTTGAAAATTAGGTTTTTGAAGAAATATCTCCGTCGTGCTCTATTTAAGGGACAACTGTATATCCGACTAATTATCCTACGTCAAAACATTTTAACGTTTGGTTCTCGACTATTTACTCCTCAAATTTTGAACCAATTTTCAAGATATTTCATATACTGAATGAGATGTCTGCAGACTATGTATATTTTTTCGTTAATAGTTATCAAATGTATTAATACAATACGTCTTTGAAAACTGAGATCGAAATAAGCATTTTTGGTAGCTTCTAGTCCTTTTGAATATAACTTTCCGACAAAAAGAAATATATTTAGAACTAGTGTATTTCTATTAATTGCAAATAATCATAGCTCTAAGTTCATAAACCAGAGCGTTTCTATAGAAAAAAGTACACCCGCGCTTCCTCCTAATGCACTTGGCTGTTTTCAGAGGTCACTTGCTGAGTGATTTTGACTATGTATCTCAAGCAAAATACACAAGGCGTATGGTAAATTTAGTGCTACATATTATCCATTATTTTTTCTTAAACACCCGTTTTCAGTATTTCTTAAAACCTGTCAAAAACTAAAGTATCCATCCCATATAAAACTGTGTCATATAAAAATAGGACGAAATTAAAAAAAAAAACAAAATCATTAAATATTACTAATGTTTTTTTAGAAACCATTTTGCAAAGATCTTTTAATATATAAAAAAAAACAAAGTAATGTAAGGAACCTTACATTATAATTATTAAAATTATAAATCATGCGGTTAAATAAATTACAATATTATCTAAAGGTCATCTCTTGAAACCTTCGAACCACCATTCACCATCAAAACACTCCAACAATTGCTTACTTAGGACGAACAATTATACGAAAACCATTTGCAAATCCAATCCGTACAAATTTCCAACAGCTTATAACTCGAAAACAAATAATCCCTGGTGACCAACCCTAATAAACATGAATAAAATAAAACCTCACGGTTTAGCGGTGAAAGTGGCGCTCAATAATATACTGGGGTGTCGACAATTCACTGCTACAGACCCTTTTTAGGGGCACTATTATTTATATGCTAAAGAGAAAGGTGGTGCGCCGATTAGGGTTGGCCAAAGGAAATTGTGGACTTAGCAATTAAACGTCCTGAAATAAGAAGTCGATGGTCTTGTTTAAACTCAAATTAATTTGAAAAAGTAAATAGATAGGTATGTAGAGTTTGCATTAATTTATTATAACAATCGATATACAGGATTAATTTAAAAGGAGTACGTATATTCAACGAGGTAATCAGGTGCATAAAACTGAACAACTTTCCACAAGGAACGTAAGTAAGTCGATATCTTAAAATGGAAAATTAACTTTTCATACAAAGTCACGTGACTTATGTTCGTATGAAAAAAATATTTTTAATTTTCTGTCCTGAATAACAATTCAAAATATTACTTTTATTTTTACATTTTTAAAAGCTTATTGGTAATGGCTGTCGCATTATTCAAGTATTCTTGTTGTTGTGCTAAGCTAAATGCTTGTGTTACAAGTGGGTTTACGTCGGTAGTACCATGGATGGGTTTCGTACCTGTAATCACATGATCGCAAGTCCATCGCCCTAGCTTAGGCTACAGCCAATTCAAGGTTATTTAGAGCTTCTTCCAAGTCTTAGATTTGGAAATATTTTTTGTACAGTTAGAAGAATATTTTTGATGATTAAGTCATAGAGCTTAAGTTATAGGTACAATTGTTATGTCAGATATAATTATGGTAATTATATTTGCAACGCATATTATATAATTATAAACAGGTTTTTATGATGAAGAATCGGTCAGTTTGTCTACATTTGTTATGTTATTTTTCTGCTTATAAATTCAAGATGGATGATCATGATCATTATATTATAATAATGGATCAGTATTCAGAGATGGTTCGTTGGACATTCGTTTATAGAACGAATAGACGATGCATGCTACATCACTCCTTCATTTCCCAAAGGTTTAGTCTCAGGTGCAGTCATATTTCTAAAAGCGCTAGTAAAAGATGATTAAAATAGTTCAAAGAGAGAGAAATGTATTGGTGGCCTAGCGGTTCAATGGACGGATTTTCGTGCACAAAGTTACAGGTTGAATCCACTACAGGCAAGTACCAAAGTGAATTTTGCATAATCATTAACAATTGGTGAAGGAAAACATCGAGAGGAAACCTGAATTACAAAAATTGCGATTTGAAATCGCCAACCCGTAGTGAGTTAGCGTGGTGATCAATGCTTGTTTCTTCTCTATATGAGAAGTGACCTGTGCCTAGCCGTGGGATTTTTACAGGCTGGTTTTATAAAGAGAGAGTTTGGGCTTTTTTCTGAACGTTAAAAGTTAGTAATTAAAAAAAATATTTTACCAAAATCTGTTTTCAGTGAACAGTCCATCGGATTACGCATTATTGATTCTCATCGTCTAGATGGTGAATTATGTTCAAGCAAAAACAGCCTATTTACCTTTTTTATCTGTGCATACACAAACTGGAATGAAAAAAAAAAACAAAGTAATGGTCACTTCAGGAGCTTTACTATCAAAAACCCTAACCAAAGTACAAAGGAAGCAATCCTTTTACGGATAATCATTATCCCGTCCTCTCATGTAGAAACCTGCCAAAAGTCTAAAACCCACCTTTCCTTGCGGCAACCCTACCCAGTACCCGGGTTATTATCTTGTCTTTTAACCTCGGCCCAACCGCCTATAATTTATAGGTAGGCGGACCCACTGACAGAACATGCGTTACTCAAAATCGTAATAATTTATTAAGTTTCCAACCACCAAGTTTGTCTTAAGCAACTGTAGTTTGGTTTCCTGATAGATTTATTTGTGCTACGGTTCTGGTTTTCAGCAGTTTATATTATATTCAAGATCTTTGATAAATTGCAGACGTTTTGAAGGCAACGGAGATTGAATAGTTGGCCTCTTAAAATAATTCGGTATTAAAGTTGCATTTAATCTTTAGAAGTGTCCAAAATATTCACCGTTTTCTATTTCATTTATTTTTCTACTATAGTTCATTTTTGTTTCGTGTATAATATATTTGCCTCGTAAAATCGTAATTTATTTTTAAGCATAAAATTTAAATGTTTAGGTAATTTACACTACACAAAACAATTGGCACGCGCTGATGACAAATACTAGGTTCTTCGTATTACATATATAAAATAAAGCCATTATGTCTATACTAAATAACTTTAGCAGTTCATTAGCCTTGATATCAAAATAAAAGAAAACCATCTATTGTAAACATTAAAAAAAAATATTAGACAATTATTATCGTAACGACGCGACGTCACGTAACCAGATTCTTTTCATTAACCTTGAAATTACAAAAGCGGCAGTAAAGTATATTTTATACATTTCAGAAAAAAATATAAGTTATCACAAACAAAACTTCGACGTCATAGATTCAGCGATTACTTTTCTGAGAACTATCGCACGTACGAGATATCTGAGTGCCCAAACAGGCAGAACTCAGGGTTATAATCAAACTTGTGGGCTTAGGCGCTCACCCCGTCGTATATTGTGTATCTGAAGTAATTAATAACTTGTGGTTACCTAGCTTTTGCATGTGGTTTTGTTTGTTGGATAGAATCAAAATTGAAATTCCCATGAGCTTAAGCTGATCTTCAGAATTGCCACTTGGGAATAGAAACTTTTGAAGCTTTTAGAATATGAGGTTATTTTTTAATTTGTTCTGATTTTTTTTGAGTGATAAATTTGTTTAGTCCGCATGAAGGGTTTAAGTCCAGGATCCTGACTTCTGATGTAGTTGCGCAGAGCTTGCATAAGTGATCCCGCGGCTCCAGCAAAGGCAAGGACGGGACCGGGGTGTTTTAAGTCTGTGCAAGTCCGACATATCCACACTCTGCGCCCTCAGCGTGGGTTGAAGTCATTAGCGTCTCACTCCAAGAAAAAAATCCTAACGTCTCAAAAAGCTAGAGAAACGCTTTTCCTCACAACCAATACTATGACATACAATATAATATTATACTTGAATCAAAGTAGGTTTTAGTTTAACGACCTATGATTTTTTTTTAATGGTTTATGGCTATTATTGGTAAATGGTTATCACAAAACTGACGTTGAGTGCGTAAGCATGGATTATTATGATTCATGATTTCTATAGGATTTTCTACGCACAAGCTGTGAGAAGACCTTCAATAAATAAATAAATTAGAGCTTATCTTTAAACTGAGCCTAAAATGATTAAAACGTCTAACCTCAAAAGATTATTTTTTTAAATGTAAGTGCTATAATTTAGCTATCAGGTATTTAAAGTTTAGACTATTTAAAGTCAGCGTTATCAAGTGAATCGCTCCCTTGCAGGTTTGGTAGCTACACCATAAAAAAACTTTTAACATCACTCGATCCAAGAATAGTTGTTAACTAAGGAAACAATATGCACATCTGGAATGTAATGGATTTTTTTTTATTTTCGTTCATTCATTCATTTATATCGATTAAATTGCGTAAGATACTGACAAGCAAACAAAATTTCAATAGGTTTGAAGCTAGAGAGGTATTAATAAAGTTACCTGCTAAAGGTTAATGATACAATGGTCGGGTCGGTTGGACATGTCTCGTGCGTTTTACTATCATCAGATTATACACTTGCTTGGGTTTAATTAAATATTCAGTGTTATGTCTTGACCCTAACTATTTATGTTATGATTAGGACAAGAATAGTGAACAAGGGTAAACATATTACTTCTTTTGTTACTCTAGTATTTTATTTTGGTCCGACATTTTGGAGACTAACCTGATAATAAATGAAAATAAATATAATTAAGACATTTTCCTTCATTTCAAGCCGTAATTGTTGATATATAAACAAAAATAATTGAGGTGTTTAATTTCATTAGCCATGTTATTTGTGAAATGAGTCTTTAAGCTGTCCAAAAATGTTACCTCTACAAATGATATTTTGTGCACTCTGGTCGATGAAAAACTATCTAGTCTCTCCGAAACTGCTGCATCAATAGCCCTCTAGACAAGATACACCTTCAAGCGTCAATGATGATAGAAATGGCTTAAATGACATTAAATGTATGGACCTTACATTTCTCTTCGAAAAGTCACGTGATTTAGACTTGTCACTTTCATACATTTGAGCGATTTGATCAGCGACAATGATTGTAGAAATGCACCTTGTTTATGGGGCAGGTTCAAAAAATATTTCGATCATCGTGGACGATAGTCTTAATATTTGTTAATTTTACCAGCTTAAATTGTGGAATACAGTAAACATTTTGTAATGAGTGCCTTTACAATAAGAAACATTGTTCCAAAGCAATGAATAGCCTGAAACTCAAAGTATTCCTGTTTCGACAGAATTTTTTTCAGTACCGATCGTTTCAATCAACTGAATTTAGTTCTTTTCTTTTGTTTAGAAACTCGCGCGAAGCAGCCTCTCATTAATTTTTTCATAAACAAAATTGTATTGTGTTCCAAAACCTTAGATGATCATTCAAGGGTATATTAGATTCGATTATTGTGGAACATACCTCCTCGCTTCTTATAAATATATGCAGAAATAATAAAAACAGCAGTGTTAGGGTTAACTTGTAACTAACACGTTACACCGATCGGTTCGGCTTTTATTGGCCTCTTTATTAACTTGGCCGCACGGAGTATACTCGTCGAAGTTTTGGAATAATATTGTTGCTTCAACTTGTATCTTGATTTTAGATCGGGCCAAAATTTGGGTTTAATCAATTTGAGTTGGGTATACGCTTATTTAAATATAATATTTTAATCATTTTCGGAAACCTACACGTGTTTTGATCATATTTTTTTCTTAAATATTCTTGTTTTTATAATAGTTATATTTTTTATTTCAACGCATTTACACATAATAATTTATTTAGCGTGATCATAATTATGTATCACTAAGTTAGTATATACTTTTAAATAAAACTGTTTATTTTTATTTTAGTTCCTGACGTTTCGACGCCTTTGAAGGTACCATGGTCACGGGCAGACTAAACCCCTATAGAATCCGTTTAAAAGTAGAAGTAGTAAGTTTTATTTCAACGGTTAACATTCGCGTTAACCTCAGAAAACAATATTTTTATATAAGAACCACTACTGGAATGGATCTGACATTGAAATCGGAATGAATCTTAAATAAAATTCGGCTTTCATGGGAAAAAATGCGACAAAATATTTACTCCGAGAAATACCTACCTAAGGTTCACATATGGCTTTCTGTGGCTGTGATACTGCCACAGAAAGCCATAAAAATAAGACGTCTGACTCGGTGCTCAAATGAAAAATAATGTCCCCTCGGGCCTGGAAGCCAACTGCGGATTAAAGCCCGTATGGTTTAGTATTATGCACGTGGCTCTGCGTTCCTAAGTAAGAAAAAAGAAAAAAAAACAAGCAGGATTAAAAATGATGAAGACCAAAGACTGAACATGAAGTTCTCACAAAGATTATACCGATATAATTATTTTTTCTCCTCATTTATATCCCATCTAGGCTTGTAATTACTAATAATACAAGAAAAAAAAAACAGTGTAAAAAGTAATGACAAATGATCACCACAACGAGGTCTTTCTCAACCTTTTTTAAAAAACATAATCGTCCATACAAGGTTTATAAATAATAATAATAAATATAATAGTAAGTAGCTAGAACACTTGTGTTATGGAATCAGAGACAACGAAGGTACCACAAACACCCAGACCCGAGAAAATGTATGACCTCAGAGCTGGCGACACCTTGAAAACCGGTGTGTACGCCACTCGACCACGGAGGTCGTCTTTGATAGTGGTTTATGTTTTTGCATATTCTTGATTTTCGTACTATTATTATAATAATTTTTTTTTTCTTATGCATTGTTATTGAGTATGGCCTGAGCCTACAAAAAAATCTTCGTTTTTCTTTGTCATATTTAAGAAAATGGGTTTCATTAATAATTTATAAATAAAAGTAAAATGTAGCTATTGAAGGCTCGTTAGGTCAAAGTCTATTGATGTAAACCCAACAAGAGATAAGATAAATTACATAATTATCACTAAAACTTTAACGTCTACAAAAATGGGTTTAACGTGAAACTTTATACGTTTATTCGCGACAGTTTAATAGACTGTATTATTCCAGTTAAACAACTCGGAAATATGCCGGATTTTCACGGCTTTGTTAACACGAGATGTCGTCTCAGGCTTGAAATTTACAGCTAATGTATCCTCTTAGTTATTGCTGTGAGCTTATCAGGCGGTTTCGTTTCAACTGCAAATTCGGGAGAATTTGGAAGACAAGTTCTGTAATCAGTTTTATTTGTAGTCCTGATTGTATCAGGTTTCGGCAGACGATTAATGTACTCCAAGGGGCAGGAAGACGTTCTTGAGAACGTTACCATGACGATTTCATTAGTTCCGACGCGCTTCGCTTGCTTGACTTGATTTAGAAATGTCGTCAATAAATGAGCTCGTATTTCGGTTCTATTTTATTTAAGCTAAGTGCATTTTTTTTTATTTAGAATATCAGACTTTAGTGGTTCTATTATTTCAGTTCCCAATTTGTTTGTCTGAAGCTTTTATTTTTATAGTAACATGAATATCTCGAGTGTCTTAAGTTTAAGCCGTCTGATTCGACCGATAATAAAGGTCAAGCCACGCTAGCCGCGGTCGGTCCGTCGACGGGTGATTCGTAAACATACCGTTAGTTAGTCTCTGGTTAGTGTATGGTAGCGGTAGTGTTGGTTGTGGTCTTTGACAGTCGTTAAGTCATCAAAATTCTGAAAACCAGTCTTACTATGGAATACTGTATTACCTAGCAATGGGTTGCGGAGTTCAGATAAGCAGTCGCTCCATGTAAAATAAAGTATTCAGCTATATCCGGTAAGACTGGTAGACGACCCTAACATAGCTTGGGTAAACTAGGCTAAAGGCTAGGCATATAATGAGTGACATGAATATCCATGTATTTGAATGATGTCTGCTCAATATGTTTATGGTTTTCCATTGGAAACTCTTGAAAATATTTTTGGAGAATTTATACAATTTATATACACAAAAGTTGCTGTCTGCGTCCCAGTTTAGCCATAACGAATGCGTGGGCGTAACACTTATCCAGCCGAGGCAGACCCATTACGAGTGTACTAAAACATAGACTCTGCAGTTAGGCTCTCCATCCAACAAAATTCTCAGTCCACAATTTGAGGTCAAATCATTAACTTCAGTACGGTCACATACATTTCAAGACTGTAGTACCTACAATGATAATTTACCAGCGACCAAATGACATACCCTCGTAAATTTTATATGTCGAGTTGATAGATAGTATAAAACCATGTTACGACGTCAATCGAGGCTTAACGACCAGCTTGGGATCAGCAGAACAAACACGATGAAGCTTAAATCCATTTCGAAATCCATTGCTGGTTATCTAAGAGATTTTTTTAAGTTAGACGTATTGTAAAGGCTTAAAATACGCAATGTATTACAATAATTTTCCCAGATTAATATAGTTTTCTTCAGAATATTTCACGGTTGAATATAAGTTTTTTGACGGATCCTCTGAAGTATTAGATACTAGCTGTACCCGCGACGTTGTTCGCGTTGAAAAGTGTATTTATTGCCGTCAATAACTGAAAGTGAAATAACTTAAGTGGCAGTGGTGCCCTAGCGGTTAAATGACCGGATTCGTATGAACAGGGGTTCAAACCCGGGCAAGTACCAATGTGACCTTTTCAAAGTTACGTGTACTTTCTAAATTATTGTAAGACACTATTGACAAACGGTGAAAGAAAACCAAAAAATTAAGATCTGAAATAATTGCCAGCCCGCATTGAGTTAGCATGGTGATCAATACTCGTTTCGTTTTTATATGGGTGGTATAGCTGGGTATAGGCGGGTATAGCTGAGAAGTGTCTCGACACAATAACAGAGTAGCGTCGCAACGCCATTGCAGAAAGGCGCCGCGACGCCACATTACAACAGAATCGCGACATCAAAGCTAACGGGCGTCGTTACTCTATAGCTGAGTGGTCACGACGCTTTAGTTGTATGGCGTCGCAACGCCATAGTTGATAGGCGTCGCGACGCCATAGATGGGAGGCGTCGTGTAGCCATATTAGAGTGGCGTTACAACACCATAGCTGGGAGGCGATCAAATTGCTACAATTGCGCGGCGTCGCAACGCTACAATTGAGTGGCGTCACTACGCTATAGCTAAAAGGCGTCATAGCACCATAGAAGAGCCGCGTCGCTACGCTATAGCTGAAGCGTCGTGACGCTATAGTTGAGCGGTATTACATTGCGACTTAGTAGCGGCGTGGCGCACGGCTACTGGAGTCGACTGTTATTCTTAAATTCGCCCTCTACCCCTCCGTCTATGTCCGAAAATAATTGTGGACCAATTCAATAGTTTTTATAGAGTAGGTAAGTCTTCGAGGTGGTTTCATAATATGTATACATTTCAATCAATCAATTTAGTAGTTTTGTTGTTAAATCAAAACAACTGGAAAATGTAACCAAAAATGACATACTTATCGGTTAACGAAAAGGATCATGATCCATGAAAGACGACGAAGACGCATGATCTGCAAGCGATGGGGGATGGAAGGCAGCGAAGTAATGAATCATGCAACCGGGACGGGGGCCAACTGACTGTCTTGTCAAAATGCAAACTCATAATACGGCTTAGGTGTGTTGTAACACCCCCAGCACAAATCTGCCTCTTAACTCTGAGGATAGGCTTCGATCTTGTTTTAGATTGATTATCAGCAGAGAGACAGCATGCAGGTTTTCCGGTGTCCACTCAAGTGCACTGTTTAAAATTCCCTAATTGTCCTCAGACTGAAAGAAAGAAAATGCATAATTTACTTGCGCCACTTGCGACGCAAAAAATACAAAAGAAAAACTAACTTCTACAATAATTTCCAAAATGTTAGAGGTAATAATTATGCGTCTCATCCGTGCGGAACATCTGCTTGTTGATTTGGTGGTTGAGACTGTGACCAGCAAGAGTATCGTTGACGTTGGAATCCAGTGTCGGGTCAAAAATTAAGTATTGGTTTGAGACAGGCAGGCTAAAACTAATACTTGTTATTTCAATGTCCAACGCCTCCGATAGTATGTAAAACTGTTGGTTCCGACCGTCAAAAATGATCTTTAGTCATTGCTATTGCTTTACCCGTGCTTCCAAAATATACCGAATTACCCAGTAAAATGGATTGTGTAGGTCAGACAGAAATATGAACATACGACATCGACGGAGCTTGGTATACATTTAATTTTGAAGGTACCATTGAATGCTAAAGCTGAATAAAAACAGAAATCTGGTCCATTAATTGACAGAAGAAGCTGTGAATTTTAGTAAATCGTCTCTAATAATTTCGTAAAGAAAGTAAAAACAATTGCCCTAAGCAAAAGTTGGCGCCGGCGCTGTAAACCGTATATTTATTGGTCCCATAGTTTTTCAGCTTGCCATCGGACACTTGTCACAAACAGCAAAAGAAAGATATGGGTAAAAGAAAGGTAAATTTAATTTAATTTTATTATTTTTATCCAAGAAATATTACAGATTAACAGAAGAAAACGTGAGAATAATAATATAAATAACGACCAATAGGTAAACTACGTTGAACCTCATTTTTTTTTTAGGGACAAAAATGATATTTGATTGAAAAGACAACAGCGAAAAAAAATATGATTTTTAACTAAAAGACACAAAAAGGGTTAGCTCGACTGAGATTCGAACTTGGAGTATCAAAATATTTGAACTTGTAAAAGAAACTGGATTACGAAAGAAAAAAAGGGCGCCGTCACACCTGGATTTAAACTTGCAGCAAGAACATTCATTTCCAATCGTTCAACCACCGAGTTGTTTTTATTACAGCTAATTGTCCTAAAAAGTGACTCATACTTCAATCAGATCTGGTCGTTATAGTAACGTAGTTTTTGCCATGGTTACTTGGTTGTTTACATTTTGACAGCGGGCAAATGAATGTTGCAAACAATTATCAATTTTCCCTCGGGAACTACTTAAGGAATCGGGATAAAAGGTAGCCTATGTTTTTTTCCATGTCAAAGGCTACATGCATACCAAATTTCAACCAAATCGGTCCAGTCGTTTTTGCGTGAAAGAGTAACAAACATCCACACATCCATTCTCACAAACTTTCACATTTATAATATTAGTAGGATGAAAAATAATATGTTTTACTTAAGTTTACTTTTAGGATAGAAAGTAATTAAACAACTAAATGTATAAATTCAAAGAATAAATAATGACTTGTTCTAAAAAAGAGCACAAAGGCTTAGAAGTAGGGAAAACTGTTACAACAAGCCCGGGGGGCTTGTTGTAACAGTTTTCATGAAAACGAATATATCTCGAGATCCATTGATTATATTGCTATTAAATAAAAATGGATGGATTCTGTAACTCTTCCTCTACCTAATCAAGTAAAAATAATACCATATTTATTGGTCATTATTTTACAATCAATTATTTTCTAGAAGAAGTGCGGTGTTACAACTTACCTGGTGCTTGGGGCAAGTTGTAACATCTACCGGGGCAAGTAGTAACGACAAAAAAGAACAACAATAATACCTGTAACCATTTGTTCTTTGTTTATTTTTTACAAAATTTACATCTTTCTAAAGTAGGTATTATGTAATTGTTATAAAAAATCAACTTAAATACACTTTTAATCAACACCTAAAAATTAAGTAATTAACAGTTTTATTTAGTTAAACACTACTTATAATCATCATGGCACTTAAAATATCACAGTAAGTAATTAAATTATTTATATCTAAGGTATGCTTCGTAATTATCTCTTTTTAATATCTATCTAACAAAGTATTGCACTTATATAAGTATCAACGTTTGGTGGGTTTCATTATAATTAAATTCAGTCTTCATCTGAGCTACAATTTATACAAATAAAAGATATATATAGTCTCCTGTAACACATTCTATATGTTCCCACATCTTACAAAAGATACACTCGACCCAATCTTCTCTATCTGAATCTGTGTAAGCTTCACCACATACCAGACAATACCACTCTTTTGATTCAGAATCTGAATGAATTAACTTAAAAATCTGGTGTCATTAAAGGTAAATGATGAATTTCCGCGCATACAATTTTGGAACCAGTCAGTACCAGCTATGTTATTTTGATGCCAAAAAGGAGGAATGTTTCTAGCACTATGCTGCACACCGCATTGGTAAGCTAGTTTCCTTACTTCTATAGGAAGTAGTCCAAAATATATTTTGGTGCACTTGAGTAGGTGCCATCTTACCTTCTTCTTCTGCAGTAAATAGTTGTATAATATGCTTAACATAACCAATTCTTAAACTTTCTATATTCTTTTTTTTTCATTATGTATCTATAAAGAGAAACGTGACATAATCCGAAAGTCTGATTAGCTTTCCGAAACAGTTTTTTTTTTCTAAAACTTCAGCTACCACTAACTCGTACACTTCTTGGCTTTGTGTTGCCCGCTCTGACTTGCTTTTATACACACTCATTCTAGAAGAAAGGAAAAAAAATAAGTAGGTATACTACATAGTAATAACTTGTATAACGTGTTACAACAAGCCCCGGGATTTTGTTACAACTAACCCCATGGTATAATATTTAACATTTATCAAGATAACTATTTAAACAGTTCAGCAATCTTAAAAATTGTTACACAGTATCAGAGATAGATAATTAGAATTTAAATAAAATATAGAAAGTTTAAAATTAGTCGATAATAATAACGCAAACCAAAATTTTTACGACAGTACAATTGTCTTATGACCTGCCAAAAATGAAGCGCGTGAACACTTCCACTTACTGCGCTGGCCAACGGGATGCTGGCTATGGCAACATGATGCGGCATGGTTTGTAGGTCAAATCGAGTCAAAGAAATACTTTGATCAAGTTTAAGATCCTAGTGAAAAGGGCCTGTTACTACTTACCCCTGTTACAACAAGCCCCCCGCTCCCCTACTTATATACTAAACGTTCAAGTAAAAAGAATTAAAGTTTTTTTCTTTGTAGAAAGTAGTCTCTGGAATTACTGAACCAATTTTGAAAACTCTATCACAGAGTCGACGTCTCAGCTTTCTCTATCTCAGTGTTCACGGGTCTGATAGCAATATACTGATAGCAATAGTATAACAATATTAAAATTAAAATATTACAATTATTATATTTATTTTGTTTTTTTTTTAACTTTTCAATAAACCAAATAAAAATAAATTTTATTTTAATGTATCTTTTAATGGCTTTTTGAGCTGTGTGAGTATTAGTTCTTGACTTCTGCTTATAAAGCTATTGTTATCGTGGAATCGAGATGGTGCACTACACTACACGAATTTGCGTCTCGCTTCTATAACTGCAACAGTCTTAGATTAAGAGCTCTCTGAAAGCCAGCTGTATTTAAAATTCTAAATTTATTCAAAATCATTGCATTTAATGTTACGTTTTTAATAATCTATATTAGGTACTAAATGCGCGGCAGTACACGCGGCTTATAGAATAACTCAATATCTCTAAAAATAAGCCTATGTGTTAGTCTAGGGTTTCAGCTACCTAGCCGTTTTAGCGTTAAGAGTTTACAAACATACACACACTCACACTCACAAACTTTCGCCTTTATTACATTTAGGTATAGACAAATTCATACGGCAAAGGTTTTGAAAGCCGAGTAATTTACATTTATTTACGTTCAATAGAATTGCTACAGAACCAATGAGCTCTCCAAATTCTTGCTTCTCTTGTATATGACCGTTCGGCTGAAAGGGACTCTGGGTCAGAAGCTCTTAAAATAATTGTGAGCTAGATGAAGTAAAACTCAGTTCACTACTGTAAATTATTTTGCAGGATCCAACTTGCGTAAAATATTAGTTTCAAGTGTGAGTTTAGTTAGGAAATCACAGCCAAAATTAAAATGTCATCAAAAATTACTTAGTATTATTTAAAATTAATTTAGAGTTTTAAGACATCCCTGTGAATATTGAAAGCTATAAATGTATTCTTATTCTTTATTCTTGTGTTGAGTTGAAGTTTGGTTTTTTGTCTGTAACATGGGATATGAGCAATTCTTTGATACAGAAAAAAACATATTGAAGAGATAAAGTGAACTTCTGTCAATAATAAAAATACATAAGCCAAACTTAAACTATATACCTAGTTTTAAACTGGAGAAAAATCATGTAAAAATAATGATTAATGTGATGTATAAAGACCGCTACCGGTACAAGCCTCTTCCTACCATTTCCATATATCACTTTCTCTTGCACATCTGCTCTATGTTCTATCCGCTACTGTGGCAATATCGTTACCTCTTATAAGTGGTCCTGGTCTTCGTTTTTTTTTTATTGGGTACTTAATACCAGGTTGTTAATACTTTGTTCTATCTGTCATTTGACAGTCTTTGAACGTGACCACTTCCATTTTAGAACGAGTACTTTTTTTAATTACTTCCTTCGCTCCTTCTGTCAATATTTAATTATAATATGCATTTGTTTAGAAGTTAAGAGTACAAAAGTAATAAAAAGACGCTACTATCAGATTTTATAGCCAACATTGTTTAGTCTGGCCTGACTCATATACATTAAACTGGGAGGGAAATGAGGTCATGAGTTTGAACCCCGGTGGGTAATATTACTAGAACTTTATACAGAAGGGAAACTTGTTTGACTCCTAAAATATCTCGCAAAGTAAGAAACTGGGGGAAACTTGCGAACGATCTAATTTCAGTAAAAGGAAAAATATAGTTTGTTTTATGGAATAAAACTGGATTTATTGAAATATCTGGTCTGAGATAGAGGAACTTATCCCGTGTCTACGATTCCAAGAATAAATTTAATTTCATTTTATTATTTTAAAAAGTTGAGTCGTGGAGGCCTATCGGTTGAAACAACGGAGTAGAAGGAAGTACATGCCAATCACTTTTTTTAAGATATAATATGTACCTACTTTCTTAATTATTCTAAGATAAAACTGACAATTGGTGAAACTGAAAACATTATGAAGAAATCTGGATTACAAAAATTGGAAATTGAATTCGCCAACCACAACAGCAAACGTGTTGATCAATGATCGTTCTTTCTTGAGAAGAGGCTTGGCCCAGCAATGGAACATTTAATTTTATAGGCCGGTATTATTTTATTTTGATAAGCAATATTCTGATAAAGATTAATTAAAAACCGAGAAAAAGAACAGTCAGTCTAGAATTAATTCAAGAAGTTCAAATGAAAAAGAAAGAAACTTAGATCACATAAGGCAGATTTTGAAATAGGTCAATAACCCATTGCGTGACGAGATATTATAGATTCAATCTCCTCAGTAGTCAAACAAATGTACGATTCATCCAAAAAAGTCTAGAATATGATTTTAATATTTGTAAAACTCTACAACTTAGGCATTGTCGTTTTACAAGAAAATTTTAACGAAGAACTCAAAAGACACTAATTCTCTAACTCCTACTTTATTTATCTGTATTAATTATGCACCTGACGTTTAAAAACCTCACTACAAGAGATATAACGCCTTCATTCCATCACTAGTAAACAATTCATGCACCTGAATTGCAAGTCCGTCCCTAGACATCTGCAAGCAAGAAGTTTGCACCGTAATTTACTCACTCACAAGATTTTTATTCAATTATTAAGACTGCATTTTGTTGACTGCAGAGTTAATATTTCATAGTTTGTGACACTTTACGTTGGAAACATAATTTACTGAATGAAAAAGTCTTGAAGTTGTCTCTGTTTTATTAGAATTCTTGTGAATTTTAAAACGCATTTTCTTATATGCTAGAATGATTGTTCAAAGTGTGCATAATGGATACCTAAATAACTTTGTAACAATTTATTTTTCTAAATACCCTGAATACGGTTATATTTAGTCATTAAACATAAATAACAGTTGTTACTTAAGGCTGGGGGAATTGCAGGTGCCTATTCTTCTTCTTACCTTGTCGATGGAAATCATATTTTGTCATCCCAGAATTTTGCCCAGAAGTGTCTATTAATTTGAATCTAATTGAGATATTATGTAGGTATATATAACTTTTTTTTAAGAGAAGGCATTTTTTTTATTAACAAGATAAAGAACAAGACAGAAGCGGCGGTAACCTAATGGCTAGGGCGTCGGACTTGCGATAATATGGTTGCGGGTACGAAACCCACCCATTACACTACCGGCGTGAACCCACTTGTAACACAAGCATCTTCGCTTAGCACGGAGAGTTAACAATATTACTAGTAATATTTTATGCGACCCGCATTGCTAGTAATCTTTAAAAAAAAGAACAAAAAAAGTAATACAGACAATTTTAATACTTCAATATCGTTTCATATTGCAAAAACAGCACTCGAAACTGCTCTTTATTACAGTATTTGCAAATTCCAAAACTTATTTTCTTCATGAAACATTCGCTACATTGCGTTTCGTGTTGGTTTATTAAATTGTCGTGTAATTTTATCAGACAATGGCTTAAAAGAATGGCCCTTTACGTAATTTCCTTTGGGGATATTGTGCGTTTTATTTTTTAAGGTATGAGGGTATGACTGGGGTATTTGGTTGCGTGACAATTGCCTTATTAATCAATTATACACCGTGTTGTTTGCAAGTCTTATATTAAATTCGTCTACTACGAGTTTAGGGCTTAATTTCGGGTTGACTAAAAAAATGGGTTTTATCGCTATCGTACCGTCACACCAGTATGACACCGCTAATGTTGTGAAGCCCCGCTAAAATAATACCGGCCTATAAATATCCCACTGCTGGGCGAAGGTCTCTTACAACTTAAAATACTTAAGTACTTACAACTTTGAAAAAGTCATATTGGTGCTTGCCAGGATTCGAACCTGCAAACATGTGCATACAAATCCGGTCCTTGAACCGCTAGGCCACCACGACATTCAATCCCCGCCGTGATTAGTAATAAAAAAAAACTTCAACATTAATCTTTACACAACCTACTTCAGAGCTCCAAAGAATCGAATTTAGAAGTCAGGCACTGTTTCCACTAGCTACGAGATTCCGTAGCATATTGCTACGGCATACGTAGCGTCACTTGCTATGGTTTTATCATCCGAGAAAAATTAACTAAGTTTGAACTATCTAGGCCTACGATATGACTAAAATATTTCAAATTAGAGGCATAACTTCACCGCGTTAACACAAAGTACCGTACTTGCTCACTATACGACTAAAAGTAACCATAATTTTGCAACCTAAATGAACACTTGTGAAAGCCTCCTAAAAACTTTAGAATTTAGGACGAACAGTAACTCAAAATTAAAAATGTGTGTAGAAGAGTGAGTTTTTGTTCTCTACATAATTATTTTTTTAATAATGATTTTTATTGAAAAACTATCGTAGAAAACGGCTCAGGTTATATTGTGAATAAGAAGTTCACATTTGTCGATTAATTTCATTATATATTATTAATTTCGTTTATAAATTACTATCTTTACATAGTAATTATTATATATAACGTATATATAATATTAAACACAATAACCACTCCATTAAAATATCAGCTCGTTATAACTTTGAAATAAAACTACTTTAAACGGATTCTATCGCGGTTTATTTTGATTTTAGTTCCCGACGTTTCAACACCTTTGCAGGTGTCATGGTCACGGGCAGACTGAGATGGTATTCGTCTTGACAAGATAATTATGTTGCTCGTTCTACCTTCATGATTTTATAATTTAATTTACTTTTAATTTTACTTTTAATCGTTTGTGTTCCGACCTACGCAATATCAAATTCAAATTCAAAAATATTTATTGTTACACACACTGGTTACACGTAAAAAAAAAAAAAAAGATATAAACATCAGAGTGAATAGTGTCTGTGCAACAACGAGGTGCCCACTCAGCATCATGCTAGTTGTGTTGTTAGACACAATCCAGCGCTGGTTTTCAGTGGTCACCCCATAATATGAGCTCACAGTGTCTTGAAGTCTTGCAGCGCTGCTCTTGGGATTGGTTTTGATTTTGTGTATGATTGGATCCCAAGTAGGTGATATCTTCCAGCCATCTTCTCTATTGAAATTAGGATGTTTTCAATAGCCTCGCGAAACATCCTAGGTAGGAATTTGAATTCTTTGGCGAGGATCTGTGGTTTATCAAAACGAACGTAATGACTGGAGCCTTCAGCATGTTCGGCGACTGCAGACTTCGTTGAGCGTCGGTGTTTAACATCAGCTATATGTTCTTTTACGCATTGACCGATGTAAGAGAGACCACAGTCACAATCTAGTTTGTAAACTCCTGCATCTTCACGGCTTTTTCATGAACTTTACATAAACTAACCCCCGAATAACGAAACGCATATTACTTTAACACGTTCTTAAGTATGTCTGTCGCTACTTCACATGCTAATGTGATAGAGACAGCTTGAAACTTAACGGTGGCTTTAAACTGATTGAGGTTCCAGTATTCGGCCACAACCCTCAACAATTTGACGGGCCTGTTGGTCTAGTGGTCAGTGACCCTGACTGCTAAGCCGTAGGTCGTGCGTTCGATTCCCACCCAGGACAAATCTTTGTGTGATGAGCACGATCATTTGTTCTGTGTCTGGGTGTTATTTATCTATAATATGTATGTATTTAGAAATATATAAGTATGTTTATTAGTTGTCTGGTTACCATAGCACAGGCTCTGCCTAGTTTGGGATCAGATGGCCGTGTGTGAGATTGTCCAAATATATATACATATTATTATAACGATATCTCAAACACTTTTTGTAATATCTTCAACTAGTCAAGTCTCTGAATTACCCAGCCCCAGTTCGTAATTTAAATGGTACCGAAACATTTACCAACTAATCCAATATTATTGTACAACCGAACTTCTTGAATAATTTGTACGCCTGTCCAATACTTAGGGTTATTCAGAACTTGAGAATAATTATTTGAATAGGTCTTCGTTTTATTTACTTTGTAGAATTGATAGTTTAATAAATAGTTGGGACCGAAACTAACCAAAGGCTGACTTTGACCTATTTTTGAAGCGTAAAGACTTAATTTGGGCTTCGAATTTACGTGATCTGCATATATTTATTTAAATTTGTGCTTCATGTATGTTAAGTTCTCGCTATTTGAGGGATAAATTCGAGAAACTCTATAGACTAGACTATATGCTAGACATAACGATCACAACGACACAAGATGAGCCAAAATAAATTGAAAAAAAGTAAACGATTCTGAAATTAAGAAAAAAGAACCTATAAAAATACTCTATTTTATTTAGTTTTTAAATATAGTTTCTATTTTTAATAGTAGTAGTACATAATAACAGTCTAACTTTTGTTCGCGGTTCCATTATCGCGTCAAAAAGCCTATAGCCTATAAGGGTTAATCAATAGGCTATTTTACACTGAAAGAATAATTCAAATCGGACCAGTAATTCTTTAGATTAGCGTGTCCAAACAAACAGAGTCTTCAGCTTTTTAATATTAGTAAAGAAATAAATTGAACGAACAATCTTAAATTACAAATCCCTGCTGTCCTCAATAAATAAATAAATTACGCAAAAAGAGTACAATGAACAAATTAAGTTAAAGGATTCTTACTGTGACCGACACCGTACTGTAAGTGCATTAAATAAAAATTATGGCTGCAATTGTGAGTCCAATGGGGCTTGAATAAACGAGAAAAGCGCCACTTTTTACCCACGATGGAACAAAGACTGCATTTGCGTTCGGATTTAAATATTTTGTAGATTATTTTGCCTTGTGTTTGTATTGTGTCCTGTGTCTTTAAAAATGCTGAAGCCATTCTGTTCTAGTTAAATTTCCGAAATCAAAAGTCATTTATGTTTCCTTTTTTTATGATTATGTTGGTTTTTTCTTATAACTATAATTTATGTGATTTTCTTTATAAAATATATACGGTGATCTGATAAGTGAATGTTTACCCCTTAGATTATCATAAAATTTTATACTAACATACTCAGTTAGTGCCAAACTCAAATCATCCAATTTATCCCCCGCATCATATGAGAATCTTTGAAGAATCAGAATTCATACTTGCCAACCCTATTCCAAAACAAATGACGAACAATATTTGCAAAAACCTAGTAAATACCAGTCGTAAATCTAGGCTCTAGAGTACATTTGGCAAAAGAAGTAACAATTAATCTGGACTGCGCGATACGTGTCCTCTTGGAAGGCAGCCAATGTAAGCCTAGCCTATTTTCACGAGAAGTTGCCACAACATGCATTATATTGGGCAAATTTGAATAAGTATCTGCCCGTTGCACAATTTTTGGGATAAAGTATGATCGATTTTGGAGACGGTCGAGTTTTAAAGAGAAATAATTATGATAATGGTCTTCGAATAATGTACGGAGTTTATGCTGGGGCTTGTTAGTGACGGTTTTAGATGTGGGGTGGTGATACATTTTGGAGGAGCTGGCTGTACTGAGCATATTTTATTAAACCTAGACCCGATTATCCCAACAGACAGTTGCAGGGGAACAACTTTTATATTTTCCTGCATGTACAGGATTAATTTTAAAGGAGTGCGTATATACGCACTCCTTTAAACAGTTTTATGAACCTGATTACCTCGTAGAATATTCTACGAGGTAATCAGGTTCATAAAACTGTACCGCTTTCCTAGTAAATTTTAAAATGGTGACAGTGATAGTGACAGGTCACGTGATTTATGTTTCTATATTAATTTTAAATTAATCCAGTAAAATTTGTGATTAAAATCAAAAATACTTGATCAAATTTTATGTGATAAAAACTAAGAGATTTAAACAGACGCAATCGAGATGAAGCCCGGAAACCATAACCTTAGATCAACAATGAGCAAAACTGGTGATCAAAGCTATCCTTCTATATTAAAGATTTATCCAGCAGTAGAACATTCTTCTTCTTGATACCTCTTTTATTACCGAAGATTAGCAGTAATTTCAGGATATTATGGCATCCGAAACGAAACAGTTCTGTCTTTGGATTTTAGCTGGTATTATTGTTTACATAAACGCTCATAACATTATCTTCCGCAAATAAAAACAAGTCCACAAGATAAATATGAAGATTTACGTGTAAGCTGGGATCTGTACGCGACAATAAACCACTTAAGCAATGTAATCCATTCTCCTTATTGGACTTTCACCACTTGTACTACTTGCAAGAAAATTTGAGTCATAATAAATGTTGACATTATAATTGTATCTACAAAGTAGCAGTTAAGGGGTTAAAGGAAAACGGTTTTTTTTTAAATTATCGATAACATTTTAGGATGTCTTTCATAAAATAAAGATATGGTTCAGTAGAAGAAAATACATATACATGAATAAAATAAATACGGATTTATTCTTTTAGCTGGTAACTTACTGAAGAGGTACTTACATTTTAATTGTTGTAAAACTATTGTTTCGTGATTACGATTATGGGGGCCGCGCCGGTTCAAAACCCACTCATTGCACTACCGGCATGAACTTACTCGCAACACAAGCATTAAGCTTAGCAGGAGGGGTTAACAAAAATACTAGACAAAAAAAAAATTGAATACTACAAATGTGAAAAAGAAAAGGAAAATAATATTAAAGGCGACAGCTCCAAAGACTTGTTTGACAAATTGACATTTATTTTTATTCAATGAATTTGTGAATAACCAAAACCGTTTGGCTTCGTATATCAAACACTGTCTGGGATAAAACGCGTGTACGGAAGATTTATGATAACGCCCACTGCAGGTGGCTTTTAGTTTTCACTCCCACTTCCACTTTTGTAAGGAATTTTATACAGAACCCAAATGATAAACTTAAGTGATCCACTTTTTTATGTGTTCTCATCGTATTGATTGTTTTTTTATTTATTTGAATTCCGAATTCAATAAATGTCAGAACACTATTGTGGCAACAAATCAGAAATAATACGTTTTGTTTTTGTTTTGCTGACGAAAGTACATCTTTATTTAAAAAGTTTGACAGTATTTGTTTAAAATCGGAATGGTAAAATAGAAGTACACAGTATAGAAACAGTGGTGACGTATAAAAAGACAAAAACGAATCTTTAATACAAAAAGACAATACTAACATCTCGATGATAAGGAAAAAGAACAATAGCTGAAAATATCAGATGTACATAATTAAAATAAAGCATTCTTATCAAAGAATACAGAAAGCGATGTGACGTCGAAATGAAACATTACAAGTCCATTTGGAAACGAGATATTAAACATTCCCCGTCTCAAAATTAGGATGTAAATTGTCCGGCTCTATTGTTACTAAAAAATAAAGAATAATCGTTTGCAGTATTTTCGTCGTGCTGTAGATTTTATTTGCAACTTGGTTTTATGTAAATATAGCCTCGCTTTTGTACTTGAAGGGGTGGGCAGATGGGATTCTCCTGCGTGCTCTCTTTGCAGGTGTTGTACGCTCCCACGCTTTGCCGCTTGCCATAATTCCATTGGTTGTGAGACTTATTCCATTCCTCGCGCGCGTATGTTGAGTTGGTATATATTTTTATTGTTTTTCAACACCGCAGTTAAAATGGTACGATTTAGACGGGGACATTATAATCAGAATTATTATAGAAAAGTTAAAAGCGAATGGTACAATGGTCTCACAAGCGCCGGGAACTAAAACCAAAATAAAGCGCGATAGAATCCGTTTAAAAGTAGTTTTATTACAATTATTTAATTTTATATCTTGGTAGCCTTTCTTTTTGGGTGATAAGAAAGACTCGACTCCGGCTGGGGGTACAATTGATTGCTGCTTTGAACATAAGCAAACTCTACTAGTGACTTTTTCAAAGTTATATTTACTTTTTTAGTAAGACATCTGTTTGCGCCATTTTGTATTTTATACATTTCATTCACTCTTTTGCCTCCAAGGCAAAAGAAATTATAGGGTTGAGACGATACAAGGTTTTATTTAACTCCTCAATCCTCAAAGCGTCCCTGAGACGCCACAACATCATTCACAAACGGTGAAGGCAATCATCGTGGGGAAGCCTGGATTTGTGAATTGCCAATCTGCAATGAGGAAGCGTATACTATAGTGATTAATGCTCGTTCATTCTCTATATGGGAAGAGGCCTGAGCTCAGCCTGCAGTACAGTTTTTAGTTTAAACTTTAGTTACAATAATTAAAATGAATAAAGTCGATCGTCCATCCGATTTCCGGTAGGGTCTCATCCAATATCTATAGTTATTCTCGAAGCAATGTACATAAATCGTAATAACAAACCCACACCCTTCATAACTCCATAGAAACCACTTTATCATCATTCAAGTCGCGAACAACTGAATAAGTGATAACTAAAATAAAACATCTGAACCCATCGAGTGCCCGGCTTTCGGCTTTCGGCTCCGGAGTCGGCCTTCGGCCTGAATTATTGAACGCTGCTGGACTATGAATTATGCATCTAGTCTAGTTCTGAACACTAACTGAATGTAATCATGCTTCATTGCATTTTGATGGCTGGATGCGGGGTATTTTATGTATTTCATATTTTTGTTATTTGCTATGCTACTAATCACGAAAAAAAAAATAAGACCATAGCCATTTATATATATAATATATGTATACGTGCGCGACAGCGATAATAACTTCAATTTTCAAAAGTCTCTCCGCTCGCCTTTCTTCTTAATATGTGTTCGTCCAAAGCCGTCCAATTGAATCGACACCGAATCACGCTTACCGCATTGATTGAAACAAATAATTGGTGAAGCTGGGAAGCTTTTAATCTGTTAGACGGTGTGATCCTCACGTACATTGGAAGACTGTTTTACCATGTGATAGTTACACTTATTATTTATAAGTATTGAATTAATTGAAAAGGTTATTTTTTTATGAAGTCAAGTGATTGAAATAATTATTATTCCGCAAAATTGAAGTGTCAAAATCAAATTCAATATATTTTTATTTCAAATAGGTTTTTAGGCACTTTTGAAAAGTAAAATGACTCTAGTTATGTTGCTTAATGATTTAAGAGTTTTTGCATTCATTCAAAATAATATAAATACAATTTGACACTTGTCAATGCACAAACTAATAGAACGTATTAATATTTAAGTAGCCGTTGACTTCGGCTACGCATAAGTGTATCTCGCTTCTCGCAATAAAATTAGCTAATGCTCTTCCTGGAATTTCAAGATTACTTCATGCAGCGTTTTATCCAAATCAGTCCAGCGGTTTACCTGTGAAATACTTAGTAAAAAACAGATTGATTGAATCACTATCGCTTTTTTAACGTTGGTATTTTATTATTAAACTAGCTGTTGCGCGCGGCTCCGCTCGCGTGATCATCGGTTACTGCTGCAAATTATAGCCTAAAGCCTTCCTCAATAAGTAGACTATCTAACAGTGAAAAAATTTTTCAAATCGGACCAGTACTTCCTGAGATTAGCGCGTTCAAACAAACAAACAAACAAACAAACAAACTCTTCAGCTTTATAATATTAGTATAGATAATATAATAATATAAATAATATAATAATATATATAAAGTATAGATAAATAATTATAGTATCTTAGCCGTGTCACAGATTAATAAATAGTTACTTGGCCGTGTGCAGCGCCCCTTATTGAACTCCACTGCGGGTGACGTAACCTACGACAAACTTATTATTTGCGGTTGGTACAGTATTCGGGTCTAGGGATCGAACCGCAAATTTAAGTTTGTTTTTTTTTTGTATATATTTTTCCGGGATAAAAACTACCCAGTGTGGTGCTCAGGATATTAAAGAACAATTATACCAAGTTTCATCGAAATCGAACCGGTAGTTTTTGCGTGATGCCTGAACAAACAGACAGACAGACAGACAGACAAAAATTTTTTTAATCACATTTTTGGGTTCGGTGTCGGTCTAGTAACACACCCCGCCATTATTTTTTTTTGATATTTTCAATGTACAGAATTTTCACTTCTACAGATTTATTATAAGTATAGATTAGTTATCCAGCGGTACCCTATTGTAATCCTGCTTCTTAAGCAAGAAATAGGACAGAAATTTACCATATGCGTACATTTTTACTTCTACAAACGGCCTACAATTACAACAACTCATCTAAAACATAAAAGACCAGTCTTCAAAGTTTTCATCCCAGATTTCCCTCAGGAACAAGTGTTTAATGTCTGTACCAAACTAATACGTAGTAGGTACAACCAAATTATATTTGAGTTAGTAACATGTCCTCGTTAGCTCGATGTGTAACTTGTCATATCTGGCAAACATCGCCGTGTTAAGGAAGGGATGTTATACAAAAATAGAAGGGGAGTTCTTGGCCTATTTTCTAGCGTACTCTGCAGGTCATATTTTTATTAAATACCTCAATCTTCTTATTTTTGTGTTCTTGGTAGAAAGATGTGGTATATTGAATAAATAAAAAAAGTTAAATTAAATAAAGGTGGAAGGAGCATACGTGCAAGGAATCGGGTACTTCACGTGCGAGAAGCTGGTGAACGCAACACACAAATAAAAAAGGTGGTGTACAAGCGTTAACGATTATAGAAATCGCTTAAATGACATTAAATGTATGAAAGTGACAAGTCTAAGTCACGTGACTTATCGAAAACAAATGTCATTTCCATACATTTTATGGCATAAATTGATTTAGAAACATTTATACATTGCCTCATTAAAGTGCCGTTGGAAGTCCTCTGCTAAATAATGAGGTTCATTGTTTCAATCCAAGGAGGAGGATCCTAAGTTCATTGAATGTACCTACCTCCTTAGTCCTCGTCCTTAGTTTTTTTTTATAATTAACAATCATGTTGTCGCGGTTTACCAACCTTTTAACGACAAATAAAACTTTTGTTATTAGAGAAAAAGCATCTAAAATATTTCAGCTGTTTTGATTTTCCAACAAATAAAAAGTCTATTATAAATTATAAAAGAAATTGATTGTAGCGTGTTAAAGATATCTTTGAAATCAAATAACCAAGTTTAGGTTCAAAGATATTGTATCGCAATTATCTTTTTACGTGACGGAGATATCTTTGAAATTTGAGGTTTTCTTTTCGAATTTGCATTGAAATAGAAAAAGTTTGGAGTGAAGAAAACATTCTTGTTCATTTGTTTCTAGAATACATTGCAGAAATGTAAAGTATTTCAAGAACATTCAATTTGAGAAAATAGCTTGGTATCAGATCTTAACGAAAAAATACAAGAAAATCTTGTATTTACTTATAATAAACATAAAATTTTATTTATAATAAACATAAAAAACGAAAAATGACTTCTGATTGCTTACAATAGTTACTTATTTATTATATTTATACTAACACTTCTGCGATGGGGATCGCGTTGATCGATTTTCCCAAGAGTTGGTCTCCATTTCCTAACCGATATAGGCTTCAAAACCTGGGGAAGTACATACAAACTTCTCAATTAACACTGAGTTAGGCCAACGCATCTTCAAGACTGTTGGTAATAAATGCTAATTTGTAAAGATTATCTATTAGATAGATAAGGGCAAAATAGATAGATTATCTATTTTTTTTTTGCCCTTAAATTTCATCATGTAAAGATGATGAAATTTAAGGGCAAAAAAGATAAATTCCTGGCAATATTAATACCATCAGGCATCATTATAGGCACGTTAGTTAATTTCATTTATTAATTAACTAGCTTTAGCTCGCGACTTCGTCCGCGTGGAATCCATTGAGAAATTAACATTTTCAATTTACCACCCATTTCTCCCCTTTGGGGGGGGGGTGGGAATTTCCAAAAATCCTCTCTTAGTGGTAGCCTACTCCTCCCAACAAACACACATGCCAAATTTCAGCTCTTTACGATCAGTAGTTTCGGCTGTGCGTTGTCTGTCAGTCAGTCAGTCAGTCAGTCAGTAACGGAAGAGTTTTATATATATAGATGACATTTCTAGTGTTATTTTCATGCATAAGAGACAAGGACATTGAAAATATTATAATATAATATAAATATTATATGAATGTCGAAAAATTTCTAATAATAATAATCTCCAGACCGATTTCGGCCTCGGCGGCTAATCTCAAGTGTAATAAGCCAGGTTCGCAGGAGATATTATAGTGCCCAAGTGTGTACGCAAACACAGGTGCACTCTCTGTTCCTTCAAAACTCAGTAAATATTTTTCGCCCGACCCAGGAATCTAACCCGAGACCTCGTGCACGGCAGTCGCACTTGCGACCAATAGACCAAAGACCAACGAGGCAGTCAAAAATTTCCAAGAATTTTATGTCTAGTCTTTTCTTTAGAAACATTTAGACTTTTGTAATGTTTCCAGTTTTCAATTATTTGATATTTATTTCATTCTTAAAAATCTAAAAACGGCAAACTGCCTCGTCTCTGCAGTCTGCAGTCTATCGCGGCCTCTCCCAAGTTTCACCACAACGCCCAGTTACCCCTTCCGCAGTGTTGATGTGAATGAGAATGAGGTGTTTATTGCTCTAGTCTCTACGCTGGGCAGCGGGTTGGTAACCGCAATTTGAATTCGTTCTTTACGAAAACGCTGCTGCCCGCTCTCGTTATTTCTAATCCCTTAGTCGCCTTTTATGTAACCCACGGGTACAAAGGGGTTTTGTTCTCAGCCCCACGACACTTTGTACTACATATAAGTTTTTTTTTAATGTCGTAAATCAATATTTCCATAGTTGTCAAGTCCCCAATTGATGATTGTATTAATATTGACGTCATGCAAAAAATGACTTTGACATAAAATTACAATTCTAGCTGTAGTCGAGTTTCAGCCGATTGAACTGTAATATATGATATCCCTTCTAACGAAGGTGATAAGATTTCCGATATAGGGTTTTATGTATGACGAGCTATATTTGTCAAAGGTACGGGATTTACGACCCTACTCATATTGACCACAAATCCTTATTATTGTTCGTTTAAGGTCAAGACAGATTTCCTTTATCCTGAAAATCTTGATAATAAATCTTGGAGGTACTGGTATGTGATGACCGCTTTTGAGACTGGGCTATTGTCATCTGATATTAGACTTCAGGTCTTCAGGATGAAATTGATTTAAAATTGATCTATCAGACGTCCGATAATCGAAACGTTTTTTTTTTATTTAATCAAAAATTTTAATGTATCAGAATAAAATTCGGTAATCTTTGACAGTCATAATTCACATGTAATTACTTAGTAGATTTTTAGACGTGCTGGACTTTTAAGCTTAAAGTTAAGACATTCCACTTACTTTATTTCGTCTAGGTTCATTTCCAAATTTAGCATCTCAAAAATTCGAATTTCTCTTTCACGAAATATATATTACAGGACCACTTGACTTAAGCATTAAATTCTTGTTCTCTTCTGTAAAGGTTAACAATACAAAGCCTTTCTTATCACCATAAAGATCGTGACACATGTGTTTGCAATACCCTAATTCCAAAATGGCGTCGACAAAAATGTTTCTAAACATTTTCCTAATAACGCCATCCTCTTAACACATTTTACGAGAGCTCGTAAAAGTTGTGGGCGTTACGTTCTAAGACCACATGTCTGATATCGAACTAGCATTAAACGAGCAAAATGTGAAACTAAGAAATGAAATATCTATAGTTAAAATAATATTATTACTATTTGTTTCAGGGTTTATTTTCACATGTTTCAATTAACACTATCGCATTGACACTACGATCGTTATGGAGGACTCCATAACAATCGTAGTGTCACTGCAATTTCAAATTTATAATTGATTCCTACAATAAAAGCTTTAGAGAAAAAATACTTTAGAGAAACTTATAATTAATGTTGCGATAATATACCTTTATATTAATAATTTAATTTTCATAAAGTAAGTATTTTCGTAAAGTAGTCAAGAGTTGGATTAATTTTAGCATCATTTTTCAACGTAACAAAACATTTTTCTTTCAATACAAGTTCAAGTATTACTTGTCTTTACAAAAAAGATCTTCTACCGCTTATTTAACAAGAACTCAAAAATATTTCTTATAGTTAAGAAAAAAAAACGACCATCGAAAAGAAAAACTAAATTAAAATAAACGCTGAAACAAAATTGAGGAAAACTCCGACTAACCTTTTATCCATCGTTTGAATTTAAAAACATAAAGTTAAGTTCAACTTCCATTAGGTTTTCACCAAAGTTAGACAAAACAGATAACAGTAAAACGTTAAATATGCGAACGAAGGGTTGGAATGAGGATCAAACCAACTTTCCCGGGATTACGAACTATCCGTGATGAATTACGTCTAGATATGTTCGGAACTTTGGCAACACGAACAGTTTAAAGCGTAGTTTTCCACTTAAACGGGCTTCGAAATTATAATTTTAGTGATCTGTGTTTGAGTTATTTGGTTGTTTTGCTACAATCGATATAAGATCAGGAAAATTATATGCTTAGCTCGTATGCAGCTATTACTATAGCTGTGTTCAAACAAAATTTCAGAAAAGGGGCTGCAAAAAATATATTTTTCGAAAAGCACCGGAACGAAACAGAAGAAACAACTTAAAGAGCTCTTATTACAGAAATCCTTTTAATCCTAGAAGCGCTTATCATGCACATTCTAACCCTTAAAAAGGCATTTCAAAAACGTAACGCAAATAATTCTTATCTCTCGCTTTTGGAATAACTAATAACATATTCACATCAAACCAAACATTTGATATTGATGTGGACTTACTTTCTTCACACACGCATAGAAAACATGATCTGTACGCTAAGTGCCTTATAAACGTACAAGGACGCACGTTCGAATATAAAGAAAAATGTGCCGACATGTTCAGGTAACGAAATGAGAAGATGGATGAAGGAAGCAAAAACGTAAAGTAAAAAGTACTTACTAGCTGGTGAAAACCGGCTATCATGTAAATATGGAAAAAAAAGGAAAAAAATCTTGGGTAAGAAAAGGACACGAAAAAAAAGAAGTCTTTCGTGTCCGTGATTTTGGACTGGATGAGTCTAAACAGGCCAAAAGCCAGAAAACTAAGACTTGTTCTGCTTTTATTAAATCTGATGTTGTATCAAATTACAAAAGAAAAACATTTCATAATTGTTCGAATACTTTAAAGATCTATTAAAATACAGTATAATATAATGAAGTGTATGTAGGAAATGTAGATAGTGTGACAAATATTAATACCTACTAAAAAGCACCATACTTACAAATTGTATCCAACACTGACAATTCAAGAAAAATACAATATTATCTTTATGAGTTTCAAAGAAAACTTGCGAAATAATAAATCTCTATTAAAAACGTAATATTATTTTGAAGAATTTATGAGTTAATTAGTGGAGGGAGACGGAAGAATGATACAGAAATGGTCTATACTTAAGTCTGAGTCTCATTTTCCTACTCAATTAAAAGTAAGGCTGCGTACATAAGGCCGGTATAATAGGGAAAGTTTTCAAAGTGTGTACAGTGCAATTTCACGGTGCATTGCATCTCAATAACTGGCGAGTGCAGCTTTGTACTCATATAATTGTAATAGAATAATGTATGTTCTGTGTATCATAACATTTTGTAAATTTAATAAAACTTTATGAAAATCGTCACCATCATTTTGCTTTTTAGTATTTCAATTTAGATAGATCTTTTGACGGTACAAAAATATTTTTTTTTATACCTGTCACAGTTCAGAGCCTGTCACTGTCCGTAAAAAGGTATTATTAAGTTGTAAAGATTATTTTTTGTAATACAAAACAGATAAATGAAGTTTAAAAAAATCTTCAATGCCGCAATCTTCAATGCAACATTGAGATTTTGTTAAACTTCCGTTTTCTGTTTTTTTTTTAATAATTTATTTTGTACCGTTAGAGTCAAAAGATCTTTGTAGAAATAAAACTTTCTAAGATATGTAGAACAATTGATGGCTCATCAAAAGATCCACACATTTTTTTTAAGTAAATCACATTTTATTAAGAGGTTCTTTTCGTATATAAGACAATCCTTCCCTTCAACCCTTGCAGTATCAGAGCCTGTCACTGTCCCGACAGGAAGTCTAACTTTAAGCCCAATTAAAAACTTTTTACAGAAAGGACAATGTCAGATGTCCATAGCAACTTTGGCTCAATATTAATTTGTCATGGACAGTGAAAATTCTTACGTTTTTTTATGTAGTTTAATGTCAAAATCTTTTCTGTGATTCCCACTTTTACATTGAACTTCTAAAAAAGAAGTTATTCAGACATTTTAATTTGGAGGTTAGGTATGCATTTTGTAGAGAGTAAATTAAACAAAAAATATACAGTAATTGAATAGTTTAATTCCTTTTTGATACAAGTTAACATTAAACTCTGTTAAAATAGTGTACATTCTATTAATAAGAATCGTACTTTACCTCAGAAAGTGAAGTCCATTGCCGTAACAATGATCGGACATCGTCAGATTCAACTGAATGCCGTTTCATCCGGAACACATTTATACCACAACTAATACAACGTTGATGGGACATTGTCACAAAGTGTGAGGTATGGATACAGCACACTAAGTCTATAACGCAAACGCAGAGAAATTCGAGAAAGCAACGTACACAGAAAAACACCGACAACAACAAACAAAGCGCGCGCGATCTTGACAGAACAGAAATGCCAAATGCAGCAGACGTAACATATAAGGGTTACCATTACAATTTATAGTTTATTATCGATAAGTTATCGAACACAAGGAAAATAGGTATCTTGAATTTGTTTTTAAAAAAGTAAAAAAATACTAAATGTATTTATAATAAATACGATTAACGTATATAATGAAAGACATTAATAATTGTGAGGTGGTAAATAAAAAATAAAGAGTAAATGGCTTGAATTATTTAGAATAATCGATTACAGTGGCAGAACAGGTAAAAACCTGAAACTTTTTTATTTAAAAAAGAAAAACTAGATTTTCGAGAACATGAATTTAAAATAATTACTTATTAAAATGATTTTCTTTTTGAAAAGTTCTCGAAGCGAACTAAATATGTTTTAATAAGTTAGAATTATATATTTAAATTGTTGTAGGTAAAAACTTTGTGTCCGTGTGAATTTAGTATTAAAAGTTGTGTAGGCCGATATCTGACATTGTCCTTTACTAGATTTAAAATAAAATATTTAGCTTAACAGTAAGTTTCTTTATTCTCACTAGAAGCTGGAATCAAAAGAATAAAATACGCAGTTTCAGACTTGTTAAGAAAACTGTTTTTAATTGTTCTCCGTGCTTGAAACTTGGTTCTTCAAATATTTTTCATTTAAACAGCATCTTGTATATAATTACTTCTTAAAAATGCATGAGTTATGTTACGGATGTTTAATTTTGTTCTTTAAATAGTGAAAATTGCTTTCAGTATATTTTCTTATTTAATTAAAATTTATTAAGGCACGTTTTTGTACAAATTAATATGGAATAAATTTTGCTGGTCGTATTTTAAAGTAAAGAAATTCAATAAAAAGGAACTATATTAAATAATTATTATTAATTATGATATAACACGGGTTACATTAAATTTTTATCTCGTTGTGGCCAAGCGGTTCCATGAATGGATTTTCGTGCACAACGTTGCAGGTTCGAACCTACTACAGGCAAGTACCTACCAATCTCACAGTTATATTATATTTTCTTATATTCTAAGACACCACACAATTATCTAAATCTTGATTACAAAAAAATAAATCTGAACTCAACAACCCGCAGTGAGGAAGCGTGGTGATCAATGCTCATCTTTCCCTATATGGGAAAAGGCCAGCAGTGGGACATTATTTTATAGGCTGGTATTATATTAAACAATTTCCTTACATCATAATAAGCATCAATTCATAACTTTAGCTGACTCAAATGATACTCATTCGTAGTTCATTAAAATAACTTTTATCAATAAGATGAATAACGATTCTTGGTCCGTGACTAACTAGGTTTTTGTGAGCAATTCCTACCAGAGATCATCTTTCTGAATAATTTATTACGGCAATTAATTTTGCGACGTTTTTTTTGCTGTCTAGCCTTTTTTATACTACATTAATCTTTTGAGTGATCTTTTTAAATATAAGAGTTTGATAGCGAGAAAACATGCATATCACTCAAATATGAAGTTAATGTGTAATCATATATTTTACGTGCAATTGAATTTAATGTGTTCAGTAACCGAAACGGCTAGACCGATTATTTTCACACCCCAAGTGATAGGGGTCGCTCTTTCCAGATTTTTTTAACACAGCAATACAACGTTGGCCGGATTAGCTAGCAACTAGAAAATTATCATAATTGTCTTCTTTAATAATAGGTACAATACCTAGGTAGTACCTAATTTAGGTAAAAATTCTAAAGCTCCTCTCAACTCAAATCAAAGTTTTTATTGCCATTTAAATAGGTAACATTTTGGTACATTGAGCATAAAAATATCAACTAAATAGGTAGGTAACATTTCGCTACATTGAAGTGTGTATTCGGTACACACTTCAATGTAGTATACACTGATTTCATTTAATTTTTATATTTTTATAAGGATCTCCAACAAAGAATACACAGTACTTGGTATAATAATGCTTACAAGAATAAGAACCGTTATACCTATGAAATAAAACTACTTTTTTTAATTTTATACGAATGTATAATATATTTTCATGCGAAAGGTTGCTCATGATGCGTAGTTATAAAAACATTTTGAGTTTGAACAAACAAATGGCGCAATAAAAATACAAATAGTGCCAGAAATAATGACCATCTTCTTCTGTCTATGTGAGGCAAGGATTTGAAATCGTGACGCGGCCGTCAATCTCAACGAACACAGGAGACATCTGGTTTATGTAGTCCATTAGAATTGTGTAGTCAAGTCCGAGGATTTCTACATTCTTTCGATGATCACGTAACATCTGGAATGTGATAAAAAGGTAAGTGAATTATATTATAGTACATTTTTTTTAGAAGAACGCCTCGTTAAATGAATTCAGAAAAGGTAAAAATATTCCTTTTTTTGTATGCAGCCCCTGTAGACATAAATTGTGCTATTTAAATCGTCTCTCAGTCAAATAAAAAGAATAAAACAACTTTAAATAAAATGGCACACAAAAAAACTTTAATTAAAATTAAAATGAAAAAATTAACCAATCATGTATTTTTACAAGCTGACAATTTAATGACTATAACCAATGACTTATCACTTAAATTATCCAATCGATAATAGAAAGGGTCAAATCAGAGTATCTGTATTCGATACACTTGAAAATAAATATATTTATCATACAAAGCTATTTGAATAAATTAAACAACCACTAGCCCATCAAACGATAAAACAAATAACCCTTTATGCTTTAGGGTTTTTTTTGGGTCAACTTTGTTGAACTCACAGTGTAATTGCCACCTCCATTCCCCAAGAAGTCAGTTGTAATGACTTTATAATACTTTTCGTTATCTAATGGTTCGTAACTAGGAATGTCACATTCAATGCAACGTATCTTAACACTAAGGACTCTGCTGCCTAAAGGTTTTGATCCATCAAAAACTACGCGCAATCCTGGAATAATCAAAACATTTGATGTCTAAGTATGCAAAATTTAAGACCAAAAATCACATAAAATACGAAGAGTTTTAAGTTTTAAGTGCTTTTAAATATTAAATAAGATTTCTTCAAACAACTCAACAGCTCTTTGATAAATTAGGCTCAAGAGTTATTTGGAGTTCAATTGTCAGGTCGGTGAAAGTGTTTTAGGGTGATTCATAATATTTTATGTTTGGTTTTAGAAATAATACTATTCTTTATAAAATGGGCTAGCTATTCGTTATTTCGATAAGCAAAAACTTTAATACTTTTTCATTACCTAAAAATTGAACATTGAAGTGTGATGCCTATTGACGGAGATTTTACGTGAAAGCACACAGAAAAACTAAAAAAATATACAAAAAAAGAGCGAGTTGCTGTAATCGGTTAAAAACAGTAAAAACGAACTATACTACTTTACTTTTTGGAAACTTTGCTCTAGACAATCTTATAACCTCCATGTTCTGAACTAAGGCAAAGTGAACGATGAAATATCCTGTACGGCGATAGATTAAACTTTGATTTACATTATGTATACAATATTATGCTAATAACAACTCGTAGGTGTGACTTGTACAGCTGCTTATAGATACCGTACACTGTTACAAAGAGGAGGGTTTTGTATTATGTTGAGAATCGATGCTTAGATTTGTAAAAGTAATATTAACAAAGGACCAAGAAAACGGAAACGGTTTCGATTGGTTGAATTATATTATTATCATTCAATTTATTTGGAAAAATATAACCTCTCTAAGCTAATTATATATTATCCTGGGACAACTCACACACGGCCATCTGATCCCAAACAACGTACGTAGAGCCTATACTAGGGTAACCAGAACACTGATAAACATACTTACATATTTATAAATACATATTATAGTAAATACATATAAATAAACTAGCGGACCCGCCACGGCTTCGCACGTGTATTATACATATATGCCTTCCTCTTGAATCACTCTATCTATTTAAAAAAACTACATGATTATTCGTTGCGTGGTTTTAAAGATCTAAGCATACATAGGAGCAGACAGCGGGATACGACTTTGTTTTATACGATGTAGTGATTACACGCGAAAACAGAACAAATTACAGATTATTTTTCCGTCCCTTAGTTATTCCGTCATTATAATTATTTTAAGTTTCAAATAAAAATTTTATATAACTTTTGATATATTTCACATATAGTGTCATATCATTGTCATTCATAAGAAAAAAAAACAGTAAAAAAAACAAAACGGTCATTTTACATTTATTTTGTCTGGTATCATAAGCCTTTTGGTCATAAAGCAACTGATCCCTTTGTTTCTGGGACAAGAATAACGGATAGATTGACACGTCATTTTCTCAAATTAGCCTTGGCGTATAGGAGCTACGGAGGCACAAGCATACAAATACATAACATTTCGCGACGATTCAAAGACAAAGTTAGGTTATAACATTATAATTACACTTAAATCCTGCTCTGAAGTCCTCTGCCACTTTAATATTGTGAGCGAGAATACATTTAAAAATTATCATGGCATTCATGTTTAGAATAGTAATTTTTTCAAGTCACGTATTTTTTCCATATCTTTTAAGCTTTTTACAGATGCTATGTGAGGTGCTATTAGCCCCGTATTTTTACTAGTAGATAAATGTGGTGTGATATTACGCAGTGGAATTTTAATACCAAGGTTTTATCGAAATAAAATTTCTTGATTGTATGTGGTCTTGACTACTTATACAAAGCTTTGTTTGCTTCAATCTATCTATCTTGGAAAGCACGTTTGGGTATTGGTCTCGACTGTCATAGAGTGATCTTTGGCAGTCATTACAATTCTGACAACCAGTCTTACTATGGAACACTGTATTACCTAGATTGCTAGGTCTAGTATTCCACAATCCATTGGGGTTGTGGAAGCCCATGCTGTTGCTCCATGTAAAATATTGTATTCAGCTAAATCCGATAGGTAAGACTGGAAATCAAACCCAACATAGCTTGGAAAAAGGTTAGGCAGATGATGCACTGTTAGGTACATAGGCGGACTTAGTGCCCGTAGGCATTCTCTACCAGTCGATCAGGGTGATGCAGAGATAGGTAGGTGGTAGATGCACTGAGTATTTGTTAAAGGCTGTTTACTATATGGGTACCAATATTAAATATTAGACATAAAAAAAAGATCTACACATTGCATACTAATAATATAAACATATATATTTACTAGCGCCGTTGTAGTACATGCTATGTACATGTATCAGAGATGGTGCTGTATGTGAAAAATTATTTTTACTTCCTGCTTTTCTCTTGAAAATTTTCCTGAATTTTCTTTATTATAAACCTCGCGGAGCCCGAGACCTTTCCAACGAGTGCAAAACCGTGGAAATCGGTTCGTGCGTTCTGGAGTTATAGCGTCAGGAAGGAAAACCCGACTTATTTTTATATAGTAGAATATACCTATTATAAAAGATAGAATGAACGGTAGTAGTCTACCAGATATTTACAAGGAGAATTTCATTTGTGTTAACTAATGATAATGACTGTTAAAATGATCTCAAATTTATGAGTGGACATATTAAATTGTCAGCTTTTAAACACATGCCATAACCTTCGTCATATATATTTATGGTCACAACCTTTTTTTTTATTGCTGAAGCTATAAGTATTATGAATTAGGGTTGTCACTCACTGTAAATCCGTCGCCTCCTTCTCCGATGAAGTTGGCAGTAACCACCTTATAGTATTTGTCTAGATCCAGAGGTTCGTATTTAGGGACCTCACACTCAATACATCTGATTGTGGCATTGAGGACCCTTTGATTCAGAGGTCTTGATCCGTCATACACCGCATGTAATCCTGAATTAAATTCATTTAATGAATTAACGACGAAGAAGTCGGTTTTGAAGAAGTCGGTTTTCTAACATTATAGTTAAGAACTTATTTTTCACACCGTTCATGCCGTTGAATCTTTTAATAATTGTAGCTTATGTAACCTTCTAGCTAGAGCTTTATATTTAATGAAAGTTGACCAATCGTAAAAGTTTGTTTTAAGTAAATTCAGGAAATGTTCCGGAATAAATAGTATTCATCAAAACAAGATTCAATAGATTCTATTTTAATAATAAGATTTTACGAAACAGTAAATAATTTACACCACATTATTTTGTATTGTGATACAGCTATTTGTGTTAAAGGTTCGTTACTGAAAACCTACTAGAGCGATTCCAAATTACTTTGTATTATAAATATTTGTAATTACAACAGTGTAAATCAAAATTTTCGGTTGAATACACCATTCGAGGTTCGCTCAACAATAACCGTTTGTTTAAGGGTAGCTGTATTAAATACATTTTTGTTAAAAGGTCAAAGTTCATGGGCTACAGACAAAACTTATAACGAAATACTCGTTTTTATAACAATGTTCCGAGTTCTTTTCGGTGTTTTTATTTCTTATAATACAACTTGTTGGTTATGGCGATTGAATTAATGGATTATTTACACTTTAACGCATAAATATTATCAAGCAAAATTGATTAATAATGGTTAACAAGCATCTATAAATTTATCTTCATCTTTGTCAATGACGGGAAACGTACCCAGAGGCTGGTAGCAAGCCACATTGCATGGCGATGCTGTTGTTGTTATTCAAAATTATTGAAAAAGAAACTAATAATATACCAAATAATGATTTAAAAAAAATAATCCCGAGTTTTTTTAACACCTTTGCAGATGTCATAGTCACGTGGCATCTGCAAAGCCCCCTTAGACAAAGCACATTAAATTTCTACAATCGTTATCACTGATCAAATTGCTCAAATGTATGAAAGTGACAAGTCTTAGTCACGTGACTTATCGAAGAGAAATGTCAATTCGTTTAATGTTATTAAGCGTTTCCTATCATCGTTATAGATTATAGAAATGTATTTTGTCTAACTAACTAAACAATAAACACCGAAAAAATCCGTCCGTAATTGCATTAGAATAAAACACATGAGAATATATCACAGGACATCTCAGGAATCATTAAAATATCAATAATACTATTGATATTTATTTAAAAAAGTAGCTAGCCCATAATATTTTCCATGAAAAGTCACAACTAAATCAATAATGTAGTTATGGACAATGCTAGTTTTTTGTTTTAATCTAAACTACAGACATTTTTGTTAAAGGAATGAGTGACAAAAAGGGTGTGTTTCATGGCGCAGTTGGGTAAGAGATTAACAAAATATCATTAGTAATTATCATAATCATTAGCAAAGTCAATTTGACGAATAAGAAAAGAAAATTATTGGCTGCATAAAAACTTAATATAATTAATTACCTGAAGTTTGCAGCATTCTAGCTCCAGGATAAGGGTCATTAGCCACTCCAAACTCCAACATTTCCTTTATGTATTCACCTTTCAAGTCAAAAACTTCAATATTGTTCTCAAATGGAGTAGTCAGTAGCACCGATTCATAAGTTAACACTGCAATATAAAGTTTAAAATGTTGAAAAAGTTGAAAATCTAATAACGTTGGAAGTGAATTTATTATTTGGCTAATGTATGCACTTTGCCAAGTTAAGCGTATTGCATAAGATTGACTTGAATAGCGTACTAGAAAGTTCTCTGCGATTTATGCAAGGGTGACGTATTATAGTAAACTATGTAACTAAAATATAATACTATAAACTATTATCGAAAGTTCTTAATGATTGCTTGCAATTTTTTGGTTCTGAGAATTCGCAAAGGAGTATGTTGACATTCCCACTTCTAATGGCTCAGAATAAAAAATCACATTTCAGAAAAAAAAACCAACTTCACAATTTCCAACGACTAGCAATATCTCCTTTATTTTGATAATAATATGATGATTTTATTAATGATGATTATTAAATATAATATGATGATTATTATTGATGAATTTATTAAATATAATATGTTATGGAATTTCTGTACTTGACGTTACTATAAATCTATATATATAAAACTCTTCCGTTACTGACTGACTGACAGACAACGCACAGCCGAAACTACTGATCGTAAAGAACTGAAATTTGGCATGTGTGTTTGTTGGGAGGAGTAGGCTACAACTAAGAGAGGATTTTTGGAAATTCCCCCCCAAAGGGAAGAAAAGGGTGGTAAATTGAAAATGTTTATTTCTCAATGGATTCACTTAAAACTTTGTATGTAGGTTCCACCAGTGAAGCAAGTGAGCATTAAGAAAGGGTTTTAGTTTTTTTTTGTCCAGACATATTTCTAATATAATTGTAAAGGGAGACAATTTGATTTTTTAAGGTTTGTTTACACATGTAATCGATAGACCATGGAACAGGCGATAACTAAGTGAAAAACTCAAATTCTGACGGAAGTCATTACTCCACGCGGACGAAGTCGCGAGCAAAAGCTAGTTTATTATAAACAGATAACAATAGTATTTGACTTAAGATAGACCAATTTATGACAACTTACATCCTTTATCGATGTCTGCTCTGATGCCACCTTGGTTCATAACACAAAAGTGTGCGTAATTCCATTGATTGGGTTGAGCTCTGCTGAGAGCCTGAAATTATTCATTTTTATTATATTATCATCCTTTACAACCATTTTTATCATCACTATTCGTAATCTACAGAATATATAATATGCAGTCATAATAATATGTAAGATTTTTTAAAAACAAATATCAGTATAAAACTTAACCAAATCTTTACTTCATAAATAATTTTATTGAAACTGGCCAATGGCCATAAATAAATGTTACTTTTGAAATTAGATTTTTTGCCAATTTTTTGTAAAACCTGTCTTACCGCATGTAAGTATGAATCACAGATCAAACTACCGAGATTGCACTCCGCACATGCACAACTTGCCGACAGGTAGACCATCGAAGAACCAACTTCTTGTGACGCCTGTTCTTCAATTTGTGGTAAATAATAGTTAATTCTCTCTATAACATCAGGTGCTGAAAATGAATGTTAGATAAAAGCATTAAGAGTATTATTCGGTATCTTTATGCGAACACATACACGTAGTCATTAAATAGATTGGAAATTATTATTTTTCCTCAGTGAAAAAAAATTTTCATGAACTGTACCACGAATAATAATCTTAATTATTAGCCTTTATTGGATCGGACAGGGGTTTTGTTACATATTGTAGATTGTTGTCTTTATCTAGGCAAGAAAGATAGAATCAAGGGATAAGGATTTTTATTTCGAAATTGCGAAAGAGCTTAGACATCATCATCTTCCTAGCTTTTTCTCAACATATGTTGGGTTTGGTTTCCAGTCTTAACGAATTCAGGTGAGTACTGTATGTATTGTACTTAGAACGACGTCCTATCTGATCTTCACAACCCATTGCTTAGTAATACAGTATTCCATAGTAAGACTGGTTGTCAGAATTCTAATAACTTAAAAACTGGCAAAGATTACTGTATGACAGTTAGGACCAAAGGCTTAACGTTTGCACAGTTTGGTCCGAGTTTTAGTGTTTTTTGTGATTTTGAAACTTTACATTATATTAAGTGGGTTGCAGTGTGCTTAAATCTCTATGTTTGATAGGCATTCTGATTTGAATGTCCTACACATAGTTTTAAACGAGATTGCTCTCTCTGTTTAAAACTTTATTGCACGCTTAGATCTTTTAAACTACCGAACGGATTTTATTGCAGTTTTCAACAATAGGTAGTCAAGAGGACGGTTTAGTGTTTATTACTGTGCTATCCAAGCGAAGAAGGGCGGGACCGCTAGTTTTGGTGTAGGTAAATGAAAAACATTTCTGGTTTTTTCTCGAGCCTTTTTAGTGAACTTAAGTTTTAAAATGTACTTTGATACAAAGTCACTTAGCATTATAAGGCTAACGTATATAACAAAAGTGTGACTAAATTCTTACCCTGCACCACATCATTGCCAAGGTAATGAGGATTACCATCCCATTCCAAAAGATTTCCTTGATCATCAAAGATGAGTTCAATTTCACCCAAATATTGTGTATGAGCTGCAGCTTGAACTACCAAAACCTGGGTTAAAAAACAAACTAACAAAATAAATTATTGAAAAAAACATTGAAATAAAGCTACTCTATCACGGTGCTATTGAAATAGGGTTTTTATACATTTTTGTGTAAACAATTTTTTTTTAATATTCCCAAGCTTACCTTCCTCTGAGCTTGTTCTACTACCACTGGGTAAGGTCCTAATGCGACAAAACCACTGTTTTCAGGTACGTCTCCATTATACAGAAGAGTATGACTATGTCCTCCAACTATAATGTCTATATAAGGGCCAGCTTTGAGAGCTATGTCTCTGTAATAAAAATAATGTCATTGACTATAATAATATGCTAATAATGCGAGATATGGGTTGTATACTGCCACTTAAAAAATATTTATGTGTATAATTAATAAGGAGCTTCTCAAAAAGTTTTCGTTTTAAGTTCAGTTAATACGAAATCTGAAAATTTTATGTTCAGAATCCGTGATTGAATCAGTTGCAATGATTTTTTACAAAAGTTAGATTTTATCGACACGTCCCGTACGCTCTGGTAAACTTTGCGAGTTTCTGTCATGCAGTTCTGTAATTTAAATAGACGTTATTTGCATATTTTTTTTTTTATACCTTAACTACATATATTTAAAATTAGGTTACATATTAAGAAAAAACTTCGAACTCAGAGTCTCTTATTGCTTATTAACATACAATAATAAAATAAAAATCATTTATTGCAGACAAAAAAGTCCATAGGCAAGGCAAGGTTGTTAGTAACAATAATTTTGCTTATAATTAATGTAAGTAATTATATTCTAAATAAAAAAGACACATCTTTTACAATGAGTTACAATGAGCGTTTATTTTGTATTTGCGTCAGCAACTATAAATCGCTAATTTAAATCCTATTTTCTATGCAATAATAGTTATTTGTTTTTGCACGAGTACCTGTCGATGTCTAGACCACAGTGCGACAGAACTATTATGATATTAACACCCTCCGCATTGAGTTTTTCGGCTTCCTCTTTTACAGACTCAATTTCATCCGTGAATTCTAATTTTCCAGTAGATGCTAATGTCTGAAACAATTTCTAAAGCTATCACGTGGTCTATTAAAAAAGATTTGGCTGTAGCTTTACAGAATATTAAAAATATGTAAACTGCATCATGAATATAAAGCTGGTAGTATATTAATTTTAAAACATGAGCTTGGTTTGAGGCAAAAATGACTGTGAGATGGACAAAAAAAAACAAAACTAATTTAATGTTAAAAAAATCTCATCGACAAGCAATCAAATGAAAACAAAATTACCTACATCAGTACTCGATATAATAACGCCAATAATTCCAATTTTTCTTCCGTCCCTTTCAACGATGGTGCTCTTTTTATATAGGCCTTGTATAGTGGGTTCTAAATCATCAATGATGTTTGCAGTAACTACTGTTGAATTTAAATTTTCCAAATATGGAACAACGCCTTCAATACCATTGTCAAACTCGTGGTTTCCTAGAACCTAAAAAAAAAAAAAAAAAATTCTCTACATGGAAGGCAGGTATTTTGGAACAGATCCATCAGCGAACTTTTTGAGCCCAAATGGGTCAAAAGAGGACTTGGTTCGTTATTCAAACCTAATAGACGAGACCCTTCAGTGCCTCGGAAAACACGTAAAGCGGCTAGTCCCGACTGTCTTACATCGATCTTTGACAGTCGTTAGGTCATTACAATTCCAACAACCAGTTTTACTATGGGATACTGCGATACCCAGTAAAATCGGTTGCTTAGACCAGATAGGGATAGGCATCACTTCCTGTAAAATGCTGTATTCAGCTAAAGCCGATAAGACTGGAAGCCGACCCCAACATAGAGGAAAAGGCTGGGCAAGAGATTCGAAATATAACAGACAAAAAATAGAATGAGGTCTGAAGAACGACGTAGTACTAACATGAGCATCATGTGGCAACATGTTCATAAAGTCCTGAGTAACGTTCCATCGTAGAAGGTTGTACCAAATAGTGCCTTGAAAGCTGTCACCCCCATTTAGCAGAAGAGACTTTGGTTCAGCCTGCATTCTCTCGCGGACCTTGGTAGCTAGACGGGCAAACCCTCCAATGCATGGCTCTTCAGAATTTGGGTTACAAACTGTTCCTCTTGGACTAGTCTCGACGAATCTGTAGGTAATAATTATCCAGGTTGATATTTCCAAAAAATAATGCCATACTTTATTTATTTCAATAATCTTCTCATCTCAAATCAAGCTATATAATCTTCTTTTTTTTATGTATCTTGGGACAACCCACACTCGGCCCTCCGATCCCAAACTAGGCAGAGCCTGTACTTTGGCTACCAGACAACTGATAAACATACTTATATATTTCTAAATACATACATAATATAATAGATAAATAACACCCAGACACAGAACAAACTATCCTGCTCATCACATAAACATTTGTCCTGGGTGGGAATTGAAGCCACGACCTTCGGTTTAGCAGTCAGGTTCACTAACCCACAAGTTACTAAAATGACTTTTTCAAGTTTTTCCAGTATTTCGGAATAACAAAAATGTACCCAGGATGAATACTAAGATGACGGGGACGAAAATTTAAAATTTTGTTTTGAATAATATGTCATACCAGTAAGTTCCTCCAAAGTTACGGACTCCGTCAATGTTTTTATATTTATTTACCATAATCTATGTAGTTCTAATTAATTCCAGACTCTTGATAAATGTTCTTAACTTAGAGTAAAATACGTCCAAATCAAAGTTTTTCACAACCCAAACTGTCAAAAGCATGACCGAACTTTTTGCGACCGACAGTTGACTGGTTTCTGAAGTGGATAGATACTACAGGGGATGAACAATTCTAAAATAATTAAAATGTCGTCGAAATTTTTTAGGTTCTGATTAATTATTTTCATTTCATTGAATTGAGAGTATAGAAGTGTTTAAAAACTTACTGGCAATGTGAGTCACACATTATTAGTATTGTTGTTTTAACCCCTCGTGCTAAGCTAAATGATTGTATTCTGGGATTCACGTTTCTGTGTTACTTCAAAATGCAATGAAAAAGCATTTTTTATCGATAAGTTTTAATCTATACTTATATTATAAAACTGAAGAGTTTGTTTGTTTGAATACGCTAATTTCAGGAACTGCAGTGCCGATTTGAAAAATTATTTCATTGTTAGATAGCCCACTTATTGAGGAAGGATATAGGCTAATAATATGCCGCGGTAACCGACCCACGCGGGCGGAACTGCGAGCGAAAGCTAGTTATAATTATAAATCATAAAACTATTTTGTGTATTCTTTTTTTATGTCATTGAAAAACTGGCCTTATGTTGATATATGAATTTATTTGCAAGGTCAAAAATAGAGTTATCTATGTGATTATTATACGATCACCAATTGCAAACATTTATCGATATTTTGTTTAGATTGTGATGTTATCTTGAATTATCCAATTATGTAAATTTTTGTGTACATTTTTTTTTTGTGTTCCGTATTCCGTATAATTAGAACAGTATTCATTGTTGAATATTTTATGATTAGACGTTTACAAAATATCTACGGAATGATTTTTCAAACAATTTAAGCTCCTCGTTTTCCATAACTCCCTACGTAATCAAGTAATTAATTATAATTACATCCTTTACAGCAAAAACAGGCCCAGAAAGCCTTATCAATAAGGTATCAAAAACGTTTCTAACGAAGACATTAAGCAGTTTTTGGCAGCACTCAAATCATTGAAGCAAGCATGATGTTATTTAGTTATTTTATTTTACCATATTAACAAATCCTCTTGTAAAGGAAAATTGATGAATTGTTTAACAAATGTTCATGGATCCAGGAGTCTAAAGTGAAAGTTTGCAAAACTAGGACTTACATGCGTAATATCGATATAAGTAGAACTCATTTAATGCGTAGTCCAACTTAAAAAACAAAAAAAAAACAAAAATTACAAGAACAAATCCCTACCTATTATTATGTCAAAATCTAAATATGTTTATTATAAAAAGATCTTTGCACGTTTGATTTTGAGATAAAGAAGAAGATTTTGACGTTAAATGACTCTAGTTGCGCGGTTCTAAAATATAAACCAAAAAATTCAACAAACCTGGCATGAAAATCATTATAATGAAGTATGTTTAACGCAAACCGCCCCGTACTCTGACCACACACAAAAACCAAACACGAAAACAACAAAATTAACTTAAACATATTTAAAACTGAAAACACATCTGTAACTAACACTACTGTGCATGAAAATGTCTCGAATATGGTAAATAATCTTCTACGATGCTTGTTGATAAGATAATATGATAAGTAAGTCCAATTAATGCAATATATGAAATCGTATTAAGATTACGAGCATCGGAAATGGTTCATAAGTCTTCTTGTTGAAAACCGTACAAACGTAAATAGGCGGTTCTTTTTATTTTGTTTTTTAGAAAAGCGACGCCCGCACTTAGGAATTTAATCCTTGTGTCGCGGGGGTTTCACAAACATTCACATCACATGCACAAAGAACATCCAGACTTGGAACAAGCATTCGTGGATCAAACAAATGCTTGTCCCATGCCGGGATCGAACCCGCAGCACGTCGCACACAGTGGTAATTAGCGTGGTAACCTATACCACTCGGCTTTCCGTGCAGTCTCAATTCAATTGTATGTTTTTTTGTAGGTTGTTTCGTGATATATCTGGCAATTTACGAACGATTTAAAAAAATGCGATAAGGTATATCTCAGAGGTAATCCCATACAATAGAAATTACATAAAAATCCATTGTATAGTTTGGTTTTTAAAAGAAAACAATTGAAAAATTTGACCAAGAATTTACTTATGAAGGAAATAGCGTATTTTTAAACTTTCGGGCAAATGGAGTTGATTTTTTTATATTTATTTGTTAATTATTGTCATTCATAAAAGGATGTGGCTTTAATGTGGATTAATTTGTATGTATTTTTTTCAGCGAGATACGCCAAGTTGGTATATTTACCATACCTTAGAGAAAAGGTTACTCATTTTCGGTTGCATTTAAAAAAAAATTCACTAAATACTTATACTATTGTTTCTTGAAAATGAGCGTCCTTGATATTAAAACATGTTAAAATGTAACATAAGGCATTCCTTTACTCTACTAAACTTAACAAAAAAGTTTATTTATGGACAAAAAAAAATCTCAGCGAAGTTGTCTGTGTTCTGTTATTCACCTGTCCTGTCCTTGGTCCATTAATGTCAATTGTTTCACTGATACTTTGTCATTAAAATATTCTTTCCTAGTGTGCCGAGTCTATGAAAGAATTTGATAACCGAGATATTTCGTTCCATACTTTCGTGGATGTAAATTTAACATTGCATAATGCGTTTAACATTTTACTTCACTGTAGCCAAATTAAAACCATCGCTTCTAATTACCCAGCGGTTTAATCCTAAAATAACGCATGAGTTGGTCTATATCAGCAATAAGCCGGGATTAGCCACTCGAACACCGTATCTTAAAGTGGACCACTTGGCTTTTCGCCAGCTTCCGACTTTTGAGATTCCCTGCGCTGCCAGATATGATAGTGGGAAGTAACCTTCTCGAATTCATGCTCTTTGTTCTTATTTCTGTACTTATGAAGACCTACGACTTCCGCCATGTGACTTCATTATCACAACTTAACGGTATATGGGATCCTAAGTAGTACAAAGAACAGAGCACAGAATCCTCAATCCTCTCAGTCAGTTAAGATGACGTGTCTTCATTGTCAAACCTTGACGGAAAACTAGAGTTTCTAATTTTATTAAGATGAGTAAGTAGCAAATTTGAGAGGTATTTTTCTATAAAATCCAATGATAATAATGACAAAAACTTTAAACCCATGGTGTATTTTTCTTCTAAAGAGTGCTTATTTAAAATCCTTCTTAACCCTTAATCAAATGAGGGGAAATTATTTCCCACTTCGTCCGGCTTAGCAAATTCTTTTTTTTTATTTTAATGACAAGACTTAGCCGTGCCAACCATATAGGAAAAATAATCTTGGATATATTTTTTACTGAATAATGGCAAAATTTGTCAAGAAGTTGATAACCTGACGTCGTATGTCAAAGCCAAACTCACAATTTGTGATTTTTCCGCGAAAATACTTGCTGTGTTACGAATTTTAGAAAGTTTTTTGAAAAAAAAATCTGTTAAGTGAGTACACGTTATAATAAACTAAACTAGACTTATTCTCCGAACGTTTAGCTGAAAAAGAACCGTGAAAACAATTAGATTTCTTGGAGAATTTTCATCTTGAATTAGTGGGAAATAATTTCCCTTTGTCCGTCCCTGTCTTCAAAAAAAACTTTAACTTTATAAAAAAATAATAAATTAAATAAATAAAATAACTTGGCTGATTTATTTAATTAAGTTTTTTATTATTAGGTATTTGTATTTTTGTATTTTACTCATTATACCCATTGTAACCCTAACATTATTGTTTAATTTTGCAATTTCATGTTAGAATTTTTAATTTTATATTTAGTAAGTATTCATAAAATATAAAACAAAGCAGGGTGAGGAGCTAGTATAAAAACAGTACTAAAATTCTTGAAAACTCGTAACCTATACCGGATAATGGGAAATAATTTCCCACTTGGTGATATTTTGCAATGCCGTTATGAACAAGGGGAAACTATTTCCCACCGCAAAACCCCCCTTTCCCCCCACTTTTCCAAGTTTTTATCATAAGATTTGAAATCTACTCACAAAATTCACCTAAGAACCGATCTCAGTTTTTATTTATCTCACAAAAAGTATTCCATTTGATTAAGGGTTAAAACCTATACTTTAATGCCCTTATTCATAAAAACGAGTGAGATTAATAAAGGTTTTACAAGTGTTTTGTTTCTTTTCTACATTTGCAAAATGAAAGAGAAGATTCCGATTTTAAGACCATTTTAACTAAAATAGGTTTAATAAGCATTTATGAATAATAGCCTTATATTATAAAGCTTCTTTAACTACTTTCACTTGGATTTGGGAAATTCTTTCTCTGTTAGATAGCCCACTTATTAATTAATGTAGGCTATAATTTGCCGCGATAACTGACACGCTGGTGGAGCCGCGAGCTAAAGCGATATTATAAATTTTATATTATAAAAGTTATATTATAAATTTATCCTTCACTGCATTTAACTGCATTTTAAAGGCCCCTACCCCCGAATCTAGGTACATTTATAATTTTATGAAAACCAGTCAAACCGTTTTTGAGGAGTATGCTCTAACATTGTGACATGAGAATTTTATTTAAATAGATTATACTTTTAAGGTTTTATGATTTAAATAGTAAATGTAACTTACTTTACACATAGATTCATGAGGTTGTATATAATTACATCATTGACACGGAAAGTCTATAGTGGTTCACTGCTTCAATTATTGAATATTTTCTATAGCCGAAAAAAAAGTTTTAGTTGTGGGACATTTAACCTACAAATTATTAAGATATGGTGATAACAATAAATAAGACGACGATATAATGATGTTTGCAATATAACATAGCTACCAACATACAAATGAATATCGACCATTTAAATTTAAATTTAGACGGCCACACATACACCTTTATATTGCATAATATGCCTTTATTATGTACGTACAAATGATAAAACTTAGTGTTATCATTAGATTAGTTAAATAGCATGAATAGTGTGTGAGCATATCGTGTAACTGATAAAGGCTATTCGTGTCAGATTAAAGTCATTGATCACCACTTCGTTTTGTGGAGAGTACATTTACTGTATCTTTAATCAGTCCAATATTTAAATTACACGAGTGAGTTTACAATAAGAGGCTCTTGATCGAAAAATGAGGATAAACCGCGCTCGCCGCGTTTGTTCCGTGGATGGGTGCACATTAAAATTTGTACACTTACCGAGACCGCTCCGTGTTTCGGAAAGCACGATATGCCGTTGGACCCGACTGTCATACAGTGATCTTTGACAGTCGTTTAGTCATTACAATTCTGACAAACAGTCGTACTATGGGATATTGTACTACCCAGTGAAATGGGTTGTGGAGGTCAGATAGGCAGTCGCTCCATGTAAAATATGGTATTCAGCTAAATCCGGTAAGACTGGAAGCCGACTCCAACATAACTTGGGAAAAGGCTAGGCAGAAGACTATAATTTACAGGGTTATTTGTTAAACACCGGCTTAACCTTTATCATCGCTCAAACCGTACAGCTCATACTTAGCCACGAGCCCCTCATTCCCTGTATATTATAGTATATAATTATGTAGTGTATGTATATACTTTCTTAAAGTTGCATTTATTTTTGACAAGTCTTGTATAATAGAGAATGTAGCCAAATCATTATTTCATGGTGTACAGAGGCATACAATAGGTATCGCCTCTCCAAACTACAACGAAATGCCTTTCCACGTTGCACAGACGCCGTCATACATTCTGAGAGCTCGTTAAACTTGTGAATAGTTAGCACGTGTCAACAGTTGCAAACACCGGTAGTCATTCATAGAAGAATTAGTCAACAAACTGATAGAATATGAGTTGACTCTTCGTGTCCGAGATAAAGACCCGAATAGACAGAGTAATCTAAAAATGAGATTTTATTGAATTCATTTTCAGTTACTTTCTGGTAACTTAAAAAAAATGTAAGGTATTTTTTGACGGGCCTGTTGGTCTAGTGGTTACTGACCCTGACGGCTGCGATTCACACTCGAGACAAATATAAGTGTGATCAGAACGATCATTAGTTCTATATCTGGGTGTAACTTATCTATAATATGTAGGTATGTACTTATAAATTTATATATAAGTATGCTTATCAGTTAAAATACAGGCCGCATAATTTAAGAAGATATGGCCGTGTCGAGTTGTACCCATATATTATTGAAGTGAAACTTCTTTAGGCGCATGAGGGTAAAATTTTTACAGATGAAACGTCACGCCGGTATGCAACGGAAGTGTCAGAAAAGAGAGAGAGAGTGATCGAGACCGATTGAGAGAGAGTAAGACAGGGCGAACGTAGCATGAGCAACTAGCCGTGGAGTGAGAGTAGGGAGCAAGCGAGTGAGAAAGATTGAGAGAAAAAGTGAGACAGAGCGAACGTCGTATCACGCATAGTGCTATCACAGTCTTAACATCATACAGTCGTTCGACGAAGACGTCTAGACAGGGCAATCGTGCGGGGTGCGAGGGGCGAGACGGGGGAAGGGCGCTCCCGAGCTGCATACATTACCATGTTAGTAGCTCGGGAGCTAACTTTCAGGGCTATCTGGTGTTAGTTTAGTTCTATTAGTTTTAATAAATAGGTATAATAATTTTATTAAAATGGGTGCCAAGAAACCAAGATGGCGTCGACGACAATTTGCAAATTTTTCGTCATGGGTGTCATTTTCATGATTCCCGAGGTCGCTTAAACGATTATGGGGTCGAAATTAAAACCCAAGATGGCGCCGACGACAATTTGTAAATTTTTCATCATGTGTGTCATTTTCATGGTACCCGAAGTCGCTAAAAACGATTATGGGGTCGAAATTAGAATCCAAGATGGCGCCGAGAAAAATATGCATTTTTTTCATCATGGGTGTCATTTTCATGGTACCCGAGGTCGCTAAAAACGATTATGGGGTCGAAATTAGAATCCAAGATGGCGCCGAGAAAAATATGCATTTTTTTCATCATGGGTGTCATTTTCATGGTACCCGAGGTCGCTAAAAACGATTATGAGGTCGAAATTAGAATCCAAGATGGCGCCGAGAAAAATATGCATTTTTTTCATCATGGGTGTCATTTTCATGGTACCCGAGGTCGCTAAAAACGATTATGGGGTCGAAATTAGAATCCAAGATGGCACCGAGAAAAATATGCATTTTTTTGTGATAAGTCATTTTTAAGATTTGCGAGGTCACTAAAAATAAAAATGAGGTCAAGCTTTCGCGGAAATGTCTATCGCGCAAAAGTTCCTGATCCAAGATGGAGGACATTTCTCTATATGAAATTACATGTATTCGTCTCAATCTCAATCTAGAATTTTTGCATGTGAGACCATAGACGAAGCGCATTTGCATAATAGTTAGGTACTGTTTTACAAATTGTGTATCTCGCTATTGTTAATTATTGTAACAATACTTATTTTTATTTATTTTAGATAAACGTTATGTCAAACAATGTAAATATTGAAGAAATAAATTGAAAAAATTAAATTTATAATTTACATTAATTTTCAACACTTTTTTTTATTTTAATGACAATTAAATTCCTAACCTATCTTCCTTTTTCCCTTCCTCTTAATCTTGGAAATTTAAAGTTTTAGATTTGTATAAATATAAACAAGATTTATAAATTAGTTCGCCAAAGAAGTTTCACTTCTGACATGTGTACTTTGTACGCACGCATGTTTTTTTTGTTATTATGGGATACTAGCTTTTGCTCGTGGCTTCACCCGCGTGGGTGTTGTTATCGCGGCAAATTATAGCCTTCCTCAATAAGGAGGCTATCTCACAGTATTTTTTTTAATCGTATCATAAGTTCCTGAGATTAGATGAACAAAAAAACAAACTCTGCAGCTTTATAATATTATAATATAATATAGTTGAAACCATCACAGCACACCTTACCTTAATTAATTTGAACAATTGCGTTTAATTTCACTCAAAATGTCGCTACTATACAGAAACTCCATTCACTTGCATCCCTTTCAATTTAATTAAATGCAAGAGATTCGCCAATTAAAATACTCATTATCGACGTAATATAATTATTGTTCTCCAGTCTCTTGTATGGTGGTGTTCGCGGCAACCGCCGGCTTTTCGGTCACTAAATTTGCGGCTACGCAAGCCTTAATTAAAGCCACGGTGCCGCGGTGTACGTGTACTGAACGACTAGATTTGATTACTACAGATGTAGACATTTTCTTTAATGTTGCTCAGGCAATTGTTGGAGTAATCAGAACGTTGGCTGCGGTTTATGACTTGTATGTCAGTATCAAGTTATACAAACAGTATAATTTACAATGTCAACTACCTATAATACATGGCGTCTTTTTAGGGTTCCGTATCCATAGGGTAAAACGGTCCCTATCACTGAGACTACACGTTCGTCCGTCCGTCCGTCTGTAATAAGTCTTTGTGTGCCTTTTTTTCTTTTACTTGGGACAAACATTTTGCTAATCACAAAAACTGTTTCACGTTTATTGAAAGGAGTGTACTGCAGAATAAAAGTTGTTTTCTAATTATCCGTAAAACCCAGAAGTAATGCAAAATTTGAGTAACTAAAGGAAATAATTCTCACAACCAAATAGAAAAGCTTCTACTTTTCAATGGCACAATTAAAATCGAGTTTAGTAATACGCTCACAATTTTATATAAAACAGGCTAAACGTACATTTTAAAACATTCTCCATGTAATAAAGCTTATCTTTCAATTAATGACGTATTGTTTCAACTACAATCCCCATTAACGTGAGTTTGAATAAGAATCGTCCTAAACAAACATGATTAAAATTTAAATATTTGTACGGAACCTTTTCAGTGATTATGAGCGTAACATGAAGTAAACTTGTGGTATTAAGACCGACACGAATTACTTTTAAAAGGATAACTTCTCCATTATCCTCTGTATTTATTTAACAATTTGTCGAAATATTTAACGTTTTACAATTTATAGGTCACATTCCTATATAGGTAACTACTGTCATTGTAAACTACAAAACTTGGTCTTATCTTATACAAAAGTTGTCGGCGACTTCAAAAAGAATTTTGAAAGCTTTACAGCCTGCAAGTTGAGGAGAACGCGAACCATCCTTTGGGATATGGAAGCCGGAAAATCGTAAAAGTGGGTTTAAAATTTTAGTATGATGGACATTTTCACAGTAGCTTCGATGTATAGAAATAAGTTACTTGTTTATTTAGCTTGAGTAAGAAATATTCATATTAAGGAGTACCAGCATTTCTGTCTTCGGTCCACAGTACTGAAAGGTTGACCAGGGAAATCTTAGGGTCTTCTCTGGTTGACTGTCAGATTCTGTGCATGACTGAAGCAGTAAATAGCTGGAAATTGTCCTGCCCGGGCACGGATCTACCCAAACAACTTTCTTCTCAGAGGCAGTGGGATGAGCCGCTTTGTAGTTTGATACGGAAGGAATTAATTGAAACGTCAATCAATACTGCAGAGCGTGCTCGTCTCCTGGCTGTGGGAGAATGGGAATCGGGCCTCTGGTTACAGGCTCTTCCGTCAGCTAATCTGGGAACGATGTTGGACAACAATGCTTTCCGGCTCGCCATGAGCTTGCGCTTGGGTATTGCTTGTGTCGCATCTCATCTTTGTCAATGCGGTGAAACTGTCGACTGCCTTGGTCACCATGGCCTGTCCTGCAGCAGGAGCGCTGGTCGGATTTCCCGTCACAGTAACTTAAATGGCATTATACGTCGCGCTCTTGTCACTGCCGGCGTACCAGCTGTTTTAGAACCCAATGGTTTGGTACGCAGCGATGGTAAGAGACCTGACGGTATGTCATTGTTGCCTTGGAAACTGGGTCGGCCTTTGGTGTGGGACGCAACATGCGTCGACACCCTTGCGCCATCCCACGTTCTAAGTTCAGCGGCCTCACCCGGCGCTGCTGCTGGAGCCGCGGAAACCCTTAAACGGCGGAAATATAACAACCTGATGGGTAATTATATTTTTGAGCCGTTTGGGGTTGAGACGCTCGGGACATGGGGACCAGGTGCACGAGTTCTTTTTAAGGAACTCGCAAAACCTTTGGTCGACGCTACCCGTGACCAAAGGGCTGGCATGTTTTTGGCACAGCGAATCAGCATTGCTATCCAACGTGGCAATGCTGCCAGCCTTTTGGGCACGTTTCCCGTCATAGACAAAGATGACGATGAATTTTTTGATGCTTGTTAGCCTTTATTTTGTAATCCATATTACTTAATATTGGTTAGCAAGTTTTCTTTTTATAGATAGTTTTATTTATCTTATAAGTTTTTAGTTTAGTTTAGTATAATTAATATAGTTTAGTATAAGTTGTGTATAATATAAAAATTATGTATATTGTTTTACAAGAAATAAAAACTCAGGAGTACTTTTGAATAAACAATATGAAAAAAAAAATATCTTAAATATTTCCCACAAAACAAAAATGTATATCCTCTCTTAAGATTTCGAAAAACAAATGCTAAAACTTGTGTCTAATTTCTCTAACCCCTAAGAGTCGCAAACACACACTGGAAATACGTGCTGAAAAAATTGTCTCTACACCACCCTTGGTTGACTGGTAGAGAATGCCTAAGGCACGAAGTCCGCCATCATATTTTATTTTTTATAACTTTGCATAGATTTTTAATAAAATAATATTGAAAAATTATGCGAAGCTGACTGTCAACCTTTACTTATTAAAGCAGCAATTAGAAGAAAAATAAATTATAACTTACTTTAGTAGTTGGACTAAACTTGCCCAAAAACTACTGCGATGAATATTTACCTCAAAATTTAGTAAATTGTGACAGCTATCTATTTTCCGGACATAGTTTACTTGGTCTATTAGTAAAGACGAGTTAAGGCGTCTTTGTAGTCAAAGTGACGTCTTGGAGAGATATTGGTGTAATCAGCCAGACATCTTCATAATGTCTTCAACATCTCACCGGTAACCAATCATTATAGAGGAAGCAACCACTAAACCTAAATGCAATATAATGTCGACACAGAATGAGTAGGAGCAGAAGGCTTACGCTCATTTAAAACCCGTTGTACCAGATACATCAAGATCAAACCCGACCAGGAGAAAGGTAATTCAAAGTTATTTCTCTAGTAAATGAAAGAAAGAAAGAAAAAATGTATTGCTCTGAACTCAAAGTAAGGAGCTATAGCACTTGTGGGCTATAAGATCAGAGACAACAAAGTTACCATATACAAGACTAGAGACAATGTAGGAAAATGTTTTCATAAATTGACCTGTTTTGACCCGGGGATTGAACAGAACTGGCGACACCTGAAAACCAGTATGTAGGCTACTCGAATCGTTTGTCGGAGTTTGTTTGATATTTCACAAGAAAAAGAATCGGCTCCTAATACAGGAGTCCTTCTAATACAGTGGTACTCTTAGTATCCACCAACATCATTTCGGAATTAGAATGGGAACAAAATATTCCTGTGTCGCGAAAGATAAAGATAGCATAAAACATCCACATGCTTTTGATTCTCCATATCAGAAACCCAATCAACCCAAACAAATTTATAGACTAAAAGTATTTTCCTTAAGATAAGATGATTATTTTGAAGCATGATGGCGTTCTGAACCTTCTTCTCTTATCTGTTTTATGATACCATTTGTAATACAGCCCTAAGCCCAGTCTTAGTTTATATCAATTAGGGCATACCAGTAACACGTTCGTAGCTTATATTCGACAGGTAACTTAATCTCGTTTGGGACAATAATGAAAGTGGGTCACAAACGGAAATTATTCATGTTTATTATGAAGCGGTTTTGAGAATTGAGTTAATGGAAATGTGCAAATCAGACTATGGATTTGAAACTGTTAGTAAATTTTCCAGTGTACTGTTCGAAGCACAGTTCATAATGGATACTAATGTAATTGTGGTTTTGATGAGGAGGTTCCTAGTTCTCGGAACGTACTAATTACTATCAGAATCATGTTGGTATCGTATTGGTACATACATAGTAATTTGAAAATTCCTGGTACTCTGTAGGTAGTTCTGCCTAGCCTTTCCTCTAGCTTTGTCGCGGTTGGCTTCCAGTCTTATCAGATTCAGCTGAATACCGAACATAACATGGAATGGTTGCCATGTAAAACATATCTGAATCCCCTTCCGTCCGTGTCATTACCGAGAGCAGACGTGTTTTGTGTTGTCTCGTGAAATTCAATTATTTTAAAATACTTAAATTTAAATCAGCACAAAAAGTTAAAGCTATTTAATAAAGACTTCCTTGTCTCTTACGGGTTACGCCATTAAAGACCGCGGCCATATTTAATAGTGAAGAAGAAGAAAGATCCTTGAGGAAGCTCAGGCAACGTCTGGAATATTACAAGAACGCGTTTGTGTACCAGGAAATAAGAAGCGCGCAGAGTTGCATCGAAGTCGACACGCAGCGTTAGAGCGACAAGGTTAGAGCGAGATAGATACTAAAACTCAATAGTCACCTTTACCGGCTACAAAACTACTAGGACCACAGACATAAGCTTGAACAATAAGTTCTTGTAAGCTTGAGGCCTAATTTGACCTGTTTCAATAACGTCTGAATAGCTGTGTCGTCTAAAGTGGTGCGTGACAAGTACGAGTCCCGAGTTCAAATCCCGATAACTGAGATTTCTTTTTGTATCTTCAATAATGCCTATAAACCGTACTCCACCGCTTACAAGCTCCCCAATAGCACAAAGTGGGTCGGAACCAAACTTACAATCTTTAAAAACCCCAGAATATGAACCAACCTTTGTAACACAACGATTTAAGCGTAAGTATGAGCAAGGAGATGACATTGCGAATGTTATTAAAGAGTTCCAATCCATGTTTGCGTCTTTCGAAGCAAAGCAGGAACAAAAATATACCTCGCTTTTAGAAACTGTAAACGAAATAAAAAACCAAAACCTTGGTATCATAGTAACTGTACAACACATTTCCGACCAATATGATGACTTGAAGCAAAATTTCGACAAACTTCAAACAGACTTCAAAACGAAGCTAGCATATATTCAAAGCCTCGAGGAACGTATTGATCACCTAGAAAGAAGCAACAGATCCACTTGTATCGAACTGAGAAACATTCCTTCTACAAAGCCTGAAACTAAGGACGAGTTATGCGATATAATTATAAACCTTGGCAACACTTTATCATTACCCCTGCAAAAGGCGGACATCAGAGATATTTACCGTTACAAAACGAAGACCGCCCCAGAAAAACCGATTGTTGTGGAGTTTATTTCTGTTTTGACAAAAGAAAACATGCTTAAATCTGTTAGAACATTCAACAAACAAAACAAAGACTGCAAGCTGTCTACTACTACACTGCAAATAGAAGGTCCGAACAAACCCATCTTTGTCTCAGAAAACCTAACCCACAGATCGAGACGACTGTATTCCCTGGCTCGTAGCTATGCTAAGGATAATAAGTACAATTTTTGCTGGACAAGTAATGGCAGAATATATATACGGCAACGAGAGGGTTCCCCAGCAATTCGCATCGATTCTGACGCTGACATCCAAAAAATGCAAACTCATATCTGACTAACAGCATTATTATCCCATGAACTTAGCATCACAATCTTTAGCTTTTATTTAGCTTTATATCATTTTTTTTATATTTGTTTACTAAAATTAGTTTTATATACTTCTAGTAATATAAGTATTGCATGTTACAAATTAGACTACTATTATAAAACACACTCTCAACATAAACAACCCCATAAGTCTAATAACCGAATGTTGATAATAATTTCACGACAATTATTATTACAAACACACACAACATACACACACAAACAAAGAACGTTCACTTATCCTACAATTTCATATAATCTATCTACATATACAGATTACTACCTTTTCACTCGTGTTGCAGATTACGTTACCTATAAGAGTCATTATTTACAATTCCAGGATAATGGTTAATACGGACGATATCGTAAGTGACTTGGACACTTTTGAAATCTCGAAGAACCTTGTATGTTCTCCTGAACAGTGTTCAAAATTTATTAACAAAGGCTCTGACTCAACTAGCATCTTGCATGTCAATGTGCGTAGTGTCAACTGTAATTTTGATTCCTTAACTGTTTTACTGCAAAGGACTGATATTGAATGTGATTTAATAGTTTTAACCGAATGTTGGCTAAGCAGGGTCACCAATGAATGTCCATATCTTGAGAATTATACCCCTTTTAAAAGTACATATAAAAATCAAAACGATGGAGTGATAATATATGCTCGAAATAACTCTGTTTGGAGTATCGCTGAAGTTGATGTATGTGACGCTAATTGTCTCATAGCAAGAAGAGGCACAGATTTTGCACTGATTGCAATTTATCGTTCCCCATCTACACGCAATGTTAATTCATTTGTACAGAGCCTCGACAACCTTCTAGTATCATTATCAGCAATAAAATCTGTTGCTCTAATTGGAGACATTAACATTAACATCTCCCCAAATAGTACGGATCCAAATAGCGAAGACTATCTTAACACTCTAGCGTCTCATGGTTTATTACCTGCACATCTTCTTCCAACTCGCCTTGCCAACTGTCTAGATCATGTAATGGTTAAGAGCACGAAAAAGTCATCAACTATGATCTTTGATTCGCCTTTTACTGATCACATTCCTCTCCTTTTTAATATTGAACTTTCCTGTAAAAAGACTAAATCTAAATTCTATAAAGAGCGAACAAACATCTCAAAAGCAGTCAAGGATACCGAAACCATCAAGTTTTCAGATGTATTCTGCAGTGAAGACCCCAATGAAGCTGCAACTGTTTTCATAGACTCTTTGACGGCTATAATAGAGAAAAATACCACAGTAATAAAAGTCCCCTGTAAAAAACGAATAATTAAACCTTGGATCACACCCGGTCTCTTAAGATGCATAAAGCATCGAGACAAATTACACACACAATCCAAGAAATCACCTAATAATGACACATCAAAAACAATTTATATCAGGTACCGCAATTTCTTTAATAACCTTTTAAATAAGTTAAAACGTAATTATAACCAATCCGAACTCGAAAAAAATCGAAAGAACCCTAAAGCCACCTGGAATATAATTAAAGAGTTAGCAAATATTAAGAAATTGCCAAAGCCAGCTTTAGAACTTCTCAATATAACGAACGACCCTACTACATCTATCAACAGGGTCAACAATTATTTCGCAAATATTGGTGGTGAGCTAGCAGCAAAGATAAAGCCATCAACAGACAATATTTTAGTTAAGGATTGTAATCCTAATCCCAATGGCAACTCTATGGCCCTCCTTCCAGTTGACGAAGCTGAAATAAACTTAATTATTATGAGCCTACGTAATGACAGTGCTACTGGTGCTGACAAAATACCCACAACATTTATAAAAGCAGCAAAAATGTTTCTTATTGGACCTCTCAAGCACATTATTAATTTATGCCTTGATAAGGGTGTATTTCCTGATGTTTTTAAAAGGTCACTTGTACACCCTGTTTACAAAGGAGGTGATAGAGACAGTGTCACTAACTACAGACCCATATCGGTTCTTACCTCTTTATCCAAAGTATTTGAAAAAGTCCTAAATTCAAGATTAATTAATTACTTAGAAAATAACAATATACTTGCACAAAATCAATATGGGTTTAGAAAACATAAATCAACCGAAGATGCAGTATTGGATATTACTAGTAATATTGTCAATGCCCTAGATAGCAAAAACAAGGTACTAGGCATGTTCCTAGACCTATCCAAAGCATTTGACACTGTCTCTGTCACCATCCTTCTGAAGAAGATGGAACGCATTGGAATTAGGGGAGTGGTGTTAGATCTTTTTAGAGACTATTTGACGGGACGAAGTCAATGTGTAAAAATACATACCCTGACAAGTAATAGTATTAATCTTAGTGGCTTCGGTGTACCCCAAGGAAGCGTACTCGGCCCTACACTTTTTCTGATTTACGCAAACGAGCTCTGCCAACTAAGATCAAAAAATTGTAAAATATTCGCCTACGCAGATGACACCGCCGTGCTTGTTTGCAGCAAATCATGGAACGAGGCCGCTACTGATGCAGAAAACGCTCTTAAGATGATCATGACTTGGCTCAACGACAACTTACTCACTCTTAACGTTAATAAGACTAACTATGTTACTTTTTCACCATCCACACAGTCCCAACCACCTGAGACCTTAGTATCCCTTAAAGCTCACACTTGTTCCGGCTCGAGCACTCTAATATGTAACTGCAAATACATAATGCGGACAAATAATGTTAAATACCTTGGTGTTTTCCTTGACTCAACCTTGAACTGGCAAACGCATCTCAAGGTCCTGACTGGAAGGGTTCGAAAACTTATATTTACCTTTAGAAGGCTTCGATCGACTTTGCGGGGTGCTACGTTAACGGCTGTATACTGTGCCTTAGCACAGTCCCTTCTTACGTATTGCATCATAGCGTGGGGAGGTGCTTACACCACAACGCTCCTAAAAGTAGAGAGAGCTCAGAGAGCAGTTTTAAAAGTAATGCTTAAAAAGCCCCGAATATATCCCACAAGCCTTCTACACAGTGAGTGTAAACTGTTGACAGTCAGACAGCTGTTTGTTTTACAAGCAGCTCTGCGCCAACATTCCTCCCTTCCCTATGTCACAGGGTCTATGTTTGAGAAACGACGAAAGGGCAACGTATGCCCCCCTGTACGCCACAGAACCTCTCTTGCTGGTCGACATTTTCTGGTTCTCGGTCCTCGTCTTTTCAACATAGCCAACAAACAACTTTGTTTGTACGAGACTCCATACTCGAAGTGCAAATTGCTGTTACGTTCCTGGCTCTTAAAACTCTCATATGATGACACTGAAAAACTTCTCGTTCCAATAACGTAATCTTTATCGGTAGCATCTGTATGCATTTACACGATCACACACCACGCACACACACACACCACACACACACCACACACACACACACACCACACACACACACACACCACACACACATAATAGTAGTATTTTCATTATTAGATATGGTATAGGATTTTTAGTCCGTTATGTTACCTAATTAGTACTTACTTACCTAGTTAATTCTCTTCTTAATTATTATTATTTTTTTTTATTATTTTTTCCAATTCACATTCGCTAGCCAATACATTGTTTATAGTGTCAATTTATATGGAAGGCCCTGTGTTCTGTGATACAGTTTTCGAACTAGTACAGGATACAGGAGATCTTTTCCACTACCAAAATGTACTTTTGTATTGCACATTTATTGAAATTTACTTTTAAGGTGGAAACATTGTAAAACTTTTATTGAAGCAATAAAATAAATTATAAATAAAAAAATAAAAAAATTATATCTGAACTCCACGACCCATTTTTCTAGGTAACGCATTCCCATAGTAAGACTGGTTGTCAGGGTAATGACTTAACAACTGTTAAAGATCGAAATATAGAAGTCAGGACCAATAGCTTAATCTACTTTCCAAAGCACGGAAGGGTCTCATTATAATAAATATGGTCACCTATCCGCGGACCAACCGCGGCGAGCGCGGATAAACCGTAGGGCCTACACTTAGACACAAGCCCCTCACTTTAATTACTGGGTATGTAGGTTGGTAACATATAATTCAATACATTGCGGTCTGATTCAATTCGCTGCTGGACGTAGGCCTCTCCCGAATTAATAGTGTGACATAATGTGACACTTTATTTTGTACAAAAACTTTAAGTGACGACTGTCTTGCGCGGGAAAAGGAAGAACTTGTGAATATGATCTGTTTCTTTCTGAAACGTTTAGTTTTTACCTAGATTTATTTTTACAGACTGATTATTTTCCTTTGAAGCAAGAAAATTTTATTGCGTAACTTATTTTCGCTTGCAACTCCGCTCGCGTGGGTTTTTGCGGCAAAAAGTAGTTCATAGCAAATAATTTATAAATCTGACTATTAGCTCTTGAAATTGACAGTTTCAACGAAACAAACAAACTCCTTTACTTAATATTAGTAGTAGAGATAAAGATGTGTATTAAAAAATGATAGGACTCTATTTTTTCTCATCGTATTTTACTTCGCTAACAAAAGTTTATCGTTGGTTTAAAGAAAGTTACCAATACTTTACCCCTTTGAGAATTTCATGTTGATAAACAACACAATGTTTTGTAAAGAAAAGTTTAATTTGCACTCAATTCCCATGAGAAACGGTCGAGGAAGGCGATTTACAGAAAAAAAGAGTTTGGATCTGTGACAGCAACTTTTTCAATCGAATCTTTTACTGACTTCTTATTTCCGTACTTCGGGATTATGTTCGGAAAAGTTTTGGGGTGACATTTAAGAATTTTTATATAACTTTATTTCGTAAATATTATATTCGCTTTTTACACCTTTACAGAGGTCAAGGACAAGTAGCAAAAGCTCCTTAACTTCAACTAAACTTTAACATTGGCAAACACTTAAAGACAAAAAAAAACAGATTTCAACTGCTGTGCGATAACGAGGTGCCCACTTAGCATCGTGCTGGTTGTGTCGTGAGACACGAGCCGGTTTTCAGTGCTGCCGTCATAATTGTAAGTGCAGTAATCGACATTTTTGCGATTTTCACTTTATTGCAAAAATGACACCTCAAGGGGCTAATCTATACATGAAAAAATAATTTTCATGTTTTTTTTTATTATAAACATGTTTTTTATATAACTAGATACGCAGTACTTGCACCAAATTATTACTTTTGCTAACTGGATACACAGTACTCAGCATGTGCTAAAAGGTTGTGCAGTACTGCTGTGCTATGGTTACTGCAACTTTATTTAACGTTCTAGTACTTTGCAACAAATACTAACTAAAGCTTAACGCAGTATTCAACATTGCTGCGTGTGAGAGTAGCAAGTATATTATAGAGATTTTCTTGCGCCACTAAAACTACACGCAGTATTCGCCAATGCCGCGTTTGAGCGTAGCAAGTATAATAAATAGCTTCTATTGCACCACTAACACTGAACGCAGTATTCTACATGTTCCTAAAGTGTATTTTAAAGACTGATTATTTTTTTTAACCACTTTTCTAGTACCTATTAAGGTCTGTTTTATTTCGTCACATATCCTCTCATAATAGTATCTGATAGCTGAAGTAAAAGGTTAACAAATTTTTCAACTAGTACCAGGCATGATAATAAGACACGATTAATAAATAGAAACGCAGTATTAAACACGTGCTAGGTGATTTTGCAGTAATGAACACAAATACTGCCTTTGGGCTTAGTGATACTTTCATGTTCACAAGTCTAGATGGTAGAACAAAATGCAGTAATGCGCATTTTATCCAAAGGAAATAATAAAATAAAGAAAAAATTACATCAATACAAAGTTTGATTCTGGTATTTATAAAACATTATTTAATTCAGACTTGTTGTGTAGATATCACAAAACACGTTTACCGCGTTTATCTCGAAACCGCCAATTTGCAAGTACTGCATTTACAATTATCAGGGCAGAGTGGACACCCCAAGTGACGCGAGTGAAGAAACGCGAAACAAAAAGAATAAAAATATATAGTACATAAAACTATCAAATGCGGCAGCGGCGCATGCTTCCATCTCGCTCCCACTCACTCGAGCCGATCGGTTACGACTGCAAGTACTCACGCGCATACACTTGACGCTTCATATCGTCCACAGAATACATTACTCTACTGAATATCGTCAGTGCACGAGCTGTGAGAGGTCGCGTAATGAAAACACTACAAACGAGCCTGCGCATTATTACGACTTGCACATTATAATATTACCTTTACGACTTGTACATTATCACATAATATTATGAAATCGACTTGACTACGTCGATTAAACAACACAACATCAGTGTTCGTTCAAATAGGTATATCTTAAACCTACATTGATTGAAAATCTGAAACATGGTTAACATTATTTGAGCCTAGCTTAACAAGAACTAAGTTCGTGTTCCTAACTTTTAACTAGTTAGCCTAAAGCTATCTAGCTGTCTTGCATGAAAATAATAATTTCTAGTAGAAATGTTTCCAAATCAGATTTTGATTGACGTAAAGATCCTCTAAAATATTCTTTTTGTTATTGTTGTGACAAAAAATTAGAAGTGGTGGTATCTTAATGGCTAAGGCGTCGGACTTGCGATCATGTGCAACCACATGATCGCAAGTCCGACGTCCGGTTTGATTCTCACCCATTGGACTACCGACGTTATCCCCTTCGTAACACAAGCATGTAGCGGTTAACAAGAATACCTACTAGTAATGTGCGACCCACATTTCTAGTAAGCTTTAAAAAAAAAGATTCTCTTTTTTATAAAACAAATCCATTTGAAGAAATAAATGGCACGTGAATTGACATTTCAAGTTGGATTATAAATAACGCCGAATCTAAAACAGTTTACCTACAAAGGCCTAAGACTGGAAATAGTTATTTCAGTGGTGAACCCAGGTTCAATCGGGTGGTAAATCGATGCTCTAAGCTTACGTTGGTATCTACCTCGTTTATAATGGGACATACAGGAACAATGGTTGACTCAATTAAATTGCAAGGTGAGGTCGTCCTTAAATGTTAAAAACAAAAATGATTAAGGCTTCGAGATAATTGTTTTTTATTTTGCATAATACCAACAACATAATCTGATAATAGTTTCATTACAATAAATCTATATCGCTGAAAATCTATACTTCTTTATTAATTTTATAAAATTTAAGAGTTTGTTTGGTTGACCCCGCTTTCTCAGGAACTACCGATACGATTTTAAGAAATCTTTCATATTAGGGCCCAATTATACCTAACTAAACTAAACTTTTTTTAAAATACAGCATATTACACTTTTATTTTCTATTGCACCATGGAACCACGCTTGGTTGACTTGTCACAGTTCTAGTAGTTCTAATAGATTCTTACTAACAGTGTGTCAGATTTTAGTCAAAGGTCGACAAATTAACGTGTGCTCGGCAATTTAAAAAGCGGTTAAAGATTAAAGGGGCTTATGTAGAGAACTTCTGTATTAATCTAATTCTTACGAATTGGTTTATTGAGAATTGAAAACGGAATAAAGTAGAAAACTTTTCCTTGAAATATAATTGTTATGATCAATGGATTTCAGGTGATTGACACAAGCTTTTGTAATAGAGTGGCAGGTAAATCTGCCTTCTTCATCCAATATCGCATAAAAAACGGTTTTTGTTTGGCTATTTTTCAATATTCAATAAAGGCTACTAAAAGTCGCTCTATGTAAAATACGGTATTCAGCTAAATCCGGTAAGACTGGAAGCCGACCCTAACATAGCTTGGGAAAAGGCTACGCAGAAGAAGAATAAAGGCTACTAAAATACCGAGTGGAAAAAGAAAAAGCAATATGAATGGAAGTTTATTAAAAGCATATTTCTCGTTTTCTTTTTATCTTCTGATAATTTAATTAATAAACTCAGGGTAGTTAATTAATAAAATTGTCAGAAGATACAAAGGCATGTTGTATAAAGACACGGTGTTTAATCTCACATTCTCCCATTCATGTTTTACATCAGCATTCAAAAGTCAACCCAAATTCCTTGCTACTAAATCACATTTATCAACGGACTAAACCATCAAGCAACCACCGAAATAAAAAACAAAAATCTTCGCATAAACCCGTCCAACGCACGTAGGACATACACACGTAGCGGTCCGGTCGTTACGGGCCCACGTGTCCAGCCTGCATTGCTGTCGCATTACCGCATAACATCGTCCACGGCAGAACGTGCCTTTATTAAACCTACGATTATTGCACGTATTTTTACATGGCTGGTAGCTGGTTCCTTTTTGCGTACATTTTTTTGTTAGTTCTTTTTGTCAGGTGGGGAAAATGGAATTTTATTCCTTCTTTTGGCTTTTTGCCACAGTTAAGGGGCTTTAACATGTCGACACAATGAAGTAAAGGAAAGAAAACCCTTGTTCAATAAACATAAAAAATACTTTGTTTTTTCATTTTTGCTGTTTTAACATAATATTAAACATCAACTCCATCTAGCCTTCTCCCAAGCTATATTAGGGCTGGCTTCAAGTCTTACCGGATTTAGCTGAATACTATACTGCCTATCTGACCTCCACGACCCTTTTTACTGGGTAATACTACTGTGGTAATACTGTGTCCCACATGATAACATGGTGACATTATATACATTATACAGAAGTAACTTTAATTCAACCCCATGGATCAGACGACCTGAAATAGGTAGTTAAATGGGACTGGATGCGGAAGGTGGTGTGGCGCAATTTGGGAGAATCCTATGTTCAGCAGAAGACCGCAAAAGCTTATGACTTCCCCACGCCGAGGACACGGTATGGGGATATGTCGGACTTTAACCGACTAAAAACACCCCGGTCCCATCATTGCCTTAGCCAGAGCCGCGTGATCATTTGCGTATTTCCAACGCAGCTCTGGCAGGCCTTGGTCCTCGAAGGACTCCTTCACGAGGGGTGGATTTAAAATGTCCACGACGTACACGTACGAACGCGTGGAAATTTATATAGTTGACTACCCTAAACTTCTTTATACCTCTAAACCTATCCTAACATGGCAACGTCCACTAATTCATCATCATTATTGTAGTCACCAACGACGTGATGCACATTCTAAGGTGCTTTGAAATTATATCCATTAATGCACACTTATGCATGTCAAAGGAAGCTCTATACATTACCCAAAGCTTCACCAAGACCGTTAGTCATAATTGATACGTATCGCGCGTGGGATCTCTAATCACACTCCTAGACAACCACTAGCGGCTAATGACCGATGTCAGCTAACCGATGCTAATCAGAGACGGCCTAGTTTAATTATCTCGGGCATATAATGTACCACTAACAGTTATTATTATTGCTTACTTAGTTATTATGATTACGGCCTGCTCAGACAGTACGGCATTCAAGGAGGTTATAGTATACCTGCTAACCCTGTAACTGCTAAATGTAAATGTTTTCTCCAATAAATTAAACAGACAAAATACACTTAATTCTAAAAACAAAAAAAAATTGAAAGTTTGGGTATATTTAATTTAAAAAACCTATCACAGGTGCAACCGTCGCTATATTTTCTTTAAAATTGACAATTCCATTTGATTATTCATTAATATGTCAAAAATCATGTCCCACTGACATTCTTTTTGAAAAATAAGAGACAAAAAAAAACAAAGCATTCCCGAAGTTTTATCAAGAATTAAATATTAACAACAAACTACCTAACGTCAAGCAGTAGAACTCAACCTCTCCATGAGAGACCTCTTAAAATAAACCTCAAGCCATAAAATATGAAAATCTCAATAAAACTATATAACCGCGTAATAACGTAGTATGGACCCAACTAGTCTCTCAGAGCTGTTAGGTGTTAATACTTTATAGAAGCGAGGTCCCGCGCGTGTGAAGTTAAGCCCATTAGATAGGTACTGGAGTACCTGCCGGCAAAGAGCGCACTTTTGTTCCTTTACGTCCATTTTGTACCTACTAGTGGTTCTCGAAGTTTCGAACCAACTCGAATATTTCTGTTGAGTGGCGTTTTTGTTTAGGGTTAAAAATTCCCTTAGAAAAAAAATAGCCTTTAGTTAGTCTAATTTAAAGGGGTTTTTTACTGTAAATAGTCGGTTATTTTATGATTGAAAAAAACATAAAAATCTCCCGAAAAACTTAAAAGAAAATGTAGCCATTCAAACCGCATGCAGCAAAATCTCAATGAAAAATTTCTAAAACGTTATTATGAACAAGCGAAAATCAATCTTATTTTTTCGCCAAATAGCTTTAGCATTCGATCGCTATCAATCTTTTGGTCACTTTTATATAACACTAGCATCCAACGCATTGATAGTTCAACGTTTTGCCTCCCTGTAACAGATTACCTGTATAAGTTGTCCCTTTCAATATGTCAACATTGATGAGGACATGCGTATTTAAAAAAAAGAGAAAATAACTGCCAATTCGGTGCAGCATGTATGCAGATTCGATCACAATATTTATGTCAGGAATATACAAAAATGAGTAAGATACGACATAAAAAAGAATTTCCAAAATAGAACAATTAAATTTAGGATAATGATTGTTTAACAAAAGAAAATGCACAATGTAAAAAAAAAAAAATATTTTTGGGGTCTAACTCGTAGTAGAGTCTTCCTGCCAACAACGGGGGACAAAGTTAGGACCATCGACAAACTTAGCTAGTTTGTTTAGGAATTGTTGACCTTAATGCCAAATGTAGGTGGGAACCGTTAAATAGGTTAGAAAAACTATCGTTATTTATATCTCTTAAACCTATTTGGCGTTAAAGAAAATCCTCTGTTTTCGTTTTTATTCCATTTGTTTCTTATAAGTGCTATTTGTTACAAGATTAACGATATATTGGTACAGCTACCTATTAGGTTGTTTTTTAATAGAAAAACTCATTTTATCTTTGTCTTTGAAGCGAATTTGGGTTTTCGCGACCTCTAAAAACATTTGTGACGGCAACGAGCTCCTTACTTAGGGTCTTGGTATATGTACAAATGGCCACCCATCCACGGAAAATCCGCGGCGAGCGTGGCTAACCTTCATTATAGGTCGAACAGCACAGCTTATATTAAGCTACGAGCCTTTGAATAGGAGTCCCTACACAGATAATCAGTAACACACCAAAAAAAGCTTCTAAAAATACCTACACCTACGTCAGGTCTTCAGTAAACCTACACTTATAGAAACAATACCAAGCCTAGAGTATTTGTAGACAAAATATTCTTTGTTAGTACAGTTACATTATGTCTACGTAACGTACGGTCCTTTGCGCACAAAGACTTCGGTCCTTTGTCTCTGGTCTTTTTATACATAATGTTGTGTAGGACCAGGTCTTTGTAAGCTTATTTGTTATATTGCGTTGAGATAAATTTATTTTTGATAGAGCTTGAGATGTAGAAGTTATTCTATTTTTTTATAACTATATTATCTTAGCAGTTTATTGGCCCGTATTAAAAGTACGGTGTCATTATTTTCTATAGTTCTTACTTTTTGTTAAAAATGAGAATATTTTTATGTAGATTACTGCCATGAATGAAAAATAATACTGATATAGTTAAAAAAAATGAAAAAAGCAGAGGCAGTCTTCGGATTCTTCCAGGGCCACCAACCAATAAACTAAGTATTTTAGACGATTTGTTTATCAGGGTGGTATATTAAAAGTAACTTTCACTGAATACCTGGGTACCTTTAAAATAAATTTAATAAATTTGCAAAAAAAAATATATACGACATACAGACAAACATAATATTATGTTTATGTTCATGACATTTTGTTAAGCCTATTATATCTTAATTATTAATATATTTGACCCCCATGCAACTAGTTCAAGCTATACCTACATACACCAACAGTACGTTTCAAAAACTGTTAAATAAACGGTTCGTTATTCGGACATAGTTCTAATAGTTCAAATATTGTTATGTTGATAATATTATGGTCAGACATTGCGGAATACCGGCAACATTCCATACCAACCCCTAAACACGTCATCAATTATTATTCCCCGCGTTCTAGACCTTCGCATGCATTATTAATAAGTATCGTGCCTAGCAGTCCATGAAGGGGTGTCCTTCCAAATCGGTGTACTAGTCAAAATTGTAGAAGTGCCTCATTTTTTACAACCACAGGTTACAACCCAACAAGGTAATATAGTATCGCCATAGTAAGATTGGTTGTGAGAATTGTAACGACTGTCAATCATCGTATGATGGATCCCACGACTTAACGTGCTTTCTGAGGTATGGAGGGATTTCGGCATATTTACAAATGACCCAATACCCATCCACAGACCTTTATAATCAGTCAAGCCGTACTTTACACTTAGTCCAAGGAAATATGGTGAAGGAATAGCGAAATTGAACCTTTAAAGCTATTAAAGTCAAGCCCTCAAGTCTTTAAGCTTGAAGAAGATTGATTGAAAACTACTACTACTGCTCATCCGAAACATCAATCCAGATCAACACCAGTCAAAGTTTACCTTAATCAAACTGTTTGTATCTAATCGCTTTATAATCCTACGTAGTAGAGATCAGACACAGTCTTAAATCCGAAAAGGATGTATCTCTGCACTCAAGCTCAGCCAATCAGTTTTGTCCAAAGCCACATCAATCAATCCTTGTAAACATCCGCAGTATCCCACATCCTTGACCTGACCTTATTAAATAATTCAAGAGATCACGTGATGTAATTCACGAAGGCACCAATGACTGATTTATGTCAGAGTGATGGATTTTGTTCTCTTTGGACTGTTGATGAATAAATACATTCATAATTTGTTTAGCTTCCTCTATAGATATTGGATTATAAAGTTGGTTTTTCTTCAGATAGCAAAAAGCAGATTTGAAGACAAGTAACGGAAAATAATTACAAAAATCTTTGGTAACGTCTTTGCTTTGGATTATAAATAACATAAATAAAAAGTAGGCGGTTATACAATCATTAATTCAAAAGAACTTGCATTTTCCGTATATATTATATAAATTACATGCATTTTTATGTTGTTCTACAACCATCATACATCAATATCAGATGCACGAACTCCTTAACTGTAAATACACGCTTTGTTGTGCTAATCGACTAAAGCTATCTAAAGAATTTTCTTCGTTTCTTTGCTCTGTGAAATAAACTAGAAAGAACTTGAACAAGGAACTAAATTTCAAGCAGCAGAAAATTTTAAACCGTCATTTTAAGTCGTAACGTCACCTTCAAGATGTCTCAAAAATTCAGGGCAGGTGCCAACAATTTCCTTGATGTAACTTCATACGGCACAACAATTTCCTACAGACGTCTGGATCGTTGAGAACCTTAGAAGCCCCGAATTATAAAATTGAAAGCTCTTTCAGGGGTCACAGGTGTCTGTCTGAAGGCCATAACAGTTTTGCTCGGAACCTTTCCGATAAAAGGATCCATGTAAAAAACCTTGTTACAAAGGTTAAGGAACTTTTTATAGGGTTGTTGGGCGACGGCTATTGACAGCAGGAGTTATTGCTCAGACAGGGTGGTTGGTTTTGAGATAGGGAAGGACGGCTACCCTTTTATTTCTTTTATTTTGTGCGTAACTTCGCTTTGAATTGTAAGGGTTTCCAAATTGAGATTGTCAGCGCTTACTCTTTTTATCAAGTACATGGCTTGGCGATAATTTATCGTGATGGACGGGTCTAGTCATTTAGGAGTCGATATTAGCTGATATATTCTGTCTACACGTCCAGTAGTTTTCATCACTAAATTAAACGTTCTCAGAGTCAGCAAAATTTTCATCATTACTTGTTTTTAGTCTGTACTTAAAGTAAATACAAATATGTATTAATGTGTAAAAACTCTTCAATTATACATAGGTGTGACGGTATAAAAAAAACTTTTTCGCAAATTCAATCTTATCTGCATGGCACGAAGTGTTTTTTTGCGATGTGAAACTTTTTGAAATGACTCCATTTTTGTGATAATTTTTGAGGATGGATTTGAGACTCTGACCTGGTTTTTCTTTATCAGTGAATTTATTTTTTATAAAGAAAGCTGTTCTATAAATTAGGCACATTATTTCTTTCTGATTAGACCCAAAACGAAACAAACCGAATAAAGAGAGTATTCATTTGGTCAAGCTTCTTATTAGTACAGTTTGAGAAATCTAGAAGCCATATTTTGTAGAATCAATTTACTAAATATGTATTTATTAATCCTAACTTTTCTGATACAATCTTCGAGGATAGCTGATAAAAATTGAATCTGTTTGTATAGCAACATTTTTTCCCAAGAAAAAAAAACTTTTTTACCTTAATAATTTACCCAATACTCCGTCATAAACCGTCCAGTGAAATGAAGTTAATTCACACCGTCATGCCAACCTCCTTGGAGTAACAAGCTTGATGTTACAGACATGTATAAAGACATTGGAACAGTACTTCCTCTAATTAATTCGTGGCGCTTGAACGTCATTAACACGCCGCTGTACTGCATATTGACATGCAATATCCTCGTGGAATATTCAAATTGGCCCTTTGTTATCAAATGTATTGTAATCTAGCATGTGATATCTGTTGCAATAAGCTATCGCCTCCGCTTGTTACTTGAATTATATTCAGTTTATTGTCAATAATTTTGAATTAACTTAGTTATACTGGCGGTTGATCTACATATTGAGGACTTTTTTTTATAATAACTTCCGTAAGCCGAATTCATAATTATTTAAAGATTCAACGGCGTACTCAAACGCATTCTGGAGATCGCCCGAACAGTTTCAGACTCAATAGCCGCATCAGCTCATGATTAAGGACTCTTATTAGGATCCTATTAGGATCCCGAGAATGCGCGTGAGTAAGAATTGTTGAATCTTTAAATAAATATTGAGGACTTGTGGCTAACGACTGATCATAAAGTTTTTCCCGCTATCCGTGTTTGGACTGTAGATTGGTATCAATCTATCGATGAACAAACCGAGCCCTCTCCTACCCCGCTTATTAACCCGTTTGCTGTCCGACATTATCATAGACAGACGCAGTATAGAGAAGTAATTTTATAATCTTTGGTATAAGAAAAATGTGACACCTTATGTGATAACCTATTTAGGATAAGGTTTACGTCAGTATTACAATTGTTGGGTTTGAACCGGTAACCACTTGATCGCAAGTCCTACGCTCCAGCTATTAGGTTACCGCCGCTTAATCTTAATAGCTTAGAAATTAGATAACTTACGAATGATTTTTAAATAACATGAAACTCACGTAGGTTACTAATGAACAAATAAAACATTTGGAATTTAATTTAGCACACAGATGTGAAATAGTTTTGTATTTGACACTAGTAAAGTTTTTAATTTTGTGCAAAATTAACTAAAACTGTGAAGTGAAGCTTGCAGTAGTATTGTGACATCAAAATGGATTTTTCTGAGACTTTATTGTTTCACCATAATTATGTATACACATTTAATATAAAAAAAACACATACATTGCCCCGAATCCAAAGTAAGTAGCTAAAGCACTTGTGTTATGGAACTAGAGACAACAAAGTTACCTCAAACACCCAGAACCGAGACAATGTAGGAAAGCGTTTTTCTATATTGACCCGTCCGGGGATTGAAAGCGGGACCTCAGAGCTAGAGACACCTTGTAAACCGGTGTGTATGCCACTCGATCACGAAGGTCGTCAGGTAAATATATTTATAAAAAAAAAAAATATTTTCATTTATTCTTCTTCTTTTTAGAGTGCCTATATATTTTTGGTTGAAAAATTCATCGAGGAATTTCAGTCGCGTCAGTACCTACTGAAGGTAACGTAGAATTATGATATGGATATCCTATAATGGGAAAAATAGTACTTGAAAAGCTAAATAAAACTATCATATATCAACTGTTCAATACCAAGAACTTAAACAATTCTATCACATGGCTCGGTAAAAAAAAATATATTTTTTACCTGATTCACAGTCACCCTGAAATCCTGGAATTAGTTTGTGCCGAACATCTGATTGTCGAGCACTCGTTCGGGTCAGTCCAGTCCCAAGCTAATTAGTGGCAGACAAACATCATTAGCGTTGCACTATACTGAACGCTAAACTGTGCTCCCCTGCATCCCCTGTGTACCCTGGACCTCTGTTTGAAAATTCGCAAAACGTTACACTTTATTTTGTGGTCTAATGAGTCTTTGTATTCATTATTTGGAAGCTAAAATGTGAGAGAGTAAGCGACGTAGTTTATGAGGAAAATTCATTGATCAATTGATTGAAATCTATGAGGCAATTAAGGTATCAATTAATTTGGTCCTAAGATTTACTTAGGACAAAATTAATTGATATCTGAATTGAGTCTTAATATCTTTTCGAATTATTGGCTTAGTTTAAATTGGAAAAATCCCGCAAGTTTTTTTAAATCCATGAGAATAAGTTTAGATTTTTCCGTTTGATTTTCCTGGCAAGACTCGAGCAGTTATTAAATTCAAAAACAACATAACACGAAATAAAAATACAATACAATTTTGTTCTGCGACGAATTTTCTACATAGCCATTACATTTAACGGAAAAGCGCGCACACAAGACCAGGGGCGCATACAGCCCAGAAACTACCCGAGAACTGTTTGAAATTCAACTGACGCTATTATACGTAGCTCCAACCGCGCTCGCCAAGTATTCTCCGGCCAAAACGACTATTGCTCTGAACAGGCGAAATCAAGAAAACGAACAAATCCTAGCAAAGAGCAAAAAGGAGATTTCTTCACGAACCATTTTTTGCCTTTACCGCGGTAAAAAGGCTTAAGTTTAGAAACTGTTTTACATAAAAGCCGGGAATATGCAATGCATTTTTATATGGAAGGAAAGAAGCCTTACTGGTCGTATAATACAATGTTACCAACATCGCAGTGGCAAACGAGATTAAAAGTTGGATACCAGCTCTTTATAAGCCTTTAATTCTGACTTAATTTTGTCTTTGCACTACGTAAGAATTTTATTGAAATTTACGTAAAGTTTGTGCTAATTAAAAAAGGATACCGCATGTGGTTTTCAAACTCACTGATATTTTATGGTAAAATAATGTTTGATCTAACTGAGCATTCATCTTAAATCAGTAGGTATATTAAATACTAGTTTTTTTCTCGCGGTTCTGCCTACGTGGTAGTCTGTTATCGCAGCAAAAGTAGCCCATAGACTGCCTCAAGAAACCGGACCAGAAGTTCCTGAGATTAGTGCGTTCAACCAAATAATCAAACAAACTCTTCAGCTTTTTAATCACTAGTAGGTACATATAAAATATAATCGTCCACCGCGTCTGTCTGTCTGTCTTTGGGCGATAAACTCAAAAACTACTGTACCGATTTTCGTGTTATTTTGGATGGATACCAATGTATCGAGTGGTTTTCGAGGTTCTCGAGGAAGGTTTTAGTACATAATTTGACCTAACGCGCCGAAGCCGCGAGCATCAGCTAGTATTTAATATACATTAGTATAGGCCTCTCCGTCTTTAGTAACTTTTCATATTGTTATACCTTTTACCTAAATTAATACATAGAATATTTTTCATTCCAAAAAGTCATCTCAAACGGAAAGTACTCAAGCGAAACTATAGTCAACTATAAAATAAATAAGACACAATATACCTTATACATACTGCTACATGTAATAACATGAGCACTTGAGATTGCAGTGCCGTACAGTGAAATGAAACTACTTTTATGAGACGTCATATCTCGTTTTGTTTATATTTCGTATGCCTTCAAGTTTCACAATATTCATATTTTGTTTAAAGCCGTAAATATAAGATTGCTATATAAACATTTTAAAGCAGGAATGTATGAAAATAAGGGTTTAAGATATAATCGTACGGTTCCGATTAGTGTACTTTTCAGAATAATAATTGGCTCAAGTTGATATTGTCACGATTCCTTTCTGAGTTGATATGTGTGCGGTGATCTTTAATAGGAAAACACACTATCGTACAGGGAAAGAATAATTTACATTCAGGATTTGACTGCACGGATAGCCGAGTAGTATAGGTCACCACGCTAATTACCACTGTGCGAGACGTTCTGCGGGTTCGATCCCGGCATGAGACAAGCATTTGTGTGATCATCAAATGATTGTTCCAAGTCTGGGTGTTCTTTGTGCATGTGATTTTAATGTTGTGAAACCACCGCGATACAGGGATTAAATTGCTTAGCGCGGGCGTCGTTTGAAAAATAAATAAAATGTTAATGGTACAAGTTACTTCTTCGTCCATATCCTACTATAAGAGATGCTATAACTACATTGTTCCTGAAAAAAAATATATAGCTGGGTTAACATCCTATAAAAATACAGCTAAGGTGTAATACCTGTAATTTTACAGCCTCGTTCCGAAATCCTTTTAACTTCGATAATCATTTAACAACAGATCGAACATACCTTAACCAATTAAAAAGTTGTTCCAATCAGCAATTTGTTCCGACTTATCAAATTGACACTCTGAGTACACTCATTATTCACACATCGATGATCATTAAATGACCTTAAACCTTAATCAAGTTTGAAACCAGAGATAATAATCGAAAAAAAGGATGCTGAAATAAATTCATTGAAACAATGCGAATGGTAAATAAAAAAGAGCTATTGCTTTGATGTATATAACAGCCCAACCAAGATGTATTTTTTAAAACACTATATAGTAAATAAGATCACATGTTCAGAAAATTCAGATAAAAAGGGACAATTTGGTAGAGTGTGAAAATTCAGTTTCTACAGGCAGTGAACTTCAAAAAAGATGGCTTACATAGGTATAATATATGTCGGTGTGTGTTGAAATCATATCAAGTGTCTAAATAATACAAGCGGCAGTTGCCTAATAGCAAGAGCGTCGGACTTGTGATTATGAGGTTGCCGGTACGAACCCCCCCAAAAGAATACTAGTAATGTGCAATCTACATTGCAAGCTTTTTTCCCAAAACTATGGCCCATATACCTATGTAGTTTAAAAATTAAATGAAACATAAGACCCTACTTACCCGCCTTCAGAAATGCGAATCACAAAACCAACGAAAGCTTAAATATAGGACCAAACATACACATACATTGTAAATACTTCCATACTTTACTGTACTACATAAATTATTTCAACTCGAAGTTACCCTGACTTTACTTACTTTATTTGTAATCTAGTTAGGCACATATCGCTATATCAAGTGAAACATACACATATTCTTCTCAATTCGAAATACCCCATTTCCAAAAAATATCTCTTCATAAACGGGAGTTTATTCACCCAAACACTTTGTAAGTACATTATTCTGCCAAGAGTTCAACAGTGAAATATCGAAAAACTATTAATTTGCATCGCTATTGGCCTCAATGGCCTTAACTGGGCTGTTTCGAGGCCTGCCAACTAATTTGGGAACATTTCGGAACAAAAGACTGTCATGTTATTGCCTTTTGACGACCCCATTTGTGAACCATCTGACGTCGTTTTAAGGCTCGATTCTTGTATCGTAGTGAAATATTTTATGGACCTAACCGGGCTTTTTTGAATGAGAATAGATGCGTGTAGAAGTTTTAAAGGTTTCGAAGAATTCAGCCAGGTTTTGTCGATTTGCAAATAAAGAGTTCTTACTGTGGGTTTTGTGGTAGTCAGCCGATTGATTTTATTCAGTTCTATGTTGTATTTACTTTCGTAATGTACCTACTCTTTTTCCGATTTGTTACAAAAAAAGTTCAAGTATGGGTTGAACTCTCCACCCGAGTGTTCCATCCACATGAATAGGTCTTAGACTGTTTTTACAGTATATGACGATATTAATTGCCAAATTTCTAACTTTTATGTCAACGGAATGATAAACGGCCGTATAACCGATAACTGCCGGAAGTTGAATCGTCGGGAACACTCGATACCTCAACACGTTCCCGAAAGAAAGGGTCATGAAAGAAAGACGGATGGCCGGACGGACGGACAGAGAGACGGATAGACAGACGGACAACAAACTGACTTGCTATAAGGGTTCCGTTTTTCCTTTTGAGGTACGCGCGGAACTCTAATAAGGGTCCCGTTTTTCCTTTGATGTACGGAACCCTAAAAAATCCAGTAACTTGGAAAAGCGCTGGAATATTTGTGTCACTCTTAATATAATATATTCTGAAAATAACTTCTAAAAACCTAGTCGCTTGAAATAAAATACGTTTCCTATTTTGCTACACTCTCGAAATAAGATGAGAAATCAGAAAATAACTTCAGAGTACAACTGACAGTATGTTGGCTGTGATATACTGCTCACGTGATATCAATCAAATTATTTGACACTTGAAGCATGATATTAATGTGAGTCACATGGATTCTTTCTATATGGCGTAATAACACTTTGGCTCAGAATGTTAGTAATCCGTACATTTTTGCAACTGCGAAATTTTGAATCATTTTTTTTTTAAATAAAATTACGTCAAGGGAATTAACGCGAACTCATGCATTTACCTTTTAAGGCTTGACGTTTCGGCCGGGTTACACTGGCCGTGGTCGCAAGCAGACTCTTGCGACCACGGCCAGTGTACCGTGACGTAATTTTATTAAAATCATGCAACGCGATAGTTTTAAAGTTTACATATTTTTTTTCTTGAAAAGATTACTAGCATGAATGTGGGTCGCACATTACTAGTAATCTCGTTAACCCCTCGTGCTAAGCTAAGATGCTTGTGTTACGAGTGGGTTCACGTCGGTAGTGTAATGGGTGGGATTCGAACCCGCAACCACATGATCGCAAATCCGACGCCCTAGCCATTAGGCTACCGCCGCTTATCATTGTGAACATGTTCATTATTTCAGAAAAGTTAACAAGAGCTTGTAGTGTTCAACCATCTCAATTGACTGGTTAATATATACACCAAGGTACGAGCTACCTAATGTGGTAATCGGGTCATTTCAAATTGACACAAAGAAGAAAGTCATCTAAGGTGATTGAGACACAGAACATAAGAATATGTATCTATCTGAATTTTTCATGGTGGATGAAAAAAATCTAAAATGCCATAGCACGATGAAATAGTGACGATTAATAAACATGAACTCAAAACTAACCTTTTAACTGTCGCGTGGCATGATTATAATAAAAATACGTCAAGAGAATTAACTTGAAGAATAAACTTAATTTGAAGGCTTGACATTTCGGCCAGATTACACAGTCAGTCGGCTTGCGACCACGGCCCGGTGGTAACCCGGCCGAAACGTCAAGCCTGAAAAGGTAAATACATGAGTTCGTTTTAATTCAAGTGACGTAATTTTATTTTGATTTTTTTTCTTACTAACTAGGTAGTTGCCCATGGCTCCGTCCGCGTAGGTTCGGTTATCGCTGCAAAAAGAAGCCTTTCCTTCCTGGGGATCCAAATTTACCAAGCTTCATCGAAATCGGTACAACATTTTAGATTTTAAAGCCTAACAGCCAGAGTTTCTGTCGCATTTCTAATATAGTATGGTTATATACTTAAAAGTGGTCAAATATTATTATGTAGTTCATTCAGTAATGAATCCTTTTACTGCGGATATAGAAGCTATGAACACAAGTTCATAACAGAGCATGTGACCTAGATAAGCTTCACAGAGACTCACAAGCTGTTACAAGTGGTTCAGCTGGCTTGGGTTTCGTAATTTGATAAAATTAATCCTTCATTAGTTGAAAGTACTGCTAACTATTATTGTGGTCTCAATTGTAAAGATAATCCGATTATAATTATATCTGAATATGTATTTTTATGTATAGTTATGGATTCAATTACAAAGCGAGAATTCACAAACTTGCTTAAAACAATTTAAATAATCAAAATACGAACGAATTGTGTACCTTCTGAAGTCGGTGAAAAAGTTTTAAAATCATCTCAAATTTTCGAAAATGAAAAAAAATACAAAACTATTAATTTATTTTCGAATAAATAAGATGCTTTTTATTAGTAATTTTCAGTAAACGGTTGAAGCATGGGTAGAAAGATAATATTTTAATTATTTTTTTTCAATATTTTTTTTTATTTTTTTGTTTCATTGAGGTCCTTCACAGCTGACAATGTTGTATACTTAACTTATAAATAAAAACAATACGCCAATTACGAAGTACACAATCATATTTTTTGTTGAGAGTGAACAGGTTGAGTACAATTTAGGATTAATAAAATAAAAGCGAAATTTTTTTTAGACAGAAACACAGAAACGACTCAAACACGTCTACCGTGTCTGTTATTATACCTATCAATAATAAGAATGTGATCAAGAACCACTTCCTTTATCACTATACATAAGAAAGATTGTTTTTAATAAGACCACTGTACCCCCAATCCACTTACACCTAACGTTAATTAATTGGGGCGATAATCGTGACATACTAAGGTCAAGAGGGGCATTAAGGTAACGCTCTGATGTAAACAATCAAGGCTAAGTGATACCGTGTTAAATTAAATTAGCATACATAGGAGTTTCGTACCTCACTGCATAATTACAAAGGCTACTTATGGTTGCGGTTTTAACGGAGTAATAACAATAAGTACTTAGGTTCGCACGTTTTCACTGAAAATGGAAATGTGAAAATTTTTGGTAGATAAGATCCCTTTTTTTCTGCAATAAATAACACATTTACAATAATCACCATTCGCCAAACCGAAGCAGCAGTTTGTAGGCGTTGCACTCACTAAGATTTATATATAAATTCTATGTTATCGTTTTGTGATATTTATAATACGTATATAGTAAGAATAGTTGTCGCGGCAAAACGTAGCTCATGTCCTCTCTCAGGCTCTAGACTATCTCTGTATCAAGTTTCATTTACATTTGTTCAGTAGTTTAGGCGTGATTGCGTTACGCAGACATACGGAGTTTCATTCGCATTTATAATATCAATACGGACAAAAACAAACAAAAAAGGACATACAACAATTTAAAAGCCAAATGATATCTTTAAACAGTTATGTTAACAAAATATATATTATAACGACAATAAATGCACTGCAAGTGTTTGGAAGAACTTGTGAAAGGCCCAGTTAGTACCTACCTACTACATAAATTATAATATTATGAAATTCGTTGTAATATTGTCAATTATACAGGATTTAAAAGGAGTGCGGATATGATGTAATCAGGTGCATAAAAGTGATCAACTTTCACCATGGATCATAGGGCGAAATCTTAAAATGGAAAATGAACTTTTCATACAAAGTGACAGGTCACGTGACTTATGTTTGTATGAAAAGATGATTTACAATTTTAAAATTTAGACTTTTGTTCCTTAGGGAAAGTTGTTCAGTTTTATGCACCTGATTACCTCTTAATAATAAATAATCAATTCCCCTAATAAATGACCGACCCTTTATAGAAGGTAGTAGGTACCTATTTTACATGTAACCTAAATATCAAAATAGAAATAACTTAACAAATTCTTTAAAAACAGAAATTATAGCCAACCTTTGGAATTAGTTCGCGCGCTCATTCGAGCGAACTCTTCATTGGAATACAAATGAAAGTGTTAATTGAAAATACTTCTCCATTTCCTTATTAATTCTGGTGTAGTCGCACTGTGCGGATAAAACGCAAAGTTTATGATTAAAAACTCTTGTAATTTTTAAGTTTGTTTTCCTTATAATTACAATAAATACATACATCGATACTAATAATTATTATTAAGCTGAAGAGTTTGATATCTTGTCTGGTTGAACGCGCTAATCTCAGAAACTACTGGTCCGATTGGAAAAGTTCTTTCACTGTTAGATAGCCCACTTATTGAGGATGGCAATAGGCTATAATTTGCCATGATAACCGACGCCTACGCGGGCGGAGCCGTGAGTAATAACTAGTACATAATATACAGGATTATTTTTTATGGAGTGTAGTAGTTTTCATACTAAGTGACAGGTCACGTGACTAATGTTTGTATGAAAAGTTGATTTTAAATTTTAAGATTTCTACTGTCGTTCCTATGGAAAAGTTGTTCAGTTTTATGCACCTGATTACCTCGTAAAGTATACGCACTCCATAAAAAGTAATCTTGTAGATCTTGTCGTGGTGTAACAACATTTTCTCCAATAACATTACAACTATCGAACCAGCCCGATGGACTGATGATTTGAAAAGCTGGATGCGGAAGGCGGAGGTTCGGTTCGGAATAGGCTCATTTGATTGAATGATTGTTATCGAGCCCAAATCATAAAACATTAGGTACCCTATTTAATAAATAATAGGAATACATTTTTATTATGCATTAACTCGTGTGTGAGTCGTGGTGGCCTAGCGATTCAATGACTGGATTTGCATGCACATGGTTGCAGGTTCGAACCCAGGCAAGTGCCAATGTGACTTTTTCAAAGTTATATTTACTCTCTTAATCATTCTTAGACATCAGTGAAAAACCTGGATTCAAAGTATTGGAATCGGAAATCACCAACCCGTAATGAGCAAGCGTGGTGATCAATGCTCATATCTTCTTTATATGGGAAGAGGTTTGTGCCCAGCAGTGGGAGGCTTATAGGCAGGTATTACGTAACAAACACTTTTCTTACACAATATTGAGAAAACCAATGGGTATTAGAATTGTTTTCTATTTAAGAAATATTTTTGCGTCCGGTGATGTATGTGCTAATTTATTTTAGTACAATTAGAAAATGGACTGTTACCGGGTTTTTAAAATAATTCAATCAATTTTTATTTTTTTACAATAATCAAATACTTGATCAAAGCTCATCCCTTCTCTATATGGGAAGAGGCCTGTGCCCAGCAGTGGGACGTTTATAGGCTAGTATTATTATTTTATTATTATTAATCAAATACTTAGTCACTATATTTTCAGAAATGAAATTCAATAATGCCAAACAAATTAGTTTCCGAAATTCGTATCATTTTCCTTTATGATTTCTGTTTTAGTTAATAATTCGCATTATTAGCCGTTTCTAGCAGCTTCGCCCTCGTGGCGGTCGGAAATTATCCAGCGGGAACGTACCTACTACCGGAATTAAAAGTCCCTGTGTTATTCTAGACGATAAGTTGTTACCGAGAGAATTTAAAAAAAAGTTAAAAATGTATATTAATTATTAATGAATAAATATTGATAATTTTGTTTAATAATAATTATCATTAATAACTAATAAAATAATTTTATTTTAGTGCCCGACGACTATTCTCGGCGTCTCCACTTTGTGCGGATCTTCGTAAACTGTTGCGGTCTCTCTCTCGCTACAGTCGAGCATTGGACAAATTAGAAAAGGATAAAGAATTTAACAGATTTGGTAGCTCGACTCTTTATCTCAAAACTAGTGTAGTGTCCCATAAAAAGTTTCAATTCAATAAAACACAAACTAAATATATAATAAATAAATTCTTTATTGATGTAAGCCTATAAGTACAGTGGTAAAGTAGTCACAGTTTTTATGTAAGAGGCTATGCAAGGTATAAGAGCATTGAAAACCCTGACCTCTAAACTAGGTTAAAACCTGTATCTTAGAGGTCAGTGTCCCTCCGCAACAATGTTAAAAGCCAAACAAAAAACTCTAATAAAACAATCCGAAATAATACAACATTTGTCAAACACATACCTTTGATATAGCCCTGTTAATAAAGAATTTCATTATCCTTTATGAGGCTATGAAGGTTCCTGTAGGGTACACTTATTACCTCATTAACACTTTTATTGAGCTCAAACAGTTTGTCCTCACCGTTATTAGCAGTTAAGCTATGTTATAAGCATGTTATATGGAAATTTTTTTATGTTGGATCCACTCTGATTACTAAATTATGATCAAAAGATTTTTTTAAATTGTGGTTCGTATTTTTTTCTTGTACAAGTTTAGTATTGTACGGATTTTAGAATATTGATGAATACAATTAATAAAAAAACATTAAAATACAAAAAAAAACAAAAAAAATTCAACGGATTCTATCACGGTTCTGCCCATGACTATGACACCAGCAAAGGTATCGAAACTAAATTAAAAATAAACCGCGATAGAATCCGTTGAAAACTTAATTTTATTTCAATGTCTAATATTCGCATATACCTCAGAAATCAAAATTGCATAAATTGACTAATAAGGATATCATAGTGTTAGCCGTTCATGATAAAGATATTTTATTTCCAAGTCGCAAGATTATTTATGGAATGTAAATTGTATTTAACGTATTTTTAAATCTGATTTTGTTCACTTTTTGCTGACTGAACCATGTACATCTTCTAACTAAAATGAATGTAGATGAAATGAATAAATATCAACTGTATCCATTTATTTAAATTATAGCCACTTTTTATTGGTGATAGTTAAGGAAACCACATTATTAATATTAACTTACGACGTTATTTTGATTTCATTTATATTTTGTGCATGCTATTCTATTGATGTTTATTGGAGTCTATTTTTGTACGTGTCTGTATTTTTTTAATAGTGTACTAAGTTAGTGTATTTGGCTTGTGTAAGCAGTACCTACTCAATAAATACTACTACTACGAAAACGTAATATAAAGTACACAAAAGCGATAACTCATCTCCAAACTGGCGGCCGACACAAACGCAATATAGTTTGCCATTTATAAAATCCTCACCTACACTAGAAAAAGTGTAATAATTTATACAAATACATCTTATCTCGTGATTTATAACAGCGGTGATATACATTCGTCATGTTTACCACGGAAACCCAAATAAAATAGAAAATCAGGCTTCAAGTCAAGTTATTCCCCCGTGATTTATGAAACAACTTGTGAACCTACAACTATTTATTATATTGAGGTGACAAGGGCCTGACAAATTACAATAAGGGTTTTATAGTTTCTTCACAAAGATCTCGTTCTAAATATCTTAATGGAAAATATTTAGGAGTTCAGTTAGAGTAACTAATGTTTTTTTTTTTGACCTCCTTGGTCGAGTGACGTACATACCGGTTTTCAAGCGCCAGCTCTGAGGTCCCGGTTTCGATCACCGGACTGTCAATGTAGAAAAACACTTTTCTACATTGTCTCGGGTCAGGGTGTATGTGGTACCTTCGTTGTGTCTGATTCAATAACAGAAGTGCTTTATTACACATTTATTTTACAATACGGCCGACGAATCCTAACGAGTCTAAAAAGAGTTCCACAAGACAGTTTGCGTGAGATGCAAGTACACATAAAATTAATTTTTTAAGCTCTCCAAGATACATCGGCCAAAGAGTGCGCAATTGACACGTTTCCGTGTTTAGGATTTTCGAGTTTCGTATTTGATCTGGTATATCACATCGAGTCGTTTCTTGAAGGAGCACTATATTTGGTTTTACTCGGCTTCAAGGACGAAACGAACAAAGACAGGCAAGGAAAGAGCGCGCTGTCTTCACCCTCGCCTCGTCGTTCATATGCCTCGCTAGGAACCGTATAATTGGGAGAACGCTACGACGGAAGTTTACCCCTGTTTGTCACCTCCAAAAACGAATCGATACGTATCGGAACTGTAGATATAAGTGACCTTCGCCTTTGGCTCTCGGATTAGTTGTAATCGTGTCGATTGGAAAAACGTAAAACGTGAAAAAACCGTCTTTTTCTATATAAGAAGAAAGAAAAAATGCTTTTTTTCTATTCGGCTTTCCGTGTGAAACTGTATCTAGATCTCATATAAGCACGCTAAGTTTAAAAGAAACAGAAGAAAAGTTCTCAAAGAAGCTGTTAATGTTCCTGACTGCTGCAGATGCAGCTGAGCCCGATAACTTATTAAACTAGATTCTATTCGGACTATACAGGTATAAAACAGATGAAACAATATAAAAGGGCAAAAAGAAACAAACAAATCTAGAATCTCAGTATGAATCTAAAACCGAAAATACTCGTGATTAAAAAAAAAGTCAAAGCTGAATAAACAAACGAGTGTAAGTTCCTCAATGTCTTTTGCCAGTGGGACCTTTATAGGCCTGTGCCCATACCATGAGCTTATTAAGCAAGGTTGTTGCCGCTGTGGAAGCGAGACAGCGCTATACAATGCACGTAGCAGCGTCTCGCTTCCACAGCGGCAACAACCTTGCTTAATAAGCTCATGGTATGGCACCTGTTTTATTCTGAAATCTTAGAACAAAACAATCTAAAGAACTACTGGTCCGATTTGAAAGATTCTTCGTTAGATAGCCGATAACCGACGCGGACAGAGCCGCGAGCAAACGCTAGTAATTTATTGATTAATATTTGTTAATTTATTCCATTTAAAACTAATTACTTTATTTAAAATAATTGTTATTACCTTAGTATTAAATATGGTTGACGGTATTGAAAAGGCTCTTACATAAGTACTAAAGAGAGAAAAACAGTTTCTAAATTAAACCAAATCACGTTCTACTGGCGAGGTACAATTCACAGGCAGTATTAACTGACCCAAATAGAGGTTGAGGCGGCCAACGTGAACAAATCTTGTTGGTTAGTTCACGTCGATTCAGCTTGGATCTAGCCAAATCTAAATTAGTGAAACTTGATGAATTCAAACAAAATAATGAGAATTTCATTTAAGAAATTATGAAGAATCTGTTGGAATTTAACTTTGAAAATTTAAGTTGGTATTGAACAATAATATTGTAAGTTGTTTTATAATTGCATGTTAATCAAGCTTAAAAAAATACCCCTTCATATATCTTTTCCATATTTTATTACTACCACATTTTTTTGCATCTTATAGAGATATTTTATTTTATTTGTATTCAAACATAAATATTAAAAAACCAACAAAAATTGCACAACCATACAAAACACGTTCGTTTTGATATTTTTAGTAATGTGATTTAACACGTTCACTGCGGCTGCGCTAGATTAAAACTTACTGCCAGTGCTGTACGAGTCAAATACTTCCCGTATCAAGAATGCCTGATATGCGGTACGACCTCTATTTTCCCGTACGTAGACCTAACTTCAGACCTCCACAGAGACCTGGAAAGTCCACTGCAGATTTTTTTTGATGTACCAATCAGTAGGTTACATCCTTGTGTATACCTAGCTGCAGTCGCACGGGGTTCTAAGTAATATCTTAAAAGTTACAGGTATTTTTGGAAAGGGCTGATTTTACGGGAAAATACTTCCCGTGGCGCATACAACAGTCATATTGCTAGGTATGGGGTGTTATAAGTAAAATATTTGTCGATTTGATTATATTATTGTTTATTCAGGTCGTAATAATTAACTATAGTAAAAACAGTAACTTCTCATTTTATATTATTCTTTATTTAATTTATGGTCGTACACAATCAGCGGAAGCTATTTTTAACAAAAATAATAAGAAATAAACTATTATATGTTAACTTTTTAAAAAGAACAGTAAATTCTTATTTTGTGTTATTATTTATTTTACGTACTTATAAATAAATTACAAAAAAAACTCAATTATTTATTTTACTCGATAAAAATAAACTCGCGTTCTGAATAAATGTATTTACTCGGCACAGCACTACGGCTAAGTGAAGCTCCGCGTGCGCGTACGCTCAGTGCGGTACGGGGTTTAGGATACGGCCAAATAGTTCCCGTATCGCACTATTGTAAAAAAAATCCTCTCTGTGCGTTACGACAAAATAGTTCCCGTATATTTTTATTCGTAAATTTCAATATACTTCAACCAAGGACATCGGCAATACAGGGTGTCTCTTTTTTCCTAGTACAAATACTTAAAAAAATCACCTCCGCACGGAGGGAAAAACAAGGACAACTAGCTGCCGCACTGAGCAGAGTTCAAATACGGCCAAATACTTCCCGTAACGCAGTGAACGTGTTAAAAACCAAGCAATGGTATAGATTTCAATGAAAATTTTGAAATCGATCCACAATAAATTGCTGGTGGTATCGTATCAAACATACAAATGAAACATACAGTCGAATTAAGAACCTTCTCCTTTTGAAAATGGTTAAAAAAGTAACTTTTCGGCGTAAGTAGTTGAAAGTTAAACGTTTGTTATTTAAAACGAATTAACGCATAACAACGCAGTGAATTTTTGTAATTAAATACAAAATAGAGATAACAAAATGAAACCTACGATAACACTTAAGTGCAATAATTTTTTTTTTCTATTATTAACTAAATATTGCTCGCGGCTCAGCCCGCGTAGACTTTGGTTGTCGCGGCCAAAAGTAACATAAACACTATCTCGATAAAATGAACTTTCTAACTAAGAATTTTTAAAATCTGATTTTTAGTTTCTGTGATAAGCACTGTGAACCAAACAAACAAATATACTCTTCAGCTTTATGATATTAAAACAAGCTAGTACCTCAAATGACGACACTATAATCTTAGAACTCAGTGTAGAGCTATTTTTATCTATCAAAATGAAAAATAGACCAGCTTATAGCAATATTACCTACCCCACTAAAAAAATAAAAGGTAAATCAAATACAAAAACATCAAATACAACAAAAACTTAACACAAACACATCGCAAACAGTCTCTAATGCAAAAGGTCTAAAAATAAATGAGACAGTTTAGATTTAGGGCAGACAGTTCCTGGGAGGTCTTATGTGGCGACGAACAAAGCCTAGGTATTAGCTTTGCGGTTTAGAAGGCATTACATTGAGGAGAGTAAGAACAAAGATTTGTCAGGCAGGAGATAAATAGGTATAGTACGTGTGGAGATTGGGAATTAAATAGTAGATAAAGTTAGTATAAACAGATTATACAGCTACATTTTTTTTATAGTAACTTCCGTGAGACGAATTCATAAGTATCAGCCAATCGCCGCGTCAGCTTATGTTTAAGGACTCCTATTGAATCTGAAACTAGTCGGGCGATCCCGAGATTGCGCGTGATTAAGCATTTAATCTTGAAATTATTATGAATGCGTCTTACGGAAGTGTCTGCTCGAATCCCACCTATCACGTGAGCCCACTCATAACAGTAGAATTTTAGCAAGAATTTACTAGTTATGTGCAACCTACATTACAAGTAAACATTAAAAAAAAATGCGTATGTACCCTTAAGACTATATAATATACTCTAAAAACATTAAATACACATCGGAAGTACAAAGCATGAAATCCGAGACCCCATAATTGTAGCTACTTGGCAACACGTAGTGTACGTAAACCAAACAATTACAAAGCTACAACAAAAGTCTCAACTGAATTTTTCAATGAAAGGGGAAAAAGAGGCAACTTCTACACAATGTCTTGCTTCTAAAAGTGCTCGACTTCGTCAAAATTTCACTAATTAAATTGTTTCGTCCCCACGAAGGGGAGGTGTGGCTAATTCGATCTACTCTCCGTGACAGTTGCTGAAAACTCTTCAACACTGTTAGCCAAGTTTATTTTAACCGCTGGAGTCGCCAACATTAAACTCGTTACGTCTTTTATTAATATAATAAATCAAGAACCTTATTTCTGTTTGTAACAGCTGACACGTTTTTAAATTGCATCCTATTTTTTTATGTAATCTTTTAGGTATACTACTGGACAAAGGTTTGCTCCAATTTGCTCCAGGCCTTTCGGTCTTTAGCTGTTTCCCACTATAGACGCTTGGTCTAGCATTTATAGGGTGGAAGGAAGTTAAATAAAATCTTCCGTGTTGAGTGCTGTAGAATCACTAATTTATTCTGTCTAAATACAAATCAATGTAAAATAAAATAGCAGCGTATGCATTAGCTGCGTTTGCTAAAACTACATACATGTTTCGATGTGCGGGTTCACCGTTCACCCACCAATCCAGAAAATAGTGATCAATGTTTGCTCCAGCCAGGGCCTAATTAAGACCCAAGGCAATGCGTACAAGTGGGCCTTAGTATACTTAACTGCCGAATTAAGTAACATACATAATATTAATAAAATATTTTGCTCGTACACTACGGCCGCCGAGTTCTGGCGAGTCTGAAATGAGATACAAGACAGTTTGTGTGTGTGAGATGCAAGTTCACATTACTTCACATAATCGGTGGGTGAGAAACTGAGAAAGAGACGACAATATCTTGTATCGCTTTTTAGGCTTGCCAAGATACAGCGACCGAAGAGTACAACTAATCACACACAACACAATTCAAATCTGAATTCGTTGTACTTAAAGGATAATAAAAAAGTGCTTGACGAGTTGGATACAAATGTCAGCGAAAAAAATGAGGAATAAGATTTTATTTTGTGCTCATTGGCGCGGTAAATCAGAAAATCGAAAGTTCTTTATGTTAAAGGTCTTTGTTAAATGAGCTATGAACATGGGAGATTATACTGTTAGGCTCATTTACACCGTAGTGTAATTTGCTCCTTATGACAGTTAGTAGACTTTTTTTTCGTAATAGTTTAAAAATGTAATGCCTTTACTATAAAAATAAATGATTTTGAATGCCCGTTTTTGTATTGGTATTACTGATATTATACTGATTGGTATAATTGATATTACTTGAGAATCATCTCTTCTCGAAGAAATTTAGATAAAAAATCTAATGAACATATTTTACACTTAAGTAATACATAAAAGTGTGTGACTAATACATAAAAGAATATTTTTTTGCTTTTTAAAAAAAACCTATTCGAAACAAAGTAGCCTAGCGTGACCAAAAAAATTGTATAAACTCTCACAAATAATTGTTTTACTTAATCATGGCCATATAAACAAAATACGCGGTCTTGATCATTTTTGTTTTCTTATAAAATTGCGAGAAGGTACCCGACGAACTAATTTCAAAGATTTAAAATGTATATCGACTCTACGGTGTGAGTGACGGTCACTTATAACACACATAAAGAGAACTCTTTATTTTTTGTTTGTCTAAAATATTACTGCAAGCGTTCGTTTCGTGCATAACTTGACGATGTGGTTAATGGCTGTGTGTTTTCCATGTAAATAGGCAGTTGATTCTCTTCATGTTAACTTTTTATAGAGGGATAAATATTTATTTTGTAGGAATTTAAGGAAAATGAGTACAGTTTCCTGGATTATTTGGACGAAAGAACTGAAGGGGAATGTTTAACATACTACGAACAACAAAGAGAGAGAGAGAAAGTTTATATTATTAGGAGAGTTGACAGAGAGTAAAAATTATTTTAAGATGTCGACCTTTTTTTTGAGGAAAATTGTTCAGTTTTATGAACTTGATTAGCAGTAATGTTGTTCAGTATAAAATAAATAAAGGTATAAAACGCCTAACCATAAAACTTTTCTCTCGATAACAACCTCCAATTAACAAATCATATAATTAAACCCTTCTCACAAACTCCAAGATTGGATTAATTAACAAAAGTTGATTCGTTTTAAAAATTTAATTATTTAACCAAATTGAAAACCGACTGTTTCCTTTGGAACTCATTAATTGGAGCCATAATGCTGAAATACAAGTTCGTTTGCCTTTTAAAAGCATTTTATTAAATTAATGGTTCACCATTTTACAGCTCAATAAAAAAGAAATCTTTTATGTTTGCCTTTTAAGAAGAAATTCCCGAAGCTTTTGTTAGCTTAAGTAGGAAAAAAATGGAATTTACGGCTTTAATTAACTTTAAAAATGTACTTATGCATATTATCTCAACTTCATCCCATAAGTAGAATACGGAAGTGAGTGAAACATATTAATATCATTTAGTTAGTCTTTTCTCAAGCTATGTTGGGATCGCTTTCCAGTTCAACTGAATATTGTATTCTGGACTTCTGGTGACTGCCTATCTGACCTCCAGAACCCATTTTTCTGGGTATCACAAATATTTTTTTAATTTAGTCTGTTTCCAAGTGAAGTATTTAACGACTTGTATGGCTGGTATTTTTGCCCTTTATATATTTTATATTTATAGCCTTGTACATGAAAATTATTCAATAAAAATAGTCTCTAAAATTATTTGTCTACAATAATTGTAATGTGGGTACCTCTAAAAACGTGTCACTATAAATACGACCGCACAGACCGCACTTCATTCTTCGTAGCCGACCACTCGAACTGTGAGGATCTCTCTGAAAGTATTGTTACTCTGTCGTTTGAATATACGAAGCTTTGGAGTAAGTCTTGAAGTTTTCTTTAAAAACAATGAGGAGACCAATACTCCGTCATAACGCCTAACGACTGCCGAAGACCGACGTACAGGTAGTTTGCTTTCCGAAGCACGGCGACATCTTAGGTATTTTTAACAAAAAGGTTATATTTAGCCACGATAATGAGCCTCTCATTTTTTATTTCTGTTATTGGTTATGTTATGTGTGAATTGTTAAACATTGATACCAAATTTTTTTTTTCATGAGAGTCGTCTCTAAGAAATCTCTTACATAGTCGCTCCCGCTGTTTATACGCATAGATATTTATACTCCGAAACGGATTTTAATACAGTTTTTAACTAAACAATAATATAATAATCAAGAGGAAAGCCCACAATGCTAGTAAACTTTTTATTAGAAAAAAAAAACAAATTTAGTATCTATAGACCAGGGTCGATAATTTTTAAAACCAAAAAAAATTACAGTAGGATGAAACCCATTAGAAAAGGAGAAGAATATTATAAAAATGAAAGGAAAAATAAATTACGGTCGATCCGAGTTCGGGAAGTGGGGGAGGGGGGGGTTTTAAGGGTAAAAAATGGTTTAGGTATCCTGATTTCCAGCAAAACTACAAGTCCTATGGAAAAAAGTTAAATGGCAAAGTTGTAGGTAATAAAAAGATCTACAACTTTTGTATTTGCAATTTTTTCACATAACCTCAAAATTTAGGTGAAAAATTCAAATAACCAAGTTTTTGGTTTTTTATTTTTATCTTGTTCAAAAATATATTTTTTTTCACGAAATTTGGTGAAAACTTACCTTTTTATGTCCCAAATACGCTGTAATTTATTTGATTAAAAATATTTATTTTTTCAACTTATTTTGAATTAATATCAAAAAAACACCCTAATTTTCAATCGAAAATTCACCCGTCAAAATATCAGCTTTTTTCAAAAAGTATGGAGGTTTTTTGTTCGTTGAAATCTCTACTTTCTGATGGTGTAAAAAAAATATACATTACTATAGTAAATGTTCTCAGAAAATGCATAATCACTATGTACAATTTCATCAAAAAAATGTCACAAAAAACCTCCATACTTTTTGAAAAAAGCTGATATTTTGACGGGTGAATTTTCGATTGAAAATTAGGGTGTTTTTTTTATATTAATTCAAAATAAGTTGAAAAAATTAATATTTTTAATCAAATAAATTACAGCGTATTTGGGACATAAAAAGGTAAGTTTTCACCAAATTTCGTGAAAAAAAATATATTTTCACCTAAATTTTGAGGTTATGTGAAAAAATTGCAAATACAAAAGTTGTAGATCTTTTTATTACCTACAACTTTGCCATTTAACTTTTTCCATAGGACTTGTAGTTTTGCTGGAAATCAAGATAAACCATTTTTTACCCTTAAAACCCCCCCCCTCCCCCACTTCCCGAACTCGGATCGACCGTAATTTATTTTTCCTTTCATTTTTATAATATTCCCCTCCTTTTCTAATGGGTTTCATCCTACTGTAATTTTTTTTCACTTTTTGCAAATTTTGAAGGCTTCGGCCCTGGTCTACTACCTTCTATCTAGGTAAATACAATACGAATCGACTAGAAAAGTACTTCAGTTGTCAGGTAACGAGGAAAAAAACTCCTGTGTTAACAACTATGTGCTTTCACCCGACGCTGGCCGTACAAGCTCTTAATACTTTAATGAGCCGTAACCGTTGTAGTATCTACTAATGGACCACGAATAGGTTTCAAAGTATTCTTCATTGTAACCTTCTCCTTAGACAAGGTACATTTCTACAACCGTTATCGCTGATCGAATAGCTCAAATGTATGAAAGTGACAAGTCTAAGTCACCGTGACTTACCGAAGAGAAATTTCCAATTGTATATCATTTAAGTGATTTCTATCATCGTTTACGCTTGTAGAAATGTATCTTGTCAAAAAGCTATTGTCAACTACAACGGGCCTGTTGGTGTAGAGGTTAATGACCCTGACTGCTAAGCTGGAGGTCATGAGTTCGATTCCCATCCGGGCCAAAATTAACTAGCGGACACACCCCGGCTTCGCATGGTTTTTATAAGATCTAAACATATAAACAGCAGGAGCGACTTTTTTATACTAGGTAAAGATTTTAAAAGCATTCGAAAGTGTTTCATCTTAATATTTTTTCTCAGTGTTAACCAAGACATTAATGAGGGACGACTAAGAATGAAATCGAAATCAAAATACATTTATTTCAGATAGCGGACTATCAGTGAAGATTTTTTTCAAATCAGCCCAATATTTCCTGCGTGAAAATAGCGCGTTCAAACAAACAAACTCTTCAGCTATAAAATATAAAAAGTATAGATTCAGTAAGAACCACGCCACATAAACATTATAGTGTGTAGTTAGTTATTGACGGTAGTACTATATCCACTTTAGCACATACATTTTCATCAAACTGCAGATATTCGGTTTCTGTCTTTAAAATAATATCACCGTCTGCAACAACATTGTTCTAGAGGTGCACTTTAGTAAGATCTACATAAATCGTTAGTCCGAGCGACGCTAAAACCAAGAAAGCTATTAAATTCCAACGTCACCTGCTGCACCGGTAATTCATCCTTCAATGGGTATTATATGGGAAAATAGATTCCATTAAACTATTATTAGATGATGGAACATTGACTGTTGGTAATAAATAACATTGTAGACTTCACTTTGATTCTTTCAACTCTTTTATGCCGACTTTCAAAAGGTTTATGTTTGTTACCTCAGAGCGTTTAATGTTATGTATTACAGACTTTTTAATGTCAAAATGTGTTGATTTAACTGCAGTTTAATAAGCCTGTTTCAGTAAACTAGAGGCCCCATAATAGTTGTCGAAAGTCGACCATAATTAGTTTAATTTGAAGAGCTGATAAAGGTAATGTTTGACATTCCGGAAAGCCAAACAATATTAATCGATAATCTATTCTGTAGTTATACCCTCAGGTCAAGATTTGACCAGTCTCCTGGACAAATGAGTATGCGTGTACGTGTTTGTGTCAAATACATGATAGTGTGCACGATAGTGTGTATATTGTTATTTTTGTTGATTTAAAGGATTTTTCAAGCACAATTAAAAAAATTGGATTTCATCGCTCTTCGCCCTTCTTTATGTAAATTATAAGTATGCGGAATTTCATACTTCCCTTCCGCGCAATTTTCGTAAAAAGGGGTACAAAGTTTTCGCTTCACGTATTTATTTATAAATATATTCTCAATTTGACCTCAGTGTTTTTGACAAGAGTATAGAGTGTGTCAAATACACGGTAGTGTGCGTAATGTTATTTTTATTGATTTAATGCAGTTCAATGAAGGTATCTTTTCTCTAGCAGATTTATCAATAAGTAGCGTTTTAGTTGCGACAGTCTATTATATATGACTAAAATTATGCCTATAACCTTAACAATGTCGCAAATAAAATTATTTATGCTTAATTATACTTTAGCACCTAAATAATATTTTGAATCTGAGACGATAACCTAATTCTAAAGTTCGTATATTTGCTTGAATATTGTAGACCTTACGCTAATGGCGATAGGGATTTTTTTTATAAGCACCTAATAATCTGCCAAATTCCTAGATCCTACCTCCGGTCATTCAACCACAGACAGAGCACATAATTATGAAAAGAGTGAAATATTTTTTGCTGGAATAATGTTGTATTTCAGGGCGTTGTTGCTTTTATTACATTGTTGCCCCTAATTTGTTGTCTGAATAGCAGAAACAAAAACGTTGTTGAACTTTTAAAAGGAGACTAGGTGACCCTTTCAGCTATTATTATTATTATAATTATGTACAATAGGAAAACACATGTAGTTTTTGTACCTAGCTCACAAGCCTATTCTTACTCAGTATATTTTACGAGTAGCTTCTTCGCAAAGAAAAAAAACTTGAAAAATAAGAGTATTTCAACTAAAGCTTTGGGTTCTAATATCTGTTCTCCAGATAATCTTGATCAACGTTGTGGTCAAAATAACGTTAACAAAGACGGAAATTGGAAGCCCATTGATTGATTCAGTCCCGGTATAGATACCTACTTATACTATACAGGGGAAAAAGCCTAAATTGTTACGCTCATGTTATTTTCCTTCATCGAAGGGTTATAATGAATTCCCTACAGGAAAATTGTGAAGGTCTCTAACCTCTATAGGAAAATTCCTAAATATGTAAAGATTAAGTTGCTTCCCAATTCATCTTTAGAGAATTGTTGTCTCTTTAGGTACGGTTAACTTTCTCGTTACATAATTTGATATTGACATCAAATTTATAATATCCTGCATAAATATTCTAGTTACGGGGTTGAATTTTTTATATGAGACGGATGATTTGTTTTTTCAAAGAAAGCTCCATTCCAACAAAAAAGGCTATGATACTTCTTTCACGGTCAGGACAAAAAACATTCTGCATATTGTCAGTACTCCTCAATAGGATAGGCTGGTAGCTAAGTACATTAGTTCTGGAGGTCAGCAGGGCAAATTATCATATTTTGCAAAAGAGGCAAGGCAGAAGCAGAATATTTCGTATTCTCTTTTACATAGTAACAATAAAGACCGAAATAGGTATCTCAAATATTTAACAGTCACACATGAGATTGAGGATCTCTACTCGAGTTAATGTTTAATCAACCTGTTACTTGTACAATTAGCTAAGTAGTTTTACTTGGGGGCTTCTTCATTTCGAATTCTGCCTATATTTAGAGAGCTTAATTGTATAGAGATAATCCAAAACCCTGGTTACATTGTTTCTTAAATAGGTATTCACTTTTTTTGTGACGGGATCACTCACCGCACTTAGCGGAGCACCGACAGAAGTAGGTAGTACACCTGCGTAACACATTTTTTTTATCCTTCAGATATTCTCAGAATAAAATTTAAGAACTCTTCATAAAATCATTGATATTCCTTTGTTTAACAATGGTGCTGATTCAATTAAATTAGAAATGTCAAATTAGTTTCTGCCTTGCTTATTACTGTTTTTGAAGCACACATTTTTATCTAGGATTTGTAGTCGGAACTAAATTTGACAGCTCTAATTTTCCGTTGTCCTTTTCTAATTATGTACAAGTGCAAAAAAATACCGATGGACTAATAAGTTTAGTGCGTGTTTAACAGAATCAAAGCCATTGTTAGTTTCAAAAATGTATATATTCGACTTGGTTTCTGTTCCGAAAATACTCTCGCGGTCATGTGCTTATAAATGTTTTTCATTGAGATAATAAATACTCCTTAGAAACAATGGCTCTGCCTGTCCCCAGATATTATTATTATTTAATATGCGACACACATTGTAGTAAGCATCTAAAAAAAACTTCTATTTAAAGACAAACCAATGACCATATATCTGAATCTTTTCACTTAACGTGGCACAATTATTTTAAGTAATTGCCTTAAATAGGCGTGTATTAAGGCAATTACGAAGAAAGAAAACTAATCTCCTTCAACACTGGAAGATAGTAAGTGGTTATAAATCGTACAACATGTCAGCACTCGTAACTAATGTTTCACCTTGTTTGTGCTAGATTAGAGAATTGTCGACTAACGTTCTGCAGCGAAAAATCCTTGTTTTTATAGGAGCTGGATTTTAACGTGGAGAATTGTGGCTGCATCTTCCTTGCATGCGGTCGAGCTTTGCATTTAACTTTTGAATGAGATATTATAAAGTAGGTAAGTTTCCTTGGTTTGGAGACGAAATTTTAAATATAATTGACAAATACGTTTATACTGTTTTCCATCTTATAAAACTTATGGAGTTTCAATACTCAATAAAATATTGAGTATTGAAAATATAAAAATATTTTTACCTAAGTAAATGTTACATATGTATTTATCAATTACATTTAAAATGTATAAATCAGCTGAGAATGTTCTTACAAAGTTCACTAAAGAATGCACTAAGGTAGCCATATGAAAATTTTAAATAATACGCTGTAGACTAATGCCCTTATTCATAAAAACGAGTGAGATTAATAAAGGTTTTACAAGTGTTTTGTTTCTTTTCTACATTTGCAAAATGAAAGAGAAGATTCCGATTTTAAGACCATTTTAACTAAAATAGGTTTAATCAGCATTTATGAATAATAGCCTATGTATGTACTCAAAATAATAAAAAATAAATAGTCTTTTTTTAACTTTATGGTTAAAAAACGACTAATTATTCCCTCAGTATAAGAGCCATCTTTTAGCCTATGCTGTCCCACTCGGCGAAGGCCTCCCCCAAGTCCTTCCATTTAACCTTTATTACTTAAAAAGTCAAAATCTTCCAAATTCTTACAATTTAAATAAAGTAAATCAGACCTACCAAGAAGAAAATTGACTAACTCCATTTTACTTTCCATCTCAATTTACTTATCCTGTCACCAAGAATACAGTTATAAACAATGGAGTCAACAACACTTCCACAAGATATTGAATATCTGTAAAATGAAGCCGCATTGGTCCCTTATTAAGCGTAGGTACGGGGTGGCATGCCAGCAATTCCGACGTGGTTCGGTTAACGAAGCAACGAGGATAAGGCACTATACAGAATTGAAATAAATGGCCTTGAAAATTATTTATTACACACAAATAACTACTATCTATACAAATATTAAATTTATTATATAAAATTGTCGTGTCGCAATGTTTGTTACCAAACTCCTCCAAAACGGCTGGGCTGATTTGTATGTAATTTTGTGTGCATATCGGTTACCCCTAAGTAATAGGGGTGACCCCCTCCAGATTTTAGATTTTTTTAATAGGTATGGCAGAATAACGTCGAGTTTTACGAGTAAAGGCGTTCAACCAAACAAACTCTTCAGCTTTATAATGTTAGTAAGCATAGTAAGCATAACTTTAAGTCACTCTTTGTAACCTAAGTTCGTTATATGAACATTTAGTGCATATTAAGCCGACAATCAGCATAGTCAGTGTTCTATGCGATGCTCGGCGGGAATGCGTGACCGGCATGTCTCCCGATCACCAATAAAGTAATTACTGGTCCCACTAATTGCATCCGACGGGTTAGGTAACTTTATTACACAATCTTGTAGTTTGCATTGTAGATTGCGCTCATTGTATTTTGGGGTTGAATGATCAAAATATTGGGATACCGAAACTAGATTGTTAGTTAGGAAATACATATGTTATTTCGTGGTTTTGATAATATAATATTATAATGTGGGATAATAATCGTCTGAATATAACAATATGTACTTCGATTGTTTATTTAAAGCATAGTTTTTTTTCTATTTGTCGATTTAAAATAAACTACGATTAGTTACTAATTTTACATCTTAGTTCCTAATGGGCAAGAATTAGACCCACAGACTATTAGAATTACATTTTCAACTAACTAAAATATGTAGGCATAAAAAAACCTAGCAATCGTAGAATAATGACAAAACATAAAGCAGCTGCATTATTTCAAAACAAAGATATAAAACCAGGATACATTTTTCTAAAATAAAATTTTCCTAAAAACTATGTTGTGTTTCCCAGTACCGTACAAGCAAAACACATTTTCCTGGTCTTGTTTTTGAGAAAAACAAGTCTAGTGACATTCAGAAAACATCAAATTTCTGAAAATATACATTCTTTTTGGTACAGTTGACGTAACGCTTTTAGTAGTTATGAATTCCGAAAATCCACCCTTCTTCTAATTGTTACCAAATATATTAGGTCGACAGTACCATAAATAATTTTAATGAAAAGTGCACGAAATCGTTATAAAGTAAGTACTTTATAACGTATATATAAGTATTTTCAAATGACTTTTTTGTTAGAGAAAGTGGTGTAATAATTTATTATTCATTGAATATATTTATATATTTTCAAATGATACCAGCCTATTTCAATGTAACAATCAATAAATCCATCAACCCAGAGCTTACGTAAAAATGGAAATGTACTGTATACTGTACTAGCGACCCGCCCCGGCTTCGCACGGGTGGACATTTATTTCTTCATAGATGTGCACCCCCCTCCCCTGCGGTTTCGCCGTGCGAGTCGTGCGACACGTAGGTATCGGCCGGCGGCCATCATTCATTTTAATACCAATTACAATTTTAAATTCGTAATATCTTTTGAATGAATTGTCGGATTGGAATAAAATAAAAAGTAATTTATAGCTATTGAAACAATCTTGCTCAATAAATAGTTTATTTGGATAAGGATTAGTATTTGACGATAATATGATCAATAAACATAGGCTAATAATTTTGATTACTTTTATTCTATGGAAAAGTGGTTATAATGGCTAAAATATAAATGTTTGGTTTATACTATCGCGGACTTTTTTGTAGGCATTATTGAGTTCTACAACTTTTCTATAGAAGTCAATCTTACATCTCTAACCATTTAGGCAGCGTTCGCGAGAATCGTTAACGTACGGCAGTTTTTTCGTCGACTTACTCCACAATTTTCACTACCACGAAAAATCCTATCTATTTACCGGTATAAAATATAGCCTATACGGATTCGGAAAAATCCCTCTAAGTAATGGTAAAAGAAATTTTGAAATCGGTCCAGTAGTTTTTGAGCCTATTCAATACAAACATACAAAAATACAAAAATACAAAGGTTTCCTCTTTATAATATTAGTATAGATAACTTAAAAAAACAAAGCGAAGCTTCATTTAAGCCATCCAAATAAAAGAGAGTCCACCTCAAACTATCGGCACTTAAAAATAAACATACAACGATCGATTAAGGTTGAACCACGAACCCTAATAAAACGCTCAGTTTACTTTTTACGATTTCTGTCTTACAGCGGATGGCCTCGCGATGAAAATGAATAGCTTTTTATATTACCGACTATACTGTTACGGTATGAATAAACTTCGTTTTTAATCAAAATAACTGAACGAACCCGTTTTATAACTGACCTTATTTTTTGATGCTCTATATGTGAAGTTCATGTAAATTGACGTATTTTTTTTTATTAAATGCGAGTTAATTCACTAGTGTCTTAAAATCTTACTAATCATCTCCATACCAGATTTTGGACTCGGCGGCCCATCTCAAGTGTAATCAGCCAGGTACGCAAACACAGGTGCACTCTCTGTTCCTTCACTTTCATAGTCTGTTGGGACGGCAGACCGACACGACGGGAAAAAGATCAGGCGCTGGACCAACGGTTTTACGTGCTTTCCGAGGCATGGGGTTTTAATAACACCATACATCCAAAATCTTAGCGTCCCGCTTAGATTTTGGATGTATGGTGATACATATCTAAACATAAAACTCGGTAACTATTTTTGCCCCTTCTCGGATTCCAGCCAGAGGATTTGTGGTCTGGAGTCGCGTTTGCGACCACTATACCGACGGGACAGTCGATTCTCAAATCTCGCAAAACATTCACATCCTTTATATAAAAAAGTCATAAAAAAAAACAATTTTTTTCAAAAAACAATTTAAATACCAAGGAAATAACATAATATTTCTTTTACACGATTAAAACAGTCACAATCTAGAACTTTTTAATTCTTAGACACAATAATATCGTAGTTCATACTATTTATAAATTTGTTACGACTTGAGAGAAAGTATGGGAAAAACTTAACTTCTTAAGAGTCTTACTGTATTGTAAGAACGGGAAGTACCGTGAATGGAAACCATTTCTCACTACCCTACTTTTGCTTTTACACTTTTAATGTAACATAATATTTTGTATAAAATAAATTATCTAATAATAAAAGAAGACGTATTTTCATTAATTTTTTCGTTGTTGTTTATAATTTTGCATAACAACTTAGTAACGAGGTAAAGAATATTCGCGAGCATTTTAACCTTTTTTACAGCCGTTTTACAAAAAAAATTGACCTTTAATTAAATATTTAGTTTGATAGAAAGAGAATAATGTTGATATACTAGTTGGCTATCTCCATTGAATCCGAGATTGGTTGAGTAAATGAAAATGTATGGATTTCAGAATTTCCCTGTCCTTGTAGTATTTACCGTTATTGCTCAATATCAAAGATCTAGTCTATAAGAAGTACCCCATAAATTTTGACTGTCTTGAGATGTCTGTATCTTATTCTTCACGTTAACTTAAAAGTTTGTATGTTTCTAATTGTAACTTGATACCTCCACCCTGTCCCGAAATAAAGGGTCTTGACAGACAGACGCACGGACTGAATGCCAGACGAACAGACAGACCAAAGTTATCCTATAAGGGTGCCACTTTTCCTTTTGAGTTATCTTACCCTAAAAACGGTCACAACAGTGGATGACTAAAGTAATGCTAGATCTACAGGTATCTTTTAGGTGTATATAAGGCCTATTTACTAGGCGTTTATTGGTGAACACTAGAGGTTAATATAACTACGTTAGGGTCGCACCAGCGCTCAATTGAGGTGTAATTGGCAATATTCTGGCGCGGCGCGTCTCAACCAACTGTCGTTTACATGCATTATTAATTGATATTGGCTCTCGAGATGTCCTCTTTGAAGATCTAATTGTGGTGTGTTCCTGGTTCCAGTAGGTAAACTTAAACCTCAATATTGCGAAAAAATGGTGAGAGTGTTACGAGCTACAACTAGTCAACTACACTCATTGAATTTGTTCTTTAGTTTTATCAAACATTCACAGACTTCACGGTTATCCGAGTTGTATATAGCTCCTCCACATGCTGTTGTGCGCGACGTGGTTTGATCCCCGCTTGGGGCAAACTTGTTCCAAGCCTGATCCTGTTCCAGTGTTCTCAAATTTTTATTCCCAAGTATGGATGTTATTTTTGCCATTGATTTCAATCACAACGACAGCATGAAATTCCTAGAGCGAGAGTCGTTTCAAAATGTATATTTTTTATTTTAGTTAAATACACTGTTAGATACTTCAACCACACATCTTACTTCGTTCTTTGTATCATGACAATTTTAAACGGCAAATATGGTAACAATGTCTTCGAAAAATAAGTGCCCATATTATTTTTAAAGCAACTGTTCGAGCGCCTGCCGATACTACCATAGCAACAACTTTCTAACGGCCTAATTATTTGTAATTAATTTTTACATAGCATATATTATCTTGTGTCTACCGACCACTCACTTGCTACTAATATCTTATACTGATCACACCCAAATTATAGTTCTTCTTTGCACTGAGCATTCCTGCAGTTTTGATATCCTAGAACCCTTTTAAAATCCCGAACAGCAACTTATAGCTACTTTGTATACTAAAGTGTTCCTAGTACCTACTCATGTTTTTACGATTGAAATTATCTTTGTATCATTTCCATTGTTTACCTACAATCAATCGTTTACTTAGAATCTATTACTTGAAATAACATTCAAATTAATGTTACCAGTCAAACGGCCGTCAGTTTAACTAATGGTCCGTTAACATTAGTTAGCACAACTAAACAGATTAATCAAGATTAATTAAATGAAAGTTAACCTCACCCACTTTGTTAGAAATAAGTTTGTTACATCCTTAACGATATTGTTCGGTTTATTGACAAGTTGTTAACTTGGGTTGGGTACTTGTGATCTTGATGTTTGACGGGTTAAGGCTTAACTTTGTAGTATATGACCTGATTAAGGTTGTGAGGTCACGAAGGAAGGGTGACAGGTTGATTAAATGGGATAACTGTGATGGAAAAATGCTCATTGGATGTGATATATCAGGAATAATAATTAACTTAAGATGTTTCAGCAAAAACAGTCCAGTGTTGATCGCATTACTAGATCTAATATAAAAAAATGTTTAAGAAAAGCATGCCATGTTTCTGTCTTCCGATGGCAGTTACACATACTTTGTAAACCCATTGAAAAACATTAAAGTTACAAATTCCGTAGACACTTACTTTCAGCGTTGATTTCGGAAAAACTCCTTATTTTTTTTTCAAGATTATACGATATTACCTTATCCCGAACGTGATATTAATTCACAACAAACCTTCCTTTGACATTTAAGTTTCGTAAAAATGGAACGATAATACGACCACAGATTATCTAAGCAGTTAAAACAATGTTTCTACCAAGTTATATTTCGTCAAGTTGGGGACGAGATTATACTAAGCTTGACGTCGTTATTTTTGGTAAAATCTATAAACAAAAGACAAAAGCTTTGCATAGAATAAAACCAAGTCATTCCCGCAGTTTGTACGCGTCGATTGTTTAAACTACTCAACTGAGTTTAATGCAGTTTTCAGCAAATGATTCAAGAGGAATACTTTTGTGTATAATTATTGGCTTTTATTACTTTGCTACCCGTGCGAAGGTACCGTGCTGGGGCGGATCGGCTTGTAAATAATAACCGATATTACTTACCTGCCCCTTAGACAAAGTACACTCCTACAAGCGTTAACAATGTTAGAAATCGCTTAAATGACATGTATGAAAATTACATTTCCCTTCGTTAATTCTTAGACTTGTCTCTTTCATAGAGCGATTCGATCAGCGATAACGATTGTAGAAATTTACCTTGTCTTAACTTAACGGATACCTTAGAAGCATGTTTTCTGGATGTGGACTGTAAAACTACAGTTTGGTCTCATTCATATTTCAAATCAATACATTCATGCGTTCCCGTGATCAAGGGTCTTGACAGACAAAGTTTAGTGATCTTTAAGGGTTCCGTTATTTCCTAGAGGTACGGGAACCCTGTGTCCCCATGAAAGCCTTTCAAAGGACCGGGTCTCTTCTCTTGAAGATATCCCGTGATTTAAAAAGAGATACAATATCTACATAATAATAACTACATCAACTTTTAAACAAACAAAATGCGATCTGTTTAGGATCTACGACGCCGGAGACGAACACGGGTTAAAAATTGGACATTCCAAAATTTGTTTCATAAGAAAATTCCTTTTTTATAACTTGAATTGATGGTAATACAATGCCAACAGATTTTGTATACTAATAATATCTACACCTATTATGAATGTAGATATTATGTACCGCGCTATAGTCTATACAATTTCTAAGAAAACAAGCGAAGTAATTTATGTATGAAGAGGCGGTATCCGCAACAGTATTTCAGGCCTACCTTATAATTGCGTATTTCCATATACTGTACTCAGAAATGGGTAGTGTTTTATTCATATTTTTCCCATTATGCTGTACAGTTAAAGAAGCATCCTAAGATTCTCTGAGAAGATTGTTTCCTGCCCCAAGGGGGTAAAATATCGACTTTACCGTAGAGTTACGCAAATATTATGCCACACTCTGTAGGGAAATACAGAACGCCGACGGATATTCGTGGTGAAGACTGATGCCACAGATTCCTTTGAACCTACAAACAAGTGTAGATATTGATGGGCTGGAGGCAGTTTTTTTATTCTGGTAGGAAATTTATTTTAGCATCAAAGTTGGCTTCGTTTGTCTTGATGTGAAGTACTTCAAATTACTGTTTACTATTTGTTCTTGAGACTGATTTTCAAGTTATGAATCTATATTGTAATGTTATGTATTTAAATTTCTCTATATAAACATGATAATAATCAATCCTGAATTTCTTACATTTATCAAGCACTTGAAATAACATTAATTCAACGCACATCAACACAGCCCCAAAAAAATATCCTAAGCAAATATGGAACACAAATTCTAGATTTATCTCATAAGCCACATATTTGTCTAGAATAATTTGGTCTACATAAAACATGGCAGTCTATATAGAAACTCTCATTTAAATAAACAGATATGAATATTTCTGAGAAGAGGAGTTGATTCAATAGTAAATAAAAAGCTTTAATCAAATATTTCCATGAAATTATTACCATTGCCTTTTGGTAATTCTAGGAATTACTGAAGGGTACCCCCTGGGTAGGTAGGAAGCATCCCAGATTCTTCTTCTCTAAACTACCTTCAGTTATGAAAAACACAGTAATATATAATTTTACCTATTATAATAGTAAAAGTAAACCAAATTCAAATTCATCACTAATCAAATTGTGAACATTTACAATAGAGACTGCTCCGTCTTCTCGTGACCACAATTATTGCGACCAACAGACAATGCTCGGAATATTGTCAGACTGCAAGATAACCACTAATCTTGTCAGCTAAATACTAAAGCTGGTTGCTAGGCAACCGAATCTACATTGCATGAGAAACTTAGTACTATAGGTATGAATAATCCACCTCAAGAAGTCAGTCAAGTGCATTTTAAAGATAATTAAAATAATCGATTTATTCCGATTGTTACATTATAAAAAATATTAAACACGTATTTCTTCTTTTAATAAATAAAAAAATGTACAAAGTTAAAACGTTGTAAAGTTCGGGAGTGCGGGCTTGTGACGTCACGCCTACGTAAAAATCGAACAAAAAAATTAAGTTGTATTTTTTAAATGATTTTAACTTCTTATTCCCATAAGAAGTTAAAATCATTTCAAAGGGTAAACCGCTTCGTAACGTAACGCGTTACGGCGCCACTGTGTCCGGCTTCCCTTTCTCTCACGCATACGGCAGCAGTAGGCAGGCTCCTCCTCACCTGCCTACTGCTGCCGTATAGTTCAACTTAGATTAGTTTAAGTTATCACTGTCGATCGTCCCAAGAAGCACACGTTTTTATTTTTGCGATTTTACGAATTTTGTGTAATCTGTCGACTGATTCTAAAAACAGAACCATTAGGTAATAACACCTTCTCAAAGTTTGTTTGGAGCCGCTTGTAGAAAAAGGTAAAAGTTGGCGCGAAATGAAAGGTGCTCTGTGGAGCGCATTTCCTTCACTGGAACTTAGTCATAGCTATTCAAGTAATAGTCCGAGAGCTAGGCTGGATAGAATTTACCCCAACATGTACGCAGTTTTATTGGAATTTATCTTATTAGCATTTTGAGATAAGAGTTTAAATTTTTAATAAAATTATTCTTAAAAGTAGGTATTTTATGAAAAATACTTATACTATCAAGTAAGTACATCTTGCACTTAGACAAGGCTTAGACAGCTCATCACGTCATGTTTCCTCATACTGGCTATTCTTAAACCATGTATATTCAAAAATACATAATACTTAAGAGTCTTAAAAAGGTATACAGATATAAAATTAATAAATAATTCCTGAAAACACAACACATTTCCGATTTTCAATACTACCCAAAATCCCAATGTAAAGTTATATTAAAATCAGGTTAATAGCATTAAAACACTGTTAATCACCGCATAATGTATTATTATCGAAATGGACATTATCAAAACAATGGACCAGTATTTTTCAGTAAGCCGTAAACGTTTGGCCCATAATCGTATAAAACCCATCGCAATCGACGAATGAATAATCAATTGAATTGAATGCCGTGAATAGCAATTTTAATTGCATTTCAATTGACTTTTAATAGGTTTTCGCGTCATGAAACTAAAATGATTGCATTGAAAATAAAATGAGGAATTAAACTATTATAATATTCATCAACCGCTTAAAACAGAACCAATTACTTCGGTTCTCCTCAGAAGACTCTCTTCGACCTTATTTTAAACTTCAAGAAAAATGGAGAGATATTTTAAAATTGTTTACTTTAAAGATAGTGGGTGACATGAAAGACAATAATAATTTATTGCAGAGTGCTCTTGGTCTATAGAATACTGTCGCCGGCAGCTGTCATAGTCACAAAGCTATTTAATTAGTCTATTCTTGACACAGAGTTTGAGACGATGATAGTAACTTAACAACTAGCAATTTTAATATCGTTTATTTATAATTACTATCTTCTACAAGAAATAATATGAAAGACGTTTTGAAATAACTGAACGTCCGAAAACCTTTACGACTATTTTCGATCCTCCATATTTCATTCTTGATATTTTATGTTTCATGTAATATTATTATGTATTTAGCTCAACATATTTTTTGTACAGTAAAAATATATTACATATAATGAGCATTGGAAACTTTACCTAATTATGTTTTGGACATATATATCCAACACCCTTTTTCGTCGTTCCACGAAAGCTATGTTACCTGACAGCTCTGATTAAGCTGCCATACTGAACATTACTGTCCGCTTTGACGACATTGACAGGTGATAAGATTAGTGTAGTGTGTCGGTGTCAAGAAGTATTTTAAAATCACTGCATCAGATCATGTAAAGTACCCTACATGTAGAAACAGAATGTTCTGATGAGACTAATAGAAACAGCAATCATTTAAAAAGAAGGTTTCCTTGGGGAAAGTTGATCAGTTTTATGCACCTGATTACCTCGTTGAATTTCCGTACATTCAAGAGTATCCTACATGCATGAATATCTTATCAAATAAACTTAACACGGTCGTGAACGATGGGTGCTTCAACTGGCTTCATACTTAAATTCCTAATACCTTATTTATTACTTCACAACAATTTTTTTTTTCATATTATTGAATAATAATCATAATATTTATTGTTACTAAATTATTACATATTATTATTAAATAAATGTTCAATCAATTAACATGGTGTACAATTATCACCCATTCGATAGAGTACTGAAGTCTAAAGTTTTGACAAATTATATAAGTCGTCACCTGACAACTAATTAAGAACTTTGCTCCAATAAGCTGTAGGTCATGAAATGATTGTGTACCCTAGCTCCCAGTCTACAAAGTACTATCGCCGACAGCTATCATAGTCGGAGAGCGATTTAATTAGTCCGGTCTTGACATAGAATAGTTTGAACGGTAGTTACTTAACAACGCGCAATGTTTTTGGATTTTGTCGACATTTTTTTAACTTTCGAACTGAGGTAGTTAGCGTTCGTAATTTGAAATTGTTGAATTGTTTCATAACGAAGTTTTTTAGTTAGACCAGGTGTGAATTGAAATTGAGATTAACTATATTTTGGTTCCATTCATGTATTATATTTATTAATTGAATATTTGTTACTTTTAATACGTTGTAAATAAAAATTAATTGAAACTTAAAAAAGACTTATAAAAATTATAATTGTTTGCTTCTACGTGTTTCAAAATCATAATTATTATTATTATTAGGTCTAAATATAAATATTATACTTAGTCACCAATATTTAATAATTATTTAATTAATTACATTTACGTCAATCAATTAACCTTTCCCTATTCAAATCCAATTGAATTTAGAATCATCCAATTAAGAAATCAACACGAAACTAAACAGACTCTAAATTCAAAACGTATACACACTAAATTCAAATTGAATTTAGATAAAGGCGTTCCGATGAAGACAGTTGTCGGGCGGAGTGGTTTATGTTGTGGTGGGTCCACACAGTACAGACATTTGGTCGTACAGATCGATTAATTCTGTTTATACCTGACCAATTTTCAGGCACATTAGTTTTAGAGAATGTTTGTACAGACTGTCATTAAATCAATATTGAACTTTTATAAAAGTAATTATTTTTGTCTCATCATCATGAGATCAGTGTTTCGACTTTCCTGACACATCGACAATGTTGTCAATCGATGCAGTTGATATTTATACAATCCTTAAAGTCGATTCTTTTGTATATCACGGTCAAACCAAGTACCTTATTGGACAGAAATGTTATTTGAGTCCGGTCAAGCAGTAAAAAACCTGTACTCAGAACAACCGCCAGGAACCTCTTCAAAAGAATCTAAAATCGATGTAATTTCCTTACACATTTTTATCATCGTTACCTAATGCTTATAGAAAAGTTTATTGTCTACGGGGAGATTAAATAGTGTTGATGAGTCTGTATCGTGTGGACCCACCACTATGCGAGAGTACCGGCACAAACAACGTCTTGTCGGAAACCGCTTGAGGTAACAGAATCGGCAAGTGGCTGAGGTGGTAGCACACTGGGCTCTGACGTTTCGTCCACACATTATAATAATATTATCCATTCAATAAACTGACACTTATATATTAGGTAGGAATAGTGGAATTTTAGAATAAACGATTTATTTTTAAAGAAATATCTGGGGCCCAATTCTCCTATTTTTAAACCGTCCGATGGCAGTGTAATGATCGTAATGTCGACGATTTTGTAAAAAAAAATAAAGCCCATTAAGTTTGAAATGTCAGTAAGGTATTACCAAATTATTGGCAATCGTGCTAAGATACTATGACATACACGATTTCACAGATTAAATGCTATGAAGAATACCAAATGTGCCAAAATCAATCGAAACTACGATCATTACACTGCCATCGGACGGTTTATAAAATAGGAGAATTGGGGCCCTGATGTGGTTTAATGACGTCTTATAAGGCACGATTTGCCTGAGCGTTCGGCTAGTGACGCATCTATCTGTCTTCTACTTTAATCGGCGTTGCGTCCGAGTAGAAGAGAGACAGATTTCTTATGACGTTATTACGTAAAATTATCGTCAGTAAACCGACTTTCCACAAAACATGTTTTTGTTATAAAGGACTGAAAGACTAATCTATATGATCTTATGAGTCTCGTAAGACCTCTAAGTCTTACTAGTTTTCTAACGAGACAACTCTCAACAACTCTACAACTACAAGAATAATAATAAAGGGTTAATAAATAGGCAGTTTTTCAGTAAATCTGTAACTGTTATTAAAATACTATAAAAGTAAATAATATAAATTCAAATTTACTATTAACGACAAAGCTATTTCTTGAAGTTTTTGTGTAAAACTCGATTCAACTTTAGACAATATCCCAATTATTAGAATGATATTATACTGTAAATAACCTTTATTATCTGAATTAAAGACTAACTGACATTAAAAGAAATAATATAGCAATGAGATCGAATTTAAAAGTATTCCATAAAGCGGATATTTTATCTGTTAATTATTAATTTTATTAATCGCTACGTTTTGTGAGATTTTGTCACAGGCCATATTATTAATGTAAAATAATATTTGCTATCCAGTTTCATTCATGGCTTCATTTAATATGTTTTCAAATCTAATAAAAATGGCAGGACGGAATGGGGGCCATGTATCTTTTTAAAGCTTCTTTCGAAGAATTAAATTCTATATACCTTTAAAGATTGTGATCTTTTATAGAATCATGGAGCCGCAGAAGCTCAAGCAGTACGCCTCTGCTCAACTAGAAGCTGCGCTTCTAGCTATAAATGAAGGGACTAGCATTATACGAAGCTTCAAAAACCTATGGCATACCGAGGACAACTCTGCGTGAAAAGAGAAATAGTAAATATATAAATGAACATTGTGGAAAACAAACTGTTTTAACGAAGGAGGACGAAGATTTATAATATATCTAATTCTAATAGTAAGCATTTAATTATTTGAAGACTATTTTCTGAGACTGATTATATTTTTTATTAATTAAAATAACAACAATTAAGTACTCTAAGCGTTGCAATAAATAATTATGTTCATATTGTAATAATGTTGAACTCATAAATATTGTTATTATATAATAAATACCTTAAAAACGATTTTTTATTTTATTTCATAGTATAGAAGCAGTGACAACTTCGTAGCGGTCGGTAATAGAAGTAGAAAAATCGGTAATGGAATCTTGCCGCATTCTATGGGTCGGTAATAGAATCAACTACTCTTTTGGATTAAATAATTATTTAGTAACTATTGTGTTATTGAATATTGAATTTAAGTACTGAATTGCAAAGAATACTTCGTAGAGATTAATTATAAACTATAACATCTTTCCTAACATAACAGCTTATATCTATTTTATTAATGTGAATCCTAAGACAGCTAAAACTGGCGGTAATAGGAGCATTTACGTTAGTTCAAAATCAATAGTAAGTTCAAATATAGTCTAACCAGTGTGGAGTTGACCTAAGAACAGAACATGCGACCCTTTGCATTTCAAATAAGGAGTCTGTGTGGCTAGTTGTTTTAGCATGGCCTGTTCACGACTGTGACAGGCTCGGTCGTAGTGAGGCATTGTTTGAGGGAGATGTTCGTGATTGAGGTATTTGGAGTAGAATTGTTTGTTGGAAGTAATACATGTTTAATGAAGTATGAGGAAGGTAAATGGTGTAGGTATAATAGGAATGTTGACTATAAATAATTTATATCTTCATTCAGTCCGTAATTTTTGGTACAAAAGCACAGCATTTCTTAATTGTTGGTAAATAATATGTACCTACAAACTATTTCCTACATCAATCATATTATTTTTAAACTATCAAAATAATAATGATAAAAAAAAATGGATTTACGTAAATTTGAATTTATATTATTTACTTTTATAGTATTTTAATAACAGTTACAGATTTACTGAAAAACTGCCTATTTATTAACCCTTTATTATTATTCTTGTAGTTGTAGAGTTGTTGAGAGTTGTCTCGTTAGAAAACTAGTAAGACTTAGAGGTCTTACGAGACTCATAAGATCATATAGATTAGTCTTTCAGTCCTTTATAACAAAAAAATGTTTTGTGGAAAGTCGGTTTACTGACGATAATTTTACGTAATAACGTCATAAGAAATCTGTCTCTCTTCTACTCGGACGCAACGCCGATTAAAGTAGAAGACAGATAGATGCGTCACAAGCCGAACGCTCAGGCAAATCGTGCCTTATAAGACGTCATTAAACCACATCAGGGCCCCAATTCTCCTATTTTTAAACCGTCCGATGGCAGTGTAATGATCGTAATGTCGACGATTTTGTAAAAAAAAATATAGCCCATTAAGTTTGAAATGTCAGTAAGGGATTACCAAATTATTGGCAATCGTGCTAAGATACTATGACATACACGATTTCACAGATTAAATGCTAAGAAGAATACCAAATGTGCCAAAATCAATCGAAACTACGATCATTACACTGCCATCGGACGGTTTATAAAATAGGAGAATTGGGGCCCTGATGTGGTTTAATGACGTCTTATAAGGCACGATTTGCCTGAGCGTTCGGCTTGTGACGCATCTATCTGTCTTCTACTTTAATCGGCGTTGCGTCCGAGTAGAAGTGAGACAGATTTCTTATGACGTTATTACGTAAAATTATCGTCAGTAAACCGACTTTCCACAAAACATTTTTTTGTTATAAAGGACTGAAAGACTAATCTATATGATCTTATGAGTCTCGTAAGACCTCTAAGTCTTACTAGTTTTCTAACGAGACAACTCTCAACAACTCTACAACTACAAGAATAATAATAAAGGGTTAATAAATAGGCAGTTTTTCAGTAAATCTGTAACTGTTATTAAAATACTATAAAAGTAAATAATATAAATTCAAATTTACGTAAATCCATTTTTTTTTAATCATTATTATTTTGATAGTTTAAAAATAATATGATTGATGTAGGAAATAGTTTGTAGGTACATATTATTACCTACAATTAAGAAATGCTGTGCTTTTGTACCAAAAATTACGGACTGAATGAAGATATAAATTATTTATAGTCAACATTCCTATTATACCTACACCATTTACCTTCCTCATACTTCATTAAACATGTATTACTTCCAACAAACAAGTCTACTCCAAATACCTCAATCACGAACATCTCCCTCAAACAATGCCTCACTACGACCGAGCCTGTCACAGTCGTGAACAGGCCATGCTAAAACAACTAGCCACACAGACTCCTTATTTGAAATGCAAAGGGTCGCATGTTCTGTTCTTAGGTCAACTCCACACTGGTTAGACTATATTTGAACTTACTATTGATTTTGAACTAACTAGCTGTGCCCTGCGATTTTACCCGCATAATTTGTCCCCGATCCCGTAAACCAAATAGTTTGTCATGTTTTTTATACGCTCTTTGTTAATGGTGTCTTAGAATAGTTAAGAAAGTAAATTTAACTTTGGAAAAGTCACTTTGGTACTTGCCCGGGTTACAACCACCAATCATCTACATACAAATCCGATCAATGAACCGCTAGACCAACACGACTTTTGTTTAGTACCTCTCGTAAAATCCTGAATAATTAAAGAAAAAAAAGATGTCAGATGATTACTTTAGATCAAGTCATTTGTCAGTATAGTATCAAATTGCGTTGGATGCTCGACACCTGAGCCATCAATCACGTAACCAAATAAATCTACCCGAGATAAATCTTGTAGGTACGCGAATATTCAGAGAATTGCGATACAAGTAACAGATAAAAGTTTTTTAAATGAAACTCCAGTGTGGACGCACTCTAAGCGTCGGCACCGATTCAATCGGCCACCGTTTTAATTTAAACGGCGTTTCCAGGGATTGGTCGTTTGTGGCCATCTCCAATTGGCTTGTAGCTTCAAACTCGCCTTTTCTGAGGGAATATAATATCAGTTGGTCTTGTTATCTAATTAAAGGGTTCATGTTTCTCTGAATATATTTTTGACGTTTTCTGATATTCTGAATATTCGCCTCAAACCCATAGTCGGAAGGTTTGTTTTTATAGCTTACATATACTTATGGAATAAAAAAATTATTCATTGAATATATAATAATTAAAAATTTACTTAACAAAATACTTTTCTCCTGCAATATTTTTTTTATATTTCATTTCAACATTGAAGAGATTATCATTACCTACATTCGTCACATAAAAATCATACACTTCAGTACAGACAATATTCTAGCAAAAACAAACAAATCTCTCGACCACAAATATTTATCTCAATCCAATACTAAACCTGTGTCTAGAAATACTATTCAAGAACAACGCGTAGACGGTATTGTATTTGTATACTGCGAGTACCTATTTCATTTCAGAGAAAATCGAAAACGAAATGTAGCGACAGAAAACTATCCTATAAATAAAGTGTTGTTCGGTGTTACTACTTCTGGTCGAGTTATTCAATGGGCTGATATGAAAACATTGGATTTCGTGGCGTGCTTACTCATCAATATAAATGTCTGTTACACTTGGCAGACACACGGTTCCTAAGAATGGGTAGCAAAAAATAGTTTTTTGGAATAAAACTTTAGCGTATGCGACATTGACGGTGCATCATTTTCTGATATCTTTTTGAGTATTTTTAGTCACCCTGGACCAATTAAAGTATCATCATCATCCATCATTCACAATCCTTGTCATTCCACTGCAGGCTTTGGCCTCTCTTTTCACGTGCCATTTTCTCCAGTCCTGTGCCAGGTTCTACCAGGTATTTTTGATAATTTCATGGACCCATAACGGTCTGACGACACTTTTGCCAAGAATAGCGTGGCTAGTGTTACCTTGAGTCCCCCGTGATGCTGGTGACGGGTATATCACCAGGATCTTATAGGCCTAACATGTAAATAATTATACGAAATACAACAACTTATTCCTTATAGATGCCATTGCTTGAAAAATTTTAAATAAAATATAAAGGTTGGGGTTTGGGTGCATATGAACACATCAAAAGTTTGACCCCAATATCCAGGAAATCCGTCCCTCTCAGGGTGAACAAAAGCCATGAAGATTTTTGAGGAATTTGAAGGAACAGGGCTCTGATCTTGGGTTTTCGTGTCCTGATTTCTCAAAAACTTGAACGAAACACAATGGCTGAGCAACTTTATTTTGATGTTAAATAAGGTGGACTCCCTGGATGAGCACATTCAACAGCGACCTGAGGTACAAGTAACTTATTTCTGAATAAACCTCTGGCTCACTGGTTCTGTAACGTGAGAAAGAAAAAAAGAAAAAAGTGTTAGACAATAGAGAGTATGTAATATGCATACTTTGTACAATACATGTAAAATGTCTATCTTTTGACGACCTCTGTGGTCGAGTGGCGTACACTCCGGTTTTCAAGGTGTCGCTAGCTTTGAGGTCCCGAGGTCTCGGGTTCGATCCCCGGACGGGACAATGTAGAAAAAAAACACTTTTCTATATTGTCTCGGGTCTGGGTGTTTGTGGTAGCTTCGTTCTCTCTAATTCCATAACATTAGTGCAGTAGTTCAAGCTACTAACAGTGGATTCAGAGCAATGAATATGCCGTTATCCACATTTATTATTTATTTATTGATTATTATTATTTATTTATTTATCTAGTTGGATATGACTTATGTCTTCTTTAAACGTAGAAAGGGAGTAAAATCGCGAGATGATTTTATTTCTATATTATTTTTAATCATATCATAAAGTAAAAAATACTATTAAGTAACTTTAATATGAGAAACATATCGACTATTATCGACAGACTTAATTCCTAGTCAGTCTTATTTTTAACAGATTTATTTTTCGTATACGCAGCGTAGACTCGCTTTATGACCATGAAAGCGAGTATGAGTAGCACGACCACGTCTAGATACAGGCGCTGGTAGAGCGGCATGCCGACTGCCTTGGAGCGCAGGTGCGGCGCGCCGCGCGTACGCACCACATGTTGCACCCAGTGCACCAGTTCGTCGCCAGGCTTCATAGGACGGTCGTGATAGATGAACGACAACTCTTTCGCCTTTTCTGAGTACCTGTAGAACCAACAAAAAATGAAATAGGGTATCTAACTTCATAATGAAGAATATGTTAAAATATTAGTTCCTACAAGACAGTAAGTACCAAACAAGTCTTACTATGAGATACTATGTATATTACCCAGCAAAATGGGTTGTGGAGCTCAGATAGGCATTCGGTCGGCTTAATCCGGTTAGACTGGAAGCAAACCCCAACATAGCTTGAGAAAAAGCTAAGCCGAAGCAGAAGAATTCCAAACAACATTTTAAAAGTAAGATCAAAATTAATTATATCAGTTTCTGGTAGGAACATTACTGAAAAGAGGGTCTTCAATTTAATACTTAATTTGATTTAAGACTGCCAGACATCTTTTGTTTCTTACCTAGGGTTACTGACTGCTTCTTCTATAGCGGCCTTCAAAGGTTCATGCATTGTGAAAGACAGGTCTACTTTCTTCGCGAATCCCTTCGCTTCAGCTTTCATGACATTAGTGAATTGGTCCGCAAACACTGGTATACCAACTATTGGTACTCCGTAGTGGATAGCTTCGGTAGTTGATAGAAGACCACCATGTGTGACGAACAGAATACAGTTTGGATGAGCTAGAAAACACAAGGGTATTTTATTTTTAGACAGCCAATTTTCAAGGAAGGAATCGAAAGATGCGATAAAAATTAGTGATCATTATTGGGTTCAGTATTGTGTCATCGAATAAGACTTTTGTTTTTAAGTAAACGCGCACGATAGTACAAAGTACACATAATTACATCATAATATTGAAATAAATGAATACGAAGATAAGTCAAGAACATTAGCTAAATTTACCTTATCTTAAAAGAAAAACCAGCACCTGTCCGATAATAAACAATTGTTATCGATAATTACAGTCTCGCAAAATTAGAGATAATGTAATGAACGTCGCCAATATAAGGAAGTATTTATTTTCTTTAAAAATGCATCGTCATGATGAGCTTGAATAAAGTCGCGTTGTTATTTAAAAAAACATCATCAATTATCATTTAAAGGCTAATATTTTCAACGACAGATTCAGATTTGAGGAATAATTTTGAAATTTAGACAGTTGTTTCATATACAAACCGTCCCCGAAGGTGGGAATATCAGCTCTAAGAGTTTTATGACTTGGTAGGTCCGTCGCGGATATGGTACTCACAAAGAATGCTTCGCTGTGGTGCCCATTTCAATATGTGTACATTAGCTGGTAGATCAGGAAGCACCTCCTCAAATTTCCAAATTACAGTCTGTTTTAAAGTTCCAAGCATCTTTGAAAGATTACTTTTAACTTCAGCCGGCAAATCCTTGCTTTTAAGATTTGAACCCATACTGAAATATATCACTCCATTCTTTGCATTGTCCATTAACTCTTGGAGGTCCTGTAAAAAGATATCCATCACTCGTACAATTTTATCCGCTAAAAGTATGCCTAAAATCGTTGTTAGTTATTCATTTTCTAAGTTACTTTAGTTCATAAAATTTCTAAGAATTGTTTTTCACTGCTTCACAAAATAATTAGAAATGATGTTTCAATCATTCGTAAGTTGCCTAACGTCCATTTTAAAAGAAAGAATTTTTTTGTTAACAGTGAAATAGTACAAATCCGTCAACAGGCTCGGAAAAACACTATACTAAACAAATTTTATATTATATTCATAAACTTTTATGCAGCAACAAAAACGTGGTAATGTTAGAGACCGCATAACTAAGGTATAATCTCAGGTATCTTGAGACTCGTAACGTTTTAAGTCTAATATTCATACCTTTGGTAAAGGCTCTACAGTATCATCAATGTGGTACCCCCCGACCGACTTGTAGATCTGTGGCAAGCTGGAAGCATATCCCATTGATACGTGAGAGTTGCCCAACACCAGGGAGGCGTTGTATCTGACCTCATCAAAGGTCGGAGGTTGTCTTCCTCGCTTCAATATAACAGGAGCCAAAAATTCGTCGTAAATTTTTCTTTGATGTGAGTCCAAATATCTGAAAAAATCACAGTGTACAAAACGATTTATTTTTTTTATAATATAATTTAATGTTTGCTTATTAGTGTTCCGACAAGGGCTTTGAATTGCTTTCAACTAATGCAGATAAAAACAGTTGTTTCCACAGGCATTCAAATTTAATTTAGATGGGTGTTGACTGATTTATTTCAATTATTTTGTAAATATAATAATAATATTTGCCTATAAACATCCCACTGCTGAGCACAGGCCACTTCCCATATAGAGAAGGAATGAGCATTGATCACCACGCTTGCTCATTGCTTGCTAGGATTTCAGATTCGATATTTTTTGGAATCCAGGTTTCCTCACGATGTTTTCCTTCACCGTTTGTCAATGATGTCTTAGAGTGATTAAGAAAGTACATATTACTTTGAAAAAGTCACAATGGTACTAGCCTGGGTTCGAACCTGCAACCATGTGCATGTAAATTCGGTCATTGAACCGCTAGACCACCACGATTGTACTAAATACTGATAAACTGATACTTACACAGTTTCTACAGTAAACACTTTTAGCCGGATCCACAATTGATGAATGCGCTGAACTAAAGTTAGTGGTGGAGTGTAAGTTGAGATTGCGTCAACATCATACGATGGGTTCGTAGCCAAGTCAACCAACTTCAGTATACGCCAATGAGGTTCCACTGAAGACAAATAAATTAATGGGCAGTTGAACACCGGTGCCAATCTAAAAAGGTTAAGTAATGATCAGTAAGTACAGTAAAATTATAGTATTCCTGGAAAATAAGCTAGAAAAAAATATGCCAGCACCATCAATTTTAGTCGTAAGGATATAAACTAGATAACTTTTTAAAAATAAGTCCTAGGTCAAAATAACTTCTTTATTTCTTTTTGTTGCAGTCATAGGTTAACATTTTCGAGATAATTTTTATTTTCTGGGTAACAGATGTAGGTTTTAAATAATAATCTATTTATGAAAAACTCCAATCTAACTTATTTTCCTCTTAATGATGACGTAATTCGTGACTTTATACTCCGAGCCTCACCTCACCTCAACCATCATTATTTCATTTCATTTCATTTATTTATTCACAAACAATTTTCATTGTGTCTGAACATAATATTACATATTTCTGCACCCTGATAACTAAAACATTCTAACTGACATGAGTTCAAGAAAGTCTTGGGTTACGAGTACGACTCTTAGGGCCTATTTCTTTAGAAAAAGAATTTGAATGGGAAACAAAAAAGGTTACTTTAAATTTACATCGTAAATTTAAAGTAACAAATAATATAAATACTAAGTTGGAACCAAATAAATCATGAAAGTCAGCAAGGAGCTTCGTAGAAATTCAAACTCTAATTCACATTATTAGAATAGAAAATTGACAGCTTACCCAGATGGAGTATCACTGTACATCCATTCAGCAACCACAACATCAAACTGCTCTTTTGGATCGCTTAGAAACTCTTGTATTTCTTCATTTTCCAAGTACATCTTCATAGCATTAGCCATTATGTATATTAGTATGGTTTGGTCTACGGATCGCAGTTCTTTTCTCAGAATTGCCCCAAAGTCAATTTTAACTGCGAAACGTGAAATGGCATAACTTAAAACGTGGTGAAAACGCAGCGTTAGGCTTTGGATTGTCATTTGCTAATAGAGTCATTCTTACTAGGTAGTTTCACGATGCCGCTGACATCAATGTGACGATAATTGGGTGAAGAGTTGTTGTACGGTACTCCAGACAGGTATGTTACCTGCAAAATAAATCAAGGTATAAAATTTGTCCGGCAACACTGATGAATGCTTGCGTGCAAGCGAGGCTCGGGGACGACTCCATCTAGTCCTCTCAGGGATGTGTATTAACAATAAGGTAATGCACAGGAAGAGGTCTGAATTGCTTTCTTCAGAGGTAAGAGCGCCCCCTCATTATGTGCAGGTTTTGAACAATGGGTTGGTTTAAGTGGAGTAAAAACTCCACACTTATTAATCCCATACAAAAAAGAGAATTTGGCCACACTACCTAACTATAAAGAGCCATAGAACTAAAGTAATATAAAATTCTGACTGCACGGATAGCCGAGTGGTATAGGTCACCACGCTAATTACCACTGTGCGCAACGCGACGTGCTGCGGGTTCGATCCCCGCATGGGACAAGCATTTGTGTGATCCACAGATGCTTGTTCCAAGTCTGGGTGTTCTTTGTGCATGTGATTTGAATGTTTGTGAAACCCCCGCGACACAAGGATTAAATTCCTTAGTGCGGGCGTCGTCTTTTTAAAAAAGAAAGAAAAAAAAGAAAAAAGAATTCCGGCTCTGTTTTCCTCACTTTTTTTTTTCATTAAATTTGGTATTGTGTCATAGTTCTCCTAATCACAATGTAATCACTCAAGCAAAACTTAAGACCCAAAGTTACAACAATGTTACTTACATATTTTAAAACTAAAATGCCCCATTTTAGTCATTAATTTCAAAGTTGAAATAGGCCATAGTTTGTGCCATGTGTTCCAAAGTTTAGATTTCAACTAGGTCAGACACTGGACCTGCTCTAGTCAAACTAAGACTAACTTAAAGACGTGACGTCACGATCTTGTCGTTATACTTAACGACAAATTAGGAACTTATTGAAGATTCGAATTTTTATTTAAATAATGTTCAGAATGTTGTAGCATAATGGCCAAATACTAAAAGGTAATTCAGTTTTAAGTCGGCAAGGCTCATGCTGTCTTTGTCACTTTGTGCTGAGAAGAAGCGCCATTTAAGGACTGCTTCAATGTATGTTGCTTTTTCATTATTCCTTGATATGTACCCACATACACACCGATTTCATTACCCATAGGAATCGGTTGAAATAAGAATATTAACGTCATTGTTCTCTGTTTACAATATACCCCTTCAAAAACGATCGTTTACGGTTTCAATTTTGATTCCATACCTGTCCTTATAATAGTCTACTTTTTAATTTGTTCTTTAGTTCTTATGCTTAGATTTACCTCATGGCCAGCTTTGAGCAGATGTTTGACAACCCCTTGTCCAAGGTTGCCGTGACTCTGGATAGGCAATGGGAAGACGACCAGCACCTTGAAAGCCTCGCATGATAATGTGATGCTGAGTAGCAACAAAAACGTCGAGATCTTCCTCATATCCTGTACCAAGTAAATAATTTATTTTAATGATCGTTAAACTGTGTACACGCCAAAGCCACTGCGCCCTCGTTTCATAATAAGCTTAGTGAGGCTTTGGTTTGCAGACATTCTGTTAAAATAATTTCTGATTGGTCACCAAATGGAACAGTATTAAATATTTGCGATTTAAGCCAAATCTATACCTAACAGTACTTTTATGCGCCCATACAGAAACTAACACACATACCTCATGCACTTACTCCTTCTTGATTACGTACACATAAATGAAAAAAAAGCTACTTCAATTGCATGAACGAACAGGATACGTAATTGCATTTTCATATACTACATGGTAAAATAAATAAAAAATGTTTTAAAAGGCAATCAACCGAATCGGGAAGAGAGAGGTGATTGAGGTGACCCCATCAAAAAGAAAAGAAGTTTTGAAAACCATTGCCGAAGTTGTCGCACACACAATAATATTGTTAATGCAAGATGCAAAAATCCCCGCATACTACGCAATAAAATTACGATCTTGTGATGTAGACCAGGGCCGAAGCCTTCAAAATTTGTAAAAAGTGAAAAAAAATTACAGTAGGATGAAACCAATTAGAAAAGGAAGGGAATATGATAAAAATTAAAGAAAAAATAAATTACGGTCGATCCGAGTTCGGGAAGGGGGGGAGGGGGGGTTTTAAGGGTAAAAAATGGTTTATCTTGATTTCCAGCAAAACTACAAGTCCTATGGAAAAAAGTCAAATGGCAAAATTGTAGGTAATAAAAAGATCTACAACTTTTGTATTTACACTTTTTTCACATAACCTCAAAATGTATGTGAAAAATCCAAAAAACCAAGTTTTTGGTTTTTTATTTTTATCTTTTACAAAAATATTTTTTTTTTCTCGAAATTTGGTGAAAACTTACCTTTTTATGTCCCAAATACGCTGTAATTTATTTGATTAAAAATATTTATTTTTTCACCTTATTTTGAATTAATATAAAAAAAACACCCTAATTTTCAATCGAAAATTCACCCGTCAAAATATCAGCTTTTTTCAGAAAGTATGGGGGTTTTTTGTTCGTTGAAATCTCTACTTTCTGATGGTGTAAAAAAAATATACATTACTATAGTAAATGTTCTCAGAAAATGCATAATCACTATGTACAATTTCATCAAAAAAATGTCTTTGCTTCAATTTTTTCCAGTCTTCATTGGTTCTTCATCCAGAATTTCATCTGAATCATTTTGTGAGATTTTCTATGACATGAATGTAATTCGAATTTAATAAATAAACTTTAAACTGAAAAAAAAAATAAGCAATGTCATTTTTTTGATGAAATTGTACATAGTGATTATGCATTTTCTGAGAACATTTACTATAGTAATGTATATTTTTTTTACACCATCAGAAAGTAGAGATTTCAACGAACAAGAAACCCCCATACTTTTTGAAAAAAGCTGATATTTTGACGGGTGAATTTTCGATTGAAAATTAGGGTGTTTTTTTTTATATTAATTCAAAATAAGGTGAAAAAATAAATATTTTTAATCAAATAAATTACAGCGTATTTGGGACATAAAAAGGTAAGTTTTCACCAAATTTCGTGAAAAAAAATATATTTTTGAAAAAGATAAAAATAAAAAACCAAAAACTTGGTTTTTTGGATTTTTCACATACATTTTGAGGTTATGTGCAAAAAGTGTAAAAACAAAAGTTGTAGATCTTTTTATTACCTACAACTTTGCCATTTGACTTTTTTCCATAGGACTTGTAGTTTTGCTGGAAATCAAGATAAACCATTTTTTACCCTTAAAACCCCCCCCTCCCCCCCTTCCCGAACTCGGATCGACCGTAATTTATTTTTTCTTTAATTTTTATCATATTCCCTTCCTTTTCTAATTAGTTTCATCCTACTATTATTTTTTTTGGTTATAACAATTATCGGCCCTGGTCTAAATAAAAAACAATTTTCAGAAAAGTGTATCAGTATCTGTCACTGGTTGAGAGGTCGCACACACAATATTATTGACAATACATACTTTTATTGTCAATATTATTGTGTGTGCAAACAAGTTAGGTTCATAAATGTCAAAAAGTTAATTTGCTAATTGTTTTTAGTCAGGCGCTAGATTGTCATTAGGTGTAGGAGTTATTTCAAAACGTGTGTCACGTTATATAATTATATTACTTGATTATGAGGTACTATTTATCAGTAAGTATCCTAAACAAGGAAAAGATAAAAAAAATATTTCACGTAGTATACACCAAACTGCGTGAGTTATCATACACATCCGCTTGCATTCTTAAACTGAAAATGCTAGTACACCTAAAATTAACTATAAAAAAATGTGTTCTTCGTGTATATGACCTAGCATAACATTAACCTAAAAAGGCCAATTAAAAAAAAATTTGAGGGGCTAACGCGACCTCATGAATTTATCATTAAAGGCTTGACGTTTCGAATGGGTATGCACCAGCTGTGGTCGCAAGCCTTAACTTCTTCTGCCTAGCCTTTTCCCAAGCTATGTTGGGGTCGGCTTCCAGTCTTAGTCCGGATTTAGCTGAATACTATATTTTACATGGCGCGACTGCCTATCTGACCTCCACAACCCATTTTATAGGACACCCATCCACGGACCAACCGCGGCGAGCGCGGCTTAACCTAAATAATCGGTCAAACCTTACGGCTTACTCTTAGCTACGAGCCCCTCGTAAGCCTTAACTACAAATTATTTAATCATGCAGTGATAGTTTAAAAGTTAAAAGTAAGAAACTTCTAAATTTTAAATTAGAGACATTTATGGTCTGGTCCCAAAGAAATTAGGAAATCAAAACATTCTCCTTGGTAACGGAAATAATGAACGATTGACTTGTCAACTAAGTGTTCGATAATTCTACTGTGAATAATTTTGTATCGGGTTATCCTAGCTTACGCGTTTCAAGTTCACCCCTCACGTAATGCCAGTAAAATTGGTTCAGCGGTCACTAAAAGCGAAACCCACAGCGACACAGAGCGGCGATTGCGTATAAATATTAGTGTGGATATTTACTTACGTTACGTTTAAAGTCCAACTTATATAACAACGTACACAATCAACTAACAGTAGTATTCTGTTAGATAATATATATTTATCGTATTTTTATAAGCGATGCTTTCGATTTGACTCATGTGTAATATAACCGATAAAGGCCTGCAAATAAAAACAAGATAACATACAATATTAACTTCCTTCAAACCAGATGGATAGTATAAAGGTAAGTATGAACTAGAACTTTTTTGAAGCATTTTCATGTAAATCTATGTTTTTTTGAATGCTTGCTTTGGAGTGAACAAATACCTTTATAATGTCTTTCTATCTTATCTTGCGTTTTATATCGTTGTCGACGTCTCATGCCTTTCCTTAATGAATGTGACTAATGCTGCTAATATGCTTGAGTTATGGTTCAAAATGTAACAAATAGGGGCACCAAATTGTTTATGGATAAACAGGTCAATATCAGATTTTTAATATGTTTTTGTAATTAATTTCTGAACGTAGTAACGTCAAATACTGGAGGGGCGGCCATCTTGGGTTCGGAGAACTCCCTCCATTATTTATTTGACTTTGAGCGAGCGCGCACGCATTCACGTCACGATAATATTATCTATCCACTTGTTAGACATAGTTTATCGGAAATTTGCGTGACGTCATCGACACTGTCTTACAATTTTTGGTGACGTTGTTACGTTGCTAGCCCAACTCCTGAACTTTTAAACGCTAAAATTTGTTAATTTATATTATTATGTGAACGAAAAAATTGGTTGTCTGTAAAATCGGTTTACGGACGAAAATTTAGATAATAAATTTATGCCGTCGAGTACATTCAAATTGACTGCCCGCAACATTTGTGTTTCAAGAGTTTGATTATCAAATCACCCAAATCTGTACGAATATATTAATCACCTCGTCATGTTATCTTGAAGATTATGAACATCAAGGCCTAGATTAGTAATTTGTCGGTTATTTATTACAACCAATCGTATTTTTACCAACTTTTGAAAAGGAGGGTAAGTCATTGCGTGGGAATCAGTTGGCACGACTCGTTTTGCACAAGAAGGAGGCTATCGAGTAATTGAAAAAAAAAAATTATTTATAGTAAGTAAAAACAATAACTTAGTTTCTAAATTGAAAACGAGAAATACGTCGGTTAAAATTCCACCTGAAAGCCGTACTTGTAGTTCCCACAAGCAACCATATTTTATACAAATTGACAACCGTGACAAACAGCGGTGGATAGAACATTTATCATCTGATCGAGGCGGCTAGACCATTTCAATGTTTTATGCAACGTTTTATATAAGTTTAAATATACGGGTACCGAAATGAAGCGAATAAGGAATTAAAACCAAAAACAGCTTATTCCAATCAGCTTTTAAATAAAAAATAAAACTATCCACTTAAAAAATACTTTTTTACTAAAACAGTTTTTTACATTGTCTCGGGTCTGGGTGTTTGCGGTACCTTTTTTGTCTCCGATTCCATAACACAAGTGCTCATCACCCATTAGCCGTGTTTCTTCCATAAGTCTCTATCCGACCTCAACTCACAAGTAACAACCTTTCTAGCCATATCGTCTTTCATACGATCCATTTATAGTCTTACACTCTGACCGATTCAGCTTCCGATTATTATACATCTGAATATCCTGTTGGTTTTCTCTTCATGAAAATATTACTTTTTGAATTTCACGACCATGTAGAAGATCTTTGGTGTAGTGATCGAAATTTTTCGAAAGCTATGTGTAAGTTTGTGAATTCAAAAAAAATTCAAAATTCAAAATCATTTTTTCAAATTAGGCTACCATGTAGCACTTTTTGAATGTCATCAACACAGACAGCACCCTGATTCGCCCACCCCACCGCTTCCTAAGTGCTCTAGCCGGGGAGAAGAAACGGCGCAACAAACTCCCCAGCAGCACGCTGTCTTTACAATATAAAAAATATAAATAATTTAGGGAACTTCTTCTTCTTCCTGCCCTTATCCCATTCATATGGGGTCGGCGCAATGCGTATTTTCCTTCCATTCCTCTCTATTACTCGTCATCGCGGCATCCAGTCCTTTCTTTCTCATATCATCTTTCACACAATCCATCCATCTCTTTTTCGGTCTCCCTCTGCTTATATACCCATCCACAGTCATACTTATAACTTGTTTAGTTATGTGACTTTCATCCCTCCTCATAACATGTCCATACCACGACAAACGCTTACCTCTTATCTTTTCATTCACTGGCGCTACTTTCAAGCTTCCTCTAATATACTCATTCCTTATCCTATCTAATCTCGTCACTCCAGTCATCCATCGAAGCATTCTCATTTCCGCTGCATGCAATCGTCTTTCATCAGTCCCTTTCACTGCCCAGCATTCTGAACCATACATCAATACAGGTCTTATAGCCGATTTATACATTTTACCTTTCAGCTTTACGGGCATGTTAGGATCACATATCATCCCAGTCATCTGTCGCCATTTAAGCCAACCTGAGCTGATTCTGTGCTTAATATCTCGGTCAATCTCTCCATCATTTTGTATGACGGAACCGAGATAGCGAAAATCAGAGCAAACTGGCAGTGGTTTTCCATCAATGGAAATTGGAGCAAAAGTGGAGGGACCGCCGAAATCACAGAACATGTGCTCCGCTTTGGTTTTGCTGATTTTCAAGCCAACACCCTCCAGCTTCTGCTGCCACACAACCAGTCTGCTCTGGACCTGCCCTGGATCCTCGCCAACAAGAACGATATCATCAGCAAATAGCATACACCAGGGAGCCTCCTCCTGCAGGTTTGACGTTAAAGCGTCCACTACCAACAGGAAAAGGTAAGGGCTCAGAGCCGAACCCTGGTGCAAACCTACCGTGACATCGAACTTGTCAGTAGAACCCACTACAGATCGCACGTATGTAGCAGATCTATCGTACATAGCTTGAATCAGCTTCAGGTATTTCCCAGGCACACCTTTCTCTTTCAATGCCCACCACAAAACCTCACGGGGTACCCGGTCGTAAGCCTTTTCCAAATCGACAAACACCATGTGCAAGTTTTTATGTGCACGTCTGTATTTTTCACACACTTGTCTTAGTGCAAATATGGCGTCTGTCGTTCCGCGACCGGGCATAAATCCGAATTGGTTTTGGGTAATTTCAGTCTCTTCTCTCAGTCGTCTTTCTATTACCTTCTCCCATACTTTCATACTATGTGACATGAGCTTTATTCCCCTATAGTTGCTGCAGTCTAGCACATCACCCTTATTTTTATAGATGGGCACCAGTGAACTGTTACACCATTCGTCAGGGATCGTCTCCTCTTGCAGCAACTTATTAAAGAATAAAGTCAGCCATTTACATCCATCCTCACTCAAAAGCTTCCATAACTCTGCTGGTATACAATCCGGACCTACAGCCTTTCCATTTTTCATACTGCTTACTGCCTTTCTTACTTCATCACTACTTATCTCTCTTACTAGACCTGTATTCACTGCCACACTATCTATTACACCACTCCAAGGATTTTCCTCATTCATCAATCTTTCAAAATATATTTTCCATCTGTTTAAAATATCTTCATCTTTCGACAGTACTTGACCGCGATCATCTTTCATACATCTAACTTTCATAACATCTTTCGCTTGCCTTTCTTTCGCCTTCGCTATTTTGTAGAGCTCTTTTTGGCCAGCTGGAGTGTCCAACTGCTTGTATAATTCGTGCTGTACAGTGGCTCGAGCAATAGCTACGGCTTTCTTGGCTCTTCTTTTACGATCCCTATATATTTCCTTTTTCTCCTCTTTCAAACTATCATTTCCAGCATCCACTCTCTGCCATTCTTTAAACGCAACTTTTTTTTCTTTTAAGAGTCTTTGAACCTCTTCATTCCACCACCATCTGTCTCTATCAATCTTTCCTTTCCCTTTTGACTCTCCTAGTACATTCTTCGCTATCATTCTAATATTACCTGCTATGTCATTCCAGCATTCATTTACAGATCGTTCTTCCATTTTTGCACATAAATCTATCATTTTATCTGCCACTCTGTCTTTCATCTCTTTCGCACAATCACTCTTCCTTAGCATATTCCATCTTATATGGGGGGGTGCCTTTTCTTTGTATCTTGTAACCTGTATTTTAATGCTAACATCTAAAACTAGGAGCCTGTGTTGGGTCGTTAGGTCTTCACCTGGTATAATTTTGCAGTTTTTGACGCAGAATAGGTTTCTTTGCCTAATTAGGAAATAATCTATCTGCGTCTTATGTAAGCCACTCATATAGGAGATGAGGTGTTGGTCTTTTTTTGTAAACCAGGTGTTGGCTATAGCCAGGTCAAAGGCAGAAGCAGCTTGCAACAGCGATTCTCCTTCTGGATTCCGGATGCCATATCCCCATCCCCCATGAACTCGGTCATAACTCACATTCGTTCTTCCTACATGCCCATTAAAATCACCTCCTACATATATCTCCTCGTGTGTTGGCACATTCATTAATATACTATCAAAATCTTCCCAAAACTTCTCTTTCATACTTTCGTCACATCCAGATTGAGGAGCGTACGCACTAACAATATTCAAAACCACATTTTCATACATAACCTTCACTAATACTAATCTATCATTCACTCTCTGAACATCCGTCACACATTCCTTTAACTCAGCATCAAGTACTATTCCCACACCATTTCGCTTTCCATCACTTCCAGAATAGTAAAACTTATATCCTTCACCAATCTCCCTAGCCCTCGTACCCTTCCACTTTGTTTCTTGTAAGCACGCTACATTTACTCTTCTTCTTTTTAATACATCCGCAAGCTCTCTCCCTCTTCCATTCATCGTGCCCACATTCCAACTCACAAACCGCATTCTTACATTCCGAGCTAGCTTCTTACGTTGCCCCCGCCCGGAATGGTGCAACAACCCTTGTCCACTTCTCTCAAGAGCCGGGTGCTGCCCTTGCGCGTCGCCTCGGGGGTACGCCCTAGCACTATCATCATTCACAATATTCGTACTCATTACTCATTGCAAATGGATTTGGCAAAATGTTTTCTAGCCGGCCGCCTGCCTGACGCTAACCCTCCTTGGGAATGCTTTCGTGGTAGTCTACCGCATATTTCGGGTTGGACCCTACTTGCGCCTAACGTTAACACCTTACCGGGTTTGATTTCGGAGTTTTCCGTCTCCTAGATAGGTTGCAGACCAATGCTAAAAAAGGCCCATCTCCCCTGGTTTGATTTTGGAGTTTTCCATCTCCTAGATGGGTTGCAGACCAATGCTAAGGAGGCCCATCTCCCCCAAAAAAATAATTTAGGGAACATGCCAAGTAATCAACTGCTTGAGGTTCATAAGTATCTCTCTGAAATAAAAAAATTAGGTAAAGTAAACTACAGAAACCAAGGTCAACAGAACGACCAGTCACCGCAAGCAGCACCCGTTCACGAGTATGACGCAAGGGTCAGCCATCACCTCCCTCGCCATATTTGAGGGAAGGAGGTGACCCGACCCAAGACGCCACCACAGGCAGTGACGACTAAGGGAGCATGACGAAACTGTTACCGGTAGTTAAGAGAAAAAACATGACGCTGAATGAGAAACCTCAAACACCGATTAAGTGCACAATCCCATTACATGTTTACGAAATTAAATTTTATAATTAATATGCATTCCAAGATGTAAAAGGAAAAAGTAACAATTTGGATATAAATTATATATAGATACGCATAATCGTATTAAATATAAAACAAAAAAAGGTAACAAACGTTGTTACATACAAAGTGTATGCCTATCAAATAAAATAAAAACATGGTTATAAAGCAAAACATAATTAATACAAATTAACATTCCACATGGAACCGTCTTGTGTCTATCGCGAATGCCAACTATGTTTATCGTTTAAATAGTCGTTAATTGTATAATAGGCCTTTTCACCAGCTTACTTTTAATTGTGGATTTAAATGAGTTAAAGGGCAACTCTAGTAAACTAACAGGAAGTTTATTGTAAAGCCGAATACCAAGCCCCACAAATGAGTTGTGTACCCTATGCAGCCTGTGTGAAGTCACGCATAACTTATGTCTATTTCGCGTGTTTATATTATGTATATCCAAATAAAGAGGTGACCTAATAAATAATCATGATTTAGATAAAAAAATGCAAGTCACAATATTTTAATTATATACGTGACTGATTCTAGACATGAATGTTATCTGGTATTACATAAAATTAAAGATAATTTATTGAAAGACATGCCGTAGTACCTATTGGAGTATAATTCAGGGCTGATCAAAATTTAATAAGGGTCATTAATTTTGTTCAAAGTAGGTATATTACTACAATAATATTTTATTGTAATTTATAGTAGTATAATTTTATATTTTAATAATTATTTATTTCAGATATCAAAAATACAAACTAACTCTAGAGAATTCCAAATACCCTAATTACTTTCATATTGAGTTAGCTCGTAACTTAAATATAGGTAGGTACCTAAATAAAATTTAACAGCTTTTTGCAAACCCATACGCATCAAACGATTTTAATTATTGTATGTTGGACTACCGGTATAATGGAGGGGATAAACTGTAGTACTTAAGAATTCATTTTAATATTATGGTGGTTGTACGAGCAAGTTGCACAAGTTCTTAACACGTGCCATTTGACGTTGGGTGAGTCGACCCGCGCGAATCTACATTACTTAGACACATTACATTTTAATAACTTAACTATGCGAATGATTTTCTTAATAATACCTATGTAATATAACCAAAGCCTTCAAAAAAATCAGTTGCCATTGTCGATCATGCCAATACGCCTAGATACCGAGTAAGCGGAAGAATAGTAAGGCACTTCAAACTGTACACAAAAACACAGTTGGTACGTCCGAACGTACCGTCAGTCGTGAAGGTCGGGCGCTATTGCAAGTATCTTCCAACAATTTTAAGTTTAATGGTTTAAGTAGTGAATGGGTGTCACAATGTTATAAACATGTAGACGACGAAGACCTTAGACACATAATGCTCGATGTGAACATCAATCTTTTTGCGACACTATTAGCTACGCGCTTGTAAAGATTATCTATTAAAATGTTACAGTACAGTAATCTGTAATCACATAATTCTATGAAGTTAATGTTGGAGCAATTACTACTGAGGTGTTCTCTGTTTGGTTTACATCACATCTATCTTCACTTAAACAAAGTCACCCGCCTTTCTGCTTGTCTGATCTTACTTAACTCAAAAGTTACCGAATGTATTATCATATGGTTAAGTGATGCAAGAGGAAAGTTATTATGAATATATTGAAATGATTTTTTATGGGAAAAGTCTGCCATATGTGCCAACATTGCCACGCCTGTAAGCCAGGATCTACAAAGAAATACCATCGAGATATTTAAGCTCGGTGTGTCCCTGGTTAACATTTAAATGCCTTGGAACAAGCAACGAAATTAATCAGAATTAGTTTAGGGAATTATTGTAGGGAAATTGTTACCGCATACTTCCCCTGCAAGCAGGAGACAAAAAAAAAACTAAGAAAAGAAAGAAAAGACATTAGCTGAAGCGTGAAGCCTGGTTGCCCAACAACACAGACAGCCTAAAATCCAGTTAGAAGCTGTTGGATTTATTGGAATCAGAATATATGGCGAAAACGTCTGAAATCAAATTTGCTCTGGTGGCAGCAAGGTCCTCGTAATAAACAACACTGGATGTCGTACGCAAGTTGTCTAATAAAACATTACGTTCGTTTTTCCAAAGACCAATTTCCAATTGTCTAATGGTCCAATTCCCTATTTGTGGCTGTGTGTGTGGATAAACACTGACACAATGGTGAAATGACAAGCTCAGTGGTGAAATGACAAGCTAAATATAACCCCTAAATAAAACCCCTCCAGACGCCCTCGATCTCATCTCATCTCCTTCTTCTTCATCGTTACACTCTTGGTCGTGGTCGTCGTATCTGGTGCAGTAGCTAGGCTTCACAATATGTCGGCATTCCTCCCATAATATAGCTTGTCTCGTTTATTCATTGAGGCATTGATTGCAGTTTTAATTTGATCAGTCCAACGCATGGGCGACCTGCCGCGCGCTTTTTCTTTATCTTGGTCCTACACGATAAGTTGTTAAACGGATATGTCTTCTCGACGTTTATTACGGCCAAATAAAGTAAGAATACGTTTTGGACGACAGAAGAAAGACGCTGTTAGATATGAAGTTCTTGGAGGATTCAGACATTGGTTCGGAAGGATTACTCTCCAGCACCACATTTCTAAGGCTTCTTCTTCTTTTTATCGCTTTCTCTCAATATACACGTCTCAACACCATTAAAAAATATTGGAGAGCCTTGTGCCTTTTCAATTCGCATTTTGGCCTTCGTAATGTTTCTGTTAATAAGCGATTAATGCCTTTTTAGCATTTTCAAACTTATGCTATTTCGACCAACTATCGTCGACTAATTTTAGTTTTTGGCCTTGATTTGTGTATGCCACGCGTAGTACATACAGCACCCGATTTATTTACTTGGATGACACCCATAATTTGAAAATCGCTCGGCTGAATTGCGTTTATTAGCGCCTGCTTGGTAGTCGATGACTTCACACAGGCAACAACTACACAAGGCAGCGGGGCGCGTGATTATACTTTTGGGTGGTAATACTAGTGGTAAGCAAAGTTTTAGTTAATTGGTGTGAAATTCGGTTTTATTTATGCAAGGCTTCATTGGGTTCGGGTTAGACTTAATAATGTCTTATTACCCTGTGTGTTAACTAGCTTGGTTTCGTCATATGACGATTTAATGGCTGTAACGCGCTGAGTTACTTATTCGTAGTATTTATCCGGCAAGGTCATTGTGAGTGAGGAGTATGTCAAGATTTTAGACAGATGCCTCGGAAACTAAATTGCTATAATCAGCGCGGCTAGCACTACTTGGGTTTTAAACTGGCTCGTTTTAATCCTCCGAAGAACTCCGAACACTATAGTTATTTAGACATATCGGACAAAACATATGATGGCGCTATTACACTAAATAAACATTGGATGACACTGAGGTGGGTGACCTTGCAGTCATGTGATTCCTAATAAAGGCCCCCTGCCCTCTGCCCCTGCCATTCATCATATCGGGTGGGTCATCATTTAAATAAACCGACATTATAAGTAAGGAATCGAAAAACACCAATCAATTATTATATAGTACGAAAACATCCAAGAATACCAAACGAATTTTATTTTTTACTTAACTATCACACACAACACAGCGAAAATAAATTGACTTACCGAATGATTTAAGCTATTTGAATTATTTACCATAACTATTAAATAACATAACAATTAATTAGATACAAACCGTACACGAGGAAAACAGTACTTCACAACTAAAAACAATTCACGAGCCGGGAAACGATCACAGATCACCTTAAACGTAGGTAAATAATCCAAGCAGCGGATTCGACCTCCACTCCACCGTACGGACGTGCGGAGGGAAGTTTGAATTGGCTACATTAATGTTTTGTGTAAATTGGTTGTAAATCAACGACAGTTTTTAAAGAAGACGAAAAAAATCATGACTTCAGTCCATAAAAAACGCTGCCTAATCCCGTCAGTATACATCAATTTGGTGCCTTTGAAATACAACAAATCAAGGTAAGGTTAAATAGTTTATCTTTTATAAGTCTACAAAAGTCAGACTGTCTATATTTTAAGGATAACTTGGCATATAAAAATATTTTTTTTTATAACGCGGTATTAATCCATTGATTCTATACGATAAGTAACCTTGACTCCTTGACCATTCTATGTACGGTATATTTATGTGTATATGCGGATAAATAAATTGAAGCGGGCCTACCCTGGAGCATTCTTAACTCAAGATTATGCACTTCTATTAATTATTTTGTGTTCATTGATAAATTACGACATTACTAAAGATAATAATTATGCATATCATTATATATACTAGCTGCGCCCTGCTGCGCTTCCCGCGGTTTACCAAATAACTTTATTTTATCGAATAAAAAGTAGCGTGTTAATTCAGCTTCCTCTACACGAAATTTTATCAAAATCGGTCTAGCCATTTGAGTGTGAAGCGATACAAACACTCAAACTTTCGCCTTTACAATATTATTGAAAGCCTGGATCCACTGGTATATTAATTAAACGTTGTGTTAATAATTAAAATCATATTTGACACTCTGATACTAGTTTAAAATTTTTGTTACAATCAGGTAACAGTCAGCTGCGTTACCAGATTTGTTTTTAAATCTAGCATGTAGGTACGATAAAAAGGTTGTTATTTCCTAGTCAATGTACAGACTTTTTCGATTACGATTTTACTATATTATTATATAGATTAGTAGATTATGAACAATCTTTGAAACGACGTTATTTTTGTTGATAATGATTCGGAAATCCTTATCAAAAAAGGCATTAAATATAAAACTGAAGCTGGTAGTTGGGTCCGATACGGCCGAATAAACAGTTCTTTGTTAGTTTGATCTATCTAATATTTATTTAAAAATTACGGCATTAAAATAAACTGTGTCTATTATCACTTAAAAATCGTGATAGCTGATCGTTTACGAGTACTGAGTTAGTATACATTAGGTATGATTTATTTGCTTAAGTATACACTATGTTTTTTTTACTTTTTGAAATCGTTTATTTGCAAGGATTCAACAAAATTCTCAATTTATTTATTAATTTTATTGCTAATCTTAAAAAAGAAAAGTAGGTACGTGTCTTTTTTATAAACGAACGAAATAATAAAGACGTCCTAAAAATGTTTAAGTATGTAAACATAATCGGTCTTGTTGGTTAAAGTTATATATACAGTTAGATTTTTATTGATAAGATTCCAATGGAAATTGATATAATTTTCAGGAAATGGCATCCGCAATAAATATTTTGCTGTGCCTCCTAATATTATCTTCGTGTGAGGCCTATAAGATTTTGGTAGTGTATCCAACACCGTCAAGAAGTCATGGGATTCTTGGCGACGGTATTATTAGGTCACTCCTAAAGGCAGGACATGAGGTTAGTGGTTTTTTTTTTATTCAATTTGCAAATGAATAATAGGTGAAAGTGTGGCGAATCAGAAGGACACTGCTGCAATCTATATATATAAAACAAAGTAGGGTTTGTTACAACACTTATAACTCGAGAACGGGTGGACCGATTTTCATGATCCTTGATTTGTTGGATTTGTCTCTGTTCCGAATAGCAGAATAAACATTAATAACTATGGAAAATTAACTGTATAATTCGCGGGAACGGGGAAAACTTACGTGGGTGAAACCGCGGGGCAGAGCTAGTAATAAATAAAAATGGAATTGAAATAAAATGCTTTTTACACGGATTCTAACGCGGTGTATTTTGATTTTAGTTCCCGAAGTTTTATTAAAATGCGATATATATAATTATTTCGCTAATAAATTATTTGATAATATATTTATTTTTTGACAATGTATTCAATATACTAATTTAGTAAATGTTGAAATTGGAGTCTGTCACAATATGATTTTTTATATTTGAAAACAGACTGCTTTTACTGGAAAAAAATTAAATCTTAAGCTTACTTACAATTTGGGTCGCATATTACCAGTAGTATTGTTGTAAATCCCTTACGCTAAGCTAGATTCGAACCGGCGCGGCGACCATCATGATCGCAAGTATCCTGGCCCTAACGCTTCTGCCACTTGATAGATTTGTCATTGCATATTCCCTTGTGATTATTGAGCGTATTGTAAATAATGTTAACAATTACAGGTGACATATATTTCTGCTGTCGAATTCAAGAATCCACCGCCTAAGCTACGAGTGCTAGACGTCTCCGAATCTAAGGTATTAATTCCCGGTATGTTTTTTGTATATTTTATTTTCAATTGTCTTTTAATTTATGTAATTTTTTTGAAGACTAGCTGACCTGACAGACCTTGGCATGTCAAACAACTAACAGTTATGTTAAACGCTATTAAGTTTACATTAGAAAAGTTAACATGTTCGTTAAGCTTTCTTTAATATTGAATTATTGACGTAACTTTTTTAATATTTCTTTCGTAAGAACCTTCTTCTAATAATAAGGAATACGACGAAAAAATAATTGCAAAATTGATCCCGCCGTTCACGCGTGATGCATTGACCAAGGGAAATAGGGATTCATTTTTATATATAAAGATAAATGACGCAAGCGGCAAGGGATTTAATTTTAGAAATTGCAACAAATCCATGTTTTCGACATAAGTCTGAATAGATTTCTCATAGATAAGCATATAGACAAGCATACTTCATAACTGCTTATTTAAACCTTTTTGTTTTCAGATTCTATGAACCTTGAATACTTATTAAACAATTCAACTGGAGATAATCCAACAGGTGACCCGTTCGAATTGTTTCATATGTTAAAACCAATTTTGACGATGGCACTTGAAAATCCAAATGTGCAGAAGCTGTTAAATGATCCAACTGAAGAGTTCGATGTGGTTATCGTTGAATGGATGTTTCTTGATCTTTTGTCTGGGTAAGACTATCAAAGGTATTTAAATCACTAAACGGTAGCTTTTATATATAATAATAATATAATATTTCGGGATCCTCACACACGATCATCTGATCCTAAACTATGGTGTCCAGACAACTGATAAACATCTATATTAATAATTTCGTTCAGGGCTACGGTAGACTCGATCGAAACCTTATATGAATAACAAAACATAAAAAAATATTGATTTCGAGTCGACAACATATATCCGCAAAATTCGGATTATGGAGAATTTCGTTAGATTCTAATGGCACTGACAAACAAAAAAACCGCAGTCGCCATCTTGGGTAGTGATTACAGTGCTGACAAGGCGTATGACAGTTGCATGATAGTTGGTATTAAATGAAAGAGGTATGAGTTTCGTATAAAAACCTCCTTTACTGCTAAGTTAATTTGTTCTCTAATTTTAAAATTTAATTGTTTTTCTTTCAATGACGTAAGAAAACATTTGCTCTGATGAAAATATATTTACTTATTATTGGTACAAGATGGTGTTATTTCACATAAAAAGCTAGGCCTCACGATTACTTAACAGTTGGGTCCAGAATCGTTTCGGGACGCGTTGGAAATAATAGTTCAAGAATATTTATTTCGCTTTTTTCACGTTCCGTTGCATACTAGCTCTTATATACGCCTCGCCAATCAACACGTCGCGTGCGTCGCGCCAAAGAAGCATCCATCACAAAGAACTGTGACTCATTTGACTGTGTGAATCTTAACAAAACTTAAAACTTTTCAGTCGTTGTCGTTTCGCGAAAATATTAATATTATTTGTGTGTAAAAAATAAAAAGTATGTGTGTGAAAACTATTGCAGTTTTTATTTACTATATTTATTAAACACAATGAACGAAGCTTAGATACGAATCTATGGCTTGCTTACATTTAATATTCCTTGAAAACCGATGACTCCAGAAATATTTACCTACATTGTGTATCATGAGTCACATTTCAACCGAGCGGAGCCGGGTTTTCATCTAGTACATATATATTTCCAAATCCATACAATTGTAAAATTACATCATCTCAAAGCTTTGTCCTGGGTGGGAATCCAACCCACGAGCTCCGGCCAACTAAACCACTAGACCAACAGGCCAGTCAAGTCAGCTTTTTAAACTAAGGACGTATTGAAGCATAAAGTTGGAATTAGTTTCCTAAGTTTTATTATCAAATAATGCCCGTGAATTGTTGATCAAGTATAAGTTATATGCAGGCTGTAAGTCATGATTCTTATGACGATAAGGCAAAACAACTAAAATTTCTATTTTTATTACCTTCACGCTTCATCGTGTTACTGAAATATATTTATCTACTATATAAAAATAAGTCGGGTTTTCCTTCCTGACGCTATAACTCCAGAACGCACGAACCGATTTCCACGGTTTTGCATTCGTTGGAAAGGTCTCGGGCTCCGTGAGGTTTATAGTAAAGAAAATTCTAAATTACATAAAAAAAATTTAGACCGCGGGCGGAGCTGCGGGAAACAGCTAGTCATTTAAAATTCGATACTGAACGCAAATTATATGTACACAAGAAAAATACGTATTTCGTCGTAAGATATTTATCATGACTCCTGTCTTCGTTTTCCCAGGTTTTCAATTCGCCCTGTATGTTGCAACACCATGTTGATAAATCTCTATGCACTCCAATTTTAATACTTGTTCGTTTCTTCATATCTCATGCTACCATTGCCTTTGAATTTCAGCCTGGCGCCTATATTTGGATGTCCGCTAATATTCGTCTCATCAGTAGAAGTACACTCGGGTATTCTCAGTCTAATCGATGCTGCACCCAACCCCTCTTACACAGCTGATGTCATGTCTGAAGCAATGCCACCATTTACATTCACTCAACGTGTAACAGAAGCCTTTAAAAGAATAGCAATACAAGTATTAAAGTCCATGTAAGTATTTCCAAAACATTTGAAATAATTAAAGAGAAATGATAAGTTTAATCTAATAGTTTGTAATAATCTTTAGATACTATGTAATACTTTATCAATCAAAAAACTGCATCAGGTGTTTTTTTAAGGAAAGTGGATTTCGTGCTTTAATGGAGCGCGGTATGTGATTAAATATGTTCATGTTTGTAATAATATGTTCAATAGCATCATCTGCCTAGCTTTTTTCCAAAGAATTTTTGGAGTCAGCTTCTAGTTTTAACGGATTTAGCTGAATACCGCATTTTACATAGAGCGACTGCCTCTGTGATATCAACAAATCATTTTCCAGTTAACAGAGTATCCCATTGTAAGAATGGTTGTCAGGATTGTAAGGATTTAACGACTGCTAAAGATTATCGTATGTTATTCGAGACAATTGAACATATATACAATATTGACGTCAAGTGGCTCAAGACCGAAAGGTCTGGAGCCAACGGGGGAGACCTTTGCCCAGCAGTGGGACCATAATTAGGTCACATAAAAAAAGTCAAGACAAACCATTTTACGTTCATTCCGAGGCCCGGACCTACGGTGACCGCGGGTTAACCCTAAGCTAATGAAGGAATATGTTCTTATCAGGTATTTCGATGGTGTTGAAGAGGCGGATTATAACAGGTTGATAGCACCACTAATATTAAAAAGAGGACGTCAACCACCGCCGTTCAGTGAAGTGAGATCTAACATATCCCTAATTATTGGTAACTCACACGTATCTATGGGTCTTCCTCTCACTCTTCCTCAGAACTATAAATCCGTAGGAGGATACCACATCAATGAAGAAAATAAACCATTGCCAGAGGTAATATTATTTATACATATTATAGTTAAATAGCACCTAGACACAGAACAAATGATCGTGCTCATCAGACAAAGATTTGTCCTGGGTGGGAATCAAACCCACCACCTCCGGCTTAGCAGTCAGGGTCACTAACCACTAGACCAACAGGACCGTCGAAATTTGTTTGGTAGAGCTTGGGATGCAGAAGTTATTCTATTTGAATAGCTATATTAACTTAGCAGTTTATTGGCCTGTACTAAAAGTACGGTGTCTACTTCCCACTAGATGTTTGTTTACTGTTTCATTTGTTTACCCTTAATAAAAACAATGGTTATTTATACACGACTAGCGACCCGCCCCGGCTTCGCACGGGTGGACATTTATTTCTTCATAGATGTGCACCTCCCTCCCCTGCGGTTTCGCCGTGCGAGTCGTGCGACATATCGGCCGGCGGCCATCATTCATTTTAAAACCAATTACAATTTTAAATTCGTAATATCTTTTGAATGAATTGTCCGATTGGAATAAAATAAAAAGTAATTTATAGCTATTGAAACAATCTTGCTCAATAAATAGTTTATTTGGATAAGGATTAGTATTTGACGATAATATGATCAATAAACATAGGCTAATAATTTTAATTACTTTTATTCTATGGAAAAGTGGTTATAATGGCTAAAATATTAATGTTTGGTTTATACTATCGCGGACTTTTTTGTAGGCATTATTGAGTTCTACAACTTTTCTATAGAAGTCAACCATACATCTCTAACCATTTAGGCAGCGTTCGCGAGAATCGTTAACGTACGGCAGTTTTTTCGTCGACTTACTCCACAATTTTCACTACCACGAAAAATCCTATCTATTTTCCGGGATAAAATATAGCCTATACGGATTCGGAAGAATCCCTATAAGTAATGGTAAAAGAAATTTTGAAATCGGTCCAGTAGTTTTTGAGCCTATTCAATACAAACATACAAAAATACAAAAATACAAAGGTTTCCTCTTTATAATATTAGTATAGATGAAAGTTTACGCTTAGCTGGATATGTATGAATTGCTTCTCATTACAAAATTAATTTTTTTTAAATTTTAGGACTTGAAGAAAATTATGGACAACAGTAAAAATGGAGTCATATACTTCAGTATGGGATCCAACTTACAAGGTAAACACTGGCCAGAGAAAATCAAAACGGGTCTCCTGGAGATGTTTGGAAACCTGAAGCAGACTGTTCTCTGGAAGTTTGAAGAGGATTTGCCAAATGTGCCTAAAAATGTACACATCCTAAAATGGGCGCCACAACCAAGTATCCTGTGTAAGTTGTGATGTAGTTCAAGTACCAATTAAATATAAACATCACTGTTAATAGTATGCAATTTGTGTTTTATGAGTAATGCCAAAAGAATTTTATTTCTAATATTATATTATATTCTAATATTATATATATTATATATCTTATCTATTCTTCTATGTATTTATAAAACCGTATAGAACATTTTTTGTTTTGTTACAGCTCACCCAAATTGTGTGTTATTCATCACGCATGGTGGTCTTCTGTCGACAACAGAAACAATCCACTATGGGGTCCCTATCATCGGTATACCAGTCTTTGGCGACCAGTTCATCAACGTCAAAAGAGCCATATCTAAGGGTTTTGCTTTAGAAGTGAAACTCTCTTACGGGCTAATCGATGATTTGAAAGTTGCTATTCAAGAAATTTTGACTAATCCCCGGTAAGTCAGACTATGAAGCATTATTTTAGTTTTATTAAGCTAGTCACCGCTAAATGTCGTGGTGGCCTAGCGGTTTAATGACCGGATTCGCAGGTTCTAACTCAGGCAAGTACCAATGTGACTTTTGCAAAGTTATAAGTATTTTCTTAATCATTCTAAGACATCATTGACAAGCGGTGAAGGAAAACATCGTGAGGAAACCTGTATTCCAAAATATTGGAATCAGAAATCGCCAACCCGCTATGAGCAAGCGTGGTGATCAATGCTCATCCCTTCTCTATAGGGGAAGAGGCCTGTGCCCAGCAGTGGGACGTTTATAGGCCGGTATTATTAAGCTAGTCACCGTCAAGCGCAGCGTATGACCTCCACCCACAAAGTGGACAGAAGATCTCATGATGATTTGCGATCTTCATGAGATCTTCTGTTCATGGGATCGCGCTGAATGCAAGCCGCTTCCAACCGGTCTTATTGGATCGATCGATCGATCGTCCGGTTCGATAGGGGAGGCCTAAGTTCAGCAGTGGACATCCTACGGCTGATATGATGATGATTTCGCAAGGATGAAGTTGTTTTTTTCTCATTTATCAAACAAATCGTTAGTAGGAACTTTCATTCAAATCGATAATACACTAAAGATTTTAAGCTATGAAATTTATCTCACGCTTTTGATTCAAGTCATACAACAGCTTTATATTTTTTTTCAGGTATAAGGAAACAGTGAAGAGGCTATCCTCCATATACCATGATCGTCCAATTAAGCCGTCTGCAGAACTCGCGTATTGGGTGGAGCACGTGGTGCGCACGCGGGGTGCACCGCACCTGCGATCGCCGGCACTATTAGTACCACTCTACCAGCGCCTTTATCTAGATCTGGCCGCGTTGCTAGCAGTCGCTGTAGTTTTACTTGCTGTAATATTTAGGTTTTTGTGTGCAGCAGTGTGTTCCAAAAAGAAAGTAGATGCTAAGAAAAAAAATAAATGAATTTAAGTTACCTTGTTTCCTTTCATTTGTAAGACTCCGTACATTTTGTTACTTATCTAGAACTAACATACTTATCAGATGTAGCAACATCTATCGCTTTTATTCAGTTTGGAAAACCTTCTTCTCTAAATAAATAATTATTTTAGCTGAATGCACATAAAGTGTGAGGCGATCAAATTGGCTACTTACGTCGTTTTGTTGGATTTCATAATAATGCACTTTCAAGCATCGTTAACAATAATGATTATTTGCAATTTGATGAGAGCATTAAATCGGTATAAATTATATTGAAAAATATTTTGCAAATAACGAAATTACGTAGGTTGTTTAAGGACATGAAAATAAACAAGGCTAGCCGAAAAGTGAAAATGTGATATCATTGGACACAAAATGAAAAATAAGATGTTTATGTCGGACTAAAACAATAATTATTTAAGTAATACTTGATGAAGTGAAGGATACTCTAACTCATCATTTGTGAAAATCTAGGTAATATTATACATGATGGTAATACAGAATTAAGAAATGAATCTAAAATGTCTTGATATTTTTTATCTTGGTATTGAGATCTTTCAGGTATTTTAGACAGTGGCGATGCTAATAATTGTTCTTCTAAGTTGCTTTGTGATGATACTTTCGAGTGAGGGTTACAAAATTCTGGTGGTGTATACAATGCCAGCGACGAGTCACAAAATCCTAGGCGATGGTGTAATTAGACCTCTACTGAAGTATGGACATGAGGTTTGTAAAACATATAATTAGAATAATGATTTAAAAAATCTTGAGCTTTTCAGTTGGTACCCGGAATTGTTGCTTAGCTCCTATACGATATGATTTTAATTAAAGTATTAAAATTATAGGTGACTTATGTAACACCGTTTAAATACAAGAATCCGCCACCAAACCTTCGCTTGATAGACGTCAGCAATAATTCTGAATTGATACCGCGTATGTATTCTTGTCGTTATATTGTAATATATTGGAAAATTGCCATTGCCATTGATCGTGGTGGAAGGATCAGCCAATCTGCGTTACCGACTAAACTGTCCTCGCAGATTGCCCAGGGTGCGCCGGGCAAATAGTATATTATAGTTCGCCGCTCGTGAAGGCTCCTTTCATGCACCCCGAATTTATCACCGACTTAGCGTGTCGATAATAACCGAAATTATCGACACGCTAAGAAGAGAAGAAGATTGGAAAATTATATAATACAAGAAACCAATGAATGAACTATAATGAAATTTAATGTAATAATATTATCAGTAATAAAGGCTATTTTGATTTTGATTTTGATGTATTCTTGTAGAATGTTATTATGCCTCATAAAGTTTTGGTCAGTCAGTATCCAAAACCATAACTGATAATATTGAGTAAACGAACAATAGGCTTCTAATTCCTGTTTATTGTGATACAGTAAACAACAAATATAAATAAAATGAAATGCCTCAACAAATAGAATTACTTATTTATGAATTTTAATTTTACAGCTGAGTTCACTATAAACCTTCGTCAAATATTAAATGGAGAAATGACATTTACTGATAGAGCAGATTTGGTTGATATTATGCGATCACTAGCCGTAGTGACAATAAAAAACAGAAATGTTCAAAATCTGTTGAACGATCCAACGGAACAGTTTGACGTGGTCATCGCTGAGTGGATGCTCGTTAGTCTTATGTCTGGGCAAGTACCTAATGTAAACTTAATCCTACTAATATTCTTCTTCTTCTTAGTGTGTCGATCAATGGCAATGTCAAACTTTTACGGGCCAGTACTCAGCCACGCGGACAGCATTCTCAGTGGCGTTATACAGGTCCTCGCGTGTACAAGCGGCAGGATACGCTGGGCAGCTCAGGAAGTGAGCCATGGTTTGGGGAGAGAAGCCGCACTCACAAGGCTCGTGTGTGCTGTAACCCCATCGGTACATGCTTTCTTTACACCGGCCGACTTGGGTCCCTTACCTTACCCCGCGGTAGGTGTCTCACCTAGCGCTCATCATTTTACAAATGTAATTATTTCTTATAACAATGTTATTAAGAAGAAAAAAATTACAAATATAGATATTCAATAGATATCTTAATAAAAAGAGATCGCGTCGCTAACAGTAGCCTTGGTTGAAAGTTAGAACTTGATGCAAACTTCTTGGTTGTTTATATTAATGAATACATTTATCAAACCCTTCATAATTCAATTGAAATCATAGTATCGTATCAACACACATTTCAGGTTGGCAGCTTTATTTAGTTGTCCACTAATTTGGATGTCTCCTGTAGAGATACACTCGGGCATAATCAGTCTGATCGATGCAGCTCCCAATCCTGCATATACTACTCATTTTCTATCTACAAAAATACCTCCTTTTACATTTAACGAGCGTGTAGAAGAAATTTGGAGAAGAATAACAGAACGTTTTGAAGACTATGCGTAAGTATTGAAAATACAGCGGTGACCTAATAGATAACAACGATTTAGATAAAAAAAAATTGCAAACTAATAATTACCGATTCTAAAGATAATAATATTACCTAACATTCGCATAAAATTTTGCATGATTTATTATCCACGACTGTATGGATTTTTACCGTTTTGAGAAGTATTTTTTTACCTTGATTGCTAAAAAAATGTGTATTCTTCCCCAGCTATTTTGATGATTTTGAAGAATTTGAATACTACAGACTTATAACACCATTAATACTAAAGAGAGGGCGTCAACCTTCTGTGTACGAAGAAGTACGGTACAATATATCGCTAGTGCTGAGTATATCCCATGTTTCTATGGGATTTGCTATCAGTCTACCACAGAACTTGAAACCTTTGGGAGGATACTATATACAGGAGAAAATCAAACCCTTACCCAAGGTTAAAATATTTCGACTAAAACTGGGGATCGTCAGTTAATTTCATGTTAAATTATTGAGGTTTCACTTCTAGGAATTGAAATTCAAACTGGAAAGCAATAAGAATGGATTTATATATTTCAGTATGGGAACAAACTTGGATAGTAAAGATTTTCCAAAGAATATCAAAACTGCACTCCTTAAGCTATTTGGAGGTCTAAAACAGAGTGTTCTGTGGAAATTAGAAGAGGATGTTCCAAATCCACCAACTAATGTTCATATTCTGAAATGGGCTCCTCAAATGAGTATCTTGTGTTCGTTTCTGCTTTTGGTTAATGGTCCATATTATCATCATCCTTGAAGGACAGCTGCTTGATTGGATGACCTTGCTTCTATTATTTTGTTTGATTCAGGCTTTTTGTATTTTCCAGATTTGGCATTTATTTACAAGATGAGTAAGCATCGATCTTAATATTATGTTTCTGATTTCTGATAACAGCTCACCCCAATTGCGTTTTATTCATCACACATGGCGGTCTACTGTCAATGATAGAAACGATTTACACTGGAGTCCCTATCATAGGTATACCAGTTTACGGAGACCAGTTCAGCAACATAAAAAGGGCTGTGGCCGAGGGTTATGCTTTAAAAGTTAACCTATCTCACTCACTAGCAGATGAATTGAAAGTTGCTATACAAAGAATCATTCTCTATTCTCGGTAAGTGGGTTGTTTATTGTTAGTGACATGTGGATGAAACGATCTACTATACTACTATCAATATTAGCACTAACATATAATAAAACAAAATCCTCCGCCGCTGTCTTTCTGTCTGTTCGCAATGAATTTAAAAACTACTGCACCGTTTTTCTTGCTTTCACACCAATATATATGTTTTAGTATACAACACCTGATTACGTCGATGCAAAGGCAGTTTCCAACTACTATTAATTTATTCCTCTTACGACGGCTCATCTTCAATTCTGCGTATTGCGGTCTATTGCTGAACACAGAACTTCTCCCAAGTTGCGGCTCAACACCCGGTCCTCCACCTTCCGCAGTGAGACTTGCGGGAACTGGGGACGTGTTTTTTGCCCTAGTCACCACGCTTGGAAAGCGGGTTGGTGATCTTCATCTTAATACTCTCTTAATGTTTTAGGTACAAAAAAAGAGTGAAAGAGCTATCATCCATATACCATGACCGCATTATTAAGCCAGCAGATGAGCTGGTGTATTGGGTGGAACACGTGGTGCGCACGCACGGCGCACCGCATCTGCGGTCACAGGTACTACTAATACCGCTCTACCAGCGCCTGTATCTTGACTTGGCCGCGCTGCTAGCAGTCGCTGTCTTAATTCTTGTTGTAGTGTTAAGATTCATGTGTGCATTGTGTTTCAAAAAGAGAAAAGGTTCTAAGAAGAAAAACAATTAAATAGCCTGTTAATTCTGTAAGACCTCGTTCTAAACTTCGAATCTGAATCTGCTGTGTGTTTCTTGATTGGTATTCTAAAAACTCGGTTGATGCACTAGCGCTACCCTTGCGAACGTGTCAGCGAGTTGAACTAAATTAACCGTGACATTTAGACGGATAAAGTGTGAGATGACGTATGAAGTGGCATTCAGTAAGGTAATCACTGATCACTTCGACGCTCACTTCGCACTCGAAATTTGAAACTTATGCGAAGTGAGAGTGAATAGCGATGTGAGATGCGAGTTGTTGATTGAATTTTACAGAATCGACGTGTAGGCTGCCCTGTAGGCATGCTTTTTCCTTCTCCGTGTACGATTTGCTTATGACCAATAACTTGTCTCTCATCTTTGATTTATTTGTATTTCTTGAATGTAAAAGATGTAAGCAAGTTAAACTTTGTATATTAGCTTTACATTTTATTGTTTTGTATCTAATGAAATGTTTCTGTTTTTTATGTTTGCCTTTATTAGTAGGTACTGTAGTTCTCGACTGGTGGAAAATGCCTATTGGCATAAAGTACAACTTGTATACCATTTTGTACATGATCTTACATTAAAGAATAAATAATAATATTTAACTTTCATCAACAGTTTTTTTCTAAAGCTTACTAGCAGTGTGTGTCGAACATTACTAGTATTCTTGTTAAACTCGTGGTAAGCGAAAAGCTTGTGTAACGAGTGGCTTCACGTTTTTAGTGCGATTCGAATTGTGGGTGGGATTCGAACCCACGACCACATGATCGCAAGTCCGAACGAATGAACCTTAATTTATGTCACTAAGTTTTAGGTAGTCTAGACAGAAAAAAATCTGTTAATAAAAACTATATTTATGGAAACGATTTGTTACTGAAATTATACTATTAATAATGAGATAGAATGTCTTTTATTTACATAATACGCATGATAACATTATTTATCGGACAAATTTATTTCATCTAATTTTTCATCAAGTGGAAAGAAACAATCTTATTATGAGTACATTTTATTATAAATATAGGTTTACACCCCATTCACACACTTAAAAAAATCACTACCTAAAAATACAACCAAATTCCGATATCAATTCGTCTTAACTTTGGTGTTTGATTTACTTGCTATTAATGAGCTCCAAATTTTGGCGACTATATACATAAAGGCTATTAAACTAAGAAGAATTAATGCTAATAAATCTAAGAAGTAACGTTTGTAGAATGGCAAGTGCAGCGCTATAGACCGTAGATGGGGAGCTCCGCGCGTTTGCACAACATGATCCACCCAGAATTTGATTTCATCCTTCGCCTTTACTTGGCAATGGTGATATGCTTTCGATATTTCCTTTGCTACAGCAGCGTAACTGTAAAAAGTTAGTATTATTAGTAAACATATTTACACACCAGCAAACAATTAATTGAGCCAGAACCCAGAAATAAATACAAATAGGATAGATCCCGTATGTCCACGGAAGAAAAATTCATAGTTGTACTGCCAGTTATATTCCCAAGTTCTAAGACTACTGGCATAGTCAATAAAGTGATCAAAACTTCAGACTAGACACGACCTTCAGTAATGAAGAAAGTAAGAAGAAGAAGACTACTGGCAAAGAAAAAATTATACAAATTTTGTATAGTCCACGTACCGAGGATTTCCAAGTACTTCTTCAAGAGCTAGTTTCAAATCTTTATGCAGAGTGTAAGATAGTTTGACTACTTTGCCAAAGCCTTTAACTTCAGCTCTCCTGGCGTTTTGGAACTGGTCAGCGAATATTGGTATGCTGATGACTGGGACTCCGTGATGAATAGTTTCGGTTATTGAGAGAAGACCACCATGTGTGACGAAGAGTATCAGGTTTGGATGAGCTAAAAAAGACGAGAAATGCTGTTCTTATACTTTTGAATGTGGATCTACGCATTTTGAAGCCTCACATAAAAGCTGTCAAGTAAAAATAAAACATTTCTCTGCAGTACCTAAAATACTTTGCTGAGGTGCCCATTGAACGATGTGAACATTTTTAGGAACATTAGGCAGTACTTCCTCAAATTTCCAAATAACTGTTTGCTTCAGTTCTCTAAGTACATCGAGAATGCCTTGTTTGAGGTCTACTGGCAAATCTTTACTTCTTATGTTTGATCCCAAACTGAAGTAAATGACACCGTCTTTGTTACTTTCCATAATCTTCTTCAAATCCTGTAATTTATAAAATAATTAAAAATGAACATTTAGGTGTTTTAGACATTTGGATATTATGGTGGTCTATATTTACCTCTGGCAAAGGTTTGACCTCCTCATCAATGTGGTATCCTCCAATATGTTTGTAGTTCGCTGGCAAGGAAATTGCATCCCCAATAGCAACTTGGCTGTTGCCCAGTACAAGGGATCCATTGTATCGGACCTCATTGTATTCGGGGACTGGTATTCCTTTCTCCTTTAAAACCGGAACTATGGTTTTTTGGTAAACACTTTCTTCTTTGTAATAATACGTGCTAAAAATTTTAAAATGTGTAAATTATAATCTTGTGCATATTGTTAAGTGATTTTTTTTATGTAAAAAAGCTATGTATCTAGTTAGGAGTTTTTTGGTATTATGTAATACAGTTTTCTTTCTGTCTACTTACTGAGACAATTTATATTGTTCAACCAGTTGATGACATAGCCCCGCCACTCTATCATAGAACGATAAGGGTGCCAGGCGATCTTGGGTATAGTCAGTGCTGTATGCCGGATTAAGAGGACCATCAATAAGGTTCAGGATCATCCAGTGAGGCTGGATCGTAGAGAACCAGATCAGTGGACATTGAAAAACTGCTGCAAGTCTGAAACAATATTATAACACATTCGAGGAATTCTAAACTCTGTTTTAGATAATAATTATGGAATGATAGTTTTTTTGTTTATGCTTCAAATGAAATTTTGGTAGGTGTAGTCCGCTGATTACCAGCCTTCGTCGTTTGGAGAAGCACTAGAGGTAGAAGAACTGTTCAACCGGTATTAGCCCTAGCTAAAACTTTGCAATGACAAATGTATTGAATACTCATAGGAATTACGGATAAACCCGATGAATTGGTCTATTTGCTCTGGGAATCATCTATAATCATCATCCTAGTGCAAATAGATACAACGGGTAGTGGCAAACGAGAAAAGTTGTTTATTACACAGATAACATGATAACGTAACACGTTCTTGGCTGGAAATAATCTTAACGTTTATGAGTCTTCATCAATGAGACGAAAAGATAACGAAAATACTCACGAACTATACACTTCAGTGAACATGTACTCCGCGATAACTACATCGAACTTTTCGCTTCTCATCATTGCTTGGACATTAGGGTTCTCGAGAGTCATGGCACCTAATCCAAACATCATGTTAAACACAATATCATGATCTTCCATGTTCAAGAGTCCAGATAAGATCAGTTTTACGTCCATCATGTTTTCTGTAAAAATAAATAAATTACTTTAATAGTTCATTGCAACGAATGTGAGTTTGCTAGTTTAAGTCAACTTCATATAATTTTTAGTCATTAGATCCTACCGATAGTATAAAAGTGAAAGTGTGGTTGTTTAGATGTTTGGATGTTTGTTACTCAATCACGCAAAAATGGCTGAACGGAAGTGATTGACAACTTATACATTTTCAATTTTTCTCTATTACAGCGCAAGCTATAACGCGGGTGAAAATTTTATTCCATTTTTCATTTCTTTTCGGACCCAATTCTGAAGTCCACGTAGACGAAGTCGCGGGCAGAAGCTAGTAATCCATATTTTTATTCATGGCTGTTTATCTTCAACAGAACATTTTACTTATTTACATTATTGTTTTATGTATGAAGACTGTTTTCCATAGGGGGATAGGCGAAATTTTATATAATGGGCCAAGCTATTTGGAAAGATCATAGTGGATGTATGTCACCAAAATAGAAAAGTCTGGCACCCAAATTATTCTTCATGAAGGGATGCTAGTTCTGCCACTTACCGTCAATCAGGTTTTTATTTGCAGATACATCTACTTGATGCAGGTTTGGGTGAGTTTTCGTTTCCTTGTAAAAGGGCGTTACGTATGTCACCTGTAAAGGGAAATTAAATAATTAAATAAACAATGTAATTAAAGTTTTTACAAAATGCCTACAATTATTTTCTTCTACATTATAGATAGTATAGCTTCGTTTGTCATTACCTGGAGGGTAAAGCTAGGAACCAACCTTCAAGTCGTTGGAGGTAGATATTGGAATGACCTACTATTTCAAATAGTCAAATCAAAATATAAGTTGTGCGAGTACAAAGATCAGATCAGATTGCGTAGCTGTTATGTACCTAATGTGTTATGTTAGAAATATACTTATAATACTTGGCTTGGAATCAAAAGCATCTTCTTTTTATTTGTCATGATCCCATGGAGTGTCCCATATTAAATTAGATAATTTATTCCATCGGTCGTTAGCTTAAAGATAAATTTTAATATTATGGACATGGAGACATAACTGTCAAAGGCCATTCTTTATCGCTATCAATGTTATTTTTGTAATATATAGATATTTTGATACTGAACGATAACGCTTAATTTCTCTATCTTGTCTATGAACACAAAATATATAAAATGTTTGATAGGGAAAAATCATATCAAGATTTATGATTCTTTATTTCGCGATTTCATAATTTAACATACTTTTGTCCATTGTTTTACATATACGAATTTTGGTCCGAACTGGTCATAAGTCATGCTTATTTGAATTTTTTACTCCATACCAGTTTTGCAGTTTGTATAATGGTTGACTGTTGATGTCTCTTAGTAGGGCAAATACTTCTTTATAGAAGAGGAATTATAATTAACTACAATGCTGTGTTAATATTTTCTTTCATTTGCATTACATCTTTAAATTAGCGGATACGTCCCGGCATTGCAAGGGTATCAGGTATACACAATAACCTTCCTCTTGTATCACTCTATCCATTTATGAAAACCATATGATAATCCGTTGAAAGTTTTCAGTTTATCACGTTCAGACAGATAGAGAAACAAATGCAGCCGGAGATTAAAATGCATTGATAAAATCCTCTAGTACTTCATAAAATTCAAATATACACTGCCTTGGATACGGATCAACACTTTTGTTTACAAATCAAGTCATGAATCCTTTCGGTTAAATTGTTTTTAGTTGATCTAGATGTCTTGCTTAACCATAAAATTTTTAGACATTATTAAAACCCCCGAAAAATCTCATGGACTAGTCCAGAAAAATGGAGGTTTCCAGACCCATATCGACTATACTGTAGAGATGCTTGTCCTGTCTTGCTAGGAACCAGGCTACCATATGTATATATATTGGTCTTACCGCAAGTATTTTACGTAGTTTCTTACAATGAAGTATTTGAGTTGTAGCTTACCTCATGCCCAGCATCCAAGAGGTGTTTGATCATATTATCTCCAAGTATTCCATGACTCGGGCTTGGTATAGGGAAAATAGCCAAAATCTTGTAACCCTCACTCGCAGAGAAGCATAAGAGAAAACTTAATAAAATCCACTTGAGACTTTCCATTTTCTGAAATAGTTTACATTGGGTCAGTTTCAAATTTAGCTATCTGGTTATCTTTCATTATGTAGTGTTTTAGCCGTGGGGTTAAACTAGACACCCAAGTCAATTTTGCACGCCTCATAAGCGAAGCGTTGAGGGGGGTATTACTGTCAGTTTACGCACACCGAGTGATTCTCCAACTTAAAATGTCACTTTTTTTATTCTTTATTGCTTTTATAAGTGAATATAAATAGACAAATGTTGAGAAAAAACACTATTTTTAACACTCATGATATTTTTAAATCTCTTTTTATTATTTAAACTAATTAAAAAATTGTTTAAAAAAGTTCTGTCTTGGACGTCCGTGTTTCTGTATGTGCGGATCCCGTATCTTGTGGTCACGATAACGAGCGAAATACTTCACTTATCGAGTTGGTTTTTTTTATAAGCTTCAGTATTTTGAGGAATAGAAGCCTATTACTTTTCACGGTATAATTCAATGTAGTTTAATTATTATTTACAAATAATCTCAATTTTATTGTAATGAATGAGATTATGAGGCGTGCACTTTTGGATTTTCCAACTATTTTTTTATAGGACATCACTTACCGTTTTTATATGATACACTTTGTAAACAAAACGCGAACTAATCAGATCATTGCAGTCGCCTGACTGCTTCGAAACAGTTTGGTTTTATGATTAACGGTTTGATGGAGTGTTCGCGACGTTTATGTAGTTTGAAAATTGATAAATAAGGATGATAATACATAAGATTATCTAACTGATTTTGTGGATACATAGCAACGTGACAGCTAAAAATAATTATCTTTTATATCAATGACTACGAATGATGTAATATTGGACTACACTTCTAGCTAAGTAGTCTAAGAGTAAACACATCAATAGTGCGATTCACTTCAAAGTCTATCGCTGCGTGGAACAAAAAATTTTGTCATCTGCCTAAGTTTGTTAAATTGGTTGTATTTTTTTAGTGTGATAGGTATTAATTAGTAAAACCTGGCGGCGGCGGTAACCTTGTGTGTAGTATGCTAGGGCATCAAACTTGCGATCATGTGGTCGCGGATTTGAGTCCCATCCTTTGCACTACCGACGTGAACTCCGTTAGATAACCACGAGGGGTTAACAAGATTACTAGTAATGTGTGATCTACATTCCTAGTAAGCTTTATAATGAAAAAAAAAGTTTTCGTCCGTGCACGCGCGAGTTAGACTCGCGCACAAAGGGTTCTGTACCAGCATACATAAAAACGGCGTAAAATTCACGTTTGTTGTATTGGAACTCACATTAAATATTTTTTGTACTTCTGTTTCTAGTAAATGTTGTTAAAGCAGCAACAGAAATACATCACCTGTGAAAATTTCAACTGTTTTACTATCACTGTTCATGAGATACAGCCTGTAGGTAGACAGACGGACAGTCGGACAGCGGAGTCTTTGTAATAGGGTCCCATTTTACCCTTTGAGTACGTAACCCTTAAAACCAAGACAGTGAAGTGTTTTCATGAGCTGGACCCTGTCTTCAAGTACCGTCTGTTGAGCGGATTACCAGTTTATTGGCCTCCTAATAAATTACATAATGTAGGATTACAAAAGTCACTGCTTACCTCATAAAATCGATAGGCATTTCGATAGATACTTATTTGTTTATCTTGATTTATATTTCCAAAATCATTTAATCAGGGATTATGATACCTTATCAAATATACCTACATACTGTATTATTCTATACTGTAAATAACGCTTATCATGATTTTTTAAGTCTAATCACACACAGCTCCTGATTCATAAATAGCACATATTTTTATTGATCGATGAAGAAATAAGGACTTAATTATAGCGTGGAGGTCGGGTATCAAATGTCACAATGTTCCCGCAATGATTGACCCCACGGACATTTTTCGCAAACAATATGCCGCGGGGTCAATCCCTGCATGGGGCAATTTTGATGCCCTTTTGGGGTAATTATCAACTTCACTTGGGGTCACTTCAGTCTCCACACATTCCCCACTTATTACCCGCCGGCCAGAGATACATTTGTAATATATAAATTAGGCAAAAAAAAATCTATTCTGACTCGGATTTACACTTAACGACCTAAATCTATGTCAACCTCTATCTGATCATTTGTCCTATATTGTGTTTCAATAAATCGATTGTAATCATGATTTAAATAAAATATAAGACTTAACGTAGATTATCAGTTGTTCAACCTTGATAAAATATCAAAACTATTTTACTTTTACAAGGTGTTTCAGAAAGGTGAAATAATACTTTCAATATTATAAAGTATTCGAGGGTCGTTTCGGTTCGATTTCCACCCAGGACAAATGTTGGTGTGATGCGCACGATCATTTGTTCTGTGTCTGGGTGTTATATATCTATAATATGTATGTATTTAGAAATATATAAGTATGTTTATCAGTTGTGCGGTTGCCATAGTACAGGTTCTGCCTAGTTTGGGATCAGATGGCCGTGCGTGAGCTCGTCCCAAGATATTATTATCATTCCAATTCAAGTTATTGAAAATTGTCAAATACGTGAATAGTGTATAAGTAAATAAGTTATGAAAATAACTTTATCTCTTTAGTTTGGGATGATAATGTTACGTAAGTGGTTTGTTGCTATTTATTGTCTTGAATTTAAAACTATTCGTATTGTAACGTCCATGTAGAAATAAAGAAAGACAATTTCCATAAACATTTAAAAAAACTGTCATTTACATATGAAAGAAGAAAGAAAGAAAGAAAGAACATTTAATTTGGACATAGCACAGAGACACAATTACAATAATTAAACATCAAAAAAAACAAAAACAAACATACCTAACTAAATTATAAAAACAAAAAGAAAACTTTAAAAACATACATATTATTATAATGTGTCTCAGGACTGACCCAAATGGGTTCCAGATCAGCGTAATGTCAAACACAGGTAAATTGATACCCGTGTTTGACGCTGGTTTTCATCTGGCACCCCTGACCATTTCACGGATGTCAATCGTCAAGTGTCCAACCGTAAATGTGTGTGTATTGGTGTGTTTGTGTGCGTGCGTGTAATAAAATAAAATAGTGGTGTGATAGATAGATACAGGCTCAGATACTTTGCAACTCAGATGAGTCATGTAATGCCGTCTGCTAGCAAATATTAATGAGGGTGGAAGTTTAAATTTTTATTTTGATCCAACCCTTATCCTCTAATGAAAAACAAGTAATAATAGTGTAACTTACTTGCTTACAAGTTTTTAGAAGATGTTTAAATACAAATCTTAACCCGGCACAGGTAATTGTACATTTATTGTGTTTTCTTTTATGATGATTTTTGTTATTAATACCTACTGGTTTAAATACATAATATTTTTTTTTTTTTTTAGGAATAACTGATGTGCGTGTATTGCGAACTTTTTCCTGGAACGAAGTTCTTGCAATCGTGCAGGACGGATCATCCCACAATAGATACTTGTAGGCCAGACTAGAAAGGTGAGGGTGCACAAAAAACGCCATAAACTGACAAACATTAAGTAACCTAGCTAGAGAAAAAGTAATTATATTTTATTTTAATTTAAAAAGGTCTCACAGAAGGGTTGGGAGGTCGTGCCGCTCCACTACGTGTAACACCTCATCATCGACCATGGAACCGCCGCCGTCAGGGTTATAGGGAGTGATCAGTACATTCAAATTCACTAGTTTTCAAGCATGCAGGTAAGCCCCACCGATCCGATCAGTGCAAATTATATTATATGAGGAGCTGGTTTAAATACATAATATTTTTTTTTTTTTTTAGGAATAACTGATGTGCGTGTATTGCGAACTTTTTCCTGGAACGAAGTTCTTGCAATCGTGCAGGACGGATCATCCCACAATAGATACTTGTAGGCCAGACTAGAAAGGTGAGGGTGCACAAAAAACGCCATAAACTGACAAACATTAAGTAACCTAGCTAGAGAAAAAGTAATTATATTTTATTTTAATTTAAAAAGGTCTCACAGAAGGGTTGGGAGGTCGTGCCGCTCCACTACGTGTAACACCTCATCATCGACCATGGAACCGCCGCCGTCAGGGTTATAGGGAGTGATCAGTACATTCAAATTCACTAGTTTTCAAGCATGCAGGTAAGCCCCACCGATCCGATCAGTGCAAATTATATTATATGAGGAGCTATGCAGGGAAATAAAAAAACATGTCTATTAGGAAAATAAAATTACTCCAAATATATAAGCGTATATAAATTTCGTCTACCTTTATTTAATTAATTCCTCTTAACTTTCGAATTTGACTTTGACGTCAATGAACACAAAACTCTTTTGACAACTAAAATAATGGTTACTAAACTAAGGAGAATTAAAGCTAGAAGATCTAAGAAGTAGCGCTGGTAAAGTGGTATGGGGAGCGCTACGGAGCGAAGATGAGGAGCCCCGCGGGTCAGCACAACGTGTTCAATCCAGAAGTTAATGTCATCCTTCGCCTTCGTCTGCCGGTGGTGGAAGGCTTTCGACAGCTCCTTCGCGACCGCAGCGTAACTGTATAGCAGGAAGTGTGGTTGAACATGTTAAAACAGTACAATTATAATTGTTAGTCGTCCAGATAGACACACGGCGATCAGATCTTAAACTATGCAGAAATATTTCAAATCAAATATATAATAATTATCTCCTCAGACAATGCTCAGACACAGAAGAAAATATATACAGATTTTTCTTGGGTGGGAATCATACCCCAGACCTCCGGTTAAGCAGTCATTGTCATAGCAACTAAACCACCAGTCAATTATTAAGATAGGTAGCAATGACCGAGAGGTAGTCAGAGGAAATATTAATCTCATCAACTTATAAAAACCAAATGTAGGCGTTTGAGTTGGTCCCTTATGTGGAGATTTGAAAATTGACGTCACATTTTGATATACATCTCTCTCTAATTGGCAAAATTGAATCACTAAATATAATTAGCGTGCTGTTTTTAGAATATGAAATTACAAATAACCAATTTGATATTTTTTTCTTACCGTGGATTTCCAAGCACTTCCTCAATTGCCGGTTTCAAATCTTTATGCAGGTTGTAAGTAAGGTCGAGGCTTTTGCCAAAACCCTTAGCTTCAGCCCTCAAAGCATTCTGGAACTGATCAGCGAATACTGGTATACTGATCACTGGGACTCCATAATGGACAGTCTCGGTTAAGGAAAGGAGGCCGCCGTGAGTAATGAAGAGTTTCAGGTTTGGATGAGCTGAAATCAGGATACAAAAGCTGTTAATAACTTTTAGTGTGACCATTCTTGTCGACAGTCGGTGCTGGCTTAAAATATTACAAATTATATTTTCTTCATTATAACATTACTAATGTATATTTTGCATTTTTTTATATATATACAGGATTAATTTAAAATAAGTACGTATATTCTACGAGGTAATCAGGTGCATAAAACTGAATCACTTTTCCCAAGAAACATAGGTCGAAATCTTAAAATGCAAAATGACGCCCTCAAAAAATGACTACAGAAATTCATTAATTTCAAAAAGTCTCGAAATGCAAAAATAGCTTAATGAAATGCAGATATGATTGAAATTGAAAAAAAAATCTTCGTTTCAACTGTCGCCACATACTATTACATACACATGTTATTGAAGTATATTGTGGTGGTAGTAGTAGTACAATTTTTCTCAAACATTAACAGAATGGCTATTTCGAGGTCAAACTCATAAAAATAAAGTAATGCGTTTCAAAATAGTTCGCTTCTGTCATCATCTAACATTTACATGATAAGACAGAACTTTGTCTATTTACTCTGTATACAATTATAGAAACTCGTACACTATAATTTGAAGTCGTCATTTAAACTAAACTAATAACTGACTACGAGCTATGTTTATACTGTTCATTGTGACAGGTAATAAATACTTTGACTGTGATTACATAAACAGAATTATTACTTCTAATACCGGCCTATATATAGTATGTCCTACTGCTGGGTACAGGCCTCTTTTCTAGGATATAGAAGGAACGAGCATTGATCACCTCGCTGACTCACTGCGGGTTGGCGATTTCAGATTCCAATTTTTTGAATTCAGATTTCCTCACGATATTTTCCTTCACCGATTGTCAATGATGTCTTAGAATAATTAAGAAAGTACATATTATAACTTTGAAAAGTCATATTGGTACTTGCCACGAAAATCCGTTTATTAAACCACCTCAATATTTTTGATTAAGAACTTATTTTTGTCTAACTGTTCAATATGAAAGTTACAACTATTATCGTAATTAGTCACTGCAACATTGATTCTCCCGGTTACTACCAATGGATTTCATCTGAATGGGTAAATCATCCTCATAGATACTAAAGGGATGAGTACCTTTACTGATATTGCAAAGTTGAAGAGTTTGTTTGGTTGAACGCGCTAATCTGAGGAACTGCTGGTTGGATTTGAAAATATATTTCAGTGTTAGATAGCCCATTTATTGAGAAGAAGGCTAGAGATTACTTTTTGCCGCGATAACTGGCGCCAACGGGCGGAGACGCTAGCTAGTCTAGTCATATCATCTAGCCACCTAGTCGGAGAGGGTTGGTACTATTTTATCTTTAAGATAAACCTTTTTATCAATCGTTGTCAGTCATACAAGCTTTTGATAATAATATCATAAACATATTAATAGAGTATATACCTAATATGCTAGGCTGTGGTGCCCACTGCACGATGTGAACATTTTTAGGAACATTAGGCAGTACTTCCTCAAATTTCCAAATTACTGTTTGCTTCAGTCCTCCGAATACATCGAGGATGCCTTGTTTGAGGTCTACTGGCAAATCTTTACTTTTTATGTTTGATCCCAAACTGAAGTAGATGACACCGTTTTTGTTAGAGTCCATTATTTTCTGCAGGTCCTGGAAATATTGATTTTGTTATTTATCAGAATGCATTGAGTTACAAGTTAAATCTAAAGCCACATTAATTATAATTGCGATTGAAATTCAATTAGTGATAATAAGATTAACGAGAATTTGACACCTATAATCACTTTTCGAATTGGTTAAGCGTGCTTCATATGAAAATTATTAATTTCTTAATATTAAAAAATTTGGAAAAATAAATGCACAAATTATTTTATGATATACAACATTAATGCAGAACATGTTGCGGTACATGTCCCGAGATGTAAGGTCTCTCTCAGAGAGGGAGCAAGCAATATACTCCATGTAACAGCACAGTAACTGCTTGGACAACTAGGTTGCGGGTTAGTGGGCAAGACGTGGAATGCACATTTTGTCCTTAATGTATCTTCTTAGGCTTTGGAATAACTTATGAATTGAACTAAACTACATGAATAAGATTTTTGGGATGACTGCTTCGAAAAACGAAAGGTTCCTTGCTAATAATGGAAGCGGCGGTAGCCTAATGGCTAGGGCGTCAGACATGCGATCATGTGGTTGCTGGTTCGAATCCCACCCATTACACTATCGACGTGAACCCACTCGTAACACAAGCATTTAGCTCAGCACGAGGGGTTAACGAGATTACTAGTAATGTGCGACCCACATTGCTAGTAAGCTTTAAAAAAAAGATTGAAGGAGTGTCTACCTCTGGCAATGGTTTGACGGTCTCTTCAATGTGGTATCCTCCAATATGTTTGTAGTTCTGTGGTAATGGCACTTTATCACCCATAACCTCGTTACTATTTCCCAGTATTAGGGAACCATTGTATCGGACTTCATTGTAATCAGGTACTGGTATTCCTTTCTCCTTTAATATTGGAGCTATTGCCTTTTGGTAGACACCTTCAACTTTTTTATAATATGAGCTGAAAAAAAGTAGGCTTGTAAGTTTTGATATTTGAACTACAGCAAGTTCTTGATTTGTGGAGGACAGGACAAAGAAATGTGATGTGGTTAAACAAACTATTAAAAATTAAGGTAAAATGATGGTAGATTTTGGTGATGTAAGGAACTTATTTCTTAATCAGTCCATCCGTCTGTCAAGACCCTTTATTTCGGGCACGCGTAGAGGTATTAATTTGAAATTAAAACAGATATTTATGTTTACAATCTCTATAAAGCTGTAAATAAATCAAACTTCTAAGCTAACGTTAAAAATTTACAAATATATATTGAAATTCTACAAATGTTTAAAACTGTACATTAATTGTAATTAAATCATAAAAAAAATTATTTGTGCGGAACTCTCGGTGAGCAAGTCCAACTCGCCATTGTCCTTTTTTTTTTACTGACTATTCACTGTTATTGTGTCTTTTACCTATCATACCTTTCAATAGATATACAATTATAAGTTCGTAGTTATATGCAGAATACTCACCTACTATCTTTGATGAGTGCAACAGCGAGATGCCAGAGCTCCGCAGCTCTTTCATAAAACGTGAACGGAGCCACGCGTTTGTGAATATAGTCGCTACTGTGAGCGGGATTCAGAGGACCATCAACCAGCTTTAGTATCATCCAGTGAGGCTCTATTGTAGAAAACCAGATGAGAGGACATTGGAAAACTGGTCCAAATCTGAAATGAACACCTTAATGATGAAAAAAATACATGATCAAATATACCATCTGCAACGTTGTCCAAAGTCAGGTTTTGAATTCTAAAGGATTCGAATAAAGTAGGTACTGAATGTGACGTAAATAATGAAGGAAATGATAGATTTTTACTCCAATATTGTTACATGTCCTTAGTAAACACTTCATACGTGCTAAAGTGAAAATGCTGTAGCTGTACTACCTACAGCATTTTCACTTTAGCACGTATTGCATCTTTCTATTTTGCTTGAACAAGATGACTTCACACGCGCGCGCCTGATCAAGCAGCAGTGAAATCCAGGAATAAGACCCCCCGGCATCGGAAAGTTCGGCCTAAGAGCTTTTTCAGCTCCGATTGAAAAACCCGGGATAAAATGAAGAAGGGCACACAAGGGCTGGTAACGAGTTCATCTTCCATTAACATTGTTTATAAGAAGGTAGGTAAATGTGTACAACATCACATACATTGCTCTGAATCCAAAGTAAGTAGCTAGCAATTGTGTAATGGAATCAGAGACAACGAAGGTACTGAAAACACCCAGACCTAAGCAAATGTAGAAAGTGATTATTTCTACATTCATTCCTCCGAGAATCGAACCCGGAGGGACCTCAGAGCTAGCGAACCCTTGTAAACCGGTGTGTACGCCACTCGGCCACGGTGGTCGTCATAATAATCGTGTCACAAAATTGTCTGATTCTTACGAGCTGTACAAATCGCTGAACATGTACTCGGCGATGACTACATCGAACTTATGACTTCTCATCAACGCTTGGACATTTGGATTCTCGACGGTCGCTGCAGCCATTCCATGCATCATTTCAAACATTAAATCTTTGTTATCGAAGGCCAGACTCCCATTCATAAGCATTTTTATGTCCATTGTGTTTTCTGTGAACATTTTATGAATAAGTACTTACTATTAAAACAATCTTACATATTCTGAGTACTTTCGCGTTAGTGATGTCATCAATATTTTTGATTAATTTATTCATAAAAAAATAAAATTCAGCTGCTTTGGATTAGATGAAGATTAATAAATAAATTAAAAGTTTTTTTTTATCCAACTTGTCATGTATCTGTAAGTACAAAGCGACAATCTCGGTACGGAATTAGTCGAGCAAACAGCAGAATATAAATTTATTTATTTATGTGGAATAATACTCAGCGCTTGATATCTGTAGACATCAAACACTGAGTGTTATATATTTACCGTAAGATTTGAAATAGACTGTTCACGAAGGCCAGACATGATGTCTTCGTTGTTTTAATGACTGTTAACTAATACGAATGCGTATTTTCAATAAATACTAAGTATGTGCTGGCACCGCTTTAATGTAATCTTTGTTATCTTCTACAATTATTTTCTTATAATCTTAGTGTCTGTTGAAATATTTGAAGAGATTCCCGAGATTTTATCAATAAATATGGCTTCCGTAGTGTCTGTTTCTAAATTGTGTTCTTGACTTTCTAAATTAAAAAAAGTGTTTGCTTCTAATCGGTATTAAAATGATATTATCAACAGCCAGTCTAAGATTTTGAAGGCTTTGGTACGCCTACAAATATCTCTATATACATGTTTTTTTGATAATGTATACTTTGTTTCAATTTTTCTTAGATTTTGTTGCGATTTCGTCAGATTTGATTTGTCAATATTTGACAGCAAATTAGAAAGCTATGCAGGGCACACTAACAAACAACTAGGTATGTGTGTAAACGATGGGAGATTAAACATGCATGTGTTAGAGAACTTTAACGCCTAATTTAAGGTGTACCCTAATTGACCATATCTTATATCTTTAAACGAGCAATTCTTGTATATATATAATCTGAATCTCGGAAACGGCTCCAACGATTTTCATAAAATTTTGTATGCAGGGAGTTTCGGGGGCGTTAAATCGATCTAGCTAGGATTCATTTTCAGAAAATGTCGTTTTATCCGTGTTTTCAGTCATCTTAAATCTTTAAACGAGCAATTCTTGTATTTACGGCCATCATTGAAAATAAACAAAATATTACATTTGAATTTGGAATCTGTCATTTTTATATGATTGTTCATTGTGTTTTCTCATTTTGGCGCCAATACATTGAGACCTCGTCTGTTTGTAACATAAAAAAAGATCAGGCCGTCCACGTAGTTTCGTACGAAAAAGGTTGTCAAAGCAGTAAGGGAAAAAATTCGAAGAAATCCTGTCCGAAAGCAAAAGATTTTATCTCGGGAGATGAGGATACTAGCACCTAGAACCATGTCTCGTATTTTAAAAGCTGACTTAGGACTTGCAGCCTTTAAGAGACGTACTGGTCATTTCTTAACTGATAATAAAAAAAATAATAGGCTGGTAAAATCGAAACAACTACTGAAGCGGTTCGCAAAAGGAGAGTACAGAAAAAAATTTTTTACGGATGAGATTTTTTTTACAATTGAGCAACTATTTAACAAACAAAATGACCGTATTTATGCTCACAGCTCTAAGAAAGTTTCCCAATTAGTCGACAAAGTGCAACGTAGGCATTATCCAACTTTAGTGATGGTTTGGTGAGCTATTAGCTATGAAGGAGTGACTGAGCCATACTTTTGTGAAAAAGGTATCAAAACATCAGCACAAGGGTATCAACTATCAAGATACCATTCTTGAGAATGGTAGTGAAGCCCCTTAACAACACCATGTTCAATAACGAGGAATGGTCCTTCCAGCAAGACTCGGCGCCGGGTCATAAAGCTCGGTCTACGCAGTCTTGGTTGGAATTGAACGTTTCGGACTTCATCAGTGCTGAAGACTGGCCGTCGTCTAGCCTCGATCTTAATCCGCTCGATTATTATTTATTTTCAGATTTAGAGAGTACGGCTTGCTCTTAACGCCATGATAATTTAGTCTCTAAAACATTTTTTTATTTTAATGTTATTTGTGATTTATTGATAAGCTGTAAAAAAGTAAGTAGGTATTTGTTTCTAATAAAATAATAAACTAATTGCACTCGTGATTTTTTATTTAAATAACCAGTTCATATTTTTTTATTATTATGTTGGTAAGATCGAAATATATTATTTAGGTATACTTCCTCATTTCACCAGTATGTATATTTAAATATATTTTCTAAAAAAACCCTTCCAAAAAAAAACGAGCAAAGCTCGGTGATCCAGGTACTAGTAATTAAATACAAATTGTAGAAGGAAAAACTTAAACCTCAGGCAGGACTCGAACCTGCGACCACTGGCTTGACGCGCCAGTCGCTTTACCAACTAAGTTACCGAGGTCACTGCCTGGAAGTTTAAATTTCTCCTTCTACTTATATTGTATTTAATTACAAATATTCGCTAACACATGCGATAATGTGTATAAATAATTAAAAAAAAAATAATAATGCCCATATAGTTTTTTTTTCGACTTCTCGATTATTCAAGAACTTACCGTTTAAAATTTTCCTGTTGTCAGTGACATCGATCTGGTGCAATTTTGGATGAGTTTTTTCTTTTAAAAATGGCGTCACGTATGTGACCTGTTACGGCAAAGAATATAAATGAATAAAAATGTACAGATAATTGCTATGTGCTTGTGCATTACAGTATAAAATTTTCATGGCTATATATTGATCTAGGTATTTATATTTGCTGGTCGCGGTGGTTTGCAATGCGTTCCCGCATGGTCTCCAGTATAAGGGAAGGGTGAAGCACTCGCGGTTTTAGCCGGTAAGAGCATACCCCTCCGCCTCTCCCAGGGCGGAGGAAGTCCATGAGGATTTCCCTCAGTTAAAAGTCGGTTAAAGGTATTCTAGCTTATGTAGGGCCTAAAACTAGGTGGTGAAGGTATTGAAGGTGCATGTAGATGCAGAAAACTTTTTGCCGAACCACGCCGCGTGGGTACTCAGAGAGCTACCGCGGCAACATATTGTTCACCACACAGATCAAAACATTTTTAAATTTTATTTTTGTTTTTTAGTTCGTAGTTATGAGGTTATCTATAAGTAAGTGTTTTGTATTCGCACTGTTGTTTTACATTGTACATATTTGAAATAAATATATGATAAAAATAATATGAACAAATATATGTCCAGCATTGGGCCGCGATAGGCTCAGTTGATTAATTGATTGAAATGGTGATAAATACATTAGCATGTCCTGTTAAGATTTGCCAGTCACGTATAAAAAGAATGATGATGATGACCCATTCTTTTTATTCTTTTTGAAACGAAAGCCAAACCTAGAAAGCGAGAACGCGCAATTATAGTGAAGCACTTTTAACTGTATCATATCAACACAGTTGGTATGTCCGAACGTAACGTCAGTCGTCAAGGTCAAGCGCTAGTGCAAATATGTCCTTAATTTTAAGTTCAATGGTTTAAGTAATGAATGGGTGTCACAATACAATAAATATGTAGACGACGACGAATGAAGATAGCTATGTATACAATGCTCGACGCACACATAATTTTTTTTCGTTTCACTATAGCTACGCTTTTTTATAAAGAATATTATTATCTACCTATTTAGGTTTTATATATACAACGTGTTTCAGAAAGGTGAAATATACTTTCAATACTATAAAGTATACAGGTTTAAATTAAAGGAGTGCGTATATTCAACGAGGTAATCAGGTGTATAAAACTGAACAACTTTCCCTAAGTAACATAGGTCGAAATCTTAAAATGGAAAATGAATGTTTCATACAAAGTGACAGGTCACGTGACTTATGTTTGTACGAAAAGATGATTTTCAATTTTAAGATTTCGACCTACGTTTCTTGTTGTTCAGTTTTATGCACCTGATTACCTCGTTCATTATATGCACTCGTTTTAATTTAATCCTGTATGTATGATACATACCCATGGCACCGGTATGAGGTACCTAAGTGAATCGGTTTTTTAATTATTTGGCTTCAAAGTTTAGGTGTAAACTTCGTGAGGATGACCCTAAAAATAATTTTAAAATTCAGAATGGCTAGCGAGTTCATCGTAACGCGAGCAGGTACCAACTAACTGTAGTGTACGTTTAGGGTTATCGTCAAAATCTTTTATAATTAATGTTCTTATTTCTTTTTTAGGAAAAAAAATTCATAGTATTTGAAATTTATGACTAGGCCAAGTTGTAGTTCATAAGTTTATACTTTAATCTGATAGTATTATTTCACCTTTTTGAAACACGTTGTATATACTTCGATGTATTTGTGTACAAGAAACATCATGAATGCAGATCAAGTTGTCCGTCGTATAGGTTTATATAATAATACCGTTAAAATATATTATATATGTAGTACAGTAGACCCATCAAAAGATGTCTCGGTGAATAGACGCAAAAGCCATTGATTCGTGCACAATGTATTCGTCTAGAGTCTAGATGTTTAAAGAATTGTACGGAAATAGTGTCTTAGAATCATATTGTGGAATACGGATATGTTTAGTCATCCTTTTAAACAACACATTAATAAAGGTACTTCAACCTTTTAAAAAAAATTGTGCCCTCCATCTCCAGGCAAAAATGAATTTACAGGCCTCGTGCTATACAAAAATCAGACTTAGAATTATTGGTATAGAGGTGTTTTTTTGTTGTCATTACAGTCGCATTAAAAACAATCACGTTTTTTTGTTGTAACGAATCTTAATTGTGGTGAACGAAAACATTATTAACACACACACACACTCAAACACAACTACTTATATTATAATTGTGGGTATTTTTTTACAATTTGTGTGTTGTGACGGCTTACCAGCTGTTAAAGTTGTTATTGTGTTGAGAAATGATAAGTTTTCTATAATTTCGTTTTTAGTCATAAGTAATAAATTTAGGTCAAACAAACGACGACATTATATTTAAAGATGGTTCTTTCCGCTTCGATTTAAATTTATCTTATACAGTTATTTTCCTATTGGTCTACTTACTTATAATAAATAGTAAGTAGACCTATTCCGTAGACACCTGAATATAAAAATGATAAGCAATGCGGCCTAAAAATGTCCAACTGCAGGGCACGGACCTCTTCCCATATAGAGAAAGAATGAGCATTGATCACCACATTTTAGCTAATAAATATTTAACAACAACCAAATCGTTTTAAATAATTATGATACCTGTAGCTTACCTCATGTCCAGCATCCAAAAGGTGTTTGATCATACTGTCTCCAAGAATTCCATGACTCTTGCTTGGTATAGGAAAAAGAGCCAAAATCTTGTAAGCCTCACTCGCAGAGAAGCATATGAGAAAACTAAATAATATCCACTTTAGACTTTCCATTTTCTGAAACGGAAAAATTAAATATTAAGTATAGTCCAGATATATTTATTTTAAGAACAATAAATATAAGTATTTATTTTAATATGAAAAAATTGTGTTTTGCTACCAATTATTATTTTCTTACTCGATAATATTTTTTGAAATTATTTTAGAATTTGTTTAATTTAAAATACCTAATATAAAATTGAATTAATTTAATTCAAAATTAAATATGATGTTCGTTTTTAGTTAAAATAATTAAAATTTTCTGATTTAAATTAAATACACAGAACTCACTGTTTCTAAATTTATTTAAATTATGTTTTTATATATTTTAGCACTTGATTTCACTGTTAATAGTAGTTAATATTTTTTTATTTAGGTTTATACACGCGTGCGCCTCTGTTTAGGCGACACCGGTCACTCCGCAGCTCAGCGGTTGATGTGATAAGACTGCTTTAAATATAGATTCATGATCGGAGTTTGAACTCAGACAGCAGCTGCAGTGTTTGAAAATTAAAATTGATGAGTAAGAATGACACGATATGAACTATCGTTATTTTATATATTATAATGATAATGTATCTTAATTATTATGTAAACGTCTCGTGATTAATCAATTTTATTTTATAATAATATTTGTAATAGTTTAACGTAAGCAACTTAAATAGAATTGATAACTTTTGGAATTTAAGATAAGACGTGGGATGAACAAACATTAAAAATACCAATATAAATTAAATTTATTAACTAAGAGTAACTTTGTTTTTATCATTTATTAGGTATCGAGTATTTTTATATAATAAGTATTTAAGAAAACCCGTTCAGTACTTAGAAGTTTATACAATACTACAAATAAAGTCAAAATATTGTCGTAAAAATACTTCGGTAGATAATTGTTTTCGGTATTTATTTACATTCCACATTGTTGCTCTTAGGTGGGTAGGATGGGTAGGTACTTTTTTCATTAAATTTTCAATTAATTTACTAATTATTTGATCATAGCCTTATCGTAATTTCGACAAAAAGCTGGAGAAAGATTCCAAGAAATCAGCGTAAATATAATATAAAGTATTTTTTTGTTTGTTTTTCTTTTATAATAGTTTTTCTTTTATTTTATATCAACTATTTTAATAAATATTTAGCCTGCTGAAGCGATGTTTGTTAATATTTTACGAGTGCGGTAATAAGATATTATCCCTCGTTATGCTGTGACACGTTTGCTATGATTTTTGGTGACGTGAAAAAAAAATATCAATTATTTAATTATATCATTTTAAGCTAAATTTTTGTAAACTGACTCTATACCAGATGTACTCTTCACCCCTTTAAGATAAATATAATATTTCGGTAACACCATGTAAACTAAATAATGATAATAAAACAAACAAAAAAGGGAAAAAATGGCGTCAAAAATGTTTTATTTCTTTAAAAATTACCATTGACATTGATAAATATGTGAAAAAAAAACTTACGTCAAACTCTGTTCATACGATACTTACTAAAAAAAAACATTTTTTAACATCGCTCATGGCGCTCATGGCTAAGTGTAAGCCGTACGGTTTAGCCGATAACAAAGGTTAAGCCTTGCTCGCCGCGGTTGATCCATGGATGGGCGACCATTTGTAATATATAGGCTTTACATGCTTTCCGAGGCACGGAGGGGCCATACGGAGAGGCCGGGCACGGTGAGGCATGGCACGGCCCCTCCGTGCCTCAGAAAGCATGCATGGGCCGTTGGTCCCGACTGCCACACAGTGATCTTTGATAGTCGTCAATTCATAACGATTCTGACAACCAATCTTATGGGTTATGGTAGTACCCAGCAATGGGTTGTGGAGGTCAGATAGGCAGTCGCTTCATGTACCTAAAATACGGTGTTCAGCTAAATCCGGTAAAATGGGTAGCTGACCCCAACCATAGCTTGGGAAAAGGCTAAGCAGATGATGATTTTTCAATTGCGTGAATACTTTTACGATTCTCTTGTTTCTTGCTATCAAGAAAAAAGAGAATCGTAAAAGTTTCAAACTGAGCGAAGTTTAGAACTTCACGAAGGTCAGTTTCAATTATTTTATCTTCGGAACGGAAATATTAATAAGCGTATCCACACACTTGCTACTTGTATGACCTTCATTTAACTTGTTCGTTACTAACTCGTGTTTGCATATAATAATTTGCTCACCTACCTCAACAACTAATTGAGTATTTGTTTTCAAATTTATTACTATATTATTTTAACTCCCTATTATGTATTGGATGCCATTAATAATCTTCCGTCTTTAATTTTAGTTAAAATTGCACGTGAAGATCTCGTGTCAGTACAAATTTGCCTATCAACAAACAACAAACATGACAGTGCATTAATATTATTACATAAGCACTGACCACGATAAAGGGTGCTTAACCTTGATCAATTGACACGTTTCAAATACAATCACAGATATAAATCAAAATGGACAACAATTAGATAACGCAACTCCATTGATTCTTATGAAATCGAAGCGAGCCACTTACAGTGTTGGTGACGAGCAATGATATGAAAATTCGATCGATTCTATTCGACTAATCGACTCGCCCGGCTTCGCGTGGGCATTGTCAGAAAAACTTTTGTCTTGAATATCTGGATCCATTGGTGAAAATCATATGAAAACCACTAGTAGTTTTTGAGGTTTTCGTGTCAGGCAGATAGGAAAACAGCTGACGTCCCCTGTAAACTGTGGCAGTTAACTAGTTATGTATTTCCTTACCCATTAACTATCTACCTTTCGTTTACGTCTAATCTTTCGTGGTCCACTTGGCAGTCCCTGAATCGCCTCACAGGACAAGTATGAATAGTAATTCCAATGCAAACTGGGGCTACCCAGACAGATCAACTGCAGGGCCTAGTCACAAACCAACCCGGGACCTCAGAGCTGGCTGCACCTTGAAAACCGGTGTGTACGCTACTCGACCACGAAGGTCTTCAAAATAAAGTAACTGTATTTAAAATCCAAAGAAACGATCGATGGATTGTGTGAAAGATGATATGGCTAGAAAAGATGTTACTTGTGAGATGACGTCAGATAGAGAAGTATGGAGCAAGAAGACATGCTGTGCCGACCACAAATTAAGTTGGGATAAGCCCCCTTAGACAAGGTACATTTCTACAATCATTATCGCTGATCGAATCACTCAAATGTATGAAAGTGACAAGTCTAAGTCACGTGACTTATCGAAGAGAAATGTCATTTCGATACATTTAATGTAATTTAAGAAATTTCTATCATCGTTAACGCTTGTAGAAATGTACCTTGTCTAAGAGGGCTGGGCAGGAGGATTATGATGAATTGCGTTTAAAATCTAAACGTAAAAACATAGAGGTGACCCAAGTACTGGTCAATACTATTTTTGTTGCTTTGATGCATGACTATACAATCATTAAAGAATTATAATCAATTTTGGAAGAATTCGTGGCTAAGTAAGGGCCGCACGGTATGACTGATAATAAAGGTTAAGCGCTCGCAGCGGTTGGTCCGTGGGTGGGTGACTATTTCAAACATACCGACACCCCATCGTGCCTAGGAAAGCACGTTAAGCCGTCGATAATTGACAGTCGTTTAGTCATTACAATTCTGACAACCAGTCTTACTATGGGATACTGTGTTATAACCTAGTTGAATGGGTTGTGGAGGTCATATAGGCAGTCGCTCCATGTAAAATATAGTGATCAGCAAAGCTGGTAAGACTGGAAGCCGACCCCAACATAGCTCAAGATATATGATGATATTCTAAATTTTAGTTATTGATAGTAATTTTTTTAACTTGGCGTATACTGTCCCACTGCTGGGCAAAGGCCTCCCCCAAGTCCCTCCATACATCCTTATCCCGTGCAAGTTAATTTTGACAGAGTTTATTTCGCTTTTTATTTGTAATATTGACTAGCCTTTTCCTTTTTTTTTAAAGTCAACCGTATTCCATACTTACCAAATTTCATTAAATGTAGCAGGCAGACAGTCAGATTTACTTTTTTATAATATCGGTATGGTTTATTTTTATGATAATATAGTAATTCAAACACATACGACATCGTTATTTATAAACGTTCGGTGTTGATGAGGTATGCATAAATACATTTGACGATAAGATAATATTGTTTACTTATCTTTTTCGAAATCTGTGTCTGTAGGCCCTTATTGTTGTCTACGGGAACGTTATCAAACTACTCATTTGATAAAATAATGGGAAATAGATGCGGTTTTTTGACCAATCAAAATAATCATAATTACGTCATGTTCAAGCTCAGTGCATGGTGTACCTGTTGCTGTTATCATAATCGAGCAAATAAGAGAAAAAAAAAAGTTTGTTGTATGGGAGCCCCTTAAATATTTATTTGTTTTCTTTTGTTATACTCGTAGCAGCAACAGAATATGCATCATTTGTGAAAATTTTAACTGTCAAACTATCAGGGTTCATGAGACAGACGGACGGACAGTGGAGTCTTAATAATAAAACACTCAATAGAAAAGGTTCTCTGAAATTCAATACAATTCAATACACAGTTCGATCATTAAAAAGTTGATATTTTTTTCTTTTAAGTATCAAAAAAATTTTTTTTTGATAGTCCAAGCTCCCGAGTCCTTCCATTATTTCTTATCCCACGCCAATAAAAGAATGAAAAAAGGGAATTATAAAATAAAATTAAATGGGGCATGACGTCACGCGAAACCTCCACGCACTTTATCTCTTCGTCATTTATTTTCTGAGAAAAAAAACGTGTCTTATAGTTTTAATTATTCTGTCTAACGGACATAAAAAAAAAACAAAAAGTTGTCATCATTAGTTACTCTGAATTACTTGTTTACTACAATTAATAAACAGACAATGGATGAACATATTTTGTGTATAACATTTGAATAGTCCCTTACCCTACAGAGTCTTAATAACAATCTTATTATTTCAAGATTATTTGTTCGTTTCAAAGGTTGTCGATTGATTATTACCACCCGATTTTTGTAAAGAACGAACCTATTTTTTCTGGTCATACCGAATTTATTTAACGCGAACAAATGCAACACAGATTAGCCAACTACACAGTAAATAGTACACGACTATTATTTTCTTCTATGATTTAAATTTATTCTAGACCTCAAGCACCCTTGTCTGCCACTGGCTGGCTGGGTTTAGCTTGAAAACAAAGGACAAGCGAATTCTCTCGTATTATCCTACTAATATTATAAATGTGAAAGTGTGGATGTTTGGATGTTTGAATGTTTGTTGGTCAATCACGCAAAAACGGCTGAACGGATTTGGATGAAATTTGGCATGCATGTAGCCTTTGACATGGAAAAGAATATAGGCTGCCTTTATCCCGATTCCTGAAGTAGTTCCCGAGGGACCCAATTTTGAAGTCCACGCAGACGAATTCGCGGGCAGAAGCTAGTATGGAATAATCTCTTTTATATTTAGAAGAAATATAAGTATTACGTTGTTGTTACGTTAGAGAAGGTTCAAAAAGCTTATCTCAGATATCTATATAAACGTCTATATAGATACTATCCGTTTATGTATCCCACAAAATTCATTCTAGGCTGTGTGGGGTACAATTCTTTAGAGGTCAGAAGGAAGTATGACCAATTAACAACTGCGTGCAAAATCCTGCATGGGAAAACTGATGCTCCGGAATTGCACGACGAGTTGTTAAAAGTTTTTGCACCTACAAACTATAGCCGTTGTAGGAAGCATAGGTTGTTTGCTGAGCCCGTGAGTCACACTGTCGCGCGATCCCAGTCTCCAGTCCCGCGCACACTGTCCGCGCTCAACGCACTCTTGGACGCCAAGCCTGACTGTGATGTGTTTGCGGATGACTGGAAGACGATCCTGTCAGTATGTCTGGAGTATTGTGAGATGAGTGTATGAGTGTTGTTGTAAATTTATTTTATAACTGTAATGTTGTTTTATAATATTGTCTAGCAAATGTAACTGACCAATGGTCGTTTTTGTTAAGAAATTAAATAAATAAAATAAATAGTTGTTAAAGGTGTATTTGCTTTGTTAAATTTTCAATTGACACTTTGATGATGTATTTCGACTCTGCTGTAGAATGTATTGAACTATAGGTACAAAGTTAAGAAGTAAGGTTTATTTAGAATGTCATTCAAATCACAGTTAAAATTAATTTGGCAATAAGGAACAACGAGCAATAACGTTTTACTACACATTATTGCTTGATGCAGTACGAATGATTATGGATATTTATAGAGCCAAATAAAACAATAATTAATTTATATTAAAACTTAATAAAATAAAGAACTCTCACGATACAGTCAATATTACTAACACTATACACGTACGAGTTATAATTATATTCACAGCACTTAATTTTAATTCTTTTTCTTCTTTATATTTTTTCTAGGCCTCTTCGAGAAGAAATTTTTAATAGTCCTATTTATAAAGTATATTATGGCTAGAATAACAGCTACAAGGTCTAGAAACAAGCGCTGGTAGAGGGGGACGTTCAACGCTGGAGATCGAAGATGGGGAGCTCCTTTAGTCCGCACCACATGCTCCACCCAATGCACCATCTCCTTGCCTGGTGGGACCAGCTTGTCGTGATAAACGGAGGAGAGCTCAACTACTTTCTGTTTATACCTGTAAATGAACATTCATCTTTAATTGAATTATCGTCTGTTTGGACACTCAAGTCACTGTTTGCCCTAGACACTATGCTGGGCAAGTGGGTTGGTGACCACAGTTTACTTTCAGTTCTTTAGGAGAATGCTTCTGACCATTCCCCATGTTTCCATTCCCTTATTCCCCCCCGTACCGGGGAAGGGAAGGTTCTATTCTATGCTAAAACCCCACTGCCACTTTTGTAATTATCTACAAGAAGACGACAAGCCAAAGCACGGGGGTACCTTGACTGGTAGAAAACAAGTTTTCATTGAGTTGTTGATACGATTAGAAATTTGGACAAAACCATTTTTCTTAATAGGTAACATTAAACCTGTTTGAATTATATTATTAGCAACATAGACTTACGGCACACGGTTGCATGAATAGGTGCATGCTCTAAGTTAAAAATATGTTGAAAGCAGAAATAAATAAACAGGACATCATTAAAGGAGCTGTTCCACTGCAGTGCACGGAGACTCTTAATCTCTTCTCGAAAAGCTTAGTGATAATTTCAGCTAAACCCACGGCCACGCTATAAAAGCAGACAAATGCAATCAACGTGGCAAAGACATCATGCACCAAGTGTGCCGCAGTGAAGCAGCCCTTTATTTATACTTACGTATTGTCGTTCCGCATTACTTCAATAGCTGATCTCAGATTGTCAGGCAAGTCGTAACTAAGTGGCACTCTGATAGCGTATCCGTTTTCCACAGCCTTTCTGACATTGGTGAACTGGTCGAAGTAAACAGGAATCGCTATGACCGGTACAGCAAAATGAATAGCTTCAATCGAAGATAGCAGCCCACCGTGGGTTATAAAGAACTTGCAATTTTTATGAGCTGAAAAATAAACAGTAAATAAATTAGCTTTTTAAGCAAGGTGTGATATCTATTTATGGTAGACTAGCTGTTGCTCGCGGCTTCGCACGCGCGTAAAGTTAAGAGTAGTAAGTAGTAAAGGATAGATGGATGTATTCTGTGATTTTCAAAGTAAGGAGCATGAATTATATTTTTCATAAAATATTATGGCGTTGAGATAATAATAAGATAATGTGGAAAACATCACATACATTGAGTTTGGATAAACTTTTAAAATGGTGGCAACTTTTTAGTCAAACAAAACTTGAAAATCATTGACACGAAAAGATGAAGAAGTCCGTCCGGGGATCGAACCCGGGACCTCAGAGCTGGCGACACCTTGAAAACCGTTGTGAACTCCACTCGAACACGGATGTCATCGTAAAGATATGTTTTAGATGGTCATTTATTTGTATCGAACCAGAAACCCGTATATGAAAGGCATGGCCTTATCTTTAAAAATAAAGTCCACAATATAATACCTTGCAACCCCTATTTAACCATCTTAAGGCGTAGATTTCTAAAATCGCTAAAATATGTTTTCATTTATTTCTAACCAAAAACCCTTATACCAAATCTCATGAAACCAAATCTCATCTCTCTCTCTTTGAAAATGACGAACTTCCTAAAAAAACTTTCAACCACTATTGTACCCCCTTAGAGGGTAGATTTCTAAAATCTCGGAAATAGGTACGTCTTACTTATTTCTAACTCATAATCCTATGAAATTTAATGTGCATATCTATGAAAACTACACAATTCATATACCTACAAACTTCCATCCCCTATTTTACCCTCTTAGGGGGTAGATTTTCAAAATCGCTGAAATACGTCTTTATTTATTTCTATCGAGAAACCCGTATACGAAATTTCATGTGTCTATCTTTAAAAATACTGAACTTCCCCTACAAACTTTCACCCTCTATTTAACTCCCTTAGGGGTTGAATTTCGAAAAATACTGAAACACGTGGTTTTTAATTTTTTACCAGAATGGTAACCACGAATTTTTATGGTTTAAACTACAAAAATAACGTTTTTCCATACAAACTTTCATCCCCTATTTAACACCTTTAGGAGTGGAATTTCGAAAAATCCTTCCTTATTCCTTGCCTACATTATAAAGGAAACCTCTGTGCAAAATTTCAGCTTTCTAGGTCCAAGGGTTTGGGCTAGGCGTTGATGAGTCAGTCAGTCAGTCAGTCAGGCCTTCTCTTTTTATTTATATAGAAGATTAGGGTTATGGTCGAAAACCAATGTTCTCTCTCTCTATGAGTGTTCATTCAGTCAATACATCAAGAAATATAACAGTGCCTTGAACTAATACATTACTAAGTTTAGCAATAAACTTCGTTTCCAAGGCAGTTTTTTGATCCCGAGTTAACTCGACCAATGGTTAAATTATGCTAACTGGCTTCAAACTCCGGTAAAACGCGTTTATTCACCAATTTTTATTGTAATAAATGGTTAATTAATTAACTCTTCAACTTATTTGACAATTTGATAGATTAAATATTGATGGAAGAACGCGTTTTGAAACCATTAGTATTTAATCATTGGTTAAGTTGACTCGGAATCAAAAAACTGGGCCTAAGTGAGTTTTTTTTCCATTTTAACCGACTCCAAAAAAGGATGTTATTTTCCACTCTAAGTATGTTGATGCTTAGATTTCACTTACCTAAAATGCTAGCCTGCGGTGCCCATTGTAAAATGTGAAGATTGTCTGGTAAATCAGGCAAATCCTCTTCAAATTTCCATATCACCGTCTCTTTGAGTTCTCCAAAAGTCTTTACAAGGCCTCTAACCAATGTTTTTGGTAAATTCTTGCTTTTGAAGAATGACCCCATACTGAAGTAAATGACGCCGTGTTTAGCGTTGTCCATGATATGTTTCAGTTTCTGAAAACATAAAAATTGAATTGATAATTACTTATATATTTTATGTAAATAAATAACGTTTCGATTTTTTTATTTACAATTTGTACGTAATTTACATTAAGTATATTTTTTCTGAAAAAGTTTTTTAACACACGAGGTTAATTTAAAAGGAGTGCGGATCTTCAACGAGGTAATCAGGTGCATAAAATTGAACAACTTTCCCCAAGGAACATACATATTAGGTCCAAATCTTAAAATTGAAAATCATCTTTTCATACAAACATAAGTCACGTGACCTGTCTTTGACTTTGTTTGAAAAAATATTTTCCATGTAAGTTGCTTGTTGAATATCCGCACTCCATTTAATTTTTTCCTGTATTTGGGCGGAGTTGCGGGAAACAGCTAGTTAACTATCATATAAGAAGAAGGTATATTGTCCATACCGTTGGTAGTGGCGTGACAGGATCCTGTATATGAATACCACCTATATACTTAAAGTTCTGTGGAGTGCTTGGCCTTAGCTTCACAGCATTGTGTTCATTTCCAAAGATTAAGGATGCGTTGTAGATGACATCTTCATAGTCTGGTAGAGACCTCCCACGCTGAGCAAGTAATGGTGTGAAGACTTCCTTATACATTTTCTCCTCATCAGGGTAAGTAATGAATCTGAAATAGATTTTTGGACGTCTTGTTAGACGATAGACACTTTTAAATCTAGTATCTAGTACCTTATCTTTTTATATATTTTATTTATTTACTAGCAATATGGGTCGCACATTACTAGTATTCTTGTTAAACCCTCGTGGTAAGCTAAATACTTGTGTTACGAGTGGGTTCACGTCGGTAGTGTAATGGGAGGGATTAGAACCCGCGACCACATGATCGCAAGTCCGATGCCTTAGCCATTAGGCTATCGTCGCTTTATTAATATTATTCTTTTATATTTCTTTAATGATCCTTAACTTTAATCATCTCAATTCATTTAAATTATAAGCACCAAGAAACATTTTCGACCAATACATACGTTTTTAGAGCCGTATATTTGATTCTAGCCCACAACTGTTCCACTCTTTCAAAGAATGAGAACGGAACTATGGTAGTGGTTAAATAGTCAGCGTCATAAGCAGGGTTCCTTCCTTCATCAATCAGTCTCAAAACGTTCCAATGGGCGCCCATGGAGTAGAACCATACTAAGGGACAGTCGTACACGACGGCCAAACTGAAAGAAAGAAGTCACATGCTAAAAAATATTTAAGACTTGCCTTACAAAGAGATTTTGAGTTGGAAAGTCAGATAGTCAGTCGCTTTATGTAAACTACGGTACGGAAAAGTTAACTAGAAGAAGACAATTTTGTATTTAAGTTCATCTAATCTAATATACAAAATGCTCGTGTCGCGGTGTTTGTTCCCACACTACTCCGAAACGGCTGGACCGATTTGTATGAAATTATGTCTAAGAATCGGCCATGGGGTGACCCCCATGGCTCCGCATATTTTTTTAATACGGCAGAACAGCGTTTTCCGGGTCAGCTAATAGTCTAATAAAATTGTTTCTTCTTAAAATTATATCTCGAAATTTCAACTTTAAGTAAGATTAAAGCAAGTAAGATTCGAAATGTTGACAAAAGACAATGAGACAGCTATTGATAATTAAGTATTAAGATATTTTAATTTACCCAGCACACACTTCAGATTCAAACAAGTCCGAGAAGACGAGGTCAAACCGTTGACTGGTATCTTGTAAGAATCTTGTGAAGTTCTCGTTACTGAATGTTTGTCTTGAGTTTTCTTTCGCGAACTCCTGAATATGAAGGACGTCGTTATCCTGAACTTTGTTCTTCAACATATGGGAGATGGACAGACTGTCATCCTCTGAAACAGTTTGTACCTATTGAGAAGTGAGTCACAACTGCGTTTACCATGATAAGTCTTTTAGATTCATTTATTACTAGTTCATCAATACCGTTTTAATTATTTAGTACTAGCGGATCTGCCACGGCTTAGCCCGTGTTTTCTACAAATAAACCTTTCTCTTGATCACTCATCTTTAAAAAAACCGCATCAACATACGTTGCTAGTTTTAATAAGTGGGAGCAGCGGGAATCAATCCATCATATTCTTTATTGGGGATCACAAGTGGGTACAAATACAGATGTTATGTGGTGCGGGGATCAGCTGAGTCCCTCCTTCTAGGCATACAATTATAATTAGATAAGGACAATGTTAATTATTCAATAATGTTGTAAAAAATTAATAAATGTCAAATTTACTTGGAATCGTGAATGTCAAGTGAAATGTAAGTTAATCATTCATTATAATACATAGTTGATCTATAACCAATAACATACATGTAGTACTGAACGCGTAATGATTTGTGCAAAATTAATTTATAATGGTTAAGGGACTCGTCAGTTTCGATGTCGTTAATATTGTAGTAGCATTTGTATGTTAGCATGACGTGAAGTCTATGTATAAGTTGCTATGGTTCGCATACAATTCAGAATATTATTAAAGATGCGTGGGGCCATGCAGAAGACTTCATGCAAAAAAACTGTTGAACTCTGGATTATACAGGATTCATTTAAAAGGAGTGCATATATTTAACGAGATAATCAGGTGCATAAAACTGAACAAGTTTTCCCAATAAACATAGGTCGAAATGTTAAAATTTAAAATCATATTTTCATACAAAAATAAGCCATGTGACTTATCACTTTGTATGAAAAGTTCATTTTCCATTTTAAGATTTCGAACTATGTTGCCTGGGAAGGTTGATCAATTTTATGCACCTGATTACCTCTTTGCATATACGCACTCCTTTTAAATTAATCCTCTATGTAACTTGACTTGATTACGTTTTCGTGTTCGGTATTGAAACAATTGCTGGTTACACTTTACGAATACTGCACATTCAAAAAGGAAGAGAAGCGACTTTGTTTTATACTATGTAGTGATATCAAGTTTATATAACTACTTCTACTTCTTTTCTGTCCCCCTTATGCACAGGCGGCAAAGACCTCTCTACCATACTTTTAACTCTCTGCGTTTTGCGCTGTGCTGTACCAGCTTTTATGGCAGGAGTCAATCTAATCCCGTCATCTCCATCTGGGACTATCGCGATATCTCTTGCCATGAAGAGGGAGCCATTGGGTCGTTATTTAATTATTATTTTTTGACATTGAATGACCCAGTTTTTTACCTTGATCAGTGGTTAAGTATTGCCATACGGGGCAACGTTGCTAGGGTTCCAATCAACAGGGATGTGAATGATTTTTCACGCAAATTTTATGTTTTCTTTCTTTTTATTGTTTAATTGTCAAAGTTTAGATTTAGATGTGCAACAGTATTAAGATAATAGGTATTTACTGTAATTTATTTCATTATTTTACGTCGTTAAATACTTACTCGCTAATATTTCTTCATTGCCGCTAATATCAATTTGTTTTAAGGTAGGCGGCATGTTTTTCAATGGATACACTGTAACATAAGTCACCTGTAACAAAAAAGTTACATAATATATCTTTCGCTTTAGGTTGCAAAAAGGAATAGGAACCATAGTAATGTCTCATCTCAAATCTAAAATTGTATCCACTTTTATAATGAAAATAAAAGAGATATTTGAAAAATAAAAAAAGGGACCGTGGTCAATCTACTATGATCTTGGATTGTATGGGAATGAACTGCGTGAGTCGGGGTCAACGGTCTAGCACATCAATTTGTTTAACACTGCCACCGAACTTATAGTGAATCACAAATCAGTTATTTCAACATTGACCTCTATGACATAGTAGTAAGAACGAGTATTGCGATGCGCTGTTACCAAGAGCAGACTACACGACGTTTTACATGTATATTACTTGTTTATAATGTTTATTTAGCCTTGAATTAAGTCAAGGTAAAGCTATCATAGAACACTGTAATTATCTACGAAGCAAGTTGAGGGTCACTTGCAAGGTATACATGACATAGGAACCATAGCTTTATTATTGTGTGAAACTTATTTTATTTCGGGACACCTCACTCACTATGGTAACCAGACAACTGATAAACATTCTTATATACAGGATTAATTTAAAAGGTGTGCGTATATTCAACGAGGTAATCAGGTGCATAAAACTGATCAACATTCCCCAAGGAACATAGGCCGAAATCTTAAAATAAATAATTATCTTCTCATACAAACATAGTCACGTGACAGTCACTTTGTATGAAAAGTTCATTATCTCTATTATAAAAGCCCACGTCACTCACTGACTCACTGACTCACTGACTCACTGATTCTGGAACGCTCGCACACTATGATAATTTTTAAAGAAAGAACACATAACAAAGAGTTTATCATAAAAAAGTTTCAAAAACAATATTTTCGCGAAACGTCAATGACTGAAGAAAAGTATTAAGTTTTGTTATGATTCAATCAATGTTTCCGGCAAGACGTTTCTATAATACTTTACGCGCGAGCGAAGCCGCGGGCAACAGCTAGTGTTACATAATTATGTAGATGACCATGAAAGTAGACACATAATGCTCGATACACACTTCAATCTTATCCCCCTCACTATTAGCTAAGCGTTTGTATGTAGATTGTCTATTATTAATCTATGAGAGTTATACAGCGTGTAACAAAACCCCTGTCGGATCCAATAAAGGCGTATTCGTGGTACAGTTCATGAACCCTCTCGCATAGGCGGCTTCTTTGGCATACGTAAACTTTGAGGAGCGGTTGGTGTTGCTGTTTCCTTGGATCAGTTTTTATTGTTGTTTAATTTTTTTCACTGGGAAAAATAATAATCTCCAGTCCATTTTGTGGATACGTATAAAGTGTTCGCAGTACGATACCGAATAATAGGCTTAGGGATCGGACAGGGGTTTTGTTACTTAATGTATATATACTTGCTGTCATTGCTTGGTCCACCGCTGTATGTCGGTACAATCTAGTACGTATACGGTAATGCACATCGTGTATGCTAAACGCATTCAGATTCACTGTTCATTTTAATATTTATAGGTATTTTAATCCTGTTAGAATATCAATTTAAATACTTCACACATATCTGTAGGCACATCATGGTAGTCTATGACCATGTTTTTATGTTGTATGACCAGTAGTAAACAAACTGAGAAGAACCATGCAGTTATTAGTGAATAGATAACATTTCATAAAATATAGCTGTTTCCCGCAGCTCCGCCCGCGGTCTAATTTTTTTTTATAATTGAGATGCAAGCTATCCAATCTTCTTTTAAGTTAATTAAACTGCACACGGTATGCAAATTTAAATCGGTTAAGTAGTTTCGGAGTTCATCCCGGACAAACATCGTGACACTGGAATGATATATAATAGATGTCAGTATTATTGGCAGTTTGGTAGTCCGTAGATGAGAACCTAACAACAAACGAAAGCTATCCTAACAACATGCTTATAACGTTAAAAAATATAATTATAATATCAGCCTATAAACGTCCCACTGCTAGGCACAGGCCTCTTCCCATAAGAGAAGGAATGGGCATTGATCACCACGCTTGCTCACAGCGGGTTGGCGATTTCAGAATTTTTTTTTTATCCAGGTTTCCTCGCGATCTTTTCTTTCACCGTTTGTACATATAACTTTGGAAAAGTCACATTGATACTTGCCTGGGTTCGAACCTGCAAGCACGTGCATGCAAATCCGGTCATTGAACCGCTAGACCACCACGACAAGAAACATGATAATTTATTATTTATTCATTTATTATTATCAGTTTTCTTATAATCTATTTCTTAAATCTATGCCTGCAGGAACTGAACATACTTTATTACATTAGTAATATGTTTATATTAATGCGGACACTGTCTTATACTTAGAGTTAAGAAACAAGAACGATTTATTGGGGGACGAATGATTGACCTATTTTTGCAATATACATAGGTTCACAAGATTGTTCAATCGAAGACGGGGGTCTTAGATTGAACAATGATGATACAACCTTGTGAATAAAAAATCCTTCTCTTTCTTTTCTTTTCTTTATAAATTTGAACATCATAATCACTCTTAAACAGTAGTGCAATAAAAAAGGACATGTGAACGTTGTTATCTGAAAAAATATGAGAAAGAGTTTTTTTTTAAAGGTCAGTTTTGACGATTGTATATAATACTAGCGACCCGCCCCGGCTTCGCACGGGTGGACATTTATTTCTTCATAGATGTGCACCCTCCTCCCCTGCGGTTTCGCCGTGCGACACATCGGCCGGCGGCCATCATTCATTTTAATACCAATTACAATTTTAAATTCGTAATATCTTTTGAATGAATTGTCGGATTGGAATAAAATAAAAAGTAATTTATAGCTATTGAAACAATCTTGCTCAATTTGACGCGTATTTGACGATAATATGATCAATAAACATAGGCTAATAATTTTAATTACTTTTATTCTATGGAAAAGTGGTTATAATGGCTAAAATATAAATGCTTGGTTTATACTATCGCGGACTTTTTTGTAGGCATTATTGAGTTCTACAACTTTTCTATAGAAGTCGACCATACATCTCTAACCATTTAGGCAGCGTTCGCGAGAATCGTTAACGTACGGCAGTTTTTTCGTCGACTTACTCCACAATTTTCACTACCACGAAAAATCCTATCTATTTTCCGAGATAAAATATAGCCTATACGGATTCGGAAGAATCCCTCTAAGTAATGGTAAAAGAAATTTTGAAATCGGTCCAGTAGTTTTTGAGCCTATTCAATACAAACATACAAAAATACAAAGGTTTCCTCTTTATAATATTAGTATAGAGTATAGATACAGTTATGTAGATTGGAAATTAACTTGTTATTTAACCAGATTGTTTTTATGTTGTATGAATGGTAAACAAGTTTCCCACTTTGTGTAGATAAGTGTTTCAATTAATTTAATTATAGCTCTAGTTTATATAACGTCATCTGCTAATATTAGGTATAGGTATTGGTTGCATGGAAATAATTTGCTTTTGATTTGCTTTGTAATACCGGTTTCTATATACACATACTTCAAGCTGCTGTCTCTCAAAAAGTTGTACATTTGTTTTTTTTTTTATAAAAAAAAAATTATAATTTTTATTTTATATTTTTATTTATTATTCAATTACTTTTTTTTATTTTATTAAAATAATATAAAAAATTGTTATTGTAGCAATAGGTTGCAATTTAAACGCAGTGCCACAAATAGAAAGAGATGGAGAAGCATTGCAAAAGCCGCAACCAACCTAGAAGACGATCCATAACCACGACCACTTCGTCACGAGTGTAAGACTAAGAAGAAGAGCAATAAGTTACTTGTGTAGGAAAAATAAAGGATGTTTATTTATTTACCAGCTTCTGCCCGTGTTAGAAGCTAGGTATTCGACGAATTTCTAAGAATGAGAGAGGAAGAAAATCTAAGGAGGGTAACTGTAAATATTCCTAGGTTTTAAATCTACTATATAAAAATAAGTCGGGTTTTCCTTCCTGACGCTATAACTCGAGAACGCAAGAACCCATTTCCACGGTTTTGCATTCGTTGGAAAGGTCTCGGGCTCCGTGAGGTTTATAGTAAAGAAAATTCAGTAAATTCAATAAATTAAACGAAAAAGCAGGAAAGGAAAATATCGCGATTATTGACATTAAAAACGAATAAACAATGCGGTAACCTTGGTAACCTCGGTAAAATTGGTAAGTAGGTAGTTGCCATGACGACCAAATTTCGTTATTTTTAGTACGATTTACTATCCTCCAGATCCTCCTCCATAGAGGTTATCAATTAAATAAACAAGGTTGTCATAACTCCTTGCAATGATATTAAAACTGTTTTCTTTTTTAAATATCAGGCTCGCAGACTTTTATGTTTTTTTTTGTTTGTCTATTTGGTAAGTCTGAGAGTCGGTCGTAGGTTTTAATATTATGATAAACAGGATGGATTTTTTATTGCCACCAGAAAGAAAGAGAGAAAGTACTCTAAATACATAGCAAATTAGACTCAAATTATTTTTGAAAAGAAATAAAGCTGCATTAAATAGATGTTTAAAAATACGCTTTGCGGACCGGGAATCGAATGGGCTAAAATTCGAAAAAATAGCACTGTGTACTTTTTGGCATCAACTAATCTATACAATAAAACAGTAAAAAAAAACTGTGCCTATACATTGAAAATATTAAAAAAAATTGAGAGGGGTTTGCAAACAGATAAAGAGCACGAATCCAAAAAAAAAATTCTGTCCGTCTGTATTTCTGTTTGTCTGTTTGTTTGTACACGCTAATCTTCGGAACTACTGGACGGATTTGAATGTTTTTTTGTTGTATAGGTATTAAGTCTAGGTAACATATAGGCTATAATTTATTTTGGAAATTTGAACACCTCATGCAGAACCGCAACAGACCAGCTAAACTATAAGAGATACAAAAATGGTACCATAGCAAAAATTGTTCCACGTGATGAGTATTTTCTGCTGAGAGAATAAATTTGAAGATCTGGAACACCTGATGTGGAACTCCAAGACTACCTGATGTGGAACTAGCAAAAGTTGTACGGTCTGATGGGCATTCCCTGTTGACTTATAAAAATCGAAGATTTGAAACATCTGACTTGGAAATCAAAGCTATCACTAATTTCACTGCATAATTATAAAATAACATAACCTTTAGGACTGATTTTCGATGACGATGGTACCTATATCATTTATAATTCGACTCAACTGGCCAAAACTCCAATTTTTTTTTTTTTTTTTTTATCGAATACATATAGGTATATGTTTTCGGGCTTATGTTATTCGAGCGTTTAATTTACTTTGCAGTCACTTAGATTTTAATTGATCAGGTATCTTCACAATAAAACTATAACCATGATGAAAGAGGTCAAATCTTTCCCAATGTTCCAAAGGAGCTAAAAGATTGAGGATCATAAGATCCCAAGAATCTACCGAAGAGCGTCAGCTTCGGATCGCGAAGCACGCCTTCATTCTCATCGTATTTACGCATCTACATCCACGTCTCTAGAAACCAGTGAAGAATATTATGATGCGCGACTGACCGCTGATCGTGAGGAAAAGTTCTGATGGCATTTCCTGCTATTTTACAAAAATGAAAGATCTGGAGGGTCCCAAATCGTCTCGCGCATCACGTTGTTTTCCCGTCCCCGGGCTTTTAGAATTTGACATCAGACGTTTCAGATCTTTTATTTTGACGACCCTGTTGTCGCTGGCATAAGCAACAGGATCCGCGTACGAAGTCGCGGGCAGAAGCTAGTAATATTATAAAATTTAAGTTAAGCTAGAAATTAAAGAGGTTATTCTAGTGGTTCAAATTCTTTTATTAACAAAATTTGTCTATTTCCCAAAATATTGCTAAAATTAATAATATTAAAACAAATATACTTATCTGTAATTTATTCAGCCACTTAGTACCAAATCACGTCTGTTCTCGACGGTTGACTAACAACAAGTTCCCCTGCTCAGGCGAAACAACGCCTTTTATAAAATAATCCCCACTACTCAGTAAGTTAAACAACATAAACCTTTTAAATAACAATTTATAAATAACTACTAATAAAATCACATTTTTAGCTTAAAATTCACGACTTAGTCCAAAATGACGAATTTGTTTTAAACTGATAACAATTAAGTATGTTTACAAGATTTTTAAACTTTACTTACCTACTAATGGATTAAAAAGAGAATCAAAATAAATACTTCTAACAACAATATTCTAACACCCGCGACTACGTCACCTTCGACTTCAGAATCGGGTTGTCCCTCAGGAACTACTTAAGGAATCGGGATAAAAGTAAACCTATGTTATTTTCCATATCAAAGGCTACATGCCTGCCAAATTTAATCCAAATCCGTTCAGCCGTTTTTGCTTGATCGAGTAACAAACATCCAAACATCCACACTTTCACATTTATAATACATATTAGTAGGATTACGAGAAACTGAAATTATGGCATTCACAAGTTATAATTTTTTTCCTTACTCAATTTTAATGAGTTTCTTATGACTGCTTTAATCCAAAAAAAATTCAAGTAAATGGTTCCCGCACTAAGAATTTTTTTTTCGCGTACTGATTTTCAAACATTACTATTACATACAAAAATCATCCAAACTTGTTACAAACATTTGCGTCAAGCGAAAATATCTATCAGTATGATTTCCTTCCATACATACAAATTTAAGCGGCGGTAGCCTAATGGCTAGGGCGTCGGACTTGCGATCATGTGGTTGCGGGTTCGAACCCCACCCATTACACTACCGACGTGAACCCACTCGTAACACAAGCATCTTAGCTTAGCACGAGGGGTTAACGAGATTACTAGTAATGTGCGACCCACATTGCTAGTAATCTTTATAAAAAAAAAAAATAAAAAAAAAAAATAATATTTACTATGTTATGACCTTCAATCTTGGTACATGAACAATGCGGTTTTATTTTATTAATATTTACAGATGGGAGATAATGAAAGATAAGAATAAACTATTTTTTAAGAGTAACAGTAATACTCGTTATTCATTAAATAAAGCTGAACAAACATTTGGGAACGATAATGGTCAAATTGGAATCGAATCCAAGACACATAAGTTCTAAATACATTTAGACAACAAACACAGTAAGATAAATATTAAAAAGATGTACAAAGTGTCTTTGCATTTTTTTTATTGGTTTACTGCGTGGCATAACTCGTTAATTTTTTTTAACATGACTATATTGCTGTCATCTATGTGACAATATGCATTTTAAGAATTATTGAACTGATTATTTTTAGACGGCAATTTGATGCAGTCATACATGCTAGATATAGGAGCCACTTAATTCAAATAAAATAAAAGAGAATAGAATGGAAAAGTTATATTTATTTGTTATTCATAATAATATTTACCTCATGTCCAGCGTCCAGTAGATGTCTTACTACACCTTGACCCAGAATGCTAATACTTCTGACCGGTAACGGATAATGCACTAACACCTTCAAGGAGTCCACTCCACAAAGGAGGCTTAAACCAAAAAGTATTAATAACTTCATTTTGAAACTTTATGAATGCATGGAGGAGCTAGACACGCTCATCTAACGCTATAGCGCGAGATTGATAGGAGCATGCGCAGATACATTGATACCAGTTTATGTAGGTATATGTGTGGGTGTCGAGTTGTTAACGAGTGATATTTACTACAAAAACAGCCAATCACAGAGCTTGAAATGGGGTTTGATAGGTGATTAGTATTTTTTTTTATCAACGTTTCGAAATTCGGTTATTACCCCCAATATCATATTTATCATGTATACAACTGACATTTCTAATGTTTTGTTTGTTTACGTAATCTTCAATTATTTCATTCGTAAGTTAATGAGCATTGTAAGTGTAAATATTATGCAGGTCTATTTTGAAAATAATAATACCGGTCTATAAACATCCCACTGCTGGACACAGGTCTCTTCCCATATATTATAGAGAAGGAATGAGCATTGATCACCACGCTAGCTCACTGCGGGTGGATTTCGAATACCATTTTTTTTTTTATTCCATTTTTCCTCACGATGTTATTCTTCACCATTCTTCGAGGGAGCTGCACAATCCGTAACACATCAATACCTCGGGACACCATAAAAATATTTAGCGCAACAACTTACTAAAATCGCCAGTTTTCAATGTCTATGACTTAGACTGAAACGTGTACCATATGAATTTAATAAATAGAGTTAATAATAGACCAAGTTGCAGGTTCGAACCCACCAAAGTGACTTTTTCAAAGTTATCTGTACTTTCTGAAAACATGGTGAACCTGGATTACAAAATAGGAATCTGAAATCACAAACTCGCAATGAGCAGTATATGAGAAGAGGCCTACAGTGCCCAGTAGTGGGATGTTTATAGGCCGGTTTTTATTATAAAATAATTATCTCTTGAAGTCATGAAGAAAAATTGGCATGTGTTTTTTTATACATATAATTTGTCAAGTTCTTCAAAATAACTGATATGAATAAAGTCTTTTTATTATAATTGGTGTAAAAATAAATATTATGTAATTGATACGGTTGCGTTACCCACGTTATCTTAAGTTGATTGCTTGTATAATTATAAGAGCATTATAATTATAACATTGTCAAGGTTTATCATCATTATTTGGAACAATTCATTAAGGTATGGCTGTGGAACCATCCTGAAATTTTGTAGAACAAAATCAAAGGATTTAGTAAAAGACTTGAAACAATTGTAGAACAAATCTAGGAATTTGTATCAAAGATTATATAAAAACTTCAGCCCAAAAACTATATCCAAATGAAATCTAATTAAGCCCCGAGAATACACTGTTTTTTTTTTAATATACAACGAACAAGGACATCATTATGCCATTTTAGTAATAGATACAGATGACATTTACAGAAAGTAAAAATGAATATACAATTGAACTATGATGGCAATAAGACTTAATAATATTCACGGTTTACACTGTTGTAGGCAGTTTGAAATTAAAACACAGTTTATTTATAACTAAGTACTGTATTCTTAAACCGAATTCAAGGTTGATCAACTTGTCTTCTTCTTAGGTTTTGGCTTCGATCTCATTTTGAGGACACGTTTCACTGCGAATCTGAGTAGTAAGACTACTACAGCTAAACACGCTGCCAGGTCTAAGAAAAGCCGCTGGTAGAGAGGAACGTTTCGCGCTGGTGATTGTAAGTGAGGAGCTCCTTGAGTCTGGACCACGTGTTCCACCCAGAAAGCAAGCTCTACTCCTGGTGACATCGGACGGTCGTGGTATATCCTGGACAGTTCCTTGGCTTTGCTCCTGAACCTGAAAATCAAATTCTTATTCATTTCACGATATACAAGCATGGAACGTCTGTAGAGGGACAGGATTACACCATAGATTCAATTTTTTTCATTTTCTTAACCTGGTTGGATATCAATAAAATTGATCAAGAAAATTATCCCTTACGTGCTATCCGTAAAAATTTTCTTTATAGCAGCATCTAATTCTGGTATCATATCTTCAGACAATGTGACGTAGATACCGAATCCCTTATTTTCCACAGACTTCATATTGAGATGCTGGTCAGCTATCACTGGAATGCCGACGAGAGGAACCCCATAATGTAAAGCCTCTGTGGTGGACAGCTGCCCACCGTGTGTGATGAAGAGTTTGAGATTTGGATGGTCTGAAAATTTGAGAAGAACGGTGAGAAAGTGGCAATGGACCCAGCACATTGGATGGCCGATGATGGAAAAGTTTTCGAATGGCGACCACGAAACATAAAATGCATAATATGGAACGACGATCTGGTGAAGGTCGCTGGGAGGTGCTGATTGCGGGCGGCGCAGTACCGTGAGTTGTGGTTCCCCCAAGGATATGTTCAGTGGTAGACGTCATTCATCTAAGATGATGATGGTTAGAAATATGATCAGAGTTTTAAAATTTCAAAAGAACCTTAATGAATGTTAAAAAAAAATAGCGGTTAGAAATACGGAACAAATATGTGAAATGTCCAATTTATTGTCGGAAAACTTATTACATGACATACGATTCTTTCAACTTTTTAATGCAATATGCTTCGTTCTATTCGTTCACTAGTAGTAGATCTAAATAAAAATCTAAGATACTAACAAAAAAACCTATTCATTCATTAGAAATTTTTGGTACTCACTTAAGATGCTCGGTTGAGGTGCCCATTTGACTAAATGTACATTAGCTGGTACATCCGTCATATCACTTTCGAACTTCCAGATGACCTGCTGTTTGTATTTGCTGAACATTTTCAGTAAAGAACTCTTCATTTCTTCAGACATGCCATCGCTCTTCAGGTTTGAACCCATACTGAAGTAAATGACACCGTGTTTGGCTTCGTCCATAAGTTTTTGAAGGTCCTGCAATAAATGGTTTGCTATCGTTAAGCTATAATTGTATCTATGATTCAACATTTATATAAAACACGAGGAGTATTTATTTTATTCAGGTAAATATAGAGCTTTCTATTAGATTTCAATATACATAATTCCAAGAAATTAATATTTATTAAAACTGTATGAAAATTTCCACTATCAATAGTGAAAAAAAATAAATTTATATTTTTTTTCTAGTTAATTAGGTCTCTTCATTTAGGTCTGCAGCATACGACTGCATCTAGATAAAAATCCTTAGGGAGGCACTGGATGCTTTTAGCTTTTAATTCCCTATTGTTGGAGTAAATCCCCTGAGAAAGATTCTACAGTTAATTCTGCCGGTATTGCTTTCAGCTTAGTTCAGGCGTCCACATTAAGTTCACCCTTGGGAATTATTGTGATTACAAGTTGAGGTAAGGTCACGTGTGTTAGTTAATTTATATGGCGGTGTTTAAATAAAGCATTATTCCGATAAAACAGATTGCAGGTTAAGATCAGAGGTGAAAATTGCACTTAGAGTTTATTAAAAGACATAAATTCACGGCCGGTATACTTCGGCATTTCCAAGTGATGAAGTGGTTCAGATTGCATTACGTATCCACGAAGGCTTATCAATTTGGTTCTATATTCATCATCATTTTTTTTTATTTTTCTCTCTTTTGGATAGTTTTAGCAGCAAGTTGTTTCTAATAAATTTATTTTAGTGATTGTAATCATCATAAACTAAAACCTACAACTGGGCATTTCTGGGAATGAAAATAAACCCTGCCATGTTTCTATGAAAGATATCAAATTTAAAAGAATAAAAACTAAATACTAGCAGTAAATAAAATGTCTACCTTCGGTAAGGGCTTGACGTCAGTATCAATGTGGTAACCACCAACGTTCTTGACGTTCTGTGGAAGCTTAATCGATCCTCCGATAGATGGATGGGAGTTCACCAGCATCAGAGATGCGTTGTACACAGCATCACTATATGAAGGCAATGTCACTCCCCTTTTAGCTGCTATTTCGGGGTATACGTTGTAATAAACCCATTTTTCGAAGACAGTTACAATTGAACTGAAAATAATTAGGATAAAAATGTGAGTAGGTAATCGGTAATCAACGTCAGTTGCCATCTCTGTTTGAGTAAAAAAAATTTAATAAGGTGTGGCCCAGCAGTGGGTCACTTACAAGTCAGGTACAAGAAAATTTACTCGTATAGTATACATATAGCTTTATATGTGTTTATTCTGCTTGTTAGATTCTAGAACCATTCATGTATTGAGTGTGTTTATGTTTTGAGTGGGTTATAATTAAATATCATTATAATCAATGACAAATATAAAACTACTTTATTACTTTGTAGTATGTTATTTATTCGCATTTCTCATATTGAAGTAAACTTAAAGTAAACAAGACACTTACTCGATAAGGATGACATGTTTCAGAATTTTCCATAGTCCATGAGTTCTCTGCCAAAGATTCTGGGGTGATCTTGTAGTAGAGGACAGGTCCACTGTGTACGCAGGGTTGGGAATCTCATCCATCAACCTTAATGACTGCCAGTGAGACTCGGTGGAGCACACCCAGATCAAAGGGCACTCGAATAGTGGAGGGATTCTGAAAATACAAATTTTCTTTACAGACTACACAGGCTGGTAAATAAAAAAGAAGTGAAAAGAAGTGTGATAAAACTTTTTTAAACTATTTTTATCGCTTCGGGATCTTGGAAGCATTCACCTCGGATTTTTAAACAATGAATAATTGATAATTAAAATTGGAATATGTAGCCTATAATTAAGTAACTAAAAAAGTATATAGGTATATTTAAAAGTTGCGCAATTTCTTAATTTTAGAAAAAGGTCTCTGAATTCAAAAGGTCTCAGAAAAAAAGGTTCATGAATTAAAAACGACTATTGGTTTATATTATCTTTATTAAAAGATATAATAATCATAATGTGACTTAACTTAGATTAGTTTTCCTAAAATTATTCAAAAGAAGACGTCTCAATTGGATTGTAAGTTTTGTATGTTTATTACGCAATATCTTATTATACCCTTATTTAAAAACCCCTTTCAGAGGTAGTCCCTTTTAATTTGTTAAAAATCGATTTAGTAGTTCTGAAATTTTAATCACAAATTTTAAGTTACCAAGAATGTCAAAGGGAAATTGTGTACCATAACTTTCGTGTTGGTAACAGTTTTTTAGATAGATAAATACTTACCCCACATTAAGTTCGGAGAAAAACCATTCTAGAATGACAGCATCGAACTTTTCATTCGGATCACTTAAGAATTTGATTACTTCTGGTGCTTCAACAAACTTCTTGTGTAGGATGTAGGTGAAGTAAGCGAAGAAAAATGTATCTCCAATATTCGTTTGACCGATCATATTTTTCAGTTTAAAAGCCTCATCTGGAATCAATTTGTTTGTCATGATCATTGTATGTGCAACAAGAAAATATACGAACTATAATCTGGTAATACTTCTATTTTTACAGTTTTCTATTTTGATAATCTTTACAATACTTTACATGGTATAAAACAAGGCGCGTAATATAATTACGTCATGGGAATTAACGTATTTGTATTGTTCTCGTTTGTCAATACTCAAAAAGGTACGGAACTTATACCTCATATAGGAATACTTGAATAGTCGAATTTACGTATGTATATAGAAATATATAAGTAAGTTTATCAGTTGTCTGGTAGCTGCCTTAGCATAGACTGCCTAGTTTGGGATTAGATGGCCATTTATAAGCTGTCTAAAGTTATTAAAAAAAAAGTTGAAAATGGAATCATACTGTGGTTTTGTACTTAAGTCCGTCTTGACATAACTAATTTTATATGATTCTAAATAATAATTATAACTATAAGTTTTGTTAATAATTAATTAATGATGCGATAAATACTTAGTTCAGTCATATTTTTAAATTCTTCTCCTATTGAAGACACGTCGATTTCCTTTAGTTTAGGTGTTGGTTTTTGTCTAGGATACGATGTGATGTGTACCACCTGTAACAAAACATTGTAGGTGTGTAATAGTACAATAACTAATGCAATTAATTGTATGACTAATGATCTCGGAAGAACGGCGGAGTGATTTAAGAGGAAATCCACGTAGGTACCGAAACTACGAGATATATTACAAACAAAAATTTCCATTCAATTATAAAACATAATACTTAAAATAAAGATCATATTTACTTCTCATTTAAGACATTATTCTTAAATATTAAAAGATTTAAATTTGTGAAAATTAAAAGTACGGTGTCGAAAAATCAAGATATTAATTTTTTGGCTACTTTTTGTAGCTATGTTTTCTTGAAGAAATAATTACAAAGACACAGTGAACGAAAAATTCGCTTGACGTCACTCTTTCCTAAAATTTTTGCTAACGTTTTGATGCAACAAGCAACTTAAGAAGGTTAAAACGGTTTTAGTAAAAAAACGTTAGATTCGTCGACAAAACAATGGAGCCATAATCAACAAAACTGAATCGGACACATCGAAAGTAGGTGCATTCAATAATATATCACAATCTTTACCTACCTCATGACCAGCCTCTAATAACCGATTAACTACACCATGGCCCAATATGCTATGGCTCTTAGATGTCATGGGGAAGCATACTAGCAGCCTTAAAGCCTCGTTCGTTGAGACCAGGCTTAGTAACAATAAGCCAACCACTGTCCTGTACTGCATCTGAAATCAAATAATAGTTTCTTAAATAAATGTTTCTTTTCCACATCCAGGGTATCCGATGATCTGGAGCAGGTGACTGGATAGGGATGGCGGAGGACCGGGCGTTGTTGCGTTACTTGGGAGAGGCTTGTGTCCAGTAGTGGACTGGAATTGTTTAATTGTTTCTTAGGCTCAATTTTCAAGGACAAATGGAAAGGAAATAGGCTCGCGGTTCAGCACCAAAGCTTTAGATCGATTTCATAGAACTGCGTTGCTACACTGTTTTCTACAAGCGAGCATGCATCGTGAGGGCTTTATCAACCAGAACAGACTGATGCATCATAATTAAACCACGAGAATCAAACAGGAGTAAAAGACTGAGGAGGATGACGAATACCTTCTTTTTATTATTAAGTCCACCGCTGTTAGCTTGAGAGTAAGCTTAAATTGTTTCATTGGACTTTTGCCGAAACCTTAAGGGCCTTCAGCCAGAGGTATAGAAAAACTACTTTAGCAACGTTCACCTGCGTGGAGCGGACCTCGACTTAGTGCGTTGCTAGCAATCTTAATAAGGCAAAAAAAAAAGAGAATTATTTTTATTGCTAGTTTTGCCGGCTCGGGCCAGTTTGATCTATGCACGGGGGTGATATGGAATGAGAGGGAATGTGTACAGTCTTATTGACATAAGAATATCTTGTAAAAAGTGTGCACGTATTTTTTTAGAGCATATATTAAGTTCTTTAGATTGGCGCGTTCAACAAAACAAATATTATATAAGTAGACGCCTACTCCTTCTTTCTTTAAGAAAGCTATAGTCAACATAGTATGTTAATGCCAATTTCTATTTATTATCTTCTTGGGTTACTTTACGAGAGTTTTTTATATCTATAGGCTTATGCAGTATTTTTCATATGACCAGGAATCTATATCATTCATATTATAATATGTGGACAGACATGTATCTTGGAGATAACTAATATATTGATAATGATAGCAGTACTATAGACTGGTTATCATTCACTATGGTACAGAGACGGTGATAGCAGACAGTTGAGATTTTCACATAATTATGATGTATTTCTATAATCGCTACAAAAAAAAATACGGAATAAAATAAGTTCCCCATACAACAAACGTAATTTTTTCGCCGTTTTTATAGATCCTTTGTGCGAGAGTCCGACTCACACTTGGCCGGTTTTTATGTACAAGATAATTCTACGAAGATATGAGGTAATTACTTTAAAAGAGTAATATTATAAACTCATTAGGCTCTATTATGTATAAGTAGGTACTTTTATGTAATCTTTGTAATGTCCATACGTCTTGGAGCAGTTGACAGCACGTTATTCGTTACACCGTGTAACGATAAACGACCCTACCTCATAGAAATAAAGGTTTCGTTTACATTGTCAGCTTTGTGTCTATCAGTATACCTTGTAATAAATAGATAAATATCAATGTATTACCACAAATCTGCGGTCATCTGTACTTACATAATGTTTTGTTTTCCTTGTAAGCTGCGAATTGTTTACGATAGATTTGCAAAATAAGACAATTGTAATCAAATTAGGTAAATTGATGATTTTACAATGTAGGTATACATATAGGTCATTTAATCTATTGATAGGGAATGGGATACAAAGGTATCTTATCTTGATATTTGAATTAATATTCAGTGCAGATAAGTGGTAGTTAGAGCGTTTTTTCTAGCGACAAATTTAACTATAAGAATACCTAGGCATTTTTCTTTTTTTAGGATTTTTTTTTGTTTACTTACTTTGATTAGAAAAACATAAAGTATTTATAAGATTAGATAAAATACCCACATTTTCTATAAAAAGAGCAAAGATTTGTAGTTTTGTGTTTATTTCGGATAAACTCAAAACTAATGGTGAAAGAATTTTTAAAATCGATTTATTAGTTTTTGTGTTAATTCGTTTCAAATCTCCTCTATACAATATTATATATAAGTGTATGAATAGAAAAATATTCCGTTTTATTATCAGGTCTTTGTAAATAGATAGCAAGGACATTATTTGAGGGATAAATAGCAGCTTTTGATAGTCAAGAGTAAAATGTAGAATTCAAAATAAACACGTTTGTTTAGGGAAATATAAAAACAAATTGTTACTCTGCCTCAAACATTGAAATCTAACAATCAAGACTATTACTCCTACAGATGCTTCCAAACACCGGCAAGGCCACCTAACCAATATAAATTAAAACGAAGACGCAATCACAAAACACTTACGGTAAAGCAGTTCTCGTATCACATTTACACAATTAACTGATTTAAATATTATCACACATGCATAAAAACTTGAACTTTGTTATAAATAAATTATTGTTACCGACACCGCATGAAGTATCACTCCGAAGGCCCAAAGCCGACTGACTGATGACTGATGTTCGTAATCGTAATTATTATGAAGCAATGTGCTTCATACCTATTTATAGTGTATACAATGAAACAAATTTTTTATCTATTATGACCGAATTTAAAAGATTTCAATTCGTTTGTTTTACTCATGTTATTAATATTTTTTCTTATGATGAGCAGGTTCAGTGGGCCTACCTTACAATTTACTATCTTCATGTAAAGACTAATGTGTAGTTTTTCGATGTATTACTTACTATTTGCCAGATAATTGTTTACGTTGATCCATATATTTTTTAAACATAAATGATTTAGTTTAGGTACAAAGTTAAAGTACCGAGATTAAGCTTTAAGCGTTATCTGGTGATACAAATGACGAAATAAAAACAAAAGGTGATGTAAAAAGGTTCTATATAATACTAGCGGACCCGCCACGGCTTCGCACAGGTAGGAACCATATACATCAAACATTAATGAATTATAAAAAACTTCCTTATATATCACTCTATCCATTCGTGTAACTATATTAAATTCCATTCGAAACAACTCCTCATACAAACTTCCAATTACACCCTCTTAGGGCGGTGGATTTCCATAATAGCTGTGTTTTTATAATAATAATCTAAGTATCCAAAAAACCGTATATGAATTTTCATATGTCCGTCTTTGAATAGGACGAACAAATCTTCTAACCCCCATTTCAGCCTCTTAGGGGGTGGATTTCCAAAATAGCTAAAATACATGTTTATTTATATCTAAGCAGGAACCCGTATGCAAAATTTCATGCTGATATTTTTAAAAATAACGAATTTCCATACACCCGCTCATCCTCTTTTTCACCCCCTTGGGGGTGGAATTTCCAAAAATCCCTTCTTAGTGGATGTTTACATAATCAAATGCATCAACTTACTGTGAAAATTTCAAGTTTCTTACTCCTGTAGTTTTGTCTCTACGTTGTCGAGTCAGCCAGGACAAGTAATTTTATATTAATTTATTATTTTAACTTTTACATCATCATGATCTACAGTTAAATTGTTACAAAACACACAATGTAACATATTTACCCTCCCTTTTTAGTTCCAATCTCATCCATCTATCCTAACTTAACTTAAACTAAGCTAGGCGTGAATATAGTTAAGGCACAATGGCAGTACATTAGTTGGTTTAAAACTAATGTTCTCGTCCACACAGCAAGATGACCATGCTGTAATCAAGTTCTATTGAAGTCATTGACCTTACGTGAGTGAATTGAGGAATGAATTCTGGTTTGATGTTATTAGTGCCTGGTATGTGATGCACAGTCTTAACTCTTTAATAACTTTTTTTATTAATAATTTACTAAAAGAATATGACACGAATGAAAACAATATCTAAATACACATGTAAAATTTATAATGCGGTTTGTGGATTTTCAAGAGCATTAGTTTTGTTCATATTTTGAAGCTTAAGCATTTAAAGAACTTGAATGATGAATAAATACTGTGAGTAAGAAAATAAAAATATAACTTCTTAGTATTTTTAGCTTTAATTAGGTTTGAGGGATTTATCCGAAGCTTTTGATATCATTAATAACGATAAATATTGAAATTGTATGATTTATTTGTTCTCCTTAAATTCTCATTCTTTATTAAATTTATAGGCCTGAAAACCATTGGAAAAAAATATCTGGTAGACTACCGAATCCCAGTGTAATCAAGTGGTATGCCTCAAGGTTAAAATAATTGTCGACGTAAAAAACCAGTTGTGAAATAAGTCCTACTCCAAAAAGGCAATTGGTTTTAGCTCGTTATATGGTCATTCATATTGGATTGTGTTTAATAGATATTATATTTGTATTATATGTTTTTATGTAGAAAAGGTTACTTTTGTTTCCTAGAATAAATTGCCTTATGAGGATATTTTTCACCTCCTACAGCGCAGCCAGATCATAAAGATTTCTACCTGATCTAAAGAACAGGGTATATACAGGGTTTGGTCACCCATTCACGGATCGACGGCGTGGATAGAACCACAGAACAGAAAATAGAGTTTATTTTCTGTTCCGTGGATAGTACAAAAATATTTTTTTACCTTTATTTCAATACTTTCAAATTGGTACTCCCACGTAACCTATTTTCAGGCATTTTGAAACAAGACCTTTATTTTTATGTTAACTAGACGTCTACAAGAATATCTAGACAATTTTATTTGTTCCCTTCTGAATTTAGTATTTTAAAGTGTCCTTCGGACTTTACACCAAATACAAAAATAAAAATAGCACTATAATTTATGACACGAGTTATATTAAGAAATTTGTTTTCTGTGTGGGACTAAGTAATGTGACGGTATTGGGAATAATGAAAATGTATTCAAAGCGAGAGACAATACTACATATTATTTTTTTCTTCTCCTCACCATTTTGGTATGTTTGCTACCTGCTAAAATGATAAATAAAAAACAGCTCTAGCGAATTTTTATTTGATAACGAATTATCCTATTTTTTAATTTGAATACCTGATTCCTTACTTACAAGGAGTAGAAATATAATACTTATTGCTTCATCTGAACTTTGTAACATACCTACTAAATATTTACCTCGTTCAAAATACACATGTGCACTTAGATATAAATATGTATGCAATTTTTCCTCTAGCCTTCAACTGTAGGTACATAACCTGAGTGATTAAAATTATTAAATTAACTATTGTGTAGAAGGGCTGTCCCTTCTGATAGCCCTGTTGATAGCAGTTACAATAGGGCACTGTGACGTCATCCAGTCAGGTTTTCCTTATTCTAATGTTATGTTCTAGACACACGAATATAGTAAAAAAATTGAAAATGAATTATTCATACGGTATTTCTATGATTACGACTCAAGTAACTACCAATGTTGCAATTTGATAATGTATTGTATGAATGGAGTCTGTCTATTGGAATTTGGTGCATTCCAGTTAGCAAATTCCAGTTATAGATAATATATAATCATGTGATAATTAAATAATTATATACTACACGTAGATGCTACAGTCAACCACAAAAGTCTCTGAAGATTGAATACAAAAGAAAACAGATCATTTGTTGAGAGATGTGTTTCTACTACTTAAGTTAAAGGAATATAATATTTATTGGGTCTCTCCAAATAAATGTATTACTAATTTATCTTTGACTGTCCCTAAACGTTTACTAAAGGGTTTACTTAATTATTCGGACAATTTAATCTCACCTGACACAGTACTGCTTGTAATGGTTTATTTCATTAAAATACTTAGCTTTAGAAATCTTCATTTCAATCAAAATTGTCTCAAAGGCTTAGTACAGATAGTTCTATTTGCATGTTCCATTACAGTAGAAAGCAATTTGTAGCGCCTGGCACGCCGTTCATAGCAATCTGCGGACGGACGACGCTGTTTCATGCTCCCTTACAATTTGTTAACCCTTTACACCCGGAAAGTTTTTTTTTATTTTTATACTATAAAACCTTTTTCTTGGCATTCTGCTATGTCTATGAAGCCTCAAAAAAATAGTTAAAAAAATCTCGAGTTCATAGTTAACCCACAATGCTACCCGCACGATCGTGAGTCACAGGTTGTACGTGACATAGTCACGATCGTGAGGTTAGTTTATACTAATCTTATATTTTGATAGTTTGAGGGCAAATAAAGAGTTTTATAATGAAATCAGCCTCTTTATTAATAATTAAGTTATAATTAATTCACTTTCATAGCATTTGTCTTCGCACTAAACATTTGTACAAGCCTTTAGCAACACGGTACAATTTTTTTTAGTAAAATATTAACAAAACCAAAATATTAAATGTAATTATTCTTAAATGTAACCATTAGTTAAAAAACATCTTAACATGCCTCTTAGAGTAATCAGGAACTAGGAGTACCATATCATCCTTTGGTGTGGTAAGACTTGAAACAGTCTTTACCGCGTGAGATGCACAAATAGGTGTCGCATTTTTCACAACGTATCTTTGTGCGACTGGTACAATTTTCGTACTGGCACATTCTTGGTGCTTTTATTTCGTCAAATACTAAACTACAGAAGCTCCAAGTCCAAGAGATTTATCACCAAACATTATTTTAGCTCCTCGATAGATGTCAAAGTCGAGCATCTATCCTTCACTTGTAGTCAGCACGAAATTCTTCAGACCAACCGGGCGCGGTTTGTTTCGGACTACCTGACGTAGTATACACCTGCCAGTAAATGGTATCATTTGCTCGTCAATGGAGTAGAAGCCAGGCGTTACACGCTGCTTTTACCCTGTCAATCATTGGCTGTACCTTCCACAATGGGTTGTTTTTGTCATGTGGCAGGGCTTCATCTGAATCTACGACAAGCAATGCATTACGAACTGTCAAGAACCCATCACGAGCCATTTGTTGAGTTATTATGTCTAGTTTTCATCCACCTCCCCAGTACATCGGAATACGGGGGTAGGGAATACATCCCATGATAATATGTATGGAAAAGACTCTGGCTACTTCTACAGACATCAGTTTTAGTTCTAGACGAGTTTTTCTATGATGGTACAGGTTTGTACATCTGGCAACTTCGTCGAAAAACTCTAATCAAAGTAGTAATATGAGAAATACTCCATTGGAGTCTTGACAGGAGCCACGGGCAGTGAAGTATAGTCATGATTTCGATCATCAGAAGGTACCTGCTTCCAAACTCTCTTTCGAGGAGGTGGCCGTGAAGATCCGAGGCCGCGGAGTTAGTTGTGATGATGCTGGAGTATCCTGCGTCGGTTCCGACTCTAGTGCTGCAGACGGTAGTAGTTCAGGTTCGAGTTCAGTGTGAAAATTGTCGAACTGAAGATTGTCAAAAATGCTGGGTTGGGTCCTCAATATCTTCGATAACGGATAAGTTTCCATCGCCTAGCACGTCTATAACTTGGTCATCGTTCAAATTTCTGCCTAAAATTTTAAACAAGATACTCTCAGTAACTAAATCTACGTACACACAATCGTCAATTACAGTACTTACTCCCAAATAACATGTTGGGATTACGACCGGAGCCACACGATCGTAGCGGTCAGACTTTACGACTTAATTGTAAATAAACTGCAAAAGTTAGCATAAATCTAAAATTATCTAGGTGTTTAAACATCCTTTAACTTTAAAATAAGTACAAAATACTATAAAAAATCAAATAGTTATTAATCAAAATTATTACTTTCCCGCGGCGCGGCGAGGGTCGAAAAATGCAGCCATCGTTCATCGCAACCCACACGTCGCTGACCGCCTCCACACTGCCAGTGTATTTTTTCTCGTGCGTAGAATACTCTTCACAAATGATCGACGCCGGTTGCGTTCGGAAAAAGTAAATTGTTTGGCGCCAATATTTTTTTTAATCAAAACTCACGCTCGTATAAGCCCGGGTGTAAAGGGTTAAGGCGCTAAAACTGTTCTAGATGTACCCGTAGAAAGTGTTTCTTTTACTATTTTTTACGGAGAACAGACGGAAGTTATACAGAAAAATATAATACTTTTAGAAATAACGAGATGTCATGGTGAACCGCAAGGTTCAATGAACGGATTTTCGTACACAAAGTTGCAGGTTCGAACCCACTACAGGCACGTACCAATGTGACTTTTTCAAAATGATATGTCCTTTCGTAATTATTTTAAGACATCTGACCATCGGGTAAGAAAAACATCGTGACAAAACCTAAATTCCAAAAAAAATATTTGAAATCGTAATCGCAGTGAGTCAGCGTTGTGATCAATGCTCCTTCTCTCTATAAGAAGAGGCCCGTGCCTAGTAGCACTAGTAGTGAGACATTTATTGGATGGTATTAGAAATAATATATTTTAGGTGTTTTAGTGTGGATGCAGTATAATTGTTTTCAGACACGTGCTTACGAGAATAATATAAATATATGAAAGGTAGATATAATTACAGAACAAAGCAAAATTTTGCTCGCGGACTGCATTCGGGCACAGCGTATTTTACGATGCTGACCAAAAAGTAAATTGAATAAAATCGGAAATAAAGGAATTAACAGTAGCTTCAAATCTGTGCCACAAACAGTTTATGACCCTTTTATGGACACTAGTCTTCATTTTATGGTTTATTCCTGTGGTTTAGTGCCAGCAGGTGCCCGAAGATCAACTACCAATAGTGTCTGCAGTTTTGTGACCCGTAAACAATTTTATTTCAGAAAATAAAAATAATATTGCTCATTTATTTCTGATCGGGTGTATATTACCTATTAACTTCAGTTTTACTGCTGTTCGTAAATATTTATATCAGCTATTATGACAGTGAGAAATGCCGTTTATTCATGAATATTATTTTTACATGTTTGTTTATAAGAAGTCGTAAGTAGAGTAATATCGACATGACTGAAGTGACTTCGTGATTCGGACATATTTTTTCGAAAGGGAATTAGGTTTTGGTGAGAAAATACTAGAGTTGAGCAATGGGCCGTAAAGTTTCAAAGGAAATTCAATGCAATTTGACCCATATTGCACGGATCTTGTTATTAGCTGCAGAATAGTTGTTTTTAACTGACTTCAAAAAAGAAAGGGCACTCAATTCGACTGTATTGTTTTTTATGTTTGTTACCCCAGAAAAAGCGACTGAATGAACCGATTCTGATGATCTCTTTTTATTTGGAAACTGTTGCTTTCCGCGTGGTACTTACGCTAGAAATTCCTATGGCGATGGCAAATACCACATGTAGCCAGACTTTTAGAATCAAATTGTACGACATAGCTCACAAAATTTAAACGAGTTTCAATTTACATGGCTGGTCGCGGCTAGGGGCTAAGTAGAAGCCAAAGTTTGACCGACATAAAAGGTTAAGCCGCGCTCGGTGCGGTGGGCCTGTCGATTGGTGCCTATTTGTAACCGAAACCTATTCGCGCCTCGGAAAGCATGTTTTGAACTGTCCATGTACTTCTTTGACAGTCGTTAAGTCATTATAACTCTGACAACCAGTCGCGAGTCTTACTATGGGATACTGTGTAGCCCAGTAAACTGAGTTGTGGTGGTCAGGCAGCTGGCAATTTAAAATGCGGTATACAACTAAATCTAGTAAGATTAGAAGTCTCCACCAACATAGATTCGGAAAAAGGCTAAACAGGTGTAGTGCCAACGACCTCAGATCACCTTGACGACGGGCCTGCGGGTGACGGGGAGGACACCCCCGATTAGCATGCCACGAAGGATACGAACGCGAGGTACTAGGCGTTCGTCTTCGGGAGAAGTGGGGGATGGACACTTTACACTACCCCTTTGTAAGGGGTCCTCTGAGGACCGAGGCAAACTGGAGCTGCGCTGAGATTGCACAAGTGATCCCTCGGCTCCAGCAAAGGCAATGATGGGACCGGGGTGGTTTTAGTCCAACGGTGTAAGTCCAACATATCCCCGCGCCATACCCTCGGCGTGGGCCGAAGTCATAAGCTATTCATCCCAAAAAAAAAAGGCAGGTGTAGTGCCGTAATATTATGATTATTTATTGATGTACACAATTTTATTGAATAAAAGTATTTGTATGAAACATAAAGCTGTGCTTCTAGTTACTATATTTAACGTCGTTACTGCATTTATTTGAAGCGTCCAATGTTTAAAGGGGATCCTTGAACAGGTTGTTGAGAGAATACCTATTTTGTTCTTGTGATCTCACCGTTCCAATACTTTCATTTCTTTGAACATGGCTGCAGGTATAATTATATTTGCAAAAGTAAAAGTACACAGAAAATAATCAACACCATGGGAATTTGCACATCACTTATTTGATTCTAAAAAAGTTATATTTTTTTCTAGTCTAGTTGGCGGAATATAAAAAGTATCTATTATATTTATTAACTAGCTGTACGTCCGACTCCGCCTAAGTGGTTGTCGTTATGGCGGCAAAAGGTAGCGTATGTCCTTTTTCTGGCTCTAGACTTTCTCAGTACGAAATTTCATATAAATCGGTTCAGTAGTTAAGGCGTGATTGGGTAACACATAGACAGAGTTACTTTCTCATTCATTATATTAGTAAGGATTTTAATATTTTGAGAGAAGTCATTCGGATAGTAGGATTCGCTTGGCTTGTCTTAACGGGGGCACTGCCTCCAGATAAGCCACTGGTATGTATTTGTTATTATTTGTAATTCATTTCCAGATCATAATATCAATTATCGATAAGTTGGGAGCAAGGTTTTAACCTAATTTTGATATCGATATGTGACAGCAGGGAATGAAGCTAGGAGGGATAGTTTACGATAGAGATGATATGTCAGCGATACTAAAACGTAATTGCCTGTAACCATGAGTGTTGAAGTTGGCCACTTATGGCAATTTTGTAAATAGCTATAAGTGGCGAACAGCAAGATGGGTACGTTAAAAAAAAGACAAAAAACGTGAAAATAATTTAATAAAACCAGGATAGTAGAAAGATGTTTTTAATGGATGCAGTTCTAGTTTCGAAACGTAATATCTGTCAGTGCTTGATAAAATAGGATTTTTTATTCTGCTAAATAGGAGGTACTATAGCAACGTGTTACTAGTATTTGCCTAGTTTCTGCTTCAGCTTCAATCTAGCCTGTTTTCAAGCTATTTATACTTAATCGACAGCCGTGAATGTGAATAGTGGTGCTATTCAAAGCCTTCGCTTGGCTGATGGACTTTAAGATTATTTGGTTTGTATTAATAGTTTGGTTTTCAGTATCTAAATGCAGTTACACAAAAAGCTGTTTATAACAATAGTTTTGTTATTCGAACTGATCAGATCTGTCAATCAATAATCTATCTAAAAACAGTGTAACGATTTTATTATCATATTTATTTCAAAAATTTAGAGGGGCATTTGTATGTCTATGTTTCTGGGACTACAGAGTATGCAGAGCTTATTTGCCTCTATGCCGTGCACGCCATCTATGATATCGTCTAAAAAAGTGATCTATCAAAGCGATCAAGGCAAACAGAAGAATCTCGGTAGCCCTCAGTCTTTCCATTTGCCTTTCCGAAGAATCCGAGGGGAAAGCTGAGCGAGGCCCCAGTAGCACAAGTATTACTAAATAGTTACTTCGTAACCAGTAGTCCCTATGGACATATTAATATTTCGACCTGCTTGTTCGAGCAATACGAACGCTTCACAGAGTCTCATAGTATAATAGACCACGTAGACCACGAAAGAGCAACAAAGATGTGGGAATCAGCAAGGATGATTTAAAAAAGTGCAGGGAGGCTGTTGGTGGGTAAGATAGTATGATTTAATAATTATTTCTAGTTCCTTAGCGGAATTCAAAAGATTATCACCGTGATTCCGGCCAAAAGATAAAAAATGTCAACTGGTGTGACTTTCATCTAATCGAGATTATTATACCAAATATTATTACGAGCATTTTCAATTTTTTAAAGTTGCCTGCAATTCCTGTGAGCCTGTTCTTTTCATAGTGTTTGTTGATAGTATCATGGAAAATTTGAATCATCGACTGAATTAATTAGGAATCCACTCCCTCGGGAAACCTTTTCTCGGGAATATGTTCCCGGGGAAGATACGCCTCAAAAACCCTCTCCCCTGATTTGAACTAGGTCTTACTTTCAGTCACTTAAACCCCTTAAATCTGCGAGATTACCTCTAATGCCTCTACTATACAATTATGAACATGAGGTTGTATACAAATCGGTTCAGTCCTACGTTACCTTATGACTTATACAATTAGAATTCGCCGCACGAAAGCTAATCTACTAAACAAAAATAATCTTCATAATTACGTTCCGTTTCATCTTTATGATAATTAAGTCTTATTATGTTAATTGCAACCCTTATCTGTAACCTCTGCTGGCACGTTCTTATTAGAGTTTAGGAAAACCGCTTACTTACTGCTTCTGTTTTTAATGATAAGCAATGCTAGCATGAAACACCTTTGTATCTTGGAATCAGAAAACTTTCTGATTTCAACAAATTTCTGATTTCTCTTTGGTTAACAAGTTTCAAGGCACGCTTTTTTAGTATTTTGTAGCATTTCATATTATCGGGTATGATGGTTTGGAAGTACGGACTAGATCAAACGAGAGAAACAAGTGAATTTCAACATCGCACCGAGCACCCAGACTCGCGGCGCGGCGGTACCCAATGCCCAATGCGTAAGGGCGTCGGAAATGCGATCATGTGGTTAGAAATGAAGAAAAAAATTACGGATATCAGCGCAGTTTAAAAGATGTAGAAGAAGAGATCGGACTTTTATTACTTTTTCTATTTATTGTGAAAATTGGTCATTGTTCACTGGTTTCTAGACAATGTGTGAAATCACAAATATACGTACACAATACCGTAATGTGTCTATATATAGTTATTTTCATAATCTATGTATTTTAATAAGAAGAGATTATAATAGTAACCCGCGATGATTTGAAACCTGAAACTAAGCCTTTCAATTAATTATAATCAGCAAATGATCTCTATATATAGTTACCTATCCAAATATACTTAATTAAGTTTTCGGTCTTCATTGAATTAAATATTAAAACTTATATATCACAAGTGGTGAGATACCGTTACTGGATTATTAATTTATCGAGTGCCTACCGAATATAAAAGCGCGGGAATTGTACGAGAATTCAAAATACATTTGTCATTCGGTAAACCATTACCGTGTATAAATTTTTCGATAAACAGTTCGGCTGTCAAAATGAAGGCATTTATTGTGGCCTGCAGTGTAATTTCCATAGTTTATTGCAAAACTTTGGGTGTACACAAATGTAAGTAATGTAAATAAATTTTGGCAAACACTTATTCTGGCCACATTTGCAAGGCAAAATATCTAATTTATATATTTTGTATTAGATCTAGATTTTTTTATTACAATTCCAGTCCAAAAATACACTTTCTTCCTGTCATTGTCCCCAAACGTCGTCTTTACTTTTGTTTAGTCGGATGTACTTTCACATACACATATAATATGTACCTATACCGCGTCTTGGCCTTGCCCCTTTTTTCCAATTCTGCATCAGAAATATTTGGTTCTGTTGAACGAATTATAACTCATTCATTCAACTCATCATTATACTTTGGTGTGCTATGGGCGCTTGTATTACAGAATAAATTATTTATTTCATTTCATACTAGCTGTGCCCCACGGTTTCACCCGCGTAATTCATCGTTTCTAATATTGATTCTGCTATTCGGGACGGAGATAAATCCAACACACCAAGGATCATGGAAATCTCTTGAGTTATAACTGTTAATAGCACACGTGACTTTGTTTTATTTACAAAAGCATAAGTTTAGCTTCTCCTTTTATAGACGACTTAAATTGTTTCAGCCGGACAAAGATGTGTCAATATGTGGGATGAAGGCTGCATCAATGGCCAGTTGAACGGAGCCGGTAAGACATTGTAACAATACTATCGGCCAAGAAATGTCCCACTGCTGGGCACTAGCTTCTCGCATAAAGAAGGAACGAACACTGATCACGCTTGTTCATTGCGGGATAGCGATTTCAGATATTTTTTTTTGGAATCCAGATTTTCGCACCAAAAAACAAAACTAAGAATAATTCATTCAAATTAGGCTACTATCTTCTATGTAGCACTTTTTGAACGTCAACATAAACTCATCTAAAATTAAATTATTAGAAAAATAAAAAATATTACATAAGTATAATATAAATAACTGTTCCTTTATTTATCAGGCAATGATGACAACTATTTGAACGGTGGGTTCACTCCTGGCAAGCGATGTGTCAACATGTGGGACGAAGGCTGCATCAATGGACAACTTAACGGTGCAGGTATGTATAGATATCAACTCTTTTGGGGAACTATAGTTACCTCCCCTTTTTGTGGAGATATGTCGGACTTTCATCCGCTAAAAACACCCTGGTCCCGTCTCTGACTTGGCCAGAGTCGTGAGATCGCCCGCGCATTCTCTTCTCGACTACGGTGAACTACAGTTTTGGCGGACTTAAGAAGACAGAAGAAGTCTTCTAGAGGTGTGGGTGTAAAAGCACACACAACACTCCTTCTAAAAACGTCTTACCTACCTACCGCACTAAAATACCCCTAGAGCTTATCATCTACTAGGAGAAGAGTCTGCAGATAAATTCCGACAAGTAACTTACATTTTCATATATCTGAGCGATTTCATAAGCGTATAAGCTTCTCTCCCAATCCAGTAATCACTGAGCATTTTTTTGTTGGAAACAATATAATGTAGGTAATCATTGCAATAGTGCAACGAGCACCGTGTCTTAATAAAGTCGGTCAGAAATCGTATCAGAATCCGAATCGGCCCGATCATCGGTCTATCAAAAAGTACGACGTATGAGGACAGACTTAACGATTATAGAAATGTCACTTATCTAAGAGCTGGCACGGGGCTTTTATGACACAAATAGCTATTAGCATTAAGCATATCACTACTAGTAGTAGCTGCCTATATAGGTCGATTCTAACTTATTGGCGGCTGTGAAGTTAGTTACACACTGCGCAGTACCTCGGCCTGTATCCTTGCTGGTGCATAAATTTGTTACTGCGCAGGGACTCTGCTCTCGTTCACAATGGCCATTAAGTTTGAACCGCAGGTTACCGTCCTTCTAATTTTCAGGTAACGATGACAACTATTTAGACGGCGGATTCACCCCTGGCAAGCGATGTGTCAACATGTGGGATGAAGGCTGCATCAATGGACAACTTAACGGTGCCGGTATGTTAATTATATCGCATAAAAAATACAACTAATATTAAAACCGCACAATCAGCATACTACGCAAAAGTTTATTCCATCTTAAATTATGGAGTAATATATTGGGGAAATTCCGTGGATTCTAAAACTACTTTTTTACTTCAAAAAAGGTGTCTAAGAATAATCCATAACCTTGATAATGAAACCTCTTGCAGACCTACATTTAAAAAAATTGGATATTTAACCTTGACAGGAATATATATTCTCCAAGCAGCTACTTTCATTAAGTGTAACAGTAATTATTTTCCTGACAAAAACTCACTAGAATATAATAGAAGATTGCGAAACAGAGACAAATTAATAATACCACAACCTCATAATGAAATGTACAAAAGGAACATGTATTTTACCAGTATAAAAATTTATAATCACTTGCCCTGTAAAATAAGATCACTCAAGCTAAAGAGCTTTAAAAATGTAGTTAAAAGACTTCTAATTGAACACTGTTTCTATGATTTAAAAGAGTACTTTGAAGCTAAATTATAAAACTGAGACACTGAAAGAATTTTGTAAGAAGACAACGCATTTATTTGTACTGGTTATTGTTTTAATGTACCTAGTTTTAATTAAGTATGTTACAATTTAAGGAAGCTGAAATTTTATGTATACACTAAGTGTTCTATTGCATGCCTATGTAGGTAAATTGTGCAGAGCTTCAAAACTTATATAAAGACCATACACTGTAACCACAATTAGTGCAATAAAGATTATTATTATTATTGCTAAATGCTAACATAATAAAACAACAAGTTACATTACACGGATAGATAGATAGTGGTATAGGTCACCACGCTAATTACCACAGTGCGCGACGTGCTGCGGGTTCGATCCTCGCATGGGACAAGCATTTGTGTGAACCACGGATACTTGTTCCAAGTCTGGGCGTTCTTTGTGCATGTGATTTGAATGTTTGTGAAACCCCCACAACACTAGGATTAAATTCCTTAGTGCGGGTGTCGTTTTTAAAAAAGAAAAAGAAACAAAAAAAACATGTAAAGATGTTTGTATGAAAGTCATGGAATAGAAAAAAAAGGATACTTAAACACCTACTGAGCTACTGAAAATTGTATAGTAATAATAATATCTTGGGACATCACACACACGGCCATCTGATCCCAAACTAGGCAGAGCTTGTACTATGGTAACCAGACAACTGATAAACATTTCTAAATACATAAATATTATAGATAAATAACACCCAGACACAGAACAAATGATCGAGCTCATCACACAAACATTTCTCCTCCTGGGTGGGAATGTAACCCACGACTTCCGGCTTGGCAGTCAGGGTCACTAACCACTAGAACTACTGCAGATCAGTCTAAATCTACCTATCTACTCTGATCGTGGTGTGGGGACTTGCCGTCTAAAGCGTTGGTTTCCCCTATCTCAACGAAAACGCCGCAGCATGTTGCATGCGGCGCCGAACACAAAATAGCATGAAAATTGTAGCCTATTTTTGCCTATTGCCATTCTGAATGGTCTTTTATTCCATCGCAGTAGGTAGTAGACGTCTTTCTGACCACACATCCGACCAAAAGACCAAAAGTTTAACTAGGTAGCCGGGCTAAATCATGATCTGCCTAGCCTTCAGTGAGGGACTGCTTTTCTGATCTTGACAACCCATTTTACTAGGTAATACAGTATCCCATAGGCAAGAGAGGTTGTCAGAATTGTAATGACTTTTCGATGGTCGGGGTCAACGGCTTAGCGTGCTTGTCGAGGCCCGGATATTTACAAATGATCACCCATCCACGGAACAACCGCTGCGAGCTTAAAAGATGTTCTTAGAGTGTTCAATATTTTTGGTGGATAGTTTGTTCACTATACCTCATAATTCTTACATCAAGGCTGCTCGGATAACTGAGCACTAGAGGTCACGCCAATTACCTACCTACAAATGCGCGGCATGATGCGGGTTCGATCCCCGAGTCAAGATAAGAAGCCAATTCTTAAAAACCTTATTTCTTTCGATATCAAGTCGAGATACTTATTATATCTAATACAAACTGTATCTTCAAGGTAACGATGACAACTATTTAAACGGTGGGTTCACTCCTGGCAAGCGATGTGTCAACATGTGGGATGAAGGCTGCATCAATGGACAACTTAACGGTGCCGGTAAGTAAATACGATAAAATTACTATGTTATATTGAGAAGTCTAAACTGGTTAGTCTTGAACTTGATGGCAATCTTAAGTGATCAGCACTCGCCAATCTTTATGGCAGCTCTGAATGTAGCTGTCGTTACGAACTCGAGCATGGTTCACTTAGGTATACTTACTACATACTCACGCTGGTTGCCATAGTACAGGCTCTGGCTAGTTTGGGAACAGATTGCCGTGGTGAGTGAGTTATCACAAGAAAAAAAATATATATATAGACACAAATCTCTGAGAACATTTCGCCCCGGTGCAATTCGAATAGAGGTCGAAAGGCTTAATTTTTTTTTGGTACAATTAATTAACAAGGATGATTTCTACGTAGGCATCCACAAGCACCAAGTGTCTCCTATGTAGCCAACTATTAGGTAAAACCTAAACCTAAGTTTTAATGATCTTTAAAACAAGAAATATCTTTGTTGGTAACATAAATGACCTATCTACAAAATAAGTAGTAACAGTGCATTTCTTTTTCAGGTAATGACGATGACTACCTAAATGGAGGTTTTACTCCCGGCAAGAGATCTTTGCATAACCTTATGCAAAAACTACAACAAAATCGTCACCACTTTTAGTTCGCAAGTTCAACGGAAGTTGACGGTCCACAAAGCATTTTGGTTGCGACAATCCCTCAACAAAGGCTTTACAACAGATTATATTAAAAGTAATAAGTATCTTCAATGATACCTATTTTTTACTTTTTTGTGTTGTAACATATCGTTTTGTGCCTAATTAAGTAGTCGCAACTAAAATTCCTTGTTCCGTCAATAATTTAGCCAAGACCTTTAAAGGCAGAATGCGTAACTAACTTCTATTAAAAAAAACTAGTTTCATCACCAAACGTTTGTTTCATTAAAGTTATTTTAAAAATATACAGTAAGTACCTGGTTTCGTTTTCATAGTAGCCAGGCACAGGTTCTTGCTAAGTACTTAGTTACTTAGCCTGATTATAAGTACCTGCTGTTAAGACTTTTCATAAATCTTTAATGTTAGTTCTAGACCCCTCCTACTGACTGAAACCACGTTTCTCATCGCGAAAATCTCCACAAGTAGGTATTTTCATCGAAAACAAGCTACACATCAAGCTATTTGTACCTACACACCTACTGCACACTCACTTTTGCCTAGCTATCCCCAAGCTATGTTGGGGTCGGTTTCCATTTTAACTCGAAACGGCTGAATACCGTATTTTACATGGAGCTACAGCCTATCTGACCCCCACAATCCATTTCGCAGGGTAAAACAATACAGTACCTATAGAAAGACTCGTGTCAAAATTATTGTAATGACATAACAACTATCAGAGATCAACGTTTGGCAGTCGCAACTGCAGTCGCAGTCGGGATCAACGGGGCGTAACGTGCTTTCCGAGGCACGAAGTGGTCTCGGGCACTCTCGGCATGATTAGAAATGCTCTCCTTAGTATATTGACTGCACGGATGGCCGAGTGGTATAGGTCACCACGCTAACTACCACTGTGCGCGACGTGCTGCGGGTTCGATCCCCGCATGGGACAAGCATTTTTGTGATTCACATATGCTTGTTCCAAGTCTGGGTGTTGTGCATGTGATTTGAATGTTTGTGAAACCCCCGCGACACAAGGATTAAATGCCTAGTGCGGGCGTCGTTTTAAAAAAAAAAAACTTACTTTTATTAAACGTGTAGGTAAGTGGAAGTGAAAAAAAAAAACAATATTTTTTTTATAAAACTTTATTAGACCCAGAGTAAATTGTGCAATCGCACAAGATTCTTACATAAAAACTTTATAAAATATCTTTAAAACACCTTACTCTACACATGCTAAAATCTATGTACAAAATTGAGAAATAGCTACTGTATAATTTGTTAAGGCAAATGGCACTTAGGCTTAAATTTGCTTGGCAAGTATGATAAGTCTTTTTAAACGTGTATCTAATAGAAAATAGAACAGGTCTTAGTACCGATTGTTTTAGTTGCATTGATACATATAGAAATAATGCTAAAAAGGGTACAATAAAATTAGCTAAAATGTGGTTTACAGTATTTAAAAGAAATTGCTGAGATATAATTAATCCTATAAGCATTAAAAAAAATCACATCTTTTATACTAAGTTTTGAAATTTTAATAAAATAGTACACAAAAAAGAACTCACATTACTAAAATTGAGAAAAATATATCACAAAAGCGGCCATGTTGAAACAATGATAGAAACATTGTTCAGTTATTTTGTATTTCTAAAAAGCGGTGGGCAAAGCATTAAAAAAACTAAATAAAGGCAAATTGAAACTAACTTGGTAAGCCTAAAAAACTTGTACTTTAACTAAATTAATAAAACGGCATACAGAGATCAGGAAAAAGTCATAATTCTTGTCTTAAGCTGCTTGTTAAAACAAACAAAAAAGGTCTACTCACTTGTAGGAAATATATAATATGTAGATAATTGTCTGTTGTATATACTTTTTATTGTCATTATATAATTGAACAACTATAGTTGTTATCACAGAGGTAATCTTATCAATATTAAAAACATGTCAAGTCCACAACTGTGATTGACATTCACTATCAGTTATCAATCAAAGCTTGAAATATGACAAATGTTACAATGCTGGGCATTAGAAATTCTGATTTCTTTACTAATTCCATGTTATTTCCTCACAATTATATCATAGATTAACATTTACATTAACTATCTTAAGTGACTTTTATTTGTGTTACACACAACACACTCCAAAAAGTTGGGTGTAACAATTTGAAACTTTTAGCTACAATAATTAAGAAGTTAACAATATAAGTACAGTACAAACTATAAGTAAAATAAGGTATCATAATTCTTCTAATACCAATTCTTGTCAAAATAAGTTATTACACAACTAAATAATAATTTTACAATGTATGCATTATTCAATAGTACCTATAACTAGATAAACCTAAGTTTGTCCATGCCAGTGTTCTTGAGCATATTGTGGCAATTCCATAGGCAATTTATTATAACCCGCATTCAAGCTAGGCCCAGGGTTATTGGGAGCGCTCTTCTGAGTATTACCTTGTCTAAACTTAGTAGAATATTTATAAAAATCAGACATTTCAAAGGGTTTAGTTTCTTCTCTATAAGGTATACATTTACCCTGTTCAATTACAGTAAGGTTTTTTGGGGACTCCAAAGACACAGCACCGGGAGACAAAACTGGTGGACTCTGTGGTATTTGATTTGGACTTTGCATAGCCGAGTGTCGACCCGAAGAGATCATGATCTCATATGCTTGCGAGTTTCCTATGCTAGAAGTCCGCTTTAAGCTTGAACTCTTTTTCAAATGCGGTCCCTCAGATTTTGTTGGAGAGTCTAATGAGGTTTCATACCATTGCTTTTCTTTTTTATCAGCTTGAGATAAAGGAGAAAATTTATTCATACTTATTGGGTCAAAATTATAAACTGACTTTGTGCTGACTGGTGTTAATTGGTCAGGGTAGTGTCTCCTGTCATCTCTGATGTAATCATCAGTAGAAACTTGCAGCTGCATGTGCATGGGGTGTTTAATTGCGTTATGTTCACGTAAAGGTAAAGTATTTGGTACTGGTATTACTCTCTCTATTGGACCATGAGGTTGCTCTTGAATATCAGGTTGGGACCGATGTTGGTACATATGTAGAGGAGCTTCGTGCAACTGGTTGTAGTCACTGTGAGAAGTCAAGTGGTATGTCTGAGTTCTCTGCAGTGTGTTCCGACGGACACCCTCTGGACGGCGTTTAGACTGCTGCATCTGATGCTGGTGTACAATACCAGTTAAATGCTGACTCTGAGCTTTCAGATGAGTGGCATATTGGTAAAGCAATGGTGTGTTGCGCATCCCATTCTGTACAGGATGAGGAGCCATACTGCTGTGAGTGTAATGAGTAGTTATATCTGGATGACTAGAACTGAAATGACTTTCTCTTAGTCTAGATACATTTTGAGCTTCTGGAATGTTATTGCAGTAGATCTTATTCATATAATCTGTTGTCATTGTGTGGTGTCTATAAATTGTGCCCTGTTGCATGTCATTATGGAGGTTTTCATTCATGTTGTCATGCCGGCCAGCTAGTGCCGGGTAAGTATGAGATGTTTGAATTGAAAATGTATCGGTGTTCCGCTCTTGTGGAGGCGAAGGAAAGAAATTAGAACAGCTAGTTTCTGGGCGACGGACATGTCTTGAGTGTGCACTTTTGGTGGATACACCAGATATGGATGGAGTTGACAGTCTGTGTGACAGATTTTTGCGCAAGTTTGCGTCTGAATCCAGTGTTCGATCACCAGCACCAACTCTGAGACGCCTAGAAGAGTTATCGGACCCATCTTGGACGTCATTGCCGTCTGTTGATCTGTCAACACTTCTGATACTACCTAATCTTTCTCTTTGAGGCACTTCGGGGCTCAAAGGCGCTTCAGGAGGCATGACGCCAGTTAACTGTACTTCTTGCACACATAATTTATAAAGCTCTTCGTTTTTGGCTGCAAGTATCTGCTCCAATTCCTTTTTTCGAGCTTGTAACTTGAGCAACTTGTCCTGCTTATCAGAATGCAAATCACTCCCCATTGTGCTCGTACCCATATTAAAAACAAAACTCAGAACACACAAATCATAAACGAAACCAAACAAACACCAAAGTTATTAAAATAGTCAATGGTAAACGTAAAATAAACAAAGAAAATTATAAATTCTTGAGCGTTGACACATTTATCACACGCACATCCGCACCCATGTTTGTTTGTAAAAAAAAAAATGATGTGTTCATGTTTAAGAAAATGAAATTGACCTTAAAGGATTGATCTCGAATACGAGACAGATTAAATTAACTTTTTGTTATTTTTGTTTATAAAGTAGCAGAAAACTACTAGAATCTATAGATAAAACTGCCCATAAAAGAATTATTATCTTATTATTATTCTATAATAATCATATATTCGAAAGTATCGCATACCGTAATTATTATTTTTACCATATCATTCAATGTCTATCATACAGTATTTTATTTTTTGAAAATCACTAACAATAAGTTTACTCCACGCCTGTGTAATTCAACTTGAAATTCTTCTTTAGCTTAATGATAAAATAATAATAATTTATTATTTAGCTAAATGTTTTTTCCATGTTTGAGGAAAGGGTTTATAATAAAACGCAAACTTCAAATTTGACAATAAAACAAAAGACAACTAGTGACAGTTGAAGTTGACATCCATCTGGCAGACATCATCTGGTTTATCAAATATCAAATTTTCAGGGTCTCGTCACGGCCGATAACAGTATCATGTAAATTAATATAAAAAAACGTCATAAGACTTCTGACTTAGTAACTCTGCAACTATCATTCCTTTTGTACCTCCGTAGTTATAAAATCTGACAAAATGAGGCTTGCTTCGAAACTGTATCTGTCCATCGTAAATGTGGCTGACAAATTCGTACCAAAAGCTTTGCGTCCTATGTGGGAGCATCCAGCTGGTAACTATTACCTATTTAATAATTTTTTATGTGGTATGTGTGTGTCATATTATAGCATCGCTTGTTTTTTTAAGGTCCTAAAACTATATTTTTCTGGGCGCCTGCTTTTAAATGGGTAAGTAATGCGGACGTGTTTTCAAGGTCGACCTATTTATATTAAAAAGACCTTGCATAAGGGCAAACGTATTGCATGTATAATAAGTACCGGAAATTTGGGGTAAGCAATAACGGTAATAATAAAACTTCGTTTCGTTTATCAGTTCCTTCATTTCTCATTAACGGTATAATGAAAGTAAAGACGTAATTACAGAAAACTCTTACTAGGACTTCGTCTAATAAATCCTCAGGTTATATTTCATGTTCTGATAATATGTCTCATTCTCATACTTATTTTTTATTAACAGTAATAACATCCAAACATTGTTTTGTTGTTATCTTGACTGCATCAAGGCCATTCTCTTTTCTCATTTTCAACAACTTCTCTAGTTAATTATTATATAATAACATAGAAATCTCATAAACAACGAAGTCTCAGTTTGACAAGATCACAATTTATTTATTTAAACATACATCCTTTTTTATGTTAATCTTGATTATATAAATATACAAATATTTTATAATAATAATGAACATTTTCTTTAGTAAATGAAAATATTGAATCATATTAAAGCAATTTATTTATGAGTTAAAACCATAGTGGAAATTAAATATATTATACTACTTATCATTACCAAAAATCGACAATAAGCTGAAAAAAAAAATAACAATATATTAATAGTACATTTAATTTTCTAGTCAGGTATCCATTTAAATGGAGTATTAATTTACAGAAATAAGCACAGTATTTATTTAGTCCAGATAAACTAGGCACAAATAATTATAACACAGATTATGGTACTCACTACTCAGCATGTTTACACATAGATAACAGGAACCATAAACACAGTGCAATCACCTAAGGTCATGTGAATACTTCATGCTCATATAAAACCATAGCTCAAGTAGGTCATATAATAACCATTAAAAAGGAAAATGTTGGTGTTGTCGGCCTATAGAAAGATCCTGAATGTATCTTGATTAAAATCAAAATCAAAAAGTTTTTATTTCTTATAAACCTCAAGAAGGCGCTCAAGAAACGTTATATACTAATCTAATGATTATCAGTGCTCGGGTCCAAGGTTTGTCCTTCAAAATATGGAGATCATATTCAATTAAAGACATATCTTGTAGTCTTAAGAGAAAGTTAAAATATTAGCCTGTAAATATCCCACCAGCCTTTGCCCTGGCTTCTTATAACAATAAAAAAAACTAGGTGTAGTGCCACAAATTATGACTGTGACTGTGTGACATGTTATCGGCGTCGCTGTTTTTTTATTTATTTTTTTTATCATATTTTTGAGAGGTTCAGTCCACTCCAGGTGACTTGTTATTTTCGTCGTTTTTGGTAAAAATAATGCCTGCGCCCAATTGTATAAAAAATAAATTAAATTTTTATTTCCGATTATACGATATATTTCAAATATACAAAATGAAATTAGTTAAATAAAATTAGCTCCAGATTTGTACAGGGCAAAATGAAATTAAATTTGTGGCATTATATGGTTGTGTGTAGCAGTTTTTTCTCAGATATATTTAAGGTATATTAATGAATATTGTGACATTCAGAGTCACATTCACACATTGTTGATTATAAATTATCAGTAAGATGGTCACTGATGAAACATACTATATGGCCACTTCCTATACATATTATTTATTTAGCGATATTAATTTGACATAATTAGTATGCATCACAAAAGCAATACAGATAGATTTCTTATTATTTCTAGTAGCATGGCACTAATAAAATATATTCCGAAACATTTCATTAAACAATGGCATGTTTAAGTTTTTTTTTTTTTCAATCTTTTTTAAAACATATGTGATTGTTTATCATAATAATAATTTTTTTTTTCTTCCATCTGGGTTATGGAATGTATTAAATAGAACTGACTTATATTTTTTTTTATATTTCAAATGCATTAACTGTAGAGTTTGGTATTAGATATCACCAGGGGTTATCATTATAACAAGTTTATGCCCGCGGCTCTTCCCGAATTATGTTAGATATTGTGGTAAAAGTAGCCTGCCTATGTTCCAACTGTTGAAGCTAACTCCATACTTTATTTTAACATTATTTTTTAGGAATTAACGCATGCGATGCGACTACTTGCAATGAAATAAAAATGTAGAAAATTTTCAACCTCAGGAAAGCTTCTCGAACCTGTGACTACTGGTTACGCGCACCAGCGGCAGCGTATCGAGTAGTCGCAGGTTCGAGTCCGCCTCAGGTTTACAATTAATTGTTTCATTGGCTAAACCGTGAACAACAACAACAGACTTATTTCATTGCTGCAAAACTAGAATTCAGTATTTGCTAATGTCGTAAAACATAGCCCAAAATGAAATTAGTCAGAAATTTTTAATTATTTACGTCTCCATGAGAAATTATTATTTTCCTTAGCGTATGTTACAATTAGATTCACAACAATCTTTAGCATTATTTGTTATAAAAAAGTCAGACCCACCACGGGTCCCGTACAAAGAACGTGTATTTTGATGTTTTAATTACAAATGTATAGTTTTTAGACCTTTCCCTGTACTTGTAGTATATATATACCAATATTCATTGCCTTTCTAACTTCCAATGGAAGCATACCCTTTAATTTTTTAGTCCCAGTGCCGAAATATACCTAGCTTTTTTGCTGGATAAACGCCTGTACCCTTTTATTTTACGTTAAAGTTTGATTTTCTCACAGCATCTGAACGTATAGTATTAATTTCAACTCGATATCTCCACGCGTTCGCGAGTCTTGACAGACGGAAGGAACAGACGGACGGACAACAAAGTGATCCTATAAGGGTTCCATTTTTACCTTTTGACAGGTGTCCTTGACGTTGGTACAGAATTCTAATAAATGGGAGAATTACGAGGTTTCATTCTTTAAATATAGCTAAGTCAGTTTTATTTGATACCTACCACATTTTAAATGGCCTTGACTCATCGCATCATTACTTTCAGGGTTTGGTGATAGCTGGGTTGGGTGACTTTAATCGGCCCGCTGAAAAGTTGTCTTACTCCCAAAGCGGATCTCTCGCGGTGACCGGCCTTATATGGTCGCGGTACTCCGTGATTATCAAACCAACAAATTATAGCCTTTTTGCTGTCAATGTATTCGTTTGTCTCACAAATACATACCAATTGTTCAGACGGTACAGATATGAGCAGAGTCTACTCACCAAGCCCCCTAAAGTATAAGTTGTGCATTAGGGGTCATCCATAAATCACGCGAGGCTCTCTATGGAGTTCCTAAAAAATAACATTGCGTGATTAATGGCCGCCCCCTTATGTATTCACGATTCTTCCGAGGTTGAGATAGTTACAGGTGTTTGTAGATCTTGCCCAACTCTGATAGAATAATTTTTGAACACTGTCAAAAAATAAAAGTTATTTTTATTTTATTTTACAGTATCATGGGTATTGAATTATTTTTATTTATCTAGTAGAAAAATAATATATTTTGGGGATGGTAGAAACTTAGAAATATATTTTTAAGTAGTCAATGTGGGGGTCGGCTTATGTGGTACAAAATGCAATTATTTTATATAAAAACGATCGTTACGATTTTGATAATGTTATCGTCGGTAAACAAGACGTATGTAAAAAAAACAATACAGCCACAAAATAAATGGCAATTTCCATCAGACAAAATATTCTTTCAAAGTCCTGTCTCTCGTCGTCGTCGTATACATACGTGAAAAATCTCGCTCGTAAAAATATAAAAAAAAATTGAAATCTTAATTAATACGTCAAGCATTGTCATCCAACAAAACGTGTGTGCAAGTAAACAGTATAATCGTAAATAGGGAAATGGGTCAAATATTACTTCCAAGATTTTTGTTACACAGTTAAAGATAAAAAATATGTTTAAAAATTTCAGTTGGCCCATAAAAAATATGAGGTTTCTTAAAAAAGGACGACTGGGCCAATAAGGTCCCATAGTACCTACTTAGGCAGATAAGTAGCAGCCATTTTAGGCGTCTAGGTTGTTCATTAATAGCCAATTAAATTGCTGAAGAAACTAGCCAAGTAATTGGCCTCAACTTTTTAACCTGAACTATTTATTTAGACTGAACGTTCGTCATTTCGATAAACTTGATATTGATGAATGTTATTTATGGTTAGGGTGACAGCAATCTGACACGGATAGGCTAGTTTCGAAGGGGATATAACCTTACGGTTTGAGCTGTTGACGCCATATTCATGTGGTGACTACTAGCGCTGCAGTGGACAAAACTGAACTAAATTTGAATCACTTGGCTGAGTCTTGGTCAGGCATCTTCAAAGGGCTGACTTTCAATATGCTAAATTGTTAAACGTTGAGTGATTCTAGTTCATTTAACCATCGGCCTAGGCACCCAATTCTATTCCGGTGTTCTAACGAACCGCCTAGGCGTGCAATTAAAAGGTTAATTTAACCAGATGGCGGCAAAAGATACAAAAAATATTAAAAGTAAAATGAACAAAATGCACTACTACACTCACTATTTCATGGACATCTCCATGAAATACGAGTGTAAATTGACTAAACAGGAGTGCAGCTCGCCTTTTAAATGTTGGTCCTAAATTATAATTTGTGGCTGTATTGTGTTTTCCACTTCATTATATATTTAACAACCAAGTCGAAAAACGAAAAAATACATTTGACGCGTCTGATTATATTGCAGTGATACTATATTAGACGAAGTAGTCGATTTGACGTCACTTGCTCGCGAATCATGCACTTTCTATTTAATATTATTTTATAGACTAATCTCACAGATGTGAGTTGATCATTGCAATAAAATCAAACGTTATGCTAACACCTGTAATGATAGATATTCTAAATTAAGATAGTTTATAACTAGCCAGTTAAGTAGATACTGTTAAAAAAAATCACAACGTTAATGTAACTTGGCGTTATTAAAAATATGTTATGTAAATTAACAGTTCGTCTATTTTTGTAAAACCTTATTGAATCTGAAAATATACATTTTTGTATTTTGAACTACCTCTTGTTTGTATTTCTTTTTTTTTTCTTCTTTTTTATTGTACTAAATAATTTGAATCATCTCTTTTCTCTAAATTCTTTGTGAATTGTCTTGTGTTTATGTTATTACTAATATACATCCTTATTAACTTAAATTCATATTCTCATAGAACTTAGAAATATAGAAGATCAAATCAAATATGTGTGTACTAAACTATTGTCCCGATTGTCTATCATACATAAGCGAGTACTCGAAAATTTGTAGGTAAGTTGTTAGTATAACGTCTCATTTTGATGCCAAAGAAGACCGAATTACCTGGACAAGACAAGTAAGACAATAAAATAAATGCATGCGATTTAAGCCTGTAAAGAATCAAAATACATGCTTTGCACGCTAAGTTATTAACAGCATGTAGCACGTTATTGTTGCATGGGGTCTTTAAAAAATGCTACTGAAGTGAATGTGACCAGAAATTAAAATATTTTTTTCTTGTCCACTATAATTGAAAACTCATGGTAATTTACTTACTAGATGATTTGGATCCTGCCTGAAATATCATTGTGTTGTCTCCATGTTGCACATATTGTGTTTAGAAGCACACTATCTTAAAATAGTTTTTTGGTTGGTCACATTTGTAGATTAGCTGTTTGCTTGGAATTTGTACAGTCAGCAACAAAGTCAGATTTACAAAACACCTAAACTAAATCAAATTACATAAATTAACTCATAAGGATATCATGGCTTTAGGGCGTACCTACTGGACCCCATTCGACCTTTCGACATAAATATTAAAATGGCGATTGGACCTCTTTTTTTGGTGTCGCACCTACTAAGACCTTCAAGACCAAGCCCAATTACGAAATACCCAATGGACCACATTTACACGCTTCATTTAAACTTCTTGAAAATACTCTGATCTTATTGATAATTTTATTAAGTGAAGGTAGGTACTATTTATGAATATAGAAAATTGTCTAGTTGTACGTTCCACAAAAATCAAAAGCGTGGGCTAATGAGACGCGTTTTTAGCAGAAGGTCTAATAGGTTGTCCCTCTATGGTTTATATAAACCCAGTGGAGGTGGGAGATCGTTTAAATAGTTTTTTAGTTGTTTTGTAAAACGGATTTTGTTCGTCAACTTTTTTGCTGACTGTACGTGTAGTTCAGTTGTTTTAAGAATATTGCCAATGTTGGTAATGCCGGCCACACACGTAACGGTATACTTGCGCAAGTTTGACTTATTACGTATCTTTCAATAGCAACTGACAGCCAAATTTGCACAATTATTGTTGTTTAATTGCTTATTTGTATAGAAATTGGTAATTAAACAGCAATAATTGTGCAAATTTAGCTGTCAGTTGCTATTGAAAGATACGTAATAAGTCAAACTTGCGCAAGTATACCGTTACGTGTGTGGCCGGCATAAGACTTGAGCGATATTCTTCGATATTTATGATACAAATTAATGATAATGTTGCCATGTTTCCAGGCTCTAGTGGCAGTATCTCTGGACGCGTACACTCGGCCCTTGGATACAGTGTCGGCAACTCAATCAGCCACTCTGTCCGCTACAGGTCTTATCTGGACCAGATACTGCTTAATCATAACTCCTGTGAACTATTCCCTGGCCTTATGTAACTTATTGTTGGGTGTAGCTAATGGCGTACAGACCGTCCGTGCTTATAGTTATCAGAACAGGGCTATTGAGGAGAAAAAAGAATAATTGTCATTTTTGCTATCGCTATTAATTGTTCATATCGTGTAGAACTAACTAGTTTCTACATCATTGTCTTTTTTTGGTCTATATTTGAAAAGTTATCGTTATTTTTAAATAATTAAACGTTATTAAACGTTAACAAATAAATTATCTCGAATATTTTATAGCGATGGTGAAAAAGTCAAATCCTGAGTACATTCCGTAATATTGTTGTAAGTAGGTACTTCTTAAATCGATTACCAATAAAAAGGGTTTACGATCTGAAGTAAGAATCACTTGATATGCAAGAACTAAGTAGTTAAGCGAAATATCGTAAAGATTTATAACTACATTTCCGTTTGGTTTGAGAAAAACAATGAAATTACGGAATAAAATGTGTAACTAACTGTTTACCTACAGTAACTAACATTTTGAATTCAGAAAGGCCAACAGTAACTGTAATATAAAAATGGGCCATTATTTTTTTTCCGCTGAATTATGTCATAGCGCATAATTAATAATATTAAATTTATTTAGTGTACTTAGTGTATCTTTATTAGGTAACAGGTCGAATATTTTATCGAATTTATTTTTGTTGTGTTCGTTTATATACTTTATTATAATAACTAGTCAACTAAAACTTAAAAGTTTAGTATTCACTAACCAAAACATATTTGTATTAAATTCTTGCCAAATTGTACACCTACCCACCATAATTTTACCTTATTAAGTATAAAACCAATAATTTTTGTGTTGTAAATTTCGAATTTATTTCGTGCAAATTAAATAACGTAGTTTACCGTTTTGTTCGCGGATTAACATCGTTAACGAAGTCTCAAGGTCGCATATATTTATTCTATAAACGACATCACGATTGCTGCTCGGTTTCACCTTGTACCTACTAAGCGTTAATTATTAATAAAGCTAGGGAAGTTAATTGTTTGCTCGTATACAACGAGACTTTCTATCACGAGTGATAAAGTCCGTTGAGCTAACAGCTATTATGATTGATAGTCAATACACGCGTTAATCTGCATTTGCAAATCGTAATAACAGAATTGCAATTTCTCATAATTATTTGGAGTCATTATGTTTTTCTTGCCACCTACAGTATTGCCAGAAAAATAATAATAAAGTTAAATATGAAATATGTACTTTAGAATTAATTATTATTAACCAACTAACCCAATTGAAATATACAGGATTAATTTAAAAGAAGTAGGTACGTATATTCTACGAGGTATTGAGGTGCATAAAACTGAACAACTATTCCCAAGGAACATAGTTTGAAATCTTGAAATTGAAAAGTAATTTTCATACAAACATAAGTCACGTGACCTGTCACTTTGTATGAAAATTTTATTTTAAATTTTAAGATTTCGACCTGTTCCTTGGGGAAAGTGGTTCAGTTTTATGCACCTGATACCTCGTAGAATATACGCACTCCTTTTAAGTTAATCCTGTATCAACTTACTTATGTTATTAAGTATGTGCCATTATCTGAACAAATACTAACTAATGAGACCTAACTTTAATCGAATTTACATTCTGTAGTAGGTAGTAACTAGTTGTAATTGGTACTGGTAGACAGTAGATACGTACATAGATGCGAAATGGAATGCCTTTTAAAACCTTAAGTTTGCTTCAATGTGCATGTGAGTAACTAAAGCAAACTTTGAATATACAAATCTGTTAAAATTCGCTTCACCGATGCAAATATAATAGGATCTTGACCTCCTTCCACTTACATCGTAATTTCTCTTTGGTCTTTAGCCAATTTTCGGGATTTTAACCCGGCTATATCCAGCGCACTTGTGTCAGTACGCAAATTACAAAAAATAAGATTTCTGCAAAAAAAGGTATCTTAGAAATAAGAAAAATGTTGACTGTGTTATTCTATTTCGTTGTCTATGATTGTAACGTAGTTGTACATGTAGTTAGAACTAACATGTAGAATGCCACTATTTTTTGAAAATATTGCATGTTATTTTCATTGTTAATAAATCTTGCCATTAATATATTGGTGTGTTATTTTAGTTTTAAGTCACTAGTTGGTTTTAATTTAGACTTCCTAAACCACGCTCATGATGCCGCCATTAATGTCGCAATGTTAGCGTGTCGCAACTGGGCTAAAAGTAATACTTTAACCATATTTTAACACATCTTCGGATCTTTCTACCATCGACATGAAATAGTTTTTTTTTTATAGAATTAGTTAAATATTTTGTCCCAGAAAGAGAGTATTTATGACCAAGGAAAGTCAATTTTACTATTCGTATGAAGGTTGAAGGCCTTAAAAATAACTCGTTTTCACATTTGTACATAATATTTATCTAGCTATATCTACTAATTACAATATCATTATATAACCCAGAAGGTAACTTCCTGATCGATACGGTCAAAAGAAAGCCTTGACTTTGGACTTGGACCAAATAAAACACCTACCTTTTAATACTAGACCTAAGGTCTCTAGAAATAAGACTCAATATTACATTACAACCCAGCCTAGCCAAGATTTGGCAGCCGAATGAATTGTTGTCTGTCTTATGTATTCGCTAGGTAGACAAAAGAGCACTCTCTATGTATGAGCTAAGATTAATACGAACAATTGTATGAATGAATCACAGACTTCAATGCAACTAATTGATTGCACACAAGTGAACAACGACTTGCGTCTTCAATAGGGGTGCGGACTAGTTTTTTCCAATGTCCAGCTTTTTGTGTAAAAATATTAGACACGTATTTTTTGCTGTTTTGAAATAACGAATACCTACTTACATTAGTTAGACAGTGAATTTAACGGAGTGGTGGCTGGCCATGTTACAAGTAACTGGCTACTAATTTCCTCTACTTATGACGTAACGAGCGAACTCACTCCTGAATATAACGCGCTTTATTTTTGTAATATTGTATTGATTTGAAATAAAGAAAAAAACGTAGGTAGCTAATTTTTTTTATATTATAATGTATGGATATTTTCACTTCTCATAATAAAAAATCGAAACTGAATCGATTTCGATGCATTTATATGGGACCACGTCTGACTAACCTATAATCAAGCGATAACGTAATATTTTAGAATCGTATCAACAACGAACATCCTGTCGAATTGAGAACTTCTTTTCGAAGTCGTATAAAAAAATATATTAATTTCTATTTTTGTGTAGCGAGTTTGACGACTGAAACCAATGGAATGTTAGAATTATCTTTGGTTGTATACTCGGTTTTTTAATCCTAGAGACTAAATCGACACGTGCAAATGTCAGAACTGACATAAAACCTGTTGTAATCTATGTCATTATTGCATTTGTTTTTTTTTCTGTTCAAATTTTTTATCCTGGAGACCAAATTGACAAGTGAATATTTGGTCTCCAGGATAAAAAAAAAATGACTGTACGTGTTCTTATAATAAATGCTACACTTAGCAACAACGAAAACTGTGCAGCAAGAAACCCCCTTAAAATAAAACTAAAATATAATACAAGTCAAATAATTTATTACCCATACTATTCTTCAACCAAATTGAGGAGTTTATCCATACTGATTGGGCCAAACGTTCTCCCACTATCGTTCGAATACATAATCACATTCCTTATAACATAACACTGGAGTTCACCAATCTTATATAGAGGTCTACCTTCCCTGGTCTTCCCAGCAATTGGTACAAAAGTAATCCCTTTCTCAATACATCTTGATTCGAGTAGTTCAGAAAAGCTCTTCGCTTGAGTGGTTGTGGCGATGACTTCCGCGATTCTAGAAGTCTCTTTAGGTTCTGGCATTGTGAAGCGAGGCGGTGGAGGCGGTTCGACGGAATCCAAGTCAGCACTCCGGTTCATCATGTCAAGAGCCTTGCGGAATGCGTCGCGGACCGCTGGCTCTTTGAGGACTTCTTCTGGAAACATTTTCTGAAAAAAAAAGATAAGATTAAACAGGGAAGGAATAAAAATGTTTGGTGGCGAATAGACAAATTTGAAAATCTCCATACATGACGTGGGCTCATCGTCTTGGCAAAAAATACAGGTAGTTAAAATAGAGTTTATAAAAACAAGATTGTGTGTTTTGAGACTAATGACAGCTACTGAGTAAAATGGCCGATATCTTTCGGTATAATGTAAGGAGTGCTAACAATACCTCCTTATATCTTTTTAGGGCAGTTATGAAACATCTATACATATAATAAATATGTAAGTCTATTTGTTACATCATTACGTAATAGCAGAAGAGGTTGAATAAATATTGCGTGTAATTCGACGTCAAATTTAGTTTTTTTTTCATCGCAATTGGTTTATTACATTCAAAGAAATGTGGATTTTGAAGTTCATGGCTATCATTGACATTATCGAGGTATAAACAATGCGGTAACCATGGCAAAATTGCCAAGAAGGCAGTTGCCATAGCGACCAGGTTTTTGATTCTGAAAGTATGATTGACTTTTCTTCTTTTTAAGTTTCTTGTCGGTACTTCTTCATGGAACCGCGCAATTAGTCTTGATTTTTTAACAGGTTCTTTTATTGAAACTTTTAACGGTGGTCACCTTATCTAATATTCTTGTTATCCCGTCGTCTCAAGCTAAACGCTTGTGATACGAGTGGGTTCACCTCGTTAGTGCTATCGTTGAGTTTTAAACCGGCAACCAAATTATCGCAAGCCTTGGTCACTAGGTTACCGCTGCTCGATGCTAAAGTTCCTAAAACAGTTTATTCGGAATCAAAATATTTAGATTTTTAGTCTTGAAGTTAAGTTTACCTTGAAATCGGTATAAGAGTTGAGTACAGTAGCGTGTGGAGGGTTTGTGTTGAGCCAGGCGGCTAGCGCGGCCAGCCAACGTGGCAGCAACGCACGCGCCGCGATGTTGGCCACTGTCGGGGCCCCCAGCAGTTCCAGCCACTCCACACACCATAGCCAGGCCGCTGAATATTATCAATAATAATAATAAATATCAATTAAAAAGTAGAATACAGTCAGTACAACACAAGTTAGAATTTAAAAGTAATATTACGAAACGAAATAAGAACTGTGATTGGCAGATCAAGGCATTATATTTGGTAAGTAAGGACAAATGTAGTCAATCAGAGTTAAGGATATTTAATATTAGGGCCGAGTCATACCGGAATGGCAGCGGCCGGCCGACGCGGCGAGCACTTTCAGTGTGAAATAATTTTAAACTTTAACTACATACTTAAAATACCAGAATCGCTTGAAAAGGTCGCGATGACGCCCGCGGTGACGCGAGCGGCCGCGCGGCGACGCAAGTGGCCGCGCGCCTTGTTGTTGTTTCCGGCCGCGGCTGCCAGCGGCGACGAGAGGCCGCGAGCGGCACCGCGGGCGTCTGTGCGCGCTCCTATACGATACCAGGCGCGCGCGAGGCCGCCAGCAGCTGCTAGCGGCGACGCTGGCGGCCGCTGCCATTTCGGTGTGACTCGGGTCTAAATAGCGCGAGTTGTTTTTTTTTTGTTGAAAAAATCGTTTGGTAAAAATGAGTAACGCTTACACCATTATCAAATTATCCGAGTTATTGAAATATCTTTCGATAGTTGTCGCGAAAATTCGAACCAACGCAAAACCCATTCTATCAAATGCACAAGTAACGTATTTTTTTCAAGTTCAGCATCATTTTAGGAATCGGAGAGTAGATGATGTGTTAGTGAGTTAGTGAACACAACATGCAGAATGTATGTACACTGCCCAAGCTGCGCGCCACGCCGCCAGTATACAGTATGTGTGGTGTGTCTGGTGTACTGACTGTTCTCTCGGCCGACGAGCTCTAGCGGCGCGTGCTGCAGGCAGTGGTCGAGCTTGGGCACGATGTGGTGGTGCAGCATGACGGGCAGCGCGGGCCCCCAGCATACAGTATGTGTGGTGTGTCTGGTGTACTGACTGTTCTCTCGGCCGACGAGCTCTAGCGGCGCGTGCTGCAGGCAGTGGTCGAGCTTGGGCACGATGTGGTGGTGCAGCATGGCGGGCAGCGCGGGCCCCCAGCATACAGTATGTGTGGTGTGTCTGGTGTACTGACTGTTCTCTCGGCCGACGAGCTCTAGCGGCGCGTGCTGCAGGCAGTGGTCGAGCTTGGGCACGATGTGGTGGTGCAGCATGGCGGGCAGCGCGGGCCCCCAGCATACAGTATGTGGTATGTGTGGTGTGTCTGGTGTACTGACTGTTCTCTCGGCCGACGAGCTCTAGCGGCGCGTGCTGCAGGCAGTGGTCGAGCTTGGGCACGATGTGGTGGTGCAGCATGGCGGGCAGCGCGGGCCCCCAGCATACAGTATGTGTGGTGTGTCTGGTGTACTGACTGTTCTCTCGGCCGACGAGCTCTAGCGGCGCGTGCTGCAGGCAGTGGTCGAGCTTGGGCACGATGTGGTGGTGCAGCATGGCGGGCAGCGCGGGCCCCCAGCATACAGTATGTGGTATGTGTGGTGTATCTGGTGTACTGACTGTTCTCTCGGCCGACGAGCTCTAGCGGCGCGTGCTGCAGGCAGTGGTCGAGCTTGGGCACGATGTGGTGGTGCAGCATGGCGGGCAGCGCGGGCCCCCAGCATACAGTATGTGTGGTGTGTCTGGTGTACTGACTGTTCTCTCGGCCGACGAGCTCTAGCGGCGCGTGCTGCAGGCAGTGGTCGAGCTTGGGCACGATGTGGTGGTGCAGCATGGCGGGCAGCGCGGGCCCCCAGCATACAGTATGTGTGGTGTGTCTGGTGTACTGACTGTTCTCTCGGCCGACGAGCTCTAGCGGCGCGTGCTGCAGGCAGTGGTCGAGCTTGGGCACGATGTGGTGGTGCAGCATGGCGGGCAGCGCGGGCCCCCAGCATACAGTATGTGTGGTGTGTCTGGTGTACTGACTGTTCTCTCGGCCGACGAGCTCTAGCGGCGCGTGCTGCAGGCAGTGGTCGAGCTTGGGCACGATGTGGTGGTGCAGCATGGCGGGCAGCGCGGGCCCCCAGCATACAGTATGTGGTATGTGTGGTGTGTCTGGTGTACTGACTGTTCTCTCGGCCGACGAGCTCTAGCGGCGCGTGCTGCAGGCAGTGGTCGAGCTTGGGCACGATGTGGTGGTGCAGCATGGCGGGCAGCGCGGGCCCCCAGCATACAGTATGTGGTATGTGTGGTGTGTCTGGTGTACTGACTGTTCTCTCGGCCGACGAGCTCTAGCGGCGCGTGCTGCAGGCAGTGGTCGAGCTTGGGCACGATGTGGTGGTGCAGCATGGCGGGCAGCGCGGGCCCCCAGCATACAGTATGTGTGGTGTGTCTGGTGTACTGACTGTTCTCTCGGCCGACGAGCTCTAGCGGCGCGTGCTGCAGGCAGTGGTCGAGCTTGGGCACGATGTGGTGGTGCAGCATGGCGGGCAGCGCGGGCCCCCAGCATACAGTATGTGTGGTGTGTCTGGTGTACTGACTGTTCTCTCGGCCGACGAGCTCTAGCGGCGCGTGCTGCAGGCAGTGGTCGAGCTTGGGCACGATGTGGTGGTGCAGCATGGCGGGCAGCGCGGGCCCCCAGCATACAGTATGTGTGGTGTGTCTGGTGTACTGACTGTTCTCTCGGCCGACGAGCTCTAGCGGCGCGTGCTGCAGGCAGTGGTCGAGCTTGGGCACGATGTGGTGGTGCAGCATGGCGGGCAGCGCGGGCCCCCAGCATACAGTATGTGGTATGTGTGGTGTGTCTGGTGTACTGACTGTTCTCTCGGCCGACGAGCTCTAGCGGCGCGTGCTGCAGGCAGTGGTCGAGCTTGGGCACGATGTGGTGGTGCAGCATGGCGGGCAGCGCGGGCCCCCAGCATACAGTATGTGTGGTGTGTCTGGTGTACTGACTGTTCTCTCGGCCGACGAGCTCTAGCGGCGCGTGCTGCAGGCAGTGGTCGAGCTTGGGCACGATGTGGTGGTGCAGCATGGCGGGCAGCGCGGGCCCCCAGCATACAGTATGTGGTATGTGTGGTGTGTCTGGTGTACTGACTGTTCTCTCGGCCGACGAGCTCTAGCGGCGCGTGCTGCAGGCAGTGGTCGAGCTTGGGCACGATGTGGTGGTGCAGCATGGCGGGCAGCGCGGGCCCCCAGGCGGCGCGCCAGGCGGCCAGCACGGCGCGCGCGGAGCCGTCGGCCGGGTGCCACGCCGCCAGCGCCGCCGCCAGCCGCGAGCGGATCAGCGGGTACACGTGCGCCGCCAGCGCCGAGCTGCACGTCTCGTGCCACGGCAGCACCTGCCGAGAGCGGCGTTAATACATGCCTGGGGTGGTTTTGACCACCCTTCTTTTGTGGTTTTGACCTTCCGCAAAACGTCATTTTCTCAAAACGTCGCTTCCGCAAAACGTCACTTTCCCATAACTCGATTTCGCACTACGACAATAATGCACGTTACTTTCACAGAATGAAAATAAATGGCTCCAACTTGTAAAACCTACTGGTAATACAAACACTGCAAAATCGGGTAATTTATTACAACTACTCAATAATCATCAAAATACACAAAATTACGTACTAAATAGACAACTAAATAATGATGTTCTTAAAATCATTTTGAATGATATTTTGCGAAAATATCGTTTTGCTAAAGTAACCTTATATTTTTTAGCAATGGGATTTTGCTGAAGCGACTTGAGTAACAATTTGAGAGCATGCGAAAGTGTGTGGGTACCCAGTGGTGCAGAGGCTGCGTGTCGCCGGTGGGGTCCCAGGCGCGCACGGCGGCCAGCACGCGCGGGATGAGCACGCGACTGGCGGCCGAGCGCAGCAGCCACGCCGGCACTGCCGCTTGCCACGACTCTACCACGCGAAGCATGGCAGTCGGCTCGCGAGGATTCCATGTCCTTCACAAATAATAAGTACTTACAGTATTACGACCACGCACATGACGCGCTTCGACAATCCTGCCTCAATACAGCGCTGCATTGTAATAACCTTGCCACGAAACAGCGCTGCTTGGTAAAAAGGTCACGTCAAAACGGCGGTACATTGTAACAGCGATGCATGATAAAAACGTCATCATCGCTTCAATAACAAATTAGACAAATAAACCTGTAAAAAAAAATCAATAAAATTCAATTCACTTACTCAGCGGCCGTAGTGAGCTGCGGCACAAAGTGTTGCCATAGCAGACTGTTGTACGCTTCTTCGGTGAGCAGCTTCCTCCACTTCAAGAAGGTCGGAATTGGTTCCTCTGGAGCCTGTAGGGGGTCCCAGGTTGCCAGCAGAGCACTTAGCAAGGGGCTCACTATGTTACCCGCTATCGTACCGAGACCGAACATCTCGTACTCCATGGGGAATGAGTCCTGATCAAATTGAAACATTATGAGTTTTAGTAGTTGGCAAATTCCTTCGTGACGCTTCCATGGTCCGTGCGGGTGGTGGGGGACGTTACGACCTGTTCTTTTTGTTCATACACATACCTATAACGAGGTAGGTGAGCGGGAGCTACCTACATCAGTGATTAAAGCAGTGAGCAACTAACTAGTTAAATACGCAACACTACCCAATGACAGCGCCCAAATGAGTCGAATATCGTTCCCGTCAGTTTCCTCCCACGCTGCATTTCTTAACCCGTAGCCCGCGGACCATGCGAGTCACGTGCGGATTGGCCCAGCTATGTAGTTTTTTACACACAGCGCAAACACCCCATTCCACGTACCTTCAACTCAGCCAGCACATCATGAGCTCTTTCCAGCGAGACATCGGGTCTATTCAGCAGCTCCACCCGCTCCAATATGCTCTGCACCTTATTGATAACTTTGTCCTGTTCTTCTAGCTTTATGTTGCATTCCTCAAGGTCTCTTTCTAGAACTACTATCTCGTCTTCCGCTGATTGTAGCTCGCGAGCGTTTTGGATAATATCCTGAAATAGAAATGATATTAACGATTTTTTTGGGCAGTCAAGTCGTTGATCTGATGGTAAGCATTTACCATAATCCATAAACGCTAAAGCCAGGAGAGCTACAAAAGCGTTGCCAACCTATCTCATTCCCCCCGAAGGAGCAGACCTTTTTCCATGTAGAGAAGGAACAAGCACTGATCACCGTGCTTCCTCACTTGCGGAATGGCTATATCAGATTTTAATAATTGGAATCCAAGTTTTTCCTCATGTTTTTCCTTCGCCATTAATAATAAAGAAAGTATATATAACTTTGAAAAGGTCACATTGGTGCTTACGAAACACATACGAATTCAACATGGTTTTTTTTTTTTATCTAAATATCATTGCGTAGATGTACCTGTTCACAGCACTCCACCATCAGCTCCAGGTTGTGTGCCAGCTGTGGTGCGGCGAAGTTGTCACACTTTCTTCTGGGTTCGTGCTCGAAGCGCGGCGCAGCGGCCCGCAGTGCGTGGTAGCCGCTCAACACTCGCTTCTCTTTGCCAGTCATGTCTATCACCGGCACGCGAGACAACTCGTTGCTGTAGCAACAATGGTATTGGTATAATAGGTATGTATAATATGAAGAATATAATATATTTTAAGTAGATTATAGATTTTGGTTTCCCAACAGACCAAGGCCACATGGAACACCGAGGCGGAGGTGGACGGATGAAATGAACGATTTTAACAAGGACTGGCTTCAATAACACCATGACAGAAAATGGAAGGAAGAAAAGGAGGAATTTGCCCAGCAGTGGGACAGTTCAGGTCAAAATAATAACATAATCATAATTGTTTTTTGAATGAGAAAGGCTCTATTTAAGATAAGGGAAGGAAAAAGTGATTATCCACTAAATATGAAAAGGGAAGAATTAGTTCCGGATTATACCTTAGTTTACCTTGAAGTACCCATACTAATTCAGTAAATACTAAGAACTGCTTTCCTGGGGTTCGAAGTAAGCATGAGCCTCCAGGTCTCTTGCCAATTGTAACCAAGATTGAGCCAAGTTACTAGGTTACGAGTTGGCTAACATCAATACTACCATAGGCCTCAAACACTGCTATATTTGGAATGGTCCTAAATTATTTTTATTTTACATATTGTTAAAGAAAAGACAGTGTGCTGCGGAGTTTCTTGCGCCGATTCTTCTCCACGGCCAGAGAACTTAGGAAGCTGTGAAGGGTGGGCGAATCAGGGAGCGTTCTATTAAGTAACTGACGTTTAAAAAGTGCTTCTTTGTAGCCTATAAGCGTTTGGGCTACAAGGAATTTTACCGTCCGAGTCATATTTTTCACGCTCGACAGTAAAATTCCTTGTAGTGCAACTTTCTATTTCGAATATATGAGTTCTGAATTTGGAATTAGAATAAGCCTGTAAATTTTAAGTTCCCATTAATACTCCATTATGATTCAAGTTCTAAATACCTGGTAATAGTATGCATCGTGGGTTTACCCTCTTGTATGACGTCAGCAGCATCGCGGTAGAAGTATCGGCCCTTGTGGGACTTCTTCCAGTTGTAGGTCTTCTCTTTGGAGCCTTTCTCATCCTCTTTCTCTTTCAGACGACGCTGCTCTTCTTCTTTTTGTTTTGCTTTTAGCTAGAAGTTAAAGATTATACGATTTTGATTACAAAGTCAAATCTTTTTTTGTTCTGAGGTCGTGCTAGTATATACGTTTTTAGGCCATTTAACTGATTTTATACTTTAGATTAGTAACTCGAAGGAGATAAAGCCTCTCTTAACCCTACACGTAACAGGTCAAGCGCTTTGACTTTGTGAATAAGGCCCGAGAGTGCACATATTACTCCCCCCCCCCCTTCGTCTTCCGTTCGCTGTCCATTGGAGTACCACGTACAAATTTTCCAAGCTATAAATCATCCCGCCTCTTTTGTTGATATCTACAATTACTAAATGAATACTAACAGCTGCTTTCTCCGGCCCATAAGCACCAATAGCTCCTCGTCCTTTCCTGACTGTAGCCTCCACAGGCGCGGAGATACCTTGAAGGTCTTTACCTAACCCTTTCCCAGGCTGGTAACCCATCTGTAAAGAAAAGAGAAGAGTTATTTAAAGGTTAATATGATTTATTTATTATTTTATAATATTTTTTGTTAGAAATATCAACTAATATAACAGATGTAAAGGCTTTATTCACGTAATACTTGACGGATAAGCTCATTACTTAGTCGTGTCATAAGCTCATGATGTCCCGGGCGGGCTAGAAAATAATCGGGCTTCACCGATAAGTAATACATGAGTTTGACATCACAGATAGCCGAGTGTCGCCAAACCAATTACCACTGAGTGACGTGTTGATCCCCAAACAGAAGAAGTATTTGTGTGATCCACAGATATTTTATTTTGTAAAGAAACAACATCTTCACCAAGGTATTTAGTCCCTATTCGCCTACCACAGGTTCCTAGTTCGTATAGTATCTGCCTTGACATGTAAATCTGTTTTAATGAAAATAAAGCTAATTTCAATTTACAATTTTATTATAAGAAAAACTTACAATCTGACATAAAATTTATTTGTTTACTTGGTGTTTGACTTTGTTGGCTTTCCGTATATGGGGGCAGGTAGTAACTTACGGATAAACACAACAAATTAAGATGACAACAAGAATACAAATTAGAAAATTTATTTACACTTCAAATAAACTACTCAGAACTGGGGGGTAAAAATATTACATCTTTAAGAATAAGCGTTTATAGGTATTGATAAAAATCTAAACCCTGTTAGGAAGAATAATAAAATTAGTATAGTGTATAAACAAAATTAAATACTTTACATACATTTAATTTTATTTATACACATTATATATTTTAAGTAAAAACCAACCAAGGATATTAAATTTGTTCAGCAAATTTCGATACTGATTCCTGGATAGATTAAGTTTAATTTCAAAATAATGGGTTCTAAGCATTTTTCCTTTCACAAATTATTCACATCACTTCACATTTAAAAACAAACTATTAACTCCATAAATGGACGTAGTTACACGATAAGGATCCAATCCACAAAACTACCAAAATGGAGTTAAGTATACCAAAGAGACCGTAAAGGTCGATACTTTCGTTCAGCAAAAAGATCCCATTGAAATACGAACACATGACATTGTTATCAACAAGAGGTACCAGTCCACATGTATGGCGGGCATTTATTTTGAATCCACAGAAACAATCCAATCTTCATGGATCATTAGCGAGAAACAGTATTTATTGGTACTAGTTTAAAATATATAATCTTAAATGAGATCCAATTCACTTGGATCCTTTCTGATAAATATTGTTAATGACTTATTAAACAGTATTGAAAACCTTAAAAAGAATCCAAAGTACATGAGTCACTTCTAATATATTTATTTGCATTTTTATTACATTTAATTTAAATAACTAAAGGAATCCAAAGTACCCGAATCCTCAAAAACAGAAAAAGATTCACTTTTTTGGTATAATACTCTAACAATAACTGGCAACATTATTGTTAGTTGGTCAATCGCAGTGAAATGAAACGTATTATTCATCTGTGAGTCGCAACTTCGCAAGTGACGGTTTGCGTATGCGTAGTGGTTAAGTCTGTTTTAAAAATGTCCATGTTGAAAACCTCTCAGGGTTCGGTGCTGATTGTATGTCGCTTGCCACTGCGACGACGTCCACTACCTTTTCTTCGCCAGTGGTCTCCTTCTTGAAGCTTCTTGCTGCTAGCCAGTAATCCTCTTCTTTCTTCAGAAAGTCTGGTCCTGTGTACCACCGGTGATGGTTTTCGAAGCCTTCCGGTTCTTCGCGTGTCGCGTCGTTCGCAGGATTCTGCGCTGACGGCACCCATCTCCATTCCTGAGGTTTCGTGAGATCTTCAATTTCCGCTAGGCTCTGAGCCATGAAGGTCTTGACGGTCCTCGAGTCCGTCTTTATCCCGGAGAGCACGATACTGGAGTCTGTCCAAAAAGTCTTCCTGACCGACTTCAGCTCCATCTCTTCTTCAACCGAATATGCCAGTCGACTTCCTAGGAGGGCAGCCTGCAGCTTGACCCTCGGGATCGACACCGGCTTTAAGGGAGTCACTCGTAACTTAGCCGCTACCAACTTGACGCGATAAGTTCCATCTTGTCTTCGAGTTCTCCAATAAACTGTAGCTGCATACGCCGTCTTGCTAGCATGCATGAACGTGTGCAGCTCCCCCTTGGTGCTATGTGGCACCGGACATCTAGGGATTTGAAGGTTTTGAAGCAGTTTCATTTTCTCCAAGTAGATCCTCCATGCATCGTATTCCTTATCCTCTATCTTCTTGTTCCAGCTTAGCGGTTCCGGCGTTTTCTGCTTAACCGCACTTGTTTTACACCGCCCTTTGCGTTACATACTGCATGCACTGATGCTATAACACTTGTCTTCTCTTGTGTTATTTCCTTTCTTATTTTTTGGAGTGCTTTCTTGCGACTCCACGTGTAGCAGATGATGATGCCACCTATGGCACTCTTTGCATGGTGGCTTCCTGCAACCTTCCTTTCTGTGCCTCCCTCGCCGACACTTGAAGCATACGCTACTTTTCCTTACTGTGGCCCACCGATCCTCCACCGACGCCTTCCGAAACTTCTGACACTCGACTAGAACATGCCCATTGTCACACATGGGACATCTCTTCTCTGACTGTCTTGTGTCCTTCACCTTTTCACTGAAGTCTTTCTCTTGTGCTGAATGCGTCGCTTGCCGATGAGTCCTCTTGTAGACGCTCTTATCGTCTGTTGTTGCAAAGGCTCCACATTTGTCTGCTTCCAAGTTCAGGTACCTAGACACTAAGCATAAGTCAGAAAACTCACCATCTTCCGATGCTGCCGTGAAGTCGTACCACCTAAACTTTAGCACTGTTGGTAACTTTTCTATTATCTGCTTCACCATCTCCGGTGATTGCAGGTACTGCGGTTTCTTCAGACCCTTTATGGCTGCCACGCTGTTGTCGATTTGGCTCGCGAACACACATATATGTATATAACATACATATGTATATATACAACACATATATGTTATATAATTATGTTTGTAAGTTGGTAATGGTTGGCTCGGAGTGTTGCCATATAAAACTCGTTTCTTGTCTTTCTTTACATTTCGATATTCTTGGACTTTTCGATATTCTGGCTAACGCCTTGATCTTGTCGAGTTCCCCTATCACCAGCGCGTCAGGTCTTCCTTCTGAGGGCTTGCATAATTTCCGTCGGATATGCCTCGGAGTACAGCAAACTCTTGATAGCATCTCTTGCATTGCCCTTTAATGCTCTTCGTAGTCGAGCCATGTTCTGCACCTCACTGAACATTGGTGCAGTATCATCATAGACCACTTTAAACGCCACCCATTCACTGCTGCTTCCATCGAAAAAACATTTTTAGTTAAATTATAAGTAGTTTTATTTATTTTTCAAGAGTTTTAAATCAGTTCATAAAGTGGATCCGAGTGGTTATCGAGGAACATCATTTTATGCTGGTTTTATTGAAAAGACTATTTATCAAAAATGATCCAAGTGCCTATTTTCTTGAATAATATTTGCAGTATGAAATTAAACTTAGTAAATTTGATTTAAAGTTAAAATATAATCAGTTTTCCTTCTAATTTCAATAAAACCAACAAATTTAGAGCATCGCATCATAGAAGAATTCCGATGCAAACTTTAAATTTCAATATCTCAAAACTAGCTTAATGTGGATTGGATCCTTATCGTGTAACTACGTCCAAATATGAAATCCTCTTTTTTTTATTATTTTTAAAGACTGTGTATTGTGTGTCTTTTAAATGATATATTATTTTTGTATCATTTTTGTAAAAATCGGTTTGGAAATTATATGAAACAATTAAACCAATATGTATATAATATGTATTTATGATAAGGTCAATAGCCTAAATTAGAGAATGGCATACTGACCCGCAATAGCAGCTTGGCTCCTATACCTTTAGTGTGCTTCTCCCAATTCCCGACATTGCCGCCCAGGTTGACTGGCTTCATGCCTTGTCCTTGCCGCCTGATGCCGGCCGTGTCACTTGCAGCTGGCGAGTCTTGCTCCTCTTCATCTGAACTATCCACAACCTTCAGACGGGAGGTTGAGGGTTCTGACGATTCTAGCTCTGTAAATATGGTAGTCCAGCTAATATTATGCTACTCATTTTTTAAGATAGATTTTTAAATGACTTATTGGTATACTTGCAGCAGTAAGCCAAAATGACGGATGGATTGATTGCGAAAAAGATGGAATCAGAGAAAGATGAAAGGAAGCAAAATATGATTGGGGCTAACTCCATATAATTGGACAACAGCAGGGATGAGATGAACATTTTAAGTAACTTGTATTATATAGAAATTACCATAAAAGAAACCAATTTATTATTCTTTAACAGATATTGGTCCACAATTGTTAGAGATATTGATGAACATACATAAAATAAACATATGTGCATAGAGCCTCCTCCTTCTTGGATAGGCTTTGTAAGGTTAGCCTTACAAATGTTCTTAATGATTTTTTTAAGAACATAAGCAAGGCTGGACACACACATTTTTTATTTTTTTCTTTAATAAGAACGACGCCTGCAGTAAGGAATTTCATCCTTGTGTCGCGTGGGTTTCACAAACATTCAAATCACATGCACAAAGAACACCCAGACTTGAAACAAGCATTTGTGTATCACACAAATACTTGTCCCATGCGGGACATTGTTTTATAGTTATACATGAAGTTGCAGTATTTTGTTATTCCTCTACAAATAAATATATTAACCTAAAAAGGATGGGGAGTAATCTAATTTCTATTTCAATGTCCAGTTAGATAATAATAAAATTAAGATTTTTATAATGATACTTGACTTACATACATGATACTTTTAAAAAAAATGAATAAGATTAGATACAGCCAGTTTAGGCCCGGCGCCCTATGGTATACCTTATGGTACCAATGGTGGACCTTAGGGTAAGGAGTGGGGCTCACCACATCACTTGTGGCTACTTTTTTCACCAACTTCAACACCAACAACAATCCTCACTTCCTACTTAAAAGCACCTTATCATTATCAAATTTTACTATTTTGAAAAAAGAATTATCTCTATCTATTTTTATCTAATTATGGTCTAAATAGATTTAAACTATTAGAAGTAAACATCTACCTAGTCTACATCCCTATTCTTTTACCAACCTTTATTCTCTTCCTTCTTCTTGCCAGCTTGCTGCACACCTCCAGCCACAAATCCAATGGGTGCGGAGAAGTCTTTAGGTTTACGAGTTCTCTTCCTAACATTATCTTCATTGTCGTCTTCATCACTGTCCTTAGCCCATACACCTAAAAATATAATATAAATCATAAAATCTAATTGAATGGAAACCACTTGTATTACCCCACTTACAGTTGCACCTAGCCTCAAATAAAGTCAATAAACCTCACTTAATTCACTTAATTGTAATAGAAAACAATGCTGAAACCTATGTATAATAACTGAATCATTCTAATAATTGATTTATAGACATTGGTATGGGTTATACAACCCCTTTAAGTAGATAATGATACTGAATAACAAATTGGAACAAAGCTATGTTAGTTATTTAGGACTGGAGGAACCATAATATTCATGCACATTCAAGCTGTGTCAAGTCAAATAGAGTACCAAGACAATATATTTACAACACACAAAAAACCTGGTCCGCCGCAACGTTAAAAATGTGTTTAACTTTCGTTTTAAGGCTTACCGTAAATCTGTTGTTCTTTCTTTGCTCTCCTGTTTCTGTTTGGGTTAAATTCATTATCCAAATCGTAATCAGTGATTTCAAACCGTATCACTTCGTCGTCCGACATTCCTGATATAAATTAATGTTTCCTAAAAAAAATAATCTAGGGAAACTTAAAATTATAGTTTCTCAGTTTATTACAGACCCAGATCAAGAACTCAGGATCAGGAGATATTGTCAGTTTAAATAAAAATGTACCGTATATTTTCACAATACAAGTTATCACTTGTAGTGTAATATTACACACTATGATAAATACTATGAGTCTATGACACTAATGACACCTCAAGTCTCAACTCAACACAGAACGAGGTGTAACTAATATATTCATAATAGGTACAGGTATTATAATACAAGCCACGTATATTAATATTAGGATCGCGAATGTAAAGTAATAGGATACCAGGTATTAGTCAAATATTAGGGACGCGTAATAGCGAGGCTATAATCTGTGCGACTCACCTCGCTCGCTAGTCTATTACCTACTATTTACTAACAAGAAAAAGTAATATGTTTTAAGAAAAATACAGAAAAAAAAACAATGATTATTGTAGGTACATATGTGATTAACTTTTTAAATACGCCAACATAATCACTGCTGACAGTCCTAAGCCTGTTAAAGTATGAAGAAAAATTGATCACAGTTTTACTTCTGTAATAGGCGATGGTATTATAAGTTATAATATCAATTTGGTAATAGGCATATTTCATATTCAGAGAATAAAAGCAGGTATCAATATTAGATTGAGTAGCTAATAATGAATCTGTTCACTAATATTTGACTAATACCCAGTAATAGGTATAGTATCACAGTATGAGTTAACTAATATATTCCATAATATGATTACCTAAAAATGACCCTAATATAACATCTCTTATACTCTAACCTCCAGAACAGGTAGCTACTCTAGACGAGATTATCACAGATAATATAAAGATGCTACGCATATTATTATTATTCTGTGCAATGACAATCAAATCATCTATGGAGGGTAGAGGTAGAGTCTGGCCAACGAAAGCTGACCACGAATTAATTTCTAAACTTTTGATATGGCAATAATTTAGCACTGTCAAAATTGTCACATTGACGTTTCGTATTAAGTCATCTTGTGTTATCGTGCATCTTATTTTCATTCGTTCTGTTTAAAATAATGCCGAAAACTTGAACTTGAACCGTTTATAATACATGTTGGGAACAGTAGCAGTAGCAGCGAAGAAAGCAACGAAGCTAATTCAATTTTATCAGGTGTAAAATTCTTGGAATCCGATTTCGACTATGATTCCTAGCCCCTATGTTTGTGTTATGAAATAAACTTTTAGTTATAACTTTTTCTTTAATTCTACCTTTTCGATATAATGTCGTGCCAGGAAGTCGAGCTGTGAACTACAATGCACGCAGAAGTTAAAAAAATGCCATATATGTATACTAATATTATAAAGACGAAATATTTGATTGAGTGGTATATTATGGCAAGTCCCATGTAATAGGGGGCGCGCCGATTGCCCTGTTTGCGGGAGCAAATCCAGACTCCGTGACTGTTACCGAGAAATTCGAAGCAGTGTAAATATCGCTTATTAATTAGTCTTGAATAATAAAGTCGGTTTAAGCAGCGTATATGCCAGTGTTGGCAGCTCTTGATTTTTTAAAATTGCCGCCTTTTTTAATGGACAGCTTTCGTTGGCCAGACTCTAAGGAGGGCAATCTTATATGGGAGAAAAGTTGAAAAAGTGTCCAGTTGTATGCGCTAAATAACAGGTCTTAAATCCTCCAGAATGGCGCTGGTGTGTCCAAAGGGTATGGTACGAATGTAGCAATTTGTAAACGAAGTGAAGTATGTCGAGTTAAACAATTTAATATTATTATCGACCAAAGTAGTTACTTATTGAAATTTCAACTACTTGCGTAGTTCAAAATAATGTAGTAAATATAACCTTGAAGAATTTTGATGAGAAAACTTGTAGCTGGAGTGATTTTATTTCGTAAACTGTGAATAGTACGTTAATTGCCTTTTTATTAGCTTCCTTTATAATTTACCCTGACGCTAAAGTGGCGCCGCTAATTTATAGAATTTGACGGACACTTTTCATGTACGCAGATTACCCTCCTTACTTCTACCCTCCATTAAATCATCAAAGCAAAAATTGTTCTCTGTGTGCGTATCTGTGTGTGCCTCAGAATAATAACTAAAGTAAGTGTGCCCTTTTCTCTGTGGTTCTGTAACGCAAGTCGCACTGTCGCAAACGCAATTATTTTACGCAAAGCATGTACTTATTATAAAGGTTTTTTTTTAATAATTACAAATTTGAAGAGTTTTTTTTTTTTTGTTAGCCCGTGCTGTCCCACTGCTGGGCAAAGGCCTCCCCCATACTCTTCCATCCTTGTGGAAGTGGTGTGGCTTTCTAAGTACCTCCAAATATTATTATAGATAGCTTGCACTATCCCACTGCTGGGCAAAAGCCTCTCTCCATTCCCTCCAGCGATCCCGGTCTCAAGCCGTCTCCTGCCAATTCCCCAGGAAGGCATCTAGTTCATCCCGCCATCTCTTCCGTGGTCTGCCGCGTGCCCGTTTCGATGTTGTAGGGCGCCAATCCTGAGCTCTTCGAGCCCATTGCTCATTTGGCATGCGGCAGACATATCCAGCCCAGTCCCATTTTAAATGAGCAGCTTTTTGAGCCGTATAATATTTCTTATTAAAATTAAATGATTAGAAGATTTTTATAATTTTTGACATTCGTAATATTTAAATCGCTCCATGGCAAAATAAAATTCATATCACATCGTCGTCCGATATTCTTGATAAAAGGATGCTATAAATACACCGATAAGCGCGCCGCGGCGCCGCGTCGCCGCGCCGCGCCGCCGCGCCGGCCGGGTTGGAGAGGTTAAGTCCAATCTTGTATTGGTATCAAATATCATCATAATTATTATCATCATTAATCAACATAGGGCTCATAAATACGGATTCGATACTTACCTAAAATAAATGATCGGTTTCCACCCTGCTTATTTTATCGATATCGATAAAAAGCTATTTGTTGAGCACTATTTGGTTCTTTAGGTTGGTACTCCTATAGTTTGTTTACATCTTCGTGGTACTACTATACTATGATAGTACCGTAGACAGAGAATATAGGGATTAGGGATAGTACTTACTTACTATTCTGTTGTGTTGGTACAAGAAAGAATGCCATGTAAAATTGTAAATTGATTATATTTTTTCTACTGGCTTAGTACTGGCTACTACGGAAGAATCGTATAAATTGATACACTTACAGAGAGTTCTTTCTTACTTCTTCTCTTCTCTAGCTTTAGTAGTAGAGAGAGAGAGACCTTTCTCCTTTGAACCTTTGGTAGAACCTTTGATTGATTGACCTAAGTTTTTTGATTAGGATTAATTTGTTACTAAACAATCCTCAATATTCTGATTTTCTCATTGATTGTTTTTCGCGACAAGGCGGTGGTCCGTCTTCCATATTTACAGTGTTTTGTTTGTTTAACTACCTATTTGGTTAAATTTGAAATTGAAGGTAAGTGAATAAATTATTAGTATATAATTAGAGCTACAAGACGCAAGTAGATGCAAGCTATCTATGCTTAGTTTGTGGCTCAAAGGAAATGGGTAGCTGTGTGTATTTTGAATAAACATAATTATAATTATTTATGATAAATTTTAATCATCATGATTGATCCATGATGATTATAATCTATCATTGCTCATTCCTTCTCTTTATGAAAAGAGGCCTGTGCCTAGCAGTGGGACGTTTATGGGCCGGTATTAAATGTAGCTATAATAATGTAGGTAAGCATGTGTTTTGGTTTTCACAAAAACTTCTTGGTCAAAATTATTAGATAAACATCCTCATTCAAAATCGTAAATATTTGTAATTGTATTGGAAAATCAATGTTTACCTAATATGTTTGGGTCGGTACCTATGCTTTCTATCAATACCTTACTTAGTTTATGAAATAGCCTTTGTAGAATGCCATTTTTTTGATAAAATTACACAAACATGATTTAAATTACCTATACTTAGACTAGGAATGTGTAGACATTATTTTGTTTATTTTTTTACATTACAGAAATATCTATTGGAATTTGTTGTACTTAGCATTATTGTGGGTACTCTTGTTGAAAAATAAGAATTCATAAAGTACCCCCAATTTACTTCCATGATTTACATTGTTTTCTAACTTAGTGCTACCTAGTGCTTATTATATAAGTAACTAGCTGTTTCCAGTGACTACAGAGCAACATAGCCTATATTACTCAGGGTGAATGAATCTTTCTAATTGCGAAAGAATTTTTGAAATCCGCACCATAGTTTTTGAGTTTATTCATTACAAACATACAAACACACAAAAATACAAATCCTTCCTCTTTATAATATTAGTGTAGAAGTGTAGATAAATCAATACTACTGAATCATTGTTTTATTGGGCACTAGCTGCCCGGAAAGATTTAGTTCTGTCAAAGTTAATAGTAAAAATTAATTATCACATGTAAGTTTTTTGAGTGATCACATCATTTTTTTTTATATAACATAAAACCTTCCGTGGACCTTTGGGAACATACAAAAATATAAATTAGCCGAATTAGCCCTGCCAATCCTGAGTTATGCGCTCACCATTATTAATTATAGATTATATATTTTTAATTTTTGTGTTAAGTGCAAGAAAGATTTTACTCCATTATAAACAGAATTTCTAAAAAAACACCTCAATTCTATTATTTGAGTGCATAGTAAATAATAATATCTTTTAACACCTGCATTTATATATAACTTTATGTTTACTGTTTTATTTTTACATATTTATTTTTAGTGTCTAAATAAATATTTTATTTTTATGTTGTATGTTTTTTTTTATGTTTAATAACTAAGTAATTAAATATGAAGGTCTTAAATAAGTTGTTATTGCTATTTAAACTATGAAATAATAAGATTATTTATTACACTGTATTTTTTGTCCATAAACCATGTTTTCAAAATGCCAAAAATGATGTCATGTAGCGGGGAAGGCGGGGAGGGGGGGCTTTTTAAAGTGCCGCATATGGTGACTACAAAAATAATAATTAGGTACTCTGCAATCAGACCATATTTTATCATTCGTTAAAGATAGAGAAAAGAAAAAAAATTATTTATATCCTAACTAAGAATAAATCCTGGGCATCAAAAACCAAATGATGATCATAACATGTATATCATACAAGTATTATATAATTAAAAAATTAAGTTGGGTTGGACTACAAAAAATAAATTAATATGCAAACAAAATACAACAAACAAGGGCCTGTGCTATCTTATGTAAACATTTCGACGAAACAGGGTCAGATGTTAAGAATAATACCACTTGGAACACGACCCGGCGAACCAGAAAAACTGCTAGAGATGTCCGACCCTTTTTTTTCGTAATTTTATCGATAGATGTTTTAGATATTGGAAAAAAAAATACCATTTATTCTGTGAATAGGATATATCATCACGTTTACATTTTAAACCTCGATGAAGACATTCCCTTTATGTCTGCACTGAGAAGAAATGTCGAAATAATCTCAGGGGTATCTGGAAAAAAGTTATTAAAAACAACGTAAATTTTACATTTCTATAACTTTTCTTGTGTATTTATTTTTCTTTTTTTCTATTTATATACCTATAATTAAAAAAATAAAGTTACGTTGTAAATATAACATCATTACAATAAAAACCGTCACTATCGACAAAAAAAAATATCGTATAGGTACTTACCTACTTCTCGACACACTACACTCCCAATTCAAAATATCAAAACAAGAATGTTCACAGAAATCCTGCCCTTATCGCTATAGGAATAACGAAATGATACTCTGGTTTTTGAAGTGCCAACTGCCATTTTTATGACTCTCAACGAATTTTGTCTTGCTCATGGATCTATAAAGACGTCGGACAAATTCTCACTAATATAATATTATTAGGTATGTCACTCAATGTCGGGCCCGCAGTTCGCTGTAGGTACATACTCACACATCCATAAAGCCGTTAAATGTCACTAAAGTCGGTAACTACGTCGAAGACTGCGAAAAAAAAATAATTATCACAGTATGTCTTGTGTTGTTATCGAATATCGATGAAAAACATCCAGGAATCACGTTTCATAGGTAAATGAATAATGACGTCATTTAGTTCCCGAATTAATAAAAACATAAATCCTCATTTACAAATTCCATGACGACGCCAGTGTTTTCAAAACTTAACAGTGCAAATTACCCGTATTTTGTTAAATTCAATTTACTTAGATTACCGTCTAGGTTTTTTTTGTTTACTAGATTAACTAAAGAAAACGAAGTTTGGAGAAAAGATGGCATTTCAAACAAATACAGCCCCTTTTGCAGATTACATTTTGAAGCAAATGGATTTAAAACAACTGTATATGGATGCAGTACCTACCCAAAAAGCTAATTGAATGTTATAGAGGAGGTTGAGTAAAATGACAAATTAATATATTTTCTATTACTGTGTTTTATTATATTTTCATACGGGACAAATGTTTTTCATTATAAATTTTTTTATATTGTTTCATTATTAATTCTTTCGTTGTAAGACTGTCATTCACTCGCACATAATTATTTAGTTGCCGCCACTACGGGCAACAGTCATGTCTTATGGTGGCACTTCACATGGCTATTTGTATTTGCGTATTTATAGATTTGTTTATTTATTTGTATAATTAATTTGTCTAAAATGTGGTGTCTATTCTATTCGGCAAACCATTACTGTGTAGACGGTATATTTGACGAAGTATTGGCCTTTTTTGACAAATACGGCCAATACCAAACACACGTTATCGTGCTTTTGTCGGTTGCTAGACGCACATCAAAATGGTCAAATAGGCAAATACCCAAATAAACCGTAAGACATTGGACATTTTTACTTTTATTTTTACTTTTTTTTCTTTTGCGGCTAAATTTTTGTCTGTTTATTATTTGACTGCCATGTTTGTATGATACATGGATGGTCGTATTTGCCTATATTTGCATGTGTGTATATACGCCATATATTTTTCCAAATACAACAAACATCAAATACTAACATCCATGTGAAGTGCCACTATTAGCGGTACCTCCGTCCAAAGTTTTTATACGTCCATGCTCTTGCTATTATCAGATGTACTGGTTGACTAATCCACCCCAGCTTCGTAGCAACAATTTACAACAAACATAAATGTGTTATACACCAAAACCTTCTATTCAAATAATTTTGGTGAAAACCATATAAAAATCCCCATTCAAACTTCAAACCCGTAGTTAACTCTCTTTAGAAGGAAGACCGTTAGGATAAGCTTTTAAAGATAACGAATGTCGAATATCGCTATCGTAATGGCATTCCATGATTGTCGAGACTGCCGGCCCGGATAGTTTTGAATTACGAAATTATGCTGTCCAGTCGTATCGATAGATGTTGTCGAAAAAATAAATGAGTGTCACTTTTTTGTTTAAAAATTTTCAAATGTTTTAATTCAAAATATATTTTATCACGACTGTATTCCCCAAAGGGTAGGCAGGGGCGTACAACCTCACATCGTCAGTTACTGTTTTATTCACAGGTTGATGTAGTTGTTTATACAGTTAGTAAAATATTTTGTATTTGTTATTTCTAGATGGCATCGCGCACAGAGAAAAAGGAGGCGATTCCTCAGGACTTTTTAAAATTATTAAGGGACGACGACGGGAACGAGGAATTCTTCAACGACTACGAAGGCGAAGAGGACGAGCCATATGTCGTGGTAACCTACAGCACTCTCTATAAATATTTCAAGTTGTACATTGTCATGTCCGCTCATTATGCGAGATCGGTTTAAACATGAAATGTAGCTTGATGTGTAGCTATGTCCACTAACTCTAACTTTATTAAATTAAAAAAATATTGTCATCACACACACGGGTTAATAATAAAAATAAAATGTATACATTGAAATCAGCGTTATACTGGTTGTGTCGTTAGAAACAATCCAGCGCTGGTTTTCAGTAGGCTCCCCAAGTGATATATAAACGCGAAACAAACACGAAATACAAGTTATTATGAAAACTATTACTACTAACTATACTAATCAACGATATTCCTTTTTAGCATTATAACGACTACTGGGACAAAGAACTCTTCTCTGTGAGTGAGATAGCCGAGTTTTATCATGCATCTCTTTGCATGTCTTGATTGGCCTGAACGTATTTTTGACGACCTCTGTGGTCGAATGGCGTACACACCAGTTTTCAAGGTGTTGCCAGCTCTGGGGGTACCGGGTTCGATTCCAGGACGGGTCAAGGTAGAAAAACACTTTTCTACATTGACTCGGGTCTGGGTGTTTGTGGTACCTTAAGGCAAAGATACACTAGGGAACAAATGTCCCACGACATGTGTCGGCGACAAGTCAAGCGAAGCCGGCTGATTTCGCCTGACATTTCTGGCGACATCGCGCGACTTATGTCCGCAGCGACGTCGATGTTGCCAGGCATGTCGAGCGAAGTCCGGCAACGTTGCGCTACTTCACCCGACGTCGCTGGCGATACGTGACGTGGGGCATTTGTCCCCTAGTGTATCTTTGCCTCTCTGATTCCATAAGACAAGTGCTTTAGCTACTTTGCATTAGGAGTAATGTATGTGAAGTTCTCCACATTTATATATTTATTAATATTGTATATCTGATAGCTGTTGGGTTTTGGTGTGGATTATGTTTTGACATCAGCTAAGTTATGTATAGTTCGCCTCAGATATGCATCGTGAAGGGGTGTTGGTGGCCAAGAATCTAATGTTATCATTTCAATAGTATTTATTTTATCCGAGTTCTAATTTTCCAGTGGAACGAGCCACCTGTGGTCCCCCTGGGGACGATATCGTCGGTTTTCGACGAAGAGTTGCGCCCACTACCCATGCCGTAAGTAATAAAAAAAATATTTTTCTTTTCAAATGATTTCTGTAATATAAAATAAATGAAAATCTTTTATATGATAGATCTAATTCATCGTCGCGAGCTTCGACGCCTATTGATGACCGCCCAGACTCGCCGTCCGTTCTTGATCCGTAAGTGATAAAACGTATATTCATAGGTCTTGTAACTTTTCTTCGTGAATTACATGTTATAATTATTTTAATTTTTTTAAGGTCTGATGTCCTCTTCCTTGCCCCGGTGGTTTATGACGACTCCATCTTTGAGGAGGCGTCCTTTTGCTATCTTTCTGATGAACCGCAGCAGGAGGAAGAGGTAGAAGCGGACATGGTAGATGAGGTAGTAGCGGACGTGGTGGAAGAGCAGTCGCAGCAGGAGGAAGAGGTAGAAACGGACATGGTGGACGAGGTAGTAGCGGACGTGGTGGAAGAGCAGCCGCAGCAGGAGGAAGAGGTAGAAGCGGACATGGTGGATGAGGTAGTAGCGGACGTGGTGGAAGAGCAGCCGCAGCAGCAGAGCCACTCACCGCGCGGCGGTGTTGCGAAGCGCGGTAGCCCTGCACGTCGTCGCGGAGCTGCGCAGCATGGTCGAGGTAGGGGGCGTGTTTCACGGGGGACATACGGCCAGGTGCCAACTGTTGACTCGTGGGTAAGTGGAGAACCATTGGTTGAGATATTTGTAGACGATGATGATGCGCCCCAAGAGTTACGTGAGAAATTAATGAATGTTAAGAATGCGAGGGAAGTAATGAGACAGCGTTTGTTGAATAGAGAAAGGGGAGCAAGTGGGGAGAATGAGGAAATGGGTGCCGACGAATTCCAGTTCTTTGCGGAAGGAACTTCAAATCATTTTGAATGGTCACCCATGAGGACTTATCAAGGTAAGAGGGAAAAATTTCTTCCAAAACGAACTGGGGCTGTTGTCTTACCCAAAGACGCGTATGGGGCGTTTAGGCAGTACTGGGATGACGACATCATGTCCCACATTGCGACAGAGACGAACCGGTATGCCGCAGGGCTGGCTCGTTCGTCCGCTGCGTTCGCCCGCAGTTGGTATGACACGAACATTCACGAACTTTTCATACTTTTTTCATTCTGGATGATGCTCGGCATCATTCGGATGCCTTCAATTAAGTCTTGTTTTGCCACGAATCCTATTTTGGAGACCAACATCTTTAGGAAGATGTTTGCCCGCTCACGCTACGAAAATCTTTGCCGCGCGTTTCATTTAGCTGACAATAGTAGAAGACTGACAGACACGACTGACCCATTATTCTCACTAGGTCCGATTTTAAATCATTTAAATTCTCGATTCCAGAAATGCTATATCCCATCCCAAAATGTTTGCATCGACGAATCGTTAACTTTGTGGAAAGGACAACTATCCATCCGCCAGTACATTAAGACAAAGACAGCCCAGTACGGTGTTAAGACTTTTGAGCTCTGTGAGTCCTCTACAGGCTACCTCTGGTCGTTCTTCGTTTACGTCGGTGCTGGCACTACCTACGACGCCCTTTTCCCATCCACTGCCCAGAAAAGCTCAATCACCGTCCTCCAACTCGTGCGTCCTCTTCTTGACAAAGGTTATACTCTCTTTTTGGATAACTGGTTCAACAGCCCCCTACTGGCCAGATTTCTAAAGTCACGCAAAACCGACTGTGTAGGCACCTTGCGTGTTAACCGCGCCAATGTGCCTGAAATCGTGTCTCTGTGTGAGCTGAAAGTTGGCCAGTACGTAGCACGTCATTCCGGCGATGTGGTGGTCTTGGCCTTCCAGGATGGGAAGCGAAAGATAGCCACCATAAGTACTTACCACGGCAATTCACAAGGCCAGACGGAGGCAAAAACCTTTCGCCCCACTGTGTACAAACCAAAAGTGGTTTTAGATTATAACATGTGTATGGGAGGAGTTGATCGTAAAGATCAAATGCTAGAACCATACCTTCTGGAAAGAAAAAGATGCGCTAAATGGAATGTTAAATTCTTTAAAAGACTGCTCAATTGCTCTGTTTTAAATGCACGTGTGCTCCTGGAGAGTGCCACGGGGACTTCAAAATTACACATAGTTTATAGATTGGAGTTAGTTGATCAGATTTTGCGGCATCACCAAAAACTTGTTCCGAAACTTAGACATTCAAATATACCGACAGTCCCTATAGAGGCTCAACATTTCCCACGAAAGACTACCGAACACTCAAAAAACGGCCGAAATAAGCGGCGACGATGTACACATTGCACCAACCGGCACTGTCGACGGCGCAGTACGCCATATGTGTGCTCACATTGCCAAGTCCCCCTTTGTATAGATTGCTTCGAGGCGTATCATATAACAAAGTAACTCGACTCCATTTTGAGCGTCTTTTATTTTCAGCCTGACTGACTGACAGAGACGACTGGCAGTTATTTAATCATTTATGTACACACATGTTAATTTTATAACTTGGTGGACTTACTGACTGACTGACTGTTATGTGTTATCAGTTTTCATAGGAGAGTATAGCTTTTCCACAAAGTTCGACTGACTGACAGACGCACACTTTAGAGTGGCTCCTCTTCTCGGTCATACTAACTTTTCTGTCTGAACGCCGTGTTTGTGTGTGTGACGCGTGCTAGATTGGGGTCATCAACACATAATGCGGATTGTTCCCCTGACAAGTCTTCTTTTTTTATAAAGATCTATGTGCAAATGCAACATTACATTATATTTCGTATAGATATTATTTTATTTTTTATGTATTACTCTGTGTAGTAATATTCCTTTGAAGTTCTGCTAGTAGTTTATTTTAGATATAACCATACTTAATCTTTATATTTTTATAACGATTTCTAAATGTGAATATGTTAAATTGTACCTTTTGTATTCTATAAAAGGTGTTAAAAATGATCTCTAGAGAGGAGTAGTTTGGAGTTATAATTAAAAAATAACACAAATATTTTTTTATATAACAATCATTGAGTTATAATGTACTACGTACTAGAGAAGCTATTTCAAACAAAATATAGCGCGCGCATTTGAAGTCAGCGCAGGACAGCGCATGCGCGGAACCCGCGCATGCGCGGGACAAGCTTGTTATTTTCTCATAGATAACAATCAATGCGCGCAGATGCGACAATTTTTTTATATTCTGCCTGCGTGTGTAAAAAAGTATTTCTACTGTTAAAATACTTTAATTTTCTTCAAATAAAATAAGTTTAGTTAATTTCTGCCGTTTGGTATTAGTAATCCACAGTTGGATCAGTTTTTGTAAATATGTATCTAGCGTTACAGTATTAAAAAAAACCGCCATTTACCTACTGGTTCTGCCTCTCATAAGTAAGTATACTGAACATCAAAAAAGTTAGTTTTTCTAATAACAAAGTAAAACAAAAATTCCAGCAATGTTATATTTACAAATATAATATTATTTACGTTATCGCATGGTAATTCAGATTTCTTTAAGTATACTCTTAGTGTTTTCGTGGTGTATTTGTCGTTTCCTTGGAAATGCACGGAACATAATATGCGTGAATAATCTGAAGTAACCAAGTTTCTTCGCTGCGATTTATCTGAACTTTTTTGATGATTCTCTTGTTTCATGACATAGCCGTGGAAACCTTTAAATCCAAACAAAAATGTGAAATATTATTACAACATTACTATCGTGATTAAATATTAATATTTTATTGCTCATAGTTTTAAAAAGTATACCTACATCGATAGTGTCTAGTCTGCGAATAAATATGTTTTACTCTTTGACATTCACGTAAACAACCGCCGCCACGGTGACAGTTGCAATAGAAAAATTATAATTAAATAACGCGTGGTTTAAAGATAATAGTTGAACTTACTGGTGAAAAGTCACTCCTTGACTTTTATTTATGTTTTTGGAGTTGTTGGAACAGTACCTCAATGCACACGAAGGCATATTTTAATTATCAAAACTTCACTCAATGCGTCACGTTGCAGCAAGCGTTTGGCACAGACTAAGTGAGTTTAGGTCCGTGGACCATAACTCGTGTTACAAACAATTGGATTGAGGTGTCTCCTCTAGTACGTAGTACATTATAAACTCAATGATAACAATCCGTTTCAAAGATATGAAATGTTTTCACTATGTCTAAATTATTAAAAATGCGCACTGTACACAGTAGGGGGCCGCCGCGCCCGGCCACGCTCTCGGCGTTCGTTCACCTCTACGACAGCACCAAATCAGGAACAGCTGATTCTAATTTTCTCATTACAATTTTCAGACTGGGCAGTCTACTTATAGAATTAATTAAAAATTGTTTTTTTTTTACCAATATAAATATATACTGCTTTTAACTAATTGGTATGTTTAAAAAGTTATAATCAAATTATTTACAATCATTTAAAAACGATTTAAAAAGCGTAGGTTTAAGATGGTTGGATAATAGGAACTCGTTGGTCACCATACAATTCACGGTACAGATTATTTGCTGCGGCACACATCATCGGTATTTATCAATTTAAGTTAAAACGAATAAAAATCAATGCAACCTATAGTCAACATAACCTTAGATTTCTATACGGTGGCTCCGATTGCGTCTTTTCGGCGCATTTACGTAATGCAGATTAATTAAACATGACTATATCCACTCTTCACAATTTTGCAGACTGAAATAAAATTTCCTGACTTTGACTGGAAACAAACAACATATTTTTTAATTGAATTTTGTTCTTGTGATATATGTGTATATGGGACACATCTAACTTCTTTGACATATAATGTTTTTTTAATATCCTCAGTTATATTCATTATTATTTTCTGGCGGGACAGTGACATTATGCACCAATCAGTTAAGTGCGCATTCTTGTATATGGACATATTGTGGGTCCACAAGTAAAATCAACTTGGCTTTTGTTTTGACGTCCTTACTTGCACAGGCGCCACAAAACACCACAAATCCTCATGCTCCAAATAGGTACGCTTTCATATTAAACTTCCTTGTGAAAAAGTTTTCTCTGCCGACCAGTTTTTCTATATTAAAGACGTTTAGGAGCTCATCTAGAGGTGTTGTTTGCGATTAAATTGCGAATTTGTCGAAGTGCTTACAAATAGATTTTTTATTGGCTTTATATTACTTAATTACTGATCTTAAATTGAGTAAATCTGATAAATAGGTGTTTAAAAAAAAACTATCTCATTTATGTACAATAATTTAAAAGAAGTCTCTCGTAGGTTAGATCTTGATTTAAATTAGAGCAGCTGTTTGACGAGGATGAAATGAGGAGGCGCGATGCATAGCCCAACCCTGCGTACAGTGCACATACAAACGTTATACTAAATTGTTATTTTATAATATAATAAAAAAAATATACTTTTATGTATCTAGTTTTTTATTACGGTGTTGTGGTGGTGATCTATAAGAAATATTAAAAGCTGTTTTTTTAACATCCTAACGAATATTTTTAAGCATTTACGAAGAACAGTATTTTAGTAGAATATTAGAAGGCGGAAGAAGCTATATATAGATATTAAATGTTTTGTGCCATCCGACCACATACCAATTGCAAGGGAGTTAAAGGGCTTAAAATTATTTTGGATTCCCATCAGACCCCACGTGGGGTTGGACTCATGGGATCCGTTGGTAATAAATCAGAGCTATGGCGCCGACGCGCCGAGCCGTAAATGCAGCCTTGCGTACAGCGCACACAAAAATGATTTTCAATTTTGTTATGTGAAAAATTCAACAAGCTATTTTTTTTTAGGTTACCTATATTATTTGTTTTGTGATCCATAGAGAGTACACGGTATTTTAAAAGTTGATTTTGGAAACCTTATGTTGGTTTTTCACTCACGCGGACCTCATATTGTATTGTAACTTATGGTTAGGTTAGTAATAAAAAAAAATAGTAATAAGTAGTATTATGTCAATAGAGTACTGCAGTAAAATATACAAATATACTATTGTAATAAGTTGTTCCTGTGATGATAGTGTATTAAGTTAATAAATAAATGTATTTGGACACCATTGCCTACCTCTTCGGAAATACAGGTGTAATGTAATATGTGAAGGTCTCAGGACTTCACTCTGTGAGGAGTGTTAGTATTTAAGATCAGATTATAATAAAACAATAAACCTATTTAAAAAATAATGTACTTTTTTTTCCCCCTATGGCCTATACCTATGGAAAGTTTAAATCAATATTATCTTGATGAACAGGGCTTACTTTTTGCGGGTGAAAACGCGGGGATCGGCTAGATTATTAAATAAAATCCAGATATGTCATCAATCATTCTTTATTAAAGTCATTTTTTGTTAAGTATATAAAACTCAATTTAACATTAGTTTTCACACTGTGTATTGTGCATCTACAGTTTTAAATTCAGACAATTTATTTAACAGTTTTTAATTAATTGGCAAGTCAAGACATGAAATGAGACTGGCAAGTTTGTTTTGTACATTAAAACGGTATTGTAAAAATTTGGTTCAAATCTCCACTTGAGTGACAGTATTTTTTTGTTCTCAAACTTAATTCTTATTTAGAAAATTTCACAACAAATACAATATTGTAAACGATATGAACACCAATTATTATTGCAACAACAAAACCGCAGCACAACAGTTTCGATGTCTTTCAAAATTAGTCGAATTAGCTTGTAATTAGTCTTACATAACAATCACAGAAAATGTTTCGATAAATAATTTTGTCTTTACTTTAACGTGACACATGTTTGTATAACTTTGCGCTAACATGGTCATTAAAATTCGTTAAATATATTTGCATCCTCGGGACGGAAACGGACGACTTTCAAGCAACTTTTATAATTAGGACGTAAGTTTAACGAACTTAACCTGTTTGACCGATATACTTGTAATAGCGAATCAATTCGCTAAACTCAAGTGTGGTGTTATCTTACGATTTTGAGCGAGAAACAGTTTAATAAAATCATGATATTCAGTAAATTCACTGAATTATTATTTTAATTAATTCGAATAGAAAAACTAATACACAAAATAAAACACTAAAAAATAATCGTTTCACGAAAATAACTAAATATTACACACACTAAATATTAAAAATATAATTTTATCAATTTAAACATCATTCAATGTCAAAAGTTAGTAAAAACAATCTATAACGTAGTAATGTCCAAATTATAGATAATAAGTTGGTTGGTTACTTACATAGATTCGAAAATTTCGTTTAAAACATTTTATCAAAATAAAAGAGTAATTTTCATTAAAAGGTGTCAAAAATTTATAAAAACAGGGGAATACATTTTAAGGGATTTTAGGATGTATATTCATTCAGAATATTAAAAACAAATTAAAATAAAGTTAATTAAACGCACAGACATTATCTTTCATCACAATAAATATTCACCAATCTTTTGAACATTACAAAATCACAGTTCAAAATTACGTTGATGGCAATCTAGTAAAAATGTTAAAAATAATTGCAACTAATTTAATTCTAGTAAAGTTAGGTACTTAGATTAAGTATGTGATGCTTACTACAACTAAAAAAATGTACACGCAGTACATATTAGAACATGTTTTTTAGTTTGTTCGAAAATGTGATGGTCGAAAATTAACGATATGCAGACAGTTCTGATAGGTTTTTCATCTTATACTTACGAGATATGATTCGATTTAAATACTTGTAATAAGTAAGTAAGTTTTGAATTAGGTAAGCGAGTTTGCAAGTATATATATTAGAGGACAACGTATTAAGGCTACCTCTATATAATTTATCTAAATCTAAAATTGACAAGGATTATTTTATATTTTAATAAAAAAATACTTCTTTTTATTTAAAAAAATCGTTAACTTTCGATCATCATTGACTCGCAAGAAAGTTCCAATGTTACTTAAAAAAAATTATTTACATTACTTACGTTGTATAATTTCGCTATACCTAAAAGGCAACTCTCAACACCCACGGTAAATCATCACTTGTTTCAAAAACACGCAATGTGCGACAAACAACTGTCACATCACAATTACATAAATATTAGTCGATTTTCTTCAATCGATTCTTAAAACGAATAATCGACTAAATTGTTAACAACCAGAACTTTTGACTATGGCATTCCACGATTTTTGACGTAGAATTTAAACGAATGTGTCAGCTGATTTTCCGTTGACGAAACTTTTTCTTATGTATGTGCCTTTAGCGGCTTTAGCTCTCAGTCATAAGGTTACAGATTGGACGTAACTATCGTCTTCGTAGTTCCCTGCTGATAGCCTTAGAGCGTGTTCTTCGCAGAGAGCCGCTAATTCCTTGAGCCATTCGTCTAGTATAACAGCGTTGAGTATTGAACGAAGTGTGATGGACTGATTCCAGTATGACTCCTGTGTGAATATAGGTCGCTTATGCGGACTAGCGTAGGCGTTGGTTTGTTGACTGTGGGCGTTTTGTTGGGATGGTGATGACGCTGGAGAAGGTAACAATATGATAAATAAAAACATACATTGCCTGGTCTTAATTATAGTTGTAAATACTCAAACTTTACTTACAAGATAATCTTCTGCCGAACATGTTGGACAAACTGTTGGATAGACTGCGGCGCTTGAACTCTACGCGTCTGAACGGAGAATCATCCTTGTGAGCTGAATCTTGGCTGGGACCTGAAAAAACACATGGTGTAAAAGTTAAGTAAAGTTTACCTATAAACTATGTCTGACTTTAACATATCTCTAATCTTAGTGTAAGTATCTCATAAATAGCTATGTTGACTTCTTTTGTTTTTTACTTCATTCGTGTAAATTAATGAAAAATATTCGCAGACTGCACGGATAGCCGAGTGGTATAGGTCACCACGCTAATTACCACTGTGCGCAACGTGCTGCGGTTTCGATCCCCGCATGAGACAAGCATTTGTGTGATACACAAATACTTGTTTAAGTCTGGGTGTTCTTTGTGCATGTGATTTTAATGTTTGTGAAACCCCCGCGACACAAGGATTAAATTCCTTAGTGCGGGCGTAGTTTTTTAAATTAAAAAAAAAATTGGATTGGTATTTTTTCTTTTGGTTCGTATTCGAAGACTTACGAGGGTAAATAATTGATGTGTACTCGTGTGACGTCAAAAACCGATACAAAATATCATGGTTAGTGGCGTAGTGATCCCAATTCCCTAACTCTTTATCTTTCGATAAGTCTAAGTCGTGGTGGCCTAGCTGTTCAATAACCGGATTTGTATGCACATGGTTGCAGGTTCAAACCCAGGCAAGTACCAATATGACTTTTTCAAAGTTATACGTACTTTCTTAATAATTCTAAGACACCATTGACAAACGGTGAAGGAAAACATAGTAAGGAAACCTGGATTAAAAAAATTGGAATCTGAAATCGCCAATCCGTAGCAAGCGTGGTGATCAATGCTCATTCCTTCTCTATATGGAAAGAGGCCTGTGCCCAGCAGTGGGACATTTATAGGCCGGTATTATTTATCTTTCGATAAAGTAAAAAGGTGTTTGATATATCTTATATTATTTAACTTATTATATAGATTATTCCTTATCATACCTCATCCACATCGCTATTTAAATAACATAAGTCACTAAATCATTTAAATAAACACTTAAGGGTTTAATTAGTAGTGTATGAATAAAGCAGTGATTAGTTAATATTTGAATGTGTCTTACTATCGTCATTGGTCGGGCCTCTCGTCTTCACCAGCGCCATCTCTCGCTGAATTAAAAACACTCTTGCTTTGTCAACTAGTTCTCCGGTATTCTCTATGCCTTCTGTCAATTCGTCCACCTCCTCTTTTAGTCTACTTAAAACCTGAAAGGAAGTAATTAAAATTATATCTTGGGACAGCTCACACACGGCCATCTGATCCCAAACTAGGCAGAGCCTGTACTATGGTAACCAGACAACTGATAAACATACTTATATATTTCTAAATACATACATATTATAGATAAATAACACCCAGACACAACAAATGATCGTGCTCAATCACACAAAGATTTGTCCTGGGTGGGAATCGAACCCACGACCTCCGGCTTAGCAGTCAGGGTCACTAACCACTAAACCAACAGGCCTGTAAACAAAGACAGCTGGAACATGTCGTGTATTTCGGTGCCAATCAAATTTGTATGGTCTTAGCTTATGCTTGAAAGGAACAAGATAGAAAAGTATAATAATTATACTTCTAATCATTGTATGGGAAAAAATACCCTGGAATAAGGATGAAAATAATATTAAGGGATTTTGTCAATATTTGATATAATATCATGAGATATTTAACGATTAAAAGAATCAACTAGGTTCACAAGCCTCGTCAATGGTCTAAATAGACAATTTCCAACAATCACGAGCCAGTAGCTTTTCTCTCATATGTGGAAATTGCCAGTGTTAGCGACACATATTGTTATTGGTGCAGGTGCAGTTTTAAGTATAATTATTAAATATGTGGGGACAAAAATAAATGGTGCGTTGGAAGCGAGTGTGCGACTGGATGTCTCAGGGGTAAAGGTAGTCGGGCGGGGGGGTCAACCGCCGCGCCAGTGTTTGAGCCAACGGCCATCCGAGCGGACACTCGCATTCGTGACGACAAAAATTCAAAATATTATCTCTCATCATTTCGCACTCTTTCCTACCCTTAACAGCCAGGTATACCTCGTGCGAACTGGATTATTAATCACGAAAACCCTCATCATCCTGCAACTGAAGCGGCGATATCCTAATGGCTACGTCGTTGGACGTGTGAACTCATGGTTGCCGAATAGAAAGCTACCCATCGCCGTACCGACGTGAACTTACTCTTAACACAAGTATTTAATTAAGCTTAGCACGAGTTAAATAAATGTGGACAACATCATTGCTCCGAATCCAAAGTAAGTAGCTAAAGCACTTTTGTTATGGAATCAGAGACAACGAAGGTACCACAAACACCCAGACCCGAGACAATGTAGAAAAGTGTTTTTTTCTACATTGACCCGTCCGGGGATCGAACCCGGGACCTCAGAGCTGGCGACACCTTGAAAACCGGTGTGTACGCCACTCAACCACGGAGGTCGTCAAAAAAGCGAGTTAACAAGAATACTAGTAATACGCAACCCACATTGATAGAAAGTTTTTTTAATACTAACTTGGTACAAGGACGGCACGTTCGGCTGTAGCGCGAAGCTCGGGCACAGTAGTAAGGAGGTCAGCAGCGGTGTCGGCAGTGACGCCAGTTTGGAGACCACACTTGTTACGCGACAATTCACTATCACTTCCGACTCTAACAGCATCGCCGTCTTTTTCAGGAGACTGCTTAGTAGTGGGCCTGAAAATTAAATAATGTTCTAAAATACCTTCTAAAGTAGTCCTTTTCAGGAACTTTTGAAACGTTAAATAAAATTCCTATGGAGAAGAACTGGCAAGAAACTCCATAAGTTACTCTTGTTGTCTATTGTTATACTGAGATATTAAGTTATTGTAATATCAAATTGTCATAGGAAATAAGCACAAATCACATTTTAGTTCTTTTTTTAATTTTTCAATTATTTTGTTCATTATTGCAGTTTAGGATTAAAATTAAATTTTTTGACTCGTAAATTTCCTCATTGTCCCCTTTCTAGGTTGTCTGAAAATCGTCGCCTTTGAATAATCAAGAACCAAGTACTAATTACTATATTATTTTGAAAGTCAGTCGTGCATGCCTCAAATGAACTTGCAACCTTGAGCAAATGATTATGCTCATTGAACAGCTAAGCCACTACGACACGTATATATAATAGGTCAGGTTCCTTGTTTATAGAAGAGGCCTACAACAGTGGTACAGATTATAGACCGTTATTATAGTCCTGAAAAATTGAAATACTCACCAATTATTGATTCAGCGCTGGCTCTCCAGCTCCTAATCAAAGGCACTTCTCCTTCGTACTCTCTCACTTCTCTCTTCCCGAAACTCCTTCTAAAAAGCTCTTCAGCAAATCCTTCATCACCTTCCATCTCTTTGTACTTAAAACTCTCATACCCACTACTCTCACCGGTCGATGTCAAACTATCATGTTCCTTCCCTTCATTCTGTTGTTCACTCTTCAGTTCTTGTTCATTCAATGACGTCAAACTGTGTTGTTCTTTCTCGGAACTGTCACTTGTTTTCGTTTCGTAGCCACTGGTGCATGATATCAGGCTGTCCTGCTCTTTCGCGACCGTTTGTGCATCTATCTCTTTCGTTTCTTTAGTGTTGTTGTTTGTTTCGCGTTTCGGGTTTGTTATGCTGTCGTATTTTGAGGTCCAGTTGCTGCACGCTATGACGCGTGATACTATTTCGAATCGAGAGTCGCAGATGTAAGCGTGGTAGTTACCGTATAGTGTGTCGTTGGGGTTCTAAAATTAGAAACGTGTTTAATCATTTAAGTGAGATAAAATTATTGCATATCCGTAACATGTTCTCCACGACCACTTGTACTTGGTTAAGCTCCATGACTGGTTGTCAGTCAAGTGATTTAATGAAAGACTGACGAACAACAGTAGATTGAAAAGAGATTAAACTTAATCGGCTTTATTAAAAAGAGGTTTAACTAAAAACCCCAGTTTAAACGTCTATTAGCTGAATACTGAAACGTCAATCAATTTGAAGCCGCCGTTATGTCGCATGCTGTCTCCGAAACTATTTTTTTTTTATTAGGGACAAAAAACAGTTACATGCCAATCTTAACTTAAGTTTCTTAAATAAGTACATTACAAAGGAAATGTATACAAAAAATAAAAAACATATTTATGTTACTACACATACTGTTATTACGTGCCATAGCAGATAGACATTCAAGAACACCTAAAAGTTAGTAATTATGTGTTTCAGTATACGGGAGTATAAGTATCTTTATGTAATAAGGTCGAAAGAGCCTTTCAGATGCCGGCGTACTTACCCCATAATTGACCTTAAGCTCGTGGACTAGATGGCTCATAGCGATGTCATCGTGCACTCCATTCAAACGTCGTTCATTATCACTCTTCAAATCAAGTACACGTCTCCCGCTTAGCGCTAACTCGTCCACCCATTGTCTTGTCTGTCAAAAAATATAATATAATAAATAATAATAATAAATATCTTGGGACAACTCACACACGGCCATCTGATCCCAAACTAGGCAGGGCCTGTATTATGGTGACCAGACAACTCTTCTTCTGCCTTCTGCCTTTTCCCAAGCTATGTTGATTGTTGGGGTCGGCTTCCAGTCTTACCGGATTTAGCTGAATACTATATTTAATAGAATATATAGGTGACCAGACAACTGTTGTAAAAAAAATGTATGTATTTAGAAATATATAAGTTTGTGTATATACTTATATATTTCTAAATACATACCTACATAATATATAGTACCTGGATCACCGAGCTTTGCTCGTTTTTTTTTTTGGTAGTGTGTTTTTAGAAATTACATTTAAATACGAAATAGATACTGATGAAATATAGTATTTTTCGATCTTACCGACATAATAATTAAAAAATATTTAATTAAAAAATCACGAGTGCAATTAGTTAATTTTTTTATTAGAAACAAATACTTATTTTTTTACAGCTTATCAATGAATCACAAATAACCTTAAAATTAAAAAAAAATATTATTTCTCGACAACAGGTCTTTTTTTTGGGTTATGTTTAAGTTGATTACTGAAAACATGGATAAAACGTAATTTTCTGAAAATGAGTCGTAGATCGATCTAACCCTGTATACTCAAAAAGGGTTCTATGCCAAATAACATATTGGGGATCCAGCCATACTGAAATGACTTCTCGAAAACGTTGCCAGCTCCCGTACCATTTGTGACACTCAACTAGGGAGGCAAACTGTTTTTCCTTAATACAGGTTGCTCAGCAACCTAGCTAGGAGAACAGTGGCTCACCCAACGATTTGTACCTCTTTTGAACCTATTTAAGTTTAAACCCTGTACCCATCTACAAATACCTTATATGAATAAAAAACATTATTATTATTATAATTGTAAAAAAAATCTCATCCGTAAACAAATTTTTTCTGTGACCTCCTTGTGCTTACCGCTTCAGTAGTTGTTTCGATTTTACAACCATATTCTTTTTTAAATTATCAGTTAAGAAATGACCAGTACGTCTCTTATAGGCTGCAAGTCCTAAGTCATCTTTTAAAATACGCGACATGGTTCTAGGTGCAGATCAGGTGCAGGAGAATTGATTTCTTTCCCACCTTCGAATTTTTTGACCACCTTTTTCGTACGAATACTGCGTGGACGGCCTGATCTTTTTCTGTCACAAACAGAGGAGGTCTCATTGTACCTATTAATAGCCCGGAACACAAATGTAATACCAAGCGAATGGAGAGTTAAAAAATTGCATTTGGCTCCATACCTACTTTGTGTAATTCAATCACAGCGATTCGGTTCTCTTTATCACCCCACTCCATTTTAATATCGCATAATATTGTACAATGTATTGGCGCCCAAATGAGAAAACACAATGAACAATCATATAAAAATGACAGATTCCAAATTCAAATGTAATATTTTGTTTATTTTGAATTGTAACAGTATTGATGGCCGTTCACTACTATATACAAGAATTGCACGTTTAAAGATTTAAGATTACTGAAAACACGGATAAAACGACATTTTCTGAAAATGAATCCTAGCTAGATCGATTTAACGCCCCCGAAACTCCCTGCATACATAATTTTATGAAAATCGTTGGAGCCGTTTCCGAGATTCAGATTATATATATATATATATATACAAGAATTATTGCTCGTTTAAAGATATAGTACCTGGATCACCGAGCTTTGCTCGTTTTTAGGGTTCCGTACCTCAAAAGGTAAAAACGGAACCCTTATAGGATCACTTTGTTGTCCGTCTGTCTGTCTGTCTGTCTGTCTGTCTGTCAAGACCTTTTTTCTCAGGAACGCGTGGAGGTATCAAGCTGAAATTCATATCAAATACTCAAGTCTATGGTCTCTTGGAGCTGTGAAAAAATCAAACTTCTAAGTCAACGCGATCAAAAGATACTCCCGTTTATGCCGCAAATTTTCGACACTCGCAAGGGAATCAAAACCTACAGGGTACTTCCCGTGAACTCAGAATCTTGAAATTTGGTATGAAGCAACGTCTTATAGCAGAGATATAGGAAAAATTGCGAAAAGTATACATTTTTAGTTATATCATATAATAAAAATATTTTTAATAATTTTAAACTTACTACCCCTTTCCTCATGAACGCGTAGTGGTATTATATTGAAATTCATATCAAATACTCAAATCTATAATACCTTTAAGCTGTAACAAAATCAAACTTCTATGTCAACGCAATCAAAAGAAACAGGAATTAAAACCGCATATTTTGAAACTCGCCACTACTCGCAAGGGAATCAAAACCTACAGGGTACTTCCCGTGAACTCAGAATCTTGAAATTTGGTACGAAGCAACGTCTTATAACACAGATAAAGGAAAAATTGCGAAAAGCATAAATTTTTAGTTACATCATATAATAAAAATATTTTTAATAATTTTAAACTTATTACCCCTTTACTCATGAACGCGTAGTGGTATTATATTGAAATTCTTAACAAATACTCAAGTCTATAATATCTTTAAGCTGTAACAAAATCAAACTTCTACGTCAACGCAATCAAAAGATACAGCAATTAAAGCCGCATATTTTGAAACTCGCAACTACTCGCAAGGGAATCAAAACCTAAAGGATACTTCCAGACGACCTGGAATCTTGAAATTTGGCATGAAGCAACGTTATAAAGTACACATATAGGAAAAATTCCGAAAATCTTAAATTTTTAGTTACATCACATAGTATATTTTTTTTAATAATCATAAACTTACTAGCTGACCCAGCAAACGTTGTTCAGCGATTAAAAAAAAAAAACAGATGTTGGCCGATTCTCAGACCTACCCGATATGCACACAAAATTTCATGCAAATCGGTTCAGCCGTTTCGGAGGAGTTTGGAAACAAACACCGCAACACGAGAATTTTATATATTAGACTTGCTGACCCAGCAAACGTTGTAATATTCCCCATAAAAGAATTTCGTACCTTAGCCAATCTAAACCGAGATTGATCCAAATTGTGCCTATTTCTAGTATTAAAATTATGTCTATCACTTCTCTTCTTAAAGAGATGAAGATTTTTCCGAACATACATAATGTTTTCATATATGTATTGACAAGGTACCGTCAGCTTTCCACATTGTTATGTTATGGATTTCATTTAGCAATAAAAATACCATAACTTTTACTTATATACCTACAGGTTTGTACGGAACCCTCGGTGCGCGAGTTTGACTCGCACTTGGCCGGTTTTTTTTTTTGGTAGTGTGTTTTTACTGATGAAATGATAAAGTATGAATGATATTTTACAATCTTACCGACGTAATAATAAAAATATGAACTGGTTATTTAATTAAAAAATAACGAGTGCATTTAGTTTAATATTTTATTAGAAACAAATACTATTTTTTTACAGCTTATCAATCACAAATAACCTTTATATATATCCTTTAATAGTCCTTTGAATATTGAGGCCAGTTATCAATAACAGCACGCACTCTTTCCATGGGAAAATTCTTCACTACCAATAGTATGGATTGTAATAGGGACTCTTAATTATCATGGCGTTTAGAGCAAGCAGTAGTCTCTAAAACTGACCGTAAATCATAATCCAGCGGATTAAGATCGGGGCTAGACGACGGCCAGTCTTCAGCTCTGATGAAGTCCGAAACGTTCGTTTCCAACCAAGACTGCGTAGACCGAGCTTTATGACCCGGCGCCGAGTCTTGCTAGAAAGGCCATTCTTGGTTATTGAACATGTTGTTGTTAAGGGGCTTCACTACCTTCTCAAGAATGGTATCTTGATACCCTTGTGCCGATGTTTTGATAACTTTTTCACAAAAGTATGGCTCAGTCACCCCTTCATAGCTAATAGCCCACCAAACCATCACTAAAGTTGCATAATGCCCACGTTGCACTTTGTCAACAAATTGGGAAACTTTCTTAGAGCTGTGAGCATAAATACGGCCATTTTGTTTGTTTAAAAGTTGTTTAATTGCAAAAAAAAAACTCATCCTTAAACCAAATTTTTCTGTGACCTCCTTTTGAGTACCGCTTCAGTAGTTGTTTCGATTTTACCACCGGGCTATTCTTTTTTAAATTATCAGTTAAGAAATGACCAGTAGACCTACGTCTCTTATAGGCTGCAAGTCCTAAGTCATCTTTTAAAATACGCGACATGGTTCTAGGTGACAGGCTTCTTTCCCTTACTGCTTTGACCACCTTTTTCGTACGAATACTACGTGGACGGTCTGATCTTTTTCTGTCACAAACAAAGGAGGTTTCATTGTACCTATTAATAGCCCGGAACACAAACATTTTAATAATACCAAGCGTATCGAGAGTTTTAAAAATAGCATTTGGCTCCATACCTACTTTGTGTAATGCAATCACAGCGATTCGGTTCTCTTTATCACCCCACTCTATTTGAATATCGCAAAATATTGTACAATGTATTGGCGCCAAAATGAGAAAACACAATGAACAATCATAATTATAAAAATGACAGATTCCAAATTCAAATGTAATATTTTGTTTATTTTGAATTGTAACAGTATTGATGGCCGTATATACAAGAATTGTTCGTTTAAAGATATAAGATTACTAAAAACACGGATAAAACGACATTTTCTGAAAATGAATCATAGCTAGATCGATTTAACGCCCCCGAAAGCCCCTGCATACTGAATTTCATGAAAATCGTTGGAGCCGTTTCCGAGATTCAGATTATATATATATATATATACAAGAATTGCTCGTTTAAAGATATAAGATATATATAATAATAAGATAAATAACACCCAAACACAAATCAAATGATCGTGCTCATCACACAAAGATTTGTCCTGGATGGGAATCGAACCCACGACCTCCGACTTAGCAGTCAGGGTCACTAACTACTAGACCAACAACCCCGTCGCGATGTAATGATGTATTTCTGAACTTAATGTAGTAGTAGACAGCTACACGGTAAGCATCTGAAAGCTGTGTGTGAGTTTATTTTACGTTGACGCAATTGGCATTATGAAGTTTGGCTTCCTGATTGGTCAAAAGCTTGGTGCGGGCCAATCGGAACGTAACACAAATATGCACTACTGCAGGTATTTTTTTGACAGTTTTATTTATTAAAACGCTTATAGATAACTCCTTGATGTCAGACGTCGCAATGAACACAAATTAAGATGAAAAATACACTTTCACCATTTAAAAAAAATATTGGCTCATTCGGAGTTGAAATGACTAATCTAAGGTGCAGGATAGCCATGTGCTATATGCATAAAAAATATTTTTTCTTGAATTCCAAATTTTTAGACGACTATTACCTACATAAAAAGCATGGATGATTATGGACTCAACTCATTCAAAATCTAAAAATAATCTCTGTAAATATACACCCTATCTTCAAGAATACCCGTACCTTCTCCAAAGGCCTTGTACAGCATCTAGGCGAGAGTCCCAGAAAGGCGATGGCAGCGTCTCTGTATGGTTCAGGATCTGCTATCTTGTGTCGGTATGTGACCATGAGATGGTGGCCGTTGAGCAGGTGCTTGAAGACCAGGTCTACCATCACGTCCTCGCAGTTCAGGTCGATGAGCGTCTCCATAAGAGCTAAGGAGACTAGTGAAAGCTGGAAAGTTTCAGAAGAGATCAGATTTATGGATGTTCGAGGTCTACTTTAAATTATTTTTGGTTCCTACATCTATGTTAAATATCCTCCAATAGGTCAATCTGTCTGTACGTATAGTTCATAAATATGCAAATTTTCTTATTTAACTTTATGATATTCTTGTAGCACAGACAATGTGGTACATTAGCAACTGCACTGGCTGTAATATTTTCCTATGGTTCTCTTCATAATTTACACTATTTATTTATTTAAGTACTACTAAATATAGTGACACACGTAAATGGTATACATAAATAATTACTCTAGTCTTCAATTTTGGGTTGATACATACATTTAATTTCCTAAAATCTGCGAATTCCCCTTTAGTATCCTCAGCACCATATTATCCTCATTTACTCAATTATACTCATAGAGGAAGAGGAAGTTTAGATATTTGTTACTAAATCAAACAAAAACGGCTGAACGGATTTGGATGAAATTTGGCATGCATGTAGCCTGTGACATGGAAAAGAAAATAGGCTTTTATCCCGATTTCTTAAGTAGTTCCCGAGGGAAAATTGTTTACGAGCTAAGCCATGGGCAGACAGCTTTGAAGTTTGGTATTTTTCTCTATTACAGCGCAAGCTATAACACGGGTGAAAAATTATTCCATTTTTCATTTCTTTTTGGACCCAATTCTGAAGTCCACGCAGACGAAGTCGCAGGCAGAAGCTAGTATAATAAATTTTCAACGAACCTGTGAATTCCCCTCCAGTCTTCTGAGCAACACATCCACCACCCTCACACCATCGTACTCGTAGACGAAGAGGAAGTGTAACACAGCTCTCAGCAGCCCCCTCTTCGTGACACAGCGCAGTAGCAGCTCGAGGTAGGCCATGGCCGCCGCCTGCTCGCCCGCGCCACTCTGCAACCGCGCTCTCGTCTACGTGTGCAAGTGGGCTTAGTTCGTTGGTGCGGTTGAGTGACAGTTATAAGGATATAAGGGGCACAGGGATATTAAAAAAAGAACAAGGATTGGTACCTATTACTAGTAAAACTTGAAGATGAATTTTAATATCATAATTATATTGAGGATATGACTTTTTCCAGGCTTAGTTTGAGTCTTCTCAGGGATGCTCAATAAGGTATTGGGTAAATACAAAATAATTATTTTTGGTGAGAATATAGATGAGCTAAGGATATTAAATGCAGATATAAAGTATGGATTATTCAAAAAAAATAAATTATGTGAGATAGAGGTTACAGTTATTTTTTTATTAATGTTGTGCAACCAATAAATATTTAGTTAACCAAAAGTGCTGGAACAATGGTTATATCACAAATAGAGATTCATTAAATCAAAAAGGATTTCGAGTTAAACTACAATCACCAATAATGGATTCTAATCGATTCATTGCTGTATTGACAAACGATTGCAAATTCTATACCCATGGCATAAAAACACAAAAAAACTTTATCAAAAGCAACACATAATCCATGATAATCCACCACCTTTGATAACGTATCGAGTAATTATCGAGTATCCCCCCTAGCCATTTGATATTTCTACAATAGTTAACTTTGACAGAAAATCTCGTCCAAGTCTCGTGACTTATCGTAAAGATCAGTTGTCACGTGTAAATGTAACTTGGCTAGGAGGGAGTAAGTATCGATTAAAGAATCGAGTCGGCAGCGATAAATCGATTAATGGATGGTTACTGTCACTAAACCGTTGATCGGCATGGCCCATACCGGTGCGTCCCGCGTGCAAAATAAGCCCACGTTGACGTAATCTTAAAGCACATACCAAGAAATCATGATCATTCCATGAATTTAAACTAATATTTTAAATAAGCGAAGAATATGATCTTGGAATGTACGTTAATAATCATTGAAGAAAATGTATTATGACCACTATAAGCGTGTCGATTTTAAACACTTTAAAATTAGATTTGTTTAAAAATAAATTATCTCAGACATATACTGTATATTTAGTAATATGGTATTAGATTTCTGCCATAATACATTTTGAAATCAATGAAATATCTTATTCAGCGTCGTATAATCAGCATCAAATAATTATATCCTCGATAAGACTTCATTTCGATAGCATAAAACTAAAAAAACTTTGATTACCTGAATACTTATTGTGTTTATCCTGAAACACACCTTATATCATCGAAATAGAGTTCAATATCCTGATTTGAACAGATATATCTGATGCTGACATGACACTTTCAATAATTATTTGACTAAAATTAATGAAAAGTTCACATTCACAAATCAGTCGACGAAACAAACACAATGCCAGTAAATAAATAAATAAAATATTTTATTAATACGGACCTACACATTCAGAAGTTAAATATTATAATCACATTTCTTTTATCAAACTTATTGAATATTTATTCTACTCATTTTATCACAAAAGGAACCTTCACAAAACGATTTTAAACTCGATTTCTTAAATTATTGTGCGTTATTATTTTATTTATATAAAAAACAACTTTGACTTGCAAGAAGAAAAACGGAATAGATTATTCTACAAATCGCATTCGAAATACGTGACCATTGAAACAAAAACTAGAAACATTTATAATATTATACGGACAAATAGAGAAGAAACTTTTACAGATATATTATCTAAATTCTCACCTGTTAAACTGAAAGAAATACTTAATAGTTAGTCATCATTATGTTTAGTACGTGTGATAACAGAAACTGATACAGCCAAATACATTATGTAAAGAAATTTAAGAGCGGTCAGCCTACGTGCGCTTCCCACCTCGCATTTTAGGGTTTTTAAAATAATATTTTAACGAATTTAATCAAAGAGCTATTATTTTTTAGCCAATCACTAAATCGGATGACTATCCGATTAGAACCGATATAAATTTATTAAAGTAATCACGAAATAGACCCTTAATAATGGGATGGAACTTTTTACTATTACAGCACTCGTCTTTATGGCCGCTCTGAATATAGCCGTCGTCGGTACGAACTCGCGCATGGTACACTCATACTACTACATACTCTCATACACACTACTCATACATACACAGTGTTCTGCGCAGCGTAATGCGGCTAGGTTTGGAGCGGCCATAAAGTTTTGCGAGAGCTGTACATCGAGATAAGAGGTCTTATGTATTTGACTGTACTTAAAAAAATAAGAAATTCCGTGCCTCAATGTTACCATTGCGAAAAAATAAATTAGTAATTAATTTAAAAATCCCAATAAATAATAAATATGGACGGGTAAGATTTTGTTATTGAATTTATTTGATGTTGAGACTTAATATTAAAAATAATTAAATAATTTTATATAAAAATATAATATGAAACAATGATTTCCCCTTAAGTGAAAAGCAAAATGAAAACGATTTTTATGACTTTTCTGTTTATCGATTTTCATGATATTCAATACCTCAATTACTTATAATATGGTATTTAATAAGTCCAAATCAAAGCTTTATGAGACCATCAATACATAACGTTACATGTGCGGCTTTTAGGCAGCGATAGCCTAATGGCTAGGGCGTCGACTTGCGATCTTGTGATTGCAGGTTCGTAACCCATCATTGCCCTAACCCACCCCTTACACAAGCTTATAGACTACTAGTAATGGATTGATTACCCACACTTCTTGTAACCTTTTTTTTAAATAGGTTAAATCATGTTTTTATTGCCTGGCTTGTTTTAGACCAATCACTACAACATTTCATATCTTTAGATTGACTACAATGCGCTTCGAATTTGCTTAAATATAAATGGATCTTAAGTAGATCCGATACCATTTGTTCACATAATTTGCACACATTTTGTATTGAACAGCCGGCTAAAACTGCAGTCATGTAAACGTTATATACCGATAGCCTATTATCATATCGCATCACACCCCATCACACGTCACTCGTACCAATCCCCAGCAGTTTACCTGTAGTAGTGCGGGCCCCATCACTGGTACCAGGAACCCTTGATACGATAGGTCGAGGAGGTGCTTCTTGATCGACGGGTGCGCCACCTGGTGGTAATAAAAAAATAATATTAATAACTAGACTAACAATTTGGTCGAACATTTTATCAATCTATAAAAATAAATCGTCGAAATGTATGTACGCTGATAACTTCAGAACGACTACACCAAATTATACTTTTGTTTTCATGCCAAAATCACGGCTAATAAGATGTTCTTTTATTATGTACTAGCGACCCGCCCCGGCTTCGCACGGGTGGACATTTATTTCTTCATAGATGTGCACCCGAGTCGTGCGACACATATCGGCCGGCGGCCATCATTCATTTTAATACCAATTACAATTTTAAATTCGTAATATCTTTTGAATGAATTGTCGGATTGGAATAAAATAAAAAGTAATTTATAGCTATTGAAACAATCTTGCTCAATAAATAGTTTATTTGGATAAGGATTAGTATTTGACGATAATATGATCAATAAACATAGGCTAATAATTTTAATTACTTTTATTCTATGGAAAAGTGGTTATAATGGCTAAAATATAAATGCTTGGTTTATACTATCGCGGACTTTTTTGTAGGCATTATTGAGTTCTACAACTTTTCTATAGAAGTCGACCATACATCTCTAACCATTTAGGCAGCGTTCGCGAGAATCATTAACGTACGGCAGTTTTTTCGTCGACTTACTCCACAATTTTCACTACCACGAAAAATCCTATCAATTTTTCGAGATAAAATATAGCCTATACGGATTCGGAAGAATCCCTCTAAGTAATGGTAAAAGAAATTTTGAAATCGGTCCAGTAGTTTTTGAGCCTATTCAATACAAACATACAAAAATACAAGAATACAAAGTTTTCCTCTTTATAATATTAGTATAGATAAGGCTGATTTAATTCATCTACTTTTGTTGCTGACTGTACCTGTGCAACAGCATTGCAGAACTCCAGTGAATCGATGAATAACGTCAGTTTATGCACGTGATTGACGTCATCGGGAGTCAGTCGGTACGTCTTGTCGCTTAACGTGCGCGGCAGAAGGGAGTATAGTCCGCTTAGACCTGTAATTGAAAAAGAACTTTATGTAGTAAATAATAATAATAGTTTTAGTTTGCTGCTACAAATTGTACCTCCAATGATTATAGAATTCAGTTATCTCAAAGGGTTTATAAGCCACGTTTGGTCTGTGGACGGGCGACCATTTGTAAACATATTGAGAACTATCCGTGATTTGGAGAGCACGCTATGGCGTTGTTCCTGTAATAGGATCTTTGACAGCAATTACAATTTTAACAACTTACTATGGGATATTGTGTAAGTTAATAAAATGGATTGTGGAGGCCAGATACCCAGTCGCTTAATATGTAAATTACGGTATACAGTTTAATTCTGAAATGCTGTATCCCTACCCCATTATAGCTGGGAAGAAAGAACCAACCTGTAGCGAGTACAGGACACGTGTTGCCGGCCAACATGAAGTCCGCCAGCTGCGGGCAGCGGGCGGACATCTTGGCGCACAGCAGCAGCGCGTCGCGGGCCGCTGCGCCAGTGGCGCCCTCGCGGTGCACTGACGCTAGCAGGAGACGGACTATTATGAACCTATAACATACCCATACATTATCACCCTTAAATACTGTGTAATTGAAATGGTTTATCTACCCAAAGGGGGCGAAGAGTACATCTTAATATATATAAATCTCTTGTCAAAATGTTTGTCCTCAATGGACTCCTAAACCACTTAACCGATTATAATAAAATTCGCACACCATGTGCAGTTCGATCCAACTTGAGAGATAGGATAGTTTAAATCTCAATTATATAAAAAAAAATTTAGACCGCGGGCGGAGCTGCGGGAAACAGCTACTAATATATATAGAGTCGGTATACAACAGACTAGCTAAAAATTTGTTAATACAAAAAAAGTGTGTTTCTCGGGACGCTCAACAGAAGTGATGACTTGTTGATTGAAGCAGGCGAGGAGGAGCCTGCCTGCTGCTGCCGTAAGCGTGAGAGAAAGGGAAGCCAGACAGAGTGGCTCCGTAACACGTTACGTTACGAAGCAGTTTGCCAACCCATAAGAAGTTATCACTACAAAATGCTTTTCTGTAAAGTCTGTTTACGTGATAACGTCATAAGAAAACATTGATGAAAAATTGCATGCTGTCTCTCTTCTACTCGGACGCATCGTCCGATGGAGTGCAAGACAGATAGATGCGTCACAAGCCGAACGCTTAGGCCGTGCCTCTCTATCGCTTGTTCCGCGCTCTCGCTTGCACGCTCGGCTCAGGCGGAAAGTGACACTTTTTCGTGCGTGCAGCAATTTTATATAATATTACGAAAGCAAAATAAAAAAATATTAAGGAAAAAGGTAAAACTCACTCTGCCTGCGATCCCCTTTGAGTGTGTGTAGTTAGGAAGAAAAGATCCAAAAACTTCATGTTTTGCATCAAGGCGACGCATAGCTGATTCAATACTGTTACTAACTGACCTGAAAAAAAAAAAAAAACATTTTAAAATAACATAATCCTACTAATATTATAAATGTGAATGTGTGGATGTGTGGTATGGTGTCCTTTGCCATAGCATAAAAGGTAGCCATTACAACAGTAACAAACATCCACTGTATGGATGTTTGTTACTCAATCACACAAAAACGGCGGAACGGATTTGGATGAAATTGGGCATGCATGTAGCCTTTAACATGGAAAAGAACATAGGCTACCTTTTATCCCGATTCCTCAAGCAGTTCCCGTGGAAAGATTAAAAAATGTTAACGAGCGAAGCTTTAGACCCAATTCTGAAGTCCACGCAGACGAAGCTAGTATTAAATAAATAATATTCATCTCATGTAATAATAGAAAAACTCAGTTTTTATCTAAAAAGGTTTATTATCAAAATCTATGTCAAATCGATTATAATTTAGACATGGATTAAACCATAAACATTGATACGACAGCTATTAGCGATAACGTATATTGTTATTAGAAAATGTTTGTATATGATTCACGTCGGTTGTATTACACTACAACAAGGGTGGGATTCGAACCCGCACCCATATTACTGCAAATCTGACGCTCAAGCCATTAGGCTAACTATTGGTTCATTTGGTAGTTCAGAAAAGACCCATTTATTTTCTCAATAATTTTTTTTCCGAGTTTTATTCGACCTTTTTTTTTGGGGTAGTCACAAACGTCGACACACATTACGAATAAATACCTTTTTAGTCTAACGCGTAATTAATATATTCGTTTAAAATCTAATAACTGAGTATCGAAATACAAGGAAACAAATAGCTTATTTCATTAGTCAATCAATCTATATTTAAATGAGTTGTGATATGGATATTGAGAAGAAGAATTATAGTCTGCTGTTTATTTACAGTTATGAAGCTACTAGGTATTAAGGAATACAGAAAACCCTAATTACGAAAAAACTTTTTAATATATCATAGTCATAATTGCTTTATAATGTACCTACATTAAGCAAAATAAGTTAATGAACACATTTTTTTAAAACACCTACACTATTTAAACTTATTGAGTATTGATGTTGCGACTAGGATAAATAATTAACGCTTAGTAACTAATTTATGGGATTTTAGTACGTTTCAAGTTCATTTTAATTGGATACCGTCATCCGTACAAAAACATTCGAACAAATATCGATTACGTCATCGGCTATTCTTGTGACATATGGCTCAATGGAAGAAATTCCTTTACTATACAGACAGATAGATATCAATAACTATATCATCCATATCACCGTGGGAGTGCCGTTTATCGCAACAGCTGTTGATCATCACGTGAGATACAAGTATAAATATATGTAGGTACTTATGTATTTTAGATAACTCACTCTCAAGATTAGGCGGAGGCAACTCGTTCCTGAAGCCGCTGAGTAACTTCAACAGCGGTCGTAAGAATGGTTCTGCTGCTATTACCTGTAGAAATAAGAATTGATTATGTATTGGTTGAAAAGCAAAGCTAAGTCTTCTAGCAGGAACTTAAGCAGGCGTTGGACGGCGACAGTTTAGCACGACGCGTTCTTTATTTTTTTTTTGTGTACAAGCATTTTTGTTGCAAATAAACGTCTTTTTTTTCTATTACAATGAATACTGAGATTACTGAACGATATTAAAGCTATCAAAATGACGTGTTGATTTTCCATGACAATCAGGGTTGACGAAAATATTTAGGCTGTCATTGTACGAATATTCACAAAAAAAACATGGTTGTCAATGCTCTTTCCTTCTTTACATGGGAAGAGGACTGTGCCCAGCAGTGGGACATTTATAGGCCGGTATTATATACACAAAAAACATACTAAAACATAAATATAATAAAAAAGTAAAAAAAAATTATATACCTGCGTGCTATAATGACTGATAAGTATACCGAATAGTTTGAGTTCTTCCAAACGGACGGCATTCTCGTATCTGTAACAAAGAATGAGATGTTTATAATATTTGTATCACAAACAAAATATTAACCCCAGGACCATTGGCAAGGAGTGAAAATTATAAAAAACAGACATACCTAGGCATACTTTTTGTAAACCAGTTTCATTATGGGATACTGTATTACCCAGTCTAGGTTTATATTAACTATTTTTTTTTAAAGGGTTACCTACTAGCAATGTGGGTCGCACATTACTAGTATTCTTGTTAACCCCTCGTGCTAAGCTAAGATGCTTGTGTTACGAGTGAGTTCACGTCGGTAGTTTAATGGGTGGGATTCGATCGCAAGTCCGATGCCCTAGCCATTAGGCTACCGCCGCTTCAATGTTTTGTGGAAGTCAGATAGCCTGTCTTTTCATGTGAAATACGGTATTCAGTTGAATCCAGTAAGACTGGAAGCCGACCCCAACATAGCTTGGGAAAATGGTAGGCAGAAGATAACACTTTTCATGAACAAACAATTTTAGGTCTTTAGGTCATAAGGCCTTGAAGACGGTAGCTTAGTAGGACTGGATGCGGCAGACAATATGGGAGAAGCCTATGTCCAGCAGTGGAACGTGATATGCTGAATTGTTTGATACATAGGGAGAATTGCAGAAAATATAATAATTTTTTGCCTTTTATATCAAAAACCAGAAGAATTAAAAGTAAAAAGTAGTAATTTAAACGCCAGTGTATCTGAATAATGTATTTCGATAACGGTACTTCAATAATTAATTATTTAAGACTTTGAATTTCACTAGTGGCTCAAAAATTGGTAATAAGATGATTCATGTTTCATAAATACACAAAACTGTATAATTTTTAAATAACTTATAAATAATGTTGCATGCCAACTGTTGTGTCTTATTCAATCGAAATAAGGATGTATTTTCACTGGTACAACATGAGTAGTATTTGTAACTTAGATTTTAAAATGAATAGGTATGCTTAATTTATACATCAGTTAAATGAGTTAGTTACTTATAGACGAGGGTAGACGTTTATTTCAAAACACGAAGTATACAGGTTATATTATACTAGTTGTAGCCCGCGCCTTTACCGGCGTTGTTGATGATATGTTAAAAAAAACATCTTGTTCTGACAATAACGAACACCACTAAGAAAATATTACCCAATTCGGTGCAGTCGTTCCGAAGTAATCCGCGTACATACATTACGGTAAATAATTTATATTTATATAAACTTATACTAATAATTATAATAAAGCTGTTTCTTTGTTTGAACGCTGAATCTCTGAAACCACCAGTCGACAGTGAGTTTTTTTTATAATTAAATACTTAGTGGACTACTCCACATACATTACTCCGAATCCAAAGTAAGTAGCTAAACCACTTGTGTTACGGAATCCGAGACACCGAAGGTACCCAAACAATCAAAACCCGAGACAATGTATAAAATGTTTTTTTCTACATTGAACCGTCCGGGGATCGAGCCCGGGACCTCAGAGCTGGCGACACCTTGAAAACCGGTGTGTACGCCACTCCACCACGGGTATCGTTATTATAATCACAAATAAAAGACAATACAACCTGAAAAGGGTATTTTTTCAGTACAAAGACCAGTAAATAAATCCGATAACCATTATCAATCTTGACTGATTAAACTAAGATAAGAGTGAACAATAGCGTTAACGTTAATTAATGAACTTTATTATCGTGCCTAATTAATCTGTGAAGAGGTACCTTTTTAAATATATTTCGTTAATATTATCAATGCTATCTTTTCAAGTAGCTGATGATTATAACAAGTGTAGATAAAATGATTGGATAGATGACTATTGGGGATTGGCTTTGTCACATTATTGGCCGAACACTGAAACGACAATCAGTTTGAAGCCGTTTAAGTCTCATCTCCCTGCCTCTCACATGGGACTACAACATTGGACTAGTCTTAAAAAAGAAAAAAAAAGGAATAATAATACTAAATACTCAAATCTTTATTAGCATTCCATATTTTACATAACAGGTGGTACAATTACTTATAGTATAGACACAATATGGACCCGATAGGGCACAGCTTAAAGAAGTTCGGAGATAATAATGTACCTTTGTGAAGAGAGAAATTCATTTTCATTGGTTTTTCAAAGGGCTCAAGCTTATTTAACTATACTTAAAGGCTTATTAACTTTAACACGTTTTTAAATATCTATCTGTCGCTATATCTCACCTTAAAGTGATAGAGACAGCATGAGACTTGACGGTGGCCTCAAACTGATTGACGTTTGAGTATTCGGCCGTGAGTCAGACAGGAAATCGTACTAATATTATAAATGTGAAAGTGTGGATGTTTGGATGTTTAGATGTTTGTTACTCAATCACGCAAAAACGGCTGAACGAATTTGGATGAAATTTGGCATTCATGCAGCCTTTGATATGGAAAAGAACATAGGCTACCTTTTATCCCGATTCTTTAAGTAGTTCCCGAGGGAAAATTGAAAATTGTTTCCGAGCTAAGCCGTGGGCAAGCTTTGAAATTTGCTAAATTTGATGAAGCTATAACACGGGTGATAATTTTATTAAATTTTTATTACTTTCACATTTTCCATTTTCGTTTTGGACCCAATTCTGAAGTCCACGCATACGAAGTCGCGGGCAGAAGCTAGTAATAATAATAAGTCTAAATAGAACTTCGCTTAGTAAATGTGGTTTCACTATAAATAATTAGATTCATTAACTGTATTTTTAATTAAAATGCTAACTAGATTGACTTCAGAAAATGCTGAAAAAGTAGTTAATTTATGCAAGAGAAATATTTTAAACGAATTAGTAGTATTATTACGGTTGTATTCGAAAAAATTGGATTACAGTACAGCAGAGATCTTACAAACTTATTTACTTTGGCTTTTAGTATTCACGCATTTATACTAAAATTATAAAGGCGAAGAGTTTATTTGTTTGGTTGAACACCCTAATGTCAGGAACTACTGGTCCAATTTGAAAAATAATTTCAGTGTTAGAAATACAACTTTTTTCCGCCATAAAGTAAGCCCGAGGACTAACTAGTAGCAGGTAATTGGAAGAGGCCACTACCCCCTATAATAATATACTGCTATTTATTTCGGAACTCGACTTAACGCCTTAAGATTCTCAGCAACGCACTAAAGGGCCTATTTCACCATCGTCAGATAACTTTTATTCGACGAATAAAATTGACGTTTGACAGTTTCTTGAAACAACTGTTAAAATTATTCCTCGAATAAAGTTATCTGACGTCGTGAAATAAGCCTGTAGTGCGTTGCTAACAATCTTAATAAGGAAAAGAGTAAAAGAGGACTAGAACAAGTTTTTTATTGTTTAGGGACATATTTTTATTGCTACTTTGGGTCTTCCTGATCTAAAGACGGATGGATATTAAAAATACCATTTTTTTTATAATATACCTAGTTATTTTTAGTCAGTAGTGTCTAGACAATGCCCTTAAGCTACCAACAGAACAGTATAATAAAAATATTATCATGGTTTCATATTATGTATAATCACACTTGTATAAATTGACATACAATTTCGTACAATCGGCGTTGTTCCGCACAACACATCCATTATCAAGTGATAAACATAAATGATTGGAATTCCTCACCAAATGTTTATGCAAATGAGATATTTTAATATTGTTTTTATTTGAAACGAGTATTCTTTTTTGCCTAAGTAATTTGTATATATAACATTTAAAATGACCTTGAGATCATAGACGCAATGGAATGAGTATAAAATATCGGTGTTGGAATGATAAAGCAAGGCAAAAACCTCTTTTAATACCGGTCTATAAATGTCCCATAGCCGGGCACAGGCCTCAAGTTGTATGATCCTCCTAATTATTCTGAGACACCATTGACAAAAGGTGAAGTAAAACATGGTGAGGAAACCTGGGTTTTCAAAATCACCAACCCGCAATGAGCATCAGTAGTGATCAGCGCTTGTTCCTTTTCCACATGAGAAGAGGCCTGTGCCCAGCAGTGGGACATTTAAAGGCTGGTATTATTTCAGTGACATTTACATTTTCTTTGGTTACAAATGACATAACTTGAGGCCTATAATAAGGTGGCTAGCAGTATTAACTATATAAAAAAAAGCAAATATTTGCATAAGCTATCATATATACTTACGAATACATACATACAGTCAATAAACTGGGGCACATCTGCTTTGAAAAATGGATATATAGTACACTGTGTAACCGACGGAGCATAGAAGTTCATGTGATACAATCAATGAAGCGGCGGTAGCCTAATGGCTAGGGCGTCGGACTTGCGACATGCGTCATGTGGTTGCGGGTTCTAATCCCACCCATTACACTACCGACGTGAACTCACTCGTAACACAAGCATCTTAGCTTAGCACGAGGGGTTAACGAGATTACTAGTAATGTGCGACCCACATTGCTAGTAAGCTTTAAAAAAAAAACTGGTGACAGACGGCATAGGGACGGTCATTGGAGTCTTAGTAATAGGGTCCCATTTTACCCTTTGGGTACGGGACCCTAATGGGACCTGGCAGAAGATCTCGCAAAATAACCAGTAAAATTTCATATCAGAAGAGATCATAATTATCAAGGTAAAAATTTAGGTGAAAATTTCTTGAATCACTAAGAAAATAGTCTCTAAGTACCCGTTAATTATAGCGCTCATATTTTTACACCTGGAGTAAAAAAAATATTAAGAAAAAAGACTTACTTTCCAGTACAAATAGCCCATTCATACAGTTTATCTAGCAGGTTCTCACTCAGCAAGTACTCGAGGCAGGCGGCGGGACTGTTCGAAGAGTTGATCTCTCTTGCCCTCGCCTCTAGGACTAGGAGGGTGGCCAGCTGTTCCAGGTGATTGACCACGCCCAAGACGTCATCGTGGAGGTGGTTTGGCTGAAAATTTGAAGATTTTGTTTAAGGTCTGCCGTGGAAAAAGGATGATGGACCACTGAAAATACTGCAATAAGCTGGTTAAGTTATGCATATAGCTTAGAGGCTATATGAGGGTTATCGGGGGTTGTGAGCGTTCGCACACTGGGAAAGGCTGAACTAGGGTAGTCTAGTTGTATCGAGACCTATAATGGTTGATCCTGGATGGCTTTTGGCTCCAACATGGATTTGTATTGTATTTCGTATTAATAAATAAAGAAATTGTTTTGTACAACACTTAAGATGATAGTCACAACACAACTGTGAAAATTGCATCGAAAAGGCGGCGACAAAATCTGCGGCAAGCAGTCTGAAAGCCGGCGACATGTGTATAAAATAAGCATGACCATTAGGTGCCTTGTTTATTGAACTACGGACAATTGGGAAGTCTCCACCAAAACGTAATTGAAGAAGAGTATTGTTAAAAAGTACAGCCGTGTCACGTCACCCATTTCAACCTTAAAAACCAGTTATTATCTAAAATACACCATTATTTAAATGTATTCAGTGAAAATCGGTATCGATGGCTGCGTTGCCGGAAGAGCATACATCACTATTGGGGAAAAAAAGATGGCTCGCGTGTTTTAGAATTGAATTGTATAATTGCAATTATTACGGTATTGTAAATGTATTGATAGATTGAATCTAATATGTACAAAGAGTTTACGATTTTCTTTGCTTAGTATAAACGAATAAAATCTGATCTGTATTTTTACACGTACCTGTGACTTGAGAATAATGTCGTGGGCCTGTTGCCAGTGCTTACAGAAGGAACTGTAGCAGGCTTGCGGCTCATAGTCATGCCGAGGGTCAAGGGACCGTGACAGCTGGCGCGCGAACGACAGGCTCGTCGAACGAAGCCAGCTCATGGTTGCCGCTTATATTGGGTCCAGCATCTGTTGTGGCAAATGTTCATAGTGTTATGACACTCAAGATGGGCGAATATTGGTGTTATGTTAGGCCAATTATGTTAAAGGGGTTAAAACTGAAAGTATTGGTTAAAAGTATTACGGTAGTAACACTCGGTAATAGCACAGGATGCCTCTCCCTGTTTCTTAGGGTCACAGAGGATTTCCGGAGAATCAGAAAAAGAGCTAAGTTGATTTACGTACCACTAGTTTAAGAGCAGGACTAGGAATAAAGAGGTAGTGTTTATTCTTAGTTCTAGTTCTGAACGGTTAGATAGAGAATAATGGAATTAGGTTTTAGATAAACCTTAACAATAAAATTTAATAACATTCTTAGTACGTAAAATAGTGTTAGACTTGATTAACAGTATTCAGTAGTAGTTAGGTCACGTCACGTTTGATTAAGTGTCCCTATTATGTCCCTCAAGGGCACATAGGTGCGTTTTGCTTATTGAGACATGCTTTGCATAATAAATCGTATATGGAGCGATAAAGCGACCTACTATCCTAGAGCCTAGAGCAGGGTCGGCGAACCTTTAAGCATCAACGTGCCATTTTTTCTAAGAAATGTTCGATGAGGGGAGAGACGTGCCGACAAATAATGTTGACTTAGTGAATATTGGGGAATTAATAATAATAAATGTTATTAATTCTTTATTTACTAAAAAAAAAGACACTCCGTACCTAGCGAACTTTTGCGTTTTTCGTCATAAAATACCTACCTACCACATTTTTTTTTTCTTAGTTTAAAATGAATTCGTGATCGTTGACGTGCCCAAAATAATGTGTCGCGTGCCATCGATGGCACGCGTGCCATAGGTTCGCCATCCCTGGCCTAGACAGTACGAAAAATCGCGTTTGGCTCACTTATCCACTAAGTCCAAGCAGTTTACGTGCTGTTACGTGTAGGGTTAAGTTCGTTATTTTAAAAAACGACGCCCGCACTAAGGAATTTAATCCTTGTGTCGCGGGGGTTTCACAAACATTCAAATCACATGCACAAAGAACACCCAGACTTGGAACAAGCATTTGTGGATCACACAAATACTTGTCCCATGCAGGGATCGAACACGCAGCACGTCGAGCACAGTGGTAATTAGCGTAGTGATCTATACCACTCGGCTATCCGTGCAGTCAAAGTAGGCATTATCTACTATACTTTTTGTTAAATGACCTAAAACATATAGGAATACCCGGTGACTCTTAGAGCACAAAAGATTTGACGACCTGGAGTTCTTGAACTATAATCTGCATTGTGCCACGTTATGTTTTGATTGGAATGAGAGAATCATATAAAAATTAAATGACAAATATTATTTTCTTCATAAAGCAAAAATATAAATTGACAAAGATGAAGCGTTTAAAAGTTCAGTGGGAGGGTTCTTGTAACGTCACAACGTTAGCAAAAATTGTGCTTTTCCGTGGTTAGAATGTGATATCCTCCACAGGAACCAATTGACTGTCGCTCTGAGGCTTCGTTCTGGACACATTCCATCTAAGAAGTTCGCTTTTTTGATGAAAAAAGTCTCGTCTCCCAACTGCGCTGACTGTGGTACAGTAGAAGATGTACATCACATAATGATGGAATGCGTCCGAAACGAGGCTTTTAGACGGTCGTAAATTAAAAAACATAATATTTGTATGGGATTTTTAAACAGTATTTTAGCTTCTCCGTTCTCCGAAGAGGCTAAAATATTGTATAAATTAGCTAGTATTGGTTTATATGGTGGGTAGATTTATTGTTTAATTTTGAGGTTTTCATTGTTTTTTAAGTTTTTCCTGTAGAGTATAAACCTATCTGTTGTTTTTTATGGAACGGTGTTGTCGCTCAGCGACAAAGTTCTGTTAAAATAAATTAAAAAAAAAAAATTGCGATAGAGTGACATCACGTGAATTTTCCAGTCACTGTATCTTCGTAATTATTTGTTTACGAGACGAAGCAAACATAAGTGTCTCATATTTTTTCATTATCTAAAAACCAGGAATCATATATTTTTTTTAGTTTAATAACCTGTATCTGTCTGTCAAATACTTTTTACAGCTAATGGCCAAATACTAAAACGACAATCAGTTTGAAGCCGTTATATCTCATGCTGTCTCTGTCACTTTAAGGTGTGAAGTAACGACAGATAGACTTTTAAGCACATCTTAAAGTTAATGAGCGTTTCAGTATTCGGGTGTAAGACTACTTATATTTGTATTGGATAGATAGCTTATTTTCTCTTTTTTTATAAATTTAATATTTAGAAGTTGTGTCTTGTGCGCGTAAAACTGTTTTTATTAAGGAAAATGACAGGGAGCTGCTGAAAATCAGTGCTGCTGCTCTATGCACAGCGAATACTGAGCTGCATCCCTGCTACACATATATTTAATTTCTGTTTTCTATTTTTAAGGGCGGCTTGCACAACAAAGCTTAAATTGATTTAAGACGCACTAAACATGATTAAAATGGTTAAACATATTTTTCGTTGTGCAAGACGCTAAATATGTTTAACCATTTTAATCATGTTTAGTGCGTCTTAAATCTATTTAAGCTTTGTTGTGCAAGCCGCCCTAAGCGGTTAATTATATTTAACTAATTTTATTTAGGAGTGATTTAAGTCAAACGTTGTGCAAGCCGCCCTAAGTATTTTGATTTTTTTTGTGTCATTATATGTGTGTAGAAAATAAATGGTTTTACTATTACAAAATAATACTTTTACTATCGCTTTCACCCCATAACTAAGACCATGAATTCTATGGTGCGAACATGCAACTACTTGTGTGTGAATCGCGAACAATGTTTGTTGTCAGTGAAACTACACATAATTAACATTTGTTAGGGATTGATGTGAATTTCAATAGAGATGGAATAGCAATATGATGCAATACGATTCGGTGTGCATTCATCGCTGAGAACTCGTAAAATTAGTTTTTTTTTGTTCTTATGTCGAATTATGTTTAAGGTAAACATTAGTTGGATGCTTGCGGTTTCCTCGGATGCAACGATTGTCTATTTTTTATTCAGAATGTAAAAAAAACGCACTTAAAGGAATTGCGATGGTTTTTGGTTGTTTATTTTTCGATTTTGGTGTACACCAACACAAACAATAATATACTATGGGTATACACGGTTTTACTCACAAGTAACTAGTTATCTCCGAGAGGAATAAATTAACAATCTTTAATTTCGAAATAAATAATCAAGTAAAGTCGCATGTGCAACCTCCGTTCATACCTATACAACACTCATGTGTTTAAGTTTGAAAGCATTTATAGTCTTGCGATGGGATTGAACCTCGAGTCCAACGGAGAAATTATCAGTAACTTAACTCCTGCGAATATGTAGTAAGAATATTTGTTTGTCGAAAACACTTCTATTTTAAAAAGTGAAAATATTTAGATTCGGCTGTTGTGAAGATTTCGTAAGGCGTCGAAACGACCTTGCTCAATGTTCTGTCATAAGAACCAACTATAAGATCCTTGACTAAACTAGATAGTAATGGGAAAAGTGAATCTATTGTTTTACAGTACCTATGTAGGTAGCTGAAGATGGAAAAACTAAATGATTCATTCAAAAATTTATGATAATAACTGTTCTAGAAATAGCCAAAAACTCAACTGAATCCAGTTTTAATAACTAGATTAAATTATCTTTATCTCAAAATTATCATAGTTTATTCGGATGAAAAATACAAATAGAATTGAACTTTAGATTAATGGCCCCCATATTAAGATTCCCTGTGTTAGGGGAGACATTCCTCCCTCCTATGCGTTCAGTTACAAACTTACAATCAAAGTATACAAGTTGCAATAGATAAATGCTACAGGTTTATTAATTAATAAAATATATGAAAAGAATAGGTATTTTTTTTTTAAATACGACAACCGCTCTCAATAAACTATCCTTGTATCGCGAGGGTGTCACAAACATTCAAATCAAAGGGATCGAACCCGCAGCACGTCGCGCACAGTGGTAAGTAGCGTGGTGACCTATACCACTCGGCTATCCGTGAAGTCGAAACTATAATATTCTTCTTCTTTTAATTTGTTAAGAAGCGCGCAAAGCAGCCATTCCACGCATCCCTCTCGTGTTGCCACTCGTATTAAATATGCACAGTATTTGTTTGCATAAACATTCGGTCAAAAGGGATCTGAGCTATTATGTGTATTTTTAAACATAATATGAACTGCAGACGTATTACTTATGTTAATTATAGTCTCCCGGTCTATCCTTAGGAAGTATTTAAAGAATAATTTTCCAACTTTTGCAGCTACACAGACTTATTGCCTTAGCATTTTCAGAAATCTAATACATAGGTATATGAAATTCTCGTGTCGCGACGAATTCACCTGAAATGGCTGGACCCATTTGTATAAAGATTTGTGTGCAAATCGGGTAGGTCTGAGAATCAGCCTACATCTATTTTTTTTTCATACCCCTAAATTACCAGCTCCAGAATATGGCAATACAAGATTTGCTGGGTCCGCTCGTTAAATTATGAAATCAAAATTTAATTATTTTAAATGCCTATAATGTATAATGTAGAAAAGTAAAATGTAGCACCGTCTACTAGAATGTTAAGACCAATTAACCCTCCCATAAAAGTTATTATTATCCACCAAATACAAAACATAATAATTAATGCCTATATATTATTTAACCTGCCAAGATGGTTCCATATGCTAATTATAATGGCTGTAACAATGAAACTAATTAAAAATAATCTGAAAACTAATTACAGAATAGAAACTACAAAATGCAGAATACAGACACACAAAAACACAAATATGCCACATTTTGGAGTCTGAGAATATTAAATAAAGTATGCATTAAATTGCAAGGTCACATAACATTCATTTGATGCAATATTTAATGACCAGAGCATCTTGAAACTTAGATAGCCTATTTTCCTCCTATTATGTCATTATTGTAAATAAATAATTATATTCAGATATTTATTTAATAGTGGCCATGAATTAAGACTAACAATAAAATTATTCTTTATATAAATATAACCATTCTATAAAACCTTCAGACAATTGTATTTCTCTTATTAAAAACTGAATTCATAATGTTATTGCTAAAAATAAATAAACATAATTTGCCCTATTGATGTCAAGTGTTCAACAGCGAGATTTATAAATAATATACTAGTTTCTGCCCGCGAATTCGTCTGCATGGACTTCCGAATTGGATATTGGAAATGAAATGTAAATTGGAGAAATATAATAAAAAAGTTAAAAACACCAAATTTCAAAGCTGTCTGCCCGTGGCTTAGCTCGTAAACAATTTTCAATTTTCCCTTGATAGGATAAAAGGTAGCCTATGTTCTTTTCCATATCAAAGGCTACATGCATGCCAAATTTCATCCAAATCCATTCTGCTTTTTTTGCGTGTTTGAGTAACAAACATCCAAACACACTTTCACATTTATAATATTAGTAGGATATACATCAATATAGGCTTTCAGTTATCAAGGCAATAATTTGTTAGTCCTTTTTTGAAATTTAAGATTACTCCATCACAATTGGTTTAAATTATGTACCCATGAAAGCGAGACAGACAATAAACGGAATTCATTATAATAAGAATAATTTATAAAGAGATTAAAAACTTCAAAAATTTTATTATTTAATAAATTAAGAATTGTTTGTTTTTTTAATATAAATAAGACACAAATTGCATTTTTTTTTCAGGCTTGATGTAACAAAATTATCATCATTTGAATCCAATTATTATTACCAGAGTTCTAAAGATAAAAGATCTATAAATCTGTCTGCCCATCTTATTATAAGCGGAATGTGAAATTTCGTCCGTAATGTGTACCATACTCATATTTGAGGTGTTCTTAAAAATTAATGGGATATTTAAACCAAAACTGGTATTCATTACAATTGATGGCCATGAGAATTATTTGATTTAAAATAAGGCTGCTTTACTGGCATTAAATATGTACTATTTGCACATCTGTCAATTTTATAAAAATAATCCGGATACACCACCAATGTCACTAAAAATAACGTAAATTTCATATGTTAGACCTTAACCCAGTGACTAAGAGAACGTGTTTTAAACTCGAATATCGCAGTATCGACGTTAGGTACTAGGAATAAGTCGTGACTAATTGATTACTACACTTTGTATTTACGTTATTCAGACAATTTGCAGTAGCCAGGGAGTGTGAAGGTAGTAATGTTTAAAACGCGGGCGAGACACGGAAGATTTAACTATAAGAGATCGGTCTATATACTACTAGGTACCAAGGTATAGAATAAACCTTGACATTCGACTTTTAAACCTTACACTTAAATACTAGCAAATATTGTTTTACAAACTTTATTAACACTTGTCTCAAGTCTCCTAGGAAGTAATACAAATAAACTCACGGCAAGGAAGAGTCTCGAGTTGAAAATAGATGCTGTATCCCGCAAAATAAACCACAAAAGTTACATGATACGCAGTTCACCAAGATGAATTATGTCATCCGTAACACCAGAAGCTTGATTTTAACACTTTTTAACTATGAATATCTTATTTGTATCACTTTCATAGCCATACAGAGTATTGTTTAACTCAATCGCTGTAAATTGTAATAAAAAGTATAAATCGCAGAAAAAAGAATGCAATTCGTAAAGACTACCATGCATGAATGACAGTAGTGCAGTGAGTTGCGCGAGTGATGTACTAAGTCTACATTATATTGATATAATTAGACGTCAACTGTTAGTCGATTTTGAAAACTGCTTCATACTAAATACTAATACACTGATATCAAAGACATTGTACTCAGAGTACATTATAATGTCTTTGACTGATATTATCAAAACGTAAAAGTTTAAAGATATTAATAACTAGTTGATGGCAGATGTTGTCATGTTAAGCGCTTTAAATCTTTATTTGTCTAAATATGATTCGAGTACTTCGGTCTCAGCTCCAGTAAACATCGATATATTTTTTAACGTTACTAGCAATGTGGTTCGCTCATCACTACTAGTATGCTTGTTAACACCTCGTGGGCCGTGGGTTCAAACAGGTAGAGCAATGAGTGGGATTCAAACCCGCGGTCTCATGATTGCAAATCTGATGCCCTAGCCATTAGGCTGCCGCCAAAAATACGTGCATACTTATTATACTTCGCTAAGGGGATAAAAGGGCGGTTAATAGGGGATTACGTTTATCGATATTTCTACAATATAACGTCGATAAAAGATTGTGAGAATGACCTCATATTGTTACAGGACAATAGCCAGGGGATTAAAAATAAAAAAATTGAAAGTTTTCTTACCTAAGCTTATCCTAAGTTTGTTTTATTTTGCCATTCAATCAATCAAGTATTCAGAATCACGACTGTAGAACCATCTAGACTGGACACATAACAAATTAATTTTGGCCCTGTCCAGTTTTTTATTTTAATTTCCATTAAATAATTATTTGCTTAATTGAAGGTAGTCATTTACCGGAAATATATGCGTTTTCGTCGTGAAAATCCACGGTTAATTCGCCGTGTGTAGCCACGGTCGTCAGTGTTATATGGATCACTATGGAAGCTTGTAGACGTGCACGCCGCCGCCGCCGTATACGCCGCCACGCCGCGCCGTCTCGCTCCATCGGCGCGTGACGTCCACGCACGGCGTGATTTTCATCAGTGTTTTATGGCAGTCTATTGGAGAGTGTCTACGACGCTGGACGTACGCACGGATTCGTTAAAGTTTACATACTTACGCTGATTCCCGATTTAGTTATAAAATGAGCATAAAACTTGTCGTCATCTTCCCTCAGTTGATTCTTGACAACTGTATGAAATACACCACATTCCTCCCTATTTTCTAGAATCGGATTTATCTAAACTAGTATACAGCAGATTGATAAAAGAAAAAAAGCGACGATAATCTTCTTTGTCGTACGTAGCACGTCCTACAATACTCCAGATAAAACCGCTACTGAACCGTACTTCGCCGATGATCTTTCTACGTGGTGATTAAAGCTAACATGCCGGCCGTACGGTTGAATCACAGTGACGTCGACAAGAGGCCAAACTATGCACTTCGGTCGTAAATACGCCAGCAACTTGTGCGACGCGTCCACATGTGTCCGCAATGCTAGGGGCCTGCGGAGCATACGGGGTGAACTCGCTGGCTTATAATAGGAAAGTGTTCTATTTTGACAAGTAAAAGCTGCCAGCGCTGACCTGGCTTAAAAAAAGGTTTATACAGGGCTAGTACCGCGCTGACAGGTAGCCAGCATTGGCATCGTGTAATCTATACTTAAGACCTTCCCTGTTCCGTCAGAAGACACAATACTTAAACAATGGAAATATTCATATGTGACTCACGGGACAGTGAAAGGGTTAAGATTATGTGTTCTTCTGTTGAAGAATTGTAATAAAACTTCTTTAGATCTTTTTGAAACTTTTTGCTTACATTTTAGGAACATCCAGAGTGCACGATGTCAGATGAAAGTTCAAAAACTACTCTTTGGCTGAGATTTCATTTACAACTAAAAATAATAAAATTATCGATTGAATCTTTGCTGTTATATTCCGGAGCGAAAATGTTTAAAGCAAGAAGTATGCTGCTCACTAACCGTAGTGCTCTTTTAACAAAGTTTTCGGATGAATCATGTCATGATGATTTTGACTCTGATATACCAACTCCATTACAATTCGATACATTTGTACCTTGGGTTTGCTCACAATGGTGTGCTTCAACTACCGTCATCGTGGTCCGAGTGAATCAAGGTTTTTAATTGCTTTTCTAATAATAATAAGTTTTATTTTATTCTTAGAAAAAAACAGGTTGGCTGGGAATGTAAAACGAAAACTAATAGCCATGTAAGGGATTCGATTCTTTCTTAAATTCGTAGTCCACTAGTTATACCACATTGCTTTATCTAAATTATAGGGAGTAGGATTAGTTTCGTTCAACACAACTTTTTTTTTAATATAATTCATACATAGGCTACAATCTCATTCAATGACTCACCAAATGATGAATTTCTGTGGGTAATACTTATTTTTAACAAATATGTTTTGTATTATAGAGGAATACGTAAGATTCGACCCTCGAAAGACTAAGGTGCTACGTAAAGGAAAGCCGAAGGGCCCGGCTCCAACACCAGCTGAAGCTCCTCCCGATGCATCAGATTCAGAAAAAGATTCGGAGGAAACTGAGAGAGTAGTAGTCATGAAAACAGTATATAATAGTAAACGGAAACTTGTCGAGGTATCCATAACTGGATCCCCGTTCACAATTTCAAGGAGAATTATTCAAGCATTTAGCCTGTGCATCTCATTTCATTCTTCTCTCACTCGATTAACTATCCGTAAAGGCGGGCTATCACAAATGATAATTTACGAAATAAATAAATTACTCCCTCTTTCACATATAACAGAGCTTTGTTTTGATGATTCATACGTACGTGAAGGTAACTATTATATCCTACTCGAAAATATGACGCAGTTAAAATATTTGTCTTTAAATAGATGCGGAATAAACGACAAAGTTTGTTGTAAAATAGCCGAGACTATTGAATACGGGAATCCGTCTGCAGAAACCCTTCAAATTTTAGAATTAGGATCAAACGATATTACCGATGTTGGGGCGAAGTGTTTTGGAACTATACTGAGGCAGAATAGATCTTTACTACATCTAAATTTATCAGGAAACAGAATCACCGATCATGGGTTCAAATTCATCATGGACTCATTGAAACAATTTCCTTTGACCACCGAGGAGACTATCGCAATGAGAGGTAGAAGGATTCGGTATCTGCAGAACAGAGCGACTGTTTTCGAGAGGTGCTTAGAAGATCTAAAAGTAGGGAAATCTGACGACGTTGATAGTACGACTGGAACTACAAAGAAGTTGGTGTTCGGTGTCAAGCGTTTGCGTAATAAAAAAAACAATAAACGAGGTTTGGATGAAAACGTAACGGCCCAGGCTGATCTTATGACACGAGGAATAGTGGGAGACTTCAAAGACCCATACAGCCCTGAGAATACCGTGACGGAGGATAGTTATCTCTTTTCGAAGGGAAACTTCACTTTCTGTTCATTGAATGTGGCTTATAATAATTTGGACTATGCATCCCTTCTGAAAGTTCAGGATGTTTTATCATATCAGTGTGAAATTGAAAAAATGCCAGATGAGACTGGTCTGTTAAGGATTACTTTGGCTGGAAACAATATTCCAGCGAGCTGTGAGATGCTAAATGAAATTGACGCAAGTTTGAAGAAAATGGTAAATGATCTGGTCCCTACACCCAGAAAGATTCGATCATCATTACTAAAAAAAATGATGAGCGCGAGAAGTTAACTTTCTTAATTATAAATTATATTAAGTGTAAGAAGGTAGTCGTTTGAAGTTTGAATTAGGTTTAACATGTGTGAAATATTTCAATTAGCCTTGTGTTCTGTTCTTGATAAGGCAAAAACAGGTCAAATGCGAGTCAGACTCGCCCATAAAGGGTTCCGTACCATCGTACAAAATTAGCTGTTAAAATCGCCTTTAATTTTAAAACTTAATTTTAAGTTGAATTTTTTTAGCGAATATAGCTATGCGAACTTCTTGTATTTTAAGCGTCTTACTGTTGCCATTAATAAGGATGGATATTACACGTTCCTAATGTGAGCTTCCTCTCAATTTATTTTGATATTAAAATATTTTTTATTTTGATATTATAATGTTATGCCGGCAACAGAAATAACACTCAACTGTCTGACATATTACGGTTCTTGAGAGATAGCCCTCTGATAAATGGACGGATAGATAATAGGGTCCTGTTGGGACCCTTTGGGCACGGAAAAGAATCATTTTTTTGTTAGAAAACAGTCATCTTTTGCGACTCACGAAGGAGTGAACATAATGGTAATTATTTCTACATTCTGAGACTTCAATCAATGGTTACCTATGAGATTCCGTCGATTAAAGTAAGCCTCCTCCCAAAAGTCGTAGTAGGGGTTGGCTTACTTTTTTAGTATTGATTTAAGTACGCCAACTTTCAGAAGTCCGAGCCTTGGCTTACTTATATCTATCTAACGGATTTTATAGTATCGGTTTAGGTAAGCCCACTCCCAAGACCGAGAGGTTGACTTACTTCAATCTAAGGGTTCCTTTTGTATTGATTTAAGTAAATTTGATGTCAGACTTCTAACTCAACTCTCAGGAGTCTGACAGGTTGGCTTAAGGAAGCCTACTCTTAGAAGTCCTAGGGGCTGGCTGTCTTTATAATTCCCTTAAGTAACTCTTAAGAATCCCTTAAGTAACCATTAACGTCTCTGGGTGCAGCAGTTTGAGGCTGTCTTATTTAGAATAACAATGTGTTCTTTTCTCATTATGGCTTTATGTAAGGTACCTGTGAAAGTTCGTGTTTTTCTTTTTATTCTATGTAAGTGCCTTATTTTTTAATGTTAGAAGTTTTAAGTGGCAGAAGTACATTTTAAGTTAACTAAGTAGATATATGCATAAATAAACTACTATTGAATTAATAAATAGGCTCAATAAAGAGTACCTACTTATTTTTATTTAAACAAGTTGTTTATTTTATACTGGATTAATTTATAAGGAGTGCTTATATTCAACGAGTTAATCGGGTGCATTTCTATGCACCTGATCAGTTTTCTGAACAACTTTTCCCCAGAAACATAGGTCGAAATCTTAAATTAACTTTTCATACAGAGTGTCAGCAAAGGCAAGGACGGGACCGGGGTGTTTTTAGTCGGTGCATGTCCGACATATCCCTACGCTGTGCCTTCAGCGTGGGTTGAAGGCATTAGGCGTTTCACCCAAAAAAAGATTTTTTTGGGTGAAACGACCATTTAGATAAATGGACCAATGTTACCTTGAATAAAGTGAGAGTCGGTCACAACAGCTTTTGAAAAAAACTAACAAGTCTCCCATAAGAATTAATTTGTGTCACTCTTCTCCCAATGCCTTGAAAGCCTTGAAACTTAAAGCAAAGTTCGTAAAAAGGTTAGACTGTCAAATGAATAGACTCCACTCATGAAACCTTATTTGCTTTATAAGTAGTTTTATAGGTAATAAGTTTTGAACAAATTCTGTGATTCTCGTTGGTTTGGCATCTCAGATCAAGAACTCACTTGGCATAATTCAATATGTCACGTTAAATGGATATTGTTAGCGATTATTTTATCATTGTAAAGATATACATAACTTTTCTTAAGTCTTATTACATTTGATATTATTTTAAATTTTTATTTTATTTTGACCGAGTCAATGTCGCAGACGATGTCGTTGAAATCAGCCAAATCAGAATTGACAAGATCAGTACTCTCCACTTATTCCGACGACGGAAAACACCTGAATTTAGATGACTTTCTTAGTAATTCATGCAAGCAGTTTAATTGTCCGATTACAGTTATTGTTAGTAAAGAACTTCAACGGGGTAAGTACTTTCCTGTTTAATTTAATTCTAGCTTACACCCTGTATATTTCATACAAAATTAGGTACCTAAGTATATAAAAATATTCGAACTTACCATGCCTACTTTGTTACTGCGTGATAAAAATACCAAAAGGACGAAGGAAAAACTATAGACAGCAGATAAGTACTATGAAAAATGAATAAAAAAATCATTGGAAATGAATGTGCATAGCACGTATAAAACAGATCAGTTAATGTGTAAAACAAAATATATAAAGAGATTTGTAATTAATTTCGGTAACCTCTATATGTACACACAGCAAACTAGAGATAGTTGTGCAGGGCACACTAACAAATAAATGAGTGTGTATCGTAGTTAACTCGTTTCTACTGCACACACTTGCATTTACGATCACATGCATGTGTTATCGACAGCTATGTTGGGGTGCCTTGCATCATTTGCATTTTGCAGTGTGAAATATAGACAACACTTTCTTTCTCGTAGGGGTACCATAATTCCAGGGCTAAGTTGCTTGTTAAAACTGTGTTTTTTTTCTAGAGGTCATTATCAAAGGTAGCAAGAAACATGAATCGAGATTCAGACGCAAGAGCTTCATCCCACCACCAATGATTTTACCCACGTCTGATGATGACACGAAGACCGAAAAATCGCAATCCATTGACGATGAAGCTTTACTGGTCACGACTTATTACGATGTCTTCAATCGACTGCAGGAGATACAGATGACAAAATACCGATACCATCCCATACCGCGGATTTTACTGAAAGTTATAGCTTTGATAACCCCCTTCAACACACACCTTAACAAGTTTACAATAAAGAATTGTAAGATAGATATGTACACTATTCACGAGTTGAGCAAGATTCTTCCTGTGTCTAATATCACCGATGTTTGTCTCGATCACTCACCACTTCTGGAAGGAAATTACGATATTCTTCTCCGTGAGACGTCATGTATCCGACATTTGTCTCTGTCCAGATGCAATATCAACGATATTATATGTGAGCGAATAGCTAAAAGGCTGTGTTTTTTAGAGCCTGCTGAATGCACACTGATTGCTTTAAACCTATCTAGCAACTACATAACGGACGTTGGAGCTGAACATTTAGGAATAGCTCTCAGAACCAACAGGCATTTGCGGTATTTAAACTTAGCAAGTAATCAAATAACTGATACTGGGGCTTTTTTTATTTTAGAAGTGCTTGAACAATTTCTATTGACTCCAGAAGAAGTAATTAACAAACGTAAGAGATTTGCACAATATTTTACTAAAAAACAGGCACTGTTAGACAGATTTAAAACTGATGATAATGGTTCATATAAAAAGTCTTCAAAGCGGTCTACGTCAGTTAAAAATAAGCCTGCCATGAAAAGAGATAAGCCAAAAGATATGACGGACGAAGGAATGAAGGCCAAGTTAGAATTGATTGTCTTAGAATTATTAGGGCCATTCCAAGACCCGTTTAGCAAGGCAACAACGAAGATGATAGACAGCCAGACCTATTGTGTAGGAAACCTAGTGTTGTGTTACTTAAATTTAGCTTACAATAGCTTGTCCTTTGTAAGCATTCAGAAGTTGCATTCTATAATATTCTATCAGCGGAAAATTAAGGCTGCTAATCTTTGTGGACTTCTGAACGTCGTTGTTGATGGTAATTATTTACCTGAGTCATGCAAGGAATTGGATGACATTAATAATATATTGCTCAAACATATCGCCTGTTTTGGAAGCCGATCTTTGTTTGATAAAGGCACTAGCAGGAGGAAATCCACAGTCGCAATAGCTACACCTGAAAGGAAACAGCCGTTATCCAGTGGCTAACCTAATGTGTCTAGATCATGCATTGTGTATCAGGTATTTGGGGGTTGAACCACTTCATAAGTTCAACATCGTATTAAGCGAATCTTGTGGAGATAGATGAAACCTGGATGATCTTAAAAAGTCCACTCCAGTACTTAAGCCCATTATTGAAACTTCTAATATTATGTGAGAATTGCTAAGTTTAGAGTACTATAAATTAAAGTAGGAATTTAAAAAGTAATTGGTATGCACAGTTGCTAATTTCTTTATTGGATTACATATTTTGTGTATTTACAAAAAGTGATATTTACGGCTAAGCTTTTATAAGGTTTACGCAATAGGGTATTTATTCTGGCTATGAAAAGTAAAATTCTGTTTACTTAATGAGACACGTATTTTTTCTTTTATCAAAACATGAAACTTGTCAAAATTAAGAGTTAGAAAGTTCAGGAGTACATGTAACTCACACAGCATTAATAGCAATTTTCAATCACAGTGTCGTTATATGCGAGTTATCTATGCCTTGTATTTTTGTAATTATTTATTCACGAGACGAAAGTAAAACACCGTGTCTTTTATTTTTCATAATCTGAAAACTGAACGCTACATTTTTAATTTAATACCCTATTTGATCAGGAATTGAGTTATAAAATTAATTCGCTCTAAATTACAAACACTAGTTTTGGTAACTTTCGTTTTAAGTATCACACTTTGATCAGTAAATAAACATTTTAAGTAATTAATGATTACAACAATGATTTTATGAAATGTTAAAATGAACCTAAAGTTAAACATCAAAAACAAGCTATCACTGATAAACATAACAACTAAAGATAATATATATTTATTAAGATTACGTATAGTTTAAACAAGTCAGCACCAACTTTTACGTTTGTCAAAATTGTGCTTAATACTGGCTCCCAAGATATTAGGTCATATCCTAATTATTTGGGTATGTACTTACAACTACGTGTCTACGTGTCATCGAAACCAATCATCAGGCACTCATAGATTCCTTTTCTTAGTCATTTATTCCTGGCTGGATATTTCCTATATTTTAGGAACTTTCCTTTAGTTTCTTGGTGGGAGATATTCACGGTTCGGTTTTTGAGCTGGTCTTCCTCGATTACCTTGCTGGAAACCAGGCCCACTTGGTCGGCCAGACGGGTAGCCTTGACTTCCAGGACTTGATCCAGGGTAAGATGTGCTTGGCCCGGAGCCTGGGTAACCAGATCCAGGACTGCCAGGACCAGATGGGCCTTGTGGGCCGCTAGGGTATGAACCTGGTCCTTGATAATTGGGATAGTTTCCAGATGGACCTTGGGATCCTGGATAACCATCAGATGGTCCTTGAGAACTTGGATAGTTGCCTGATGAGCTCTGAGAGCCCGGGTAGGAGTTGGTCAAGGTCACAGTAGGATATGGAGTCGTCGGCCCGGAATTTCCTGGATAGCTTGACGGCCTTGAGGTACCAGAACCCGGATAGGATGACGGACCCTGAGGTCCTCTATTTCCTGGGTACGAAGAGCCGGAGTAATCATTGAAGTTAGAAACTGGGTAGTCCTGATCTGATTGCGAGCCTGTTTTAGAGTAATCATAAAGTTTAGCGTTCAGTTGGTACAAACCGGGAGCAGATTCACATGTGAACTGGTTCCACCAGACACAGACGAAGTCTTCTTGTGAGAAGATGGTTCCATTTGGACAGAGAAAGTCGTAGGTCCTGTTATTAGAGCAAACGTGGAATACTTGGCAACGAGCATCAACATCAGCATAATATCCAGGTAGCTGTTGAGACTTACAGTTAAAAGAAGTTTGAGGAATGTAGGATAGTACAGGATAGTCAATTTCAGGTTCACCAGGAATAGCTGAATAGTCACCTCCTTCGTAGCTACCAGTGTCGCTATCAGAAAAACTTGTTGTGCCGTAGTTGGAGCCAGATTGTCCGGGATAGTTTTGACCTTGTCCGGGATATCTTGATCCTTGCCCTGGGTACCTAGAGGAACCTCGACCTTGGTTGTATGAGTTATCAGACTGTCCGGGGTAGCCTCCTGAGGGTCCACTGGGTCCCTGTCCTGGGTATTGTGATCCAGGGTACCCTGGTCTTTGGTTTCCTGATCCAGGGTAATTTTGGGATCCTGTTGGGTAGCCTGTGGTTGGACCTCCATTTCCGTTGTAGTCATCGCTCTGGGGTCTAATGGAATAAGATGGAGTGGTACTGCCTGATCCGGGTGAAGTCCCAGGACGGTTTGATGAAGTTCCTTGACCAAACGGTCGGTTGGGTCTATTGTAGTCATACCCGTTTTGGGCGATGACGCCAACCAGCAGCACTGAAACATATAGATGGTCATGTTTAATTAATTGTTTTGTTTTTTTAATATTTATGTTATAATTTTGTTATTTTACAATCTTAATTATAATGTTCTTTACATTTATGTTACGTTTTGTCTTAGTAAAGTTATTATACTTAGCATCTTTTAGAATGTATCTGTCTTAATTAAAGTTGTAATTTAAATGCTGTTTTAATTTAATTATTAAAAATACTTTGTTTGAATAATACTGATAATAAATTGAGCTCTAAAATTATAAAAGCAGAGTAATTTTCTACGTAATAACATGTGAGTCTATTTAAATGTCAGTAATTAATCGCCAAACTATAACATGTACGGGGGTAGGCACTGAAAGATACCCGAAGTTACCATACATGTTTAATCGAAAAATCAAAAACCATTTTTTCAAATTAGGCTGATCATGGAGTCGCCCTGATTTTCCCAGCCTTCATGTGTGCCTCTTGGATACAATAGGCGTGGAACTAAGGTTTTATTCGTCTATCAGGTAGATTATTGAAAAGTATTGGACACGTAATTTTTAATTTTTTACGTGTTATAAAAATTGCGGAGATATATTGAGTTGAAATGTCACATGACGTCACGCCTTGATAAAATTTATACCGAGCCATGACGTAGTGAGCCCCCACTTCCCAACTTTAATGTGTATTAACTAAGTCATTATTTGTTAATTTGATAAAACAAAATATATGGGGGTAATACTTTTTATTACCTCACTGACAGACTAAATAGAATTACGTTTTTTTTACCCAGTCAACATGCCTCTTTTGAAAATTTCCTGGTTTTATTCCTGGTAGACTATTCAGTAATAAGTTAAAAGGACATATTTTTACAGGCCTCTTCTCATATACCGTTTTTCTTTACCGTTTGTCAATGAAGCCTTGGAATGATTTAGAAAGTACATATAACTTTGAAAAGTCACGTTGGTACTTGACTGGGTTTGAACCTGCAACCATGTGCATGCGAAACCTATCATTGAACCGCTGGGCCTTCACGACAGATTTACATTTACATTTATTACATTTAAATGCGTAGCCTACTCCTAAAATAAGTAGGTTACTTAACGAAAATGGTCCGCACATTACAGCCTCATTTAGGATCGAAGATGTTTATCACGTTTACCAACAAAGAAAGACATGCTGATTATATCCCGGCATTACCACGTTACAACCAATCTGGTTATACCTCCCGGCACAATAGGTTCGATGTGATCGCGTGGGAGGACGAGCCATTTCGCAATGATGACGTCACTTGTTACAATTATCGTAATAGTAAGGCAATGGAACGTTGAGGTAATGTGATAGTCTTTTATTTTTGCTTCGGATTTGATATTTATTTTGTTTTTTTTTTCAATGAAGTAAAAGAAGCAGAGGTTTTCAATTCGACAGTATGTTTTTTTATATATTTTTTAAATGTTTATTATCTCAGAACTGTCGACTGGATGAACCGATTTTGATGATTCTTTTTTTATTTTAAAAGTTGGTGTTTGTCGTTTGGTCTCATTGTCACCATGGCAGGACCTGATGATGGAATCCCAGGGAAATCGAGAGAAACCCTCAAATTTTATAATGATCAGCTGATGATGGAAGGTTAGGAGTTGGAGGATAATTCTTTAACAAATCATTATGGGGACGAATAGAGAGATGTATTCTTTGGTGTTGTCAGGTGAGCTGATGATGGAAGGTACAACTCCTTAACGGTCAAAAGTTTATTTATTTAATGAGCTTTACTGGACTTTTGGTGAAAGTTTAATGGCCTCCAGCTAGAACTATAGAAAAACTAACTACGTTAGCAACGTCCTCTATGGGCACTCCCTGCGAGGTTCGGACCTCGACTTAGTGTTACTAACAATCTTAATAAGGTAAACAGCAAGAGAGGGCTGGATTTAAGGCTTTGAAAGAAAATATTTTTGCTAGTTTTGTCGGCCAGAGTGATGGGTGAAGTTCATGATAAAGCATGTGTTTATTTGTCTGAGTTACTTCTACCCGCGGTATATTTACCCGATGGCTGTCTTGTAATCATTTTTATATAGGGGGGTTGCCTGAGGTTCGCCACTCACAGACTCTCTTTAAATGGAGCCACATGTTATATTAATTGTTTGAATTCATGTTTTTGTTTTCTAGTACTTTTCATACAGGATACTATTTCAGAAATAAGCCCGTATTCTAGGCGTCACCCTGTGTAACTTTAGCCAGGCCGATGAGAGACATAATTATATTCCATTTAGTCGCTCAACGCCACGACAGGTGAAAAATGTATTAATTGTAGCGGACTCGCTAGCTAATAAATAAAAGTAATAAATCCCATGGAAAAATTATCGTGATCAGCAAGGCTAGATACCACGAAAGTTTATCGTGGAGCTCATGCTAGCTATGAAAAGCGGTAGATACAAGATACTTGTCTGCCTATAAAATACTACTTATACTTTTCATGCTTATCGGTTATCGTACATCTTACTTACTACAAACTGACCTCGACAAAGTGATTCGATTAAAGTTAAAGTTATTACTGTTAAACGCAGTCTTGAAAGAACAATTCAATAGCTTGACGTTCTAACAATTTGTTTAATTTCACACATGGTTTCATATGGATGCATTGAGTTGTGAGCGTTTACCTTTATGTAATATGTTAAATTACCAATTAAATGGCTAACTGACAGATTAACAATTTTTTTTATGTCAATTTATGAATAGTGAGTAAATTTTTTTTTTTTTGAAAACGACGCCCGACTATTGAATTTAATCCTTGTGTCGCGGGGGTTTCACAAACCTTCAAACCACATGCACAAAGAACACCCAGACTTGGAACAAGTAGGTATCTGTGGAACACACAAATGCTTGTCCCATGCGGGGATCGAACCCGCAGCACGTCGCGCACAGTGGTAATTAGCGTGGTGACCTATACCACTCGGCCATCCGTGCAGTCGTAAATAGAATTGACTGAACTTTCGGTCAATGCAGAGCAGGGCTTTCATATTATTTATACCTACTCGCGCTTAGAAATGCCTACCTAATAATTGTGCTAATATCGTAGTATTATACCTATCAGTAAAAAAATAATATCTGATAATTTTTTCTAAATTTTTCACTATTGTTTAATGGCTGAAAGTTTTTCGCAACTATAAAAATACAGAGACGGGCAAATCAAAATATATAGAGAATTGATTAACTCTGAAGTTTCAAAGGTCCTTTTCCAAATCGATATTCACCATGGGACAGACAAAAAGAAATTCACCCATAACCCAATCTACCCATAACAAGGAGGCCGTAAACTTGGGCCTTGGCGAAACTCTATTTGGTTTAATAAAAAAAAGTACTAAATTCTAAATTTAAATCTGTGTCGCAAACTAAATACTAGTGACGTGACACCCAACAATTTGTTGGAAAAACATTAGTTTGATTGTCTACCGCAAATTATAGTTGACATGATCTTACTCAAGCCTCGGTCTGAGGTTAATGTTTGTTACATTTTAATGGTAGAGATGCGTTTGTTTCTAGTTCGCTAGGTCATTAGGTTACAGATTATCTTGACTCAGATCTTTGTTCATTTAGGCGATTATGTAATATGTATAAGTTGAAACAGTGTTTTTGGAAGCACTAGAAATAGGCTATGTTTTGACTTTCATGACATATCTCATTTTCTATCTAGGAGTCAACAACTTATTTTAAAGACACTTTGAGAGTATAAAATTTAAAATTAATTCGTCAACTTGGTATGAAACTATGAATTCAATGACAATAGAGCTTACAATTACGAGAAGTAACGGATCAAAAGTCGTGGGTGTTCCTATTTCAAACAGGGAAGTGCTCTATATTCAAAATAGTTAGTTACCACTAGATGGCACATCTATCGTGAGCGCCGTCACGATCGCGATTCAACAATGGAACAAGGAAGATTCAGACAGAACCCACTTAAATATACACTTGAATAGGTGTGAGGTATAATTAAAAGCGACCTAATTACAAGGGAGTAAAGTACAATTACTGGTTGCATTTCATTTCGGAACTGAAATTCACATGTTGGTCAGAGAACGTGCGAAGAAGCTATTCAATTTAGAGCAGTTTGTCACCGTTTCTTCATTAGTTGTATAATCTAATTTGCAAACAGGAAAGGATGATAAAACACCTACATAATGTTGACAGTAGCCACATTGTTTTAGGGAAAGGGGATAGGTCACATATTCACATTATAAGCGATTAGGTATACTGAGTATGCAAACGTTGAATAAATTGATTTTCGGCTGACGACTAAGATAACTGAGACTAAGCAAGTAAAAAGGGAACATGACGAGCGCTGAAACGCTACGCACATTAAAAGCTAAAACATATTTGCGAGGTAATTAAGCTCTCGTTTAAATATGTTTAACTCTTGTTTACGTCTAATCGGCAAATGCATTGCAATATCTGCTTTAAATGTAGGTAATTAAGAATATAAAACAAATTTTAGAAATTTAGTAAAATAAAAGCTTATTCGATGACTTAGTTCAATAGTGATCAATAAAAAAAAAGAGATTATATATTTAACGACAGTAGGTAGTACATTAGGGTCAATTTATATTATTTCGATTGGAATGACAATCTTAAAGATTAGGTATAATAAATTCTCCATAAACGACGTAATGTAAAAAATAAAAACAAAAGCGAGAGTAGGCGCGAATTCGTGCTCATTCACGCGGGAAACCATAGATTTAAATTTAACTCTTGTTTTGTTATTGTGTTGGACTGACTATGTATCACTGTGCTACACCCTGCAATTCTTTTTTTTTTTTATGTACACACAACAAAGGATAAATACAGAAGAAAATATAGGTACAAGGGTACTGCTTCATCATGTAAGTTTGTATATGTATTGGTAAATAATATCTGTACATGATTTGTACGTCTTACAATATTTCACAAGATGCATTAAAACCATAATGATAGGGTAAATAATCTCACGCCGGGTCACGCCTGATGGACAAACACTTGGGAACCAGTGCGTCATATGAACCATAATCTATATATTAATACGTGATGCCAAAACTTTGGACCCCTTTTTACGAAAATTGCGCGGACGTAGAAGCATAAAATTTGGCACACTTATAGTTTATGTGTAGGAGAAGTGTAGAACGCTAATATTTTTCAATAATAATGCTTATAAAGTACATTAAATCAATAAATAAAACATTACCCACACTACCATGGATTTCACACACACATGTTTGTTTTGTTTTTCATTTACTGTACTGACATTGACATAAATAAGTGGTTTAAGTTTTTATATATCCAAATATAACGGCCAAGGACATTTAGCAAACGATGAAAGAGTTTTTACAAAAAACATTGTTTTCAGAGAAGTTTGCAATATGCGATAAAATATGCTCTAAATGGATAGTATTTTCCTCTTATAGCATGTTTTTTTTTTCAATAAACAGTTTTTAAATAGAAGAAATTGGCAAATAACAGTCTTGGTTAAATTTGTGGTTATAGTAGTTTAGTTTTCTACAGTAGAACCTTAATAATGTTTGAATATTATATTTTCATAATGTATATTAAGTCGCTCACAATTTAAATTTATTATAAGGTCGAATTTCGACCATTGGGCGACCACTAGTATATTATAATCTACGTGTAATTATATTTTTTTAACAATATAACTATGGGAGTAAGGGAATATTAAGATTGTCCTTAAAATTATTTTTTTTAAGCGGCAGTAGTCTAATGTCTACGACGTCGGACTTGCGATCATGTGGTTGCGGGTTCGAATCCCACCCATTACACTACGGACGTGAACCCACTCGTAACACAAGCGCCTTAGCTTAGCACAAGGGGTTAACGAGATTACTAGTAATGTGTGACCCACATTTCTAGTAATCTTTTTAAAAAGAAAAGATTTTTTTTAAGGTGCTAATTTTGAAAGCACTTATTAAGACCGGAAAATTACATTTGCCTTTTTAAGGGTCACAAAAATATTACGCTTATAAATGGCTGTCATATTTAAGTAATTATCTTCTTAATAACTTTAATGACAATAATAAGTAATTAGCTTTGTGTTTTGCAAACTCCGCGATTATGAAACAATAAGTCTTGTATGGTGGAGAAATTGCATACATTGTATTTGTAGTTTGTCATTTTCTGTAATTCTGATTATCCTAAGGTGAAAAGGTTGCGTGTACCTGTACGTGGTCCGTTACGGGTAATTTTCTGGTAAAACTTAAGGTTGTTTTGAGCCACAAACTTATCTGACTTGCTGGCTCTAATAAAAAATAATCAGAAATTAATATAAAATTGACTCCTTGTACACTTGGAAATTCTATTGAATTAAAACTCTAAATCCAACAACAGCGATGCCACTGCTGAACCGTGACCGTATCAGATAAGTTTTGGCACTCATGGTGGTACAGTCAACAGCAAAAGTGGATGATCAAAGTCAGAAATTCAACACTAATGAACGGAGTTCGCGTTAGAACTGTGTGGCGTCGAGGTGATTCAAAAGCATGTGATTGTAAATATGCCAAACATTTACTACTAGTACCTACCGTTGCCATTCGTGATCAGTTTTATTTAACCAAAATTTAATAAACTCAATTCATCATCTACTTTTGCTGTTGACTGTACTATAGGTCTGTATACTTTAAATAAGTCAGTAGTTAAAATATGAAATGCAAATTATTATGTAATGCTACAATCTATTTGTCAGTATAAACATATCTTTAACCGACTTCCAAACGGAGAAGGTTAATTCTCTATCCGACTTAATTTTTTTTATGTTTTTTTCCTCAGTACTTTCGGCTGAGTGAGCCGATTTTGATGATTACATATTTTTCTTTTACATAAAAACCACTGACTCTTGAGAAGTTATTATAATTTCTGTATCAGAATGGTTTCAAAAACAAAGGGCACTCAATCTTGGAGCAAACATATTATGGGATCACGTAAAAGTATTATTGCATACGGGGTTCGAACCCGCACGACATCGCGCCCTAGTTTATGGGTAGGATACTAATTTCACTGTTTGAAAGAAGCCAGTATTGATTTAAAACAATACTTACTGCAAAACGTTGACAAACGCAGCATGATGTTGGTGCTGTAACTCGGAGCTTAAACTAAATCTGAAACAAATTGAAATATTACTAAAAATTATTGGTTTATTGTAAACTAGCTGTTCCTCGCAGCTCTGCTCGCGTGGGCATCGGTTACCGCTGCAATTTATAGTCTGTCGCCTTCCTCAGTAAGTGGGTTATCTAACATTTAAAGAATTTTTCAAATTGGACCAGTAGTTCCTGAGATTAGCGCGTTCAAACAAACAAACTATTCAGGTTTATAATATGTATTAAGTACTTATAGATAAAAGGTGTGATATCTAGTGCAGGTGCAAAAACCTTTCATCTACAACCACTTACTTGGAATTTTTTAAGGCATAGGGTATACGTAAAATTTCCAAGAACAATATTTTCGGCCTGTCTCAAGATTTGAACTAATGACATCTTGAATAATTTGAGTCTGGTAAAGTAGTCAAAGACTGCGACAGGCGATCAGGCCTACGGTGGACCTCTTCAAACAAAAACTTGAATAATCCTAAGTTACTACTTAGTTATAATACATGTGAAAGTGTGGATGTTTGTTACTCAATCACGCAAAAACGGCTGATCCGATTTGGATGAAGTTTGGCATGCCCCTAACATTGAAAAGAACATAGGCTACCTTTTATCCCGATTCCTTAAGTAGTTCCCGAGGGAAAATTATAGTTGTTTAAGGACTTATGCCTCGGTTAGACAGCTTTAAAAATTTTGGTAGCATGTCACCTATTCTATGGAAAAGGTCATGTACTTTCTATACCGATCTCTCAAATAGTTTCCGTGGAATGAAAATGTTAAAAAGCAAAGCTTTAGACCCAATTGAAGTCCACGCAGACAAAGTCGGGGGCAGAAGCTAGTATCGAATAATATGCTTTATGCTTCTCTGAGTAAGAATAACTTTAGTATCCCATAACAACAGTTCGAATAGTAGTGACAGTCAATAAGGTTTTGTATTAGAAAATTTGTATTAGAAAACACGTAACAACTTCAATTACTTGTAATACGTGTAATGTCATCTATTACTGACGCCCTTTAAATTGTAAATAACCTGTAAACACTAAACCATTGCAAAGAGAAGCCTCTATTACTTTCATAAGTGTCTGCCTCGGGCATAGACAATTTACAGGGCAATATACATGCGCTGAGCAGATGCTAATTTACTTGTTTATGGTTTGAAAACCACTTTGGGTTCGCTATTACCGAAGATAGATTCTAACAACTACATAAATGGTTTATCTGCCTTAATTTAACGAAAGTATTCTTAGACCTACTAATATATTTAAAACATAATCAACAATCACTTAATGTACAGACATTTGAACAATACACTAGTAGCGTAGCGTCGTACACAGCTTATATGTTCAGGAGTTGACAGCTATGGTCTAGCAGCGGATGGATCAGGGTTGTCCAAGACAAGAATAGTTGGCTTCTTTTATCTATGGTTGGCGCTCTTTAGGAGAGACATAAGTTCAACATTAATTTAACCAGAGCTATAACTTTTGAGTAATTTACTTTGAAATTTCAGTGGTGTGCGCGTCAGCATTCCTCTACAGATTCAAGTTTAGTATGAAAATATGACTAGATTTATGATTTAATTATAGATAATAATTAGATCCACGGTACCTGCCAAGGTCTGTGCCCAGCTGTGGGATGTTTATAGGCTACTATTATGTGTTCATACTTTGTAGAGACATTCTTTTAAGCCTATAAAGAAATTTCGGCGAGAAAATGCAAATTTCAGAGTTCTTTCTGTATTCTTTTATACGTTCCTGAAATTTCTTGCGCCGTCTTGCCTTAAGCTATGTTTTACATCGGCCTGTTCTAGGGTTCACGAGACGTGACCGACGCATCACTTCGGGCGAGACACGCAACACTGTTCCCACTGTGTTTGGGGGTTAAGTGGAATGTAGATTGGTATTGCTATTGGTACATTATTGGTTTTGAATTGGTTGGTGTACAGTCAGCGTCAAATAGTTAGTGACACTCAGGATATTCAAATAAATAGACGCAACCAAAAAGTCAATAATATCGGTACAAACAAAGTTTCCTTAATGTTGTCAACAATATGGTCGCTCAAAAGGGCGAGACGTTTAAAAAGTCACAAAGATAGGTTCAGCCAAACCGCCATAAATATGGTAACAGTTATCCCGCCAATAGTATCCAAGCATTTTAAGTGTTCAAAAATATGGAACACATTAGAAAAATAAACTTTACTGCTTTAAATTTTAAGTATTATTTCTCCTATCAAATAATATTAAAAGAATTTATACACAAAATGAAAGGAATAGAAACTACTGCTGTCCCTTTCATTTTAACCATGAGGTCATAGACATGTCTTTTGTTTTGTAAAGAATTTCGTGGATATGCGTTTACGATACATGATATGTATATAGTAAGCAATAAACAGCTGACTGAAAAAAAAGAAAACCTCATTGATGATGAGTATGAGTACATAAATAGATCGCATAGAGCAAAGTGCTTATGTATGTTTCAATATCATGTTCATAGCAAAAATTTAAATTAATACAATCTCGTATTAATTTAAATTTCGTTTTTAATTTTACTTGTGTACAATAAAATGAACACATTCCGTATTATAGACAAAATTAGCATTTTCGATCAACCGACAAGATAGGTAAAAATTATTCGCATCTCTTCAGATTCTGCACTTCAGTATACATGTATCGATGTCTGATATGTATTTTTTAGTTTTCCCAGTTCATTTGAAATATCTGTTACGGAGACTCCTTCCTCCCTCAGATATATAATACGATGTTTTGTAGTGTCACTTATGCGATATGTAGCCATATTGGAGCATAAAAATTAATAAGAATATTATTTAGCTTGCTATAATATTGCAGTTGACGTTGATATGACAGATAGGTATATAATGACCTTGACATGCAAACAAGACTAAAGAGGTTTAATTCTTTATCATACTAGTTTATTTTTCTAATGTGTTCCAAATTTTTGAACACTTAAAATGCTTGGATACTATTGGCGGGATAACTGTTACCATATTTATGGCGGTTTGGCTGAACCTATCTTTGTGACTTTTTAAACGTCTCGCCCTTTTGAGCGACCATATTGTTGACAACATTAAGGCAACTTTGTTTGTACCGATATTATTGACTTTTTGGTTGCGTCTATTTATTTGAATATCCTGAGTGTCACTAACTATTTGACGCTGACTGTACAACGTGTAGGGCAATGACACAAATGTTTATGAAAAAATGAGGTAGTAGGTGGAGATCTTTCTTTCCCAGGAATATGCCATCACAGGCGTTGCACAGGACGGTTTCCGGAAGAACCCTCTTCCATGTGCTGATGGTGATCAATGAGGTGGTTTTAGTGAAGTTAAAATCCCACACTCCTCAGCCTTAATCCCCATAAGTCTGGGCGCCTTTTGAAGGTTTTCCCTCGCAAAAAATAAAAAAAATAGGTGGAGATCTTTCTAGCGGTTTAAAAGTTACCTACTTCGAGCTTTTCTCTACTTTTTTTCGCGATTACTCTATCAAAGAATAAGGAAGCAATTTAAAAATTATTTAAGTAAGGAGTTTAATGTATATTTTTCCGGTATTTTATCAAGTTTCTTCTGGAAGATTCCAAGAAAACAGAACGACTTAAAGTATTTTAAGTCTTATAAATCATAGTAACAACTTCTCACCTACAATTAATTGTTTTTTATTACTATGTCAGAACAATTACAATAATATAATTGGCATGTAGAGCGCTTTGTTTTAAATACATATATGTGAGAATTTTACTTTAATGTTTATAGAAATTGATGGCGTTTTAACAAGAATTTGTAGGTCCCATTTCAGTATTATCGTGGTCTTGTATCAGTTTTTTTTTAGAATTAATTAATCGTATACTTATATGAAAGCTTTAAATATAGCAGTTTTGCATCCTGATTTGAAATATACTTGAACAAAAGGACTGAGATTAAGAAGGTTATAATTTAACGAGGTTATGGCTATACTTTTGTTGATTTTATAAAAGAAATAAACTTCGAAATAAAAACTACTTTTTAAACGGATTCATTCTATAGTGGATTGTTTTTATTTTAGTTCATAATAAACTGCGATAGAATCGGTTTATAAAGTGGTTTTATTTTAATGTCTAACATTCGCGTAGGTATATCTGACAAAAAAAAATATAAATAAAATTCTACTTGTCGTAGAGTAAAGTAGAGAGCAAAGTAAATCGTTAACAAAAAAAAAAACAAATCAGATTAAGTACCAGATTTTAATACTGTGACATTTCATAACAAGTCTATAAATATATTTCAGGAAGTAATAAAACCTAAAAAATAGTCTTATAAAACTGTTAAAGTAGGTAATTAAAATAGAAATAAAACGTACGGAAACGAGTGAATGAAAAGATGAGTCAAAATTGGTTGTGTCGGAAACAAAGTGTGCGAAACTGGCGCGAGATAACAAGTAGGTACTAGACTTAATTCATGAGAACTGTAAAGTGCGTTCGGAGGAAAGGAGAGGGTCCCGTATGTTATAGATAGTTTAGAAAAGGTTGGTGACGTCATTATATAGTGCCACAGACTTATCTGAAACGATGATGACGTTGAATTTATTGTTTTAACTCAATCGAATTTTTAGGCTAAAAATAATACCATCGCCCAAGTCTACAAGGACTAAATTAAATCTTTATTTCGTATATTTTTATTTATAAAAGCTATATATAAGCTTTGCACTGTATGTTTCTTACTCGTATTCAATATTTTTTTCGAAATGCTGCTTTAAATCAGTCTCAAAAAATTACTTTTTGTACAAAGAAAGTATTGATTTTTACTCTACAGATATTTAAAGTTATATTAAAATTTATAAGTAGGTAAGGTTATTAGAATTCAACATCTATTAGATACTTTATTTACCTGAAGAGTTTGTTTGTTTGAACACGTTAATTTAAACACGTTAAAAAAAATATTTCTCTTTTAGATAGCCCAGTTATTGAGGGAGGCTATTTACCGTGGTATCCGAAGCCCACGCAGGCGGTGCCGCGAGTATTTAATAATATTGAAACAATTGAAACCGAATCAACAAACTTTCAGTTGACTAATTCTGTGGTATGAGTTATGACCAATCCCCTAACAATGATCTCATGAAGTCGGGAAGTTCTAGAGTACGCAATGTAGTTATTCTCAGACCCCTAATAATACCTGTCTTTAGCTTAACCGTACTGCAATGCCTCGATTGTTCATACATATTATTAGTAACAAAAACAAGTCATTGTCGCACCGCTTTGGAAAAACTGTCAATGTGAAAAGAATGTTGCCGACATTGTCTATGGTATGAAGCGGTTTTTTGTGTTGACTTAATTGTGATTGTAATTCTTAGTTAGCACTTTGTCGATTGATTTAATTTATTGCTGGATTTTATCGGTTGAATGTAATTATGATTCGGAAGTAGAATTAGTATAATTATGTACAGTATTTCATTTTTTGTGTGCGGTATGTGTAGTGAATCTAATCTGTAGTGAAATTGTAATTTTGTGATATTTAATTTATATTGAACTGGCTGGAATCTTTGAAGTGGAAGGAAAGTAGGTAGGTACAATATAGACTGGGAATAGCAAATAAATTTAGGAGGTAACAATCCTTTAAAAAAAAATAAACAAAACTTTACACACAATTTTATAAAAATACTCTTTGTGTCCCGGAGTATCGAAAGGGCCAAAAATCCGATAATCATCAATTGGTATCATATTGATTGGAGCAATCATAAGATTCGCGTCTCATTAGTCTTTGTTTAAAATTTTTAAAGTTTTGATCTAAGCAGTATTTGATTTATCAGTTGATATAAAAAATCACCATCGCTGATAGCGCTTAGTAAAAGATACAAGCTAAGTGCACTTGGATTACCTGTCGAAAACACTCTATTAAATCTTTCATTATTAATTTATCGAGAAGTTATGAATTGAAATCGCTTTATCCGTCAAGTTAACAGAAAAAAGGTTGCATGAATGTATTTTTTTATTTAGTAGGTACCTACTGTTTTTTTATCACTTTCTTTCCCGCTCAAATACGTTCTAAACAAATTAATTGAACAACATCTACCTCATCTTAAGCAAAATTTGTTTAAGTTTTATGAAGATACATTTTAATTTATTGCAAAAACACTGTATGATTTCGCAATGTTTTTATATCATAAGTTTTACTTAAGATTGTTAATCTGCACGTAATAAAAGAAATTTATTGTATAATTTTTATTTAAAAATAGAGAATAAAATTAAATCAAGCTCTTTTACGCCTGAAGCACGCAGGCTCTACCCGTAAATTATGTAAAATAGGTATGTCAAATTTTTATAAATGCATTTAGGCATATCAAGACGATTCTAATTTCTGTGATTTATATTTAGTAAATAAAAACTTACGAAAAATTTATTGGCTATCTCGCTTTTGTAAAATTTTTACTTGGGCGGGCGGAAAAGCAATGGGCGCTGACTTTTCAAAAACAAATCACACGGTACTTTTTAATAAAAACAAATATTTATTTTTGATAAATATATCGTCAAAATTGTTGTTGTTGTACCAAATTACTAAAATAAAATAAAAAAAATGCACTAAAATGTAAAATAAAATCACTCCTCGCATTTTGTATTAAAAAAACTAGTATTCACCAAAAAATCAAATTCAAAGCACTTCGAATTTCGAACTAATAAAAAAACAACTCACCGTGTGCGTACGGAGCGCTAGCGCGTGCGCGCGGACTGTGACCCGGTGCGCATGCGCGGGCTTTTATCACCGTTGCCATAGCAACCTCCACCGCTTTGACCGCTTTCCAGGGGATGCACGATTTGCAAACGTAAAGTTTAGTAAACTAGGTCACTTAGCTTCTGCGATGCCTGTGGTTTACCGGCCACTTCAAACTTTAATGGTCGAACTATTAATTGTTTGTTTCATTGTTTGCGGGTTAAGCTTACTGAGAATGTTTTTACTTTTGACTTTAGTATTTTTTTGTTATTGTTTATTCATGTCTCAGGAGTAATCTGTCCCAGTATCCAATATCCAAGTGACATTTCTACAAGTGTTAACGATGATAGAAATCGCTTAGATGACATTATATGTATGGGTAGGTTTCACATTTCGTTCCGATAAGTCACATAACTATACAAGTTATAAGTATGACTTTGGATGGGTATACAAGCAGAGGGAGACCGAAAAAGTGATGGATGGATTGTGTTAAAGATGATATGAGGAAGAAAGGAGTGGATGCCGCGATGACGAGTAATAGAGAGGAATGAGAAGAAAATACGCATTGCGCCGACCCCATACGAATGGCCATAAGGGCAGATAGTTTTTTTTTTTTAGTTTTAAATAAACGACTCCCGCACTACGGAATTCAATCCTTGTGTCGCGGGTTTCACAAACATTCAAATCACATGCACAAAGAACACCCAGACTTGGAACAAGCATTTGTGGATCACACAAATGCTGGTCCCATGCGGGGATCGCACCCGCAACACGTCGCGCACAGTCGTAATTAGCGTGGTGACCTATACCACCCGGCTATCCGTGCAGTCAACTTATTGTACCTACTTAGTTACTTGCAGTAGTTGCAGTACAGGCTTCCCTGCGCTATTACTCTTAATTTAAGAGATTTTTTCGGTCAATGCTTCCAAATCAAGCAACTTCACTTCAGTCGGTATCAAACAATAAACATGTTTCGATGTGTCCTCATTATTTGCTCACGAAGATTTCGCAAGTTTGGATCCTAGATATAGTTCTGAGATTAGCAATTAGGAATGATACCCAATACTTTCTACGATAGTCAGCTATTGGAACGACCATTCGTTATTCGTATTGCAATCGGAAAGAATGCATCGCTTAAGGCTTAGACGCATTCTTCATTGCTTAAGACATAAGAAAAGATATCTTAAGACAGAAGATAAAGAGCTTATCTGTCCCGGTGCCGGCGTCGGGCGTCGCTGTTGTTGAATTAAGTGTTATAACTCAAAATTAATTTTATTTTATTTACAAATTCCAAGTACCAATTACTTACACTACCCATAAGAATAACGCCCCCCCAAGGATACAATAGTTAATAAATTAAATATTCATTTTAAATTATATTAAATAAAATTAGAATTAATATTAATTCCAGATTTGGCTACCGGGTCAGATAATAGATCCTTTTAAAGTCCCATCGCATTTCAGTTCTTTCCGTTGTCACAAAGAGATGCGTTATATGCGTAGGTTTTAAAATTAACATTTTAGTACAAAAAATATACAGGAAAAGATTTTCCCCGGTTTTAAGAAAGTTGATTCTATGATTGATGCTTGCTGATGATGATTTGACAGACAACAAATTTTTGTGTTCAATCAGCCTCTCAGAGACGGTGGTAAGTACTTGTATCGACGAAAATGTAAACTTAATTAAAACAAAATTGTGTAATAGTCCCTCTTTTGTTAGACCTAAAACTAGTTTTAACCTTTGCTGATGTTTTTGTTACAATAACTGCTTAGTACTCATCATCTGCATACTCTTTTTACCCAAGCTATATTGGGCTCGGCTTCCAGTCTTACTGGATTTAGCTAATTAACGTACTTTACATTGACTCACTGCCTATCTGCCCTCCAAAACCCATTTTACTACTGGGTAATAGGTACCCATAGTAAAGACTGGTTGTCAGAATTGTAATGACTTGTATACCCATTGTCACTGTATGACATTGACAGTCCGGACCAACGACTTAACGAGCTTTCCTTAATAATATCGCCGAAGTCGTGCCGAGTATATTTTACTGATTCCTCATCTCTGGATAATAAAATTGAAGGACGGGTACGGGGTTTTTTATCGGTGCAAGCCTGATGTCTCGCAATCGTGCTCACAACGTGAGTTGAAGCCGTTAGATGATCACCCCGTCTATAAAAAAAGGCTTCCGTAAATACTTCTTGTATTTTGTATTAAACACCATTAACATTAACAATTAGTTAAGTATTTACCTTTATAAAGAAGAATGCAAACTCAATGCTTGTTAATGCAAATTATAATTATATGCAACATTCATGATGTGAACATCTGTGTTAGCTAATGCAAGCTGAATATTTCAGACATTATACTAACGACCTGAATACTTGTAAGTTCACTCAGTTCTTAACTGTAATAGTTATGGTATTTGTAATTGTATGGTATTTGTGTGGTAGCGGGTAAGATTTACTTATTATTATTTCTTCAAGATAATAATTTCTCTTATTACTTTAGCAAAAAATATGACAGCACGGATAGTCTTGTGAAAGATGCAACCCTGTTTCAAACGTGACGACTTAATGCGCCATACCCGTTTCAGCGCAAACTTCCGGCTCAAAATAATAAAAGATATCTTCCTGATTCTTAAAAAAAAACTTTAAATGTTTTTAATTATAAATCCATTTCACAAAAACAACATTAATCAGAAACATCTTCAGCTTCCATTGTATATTATTTTAATCATCAAACGCCAAGTGCCAATTATTTGAGTAGAGTCGATTAAAGATTCAATAAATTTAAAGATAAAACAAACAAACGTTCTACATAAGCTTTTATGAAATTTTAAATTAAATGGGAGTAGTACTTAGAAATTATTTCACGTCCATCATCATTGAGCAAGATCAGCTCATGCTTGGGTAGTTCTTCGAAATTTCATTCTTTGACTGATTCATATGGCCAAAATTTAATTCCACTTTCAGCTTAGTAACGCATCTTCATATGAAAATAGGTATGCCAAATAACGTATATTTGAATGAGGGACTCGTTTTTACAAAGTAGTTTTCGAGATATCGACATTTAAATATTTTGTGCCCAGATGAATCAGAATTTGTTACAGATTAATCAGAAACAGAAATAAAAATGAAAAGGTTTGAATGTAAATGGGCTCAGTCTTATGAAAATAATCATAATATTATAACAACAATAATCAGTTTTTATAAAAACAATTATCAGTGATCATATCGCGGAAAAAAAATGGTCAATTAAAACTTGCGTAAAATATGTTTCATGCGATTTCTTTTTAGCAGGTGTTTCCCGTGCAGATTTTTTAAACTTTTGGGCTGACAATGAAATGCTACTTTGTGGGCTGGGAGTCCTCGGTGAATCTGATATCAAAGTATTGGGTGAAGGTGATTTTATTATTCTCGATGGGACGTCACCGTTGGATGAGACATCGGTTTCATTTTCTGTTAGGTTCAAATCGATTCCCAGTGTCTTTTGTTGTCTTATTGTGGATCTTGTTATACGTGCCGATAATGGTGAAGTCTGAGTTGAAACCTGTGATGAACTGGGAATTTCCGGAGATCTTGGTATGATTGAAATTCCTGGAGATGATGGTAATGATCATTTTTTTCGGTATCGTCTGCTGGACCACATTCGTCAATTATTTCCTGCACTCTACTTACTTGGACAAGAAAAATTACGCAACAAAGTGCTCCTTTCTTGCTGGAAAAGGGAAAAACTAATTTATTTTCTGATTCATATCGGGTTTTGAACATATGAATCCGGCACAGATGAATCATGATTTTGCCTAAAATCATGCATAACTCCTCATACATACAGACTTCAATATTGTAATTTTTCTACACGAATCTATAACCCAAAAGCATCACACGAAACTCAGATTGAGGTTTCAAAATAACAAAATAAATTTTATAAAGTAGGCATTGTAATCAGGAGGCTACCTGAACCAAGCACAGATGAATCAGATGTTTACCTTCGTTTCACCGGGATCTAATCCAACTAGCCACAAGTCCGCCTTCTAGCTCATAGGTTGCACGTCTGGCTCCCCCCCGCGTGAGATTCCAGACCCTTATTATTATTACTCGATCAAGTACGGTCAAGTGCAGCTTACTCCACATGAATCAGTATTATACGCCGGACACTTCTTATTTAATTAATTATAAACACACTAACGTAGTTATAACTAATACATATTTTTTTTGTAAGAGGTCAATTCATTTCCTTTCGATATAATTTTAATTTATATTGAAGAATCAAAGGGAAAATGTGTCACCGACCATTTTGTTCCGGAAAATGGCAAACGGACGCCCTATATGAATCAGGAGAACAGACTTCAAAAAAATTTATTTTATATTTAGACAGCAATTATTAAAAAAATATAATTTGTCCTAGATAGAGGTAAAGCTAAACTGTATAAAAAAAATATTACATGCCGTTTTGTTTGTTGGTTACAGAAATATACCCACAGACATCGAAAATTTTGTCTCTGAAGAACTACCCGCTTGTCTTATTTATTGCTCAAACTGTCTCAAATCAGGATGAGTATTTCGCAAATAGCGCTCAACTTTGGCCTGATTCGCTCAAGATACGGTATTTTGGTATTAATTAATTTTATGTTGTAAATTTGACTTGGCTGGTTTGAGTGAACAAGGACCAATAGTTAGGTATACATCTGGTCCTTATGGGAATAAAAGGACCAAAACACCAATTGTTGAAATAATGTGTTGAAATTGTAATTAATTACATCCTGTTTAACTCTATTTCTGGAATAATTAAAAATATGGCACAGTTGTGCTTTATGAGAAACCAAGGTGTTTTGGTATATTTTATAAATTGTCACCCATCCACGGACCAACCACGGCGTATGCCACTGAACCTTTATTATCTGTCAAACCGTTCGGCTTACACTTTGCCACGAGCCCGTCGGTGGTATCGAAATGTTTGTAAGAAAAATAATAGTTTCCTTAACTCATACGTATTTTGCACACGTATAAATGGATTCTTTACGAACTCAGTGTGCACTTACATAAATAATAAACATGAGAAGATCTATCAAATAGACAATAAGGTCAAGTTCACTCCATCGCAATGCGTAATGCAAAATCACAAATTACACTAAATTGTGATAGTTATGACCTCTGCTCTTGTACTTTTAGCTTTCTACTTAATTCAGATGTTTATATAATCTAACAAATAATGATCTTTAAATGAATTGTCATGATCATACCATAAAAGGTCCGTTCGTAAATAGCGAAATATTTATTACCGATAGTAGAATGTGTAATTAAATAATCGTTCCTTGCCCGTGTTCCTATGCTATATTAGAAACAAGATGAGTTTTTAATTGAACTTTTATAAGTAAGACATAAAATTACTTATGAGACAAACTGAAACTAGTTAGTACCATCGACAGGCCTGTTGGTCTAGTGGTTAGTGACTGCTAAGCCGGGAACGTGGGTTCGATTCCCACCCAAAACAAATCTTTGTGTGATGAGCACGATTTTAAAACCCTTCAAGGATGCACGTAGGTACCGCTTCAAATTCAAGATAACTAAAAACATTTGACATCGAAACGTGATCATTCAGCGAACAACAGAAGATGCAATCTCGTCTTATAAGGAGGAAGATAATTTCACGCCTTCGCTCAAACAAATATATTTAAACAAATAATATTAAGCTAATGATGTCGTGTGGTCTGAAGAATAGATCAGTCTATTTGATAGGTGTCCTTTGAGACGGATGCAACATAAACCTGCATGATTTATGCAAGTGAAGCATTGGCAAAAACTATGACTTTATGCAAGTCAGATAAATACCTCTACTGATTTGTTAAAAGCATAATTGACGATAAGTACCTACTTGCCTAGTTTAGGATTAGACGCCAGACGGCCGGGCGTGAATCGTCCTAATATATTATTGAGATTATTTCTCAGACATAAACTCTGAGTCAGCAGTCATATTAATATCCAGGTTATTTTTGAAATAAAACGGTTAAATGAATTATTTAATAGGTACTTTTAAGCCATTGCTAATGAATGGCTGTTGTTATCAGTTAAAATATCGGTAGATCAAGTATTACTTAAGGTTTTGCTCATAGGTCAATATTAGATCACGCTTATGACCGAATTACGTCGGCTTTTGAGGTGCCTTAGGCGTCGACCTATTGGGCCCTAATTATAAGTTTGTAAGTAATTATACTGAAGGCATCACTGCATTTTCTAATTATGCAAGCATGACGTGTCCTGTCGTTTGAATAGAGTCTTTAAACGGTTGAAAATATAATTGATTAAGTTTAAATAAACTATCATTCATGGACCTCTAGGCCTCTCCCAAGTTGAGCCACAACACCCGGTCCTCCGCCTTCCTCAGTGGGACTACAGGGAACTAGAGGCCGTGTGTTATGGTGCACATTCACGGGGTATTTCTTACCCTAGTCTCCACCCTGGCTAACTGACAATGCTGCTGCCCATTCTTCTAGTTTCTTTATCCCTTAGACGCCTCCTACGACACCCATGGGTAAAGGGGGGGGGGGGGTTATTCTAAGCAAGTCCGCAACCTCACGGCAAAATATACTATAGTAAACATTTATTAAGGACATGATTCTTTTTATACCGATATCTAATATAACGATAATTTAAATATTTGTTTATTTTACCCTCTTAGAGACACAAGCAGTCACAGGCTTCTCCCAAGTTGCACAGCAACACCCAGTCCTCCGCCCTTCGCATCCAGTCCGATCCACCTACCTTCTTCAGGTCATCGGTCCATCTGGCTAGCAGGATTCCTACACAAGCAGTTACTTTGCGTGTAATAAGAAAGTCCCAAATGTAACTCTTGATAAACAATACAAAGTTAAATTGAAAGCTAGCTACATATCATTACAATAGGTCTTCAGGCCACTGAGCAAAACAGATCACAATCGTTGTTATCTAACTTTTTCATAGTCGCAGGTCACCCGGATACCCATAATCCGAATGATTGTTTCACCACACTAATTACTAATTATATCTTAACCCCCTTTACAAGTTCTTTATATAAAACAATTGAACAATAGATCCAAATCAAGCAAACCGATTTTTTATTCGATGCGTACAATTGATTCAATAGTCAATGCCGTGTTGACGTATTTTATTACAGGCAATGAACTTTGTGAATAATTTAATATCTAATAACTATTTTTATTATATGGGAGCTTTTGGCAACACTGTATAATCTTATCTCAGTTTATCTCGTAGTTTTTTAACTTGATTGTTAAACGAGGGAATTAATTTCTTGGTCCTTAGAACCGCATTGACAGGTTGAATTCATTGAACAAAAAATTAATAACAAAGGATAATGGTCCTTTGTTATTTTTTTCTTGTTTTATGATAGATTTCGGAAGTCTTTCTGGAATTTCAGCCAAAATTAACAATAATGGTTACGTAAACCACCATCAACATAAGGTAAGTATATCCGCCAAATTAAGTCAAATAGGTAGGTAAAAAAAAAATAAAGACCTACAATCCTCATCTGTACTATTATTACTTATTATTCTAAAGTAACTTCACACGCAAATATCATGTTAATGTGCCTATCGTTTGTGAATGATGAATTGAATTGCATCACTCGTTCGCAAAAACTCGGATATTTAGTTTTCAAGTAGTTACTTTGCTTGCAATCTTTTAAGATTGCATCTACGCGTTTGAACTCTTATGTACATAATACGACCTTTGTTACGTTCACTAAATAAAAATCGTTGTAAGGAAACATAGTTAATACCCATATTATAAGTCTCATGCTGTTCTGTCACTTTTAAATCTAAAGTTTCAGTAGTCCGTGATAAAACTTCATTATCAGAGAAAGTGATTAAGAGAATGAATACCTAATCAATTAAGGTACTTAGTCATTTTACTGCATGATAAACTACATCGTTAATAGGTGTAAGGTGTAATAGTTAGCTGTTAGCGTGCATGTCTACCAAGGTTAAGGTCATGGTAATTAACTGAAATTCTAGGGGGTCAAAACTTACACTTAAATATCTCTCGGGATTACTTCTTATTGGCCATATTTTACAATGTCTGTGGATATGAATTTTAAAACTGTCCCTTTAAAATTTGCTCTATGTATAATGATAAAATGACGGACCTGTTGATCTAGTGGTTAGTGACCCTGACTGCTAAGCCGAAGGTTCGATTCCCACCCAGGACAAATCTTTGTTTGATGAGCACGAGCATTTGTTCTGTGTCTGGGTGTAATTTATCTATAATATGTATGTATTTAAAAATATATAAGTATGTTTATCAGTTGTCTGGTTGCCATAGTACAGGCTCTGCCTAGTTTGGGAACAGATGGCCGTGTTTGAGCTGTCCCAAGATATTAAGTATTATAATTAGATACTTGTGTAGCCTGGTGAAACGGTCCAATGTTGATCCTAGACTTATTGCAGCAGACCAAAAAAAATACGTGTTTATGATATTTTCTTTTATTACAAACTTACGGAACACAAGTACACGTGTCGTGTTGACTGTTAGTAGCTTGAGCCATAATAATATGAAATTTTACATTAGTATGTAATCTAGTTTCACGTAATACCTAATCCTTACATTCTTCTTCTGCCTAGCCTTTTCCTAAGCCATGTTGGGGTTGGCTTCCAGTCCTACCGGATTTAGCTGAATACCGTATTTTACATGGAGCGACTGCCTATCTGACCTCCACAACCTATTGCTAGGTAATACAGTATCCCATAGTAAGACTGGTTGTCAGAATTGTAATGACTTAAAGACTATCAAAGATCACTGTATGACGGTCGGGACCAACGGCTTAACGTGCTTTCCGAGGCACGGAGGGGTCTCGATATGTTTACAAATGGTCACCCATCCACGGACCAACCGCGGCGAGCGCGGCTTAACCTTTATGATCGGTCAAACCGTACGGCTTACACTTAGCCACGAGCCCCTCTATTATACCTAATCCTTACATTGTTTAAACAAAATCAGTGAATCTGCTTTTAACTTGCAATCTTGATGCAATAATATCAAATGCTTAACGGGTTGTCGGAGATATGTGGGCTACCGAGTGGGTTCCTGCCGTAGTTCACAAAGGAGGAGACGGTGGCGGGATGACAGTGATCGTTTCTTAAGTGATTGGCGTCAAGTAGCTCAAGAACAAAAAATCTGGAGTAAAAATCACAAATCTTAAAAAAACGGGTTTTCAAAATAGAATCTTTAGAATGGTACAGTTACCATCTATCACTCATAAGAAAGCTACACTCATGTTCAACCATAATTCCAATTGACCTGACGAAAACAAAGGTCTCTGACCTCATTATATGTTTAGTGATCGTTTTGCAGCCATACATGATTTTAATCATAGTTTAACATGATAAAAAGTTAAGAATTGCAAGTCAGCATTGTAGATAAGTTACTAGATTATATCTATACTTTATTGTATGTAACACCATAACCACATAACACACATACAAGCATAGAAATATCCTAATCAAAACACGAACCTTTCTAAGCACTAATAAAAAGTTATAGGTACGGTGCGATACAAACTTAATGGCCGCTGTGAACATGAGGCGAGTCGCTGCGCAGTAACAAATTCATGTGCCAGCGGGGGTGAGGGGTGAGGTACTGCGCAGTATTTAACTAACTTAACAGTCGCCATTAAGTTTGAACCGACCTATACTAACATATCATAGGTTCCTATTTTCGTATTTACCATATTTGACTGGCCTGTTGGTGTGGTGTTGTAGTCACACAGACTGCTAAACCGGAGGTCGTTTGTCGGATCGGAGGTTCGATTCTCAACCAGGACAACACTTTGTGTGAAGTGTGTTATAATTTATTTTGTGTCTGGGTGTAATTTATCCATAACTAGTGGACCCGCCCCGGCTTTGCACGTGTATTATACATATAAACCTTCCTCTCGAATCACTCTATCTATTAAAAAACCGCATCAAAATCCGTTGCGTAGTTTTAAAGATATAAGTAAACATATAGACCAGGGCCGAAGCCTTCAAAATTTGTAAAAAGTGAAAAAAAATTACAGTAGGATGAAACCAATTAGAAAAGGAAGGGAATATGATAAAAATTAAAGAAAAAATAAATTACGGTCGATCCGAGTTTGGGAAGGGGGGGAGGGGGGGTTTTAAGGGTAAAAAATGGTTTATCTTGATTTCCAGCAAAACTACAAGTCCTATGGAAAAAAGTCAAATGGCAAAGTTGTAGGTAATAAAAAGATCTACAACTTTTGTATTTACACTTTTTTCACATAACCTCAAAATTTTGATTGAGGTTATGTGAAAAAAGTGTAAGTAAATACAAAAGTTGTAGATCTTTTTATTACCTACAACTTTGCCATTTGACTTTTTTCCATAGGACTTGTAGTTTTGCTGAAAATCAAGATAAACCATTTTTTACCCTTAAAACCCCCCCCTCCCTTCCCGAACTCGGATCGACCGTAATTTATTTTTTCTTTAATTTTTATCATATTCCCTTCCTTTTCTAATTAGTTTCATCCTACTATTATTTTTTTTGGTTTTAACAATTATCGGCCCTGGTCTAATAGGGACGGACAGACTTTGTTTTATGCTATGTAGTTTATATGAATGTGTTTAATAAAAATATACAAGTATATATGTAGGTATATACCTCCAGTTAGAGTCAGTCCCTAACCACTAGACCACAGATCAGTCAAAATTCAAACTTTATTTTCTCTTGTCATGTATTTCATACAAAACCTCTTTGTATGCGTAACATCAGATGATCATCTAGATTCCTCATGTCATATAAAATTTAATGATCAAAGGAATATGAACTTTATGACATTGGTATAATGGTGAAAGAACTTTCAATGGACTCTCCATTTTATTCACAAATTTCAGTGTTGTAAAGACATGGGGTGAGCTCGTAATTTATTATCTAACATTACGATTAACATTATAATCTTGTTATCCCACCACATTTCAGATTCTAATCAAGGCTGACGCGTTTTAGACCTATGTCCCCATGTAAGCCTTTAAAAAGACCAGCTCTATTGTATCTTTAGAAAGAATTGCCGATATAGTAGGTATTTATATTTATTCCAAACGAAAAAAATACTTTGCTAACTTCAGTGAATATACTTTTGTAATTTTACATTTAAAATCTCGCCACTAGTTACATTAGCACTCAAGCACATATCTTTATATATATAATTCTTCTGTGAGTGTGTATGTCACTGAACTCCTCCTAGACGGCTGGACCGATTATAATGAAATTTGCTGAGTGTCTTCAGGTGGATTCGAGGATGTTTTAGATTCACAATTTGGTCCAATTTGAAATGTTTTTTTGTTTAATTTTATCATATTAACATCGCGATTATTGACATTAAAAACGAATAAACAATGCGGTAACCTTGGTAAAATTGGTAAGTAGGTAGTTGCCATGACGACCAAATTTCGTTGTCCAGATCCTCCTCCATAGAGGTAAATTAACAATTAAATAAACAAGGTTGTCAAAACTCCTTGCAATGATATTAAAACTGTTTTCTTCTTTAAATATCAGGCTCGCAGATTTTTATGTTTTTTTTTTCGTTTGTCTATTTGGTAGGTCTGAGAGTAGGTCGTAGGTTATATTATGATAAACAGGATGGATTTTTTATTGCCACCAGAAAGAAAGAGAGACTCTCAATACTGAAGAATAGCAAATTAGACTCAAAGAAAACATTCTTTTATTTTTTAAAAGAAATAAATCTGCATTAAATTGATGTTTGAAAATACGCTTTGCGGACCGGGAATCGAGTGGGCTAAAATGCGAAAAACTAGCACCGTGTACTTTTTGGCATCAATCGATGTTATATATAATTCCAGTGTCATGATGAACCGATTTTAATCAAATTTGCACACCGTGTGCAGTTTGATCCAACTTGAAATATAGGATAGCTTACATCACAAATATAAAAAAAAATTGAGACCGCGGGCGGAGCAGCGGGAAACAGCTAGTTATTAATAAGTTGCTACATAAACTTGAGTATAAGTAACGCCAAATGAATATTTTATTTGATTTTGAGTGAAAGGAAATAAGTCATAATCCCTTAGTACTTATGTCAGATTAATCCCGGTCTAGGTAGGTACAAGTGTTCTGTTTATGCAATACAATACAATTAATCTACTGACATAAAATAAAATAAAGTTCATGGGCATAGTTTATTTGGGTAGGGATTAGTGAATCGAGATCTCTCCGTGCCTCGGAAAGCACGTTCAGCTGTTGTTCCCGGCATGACAAGGGGGAAGCCCCCTTAGACAAGACACTTAGACCCAGTTTTTTTTATCCCGACTTAACGAATGGTTAAATATGCTAACTAATGATGTCATAGCGCGTCATAAAATGACAGGGTGTTGTATTGTATTTTTCTCATCAATCATCAATTCAGTTTTATTATAATAGGAATGTTTCCTTTGAGCATTAAAAAAAAACACCTTTTATACTCACGTCGTCCTATCTAACCTTTTTAATTCTTTCTCATCCAGTAATAAGTAAGTAAGAACCAGTGTAAAAGTTTCAGGCACCCGCAAACCTTGTACAATAATTATAATCAGAGTTGAGCTCCGGTACTCGCCACCGGTATGCGCGGACACAAGTGAATGTGTGAGAAAATCATTATTTCATACCGAATGCGATTCTCGTATTCAAAGATAATTCACTCTATTTGTTTGTCAATCTAAAATTGTAATGAACTGGGAATGATGTTTTTTGTAGATCATAATTTGACGGGCCTCTTGGTCTAGTGGTTAGTGACCCTGACTGCTAAGCCGGAGGTCGTGGGTTCGATTCCCACTCAGGACAAATCTTTGTGTGATGAGCACGATCATTTGTTCTGTGTCTGGGTGTAATTTATCTATAATATGTATGTATTTAGAAATATATAAGTATGTTTATCAGTTGTCTGGTTGCCATAGTACAGGCTCTGCCTAGTTTGGGATCAGATGTGTGTGAGATCGTCCCAAGATAAAAAAAAAAAAAAAAAAAAAACTTTTATATAGGTTCATGCTATGGGTTCGATCCCCGCATATGCAAATATGTATTTTTTTAAAGCTGGATGTACCTACTTTGAGGAAATAGTTTTTTGTACAACCAATAGTTTGTTACGGAATTCATTTCGAATGAAGGAGTCGTTTTTAAGGTAGAAAACATAAATAATAGAAACAATATTTTCGATATTTTAGGGTCACAGAAACAACTTATAATGATTTTTTTCATTATTGGTCAACATGGAACTGTATTATATTCACACAAAATTGAATTTGTTCTCCTGTCAATACATTAATGGTGAACAAAGTGGAATACAACGATACATTACTAAAAAAGTGACAAAAACTTTGTATTGCATCCTAAACTGGCTTTCTAATATAGTCAGCTGATTGTCATTAAGAATTGTGACTGTAGCTTTCATGTTGTGGTAGAAATAGAAATAAAACAACAACAATATTTTTCATTACATATAAAATTTAATTATCAAGTCAAAGGTAAACTCGTCGTTATCACTAGTAACAAGAAATATACAGTGTGTTAAGAAAGTATACACCAATACAATCATGGTCACTCTTATTACAAGAGCATAAGGTTCTAAATTCTTTAGCATTAAGCTGCCTCAAATCGAGCAAAGGCGTCGCTTAAATCGAGGCGACAAAAGGCGGACTCAGATTAAGCAATTTGAAAAATATCGCGAATCGAAGCCAAAATGTAATTATAATCTTTAATTTCTAACATTCCGATACAATATTTATTGCTAAATATTAATTGATTATTAAATAATAATATTACATTATATGAACATTGTAATCTAAAGACATGGTAAGGCCTCTTAACAATAAAATAAGTCCTAACCGACAGTTAATTGTCAGAACTCATCGATAGCTTCGCTAAAGTACAATTCTGTACATATCTATGTTCCCATCACTCTATTCTCACACAATATCACTCGAATCAAAGCTCTATCATTCTTGAGATTCAGTAATAAATTCTATTCTGCCACCCTAGCCAAGTGAAATTTCTACAAGCGTTGACGCTGATAGAATCGCTCAAACGTAGAGAGTGACAAGTCTAAGTCACGTGACATATCGAAATGAAATGTCATTTCCATACATTTAATGTAATTTAAGCGATTTCTATCAGCGTTAACTTGTTTATTTTTCACTTGGCTAGGGGGCCTGGTGAGACCGAACGCCAATGGATCTTAAGGATATAAAAATATGCCTTGACTAAATATAATATATTCTACGTTATGTTATCTATACGTTGAACTAGATGATATAATATTATAGTTAATATGTAATATGACGCAGTTTTTGAATGCACCTTACATTGACGTCAGGACCCACTGAAGGTAAGGTTAACATTACGTATTAATTAGCACCACTACTTCAAAGGCTGATAAACGATACATAGGTGGGAATGCCAAATGAAATAAAAGTTAATATTTTAATACTATTTTTAACAACCATTTGATTTAAAAGTGTTCACTTTAAGTATTTAATGTCTAATCGATAATTATATCAAACTTTTTCAAGTTATGTTTTGTATTTTAAGCATTGACACGTAAATGCTATTATAAATGTGACTCCAAATGAAATTAAATCTGAAACACATTACAATTAGGTCTATAATCAAATACTAAAAGTGATCAACTTTAACAGCAACAGTATTCAGAGTGGTTGTCGCAGGGAGGTGTATTTGGTCCCAGTCCGTGCTGAGATGTGCTTCAGTGTCCGTGGCCTTGATCGTGAGGCCTAGAGATGGGACCGCGTTCGCGCAGTGCGGCAGCCGCAGGGTCACGGGCCTCAGGAACACTAGGCCTTGAGGACCGCACATCACTAGTGGGGACAGCATCGCTTCACCTGTTGTTAGATCACAGTTAATATGTGGCAAGGCTTGGGAGTGCTGATTAGAAATTGTGCTTTAAGAAAGTTTTTTGTGTTAAAGGTTTCAGAGTTTAAAAAAAGTTGTAGGTAGCAGGTCAGATCCAGCCCAGAACTGTAGCTAAATTGATAAAATTAAAGATATTAGTGTGCAGGTTTTCCAAAATTGATTTTCAGTAAGTCTTTTGGCAAATTGTAAAAACTTTTGCAAGAGGTGCAAGGACCAAGGAGTTTAAATTGGCTTTAGCTGTGGGTAGGTACTAATAATAGTAACGAGTACGACATTGAATTGAACACACAAACACAAATCGCAACACATTAATGCAGTTAATAAGCATGCAAGCATGAAAAACGGCGGGAAAGCGAGGCACAACAGTGATGGAACAAAATTAGTATTGAATGTAAATAAAATTAATAATTGAAGTATTAAGACATATAAAGCTGAACATAATAATAGAAATGAAGACGTCATTGGACATATTGTACAGTGCACAGATATCATCAAACAAACGATCGAACATACTATCATGTTGGATGCAAGTAGCACAGTCGCTGACGTCTTCGCTCTTCAATCTCTAAGTACGAGTGTATTGCGTTGCAGAAACTGCGCAAATACAAATGCAATACATGTTATATACAACCAATGTTAGTCTTATAAGTTAGTACATAAATATAAATGAATCTAAAATAATGTGCAAGAATATAATCGAATGAAAGTGAGTATTATGAGTAGGTTTAAAAATTAATTAAAATCCCAATAAAATTATAAACTATAACAGCTGACCAAATTCTAGAAGATTATAATACTTGTATATTTAGTACAAATAATGCTTTCATGCGTATATCGTGCAATAAATATGTAAATATACATAAAGATTTTGTTTATCAATTCCAAAACATCGAATCTAATATTCGAGTAAAAATTTCGAACAATCACAATCCCCAATCCTTGTGCAATTTCCAGATTCCAATCCATTCATCACAAATATTAAATGCCAATTAGTATGTGCAGACTACGACACTACAAGGTTTTAACGCGTGCTTCGTTACAAAAGCTTTTACCGTTGTCCATATCGATGGGAGGTCCCCCCACTCGCTGGCTCAGTCGCGGATCAGACACCGTAAAGTAGATTTTTTGCTTGATACCCGGAGCTATCGCTTTTGGTGGTATTATTAATGAAACGCCCCATTGTCTATCCTCCAACACCCCTCCTTCGCTGTCAAATATTCCCCAAGTCGTGTGTGGTCCTTCAGGCTCCACTTCATCAGGTTTGTTAGCACCATTTGAGTCGTTACCATCAGATGTAGATGGTATTACTGTAGTATTCTGCTGAATGACAGTAGTTTCATTCTGATTGGACATATTCTGAGAATTTTCCTCACTGTTCTCTTGACTCTTTTCCAATATTTGTTCGCAGAATGTCACGCTCCTGCTAGGTTTATTCGTTCTCTCCTGTAAATCTTGTGAAGTGTATGGCGTGCTTTGTGGCTTATTCTCAAAGTTCATGCTACACTCCGACGCATACTGCGTTTCCATAGATGTCGTAGATTCGTATGGAACTGGAGCAGTGGTTACTTTTAATGCGTTAGATATGTGATCAGCTTTCCCATGTAACCTAGGAGCATACATAGGTTCACCTTTTAATATACTAGTTTCCAAATTTTTAGATTTCTGTTTTTCTGCGTCTGTTTTAGATTCCGTTAGTCTCAGTTTAGAAAAGTCGATTTCTTGGAATGTATCACTTTCTTTACCACTTTCGGCTTCGGCTTTTGTCTGATAAACCGGTTCCCTACGAGATAAGTGATTGGCATCACCAAGCTCGTATGGACTGCTTCGTGAGCTGCCACTACTATCTTGTTCCTCAGGCTGAGTCACTTCCTTTGCCTCCTGTTGGGACTCGTAAATTACACTCTCTTTCAAATCTCTTTTCGACACATACAGTGGCTCCCTAATTTTGGCAGCATCGCTCTCATTAGCCTCCTTTCGAGTTTGATATATCATCTCTTTTTTAGCTTGATTTCTTTGTTTTATTATTTCTAACTTTTCCTCCAATCGTATACTGTAGCTGGATTCTTTTTTAGCTAGTAGAGCTGCTTTTTGTGATAATATTTCTTGTTTCGATACATAAGTGCATTCTGCAGAAGCTGGACGTATATCGTTTCGCATATCCATCATTTCGTGTCGGGTGCTATAATGTGTTTGTGTATCCGAGCAACTAGACTTTACTTCAGCTCGAGTGGCATAAGGAGACTCAGTTTGACTTAGCCTCGCCATCATTTCGGTTCTAGTGGCATATGGTGGTTCACTCATACATTTACTCATGGGTGATATTCTACCAGGATAATTCACTGGGGTTTGTAATCTCCTGTCAGCTCTTACACCATAAGTGTTCTCATTCCAAGAAGTGCTGGGAGGTGGATCGTAAGTCCTTTTCCCGTATAAAGGCTCTTTAGCAGACACATCCATTCTTTGCTTCAGCATATCTTCTTTCGTGCTGTATGGAGATTCTGAAAATCTCTGTCGCAACATTTCCTCTTTAGTTGCATAAGAATTATCAGGGGTGAGTCTCGTTCGTAGCATTTGCTCTTTGCTAGAATACGGTGATTCACTGTAAAGGGAATCATTTTGCTTAGCCATCTCCTGTTTATTTGTGTAAGGGCTTTCAGCTATAAGTTCACTTCTTGTTGCATATGGACTTTCTCGTACGCATTCGTTTCTTGTCGCATACGAACATTCGTTTCTGGTCGCGTACGGATTTTCTCTTAAACATTCCTCTCTTGTAGCATAAGAGCTTTCTCTAATGCATTCTTCCCTAGTAGCGTAAGGATTTTCCCTAACACGTTCGTTCCTAGTTGCATAAGGACTTTCTCGAATGCATTCTGCTCTCGTAGCGTATGGTGGGTCCATCAGTGGCATTTCCAAAGTTTGTCGATTCCCATATGGGTTCTCAAAACTCTGATTGGACATTTCAGACCTACTAGCGTAAGGATTTTCAGTAGAAGTATCATAAACAGACGTATAAGTCCTTCGAGGTTTAGGGATAGGGTCGTAAACAAAATGATCTTTGCTTTGGTACAATGGTTCTGGAGGTAACGGTTGCGTTGGGTGAAATGGTTCATGTTTAACTTGTTGCTGTCTTTGGTAGATGGGGTCTATTTTGGTAATCATATTAAAGCTGGACGTTTGTCCGTAGATGCCTCTCCTGTTATACTCTATGAGAGAGTTCTGTCTACGCAACAACGGGGTAACTTTCGCTTCTGTTTCTATGTCGCACATGGAATTCTGCCTTCTTAAGCTCTTCATAACTGGTTTAGCGTCATAATCTCTGACTGTACAAATGGATCCGTTTCGTTCATCGCAAAACGAGCTTTGTCGTTTAAGGATCGGTTTAAGAACCGGTTTCTCGCAAGAGGACGAGTTGCTCCTTTGCAACATCTGGTTCCTGATTTGCGTGTTTCTCATGTGAATGCTCATATCACTAAGGTCAGACTTCTCTCGCCTTAACATCGGCATTTGGGGCACGTTATGTCTCTGCTGCAAGTCACTTTCGCAGAGTGACTTCTGCCGAGACACTTTTTGTGAATTTTTCGTTTTCGAACGGAATAGATCAAGGACGGCGTTTTTTATGAACGATGGTTTTTTAGATAATTTCTTTTTAGTTTTTGGTGAGAACGTCTCGTCGCGCTCCACACTTGAGTTCATGGCATCTGATGAACTGTGGACACCCACAACCAAACACCCACTTAGTTACTCAATGATAGATAATATAGGACATGTCAGAATGTTCAACATATAACCCACTAAGATTTACAAAGTCAAGGAAAACGATTAAATACTATTGAAATCTCTGATATGTCCCAATGGGCAAGACAATTTTCAACAGACAAATTTTGTGATTCTAAAAAAAGCATATTGAAATAATGGTAAAGATATATTAGAGGAATAACAATACGTGACTTATAAAGAAATAAAACAAATTGTAGAAGGGATTACACATAAATAGATAAAGTGGAAAATGGAGATATAAGAGAATTGCATACTACAGATTCAATAGAGATACATATTGAATTGTAAAGAGAATGAGAAAAAGGAACTTAATTCAATATGCTTTTATAACATAATTATCAAGTTGCACTAAAATGCAGACACGCACTGCCAATAGTTTGTTCCGAAACAAACAACTATACTATAAAGATTACAATGTTATAACAATTTACAGACTAACGCCCCGATATAGAGATATATGTTACAAAATATATGTATACTGTTTATATACCACATACAAAACCATAACTAATACTGTGGCCCAAGTCATTGTTAGTCGATTGTGAAGCGATTGGTGTTTGCATGTTAGAGCAAATTGTACAGGGGCTAACAACTCTGAGAAGATAGAGAAATTCAAATGAAAATATCTCAGGAACATGCAAAAAAATCTAGAAAATTATCAAAGATGTATGAGTAAGATTTTTGATCAATTTTGACATGTTGTGTGGGTTTTTTTTTTGTAGTGGGAGGTAAATGTCCGCAAGTGAATAGTGGTGAAGCTTACCTTAAGTTATGCATGTGTTGTGGTTTCCTATAAAGTTCGAACGCTGAGCCGCGCTGTTCTCGACTACCTGCTAAATCTGTAAACAAGTGTATATTAATGCGTTGCCATAGGAATAAGACAATCGATATAATTATCGATGAGAGAATTACTTTTGGTATGACCGATATAAGCATGCGACCAACTTATTTGCATTGACTGGTTTATAGATAATAAAACAATATTACACTTATTTTTGAAATAATGAATATCTACTTAGATACAGCGAATTTAAGTTAAGGAGTGGGGGCTCGCCACGTCACTTATGGCTACTTATGACGTCACAAGCCCTCATTCCTGAACTTTTTACTTGTCAATTTTATTGTTTTGATAATGGAATAAATACGAGTCAAATATCTTTGAGATTTTTACTTTTCACCTTCAGTTTAATCCTATTGAACAAATAGTTACTTTAATAATATAACCTGTATTACCTATGAGATGTGGGTTGTGTGGGAGGTTGATGGCTCGGTGGTGTGACGGTGGGCCCGAGTATGGCGGCGACTGCGGCGGCATCTGACCCCCGTACATGTTTTGCTGCTGATTATCATAATATGGTAAGTATACAGAAATACATTTAACGATTAATTAATTATTTAAGTTATATATAAAGGTAGAAAAAAAAAATATTGAATTTTTGAAATCGACTCATATACAGGATTATTTTTTATGGAGTGCGTATATTCATCGAGGTAATCAGGTGCATAAAACTGAACAACTTTCCCTAAGAAACATAGGTCGAATTCTTAAAATTGAAAATCAACTTTTAATACAAACATAAGTCATGTGACTTGTCACTTTGGGTGAAAATTACATTTTCAATTTTAAGATTTCGACCTATGTTCCACCTATGTTGGGGAAAGTGATTCAATTTTATGCACCTGATTACCTCGTTGAATATACACACTCCATAAAAAAATAATCCTGTATAATAAGTACATGCGATATAATAAGTACACATAGCAAACTAAATAGTTAGCCAGGGCATATTCATAATAAAATTGCATACAAACAATGGCAGCATTACATTATCAGATGTATGTGTTATCGTAGTAACTCGTACTACCCACCTACCCACATTGCGTTTAATTTGTGAGTAAGATTACAAGTGTGTGGGTAGTAGGAACGTGCATCTGAATGTAAAATAAAGCTGCCATTGTTTATACACATATTTGTTTGTTAGTGTGCCCTGGCTAACTATCTAGTTTGCTATGTGAACGTATTATTTATGAGAATCGATTTCAAAAATTCAATAAAAACTTTTTTTTATGTTTTTACCTGTTGGTAGTTGTTGTGGTTGTGGGGTCTGTGCGAGGGCTGTGAGTGCGAGTGCTGGTGCTGGTAGTGCGCGGGGGGCGCGGCGCCGCGCGGGGCCCCCGGCACGCTGGGGGCGCCGGCCGGGCCCGCCGCGCCCGGGGCACCGGCCGCCGGCTCTAGGCTCTGAGGCGGGTACTGGATGTCAACAATGATAGCTTAATATGGTTGTGCAAATAATGGTTTAGTTATGAAATGGTATATAAACGTCCCACTACTGGGCACAGGCATCTTCCCTTAAAGAGAAGAAATGAGTATTGATCACCACGTTGGCTCAATGTGGGTTGGCGATTTAAGATCCAGTTTTCTTCACGATGGTTTTCCTTCACCGTTTGTCAATGTTGTCTTAAAATAATTAAGAAAGTACTATAACTCTGAAAAAGTCACATAGGTGCTCGGGTTCGAACCTGCAACCAAGTGCATGTGATTCCGGTCATGGAACCGCTAGAACCTACAAACAGTAAGTATTCAAAATAATTATATGAATTTGATATCTTACCCCGTTCCTAGGATGGTGCGAGTTGTCAGGCGGGCGGTAGTGTTTCGGTTTGGGCGGCGGGACGGGCTTGTACGGGGGCACGGGCGCTCCGCCGCGCCCGCTGTAGTCCGCTTGAGACGCTGAGTTTGTACGCCCACTAGTGGGATACGTCAAAGTAGGTAAAATAAGCGTAGGTATAGGATAATAATAATATTTATTTTAGAAATATAATTATATTCCGGTTAGTAAGATGATAAATAAATAAGCATTAGCTCAAAGAAAAGATTCATTTTTTTCAATGTCATTTTACAATTATTTACAGAAATAACAAATTTATAAAATTAAAAAAAATAAATATACATTAGGACAAAATAATGAGTTTTTGTTTAAGAAAGAAACAAATGCACAAAACTCCGTGTACAACTACGTGCCGACAGATTTAAAATCTGAAGTTAGGCTCTTTTCACATTCTTATTTTTAATGTAATTAAGTAGTGACATAAAATTTGCTTATTGCAACATGATAAGTTAAACAAAATCTAAATCTGGGCTCGAAAGAAATAAAAATCAAATAAAAAAATCTGACAGAATCTATACCTACTAATTTAATTAAGCTATATAAAATGAAAAGATTTTCTTACCTATATTTGGCATGGTCATTGGTAGGCACATTGGGTAGCGACGGGCCCCGCGCGTGCATCGGTGTGTGGGGGCTGTTCCCGTTCATAGGAGGCGGACGATTCGTCTGGGGGCTCCGGTACTCGGGTGGCCTTAAAACAACACACTATATCAGTATACACACATATAAAAAGGACCAAAAATACTGACTGAAGCACTGGTCCTTAGGTACGAAACTGACCAAAAACTTTGGCTACTAAACTATATCACATAAAACCTACTTCAACTTCTTCATTTTCACACACTTTATCACTGCTTTAAGAACATCTATATGGACACAACATTAAATTAACTAAGAGCATTCCAGTCACTTAGTTCAAATGTCATTTCTTCCTGTAATTATTTCTAAAATACTATTTGTATGCTGCATAAACGACCCGAGAGACGTTGTCACTTTACAAAAGTCAACAATGTACTAAAAGTGATTTTAAAAATGTTTGCCTATTGTCCGTCACCTTTTCTCGCTCTATTGTTAAGTTGGTCTTTTGAGTCTTACAAGTTCTTACGGCTTAAGGATTAAGTCATTGTTTCTATTTTGCATGAAGCGTGGTGTTTATAACGCTATGGTATTTATACAAATTTTGATTATACTGAACTTTTGTTTATATTCTACATTGTTGTAATAAACAATATAATTAATGTAGGTGAAATGCAATGAACCTTTCATTGCATTTTCTGGTAGTGACAAAATTAAATTATTAAAGTATTAAGATTTAAATTAATTTTACAATACTGACAAAGGGGTTTTCACGAAACACATAATGGTCTTATATTTTTCAGAAAACAAGAAAATATGGCAGCTGGACACAAACCAGTTTCATAAGTTATTTTTATGCTACATGCTAGTATTCTCCTACTGCACCAACTTTTAGTCCAGTTTTTTGCGTCTGGAAACTTTGCTGTTATAACCGGAGAGTTATTTTCAAGAGAGAGCACAAAAAAATATAAAGTTTTCTATCGAATTGGAGCAGTTCGACTGGTAAGATACGAGGTGTCATATAGAAGATAGTACCCACGGAAACTTGCGTTGTGTAGGGTATCCAGGCTCTTTGGGGGAGGGGGATAGGTTGACAACGCGTTTATAGCTCTCCTGGTGCTATAAGAATTCAAAGGTTACGGCAACCGCTTACCATCAGATGTTTCGTTGTTGCCAAGTATGTTTCTAAAAAAAACACTTAATAATCCCTACCTGTAGTTTTGATCCGGACTTCTGTAATCGAGTGAGTTGTGTTCGTGGGAGTTGGAGTTTCTCTGCGGACTCTGCGTCATGTTGCTCTGCGACATGGCTGTTGGATTGGGCGGCGGAGGGGGTTCCATTTTTCTACAATAATAAAAGTTATGTCAGAATTATACATAACTATGCGGATTTGTCTGAACAGTGAAATGTTTCTTATTACAAAATAATCTAATAGTATCCAGAAAATGTTTTCTTTTTTGTAAATAAAAAAAAAACGCAAAAACGATCAATCTTCTATAGTGTTTAGATAAAGTCTTTAAATAAAAAAAAAATTTTATGAATAACTTCAATAGCGGTATATAAGCAAACGATGGAGTCTCTGGTATGATCCTTAAATCCTTTCTTATAAGTTTACAAATATTTTCATAACTTACATAGATGGTGGCGCCACCTTGAGGTCGTCGGGAGCGTTCGGTGGCAGTCGGCACGAGCTCACCCCTGAACCGTTGTTGGACGCACCGCTGTAGTCGTACGAATTGCCGTCATATGAACCTTGCTGTTAAGGAAATAAGATTAATTTTAGAATAACTCATAAAAATTTAGTAAGTGCTGGTATTGTAGGTTGATCAACTCAACACAGGGGAACTAAAATAAGAAAAGTTAGTGTATAACATCTAAATTCAAACCCTTAACATCTCTTAACCTAACCTTAAATTAGAGTATACTTTAGATAACAGATTTGAAAACAGGCACCGCGACAGGCATAATTCTGAATCAAAGCCACATTTATTTATGCCTAACGAGATTTCATATGATCACTCAATACTTAAATTTCAAAGAGACAGTAGTAGATGGTATAACTTACCGGGTTATTGGGATGTCGATGCCTGTCCAGCGAGCCCTGTCCCTGCGTGGGCTGTATGATCATGCTAGTCGGGCGCGCGGTGTATGTCGCGGCCTCGTCATTGCCATCCTTAGGTCCAAACAGACGTTCTTGTGCACTTGGTCGGTTTTGCTGCACGGGAAAAAGATATTGCAAAACTTTTGAAGAACTGAAGCTTTTTTTTTTGGTGAATAACTTGTAGACGGTTTTGCAGTGTGACGTTTATACAAAATATAACAAAATCAAGTCCTTTTTTGACTATTAACTGAAAATTTGAGAAAACACTTCAAAGATTTGATCACGGAACAATTTAAATAAACTTTGAATAACACTAAATAACTGGATTCTGAAACTGAAGGCTACTTCAAAGAAACTGGTAAAGTATTTTTTCCAGTTTATTTTTTTTATTGATCTGTTGTACTGCCCGTTTCGCTAAGAAGTAAACTAATTAATGGCTTTAATTTATTACTCAATACTTTCGTTGAAATGATCCAATCTATATAATCTAGTTCATACAATGCAGCATTGTTTTATTGGACAATAGTTATTGACCTAAAATGTTTTGGAGTTTTACAGATGACGTCTAGGTTACATTCAAAAGTAATCTGCTACTGATTAAGATTACTTTTGTAGTACACTTAAAATAATATAACAACCAAAAATTTGTATAATTACTGCTTGTTTTTTTACTCAAAATTATTTTAATTATTGTTTTTTTTTGTTACGTATTGCTTAGGATAAAACATGAATTATAGTTTGCTACCCAATATTGCCTCAAAAGACCACAAATGGTCCTTTTTTCAACGGGTTTAGTTTAAAGAATTTTATTATTTTCAAGCTCTATACCAAAAACATAATCTAAACGACCAGTAGCACAGACAGTTTGTTATTTTGAATTTAACTTTACTCCGAACACACTGTATCTGCATTTACAGCACGGCAGGAATATCAAAGAAGAATTTCAGAGCCCTACAGAACCATAAAACATTTCTCAATAATAAAAGTACTTACATTGGTGTTATGTCGCAGGTTGTGCGGCGGTCTGCCGGGCGGCGGCGCCGGCAGCAGCACGCCGCCCGCCGGCCGGCCCACTCCGCCGCGCGGGGGCAGCTCTGGTACTAGGTACACAGGTTTACATCATTATATATGCACCACATTACAAGATACAAGGTAATTTATTTGTTCAAAACATGAGTTAGCATACAGGCATGCGGTGTTACAATTATAATAAAATATGTCCATTCATGTTTTGCCTTTGCGGCGTACAAATATAGGAATTTCCTTAAGCTAACTTATAAAATAATAAACTATTTTATGAGTAACAAAAACAAAGAAATACAACGGACATTAAAAATTTACATTATGCTAAACATAAAATGAGGTAGGTAACATTTAAACTATTTGATAATAAATATGGTTAGATATTTAGGTGAATTAAAGAATATTTACTTAGGTAATTATTATAATAAGTATCATTTTCTGGTGAAAATAAAACATGCAAGTAACGATGATAAGATATGATCTTACAGACAAACTGCTATTTGCATTTTTGTGACCCTATTTTTAGTTCTTAAGATATTATTGTACTGGTTCTAATAATAATAATAAATATTATAAATAATGACTCGGTCCAGCGTAGGAAAACGTAGTGTTTTAAATCTTGACCCAAGAAATCTTGACTTGCTACACTCATTTAAGGTTCCAAAAACCAGATTAAGGTACTCCTGATAGTAAGTACTTAGGTATACATTTTGACAAGCGTATTTTCATGCCCCAGGCCTTTGCTGAAAAGCAAGACAATCTTACAACCGGTGTCAAATAAACTTTTAAATATAAACTTTTCTTTAAACTAGTTTAAGATATATAGTGATAAACAGTGTAACTTATAATTAAGACTGTTAATAAAGGCTTTAATAATATTATTATATTTTCATGCCCCATTACTGGGCAAAAGCGTCTCCCTGTAATGTCCACCCTTGGCAATTACCGATCAATATTTTTAAAGACAGCAACCTACTACTGGTGCCTAAGTAAGATATCAACCAATACAAAAACCAGTGACTCACCGGTTCCATATAACGGGGAGTGTGGTGGTGAGTGCGTCATTGGGTTGCATTGATAAGGAGGTGCCTCATTGTTGCTCATGCTGAGACTCTGGTTGTGGTTCACGCCGTTCGTAGGAGCACCGTTCGTGGTCGCTGAGAAGCCGTACTTGCTGTCACCATAGCCGCCTTGCTGTGAGTCCAGAAATAGTTATTGCATTCATAGTTATTGTAGCTAAATTCAGACTTCGGAAATTAAGAAATTGGGGGAAAATTGGAACTTTAAATCAGCTGAGGCTGAGTTAAAAAATTTCAATGTTTGAAGTGTTACAGTATTTTTTAAACGTTGTGATAAATAACGTCATCATGTGAAATGTCAAATGATTTTATAGGAACATCTTTATCTAGCACTAAAACGTAAGGGTACTTGATTGAGCTTAAGGACCAATCAGTAGATTTTGTTATACCACCACTTGAAGAGATTCTTAAAATATTAGTAAGTGATGTAATGTAGATAGTAATATATGCTGAATTAGCTTAAGCATATAGTTTATTGTTATGTCACAATGTTACAGTAAGTTAATGAAAATTATAGACAGCTACCAATTTAGTTAGTTATACAATTTAAAGCAGAATAAATTTTATACAACAATTTTTTTTTATATAGGATTAAATCATCGACGACTAATTTATATTAAAAACATTAAGGACGTATAGGTTTAGCTAATTAATAAAATTTATTGTAAGTCCTAATAACAGTTGCATACAAACCGTATAAGGCGGTGGCACAGCGTCGGCCATATGGTTGATATCGTCATCGCGGTCCATGTTATCCTGTGTCGTCGCTATCGAGGGGTCAGACGACGATTTGACGAGTCTCGGTGCCGGCGGCGGACTCACTTCCAAGTCGCTCTCAGGACTCGAGGCATAAGACAGCCTATTCTCAGTACTCGATGACATCGAGAACAAAAAGTCGTCGGACAACGGCTCAGGCCTCTGTTCCCGCCATTTTCAATGTCATCGGCCATTTTGTTTCGCAGCATCCGGTAGGGAGGTTATGGAATGGGGTGACAAGACAAGACAAATGAATGATTGCATATAACACATTACAGAAACTAAAGGGCTTAGTGTCTGTATGATTAATGTATTTGGGTATTTACACACATGGAAATCGATATTCAAATTAATATTAAATCAGTATTAATTAAACATTTAAGTAAATGTTGGCACTATAAATTAACCTTCTTTTGAATTAATTTTGATATAGTGTTGAAAGGACAAAATATTTGAATATCGATTTAAGAAAACAGGTGGTATTTAACACTGGTAATATGTGACAATATTTACAAAACAAAACACACTGGCAGTACATATTCAGCTATAACTAAACTTGAAATAAAATAATAACAAAAACAGTGCAAGCAAATTAAAAAGCAGTCAAGCAGCCAATATACAAATAAAATAAAAATTAATGATAAATACTTGTGCTAAGTCTAATGGTAACTTCAAATAACTTCGTTAGTGCTAAACCCTAAACATAACCTAAATGCTGTTCAGATATAGGTTTGCTGATAACAGCATGATCCCTCTCAGCCTCAGATTTGCTCTCATTTTCTATTTTCTCAATTTCCTCTAACTTCAACGTGGGAAGAGATAAGTTTCTATACTTGTTCAACGTTCTTTCGGTTGGGGTCGGTAACGTTCGTACCTCGCTAAACCTTCCTGGATCTACAGAGGGATTTTCACTACATTTACAATTAGGTATTCTACAAGTTTGTCGTAAAGGCTTTTCAAGGGTCTTAAAAATAGGTTTCGGATTCTCTTTCTGAAGTCTTGCCTTCCATTCTGGGACTTCGTTCGCCTTTTTTAAGTCATTATCAGTTTGGAAAAAGGACGCTGGTCTGTATTGCTCCGACATTGGAACGACTGAGGATGGTCGCTGAAGATTTTGAACTGGTGACTTACTGGTTGTTTCAAGAACACTGTAAGGTCTAAAAGACTGAGGTGGATAAGGGTTCCCTTTAGAAAATATCTGAGAGAGTTCGGGGCTCGCGTTCACAGGCGCCCGTAACTTAGGGTTGATTTTCCCTTGATAATAATTCTGCCTATCATCATAAGGGTAATTAGCTAGTGTATGTCTGTTTTTAGTATTGTGAGTATTTGGCACACTGTAGGCGTTGTTTGGCATGCATGGGGTTAAAGTTTCAGAGTAGTAATAAGGCACTACATGGTTCCTGTTAGCGTCATACAGATGGTCGTGATGTTTAGTGCTAGGGGTAAGTGAGAGGCGGAGGTTTTGAGGAGAGCTGACGGGACGCTGGGGGGACTGGTACATGTTCAACGGATAGGAAATTGGGTAGAAGGCGGGGTACGGGGAGGGGGGGATCGGGAAATATATGTCCGACACCATTTCAACGTGCTACACCGCCGCAAGACAGAACAGAAACGAATAGGTTAATATATAATGTATTATGATCATGTAAATATGAATACAACTGAACGTCCCCCACCACCCGAGCGAACCTGGATGAGGGAGTGTCAAGAACGCATTTGCCAGGCGCAAATGTATATGAATAAATTTCATTTTTCAAAGTTTTATTTTTTCAGAAGTATTTGGCGGTGACATTTAATAGTTGTATTCACATTTAGACGCAGATTACATATATCGTATAGACTAGGAGACATAGAGCACAATGATATTATAAGTAAAAAGGTGTAGATAGGTTACCTACACAAAATTCGATCTTCAAAAACGGCACACTAACTCACACATAAATAACTGAATATTGCAAAGCACACTACATTACGATTAGACGTCAAGGTAGGATGGCATGATTCGATTATCGCAAGCAAAAAAGAGACAAATCTAATTGGCGACATAAATAAATCAGAAATGACATTTTACCTTACGTTAAAATGTGGCTAGTTAGCCACATTTTAACGTGTCGCTTGCTGAGCGCCTATAACCTATCTACACCTTTTTACTTATAATATCATTGATAGAGCACATGAAATTTACCAAATGCACCTTTGAATTTACCAAGCAACCATCTTGAAGCATGATGCGTTTACTGTTGTAACACAAATACTATTACACAAGGAATCCCACATAGAAATGTATACAAGTATATGATACAATTACTAAAAGGAACAACTACTTATAAAACATTGATTGATTACGAAGTATGCCCGATAAAACATTGATTGATTCCGAACGTATATCCCCGTTACTCAAACGAAAATTAACATAAGACGCTCTTAAAATTTAACACTGTATTACACATTCCAATTTGTACCAATGAAAAAAAACGACTTAAATTGAACAACTTTAAAGTACGAAATTTCGTTTAGACACAAAACACCGCATTGATTTTGAAAAAATATGTACTGTTAATGTTGCCATAATGGATAAATCACGTGAAAGACAAAATGAGTTTCAATATCTGTGCCAGTCTACCCTACTATAAAAAATAACGGCAATAGAATAAAATTTATTAAACAGCGACTTAAATTTAACTAACGTTTGAGTATCCGGTCCAGAAATTTAAGTAATCAAAACGGGTATTTAGAGAATCGTACCACAAAAAAAAATGTTTTTGAAAACACGTATCAATCTTTGTTTTATATTGTATTCTTATTGTTTGTTTTTCAAATGATCCCTTACACATACATAATTATTAGCTTTATATTAGTTTGATTCTCACCTTGGTCTCAGACACCCATAGCTGTTGTTGCTGCGTTCTTTGAATGAGGTCTATGAGCTTGCTAAACCACGTGTTCTGGTTGGCCTCACTTAATGTGATGGTATGCGTGAAGACATGCCCCCAAACACGTTCCATGTGCTGACATTGTTCGAGGAGTTTTTTGGACGATTTGTGGGCAGATCTAAGGGAAAATTTTTGTACATTATTTAAAAGTTATCTTCTTTTTTCTATTTATATAATTGCGCAAACCCAATTTGTTAAGGTATACTCACTTTGGCAAACCAGCTCTGAGTTGTTTGATGATATGTTTGTTATCAGCTTTCAGGAATATCACGATGGGATAGAACTGGGCGTAGTTGAGCCTGTCCACGGCGTTCGGCGTGATGTCCAATAAGGCGTGCTTTCCCCTCTCCATTACCGTCCTGATGCTGGAGAGGCGGATTATACCGGTCGACTTCGTTTTGGTATCTTCTAGAGTGCTGTCCATTTCTACAACAAAGGGAATTATATTTTTTTTATTTCCTTTTAAATTTTAAAGTACGTTTGACTGTAGGCGAGTCGCATTTACCATAACTTTGAAAAACTTTTTTTAAAATCTGTGCAGCCCCTTAATATTAAGAATCATAATTTGCCAGTATCTCATTTTTTTGGTTTCTGGAATCACCAACCCGCAATGAGCAAGCGTGGAGATCAATGTTCATTCCTGCTCTACATGGGAAGAGGCCTGTGTCCAGTTCATTTAAAGGCTGATATTTTAGGACTTACTTGGTGAGGAGAATTTATCCGGGCTTTCAGTGAGCAGCCGTTCCCTGGCTATGTCAGCGACGGCTCCGAGCACGATGACGGGTCGCACAAAACCGGGCTGTTTGAGCACCACGCGCTCGTACGCTGGGAACTTGCTGATGCTGTCGGAGAGGACCACCTCGTCCCAGTGTTCCTGCTTACATAAAAGTATTGATTTTCATATGTTGCCTTCAAAAGGATTAGGTGTGAATGTAAGATTTTATCTTAGCTTTGTTTAAGCGGTTGCGAGTAGGCAAGCGGAATGCGCAGGCTACGATCCCTTGGAAGTACGAGAGCATCAAGTAAATCTGTCTCACTCTGTGTTATGGAATCAGGGACCACAAAGATACCACAAACACCCAGATCCGAGGCTTTGTAAAAAATGTTTTTTTTTTCTACATTGACATGGCCGGGGATCAAACCCGGGACATCGGCTGGTGACATCTTAAAAACCTGTGTGTACGCCACTCGACCACGGAGGTTGTCATATTTATTCATATTTTTATCCTTGTTTAGTAATTTCTAATGTAGTACTTTACAGTCTTTCTATTTAATTTTTTTTTTTTTTACTATAATTATAAATTCCTAAATGGAATGTGAAACTGTCTTGTTTTCAAAGAACACGACTATTGTATAAATGTCATTCTTGAATAAAAATGAAATTGTTCTCCTTTCTGTTACATGTTTTTGATGTTTTATGCTAGAACATTATGGAATTTCCTCTCTTACCTTGCCCAAGCTCTTGCTACGCCGATGCGTCGAGCGGCGTCGCCTGAAGAAGTTGTGTTTACCGTCGTTGCCAGACATCTCCTTCTTGGTAGCATTAAACTGCGCTGTTGCCAGCTCTTCAGCTCGGGCCTTGTTAGGGATCGTTCCTTTTTGGACCTCCTGGTTGTTGCGACCTGGTCAAATGGCATTCGTCAAGTGAGGCACAGTAATACAAGGGGTACAGTGAAACATTCATAATATTGCTATTTTTTTTTATTAATAAGAAAGTCGACCTGGATGAAGTTCCTTTAGATATCATGGTAATATCAGCTATCATAATTTGTCACACTATCCATTGCTGGAAACTGCGTGAAAATTTGTTACGTTGTTTAATAATCTCTTGTAGTGGGTACTATTCACAATATTGGTAAACTCACCTATCCTATAAACTTGCCAGGCGCCGACAGTGCCGTTATGTAACGTATCCACAACATGAAACACGTCACCGCACCGGAAAGACATCTCTCCGTCCGTCGGCTCCGTGTAATGGAAATGAGTCTTTATGTGAAATGAGTCTCCCGCTGCAAAAATAAAACAAATATGAAAGTACCTATTTGGGATCAAAATAACTAAGTTACATTTTGCATGGAAGCATTGGTAGCTTTTTAACAATTTAGGATATCGTATCGACCTGGTATAACTACGAAAATGACCTTTTTGAGGAATTGGTCCTTTGGATCTAGCATTGGTCCTTTGATACAAAACAATAATTTCTATATGTAAGGATGTTAAGATTTGATAATGACTATTGCGGTTTCAGCTATAATGAACGTCTTTGTTTTAGCCATTAGGCAACCGCCGATTTCAATTAGCAGTTTTAACTTTTCTAACGTTTGCCAAGAAAACGGGAGCACTGGGATTGCAGCAGCATTTAGCAACGCGCTTGGGTTAGTATAAAATAGTCCATCTGGTCTCGAAAGGATTCGGTCACCACCAATAGAAAGGGTTCCCAGTTCGGATGAAATGTTGTGACTGTTTGTTTTTTTTTTATATAAAAACGTCTCTCGCTCACTCTGCGTCACCCCCCTTAATATATCGTGTGATGTATCATTTGAAAGGAGTTTTTTTTTTGAGGATTACAAATCTTACATTTAAGTGTAATCAATCAATGAAACATTAAATGCTATACTCACGCATCTGGCCGCTAGCGACGGCGTTGTAGTCGTCGGGCGCGTGCTGCACGATGAGATCGATCCTGTCCTGCAGGCTCAGCAGGAACAGCACCGCCTCCTCGCGCGTCACGCCCTTCATCTCCATGTCGTTCACCTGCTCCAACGCACAGAACTACACATACATGCTCACGTTGTTCCTCTTCTAATATACAGGCCTAACTTAAAATCTGATCGACTGTTGGATTTAGACCTTGGCTTTCAAGTTATGTCACTGATTTCACATATACATAATTATTTCAGCACCCAAAAATACCCAGACTGACCTGTTGGTCTAGTGACTCTAGTGGTTAGTGACCCTGACTGCTAAGCCGGAGGTCGTGGGTTCGATTCCCACCCAGGACAAATCATTGTGTGATGAGCACGATCATTTGTTCTGTGTCTGGGTGTTATTTATCTATAATATGTATGTATTTAGAAATATATAAGTATGTTTATCAGTTGTCTGGTTGCCATAGTACAGGCTATGTCTAGTTTGGGATCAGATGGCCGTGTGTGAGATTGTCCCAAGATATTATTATTATTAGACGTAGGACAAGCATTCGGGAATCATACAAATTTTTGTCACATGCGGGAATCGAATCCGCAATACGTGGCGCAGAATGGTAATTGGCGAGATGGCCTATACCATTTGATTATCCTCGTGCAGTGAAATAGTGAATTGAGGTTTTAATTAGTGTAATATAATTCATCCATGTAAAAATAAATATTTTTTCTGGTAGTACTCAAAATTTTTAAGGAGGCTTTTAAGCATAAGATGCCAAATATCCAAAGAAAAGGTATACAATTAATCCCAGATGGCGATAAGACGATGCGCTGTCCAATACATTGCAGACCATTTACAGCTGTACAGTCGACATTGGTGGTACTTCTTACCTTGATAGCGCTATTTCAAGTCACCAAGGTCGAGTTTCGTATGTTCTCGGACTTAACTTAAAAACTCAGTAGATTTTAAGAGTTTTTCGAAGAGTTGTTCTAGCCACATACCTTAAGTATTTTGTCAGCGGGTTGCAAGCCCTGCAAGGCAGCAGGGCTTGTGGGCTGGACCCCCGACACGAAGACTCCAGACCTGTTGCCGCCACACAGCCGCAAACCTACTGACCCTTCCTTCTGGAAGCTAATCAGACGTGGCTCACTCCTGTAAGAAAAGTATAAGATATTCTTTTTATAACGAATTAATTGTTTGAGTGAAGATGATGATGGAGATTTTAATCGTCAGCCGTCAATGGCAATTTCTTCTTAACAGAAGCGTTCTTTGCCCATCAGTGAAACAATTCATTAAATGCTGGGTTTATAATACACTTTACCATAATGAAGTCATCCATTTCTATAGGAATGCCAAAAAGCAGTTGAAATGACAGTTAAAAGTTAGTCTAATTTTGTTCTTGAGGTATTCGATAGCCTATAAGATATTGCAATTTGGACCTTGTTCTTATGTAATAAAAGATATGTATTGGAAATCACTAAGCTGATGATGTGATGGAATTTTAAAAGTTTAAACTTACGATGGCTTGTTTCTTTGATTATTCATGGCATCCTCTTCGTAAAGTTGTCTTCTACTGCTATAGTAATCTGAAAAGATTCCAAAGTTAGAATTTGTTCTTGAAGCAAAAATATATGACACTGGTTGTGTTCTTATGTGTGTCAATCTTCGCCTTGTTCTTACTGTTTATATAATTATGGTACTTATGAACGTTCATTGGATAAATTACAATTATGCTCATTAGCAAACCAATTGATCAAAAAAACTGTAGAACTGGACTATTGGTGCAGATTTAACTTTTTAAAGCTCCTAATTCTAGTCCTTTTGTTTTTTTATTCTTTATTTTTTAAGAGGTTCTCGTCCACAAGGACACGTCAGCCTCATACCTTAGTCAACAGGACTAATTTAAAAGGAGTGCGTTTATTCAACGAGGTCATCAGGTGCATAAGACTAAACTTTTCCCAAGGAACATAGGACGAAAACAAAGTGACATGTCCCTTGACTTATATATTTTTACGTTTTAAATTAATCCTGTATATCTAATTACAGTATGTAACGTATTGGTTAAATTTTTCTCCTTTATGTTATCACATTGCTCTGCTTTTAATTTATTTTTAGTGTTAGTTACACTTACAAAGATTTTCAATTATTATTATTATGCTAGGTTAAGCTACCTTCGTTTCTTGGCGGCGGCGGTCGCGGCGGTTGGTCGATCTGTTCGTGCGACATCGGGCCTCGTCGTGTATCTCCGCCGCGGACGGGGGCCGCCACGTATAAGTTCTGGCCGCTACTTGAGTACCCAGGGGACGCTTCCGCAGCCCCGTATACGTTCAGTGGACTTGCTTCTGTGATTATTAATGTAAAGACACATTAACATTGTACACATATTACAAACCCAACTGGATTACTTGGTATTAACTAATACTACTATTATTAATACTGACTGCACGGATAGCTGAGTGGTAGTCACCACGCTAACTACCACTGTGCGGGACGTGCTGTGGGATCGATCCCCGCATGAGACAAGCATTTGTGTGATCCATAAATGCTTGTTCCTAGTCTGGGTGTTCTTTGTACATGTGACTTGAATGTTTGTGAAACCCCCGCGACACAAGGATTAAATTCTTTAGTGCGGGATTCGTTAAAAATAAACCCTCTCTAACCTTAGGTGTAATAATTAATTTTGAAGCGGCGCGGCGGCGGTACCCTAATGGCTAGGGCGTCGGACTTGCGATCTTGTGGTTGCGGGTTCGAATCCCACCCATTACCGTCGTGAACCCACTCGTAACACAAGCATCTTAGCTTAGCACGAGGGGTAATTAAAAAAAATCACTTTTCTGCTTACCTAGACTATTATAATTATTCTGATAATTTCCATTAGTGACTGTTTCTTCTCTTATCAATTCCCTGGTCACGACCAGATTCAGGCGGTCCTTGCACGACTCGATAAGTTTCCTGGCTTCTTTCAGGGTCATAGCATCGGTCACCGGTGTGTTGTTGATCCTGGTCACCATGTCGCCTTCGCAAAGACCCTGGCCACCTTGGTTGAGCTGTTCCCTGGCTCGCATTGTGAGTTCCTTGACGTAGAGTTTGCATCCTAAAACTAATCCAAAATCTGGAAAAAAAGGAATAATTGCTTTAGAAGTTTTCCACCTTGCAATGGTCGAAAGGAACGAGTAATTGACGGAATTATTAATAATTATAAATAAAATAGCTTAAATGTAGTTAATTATCAATGTTGACACAGCTGAAATAATTTACCTCGTGGAAATATTTATTGTGGCAGGTTTATATACCTTCCTATAACCAATTTTGCTAAAATTAAGTACGGCAACCATTAATGTATGAAAAGTATTATAATCTAAATAAACCTTCCTTTTTTCTTTTGAAAAAGAAAAAGCCCGAATATTTTATTTAAAAGAGAAATATTTTATAAATAATCGAATTCGATCAAATCTACTTTGGAAGTAAAGCTAACTAAAAAATGGATTTAACACTGAAACGACGACCTCCATGGTCGAGTGGCGTACACACCGGTTTTCTGGTTCGATCCCCGGACGGGTCAATATAGAAAAACACTTTTCTACATTGTCTCGGGTCTGGGTGTTTGTGGTACCTTCGTTGTCTCTGGATTCCATAACACAAGTGCTTTAGGTACTTACTTTGGATTCGGAGCAATGTATGTGATGTTGTCCACAATTATTTAAAATTATTTATTTATTTAAACTGACCTTCTTTTTTTCCGTTCCTAGTAAGAGATAGTTTGATTGTTGTAGGAGCGGTGGGCGGGGGCGCGGGTGCGCGCCGCCGCACCACAAGCGACACAGTGGCGCCACTGTCGCGCAACACTTGCACCGCGCGCGCGTACTCCACATTCTCCAGGGGAACGCCATTCACAGACACTATTCTGTCGTTTACTCTGAAAATAGGATATTGTTAATAGTATTCATCACGTTTAGGGGAAACTTTCAATTCGCTAACTTTTGCTAGTCCCGAGGCTGAGTAAGGATCACTTTTCGGATTTCCTAAATTCCTCTATCTTTAGAAACGTCCGGCCAGCCTGTCCCACAATGTAAATGTGAGAACATATTTTTAACAAAGTTAAATAAGTGTTGTTTTGCTTTGTTACTGTAATATAATTTATAGTGGAAGTAGCTACAGTTTCTTCCTGTTGCACTAATTTCTACACCAAAACATAAGTTATTTCTGTCAGCAGTTGTTAACCTTAGTAATGAGGGGCTCGTAGCTAAGTGTAAGCCATACGGTTTGACCGATAAAAAAGGTTAAGCCACGCTCACCTGTCGAGACCTCTCTGTGCCTCGGAAAGCACGTTAAGCTGTTGGTCCGACTGCCATACGGTCTTGTGATCTTTGATAGTCGTAAGTCATTACAATTCTGTCAACCAGTCTTACTATGGAATACTGTATTACCTAGCAATAGGTTGCGGAGGTCAGATAGGCAGTCGCTCCATGTAAAATACGGTATTCAGCTAAATCCGGTAAGACTGGAAGCCGACCTCAACATAGCTTGGGTAAAGGCTAGGCAGAAGAAGAGTTGTTAACCTAAGTCTGAAGGTGCTCTGACCTTAATAGCTCTAACACATTTTAGCCTCAAACAAAACTACTTTTTAGTTTTTACTTACTGTAGTTTATCTTCAGCTGGTCCTCCTCTTAGTACATCGGAGACAGCTATGGAGGGATCTCCGCTGGCAAAGTGGGGGTTATCCCTTCCCCCTGACACGGCTATCCCGAAGCCATAGCCCGGCACCCGGTTGAGTCGCACCCTGTGCGTCTCCCATCCGGCACTGCGCTCGGCTGTCTGCAAGGTAAAGGTTTTGGTTAGTTCAATATCGTCAATGACCTACTTAGATTTTTTTATTAGCTCTATTGAGTTTAGTAATACCATCAATATATCACATATACAATCTCTTAAATCTCATTATATAATACACCTTTTTTATCATCATTTGATTTTTTTATTTGTTTTTTTTTTTGTCGCAATTCTATATATATTCTAATTCCATGTGACATACTAAGAATCTTACTAATATTCTAGACTATTGAAAATGAACTTCTATGGTCCTTTGAGTAAGGATAAATGTTTATAGAAAAAATTCGCATGACAAGGCCGAGCGAAAACTGTAACGAGTAGAAATGATACAAAAGGACAATATGAAATTAATATTAAGTTTAGTAAGTTAAAAGATCTTTTGAGACGCAAAACCCGGTGCGTCTCCAAAGGACGACGTTTGAGTGCGAATTTTGAAGAGCGGTCTCTAGAGACGCGTATAAGCTAACCCTTTGAATATTTAAGAAGGGATCTCTTCTATAATTACGTAAAGTTGTATTTTATATTAATATTAATAAAGCTTTATTTATTTCATACGTGCCTAAGACACAAAAACTGAAATAAATAATAAATTTAAATTTTATGTGATTAATCAAAGAAAAGTTTACAAACATTTTAATAATACATAGACCACAATTCGTTTCATATACCTTCCATTTATACTGCTACTTGGAGCTTTGTTTGCATGAAAGTAGGTACCTATAAGATTATAATATTTTCCATTTAGTTAATTATTTAATTCGCAAGCTTTCCATTTTCATTACCCTTTCGAGTAAAAGCCTCCTCCATAGAATGCCAAATGTTTCTATCTTTTGCTGTCTCAATCCAGTTTCTGCCTGCAATTTTTTTTTAAGAAAGTTTACTCGCAATGTGGGTCACACATTACTAGTAATCTCGTTAACCCGTACTAAGCTAAGACGCTTGTGTTACGAGTGGGTTCACGTCGGTAGTAATGGGTGGGATTCGAACCCACAATCATCGCAAGTCTTACAATGATCGCAAGTCCGACGCCCTAGCCATTAGGCTACCGCCGCTTCTTTTTATATCACTCAGCATTTTATATTATAATACCGGCCTATAAACGTCCCACTGCTGGGCACAGGCTTCTTCCCATATAGAGAATGAATGAGCATTAATCACCACGCTTGCTTTGCTTGGGTTGGCGATTTCAGATCCCTATTTTTGGAATCCAGGTTTCCTCACGATGTTTCCCTTCACCGTTTGTCAATGATGTCTTAAAATGATTAAGAAAGTAAGTACTTATAACTTTGAAAAAGTCACATTGGTACTTGCCTGGGTTCGAGCCTGCAACCATGTGCATGGGAATCCGGTCATTGAACCGCTAGGCCACCACGACATTCATTTTATTCATATTCTCGAATATTGCGCAAATAATTTAGTAATTTACTATTTAACGCAATGGTTACTGGCATCAACAGTATCCATACAATAAAAACTAGCTCTGTTAACACAGTTTACCTCTCAGTAAAGGTCGTAATTAATCTCTATCAACTTAACGATGTACTAGATTACAAGTAAGCCTAGGTTTATGATATTCAAGATTTATAATTGCTGTTATCCTTAACCTGGACGAACATGGACACTTAACTGAGAAGTTTAATTTGAATAGATACTAACTAAACGTGTCTATCTTCTATATTATAAAGCTGAAATGTTTGCTTGTATATTTGTTTGATTGGATGAACGCACCAATCCCAAACGAGTGGACCGATTCGAAAAAAAAAATGAATGATTTAAAAATCGGTCCAGTAGTTTTTTAGTTTGTTTGATACAAAAATAAAAATCAATTCTCTTTTTTTATATTCTATGTAGAGAAGTATAGAGTATTTAATGCAAATATTGTCAGGATCAAAGGCGTTCCTATGAAAGTTGCTCGATAAAACAAGTTAGCTTTGACCCTGGCCGATCTATGTTGTATAAAATATATTCATACGCTATAAGTACACTGATTACTGTGTACATACCTTTGTATATTTATAATATATATACATAGTATTATGGCTAGAAACCTTGAATTGTCTTAGCTTGCTATGAGAGTACCGTTACTACCGTATATTTTAGTTCTGCTAATGGACGAAAAACAGTAATACTGATATGTATGCAGAAAGGAATGTCGCCAGTAGCTGTTAGCCGCAGCTCCGTGCGAGGTCTCAATTTTTTTAAATATAATTATTCCTATGTCACCCGGGGAAAGTGTAGCTTCCCAACAGTGAAAGAATTTTCCAAATCGGTCCAGTAGTTTCGCAGCCTATTCAATGCAAACAAATAAACAGACCCACAACGTCTTCACACTAAATACATAGATATAAACTTCCTCTTGTATCACTCCATCTATTAAAAAAACCGTTTCAAAATCCGTTTCGTAGTTTTAAAGATCTTAGCATACATAGGGACAGACAGCGGGAAACGAATTGGTTTAAACTATACAGTAGAGAAGTTACGGACACATTACATCAACAAAGTAACAATTTTGTCTCAATAACGAAGATACAAAACGATTCAACGAAGCTTTTGTTCTCATTACATTACGACAACAATGTTCATTGTTGACGGGATCAGCAGGCCTGTACCACCTTGTATGTTTATTAAATATCAATATTCAAGAAGCGACAAACGGGTTCCGCTTTTGTGGGTTAAAACAACCGGCATTATGAGTGTTATGACAATAAACAGGACATCCACGCACCTTACCGACATAATCAGAATGTTTCAGATAAATACTAAATACATTTAGCTTAGGAATTTTAAGTCTGCTGCGTACCTAATTTTTGTTTGTTTGTTAATATAGTTATTATTGACAAATGCTTTAGCCAATACATGTACTGGTATACATATATCTTGGGACATCTCACACATGGTGATCTGATTCCAAATTAGGCAGAGCCTGTATGGCAACCAGACAAAAACAAACTTAAATATTTTTAAATACATACATGTTATAGATTAATAACACACAGATACAGAACAAAAGAACGTGCTCATCTCACAAAGATTTGTTCTGGGTGGGAATCGAACCCACGACAGAGTCAGAGTCACTAACCATTGGACCAACAGGCCAGTCAAATTGCATATTTATTTCTCATTATTTTACACAGGAATTAATTTGAACTAAGAGGAATCGATTGACGTGTGAATCATAAAAATCAGCCCAGGCATTTTACAGGAGTTTTTTTTATTAAGGTACGCAGAATTTACGATCCATCAAAACAGTTTTACTTCCAAAACAGCTCATCTAATAATTAAAATAAAATATTTCTACAACAATCGAAAACTTATAAGAAGGCTCCTAACTTTCTGTTTGTATACCTTTCGTGAATGTCTATTTACTTAGCTGGTTGTAAAGTCTTTGCAGCCTTTATCTGGCGACCTATACACTATGCGGTCTTATATTTATGGAATACTATCTTCTGCCCGCGACTTCGTCTACGTGGACTTCAGAATTGGGTCCAAAAAGAAATGAAAAATGTGAAAGTAATGAAAATGGAATAAATCTTTCACCCGTGTTATAGCTTGCGCTGTAATAGAGAAAAATACAAAATTTCAAAGCTGTCTGCCCACGGCTTAGCTCGTAAACAATTTTCAATTTTCCTTCGGGAACTACTAAGGGAATCGGGATAAAAAGTAGCCTATGTTCTTTTCCATGTCAAAGGTTACATGCATGCTAAATTTCATTTAAATCCGTTCAGCCGTTTTTGCATGATTGAGTAACAAACATCCAAACACCCACACTTTCACATTTATAATATTAGTAGAATCTTAAGCTTAGTTCGTGATTCCCACGCCATCAGGAGTGAATCGCCACTCCTATATACACAAGCATTTACTTTGACTTCACTTACGCGCAATTATATTATTTTATTCCCTTCCTTACATAATCTCAAATGTATGGAAGTGACAAGTCTGAGTCACGTGAAATATCGAAAACAAATGTCATTTTCATACATTTCGTCGCCTACGCCGCAAAGGGGCGAACCTCATACAAACGGTCAAAAATGAGTTAAGTATACAAAAATGCTCCATTTATCGAGCTCTATGTTGTGACAAAAGGGCGAAGCTTTAAGACTAATAGAAACGAAAATAGATTGACGGCGTATCTCAAAATCCGTTCTAGCGAAATTTAACAAAAAGACGAAACTCGAAGTTCGCCTTATAGCGGCGACATATCGCGAGTAATGCAGAAAGCCACAGTTCAGTTTCGCCCCATAAATCGCCCTATGAATCGTTTTCCTCGAGTTAAATCGCATAACTGTCGGGCAAATTCAATGAAATAATATCAGCATTTTGATTTAAGCGTCAAAAAAATGCACTGTATGCTACTTAACAAACTTGAAATACCTATAACAAGATGTTAAAATCCATGAATTTTATGTGAAAATCCAAAAAAGACCTATGTAGTCTTTGTGCTACTTATGACGATGGAAAAGAAAACTGTTCGCCAACTTAAAGACACAGACAAGCAAGGAGTTTGTGCGTCTTTTGATTTGCAACAAGTCATGTTCTTACCCATTACAAAAGAGGAGAATATTTTATAAAAGACAACTTTCAGTGTATAACCTCACGATTTACAATAAAGCAAATCGAGATTGTTATTGTTTCACGTGGCGTACAACAGTAAATAGACGCGGGTCGTCAGAAATTGCTACCACGGTATGTTCTTTTATGAACATGACGTTGCTGGTTCTAAGTCAATAAGCATTTTATGTGGATGGATGTGCAGGGCAAAATAAAAGTTCAATAGTTGCTTTTGCTTTGCTATACTGCATTAATAACGTTACACATCTACAAACTATAACTTTAAGATTCTTTGCTCCAAGCCACGGACAGAATGACTCTCTCCGCACATAGTGCCATAAGTTACGCTGTGCAAAAAGCTAGAGATCTATTCCTACCATCCCAACTGTATCCTAACATTCAAATGGCTAGATCTTCACAACCATACATTCTTCGACTTCTGATTTTAAGGACTATAAAGAGTTATCACAAAACATAAAGATGCTCAGTTTTCGCAAAGACTATTGTCTTTGCAAAGACTGAGCATCTTTATGTTCCAATAATCTGGACGGAAGAAGTGGAGTTTAAAGTAGATAAAGAAACGCCGACTGTTGTATTTTAAAACAAGTCACACTGACGTTGTTCACAGGTCCATTTCTGGTAGAAGATCGGAAGCCAAATTCTTAAAGGAACCTATAAAGCCACTAAATACTTAACAAATAAGAATTTCTATCCTTAAATTTCACGATTTGCTAAGCCTTTGTTCTGACACCTGCAAAGGCGTCGGGAACTAAAATCAAAATAAACTGCGATAGAATCCGTTTAAAAGTAGTTTTATTTCAATGTCTAACCTTCGCGTAAACCTCAGAAAACAATATTATATTTTCTGTTAATTATTGTACCACCAACTTTTTCGTCTATTATAACATTTAATATAATAATAATATAACCATTTATTTTCAGGCTACTTGGGCCCATAGATATATACCTTACAGACTAACATATATATTTTATAAGTGCATTTAAGACTGTAGCTAAGTTTTTATACATGCGTACACATTTTATTTACATGCTTGTTTTTCTACAGATGACTGTAGGTCAGTAGGTAGTCATTATGAACACATTGGTGATTGTATTTGTTACCATGTCTAGATTAGCAATTCATATGAAACATTGCTTTGAATACCAAATTATTTTTATTTGATGTTAACCATTATACACAGGTTTAGTGACAAAGAATCCGATCTTACTAAACTTGCTAAGTAATTTGGTGTGTTTAAGAAATATTCACAAGTTTGTAGTTTGTGACCTCATTTTAATAGCTTAGAATAATTATTTTTGTATTGAGTACAGTTTTTTTTTATTTAAAACAAAGCATCTTATCATAATGCATTTAGACCTAACTCTAAGAGAATGTTCGATAAACGGTATATCTTGGTAATAAAGTGGCGCGACAAAAAGGCGAATATTTTTTCTCGGCTTTTCCCAAGAAAACCCAGCATTGTAAATTGTTATATTTGTATTTATTTTGTAGTCCTGTTTCCATACTACAACCTTGCATTTGATTTTTTTAATTATCATAATACATTTTTTATATACAATCAAAATAAGCGCGTCATCGGGAGAAAAAAATCGTTTTTTGGCTCTCCTGTAAAATTTTCTCATTTGAGGTTCGCCCCTTTGCGGTGTTGGCGACGATTTAATGTAGCGATTCCTATCATCCTTAACGCTTGTATATCTTTTCAAGTAGTAAAATAAGGCCAATACATATAATGAAATAAAAATAGTCTTAAGCATATAAACTGCAGTTGTATTGCCTCATATCTTTACACAACATGGAACAATTGCATAACCACAAACCATGGTATGATGAACATCTATTACACTCATACTATTATTATATTATATATTGCGTTACCAAACACATCCTGTGTAACTATCCTATACTTATTAAGAAGAATTCTTTCATTGATACACAAAGATACGGAACTTCTTTTTGTTCTCATATAATTAAATTACTCATTATTGTAATAAGAACCCACTTCCATGGCAGGAAAGTTCAAAATTCAAAACGCAATTCAAAAAGCAAAACGTTCGGAAAATGATTGTTAAAAATTTAGATTTTGATTCAAAAACCAAACCACTTACATTGACTTTAATGCAATTTATAAAGGAACCTCTTCAGAGGACAAAAATAATTTTCGAAATCAATCTACAATTGCCGGGCACTACTGCCGATTCTTGGCGAGTCTGAAATGAGATACAAGACTGTTTGTGTGAGATGCAAGTTCAAATAATCGGTGGGTGAGAAAGAGACAACAATATCTCGTATCGCTTTTTAGGTTCGCCAAGATACAGCGGCCGAAGAGTAAAATAAATAATAAATAAATAAAATAAATGTGGACAATATCACATACCTACATTGCTCCGAATCCAAAGTAAGTAGCTAAAGCACTTGTGTTATGGAATCCAGAGACAACGAAGGTACCACAAACACCCAGACCCAAGGCAATGTAGAAAAGTGTTTTTCTACATTGACCCGTCCGGGGATCGAACCCGGGACCTCAGAGCTGACGACACCGGTGTGTACGCCACTCGACCGCGGAGGTCGTCGGAGAGTATGTCGATACTTAAAAACCCCAATACAAAATATAGGTAGTTTTTTGAAGTCTGGTATAAATAGATTGCAGTACAAACACACACGCTTGGAACATCTAAGCACCTACTCAGCGATGTTGCTCAAGATAGGCTTTTGTTTAATATAGGTAGCTAAGCCTAAGCTTCGTGGGAGAAGATTAATACTTATAGGTACAGTCAACAGCAAATGTAGATGATCAAAATCAGAAATACAATACTAATGAACGGAGTTCGCGTCAGACCTGTGTGGCGTCGAAGTAATTCAAAAGTATGTGATTGTAAATTATACCACACATTTACTACTTACTAGTATTGTTGCCATATATTCATCATCAGTTTTGACTCCAAAAGTTATAAACACAATTCAACATCTACTTTTGCTGTTGACGTACATAGTTATGTAATAAACATGAGAATAAAAGGAGTGAATACTGAGATGAAGATTAATAAGGATGAATGAAAGAACACACAATGAGCTGAACAGGACCCCAAATATTTGGGAGCACAGAGAAAGTTATGGAATAAGTTAGAACCTTCTGAATAATATTGCCTTATCTGGTCTATCCTCATTTATGCTTGTGTTACGAGTGGGTTCACGTGTGTGATGGGTTTCGAACCGGCAACCATATGATAGCAAGTCCGACGCCCTAGCCATTAGGGTACCACCGCGTCGGTCGCATCGTCTAATGATATGTAGCTTACGGGTTTAGATTGGACATCCATGAAAACAGAAACCATTGGCGCCATAGAAACATATATCATGTCAAATTCAACCTCTTCGTTAAAAAAACGCGCCATCTTTAGGTACATTAGATTTTCAGGACTTTTATCCAAGGGCACAAAGACAAAATATCGAAACGTATCTTTTAAATTCGTGTCGCTAACAAAAAATATGTAAATTATTCTATTGGTAGCTTAGCCTCGCGTCCTACGCATGTCTGAGTTACGCATGACTTGATACAAAAAGACTTAGAATGCCTTCTGTACGTGGAGCTTATAAGATACGCTTCAACGGTGAATTTACAAACAAAAGATCAAACGTGTATAAAATTGTCTTCAAAATAAAGCCTTCATTTTACCTTGAAAAATACTGTAATATTTATTTGTTTAGTATAAAACCAAGTGATGGAAGTAACCTTAATAAGGGTGTTATTTAAAAATTGGTAAGATCACCTTAAATTCTAGTTTTTCAAAATGTTTTGTATTAAATATCGAAAGATCTTTGTATCTATCTAGTATTAAATATCGAATGATGTTACTACCTAGCCTTTTAGATAGCCTAGTCGTATATACAACTGAATACCCTATTTTACACTAGGAGCAATCTGCCTATCTGACCTCTACAACACATTGTACTGCGTAACGCAGTATCCCAGACTAAGAATCAATCAATCCAAAAATCCAAATAAAGAATCTCATATAAAAAATCCCGGGTTCAGAATTGTGATAATTTCAGTACAAATATAGGTAAAGTTTTTGATAAAAAAAAATTCGTTCATGGTCCATTTACGTAATTAGTAACAATAATTTAATAATGCAAGCCAAATTCCGGCCATTCGAAGTTAAAGGTCCGTAATGTAATGCTCCGAAATAAATTATGGAACAATTCAGAACGATAGTTCTAAAACATGTCGGTACTCGTCACAAGGATATACATAATAAACAAGGGTTGGATACACAGGTAAAGCCTGTAGCTTTCGACGTGTCTAGACATGTCTTAACTCGAAATAACTTCAGGCTTCGGCTTCGATCCAGACCTAATTAAGAACTGGTTAACTGCGCCATTTTATCGGCATTAATAGCGTAGAAAACAAGTCATCGTATCATTATATAAATACTTTCTGATCAATTATCAATTATTTTAAGTAAAGATCTTGCGTGTTCCTGAGATCCAAATGCAACGGATTTATAACCGCTTTTTAAGAAGGAATTCGTCCTGTATCGTGGGTGCATTTCTGAGTTATGAATCACACATACTTTTATAAACGATCGCAACGTTTTCGATCAGGTTTGATTGTTAATATGCCCAAGAAAGAAACTATAAACTTAGTTTTGGGAGCGGTAAGTAATGATCCCGAAAATAAATACAATCCGAAAATCTAATATTTTTTAATTCTTACTGTCTAATGACATTTTTACAAAGATTCAAAGATTCAAAGATTCAAAGATTTATTTGCTTAAAATATGGGATACACTATACAGAGGATGTTACATGTTAATATAAAGTTCAGCATATTTTATCATTGTTAAATGACATGCAAATATTTACTTACATCTAAATTCAAATTACATTACAAATTACATTACATAGTTTTAATTAAAATTTTATAATTATTATTTCTATTTCTATTATTTTTATATTATTAATTACAAATAATTGAAATAATGACCTATTTTTGTTGAAAATATTCTTTTAGCGAGTAAAAACATTTGTCTATAAGCCATTTTCGCAGTACCCTCTTAAATTTGGTGACAGGTAAGTCTTTAAGGTGGGAAGGTAATTTATTAAATATCCTAATGCACATTGGGTAACAGTTTCTACGGTACAATTCAGTGTTCATATTAGGAATTCGTAACTTATTTGGATATCTACATTCAAACGCACAGTCATCGCCTCGTTTAGAAAACATATGTTGATTGATTTTTGTAAATTTACAAACTTCTTCTATATACACACATGTTACAGTCAATAACTTAAGTTTTTGAAATAGAGGTCTACACGAGGTTAAAGCATCAACATTACAAATAGCACGTACGCAACGTTTTTGTGATATAAAGACTCTTTCAATATGCACCGAATTACCCCACACTAATATGCCATATCTTAATACTGATGCGACGTATGCATGATAGGCTTGCATTGTTGCCTGTTTAGAAGATATATTAGCTAACCGCCATAAAGCGTACGCAAATTTATCTATTTTCCCACACACTTTATCCACATGATGTTTCCAAGAGCATCTTTCATCGAGATCAATTCCTAAAAATGTTACTTTATCTGTAGCTTTAATTTGTTTATCTTTTAATGTAATATCTAATATAGGCTTAGTTCCCATTTTATTGTAAAATTGCATTAATTGTGTTTTTTCTATGTTAGGTTTTAAATTATTATTTTCCATCCAGTTTATTATGTTATTTATTGTATTATTTATTTCATTGTTATAGTTTAGGTTAGTTTTTGGTATAGTAACAGTTACATCATCTGCGAATAGTGTGCAACTGTAGTGCGTCATGTTTGGGAGATCGTTTATATAAATAAGGAAAAGTAGGGGGCCTAATACGCTGCCCTGCGGTACACCTGAATTATTTTGAATTAAACTAGACTGGTGTTTATAACCTGTTGTATTATATTTACTGGGTTCTAATTCAACAAACTGGGTCCTTTTTGATAGATAACTCTTAAGCCATGCATTTGCGTTACCTCGTATTCCATACTGTTCACATTTTTTCAACAATAACTCATGTGACACAAAGTCAAAAGCTTTTGACATATCAAAGAAAACCACCGTGGTAGGATTTTTTTTGTCAATGTATTCTGTAACCCTACTTATTAATGTGTACGCTGCTAAGGTAGTAGATTTACCTTTTTGAAATCCATTCTGTTCAGTTTTTAATATTTTAAATTTGTTTAGAAAATTTAATATCCTTGAATGCATTACTTTTTCATATATTTTGGATATTATTGGGATTAGAGCTACTGGCCTATAATTACCGACTTGTTTTTTGTTGCCTTTTTTATATATGGGTTTGATCACTGATATCTTCAGCTTGTCCGGAAAGACTCCTATTGATATTGATAAATTTATTAGGTATGTGAGAATGGGTGTTATTACTGGCGCAACTAGTTTGATTATTTTTGTATTTACTTGGTCGTACCCGGTCGCATTAGTATCATTAAGTGATCTAATTGTTTTTAGGATCTCATGACAAGTAGCAGGCCGTATAAATATGCTAGAATTATTCGAGTTTATGTTACATGCATGATTATGTTTAACTTTAAACTGTGTATTAGTAAGGTTAATGTAATAGTTATTAAAATAATCTGCTATATCTTTAGAATTAATTAAAGGTCCATTTTCTGTATCTAATTCCTGAATAACTGTATTATGAGTTCTTTCATTATTTGTATTATATTTAATTAAGTTCCAGGTTGCCCTACATTTATTTTTAGCGTTGTTGATGTAGTTAGTATTATATAGTTTTTGTGCTTTTTGTATACATTTTCTGAGTATTTTATTGTATCTTAAATATTTGTTTTTATTTTCTGTGCTAGTTATATGATAGTATTTGAATCTTAAAAACCTTTTATTTTTAGTCGATATTTTTATCCCCTTACTAATCCATTTAGTGTATTTCTTAGATATGCATATTTTCTTATTAATCATAGGAAAACAGAGATTGTAGAATAGCGTAAAAGTGTCATGAAAATTATTAAAAGCCCGGTTTACGTTCTGATCATTATATACCTCAGCCCAATAAAGTTTAGACAAACAATTAAAGAACTTTTTTTTGTTATCCTCGCCAAAGTCCGGTAAAGTTATCTGTCGAAATTGTGGTAGTATTATTTTTCTTTTTATTGGAATGGATATAAGTTGGGCTGTTTCATGGTCTGACAGTCCTAGGGGTATAACTTCACATAGCGAATCTTTAGTATTACTAATAATTTGATCAAGACACGAGTTTCGTCTTGTCGGTTGTTGTATGTGTACTTGTAGACCAAAATTGACTGCTATTCTATAGAGTTGAGTAACGCTTTTGTAGTTTTTATCTGCTTTACTACATAGTGTGTTAATATTAAGGTCTCCTAGTAAAACTACTTTTTTCTTAATTTTATTTGTTAGATTATTTAACATTGTCTCAAGATAATTTAGAAATACAATTGAGTTAGAGTTCGGTGTGCGATATAAAGTAATAATTACGATATCATATTGTACTAGTTCAATTCCGCAACACTCAAAGTCCTGTTCAATAGAAAGCTTTTTTAATTTATCAATTACTTTATATTCTATATGGTCTTGACAGAAAATACCTACACCGCCGCGTTTTTTATTTTTTCTAGAGAACCAATCAGCTAATTTATAACCATTAAGTTTTATGTCACTCTCTTCTCCAGCTTTAATAAATGTTTCTGTTAAACATAAAACATCAATATTCTTATTACTTTCAATTAACATATCAATAGTAATCTCTATATTTTCCTTTTTACTTCTAAAACCAGCTATATTTTGGTGAAGAACATTTAATAAGTTTATATTTTTATTAATTAACTTACTTGAAATATTATCTTTGGGATTGCTAGCCAAATCTTTAGCTTCATCATTAGGAATGTTAATATTTAATTCTTTGGTTATATGATTATTTATCTTAAGTGTTTCATGTTTATTGTTATTATTATGTAGATTGCCTGTATCTAATCTTTTGGTTTTATTATATATTATTTCATTATTTGTGTTTTTTACAGAATTTACGTTTTTATTTATTGTTTTATCAACGAAAAAATGAAGTTCTATTTATATTGTTATGCAGTTAGTTGTTATACAGGCGTTACCTAATGAAATTCTATGTCTTTACGTGTAGAAAGTTTCAAACAAAGAAAGCACAGATAAAAAAACAAAACAACAACACCCAATGTAACTTACATATTCGAGGCTTGCAAAAATGGCCTAACCAGTGGCCAAAAAAAAAAGTAACTTACATATTTGACAATTATTTAAAAGCGAAAGCCTGGCTCAGAGCCCAGGCTCTTACTAAAGGACAGCTCCCGCAGGTTCCAAAATACTCACGAAGATAACGCACAAAAGCACAATACTAGAATCTTGGCAAGTCTGGTGAATTCAAAATGTAGCTTTTCCCAAGCAGGAGGACGCTGACATGTTTATGACTTATGTGTTAAACCCGTGGAAAGATAAGGGACTATTCTTAACCGGGAGTAAAGCCAACCACAGTCTGTTGACAATTACTCAAGCAGGGTTTAAGCAATTTTCTGTCTAGACATCTGCCTTAAAACTCGATTATCGTGAGTAGATATTCAGGAAAACAAGGCTACATGAACGTCTCCCTGCCCAATTTGCATTTAGCTTTCAATGCTCTATTCCTCGTCAACTCAACATTCAAGCCCTTCTTTCTGACATCATCTTTCACTTATCCATCTCTTTTTTATCTGTCTCTGCAAGTCACAATTACAGAAAATAACCTATATTATATTGTCAGACACACATAGGCACACAAGTAACACAAAAAAAATATATAAAACATGAAAACAGAGTCTGTGCGACAACGAGGTGCGCACTCAGCATCGTGTTGGTTGCATCGTGAGACATGAGCCAGCGCTGGTTTTCAGTGGGGACACTGGGCACTCCAAATAACGTTAACCACGTAACAGTCAGACAATCCTACTAATATTAGAAATGTGAAAGTGTGGATGTTTAGATGTTTGGATGTTTGTTACTCAATCACGCAAAATCGGCAGAACGGATTTGGATGAAATTTGGCATGCATGTAGCCTTTGACATGGAACAAAACATAGGCTACCTTTTATCCCGATTCCTTAAGTTGTTTCCGAGGGAAAATTAAAAAATTGTTTACGAGCTAAGCCGTGGGCAAACAACAGCTTAGAAACTTGGTATTTTTCTCTATTACAGCGCAAGCTATAAATCGGGTGAAAATTTTATTCAATTTTTCATTACTTTCACATTTTTCATTTCTTTTTGGACCCAATTCAGAAGTCCACGTAGACGAAGTCGCGGGCAGAAACTAGTAATAAATAAAAGTATCTTATTTTAATAACAAGAGTATTGATTTGTTTGCCGATTCAAATGATTTGAACCCGCAATTGGACACGTCAAGGACGCTGTCTAATCCACTTTACGCAGTTCTATAATAATCTCATCAGAGTCTCGTCGATGACCTAACACATTTTATAGCACAACTTACTCAGCTACTTTTAAAGGTACGATAGGATCTTTATTTAATTCAGTGAATAGTAAATTGTTAGTTAATTGAGTGCCAGTTATCCGTGAATGCGGAGCAGGCCAAGTAGGCTGTATAAATGTATAACATTTACTGCATACGAGCTGCAGTAAAATCTTAGCTAAAATATTATGTTTACTATATTACGTACTTAGGAGGTGAGGCCAATTGATTATTATGATCTTGGATAGTGGCGTGTAGCAGTTCAATGGTATTTATAAACATGATTATACAGAGGCCATTATGAAATTGATTGAAACTGAACCTGCCACCTGTTATTTAATAGTCTTACACGACTCCCTACTTTTCTGTGGTAGCACCGTTGATTTTTAGTCCTACATTGTCAAGCAATGCTGATCTTAAGAAATAATCAGTGAAGTGTGTATCCTGCGTTGCTATACCAGAATTCCATCAGGGAACTAAGAAATGGGGCAATGTACGTAATTAGTTGGTGTTGGTATGTGTTACGGGCGACTCGAGTTAAGATCAAAAGATCCCTAAAATACATAGAGATGACTGTCCAACAGAAACCAGAAACTACTTTTTAAAGGTGTACCTAAGCTTAAAATGATATGGGAATGCGGTCTCCAAATTCTTTGGTACATACAAATGTAACATCTTGTAGCTCTTTCTCAAGAGAATCGAAGATACCAAAATTATTTAACAAGCTTTTGACACCTGCTTACAAAAGCGAACAAGATCCAAAATTTTGCCCATTTACGGAAAATCTGGTCGCCATATTGAGAAACTGTAGGTCAAAGCATTTTACGCCTCTGGTATATGCTCCTACGCAAAGTCAAACAGGTATTATGTAATAGAAAACCCATTAAGTGTGGCTGTAAGTACATTATGGGATATTACGTCTGAAATATTGAATAGAGCTAATATTTACAGGGCAGATTGAATTGCATTGTCGTAATGAGAGATATTTGTCGTTAAAACTAAGGTGTGGTCTAGGAAGTATGAGTGGAATTACTTGAAAATTCCAAATAGAAAAGAACTTAGTAGACTTCCCTTTTTGAGGTGGTCAGGCAACGAGCTTAAAAACTACATACGTAATTTGCTGTTGTGGTTAATTTGTTTATCTAAAAATACGTTTAGGTAGGTATATCAGATCATAAGACGTATAAGCGTGCTGATATGACTTACAAAGTGATAGAAGAAAGTGAGTATGGAAAGTTCATGGGCTTAAGAAAAGTAAGAAAAAATTTTCATCATAATCACCATGAGAGCGTCGCCAGTCGTGTTCAAAAGCAAGTTAATTAGTATGATCTTAAAGTTTATTTAAAGAAATGAAATTGTAGACACCACAATTAGTAGGAGATTATAATTATATATTTTATCGGTTAGGTACTTTACATTTATTACCGCGTCTTAAAACCAGTGATGCGTTTGTTTATTTTCTTTAAAAACATTCGTCATCTCGTAATGACCTTTAATTGTATAATGTCGTCAATATAGAATCGATAATGTCGTCGATTGACTATAAAAACGAAGACTAAAAAATCTAAAAGAATGTCCTGAGTCACAGGCTGTAGCCGGAACTTCTAAATGTGTTAACTGTTGAGTTTATTAGCAGTCGAACGTGGATAGGATGCAACTATATTTCGCATATCAAACGACTGAACACAAAAAAGTTTAGATATTTATTATTTACATAGACTTGTTTTTAACTATCAGCAAAAAGCCTTCATAAATCTATGCTAATAGGTATATACAGGTAATCAGGTGCATAAAACTGAACAACTTTTCCCGATAAACATAGGTCGAAATCTTGAAATTGAAAATCAACTTTTCATACAAACATAAGTCACGTGACCTGTCACTTTAAATCTACAAAGATACTATCAACTATATTAGCGGTTTACGACTACTTCGAAATTGTTCCTAATGATATAATAATAGTAAAACGCCTATAAACTTGGTACCAATAAGTTGTAATAGGCTATTACGACAAAATTGCCAGCAATCATCAGGAACTCTACATATAGAATATTATATATTTTGGTGTTTATCATAATTCCCTAGTAAAAAGTATTTTCAGGCTACAGTAAGAAAAATAAATTCGAGGCAGAATCCATTTTATTATTACATTCGAGTTGTTCTAAAAAAAATATGCTTTTTTTTATTTCTTCGTTAGTTTCGATATTAATGCAGTTGGGTTATAATATTTGTCGGATTTTTTATTCAAAATCAAAATCATTTTTTTTTGCTTATGAACCTCTAAATGGCGTCAAAAAACGTTACATTAGATTACCTAATAATCTAATGACTAGTTGTGCGGTTCCAAAGTGACATTCCCATGGAGAAGAACCGGCGAGAGACTCCACAGGTTACCTACTTTTTTTAATAGGATTATAATATTGGTAAATTTTTAGTCTCTGATATGCGATTATACATATTATAATATTATTCTGAAGACTTAAGTTAATTCAATAGGTACTCGTAAGGGACAATGACCGTTTCTCGATTGATTTATCGATGGTAGAATCACGAAATAAAAAATAAAGTTTAAACCTACGCGATTTGTTATAATGTAGCGCTACGTAATACAGTTCATTAAAAAGGTCGTGGTGGCCTAGCGGTTCAATGACCGTATTCGCATGCACATGGTTGTAGGTTCGAACTCGGGCAAGTACCAATATGATGAATGATGATGATGAAGGGTGATCTCTAGGCTTTTCTGCCTCATCCAGCAATATAATCAAAACAAATAATTAATAATGTATTCTCTCTATGAGAGAACTTTCCCTCGCAAATGAGTCCAAATGATAAATAATTTATTCTCAGCGTAATGAAAATTAAGCATGCAAACTGTCATTAAACAATTACGTGTGTAACGCATGTCATTTGAATAATACGAATTCAAAACGCATGGTTACATTGCTGACATAATTATGTTGCGATAATTAATTCGTTACAAATTGTTATACTGTACACCACACACAATAATTTTTCAAACTATAAATACAATAATTATACAAATTATTATCGATAATTTAAAAAACTACTCTAGTCTGCAGAAGTTAATATTTCTTTGGTTGATTGATAGCTATATAAATATCGAGTTGCCCCGTAAATAATTAGAACGAGTAAGAATTAAAACGTTGCCCCGTACATAATTAAAACGAATAAGCTTTTAATTATTTTTGCTAGATTTGACGATCTTCGTAGATATGATATCTCGAACAAGACGAAACCAAACTAAATGAAATATAAAGCTCCCAAACAGACGTATTATTTGATTGTTTTTTTATTAAAGCTTAGTAGCAATGTAAGTCGCACATGACTAGAATTTTGGCAACCCCTCGTGCTAAGCTAAATGCTTGTGTTACGAATAAGTTCACGTCGGTAGTGCAATGGGTGGGATTCGAACTGGCAATCACATGATCGCAAGTCTGACGTCTTACGGCCCGTTCACGACTTCGGTCTAAGCGGCGCGCGGCGCGGCGGGCGGTGCGGCGTCGGTGAGCGGTGCGAAATGCACGCCACGTACCTCAGTAGCGGTTAGTTGTAGCCATAGATTATACAGGTTGTAGCGGCCGCGGTGGACGTATTTAGGTAGTCAAATCGTGCTCAAAATCATGGCGTTATCAAAATTATCCCTTCTATGTTTAGAAAGCAGTACATTTTTAAAACAAGACTTTCTTAATATGAGAGATATAAACATTAAATAGAGATATAATAATGATATAAAAATTAAAACATTGTTTAATTTCTTCCCACAACCTTCTTATAAGATATTTTTATATTTTTGTTGGGGATGTTTTGACATCAATATAGGCAGTCGATTAAAAATGTCTGTAATAAATGCCTCGGTATCCATAACCGCCACAAAATTGTCTATTTTTTTGTTTTTAATTACGCCTCTGAGTACGTCCACTTCTACACCGCTGTCCACGCCGCTCTGTTTCGTGGCGTCGCACTCATTCGCTTGTACTTTTGTTCCTGCCGCTCACCGCACCGCGCGCCGCCGTAGCGATTCGCTCGGATAAAACCGCGCGCGTTTTCGCTATGAGCGGCGTCTCGTGGCGTGCTTCAAACATTTTCATACTTTTGATCTTACCGCTCGCCGCCCCGCGCTTAGCTGCCGCTCACAGCGGCAAGGTCGTGAACGGGCCGTTAGCCATTAGGGTATTATATTTTACATCCCTGCTTTGTATTATGCCTTTTCCCTGATTATGACAGCTGTTTTTTTTTACAGAAAGGTAAGTACCAACTATTGCTACTACTAAATCAATGTAGAACACTCTACAAGTACCCACATCCATACAGTTGGTACACCTGTATCTACAAATCGAGAACACACAATTTCCCGTTAACTTTTGTATGTTGTTTTACTGTCTGTGAAAAACATTGGCTACCTACTAAGTTCTTTGGAAGGAATGTACTTGTAGGCCTCAATTGAACAACAGAACGTGATTCTGTATGTCACGCGCTAAGCTTAGGATAAAATTACAAGCTTGGGAAATAAGCAAATAAAGCCTACGAGTACATACTGAGTGATTAACATATTATCACGAATGCATTAAAAAAATTATCGGGCCAAACTGATTAAGTTAGAGTCGGTTTTTTTAAGGTTCTTAATAGGTACCTTCCTAATATTAAAAAACTTAAAAAGATAACGTCCCGTAGGTACCTACTTGCCTAACTTAAAGGAACGATGTCAAATGAATACACAACATCAAAGTGATATTTTGGTATATTTTTATCACAATCAATCACTGCGATCGATATTTGACAACAACCTGATTCTGATAGTACGATATAGGTATCCGTTACGCTTAACAAAATAGATAATATCCATTACATTACCTGCAACTTTTCAAATCCAAAGTTATCCAATTTCATAGTGAAGCAATTTAGATTAATGTCGCCTAACACACTCATATGTCACTAAACTTTGAAACAGCCGCAATTTCATCACCGCACAATTTAAAAATAATTCACAACACTATTTTAGTACCAAAAATTATAATAACTAAATTATTTTTCGTAAAAATATTCGATTAAAAATGTTTTTTTTTCATAAACAAAGAGCTTTTCTAATTTAAAATTCGAATGTAACGTTGAGCTATACTGCCGTGCGTGCGGCAATGGCGCTTGTCTCGCGCCGTATGAGATGTCGAATAGTGAATACGAAACCTGCCGCCTTCCCAGACTGAAGGCACTAAATACTTTATAACCTAGAATTAAAATGAACTCTCCTTGTGTTAATTTCTGTTGGTAGTAGTGTTGGCACTCGTTTTCCTAACGCGGCTGGTTAAATAACAATAAAGAACGCAATGTTCTGTACCAATTAAGTAATGTTATGTTTACTCGTAAATTAGCGTTGAGTTAATAAATGGTAGCGCTCAGAGAAGATGTATTTTAGTAGTAGTTTCACAAGCAATGATATATTATACTATACAAAAGTATTTAACGTACCTATGTAGAAATTTGGAATTTAAAAACACGGTCCTAATAAATTGGTAATTGGTATAGGTAGGTACCTAGATTATTTGCTGTTGTTGTTGTTCGCTGTTTGTTGTTATTATTATGTATATTACCGGTTGTTATTAGCTGATGAATACATTTAAATTGCCACTATAAAGAGACTTTACCGGCCATTTGGCAATTGTAAAATAATTTATCAAAGCTTCTCCTCTGTACGAACTGGGACATTTACTAGGCGAAAGCCAACACCACTTTATAATCACTCTACAGACGTCAAGTATCGTCAACCAACTACAAATCTTCAAGTTTTGTATTTCACTTTATTTCCACTTATTTTTTTTTATCAGGAAGTTGCAAACCTACTTTAGGAATATCGAACTTTGAAATTTCTAAAGACATTTGCCGGGTTTTCAAAGTATGCCATTACGGTTAGTTAGGCCGCACGTCAATGCGTAGAAAGTCACATATCGGTACTTTAAATTAAATTATTTGTAAGCGTCGCTCGTTTTCGTTTTCTTTTTGTAATAATTATAATAAGTACCGAAATTAAGTTGTAATTAAATATTTGCGTGAAGTAGTTACAAAATTAGAATAATTACTTACATCAACAGGTTAACTAGTAGATATCTAAATCTTTATCTGTTTTAGCGATCTAAGGATGGTGTGAATGAATGTATTGTTAATTTCTTTTAATTTTATCGAATTATCAACGTACCTATTCGATTTTTGTAAGCAGCCAAAACAAAGGTTAGTCTATGGCGCGCGTATCGTCGGCCGCGATCCAATGCGACAGGTCTCAAATTGAATTCCAGTTACACTTTGTATTTTACAAAGCTGTCGGGTTCACAGTAAACGGTAGGTAGGTATGCGGCCACATCATTATTCACCCAGCGCGCGATTCGTATACCATCGCCTACAAAAACCACAAAATAATGTCACACGTGTCAACAAAAACAACCATAACCTTTAAAACAATGGAGTAAGGTGTAAATTTCTGTAACATGTTATTTTGACGTCAACTGATGTAGATTTGTTTGAACACAGAAACAATGGACATTCTATCCGCACCGTCTATACCCAGCCAGTAACTTTATCTGGAGCTATTCAATTTGTTTAACCTTTGTAACGGTAATATAAAGTTCAAAGTCGCTTAGCAACGCATATGTATCCTAGAATTGATATTACCCATTATGATGCGTCGCAGCGCCTATCAACAATGTATTATTGAATATCAAGTATAGACATTTGCTATAAAAACGGATAAGTGTATTTAGATAACCAAATATGGGTGTTGGTATTCTGTTTGTAAAAAGAATACATTATTTGGTCACTTTTTATGGATTGGAGATTAATGGACGCGGCTCCGGATCTTGGCCCTTAGGACCCCCATTCTTGCAAAAATTTTCAATGACTGTGTTGATTGTGGCACCTTTCCTGATTTAATGAAGCACAGTAAAGTAATTCCTATTTTTAAATCTGGTTGCAAGAATGATCCTTCAAACTATAGACCAGTGTCAGTTCTTCCTGCTCTAAGTAAAATATTTGAAAGAATGGTACTTGACCAAATGATGTCGCATTTTAGCAAACATAATATTTTTCACGATCGTCAATTTGGTTTTACTAGGGGAAGGTCTACCACCGACGCCGCGGCCAAATTAGTGTCTCATATTTTGGAAGCTTGGGAGGGTTCACAGGATGCCATAGGCATTTTTTGTGATCTCTCCAAGGCTTTTGATTGCGTTGATCATAATACTCTAATCCTTAAGCTGCAATACTATGGATTACGAGGACAATCATCAAAACTTGTATTGTCATATCTATCAGCTAGACAGCAAAAAGTAGGCGTGAACGGAGTTACCTCGTCGGGGTCCTTAGTTAGAATGGGCGTGCCTCAGGGTTCTATCCTTGGCCCCTTTCTTTTTCTAGCTTATATTAATGATCTTCCCTTTATGATGGCTAATTTATCTGACATTATTTTATTTGCGGACGATACCTCTCTCATTTTTAAAATTGATAGGAAAGCACAGAATTTCTGTAATTTGAACAATTGCCTTGATATGTTATCGGATTGGTTCACTGCTAATAATCTGCTTTTAAATGCGTCTAAAACAAAATGTTTAAAATTTTCGCTGCCTAATGTTCGGTCTCAATCAGATTCCAATCTCAGGCTTGGCGATAAACCACTTGATTTTACGAAAGAAACGGTATTTCTTGGTATAACAATAGATTCTAGGTTGCAGTGGGGTGCACACATAACAACATTATCTAAAAGATTAAGTTCAGCTGCATTTGCAGTTCGGAAAATTAGACAGCTTACTGATGTTCCCACTGCTAAATTAGTTTATTACGCGTACTTCCACAGTATTATGTCTTATGGAATTCTGCTGTGGGGTTCAGCAGCCGATGTAGATTCAATATTTATTTTGCAGAAACGAGCGATTCGTGCAATCTACTGCATGGGCCCTCGTGAGTCTCTAAGGGATAAATTTAAAGAAATAAATGTTCTAACGTTGCCGTGTCTTTACATTTTGGAAAATATAATGTACATACGTAAAAATCTACCTAGTTTTAGTATTAATAGTGATTACCATAATATAAACACAAGAAAGAAAAATAAACTAGTAGTCCCACGGTTTAGACTCACTAAAACTAACTCTAAATCTTTCCTAGGAAATTCTATTCGTTTTTATAATAAATTACCGGAAGAAATTACAAATTTATGCAACAAAAAGTTTAAAAAGTGCGTGAAATCAATGTTAATAAAGAAAGCGTATTATAAGGTTAGCGATTATTTAGGAGATAGGCGGGCTTGGGTTTAGTATCATCTGCACATGTGGCTTCCCTGGCGGTCCAGCATACTTTTGTTTTAACCTTGTTTACTGCAATTAGATTCCCCATAGCCTCTATTTTTAGAAGGCTTTTGACATGCCTTGACATTCCTGTTAGGGTCGATTAGGAATTTGATTAGGACTACATAAATATTGTATGTAAATTGTTTTATTTCTTCGTGCATTGTGTATCAGTTTTTTTTTTCTTTTTTTGTAAATGTGTTAACAACGAAATGTTAGTAAAATGCATGTATTTTCTCATTTTTTTTTTCTCCTCTTTTGAGGTAATAATTATATTGCAATAATCTTATGCTTTTGCTATCTTACGTTGTTATCGCATATTTTAAAAGTAATGTATTTAAATAATTATATATTACCATTTTTAAAAGAGTAACCTATGGAGTTTCTTGCCGGATTCTTCTCCATAGGAATGACATTTTGGAACCGAGCAACTAGATTCATTCAACGTTTTGAAAGTACCTGAAAGGGTCTACTCGAAATAAAAATATTTTGATTTTGATTTGATTTTGATTTTGGACAGCGTATTGAGAACACAGAAGGGGGGGGGGGGGGGGAGTTTAATATTTCAAATGCGTCTACCACCGATTTATGTATGAACCTTCAGTCAGAATCGCCAGCAACGAAAGTTAATGATGCAACAAATAAAATTAACACAATAAAGTCCCAAAAGTAGCTGTTGCTACTAAGAAATAAAATAGCATTGTTAACACTCTTATATCCAAGTTAGCCAACTTTAGAAAATTGCGCATTTAATAAATCTGAATGTGTTTCAACTTTTGTTGTTGACTGTACTTAGTGTCATTAGGTCCTGGAGGCAACATTAGATTAGATCATTTGACTGTAATACATACTATAATAAAATGTACTTTGTGAATAAATGTATTTCATATTTGTGTCAGGCATGAAATATCGCCGCAATCATTTTTTAAATTATTAAGGCTCTTTATTGTACCCATGTGTGGTCACCACATAATACTGGTAATAGGTGCCATAATTTACACCAGATTCCGAAAATTTATAAAAAAAATGTGTTAGTATTAGGTATGGCACAAAAAACTTAAGTACCTAGTCCTACTCTGTCTACCATATTCATTAAAATATAAGCTTACAGAATATTCAAGTAAAACACTTACATCTATAAAAAAACTAAAAAGTCTAGGCTTGCTGTTGTCGCCTTGAATGCTAAATTTGTGTTATTATTAAAAAAAAAACTTTGTGTCTCTTATGCACTCAAGACTTCGATTTTTTAGTATAAATAATAGCAGTAGACATATACCTACTTAAAAAAACAAATTATGGGTCAAAAAAATTGTAAACTATCTTCCTAAGAATACGTCATTTGTAATACATATCTCTCAGATTAAGAACTCAAGATCTAAATAAATTTATATTACATAATGGTTGCAGATGTATTTACTCAAATAAATGACACAAAAAGGAATGTGACCTATGAATTACAAAATGCACAAAAACTTTACCATTATTTTACAACACCTTTAGGCCTATTAATGGCATAATAGTCAATATACACATCTGACCAAAAGAGTAAATAACATCTATAAAGGTTAAAATGTTAAATAAAAAAGAGCAGTTACATTAAAATAGTTTTATTTTAATACCACTTAAAATTACCAGTTAAATGGCCAGATGTACTCATGTACTACAGTGCAGAACATTATAAACGAAAGCGAATATTTATCTTACGATAAGACAGTTCCAGTATTACATACATTTTCCTTACAAGGCATTATGAATGTCAGAATGATTCACAAGTCAGATAATATTTTAGAATAACTATTATATAACAGGTATCAAAAGACAAAAACTATTTCTAACTGAGAATATTTATGAGAGTTGAAACTCAAGTGTTATAAATACCCAGTAATAGAAGATAAATTAGTGCCTCTAAACTCTAAAACTTCGTCTGGATTTGTTTTCAACTTTTCTATCAATGCTGGCTTGCTAAACTTAATTTCATTCACATAATCCTGTTTTAGCATTCTCATTTTATCAATAACTTTATTCCGCAGGGATTTTTCGATGTCTGGATCTTGTAAAAGTTTTCCTAACTCTAGCAAACTATCCGGTAAGGTCACTTCCTTCTCTGTATATTCTATAGCGATGGTTTTACTCCTTGTTCTCATCTCACTATGTGGAGTTTTACCTTTTTTAACACAAATGTGCTTATCTGACACCATTTCAACAGATCTCTGATGCCCATCATCATCAAATACTATCTTTTTGTTTAATTTACAATCACAGTCACTATCTGATAACTCTGCTGTGTTTGCTTTACGTTTTTTTGATGAACTTGGTCCTGCTTCGCAATCAAGGTTCAATAAATGTCCATATTTGGTTTCTATTTTCTTGCTAACCTCTTTACACTTAGTGTAAACTGATTTTAGCTCTTGCAAATCGTCGGAGTCAATTCCAATCTCGTTTACCGTTTCGTTGGACTCTTTCACAGACACTAAGCTTTCTTTGGTTTTGTGTTTTTTTTTCGAGACCAGTTTTCCTTTTTCTACATTTTTCGAATGAGGCGACGATTTTTCTGAAGTTATATCGATTGAAGACGTACTTTCATCATAATTTATGATTTCTCGCACATGATTTTTAACAATAACATAAGGCTTTTCTAACAACGGCTTTCTGATGCGAGTAACTTCCACTGGCTCCTCGCTATCTTCATGAACCACCATCATTAATTATAGTTTATTTCATAAAATGTTCCTTTTCCAAATAATTATGATTATATTTACGATTTTCTTTGAATAATACAAAACCACGTGCCAAACATACGCCCAACTATTTGACGTAACTAGCGACTGTCAAATGTGTCGAGCAATTCAGACTCAGCCTTGACGTTTATAGTGATGTGACTCAACGCTCGTGACTCAGCCGCACTTTAGTCGATTCGTTAGTTGCCATTACGTGGGGCCTACCGGTCGAAACTGGTTTCAACGTGTAATACTTATTATTTTGTGGAAAATGAAACAGTCGTGTAGTGAGTACACGACTGTTTCATTTTCCATTCCATTACCACTATGATAACATTGAGAGATGATATTTTTCGCAGAGAATTAATGAGTTTAGAAGTGTATTTTACAAAAATTAAATATTCTGGGAATTAAAAAAAAAGATTATATAGACATCGATGATTCGAGCTAAATCAGTGGTGTATTTTAATGAAACATATACTGAAAAATATAATATAATTTATTCTATTCATCTGGAGTCTTGTTTTTCCTTTTCTTCTTTTTCTTAGGCACATAATCTTGAACATGTTCCTCAACAACTTCATTTTGATCTTTTTCTAACACATTTTCTAATTCCTCTACATCTTTTCGCTTTTTCTTTTTTAACTTCTTAGTTTTTACTGGTTCAACATCTACATTACTGATTGGCAAATTATTTGCGGATTTTTCCTCCTCCACAATATTTTCTTGTGCTTGCATTTTTTGTTTTTTCTTTTTCTTACTTTTCTTCACTTTACTTTCTACCAAATTATCATCACACTGTGCCGGTGAGTTATCTTCAATTGTCTCGTTATTTTCTGTATTTATTAATGAAAATGAAGTAAAACCAAAGCCCTGATGACCCTCTTCCTCTACTGCGTCATTGTTTGAGCCGGCAAACCCTTGAAATGCATATTCCATGTTATCATCACAATTTGTGTCATTAGGAATATTTATCTTGCCTTTAGATTTAACAGCTGCTAATTTACTCTTAAAATAGTCCTCCATACTGCCTTTTTCAGTAAATACTTGTTCAGTAGGTGGGGTATCATTTTCTACTTCCTCTTCGGCTTTCTGTTTTTCTTTCAAGGACTTTTTGCCAAAGATATTGGCTAAATCCTTCTCACTGTAGCGAGTTAAATCTTTCCCTCTTGTAAACTTGTGATAGTGTACCCGAGCTTTACTTTTCTTAGACTTAACTTCAAGAGATACACCGCTGTGTAGTTTTTCATCATTGGTATCACCTGTAATTGTTAAAAATATTTATAAATAATGATTTTAATTTATAAAAAATATAATACAGGTTTTTCTATACACAAGGTTTTGTATTACATTATATAGACATGTACAAATATTCTTAATATTTAATAATTTTGAATAAATATGTAGTAAATAAATGCATAGTAACTCAATCACACTTCGAATGATACAATTTGGAAAACTATTGCAAATCAACTTACCATTTGACAAATTAGCTAATAATGAGTTAAAGTCGTCTTCATGTTTGGTCCACTGGTCGTTCTTATCCTCAAAACCCAGTCCTCGCTCATCGTTCTTGTATCTGGCCACAACATGATCAACAATACCATTTTCTTTAGCACCTAACCCTTTCCCTTCACTCCATCCCATTTTTTCTAACATTCTTTGTCCGAATTTAGTAGAATCATTACTCCACGCGTTATTTTTTGCTCGCAGGTTAATTACTTTTTGTTTACGACGAGGTCCAGCTAACATAGCCATGGTTTGTTTTATAAAATCACATTACACAAATAAAAACACGTGTTGAATGAACAAAATGGTTGATTTGATTTGACAGGAGTGACACAACGTGAAGTGTTGTCAATGTTGCGACGACATTGGCCAATAGCAACTTGAAGTTCGCCCGCAATGTGCACGGACCAAGCTCCGGTATTCGTTACAATATGTGAATGTTGGCATCACTGATAACGCGCGTTCCGTACCACTTACACTTTATTTAACACTTTTAACTTTAAAATATATTTTTTTATGTGTAGTTTCTACGCAATAATTACATAAAATATTTTTTAAATTGATTATGGAAATAAATATTACGTCTTAAGTTACGTGTCCTAAAATCAAGGAGGTTGTATACTAAGGGAGTGAGCGCTTCGTACAAGTAAAACGGTCCGATTTCTGTGACCTTGAAATGAATGAAAGGCACCCAGTGTGGTATTTCGTCTCATTCTAATAAGGTGTCCATGAAATAATGTTTCTCGAGAAAATGCTCGATACGGTAACGTGATACATACTATAAAAGAATGAACTCCGTTCGAAGGAATATATTTTATTCTGAGACAGATAGCCTCTGGCATTTAGTCATATTGTACACTTATGGATTTAAGGATAATAAATAAATATCCTCAAATATATTTTCTAAAATGTTAAAAAATAACTTGATAAGTGTTTTGGAGTTTCAAATCTTTATACCTACTCTGTTAAATTTGGATTTGTCATAATTGCTAAGTGCCTAGTTTCGGGAAAACTATATATATACAACATGTAACAAAACCCCTGTCAGATCCAATAAACGCGTATACGTGTTAGTTCATGAACCGTCTCGCATTGACGGATCCTTTGACACAAAACTGTAGGTATTAAGTACGTGAACTTTGAGGAGCGGTCAGTTGTTCAGCTGTTGTCTTGGATCAGTTTTTATTTGTATTTAATTATTTTGACTGGGGAGAAATTATAATCTCCAATCCATTTAATAGTTAGGTACGTATATGTGTTCGCAGTACGATACCGAATAATACTCTCAGGGATCGGACAGGGTTTTTGTTACACGCTGTATATTAAGTGTGCTTAAACAAAATTGTCTAATAAAGTAATAAAATCACATACAATAACCCGATTATAATAACCACATAATATATATCAACAAGTTTTTACGTAAAATATGGAGTGGCAAGGAAAAAAAGCCTTTACAATAAACTAAGCTTGATATTGTTGCGTTTACTGGAACTTAGTTTTGCCATAGATTTAATAATTTATTTATTTTAATTCTAGTATGAAGACATCTCTAAATTTTACGAACAGTTTGGTCACCCTACCCAAAATAAAATAGTGATAACAAAAAAAACTGAGAACTGTCACAACGACGCCATTTTCACAATATGACATTTAAAATAGTGTTGCCATTTAAATGATTATTTACACCTCCTTGTTTTTGGGGAAAAAATATTTTGAGTTTTCGTAAAAAAAATAAGAGTGACTTATTATAACTATATTTAAAATATATTTTGGTAATGGTTGAGCATTTATTTAATATTTATTTTTCATTAGGTTTATTCGGTTGCAAAATATAAATTAGCATTAAATATTATTTCATTAAAGTGGGACTTTTTTTTTATGCACGGTCAACACATGGGAAATGACAGAAGAGTACGAAATACCAACTTGGGTGCCTCTCTTTCTAAGAAAAATTGGGAACACTTTTTTATAGAAAGCGCTCACTCCCTATCTATATATATAAAACTCTTCCGTTACTGACTGACTGACTGACTGACTGACTGACTGACTGACAGACAACGCACAGCCGAAACTACTGATCGTAAAGAGCTGAAATTTGGCATGTGTCTTTGTTGGGAGGAGTAGGCTACCACTAAGAGAGGATTTTTGGAAATTCCCCCCCAAAGGGGAGAAAAGGGTGGTAAATGACAGACAACGCACAGCCGAAACCACTCATCGTAAAGAGCTGAAATTTGGCATGTGTGTTTGTTGGGAGGAGTAGGCTACCACTAAGAGAGGATTTTTGGAAATTCCCCCCCAAAGGGGAGAAAAGGGTGGTAAATGACAGACAACGCACAGCCGAAACCACTCATCGTAAAGAGCTGAAATTTGGCATGTGTGTTTGTTGGGAGGAGTAGGCTAAGAGAGGATTTTTGGAAATTGTGAAGCAAGTGAGCATAGCATATGTATAAGTGAACATAGCATTTTTAGACCATGATTTCATAGAGACAAATATTTCTAATATAATTGTAAAGGGAGACAATTTGATTTTTTCAATGTTTGTTTACACATATGTAATCGATAGACCATGGAACAGGCGATAACTAAGTGAAAAACCCAAATTCTGTCGGAAGTCATTACTACACGCGGACGAAGTCGCGAGCAAAAGCTAGTACTATATAAACTCCTTGCCTAAAATAATTTTACTAAACGAATACATTACGGACATACTATTTTTAGTCATGGATCGATAAATTATATTTATGTATTAGTTTTTTCTTCTTTATTACACTCTTAGAATAATATTATGATGAAGTAATTACGTAACCAAATAGAGTTATAATAACGTACATCGGTAAACTAACAAACCGGCAACTAGGTTAATTACTTTGGGGTTGTTTGCATTCAATTGTCATGATGTGACGTTATCGTTTCGCCGCGCCGGCCATGACCTTCGCAACCCTTACAATGTTAGCTTTCATAACATAGGAAGGCTGGCTGTTTCCCGCCTTCTGACGATTGTTACTGATAAGCATTTTTGTTACATTGGACCATAAAAAATGATTTTGCCTATGCCCAGCATTGGGATGACTAGGCCGGTTGATGATGATGGAGAGAAGGTATAAAAGGAATTGGAGAAAAAGATTTCAATATTTAGATGATTGATAATACTCATTTATGATCTGAAAAAACTTCAGAATTCGGCGGTTGATGAATGATGGTTTCTATGATGTCATCGTCATTGAACTCTTGGTAGGTAGGTAGTCAAAAACTTGAAGAAATATTTTGTATTTAATATGTTAGTAATATATGTACCTAATATTCCTTCAAAAAGTTGAAGATATCTACTAAAAAATAATTTTAGATATGTTATTTTAATTTATTATAAGATAGATTAATAAATCCCATGTTCACTTTAAAAGCGTTCTGTAACGGAAATAGTATAATCGTCTCCGAAAGTTTATATAATATCGATATTGCATCCATGAATCAAAACGTGACTAATTAATATTCCCGATGTCAGACCGGTAGCATCCCTAGGGTCGATCAATAAACATCGAAGCAAAAACCCTTTAGTCGCAAACGAGTCTACGCTGTAAGTACTAGGCGCACTAAAAGAGGTCTATTTTTTTAATAAGGTTTTTTAAAGTTGCAAAAATTACTCGCGACGATGTTCAACGCGAACCTGGTGCGCCAGGAGATGTTGGCTCCTCGGAAGATCCGCAACGACACACCAATGAATCGACCTCAAACGAGAGACCCGGGGAGGAGGCCATAGCTCCCACACCCACGTACAAGAGGGTGTGGGAGCGAGTGGGGGCAGCTCGGTATTCAACAGATGGTAAATCCCTCAAATTCAAAGTGTTATCTTACAATGTTCTGGCGCAAACGTTGCTAGAGAGCCACTCGTATCTGTACGTGGATTGCATACCAAAACATCTACAATGGGACGTTAGAGCCGCCTACCTGTATGAGGAGATCACGAATATATCGCCAGACATACTATGCCTGCAAGAAGTGCAATCATCCCACTTGAAGACTTTTTATTCAAAATTTGAAGAGATCGGCTATTTTGGAATATTTAAAAAAAAGACTGGAGATTCATTAGTAGATGGATGCGCCATATATTTTAGGACATCAGTTTTTACACTGAAAGAGGTTGTGAATGTGGAGTTTAACCAGCCGAATATATCATTCCTAGATCGTCATCAGGTCGGTATAATTGTGAAACTGTCGCCGGTGAACCATCCAGATACGACCATCGTCGTGGCCAACACACATCTGCTGTACAATCCTAGGCGCTTAGACATCAAGCTGGCGCAGCTTAAGCTATTTCTCGCCGAGATCGACAGAGTAGCGTACGACCATCGGGAGTCAAGGTACCTTCCTCTAATACTAGCCGGAGACTTTAACTCCTTCCCTGGCTCTGAAGTCGTTTCATTGTTAGACGACAGCATGACTCTGGTGACCGTGGTTTGGGATTACAGCTTGTGGAAAAAATTAGGCATCATAGACAACTGCCAGCATTTGTCGGTTTACCTGAACAGACTGGAGCGTCGGCCAACTGAGTTCAGCGAGCTGGGTATATACAACTCTGAGTACAGTGCGCAGGGGGGCGCGGAGCCGGCCGCCGCCTCCAAAAAGCTTTACTGCGGCTTGTTCAGCGGAATGTTCGGCAGCAAGGTCATCTCACACCCGCTCGGACTGGTTTCCGTGTACGATAAGGTTAAGAGTCGCAAGAAGAAACCGATCATTGGACCCAATGGTTACGATGGCCCTCTTATAGTTGACTACATCTATTACAATGTTGGTAGTGGTCTGCGGCCTATCGAACGTCTGCGACCTTACAGCCAGAAGGAGTGTGACGAATTTGGCCATCTTCCAAACAATAACGTCGCGTCCGACCACCACGCACTGGCGGCTGTATTCGAGCTTAAGCCTAAAACGGCTCTGTAGAAGTGATAAGTGTTTTTTCTAAGTGTTTATAAATGTTGATGAACTGGTCAGGATATTCTGCCAGTCAAATTTCTAAGTGTTATTATATTAGTAGATTTATGTGTAAGGAAAAAAATGATCCTGCCTTGTGACAATTTATATTGTTGGTCAATTATATGTCTAGCATTGTTGTTTAATTTTAATATCATGACAGTAAAATAAACTGAAAGTAATGGGTTTCGGTTTAAAAGGATTTGGCAAACAATTTATGATGTAAAAATTAAAAAAAAGGTTTTTGTTTTAAAATTTGTCCGCGACGTAGCACGCGATACGGCTATTACGTCACGACTTAGTAAACGCGTGATTTGATGTCGGAACAATCGATGTTTTTTGTCCAAATGATTGTCGTGATGAGAACAGAACAAAAAATTATAGTTTCAAATTATAACTATCTCTGCTGATAAGTCCAACGAAACTAAAAAAAAATATTAAAGATAGTGGAGAGCTATTTGGGGATATTAAAACTAACGTTTGTATAATTTAATTCTAACAAAAGAAATGTTTATTCCTTCTAAATAAGTTTACTTTTTTATAACGTAAAAAAGGCAAGCGATACCATTCAAAATGTATGTTTCTATATTCAAATTTACACTGGCACACTAGGTGCAACTATGGCGGTTGTGAAAAAGAAAAAGTGAAGTCGATTTTTCGGAACTTTACATAAATTAGATAGTTCTTTATCAATTCCCTATTGGTGTCTATTAGATGTAGTAAGGCCTATTAAGGCGTAATATTCTAAGCTTAAATTATTACGTGTAATAGAATATGCGCAAAAACTTGACAAACGAGCTTGTCCAAATCGTCAAAAATTACAAAATACTTTTAAAAAAAGTTTTTTAAGTAGTTTGATATATAATTTTATGAAAATAGAGTCTATGAAATTAATTAATCCTATGACTGATACTGTTAAGTCCTCAATTTAATAATCTGTAAAAAGGTAAAAAAATAAAATAATCTTCAGTGAACATTTGACAAATAAATCCTAGACACTTATTGATAAATTATATGGTAAGTATATAAAAAAAAAGGTTTAAGATTTTGCGTTATTCTAATGACACGTTGGACTATTGTATGACATGTATTATATCGATGTCTATCTATCTATCTATGTATAAGGTTTAAAACTATTGTCTTTAAGTGTATTAAAAGTAATAAAACCTCAACTAGTGTTGTTTTCTAACCCCTCGTTTATGATTTAGATTTTGTCATACAGTAGACGTATTGAGCCTCTCGTTAATCTGTGGATTTTCTATTCGCTTGTAATAAGTGGTCCGTATAAGTACCGTGAATGGAGCTCTTCGAAAACCAAAGGTTATTTGTGATGGATACTTTTGTCGCAGTTAAGAAAAAAGCACAGAATTTTTTTACTGTACTAAAAACAAATGAATTTGAATTCAGAATATTTGTCTTAATATGTATGTCTAACCTAATAGGACAAATCATTCTTATATTCATGCATGGATGGGATACATTTTTGCTCATAAGTATACATTATATAGTATTATGCTTCGATGTTTAGTCAGTATCTTATCTTAAAATAAAAAGACATTTTTGTCTACGAGACAGTCCTCTTCAGCTTTCTTTTTTACACGCTTTTTATTAGCTTCACTTGTTTATTTGGATGGTCCAACTTTGCTTCATCTTCAGCATCGTTGGTGGCAGTACTGTCATTTCGGCTGCATATTTTCGGGCACAGAGGCAAGATAGGAGGTGGAGCCGTGCCTATTAAAGGGAAATAATGAAGTATTGATTGTATTAAATAAATAAATCTTATATTTGTTCATAGGAACGTTAATTTACGTCTATAGCGCCAGGATGCACTAAAAAACGAATCAAAATAAGTAAAATAAAAACAAGGATATTGTATTTCAGAGAAAAAGTCTTGATAAAAGATAGCTTTCTCTACAAAAACTGCCATACTAAGAATTGATGGGCGATAAGTTGTTCATTAAATTGCATTTTATTGATTAGTATTAGATAAGTGAAATGGACGAGGAAACTATTAGCGCAAGGAAACGAGTTAGTATGGACGTTGCGCGACCGGTAGAGCGGTAAAGAGTATTAATTCATCTTTGACTGTATACTAGGTGTTACGAAATATCTGAGATTGATTAAATTAATCATGCAAAATTAACATCTATTACATGAGCCTTAGGGCAGATTTTTCCATTGTCAGGCTATTCGAAGAATAATTTTAAAATTTTGACAGTTGTTTCATACAATAACTGTCAAACGTCAATTTTATTCCTCCTACTAGTTAATTACAAAATTAAACGATATTATTTCGATCATAATTAATTTTCACATTTCAAATCACACGAAATATAACTTGAAAGAAAAATAGTAAATAGGTCGGATTTTTTTTTTAGAGTTTTTACAGGTAAGTAATAAAAAGGTGCAGGTGTAATAATATTTTTTTAGGGTTCCTTACCCCAAAAGGAAAAACGGAACCTTTATAGGAAAACTTTTTGTCCGACCGTCTGATTAAAAAAATGTACTGAGTAACATTCAGAATTGCAAGTTATTGCATCATACAATAAGGTTTCTGCATATTTATAACGATGACAAACAATTCACGGTGAAACTTGCCACGGTGCTACAGCAGGCGTGATATTTTCCACCGTCTCGCTTGACCAGAGCGACTCGAAGAAAGCTACCACTGAGGAACATTCCTATGAAAACGAGTCTCACTATGTTTACCCACCTACATAGCTAGTACATATACTACTTAAACAGGATTAATTTAAAAGGAGTGCACATATTCTACGAGGTAATCAGGTGCATAAAACTGAATCACTTTCCCCAAGGAACATAGATCGAAGTCTTAAAATGGAAAATGAACTTTTCATACAAATGACAGGTGACGTGACTTATGTTTGTATGAAAAGTTGGTTTTCAATGTTAAGATTTCGAACTATGTTCCTTGGGAAAAGATGGTCAGTTTTATGCACCTGATTACCTTGTAGAATATTACGCACTGCATAAAAAATAATCCTGTATATTAAAATGGAATCGTTTCCGCCTCATAACCAGCCTTCTGGAATTATAGAATCCTGAAGGAAGAACAGGAAGAGGAAATTTCCATAGAAACGACTCAAATTGATTAATACTGACTTAACACATTAAATAAGAATCTATAAACATATCTTGCTATATTTTACAACCCACTTATTGCTTTAAAAAAACTTTTAAACATTGATTTAATATTTATGCAAATCCAGTTACGTAATAGGTATATTTGACTGGCCTGTTGGTCTAGTGGTTATTGCCCCTAACTGCTAAGCTGGAGGTCGAGGGCTCCATTCCGACCCACGAAAAATCTTTGTGTGATGAGCATGATCATTTGTTTTTTTATTTCTTGGTTTAATTTATCTATAGAAATATATAAGTTTGTTTATCAGTTGTCTAGTTAGGGTTACCATAGTACAGGCTCTGCCTGTTTTGGGATCAGATGGCCGAATGCGAGTCGTCCCAAGATAAAGATAAGATAAAAGAAAAAGATATCCCTAAAATGTTTAAACGAATGACACTAATTATTTTTTATGGTATTAAAACATAAATAAGAAATCATTTATTATTAAACGTCTAATTAAATGCAATTTTTCTAGAACGAAAGTAAAAAAAAGTGTTTCTAGATGCAATTATTTCACGTCATTGAACTTTAAGCCGTGATAATTAAACATAAACAACACAAAATAGAGATGAGATGATCACTAGTGATTTACATTATTTATGTAAATGTTAATCGAGCAAGAATCGACTAAATAGAGAGAGTTGCTCTGGCCGGTGGCTGTACGCGTAGTTTATGGGCAGTGAAAACGCGCGAAAACGCCGCGCTTGCGTGATAGCATCCATAAATGAGGCGGGAAACGTTTCGCGACTTATTTCATTTCGATCTGGACAAAGTATTACGTGATTCAGTTTGTTAAATAAACACGATATTATATAGTAAGGATTAATTTTATTTTTAAGGATATATTTAAAAGGAAAAGTTTTTCTTTTTTTGAAAATAGTCCAATGTTTTTAGTAATTGATATTTAGGTCAATGACCTGTGGTTTATGGTTAACTGTCACTTGTCAAATAATATACCAAGTAAATGTCCAATCATCATTTTGCCAATCTTATAGTTATTTTAGTAAACATTGTAAAATATCTTAGATTGAATTTAGATAAACTTCACAAGTAGGTTATGACACTTATGATGTAAATGTTTCGTAACGAAAATGTTATCGGACTAGTTTCTTTATGCAAACTAGTTCTACGTTGTTTTAATACCTATCTGCTATCTGTAAACACTAATCTACATTTTACAAGATTTAACACATGTTTTCTATAATAATAAAGAGAAATTAGGTTTTCTGGGCTGACCTGCTACGGCAATATGGACTATCATAGTACCCATATTTTTATTATAGGTACTTTAACATATACTGTTTTTAATTATCCATACACCGGCTGAGTTTTTTTTTAATACGTTTCAGTTCGTTCGTTCAGTTTTTTTATCTCGAGCTAACTAAACCAATGTTTAAATATGCTAACTAATGGTTTCAAAACACGTTTTTTTTATCAATTGTTATGCTATAAAATAAGTTGGAGAGTTAATTAATTAACCATTTGTTAGAATGAAAATGTATCAATACACGCGTTCTACAGAAGTTTAAAACTATTAGTTAGCATATTTAACCATTGGTTGAGTTAACTCGAGATAAAAAAACTGGGCCTAAATTAGAGTAAGTACCCTGATTAGCACTTTATCGATACTTTCACTATCCATTGTTAGTAACTTATTAATTAAAATTAACATCAATTAAGAAAATAGGTACCTTCTTAACTGGGTCTCCTTGTGTTATCTGATGCACGAATTTCACAATTAGGTAACACTTTTAATTGTATCGACCTTTACGTCAGTCAGGTTGCCTTTCCAAGTGAGGGGTAGGTAGGGGTCATGTGGAGCACTAGTAGTAAGTTCCGTGTTGATAGCTCTATATTATATATTTAATTAGCGGACCTGCCCCAACTTCGCACGAATATCACAGTAATAAATTCCTATAATATACACAAAAAGCTTACTCTTGAATCAACGTATCTATTGATGGAAACTGCATTAAAATCTGTTGCGTAGTTTAAAAGATCTAAGCGCACAGACAAGGGGAGCGTCTTATATTAAGTAAAGATTAAGTTTTATAGTATGTAAAGATTATTATGAACATGTTTAATGTACTGAATTAAAAGAATAATAAATTATTTATAGATCTATAATCAAGAAATGTTTCATTAAATGAGCTATATTAATTCTATGAGATTTATATTGTTTCCATGTGACCATAAGTATATTGTGTGGTTAGTAACCTACAGCGTTGCAAAAATATATTTTTGCATTTGTGTCAAGCTTCCCAAGTTCCTAGTTAAGTTTTTGTTTAGTTTGTACAGTTAGCAACAGAAGTTAGCGAACCCAATCAGATTTACAAAACACTTGAAAACAACAAGATTGTTCAAGATTGTTGTTGAGAAGAAGTTTATTTTTATAGATATCATAGCGTATATTATTCATTCATATAAAATATATAGATATTTATAGTTGAGTTGGAAATATTAATATTAATAACTACTAACATAATATTTATTTAAATGAAATAAATAAATAATTCATAAAAATAAATAAATATTGACATTCATGAAATGGCAATATTTATTTCTAGTAGCAAAAAAAGTTTCGGTTATTTTATCATGTTCTGGTGATTTGAATTTTACTGCGTTCAGCAACTTTTGTTGTTGACCGTACTACTCAAGATTCTTACTTTTGCTCTTTTTTCTTCGGCCAAAGCCAGTTATATTCGAACTTGCCTACCTTCTACTATATTTCAAGGCATACCTTTGGGCTGTAAATAAGTCTGACTCAATGAGCAAACCTGCAGAGTATCATATTTCTTCAACTTCAACAATGTCACAATGGCTGCCATCAAACTCTTTACTACTTGCGTGAGGTAACTTGATCTCCACTTGTATTAACCGTAATTTAAATGTTAATCTACTACTCCATACTATTCATATATGCGAAAATTACCCGGTCTGTCTCTATCGCCAGAAAACTGATTTTTATGAAATTTGGTATGAGCTTAGTTTGAAATTAAATATAGGACACTAGCGCGACTTCGTCTGCGTGGACATCAGAATTGGGTCCAAAAAAAATGAAAAATGTTAAAGTAATGAAAAATGGAATAAAATTTGTCACCCGTGTTATAGCTTGCGCTGTAATTGAGAAAAATACCAAATTTATAAGCTGTCTGCCCGCGGCTTAGCTCGTAAACAATTTTCAATTTTCCTTCTAGTACAACATAAGGAATCGGAATAAAAGGTAGCCTATGTTCTTTTCCATATCAAAGGCTACATGCATGCCAAATTAAAGCCAAATCCGTTCCGCCGTTTTCGCGTGATTGAGTAACAAACATCCAAACATCCACAGTTTCACATTTATAATATTAGTAGGGTTGGCTACTCATATAATGGGGGGATTTGCAGGCGTAGCTAATATACCCCTTGCCAGTCTATGGTAGAGTATTACTCTTTAGTCCTAGCGGTCATTTTGCATCTCACAGTTATTCTGAGATTGAGACGGGAAGTACTTCAGACGACCTATTTCGTACGAGCACTTCAATGAAATCTATATTTGTAGGAATTGAACTTGTCAACCGTTAAGTTTTAGATGAATATTTCATCTTTGTATATTCACTATTGAACTCGCCAGATTTTGTTCCAAGCAGTTCCTAGGTACCTAAATACTGTATAATTTGTTTTTTTTTTTTGCCTAATAGGGTAAGGTTTGGAACATGTTTTCATGACCACATGTTATTTAGAAGTAGTTTTATTTCAATGTCTAAAATTCGCGTAAACCTCCTTGTTAAATGTTCTTAACCTTTTCCAATTTAAAAAATCCAGCCTAATGTGTTTCAAAAATATTTATTTGTTCAGTTTATCTAATAAACAACACCAATCTGCACTAAGCGTGGTGATCAAATCATCCTTTTCAGTAACTTTTATAATAGATCTTAATTATTATAACAAGTTAGTGTGACTCATTATAGAGATTTTTTATAGAATATTTTCCTACCAAGTAATAAAACTACTTGATAGCAATAAGTTTGTATACACCACTGCCTTTTCTTTCGCGGATTGTATACCAGCTCATATTATCGATATATGGTTAATATTACGGAATGTTCTGAAGTGTAAGCACGTCAAAGCAAACAGTAAAGTTTGTTGACTCCAGTGAGTCATTTATCGTTCAAATATGTTTGGTTTATGATAACTAAGCTCAAAGCTTATCCAATGCAACATATTTACGTCGACTTTAGACTTTATGAAACAACTTTATTTGAGTACTAAATATACGACGAGAAATGCACCTAGGAATATATTAACAGAGGTCTTAGAACGTGCAAGTTCGGTAGGAATGCATTATCCTACTAATATTATAAACGTGAAAGTGTGGATGTTTGTTACTCAATCACGCAAAAACGGCTGAACGGATTTGGATGAAATTTGGCATGCATGTAGCCTTTGACATGGACAAGAACATAGGCCTTGACCTTTTATTACGATTCCTTAAGTATTTCCCGAGGGAAATTTGAAAATTGTTTACGAGCTAAGCCGCGGACAGACAGCTTTGAAATTTGGTATTTCACTTCCACATTTTTCATTTCTTTTTGGACCCAATTTTGAAGTCCACGCAGACCTAGTCGCGGGCAGAAAGAAGCTAATGTTTCATATTTTTGCTTGGAAGTAACAAGGTACAACTCTAGAAACCGGTGTCCGATGTTACTGACTTAAAGGTCAGCGTAAACTATGGGAAAAATGTTTTAAAGAGAGAGCAAGAGAACTAATATTTGCATTAATAAAAGGAAGGCCCTCTAACGTGAGAATCTAGACGACTGACTCATTGTTACTTCAAGCAAATTAAAAAAATAAAAGTGAAGTTTATACTTTGTTAATTTCAGTCCTATATAAAATATACAACAGTAGCCAATAATTATTCGAGTTAACGGTGTACCTTTGAGGCTGAACGACTGGGTTCGAGGCCAAGAAAAATAAACTAAAAAAAGTAAATTATTGGCGACCCAACCACTTTGCCGTCGACAGCTGCGAATTGGCGCGAAACTGGTTTTTGGCGGGATCAGTGACGTCACCTGACATGTGCCTTCCTCCAGTTTTGGATGAACAAAAAACGAAGAGTCTTTCATGTTGGAGGTCCATTCGATTTTACGGGTCCTTATTATGTTAGTGCATTGTCTGCTTCAGTTGTTATTACAAGCAGGTGACGAAGATTTTTTTAACCCTATGTTTAGAACCAGGAAACTGAATAATGATAGCCAAAACATTGTGACAATTTTAGGTAACTACCTATATTAAACGTCTGATTTAAGAGATGTAAGCGCTAAATGGTGTCACATTAATAATCTTATTTATGTTATACAATTACTGCTACAAAATACCTACGAAAATATTTTCTAATTGTATTAAATCTTGAAATAAATTTGTGAGAGTTAAAATCTTTTGTTTCTTGCACCAACCACAAGAAATATATGTATAATAGTTTGGAATACATATATTTAAATCAAACTCTATGTTGTTTGAAGCTTAGTACTTTTTCTAATACTTAGACTTATTGTGCTTTCTCTTTCATAACTTAAATTCCAATTATTATTCTACATGCTGAGATAAAATTATCATAACGATTATCGGGTTTACATACTTTTTAATTAGCTGATTCATCTAATGACCCGTCTTCACTCACGCTGTTGTTTTCCAGGCATTAAGGTGTAAATCACACGAACACAGCATTTTAATTCTGCAGTCTTATATAATTTGATATCAAATACATAAAACCGAGCACTGCATAACAAACTTTGTGTAGAGAACTCGTTTGAGTTCAACTATGAATTTTGTTTTTGTTGCGCAATGTTGTCGCATTAAAAAGTAAATAACGTCTTTGTTTATAAGCGAATTATTCTTTTGTTTCATATAGTGGTCTCTTTTTGGAAGCGATGAGAAATTTTAATGTGTTAAAAGTAAAAAAGTTTTACTATCATTGTTCAAGTCGACATACCGCAATTTTGTGGTCAAAGTGTTGAACTTTTTAGTTACAATTCTTACAGCTCATAGACTACAAACGGTGGTCAAGACTTAAAACTAAAGTGTATCAAATTAAATCAAATAATTGAGAAGTCATTGCACTTATTCATAGCTAGGTAGGTATGCAACGGCAAACGTGTTTTGCTTCATCGATACCTACTCCGAGAAGCGGGCGGCTTACCTGAGAGTCACTCCGGACGTGGTTCAAATTATTCACCACTAATCCGTTGTCTGCTGCTATTGGATCCATTATCCGTATCAACAAGTTTCAGCCACACATCGCACTCAAACTTCTAGCCGCCGAATACCACTGTCACCAGTCTTAAACACTATAGAAAAACGCATCTAGGCACAGAAATATTGAACACACAGGCGCCTGACCCTCCGGAGTAAGGCTTCACTGGCTTACTTTAAACAAACGAGTTACACCACCGACTTAAATCAATAAACCATCGTAATAACATTACGATGTGAACTACAAAAGTTTTCTCGGAAATGAAAGAGTATGATACAAGTTTGGTTGAGCACAACGTCTGGCCGATCGTAAGGACGCCAGGCGGCGAAAAGTTAACCGTGCGTGATTTCTGGGGGACTCTCAAAAGCAAATGGTCATATAAGCTATCAATCTTTGCATACCAGAGTGGTGAGGTGAAACGGACATTCTCGTTTTGGCGTGCACCGCTGCGAGAGTGAAAGGGACGAAGCGTACGCAGGTACTCCGTCTCGAAGTGGGCGAACAGTATCTACAGGTTTTGCTCTCCCACTACAAGGAGGCACGGAGCGGACTCGAGAGCCTCGGAGCTTCAAAGTTTAGTTGAAAAACATAACAGGCGTTACATGCTCGCCAAATTATCACTTCACATTACGCATTTTAAGTTTATAATACGCGTACGACCATAACCCCAAATACTACCGGTTTTGGAGTTTCTGTGTTCAATGTTGACAATTTGAACACGTGTTACTTTTGCTTTTATTAAGTTTCAAACTTTCATTTATAAAATTTATAGTATTATACCATCGTTTATACAAGCTTTGTTTTATAAAACTTGGTGCTTAAATCATATATCGAATACTTTCGTACTGATAAATCGAACTTAACCGGTCCCAATGCATCTCTGGTGAAGGCCGCTCGAGCTAACCTCTACACAGGACACTCCTGCGCAGGGACCCACGCACACAGAAACAGCCTCTCTATACGAACAAGCAACCACATTGTACTGAGCTGTCAGTAAGAACGAACGCTAATAAAATAGGGGTTATCTTTACCTGGACTTTATGTTCTTGTGTAATTGGCATTTTTTTGAGGTGCTATTTTTATAAATACAATGATGACGACTATAGACAGGTGTGTTGCCTTTTCTCGACTATATAAGTATCGCAAATAGGAGTATACTTGAACAATATCAAGGTGTCAAACGGCCGATAAGCAATTACAATATATCATATTTGTTGGAATCAGGCTTTTAGAGCGCCGGACTAAAATTCGGACAAAGTTCCACATTATTTAATAAACGATTTCATACCTTACAAAGAAAATGAGCAGGTGTTAATTAAGTAAATTACCAAGATAAAGGAACAGTAAACATAAGACTGGACTGTTGGCCTAGTGGTTAGTAACACTGACTGCAAAATCGGAGGACGTGGGGTCGAGTCCCACCCAGGACAAATCTTTGGTAGTCGACTAGGATCAGGTACAGGTACAGGAGTCATTTATCCATAATGAGAATGAATTTAGAACTATCAGTATGCTTAGCAGTGGTCTGGTTGCCCTGACAGAGGCTCTGTCTAGTTTGGATTCAGATGACTGAGTGAGTTATCTCAAGATATTACAGATATTATTAATGGAGGGAATAATGAGGGGGCGACCTAATTTTGCTTGTACTAAAATTGTTTTACTATTCATATTGTGTGTGTAATTATCATGGTAAGTACTTGCAATAATGAGCTTTGTTCTTTCTTACTAAACGGGGAATGTTAGTCATATATTTTATCGCATTGAATACCCACCTAAACTTAACCAATAATTACAAATCCCTAAACTTCTGATGATAGTGATTTCTGTAAAAAAAGCTGGAATAAATTCTCCTTCGTCTAAAACGAAATGAAACTGCCAGTAGCCATTAAATCAAGAAGACCATAAGCAATTGTCAAATCAGTATGTCATGACAAAACACGAATTCTTATTTTTGGTAACTCTTTCTGCGGTTGTATCATGTGCCGCTACCGTTATCGATAAAAGTCATGGACGAAGACGGTAGTCTTGATGGTAAAGAATTTTCTCTTTATTATAAACAAAATGTAAAATTTATCACCCTAACTAGTTTTTGACTTAGTAAAACAAATATTGGCCAGTAAAGGCAACATGAATAAGAATCTCTATGATACAGCCTTTTTGAAGTCTTTACCGATCAAGGTTACATAGATTTCTTATGACAATACAATGAAAACAAACTTCAGTAACTCGTAAATAAAATAGTAAATACCTATGAATCATATGATTAACAGATTGATACTTAATTACAACTTATACTATACTAAAATGATTGTTAACAATTTCAGGCACCTTAAATTTGAAGTTGAAAACCTGGCCACATACATCATGAAATAAAGAATAGCGCACAAATAATTTAAATTCTAGAAGGCAAAAAAAAGCAGAATGTTTAACGGAATCAAACCAACACGCCTATGGTATTTGACAGGGCGCGTACATTTTCTAAGGATGTTGAATGCGCGACTCACTGCAGATCCCTGCAGGGTCTACGCCCAGCGCGAAAGACCTGACCTGCTGATGTTGCACGGCATAGTATTTGCCGGCGTTACAGCCATTGCCTACGCATACGGGTTATTAAGTGGACCAGCAGACTGCAAAAAGCCATTTAAGGCGGGTGGAGCGGACAAGGAGTGTCCACATTCAGATCCTTGCCCCGCTATTGAACAGCCGAGGCGTCCGAAACCATGTCCTCCAGACGACTAACTGTTTATTTTCTTGAACTAAATATATAATAATAAAAATATACAGATTGGCATACAGTAGCGTCTGTGTTTGATTCACTTAAATTTGGAAATTAAGGAGACCATTTATTTCAAGGTTAAAAAATTAAGTGGTCTGAATCTGACAAAGTTTTTAATTGCCATAAGTACCTACATGTATTTCCTATCACGTATTGTAAAGTCAAGGAAGAGCCATCCTGTTGCATGGTTGGATAAAGGTCCATACCACTTGCAAATGCACACAAGTCCTACAACTAAACTATAAATATTTGAAAGAAATTAGAATCTTAATCAACTAGCCATAAATATCGAACCTCTTAGTAGCCGAGATTATATTGGATTCTAGCACTTGGATTCTAGGGTATTCCCATTCCGTACGTTAGCCAATTTTTATCGAGCCTAGAATGTTCCGATAATATGGTTCCGAACGCTATAGAATTACGCTAGCTATGTATAATCTCATTAGCTACCTCACTACTTAAAAGACGTTCTTCATTTCTCTTTTTCGAGGACGAGGTCTCCGCTTCGAATCCCAGATCGGGTCGGGATGGTCTGGCCCTGCGCCTAAGCTCTCTGGTTGTGTCGGTCTACCGTCTCATCAGAAGAGTACTTTGACTTTCTTTCTACACTAATTTTCTCAAAAAAATCCTTTACTAAGTTTTCAGAATGGGTTTCCAGACATGTTTCTAGACAGGTTTTTCTGGTGAACCACAGATAAAATAATTTATGTTATGATCATGAAGGTATAGAATACCTTCATAGTTATGATCTACTTTAACCAATACGATATTTGTGTCACTTTGACAAATTTTTGTAACATCAAAATTTTCAAAAAAAATGAGCACAAAATATTAAATCCTTAACTTGAATTAACGACTCCTCAAGGTCGTCACGGAGAGCTATTGTTTGCATACATCTTTCCAAATAATAATTGTAATGCCAGCTCCTAATACGCACGCGGCAAAAGTGGCCGTGTTATCAATTACAATGGCGTCTCTTTACCGACTTTTTCAAAAGGACGACTAACAAATGTCATTAATGAATCCAACTTCACAAAGGTTAGCACACATTCCGACCATAAAAGAGTTTAAAAAATAACATGTCTGTGATGCGAAACGTCATTTAGATGAAAATGTTTGATAGCAGAAAAAGGAGCCCGAGTGTTTGATCCGCTTAAATTTTAAGATACCGGAATTGACTTAAAATTTATATGAGCGAAAATGATGGAAAGAGGGGATCAACTGCGATTCCTATGCTTAGCAATGTCGATGTCTATCGGAGTGATGTACTCGTTCGGATTGTTTTCAGAACCTCATACGCCAAATAGAAGAAACCACATAAGAAATGCCCGAGTAGCGCAGATACGGGATAAACGAGAAGTGCAGCAGGTCCAAGAGGTAACGGAGGTCAAATACGAGCGGGAGGAAGATAAAGTGATTAAAACTGAGGAAGTGAAGGTCCCGGTGCCAGTATCACCTGAAACAGTACCTTTATTAGACCTTTTACAAAGTGCCAGTGAAAATATAGAAAGTCCTTAATACTGGACTCGTTTTAACGTGAAATAAGGGAGGATGTAACCAAGCTAATTAGCCAGGTCTTTATTTCTGGTATCAGATTTTGTGACCATTTATTTTTATAATGTTTTTTCATAATAAATAGCTATTAAAGCTTATTTTCATGGTAATTTTTTAATTTATCGATATTGAGAGTGCATAAGGTGCCTTTATCTTCAGGTTTATTTGTGGCTAGAGTTTATTAATATCCCACAAGGCTATCCCATTTAAAATCAAAAAGTAAGTGAGACTAACTTTTAAATAGTATCTCTATTTCTAAATCATTCTTCATCATGAACCTGGGATATTTGAAAAAACATGATTATGTTGTTGCTACTATATTCGACACTCAATTATAAATCTAACTAAAAATATTAAATGTTTTAATTAGAATCATAAATAGTGAGTCACGGATTCAATAGAATTTTGAGAATATAGAAGAATTTCTGAACACGAAGACTTTTGTTTGTATGAAAATATGATTTTCAATTTTAAGATTTCGACATTACTTGGGAAAAGTTGTTCAATTATAATGCCCCTGATTATCTCGTTGAATATACGCACTCCTTTTAAATTAATCCTGTTTATTTATCTATATTTGACATAAATAAATGTTAAAATTTTACCTCTAGTAGCTAAATTCATCGATAGATAGAATATTGGAACCGACCGTAAGTAGCACCATGAGTTGTTGATGATTTGACTTTGACGTACTTAAGTTACTTTAACATTTTTTTAAATAACATTTTCAGTGGTTTAAATGAATTTTTGTTTGATACCATTTCATACACTATTTCGAGTTTGAGTAATTTGTTCCCTATGATTGACCCTATCAATTGATGCCATATAAGTACAGGATGTTAATTTTTCAGATGAGGATTCAGTCTGGGATAATGTGTTATCAAGTAAAATGGGTTGAGGAGGTTAGATAGAATAGATAGGCTGTCACTACATGTAAAATACAGTATTCAGCTGAATCGGGTAAGACTGGAAGCCGATCCCAACTTAACTTGGAAAAAATCTAGGCAGAAGAGACAGACGCAGAAGATAATGGGGTTGAATATACGCTTGACATGGGACAGCGCAACACTGGTAGAGTAATTTAGGCTTTCAATATTACAATAGTCATAATCATTATATTTAAAATAGAAATAAGCAGGTAGTGAAAAAACTATCAGCCACCTTTCAGATAAAAAAAATGTACTTACATGCATAGCAAAAACAAACACAGATAACAGAAGAAAGAGGTGGGTCTACCCCTACCCTCAATACCTTAGTCTAACTAAAGCACCATAAACAAACCATAATCCAACGACGAGAAAAACAGATTCATGTCATAAGAATGAAAGATGTCAAAAACCCTTTGCTTTGGTTAAAAAAATCCACATCTGAATCGCTCATGCAAAAATTCTGATTAAAATACGTTTACGATTTAGTTTACTTTGAAACAAAGATCAGGAAAGTAAACAAAAAAAATTAGCCATGAATGCTAAACAGTGTATACTCGATATGTTTGTGTTTTCCCTTTCATTTTATTTATCGTATAAAATTATGAATAGGTTCATAGATAGATTTAGGGATCCCAGAGCGACGAAAGTTTAGCCAAATAAGGACTCCCAAAGTAAGTCGAACCTCTTCAGATACTTCTGTATTTTAGTTCACAAAAAATACCAGAAGAACCTATATACTTAGATAGGTACTGATAGGTACTCAGGCGTTTGATTCCCACCCAGGACATATATTATCTTTTTGTGATGAGCACGACCATTTGTTGTCTGGTTGTAATTTATCTACCATAATGATGTATTTGGAAATATGTAAGTGTGTTTATCAGCTGTTTGATTGCCATAATGCAGGTTCTTAGTTCTGCTAATTTAGGAGCAGATGACCGTGTGTGAGTTGTTCTAGACTCTCTCTCATAGAGGTAGTGCAATAACTGCATTACAACTGCAACGATTTTTAAGCCTGAAAAAAAATTGTCGGAGATGGGACGAGGGTCCCAAGAGGTCTTGTTCACTGATTCATGTAATTAAATTAAATAATTATGTTTTATTGATTTTCAAAATAACATACTCAATATCTTCGACTTAAAAAATGTCGTCATTGAAGAAGTTTTGTTTTAAGATTTCCGTTTCTTCTTTTACTTCGCTGCCTGTAAAGTTTGCATGGAAGCGATTATTTCATTCATTTTGTCATCGTAATAAACCGGGACAATGTTTTGTGGTTTAGATTAGAGTATATTATCATAATTATGACTAATACCAACTGTTTACGCCCCCAGAAAATCGAGCTCGCATGCCACAGGTGGTGACTGATAGCCGCTATGAATATTAAATGCCGTTTTGTTTCATAATTTTGTAGCATGTAAGAACTAAGAAAAACAATAAAAGTTATTAAAAATGTTTAGTTTGATTTTTATTGATTAAAAAGTAATAATGGATTTAAAATGGATGAAAAACTTAATGGAATGAGTAGGGCTGAATGATGATTATCACAATAATGTAGAGTAATTAACTAATTAAGTACTTACTAAATATAGGTAACCAACAACCGATTTTATCAGGAAGTTTTCTCTACGACTATGGTTATAGATATGATTCCTCGGCAATCCTTGATCGAATTAAAATTAAAAATCACCGATATGGTAGATATTTATAAATTTCATCAAAATTGATTCAGTAGTTTGATTTTGAAATCACAACAATTGAAAAACTTTACAAAGAATGTCTTTATAAACGAAATTGAAGATTTCTTACTTTCGTGCAGTTTAGTCGGTTGAATTGGAGATTTTTTTTCTAAATTAATGTGCAGATAATAAAGGACGTATTTTCTAAATAGATATTTGGAGCATATGCACATTATGAGGGATTTGTAGAGATTTGAATTCCAACTGTTATTCCATGCTTGGATGCTTGGCAATAAGCATAAGGCAATAAGTCTCTCTCGTCTGATAGTTGCTGACAGAATATACACCACAGTACTAAAGCATAAAACAAATTATCGGATGCGGCTGACGGACGCGGCTGACAGCCACGACTGATAAGTATGCGCGACCTTAAAAACATCTAGCGCGCCATATCCCTTTCGGAAGTCCGAACTCCGAACGCTCAAGGTCAGCCCTAAGTTACGTCCACGACTTACTTCCGAAAGTTTGCACACCTCAGTGTACATTTATTATCTAGATACCTATAAGTTGCGTTCGTCAGCCGTGTCCATGAAGGTACCTTCATGGCCGTGTCCGATAATTCGTTTCCGGCTTAGATCTGTACTTTTTAGCACAGATTACCGTAAAATACAGATACTGTCCAGGCTTAGGTACTTTAGTTAATATTCTGAGGTCCCGGCACGATGTAAGACTTTACTCTTTGGTTCTAAGATCTATGACACTGACAAATAAATCAAAATCAGATAAAAATCATGACTAATGGGTAGCTAAAATTAATTTAAAATTAACAGAATGGACGGCAGACAGTGTATGATTGATATGTTCGTGTTTGCCGCTTCATTCTTCGTATCATATAAAATTATGAACAGGCTAGTAAACAACATCAAAAAGGATCCGTAAACTGGTGATGAAAACTTCGAGTTCAAACAATGTAAGGAATATCTATCTATTTTGAATAATGATCACCTGTATGCATAATCGTCTCTTAAGACTAGGGCATTTTTACCATTCTAATGCAATGCACAATCAGTAGCTGGGAGTAGTAGAAAGCCTTCATAGAAAACGCTGCCTACTTCCTTTGGTATATAACGCAGAATGTATTATATAGTAGCGAAGCTGCAGTAAACTAATGGTTAAGGCGTTGGATTTGCGATCGTGTGCTTGCCGGTTCAAAACTCATAACTTAGCACAATGGGTTTAAAAGTACTAGGATTGTCGTTTAAGATTACAACTCTTTCTCTCTCTTCCTGACTAACACGGTGGTAGGGTCAGCCTGCCTGCTCTTTCTCCTCTACTTCTCTTTATTTATCTTTGCCATCTTCGTCATCAAGCTTGCACTCTCTCATGTCCCTTAGCACAACAGCCCTCCATCTTGTTTTGAGTCTACATCTGTATGTACGACCAGGGTTGGAAAGTTGCAGTGCCAAGTTCCCCACGTATTAAGGTGATCGCCACCTAATGTGGTCATATCATCTTTTCGGCGAAGTCCCGTACGCCCGCTTAAGATTACAACCTCTCAGGTATATTATCAAAGATACAAGTCTATGATATTACTGTGAGTTCTCTGTGGTTCTGTCACACTGACAAATTTATCAAATTATCAAGAAACATGCTAATACAATTAATTTAAATTTTTCAATATGTCTATGTGCGGCAGGCAGTGTGTATTTGATTTCTTGGTGTTTTCCTTCTCATTTTACGTATCTTATAAAATAATGAAGAGAATAGTAAACTATGCTAAGAATAGGAAATAACATCGTTTTCATTCTGGAATCCACAACCCTAGCGAATACCTGGCTTGGATAACATAACAATTGTGCATACATTGCTCGCTAAGAACTATTTAAAAATCACTCTAATCTCGTTTTGTGCGCAATGGCTGACGGTAAAATAGCATATCAAGCCAGCAGTCTTATGAGCCAAATAGAAGGTCTAGAAATGGCTGCAATGACAATAAAGGTGTTTTGTAGAAATTTAAATGCCAATTACTGTTATACCAAATGCAATTGCAAATTAGATAACAAACTGCAAAAACATATTTCCCTCCACGTCTAATTGGACTCAAACATGAATGTATGTTAATATCGGCAGACCTGAACTAGAATCGTTGCATCAGAACTCTTGGAAGGACAAGCAAGCGGCAAATTCAGCACCCAAAAATGCTGAAAAGAAGAAAAGTTATGTCCTGGTGTTCTAGCGAATCAAGTAGGCACATAGTTGCAGGTTCGACACAGGTAAGTACCAATATGGCTCTTCCAAAGTTACGTGTACTTTCTTTATAATTCTAAAACACCGCTGACAATTTATGGAAAAAATCGTCAGGAGACTGGCGATTCCTTTTTTATTTTTATGTATAGAAAATAGAAGATTGTGATGTTAAGAATGATTGAAGGTTAGATCGAAGTATATCAACATCAGCTCACAAAGAAAATGAAGTTGCGTGTCTTAAACTTAATGCCACAAACTTATCCGAGAGCGTCACTGTTATTAAATTTAGTGTTTCAACTCAATAGATTTTCGTGGTTTAGGGTAAAATAATTCCCGCGCCCAAGTGTACAAGGAGTAAATTGAATCTTAATTTCCAATCAATTTATATTTAAGCTATAGAAAATGAAATTAGTTTTAGTCCAGATTTAGCCAGCGGGTAAGATAATTTTGTTGCGCTATCCGGTGTTTTAAGATTACGACATTTCAAGTATAATCGTAGATACCGTCTTTATTAGATTACTGTAAGTACTCTGTGGTTCTGTTAAATTGACAGTGTCAAAAAACTTCTCTGACGTGACAAATTTATCAAAATAAGATGAAGGAACATGTTTAGCTAAAATGAAATAAAAAAAATACAGTATGGCTAGGAGCGGCAAGCAGTGTGTATTTGATTTTGTGGTGTTTTCCATCTCATTTTTCGTATCTTATAAAATAATGAAGAGGATAGTTAACAGATTTAATAGTGATACGAAATAACATCGTACTCATTCTGGAGCCCATGAGCCTAGCGGAGACTTGGCTTGAATAACTTAACAATCGTACATCCATTGCTCGCTAAGTACTATTTTAAAATCACTCTATTCTCGTTTGGTGCGCAATGGCTGACGGAAAAATATCATATCAAGCCAGCAGTCTTATGAGCCCATTGGAAGATCTAAAAATGATTGCAATGACATGACATCCTGAACTATGTTAGTTCAGAAGTGGATAATAAAAGAATAACTTTTCTTTAAATGACCATACGTATATACAGGTATGAGCCCCAGAGAATTTGAAAAAAGCAACAATAAATATAATGTAGAGAGAACACTATTGAATACTAATAGAATTGGATTCGGTTTTACTCGGATTTTCGATCCGAAGATTCTTACGGTTGGTGTAAAACGAGTGTTGTGGTCTGCGGGATAACTTGGCAAGGACCTTTGTCCAACAATGAATCGGCAACATCTTCTGCCTAGCCTTTCTGTATATCAAGCTACATTGCGGTCGACTTCCAATCTTACCGGATTCATTTGCATACCGTATGCTATCCTATCGTACTGACTATCTGACCTTCACATCCCATTATACTGGGTTACAGTATCCCTTGGTGAGACTGGTTGTCGAAGCACTAAGCATACCGAGGATCTCGGTATGTTTACAATTGGTCAACCATTCTAGGATTGGAGAACCTTTATTATCAGTTTAACCATATGGCTTACACAACCTGATATCATAATTATTATAAGGATCAAGAAAGTGAATTTCCAAAGGAAGATTTCTAAGGTTTTTTTTATTGAAAACTGTTTTAACATCAGGAATGGAATCATCCAGTCATGCTTAACTGGAACGCAGTCAGTATTTGTTTCTCGGTATGAAACGCGCGTTGCATTGATCAGTCAGTTAAAACGAATGTTTCTCTTCGCGTCAGCTGTGCATGTATTGGTCATGATCAATTGCAGAAGTTTTTATTAACACTTAATTGGTACACTTTTACCACAATATAATTAAAATTATAAAATATAGATACTTCTAATTTAGAAAGTTTGTGCTAAAATATTTTTTGTTTATATACGTTTAAAAGCTGAGTTGTCTATTGTTGAAAGTTGAATATACCTACAGATGAAATATAAATTTGCAGATTAATTATGACACTGCAGAACAAGGGCCACTTTATACACAGAAAGATTGAGCAGCAAACATTACTTTACATAATTCCCTACCTTTTTAACTAACATATTTTTTGGGCTCTACCGATATCGTCTACTTTAGGATTTTCTTTGTACTCATTATAATTATCTTTAACGTACCCTTTTCCGTCTCTTCCTTCCAGGATAAGTGTTCAAGGGCTGCGGCGGTGGAGGGATATGGTAGAAATAAGGCGGGGTGTACAACATGTCCTCGATACCCGAGGTGATGGGCGTCCCTCGTGACGGTACGAGCGACCGCACTGTGCCGTATAAGCTCCTGTTTCTTCCCTGGTTCCCGTACATGTTCATCATCACACCAAATTCACACTGGCTCATATATCAAAAGTTCACGTCCGATAACAAACTCATAATGAAGAAACGCACAAATCTAAAACAAGTCGCAAAAAGTCCATCCCGTTTACACAGTCAAGTAGAACTTATTTTTAAAAATAAAAAAAATAAGCTACCAGAGTTTTGGTTTTATTTGAAACAACGAGGTGTTCTAATAGATGAATATTTTTTAGTAATATTTTGATCTTTAGTTCCCCGTTTGTTAATGTATTTTTGGTTTGAACGCGAGCTACCAGTGTTGTTGTCACAGTATGAAATGCGTGTGTAGGAGAATGTAGAGTTCCATCATGAACACATTACATCTAATTATCATAGTTTATCTGTTTTTTCCAATTGGCTACGTGGAGCGCGACGTATCGACATACTGATGTTTGAAAATGTATTAAAAAATGCACTCACGCATGCTCGCGCGCCGATCCACATCGATAGGTTTAAAAAGTCTGTCATCATTATATTTTATTCTAAATTAACATAATCTTTTAAAGAATTTTTCCAATTTTTTTTAATTGAGATTTTATGTAATTGAGAGTCAAATGATTTTTATGTAACAAAATCTGTAATGTATATTGAAAGACAGCGCATACGAATTTAATGGGAACGAAGTAATTTAAATGAAGTTATTAATTAAAAATTGTTAGGTGGTTACAGAAGGTACTTATACGAAGGAAGGCAAAGGCTTACAGTCTTATTCATAAAAATCCCTTATAATAGACACGTTTAAAACACGTTTTAACGCGTTTTAACGTTATTAAGTTGTCGTTCCGATGAATCCATAGATTAAATGGCCAAAAAACGCAAAAAAAAAAGTTTGACAACGTCTCTTGTGACATTTGGAAGACTTCTTGTGTTTCGTGTTTATTTTTTGAAGAAAATTGGATTTCTTTGTATTTTTTCTTGTGAGTACTACAATAATTAATGGAAAACCAAAAAAATATAAAGAAAAGGCAAAGAAGCGAAAATTGGCTGGAGGAAGTTATGGTTAGTTCAACAATTTTCGTTAAGGTACACAAGTGTTTATTTACATTTATTTTCGTTGATAAATTGATGGCCTATTTTATTTCCATAGAATTTATTGATGGATTTGGTGAAAACACGATTACACGATTTTTTAAATATCTACTTCCCAGCTCCTTGCAAATAACACTTAACTTCAACCAACAAACCATTAGACGGTTCGGACGCGAAAACAGCTGTTGTATACATTTGTCGGCCATATTTCTGTTTATTAAAGGTTTATAGTCGGGTCGACCCTGTTATAAGTTACGAAGTCGCTATTGAATACTTACAAAGCTTCTTAGCGATATTGAACGTTTATGAATAATGCTTTTCGGGATTCTCATTATAGCAAGCTAATAAACCTATTTTAACTTTTTATGAATAAGACTGATAGAATATAAAGTCAATATAATTTCGAATCGGCCTATCTCGAAGCGGCGGTACCCTAATGGCTGGGGCGTCAGACTTGCGATCTTGTGGTTGCAGGTTCGAATCCCACCCGTTACACTACCGACGTGAATTCGTAACACAAGCATCTTAGCTTAGCACTAAGGGTTAACGAGATTACTAGTCATGTGCGACCCACATTGCTAGTAACCTATTAAAAAAAATGGGAATAATATACTTTTTTAAGCTGGCTATGTAATTGCGCCTAATGCCGGCTATACACGTTGGCCAACACAGTGGCGAATGTATATATATAAGTATGTTTATCAGTTGTCTGGTTACCATAGTACAGGCTCTGCCTAGTTTGGGCTCAGATGGCCGTGTGTGGGTTGTCCCAAGATATTATTATATTAGATATTATTTTAAACTAGTGTCAACAAACTTTAGACATCACAGCATTGTAAGTATGAACTGGAATTGTAGGATTTCTTTTCTTTAACTGTTATCACATAATAAATAATAGCTTACTTCAGGAGATACAGTTTATAATAAAAAACAATTTTAGGCTAAACACCACAAGCTTTATTTTCGTGCCATCTAGTGGGATTGACCGAAACTATTGCAGCGCAACAAAGTTGTACCTCTACAAAGTAAGAGCGTCCGTCTGACGAAGCGCTCAGTAACTAGGTAGAGGTGACAAAGCTACAATCTGCAAGCGACAGATGGCGCTACCCTACGACCAAAGAGTATAGAACATAGTAGTCTCGAACATCCGTACCTACTTGATTCGTTGAGCAACGTCAAATTTAAAAACATTTTGTCAAACATACGGGTCAAAAATGGCGGATTAACGAAACGGGACGAACAACGAAATAAAATTATTAAAATGCATGGTGTTGCTGCTATCACGGCTCCAGATCAAGAATAATTATACAACATCATTATGTCTGGTGGAACTTTGGCTAAAGCGTTTTTCGCTTTGATTTTTGGCAAGGTACATTGTTCGGGTTTAACTGGGAAGGACAACGGGTTTGGAAATAATTACGTTTGGGCTGGATCTCTAGAGTCAGGTCTCCAGATAGCCACACATCACAGGAAGCCGTTGATGCTGATAATCCACAAATCATGGTGCACGGCGTGCAGGAATCTGAAGCCGAAGTTCGCGAACTCACCGGAGATCCAGACGCTGAGTAAAAATTTTGTGATGGTCAATCTCATTGATGAAGATGAACCGAAGAGTAATATCTTTGCACCGGATGGAACTTACATACCAAGGTAACCTATTCGAAGATTCTTCCCATGTTACTTTGATAATATTGCTGAATAGGTATAGACAACGAAATTGGCAAAGATTTACGTTGGCATCTATTATTAATTAGACCATAAGCTTAATCATGCATGATCTAGCTAGCATATATAACTAAGTTTTGTACGCGCTGTGTCATATGCCTTCAATATGCAATTCTGCATCACCTTGCATGATGAGTGGAAATGTTTACAGAAAGTATATTTTTTGTTTCAGGATACTCTTCATATCACCAAAAGGCATGGTGGATCCTGAGATAGTTAACGAAGAGGGTAGCAGTCAACACAAATACTTCTACAGCAAACCAGAACAAATTGCTAAGTCAATGCGAAAGGTTCTTGAGAAATACAATCTAGAACATTTTGATGCTTGAATAATTTGACATTCGAATATACAAAATTGATCACAAGTAAATATGGATTCTAACAACTACTTAGTTTAGTGTTAACCATGAAAATTACGGTTAGCAATGGTTCCAGGACTAAACTAAATTAACGTTTGGCAAATATGTGATATTAATTTAATGTCAACATGCGAGACTGTTTTGTTTCAATAAAATAACTGAAACACTATTTTGCTACGTTACTGTTGATATAATTTATCGATACTGTGGTGAATTACTTCAAAATTTTCGTTTTCACCGCTTTTTCATCAGTCTTAAATCTTCTTAAATATTGCTTAAATTCGTTGACTGCTTCATAATTTCCTCCGTCAGAGGATATCTCCTGCAGTTCTCTAGGGCTATCTTTGGTTATTGTTACAAAAACTCCATTATATCTAAGTCTACTTACATCTTCGACGACTGGTTCCACGTACATTTCCACGGTGTTGTTGAGGGGAGGCAACGGCATCGGCATGGGAGAAGCCGCTGCCGAAGACCTTCGAGAGATGCTGTTGCAGGAGCATTGTGACACGGACCGGCGAGAGCGGGGAGATTCTCTGTTGACAAACGAGATTGGACCTTACTTATTTGGATCTGGATTCATAGTCGCTTAAGGCTGAGCAAAAATACGTAGCTCTACCTTCTATACGTGAACAACTATTAGTATTCAGATTATTTTGGACTCTTTTGGTCAGTGAAAGAGTAATAACGATGGATAAAAAATAAATATAGAGGTTAGATTGCTTTTAAGGATTTGAACAGCTGCAGGTAATTGGTGGTTTTAGCTTTCAGAAGCAAGAGTCTGATAACATTAATATTACACATAAATGTATAAAAGAACCGACTTCAATTTCTCTAAAGTATAAAATACGTAATTTTATTTAGACTTTCTTGTTAAAATTTTCTGATTGTTTTGATTTAAAATGACTGACTACTGAATCGCTTTTGATGATATTTTTGTATGGGACCAACTCTGAGGTATATGCTATAGATAACAAAAATACATTTTTGAAATGGATCCACATACTATGAATCACCTTACATATGATATCCCGTAATAAATATACAGAAAAAAAATCGACTTCTTAAATTAAACGTAATTTTGTTTACCATTTTGACCCTCAAGTTGGAATAATAATACCCAATGTAAAATCTTTGAAAATAATGTTTTTAAAGATCGTGAACTATATAGGAAAAGGTGATTCCTAGTATTCCTACGAAAACAGAGCAAGAGAAACTTGGGCCAAATTAGGTTCCTGGCAATGGCCCAAAAAAGGTAATTTCGATGACTACCTCCTGCTCTTTATTTTATTACAGGCTTAAGTTCGAAGTCAGGTTGTATAACAAGTTATTGTACGTTAGTCTATGTTTATCCGAATAAAAGGAGGAATCTTAATACCTTGAACCCGGAGCAATGTGGGTCGCACATTAATAGTATATTCTTTTGAACCTATCGTGCTAAGTTAGTGCTTGTGTTACGTTGTTCACGTTGTTTTTACCAGACTAAGGCACAGCCAAAGGAGGGTTATGTTTTTGACAGGCTATGTAAGTGCATAACTTCTTAACTACTTATCAGAACTGAACAAATGTGGTATAGTCAGAAGCGCCTGGATCGTCCGCTGGTTATAGGCTATATGACGTGCCGCCAAATCTAATCTGGCGCGCTCTGGCGGACAAAAATCCAGTTAAAAAAAATTAAGACAAGCATACCGTGCTTGGTCGTCATTGAAAAGGGGGTATTATAGTAACTTTCAAATATATAACTCCAAAATGGTCTAAATAAAAAATAAAGTTTAAGTTTCGTTTTTAAACTTTATTTTTTTTATTATAATACGGAGTGATTATATTCCTACCGATTCATAAAAAAAATTTAATTTAAATTATCCTTTAGAATTAAAGGATAATGCAACTATTTCTTAATTATTTAAAGAATTCTATTGCTCGTCAACCGAACAACACATGTCCAAAAGTATCGACAGAATAATAATTGGCAACTATCAACAGTTTTGTCATCAAATGCGGTCACGAACACCGTGAGAATTATGTCGCAGAAACATCTGATATCAATAACATACAATTAATATGGAGGGGTCTATTAGATACTTCTAAATAATACGTTATTGTTTTGGAATGATATGAGGGTCTTAAATAGTCCCAACATTATAAAAGTACTAGCTGTTTCCCACAGCTCCGCCCGCGGTCTCATTTTTTTTTATATATTTGAGATGTAAGCTATCCTATCTTTTAAGTTGGATCAAAGTGCATATTGTGTGCAAATTTGATTAAAATCGGTGCAGTAGTTTCGGAGTCCATTGAGGACAAACATTGTGACACGAGATTTATATATATTAAGATTTGTCGTTGTCAAGTTTACTTTATGGTATGGTATCAAGTAAACTTGTTGGCTATAGCGGTTATCAACAAATTTAAAAGCAATAATTGCTTCAAAAAAAAAACTAACAAATCTCGTGCCGTTTAACATTGATGAACATAGATCTACTATGAGCAGTCGGTCACCGACGTTAGCCCATGTTAAATATGTTTTTTTACTGGTATTTTTATCCAAAATAGCTCGGTCAACTGCAATAGCAGCAAGCTCAACACACAAAGATTTGTCCTGGGTGGTAATCGGACTCACGCCCTCTAGTTTCGCAGTCAGGGTCACTAACTAGACCAACAGGCCAGTCTTAAATCAGAAATAAAGTCTATTAATATTACAATATTAATATTTCCAACAACAGTATTTATTTTCGTAGTACGCATACAGTTTCAACTAATAATTTTGTCTCGAACCGTATAATTAGAATCATTGACATTTTAATGAGTCTAATTTCAGCATTGGCTGGAACATTGGCTGTAAAAGAAACTATTCGGGCAGCATAACGTCAATACCTTTGCTCGTATGTATTTTATAATACCACAAACTTATCTGCGTCGCTGTTCTTGAATTTAGTTGTTTCAACTCAATAGGATTTTCGTGGTTTTTAGAGTAGAAATATACTCTAGCAAAGTGTACAGGAAGTAAATTAATTGGAAATACAACTACTTTTAAACGGATTCTATCGCGGTTTATTTTGATTTTAGTTCTCGATGTTTCGACGCCTTTGCAGGTGTCATGGTCACGGGTAGACTGAGGTGGTATTTGTCCTGATGTTGCTCGTTCTCCTTCATTTATTTTTAATAAATATTAGCGTTTCATTTAACAAAATACATATTAACAAAATAAACCGCGATAGAATGCGTTTAAAAGTAGTTTTATTTCAATGTCTATTTATTATTCATTCGTAAACCTCAGAAGAGTAAATTGATTCTTAATTGCCGAGATTTTAAATAAGCTATACAAAATGAAATTAGTAAAATAATTTTAGTTCCAGATTTGACCACCAGGTCCCATAAGTTCGTGGCTCTATATATTGTTGGAAGTATACTAAAGTGCATTTGTCTTGCACATAACTTACACTTATGTTTATTTTAAGATCACTTACGATTGCTTTTGTAAGCTCGCTTATGTCTTGAATGTCAAAATACTTAAGACAAACGATTTGCAGCTTTAGGCTGCCTAAAATAAATGCGCAGTAATATCATATTGTTTATTTTAAACCACAGACAATTTTCATGATTATAGCTCTTTTTATGTATTGAAATTATTGCTTTTTTTATTTTATGTATTGACCTATCGGTTCTTACAGCACTCGCCAAACTTTATGGCCGCTTCGAACTTAGCCGCAATACGCTGCGCAGAACACAAAATCAGATATCAGCGGGACATACGCGGGGCGTGGAGGCAGGGCACGCCCGCGCGCGCTGTCTTCCACCCGCAAGCGTCCTCGCCTTCCACGCGTTAGTGCGAGTGTTTGAGTAGTGTGTATGAAAGAATGTAGTCGTATGAGTGTACCATGCGCAAGTTCGTACCCACGGCTACATTCAGAGCGGTCATAAAGATTGGCGAGTGCTGTACCTGACTGCGCCAGAGGGCTTAATATGTTTGTACTTATGTCAAATGCAGTCGGAGGCGTATTTCATACTTCCGACTTCGTTTGTGTCCACAGTCAACTATGATCATTAAAATTCAGAAATCTTTTCCGTTTCATTTTTCAGTTTACGCAGTCAAGTTTTATGTTTGTTTGTTTTTTCTATAACATATTTGTACAATCTGTACCTTTAAGATAATGTCTGTGAGAAACTAGAAAACAATTCTATAAATCGACATTAGCGATCTCAGATAAGTGATCACATCACCATTAAGAACGCCTTAAAGAAGTAAAACGGCCGAGTGATCTTATTATAAGATCTTAATAAGTAGACCACTGAATTATACATAGCTATTTTGTCTACACGGTAAATAGTCCAAGTCCAAAGAACCATTCCTGAAAGACTGATCATGATGAATGATATTTGATGTCAATGCACTGATCGCGACTGTGATTGGTTTATCAAAAGACAAACAACCAATCTAATTGCTTAACATGAGGATTTACAGTTGATTAACACTACAAAAACCGGGGGTCTATTTACCTTCGACTTCTCCGACACACGTGTCTCGAGGTCCGCTCGCATTTGCACCTGACTGGCACGAAGTACCCCAGCTGGGGTAAGGGCCCCGGCTCAGTGGAGTCGCTCGAATCACTCCACTCCGGCTGGCTGAATAGCCCCATGTCCATTGCCGACGGCATTTTTCTTTTCACCACGTTTTTTTTTTCGAATGTCAGAGTTCTTTTTATGTATGAATGTTGTTTTGAATTACTATGTGAATTTGTTTTTTTTTGTACTGGTCTATGGAATTGGATTTTTTATTATTAGTAATAATATTGTGGTCGGTTTAGTTTGGAGTTTTCTATGAAGATCGCACTGTTTTCCCAAAAATAGTAAATAAAATAATATAAAATACTAGTCCAGGGATTATTAATAAAGAGGTACCTAGCTACAAAAAATATAATTTTACATAGCCAATATAATTTTCTTTTAAGCTAGAAGTACAATATGAAGACCAAATATATTCCCCACTGGTTGATGACACTACGATGGACACTATTTTCGGTTCTTTATAACTCAGCTTTTTTTGTTAGTTCTGATCTTACTTTACTCCTAAAATTCACTGAATTTAAAAATCAATCTAATTATATTAAACTTTGTTAAAAAATATCCCACAACAAAAATAATAATAATGATTACAAGTGGCAATAGATTTTATACGTCTAGGTTTTACAATATCTATGAATGTAGTAACCCAATTTAAACAGAGTTGCTTCGTAAACAAAATTATGACTGATAAAGGTGAGTTGGGTGTGCTTGCCGGCAATTAGATTCTAAATAGTAATGATATGTCGAGATAAGATATATCAGTACAGTTTTGAGGTTATGAAGTAACGAATTGGAGCGCCAAGCCCAGGTATAATCGAGACAACCTAAAAAAATACTATTAAGTTATTAGTTACGTTAATAATAATATTGGATCGCTTTATGCACAGGCACTGAAAACAATCGCAGTATTTCTGTCCTATAATATGTCGGATACTTTTTACCATTGATATAGAAGAAAACCGAAGATGTTAGAGTATTGAATCCGTCTTTAATAAAATGTCCAAACAAATGCAGTAATTCCTATTGCCATTTAAAAAGAAAATGATCGTAAGATCTTAAGCCGGTTACCGGTATTACTAATAATAATTAAGAAAGAAAAATTGCTTCCAGCAGACCAGTTGATTTGTCTTAGATTAAAATGTATTTTTTTTTCTATTTGAAATTAATTTACAAGCAATTGATTCGCACGCATTAATGCGTAATAAATAATTAACAAAAAAAAAAACATTTTTTTTTAATTTAATATCGGTATTGAATGAAAATCTCTTACTATGAATTGTACTAATTGTAAGTACGTTCGTGATTAGATAACAAGCGTCTTATATTGTCTACAGATAAATTACTTGAATAAATTAAGGTATAACAGACAAAAAACGATAAGACTATCGTAAATCCACAATTATTATTATTATTATTATGTTGCTACATATGATTATAATGATACACTTTAAAAGCCGTCACATGATCTCGCTTGCAAGTTTTAGCAGTACTAAATCAAGCGCTTTTAATATTATTGTCCTTCTTGCATTTTAATAAATTTGCGTAATTTTTATTTAAATTAAGGTTATTCAAATAATAGAGTAAAAAATAATAATTTAACAAATAGCAACAAGTGGGCACAAAATTTACAGATTATAATCTAATGTTACCGTGTTACATAATGTTGCTCTACAAAAGAAAGTGCTGTGGATACAACTAAGTTAAAATAAAATGAAAATAAAAAGGTTTACATTCAGTTTGACTCTTCATTAAAAAAAGCATTAGGCATTACACCATCTCAAACCTAGCAACCACTACTCAACAATCCTAAATTAAATTATCAATTTCGAGAATTTAAAAGTCAATCAAAATGGAAATCAAATAAAAAAAACCTTTGTTCAAACTAAGCTACTATGTAGCACTTTATGAACATAAAAAAATTAAATATTGACCGAATCCTGCCCCCCTAGACAAGGCACACCCGCACACCCTCACAAGCGCCAACGATGACAGAAATCGCTCAAATAACATTAAATGTATGGAAATGACATTCCCCCTCAATAAGTCACGTGACTTACCGAAGGGAAACGCCACGCGACCCACTTGTCAACTCAATACATTCGAGCAACTCGATTTTTTTTCACTTAATATTAAAAATGAATAAGTGACCGCGCCAAATAAACAAACGTTCGAGGTCAATTGAGATCTCTTTTGATTGAATCTCAACGGTCTTTTAAACCAGCAACCCCAAATACCATAGCCAACAGCTGCTCTATCCATTGTTTTACATACAAATAAATCGGGTTCTAGCTCAAGTTACGTCAAAACCTCCACTCGTCCATCCGAAACGTGTCGGTATGCGCATTCCTTAGGGAACGATACGTTTTTTCAAATATTTTTTTAAGAACGTGACTCACAAAGGTACCGACGTAACGTAATTATGGTAGGACGTTAACTTTTTTTTTCGTCTATGGTAGAAGGTATCTTATGGGAATTTATTATCTTGATGGTGGTTTTGATTTTTATTTTGTATATTCATGGTATTGTCTGTGGCATTGTTGTCTCGTGGAAACGCGACTAAGTACGCAGATTTTGCGTAGACTTGGTTTGACGTAATTTCGTCATTTGTAAAGTGTACATACTCGCAGGAATAACTTAAATTTAGATACGTGATATTTTCACTCGCAGCTAGCTGTGTTTAAGCCGTACGGTTTGACCGATAATAAAGGTTAAGCAGCGCTCGCCGCGGTTGATCCATGGATCGGTGGCCATTTGTAAACATATCGAGAGACCTCCGTGTCTCGGAAAGCACGTTAAGCCGTTTGTCCCGACTATAATACGGTAATCCTTAAAGGTCGTTAAGTCATTACAATTCCGACAACCAGTTTTAATATGGAATACGGTATTACCTAACAATGGGTTGTAGAGATCAGGTAGGCAGTCGCTCCATGTAAAATACGGCATGCAGCTAACAGCTAAATTCGCTAAAACTAGAAGCCGTCCCCAACATAGCTTGGGAAAAGGCTAGACAGAAGAAGATATTTATACTCATAATTCAAACCTCCCCTCTCTCCCCCTGGGTATCATAAGAGGCGACTAAGGGATATAGAAACAAAGACAGTGGGCAGGAACGTTCTCTTAAAGAACCTGAAAGAAAACTGCGGCCACCATCCCCGGGACCACCACCAGGACCGGGTGTTGTGGTGCCACATGGGAGAGGCCTAGATACAGCAGTGGACCGCGATAGGCTGTGTGATAGACTGTGCTACATTGGCTACAGGTATCAATGGGTAAATAGGGACCATAGACAAATTAACAACAGACATACTCGGTGCTAAGACCTTTTGTTTCTTAATGAACGATCAGGTTGCTTACATAAACAACCTCTTTTGTCATAAATTAATGGTACATACGTCAAAATGGTAAACACTCCTCATCCGGGACGGTGACCAGACATTCCTCCATTCATTAGGACGTCTCAACACTTGAAATACAATTCACAGTAAATCATCTGTCTAAGCTTTTAGTTAAATATGGTTGAAATGTATAGTTAGAGGCACAAGTGTTAGGTTGAGGCCAGATATTTGATAGTTTTAACTTTGTGCGAATGCTTGCTTCGCGGCAAATGCAACATATAAAATAAATATATTTTATAAATACGTAAAAAATATTTAATAAAAAAATATAACTGCAATGGTAGGTTCATACCAATCAAGTTTTATACCAATCTTTAATATTTTTTAAATAATAAAATAAATAAATAAAAATAGTTTATTTCTTTGACAAAGTGGTACAACGACAATTCTAGTAGTAGAGACCTATTATGTGAAGTACACCTGTATCAGAAGGACTTCCATATCCATACATAATAGTACCCGATAAACTTCCTCTGAGTTAACTATTTTAAATCTAGACGAGTGTTAGTTAAGTTTATTTGTAGTTAGTAATGACCTATTTTTTTTTATTTTAATTTATATTCCTATACCAAACTTGCTTTCTCACGAACAGAACAAAATATTTAGCACAAACATAAATTTATCAAAGTTTACGAGTGATTTTGGTCACAATATTTGGTAATAGTGTACCTAAATTATATTTAAGATAATGTTAAACTAGCTGGATTACATAAATCGCCATTTTCCGTACACCTGTATCTTCTATTTTTATTTAGTACATCAGTTTTAGACATTTGTGTTCACTTAATAGATTTAATAAAAAAAAATCAGGGTAATTTAAAACTATCTGTATTCCAATATCTGTTCATGTCTTTACACAACATTATGAAGACGTGCAACTGTCAGGCGCATGTGATGTGACTCACGGTCACGACTGTCGATCTTAATGCGACGCCTGCATTGCGATCATAGTTCAACCGAGCCCAACACTTATACGCTAAACGGTTTAAAATACTGAGAATTACAGAGAAGGTTGTTACGATCAACATTCAAAATTTTTATCCTACTATCCTACTAATATTATAAATGTGAAAGTGTGGATGATTGGATGTTTAGATGTTTGGGTGTTTGTTACTCAATCACGCAAAAACGGCTGAACGGATATGGATGAAATTTGGCATGCATGTAGCCTTTGACCTGGAAACGGACATAGGCCTTTTATCCCGATTCCTTAAGTAGTTCCCGAGGGAAAATTGAAAATTGTTTCCGAGCTAAGCCGTGGGCAGACAGCTTTGAATTTTGGTATTTTTATCATTACAGCGCAAGCTATAACACGGGTGAAAATGTTATTTCATTTTTCATTACTTTCACATTTTTCATTTCTTTTTGGACCCAATTCTGAAGTCCACGCAGACGAAGTCGCGGGCAGAACCTAGTAAGTTCATATAACTCCATATAAAGCTCAATTTACAGGCGTAGGTTCGGTAGCTAAATGCCTTGAACTTTAAATAAACTTGCATAAATAATAATAAGATGCAAAAAAGTATGAGATGGCTTTAGATTTGATACGACACATTATTAATAAGTTTTTTTTACATAATGACCTTTTTTAACACTGTGCAAAATATATATACATCTTCTTTACTATGGCGTCGCTTCTGCTGGTTGTAACCCAGATCTTTTAAACGACGAACAGGATTTTAATGCAGTTTGTACCAATATATGGTGTGATTCAAAAGGAATGTTTTCGTGTATAATCATAGGAACTTATTACTGTCCTTGCGAAGAGCCGGGACTGGGGCGGGCCGGCAATTTTTGATATCCATATCTACCTATAAGACTTACACTTTTGAGAATAACCATAAGTAGTCGTAAATATGACTAGTCGTCTGTACACGACAGTACTTAATAGCATTTGTCACATACTGGACATTTGTATGCCGGCTTCATCGGTTCCGCTCCTAGCTCTGCCAGACCACTTTGAATAGCAGACACATTGTAAGCATTTTAAACCGGTGTTCGTATGTTACGCTTCCTTTTTAGAACGCTAAAGAAAAAAACTGAAAGTCTACGATTGTCGTTGAAAAGGATTTATAAATTGTTGCAGACTTGAAGGAGCTTAGTTAGATTAAAAAACGGATATCCGTTGTCTTTGGATTTAAAATTGAAATTGTAACGGTTGTCGAATCTCTCTGATTTACACATATGCGTTTTACCGAAGGCAGTTAAAATAACTATGTTGGATCCTTGTTGACAGTAGTTTCTAAAGCTTAGATTTTATTTGACTAGAAAGTTAATTTTTTTTTTGTGATGATCATAATTATTTGTTCAATGTCTGGGTTGAATAAACTTTTAATATGTTTGTTTAATATATAATAACATAATTTTGATCATCAGATAACTGGTTGCCAAAATACCTAGCCTAGTTTGGGATCAGATGGCCGTGTGTGAGTTGTCCTAAGACCTTATTTTAGACAAGGAACTAATTAGATTAGTTTGCCGTGCCTTACATCCTTACAGGGTCCATAATGTAACTTTTAAAACTTGTAACCATCTTTATAACTTACTAACTTTAGCACGCGGCCCCGCCCGCGAGAGCGTCGTTTATCGCAACAAAAAGCCCACCTTAATAAATAGGATATCTAACACTGAAAGAATTTTTAAATTCGGCCCAGCCTTTCCTGAGATTAGCGCGTTCAACCAAACAAACTCTTCTACTTGATAATATTAGAATATTTGTATGGATGGAGAGCAATAAAGTATTCAGTATTAGTTTATATAAAAGCTTTCTAAACTAAACTTTTATGTCTTGTTTTGCCTTACAGCGAAACAGATGACTAGCTTGAACTTACAACAAAAATATACTATCTACATTGTATACAGGACCAAGCTGACCTAGTTAACAGCTAAACTAGTTGTAATAATACTTCTTACTTCACAGCCGAGCTTTCTTATATACATCTAGATATACGTATAACTCTGTGGGATTAGTTCTTTGTTTTGCAAAGGTAGGTACTTAATTTAATACTTGATACAAATTGACTTTCAATTTTAGGGTTTCGTCTGGTGTTATATTAACAAGTTTATCTATACTAAATAAATAAATAAATGTGGGCAACATCACATACATTGCTCCGAATCCAAAGTAAGTAGCAAAAGCACTTGTGTTATATGTACAACGAAGGTATTACAAACACCCAGACCCGAGACAATGCAGAAAAATGTTTTTCTACATTGACCCGTCCGGGGATCGAACCCGGGACCTCAGAGCTGGCGCCACCTTGAAAACCGGTGTGTATCTACGCCACTCGACCACGGAGGTTGTCAAAATCGTACTTATATTTGAGTAAACTAGTAATAGTTTAAAGTAAGTTTAATATAGCATATAGGGATAGGTAGTGTATCTTCCCAACCGTGAAAGATTTTTTTCAAATTGGTACAGTAGTTTCGGTGTCTATTCAACGCAAATAAACAATCAAATCCTTCCTCTTTATAATATCCGTGCCTATGGATGGTCATTATAGGCGTTTTTTTTAATCTGATTGTGTTTATCAAAGTATGTCTTCTTGTCTGACAGTCTTGTAGTGTCTACTTTGCTAGTGATGTGATTTATTTGAGAATTCCTATATTCGCCTTCAATATAGTTTTATCACAAAATAAACCTATTTTATATACAATTTGACAAGTATCAAGGTACTTTCATCTTTTTCTTTCTAGCTACTCGTATATTTCGTAGAAGCCTTAGTTCTTCAAGTGACGTCAGACTTTACATTCATAACTTATAGATGGAATGACATGCCTCAGAGGGTCTGTGTGAGGTCCAAAAAAATAAACATCACTCATATTTCAAGCGTGGGCGCTGGTTTGGGTGAGCTATACAACTTGGAGAGGGTAAGTAAATTTTAGCTTGCACCTGCTTGATTAAATACCGCTGACTTGTGTTTCATAGTTACTTGAACAATAGGTACATTCATAGCATAATATTATATCCTTATGATTGTAGAAATAAGAAAAATATCTATTATACAGGATTAATTTAAAAGGAGTGCGTATATTCAACGAGGTAATCAAGTGCATACAACTGAAACATTTTCTCCAAGGAACAAAGGTCGAAATCATAAAATCTTATTAAGTATCTTAATACATTTCTAACTGTTTATTTCCATTATGTGTTATCCTGTGGTTGCCGGTTCGAATCCCACCCATTGCGTTACCGACGTGACACTACTCGTAACACAAGCATTTACATAGCTCAAGTCTCATGTGTGACCCAAAGATTTGATATTTTGTTTGCATTGAATAGGCTCAGAATCTACTGAACCGATTTGAAAAATTCTTTCACTTTTAAGAAGATACCCTATCCCCGGGTGTATAATCTATACTTAATATGATAAAGCTGAAGAGTTTGTTTGTTTGTTTGAACGCGCTAATCTCAGGAACTACTGGACCGATTTGAAAAATTCTTTCTCTGTTAGATAGCCCACTATTTGAGGAAGGCTGTAGGCTATAATTTGACGCGGTAACCGACGCCCACGCGGGCGGAGCCGCGAACAAAAACTAGTAGGCTATATAATATTTAAAAGAAAATTGAGACCGCGGACGAAGCTGCGGGAAACCGCTATAATGTATAATATTTCTGAGTGAAATATTTGTTATGTAGACTGTAGTTATCTATACATATAATAAAACTGTAGAAGTGAAAATTCTGTACATTGAAAATATCAAAAAAATAAATGGTGGGGTGTGTTACTAGACCGACACCGAACCCAAAAATGTGATTAAAAAAATTTTTGTCTGTCTGTCTGTCTGTCTGTTTGTTCAGGTATCACGCAAAAACTACCGGTTCGATTTCGATGAAACTTAATATAATTGTTCTTTAATATCCTGGGCACCACACTGGGTAGTTTTTATCCCGGAAGAGTATATACAATAAAAAACAAACTTAATTTTGCGGTTCGATCCCTAGACCCGAATACTGTACCAACCGCAAATAATAAGTTTGTCGTAGGTTACGTCACCCGCAGTGGAGTTCACTAAGGGGCGCTGCACACGGCTAAGATACTATAATTATTTATCTATACTATATATATTATATATATTATTATAAAGCTGAAGAGTTTGTTTGTTTGAACGTGCTAATCTCAGGAAGTACTGGTCCGATTTGAAAAATTCTTTCACTGTTAGATAGCTCACTTATTGAGGAAGGCTATAGGCTACTTTTCTTTTGGAAATCTATCCCCTAAGGGGTGAAATAGGGGTTGAAAGTTTTTATGGGAAGTTAGGTATTTTCAATGATAGACACATGAAATTTCGTATACGGGTTTCTGGATAGAAATTAATAAAGACGATTTCAGCGAATTTAAAAATCATTCCCCTAAGAGGGTGAAAAAGGGGTTGGAAGTTTGTAGGCATATGAATTGTGTCGTTTTCAAAGACACATTCAATTGCATACAAGGGTTATTAGTTAGAAATAAATAAGATGTATTTCCGAGATTTTAGAAATCTACCCTCTAAGGGGGTGAAATAAGGGCTGAAATAGTTGGTGTTGGTTGGTGTGAAGTTCAGTATTCTCAAAGATAGACAGATGAAAAGATAAGATAATGACCATCTAAGGATTATCTATAATGACGACTCCCGTGGTCGAGTGGCGTTCATTCTGGTTTAAGGTCACGCCAGCTCTAAGGTTCCAGGTTCGATCCCCGGACGGGTCCATGTAGAAAATCACTTTTATACATTGTCTTGAGTCTGGGTGTTTATGGTACCTTTTTTGTCTACGATTCCATAACACAAATACTTTTGCTACTTACTTTACTTTTATTATTATTTTAACGCCATAATATTACATGAAAAATTGTATACATTCTCCTTACTTTGAAAATCACAGAATACATCTACCTTTAATACTACTCTTTACTTTACGCGCGAGCGAAGCCGCGGGCAACAGCTAGTTTCTAAATAATATTCACGAACAACTTCACAGTGCCCATTCAAGTAGAAATGACAAAATCTTCAGTCACTTCAGTGAATCTCAAACCAAGAGACTTGCTTTGTCGTTGAGTTTATACTTTTGATCTTAAAACTCAAGATGTCTTTGGTCGTAAAGGCGACATTTCATAAAAGATAACAGCTGTATTTTCGTTAGAAATATGATTATTATGGACTTTTTTTTATTTGACAGTTTGTTACGGGAGAATTATAGAATTATTAAATTTTATATTATTTTCATTATTATCCAGGCCATACTTTCTTGTCATGTAAAGAAGTTACAAACGTATACTTTAAACTAATATTATAAAGAGAAATGATTTGATTGCTTGTTTGTTTGTATTGAATAGGCTCTGAAACTATAGAACCCATTTGAAAGATTCTATCACTGTTAGGAAGCTACACTATCCCCGAGTGACATAGGCTATAATTATTATAATTGAAAAAAATAACAAAGTAAATAGAGACTGCGGGTGGAGCTGCGGAAATCAGTATTTTTAATTTTGCTCGCGGGTTTGCCAGCGTGGGCGTCGTTAAAATAAATTATAGCCCATAGCCTTCCTCAATAAATGGGCTATCTAACCGTGAAATAATTTTTCAAATTGGCCCAGTAGTTCCTGAGTTTAGCGCGTTCAAACAAACAAACAAACTCTTAAGCCTTATAATATAAGTAGGTATAGATCTACCTTGTTTAGTATTCCGCTAAGCATGCAGTACTCGAAGATGTTATCACACTTGTACCATGTGCCAAACTGTGTGAAATATTATGACTATGTTCCACGTATCGTAATGACGCCATTTTGGGGTTATTTTTGGCACGTGCAACGTTAGTGAAACTTAGATTAGTGTATATTAAGTAATAGTTATAAGCAGACGTTTTCTGTGGTTTTAAACTGAGACCATAATGAGTAAGATTTTAGGTTCAAGAAAAAAACTTATTGTTGCTATCCATAACAGTGCTAATGTAGAGACTAATGTTGTCTATACCTACTAAAATTATAAAGCTGAAGAGTTTGTTTGTTTGTTTGATCGCACTAATCTCAGGAACTACTGGACCGATTTGAAGAATTCTTTCACTGCTAGATAGCCTACTTATTGAGGAAGGCTATAGACTATAATTTGACGCGATAACCGTCGCCCACGCGGGCTGAGTCGCAAGCAAAAGCTAGTTATACATATACAGGGTGACTGGGTCTAAACCCGCCAAAATAGCGCATATAGAGGTTATTTGCTACTTATTAGACCTTATTTTCATAAGGCAATGTTATATAGTTACTAACTAAGTATATAACCTTGCCTTTTACATAAAAAGTGTCAGCGAATAAACTGGAGAATTCCGCCATCGGCCAATAACGTAAGAAAGCTATAAAATTATCGATGCAACACTAAACTGCTAGGTTTGTGTTGAATCGATAATTTTATAGCTTAAAATACGGACACAAAATACTAATCATCAAGGTAATTACTTCATCATACACCATAAGGTGGTTTGACAATAGTTATGTGACCGATCGAGATGTCCCATGACATAGGTCAAATATTTTTACACAAGATTTCCAATATTTAATATCCAATTTAATAACATAATCGTTTTTTGAGGTTTACCCAAATGTTAGACATTGAAATTGTCTTTTCTAGTTGTTTTTGAAATTGACGTTGCAACAACTTTGCAGGTGTCATAGTCACGGGCGGACTCTGACTGTCTAAAAAGTAGTATAAAAACCGTTTAAAAAGTTTTACTTCAACATAATCTTTGGCTTAATTTTTTCTATAATATTACATTAATTTTTTTCTTATTGTGGTTGAATATTACAGACATTTATATCCGGTGTTGTTGTAACATTTCTTTTCAATGGATAAAGTTTGACCAGCGGCAAACCACCTTTCGGTGAGATTAAAGACAAGATTACGTAATTGTTACATGTACGTGAATTTCTGTCTGACTTAATGATTGAACATTGTGCTCAGATTATATCTTTAGTGGAGAATTAGTTACGGTTTCACTGTGAGAAAAATTATAGTTGTACGACGATCATCGCTTACTTATTTTTGGAACTAAATTGTGATTATTAAGAAAATAGGCAATGTAATAAGGCTTAAGGGTTCGTCCTTTATCGGCCGTTGGACTGAATAATTATATGCATGAAAAGATATCATTGTTATTTTTCTAGCGATGTTTGAATCTGATATAGGTACGACTTTCACAGTTAATTTTGTAAAATTTTATAAGTTATGATATCTCGCCTCTCTGGACAACTAAAACACAGGCATCTGATCCCAAACTATCACTAGGCAGAGATTAACTATAGCTACCAGACAGTCGATAAACATACCTATATTCAAAATATATACATATTATAGACACTCAGACACAGAATAAATGATCATGCTCATCACACAAAGTTTTATACTAGTTGGAAATCGAACCCACGAGCTCCGATTTAGCTGTCAGGACACTAACCAATAGACCAACAGGCCCAGGCAAAACAATGTTTCTTTGCTATTTCGAGTCGTACCAAAAACTTTCAAATAGTCTATTTAAAAGCGAGTACCAGTACCTCCTACCAATGTAATAATTAAAGTCCTTTGAAACAGTCAAAGCTTGCTCATAAAAAAACTTTACTTATAATATTGTCAACTATCTCTTCACTACACAAGCGCGATCACAAACGGCCATACCACACTTTGTTTTCGAATCTCGAACTCAATAACCCTCACTGTTAAAATTAACAACATTATATTATACACTTACAGACACCTCTATGCTTTCAACAGTAAGGTCTAATTTCCTTTCTCTGAACTGCAATAAGCTTAAGTAGATGAATCATCGAACATTGTCTTGTAGTCTTTGGCAATTGGTTTTGTAGGACAGTTGCGGACCGACAGTCCTCTATAATGAACGTGTATTACTTTCAAGGATATGTCGAGAAAGCTGCTTTTTAAACGGTCTATTAGGCAAATTAGTACACAAGATGTCTTTGGTAGAAATTGGCTCAGGATTTTAGTTTAGTAGTATTTGATTGTTAATGTTTTGACTAGGTACCACAGTTATTGGTGGATATTAACTTTTATGGCAGTATAAGTATGTTTATTAGTTGTCTGGTTGCCTTAGCCTCTGCCTAGTTTAGGATCAGATGGCCGTGTGTGAGCTGTCCCAAGATATTATTATTTCTTAGTATAATTACAACACTCATAAACCTTAATTAATATCTGCAATGCTATATTTACGTGTACAAACAATAAAAATAAAATCCAAAATGCAAATATTCAAACAAAATAATATAATTTTGACAGCATTATACAGTGGCAATATTGAATTGAATTTATGACATCTCTGATCAATTTCGAGGTTCAAAATTTGAATGCTCCCGAAATTTCCAAAGAAGAATTATTATCAATTCAAACGCTTATTACTCGTCTTCGAATATAAGGCTTTTGCAGGCAGCTCAGAAAGAGCTCACGTAGGAGTATAATCGCATAATTGCATCGATGTAAGATACTGACAATAAAATCCGACATTGAAATGACTTTAACTTATACCTGTATAGTTGTATGTGTAATTCGGCCCACATACAATTGCCTTGTACACGGTAGACACGTTCGATTACTCACCAAATTATTTTGAGATCCAAAATGTATGTGTCATCAACCCTTGGTAGCTTTTAAGAAGGTTTTTGTATGAGCTTTTTACAATATTACGGGCGCACACTTTTATTATTTCATATTAAATATTGATCTAAATACGAAAGATAAAGAGATATAGTTGGTGCTGATCTTCGTTTGCAGGTAAAAGAAAAGTTTTCGTATATAAAAAATGTTTCTCTGATAATAGATACGCACTAAAGAATAGGATGCCCGTAAACTAGGCTAGCTTAATTTTTTACAAAAGGAAGAAGTCAGCATTTTGCACGCATTATACACGATAGTATAAATAATATGGATTAAACAAAAAAAAGTAGATCCCATCTTAGTTTATATACAGATTTTATCGTTGAATGCACTTTAAGGGTAAAACAAATCTCAACGGCTCCGCTAATTTTGATACGGAACGCTAAATCTGTAAACACGAGCAGAAACATTACATTTGTACTCGACAAAACGATTACATACATTTTTCATTTTTGTAATTGGAAGCAACAATACGACTTGGTACGTGACTTCGGATTCGGTCGTTACCGCCAGATTTTTTTTAAACCTAGTTAAACCTCACCTTATTTCGGTTGAATGCCGACCCGAACGTGTGGGTCATTACTTTTTTCTTGCTGGCACAAAAGACTGGCCTTTGACAATAGGAGTAGAATTTGAAAATAGAAAGAATTACGTATTTGTATTTGTTCGAGATTCGTTTTTTTTTTTATTTGCGAGAATGGATTGGTCGTTTTGATATTGAATTTAGATAATGAAATTACTGGTAACTGTTTGTATGTATTCATTCAACTAAATATGGGAACCCCTTCTGTGTAGGGTTAGTAACCCTTCTGTCAATCAATAAGTGCATTCGTGTCTAAGACAAGGGTTCATCACTGACTATAGTTGATAGTTGTTATACCAGAGTCACAATAGACCCGCATTCGCAAGAAAATATCTTAATGAAAATATATTATTCTTAAATTCATAGTTAAATATTATCTCGCAAGAGCAAAGCAGTGTTTGTATTAAAAACACGAACGAATGAACGCTACACCAATGTTCTTTGTCTTATAAATTTTAAAGCTGATCTAAGGTATCATTCTTAGAAAGACAAAATAAGAAATTAGAAAACACTTATTTTTAGCACTGTAAGTTTATTGAACTGTTTATAAAACACCCGGGCATTTTGTTAGATCATTGTTTTTATAAACATTTGTCAGTTGCCAAAAAAACTTGCGGAAAGAAGTAATTTAACGTGTACAAAATCAGACAAAATGTTGCTATTGCTAAAAATATTGCCTTTCGACATTATTACTGTTTACATTTACCGGTAAAACGGGGAGAATAGAGATGTCGGGGGTGAATAAAGACATCCTACTATCCTACTAATATTATAAATGTGAAAGTATGGATGTTTTATGTTTAGATGTTTGGATGTTTGTTGCTCAATCACGCAAAAACGGCTGAACAGATTTTGATGAAATTTGGCATGCATGTAGCCTTTGACATGAAAAGAAACATAGGCTACCTTTTATCCCGTAGGGAAAATTTAAAATAGTGTACGAGCTTAAGCCGTGGGCCGACAGCTTAGAAATTTGGTATTTTTCTCTATTACAGCGCAAGCTATAACACGGGTGAAAATTTTATTCCATTTTTCAATACTTTCACATTTTTTTTTTCCTTTTGGACCCAATTCTGAAGTCCACGCAGACGAAGTCGCGGGCAAAAGCTAGTATTTCATATTTCCTACATATCCGTTTGTCGCATGCGCTTAATTTCATATGAAAACCGGTCTCTTCTTATTTATTTAACTAGCTTTTGTTCGCTGCGCCGCCCGCGTGGGCGTCGGTATTACGGCAAATTATACTTAGCCTATAGCCTTCCTCAATAAGTGGGCTATGTAATAGTGAAAGAATTATTCAAATCGGACCATTAGTTCCTGAGATTAGAGCGTTCAGACAAACAATCAAACTCTTTTTAATATTAGTATAGATTTTGGTAATATAGATCTACTTTTTTTAAACACATCGAATTTCAAGTCGTTAATTCTCATTAATTAGAGTGACGATTAAAAAACTATAATTGTCAGAATGTTACATTTTTGTTTAATTTAAACATTTCAAAAATGTTTGTTATTTCTGAAAAGCTTCGTGTCACAGGAAACAGTCTAATTCAGTGTGAAGAGCCATTAATGTCTATAATAAATTATTATTAAGGAACCGTAGCCATGTTTGTTAAGATTCCACATCACCAAAACACCGTTCGGAAGGGACATTAGTATTTTTAGTTCTTGAGACATCTTGACACGCAAGAAAAAGATTAGTCGATATTTTTAAAAGTCGATTAACAAGAAATGCTTCAAATTCTGATCTTAAACGCGTTTTTAAATACAAAATGTGAGTACCAAGATTTCGGCTGTCGATTTCTGATTTTTGTCAATTTTATGAAACAGCCAGTATGGTCCGCCATTTAAAATTTTGTTATTTTTCGACATTTATGTCGTATTGTCATCTTAATTGAATAGAGCCCAGATAGAAATGATAAAAAATTAAGTTAAGTATTTAAGTCACAGACTAATAGCATTTCAAAATACGAATTATTCTAAGATACTAATAGTTAAAACTTACCTATACTAACTTAAAGTAGACATCGATAATTATGTTTAAGCTAACTATACTAAAAATAACTACCATCACTATTACAAACATTATTTCCTGAACGTAGTATTTAAAGAAAACTTAAAATAAACTTTAGTTACTTGGGCAACTATCCCTAAAATAAATACGATTGTTTGCGTTCGAAAATAACCTTCAATACACAATCACTACAGAAATGGCCGTCTATACTTAGGAACATTTATAAGTCGTGATTGCTACTTCAAAACTGTTCAGTGGGAGTCATTCTAATTATGATTGTCTTATTTCTCATTAATAAGCTTTATTGAAATTACTCCTACATAAATAAGCACATTAATCAAAATACCTTTGTCTTCAAAACCAATGATGTATGTTCTTGCATCAGTAAATATTTTATTTTTAGGGTTCCGTAACTTAAATAGAAAAACGGAACCCTTATAGGATCGCTTTGTTGTCCGTCTGTCTGCCAAGACCCTTTATCTCGGAAACGCGTGGAGGTATCGAGTTGCAACCATATATTTAAGTCTACAGACTCTTGAAGCTGTGAAAATTAAAACTCAAACTTCTAAGTTAACGTAAAGAAAAAATATTCGATCGTTTATTTTACACTGCAAAAAACGTTTATTTCGACACTCACAAGGGAATAAATTAACAGAATACTTCCCGTTGGCCTGGAGCTAGTAATATGGTCTTAATATACTAGTTCTGGATAAAGTCTAAAAACTAGCTATACATTTGTAATTAAATCATAAACAAATTTAGTCTTTGTACGGAAACCCGGGTACGTCACCGAATTGCACTTGTCCGGTTTCACTTAAAAATGTGTTATAAAAACTAGTCTTACTAGTCATTGCAAAATTTTTTTATTCAAAAATTTCATTCTTTACTAACTTTTGCTTGCGGCTCGGCCCGCATGGGTGTCGGTTACCCGGACAAATTATAGCTTATAGTGTTCCTTAATAAGTGGGCTATCTACCAAAGAAAGAATTCTTCAAATGGGACCAGTAGTTTCTGAGATTAACGCGTTCAAACAAACAAACAAACTCAGCTTTATAATATTAAGTATAGAATTTATTTTTCTTCCCATCACAAAGAAATTGCTATAATATCATAGTGAGAAGCGGAAAAACAAAGATTAAAACTACATGTACATATCAACCTATTTGTAACTTTTATGTCCACACTTCATGCTGCGTAACTTGGTTCTAAAATTAATTTAACTTGCTTGATTCGCTGCTTGAAAGTTATTGAATATCTATTGATCTATCTAGACTGGGTCGCGTTTATAAAGAGGAACAAGGTACGATAACTGTGTAGATATATGTAGGTAACTAGGTACTAACTTACTACAGACCATGACGTAAGATTCCGTGATACCTGTGCCAAGTTTTATCGAATCTATCGTCATGAGCTTCATTAACTTAATGCTAACCTATATAAATACCACTCCGTTTTCATAAACCATAGACAGATTTCATAAGAAGTTTTCACGAAATGTTTTTTTTTTTTCAGTGACACAAACACAACTGTGGTGACGTCACTGTTATTAGTGTTTAAAAAAATAGTTTTTTTTTTGTGGTTTTTAGGGAAAAATAATACCCTCGCCTAAGTGTGCAGGATGTAAAAAATCTTAATTTCGGTATATTTAAGCTATACACAATGATATTAGGTAAATAATTTTAGTTCCAGATCTGGCCATTGGCCACGAAAATAAATTTATGGCACTATAATTTGTAAAGCACTCAATGAGAGAACATCACAAATTTAAAACATCTGACTAGTAATTTATTTTGTGATATCCTTATTGATATGCAATAAACTGTTTCGGTGATCTGTGAATTAATTCCGTTTCATATTTTGATAGCATTTTATTCTTGAAAGCTGTCAACATTACTTCTGCTATATCAATATTTCTCTTGCGTATTTATATTAATACTTGCAATACCATAGCAATTTACAATGATCATAGTGATAATAATCTTACAGCATCATAAGACCCGCTTTAGTCAATTCATTTTATGATGATTGGATAATTGTTTCTTTGTCCAATCAATGAATTTCGAATTGTTATTCCATAACCGTCATTTGTTTCCCTGCACCCGCATGGGCCGAATCAAAATAAATCTGTAGGGCTGACACAACCCGTGTTATTCCGTATTGATGTCCCGTTTATCTTGATAGCAATAAAAATTTATTGTCTTGTTATCAATGTCACCTATCAATCAGTTAAACCTTCACACAAAATTATACCTTAATCTTTGAGTTACAAGATTGCTTTTAGGGATTTCTTTTTTTTTGGGAGCAATGATTCCTTGGCGTTCAAATCCCCTGAATCATGGTACAATTTATAAAGATTTTTGCCTTAATAGAAATCGGTTAGGCTCGAATAACAAAAGGTACGCTTTCATTTATATATTGTTTTGACATTAGTTCGCTCCTCTCAAATAAAGCTTGTATTTTGCAATAATAATACATCATTTTTTTGACTGGCCTGTTGGTCTAGTGGTTAGTGACCCTGACTGCTAAGCCGGAGGTCGTGGGTTCGATTCCCACCCAAGACAAATAATTGTGTGATGAGCACGATCATTTGTTCTGTGTCTGGGTGTTATTTATCTATAATATGTATGTATTTAGAAATATATAAGTATGTTTATCAGTTGTCTGGTTATAGTACAGGCTCTGCCTAGTTTGGGATCAGATGGCCGTGTGTGAGATTGTCCCAAGATATTAAAATCATTAACAATTTGAAGTATCGTGCGTTGTGAAAAATTGTAAGCTCTCTATAAAAATGCTCGTCATTAAGTATCTATAAGCTATTATCCGTTGTTTCACCCATGTGTAGGTCAAAGTAAAGACATTTACTTATAAAGGATTATTTTTTATGGAGTGCATATTCAACGAGGTAATCAGGTGCATAAAACTGAACAACTTTTCCCAAGAAACATAGGTCGAAATCTTAAAATTGAAAATGAAATTTTCATACAAAGTGACAGGTCACGTGACTTATAGATGTTTCTTGGGGAAAGTGATTCAGTTTTATACACCTGATTACCTCGTTGAATATACGCACTCCATAAAAATGATCATGTATATCTATGCCTATGTCATGAAATACTTTTTGAAAGCAGTGAAGCAATTTTCGATTTTATTCATAACAGGTACATTAAACAAATCTTTACTCTTCACAATATTAGAGAATGCTTCAAAATGTAGGTCTGGAGAGAAATACAGCATAGAAAACTAAGTAAACTAAAAGTGGTCGAAATGCAATAAAATACTGTTCAGTCCCAATTTTACTGGAATATTACTCTCGTTTGCACATTCGTTTCATCTCGTTGCGTTTTATTCACTCAATCAGTCTGCACTGGTTACATTTTACATTTCAGTTTCACATTGAGTTTTAAATGTAAATCGTACAGCAATTGTTATGTGCATACCTACATAATGGTTACCTATACGTAAGTGTTTATGTTTTTTTTTATAAACTTTCTAGCAAATTGGGTCTCACATCACTAGTATTCGTGTTAACCCCTCGTGCTATGCTAAATTGCTTGTGTTACGAGTGGGTTCAAGTTGGTAGTGCAATGCGTGGGATTTTAACCGCATGATCGCAAGTCAGAAGCCCCAGCCATTAAACTACCGTTTCATTGACTAGTATTATTGTTTTTGACATTTATACCAGACAAAACATAGAACACTATTGTAAGTTATGTAATACACTAATGTGTAGACTTATGTTTAGAAAGAACTTAACCCGTAATGCCACGATAAGTACTCGTTTGGTGGTTGCTAAGGTCTTATTATATAAAATACTCCTTGCTAGAAACCTTGATGGAGTTGTATTATAAACGGATCAATAGACCTCATTGATAGAATGACGGTAAAACGACTCAACGATTTTGAATAAAGAATTCCCAATGAGTACAGTCTACCGCATGTAGTTAGTATCGCACGGACTTTTGACAGAGCCTTTACTTAGAGTACTAAGGTTGAATTTTGAATTGCGTTGTTACGATTGAAGTGCGGTTGATAAAGGTAAAAATTTAATCGCAGTATTCACAGATAACACCTGATTTTTATTTAAGACTAGCTGACAGGCGTTGTCATATCAAACAATGGTTATGTCAAACGCTATACAGCAAACAATAGAAAAGTTATTACTGACATTGGCAGAATCGTCGACACCCCGACGGAGCCATAATCAACAAAACTGGACTGAAAAGTTATAATTATGGTAGTTAGTTTCCTTAATTTTTTAATGTTTCGCGCAACTTTTTTATTATTTCCTTTCGTAAAAACCTTCTCCTGATAATAACAAAGACGACGAAAAAAAAATAGCGAAATTGGTCCAGCTGTTCGCGCGTCGCGCCATGACCAAGGGAAATAGGGATTCATTTTTGTATACTTTTCATAAACAAAAGTGATATTATAAAAACACGCTATAAAAAAGTGGTATATTTAAAAAATATAAACATCCAAGCTCAGTTTTCATCGTCATTAAAATGAGTTAAAATGACATAGATGACACCTAATTCTAAATCAAACGGCCATATTTAATTAAATAAAAACAAATATATTCCTCTTATATTTATATTAATATTCATGATATGTGATGCAATTTAAAGCTAATTCTATAAGCGTTTGCGTTTCGGAGCTTGTGATGACAAAATCACAATTTTGTTGTTGGCTTTCCATTTTATTTATACTTCACACTGGTCCAAACTTCTAGTTTTAAATATGATTCACGCCCGTAAGATTTCCGGGATGTCTTCCAGAATATGGAAGAAATAAATTCAGTTTTCTGTCTACTAACCTAGGTAGAAATAAGTGAAAACTTATGTTCGGTATGTTATTAAATGTTTGTGTTATGTAGCATAACTCTATGAAATTATTTATGAAATGATCCTCTAAGTGTGTGATAAGGTTCATATTTTATTTTGAATAATGTTTTAGTGTAAGATCTTTATGTACCATACGCTGAGAAATAAATATATTATTATTATTGGGAAGTAGTTTTTTTTTCACATCGTTTAGATGGTTTTAACCACATTTACGGGCTGATGCCAAGTAAATGTGGATTGTGATGTTATGTTATGTATTATTATTATTATTTAAGGATATTTTTGCGAGGGACAAAAATAGCTTACGTGCTACCTCAATAAAGATCTTACAAGCCTTTTTATTCTATTGTCAATTCTCCTTGGAGGATGTGATTAATGAGGTGAAGTCACAGTGAAATGGAAAGAAAGAAAGAGCGTTTTTAAAGTACAATACGAAATAAATACACAAACACTTCAATTAATAAAAAAACTACTAGAATACAACATTGATTTCTACTTTTTTTATATCAAAGGAGTACAAGCAAAGGTCTCCAACTCAGCCTGATGCTACTGCTGTCGAGCGATGTGGTGATACACATAGACAGCGCTGACGTTTAGAATGACTATGTATTTTTCTTAATTATTTTGGTATAGTTTATACTTTAAAAGTTCTACCTATAGAGTAGGTTGTATGAATCAGCTTCTCAAACGATCGTGTGCCAAGCGGTCAAGTCTGTCTGTCTAGCGCTGGTAAAATGTCAAGTGTTTTTCTATGACACATACATCAACGTGACGCTTCCTATCTTTTTAGGGTTAAGAAGGTTACAGTGACAGATTGATCTTAGCTACGCTTTTTAGGGTTAAGAAATTGCTTCAAAAGGCAAACACTACATTGAGTGTTTAAAAAACAATAAAATGCGTTTAAAATGTACTATTTTATTACATGGAAATCAAGTATTTACCAACGTGAATATTATTCATAAATTACTGTTAAAAAATTAAAAATAATACATAAGCACAGAGGAGGTACATATTATATTTCGGCAAGCAGTCTTTTGTTTCTAAAACACTACCTATTTGCAAGTCACTCCACTAAAACAAAGACATTATTTCCATTAACCCATATCACTATCCAAGTCCAATGAAATGCCTTCCAAACATCCAAAAAACAGGACTTCCATCAACCCATATCACTAGAGAATAAGTAGGTAGGTACAATCAACCGCATAGTATCTACACTTTGGTGCAGCCTTCGCCTTTATTCCAAAACCAATAAGGTTGATATTTATCGGATTTTTGCTATCCTGTTACTATTACTGAGTGGTTGATTGTACTAGAGTCAGAATGAAAGAAAGATACGTTATTTACCACTGCGCGTGTGTAGACTGTTCAATTTCTAGGGCACGGCGATCCCCGCCGCCTACGCAAGCGGTGACCGATCGGGAGTTAGGGCTGTCACACTTTCTGTCTGGATCTGATTTTATCTTTATATTTTGGTAGCAATAGACTTGAATACAACACACAACTTTTTTAGGAAAGTTTATTTAGTTATAGGATCGAATTAGCTAGATACACACACACTTATGATGAACGACTCATTGTAGAATTTTTATTTTTATTTTCGTCGATGGGTTGTCTTTTCAAGCTTAAATGCTTAAAAATAAAACCTTTGGGAACAAGAGTCAAATATGTAATTTTAGCTATTAAGTTAATTTTTAACTAAATAGTAACAAAATGTATGAAAATATATGTAAAAATCATAGAAATATTACTTTCTTCTATGGCAAAAACCTTTCTCAACAATTAAAAGTACGTATTGCAGATCTATATCCGTTGGTTGTCGACTGTCTACAGTTGACATCTTTCTTATGGATACAACACATCTATGGGGAAATATTTATGAGAAGATATTCTACGCTTTAAAGCGCTTCAGTATTTTTAGATATCGTTTAGGATTACAAGAGACAGGTGGACCCGCGTTACATGTTAGTGTAAATCTTAGTGAAGAGATTATAATTTAGAGCTGTCATGTTCGAAAATAGTGATGTTAGAGTTGAGGATTTTGTTACAATTCCGGACGGTTTCCGGGCTTAAGTAATCATTGGAGATCTGACTAAAATTTCTATTTTATCTGTGATATTCAACATTTATTTGCATTACATGTTGTTCTTTTCTGGTAATTTAAAATTATGTGGTCATTGTGGACCCTGTCGGGCACGCAAATTTAATTCTCTGATACTATGACTGTGCTATGACATAGAAAATAAACAAACAAATGTATTTAAAAATAATAAACCCTGTTATTTACAATAATAGAATGTACGGTAATTAAAAAAAAATGCGTCGGGCACATTGCTTGTGCAAATGCTTGTGTTAAGAGTGCGTTCACGTCGGTAGTCCAATGGGTCGGATTTGAACCTGCGACCACATGATGACAAGTCCGATGCCCTAGCCTCTTTCAAAAGTAAATGTCTCATCACTGTATACTAATATCTGACAAATAAAATCAAATGTCAAACATTACAATGGATCGCGCGCAGACACGCGCAGCAGGATAATAACAAAAACAGTTTTATTGTTATTATCCTACACACCCAGTCTATAGAAATAAATATAATTTTGTAAATCTCCTTGGGAGCTTTAGTTTGACTGAGTACCACAGAGTGTATAAATCATAAAAAAGTTTTTACGGCGTTTAAGACAATAACACACATTAACTAGTGCTTTCGTCAAACCATAATCAAAAATACAAAACAAACGAAAAACTAACTAAAATATTATAGCATCCAAGCGATAAAAATCAAATCAAAAAGTTTTAATTCCTTATATCCTCAAGAAAGTGCTCAAGAAACGTTAATATACCAATCTAATGACTAGGTGCGCGGTCCCAAAGTATCATTCCCATGGAGAAGAACCGACAAGATACTCCATAAGTTACCGATTTAAAAATAGGATTTATAGTTCTGTGAAAGAGATCTTTGAAGTGACTTTTCTTAGCATTTGTTAAGCAGGTACGATACTAGAGCCTTGTAACTACATAACTTAATGAATATCATGCAGATTACTGAACAGTGCATAGCGACCGTATGGACAATTCATAATTAAAATAATTTCAGTGTCATTGCAAAAATTCATACATTTTATTGTTTGTTGGTATTAAAATAATAAATCTAATATCCCGTATTATATTTTAATTATTCTAATAATCACTTAAGAAAATAACTTTCGATATAACGAAACGTAATTTTATCAGAGTCAGAATGATCATGATTTAATTGAATTGTTATCCAAGCAACAATTACCGACTAAGATTTATTACCGAGGTAATATTACTAGTTGCTTTATAAGAATGACATCATCTCGACAAAGGACAGCGCGTATTCATTCACAAAATGGATGTGCGGTAAACAAGCTTTATTACATTGAATGTAAACGTATTGTGAGTATAAATTTATCGCATTGGTCAAATACAATTCTTCAAATATCAATGAATTTGATAGAAACACCGACGGAGTGACCCGAGCTGTGACCTAATTTCGACCTCAGATAATTATGTAGAGTTCCCCGATCTGTCAATGTCAAATTATCTGTCAAACTTGAATTTCGAATGAAGAATAACAGCTTTAATTGACACTTGATGCTTGTACTACTGTTTAAAAGTAGAGCGAAATAGTCTGGCCTATTTAATATGACATTAACCTTTTAAAATAAAATACTTAGCGCTCAAACTCTGGAATATAAAATCTATCCTAAAAATACAAAGTTCAATGACTTCGAGACTACAGTCTAGTATAGAACTAAAAACAATGATCTACTAACATTATTAAACGTTATAAACAAACACTATTATTTTAAAATAACTAGTCTTAGAAACGAAATTCGCACAAACAATGTCCTCGTTAATTCCGTCATTAGCAAATTCCGGTGGAAAATGTTATTACGCACGGACAGGTCAATGAGTTTTGTTTATATTTATATGTTGCGCTAATTAACTACTCCATATTGAATTATATTCAAAACCAATTTATCAATAGGTCAAAGTTTTTAATTAAATATCGTTTGGTCAATAAAACAGTGTGACCTTCCTTTTTCGTATTAAATTTACTTTTTAAATGATCTACTGCCACCTGTCACGAAATTGTTGTTGAATAGACTAAAATAAGTATTTTATACGGATGCAATTGTTAAAAACTGGCCTTTAGGTACTCTGGTAATGATTATTATTATTATGTTTCAAAGCACTTTTTATCACATTTCACTGTAACTTTCACTCACATTTACAAAGTACATTATTTACACACATTTTCATGAGTAAAATATTATTTAATTAGTAACTGTACACCTTTGTTTCATTTGTAACACCATTAAAGTACGAAGACAACTTTTTATTTAAAAATTTAAATTTCGAAAATTTTGATTCGAATGCGTCAGTCAACGAGGCGAGCGCGTCGCGACGCTCGCGTCGACTGGGCGCTTTCGGCCGCCTGCCAAAGAATCCATGCCTGAAAATATATTTATGTGGATATGGTTATTTACTTCCAGTCTACCACTGACTATTTAATTTTTGTAGGTTATTATAGCTATAATATGGGACCAATTACCTTAATAGTTGTTTTGTCTGAAAACTAAAATATTTCGTAATAAAGCAAGATAAGGTCACCGACCTTTAAGTAAATTGATCGCACGGCAGACGAAACATAACTTTAATTTGCGCAAATGTTGAATAATATTCTCAAAGAAATACAAACAGGCTAGGTACCAAATGAAGAAAATACGAATAATCATTTTAAAATATGATTGTCTCTAACATTTTAAAATGATTACGCAGCATTACGTAAACAGTTTCATGCATAATGGCACTAACATCCGACTATGCAATTTACAGTTCATTAAACTAGTCACTTCCGAAGCACTAACTATATTTAAGCTTACCATAACAGGCAGGAAACAAAACATACTTATATAAACGTCATAAAACTATATAAAATAAAAGTTCTGAATGTGGTCTAGAGAGATGCAACTAACAAGACCGCTATAACTTGGTATACTTAACAAGGAATAATCGTCCTTATAGGTATAAACATAAGGTTGTATGATAAAACTCAAAGGTTAGTTTTGGACGTCGTGTGTGGGAAATATAGGCGAATTTAGGACAGATATTGCTCGACCCAGCTTGCAGTAAGAACGACCTAAATGTGAAGTGACATAGAAATAATAGTGGAAAATTGGCATTAGTACCAGTCAGTGCCAGATATAAGCGACACTTCGAAATGGTACCTTAAAGGTTAATAGATCGTAGTGTTTTATGTCAAACCAGGGCCCAGAGACATCTATAATGTCAATTTATTAGTAATAATTATAATACGAGGTCGATGACCTAGTAGGGTAAATTTGTTGTGCCTAGAGTCACTGACGTGTATGAGAACAGGATTCTGAGGGCAGAAGGACACGCGTCCTATACATAGGTACTAGTTATTTTTTTAGTTATCTCTGAGGTGGTATATAAATTACTTCAATACCGATTCAGTGGTTTGGTTTTTAAATCAAAATAATTGGAAAAAATTACCAAAGATCACTGAAAGAAATAACGTACTTTGTTTATACTTTCGTGCAATTGAAGTATTTTTTACGTGAATGTGTAAATAATTATAAAAAATGCATAAATATTTATTCCGTCGTCTTACATAAAAACCGGTCACATGAGAGTCGGACTCGCGCAGCGAGGGTTTCGTACAAACCTAAGTTTAAAATTATTAAATATGGATAAAACGTAACCTATGTTATTTTCCATGTAAAAGGCTACATACATGCCAAATTTCATCCAAATCCTTTCAGCCGTTTTTGCGTGATTGAGTAACAAATATCTACACTTTAACATTTATAATATTAGTAAGTATTCTTTCTTTAACCTATTAATTTACCCACCGTTGCCAGGTCTTTTGCGAATGACTCCAGATTTTCCTATCTTGCGCCACTTGACACCAATCACTTAAGAAGCGATCAATACCATACCCAACCTTTTAGTAAATTAAAACCTCTGAATGCAGTAGTTAGTACATTCCGAATTAATAAAACCTTCTTAGCTAGCTACCTTTTACCAGCTAGCCTTCAACAAAAACAACGTTAAGCTAATTGAAATAAACTTTCAACTGCAGAACAAGTAACAATACTAATTGTTTATACCGTTGGAACAACATTGGAGCACGTGCGCAGTGCGCATGCGTGCAACATTCGCATAAGACTTATCGATAAGCCGTGTTACCTTTCTAATATTCGTTCATAATGACCGTATTATGTTCCTTGAGCTTTGTTCCTGTTATTGTGCATACGATACGATGGTATTATTTGTGCTGTTTTCTTACATAGCAACCGTGTCAAGAGTCGAAACAAAATATGATCGGTTCGTATAAGTTTTTTAGGAATTTATCATAATACAAACGACGATGCAACTTGGAGATATCTCTATTTTTGTATAATATACTGTTAATGATAATATACTGCTTGACCTTTTTATTTGTGTGCTATATACGGTATATACCACACGACTGAACTAAAACATATTTAGCTCATCCAGTGCAGGCCGGACTGTGTCTAAGATATACGAAACGTGACTATGAGAGAAAGAGAGAAGGAAAATGTGTGCTCGCACCTCTCTTTTTAGTAATATACGAAATGGAACTTCCGTTCACCTCCCCCGATCACACTTTTCGTAACGCTCCCGTCATTCACCATTCGCACTCGCCAGCTTACGTCACGAAAATTTACATAAAAACACATGATTTCAGATAAAATTCATTTGAACCCCCTCACACACAACGGTAAATACTCTATTTGACCGTGAAAGCGGACCACTACATAGAGTAAGAGGCCAAACTGCTGAAGTTTGAACATCTTAAACATATCACTTTTCACCACAATCCCCTAACAAAAGGGTTTCTGATAAAATTTCATACCTATGAACTTCCTAACATACTACGGTAAATACTCTATTTTTCCTTCATAGCTGACCACTCTACAGAGTAAAAGAAATTCGAACACCTAAAACATATCACCTTATACCAAAATCCCCTAAAGTGCTGCCAGCTCTACAAAACCCCGCGATGAGCATTCTCGTACAACTTCACCCAATGTTGAGCCGCAGACTTCTTTTGAAATAGCTAGCTAACTTTGTGTGAAAACAGCCATAAATAATTCCTTTATTTAAACACCAATGGTGTTATTCTCAAAACCAATGTCATCACTCGCCTGTCGTCTATCTCTGAAGCATGTTGAAAATAATATGAATTTTCGACAATTCGAGGTTAAATATTTTGAGAATAGGACACTAAAGCTTTAGTAGTAGTAAGACAAGACATCCATAAGAATATCTGTCAGTATCTTCTTTTTTTAGCTTTATATATTATACATAACTTATAAATCTACTATACTATTAATATTACAAAGCTGAAGAGTTTGTTTAGTTAGTTTGAACGCGCTAATCTCGGGAACTACTAGGCCGATTTGAAATACTCTTTCAGTGTTAGATAGCCCAGTAATTCAGGAAGGCTATAGGCTACTGTTTGTCGCGATAAACGCGGGCGGAGCCGCGAGCAAAGGCTAGTAAAAAATACAAATAATTTTCCACTTCTCCCTTGATTGCACTTATTTTTTGGTATCCATTAGAATTAAGTTTGTAACCAGCATTATATAATACTGTTGTAAGTAAGAACCTAAGAACAACAATGAAAATCTGTGACGGAGTGCGATTTTTAAAACGCCGCAAATCAGTATAATTTAGGTCAACGCACTCGTACCATAACATTGCCTAGATTTAAACCGTGTCGTTAGCGTAAAGTCACGTCGATTTGCAATTACAACTTTTTTGTTCAAATGCAGTTAGTTACACCTGATTTTTGTTTTGACTGTTTTACTGAAAACATTTTGGTTTCTATGACATTCTTAAGTAAAAATTATAAAATACATATATACAGACGAACAAATACGTAGAACCTACTCCTTTTCGTAGTCGGTAGTTTTTTCGGGAGTTTATTAAAATCCAACCAAAGAAAAAGTCTTAATTTAATCTTTAATATTCGTTTGATACCTAATAATATTCAAAAACAATTTCAATTCTTCAAAAGATTGCTCTAGAATTAATATTTTATAGTTCAGGTAACGGTATAAAACAAATTAATGAGTTTTATTTATTTACTTTATTTAAATCTCCAACAATGCACGTCCGTTGTCCCTGACTCAATTAACTGTACTGTAGTAGTACCGTACCTATCGTCATTCATTCAGAATCTGATACGGCATCATGGAAATTGCAATAAAGTAGTAGCTTGTGTTGTGTTAGATTCTATAATTATACAGGATTATTTTTTATGGAGTGCGTATATTCAACGACGTAATCAGGTGCAAAAACTAAACAACTTTCCCCAAGAAACATAGGTCGAAATCTTAATATTGAAAATGTCACGTGACTGGTGTTTGTATGAAAAAAATATTTTCAATTATGTATAGAATTTAAGTACTGCACCACAAGCAGCAAGAGTTCCATATTTAACTTGTTGTCAACATTTTATACGATTTTTCTTTTCTTTTTTTTTTTTAAAGATTACTACGGGGCCTGTAGAGTTCGCAGTATGAATGGGACACACGTGTTTTTGCACACAAACCTGTTTTTGCGAAATTTCTAATTACCAAATCACCCTGCGTCATAATGCAAGTTAGACGTTCAAAATTAAAATAACAAACCTGTGAAGATTATGGTTCATCACCATATTTTCTTTGGTATTATCACCGTATCCTGAAACAAAATAAATATATTTGTTAATAATTATATAATAAATAGTTTTTATTAATTATGGAGTTGCCTGGCATGTCTCTTGTTTGTTGGGTTATTAACTAAACGAAACACCATCATTGATTCCTTAAACTTAGAACCAAATTATATTCTATTATACAACTATGAGATCAATACGACAGTTTTAACTAGAAGGAATTTTTATAATCCACTAGCTGTTTCCCGCAGCTCCGCCCGCGGTCTAAATTTTTTTTAATATAATTGAGATGTAACTTTACTATAAACCTCACGGAGCCCAAGACCTTTCCAACGAATGCAAAACCGTTGAAATCGGTTCGTGCGTTCTGGAGTTATAGCGTCAGGAAGGAAAACCCGACTTATTTTTATATAGTAGATTGTACCTCTAGTAACCATGAATGAAGTGGAAAGCTGCCGCCTTAGACAAGGTACATTTCTACAAGCGTTAACGATGATAGAAATCTCTTAAATGACATTAAATGTATGGAGATGACATTTCTCTTCGATAAGTCACGTGACTTAGACTTGTCACTTTCATACATTTGAGCGGTTCGATCAGCGATAACGCTTGTAGAGATGTACCTTGTCTAAGGCTGATCTTTGTATCGCGATAATTTTCTAAATCTCTCTCTTTATCTTAATCTTAATATATATAAATCTCGTGTCACAATATTTGTCCTCAATGGACTCCTAAACCACTTAACCGATTATAATAAAATTCGCACACCATGTGCAGTTCGATCCAACTTGAGAGATAGGATAGTTTAAATCTCAATTATATAAAAAAAAATTAGACCGCGGGCGGAGCTGCGGGAAACAGCTAGTAAATTATAAGATAGAAGATCAGTTAAGTATTATATATGATTTATTACATTTTATTATGGTCGTGATTCCTGGGCAGGATGTTCATGCGTGTAATATGCGACGGACGTCGTCGACACGTTTTTGTTACCACAAATTGTTAGCCATCATAAAAATACGAGGTACGTGTAGGTGGTACCGTCTTTTGTTTTTTTTTTTATTTTTAGCCAAAAGAGTGTACCTGTATTTTCCTATCGTTGACGTTTCGAAATGGACATTTAAACTGAAGGAGATGTAGATTCAGATATTGTTTAAATCAATGAATAGCTGAGAATGATAGCAATAACTGAGTAAAAAATAAAAAATAAATGTCGGTCCACCGATACCGTAACTATCGACTTGTGCCCACCGTACGCCTTGTAAGAGACTCTGTGGCACCTCAAATAAGGTTCAGGTTTTTATTGTTATATTCTCTTTATTTATATTTTTATGTTATGTGCATCATGTTTCTGCAAAATAATTTTTCCCTTAAATATATTTTTTGTTTCAAAATAGGTTTTTTGTCAATATTTTGTAGATTTTTTTTTCGTTAAAAGTAATATTAAATTAACTAAGTTTTAATAATAGGTAATATAACTTTAATAATATGTAAATTTAGTGTATCAAAATCGAGAGCAGTTTAGTTAAAATTTCAATCTACAGAGAGTTATCATTCTTCTTCATTAGTAGTTATTAAGTGATGCTTTTAACTAATTATAAACTACTTCGGAATGTTATGGATCTAAACAATCTACTAATGCTTTCTACTCACGAGTCATTTATTACCTACTGTTTGAAATATACCACAAAAGTGATAAGTTATACTTAGACGTCATTATTAAAAAGGTTTTATCTAATATGTAAATGTGATCTAATTTTGTAAACGAGGTAGGCCTAGGAGACGGTGTCAAGTAGCTCAAGACCGAAAAATCTGGAGCCAAAAGGCAGACCTTTGCCCAGCAGTGGGACAATAATTAGGTTACATAAAAAAAATGTAAATGTGAAAGTGTGGATGTTGCTTGTCACTCAATCACGCAAAAACGGCTGAACGGATTTGGATGAAATTTGGCATGCATGTAGCCTTTGACATGGAAAAGATCATAGGCTACCTTTTATCCCGATGCCTTAAGTCGTTCCCGAGGGAAAATTGAAAATTTACGAGCTAAGCCGTGGGCAGACAGCATATAAATTTGGTATTTTTCTCTATTACAGCGCAAGCTTTAACACGGGTGAAAATTGTATTCCATTTTACATTACTTTCACATTTTGCTTTTTTTGTTGGACCCAATTCTGAAGTCCACGCAGACGAAGTCGCGGGCAGAAGCTAGTAGAGACAATAAGGTAGAGTTGGCTATGCTCAGCAGTGGGATGACAAGGGCTGCGAATGATGATGATGTAATCCCATCCTCGTCGCCACTGTTAAATCAAAGACGCTTTACAGCCGAGTTAGCCGTCCCTACAAGCAGTGTTGCCAACTAACTAAATAATTAAAATTAGATACATAACAGTTATCACATTTAGATATTGATAAAAAATCCTTTACAGATTGTTTAGCAATATCAACATGGAGCACCTTTGGTGCTTGGTAAACCATTCTAAAAGCGACATAATATTTGTCCTGATAGTAAAAATGGGGAGCAATATCGAATTGAAAATAATAACTGTCACAGTGACAGCTCTCGATGAAATGGCAACAGAATAGCGACGCCGTCAGAAGCCTTATTCAGTAAGTCCAAACAAAACGTAACGTGGCACGCAGATTATAATATAACTACCTCGGGTCACTAAATCTTTTTTTATGTTCTGAGAATCTCCAGGTAGTGTTATACGGTTAAGGGCCTATTTCACCATTGCCAGATAACTTTATTCGAAGAATAATTTTGAAATTTTGACAGTTGTTTCAATACAGAATCTGTCAAACGTTAATTTTATTCGTCGAATAAAAGTTATCTGACGATGGTGAAATAGCACGAAGCAAATAACACAATTTAACTGATTTCTAACTTAAAAGTATAGTAGGTCGACACAGATAACGCCTTTCTAAGCCCTACACGTAACAGCAAGTTAACAGCTTGAATTTAGTGAATAAAGCTACTGAATAGTCCGTGAACACAACGAAATTCGATGTTTTGTGAAAACGTAACAAATTTATTACATATCAAATGTTTTTCGAGTAACTTTTATTTGATAGGGAGTGTGAAGTTGGGTGGGCAGGTGTCTTTCAGTTACATACCTATATATAAATATTTTCAATATGGCTTAAATGTTTGCACGTCTATGTATGGACTACAGAGCAATGCAATTTCTTTTTTGTTCTAGTTAGATGTTCGAATAGGTTTAAGATTAATGTATTTTTAAAGACCAAGACCTATTAAACAATAAGTATCTTCTGGGAAGTTTTCTATGGAAGCCGGTTAAGAAGAAAATTTCATTTTAGGTTGATTGGAACAGATGCTTTAGCCAGAGGAATTGATATCGTAGACTGCAACTATGTTGTTATTTATTAGCCGGAGAATGTGGGTTCAATTCCCACCCAGGCCATTTATTCTGTGTCTGGGTGTATTTTATACTTATTTATAAGTATGTTTATCATTTTGTCTGGTTAGTGCCTACAGGCTCTGCCTAGTTTGGGATCCTGATGGCTGTGTGCGAGTTGTCCCAAAATATCATCTATGATCATCATACGTAGATATTATTTTAGGTTTATTTTATTGCAATTGGTTGGATTTTTGTGTGTACAACGCTAAACTTCGTGATGATGTGTCAAGAAATTTCTGTAAGTTCATATGTGAACGTATTTCCAACAGTCTAAAGAACCTGCAACGGTTTCTAAAATAACAATTTTTCTAAAGCTTACTCTCTACCATATTAGGTACTCTAAAGCTCTCCTTTGAAGAGAATTTCTTTTCACAAACTTGTATTTGGTCACGCTACATTGCACATTGGCGGGAAATTGTTACTTCAATTCGTTCGACAAGGAAATTGCTCTTTTATTAGACGAGTTATAAAGAATAATTTATATACTTTTCTTTAAGACAAGTATGGGTAGCAAAAGCGGTGTAACTCGCGGTTTATCATATAACAGGTTTTTTTTTTTCGGGATACAAGTAGCCTATCCGCGGTGTCAGTAATTTTGGGATCCAAGTTTACCCGACACTAAGTTTCATCAATAACAGTTCAGCTGTTTGGCTGTAAACGCGTAGCGGAAAGGTCTTGTTTCACATTTATAGTAAGTAAATATTACAGTATTTTTTTAACGACTACGGAATTTTATCCTTATGCCGGTGGTTTCACAAATCTTCAAATCACATGCACAAAGAACACCCAGACTTGGAACAAGCATTAATTGTGGATCACACAAATTTGTAATTAGCGTCACTTGGCTATCCGTTCAATCATTAATTCTCCATTTTATCTACGGGATTGATATACTAATAATTTATTGGTAATTATTAAACAAAAACTGCAGTTAAAACTATCGTTAAATTATTATTATTGAGGTTTCCCTACGTCATTTTATTTTGTAATATGCTGCATCTCATGAGAATGTATCAGGAATATGTTGTAGTGCATTTTCTTTCAGTGTAAGCCCGTAATAAGGAAGTAAAATAGTAGATCACCAGAAGAATTCTTATGACTGCACTACTTATATTTAATGACATGAGAATAATGCTAGCTCTGTCGGCTATGTAGGCCTATGTCACCTTGTTAATAAACTATAAATAATGTACTCTAATTTTTTAAAGGGTTGAAGAGAAAAATTCATGATGTACTCTTTTATTCTCAAGGCGCCTTGTTTCCGATAGTTGGGGGTCGACTTCAAGCAATCCAAAAGGTAACATTATATGAATTGTATGTTAAGGACGTCCACTCTTTTTACAGTGCTACAAGACGGAGAAACAAATCCTATCTACCATATAAAATTTCAAGGAAAAAGGGACAACGAAACAGTCGACCTCATCATTCATCATCCTCCTATGAACTATGAGCCATCATCTATCCCTCCCCCTACTCTTGTCATATCACCCATTACTTACTCTTGTCCCAATTTCATTTGGGGTTGGAGCATTTCTTCTTTCTCCATTCTCTACCTGACATTATCTCACTAGTAACATCTTTCTATTCAATTTTTCTCTATACATTCATTTCCTTTTCTGCATATCCATCTACGTTTATTCCCAATTTCGATCTATTTATCAATATTTTATTTCATCTTCCTGTAATACCAATAAATAATAATAACATCAATGATGGTCGGTAATATCAAAGACCTATTGACTCTTCCGTCAACTGATTTGTCACAAATCGTTGTTGATTTATCATTTCCGATGCATCCGCTCCGGTCCAGTGTTTTTCAAGTTTATAAGTAGCCCTTAATATATTCCATTGGTACTTACAATAATTTTCATAACATGGGTTGGGTATGAGTTGGGTAAAATTTCAAAGTTTCATTAATAAAAGCATTGTATAGCAAAGCAACTACTGGTTTTACTACCAAGAGATACTAATGCGTAGTGTGGATTATTGGGATTGGAAGATTAGATCCGACTAGAAAAAGGCTAGAAAAGAAGGTAACTATCAATCAAACGATCAATCAACTAAGCCTATCGCTGTCCACTGCTGGACCTAGGCCTCTCCCATTCTGTGCCACAACACCCGATCCTTAATTTGGGGGCTGTGTGTTGTGCTGCACCATTGATTCTATATCCCTTAGTCGCCTCTTACGACTACTACGGGAAGAGTGGGGGAGGTTCTTTTCTATGCCCATGCCCATACCCCATGGCAAATAACAGTAACAGTAAAGAATAACTAAGAACTATGAAGAGAGAAAAACTATAAGAGCAAACAATGTAGACTGAAGACTTGAGATTTATGTGGACTTAATTTATCCACATTTTCTTCCTTATACTAGCGACATATCACTGAGTGTCGAGCTATCCCTTTGGATCAAATATATGCAACGTACACTAATTAGGTCGTGCTTAATTAAAATACACCGCATGATATTGCTAAATGTCAATCAATCCATTTACTGCACTCAACTCCGAAAATTCGTACGCAATCATTCAATAATTTTAAACAACATCGTCTGTATAAGATTTCTAACGTAACGTCGTAACTTTGTTAACTATAATACTGAATATCTTACAACTAAATAAACTAACATAAAAACCGTAATACTAATACCATTTCTTTCAACTATACATATTTGGATGTTTCTTACTCAATCACGCAAAAACGGCTGAAGGGATTTGGATGAAATTTGGTGTGCATGTAGCCTTTGACATGGAAATGAACATAGGCTTACTTTTCCGATTCCTTAAGTAGTTTCCGAGGGACGATCCAATTCTGAAGTCCACGAAGACGAAGTCGCGGGCAGAAGCTAGTATAACATATTTCTAACGAAACCTATGAAGTTTTAATACTTCAAGCCTTACAACTAAATGTGTTTCTAAACCCTAACAGTAATATCATTTCTTAATACAAACTCGAACTCGTGTTTAAGTAACTTTATAGTCCAATCCAACATGTTTCATCCATCAAAGGAGTATTCATATAGAGTATCTGACTGCACTGCGGTGGATCAATCGGCTCATTGATTTTACTACTCAATAATATTCAGCACGCCATTACTCCAGTGAAGAAGAAACAGGAAGAGATAACGTCTATTTGAGCTGTTTTCAAGTCGTAAATGTTGGTTGTTTGATTTAATTATCCTGGTGATGGTGGTGGGTGCCTGAATGTGGAAACACATGTTAAAAGAGTTTTTTTAATCCTAATAATATTATAAATGTGAAAGTGTGGATGTTTGTTACTCAATCACGCAAAAACGGCTGAATTTGGATGAAATTTGGCATGCATGTAGCCTTTGACATTGAAAAGAACATAGGCTATTTTATCCCGATTCCTTAAAATTTAAGGAATCGGGATAAAATAGCCTATTTAATAGTTCCCGAGGGACAATTTAAAATTGTTTCCGAGCTAAGCCGTGGGGACAGCTTTTTTCCCCTATTACAGCGCAAGCTATAAAACGGGTAAGTAACAATTTTATTCCATTTTTATTACTTTCTCATTTTTTCTTAGACCTTCTTGGACCCAATTCTGAAGTCCACGCAGACGAAGTCGCGGGCAGAAACTAGTACGTATATAATAAAAATTGAAGGTCCAGAACGTGGAATGTCTAATTGCTGACTTCCAAAATGGATAATACAGTCAGTTTTGAATAATTAGGTTATGAATAATGAAATTAAATCGGCGGTAGATAAGTGGCTAGAGCGTCGGACTTGCGATGCGAACTCACTCGAAACACAAGCAATAAAGCTTAGCACAAGAGGTTAGCAAGGATATTACTAATTTGCGAACTACATTGCTTTTTTAAAAATACTTATCTCAAGAAAGAAATAGCAAGTATATTGGAATTTGTAACGAATGACAATATGGAGACATGCGAGAGAAAAAAAAATTGTGTGTAGGTACTGAGTTCAGAGCAGAGTAGATGAATAGATAGTGACGTAAACCAGTTAAGAGGTGGAGTTCAACGTATTATGTTTTCTGACAACCGCATGAAAGGGTAAAAGGTCAGATCAAAGTGGAGATAACAAGCAACCCGTTCCCCAAAGGTCCAACAATCATAAAAACCATATTCCTCAGTTCAAAGCTCCCACAATTCACAAGTCGTTACTCCAGCGTCGGTTACTAATTACGAAGCTAATAAAAAGTTCAACACCAATACACCTGAAAGTTCAACGAACTACACTCACAAGAGTTGTGTAAACATACAAACACGGATGCCCGGGTTGGTTTGCGGTCACTGTTAACTTACCTTTGTTAGAATAACATTGATTTTTTACCGGCTTAAGTTGTGCCCGATGCTATAGTAGCTTATAGAAGTACAATCGACTAAGAACAGAGATTTGGATGCTTGGCCAAATAAATATGTATTTTATAATAATTACTTGATGACCCGGCAAAAGTTGTCCGAACATAAAATAATTATTAAATCTACTAGCTTCTGCCCGCGACTTTGTCTGCGTGGACTTCAGAATTGGGTCCAAAAAGAAATAAAAAATGATAAAGTAATGAAAAATGGAATAAAATTTTCACCCGTGTTATAGCTTGCGATGTAATAGAGAAAAATAACAAATTTCAAAGGTGTCTACCCGCGGTTAGCTCGGAAACAATTTTCAATTTTCCCTCGGGATAAAAGGTAGCCTATGTTCTTTTCCATGTCAAAGGCTATATACATGCCAAATTTCATACAAATCCGTTCAGCCGTTTTTGCGTGATTGAGCAACAAACATCCAAACATCTAAACATCCAAACATCTAAACATCCAAACATCTAAACATCCAAACATCCACACTTTCACATTTATAATATTAGTAGGATAGTAGGATTGCTTTAATAATTATTTTATGTTCGGAATACAAATTTCCAATTTAAGATTTCGACCTATGTTCCTCGGGAAAAGTGGTTTAGTTTTATGCACCTGATTACCTCGTAGGATATCCGCACTCCTTTTAAAATAATCCTGTATAAAAACAACAGTATAATGTATCTGCTTCTGCGATAACTTTTAACATTGTAAACAGAGATTAAAAACAACATTAAAGCTTTTTAAAATGTCGACTATCTTTGGAATATGGTCTTAAAGGAATGCGGGCAAAACCACACTATGTATACGTAATATCACACACTGTGAACTCTCATTGTCCACTCAGATCTCAATACAATTAGTCTCTGTCCTCAAATGAATGCTTATTATTTTTAGTCTTTTCTGTATCGCTTAACAAAACACGTGTCAAGTCATTCGTCTTGCGCCGGAGACAGTTAAATACGTCCTGAAACAAAACAAAACAAAACAATATGGCGCCTGAATCCCGGGCTTGACATTACTTACAACTTAATACAATACTTGGTTAAGTAAAGTGTTATTTAGAGACACAAACAGATGATTTTTTAGCTGACGACACTTTTTTCTAAGATTTTCTCGAATTTACAAATGCAACTCTGGAAAATTCGTTTATTTTCCAATGATTTTTTTAACATAGGCTTTTTGTCCCGAAAAAAAAGTTTTTTGGCATACCGCAGGGCACAGCTATTATATAAACATGAAATAAAGATATATTATAGTTCTGACTAAGTCTAGTAACAGACTATTTACCTCGAGCTAATAGCTTCGACTCGTACGCATATTGTTCAAGACAAATGCTTATGCCTTGATATATTTGACAAACTTTTGTAAGATTGCGACTATTTGCGACTGATACATCAGTGTTCGTTATACCGCCTTTCTGTCCTTGCCCATCCCGTATCGAGTTCCTGTAACACTACCCAGCCGGACGTAACTACGACGCTTCATCTCACTTTAATTAAAACATGAGCTACTTTTACACTTCACTTTAATATTGAAGTTTAACTAGCTTTTGCTCGTGGCTCTGCCCGCGGGGTCGTCGTTTATCGCGACAAACAATAGCCTATAGCCTTCCTCAATTTATTGGTTATGGTGTTTTCTGAGTTTATAAATTCTCAGTACCGCCCAGAGTCAGGAAGTGTGGTGGTGATTACAATCTCGTGCCTCGGAAATCACGTCAGCCGTTGGTCCTGCGTCTGATCTCTCTCCGGTCGTGTCGTCAGCTGTCCCATCGAACTATGAGAGTGAAGGAACAGCGAGCGCACGCACTTGTGCACTATAATAACTCCTGCGTCCCAGCCGAGGCCGAAATTCGGTCTGAAGAGATTATTATTATTATTACTTTGGGCAGTTTTGAGTGAAATGGTAGTTTATGATTCTAATAATTCCTTGGACTTGTCTTAGGCTGGGTCTTAAAAATACTCCTTCTCTTATATATTGCGTAGAGCGAATGTTTGATATTCAACGTACTTATCGTACAAAAAGTACTTTCAATTCGAGTTTGAAAACACTCTAAAACCAATTCAAAGCGAGTTTTAAAAGTAATTCACGAACTGACCACAGCTTCCTTTGTAGGACGTATTAAGTAATCTTTTGTCTTCAATAGTATGGAATTCATTACCATGTTAATACGGCCCTATGGTGACCAATCAGGCGTTTATGAAGGGCAGGCTGCGGTCATTGAACTTTAAAGAATAATAATCTACCCACGTCTTGCATTCATAAGTTGGATTGTGACGATTTGTTGACGTGATGTTATGATGATGTGCCTGCATTTTTTTTATATTGATTTGATTTTTATTTTTGTCAATGCAATCATATAATAAATTCAAAATATTGTATTCCATATAAATTCTTAATTGTTTTCGTAATCGTAGGCAGATTTCCTTTTCAAAGATCCTGCCTCATAGACTTTGATTTTCATTTATAAATAAAATATGCTTATTAAATACGTATTTGCAGTAAAATTTCGTCAAGAAATCTGGAACATACAAGTTTCATAATCTCATATTCCTCACATTGTGAGGATCATAACAGATAATGCGGGATTAGTAACAAAACACCATTCGCACCAAAAACACAGACATAATGTCCTACTGACCGAATTTCGGTCACGGCGACCTCTCTCCAGGGACATATTTTTTGCATCAATGAATGCGCGGAGACAGCTGTTGTACTGTCTATTCCTTCACTCTGATAGAAAAAAAAATATTTGGTTAGAGATCAGGCGGAAGACTTGAATACTAGCATGGGATTTTACAAACATACGAATCATCATTATCTGCCTAGTCTTTCCCAAGCTATGTTAGGCCAGCTTCCATTCATACCAGATTGCGCTGAATACCGTGTTTTACAGGGAGCTTCTGCCTATCTGACCTTCACAACTCAGTTTACGGGGTAATACAGTATCCCATAGTAAGACTAAATGTCAGAATTGTAAGAGTTTAACGATTGTCCAATATCACCGTATTACAGTCGGAAAAAATGCTAGTGTTGTGTAAAATGATTGTGGAATAATCCCCTATTTTCGCCCCTATCACAGATTATTAATAAGTAACTACGTAACCCCTATATAGCCGAGTTAGTCAAACACGGTGTGTATTACGTATAATGTATACACATTGTATACACCAGTAATGTATTTACACAAGCAAAACAAGGTGTTTACACTCGCTACTCAGTGTTGCAGCTTGTTTTATGTAATGGGCGTGAACTCGCGCGCCGAAATGTCTTCGTAAAACACACTTTCATTTCTTTCTTTCTTTTTCTAATAAAAATTTGCATTATACATTTAACATACAGTTTCAGAAAAAGTTTTTAATTTAAAAGGAGTAAGTACGTATATTCAACGAGGTAATCAGATCGAGATCGAGGGAAAATTAAAAATGGAAAATGAAATTTTCATACAAAGTGACACGTCACGTGACTTGTTTGTATGAAAAGTTGATTTTTAATTTTAAGGATTCGACCTATGTTCCTTGGGAGAAATTGTTCAGTTTCATGCACGTGATTACCTCTTAGGATAATCGCACTCCTTTTAAAATAATCCTGTACATTAGTTAGTAAATTTAGATATCTGACTAAACTACATACAGTTTTTCAGATAACTTAATTTATCCCGGGGATAAAAATTGTAGTCTATGCCTTTATCCAGGGTGTCAGCTGCACCCACAATCTATATATATAAAACTCTTCCGTTACTGACTGACTGACTGACTGACAGACAACGCACAGCCGAAACTACTGATCGTAAAGAGCTGAAATTTGGCATGTGTGTTTGTTGGGAGGAGTAGGCTTGCACTAAGAGAGGATTTTTGGAAATTCCCCCCCAAAGGGGAGAAAAGGGTGGTAATTTAATAAACGGTGGTACACGCGGACGAAGTCGCGAGCAAAAGCTAGTATTATTATAAAAGACATTGTATGTGCTTATAAGTAAATAGTCGTCATTCATTCGCTTATGTAATTCTGACCAATAATGTGTAAGTAGGTTAAAGCTGTCATAAGCCCACAAAAGGGAGCATATATATATATATTGCCTTCCATTGGCAACATAGTTTTTCTATAGCTCGCTGGAGGTCCTTAATTTCCGGTAAAGCAGTCAAAACCCGCGCTCAAGCGAACTGCTATACATCTCTATTATTTCTCTTTCAAAAGTCTAAATAAGAGAACGTTACGTCACAAAGCAAATAGTTAAGACTTACTTCTCTGGTTTCTTAACTTCATTATTATTTTGTAGACAGCATTATCAGAAAAAAGTCAAAATCATTAGACTAAACGGATAGCAGAGTTGTAGGTCACCACGCTAATTACCACTGTGCGCGACGTGCTGCGGGTTCGAGCATGGGAGAAGCATTTGTATGATCCACAGATACTTGTCCCAAGTCTGGGTGTTCTTTGTGCATGTGATTTGAATGTCTGTGAAACCCCCGTGACACAAGGATTAAATTCTTTAGGGCGGGCGTTTTTTTTTTTTTAAGAAAGAAAAAAAAGCCTTTGTCTTGACAATTTTGTTGCATATCACAGAGGGTCTTGACATTTTCAACGTTGAGCCGTTAAAAATAATTACATTCTAAACACGCCCCGCTATTAGCCAGACGGCTATAAAGCCTGACTGTTTTACAGTTGCGTGTGCTTCCATCTTGCACAATGGCCGCCTAGCCCTTTTAGACTTTTTAATTCATTACCTTATGTCATTGTAAATTGTCGCCTTTTACTTGTGATAATTAATAGTCATGTTAGTTGACTCATGTCGCACTACAAACTTTGTGATTAATGTTAAGTCAAATATGGGATATTTGAATGGTGTTGTATTTTTATGGGCTGAAGACTTTCGCTTTCTCTTCTCTTTTTTCGCTAAATTATTGTATTCATTTATTATTTATTAATAATACCAGCCTATAAATCTCTCACTGCTTGGCACAGGCCTTTTCCAATATAAAGAAGGAATGAGCATTGATACCACGCTTGCTCACTGCGGGCTGGCGATTTCAGATGCCAATTTTTGGAATTCATGTTACCTCACGATGTTTTCCTTCGCCGTTGTCGATGGTGTCTTAGATTTATTAATAAAGTACATATAACTTTTAACAGGTCACATCGGTACTTGCCTAGGTCCGAACCCGCAACCACGTGTATACGAATCCGGTCATTGAACCGCTAGGCCACCAAGATGATGATACATAATCATTTATTATTTAATTCCAATCTATAATTAATGCCAATATAATATATTATGATAGTATAGGTAGGACTTGACCAGTTCAGACCCTTTGTAAGAAAATCTTCAACAAAAAAACAGAAAGTAATTGTACGGTATCTGTTCTTTCAAAACTTACTGCAATGAAATGATAAAACAAATATTTCTCTAACATTTATTTCAATAATTACTACAAAAATTACTCCGAAGCATGAATATGAAAGACTGGTCAAACGTTTTAGAATCAGCATATAATGTTCTACAAAAACCGAGGCAAACACAGACGTATTCATTAATAAAGCCCGTTTCACAGCATTAATAAATTATCAGGTCGTCTGGATCCGTACCTAATTGGTCTGACTTTTAAATAGGGTAATATTTGAGTCAGCTGTACCCTGGAGTACGAGTAACTACTAAAATTCCTACTGTGGAGTTTAAGACTTGATAATACATAATTATTTTATAGTCCATTTCAGTTTTAACCAACGGAGCTAGTTTTCGACTTAGGGAAGACATTCATCTCTAAAATGCTCAAATCAAATCATTTATTTCGCTTTAAATATGGGTACAGATGAAAAAGACTGCACACATTTAGCCATATGTGGTATGCGAAAAGTACACATAAGAACAAAACACTACAAAAAAAAGACACTTAAGTTAGTTCACCCCTTATAATCTAAGTGCAGTAGCACGCAATTTAAAAATAAAGTAAAAATAAGAGCATTTACAACCAAAGCAGATCTACAAGACAGTATCAATAGTCTTGTCGGCTGAACGATTCCCATACAAAATTTTAAGCTAGCACCCTTCGTGCGCCCTTCTGCGCAGTAACACATAAAACTAAATTCATGCACCATAGGTGTCGCGCGAGGTACTGCGCTGTATGTAATGCACTTCACAGCCGCTAAGTCGTAAGTTTGAATCGGCCATTACAGCTTCATAGACAGGTATATTCGCGGACTTTGTGACACTTCTATCGCCCTTGGTTTTTTTATTTATTTACTTACAAGCATAACACTAGATACATTTGGACAAGCCACGTGACATGTATTGATGATTTGTAAGTTTTAAACATTTGATTCGACCAGCGTTGTTTGGTCTCCATTCGTCAAAGATTCCGTATAGTGAGAAAAGGAATGAAGTTATGGTGATCTTGAATCCCATTAGATCGTTAAAACACATAAATCACGCAATTAACCATTAACATACAATGTTTCGATCTTGATCTCATTTCGGTTTATGATTTTTTTTTTATTAAGTTCACGGGTACGTGGGATTGATTCCCTGGGAAACAAACGAACTTGGAGGAAGATAATCGTTATTACTATGAAACGGAAACTTCTATGAAATTAACTGTCTGTGTTAATTAGTTTTGTAAACCGTGGCAGTTTTTTTGAGGGAATTATAATTGGTTTGGGTTATAAGAGGTCAAAGGTGGTTAACATTGACCTTACTAATGTAATGGGGGAATTCGTGATAACGAAAGGCACAAGCATGATCGGAACCAAAGAGTTTTTCATATCAACCAATCTCATTTTTATTACAATCTTATAAAGAATACTAGAGCTGCCTTCGTTCGTCGACTTCGTTCTGTTTTCTTGCACTTCACCTTCCGTGGACCTTATGGAACATACAATAAATTAGCCGAATTGGTCCAGCCATTCTTGAGTTATGCGCTTACCAACATTCATTTTTATTTATATAAATTTAAGAAGCTCCTATTTTTAAGTTAATGGAATAGTCAAGTGGACTTACTTGATTATGGAGATAAACATCTAATCGATGATGCACATAATTATTGTAAATTTACATTTAAATGACTAAATCTGGTTTTGCACTTTAATAAAAGATGTAAATAAATAAAACATTAAAACTTGTTATAATATGTGCAGTGAGATTAATAGATGAGGAAAAGTGGATGTTACACTATAGTTGATAGCATCAGTTTTAGAAGTTTGTTATAAGCAGGACGTAGGTACATTTATTTAAAAACTGTACACTGTAAATGGGAGTTGGGAGATACTTAAAAATACAAGCTTCCGAATTGATAACCTGCTCCTCCTTTTTTAAGTCGGTTTAAAAGGGTCTGTACCTATCTTGATTATCTATTTGGAGGTGTGATTCGTTGAGTAGTGTTATTCGAGCGCTGGGGATTTAGTCTCTAAGTCCAAACAAAACCATTACGTGGCAAAGGGCAGGGGAGTTATTCTATAAGTCCAAACAAAACATAACGAGGTATGACGCAGGATTTCGTTCAAAAATCTTTTTGTGTTCTGAGTCACCGGGTAGTGTTCGTATATTAATAAACGTATTAGGCCATTCAACAGATTTTTTGCTTAAAAGTATAGTAAGTCGAAAGATTAGCCTCTCTTTCCCTTAGCCTTACACGTAACAGCACGTTAACCGCTTGTTCTTAGGCCCGGTTCCTATAATCCAAGAACGAATCGTTTCTTTTACGAACAGTTAAAATGTCAAGACACCTGTCATTCGGTGGTAACACCCCCCGCTACCCGCGACGACCATGGGAGGGCCACGCACGAATTTGCCAGGCTACTAGTGCGCGAGCAGCCTATGTCCAGCAGAAGATCAAAGATGGCTCAATTGGTAAATTGTTTTTGTAACTTGTTTTTACCATTGAAGTGTATAAATCACTTAAGTAGACACCTACATAAAAGTTCTAAAATAAATTCTGGCCAGTGTCAAATGCACAAAAAAATTTAGCTTGTCTTTGAATTCATGATTCACCGTAATGGCGGTACTAATAAATATTCACGGCTTCTCAGAAGAGTGAAACATCCTTACGAAATTCAAATGTCAAATCTAAAATAAACAAATGTTTACACAAATTTTCGGTGTTATAACAACACGGAAGGCCTTCAATTAGAATAGCCAGAACTTAAAAATAGCAAGTATATTGCAGTCTTGTCTTTCATTACATTGGGGTCCGCCGAATTTTTACGAAACTGAATTTTTACATGGAGTGACTGTTTACATAGCCTCCACGGCCCATTTATTCGAAAATATAATATTTTATGGTCTTGGTATGACTAGAAATAATCTCTAAAGAATTTTAGAAAAGTTTTTGTAGTATCTATTACTTCAAATAATACGTCATCCAAAGTTCTGCTTCCCAATACATAAACATTATGATACTGCACATCAGTAGTAACACTAACATTGCCAGCACTCTTATTTCCAGGCATTAAGGTTGATTTTCGTTTGTCATTAACAAACATGCAGCCTACAACTACAACTACCATTATCGTAAAGTTGTATTCGCTGGCAAATAAAAGCAAGTTTTATTTGTCTACGCCTCAAACAAATTGGTTGTTTCATTCTGTAATGCACGAAGGTAACTTAGTGCGCATACATTATGCAATACCCTTCTTACTTTTAATTTTGGTAAGTGCACTAGTACTCCGATCCTTGCTTTGTTAATGATCCCACGAATTACGAACATTGGAAAGCTATTTGATATTACCTTGTATAGCTTTGATAATCCAGATTATTTTTCACGTTGAACCCTTTTCTTTCTCAGCTTAGTTTTATGTACTGAAAGCTATCTTATAAAAAAATGTTTTTTTTTTTTGAAAAAAATATTTTTAATTCTTAACTTAGTGAATTTGTTTTCAAATTCATTCGATTTTTGGTTCTAACTCATGCTTTGCTGTAGCTATTCGTGGAAACCTGTAATTGGCTTCTTGTTTTATCATTGTTCACATTTTGTAAACCTTAGGACCTTAGGTTAAATAAATGAAATGTTCTTTTGATTTTATTAGACAGCAGTGGACCCGCACGTAACCGCACGTTCGCATGGAAAGCACTGTCAAAATGACAACCTCTCTCAAAAACCTCTTCTTGAATCACTTTTGCTCACTATTGCTGGATACTGCATTAAAATCCGTCAAGTAATTATAAAGTCTGGTGACCTCTGTAGACACCCGTCTGTATTCTTAAAGGTTATTTTCAAGATTAATTTCGTGTTAATTTTCTTATTTCTACCAATTATTTAATCATTTAAGTCTTGTAATTGTATTATTAGTAGTAGTTTTGTAGCCTTATGGCTCAGAGTAGTTTCATAAATTGGCAGCAAAAGACGAACCCAGGAAATAAAATGGTTCGATTGCTAAATTGCAATTGAACTGTTCAGCAATTAGTTCAGTGCAATGGCCGAAGATGGGAAAATGGCGGCAAAATTCTTTCTCCGCATCCAATTTGATTGCGGCACTGATTTCTTTTATTTTAGTATCAGGGAAGCAAAGATCATTCTCGAAGTGCAAGTGTTTTCCCAGACTTCAAGCTTTGTTTAGAAAGTATTGGACTTAGCAACTATGATTTATGGTACCTATCTTCATTTCAACAGTTTTATTTTTTTCTCGTTGGATGATAACATTCGTTTAAACTATTACACTAAATGTTGTCGTATAAATATCAATCAGAAACAAAGACTTCGAAATATATCATAATTACCTCCATTACACAATTTATCGCCTATTTAGACTCTTGATTAAAATTTTATCATAGAATTTATAATGTTAAATAAGTTATATTTACAAGCTATAACTTTCGTTTTGAAATTAAAATCTGAAACTGAAAATGTTTTTCGTCCTACAAAACATAAACCTGGGTAGAGTATCTCATAAGACTATTTCGCTATACACGGAATTATTTATCAAACCACATATAAGTATTTATATGGAAAAGGCCGTGGATAGTTTGTTGACCACCATTTTAATTACCAAACCAGAAAGCAATAACAATAATGTGTTCTGGCGCGATGCGAGTAAATACTACATGCTTGCCAAATAAAAAAGCGCTTCAAATACTATTTGCACAAATTAGGCAAAGTATTCACTAACCTCAGATATTTATTTTCACGATGTAAACAATTCTATTCATTTAATAATTTATGTATTGCCAAACAAGGTTTTTTAAAAAACCTGCTAGCGGTCTTGTTTTTGAGCTATGTAAATAAATTTGCAATGCTCAAAGTTCTAGTGTGGACTACCGACGTAAACCCACTTATAACACAAGCATTTAGCTTACCACTGACAAGGGGTAAACAAGAATACTAGTAGGTAATATGCGCTCCACATTGCTAGCAAGGTATAAAATTTCTTCTTTCAATCAGACTTCAAAATATAGTTCCAAGTTTGCTAGTAAAATTTTAAAGGGGAACTGGACTGGACTTGCATACCTACATTGCAAGTTAAAGAAAACTTTAGGAAAGTTTAAAACTATCACGTTGCATGATTTTAATAAAATTCCGTCACGGGAATTAACACAAACTCATGCTTTTACCTTTTTAAGACTCCCGTCTGATTTGGACCACGGCCAGTGTCAAGCCTTAAAAAGTTAAATGCATGAGTTCGCGTTAATTCCCGTGACGTATGTAAAAGATCAAAATTTTCTAACAAGGCATCTCCAACCTCGTTAAGTATGTATTTCAGTGTCTAGATCATCGTCGGAATAATTACGATACAAAACATTGGAGCGCAGAATTCGCTAATTCGATTAACGCAATCATAGTGGACGTGACCTAATCACCAACAATTTGTGCTTCATTGGACTAATTTAGCGAGTTCAGAGCTCTGCCAATAGAACCACGTTACAGATTTTTATATTTATTGGGTACCAGCCGTGCTTCTATAGTAAAATCTTCAGTAAAAAGAATCTCGACAGATAAATATTTTATACATACTACTTCACTTGATACTTAAAATTCGTAAAGCACTGGCCCCGTTATATTATACTTACCATATCTGCATTTCTTCTTCGAAGTTCCTTCTCTTTCTTTTTCATTCACTAAGTCTAACCCTGTGTAAATTAAGAGAGGCTTTATCTCTTTCAATGTACAATATTTTTAAGTAAAAAATGATCTGATGATCGGTTAAATGACCTAAAACGTATATTAAATTATTATATTATCACTACCTGGTGACTCACAGAACACAAAAAACCGCGAACACAGAAGACCCGCGATTCATGAACTATTTTTTTTAATCTTTTGTTTGTACTTAGAGAATAATCCCCAAGCGCAATATGAAGTAGAATGCTTTATTTTGAAGAAAGCTTGGTATCAAAGACACAGTAATAAACTTGCACTTAGTTCAAACTTATAGGAGAATACGAAGGAGTTTATAAAGGAAAAGTTGAACTTTAATCCAGAAATGAGTTAACAAAAGAGAGGTCTGAATGCAATAACATCGTTACGATGTATCAGACGAATTCATATTGTCTTCTTAATAACGTTTGTACACAACAGTTCATTGTGCGATCATAACAATAAGCCATTGTTACGTCGACCAGAATCCCATGAAATTTTATGAAAATATTGTACATCTCTGTCACCAACTGGTTTTACAGAATTTCGAAGATATTTCAGGAAGTGCGGTGTGTTTTTCTCAAAACAATTACAAGCATCATGATTTTCAGAAGTATTTGCCATTCAAGTACCAAGAAATAGGATCACAAAGATGTAAAATCCAAATAAACATTACTTTCAGAGAGATTTTTCAAGAAAAGATTTATTACATTATTATTTTTAAATCACTTAAAATCAATCAGACTACTTACCGGATACATTTCACGGGAAATATTTCGGAACTTATGTATAAGCATTATAATCGTACATGGGGCCACAAAAATGGCGAATGCTATACTAACATCCATCAAAACGAACTTCGCTCACGCTACGGACTAAAAAATAAAACAGTGCAAGTTGTCAGTCACAAGGAAATGAGATACAACGATGTCCACGAGGTATGCAGATGGAACGCAATGCGGAATCAACCTAATGACTTATAAGTACGTTTGTAGCAAGAAACCCTAAGAAATAAAAAGACAATTACCTACTTAGAAAAGTACTTATTTTGTTTAAATCTAATTACATACACGTACCTAATATTTTTACTTACGGTGCGTGTAAAGATGAAATTCAAATTAGATAGAGCTTAGAAGATTTTTTTTGCAGACAAAAATAAAATATGATTAACACGGGGCCAATGGCAGCGCTGACATAGTATGCCCGCAGCCCCCTTGCCAGCGTTGCGGACACGAGTAGACCCGTGATCCAGCTGCTGGCGCATGCATGTCCGAAGTGCATAGGAACAAGTTTTTTCACGGCGAGCTGTGGCTTGTAGGATTGGCGCTAGCGTACTGACAATGTGTAAACAAAACGGGCCAGGACAGCGTTGACTGGCAGCCAGCACAGTGATTGAATTAAGAAAGGACTCAGTTTTTTGGCTCAGTAGATTTATATCATGTTCATAATAGTGAGTAGGTAAGATTATGTATGATCCAATCGTAACGAACCTTAATAACTGGAAAAACGACTGTACATTGATGCCATCAAACAAAATGACAGGTCACGTGACATGTTTGTATGAAAAGTTGATTTTCAATTTTAAGATTTTGACCTATGTTTCTTGGGAAAAGTTGTTCAGTTTTAAGCACCTGACCTCGTTGAATATAGGTAAAAAAAAAATTATACGTCTTTACTATGAAAGCTTGCATAATTTTCACGAATATTCTAATGAATTTGGACCTACCTCAATACTTCGCCATTTATATTTATTAATATTTTTATAAAAGAAAAGATTTGGGGCTAGTGCTGATCAAAGCCTGTCTTTCAGCTCTCCGGCTAATTGTCATAGCGCAACTTGAGAGACCCTTTATTCAAGGGTCAAGGGATCAGGGTAGTCTAACCCCCAAAAAACAAAACTTATTAATAAAGCCAAAAAAAATATTAATAAAACTTATTATTTTGTTAATTGACCTCTTGACACATGACATATTAAAAAGATGTATTTTTTAAAAGATAACTAGGTTTTATTGCTTTATGTTTACGTTTAACTTTATCGACACTAAAACAATATTATTATCAGCCTTTGCCGTTATAGTACATCGTGACCTTTTATCTATTTCTTAGGAAGGAATTAGACAAAACTTGCCATTATCACGATGTCTGACTCAATACGAATTATTATCGCCCTCGTTATCTCTTGCTGTTTGTGGGAACTTCTAAAACTAAGTAAACAAATACCTAATGATCTTACAATACAAAAAAGTTTTACATGGTTTTTGCTCTAAGTAGATTGATAAGCCAATTATAACGTCTAAAAAATCCAGATGAACTTAGAATATCTTCAGATAAAGGTCACAAAACTCTATTTCATAAATTAATAATATCTCAAGCAAATACAGTGTGAAATCATAATTATTTGCCAGTATAAAAACTTCTAAAAAATAGGTGTCCATAAAAAGGTGGTTCGATAAAAAATATACAGCGAAGAAGTCTGAACAAATACAAATAATACATTCGAGATTTTATTACTTCCATCGAACTCTTATTGAGCTTGTGTAGAGTACCTAAGTTAGAATTTGAAATTCATAAACACTTCAAGGCAAGTTCTCAAAATTGCTCGTAAAATCTGAAACAATAGATTGTTAAATAACGAACTATCAACATCTATGCATAACAAATAGCGGTATTGTCTATAGCTTATGCAACGGTTTGATGGGTAAGAAAAACGGTAACAAAAACAAATTTCTGGAAGCATAAACAGCTATACGATCTCCTTAAATTAACAGGTTCGTTTAGATGAAAACAAAATCACAATTTGATACAGTCATGCAATTACGTCTAAATTGTTGGTTTTAATCTTTCCATCTTTTTGGAAGCACCTAGCATAGTGATGGGACTTCGTGACTATGATTACTATTACTATCTTTAAGATTCGAAAGGCCTACTTGAAATAAGAATATTTTTATTATTTAATATAGACATTACATAAAAATTGGGATAAGGTCAATTTTTTTTGATTCATTGCCCGGTTTTAGATAAAAAAAAATTAGACACGTGTATTTCAAATCGGACCAGTAGGTTCAGAGATTAGCGCGTTCAACTAAACTCAAGCGATTAATATTTTGGATATCAATGACTTCAGCAATTTAGGTATTTATTCCCTTCTTTATGGACATTAAATAATACTCTAGTACAAACCGATTTTTTTCCAGTCAGCTATATTTTACAGAATCAGATAGTTACAAATGCGCACACAATTATCTATCTCATTTCGACTACAATGTAGGGTGTCTAGAACCAGAACAAAACAATAGTCCGAGTACGATTTCTTGTAACAAAGCCATTACAGGTAAAGAACGAACCTTAAAGGCCTACGCAGACCGGGACGGAATGGCAAGGGATTTTAATTTTTACTAATGGACATTCAACCGTACTGTTACAGAAATACGACATAAATTGCTATGCTTTAAAATGATGCCGTGGCATTGAAAGGGATTTAATCGAAAAGACACGCCACAGGCTCCCGTGGCGGGATGCCGCGGCATACTGCGGTAGGCAACGGCATGACACGGACTCCGGCGCTCGTCACAGGCTCCCGTGGCGGGATGCCGCGGCATACTGCGGTAGGCAACGGCATGACACGGACTCCAGCGCTCGTAGTAATATACTGCGGGGTGCGGCGGTGGGGGTAGAGAAGCGGGGAATGCACACCATTGACCATCCATTTGCGCCCGCGTCTTTGACGACTGTGTACCTACGTGTTTTTTTCGGAGACCAGTTTTTTACGTTTTTTATTCCAACATGGAGGAAAAATTAATAACATTAGTTCAAGCCTATGATTATTTATATAATATGTCATCAAAACATTATATGAACACTCAAATGAAGAACAATGCGTGGAGAATAATTGGGACAGAAATGAATAAAACAGGTAAATATTTTTGCAATATAATTATATTTTAATACTTCACACGGTATTAATGTCTATTTACAATATCGTTTTGCCATGGAATCGAGCCCTCATCAGAGTTAAAGTAATCTTTAAACATCTCCCGTACTGTCGTACCATCTAATGCATTGTTCATATTATTATCGTTTTCTAAATTAATGCTTACACTTGCTATACTTTGACTTTCTGTGCTTGTACCACCTATGATGAAATTGTGTAAGCAAGTACATGCTAAAATGATATTATCAATATATATTTTGGTTGAACCTGAATTCCTTTTTGACATAATTCGAAACGTTCTTGAAGTATACCAAATGCATTTTCGACGATACGCCTGGCTCTACTCAAACGATAATTGTATATTTTCATTGCTTCATCTGTCAATCGGTCGCTACTAAATGGTCTCATAATGTTTGTGGTTAACGGAAAAGCCTCGTCTGCTATAAAAACATAGGGCAACTCAAGATCTGTCCTCGGTAAACGTTTTTTTGGGGGAATATCGAGGGCATTAGAAGTCAATTTTTTTCCAAATATTGAGTTTTGCATTATACCTCCATCACTATTTCGTCCATATGATCCTACATCTGCAATCACAAATTTATAATTTGCATCCACAACCGCTAGTAGCACGATACTAAAAAACTTTTTATAGTTCATGTAGAGACTTCCACTATTGCGAGGTGCCCTTATCCTAAAATGTTTACCATCTATTGCACCGATGCAGTTCGGGAAATTCCATTTTTCATCAAATTCCATCGCGATTCGCGTCCATTTTTCCCTTGTTGGTTTTGGCATAACACTAGGCCTTAGGACATTCCAAATGACTTGGCAAGTTTCATGTACTATAGAGCGCACTGTACTAAACCCCATACGATAGCTGTAACCTAGAGACTTGAAGCTACTTCCCGTGATCAAAAATCTGAAAGATAATATAAAGAGGGGTAAGTGAGGCAGAGTGAAAGACAGGGTACAGTTAAACAAAGTCAATTAAATAATACGATATATTTATTTATATATAATTATGAATTCCTCACGATATTTTCCTTCACCGTAAAGCCAGTGGTAATTTTTACTTAGAAAAAAAATTAGCTCAATATAATCCCATAAACATAGCTGGTGCTAACCTAGTCACCTAGTCACTATCTAAGGCCTTTTCCCATTACCTACTTATTCTGATTCTATACCATTTTACCTGCTTATGTTTTGTTTTAGGTGAAGAATGTCAGAAAATATGGAGTAATATACGTAATAATTTTAGGAAAGCTCTGAATAACAGAAAAACAAAGAGTGGTGACCCGTACACAAAGCGACGCCCTATAAAGTTTGAAAAAGAGCTGGAGTTTTTGAAAAAATTCATTCAGCACAGAAAACAAACCTCGAATTTGGACTCCTCTTCAGAGGATACGCAGACTTCTTTTGCAGAATCCGCTGTCGTTGATAGCGATGAACGTTCAGTTTCGCGAATGACCAATGATTCACACCATTCCTCAATAATACCAGCCTGTTGATTCTGTAAGACGTCGTTCTAAAATTCGAATCTGAACCCGCCGAGGATTTTTTGATTGGCATTCTATAAACTCGGTTGATACACTAGCGCTACACTTGCGAGCGTGTCAGCGTGTTGAACTAAATTAACCGTGAGATTTGGACCCAAGTTCACCAACAGATGGTTAAATTTTAAACAAATGTTTGAACCATGAACGGCTGTTTAACAATATTTTGCTGTTCACCATTCACTAACCATTGATTATGTACTGTATTCTAATGATTATCTTAAACGATGTAGCCAACTCAGTTTAGCCATTGGTTTATGCTTCCTGACATGAAGTTTTTATTTTGTTATTCTCCCAGCAAGTCTTTAAGCTATAAAAAATAAATATTGATTTGATTTGATTTGATTTGAAGCTCTCAAGAGAACGTTTGCAGTGAGTACTAAGAGCATTAAAATCGTCAACCAGATCCTTCCAACCTCTTGCTTTTTCGGCATTTGCTTTAGCGTCTGATTTGTTATTTTCTATTATATCGCTGTATTTTATTACGAGTGCCGTAAGCACAGATTTCTCGCCACTGGTGAAATTCAAAGTACGTTTACGCTTATCTTCCATATCACTGATATATTATATTAAATAAAAGATAACAAACACGACACGAAAAAATTATGAATTGAGTTAGATGATTTGATCACAGAGTTTGACAATGAAAATTGATTGACGTGACCATTAAGACATTCAACATTCACAAAAGAATGATAAACCATTCCAGCATTTGGTAATTTTGGACTCACTCATTCAAAACAGTTTGGTTAGCAAACCGTTGGTTAGAAATAAATGGTGAACTCAAAAAAAAACGCGGTTGGGTTGAACATCGGTTTAATGCTAACAGAACGGTTACGTAATCAATGATTATCATGTAGTTGGAAAACTCGGGCCTAAATATGAGATGACGTTTGAGTTCGCACTCGAAATTTGAAAATTATGCGAAGTGAGAGTGAACGTGGAGTGAACAATGAAGTGAGATGCGAGTTGTTGTTTGACTTTTACAGAATTGACGTGCAGAACCTACAACAACTGCTGAAATACTAAATAAATATATTGAATCGAAAAAGGAGGTGGACGCCATTGATTCGTTCTTTCAAACAATGGCTGCCACAGTAAAAAAGCTACCAAAAAGAGAGCAGGTCCGAATAAAGAGACAAATATTTAATATGGTAACTGACGCCGAATTAAACTACATAGAGGGAACTCCAGCTCCAACATCTGAAGATGTCTCTACCAATTTGCAACATCAACGACCATGCCGTACCGCTTTTACTTCAAGATCTGGCTGTGGAACCGCGGCAGGCTTGGGCTATGAAGCTGTATCAGGATCTGGCTATGAAACCACCTCAAGATCTGGCTATGAAACCACCTCAAGATCTGGCTATGAAGCAGCTTCGGGGTCTGACTTTGGAACCGCCTCAGGCTCCGGTTATGAAGCAGCTTCGGGGTCTGGCTTTGGAACTGCCTCAGGCTCTGGTTATGAAGCAGCTTCGGGGTCTGGCTTTGGAACCGCCTCAGGTTCTGGCTATGAACCTGCTTCACGGTCTGGTTATGAAACCGCCTCGGGCCCTGGCTATGAAGCTGCTTCAGGGTCTGGCTACAAAATTGCAGTTTCTGAATACGAAACTAATCTAAACTAGTAGGTACTCTAAATTAAGTAAAAAGAAATAAAGATCCAGGAATTATCAGTGAGAAGATTTATCAGTGCAAAAACATAAAAATCGTTATTATGTGTCTACAATTCATGATTGTATTTGGCAAAAAAAATTGTTTTTTTAATTAAATAAAAGAAGAAAATATTAAACTTATACAATCATTTAACTGCCCACCTCAAACACAAGGATAATCTTTGATCGGCTTCAATGGGGTTGCGAAAATTGGTCCTCTGTTTTTCGATATATGGTCGACATATATTCAACAGTGCTTGAAATTTCTCATAATCCATTCTATGATAGTCATAAAATTTTTGCACGTCGTATTTTAAGTCATTAAATAAATTATTGAATTCACCCTTTGATTCCCTTTCTTTCCATAAATTATCAACCCAAAATCTTCTTCTATTCCTATTATTAGCCTGTGCACTTTCTTCTTCATCTGCAATAATCGATATCAACACTAAATCCCAATCTACCATTGTAAAACTGAGGCACACCAACACTCAATCAAACGCAACTGAAGACTGCAGGCAGCAGGAGTCGCTGAGGCGTGCTTTGTCATGCCGCGGCACCCCGGGGCATGCCGGGGCATGCCGTGGCAAAGTGCTGGAATGCCGCGGCACGCCGTGGCATGCCGTGGTAAAATGCTGGTATGCCGCGGTATCTAAGCAGCCGGTGTGCGCTGACTCACGGCAAAATCCCTTGCCATGACGTCCCGGTCTGCGTAGGCCCTAAGAATTGTCTTGGTTCCATTAAAGTGTCTGAGATATGTTTCTTGTACAATTGAGATGACTGTTTGATTTGTATGATTTGTATTACGTGATTCATCGTTCTTAATTAAAATGTCAGCTCGTCTTTTGTTTCAATAATTCCTTGTATTTTAGTTGGATACATTTAAAAAGGTTTCATTTCGAATAAAAATAACACTAAGTTTAACATGAATACAAAAAAAAAGTAGATATAATTATTCGTAGGTATTAATTATATATTAGGAACATAAGATCTAACTACAGCTTATGCTGTAGAGGCAACGTCTTTAGTATTTTTTTTAAACCTGGAGACTAAATTGACAAGCAAAAAATGACGAAATGACAGATTCCAACAACTTTTACGTCAGTTTTGACATTTGCACTTTACAATTTTGTCTCCAGGATTAAAAAAAAACAGAGTATAGTAATTTAACTAGTAGTAAACGGCACGTAGTTCTCTCATTGCAGGACAACTCTGAATTACTTTAAAAACAGAAAAAAAACATTGATTACTACACTACTCGATAAATAACTTTTTATTGAACATTGAAATCGTAATAAAAATAAGTAGGTATATCTTCTGTACGGAACTCTTCGTGGGCGCGTCCAATTCGTGCTTGATCGCTTTTTAAGCTAATCTAATCCAAGCCCTAAAGTCAATTTCAAAATTAATATTGTCGAAATGTTTATTAGTAAATTAAAAATAAATGAAGCCCTGATCTCTATTTTGATATGCACGGTCAAGCGTTAAGTCTGTAACGTTTTAGTAATTGGTGATTATTTTTAATTAGGGACGCGGCCGGGCATCGAACTTGTAACAGAGCTTTGCCATGCACGTTTTGTTCAGCACCTTAACCAATGGTGTTTTATGGTTTACGAATTTCAAAGCCGTCAAAGGAATGCGTCGATTCTGCTCTCAATGGCGAATTTAGATCGAGATTGTTCTGGGAAATGGATTTTTTTTTCTGCAGGAGATTTTGTTTATTCATGCCAATATTTATTTCACACTATTTGTCAATTTAAATCATTTTATCAATACATAATAATAAAAAATTAGGTAATTTTTTCTTCTGCTTTCTTAAGTACCTATATAGTTTGATACGAAGAATAAAGTTTAATAACAATAAAAGGTTAATAAAAAAATTGTTAATTAAATATTACTCGTTTAAATTAATTGTTGTCGGTGTTGAGAGCTGTGTAATGAAGAAATTTTAAAACAGATTATATAAATTTAAAAATACAAATCCGATAGACTTTTTATAGCCTATTGCGGTTCAGGTTTCACAAACATTTCTAAACCACAGATTACTTAGTCTATCTAGCTGATTTCTACAAAGTAAATTAGCGTACATAATGCTAAAACACAAGGTAAACAACTTAATTAAAATATTGCAAAACAAAGTTTTTTTACCCTTACATAATTATGTACCTATAATATTATCACGGTACTATGTTTATGCATAATATAAAACAAATAAATATATGCTTATATTAAAATGAATGATATTTCCTGATACCAAAAATATGTTACTCGAAAAATAACGTGAAGCCCGTCTTTTGTCGTATGTTAAAAGCAAAGGAAAAAATGTATTTGTTTACTTGGTTGTAAGGTAAGCCAAAACCACTCATAAATTCAACTCTCTGTGAAACACAAAATCACGTTAATCTGATAAGTGGTCAAGTTATGATCCCACTAACACAGAAACTGTCCACTAACAAGGATGATAAGACAAAGCCAATTTTTCAAATCAGTGAAGTAACAAGAACCGGATAAGTTTGTATAAGACGTTCCCATGGCAGGTTCACACGAATCGTCACACCCCGTGAGCAATGGTATAGCTACTCAAATTGCTCGGGGTTGGCCGGCCTTTGACCCCATGCGTCAGCGATCCTCAATTGTTTCTAGTAGTGCTAGTTGTTCCATGTATACGACTGTTCTGACCGTATTATGTGTTAGTAACTTGCCTGTAGGCAACAAATTATTACTACCACAGAAATATAAATAATTAATTCGACGACCTCCGTAGTCGCGTGGCGTACACGCAGGTTTTCAAGGTGTAGCTCTGAGGTCCCGCGTTCGATCCCCAGACGGGTCAATGTAGAAGAACACTTTTTTACATTGTCGCGGGTCTGGGTGTTGTACCATTGTTGTCTCTGATTCCATAATACAAGTGCTTTAGCTACTTACTTTGGATTCGGAGCCATATTATTTTTATTGTCTATGACTTCTGTCAATTTGAAAAATTAATAGGCCCTTATCGGGTTTTACCCTACGAAATAGGGTATTAAATTAAACTAATAAAGTATTTAGATAAAGAAATAACATAACATGTAAGTATGATTTCTTTCGTCTCATAAACAAATAATTACGAAGATACAGTGAAAGGAAGATTCGGGTGTCGCCTCTGTCGCTCAATTTTAGCTAGCGTTGTGAAGTTACAGGGGGCTTTAAACGTCAAAACATTACAAGCCCCCACATCTCCTGAACTTAAAAACGCTTCATCTGTGTCAATTTTTATTGTTTTAAGGCAGGAAAAAATATATAAAATAAATATTTTATACTGAAAATCCTGAACAAACTAATTACCATTAACTGATGGACTAAATAAATTTATTCTTTTCATACTCAGTATAGCCTTATTATAGGTATGTATTAGCTACACAGAATTTCGTTGAGACAGCAGACATTTTAGCAATCGACAGGATCATATTTAGTCATTCACACAAAAGACAATCGAAATACGATTACCAGACATCAATCGCAAGCATCAACTTACACTTAATAGCTGACAGTAATTCATAAAAAAAATGCGAATGTTCTGCAACCATCATACGTAAAAAAAGCAATATGGCGCGTTGCAATTTGACAGATGTTCTCGATAATATTAGTGCGCATTAAAATTGTATTGGAGTCGGTCCCGAAACATCTGCTCCTCGCAAAATATCAAAATTTGCATCTTTAAACGGCAGGTGCACAGAGCGCGCGTGGAGCAATTTATTCTTCATCTTTTTTTTTTTTTTTTTTTTATTTGTTTAGCGGCTATTTTAGGACTTTGCAGCCCCAGTATCACTGCGACCGTTATCGATCTATTGTGATCGCCGCTGCTATCTTTACAGTTCGCCACTAAGTCCTACGTCCACCAGGTATCGCAGTAGCTTTTGGGGGGCGATATCTTTTACATCCTGTGGGCCAAGGATATGTTTGCCCAGGTGTAAGCTACGCTTGCGCATTAAAGGTCCACAGTCCGTCAGAATATGAAGCGGAGTTTCGTCTGACACCTGGCACATTCTGCACGTTCTTGTCTCGGACAGTCCCATAGTGGACATGTGTCTGTTTAGGCAACAGTGTCCAGTGAGGGCTCTAACTAGAATGCGCATTCTTTTCCTACTCAGTCCTATGATCAGCTTAGTGTATCTCTTGTCATAGGCTTTAACAAGAGTTTTGGAGTGAGTCAGTCCTGGCATGTCTGACCATGCCTTACAGGATTTGTTCAAATAGATGTTCTCCAGGGTCATTCGGGCGAGACTTTTGGGAATGCCACAAAAAGGTTCTGGACCATATAGTGTTTTTCCCGATCCTGCTCTAGCGAGTTCGTCGGCATTTTCATTGCCCACGACTCCCGCGTGGCCCGGAACCCACCTCAGCGTTACTCTGTTTCGTTCTCCTAGAGTATTTAGGCGACTCATGCAGTCTGCTACCAACTTTGATGTTATTAAGTTGGAGTCTAAGGCCTTCAGCGCTGCCTGACTGTCTGAGTTAATGTAAATTATGTGGTTGGCATAATTTTTTCGTAGGTTTGCTTCCGCACATTCGATAATGGCGTAAACCTCTGCTTGAAAGATGGATGCAAATTTGCCCAGGCTTTGAGATAGCCGGAACTTTGGCTGCTCTCCATATACGCCAAAGCCTACGTCAGTGCCCATTTTAGACCCATCAGTAAACCATATTAGGCTACCAGTTTCACAGGTGACTTGTTTGTCCAACCAGTCCTCCCTGTGCGGTATTTCCACTTTGTAGTTCTTTTGGAAGCTACAGTTTGGAACCATGATATCTGAAGTCATGCAAAGAGTTGGTGTGCTTCTTACGTCCTCCAGTACTGTTCTCATTCTCTGGGATATGCAATTGAAGCCCCCCTGAGCGTTAATCCTGTAAGCACTTGCCCACGCCTCCTTAGCAATATGCATACTTAGGGGCGTTAGGCATAGTAGAGCGTTCAGGGCCGCCCCAGGTGTGGTGGACATTGCCCCAGTTGCCATGAGACAGGCTAGTCTTTGCAGACTACTTAATTTGTTAGTTACTGTCTTTTGATTGGCTTTGTGATGCCAAACCACAGAGGCGTACGATATAGTCGGCCTCACGATGGTGGTATACAGCCATAAGACAGCTCTGGGACTAAGGCCCCAATTGTTGCCCATCATACGGCTACAGGAGCCTAAGGCAATTTTTGCCTTTTGTATGATGTTGTTAAGGTGAGTATTCCATGTTAGCTTCTGGTCAATAGTGACGCCCAGATATTTAACTTCTGTGGAAAACTCAAGCTCTTTTCCATTTAGAGAGGGTTTGACTAGCTTATTCAGCTGTCTACGCCTGGTAAAAGGAATAATAACAGTTTTGTCAGGGTTAGCTGATAAATTGTTTCTTTTGCACCACCCACCTATGGTGTTCAGCGCCCTTTGCATAATGGAAGATACTGTGCTCTGGCAGAAGCCCCTTATTATGACAACAAGGTCGTCAGCGTATCCCTGTGTGTCAATGTTAAGGTCGGCCATTTTATAGAGCAGTTGGTCAACCGCCAGAGTCCAGAGAAGGGGCGAAAGCACGCCTCCTTGCGGGCATCCTCTGGTGGTTATAACTTCCATAGTGGTTTGAAGCAGAGATACCTTAGCTCTCCTGCTGGAGAGCATTGACTCCACCCATCTCGTGGTCGTTTGGTCAAGGCTTTTTGCAGCCATACCTTCGACCAAAAGTGAAGTGGGAGTGTTGTCAAACGCTCCCTCTATGTCTAGAAATGCGCAAAGCGCTATTTCTTTGTCTTCCAGTGCCTTTTCAACCCTGTCAATTAGGCTGATCAGGGCTGTTTCCGTAGACTTACCTCTGCGGTAGGCATGCTGTGTATGGTGAATAGGTTTCATTTTTAAAGTTACGTCCCTAATATAAATGTCAATAACCTTTTCCATTACCTTCATAAGGAAGGATGAGAGGCTTATTGGCCTAAAGGACTTGGGCAAAGCGTAGTCCTTTCTGCCAGCCTTTGGAATGAATATGACTTTTACTGTGGTCCATCGTTCTGGTATATGCCCCCAGGCCAGACTGGCTCTAAAGACTTTAACCAGATGTGGAGTGAGGATTTCCATCCCCTCCTGCAATTGAGCAGGGAATATATTGTCCTCGCCACAGGCTTTGTATGGTTTAAAGGAGCTGATGGCCCACTTTACCTGGTTGGGTCTTATGATTATAGCCACCCTTCGCCAGTCGTCATTGTTCGGCCTGTGCGTGGTGCCTCGTGTAGTAGGCGAGCAATTGCTACTCACCGATCCAGGAAAGTGGGTGGCTGTTAGCAGCTCCAATGTGTCATTCTCACATGAAGTGAAAGTTCCATCGGGTCTTTTCAGAAGCCCAATTTCCCTGTCAGGAGCTTTGGAGATAATTTTTTGGAGTCTTGCTGCTCGAGGAAGACTTTCCACATCCTCGCATAGCTTCCTCCATGATGCTCTCTTTGCTTTCCTGATTTCAGTGTTGTATTTTGTTAGAGCCTGCTTGTACACATCCCATTCTTGGGATTTTTTAGCTCTATTGAAGAGTCTCCTGGTTTTTTCCCTTAGCTTTTGCAGCCTAGAGTTCCACCATGAGACTTTGCTTGTAGTTGCTTTGGTCTTTACAGGGCAGCTGTCTTCGTAGGCTTTGGTTATTCCTACTGTGACAACCTCCACTGCTAGCTCCAAGCACTCCACAGTTCTGATGTTTTTTGGGATCACATCAAGGTTTGTTTTTAACTGGTCCCTATAGTGGTCCCAGTCAGTGACTCTTGGATCCCTGTAGGTTTCGATTCGCCTTGGGAGCGATGCTTCCAGGTTAAATCGGATGTGTCGATGATCTGACATAGAATTTTCACTACTTACCTGCCAGTTAATGACATGCCTGGCTAAGGCACTCGTTGCGAAAGTTATGTCAAGAACTTCTTGTCTGTTACACGTTACAAAGGTCGGTATACATCCTAAATTAAGTGTATGCAGATTATTTGATAGAAGGAAGTCATAAAGTAACTCACCCCTTTTGTTGATGTCGGTGCTCCCCCACGACGAGTGATGGGCATTGGCATCACAACCCACAAGCAGGTCAGCGTTGTGTCTTTGTGCGTAGGCCACAACTTTCACCAGATCTTCAGTTGGGTTGGGCTTATCCCCGGGGAGGTAGGCTGAGCAGACAATTACTCTGGCCCCACTCCACCCTTTGAGATTAATATATCCTGCGACCAGGTCGTCATTGCAAATCTCTGGAACAGGTAAAAGGTCAATATTTTTGTTATGAACGATGCACGCCCTGGGTCTAAAGCCACCATTATTAAAAAGAATTTTACCGGCGGCCCCGAGCCCCTGGATGTTGCCGTTGGATATCCAAGGTTCTTGGATCAGAGCGAGGTCTATGTTTTGTTTGGCAAAGCAACACTCCACCACCGCAGTCGCAGCTGCTGCATGATGGAGGTTGCCCTGCAAGATCCTCGCTCTGTGGGTGCAGGGAGCCATTGTTATTTGCGTAGGGCAGGTGTGTGAGGCTTCTTGGGAGGGGGACGTGGACGTCCTCCATTCCCTGCGCCGCCTCTCACCCCCCTACGACTAGTAGTGCCCCTCGTGGCTCCCCCCCGGCCCTTGGTCGACCGCAGCGGAGGCCTTTGGTGCGAGGGCCCCGCAAGGCTCCTCGCCGCCTCTTGCACTCCGGCAGATGTCGACGGCCGTGGTGTTTCCACGCTGGGCTTCTCCACGGTAGAGCCCCCCCTGACGTTAAAAACTATGCTTTTAAAACCAAGGCTAGCTCTACCGTTGTTGGCACGGAGAGTCTCCACCGACGGGTCGTCGAGCGAGAAGGTTACCAAGGTTCCTCCTGCCTCGACCCGCTTATGGAGAACTCGCCATAGCCCCGGGTTGAGACCTTCATTCTGCGCATCTAGCAGCAGCAAAGCCTTCTCGACCGTTGCCGCCTCACTGATGGGCAAGAATGTGGTCCCCACCTGTGGCCTGGGCAGTTCACTCTCGGGTATAGTCGAGAGCTCCGCCTCAGGCCACGGTTTGATCTGCTTGACCTCCCCCACAAGCCAGTCGTGACCGTCCTGGTTTTCACAGGTCACCAGGACCCATCCTGCCTTGAAGGAGAAGCCAACAAATTTTGGTCGCGGGCCCCCCTTCTTCCCAGCCATCTTCATAATCGACTCGAGAAGGGCACCATGCAGAAGCCGCATCTGTTCCTCGCTCATGGGGTCCGAGTTACGGACACCCACTCGCACGGCGCCAGCTACGGCACTGTACTGTTCTTCATCTTAAAAACCCCAAAAAAAAAAGCGTTAATTTTTAAATTTAGATGCGACATTTATTTCGAAACTATTTACGGCTATAGGTTATGTTAATGACTACATTAATGTTGGTATGTTGTTCTAAAATTTTATGTTTAAAATAAGTCTTTTGACTGCACGGATAGCCGAGTGGTATAGGTCACCACGCTAATAACTGTGCGCGACGTGCTGCGGGTTCGATCCTCGCATGGGACAAGTATTTGTGTGATACACAAATGCTTGTTCCAAGTCTGGGTGTTCTTTGTGCATGTGATTTAAATGTTTGTGAAACCCCCGCGACACAAGGATTCCATAAAAATTCCTTAGTGCGGGCGTCGTTTTTTTAACAAATAAATAAAATAACAATAAATAAATTTATCGTTATTTACTCTTGTGAGATCTGTTAAGTGAAAAAGTTGTGTAATAAAACGCAGACGATAGACCTAAAGTACTAACTAGAGTAGTGAATTTGTGATCCAGTATGAGTCTACACACAAAAAGGTAAGTTACGTAATTGCTCTCTCAAATACGATTGGTAAAGTTCCGGATCGATGCATGTGAGTGCATCAGTCCGTATGTAAATTGATGGAGTGATTCCGCTTCGCCGAAAACCGATCAATCCATTAATTAACCAGTATTCGACAAAGTGGTATCCTAAATTGTGTTGCCTAATCTTTCATTAAAATAGTTCGTAAAAAGAGTCAGTAAAACAAAGTTATTTGCAAACTACTCATTTGTTTCTAGGATTTCTCTTGATAACTTCTGCTATCGTCTATTTGTATAGATTTCTTCACCTTGTTCTTATTCACTCCCCGATTTTAAATCAATATAATTTCCATTTGCATAATATATCGTGATAACTAATTATGCATTCAAGTCTCAGCTGTGCAAAGTCACATCAAAACTAATGTTTAGATTTTATTATCGCCACCATTCAATAATCTCTAGTGTCGCATCAAAAATTAAGATCCTCAAACAACTTCTAAAACGAGAAAACCTCAAATATTCAACATTTTTAATGAAGCAGCATTTTGTCTCCTCAGAAAAAACATATCTTCAACATAATTGTCTATGATTTAGGTAAGTAGGAAAAAAAGGTACGTCGTAATGGCGGCCAACCGCGTTAATAACTGCGGCCTTGACACTGAAACGTGCATACTTGTACAAATAAATCTCCTTAACTAATGACGCATAACATATGTCCTTTATACCGTCTTTATGATTTGCTTGAGTATTACTTATTATGATCTCATTACTTGTCGTTTAATAACTTTATAAATACCACAGTTGCGCCATCTTAAAAGATGAAAGTTTGTCAAATCTATGGTAGGTACTAACACGTTATTTTACCCATGCCATATCAGTATATGGCATGGGTAAAATAACGTGTAACCACACAGTTGTGGTTCCTTTGAAACACACTGGAACCCAGCTGAACCTCGTGGGACTAGAAAACGATTTTGTTTTGGAAGAGATCTTCTACCGCTGTTAGCCTGAGAGCAGACTGTATGCTTAAAAAAAAACTGACCCCAGCAGCACATAACATTGGAAAGGGCACTTTACATGGACAACAATGGCCATATTGACCAGTTAACCTGTAATATTAATCTGATAGATGCAAGTACGTGTAACCATGTTTAAATTAAATGTCGCATGAAAAGTAACCTTTAAATTTGCCAGCAAAAACGTTAGGCTGCGAGATAAGAGCACGTCAGTAAAAAAATAAACGGAAATTCATATTTCATCCTATTAAACTCATTACAGTTTTTACAATCATTGTCTATAGCTATTTGACACTAAAGAGTCCACGTTCACGTTCAATAAACCAGAGACAATCGTGTGTTTTTAAGTTCTTCGCACCTAACGACTTCTCAGAATTGAGAGCACACTGCGTTCTTCTTAGAAATATGTAAAGTGAATCAAGTTCACCGTGACTTGTTGGATTCTACGATTCTACTATTGCTGGTTTTATAAAAGTTAATTATATTTTAGAATGTCGTAGCTTATTACGTAGATAACTCTTTAAAATTGACATGATTGAGCAAGATAAAAGGGTGAGTTTAGTATGGGGACCGCAGCTACAATTAGTATGTCGTCAAGAATTACCTAGTATTATTGAAAGTTAAGTTAGAGCTCAATACCGAATACTGAAACCTCAATCAGTCAGGCCACCGTCAAGTCTCATGCTGTCTCTATCACTTTCAGGTAAAAAGCAGCGACAGATAGACATTTAAAAACCTGTTAAAGTTAATAAGCGATTTAGTATTCGGGGGTAAGACGTGATGTCTTACCCCTGTAAACATTACAAGCAATAAATTTATTCTTATTATTTTTCCTTATACATTCAGAATTAAGCAAAGTACATGATATACAAAGTGTTACAAAATACCCCGTAAAAATAGAATTAACAATCAAAGCCATAAATGTTGTCAACCCTGGTAAGCTGTCATGTCAGAACAGAGGCCTACGTACCTATTTTACCTATTAATTGTCCACTTTAATAGTTTTTCTATTTTTCATTTATCAATGAAAAATGGAAAAAAAGAAGAAAACTCTGCTTTACAGGCAGTTCTGTAACATTCTGTAGATCTGTTGAAGCTTATAATATTTGTACATTTTCTTGTCTAAAGTTCCTTTGACTAAAGAATTAATTAGAACGGAAAAATACTTCCTAGTATTACTACAGAAATAGCAAACGATTAATGTAGCCATGTATTTAATAAATTTAATTAATTTCACGACTAGCAATCGCATTCGCTCATAAACTCAATTCTTTCATTTTCTTTAATCAATTTGTCGTAGGTACGTAACATTTTTATTGTTTGAATGTTACATAATTATTCTTACGTATGTCAATTATTGTTATGCAAGTAAGTGAATATCAAATTAAAAAATAATTGCAGCTTAACATGATATTCAGCTGTTATGGAAACTTCCCAAATTAAACGAAAAATAATTACAAATCTTTTTGACTCATATACCTACTTTTCTCGAGCCTAAAGATCGGTTTCAAAGCTATCTGAAACCCTTGACAATATTGGTGGTCATCAAAAAGGACTCTTCTGCCTAGCCTTTTCCCAAGCTATGTTGGAGTCGGCTTCCAGTCTTACCGGATTAAGCTGAATACCGTATTTTACATAGAGCGACTGCCTATCTGACCTCCACAACCCATTGCGAGGTATTACAGTATTCCATAGTAAGACTGGTTGTCAGAAATGTAATGACATAACGACTATCAAAGATCACTGCATGATAATCGGGACTAACGGCTTGACGTGCTTTCCGAGGCACGGAGGGGTCTCGATATGTTTACAAATGGTCACCCATCCATGGACCAACCGCGGCGAGCAAGGCCTAACCTTTATTTTCAGTCAAACCGTACGGCTTACAGTTAGCCACGAGCCCCTACATGTCATCAAAAAATACCTGAAAAAGTAATACTGCACTAAGAACGAATCCAATAGGATGATACATATTGAACGCTAAGTCATGGTCATTGGTCATTGTTTTAGCTGGACACCGGCCCCATTATTTATACCTACTGTTATTATTAGGTGTAATCCATCGAAAATTTATTACATGACCAAATACCACCCTACCGTTATCGAAAGAAGATGCTTAAAATAAATTATTTCCTATATTTCATGGGAAATGTTTTGAATGAACTCAACCGAGAAATAGTACCTACTTAATAATTTCTCACAATTAACGAAAACCTCTTTTACTAAATGTTCTCATGAAGCTGCCGTGTTTTGTTACTGCATGAGACGGTATTGAATTTGATGAACGAATTAAGATCGAATATATTTCGTGTGATTCTTGATTTTCGTTGTTATATTATGTAATTGATGCAACCTTTGTTCTTAATCATCAGCTTAATTTGACATTACTTCACGTCCGCCATGTCTACGTCTCAAAAAAAACTATTTTAATTCTATAAGGATGTACCTATTAAATCTATATTGAGAATTAATTCTCTAACTTATTACATCCGAGTACAGTTTTTATGTAATGACCGTAACCTGCAGTAAAACTTACGATACGACAAAGGATACACACATCATTTAATAATTACCTTACGATCGTGGAAGTAATTGCGGTTTCATTTGAATTACCTACATGAATACCCAGGAGCTCAATAGTGGATTGATTCCCATAGCTAAGGCGGGGTCAATTTCCGAGCGCACCCGCATGAACCAAACCTTGTACATGCCAAACTTTTAAACGATTATAATCCTTAAGCCATTGATATAAAGTTTCAATGTCAATTCTATTCACATTTATCTTTGTAAAGTTTAAATTTATTGTCTCTTAACGATTCTCTCCCCCTTTTGGACGGTGGTCATGCAATTTTTCAATCTAGTTTCGATTGTGGTCTTTCGTGAGAGTCGGCCATTTCTTCGGAACATTTCGGCAATTTTCGGCACAGGATTGCTTTTACCGTATTACAAAATGCCTAAGCATGTCATTTGGCTTCCCCTATTTTTTTTTTCTGAGATAAGTAACTCTTTAGTAAGGCCTTTGTTAACTTCGCAGTGACCGCTTTTTTATTTGTGATCACTGTTACCGGAATACAGTGTAGTAACTTTACGATGTCTGGTCGACTGCGGTCCACAACAGTTTCATCTTTTTGTTCTGCTATGTTTTATACCTACTTTAATCTAAATAGAGTAGGTATTAAAATTATGTAAGATATTTGTCAATTAGGTAGGGACACGATTTGATATCAATTTGATGTGACGTAGGCTTGGGTATGTACCTATCTAGGTAGGTACTAAGAATTTTATCGTTAAGTTGGTAGGCACAATAGGTACCTATCTACTACGTAGAATATAGGTACATAATTAAATTTTAAACACTGATAGGCAGATGCCTAGTCAAGACTCAAGCGTACCTAGATACTTAATTATGTTTACTCTTAGATAAATAGGTAGAAGAAACTGCAGCCTGCAGGTAGTGCCTACCAAGGTTACCTATCTATGTAGCTTATGTACCTATGTACCTGCAATTTTGCCTGGGTATATTTTAGTGGTAGGTACCTACCTACCTTCCTAGGCAGATTATTGGTAGACTAGGCACCTAAGTGCTTATTTAATTCACGTCACAGGTTTAAAAAAATGGTTTCTAAGTAGGTACCTACTTAACACCTATGCATTACCTAATTCATGTATTTTACCTTCCTTCCGAACTATTTAAAAAAACAAGGTAAGTACCTACCTACCTAGATTCCTACTTGTAGCTGTAGGTATGTATATATTTTATCTAAGAACTTATTAATAGGGATATAGGTACCTACCTAACTTAGGGCATTAAATAAATAGACTAGCAATACTTAAATTGTTTTTCTTTCTATACTCCCTTAAATTAAGCATCCTTTAGAGAATTGCAATAAATATATACCTAAGTATTTTTTAGATATTTATTAAATTACAATGAAAGATTAATTTACGATAAATCAAAATTATTACAAAATGCTTACCTACATATTATGTAGGTCTAGCTTGGTAGGTACCTATGTAATTTTTTCACTAATTGTTGATAAAATAGGTTGCGATTATGTTGATATTGTATATTTAATTATTATGAAGTTACTCACCATTGACAATGAACCTGTGCCTATCATTCATAAGCTCCTTGGACAATTTTGGGCATTCCTTGCTTAAAACAACACACAAATCATTCAACTTAGCACCGTTTTGTTTACTAACAATCTCGATAAAATAATTACACTTATCACTGTCAGCCGCACCAGTTATCAATTCAAACTCGTTTAAATTAAAAATCCCTTTCTTAACTAATACATCCAAAATATTTGTGTCGCATAATTCTCGTAATAAAATATGTTTATGTCGCACCAAACCGGCACAAACGTCGCCGGCCGCGGCCATCGTTCAACTAATAAACGGAAGAAAAAACGCCATTCAATCGCCCCATTCAAACTCGGAACAGATGCGATGCGAACATGTAGGTATGCTCTACTTGGGTATGTCGGGTACCTTACCCTTGAAAAAGGCGCCTGTTTTTGGTATATTTTGTCCCTTTCGTTCTATATATATAAAGAAAGAGATATCGTCCTTTGTGTCTGATAAGAGTAAAGTTTACGAGAACTATGAGACCGTGAGACGAAACTTTGACCCGAGTTATTATTATTACCGTTGTTAAATTTTATGCATTGGATATTTGTTGAATGGGGAGATATTTGTGTCTCAATTAATTATACGTTTCCTTCCATACGGAGATAGATCGTGTTAGCTAAATACTTTTACATATAGCCCAAAAGTAAGTAGCTGTATGAGTATGTAGATTATGATGAATCGATTTAAACTAGGTAGGTACCTACCTAAATAATATTAATCTGCGGTAGGTACCTGTAGTGAATGTATGTCGCAGTTATCACGGTCAAATTAGATCATTCAATCGTTTTTATTTTGACTTGCCGAATCCTATTGTGGTATCTAAGTTAATTATTTTCAGTGGAATGTTTTTCTCAGTATTAGTGTTCTGTGGTTTTTCTATTTACTAGTACATACCTACTTTCTATAGTTTCTATTCTATGTCCTCGGAGGAAATCGTTTGATTTGGTGAAAAAAGATGCTAAGAAATGGTTACATAATTATGTATTCTTGGATCATAGCAGATTTGGAAATTGGTTTGATTTTATAAGTTACGAACGACTAGGCTACTTGACAAAATGTCCTGATATTGATTTTTAAATTAAAAAATTTTGGCAAGGGTTGGACTTGGTAGGACTGTACGACTCTGGTTGAAATGTTTTTATACCACCTGGCGGGAGAGTAAAATACTGGAGATAGCAAATTATGCTCAAAGGAAACATTCCTTGATTTAAAAAGAAATAAAACTTCATTAAATGTCTGTTGTAATACGATTTGTAAACCCGGAAATCGAACGGGGTAAAATGCTAAAAATTAACTAGCCTTACTTTTATGGCATCAGTTGATAGGGACAATAATAAGCACCAGAGCTGTATGTGCGGTACTAACTTACTAAGATACCTCAAAATGCGGTGACACCTTGTTGTGATTCTTGGTGTCAAATAATTTATCTGAAAAATTGGGTAGATAAGAATATTTTAAATAACTCTTTTTAATTTGAAATATTTGAACCAACTTTAATTATACGAAATGTACTCTTCAACCCTTTGGACAGATTGTATACTCTTTCGGTAGAACTTGGATTTACACATAGGATGTATTTGTCCCAAGATATTTATGTTTCCCGAATGATTTACATAATTAGGAACTATGTTCTATACTTAGAACTAAAACGCTTTGAAATCGAGTACGGGCAACACTAGAGAAGCACTTCAAACTGTGTCATATCAACACAGTTGGTATGTCCAAAAGTACCGTCGATCGTAGTCTTCAAGGTCAAGCGGTACAAACTGCAAGTATTCCTATAGAGGTTTAAATAGTGAATGGGTGTCACGATGCTATAAAAATGTAGGCCCTGCGACGACGAAAGTAGATACACAATGCTCGATGCACACGACTATATTTTTTTTGCTTCACTATTGTGCTTTTAAAAAGATTACCTATTTATCTAGGTGTTGTTAATCTATGGTTCTATACGCATATGAAATTACATGTGCTTATTGTAGGTAGACACAACTAAGCAATTGTATAATAATGTATACATATTATATTATACATACATAATCTGTCACGGTGGCCTAGCGGTTCAATGACCGGATTCGTATGCACATGGTTGCGGGTTCGAAGGTTCGAGCCTAGGCAAGTACCAATGTGACTTTTTAAAAGTTAAAAAGAAATTTTAACCTGAAATCGCCAACTCGCAATGAGCAGCGTGGTGATCAATGCTCATTCCTTCTCTATATGGGAAGAGAACTGTGCCCAGTAGTTGGACGTTTATAGGCCGGCATTATTTATTATAAGTTAACCAATAATCAGCTAACACAAGTGCAAAGATTGGATGAGGAGCATTGAGGAAAAATTTGTAAAATGCCGTTAAGTTTTATTACGAAGCTTATATTACTCAAAATATCGAAAGACAGAACAATATAAATTTAAAAATGAGTAAATACATGCCATATTTTTTAATTGTTTTTGGAAATCGACTAATGTAATGTGCATTCGAAGTTTAGTATGTACTTTTAGTGAGTATATAACACTATTATTGTTGTTTGACGTTGACGTTTCTGCCGTTGGCATCATAACCTATTTCAGCCTATTTGTGATTTAGGATATTGTCGTAAAATTACAAAAAGTTATAATTCTATTCATGATTGGATAGTGTAATTGTGTATTTGTGCAACATAAGGCATAAATAATGGCGCCTACAGCAAAGAATTCTTTGAATGGTAAGTAGAAAAAAGTGTCAAAAGTGAAAACACAATTTTTCATCGTTTTGCTCCAATTTATAGTGTTTTTGTATTGAAAGTCATGTAAAAATATACTAAAATGTTTGTAATTCTAAGCACAATTATCAAACTACTTACTTGTTTAGTTTTATTTCGTGCGAAATAAAAAGTGTGCAAATGTAAACACATAAAAACTATCTTGTTTTAGATACAGATTCTGGCTCTGATTCTGACAGTGGGTCGAGTGCAAGCCGTAGCAAGAGCCCTAGTCCTGCGCCTTCAGGCAAAGAGGGCAGCCAATCTAGGTAATATATCTTTCTAACCTTAAAACAAGTGAAAGTCTGAGAAGCAATTTAAGAAACCATATGTTATTTAATAAACATGTTACTCACATGTTTACAATGTCTATTATAAAAATATGAGTATAAGCTTAAGCAGTTTAAACCTTAATGAATAAAGACAACTTGTTGAATTTACCAAGTATATAGAATTATAGATATGTAATTTAAATGTCATAATTCACTTAGGGTGCTTTTCTTAATTGAAAATTCTAACTTGACAATATCTCAAACTCCACTTAAGCTAAATTCCCTTACTCAATCCAGCATTGGTTGTGTAGTCAAGGGATCACAACTAGTGATAAGACCACCCTTTGTACGAACTGTTCACATCCTTCTCATTTTACGTATTCTGTGTTGTTGAATGTACAATGAAGATTAAATAAATAAATAAGCTGTGATAGGTTGAGAAATATCATACACATCATACTTTTGGATGACTTTGAGACAATCTCAAGTTGAAATTCGCAATCCAATTATAGATTAATAGCTGCGCCTCGCAGTGTTACGGGTAGTCTATGAGTCTACGAGACAACTTATTTTTTTGGGATAAAACATAGACTAGATACTTATCCAGGGTGTAAGCTTCCTCCATACCATATTTCATCAAAATTGGTTCAGCAGTTGGTCGGGAAACATGTAACAAACATACACACTCACACACTTTCGCCATTATACTACGTGTGAGATATTAAAAAAAAGTCACGGTTTTCTTAAATTATTGGTTATTTTTTTCAGATCAGTATCTCGCAGTCCAGGCAAGTCTGGAAGTGAATCACCAAAGTCCAATAGATCAGCTCGATCCCGGCGATCATCCAATGCTTCAAATGCTTCTCGAAGCAAGTCGAACTCACCAGCTCACTCAAACAGATCTCGGTCAGGATCTGCACATAGTAACAAATCTGGATCTTCAAGCCCTAAGTCCAATGCTTCAGGAAGTCCCAAACAAAGAGCTTCCAGGTCTAGAAGCGGATCCAGAAGGTCCCGTTCGGGTTCTGCTAGTGCTAGGTCTCGCTCTGGCTCACCTAAAAGCCGTTCAGCGAGCCCTAAATCTGGTCCTCACAGCCCAAAATCAAGGTCACAAAGTCCAAAATCTGGATCCCAATCGCCAAAGTCCAGATCACAGAGCCCAAAATCTCGTTCTCAAAGTCCGAAATCGCGTTCTCCAAGTCCAAAATCACAGGCTGCTAAAAGTAGGTCAAGATCTAAGTCTGCAAGTGCAAGTCCGAAAAGTAGGAAGTCAAGATCGAGGTCAGGGAGTGCATCATCAAGGTCAAAGAGCCCAGTGGCCAGACCCACAGAACAAGACAGTAGGTCAAATTCTCCGAATCTCATGATAGATGATGAACAGGCTAAGGACAAATCTAAGAGTCGATCAAGGTAAGTTTATTATTGGCAAACACCTTCATCATATCATAACTTAGCAACATGACAGTAAATGAGCAAATTTTAATATTTTTAACCATTTCAGATCTGGTTCAAGGCAGTCTCGCAGCAAATCCAAATCAAAGTCCAAAAGTCGTTCTAGGTCTCGATCAAAGAGCTCTAACGCTTCAGAAGCTGAAATTGGTATGTCTTAAAATAAAAGTTTTTTAATGGATATTATATTATAACCGAATTTTTAATTTTTAAAATTTATAATTTTTTATTTGTTACCGAGTTTTGTTGGGGTCAGCTTCCGTTCATACTGGAATCAGCTGAATACTTTTTTTTACCCGTTTTACTGGGTATCTGTCACTGTCTGACTGTCTGTCAAAGATATGTGGCGTATAATTATGTCGTACTATGTTAGTCCGGATCAACGGCTTAACATACTTTCTGAAGTACGAAAGGGTCTCGATGTTTACAAGTGATTATCTACAGACCCACCACGGAAAGTGTGACTTAAAGTTATCACCAGTCAAACCATTCACCTTACACTTTTCCAGAATCTATTAGCTCTACTCACACACGAGTGGCAACACTGACAGGGTAAACATCGAATCCGTGTTTTGAAAATTGTAAATAATATCCCTAGTGAGTTACTTGAAATAAAAGTGTTATAATTTGACTCAGTAAGTGCCAATAGTGACTATATAATGTTATCTCGAAGAAAACCTTAACAACAAACACAATATAAACAATACAAAGTGAAGTGTTTTTGAACATCATTAGCAAAGTTATTTGGACTCAGAACTAAGCAGTGAGTAATATAACCATCTAATAGCACTGAATAATAACAGTCTATAACAAATTTCTCATAAAAAAAGAAAGTGTTAAAAAGTAATGTAATACTCATCCGTTTTTTCTTCAAAATTTGAAAATCATCGCTCTCAAGTACAAACGTCAAAATATTTTGAAAACAGTGACATCTATGCATGCAGGACTGTATTAGATAGAAATCAGAAAATACAAACTTAACAGAATAAGAACACAAATTTCATTTGAGATTCACAAGTCATTGTAGCTTAGCGGTATAAGTTGGGAATCGACAAGCTGACATCGGTAAGTCTTAAGATCGATCCTCACCAAAACGAAAATTTTTTTGAGACTTCTAAATTGACACAGTTCGGTAACGAAACGTACTGTTACTACAGGCAAACAAGAAAACAAAATAAAAATGGATCTGGACAACTCTATAAATTACATTACTCAACGTAAACCGAGTAAAACTACCTCACTAACCGACTTGACTAAAATAACAAACGAAAGCTCTATATTTGATACCACTATGATGAGCATACCTGATAGTCTTCATGATACTAGCGACACTTTAAGCAATTTAATTGAACAAAACAAAGCACTTTCAAATGAACTAAAATCTGCGCATCAAGAAATTGAGAATTTGAATAACGAAAACTATCGGCTAAAACATGATCTGCAAGAACTGATTAATAAAACTAATACATACAAAAAAATATGCCTGACCCCTAGCAAAAAAATCAACACACCAACACGTAAACAAAAAACATTGCATCAAGAGTATGGAAGGATTAATGATAACTTGAATACTATTAAATGTGATAAATACTATGTAATATAATGTGATACTTTCCAAAATATACTGTGCAGCTATAACCTGATTCTGGGTACTCGATCACCGACACGTCTACGCAGTGGGACCTGCATTGACAACATTATCCATAATATAAGAGGCAGCCGATGTGAGGTTAAAGAATTAGCTTTATCTGACCATACAGCGCAACTGATAAAATGTCGCGTCAAAAAAACGTGCACGCTATCTCATTGGTACATACATAGACGCGATTATAGTGACGAAAACATTGGAAAGTTCAAAGAATGCATTCAAAATTTGACGTTTCATGACGTTTTTATGTGCTCCGATCCCAATAACGCATTTAATGAGTTCCATGAACTGTACAAATTATTCTATGACTTATGTTTTCCCATTAATAAAGTAAAAATTTCTGTCATTAAAAGACCTAAGTGGATAACAAAGGGACTCAAGAAATGTGCCAAACGGAAAAGGGACATGTTATGGGAATATCGAAAGTCACCTAACCAAGAGAACAAAAATAAACTTAAAACATACACGTATAGATTAAAACACATAGTCAAACAAACACAAAAAGCACAAAATAGTCATTTTATAGAGACGTCTGAAAACAGGAGCAAAGCTACGTGGAGGATAATAAATAAAGAGAAAATAAATCACCCAAAAGAAGGAATAGACAGCATAGTGATAGACAATAAAATTATAAACAGACCAGAACAAATAGCGGAATCATTCAATGAATATTTTATAAATCAAATTCAATCTGAGAATGACATTAACCACAATTTATTGACATTTAATACAAATTCTAATTCAATATTCATGACACCCACGATCCCATTTGACATTATTAAAATAATTAATTCTCTCAAAAATACCAATAGTGCTGGTTATGATGATATAATAACTAAGGTGATCAAAGCTACAGCGACCACTATTGCACCGATACTTAGCCACATTATTAATAATTGTATTGAGCAAGGTGTATTCCCAGAACGACTAAAAATTTCAGTAATTAAACCCTTGTTTAAAAAAGGAGATAGGCGAGACCCAAGCAACTATAGACCTATAGCACTTATTCCAGTTTTTTCAAAAATTTTTGAAAAAATACTACATAAAAGTATATATTCCTTTCTTGAAACCAACAAAATCCTAATCAAAGAACAATACGGTTTCAGAAAAAATAAAAGTATTAATTCCGCTATATATGCGCTGGTTGAACACGTATTGTCTAATATGGACAATAGAACTCCTGTAGTTGCACTATTTATGGATATGTCAAAGGCCTTTGACCACGTTAGCCATAATTTACTGCTGAATAAGTTGGAAAAATATGGCATCAGAGGCAACATCCTGGAACTAATTAAATCATATCTTACGAATCGGCAACAATTTATATCCATAAATAAAATCAACCCCTTTACAAAAACAGAAATTACATATACTTCTGAATCTCGTACATGTTTATTCGGGGTACCACAGGGTGGTGTTCTTGCACCATTACTTTTCATAGTATATATTAATGATATGCCTAAAATTATTAATAATCCAATTATATTATTTGCAGACGATAGCACGATATTATTTAAGAGTCAAAATGATGAGACATTCGAAACAGAGATAAACAATGATGTTAAATACATAATAAACTGGCTAATCGAAAATAATCTAAAAATTAATATAGAAAAAACAAATTACATTTCATTTGAACAAAGAACAAACAATAAAAATCCAGATGTTCGATATGGTAACAAAAGTATTCGGGACACTGATCATACTAAATTCTTAGGCATTTGGATTGATAGAAACATGAACTGGAAAGTACATATCGAAAACGTATGCAAAAAACTAAGCCAGTGTTCCTATAGTCTCTTTAACCTAAGAAAGGTTTCAAATCAGGCAACTCTTTTAATGGCGTACCACGGATATGTCTCATCAACTTTGCGCTATGGTCTCATATTTTGGGGAAACTCGCCAGATAGAGAAATGGCGTTTAATGCACAGAAAAAATGCATTAGAGCAATATGTGGTATACAAAGCACCGATAGCTGTAAACCACATTTTCAAAAGCTTAAATTACTGACACTTCCATGTCTTTATATATATGAAGTAGCCAGCTTTGTTAAAGAAAATTTACATCTTTATAGCCACCCAAAGAGCATACGCTGCAAAAATATGATTTGCACAACACGACACAAAAAGGCTCTATTTAGTAAAAATCTGTTAGGTATGGCACCCAAAATCTATAATAAACTACCGAAGCATATTATAAATATCAACAATAAAGATCTATTCAAAAAACGTTTATATGAATTCCTAGTAACAAAATGCTATTATACAATAAACGATTATTTAAATGAAAGATACCAGACCTAATATATTCTGACGCATTACTGTTATAATAAATTTGATGTATTCAACCATTATTAAAACGCATAATTAATGTAAGAAGTAGTATAATAAATAATGTAAGAAGTAATTCACTAATAATTTTAACATTCTGACATTGTGTACCAATTATTAAAATCAAATTGTAATATTTACCGCTTTTATATTATGTGACATGGACGTATTGTTTAATAATGTAATAATTTAATAATGTTGCCTTTGTATGACCATAAAATGCATGTATTTGTACGCTTCAATGCAAGACATAGATGGACTAACAATATATTATGTACTTTGAACCACCTTCTTAAACCTATGTTTACAAATAAAGATTTCATTTTCATTTTCATTTTCATTTACTCTTACGAAATTACAAATACCAATTTACTTCTAGCAGACAAAAAGAAGCGTGCAGTACTATCGGATTCGGAAAGCGATGGCGCGGCGAAAGGCACGCCTAAGCGCAAGAAGGCGGGGTCTGACAGCGGCTCGGACACCAGCACTAAACCCAAGAAGAAGTCCATGAAGCTTGTGGACTCTGACGATGAAGAGGGAAAGAAGGAGGATGGTGGTAAGAATTCATACTTCAGACCTTGGCCTAGGCCAATAGTCAAAATGGCCAGCCAATGGGTAAATGGTAAGAGATATTGTGGTAGGCCCAGATGGACAAGGCTGGATGACCTTGACTCTTTCCTGGTGCACCACATGCAAAACCATACAAAACTGGTGCATCACAGTTCTAGACCAGTAGCTGTAAGGAGAGTAGAGAAGCCATTCTATGCCTTACTATGGGACACAAATGACTAGTAAACAAAATTATTCTTTATTGTAATAATGTAAACTCCAACTTATGGGTCAAATCAACTCAATGCAAGAGATCAACTCCGGAATTTAGTGTTTTAAACTGTGTTCGCTGTCCGTGATTTTTGTCATTTACTTAAATAAACCAAACAATGATTATAGATCGTCTAGCAATCAATCTCTTTACATTCCAAATTATTGCCCTTAAAAAAATACCAGAACCATTTTGAATTAAACATTTTTTTTTTCAATTTTACAGTGACAGCAGACGCGCTCTTCGGTGACGCGTCAGACATCAGTACAGAAGATGAAGGTGGTGCGGACAAGGGATCCGAGCGGTCTCGGTCCCGGTCCAGGTCCCGTTCGCGGTCCCGGTCCCGCAGCCGCAGCCAGGAGGCGCGACGTTCAGGGGACGAAGCCAAACAGAGTGGAGATGAGGTGAGCTCACACTGGAATATTATTGATTAACCTAGAATGGTGGCCAATGCAAGGCAAAGAAGGGTTGGTCTTTTGGGAGCTAGGTGGGCCGACGATTTAAGGAAAGTTGCAGATCGAATATGAAAGAGACTGGCCCAGGACCAGAAGAAGAGAGACCTATGCCCTAAGCAGTGGGATGATAAGGGCTTTGAATGACGATGTACTATCTAATTTGTATATTGATCATGTACCGTTTGAACACGTAACATTATACAACCATGAAACAATCAATTCTACTGCAGAGCAAAAGTGATTCTTAAGCTATTACATATAATATCGATAAATGCTTGCTCATGAAGATATTCAAATCTATTCTAAAAAAACTAAAACTCCTTCTATCTCTTATCCTCAGCAAGAGCCACGAGAAAAGCCGGAAGAAGAAGAAGAGGTGGAGATTCCAGAAACCCGTATTGACGTCGACATGCCGAAGATCTGGACAGAGTTAGGCAAGGAGCTACATTTTGTGAAACTACCCAACTTCTTGTCGGTAGAGACCCGTCCGTACGATCCTAGCACGTATGAAGATGAAATTGATGAAGAAGAGACCTTGGATGAGGAAGGTCGAGCCAGGTGAGAGTCTTGTTGAAAATCCCCTCGTTAAAGATTCGGTCAATTTAACCTTTCATCAAATAATAATAATAGTGTTATTTTTTATTTGCTTGTACTATGGTAGGTACAAAAGATACAAAAGAAGGATAAAGTACATGACCATAGATTTAAAAAAATGTTTTTAAATCTATGGTCATTGTCTACAGTAGACCGTTATTATATCTGTTTTTCTCAATTGTTTTTGCAGTAATTTTTTCCTATATTAATTCGCATATCTATTGACCGATATTTTTACATAAACATTATGCTTCATAAAATCTGCCATAAAAATATTCACAGATATTATAATACCGGCCTATAAATGTCCCACTGCTGGGCACAGGCTTCTTCCCATATAGAGAAGGAATGAGCGTGAATCACCACGCTTGCTCATTGCGGGTTGGCAATTTCAGATTCTAAATTAGGAATCCAGGTTTCCTCACGATGTTTTCCTTCACCATTTGTGAATGGTGTCTTAGAATAATTAAGAAAGTACATATAACTTTGAAAAATCACATAGGTACGTGGCTGGGTTCAAACCTACAACTATGTGCATACAAATCTGGTCATTGAACTTAAATTATTAAATAAATAAATAAAATTTTCTGACTTCACATGACTACAGGTTAAAATTAAAAGTGGAAAACACGATGCGCTGGCGCACCGTCTTCGACAAGGAAGGCAACGCGGTGAAGGAGTCCAACGCGCGCATGGTCAAGTGGTCAGACGGTAGCATGTCGCTACACCTCGGCTCAGAAATATTCGACGTTTATAAGCAGCCGTTACATGTAAGTGCAATTAACTTGGGGGTTATTCTGTAAGTCCGAACAAAACATAACGTGGCATAACGACGATTGACGACCTCCGTGGTCGAGTGGCGTATACACCGGTTTTCAAGCTCTAAGGTCCCGGGTTCGATCCCCGGACGGGTCAATGTCGAAAAACACTTTTCTATATTGTCTCGGGTCTGGGTGTTTGTGGTACCTTCGTCTCTGATTCCATAACACAAGTGCTTTAGCTACTTACTTTGGATTCGGAGAAATGTATGTGATGTTGTCCACATTTATTATCTATTATTATTTATTATAAAACAGATTATAGTTCAAGATCCCGGGTCACCAAATCTTTTTGTGTTCTGATAGTCACCGGGTAGTGTTTGTATAAGGGTAAGGCCATTTAACAGATTTTTCACTTAAAAGTATAGTAAGTCGAAAGAGATCAAGCCTTTCATAACTGTCTAGCTTGTCTTGACTTTAAAAACGCAGTGAAACCTGAGTTTGGTTCTAAGTCATCGCATATGTAAAAAAATTCGACAGGAAAATCAACTTAGACTATCGGCCGGTGTCTGAATGGTAAACTCCAAGTTAACAACGTCTCAAACTGTACTTAGGCTATGTGATAGGTCGAAAAATATCACACGCTCGCACGCGATTAATTGATCAGACCTTGACACTTACCCAAATTGAAATTCTCAATTTGGGAACCGTAAATGGATGTAGAAATAACCAAACTTACTAAATAATTTATTTCTATTCCAGGGCGACCACAATCATCTATTCGTCCGTCAGGGCACAGGGCTACAAGGGCAAGCGGTCTTCCGAACCAAGCTGTCCTTCCGTCCGCACTCGACAGAGTCCTTCACTCACAGGAAGATGACCCTCTCTCTAGCGGACCGGTCCACGAAGACCTCAGCCATCAAGATACTGTCGCAGGTCGGGGCGGATCCCGATGCTGATAGGAAGTATCAGCTCAAGGTGGGTTTTCATCAATCAATCAACTTAGCCTATTGCGTTCCACTACAGGACATAGGCTTCTCCCGAGTTGCGAGTTGGTCCCGCCTTCTGCAGCGGAACTACCGGGAACTTGGGGCGCTATTTTGCGCAATCATGGAGTGTTTGTTGCCCTAGTCACCACGCTAAGATGCTTGGGTGGGATTCGAACCCGCAACTACATAATCGCACGTCCGACGCCTTAGCTATTAGGCAACCGCCGCTTTAGACATTATTTGACTGACCTGTTGGTCTAATGGTTAGTGGCCTTGACTGCTAAGCGGAGGTCGAGGGTACGATACCCACAGGACAAATCTTTGTGTGATGAGCACGATCATTAAATTTTGTTCTGTGTCTGGGTGTAATTTATCTACAATATGTATGTATTTAGAAATATATAAGTACTAGCTTCTGCTCGCGACTTCGTCTGCGTGGACTTCCAAATTGGGTCCAAAAAGAAATTAAAAATGTGAAAATTATAAAAAAGAAAAATTCCAAATTTCAAAGCTGTCTGCCTGCGGATTAGCCCGTAAACAATTTTCCCTCGGGAACTACTTAAGGAATTAGGATAAAAGGTAGCCAATTTTGCATGCCAAATTTCATCCAAATCCATTCAGCCGTTTCTGCGTGATTGAGTAACAAACATCTAAACATCCATACATCCATACTTTCACATTTATAATATTAGTAGTATGTTTATCAGTTGTCTGGTTGCTATAGTGCAGGCTCTGGCTAGTTTGGGATCAGATGGGCGTGTGTGAGCTGTCTCAAGATATTATTGATTATTTGTATGGGTGTGTAGAAAGAGGAGATGGAGCTGCGAGCGGCGATGCGGTCGCGCGTGTCGGTGCGCGCCAAGCGGCGCGGCGCGGCGCGCGGGGCGGCGGCGCGGGACGACTCCGACGACGAGGGCGGCGTGTCGCTCGCCGCCATCAAGAACAAGTACAAGCAGGGGCAGAAAGGTAACACACAATATAGTTCCTAATGGACAGCCCATTACTTGCAAAAAATGCCAAAAGAAAACATCACGTGATGTTTTTTTTGGCATTTTTTTAACCCCCCTCCCCTTTGGTGGTACATGATGAGGTTTAAGACTAACCCCCTCCCCCCTATATCACGTGTATTTTTTAGTTCCTACAAAGAATCTTAATTCTTTTTGATATATTTATAAAATACAGGTTCAAGTATCATCTAAATTTATTATAGAAAATTAAAAAGTACAATAATAACGTTTAGAGGCAGACAGAAATGTTTCAGGTTGGCTTCGATTTTGTACGTATTTAACGAAAAAATTAATACACGTGATATATTACTACACCCCCCTACCCCCTTGTGATATTTTGTGATTTTTTATGGACCCCTCCCCCCCCCTTTTTAAGCATCACGTGATTAATGGACAGCCTAAATGGAAAAAACATTGTTTTGGAGTAGAGAGAGCGAATTTTCATATTCTATGTGCAAGAAAAGCACAGTTTTATTGCTCGACTGTATCATTGCTAGTAATCTTTAAAAAAAAAATTTTTTTTTTTGAACATTTATTTACATTAGAACGATAAAATATGAGATGAACTCGTAACGACTCTTGCCAAGTTACATGCCGGATACTATACTGGACTCGATTAAAACGACTGCCAATCATTTACCAGCTAATCAGGTGCTTAGAACTGTACAACTTTCCCCGGACACCCGATGATCTCGTAAAATATACGCAGTCCTGTATTTCAACTATTTCTTTTACCTTCCGAATTGTATCACTATAAAAACCATTTATTATCGTTACATAAAAAAAAATTGAAACAACTTTTAAAAATTAATGTTAGACGAAATATACGTCACATCTGTGCGAAATGGTCATCGCTCAGCATATGCTGAAATTCGGAACACCAGCGCTGGTTTTTAACATAACATATACCTCAATGACAGCAATTTATACTTATTGCTCGTGACTCCGCCTGCAATTTGACCCGTAAATGTCACGTACGTTTATTTGTCTCGGAAACAAATAATTACAAAGTTACAATTAGAATTGAACGGAAAATTTGCGTGACGTCACTCTGTCGTACAATTTTTGACGTGTTAAGCCCCCACCCTTGAATTATAAAATGCTTTGCCAATTTTTACGGTTTCGATGAAGTTGAAGAAAATACGTGACAGCGACAGACTATCTTCGTGATTTGAGTCGATATTTTTAATTGTGGTTCAAGGGATCACCGATCCTTAATTTATTATGTGCTGTGAACTCTACTACGTACTATTAGCATTCAGAACTTACATATAAAAGCAACTGGAAATTGCTAATTTTAACATGGAACAAAACCATAGTGCCTTGTGATCCACTAACTCAACTGTATTTTTCTCAAAAATATTTTATACAGGATTATTTTTTATGGAGTACGTATATTCTACGAGATAATCATTGAAAAACAATTTTTTCATACAAACATAAGTCACGTGACCTGTCACTTTGTATGAGTATTTCATTTTCAATTTTAAGATTTCGACCTATTTTCCTTGGGGAAAGCTGTTCAGTTTAATGCACCTGGTTACCTTGTTGAATATACGCACTACAAAAAAAAAATATCCTGTGTTCATAAATACATATTTGCATTCACAGCGTCAGCGGGTGCAGCGATTTACTCCTCAGAGTCGGATGGCTCGGACGTGGAGACAAGGCGAGCTCGGCGCCTGGACCGGGCGAAGGCTCTCAAGGACTCCGACGATGACGGCAGCGACGCGCAGGAGAAGACACCACGACGCAGCAGTGCCAGCGATAATAACAGTGCTAGTGGCAGCGAGTAGACCACTGAGAATACAAGCTATTGTATACATTCGAGGTTCCAACGTGCAGTAGCTCCTCAACTTTCCCGCTTAACACTCATCTTCCTGGCGTCTCCCGGGCTATGTTGGGATCGACTGCCAGTCTTACCAGATTAAGTTGAATACCGTATTTTATATGGAGCGACTGCCTACCTGACCTCGACAACCAATTGCTGGGTAATACAGTATTCCATAGTAAGACTTGCTGTCAGAATTGTAATGACTTAACGACTGTCAATGATCGTAGTATGACAGTCGGGACCAACGGCTTAACGTGCTTTCCGAGGCGTTTACGGGTCTCGGTATGTTTACAAAAAATTGCCACCCATCCTCGGACCAATATACAACATGTAACAAAACCTCTGTCAGATACTCTGTAAGGTATATTCGTGGTACAGTTCATGAACCGTCTCGCATAGGTGGCTTCTTTGACACAAAGCTGCAGGTAGTAAGTACGTGAACTTTGAGGAGCGGTCAGTGTTGCTGTTGCCTTGGATCAGTTTTTATTTTGATTTAAATAGTTTCAATTGGGAAAAAAAAATATCTCCAATCCATTTAATAGCTACGTATATGTGTTCGCAGTACGTTACCGAATAATACTCTCAAGGATCGGACATGGTTTTTGTTACATGGTGTATACTTAGATACAGCGAATTTTAGTTCAGGAGTGGGGGTACACAGTTGTGGCCATTTGTGGCTACTATTTTCACCATATGACATCACATGCCCTCACTCCTAAACTTTAACGCGCACTTATGTTTTACAAATTTCATAGTTTTGAAAAAGAAAAACGTATCAAATATTTTTTTTATTATATAACTTACGGACATTTTTTTTTTAATATTTCGTTCTAGTACGTAACCCTACTTGAAATTTTGGGACTAGTGCGTTTTTTTATCCAATCGTACTCGTCGTTAAGACTGTAAATACATGTTCTCATGTTCATGATAATTAAAAGTCTATTTTGTGATAGCAAAGGACGAACGTGACAACTTCACTAACATGTCGTGTATTTTTATAACCAACTCAGATAACATACGATCGTCAATAAATGTTAACCTTGTAATAAGTTAAAACAATATCCATAAATATACAGTGTATGCAAATACTTTGTTATTATATCATAAGTTTTATGTAAATTAAAGTTAAAAATTATATGATGCAAATTGGCATAATGTTAATGCATTGCATACTTAACACGTTCCTATCTTTGGTAGATACCAACACAGATAGGTTATTGTAGTCTGGCAAATTCATAACACTCGTATGACCCGCGCGGGTGGCGGGAAACGTAACCATCAAATGAAGGCGCTCGAATGAATGTCACGTGACCCCCCCGTCTCGGGCAGGTGTTACCTCCCCCGCAGCTTTACATCCCCTCAATAACTTTTTTTTAATTTTACTAGCAATGACATGATTATGAATAATTTACGTCACGGGAATTAAGGCGAACTCATGCATTTACCTTTTAAGTCTACACTGGGTTACACTAACCGAAACCTCAAGTTTTTATATGTAAAGTATGAGTTCGCGTTAATTCCCGTGACGTAATTTATTTATAATGTACTAGCTGTTTCCCGCAGCTCCGCCCGCGGTCTAAATTTTTTTTATGTAATTGAGAATTTTCTTTACTATAAACCTCACGGAGCCCGAGACCTTTCCAACGAATGCAAAACCGTGGAAATCGGTTCGTGTGTTCTGGAGTTATAGCGTCAGGAAGGAAAACCCGACTTATTTTTATATATTAGATATGCTAGTGTTACGAGTAGGTTCACGTCGGTAGAGCAATGGGTGGGATTTGAACCCGCAACCACATGATCGTAAGTCTAATGCCCTAGCCATTAGGTTACCGCCGCATATATTATAATCCAGGGGTGTCACGTACCAATTCGCCAAGCTATAATTCGAGCGTCAGAGTGTTAAACATAATGGGTGCGCTGTTGTGTGACGTACCGTAACACAAATTGTCTTGTTAAGAAGTATTTTGACGAAAACAGTTTGACTTCTGCATGTTGTGATTGTTATATAATAAGGAGTGTAATTGTTTTAAGTTGTAAATATAGTTTTATAAATAAATAATATCGTTTTATTTACAAATGGCCTTCAGCATTATTACGTTACAATTTATGCGCATATTAAAATAATTATACAAATATTTTCGACGATCTCTGTGATCGAATGGCGTACACACCGGTTGTCAGTTTGTCGCTATGAACCGGCAAGGCAAACTCAGCTATGGTAAACAACCATTTTTTTAACCGCACCCGGGTATAATAAACAAATGAAGAAAATAAAACAGTCATATCAATCTTTAATAACATCTAAATAAACTTCAGCTTCATAGACTATCTTCCCAATTCCAATAATTCTCCATATACCCTTGTCTTGTAGCGTTATGTTTGGCACGACGTAACCGCATGAGTCTCTCTCTATAAGATTTCTGTCAAAGAATTTGTCGAATGTCGTTCGAGGAGCAACCACCTCGCAGCTCTCCAGACCTGGTACTGGGATCGCGAAGCTTAGATTGAACGTATCTCCTATTCTCAATGTTGGCTGACTTGGTTCTGCTGGCAAGTATTCTGTAAAAAAAACATCAATTTTATTTAATACTAGCTTCTGCCCGCAACTTCGTACGCGGATCCTGTTGCTTATGCCAGCGACAACAGGTTCGTCAAAATAAAAGAAACGTCTGATGTCAAATTCTAAGAGCCCGGGGACGGGAAAACATCGTGATGCGCGAGACGATTCGAGACCCTCCAGATCTTTCATTTTTGTAAGATAGCAGGAAATGCCCATCAGAACTTTTGCATTTCCAAGTCAGATGTTTCAAATCTTCGATTTTTATAAGTCAACAGGGAATGCCCATCAGACCAAACCACTTTTGCTAAGATGTCATTCCTATATGTGTTATGGTGTAGCCGGGCTCTTGGAGTTCCACAACAGGTGTTCCAGATCTTCAATTTTCATACGTCAACAGAGAGTGCTCATCAGGCTGAACAACTCTTGCTGAGACGTCATTTCTCTATGTGTTATGGTGTAGCCGGGCTCTTGGAGTTCGACAACAGGTGTTCCAGATCTTCAATTTTTTACGTCAACAGAGAGTGCTCATCACGCTAAACAACTCTTGCTAAGACGTCATTCCTATATGTGTTATGGTGTAGCCGGGCTCTTGGAGTTCCACAACAGGTGTTCCAGATCTTCAATTTTTATACGTCAACAGAGAGTGCTCATCAGGCTGAACCACTCTTGCTAAGACGCCATTCCTATATGTGTTGTACTGTAGCTGGGCTCTTGGAGTTCCACATCAGCTTTTCCAGATCTTCAAATTTATTCTTTCAGCAGAAAATGCTCATCACGTGGAACAATTTTTGCTATGGTACCATTTTTGTATCTCTTATAGTTTAGCTGGTCTGTTGCGGTTCTGCATCAGGTGTTCAAATTCCCAAGATAAATTATAGCCTATATGTTGCCCAGACTTAATACCTATACAAAAAAAATCATTCAAATCCGTCCAGTAGTTCCGAAGATTAGCGTGTACAAACAAACAGACAAACAGACAGAATTTTTTCTTTGGATTCGTGCTCTATAACTGTTTGTAAACCCCCCTCAATTATTTTTTTTATAATATATTCAATGTACAGACACAGTTTTTTTACTGTTTTATTATATATATAGATATAGATTTTATGGCAGGCATTATCTTCCAGTCGGCAGAGTCAGGAAAGTGGTAGTATTACCTACTAAGTACTTTTTAGATCATCTAAACCTTATATCCCAGGGCATAAGGCAGTTATCGCTGAATCATACGAGCGCATCTACCCTTAGATAAGGTAAATTTCTACAATCGTTAACGCTGAACGAATCGCTCAAATGTATGAAAGTGACAAATCTAAAGTCACGTGACTTATCAAAGAGAAATGTCATTTCCATACATTTTATGTCATTTAAGCTATTTCTGTCATCGTTATCGATTGTAGAAATCGTGTCAAAAGGGGCTGATGTAATATTATAAAGCTGAAGGGTTTGTTTGTTTGGTAAAGTCTGGGACTAAAATTCCGTCCGATTTAAAAAAAAACAATCTGTTATAACCGCCTATGATATATGCCTATGCCTATGTTAGATAGCATATGATAACAGACGCCCAATATTGTAAAGCTGAAGATCGTTATGTTGAACGCGGTAATCTGAGGAACTACTGGTCCGATTAGAAAAAAACTTTCAGTGTTAGCCCTTACATCGAGGAAGACTTATTGTGGGGATAATCGACGACCACGCGGGAGGAGCCATGACCCAAAGCTAGTATATTATCAAGAACTACTGGTCCCATTTCAAATAGACTATCCAACATTGATTTTTTTTACAAATCGGACTAGTAGTTCCTGAGATAAGCGCGTTCAAGCAAACGAACTCTTTTCCAGCTTATAATAAAAGTAAAGATAACGTTCTGCAATCACAGTGAATTTTATAAATCAACATACATTGGTACAGTACATTCTATTCACAATCGTCAAGGTAATTTCATTACATTTGATTTCTAAATCTAATTAAACATACCTGTTATCGAAACCGATATTACTTGGAACAGCTCGATCCAATCACCGTCTAAGTCTTTGGTATACGCACTCAAGACCCAGTTCCCATTATCCTCTATGGTTAGAGGACCCAACATAAACTCATTAGGATCCATGTCTTTAACTTTTAAATCAAAATCTGTATTTGTGGTTTTAGTCATCCTAATGCTAAATATATCATAATTGTTTGATTGTGTCACTATAGGTTTGACATTGTTTACGAATTTCGTGACTATGGGAGGTATTTCTCTTTGGTATGGCTTTTGGAGCTGTAGTCTTGATTTTTTTATGTGTAGTTGCATTGCTTCTCCACTTGGCTTGTGCAGGTAGTAGAGAGCGGGCTCGTTGATCATCGGTGCGGATATACGAACGACATCGTTCAGAAAGCACGGGAGCAGTAATGGTCGTAACTCTATTTTTGTTTTGGCTGAAACAAATTAATGTAAATTCTGCTTATTTGTTAGCGTCAATATCCTTATTAATATAAATGCGAAAGTAAATCTATCTGTGTGTTACGTAATCACGCCTAAATTACTGAACCGATTTAAATTAAATTTCCTATATGGATAGTCTAGACTTCTGGAGCCTGAGAACGAACACAGGCTGCTTTTTTCCGCGATAACCGACATCCACGCAGGCGGATTGGCGGGCTACAGCTAGATAGTATTTAAAAAAGAGTAGTGAATACTGAGATGAGTTATACTTAGTTTACACAGAACGGAGACCTTAATTAATTAGGAAGGACATGGAGAAGAAGAAATCTATTTAAGGTAATAAAGTATCTGTTGATGGCACAATAGGTATCTTCATTAAAAAATATGTAGGTATCTATACTTTACGTTATAAAACCTCCGTGGTCGAGTGGCCTACACACCGGTTTTCAAGGTGTCGCCAGTTATGTGGTCCCGGGTTCGATCCCCGGACGAGTCAATGTAAAAAAACGCTTCTCTACATTGTCGGGGGTCTGGGTGTTTATGGTACCTTCGTCGTCTCTGATTCCATAACACAAGTGCTTTAGCTATTATACATTGGATAGCAATGTAGGTATGTGATGTTGTCCACATTTATAATAAGTATGTATAATATTATAAAGGATTAATTTAAAAGGAGTGCGTATAGTCAACGAGGTAATCAGGTGCATAAAACTGTACCATTTTCCCCTTTCCTACATAGGTCGAAATCTTAAAATTGAGAATGAACTTTTCATACAAAGTGACAGGTCACGTGACTATGTTCCTTGGGAAAAGTTGTTCAGTTTTATGCACCTGATTACCTCGTTGAATATACGCACTCCTTTGAAAATTACCCTGTATATTATAACATTGCCTACTCCAAGAACGCACCGCTCTGCACCTCCTTTCAATTCTACACTGCCATTGGCGAAACGGAACGTACACCGGATGCGTTCCGTCTCGTCCAATGGGAGCACAGAAGAAACTTCTAGAACGACCGAGCGCGGTGGCGGTTACGCCGGCCCCCGCGCAAGGTTTTCCCGGCTCAGAAGGCTTCCCGCGCGCTACCGCTAAAGTCGCTAACCGCGATGCGTATTATATCCCGCGAATACTATTGTTGATTATTAATAAGAGTTTAAATGCTAAATGATGATTGTGTCCTTGACTGTTTTAATTATAATAATATAATGTTTTATCGTGAACTAAGAGTGCCTTATTTAACAGTCCTTTTGTCCGAACCCACACGAAACGAACACTTGTTAAACTGGCTGCCCAACGAGAGGGCAAAAGGAACTGTTAACGTGTGAACTGTGATCGTGTACATAATGCCGCGTACTACAACTCGTAGTCAACGTCGTCAGACAGACTATTTTGATGTGGACGCCGAAGAAGAGACGGCGACGCCGAAGTCCGCCAGGCGCCGCGCGCCGGCGACGTCGGCAACGCCAGCGTCGATTACGGCAAGCGACCTGACCACGATGATGTCGTCCTTACAGCAGGCGCAAGCCGAAAACTTCGAGAGATTGTTGTCAAGAGTTCTCGAAACACGCGCGTCTTCTTTTTCGCCCGAGCCGGCTACGGCCGCGCTGGTCACGCCCACCTCGTCCTCTGCACCTGCACTCGGTAACTTCGCCACGTGCAAGATTCGTTACAGCGGAGCGACCAACGAATGTCTCGACGGATTCATCGACGCGGTAGAAGCATATAAAGATTGTGCCAACGTGAGCGACACAAACGCTATGCGTGGTCTATCCATGTTGCTGACACACGACGCAGCCACATGGTGGCAAGGAGTCAAAGGCACCGTGAAGACGTGGGATGGCGCCATAAGTAACTTACGCAGCACTTTCGGAGATAGCCGCCCACCTCACAGCATCTATGTCGAGCTATTCTCTAAGCCACAGAACCAACTCGAAAAGACGGAGCTATTCGTGGCCAAAGCGCGCGCCCTGTTATCACGCCTGCCACCCGGTGACCTGACCGAAAAAGTTCAAATGGACATCATTTACGGACTACTTAATTTAAAGATACGTAAAAGGTTACGCAGGGAGGAATTCTCCGATTTTAATACACTCCTCCAAAGAGCTAGGAGTATAGAGGAGTCTACGAGGGAGTCGAGGACATCTCATGCGCCACAGAAGAGCGCCGCCGCTGGGACCCGCACGCGCCCTACATCACCATCGCCGGCGGCTGCGCCGACGATGACGCCGCGGTCCTCAACGCAGCGAGCACCGAATTCGCGTCAACCCTCGACGAAGGAAGATGGTCATGCCTCAACCCTCGTCTCAAATACGACATTTGCCGAGAAACGCCGTTTTTGTGTGTACTGTAAACATTATGGACATACGCGTAATCAGTGCCGTAAAATATTAAATTCGCGTAATAATGAGAACAATAACGTAAACACAAATAACAAAAACGTAAATAATATTATTTCATGTTACGGTTGCGGGGAGAACGGAGTCGTGCGTTCACAGTGTACTAAATGTAATTCCCAATTTAGCGCTATCCATTTAATACCTACGCGATCGACGGCGTCGTCGAAGTGTTCGAAAAAGTACCTATTCAGGGACGACGGTAAGCTGTCCACACAGGTGAGTCGTTATGTTTATCCTATGACTAGTGCAGAGGCTGTACCTGACAATATTTCGCTCCCACATCCTAACAAAGAATTTCGTAAACACGCATTTTTACCTAGTGAATTTAAGTCAGTGTTACCTAGGGCATATTTCGATATTTTTTCAAGCAACGATACTTCGATGCTGTCTACTTATAATTACTCTTCCAAAGATACGATAAAAAGTGAAAAAGTTTTAAAAAAAGAAAACAATAAGTTATTTTCTCGCTCATTTCCGAGTAGGGTGAACATGTTTTTTTCGAGACAAATGCCGGAAAATTGTTATTCGGATAGGGTAGATATGTTTTCTTCGGGACAAAATCAGGAAAGTATGTTACGGGGTGGCGCGAAGAAAAACGTGGATTTTATTTGTTCGTCTATTGATTCTTTTGACAAACATACGCCTAGACGACCAATTTTAGGTATTGAAGTTTTTGGTATTAGAGGTAGGGGTCTGATAGACACGGCGGCTAAAGGTAGCATCGCCGGCTCCTCACTCTATGCGTTGCTGAAACAAAACAACCAAGTGTTCACGTCCAGGTCAATGAGTGTTAAGCTTGCTGACGGTTCAGCAACCACGCGTCAAATGCCGCAAACTTCACTAGAAGTGAAAGTTCAGAATAAAATTGTTAAAGTAATTTTTCTCGTGTTTCCCGATGCTATAGATAGTGATACATTATTAGGGATAGATTTTTTAGTAGCAGCTGATTTAGTTATTAATTTCGCTACTTCTACTTGGCACTTCCATGGTTGTCAACAAGAGTATAAGTTGGAACATGAGTACGCCGATAACCTCACGTCCTGCTGTGCCTCCTTGTTAAGAGAGGACGAAGGAACCATGTTAAGTTCTCCCGAACGTGACAGCTTAGCTTCACTACTACAGCGCAACGAGGATGTCTTCGGACCAGGGGGAGACCCTACACCGTATGCTGAACACCATATTGATACTGGAGATCATGCACCGATTTCGGTTCCACCGTACCGCCTCACTCCTGCAAAGAAGCAGCTGATGAAAACAGAACTTGATAAAATGCTCAAGGACAATATTATTGAAGAATGCGAGTCTGCATGGACCTCTCCAGCTGTATTAGTTCCTAAAAAGGATAATAGTGTGCGATTTTGCGTTGACTACCGTAAGTTAAACGCTATTACTAAAACAGATAGCTACCCTCTGCCACTTATTGATGAGCTTCTCCAGTTGACCAAACGACATTGTTTTATGTCCTCAATAGATTTGAAAGCTGGATACTGGCAAGTAGCTGTGCGACCCGAGGACCGAGATAAGACAGCCTTTGTATCACCGTTTGGCACTTATCGATTTAAGCGCATGCCGTTCGGGCTAAAGAATGCGCCGTCAACATTTCAGCGGTTGATCGATCGTTTTCGGTCTGGGGCTAGTTTACAGGGGGTTGTCTTGCTAGCTTATCTAGATGATCTTTTAATTATTTCTGAAGATTTCGACAGCCACCTGGAAGACCTGCAAAAGGTGTTCGATAGGCTGCGATTATTCGGCTTGCGTGCAAATCGCATTAAATGTTTTTTCGCTCGCCCAGAAATAAATTACCTTGGACACGTGATAACACCTGAAGGAATCAAGCCAGATGCATCAAAAGTGAGCGTAGTTCTGAAGATGGCCAATCCTGCGAATCTCAAACATCTAAAATCATTTTTGCAAACATGTTCGTGGTTCCGTAAGTTTATTCCAAATTTCTCACAGGTGGCCCAACCACTAACGATCTTGACTCGTAAAAACGAGGCTTGGCGATGGGAGAGTCAACAGCAAGAAGCGTTTCAGTGCCTGAAAGAAAAGTTGACCTCGGCACCTATTTTAGTTCAAGCTGACTATTCAAAAGACTTTATATTGAGAACTGACGCCAGCAACTACGCGTTAGGGGCTGTTTTGATACAAGGTGATGGACCTGAAGAAAAGCCCATAGAATACGCCAGTCGATTGTTGACCTCGGCTGAAAGAAATTATACCACCACAGAAAAAGAAGCCTTAGCAGTTGTTTGGGCAACAGATAAATTCCGTGGCTATCTTGACGGTCACTCCGTTGTTGTTAAAAGTGACCACCAGCCTCTTAAGTGGCTTCTATCCCTCAAAACGCCGAATGGGCGTCTCATAAGATGGGCTATGAAGTTGCAATCTTATAATATTCGTTTTGAATATACTCCTGGCAAAGCCAACGTTGTGGCTGATGCATTAAGTCGTCCTCAGTGCGACGATTCCAATAATGAGAGTTGTGATGTCTGTAGCGTTATCGTCGACTTGCCTCGTGTTAGTTCAGGGGACATTCGTAAGGAGCAGCTCGACGATCCCGAGGTGGCTAAGATAATCAATAGTCTCGAAGACACGGATCCAGTCGACAATCACTGGTTGGATAGAGGATATATAATGAGTCAAGGAGTTCTCTACCGCTACTTACCAGACACGGACAGTGAACAGCCTCAACTTGTCGTTCCGCTTACTATGCGTGAGAAAATTTTAAAGGAATTCCATGACGCTCCCACAGCCGGTCATCAAGGAGTTGAACGAACTATCAACCGGATAAAGGAAAATTATTATTTTATCGGGATGCGAAAATATATTTCGGAGTACCTCAAAAACTGTGAAGAATGTCAGCGCTACAAGGCATCTAATCAAAAGCCTGCTGGACTTTTACAGACACCAGTCCTTAATCAGCGTGGAGAAGTACTTGCCATTGATTTATTCGGGCCCCTCCCCGAGGGTGAGAATGGTGAGAAGTGGGTCTTATTAGTCGAGGATACTGCTACTCGGTGGGTGGATTTATTCGCGTTGAAAGACGCCACCGCCGAGATATGTGCACCCGTACTCATTAACGAGTATTTCCTACGGTATGGTTTCCCACGTCGTATTATATCGGACAATGGTGTCCAGTTCATTTCAGCGACTATGCAGCAATGTATGTTTATTTTAGGGATTAAGCAAAACCTCATTCCGTTGTACCACCCTGAGGCGAACCCTGCAGAAAGAAAGAATCGTGACTTACGTACCCAGCTGTCTATTCTTGTGAAAAACGAACACCGTATGTGGCCTAAATTCTTATCTTCCGTGCGTTTCGCAATGAATAGTGCCACATGTTCTACTACAGGGGTTAGCCCTGCGCAAGTTATGTTTGCTCGAGAATTGCGAACACCGTTTGATGCACAATGTGACATAAGAGCAATTTTAGACAAAGAGAATTTCCTTCCTCAAATCACCCCGTATCTCCGTCGATTTGTAGATAATTGGGATGTTATCCGAGATAGAGCTGAACATCATCAAGATGATAGGAAGAGTCGTGCTGATAAAACCCGACAACTCAGTAAATTCAAAGTAGGGGACTTAGTTTTAGTGGCGACGCATTTGCTCAGCAATGCCTCCAAGGGTAGGACTCGTAAGTTCATGCCAAAACGGGATGGACCCTATCGAATAGGCAAGGTGGTTAGTCCAACTACCTATGACATCACTGACTTAAATTCAAAAGGCATAGGGAAATTCCATTCGTCAGATTTAGCGTTTTACCAGAATAATTCAGGTCAATTGTCAGCTCCGGTGCAGCCTCGGCGCCTTCGTGGACGGCCCCGTCATTTAGTAGTTACCGAGCCCCTCACGAGGCGTTTTAGTGACTCGGAGGGGGAGCATATAACATTGCCTACTCCAAGAACGCACCGCTCTGCACCTCCTTTCAATTCTACACTGCCATTGGCGAAACGGAACGTACACCGGATGCGTTCCGTCTCGTCCAATGGGAGCACAGAAGAAACTTCTAGAACGACCGAGCGCGGTGGCGGTTACGCCGGCCCCCGCGCAAGGTTTTCCCGGCTCAGAAGGCTTCCCGCGCGCTACCGCTAAAGTCGCTAACCGCGATGCGTATTATATCCCGCGAATACTATTGTTGATTATTAATAAGAGTTTAAATGCTAAATGATGATTGTGTCCTTGACTGTTTTAATTATAATAATATAATGTTTTATCGTGAACTAAGAGTGCCTTATTTAACAGTCCTTTTGTCCGAACCCACACGAAACGAACACTTGTTAAAATATATATTTTAGAAATGTCGCTTTCTTAGTTTCCTATTAGTACTTAACTGATAAAAGGTAATTTTAACCTAAACTTTAGGTACGCATCCGGTATTGAATCGATAGGTAAAATGTACTACTTAGTTCAAGAATAAATAACAGATTATCTAAATACCTATTTTGTTTTCTAGTTATATTTTTGCAGTACTTTACGTAACTAGGTTGAGTCAAATTCTACTTCTCATTAGCCTAATTGAGTCGCGTGGTCACAGTAATTTACGAAACTACTTGAGCATGCGCAGTAAGATTAGTAATTGAGAATGTCCCTTGCTGACGTACCTAAGTATTACTCGGGTTATGTTTACACACTTTCCTTTATCGATTTAGGTTTTACTTATATATTTTGGGACAACTCACACACGGCCATCTAATCCTGAACCAGACAAAGTTTGTAGGTACTATGGCAGCCAGACAAGACGAAGTTTGTACTATGGCAGAGCCTGCCATAACTCGTATTTCAAATTAATCCTGTATTTCTAAATACATTCATATTATGAATAAATTACTCCCAGACACATCCTGAGGTAATAGCGTTCAACAAAACAAGCAAACTCTTCCAACTTTATACACGAATAGCTTCTGCCCGCGACTTCGTCTGCGTGGAGTTCAGAATTGGGTCTAAAGCTTCGTTCGATAAAAAATTTTCATTTTCTTACGGGAACTATTTGAGATATCTGTATAGAACTGGCATGTATTGTGCTTTTCCATAGTATAGGTAAGTGACATGCATACCAAATTTCAACTAATCTGATTTGCAAAAGTTGTGTGTCGGCCTGTCGGGTTGTGCAGCTCCCTCGAAAATGGTTGAGCTGCATGAGCTATTCGAGGCATATATGCTTGCCATCTGTTGGCACAGGCTTGCTCAGGTCGATCTGGTTCTTTCTTAAAAAGGCCAGTCCAGGAAAGACCCTGCATTTATTTATTCAATATTTTTTAAATTGTGTACATTTATAAACATTTTTAAAAGAGTAACCTATGGAGTTTCTTGCCGGTTCTTCTCCATAGGAATGACACCATGGAACCGCGCAACTAGCGTCATTAACGTTTTGAAAGTGCCTGTAAAGGTCTACTTGAAATAAAAATATTTTTTATTTCGATTTGAAAAAATATTTAATTGATAGAAAGCGCATTTATCAAGGAATGCTGGAAAGGTCGAAGATGAGGGCGAAGCCGTACACATAAGCTAGTGAACCATGTAAAAAAAATAATGTTTTGCAATATTTAATTTACCAATTAAATGCTTTATCTAGGTATGTTTTTATCATGAGATATAAAAACGAATGTCGGGCAATATTTATCTTAGTGATAACTATAAAGGATGTCGAATTGCGGACATCGAAGTAACATACATTTTAACTTAATTTTTCGACATATCTTCTATTGTACACGTTTAAGATAAAATAAAAGCAGATATATTATATTTTATGAACACTCGCAAAAGTAGATGATCAAAATCAGAAAAACAATACTAATGGACGGAGTTCGCGTCAGAACTGTGTGGCACCGAAGTGATTCAAAAGTATGTGATTGTAAATTATACCAAACATTTAGTACAGTTGCCATATATTCGTGATCAGTTATCAATTTTGTTGTAGACTGTAATACATAAAATACTCAATTATGAGTTTTCTTACAGCAAATCTGTGAGTGAAAATGAATAATGTACTTATATTAAAAGAATGAGAAGAAGTTTACAACCACAAGTTAAATACACATACATTCATATAAAAGTCTCATGTCGCAATGTTTAACCAAACTCCTCCGAAACAACTGGACCGATGGGTAGGTATGTCGGTTTTCAACAATAGTTAGAGTTATTAAAGAGGAAGAGTTTAATGTATTATAATAGGCATTTACTACTGTCCTACCAGTGCGAAGCCAGGATCAAATAATAAAAAATAAATGTGGACAACATCACATACCTACATTGCTCCGAATCCAATGAAAGTACCTACCTAAAGCACTTATCTTATGGAATCAAACAACGAAGGCACCTCAAACACCCAGACAAAATGTAGACAAATGGTTATTTCTACATAGACCCGATCGGGGATCGAACCCGGGACCACAGAACTGGCGACACCTTGAAAACCGGTGCGTACGCCAATCGATCACGGAGGTCGTCGTTAGTTTGTAATATTTGTTTTGTTTCATTCTTGCCCATTTCTCTAAGTTTGTCCTTGTCTTTAGCAAGATACCTCTGTTACTAACAGTACCTACAAAGTAACTTTATCAGCGAACTATGTATGCAAAATAATTATTTCTGACATAAACCTTTAACATTTATTATGGCGTTTATAGTACCTATCCACGGCGAATAATGTTCCTTGATTTATTGTTAAAATAAACTAGGAAATATGTCCTTCGCCTCGCAACATGCTTAGAACTTAACTTCACATATTCTCAACAATAATAATATTAGTATTCTGTTTATTATGTAAAACTGGACGCAGGAAATGTACGTTAAATAAAATACAGTGCAGTCAGTCATTCCTAAACCAGTAATGTCTCTCGTCTGACATACAATTCGTTAAAAAGGTAGTACCTATTTAGATCTTCTCTGGAACCTTTTTTTCAGTTTTTGTCGCGATCAAAAAGTTGATTCGATACCTTTGAAAAATACAGAAGTTCGTTTTAGGTTCTTCTACATTTGTAATTGGAGACAAATAAGTTTATAGTTCTCATATTTTCCTCGTCGAAGCGAATTAAGAGGCAGGAGAACTTGATATTCATTGTGCGTTACATATTCTAGTTAATTGTTTACTATTAATAAATTACTTAATAGGTACTGAAATTAAACTACGGGTGTCTTCCTGTGACCTGCAAAGGCGTTGAAACGTCGGGAACTATTAAAATAAACCGCGATAGAATCCGTTTAAAAAGTCGTTTTATTTCTATTTTAAGATTCACGTAAACCTCCGAAAAGATAATCTAAACCTATCGGTTAAATGACCGGACTCAAATCCGCATGGTTGCAGATTTGAACCCAGGTATAACAATGTGACTTTTCCAAAGTCTGCGACTAGGAAACAAAATAGCCATGACCATAATATACATGACCATAAACGACATAATTATACTCACTAAATCTACTGTGTATCTCTGAAATCCAAAAAATGCGCGCCTTGTCTATATACAAAGTGATTCCAATAATTTCTTTTGTGCGTGCACTTAAAAGTATGCGTTTACAATCAGTGCATCATTTGAATCTATTTTAGAACATTGATTTGACCTATTTACTGCAATCTAGGTGACCACTGTTAGGTTCAGATTTTTATAAGTACGTATAGGTACTTTAGTATTCGTTATTCAGACTTACTGCATTATTTGCAACTCACGAAAATAAAATACAATGTGTGTTTATTTAATAAAAGTAGTTAACATAAAAGCTGTACAATGTTGGAGGCTTGAATACTTCATACAATTCCAAATAAAAGTTACTTTTATCTGATATAAAAATTGAATGCAAACATTTTATTACCTAAAAAAATCAAGCCTAAATCAGGTGATCAGTAGACACTTAGACACTTCAATTAAAATCCTACAAACAATGTCAAGTTTTAAACGCTATCGCGAAAACAGCAAAGTGAATTAATTTTTCCGATTCATTAACTATCAATCGAGCTTATCAAATAGAATCGATAATACGTACCAACGATATCTGTGCGTCCGAGTTTGTTGACAGTTATACTTGAAGTTATTATTACTTGAATTAGCACGAATATTATTGTGTTTCGTGGAGCGTATGAGTGGTGTGGCGGGAAGACCGACTGACACATTACTGAGGCACGTTACTGTTACATTGATACGATGTGCTGTGAACGTATGGTTACTACGAATCATACGCAACGAATACTTATATTGTTCGAAGCTGTTTTTCCTTAAAAGCAGGATTTTACTTCTTTTACGTATAAATTTCTTCTTTTTTTTTTCTTTTTAAAAACGCCCGCACTTAAGAAATTAATCCTTGTGTCGCGGGGGTTTCACAAACATTCAAATCACATGCACAAAGAACACCCAGACTTGGAACAAGCATTTGGGGATCACCATGTTCTGTAGGGGCCACCCTCATCACCCATGGGTACCTAAAAAACTGGCTACTACCTATTTTGCGACCTACCCAATATACCAAAAACATATAAATCGGTGAAGCCGTTTCGGAGGCGTTTGTTTACAAACACAGTGGACACAAGATTTAAATATGTTTATAGATTATCAAAGATGCTGGTATGCAAGTAATAATGAAAGAGATTTTTTTCATAATACAAAAGATATTCTGTTGAATTTGTTCACTTTTATCAGTCTGGACAAATAATACATGACTGTGTTGAAAATATAAACCAAGATTGTGTATCTAAAACAAATACTTGAAAAACTGTTATTTGACTATAAACATAGTATATGTATGTATGTATGTATGTAGGTGTAACGTTGTACTATATTCATGAAAACAATTTTGCAAGTACTAAGTAACGAACAATAATATTAATTGCTTAAGAATGTTTATATTAACACTTGTTGAGAAAATTATTGAATGATGGGTAAATAATTAGTTCAGCTACACATTTTTCTAGTTCCGAGGAAGTCATTTAATTAATGATTATCTTCTATCTAATTATTTTCTATTTAAAAGATTTTTTTTTCAAGAGTATAACGAACAATACAAACTATTTTTTAAAGAATCCAATAAAAATACCGTAAATATATTTTCATTATCAGTTTATTACAAAAACGGGGGGGATATTTAAATTTATCGATAACACGGTATTAGGTATACTTACCTACAACTTTTATATTCCTTGTAAGGATTATTTACAATAAATGGTTTTAAAATACATAATAAATATTGTTTTAGAAATAATTGAATAGTTCAGCATAAAATCGCATTCGAATGTCGATAAAATATCGTAGGTAATGTTTGACGATAGTTTTCCATTGACGCGTATAAAATAAGACCTACAGCTGAATATACTTACCAAGTTTCGTACATAAATGCATAGGTACCTATTTAAAATTTATAATGTAAGTTTGTTGCTGCTTTAGCTTGTATGCTGAAGTTTCGACTGCCGTGTCGTAACTGCCGCTATTGCATATTGCCTCAGACTAGCTAATTGTTTTTGTTATCCACAAAATTTGTGGATAACAAAAACAATTTACTTGGAACACATTTAATGTGTTCCAAGTAATTTGTGATGTTAGAAAATCATCTTTCGTTATAAATCCGTCATCCTACAGTGTGAAATTTACAATGGTAACAATATCCCACAGGATAGATTAATAAAAAACTGCTATGTTAAAATTATAGCTTTTTCTCGCAGCTCCGCCCGCGGTCTAATAATTTTTTTGAAAATATAATGTAGCCTATGTCACCCTTGGATACTGTAGTTTGCCAACAGTGAAACAATTTTTCAAATCGGTTCGGTAGATTAGGAGCCTATTCAATGCAAACAAACAAGCAATCAAATCTTTCTTCCTTATAATATAATAAGTACAGGTTAATATACAATCTTCTGCAAACATCTTTACAGTGAATAAAAAAAGTCGCTCACACTATCTGCTTAGATCTTTTAAACTACGCAAAGGTTTTCAGCAATATGAGTGATTCAAGGGGCATCAGTAATAATTAAATTAGAATATGATACATGGGTAATAATACACACAGGTCTTAAAAGGTAATTTATTAAAACGAACACAGCATATTCTGCCACAATATAATATATGGCGTCCAAATCTAACAGTGATTTTTTTGAAGGAACGTTTATGTGTTGGTATAATATGAGCATTTATATCTGTTCTAATTCTAGTTATAGTTTATATTTCTAAGCTGTAGCGACCGCAGCAGCTACGATCCAGCTCGTGTAGGAACTGACTCTGGTGTTTACGTCAGGGTACCAGTCGTCTGCGCATCCTTCTGTTCGCGAGAACACACCGATCACAACACCATTCGTGTCCAGCAGGGGGCCGCCAACATCACCCTGTGAAAATACAAAGGTTAATTTAAACATAATAAAACTGTAGAAAAGTCGTTTTTGTACACAAAAATAGGGTGAAAGGATAACCTATAGAACCCATTTTCAGCATTCTTCGAATTTTTGTCTGTTTGTTTGTTCGGGCATCACGTAAAATGTACGAAAGCAATGTAAATAACTTTTATACACAATGATTGCGCGTAACTTGACGTAACATTTAGTTTTTGTTTCATTGCAATCGGTTCAGTCTATCAAAAGATATATAAAGTATTCCCGAAGTTAAATTACATTGTTAAGTTCCGACATCCACGCGAACGATGTCGCGGGCACAGCTAGCACTATATATGCAATAGTAAATCTGTCTGGCTGTTATTACACTTTCACGGATAAACAGCTAAACCTATTTTGATGAAACTTGGTGTGGAGTAAGCTTGATTCCCAAGAAAGGACATGGCACGTTTTTATCACGATAGTCAATCTAATCGGGAGAAGCCGCAGTCGAAACCTAGTTAAAAATTTTAACCTCGTGTTAAATTCTTACCTTATCATATTGCTATGAAGGAGAGGTTTAATATAATTACGCTGCTGGTATGTGCGTGGATGCAGGCAGAATGGAACCTCTACTTCATCATAATTAAGTATATTCATATCATTAATATTCTTACCACAAGAGATATACCTATATCATAATTTAACGATACAAAGGCAACAAAGGACTTTGACTGGCCTGTTGGTCTAGTGGTTAGTGACCCTGACTGCTAAGCCGGAGGTCGTGGGTTCGATTCCCACCCAGGACAAATAATTGTGTTATGAGCACGATCATTTGTTCTGTGTCTGGGTGTTATTTATCTATAATATGTATGTATTTAGAAATATATAAGTATGTTTATCAGATGTCTGATTGCCATAGAATAGGTTCTGTCTAGTTTGGAATCAGATGGCCGTGTGTGAGATTGTCCCGAGATATTATTAAAGGTACGATAAATCTTATTGTTCGTGGAACGGTCATAATAGAGAAAAAGAAATCTGATTTACGTCTGAAGATACATCAAATAAGCTACCGTTATGCTATGCAAACGATTAAAAACATCTTCAATTTAAACAAACACTATTCGTAGGTGGTGACGTGCCGCTGCGCAGCATGCGCAGCGGAAAAATGAACTCGTAAAATGTGCACAGTCACTCCACAAGTGAAATTTCTACACTCGTTAATTAACTACGGTCGAATTATGGAAATAACCAGTCAAAATCACGTGACGTATTGAAAAAAAGGGCCGTGTGGTTTCGGCTTCGAATAGAACCTCCCGCTCTCTCCCTGTGGGTGTAGTAAAAGGGCTACTAAGGGATTTAGAAATAAGGAGAAGAGGCAGCAGCGTTCTCCTATTGAACTGAAAGTAGACTGAGGTCACCAACCTACTTGCCCACCGTGGTGACTAGGTCAAACACTTGAATGATGCCCCGCCACAACACACAGCCCCCAAATGGAGGACCGGGTGTTGTGGTGTGACATGGGAGGAGGGGTCCAGCATAGGGCCGCGATAGGCTGAGTTGATTGAAAACAGATCATTACTAAACAGAGCGCTTGAGAACTTGCTAACCCACCGTGCATTGTCCCCTAAGCCCGACATCGAGGAATCCAGCACAGACGACATTGTCGTTGATGGTGACTGCGGTGCCGGAGTAACGGTTGGTGCAGGTCTGCTGCGCGATGGTCCACACCTGCACGTTCCGGAGCTGCTCCGATGACGTCACTTGGTTCTGTAATAATACCAAAGTTGTATTAATCCAGAAGTTACACGAAGCTGTGAGAAAAGTGGGCAAATTCCGGCCCTGTCTGTAAATAAGTCGACGTCCAAAAAGTGCTATTTGGTAGTTTCTGCCATGGGATTGAGCCACTCCTTGTTAAACGTGTCCAGTTCATCCCTCTATTTCCACCTCTGTTTGTTGGGGAACCTATACTGTAGTGACTTTTACCCGCATTTTCGCTGTTCTCTAAGACTCACTTTATGGGTGTTTCCGAAAAGGCTGCCAAATTGTAATAGAAGTAGACGGGACTGCCGAATGCCGAATATATAAGAATACTCACCGAAATACCACCCCATCCGATAGCCCAAACTTCTTGATTGTTGTTAACTGAATACGCTGCCCCTGCGATCGTGGCGGCCTGCACCAGATTAGCTTGGAAGATAATGGACCAGGTTGTGCGGAGTACAGCAATGTCGTTCACCAGGGTTGTGGGGTTGAAGTCTTCGTGGATCGTGAAGCGGTTTATGATGTAGATGGTGCCTTGGGAGTGACGGTAAGAGGAACCGACTCGCGCACGCCATGCTGTGGGTAGGTTTTGTCTGAAAAATATTTTGAAGTTCTTAAAACCGTTTCTCGCGAGATACATGTTTAATTATGTACTTAAAAAAACAATATAATTCGCATATGTAAAGGGCAGTCTCACTGTAACCATGACACCTAAATAGACCTCGAAACATCGGACAAACCGAGATACAATCTGTTTCCAATAGTTTTATTTGGAATTCTTATATCCGCGTAATAAAACCTCCAAAAGAAAAACAATATAGCCAAAAGTAAGTATAAATACCAGCGACGCTAAACTGTAGTATAGCTTTGTTGATTCAGTTGATCTGAACAGACCGAACAGTGTACTGTCTTATGGCAGCCACTTTGTGTAGGAGTCACGACACACTCTTGGCCTACTTGTTACCGTCTATTATGTATAGAAGGATTTATTGTAACTTGACAATAGTCTAAAACAGGCCCTGTGTGTGTCTTATGTAACATTTGTGTACGTGTATACCTACCGATGAATTAAGGATTTTATGAGAAAATTTGCTTGAATTGAATTTTCTAATAATTAATTATATAAAGAGTAATAGTTTTGCTGTAAATGGAGGCCAATTGAGTATACTAACTTACATAGAGTGACTCTTGGCTAAATGTAGGCCGTACGGTTTGACCAATAACAAATTAATGCCGCCCGTGTTGTCCGCGGTTGGGCGACAGTTTGAAAACATACTTACCAACTAGTAAGACAATACATTTCTGATGTCCAGCTTACTATCGGATACTGTATTATCCATTAAAATAGGTTATAGAGATCAGATAAGCAGTCGCTTCATGTAAAATAGGGTACCTATTTATCTAAATCTTTTCTTTTTTTTAAAAACGACGCCCGCACTAATGAGTTTAATCCTTGTGTCGCGGGGGTTTCACAAACATTCAAGTCACATGCACAAAGAACACCCAGAATCCGACACGACTGGTAGACGAAGCCAACATAGCTTGGGAAAAGGTATAGCCTGTTGGCGAGAATATGATTACTTACACAGTTCCAGTATAAAAGCAGGAAGCAGCAGACAATATAGCCGTCGAAGAGAGGATGGTTCCTCCGCAGGCCTGCACGTAGTCGCCTCCAGCCCTGTTAGTGAGGAGGGCAGCCGCGAACGGGTACTCACTGATAGTCGTGAGTTGACCTCCCGCTATCCTCTGTTCTGAAAAAATCACGAAGCTCTGATGACCAAGATTGAACTGGTAATCTTTGACACAGGGTAAACCTACTACAGACCAATGAGCTGGAGATACAGATAGAGGTGGGAGTGAGCGCTGCAAATGCTCACTGTCTCCTGGCTGATAAAAAAATATCGCAGTGAGCGTTTGCAGCGCCACGATTAAAAGAATCGCTACTTAAATGAAAACCCCTTCACAAAAATAAAATGAGCCTGCAAGACCAAAGTCTCTGACCCCGTTAGCGGGATCTACGTATACAGAAAAAAAAAACCTACTACAGACCAGTCTTTATACTATGTAAAACAAATATACTTGGTCTTGTTGACACCTCGCTTGACCCAAGAACTGGTTTTTACCTTGGTAAGCCATTCAATGTGGCAATGCTGCCAGCCTAATGGGCACATTTCCAGTAGACAGCGATGTGGATGAATTTTTGGACGTCAAATTATGAATTATTTAGTTATAAGTAGTTTACTTTTACTATTAATTTAGTTTTAATGTGAGTATAATATATTATTATATATTGTTAACTTTTTCCTATTTTTTTCTGAAGATGAAAAAATAAGTTTTATTTTGTTCGGCAATCTTAATCGGATTAAAAAAATCTTTATGCATATGACGATATTTAACTGACTTCAGATAACCCAAAAAAAATAATGAAAAGGGTTATAAGCAATGATTGTAAGAGCGATGATTGTCGTATCATAAAATAACTGATGGGTATTATATGATCAGTATGTCAGTGATTCTACACGCCAACATAAAATTATATTAATATATTAAATAAAGTACTGCTCATCTACAGAACCATGATTATTGATCATGTTGATGGCGTTATGACATACGGAGCCGAAACGTGGAAACTCATGGTGGGACTAGTGCATAAGTGGTTCGATTCCCAACCAGGACAAATCTTTGTGTGATGAGCACGATCATTTGTTCTGTGTCTGTGTGTTATTTATCTATAATATGTATGTATTTAGGAATATATAAGTATGTTTATCATTTGTCTGGTTGCCATAGTACAGGCTCTGCCTAGTTTGGGATCAGATAACCGTGTGTGAGCTGTCCCAAGATATTATATTATTAGCTATGGAGTGGGCTATGCTCAGTGTTTCTCTGTCTACAGGATTGAATCTGAAATAAGGTGATCCGGCAGAGAACTAGAGTTACCGACATAGCCTAGAGGATTAGCAAGCTAAAGTGGCAGTGGGCTGGTCATGTATACCGCAGGACCGACAACTGTTGGGGAAAACGTGTTCTAGAGTGGAGATTGCGTCTCGGCAAACGTAGTAGTAGGACGACCGGGGTCTAGACGGAGCAATGACATCCGCAAAGTGGCTGGCAGTGGTTGGAGACGAAGAGCTGAAAATCGAGCTCAGTGGTGTGCCATAGGAGAGGCCTATGTCCAGCACTGGAAGAATATAGGCTGATGATGTGTATATTATGTTGCATTATACACTTAGGTTCAAAAAAACTCACTAACCTGCAGCCTCAATGGAGAAAGAAGCTAAACACAGTAATAAAATGTTTATAATCATTTTGTTAAATTACTCTTACACTACACTAATCTACAACTGTAATGAAAAAATGTATGTTAATGTGATTATCAATATTATCGTCATTATCTTAAAATTTATCGATATAATTATTTGACGTTGCGTCCTTGGATTGATTAGAAATAAGTAGATAAGCACTTTCATAAAATTGCTTTAATTTCTTAATATATATTAAGTACACAAAGGAAATATAACACAGTTATAATCTAATAGGGCAACAAAAAATTAAGCTTTTCCATACGCCCTTAGCGTTTTGGGCATACTTTCGGATGGCAATACTGTTCGTTTTGGGCACACTTTTGGATTAAGCGATGTGCACGGTTCATTTTTTCTTTCATTTTCGATGCTTTATCGATGAAAGACCGAAAATGTAATATTCTAAAACGAAGTTCATCGCAGTGTGCCTTCGCGATGAAAGCTTGCTTCGACTCCCGAGTGTTTCCACTAGCATCGTTCATCATCAGAAATGAACGACAAGAGAAATGTCGAAACAGAGACAACTCATTCTCAGTCCATTTCTTTCTCTGCCGCCGTGCTCTTTTTGTTGTAGGTACGTGAGTGGCTGCTATTAGCTTTCATCAAAAGTGAAGCGTCTATACAAACAACGCAATTGCCTGAACTGAACTGAAATAAATTCCCTGTTCATCATTCACTGCAAAATTTAATCACTTTCCACAAACCGTCTAATTGAGTGAGGCCACACGATGCGTTAACGATGTGATAAAATGTATTTACTGAGTTATAAAAGCCGTGCCTGTGAATCTAATACATAGAAATTTATTGTAGTTTCTGACGATCTCCGTGGTCGAGTGACGTACACACTGGTCCTCAAGATGTCGCCAGCTCTGAGGCACCGGGTTCGATCCCCTGACGGGTCAAAGAATCAAGGTTGAAAATCTTCATTGTCTCAAAATTCTACATTGTCTCGGGTCTCAGTGTTTGTGGTACCTTCGTTATCTCTGATTCCATAACACATGTGCTTTAGCTACTTTGCAACGAATTACTGCACAAAAAAGTAACCGATTATAAAAAAAATCATAACGACTATCCAGTATCATTCGAAAAATGGGAAAACTCGATATGAGCGTAAAAAGATTATAGCAAAGACCAAAGTGACGACGTCAGCTAAACAAGCTATTGAATTATTAGAAGTAAATTATTAATAATAATTAAATTAATAAGCCCAAAATTCTTGAAACATGAAGGCTCATGTATTTGTAAATTACTGCAATGAAAGATCTGAGCCAGTTCTTTGAGCCGCTAGGCCACCACGCCTTTTTGTCATGATGATACAAGCAATTTGACAAATACAAAACAAAGTCGCCCGTCTGTATATCTTTTAAACTACGTTGCTCATATAATGCAGTTTTCAGCAACAGATAGATTGATTCAAGGGGAAGGTTTTTGTTTATAATTATAGGCATTTGTTTCTGCGTGCGAAACCGGGGCAAGCCCGGTAGTTTATTTATAAAAATAAAAATCATATAAATTGTGTACTTATGTTAGTAATAAATTTCTGACATTATCGGCTAAAGCTGGCGTAAATATTTAGTTAATAGCAGCCTTAATTATAAAAAATAAAATTTGGAACAATGTGGATGACAAATATTAAAAATAAAAACATCGAAGTCTGTTTAGACTGTAGGGTTCTCTTCAGGTCGTTTCACTGGTTCCTCGGTGTAAGCCGGTGGTAATGTCGCTCTTCTGAAGCTGTTCCGGATCCTGCTGACTCTGTTGGACGTCCACTCCCTGTTCTTCTTAGGCACCATCGCCATGCCGACGGCCACCAGTATCAAACAAATCATTGTGACCATGATACAAGCGAGGAATGCGAAGGAAACTGAAAGGAAATATCAGTATTAAAATATAGATACTACCTACTAAGTAACTCTTATCAAATACCTATATTTTTTGTTGTAATAATCTCTTCTTCTGCCTAGCCTTTTCCCAAGCTATGTTGGGGTCGGCTTCCAATCTTACCGGATTTAGCTGAATACCGTATTTTACATGGAGCGACTGCCTATCTGACCTCCAAAACCTATTGCTAGGTAATACAGTATTCCATAGTAAGACTGGTTGTCAGAACTGTAATGACTTAAACGACTGTCAAAGATCACCGTATGACAGTCGGGACCAACGGCTTAACGTGCTTTCCGAGGCACGGAGGGGTCTCGGTATGTCTATAAATGGTCACCCATCCACGGACCAACCGCGGGGAGCGCGGCTTAACCTGTATTATCGGTCAAACCGTACGGCTTACACTTAGCCACGAGCCTCTCATTAGTTATTAATTAATCAACTAATTAAATTACTCGTAGTTATTAATTAATAAGTGGATACCTATCAAGAAAAAATCATGTATGCTTTGACCTCAAATGACCGGAAGAAAATACTGTTGTGTTTATCGATGACTTCCTCAGCAACCGACTGGACAAGACTACTTTCATTTAGATACTTATTATATTTACAGATTTCATTCAGAAAAAGACCAAATTTCCTAAATCTGTCTTGCTATAACAGGCTGAAACCTTAATCACTATTTACGATTTTTCTTCGTTGTCAAAATAATTAAAACACAAAACCTACAAGGCATTGACGCTGGTGTGAAGAGGAAATTGAGGGGCGTCCTGGTTTCTATCTCCCCGTCTTGTCCCGTGATCTTTACAGCCACTGTCCAAGGGTGGCGGTCCAATGTGTTGGGGCTTTCTATCAGGAGGTCACAGGAGCCAGCCCATCGCTCTACTCTGAAGCCTGGCGGTGAGTTGTCAGCTGTGAAACCTGGATGAAGGAATATTTAAGTGTTATTACTAACGTAACGTGAAGCGAATGAGCCTGTTATAAACAAATATTATTTCTCTTTCCTATCTATCCTGTCTAGTACCCACATTACAAGCTCAATTTAGTTTGAGTTTTCATCATGCTTATCCCAATTGCATTTAGGGGCGGTGCAGCATGTTTTCTTCCTCCATACTTCTCTATCTGTCGTCATCACTCATATTTATATCATCATTCACACGATCGCGACGTCGCGACGCCATAATTATCTGAACGGCGGCGTCCCGACTCCGCTCAGTTATGCGACGCCAAACTGTTATGACGCCACGAAGCAGATCTGCTATGGCGTCGTGACGCCGATTTGCTATGGCGTGGCGACGCCGCTCAGCTATGCCGACACGACACCGGCCAGCTATGGCGTCGAGGTGCCATAGTTGACGTTGCGATGCCGCTTAGCATTGTGCCACAAACACAATTGTTGGACAAACCACATGTAACTAGCATGACAACTAAAACTTGGGCAATTTTTATCCATAATTCTATACTAATTTTATAAAGCTAAGTTTTGATTTTATGAGGAAGGCTATATACCGTACTCGACACATCAAGCTACGACCAATAGAAGCGAGGCATAGAAGAAAAATGATGAAAATAGAAGTAAAAGAAAGTAAAATGGGGAAGTATATATTTAGACGTACTATTATTACCTTCACCTAAACTAGAGCCCGCTTTATCCATTTATGACTAATACAATCGCAGATATAGTCTAAGAAAAAAACCAACACCAATACCAATATTTACGTATCAATTCAGTATTTGCAATTCTTTAATGACAGTGTCATGACAATGTCAAATTAGAAATTCTTCAATGACAATGTCATCCTTAAACCTCGCTTATACAATCAATTACCAAATAGTATTCTTCTTCTTCCTGCCCTTATCCGTATCAGTTGCCCTGCGTATTTTCCTTCCATTCCTCTCTATTACTCGTCATCGCGGCATCCACTCCTTTCTTTCTCATATCATCTTTCACACAATCCATCCATCTCTTTTTCGGTCTCCCTCCCAATTACCAAATAGTATTAGAGCTACATATTACTTATACTTATGAAGACGAATTTATAACTGCAATCTATTTTCATTTCATACTTATTAAATTAACGTTCCCCCAAAATATATTTTTAACTAAGATTTTAATCTCAGATCAAGAACTCTTTCTTAATCTGAGTTTTTAACAAGGAGGAGTTTTTTCATTTTAATGATAGACTTCCGATGTGGTCCCATTGTCACCATGTCAGTACCAACGAAAGATAATTCCTTAATAAAATTAACTTTGGACCAGTTCTTCCAGTTTCAGATTATCTTGTCTTTTTGTCACCAAGTCAAGATCTGATGATGGGATCCCAAGGGAATCGAGGGCGAACCTCAAGTATCCCCGACTGGGACAAAATATTATGGGGAAAGAGTTGTATTTTTTTGAGTTTATTTGCGTCGGTCTACACATGAAGCTACATAACGAATAACCACTCATGTTATAGTTCAACTTACTAAGATTATTTGACCTAAAAATTTAAATAACAACAATCTTTTAAACAAAAAAAAAACTTAAGAAACGTCTTCACGTTCCACCTTACCTAGACCATCCGAGCGAACGAATCTGCAGTAGTCAATTGGTTGCTTGTTGTAGGTCCGGGCTTGTACAACCACAGCCCCGTCCTTCCAGATATGGCCAACCCACAGTTTTTCTGCAACAGTAAAGCAGGTTAAGAATAATAGATGGCGTTGTATGTCTAGTAATTTCAATGAAGAATCATAAATGACGCTGAATGAACTATATAATGTAGTAATGTTGTGGTTCTAATAAAGATGGATAGACGGCGTTTTACTCATTTTATTTAAGGCTGAATTAAGTTAAAAAATTTTGTCAATTGCGATTATTCGGGCGAAATTAGAACATTCGAATGCAATGAAGATCATTTCAAATTTCAATACCGCTGTAAATTCTTACATTGTAGTAGATATTATGTATGTGATAATTTTATTACTACTTTTACTAGGTTACACGAAGCTTACCTTGGATGTCGATAGATATCTCAGCAGTTAATTCTGGGGCGTCTTCTGAGTTAGCAAGCCCCGCGTTACAGGACCACTTTCCTGAATCAGACACCCTCAGACCTCTGATCCTTATCCCACACTCGCCGGCGTCCAAACCATTGCCGACGTACTCATAGTTATCTGAGTTAATGGCTGAAAATACAAAATATACAGATTAAGAATTATTTTAAAATATTTTATCGCCGTTTTTTGCTGTCAAACAGCACCTGTGAGAACTTATTCTAATCGGCTTATATACAATTAGCGTTAGTACCCTATAAATATAAATTTACATAAGTGTCGAAATATCCGTTTTTTTATGCGTACCGTATTTATTTTTATGTTATCACAAGCGTCAAAAACGTGTAGAAGGAAATATGCGTAAGATTTCATTTCAACTAGCTACCGCAACGCGTTCCCAAGATAAAGGGTCTTAACATTGAGACAGAAGAGGATTGACATAGAGAGAGAAATGACGATGACAGATATATGACTGAATGATACATACCAGGTCCAACGCTGAAGATAGATCCGTTCTCCGACCTGAAGTAGCAGTACTTTATGGGAGCGTCTGCTGCGCAGGACATTTGTACGGCGTCTCCAACCAGCCCCGACACGAACGGACGATGCTGCTTCAGTACCGGCGCTGAAATATACAAGTTAAACCCATTAATGAATAGGCTAATTTTTTAACTGACTTCAAAGGAAGAAGTTAGTCTGTTTCATTGTAAGTTTTTTTTTCATTTGTCAAGAGGTGTTTATAAAAACAAAAGAAAATCCCTGGAATGGACTAAGAAAGAAGCCTGTACCCAGTAGGACACTTATAGACTTATATATAGATATAATAAACATAGTATTTACAAAATTAGATCGACTTTTAAGTCATAAAATATCTTCTACAGTTTGTTTCATTTTACACAAGTCCCATTGATATCATGTTCAACTAAAATAGAGTTCAATCGAAAAGATTAAGACGGAATAACAACAGAAACGGGAATGCATAAACCTCAGAAAACGGTTTGTTCCATTCGGTTTTATGAGATTTAAAACAGGTACTTTTCAATGTGGGATTTGAGCTAAGCAGTCACTCCATTTCGGAAGGCGAAGACTTAAAATTCTCCTATTCATATCCTGTCAGAGTGACTCAAGTAGTCCGTTGCGGGTTTGTATGGGCTAAAAAGTTCAGGTAAAAAGTTTTATCTCACCAGGTATTTTATAATTATCATATGGAGGGAGCCAAGTTAACCTGACGTCTAGGAAGCCATAGTAAGTGCCCTGGGCCGTGTCTACTGCGCAGCGCCATCGGCCCGCGTCGGTCTCTGTAGGATTCGTGAGACGAAGAGAGCAGTCATGATTTCCAGTATCCGATTCGTAACTGAAAACGGAAAATATTCTGATAGAATTAATCCATACTAGCCATCCATTGATCCATGGCAACCATGAAATCATTAGCTACTATGTAAAAGAATACATTGGCTAGTTTTTGCCGCTGTAAAAATAAGAAATGAAATAGAAAATTAATCTGTTTATATTATTTGAATATCCTTGAAGCCAAAAGGTTTTCAATCATGATTATATGTGGCTTGCAGAAGAATCAAAGAAGACTTCGTCGTTTTTATAAAGAGAAGAAACCTCAGAAGAAACAAGTATTGAAATTGACTAACATCGTTTCGTTTTCTTAGTCTTTAACCAATCTGTGATAAGATCGGCTTTTAGTTTGGCTGGATCAGCATTTCCTCCTGAATCTCCGCAACTTATTTACCGTGCTAGTGTTATACGGTAAACTTTTGTATACTGTCAACAAGTGATCAATGAAGTGACTGCACAGTGCACGGATAGCCGAGTGGTATAGGTCACCACGCTAATTACCACTGTGCGCAAAGTGCTGCGGGTTAGACCCCCCATGAGACCAGCATTTGTGTGATCCGCAAATGCTTGTTCCAAGTCTGGGTGTTCTTTGTGCATGTGATTTGAATGTTTGTGAAACCCCCGCGACACAAGGATTAAATTCCATAGTGCGTATCGTTTAAAAAAAAAAAGTTAAATTATGAAAAATAATGAAATCTACTAACGTGGCAAAACTGCCGTCAAACACGTATCCTTCTTCTCCAACATTGTGGCTGGCGACCAGGATATTGCTGCGAGGATCACGGAACTTGCAGCCAGTGATGTTATACTTTACAGGAATGGAACAGGTCAGGAGCACTGATGGAGCATTTCTCGAAACTTTGGTAACTACGGGTATGGGATCTGGAATAAAAAAAAAGGTTTTTAAAATAACCTAGCTCAAGAGAAAACAAAAGTTACTTTCTACCAGTTCTGGTTAGTGTGCCTACAAATCTTGCGTCAAGGCTTGGTAAAGAGTTTTCGCTGTGAAAGTACAGGAACGGTATCCACCAACCACCACAAACTTCAATGACAGGCATGTGGTTGGGTTTGTCGTTCTCTTATCGGTTAAGTCACCATAAACATTTACTTCCAGCCCCAGGCACTGCTTTTGTCAATGTATTTGAAATAATGTGATGCCTCTCACCGACTCATTACTCCATACTTTCCTATCTATAGATGGGGCGCGCGACAACCGGCGCATGTAAACGCGCTTAAAATTAAGTTTTTAGCATTGTTATTTTGATAATAAGCACAAAATAAACTTTGCAAACTTATTGTAAGCTAAAATGAAATTGATATAGAAGAAAAGCCAGTTTTTTGTTTTCGAAATTATTTTTTTTAATCCGATTTATATGTAGATAAGTTGTCTCTAAAATTAGTGGACAATCTTAATATTAACATTATAAGTATCTATCTATCTAAGTCTAATCTTAATCGGACAGTCAAGCGTGAAGGGTAGAATTAATCGACGGTGTGTTGCCATGATACCTGATAAGGACAAGCAGCTGATTATAATAATGAAGTTATAGGAACAGTGGAGGACTCCATACATCTAAGTAAAACCGACTGTGGACCAACACTCACTTTCTGAATTCAACTTATATAATATGTATATGCATACATATACATTGTAATTAATTTCTATGTACAATCTTTGTGAGACTTGTCCATGTGCGGAGCGGATAATTAATTATCAAATCTTCATAGATATAGAAAGAATCTAGATGCAGTGTCTCAAAATTGTTCAAAAAATATGACCGAACAGTTTCAGTCATCTCCATTATCTACAAAAAGCTCGGTCGTAAAATTGTATTGTTCTCATGCGCTGTTTTGTACTACCATACGGATAAGATAAGGCTGAATTTGGGAAAAAAATATATTCGTTTTAACACTCTATGTGTAATTGAAGTGAATCGAATTCGAGAATGCGTATCTCAGGTATGTTCTTTATCAATGGGTATCTTGTCTTTTTTATTTCCACTTTTAATCAAAGCCCGACGACAATGGAACTTTTCTAACAGACGGTAAACAATACCGTATCTTTTCCTGTACGATAAATATCTACATAATTATTTTTAACACAGACACTTGTTTTTATCAATACTAGAACACTGATAATATTATTTTTATCTTTCCCTCATAACTGTAACTGTTCTTACAGTTTGTGGTGAAAATAAAAGGTGTAAAAAAACTTGAATGTTATGAGAATAATCAACTTAGCACCTTATACAATGTTGGGATCGGTTTTTGCAGTACACCTGAAATTACAGCAATCCCTTATTCTAATCAATTTATAAATGTGGAAGTGTGGATATTTGGATGTTTGTACTCAATCACGCAAGAACTGCTAACGGATTTGGATGAAATTTTGCATGCATGTAGCCTTTGATATATAAAAGAACATAGGCTATCCTCTTTATCTTGATTCCTTAATTCCTTCCCGATGGAAAATTGAAAATTGTTTACTAGCTAAGCCGCGGGAGACAGCTTTGAAATTTGGTATGCATGTCATCTATGCTATGGAAAAGGACATGTACTTTCTATACCGACTTCCGAAGATTAAAAATTGTGAAGTCCACGCAGATGAAGTCACGGGCAGAAGCTAGTAATTATATAAATGAGAAATGAAGAAAATATGGATTACTTATTACGCGCGCATAACCGACGACACGTTGGATCGTAATTCTTGAAATTAATGATGGCCGTGGGTGAATGAGCGCCGGTGAGCAGGAAGCCGGGAACGAACGAACGAAAGAGTGGTGGTGCTTGCGTTTCGCCCTCTACCGGTCTTCCTGTATAATTGCGGCGTTAACATGCAATCTTTACGCTCTTATGTTTTCAGCGAAGGTCTACTAAATACATACCGGCTTCTATAACACGAACGTACAAAAGGCGTCGCTGGGCCACTACTGAACCTGGAAGCCCAAACACCACCGTCCACGCTCCATCGTGCTCGTAAGTAACTCTATCCAGTTTTATCCTGCAGGCACCAAATCCATCATATATCACGTTGCCGCTATCATCTTCAAGTCTACAGAAGACTAAGTCATTGGGACCAATGATTTTATCAATGGCACTACCCAAAAACCAGTTCTCGGTTTGATCGAAGTAATCTTGGGTTTCGGAACCTGAAACATGAAAAAATGTTAGTAAATAATAATTTATGGAACTGAGTTTTTGGAATTCCAATATGACGTTCATAAAATATATAAATCTTGTTTCAATCATATTTTTCCTTTAAACAATAAAAAGCAATTTCGACCAGACTAACTTATTTAAGAGGAAAAGGAACTGTATAGTTATATTCATAGAACAATTACAATTACCTAATACATTAACCTCAACCATCCCCTTATGTGTGATCTCCTTGCCGTAGACAATTGACCAAATTCCATTATGACTTTTGTTTACTTGTTTCACGATAAATCCACATGACTGACGATGATTTGGATCGAGCTCAGCCTCCGTCGCTGGTGCAGCATCAGGCCCATACAGTTTACATGTTTTGTATTCATCCGTATCTTCAGGTAAGCGCACGTAAAGATTGGCACCCTTCTGAATATTTATAAGATGTCCTAGAGAAAAGGTATCTGGAATAATTGATTGGTATATTAGATTATGAATTAGCCGCCATATTAAATATCATTATATACTAGGTAAAGGTAGAATGCCTGTGTTGAAATATGGAAGGGAAACATGGGCTTTAAGAAAAAAACGTAACGATTAAACTCTCCGCATTCCAACATACCATGGATAGGAGTATGACTGGGATCAATGAAAAGACTAAAGTGCAGGACATAACTCTGAAAATAAAGAGATAAAAGTGGAAATGGGCAGGTCACATGATTAGGGGAAATGATAAATGTGGTTGAAAATGATAAAAGTGGTTCCCAAGATATGGAAAGAGGAAGAGCGGTAGACCACGAAGGAGGTGGGACGACGACATTAGATAAGTCGCGGGAATAACATAGAGTAGAATGGCCATGGTAAGGCCAGAACGGACACGCAAAAATAAAGCAAAATAATCATAAAGAAAACAATAAATGAAAATTGTCGTGTTCTAAGAAAGCTATACACAACATGTAACAACACCCCTGTCGGATCCAATAAAGGCGTATTCGTGGTACAGTTCATGAACCGTCTTGCATAGTTGACTTCTTTGACACAAAAGTTCACAAAACTAAAGGTAGGTAGTAAGCACGGGAACTTTGAGGAGGGTCAGTGTTGCTGTTGCCTTGGATCAGTTTTTATTTTGATTTAATTATTTTCACTGGGGATAAATAATAATCTCCAATCCGTTTAATGACTACGTATACCTATGTGTTCGCAGTACGATAACGAATAATGCTTTTAGGGATCGGACAGAGTTTTTGTTACACGCTGTATATATAAAGGTAGAATAAAAATCCACTAACCTTTAGCTTCAACGGAGATGTAAGCTAAACACAGTAATAATATGTTTATAATCATTTTTTTAAGTAACTCACTACATTAATAGACGACTGTGATAAAATGTATGTTGAAATATTCGCGGTGATTTCAGGAAGGAATATGTATGTAAATATGGTTATCGATATTATCTTAATATTTATCGGTATATCATTTGACGTGGCGTCCTTGGATTGGTTACAAATAAATTGCTAGGAACTTTCGGTACATTGCGAAATATCTGTTTACTTAGCGACATATTTATTTATTAAATATAAAAATATTGTGATATCTAAAAATTTTTTTTTATCGATTATGAGTTGTAACTACATATATGTATAATCATTAATATAATGTTAAGACGATTGTAATATTGACGAAGATTTGAAATATGTTATACGTAAATATTGAAAACATAATTATATGTTATCATTTCTATATATTAGGAATAAGGAAGACAAGATGATTTGAATATATTATATTATGAAACTTTCTTAAGTGGCAGAAAGTTTTAAATACCTTCAAGAATAACGAATTAATGCAAATAAAATCTTTAAAACTATTTATATCATTTATTTATAAAAATAAAAATCATATTTATATAACTCATAGAATAATATCTATCATTAATTATATAAATGGCTAAAACTACGTAAATACTAATTAGTTACAAGCTTGAATTATAAATGCCCCATATACTTAAAATTACATGAACATTCACAAACTAAAAAACCTTACTTTTGTACGAAACTTGAAAAATTTTTGGAATTACTATCTACAGCAATAATAAATTATTTTTTTAATTTTCCAAATGATATTGGAATATGCCTTAGGCATGTGAAAATAGTTTTGCGTGAACAACGAAGCAAGATAAACGCTTGTAACTTTGCAAGTTTTCACATGTTCGTGTAGGTAGGTATCTGATATATTTATTTGTACACAAGTTTCGATTTAAGTACTTACTAAAAATAAGGTTCATAATCAAATGGGCTTTAAGTTTGATGAAATCCCACCCCCATGGAAAATTGTGGATGACATATTCATCATAACAACTTCGAAGTCGGAATTATTCTGTTTTTCAAAGTGTTTATACTGCAGGGTTCCCTTCAGGTCGTTTCACTGGTTCCTCGGTGTAAGCCGGTGGTGGTGTCGCTCTTCTGAAGCTGTTCCTGATCCTGCTGACTCTGTTGGATGTCCACTCCCTGTTCTTCTTAGGCACCATCGCCATGCCGACCGCCATCAGTATCAAACCAAACATCGTGACCATAATCCATGCGAATAATGCGAAGGAAACTGAAAGGAAATAGCAGTCATTTTGTACCAGTGAACAGATACTTTCTACTATGGCTTATTGGGGAATCTTGGCATGACAGTCCCATGTTTCGCAAGGGTGGCTGGGAACAATACCACCGATGTTTTCGACAATTTTATTCCTGGCTTGTCGGTCAGTACGCTATTACTTGCCTAACTTCATAGTTCTACGTTCACGGAAAGTGTCGTTTAAATTTTGTTTTTTTTTTTGCGGTATTAAACCGCAAATCTTATTATTACGTCAATAATTTTTTTCACAGCTGCAAGAGACTGTTTACCTAAATATATTGTTTTCATTTGACCTCGATACCGCCAAGCTTTTCAGAGAAACAGGGTCTTAACAGACAAACAGATTGACAAATGGACAATAAAGTGATCCTACAAGCGTTCTGGTTTTCCTTTCGAGGTACGGAACCCTAAAAACTATAGACGTTCCTGGATCAAACAGAATAATGATATATTAACTGGCTTCAAACTCAGTCTACGAATTTCTTTCATTGAACATAAACTTACATGGCTTTGAACCTGGTGAGAACAAGAAGTGCAGGGGCGTCCTGGCTTGCATCTCTCCGTCTTGTCCCGTGATCTTCATAGCCACGGTCCAAGGATGGCGGTCCACTGCGTTGGGCCTTTCGACCAGGAGGTCACAGGATCCAGCCCGTTGCTCTACTCTGTAGCCTCGCGGTGGGTTGTCAGCTATGAAACCTGGATGACGATTTTTTTTCGTGTTATTAATTATAAAGTAACTTGATAAGAATGAGCCCATGATAAATTTGGCCAAGGACAAGTGTGTGCTCCAGAAGCGAAGTGTTTTTGTCTAGTGTGTGACAATCACAGAAGTGGACTATCGGGTGGTTATGCCGTTGTATATGTGGATTTTCAGGGATAGATTTTACAGATACAATTTATGCGCCTGGCAATTTAATGGGTTAAGGTCTGTTTTTTTTCGGACGATATCTACTCATTGTCAGAGATTCATTACAGTATGAACTCATGACACACACGGTATGAACGATTGCCTTTTATTCACACAAGCATCAGACTCAGAAGTGTGTTCGGTGGTGATAAAGGCTCTTCACTTAAGCCCACTTACCTAGACCATCCCAGCGAACGAATCTGCAGTAGTCAATTGGTTGCATGTAGTAAATCCGGGATTGCACAACCACAGCCCCGTCCTTCCAGAAATGACCGACCCACAGTTTTTCTGTAATAGCATAAATCAGGTTAAGAATATCTCGACGGTAGGTATGGTGTAAATTTGTCTAGTAATTTCAATGAAGAATCATAGATGGCGCTGGATGAAATATTTAGTGATGTTATGTTTCAAATAAAGAAGGATAGATAGAATTTTACTCAGTATTTTTCAGGCTGAACTGAGTTACCTATTAAAATTTGTCGATTGCGAATATTAAGGCGAAAATTCGAATATAATAATAATAGCTGATTTAAATGCAGCTGAAATATCTTACGTATTAATATATTATGTTTTTATTAATTTCTATATACTTTTACATATTTTTTTTATATTATACCTTGGATGTCCACAGTAATCACAGCAGTTAATTCGTGGGTGTATTCTGAGCTAGCAAGCCCAACATTACAGGACCACTGTCCTGAATCAGACACCCTCAGACCCCTGACCCTTATCCCACACTCGCCGGCGTCCAAACCATTGCCGACGTACTCATAGTTATCTGAGTTAGTGGCTGAAAATACAAAATATACAGTTTAAGAATATTAAAAAAATCCCCGTTGTTTGCAGTCGATGAGGTCAAACTGCATGAGCGGGCTGGATCTAAGTTTTATTATTTAGAGACATATTTTAGTTACTTGTTTCATAATTTGGCTGCCTCGTATCAGTTTGATCTGGCACGGCAGCCTATGCTATGAGACTTATTCTAATAGGCTTATAATTTTTGATTTCCTTCAGAGGGTTGAAATAATTTTTTTTTGTGTAGGTTTAAACGGCCATTTTTTTACGTTAAAACATATCTCCGCCCGTTCCGAGATAAAGGGTCTTTACCGACAGGCAGATGGGCAACAGAGGGATCTAGTAAGGGTTCTGCTTTTATCCTTTTAAGGTACGGATCCCTAAAATTGACAAATTTTGGGATAATGAACATTTAACGAAAGGGCTTGGATGGAACATATTACGTCATTCTTTCGAAATGCTCTTCTTCTGTGTGGTAGGACCGAAAACGATGATGATGGATATATGACTGAATGATACGTACCAGGTCCTACGCTGTAAACGGATCCGTTCTCCGACCTGAAGTAGCAGTACTTTAAGGCAGCGTCTGCTGAGCAGGACATTTGGACGGCGTCGCCAACCAGCCCCGACACGAACGAGCGATGCTGTTTCAGTACCGGCTCTGAGAATATACAAGTTGAAGACATAAATGACTTGTTCATTTTTTAACTGACTTCCTAAAAGAAGTTAAGTACTCTGTTTGGTTGTAAGGTTTTTTTATTAAATTTGTTAGGAGGTATTTATGAAAAACAAAACAATAATGCAATAGCCGGAAAGAACTTTAGGAGAGAAGCCTGTGCGGGCACCTGTAGAACATCTAAAATATAAAAATAGTTAGTAGTTACAAGTTGTTTAATACACAAATCCCTTTGGTATCACGTTAAACCTATTGTGATAAAACTAGGTCAATGTACGTTCAATCGACAAGATTAAGACAAGAGAATAACAACAGATAAATTAATTATAAATCAGAGGCAATTATTATGATATTGGTATTTTTTTTATATTGTATTTTGGATTTTATAATTGTATTTGGAGGGGCTCGTGGCTAAGTGTAAGTTAAGCCGCGCTCGCCGCAGTTGGTCCGTGGATGGGTGACCATTTGTAAACATTCTGCCTCGGAAAGCACGTTAAGCCGATGGTCCCGACTGTCATACATCTTTGATAGTCGTTAAGTCATTACAATTCTGATCTAGCAAAATGTTGTGGAGGAGGGATAGGCAGTCGCTCCATGTAAAATACGGTATTCAGCTAAATCCGGTAAGACTGGAAGCCGACCCCAACATAGGTTGGGAAAAGGCTAGCCAGAAGATTGGTAATTTTTTTGTATTAAGTAGGTATAATTTAATTGTTTAAGTTGTTCAATTCGAAGACTTTTTGCTATCCTATTCATTTCCTATCAAATAAAATCAGAAAGTCTGTTCTGTAGTTAGAAAAACTTTCATGCAAAAAGTTCAAGCTCACCGGTTATGTCATATTCATCATATGGAGCGATCCATGGACACTTGACATCGAGGAAGCCATAGTAAGTGCCCTGGGCCGTGTCTACTGCGCAGCGCCATAGCCCCATGTCCATCTCTGTAGGATTCGTGAGACGAAGAGTACAGTCGTGACTGGCAGCATCTGATTCGTAACTGAAAAAAGAATATATTCTGTTAGAATGAATCACAGAGTACATTTTACATGAATGAATCCATACTATCCAGCCGTTTATCCATCCAACCATTAGTTTCAAGTTTGCTATGGATAAAGGGCTGGATGCCATGACCATGAATTTGCTTGAACTCCAAAAAAATACAAAAGCTAATTTCAGTCACTATAAACGTCAATCCTACTAATATTATAAATGTGGTGTGGATGTTTGGATGTTTAGATGTTTGTTACTCAATCACGCAAAAACAGCTGAACAGATTTGGACGAAAATTAGCATGCATGTAGCCTTTGACATGGAAAAGAACATAGGCTACCTGTTATCCCGATTCCTTAAGTAATTTCCGAGGGTAAATTGAAAATTTGTTTCTGAGCTAAGCCGTGGGCAGAGTGAGCTTTTAAATTTGGTATTGTTCTTTATTACAGCGCAAGCTATAACACGGGTGAAAATTTTATTCCATTTTTCATTACTTTCACATACGTCGCATTCACATATATCGCGTGGACTTCCACGCAGACGAAGTCGCGGGCAGAAGCTAGTAAGAAATAAAATAGAAAATTTATCTCTTTTGATTATTTAAACATCCTGGAAGCCAAAAGGTTTGTTATCATGATTATCAGTGGCTTGCAGAAGATTCAAAGAAGACTGAACTATAATGACTTTTTCATTTTTATAAAGAGAAGAAACAAGTACCCCGAAACCTAGCCTTTTCTCTTAAAGGACTATGGATCTTTAAGTCAGCGATAAGGTCGACTTTCAGTTTCGCTGGATATACCTGTAATACTGCATCTCCTCCTAAATCTCCTCAACCCATTATCCTGCTACGCTATTGTTATACAGTAACCTTTTGTAACTAGCTTAAACCAGAAATCAACTGAAATTATAAAAATTATCAAAATCTACTAACTTGACAAAAGAGCCATCAAACACGAATCCTTCTTCTCCAACATTGTGGCTGGCTATCAGGACATTTTTGCGAGGGTCCCGGAACTTGCAGCCAGTGACGTTATACTTTACAGGAATGGAACAGGTCAGGAGTACTGATGGCTCATTGCTCGAAACGTTTGTTACTACGGGTATGGGGTCTGGAATAAAACAAAACGTTTTTAAAATAACTGTGTGCAAGGGTAGACAAAAGGTACCTACTTTCCACCAGTTCTGGTTAGAATCCACATGAATCATGCGTCGAAACCTAGTGCAGAAAATGCAAACAAACTGCAAATGTCGGACATGTGATAAGGTAAGTATAGAGTAGGTGTCGTATTCGCATTTGTTTAGCCACCAGGAGTGTTTGCTCTTATATCATACCCCCATAAATCATCTGGACTCTTCCATCATCAACTCTTCCGCAAAGATGTTTAGTAACCGTTGGTTTTATTTTATTAGTTTAGCCTATTAATTGCTTACACATCACATGTGTGTGTAAAAAAGTACGAGTGCAAAACTTACTTACAGACTAACACCACTACACTTTTATATTTGCAATTTACATAGATTTTCCTTAATTGAAACTTATTCAGAATTATCAAGAATCCTATTTGTCATAAGAAGTGTTACACCGATTTATTTATCCACTTTCCCATAGTTGGATCACGTGCAACATTCGGCACTTGTAACGCGTTAATATTTAGTTTTTTTATTTTGATTATGAAAAAAAATAAAGATCTAACCTAAACTTATTGAATCTTACGGTTCAAAAAATTAAATTGATGCAAAATGGCAAAAATTACTTTTATTTCAAAATGAAGATTTGTTTCAGCCTCCAAATTGGTAGACAATCTATATTCAGAATATTTAAAGTATTATGTACTAAGTCTAATCCTAATCGGACATTGAAGCGAAGGATGTGAATTAATCGATGGTGTGTCGCCATGAGACCTGATAACGACAAGCAGCTGATTATTATAATGAAGTCATGAGAAAAGTTGAGGAAACTATCCAAACACCTATTTAAACCTAAGATACGTAAGATTGAAAAAACACATATCATTGTCTCGTTTATTTTTTACCTATAACTTAATTATTCTAATATGCTTATCATCCACGTGCCGTGTTGGTTATCTAATTACGAAATCTAGTGCGTATCTTTTATACGACATTCTGACTTTAAATCAAAGTCGTCGAACTTTGAATGAGAAGTTAAGTTGTACTAATGATGAAACTTTTCAAAGAGGCGAGAAGCTATACAAAAACGTATCTCTTCCTGTACGATAAATATCTCTACATATTTGCATATTTTACCACCGTCACTTGTTTTTATCAATACGACAACTGATTATATTCTTTCCCTAAAAAATCCAACTGATCTTACTAAGTAAGGTGGCTCCCATTTCACAATAAGCTTTAATTTATTATGTACTAGCTGCCCGGACAGACTTCGTTTTATCAAAAGTTAATAGTAAAAATTAAATAATAAATGTAACATTTTTCGAGTGATCACGTGATATTTTTTTATAGTATTTACCTTCCTAGTTCTAGTTCACTTTATTTTTTTATAGGGGACCTTAGGGAACATACAAAAAATAAATTAGCCGAATTGGTCCAGCCATTCTTAAGCTATGCGCTTATCAAAATTCATTTTTATTTATATAGAAGAAGAAGATTAACAACTTATTAAAATACCTAGATATGATTATCTTACACAATCTTTACGGTCGTATGTATCCAATTGATTATAAATAACATACATACCTACTTCTATAACACGAACGACGAAAATGCGTTCCTGGGCCACCACTGCACCTGGAAGGCCATATACCGCCTTCCACGCTCCATTGTGTTCTAAAGTAACTCTGTCCAGCTTTATCCTGCAGGCTCCAAATCCCTCATATATCGTCTTGCCGCTAAAACCTTCGAGTCGACAGTAGACTGCGTCTTTGGGACCAACGATTTTATCAACAGCACTGCCTAAAAACCAGTTCTCGGTTTGCTCGAAGTAATCTTTTGTAGTTTCTGAAACAATACGTATAAATAATTAGCTATGTCATTGTTTAATTGTAATGTTTTTCAACAAACTCAGCTGATTTACTTTCTAAGTAAATCAGCTTTTGTCTAGACTTTATGAATTTAAATATGATATATCTTGTTTCAATCAAAAAGATATACTCTACAGTATGATAAAGGACTTATTTATGAACTATTTATATCAACACAAAACAGTTATTGTTACCTAATACATTAACCTCAACTGTCCCCTTATATGTGATCCCCTTGCCGTAGACAATTGTCCAAGTTCCATTATGACTTTTGTCTACACGTCTTACAATAAATCCACATGACTGAGCATGATTTGCATCGTGCTCAGCCTCCGTGACTTGTGCATCATTAGGCCCATACAGTTTACATGTCTGGTATTCATGCGTATCCTCAGGTAAGCGCAAGTAAAGATCTGCACCTTCCTGAATATTTACAGGATTTCCTAGAGAAAACGTTTCTGAAATAATTGATTGGTATTAGTATACGTAATATCTATTATCAGATATAATGAATAAGCCGCTTTATCAGTGGACGTGACCAGATATGTATGCGATCATCGTTATCAAATTGTAATCGATCACCTTCGGCGTGGATGGTGAAAGTTAACCTTCTTTCGATGGGATCTGATAGTCTAGTAGCTCTTGCGATTAGGGTCCATTCGCCAAGCATGTCTTCTGTCAGAACATTGATTTGCACACCGCATTCAAATCGACTGTCTGTTAATACTTCCACATTGGGAACGTTAAATCCTTCCATCATTGTGTACTGCAAGCCCTGTGGGGTTCTTAAATGACAGCTTTCGTGATTGACAAATGATTGTGTGTTTATAGTAAAGCTATGCACTGTTCCAATTTGGGTGTCCACTATCCGCGATGCCAAGTTTTCAATAGTTCTATGATCATCAATTATGGGGTTGGCTGGATCTAAAAATATGTTAAATTTAATTTAAAAGTTTCTTTAACGCAAAATGAAATATTTGAAGTCAAATATAATTAAATATTAAAAAGAAAAGCCTTTCTTTGTGTTTACCTTCTTGAATTATGTGAAAACTTTGCCGTATTTCAGTATATAGATTGTTGTTATTGAATTTTCCAAGAATTGTCCATTCACCCAATAAGTTCTTAGTAATAGGGCCAATACTAATTTGACAAGCTGTGGGATTTGTTATGCCCTTAAGTATTACTCCCTCCATAGATTCTGTACCATTATCTAAGTTAAACCGATGACCGGCAGGTGTCATATAAAGACAGTCGTCTATTTGACCGGAGCTAGCTGCTTGTACTGTTATTGTATTGCCTAGATTAACAACACGTTTAATCTCCTGTAGCGACGTTACATTATACGCCTGCTCATAAGGATTATAAGGATCTAAAAAAAAAGATTACAAAATAATTCATCATCATTAATGGTCAAATCACTATATTCGACACTTCATAATATTTTCAGCCGCAATACAGCATGAAGTACGCCAATTTGATACTTACTGTACAGATGTAAATAATATGGTAGAACAACTTCATGAAACGTTGTAAACTGTGACCTGAACCTGCCATAAATAGCCCAGTCTCCTAGCATAGATTTGTCGATGTCTGAGAGGGCAACGCTACAAAGCCAGGGATTGTTCATGATCCTCTCTATGTGGGGATATTTGACGTCATCCTTGAGGACCAGGTGCTCACCAGCAGGGGTGATGACGTGGCAAGTGAGAACATTTGCTGATCCCAACACACCGGGGTTAACTCTACTTCCCAAGTTTACCGGATGGTTGAAAGTCGGCTCGATTCTCGAATTCCAATTGGCTGTAGGGTTGTTGTTATCTATAATAGTAAAATAATTTAAATGATAACTACATACATGCAATCGATGACGGAGCAGCATTAATCGCACAATTGCAGTTTTCTCAAACCGACTTATTTGTCCTTAGGAATAACGTATCCTACGTAACTTACCTACCTAGTTTGACATAATCTAAAAATGTGTTGAGATATAGATAAAAAACTCAAGATGCGAAATCTCTGCCTCAAAGTGCCTCAAACATGAAATTCTCACAGAAATCCAGACGTTTCAAAAAGTGTCATTGCAATAACAACTATATGCCATGCAGATAAAGTAAAAAATAAGATCGTTTCAAAACTGTCACCTGGGTCCTTACTCCCTAAGTCCAAGCAGTTAACGTACGTGTAGGGTTAAGAGAGGCGTTTTCTCTTTTGACTTACTATCATTTTAAGAAAAAAATCTCGTAAATGGTCTAAAACTTAGGGGTAGCTGAACTACAATCTGCATTATGCCACGTTAGGTTTTGCTTTGGGCTTAGAGAATAAATCCCCTGCGTGTATTTGAGTGAGGACAGGTTTGACTGTGACGTTCTTCGAGACTGCATCAAGCATTTTTTTCTATAATACTGTTTGATAAGATAATTCTATACGCAGCCTAAAAATCAAATATACAATTGAAGCAATACTCACTCCAGGCAATATTCACAGGTTGGCATCTCATCTTTCCGTCAACGACAGACCTGCCGCAGAGATTCCATTCTCCTAACAGATCTTCAGTCATAGGACCGATAGTAACTCTGCACGAAACAAACTTGCTTGGCTTCTGTGTCAAAACGTTCTCCAAAACCTGATCAGTAGAAATTAATTCTTCTTTTCTCCGTAAAAAGCAGTCTTCTTCAAAGGATTTTTTGTCCAAAGATATATCGATAAGAGAACCTTCTCTTGCAACCTGTTCGATCAGAGTTAGAAATTCTACATTCTCTTCTTCTTCTTTTATACTTTCATCAGATTCATTTTCCTGCCCTAAAATTTAATCATACGACATTTTTGTGAACACTGATATAATTCTTTAAAGAAATTTCTTTATATAATTGCGTTATCTCTTTTCATAATGAAACAATGTTGGTTATAGCAAGCAGCATATTTATGATCAAGTACAGTTCTAAATAAAAAAAATAATTTAAACAAAAGACTATCATCTGTTTGATTGTTGACCATCCTACTTCTAATCCACCAGGTGCACTAAAGCCGAAAAATATATTTAAGGCGAATACAGACTTTGCGATGCATGCGCTGCACACGGTGCTCATCGCATTTTTTGGAATGAGTAGAGGTTCATATTCGTGGCGAGGCAACGTTCTAACTTACAGGGACGGCGTGCGTGGCGAAGCGCGCGCATGCCTCGCACTGTCTGTATCCGCATTATTGTGATCGTAGATTTAAATGAAATATTAACCTTCTGCTTCCGAACTAGATGTGCTTGTCGATTCAGTGACAAAGATATAATAAGTTTGGTTTCGTCCAGTCCCTTCATCGTTTACGAAGGACACATCCCACTCTCCCTCGTCGGCCTTATCAAGGTTTTTGATAGTAACCAAACATTGGATAGTCGATGATCCTTCAAGTATTTCAAATTTGTCTGTTGTTGCAGCTCGGTCGCCATTTTTGAATTTTATTACTGTGTTTTGTGGAGTCTCCAAATGGCACATAGTAACCTCGGTCTCAAGAGCTCTCACGGAAACGGAATAATCAGTTCCCTCATCTCTTACGACGTTGATACTGGCAGCACCTGTGAAAAGATTATTTATTGAGCTAAGTAAAATGAACGGGTAATGAACGTATATGCATGAAAGTAATTCGCTATTATTCAGTGTAAAAAAATCCGCTGCTTATTAAGACATTGTGAATGAGACCCTTAGCTGTCAGTCGCAAAGAGGAGAAAATATAGTACTATTTTCTTCAAGTTCGATTCCCGGAAATGTTTTTTTTTCTGAAGTTTTTTTACGAATCTTTGAGACAATTAGCGGTCGCTGCCTGGCTAGGGCGTAGGACTTGCGGTTGCAGGTTCGAATCACACCCATAATTCTACTAGCTTTTTCAAAAGTTAATATATATTATTTTACTGTAGATTTTATATCGAATGAGCCATCAAGGTTTATTTAGTGAAAGAGACATGATGTCTACAGGAAAAAACTTGAGAATGTAGATTTTTGGGGCATAAAAAATGTATAAAGTATGATATAAAAGAATTTGATAAACTAAACTGATAAGTAAATAAGGACAAGGTATAAAATAAGTTCATGATAATGCATCGCGAGAAACTGGAGATAAATTTTATACAAACAATCTGTCTGCATACAAATACATAAATTTTAATGCAGAATAATAATAAAAATAATATTGACAGCGCTAAATGACGCACGATCCAGAAACAAAGTTTGCCTGAAATCCTCACAAAGCAATAGGTATTTCATCATTCTAGTATTTAACGATGAAACTGCATTTTTTCAAAGGACTTACATATAACAGACGAGCAGAAAATAGTTCCTCGAGTTTATTAGCTAAGCTATTTTCACGGCTAATTAAAGAACTCCAAAATTATAATACCAAATGCAAAAATCTGCTCAACTCAGTAGTTCCAGAAACGCGAGTTAAGACAAACTCGTCACATCAAACAGACAAAGATAATGAGATAAAGCCTGCAAAAACAACTTAAGTTGCTGTCTTTCGTTATTCATGACATTTATAGAACAAGGAATTGAATATGCTGTATAAGCTCTATACATTCTTAATTATTCTAAGACAGCATTGACAAAAAAACGGTGAAAGAAAAAAATGTGAAAAAGCCTGGATTCCAAACCAAAAATCTGAAATTATCAAGCCGCAATGAACAAGTGTGGTGATTAATGCTCGTTCCTTCTCTATATGGGAAGAGTCCTGTGCCCATCTGTCATTAATAAGCTGGTAATATATGCTGTTGTTCATAATTTTTTAACATAACTAAATCCAAATTTAAATCAACATGAAACTCGGTAAGAGCACAGCAACATAATATTATGATTATTACGAGGATTTCTATTTCTTTTTAAAAGGATAATTATTTTATGAAGACTCAAATTGGTTAAGGTCAAAATCTGATAGGAAGTCGAAAACGTTGCTTTTGGAAATTTTAGACACCAGAGGTCTCGAAGATAACTTGTGTTTTAAAATGGATTAAAGGCTCTAGAAAGATCTCTAGAAATGAGCTCGAAGAGTAGAGATCTCTGAGCTCCACCACATCAGTGCAGAACATGTGCAAGCGATCACGCAGCTCAGCTAAGACAGGACGGAATCAGGGCGTTTTTAATCTATGAAAGTTCGACAAAATCTACCCATGCTCTCTGGCGTTGTTAAAATTCACTGGCTTTTGACACAGAAAACACAAAAATAAAAAAGGGGCTTCCCCCACATACCTGAACGAAAAACGAGAGATAAAGGCGTTTTATGATATGAGTATTATTATTATGTGGCATTTTTTATCCGTATGAGTAAGCCGTTGAATCTTTAAATAATTGACCACAGCGTGCTCATTGTGGGTTGGCGTTTTCAGATTCTATACCAATTTTAGAAATTTAGATTTCCTCACGATGTTTTCCTTCACCGTTTATCAATGGTCTTAAAATAATTAAGAAAGTACTTAACTTTGAAAGAGTCACATTGCTACTTGCCTAGGTTCGAACCTGCAAACATGTTCATACAAATCCCGACTATGAACCCGTTACTTGTGCCAATTTTCATGAAAATCCGTTAAGAAGAAGTTATAAAGATTTATTTACATTCAAATATATTAGTAGATATGTTTACAAAATTTTCCGTGACGTTCCTGTTACATCTTTGTACGATTGAAACAAAAAGCTAAGACAATGTATTACAGAGAATTAACGAATCTAAAGTCACGACTGTTATGTAACAAAAAAGATTTTACTATACAATCTATACTTAATCTTAATAATAATAAATCTGAAGAGTTTGTTAGTTTAGTTGAACGCGCTCATCTCAGAAACTCCTAATCCGATTTGAAAAAATCTTTAAGAGTTAGATAGCCCATTTATCGAGGAAGGCTGCGATAAGCGACGCCCACGCGGGCGGAACTGGAGAATATGCTTGTATACTATATTACGCAGTAAGTTCAATGGACGCTATCCTTTGTTTGTTACCATTTATTTATTTAGATTTTTTTATAAAAGAACAAAGAAAATACTGAACAGTCGTGCGATAACAACTGTTTTGATATAAAATACAGGATTAATTTAAAAGGAGTGCGTATATTCTACGAGATAATCAGGTGCATAAAACTGAACCAATTTCCCCAAGGAACATAGGTCGAAATCTTAAAACTCATACAAACAGTCAAGTCACGTGACCTGTCACTTTGAATGAAAAGTTCATATTCCATTTTAAGATTACGACCTATGTTTCTTGGGGAAAGTTGTTCAGTTTTATGCAGCTGATTACCTCGTAGAATAATTATACGAACTCCTTTTAAATTGATCCTGCGTAATGCGTAACAGGCGGATCTCTATTACAAGCAGCCGCGTTAGAAAATGATGCCTTACTGGCACACCACGAGGGCTCTGCCCATTCTTTTAACAAAGGTGGGCAAAGTGGAAGAAAAAGCTATAACGGTTAGAGGTTAACCCTATAGTGTTGTGTCCGAAACTTATATAGTACCTATGTGTAATAAAATATCTGTTAAAATAGCTGTTTAGGCACAGTTTGAGACACGGACATGAGAGGCTTGTGGACAAACAACTTTCCATAAAATCCTTTCTCATTTATAACTGGCAGGATGAAAATAGTTTACTAAGAATGAAGTGTTTTTGCCTTATATGTATATACACAGACAAAAACTAGAATATTATCAAGCTGGGATAGGTACGGAATCATGAACCATATAATATTTCATTAGCTAGGAATGACACGGTAATTGTAAAAGCTATCTAAAAATAAGAGCTATTTGAAAGTTTTTACCTCTTTATATGAACGAGAAAATAGAACGAGGTTTTTATAAATTCATAAGACTTTAGTATTGTATCATTACGTGGGATTTGCCTCATTCACGTGGTTTTCCATATTGAGCGCGGCCAAAGACAATGGCTTTTCAGGATGACGAACCATAAACTAAATTTGTCAAAAAAACCTGGACCTCAAAGTCAATATTAGCGCTCAGGTCCAACTTCAACTCGTAAATCTTCACATTTGACCTGGTAATAAATGGACCTTAAACTAGAATCCCCATTCTAGACGATTAAATCCAGATTTGCAACAAGGCTTTCTCTATTCACGAATGAAGAACGCAATTAACAGCTCGATAGTCAAGGCATAATTTGCATAACCTATCAGAATATCAGCAAATAGGTTTTAAGCCAAGATAAAAAAATAAGGGTTCTAAAATAATTTGTAGAACAATTTAGGAAAAACCTAGAGATAATTTACTAATTTATCTTTGTGTAACATAATTTTATATAATATTTAAGATTATTTTGAATATATTTAAATTCAAAATTGTATATAGAAATAAGAAGAAGTATCACACAAAGAAGTCGAATTCATAGTCTTCTCAGTATCTCATCTTCATACTTAAGCAAGCTTAAACCATACCTTTAGTATATGAATGATTATTTTCGATGTGAATAATAATACACAATTGTTTACCTAAAATGAGGAGGCTGAAGACCCCTAGGCAAGAGAACCGCATCGCACCTGATATCGCAAGCGACTAACAGCAGAATTCAAATCTTTACCTTTTGACAGTCATACAGCACTAAATGACACGATAAGGCCAGGGCCCACGTGAACCAATGATCATATTGTACAATGTTCTATTTATTTTATCTAATCTCGATCAGTCTAATGAGAATTAACTGTATATTTGTAAACGAAATATGTTGTATTGGACCCATGTTCAACTCAAACGCAGTTTATTTTGCAAAAAGTCGCTTCGAAAAATATATAGAACGGGATCTAAAATGGCGCTCAATACTCGTTTCTTTTCAGTCGCAGACTAGAGTTTTCTAATCATACAGAAATCATTACAGTTTGCAGAAACATGATAAATATTAATAATGCAAGCAAAAAGTTATAATACCTAATTATGCCTAAGTAAGTAGGTACTACCTACGTCCGTGAAACAAAATCCGGTGGTAGATATTAAATACCAATCTTTATTTGGTCATAAATTATCTTAATAGATCGGCATAATTGTTAACGAAATCTACTAGATTTTTTGCTATCAACATTTATAAAATCACAGCACGACCTCTACTTTCAATTAATAAACCGGATAGTTTAGTATATCGCCAGAATTATTTCAAGTAGAGTGCCATATAAGTACGTCTTATATCTTACAAATAAGTACTTGTTACTTTCTTAAAGATGACTTGAAGTTTTTTGTTTCGCTGTGAAACTATATGCCACTATAAGTATATATTTTTTTACTATGGCAATTTGTTAGAGCATTTCTGCCAGCGTCGAGTCTTGAGAATTGCACAAAGAACAAAGGAACGAAAAAAAGATGAGAATTACGAGATGAATAATATACAAGAATCAGAGAAAAATGTCACTATAGTTAAGCACCTCAGAAGATAGTAATTTGAATATAGAAGGGATTACAAAAGGTACCTACCTAAATTATATCTGGCCATATTCTAAACATACTCAACTTTTTTGTAAAGCAATAATAATGAAGTGCTTTGTTTCATTTTAAACGATAGTGGAAGATAATACATATTTGTTTGCTGATGGAGAATACTTCTCCACCGAGACACATCTGATTCTAAAATAAAACCTATTTTTTGACTGACAAATACTGTCATCACGCTGTTTTATGCTTTGTTTAAAAATATCGACCGTAAAGTGATATAATTATATATTTATTAATAATAATTTATATAGTTATCTTAATGGCTTCTAACTTACAACTTTCTCATTCTTGATATATTTTATCAACCGTATATTAATGTTTTTATCAACTTATCAAGCAATATAATTGGTCTATATTTCAGCGTGTTGCGCCATACTAAAACGTTTGCGCAATCTTTCATTTTGCAGAATATTGGTGTTGTAATTTCGTAGGCGCTCCCTTTATTTCTACACTAATATTATAAAGAGGAAAGATATGTATTTTGTGTGTGTGTATAAGTTTGTAATGAATAAACTCAAAAACTACTGTGCCGAATTCAAAATTATTTCACCATTAGAAAGCTACATTCACCTTGAGTAACATAGGCTATATTTATTACAAAAAAAAAGTGAAAATTATAGTAAACACCAAAAAGCTGATTTAGAAAAATCAAATCTATTAAATTACTTCTTATAATAAGAGTTTATTTCGCACAGGTCGTACATTAGCCCTGCAATATATAAATAATGCGAGTGGCAAGGTTCCAAATTGCACCACATAACACAGAGAAACTGGCAAAAAGCTGAATTTAAAAAAGAATTATTGATCTGGACTGCCAAATGCATTTCTCTGCTGGTTGCTAGCTAAAATAGATGACGGCAATCGTGGCAAAAAGCCTATGCCCTTTCTCAGACTCTAGACTATCTCTGTACAAAATGTAATTTAAATCGGTTCAGTAGTTTAGGCGTGATTGCGCAACACACAGACCGATAGAAGTACTTTCGCATTTATTATGTTAGTAAGGAAGAAAGTTATTAAGTTGTAATGATCATCCTATTTTTTATCTGCAGTAAGACGAAGACGCCGCATTTTGAAGTTTTGGAATGGTTCCAGAATCAAGGAGGATTAAAGCTATGCGGACAGATAGCTTTTGTTTCCATACACTCCGTTTCCTTTTTATTTGTTACTACTGGATAGTCGCTAAAAAAAACAGTTTTTGCAACGATTTCGACACTGGAATTATTTTTCTCAATCAGTATTCTGCTTAATCCGGTGAATCTGGAAACTGATTCCAGCATAGATTTAGAAAAGGCTTGACAGGAGAAGAATGGGATGTTACAATTCAATGATAAATTTATCGATCTACCGCTGGATATATAATTATACTATATTAAATATTAAAGCTACTATATTAAAGCTGAAGAGTTTGTTTGGGTAACGCGCTACTTTCAGGATGAGCTGGACTGATTTGAAAATATCTTTCTGTGTCAGATGGCCCATCTATCGATGAACGCTAGTTTTGCCGATGTACCTATCCGATGCGGGCGGAGCCGCAGGCAAAAGCTAGTCTTTTCATAAGTGAGCCCTAAGTCCGTAACGTGAGAGGGTCTTCTACTTTCATAACAAGCTAGTTAAATGGTCTATATGGGTATATATGGTACAAATGTAAATTTATATCAGCTTCCGCAGGTGAAAGGAGAGAAAAAAATAGGAAAGCCAGTGGCCCATAATATACGGGTATAGGTATATCAAAACACACCATCTGTCTAGCCTTTTCTCGATCCATGTTGGAGTCTCGGTATGATTACAAATGGCCACCTATCCACAAACCAACCGTGGCGAGCGTGTCTTAACCTTCATATCGGTCAATCCGTACGGCTTACACTTAGCTATGATCTCTTACATTACGTAAAAACACATTATACTTAGGTAAGAACTGTTTTAAAACTCCGTCTGGAAGAGTTCTCCTTGCACCCAATCCGAAACATTACTCCAAAGTAATTGGAGCTGTATAAATTATTGTTTAATAACATAAAAACAAAATGATTAAATAATTTAATTGAAAGTATGTGGTACAATGTACACTTAATTATAATGTATAACAAAATTACGAGTGTATAAGTAATAAAATTCATCGAACCGAAGCTAATTTATTTACTTTGCAAGGGTACTTGACAACAAAGTCTTCAGGTTCATTGCCCGTTTAAGGCCAGTGGCCACGTTATCCTTGTCTAAATTTTTCATACAGGCTTGGACCTCCCAAGAAACATCCCGATGTTTGTGTAGAGTGACCGTAATTTATTAAAACCTGAATTCTAAAATACATGGGCTACATTTTCAGCTTTGTTGTCTTTGTTAAAATTAGATTACTACACACCATTCTATACTATACAAGTTTACAACTTTTGATAAAATAATTCTGCTATTCTGAGTACTTATAAGTAGATGATGATTAAGTCCCAAAACGCGGATAAAGTTTAACTACCTAATAATATATTGTTTTCTGAGGTTTACGGATATTTTAGACATTGAAATAAAACTACTTTTAAACGGATTCTATCGCGGTTCGGGCCGTGACCATGACACCTGCAAAGGCGTCGAAACGTCGGGAACTAAAATCAAAATAACCGCGATAGAATCCGTTTGAAAGTAGTTTTATTTCAATGCCTAATAATATACTACCAATTTTGCTAAATTCTCAAAATTTTTAATAATATGAATTCCAAATTTTGAGAATTTAGCTAAAGCCAGTGCTATTATAAAACAGTCCAAAGATTTTTAATATATTTTTTTTAATATCTCCTGTATTCAAACTCAAAATCCCCGAGAAGTTTAAGTCTTGGTCACAGCATGTTCCATTCGATCGAGCATTACGCGACTTGCGTGCTCACGGGGCCATTCATGTAGAAAACTATTCCGCGCAGTGGACCACATGCTCATGTGTTCCATATACACACCCCCTGTTTTCCCTCGAGTTTCTATATAGCTGGATAATAATATATGTTGCTATAATCAATGTACCTAGTTTTTTCCCAAGCTATGTCGGGTTCGGCTTCCAGTCTTACCGGATTTAGCGGAATACCGTATTTTACATAGAGCGACTGCCTATCTGACCTCCACAACACATTTTACTGGGTAACACGGTATCGCGTATGGTTGTGAGAATTATTGTACTGTCTAAACGACTGTCAAAGATTGACGTGTATAGGGACCAACGGCTTAACGTGCTATCCGAGGTACAGAGGGTCTGAAATCATAAATTATTATAGAAAAAAAAGTGGGATTTATATATGTGTGCCGCAAATCTCAAATCAAGGCACATAGAATTAAAAAACGTAGCATTTATGTACGATTGTTTTGTTTTTCTTCAAGACAGTCGAAGCGATTGTGGTCGAATATTGCTTCATAATTTTTTATAGGTACAATAAGTTTTTTTTGTCAACCTGCTAGTATTTAATTGGACACACAGAAATGCAAATAACTAGGTGGTAATTTGCAAATGATTATAAGATTTCTTAAAGGTATTTGGTGCTCAATCAAGCTAAGTCTGCGGAATAAAATGAGACCTCAAATCGGGTTAAGAAATCTGTCCATTGGTAGAGGCATATTTTAGGCCGAAACAATTTTAAGGGCCATTGTTTTTTTCTTTACAACCCTGCGAGTGCTGAAAGACGACAAAAAACATCACACGGTGTAACACCGACCAGTTATTTATTTACCTCCTTAGCATGAATTAAAGTTACTACAATAGAATAAGGTAATTCTAAAGTTGTTTTAATTGAGTTCAAATTTTGAATATTTATGAAAAATAACAAATACTTCCTTAAATTTATTTTTGATAGACTATGATAAAACCAACAAGAAGTAGGTACATGTACCAATATATATTTTTACTAATAAGAGAAAAAACGTTCAAAATCTTTTCGAAATTGTAATGGAAAATTGATAGCGTAGAATCAATTCGATAGCGCGATTCGATGTGTCTAGTTTTTGTATAAACTTTTATTCATGACATGCTGCAACGCTTCGGCAGTTACTGCTTAGAAATAGTATTTAAATTAAATTAAGTTACGTATGGAATCATGAGTGTTATATAGGCGTCACACCGTCACTCAGTAAACGCCATAACTTTTACCAGATTTAATAAATTACGTGGCAAATACAAACAAGTCGATCGTTCCAGTCACACACACACTGCAATGTCCTTTCGCCTTTTCTCTTGACTCTAAGAAATGTGTGTACGACCGTGGCATACACAATGTGCATGTGGAACGACGCTAAAGAAGTAGAACTTGGGAGCCACACTTGTTAACATGAACTGTAAATGGAGAAACTGTAGGTTGATATTTCTTTGGAGATTTAAGTTAAACTTATGACTTTTAATTGTTTAGTGGGAGCCAACCGGCGCGCCGCGCTTAACGTCATCAGTCAGTCACTGGAACTCGTGGAGGGTGGACGCTTCCCGCGTTCCTTCTCAACTTTATCAGACAAACAAACATTCATAGTTTAATCCATTATTTACTGAACAACGGTGTAAACTATACCAACTTTTGTGTAATAACCGTGAGGCCATCAAGTGAGTGCAACAATATTTATCACGAGGATTTCAATTTTATACGTAAGTATATTGATTTTTTTTAGTATAGAGAATTTATATTATTCTAACTTAACAGAAGTTTATTCCTTTCATTTAAATTTAGTTACAAGTCACAAAAACTATTTTTTATATTCGTTTAATTAAAAGTTGATAGTTTGACGAGAAAGCACGTTGTGGCTTCAATTCCGTTACTTATATGTTCTTTTGAACTCGTCTGACTACTATAGTCAGCCATTTCTTTACCGTGTGGAATATAAATATTTTGTCGACTGATTGAGAGTAGGTGTTTGATTTATTTTATGAATATTCATAATATTACTATTGTTTCTACAATATGGATCATGTTCGACTTGATTAAAGGGCGGCGTGTTTATGTTACAAAGATCATCCAACCAGCTTGTGACGAACGTGCGGTTGCTGTGGTCTATTTACTTATAAGTAGGTGGCTATAAAGGTATATCAGTTACGGAACTTAGTTACCTATGTTCGAGGAAGGTCTTGTTACTATAATCACTGTATCATGATACTATGCCATCATTTACGTACTTACAAATTGATTTTCATGACTATAAACCTATTTTCGATCTTGAAACATCGAAAAACGTGCTTTTAATCACATAATATGAAGAGATTAAACAAAAGCAGAAATCCTATCAAAGAAGAGCTTAAAAGATTCCTAAGAAAGTTTAAAAAACCAAATTAAGACATGAAGGTACCCACATTAAACTTCCATTCAAGAACTTAAAACCAAACTCCTCTAATGATCATAATATATTCAATGCATGAATAGAAAAAGATACAGTGAACTCCACAACGGTACAGGAACAAAATTAACACAACATGACTGCAACATAAGACGGAAACGGTACTGTATGCAAAGTAGATGACTGCGAAATATTGAAACTTACTAGAACAACTGCTTTTGTTATGGGAAATGATAAATTGTGGCATTCATAAAGCAAAATGCCACACTATTTCAGGCAGGTACTTAGTTAGAAGCTTTTAGTCAAAGCGGTTTACATCATCACTCACAACTTGTACTTACAAAGTCCTCTGATCGGCTCTGGTATCTGCTGGTGCAAGAACTCTTGATTCAGAAGCCACTTTGGTCTCAATCTTGAAGCCATTTCAGCTATTAGAGAATGGATGAATATTTGAGAACCGCCAAGTCTACCAAGTAGCTTAATTTTTTTTTGTTCTTGAAGGTCTAAAGTTTCGCAAACTAGATCTTAATGAATCATAATGTCTGAGAATTCAAGAGAGAATAAACCCAATAACATTCAAAAGAACTTCTAATTATAATGCCCTGCACAGCAAACTTGACTGAAAAAACCGAAGGAATGACTACAAAATGAAACGTCGACGTCTATTAATTTGCTAAAAAACAAGAGATGATGGAGTCCAACTCCAAAACTCATCCTAGATAACCTTATCCATTACTGCTTTTTGCCTCCCACAAAGAAAAAACATAAATGTTTGTTTATCAGCAAAGCAAGTCGTCTTGCATAATCTACCTCACGAACTGTTTGAACATTTGATACGTGTTTCAATGTCACGTGCTGTTTACAATTATCTAAGCACAGCTGGATAACGTCTGCTGCATTGTTTTGCATATAACTACAATTACAATACACAAATGTAAGCTAATTCGAAAGCCAGATAGGTTGATCCAGCTTGTGATATTGGATTAGTTATACATTTCCAAATCACCCCGTTAGTTGAAATAAGCAAATAAAGTCAGATTCTTATGATTAACTAGCTTCTGCCCGCGACTTCGTCTGCGTGGACTTCAGAATTGGGTCCCAAAAGATGAAAAATGACAAAATAATGAAAACTGGAATAAAATTTTCACCCATGTTAAAGCTGGCTTAGCTCGTAAACAATTTTCAATTTTCCCTCGGGAACTACTTAAGGAATCGGAATAAAATATAGCCTATGTTCTTTTCCATGTCAAAAATTTCATCCAGATCCGTTTTTTGTGTGATTGAGTAACAAACATCCAAACATCCACACTTTCACATTTATAATATTAGTAGGATTTTAAGTCGGTTTTCAAGACAGTCAATCGTCTTCTTGAGACACCGAGCTTCAGTATCTTTCTGTCATCATTGGTACAATCTGGCTCATAAAATTTGTAACTAAGGGTATAAATGGTGAGCTTGTCTTAAAATACTCATAAGCACAGTCTCTAGACTCTAACGTTTTTATTACTCTGCGACCATTTTATCCAAGCTAAATGACTCACTTATTACGAACCCTAATTTGAGCAATGAAAACAGAAATACATCCTCTTAGTTATGCAAACGAATTCAACGTTTTGCCGACACTGTAAAATAGTTCGATGTAACGCAGTGTCATACTTATTTGCATTTATATGCTAATTGATTTTGCTGTTATTTTCCTCTGACTGTTCGGTAACAGTAAGCTGCTGCTTGACGTGTGTAACAGAATTAACATCAGTATCTCTATGAGGCAAAAGGATTTGATCCACAAACACACGTATAATTGCTAGAAACTGTGACAAACATTCGTTCGTTTGACACACGATGAAGTTAGGATTTTCTTCTGAACCTTCAATGACTTCTACTTATTTGATTTTTACAAGTCTATAGGTCTGCCAACGAACGCGGAACAAAGTAAAATCAACAATCGCGATTCATTAAGCCACAAATCAATTCCATTGCATCTGAACTCAATATTTCTAAGTTCTCATGCATAAAATGGCAGTTTTACGTTTACAAGACGTTTATGATCCTAGCAATGACTAACACAATAGTGTATTATAAAATTTGTGCACGCATAAGGCGCCGGTAAAGTAACAATGGAAGAGTATGTGTGACGTGTTAGTATAACCTATTGTTGAGAGGAACAGACTCGCTGGCATTGACGTAAACTCTTTAAAACAACGTAAAATTAACCTTAACTCACAGCGCATAAAGTGCAATAACAAATCCGAGAATAACGTTTTTATGTGAACTCATCCCAAGTTCGATTAAGATTAATTTTTGTGGACAATATTCACACGTTTTCTCATCTACGAACTTAATTGCAGCAAACATTGCAGTTTTTTTGCCTACTTATTTTTCTGTTATTTAGTTTGAGAAATCTTGGTTACCTAGACGGTTTTTTGAACCCAAACCGAACTTGTTAAGAAACTCTCAATAACAAGACACGGTAGTTAAGCAATTTAAAGAATTACATTACATTAAACAAGACGTTTATTTACTTTTTTATCGTAGTTTTGTAAAACTTTTGTAAAACTCTGGGTCACTTTACGGCAGTCTTAATTAAGCCTATAGCAGAAACTATTATATTCTGATCTGGATATATTTTCAATAATCTAAGTCTGAATCTTCCGTTGCACGTCCATTATGCGTTGCAAAAATAATGAAAAAAGAATTGCAGCCATCGTAAAAATGATAACATTGAAAATGCAAGTTGAATGGACGTCTCCTATAACATTGTTTTAATTAAATTCCCCGTCAATTGTATAATCGATGTGTTCGCTATTTTTATACATCGCACATAGTATGAACCCGATACTGTTTCGTAACAATGTTTATATTAGCACAAGTACCTCGCTTTCAAAGCTATCTCGGCCGTACAATAATAAACTTCGTCTTACATATCCTGGCTTGGAGCCAGCCATTGCATCCTCGAACAATAGTTTCTATTCACTTCGATCTATTGTAGTGGTATAAAGTATACATAGGGGTGGCACCCCACGATTTAGGGATCCTTTCTATCTCTTTCCGTCCGTATTGCAGTAACTGCTATGTGACACAAGATTCTCAATCGCAATACAGTCGCCTTGTTTTATTGAGAAACCTCTGTTGGTGTAATCCTTTGCGGAAAAGATTTAAGGCTATTTGCAAGACTTGGTTAAGTTAAATGACATTTCAGTCAGCTGGACGACGTTTTGTAAAGATGTTGAAGTTTAATTAAGTATAAAGCCCCTGACCTTTCAAATGCTTATCAAAGGAGGTGGAGAAAGCATGACTCAATGCTAGGCAACTTTGGACCAGAATTATTCGGAAGAATTTTACCAGATTTTGATATTTTAACTTGTACATGACGGACCTAAACCCTAACTGTATTCCCTCGATTTCCAATTTAGTTGAGCCTTTTAATTGAGAACAAGTCGGAAATTAATTTATGGGTATGACATAACAAAATTTGTTGAAGCATTTTAATACATATTTTTCCTTTAACAAATACAACGGGTGGTAAAGTTTTGTCTATCGTCAACCATGCACTGTCCGATAATACCCAAGTTAATAAGGAAATAACAATAAAACACCGACATTTGACGCTCTGTTCCCATCAGTTCCTGAGAATATTATTCATATGAACTAGAACTTAAAATGCTATAACAGCAAGAAATCAGAGCGTCATTTTATAAGCTGTGTCAACTAGTAACGTTTCTAAACCTAATCAGGTTTAAAAAACAGTTACGATGATACTTTCATTTTTAATAGAATCTTGAATACGTGATTTGAAAACATTAACAGATGCAAATGTGGGTCAAATCTTAGATCGAAACGCAATAAATAGATATTTTATGACTTATGTATGGATTACTAAAGATACGAAACAAGTTTTGAAATTAAACAACAATATCAAAACATGAAGAAAATACTACGAGAATAACGCAAACTCTAAAATAGTCGAAACAATTCTCCAGAATGATCCGTAGGCGGGAGTCGGTTGCCATGGCAACGAGGGGTGAGCTATTTTCATCCGTCCTCCTTTGATCTGGCAACGAAGCATTCCTCGAGCGCTTTCGACACGTTGCTTGCACTATCTGTGGATCAGGTCACGATGTTGACTGACACATTTTAAGCCGTTATCAAGCTTGCCTATTGTTTTGGCAAGGACGTGGCAACTAGCGAACGAGTTTTAAACTGTTAAACAGAGATTTATGTATGTTTCTGAGTTAAATTGAGTACCATTTAGGTTTTGGCCGAAAACTCACTTAAGTCTCGTGTTGTCTCCGTTTCTTTTAGGTGAAATATAACGACAAATACGGTCATATACTTGAACATCAATCAGTTTGAAGCAGTTAAGTCTCTTGCTGAACCTTACACTTTAGGGCGTAGTTGATACAGCTATACATTTAACCTTTAACTGGTGACAAGCGGTCTCACGGGCCGAGCGGAGTTAGTGAATCATCATTTCATCCCCTTTCCCGCACGTCTAATGTTTCAACGCCTCAGTAGCTTCGAATTTAGTTGCGCCAACGCCGTAGAGGGGAATAGTTGCGTCGATTTGTCTCTAATCGGTAAGTTACATCGATTTAAAGTGCGGTAACGGTCTCTCAGACCCTATGTCACCAATTACGTAACTTTTTGAAGTAATTTTGTTAGTTTGTTTTTTCGTGTTTTTACAGTTATTTCTTGAAATGGATAAGTCCAAACCTCAAAAAAAGAAGCGTAGGGTGTCGTTAGTTGAAAATTTAGTACCAAACACCAGTAGACGAATAGAAAATTCTCAAATTGAAGCATATTTGGAAAAAGAAGATATTTTGGGTTCTGATTTGCCACCTGCACCACAAATCTCTCAGGATGTGCAAAAAAAACGAAAAACGTGTGCAAGTTGTCCTCCTAAGTTGAATCATAAGTCTAATTACCAATGTTATTCATGCAAAAAACATGTGTGCTTGCAGTGTGCTAAACAATTATGCCCTGATTGTCAATAAATATGATTATAAAGTTTGACCATTGCCAGATTTTAAAAATAGTATAAGCGACTGGGGTTTTCTTTTTTTTTTTTCATTATTTAGTATTTAAACGTTAAAAAACAATAAGTATATTTGTTATAAGTTTTTGATTTAGTGTTTTTGTTGTAATTATCGATCTCATGTCTCAAATTTTGATTTAAGTTCCTAATTATTTAGAAATAGAAAATTTTCTTACTGATATACATATTTAGAGTTTATTTATATGTTTTATTTTATCCTTAGATATACTAACAGTCTATTTTTAAAGACTACAGCAACCTACCCCAACTAGGTTCTATGCTATAACCCAGGAACAGCAGCGGCCTCTCAGGCCGTTCGTCACCAGTTACGTTACAAAAAAACCATGTCACCAGTCAAAGGTTAAGAACGTCTTAAAGCTTGAAGCGCCGGTAGCCTAATGGCTAGGGCGTCGGACTTGCGATCATGTGGTTGCGGGTTCGAATCCCACCTATTACACTACCGACGTGAACCCACTCGTAAAACAAGCATCTTAGCTTAGCACGAGGGGTTAACGAGATTACTAGTAATGTGCGACCCACATTGCTAAGTTCCACAGTGCTAAAAAAGTTAAGTTGCGTTTCAGTTATCGGGAGTTAGACAAGTAAATCTTACAGTTAAGGTGCAGTTAACAATATGATAAGCAAGCAAGGGCATGCAATCTTGTTGAGGAATTTAATCTCTCAGTTTTAATATAATAATGGAATATTTTGTGTTTTGAGTGATCAAAATAACGTTTATGTAACAGCTCATTATAACGACATATTTTATGGTCTTCTTAATCTAATTAGTAATTAAGGTATGCATTTGTTTATTTAATTCCAATTTGCATAGTTGCATAATAGCTAGATTTCTAGAAATTTTAAATCTAACTTTCTCTAAATTGAATTATTATAAACAGTTCCTTATCTGACTGCCTCCTTTTTTGTTTTCGATATTATATCACCTAAGTCTTTTCAGCTATTATGGAGATAAGCTTCAAAAGACTTACAGAGAACTAATAAATAACATTCTTGTTTCACGAAGTTTGTTACCAAACTCGTCCGAAACGGCTGAGCGATTTGTGTGACATTTTGTTTGCAGTACCTGGATGACCGAGCTTTACTCGTCTTGTCGGACATTTTATGAAAATGAATCCTAGCTAAATAGATTTAACGGCCCCGAAACCCCTGGATACTAAATTTCATGAATATCGTTGGAGCCGTTTCCTAGATTCAGATTACATATATACAAGGATTGCTCGTTTAAAGATACAGTACCTGGAGCACCGAGCATTGCTCGTTTTTTTTTGGTAGTGTGTTTTTAGAAATTTTAAATACGAATTAGGTACATACTGTTGAAATGAGAAAGCATGAATAATATTTTTCGATCTTACCGACGTAATAATAAAATTATTTAACTTATTTATTTTATGTTTATAGTTTATATATTTATGGTTATTTAACTAAAAAATAACGAGTGCATTTAGTTTAATATTTTATTAGAAACAAATACCTACTTATTTTTTACAGCTAATCAATCACAATTAACATTAAAATTAAAAAAATATATTATTACTCGCCAACATGTCAGGAAGAGTAATTTTTTTAAGTTGATTACTGTTATCACGGATAAAACGTAATTTATCTGAAAATGAATCGTAGATCGATTTATTACTTTTACAGGGTGTTAGTTTAATATATAAATATAAAACAATTTAAAATATAAAAAGCTTATTCGAAGTCCTGTAATAGTTCTGTGTAAGTCCTTTGAATATTGAGGCCAGTTATCAATAACAGCACGCACTCTTTCCATGGGAAAATTCTTCACTACCAATCGTATGGATTGTTTTAGGGACTCTAAATTATCATGGCGTTTAGAGCAACTCTCTAAAACTGACCGTAAATCATAATCCAGCGGATTAAGATCGGGTCTAGACGACGGTCAGTCTTCAACTCTGATGAAGTCCGAAACGTTCGTTTCCAACCAAGACTGCGTTGACCGAGCTTTATGACCCGGCGCCGAGTCTTGCTAGAAAGACCATTCATGGTTATTGAACATGGTGTTGTTAAGGGGCTTCACTACCTTCTCAAGAATGCTATAATATAATATGCTGACCCCTACAGTATCTTGATACCCTTGTGCCGATGTTTTGATACCTTTTTCACAAAAGTATGGCTCAGTCACCCCTTCATAGCTAATATCCCACCAAACCATCACTTAAGTTGCGTAATGCCCACGTTGCACTTTGTCAACAAATTGGGAAACTTTCTTAGAGCTGTAAGCATAAATACGGCCATTTTGTTTGTTAAAAAGTTGTTTAATTGCAAAAAAAATATCATCCGTAAACAAAATTTTTCTGTTACCTCCTTTTGAGTACCGCTTCAGTAGTTGTTTCGATTTTACCACCCTATTCTTTTTAAATTATCAGTTAAGAAATGACCAGTACGTCTCTTATAGGCTGCAAGTCCTAAGTCATCTTTTAAAATACGCAACATGGTTCTAGGTGACAGGCTTCTTTCCCTTACTGCTTTGACCACCTTTTTCGTACAAATACTACGTGGACGGTCTGATGTTTTTCTGTCACAAACAAAGGAGGTCTCATTGTACCTATTAATAGCCCGGAACACAAACATTTTAATAATTCCAAGCGTATCGAGAGTTTTAAAAATTGCATTTGGCTCCATACCTACCTACTTTGTGTAATGCAATCACAGCGATTCGGTCCTCTTTATCAGCCCACTCTATTTTAATATCGCTAAATATTGTACAATGTATTGGCGCCAAAATGAGAAAACACAATGAACAATCATATAAATGACAGATTCCAAATTCAAATGTTTTGTTTATTTTAAATAGTAAAAGTATTTATGGCCAGACTAAATTGCTCGTTTAAAGATATAAGACATAAAAAAACGGATAAAAAGACATTTTCTGAAAATGAATCCTAGCTAGATCGATTTTACGCCCCCGAAAACCCCTGCATACTAAATTTCATGAAAATCGTTGGAGCCGTTTCCGAGATTCAGATTATATATATACAAGAATTGCTCGTTTAAAGATATAAGATAATATAAGATATCGAGTAGGTATGACAATCGGCCAACACCTATTATTCACACCCTAAGTGATAGGGGTGGCTTTCTCCAGATTTTTTTTTATGGCAGAACAACGTTTGCCTGGTCAACCATATAAAGCTAAAGAGTTTTTGACTTGGTTTAGCGCGCCATCTCAGCCATCTCGCCATGCCGATTTGTTAGACTTACTTTTTGCTCTGTCGTTGAATTCTTTCAGTCTTAGATAGCTCATTTAACGAGGAAAGCTACTTAAAGACTAACGTTGTTATCACAAAACATAACATTTATTTTTTTAGGTTAAAATTGGAGATTTTATGAATGTGTCACCTCAAATCATCACCTCTTAATTTTGGAACAATGATTATCAACAAACCATTGAATTTTGGAATATAAATATAATGATAAATGGAGTATTGTTTAATAAAATTTGCTGATGGAATTGAATACATGTCATATGTCATAGAAAAGACGAATAAAATCACTAGCTTGGCTTGCGGCTTCGCCCGCGTGGCGGTTATCGCATCGAAAAGTTTAATAGCCTATAGCCTTCTACGACAAATGGGCTACAACAAAAAATTTTTTGGTCCGTGTGGGCTACAAAGAAAGAGCAAAAAGTAAGTGAATTGAAAGAAAGCATTCAACGATATTAGTAGACCAGTTCTTGCGCGTGGCTTCGCCCGCGATTATCAAGTTTTTCTAATAAGAAATAAAACTTATTTTACTCCGGGATAATGTAGCATTCTAGGGGTAGGTATATTAATTTTTAAAAACGACAGCAGTTTTTAGGTTTATGCTTTACAAACATACTAATCTTTCTTTAAAATAACAGTATATATTAGTGTAACTGTATTAGTGTAGAAAAAAATTCTGAACGGCCCAAAGCGAATGGACCGCGGGCCGATAAATTTAGTACCTAATCCTCAAATCACCGCGTCCTTTGGAATATACAATGATTTTTCTTTACGTTCTGATGGCCCGCGGTTCGTTCGTTTTGGGCCGTTCAGACTAAACACAAATAATTACTATGAACTAATAAGCTGTGACCGAACGGTGGCTGTTTGCGGTTCTAATCAGAAGCATGTCTTAGCTAAACATTGCGTTGAGTCACTACTGATAACATTGTCTGGTGAGGACTCAAATGACACGGTTCAACAGATATTAGGTATACTCGTAATACGAATATATTAAGTGTGTATTCTAAAACTGTAAGAGTCAATTAATACTTCGATAAAACATTTCCGAATTGTAGACCTCCGTGGTCGAGTGGCGTGCACACCGGTGTTCAAGGTGTCGCCAGCACCGAGATCCCAGGTTCGATCACCGGGTCAATGTAGTAAAACACTTTTCTACATCGTCTCGGGTCTAGGTGTTCGTGGTTCTCCGTTGTCTCTGATTCCATAACACAAGAGCTTAGCTACTTACTTTGGATATGGAGCCATGAATTTGATGTTGTCTACATTATTTATTTATTAAGAGTTGTTATTAGTACTGTAATTTGGTGCTCTAAAACCCTGAAAAGTTTTCCGGTCCTAAAACGATCCTTCCTATTTTCTAGACAATTATGTGGAAGGTCTGGTAACGAAATCCAAAAGTTCGAATTAATTGCGTCTAACAAATACAAAGTTATATTGTTTTCTGAGGTTTACGCGAATATTAAAACATTGAAATAAAACTACTTCAAAACGGATTCTATCGCGGTTGGTCCGTGACCATGACACCTGCAAAGGCGTCGAAACGTCGGGAACTAAAATTAAAAATAAACCGCGATAGAATCCGTTTTAAAGTAGTTTTATTTCAAATACAAAATTAACTTTATAACCATTATTCAGTACTTATGGCTCTTAACGTAACAGGTAGGTGCTAAGTTGACAGAAAAAATGTAGATCATCATGTTCTCACAGTATTCTAGCGGAGATTAATTAATGCGTCCTAATTGTAGGCTTATTCAGACGATAACTTTCATTTAAGACCAAAAACAAGTTCATGTTTTAATGAGGCATAGTAATCTAGAAGTCTAGAGTTACTTTTAGAAACTTATGTAAGGAATAAATTAAAACTTAAAAATAAACTTAATAAACAAACGGATTATTTTTACCAATGTCCGGTTTCTAAGTAATAAAAAAATATTAGCACGTATTTTTTTGTTTTTCGAAAGAGTTAAATATCTACTTAGATACTGCGAATTAAAGTTACGGGTAACGGAGTGGGGGCTCGTTACGTCAGTAGTGGCAACTATTTTTGCCAATTATGACGTCACAACTTCACAAGCCCTCACTCCGCGTCTTGCCTTTGTCAAATTTAATTGTTTTGAAAAGAGGAAAAATATAGAGGATTTGTAAGGATTCATAACAATATCTCCATGGTAATAATTGAATTGTATACGTGGATATTAAGGTCAAAGTACTCAAGATATGTTCTAATCCACAATAGCAAGTCATGTAGAACAAAATATTTTTTTAACCGGTTGTTAACTTTTTTATGTTTTACAGTTCTGATCTCATCGTATGACGTAACTAAACGCAATTTAATTGCGATCACTCTTGACCGGTCAATGAAAAGCTATTGTTAAAAGATATTATCTTTGCGAAACAGCACAGTGAACCATAGTGTATTTATATTTTTATGGCAAAGACAGTCTCACAAGTCGTAATATAAAACACTATTGTTCAAAACCTTTTTAGTTATGGCACAACCGAATACCTACTATTTGTCCTATCATATATTACTACGATTATTTTACTGTTTGGAAAGTTACTATTAAATTGTTGAATGTTATTGTCTAACAATTGAATTGTATTTAAAATTACTTCGTTACTTTTTAAGTACGTAGGCCCAGTTTTTTGATCCCGAGTTAACTCAACCAATGGTTAAATATGCTAACTAGTTGTTTCAAACTTCGGTAGTACGCGTTTATTTATCCATTTTTATTTTAACAAATGATTACTTAATTAACTCTCCAACTTATTTGACCAATTGATGGACTAACAATTAATGAAAAAACGCGTTTTGAAACCATTAGTTAGCATATTTAACCATTAGTTGAGTTAACTCGGGATCAAAAAACTAGGCCTAAGTAGTTAACATTCCGCAGTCTTGTCTTTAATCATCACTGCTTGTTTCAAAGGTCTCTGTCAATCCAATCTTTGACATTCGCACGAATGCGATTACCCACAACATTTGCACATTAATACATTTGTTCGAAATCTCGAGTTCCGAGGCATTTGTTCTTTTTTAAGCAATATAAGAATATGTGGTCCCATCACATGCGTGAAAACTTTCGTAAAGGTACAAGTTGGTAGCGGGCGACATGAGGCAGCAGCAGACGACGTGTCGCAGCAACACTACTGGTTTCTATGTATTTCTATGAAATTACCTCGTTAGCTTCATGTCGCTAACTACAGAGGTAATTTCATAGAAATACATAGAAACCAGTAGTGTCGCTGCGACACGTCGTCTGCTGCTGCTGCCTCATGTCGTCCGCTACCAACTTGTACCTTAAGATGTACGGAAATTTGTGTTTATGTGCGTGACGGGCGGCGATTAGGTTCGATGACATAGGTATCACGAAGCCATTGTGGTATGAACACAAAGCTGTCTTGATGAGTTAGACACGACGTTATTTAAGAGCAGTCCTTGGAACAAGCAAGTCTCATAGATGCTAAGAAGGCACAAAAATTCAAGTTAAACGCACATAATATGTAATATGGACCATCTATGATCTAAAGGCAAACCATTTTGAAGTTATGAAGTTAGATTAGATGTGATTCGGCTGAAACCTAACAGTTTAACATAATTAAAGGACGTCATTAATATTTCATTTTACCTTGTAGGTACACAATTTTTATCAACATCCATGACTAGCAACTCTGAGAATTATGGCAATAAATACAGTATTGTTTATTTTAATTGTAACTATGCTTTGGTTCTCCTAGAATGATAATTCTTCTAAACTACAAATGAAATAATGGCCTCTAACCTGAAATAAGACTTGTTAGTATAAGCCAGGTCACACTTAGACATTTTCAATAGACTTTAAAACTAATTACATAACTAGTTCTAGCTTTACGTTTATAAAAAAATGGATCCGCCTTAATAGTATTGTGTGCATGCCTTTAGGGGATTGAGTTAATCTAGATTCGTGGTCTAGACAATACAGGGCCACTCTATATCTATTGACTCACACAAACCATCTTGTAAACATAAAATACAATGTTTTCCCGCCATGTCAGGGTCGAAGCCATAATCAATCGATTTTATAACCCGCATATTTAAATTTCACGTTCCATCGATTTTTATTAGGAACGTGGACAATTCGATAGAACACATTCGAAATGAATAAATACTCCTTGGTGAAGCAGCAGTGAAACTGAAACGTTATTATTCTATGAGTGAAACAATGCCGTAATTATATTAAAACTCATTTGGTGTTGTATGATACATTATTATACAGGATTTCCCGTAAGTAGTGGACCAGTGGTTATTGGGGGATAGAGGAAATCAACATCTAATAAAAACAGCTAATGTTGTTCGCCTAGGACCTAGGACTTGTTGTTTTGTAGTTATTATTTATTAAAGACTGGCCTGTTGGCCTAGTGGTTAGTGACCCTGACTGCTAAGCCTAAGGGTTCGATTTCCACGTCTTTGCTTCGGCCAACCTGAGTCCAAAGTTGGTTTAGAGACCTAGAGGTTGGCCAAAGCAGCCCATGTATCATAAGAATGCCTCCTGCCTGTGAACCTAACTGACCGTATCTTTAGTTTATCTGTGAACTTAGAGCTGTATAACACTATTCATGTGTACCGTGAGAGTCAGTACATAATACTTAGTTTCTATGTGTTACCCAGTAAAATGGGTTGTAGAGGTTAGATATGCAGCCGCTCCATCAAAAATACGGTGTTAGCAGAATACGGTAGGACTTGCTGCTTGAGCTTGAAAAAGGGTAGGCAGATGAAGAGTTTCTATGAGAAGAGCTACTACAATATAATTATGTTGACCAGCCTGTTGGTTAGTGACCCTGACTGCTAAGCCGGAGGTCGGGGGTTCGATTCCCACCCAGGAAAAATCTTTGTGCGGTGAGCAAGATCATTTGTTCTGTGTCTGGATATAATTTATCTATAATATGTATGTATTTATATATATATATATATAAATACATATGTTTATCAGTTTTCTGATTGCCATAGTACAGGCTCTACCTAGCTTGGGATCAGAAGGCTGTGTATGAGTTATCCCAAGTTATTATCAGTTTATACCAGTACCTATGTATATTTGTAAAAACGTCCGCTGTAGTACAAAGTTTAATTAGAATAATTATGTAGGTACCTGTTATGGTGCCAAAAGTCTTTCGAGACCTTCTTAATTTAATTTAACTTTTCACTTGACTTGACGCCGATACTTAAATATCTAGAACACGGTATTTTATTTAAATACGTGAATTTTTTAATTGTTACATGACCTTCTAACTCATATCATTTAGAAATGTCCGCGAGATATAAAGGTCCGTTTAAGACGAAGGTTAGGGTCTCGTTACACAATCAAATGTCTGACAACAATGCCAACACTATCAGATAATAAATACATAAATAAACAATCTTTAAAATGTTTACAATTTTATTAAATATCATTTTTAAGAGGTTACCGCCATTAGCCTGAAATCACACTCAATCTGCCAAAACTTGGTTATAGGAAATATTACACCTTTTTACAAGTATTTCAAATTTCAAATAAAAAAAAAACTTGAGAGGTGTAAAGGGACACCCGGATGGAACGAAGTTCCTTTCGATTAATTAGTGAAGGAAATGTAATATTAACATTTTATTATGTAATATACACTTAATCAGTAGGCTCAATTTTAGTAATAATCAATTAATAATAATTCTCAAAATTTATCAAGAGAGAAAGAGAAACACGCGCACGCCGCACGGCTTACAACTATAGCAAAAAGTGTCGTTACAACTTTTGGTCTTAATTTTTTCCGTCTAGCCCCCTTTCGCAACGCGCGATAAGGAACTTCGTTCCAAAAAGCTCAAACATTTTGCAAAACACTGGCTCTTAAAGTTCATATTATTTGAACGTACTTTGAACAGACTACTCGCAACACAAACCTGTATTTGTAAACAAATACTGCTATGTATAAGAGCCGAAAATGTCCGAATCTTGCCGATCTTTGCCGACCATGACCGAAGCCACAGGAACGTACTTGTGAGTCAGACGCAGGTGCTTCACCTCGCCTTATGCTTTTTGTTTGCGACAGTTATAAACTACCAACTGTTTGATTTCAAGTTACTCATCCTTTAAAACAGAACTGGGTTGTGGTCAAATGTCACTGTAAAATTTACGAATACTGAAACGACATTCAATTTTAAGTCACAGTTAAGTCTCTCTGTCTGCCACTTTGAGGTGTGAAATAGCGACAGATATACATTTAAGTGCACCTTAAAGTTACGTTTCAGTATTCGGGGCTTAGGAAGTATATAGGTAAAGTTACAAACAAAATCTTTTCCTAAAGCCAGTACTTATTTAAAAAAATTGCTGTTGATTTTTTTGCACCATAGCATCGTAACCCAATTATTTAGATACGCAGTGTTCTTGATTAACCACCTCTCTTCTTGAGCTCAATATTAAAATAAACTACTCTGAGCCCCGCGCCAATCTAATCCATGTTTAACTGGGAACTTATTTACTTGTGTATTTTATATTTACAAATCAAAAAACTTCCCGCCATTTACGGTCCTATGCACGATTCCTTTGTTTTAGTCTTGTTGTCTTTGTTTTACATCCTTAGTACAAAATGTCGTACATATTTCGAAAGAAATCCTGCCTTTAAACACTTAACTGAATAAAATATTGATCACTTCTTTACTTAAATCCCTGCTCACATATCATTCATCCTACTATCCTACTAATATTATAAATGTGAAAGTGTGGATGTTTGGATGTTTAGATGTTTGGATGTTTGTTGCTCAATCACGCAAAAACGGCTGAACGGATTTCGATGAAATTTGGCATGCATGTAGCCTTTGACATGGAAAAGAACTTAGGCTACCTTTTATCCCAATTCCTTAAGCAGTTCCCAAGGGAATATTGAAAATTGTTAACAAGCTAAGCCGTGGGCTGACAGCTTAGAAATTTGGTATTTTTTTCCATTACAGCGCAAGTTATAACACGGGTGAAAATTTTATTCCATTTTTCATTACTTTCTCATTTTTTATTTCCTTTTGGACCCAATTCTGAAGTCCACGCAGACGAAGTCGCGGGCAAAAGCTAGTACATAATAATTAACTTTAAGATGTTCTTAAATGTACTTATATCTGCCGCTACTTTACAATATGTTAATGTGACAGAGACAGTTCTAGACTTAACGGCGGCTTCAAACTGACCTTTCAGTATTCGGCCAATAGTCTTATAACCCTTTGCAAAGATCTCGAAGCAAACCCGCTTTGGATTCCTTGCATTAATTAACTTTTACGGTTAAGGACGGAAACCGGTAAATAAGGTGGCCGCAAAAGCTGGCTGCCATTAGATATGACTATTGCTTATTCATATCAAGTTAGATTTAGCCTCATGAATAAGGCCGGTGCCAATACCGGTGAGAAACGCAAATTTACTTGGGAAAAGTGTTACTCTCACTTTAGGACTAGCTAAGAAAAAGATACAAGGTAATATTTAACAGCAAAATATAAATAAGACGTATAATATAAGACGACCCCATTAAAGGCTAGCTATACGAAGGACTACATACATTATTATAGTTATTCTGAATCGCATTACTGAATAGAATCCTGGTAATTAATAATGACAAATACAGATGTTATTATGATTACTGTTAAATGTAAAGCTTCTATTTTTTAAAAGGATTCTATCGCGGTTTATTTTGATTTTAGTTCCCGACGTTTCAAAAGTTTGGCTTTCAGATTTTTTGGGAACCAGACCCTGCCTTTAAAAAGCGTCTCATTACAAAAGAAAAAAATCAAAAGTTCTAGTTTAGCTTGCAAAATATAAGCAACTAGCGTTCTGTGAAAGGCATCATGGCAGAAACATCTGTTACGAAGCGTGTATTCCTACAAATAATGTAAATTTATTTCCGGTTATAACCGGTTTTCAAGGAGTCGCTAGCTCTGAGGTCCCGGGTTCGATTCCCGGACGGGTCAAAGTAGAAAAAAAACACTTTTCTGCATTATCTCGGGTCTGGGTGTTTGTGGTACTATCGTTGTCTCTGATTCCATAACACAAGTGCTTTAGCTACTTACATTGGATTTCAAGCTATGTACATAATATGTGATATACCAGACTGTCTATGACTATAATAATATTTATCATCATTATCTATCATGTTGATTAATGCTCTTTGCTTGAGTACTGCATACTTACAGGTCATCATAAATAGAAATTCCTAGAACTTATATCACGACAAGAAATTTCCAATTCTTATGTGACTAATGCTACCCACCACAATTACTTTACATATTTTATTTAATAAACTTACACATTTTCAATTAATGTTTAAGTGAATAACTTTTCATATTCTCACGTAAACGTACTTTTGTTATACAGGGCTTGTTGTAACATTAAACAGTCACTACATAACTTGTTAGCATGTAGACATTTATAGTGATAATCGTTATACATTGCTAATAGGGTCGTGAAAATAATGACACCAGCCAGTTATAAGTCTATAATTATTCCGCTTCGAAGCAGCTCAACGTTGGCCAACAGTGGGATACCTAAAAGGTTATCAAAAAATGCTATTCCCCCGAAGACGAATATACAACGAGGTAATCAGGTGCATTAAACTGAACAACTTTCCCCAAGGAACTTTCCACAAGGACGAAATCTTAAAATGGAACATGATATTTTCATACAAAGTGACAGGTCACGTGACTTATGTTTTGATGACAATTTTCAATCCTGTATAAAGCAAAAATGAAGGCTCATGAATCAAGCTTACTCACTGCAAGTACAAAATTAAACTTTCCTCAAGATGATTTCTTATTAGCGTTGTTTTGGTTTAGCGATCATTGAACCATCAGATTTACGATTCTTGTAATGTCATACGGAATATAATATTTCAAATAATGCCCTAAAAGGCGGTGTCACTAACAATAACTTACTGTTAATGAGATTTCTAAACTAGCTCACACCTTATCAGTGACTAGTACATACGAGAATTTACAGCAAACATATGTATAGTAATTCTCCTTTTATTTATTTATATTGAAGACTGAAAACTGGAATAAAGAAAAAAAACCCTCAAGGAAACAAATACAGAAGGTGCAGTATATTCTCAGAAGTATTGAAATTGTTGAAGGTTGCTTTTCAAAACGACTGGTTGCTAACAAAAATTCATAGAAAAATTTGGCTCAAGAACATCTGGGAATCTATTCCAACCTAGACTAATTTAAGCGGCGGTAGCAGCTGCATGCCAGGGCATCGGATTTGCGGTCGCGAGTTCGAATCCCACCCATTGCACTACCGACGTGAACCCACTCGAAACACAAGCATTTAGCTTAGTACGAGGGGTTAACAAGAATACGAGTAATGTGCGACCCACACTGCTAGCAAGCTTTAAAAAAAAAGAAAACATTTTGAAAGTACCTGAAACGTTCTATAATAAAAAAAAAATTTTTTGAAACATGCATGTGTTTTACATAATTATGATGAAATTCATAATCATTCATTTGGACGGAATAGAAAGAAACTCCAAGCTTCATTCAAACAACCGACCGTAAAACCCAAAAAAAAAACGGAAACAAATTCTAAGAACAATATAACGTTAACGTGGGACACCGTTAAATAGTTAAAAGGCATAAAATCGAAAGCGTTTATCGATTAAACAAGACTAATCGAAATAAGGTCGCGACAGGTCGCTCGGTCGTGACGCCGCGATTGGTCAACATTATTTTAGTAGGGACGTAACATGTCCTTGGAGTTGAACACTCTCTAATCGAGAAGTGTTTTTAGGACCTGAAATGGAGGCATTAAAATTTTGTGTTTAAAAGGCTTATGTTTTTAACCTTACATGAGAGTAATTATAAATATGCACAACATCACAAAAACTTTGATGCGAATCTGATGTAAGTAGCTAAAGCACTTGTGTTATGGAATCAGAGACAACGAAGGTACCGTCATCTAAACCCGAGGTAATGTTGAAAATTGGTTTTGTCTACATTGACCCGTCAGGGGATCGAACCCGGGACCTCAGAGCTATCGACAACTTGAAAACGGGTGTGTTGACACTGGACCACGGTGGCCGTCAAAATTATATCTATTAGAATTGAAAATCAATTTTTCCTACAAAAATAAGTCACGTGACCTGTCACTTTGTATGAATATTTTATTTTCAATTTTAAGATTTCGACCTATGTTCCTTGGTGAAAGCTGTTCAGTTTTATGCACCTGATTACCTCGTAGAATATACACACTCCATAAAAATTAATCCTGTATATACAACATGTAACAAAACCCCTGTCAGATTCAATAAAGGCGTATTCGTGGTAGTTCATAAACCGTCTCGCATTGGCGGCTTCTTTGACACCAAACTGTAGGTAGTAAGTACGTGACCTTTGAGGAGCGGTCAGTTGTTCAGCTGTTGCCTTGGATCAGTTTTTAATTGAATTTAAATATTTTGACTGGGGAAAAAAAAATATTCTCCAATCCTTTAAATGGCTACGTATATGTGTTCGCAGTACGATACCGAATAATACCCTCAGGGATCGGACAGGGTTTTTGTTACACGCTGTATAATATACTATCATTTATGTGAAGTGTAGCCAACCCTCAGAAGTCTGAGAGTTAGAAACCCCTTGAATTTAATTAACCGCCAATTTACTGGTATTGATTAAAATGTTTTTAGTATGTTGAACTTCCCGCATAAGTGCAACAATCACATAAATTAGTATACAAAGTAACAATATTATTCAAATATTTCCTTAAACTTTATTAGTGAATTGTTAGCACGCTCAGTTAAACAGACGACGTCTGTTAATTAATCGGCTTAATTAGAACTAACTACGTCTTATCGAAGTGTTAGATACATGAGTTTGTTTGTAAATAATACTTACGACCCGCTTGTCATTGTTTGTCGCTAATACTATTTATGATACAATAAGTTTATCAGCTCAGTATGAAAAAGATTTTTTATGACTGCTTAGTCATAAAAATTCTTTTTTATAGTGAGTTCAAATAAATTTTGTTTTTGATTTTATCGTCAAAATAATTAATTTTAACTCCACCAGAAGAGGCAAAAACAAGATCCTTAAATATAAATAAGTACTCAATCAATCAACTTAACCTATCGCTGTACAATGCTGGACATCGGCTTCTCCTAAGTTGGGCCAAAACACCCTGTTCTGTGCCTTTCGCATCCAGTCTGACCCACCTACCTTCTTCAGATCATCGGTCCATCTGGCTGGGGGGCGTCCCACAATACGTTTGCCAACTCGCGGTCTCCACTCAAGATCTCGTCTGCTCTAACGGCCATCAGTCCTTCAATAAATATGACCTGTCCACTGCCACTTCAGCTTACTAACCCTTCAAGTTATGTCGGTCACTCCGGTTCTTCTCCAGATAATCTCATTTCTGTCTTATACTTCAAAGAGACTCCGAGCATAGCTCGCTGACCGACTTTGAGTTTGTGGACTAGCACTACTGTCAGTGTCCACATTTCATATTTTATTCGTGTCCAAATAAATGCAAGCCGAATCGTAATCAATGTCGGCGCTTTAACGAATTAAGTGTGAATGTTTTAATTACACAGATTACGAGGTTCTTTTTGTATTCATTTAATTAATTATTGATAAAGCCAGTACTTAGTCCCACGTTTCATATGACGCAAAACAAGTAACCTTATCTCCTGTCTCCAGTGAACTGGACGATTGCAGTACTTTCCCTATCACAGGCCAGTGATGCTTCACTGAACTGATTACTTTCACTCACAAATAACAATGCCCAAAAAGGTTTTAAAACAAGATTGGCTGAGGTGACAAAAAGTAACACCATAAACTCAATTAAATTTATTTTTTATCTGCATTTTTTAAATGAGTTCGATTTTCAACTTTTGACATTGTATTTTTTAACATCTGTCAATTAGTTTTACTGTGTTCTCTGATTGTGTAATCAGAATCAAAAGTTGAGTCCAGCTTTCAGCCACTTTCATTAACCAGTTTCTATTACGGATATTAATCATAAAAAATATAAACTTCAACAATAACAATATATTGACGTTCAGTCGAAATAACGTTACAAATAAAATCTCACTTATTTTCACGCGCCAGATAGTATTAATTTGAGATTATACTTTTTATTCGAGTAGGTATGTACTCGCAAAGCAGTTAATCAGTCAGAAAAACTATTTTAATCACAGTTTCACAGGCAATCAAGATCTCAAGATCAAGTCTTATTTATTGAACATATTTGAATAGAGACTAAGGAAATGGCGCGAAAGATTCCACAAACAAGATGGCGTCTGTTATAAATATGACAATAAATCAATCCTTTCTCTTTTTACGTTATTACAAGTTGTTCATGAGTCGATTTTGTAGCTGCTAATATAATTGGGGCCAGCGGGCCGAATAGCGTACGTTTAACATAGATTCACGTTAACTGGAAATAGCTTATGGCGTTGTAAGTATTTCAACATTTGGTTCCAAAGTTATCTTAAAAATATGTGTTGAATGAATGATGTTTGTGGTAATACTTAATTATCTAGGCTCTGCCTACTCCTGAAGAGAATCACAAAAACAAATGAGGAAAATGTTAAACATAAAACAAGACTGATTAAATTGATAATTTAATACCAGTTCGGCATTTTAATAAATATCTGAATTAATGACTAATTAAATTAAAAGCGTTTGAATGTTGCTAAAACAGCTGGGGCAAACTTAAGTTGAAAAGTGTTCTTTGCTAACCTTGAAGAATCGTGTGAGCCAGTGTGACTAAACCTATCTATATCTATAACTAAGGTAGCCTGTCAACCAGGATTCTTACTTTAAAACTGTTAGTAGTTTATCACTAGTGAGTGGTCACGGTTATTTTTATCCTATAAAATACCGTTACGAATTCTATTGTTTATTCATTTGTATCTTGCACAGAAAGTGCGGAACTTTTTTACCTACTTCAAAAAGCGGAGGTTTTTAAATAATTCGATAGCATTTTTTTGTGATATCTCCGGTGATTCGGGATCGATTTAAAATCTGTTTTTGTTATCTCCAAATAGGTACCATATGGACTTTCAGAAGAAACCCTCAGAGGTAGTCCCCTTTTCTTATCATCAAAATTGATTCCATAGTTTGGTTTTAAAATACAAATACAATTTAGAAAATTATTATTTTATTTTAATAAAATTACCTGGCCGAAACGTCACGTCTTAAAAGTTAATTTCCGTGACGTAATTTTATTAAAATCATGCAACACGATAGTTTAAAGTTAAATTTTAAATACTTAATATTATGAATTTCACAAAATTCCGCAGTTTGTACTTTCCTTCAAATGTTTTCCTACATTTTCGTAATCTTTTGTTTTTCATCATAATTCCTATACTTAGATTTCGCTTCACAAATGTTCGCTTCACACGGCAGAATGTTAGACAAACTGATAAAATTATCAATTAATCAACACGTGTTCATTACCATTGCGTGCGTAGCTCGCATGAAAAGAGTCCAAACCTCCATTGGCCATTTGAAAGGTGCGTGGTATGCAACCCGCTCTTCAAACACGGGCTTCGTGTGACAACGATAGTCTATCTGACGTTTTGTCAGTCTTATCTATTCTTGAGTTCCTGACACAAGGATAAGACACAGTTGAGTGATAAACTCTAACAGCTTACATAAGGGAGATAATCTTGTGTAGAACTGTCTTTGGAAAGCTTGTTTCTCTTGTTCTGTTTGTGTTCTGTAATCGTCTTTGAGATGTTAATGGAAAAATTGCATCTAAATGACGTAAAGGCATTAAAAAATTGTCTTATGGATAGAGATTTGTCTTTGATCACATAAAGCAGGAATATTTACAACCCGTGTCCGCTAATTCACTTGAAGCTCGATAAAAGCTGACGGATGACTTGTCTTAATATTTTGAGACGGAAGCAAATAATAAATAAAATAATTAATAATAATAATATCTTGGGACAGCTCACTCACGGCCATCTGATCCAAACTATTCAGAGCCTGTACTATGGCAACCAGACAACTGATAAACATACTTATATATTTATAAATACATACATATGATAGATAAATAACACCCAGACCCAGAGCAAATGATCGTGCTCATCACACAAAGATTTGGCCTGAGTGGGAATCGAGCCCACGACCTCCGGTATAACAGTCAGGGTCACTAACCACTACACCCTCAGGCCCGTCGAATGAGACTTAAGATAAACTTGCAAAAGCATTAGAATTCAGCACCAACTTACACAAACCATGTTCATACAAACTTATTGCTGACGTAAATGTTGATATGTCAAGTAAACTGCCCGGGTGTCCGGCCCGGACACGGCTCTCGACCGGTTTATAACCCGTAATGAACAGATAACACGTTTACGACGGTTCCTTGCCATAGCAGCAACCTCATTGGATCAGACCGAGAACGGTTTAAAAGCAATAAACATGTCTTAAAAAGGAAGGAAGCTGCTATCGAACCAATAACAGTTTCTAAGAATAACCTTTTTTAGAAGATAGCAATAGATGTAACTAAAATGGCTGTAACTTCTTAGATAATCAGTGTTTATATCCTGTGTTTTAAAAACTTATTAAAACACAACTGAAAAAAGAATAACAATTTAATTCCAAATTTGAATCAAATTGGCCGTGGAAGAAAGAATCATAAAAAGTGATCAAGTTTTTTCTTTCCTTTAAAAAGAAAAAAATAGTAAAGTTTTACGACTCCCAATCCCACTTAGTATTGGCACCTTGCATTACTTGCTTTTAAGGATAGGTAATATTATCAAATATTGTTCTTGATCTACTAAGGTCTGACTGATTGACTGTCAAATAGATAAGTAAGAGGTACTTATCATCTCTCGCCTTAGCTTTCGCAATTGTAAATAATAAGTATATTGTTTTTCCTTATTTTTTTACATTTCCTCTGAACATAAAGATGCAGATACCACACTATTTATACATACCGTTAGTTAAATACACGAACGCTTCTTATCTATAAGAAGATCTTAAAATTAAGTGGTATATATTGAGGCCTTTAGTTAAGTTATTGACCCGGAGAATATTTTTTTTTAACTTACTTCCAATGTGGGTCACACATCACTAGTATTCTTGTTACCCCCTCGCGGTAAGCTGAATGCGTTACGAGTGGGTTCACGTCGGTAGTGCAATGGGTGGGATTCGACCCCGTGCCCTAGATATTAAGTTACCGCCATTAAGCTGTAACTAATTTAGTTAAATAAAGAAAGAAAATATCTTTAATTTATTTAGAATGTGAATTGAATCATTACTTATGGTGAATAATTATTAATTTGTGTATTTGCATCATTTTTATGAAAGCCCTCATAATTTACTTTTCTGTGTTAAAATGCTTTACAGGCATAAAACGAATATTTTTAATAATATTATGTCAAGTTTTTTAAACAATAACAAATAATACTTACCAAACTCTCAATATTTTTCATGATTTTAATTTGATGCGTAGTCAGATACTTATGACGTGAAAATTTTCAGCATTGCTACTAGTAGCAATGCTGAAAATGCTAGTTGTTTGTATATCAATACAAATAAATAATGGAAGTAGGTTTTTTCGAACAATTCTAAGCTCATTCTAAGTTATTTTTATTTCTCTTTTCTTTAATTTAAGAAAAGAAAACCTCTTTATGTCATGATCCAATCTTAGCAGCTGGCAATAAATTATAGATTAGCGTGCTTTAATGTCGCAGAAGATAGATTTCTAATAATAATTAGGTAGGTAGGTATATGAGGAAATTCTCGAGAAAATGTCGGCTTGTTGATAGAAATTTGATAGAAATGGTGCTAAGTTTTACGCTTAAAGACTTTTACCAAAGTAGCCGTTGACATTTAGAAATCAGAAGTTTTGTATGACCCTACCTTTTTTACTAAAGAAACACATAAAGTTAAGTAATTACTTAATAAGGTAACTTTACAATAACGTTTAGGTAAACAAATCATCAGATAATGAAATCATAAAGTTGTTTTCCACATTAATTTTGAGTATTTACATAGAACTTTCTTTATAAAAACAAAACACTCATTAGCATCACTGATAAGTAATTCTTTCTTTCAGATGTCAGCTGGGAATCATGCGATCAACGTTATCAGCGCAGCGTGCTAAACACTAGTGACGTCACGGTCGCGTTGACACCAGTAATCCTCGAAACGTGTTTCAGTGCGCGACTCGACTATCGTACAGCTAGTGCGCATCACTAGAACTTCCGAATTCGAAAATTAGAATTTCGTGCCGTTTTCGCGGTAAATAGTAGCAGCTTGTTTTATTTAAGTGGGACTCGCGTGTGAAGTGAACGTTAGAAAATAATGGCGAGCACCGGCAGTGAAATTTGGCTGCAATGGTTCGCGTGTTGCTACCAGCCGGCGGCGCAGGCACAGCGCACGCGTCGGAGAATAGACAGGTCCATGATTAGTGCGCCCACCAACTTTCAACATACAGGACACATAGGTAAGTTGGCCAATAGCTCTTATGATGGTAACGATGGTAACAGTGCTCGTCTACCGCTAAATGGAAACTTTCCACTTAGAAAGATGAAATCCTTCTTTATTCAAAACCTTTTCAAAGCATATTCTTATTGTAATCTTCCATATTTATAATTTCTGACGTTACGAATTTCATATTCAAAACAAGAAAGAGCATTCGAGAGATTCGAAATATAAATTACAATTGCTGACGGGCACTCTATTCTCTATAGTCAACGATATATTTTGTGCCAGTATAATAGAAAAGGAATTATTTAAGACTTGTCAACATTTCAGCGTTTTGCAACGAAAGCTAATAAATAAATATCGTGTGTTATTCAACTGTTACCTACATATACATTACAAATTACATCATTTTGCTAAATAAGAGCAAAAACACAATAAAAATGTTGCAAACATAGTTTTTATATCGATCAAATTTCTCGTAACACTGAGTCATTGCATTCGGCTGAATGTAAAATTCTCGGAAACCTTACAGCTAATCATATTGTGTTTTTGTGACTTTGTTATTGTGTGTATTACAAAAAGAGAGTAAAAAATACTAGGTAGATTGGAATACGCAAATTCAGTTCAGTATAATGGGCGAATACCGAAACAGTGAAACTCCAATCAGCTTTAAGTCACCGTGAAGTCTAATGCGTTCTCTGTCACTTTGAGGTGTAAAGCTGACGCTTTAAGGAGGTCTTAAATTTAAGTGGCGTTTCAGTATTCGGTGTTAGTGTTATTATAGCTGCATAATTTCAACTTTTTCAATATTTTCTTATGAGAGAAGGGCTGTACCTTTCTCTCAAGCATCAAATCCATGGGCATGAGCATCTCAAGTTGATAATTTCAACTCGGTAATTGCTTATTCTGCGTAAAATATTTTTTTTTATTTATTTCATTCGAATGAATAAAATAAATAAAAAAACGTAGTAGTAGTAGTCCTACTACTACTACGTCCATAAATAATTTCGTCCATGTCGTAACTCCACCATCTTTTGTATCTTCACAAATCCGATCTACAATAATAGTACCTAGATGCTATATAAGACACAAGTGCTTTCCACAAAATAAAACAATAAGATAAAAGCTCAAAACTGATCTCGACCGATTATGGCCCAGTGGTTTCGTCCCGAGTTAACTCAACCAATGGTTAAATATGCTAAGTAATGGTTCCAAAACGCGTTTTTTATCAATAAAATTGTTAGTCTACCAAATGGTCAAAGAAGTTTGAGAGTTCATTCATTAACCATTTAATTTTGTTAGAGCAAAAATTGTTGAATAAACGCGTTCCACCGAAGTTTGAAACCATTAGTATCTTTAACTGTTAGTTGAGTTAATTCGGGATCAAAAAACTGGGCCAAAGAAAAACTTTGTCAAACTTCATATTTGAATACAGAACTCCGCTATAGAGTTCGCAATATCTTATCTATGCGAATAGGCACTCGGGCGATCGTTGTAATCCCGATCAATGACTCGATAACGAGCTGTCAGTCATCGCTTATCGATAACCTTCCCCAGAGTCAAGGCGAACGACCCGAGCATGATACTGGCACTCATCCCACATGCCACTCGCCTCGGAATCACCGACTTTCCTATAATGACACGTAATCACACGAATAACATTTATTTATATTTATAACAGCTTTCAACTTCTCTCGATAAATGAACGTAGAACTTCTTGAAAACTCCTTAGTGACAAATTCTTTAATACACATAAAACTTGATAGGTACTCTAAAACAGGTTTTACGTATAAACTTAAATAGCCCTTTAATGGCTCGAAATAAAAACGAAAGTACGTAATTTATCGATTGTCAACTTTGAAAAATACCTCGATAAGATCATTCGGTAATAAATCGTTTAATGAGTCATGATCGACATCGATAAAACTGATTTCGAGTCAATTGTTCGCCATTCAGGCAAAAAATACAATACCAATGTTTTAAGTAAAATATTGAACCAAATTACTGTGGAGAACGCACTAGTTTTAGAAATGTCTTTCTTAGATCTCTATCAAGTAACGTTTTATACGTGTACAACATGTTTCTCTTCTTTTGCATCCACCCTCTTGATAGTTAATATTTAAACTACCACGAAAATACCAGATGTATCTGATCTATAAAAGATTATACATCACTAAATCATCATGTTTTTAACAAATAAAGTATCTTGTATCTTGTATCTTGTAAAATATAATAAAACAAATGAATCTACTGTATTCAGTTTAAAACTATCTGAGTCGTAGCCGTGTTTATAACAAGCAGACAGACCTAGGCTGTACAGACTTTCCTTTGCCTCACATCATAAAAACTTAACCCGTTTAAGGACAACTAAGGATTACAAAACTGAGTCTTATGTAATGGATTTAACGACTTTTACGTGTTCACATAACTTCGCGTCGTTACATAAAAAGTTATTGCATTTGTATTCCAGAGGACGAGTCGATCCTAATTTGGTTACGGATAGACAGTGTTCCGATTATGGAATGCTATTCAATAGCAGTAAAGATAACTATCGTACTTTTAATAGCTGTCTTAGTATCTGTTCTACATTTAAATCTTTTTAGATAACGAACTGCCTTGTCTTGTCTATGCCACTGTTTGACAGATCGAGGCGAGGTTGGGAACTTGTTTTGGTTGATTTGTAGATTTGTGTGTTTATTTTAGAAATAACTGGTCAATTTTGCTTTAAGTTTTTTAAATTTTACTGCTTCATAGCAAAATACGTCGCTGTTTCTTTTGCAAAAAGCTAGACATGGACTGTGATTTAAAAATAAGTCAATACCAGAAATAGTAGCAATTAAAGTCGCTTCCTTTGGCCGTACTTACTGAGAGCACCTGCGACATTCTTAAACAACCATTAGATATAATTTACTAGCTGTAGTTAGTTAGTTAATTTAGTCAGGAGTAAATACTAGAGTTTGTTGAACCAGTTCAATCCGGTTATAGTCAGCCATCCAGATTTAAATCTCTTTACAAGTCTTACAAATAAGTTTATAATGCATTTTTTTTTGTATTTCCAATTAAATGAATACATATATATTATTGCGTGATACTGAAATCTAGCACACAATAATTAAATGGATAAAGAGCCACAAACTTCTCGGACCTGGCGGCCAAATATTATGGAACTAATATTATTTTACTAATTTCATTTTCTATATAAAATAATCGGAAATTGATAATTCATTTTCTCCTTGTAAACTTGGGTGAGAGTATATTTCTACTCTAAAAACCACCAAACTTCTTTCTATTGGGTTAAATCCAACAACAGCCGGGGCGTCACCGACTCGGACAAGTTATGGTACTCTATAAAAGCTTAAGATTTTGTTTATGGTATAGCTAGTATAGACAAGCTGTAACTATAGAAAGTTCGTTATAAATGTATCCGTTCAGAGTTTCACTTACTTTGAGAGCTATCTCTAGTTTTTGCACTCAATGGTCATAATCGGAAATTAAACTATGTTTATATTGGCAGAATAAATCTGTAATAATAAATTTACAACATATCCGGTTTGTAAAAACCAGATACAAAAACATGTATTATAGTGACAAGTTGTACGGAATATTTCTAAAAACTCCAACTTACAAGTGAATAATTAATTATGTAGGAAATTTACTTATTACAAAAGTTATTTTGACTGCAAATAATCTAATTTATTGATATTTAAATTAGTAATATATTTTTGCACAATCATATAAATATTAAACGTTAATAATGTCAACAGAGCACGTAAACAAAAATTGCATATTTATTAATTCTGACATTTAGAAAATAAATGCAATGATGATGCATAAGTTACTCAACGACCTCCGTGGTCGAGTGGCGTTACACTGGTTTTCAAGGTGTCGCCAGCTCTGAGGTCCCGGGTTCGATCCCCGGGCGGGTCAATGTAGAAAAAAACACATTTCTACACTATCTCGGGTCTGGGTGCTTGTAGTACTTTCGTTGTCTCTGATTCCATAACACAAGTGCTTTAGCAACTTACTTTGGATAAAGAGCATATTCACATGTTTTCCACATTATATGTAAATAAAAAAAAGTATTATTTTGCATTCGTTTGCAGATCAACATTTGAATATACCTAAAGAAATTGAGCAATAAAATTCTGACGAAGCTATAATATGTAGACCTTATTTTTCTAAGCAATTAAGATATTATTATAATTAAGTATTAAAGATTATGAAGAGTTCTTTTGACCCCGCAGACGTGTATAAGTACTTGTTTGTTATGCTAACGCGTTTCATTCACTTACGAGTATGTACCGGTAACGTATAATGTGCATGATACCGTGACCTTTATATCAATTGAATACTAATACATCTTCATATTCATTAAGCATTTTGCAGCCACGTCCTGAATTCATAATCTTTGTGATATTTTAATCATAGAAAAATGTGCCAAAAAGAAACTAAATCGCAATCATAGATAAACTAGATTATTTAAATTGAACACAATCTAATTAAGTTTTTGACCATAGACAAAGAGAATTAGCTTTACATTGAAGCGTCATACAAACAGAAACGCTGCGGAATGTCGTTGCATTTTAAATTTAGAACATCCGAGACTGTTGTACGCATATTATTTATTCGTAACTTGGAAGCTAAGGATGTGCGTGGATTCTATTTTATTTATTCAATTATTTTCATGACGTATGTCTTATCGATTATCAATAACAATAGCTGCCGATGACTCAAGAAGTCAAATCGACTATCTTGATTACCGGAAATATTATTTGATAAGCAATTATATCTGGCAAAAAAATTACGATTTTCATACATAAAAATAAGGTATGACTAAGCCAAACAATTATTAATGTTAATATTTGCAATTAGAGTATATTTAATGAACGCTTTAATTAAAAATACCAATGACATAAGTAAAACTAATTGTTATCTTGTGCATGCTAGTTAAAATCAACAATTATACTAAAAAGCGGATTAAGTTAAGCGTGTTAACCCTGGAATCGAGTTTAAAATAAACAGTCGAGTTCGGCGGCCGTGTCCGTCTGCGAGCGCATGACTCATCCCTCACGTCCACTCGCGGTCGTCGTTTTCTATAGCGTCTGAACGGTCCATGTGGCTTCGGTATTCAATCAGGGAATCATTCATTATACCGGTCAAATTAATCAATATTAAGCAATTAGAATGATACTTCCATTATACTTACATGGATGAAGCTTAAGTTAACTGTCTAAGACAAAGTATAGTGTTTAAAATAATTTTGTTAAAGACTGTTTTTAGAATAACCCTGCATCTAAACTTAGATAGATCTAGACTTAGTTATGAAAAGTTATTTAAAACATACAATTATGCATATAGAATTTGATCTAACTGTTTACGATGCATTGTATTTAAAATACATGTATGTATATATATACATATAACATACATTGTTGGCCATAACTAAAAGTGTTGCTAACCCTAATATTATAGAATGTATAACCATTTGAACTTCCTTGAACCATAGACTCTCGGATATTATTCGTAATTTAAACACGTTACCGTCTATAGTACTTCCCGTACCTTACTAAAATGCTTCAATTTTAAGGTTTAATACCTTAAATAAGGTCTCCAAATCACAGTCCCTAAGGCTCAGTTTTTTGATCCCTAGTTAACTCAACCAATGGTTAAATATCCTAACGGTAAATATCCTATACGGTGTCAAAACGCGTATTTCATCAATTGTTAATCTATCAAATCTTCAAATAAGTTCGAGATATAATTATTTAACAATTTTTTAGATTAAAATTTATGAACAAACGCGTTCTGCCGTATTTTGAAACCATTCGTTAGCATATTTAACCATTGGTTGAGTTAACTAGGGATAAAAAAATTGGGCCTAAGCGAATGCATTTTGCAGTGCACTTTAGTTTATTTAACATAAAACAGGTTGCCAGGTAATTATTTATTTAGATAACTCATTCCAGTTTTGCTCAGTAACTTCCAAATAAACACATATTTTAGTGCAAAATTATTTTAGCTACTCAAATATAATGTTATTTCTTCAATGCAAAACTTAGCGGCGTTTTTTATAGACAAATATTTCAAAGTACAAAAACATACATTAATTGTTCTTATTATACTGTATACAGGATTAATTTAAAAGGAGTGCGTATATTCCACGAGGTAATCAGGTGCATAAAACTGAACCACTTTCCCTAAGAACATACGCACTCCATTTAAATTAATCCAGTATACAGAAATATATATTTTTGTACTTTATTTTAATGGAATAATCACAGACTATGTTACTGTTGAAAGCTTATAAGTTTACAATAAAATTATCTTTTGTTTTAGTACCAAAGTCTATATTGCCGTGATATTGCCATATTTATTATTTATGTTTAAGTATCTATTTTTTGGTTCAAAGTGCTAGTAATATCCTCATGTCGTATAAATAATATAGGCGCCAGATAAACAGAATTGACGAGACAATACAAACAGGATAAAATTGTTTGTTAGCGGTTTGTTACCTGACAACAACTGCCTGTAGTATGAACAAATGTTACAATTAATACCGGCCTGTAAATGTCCCACTGCTGGGCACAGGCCTCTTCTCATATAGAGAAGGAACGAGCATTGATCATCACGCTTGCTCATAGCGGGTCCGCGATTAAAGATTCCAATTTTTGGGATCAAAGTTTCCTCACGATGTTCCTTCACCGTTTGTAAATGATGTGTTAGAATAATTAAGAAAGTTTATAAGTTTGAAAAAGCCACATTGCGTTTGGCCTGGCTTCGAACCTGCAACCATGCATATGAATCCGGTCATTGAACCGCTAGGCCACTACCTATGAAATTTGTTTCGCTTTATTTCTTTGTAATTTATCTTAGTTAGGTGATTAGTCACTTTTTAACCGACTTTGAAAGAATTAAGTAGGTTCTTAATTCGACTGTATGTTTTTTGTGTGTTTTTTACGTGATATCACCAGATATTGTGCATCGATTTCAAAAAATATTTTTGTCTTCGATAAGGTACCCCAAATATCTCAGAGGTAGCCCTTTATAAATTTCAAAAAATCGATTCTGTACTTTTCTTTTCAATTCGGAACAATTGGAAAATTTTACCAAGAATGTCTTCACGAAATAGCGTATTTTGTACTTTCGTGCAATTAATTTCGTGGTTTTTTGCATTTTTACAGGTGAGTAATTTATTTCGGTCTTTCTCTATTCGAGTGTCAGTTTATGTATGTTTGATGTCTCGAAAAATACGTGTACAAAGTTAATAATTGCAAATACGAATACGACCCTCTTTCGATTCGGTTCGCCGCTTGAGAACCAAAAAAAAACACCTTGTTATATCCTCCCCTCTTCATTTTGGAATAAAATATTCTATTACAAAAGTAGTAAGTACTTATTCGAATTGACAATATTACATTTGTAAGTCTGTCTGTCTAAAACATATTTTCTCTTATTGCTAGTAACACCAGCTTACTAAAATTGTCGCACACCACACATCCGGGCTCGTATGCATATGGTTGCAGGTTCGAATGCAGGCAGGTACTTACCAATGTGACTTTTTCAAAGTGATATGTCCTTTCTTAATTATTCTAACACTCATTGACAAACGGTGAAGGAAAACATCATGAGGAAACATGGATTCCAAAAACTTATCTGAAATCACCGACCGATACCTACTGAGCAACCGCGGTGATTAATGGTCTCTCCTGCTCTTTAAGAGAAGAGGCCTGTGCCCAGCAGTGGGACATTTATAGGCCGGTATTATTATATTTTACAGTTTTACACATACAAAATAACTTAAAAAAAACTGTAACACACACTGTATTCGCATTATGACTTCTATGCGACCTCATAATATATCAAAACACTTTTTGTGTTAATATCTTTAGCGGGCATTTCGTAACCATATTGTGGAGCACATGTGTTCAATGAACGAGTGTAATTTTAATTACACTATAAGCTTACCACTAACGACTCCATTACTTTAAAAGATAATTAACTGCTTAAAGTTAATTATTACCAAAATATCTGTACTAGTAATTAAAATACGTATCCATAATATAGGTAATAATAGTTTTAAGTTGTAAACATAAATTTTGTCAGCTGTTCGAATCAGGGACCGTACAACCCCCTTTATAAGTTAATTCTTTCAGAAATGTAACCCGTTTGTTTGGTTTCTGTATGGATGTTGTTACCTCTTGATCGTGTTACACCTTTCCTAACACCAGTAAAAGAGTAATCCTTTCGGTAAATTATCGAATTAAAGGGGTAACCCTTTCGTTTGAGATACCCATATGAAGTGGTTATCCTCTTAACTGGGTTTTATAGGATAACCTTAAGGTAATCATTCCGGTCAGGAAGATATTACCTATACCTATTATCGTTAGAAAAATAACGTTACCTTACGTTTAGGTAGTTTCCACACAAATTGCATTTGCTATTATTGCAACGTTACCCTGAGGAGAAAGTACTCGTCAATACACAAAATTGACGAGAGTGAATCGTCGCACTCCTCCGAATTAAACTCTGAAATACGGCTTCTGCGCCATGAGGTGTCGTCTCTGAGTGATCAGTTATCCCAAGCTATGTCCTTAATTACATGCTATCATGATAAACTTGAGTCTTATTCTAACCAAATGACGAACATGGACGCCAAATAAAAAAAAATGGAGGATAACATCTGCTTGGCAATATCTCAGTGAAAACTCTTGAACAAGAGAATTCTAACAAAGTAGCTGAGGAAACTGTAGCCCCAATGAACTATAAAAAAATTAAACCTAAATCCAAGCCTAAACAAAAGAAGCGTAAGTTTATTAATCATAACCTGGCTGCCAAGCCGCTTGTTGCCACGTCCAGCCCTGAAGCTTTCCCACGAACGCCCGATACTCGATTTGATAAAGAGCCGACACTAATCCAACATAAACAATCATCGGATTCATTCGCACCTGTTCCTGCTCTACCAACACGCAAAGATATAGACCCAGCTTTAAGCATTCCAGAGCTATCTGTCGGGGAGTAACCACTTAACACAGATTCAATCTCAAACCTAGCACATCACAACCAGCAGACTTCACTGGCAGGCAAAGCAGGTCCTAATGTTACGACTCTGAAAGCAGCTGAAACGCGAAAATACATACATGTATGGAATATGGAATCGAACGCACAAGAAGTACGTGATTACCTTCAACAATTATGCCCAACTGCTACATGCACAGTGGACGAGCTCAGACCTAAAGCACACTACAAATCATACAAAATAGGCGTACCTTTACCATACTTTGAGAAGATATTTACTGTAGATGTCTGGCCTGTTAACTCCCAAATAAAACTTTGGACGCCTCATATCAGACGCTACAAACCTAAATTAAACGGAAAAGCCTCACATGTTCAAAATACTTTTCGTGGCCCCGGCCCCCAAGAGTAAAGCAATTACAGGGTTCAGTGTTTTCTATCAAAACGTTCGAGGGCTGAAGACTAACCTATTATTGCTGCAACACGATATAATAGCTGTAACTGAATCATTCCTGGACCACTCGGTTGAGGATTCGGAAGTCACGAGTACTGGCTACAACATTATGCGACGCGATCGCAGCTCTCCTTGTGGCGGCGTTATGATTCTGTCGCGGGCGGACCTCCCCATTGCTAGACGCCTGGATCTTGAAACGGAAAGTGGCGAAGATCTCTGGGTAACATTGAACTTAAACGGTCGCCCTGTATTTGTTTGCGTTGTTTACATTAAACCCAGTGCTAGTGATGAGGTCTACATGTCATGGTTTTGCAAAGTGGAGAGTGTTATTTACAGCTTAAAAGCTTATTTACAGCTTTTGTTATTTTTTGTCTTTTTGTGGTTTGTCTGAGAAGAACGTAGTGAAGAATATGTATGACGGCAAGTTAGATGTAGTGCTCGTTAACGAGAGCGTTGAGTCATCTGTCTTGGAAACAGAAGGTATGGTTCCACCTGATAATTTTCACCCTCCGCTTGATATCAGTCTTAAAATTGACACAGTTTTACATGTTCGTCCAATGCCTGTTAGTAATAATGATCGATCCAAAGACTGGAATTTTAATAAGTGCGATTACGAGCGTCTATCGTTTTTAATTAATGAAGAGTCCTGGATCCCAGTACTACAGTCGATCGATATTAATTCTTCGACAAATTCTTTTTATGAAATTATTTACAATATTTTTAATTAATATGCCTTTTAAATTACGAAATAGAATCAGTCGTGCACGATATCCAGTTTGGTTTACTCGCGATATCATAGTGGATCTTCGAAAGAAACATAAACTTCATCTTGCTTGGAAAAAGTCTAAATGCCTGCTGACTTACAGAACATTATCAGATATGAGAACAGAACTAAAGCGTCGTGTATTGATGGCATATAACTCGTATTTACACCGTGTTGAAAGTAACATCAAAGTAAACCCAAAGCAGTTCTGGAGACACATATCCTCTCTACGTTGTAAAGGAGGCTTTGAACACTCAATCAATTATCAAGGTCAATCACTGGTAGGTGTTGATGCCGCTAATGCTTTTGCTGACTATTTCTCTAGTGTTTTCTTACCTGAAACACCAAATTTAAATATCAACGAAATAAGTGCACTAGATGCATGCAGTAATAGTAACCTCATCAGTCTGGTCAAATTCTCCAACAATGATATAGAACGCGGTATTACCAAGCTAAAAATCAGCAGTTCTATTGGGCCAGATAATATCCCACCGAATATCCTTAAATTATCTAAAGCTTCTGTTGCCATTCTACTGTGTCACATATTTAACCTAGCTTTAAGTACCGGCAAATACCCCACACAATGGAAATTATCTCGAGTCACGCCAATACCGAAAACAGAAGTCAAATCATGTGTTGAGCATTACAGACCTATAGCCATATTGTCAGCCCCTGCTAAAATATTTGAACATATCCTTTACAAAGAAATTCAAAGACAAGTCGATATATATTTGTGTCCCGAGCAACATGGATTTCGCAATAAAAAATCTGTAAATACTAACCTGCTTACTTTAGTTGATTATATTTCCAACTACATGGATAAAAAACAGCAAGTGGATGTATTGTATTTCGATTACCGTAAGGCATTTGACAGAATTAATAATGAAATCTTGTTACAAAAGTTAATGGCTATAGGGTTTGCACCTAATCTTCTACTTTTAATGGCTGACTACGTGTGCGACCGTCAGCAGTTTGTTCGTCTTGGCCCTTACAACTCGCATGCGTATCATACACGTTCCGGTGTGAGTCAGGGACCCATTTTAGGACCTCTACTCTTTTTGATTATGGTAAACGATCTGCCACAGGTGGTTAAGCATGCTACTTGCTGAAATGGCTTTATGCTGACGACTTAAAGATTTATGCTCCTATTAGGTCTGAATCTGACTGCTTAGCCATTCAACGTGACATAGATGCCTTATGTCTGTGGGCTATTAGCAATAAAATGGAATTTAATACATCTAAATGTCAAGTCATGAGCTTTGGTCGCATTAAGCGTACAGTTTGATTACACCGTGAACAACTGTACAATGACTAGGGTAACCGAAGTGAAGGACCTGGGTGTAGTGTTCGACAGTAAAATGACCTTTCATGCTCATAGAATAGGACTAGCTAAGGAATCATTCAAGCGCTTAGGTTTTGTTTTACGTAACTGTCAAGGTTTTAATAATCAAGCGGTTATTAGACTTTTATTTAATGCCTTAGTTCGGTGCAAGCTTGAAACTAGTGCCTGTATATGGAATCTTCATGAGGTAACATACACACTTATGCTGGAGAAAGTCCAGAAAGCCTTTCTAAGATATCTATATAAGCGCGTTTCTGGATATTATCCATATATGTACCCTACTAAGTTTCTTTTGGGACACTTAAATTTTAACTCACTGAAGGTAAGGCGTGCAGTAGACCAAATTTCAATGGCTTGTAAAATCCTGAATGGTTTTACTGATGCATTGGACTTGCATGCGGAGCTGTGTCAATTTTATGTTCCAAATAATTACAATCGCTCCAGGAATCACAAACTATTTAATGTACCATTTTGTCGTACGGTAGCCCGGTCCACTTCCCCCATACCGCGTATGCTGAAAATGCTCAACGCGCTCGTGGAGACCAACCCAGGTTTGGATTTGTTTGCTGATGAATGGAAGACGATTATGTTGGAATGTTTGCGATTTTGTGAGAAGATTGAATAAAGGTTTTATTTAAAATTTATTGTTATATTAAGTTTTTCTTCTTTTTTTTTCTTATGTATCTAATTCAGCATAATTGGCTAAACGCTGTACTGAATTTAGTTCAATAAATAAATAAATTACTGGATGTATCGTATTCATAAAATCTATGAACAGCGTCTCGTCTCGGTTGTGGCATTTTGTTGCCTTTAATTAGGTCTTAACTGGTAAGTAAGTTAGCTTACTTAACACGTAACAACAGTACACACCAGTCTCACGAAAGTAGGAACTCACAATTTATTTATTTAATTAAGACAACACTTGCACTTCCGACCTCTTCCTTCGAGAAAGTGTAGACGTAAAGAAAGCAAATATTACCTATCCAGTAAACATCAAAATATGTGCCTTAACCAAACTAGATCGTACATGAAACAATCCCGCCAATTTCAACAAAATGTATAATTTTGTAGTCTAAACCTATTGCATTAAGGACTATAGTCGCGTGTTCATCGAGTCACTAGGTACTTCATAGCGCAGTGACGACTCGACACGTGCTAGGCAAATGCTTGCGATTTTTCACTTAATGAAAAGCCCCGAAGGTCCAAATTACATTAATTGGACACTGAAAGTGTTACCCTGTTAAAAGGTTGAAGGGGTAACCCGTTCGGAATGGCTTACTGTTACATAGTATAACCCACCTAGAATGGATTTTTTAAATGTCCTATAAGCAAATCTTATTGCAAACCTTTTGAATAGGTAACCCTAATGAAAAGGTTTTGAAGAGGTTGTCCAATAAAACTGGTTATCGTTTAATGTGTAACAAATATGATTATGGTTTTTTTAAAAACACTTTACACAAACCCTGTTGAAAAGTCTTTCAACAGGTAACCGAAATGGTCCCTGGTTCGAATACAAGAATTCGATATTTTTCGTCTTAATTACGTAAAAAATGTATTTAATAATTCATATTTTATTATTCATGAATTATTGCTTACAAAATAAAATTCTGTGAAAGATAGTAGTTACATTTACGGAAGTGTAAAATGCTTCCTAGAATATTTTTTTATTTAAGCTATTTTATTTAATATCATTCATTAATTTGATTTTATCATGAATATTTGTGTAAAATAAAAATAAATAAAATAAAAAATTTGATAAAAAATTATATAATACATAATTATCTACATAAAAAATGATAATATATTGCGTAACACATAATTGGAAAATCAGTATTAATTTATTAAAATTTGACTTTAATTTTAGATTCTACCATATTGAAAACATTTTAAACAAAATCAAATATTTAAATGTATTGTAAATTTCATAACAATCTACTAAAGGAAACTAAGGTGACAGTGTTACAGACACATGTAGACAATCCTTTACATAATTAATGGTCTATTTTGCACATATTATATTTACCTGACTAACATTTAGTTATATATATTGCTTAACATTCTATTTGACCACCATCTGTAGTTACTTATATTATTATCAACATAAAATTTAAAATACAATTATTACGTAATTTATTTATTTTAAATAATAAAGTTTATTTATTCAAAATAGTAAAATAACATACATTCGCTTTGAGCTACAAAATAAACACAGCATCATGTATCTTGTGGCTGTCATATAAGTAAAAATAAATGTGGACAACATAAAATACTAAGTAAGTAGCTATAGCAATTTTTTTATGGAAATCTATGGAAATGAAATAAAAAAAATATGGAATCAGTGACAACGAAGGTATCTCAAACACCAGACCCGAGACAATGTAGAAAAGTTTTTATTTTCTATATTGATCCGTCTGGGTTCGAATCACACGACACCATGAAAACCAGTGTGCACACCACTCGACCACGGAGGTCGTCGAAATATCGTACAATAGATCTTATCTTTGATAAATGTTTAACAGATAATCAAGATCACACAGCAAAAAGATCCTCACAGAACGGAAATATTTACACAAAGTAAACTTATTTTTTAATACGATTTCATGCCTTACAATTTTGCAGGCACATGCATATTTACGAACATCCCATTTAACCTTGTTTCAAGAACACCGATTTATTTCTGAATAGCTTCCGTGTCTTGATGGCACACTATTATTTAAATACTAAATATGTATGACTCAGCAGCAGTCTTACTATGGGATAATACAAACATAAGTCACGTGACCTGTCAGTTTGTATGAAAAATTCATTTTCCATTTTAAGATTTCGACCTATGTTCCTTGGGGAAAGTTGTTCAGTTTTATACACCTGATTACCTCGCTGATTAAATGCACTCCTTTTAAATTAATCTTGTATAAATATATTTCACATTAATTTGTAGACGACAGATAGACATTTAAGAACTCTTAAAGCTAACTAGAGCTTCACTGAAAATCTAGTTAGCTTTAAGAGCTGCTAAATTTAATTTAATTTAATTTATTTATTTAATTCAGGCAACTTCGGCCCATAGAAAATACAATACAAACTATAATATAAAAATAATTATAAAATAATATATATAAAAATAATATGGCTAAAACTGTTTCAGTATTTGGGGTGAATGACGTTAAACAATTAATGTAAAAGGAAACTAAACTTAGACTCTTTTTCACAGACAAAGTCGGTAGCAATCACTAGTACACTGATTCAGTATTTACATAACATCTTCAATGTCAGTTTACGTACAATCATTGATGGTATCTTACATACAAAACATTGATGTAACAAACGATGCAATTTTTTTTAGGTCTCTATCTATTGAAGTATTTAGTCTTGTCTAGATTATCTGTTGATGTATAAGATACTGTTTGTTTATCACATTGTTTTATTTCTTGTATGACGTCTTTTTATGCAAATTTCTTTATTTTTGTTTGCTGGGGGAAACCTTCAAAAGCCGCCTAGCCTTATAGGGATTTTTACCTTAAGTTATTACAACCATCACGTTGATCACCATATGCACATGGTGAGTGGTTTCTGTTACCTCTTAAAAGACCAAACCGGAATCCCTGCCACTCCTGTTACAGCACGTCTCTGAAAAGACTGTAGAGGGGTCTTCCCTGAGCCTCGCTGTGCACGGCGGCATTTAGAAGTGCTGCCGTCTTCTCCAAGGTTACTTGATAGGTGGCAGAGTACCCTCGCTGACCACCCGGAACCTCTTTTGCTTTTCAAAAAGGCTGCTTTTATTTTAGAGAAATAATTATTAGAATTCTGAAAACCCCATGGAATAAAAACGCCCGGACGATGTCGCAGGGTACAGCTAGTCGTAGATGAACTTTGACAAATTAAAATGTTTGGGTGTTTACCGACGTCATACCAAGTTATTCTGTGTATAGAATTACGCATTAATGTAAAAAAAAACAACCTCAATTGCACAAAAGTACAAAGTAAGTAATTTCGTACATTCTTGGTATTTTTTCTAATTATTTTGATGTAAAGACGAAACTACTGAACTGAGATCGAAGAAATTTATGGAACCGCCTACATATATCGATAACAAAAGGATTTTTGCAATCTACCATTTATACAAAAAACATGCAGTCAAATTGAGAAACTCGTCTTTTTTAATGCTGTTTAAAAAATTACGAGTTCGTGCTTACTTTACATAAACGATCTGTTCTAAAATCTCTTGACATTGTGATATTTTTAAAGTCTCTCAAATTACCAACCTTGGCAACAAAAAGCCCGCATTCGCACACTATGAGTGCGCGAAGCCATTTGACAGTCACAAACAGGTTAAAAAAAAACATCTGTGAGGATAATGTTTACTTTATCGCAAATGTTTAACTACGAACTATGGAGGGTAGAAGTAAGGAGGGCAATCTGCGTACATGAAAATTGTCCGTCAAAATGTATTAAATTAGGATGGCGCCACATTTGCATCAGGGTAAATTTTAAAGGAAGCTAATAAAAAGTCAATCAACGTACTATTCACAGTTTACGAAATAAAATCACTCCAGCTACAAGTTTTCTCATCAAAATTCTTCAAGGTTATATTTACTACATTATTATGAACTACGCAAGTAGTTGAAATTTCAATAAGTAACTACTTTGGTCGATAATAATATTAAATTGTTTAACTCGACATACTTCACTTCGTTTACAAATTGCTACATTCATACCATACCCTTTGGACACACCAGCGCCATTCTGGAGGATTTTGGAACTGTTATTTAGCGCATACAACTGGACACTTTTTCAACTTTTCTCCCATATAAGATTGCCCTCCTTACTTCTACCCTCCATACTACGAACACTTATAGTCATTATATTGTAGTTAAATTCTGAGGCCAACCAGCGGCCTTAACATTTGACTCATCTTCAGAAGGTTACTGCGAAAGAACTAATAAAAGACCATGTAAGTATAGTATAGAACACATTTAATGTTCCTTGCCTTTTCAAATGGACGTGATTCGAGCTGCCATGTTGTTCCAATCGAGGCTGAATAGAAGGCTACCTGTGCGTGTTGTCGTATACTAAGGAAATTACGCGTTTTCTTTAACATTGTTTAGATAAAATGCCACAAGTTTCTTGTCATCTGTTACGCATAATTTATTGTTCTTTAACATAATTTACGCAGTTTCATAAATCGTTTACCATCTATACGTACATCAGATAGTAAATGCGTAGCAAAGAACCTTGTGTTTATGGGCCATACACAAAGATTTTTTTATAATATTAATAAGCATGCGCAGAAAGGTAGGTGACAGCCACCCAAATTAATTTTACACCATGATTGCCAATAGTTCTGTAGCTATCTTAGGCCGTCCATGTCTAGTCTTCCATAGAGCAAGTCTGGATAGCCTTTAGTAGGTGCCCCATACCATACTAGAGTAAAGGTTTCAATAAGGCAACTGCGTGCTAGACATAATGCCCCGATAAGACTTTCAAAATATGTAAGGTCTTAAAAAAAACAGGAGCGGGTCTTTACTCTTGAAGTTATACCGTCATTTGAAAAGATACAAATAATAATGATGCGTTAAGACTATTTGCTGGATGATACTTACTCTTATAATTGTTTTTTTTTTATAATAAGGCTGCCTACAAAGTTGGCACTGTGAATTCATTTGCTCTCCTGTCTCAAAACCTTACATTACTACTACCTATTATAAACGAATCATACATCACAAAGCCTCATCCATTTTGTATACATATTTAACAAAAAATAACTAGCTCCATATTGTACCATAGCATTATAATCACGCAAATTGACCAACATTCAACTTAGTAGCTTCGTGCAAGGGGCTTCGTTCCGAGAACTCGATCAATCAACGTTATTCTGCCACTTTATCCTCCCTATCAAGGACATCACTATGACTCATGGTTTGTCTATGGTTTGACAGCTACCGTGGTCACTCACGCTAATACCAGTTGCTTTTGTAGAGCCTTATGACCACGATAGCGATAAAATGGTCATTGAAAATACTTGACCTTTTCTGTCCATATATTGATTGCTTCAACTGAGATTGACAATTATTTATAAATCGCAATAACCAGCAGCGGCCAAATCTGGAACCAATATTTCGTTTCTTGTAGCTTAAATATTACATAAACGGTAATTAAGATTTGATTTATTCCTTGTATTACTTGGATTCCTGGGCGAGGATATTTTTTTACCCAAAACCCACAAATATTCTATTGAGTTCAAATACAAATTCAACTACAGCGACGCCGTCACCAGGTCATAAAAGTTTGTGGTAGGTACTATAGTTGCTTTTGATTTGAAGAACCTTCAAGGTACGACAGCGATAAAATGGTAATTGGAAAAAGTTGGCTGTTTCTTTTCATATTTTGATCGATTTGCTTCAAACTGAGTTTGTGAATTATTACGAAATCGACTGTCGAAATCGTAATAATCGAATATCGAATCGGAATCGAATCAATAACAAGGCCATTCAAACTTAATGGCGGCTGTGAAATACTAGACTAGTAAACACTGCGCAGTAGCTCCCCCCGCACCCCCGCTGATGCATGAATTTGTTACTGCGCAGCGACTCGCCTCATGTTGTCAGCCATTACGTTTGAATCGCACTGTATCAGCAGTACTAGTAATATTAACATGCTATTATTATTCTATTTAATTCTAACTAGGTACGTAATCTCCACTCACCTGCATAATATATATTTTTTTTTAAAGGTTACTTGCAATGTGGGTCGCACATTACTAGTAATCTCGTTAACCCCTCGTGCTAAGCTAAGATCAACTAAGATGCTTGTGTTACGAGTAGGTTCACGTCGGTAGTGTAATGGGTGGGATTCGAACCCGCAACCGCATGATCGCTAATCCGACGCCCTAGGCATTAGGCTACCGCCGCTTCATTTTATATTTCATATTATTCATCATTTTATATTACCAAGCGTAATATTCCCGAATATTGCGCAAATGATTGAGTAATTTACTATTTAACGCAATGGTTACTGGCATTCGCAGCATCCATACAGTAAAACTAACGTTAACACAGTTTACCTCTCATTAAAGGTCGTAATTAATCTCTATCAATATATATTATTTAAAAACGAATCTAGCTATGATATAGAATGTTATTTGATAAAATAGCCAATTTCCAGTGATATAATTTGACATGAAAGCTAGTTATCTATATTATGAAAACAGGATGAAAACACTTAACAAATATTCAAAATGGCCGACAAAATGGAAGGCAAATAAGATTCTAATATTACGCGTTCACTTTAGGATATTACATCTAATCTATCGATAGATTTGCGAACCATTATTGTTTACGATAATGAGATCGTTATCATAAATCCATGGCGTCAGAAACTCGACCTTCGTGCTAATTACATTTTTCACTGACATAATTTCTTTGCGTGCCTGGGGCCATTTATTATTTATTATTATTTATTAGTCTCTATGTCAGACGTTAGTTGTACTAAAACGTTTTTATTATAAAGATGTATCGTAATAAATGATTTACTGAATCGACTCTTCATTTATGATTTTGCTTCTCAAAATAAGCATTTTAACTGCGTTCTTTTACTTATTCTTGAGCCAAGATGTCTTTTTCTTTTATTTGATATGAATATTTTTACCAACCAACAATTGGATTTCTTATTTTCGTACATTTTGCAGTTATCGTTTCAATATCCTTAGGTCTTTTTTACGGAAGCTTTTTTTTATTTATGAAAATACATATTTATAAAAATTTATTCGTTAAAATTATATTTACAATTTATAGCTATTAAACCTATTAAAAATTAAAACTAAACAACAATTTATGTCAGATATTTATTAATAATATTTTAGCATTAGGGTATTACAATAAGTTGACAGACTTGTCAACTTGCCCCTAGTAATAAATAGCTTGTAAAAATAAAAATCTAGTCAAATATTGATGAAATCTCGTAGGTGCAGCATACTAAGAATGTTGTGTTGTGTTTCCAGGGTCGACAGACGTAGACATACCATCGTCGCTGCTGCACTCCATGCAGAACCAGATGCAGAGCAAGGGCGGCTACGAGATGGCGTACGGTGTTAAGGTGAATATTACATATAAAACAAATTTTATCTCCACCTAAATACTGTAAATTTTGCATATTTAAGCGATTGCCATGCGATTTCACCGTGTGTCTGTCGATGATTGCATCGCCTGCACGAACTGCCCTCTATAGGACTTTCAGTAGAACATAGTAAGTTTAATAATGGCCCCTGGTAGGTGCCCCATCTCATATTAGAGTAAAGTTCTCAACAAGGCCTCTTAGTGTTGGACCTGTGTCCCCATGTAAGCCTTTCAAAGGGTCTCTTCTCTTGAAGTTATCCCGTGATTTTAAAAGAGATACAAATTATAATAATAAATGTGGACAATATCACATACATTGCTCCGAACCCAAAGTAAATAGCTAAAGCACTTTTGTTATGGAATCTGAGACAGCGAGAGACAATGTAGAAAGGTGTTTCTTCTATATTGACCCGTCCGGGGATCGAGTCCGGGACCTCAGAGCTAGCGACACCTTGAAAACCGGTGTGTACGCCACTCGAACAAGGTCGTGAACTTTAAACACACGATCGCGATCTTTTTCGTAGGACGTATGCAACGCCGTACGACCGACGTTAATTACCACTGTGCGCGACGTGCTGCGGGTTCGATCCCCGCATGGGACAAGCATTTTGTGTGATCCACAGATACTTTTCAACAAATCACTGTGATTTGAATGTTTGTGAAACCCCCGCGACACAAGGATTAAATTAGTTAGTGCGGGCGTCGTTTATAAAAAAAAAAAAAGATAGCAATACGACAACGCCTAACTAATAAGTAACACAATATAATAATCAGGTTTGTTAAAATGTTTGTTATACCCGTAGTTTTCATTAGTAACCCTATTTCATGAAGGCAAGTTCCTAATTTGTTGTTATGAAATAGGTAACTTTGCACATAAAATTAATAAGACTTTTAAACTTCCGTAACTTTAAAATTTAAACGATATTTGTAGAAGTCTTGAAATTATAAAATTTATTACCAACGATTAACGAATCAGGAAATGTTACGTGTTTTAAACGTTATCTAGTGTCACAGAAATAAAAAAAGTCAAGATTTCTAATACAGTCTGGTTTTCAATAATATGGTAATAAAGAGTTTTAAGTGTAAATATTTATACGTGTATCTGTGGGAGAGGTTAACGGACTCGCCGAATTTTGCCGAGCTTACAATAGCAAACAATATGGCTAAGTCGTAGAGTGGAAATAGAATTTGATAATTAAAGCCAGACAAACTATTTCAATCATTCACTTCAAATAGTGCTTATTTTCTACGATTTTGCTATTTTACGAAAATTTACAAACTCGACACCTACGTTGGTAGATTTAGTATTTAGTTTTACCTACATTTACATAAACTATTGAAATATTGGTAGAACTCTTTCAAGCAGTTGATATCAATAATCAAACAGAATAGTAGAGTCGTAATATTGTGTTCGTTTTTACTTAATTCGATACTAACTGTTCCCTGCGACTCCGCTCGTGGTACCTAATTTTTTTTGGTAAAAATTACAGCCTCTCAGGGTGAATATAGCTTTCTAATGCAGCATTTTTGGAAGGTTAAAAAAATCAATAGCTCTAAGTTTATAAACAACCCAGGCGACATTTTGTCATCCATAAAATAAAAAGTTTACGTAGTAATAATGTTTTTTTCTGTAATTTTCAGGTGTACTGACGCGCGCAGGTCGCTGCGAAGGACGCTAGTGATAAACCAGAGTGAACGAGTTCTTGTGAACATGATCTAAACAAACTTTATTTATTAAAGATTAATTTAAGTGCTTAAAATAAGAGTATGTTGTGTAAATAAGATATAGAACCGAATTCAGAAATTCTGCGAGTTACCCAAAATTATTTGTGTTAGTTTTATTAATTGCTCGTCTTTGTCAAATTATGTCTTTACGAAACTATTGTTCCTTTTTCTTCTTAAACTTATAAGAACTTTACTTTGTCATTTACGCATACTAATGACGAAGATTGTACATAACTATTACTAATGCCACTCACACAACGATATAACTGCACAGTTTTGACGTAGGTATTACATATCTTGTAAAAGCATTTGATAGCAAAAGTTGCACTACTACTGCTGTACAAATATGTGTTGGTTTTGGTAAACAGACAGCTAAGATAGCGCAAATGTTGCTGTCTGTTGCTTTTACAAGATACGTACCTAATACGTAAGAACTGTGCAGATAAATCGTGTGGCATTACAAGATGTGACGATATTTTGTCAAATAGAAATCTTTCAAACAGTCTCTAGGTTAGACACTACATACTTAAATCAATTATTATTGTTAAGCTTGATAATCCTATTCCTGACGATATTCTGTATACCTACTGTATTAGTACATAAGTAATATGGTGTCTTGTGTTTGTGACAAGTATATTTACCTGAATGAAGTGCTTACTTGTAGTCAATTAAAAAACAAATAAAGAGTGGAACCAGACAGTTAACATGAATTGAATCATTAGTTTCTTGAATTTAATATTTTCTAAGCATTAGTATAATATAATGTATGTAAGTTTATATTAAGACGTAGTCAACGTCACTACTTTTCTTGTTGAGAGGCCAATCTATACGTTTAGTACTATTTTCACGTCCCTATTAATATTCTCGAAATATATGAATGCTTGACAAAGCAATGATTCAATGTATTCCCAACTTATTATAGATAACTTATAAATGATGACCTAAAACCATAGACCTTGTTATACCTTCTGTTCTAAATTTAAACACATTAGTAGATGTCAAATAAATATTTTAAAGCAATATGGCGACGTTATTTATGAAAGTTTTGTCTATGATAACATTTTTTTTCCGTGTAATTTTAAAATTGTTCCTACCAATTCAACAAATTTTTACATGGCATAGAATTTTAAATCTTGTCATTAAAACTATGCTGCCGTATCGTTAACTTTCTAACGCTTACACTATTCAACAAATTATATTGAGGTACATTATTTCTAGTAAAACTTAATCCGTCGATACTGCCTTTGTAATATATTAATTAATGTCCAAGTCCAGTTTTTTTATTCCGAGTTAACTCAACCAATGGTTAAATATGCTAACTAATGGTTCCAAAACGCGGTTTTTCATCAATTTTTAGTATAACAAATGGTCAAATAAGTTTGAGAGTTAACTAATTAACCATTTGTTAGACTAACAATTGATGAAAAAACACCATTAGTTACCTATTATTAATATTTAACCATTGGTTGAGTTAACTCGGAAGCAAAACACTGGGCCTTAATAAAAAGTATTCACCCTATTTACTAGTATACATGTTGTGAAGATGCTATTTACACATATTTATAGTGTGTTGTCAATTGTGACTTGACTTCACTGATAGAATCAAAGTGCACTTAGGAATTGCGAATACATAAATCCTTTGGTCAATTTATGATAAAATGTGAATGTACATGTAATATACTTAGCTCGATATCTTTAATTTCTGATTCATGAAAACTATTTCAATCGCAAGTGTCTTAAAAAGTCTTAATAGTATTGAATGTCATCATAAAATATCAGTTTAAAAATGTTATCTTTCGGGTTTGAATATTAGTTAATTTCTTATTAGCGGATCTGCCCCGCCTTCCACGTGTAGTATAATAATAAATGCATAAATATACATGAAATTCTTCCTCTTGAATCACTCAACAAACAAGTATCTATTGAATCTAAAGAAATATTTACCTGTTGTCATTTATCTTTGAAATAAAACTTCTGCCATTTAAAACATTGACAAACTGTCATTTATTCTAATTTTTCAATTATACTTTATTCTTTTCGTAATTGAAACGTTTATCAATGGTTTTTAGAAGCCTTTTTATTGAAGAAGCAACATAAAGAAAGAAAACATTACTGTAAAATTGTTTCCTAAACTAATAATTCAAGTTAGCTTCTTAGATCAGAACTGCTGCACGGTATAATAGCCAAATTAGGTCAATATAGATGGGCTCTAAAAACAGAGCGGTTTCTAAACTTCAACTTGACAATTTCGTACGTAACGTTCCTATGGTCTGCGGGCGACGGGGGACGTAAGGTAGCGGGGGTGGTAACACGTGCGCGTGAGCGTCTTGCATCTCATTCGGGCGCTGCCATTGGCTAGTATCGTCCCCCACCACCCGCGTGAGCCATGGGTCGTCCAGAACTAATTTTCCAGGTCATACGAGTAACTATTTGTATGCAATGCATCAAAATGTGTTTGAATGTTTGCGACTTCTCATAAATAACTTAAGTTAACTTGTAATAATAAAGTTTTTCTAATCATTAGAGGTTAATAAGTTTAACGTCGTGTCGTCCTGTCTGTCTATAGTCTTCTTGCCCGAACATGTTTGGGCAACTGAATGACTGATACAATGTTTTTCTGGAGACTGAACCTGACTATATATTTTAAATATATACAATTTACATATTTACTTGAACTCTTCAGTGCTATAAAAGCCAAAAACAAATGATACAGCCTTTTGCCTGTTATACATGACATTGGTAGTTACATTAGGTCATAATTTATACAAATGGATCCCTATATGTCCGTATGGATAGTTATTGAGACAACACAAACTCATATTATATCTTAGTTTACTACCCAACAATAACTGCAACTGGCTGGTTCATTTCATTTGAGTAAAATAATAATTTTGTCATTTTTTAATTAAAACGACAAAGTTCTATTATGAAACATTGATAGTTTATACATTTAGATGTTTAAATAATTTGTAATGTCCATTTAATATCTTGTTCTATATAAAAAGAATTACGAAAGTGTTCGTTTGTTTTATTTGTCAATTTTAATTATATTTGCAGCTAAGAATAAAACCCATACCTACTCGGTGTAAGTTTGGTGTTCCTCACCAAGCTATGGTCTACCTTTGGCGTTCTCTTCTAAAACAGCAAGAACCACTAGATCGTGCATCTTAGGCATCAATTTGTGCTGCGTTCAAATTTTAAATAACTATTTTAACAAAAGTAGGTAAACATGACAAATCAACGTAAATGGTTAGAAGAATTCATAGAAATAATTCTAAACCTTGCTTGTGCAAAATTAAACATAAAGAGTACCACGACTGTGGAAAAATGTAAGAAACTTCAAGAAATTGAAGCGACTAGTGACAAAGAAACAGTAATAAAGAAAATCGATAATTTACGTTGCAAAGAGAATAAAACTGAAAAAATTAGGGATGTCAGTTCAACAGATGAACAGTTCAACTGTTTAATTTAGAGTACTCGCCTAGAGTATTAGTGCTCTGTGGTTTAGTTAAAATTGAAAGTCTCTAGTCCGCTTTATATGACGGGTTCTGCCTTGAATTGTCTTGGCCACTACCTAATTGACTACTGTAATTTCTTCTACCATTGACACCGAAAGAAAATAATGTAGGAGGAAGCCTGCAGTGTCCTAAATATTACGATAATACATTTTATTGAGCAACGCCTAAGAGCCTGTAAAATTCATATTGCAGGTTGTCTGAAAAAAAGTACCTTCATACCTTGTGATCCGACACATTACAAATCAAAGATTCTATTTGGATTTAATTTTAAGTACAAGCACCACTGATAGATATTGATACTGAGGAGTGTTAGAGTGTGAATCTGACGTCTTTTCTTAACTTGCTTTGAGTTTTACTTCACTTTGTCTCCACTCCAAGCGCGATGTTCCCGAAAGCCCTTACCAATCTTATTTACTCTAACGATAAAGCATGCAATACGAACACTTTTAATTGATAATGAATAAAATACATAAATTATAGGACAAGCAACGATAGCTAAATAATTCACACAGATAATAACGGCATGTAATAATAGTTGGCGTCATGTAGAAAGAACGCTCAACGCTGGGAGAAAGCGCTAAATTCAAAACTGCCGCCCAAACATGATAACTGTCAAAACATGTGTACCAACATTGACGTAATACCATAACATAAATGCTAGTCTATGATGAACTATGATCTAAAGCCAAAGACATTGTAATGTATTCTAAGAGTACAATGTATTTGTCTTAAGCACGCCGCAATAAGAACTATAAATATAGAAACTAGACTCAGAAACTAGATTATAACTATGCACTATCTATAGAGCCTCATATTGAGTTATTCATCTAAGGTACCTACATCATTCTTGAGTACTTGATCTGAGTTTTTTCCAAAGACATTGTACTCTACTAACAGTTAGTAGAATACATTACAATGTCTTTGGTTTTTTCACACGCTTTCACATAAATAAAGATAATATAAACAAGATGTTTATTTTAATCTGCCGTTTGAGTGTTTGACGCAAAGACATTGTAATGTATTCTACTCAAAGACATTGTAAGTATTCTACTAACTAGACTGTGCACTATGGCGCAAAAACCGGTCCGAGCGAGAGAGCACCCGATGGGAGTGTGTCTCTTTCTAATGGGGTGACCATGACCAAACAGAACCCAGGACAAATTGCTTGTAAAAACAATTGTGTATGTATCCTGATATATTGATGCTACCTAACTACGCTACCTATTTTAATTAAAGTTAAAAAAAATAAACCTATACATAGTGTGTATATTTATTGGAATCTACATCAATTACCCTACACGTGGGTTAAGGGTCGAAAACTCGAAAGTACTTTTTTCCTCTCTGTATAAGTAACAGGTAGTATCATCTGACCTGCCGTTAATTTGACAACAGCCTAACAAACCTGTCGCTCCATAAAGTACAAAAAAGCTAGGTATTTTTGTCAAATGTGAGATATAATATACAATGTGCATGGGGACATTTATGATGAAATTAGTGTTAGTTCAAATGAACGTGATGCAATATTTCGGACAGAAAAAGACTAAAAATTTAATAAAATTTTCAAAATTCAAAAATTGAAAATTGTTTATTTGTAAACATAGGTAAGTACATGGGATGTTGATGATTAGTTTAGCGTGTTTTGCATTAGAGCGTACAAATTCAAATTTACATACATATAATTATGAGAAATACAAATCATTGGTTTTTTCGAATTCATTAACAATAATTTTATTGATTTGTTTTTATACATTGCTGAACAATACAGTTTTACGCAATTTTTGTCGTAATGTAGCTTTATCACCTACGTGCTTCAGGGTTAAGGACTTTCCGTAGCTCCTAAGTCTTAAATTTAAGTATTTTTGGCCAATACATTTAATCAATTCAATTCGTGAGATTCGTCAGAGCTTGGATGGGCAGCATAATGTGCCTAATTTTTGGGGAGAATTGATGTAACGTCATATTAAGCATCTTTTTCATGTTCAAACTCTGTAAATCACGAGAAATTAGCAAAATTGTCTTTCTATATATTTTACTATATCGAACACAAATGTCGAAGCATATTTTAGCCCTCCTCTGTCTACAAAGGCTGTGAAAGAAGAGAAAATTCACAAACATCAATGAAGTAGTCATGATCTTTATGTGTGCGATGCGTTATGACCAAGGCTCGGCAATGTTAACATGTTAGTTTGTCTAATATTTTCATTACGAAGTAGCCAAGATATGCAATAAAATAAAAAAGAACACGATATATCCACACACGCACTCAGATGATTTATTCTAACGTTAGGATTTTTTTTTTTTTGTAATATATAAAAATCTAAGTTCCGGGTTTCGCCCCTTTTGTAATTTCTAACAGTACATCCCCCACTGATAAGAAAGTCGGTACGTATCTATCTACCTGACTATGAGATAGTAAAAAAATCTTTGATCGCAAAAATTCATGGTTACCCTAAGCCCTAAAGGATATGATTGTTGTTTTTTCTTACCCGTGGAAAGAAAAGTGGCTACTACTACGGCTTTATTAATGATAAGACTCATTTTAGTACCCTGTCACACAATAAGAATTCACCATTTTTCATGAAAAACAAACGGTTTTAAGACACAATCGCAAATCGAAGCACAGCGATCAACCAACCAAGTGAGCAAACCGCCCAGGCCCAAACATTTAAATATTACTCATACTCAGTAATAATGAATTATTTTTAAAATAAAACGAATTGATTTATTAATGATAGGAACTGTAAAATATTTAAATACATTTCAAAGTATATTAATCATTCGTTTTAGTAAATCATAAAAAAGAAAAAAAAATCTACCATTTCTACCAAACCCAATGATTAGTTGAGCTGGCAAGACGTCAGACAAGGACACACTCCCAGCGGGTGCCCTCTCGCCAGGACCGTTTTTGACTAGCTACCGCTTACAAAGAAATAGCTATCTTATGTGTACGGTATAAAGCTCATTTTAGATAAACAATTTTTTTTCGTGCACTGTCTAGTTAGTAGAGTACAATGTCTTTGATTCTACTAACTAGACTGTGCACTATGGCGCAAAAACCGGTCCGAGCGAGAGAGCACCCGATGGGAGTGTGTCTCTTTCTAATGGGGTGACCATGACCAAACAGAACCCGGGACAAATTGCTTGTAAAAACAATTGTGTAAGTATCCTGATATATTGATGCTACCTAACTACGCTACCTATTTTAATTAAAGTAAAAAAAAAATAAACCTATACATAGTGTGTATATTTATTGGAATCTACATCAATTACCCTACACGTGGGTTAAGGGACGAAAGTACTTTTTTCCTCTCTGTATATTATGTAACAGGTATCATCTGACCTGCCGTTAATTTGACAACAGCCTAACAAACCTGTCGCTCCATAAAGTACAAAAAAGCTAGGTATTTTTGTCAAATGTGAGATATAATATACAATGTGCATGGGTACATTTATGATGAAATAAGTGTTAGTTCAAATGAACGTGATGCAATATTTCGGACAGAAAAAGACTAAAAATTTAATAAAATTTTCAAAATTCAAAAATTGAAAATTGTTTATTTGTAAACATAGGTAAGTACATGGGATGTTGATGATTAGTTTAGCGTGTTTTGCATTAGAGCGTACAAATTCAAATTTACATACATATAATTATGAGAAATACAAATCATTGGTTTTTTCGAATTCATTAACAATAATTTTATTGATTTGTTTTTATACATTGCTGAACAATACAGTTTTACGCAATTTTTGTCGTAATGTAGCTTTATCACCTACGTGCTTCACGGTTAAGGACTTTCCGTAGCTCCTAAGTCTTTTTAAGTATTTTTGGCCAATACATTTAATCAATTCAATTCGTGAGATTCGTCAGAGCTTGGATGGGCAGCATAATGTGCCTAATTTTTGGGGAGAATTGATGTAACGTCATATTAAGCATCTTTTTCATGTTCAAACTCTGTAAATCACGAGACATTAGCAAAATTGTCTTTCTATATATTTTACTATATCGAACACAAATGTCGAAGCATATTTTAGCCCTCCTCTGTCTACAAAGGATGTGAAAGAAGAGAAAATTCACACACATCAATCAAGTAGTCATGATCTTTATGTGTGCGATGCGTTATGAGCAAGGCTCGGCAATGTTAACATGTTAGTTTGTCTAATATTTTCATTACGAAGTAGCCAAGATATGCAATAAAATAAAAAAGAACACGATATATCCACACACGCACTCAGATGATTTATTCTAACGTTAGGAAATATTGACGGAACAGCATCAGGTTTCAGCATTTTCCTTGTGTAACCAGGAATAAAGTCATCAAATTTAAAATGCGCACTACAAACAACAGACGACTTTTGAGATTTTTTCAGGCACTGCGTTTTCCCACTTCAATTTCTGGTTTTTATTCTTCAGAAATCTACAATACAAGAAATATAATTAATAACAACAAACGTCATCGGTGCAAAGTCGAAAGAAACGATAACAATCAATTTTTTTTGTAATATATAAAAATCTAAGTTCCGGGTTTTGCCCCTTTTGTAAATTCTAACAGTACATCCCCCACTGATAAGAAAGTCGGTACGTATCTATCTACCTGACTATGAGATAGTAAAAGAATCTTTGATCGGCAAAATTCATGGTTACCCTAAGCCTTAAAGGATAAATGATTGTTGTTTTTTCTTACCCGTGGAAAGAAAAGTGGCTACTACTACGGCTTTATTAATGATAAGACTCATTTTTGCACCCTGTCACACAACAAGAATTCACCATTTTTTTCACCAACAAACGGTTTTAAGACATAATCGCAAATCGAAGCACGGCGATCAACCAACCAAGTGAGCAAACCGCCCAAGCCCAAACATTTAAATATTACTCATACTTAGTAATAATGAATTATTTTTAAAATAAAACGAATTGATTTATTAATGATAGGAACTGTAAAATACACACATCAAAAGTGTCTAGGGATCAAGCATTTTTATGCGGATTTCTTGAGATTGAGATGTGGCTTTGTAATAAATTTATGATTTTATAAATTTATATGGATCCTTTTTGGTGCATTTCATAATTCGAATCAGGAACTGTGAATCAAATTCGAGTAAAAGATGAAAATCAGCTGTCAATATTTTCCCTATAAAAACATACAACGCATTGAAGACATTATTAGTGCTACTGTTTCCCTACTACTGATTAAAACCAACGTTATTATGGAGCGGCGACGTCATTTAAGCAGGGAAGAAATGCTCAGAGCCGTGGGAATGATAGAAGCTGGTTCCCGGCAACGTACTGTGGCTTTAGCTCTGAATACAAGTCAGAGTGTTATCAGTCGACTTTGGACACGTTACCGAAGCACTGGTACCGTGGCTGAGCGCCATGGAGGACGGTATCGCTGCACCACACGGAGACAAGACCGATACATTCAAATCTTAACTCGAAGAGCTCCAACAATAACCGCCATGATGTTAGCCGTGAGGCTTCATCACTCTTCAGGGAACTTAATTAGCGACCAAACAGTCAGAAACCGCTTGCATGAAGTGAACCTTCATTCCCGAAGACCGCTACGGGTACCACCTATAGCAATGCACAATCGTAGGATTCGATATCAATGGGCTCTTGAACACAGAAATTGGGCAGAAGAACAATGGCATTTCGTGTGCTTTTCTGATGAGTCTCGTTTTGGTATGAGACCGGATACAAGACGTATACGACACTGGAGAACCCCTGGACGCCAACAGCGATTAAAATCCTGCCAGGAAGTCCATCCTTATAGTGGTGGAACCATCATGGTATGGGCGGGTATTTGGATCGGCGGAAGAACTGAGTTGATTTGGATCAGAAGCAACCTCAACGCTCAAATTTATGCTGAGACGATTGTATCAGACGTCATCGTTCCTCTACAAGTGCAAATCGGTCCCTTATTTCAGTTAATGCATGATAATGCACGACCGCACACCGCAAGAGTTGTAAGACAGACTCTCGCCGCAGCTAACATCAATGTCCTGCCCTGGCCTGCTCAGTCGCCAGACTTGAACCCGATTGAGCATGCATGGGATATGCTACAGAGAAGAGCTCTGCCGAATATGGAGGGTATCCAGTCGCAAGAAGACCTTTTTTTGTTGTTGCAACGAACATGGGCGGCCATTCCACAGCGTGATTTGGATGAACTCATTTTGAGTATGCCAAACCGATGTTCTTGTGTTGTTAGTGTTCGCGGTAGAAACACGGATTATTAATTGTTTAAGTTACCCAATAAAATTTTAAAGAAAACTGTTATTTCAGTCTTTTTTTCGAACTTTTGTGTTAGTGGTTCAAATGTCAAAAATCCCTTTATTAGGAAAATGGCAAATTTCTTTATTAATGCAAAGGTGACTTGGTTTATCGTTACTGTGACAAACGAAAACACTTTATTCGATGAATCCTTAAAGAAAATTTTAATTAATATCAATCAGGAGAAAAGTTATTGCAAAAATATATGTTGATCCCTAGACACTTTTGATGTGTGTATTTAAATACGTTTCAAAGTATATTAATCATTCGTTTTAGTAAATCATAAAAAAGAAAAAAAAACTACCATTTCTACCAAACCCAATGATTAGTTGAGCTGGCAAGACGTCAGACAAGGACAAACTCCCAGCGGGTGCCCTCTCGCCAGGACCGTTTTTGACTAGCTACCGCTTACAAAGAAATAGCTATCTTATGTGTACGGTATAAAGCTCATTTTAGATAAACAATTTCTTTTTCGTGCACTGTCTAGTTAGTAGAGTACAATGTCTTTGGTTTGACGTTCATGCTGTCTGTCTACATGACACATAGATTTGACATTGAATCTAGTCTAGTCCACAGACTAAGGATCTGAGGGCTACTGGCTAGTCTAGTATCAGTTTGTGATTGAATCCGATATCAGGTTTGTTATGTGCTTCTATGAAGATTACGGGTTCTTTGAAGAATATATATTTCAACATCTATTGGGCTTGCCACACACTCGACGAGTGGCATGGGAAGTAGCGAGGAAAGCAGACAGAGACGTAATGTGCGGCATGACGAGTAACGTTGCCACACTACGTCTCTGCCTGCTTTCCTCGCTACTTCCCATGCCACTCGTCGAGTGTGTGGCACGGCCATATCAACAGCAATTAAAGGGAAGGAAAAAATAGTCATACCTAACCTAGAAGCGCACATAAATAGTGCCTATAAGATAATATATTCAACATGATAGGTTTAATTCTATTTATTATTTTGCTATCGCTAGCATTTAAGTTGTATCAAAAGTTGTCCCACAAGTCGTATAAAGGTAAGGAAACAATGAAAGATAAAGTGGTGATAGTGACAGGTTCTAACACCGGTATTGGACTAGCCACCGCTGCGGACCTTGCCTCTCGAGGCGCCAAAGTTATCCTCGCATGCAGAAACGAAGATAAAACCAAACAGGCTATAAATATAATAAAACTGTCCTCAAGAGATGCTAACCTTGTTCACAAACCCTTGGACCTAGCTTCTTTGAAATCAGTTCGAGAATTCGCTACAGATATTTTGAAAACGGAATCAAGAATAGATGTTTTGATAAACAACGCTGGCACGGGTATACTTGACAATTTTTTGACTGAAGATAATCTACCCGTCGAAGCACAGGTTAATCACTTCGGTCCATTCCTGCTTACAATGTTATTGCTGCCGTTAATTAAATCTTCGGCTCCCAGCAGAATCGTAAACGTATCGTCACTAATGCACAAATTCGGGAATGTAAAGAATTTAGAAAAGCAGGCGACGAGTTTGTTTCAACGTCGAAGAGTTTATTCGAATACGAAATTAGCAAACATTCTCTTTACACGAAAATTGAGCGAGCATTTAAAGGGCACTGGTGTTACTGTGAACTGCCTGCACCCGGGCGCAGTAAACACTGACATATTTAGAAATCAACCGAAAATTATTAAGTTACTACTAAGATTCCTGTTTTGGACGCCGATTGAAGGAGCTCAGACTACGATTTATTTGGCGGTAGCAAAAGAATTACAAGAAGTAACCGGGAAATACTTCAGCAACTGTGCTGAAAAAACTCCCGCCAAAAAAGCAATGGACGACGAAAGCGCGGAACAATTATGGAAAATTTCCGAAAAAGTTACATATCTTGAAAAAAAGAATTTCTAGTTTAATAACAAGCAAACATGATTCATATTTATCTCTGTATAGCTAACATGCCAAATAAATTATTATTATATAGACTGATATTATCTCGTTATCGCTTATACTTACGTGTACATGGGTTACATGCGACCTTTTGCTCTGCAAATGGGTCAACAGAATTACAGTGAATCCCCATAATCTGAAAAGCGTTTCGCAGGGGGTTATCGGACTATCGAATTAGTCTGATGAATAAAGAGCGCCTATAATGCCCACACTTCTTCCAGATTGTTTTAAGAGACCTTGTAGGATTCAAAGCAGCAGTGAGTGTCGGATTACAGGGGTCGCCGGATAGACAGGGGCTTAAGGGCCGGCGCTCACTGCCGGTATGGCATGGCAAAGGATTTTATTATTTTGAATCTTATTTCAATGATGCCTTTATCTTCTCGGGGGTCCACTGTTCTCATTTGTATACGGTCGGCGCAATGCGTATTTCCTTCCATTCCTCTCTTCATTCGCAACATTCACAGGTTTCTTTCTCACATCTGTTACACGTTCCATCCATTTACAGTCATACTCGTAACTTGAATGTGACTTTCATCCATCCTCATAACGGCCTGGCCACGGGGATCGGCGGCGGCGGGGGCGGCGGCGGCGGCGACGGCGGCGGCGATTGCGGCGGCGTTTGCAGGCCACGGGCAGACGCGTTCGCCGCCGCGACCAGTAAGGAAGTTACACAATATTGTAAGAGAAAAAGATGGCAACAGTGATCCCGATTTTAGACGGTACATGAGTTCCAGATCTACATCTAATCAAGTTACGACGACGTCTCGGCGGAACAATAGAGCTACGTTACAAGCTATAGACGTAAGAAATAATTTTAAAGATTACTTTGTAACCTATTGACTAATTATAGTAATTATTGGTACCTTATAAATAAAATAAAAAAAATACTAACCTTCAGAATCTGGAAATTTCATTTTAATTTCTTCCCACAATCTCTTCACCACATGTTTATATTTATGGTGTGGGTGGCCAGACTTCCAAATAGGTGGCCGTGCTAAAACTTCCGATATAAATAACTCGGTGTTCATATTATATTCGCGGAATCGCGGCGACCACGACTAAAAATTTTTATTCACTTCCCTAGTCGCCGCGACTGCCGCCCGACTCCGTGGCCTGCGCCGTACTGAGTCATGTATTTGTTTCACTCGCCGGTCGCCCCGCCAGTCGCCGGTGCGATTCGCGCGGTACATATCGCCGGTCGCGCCGCCGGTCGCCGCTCCCCGTGGCCTCATCGGTACATTTCTATGTGTTTGTTTCAGTCGCTACACGCCCCGCCGGTCGCACCGCGCGATTTATCGCTAAGGCGAATTTCCCGTGGCCAGGCTGTAAGATGTCCACAACAAACGCTTACCAGTCGAGTGTGCTGCACTGTACCAAGCTTCAAATTGATATGGAAAGCTGTTTTGATACGAAAGCATTCATCAATAAAACAAAATAGAAATTTAAAAAGATTTAATATTTTTGTTTCATTTGAATTTTGTGATTGGTTTAAATATTACAAAAGTCAGACGAAACTACATCAGTCTGTTACATTGTTCAGTTCTACAACAGTCAAAAATCACTTGATATATACATTCTTATGAAAATCCAACGATACAATTCAATTTTACCGAACACCGCACAAATTGAGGATATACATTTTTTACTTATGTGAGAATAACTAACTAAGAATAAATTTACGTCAATTTCACGTATCGTTACTGAATTAACATTGAGTGGTGTTTTACAGATAATTTACAATACGTGGCGGCTTCCTCATCTTTTCCTGTGCCTGTGCTCTGAACGTGCAGCAGATGGTTTCGAAGACTTTTCCTTATACCGTGTATCATCTGAAAACAAATATTTGATTGTATTTCTGCTTTTATTTTAACCAATATTTCTCTTAATGAAACACAGTGATCTGTTCAGACAACAAAAACGATACATGGTATGATTTTAAGCAACATTGGTCCAATTCCCAGTTGATCTAGAATAATTTATTTCAAAATTAAATGAGACTACCTTTTGAGGCAATAGGCTGTTTAATTTCTAGGGATCAAAACTTATCTTAAACGAAGTGTCAATCAACTCGATTAACGGTTTAGCAGTAAAAAAGAGTCAACTGATAAAGAGTTTTATTTTTCATGATAACTCAAACTCTATCGATCCCAAACTAGGCAGGGTCTGTAGTATGGCAACCAGGCGACTGATAAACATACCCCTACTCGCACTTATTTATTTCTAATTTTCGCATAATATTACTAGCGATTAGAAAACCGTGAAAAAGATGTGATTAATGCAAAATTAACTTTCTAGTAAATAAATAAATATAAGACTGTCGAGGATTCCGAATTAACTCAACCAATGGTTTAATATTCTAACTAATGGTTTCAAACGCGTCTTTTCATCAATTGTTAATCTAGCAAACGGTCAAATATGTTGAAGAGAGAAAAATTTATGAATAAACGCGTTAAAGTTTGAAAACATTAGTTAGGTAGCGTATTTAACCATTGGTTGAGTTATCTCGGGATCAAAAAACTGGGCCTAATAAAGCGTAATTAAAAAAATTCGTCGTCTGTCATCTTCACTATGAGGAAGATGACAACATTTTTTAACCTCTGCTTTGAGCTTCACTTCACTTTGACCTTGACAATCTAGAGGTTTGTATAGTGGTTACCTCTATCCTTGTGGCGATGGCGGCGGTCGCGGTCGCGGTCGCGGGAGGCGCGCGAGTCGGGCGAGGAGCGGCGGCGCGGGGAGCGGGCCGGCACCTCGGGGCACCACCACCACGCGGGCGGGGCCGACGCGCGCCCCCGCAGCGGGGAGCCCGCGTGCGCCGGGTGCGCCGGGTGCGCCGGGTGCCCGGGCGGGGGGCCGTGGTAGCCCGGCGGCACGCCCGCCATGTGCTGATATATTACAACACATGACATATTACTTGCCCACCTTTCAGCAACTTAATATAATAATAATAACGGCCTACATCCGTCCCACTGCTGGGCACAGGCCTCTTCCCATATAGAAAAGGGATGAGCATTGATCACCACGTTGGCTCATTGCGGGTTGGCGATTTCAGATTCCAATACTTTGAAATCCAGGTTTCCTCACGATGTTTTCCTTCACCGTTTTTCAATGATGTCTTAGAATGATTAAGAAAGTACATATAACTTTGAAAAAGTCACATTGGTACTTGCCTGGGTTCGAACCTGCAAATTTAGTATAAATTAAATATAATAGTAGGTACAAGCCGCATGAGTCCCAATAGGAGGGTAAAACTCGATAACGAGATAGAACGAAACGACGCTCACTAGATGACGTCTACCGCTATTTTCCAGATTGGTGGTTAAAAGACTGAGTCTGGAACAAATTATGTCAGACCATTGCACAGCAATGGGACACACTAAAAGTTTATAAAAAAAAAACTACTACTTTTGATAATCTGGGGGCACGGAAGAGCCCTCGCCAAGTCGAGCACGGCCGTACCATGCTTTTTTCGTAGCAGTTTAGGTTATTTTTGACTCTCCAATAACTTCGTTGAGAAAAAAACTAGAAGCCTGATTTTTTAAGCTGGCGTTGTATAAACAAATTATGTATATTTCAATTATCATTGAATTTGATACAGTTATGCCTGCCAGTGTAATTTGTGTGGTACCATTTTGTAGTTAATACTAGTAACATCAAGTTGATCATATTTAATCAAATGATCGAAGTAAGTTTATTGACATACCGGAGGGTAGTTGGGCGGCAGGCGGTATGGCGGCGCGGGCGCGGTGCCCTCGCCCTCCGCGCACGCCAGCGGCGCCGCCGGCTGCCGCGTCGGGCTCTCGGGGGTCACCAGCTGGGGTACACAACGTTAAACTTAGTACATGTTTACACATATATAGTTCTTACAAACATTATGGCTGGCATGAATTCCGTTTTGCACTGCACTGCGGCTTCACACTTCAGAGCAGAAAAGGTTTATAAATATTTAAAGATTCAACGGCTTATGTACGCGCATTCTCGGGATCGCCCAACTAGTTTCGTTTCCGACTAGTTTTGTCGAACTGTGGAGTTCGACTCGCGACACCGCCGCCGCCGCGTCAGCTCATGATTAAGGACTCCTATTGAGTCTGAAACTAGTCGAGCGATCCCGAGAATGCGCGTGAGTAAGCCGTTGAATCTTTAAATCATTATGAATTCGTCTCACGGAAGTTAATAACTAGAAAAGGTTAAGTGAAAACAAAAAGACATGCCTATTTTATAAGATGGTTAACAGAGCCTGCCATAACTGATCTTGTGTGTTAACCATTCAAATCCGCAAAATACACGGACTATTCCATCAGTTTAAAGCGAGCTATGAATATTATACAATAAAGTAGCTACTTATCAAAATATAAATAAAGAGACGATTTTTGAGTAAGGTACCTGTTGCTTGAGACTGTTGAAGTCGTTGCTCATGTCCCGGTACCGCTGCAGGCACTCCTGCCACATAGTAGCCATTTCCGCCATCTCAGAGCGCTGCTTCTTTATTTCTTCCTGCGATAAATTTAAAATTTAAAAAAAGTAAATGAAAAATATACCTATACAAGGAAAATCATAAAATAGCACTCCAGAACTTTAATCAGGTCGGTAACCAAAATAAAAAAGAGTATATCCCCCCCCCCCCCTCCAACTTAAAGCTTTCTTTTTATTTCCCTTCAAATGCCTTCAATGAAGATTTAGGGAGGGAATTTATCTCAAAAGTAAAAACATATGGTTTATTAGCACTAGCTTTGATTATTTACATGGTATTTACACATATTCAGGTTATCACATAAGGACACAGGTAGCCACTTATGCAGACATTACTGTACGTAGGTATTATTTTTGTAATTTGTGTTTCTCGTTAAAATATATAAATGTATATAATTATTTTCAACTGACCATAAGCCTTGCGTCGGTATCGCCGACATCCCTTGCGACGGTCTCATATCGTCGCATACACTCGCGCCACAGACGCAGCTGCGCCGCGGCCGACTCTCGCACGTTAGCCGCCGACTCCTGCACACAACAATATCGCTTTTCACCTTGAATTTACAGATATAAGCTTGTAACTGTCCAACATAAAAAGAAAGAACGAATATTTATCTTTACGCTTGCTTATTTCTAGTACTTTTAACAAGTTGCGTCAAACGAAAATTGAACCAAATGCTATGATGATACAAAAAGTATTTACTCGGATGCTTTTATCCTGGACTTGCGTCTGCGAGATCCCCTTGAAACAACGCATCAATTCCTTCCAAAGTTTCATCATTTTGTCCATCGCTTCGCGTTGTTCAGCTATTTCTTGCTGTAATAAAAAAAGTAGGTACCTATTATAAAAGTATATTTGTCTTTGGGTCATATGAAATATTGCATACTTGGAACATAGTTCTAATCTAACAGTACGGTACAGAACGATACGATACCTTCACCACCTTCAAATAGTTACTCCTCCCGCTCATAGTGCTGGTTTCCCCGTCAGCGACGCTCAGGCCCGAGTCCCTCTCCCTCTCGGAGTACCTGTCCCGGTCTCGATCCCGGTCCCTGTAGTCATCCTCCCGCGACGCTACCGAGGTCCTCTCGAACCTCTCCACGTTTCGCCTCCACCGCCTCTCTTTATTCAATAAATTGTTGCGATCTCGATCCCTCGGTTCCATATGCTTCTCGTCGTAGTATTTTCCCACTTCCTCGTACCGTTTTTCCCGGTCTTCATAACGCCTTTCCTTGTGGGTATCGCTGCGCGCCGTTCTCCGACACCCCCTTTCTTCCTCGTAACCTTCTCTGTGAACATCGAAACTTCTGCTGGTCTTCTGTTCAAAGCACCTTCGTTTGTCGTCCTCGTAATGTTTCCCCCTAAGCTCCCTCGTATCGTATTCTCGGTACTCTCGATCCCGGATATCTGGCGGTCTCGTTCTGTAAGGGTCTATACAGCTCCTGGTGGGCACGGTGACGGGAGGGTACTCGCGGTACCGCTCCTCTTCAACGTTACGCGTTCTCGACCTGGTCATATCCAGCTTACTAGGATATTTAAGACCATCCTTGTCATAGTAGCACATACATTTCTCATGTCTGCCGCGATCGCCTTCATTTGTTAGCTTTTCGTGACTGCGGACCTTGCTGGCAAAGTTCTCCTGGCTGCGTATTTTGGATGTAACCGTTTGGTCCCGATTTTTTGAGCGACTTCTTAACCTAACTGGGTGACGGTCGACGTCATAAGGATCCCGCTTTGAGACGACTTCGCATTGTAAGGATTTGTGACTCTGGGTACGAGGCTAAAACAATATTCATTTAAATTATACTTACTGAAAATGCACAAAACACGAGTAATCTGCATTAGTAGAAAAGTTTATGCTTACCACTTGGTAGCCATGCGTATTTTTGTCATTCATTTGTGCGCACAACTTAGCGAATGTCTCAAACAAAATTGATTGGTCTATTGCTGCAGAGGGAGACAAGTCTTTATGTAATCTGAAAATAACAAATACTTTTTTGTATTAACGACTCTCGATCAGAAACTTGACGTAGTAAAGGGTAATAAGATGTCCCGTATAAAAAGTCTATATCATTCCTTGCTAACTTGAGTTTTTTTTTATAATCCACGCAGACAGACTTCGTTGTTTATTTTTCGACTATTTTCTCAGTCGCATCATCATCAAAGAGAAATCGCGAGTAGGATGAATGCACCAGTCCAAAGTACTTCAAAAGTTTTGAAGTACTTTGGACTGGTGCATTCATCCAGCACTCGCGATTTCGAGTCCTGTATGATGTTCAAAATGTTCCTCTGTATTTGTATTTTAGGTATTATGAAAAATGAGTGTGTCTAACTTGGCGTGTTCTCTGGAAGGCACGTCTTCCCTGCGCCGGTGGTGGTGTCGGTGGCGGTCGCGCTGCGGTGAGGGTTCGCGCTCATCCTCGCGACTCATACGCCGCTCCTCCCGCCTTCGGGCGTGACGCTGTCTAAAACGTGAACGAGCAAATAAAACAACTGTGTAACGTGTTCCAAGGTAAATGAATTTAATGTTTCTAAGCTAAAATAGGTTGAACTTTAATCTAACCAATACAATTAAAGGTTGACATAAATAATTTAAAGTATCTACTATTACTGATATACAAGCTAGATGATAAAAACTCCGTCCGTCCAAAAATCTTAGCTACTTTTTATGTAGATAGGTATTTAGTAATTAGAATATTTCATACTTCTTTTTATCTCTTTTTATTGCTTCTTCTAGAAAAGCGTATATTATGGAATCCTGATCTGGTTGGAGGGTTTCTCCAACACCGTCACCTTCCTAAATTAAATAAAAGACTAGTATATTATTCTTAAATAGTTGAATCTGTTTTTGAGAGATTTAAAATCATTTATTAATAGGTTTGTAAATAGGCAGTACTAACACGGTACTATAGCAATTTTATTTCAAGGAATGGAAAGATACCTAGCTAAAAAAGTCGTTGACAATACCTGACGTGGGGACATGGATCGAGGTGTAGAGACCAGGCCAGCTTTCAAGGCCAATGAAAGGCCTTCTCTTCTGCAATATCAACATACTTAAATTATTCTGTAACTGATATTATACAAAAAAGAAATAGTTTATTAAGGATTTTCGCAATTCGAAAATCTGCTTGTCAATCTGCTATAACTGTAATTCTTAACCAATAATAGACAAGTTAGTTGCACATGGTTGGTGGAAATACAGATTTAGTTTTCAGCGAAAACCCTCATGAAAAAAAAAACCCTCATTAGAAAGTTTAACATACGTGGACCGGCGGTGTCGTCGGGGCGACCGCGACGTTCGATGCATCTCGACCGGAGACCGCGTCATTGACGCACTACTGTCTCTATACCAACAAAATATTAACAATCAGATCCATAGATATGAACCGTACATAAATAATAGTTAGGTATTAAAAAAAAGTGGGGCTGGTAGAAAAAAGACCATCTCCTTCAAATTGAATCCTCAGGCCTCGTACATAGAAATCGTTTTTATTACAGCACATTTAAATAAAGTACCTATCCACATAGCAGCTTGAACCATGACGTTGCAGCCTTTGTTCTCTAGAGCATTTACATCAAACATTCATGAACTTATCTCAGCTACTACGCATTTGAGGAGATGGCGATTAATGCTGCTCATAGAAGCATTTTAAATAAATTGTATTAATTAGGTACCTCTTCGTCAAAGTAGTATCTTGCTGGCCACATATAGTCTGCACAGTAGATATCTCTTGTAAACTAGCTTTCGTAGATGGCACTCGACAGCCGTTAACGTTGGCGTGACAACCCTGTGACGAACGGGGTACAAGATGCAAAATTATACATAGCAGTCATAGAAATAATACAGTTCTAAACTTATTTGAACCTGTAACGGCGTCACTGCTGTTGAATTTAGTGTTTCAACTCAATAGAATATTCTTAAATCTTATTGTGGTTTTAAATATTGGCCTCGTCCAAGTCCTCATACAAGGAGTAATCTTATATCTTAATTTCCGATTAATATTAATTCCAAAGTTGGCTACCGAGTCAGAGAAGTTTGTGGCACTGTAGTCGTAGCCCTAACATTATCAAACGCACTAGTCAATCTCAAAATCTTCAAGTAGGTCAAAATCAACAAGCACTTCAGGTAGGTCCTTGCGCTGGAACGTCATCTAGGATCACTATTGAGAGTAGCTAACTTACTACATCATCAAAGACTACGAAAGGCTGATGTATGTTGACTGAAAACTATTATTTACTTACGCTAGTTGAGTCGTCAGTCACTACGGAGTTGTTATCGTCGAGCCCGTCACGTTTTTTCCTAGTTCGCTTCCGTTTCGACGCGTCAAATACTTTGACAATTTTTTTACTATCGCTCGACTGACACTCCATCGAATATAGTCGAATGGATCACCCGACATCGGAGACCAATAATCCTAAACTAATTTACTTCTATTACTCTCATCACTGTTACAAATATGGTGTTTTCGAATATGTTTAACGTTATAAATAAATAGGAATTTTAAAAAAATGTTACCCAAATGTACACGGTCAAAAGTGAAGGATGACAATTGTGTATGTAAAGTTGAAATAAGAATACTAGTTAAACTTCAGTCAGATCTTTAGCTGCCAGAGTTTTATTAAGTATTAAGTCTGGTATACACGGAGCCCATGTGCTGGCTGCCAGTCGACAACTTCTTAGCCGGTTGGACCATGGTTGGACTGACCGGTTTTGTTTACATATTGCCAATACGCTGGCGCCAATCCTACAAGCCAACATTGGCAATAATAAAACTTGTACCTATCCACTTGGGTAAGACGTACGCCACACGCGATACACATGTCAGCAACGCTACGGGGGACATGGAAAAGAACATAGGGTACCTTTTATACCGATGCCTTAAGTAGTTCCCGAGGGAAAATTTAAAATTTTTCACGAGCTAAGCCGTGGGTGTAGACAGCTTACAAATTTGATATTTTTCTGTATTACAGCACAAGCAATACACACAAGCTACATACACGGGTACAAAATTTTATTCCATTTTCATTTCTTTTTGGACCCAATTCTGTGAAGTCCACGCAGACGAAGTCGCGGGCAGAAACTAGTAAATAATAAATGTGGAAAACATAAGATACATTGCTCCAAATCCAAAGTAAGTAGCTAAAGCACTTGAGTTATGGAATCAGAGACTACGAAGGTACCACGAACACCCAGACCCGAGACTATTTAGAAAAGTGATTTTCTACGACCCGTCCAGGGATCGAACCGGGACCATAGAGCTGGCGAAGTATTGAAAGCCGATGTGTACGCCACTCAACCACGAAGGTCGTCAAGTAATAATGCAATGCAAATAGATTTGGGTCAATAGTTGTTTTGAGATAAATAGGTACGAAAAGTAGATGATAACAATGAAATATTCTAAGTTACTAGCCCTTGTACTAAGAGATGACGTTGTAATCCACTTATATTTTCAACAACTATGATGTGGTATGGGAGAATTTAAATTGATTTCACAAGTTTGTTATTAATTTTGCAGCTGCGATCTTGGCATATTTAATAAATTTTTCCCTCATATTTGACTCGTTAAGAAGAAATTGGCGTAATTTCTTCTTAACATTACTAAATAAACATGCCTTATAAGTTTTAAGAAACAACTTAAAATAATTAAGATTCGGAATCTTCGTGACCGAAAAAAAATTGACGATAGCCAGCCTTCCAATTTACGTTACCGTAGGGTTTGTGCTGGCGATTTCTGATAATCAAATTTTTCAATTGTTTCGACGGCGATACGAAAGTGGTTTGAGCTACCCAGTGCTACCCTCACGCGGTGTCCTGCGTAAGCGACGAACGCGACGAATGCGATCAACTCAACGGCCTACCCCACTTGCGGCTTACGCGGTGTCCTGCGTGAGCGACGAACACGACGCGATGCGACGCTGCGAACGCGACGAATGCGATCAACTCTACGGCCTACCCTACTTGCGGCCTATATGACAGTCTGCGGCGGGATGCGACGTAACGCGGACTTGTTTTGAGAGCGACTAGATGCGACACCACTTTAAATATGAACTTTCAAGCAAAATTGTACTGTACTTCTCCATGATTCGAGAAGTAATGACCAAAATCACGTAGGACATTTGTCGCGTGTAGCATCGCGTCGCATTACGTCGCGTAGTGTTGCGTCGCGTCGCGTCCTATTCGTCGCTCACGCAGGACACCGCGTTATATGACAGTCTGCGGCGGGACGCGACGTAGCGCGAACTGGTTTTGATGGCGACCAGATGCGACACCACTTTAAATATGAACTTTCAAGCAAAATTGTACTGTACTTCTCCATGATTCGAGAAGTAATGACCAAAATCACGTAGGACATTTTTCGCGTGTAGCATCGAGTCGCATTACGTCGCGTAGTGTTGCGTCGCGTCGCGTCGTATTCGTCGCTCACGCAGGACACCGCGTCAGTGCTGCCGAACGTAGTTTTCGCTTTTGGCCGCTAGGGGCGCTGGCCTGGTTTTCAAAGTAATTGTAGTAGTTTACAGTTACCGCACGATTACGAAGAAGGTGCTCGCGCTTCAGTACCGTCCTGTCAGTATTCTCCCTCAACGTGCGTGTTCACACAGCACCAATACTGCTCTATCAACTGTACTGCCTATTCTGCCCAACTGTTTGATCACCTGAAGTTCTTCCGAAAATTTATCTAAGACAAGGAAGCTAGACTGTCTTAAAATTTATCAGAATATCTATAACCCTGAATTGAAATAATCAGTATTTCAAAGATCTAATTAATGAATGATTAATATTTTACCTAATAGAAGGTACCACCTTTAAATAACATTGAATTTAAAAAATACCAAAGTAAGGTCCCTTTAGATTTAACTGCTGGTATGGATTGTTGGCCATTATTTACATAATTGAATTGCGTAATTTTGTGGATATTTCTGTCGGTTATCTTAACAAATTATTAAATAAATGTAATCTTTAAGTTTTATTTAGAGGTACACCAAATTATAAAATGCCAATCATGAAAAAAAATAAAATTCAGATTCAATTTCAATATATTATAGATTATTGTAATTCACATTAAACTTAATTAACTTATAGCCCACATAAGCTCCTCACACTCTCCACTACGTTTTCTCTTATAGACAAAGGCGCTAAAGGTACTCGGTATAAAATCTCCATCATAAAACCAATAAACAGATTCAAGTCCCATTTTATTATAAAAATCAAAATTACGTGTTATAATACATCTTTTTCACAATCGAACAATAGAAATCGATTATAGCACATTGACATTCTTGTTGTAAATAAATCATTATGGACATAAATAACAAAATCGGATCGTACAGCCTAACACTTGAGACACCGCTATAAATGAGGTCGGAGTCGCGAGCCAGTCCCTCGTCTCTGGCGCCTCGGGCGGGCGTCCGTATCACTATATGTACACGTACCCGCGGGTAGCGGCTGCGGCGCTAGCGTCCGCACTCTCGTCACACGTCACGTCACGTCACGCACGCACGGCACTGGCACTACTCGGCGTCGGCGTCGGCGCGCGCCTGGCTGCAGTGGAACAGCACGTCGGCCAGCTCGTGCGCCACCTTCTGGTCCAGGATCTGGCTCATGACGAGCGACAGCAGGCGGCGCTCGTGGCGGCGGATGAGCGGGCGGTTCTCGGGGTGCTCGGCCAGGCGCAGCAGCGTGGCGGCGGCGCGCCGCAGCATGTCCAGCGACGTGCCCATGGCGTCCGGGTTGTCGCGCAGCGCCGCCACGCCGTGCGCGTTGGCCACGCCCAGCGCCGTCTGCTCGGCGCGCTCGATGAAGGCCACGAGCTGCGCCACGGCGGGCGCGTGCAGCGCCACCTCGCGCGCCGCCGCGCCGCCCGCGCCCGCCAGGTAGTGCAGCAGGTTGACGGCGAACTCGCGCACCACGGGCCGCTCCGGCCGGCACAGGTCGCGCGCCAGCCCCGCGCACAGCGCCGCGATGCGCCCGCGCGGCGGCGTGGCCAGCACCAGGTCCACGTTGGCGTCCGTCACGCACAGCTTGCACAGCGCCTCCAGCGCCAGGCGGCGCGGCGACAGCGGCGACGCCGCGCCCGCGGCCGGCGGCGCGTCGCCCGCCACGGCGGCGGGGCACACGCTCCAGTGCAGCAGGCCGTCCAGCAGCGGGCGCGCCACGGCCTCGGGCTGCCCCGCCAGCTCCACGCCGCCCGCGATGTTGGCGCAGCACACCAGCGCGTCCTCGCGCAGCTGCGCCAGCGCGTCCCACCACCACTCGGCGCCGCCGCGCAGGCTGGAGCAGCAGGCGGCGGCGTCGCTGTCGTCGCGCGCGGCGCGCTCGTAGGCGCGCGCGCGGGCCGCCCGCGGCGCGTGCTCGTGGTGCAGCAGCAGCAGCTTGCCGGCCAGCGCCAGGAAGGCGCCGGAGCGCGAGAACTCGGCCTCGTTGCCGGGCACGAAGGTGAGGCCGCGCAGGATGTTGGACAGCGCGATGCAGCGGCGCGCCAGCGCGTCGCGCGTCTCGTCCACGAGGTTGAGGCTGGGCTCGTCGCGCGTGTAGCACTCGTCCTCGTAGTCGTGCAGGCGGCGGCGCTTGAGCACGCCGGCGGGGTCGCGCACGGCCAGCGCGGGCCGACGCTCGGGCTCCAGCTCCATGGGCTCGGGCGCCAGGTTATCGGCGCCGGGCGACGGAGGCGCGGGCGGTGGCGAGGGCGCGGGCGACGCCGGCGGCGGTGACGGCGCGCGCACGCCGGCCATGACGCGCACGAAGGGCAGGTGCAGGAACTCGCCGCGGAAGCACGGCACCACGTGCGCGGCGCCGCCGGAGTCGCCACCGAACTGCCAGGGCTCCAGCACGTCCTCCACGTGCTCGTGGCCGTCGGCGCCGTCGTCGGGCGCGAACAGCTCGTCGTCGGGCTTGTACACGACGGGGTGCCGCCGCCGCGACTCGAGCGTGTAGTTCTCGCCGCTCAGCAGGCGCACGCGGTCGCTGGGGTCGGGCGGCTCGCGCGGCTCTCTCGTTGTTTTCGCGCTCTTGATGACGGGCTCTGGGCTCGCGGGCGGCGCATACCAAGGGCCCTCGTCGTTCGATGGTGAATCGAACACGTCACTGAGACTCTTGTGGAAATGTTCTAGTAATAAATCCAGTAATCCTGGCATATGCTGAAGTCCAAAATATCCTATACAGTTGTCGTCAAACAAGAGAATGTTGAGAATATCGAGCGCCCAACAAGTCTCTGCGAGCAGTCCTGACTTGAGCGCCATCATAATGCGCCACGCGTCAACGGGCGCAACATCAGCCTTGGTAAGTCGTCTTCTCTTCTCGCCGGTGGGCACAGCCGCTTCCACGCATTCGGCAGGGAATGTTAGCTCCCGTTTCAGCTGCCCAGGTGCTGTAAGAGCCGGTGCCGTCCCCTGAAAATTGATACCAATTATGATTGAAAACTCTTAGAAAATTAAATAAATAGGACACCTAAATAAAAAATGAAAAAAAAATAAAAAAAATTAAAAGTATAAAATAAACTTACGGGTGAAGGTGCAGTGGAATTGTAGGGGTCTTGCGTCGGTGGTCTTGGCGCTCCACCCCACGCTGGGCCTCCGCTAGGCTGGAGTATAATACAGACATAAGTTGACGAGGCGTCACAATTGGAATGGTTACTACGAGTATATCAGAGGGTAGAGGGTGGCGTACCGTGTTGGAGTAGGGCGGGTGCGACCAGGCGGGCGGCTGCGGCGCGCCGGGCTGCGGGCGCCAGGGCGCGGCGGGCGCGGGCGGCTGCGGCGCGCGCGGGAAGGCGCCGCCCCACCCGCCGCCGAAGCGCGCCGCGCCGCCCGCGCCCGCGCCCGCGCCCGCCGCGCCGCCGTACGCCGCCTCGCCCTTGGCGAAGTCCGGGTGCCGCCGCGGCGCGCCCGCGCCCGCGCCCGCCCCCGGGCCTAGCGCCTTGCCGCCGCCGTACTGTGGACACGCAGCACACCGGTTACACATAGACACATACTAGCATGTCCGCGCCTCGTGCTTTCACACCCCGAACGCCTCATTTCACTATATTTTAATCAAGTATCAGGCGCCCGAGGTTTGAAATAGTAATCGATCCGTCAATTTTCAGTTTAAAATAATCTGCTACTAGAAAAAGTATTAAAAAACAAAAATTGACGTTTCGAATATTAACGAGGACGGTTACATTAGAAAAGCAACATTAAAATAACTTTATTACACTGGCCGTGCACCCAAATGAGCTTCAAAATGATTATTAAGTGAAAATCGATCGAATGTATCTTCACAAATATTACTTTCCAATTACATCAATTCTGTCGATAGAGTCGATCAATTCGTGCCGCTGTAAAAAAACAAAGCTACGAGTCCGTTAAACTTACAGCTAAGCGTACATGATTTGTGTGAATTTAATGCATGCACATGATTTAGTGACCAATTCATATAAAGCCACCACCACACACTCTAAACCTTTACTTCCATGTTTTTATTATTCTTGTTAAATTTTGAAGTAGTGGACGAATTTTTGGTTTAGTCATCGCCCTGCCAGACGACCGGCGAGAACGACTATCCGAAAAGCCAATTAATCACACCGCAAGCCAAATTTTGTTAACAAAAATAGAAGAAATAATTAACAGTGATAGCTTGAAATTTTGTCAAACGTAAAGTGGTATTATTCAAAAAAATAATATGAAGCCAAAACCACGAATGAATTTTGCCCCTTGCTCGATAATCGTTGTCTATGTACTAACTTTTATACTGCCACGAGTATGCCATCATAAAATATTATTTGCATCTCTTTGTTTCACCTTACAATAATCATACTAAGTTCTTCAAGTAACAGTGATGACCGAGGTTCCACGATCGCTTGTTTTGGGGCTATACTGTATACAAACTTATGTTTGAACCAGATTTTGATTAAAATAATTGAATATATTTTACGTTGATGATTGTTAAATAAAAAACTTTATTAAAAAAGTTTTACATTATCTCCACAAAAAAGATATAAATTTAATTTCTGAATTTTAAATATCTCAATTTCGTTTTAAGGATACGCATTATGTACAATTCTTGAGCACAATGCGTCGATCGTGTAACGAGAATCGTAGCTAGGGGCTCGCGTGACCAGTCCGTGCGGGTGAGAATGAGACCGTATCGCCAATCGATGGGAAGCGGTGTTGAGTGCGTGGTACAAACGGGGCGTCCGTACGTAGGGTCTGGGGTTCGGCGACAGCGGCGCCACCAGCTGCCGCGCGAGCTGCGAGTTCAATAAGTTACTGGCGGACTGCGCGCCGCCCGACATCTACACACCAGACAGAACCGTCACACCACCGCCGCGAGCGACCTCTACACGACGCACACCGCGCACCAATTACTATGCCATGACGTCATCGACAAACACTACGCGCGCTCAATATTCTTGTTTACTGGGTTACATATTTTAGTATATTTACTGGATGATAATAATATCATCGGTCCCAAATGTAAAAGAGAAATTGAGAATCGAAAAGGTTTGAAGATACTTGTGGACAACACAACTCACACATACAATTACTCTCAGCACAATGCACCAACTAATTTATCGTCAAATATTTACTCATAATATCGCATAATAAAGGAACTGCATTTTAATCTTCTTATTTTTTATGAGACGACAAATTACCTAATGCATGGCTTTACAACATTCCATAAATTAGAGACGTCTAAGCATTTTAAATCGTCACGGTATGCGTCTATGCAATGTGTCTTTGAGCATTAGTAGTGTCACTCGACAGTGGCCAAGTAACATTCACTATAAATTTTGAAAACTTTAATAATCTTATTAATTTAACACCAATTCAATGACAACTTCAAATAATTTCAGCTTTTTTGTTTGTGACTATTATAAGTAACTTCATAATCAACAATGCACGTAATAATTGCGGATATCGGTCAATGTTTATACAGGGGGTTTTATTGTATACTTTTATACAAAAATTGTTATACCGACAAATCCAATTTGTTCTTTGCCGATTGACATAACGTTTAAAGATAATTAGAGCATCAACCGAACAGTGCGATTGGTAAGCATATCACATAACTGTATGTATACTATTACATAGTACTTCTTACATGCTAATCATGCGGGGCTGTAAGGCCGACTACAATACATTGGGTAGTAACTAAAAGTCTAAAACATTCCGAATATACTAATTCTATAGATAGTTCATTAATTGCACTTTTTTTATATTTTATAAAACATATTAATTCTTTATAAATCTAATCTTATGATTCATGCTACACATAAAAATTGAGGCAACTTCTTTAATTTTGTTTACGATTAATTTGTTTTAAGTTGCGTCAAATTTCAACACAAAGACTTGATAGGATGCGCATATCATCAGGTCTAGGTTTAACATAACAATGGTATAGTAAAGACAGACAAACATATTCCAGTACACGCTACACACGTGCTTCGCTCTATAGAACTTATATAATTATGTCACAGATCAGTTTTCAGCGTCATTAAGTAGTAATATGAGGAGCGGTCAGCACGCGCGTAATGTTTATCTAGAGGAGAGCCAGAGAGCGTGTAGTTACCTCGATGGGCGGCTGCTGCGGCGAGATGGGCGGGTGCGGCGGATGCGGCGGGTGCGGCGGATGCGGCGGGTGCGGCGGGTGCTGCGCGTGCGGCGCGTGCGGCGCGTGCGGCGCGTGCTGCGGGTGCGGGTGCGCGTGCTGCGGGTGCGGCGCGCGGTAGTAGTCGGGGTAGGGCTGCGCGGGCGGCGGCGTGGCGGCCGAGGGCGCGGGCCCGCGGTAGGCGCCGCCGTAGCCGTACTGGTACTCCGCGCCCGCGCCGCCGCCCGCGCCCGCGCCGCCGCCCGCGCCCGCGCCCGCCGCGCCGCGGTACCCTCTGCCGGCGAACACACGCGTTAATACACATTGCATAACAGCATTTTATTTTAGATAATATTAACTGAATAAAAAATTGATAAAACCATAAATTTAGAATAACGAACACTTTAAAAACACGATACCATAACTCACTAAGTAACCTATATCAAATTTCCTAATGGTGTAGTGTTATATTTTTGTGGGAATTACCTACTGCATAAATAATCATAGAAATTTCCGTAGATAAAAACCCAAACGATTTAGAAGTGCTTTTCCACTTTGGGATAATCCTTCATTTAAATTTTAAATAGTACTTATAATATGTACACTCCTTTTCGATCACAGAGTTCTTTACTCACAACTTCAATTAATTACAAAATAAGACTTATAAAAAGTATTTAATGAACCCACCTGTCACCATCGGGACCATAAGGAGGGTACACAGGCCTATTCGGCTGGTATGGAGATCCATATTCATACCCGTAGCCTTGCTGGTAACCTGACAATCCAAACACAATACACAATATTAATACAGTTGGATTAAAAAATAACACACCTTTTAACATCAAAGAAAACATGCACGTAATAAATATCCATGTTTAAAACATGCAGACGATTGTAATAATTTACAGTAATACTATTTATTATTTTATGCAAAATTAACAAAATTGCCAACACAAGCAAGTTTTCATGTACAGGAAAGAATTAACATTTAAAAAACATGACATAAAATATGTACAAAGGAGGTCTGTTCACTTGAAACCGTAGCAATGCGCGTATTTTTAATCATTTTTATTAATGCAAAATTCCTGGCCTTGATGTCAAGAAAAGATTTCAATTTATTATAATTATGTATAACAACAAATGCGTAATTGATAATTCCCATTTATTAATTTATTAATAAAAGAGGAAACAAATTAATATGACTGTCCAATCACTCAAAGTTAGTGAAAAGCATAAAAAGTAATGGTTCTTTTAACATAATTAATATTGCCGGTATCATGCGAACAGGCAAGGGTTAAGATACGTGACATAGATAATATGAGGCATGGAGAAGTAAACAAAAGCAATGCTTCATTGTGGCTCCAACATTGAACGTTTTCCATTAAAGATGTTGCTGAGTTACAGGTTCTCAACAAGATTAAAGCTTAAGGTAGTATAGTGCAGCACTAAATTTGTTTACTATCCCATAGTATGAGGAGATGTGCAAGTGTTAAGTACCTGGGGGTCTCCTGGGCCCCGGCGGCTCGTCGAACGGGTTGGAGGCGGCAAGGTTGTCGCCGCCCGGCCCGCCGCCTACAACCACACGTCTTTGTACCCACACGTACCCGAGAGGAACGCTAACGCTAACCCTCCCCTAATCGTTTTTTATTCTACTTAGGATGTAAGTAGTTGAAGGAGAACTTCATACAACGTGCCATAAGCTCACGCAATTCAACATGCTCTAACGTGGAGCTAATAATATCATTTGTGAGATATTAAGTTTATTTAATTAAACTTGTTAAGAAATTTTTAGATTCCCTACAAACTCAAATATCCTAATTTAGCCATTTTGTTTTTGTTTCAGCATATTGGTGACATGAGCATATTATGGCATATTGTTTCGAGTGTACACTCCGTATTCACCTAAATGTGCTACTAATGGTGCTAGTGTTGACTTAGTAATTAGAGCTAGAATATATTTTCAAATATTGTTATATTTACAAGGCATTATTGACAGACGTTAAATTCCTCTGAGATACGACAGTTAGGGTTAGTGCTAAGCGCTAGGTCGAATGATTGGTTAGCTGTGACCACTCGGAAAAAGTTATGTTAGTTGGCACAAAGTAAAGAAAAAAAGCGCCACTGCGCATCGTGCTGTGTCAACGTGGCACGGGCGCTGGGCTCGCTAACGCTAGAGCGGCATTTACAGCGGGGCTGGAGGGAGGCTCGCTTGGCTCCGTCGACGTACCATGTATTACTTGGAGCTATTTCACAGGATATCAAAGACCTCGGTTGAATTATATCTAGAGGACTAGATTAAAACATAGTTCAAATATCAAAGCTTGAGGCATGCAACATAGGTATTATTCTTTTCAATACATTTTAAAGTATATATTGTTATTGAAGCAATATTTCGGCAAATCCTTTTATCAAAATTCTGTCGACGGAGCGATGGAGCGTTTTTAAATTTCTCGACATAAAAGAGACGCGGCACCACTACTTACTAGCGAGTGTCTATTTCACATAGCTCTTAAGAGTCACACCACAAACTATTAATTAATTCAAATTCCATATAATTTAGATGAAGATTCTAGAAATGTCCCAGAAAATATGACATTACGGATATTGGTAGTATGTTAGATTTATAATTGACTTGTAATATTTAGTGATCAAGATTATGGAAAGTGAATATGATTAGTTAACAGATGCGTAGTGTCGGGCGTACCTTGCGCGTGGTTGGGTTGCGGCGGGTAGCCGGCGTAGGGCGCGGGGTAGCCGTCCATGGGCGCGCCGCCGCCGCTCGGGAACGACTCCTGCGAGTTGGACGACCCTGCTGGGGACACGCCACTGTTACTACCGCGGTACTACTCAACTCACATTACCACGTGATATACGTGCTGATAAAGAAACGACGGTGAAATGTCGACATTTCAATTCTTATTTAACGTACCCAATCACGTATTCATTATATGTTACTGGCACGGACGTCATAGAATCAGTTTGACTATAATTATTGTGAGTTATCATTGTGAGCAGCTAGGTAAAATCGGGTTAAAAATAGTGACGTCAACTGTTCAAAACATATTATACTACACATTTATACGGGTCTATAAAACACAGTAAGTGATCGTACCATAAATCATTTATTATTTTGTTGTCCTTAAGTATTTATGTCCTCAAAGTCTAAGTGATCGTTAAATACGTGTAATAGAACATACCTGTACTGGACGTGCTGTTGGACTTGCCACTCTTCTTCTTTGTGGTGGCTTCAACTTGATTGATGATAGGTTGTGGGTCAATCCCGCCACGGTCGAAGTGGCACTCGTAAGCGAGCAAGTTCTTCGTGTAATGTTTGCGCAGCGTGTACGCGGCCGACGACGACGCGCCGATGCCGAGAAGGCCGGCGATGTCTTTCCACGTTTTATTCTTGGTTACCTGCAAGCGTTCGGTACATAAGTAAACCTGTAATACTGTACGGCAAAATCATTTTGCAGTTTTAAAGTAAACAAATGTACACGCGGCGACAGTTAACTCGAACATAAAGTGTGAAGGTTTAGTGGTCATTGGAAAAGGCGATAACTCGCGCGTGTTAACGAGTGGAAACCTGACCATGGCGGCGATACTGCGGCGCGCGGCGACACGTCCGCCGGCGGAGAGAGCCACTCGCCGACTGCGACCTGCCGGCGGCCGGCGCCCGCACATACACGCTGCACTTACGTTTTACTAGCGACAATACTAATATTGACTGGTACCTATTACTGTTAAACGGATTTGAAACACACCGTTCATCAACTTTAACTTTTACAGCAACGAGCGAAATAATTTTACTATTTTATGAAAAATTATGTTTGAATTTGAAGTTAAAATGACTATTTTAAAAAGGCATAAATAAAATTACCTAAATCAAGACTTGTAAAAAATATTAGTTTAATTTCCATGAACATTGAAAAACGTCACAAAGATAAAAACGAGTATGCTTTACATTATATATGTGCTCTAACCACACGACTGAAGTCAAACTTTTAGTAGCTCATAGTTCTGCACTGTGTCTTAGATATAAAAAAAAACGTAACGGCTGACAGAAAGAGAGAAATAAATTTGTGCTCGCATCTTGCTCTCTTGTCCCTACAGTAATATACGAAACGTCTCTTTCGTACTTCACTAACTTATATCTCCCTCTCAACTTCCGTTCGCCTTGCCCGATCACACTATTCGTAACGCTCTCGTCACGCATTCACCAGCTTACTCTGCACTCTGCAGTCAAGTCAAGCGTGCTTAAAGAAGCTTTACATTAAATCATTTACTCATAATTAGTTAATTTATAAGGAAGTTGTAAACAAAACGTACAATCAAGTCGACATCACTAACATGAGTCCGGAACCGGTAACATTGTAAATTTCCTTATGTGTTAACCCTACAACTTTCGCGACGAGGAAGGTAACTGAGACAGTGTAAATAAACATGATTGCCGTTGAACCCATTACTAACAGAAGTTACACCTTTAATAGAATCCTAGTTACAAGAAAAGCTCCGAGATCGGAAAAAAAGAGCAAAAGAACACAATATGATTGTTTAACAAGTACATTGTGTACATAACGTGTAAAGCTACGGTTACACAGGGACACAATTTGAGACACAATTTTAACTGATTACACCGCAAAATTTATTTGTTAGTGTCCGTTTTATGCAAAAAATGTAACACACATTACACACTCAGAGTACGGCACCGTAAGTGGGATGCATGGTCACAGTGTAAACGTAGCAATATATGATATGAGGGCGATATGGATGACATAATAGAGTATAGGGCCCGCGCGACATGGTTGTGGTAGCCGCATGCTGTGGCGTGGCTCGGACAAATTTTAATGTTCTTTTTGTGTGTGCGTGTGTGTGTGTGTGTGTTTATGTGTGTATGTGCGCGTGTGTGCATGTGTGTGTGCGTTTGTGTATGCGTGTGTGTATATGTGTGTGCGTGTGTGTATGTGTGCGTGTGTGTATGTGTATGTGTGTGCGTGTGTGTATGTGTATGTGTGTGTGTGTGTGTGTGTGTGTGTGTGGGTGTGTGTATGTGTGTGTGCGCGTGTTAGTGTGTTTGCGCGTGGTGTGTGTGTGTGTGCGTGTACCTCGACGAAGCCGCCGCGGTCGCGCACGAGCAGGTAGAGGCGGTAGAGGTCGAGCGGCTGCTTGGAGATGGTGGGGCAGGCGGCGATGGGCGTGCGACGCTCGTCCATGAAGGCCAGCAGGCGCTCCACCCAGCCGCGCCGCTCGGGCGCGTCGTCCATCTCGTACAGCTTGCCCAGCGAGTCCGACTTCTGGCGCAGGACACTCCCATCACACACCCGTCCGCCGACACGACATATTACACATGAAGATACCAGCACTGCTCATATATACTTTCACTATGTTTACCGGCTGCGACGTATAGTCCAAGTTCCAAAATTGTTCTTAATTTAGATATTTGAATTTAACCTCCTTCGGTAATAGAGTTAAAAAAGTAGTGCTTGCATTTGTAATGTAATATGTTGTCGTACGAATCGAGCATTATATTATAATCTATGTCTTCATAAAAATAAGCAATCGAATATAGTAATGTAAATAAATATGGATAACTAGGAATAAAATTTAATATTATATGTAAAAAATCTAATAAATTATAGACCTCCATTTTAATAAACGATTGCTTAATTTTGTTCTAGCTATAAATTTATTTAATCTACGAATGATTGTAGGCAGAGTATTGTATAAATTGAGCTATTTGTTTTCGTAAGGTAACTTAGTGAGGCGAATTCATTATTGCTTATATGTTCAAACGGTAAGTCGCCTCGCCACAGCAAATTCTGATTAAGAACTAGTCGTATCCGAATCTAGTCGAGTTCCCGAGGAACGCAAGTGAGCAAACCGTTTAATACACATAAATAATACTGAGCTATTTGCACTGCAATCACTTCAAGCTTAGATTGATAATTTTGTGTTTTACCGGGCCTGACGAAGAGTCTCCTATTCGTCGCCTTGAATTTTCTGCCTAGAATAAAAAAATCCACTAATTTAATAATTTGCATCAAAACTACTTTCGTCAGCCCCGTTCGTTTGAAAAAACTCCTTATAATATTGAAAAGTGAAGTGAAGATGATAAAATACAAATAAAAAATGAATTCTAATGACTTGACAAGATTAAAATAAGGAGTTTTTACGAAATTGCATTCCAATACTAACCCTTTTCTATAAACTACATAATACAAGCTAGTACATAGTTTACGAAACGGGGACTTTGGGTATTATCATGCAATCGATGCACAGTGCATATCTAAAACTAATTCTTAACAGGCTTCAAATTGTCATGCTCGTTTGAATACTGGCTAATAATACATCGTAACACGGAGGCGCCTTCTCCACTTAATATATCAAATCATTGTACAAGAAAATGCTATTATTTAGAACCAAGAGAACCTTTTCTTGTACAAACGTTTGAGTAAATAAAAACATTTCTTATTTGTTTTCTAACTGTTTCTTGAAGCAACTCCACAACCATTAAAATAAATCTAAGAGAAAGCAAAATAATAAAGTGAATAAATAACAGGAAAAGATTTTTCAAGCTTCAAGCTAAAAGTCGGTGTCGAAACAGTTGTAATTGAAAAATATATGTACACATAGATGCAGTCAAACAATACTTATGCATTAAAAGGCAATGCATTTATATTATGCAGATAGAAAATGACTAACATGCAATTTGTAACACGTTATTAAGTGAAAATATTAATCGTATCGAGCACTACTCATGCTTATGACCTTTAACTTGATATAAACCTTTGATCTGTAGGACTCCGGCGCTATGTGACTGTTAAATACCTGAAATACATGATAAAATGCAATGCCTCCCATTCTTTTACACACAGCTCATGTTAGACAAGAACAAGACAGTTTAAATGAACGAACTACTAAATTAACTAAACATCGATTGTATTGCCGGTGATGGGACACTTAGTTGAGCAGAACAAAAATATAATGTTTACTACATGGACGCTTATCGCACTAAAGTTTAAAGAAGTGTACAACAGTGCATAACGTAGCACAATGGAAAACTTCATGGCTTTAGTGCGATCGGCATCCGTGACTAGTGAAGTTCGATATGGATTTCCACACAACACAATGCGAGAAATAAACTGAACTGTATAAAGAATTTAAATAGTAATACTTGTTCTATTCTTGTTATTAACAATAGACCATATTGGTTTATGCTAGGCCATGCCCAGCTGCGTTATTAGCTATTAGTTTAAAATACTAACATGAATATAATTTATACAGTTCCTTTAGACTTATTAATCAAAATAGAATTGGTATAGTTGAAGTCAGTGAGTACATAAAAAATCGCCGCCTGATAATTAAAAATAATAAATACCAGAAATCGAGAGAAGAATCTGTGAAACTAGTCTCTAGGTTTACACGTGAAGTTTGTAGTAATAGTGTGCAAGTGCAGTAATGAGAATATAGTTTCGCAGATGTTCCGGCGGGCGGTGTGGGGCGGTGTGAGACTCACGGGACTAGAGGGCGGGCGCGGCCAGGAGGAGGGCGAGGCGTCGTAGTCGTCGTGCAGCGAGGAGTGCGAGCCGCCGCCCGGCGACGGTGACGGCGCCGCGCTGCCCGCGCCGTACTCCTTGCGGCCCTTGCCCGAGCCGCCGCCGCAGCCTTCCTCGCCCGACGCTGCCAAACGCAACCACGAGTGAAGGTTAAATATGCAAGTGATCGCAGACTGCTCTCAATAGTCTCAATAAATACTATTGGGCTCTGACGAATAGTAAAAGCGATCTATATCGTACCTGCCGAGGCGTTACTGAGCGTGCTCTGCTGGCTTCCTTCATCGAGCGGAGCGCCGTCGGGCCCGGTGGTGACGAGCGCGGTGGCGGGCGCGGCGGGCCCGTTGTCGTGCGGCTCGGCGGGCGCCGTGGGCGGCGGCATCGCGCCTTCCGGCGCGCCCGGCGCTCCCGGCCCGCCGGGGCCAGGGGGACCCATGTGCCGGGGCTGCTGCTGCTGGAACACCGCAGACGCACGGTTATGTATGCAATCTTTCGAGTCTTATCATGTTCACACTAACAATTTTAGAATACAGGTACATTGCGCGAAATCTACTTGTCAAGTATTCAGTGTCACCAACATTATGAACTGTTAACTGACGAGCTGTAAGGCTTTATCTAGGTAGTTACCTTGAGTGGAGGGTAATGTTGTGGCGGGTGTGGCGGTGGCGGCGGACGATACCCGTAAGGGTAAGGATGGTGGTTTCTAGGCGGGTAGCCGTAGGGCTGCGGCGGCGGGTAGTGCGGCGCCTTGTATCCGGGATGATGCGCGTAGGGCTGCGCCACCATGGCGCCGGGGGGCGGGCCGCCGCCGGGCGCGGGCGCCCCCGCAGCGCCGCCGGGCCCGGCCCGCGCCGTCGGCCCGCTGCCGTCCGACAGCGACGACGACGTTCGCGGCGGCATCGCTACGTTCTGCGTGCCTGTAAGCAACAAAATTAATCATAAATATTACAATTTTGAAAGACATCAATTCAATTTTACACATACCGCTATAAGACCATTACGAAAATTGTTTTAACTGAAGCTTTAGTTTAAACTTCCAACAACAAACATCCTCTAGTAATAGAATAGCTTCGCCGTTCGCATCGTGTTTATTTACACGAAAACTAGTCGAGTGTCAAGACTATCAATTAAATTGTATACGAGAGTGCAAGCGACAAACATTGGCGTATATCGGTTTTGTGATCGATCGCGGAGCTCGCCGCCGGCCGTGCTCACACACAATTTGAATAATACAGTTAACGAGGGCTCGCCTAAGCCGGCCGGGCATCAATCGAGGGCGGAGAGACGCACCCGATCACTTTCGTTTTCCATCGGCACGTGAGCAGCATGCGCTGCTAGCCTGCGAATTCTCGCTGCACTTTATTGCATCCGTATATGTGCATACGACATGCACGCAACGCATTGACCGAGGCCGAGATACGAGCGGCAGTGATTTGCGACGACGAAAGTGGTATTGCAGCTTTTATGTAGGTCGATTTGGACTCGGTTATGTTAGTGTTATGTGAGACTGACTACCGACAGTTACACGGTTAATATACATTCGCAATTACACCGTCGAAAACTTTGTGACAGCTACATGCTCGGAGCGCGATTAAGTTTTTAACTGCATATTTGAAATGAGCCCTCTACGGCGTTTTGTATAAATAAAGATAAACACGTGCGAGGGTCGTCACTTTAATCTCATCAGCGGGCTATTATCGGGCCATTATATTGTGTCGGCGCGATCAGACGGCCGGCAGACAGCGAGGCGCCAGTGAATCATAGATAACAACGCTGTGCCATACGCGCCCACCTATATATCTATTTGTTTACGGCGACCTTTAATGAGTGTAGCGCCACGGTAATGGGGTCGTCCCGACTCGTCTCACATCCGACTATGTCTCGTAAAAATAGCACGCGACCCATGTTGAGCCAAGAGTTAACGATCGCATTTTAACAATTTTTTTACCCAAAACTCAGTAAAAATCTCAAGATAACTTACCTAATCAGACCTATCAATTTTGCATCTGTTTTCTTTGATTGAAGCTTTATTTAACGCAGTCTATGCAAGTGAAATTTAACAAGATTCAGTTATGACTAACACCAGTTTATATCTAACGACCGATGCAAACATAGATCCCGCAGATTAAACATGGGATGGCAACCTTTGAATAATGCACACAAAGCGTTAACCATCACAGTCTTATTATATAAATGTTATTTACACACGTTTTTTCCACTTAGGTTACCTAGTAAAAGTTTTAATACTACACATATTTTACTACTTTCGTACTCTATTGGAAAAAACTTTTGTATACCTTAGAAAACCCTTGACTAGTGCTTACATTTTCTCGCTAATGTGGCGTAAATTTAAAACCTTCCTGTTTCACATAATTAAATTTTAAGAGGTGCAAAGAATTATAGTATCTGGTTAGAGACGTAGAGCTTCAGTTCTTTTTAAGGAGATATTATAGTCAGCGTCGAGATCTTGTGATCGCGTTGACTCAGTTGTAAACAGCCTTATGATTCATGATCAACTTTCGCGATTTGGTTCCGTTCTGAGAATGTCCTTCTCAAAAGTCACAAGCAATGTCTGGTAGATGACGGCAGCGAGATAACGTCTATTATAAATAAAGTACAAAAAGCTTTTGAACCAAAACAAAGTCCGCCCCGAGATAGGTTTTACTAAACAAAGACCTCGTTACTTCCCTAGTGACACTGTATAACAAGAGTGAATTAAATTGTTATTGAGCAACACAGCACGCAGTAACTCGTGGACTCGAACCCGCTCTGTCAAGGGCAGCGCCCGTCACCACACGGCCGCGTGCGTAACGCAACAAACCGAGGTCTTTACTTTCCCATCCTACAATAACAGACTGGCTGCACGTGCAATTCGTTGCAAGGTTCCAATTTATTGCTTTTAATTACTTTAACCATTGTCTTTTGACAGCTTTCTCATGAGTTATTCTTTATCCGTTCGTTATAAGCGTGAAATTACAATTAATGTGCCCTTAGAAAAACGATCCTAAACAAGGTAGAAAAACCAATCAACAATAGAACACTGTGTTCAGGAATTTCAGAAATTGTACGTTGAATCCTACGGAACTATCTACCCATATTGATTATGCATGTCGGGTATACCTACATCATCAAGTGTGAAGCACGCGAGCACGAAGGGCGCGGACAACCGCGCAAACCTACCGCGGTCAGCTGCAAACCAACACATTCCGCGCATACAATCAGCCGCGCCCACGTACGTACCTTCATATAGGGTCGAGTCATCGGAATTGAAACGCTCTGACAATAGAAAGTGTGGAATGTCACTACAGAACTCTGCCTTCCTTAGGGCACCTAAACATTTTTTTTTTTTCTTTTCTAATAACCAAACACCAGATAAGATTCTACACGTCTTGTGTAAATGATAGGGGATGTCAATAATATTTTATTTAGCGTCAGTATTAGGAAATCAATAAGAATGTATTTCACGTCTCTTAAAACACAAACTATAAATGTTACGTCAAGTGCTGACAATTTACACAATGTGTCTAAACTCACAACGTGGTCGAGTGGTTCAACATGAGTTACATGAGTATTTGTACTAGGAGATTTCATAGTCACGCAGACACAAACCTATTAGCAACTCGATTATGCATAAATTTGGAGAATAACAATTATTTAGACTATTTGTTTTGTCAATGACTCTATTTTTACCTCAGATTTTTTAAATTGTAAAAATGACTGTATTCATCAGTCAACGTATTTAGTTAAAGGATCTTATTTACAAAAATACTTATTTGCTTTACGTGTGACTGAAATCAAACCGAAATTGTATGACTGTTGTTTTAAAACGTTCAGTATACTTTATCGAGAACATCTAAAAACAAATATATGTTTCTAAACAGCCAACCGTATAAACAGAGCGCAGACAATAGCGTTAACAAGCGTCCTAGTTGAGACAAACGGTGGCGTCGGCGTCGCTGCGACGCCGCTGTTTGTCGACCCATTTAACTTGATCATCACTAACATTCCCACTGCCCGTTGTTCACTTCATCACATAGCGTTATGATATGATATCGTAGATACTTGGGAGTCTCTACGATTATACATTTTCCCTTCAACATATAATTATTATCAAATCGGTTCAGTCTGACAAAAGGATGTGTTATTTTAAACTAATGTTAATCTCAAATTCACGTAATTCATTATACCATTGATTGAATTTGAGAAGATCATGCTTGCCAAATAATAGTAACTTCAATCCGGATCTCTGAAGGAACAAACGAGAAAATAATAACGTGTTTAACGATTTCATACGTACGATTGAATAAGTTTCATTTATTCAATATTGAGAGCCGAGACAAATTGTCACAATGGTTATGTACAAAACAAAACAAATCAAATCTTTAGAAGTGTTTCATTGACAAATTAAATCTCGTTTTCCTTTTCAATCTTACAACAATCTTGGGGAGAGGGACTGAGAACAGGGTGGTCGTTACGTCTGTGAGGTAAGTACATCTGGTTATCGGGCGTGGGGGGTAGGTGGGTACACTTGTACATTTAGTGAATGTGTATAGTATACTATAGCGTAAGCCGAGCAAGTCTGGCCGAGGTTAGGGAAAGAATGTCCGCACCATTAGCTAAGGGGGCAGACGGAACGGGGTGAATGGGCTGTCGAACCCTCCGTCGACCTTGACTCGCCGAGATTTATCACTTTTCCGGGGTAATCTGAATACAATTAGGCGATGGGCAGTCAACGGGCGGGGACCGCAGACACGCAACAGGTTCCCGTTACAAAAGACATATTCTTTTACAAGTTATTTTTTGCGCTCCTTCGTTACTCCGCCGTAGCTTCCCATATCGGATTGAGAAAGTCCTTTTTGTTTACTGAATACCTACGACTCTTATCACACCTACATTCAATGGATCAATGACATGAAAAAGAAACTAAATGTTAGACGGAACTTTACAATACAAAAAAAAATTAGATAAATACCGAAAAAGAACGGTTATAAACGGTTAAAAACTATAATTGATTGACCTTGATAATGAGAGCAATGAGAGAACAGGACTATCACAAAGGATGTAAGTAACAGCGACGTCAATTCTAAGTCTTACCCCTACACTAAAAAAAGTATTCAAAACAAACCACGAAAGATCGTTTTACGTGAAAACAATCAAAACAAACATTGTGGCGGGATTGGGGCAAAAAACAATTTGTTTTACTTTTTTTTAAGTATGAGGTCGTCGGCCTTGTCAAGGACGCACAGGCACGTGGCTGTACCTACATAGAGGCATTTAAGTTAAACGGCAAACATTTATACCGACCCTCACATGTGCATGTGTGACATGCCTATTATTGTATTATGCATGTGTGAGGGTGAATGCATTTGTGAACATAATCTTACACAGATCACATCCTACTGAGTAACGGGTGATAAAATGCAATAAAGCATAGGTTTAATCGGTATGTAACCATATTGATTAGAGTTACATAAACTCTTAAATAACATAATCAATTAATTTTATTACAGATTAAATCAAAAGAACAAAACGAGATAAATACTTTTCTGATTTAATATCTTTCATTAAAGCTGCACTTTTTTAGTATTTGTCAAATACCAATAAGTGTCATCAAATAATTAATTCTAGTTGCCGATTACAAAACAATTGTAGCAACACTTTAAATTAAGTAAGTTTAAATTTTTAAATGTTAAGTGTCGAGCTAAATAAAAATAAGCTTAAGTAAATATAGGTTTCAAATGTCACGGAGAACAGCGAGCGGCAGCGTTCGGTCCCAAGAGCCAGCCTTATCTTAGTTGATGGCATTCCACTGCTCGGCGGCCGATACGCACGACGGACGACTGCGAAACGCTTTTAGCGCCCGTATACAGAACAAGCAACACGCGATGCAATCGACTATGCTCCAAGTATATAACATAATAAGGTCTAAAATGTTTCAGCTACACTAATAGGCATACTTCGCGCAAAAGAAACCTTATTGGACGAAAATTAAAGTCGTTTTCGAAAGTCACGTTGTATGCGGGCGTCAAACAATACGCAATTCACCTTCGAACGCGTCGGGTTGCGGTATTGCGGCTTCATTGTGTTAAAATAACGATGGAACTTGGATTGGAAACGAGCACAATGCGGTCGATAAACAGAAATTCATTTTTATTTACACATCGATAAGGAATAATGCGATCAATCAATAAGACTGATGCTTTAGATAAGGGGTTTTGTCATTCAGAAATTACGGACTCCAATAATAATAAAACATAATATACCTAAGACCAGTTTGTTTTGGTATTTAGTCCATTGAAAAGTTACATTTGGGGTTGCGTTTTTTAGAGGACGCAATTTTATTTTTTTGATGTGTAGGGGGGGTCAGTGTAAAGCTAAAACCAAGTTTGTGGGGTCGCCACCCTTGTCCCCCGGCCGCCATCTTGAAAATAGGGGTCCAAATGGTTTTTGCAATTTATCTCTTAAACTATTCATCGGATAAAAGAAATTTGTTAACATTTTTTGTTGCAAATAAAATTCTCTACAACTTTGGTTCAGTAACTTTTTGTCGTAGAACTATAAATAAAAAAGTTATAAGCGAAAATGTTCAGAAATTCGAGATTTTTTTATATTTTTCGATATAACTTTTTTTTTATCATTTTACGAAATAATTATATCAGACCATTTTTGTAGATCGTTTTTTAAGGAACAACTTTCATTAACAACATTTTTTTATTAAGTTAATAGCTAAGGTTTTACAGCGCTCCGAAGTGAGTACCTACTATATTTCAGTACTCTTAACTATACACATATTATACGTCAGTACTAATAATGTGTCATCAGTTATTGTTTATTTTGTTATTTTAGCAATATTACTAATAGTTAATTATTTACTCTTTTCCCCACCAATCACGAGGTAGAGTCTGGAGGCGCGTGTTTTTTATGTGTTATCGCCAATAGGCATAATCCACGGTGATTTTCTAAATTTCAATTATTCCGTCCTCAGTATTTTCGATGGACAAGGCTGCGGCTCAGCATCTGATTGGCTTTCTGTATTAAATATTAGTGGGAGAACTGGAGAAGGAAGGGGTGTTAATGTCGGCGGTTCATCAACAAACTCATTTTCATTAATTAATTCTGAAAGCCCCATTACTGCAAGTCTCTCCAGAACAATAGAAGCACAATGCAGAACATTTCAACCCTGCTTTTTGACATCCACACATTGCTCAACAGTTTCCTTTGCATTTGCAAAAGATCAGTTTTAGAAGCTCAGGGGTGCTGGAGGTTTAGAGCTCTGCACTGGCATCAATAATTTTCCACATTTTTTTCAGCCCCAGTTTTCAGGATCATTATTGTTACCAAGCCACGACTGGACCTGATGGTAGACTCGGAAAGTATGGAAGCGAACTGTGTCTTGTGTTGGAGGAAGTGAAGATAAATTAAAAGTAATTTTTGTCACTGCCTTGGAGGTCTTGCTTTTGTGAAGAGAATTATCATCTTTATTACAGTATTCTCGGTAACCGCCATCAGATTTAAAATTATTTTCAAAATCAATAATTGTAAAATTCTGTAATGGAGTGGAAAACAGTCAATAATTAACTATTAATAATATAATAACAAAATAAACAATAACTGATGACACATTATTAGTACAGACGTATAATATGAGTATAGTTAAGAGTACTGAAAAATAGTAGGTACTCACTTCGGAGCGCTGTAAAACCTTAGCTATTAACTTAAAAAAAACATGTTGTTTATAAAAGTGGTTCCTTAAAAAACGATCTACAAAAATGGTCTGATATAATTATTTCGAAAATGATAAAAAAAAAGTTATATCGAAAAATATAAAAAAAATCTCGAATTTCTGAACATTTTCGCTTATAACTTTTTTATTATAGTTCTACGACAAAAGTTACTGAACCAAAGTTGTAGAGAATTTTATTTGCAACAAAAAATGTTAACAAATTTCTTTTATCCGATGAATAGTTTAAGAGATAAATTGCAAAAACCATTTGGACCCCTATTTTCAAGATGGCGGCCGGGGGACAAGGGTGGCGACCCCACAAACTTGGTTGTAGCTTTACACTGACCCCCCCTACACATCAAAAAAATAAAATTGCGTCCTCTAAAAAACGCAAGGTTAGGCCTAAAAAATGTAACATTTCAATGGACTAATTAGGTACCTACTAGTTCTATTTTTAAGCATTTTTACTGACCTAAATATTAATATCTATTGTAAGTAATTACTTTCTGCCTAGAGTCGAATGTTAAGTTCACGTGTTATTAATTCTGTGTCCTAATATTTACAAAGATAAATATGAATAATAACATATTCACATACAACTATAAACTCTAACCGCACTTAAAATACAACTAAGATATCATAAATATTTGTTGTCTAGGTTCCCATTCGACTAAAGTATAACACATAAACCGTAGTATTTTTCCTCAAACGCTTCGTCTATAATTTTCTAGCTGGAGACTTCACATATTCACTCGATGTTTGTCGAGTCAAGAAGTCCGACGCGCCGAACAGTTGACGTCATACAGTCATGTTAACCTTCTACCACTGCACCAGCTCGTGACAATTTATAAACTGATGTTGAATACATCGCTGCGCAACTTGGGGCTATAGATGTGAGCGAAGAACACGAGCAGCGTTGGACTTGGATATTGGTTAGTACGATCGTATGGCTGGAGATACAGAGTGTATTGCGGTCATATAACCGGTATTGGAGTGGCGCGGCAGTCGGAGCGCGGTCGGTCTACAGCCCGATGTTTTGAGAAAGCTACGTTCGGCAATCGACGACGTTAACAAAACACGATTGCTTTGCGGTTGCTTCGTCAGCCGGTTTAGCCGAAATACCAAATTACTTTTTTATTAATACATATCTGCAATGTTTATTTTAGGAAATAAATATTTAAGCGAGAGAATTTAGTACCGTTGATAGTATTTAAGAAAACTTATAAATGACAGTACCTCACGAATATGGTACTTTACAATGTGAAAATGTCAATGATAACAGATAAATAAAGAATCTCACCCACCAAACTCTTTTTTTAACCCAGTTACTAAAATAAAAAAAATATAGTTTTGTTACACCTTTTTTTTTTTTTCATTACTGATGATAACAGATGGATTATGTATGCGTAATAAAAATTTGCCAGAATAAGATGTGCCGATACTTAAAATACCAATAGTTCAAACAGACTGGATTTATATAATTAATCTTTGGTTAATTATATAAAATGAAAATGATAGCAGCTCATATTTAGAATCTATTTTTTATATACATTTAAATATTTAATATTAGTCGGTAAGGTAACTCATTGATTAAACATACTACTAATATTAAACTTGAGTAATAAGAATCGTATATTTGTTCATAATATAGGTTCTTAAAGGCACTTATTGCAAAAATTCAGCGTGAAATAAAACAATCGAATTTTAATGGTTTGGAATGGTCACCAATCGTAAGTTATTGAACATGCGTGAATACATTTACAAAGCAATTTGCGTTCCAAGTGTAGGTAGTTACTTCAGGCATGCGAATGAATACCATAAGTCTCTATTCAAATTTAATACTTTACTTGCATACTCTAAAATATGTATTTATATACCTACCAATTAAAACTGAACCAGGAGAAAAGTAGAAGTATTGGTAATCACATTACTGAATCAAACTCAGGATAAGTCAATAGATATAGCGCGGAGAATATAATAGACCAGGGCCGATAATTTTTAAAACCAAAAAAAATAATAGTAGGATGAAACTAATTAGAAAAGGAAGGGAATATGATAAAAATTCATGAAAAAATAAATTACGGTCGATCCGAGTTCGGGAAGGGGGGGAGGGGGGGGTTTTAAGGGTAAAAAATGGTTTATCTTGATTTCCAGCAAAACTACAAGTCCTATGGATAAAAGTCAAATGGCAAAGTTGTAGGTAATAAAAAGATCTACAACTTTTGTATTTACACTTTTTTCACATAACCTCAAAATGTATGTGCAAAATCCAAAAAACCAAGTTTTTGGTTTTTTATTTTTATCTTTTTCAAAAATATTTTTTTTTTCACGAAATTTGGTGAAAACTTACCTTTTTATGTCCCAAATACGCTGTAATTTATTTGATTAAAAATATTTATTTTTTCACCTTATTTTGAATTAATATAAAAAAAACACCCTAATTTTCAATCGAAAATTCACCCGTCAAAATATCAGATTTTTTCAAAAAGTATGGGGGTTTTTTGTTCGTTGAAATCTCTACTTTCTGATGGTGTAGAAAAAATATACATTACTATAGTAAATGTTCTCAGAAAATGCATAATCACTATGTACAATTTCATCAAAAAAAGGACATTGCTTAATTTTTTTTTCAGTTTAAAGTTTATTTATTAAATTCGAATTACATTCATGTCATAGAAAATCTCACAAAATGATTCAGATGAAATTCTGGATGAAGAACCAATGCAGACTGGAAAAAATTGATGAAATTATCAAACAATGACATTTTTTTGATGAAATTGTACATAGTGATTATGCATTTTCTGAGAACATTTACTATAGTAATGTATATTTTTTTTACACCATCAGAAAGTAGAGATTTCAAAGAACAAAAAACCCCCATATTTTTTGAAAAAAGCTGATATTTTGACGGGTGAATTTTCGATTGAAAATTAGGGTGTTTTTTTTATATTAATTCAAAATAAGGTGAAAAAATAAATATTTTTAATCAAATAAATTACAGCGTATTTGGGACATAAAAAGGTAAGTTTTCACCAAATTTCGTGGAAAAAAAAAATATTTTTGAAAAAGATAAAAATAAAAAACAAAAAACTTGTATTTTTGGATTTTTCACATACATTTTGAGGTTATGTGAAAAAAGTGTAAATACAAAAGTTGTAGATCTTTTTATTACCTACAACTTTGCCATTTGACTTTTTTCCATAGGACTTGTAGTTTTGCTGGAAATCAAGATAAACCATTTTTTACCCTTAAAACCCCCCCCTCCCCCCCTTCCCGAACTCGGATCGACCGTAATTTATTTTTTCTTTAATTTTTATCATATTCCCTTCCTTTTCTAATTGGTTTCATCCTACTGTAATTTTTTTTCACTTTTTACAAATTTTGAAGGCTTCGGCCCTGGTCTATAATGGTAACCATGAATGTCATAAACCACCAGTTAAGCAGACTAAAGGGTAAAAATGAAATTACAGGTGAAGTGCAGGGTAAATCCTGGTTGCCAAAGCTCTACAGGATTATTTTAAAAGGAGTGCGTATATTCGTTGTGTATATTCAACGAGGTAATAAAACTGAAAAATAAAATTTTCATACAAACATAAGTCACGTGACCTGTCAATGGAAAATTTGATTTTCCATTTTAAGATTTCGACCTACATTCCTTGGGAAAAGTTGGTGGCTTTTTGTGCATCTGCTTACCTCGTTGAATAAACGCACTCCTTTTAAAATAATCATGTATAACAGATATCGTGAGGCGTTTAAGAGAGCTCGGCAGTGGACTACAGAAAAGAACTGTTCTATCTATTCGATCAATGATGAAGGTAATGTTGGAAAATATATAATTTATAATTGGCGGTAAAGAAAAGAAAAAGTTTATGAAGGCATGTCCTCTTGCTTATCTTGCCATTCGTCCATTTAGTGAAAATAAAGCCAAACTGCAGTATCGTCCATATCACTTCATTATCATCATTTTATCTCAACTCGATGGTAAAGAAATGAAAAAAAATCATGAAGACATGTCCTCTCGCTCACCTTTCCATTCGTGGCATATGTGCCAATGAGATCAAAGGCAGTAGGTATATGGGCAACGTCCACAATGGGGAACTTGGATTACAGTTACCCCACAAAAGTCAAGGTTTCATAATTTAACTACGTTCATGTATATACTCTTTCAAATGTAAAAGGATTAATAGATCGCGGGTGGTTGATCAAATATTGAATACGTCGTTCACTATTAAGACAGCCTATTGAATAACACTGTCCGTTTCAATTGACCGATTATGCGAATTCATCATTTAAAGCAATCAACAGTGCCATGCTTCAATTGGATTTTTTTAGCTATAACAGAATCGTGCCAAGTTTGAAAAAGTAAAAGTTTGTTGAGCTTTTTTTATGTTGTTTTATAGATGGAACGGTTTGTCAATGGTGAGGGTCGGTCGGTGGCGATTCGGCACATAGGAGCGCTTCGTGGGCCTCAGGGGTAGAAGGTCCTGTTTTGCGTGCTCGCCCCGACCGACGGTGGGGGTAAGTTTTTCACGAGGCCCTATATACCGCGACCACCCCGGCTCGTACATAAGGTGGGCGGGCTGGGGTGGTTCGCGCCCGCAAAAGGGGCAAAATACGGCGTACTCTGGGCGCCCGTTCTATGTGGGTCAATGTCGGGAAAGCCCGTGTCTACCGGTGACGAAGTATGCACAACGAATCTGATCAACACACCCGTGACAAAACAAAGGATACGGCTAAACCACCCAAGAATATATTAAGACCTTAGCCCGAAGGAATAAGGTTCAAATTCAAAGCAGGACAAGACAAAATGCAGTGGCTTCGCTTTGACTGGATTCTTTGATTATACTATTGCTTCAAACATTGATAACAACTTAAACAAAGTTGGCTTTGTGGTCTTTTTCACAACAAAACGTTTCATACTCCGTTTATTCTTTGAGCAGATGACTTCATGGACCATCACTGCACAACTTCATTAATTCCAATGGGTCTCGGGAGTCATAGTGCGTTACTCACCAACAGCCGGTGACATGGAGCGTGAGCCACTGGAGCCTGTTGGGCTGGGCGTCGGCCTCAGGTGCGGCGTGGTAGCGCGCCCCGCGCCGCCGCTGCCTCCCGAGTCATTGCTGTTCTGACCGGTCAGATCCTGGAACAAACAAAAGTACATAATTATTATACAATATACAGATCATTGAAACCTCAGCAGTAATGGTTGAACTGCTTGCTTCTCCAGAAATCTTAATTATCACAATGGGTTGCTTAAATTTATATACGACATAACCGATTTTGACCATCCTGAAGATGGTACTTATCCAGATCATACGCGGAAACAGCGTGTCTCGGGAGTACTGTGAAAACTTAACAACCCATGTTTAAAACAGCATTTTTCATCAGACTACTTATTTCAGATATCATTATAAGGTAAGCTCGCTGTCTTGAACTTTGAAGTCACACTTGACATTAAACTGGTTGTTAAGTATTACTCATATATAACTACTAGAAAATAAATATTTTCAGCTAATTACATGTAAAATTCCTTGGAGGTACGAGGAGTAAGAGAAAGGAATTGATGGGAAGTTGTGAACAATTAAACCATATCAATTTGCTCACTATTGTGAGCCTATATTCCTATACATAGGCAGTCCCAATACCATTTTAATAAATTTGCCTTTACCTATCGTTCTTATTTATGCTGTTACTAGGACATTGGCGTCTTAGATGTAAATCCACAGAATTCTAAACTTAGGAAAAATCCCAAATCGATGACACCAGTTTTTAGGGGCTTATTTGTTTGTCGACGCTCTCGCAGGCCCCGCTTGGGATTATTATTAAGTATAGATAGGTATTTATTGTTAGGTTAAGCAAAACAGTTTCAGAAGATAAGTTTCCATAAGTTAGTTTTTTTTGGACGAAGACAAAATATCCTGATATCATGTCTCGTTTTTATTATTGTTATTTTTATAGTGCAATTTTGATCTTAAGATGTTAGATTTTAGATATTTACTTGCATTGCTAATGAAAGGTTTCAACTTGCAAGCTGAATAAGAACCAATTCTTGATGTCGGATTGAGCTGAAATTTGGCACGCTTATGTATACATGAGTTGGTGACAAAGCAGTATAATAGTACTTATACTATACCAAGTTGGTACATTTTAGTTCACATGATGATGGAGCTCGAAGGTGACCGAAGAAGTAATCCTCTCGAGCTAGGCTTTGTATGATTGGCCTTCACAAGTACCTGCCATTATCCTATATCACTTAGAAGGGTAATTTTTTGTACTTTTCGTAGAAGCATTACTTTGACTTTGTAACCATGATAATTTATAGTTTCCTTTCATCAAACAATCAAAATCATCAACAATAAAAAAGTAACAGATGCAAATATATACAAGTTGTAATTTACATTAGCATAATCCCACACGGTATAAGTGTGCATTCTTAAGCTTAGGTGAGATGCCTTGACACTGCAACCTCGGCAGTAAAGAGCAACAATAGCACGCCGAGTCAATAGAGCAGGGCCACTTGCGGTAATCGTGCAATAAAACAACGTACGGAATCTCCGCAAACAATGCGCTCGCAACCAACACCAAAATAAAAAACAAATGCGGCACGCCTTGCGCTAATATTAAACTTAATGCAGATTATATCTTATATCTTTAAACGAGCAATTCTTGTATATATATAATCCGAATCTCGGAAACGGCTCCAACGATTTTCATGAAATTTTGTATGCAGGGAGTTTCGGGGGCGTTAAATCGATCTAGCTAGGATTCATTTCCAGAAAATGTCGTTTTATCCGTGTTTTTAGTAATCTTATATCTTTAAACGTGCAATTCTTGTATATACGGCCATCAATACTGACAATTCAAAATAAACAAAATATTACATTTGAATTTGGAATCTGTCATTTTTATATGATTGTTCATTGTGTTTTCTCATTATGGCGCCAATACATTGTACAATACCTATTTTGCGATATTAAAATGGAGTGGGGTGATAAAGGGGACCGAATCGCTGTGATTGCATTACACAAAGTAGGTTTGGAGCCAAATGCAATTTTTAAAACTCTCCATACGCTTGGTATTAGACTATTAGTAAAATGTTTGTGTTCCAGAAATTAATAGGTATAATGCGACCTCCTCAGTTTGTGACAGAAAAAGATCAGGCCGTCCACGTAGTATTCGTACGAAAATGGTGGTCAAAGAATTCGAAGGTGGGAAATAATTCGAAGAAATCCTGTCCGAAAGCAAAATATTTTATCTTGGGAGATGACGATGATAGCACCTAGAACCATGTCGCGTATTTTAAAAGATGATTTAGGACTTGCAGCCTATAAAAAAAGAATAGGTTGGTAAAATCGAAACAATTACTAACGCGGTACGCAAAAAGTGGTCACAAAAAATTTTTGTTTACGGAAGAGATTTTTTTTACAATTGGGCATCATTTTAACAAACAAAATTACCGCATTTATGCTCACAGCTCTAAAAAAGCTTCCACATTAGTCGACAAAGTGCAACGTGGGCATTATCCGACTTCAGTGATGGTTTGGTGGGGTATGAGCTATGAAGGAGTGACTGAGCCATACTTTTGTGAAAAAGGTATCAAAACAACGGCACAAGTGTATTAAGATACCATTCTTGAGAAGGTCGTGAAGGCTCTTACCAAACACCATGTATTCAATAACCGGGTCATAAAGCTCGGTCTACGCAGTCTTGGTTGGAAACGAACGTTTCGGACTTCATCAGAGCTGAAGACTGGCCGTCGTCCAGTCCCAATTTTAATCCGCTGGATTATGATTTACTGTCAGTTTTAGAAAGTAGGTACGGCTTGCTCTAAACGCCATGATAATTTAAAGTATCTAAAACAATCCATACGATTGTTAGTGAAGAATTTTCCCATGGAAAGAGTGCGTGCTGTTATTGATAACTGGCCTCAACGTTCAAGGGACTGTATTACAGGACTTCCAATAAGCTTTTTATATTTTAAATTGTTTTATATTAATTATTATTATTATTACACACTATAAAAGTAATAAATGTTATTTGCAATAGAAAACATTTTATCCATGTTTTCATTAATCAACTTAAACATAACCTGAAAAAATGAATCTTCCTGACATGTTGGCGAGTAACAATTTTTTTTTAAATTTTAATGTTATAAATTTGTGATTCATTGATAATCTGTAAAAAACAAGTATTTGTTCATCTGTATGTAATTCGTATATAAATATAATTTCTAAAAACACACTAACCAAAAAAAACGAGCAAAGCTCGGTGATCCAGGTACTTATCTTTACATACGGTAACTGAGTTATGTTACGTAAAGAAACAGTCGTAAAAGTACAATGATATAACAAGTAATGCATAATAAATAATGCATGTCTACACGAAACCATGAAAGCTCACATAACAAACTCCACAGATGACAATCATATGACAGTAGGTACGTACCGTTTCAGCGCTGGCAATGTTCGTTTCTAGTAAATCAATCAGTGGTCCTTTTCTATTACAACATGAAACGGTAAACGCGATTAGAGCGAGCTCAGAGCGGATAAGAGCAACTGTGGAACGGACGCGTAAATGTAAAGCTTTTTCAAAGTTAAAACCGAGTCGTATTATAGAGAGAGCGGCGACTGTGCAACGCGTTCTCAACGTTCGAACGGGCTCGACGAGGCAACTTGCGACCCCCCGCTGTCGAGGTTAGCTCGCCTGCGAGAGGCTCCGGCGTCGATCAGACGAGTCCGGCCGGTGGGGCGGGGCGCGGGGCGGAGGGGAGCGCGATAACTGCGGCGATGTTTTTGCCCAGCGCTCCAGCTCGCTCGCTCAGCGCACCAGGCGCGTTCTTCATTTCGTATAGAGTCCATTATCTCTAAAGCTGTCCCTCTCGCACTCGTTGCTCGCTTCGTCGCGCCTCGCCGCACCGGCCGCTGTTTTATTGCCAGCCGACGATTTTAACGTGCGCTCGCAACGTCCGCCGGAGCACAAAAGTTTTTATGGAAATTTCATTCCGAATGCGCCTCGCTCGCTTGCTCACTCGGGAACGTCAATATAAAAGCACGATAACGAACGGACGAGTCAATTAATTATTATTGTTGGAAGCTGTCGGGCGTGCTGGGAAGCTCTATCTATGCTATACAGTTTCTGTGTAGTGTTTTTAGATGTATAACTAGTAAATTGGAAGCGAATTGATTTGACGTAGGTCACGTTACTAAGCTAACCAGACAACACTCGTATGGCAGGCCAGACAGAACAGACTAAGCTAAGTCTAGCGATTGGCCTGATGCGCTAAGCTGCGGGTTACATCCTGCACCGGAGGCCAAAAAGTAAGAAATTGGGATTTATGTAGCGTCAGCTTAAGGTTTCCGAATGTCATTTAAGTAATTTAATATTGATTATCATGTTCGTAAATACATGATAAAGCGGTAAACCCTGGTACGGATCACTGCTAAGGGATAATAAATAAATTTTCATGCTCGTTATGATATTAAGAAATAAGAACCTTATTCGAATCGGAACAAGCAAATCGTAATAATAAATGTAATTAAATAGGTGTTAATACTTGTCTAAGATATAGGTCAAAATCGAACTAATAAAAAGATAAGATATCGAAAACCATATGACATAAAAAATTACTTATTGTAGACAGGTCTAAATTTGTCGACTCTGTGGCATAAATTTAACATCTAACAAAACATTGGTCAGCTGTTTAAGTGATTGGACTACGTCGATTGCGATACGTCAGCCGTGCACGAATGGACGAGATCGGCTTAAATTGACCAACTGCACTTGGCCCAAATCCCGACGCAAATAAACACAAAATCGCTTTTGTTGGTGTGTCTACACAATGTGTGGAGGCTGCCAGCAACGCGGTAAATAGAGGGACTAACGCAACCACACAGACGTACGACCTACGTAGCCTAGCGTACCTACCTTATATAGGTGAGGTGCAGTGGGAACGAGGCGACGACGATCATGAAACCCGCTATTGAGCCGAGAGAAACGCTCACGTGGGCCTGACTAACAATGTGCGGTACTTATACACAGGATTGCTATAATAGAACAAAAGCCCGCCTCACAACACTAGTTTCCGTACTGCATCATGCAGGCATTCTTAAGAAGCACTATAGTTTATACGCTTTTATTTAGTCAATTTTATCTACAATGTTTCACGAATCATATTTTGATGTTTGATATATCGAGTTTTCAATCAATGTTAATAAAGATAATGTGGAATGACTCATCGGAATGTTTTAGGAATTGTGATTAAGTAATAGAACTGTTATCAATCAGAAGCGAGTGTCAAGACTTAATAGACTTTGCTCTAGTGTGTAATGGTAAACAGGAGGCTCAACTTTTCTATTTGTTTATTTTCCATTTGTATAAAACCTTGATATAATAAACGGTGAGTCATTATCGTTATGCGTTTAGGTACAATAATTTATCCTACTACTCGTGTCATTATCGCGTTCATTACTGTCCGAGTCATCACACACGATATTTAGATTTCACATTAATATCTGGTAGGCTAGGTCAGTGGCACGGGAGCTACGCTCAGGAGCAGAGCCGTGTGCTATAAATAGATCACTGATGGGCGTTGGTGCTCTTCTATATAACCGCAAATCCCGCTGCCCCGCAGTGCTTCTGCACCATCAATCGTGCACGCTGTATTTGGTTCGCTTTCATTGCTATTCAAAATGACGATGGCTATATTTACCAGATATTTTCTTCTATGTTGTAAGTCACCGCGTGGAATGTGCACAGGATAAAATATTTGTGAAGTAATAGTATGAAAATAATATGTTACTGACAAAGACCTAACTTCCTCTGAAGAATTTTCGACAACGCATGTTATGGTATTTTCTTCCTTGTTTAAATTATCTAGAATACTGAATTATCAATGTCATGTGGCACATGTTAAGATTAATCGGCGTAAATGCGTCCAAGACCATTCAAGAGTTCGTCGACCGGCGTGCGAAAATGTTGTCGTAAATAAATAATTCACAAGGCTAGTGTTCTCGGTTGGGGCACGTGGTGCCGGCCACGTGTAGTAGGTACGTAAACATTTACATTACATAACCGGCTCGTCATCGACGACCGCGCGCTATTGAGAGCGAAATGCTGTACAACTCTTACGAATCGTCGCGTCGTACCCTACACCAACTTGCCCCGCTTCGATCCGAGACTGTTGGTGCGTTTAGCAAGTGGATCCCTTTGAATGACAAAATAACCAAGACACGTCCTCTGGTCGAAGATCATGATTTGGAATTCGTTGACGAGAAGCATTAGTAGGATGCTCAAAACGTCAATTCTTCGACTAAGGTGGAAAAGGGCGGACAAGTAGGTAGTTGGAGTAGATGTATTGCAAAAACGCTCATCCATCCCCATCTTGAATAGTTCTGCGGTTTTGAATACGGAGCATTGTTTATTTACAATTCTTTTATCATAAATCTTACTCTAACCTGGACCTATAACCCGGTGATGTTGAGAAGGTCGCTTGTTCCAACCCGTGTAGCTCTTTCGTTTTATTTTAGTTGGGTATGTAAACAAACAAACTAAATAAAGTTGCCAAAAAAAGTTACGAACTTCAAAAGTAACAATTTGCTAAAAATAACATTAATTACGTAAATTGAAATTTTCCAAATGTTACGAAATTATAAACAGTCGGTTTGGTAAAACAAGATTGTAAAAAAGTTGGGTAATTTTGGTCGGTAGTGGGTCCGCTCTCGCTCTGTGTGAGTATTTGTGTAAAATAGACGGTTTCGCAACGAAGGCAAGTGGTACACACTTTATTGAATGTCTTTATAGGCCACCTGTTACTCGGGTCGGTGTCGGCGAAACAGCTGATCGGGCTCGAACGAATTATTATTATTGTTGTCGGATGTCGGCTCTGGCTTATTTATTTGTGACGAAGGGGGTTGCAGAGGGAAAGGGGAACAACTACACTGAATCTCAACTTTCCCCGCCAAACTATACTATTCCTCGATTAATTAAGTGTATTAAGTGCAAGTAGTTGCAAGTTTCACGTAGCGTTATTATTATTCACAATTTTTAGACAGTAAATAACTACTAATTTCAGTGAGTATAGGTACTTTATTTCACTGAAAGACTAGTAACGTATAACGACCCTTGTCCGTCTTCAATATTATTATAACATTACCAAGCAGCAAGTTAGTTCTACAAAATTTAATATGGAATATTAAGAATAATTATACCTAATTGCTGCCAAACTTTAGGAACGAAAACATCTAATAGATATCTTAAATCGTTTTTCTAAACCATCATCTTACAGCTAAGAGGAATTGTGAATCCCATAAATACGTCAAACTTACTTTTGTGGTCCCATCTTATCAATCAAACCATCAACCCATTTACAGCTGAAATAGTCCAACTATAAAAAAATGTGATATATTTTATCGATAAAAAATTCATAGAGAATGTTTGTATTCAAATTAGAAACATAAACAGTTTAACTTCTTCTTCTTCTTCCTGCCCTTATCCCATTCATATGGGGTCGGCGCAATGCGTATTTTCCTTCCATTCCTCTCTATTACTCGTCATCGCGGCATCCACTCCTTTCTCTCTCATATCATCTTTCACACAATCCATCTATCTCTTTTCGGTCTCCCTCTGCTTATATACCCATCCACAGTCATACTTATAACTTGTTTTGTTATGTGACTTTCATCCCTCCTCATAACATGTCCATACCACGACAAACGCTTACCTCTCACCTTTTCATTCACTGGCGCTACTTTCAAGCTTCCTCTAATATACTCATTCCTTATCCTATCTAATCTCGTCACTCCAGTCATCCATCGAAGCATTCTCATTTCCGCTGCATGCAATCGTCTTTCATCAGTCCCTTTCACTGCCCAGCATTCTGAACCATACATCAATAAACAGTTTAACATCAGAATGAATACTAGCATTCGGGGACGGTACATAAAGTAACCACTACATAGACCAGCAAATTTAATCACCCATCATGTCATGTTTTTTACCAAATGACATGTTTCATTTTCATAATGAGTGTTTACGTCCAAACCCCAATAAGGTATACTTACTGTCATGTTTAAAATTACATTGTGCCCTGTAGTGATGTTGTGTTTTATAAAGTTGTCAAACAATATCCGGATACAGGCAATGATAAACTAATGGTCGAATACTGAAACGTTACTTAGTTTAATTAAAGTATCCGTTAAGTCTTTGTCACTTCTGTACTTAATTAGAAAGACATTTAAGAACGTTAAGACGAATTCTATTTCTAGAAATTGTTTAATAGAAAAGTATTAGGTATAATGTTAATCAAACCTAAAGGGAAATAGACAGTTAGTCTGGGGAAAGGAGGGGTGACCCCAATCATTATCATGTTATCGTACTAAAGAAGCAATCTATTATATCTATTTGAATTTAAGTAAGCTGATTGATAAGTGCAATTTTTATCAATTTGCGAATGGCCCATTGTCAACAATGCAACATGCAAACAAAAATCACGTCTATTCCTTTTAACGAAGAGTCAACCGTCATGAAATAATACTTAACGCTTTTATCAGACATATCAATCAATATGATTAACCAGAAAAAAAACAAAGAGGGAACAATGTGAATGTCCAATTAAACTGAGCTCGCACACGTCATCGAAAGGTGTTTCCCGAAGAACGCACACACACATGGACGATCAGCTGACTGCTCCGATTTTAACCCACACCACTGAGCCGACTGTTAGAGAACATAAATAATGACGGCCCACCTACCTAGCTATACGTAACACACATCGTATAATTTGTATGAGCCACCGACGGAAGAGGAATGTGTGATACGCCATCGTTTTCTCCGCCATTATAGTTTTTACGACACGATGAATAAAATCGACGATTGATTCGACTTAATACTGGCCGTTAGGACATTATTCGAGTGAACTTGTCGAGCGTGAGATCGCATTAAATAATCAGAAACGCATACAAGCGTTACAAACACATGCGCGAATCGCGATGATAACAATGCTCTTTGGTAATGGGCATCGCATGAACACCGTAGGGCTTTTTACTACCTTAAGTTATTCGACGAACGAATGCGTTTTGGAATGTACCTGCTTAAGCGAACAATAAGGAAATAATTTTTCATAAGAATATATGAATTCACCCTCATATAATTCAAAATTGACACTACGCAATTAGTGCCAGCAACTTGACTGGGATTTATCATCAATGGTGTTGCATTCATTGCAAAATGCAAGTACACTAAAAGTAATGATGAGGTTCTCAATTCACTTTTTTTTTTAACTTCTTATTGAGTATTTTAAACTTCTATACTTACATTCAATTAGAATGTAAAACTAAGGATAGATAAAATGGAGGTACCACTTTTACCCGTGACTTTGATTCGACTCCTGATTTTGTTTCGACATTTCTTCTGAAGGTAGTCAGAGAGGAAATGTCGGCTCCATCAATAGAGCACAAAAAAAACAAAGAGATGATGTATCCTTTTCACAGAAAAAAACGATTTGAATTTTATTCACCCTGATTCTGAAATTTTGCTCACTTGAGTACTTATATTTAGGAAAGATCATTCATGTATAACTTGATTAAGTTTTTAAAGGTAATTAGACACAAACGGCTTTTTCTCTTTTATTTTTGATGACGCTATATTCTCTTAAATTCGACAAATAAGACTCCTGTACCTGAGGAAAAATTAGAACCTGTTTTAGTAGTAAGTTAGTAGGCTTTTTATTACCTCTAGTTACTTAATATATTCAGGCGGTGAAGACAATTAGAGAATATTTGTATTTTTTTTCTGTAGTATAAATAAGTTTCATATATATATTTCATGGTGTATGTGATTGTTCATATTTTATTTTGCTGTTATAATATTTTATCAGAGAAAATATATTTATAAACTTAAATTGAGCGTAGATGCTTCAAAAAAATCTTATATTCTGACAAATACGGCCACAATGTCCAACAGAGAGAAGACACGAAGTGCCGTACATTTACGCCTACAACGTAGCCGACGGCAAATGGAAACAGTTACCTACTTCAACTGGAAAAATAGGAAATGTTCGCGTTACTTCAACTAAGTTGGTATAACTATGATATATGTACTTTTTATGATCTTTTATCTTAAAACTTTTTGGCTATATCATTCCTTAGAAATGTTGCTTAGAACTATTATTCAACGGACAATTCATATTTATGATTCAATATGGTATTACACCGCTTCATGAAATTATAGTCAGCACTTAAATTCTAAGCAAGTTACAGCAGTCGCCGGTCATATGATAATAAAAACAAACATCTAGCCGCTCCGCCACAAAATAGAACTGAGTATTGAGCCAACGCACACACAGGCGTGGAGGCGGTCGGATGTCACGCAAACACTGACAAGCACAACGTCGGTACACCCACACACACAAGTGTGGTAGATAAGAATCGTCCCATTTTACATTGAGTCATGCGGCCGCCGCGATACTTACTGTGTTCGCAGGCAGCCTTATGATGACAGCCGTCTTGAATCCTTTTCTTAACCACACCGAAGCACAAATTAGGGCGAGTTGCGCACATGCACTGCTCACTCACACAGCGGAATATTACTAATGTCCAAAAGGTGTCAATTTTGCCTTAGAGCAAAACGTTCCGAATCATCGACCGGCGCCAGTAAAAGGAGCGGTGCCGGGGCGAAGGCGGTGGAAGCTAGCAGAGAGCGAGAGCCTCGTGTGGAATATTGTACGTTCGATTGCGCTAGCAGTGCGCGCGTTTCAGTTGGCGCACGGCGACTGGCGCAGGCGAGGCGTGCGGTGCGACGAAGCGGGCGGGCGAGCGATTTCACCGGGCTGATATTGCGACGGCACGCCGGTCGCTACGACCCATATGTATAGCTACAACGAGCGAGGGCACGCCAGCAAACCTCGAGCCCCCGGTCGCCGAGCGCCGAGCTGCACGCACTCAACCAACTATCCAACTTAACCAGTTATTTGTTCGCCTCAGCCTTACTTTGAACTGAAGGCACGTTTAATTTTTTAGTAATACATTCTGTTACAATTTATTAATGCACTTAAAGGTGTCGAAATTGTTAAGAAATATATATTTATAGAATTGATCAAATATAAATAAAAAGATATACAAAATAATATGTAAATGTATCAGGCTTCTTTGATACACGCGGAATTATAAAAGGTTACAGTTTACAAACACACTACAGCATTAAAATGTTATTCGTTTAAATTGTATGAGTGTGTGTAGAATGTCTACATACAGCCGTGGGCTATCATTATAATATGAAATTGTTCACATACATACAGGTACACGGTACTCACACAAGCGCGTCACTGTTGTGCAAATATGAGATCGTGAACTTATCATTGATAATGAATAGAATCGCATATCAGTAGTTAACAATAATAACAGGTTATACCATTTATATTAATACAAAATCATTGCCTTCTGTGATACACGTAATTACTAATTAGGAAATATTGATCGGACCGTGCGCGCCAATAGTAATATTATCGTCCATATACTACATCTCATTACTGTCGCAGTGCAAACAGTGATGGCCTATTGGGAATGCGGGTCAATGCATATGCGCACTGTGTCCATTTCATGTCATTTATGTATTTGTATTTGTATAGTCGCGAAATATGCGCTATCTCTATTTATTAAGTGATAGCAGACAATATGCATCTGATTTAGGAAATTGTTTGGCCTGTGTTATACTTAAATGTAACGAAACGTCGGGAACTAAAATCTAAAAAACCGCGATAGAATCCGCTTAAAAGTAGTTTTATTTATTTTTATTTATATGGATTATTTTAGCCATCTTTATTACCACGTATCAGTAACATGGCGACCCAGGCTGCGTGAATCCATTAACGTCGTGTACCGAGTATAGTATGCTCACCAAACGATAATAATGTTCCATCAAGGAACTGGAGAAAAAATGGTTTGGTTGTAGCTTAATGAAACATGGCGCCAACGATGGCACCCTGCGGGATCAACGAGACGCCCAAAGGTCTAGGCATAGCATAACTTTACATCATAGTTAACATACCATTTTATTATTATTTACCCTTTTATTGCTAATACTATGTGTTGGGAACTTGCTTTTGGTTCCGCGCGTCGTCGTAACTAGTCGACAATAATGGCTATTGGAGAAAGAAAAGGACTGTATAAAAACTTTTATACAGAGAAACTTTAAGATATAAGAATAAAAACAAGATTTTATTAAAATGAATGATGTCTTGATTAAGAAATAATTTTAATTCGTAGATATTCTCCTTATTAAATAAATTATATAGACATCAAATTTTGAGAAGAGCTCAAATTAATCTTTTAATATTAATTTGAGCTCTTCTCAAATTTTGATGCACAAACACACCTCAGCTGTCGTAAAGAAATACCACCGAGATCAACGTCTTCACCATTGTTACAGCCAAAAGGATGACTGGATGATATAGGTCCGGCTGTCTCATATTTATAAGAAAAAACTTACAACTATAACAAATGTTAAGATATCTACATGTTTTGTGTTGTCTACTGTGATGCGGCTTAGCTAATACATTACATTCAAGTAAAATAAACGCATGCTCCTCACCAAAAAATATCAGCTCTACCAAAAGTTGTGAATGTAGAAATAAAAGTATGTATTTCAAATGTGTTAAGCTATTTTTGAGACTGAGGAAAATATGCAGAGGGTAAGGCGGTACCTCGCAGGCGGATTTATCGTTAATTTCGATATAGGAACCTGTTCTGTAAGTGGCGGGCCGACCGAGTCGGGGCTGCGTAGTCAACCCGGTCCGCAAAATAAAAGAAATATGTTTTAGTGGGTTAGCGAGCGTGTTTACGATCGGATTCCTCAGGCTCGATTATGCCACCATTAGTTACATAAGCGACCCGGCCTGTAACGTAATTAGACAATTTGTCTTATAGCCGATAATGTCAAAGAAATCTTTTATAAGGATCTTTGACAGTTTAAACTGTAATCATCGTAGTTTTGCTATTATACTTATGAAAGCAACCATTTTAAAGAACAAAAATAGATTTTGTGACAAAGTTCTGATTATATCCAATTATGTAATGGTTTAATTAAAGTTTTCGTAACCTTTTCAGTAACATGCAATCAAGCTTTTGTAAGTTACAGGCTGTAACTCTTAATACCATACCAGGCTTAAGATATGCAAGTAATATAACTAGTATTTATACTCGTGGCGCCATCTGTCGGACGCTCTGCGAGACGCGGACCGGATGCCCGACCAGTTTAGTAGTGACATCGAACACCTGCAAGCACAACCGACACCACTGTTCTGCCTACGTATTTTGTTTGATGAAACCACCGATATCGTAAGTATACTAAGCAAAATATTGAAATCTATGCGTTTCTTATTAAATATTAAAAGAGGACCAGTTTTTTAATTATAGCAATGAAAGAAATGGATTTTGCATGTCTCGTTCCTCCACACATCTTACTATTTTTAGAAGATAGTAACGTTACCCCGAAATGAATTTTTGTATGCGTTTAGACAGTTTTTGGAACTATAAGAGCAGTTAAAGTAAAACGGGAAGATAGCTTGTAGATAACAAAAAGTACAGATGTGACTGACCAACAGCAGACTGCATCGCAACGGTTGGCATGCGTAAGACATCATTTATTTTTACTCTCTATACATATGCATACACGCGGACCATCCTTGTGTCCTTGTTTGGCGAAACAATACGCGGCTGTTACGTAAGTTTAAAAGACGCGTCAATGGCATCTCGACCCTGCCTCTGTTCTCGTCACTGACCCACATTACTCACTCGTTCCACGCAATAACAATAACGGTAAACTCATTACATAATATTGCACTGTCTGTGATTACGTTACACCGTAATACGCATAAATTAACATCAGTTTCATAACATCTTATTGCAAATGTTACTTTGATTTATATTGCCGATTTTGTTTATACGATTATTTGATCATGTTTTCAATAACTATTCTTACTCGTCTCTTTCCACACGGGCATTGAAATTGGCTAGGACCCATACAAAACAAGATTTTGTTTTTGTATCAATAATTAAAAAAGAAACTTGTAGGGAATAAGTATTCCATACCACTTTTCAGGTGGTAAGTAGGTACCACCTCCAAAGAACTTTACAAGACAATTACTTGATTAGTCTAAAACTTTTCACCTCACCTTACTAGGTAGGATGAAATAGCAACATATGAGTGCTTTTATGGAACTACTACTACATCAGTTAACTAGTAATATTTGCACAACATTTTGTTATCTGGCAAACATTTCCGGATTTAACCGAGGGTTACTTGTTAGATAAACACAGTTTGTAATAGTGATGATAGTCGTTCGAGTTAGAATTATGAGATCAAAGGTTCGTTTTAACTAAAAATAGAAGATTAAAAAGGAATCTTATATTTAATGTCATGTCTATGGATTGGTAAGAGAACACTAGAATAGTTTTATCGTGTAAAGCTAATAAACCTAACCCACAATTTATTATGGATAGCATAAGCATCTATATAGATCAAAGTACGAGAGAGGATGTAGACATTGTGTATTATTAATTAAGAAGGCAACTCATTCAAAGACCTATTTCCTACGTAAGAAATACAAAGTAGTTTCACCACAAAAAAAACACCAGGATTTTTGTCGAAGTGACAGTGCAAATGGTTTTGCGAAGTCATCTAGCCGGGTCGAGAAATGTGCATGCAGAGAGACTTCCCAGTTTTCAGTTGTTATGTACCTAGGCGACATAATTCTAAAACATGACATATTTGAGTATACACCGACCAAAAAATACTGTTCTAAGATAAGCTTTATTAAAAAAAAAGTCAATGTACAGCATTGTATAGGAATGGAAATTATTTAGTTTAGTCCAGTCTGCCTAGCCTTCTGCTTAGTTTATCTATGTTGAGGTCGGCTTCCAGTCCTACAGGATTTATCTAAATACCGTAATTTACATAGAGCGACTGTCTATCTCCATAACCCATTTTTACTGGGTACCACAATATTCCCTTTTAAGACTGGTTGTCTGAACACGACTGCTAATGATCGAAGTAGGACAGTCGCAACGGCTAATCGTGCTTTTCGAGGCAGAGGAATCTCAGTATTTACATTTATCTAGTTTAGTCCATTATTATTACATATAGGTAACAATTTTTTTTTTCTTATCTGGAGCAAAATTAACTAAATTGTGTATATGAATACACCTTCTCTTCTTTAATTACCGCAATTCATTTACATGTCCATAATTCTAAATCTCCATTTTAAGACTAGCACTTTGGAACACTGTAATGACACGGTTCTTGGTAGGCCCCAGAGCTCCCCATATAAATTTTGTCACGCTTTACGCACTGACAAGGGTAACAATTTATGAAAGTAAAAATGATTCGATCCCAGTATTTTTGGGTTGCTGATCATTTGAAGCCAATAAAACGTAAGATGAAGTTATGTGAAGAATTAGTACAAACAATTATAATTTGGAAGAAAGTAGTTGTCAGAAACACATAGAATTTTTTTGTAATATCGACGGAATTAATCTTTAGACGATTAAAATACGTGGACACTGACAATAGACAGGGCTAGTCCACAAAGTCAAAGTCGCTCAGCGAGCTATGGAGCGAGTTATTTTCGGTGTTTCTTTGATGGATAAGATCAGGAATGAGATTATCTGGAGACGAACCGGAGTGAACAACATAGCTTGCAGAGTTAGTAAGCTGAAGTGGCAGTGGGCTGGTTATGTCTGTCGAAGTACTGATGGCCGTTGAATTAGACGAGCCCTTAAGTGGAGACCGCGAATCGGAAAACGTATTGGAGCGTCCCCCAGATGACCTGAAAAAGGTAGCTGGCTCGGACTGGATGCGGAAGGCGGACCGGGTGTTGTGGCACAACTTGGGAGAGGCCTATGTCCAGAATTGGACAACGATAGGCTTAGCGATAGTTTATTCATTGATTGATGATTGAAGAAGATACATTGTAAATAAAACTTATTTATTCCACTCTTGCTATGGTTTTAGGCGAGGAATGAACTTGCATTTCGCGCCTGGTCGAAGCACTCTACTAATCTCACTAGCTCATAGCTTTGTCGCCCTGGTCAACATGGGTTGGCTCTTCGAAGTCAATACATAGACATCGGGCATGGATGATTAGCATTGATTGATACCACAATCTAAATTTATCACTACCTATTAGTCAGCACTGATACAGTAAGATATAAAATGTATCGGTATCACACTCGCCGCTAACCATGTGACAGACTTTCGACGATTGTCACCACTATGACAACTACGATAAGACAGGGTTTAAAATAGCGTGCTAGATGAGTAAACACGTAACGTAACGCTTATTATTTATAGCGTTGAGAAGTTTCGAAACATTGAATGAACTTTTCTTTTCGTGACGAGAGAAGTGGGCGTGTGTGCGTGTCCCGGTGTCGATGTAGGCCACTGCCAAGGTCGAATGTTTAATATAAAGTCTGGCGCCGGGACATTAAAATGGTCGGGCCCTCCCCGGACCCCCCTTATCCCGGCCCGGCGGTCGCAATCGTTGCACTCGTTATTTATTATCTAGAGGCATCCCCCGCTCATGAACGCCTTCAGTCTTCGGTACATAGATATATATGTATAGACCCGACGGCACCCGCACCCGAGAACGGTGTATCGACACGATAATGATTCAATGAAACACAGATTCCGTAACGTGAGGGATCCTGGAAACAGCTGACGCGACTTAATTACCGACACCCTGACCTATTGAATTAAGTGACGAAATTCGCTTTAGATTATTGCGGTAAGATGTAAAACAAAGGCGTGCTCTTGATTCAAAGTTCTTTATCAAAATACAAGAAAATCGTCAGAGCTTCGACGTCACAACACGTAGTTACGGTAACGTAATAAATGTTCGAGTAAATATTGATATCCACGAACAATACACGTAACAGTGTTTTGAATATGAATGAGTATAAGTGTATGATCGTTAAGGTAAATAGATATTATAAACATTAATTACATGAATGGACTCTAACTAATTCAGTTAGAGATAGGTCACACATATATATGTTATGAAATGAAGTGATGATTCTCATTGAAGAAAAGGACTGCGTTTAACAGTACAATATACGATTCTAGTGCTGTCGAGTCGAAGCGTCGTCGTCGCAGGGCGTTCTGTCGGGAAACTTGGAACTCTCACTTTCAAACAAGAAACGCTTGGTTACTGTGGCTCCACTTCTCTATAAACATACAAACAACTTACACAAAACAAGATGGATGCTGCGTGACATTCACCTACATTCTCGATATATGTAACAGCAGCTCGCTGAACATCGGAATATCTTGAATGAATGAATGAATACAAATACAAACATGAGTATACATTAACCCACATAAAAATCCATAATTATTAAATCGTCTGGTAAATGTTGGGGATACCCCGTTGGATGGTTGCCAACAGGAAGGGGCCATCTTTAAATAAATTCAGAATAATAATGCGTTCAGGCGCCGTGGATTGACGGCAGGTTAAATTTTGACATTCCATCTGTTTTTTTTTAATAACAATAACACTGTATATCAGTGATACACAACATTCTTCCAAAGTCGTGTTATTCTTTATTATACTGTTTACTAGGTTTCGCGAATGCACGAGTATTCAACATGGAGTGAGGCTAGATATGCACGAGTCGTTAAGAGTCTCAGTCACGAATCAGCAGCGGAGGCCGAGGCGTGCCCGCCCATCGCAATCAGATGACATCATACTGCCGCCACATACTCCAAATCACTAAATAGTTACAGCTTCTTAATGCAACAACTGTTGCATTAACCTTGAGGAACCGTGGCTGTCTTGTAAGCAGTATCTTAGTAAGTTGATAGATACGATGAGTAAACAAGGATGAATTCTTTGATAAATAAATGATCGGTGGTTTTGACGAATGCGTACAGATTTGCGGGTCACGTCGACTGAGAGTCGAGTGTCGTCAGTGGCACAGGTCGAACCACGTCACAAAGCAGTCCGTGATTGATGGTTGCGGTGACACTCGTTACGTCAACTGCCGAGGGTCGCGGGGTCAATGCCGTCACGATTACAATAACCTACGGTGGGTGCCGAGATGTAATAATAATCATTCAGCTGAGCTCTGTTATTATTATCGAATTCTAGAAGTCTATATAAGAAAAGTATATAGCACACATTTGTAATATACGTTATATTAATATTTTAATTCGTGGTGCAAACATAACTAAAGTTAAATTATTATCGTGACATCATTTTCATCGAAATCTGTTGTATTGTTTAGTTTGTCATTTCAAGTGGGGTGGTCCCAGGTTATGTTTCATTACGACCACCCAGCTCGGTGGCTGTTCGACCCCGTTCTGAGGGCTGGGTGGGTGCTATAAAACGACACGGTTGCTTTTACGACAAACATCTACAACACATCCGCATATTGTAACGTAATAACGATCTGGTAAAGGTCTACGATACGATGCGAACTCGAGTTATTCAAGTATTCTATTGACTGAAAACAAACCTATTGAATTACATAAGGTACGTTCTGGATAAAGGAAAACTATACCGTCTTACGTTTTCATACAGCGGCACCGAGCCGATGTTATTTATTTAGATGACTCCGACTCGAGTTTTATTCTTAGATGGAATGAATAAATAAAAAGTTTAAGAATATTTTATTGTTGTATAAGAACACGACATTGCCGACTCTTTTGGAATGTAGACGAATGTAAGAATGTGTAAGATTAATTCCGATGACATTTTTATACACGAACCAAGACGAAATAAGAAAACAGTTATCGTAACCACATGTGATGGCATGATACCTCTGTAACTTAGAAAATTTAATATTTATTACAAGAATAAAAGACAACTTATTATGTCTATATAACTAATGATTGATCAAGTCCAGAATATTTTAGAAATGAGCTTTGTATTAGAAACCAGTATCACGTGGTCACCAATACATACTGGGAGGTCATTCTCTAATTCCCAACTAAACATAACGTGGCATAACGCAGATTATAAATCAAGAATCCCGGGTCGTAAAATCTTTGTCTTTTGAGAGTCACCAGGTAGTGTTAGGAAAACATTTTAGGCCATTTAAAAGATTTTTTACTTTAAAGTATAGTAAGTCGAATGAGATATCGCCTCTCTTAACCTTACACGTAACAACACTAAGGGTGAATTGCATCATTTAACTATAACGATAACTAAACCATAACCAGCCGTGAACCGGCCGCCTATTGGACAATTCGACGAATTGACAACTGTTAATGGCTTTGTTATCGTTATAGTTAAATGGTGCAACTCGTCCTAACTGTTTAGACTTAACTGAATAAGGTCCTTGATCATCTAGACTTTTAGAAGTTAATAAGAAGAACTTTATCCAGTATACAGTAATCAAATACAAAATCTGCGGTTGTCTGGTTGAGCCCATATAGAACGGCATAAAACGAGTATGCGCTATTGAAACCACGACGCATCTAAAGTTATTAAAACATTTGCATGAGTCTTGTATGGGAATGTTATGGTTTTAGTGACGTACTTGCCGTATTAAAGCCATTAGATCTAATCGTTATTGGCAATACCGTGAGTTTACGATGATTAATAAAGAAGGAAGACTGTAAAACTCTCGTTCATCAGGTATGAGTAGTAAAATATGTTAATATAAACAGTTTACTTAGAACATAAAGCTGACAAAGTAACCGCAACTGTGGTACCGGCGCACGCAACCAACCGCATGGAACACGAAACATTTTGCATTTAGTCTACGACGAGAGTCACGGACTCACTTAATATCGCCTTCTACATGAATGTTCGACGCCTGGAGGTAACTGAGATTTCTAAAGCAACGGCCTTAAACTCACACGAGGGACTGTAATGATAAATAATGCTGGGCAAATAGTTTTGGTAACAGTGAACCCCGATTTAGTTTGGTGCAATGGTCCTTTCAAATTGTTTCTTTAAATATTCCAGGTATATGTATACCGGTAGACATAAGATTGACATGACGCTAGGGTACGCAAATCGCGCAATGTTTTAGTGCTATCACGGAGCAGTTCGTTTGGTTATGGGACACCGGTCCGGTTTACTGCCTCGTTACCGGCGATCCAACGTTTTTACAGCCCGATTAAACTGCTCACCCAGCCTACGGACCCTGTAATTGGGGTAAATCTTTTTATTGTACACTTTGCCGTATTGTCGGTGCAAATAAATTTAGATAAGTTTTTGTACAGCGTAAGATAAAGAGCAGTTTAAGTCTTCGAATAACCAAATCTTTATGTGAAGACTCTAGCGTGAAGTCCATGGAAATGTAATGCATTAACATTTTTTATTAATCATTCACATTAATTATTATAATTCATGCACACAGATAAGCTGACGTATGATAAAAATACATTTATGACGTATGCAGTACAATGACGTATGATTAAGTATAAATGGAATACATGTTTTAAAATTCGAGTAATACAAAATTGAAATAACACAGAAAGGCTTTATCTGCTCTGCGAGCCGTATAAATTATTAAAATGCAACAAAACGAGTGGGCGACCACATTTTGTTCACAACCGGCCTCGCGGCGCATTATCGAAATCGGACCGCAATAATTACATTCGAGCCGAATGCGGCCACTCCATCCATCTGTCCAAACGACTAAATAAAATATACGTCCGCGATAAAATTTTATCAATGAAAAATATATTATTCGTTCTCTGCAATAGCGAACATTTAATTAAACATGGTATTCAAATAAAACCATTTCAATCTGTGTTGAATTTAATATTTTAAATGTACCTATCGACCGACACCTGCATTTCCGAAAATACTAATTTAATTTGTAAACGAGAACTACATGACTTCAATTTAATATACAACAAACAAATTATTCACGATTATTTTCGAGTAAGGTAAACAAAAATTAAATCCCATTTTTTGTCGTAGTCAGGCAAAATAATGCGTTCGGAGTTCTAGAGATAAACAAGAGAAAGTAGAAACAGTAAAGCAGCGACTGTGGAACAAAAGCAAACAGAAGGCGACGTGAATTTTGGCGTCGAGCGGGCACCAGCCGGATTACGTAGCACCCTCGGCTTATTCAATTAAAAAGGACGTACCTACTCGGGCGGGCATTCTGAATACTTGCAAATTTGAAACACAAGATCCATTTTGATAAATGTAATTCCTTTTATTTGACTCAATAGTTACATCTTAACTATTATTAGATTTTATTCACTTGATGGCAACATCAAAAATCTGGAAGAATTTTAAACAGTAATCCCTACATTAATATTATTAATTTATATTTGTTTGTTACGCTTTCACGCGAAAACTACTTAGGCCCAGTTTTTTGATCCCTAGTTAACTCAACCAATGGTTAAATATACTAACTATTGGTTTTAAATTGCGATAAAACGCGTTTTGTTTGTCTATCAAAGGGTCAAATAAGTCGGAGAGTGAATTATTCAATAATTTGTTACCGAAGTTTGAAACCATTAGTTAGGATATTTAACCATTGATTGAGTTAATTAGGGATAAAAAAACTGGGCCCTAACCCATCATCATGAAACTTTGTACACATATTTTTGGAGGTATTATAAGTAATTAACATAGAATACTTTTTATAGTTTTTATTGAATAAAAAAACTATTTTCTTTATTTAATACGCGGGCGAAGTCGCGGGTACACCAAGTATATTATAAACTATTCATGGGTCAGTTACTTTCTAGTTGATAAGATAACAGAGCAAAAATCTTATTTCAATTGTATTCGATTCTTACTATTTTGATTAAGTGACATAATCACCACTGCAGAACAATAAAACTTATAACAAATTTAAATTCACAGCAGGCTACATTAATTAAGCTAAGTGACAAAAAACACGGGGTCTGAAAAAATATAAATACTTTTTCATAGTTAATGTGATAGAACACCAGTTGAATATAAAAGTCATTTATTAGGCATGCCTCGAGAAATGTTATGTGAAACTTTAGAGTAAAATGTATTTGCTTTGTTTTTACATGTGAACGCACGTCGCCCGTCGGCTGATTACGCTCCGCGCTGTTACCGTCATTCATTTGAGTCTACAGTACACCGCCCCACTCAATCTCGTTTATTATGAACGTGCAGCGGGCGAGCAACCCCCTCTCGCTTTTTACATTTGAATATTTAGCTTCATGCATTACTTTTACATTGTTAGGAAAGACTTTTTCTGCTAGATGATGATAGTGTACATGAGAGACACGTTCATTTGCGCAGGACCTTTAATTTGAATTATTTTGTTTTTGTGAGAAACCGTAGCAGTTTCAATGAGATACTGTATTCAACTCAAATAATAACACAGCGGTAGCAGCAATTAAAAACCTGAATACAATTAACTACGAACAGACATTGCAACACTCTGCGCTTATTAAAAACAAAGTTCAATTAAGAAAGGACTTAAGTGTACAAAATATAATTATGTAAAAACATTTTCCTGAAATAAATAGTTTACATAATGTAGTAAAATTGCATCTAATTAATCGAAATAAGGCTACAAGACACCTAAGAACTATTTAATAGATCTGTTAGAAGATTTCCTATAGTATCATTATACAATTATTGATAATAAGAGAATATCTCGCACAATATTTGTTAACATCGTTGTCTAAATTAGTCACGGCTAAATTATACCTACATACTACAATCAATCTTCATTTGACAAACGATCATTATTATCAATAGAATGTAACTAAGACAAATCACTAGTCATTATTAACATACTATTAAGATTATAACAATAGCAAATTACACGTAGCGTCGTAGCAGGGAGCTTTCGCTGACAATGTTCGGAATTGTAAAAGGAGTAAGGACATTTTTACAAAAGCATTTCTTTATTCGAGTCATGGGAGCAGCACATTTCTCCCGAGCATTCACAATGCCGACGTAAAGTTGCATAAATAAATAACTCGAATTAGAACCCTTCACGTAGCTCACAAACGTTGAATGCTTGCGACTCACGGTGAATAATTTCTTACTTGCTTTTGTGTTCAACATCTCAGTAAATGTCTGACGTTTAACTGACAATTGATTAATTTGTAAGAAAGTTGTTGTTGTTGGTTAGAAGATCAAAAAATTATTGTATTTCCTAGATAAACGACTAGCGGGCATTTCTAAGTGACCTTGATTGAACTAGGATATATTAATCAAAATACTAACATCACACGCGTTATTTTATTACAATAATCTATACTAATATTATAAAGCTGAAGAGTTTGTTTGTTTGTTTGAACGCGCTAATCTCAGAAACTACTGGTCCGATTTGAATAATTCTTTCACTGTTAGATAGCCCACTTATTGAGGAAGGCTATAGGCTATAATTTGCACCGGTAGCCGATGCCCACGCGAGCGGAGCCGCGAGAAACAGCTAGTAGTTTTTATAAAACGAGACAACTTCACTACACAATCAGAACAGCTGATAATTGTGACACAAACAAAAAGCGGTGTAGTTATTGCGACTCAAAATTTCCCATTAAATCTTTTGACAAAAAGGTCTGGGTGGCGGGGACTAGGGGAGTTATAGGTTGTTGCTACAATTGATAGGAGCGGCGAGTTTCGGGTTCCCCTCGATCCGGGCGATACACAGCACTCGGTACATTCATTACAAAAAGCGTCACATCGCAGAACGGGCCCCGGTTTAATAATTCCACTCATTTGGGTTCCCCCGGGCGAGTCGGCGAGACAATGCGCGCCCGGCTAACGGTATCAATCAACATCAAACAACCCCGCTTCACTCTATCTATACACAGTTTTAGGGTTGTACATTTGGAAAATATATCAGATTATTGATATTATATAAACTCAACATCTCAAGCACAAGCAATATTTTTTTTTAAGAGAATCCTGAAAAAAAAAATTTGATACATGGAGTTTCTTGCCGGTTCTTCTCCATAGGATTAGTTATAATTCTTTTATTATTTAGTTTTAAAGTTTAAAGTTGTAGAGTGCCTATCTTAGGTTTACTAGAAAAAAAGTTTTGATTTTGACAAATAATGGTTAAAAAAAGGATTTTTAAGACGATTATTTCTCAACTTAATAAAAATTAGGGTTGGTCTTATTCGGGCATGCGCGAATTTCTAGTGGAACCCAAAATAATAATGAAACAGACTCCTTCCTAACAAGGTTTAAGATTAATCAAGAGGATCTGAGAAGCAAAACTAGTATTAATCTCATGGTTGATTATAACGATGTAGTTTAATTTACACATTCACATATGGCAACCCTAATGCGCTTTGAAGTCTGTGGTAAACGATTCTTTTTATCACACAGTCGTTATGCATGCACAAGCCCAAGTCGATAAGCAAACGCCCGCGGGATGTGTGCTCATCTCAATCCTCGCAAACACATTAGTAGTAGGGCAAATTCACTCATGACGCATTCACATCAAATAACCGAATCATACGTTCACGTACAAACACTACCCACGCAAATATAGATCAGATGTAAAAATAGGTTTAGAATATAATTCGTAAACAAGAAATAATTCAAGGATGATTGTTTGTCTATAAATAACAAACACTGTCAAGAGAACGTTTATTTCCTGCGTCTACATAGTAATGTCGAGGGAAATTGCTTTCATTTTTCACTTGGAAGCAAGGTATGTAAATCAAATTTACTTGCGATGACGGCTACACGTTGAAAACGGGCACTTGTAGGTTTTTCAGCGTCGACACATTAAGCAAACAAGCTTATTGTCAAGTGACGTGTAGGCGACACTAACTCTGAATATGCAGAGCTCGTCCGCAAATAGAGGCTGAGTGGTCCAAAGCTCACTTGTTTTCGTAGGCCACATGTGCGATGTTAATGAAGACACGACGTTTATGATTATATTTGTTCACGTCCGCTCAGTATCTGATGTGGCGATGATACAAGTCAGTGTGAATTTTGTATGCGATCAATTTCAACATAAAGTAACTATAAACTTTAAAACTATCGCGTTGCATGATTTTAATAAAATTACGTCACGGGAATTAACGCGAACTCATGCATTTACCTTTTAAGGCTTGACGTTTCACCGCATCTCCAGTCTGCTTGCGACCACGGCCAGTGTAACCCGGCCGAAACGTCAAGCCTTAAAAGGTAAATGCATGAGTTCGCGTTAATTCCCGTGACGTAATTTTATTAAAATAAAGTAACTACGTGTTCGACATAGAACAATAACGTAATATCAACAAATAATGTTTCAGTAGTCTTGATGTAACAACGAGGACACAAAAAGGTTTATCTGAAAACGACATTGTTATTTGTTTTTATATAACCAGCTGCTGGTATATCTCAGTCAGCACGTAACGAATCAACGGCCTTAAAAGTTCTGAATGATATAAACCAGTATTCATTGATAATCACATTGACCTAAGACTTCTAGGAGATGAACTGGACGATTTGGTGATTAGCTACTTTCTTAACAAGATTAGGCTAGATGTTGTAACGTTTAATGACATTCGTGCTACATAATTCATACGCGACTAATAACCATATTTACTAGAAGTGCTTAATCTTATAGATAGATATACAGAGACTATTCATGTTTAATCTCGGGAGACTACTTAGTGGGGTGAATGGTTTGCGGTTGATGGCTTTTTAATACCCGTCTCCTTGATTCATCGGTCGGCCGACACTGTTGATTGATTGTGAGGAGCATTCTAGGCAGTGAGCTAATGTACCCTTTGGCTTTTAACAATTATGATTGTTTCTTGATCGATAATTAAAGGTTCAATTATAACTTACAGAGTCTGGATCATGTGCGTTAGGCGTGGACGGCTGCGCTGGCCTCGGAGGTGGAGGGTAACCCTGTAAACAAAAATACTATATTTTAGTGTACATACAATACCAACATCTTCGTGTATTTAGGTGGTTTAAAACTTCAAACCACCTAAATACACATATAGGTGTACGAAAATAGCGTTTCTGCATACTGAATGATAATTCGTAGTTAGCGACATGAAGCTAGCGAGGTAATTTCATAGAAATACATAGAAACCAGTAGTGTCGCTGCGACACGTCGTCTGCTGCTGCCTCATGTCGTCCGCTACCAACTTGTACCTTTATAGCGAAGATGCCACAAGAAACAGCATTTTAATCAGTCGACTTGATATATGCTAGACAACAATACGTATTCATTCTTAAAATACATTCGAGTTCTAAGTTAGGTAGTGTAATAAAATTAGTTTTGTAGAATCAGTGTTTAATCCCTAAAATTGATTGTGTAAGGATCAAGTTACGCAAGAAATCCTTTGCATCACCATATTTAAGTCAGGATTTACCCGATAACATGTAGTACGAACATTGTATGAATGAATGATTGCGGTCAACAATATCTGTCTTATGACGATATCGCCGTTCGGCTGGGTTCGGTCACAACAGTGGACGCCTAATTGAAACCGACACTGGCTGGCGCTCGGCTAAACTATTCCGATCCAGTGTAATCAACTCTCGACTCAGATATAACAACTTTGTAAGGATACAAACAAGAACAGACATTTCGGAAAACTAACACGAAGCGATTCACTGAAAGTGGCGGCGATTCAAATTAAATAGAAGCTTGAAACGTTGACAAAAAGTTTACAAGTTTAAGCCCAAAGTTAGTTTTGTTGTTACGTAGCCTGAAGTCAGATTTGCACTATACATTCAACATAGAAAAAATACATTGAATTATGTGCGTTATCTGTCTTTCTACTAATTTTTTATGGCTCAATAGAAGTTCAGTTGAACAGAATCCATAACATAATTTCATTCAGAGCTGACGTTTCTTACATAATATTTGTTTACAACTTTCAGAAAGTTTATAAATAGTAATCAATCCGTGGCATAATGTTTTATATTTAAATACAAATGTATAGAAAGTAAAGGGGAAACTTTACTAAAATATCAAATAAACATCTAATTTAACATTTTCACTCGCAAACATAACAAAGTTGTTACGAACTCCGCAATTTAGAGCGTTCAAACTTTATCTCGCAAAACATACTAATTGTTTTACCTCGTTGACATGATAAATGGGAATTTTATGTAACGGCTCCTTACAGTTACGCAGTTTTGTTATTTTTAGGGATTTGATTAAAAGTTATATTATTATGTATAATAAAAAAAAATAGGAAAGTATAAAGGATTAATGAGTTATTACTATGTCTTATTGGTGATAGAAATAATAACTACAAAATATATTTGCGTTAATTTTGCTTTTTAAATGAAACAGCTTACCGAGTAACGGTCGATTATAAAATCAAATTTTGTAACGGCTATTATACTCTGATTTAGCAGGTACAGTTTATAAAATAGCTTGATATTATTGCTTAATTAAACGAGCAATCGAATAAATTAAAAATAAAATGTTCAGCCCTTTGAATCCCGCGATTCAATTTTAATGCGTTGACTTACGAGAAACGTCCGAAAGTGGATAATTCCGTTTAATATTTCCGGCTTTAGCTCCGTAGTGGCTGCTCAAAATTAGTGAGGAAAGTTCACGCCGACTGTAACAGAGGTAAGTCGGTTCCAAACTTATAATGAATTGCAAACAAGTTAGTGAAACGGTCACGACATGATCCCTTTATCAGACAAGATAGGTTTGTAATAATATGGAGCGCAATAAGCTATAATGTCAAGCACTAATGACTATTAAAAAGATCGTTTTAGAAAAATCTCTCGATTTTCTAGAAATACTAATAGATTGCAATAAAAGAGCTTCTGGAGTTACATTTTGGAGTTTAGTGTCACAGATGATACCCGGTGGCAACCCTCCTACGACTACCTCACTTACTAGTTCACGCTCTCCATAAATCAAGCCATCGTCTAGGTATACCCTCCACAACGCCTAGGGTTGCCTCTTCAGACACCTCCAAAAAGTTTATCATAATAATGAAACATTAAGTAGACGAGTCGCACAATAGACAAGACAAATGTCAGTTTCTCTTCTCTTTACAATTGAATTGCATTATTTTGCGGAGATAGCAAAAGGGGGAAGCGAGCGGCATAATTTATCCAAGTCGGCAATTCTCGACAGCCCTGCCACCGTGACTCCGCCGCAGGAGAGAGAATGTACGCCCCACCGTCAGCGCTTTAGAGGTTTCCAACGGCGAGCGGGGCTGCCACACTAAAGTTCGGAGAATCCGGAGCATTTTGCAGTTTGTTATTATGAGAGCGGAGTGCTGCCAGCGATAAGTTGCTCTTTATGTACAGGGAAAAACAAGGACATAGCGTAAAGTCGCTTCTTAGTTAATGTTGGAGTTGAGATAGTTACGAGAATAAGTTAGCTAATACGAAACATGGGCTTAGCTTTAGAGTGTAAAGTTTTATTTTGATGAGTCCAATAGCCTTAACCTGTCAGTTTAGTGTTAATAGTCACTGGTTTTAAGGCGAATATTAATTCTACAGGTCCTTATTACCAATTATGTGTGAAACATTCAAATTGCATGCAAAAACCTGCAGTTAAAGATTCTTAGAAGAAAATCCCCTAAGGCACACTTCAGAAAAGTCAAGCAATTAATCGCACGGCCTTTGACAAATATATTTCCTTAACAATAAAATATACTGAGTTTTTACTGGCAAAGGCGTACTGGATAGAGAACGGGTAGAACTGTCTCTTGCAACCGGCGCGCCTACTGTGGGGGAATATTAAACGGACCGTACCCCGGCAGCCGTACCATTATTATTATCTTGCGATTCTGTCACAGTTCCGGGACCTGATATTCAGCATGTTACGCTCCTAACCTACGTGATTGCTAGTTATCATTACTGTTGGATTGTCGGCTGAATGTTTTTATCAGAATTAACTCATGTAATAGAATTATGAATAAACAGCAGTGCAAGGTGTACAATATTTTTACATCTCTGGTAATATTTAATGTTGGTTTAATACGAAAGTCCAGTAAAATATAATTAGTGATTCCTCATTACCGCGCGGCTGGCGTGGCCCCTCTGGACGTTCGTGCGTCTGCTGGCTTATGGTTATTAATAACGCTGGCCGCCCGCCCCGCCCCGCGCCGCGGCCCCCGCTAGCCCCCACGCTCGCCCGCGCTGCCGCTGCCGCACGTCTGACATTTTAATTCCGGAGCTGCGGGTATGAGTCTACTCCATGATTTTTCTATCGACAGTTTAGTCGATATCCTTAAGGACTTCTCTATTTATATTGGATGTCAATGAAGTATTTATTTGTATTGTTAAATTTGTTACAACAAAAGCAGTTTTTTGTTTTATATAAATAAATCCTGTCTCTTTTCATTATTCGTACTACTACTACTAATATCTACGAATTCCATACTTTAAGTTTATCTACAAATGTGTTTTGCTTTTATTGAGCTAAATCTGAAATAATATGTACACTAACAAAACTCGTATCATAAATCATCGTATCATTTAAGAATCATAAACATAAACAATATGTTATTCATGATTTTCGGATATAATTGAGTAGATGCTTTTGCCATCAATGGAATGTAAGTTTGAATTAGTTTAACGGTTGTACAGCGCTGTAATATTCCGTTGGAGGCACGCTTACAATAATATCGAGTGAGTCAGTGAACATCACTAGCTACGAATGCTACAATGGCGGTCGGGCGAGCGCAGGTCGAGCGCAACATGGCTGCCTGGTAGGCGGTTCGAGTGAAAGGGATGGAGCAAGCATCGACTGTTGCTCTCTCTATCGCACTCGCACGCAATGCTCGCATCGATCTCCACTCTCTGTGCTCGCCCCCAGCACCAGAAAGGCGGAACTAACAAAATTACAAAGCGCTTTCGAGCCGCTAATCATAAAATAAGATACGACGTTTCATTTCGACCGTACGACTCTCGAGCGATCACGATGCTGAAATGGCCCTTGACTCTCAAAATTCTCCACTGACAACGTGGAGTATTACCAAGCGTAGGTCGTCGAGAATTAAGTAAAGCCACAGTACAGATTTGTTGTTCGTTAGAATAGAGTTACAGCGGTTGAATACTTGTACAGTGAAGAATTTTATAAAACAACTATAAAGAGTATAAAGGAATTGTTCTTTCGAGTCAAAGAAGAAAAGGTATTTTAATTACATCACTTTGGTGAGAATGAACAATACGTTTCAGAGAGGAAAAAGAGTTCCCAATGAAAAGAGTTAAGTATAAGGTTTACATCTCTTCGGAGCCGGCGCCGCTGTCGGCCGGGTTTATGTTAGCATAAATTGTACGGAGCCTGGCGGCGTTTAGTTCCAGAGCTGTATAAAATCGACACAAGACGCGTACCGCTGCCTCGGGGTTTCTGCTCCGTCGATTACATGATATCTGAGTGACGTTTAATTTTTGCACCACGCGCTTCTTAGATAAAATATTTCGGAGATGAATGTGTCACGGTAATATTGTAATTAAGTTTATTTTTGTCACTGTAATTAAACACATGATGAATCATACAACATTAATTAAGAAAAAATATTAATTAATAACCCACCTGGAATACCTACCTACTAGAGGAGTTTTTTTCTTAGTATAAAACTTGTTTAGAGCGAGCGGTATTCGCATGCAAAGTTGGCAACATGTGCTACATCTCCATTATATCGTGAAGCCGTCGCTAGGCCCGCCACGTGCGAGCCATACGCCCGGCGAGTCAGGACATAGAAATATGTAAATCGCACGGCGAGCCAAAAACACCCGGCTCACGTTCACGATGCATGCCGATCAATCCGATAGTGCACTATGGCGAACCGATCATCCACGATCGTGATCTGACGTGACACGACTTTACGCAAGACACACAAAAGAAAATTTACATTTGTGTAATAATATTCCTTAACAAATTTTTTTTATATTAGCTTTTACCGTACGTTAAATAAACTATAAAGTAACTTCTAAGCAAACATGTCAGTATATTTACTTCAGAGCTTCAAAACTAAAGTAGCACTAAGCAATTTGAAAAAGCTACATTTATTTGTGTTTATTTTATAGTGTTCGGAGAGTAGCGCAAACGTGCAATTCCCTTATCGAACTTATCGACCGCTCTAAGTCGGTTTAAGTTCTAGTTAAGATAGCTCTTGGGGCCAGTTTTGGATCGAACTTCCAATAAATCGAGGTGAAGGACCAAATCTATACTTATAATAAATCTGTAGAAGTGAAAATCCTGTACATTGAAAATATCAAAAAAATAAATGGTGGGGTGTGTTACTAGACCGACACCGAACCCAAAAATGTGATTAAAAAAATTTTTGTCTGTCTGTCTGTCTGTCTGTCTGTTTGTTCAGGTATCACGCAAAAACTACCGGATCGATTTCGATGAAACTTAATATAATTGTTCTTTAATATCCTGGGCACCACACTGAGTAGTTTTTATCCCGGAAAAGTATATACAATAAAAAACAAACTTAATTTTGCGGTTCGATCCCTAGACCCGAATACTGTACCAACCGCAAATAATAAGTTTGTCGTAGGTTACGTCACCCGCAGTGGAGTTCACTAAGGGGCGCTGCACACGGCTAAGATACTATAATTATTTATCCATACTTATATTATATATATTATTATAAAGCTGAAGAGTTTGTTTGTTTGAACGTGCTAATCTCAGGAAGTACTGGTCCGATTTGAAAAATTCTTTCACTGTTAGATAGCCCACTTATTGAGGAAGTCTATAGGCTACTTTTCTTTTGGAAATCTATCCCCTAAGGGGGTGAAATAGGGGTTGAAAGTTTTTATGGGAAGTTAGGTATTTTCAATGATAGACACATGAAATTTCGTATACGGGTTTCTGGATAGAAATTAATAAAGACGATTTCAGCGAATTTAAAAATCATTCCCCTAAGAGGGTGAAAAAGGGGTTGGAAGTTTGTAGGCATATGAATTGTGTCGTTTTCAAAGACACATTCAATTTCATACAAGGGTTATTAGTCAGAAATAAATAAGATGTATTTCCGAGATTTTAGAAATCTACCCTCTAAGGGGGTGAAATAAGGGCTGAAATAGTTGGTGTTGGTTGGTGTGAAGTTGAAGATGAAAAGATAAATAGATAAGATAATGACCATCTAAGACATAATTATCTATAATGACGACTCCCGTGGTCGAGTGGCGTTCATTCCGGTTTAAGGTCACGCCAGCTCTAAGGTTCCAAGTTCGATCCCCGGACGGGTCCATGTAGAAAATCACTTTTATACATTGTCTTGAGTCTGGGTGTTTATGGTACCTTTTTTGTCTCCGATTCTATAACACAAATACTTTTGCTACTTACTTTACTTTTATTATTATTTTAACGCCATAATATTAGATGAAAAATTTTATACATTCTCCTTACTCTGAAAATCACAGAATACATCTACCTTTAATACTACTCTTTACTTTACGCGCGAGCGAAGCCGCGGGCAACAGCTAGTAATAAATATTCTCATTGAACATATTCAGCGAGTCACGTGAAAGGGCAGCAAGTTTTTTGGTAATGTCCCTTAGTCGATATCTTATACAGATATAAGTTAATGATGTTAAGAAAAACAAACCTATATAACAGAACATTAACTATTAATACATAACATAAAAAGTGGCAAGAATACAGAAAGAAAAACCAAACATAATGAAAGTAAAAGTCAACCATTACGCGGAGTAAGGTATGACCATGGACGGTTTATTGAAATAGTTATGGTTGGGGATGGTAATTTTTAAAAATTGCTAACAACGCGGGTTTTCGTACATTCGGCAGCAGTTTAATGTGCAACGATAACAGTAAAGCTCATAGCCAAAGTTCCATCTACCGAGTTCCTTGGATTACTATACTTTCCATATAGAGGGTTCAATTTCGTTAAAGCTATACAGATTTGTATCTACCACGCGCTGACACAAGACTACACAAAAACAAATGTATTAATATATTTTTAGTACGTACGCAGTTGGGTATTACCATGTTTTCTTGTTATTCGTATAATTAATGCAATGGCTAGTTAAGTTAATATCCACAAAAAAACAATAAAAAACTTAATTATGCAATAAAAATGAGTTTTTTTTTTCTTTTTCTACAAAAACAACAGATAGAACAATAACATGATCTTTTCATTTGCAAAATAAGAAAGCAGCTTCACTCCTTATACAAAAAATATTGATGCAAGTTTAAAAGTATTGATGTCAAAAACGTGGTCGTAATTTTAGATTAGCAACAAACAGTTTATCATGTTGTTGAGCAGCTATCTTCCGAGGCTACGCTACGTAACCTAGCAGTTGAGTTTCGGCCAAAATTATCGAAAATTTCCGTCGCCGACAACAGTCGCCGCGATATCGGCGCGATAAACGAAATGCAAACATGAAGCCGCGCCGCCTCTACGGACCGACATGTTTTACTTATTAAATATTTAAAGATATGGTTAAATTGTAGATTTGGTCAGAAAAATGCTAACTTTACTGCAAAACATATTGATGGCTATCGTAATTATGGAGTAATCAATTTCGCTATTATAACATACTAATATTTAACTCATTCTGTTATCTATTCTAGTTATTAAACCGCCCATCAATTCAACGGAACACGTGAACTAGAAAAATACAATCGGTGATTCATTCGACAAGCTAAAATGTATTTCGCTAATGTTCTTTGGTTGTAAAATGTCTATTTGAGTTAACAAAAAAACTGTTCTCTGATTTAACAGTGGCGTATTGGGTAAATTTGCAATTCAGAGTCGGCACAACTGCAGTACGTTAACTGCTCGTGAGCCAACTACTAGTTGGAATTACCTTTGCTGTTCGGCGTTTGCTACTTCATCCGCACTAGCGCAAATGGAAATGCAATGAACTTTTCACGGAGTGTTTAGACACTTAAGTAGAGGTAGAGAGGAATTATTCTAATTAGGCACTAATTAGCATTTTAATAACATCAGGTTAAACATTATATTATTTCTATTACCGATGGTAATGTGAGCAGTATGTTTCCTAAAAGTTAAGAATGGTATAAAATGATATCCTTATATATTGTTTACAAGCGTGTAAAAATAACACTTAATTTACTAATATTAATAAATCCCATTCCAATTTGAATGGAAAATCTCTCTGTCAATAGTTCCACGGTGAAAACGTAACGAATACGAAAGCTTGTAAATCATGCATAACTAACCAACTTGTAGGAAACTTAGGTTCAAGGCTAATATTATATCTCTTCTCCTTAAACTGAAACTTTTGTAGTTGAAAGTTCGAAATAATTTCTCATCGATGTAATATTTGTATCTGGTGAACTACCAGATACAAAACCCGAAACGTTTGAGGTCAAGGCGCAAGAGGAATGGACATTTCATTGATAAATAATAAACCCTAGAACAGACTTTGCTATATTGGAAGCCTTATCACACATCAAATAACAGCTGGTCTAGTGTTACATATTCGTGATTAGTTTGCTATTGACCAGATATAGAAACAAATAAAAAACCCTAGATATAATAACATAGTCTCGAATAGAACACAAAGCCTGTCTTCAATTTCACGTAAGTTTAGAGTTTTAATACGAACATATTATATTCACCATATTTTTTTAATATTTTATTTCTCAAACTCAACCTTATCCGCATGGCGTGAAGAGACTTTAATATGACTGAATTTCTGAAGTCATTTTTTGAGGACGGATTTGAGTCATATGCATCAATGATTAAGCTGTTTGGCCGGGATTATACCACTTGCTTTTAACAAGTTGGAAATATTTAAGCCCACTCACAGAGTCCTTAGTCAGCGCATGCCAGTATCAGATTATAGCATATATTCTTCAGAAATGTCTTGAAATACTGCTTCGGCCCATAGAAGTGAACAAATTATCAAGGAAACCAAGTCAATTATCAAAAAGCTAAAGCACTATTTCAAATAATTAACCGAGAATTTCTGAAGCTCCTCCTGCAGATATTACATAGCTTCAGGGATCGCGTATATAGGGGCAAACTGGTTTAATATATACAAATCTGTGGGTCATGGACATTGTACACATCCATCTTATGAAAACAAGAATGATCGAAGATGCTAATAATTAAAATTAAAGATGAAACATGTCTTAAACTATTTTATTCATCTGGTGTAAGATTCGAAATCTAACGATTTCAAAAGTGATTATGCATATATTAGGTGTTAATAAGACTATTTGACTGCTTCCGGCGAGACAAGCATAAATTAATACATTTAATCTACTTCAGGAAGTGATGTTTGAAGCCGTACTATTTATTACTTTTGACAAAATCGTAATGACTCTACAAAGAATTTGGGTTTCTTTTTCTACTCAATTTTTTATTTTATTTTAACCCTGAATTTAGGTTCGTCTTATATTTATTCTATCATTGGTTTAGCCTATATGTTATGACCTATCATATAGAAATGAAAGGTTACTTCAGTATTTATAAACTGGCTTAGAGTAAAAACTGAACAACTGATGTAATTAATGAAACTAATATACTAAAAATAAATGTTATGTAAGTCTGTCGACCGAAACCCAACAACTAGGTAAATTATTGTGGTATTTCCAACCTAGACCAGTTGTCAGGCTTCGGCTACTTCACTATGAGACTATCAATGACATTGTTTTGTCAAGATATCAAGTACGTCAGCGTTGAAACTCGTCTTCGTTTCATGATGCGACCGCACCGTGTTAAATAATTGCTGAGCTTACGTATATAGCCCTGATTTCGTCAATTACTAATTATCATAAACGTCTTCTTCTGCTTCTGCCGAACGTATTATTATTAAATTACTCTGCTAGGGTGCTGCACTGCTAAAGATTCCTTCCCGAAGTTCCGACTCCAATGTTCTTGGCAATTTCATGCCGAAACATTGCATCACGGTTATAATTAGCTTAAAGTAACTTCCAGATGGCATACCTGGTGCTGCGGTGGTTGCGCTCCATGCGGCATGTGGGGCGGGTGCTGCGAGTCCTGTGTGGGCGACATAGCACCGGGCGCGCTTTGGACAGCTCCGGGGCTCGGCGCGCCCGGCGGCTGCGTCTGTGGCTGAGGGGAACCACCTCGCTCATAGCCCTGTGTAAATACAGACGTCTTTAAGTCTTAACATCTTAAAATTAGAAAGACCAGCCCCTGTAGCCAGTGTCGCAAAATGTATGGAATTAACATTTCTTTTCGATAAGTCACGTGAATTACACTTGTCACTGCCATACATTTGAGCGATTCCAACAGAGCTAACGCTCGTAAGAATGCCACTTGTCCAGGCGGAAGGTGTTGTGAAACTGTGTGAAATGTTTATTAGACACAATTCAAACAGTCTCTAACACGCGAAACATTGTTTTTGTCGTAGTGTATGTGTATGGTGAAAGATCGTTTTTGAAGATGAATATATCCTTCCACGTATTGCATACACATTATGTACATATTAGTGAAACAGCCATCCAAGACCCTGTTCTGAAGTTTATTAGTTATCTAAGACATGACAGGGAAATCAATGTAACAAATGATCAAGCTAATTGCGCAGGATTCCGAATGGAAAATACAAAAGAAGTTACAACAGAAGATTTCATGAATCAACATTTAGGTTCGTTTAATCTTACATTGGTTAGGGTGCGTGCAAAACAGAACCGGTGTTGTAATAATGAATTGAGCACCAATTGAAATGGGAACACTCAATTAATCACAGCCGACAAAGCTCTCGTGTCCTTGGCCGTGACTCAGAATCGCGAGCACGCTCACTCTACTCTAATTACCTACCTTTTTGTTATACACTTACTCGATTCTTTGATATATTGAACTTTGAAGTTGTTAGTCTAGAACTATTTTACATATTTATAGTAGTTATTACGGTTTGGAGACCAAGACCATTTGTGCCTAGACGACTGAGTGTTAAATTAGTAATTATATATTTTGTAATATCATAGTATCAAATTTTTAGGTTAACATTAAGTTTCATACTTTAACACGTTCTTAAATATCTGTCGTCACTACTTTTCACCTTTTCAAGTGATAGAGACAGCATGAGACATAACGGCGCGCGGCGGCTTCAAACTGATTGACGTTTCAGTATTCGGCCACTAGTCAAGCAATAGTATTTGGGCAAGTGTAAAGCGTTAGTTTGGTCTCGGTATATTTCGGATGATATTTATGTAAACGGACGGGTAAAGAAGCAATGTTTTCGACACCTGTCAATGAATTAATTATTTAGATCGCCGATAAATGTCACAAGTTATTTAGTAAACATGCCGCTGACGACTAACAGAAAACGGTAAACGATTGTTACGAAACTGGTTTCGCTAAGTCCTCAACAAATTAACCAACCTAATACTTATTACAATATTAATTATGTCCGTACACACACACGCATATTAAATGCATACATAGATGGTACAAAGCAACGGGCACGTGCAAGAGCAGGGTCGACGACCACGAACGGCCTTGACCGTGCATCCATTATGCACACCCGTTTACTTGCAAACGAGTGCACCGCAACGCATCTACGCCTACTAGCGCCTATGTAAATATGTCTGTATGTATAATAAACCAGCACGAAAGAGCTCCACTACTATCGGATGACGTAACATGATTGGCCGTCCCGCCGGTATTGTTGGCAGTTTCTAGTTGTGCCGGAGGTTTTGATGCAATGCACACGTTGTTCAATTAATTGAACGTTTCGTAGGGAAAACATGAAACGCAATAACATCATAATAACATCGTATAAAAACGTTTTATTGGATAAGTCATTTAAGTTTACATTGAACTGCATGCGCAATTTAGTGTTTAGGTTTACTTAAAAGGTTTTCTGTAAGATTAGTTTCATTTAAGACTAGTAGTGACCAGCGCTTTCACCCGGTAGAGAGTGTTCCTGTTCAAATTTTCAAACTATGAAATTAAAATATTTTTTTTTTATTATTTACCTTGTCCTGACTATAAAAAAAACAATAAAAAAAAATCATTCAATTTGGTGCAGTCGTTCGAAAGTTATGCGCTTAGCAACACATTTGGCGATCCATTTTTATATTAGAATAGTTTTAATAATGACGAGGTACAATAAGTTTAAAAATCGCTTATTTGTCTAATGATTTAAACACACCACATTTAATTTTAAATCAGTAATCAATGATAATGATAATCAATAATATTGAATTTGATTCTTATATAAAATCCATCAAAATGAACTATCCGCCACTGACTTTCAACATCTGAAAAAGCCCCGTGTACAAATGTAGTCCAAATACTGTTGTCTTACCCATGAATCAATGTCGTCGCCCGTCGAAATAAATCGCATCTGAAAATGCAGACATTCATTGTTCGAGTACGTCCTATATTGCTTTCACTCGACAGCCAGTTTCCGCGTCACGTTTCAAGGCTGCAGATAAGGTTGGCCTGATAATTTACTAATTCAGGTCAAGAAGAGTCATTCACTTTTTATGTTTCCCCCTGTCGGCTGGCGATAATTGAATAATAATTGTGACGTCAACAGTTCACGGCCTCCCCGTTACGTGTTATTGTTCTTGATAACGAAACAATATGTTTGTAATTATAGCGTATGTGACATTGTAATTGTAATGCCAAACAAACATTCGGATCGACGATTTTGTATTGTAGAAATATAACTATGTACCTACTGTACAACAAGGATCGCTACTCGTAATGTGCGCCGTGCGGGTATTACGGTCATAGAAGGGAAGGTATGGTAATTTTTGGTGTATAGGTTTATGTAGCATAAAAACGATTTCAATTATACAGATCAGTTTGTTCTAATCAGCTTAACGTAGCTCTAACGTTATAGCTCCAACGAAAGGGCCAGTTGATACATCGTAATTGGATATCATGCGTTCCATTTGCCGGCAAAGCCGAAACCCATACAATTCCTGGCAATACTCTACGGGAAATTTTATTCCTCGTAAACTTAGTGAGACGAGACATGATTTATACTTCTCTGGATTTAAGCGCTACATCACAAGTCACTTCAGGACAAATATAGCTTAAACATGCCGAGTTTATTTCAAATAAATAATTCCGTACAAACAATTCATCAATGTACGTAGTAAGTTTAAAAGGAGGAGAGGGAGGTTCGGGTGGTAGGTTGTCTGCGTCCAAAACAAAATACAAAGAATTTAGAACTTTTACTGAATAATAATTTCGCGGTAAAAGTTTGTTGAACAGAACATAGAAGGAAATCGAGACTAATGCTTGGCAACTGAGTTTGGCTGAGTTTCAGTCGAACATCCGCGCCAGTCGCCAACCAATCCATCAAAGGAGGGTGACTAGATCGGGTGTGGGGTACACCCCCGTACCCACATAAATATTGCGGGTAGGTGAGTACAAACCCTTTGACCGAGTTCTGTTTACTTTCGTTTTCGCTCAGCTGACGGGGCCGCCACCCCGCCCGTGTACCTCCACTATTATTATGATAATTAGAGAGCTATCAACGTGATACTAACTACACAGTCTACTAATTGTAGCGAGGCTAACAAACGACGACTTGTAAGGCGTGACAGCCGCGACAACCTGCCGCTCAACAACAATATCGATAGGTTACTTCTTTTAACAGACAGTTAATTGTTTCACATATGAATTGTTTATTATAAACTGTGTCGTTGTGAAAGCTTGATGAGGTGGTTTTGATAGGGATAAGTTTTGCAGATGGTGTGATTTTGAATGGCTTTTCCGACAGGTGCCAACAGGGGTGTCTCCGAGAGCACTCAAGGTTGCAACGAGTGCGGACGCGGTAGACAGGGCGTAGACGTGCATTATTAGGTGGGTGCCGGAACACCCGCGGGAGCCATGTTGGGGGCGGAGGGGTGCGCGTACGTCATCACCTGAGGCGCGCCCTTGAAACCGTCGTCGCATTCATTGCACCCGGATGCGGGCCGTATCTCCGAGCCCGCAATACTCGCACTCAAGACACCACCTACCTACCTCATAGTCTCAGGGACACACCCCCGACACTACTTTGAGTACATCTAAACATTGCAACTTGAGAGCATTCCAGCTGATCGCATGTAACACTGAGCATCACATGTCTTTAAAAAGAATAACGTTATTTTAAACATCAGATTTTATAACATTTTCAAAAGAAGTTCTCAACAAAATTAAAACCACATGGCAACGCTTAATCAGATTTAATCAAATTGATTCAGATCAAAACTATTAATTTATACAGTGGAAGTTTTAAAGCTCATATACAATTTTTCCATTAAATTCTAAGCAAATGGTTATTCAAAACTTAAATATTTTGAACGGTACATAAAAAATCTTGACCAGCCTTAAGTTAATAACCAGTAGCAAGTCGTAAAACTTTTTATGAAACTATTCTTGTAAGAAATTCGTGATGTCATCACGTCGTTTTTTTGCTTCAATTGGTTCGTTTTTTTTTTTGTATTAGATAATTCCGGCGTAAAACGACCGCATAATGTGTATCTATATACAAGCATTGCCCGTTGCGTCAAAACCGCCGGAGCTATCCAACAATGCTTTAGACGGTGGCTTGGCTCCACGTCCCGTACGAATACAAAATGTTTAGTTTTCTTGCGCAGTAGAATAAAGAAACCTAATAAAAAATGTACCGTTTCATGATAATAACTATATACACCTTATTTAACACTTTTGGTAATCAATGAAAGAGATAAATTATTGTGCTTAGAGAGTAAATAAATTAGCATCAACAATTAATCAAGTAATTATATTAAATCTATTTAATACGTAGGTATGCAAATTTTCATTCCATAAAAGTACCGGTAGCTACAAAAAACCTGAGTGTTAAACTTTCAAGTCCGTTATTAAGAAACGTCGCCGACACATTTGTAAAGCAACTGAATTCGGTTACGGAACTGTATATAATATTTTATAATATTTTCAATGAAATTGGTATAAAGAAACATAATAAAAATCAAACTAATATGTATTTAATTATACAGTATCTAGTATGCATCTATAAAACCGCGGCACGAATAGGTAATTTCAATAGTCAATAAATTTTCACATAAACAATTTGATGTTTATTATATTTATAATGTGCTTGCCAAGACCAAATCTATGGACTCCGCACTCAGGCTCACTCATCAAAATTGGTGCAGTAGTTTAGATGCTACGGTGGAACATACAAACATAAACTGCTAAATATTTAGAAACGTAATTTTATTTTTACTGGTGCCATTTCACTTACTCTGATCTTCTTCCATGTCTGGCACTTCGTATTTAGGTACTAGGAAATACCAGGTTTATTTTTAATGTAGAAGTTGGAGAATAGGAAGACGATTTTTAATAATGACAAATAATATAAACCTTAAAAATAATTATTATAATATGTAAACATGAAGTCTTCGCATGCGTAGATGCGACTTGTGATTCACTTATGATTGTCATTTTTTTTAATAAAATGTATTTAAAACAGACACATTTATAAACTGGTTGTCAGACACCTAACAAGGATATAGATTATCTTTACTTATTCTACTCAACAGAACCAACATTGTATACCTAGTATTCATTTCCTATCATAACACAGTAAATTGTCAATAACAAAAAGTATTGTTAATAAACTTATGACGTGTAAAGGATTCGTTTTGCTAGATCATTGTATCATCAGGCCGTAGCATTGCAATGGTACAGTCCGGGCTTAAAATAAAATAATTCGGTATTTCACCAATAACTTACTGGTTCAAAACACAATAAAGTCAGCAAACCAACTATGTAGGATGCTTTTCGTTATTGAAATATGTGCATAACAAAGCACTTTCATATTTAAGACTTTTGAGTATTTTTTCAATCCAGCAATAGGAAATTTCCTAACCCACGAAAGTAATTCAATCCTGTGACATTCACGTTTTCTTTAGGCTATGTAGGGGGTCTGCTAGTTCTGAATACCGTATTTTATAGGGAGCGACTGCCTATCTGACCTCCACAACCCATTGTACAGCCACACAGTAGTGTGAAGTGAACAGCGTCTGCTCACTGAATTAAATTCTAGCTTAGCACTTGGCATGATATGAAACATGTCAAAAATATAACTCTTTTATTTTACTTGATTTAAATCGTTGTTACAGCGACAACAAAATTCACAGCCTGTCTAATAAGATTAATGATAATATACAGTCTGTTGACAGACAGAGGCTAATTAATAGACTGTTAAACCACAAATACCATTCAACAAAATATGCCTTTATTATAATAACAAGTAGGTACATGTTTTATCACAAAATATCCTTATGATATACTGTTATGCCAAGTTATGAATTGAATAATATGTACTTTCCTGCAAAATGTTTTCACAGAAGAATATATCTATGAATAGACGGATTAAATCACAGCGCAAAGATAACATAACAGAAGGTATTGCGCTTTAAACCACATAGAGAGATGTTTTGTAAACGGCCTTGTTCGTAGAGGAATCATTTCTTAACATCGATTTCTACACGAGTTCGCTCCAAGAGCCCTGCTTCAAACGTACCTCTGGGTCCGTTGCACAACAAGCTTACGTCAGCGAGCGCGCGGAGCGGCTTACGTCATTCGAGCGTATCTTGAGCTACCACGCTAAGTTAGAACTTACGCCTATGGCTTTTAGAGTCGTGTTCCTTCGAAGACGGCTTAAGTATGATAGAACGTTTATGTTCACGTGAGTGGATGAGGCTCCGACGCGCCGCCGCCCGCCGGCTCAACGATTCTGAGAAACGTTCGAGTCGGCTCTCTAGTTTCGGACTTGAATATGAATCCGCCAACACGACGACCAAGCATAAACATATTTCTAAGAAGACGACGTCGCTACAATCATTTACAGATAATATGTTCTCCGTAGCTTTTAATAGCAGCGCACTAGGCGTTGATTCATTGAGGGAAAAATGTATTGAAAATATTTCATCAAAGCCCAGGTGTTTAGATAATGATAGTATTTAGATAATGATAGAATTTAGATAATCTATACTCATAATATAAAGCTAAAGAGTTAGTTTGTTTGTTCCAACGCACTAAGCTCTGGAACTACTGGGCGGATTTGAAAAATTATTCACTGTAGATAGCTCATCTATTGAGGAAGGATAGTTAGTTTTTAGATATGTTTTTTTAAAGATTACTAGCAACGTGGGTTTCAAATTACTAGTATTCTTGTTAACCCCTCATGCTAAGCTAAGATACTTGTGTTACTAGTGGGTTCACGTCGGTAGTGTAATGGGATTCGAACCGAAATTGATAACGGCATTTATCGCTGAACCGGGACGGGTCTGCTATTTAACTATAAAATAATAAGGTCCCACAATTTAATTTCAGGTAACTAAGTAAAATCTCAAAATAAACGGGTTTTTAATAGCGCTTGTAGTCGCCGGCGTAGAAACCGGATACGGCTGTCGTTATTGCTGTAATATGCCCCTGCCGGTGTTAGAGTACCTTCTATGATACCTCTTAAAGTTTAGCATTTCCTGTCAGCGTTTACATAAAGCAGCGACTATTTTATAAGGCGGCGTTGTACCGTCTTAATATTTCAGTCAAAAAGTGCCTATAATTTTTAGCATTGATTTAACGTAGATAAATAAATAACTATGGATACTTGCAGTATTTATGTAACTCACTGAATAATCTTAGATTTTTCCACGATCACAAGAGTGAAACGAAATGTTACTGAAACTGTCCCCCGCACCATGCTACAGCGCCAAGAGTTATACTTTTATAACCGACTTCAAAAACAGGAGTTTCTCAATTCGATTGTTTGCCTTTATTTATTAGTTTTATTTCTTCTAAGACACGGTAAACTATTTAAATTAATCTGAAGTTGAAACATCCACTGGGTACAGGCAATTTTAAATTCAAATTGACTGCAACTAAGATCAGTCATGATGACTTTACCTCAACAACATTTAAGGCTGTCGCGTTGCATTTATGTACAAAAACCGTATAATTAAGTATGATAATGAATCCTATAGTACCTGCTCCGTTTAGACCATTTCTACATACGATAACGCTGATTGCATCGCTTAAATGTATGGAGGTGACAATTCTAACACCCATATTCCAAGACGTTTCCTCGAAACTTCCTCCACCTCCACTCATTCGAGGTTACCTTAAGGACTACCTCAAGGAATCCTCGAAATCGGTATTCTTAGTTAAAACTCGATCTTGTCATGAGGTAATCTTGAGGATCCTCCAGTGAGGTTGAGTCGAGGTCGAGTCGAGGTAAAACGTCATTGAATCATAGACTAAAGTATACATTTTGTTTTTTTTTTGTCTATGGTCACTCAAAAATTGTCAGATTGCTGTTTTTTACAGATTAAATTACAATGTCTTTGGTTTTTAATTATCTTTGTGATCGCGTCGGTCCTGTCATCCTGTGTTGTTATGTTTACGTCAGTTTACGTTGATATTATTTGTGTTGTGACTTGAAAGTTTTATTCGGTTTTTATTTTTATTGTTTCAAGAAATATGTCTGGGATTTTCTGCATCCCGTAAATAACGGCGTGCAGGGTAATCGTACGGATTATCATACAGATAATTCAGAAACTGTAGGAAATCCATTGAAAACACTTATAAAAACTACTAATTCAAATATATTCTACAGTTGTCTTTACAAGCATGAGCGAAAACAACGTAAATATGGCCGTAAATCTTCCTTGAGTGTTCCTTAAGGTACGTCACGATGTACCTTGAGTTTGACAGTTGTTTCCTTACCTTGACTGAGGAAAAATGCCGAGGGACGCCAAGTGGAGGTGATTTTTTACAACTGTGAATACCGATTTCCTTGAATGAGGTTGAGTGGAGTCGAGGAAGTTTCGAGGAAACGTCTTGGAATATGGGTGTAAGTCACGTGACTTATCGACAGAAATGATATTTCCATAAAATTTATTCAATTTGAATGTCGTGGTGGCCTAGCGGTTCAATGCCCGGATTCGTATGCACGTATCAATGTGTCTTTTTCAAAGTTATATCATTATATGTACTTTATTCCAAGACACCATTGACAAACGGTGAAGGAAAACATCGTGAGGAAACTTGGATACCAAAAATTTGCATCTCACCGAAAATCGCCAACCCGCAGTGAGCCAGCGTGGTGATCAAATCTCGTTATTTCTCTATATAGGAAGAGGCCTGTGCCCAGCAGTGGGACATTTAACGGCCGGTATTATATTTAATTACTAGCTTTTGCTCTCGGCTCCGCCTGCGTGGGCATCCTGAACAGTGACAAATTATAAGCCTTCGTCAATAAGCGGTCTATCTAACAGTGAAAGAATTTTTCAAATCGGGCCAGTAGTTCCTGGTATTAGCGCATTCAACCTAACAAACTTAGTTCTATAGATAATAATGTAAGTTGAGCGATTAGCATCATCATTAAAGCTTGTAGAAATGTCAATCGTCTAAACGCGATGATCAGATAAGCACAAAGCGTTGTCGATGACGGCTGCATACGTTTAATAGCAAGCACGAATTGCTTTGCGCACTATGTATATTCATAACAATGTTCTTGCCGGTCGCTTCGCAACCAAACTGCGTCTAGAGGACAATACCCTTTGATGCACATACAAACTTATACATATAGATAAGCAGCCATCAATCACTATTAATCTGCAGAATGTATTGTGCATACCTGCATACATAATGGATCAGTTGTAGCAATATATTTTTACTAATGGTAATAGTCGTCGTGTTCATGGGGATATTATAATTAACTATCAATTAATTTTGATTTAGTTTTTATAGGTTTAGGAATGGATGCGGATACTACGAATTAGTTGAAAGTGGTAAGCTTGTTAATTATTGATTTTTACTCGACTCTACTTATGCCACTGCAATAAATTGTATTTGTATGATCACATTTTAAGTTTTATATTACATGTTGTTTTGATTAGTATAAATAGGTATATCTTTACTATCAATACTTAGCTTAATAAGTTAAGTTTTCGTAAAATGGCATAATTGCTATTACATTATATCTTACAAATAACTTTTATGTTACATGAATTACAAAAGTACTCAAGTAACTATTGTGTCCAAAAGTTTTTTATAAAAGTTTTAAAATAGAGAGACCTTAAATAAGCAGAGCTTACATAACAAAATCAAATCAAGAAACCCCGTCTATTTAAGGAGCAAAATCTAAATATATCCCTCAAAACTTATTTGTCGTAAACTCTAAAAATAGCATAAAAGTTTATTCATGTTTCTTAGCTGGGGTAGAGTTTGATTCATACTTTTACATGAGAATAAAAATATTTCTAAAAAAGGATTTCAACTTTTCAACTTTCAATCAGGAGGCACGGTGTTAAATAGTAAGCTATTATTTCATTTGATGCTGAATAATATTATTCGGGTTGTAAGTATGCATTAGACTTTACCATGAGGGCCCAAGATGGGCTGATCATATAAAATATTCTAGGATTAGGATGTAAGCTACTGGAAAGCGACAGTCAGGAATTACATACCCAAGAGGAGGCCCTTCCCTTGGTGATACCCAGAAGTGGGTTGTACTGTTGTACTAACACCCGGACACAAAACGTAATCAACAAATATATTAACTTATCAGATGTCAAATTCAAGCTAAGCGCTGTAATTTTTTGTTTGTCTTTTAGTCAACTAATCAGTCATAAGCAATAGATTTGGGCAACAGATCAAATTTATTAAACGGTCATCAACTATCATCAACGGTCAGTGGCTCGTAGTTAAGTGATAGCCGTACGGTTTGACCGATAATGGAGCCAAGACCATCTTTTAGATACCAAAATCCTTCCAGGCTTTGGAAATCACGTTAAGCCGTTGGTCCCGACAGTCATACAGGGATCTTTGACAGTCGTTAAATCATAACAATGCTGAAAACCAGTCTTACCCACCATGGAATATTGTATTACCCAGCAATGGGTTGTGGAGGTCAGATAGGCTAGTTTTTTTTTCTGTTCCTCACTTGTTTTTTTTGTACGCGTCGCATTTTTAACGCAAATAATTGTTTTTCTTTCTATCTTTCTTTCTACATGTAAAATACGATATTCGGCTTTATCCGGTAAGACTGGGGCAGCCGACCCCAACATGGCTTGGGAAAAGGCTAGACATATGATGATCAAACAGTGGCTAGGTAACGATGGAATAACTCAATTTACTTTTGTAAGCATCTGTTAGTCCGTATAGTAATGTAACATTGACAAACCTGATGTGGCGAAAACGGTGGTCTTGAGTTAGGTGCACCAGGAGCTCCTGGCGGCGGCGGGTACCTCTGCGGGTACGCGCCAGGCGGGCCATAAGCACCCGGGGGCTGTTGAGGACCGCCCGGGGCTCCCGCATAAGGGGGCCCACCGTAGCCCCGAGGCGGCTGAAACAAACACATAGATCAATATACAAACACTTAACATCACATCTAATGTGAACTGTAGCTTGATGCGAAAAGTAAAACTATAATTTCCATGGAAAATACTGTATGTAGTTAAATGTTTTTTCTATGGGGGAGAATCTTTTTAAGGTTTGTGTAAGTCAGAACGGCCTCAGCTTCTGCTCATTTATTATAGCGACGGAACAGAATGACTCTCAGAACAGTAGTAATCTTAGGTTGTAACTTTCAATTGAAGTTAGGAACAAATAGTAAATAAAGCATATCGCTTACTATTTTACATAAGACGTGAAATAAAATTAAAAACAAGTCAAATCATAACAACTGCGAAAGGCTATCTTTTATTTAAACAAGGTCCTCAACTTGTTTCAAAAATTCATTCCTAGCTTAACAACTAAGCGAGATAAATTATTAGATTAGTCATGTTATAAGTTATAACAAAGCCGAGTTTATGCGCTTCGATTCGTTGCGCGCACTATAAACATGTTTTTGTTTGCAAAACAAATTATGCAATACATAACTCATAATTGATTTTATTTACATGGTAACCAAAGCATTGGGTATGTACACTAGGTACGAAAAACTAATATACGGATACTTATAATACAATACATAAAACGAAATGGAGCTCAAATAAATAACACAAAATTAAAATCCGGTGAAACATTCAAAACCTGCACTCAGGCTAATTGCGGTTGTCCTCTTCAAAAAGACAAGAAGGCGAATCGAAGATACATTTAACAAATATTAGGTAAAATCAATTCTCGCAACATCTCGCGACCTAAAAACCTCATCGTGAAAGCCCCAAGTTTCATAAAACCCCTTTTTGTCAAAAAGCTTTTCCTAGTACGTCCATGAAATTAATGCGCTTTAACTGTAATACCAATTTATCAGACAGATACCGTGACTAAATAATATTGACGTCCGAAATAATTCGCTGTGCCAACAAAGTCGGCCCGCTTCAGTTTTCAGCTCTCATTTTGTTCTATGATGGAAATTCAATTATTCGTACGAGCCCCGCTCCGACGAGGCGAACGAACGAGCCAGCGGGGATCTGTATTACTCTTTGATCAATGTTTTATGTCTCTAAACTAAGGCCTTGTCCTGAAGGCTTCCGGGTGTAGTTTGACTAGGAGATATGAGACTTGTGTTCGCCAATTAGAGTTACATTTTTACGAACATTGGGGTGTTTTATGGCGGATTCAATGATTTATGGGGGCGGTGTGCCGGGGTGCGGCGTGCGCGGGGTGTGGTGAGGGTTGCGCAGGGTGCGGGTGCCGGGGGGCGGCGGCGCGCCATTGGCCGCTTCGGCATCGATCGCGCGACGAGCTCGAAGCGGCCCGCCCGCGCCAGCCAGCCTCCACCTACGTTAATAAGTAATCATCCGACCCCGCGATACCTCAGCGAGTTTTCCGGACAGAGCTGGAGCCGCCGAGACGGGCCTCGTATCTCCAGTCGGCTGGAACAAAGAGCCACCACATAGGGCGACATCCGTATTGATTTATGCAGTAATTGACCCGCGGGTAGGTGCGCAGTCCGCGCACCGCCCTCCACGACGCGTCTATTATATTTGCTTTCATACTTGGTCATACCTATATGAGCTTAATAACCGGTAGCACGAAATTACATCACGAAGAGGAAATCGTAAGCTACCTAAAGGCCGAAATCCCTAAAAACAAAGTAACATTCATCACTCATGTAAAAGAACACTCCATTTCGGTTATGTGTAAGTAAACCCGACGAAATCACAGTGACCCAATGCCTCAAAGTCGGTCTTCAAGGACCTCATGAAAAGTTCATTTAGAGATATGAAAGGAGGGTTTTTTGTATTCTCGAGTGACTGCAGGGATCAGTGAATACCCCAAGCCAGGAAAGCAAAACATACAAAACCGCTCTGTAATCGTTAAGGTTTTGGGCTGAAAATACAAGAGGCTAAGGTAACCACAACGAAACGTAAAATAAAAGGTATCTTATTTTCGCAAGCGGCGGAGATTTGAAAATGATAGTGTACAGGACAAAACGAAATTTACTCCGAAAATAATCTACATACTCTACAGTCTGTTCCAGTGTCCAGATTTACTTATGGGGAATACTAAACTTATTTTTTATTCAATAACTCGCATCAGAAAGAATGCCGAAACACATAAATAAAATCTAATTTGTGTACGAGGTTATCAAATATCTCTAAATCCTGATGTAACATGTAAATTGTGCGTATATAATGCTTCTCGTAGTAAACTCAGCTGTTAGGCGTCATTGTGTCTTAAATGTAAATCACCTTTTATGAATAAGGAATGTTGATGTCATATTCTATCTACTCGACTATGAATGGGCCTGAATATATTAAATGTACGTATCTAAATAGTGTAGGACTTTGCATTCGACTTAAAGATAAGGATTAGTAGATTTAGCATAAATAATAAACCAATACTATAAATATTATTTGTGGGAAAATAATACACATACTACGTACAGACATAGATCCTGTTCTGTGCGTGAAAGAGTCGGTTTGAGACAGAGTGGTGGGAAATGCCGCGTACCAAGCTAATTGGAATAATTTAATGAGATAATATGGTAGATATTACGGCGTGCGCGAAGTGCATCAAACGCGACAGTGCAAGTGTGTGCCGTTAGGAATGTGACCGGATTCCGATCCAGCTCGTGGCACGACCGCATTCACCCACTTGCAATGCTATTATGTCATTACCATCGGCCTCAACATGAACCCTGTTATTCATAATAAAATATCCTTTTTTTTATTGGACCACCTATTCATAATCGGTTGCACATAATTTTTCACTACTGACCAATGCTTGATAATTTCTTGGTGAGAAGTTAGTGAGACAGCAATTGTATTCACTGCTATGACAAAGGACGAATCGCGGAGATAGTCATACACATCGCATTTAACTCTAGTCGCTGGCTGAAGTACCTACCACTCATTGCAGTCAGTATAAAAATCGTAACTCAAAATAATTGGCGTAAGGCAGAATAACAATGCAAACTCACTTATAAAAATAATTTCAGACTATGCTTACTTCTGCATTTTATGCGGTTATTATAATTAACTAAAGAATACACAGAAAAGTAGTTAGTTATAGAAAATCAAAATTGAAAATCCTAAAAGCTTTTAGAATTTGTCAAAGAAATATACTTAGTCATAGAACTCAATTTCCGGGATCAATTTAAAGTAGGTACTTCTACTTTGAAAGGGAGCTTTTCCGCACTACTTCCAATGTTTTACAGGAATAACACACTGCTTTGCCAACCCAGGTATAGTACCTATGTTTGCTTAGAAAAGTTACCTGTTTTGATGGTATTATATTAACATGAACATTGGTTTGCTTTTTGAAGGCAAAAGCGAAGCAGTCGGTAAAAGAAATATAATCTTGTATCAGATTTCCTTTTAATATGAAACCAGAGGATAATGACATACGTGCTGAGTCTAGTTTTTACGACCTGTTAATGTCGGCTCTGGGGACTCAGGTGAAGGGCTTGTGGCCGCACAGCTCGATTATTACACACACATGGAAAGTTGTTTGGTGTAAGAAAGTCGATTTGCGTGTAATTACTACTTTAAAAACTTAACAGAATTTTTTTCACAGATCACATTCTCTTTTATTTTTAATCATATTTCTGACAATTTCCGTGCCAAGCTACATAGGTTTTTCATGTATATCTTATAGTAATAGATATGTAAGACTAATAGATGGGTGCATAGACTTATAGACCAATGATCAAACAATATGAGTTTCAAACGAATACGTATCGTTAATGATACGAGTCACATGACCGTCTTGTCTAGTGACATTCTAAACAATGTTGACAAATTTGTGTCTGAGGATAATTTTTATGTTACATGCGGTGTTTAGTAATCTAACACCAATAGACAGGGTATAGTTCTTTACAATTATACAGAAAATCTAGACTGTAAACTTTGATAGTTTGAATATTGTTAAAAGAACGTAGGTACCATAGGCATATGAAACAGAATATATGTGAAACAGAAATGTAGTTAACATTGACAGTTTTGACACAAGACAGACGTTCATGATCAAATGGTTCGTTTTTGTGTAAAAAAAAAAACTATTATTGCATAGTCTGTTGTTCAGCTTCAATCAATCTTGTAACAAACACGACTTACAAATGTGTTAAATGATTTGTTCTCTCAGGCTACATTTCACATATTGTATAGATAGTGAAATTTAATATACCAGTCTATACTATCTTTAACCTTATAATATTGCAGGTCTTATTTATTGGACGGCAATTCGAGACAACTAAGCGTAGCAAAACGAAGTTTCGATTTCAATCGCTGTCGTATTAAATTTAGACACAGAAACATAATTTTAGAACGTCACGTCAGAAAACATATAGAGCGAAACGAATTGTTCAACACCTCGAGGAAACAATATTATTAAACACCGTTTAACAGCGATGTTAATGACCTATGACTAATACAAGAGGCCTGTAATGTATAACATTGGCATTCGTACAAACAGCAGTGGCAGCGTGCGCGGACGGATACGAGGAAACATTACATAACTTTGATTGTGTTTGTAAAAAGTTGGGGATTCCCTCCACTACAAGCGCATCTTGCTTACACAGACACAACGTCAATGTGTGCGTGTAACCTTGCCTTCCTTTACATATTAAACGCCGTCGGGCTATCCCTTTGCGTACCCACACAAAAAATACGAACCATAACTATATTGTTAACAGAAAAAGAAAATGAATGAGTTTGACTGTTACCGTTATTATTATTATCTGGCTCGTTTTATCGTGCTCCTGTGAGGAGCGATAAAGGCCCACTGACCGGTTTATTTTTTTTATGCGACGAGTATCAACAATGGCACGTAAACCTTATTCATCGAATCATCTGTTTCCACTTCCGACTATGCGTGCTTTGAATAACAGTATTCTTACTATGGTAATGTAAGCCACTTAAATGTTTCTCATAAAACCTGCTTTTTTAGGCTTGATTCTTAAGTAGCCTAAACGCGAAATATTCCACGAAAGTATTAAAAATGTGTCGAGTGTAATACGAATTCATTATTTTTTATTGCCACTAAACACTGCCGATTTGACTTGGCAACGGTAATACCAGTTTGTAAACTACAAATAAAAAGTATACTAAGTCGTTGCATTGGCGGTTAGTGCAAACGATAACAAGCACGTTTGCGTTGGCATCTCTGTCGTCACGGACTAGCGGAAGGCAAATACGAATGTCTGTGTATTTAATTATAAGACTCTATAAATAGAAAGAGCATTACGTAGTGTTATGCGGTCGGTTACGGCAAGTTATTTCGGTCTGCGCCGTCACGAGCCCCCGTGAATGTCAAGCTCGCGGTAACTCTAGCTAGGTGCTACAGCGGTTAGGCAACAGGTGGCTTGCACCGCGATCTTAGACAAGTAAACATTTGCATGCACCGAAGAAATTCAATTGTGCGCTACACATATTTAATCAACTAACTGCATACAACGTTTCACGAGTAAACCTAAATAAAGTGATTGTGAGCGTTTTTCATTGTTCTATGTGAATATATTTTACTACTTATACTGTACGACCAATGATAACTGATACAAGTCCTGACTTCTCACTTAGGTCAAATAGTATCTTTGATTTCTCTCAATATTGTATCGATATATACTTTTATCTGTAATAAATTCTTTGATATACTTATTGGGTGACTAATTCCTGGTTTCTGAAAAGCTGATCATCACAAAAATAAGTTATTCTACGTCAAAGTTAGAAGCGGCGGGAGCCTAATGGCGATCATGTGGTTGCGGGTTCGCATCCCATCTATTGCCAATACAAACTTGAAGCCACTCGTAAAACAAGCATTAGGTAAGCTTAGCACTTATAGGGGTTAACAAGAATACTAGTAATGTGCGACCCACAATGCAAGGATCTTTCTCAAAAGAATCTGACACACAAACGCTGTGATTAGTTGTTAGTTTTAAGATCAGCCAATAAACAGTCGTGATCAGTAGATTTGGGAACATGTTAAATGATCATCATTAACTGCCCGGGGGTAAACTCATAATCAAAATTCACATTAAATTAAATTACTACATAATCAGAAAAGTAAACAAACAATGAAGTGTTACTGACCTAATAAAGCCGACCCCTTTCCCACCCAAGACGGTTCAATAAAGAACTCCCTTTAGGTACGTAGTATCTAGAGTAGGTACAGAAGAGTAGAGGCGTGACCTTTTTATGTACATATATAACTACCACAAGGTATAGAAAGACTACCCATTTTACGCAAGTATGACATATCACATCAAGAATGTTCACCCAAGGGTTAGACGATGTTAACGACAGAAAAAACATATTTTTATAAACATTAATTGAAGTCAAGAATTTACTTTTTTTTTTTACTCTTGTCGAATGTAAATAAGATCGCTAGAAGGCTAAAAGAATCTAAAGGAGATTGCCCGGTCAATCTCCTTTCATACAAATTAATAAGGGCTTCTTTCACCACCTTCAAATACAAGTTTCGAGAAAGCTAACTGCCCGGTATAGCCACTGTAATTTCATGTTTAAATTTCACGACATTCGAGTAGCACTAATCACAACATTATCTATCTGACCAGTAACTTACTTGCCAGGCCATCAAGGGCCTTATTCACTGAAGTCCAAGTGGTTAACGTATCTTCGTGCAGGGAAGAGATGCTTTATCTCTTTCGACGTAATATACCTTTAAGTAAATCTGATAAATGGCTTTACTACTCGTAGTGTTAGAGTTTTAGGCCATTTAACGAATTTTCTGTGTTCTGAGAGTCACAAAAAGATTTGGCGACCCGGAATTCTTCAACTTTAATTTGCGTCATGCCACGTTGTTTTGTTTGGTTATAGAGGATAATGCCCCAGCCAAGTAAAGTATTTGCGGTTGTCATGACAACAGCGTTATTCAACCGCATTTGTTTAAGTAGTTACTCAGAGGTTTGTGAATTACGCAGAAGATAGGTACTCAAAACTTTTATTTGTCGATTTACGTTACCCAGGAGTTCACTATTCAACACGTCACTCGAAGGTGGAGAACGGGGCCCTTAGGTGTATAACTTTTCAAGGAAGAATTCCATAGTTATTAAGAGAAGAACTTGAACTTAAGCTATAAGATTGCTCCCATTGCTGAGAAGGTAAAATAACGACGCTTTCAATGGTACGGACATGTGCTCCGCCGTCCAGAAGACCACATGGTACGAGTGGCCCTTAGCCTACCGACAACGACGCATCGCCGCGGCAGTCCTCCCGCCACCTGGCTTTAATCAATACAGAAAGATATATAGGACATGACAGTTGATGCTGCGATCGCGGAAGATCAGAGAAGGCAGACAAGGAGAGCCGACCCCAGATAATAGAATAAGGCGTAGGAAAGAAGAAGAAGATGGAGAAAAGATCTTATCGTACCATAGAAGTAATATTACATTCCACATTGAAGTGCGTGTTCTGAACAACCTTTACAATATTATATCCGAAAGAACAGTTATTTTAAACGATAATCTTAATCTACTTCCAGCAGGTAAGAGCAGTAAAAACATTTTAGTAACTGTTTTACTTTCACGTTTTGTTTGATATCGTCAAAGTTTATTGCTCTCTGCTCCTAAAGAACGCGCATACTAACTTCAAAAACAATAAACGTTAAAAGTAAAACAATAACGTCTTTTTATAGAGTTCTAAATTGCTGTAATGTTTTTTGATAATGGTAGGTACTTGTTATGAACATAAAGAATCTTGTTTGTAATCTCACACCGCGTGTAATATCTAAACGTATATGAATACAATATAGGTGTATAGACATGGAAGTCATTTACCTTTCCGGCTGCGCTCAGAATGTGGTCCTTGGCAATGGCCCCTTTTACATACACACAAGTATATACATTTATCGATGTTACGTAACATTGTTTGCATCATTAATGTTGGCTAACGTCAAGTTTATAAAATTTCGCTCGTAAAAGTTTAACATGAGAACGTAATTTGTAGATCGTAGGAGTTTAATGATTACCCGAGCTTAGGTACTTGTTCGATTACGCTTCAAAAATTATCCTGGACACGTGATCAAATTGGTTTCTCTGTTAATAAATACTACGCCGTGTTTATCATTTGAGTAGTATTTTCCAAAGAATTCCGGTCTTATTTATGGGTGATTAGAACGTCTATTCGGTTGACACACATGTCACGCACACAAAACACAAGTGATAATGTGCTTGACCTACACAGACCTCCCTTGTTATTAATCCGACGTTTTGATTTCAACCGGCGACTGGCGAAGGGAGCTGGCAATTACATGACGTCACCACGGTTTAACGACCCCATTACAACATTCAACATATTGTATGAATGAATGCAAGCCGCGTGACGGCTGACGTTTTTGTTCGCCAATACGTCGCCGAGTAAGGTGCAAGTTGCTGCCACACTCAGATAAGGTGCGGTGCAGGTGTTTGACATAGTTATCTAGAGTTCCATTGATACAGATGTGAAATACAGCTCAATCAGTAATCACGCTGCCAAATAATAGTAATTGACAACAGTAAAATATTTTGGCGTCGTCAATAATTTAATGTAAACATTTGTGAGAAGGTCAAGACACTGACGTCAAATTAAAATTGGCACGTGCCATGTGAATTTTTAATAGATAGCAGTTAAGCGGTCATTGACCTTATGCGTCAGAAGATCGAGGTCGTGCCCCTTATCCAAGCATTGCACAATGACACGATTATCGGGCGGCACGCGGGTCCGAGACGGCTCGCATTGATTTTACGAAATCCACATCACAGACTCAGAATGAACGGTCTCAGTCGGCCCATTCATCTCGTTTTCATGTACACACCGCCGCTATTGCGATACGAAAGTGAGAGCGAAATTTACTCGGGCTGCAACTACGCACAGAACCGCCATGTATTGCCCTAAATACTACGATAACGGCCATTAGGTAATTGGTAATTGAACAGCGTTTGAATTTGAATATTATGTTATTGAGGGTGAGAGTTGTGATTTTGATGTGGCTTGTTTAGGTTTAATATTGGATTAGTTATTCAATGTCACTATGTTGACCGTGACATAGAACCTAAATACATGGATTGAATTAAAATGAAAATGAGCGTGTCTTTTTATGGTTTTTGTACACAACATAATGTATGCTGTATTTGTTAGCATGTATAAATTACTTGGGTAATGCCTTATCCATACAATTCATCCTAGGTCGCTGTAAGTTTTTCAAAACCTCCCGAGCTCAACCTCAACCTCCCTCAACGGGAGAATTCGTTTGTAATGAAACAATACAGTCTAGCATAAAATCAGTGTGGGAGAAAAACCGAGCATTACATTAGTGGGAGAAGAAAAATGAGCATTACAATTCACAACTTGATAAGATGTGTAATATTTTTTGAGACTACAACTTGTATCATAGCGGTCGTCAGTCAGGGAGACAGTATTGTAATGTAATGCTCAAAATCGAATCTGAAATTTTATATATTACAGTCGAATGTTTCAAGTGGGGAGCATCTTCGAGTAAAGTTAGTTAGGAAAAGTTCAGTCTCACATTTACTATAAAACCGACGAAGCCTGCATAGACAACAGCGTTCACAACGGAGAATACCAGATGCAAGACAATTGTGTATGTAGACGAACACACACATACCCACATCACACACAGCTAAATCTAAATATAGCGAGCGCCGATATCAGCGGCTCGCCCTTGAACCAGTCGCACGGAAACATTTTATTATTATTACCGAGCTGTCGGCGAGCACGAGTATGTCGGGTCGACGACCCCGCTACCACGTGTCTCCTTATCGACAACTATCTAACACGATTGTGGGTAAACAACATGCCGAGATAAATGACTAATTCCACAATGCTTGCCTATTTGAGCCATTCATAAATAATCAGCGTAACGTCATAGCGATTACGTTGACAATACCCGTCTATGATTTGAATAATCTACCTGAAATTTCTATGCACTAGGACGTCCCACGTTCAATCAAGCAAATCGTTAAGTTTCGGATGTTACTTCATACTAAAATAACTTTCAGTGTCGTGCTGCAACTTCGCAAACTTAAGTAAACATTCAAAAGCAGCAATCACGATCAGCATCGACGGAAACAAATACAATAGTTTCGAGGCCACGAGAAATCGATACTTCGACGCCAGTCGGCACGGTCAAAGAAAGTCATTCAATGCAACACGTCCATAAATAATAAATCGTCTAATTGTAAAAGGCCGTGACGGACGGAAGAACGTGCATATCGTGGGAAGTGGGACATTGTTACGTAACCGGTATTTGTTCAATGGCCAGCCTACACGGGTACATCCTTACAAATGCGTACGACCTTGAATGTGAACTCGAAAGTGTAAACAGGCACGTGCTCGATGCATTGTTTTATAGCCGCCGGTTGTGAAATACCACAAACAACACTACGTTATAGCAATGTACTACATATGATGGTCTGAACACTCAGCCGGCTTGCCAATAAGTCTATAACCATATTGCTACTAAAAATTTACAACGATTGTCTAAAGTTAAATAATTTCGCTACCAGTAGTGACATCTATCATTGAATGTGAGTGTCTGTAAATAATTCAGAAGATCGATAAAAAAAATATAAACCCACTCTCCGTGACAATTAAAGAACTGAATATTCGGAGTGAACTAAGCCAATAAAGTAACAAAATGCCTTTACGTCAAGCCAGATAGATACACGTGTCACATGTCAAGTTCCATTCACGTTGATTCCGTCAAACACACGTCCCACCGTTGCCTCTACATAATGTATGTATGGGGAGCGGCAGCGGCGCGGCGCCGGTAGATTGGCGGCGAGGCTTCATGTTTTACTACCCTCTAGCCCGTTTTGGAACTGAAAGGCGAACGCACAAATCTCCGCCTGGAAGCGAGTAATATTTGCCTACACATCAAACTTTCACTATCGCCGTGCGCTTTCGTTTTTATCAGCTAACAGTGGCGGGGCTCGCTTTGTTATTTCTACATACGTCTTTTTTCGTCTGACAACCGACACGCTGCCGATGGGCATTGGGTCGCCGTCTTTGTAGTTCAAATGACAATAACAGCATTTGTTAACATCTTATAATAGTTACGCAAAGTTTAAACGGACACAAGTGTTTCGATTGCTTTACTTTACTTTTGATCAAGTTGTCGAGACGAATGCAGTGGTCCGGGTAGCGTATTGCCATTGCTTGACAGAAACAACCACCAGCAGTTTCTGTGAATTACACCCTACATGCAAGTCTACTAAGTTTTTGATACAAAAGTTTGTGAAGTACAAGAGTTTAATTTTGGTCAGCGGCAAAAATTCGCCTTTATTAGGGTTCCGTACCTCAAAAGAAAAAAACGGAACCCTTATAGGATCACTATGTTGTCCGGCCGTCCGTCCGTCTGTCAAGACCCTTTTTCTCAGGAACGCAGGGAGGTATCAAGCTCAAAGTTATATCAAATACTCAGGTCTACTATCCCATAGAGCTGTGAAAAAATGAAGAAACTTCCAAGCCAACGCAATCAATAGATACGGCCGTTTATGCTGAAATTTTTCGACACTCGCAAGGGAATTACCTACAGGGTACTTCCCGTGAACTTAGAATCTTGAAATTTAGTACGAAGCAACGTGTTATAGTACAGATAAAAGAAAAAATGCTAAAACCGTAAATTTTTAATTACATTAATAATTTTAAAATTATTGTAATAATTAAAAAAAAATTAAACAGGTTTATACGGAACCCTCAGTGCGCGATTCCGACTCGCGCTTGGCCGTTTTTTTTATATAACCACTGTTCACGATCGCATTCTGCAATCTGCGAAATTTTAACACCGTGAACTTACATTAATAAATAATGAAAATAAGGTGCAATTTATTGCAATATTTTTATTTATTTATTACAATATTCTTAAATTTTTAGTTTTTAAGATTCAGTAGCCAACTTAATCAAGGAGCAGAGGCTTAGATCGTCGGGTCGTTTGTCATAAACTATTAAAATTAGACGATTGAATTTTTCGAAGTGTTTATATTGCGCTACATTAAAATGACCACAATAAAATTAAGGGTCACAACAAATTATACAGAACATTTCAGGTGTGTTTCTAACTCCGCTTGGCGATTTTTTTGTCCCACTTAAGGGAAAAGCTTTCGTACTCTCTGTTTTGAGCAATATTTTTAAGACTTCTCCTACATCGATATAATATTATAATTTATAAATACAAAAAATCCTATCCCATTTCACACTGCAAATTAAAATAATAGATCAGAACTTAATAGAAACCCCTAAATTTAAACTATAATTTTTTATCACTTAAAAGTTTTGTAGGTACCTCGGTACGTAACAAACAGATTTACAAGACAATTGCATACAAGCTTATACGTTTAAATTGATATTATCCTTTCCCATATTATGTATGTATTTACAAGCGATGATTTAGTAAAGATCACGTAAGTTTCACAAGATCACGAAAACAATAATTTTGTTCTGTGTGTTAAGGCAGTTCATTTAAGTATTATTAATATTTCCCAATTTTCCAATATTAAAAAGTACATGAATAGAAGATATAATGTTAAACTACCTGCCCGGTCGGGCTTCTTTCTGTCAAAAGATAATTATAGTAAAAATTTAATGTAACGTTTTTCGAGTGATCACGTCATTTTCTTTTTAAATAATGTTAAAACCTTCCGTGGACTTTAGCAAACATACAAAACAATAAATTAGTCGAATTCGTAAAGCCATTCTTGAGTTATGCGCTTACCAACATTCACTTTTATTTATAAGATAGAAGATAGAAGCAAACATAATTTATAATATGAGAATTTAAAAACATCAATATTATTGCGCTCCTTCAATAACTGTAAAAAATCTAATATCTAAATTGTCTATATATAGATCTAGGTTTTTATGTACCTAGTGGTACAGAAAAACCTAAATAGAAACAAGTTTTTTTTTCCTATCATCAATTTAGATCTTGAAAAACATGGTGCAAGAATTAAGTTAAGTTCAGTCCCATAAGACAGAGTAAAAAAACAAAATGAATACTAGGTTGCGCTCGCAGCTCTGCCCGCGTAGACGACGGATATCACGGTAAAAAGAAGCCCATGTCCTTTTTCAGTTTAAAAAAAACTACATAACAAATAATTTCAAAATCAGTTATTTAGCGTATCCATGGAAGCTTAACATACAATTAGACCAACTTTCACTTTTAAATATTATTATTGAAGTATGATAACTAAGGCTATAGAATGGATTGATCCAAAAAAATAATAATTATACTACACCCCATGTCGTATTCTTGTTGGTCTGGTATGTGGCTAGTGGCTAAGTGTAAGCTGTAAGGTTTGACCTATAGAAAAGGTTAAGCCGCGCTCGCCGCGGTTGGTCCGTAGGTGGGTCGCCAATTGAAAACATATCGAGACTCCTCTTTGCCTCGGACGGAAAGCCCTTTAAGCCGTTAGTCCTGACTGCCATACAGTTATTTTTGTCAGTTGTTAAGTCATTACAATTCTGAAACCCAGTCTTACTATGGGATACAGTTTTGTCCAGTAAAATGGGTAGTGGAAGTCAGACAGGCAGTCGCTTAATTTAAAATTCCGTATTCAGCTTAATCTGGGAGAAATAGCTAGGAATATAATAATGTTGGGTAATCATGTGATACTTAACACCATCATTTGATAAATTTACTAAGAAATTAAAGTAATCAGAAAACTAAAATCAACATTTCTGTGTATTAGTAATACTAATTAAGTACATATTGACACAGGAAGAGTCAAGGGGTCTCTACCAGCAATAGAATTTTTCACAATTAGTATCTCTGGTCAAAATAATTTCTCCAGGAATAATCTAAGCTTTCCGTGAAGGAGCAATTTAGAATGATACTTTATAATACATAAATCTTCTTCCTGCCCTTATCCCATTCATTTGGTGTCGGCGCAATATGTTTTTTGACAAACGCTTACCGCTCACCTTGTCATTCATGGGCGCTACTTTCAAGCTTCCTCTAATATACTCATTCCTTATCTCATTTCCAGTCATCTAATGAAGCATTCTCATTTCCACTTCATGCGTCTTTCATCAGTCCCTCTCACTGCCCAGCACTCTGAACAATAAATCAATACAAGTCTTACAGCCGCTTCATAAATTTTTTCTTACAGCTTTACATCTTCGGATCACATACCATCCCAGTAATCCTTCGCCATTTATAATAAATATCATGAATCTAAAATTGAGGAAAATTACTTAAGGATTTAAGAGTGATGTAAATTAGGTAAATATTTATTTTCAAAAGAATATTAATATCGTAAATAGAATAATTAATAGGATGAATAAGAAATTAAAGTATCTTACAAGAATTATGCTGTTTACATTAGACTAAAGCTTTTAGTAAACACATTTTATTTGTTTGACTACAGCATTGATCATATTATTCCATACAGTTTCATTGATAATTCATAATTAGTGAATTAATGTGTGAATGGATAACTTTAATCATTCATAAACCTTGATAAGGTTCAAGTTTGTAATGGTTGGCATAGTCATCTTTCGGAACTTGTTACTGTAACAAGTACTTCCTAAACAAATACGTACTTTGGCTATTTGATTAGAAATGTAATGATTTATTTACAGAGTAAGTTATTTTTGTTTTACAGGGATTGACTGCTTCACTAGGACTGGACTTTTTGGCGGCACCATAAAGGCCTCCTGACAGAGCAATAGAAAAACTAAATAAGTAAGCAGCACTCGCTAAGGGCACATTTCCCCTACAGAGTTCAGATTTCAACTTTGTTTTGTTAACAATCTAAGAAGGTAAACAGCAAGACAGGGCTGGATCTAAATTTTTATTATTAGGGGGTATTTTTATTATTAGAATATTTTTATCAATCAAATATCATCGTTACAAAATCATGAAACACCAGCAAATAATAACCTTAAGATTATAATGAGTAGATGAAAAAACCACTCAAAACCTCCACATAAACATGTCTTTAACATGCGGAAGAAAAAATTTTGTTTGTCAGCTTCAGCTTCTTAATAATTACCAGTATTTTAAATATAAAACTATGAAATAGAATTAAGTTTCTGTATGCATCTTGGAAGAAATCGAATGTGTTAATGAAAAAAATATATATCCAATTGCATAATATAATCCAAAACATAATCCTTTTTTCTTACCATCAGTATAAATACTATCAGTCCAGTTTATACCCAGATGACAGTGATTGGCTTCCAGAAAACATATTCAATTTGTGATATGAATGGTATGGTATGGCATGGTGGCATGCTTGGTAGCAGCTAGATCCAGTAACGCAGGCTTGAGTCTGACTTATCTCTTCTCCAAACTTAATAAAAAATTATGAAAATAGCTAAACAACCTCAAAATATTTTTTAGGGAGGATATTGCATAGTATTAAGGCTAACTCCCTGTTCTACTGATTGTTGTAAATAGTATTTTGCTGTTCGGATAATTTTACTTGTTATCATAACATGTTGTAATACATTGTTAAAGTAAATTGGATTCCTATATTGTTTACTAATACTTTAAATACTTATTATTGAATAAATGAAAATAGTTGTATGAAAAAACTAAGAAACCAGAAAGCAGTTAAACCAAATCAATTTATTACTTATCAATTACCAATATGAAAGTTTTTAGGAATGGATCAATAATAAATAGAACTCTTTAAAATGTTTAATACCTTTATACCTATATGCTAACATATAAAAATAAATAAAAAAGAAGTACCTAATTAAATACATATTATGCTATTAAATTGTTTTTCATACTCATTTTAATAAGAAAGTATGAAAGTATTTTACGTGACCATCATAACTCATAACCCATTGTCTGAATGTGTGGATCTAAATAATGTAATAACTTTGGAAATAAAGGTCTATTATGCCTAATAAGTCAAATCGCATCATAATAATTATTTACCCAGCATATTTGCCACCAAAATATCTGATTTAAATAATGTAATAATCTTATGCTAAAACTTACCGTAGAATTTCTATAAGGGCTTCCTTGAGGGTTATATGGCGGCATAGGCCTGTGCTGTGGCCAGCCGGGAGCCGGGCCGTACCCTGGCGGCTGCTCATAACTATTTGGATAGCGGTGTGGCGGCGCCCCGCTAGATTGCAGTAGCGAATTCAGCGTGGGCGTTGGACCTGGTGCCTGTGACACCGCCTGTCCCGGGAAAAAGCGCGGCTGCTGCGGCGGAGGCCGCGGTTTACCGGGAAAACCTGGCCGCGGAGCGTAATAAGGATCCGCGCCTTCTGGATATCTATACTGGCCGTACTGGTCTGTTACTGGCCTCTCTCCGCCTCGGTCGTGACCGGGCGTCTCGCCACTGTCGCGTGGCTGCCCTGATTCGGCCGACATCGGCGATTTGCTCTTTGTGTTCACGACGCCATCGGGCGGAACGCGCCCGACGGACTTGTCGGTGCCGTTTTGCAACAAAACGTTCCGAGATTCACTGAGCTGCTCCGATGGATTCTGCTCAACGTTTATTTCGCTACGCTGAGTCTCTGCCTGCGTCGCAGCCATGTTCGGCTGGCAACGGCCGTCCCTGCTTACACTCGCACTGGCGATCGACCGGCTCGCTTACGTTACATCGGAATCGGGCGTCGGATTGCAAAACCGCGACGCGGACACTTCCATCACTAACAAGAAGATGAACTATACACAAATAGTAACGCGAAACGGACGAAATATCGTTCACCGACGCACACACATCGATCACATATCTACTCCATTGGCGTAAACGAGGTTAGGGAAAAGGTTACATATCTAGAAGGCGATTTTGTCACGCTATAACTGAACATTTCATATCACTATCACGTTTTTAACACTCCTTTTACGTTCACTTATGACAAAACTCATTCCCAAACCAGCAACCAAGTAAAATACTTAAAAACAGAACAATAGAATCACGAAACTTCCAAAATTATTGGCGTCCGCCATTACGGACTTGAAATTCTGCGCTTGACGACGCTTCTACCTATGTTCACTCCGGTTACAAAAAAATATTTTGTTAAAACTTTTACCATAGATAGCTTATGCTAACTACTAATGTATCCCTTTATAATTTTTAAGTTTTGATAAAGCTAAATAATTATCTAATTGTACACAAATTCTAGGAAAATAACCCAAAATTATCTGTGCATGTTTACATTTTTGTACTATTGCGACCACGTAGTTACTACAGTAGTACCAACATAAAACATGCGACTAAGTGACAAGTTCCGCTGGCGCCAAGGCTTTTGTTGCTAAGTTCATTTCAAGTTGTAGCGACTTTTTATTTATCAAGTGCAGCTACAATCTTTTGTTACAATATTTGAGATGTAAATAACGTAAACTAATTTTAACTGTTGGGATTTTAATTTGTATTTCCGGATGTAGAGTCGAAATCATGAATTATTGAACTATATCTATCCATTTCATTTCCTGTACTGTACCAACTTAACGGCACTAAGGTTCTAGAGGCATAGAGCTAGAGGAAAATTTTAATAATGACAATAAAATTCCATTTTGAAACGGAAAAATATGAAATATTTTGTACAAAGCATCGTATGTTCAATTTGTCAATTAATAATATTACATTGTTCTGAGGGATGCTAGGTTTCTTGAACATAATAAAAATGCACACGATACTATTGTTTTTCATAACGAACAGGAATGTCATTTTTATATTGTCTATGATTTGAATTTTTAGTCGATTTAGTATTTTTGTACATTCGATATTATTCATTTATAATGATTTGATAATCTAATATTTATTTAATTAATAATTTAATTGTTCAAGTGGTAAAAACATTGGTTGTGGTTCAGGTAAAAAATATTAAAATAAATGTAGAGCCGTGCACACATGGACTGCTCGAATCAGTCGGCAAACTCGGCAACTCGGTATGGACTGCTACAAGTTGCGACTGCATGGTGTATTAATTATGGGTTAATCGTCTTCCGACAGCATGTGCGTACAAAATATATATATGCTTATAATAATATCGTTTATTTGCATAAAATGTGGTACAAGAGTTGGTATAAAATTTGGTTACAGAGCTAGACACATTCCGCAGTTATAAAACAGCATGCAAATGTTTGAGATAACTTAAAATAACTACATCAGTTGACATACAAGCATAATTATGACACATTACAATAATTATGGTAAAGAATTCGCCAATCCAAAGAAACACAATACATAATAAAAAAATATGAAAATTTACAATGCATTTCTAAAATGATAAGACTGAGACGAATACTTTCTTACAAACTCCTCTACAGAATAGAAATTCTCTTCTATTAACCAAATTCGCAGAGACCTACAGAACTTCTGATAAGGCAAATCGACTATGTTCTGAGGCAGGGAGTTATAAATTAGCGGTGCCATGTACACACAACTACGTCTGCACATTTCGAGACGAGGGATTGGCATTTTTAAATATGAATGAGTGACTTTTCGTTTGTTTATATTGTTTTTGCTTTCAAATAAATCAAGATTGCATTTAACGAATTTGGCAACTTCATAAATGTACATGCTAGGGACAGTTAATATTTTTTCTGATTTGAAGATGGGCCTACAAGAGTCTGTCCATTTGAGATTAAAGATCGCGCGAACACATTTCTTCTGAGCAATAAAAACCCGCATTAGATCTGCTGTATATCCCCAAACCACTATACCATATCGGATAATGGAGCACACATAGGCGTGGTACACCATTAAAGATGTGTGTTTCGAAGAAGAATCTTTGATTCTTTTTATGGCAAAGACAGTTTTATTAATTTTTTTACAGACCTATCAATGTGATCTTTCCATGTAAGGTGTTGATCTACTACAATTCCAAGAAACTTAATGTTTTTGACCTGTTCGATAAGTGTATTATTACAAGTGATGTCTAATTGTTTTGATTTGCTTTTATGTGACCTAAAGTTAATTATTTTTGTTTTATCTAAGTTTATTTTTAGTGCATTTATATCAAGCCATTTAGTTATATCTGATAGTATTTGATGGATTTCAGTTTTAAAGTTTTTTTCTTCCTTACACCGTATAATTACAGAAGTATCATCCGCAAATAGAATACATTCATGATTGTAGACGACTTGGGGAAAATCATTAACGTAGATGAGGAATAATAAGGGACCTAAAATGCTTCCTTGTGGAACTCCAAAATAATTACACCTAGGACTGGAATCAAAGTTCTCGAGGGTATTGGTTTTACTGTTAAATTTAGTTATACGAGTTATTTGTGTTCTGCCATTTAGGTATGATTTAAACCAATCTAAGGCTTTACCCCTGATACCGTATTTATCTAATTTGTTTATAAGCCTAGTATGATCAACAACATCAAAAGCTTTACTTAAGTCTAGAAAGAGAACGCTAGGAGAAATTTTATGATTTAAGCTATTAATTATCGACTTAATCAGATTAAATGTTGCCAACTGTGTGGACTTACCTTTTCTGAATCCAAATTGTTCTTTAGCAAGCACATCAGTCTTATTAAAAAAGTTTAGGAGCCTCTTATAAATAACTTTTTCAAAAATTTTTGATATAATAGGTATAAGTGAATATATAGCTTACTGAAATAGAAGGTATGCCAAACAACAACTATGTCAAAATATTGTTATGCCAAATACCAATATGCCTAACTCGTTATGCCAAATTAAAAGAGGACAAAAAAAAATAGGCAAAAAAAAAGGGATCCCGGACCCCAATCATCACACGAGGAGAAAGAAGTACAGACTGATGCGAGAAAGTATCCAAATCAATTTTTTTAGGTTCGTGTATGTATGGGGTATACCCAGGCTATCCGCTGCTGTACCCTACTCTGTTACTTTGTACTGGGTATGGTGGGGTATTACAGGCTAGAAGTAAGAATCCCGGTCGCTATCACCGTCTACCGATTTAAAGTAGGTAATACGCGGAAAATGCACAACCCGAGCGTTTTGGAGGTACTCCGTTCTGCGTACGCTCAACAGGGTGACTCACAAAATAGATAATTTGGCGTATACTGAACGAATTCACACGGTCCGCTTAATGCGCTGTTTGTGAAATTTTTCATTATTTTTATTATATAATTAAATATATATAATTAAAAATAGTTTAATGTAATTTAAAAGCGGCGGCAGCCTAGGGTGTCGTACGTGATATGTGATCGCGGGTTCGAATCCCACCCATTGCACTACCGGCGTGAACTGTGAACCCACTCGTAACACAACCATTTAGCTTACCACGAGGGGTTTATACTTTTACAAGAATACCTACTAGAAATGAACTATGCAGCCCAAATTGCAAGGCTTTTTTTTTAAATTGTAAGAAAACGTTTTAGTTAGACCACGGACGTTAGAGTTAGTAGTATTGTTATGTCAATACTCTTACAAGTTTTATATGCCTTTGAAAGTGAGACCAATCAAGAGCAAATTAATGTGCTATCTAACACTGAATGTTTTTGTTTTATTAATAATAATAAATCATTTATTTTCAGGCAACTAAGGCCCATAGATAAATACCTTATTTATTAATATCGGACCATTAGTTACTGAGAATAGCGCACCCAACTAAACAAAAAAACTTTTCATTGTGATTATATTAGTCTAGATATAAAAAACAATGCAGTGACTCATCAAGTTCTGATTTGGTAATGTTTTTATATCTAGTTTGATCTTCATAAGTTATGATAGATACCAATAATGAATGTTAGTGTTGTCATTCGTAAGGAAGCCTTGAAAAAATAAAAGGATTTGGATTTGGCCCTGAATAGGGCCAGTTGGTTGGCCCTGAGAAGGTTTTTAGAAGATGTGGTCTTTTCCAAAGACAATGTTATATTTTTATCCTTAGTCCCCCTGGAGTTCAAATAACTGAGCTTTGTTTTGTTTGTAAAGTATAAAAGACACGGCTGCCACAGCTAAGACGATAAAATAAGCTTATAACACACAATAATGAAACACAAACAAAATATCATTTAAATTTGATTTATTTTTATGTCTTCGTTATACAAGTTTTGTTAATTTGTTTGCAAAAATATTATCTTCACCAATGTTATTAGAACAAATACGTTAAATTTGAATAATTTATTACCGGTATTGACATAATGAACACAGAATTCTATTGCTAACACTAACATACATTTTCGTAGTAAAATGATACACAGGTTCACTCAAAGACGTGGCGATGTGACTCTCGAGATAACAGATCAACTATGAGAACATCTCGCGACATGAATCACTCGGGAACATGCTAATTTTAATTGAGCGAAATTCTATAATATAAATGCCAAATATATATCTCATTTCATAATAAAATAACGTAATATAGCATTTTATTAAAAAAAAATCTATAAAAAGTACACATAAATTAGTTATGGCATAAAAACTATAATCTAAGTATAAAACAAATCTCAAATTTAACCTAATTTAAGTACAAAGATCACGGGTCACAGTTCATAGGATAACATTAGAAATTATGTGTGATGACAGATCTGGCAAAGTTAAGCTCGCTTGTATGCTGTTAGTATCATAATATTAATTTAATATGTACACGGAACGAAGTAGCTTATTGTGCTTTATACAAAGTTTACGTTAATATGATCACAATTTGTATAAATATTTCGTTTTGAAAATCATTAAAATGCCAACAGTTAGTCAAGTTAGAAGCATATTTACACAACATTTGAAAACCGGAATGTTTACTACAATGTCAATAGATGATTTCTCTTCTCACTTATATAATATTATCAATTTCGATATGCCACTAACAATTTTATACTTTCCGTATTAATACTGCAACAGTCTGAATGTTACTTCGTTAACTTAAATTTATTACATCGAGTTTATAAGGCAATTTTTCGTGTTTAAAGTTTCTCTTTGAAATATCATTGTTTGTGTGATATTTGAAACAGGAACAGTTGGTTACAGCACAGGGCGTGACACAAGGTAGGTTAGGATCAGGAGGACCCAAACTCTGACATCCAGGAGAGGTACTTCTGGATGTCGCCCTTGGAGACGGACTTGTTGCACTTGGCGAGCGCGTCCATGAAGTCTGGCTTGGTGACGGGCAGGTCCAGCTCCTCCTTGGCCAGCTGCTTGATCTGCTCCGGCTTGAGCCCCGCTATCTTGCGCCGCATCGACATCATTGATGCGTCCCTGTAAATGTTATATTATTATAAGTTGGCTATTTTTGCTATTTAAAAAACAACGCCCGCACTAAGGAATTTGATCCTTGTGTCGCGGGGGTTTTAAAAACATTCCAAATGTACAAAGAACACCCAGACTTGGAACAAGCATTGGTGGATCACACAAATGCTCGAACCCGCAGCAAGTCGCGCACAGTGGTAATTAGCGAGGTGAACTACACCACTCGGCTATCCATGCAGTTATTAATAAGTTATCTTATTATATGTTTATAAATTTTTCGGTTAGATCATTTTTTTTAGTATCTATAATTTTACAAAATCCTAGACTAAATAGATGACTGCTGTTTTCGTACGAGATTGTTAGAAAAATCGACAATCCAAAGGTTTTTGTTTTAGTTACTAGCAAGGCCAGTCGCGTTACTAGTATTTTCTTTAACCCCTTCGTTCGAGATTATGTACTTTGTATTCTTATGTATTGTAACTCTTTTCTAAGATGTCTTCTTGCTCAACTTAGCAATTTTATTCTGCTTTACTTACCCTTAGTAAACATTGAACATTAGTTATATATATCGTACCTGCAGACATTAGTGATGTCAGCGCCCGAGTAGCCCTCCAGTTTCTTGGCGATGGCTCGGAGGTCGACCTCTGGGTCTAGCTTGACCTCCCGGAGGTTGATCTGCAGCAGCGCCTCGCGGCCCTCCTGCGTCGGCAGCGGGATGTAGATGCGCTTCTCCAGCCGCCGCCGTAACGCCTCGTCGATGTCCCACGGGAAGTTCGTCGCTGCTAATACCATTACTACCTGAAAATTGGATATGTTGGTTTTAGTCTCTTGTTATAACTAAAACACATTGTACGATAAAAATATCGGTAATAAACAGTTTACCGAAAATATCGGTGATATTTTATGATACTGAATATCTTAATATAGCATCGACCATGTTTCGTCGCAAATAACATCCTCACAAAACGAGTTGCATAAATTATATTATTATTTTTAAAATATTCAAAGACCGCCAGTAGGCTTTCAACTCGGACTTCAGTATTGTAGAAGATTCTAGGAGGCGAAATTCAATTCAAGAAGCCTTCAACGAAGGATGATTAAAAGCAACGTGCAAACATACAGCCAAAGATGAATAAGCCGCATGACAGTCGGGACCAACGGCTGTGAGGCACAAACGGGTCTCAGTATCATAACGAATCACTCATCCACACTTTCATTATAGATCGAACTGTGCGACTTACTTAATTATGAGACACGAGCAATATTAACAAACAAACTACACCTATACTAACATTATAAAGCTGAAGAGTTCGTTTGTTTGGTTGAACGCGCTTATCTCAGGAACTACTGTTCCTATTTGAAAAAATCTTAATGTGTTAGCCCATATGTGCGACAACCAGCCTTTACTGCATTTACTGATGAAGGATATAAGCTACTTTTTTACGATAGCTGACTCCCACCTCTAAATCCGCAAGTTAAATTATCATAATATATGTGTGTCCTCACTTTAGCAGGTTCGTCGGTGGCGGAGCCGAGCCCGTCCATCTGCACGAGCAGCTCGGACTTGACGCGGCGCGACGCCTCGTGCTCCGAGTCCGAGCCGCGCCGCGAGCACAGCGAGTCGATCTCGTCGATGAATATCGTGCTGGGCGCGTAGAACCGGGCCTGAGGGAACACAGTGACTATTATAAAACATTCATGTAATAATAATAATCTCCAGACCGAATTTCGGCCTTAGCGGCCAATCTCAAGTGAGATCAGCCATGTACGCAGGAGTGACAAGTGTGTGCGCAAACACAGGTGCACTCTCTGTTCCTTCACTCTCATGGTCCGATGGGACGGTTGACCGACACGACCGGAGAGGGATCAGGCGCAGGACCAACGACTTTACGTGCTTTTCGAGGCACGGGAGTGTAAATTTCTGTGCGGTACTGAGAATTTCTAAACTCAGTAAATATTTTTAGCCTGACCCGGGAATCAAACCCGAGACTTCGTACACGGTCACGCTTGCGACCGCTAGACCAACGAGCCAAAACATTAATGTATAATGCCAACTTCAAACATAATTAAAGTTTTAACATGAAATTTTTCCAATCCACATAAATAAAAAAATTGTGAACATGAGAAACTTTTATTTTAAATATTCAGAATAGTGACAGAAAGATTATTGTTACTTAATATTACTTGAAAAGACTTTGGATTGAATGGAGAAGTAAATATTGTATGAATTTAGCTTTACAAATTGTTAACAAATTGTGTGACTGACGCTGTTTATCTGGCAGAAGCAGTCAATCTGAATCTCTTAAATTGGACTGGAAAAATATCAATGATACTAAAATCAGTTAGGTAGTATTAAGCCGTACCATTTCAAACAGCAATCTGACTAGTTTCTCGGACTCGCCGCGGTACTTGGAGGTGAGCGTGGAGGAGGAGACGTTGAAGAAGGTGGTCCCGCACTCGGTGGCCACCGCCTTCGCCAGCATCGTCTTGCCCGTGCCCGGCGGGCCCACCATCAGCACGCCCTTCCACGGCCGCCGGATGCCCTGCAATAATAATAATATCTTGAGACAACTCACACACGGCCATCTAATCCCAAACTAGGCCTAACCTGTACTATGGTGACTAGACAACTGACTAGATAAACATACTGTTGTGATTTGCAATGTGCATACATTTATTTAGGTTGGCAATATTGTGTTTAGTCTATTGTTAAGGTTACCATAGATTGTTTTTTTTTTTTCTTCAACCTTACTCATTTTTTCTGTAACGGTGCACGCTTGTAATATTGTAAAAGTACTCGGATTAAAACAGCTTGATGAGAATCTCTGGATTTTATTTAAAATAACTTCAGGTTATGGGCCCAGACACATAATCCTGTATCGTGAGAGAAATAAAATCAAGAAAAGTTCGGCGTTAGAAGTTACTCATCGGCGGGAAAGAAAGTGAGGTTACTTAAGTCTCACGGCGGCGGCGCGCGGTGCAGCGTGGTATAATTTCCAATCAAGGATTACTTGTTCTGGATTGTGAACAAGGTCGGAAAATGGAGAGTAATAATAATAATGTGAACGTGATCAAGCTGGAGGGGTCCAAAAATTGGAATATCTGGAAATTTCAAACAACGGTTCTGTTGCGAGGCCAAGGTTTGCTAGACGTTGTGGAGGGAAAATGTGTTAAGCCCGAAGCTCCTGCTGAAATAACCAAATGGGATGCTAAAGATGCCAAGGCACAAACGTTGTTGGTCACACGGATGGCGGAAGAAGCCATGTTGCACATCATCACATGTACGAGTTCTGCTGAAATGTGGCGTAAACTTCAAAGCGTGTACGAACAAAAGACTGAAACAAGTATACACATAATACAACAACGTTTTTTCCAGTATAAATATGAAAAGGGCATCGATATGTCAGTCTTCCTGTCCAAAATCCAAGAGATGAGAAACTTGTTAAAACAAATGGGCGAAGAGATCTCTGATAAGTTCGTTATCACAAAAGTATTGATGGCGTTGCCTGACGAATACAAGCATTTTGTATCGGCCTGGGAGTCGGCACCTGACGACAAGCAAACCATTGATAACTTGGTGGCCAGACTATTAATTGAAGAAGAGAGGGTGAAAGGCAAGCTTGAAGAATCCCAACAATCTTCATCCTCTGCATTTTTTGTGAAAAATACGAGACAAAAGTGTTATAAGTGTGGCAAAATTGGACATTTTCAAAGTGATTGCAGACAAAATAAAAACAGTGAAGAAAACCTAAATAATAAAAACTGTTTCTATTGTGGGAAGTTCGGACATTACAAGGCGCAGTGTAGGTTTCGTAAACAAAAAATTAGTAAGACTGAGAACAAAACGAAGAGTAATGCGTTTGTAGTGTCTAGTTCGTCGCATGAACTACATAAATCAAAGTGGTTAGTGGACTCTGGTGCTAGTGAACACATGTGCCGAAATCGCGCATTGTTTACATCATTCACTAATACCACAGAACAATCGGTGGTTGTCGGTAATGGTGCGACAATTAGTGTCCTGGGCTCTGGACAGGTGGCGGTGCAAGTGTCGAACGGTACCGAATGGATTGATACGGTCATAGACAACGTTCTATACGTTCCGGAACTAAATAATAACCTGTTTTCAGTCATTCGTGCCACAGATAAAGGTTATGCCATGATGACAGATGGCAGGTCGTGCAAATTTTACAAAGATAACCAAGTTGGTGCGGTGGCGGAAAGAATTGGCGATTCTTATTATTTGGAATTACGGTATATGTATAATAATTATGAGACTGCGAGCTCGGCAACACTAGTGAAGAGTGACTTAAATGAGTGGCACCGAAAACTCGCACATCAAAACTTTACTTACGTAAAAGATATTCTGCAAAAACATAATGTTGATGTTAAACAAACAACTAAACCTGAGTGTGAGAGTTGTTTAGCTGGGAAGATACATCGACTACCGTTCAGCAAAAGTGAGAACGTGAGTACAAGGACCTGCGAGCTGATTCATGCGGATACTTGTGGCCCAATGGAGGAAGCATCTATTGGAGGGTCGAGATATTTTGTCATACTGAAGGACGACTATTCGAAGTATAGAAGTGTGTACTTTGTTAAAACAAAATATGAGATTAAATTCTGCATTGAGAACTTCATTAATAAGGCTGAAAACATAACAGGGAACAGGGTGAAAACATTTAGAAGTGATAATGGGTTAGAATTCATAAACAAAGAAGTGAAAGAAATGTTTTCAAAACGTGGGATAACACACCAAACAAGTGTACCCTATACGCCGGAGCAGAACGGAAAGGCTGAGAGAGAAAATAGAACATTGGTAGAAGCAGCACGGACAATGCTACATGAAGCAAACTTTCCAAAGAAATTGTGGGCGGAAGCAATAAATACAGCAGTATTTGTCTTGAATAGAACTGGGAAAAGTCATGAAAATGGAAGATCACCGTTTGAAGTATGGACAAACAAAAGGTTTGACATTCACCAATTGAAAGTCTTCGGCACGGAAGTGTATAGTCACATTCCGAAGGAACGAAGGAGGAAATGGGATATGAAAGGTAAAAAGGGGTTTATGGTAGGTTATGAAGAAAATGTGAAGGGGTACAGAATTTATTTCTCAGAAACAAACACAGTGGAGACAAAGAGAGATGTTGTATTCCTAAACCGAGAAGGTAATGAGAGGAAACTTCAAGTGAAGGAAGGGGAAGGAAAGGAATCTATAACATCAACAAACCTGGAAGAAGAACCTGTGGTAGAAAGTAACCCGGAGACAGAACATAACCTATTGAATGAGCTAAATACTAACCTAGATGAAAAAGTGGTGAATACAAGTAGTGTTGGAGAGGATGGATCAGAAGATGACTGCAGTGAGTACTTACCATGCAGTGATGAGGAACATTTATTGGATGGAAGTGATTTACCTATAGATGAAAGAAGCAAGCGAGTAAGGAAACAAACATCTTTCTATAAATGCAATAATGTACAGTTGGATGAGAGTGAGTGTGAACCAGCTACATACACGGAGGCTATGAATAGAAGTGATGCAAGTAAGTGGAGTGAAGCTATTGCTAGGGAACTGCAGACTCTTAAAGACAATGACACTTGGGATTTTTGTGATGTACCAGTAAATAGGAAAACAGTTAGCAGTAAGTGGGTATTTAAGATTAAAAATGTTAATAATGTTTTACAGTATAAAGCCAGGCTTGTTGCGCGAGGGTTTGAACAACAGGAGTCATTTGATTTGTGTGATATCTATGCCCCAGTCGCGAAGTTGTCCACATTTAGAATATTTGTAGCAGTAGCAACAAAATTGAATGTGCCAATTTATCAAATGGATGTTATGGGGGCCTTTTTGTATGGGGAGATAAAAGATGAAGTGTATGTTAGTTTACCTAAAGGGGCTTATTCAGGAAATAATAATACAGTTAAGTTAAAGAAATCTTTATATGGGCTGAAAAGTTCTCCTAAGTGTTGGAATCAAAAATTTAATACAGTAATAACAAAAGAAGGTTTTGTAAGATCAAAGTGTGACTCATGTTTATATACAAGGTATAATGGCACAAATAAAATCTTTGTATTAATATATGTGGATGACATGTTAATTTTTGGCACAAATGAACAGGAAATTGTAAAACTAAAATCTGTATTTAATAAAGAATTTAAGATGAAGGATCTAGGGTTCATTTCAGATTTCTTAGGAATAAATGTAAGACAAAATCTGCAAACTGGTACAACTATATTATCACAAAAGAAATATCTGGAAAATGTATTAAAAAGATTTAATATGGAAAATTGCAAGCTAATGATGACCCCTATGGATAAAAATTTTAACAGTAAGATTTTTGATTCTAATGTGAAATGTGATAAAAAGTATGAAGAAACTTGTAGGGAAATAATTGGCTGTCTTATGTATGCTGTATCAGGCACTAGGCCTGATCTTTGTTTTGCCATTTCTATGTTAAGTAGATTCCAGAATTCGGCTAATAGTGAATTATTGAGTGCGCTTAAGAGAGTACTGCGTTATGTAAACTATACTATTGATTATAACTTAGTATATAAGTGTAATGATACCGTGTTACAAGGTTATTGTGATGCTGATTGGGCAGGTGACCAAAGAGACCGGAAGTCCACTTCGGGGTACTTGTTTACTTTTGGAAATTGTTTAATAGTATGGTGTTCTAAGAAGCAATCATCTGTGAGTCTGTCTTCAACAGAAGCTGAGTATATTTCAATGAGTATGGCTGCTAGTGAAGCATGTTGGATAGTTAATTTGTTACAAGATTTTAATTTTCAAAATATTTGTCCAGTAAATTTGTTTTGTGACAATCAGTCAGCAATATTGAATGCAAGCACAGAGTCTGTAAAACGCTTAAAACATGTGGATATCAGATATCATTTTGTCAAGGATTTAATTAAAAATAATAAAATTTGTCTTAAGTACATATGCACTTCCAAACAACCAGCAGATATGTTAACAAAATCTCTTAGCAAAGAATTAATTGTAAGGTTTCTGAAGGAGTGTGGTGTAGGTAATGTAACACTGGGCTAAAGCTACTGATGTTGTTGATATTTTGTTTTGTTTAAATGTATTGCATTGAGGGAGGGTGTTGTGATTTGCAATGTGCATACATTTATTTAGGTTGGCAATATTGTGTTTAGTCTATTGTTAAGGTTACCATAGATTGTTTTTTTTTTTTCTTCAACCTTACTCATTTTTTCTGTAACGGTGCACGCTTGTAATATTGTAAAAGTACTCGGATTAAAACAGCTTGATGAGAATCTCTGGATTTTATTTAAAATAACTTCACATACTTATATATTTCTATATACATACATACACAACAAATGATCGTGCTCATCCTACAAAGATTTGTTCTGAGTGGGAATCGAACCCTGGACCTACGGCTTAGCAGTCAGGGTCACTAAGCACTAGACCAACAGGCCCGTCACTGGCAATACAATACACAGCTATTGTTAATACACTGTAACGACTGCACTTATGTGAACATATTGAAGGTGCCATACATACTACGTTTGGGCTCGTACAGACCCCAATAAGTAATAGATTCCTCTTTAAATCCTTTAAAAGTTAGATGCCAATGCATATGTACTATATACTCTTTCTAAATAGCACATTAAAATAGGATTGCTAGGTACCATATAATTATAATTTTCATTATCTGTTGTTTGTTTTTTACTTTTTACAGTCCATATTTATTTGAGTGCTTCCTTCAATTTAATAATTATGATAATATGTTTCTGTTTTGTATATTTAGCATAGATATGAGTGTTTTGGTGTTATGCTGTAAGCTTATATTTTTTATGAATAAATGAATGAATGAATATGCATTTTCTAAGTTGTCCATGATGACAGTTTTTGGGGTAAACGGAGGCCATTTTTGCTAACCACACAAACCTACTAATTTACCACAATGCACCTTGACTCGCTGGTGTAAGCCAAGGGCTTTAAAAGTGTTACCAAATTTTTGTGTTTACATGTCCACCATAAAGCGATATCAACATAATTATATATTTTTACGTCCAGCAGGACAGGTTTTATGACCTGGTACTAACTTTAAAGAAGTCTGGCATCCACATGGGCAGCACCACAGCCTCTTCTAGAAGCCGCTTGGCCTCCGTCAGGTCCGCGATGTCATCCCACCGGATGTTGGGGTTCTTTTGTACTATGTCACGCTCTGGAAACATCAACATACATATTAATATAAATTTGTAAGCATCGGACAAAAGAATTGGTGTATACAATGATAAAAAAAAACAAAAACCATTTGATTTAAAATTATTTCGTTACAAACCTGCGGATGAGACATACCATAGATAAAAAATATCATCTACATAAATAAAAAACAATTCTTTTTCTTTCTGTAGTGTAAAAAAATCATTATGTGCAAGTTTGTGTCAACAGAGAAACACTTAATTTACTGCTCTTTTAATATTTGCCTACACCTGCTTTTTAGATGACTTTAACCACGTCGATAGCGCCGCAGTTGTTAATGTTGTATGGATGTTATTCCGCAGTTTTACTTAATTATACAACTGTTATTAGAAATACTTATTTTAAATAAAACTTTTGGTTTCCTCACGATGTTTTCCTTCACTGTTTGTTCATGGCGAATAGAATAAAGGCGGGTTTTTAGAACACTTTTAACTCGAGCACGGGTAGACCTATTTTCCCTTGATTTGTTGGATTCGTCTCAGAATAGATATTAAAAGCAATACGAAATTTACAAAAAAAAACAAGTTACGCGGGTGAATCCGCGGGGTACTCCTAGTTCCATGGTAGATGTAACTCACCGAGCATGTCCACGAGGTCGCCGTCGGCGGCTGCGGGGGGCTCGAACCTCCTCTCATCGTCCTTATGCTTCTCGTCGTCCGTATCACCGTTGTTGTTGTCTCTGTCCTGCTTGTCTTTATTGCCGTGATCTTTGTTGCTTGTGTCTTTTGTTTTTGCTGCAAATTCAACAGATATAGGTATTGAAATAAAACTATGTGCTTTTAAACGGTGTCATGACACAAGTTTGCCCGTGACCCTGACCATGACACCTGCAAAGGCATCTAAACATCACAAATTAAATTCAAAATAAACCGCGATAGAATCCGTTTAAAAGTAGTTTTATTTCAATGTCTAAAATTCGCGTAAACCTCAGAAAAAAATAGATATAAGTAGGTATTTTATATACGCCATTACGTTTTTGACAGTCTTTGCTCATGTATGATTATGAACGAAACAGTAGTTTGTATGAATGATGTGTAGTCAAAGAACCGCAAACCACAGGATTTGTTATGTAACCATCTCGCAGCTTCCTGTGGTCTTATATTATAGGCCTGTAACATAATAGTTTAGTAACTATAACTTGTGTTTACATTGAAAATTGACTGAGATAAGTAGGTACCTATCAGCTAAAGTTATCAAGTTTAACTAGTTGGCTTTTTTTTATTTGCTGTACTTATCCAAAATATAGTAAGAAGTATTTCCTTCACTCAATAGGTATCTAAAATAAGCCTAATAGGTCTTACTCAAGTAATTTTAGACAGATTATATTTCCTGTATCTTTTGTAACAAAAGTCTAAACATTTTTTTAGGAAGTTAATCCTCCTCGTTGGGGTTTTACAAAAATTCAAATCACAAATCTTGTCAATCACAAATCAAGTTTCTGAATGTTGTTTGTTGCACAAACAACATTCAGAAACAAGTACTTGCGGATCACACAAATCCTTGTCCCCTGGGATCGAACTAGGCGCACCCGTCGCGCACAGTAGCACAGTTATTAGCGTGGTTACCCATATCACTCGGCTATCCATGCAGTCACACTGGACAAACGACAGGACAAGAAAAAGCCGAATTGGGTAACATAAGACTTTAGAAGAACTCTCTATGTGAATACTGACCGCTGTGTGCTTTGTTCGCTGCGTTCTTCGGATTCCTGCCGTCGGAGGTCTTCCGTTGCGAGGTGGTGGCGTTCCGTGGTGCTGGCGTCGTCTTCTTGTTGTCTGCGCGTACCGTCCGAGTGTTGGCGCGTGCTGACTTCATCGGGGGAGGAGGGCCTCTGTGGATCACACTATAGCTTCAATGCTAAGAATACTTTTATGTCTAATAGATATGAATACGAATATTTTTTTCAATAGTTGTGTAGATAAACATGTTGCAGGTATACATAGGGCATAGTTTGAAGGGTTGAGGCAAACATGAAATGGCACGATCACAAACTCTCGGGAATTGCGAAAATAGGAACGCTTAATTGAGGTGACATAACAATTAGTTTAATTTCGTTTAGTTATTGTTGCCTTAACATACTTATATAATTAAAATCGGATACACAATTAACTATAGAAATTTTAATACGAAGTTAGAATAAGAAGAACTGTAAATAACGTGTTTAGGAGCATAATCTTGAAAGGTGTTGGCTTGGAAAGCCAATTGAAATAAAAAATCACCTGATAACTGTGGGAACTGTCTATTTATCTATAAATACTAAATAGTGATCATGTTTAAATAAAACAAACAATTATTTGACGTGTTAAAGGTGTTTATCACTATACGCGTTTCATTATCTCAGTACAAACAACATTGTGTAGTACAGGGAACTGACGTCATTTATGTCTTTATTACTTACTCATAATCAAGTGAAAACACAGAACAGCTGTAGCTGTACAGTTAACCGCACAAAACAAGATATCATCGAATTATGAGTCTTACTGCCTTAGAGTTAAAGTCGCTTTTAATATTTTGATAACAAAGAGTTACGCATGTTGACTGTATTTTTTATCTTATATTTGTTGGAAGTTAAAGTCATAGCATAAAGAGGGTTATCTCACTATGGGTATAATATAGTTCTATCTCGTCTCTTGCGTACGATGAATTCAATTGAGATGGTATGACGTAATAGTACCAGCTCGACCTATTGTCTTCTTAATTTTATCTACCCGACAGCGTCCACAATGATCCCAACAATGTAATACATTGGGTCGAAAAATCTGAGAGCAGCATACACCAGCACCAGCATCGGACCAGGCGAGGGAAGACGACTCACTCTCGTACTTGCGTTCCCTCGTGGAGAGTCTGGATGGGTCATCTAACATTCATTACCAGCTCTCCTAGACAAGTAACATTCCTACTATGTACGGAAGGGAATAGTCATTGGCTGTAATTCAAATGGTTTCTATCATCGTTAAGCACGATTTCAGCCTATAATATAAATATCACACTACTGGGCCCAACCCTTTTCTCACATAGAGGCGGTAATGATCAGCACGATTGGCGATGACAGAGTAAAAACATTCAGAGTCAATGTTACATCTCCGAATAGTTAAGAAAGTACATAACTTTGACAAAGTCACATTTGTACTTGCATGTAGTGGGTTCGAACATGCAACCTTAATTTTATCTTATTTATAATTAACTCGATACTTATTAATGACTTCCCAAGGTTAATGATCCTACTGTTGATCGCTTCGCTTATACTATGTAGGTCATCTGTATTGAGATCACAAAAGAGGTTTAATTATACCACCTTCGTGTCCTTTACAACAGCTGTTTCTGCTAAACCGATATTGATGTTGCAAACATGATCAACCTTCGGCACATCGGCGCCTACGCAAGGCGTATCCGAATCATTAAGTGAAACGAAAACGTAACATTACCTTTTGATATGATTTATTACGTTCTAATACCACGGGTATTTTTCTAAACTTTTATTTTTTTTACATTCTATACGGATACCTATTTCAGTGATTTTTTTAATGTATGAACGAGTGCCACGAGCGTGATGTACTTAAAAATTTTTTGGTATAAGTTTAAATAGTGTAGGGACTGGGGCAATAAACACACAACAGCAATAAACCTTAGTTGCGCACCGTAGACGGTAGACCCACTGCGGAAGGTGTAGGACTGGTTGTTATGGCGCACCGCAGACCGCGATAGTCTGAATTGATGATTGAAATTGTCATCTCCCATTTTTACAACACAAAGAAGCAGTATAAGATTATCTCAGGCTAGCTGCTGCTGCTACATCTTTAAGAACTCATTTTAAACTTGTATAATTATAAGCTATAGCGCTCGTCAGTACACAACACGTGGTCAACACGTTACACTTAGCGTCTTACCACGTGCTAACGACTTGCACAGTTACTTTTAGCTTCATTACTCTAAACATGGTTATCCTAATTAACTTGTAGTTTTAAACAAACAAAGGGAAGTACAAGACGTTAATGAGGTACGAAAATAAACACCTAATTATGGTTTCTGGTCATCAGTAAAATTAATGGTGTTTTGTATTTAATTATTTAATGCTATAAATACAAAACTAGATTTTTCCGGCGTGAACGTCGTTCGATTATGGCAGCAAATAGCCTCAATAAGTGGGCTATCTAACAGTGAAAGTGAAAATTTTACAAATCGGACCAGTAGTTTCTGAGATTCGTGCGTGTAAACAAACAATCAAACTCTTCAGCTTTATAATATTAATAATATAGATGTATAATGGCGGACTTAATGCCAGAGGCATTCTCTACCAGTCCATCCATAGGGTGGTGCAGAGATAACAATAAGTAGGAGGATTATGTAAAAGTGCCTTTTTTCTAAAAGTAAAACGTCGATATTATTATGGCTTCAACGTGATCAAGATGGGATAAATATAGTTTGCTTCGTTCATTTTCATCTCGCCCTCCAACAAGACTTAAAACAAGGTTATATGCAAATGTATCGTAATCAGGTTTCGTGCTTAAACGATTTATGAAGAACGTGCTTTATCGACGTTCTTAAAGTTGACTTGTTTCATTAAATTGCGATTCCAGTGCCTTGCGATACGTGTTTGTTCGTATTTAAAGGATTTTACTAACTTCTTGACACCTCTAACTAAATTTAATATTTTTCATACTTTGTATAAAATTTCCGACAGACACCGCCTACCTACTTTTAACATAGAAAGGTATCATTTTAGAATCCTTATTTTAGATATTTTAATCAATATTGCTATAGGTATTTTAATCAATATTAGCTCGTAACCTTTATTTCAGTCTGTATAATGGCTTGGTCGTTTTTATAAAGTTCAGTAAGACAAACCTTAAACTTTTAACCTGGTTTAACCTTATAACGCCTAAATGCCATCTATATCTGTTTGTCTGTTACTGCTATTGACCAGCGGTTTAAATGATCGATTAATGGTCGAATAAATATCCTCGACCGTCAAATGGCCTTGATGTCAAACCGTACGGCGACGAGCCCCTCAAAACCCCTTGAAGATCTTTCATGCTATGATATCCTTATGAGTTAATCCATGGAATTTGTCTTGTTCAGGTGATTAGTAAACCTGATTGTGTTCACCAATTTTTTTACCTAAAAAGTCACTCTTCTGTTTGCTGCTTTTGTAACATTTTAGCAAATCAGTGTTAAGATTAATAAAATCAATATTTGGAAGCATATTTTACAATTTTTATCATACTGGTCTGACAAAACATAATCTATTGCCAATGATCGTCACGCTAAGGAGAAGAAGGGATTAGACAATGCGATTGGCTGAATTAAGGGCAGTTTTGACAGTAAGCTCTATGATGCTGATGGTGTACTAACTTGTGTTCGACGCTTGTAGGTGGGGGCCAAGCGTTGGGGTCTCTGTCGGGCGGCGGCGGCCATATGTCGGGGTCGATTTCATGCGGCGCGGGTGCCCACATCTGGTCACGTGTTGGCAGGTCTTCGTAGTCTGCGAATAAATAAATGAAGGTAGAGATATCGAAACTTTAAGGTATGTGTGAGATATGACGTGCAAAGGAAAGGAGAAGCATCTTTATGCGCTATAAACGTTGCTTCAATCCTAGATGATTGAAAGAATGATAGGAAGAATTTAAGGTCAATTATGGAAAAGTTCGAAATCACAAACGAGGCATGCTGAGGAGACGGCGGGATGACATCGATCGCTGCTTAATTAAGTCATAAAGTGACAGGTGTCTAGTAGCCAAAGACAGGAACAAACAGGAGACAAACGAGGGAGACCTATGCCCAGCAGTAGGACACTAAATAGTGTCAACAAATGGGAAAGCTGTAGCTCAAAACATATTTGATTATTTAGTTTTTCTATAGAGATAATTAGATACAAAATTCCTGATAAACAGCATAAAAAACATATAATTTAAAAGTCGATATTCTACAAAACTACAAAAAAATATTCAGCCAGTGTAAACGGAATAAAATTTTTTTTTATTTATTTAAAATTTTAAACAGTTTTTTTCTACATCGATTACTTTTTCTGCAAAGGTGATTAGTTAATTAGAAAGAACTCTAAGGTTATCGACTTTAACAAAACGATGCCTTCAGAATTCGTCGAAGCGGACTTCACAGTTTGTGAAAGCGAGACCAGATAATTGGAAATCGTTTAATTAGTCGACTTTTCTCACGAGGTTTACTATACCGGCTTATCAACTATTCAAAGTATACATGGCATGTCCGCAGTTGACCATATAAAGAATTCTTTGTTTACGGAAATATGCAACCTTATTCTTACTATATACGAAACTTGAAAACAGTATGTTCAGAATTAGTAACTGAATAAATTGTAGTATTTTTTTTGCACCAAATTAGATTTTAGTGAAACACGTCCTAGGAAGTTTCCACCAATAGATAGAGTGATTCAAGATGAAAGTTTTTGTGTATATTTATTGGCATTTATTACTGAGCTACCAATGCGAAGGCAGGACATAGGGTACTCTAGTACTTAAAGAAAATAATACTAAATGTGCACTGCGGTTTCACCCGCGATTTATCTACTTAATTTTTCGGGATAAAAGTAGCCTGTGTTAATCCAAATTTCAGCTACTTCTTTTTCAATTTTATAAATAAATAAATGTGGACAATATCACATACATTGCTCCGAATCCAATGTAAGTAGCTGAAGCACTTGTTATGATATCAGAGACAACGAAGGTACCACAAACACCCAGACTCGAGACAGTGTAGAAAATAGTTTTTCTTCATTGACCCGTTCGGGGATCGAACTCGGGACCTTAGAGCCGGCGCCACTTTGAAAACCGGTGTGTACGCCACTCGACCACGGAGGTCGTCAAAATTGGTCAACAGTTTGAGCGTGAAGTGTTAACAAACACACACAATATTAGTGTGATATTGCGTTTAGTTGTTTTGTGAATCTGATTTTGTTCGTCTTCTGTTGCTGACGCTACGTAGTAAAAGTAGCTAATGTATTTTTTTCAACTTTATACAGAGCTTAATTAAGCAGCAATAGTAAGTGCAGAATACGAATTGTCATAATGCAAAATATAAAACGAAAAATTTAATAAGATATGAAGCCAGGTGGCAGCCAATATCAACATTAACCGTTCAGCAAAATGTAGTCAGTGACTTTATTAGCGTTTAAAAAACAGAATGTTCCCGACATCAAAAAGAGTAAGTTCTCAATACGACTGTATATTTATTTTATGCTTATCTCCGACAATTATGGATCCATTGCAAAATCATCTTAATTTTTTGTCATTGATAGGGTTATTTTGGAGAGGGATATGTTGGAGGTGGTCCCGTGTAGCATTCTTTAAAATCGATTCAGTGGTTTGGTTTTTAAATCAAAATATGCAATTGGAAAAATATACCAAGAATATCTAAATTTGGTATATTTATTATATTTGTGTGTAATCAATTTTCGCATCATGATTTAAACACTGATCTTCATCTAATTCAACTTTTTACATAAAACCAATTTAGATCTCCAGAACTAGGTTATGTTATAGCTGCGCTTAAACGACGCCCAGAAACTGATAAATTAGTCATAATTAATACTTGCTATAAATAATATCGTCATTAATCACTTGTGTCCACAGTTGTGTCGTTCTGAACCTTGTGGAACAACTTTCGGTCAGTTTCAGTCTTGTCTTAAAATGAATTAAGTTTCGTTTAAATCATCGATTCTGATACAAGGTGAAAGCAACCCGGAAATTGTTAAAATGTAAGATGTTTTAGGTTTCGTGGACATAAATATTCATGGATAAGTAAATAATTAAAGGTGGCACCGTAAGCTGTATGAATATTTGCATCGTTCTGGTAGTACACACGTATATACTATTGAAGTAGATGAAAAAACTGTTTGAGGGACCTTTTTTATTTAGAGCAGAATAAATTGCAATAATTTAAATAAACAAATATAATTATTTATGGAGTAGTTCTCTAAAAGCTATATTAACGCGGGCGTTATATTATTTCTATTTTCTCACGAGTTATTGTTTAATGAATAAGTAACAAGAGATACCTATACTAAATATTATTCTATATTTTCATGGCTTTCCTAGGCGAAGCTTTCAAAAGGAGAAGAATAGAAAGCGGGAGGTGTGGATTGTGCTCAACCCGAAGATAGAGACAATTGAAATTCGGATAGGAGGTTTTAAAAAAACGGCGATAATATTGTTAAGTGTAGAAGAGAAGAAAGAAAGAAAACAAATTCAACCTTGTCCGCAAGCCATAAAGTTGTTTGTAAAGTAGTACAAAACAATTGGAAATGACTTCATTTGTTTGGTAGTTTTTGGGGATTCGACAAAGTGACTGTGCATCTAGGGAGTTTCTTCGTCTAGATTTGATTTAATACTAAGCACAGTGTACAAAGGCGGACTTAATGCCAGAAGGCAAGCAGTTTATCATTAGGTTGATCAGGTTGAACACGAAAAATTTCATTTACACACACATTTCGATACGTAGAAGCTTTTTTAATTATACTTCGCGTGTTATAGCCCCATTACAAGGAATACTAAATTAACTATACTCTAGACTCCAACTGACAATCCACAGTATTCATGCAGACTACGCAGGTGATACTATAGAAACAAAGTTCTCGAAAAATTTTATAACAATCATCATAGCCATTACACGCATGATATTATTTCATTATCTACAAAAAAATCGATAGTCACCCAACGGGTTATAGTTACCACGTCTAATGGTACGCGTAATTGAGTTTATGGAGATTTAATGACTTACGGGGAAAGCCGTTACTTAGTGTTATCTATCGGTCACGGTCGATTGCTCGGCAATTTGCCCGCGGATCAGTCATCTGTGAGATATTGGGACGACATTATGGAGATTAAAAGCATCAGGATCACTTTTTTGACGTACACCATGCAAATTAGATTAAAGGATTATGATACACTAGCGTTGGTCGCGGCGCCACCCGCGCGGGCTTCGATAATCGCGGCAGAAACCTTCCTCAATAAATTACAGTAAATTTAATGAGCTATCTAACATAGAAATAAGTTTACAAATCGGACCGGCAGTAGTTCCTGAGATAAGCGCGTTCACCCAAACAAACAAACTTTTCAGCTTTTTAATATGGGTATAGATTAGTAATTTATGTGAATAATTTTGAAAAGAGTAACCTTAGAGAGTGTTTCTTGTCGGTTCTTCTCCATAGGAATGACATTTTGGAATCAACAAGTTAACAAAACTAGGTTCCTATTCAAATAAAACTTAATTATCTCCATTGTAATATAAATAATTATTATGTAAGTAATAAAACGGGTCAGTAAATGTTATTATAGTGATGAGGAAGTGAGGTATTTCATTATCAGCTGCCCATCATCTCGGTAACGTTAAAGTTAATGGAGGGAATCCGTTATCGTGTCGCACAAATGAATGCGGAAGCAACTGTATTTAATTTTAATCTATAAAGTTTTCGCTATCAATTACCTTAGGAAACTATATTTAATACTGTGAGGTTGCCTCACTTTGGACTTTGGATAAATGGCAGATGGCACGGGGTCGTACTCTTAATATTCGCGTGAAAAGTTACATAGCTTTGCGTAGATAATCTAGCGAAGTAATATCTTTAAGATTATTCTTCTGCCTAGCCTCTTCCCCAAGCTATTTTGGATCGGCTTCCAGTCAGCTGAAGCAACTGCCTATCTGACCTCCACAACCCATTTTACTAGGTAACACAGTATGTCATTTTAAGACTGGTTGTCAGAATAGTAATGACTTTAGTATTATGAATGGTATTAATCAAGATTTTTTAATAACACTGCAATATTCATTAAAAGTGTTGCAAATAACTAATATTGTTACGATACGAAATTATTATTACCAAGAGATAAATAATTAAAAGATAAGAATATTCCATCGGTTGCAACAATAAATACCACGATTCACGGTGTCTGTTATAATTCTTCATACTTTCTATTATATTGTGATCTTTGATTCTCAATATGGTTTTATGCTTATACAACTTAATCTATATTAAGATTAAAGTGACCGACGTCCTTTTTATGAAACGGTTTTTTTTAACAACACTATTTTTGCTGTCATTGATTCTATATTCGTGTATGAAATGGCTTTTGACCAATTTTGTCACAATGCACGGACTAGTTGGTAACAATGTGACACTTGTTAGATGTGAATAATACAGGAATTACAGTCACAAAGAACGCAGGATGAGACCCAGACTGATTCATTTTTAAGAGCAATAAGAATGAAAGTCAATGAAGTAAAATTTGCGACTGCATAACTTTGTATGCATCGTCATAACAGTCTTTGATACGATCAAAAATTGTATAATATCAATTTATGTAATGTTTTTGATAAGTGATTATAGTGTCGATATATCTCCTTGTTTTGTTATCGAAAATAATTAAATTATATGTTCCCGGGTTAGAGACCAATAACTGCCAACTTGATGTTATTTTTACGTCTTATTTGGCAATTTCATTGACAAATGTCATGATTTCTAATAGTCGAATATAGCACTCACACGGGATGTCTGTGATGTATGAAGTATGGACATGTTATGAGGAGGGATGAAAGTCACATAACTAAACGAGTTATAAGTATGACTGTGGATGGGTATATAAGCAGAGGGAGACCGAAAAAGAGATGGATGGATTGTGTGAATGATGATGTGAGAAAGAAAGGAGTGGATGCCGCGATAGCGAAGTGTCGAATGGAAGGAAAATACGCATTGCGCCGACCCCATATGAATGGGATAAGGGCAGGAAGAAGAGGACAGGATGTCTTCATTCAAAGGAGTACTCTATTTCTTTGATTGATAAATTGTCAAATTTATTGTTGACCCAATCTATTTATTTAGTTCAACCTGCAAGTGATATCTGCTTAAAAGTACATGATCTGTAGAGATACTTCTGGGTTTAAAATCACCTCTTATTATAAATTAAAACATCAGATATGAGATATTAGAGCGATGGATCAAAAAGTTGCAGTATAAAATATAGAAGAGAATTTTACTTTCATGTAAATGCTCCAGTTATACTTCCATAAGTCCACGATCACCCCAAATAACAATAAATCCGCCAATACCTAGAATAAATGTTCCATCTATTGATAACAAAGAATCAACCACGTCAAACAAAACAAAATAGACAATGCAGCGGGTTGATATAAACCCGGTACCATCTCCCATTGTACCACCATGAATGGTGACATAATTGACGACATGGTGGCCTTTATCATTCGTTCAATGGCTGCCATCGAAGGTCATACTCGATTAACCGTCTTTAGCCTCATGACGTAGGTGCATTGAACTTTTATTGCTAATTGGTATTGCTCATCCAACGGAATGACGTTTCACTTTTTAGACATTAGAAATCGGGTGATCGAAATTGAGCGTTTTGGTGATTGGTTTATCATGAATAATTGTGGAACTGGGTTATAACGGGCTGGAAGGCCGTAATACTAAATTATTATTTGAATTATTAAACCTTTCTGAAAAATTTACGACGTCAAGGGTCGAAAGGGTTCGAGTGTAGCACGAAACAAATATTTATCTATGGCACGTGTGAGCGACTTACGATAAACATATCAGTCAGGAACAATGTTTATTATTTCAAGTATGTAATATAAATTAACTTCTTGTGTCCTACAATAAGGAAATGATTATGGCTCTATCGCCATAGAAATCTAATAGCTAAAAGTTTTCGGCTCATTAGTCAAGGCAAATTTACGGATGATGACATATCTAGCAAAATAGTCTATGCAAGATTGCAATGGTAATGAAATTCTCATCGGTGATTCCCATGGCAACTGGAATTGTCAGTTGTGAGTACTTGTGAGTCAAGTTTCTTTTGTCCAAAAATGGGAGTATATCAAGTACTAGTATTGTACGATTATAGTTTTAATTGGCTTTAAATGAGAGAAACGAGAAAATCAAGTTGATGTGAATATACTGCGATGGGTCCAAAACTTGTAAATCTAGAGTTGCGCAGTCGTTGAGCGTGAGATCCTTGGAATCGGGAATCCTAGTTAAGAATATTTTTTTATAAAAATATACTTCTGCCAAAATAATTACATAATAGACCGATTAAAATGATTTAACTGAAACTGTGGAAGATTCAGGAAGATACAAAGAAAACATGTAGGAAAAACTTGTGTTACTTATATTCTACATATCAGAATTCAGAACCTTACTAGTACTTAACCACATTTATAGACAAATTATTTTCAATATTTAACAGTAACGCTCAGTCACAAAAATTTACATTATGAACAAATTAAAACACCCACTAACGATATACATAATTTATCGAATTTTCGGCCAGAGTTATTTGTTGTTGACAATATGACGTCACGAAGGTAATTTGTGACATCGCCATGGAAACTTGTGTGCCTAAATAAGCGTTCAATAATAAAACACTTTACGAACTCTCTAGAATATCTACCTACTATTAAACGATCCATTTTGACTGTTTAACTTCTAGCCTGATACTTTCCTTGTGTTTATGAATTTTAGAAGAAGTTGAAGTTGATGAAGTTTTCTTAGGTACCTAAGGTGTAGGAACACCTTAATAAAACTTCATCCAATTTCAGGACTATTGTTTATAACAAAAGCATAGTTATTTATTATTTTTATGTAAGTATTACCTGTAATGTATTAATTATTTTATTTTTTTAATATTTGCATGCCAATATTCTGCTCAAAATACTTGTATCTTCAATATATTTTGCTAATACCATTTGTTACAGTATTTTTTGCAAATAAATATGATTCTGATTAAAATTTGTCCATTTGGGGGCTGTGTGTTCTAGTGCGCCATCATTAAGGTGTTTGCCCTAGTCACCACGCTCGGCAACCGGGTTGGTGACCGCCGAGTTCTTTAGAACGCTGCTGCCCATTCATAAGATCAACACAATTGTTTCTTTTATGTATAGTATGTTTTCTCTTATGATACGGATACATGGAAATACCTACTCAATGGCAAGGGCCTGGTGGTGATGTCTATCACAAAGGACTTAAATACTACCCTTGACCAATAAGTCTAATTTTTTGATAATTATTAAGTTATTATTATCTAAGCCTACTATTCATTACCAAGATATTTTATAGGTAAAGTATAAAATTTGCAACAGTGACTTTTTTAACCATGCGGAAATTATCAAAAATCTATTTTGAAGTTATAAATATTGTAATTATTTTTTAGTCACGAGCGTTAGCCATTGTGTTAGGATATTGAACTGGTTTAGTTTTTTTTTGTTTGTTATGAGTCAAAGAGTCTTCGACCTGATACTGGTCTTAGTCTAAAACATTGTTTGCATAGATTGTTTTTACATACTCACGCACAAAAACTTATTATTAATTCATCAAACCATAATAAGATTAATTATTCTTTACGGATGATAATTATTTAATTAGCATGTCAGTTTCACGTCATTGTCTTCCAATTACGCTAGGCCTGATTATTTATTAATAAACCTCTATTTTTATTTAGACTTCATAACAAGCACCTAATAAAATTTTCATTAAATTTTAAAGTTAATCAGTATAGATATAAGATTTTACCTACAAGCCTTCTTACCCGGAGGAAACATCTGTCATGTTTACATTCAAGTGTCAAGTTTATTTACTCAATTAACTAAAGAATAATTTTATATAATTTCTAGCGTTTATCGTAGCTGTTCGTTTCCGTAGGAAATGTTAACCAACATTCTCTGGTAGCTAACTTCCAGTGAGCGTTATTATAAGCAAAAGCGCAAATCAACGCGGGTTTCCAGCAATGCAAGGAATGCAAATGGTTCAACGGAATATGTTCTGGGAATTGTGTACTGTACTATTAATGTAGTACCTGCCTATAAATGTCCCACTACTGGGTATAGGCCTCTTCTCATATAGAGAAGGATGGAGCATTGATCACCACGCTAGCTCATTGAGATCAATTTTTGGAATCCAGGATTCCTCACGACATTTTTCCTTCACCGATTATCAATGATTTCTCAGAAGAAGATTGATAATTATAAACATTTCTGTAAAACTACTATCATTGTAAACGACACCTAAAAAAAAGACATTAAAAAGCGAAACTAGAAGTGTCTTTAGTCAGACCTTAAATTACCTAATAAACTTTTAAAATTGCAGCGAATACCAAGAACTTGCCAACATGTGAGACTCAAGTAATTACCAGGAAAAGCTTTTAAATGAGGCACTTAGCGACAATACGTACTAGCTCACCAGTGGTAACTTTATCGTTGAACACCTTTATGTCGAAGCAGTAAGATTGAATTTTACTTCGTTTTTTTACCACTGCCTTGTAGACTACTTGTAGGTACTGTCGCTATGAAAAACAGTGTTAATATCAAGGTATAAGGCATGAGGTCACTGCCAAACATTGACCTTCGGTAAAGACCACCATCTCAGCGTGACCAATTAAGTATTAAGTTTGTTCCGTCGAAAGTCTCGAAATGCTAATTTTTTTTGTAAATTTAATGTTGGTAGCACTATACTAGTATTCTTCTTAAGCCCTGGTACTAAGCTTAATGCTTGCGTTACGAGTGGGTTCCCGTGGGTAGTTACAGGGAAAGGTTTCGAACCCGAAAACGGCATTTATTATTTATTATTTTTATTTATTTTGTTTTTAAAACGGTACATGGTAATCTTATGAGCTAACGGTGTCCCACAAAACAGTGCAAACTGTTTGACTGTGAGAGTGTGATCGAAGGTTAGACGCCCGAGGCATTAGGCTACCACCGCTTCAAGGTTCGGTTCACGCTTCAGGTTTAAGGCCCATTTAAAGGTTAAATAGCTATCTTATGGCCATATACTGGTGTTAATATCAAGGACAGGATATGAGGTCTCTGACGAACATTGAACCTTCATAAAGGCAAAATCTTAGCGCGAACTATTATGAAATCTGTCGTATGTCGACATACTATACATCTGTAATAATATGCAACACTTAAATTTATATAAATAAAAATCACCGAAATGTATGTATGTATGCGTATAACCTCCGAACGACTGCACCATATTGGGTAATTCTTTTTTGTTTTCGTTCTTGTAAGATCAAAGTTTGTTAAGCGAATATAAAAAAAAGTAACAGCTTTTTCATCACATAATAAAGTGAGTCATGGGAGACACATATTTTACGGAAGATGACCCGTGACCGATACTTACGCGTATGAAACCGTGAACCACAGCTAGTATAGTAGTATAAAAAGTCTTTATCCCTCGTTTTCTTTGATATCAAAGCATTTTTTTTAAGTTCAGCGCATCAGGAAAACTTTTTAGGAAGTCTTAAAGTTGCGTTTGAGCATTCACGGATATGTCCTTAGCCTTCAACTTATACTTTTTCAATAATTTTTAATTTTAACCAGTAGGTAGAGGTACTAGTAGGAGTAGTAGGTAGCTAGGTATTGAAGCAGACAGCGTTGTCACGTCACAGATAATGGGACACGCTGGGACCTCATTAGCGAAATTAAAATTATTGAATGATATTATTAAGTTTTGCGCTGCAAGTGATGAAGCCCTAACGTTATTGTAATGTGAGGCGCTGAGCAGGCGATCAACCATTTGTCAATAGACACAAATGTCCACTCATGGCCATTGGTTACGGCCACGTTGACTGTTAACTCAAAGCTCCATTGGTTCCCCCCTCAACCCATAACAATCGCGGTGATTTCACTTCTGCTTATCGCCTGAGCGTATGTTGGTAGTATAGAAGGCGAGGCGACCGGTAGATGGTAAGGATGTCCCGCCAGATTCACAAAGAGCAAGCACAGCGATCCTCCGGCAACGCAGCAGAAAAGGACCGAGTAGTTTTCAGCCAAGCCGTAAATTGGCGGCATTAGCTTTTCACTTCGAAGTCAAAAAAGGTGGTATGGGTAGGTACTCACTGCCTGTGAGAGGTGTGATAGCTTTCTCTCCCTCGTGCTGGAACATCTGCAACGTCGCCACCGTCGCCTTTAGCTGCTCGTACTCCCGTGCCATCTGCTTTTGTACCTGCAATCAAGGAAGACACAAATTACTTACTTGACTATCTGGACACTACACTTACTATTTACGAAGGAATACCTTATATCATAATTCAGTTCAGTATTCCGCGAAATGATAGAAAACTTTCATAATTCATTTATTTATAGATAACTTTAAGTAATGTAGTTCAGTACGTAATATAATGGTGCCTTTTACAACAAATCTTTTGTGGACAATATTGACGGCAACGTTCTTAGGAACGTATCTTGAATAAGGACACTTAACAAGAAAATCCAATATTGCAATATTAGTGAAGAAATAAAATAAAAATTTAACACATAATGAAGGTTTTCCACCACCATGTACTTAGATTGCAAAGTTGTTAACCTACAAACGATCAAGTATGTCAGTTGACAATGATGGCAAAATCATTGTCAATAGCCGTACGTCATTGCAACATGGTTACGAATTCCCAAAACAATCATCTGTATGCCGTATGCAAACCATTACAATGTACAAGAATTACTAAGTACACAACACCGTTAGAAAATCGCTTCAAACTCATCAAGCCGACGTACCGTCTATTTCTTTACTATTTTGTGGTTGCCACATTATGGGGCCCTACTTCTGATGAGCCAGTGATGCAAGAAGTGTGACTTATTTAACAACCTCGAAGTCATGTGGGCGAAATGATTAGCAAGCAACATTATACCGACATTTATTATTCAGAAATGCAAACCAGGCCTAACCGGCCACCTAATTTTTCATGTCTAGAGACAACACCAGCCTAAAGAATGTACATACAAAGTAGTGTTTAACTTGTTGTAAATATTATCATTGGAGATGAACAAAGCCAGTAACCTACTAGGGCGTAGAAACAAATAGAGATGACTGGGTCTGCGATAATACGCCTTAACGGGAAAGGCACTGCCTTGAATAATAATGTTTCTAAACAGCTTTGAATAATCGCTGCGAATATAAATGAGGTAATGTTGTTTTACAAGCAGATAAACGATTGATAAAGTTAAATATCTCAATGGTTTATTGTTAAGCGTAATTCAGATTCGCACATGTAAGTTCTCAACATTAGCATCGTGTTACAATCTAATCCAGGCTGCCAATCGCTTAGCGAAACGTTGCGTTTAATAGGCACCAGCAAAAAACATACGTACTTATACATTTTCAATATTCAATGAATAAAATATACATCACAGATACGCACATGAGTAATTTTCTCGATGTGAGCACAAAAGTGAAAATGATGATCTCTCACCACGATTAACACACAATGTTCGTATCACAATATAAAAATCTTAAGCACATCCCACACAAAAAGTCGAAATCGTTGAGTAACATCCGGCAATCACACGCGACATAACGTGCTTATTTTCACCTCATTTAAGCTTAAATGCCTTGACCGACTTCTATAAGTCACATAAGTTAACAGCACCAAGTAGGACGGTAATTAAAACTACCCACAATGTTAACAAGCGGACTGAAGGAAGCTAATTGGGACACAGCACTAGTCGCGACGTAATAAAGCTGAGATTCACTGTCGGAATAATATACACCGTAACACTATTCAGGTAGAGGCGGAAGTAGCGTGCATAATTTTGACAGATCGACACAGTTACAGTGTTGTACAAAATTGGGCAGTCCCGTCGCGTCACTGAACGACCGATATACTGTGTACAGGTTCGTCGACCTGCGCGCCGTCAACACTTCGGCGGCTGACAGCGGCAACACGGCATCACGCATGACAATATAAAACAACTATGACGATCGTAAGTCGACAATAGAACAAACGCTTGGCGACCATCCAGTCACTGAATTAGACTAGGTGACCTAAACTCAACTAAAAAGCCTGAACACTTGAGGAGTCACCACCATAAACTCCTCTTGTTAATTACACGGTTATTGCGAACGAAGGTTATACTTAATACGCGAGATGAGTTGTTCATATAGTTTTATTGGCGCAGTCAGAACGAGTTCCTATTTAATACTAGTTGGGTACTTGGGTAATTCTGCTTGGGCTAAAAAAATATGTATACCTACCCGAGTTTATGATAAAAAAAACTGAAGTTTATATACATTGACTGATTGCATACAAGTTAACCAATAGAAATCACTTCGCAATAATTGATTCACTCACTAATCGATCGTGCGGTTGACGAGTGTTAGTACATTTATTAATATTCACTTAATAAAAACACAATGTTGATTAAATAATGACACTTTGACTACAAACCAACATTCAAACGTAATTTTCACAACATGAAATTTTTACGTAAGTATTACACGACGAATACAATACAAATGAAACCATTATAATTTTTTGGACCTGCTTTTGAATGGTTTATGAAACAATGCATCTGCAGAATCACTCGGGCGTTCGCCTCTCGAGATTAGACAACAGATTTATATCAAATTACCTTCCATTTTTTTCGGGCTTTTTATCTACACGTATACGCCAACCTGAAGCTAACCCCTTTCGAACTACACAATAATTTTGCATATCCGTTTAAACGATATTTTAAGTCTATTTGTTAAACCAGGGTGTCAGCTACCTCCAAACCAAATTTCTTAAAAATTCGTCTAGCCGTTTGAGCGTGAAGAGGTTAATAATATGCACTACATAGTATTTTTATGAATCTATAGTAAGCCCGGACTACCTTACATCATGGAGTCGTTTGACTGGAAACGTTGAACAAGTGTTTATGCAAAACATGGTACAAAAACAGACGCATGTCGGCAGAATAGTAAAAGTGTAACAATTTAATTACTAATGATCAGTAATCATTTAATCGACGATCGATTTACGTTCCAGTGAATTAACGAGCTATTATTTCTTGTGTAGTTTATATATAAGAAATGACTAAGAATCTCAAGCGCGCTCATTTTCTCTATAGGTACTATTTTAGGGTTCCGTACCTCTAAAACCTGCCAAGAACAGGCAAAAATGACGGACCATCGTCAGAGATAAGTTGTGTCCAAGGGGACCTCACGACCCTCAGCAATGAGGAACACGAAGCGGGGAGGGGCCTCTAAAGGAACAAACGGAACTCTTATAGGATCACTTTGTTTTCCGTCTGTCTATCAATATCTTGGACACTGCAAAGAGCATATTATATTTCAGCACTCTCAAGGGCTTCAAAACTTATGGGGTACTTCCCATTGACCAATAACTTTACAATATAGCAAGTAATATCGTTTATACTACAATTGCAGGGAAGTCTAAAAACAATACATTTGTAATTAAATCATTAAAAATTATACTCTTTGTACGGAACTCTCGGTGAGCGAGTCCGACTCGCACGGCCAGTTTTTAGACTGCTGATCGATGCGGCTGATATGGCGAGAAGCAATAACGTTTATTTCTTTTATTTGCTATATTCCGTAAATCTCAACAAGAGGTCGATTGAGTTCCATCGCTGAACAATTTAGATCGTTATACACCGCCACGAAATAATCGATTTAATATTTCTATTCGTACTATTTTAAAATCGTCTTGTTCTCGAGGTAGAAAGCAAGTATTGTCTTTTCGGATCGTTTTTAAGGCATTCGAAATGCTTTTTGTTTGTAGGATAACAAGCGTAAAACAATATAAATGCGAAGTAGTATCGTATCAATTGAATAGCTGGTTCTAGTGCTTCTAAAGGTGGATCGTTAACACAATAACGCGTGTCGATGTTCGAGTTTATATCAGTGAGGTATAAATTCTAAAGTTTTAAAGTGATTTAGGAATAAAACAGAACATAAACTGGTATAGTATCTTTAGTGCTATTGGTAAAGGTTACACAAAGATATGGCGACATTTAATGGCTCCGACTTCGTTGGCAGAGAAATAAAACAAAACGGACGATAACAGGTCTAGCGTCCAGTGAGGTTGGAATGAGGTTGATTTTTATTTTAAACAACCTAAATAACCTGAGGGTTTATTCACTAATCCCAAACAAAACGTAACGTGACATTACGCAGATTAAAGTTCAACTAGCCCAGGTCGCCAAATATATTTTAAGTTATGAGAGTCACCGAGTAGTGTTACGGTTTAGACCATTTAATATATTTTTTATTTAAAAATATGATAAATCAAAAGATATAACGCCTCTTTTAACTTGAAGCGGCGCGCGGCGAAATCCGTCGGCTAGGGCGTCGGAATTGCGATCATGTGCAACCACAAAATAGTTACGTACCTACGGTTAACAAGAATACTAGTAATGTGCGAGCCACAATGCTGGACATCTGAAAAAAAAACAGCCGACATGTAACAGCTCGTTAACTGCTTCGCCTTAGCATAAGGCCCTTGTTGTCTATCAATACTTTTCTTTTAACTTATATTAATTGTAAAATATACCATACAATAATTTTTGATATCCTCAATGGAACAGTTTTAGGGCCTATGTACTGCGAGTGCGGCCTTCCCGACCAGACAATGTCGCACTTACTAGAGTGTCCAGTGTCCGGACACCTGCACTTTGGATGATTTGAATCTGGCCAAAGACGCCGCAGTTAATGTGGCCAACTACTGGGCGCATCAAATCTAAAACTACTTTTTCAAAAAAGTGTACCATCGACTCGAAAAGAAGAAGAAGGATCTATGTAAAAATTCCGTGACTAGTAGATAGGTAGTTTAAAGCTGCAAGTTACTACAGAGATATCATAAACTGTATCGGTGGTGACAAACAATCAGCTCTGGTTCCACTTCAGCAGTGTTATTGGATTAAGTAGAGATTCTTAGAAACAGTTCAAGGCAACGAAATGTGATCGAAAGACAATAGGCTGCCCCATATTGCTTGGGACTACCTACGTGCATATCATCACCTAAATGTGGAGTATATAACCACATCTGTACCAATATTATAATCAAATCTGACAAAAATAAAATAGTATCTATTTTTTTTAAACTTCGCCCTCACTTGTGCGGACGTGCTGCGGGTTCGATCCCCACATGGGACAAGCATCTGTGTGAAGTATGGGTGTTCTTTGTGCATGTGATTTGAATGTTTGTGAAACCCCCGCGACACAAGGATTTAGTCCCTTAGTGCGGAAGTCGTTAAAAAAAATAAGCCAAGTTTTCCTTCTTATCATACCATAATGTAAAACTTTCCCTATAATTCAATATTATGACGCTATAAACATATTTTGCTATATCAGAAACGTCAATTTCTAGGTTATGGCTGCATCAATGTTCATTGTCCCTTTCAAATCGACTGTAGGAAACAGGTTTATAGTTCAAACAGACCTTTCTTTACCCTCGATTCCAAGTAAAATAAATACTTATAGAATACAACGTCGTTTGTAGACATTCAGACAAATATGGTAGGTACCATAATATAGTAACTAACTTTGTCTTAAATCAATTTTACTAATAACTCAAATGAAGATCTATACGATGACACAAGATAAATAACAGAAAACGTTTATTTCTATGATATTTTATTTATTTATTTACGCATGCGGAGCGAAAACTTGTAAATTAATTAAAAATGAAAGGTAAAATACCATATCATCGCGGGTTTGAGTCCTGCCTGAGGTTTATTTTTCCTATTTGTATTTACTTTACGATGAATTAACTAATTAATAATTTATTTAAAGCAACATACATTCTCAGACCAAGTTTGATTATATTTCTACCACACGAATTTGGTTCGACAAAGTCGTAAACAAACTGTAGTCTGAACTTTAGTAAAAACTTTACTCTGAGTTATTTATTGACTATCCTTTCACATAATACCTATTTAAAACTACTCATAAAGTCTAGTCTATGATTACATAATACTCTAATATTAATCATGCAATGGATATGCAAACACATATATGCTAATTTTGTTTAAGACAAGTTTACATAACGCATAGAAAGGCAATGAAAGATTAATAAAACACTATTTAGCTCTTATACAACGTGTTAAAAAATACCCCGTAAAAATATAATGAATTATCAAAGCCAGAAATTTTGTCAACCCTAGTAACCTGTCATGTCAGGAAACCAGATTATTTAACAGAAAGGCCTACGTACCTATTTTACCTAATAATTGTCTACTTTAATAGGTTTTTTTTTTTCATTCATAAATGAATGTTTGGCTTTACGGCAGTTTTGTAACACTCTGTACATTTATTTGAAAGTCTAGTTTATTGAAAACTTCTCGTAATAGCCAACAATTTAAGGCAGACATTTTAATATCGTTTTTTTTTATCTTTTTACCATTTAAATAAAGTTTTTATAGAATAAACTTTTTTAGCATTGTTGAAAAATCTGTTCTGAAGGTCATTTTTTGATTTTATCTATTCAGTTTATCGACTAAATACAAAAGAACTTGTCGGGTTTCACTACGACAAAAACCGTCGTTTATCGATCACAAGGACATGCAAGTGACAAGTGTTGCGTATTCAGCTAAGCGGATTACAGTGGGCGTTGTTAGGTGAAATAGGGACTTCATTAACTCGACAGTTTAATATTTATTGATAATTATTAACATAATCGATGGCATAGTAATACTTATCTGCTTAATACTAGCCACTGTAGATAAGTTAGATTTCTACAAGCGTTAACGATGACAGAAACTGCTTAGAATATGTTACCGTGAGACTTTGTTTGTCACATCCATACATTTGATCGATTCCTATATATGCGCTAAAGCGCTTGTAGAATAGTTATTTGTCTAGGGGGCTGAAATATATCGACTTTTCTTTGTAATGCGATCAACGCCATCCATGCGTAAATGAAAAGAACTTGAGACTAAAAAACAAAATGTCTAGTTAAAGATGAATTCTTCACGTCTAGTCCAATACAAATTTAATAAACAACTTGAGACTAAAAAACAAAATGTCTAGTTAAAGATGAATTCTTCACGTCTAGTCCAATACAAATTTGATAAACAACTATCGACAATCTATATTAACAATAATTTTGAGGTCTGAAAATAATAAACAGCAAAAGCAATTTTAAACAAAAATCTTTGTTAATACTTGAAATCCATAGAAGTTTTGGACTTTTTTTTAATCTAAACTTCAAATATCTAAAAAAATAACTTAACTATATCCAATTAAAGCTTAACAAAGGTATTCGATCGTTTATAACCTATAGGCTAACAGGCGTGAAGATGGAAACAACAGACCAAGACTATGACTTCGCAAATCATTTGTATGTTAATTGAGTGTGGAAATCGCTGTTTTAATTGTATTTACTGCACGCCTTATTGGAAGGATCCTTGTAAGCGTGATATTCATTTATGAAGCTTCGCTATAAGGAAGGGAAATACACATGTCATGATTTATTCAATCAATCATTCGACTCAGGCTATCACGGTCCACTGCTGGGCAATGGACATAGCCTCTCCCAAGTTGCGCCACAACACCCGAGTCCAACTCAGCCACCTTTTTCTGGTCATCGGTCCATCTGGCTGGGGACATCTTACATTACGTTTGCCGATTCGCGGTCTCCACTCAAGGACTCGTCTGCTCCAACGGCCATCCGTCCTTCGACAGACATATTGTATTACATAATACTCATATGTTTGTGTGTTTGAAGTAAGCGTAAACTCGGAGGTGAATGATATCATCTTGTGCTTTTATACGCTTTTGTACGTCCCATCTTCATATCTTCATGCTTACAGATAGTAGGACGTAACGTACATTAATCTATAGGATACATTCATTTTTTATTGCATTTTTCTGTGACATCATTTATCTACCGTTTTACTGTTGTCGCACTAGTATTACATAAAGGTTGCTTAGAATTTATTTTTTTAACGTACTTGTTCCAATTTATACCAAAGTATATTGCACTTAAAATCGCTGATGTGAATATTACTCAAGAACCGCTTAATTGTTTGTTTGTCACATGCTGAACGATGTGGACCCAGTATTCTCAGAACTGGTGCCTGAGTCAGCAAGATGGGGTCACTTAAGTTCAAGGAGAGAAGAGAGAAACAAAAGAGTGTAAGGCTCTCTAAATTACGAGATCGCTTTGATATTGAGTAGTATGGTAATCCCATATAATAAAAACTTACCTGTACAAAAGTCCACTTTTTTAACAGAAGGAAAGACGTAGGGAATCTCACTTGGGTCTTGCTCGTTTGCTATTTAATATATATGTTTGGGTAACTTACTAAGATTATACCAACCAAAGCAAGTTCATCGTTTTCGTTTCACACATCCAAGTATTATCTGAATTATCATCGACAATTACGACACATCACTATTTAACTACTTTGACCGGACCCATAAAATCACATCACAGCACAATTTTTTTAATTTTTCTTCTACGCACTTACAAAAATTACACACTAAATATTTTACCTGAGAAAACCAATCACTTTACTAGATAACCAGACAGTCAAACATTCATAACAATTATTATTAATAGATACTCGTGCCCCATTATCTATTAAAGCTTGTTTACTATAAACCAGTGTAATGTTATCTAAATATACGACGCATTCATACACTTTCGGTGCACAAAACACGTAAACAAATCTCTATGATTCATTCAATACTATTTGAAGTAGACGCTGATTCACGAGTAGGCTGTTACTAATATATTGGCTAATACTATTTTAGTTTAAGACTTTTATGGACTGATTGATGAATAATATGGTAAATCCATACTAACTTGTAAAAATTTAAGCGACGGTAGCCTAATGACTAGGGCGTCGGACTTGCGATCATGTGGTTGCGGGTTCGAATCCCACCCATTACACTACCGACGTGAACCCACTCGTAACACAAGCATTTTAGCTTAGCACGAGGGGTTAACAAGTTTACTAGTAATGTGTGACCCACAATGCTAGTAATCTGTATAAAAAAAAAATAAAAAAAAATCACATTTATTTATTTATCTGTCACTTACACCTTAGAGTGACAGACACAGCATTAGACTTAACAGAAGCATCTAACTCAGACATATTTGAAAAATAATTTTGCATTAGGGCATAGCTCAATTCTAGAGGAAGATTATAGACAAATCACGGTACTTGCCAGGTGAGTGAAACTCCGGAGCACAGCTAGATAGGAAGAATGATTATTAAGTATAACTTGAGAAATAACAGTTTCCAATGTTGAGAGGACGCAAAAAATGCTACAATTGTAAAGTATTGAACGGAAATAATATTGAATAGCTCTAGTTGCAGAACTGGCCACAAAAAGGTGAAGTCAAGAGTCTTAGGTAAAGCTGATTAAAAAAAGCTAAGATTGACGTGAAAAACAATTGCAGGCTAAGTGACTACACCTATGTTAGGCGCAAGATGGATGTTAATTCAGGTGAAAATCGGTAATTCTCAAGTCCTAACAAAAGATTTCTAACGTAGCATAACGCAGATTATAGTTCAAGAACCCCGGGTTGCCTATTTTTTCGTGTTCTGAGAGTCATCGAGTAGTGTTAGTATATACGTTGAAGGCCATTTAACAGATTTTTTACTTAAGAGTATTATAGTAAGTCGAATGAGATATCGCCTGTCTTAACCCTACCCGTAACAGCACGTAAACTGCTTGAACTTAGTGAATAAGACTCTAGGGCGGAATAGACACAGGATTTCATCAATTGAATACGATTTGAATAAAGACCTTATTAAAGTAATGGATGTGCGGTTCGCTTTGTTCTATGGCCCATAGTCACGAACGCACGGAATGGATTCTATACTCTTAGAAGTCTGTCAAGGAAATCAGGTCATGAGGAAAAAGTAGAAAATAATACGAAACATAAAATTTTTGGGTTTGGGTTAATCCAAGCTGTCGATAAATTTTATTTCTCCAGTTTTCTTCAATCATCTCAAATTACGTGATGTGCAAATAAAACAATTTGGGATCGAACTATATCGCGATGTTATTTATAAATTACTAGCTTCTGCCCGCGACTTCAAAAAGGACTGAAAAATTTTAAAGTAATGAAAAATGGAATAAAATTTTCACCCGTGTTATAGCTTGATTTGCCCGTGATTGAGTAACAAACATCTAAACATCCACACTTTCACATTTATAATATTAGTAGGATTATAGATATTACAACCCCCGTAGTGTCGGTACCTTGTCTTAATATGATTAAGTCGTAAACCAAAGTTTCACATTGACGCGTATTCTAAGGAACACTGATGGCGTGCATAAATTGAACATGCAATATTTTCCACATCGATTGTTTTAGCATAATTACTTATTAGCGGCAGACCAGAAGACATATTACTCGTTACAACCTCTAGTTTCACGACATGTTCATTGACTATGGCTTCAACACCATTGCAGTTATATGAAAATTAATGGTACTAAATGTTTTAAGGATTGGAATGACATAATTAGTTCTGCGGACCCGTATAGGAATACAAAGCTTGATGTAAGTATTATGCATGTAAATTAAATTGTTTTTATAAAGCATGACTCGGTTACATTCAAATGTGCAGCTCAATAAGAATTGGTCTTTGAACTTTATAATATTACGTATCAACGATTGTTCCAGTTCTAAAAAAAGTAGTATTTTAAAATTTTATGATTCTTTTGATTGGACCAGTATTAGCTTAATATATAAGACAGAATCTGAGGTTGCAGAAAGGGGATGAAATACGTAGTTAGATTTATTACAGAATAAAGTAACATTTACAACTTTTACAGTTAATCTTACGTAGGGACCTCCTTTTATATAAATGTCCCACTGCTGGGCACAGGCCTCTTCCCATATAGGGACAGAACGAGCATTGATCACCACGCTGGCTCACTGCGGGTTGGCGATTACAGACTAAAATTTTTGGAATCCAGGTTTCCACACGATGTTTTTCTTCACCACTTGTCAATGACGTCTTAGAATAATTAAGAAAGTGCATATAACTTTGAAAACGTCACAGAAGCTAAGAAGCTCTTCAATAATATGTCATGTAAGTAGGTATATGAAATATGGTAAAAGTGGTAAACAAGGTAAATTATATGAAAACTTAAATCGAATTTTACAATTAAACTAAATAAAAATTCCAAGTTTGTGTGAGTGTGAGTGTATTACTGAATGGGTGAGTGGTATTTTTCCGATTCTTCCGTAGACCGATATATAACATAACATCGATGCAACACACTCACTTATGCACGCATAATTATAATCGCTAAACCTTATACTTTATGGCGATGCGTGGCTTCAAGTTGAATTTATGACGTGCTACATGATCACCCTTAGTATAACTACCAGCTTGATATTTCATCTTTATCGCCATGGTAAGATCGTATTGGCCTGTATATCAATAGTTGCAAGGATTTTGCAAGGACATTTCTAAGACATAATAATAATATGCAATAATAAATACCGGCTGATAAATGGAAAACAATTTGCTAGAAACTGTTCAGTCGGGAAACATACAATCGGATTATCTGACTGAATTGAATCCATATTAGTGTACTTATTTATCCCTACCGAATAGACAAAGGGATCTTTTTAAGCAACTAATCTTTTATACCGTGATATCGCCTGGAGTCAAACCCTCTACAAAATTTACAAGGTTCACTATCTCGCCTTTGAAGTCTTGGCATTTTGTAGCCGTAACGCAGGTAGTAAGTTTTTTATTCCTTCCTCAAATTGCTAGTTATTCCGTGCGGTAACAATTGTGGGGAAGGGAATATTAATTTAAATTGACAATAGAAAGTCCGCGATGATTCTCGAGAAGTTAAGGCCGATTTCTTTGCGTGGGCTTCAGAGAGTGATGGATTTACTTACGGGGCAACTTGGATGAGGTTATTAATCAGATAAAAATTAATGATTTTTGGGTTCAGAAAACTCAGTGCCAGCTAATAAGGTGGTTATAGTAAGTATATTAGGTTTCGCTCCCAGTATACTAGCCCACTACACCCACTCGGGTGTCAGTCGTCGCAACAAACTGCTGGTTATGAATACAATATCTGTGCAGACAATGGAATAGATAATATAAATAATGCATAATTATGGAGGTTTACACGGTACATGTACCAATTTATTTATCTGTCCGTCTGTTTGTTCCGAGAAATCTCGGAAACAGCTGGACCGATTATGACTGAACTTTCACTGGCAGCTGATGTAAAAATAAATTGATTTTTAGTTTACGGTAGCAGGGACAATTTGTGCGGAGAAATCGCGGGGTATAGCTAGTTTTTAAGAACTATCTAGTCCAGAAACCACATCAATATAATAGAAGGTTCTTTCTTGAACAAATCGAAAATATCTTTTTTTTTTGCTTTTATTAAAAAAAAAACAACGTCCGCCCTAAGGAATTTAATCCTTGTGTCGCGGGGGTTTCACAAACATTCAAATCACATGCACAAATAACACCCAGACTTGAAACAAGTATCTGTGGATCACACAAATGCTTGTCCCATGCGGGGATCGAACCCGCAGCACGTCGCGAACAGTGGTAATTAGCGTGGTGACCTATACCACTCGGCTATCCGTGCAGTCATATGTATATTAAGACGAATTTCTAATATCATCAGGGGGATAGCAGAAATTCTAGTTAACAGACTACATACGTAAGCCCCATTAAGTGCTTAAGATTGCGTCGGTGTATGTGATTCAGTGTACCATTGACCTCGTCAAACAAACATTTGACGACGCTGAAGATAAATTATCCGATACGACATACTGACACTTCAAATTAAATAGGACATAAGATTGATCACAGCCTCAAGTACCAATTATCAAAATAAATAATAAAATTAAACAGGGTAATCAAGTACAGTATGCAAATATGTGGACATACAAATACTTGGAGTGTGAAATATTATTTATTAAGTATAGTTTGGTAATTTTAAATATTCATTGGGTGTTTTAAAGGCAATGCTTTTTAAGTACAGGAAGGTTCCAGATGTCCTTGAGAAGGTCAAATGTCTTGTATATAGTGTGTGCATATAATAAATATTTTCAATGAAGACATTCATTCTTTGTATATGCTAAGCAATAAACATTTAAATAAATAACATGAATATAAAACTGGTCAAATAGTTAAACAAATAAAAATATTTTAGCATGACATTTAATATTTTAAGTGAACTATGTTTATACAGGATTAGTTTTAAAGGAGTGCATATATTCAACGAGGTAATCAGGTGTATAAATAAACTGAACAACTTTTACCAAGAAACATAGGTCGAAATCTTAAAATTAAAATCATCTTTTCATACAAACATAAGTCACGTGACCTGTTACTTAGTACGAAAGGTTCATTTTCCATTTTAAGATTTCGACATTATGTTTCTTGGGCAAAGTTTTTCAGTTTTATGCACCTGATTACCTCGTTGAATATACGCACTCCTTTTAAATTAATCCTGTATAAGGCATTGTGCATTTCTGCCTTAGGTGTTAGGCTTAAGGTTAAACATAATTTGTATACCTAAGATGATATGAGAGACCAACTAAAGCTAAAGAAACATAATAGACAAGATGTTCAATGCCAAATTGGTCATGGAACCAATTTTAAATAAGGATGTGATACAGCAGAATAAATGTACAGAAATCTTATTTAAAGGAAGTGTAAACACCTACTTATCTATACTTATATCTATACTATCTATACTAATATAATAAAGCTGAAGAGTTTGTTTGTTTGTTTGAACGCGCTAATCTCAGGAAGTACTGGTCTATAATAACGACAAACAATCTGAAAAAATAATGGATGTTAAAGAACTATTAATTAACCCTTTGGACGACGTAAGAAAAAGTAATGAGCGTACCTGCTACGCCGCGACCAGTTTTCGCGTAGACGGCGGCACTTTGAGCATAGGGTTGGGACTTCGACTTATCGAAAAAAATATAAAAAAAATAAAAATCTATCCAATCGTACTTTTTTTTGCCTGTTACAGCAAATGACCCATTAATATACACATTCATAACGTATCACTACATGTTTAAATCAGTGTAAGAAGGAAATAGGCCAAAAAATCTTTTTTGAATATTTAAATAACACAAAGTTATTCACATCACTAGGCGACTCCTTTAGTCGTCCGTGGCGTCAGCAACGTGTCTTTTTTTAAATAATATATGGAACAGATAGTGTTGTCCACGAGAAAGGTCGATATTATAATATATACCTACTCTAGGTAGGTACCTAGTGTACCTACTATTATGGCACCGAGCCGTTACAAACGACATATCTTTGAAGTGATAGTATGGCGTATCTAGGGGGGACAGGTGACTATGAATGATTAAAATTGTCACTTAAATAAAGTGTCTTCTAGCTTGGATTACAGTCTTTTTTACGTGATAAATTTGAAAACATGGCACTACGCAAAGCGCTACTTTACAAATAGCACTCATGTATATAGTGCTACTTCGTTTTTTAGATCGGGCACAAACTTTGCATCGAAGTTTCCTTTTGTCAGGAATACCAGGTAATAATCGCGTAGGCTGTTCTAAGGGTCGAGATGTAGAAGGTAATGTTCTATGAATTTATTGGTTATCATATTTTTGAACAATTTGTTCTATTAAAGTCAGTTGGTATTTTCTGAAATTAGGGCTAAAATTTGTCTTTGTTAATTATTTTATAGATATGATAATTTTATTATGAATTCAACAAATGTAAATCTAGAATATGAAAAAATAGTTTCTTATACCACTTAACTGTTTTTCGAATGCATTGTATACCACTTATCATCATATCGGAGATATCCACTGCGCCCATATTTTTATTATAGTCAATTATACACTCAGGTTTAAGTTTAAACAATCGAGTCGTTGGGTCTATTTTTGCCCTTCCCTACGTGACACCTAAAGAAGTCGTTGGCGCAACGTAATAGTGTATTTTCATTCAATTTTAGATCAGTCTAAATTATAATATAAATGTATAGTTTTAACTTTTCTTTTAATTCTGCTTTCATAAAAACAAGCTTTGAGATATAAATAAACAACGTGTTGATATTCCTTCTATAAATTTATTACAATAGTAACGATTTTTTTGGCTTGAATGTGATACTAATTTGGACAACTTAAGTAGTCGTTGGCGTTTCAGGACAGTTTGCGATTGACGCCTTAAGGCGTCCATGGCGTTCAAAGGGTTAAGGTATGTTTTTTTTATGATTTCTTTATTTTATGCGCGTATGGCGTGAGTAGGTATATGCTTTTTCTCTTTCTTTCTACTTAAAAAATTTGCATTTATTTTATTTACAATCTTAACATAAACTTAAATAATAAATCAAATATACCTACAGACGAAAAAAAAAATGGCGTGCAAGTCTATTTAATAAATCGAGAAAATTTTAATTAGCACTCGAATTTTAAAGTGTCTCCACGGGTGTGCCTCCATAGAAACAAGATAATAAGAAAGGTCATCATAAAAGAGGATGTTTATCAACTTGCATGAATATGAGAGATTGTTAGTTCTTCTTAGTAAATGGGACTTGGGACACAGGTAGTTACTTAGCTTGTAACAGATCTGTTTTGTTTCTTTGTGTTCTTTGTCAATTGAGTCAGTGGTACTGTGACTCACTGCTGCACTTTCATCCTCATAAAGTGCATGATATATGATTAGTTTATCTTCATGCTTAAGATATAATGTGAATGATTTTGATATGAATAAAATATGTTATACCTTGTTTTAAAGGCTTGGAGCAACTAAACTCATCTGTTTATGTAATATTTTATGTATCTTATTAGTGGCTTATGTCTGGGGTTTAGTAAGGGGCTAGTGGCTAAGTGTAATCCGTACGGTTTGACCAATAATAAAGGTTAAGCCGCGCTCGCCGCGGTTGGTCCGTGGACGGGTGACCATTTGTGAACATATCGAGACCCCTACGTGCCTCGGAAAGCACGTTAAGCCGTTGGTCCCGACTGTCATGCAGTGATCTTTGAAAGTCGTTGAGTCATTAGAATTCTGACAACCAGTCTTACTATGGAATACTGTATTACCTAGCAATAGGTTGTGGAGGTCAGATAGGCAGTTGCTCTATGAAAAATACGGTATTCAGCTAAATCCGGTAAGACTGGAAGCCGCCCCCAACATAGCTTGGGAAAAGGCTAGGCAGAAGAAGTCAGGGGTTTAGTAACAAAATGAATGGTAAAAGAGTGTTTAGAGTGAGTCATTAAATAAGCCTATCACCGTCTACTGCTGAACATACGCCTGTCTTTATTTACAACTTAACTGTCAAGAATTGAGAGACTGAAGGTAATTTTATACTGATGAGTAAGAATTAAATATTGTCAGTAGTATTAAACATACATCAGATAACATTTTCTTGATATGACAAGAAAAAAGTTGGCTTAACAAAGGTTAAAATTATAATTATTATTGTTATCAAAGGTATAAAGGGTGGGTATTATCAAAATATACAATTTACATAATTATATAATTTACAACTTACGTGAGATAACATTTAACAGATGTTTATCGCATTATTTAAATATTCTTAACACATTGATAACAATGTTTTTGTGTCAGTGACTTTCCTGTGTAAATTACAATTTCCTTATCAAGCTATATTGTGATGCATAACCGTAATTGTCCGATGTATATTTTGAATAATAGGTAATAATGATTATTTTTGTGTATTATATTCCTGTAATTTTTTTAACTAATAATAATTAAATACTTAAAGGTTTTTAAAATAATACAAAAACTGAGAAAATTTTAAAATGCTTTCTGTAAACCTTAAATACGTGTTTTTCTTACTATTATACGCACTATTCCTAATTAATTGGTCATAGAATAATTATGTAAATGCATCTTTTGAAGGTACACAAAAAATGGTCTGTCAATTGCTAGGAATGTTGTCAGCCCGATTTAGTATGTTTCCAGTTTATATTACCGCAACAAAATAGTTGCTGAATAGTATTAGTAAATTTACCTATGTACATAAAACTTCCTTGTACTTCATAAGTCTGTTTACATGGTAATTTATTCATTATGCCACAATTTAGTTTAATTTATTGTCAGCTAACTCTGGTTTATTGCTATGCAAAATATTATGAATTGTCTTCATACCATTAAATTTGAACAAGATGTTCAACTTTAAAATTTTCTTGCAAGTGCCACATGTTTAGTACACTGGTCATATTCTGATGTACACAATAATATTTATTTTAGTGGTTAAGGATAGCTTTGGGTTCATTAAACTTCATTTCGAGAAGAAATTAGATGATTTCTGTTGTGAAACTTTACAGCTAACAGCCAGGTAACCTAGATATCAACACTATAAAGGGCATAAACAAACCTACATGGTAAATAATGTGAACGCCGCGTGTGGCCTTCCGCCTTCCTACCGAAGGCGCAACTATTTAGCACGGCTTATCATAAAAGGAAACGTAATAATTTCAAGGTAAACCACCTATGAAAAACATGATGGAAAATCTACATAGAACTTGAAGGTACTCACGAGTTGCCACTTGGACTTGCGCGTGGGGTCTGCGATGGTGATCAGCAGCCTGTGGATCATCTGCACTGTTCCTTCGTAGTACACCAGAGCCGACTCATAGTTCCCCATCAGTGCCATCTCCCTCGCCAACTTCGTATTCTCGCAAATTTCGCCAACAGAAACTGCCATTATTGTCATTCCCGCTGCGTACATGTAACTTATCCTCAGAGAAAACGTTATGGTTCTTCGTGAAGACGGAGACCTCTTCGAAGATTACAATCGCGTGTGACATCCAATAATCCGAATGTAACACTTCGCATTTTCACAACATAACCCACACGACTTCCATTGCGTTTCTATGTTATTCACTTTGCACGTTGCAAATGTGTGTTTACGTGTGGTACTACTTATCTCATGGTTTGGTTGAATTTATAAAATTATGACCATATTTTTAAGACAAAACAAACTTATCAATTTCGTTCGACAGTTCACAATCACAATCGCCAGTCGACTGCCAACCTAAAAGTAATTAGCCAATGACAAACCCGTAGAGTTCGTTTTGTTAAGTTGGTAGACACGAATACTAAAAGTGTGAGAAGTGTTTTAGAAATAAAGCAGAATCTATTCATTTAACGTAAAATCGACTAAATGGTTTATTTTAACATAAAATAAAAATTTGCATCATAATAACGCTTAGATAAAGAATAATACGTGATGCGAGTATTCAAACAAGCTTTTTAATTATTTAGTGAAAAAAATAGTTTACTAGGGTAACATTGTTTTTGCATTGGCACGTACTAACGTACTTTTATTTATTTATTGCTGTCCCTTAGCCCTTACAGGTATACATACGCACATGTAAAATCTATGGATCTTTTATGCATAACGTGATATAATCATTGTTATAAGAAATAGAATTAATTTGAACGTTCCATAATTTGCTGTTCGTACACAAAGGATGTATTAACATTATTCGATTCGAGCAAACTTCTAAGATCTTTCTTGATAGGGATTTTGATATATAATATTTGTTCGTATTATTGAATACCTATCTTGATTAGCTAGCGGTTGTCGACCCTAATTGTACGCTTTACTGCAAGTTTGTATGCAGGTGCAAAAGCTACTTCAAAGTTTTATTTATCTACTTGCTCGTTTATTGGTCCTCTAACAGAAGAGAACCTCGTGGAATGCTCGTAACATTTTTTTTATATTATGTACTTACGAAAAAATGTTTTTGCCCTGTAGTGAGACAGTCGCTTTTTCCTTGGCTTATAGGACTGGATAATATGATTAGGAGATAAGTAAAACAAGAACTCTAACAATAAACATTATATTCATAGTTCTAGATATAATACATAGTATGAAACATAAATACAATCTCCAGTTATACAGTATTACATCTATTTACATTAACACCTTGCTGTTTAGATTAGCTTTTAGCGATGAATGAATCACGGTCAAATATTGAGAATAAACTTTTAACAAAATTATAAAAAACAAAAACTGAAAATTGAAGTCATAACGAATTGCCTGTTAGTTATAACATCTGTGCTGCCATGTTTTTGAAGGGTTTTTTTCTCATTTTATTATGTCTCTAAACATTCATTGCGATCCACTGTAGACGACACATAACGACTTGGAAACTGAACATACTCTGATGTCCAAATTTAAATAAATAAATAATTATTATTCGTCTACAATGGATCACGGCTAATCTTCTTACAATTCAAAATAAATACACTTTACGGAAATTCAATAACTTAATGAGAACTATATGGTAATTAAACCAAATATATTATGAATGTCTAACCATGCTACAAGATAAAAATATACTAACACTTCATTAACTTGCAACACTGAAAATGATGTCAGACTAAATAATTACCAATTTAATGAATTTACTAAATATCTAAGCATCTTAACATTAAACAATAAAAAATATGTCACACCTACTGAGTATACTCATTTTTTTTATTCTTTGTCAGTTTTACAAAGTTTACTACCACGACTTGTTTACAAAACTAAATGTTTGCATTTGCATTGCTATTTTCAGCTATAAAATTACTATGATGGCTAGCAATAGTAACTAATAGATTGTGTACATCAAATAATTCTTTGGATATCTTATACTTAGAAGCTCATAAATATTTATTCGCATAGACAATGGAAATCCATACTAGGATATTTAAGTGAGTTTAAAAGAAAGTGGTCACTTTAAGACTTATGGGACATTTTCTTGAATTATCAAGACAAATTACTTCGAAAACATTAATTTCAACGAAGAAGTTTGACATATTAATGTTTAGTAATATTTTACATCAAACTATTAAATCCACAGTTGCTGAAAGTTAAACATATATCTCTTGTACAATAAACAAAAACTATTGAACTTAACAACATGCACCAAGTTTAACTTAAACAAATATATAGTAACAAGATATACAAAGACAACTTAAATAACTTGAACATTATAGTGTAATTAATAATTTGGTGTTAACTCTGTATAATTCTAGCACCAAATTGTATTTACAAAATATATAAGAAAATAAGACAAGATAGAGACTAGGTAGATATAATCGTTGTAGCGAAATAAGAATGGCGATGACAAGGTAAAAAACATAGAATAATAACTAAAGTAATAGAAGGAGCGCTAAAATAAGAGTTATGTGACTACTCTTTTTCCTGTTCTATCTTATACCACAAAATGGACGGGGAAAAGAGATAAATGACTATTCTTTGTTTTACTTTTTCTGAGTTTTTCTTGTCATGACGTAAGATTTGACGAGATTTGGTAGTTGGTGTTTCGTTGGTTTGGTTTGGTAATATGACCAAATTTGAGAGTACTTTACGTCATATTTGGCAGTATGTTCCATTGAACCACTTAATTTGTTCGCATATTCAATGTTGACAAATATGTCGCAAACCGTATTGTTTTGGTTTGTTATATTAAGTTTTATTAATATTATTGGTGTTGTACTGCAATAATTATTCTATTTAACAATAAATAGTGACTTTGTGAACGTTGTGGTACGATGTCTTGTGCGGTGGTTGGGTGCAAGTCCCATACATCAAGGAAAGAAAATAATCACCAATTATTGACTTTCCATCGGTAAGTTTTTGCTCAATTTATTGTTGAATGTGAGCTGAAAAACGAATATAAATATGTTACAAATCTAGCTGAATCAATTTGTAGCGGAAACCAGCCTCAATATCTTTTTCAAAAGAAGTAATAAGTGAATATTCGGAAACTGTTTTTAGGTTATCATGGTCATTCATAGTGACGTAAATAATGTTGTCGATACTTTTCTTGTACAGATTTTCTAAAGACGGAGAGAAAAGATTTTAGGTTCGCTTTTAGATTCGATTCCTACCCAGGACAAAAATTGTTTGATGAGCACGATCGTTTGTTCTGTGTCTACGTGTTATTTATATATAATATGCATGTATTTATTAATATATCAGTATGTTTATCGGTTGTCTGGTTGCCATGCTGCCTGCCTTTGCCTAGTTTGAGGATTAGATGGATATGTGTTTGTTCCAAGATATTAGATATTAAAGTATGTTATGATCTTATTCAATGTGTCGACTATGATAGGAAGATTTTCACTAGATTTAAGCTCCTAGACCTTTAACATTATAGATTATCTCACTTAATTAAACATTATTGAGGTTTCACATTTATTTCAGATCGATCCTGTTTTCAGAACGCTTGTTGGCAGCGCCGCCGCATAGTGTCCCACAACTACAACAATGGCAATAATTTTGAAGCTTAAACTGAAACTACGACAAAGGAATTAATAGATTTACGGATTAATATTTTTCCTAAATTTTTGATAACTAGACCGTATTATGCACAGTGCCAGCCGAAAGTGAAACAACTCGTTTAACGCTTCTAAAGCGCCTATTTTAAGTTTGCTTGAAATAAAAACATTTTCCGCAACAATATCCGGCTTTCTTTAAAAATATCGATATCCCCTTTTTGCTGTTTATCAATTATCTTTTCAGAATGAACTTGTAAAACCTGATAAATAATTATATCGTCTCTTTGTTAGTAATTTATATATTTTAGGTACGGTTATTATTTTTGGTGGTTCGCGATAACGCATGTCACAGTAAATTCTATCGATGTTGAAATTTAATGGGTCACGTCACTAGCCTAAATAAAATCTTCGACAAGGGCAAAATTTTGAAACATTTTCTGTACATGCGTCTCTCTCTAACATGAGAGCGGCTCCATAAGCCAAAATGAAGCAAATACATTGAGTTTGGTTGCTATTTTAGCGCTCCTTCTATTACTTTAGTTATTATTCTATGGTAAAAAAACTTTATAACTGTCACGTGAGAGCCTATGACGGTTAAAAGCCACGCCCACAAGTTTGACAGCTAGTACAATCAATAATTGTAATTGTTTTATTTTAAAAGAGGGTGTAACTACAGGGTATTTCTGTAGAACATAACATCGGTACCTGTTATAAACCTTTGAAACCTATTTACAACAGTCAAATCCGGGACCCATCATACGATTTTCAAATTGTATGTATAAAAAAAAACAAATGACAAATCAGCCAATTATTTTTTTACATCGCCATATGAGAATTATTATTTATCTTGTAGAAAATCTCACTTTTGCACGCATATACGCAGATCGCTGTTCTTAAGATAAAATTACCAACAAATTCGCGATAACTATTAAGACGAGATGGTTTTTAGTAATTCGAGTCCAAATCCATGCCTTTAGATATTTTTAAAATAAACAATATCTATGTCAGTATTAACTCTACATTACACATTTACTACTAACACATAACTACCTACATTTATTTTAGATCTAAATGTAATCAAAATAAAATCAAATGTTTATTGTAGAATAGAAAAATCTATTTGAACAACTGTAAGAATAATGACATGTCTTTCCTAAATTTTCCAACACTGCACATGACAAAAAATATATTTCTTTATTATATTATGTTAGAAGCATTTTATTGTTATACTGGATAAATGACACTGAAGTATGTATTCTTGTGCCATTAACAAAATATATCATAAGACAGTATGGCACTAGATAAAGAATACTTTAGTACAACGACTAAACGAAAAGTTAGTTTTAAAAGAGATCACTTTCATAAAATTTTAAAATCGGCAGTAATATTGTTTCAATATATTGTAATCGTATATTTTGCTATACAACCAAATGTGTTTGAATATTAACAAAATATGTTAAAACAAAATTTCCAATTTAATTATCGATGAAAATAATAATATGACAGAAAACTTACTGAACGAATCAATGAATCTCGGGACTAAAAATTACCTTTATAGATTTTTTGCATTCATTTTGTTAGAAGCTTGCGTAAAGAAATTTGCATACTTACATAAAAAAAAATATATATTCAATTTCTGATGGGAATAATATACAGGTTGTAAAAGTAACACTCCCGAAAAAGACGAAAGACGGTATTAGATACGATGCGATTCAAACTAAATGGTGGCTGTGAACATGAGGCGAGACGCTGCGCAGTAACAAATTCATGCACCAGCGGGGGTGCGGGGCGAGGTACTGCGCAGTGTGTAACTAACTTCACATCCGCCATTAAGTTTGAATCGACCTTTATAATTAGTGCCACGAAAGATGAGACTTCAAATAGCTTGCGCAGGTACCGCGTCTCCCACGCTCTTAACGCTACCCCGATGACGATTGGTCCCTTACCCCCTCCCCTATAAATCGAATACTGCGCAAGCGCAACGCAAACCATGTGGTGTGTCAAGTCTCATCTTTCGTGGTACAAGCTATACCTTCGATGATCAGATCGGATCGGTTTTTTCTTGTCTTATGGTCTGTCCTATTTTTCGGAAGTAGTTCCTTAACGCCCTGCATATAATAATAGTTATAGTATATAATACATAATATACGCATATAACCTTACAAAGCATATGATTTATCACATGTTGGTGGTCCAATTCTTATTTAAATAGATTTTTTTCAAGCAGTTTCAATATATTTACTATGTATTTCAATATTTAATTTAACAATGTCTGAATTTCATTATATTAGAAGCTTATTTTTCTTCGTATATACGTTACTAGCAGCATGTACATTAATATAAGTAATATTACAATAAATGTGTCAATAATGAGCATTCAATATTTTTTTCTGATTTTTTTTTACTAATCTGATAAAATAATTCAATGCACATTTTGGATGAACACAATATTTTTTATTTTACCCATATTAATACAGTTAAAAGCAATTAGTATTAAATTATTTTCAGTTATACATTTAAGCATAATTATACAATTCGTTTGTATACTTCGCAACATTCATGTATAATATCAATTAGTTTATTTATCATTAAAGTTAACATCGAACATAATTTTTGAGCTTGATAGTTATTGAAACCATAAAAAAGCTATAACATTTAAAAAACGCAATGGACGTATTTATTTTCACAATCTATGTATTTTGACAGCCAGTATTCATTTAAACGTTTTAGTCGATTTTTGGTAAATGTCATGAATAGTCAGCTTTATATTTTAGTAGAACTGTTATTTTCGTATTCTTAAATTATTTTGTCTCATATTTTAGTCTTCAAATGTCTTTTATTTAAATGCTTAAAACATGTATTATTGAATGTACATCGGTTAATGTCGTATAAGTCTCAATTCAGTTAAAATTCGAAAGATTTAGTCTTTACGAGAACACGGAGACATTACAACTACAAAATTATATCTATAGATATAAAATTTCACATTTCCTAGCCACATACAGAGAGAAAGTGGAGTACATTTTAGTGAGCACAAGCATTATTTTTTTATAATTATCGATATATTTAATCGACTAAATACAACGACCCATTTCTCGATTACTCAAACTTCGACTCCGACGTTTTATTTTTCCACTATTTAAATAGTTGTTGTAAGCTCATATCTTAAACGCATCTTAACTCACATTTGCCTTGCAGTTGAAGAACGGAGGCATATTGGCTGTAGCTGTTATTTATTTGCCTGCAGTAACTTGTTCGGAACTCACGTTCAGGACAGTACATCCAGGTGTTCCTTCGGCATTGGAGGCAATACGTGGACTTGCTTCGCCTTGCCCGCGTGGTATACTTGACCGGGACTAAACGGCTCCAAGCGAGGGTGCGCGGAGATGTCCTTTTTTGGATCTGTGTAGATATAAGATATATTTATTGAGTAGGTTCAATAAGGCCAGAGCAAAAATAAGCATTGCCTATGTCTATTTAATAATTTTGTTAGTGTTGCCCGTAATCTCAAGTTACGAAACCTGGTAGCGAAAACTTTGCTACGTATTTTATTTTTCTTAAACTGGGTTAGGTAAAAAAAAAACCTTGAATTTTGCGTTCAAAATTTTTGTGGCTTTTTATGTCGTTGGCGCTTTGTAGGCAAAGAATCATTGTTTATTTCTTAGTTTAAAAATCTTTGAACATTAACATACCTGCAGGCATTTTCAACCAGACTACCTAAAGGCGGTGCTGAGACAGAAATGTTGTAGATATGTCTGACGAATTCCAATTCCAACGTTTCTTGTGAAAGGTACCTAACTGTTTAATACAATTTGGACTTTATTCCTATCAGTTATAAAGATGAAATAGCTCTGTACCTTTGGTGTTGGCAGCAATGTACTTCGACAGTCGTACAGTTGGCAGCGGTAAGTATCCAGCCACTAGTGGCATCACATCCAGTGTAACACATTGTGGGTCAGTACTGGTGCACTCCATTGTAATGACGCCTGGAATATTATTAAGTTACATACACATCATTGGATACGTCATTTTTTTTTCATTTCAAATATCAAAAATATACAAAAATATATATTTATACTATATCGGATTCTATGAACGGCACACAAATTACTTTTTTAGTGAGCGAGGTACAAGTATTTCAATATTGGTAATAGACAGAGAGATATATATCAAAAAGTGACGTCATATTTCTAATTTTCGTACTTATTTTGCGGAAAACAGATAGAACATGTGTCATCAACTATCTTTAAAAGCTTGTAACTTTTATATTGTATGTTTTTTCGCAGTATTGCATAAAAACTTGCTTTTAGAAAAAAACACATAAATCAATATTTCGAGTTCTTTTAAATGATAAATATTAAGACTAAAGAACTTTAGTAATTTGTTCGTTTTTCTTTGTTCTGTTATGACATTTATTGTGCCCATACTTCCTAAATTATTATTAAGTGTGTGGCTGTAAACAAGACTGTTATGAAATTGTCACCTGCAGTACGCCCTAGCACAGCCCACATTGTCTGATCAGCGAGAACTTCATACATCAACGACGTATATTCTGTTTCGTTAACCTGTAAATTTACAAAATAAGAATATAAAATTCACATGAGAAACAACAGGTTAGGATAAAAAAGTTTATAGCAAACTTCTCTTGTCACATTGTTAGTTGCCATACTACTAGAGAACGAAGCGGCTAGACCGATTTTTATAAAATTTTATTTATAAATTCTTATATTCGGTAGGTCTGAGAATAGACAGTAAAATATTTTTTTAAACCAACGGCATATATTAATTTTCCATGTTAAAGGCAACATGCATGCCAAATTTCATCTAAATCCGTTCAGCCGTTTTTGCGTGATTGAGTAACAAATATCCACACTTTCGCATTTATAATAATAGTAGGAAGTAGGATACATACCCTTTGCACGCTGAGCTGCAAACAGCACATTTGCGAGGCCCTACAAAAGTCGGACCCCTTACTGGGCTCAAGCTTCGTCCGTATAACGAACAGCGTCGTATAGTCCTGTATATCGAAGGGACACATGAACGGCCGGCCCGGTCCATCAGAGTCGACCGGCTTGTAGTTGACGGAGAATACGGCTTTCATCGGCCCGGCTTTAACTAGAGGGTCTTTAAGCAACTCCCACATGAATGAGGCGGTTGTTCCGTCGGAGGCCACCATCTGAAATGGGGATAAGTGGATGGTATTATGAACCTTATTGCTATGAAGATATATATGAAAGTTTTTTATCAGGTATTTGTCATGTATTGTTTAATGACAAATAATTGTGATGAAGAATAAGCGTTTGACTGGAAATCTTGAAAGGTATTGAGTTAGCTTTTATCTTTAAACATTATAGGTTTATTTTCGTCTATTTCGCTTTCTCCTTGTATTTAGAGTTTAAAATTATACTTTCAATTAACATTTTTTTTTAAGAAAACACATTTGCTTTACGGTATACCGTTTTAGAACCATATTTTTTCAAAAGACAGGAAGCGATTTATCGACAGCACCATAGTTTTTTTACTATGACTAAAGTAGGTAGGAATGTATTTGGCGCTTCAATAGAACAGAGCAGCTCCTTTATAACAAAAATTATATAAATTAGACAATACAATCTTACCATACAATCCGAGTTCTTAGGGTTCAAGTCTGACACACAGTTATTTCCATCACATTCTAACTTGGGGTCCGTCAGCTCAAATTGCACGAGATGCACCACGTTAGACTTGAGGGTCACGTGGACGATTTTCCGGGTGTTGGAGGTCAATAGCCTCCATGACGCCACCATGGGCGGCGAGAAGTGGAGGGGAACTTCTGTTAAGGATTCCCACCAGGGACAAGTCAGCCATACCTAGGAGTAAGAAGAAATATTTAGTTTCGTATGTATTTTAGTTTTGTAATGTAAATTGTTGCAATACTATTAGTATGATTTATATATGATATCTTTAGAATATTTATAAAGTAACTAGCTGCCCAGACAGACTTCGTTCTGTCAAAATTAAATTAATTAAGGTAATTCCCGAGTTTAGGAACAGTTTTTTTACTTGTTATTGAATTTTTACACTTTTAAATCTTCCCTGGACTTCCAAAAACATTTCAAGATAAAAATCAGCTAAATCCGTTCAGCCATTCTTGAGTTCTAGCGAGACTAACGAACAACAATTGATTTTTATATATAGAAGACTTGTAATTGGTTATCAGCTGAATTTCCTATTATTACTCTAGCTATAACTAGCTGGAAGTCTTCCATGTTTGAAATAAATTCAAATAAATGATTGCGATATCATAACACCAAAAAAACAAATCCTATTTTCATAATTTTGTTCCATCGTGCATTAATTATGTAGATATATTTCGTGTCAGTGTTTAAGGTTACAATCACAATTCAAATATCACAAAATATATCGTGGACTTTGTAAATTGCGGGGCCATGCGATCATGGTCTCATAAATGATCGATCGTCGCCAGCAATGAACCGCAACCTACACGAAGTGTCGAAGGGAGTCAGCAGACAGACGGCGCCACTGAGGTCGGCCCAGGAAGAGATGGCGGGACGACCTGGTCGTATACCGTGAGGGCTGGTTCGAGGTGGCATAAGAATCTATGGAAGGACTTGGCGGAAGCCTTTGCCCAGCAGTGGGACACTAATGGCTAAGGAAGAAAAAATAGTATCGAAGATTACCGGTCCTTTGGATGGTGGGATGAGGCATCTACTACATACAATCCAACCCCCGCTCTATGGAAGAACAGGCAGGCAGGACTACTGTCCAGTATAGTTTAAAAATTTGGGCTCTTGAGAAGAATATAATCTTTTATTAGCCTTTTATGTATTACTCACAGTGTGCTCAATGCTCTTCTCCTTCCTCGGTTGTAGAGTTGCAAACAGTCTGAGTGGAACTTTCGTAGTTTGGAAGGGTTCCATGGCTGGTATCTTGATGGATAACTCTCTGGACATAGCTGAGTCATCGTCGGCAAAGCGAATCAGCAGGCCCGCTGAAGTCTTAAGGAGTATTGTTGTGTTCTGCAGGCATTTAAGATACGTTAACGAAAATTTAAATTATTCTCATACCTGTTGGAGTTGAAGACAAATTTTGGACAACAGAGAAAAGAAACTGAAATAATTATTAGTTATATTTCTATTTTTTTTTTTGTTTAAGAGGCTCATCCAATGACAAAGAAAAGGCCCTAGTAGACACTCAGTCTCGAAAAAAAACAAAGCAAAAAAATTCAACATTATGCAAATAGCATAAAGTTGTTTTTACAAAACAGGGTTCAAAAACTAACATTTTGAAATGGATATTATTATGAATATACAAAAAAATGTTTTGAAGGCGGAGTTGAGATACTAACTGAGCATCTTTTTTAGTGGTTGGTTCCGGTGAGGATTATAGAAACTCTAAGAGTTCATGTTATGGTTCAATCCTGAATCCAAAGCCAAACCACAAAAACAAATAAGTAGAATAGTTTAGATAAAAAAAAGCAAATCACCTCTTCAATATTCGAGCTGCCACTAGTCACGACCAGCTCCATAGCGTGTTCCAAACCAGCAACCAAGTCCTTCTTCGGCTCCACTTTATTCAAGAACACATTCACACCCTGGGTCACCACCTCACACCCCATCTTCGTGCCGATCAGGACATTCGACAAAAACTCCAATTTTTCTTCCACCACTAACGAGACCTGTCCCAACTTGAACGTACCACACTTCTTAGCTATGAAGTCAAGTGTTAGATCATTTAACCCTGGTTTTAAGATAACATTCTCTATGGAGAAGCAATTTTCATAGTTGTTTCGGACCGTTGCCGAAGGTTTTCTGTACTTGCAGCTGTCTGATCGCTTGAGTGTCACTTTAGGGTTCTGACATTCAACAGTGACCTTTTGAAGGGATCTATCCTCTTTGTAATGTATTTGGGAAGTTATGTGTAAAGGGTTTAATAATGGGTTTTTAGGTTTTAAATCATCCAGTCTTATGCTGAAAAAGAAGTTGTTAGTTTCAGATTTAGTATGAAAAAGCTGAATTATCATTTGTCTAGCTTTTTTCCCCAAACTATTTTTGGGTCGGCTTCTAGTCGTAAACGTTGTACTAAATTAATAAAAAAATACCATATTCTAAGAGTGAAATATTGGGATTAAGGTAGTCTTCCAGTCAAAACAATCGCATAACAAAAAAAGAAACAAATATTTTGCGAATTAAGGATATTTCAATTAAACTTTTAATTGCAGAAAAATAAAATTATGAAGAAAATGTCGCTTAAAAAAACCATTACTAATTACTTTGGGTTATCGTCATGAACAGTAGACTGGCAAATTCGTGACACTCCATACAAGTTAGATGGCAATGGCAGGCGATAACCGATGGGGAAGAAAGATTCTCGAGTGGCCAGGTGACCAGGTGGACCGACATCATCGTCAAGGTTACAGGTAACCGGGGGATGCAAGGGGCTAGTTGTCTTTTACTGAAGCCTTCTATGGGAGTGAACGCCTTCCGGCTGACGATGAATATAGACCAATGCTTACCTTGTAATTAAATTAGTGGAGTCGCTCTCAGTTTCAACGGGCCCCCGTCGCGGCGAGTTAGTCTGCGATCCTACACTACTGCTAACACTTAAATCAGTCTTATAACTTTTGACAGGGGTCCGCTTTTCCGTCTTATCATCCTTACACCTTTCTATACTAATAGCGGCTTTAGTACAATTCACATCCTTCGGCAAATAACTAACAACTGCCAACCGACATTGAACCTTATTGTCAGTGATATAAACACCACGTTCCGATGGCAGTAAGCTGGCGGATACGATCTTGAAGCACTCGTTTAACTCAGTGAGGACTGTTTCCGTTTTGTTGGAGAGTTGCTCTCGAATAGCTTTCATCATTTCTTCGTAATAAAAGTTTCTGACTAGGATTTCTAATTCCGCTGTACTGGCTATTGTTGCCGAGAGTTTTGTGTATCTAGAACAAAAATAATATGGATTTTAGGTTGTGATGTAATATCAATAATAATATAGAAAGAAAGAAAAAAAAACATTTACTGTCACACAAAAAGGGGCGCAATGCACAAAACAAAACAGGAAAAAATATACTATGGATTTTAAGGTGTGAAGTGTTGTGATTCTATCTCTTTTTACTGTACGAAGGGTCAATTTTGAATAATGAGTACATCTTCCTTACAGAAATAAAAAAAAATAATCAAATTTATAAATCTATAGAACAGAGCCATTTTCTAACAGTCAGATCAGGTTATATTTATTTCATCAAGAATATTTTTTATGCTATTAATGTGAGACAAATCAATGTATCAAATTACATAGCTGATAAGCGATATAGTTTTTAATCATTTAGTAACAAGGTTCAAATTCAAACCACACCTACAAGAATGTAATACTAATATAAATATTCTGCTGGAGTCGAGCAGAGAATGCACTAGTGAACATGCGGGGTGTTTGTATTCAGTAGAAGTCCAACATATCCCGAGTCCCCACTCCGTGCCCTCAGCATAAAAAAAGGTAGAACATAAATGTATGCAATTTCCAAGATCCTCACCTATCCATATCATTCATCTTCTTAGCGGCCGCCACCAACTCCAACCTGGTCTGAGCAGCCAGGTCGCGCCATCCCTGTTCTTCGTACGACCGGAGTGCATCCATCAGAAACACCACCGCCTTGCCAGTCTCGCCTAACTCTGAGTAGAAGGCGGCTAGGTCACGGCCTATTAGGCGTGCAAACCTACGGAAAGGAAAAGGTCTATATGAAAATGCTGCAATTCAAGAAAAAATACCTTATGGAGCTAGATGGGTTGATAACAGTCATAGTTTAGTCCGGTCCTAGGAAGTACTGTACTAGGAAGACTGGTACAGGACCGGAGAGAACGGCACGGACAAAGAGGGGGCTATGGTCTGCAGTGGGATGACAAGGGCTGTGGATAATGAGGGCATATTTACGTTATAAACAGCACTTTTGTACCGTCGATGGCATACCAAGGTCAAAACATGAACATTGCCTTAAATAACCACGAACCCCTCTTTCTTAGTACTACAGTAAAATGTATGCAAAAACCGACCTTAACCGTCCTATATGCTTATAAGTCCCCATCGCAAGTTCAGCTAATTCCAGATAGTACTGCTGGAAGCAGGTCTTGCTGCACAACGCCTCCTTCAGCCGGTCGGTGGGCGTCGGATGCTGGTTATTTGGCTCACTGTCCCCCATGCCGGCTGAGAGCATGACCACCAGGTGGAGTTGTTCTGATGAAGGGTCTGGACACCCGGGGAGTAGGCCGCAGAGTTTGCCTAGTTCGTGTAGCTGGAATACGAAAGAATATTGAACTAAATGTAAAGTTGAAACAAAAGAATGATGAAGAGGAAGATGTTTGCTTTGTAAAAGAACAACAATGGCTAAATAAAATACTTATGTAACTGGTTCGAAAATAAATGAGTCTTAATTAGGTATGAGTAAGTACATAATTATATAAAAAGCCACTATTACTTGAATTGAAGCTAACACAACGCCTTATATACTTTGGGAATGCGGCATCGGTAGCATGAAAAGTGAGTTCAAAATATAAGTCATTTCTGTAGCTACATTACAAAAGTCTAAATTTTGTCAACAGTGCCTTGTTTTTAATTAGAATTCATCCTTAACAGGATACTTTTTATCCCGTTCCCGTCGTTCCCGTGGGACGTGACATAAAACGTGGTATAACAAAACGCAACTGACATAGAAAAACAAAACACAACTCAGTCATAATATGAGTAAGCGGTTCGTTTGTTAAAAAATGGTATAACAAAACGCAACTAACAGCTGAAAATACATAAAAAAAAAATAGACCAGTTGATGCATTTGTTTAAAGTTTTTAATTTTATGTTGCTGTGCCGATATTATCATTAATAACAATACCATGCCGCGACCAAGGCCTCTAAGGCGGAGGAAGAACAAAGTTAGCCGGGTCAGCTAGATTTCATATAAAATCTAAAATCCTATTAATTCCTATAATATCTCACCTTATCCTTAGCATTATGTAACAGCGGCGCCTGAGTAGCTGTGCACATGTCCAACGCGTTGTTATTGGCAGCGAGTCGTTCACACGCCCGCAAGGTCTCCGCACAGGCTAGTTGGGCCCAGCACGCAGCCGCGCCCTCCACCGCACTGGCGCCAAGCAGGGACAGTTCAACTAGCGTATTGTGGACGGTGGATAGGCATCGGGAGGCAATCTGGAAAGAATATAATAATATCCAATATCTTGCGACAGCTTACACACGGCCATCCTAAACTAGGCAGAGCTTGTACTATGGCAACCAGACTACTGATAAACATACTTATATATTTCTAAATACATACGGTCATACATATTATAGATAAATTACACCCAGACACAGAACTCCTGTGTGGGAATCGAACCGACGACCTCCGGCTTAGTAGTCAGCGTCACTAACCACTAGACCAACAGGCCCGACATAATATTTCTATTACCCCTTTGAATACAAAAAGGCACTAACACAGTCCCTGAGTCGCGAATAATTCGCGAAACTTTAATCGTTTATTTATTTAATAATAACCAACTTATACTGACGATTTTACCACACGTACAAATTATAGGTTAAATAATAACACCGAAACAAAATATATAACAAAACAAAAATAGAGCAAATACAGACAAAGATGAATAATAAAGAATTCTCCATCCCGAAAAGCAGACAAAATATTGAAGACAATTGAAAATTTACTAAAATTCAGGAGTTGGAATAAAAATAAAGTACGCAGGTGAAACCGTGGGGAACACATAGTTATTCATAAACCTATGAATAACTTAGCCTTAAAAATTAAAGACCCAACATTTTGTTGATCACACAAATATTTTCCATATGCAAGGATTGAAGAGCGTTGAACTGCGAATTGGCTTGTTGACAACGATATTATTACATCACACGTGTTGAATGGGGGCTATCGCGTGTCGAAAATCCGCTAGGGTCACTACTGTCGCTTAAGGTATATCAGGCAATTTCGACCAATTGCCGGCCAGTAGCTTGTCTCTCATTGGTGGAGAATGACAGATAAACCTTATGCGACACTAGCGACCCTAGCGGATTTTTGATACGCGATAGCCCCCCCTTTTTATAACTTCAGTACGCTGAATTGAAAACAGACGCCTTTAAAACCTATGACTAATATAACACAACAAAAAAACGTGTTTTTAAGTAGGCATAATAAACATTATTCAATTTTGGCTGTTCAACAGACCAAATTATTAAATGCATAACAACTTACCGGATGTCATAATTAACTTGATTAGTGACTTAGTAGACACATGACCATACCATCTATGCTAATATTATAAAGCTGAAGTTTGTTTGTTTGGTTGAACGCGCTAATCTCAGGAACTACTGGCCCGATTTGAAAATTATCACTGTTAGATAACCCATATATTTTATACGTCGTATGTGGCGAGAATATTGCATTTTCTTTCTTTCTTTTGATTATGGAGAAAGACTATTAGGTTACTTTTTGCCGTGATAACCATCGCCCACGCGGGCGGAACCGCGAGCAACACCTAGTAACAGAATACGGGTCAAACATTGTTAGTGATATGAGTCCTTCTTAGGTATAATGTGTCGCTTGACCAGTCATGGAGAATAAGTGGACTAAGTGGTAAGCAGCGATATGAAAAAATATAGAGTGTGGACTGTGATTTGAGTCTTGAAGAAAGGTTGATTGAGTGGGGTTTAATATGCGCTGACAGAGTACAAAGTTATGTGTTGTTTATTAGAGCGAAGAGTGGTAATATTGCATATAATTCCAAGAGAAGTAAGGCATGAAGTAGGTACATATAGTAGTTAATTCAATATACTTTGGTGTCTATAGAATAATATATTTCTTACAGAATATGATTTAACGTATTCCATATATTATAATAATAATATCTTGGGAAAGCTCACACACGGCCATCTGATCCCAAACTAGGCAGAGCCTGTACTATGGTGACCGATCAAACTGATAATAATACTTATATATTTCTAAAAACATCCAGACACAGAACAAATGATTGTGCTTATCACAAAGATTTTTCCTGGGTGGGAATCGAACCCAAGACCTTTGGCTTAGCAGTCAGAGTCACTAACCGCTAGACCAACTGGCCCGTCAATTATGTATTTGCATATTTCTGCTGTTGCTCCAAGTTCTAAGCACAGTGCATTGCGTGTTAAAAATTTTGTTCTTTATTACCTTTCACAGTGACCTTGGATGCGTAACATGCATGTTTATTAAGGCGGATACAGACTTTGGGAGGCATGAGCAACGCAAGAAATGTTTTTTTTATTTATTTGCATCAACTTAAGTCTATCATTACTTTTGACAGGCCTGTTGGTATAGTAGTTAGTGACCCTGACTGCTAAGCCGGAGTTCGTTGGTTCCATTCCCACCCTGGACAAATCTTTGTATGTTGAGCACGATCATTTGTACTGGGTCTGGGTGTAACTTATCTATAATATGTATGTATTTAGAAATATATAAGTATGTTTATCAGTTGTCTGGTCACCATAGGCTCTGTCTAGTTTGGGAACACCATTGGGACCGTGTGTGAGGTTTCCCGAATTATTATAAATACCTTATTAAAACAATAGCCTGCGTATTGTTTTAACAAGGTATTTATAATAATACTAGACAAGACTTAGATTTATTTTACACAACCGAAACTAATCACATTATAAGTGGCTTTAATAAAGTCATTCCTACTTTTACAGTGAATTATGTTTCTGACTTGTTCATATTCTTGTCGAGGCAAGTGTAAAACTTACAAAACTTACAGGGGCCTTATTCGAGCTGTTATGTGTAGGGTTAAGAGAAGCGATATCTCTTTCGACTTATTATACTTTTAAGTAAAACGATTGTTAAATGGCTTAAAACGTATATACTACCACGCGATTACTCTCAGAACCCAAAAAATATTAGGTAACCTGTTATTCTTGAACTATAATCTGCGTTGTGCCACTGTATGTTCTGTTTGGACGTTGGAATAACCCCCCAGTGACGGCGTGCGTGGCGAGGCGTGCGCTGCACATGCCTCGCGATGTCTGTATCCGCCTCCACAGTTACATCATTCATGTATTACAGTTAGACACGTATCTATATACTATTAACTTACATTTATTCTGAAAACAGTGATTACAGCGTGCGTTGAAAAGCGCGCAAGAACCAATTCAGTTTCGAAACCATACCTGCCTTTCTAACGTTACTTTGGGTATAGTGCGATTCAACGTTAATGGCTGTGAACATGAGGCGTGTCGCTGCGCAGTAACAAATACATGCATCCGCAGGGGTGTAGGGTGAGGTACAACGCATTGTGTAACTAACTTCTCAGCGGCCATAAAGTTTGATGCGAACTATAATGTCGGTCAGCCTACTTTCTATTTTATTTGTTGATACATTAAAAGCTTGTAAATAATAGTGTATAACTAATCAAAGTCAAATGACCCACTTAGCCACTTTATTTATTAAGAAATAAAAAATATAATTTTGATTGAAATAGAAATTTGATTGAATGTATAATATACACAATAAGCGAGAGTGGTGACCATGAATGCTCGTTCCTTCTCTATATCAGCCCCCCTAGCCAAGTGACATTTCTACAAGCGATGACGAAGATAGAATGACATTAAATGTATGGAAATGACATTTGTTTTCGATAAGCCACGTGACTTAAACTTGTCACTTTCATACATTTAATGTCACTTAAGCGATATCTATCATCGTTAACGCTTGTAGAAATGTCACTTGGCTAGGGGGGCAGAATTGCAGGCAGTGGGGCACATATAGGCGGTATTATTATTGTTGTATATTAATAACTTTGAGTGTAATAAAAAGCGTAGTAAATTACTGCGCAAATAAAGGTGACGGATGCTTATGTTCAAAGTAATTACTACCCGCATGAATTAAAATCACCTAATTTCACACTTTTTAGTATTCATCACTATTCCCATTTAAATTCTCGTGAAGAACAACAATCTTTTACTAAATCTTTCATACAGTCCAACACACAACAGTAGCACATATTTTGACATTGATATCGTATTAACATCATGACTTTAATGTTGATTTTCGTAAATCATTGTACCGTTGAAGTTGAAACCACCGTATTATACACTAGTAATAATTCTTGGTCGATTTCTGCAACTCTTATTAGACATTAATTGGAGAGCAATTATCTCGAATGCTCGCGTTTGATTTGTTGTTACATTAATATTTATGAGTCTGTTGTATTTCATTTGGAATAGGAATTCTATTGACTGAAAACTGTTATTGAATTGACTGAAAGCTGAATCTAAATAGTAGAGTAATTTTAGGTATTTTATAAACTTATGAGCTATGTTTAACGATTTCTGATGGGATTGTTGGGACGGGTGTACAATAAAACTTGTAATACTTACTTAAAATAATACTGAAACTACCAAAATAACTTAATTCGCTTTTCGAGACAGTTTAATCCTATTAATAATATGAATGTGAAAGTTTGGATGTTCGGATGTTTAGATGTTTGTTACTCAATCACGCAAAAACGGCTGAACGGATTTGGATGAAATTTGGCGTGCATGTAGCTTTTAACATGCAAAAGAACATAGGCTACCTTTTATCCCGATTCTGTAAGGGGTTCCCGAGGGAAAATTGAAAACTTATTCCGAGCTAAGCCATGGGCAGACAGCTTTGTAATTTAGTATTTTTCTCTATTACAGCGCAAGCTATAACACGGGTGAAAATTTGATTCCATTTTTCATTTATTTTTGGACCCAATTCTGATGTCTACGCAGACGAAGTCGCGGGCAGAAGCTAGTCACAAATAATCACATGTTGAATGACTTAAGTTATATTATACTTTCTTTTACACTTTATTCTAGTTGTAATTAGACGTCTTCAGCTATCATTAAGCTTCAGAATACATAGATTATTTCTCTAATAAATCAGAATCAATGGTCCTGTCGTGCGATACGGTAACTGAGCTAGCGTGGGCAACGATACTTCTCACAAGGTTGTTTCATGCGCATCGTATAAGTACTATATACATACGGAGTATGAATTATATTCCTTTAGATTTTGCCACCGCGTCTATCTGTCTAAACGCGATAAACTCAAAAACTCCTGAACGGATTTTCATCTGTTTTTCACCAATGGATTGAGTGATTCTAGAGGAAGGTTTCTGTGTATGATTCAGTAGTTTGTTATGTAAATTGTTTGAAATATAACGGTAATTGTCGACGACAACAGAAATACAAATAACAGCCCCCTTAGACAAGGTAAATATCTACGATGCGCTCAAATGACATTAAATGTATGGAAATGACATTTCTCTTCGATAAGTCACGTGACTTAGACTTGTCACTTTCATACATTTGAGCGATTCGATCAGCGATGACGATTGTAGAAATGTATCTTGTCTAAGGTGGCAGCAAGGTATTGTATGTGGTGTGAACATATATATGTGAAGCTTCGGTAAGGTTCGCTAGTGGTATTTATAATTTGAAAGTCATTTTTGTCAACTTGAGTATATGTTTAAGTGAATAAGTAATAGAAAGAAATTTTATTTATCAAGTAATTGCAAAAGAAGATCATTTATCTTTGATATGTATTTTTAAATATATAAGTATTTTTATCAGTTGTCTGGGTATAGGCTCTGTGACCATGTGTAAGATGTCACATGATATTATTATTATTATTATAACACATTTGTAATTTATAGCTGTTGTCTAGATTCAGTTACAAACCTTCAATAAGCTATCAACTTAGTTTTTTAATTACATAGACATTTTGTAAAATAGTCAAAACAAGTATACATACCTCCCAAGGTTTCGAAGAGGGTAATAACATGGCACTTTGACGTTGGAACAAATAACTTCTAAAGTCCAACAGCGAAGCTTTCTTCTTTATAATCAGTTCTCTTAAATGTTGAGGAACTAACGCCGTCAGTCTAACCGCCTGCCATGACGTCACAGGCTGCTTGAATGTTTCAAGCCATTTTGGACTCTCCGTCACATTGGAATTGAGCACAAATTGGGAGAACAGTGCGTCTAGTTCATCATACTGGACTAATGCCTCGTCATACAAACCTAGCATTTCAAGTACAAATGCTAGTTGTTCCTGTAAAAATAAAAACAAACTTGATTTTTCTTTTCAGAACTCTGGTTCTTTGGTAGCATGGTTAAGAATTTGAATTTTCTATTCAGCCAGTTGTCATATTTATGTTAACTTTGAAATTATATCTACATACTTGTTATACATGAATATGCTTTTTTTCAGAACTGTCTTTCATATAGGTTCATATCATCTAGGTTCTCTCATAGCATGGAATTTGAATTTGAAAATCAATTGCCTATTCAGCCAGTTGTGGATTTTATTTTAATTTTTAAATGCCATATCTATATATATTTTTTTTATAATGCTTACTAGCAAGACGGATCGCACATTACTAGTGTTCACGTGAACCCCTCATGCTAAGCTAAATGCTTGTTACGAGTGGATTCACGTCGATAGAGCAATGGACGGGTTTCGATCCGGCAACCACATGAACACAAGTCCGACGCCCTAACCATTAAGCTATCGCCACCTCACAATTATTTTGTAAGTGGTTATTATGAGAGTAATGTGTGGAATGTTTTGGGACTATTTAATTACCAACCTGCAAAATAAAATATTTACAAAAATCCCATTCCGGATCATTTCGTTTCTCTCTCTGCTCTCTCATGTACTCCTCAAACTTAATGAGGGCCTTATTATATGCCACAAGAATAAAATGTCTTATTTTAGCCACTAGGGCCCTCCATGACTCCGCACTCCTTGCTTCAGACTTGATGGGATTTATAACGGATATAAATCTATCTTCCGTCGCCTTTATACCGAAGTCACCTTTAATTTTGTCCAATACAGTAGTCCGTGGGAGTAATTTGTTAGTTTTTCGTATGTCATAAGTCTCAACTAATACTATCATCCAGTCTGTGATTTTGTTTTTCTCCAGTTGTTTCAGCCATGCCTCTATATCTTCTCTTAGAGTTGTCTTGTAATATTCTATGTCCTGTGATAAATATTATTTTAATAATTTAAAAAAAATCTATCATTTAACTGACTATAGTCATAATTGCAGGATACAGATGGATAAGGGGCCCATCCATAAATTTCTTCACAAAAATTTCATGCTTTTTTATCCCCACTCCTGTCCTTGTCACAGCTGGTCACATTTGTGAGACCCCCTCCCCAGTGTGACGTCACATATTTACTCTAGAAATAATTATGGAACTAAAACAGCAGGTCTGAAATATATTTAATTTCAATTGAAATTATATTTTAACAACATGTTTTTGAGTTAATACATAGATTAAAGCCCTCCCACTCCCTTGAAACACAATGTCACACACACGACGTCGACCCCCTCCCTCCCCCTTAACGTGTGACGTAATTTATGAATGGCGACTAAACAATTATATTTTACTACAATGCTAAACTGGTAACCCTTTCTTATATAATATGCCTGTCTACATACACATTGGTCATAGAAAAGAAAGAAGAAATCAAATTGACATTGAACTAAAACTACTTTTAAACGGATTCTCTGCACAGGCGTCGAAACGTCGGGAACTAACATAAAAATAACCGCGATAGAATCCGTTTAATATTAGTTTTATTTCAATGTCTAATATTCGCGTAAACCTCAGAAAACGACAAATTGTTATTATTAAATTTTGTTTGAAATCTAAGATGTTAAAAATATTATTTTTTGAATGTATCATACACAAAATTAAGCACTAAACTTAATACAGTATAATAGAAAGTCCAGTGATCTAACATATGCATGCTAATGGCCAATTTAATTCAGTTGAAGCTATTAAAACCTTACCAACAATGATGCAATTTTACAGAAAAATTAATCTACATAATAATTTACTAACATACTTGTATACTAATAATACTTGTATAGTTTTTAAAATTAGGTTTTAGTTTAACAATCTATGTTTTGTTATTTTTAATGTGTTATTAAATTTAAAGTGCTATTTTTGGTAAATACTGGTTTGCCCATAACTGGCTAGTGTGTAAAAATAAATACGTATAATGAAGCAGATGAGTTTTTTTTTATATTTTTACTGAACAAGATGACTTCACCCCGCCTGATATTAAGCAACAGTAAGTCCAGAAATGGGACCCATTGGCATCGGAGAGTTCAACACCAACGTTTATTATTTATCCTTATATTATTTATAAGACTACTTATTAAAAAAAAATTGAATATCACTGAAAACATTAAATCATGCGAAAATAAATCAAAGCAGATAAAGTTGCAGGGGACAGCTGCAACAATTTATATATTTACCAACTAATCATAAAACATAAACATAATATAAAATATCAACATTAAATACAGTTTATGACTATTTGATTGTATCAATCCATAACACAATAAAAGTTTAAAATAATGCAGTTAAATTTTTTATAGCATTTTGTGCAGGAGTAATAACTCATATTTAGATTTCACTGGATTGATCTATTATAATTATTTAATGGTATTTTATTTGACTATACCAATATAGTTTAAATTAATAAAAATAAGACATTTTAGATGTGTGTGAATGTGTAAGTGACTGATGTTGCAGATTTTGTTTTATGTAATAGCTGTGAATGTATAATTGAGACAAAATATATTCAAAACAGATAGTAATTAGAATATTTTTACAGGCTTAAATGAAAGCACTTTGTTGCTATTAAAGAATTGGAATATGTATTAAAATTTAAACAAAAATAAATTTGTGTACAAACCACACAGTCTGTCCAGTAAATATGAAATATTGGCTTCTTCAATAGATTCAGTTCAGACTGTCTGTCTTTATTGAACTTGGTGAATGACGCCTCTAAATAAACAGACTTGGTTGCCCTCCCATATGACCTCCTCCACTCACACGAGTCCTGCGGGATCGCGGCCACCAGCGGGGCCTCTAGGGTGCAAAACAGATTCCAGTCTCCCGCGCCTAACACAAAATTCTCATTAATATATTTCACGTAACAATTTCATACAAAAACATTAAATGGTAAACACTCCTTACATGTTACAATCGGTTTGTGTGTCATTCCTTCACGGTCGGCTGTAATACTATCGACACCCTTCATTTTTCATCCACTTTTCATTATTAACACTTTCCGTAGATTTTGCGGGCATGACACAAATAACACTCCGCTTATTAGTACAAACGGAATCCACCCACTTTATTTGCAAATATTAAATTGCAACAAACATATGGCTATCACCACTACGTATATTCCAGCAGCTAATTAACTATCGCGATTAGAAGATATCATTATTTTCTTGTTATTTTTAACTCGTTTTGACTTTTTAGAAGAAATTATAAACGAGAATTTGTCAAATCTCGCTGTCATCACCCAACTCGACAGATAATTACGTTTCGTTTCATGTTATTGTCGTAATGATTTATACAATCTTTGCAAAGAAAAAAAAAATAAACAGACTGATAATCTGATATTAGTAGTGATTACTTGTGATCAAGTATAACATGCAACGAACACGCAAATAATGTTAAAATGTACTTTTCGTACATTCTATCAAATGTATAATTATTTTGCATAAATTATTAAGAAGCGTTCACACTACATTACCTACTATTCGAGAAGACGCGTTGATCGTATTTCGTCAAATTGACCAAAATCTAAAATATGTGCCTACACTACTCTTGCAACAGATATTGATTTACAGGTAAGATTGATTGAGGTAAACCTACGTTGCTATTTATTTGTTTGTTTTGACTTTTGTGGTAGACAGAGAACAGAGGGTTTTGTGGAAAACGAATGAAATGAACTAATCGCAACACTCGTTTACCATATCGACTATGCTCTAACTAAGCTCTCTAGTCTCTATACAGTTACTTACTCCATCTGTCTATGGCCCGTCAAAATGTCGCTTTCTGTTTTGGTATCCTCTCACAATAAAATAAATTAATTTTGTCAATTTAGTAATAATTTCAGTGCGTAAGAGCCGAGTGAATGAATGCTTTCATATATAATTATATAACGCTGGTCCGGTGTAACAATCAGGTAATTTCTTATCCGTATTGATATCATAAAATGGATCGTTTCGTTATGTGAATAATTCCTTTTATTTTCAATTTTATTATTACTTATTTGAGTGAATATCTGAAATAATAATTGATTCATATACGTTTAAAGAAGCTTAGTTTCAGCTTTAATAAAGGTGTTACACAATATTGACGTTGAGTCTAAACTTTACTATTTATCTTTTGTAATATTATTCTGATTCGAAATAAATTATCTTCCGATTAGGTATTATGCCATGAAATTCCACGAATCTAATGATGCATACTGTTTATTAAAGCCCTATCGAACATAACTAGGTTCTTTCATTAACTATTGTTATGGTTTAATTTATATTTTAATGTTGTGGTATTCTTAACCTACAAGTCTTTATATTTTGTTCTCAGTCATGAATACCACGGCACCTACGTCGGCAGATGCTTGCCTGAGTATCGTGCACTCGCTCATGTGCCATAGACAGGGTGGTGAGAGTGAGGGCTTCTCAAAGCGTGCTATAGAGTCCCTTGTTAAAAAGCTGAAAGAGAAGCGAGATGAATTGGATTCTCTGATCACAGCGATAACTACTAACGGAGCCCATCCTAGCAAATGTGTTACTATACAGAGGACTCTTGATGGAAGATTACAGGTATGTTTATAATTAATGGCATGCACAGAGGTTCCAGACAGGGGTATGCACAATTAAAAAACCTACCAAATTCAGTTTGTTGTACCTAACCTACCTAACACAACCGGCAACAATAGAAATCAAATCATTTTATTTTAAATATCATTTAGAGGGGATTGTGTATGTCTGTTTTTATGAGTTTGCGGTGCTTATTTGATTCTATGGTATGCACACCCATAGTTATAATAAAGTGTTGTACAGAAAAAAAAGTTTCGATATCACTGCATTCATTGTGTGATGTTCAACAATAAGCATGTTTTTAATGTTATGTAACAACAGACTAAAAGGCCTCAAATTTAAAATAAATTTACTATGGAGTGATTCTAATACATATCATTATGTATTTTTTTTTTGTATTTGTATATACACTTAAATCATGTTGAAATATTTAGAAGCTACTATTATTTGAGTTGGGTTTTGTGAGAACAACTACTACAAAGTATATTACAAATCATTTCACGTATCATGTTGACATTATGTATGACATTATGTCCGGAATCGGTGCCTTTGTTTACATCAGCTCCGTACTTTTAATTCAATTAATAATACAGTTTAGTGATTACAGTGATAAACTATATACAAAATAAAACTTTATTGTGCAACTGACTTGTGTGAATGTTATTTATGTGTTTGAAAACGAACTTGGGACATAATTACTCCGTTAAAAGTGCGTAAGTTTTCTAAACTTTACACAGCAAATATAAACAATTAATTCCAAATCAGTAAATAAGTGAGTTCTTAAAGCAAGAGTGAAGCAAATTCTGTTGACTAGCTAAATAAAACAGTGCCTACAAGTGTATTTTTAGTTGTAATACAATAAAAAGATCGTTTTTTCTTACAATTTGAACGATCACCATTCACCTACCAATCAGCGCGTTTCTTGGTCGGACAAAAATCGACCCCAAACGACATCTAGTAAGCGTTGGGAGAAGCAGTTAATTTTCTCCGTGTCAATCAATAAACGATGTCTTCAAAGATTAGAAGTGATACCAGTAACGGCCGACAGATGGCACTCATAGTTACTTGTCATAAATGTAAAAATCGAGTCGATCATAAAATCACTATTGTATGCGTTATATGCAAAAACAATTTTGAATTATCCTGTGTTGGTAATCCTGATAAAACTAAGAAATGGCAATGCAACTCTTGCAGTGAAAAAATATCTGGGAAAACTTTATTAAACACTGAAGTAAGCAATGTAACAATGAGGAAAAAGAAATTAGTAAATAAAATACATGATAATATAGTCTTATCGCCTAAAACCAATCAGGAGACCACGCCATGGTCTACCCCAACAAGTACTATGTCAGATAAGCCAGACGCAGAAGTTCTGTCCGATAGTTTAATCACAGATGATCTGTTATCAAAAAGCTTGGATTATACAATAACAGAAGCTGTTTCCGTTCAGGAAATGAGAGATATCATAGAACTTCTTCGAAGCGATCTTGCCACTTCACAAAATGAAATTGAGAACATTATTTTAGAAAACAACGATCTCCGCTCTCAGATTTCCAACTTATCCAAAGAAAATATTACATTAAAGTCATTTCTACGCAAATCACCACTGAAGATAAGTCAATCAAATAATAGCAGTATAAAGAAAATTAGAAAATCTCTTCGATATTCAGTTTCAAATATTATTGCCACACCACTCAGGGCATCCCGCGACAACAGGACAGAGGACAGACTCTATAGCAGGGACTTCCTAAACCTTCAAGAAAAACTTAAGGAACTTGAGCTGCAAGTAGGGTCAGGTAAAAATGAAATAGCTAACCTAAATCAACAAATCGACACCCTCCAAGAGGCATTGCAAGCTAAGCAATATAAAGAATGCCCACCTATTCAGCACGCAAGTACCAGAGATACAGAGACGGATCTAGGTATGCGACCCAAATTATGTATCCTGTCCAACAGCTCCTCCTGGGGTACACTGTCAACAGTTGATGATATATTCAGTTACCAATTTGACTACATCAGCTACGTCTCGCCAAATAGTAGCATTAAAAATTTACTTGAGGATATTGATAACAAATTACTAGGATACAATTTCCAGGACTATTGCATTATAATGATAGGCGACAAAGATTTTAAATCCACATGTGATTGTATACAGTTAGTAAATACTATTAGGGAAGCATTAAATCATATTTCGCACACGAATATTATTATATGCACTCCCACATATGTGTGTGGATCGTTAATTTATAATTATAAAATAGAATTATTTAATAACCTATTGTATTTAGAGTTACAAAATAATAACTATGCCTATTTTTATGATTCTAATCTCGTAACTTCATTTGATATGTTTTCTTTTAATACTGGAAAAATCAATAAAGAGGGAATTAAATATATCTACAAAAATATAATAGATAATATAAATATTGATTATAAATTTTATGGCTGCCCAATTATCTCCTCCCGAAAGACTATGCCCAATGTTGAATCTACTAAGTTTTTTCTCGGGCAGAGTAGCTCACAAAATAATGAATAAGTGTAAAATTAAAAAAAAACATACAAAAAAACTATTATTATACTACCAAAATGTTCGCGGTCTCCGCACAAAAACTGCTGTTTTCTACAATAATGTTTCGGCAATATCATGCGATTGTATCATCCTCACTGAAACTTTTCTCAATAATTCTATATATGACTCTGAATTATTGCCTCCCGAGTATATCGTGTTGAGAAAGGATCGTGCAGGAAATGTCGGATGGGGAGGTGTTCTCTTAGCGGTAAAGAATAGTTTTAGTGTTAAACAGATTACAAACGTGGAAGGTCTAACCGATGATAAAGAATTGTTATTTGCTATGATTTCATCGAAAAATATAAAATGTTTAATTTGTGTGGCATATTTGCCGCCAAGCTACAATGAAAAGCAATATATTGATGTATTGAGTTGTATAGAAAATGTCACTATAAAATACCCTGACTCTAAAGTTTTGATTGTCGGTGATTTCAATTTGAAGTCGTGTAGTAAATCAGTTCAAACACAGTTTAATGATTTCTTGAATTACTGCAAGTTGCAGCAGTGTAATAATGTTTGCAATAAATATGGATGCGTCTTGGATCTGGTACTGACTAGTCTAGACTCCGGAAGTTGTGCTGTGTCGTCAGAAATAGAGCCTTTGGTACCTATGGATGCTTATCATCCTCCCTTGGAGATTGTACTTACGGTATCTACAAATGTTACAATAAATATACCATTTCCACCGGGTGAAAACCTAACCGCAGAGTGGAACTTCCGTAAGGCTGATCTGTGCGGTCTCTATAGTGACATAAGCGACTTGGACTGGTCGGACCTAATGAAGCTAGAGGATGTAAATGTAGCTGTGGAGTTACTGTATAATAAGCTCAACAACGTAATTAATACGCGAGTTCCCCATAAGGCAATAACTACCAATCCTAAATATATATACCCTAAGTGGTACACTAAAGAAATAATTTACTACATCAAATTAAAATATTTTAATTTAAAAATGTTTAAAATCCGAGGCCTAGAATTTAATAAGGAGTTATTTAGGTACTATAGAACAAAAGTTAAAGATCTTATTAAATTAGCATTTAGAAATTATATAACAAATGTTGAAAAAAATATTATACGCGAGCCTTCAAATTTTTGGAAATACGTCAAAGACAAACGCAAAAATAGGCAACAAAATAATGAATTCGTGTACAATAGTAAGTCAGTAGTAGGACAGCAAGCCATTGATGCGTTTGCGCAGTATTTTAGTTCAGTTTTCCAACCTACCATCCCATTATTGGACGTAGAGACAGCGGAGCGCAATGCAATGCATACGGGCTGTGCAGCGAACGTTAGCATTAATATTATTAAAATCTCGGAAGTGCGATGGGCAATACGTCGTCTGAAAGCATCATCAGCTTACGGCCCTGATAACATACCTGCATTTTTAATAAAAGACTGTATTTCAATTTTAGAAAGTCCATTAGTCTATGTCTTCAATCTTTCGCTTCGACAATGCCTGTACCCCAGTGTATGGAAAGTATCAAGGGTAACTCCCGTACCCAAAAGTGGTTCATCCGCTGACGTAACCAATTTCAGGCCTATTGCAATATTATCAGTGTTTGCTAAGATATTTGAATCCATTATTAATAAATCCATTTATCAACAAATAGGCGGGCTGCTAGATAACTGTCAGCATGGGTTCCGACCGGGTCGCTCTACTTTAACGAATCATATTCAGTTTATGGATTACGTCACCACTCGGGTTAAGGCGGGTTGTCAGGTAGACGCAGCATATTTTGATTTTAAAAAGGCTTTTGACCTAGTCGATAACGATGTACTTTTAAATAAATTCGCTGCTCTGGGGTTCTCAACACAGCTTCTTACATTTATGGCTGACTATCTCAGAGATCGTAAGCAATTTGTGAAACTGTGTGGCTATGTATCACAAGAATATTATACTCGCTCCGGTGTGAGTCAAGGTAGCACTTTGGGTCCGACTCAATTTTTAATAATGATAAACGACCTACCCAGCATTACCTCTAAAGCCAAATCTTTAATGTTTGCTGATGATCTAAAACTTTTCCTCTCAGTGAGGAAGGCTGAAGATTACATAGCATTGCAAAATGATATTGATGCTGTAAATGAATGGAGTGTAAAAAATAAATTAACATTTAATAGTTTAAAGTGTAAAACTATAACTCTTTCTCGGTCTCGCGCACCTATCACCACGATTTATCAGTTAGCAGGTACCCCACTATAGTAGGGGAGCCCAAGAGGGGATTTCGGGATTTACTCGAGCGCGGCAGATTAATATACAGGGCGATACCTTGTATCCGGTTAAGTACCTCCACCAAATATGAGCCCCATATATAAGGCCGCGCGTGAAGGATAAAGGATCAGATTAGTAAAAAAAAATTGATCATTAGAAATTCTCGAGCGCGTCAGATTAAGTTAGGGTGAGTTGATTACATGATAAAAAGTGTATATTCCACTAATCTGACAATTTGAGAGTGACGTAAAGAAAGGGGAGGGCAGCAAAGTTGTAAAAAAAAAACGTCATCTCGACATTCTCGAGCGTAGCCAAATTTTTTTTTATTTTGAAGGAAATAATTTAAGGATAACGAAAAACATATAATCTGACGATTTCCGCAAGCCGAAATAATAAAAAATCGTCGATAAAGTTTAATGCGTGCAGCTGGGTGATGCCTATATTTCCCTCTCCGAGTTTCTATACCTCTCTCACTTTTTCTCTATCTATTACTCTCTCACTCCGTCCCCACTCTGGATTTCATTGCCACGACGCCATCACAGTAACAGTTGATCACAGAGACTCGTTCGTGGCGTATGTGTTATCAACGTGTTTCCAACGTTTCGTAAATATGAGTGATATTAGTTTAAAGTGCGTTTTTTGTGGTAAAACAAATTTACAAAAAACAATTCAATTTAGATTAGAAACATTAAAAAAATGTGTAAATATTTTAGAATATCGTCGGAGCAAACTGGTTCTTCGAAAATCTCGAACAACGTACGATAATCTCGAACTGTCGATAGAATCTTCATTAAATAAAGTATATCACGCACAGTGCTATAAATTATTTACAGCAATTAAATTACCGCCAGAGGTTCAGTTACAAGAGCAAAGTGTAGTGGAATGTGACAATGCATCGGAAGTTTCTGGAGAGTGCTCCGAATCACGTGGTACTGTTGATTCCTTGTCTACTGAGGTTGCTGGTATATCGATAGATGAGTAAGTGCTAATATGACTTCATATAGTAAATATTTATGATACTGAAATTGAAAGACATTTGATAATTTTTAGATTTTTTAACAAATTATCGCAAGAAAATTTTATTAAATACTTCATCTTTAGATCTGAAAAATTAGAAATGTGATTTTTATAAATCGAAGGTCCCTACGTAAAATATCGAAGTCAAAAATCTCGTTTTTTTTATTCGTTAAATAGTTTTCTTTATACTTATTTATTCATACCATTGAAGAAAAAAACTAAAATCGTCCTATAAAGCAGAAAATATAAAGCAGAATAGAAAATATAATCGTAAATCCTCGAATGTAACTAAACTTTCCGAAGTAGGCAGTCGAAAATTGTGATTCGATGAAATACGCGGCAGTGAGCGACGTGCGAGCGACGTGCGAGCAACGAGCGAGCGACGTGCGAGCGAGACGAAACTATACTTTCGAGTATTTACGCCCTATAGGCACTTGTCCCACCGCCGACGAGAAAACGACTAACTATCGGCTATTTTCTCGTTCAAGAAACGTATAATAGATATAAATTCCGTGTAAACAAAAGAGACACATATACAAACAGTTGATCGCTGACTGTTCACACTGCCGGCGAGCACTCGCTTCACTAGTTTGTCGCTGAGCGACAAGAGCTATGAAAGATAGACTCGCTCAGCGATACTCGCTAAGCGATTAGAACACACGCCGAGAGAGCAAGTAGCGGTCATTTCTCTACGGTGCGGATCTGAAAGTACACGTTTTTTTATTTATTATGCACATCGAACAATCATATTTTGAATTATCATTGTTATCTAGTTCAGACGACGAGGATCACGAATTATATGATAGGATTTGGGTAATGGCGAGTAATCACTCGCGTCACTCGCACACTCGCTTGTAGCAGAGCTACACAACTATCGCAACTACGCACTCGCTCCCCGTGGCTCGCCAACTCGTTTCCAATTCTAGCTCTACTCTAATTTTTAACTGTCGATGTTTTATATAGGGACCGTCGAAATGATTTTCTATGTCTTGTTTATTAACAAAAAAAAAACAATTGTCAAGTATCTGTTAACTTAGTCTCATAAGTATTTATAATTTTTTTTTATTCATTGATTAAATTGTTTAGTTAAACTTTTAGACAAAGAAAATTATTATTTAAAAAAAAACAACATTAATTATATCTTGCATCGACAAAACTATTAATCTGTTATAAGATACGATGTGAAATAATCTATTTTTTTACCAATATTTTAATTTTATATTATACTTATATTATTATTATACAATTTTCAGAGTGGGAGGATCTAGTAACGTTCAAGAAGGTTTTGAGGATTCCAATAATTCAATTAGCACAGATGAGCCTGTCGCCCATAACGATTCAGCATCACAAACCTGCTTCATTTGCGAAAAACTACGTAAACGGCATCATGGTCGTGAAGTTTGCTTAGCTGTCAACAGATTAAAAACTATTGAGAGTTTGAAAAACGCGGCCACGGAACAAAATGATATAGAAATGTTGGAAAAAATGAGTTCTTTCTCTGATGATTCCAAAATTCCTTACCATAAATGTTGCAAGGATCAATACTTACGCGACATTTATAAGGATGATAATAGCGAATTCCTAAGGAAAAAAAAGGTTTCCAATACTGCGTATAATTTTCTTTGTGATATGCTAGAAGAAAGAGTGGTCACAAATAATGAATGCTTGTTTTTTGATTTTGTAAAAAAAGAATATCAAAAATTGCTAGAGCAGCAATGCAGTTTATTATCTAATTCCATCACTATTTCTTCGTTCTCAGACCGTCACTTGGAAAGAAAATTAATGGAAACTTTTGACAATAAGATCAAAATTATTTACGCTGAAAAGAAAAAGTTTCTTGCTCCATTTTCCGCCACTCTTTTAACCTACAAGGATTTATTTAAAACGATGGCAGTAAAAGAAACCATTCGTTCAGTTGCAACACAACTTCGTGACGAAATCCTTAACTCAACCAGAAGAGAATTGCCTGAAAATTGTACGGCTGAAGATTTGATATTGGGAGAGTGCGATTACGTGCCAGAGCTTCTTACTTGTTTTTTGGAATCCTTTATTTGTGGTGATGTTTCTCATCTATCTCAAAAAGCACGTGAAAATAGAAAAAACAAAAAAGAACTTTCTATTTTTTCCATCGGGCAAGATCTGATTTACGCAGCTTTCGGTCACAAAATTAAAACTTCAAAGCAAATTACTCTAGGTTTAGCAGTGAAGAGCTTATGCAACAGTAAGAAAGTTGTTAACATACTTTCAAAATATGGGCACTGTTGCTCTTACACAACTTTAGAAGAGCTAGAGACTGAGCTGACATTTTCGACGGTAAATAGTGATCACGTATGTCCTGAAGATATTCAACGTCGCCCGGACTTGAATACTGGCGTCGCGTTCGACAATTTTGACCGCTTCGTAGAAACTCTCAACGGCAAAGATACTCTACATGATACGGTGGGAATAATTTTTCAGGATATCGTGCAGAATCCGAATCCGGCGTCTGTGGAATCTTCTAGCCCTTATGTAAATGAAAATTCATCAATCGATGAGATTGTGCATGGTAGTTTTTCAGAATTATCCATTACCACCGCAAAAACAAGAAAACGAAAACGCAGGGCTTTTGACGAAGTTACTTTTGAAATGCGTCCATTTACTAAAAAATTAAAAATTACCACCTGGAGTCAGCTAGACATCTCAGAGCTTAATAAAGCTCCAGACAATTTGAGTGTGTCCAAACAGCTGGACGTTACGTGGATGTTATTACATAAGTATAAAATATCGAGTGTTCCAATGTGGGTTGGATTTTACAGCAAGATTTTGATTGACGATTCACGAGTTCAAAAAGTTTCATATCTTACTCCAATTAATGAATCTCCCACCAACAATTCAACTGTCTTGAAAACTCTAGAATTGAGTCAGGATATTGCAAATGAATGTCAAGCTCCCTACATCCAGATCACCTATGATCTAGCTATTGCTCGCACTAGCTATTGTATTCAAGCTCAAGAATCTCCAAGATTTGACAATATTTTTATTCATTTAGGAGCCTTTCATATTGAAATGGCTTTCTTCAAGGCAGTTGGCACTTTTATTGAAGATTGTGGACTTAGCAATATCATGACTGAATGTGAATTGATCGCTAATGGTTCAGTTCCAGGTTTTATTGGCGGAAAAAATTATAACAGATGTAAACGGTTACATTTTCTCGTGGCGTTGGCATTGCAACAATTACATTTCGAAGCATTTTTGGAAAACAAACAATTGACAGTTGGCGAATCAGTATTAGAATATCTCACCACATTTTTGGCTCATAAAGATGTCTCTCCTCAAGTTCAGCATGCAGAAACACAACGTCTCATTCAATCTTATGAGGAATATACAAAAGATACATTAGACGGCAAGCACGGAAGAACGGCGCAATTTTACGCAATGTACATCGATTTTATAAATCTTTACCACTTATTCATTAAAAGTATTAGAGTTGGAGATTTAGACTTGTATATATATACCATTGCGCAAATTGTCAGCTTATTCTTCTATTTCAATCAACCAAACTATAGTCGATGGCTAGTGTACTACATTAATTTATTGCAACATGTAGATAACACACATCCAGGCCTCCGAACTGAAATGGCTAAGGGTTCGTTTGGAATCAGAAGAACCATCAAGCCTTTCTCACGAATTCCTGTGGATTTAACGTTAGAGCAGACGATAAATGGTGATGCTGCTCGTCGCCTTACTGGAATTGTTAACCTCACAAATTCAATTTCTGCTAGACAACGTTGGGCTAAAAATCATGGAGCGCGAACAAGAATCATATCTCATGTTCTTACTCGTGCAGGGCTTGACAGAAACTACCATGATATCGCTGCTGATCTACACCCAGATCGAATGAAAAAACAACACATCCAAATTGAAGCTTTTTCGAACAGTGTCCTGCAGACCATTAATCCATTCTGTCCTTCAATTGATAAGGATCTGTTGTTTAACATTTCAACAGGGCAAGCTGCTTCTCTAGAAATTACAAACTGTTTACTAAAGACAGTGTCTGGAGGAACATTGCAGCGAGATCAATTCATAATGGAATGCAATTTAAATTCAGACAGATTTCACCAGCCATTAAAAAAAAAGACGGTGCTGACTTTTGCAAGCCTCAAGAAGAAAAAAAAAATGAAAATTGGTGGAAAAGTACACGAAGTTACATTGCAGCGGGATTTATTCGGTCGGTTATTAGCTCTATCTCTTGACACGAGTATAGACTTGGAAAAAGTACTTTGTTTTCCCATAACTCCTATGCCGTTATCACTGTGCCATATTGATGGTTCTTTAAACAAGACTGATAAGTCAGTACTTATTCATGAGTTAGAGAAACAAGTCGAAGATATGGAGCAACCGCCACCCCAAACTGACCTTGTAATTGTAGATGGCTTCTTTTTTTTTAATACTTTTAAAGAAATGCCCCGTAGTTTTGGAGGTGTGTCAAAGAAGATATTACAATGCCTTGTTAATAACGCTGCAAAAAGAGTTGCCATTGTATTTGATCGCTACTTCACACCCTCTATCAAAGATTATGAGCATTCTCTTCGAGGTAGTGTAAACGACAAGGAATTCCACATTTCCGGTCCTCAACAAACAAGAACAGCAGATTTTACGAAAGACTTGAAAAATATAAAGTTTAAGGAAGCTATTGTCAAGTTTTTGATCGATCATTGGGCTGATCAGGAGATGGCAACGATTATCGGTAGTAAGGTAATTTACATAATACATGATTTGTGTTATGAATATTGTGTTACTGATAATAAAGTAACACGCATCATTAATAATGAGTTGTCATGCCCTGATCACGAAGAAGCGGATACGAAGATAGCATTTCTTGCTTGCCAACAAAATGAAGATTCTACTATTACTATCAGACTTCTGATACCGATATAGTGGTCATCATGTTAGCGAATATGGAACACCTGCAAGCAAGAGTAAAAGTTTGGATGGATCTTGGAGTTGGCAATGCACGCCGATACATCGACGTATCCGCTCTCTACAAAAAATTAGGCCCAAAAATTTCGAAGGCGCTTCCAGCTTTGCATGCGTTCACTGGTTGTGATTTCAACCCTGCATTATACCGACGAGGAAAAAAGAAACCTTTACAATATCTGATGAATTCAGAAATTTTCCAAGAAGCATTTCTGGATTTAGGATCAAAGGAACATAATGTGCAGGATTCTTTTAACATCATACAGTCTTTTACTTGCCACTTGTATGGGTTGAAAAAGTTAGACGATGTCAATCAAGCCAGGATGGTCATCTTCAATAGGACGTACAAGGTAAAAGACAAATCACAAGCTTTCTCCTTGAGTGTCCGGAATTATGATGCGTGCAACTTGCCACCCTGTGAATCGGAGTTACTCCAGCAAGTGTTACGCACAAGATTCATTGCATGCTTGTGGAGTAATGCCCATAATGCAAAAATTACTAATCTTTTACCAACTGACTATGGATGGAAAGTTGTCGACGCAAAATTTAAAATGATTTGGTATGTAGGTGATCAATTGCCGAAAGCGTACGAAGATGTAGTCATAACACCTGATATTCTTGAGGATACTCCAGAATCAGGTATTTATTTTCTCCAATAATTAAAAAAAAAAGTTATTCAAAAAAAAAATTTTTAAATATTTTCATGACTTTTTGTTACAGAATCTGAGGATGCATTCGAGCAAGAAGAGGAAGATAATTCCACCGATGAAGATGAAGATGAAGATGAAGATGAAGATGATGATTAATCCAAAGATAAATGATTAATAATTGTAAAAAATTTAAATTTTTTTGGGCATTTTTTTTTATTATTTTCTTATAAATACAAGTATTCTACTTAAAAAACATACACTTATTTATTTGCATGCTATTTCCTGAGCTTTTCAATTAATTAAATTCAATGATTTAAAAAATTGAATTTTTTTAATTTGTCAGATTAGGCGAATCCCTTTAGATAATCGTCAGATTATGAAACAGCACGTCTAGAACATAAAGATGAACCATATATATCTTAATCTGACGCGCTTGAGTATTTCAAAATGGCGATTTTTTTTTGCACATTATAATAATGGCCACGAGTTTGCGTCAGATCGAAATCGTCAGATTATTGAATGAGAGCTTTTTTTTTGGTGCACTTAACACCCCCTTAGAAAATCTGACGCGCTCGATTACATTTTTTTTTTTTTCGTTTTTAACCCTTACGTACAACCACCCGCATCATGCAAATGATCAGATTAACATACGTACATTATTAAAAATACGTAGGACATTGATGCTATCAATATCTGACGCGCTCGAGTATGTCCAAGTAACAGTATTTTTTTACATATTTAATAATCTATAGCCGCTTCCCCCACCGATGAAAAGGTATCATTATTTCTTTATTTCTTTTTATCATCTAAGCTTTGCAACCCAATAAGTCTCTATGACGCTCGAGTAAATCCCCATTTAGCATCGTGGGCTCCCCTACTACTAGAACGTGTCCATTCAATTCGCGATTTAGGTCTAACTATAGATTCTAACTTTAACTTTCATGAACACATCATTAAAACATGTAAAGAAGCAAATAAAAATCTAGGTTTCATAATTAGAACTTCGTATCAGTTTAAAAATATTTTTGTTATGAAACTCCTTTACAATGCCTATGTACGAAGTAAACTAGAATACAATGCCATAATATGGAATCCCCGGGAAACCCTGTATACCATGATGGTTGAAAAAGTCCAACGCAGGTTCGCTAGGTGTCTTTACAAACGCCAGTATGGCTACTACCCATTTTTGTATCCATCAATCTTTGTGTCGGGTATGGTTGGTCTAGATACCCTACAGTACAGGCGGAGTTTTATGCAAATAATGCATTATTATCTACTACTTGCAAACGTAGTGGATAATCCCGGAGTACGCGAGAGCATTAATTTCTATGTGCCGGACCAATATATGCGAGGTGTTGGCAGGCGACAGCACAGACTTCTCTCCCGTCCACCTGAGTGGCGCTCCCCGCATGCAGACAACAGCCCTACTTCTAGAGCCATTAATATGATAAATTGTTTTGTAAAGACCTATCCAGAAGTAGACATATTTATTGATAAACCTAGCGTTGTGTACAGGACCATGTTAGCTTTTTTAAATAGTTCCTGCGCGAGTAAAGTTGTATAAGTAATTATGTTTCTCTAGCAATTTCTTATTAGTAATTAATTATTGGTATAGTTTATAATTATTGTTTTGATGCATATTATATTAGATTTTAATGTTTTTATTTTGTGTTTGTGTTTTTTATGTTTAGTATAGATATAAGCGATTTGGTTATGTACTGTTAGCTTATATTTTATTAATAAATGAATATGAATGTTGAAGACATAAAATAAAATGATATGTGAAATTGTCTTTTGATCTGATTGATTGATGATTGAGTTGATGATTGTCTCTGATTTTGTCTTGCTAAAAACTAATTACCTATATTGTTTAATTATGGGGTTGGAATTGCAGAATGCTATAAATTATTATACAATGTTTTGTTATGTTTTAAGTGAGCCATTCTTTAAATACACAGGTTTAAAAAAATATTATTTGAAAGTGTGCCCTAAGTTATTTTCTATATTTTTGGAAATATAATACATTTACTTATTTACACAATAATAGGAAAATTAGATAAAAAGGTACAGCTTACTTCTTAAAATAAATTGCCATCAGACTTGCAAAAACTTTTAAGTGCAACTGTTATTGTGATTGCAAAAAATGCGACTGGCCCCGTGTCCTGTGAATAATAATTAATGATGTCATATTACATTATAGCTCTCCCTTTAACTCGTCGTAAGGACCTGCTAAATGTGCTTTCCGACGCACGGTGTGATCTGGGTATGTTAAATGGTCACCAATCCACGGACCAACCGTGGCGAGCGAGGCTTATCCTTTATATCAGTCAAACCGTACAGCTGACACATAGCCACAAGGCCCTCAACATATAGTATTCATAGATCTATGCAAAGTCTGTAAGCTTAGATCTTTAAAACTACGCATCGGATTTTGATGCAGGTTTCAGCAATAGATACGAATGATTCAAGATAGAGATTTTATATATGGCATTTGATATAAGCAGCGATTCCGCTGCGTTGGTGTTTATTCCCTTTCTCAGACTCTTGACTGTGTCAAAATTCATTTTAAACGGTTCAGTAGTTTGTGTGTGATTGCGCAATCACATCTCTGTGTGTTACGCATTTATAATATTATAGTAAGGATGTAAGGTAAGTGAGGTAATCCGTGCCTCGGAAAGCACGTTAAGCCGTTGGTCCCGACTGTCATATTATTGTGATCTTTGGCAATCGTAAAGTCATTACTAATCTGACAACCAGTCTTACTATGGGATACTGTATTAAATTACTCAGTAGAATGGGCTGTCGAGAGGCAGTCGCTCCATGTAAAATATAGTATTCAGCTAAATCCGGTAAGACTGGAAGCCGACCCCAACATAGCTTGAGAAAAGGCTAGGCAGAAGGAGTAAGGATATTAAAGGTTATACATTTATTACTGTGGTACCCGTGCAAATCCGGGACATGGCCGCTAGTATGATCTGTAACTTATTTTAGCTAAGATCTTGCTAATTGTTTCAGGTGGCAGGCAGGAAAGGTTTCCCCCACGTAATATACGCCCGCATTTGGCGATGGCCAGACTTACACAAGAATGAACTCAAACACGTCAAGTTCTGTCAATTTGCTTTCGATTTGAAATGCGATTCAGTTTGTGTGAATCCCTACCATTACGAAAGGGTCGTCTCCCCAGGAATCGGTCAGTATTCACAACAATTATCTATTGATTTTGAATGCTTTATTGTGTTTAAAACTGGTTTGAGTCTAGGATAGACTTCTATAATGTCTAGACGGATGTTTTCAATGGTAGAAGTTTGTATTATTATTTTTAAGTATACTGAAATGCCGCGCGGTAACATTCACGTCAGTTGCATTATGAATTTTGACTGCGTTCCGTCTCAGTCTTAATTTTGAAGTGTATTTGTGTTTTTGTGTTCCAATGAAGAAAACATTTACAGATTTATCAGGCCTAACACTTCAGTCGGGTCCCAGTAGGTTAGTAAAAGACGAGTACACAGCTGGTCTCAGTGGGAATGGAATGGATATGGATACTGGTGAGATGGTGACTATACAGCATCATGCAACCAGTCCCCGACATCACCACTCTTCGATACCACCACACCACCACCAACAGTTTCAGACGGCTAATATCATCATAAACCAGGGACAAAGTAAGACTTAGAGCTTATTTATTTTATTGTTTTGCGGTGTTTAGGATGAGGCATTGATGTGGCATGGTGGCCAGCACCTTCATTTAAAAAACTATAAAATACTTTCTCATGCTTAAGTTATTTAATTTATCAGTGTTAAGTGTAGAAATAGGTTCAATGTCTTCTTTATAATTTGTTATTGTCGGCATAACTATTGATTTGTTTTATTTTCGCTGCATGATGTATTTATTTTGCGTTTTGGTAGCGCCTGAAGGCGTTCCGAACATGTTTTCTGGTGGTCACGGGAACCACGCGGGGCACGCTGGGCACGCTGGGCACGCGGGGCTGGCGGGGCACGCGGGGCACGCGCTCGCTCCGCGGGGCGCGCTGCGGGCGGCGGGGCCGGCGCTGCTGGGCGGGCACGCGGGCGGGCACGCGGGCGGGGCGCTGGCGTCGCCGCGCGTGGCGGCCGCGCCCAGCATGTCGCCGGCCACGCCGCAGGTGCCGGCCATGGCGCGCCCGCTGTCGCTGCCGAGCCCGCAGCAGGTGGCGCTAGCGCAGCAGCGCACCGTCGCGCCCAAACTCGAGCCGCCCGATACTATGGACGCGCGGGCCATGTGGCTGCCTAAACGAATGAATCATTGTAAGCTTTTCTTTTTGATTTGCACTTTATATTTATTTCGAATTCACGTTTTATGTGTTCATTATTGCGATAGATTTTGCCTTATGTGACCTGTGTAAATCGACTTTCGTAAAGAGCGTGCCACGAAAGATGAGACTTGACGAGCGTCAGTAGTGGGGATCTTGATACCCCGATGACACCTGGTTTCTTGACCCCTCCAACCTTCCGCTAATGATATCTATGAAACGACTACTGCGTAATTCAAACCACTTGGTGAGTCAAGTCTCATCTTTCATAAGACGGTCTATACCTACAAAAAGGATGTCAAACATAAATGTATTGCTACATTATATTGCTGTATGTGTTTTAGCTGCGATGCCAGTCAGTATGTCGCCGGGCGCGACGACTCCTCTCATTGACGGTCCAAACACGACCTTCTTCACTTCAGAGCAAACTACCAATGATACTACACAGCTAACACAGCCGTTGCCTAGTAAGTATAATAAATGTAAATAAATAAATAATAAATAAATGTGGACAACATCACATACATTGCTCCGAATCCGAAGTAAGTAGCTAACGCACTTGTGTTAAGGAATCAGAGACAACAAAGGTACCACAAACACCCAGACCCGAGACAATGTAGAAAAGTGTTTTTCTACATTGACCCGTCCGGGGATCGAACCCAGACCTCAGAGCTGGCGACACCTTGTAAACCGTTGTGTACGCCAAGCGACCACGGAGGTCGAAAGTCTATTTTTTTTAATATTTCTGATTCTCAAAATATTAATCCACTATTTTAAAGTTCCTTCTGTTGCAGGAAGAATTACAGTGTTTAATATTTGTGCTATTACGCTCTGTACAGACGTAGGGTTGGCAGAGAACCACGCCAGCGGCACGGTGTCGCCGGGCTCGGGCGAGGGCTCGCAGCAGAACGGGTTCGCTACAGACGGTAGTCCCGCACCGCAGCCCAGCCCGCTTCCGCACCGCACGCAGCACCAGCAACAACAAGGTACCCTTACTATACAGGCTGAACTTTTTGCTCTAAACTGGAGATGGCAAATTATACACAAAGAAACATTACTTTATTTACTTTATACCTACACCCGGAAATCGAACGGGTTAAAATGTAAACCTGTACTTTTACGGCATCAATAGATAAGGACAATTATCAGGATCAAAGATTGCTATGAAACATGATTAATTAAATGAAAGGAAAACTATGAAAATTTAAATAAGTCAATGGGTCGCGGAGACTCAGAAAGATGGAGAGATCTCTTTTACTCTTTCTGGCCAACTCATCATCGAATTTTTTTCTTTTTTTAAGTTTTACGGCTCAACTGGACTTAGATAAATTTTATAGACATTTAATTACCATTACTAAAACCTGAACAAAAATAATGTGTACTTTTATATCCCCAGGAACATGGACGGGTAACAACACTTTGACATACACGCAGAGCTTAGCTCCGCCGCCCGCCGCCCCACCCGTACCGTTAGATGCGCCTGCACATCACCATTACTGTGAGTACATTTCATTTACGACTTGACAATATCAATCTTATAAAATTAAGATAATATTTCGGCCCCTATAAACGGAAGATTGTATGTCTGCAATAATATGACGAGGGTATTATATCTGGAGAATTTCGTTTGTGCCATTCCCATGGTACACGCGGGTTTGGTAGAAGAGGAACCTATGAAGTTACTTGGCGGTTCTTCCCATAGGAAGGACACCTTGGAACTGCGCTACTAGAGCCATTTAACGTTTTCTAAGTACCTGAAAAGGTCTTAGAAATAAATCGAAATAAAAAATAATTTTATTTTATTTCTTTTGATTTGAAGGAGGTGGGGGCAGACATTGCTATCCAGTAAAGTCGCCCGAATGATGTAAATGTCGCTCTTGTCAGTTGAACAGAGGCTATCAGCATTCCATCGCCACTTGTGATAGCAATATTGGTTTTCTAAAGTGACCTCCACTTTTCTCTTAGACAACGGCAACCCCGGCGGATTGCTGTCAAGCCAGCCGGCTCCGGAGTACTGGTGCTCCGTCGCATACTTCGAGCTGGACACGCAGGTCGGCGAGACCTTCAAGGTGCCGTCCAGCAGGCCCAACGTTACCGTGAGTATGATCTGCAACATCCTCTATTATGTTGTTATTGACTAGCCGTTCCCCGCGATTTCCTCTATGATCGAGTGTCAAGAACCCTTATTCTTTATTTTTATTAAAATAGCGCGTGTCTATCTTTGAAAATGACAAGTTTCCAATGTAAAATTCCAACCCCAATTTCACCCTCTTGGGATAATTCGGCGTTGAAATACGTGTTTATTTATACCTAACCCGTATGTGACATTTCATGTATCTCTCTTTGAAAATGTCGAACATTCCATTCTAACTTTCAACCTCTATTTCACCCTCAGTGGGGTTGGTTTCCAAAATCGGCCAAAATGTATGTTTATTTCTACTTAACCAGAAACCTATATACAAAATTTCTTGCTGCTAAATTTAACATAACGGATTTACAGACTACCGTTCATCCCCATTTTCACCCCTTTATAAATTTATAATATTCTTTCGCAGTTTTGCTTAAAATCATTATTTCGATAGTAGTCAAGTACCCCAATTGCACATATTGGTCTGTTCTCACCTACCATCAAACGTAAAATAATAAAAACATATATATTATTTTGTTCCAGGTGGATGGTTATGTGGATCCTTCTGGAGGCAACAGATTCTGTCTGGGGGCTCTTAGTAACGTTCACAGGACGGAACAGAGCGAGCGTGCGAGGTAAACTATAATAAATTACTTTAGTAAGTCAGAATAAGGTTAATTGTTAAAATATTATGTTGTTATATTTATCGGGTACAGAATGTAGCAGTTCAATTAATGCATTCGTAGCACCGGCTGTGGTCGCAAAGGACTGTCTGCTTGCGACCACAGCCGGTGCAATCCGGTCGAAACGCCAAGCCTTAAAAGCATGAGTTCCCGTTTATTTCCGTAACGTAATTTTATAATGTATGTGTCAGATTGCACATCGGCAAGGGCGTACAGCTGGACCTGCGTGGCGAGGGCGACGTGTGGCTCCGCTGCCTCTCCGACCACTCCGTGTTCGTGCAGTCCTACTACCTGGACCGCGAGGCCGGCCGCGCCCCCGGCGACGCCGTGCACAAGATATACCCCTCCGCTTGTATTAAGGTAACTACATTATAATATGTCCGACCACTCCGTGTTCGTGCAGTCCTACTACCTGGACCGCGAGGCCGGCCGCGCCCCCGGCGACGCCGTGCACAAGATATACCCCTCCGCTTGTATTAAGGTAACTACATTATAATATGTCCGACCACTCCGTGTTCGTGCAGTCCTACTACCTGGACCGCGAGGCCGGCCGCGCCCCCGGCGACGCCGTGCACAAGATATACCCCTCCGCTTGTATTAAGGTAACTACATTATAATATGTCCGACCACTCCGTGTTCGTGCAGTCCTACTACCTGGACCGCGAGGCCGGCCGCGCCCCCGGCGACGCCGTGCACAAGATATACCCCTCCGCTTGTATTAAGGTAACTACATTATAATATGTCCGACCACTCCGTGTTCGTGCAGTCCTACTACCTGGACAGCGAGGCCGGCCGCGCCCCCGGCGACGCCGTGCACAAGATATACCCCTCCGCTTGTATTAAGGTAACTACATTATAATATGTCCGACCACTCCGTGTTCGTGCAGTCCTACTACCTGGACCGCGAGGCCGGCCGCGCCCCCGGCGACGCCGTGCACAAGATATACCCCTCCGCTTGTATTAAGGTAACTACATTATAATATGTCCGACCACTCCGTGTTCGTGCAGTCCTACTACCTGGACCGCGAGGCCGGCCGCGCCCCCGGCGACGCCGTGCACAAGATATACCCCTCCGCTTGTATTAAGGTAACTACATTATAATATGTCCGACCACTCCGTGTTCGTGCAGTCCTACTACCTGGACCGCGAGGCCGGCCGCGCCCCCGGCGACGCCGTGCACAAGATATACCCCTCCGCTTGTATTAAGGTAACTACATTATAATATGTCCGACCACTCCGTGTTCGTGCAGTCCTACTACCTGGACCGCGAGGCCGGCCGCGCCCCCGGCGACGCCGTGCACAAGATATACCCCTCCGCTTGTATTAAGGTAACTACATTATAATATGTCCGACCACTCCGTGTTCGTGCAGTCCTACTACCTGGACCGCGAGGCCGGCCGCGCCCCCGGCGACGCCGTGCACAAGATATACCCCTCCGCTTGTATTAAGGTAACTACATTATAATATGTCCGACCACTCAGTGTTCGTGCAGTCCTACTACCTGGACCGCGAGGCCGGCCGCGCCCCCGGCGACGCCGTGCACAAGATATACCCCTCCGCTTGTATTAAGGTAACTACATTATAATATGTCCGACCACTCCGTGTTCGTGCAGTCCTACTACCTGGACCGCGAGGCCGGCCGCGCCCCCGGCGACGCCGTGCACAAGATATACCCCTCCGCTTGTATTAAGGTAACTACATTATAATATGTCCGACCACTCCGTGTTCGTGCAGTCCTACTACCTGGACAGCGAGGCCGGCCGCGCCCCCGGCGACGCCGTGCACAAGATATACCCCTCCGCTTGTATTAAGGTAACTACATTATAATATGTCCGACCACTCCGTGTTCGTGCAGTCCTACTACCTGGGCCGCGATTCTTGTCAAACGCCTTAGCTAAATGCTTTTGTAACGAGTGGGTTCGTATCTATCTCATCGCATATCATCATGTCGCATCGCAAGTCCGACGCCCTAGCCATGACTACCGTCGTTTACACACTTGTCCTCTATTATATATACTGCGTTAACGACTGGTCTTACTTGAGATTGCGAATCTTGGTGAGAATTTGGTGAGATTGAAAAAGGGGTCGAAAATCGGTTTGGAGATTATTGTAATGAATACTCAATTGTATGTGCAGGTGTTCGACCTCCGGCAGTGCCACCGGCAGATGCAGACGCAGGCGGCCACGGCGCAGGCCGCCGCCGCCGCGCAGGCCGCCGCCGTCGCCGGACACATCCAGCCGCAGCACCCCACCATGAACAAGTGTACGTCATACTTCCAGCCCTGCGACACTCCACACCACCGCACCCGCCTAATTACCTACCACTATATTAAAGACATACGTGTATACATGCGTCGAATGTGTGCGTGAACGATGCAGGGCTGACGTCAGCCGTAGCGCAGTAGCAGAGCAGTAGTTTAAAAACGACGTCAAAATCCATACTCAATGAAAAGTAAAAGATATGTACAAATGATGTGCATTGGGCAATTCACTTAATTTTTGACACACGCGCGTTGTGAGCAGTGACAACCGAGTGACTTAAGCAAAGCATCACTGCCTGGTATTTGCTACTACTTAACAATTATGTAACCACTACATTTACCAAATTACTTAATTTCTTTTGAGATAAAAGTAGCCCCGGAGGTTCAGCTACCTCCATACCAAATTTTATGAAAATTTGCTTAGCCGTTTGAGTGTGAAGAAGTAACAAACAAGATCTTTAAACTTTTTTAACCTGGCAGAGGTAACTCAACTATTTATTTTAAAATTTGAATGTATGTGTTGTGCAAAACACACACAAATTTTTGCCTCTATAATATTATTGTGTGACTAGCTGATATGTGATGGTACATGGCATGGTTGCAGGTTTATCAGCAGCGGCGGGCATCGGCGTGGACGACCTGCGGCGGCTGTGCATCGTGCGGCTGTCGTTCGTGAAGGGCTGGGGACCCGACTACCCGCGCACCTCCATCAAGGAGACGCCTTGCTGGGTCGAGGTGCATCTGCACAGGTACCAACACACACACTTCTCCTATAAAAAATATAATTTAACTAGCAGAACGGCAAACGTTGTTCTCCTGTATTAAAAAAATCTGGAGAGGGCCATCCCTATCAGTTAGATGATGGCCGATTCTCAGACTTACCCGATATGCACTCAAAATTTCATACAAATCGGACTAGCCGTTTCGAAGGTGTTTAGGAACAAACACCACGACACGAAAATTTTGTATATTAGAAATACAGGTCTATAATTGTGCCACTGCTAGGCATAGGCCTCTTCCCATATAGAGATAGAACAAGCATTGATCACCACTCTTGCTCATTGCGGGTTGGCGAGTTCAGACTCAAATTTTTGGAATCCAGGTTTCCTCAAGATGTCCTCCTCATACAATAGCCGTTAATAAAAAAATAAGCTGGCCGACGATATGAATATTTACTACATAGTTCATTTACATATTATATATTAAAGGTCCGTATGTATATGGAAACTCATATTATTCAGTACATTAATTTTTGTCCGAAAAATTAGTAATTTAGTTAGTCCCAAACTATTTTTATGTTTTGATGTGAGTGCAATTAAAATGTTTATTTATATATTTTTATATTTCGCATAAACAAGATAACAAATCGTTCAAACTGTTGTATACCTATTGTTGTTGCAGTTCAGTATACACCTAAATAACTCACTATCAACTCTGTAACCATTGTCTTACGATGAAGAGACAACCTATAATTCAAATTTAATTGAATAACCTAGTTAACTCACTCCTAAATGTTAACTCAAAAGTGAGTAAGTTCTTGTGAAAATGTTATTTCTTTTTGACATTATTATTATGTTGCATAGAGCCCTGCAGCTGCTCGACGAGGTCCTGCACACGATGCCTATCGACGGTCCTCGGAGCAACATCGAGTAGGAGTTGATCGGCTTCTTTTGAGGCCTTCGAGCGACCGCGCGCGGTTGTTAGCGACACCACACTAGTGCACGGACGACGGCAGTCGATGTCAAGTGCTATCGTGATCTGTGAGTGATTGTTACAAGTCTATGTGATCGGTGCAGTGGAATAGTGCTTTGGCATACTATACGTTGCTATGTGTATTCGAAAGGTGAGTAATCTCTGGCCTGACACGAAGATTGAAGAACCCAACACGTTCAGATTATACAGATAATGACATGTAGTATGTCATAGTATATTCAAAAGTGTTAGATGCCATATGAATAGCATTTATTTTAGTCATTATATTTTAAATTGTGATTTGATTGCAAAATTAAGGTTTCGGACAATTGTCTTCCAAATTATTTTTGTCTTCCGGCACTGTAATGTTTATTTCATTTGGTTTGGGCATAGATGTTGGTTTGGATAATGTTTGCACCTAGCCGTGGATGTGCATCGCTCGTTAAAATAAAAGGTGAACTTATAACTTATGTCTTGTATCTATTTTTACTAAAATGTAAGTAGTTGCAGTATATAAGTATAATATAATGTATGTTGCAGTATTGAGATGGAACAAACTAAAGAACATAAAGGGATCTCAGTATAATATTTTTCACAAATCCTAAATGATTAAAATAATGTAAGTTATTAGTATTTATAAACAAAATATAAATGGACAGATGACGTCACTCACTAAAAATGACGAGTCTGAATTCAATTTGTATACAAAAGACGAATTTCATTAACAGCGATACCAAATTAAGGCATTTTTTATTATTTTATTATTATAACATAGAGTAGGTAATGAAAACAAGACATAATTATGGTTCAACTTAAAAGAAGCCAAATGGGAATTAGCTTTCTATAGAGATAAGCTAAGCTATCGCGTTCTAATTTAAGTTAGATGTAAGTGTAATTTATGATATTCGTGATGTTTGTTGAGTAGGGCGAGGCGTGCGATGTGGTAAGGCTGTATTTTTGTTAGCGTGATGTGTGCCTCATTAGAGGAATTGCATGGACCCTTTTATAAAAAATAACACTATATATAACCCAAATAAGTACGAAAAAGTACAAAAAATTAGATGTAATGCAAAAAAAGATACACCCACGAAATATAGAAACAAAAACATACGTGAACTGGAATAAAAAAGTAATAATTGTAAATGTTATACCAGTTACTCAATGACAAATGATTTTTATTGACGTGAATTTAGATTTAATATTACGAAAACACTTTCAAGTAAAATTATTAATCTATCTTTTAACCATTATCTATTATCTATATATATAAAAATCAATTGCTGTTCGTGAGTCTCGCTAAAACTCGAGAACGGCTGAACCGATTTAGCTGATTTTGATCTTGAAATGTTTGTGGAAGTCCAGGGAAGGTTTAAAAGGTGTAAAACATAAATAATAACAAAAAAAAATACTTTTGACAGAACGGAGTCTGTCCGGGCAGCTAGTAAAGAATATAAAGAAAGTAACAATTACGAATGTACAAACTTAAGTCCACGAAATATTAAGTGTTTGTAAACTTGGTTATTTATTTAGTTCTAAATTACAATTCGACTGACTTGTTGGTATGGTGGTTTGTGACCCTGACTGCTAATCCAGAGATTGTGGCTTCGATTCCCCCTCAGAACAAATCTTTTTGTGATGAGCCTGATCATTTGTTCTGTGTTTGGGTGAAATTAATCCGTAATATGTATGTATTTAGATATATATAAGTATGTTTATCAGTTGTCTGGTTGCCATAGTAGGCTCAGCCTAGTTTGGGATCAGATGGCCGTGTGTGAGTTGTCCCAAGATATTATTGTAAGTTCATGCAATTTCGCTAAGTCTATAGATGATCTGTGATGTGCTAACAATATTGTGTATAGTATGCGTGTGCGCACTCGAAGTCAGCTACTGTCAAGTGTTACATTATTATTTTCGGTGAAGATTAAGATTAAGATAAGAATAAAATGACATATTTTGTGTACGAATCAAAGTAAATGGTTATAATATATAAGGTTAGTAACGTGTTTTAAAAAAGTATATGAGATTTTTTGTCGTTTGCTTAAGAGTTGCTTTAATTATTATTACTTGGCAGATTAATGATTATCTTGTGTTGAATGATTTTTATACAGTTAATGTTTTGGTTTTTTTTTTATGATAATTATTTTTATTACGACGATCGAGGTTTTTCGGTAATAAACTAATATAGTGTTTATTATTTTGACTTTAACAGAGACAATATTATGCTTGCAGTTTTCTTTTTTTTTACATAAAATAATCAGTTTTTATAAATGTTCAATTTTACGTTGATTATGAGTGATCATCACAAAATATATTATTTTTGTTATTGCTTATAACGATTTAGTTTATGCATCGGAATTTTACAATTTACAATGATTAATATTGTTACCAATATCATCGTACAGATTTGGATTGCGAAAGTTTTGTAAATAGTACAATTTATTGAGTATATTTTTACGTGAAAAGTCGCTTATCGACTTGTGAACAAAGTGGCCGAGAGGTTGTAATTAGTAATTATATTCATTAAAAATTCTCTTAGAAAGCTTCTCACAAAAATCGTGTATCAAAAATACCTCTTTATAGTGATCAAAAGGATTCAAAGGGTTTTAGGTGATATTAATATGTGGTAAGTTTTTTAAATGATGTTCAAGTTTTGAAATAATAAAGATATTTGTCAAATTCTACATAGGACAGTTATCGAGAGCTAGTGTTTGATCCTCTCGCGTACAATTTTATTGTAAACCATTGACTTACAGTTATTGGAGATTTACCGAAGTTATCCAAAGTTGAAGACTATTGTTGTTCACGATGTGGACGTTGATAAACTATGGGTTTTGTAAATACGTACTCTTGTTGTAAACAAGGTATAACACGTTAAGTCGACGTAGTTGTGTCCTATATCCCGGCAAAGTTTTCGTTGTGAATACAAAGGAATTTAAACCTTATTGACTTGTGATTAGTGTAGTTTGATTAAACGAGTATTTGGTAGCATCTTTGTTGATGTTAACTGTTAGCCTTTTTAGCAGTTTCTTCTTGTCTCATTTCGTACGAACAACTTTTTGTGAATGAACTTGGAGAATGTTTTCAGCAATTAATACGATCCGTATTTTTGTATGCGTGGTTAAATTAAATATATTTTGCCAGCGGTTGACATGACCCAAAGGCAAGTAAAAATGTTGTATACAATAATGACATATTAATACAATTTAATTTTTATTTGAACTTTTTCTTCTAAATAAGGTAAAAGTTTCGTCATGATTGTTAACCAGCAATGTCCTCGCAATTTTGAACATAAGAATTTTTTGAATCGTATTGTTAAGGAACTGCCATGTATTTTTGACATCACACAGTTGTTTTTTCACTTAAAACTTATTGTATATCGAGAGGGATGTAGAATGCACGCGGTGTGACGTAGCCTTTAAGTGCATAGTTAACAGTGAAACTATGAAAGAAATGAATATAAAGGTTATTCCTCTAAACGTTGTTTTATTCTTATACCTTACCATAAAAATCTTCATCATCATCATCAGCCTGAAAACGTCGATTGCTCAACATAGGCCACCCCTTAGACCTCCATTTTGACCGACAAATCGCCAATTGCATCCACCGGTTGCCCGCAACTTTCACTATGTCGTCGGACCACCAAGTAAGAAGCCTACCAACGCTGCATCTTCCAGTCCGTGGTCGCCACTCTAGAACCTTTCATCCCCAACGGCTGTCGGTTCGTCGAGCGATGTGGCCTGCCCATTGCCACTTCAGCTTGCAAATCTTACGAGCTACGTCGACAACTAGTAGTCTAGTTCTACTATACGGCGAATATACTCGTTTCGGATTCTATCGCGCAAAGAAACTCCGAGCATAGCTCTCTGCATTGACTCTGAGCCTTTCTAAAACGGCAATAGTTAAGAACCACGTTTCGGTGCCATTATGTCATCACCACCATAAAAATACTATCAGCCAATTTTGAATTACTTTAACGTGACTAGGTACGTCTAAAACTACGATAAACCTGTTCGACTGTGGCGCATGCTGTGTATGAATTCTATATCTGCCTAGCTGCAGGTGTCAGATTGATGTGACAACGTGGGTACAGTGCTCATCATCACTATTACTTTCATACAGACCGTCTGAGAGCGCAGCGTGATTAATTGACCTGTCACGTGGCCTAAGGCTGCGTTTCCACCAGAGATTGCCGAGAATACGTAGCGAGGTATGTGTTTGTTAAGAACCAATAGGATTACTTTTAATACTTAGCCTCACGCAAAGCTCTGGTGCAGCTCAGGGGAGCGAGGTTTTTGTTCAAAACAAGAGAAGGATGTGATGCGAGGGTACTGAAAAGAGTCCGCTTCGTATCTTCGCACTGCAAAGCTACACGCCGTTTCACTGCGCCACTAGCCATCCTCAAGCCGCTCAGCGGTCTAAGACGTGCCACAAAAAATTAGACTACACACCACGTTGTTTGACTTACGCAGTAGTCGATAAGGTCTTTTTACGGAATGAGTTTGAAGCAGGCAAGAGACCGGGCATGATCGGGTGGCGAAAACTTTTCGACGCTCGCTTATGATTTTTGATTTTGTTTAGTTAGCCGCGGTAGCCTAATAGAGGCTAGGGCATTGGAATTGCGGTCAGCGGCAAGTCAACCCACTCGTAACACAAACATTTTAGCTTAGCATGAGGGGTTAATAAGAAAACTAGTAATATGCGATCCACATTGCTAGTAAACTTAAAATTAAAAACGAAAAAGTCGAACCTTGCTTTCTCAATTCTGAATCATAAACGTATTACAATCACAAAGCATTGATGTCTACGCTATCCAGCCAATCTGCTAGCCACCAAAGGTCAAAACAAAAAAAAAATTACAAATAGGTAATTAGTAAAAGGTGCTAAGCGCTATTGTCCGTACAAATGACGTAATATTTGGAAACTATTTATGACACCCACATTGGGGGCTGTTATTGTTTCTTTACAGATAGGTAACCCATCGATAAAAGGCAGGTAGCACCTATTAAAAAAAATTGTAAAGGAATTCCCCGTGCGAAAATTTATCTTTTAATATTTCCGGAAGGTTAAACCCAATAAGCTTTGTCTTTTGTTAATATTCTAAGAATTTAGTTAGTCGACTGGCCTGTTTGTCTAGTGGTTAGTGGGTTTGACTGCTAAATTGGAGGTCGTGGAATCCCACCTAGGACAATTCTTTAAGTGAGCATGATAATTTGTTCTGTGTTTGGGTGTAATTTATCTATATTATATATGTATTAGAATTATATTATAAGTATGTTTATCAGTTGTCTGGTTGTCATAGTACGGGCTCTGCCTTGTTTTGGATCAGATAGCCGTGTGTAAGTTGTCCCAATATAGAAGATGAGATTTAGAAATGGGATCCTAGTATTATAGCTTCTGATTTTGTAAATCTTCTAAGATGTTTCAAAGTCAGAAGTATTATTACATTGAACGTATTTTAGTCGTGAATATTCATAGCGAAATCTGTATTTCAATCTTTATTGTCCTTCCAAATAAATATAGTAAGTTATAAGATGTAGCGATTAAGTACTAGTAGGGAAGTCTGGAATTGTCTATGCTAAGACAAAATAAGCAATCCAGTTTGCAATATTTCCAACAAGCTGGAAGTTTGAACAGGTCTGGATAGAATACGTACTAATCTATACTGATAAAATAAGGCAAAAAGCATTGTATATTTGTAACGAATAAACTCAAAAACGATTGGACCGATTTCAAAAATTCTTTCACCACGAATCATCCCTGAGTAACATAGGCTATATTTCTTACCTGAAAGAAAAAGCGACCGTGGGTAACATTTAGTTTGGTACTTATAAATGCTACGTCAATGGTCTGTGTCCATCCCGCCATTGCGATGATTTATGTCTGTGATGGTCACAAATATTCGGTTTTCGCGAACATAGAATCTATGAAATGGTGAGAACTACCGGCAAAATGCATTAGAGAAAATTGTAGATTGTAAGATACGATACGAAAACGATTTTAGGCCGTAGGAGAGTTGAAAATGATGTGAAAAAGAAACTTTTTATCATCGACATTCAAACCGCTATCCTCCAACATCTTCAACCAAAACCCATCGTTGGTCACTCCACTAAAAATACTTCGCGACTCATTCTCGCGCATCGGCACCATTCCAATCGACCGCACGCATACTTTCCAACTACCGACACGCTGCAACACTGTGTCATTTCGCAATAGTTATTAGCATAGATTGTGTACATTACAAAAGACACTGTGTTCATAGCTGGAAAAGTGTACAACGGCTATTTTTGTGTGTGACCTGCGTACTGACACTGGCCCTCAGATTTTTTCTAACACTTTCATTGCCGTACATCATTGTTCCGTTAAAAAAATTGCAGGAAACAATTCCAGAATACATATTTTGGGCATTTCTATTAATTTGATTATTTTAATGGACCCGTCCCGGCTTCGCACGGGTAGTTACAGTAATTAATGCTTATAGACAAAAACCTCCCTCCTGAATCACTCTATCCATTGGTGAAAACTGCATTAAAATCCGTTACGTAGTTTACAAGATCTAAGCATACAGACATTGGGAGCGACTTCGTTATACAAATACGTGTAAGAAGTTTTCTTTTATTTTGAGCCCGATCTCCCACAGGCAAAATAAAATACATGATCTTGTCTACGGTATTAATTTTTAATCTATTTGCTTTGATAAGAAGCTTAATAAATTGATATCAGTAGGTGCTTTGTTATTGATTTATTAGTTTGAGTATTAAGATAAGGTGCAATAACGCTGTTCTGATCAACTGAGTCACAGCTTAAACTTGAGTCATAACTATTAGTTATGCTAAACCGAGCTTTGTTGATGCAAGTTGCTGTTGGATTTGATTTAACGCCTGGATGAATCGTGTAGTGTAGGGATACCCTTATGTTTCAGAAAGAATTTTGTAAAATTAAGTGTGAGGAGAGTTCGCAAGAACTATAATTATGTTAGCTTGAATAGGGGGAGAATAATGCGTAGAGTGAGAGACGGTTAGAAAACCGTATAGCAAAATACCGTTTGGTATAGCTACTTAAGTATAGGGATGCCGGTAAGAATTTATACACACACCTACGGAAGTAAATATCTAATCCAAGATGTCAGCCGTAGATACAATATTTTAAATGTAAAGAGCAGAGTAACACTTTATATATTTACGAGTTAGTCTGAGGAATGGCGCGAGTCGGGAATATTCCGAAATATTAGTCTTATTTTTAGCGACCGAGGCCGGCCCTGTTTACATGTTTTTCAGTTTACGATCGAGTTATTTCACAGCTTTACAAACAATTCTATCGCTTTTATAATTTGTGAAAAATACAATCTGTGACAAAGATATTATAGTTTTCATTAAGGAATAAATACTTCCTATGAGATGTGAGATTTGTTCATTTCTTTGTGTAATCAATTTGTCTAAAATGTTGGTGTACAATATAGTATATTCTATTCTATTCTATAAAACAATATATCTCGATAATTCGTCCAGTAAGACGTAGGTGTGTAAGCACGCCTTAGGTTCCACGGTTGCGTCAATTTAACTGAGAACCATGAATAATATCATTATGTATAACATCTCAAAATACGAGACTTTTCGACCGAAACTTAGCCCAACTACACAACATACAACTACGTTGGTAGGTTCCGTAGTTTTAGAAAGTAGTTATGTATTTGCAAATTATCGTACAAGCAGATCAATTAAAAAATAAATCTTGGCAACAAGCCGAGCACGACAAAGATGTGAATATAATTTTTACACAGGCAATAATTACCATCTGTAATTTTTTTTTTGTTGGTAGGTAAGTTCTTACAAAAGTTTTCTACTAGGCCAAGAGCCCAGTAAATAATGCAACTTTAATCTAAGTAACGCTTTGCGCCCAGTACCTAAGACGTATAGATATATATCCTTGTCTAAACTTGTGTAAGTCTGCCGCATTACGTGGGATTTAAAAAAAACCAGTTGTATGCAAAATGTTTAAAACGCTTGCGTTCATTGATTTGACAAATGTCAAAAATTCGAACAAACTACCTACTTCAACATTTCAATTTGAACTTGGAACATAAATAAATAAATATTATTTCGGGACTCCTCACACACGGCACGGTCATCTGATCCCAAACTAGGCAGAGTTTGTACCAGGGTGACCAGACAACTGATAAACATACTTATATATTTCTAAATACATACATATTATATATAAACTATACCCAGACACAGAAAAAATGATTACGCTCATCACACAAAGATTTGTCCTGGGTGGGAATCGAACCCACGACCTCTGGTTTCGCAGTCAGGTTACGCTATGTTCACTCTACGATACTAAACATAAACACGGTACACTGAATGTTGGTAGCAACACGATGCTTCGAGAGACATTAATTGCAATACTTACACGAAAACGAAACAAAGAAAGTGTCGTAGCAAGCATCAAATTTGAGTACTACACACTTGTGTCACTGTGTTATCGAAATGTACACAGCGACATTTTAATTCTTGACTTGGAACTCAACCTTCAAAACTTTTTTTTTTTAAAGATTATCTTGTTAATCCCTCGTGCTAAGCTCAGATGCTTGTGTTACGAGTGGGTTCACGTCGGTAGTGTAATGGGTGGGATTCGAACCTGCAACCACATGATCGCAAGTCCGACGCCCTAGCCATTAGGCTACCGCCGCTTCAGAATAAATACTCTTGACATGTTCGTCGATGTTTTAACACGTCCTTGTCATGGGAAACCTTGCAAAAGTTTAAAAATAGTCGTACCTACACAGGTTAGCGAGTGATTCACGCAGGTCACATTGGGATTGGCACACGGCATTTCCGATCCGTTTAATTTATAAATGGGAAAATTAATGCTTTATTATTTCATAATTAAATGGTTTTAGGCTCTTATTTGTAGACGATGAATCAGGTTCATTAAAATCTGGTTTTAAAACTAAAATAATAATAATACAAGGGGGCTTATTGTCTAAGTCAAAGCAATGTTGTTGTTTTAAATTTATGTAGATAATTTTATGTTACTTTATACACACTGTGTCTACGTTTCTTCTTAATATATTTATCCTGTCGCAGGTCTGCTGGCAGAAATTTCCCAAGAAATAAGCAGTACCTTTGTACCTATCTGATATGTATTTGTTTGTCATTTTTGTCTGTTGTGTGTACATAAATAAATAAATAAATAAATCATGACGTGGCCCAACACAGGTTATAGTTCACCAAACACACATACCTGGGTCGCCAAATCTTTTTTGTGTTCTGGGAGTTACCGGGTGGTACTAGTATAATACTAGACAATTTTACAGTTAATCTAATAAATAGCTTTTTTTGTTACTTAAAAGCACAGTCAATCGAAATAAGTAATGCCTCTCTAAGGCTCAATTTTTTGACCCCGAGTTAACTCAACCAATGGTTAAATATGTAAATTAATGGTTATAAAGTTCGGTAGAACACGTTTATTCATAAATTGTTATTCTAACAAATGGTTAATTCACTGCACAACAGCATTTCTGATGATTGGGTTATGTTATATGATATAAGTCCAATTTTCAATGACGATTTCAAATCTGTGACTGAAATTTCTGTATCAGCTCTAGTTAAAAAAATATGACGCATGGTTTTTTTTTTAATATAACAGTTTATATTTGGAGATAATTTCAATTTATTTAATTTTAAGTGGGAAAAAACTTTCGTTTATTCGATTTTCTTGCTGGAGCTGAAGGCAGAGAGCTATTCTGAATGCTCCAACAATAGTCAGCCATCATGTGAGCGTTCCAGTAGCCTTGATAGCGTTTCTCCATCGTACGAAGGTCCTGGTGGAATCGCTCGCCCTGTTCTTCACTTAGATCCCCAAGATTGGCGGAAAAATAGTCTAAGTCGTTGTGACGAAAGTGTAACTTGATGCTCATGTTACATCCGAGCTTTTGAAAGTGACTCATTAGTTCTTTCACGCATTGAGATAAGTCCGAACGTTTCTTATTTTCCAAAAAAAAATGTACTAGCCAAATTGTACCAGTACAATATTTGTCATAGTTTTCATAAAATTTGAGTCTTTTATTAATGACCTTATTTGTGGCCCGCCTTTTTTGCTAGGAAAAGGATTCAAATTCCATTTTCGTCAGGACCTTTTACAAATTGTTTTATAAAGCCTAGTTTTACATGTAAAATTATACAATCCCATGATACTAAAGGTGGGTTTATCACGTTTTGTTCTCCTGGAACTAGCGCTTCCCAAGGAAGCCAATATTTTTTAATCAAATGTTGATTTTTAGCTCTAATATCCCACAAACAAAGAAAACAGGAGTTCTTTGTGTAACCACAGTCATCGTGGTGGTTCACGGGTTCTTTCCGTTTCGTACCATAATCTATTCCTTTTTTTATTTCTCCACAAACGTAAAAACTCAACACACGTTTTGAATACCTTTTGCGGAATCTAAGGCTTGTTTTTAATTTCCAGCGGGTCACCAAAGTCAATTTTGTAAGCCTCATTTACAAACGTAGTCACATTCAAACGGTATTCTTTAGACATATACCCTCCGCAAATGAAACAAAAATGATTCGTATCATTCACACAAACTCGTTTTGACGACGCCATATCAAATTATATTAAGAAAACGAAATAAAAAATATGATTATCAGCAAATTAACACCGTCATACGTCGACTTTATTGTGTAAGCTATAAATTGTAAACAAGAGCTGTTACAAAAAAAATTAGGGTATATCTAGATTCAGCGACGTCCAATTAGTAAACATCGTGTGATAAAAGTCAATCATCAGACCAAAGTTGCAATTTTGTTGTGCAGTGAATTATATACACTCTAATTTATTTGCCCATTTGATAGACTAACAATTGATGAAAAAACTCGTTTTGAAACCATTAGTTAGCATATTTAACCATTGGTTGGGTTGACTCGGGATCTAAAAACTGGGCCTTAACCTTACACGTAACAGTGCGTTAACGGCTTATGAATAAGTCAAGGTGTAAATAGCTATACTCTACGTTCAGATTAGATTATGTTTTGTTTTTTATTGAGTTTGCACATTGAGTAAGTATTCTGTCTCGAAGATACGGTAGGTACCATAATATCAAGGAAAAACTAAAAAAAAATTTCATTCGGATCAGCCATTTGGCTTGATCTATACAAAATTTAAAATGGTTTTTGTATATACAAAATTTGTACTCTAGTAATTAAGAGCTTTGAACTCGTGTGTTGAATAGATAGAGCCAAATATTTTTTAAACACAATAAATAGAGTAGGTAGATATGAATCGATTGTCGATAAAAATAGTATTTATCACGTCGACATAACAAAGGACATTAATAATACCGCCCACCCTGTCTATTATTCATTCCGATATCTTTAGAATCGTTTTGTCATTACATTAATCTCGTAAAGGTTTGTAATCATTTGTATTTAATTAAACAACGTGAGTAACTACTCTAATTAGGGAAGTACATCGATGTTTAGTACATTGGAGCTTACCGCCTAAAGAAAATATGACACAAAACTTTTCGCAGATCTAGTGATGTACACATTAATGTTAAAACGAATGACGATAAAGATGTATTTTAAATAAAGTATTTAAGACCACTTGTTATGTTATGTGACTCGACTGGCTTGTTTGTCTAGTGGTACTAGGGGTTTGGTTTCCACCTAGGACAAATATTTGTGTGATGATCATGATCATTAGTTCTGTGTCTGGGTGTAATTAATCTAAAATAAGATTGTGTTTAGAACTTTAAAGTTGTCTGGTTACCGTAGTACAGGCTCTGCCTATTTTGGGATCAGATGATCGTGTGTGCGGTGTCCCGCAATATATACTATATGTATCTAACGGGGTTATTTATTGACACTTTGAGATTTTTAATATCTCCTTGTAAATTATAGCCATATATCAACATTATGGTCTGGAGTATTTATAAGGCTTTAAACCATTAGTTAGCATATAAATTATTAATAAAAATATTGTAAAGTGTCTTGTTTAATACGATACTCTAATTTACTCAAAACGCCTATGTATCTTAATGTAGAGCAACATTATTTAACTAATCTGCTGGAATTGAAGTTGGTTAGTTATCAAAAGGCTTTTATTATGAGGCTAACCAAAGAACAATCTAGCTGGCTATGTTTTGGGCTAGCCAGCTCTAAAACAACACATGGAAACGAAAATAAGTTATCACACTCAAATTAAAATCATCGATATCGGTACGACGTCAATGCATCCCTACTGCTAGGTCTGTGGGCCGCGCGGGCGGCGCGCCGTACTGGCCGAGCGGCCAGCGTCGCACTCGAACGAACGAACAGTCGCACTCGCGTGGCCGTGTTTACGAATCCCGCACTATCCTGTTACAACCCTAATCTGATACTATTCATTTTTCAAATTTGGATTTTTTACTTTTATTTTTGTTGTGTGTGACGAGTTGCTGCAGTTGTTTGCCGTTTGGATTTATTTTTGGCGCGTTTTTCGGTAAGTTGAAATCATTTTTTGTTTTTAAGCGTGTTTTAGAACTATACATTAGTTTATTAAAAATAGTCCTAAATAACTATAGCAATAAGTATTTGAATAATCAGATAAACAAATTACGTTTTTGACGCTTATATTATTAAACTCTTCAAACTATTTTAAGATTTTATTAAAACCATCATAACAATATCATAAATCCCTGTAAATTATGTGGTCATCAGGGCCATATAATTATAAACCCACGGAATTTAGAGAATTAGTGCATGTGGTTATATTTATATTTATCTATTTATAGTGCCTTATAAATGTTATTAATACTTTTAGTTTGTACGTCACAATTCGCGTTAACACTTCAATAGTGCGTTAATGTTCGTGAAGATTATGATGATATCCGTTGCTGTTTTTTTATGTTTTGATGTACTGTTGAAAGCGTACTAAGTAGTTATTGGATATCAAAGTGAAAAATACATTTAAAATTGTCGTTATTTTTTAAATTAGGTCTTAAAACTTAGGTAGTTACTAGGTTTTTTGCTTCTGAAATAAGATATAAATATTTTTATTTTATCTTTTATGAAATTATAATGATGACGGGGTGTACCGTCATCATAGGTACCTACCATCTATCATTACGAGTTCGATACCAGCAAAGGACAGAATGTACATGTAAATATGATATTTCTAAAAATGTACCCTGGTGAACCTGATCCACGAGGGTGTTCTTTTAATTAATAAATTCGCTATTCTTTGACTTTTGTTATTCAAATGGACCTGATACATTTTGAACTACTAAGTACTAGCGCTACAATTTTTTAAGTAAAAATATAGCCTATGTTACTCAGGAATAATGTAGCATTCTAATAGCGTATGAATTTTCGAAATCGGTCCAGTAGTTTTTGAGTTTATACGTTACAAACATAGTTACAAATCTTTTCTCTTTATAATATAGTGTAGATACTGAATATAATAGGTATAGGTTGCTGCGGGCTTGCTTTCTGCAAATCGACGTCTTTTTCTTGCGCCTGTTTAGTAGTTTGTTTTGTTTGCGTTTGCTGAATATAATATGGATATGTAGATACAATATCCCATATCCTTTACTGTTAAGAATAGGACTGATCTTGATGATCTTAGATTTGCATCTTTCATAGAATAACGTAATCCATTAAATATTGTGATGACGTATGATATGTGACCTTTGACCTTACTGCACATTACGCATACATCACGTAAGCTCCAACTTCAGTTAATTGATAATCATATGATAGTGAAGCTCTTCGTATAGATTCTTAATATTAATTAGACCCAACAAGACAAACTATAAAGAGCTAACGCCCAGTTTTTTAACCCGAGTTAACTCAACCAATAGTCAAATATCCTATCTTTAATCTGTTTTTTATTCCTGGAGAGTAAATTGACTGGTAAAAATGCCAAAATGACATACGATTCCAATAGCTTTTATGTCAGTTTTGACATTTGCGCTTGTCAATTTAGTCTTTAGGATTAAAAAAACAGAGTATGATGGTTGCAAATTTCGGTAGAAGGCGTTGTTTCATCAATTTATATACTAAAAAAATAGTTAATTAATTAACTCTCCAACTTAATTGACCATTTGATAGACTAACAACTGATGAAAAAACGCGTTTTGAAACCATTAGTTAGCATATCCTTTGGTTGAGCTAACTCGGGATCAAAAAACTGGGCTTACGACAACATTTCAGAAAAAAAACAATGAAAAACTAATTTCCTAAAATTAAAGGCATTAAGGTCATTGGCCTTAAAGTTTGCTCCTTAGTCATCACACCAAAAAGGTAGTTGTGACAAAATATAATTATGTAATATTATTTTTGCGAACCAAAGTGTTATTGATGATTATTTATTTCATTTAGGCATGAAATACATAAAAATTAATTGCATACTTTTATATCTTTGGATACCAAAAAATATAAGTTACCCTGTTCATTGATGATTATATAATAATATGATGATCATAATTACGTTGAAATTAATACCTTCATTAACAAAGTATTTAACAAAGTATGTCATTAATTAAATTTAAAAACAAATATTTTGTGACATAATGAGGTAAACAACTTTTTTAACTGATTACAACAGAAAAGGTTCTCAATTCGACTGGGTGATTGTTATGCGATATATCCGGCAATTTGGGATCGTTTTTTTTTATAAATTTGATCTAAATTGTTTCAGTAGTTAGTTTAGTTTTGAAAAGATTCTTCGAGCATCGTTCGCTCCATAGCTCGCTATACGACTTTCAGTTTGTGGACTAGCCCTATTGTCAGTGTCCACGTCTCGGCACCGTAGGTCATGACATGCAGGACGCACTGGTTGAAGACGGATAAATGTTTTGGTAATAACTCATGTTCCATATTCTTGTTTGTTTATTTACCACAAAGTCCACTGCGACTTAATTTCTTTAGCTACCCTTCTAGAACACTTAAAATATGAGAGTTGCATTATAAATACAAATTGTGTAATGACACAACCATGGCGTCCAGCGTCGCTAACACATCTCCAAGCTGATGCGATGACGTCACGATCCGAGTCTGATTTAGACAGGCGAACAAACAGACATAAACAACGACTTCCCTGACTGTTTCGGATGAATGTGGCTGGATTTACCTGGTTTTAGCTTATTTTCTTTGTAAAGATTTTACTGTATTAGACAAAAGATAAAGGGCTCGTGGTGTAAGCCGGTTTGACCGACAATGAAAGTTAGGACATATGGCATACTGTAATACCGTGGGTGGTCAGATAATAAACAAATTTTAGCGCTGATAAGCCTCAGATGAATCAAAAATAAATTTTTGATAAGAGCCTTTTGATTTTTGCAAATAAAAACGAAAATATTAAGTGTAAAATGAATTCTAATTCTATTAATTATTTATTTATTAAAAAATTTAGGTTGCTATTTTGCAAGAACTCTTCCGCAGGTGAAGGCTTCCTCCAAGGAACTCCTGCTCTCTCTATTTGGTGCTACTTGCATCCAGCTTAGACCAGCCGTTTTTATTTTTTCGTCTGCTTGTCTTGTAAGCGGTGTGCCTCTGTAGCGTTTCCTACTCGTGCTTCTCCACCGAGTCACCCTTAGGGTCAAACTCTAAGCTGCCACATTCCCCACCCATATCTTTTTCAGCTTTTGGGCAAAGTTAGAGCATCGTTCACTTTGGTAACGTGTCATGTAACGTGTCATGGTGTCTGGGGGTAAAAGTTTATCAACTGAAAGAAATTCAGTAAATGGTTACACCTGGCGTCGGACTTGCGATCATGTGGTTGGGTTCGAATCCCAACCATTACACTACCGACGTGAACCCACTCGTAACACAAGCAATTAAGCTTAGCTCGAGGGTTTAACGAGATTATTAGTAATGTGCGACACACATTGCTAGTAATCATTTAAAAAAAAAAACCTCTATTACTGTGGTATATAGGTTACGAAACATTCGTCCAAGTCCCATTGCATCTGATTACTGTAAGAGCTTGGCACAGGTGTGAGCAATTAATAAGGCGGCCATTTTGTGGGTAATAATAACTGTTTGCACCTGGAATCCCGGCTCTACAGGCCAGAACATTCATATGACTGTGCAACATCCTGTTGAAAATTAAACGCCTCTAAGATATTTTTTTGTTTAAATTGTGGTTACCGATGTTGACTGCTATAACCTCTCCAAAGTCTTTTGTAATAATTTGTTTCGAAAATAATAATAATATAGGTACCTATCTAATGTAGTTTTTTTTGTGACAAAAATGTGACAATCAAATAGAGGATTTCTCTGAAAATATTGTTCAGTTTTTACTTGAATTTAATCAATCAATTCAACCTAGCGATAGGTTGAATTGATTGATTAAATTCAAGTAAAGTCGTCATGACGTGATATGCAATTTCTTAATATCATGTTTGTTTTCTATTTCAATTGTGAGTTACAATATTCTAAAAAGTAGCCCGCCGCTTCGCCTGCATAGGTGTCGGTTATCCCGGAAAAGATAGCCTACATCCTTTCTTAAAATCTAATCTTATCCTATTCCAAGTTTAATTAATATCAGTTCAGCAGCTTAGCCGTAAAAGCTAAACAGACAAAAAGACAGACGGAGGATTTTTCGTTTTTTAATATTATAATGGATAAGAAGTTTGTTTGCGTTGCAGCTTATTCTCACACCTATATAGATTTATATTTATATTTTACTTACTTTTGCTCGCAGCTCGGCCCGCGTGGGGTCGGTTATCGCGACAAAAAGTAGCGTAAAGCCTTTCTCAATAAATGGGCTATCTAACACTCAAAGAAGTTTTCAAATCGGACCAGTAGATCCTGTGATTAGCGCGTTCAAACAAACAAACAGACAAACAAATTCTTTAGCTTTATAATATTAGTCTCTAATAGATTATAATATAGTATAGACTTATTTATACTGTACAGATCTTAATGTGTATAATTTTTTCTGTCTATTATAAGATTGTTATTCGTATCGTTTTATTGAAATAATAGATAGTATTCGTTAAATTATGATGACGCGTCATTTGGCTGTCGCTTACATTCCTTATCAATCTTCGAGAGGGTTGCAAAAGCTGCTGACAACCAGTTTGTGATTGATATGATCAAAGATCGAATACAACAGTTTAATGGCAAGAGATATAACTTTGTTACTAAAGAAAGGACAATAGGTACAGTCAACATCAAAAGTAGATGATCAAAACAAATTAAATACTAATAAACGGAGTTCGCATCAGAACTGTGTGGCGTCGAAGTGATTCAAAGTATGAAATTGTAAATTGTATCAAGCATTAAGTACTAGTACAGTTGCCATATATTCGTGATAAGTTTTGATTCCAAAAGTTATAAACTCAATTCATCATTTACTTTTGCTGTTGACTGTACTTGAGAGAATATGATTGGGAAAATTACACTCATCACTAGGTGTCCTTTACTATCACATAACTATTATAAAAGGATAAAGTTTGTGAGTGTGTATGTTTGTAACATTCTCACGCTCAAAAGGCTGTACCAATTTTGATATTTTAAGAAATTTCGTTGCTATTGTGTTGTTTTACGAATATTATATACAGCGATGGAGCGCTTGTGTACTATATAATAATATGTGCATTATATCTTGTAAATCATAGACAAGAAGGACTTAATATCACTAAACATTTTCTGCCAGTCTACCTGGGTGAAAAGGAAATACTCGAAAGCTCCTCACTCACCTGCGCACGCGCACGGCCCAGTTCCCGTCCTCGGCTAACAATAGAACCTGAAACGTGTCACTTTGCCAGTTATCATAAGTTTCATAACACTGCTCGCAGTGCTTGGTATTTTCATGAAAATGTGACCTAGAATTTGTGGCATAATTTACAGAAGATATAAGTAATATCTTGAGATAAAATTAACTATATTTATACACCTAAAACTAAGCTATAATACTTAGTTAACAAAAAAAAATACGAAAATAGACTAAAAAAAGACAAATAATGAACTAAAAAAAAAATAAACTAAAAAAAGAGATAAAAAAACTCGTCCACATCGCTGTCGACTGGAAGTGAGTTCAAAAGGCTGTCAGCATTGCCACGTTGAATGGCAATGCTTTATCCCTTAAAAAGGTAAAAACCAGCCATTGGGTTACACGGGGTGTCAACAAGACGCTTGGATAAGTGAAGCACATATGCCTTGTCCTAAGTCTTAAGTGTACCCATGAGAATAAACTACTAATTCACATTAAAAAAATCTATAGAAACCACGTTGAGCTGTTGGTCCCAACTGTTATACATTGAACTTTAGCACACGGTAAGTCATTACAATTCTGGCAGCCAGTCTTACCATGGGATATTCTATTACCCAGTAAAATTGGTTCTGGATCAGTTCAGATAGACAGTCCTTATACAGGGTTAGTTAAAAAGTAGTGCGGATATTCAACGAGGTAATCAGGTGCATAAAACTGATCAACTTTCCCCAAGGAACAAAGGTCGAAATCATAAAATGGAAAATGAACTTTTCATACAAAGTTACAGGACATGTGACTATGTTTGTGACTATTCCTGTATGTACAGTAGTCAGCTAAATCCGACAAGACTCGAAGCCAACATAGCTTGGAAAAGGACTAGGTGAGAGGGGATAAAATGTGCTGAAGTATCTCATACTTTTTACTTCAAATATTTATGACAGTAGACCCGTGATTAAAGAACAAAATAATAATCATAATAATATCTAGGGACAACTCATGGCCATCTGATCCGAAACTAGGCAGAGCCATGGCAACCAGACAACTGATAAACATACTTTTAGATTTAAAAATACATACATAATATAGATAAATGACACCCAAACACAGAACAAATGATCGTGTTCATCGCACCTTGATCTGTCCTGGGTGGGAATCGACCTCCGGTTTAGCAGTCAAGGTCAATAAATACTAGACTAACTAGAGCCGTCGTTATATTATAAACGTTAGTTTTAGTAAGATAACTAAAGTGTTACTCATACACAGGTATTGTTTTCTGAGGTTTACGCAGATTACATCTTGTCAAGACGAATCTCAGTCTGCCCGTAAACATGAGTCCTGCAAAGGTGTTGAAACGTCAGGAACTAAAATCAAAATAAACCGCGATAGAATCCTTTTAAAAGTAGTTTTATTTCAACATACACAGGTAATTAAAATATGCTAAATAAATAGATATGCTCAGCTCTCCCATACATACAACATATGACTTATATTTATTACCACCTTTACAACATATCCCACACACTTTCAGTCACGTTGAAAACACTAAAACAATGCCAAGAACATATAACCGTATTAATACCTCCAGATAATAATAGTTTTCAAATGAAAATAATTTATTGAAAGGCAAGCTGGCTCCATATATCTTAGCGACAGCAAGATGTATTGGACGAATGCTACAATGTCCATCATATTTAAATTAAAGACCGAATAATTAAATACTACTCAATTTGAAGCCGCCATTAAAGCCTCTGCTTTGAAGAATAAGATCAGAAATTAGATTATCTGGAGAAGAATCGGATGACTGAAATAGCTTGCAAGAGTTAGTAAGCTGAAGTGGCAACGGCTGGTCATGTCTGTCGAAGAACATGACCAGTCAGTTACTTGCGACGAAAGTAGCAAGAACTAGAAACTAGCCTACAGCCTTCCTCGTTAAATGGGCTATCGAACATTGATATCTGACTATATTTTTCTAATCGGAATTGTAGTTCCCAAAATTACGTGTTCAAAAAAACAATCAAACTCTTCAGTTTTATAATATTTGTATAGATTTTTGCGCATCACAATGTTTATTCTATGCCAGGGTAATTTTCGATGACAGGCTGTGGTGCAAATTGGGAGGCCAATTTCCAGCTGATGACCGATATAGGCTGAGTTGAGAAAGAGAGAGGCGACATAGTTGTTGTTTCATGTATAATAATAAAATGATGATACAAACGCCAAACAATCACCTAAATACAAAAGTTTCATCATACAAAAGCAATTTTTCACAAAGAAAATTGAAAATAGCTCATGCCGTTGCCTAGAGTGTCCAGTCAACAAAGAAAGTATCCAAGTAGACTGGACATGGTGTAACAAACTTACTTAAAGGTATACCGTCAATAGAGGAGGTTCTCTACTAGCACCAAGATAATAAAACTATGGTTATTAGTCACGAAGGAATGGAAAGGCGCAGTTAGGGACTAAATATAATTCTGGCTGGTAGCCATACACTATAATTATAGAGAGAGTGCCAAAATTCTATTAACATTACATGCCATGTCTGGCATCAATGTTCTATGGATAAATGTTTTTCATTGTGACTAATTGTTTTCTGCTCTTGACTCTACTCATGAAATACCAGAAGTAAAGAGACCTCGACATTTTCATATTTTTCATTTCATTTCATTTTCATAATTTTTGCCTTGGACAAATAAACTGGAAAAAGTTTCATTCACGAAATGATTCGTTTATAACATTAAAAACACTTGAAAATTAAGGATATCTGGGTTTCCAATCTGAAATGAAAACCGATCTGAACGAAATATTATAGATGCTAAGTACAGAAATGCAGCAAGCATTGCTCCAGTTTCTATAAATAGTATTTTACCTAGCTTTCGACCTTGGCCAAAGCGTATGGTATCGATCATGAGGCAAGCTTTCCTAAAACATGTGTTTACATATTTACATGACGTGATCTCATTCCACAGAAACGAGAGGCAACCGACGTGTTTGTATGGACTGTTAACTGCAGAAGACATCCAAGAAAATGACTGAAAACGGGTAAGATATCGAAATCCAATATTTTTTTACAAGTCAAAATAAAGTTCAATTATGATACGCCGTGGAAAGCTATTTGAGAATATTTATGATTCGATTGTGGTTTATATTCTAAAAAGTAAGTCGATTTACGATTGCAGACATCACGAAACCGAGTCGTTAAAATAAAACTTCCAAAGAACAATTCCAGTTCAGTGAGGAATGGGAACAATGATAAACCACGATTAATAAAAGTATTCTATTTTGATAATGTACGTTGGTTTCCGGATAACTGGCTTAAAAGTGGAATAGGTCACAGTAGTCGCCCTCGGCGCACGTTAAGCTGTGCCCACGGTGTCAGTTTGTGTAAAAATAACGCAAATCTTGGCCATCTTCCAGGTACGGACCAGCCGCTGGACATATCGGCAGAATTCCCAACTACGGAAAAACTCAGGTCAATGTAAGTATAAAATGTATAATTTTCTGCATCTAGCAATAATACAGTATTTAACATAATATGTGATAAAAGAATGTTTGTGTGACCTGTTCAAAATAATCCCATGTATTTCAAGTTAATTTTTCTCATTTTCAGCCAATGGGTAACTACGAGCCACCAGCGTGCATACAAAACGCTATGATGACAAAAGACAAAAAGCCCTTCACATACACACCCGGCGGCCTCGATCTATCACAGATTCGTACTCCAAGCATGGCTAGGAGAATGGCAAGGCAGCGTTCTCAGGAAGATCACGAACAAAATTACGCACCACAACCGACTAACGGCGGCTTCCATCCGCAAGGAGGACCAGCTCCGCCAGCACCACCACCCCCACCACCCAAAATGCCCGTTCCTCCACCCCCACCCCCAATAGTCATACAAGCCCCCAATTCCAAATCCCCTAAGCCAATTGCGCCCGGCGAACGACCTGAAATAGTAATTCCCGAAAATCCAATCGGAATGTTACGAAAAACGAATAGTCCTTACCATTGGGAGACTGAAAAGGCTGAACTACAGAAATTAGGAAATACTCCTAAGTACGTAGATAAGGTTCCCAGTCCCTTGACTGTTAAAATGCCTCCTTCTACATTTACACAACAACAGCCTCAGAGTTATAACTCACCACCGTCCCAAAATATCTTCCAGCGGTCTCCCTACGGTAATCAAAATAAGCCAGAGAGCCCTATTTATAGGCCTGAAGCTCAGTATGCTCATCAGCATTCTTCTTCTCCTCAAGGGTCACCACCAACAAGAGAAATGCTGCAACGACAGGATTCTCAATTTAACAAGAGTCCTCAGCCATTTGCTGGCCAACCTATAAACAGTGGATCTCCATACTCTCCTAGCCCTAATAACAACTGGAGACAGCCAGAGAAAAGGGACTCTCCTGCTAACAGTCCTCAGTCTGCAAATTCCAATCGTAGCCAGTTCTCACCAAACACACAACAATTCTCACCAAATAACCAACAATATTCTCCAAACAACCAACAGTATTCCCCTAACTTCCAAAACCAAAGTCCCTTAACCAACTCCGGTCCAGCTTTTCACACTTTACCAAGAGTTGGTCAACGAAACGCAGAAGTTCAAAACAATAATGTTACATACAATAATACTAAACCAAGTCCTCCAGCGGAGTCCAACGTGGCGCCTTGGAGAACAGCTACACTTAACAGACATCCTAGGGAGCAAGATAATCAACAAGTTATTTATAATAATACTAACTCGAATCAAGAACAATACATCCCTCCATGGAAAACAAACCAGGCTACAAATAACGAAACTACCTATGTGCCACCCTGGAAACAAGAAAACAAAGTTCAACAGCAGTATGTACCACCTTGGACCAACTCTCAGGACTCGAATAATAATAAGGTTCAAGAAAATCAATCTGCACCATGGAGAGCGCAGGAAGCTCCCGCGTCTCCACCGAAAGCAAGCCAGCCTCAAGAGCAACCTCGTTACCAATCGACCATGTCCATTCCCGTGACACCTAGAAAGCAAAACTTCCAACAGGAGAACAACACACCACAAAAGGAGGCGGTGTACGTTACTGAGGAACCAGTCTACTTCTGTCCCGAAAGTCCAAAATCTATTCCTCCGTGGGTGAAGACTCAAAAGGAAAAAACAAAGACTCCTCCACCAGCCTGGGTGCAGAGGCCATTGGAGGGAAGGAAGAGTTTGTCCAGGGAGCTGAACACACCACCCAGAGATTCCAACCAGGAACCAGAATGGGTGAAAAAGAGTAATGAGATGCAAAGAGGTGCTCGCGAAGTGATTAGTCCGCCGAAATACCAGCAACCAGTGCAGCCTACTTGGTCGACAAGGCCTTCAGAGAACCGAAAAAGTTTGCCTAGGGATAATGCACCTAATAACGTGGGAGCAAGAGTTATTCCTATTCAGATGGAAGTGTCAGCTACTGAGACGAGGGATGCAAGACACAGTGGTCATCCACAACCTCAGTTGAGGATAACGATTGGTATGAATAACCCGAACGATCAAGCTCGCGCGCCTTTCTCGCCTCCGACTCAACGCATCATGAGGGTGTTGTCACCACAACTGGTGAGACTAGAGGACTCCGATCAGCAGCCTGAGCTACCGACTCTGAACAGAACCTTCCAAGACGGTCAGCCGAAGACGAGGATAATTCCGATACAGATTGAAGGCGGCAATGGCGGGGCAAACAAGAGGTAAGTAAATATTATTATTTACTTATGTCTAGGAGTCTAGTAGATACGATTAATTGACACATCTGTGTACCAAAAGAGGTAAAGAACATACAGACACAAACTTTCGACTATATAATATTTGTGTGACTGCTATACGTGTGTCAGGAATCATGGTCGTTCTCCGAATTATGTAGTTAAGTTTTGAATGCTAAACCTATTTATTTACAGATGTAATTACTCTTGGGTATTAAAGACTTCAATTCTAGACTAGTTTGTTTTTCATGCAAAAGCTAGATTCAAAATATTCTTGTGAATAAGAATAAGAATAAGAATAAGAAATTTTATTTGCTCAAACATGTGTATACATACAGAATTAAAATAATACATGCATGTAAGATCTTAAATAAGAGTGGCTCATGACATGTCTGCCATTTTTCATGGCGTGCAAATATCTTAAGTACAATAATTATTATTGGATGTCTTATTTTAAATTTGACACTTTTACATTAAATATCCTAAATATCAATCACAGTTAAACCAATTTCTTATATTCAATCATTTACATTGTGCTTATATAAAATCAAAATCAAAACTTATGTAACTCTCAATTGGGTAGTTACAAATACTATTGAATCATTAAGATTTATATCTTCAACAGCAGTATTGAAAAGAGAAAAATTTTAAAAATGTCCAACAAATATCACATTACGGTTATCCTTATTTCAGCTTCGGTGGGCGGTACTAAGGCAGCTACTGATTCAAAGTAAACAATTTTCACAGCTTCGCCATGACTCAGTTTTACGCTTGCTTTATATTTAGCGCGGTCTTCCAACGAATCTAATTTTAATTTACACTAATCGAATCATTCTCCACTAATTCTGATGACGCCATAATTAATTGGCGTCTCAGGTTCATCACGACTTTTAACGATTTCAGGTCATGGCTAATTTCTAAAATTGTACTTATTAGGTGCAGCTCTATTTAGCTTCTTAACTCATTGTTGTTACATAACTAAAAAATATAATGAAAATTAAATTATTAAACTTAAATAAAAAAAAAAACATTGCAAACATAAAAATAAAAATAATTCAAGGGCTCGTTTGTTCGTCTAAAAATTAATAGTTTGTGTTTTCTGTTTGTATAAATAACCAAATGTTTTCTTCTTCTGTCGAGTTATTGTGAAAAAAAATAATATTGTTAAAATAAAAAACATACTAAACTAAAAAAAATATTAAGCTAAATAATAACTGAAATTTATACATTTTTCAGAGTATACTACCACAAGTTCACGCAAGAGGGTCCCCCACGGCAGTCAAAAGCTTTCAGGGTTCTTCAGATTATAACAGGCACTGAAGACCTGGATCAAATCCAGGTGATGGAGAAACATCATGGATTCACAGATGTATGATGTTTTAGATATGTATATAATATAATAATAATATATAATAGATAAAGCAATCGGAGAAGAAGGAAAAAAAATTAGAATTAATTTAGCAGCACAATAATGTAAATAATTTTAAATAAATATTTTCGTTCATTTTAGTGTCAATTTTTTTGCTTAAATAAATAAAAATTACATGTTTTATTTATAATTATGTTTTGTTTTTATATTTACTGAGTACATTTAACTAAATAGATATTTTTAACTTTGGATTGACTTGATTAAAGTTATATTTTTATTAATGTTTTTAACATCCACAACAGAATTGTTAAGTATATTTTTTATAAGTGATGTTTATAAAATTGTGTGATTAAATAATATTTACGAATAAAACACGTATTAATACATTAAATAAATTTATATTTTGTATAAAATTACAATATTTTATATTTATTGTATCTATACATTTAAAAACGAATAATAATTGCGAATCGAAATATTATGCTTTTATTTCGTTATTTACTAATGCTCATGAACACAGCTAGCTTACCAAAGAATATGTAGATGTTAGTTAAATAAGATATTTTTAGTATAATTGGAATAATTTATAAAAATATAAATTATATTTTAGGATAATTTTCGTTACATAATTAATAATAAGGTTATTTTAATTGTTTTGTATTATTATGTTATAGGAGTATAATTTATTAATTTATTACTCTTCGCTTAAGTAAATACGTAGTATTGAAACAATATGACTAATATACCCTTAATACACTATTTATATATATTTTTATTTAACATATAAATATATTGCTCGTGTTTTGCACTTATTTATTTTATGGTATATATTTTTATAATTGATTAATATATAAATTTTTAGTCCATATTAATACTCACAGTATTTAAAATAATATGTATCTATATATTATTATATTATATGTCTGGAACATTTTAACAAGATTACATTACTAACAAATGAATGGACAAGTAATGTTTATAACAAAGATGGCATTTCCGAAGTTCCCAAAACGTTTTGTGTATTGTTATTAACTTAAAATTTATTGTTTAACATTATTATAGTGATGGTGTTGGTCGATATTTTTATTTATATATTTTAACAAAGTTGTTATTATTTTCATACTTATGTATTATTTATTTACTTACAATTTAAGTACATGATTACAAACGAAAAACACTAATTAGTATCTATCTTTTGATTATATCAAAGATGGTATTCGGTTAATAAAAGTCTGTTTAGTTGTGATTTATAGACACGGAATAATAATTTCTTGATTTCTTGGAATAGAAATTAATCGTATTATTATGTGTTTATTTATTATTTTATGTTTTAACTAGTAATTCATTTATACAGATTATTTATGTATATATATTTTACACCTTATTTATTTTGATATTATTTATTTATTTAATTTATATATTTGTATATTGAAGACCAGTTGTCATCACTATAGTAAATAAACAAAATATTGAAACAGACGAGGGGTGTGGCAATCTAGTCAGTGTGATCTTTTCTAAGTATATTTCATATATACGCCTAGGTATTATTATAAAAAATATTTTATATTTAAATTATAGATTTTATATTTTGCTTAATCCTATTATTACATATGTTACTTATTATTATTTAAGTATAATTTACTTTTATAATAAAATATGTAAAATTTGAATTCGAGTTTAATTTTTATGGTAAGTACTTAGGCTCAGTTTTTTATCCCTAGTTAACTAAACCAATGGTTAAATATGCTAACTAATGGTTTCAAACTTCGGTAGAACGTTTTTTTTCAATCAATTTTAATTCCAACAAATGGTTAAAAAATTAACTCTCCAACTAATTTCATCATTAGTAGCCAAAAAAATTGTTAGTTTATTTAAGCATTGGTTGAGTTAACTCGGGATTAAAAAAACTGAGACAGTAAAATATCTTTAAAAGTGAAAATGAACTTTCATTCAAATGTAAGTCACGTGCCCTATCACTTTGTATGAAAAGTTCATTTTTCATTTTACGATTTCATATGTTCATTGTGGAAAGTGGTTCAGTTTCATGCACCTGATTACCTCATTGATTATACGCACTACTTTTAAATTAATCCTGTATTTAATAAAACACAATTAAAAGTCTTCGTCAGATAACAAAAATTTTCAGGATAAAAATTATCATCATCAGCTACTTCCATACAAAATTTTATCAAATTTGCTCCTTCCGTTTAAGCGTGACCGGTTAACAAAATACACACACACACTCACAAAATTCCGCCTTTATAAAATTTATGTGATAATTAGCTCTGTAAGGTAAAGGCCACGATAATTGTAAGTGTTCTAAACTTTCTCTAAATATACAAGAAATATATCATCTGTGTATTTGTGTACAAAATGGAGGACACATGTAACCAGCTAAGCTCGACGCACCTGATTTAGGACTAATGGATATTAACGATATCTGACGAAGCAGTAAAATACATATAAAACTTATTTTATTCAACATGTGTTCGTACAGTCAGATGAACAAAGCTTTTGCATAATAATTCATAATTACATGAAATGTTATAATTCTATTTCACAGATGACCCAGTAAAATGTGTTCTTGTGGTCGCAGTCGCTCCATGTAAAATATTTTATTCAGCTAAACCTGCCACCCTAGCCAAGTGACTTTTCTACAAGCGTTAACGAAGATAGATAAAGCTTAAATTACATTAAATGTATGGAAATGACATTTGATGTCGATATGTCACGTGACTTAGGCCTGTCACTTCCATACATTTGAGCGATTCTATCAGCGTTAACGACTGTAGAAATGTCACTTGGCTAGGGGGCTGGAAAGACTGGAAACCGACCCCAACATAGCTTGGGAAAAAGATTAGGCAGATGATAATATTCTAAAAAAAACAAGTTACCTACACATATTTTATTTTCTGGTTTGGCGTTAAAACGTCGAGAACTCAAATAAAAATAAACCGCGATAGAATACGTTATTAGTTTTATTTCAAGTTATACAGTTCTAGCACGTGACTGTACATATCCAGTAGATCACAAACAGTTTTACGACTGACGTAAGGCATCAGATTGTGATGGATCCACTTTGTTTTCGTCCAGAGTTTTCGTGTTTACCCCATAATGGCCAATAAGGAAAGTACACAGTCTTTGTTATCTTTCAATTACATCTTCTATGTATTGATATGATACTTTATTCAATTATAACTATTGTTCTGAATAGGTTCCTAACTACTCCATCTAGTAGATATCTGAAGAGGTGGTTAGATCGTTTTTCTTTTGTTTTATTTGTCGACTTAAACGCGATAGGTATGTTTTATTTAAAGTTTACTTTGGTGTGTACAAAGTAAATAAGTTGAGCCTACATGAATTAGAAAGCATTTATTCGTCGAGTTTCCACTTTTCACATTAAAGCTTGTGAAATTAGTTCGAACAAGTGCTACTAGGTGGCGCTATTGATAAAATTTCGTTCACTTTTATGTTCTTTGTGAAATCTATATTTTAAGTTTATCTTTAATCCAATTATACAGCATTTTTTATGTAATTAAATATATTAGGGGATATTTTCAGTTTCTTACTGCACCGTCCTTACTCATCTTCTGCGTAGCCTTTTCCCAAGCTGGTCGGCCTTCATCTTACTGGATTCAGCGGAATACCGTATTTTACATGGTGTGAATCTTTATTATCGGTTAAACTGTACGGTAGCTATTTTATTAGTGGGCTATCTATGCCGTGTGGTTTACACTTAGCCACGAGCTCCTCCACTGTTCCCTCTGTAGTCGTATAATTATATTTCGTTGTATTACATGATGGGGTGTCGTTAGGTATATGTCTATGTATAATACTGGCTATAAACGTCCCACTGCTGGGCACAGGCCTCTTCTTATGTAGAGAAGGAATGAATATGATCACTACGCTTGCTCATTGCGGGTTGGCGATACCAGATTCTAAAGTTTTCTTCAAAGAATTCAGGATTCCTCATGATGTTTTCTTTCACTGTTTGTGTTAATGATGTCTTAGAATAAATCAGAAAGTACATATAACTTTGAAAAAGTCACATTGGTATTTGCCTGGGATCGAACCTGCAACCATGTGCATGCGAATCTGGTCATTGAACCGCGAGGCTATATTAATTATTTTTTATATGGTAGTTACTAGCTGATCACACGCGCATCAAACATCACCAAATATAATCTATCACTCTTAATCAGGAATAGGTTGAATAATAATGTAACTTTCAACGGGTAAAATATATTTGAAATTTGTTTCAGTATTTCTAGAGATTACTTCCCACAAACAGAATAAATTTTATAAAGAGGTTTATCAAAACCTCTTTATAACATTTAAGCATTATGAAATCGTGGTGGCAGCCCCTTTAATAAAAAAATACGAAAAAAGAACAGTTCGACAGAGTCAACGACTGACGTCATAGCAGAATGCTGTATTCATTATAACATGTTTTTTTTATGTAAAAACCATTGAAATATATCAATGTGTCTAAAATCTTGGCACAAGTTTACAAAGGCATCCAAAAACAGTAGTTACGACGAGATTTATTTTAATTTTGATGAATTTAATGGTTTCAAGGACGTTACAATAAACAACCAAAAATAGGTTAATGGTGTTCATATAGGTCAATTATATTTTCTATTTCTACACTTTAATAAAAAAGTATTTGACAAAATTTATTTGCCGGCTATCAAATGTATGTAAAAAATCAAGCAATAAATTATAATGGCTCTGAATTTTGAAATGAATGTAAAACCGTAATAAATACAAAACTAGTATTAAGTAAATAAAACTATTATCAATAAGTATTGACGATTATGTCTTATTACACATGTTTCTAATATAACAAAAAAAAACACATAATGCCATTGCCAACATGCTTCGCCTTGAGTTCATAACAAATGTTAAACATTTGCAATTTCATTTTTGTATGTACCTCTAAAATACAAATCAATTTTGTACACCATTGGCTAACATGTTTATAGTTACATTTCACAGAATTTCTGAAATGTCACAAGTTTTAGCAAAAACTCCATACAAAAATGAAACATCTCCTTTCTTCATGAAAAGCGATAAGCAGTTAAAAAAAATAAACATACATTAGCCTATATTTGCGGACCAAAAATAAGTTTCTCTACACGGCTACGAACTATTGTAGACCTACGTCAGGTCTACGGAGCGTAGCCTAACTTGACCCACCGCTACGGAAACTTTCAATTGATGTTGCCTCTGTGATCAATCATGCTTGTACTAGTAATATGATATCAAAGATACTATATACATATATAATATCTAATAAGTTAGATTAAAATTGGTATAAAATTACTTATGAATATTGAATATTTCGTAATGTCATTTTAAAGCCAAATGGAACATCTGAAAACTGAGTGTTAGGTGATTATTTTCAGTTTGACTTGCAACTCCAACTCCTTCACGTCAGCTCATTCTCTTGAATCTGAAACTTGTCGGGTGATCTCGAGAATGCTCGTGAGTAAACCATTGAATCGTTTCAGAATTATGATTTTGCCTTACGTAAGTACATAATTATAAAAATACGAGTTATAATTTTTTAAAATATAAAATGATGGATGGCTAGATTATGACCTAGCAAAATTCAACGTGCTGCAATTAATTTCTTCTGTGACACGCCAGTTTTTGACAAAATATGAACATATAGCAAGTATTTGATAATAAACGCCTGCAAACGTCCCACGGCTGGGCAAAGGTCTTTTACCATATTGAAAAGGAACGATCACTATTGCAACTCAAATAAATTATACAAGTAATCAGTATATTACTAAGACGTATCCATTGAATGTATATCATACAATAAAAGTGCCGGCGGCTAGCGGCTTGCCAACAGTGACGTATATCATCTAAAGCTAGAAATTAAACCTAGCCAATATACTACGTACACCGTAAACTTATGTTTGTGTTCACGAATCCGATGACATCATCATCTGCCGAGCCTTTTCCCAAGTTATGTTGGGGTCCGCTTCCAGTCTTACCGGATTAAGCTGAATACCGTATTTTACTTGGAGCGACTAATGTGGCGACAAACGAAAAATCTTGTTGAAATTCTTCTTACTGCTCTAATTCTGGAATTGCTAATTGCAATGGCTGAAATCTATTTCTGATCCACTTAAATATTCGTTAATCATTTCTCAAAGATTAAATCGTATTTTTTTTACAGAAATTTCGGCTAATTCTACCCAATTTGCGAAAGTTAAAGGATAAAAAAAAGATAAATACAATTTATCAGCGCACTTATCATTGGCATCAAACAAGTCCAGTTTACTGTGAATGTTGGGAATGTCAAGGGAAGTTCGTCCTCGAAGCTGCTGTCGTTTATTACGTCGTTGGTGTATATTAAACCAAATTCTTTACTTCATTAGTAAACAGCAATCATCAGCATCGTCCTGCCCTTATCCCAATTTCAATTTGTTTCTTCTATATATCTGTTCTTTCATACTTCTCTATATGACGTCATCTCATAAGAAATATTCTTTTTAGCCATATCATCAGTCACACAAGTCATTCATCGTTTCTTTGGTAATTCCACCCTCTATATCCATGTATCTTTGAAGCGGCGATAGCCTAATGCCTATCTCGTCGGGCTTGCTATCAAGTGGTTGCTGGTTCGAATCTCACCCATTGTACTACCGACGTGACACAAGCATTTTAGCTTAGCACGAGGGGTTAACAAGAATACTAGTAAAGTGCGACCCACATTGATAATAATCTTGTTAGCCCACTCGTGCTAAGCAAAAATGCTTGTGTTTGATAGTAATCTTAAAAAAAAAACTTTTATTACTCAAAATACATAATTCCTTCGCATGACATGCCATAAAATATATATAAAAGTCAAATATTTATATTGAATTTTATAACGACAACACCCCTTTAAAAGTACTACCGGCAAAAATAATGGGAGCGCGTGAAATCACTGAGTGCCAAAAATTGTCGGATGATTGACGTTCAATATCTGTTAAAGCCGGATGTTATGCTGACGTTACTCTTATACAGAGTGCTGTGTGTAATGTTTTTTTGTTTGCTTTTTTTATATTGGGTTTTGTTACTGAGTTTCTTTTATAAACTGTTTAAATTCTATCTGATATCGCCAACCCGTAATGAAAAAGGTTGGTGATCAATGCTCGTTCCTTCTCGATATTTAATAGAATTATAACTTAATTGAAGTAGATAACAGATTTAATAACTTTTTTCATTATGTTCTTTTCCATGTCAAAAAATACATGCATGCCAAATTTCACCCAAATCCGTTCAGCCGCTTTTGCGTGATTGAGTAACAAACATCCAAACATCCACACATTCTCATTTATAATATTAGTAGAATTATAACTAGCTATGCTCCGCATTTTCTAACACATAAATTTTCCCCATTCCCGTAAACATACATTTTCCAATGTTACTTCATTTATTCTGCTATTCAGGACGGAGACGACTTCAACAAATCAAGGCTCATGAAAATCGGTCCACCAGTTCTTGAGTTATAAGTGTAACAAACCCGAATTTGTTTTATATACATATACTATATGCATATAAAACTATATGTACAGTCACAAGCATAAATATGTATACACATAGCGAAATTGTAAAACATATTTAACGAGAAGTTTTTGTTGAATCTCAAAAATGTATACATGATTGGAGAACTGTTATAATTTTATGTAGTTAAATCATTAAAAGTTGAATAAAATTGATGGTGAGTTCCTGTTTAATTATTGTTTTACAATTTCGCTATGTGTATACATATTTATGCTCGTGACTGTACATAGACTATAGGTATATATTTCCAGCCAGTAAACACAACATTGGTAAAGCCAAAGAAACATGTGAGATTAATCAGTAAACTTAAATCGTGTGACTCGTGTGTACCTCTGGGACAAACTCAATTAGCGCGGACACGGGACCAGTTAATGATCTTGTGACATCACTATCCACGTTTAAGGTCCATAAATCGGATCGCAGTGACCTCATCGACCTTTAGAAAGGAGATAAGGTTTTGTTGACCTTTGATGGGATTTGTTATAATCTTGCCGTTTCTGATCATTGGAAATCAGAGTGTTTAATTACGACGCTTTTAATGATCGTACCGTATTTGTATGGTGAATGGATATTTGTATTTGTATGGTCAATACTACGATTTTATAAAAAGTATAAGTTTAGCCTGCGGTATCACCCGTTTAGTTCCCGTTCTCGTAAAACTCGTGATCTATCACAGTTGTCCGGTGAAACAGTTAAGACCTGCGCCCATTTTAATACCGGCCTCTATATGTCCCACTGCTGGGCACAGGCCTCTTCTCACATAGAGAAGGGACGAGCATTAATCACTACGCTTGCTCATTAAGGGTTGGCGGTTTCACGTAATTAGTCATTTAAGAATTAATATTTGGCGTTGCATTCAATTAAACTTAAAATCGTTAACAAGATGACAGAGTACCACCTGTTCATATTATCAAGGATTATTATTAATATGATCTAAATTCGTCAAATAGTGAACTTTGCTATTTGTGATTCATTTTCTATAAATAGGGATTACAAAATTATATAAGGAGGTATTAAATACGGGCTGCTTTCTATTGAGAGCTGTTTTTCCATCGTCAGATATCTTTTATTTTTTTTGTGTATGAAACAACCTGAGGTTACTGTCAAAATTTAAATGTCTGTCAATTTCGAAGCGGCGGTAGCCTAATGGCTAGGGCGTCGGACTTGCGATCATGTGGTTGCGGGTTCGAACCCCACCCATTACACTACCGACGTGAACCTATTCGTAACACAAGCATCTTAGCTTAACGAAATTACGAGGGGTTAACAAAATTACTAGTAATATGCGGCCCACATTGCTAGTAATCTTTAAAAAAAACATTATCATTCTTCGAGTAAAGTTTTTTGACGATGGATGAATCAACCCCTAAAGAAATAATTTGTATTATAAATAATAAAGACATAGGCCGATATTCGAACTAATTACTGTAATTCTCTCTATATTTGAATATTTATTATGTAGTAACAAGTTTATACTCCAGACATCTTAATAACAACACTATTAATACAACAATTCTATTTAACCAACTAATTCACTATTAACTGACTCATGTATCAAATAAACTAGAGATGTCACACCTGAACGGTCACATTCTCGGAACGTTAATTAACTATTTTATGACGTCACGGGATTATGATGCCCAACACTATTACCTATGTTGATGGCAAATAGATCCCTATAAAATAGAGCGGGCCTTCATTTGGGATACAACTTGTTAAGGGACGTAGAGATGTAATTACTTGTCTATGAAGGATTAGTTTGTCTTTGGTAAAGCGTTGAAGGGTTATGGAGGGATTCTTGTGGGTTCGATTACGTTATTGTATTATGATTAATGATCGTTCTTATTTTTGGGATAGTATGGGATTATAAGAAAAGAATTGAGACAACAATAATCTTCATATTAGTCCACGTACTCCACGTATATAAACAAGGCGTAATCCTTGCAACAATAGCAACAACGCACAATTCCTATGACATTTAATAGCATTCGCAGGTAGATTTACGAATTGACGAGGAAACAATCAAACTGATCGGATTACGTCCACACCGCGGCTCAATTAACTCGGTAGTGCCGGCGTTTGCGCCGATAACGGCCGAACCGAGCCGAACAAAACCGAACAATACACCCGCCATTGTTCTTCCGTTTCGAAATACGAATGCATTTTCAAAATGGAAAATTTGAGCTTAATAGTTTTTTTAGCGAAACAATAAACTGTGACGTCAAATAAAATGGCGCTCGAAAATTGGTATTTGTTTTTTTAGAATGCAAATTCAAATATTAGTATGATCTAGAAATAAATTGGAAACGGGAAATAGCAACTGTTTGTCATGTTTCGAACGCAGCTAGCGTGTGGCGTGGGATGTTCACTCAGTTGATAAAATGCAAACAGATTATTGTGGAATGGAGAAACGTTTGTATAGTAAGGGTTTAAAAGGGTTTTGCGCTTTTACATGTTTGATCTATAAAAATAGGAGCTTCTTAAGACCTGACTCAAAAATGAGTGAGTTCTGATGGTCTGACTGGCCTGTTGGTCTAGTGGTTAGTGACTCTGACTGCTAAATGACAAAAAGATCAGATGGCCGCGTGTGGAGTGTCCCTAGATATTAAATGTAAAAAATACTAAGAACACAAGCAAACTTTTCTAAATATAATAGTAATGATATAAATAATGATGTAATCTTAACTATTGGTATCCAGTTGCTAGCTATAACTCCTTGCAAACATGAATCACGTCGCTTTGTTTACGGTATAGGCAGCGGAAATAGCATAGACACTGGATTTATGTACAACATACATAATATTATAATAACATATATTTCCTATTTTATATAACTGGCTCTGTTGAAAAGTGACATTTCTATTAGCGTTAACGATTATATAAATAGTTGAAATGACATTAAATGTATGGGAATGACATTTATTTTTGAAAAGTCACGTGACACTTGTCACTTTCATACATTTGAGCGATTCCATCAGCGAACTCTTGTAGAAATGTCACTTAAGTAGGGATGTTGTTTGGGAAAGGTAGTTGGCGGCTTTAGTTTTTATAACTAGGGTTACCACAATTGTTTAACTATTTCATTTGATTTTATCTGTAGTTGTTGCTTTAATTACTCTTGTATCACATTTGTTTCGAAACGTATCTATGATGTCAATTAAAATAAAGATTAAAAAGAATGGAGTTAGTCATGAAAATGCAGAAAATACTCAAACAAAATTCCTAAGAAATTCAAGTTCGTCATTTGTTTGAGCAGACAATGTTCTAAATATATTGGTATCCATGTAACCATTCGTAAAACAGCTGGAAGTCGGGCATTGCCGGTCCGAGGTTGTAACCCATCGTTAATAAGACTATTTTTAATGTTTGGCCTTGTGAGCCAAACATTAAAAATATGCCTTGAGTTTACATTACATAAAATAGCTATTGTTACATTAACGGGTAAAAAAAAACCTTCAATCAAGTGAGTCTAATAGTTTTTGAGGTGATAACGTCTCATAAATTGATGATCGACGCCGACTGCATGCACGGAAAAGTGTCACGTTCCGCCTGAAGTGACCGTGCAAGCGAGAGCGCCGAACAAGTGATAGAGAGACACGATCGGCATGAGCGTTCGGCTTGTGACGCTTCCATCTCTCTTCCGCTCCATGGGGGCCGATGCGTCCGAGTAGAAGAAAGACATTCAATTTTTCATCATTGTTTCCTTATGATGTTATCACGTAAAATTATCTGTAAACCGACTTAACTGACAACAATTTTTTTTCATAGAAAAAAGAAGAAAGTAATAAATATTTCTTGTTCGCGTGGTATGCGGCTAAGACATCACAGGGATCATGGAAAGACCCTGTAGCCTTATTATACACCTTACATCTATTATTAATAAATATATATAAATCAGCATATTATACAGCTATTCATTAAATATTACAATTCACACAATACGTAAGCCTTGTGAACTCGCTTAACGAACATGAAAATAAATCAAGCAATAAATCAAATATTTAAAACTATTTTTTTAAGCTCGAAATATTGCTTATGTGTATGTATTAAGTGAATACATTAGGCATGCCTTCTAGTATTTTAGTTTTTATCTAATTTCATTGGGAGCGATGAGTTAACAAGGCGCTCTAGAACTGGAAAAAAAAATTAGAATAATTCCTTACATGCAAACACCATGCTTTTCACTATAGTAGTACTACTCACCATTAAAATAACCCAAAACATCAGATCTATACTTAACCGGCACTACGTCATGCGCCGGCGCAACTGTAAACACTCTTAAATATAAACTATGTCGTGTTAAATATGTTTATATACGTTTGTTGATAGTTTCCTTTATTTATTGTTGTACAAATATTTTGAGAAATGTATTTTTAGGGACACCTTTAACAGTAAGATTAAAGGTGCTGTTCCACTGTGGTGTAATACTACGCCCACGTAGGTACTCGTTGTCTGCTTGCAGCGTATGTTATTTCATGTTTAGCATGTCCATGGATGCTATGGATGTTATCACTACCATTTTCATACAGAGCCCAGTTTGACACATGCGTACAAGTACAAGGACAAGCTCACACACGGCCATCTGATCCCACACTAGGCAGAGCCTGTACTATGGCAACCAGACAACTGATGAACATACTTATATTTCTAAATACATACATGTATATAATAGATAAATAACAACCCAGACATAAAACAAATGATTGTGCTCATTACACAAACATTTATCCTTGGTGGGAATCGAGCCCACGACCTCCGGCTTAGCAGTCAGGGTCACTAATAGCCACTAGACCAACAGCCCAGTCAAATAATTATAATAGAGTAAGAAAGTTAGAAATTAATATACATTATTTAAAAATAAGTATATGAAAATAAAATTTTCCAAATATGTACGTTGCGTAGTTGCATAGATCAAAGCATACATAGGGACAGACAGTGGGAAGCAATTTTGTTTTATTATACTATGTAGTGAAGGAATAACATATTAATCAGCATACACAATTTGATCAGCTAAATTGAAAGCTACTCTTTATAAAATATTTAAAATAACAAGAAGATAAAAATCATATTTATATCAACACGTCTATAATTCAGGATCGTCACAAATATTTCAAGTAGCCGTTTATTAAAACGTTGTTGACTTCATAAAAACAGTATTTAGGTTGTCTAAAAGTGTTGTCTATGGAATTAGGAATATGTGGAAAATATTTAAATAACTAAGAACTATCTTTTCATGACCAACGTCATGGGTTTACAGCCTATAAAATGCGTATGATATATATTCAGTGTGCTAATATTTCTGCATACATACATACATTTTGTTTTGCGTTAAACCTTAATTCTATTTCACAAAGTTCACACTATATTACTCCATAATAATAATAATATCTTGGGACAAGCTCACACACGGCCATCTGATCCCAAACTAGGAAGAGCCTAATGTACTAAATAATAAATCATAACACACCATAAGCACCAACATTTATAATACCGGCCTATAAACGTCCCACTGCTGGGCACAGGCCTCTTCCCATATAGAGAAGGGATGAGCATTGATCACCACGCTTGCTCATTGCGGGTTGGCGATTTCAGATTCCAATACTTTGAAATCCAGGTTTCCTCACAATGTTTACCTTCACCATTTGTCGATGATGTCTTAGAATGATTAAGAAAGTATATATAACTTTGAAAAAGTCACATTGGTACTTGCCTGGGTTCGAACCTGTAACCATGCATTATTTGTTCTACTATAAAAAATGTCGTATAGAAAATGTTAGTTAGTTATCTACTCCTGCGAGCTTGCAGTTATTAACAAATAATCCTGGTAACGCAACAATACTTTAAACTGGGGCCTAAACTATTGGTACATCACATTTATCCATGACAGGTATTTACAGCTTTATGTCAAGCTATTTACGTAAATGTAAGCTGTCGTAAAATGTTGCGGTTATATCATACCAGCGTTAATACGCAGCCAGCGTAATACGCGATAATTTTTACTCATAGTGTTGTTTTGTTAAAATTAGACACAATGTATTGAAGGAATACAAATTTCAGCCAATCAGGGTCCTGAGCACACCTCCTATATAGCTCCAAGAGCTATAAGCTGATATTTATAACCTATCCACAGATGGGGTTTCATACAACTTTTTTTTTGTGAACTAGTACAAGATCTTTGTGACTGTCTATCACTATTCCAATATTATACTTGTTTGGTTACTAGCAGTGTTGGTCGCACTTTACTAGAATTCTTGTTAACCCTTTATTCTAAGAAGAAGTCGATAAAAAATGCTTGTGTTACGAGTGGGTTCACGTCGGTAGTGCAATGAATGGAATTCGAACCGGCAACCACACGATCGCAAGTTCGATGCCGTACCTATTAGGCTACCGCCGCTATCAGTGCTATTCTACTTGTAAACAAATTAATAAGGTCAGCTTGAAGCACTATATTAGCGAAGATTTACAAGCTTGAGATACTACGCTAAGAATACGACTATCAGTGTCAGTTAAATTGGGTCATAAAGACCGAAATGTATTCGTGTATATTATTATGCATAGCTTGTTTGTTCAATTGTCTATGTATTCACTAGATTTTGCCGGCAGCTTCCCCTGCACGGCCGTTGGTTAGCGCCGTTAAAGTACCCTTTGTCCTTTAGTGGGATTTAAGCTTCTATACTAAGTTTAATCAACATCGGTTTAGCGGATGCGCCGTGTAAGCGTTACAAACAGACAGACACACCGATACTAATGATATATAAATATTTAATATTTCGGGACACCTCACATACGGTCATCAGATCCCAAACTAGGCAGAGCCTCTTCTATGGTGAGCAGACAACTGATAAATATACTTAAATATTTCTAATCGATCATTATATAGTTAAATTAAACCCAGACACAGAACAAATGATCGTATGTTCATCACACAAAGATTTGTCCTGGGTGGGAATTGAAGCCACGACCTCCAGCTTAGCAGTCAGGGTCACTAACCACTTGACCAACAGGCCCGCAAGAGAAGAAACAGAACGTCATTAGATAATACTATTTGTTTTCATTACAGTTTTCTATACAATACTGTAATTATTGGGAAAAGTTTAAACAATTATGAAAATGCAATTAACATTGTTATATTACTCGCCATTTGGACCTGCAACCTTGCATTTAGTAATAACCAAACGACATTAACACAATTCGGGTTTATTTATAAACAAAACGGCCTATTTTCAAATTAAAACGACGTTTAGTCTTAATGGAGTTCCAGCGAACTGTGAACTTAATGAGGCTGAGTTAATGTAAGCTTTATTCGTAGTAATTAAGACCTAGGTAATGGTTAATGATTATGTCATGTGTTGGGCATTTAATCAGATATTTTATATGAGAATAGGCGTATCGACTTTTTTTTAATATCCGTTGGGTAGATAAAAAGAATATCAGGCACGATTTTTCCTTTTTCTACGTTAACAAACAATGATGAAAATCCAGAGACCAGTAGTTCCTGAGATTCGCGTTCAACCAAACAAACAAACATGAATAGTTTTATTATGATTAGGTACTGTTTTTTAAATCAATAGCAAATAAATAAAAAAAATACAGTAGGTATCTCTACTGCATGTAAAAAGAATTAAGTACAATACTGTCTGGTTGTGAAAAAGAAACAAAATACTACAGATGTGTTTTAAAATAGAACGAAAAATAAATCAGCTTGCGCGTTGCTTGACGATAAAAACCGTTGACGTTATTGCACGCGGATCTTACGATTGGACTGTGGGGGTGGCTCTAGTATGCGAGAGATCATTGACATGCACCAGTGGACACAGCCAGCTGCCAACAAAGCCATTAACACGAGAAACGGCTGAAAAATGCACCCGAATATCATTAATTAAATCTGTAAAAATATTTATAAAATGGCGTCTATTCGTCCATTGTTATGTTTAGTCTGGCAAAGCAAGCTAGTCTATGGTATTAGGAAGATATATTCAATATTTTCTTAGCTCCATCTCAATGCTTACAAGCTTGGTAATGGAAATGGCTAATCTGAGACCCAGTTCATTATTTTGTTGTAAGAAATACCTGCATCGTTGGTTATGGTAACAGAACGAAACTGTGAACTAACAATTTTTCGAAGAAAAAATCCACATAGATGAAGTCACACTTGGAATATGGTAAATATAGGTTAAAAACTTCACACAAAATATTTCAGAAGAGCGAGTAGTGGTATATTTGAATATGAAAGCTTATAATAAGTGAGGTTTTCAATTACGTTTTAATAGAACCATTTGAATTCAAGAAGTGACGGAAATGGCAGTTATTTAAAAACTTTTTTCAAATTCAGAAGCTTCAACGTTGACGCGTGAAAGCGGAAGAATTGATGCTAATTAGCAACGAAAACTTTTACAGTTCGAAATTCGAAGTCGGCTAGTGTTGCGCAATGGAGTTCCGAAAATATCGGCGTTGTTTCGTGCGTCCGCATTCGACCTTGATGACGCGACGCTGATCGATAGCTGCTTGCCCACGCGCAGCTTTCTTTCAAAACAAAATGTGAAATAAAACAATAATTTGTTATGTTGCAACAATATCTGAGACTTTCAGGAGCTATTTTAATTATAGACTAAATCATATTTTGCTAGCATACATGTTAGTAATGTTTTTTTTTATTTGTCTTAGTAATAGAAAATTACCAACTTTAAAAAAACTTTCATATTTAAACAATTCCTGATTTTCATATTTTTGTAAAGCGATTATAATATTGAATCTATTAAAATTTTGGATTGTTTGTAAATGTGAGAGAAGAGATATATTGTAGAACATTCAATTTTACAATAACCACAACATTTAACAGTGTAATGTAATAAAATTATCTTGGCAAAGAGGCGAGCGTTTTAATATTTTGAACAATAATTTATATATTTTTGGTAACTCAATTTAGTTGAAAGGATGAAATTGAATGTAATTTGGCTTAAAATGCATTTTAAAATTAAATTAAAAACCATTCTGTAATTCTTTCATAATACTTAATATGTAAAACAAAACATGTTTCTGAATGATTCGATTAAAAATTCTAATATTCCCGCACTAGAGTAAAATTTAAAACTAAACTATTTCAAAACGAAATATGTTTGTAACGGGTCGTTGGTACAAAAAGAAATTTGCTGTCAATAAAAAGGTTTTAGCGTTTTCAACTAAACATTGTAAATCAATTAGACAGTTTTATATGTTTTCTTTCAATACCTACCTATTGTTAATTTTGATATTTTGTCATGGCATTGCATTTATAATATTTTACATTTGAATTATTTAATTTTATGCAGATACATAATTAAAATGCTCATTTATTTAATGTGTTTAAACTACAACTAGGTACCTACGAATAAAATACTATTCTATACGAATCTTTTAAAGATTTTGGTGGTACTCAATGTATAAAAATTGTGATCCTGTAGTTTATACCCAGAATGTTATGGATAAACAAATGATTGATAAAGATTAATTAAAAATCTTAACGGTGTTTGCCAGTCCTGGGAGACTGCTTCTTCTTCACAAAGGAGAAAACATGGAGTGCAGCTTTCTTGGGAACAAAACAATCAATGAATCAGTCCATCTGTAAAATTGAGGTAAGGGCAGTTGGATGATGATGTTTCGCTGACTTTCATGTTTATTTCAATAATGCCGACAAATCTTGGCGAGTCTGAAAAGAGATACAAAACAGTTTGAATGAGATGCAAGTACACATAAACGGTGGGCGAGAAAGAGACGACAATATCTTGTATCGATTTTTAACTCGCCAAGATACAGTAACCATAGTGTACGTAAGTCTCCGGTCACTAAAATCTATGATATTGTTTGACTACGCAAGAAGTAAAACACAATTATACGAACAAAATAATAACGACATAATTTATTGTTTGTTTGTTGTCGTATATGCATTAATTAGATAATGAATGTACAATACAAGAAATAATTGGCATGTGTAGGGATTGGTTGCATTTTAGAATCATTGCCAAAGTCATTAAATAAGATATTATAATGCAAATTGTTAAGATAATATTTGTCAATGTTCTATATTATGTTTTGTATTATACCCTGTAAATAAATATGTCATTATTTTAAACGCAATCTCATAAATATAACCGCAAGGATGTTCTTAGTCTGTCAATTTAATATGAATGTGCAAGTATTTTATAATTATAACTTCTTTGTTTTGAGAAACTTATTAAGTAGGTACTAGAGGCCTTAAAGTGGTCGTAAATCGACCCTAATTCGGTTAATTGTCAAGTTTGAATTTAATTTATTTTTTAATTTTTGTGCATAATTGAAAAAAAAAATAGCGTTTGCACTCCTTCTCTGTATGTATAAGCTATAGTGTGCGAAATTTCTTAAAAAAAGGTTAAGTACTTAGTTTTTGCTTCACTTGTTAATATATAGATAGAAGATACATTAAGCTACGTCTCATGTTCTCATATCTGCTATGGTATGCCAAACTTTAACTTCCCGAGAAAATTGACAGGAACCTCCTCACTTTTTAGATTTCTGACGACCGCAAAAATTTGTATTCTACAAAATATTATATGCACATTGCATATGGAAGAAATACTTATACAAATGAAATTACTGTAGAATTATATGCATACGACCAAAATACATTCCTTTCTTCAGATCACAAAGATAGCATTCTTGTTCACAAACACACGAATACTAGTACTTTACAAATCTTTATTAAATATCTCCAGCAACAAAACGTCGTCCACAAAATAAAATAAAGAATTTTACAAACGTACAGTGGTTATATGCAGACTCAAAATTTAATGAATTGCATACAAAAAGCAATTTAAAAGAAATCTTACATTTTTGTATAGTTTCATGTTTGTTTTTATTTAGAAACAGTTTTTTTTAAACTGTATCAAAAATTATTTGCATGTGCATTATTAGAACATAGACCTCCACAAGACAAGTGAACCTTTTAGAAGCGTTAACGACGACAATCTTCTTATTAGCGTGTCTATCAATGGCAATATGATGATTATATTTATGAATTTCTGATGATAAATATATATAATATTGTAACTATCAACGACTATAATAAAACGGTCGAAAATGACATTTGTTTTCAATACGTCACGTGATATAGAGCTCACTTCCATACATTTGAGTGATTCGATCAGAGTCAACGCTTAAAAAAATAACGTATAATCTAAAAAAAAATCCTAATAAAATTATGTTAGAAATAAATATTATAACACTACTCAAGCTTTCCTTTTGATGCCATTAAAATTTACTTATCTCCTCTTACTTATTTTCAGAACTTTATAAACACAGCTTCGCATGCACTCAATCTGCGCTATACTTATACCACCTTCATAAACTATCAAGGAATCGCTCAAGAACCGATATTGCTCAACTAAAAGTTGCTCACAGGCTGAGCAGTAATCGATACAGTTGCCTCGAGAGTGCGGGAACATTATAGTGTTGTGTTACCAATTTGAAAGCATAAAGTTGTAGTTTGAGTTAACCCTTTTGAGGCGTAGTATAAGAATTTGTTATGAACATGTGTGTTCGAATCATTTTAGAAATGAGAGTTTTTGAAGTGAAACTTCTTTTGGCGCATGAGGGTAAAATTTTTACAGATGAAACGTCACGCCGGTATGCAACGGAAGTAGTAGAATACATTACAAATATTACAATGTCTTTGAACGGAAGTGTCAGAAAAGAGAGAGAGAGTGATCGAGACCATGAAGGTTTTCATCTATACCTTCATGATCGAGACCGATTGAGAGAGAGTAAGACAGGGCTTCTATTAGTTTTAATAAATATAATAATTTTATTAAAATGGGTGCCAAGAAACCAAGATGGCGTCGACGACAATTTGCAAATTTTTCGTCATGGGTGTCATTTTCATGATTCCCGAGGTCGCTTAAACGATTATGGGGTCGAAATTAAAACCCAAGATGGCGCCGAGGAAATTTTGCAAATTTTTCGTCATCGGTGTCATTTTCATGGTTCCCAAGGTCGCTAAAAACGATTATGGGTTCGAAATTAAAACCCAAGATGGCGCCGACGACAATTTGTAAATTTTTCATCATGTGTGTCATTTTCATGGTACCCGAAGTCGCTAAAAACGATTATGGGGTCGAAATTAGAATCCAAGATGGCGCCGAGAAAAATATGCATTTTTTTCATCATGGGTGTCATTTTCATGGTACCCGAGGTCGCTAAAAACGATTATGGGGTCGAAATTAGAATCCAAGATGGCGCCGAGAAAAATATGCATTTTTTTCATCATGGGTGTCATTTTCATGGTACCCGAGGTCGCTAAAAACGATTATGGGGTCGAAATTAGAATCCAAGATGGCGCCGAGAAAAATATGCATTTTTTTCATCATGGGTGTCATTTTCATGGTACCCGAGGTCGCTAAAAACGATTATGGGGTCGAAATTAGAATCCAAGATGGCGCCGAGAAAAATATGCATTTTTTTCATCATGGGTGTCATTTTCATGGTACCCGAGGTCGCTAAAAACGATTATGGGGTCGAAATTAGAATCCAAGATGGCACCGAGAAAAATATGCATTTTTTTGTGATAAGTCATTTTTAAGATTTGCGAGGTCACTAAAAATAAAAATGAGGTCAAGCTTTCGCGGAAATGTCTATCGCGCAAAAGTTCCTGATCCAAGATGGAGGACATTTCTCTATACGAAATTACATGTATTCGTCTCAATCTCAATCTAGAATTTTTGCATGTGAGACCATAGACGAAGCGCATTTGCATAATAGTTACTGTTTTACAAATTGTGTATCTCGCTATTGTTAATTATTGTAACAATACTTATTTTTATTTATTTTAGATAAACGTTATGTCAAACAATGTAAATATTGAAGAAATAAATTGAAAAAATTAAATTTATAATTTACATTAATTTTCAACACTTTTTTTTATTTTAATGACAATTAAATTCCTAACCTATCTTCCTTTTTCCCTTCCTCTTAATCTTGGAAATTTAAAGTTTTAGATTTGTATAAATATAAACAAGATTTATAAATTAGTTCGCCAAAGAAGTTTCACTTCTGACATGTGTACTTTGTACGCACGCATGTTTTTTTTTAGAAATGAGAGTTTGAATTAGGGATTTTGTTTTCTACTTTTGATTTTAAGGCATTCCAAATATGATTGGCAGTTAACCATATTTTGAATTACGAATGTTTTTTTGCTTTTTCAGATGATGATTCTTCTAAATGTTTCTTTTACTAATTGACTGTCCTATTGATATAAAAAAAATACGTTTGAGTATTTGATCGCATATATTTGTGCTGATTCCTCTGTACGCAAACTAAATTAAATTTAAACCATTGCCATCTTTTACTTATATAACTAACTTAGAAAAGGACAGCAACAGTTAATCAGTTAATAACATCTAACTTAGAAATTTCAAACTAGTTTTCGCCTTGAACATCACAGTGTTTTTAGAGCACACGTTTTTAGTTGTCGCCAAATTTGGATGAGAATTTTATTCGGAACTAAACATGTAGCCTTTGACATGGAAAAGAACATAGGCTTTTATCCCGATTCCTTAAGTAGACCGTGTCAGACAGCTTTGAAAAAACAGCGCAAGCTATATAAGTAACACGGGTGAAAATTTTATTCCATTTTTCATTAATTTTTGGACCCAATTCTGAACTCGCGAACGAAATCGCGGGCAGAAGCTAGCTTAGAATAAGAATAAAATGTATTACTTGTCTTTACATATTTTTAAGAAGGAAATCAACAGAGTATTTCGAACGTAATTATTATCATGGTAAGTAACAACGACAAACACAGTGGTCCCCAAATTAAGCCAAAGCTTGTATCTCGGGCGCCAGAGTGTGGAAGATACATTAAATTATATTTCTTCATTTGGCATTGTGAGAAGTATAAAAATATAAATCGAAGCAAAAAATACAAAGCTTTGTTTATAAAAATACTTTTTTATTTTCTTGAAATTTATTTCAATTACAAATGAAAACGAAAGCTCAGAATCTGATGATACAGCTTAAGATGACATCATGCCAAAACACAACATCAATGCCAAGTTTATTGTCCGTCCGTCAAACTGTGAAACTCGAACCGAGTCGTAAAGTTGGGAGATATTGTTAAGGTACTGGCAAATTGTTTGGCAAATTAACCGGCTATAACTAACAGTCTAGATCTGCCAGAGTCTATTGCCAAATTCTGGCAAAGCACATGAGCAACTCAAGGTTAGACAAGAATTTATTTAGACTAATCTATTCATAATACTATAAAGCTGAAGAGTTTGTTTGAGCTACTGGTCCGATTTGAAAAACTCTTTCTCTGTTAGATAGCCCACTTATTGAGGAAGGTTAAAGGCTAATTTGCCGCGATAATCGACTGCCACGCGGGCGGAACCGCGAGCAAAAGCTAGTAGTTAATATGTACCTATGTATTGTTCTGGTATTTTAAATAGGCATACGGACTTTTTATTTTCAATCTCCGGTTTTTTACATAACGAAAAAATATTAGACACGTGGTTTTTGCTTTTTCTAAATAACGAATATGTATCTACTTAGATACAGCGAATTTAGGAGTGGAGGTTCGCCACGTCAGTTGTTGCTACTATTTTGCCTACTTATGATGGCACAAGCCCTCATTCCTGACTTTACCGAGCCGTCTCTTTGTAAAATTTTACTGTTGTGAAAAAAGAAAAAAATGTAATAACTTTTTTTACTGTCGGACTTACAGACTCAACTCGTATGAAAAGCTATGGACGACAATAGCCCAAGACCATGACGTTTAGAAGAAAGAAAGGGAGTCCTTTGCCCTGCAGTGGGACGATCATGGCTGAAAATTAAATGAATAAAATTACTTACAGACTAGACACTTATTGTTGAGGTTTAACAAAAAAATAGCTATAAAAGTATAAATGTCAAATCATTCTACATTCGTGTGGTTATAAACCAAAATATCACAATATCCCAATTTATCTCACAACGTACCTAATGCTTATAATTATTTTTTCGACGATAAAAAACGAGAAAACTCCTTGGAATGCGCGCGAATTCAATCGCTTTCACGCGTCTTTTTTTATTGCGGTAGACATCTGAGCCTTATGTTGTTGAGTTAAGGGTGAGTTTGCTGTATTATTATTTAGAATGCTTCGATGCGTTTCGATTCTGCTGTAGCGAGAATCAACCCTCAACAGTTAGTGCCTCTTTTCGTGGTGACTGTTCTTTGTTTGATACTGTAAAGTACTACAGGCTGTAATGGAATGGCGTTGGGTAAACTCTTCATGAGATGAGGCAAAACAATACTTTTTAAGCATTGAAAATTAAAGGCTAATTAGTATATTTAGTCCATAATATAATAAAAGCATATGGAAATAATAAGATTTTATCAAACTGTTTTCACTTCTAGCGAAGATATCAGTGAAAGAATCAGAAAATTTCATCAACATTTTTATAAACAAGACGGTTTTGAACTCACGACCTTCTAGCCGTCCGTTGCGACAGCTGTTGCCTTGATCAAAATATAGTTCGAACAACTTAGATATTTGATAGAATTAGTGAATGATTCTCATACATTTTTGTAATACATTCTCGCCTTTATCTGAAAAAGGTGGTAGAACTGTTCACACTCGTTTGTTTTGATAAAATTCAATAGGAGAACGTGAACTTATAAAGTCAGAAGTACATTTCAGTATGAATTATTATAGTTCTTCAACACTTTTCACTTAAGCTCCAACGCAATTATAAAATACTAGCTTCTGCCCGCGACTTCTTCTGCGTGGACTTCAGAATTGTGTCCAAAATGAAATGAAAAATGTGAAAGTAATAAAAAATAGAATAAAATTTTCACCCGTGTTATAGCTTGCGCTGTAATACAGAAAAATACCAAATTTCAAAGCTGTCTGCTCGCGGCTTAGCTCGTAAATAATTTTCAATTTTCTCTCGGGAACTACTAAAGGTATCGGGATAAAAGGTAGCCTATATTCTATTCCATGTCAAAGGCTACATGCACGCCAAATTTCATCGAAATCCGTTCAGCCGTTTTTGCGTGATTGAGTAACAAACATCCAAACATCTAAACATCCACACTTTCACATTTATAATATTAGTAGGATATGCCCGAATCCTTTTTACTTTCGTTTCGATTTCTTTCACTTCGACCTGAATGTTGGCCTAACCTAATGACGTTTCATTCGACTCTGAGGACAGATGAAGTTGACTTTCCAAGTGCCCTAAGGTTACCCAGAAGACTTGGAAACCTTTCAATTGTCGTTTTTATATCAGCACATTCTGCACATTACTGGAATTAGTTATCAATGTATCGCGACGGTGGATAGCTGGAAACATTCGGTGAGGCATTAGTGTAGCGACCGTCGTGCGTACTTGTCGCTTTCTGAATTTTCGCTCAAACAATAAAATTATAAGCGATTCGGTTAAAAATAGCAGTCGGAGCTCGTCGGCGGGCGCCGTGAACAAACTGCGTAGTTCTGGTCTGGAGGTCTGGAGGCGTGCGGTGCGCGTGCGCGGCCGCTCTCGACTGCTTGCAGGTACACCTGGCACACCTAGCGCAATGTCATTATCACTATTATAATAATACTCACGGATAACAAAGCTGAAAGCCCCATTCACAGTCGCGGCGATGTCGTTGGCCCGAAAACGTACGCTTATAAACACAAGTTCATTTTGTATGTAAAAGTGAATATAGAGGAAGTAATTATGGTCGGGAAATATGTTAATGAGTGAGGAGGAAGTGGTAACCGGTGGTTTGTGAAAAACACTATTTGTTTAAGTGAGTCGAGTCGGCGCGATTGAGCTTTATTTAAAATGTCTTTAATTAACTGTCTACCCTTGTCTACTGAACTCTTCTTTAACCCTGTTTTATACTTTTTAAATTAAGTTTATTATGTGATGGGATCGAGTTTGTGTTACTTTCTTAATGCTTACGTTTATCGCGACTTTAAACTTTAAATGCTTAGGTTAAATTTATTTTCTATTGAATTAACTGTGTGATGTTAATTCTACGTTAACGGAGAAAAAGTATTTTAGAGGAAAATGTAAAAACTGATTATTTTTGTAAATAGTAATTTTAAGTATTTATTTCACAGAGTTTTAACATATATCCAGGACTTCGATGCTTTTAATTCATTGAACAAAAATATGTATTGTTCATCGGTCACCGGTGACCACCAAAGCCTTAATACTGAGAAAGCTCATGATTGGCCTCTTAAATATTTCTGAAAAATATTTACCAAGTACAAATCATTTTTTTCTTCTATAAATAAATATATTTAAGAAGGCAATCAAAAATGTTTATACTATGTAGACATGGCCTACCTAACCAATATTACAAACAAACTCTGTAACTAATGTTTAAAGTCCAAACTTTCAGAAAATTTTGAGATTCACCTTCCAGTATACAAAATTAAAGTTCTTAAGCAATCGCAATCGAAATGTTAGGATATTTTTATTAGTTTGCGTAGGCGACGACATTTTGTAACATTTTCTGTTGGCTTCCATTCGACTATATCAAAGTTATTTGTAGATCCAACATAAATCTCGCTGCTTCAATGAGCTGCTTGCTTCAAGCGAAAATATTTATAATTTTTATATGTCAGCTGAGATGATTGACAGTGTAGCAGAACTTTCAAATATTTTACAGTTATTTTTTTAAGAATTCAGTTTTATTTCCGTTTTTAATAGGTTTTAGATGCGTTTATTTAATTCACGCTTATACGTGGTTTAATTACGAGTAAATAGAATTGATACACAGAAGTATAAATAACAGTATGGCAATAATTATTTCTCATATCAATGATTAAGCGGCAATAGCCTAATGGCTAGGGCATCGGACTTGCGATCATGTGGTCTTGGGTTTAGTAATTTAACGTGTTATAGTCAGTGTGTAAACACTCCATGGTAATCTTTCTATATATATAAAAATGAATTCCTATTTCCCTTGGTCATGGCATCACGCGTGAACAGCTGGACCAATTTCGTTAATTCTTTTTGTCGTGTTGTTTATTATCAGGAAGGTTCTTAAGAATGAGAAAAAAATAAAATAGTTGCTCGAAACATTAAACATTAAAGAAAACTTAATGACCATATTAACTTTTCTAATGAAACCTATATAGCCTTTGACATAACTGTTGGTTGTTTGACATGATAACGGCTGTCAAGTCAGCTAGTAAAATATAACAAAAGACGAAAAAACAATATTTTCCGTTTAGAAAAACCAATTAGCAATTTTGTAATAAACTACTTGAATAGATACCTAGGAGATGTTCTATGGCGAACATTTTAATGATCCGATGTAACATAGATTACCTAAGGCTTCGGAAATTTGAAAGGATTTCAAGGAAAATGACAGCTTACAAAATACATAGTGCAACCGGATGGAACACCCAAGCATCGTTTATAAAGTTTATAATATTTGTGAGATGAAATTAGATGGGATTATATTTATGTTTAGTTTTATGTTGCTTTTATCCTTGCATCTTTATATCTTCAAGGTTTAATACATTGAACTAGTTTATTAAAAGACTTGAATATTAATTGAATATTTTTTTAAACATTCACGCTGCAGAATTTTGTAGGATAACAATAATATTCTTCAGACCGAATTTTGGATATGAAACAATCGGTGACATCAGCCTTTTACGCAGGAGATATTATTATAAGACTGCAAAAGTGTGTGCGCAAACGCAGGTGTACTCTTTGTTTCTTCACTCTCATAGTCCGAAGGGACGGCAGACAGACATGACCTCAGAGATCAGTCGCAGGACTAAGGGCTTTAAATGCTTTCCGAGTCACAGGGGTGTAATCATCGCCCTACTTCCTTCCTTTTCGGGATTTGAACCCAAGATCTCGTACACGGCAGTCACTCTTGCGACCACTAGAACAATTAGGCAGTCAAATTTGTAGGATACACTCGATCTAATCTAACAAATATGTATTGTTCCATTGCAGAGCAATGATCTTTTTTCCCTTTTCCCTGCACTCATGACTTGGGCACTCAAAAATGTAATAATAATAGAAGCTATTTAACTTATGTTTTAATCTATACTAATGTTGAACTCGTTGAACTCCAAGAAACGACATAGGCTAAATTTTACCGCGATAACCGACAGCTACAAGGAAAGAAAAAAGTATAAAATATTGGTAAATACACAAAGGAAATAAAAAACAAAAAAACATCACAAATTTGCTTCTGAAGTGTACACAAATTCTCATGAAAAGTCTTAGTTTTAACCGGGAGCTTCTATTCTACGCTTATAACCTCCATTACACACAAACATACATGATTAAACCTATTATTATACTTCATCAAAGTGTTTTAGACTATAAAAAATTTGGTTTCCTTTGAATCTCGTAGAAAAAAAAAGAAAAAAAGCAGCTTTCGGCTCACTGCCATGAACAAAACGGCTACATGATCTCATCGTACATATTGTGCTTTCCATAAACTATTCTTAAACAAACGAATCGTTTTTTTTTTGTTAGTTCTGCTGACTAAAGTTTTTAACTATTTATCGAAAAATTTTCGTCATCGTTATAAACAGTCTAAATTGATGTCTAGCTGCTTAATTTTCACATTTTTTCTTAGGCTATACTGTCCCACTGCTGGGCAAAAGCCTCCCCCAAATCCCTCCATACATCCTTTCCCCCTTTTCTTTGTCCTTTCCCGTGCAACCTCAAACCAGCCCTCGCGGTACACGTCCAGATCGTTCCACCACCTCTTCCTGGGCCGGCCTCGGTGGCGCCGAATAATTAAAATTTATGAAACTTTAATGGGACCACCTCGGGTGACCTCGAAAGGGATTTCCCCCTTTCGATATTAGAAGTTTTTTTTTCATTTTGAAAAGTGGTGACCGCAAATCGCTTAACAAACATACACAAAAAAAAGAATTGAGTTTCTTAACTTTTTTTAATTCAGTTAAAAAGCTCACAGAACAGAAAAACTGTTTAAAAAAATATAGACAGATATACGACACATGTATGAATTTATATAGATCATTATTACTCGTATTGTTATTTATTCTTATTTCTTCTTCTCATCCTACTTTTGCACACGTACTTTCCAGACCCAATCTGGTTCATTCTTGCGTATAAATCAATGCTGGAAATTAATCTCGCAGCGATATATTGAGCTCATCGTTTAAACGTATGACGTCAGTAAGACTAGATTTGAGCTAGACTGATTGAACAAATGGACGCCTGTTGTTTTGATCTAGGTATAAAGATTGGGGTTTACCTTAGAACTTAACTTCAGTAATTATTGGTATTTTCTGTCATACGGTCAACGACTTTTTGTATGTAGTAAAATAACAGTTCTGCGCTCCTAGACAAGTAACATTCCTACAAGTGTTAACGCTGATCGAACTGGAAGTGACAAGTCTAAGTCACGTGACCCATCGTAAGCAAATGTAAGTTCCATAATTTTTTTGTTTCGCATTTGACTAGTAATCTCGTTAACCCCTCGTGCTAAGCTAAAATGCTTGTGTTACGAGTGGGTTCACGTCGGTAGTGTAATGGGTGGGATTCGAACTCGCAACCATATGATCGCAAGTCCGACGCCGACCGATTTTTGATGGTTTTATCATATCGCTTAGTCTTGATGATAACCGATCAAAAATATACAGTACACTTTGTCGATATAGAAAAAGGTGTCAGGGTTGAATATTAGGACTACCTTTTTGTTTTTTTTTGAGGGTGAAAAGCTAATGCTTTCAACCCACGCCGAGGGCATGACAAGGGGAGATGTCGGACTTTCACCGACCAAAAACCATGTCTCGGTCTCGTCTCTGCCTTGAACGGATTCGTGTAATCACTACCGCATTCTCTGTTCGACTCCAGCTGAATATTTGGAAGAAACACTTTTTTTTTAGAACCAACTTGTGCTTTTGTTTTTATGTCTATAGACTTGGTATACATCAACAATCTTAATCTCTTAGTGAAATCCATATTTGTTTACGTTTATATTAATTGTTGTAAGCTCAAACCTTGTCTATTTTTGTGAGTCTGCTTTTTGGCATATTTGCTTGTTTATTCTTTCGTGTTCATCCAATGTTTTGATCTGTTACATAAATCAGGTGCAGCTTTCAAGACTAGTATTGCATACATTTCTTAAAATAAAACAAATGAGGTATTCGTGTCTGTAATGATTTCGCAGACGTTTGCAAGGTTAATTAGTCAGGGATGCCTTAAGGAACAGATACGTAAAGGACGTATAATTGTTGTGTCAATCATGGTTTTGATAAGCAGGAGATTATTTATTTGAAGGGCTTTTATTTATCATTATTAAATACACCTTACCTTTTATCATAGGTACTGTAAGTGAAAATTTTATACGTAGGTATTTCGTTATACATAATCACTAGTTGTTAGAACAAAGTCACGTGGCATTACAATATCGGCCTATGTACGTCCCACTGCTGGGCACAGGCCTTTTCCCATAAGAAGGAATAAGCATTGATCACCACGCTTGCTCATTGCGGCCTAGCGATTTTGGATTCCAATTTTTAAGAATTCAGGTATCCTCGTGATGTTTTCCTTCACCTTTTGTCAATGACGTTTCAGAATGATAAAGAAAGTACATATAACTTTGAAAAAGTGACATTGGTACCTGCCTGGGTTCGATCCTGCAACCATGTGCATGCGAATCCGACACCACGACATTTCTCATGTCATTGTCAGATCTGACATAAAATAATCTAAGTAGTACAAATGATTCATAATTCACAGTGAAAAGGGGTTGTGAAAGTCAGATAGGCAATCGCTTATCAGGTCACGCTGGAAGCCGACCCCAACATACAGCGTGTAACAAAAACCCTGTCCGATCCCTGAGAGTATTATTCGGTATCGTACTGCGAACACATATACGTAACTATTAAATGGATTGGAGATTATAATTTTTCCCCAGTCAAAATAATTAAATACAAATAAAAACTGATCCAAGGCAACAGCTGAACAACTGACCGCTCCTCAAAGTTCACGTACTTAATACCTACAGTTTTGTGTCAATGGAGCCGCCTATGCGAGACCGTTCATGAACTACCACGTATACGCGTTTATTGGATCTGACAGGGGTTTTGTTACATGTTGTATAAGTAGGTACCCCCAATATAATGGGAAAAGCTTGGGCTGGACATTTGATACGAACGTCAGTACTCACATAATTCCATATTAAATCCCATTTTGACGTTACTCTTCCCAATACCTACGGCCCACTCGTAATTGTCGCGTCTACGTGTATAATAAATCTATGATGACGTCACGTGCGCAGGCGCCGCGCGGCAGGTGTGCACACGTGTTCAAGTGTGAATGATATCTGCCGGGAGTATCGTGTTTATATTGTATTTACATACAGTTTCGCGGATTACACGGTGTGTTTTTAAACATTTGGAATAGAGGTATAAACAGAACTTTAAAAGTAAATAATTATGTAATTTAATGTGGAATACAGCGTGTAAAATTGACGATCCCTGATTTGTTCTTTGGTTGTAATTTCAAGCTTTAACTAAAACTTTTAATTGGTTTATGACACGTCCTGCTTTGAATTTGTGTTTAGCAGTTTTTTCCGACTTCTGGTATACTTTTCTTAATATATGATTGAGTATGGCCGCTGGAGAAAATATTTTTGTATTCCGCAAACATTTGGTCGTGTATTTTTCTACACTGCCCGGTGACTTTCAGAACACAAAAATGATTTGGTGGCCCGGGATTCTTGAACTATAATCTGCGTTCTACTAAGTTTTATTTCGTTTGGACTTAGAGAATAAAGGTCACAGCTCATTACAGCCACCCGGCACCCACTCCGCACCGACTCGCCTCCTGCGGTTAGTATTCTTTATATGGAATTGTATGGGCATGCACTCACTATATCAACTCCGTAGCGTCGCCAGATCGCCTCGGTTATAAGCCCTTCACGCGCGGACGGCGGGTGGACCACTCGGTGACAACTCGCTGCTCGAATGCTTGCCTTGCGTTGACTGGGCGTTGCTTACGCGCGGGTCCGGAGTGGACCGCGCGCTACCTGCGATTGATACACGCGATGACGATACTTGGCGATGATTTCTTTTTTTTGTTGCGTCTTTTATTTTCTTCTTCATCAAGCGCGACAGCTATGATTGCCAATTCACGGTTTGTAAAATTTGTGAAGACCTAGTGCCAATTATTAAAAGACTACTCGAAAATTCGTGGACCAAGCGGCGTCCACTCGTTGACCACTCGGCGTTCACTCGTTGACCGCGTGGAGTCCACTGGTTGACCGCGGGACGTTTAATGGTGATAACGCGACGTCCACCCGTGGACAACGAGTGGATGCCGTGCGACGAGGCGGTGCGGGGTGGGTGCCGGGTGGCTCTAATGAGCTGTGTCCTTTACCCTTCAGGAGTGTTGTGGTGGATGGGTGGGGCGCCACGAACGAAATTGCCAGGCTATACCATAAAATTATGACAACCATTACATTTTAAGTAATCCAAATAATATCACTGTTATGAAAATGAGTGTCATTGGACCAGAATATTAGCATCCATTTAAATCAGACTGTACAGTCAATCGCGCATGATTAGCAACAAAGAAGAACCAATATCAATCTTACTGCGTTGGAATATAGTCGATTTTAATGTAGAAGTTTTACTTCTGTGTGGGTTGCTGTATTTTGGATTTGTTCCAACGAGCATGTTTCTACGGCGTTCGTTTTTATTGACGATTCTCGCTTAACCGTTGCTAAATGTGCTAAGAGACGGTCGGATTGACGCAGTTGTTTGATGCTTATGTAATCGTAATGATTAACGGATATCATACAAAAAATATTCCTATATTTTTTCGAACCTAACCTTTTTGAAATCTTTGACTGTGAATATCATGCTGCATAGTTTTCAATTATTATACCTATATTATAATATGCGATTCATTATTATAGTCGTGTCGTGGTGGCGTAGCAGTTCTATGAACTGATTTTTGTGCACAAGGTAGGTTCGAATCTCAGTCAAGAACCAATGTGACTTTTTCAGTCTTGGGTACTTTTTTCAATTATTGTAAGGCATTGCCAATCGGTGAAGGAAAAATTGTGAGAAAACTCGGATTCTGAAATCGCCTACCCGCAATAAGCAAACGTGGTGATCAACGTTCTTTCCTTCTCTATATGGGAAGAGGCCTGTGCTCAGCAGTGGGACATTTATAGGCTGGTATTATAATTCAGGACATGTGGCCCGGTAACAGATAGACGGACGGTCAGACAGCGAATTAGAAAGATATTGGACGGAACCCTAAAACATGAACAGAACTTAAATAACGCGGTGGGCATCCTATGTCAGCATCCACGTTTAGGTTTAATTTTTTTAACTCAGTGTTTATATACAGACTGTCAGAGACAGCGTGACGTATCTTCGCGAAAACGCTACACTTAATGCCACTAATCAAATTATGGAACTCATTAATCTCGCTAATGATCAGTTACAAAAATTTAAATTCGAGCGCGCAATGTATTGTGAAGAACGCGACGTTTCATTTGAACTTGCAAAACAGCTGTGCTAGATACATATTTGTAGTTCTATTTACATTGCTCTTTTTAGTAAAAGTAGTGAATTAATTATTTTTTTTATTTTAAATTACATAGGGTTGGTCAGAATAACGATATTGAGAAGTATAAAGTAAAAAATCCTGCCTAGAACCATGTCCTGGACACATAATAATAATAAATATCTTGGGACACATCTCACACACGGTCATCTGATCCCAAACTAGGCAGAACCTGTACTATGGTGACCAGACTACTGATATACTTACTTATATATTTCTAAATACATACATATTATAGATAGCTGTTGCCCGCGGCTTCGCACGCGCGTAAAGTTAAGAGTAGTAAGTAGTAAAGGATAGATGGATATATTCTGGGATTTTCAAAGTAAGGAGCATAAATTATATTTTTCATATACTATTATGGCGTTAAGATAATAATAAGATAATGTGGAAACATCACATACATTGAGTTTGGATAAACTTTGAAAAAACAGACAAAACTTGAAAATCATTGACACGAAAAGATGAAGAAGAATCACATACATTGCTCCGAATTCAAAGTAAGTAGCTAAAGCTCTTGTGCTATGGAATCGGAAACAACGAAGGTACCACTAACACCCAGACTCGACATAATGTAGAAAAGTGATTTTCTACATCGACCCGTCCGGGGATCGAACCCGGGACCTCAGAGCTGGCGACACCTTGAAAACCGTTGTGGACGCCACTCGAACACGGATGTCATCGTAAAGATATGTTTTAGATGGTCATTTATTTGTATCGAACCAGAAACCCGTATATGAAAGGCATGGCCTTATCTTTAAATATAAAGTCCACAATATAATACCTTGCAACCCCTATTTAACCATCTTAAGGCATAAAATTAGAAAATCGCTAAAAATATGTTTTCATTTATTTCTAACCAAAAACCCGTATACCAAATCTCATCTCTCTCTTTAAAAATGACAAACTTCCTAAAAAAACTTCCAACCACTATTGCACCCCCTTAGAGGGTAGATTTCTAAAATCTCGGAAATACGTCTTATTTATTTCTAACTCATAATCCTATGAAATTTAATGTGCCTATCTATGAAAACTACACAATTCATATACCTACAAACTTCCATCCCCTATTTTACCCTCTTAGGGGGTAGATTTTCAAAATCGCTGTTATACGTCTTTATTTATTTCTATCGAGAAACCCGTATACGAAATTTCATGTGTCTGTCTTTAAAAATACTGGACTTCCCCTACAAACTTTCACCCCATATTTAACTCCCTTAGGGGTTGAATTTCGAAAAATCCTTGCTTATTCATTGCCTACATTATAAAGGAAACCTCTGTGCGAAATTTCAGCTTTCTAAGTCCAAGGGTTTGGGCTGGGCGTTGATGAGTCAGTCAGTCAGGCCTTCTCTTTTTATTTATATAGAAAATATAAAATATATAATTATAAAGTATAGATAAATAATTATAGTATCTTAGCCGTGTCACAGATTAATAAATAGTTACTTGGCCGTGTGCAGCGCCCCTTGGCCCCTTATTAAACTCCACTGCGGGTGACGTAACCTACGACAAACTTATTATTTGCGGTTGGTACAGTATTCGGGTCTAGGGATCGAACCGCAAAATTAAGTTTGTTTTTTTTTGTATATACTTTTCCGGGATAAAAACTACCCAGTGTGGTGCCCAGGATATTAAAGAACAATTATACCAAGTTTCATCGAAATCGAACCGGTAGTTTTTGCGTGATGCCTGAACAAACAGACAGACAGACAGACAGACAGACAGACAGACAGACAGACAGACAGACAGACAAAAATTTTTTTAATCACATTTTTGGGTTCGGTGTCGGTCTAGTAACACACCCCGCCATAATTTTTTTTGATATTTTCAATGTACAGAATTTTCACTTCTACAGATTTATTATAAGTATAGATAAATAACACTCAGACACAGAACAAAATTAAATGATCGTGCTCATCACACAAAGATCTGTCCTGGGTGGGAATCGAACCCACGACCTCCGGCTTAGAAGTCAGGTTCACTAACCGCTAGACCAACAGGCCCGTCGAACATGGAAATCACTTGTGCTTCGGTTACCCTTACACTCAGAATAATTCCTATTCTTTGTTCCCAGCATAATGTTCTGAAACACAACAATATATTTTATCTCGTCGTCTCAGTTGTTCAACTTGTTTAGCATTTGTAATTAAATACAAATTGTAGAAGGAAAAACTTAAACCTCAGGCAGGACTCGAACCTGCGACCACTGGCTTGACGCGCCAGTGCTGGCGCCAGTACTGGCGCGTTATTTACAAATATTCGTAATTACAAATATTCGTTAACACATGCGATAATGTGTATAAATAATTAAAAATAATTGTTTAGCATTTTCTAGGATTTGTTATGAGCGCTGTTTTAGTTGGAAGTTTTGCCTTCAGTTTGGTTTACAGTTTCATATTTACGTTAACATAAAGCGAGTTATTGTTACCTTTGGCCTATATTGTTAAGTTTAAACACGTCTATTTTGTGTTTTGTTTTATCAAGAGCTTAAAAATATTGTTTTGTCTTGTTCAGAGGAAATTCGAACTTGTGTTGTAGTGCCGTAAGAACATAAAATGTTATTTATTGTTAATTTATGTACAAAAAAAAATACTGGAGTAAATTTGTGCAATTACACCTTATTTTTTTTTATCACCACATAAGGAACCTTTTTTTTTCGGGGTGAAAACCTTGTGCTTTCAACCTACGCCGAGGGCGCGTGGGATATGTCGGACTTTCACCGACCAAAAACACCCCGGTCCCGTCTCTGCCTTGGCCGGAGTCGTGGGATCACTCGCGCATTCTCTGCTCGACTCCGGCTGATCACATAAGGAACTGCCCCGTTAGACATTTGACATTTCCATAGACGTCTACGATGATGAAAACCTTTTTTTTATAGCAATGTGGATTGAAAATTACTAGTAATCTTGTTTACCCCTCGTTTTAAGCTAAGAGCTTGGGTTACGAGTGGGTTCACGTCGTTAGCGCAATGGGTGGGACCTTAGAAACTGAGTGAACAGTCAAAAATAACCATTACTTTTAAATTTGAACTCTTTTTAAAGTGTCATAGAGTATATTTCGTAAGGGCTGCAAATGTTAGCCTTACATAAATACTGAAATCTATCCTAAATAGTCCTTTCAAGTCTAATTCATAGACTAAACCTTTGCAGGTATATCGACCTAATATAAACGTAGGCGTCATCAATCACACTGTTATTACACGTTTAGTTTATCCATAGAACTATAAAAATATAGACAGGGCTTAGTCAAAAGTGATAATAATAACATGTACTTAGTTACAAGGAAACCACGTTCTTTTTAATTGACTACAACAGGTGAAATATTCATTACAAATAATAAAAAAACGGGACTTACAAACAAGCTGTCAAAAACGTAAACAATTGTACAAAATAAAGTTAAAAAAAAGCGGATTGCCATCGGTTTTCTGCAATGTATGTTTCTGTGTGTGTACTATGTGCATGATTGTTTTACCACCACTTCTAGAAATCAGAATGAGATGAAATATACAATAGGTTCGGTGTCAAAACAATATTATGGTTATTTATTCATCACTTGCACTTTGAGACTAGCCGAAAAAAGTTCTTCTTATTTTACAGAAAAAAATAATACGATTTTTTTCCTCCATCACATTGTTTTCGGTGATCTCTCTATAGTTTAAGTGGTCTGTGGTTGTAAGACTCACGTTGAATGGAGAAGGAATCTATAGGTGCGGTCTGGCTGTTCGCCAGAGTTAGGTGATAAAGGTTTACAGGTGACGTCCCCTGCCAAGTGGCAATGAACTTATGGAAACGGCCATCTTGCTTTTTTTTTAGTTTTTCACACGTTTACTTGCATAGAAACTCCTTTTGACTCGTACGATTTTCAGCGACCGTTCCGTCTTTTATCTGTTGTACCATTTTATTAAATGAAATTTTGTATTAAATGAAACGTAGGTATCTTACTATTGGTAGTTCGGTATTATAGGTTTCAATTTGATAGTTTTTATTATAGACATACTTTTTCTTTATCAAAAACTAACTTTAACCAACTATACTATCAATTTTCTTCTTACCACGTAAGAGTTCGTTTTATCGAACTGTATTAACACGAATGTCGTGGTCGTGTTGTTCAATGACCGGATTTGCATGCACATGGTTGCAGGTTCGAATACAGGCAGGTACCAATGAGACTTTTTAAAGTTATTTTTACATTCTAAGACCTCTTTACAAAAGGTGACGGAAAACATCGTGAAACCTGGATACCAAAAACATTAATCTTAAATTACTAACCAGCAATGAGCAAGCGTGGTGATCAATAAAATTCTCATTCCTTCTCTATATGGGAAGAGGCTTGTGCCCAGCAGTGGGACGTTTATAGGCCGTTATAATATTCACGTATTTATATATTTTCAAAGCTGGCAACTGGCTGGCATGCGACACGACGTTTATAGTGAACCAAAGGGTTTTGCATATCAATCGAGTTTGCTACTACATAAGTACTAGGTACACTGACAAATTCTCGGAGCGAATGATTTGCCTCACGATCATTATATATCATTGCTTTATACTATTGATATTATTATCTATGTATAAAAATACTTCTACACTTATATGCAAGAAAATTTTGAAAATCACTCATTTTATCGGGATAAAAGGGTGTCTCTATCTGCATGTCAAAACAAACACACTCACTCACAAACTTCGCCTCGATATTGATACATATATTAGTCAGTTTTTTTTTCTTTTTAAAAAGCTTAGATTTAGTTTAGACTTTCTTTTTCTATTCTTGTTGTGTACCCCTCAGCTAAGCTAAATGCTTGTGTTACGGGTTCACGTCGGTAGTGCAATTGGTAGCATTCGAACCCTCACCCACATGATCGCAAGTACAACGCCCGAGCCATTTATAGGCTACCGCCGCTGTGATATTAAATTAGTGTGATAAGTTCGATAATTAAAGAAAGTTAAAAATTTTAATTATACAAATTTATCCCCTTACATTTAAAATGAATAAAAAAATTGCCTTTTTTATGCGTAAATGTTTTCTTATCGACAAAAAATATTTAAATTTGACGAAAATGATGATAAACAAAGTAACAACTCTATTTTCGATGACTTTCATCTTCGAAAGAAAAATACCTGTATGTCAATTTTTTAAAGTAAATTGTTCATGTGGTTACTGTATGTGTGATCTACATGTTAATAGGTGATAACATTACAGTATCCATCGCTGGCTCGTATCACTGGTGTTGGGTAAACATCGTTAGCGATCCATCAACGAACGTCAAAGCGGGCTCGAAATTGTTCACAAGATACTTAATGGAAGTGCTCTAGTGTATTAATGGGACAATATAATACCTTACTAACACTTTTATAGGGAAAATAAAGGTGTAGATATTCGACATATTTAATCAAACTAAAAAAAGCTGAAAATTAGGAAATGAGTTTTTGAATTGATTCCCAGGTGCAAGGTTGAAAAAATGCATGAGTTTTTGTAAGATATTATTTTTAATGTGTTTTTCTATCAATATGCTCCTATAGATAAAAAAAACATTACTATTTTATATAACCGGACTCGCCCCTACTTCGCAGAGATAGCACAGTTATAAATGCAAAACCTTTCTCTTGAACCACTCTATATATTGTTGAAAAATCAAAATTCGTTGCGTAGTTTAAAATAAAATACATTTTGCTTGCATGATACTTTATACTAATATGAGTTTAGTGCAAGCTGTTATTTGGATTTTACTGGATTTATTATTTTCACTGACTTTGAGACCTTCTTTCCGGCAGACGTGACTCTATCCGGTAGACGGATCTGACATAATTATACAGGATTATTTTTTATGGAGTGCGTATATTCTACGAGGTAATCAGGTGTATAAAACTGAACAGCTTTCCCCAAGGAACGTAGGTCGAAATCATCTTTTCATACAAACATAAGACTCGTGACCTGTCACATTGTTTGAAAAGTTCACTTTCCATTTTAAGATTTCGACTTATGTTTCTTGAGGAAAGTTGTTCAGTTTTATGTATCTGATTATCTCGTTGAATATATGCACTCAATTAAAAATAATCCTGTATTATATGGACGGCTGGCGTTTATTAAATCAAGCATTTTTTCAGGTGTCAAAGATTTTTAGTACAAAATAAATAAAAGTGATAGTAGAAATATTGTCAGTAACACAATTTTGCAGTCAATTTGTAAGGGTTCACTATGCCAACCCCTGCCAATTGAGCGCAAAATTTGATAGATTTCTACCACTCTGTTAAGTCGAAATATCAATTGGTAATGTAGGTATACAACTTAGTTCTTAGGTGGCATTATATAATTTACTAGTTGTTTCCCGCAGCTCCGACCGCGATCTCTTTTTTTTTATTATTAAATTGAGATGTAAACTATTCTATCTTTCAAGTTGGATCAAACTGCACACGGTATGAAAATTTGATTAAAATCAGTTCAGTAGTTTCGGAGTTCATCCCGGACAAACATCGAGACACTGGAATTATATATAATAGATAAAAAAGTTTACACAATCCAATTTTACACCGATTTACAGCATTTCTGTGTGTATGTGTTGAAAACTTTTAAATCCATCTTCATAAATGGTGTTGTATATTATTCCGAAGTTTGTAGTAGGTATATATTATTGTGTTTTGGCACCTGCATTGTGTCTTCACTTTTCGTGTTCGATACTATGTTTGTAAATACATGTTTTTGGTTCTAGAAGACAGATTTATTGATAAGGAAATATAATTAAAGTTAAAAGTTGACACGTGTTAGAACGTGATTGCTTGACACAATTAGGTCAAGTAACATTTAACTACGTAAACTAAGTCATTACTAGCTGCGCCCCGCGGTGTTACCTTCGAGTTATCAGATAACTTGATTATTTAACGGGATGAAAAAAGCCTATATGTTAATCCAGGGTGTCAGCAACCTCCATATCAGATCTTATCAAAATTGGTCGAGCCATTTGAGGGTAAAGAGGTAACAAAAGGACACAAACTTTCGCCTTTACATATTAGAGTGATAGTGTGATTATGAACCAATACCCTAATAGTCGTAAAGCAGTCACAGGCCAGAAAGTTCGAAGGTATATAATTATACTTAGAAAGAAAAGCACTAATGGAGTTAAATGCAAACCAAAATTCGTTTCTTTTTATAAAGTAGGTACGCGTATAATTTCATAATAACTTTATTTTTAACAAAGAAATAGAACGCGTTCGGCACTCTCATTTTGACTTAATTACTAGGTCTTGGTTTATTCTAACAATGAGTTCAAGGCCAATTTCATCTTACCACTCAACCGTCAGATAGGATAACAAGAATAGATTGCTTACCCAAACGTTGGCAGTTAAATCACATTTAACGATTTCGTTCGCAACTGTGAGAATCCTAGTACGTACAGCCAACCACACAAAAACACCACTTTATCATCCAAATCACCTTTATCCCAAACGTGTAAGGTTCATTATTGTAGTTTACAGTTGCATATATGTGTGGTTGATTGTACGTCCCGTGGCCAAAAGCCAAAACCGGGAATGATTCGTTTACAATAACACATTATCCAACTATCATACTGTTGTTGCATATCGCATACTGCCGGAATGTAATTGGAATGGTGTCAAATCAATAAATTTATCTAGATTTTGGTACGTAAATTAAATACATTTCTGTGGTTTTAATTTATTGGTTGTAAAATATATAATCTAGTTATAAACTTCTCCTTGAGACCTTGTATACTTCTATTTCGTGCCCAATACAATATATTTTTCTTTAATGTGCTACTGTAATTATTTATTTTACAATTAATCAGTGTAAAGAAGAATGAATGAATGAATGAATTATTTTTATTTCATCTGAGACTCAACACGAGACTTAAAATGCCAAGTCAACTCTAAATAAATTAAAATAATAAAATACGAAACACATTTCACAATACTGAGAAGAATTTATGTAACAAACCTTTTTTTTTGTATGAGTCTACGTACCTTTAAATATTATAAATAAATGGTTATTATTCTGTTAGAAATATTGGTTAGCTACATACAATGATTGGATGTTAAGATCTTTAATGATAGGTAGTTTTTGCCTTTGAAGAACAGAAACTTTACAATTAAATATTTGGTTAAACCCACTGTAGAATTCATGCTTATTTCTTTTTTATTATTGTCTCCCTAATCTACTAAAACTCGAGTTGTTTTAAAATCTGGTCTAGTAGAGATTTTCTCTTAAACAAAAGAAAACCCATTGTAATTTAATGTCGAGGTGGCCTAGCGGCTCAATGACCGGGTTCGTATGCACATGGTTGCAGATTCGAACCCAGGCAAGTACCAACATGACTTTTTGTAAAAGTTTTATGTACTTTCTTAATTATTCTAAGACACTATGGAAAAATGGTAAAGGAACACATCGTGAGGAAAACCGGATTCCAAAAAATTTGAATCTGAAATCACCAATCCGCAATGAGCAAGCGTGGTGATCAATGCTCATTCCTTCTATATATGGGAAGGGACCTGTGCCCAGTGGGACGTTTAAAGACAAATATTAACCAAAGTTAATACATTATATATAATAAAACTAGGTACCTACTTTATATACGGATTCTATCGCGGTATATTTTAATATAATTTCCCGTTTAATCCGTCTAAAAAGTAGTTTTATTTCAATGTCTGAATAAGCGTAAACCTCAGAAAACAAAGATAATGTCATACCATCGAACATTCCACTTTATGGAATCTATAACAATTTTTGGGTACACCAGTAAGTTTATGGTATACGATATGTTACTGAGTTCCTTGAATCGTAAATTAAGTTACTCCTCACTCGGCAGCGATATTCAATATTGCTGCCTCGCTATATTTTTATCTTGTGCTCTGTGAAAATAACAAATTTTATGAGAGGTATTATTTACTCCTTTATTTGAGAACGGTTTTAATTTAGGCATTTTTTTGTAACGGTAAAAGGGATTTGTAGGACAAAAAAGAAAAAATCTAAAATAGAAATCAGTTTTTTTTTATTAATAAATAAATTGTGGACAGCATCAGATACCTACATTGCTCCGAATCTAAAGTAAGTAGCTAAAGCACTTGTGTTCTGGAATCAGAGACAATGAAGGTACCACAAACACCCAGACCAAAACAATGTAAGAAAGTGTTTTTTTCTACATCGATCCGTCCGGGTAGCGAAACCGGGACCTCAGAGCTAGCGACATCTTGAAAACCGGTGTATACGCCACTCGACCGCGGAGGTCGTCAAAATTAACTTTTTCTATGTTGACATATTGAAATATGTTGGTTGGTACATGCTTTAATTTTTTTTTTCAATTTTTATTAAAATATAAATATTAACTAGGTATATAGTACTAGCAAACCCACCCCGTTTTCGCATGGTTGCAAACTGTCTCTTGAATCAAGCTATCCGTTGGTAAAAACCATTAGAAAATATGTTCAGTAGTATTTTTACTTTTTATTCTAATACTTAGACTTTTTATAATAATAATTATAAAACAGACGAAGATATACAGGATTATTTTAAAAGGCGTGCGGGTATCCTACGAGATAATCAGGTGCATAAAACTGAACAACTTTTCCCGAGGAACATAGGTCGAAGTCTTAAAATGAAAAATCAACTTTTCATAACATAAGTCACGTGACCTGTCACTTTGTATGAAAAGTTAATTTTACATTTTAAGATTTCGACCATGTACCTCGTAGAATATACGCACACCTTTTAAAATGATCCTGTAGATAAGTGTTTTAATGTAAAGTACTGTAATGGATTACCACTACACTTTAATAGGTGCTATTATCCATTAAAAATAAAATAATTAATATCTGTGTTTTTAACACTTGCTTTTATTTTGGACTTTCTTGATCAACGTGTTTAATTTTTACAAACAAACATATTTACGATACGCGTTATTTTTAACGTTGTTTATAAAGGAAAATAATGACACTCAAAAGTGTGTTTCTCAGAAATCAACACTTACCAATTCAGGGTTAAAACCGAACAAAAACAGATAACAACATACTTTTAAACATTCGCTTATAAATTATATTTAGTGTTCGTAAAATCCAACTGTAACAAGTCCGACCTTGTTATAGTTTGTAGAGCACGGAGCTAGACAGGTTATTTGTATACGTTATAACGTCTGTTCAGCTTAGACTTTAATCTAGAATTTTATGAATCCTAGATAAAACGTAGGAAACTTTCAAAGCACCTGCTAATTAAAATTTATGCTATTTTTTTTAACCTGCAACTGAATACGTTTGTTCATTATTTATGGGATAAGAAAGTTTATTTATTTATTATGATTTAAGTTATGATATAGATTATGTCCTTACCTATACCACCCGATACTTACTAATAAAATATGTCTAAAGGCTTATTCTATACTATTTTAAATGAAACCTTATTTTAAAGTACTATCTTTTGCTCGCAGCTCCGCCCGCGTGGGCGTCGGTTATAGCGGCAAAATATAACCTATATTCTTCCTTAACAAGTAGGCTATCTAACTGTGAAAATCGGACCAGTAGTTCCTGAGATTAGCGCATTCAACCAAACAAACTCTTCAGCTTTATAATATTAAGTATCTATAACTAAACATCTAAAATCAAAATAAATCGGGATAGAATCCGTTTAAAGTAGTTTTAATTCAAGTATCTTTAAATTAAAGTCATGATTATAAGAAACTTCGAACTCCGGCTTCTTCCGGGTATATACATAAGAACCTTCTTGAATCACTCCATAAATTGCTGAAAACCATATGATATCAAAATCAACCAATCAAAATATTTTGATTTCCAGTAGGCCCTTTCAGGCATTTTCAAAACGTAAAATGACCCTAGTTGCGCGGCAACACTCCATACGTGCCCTATGTAGAGTCTTCACATTTGTGTTACACACACAACTGTCGTATCACCGAAAAAGTTAAAACTAAAAGTAGACATGTCACACTTCAGAAATGCGCTTCAGTAATTTATTTTAGTCGAATTTATTTGACTATCGATTTAATTTATTCGATTTGTGAATTTGTTTGCAAACGGATTATTCTGCAATGGTAACTAAGATTATTTCGATTAATCGGATTAACTTATCGATATAGGATCAATTGTTAAAATTACTACGGCCGTAGATTAAATGAAACTCAATTTGGGTGTTTTTATTTAGTTTGTCTTTGGTTAGGCCGATTAACATGAAACCAATTTAAATACAATAAATAACAGTGTATCGGTACTATTTATCACATGAAGCAGAATTTTTTGCTTTTGTATTTGGTAGAAGTACTTCTGAAAATACAAATTAATGCAAAAAAAATCATAAGCATATTTTAAACATATAAGTAGATTAAACCATTTGGTTGGTGTTAACTGGAATGGTTAAATATGCTAACTAATGGTTTCAAACTTCGGTAGAACGCGTTTTGTTTGTCTATCAAAGGTTAATAACATGGAGAGTTAATTAGTTAACCAGTTTTTAAAATAAAAATTTATAAATAAACATGTGAAGTTTGATGCCATTAGTTAGGATATTTAACCATTGGTTGAGTTAACAAGGGATCAAAAAACTGTGCGTAAGTGATAGCAAATTGTGTAATATTTTATCACAAAACCTTGAGATCATTATATTTACTCAAATAGTGCTGCATACACGTTGACGCTTTCTTATAAAGTTTGTATGTAAAGACACGGTGTACGTATAAAATAGTTGAGAATAACAAACAAAGATGGCGCCTCTCGGATCATATTATGCACCCACTACCGCTGTTTTCTCAACGTATCTCGAGGAACAGAATTTGCCTTTCAAGCCGGCGAGATTTTTCCGCAAGGCACGACATTATTTCGTACAACTTACTGCCTCCCTCGGTGCGCCACAAACAAGCCCCAACTAAGGATATTTCCTTGCACCGCCATATTTTATCTGCGTTATCTTTTTAAACTGGGAAGAGTAAAAAACTAAAATGCTGAGAATCGCCCGCTTGTCCAGCGCGTTATAAAATAGTGCAGTGGCGAGCACTCGATTTATTCTGTCGGTCTGTGAACTATTTTTACTCTCTTTGCCCGCGAAAAAATACTTTATTATGACGTGTAGCTTTCCATTTGGTCTGTTGGTATGAAAGATGTGATAAAGCTTTAAACGGGGTTAACGGTCGTTCCTTGGATTGTTGCCTAATGTTTTCTTGATGAGCGACTACGTTTTTTTTTGGTATCGACGCGGAACAGTTTGCATCTAACGTAAAACTAATACTTTACAGATTTAAACACAGGCGCTCCAAATGTTTGCACACGGATTTTGTGGATTCGGTATTTGGACTGTTTGGGAAAATAAAAATACCAGTCCATTTAAATGCAGGGCAATGGCCTCTTCTCATAGACAATGTGAAGTGGATGGCTAGGGCGTCGGGCTTGCGATCATGTGGTTGCCTACCTATTGCACTATTGACGTAAACCCCACTCGTAACACAACCATTTAGCTTAAAACGGATTAACTAGAAAACTGTAATGTGCGAGTGCGACCCACATTGCTAGTAGCTCGTTATAAAAAAAGCTAAAGTTGATTCAATACGATTGATCAACAATGGTTACGGTTTTCCATTAATTTCACCTTTTAATATTAATTTACATACGCAAACCTCAAACCTCATCTGTTTTAAAACCGTAAAGTATCGGTTTCTATTTAAAGCGGTTTTTATAGTAATCAGTTAATTTGAAAACGGAATGACAGAATCTATAGTCTACCATTCCTTTTCAAATTAAATTGCCGCAAGAATATTTTCTCCTTTATCGCAATGAATAACAGCTAGATCTAGCAATAATAAACGAAATGGCATTGGAAATGTCCGATACACTGGATCCAGTCGATCCGGGCAAACAGTTACGATGTGAGAACGACTTCATATTATGGCTGAATGTTATTGCAATCGTTGCGCTTGTCTCGGCTGGGCCAAGGTAATGCGTCTTGATTCACTATACAGCCAAGGAAGGAATCTAGATATCGAATCAAATGGAATCGATTGTTCGAAATAGTTCAAATGATGAAAATTACTGTTTTTTTTTTTTAAGAAAATTATAGAGGGAATATGTTTTCTTTTTTAAACTTATATGTTGTACAAAATAAGGTATTTATTTTGTGCCAGTTTTGAAACTATATCTAAAAATTTTAATATGAACACTGAATTTGTGCACTATTTATTTTGGCGAAATGTGATTGTGATTAGCAAAATATGGTTGCAATCAGTTTGGAATGTCGTTCCATTTAACTGAAAATAAGTGGATATTGAGAAACCAGACATAAATAAGACGTTATTTATAGAAACTAACATGTGCAACTGCAGTCTAAGGTTAAATTAAAATAACAAGTGCGCAGAAGCAAAGAAATATTTTTACTTTAAATATTTCAGATATTCAAAGTTGGAACTACTTGGAATCGCCATATTGGTGCACTGACGCACGAACAGACTGACTATTCTATGTTTAAAACATGTTTAAAATGTGCCCTCTAGAAGTTCTAGACACTTCTGATAGGCTAGGTATGTACAAGTAGGTAGGTATGCAACCTACCTATTTCAATTACTGATATTTTTAAATTGAATATGTCCATAACATTTAATTGTACCTACTCCTTTTAAATTTCCACAAATAATCAACCAATTTTACAATTTTCTTATCGAAAATATGACCAAATTAAAACGAGAAAGTTCGTTTCCACTTCGGCATTAAATATTTATTTTCAACCAATACCAAAAGCATTTTACAAAAAAACCATTGTAATTTAAACATCTGAGTAAAACAATTCCCTTAATTCGCTTCTTAATTTCAATTCTGTGGCTTATTCCATGAAAGTTTACCTTTGTTCTCTCACGAATTAATGAAAAGTCCAGATTAAAATATAATCGTAGCAAGATGGCGGATAACTATGGAATCACAGACGTAATACAAAAGGTAGACTTCCCCCGAATAATTATACGAAATTTGACTTTAAATTTTTCAATGTCCGTGTCACTTACTTGACACAATCTCAATTTGTCCAATATTTAACGCAAGGTAGATTAACCTAGGCTGTATATACCTATGTAATATGGTAGCCCTGTCAATATGTGTATTGTGGAACTAATGTCGTTGATTTACCGCTTTTAAATTTTATTAATCTTGGTTTTATCGTTTTTTTCTAATAAACAAAAGATTATTATTATAATTTGTTGTTATAAGCGGCCAGGATTCTATATTCTATTTTAAAATTAAGAGGTAATTTAAAAATAGAATGATATAAACATGCAATGAAATAATTGTTATTAAAATATATATTAGGTATGGTAAAAAAATATGTTGACGGGTTTTTTTGTAATCAATTTGTTGACAAAATTCGTTCAATATTATTCTTTCCACGTTAGTTCATTTCGATTTTTTTGTATAGCTCGTCTATTATTTTATAAGTCTGTATGAAATAGGGTCAGGGAGGACATTACAACATTTAACATAACTGTAGAGGTCAAAGTTGTAATCAAAAGTTAAATTTGTGAAACCTTGAAATTTGTGCAGCCGTAAATTGGAACGTAATATGCGTTTGGCGCCTAAATTATGCCACTACATTTTCATGGCGCGAAACTGTGAACAGTCAGTCAGCTAGTAAATTTAACATTGTTTTATTTACTAAACATTTAGAATAAAGTGAGTATGTATTTATGTGTACACTAGCTGTCCCCCGCGACTTCATGCGTTTTAGATTTGTGTGGGTTACTTTTTCATACTCTCACTATATTCATTCCACGCGCGCCGATTCAATTCATTAGAATAGAATAGAATTGAATGTCATTTGTTTCTTTAGTAAATGGTATTTACAGATGTTACAATTATTATTTGCAACAACTTTAATCTGTAAAAAATGGCCAGGGCGTCGGCCTTGTGATCATGTTGCTGCTGGTTCGAAATCCACTCATAACAATACCGAAGTGAACCCACTGGTAACACAAGCACCTTAGCTTAGCACGAGGGGTTAACAGGAGTAGGTACTACTAATGTGCGACCCTCAATGCTAGTAACTGATGACCGAATAGGTACCTACTGAAAAGTCAATCAGTTTAAAGCCGGTCTCTGTCACTTAAAGGTGTGAAGTAGACAGATAGACATTTAAGAACGTCTTAAATGTTATGACATTTAATCAAAGAACGGTAAAACCAAATTTAAGCATCACATACGATAATGCAAACATTTCTGAAATTAGTAATACCAGGTTTCTAGGCATATATCTAGATAGTCAATTGAATTGGAAATGTCATGTAGATATAGTATCAAAAAAATTAAATCAGTACTCGTATGCACTATACAACCTATCAAAAATTGTAAGTGAACCTGTAGTTCTAGTTGCCTACAAAGCTTATGTGTCTTCAACACTACGTTTTGGAGTAATATTTTGGGGTAATTCTACAGACAGAGAAATTGCGTTTAAAGCCCAAAAGAAATGCATACGGGCCATGTTTAGACTACAACCAAGAGACAGCTGTATTCCATTCTTCAAAAAACATAGTCTTCTAACACTGCCTTGTATGTACATTATAGAAACGGCATTATTTGTTAGGTCCAATATAAATTTATTCCAAACACTGAAGTCTAAACGGCGAAATAAGGAAATAAGTTCTAACCCGCACAGCACTGCGCTCTATTCCAAAAACTTTTTAGGCATGGCTCCGCGTATATATAACAAGATGCCTAAAACAATTAGAGACATAGATAATTTAGGTAAATTTAAAATTGCTCTTCAAAATTTTTTAGTTAATAAAACATATTATTCGGTAGAGGAGTACCTTACCAACAAGTAAAGTAAGTTTGTTTAGCTGTGTTAAGCATATGTTTTTTTTGTTTTTTTGTTCTATGTTTAATATATTAGTTGTAAGTTAAATGTTTGTACGTCTTTATTGACAGGACATAGCGTTTCCCATAACATTGTTAACATCTATATTAACACCTATGTTCCACAAAATAAATATTTTGAATTTGAATTTGAATTTGAATTTAAACTTAATTAGCGTTTCAGTATACGGAGTAAAACTTTTAAAATGAGCATAAAAAATCAAGCGAAAATAACTATATTACCGACTATTTCGGTGTGTATTTACCAAGATCTTAAATACAAAAATATTTCCTGTTCTTGGCATTACAAACAAACAACAAATATTTCTTATCACAATAGCGGATATAGGCAACAGCCAAATATCTCTAGTTTATTAGTATTTTATGGTCACAGTAATTCCTGTTAATTTCCGTTTCACTAACATATGCCAAATTACGTTGCGGCGGAATATTTAATAACATACGTGTTCCGTTGTTATTTGGAAGGTTACTTACGATTGTGAGTTGGCTTTGTTTACATCCCTGAATTACACATAAAAAAAAACAATCAGAAAACTAAAGAAACGTAGAGCTACGAAGAGTTAGTTTTAATAGTTTTCTGACTTATTGTTTTCTGAGGTTTACGCGAATATTAGACATTGAAATAAAACTACTTTAAAACTACTTTGCAGGTGTCATGGTCACGGGCGGGTTTTCTGACTGTTTTTTTTTTCGATGTAAATGAGAACACATAAAAATACTATAGAACGATGCTGCTTTATAAAAATCCCACTGCAACCAGGTTTTGTAAAGAAAATCAATTAACCTACTAAAAAATATAAGGAATTTGTATTGTATACCTACAAGTAAAAAGGCACAACTCCTCAGCAGCGCACGGACACGCTACGCACGACACACATGAAACGCTTACAAGTGGACACATGCGGTTATATGGGTGTAGAATAAGCTTGTGTCCACTAACAATAAATCGGATGGGTTACACTTTCTAATCATGAATGAAGATGAGAGATAACATAAAATAAAACCATTTATCATAATAATTAAGAAAATATTTTTAGAAAAATAATTCGGAAAATAAGCATAAGGTCATTATCTATACTAATATTATAAAGAGTTAGTTTGTTCGAACGCCCTAATCTCAGGAACTACTGTTCCGATCAGAAAAAAAACTATTAAAGATATCCCATTTATTGAGGAACGTTATATGCTACGACGAACACGCGGGCGGTGCCGCGAGCAAAAGTGAGTTCAAAATGATTTCCACAAATTAATACCACAATTTTTTTTAATTAGCCTTTTCGTGCACTACTAGCGAATCCGTGGAGCAGCACCCTAACAATCGTATTCAGCTATAAACGTCACCTACAACCATAAAAAGAAACGTAAAACAAATGAACCATTAGCTCGCATTTCCCCATACTCCTCCCTCCCCCCCATATTCGACAAACACGATCCCATTAATCCGAAACTAAATACCAACTAATTGTTTGTATCTCGAGCCAATTATTGCCGAACCGGGCCTATTTATAACCCTAAATTGCCGAATAGAACTCAAATAGGCCAATCCGTCTAGAATGCGTATAAACTTATATTCGTGTGACGTTAAACTCGAAATATTTCTCATATTATGGCGTCTTATTTTAGAAAATGCTGAAGAATAGTGCATGGAATATATTTTTATATTTTATGTCGGGTCGTCCGTTTGCAGTGTTCGGTCGAATAGGATGGAGTGTTATGGAATGGTGTATCTTCTGATATGTGCTTGGGAGTTGTGGGTTAAGATGACGGATAAAAATAGGTCAAACTAGGTTTTATTGTATACAGGACTGAATAATGTAGTACAGAATTGAAAAACTCTAATTTTAATTACTACATACGGCAATACGGATCTTTTTTTTTTTAAAAAAAGCTTACTATCTATGTGGGGCGCACGTTACTAGTAGGTAGCCTTGTTAACCCCTCGTGCTAAGCTAAATTGTGTGCTTGTGTTACGAGTGGGGTCACGTCGGTAGTGTAATGGATGGGATTCGAACCGGCGAACACGTGACACATAGCCATTAGGCTACCACCAATAGAATAACACACACTTAATAATTACTTACAAACAAAATTGTCTAATCCTCCACAACCCATTTTACTGGGTAATCCAGTATCCCATAGTAAGACTTTTATTAGTATACTTGCATTTAAACAGTGTTTTCTAAGTATTCGAGTACAAGAGCGAACCAAATAACTTAGTTCAGTCTTGCAGTAAATCGCACTGAAATGTGTTTATTTTTGTCTACAGAATGGCGTCCAAAGGAGAATCGGTGAAAACAGAAGTTAAAGTGAGTATTTATCTACACTTTAACAACATAAATAGTAAAATAAAGTACAGGCAGCAACAGAAGTAAAAAAAAAACAAAATCTTTTTTAGAAAACACCTAGAACACAATTTAAAGACTGTTAATTCATGTTGAGACAAGGAAACTTAAAAAAAATAGCTTGATCACAAAGGTTTAACGATATGATATCCTTTTTAAGCGATATATGAAATTTTATTGCGGGTAGTGGTTTTGTAAATCTGATTGGGTTAATTTATTTATGTTGCTGACTGTATCGACTTTAATTTGTTATAACATACAACATTAAATGTATAACAGACAATATTACACATTAAAATAGCCTTTCCATAAGCTATGTAAGGGTCGGCTTTCAGTCTTACTGGATTTAGCTGAATACCGTATTTTACATGCAGCAACTGCATATCTGACATCGACAACCCATTTTGACTAATGTATGATCACATTATCTCTCTATTTAACATTTTTCACTTAGTAAGACTGGTTGTTAGAATTATAATGTCTTAACAACTGTCAAAGATCGATGTATGACAGTCGGGACCAGATTAACGAGCTTTACGAGGCACGGAGTGGTGTCGGTATGTTTACAAATGGTCAACCATCCTCATTGTCTGTTATTAAAGTAAATAACAAAAATAAATAACACAATTTTTTTATACGAAATAAATCAGTGGCTACACATAAGGTGGTAACAAGATTAATGTCTTTATTCTAGAGCTAAGTTCATTAACCTTGTCTAATAAATAGGTACATAGCTGACAGCTGTTGAGGCTCCTTTAATAACCCACCAGACCATGTAATTAGTTTTTCTTAAATATTTTGCTATAAGTTTGCTTTTCAAGTAAAATGTATCAAGAATAATATTTATATATACAATATGTAACAAAAACCCTGTCCGATCCCTGAGAGTATTATTCGGTATCGTACTGCGAACACATATACGTAGCCATTAAATGGATTGGAGATGATTATTTTTCCCCAGTAACAATAATTAAATCAAAATAAAAACTGATCCAAGGCAACAGCAACACTGACTGCTCCTCAAAGTTCACGTACTTATAAGCTACAGTTTTTTGTCAAAGAAGCCGCCTATGCGAGACTGTTCGTGAACTGTACCACGAATACGCCTTTAGAGATCGGACAGGGGCTTTGTTACATGTTCTATACATAGCATCATTTTGCAGCAAGAGAAATATAATATAATCTAAGCGGCGGTTACCTAACGATGGACTCGCGATCATATGGTTGTCGTTTCGAAAACTACGCATTACACTACCGTTGCTAACCCACTTGTAACACAGGCATTCAGCTTAGCACAAGGGGTCCAAGAATACTAGTAATGTGCGACCCACATTGATAGTTAAGGTTTAAAAAAGCTTGTGAAACTAATTGACGGGCATGTTGGTCTAGTGGTTAGAGACCCTGACTGCTAAGCCGGAGGTCGTGGGTTCGATTCCCACCCAGGACAAATCTTTGCGTGATGAACACGATCATTTGTTTTGTGTCTGGGTGTTATTTATCTATTAATAAAATGTATGTATTTAGAAATATATAAGTATGTTTATCAGTTGTCTGGTTACCATAGTACAGGCTCTGCCTAGTTTGGGATCAGATGACCGTGTGTGAGATTGTCCCAAGATATTTATTTATTTATTATTATTATTAATTAATCCTTAACCATGACGTCATGAAGATCAGTTTGTCACATGAATAAAACTTACCAAAACCTACAAAAGTTATAAATAAATGATTCGTAATGGTATCTACAGAAATAGGGGTTGTATCATAAATTATTAATACCATATTCAGGGCCGACGACAGGTGGCAGACAGTCGAGCCCTGGGGTACAAAAATGGCAGATTATTATAACAAATACAGTCAGAACCGTTTCAGTGTTATCAAAGAATATCCAATACTAATTACATTATCATAGATTTCACATTGATGTAAAAATATCCGATTTATTTTGCAGGAAACCTTACAAAATATGCCTTAACATCTATATACACTCGAGAGCAATGAATCCGGGTCACTTAAAGAATGTTAAAAATCTCGGAAACTAAAAATGATAGGTTAATGCAATAAATTGTATTTAATAGACAATGTAATACTCCATAAATGAAAGTAAAAAAAATATGAGTCACCATACATTTTATTAACACAAAATTACATAAAGAAAAAAACTGCTGATCTCTCCTTTAAACAAAAATAGGAAACATGAAATTTATGAACTTTATTACGATTTTCTTGAATTTTAATACTTCGTATTGCCTCCTCGTGCTTCCATTACTGCGTTTACGCGGTTTGGCATGCTGTACACCAAGTTCCTTATACGATTTTGGGGAATATTCTCCCATTCCTCTGTGAGAGCAATTTTGAGCTCACGAAGCGTGATTGGGGGAGGATTTCGTTGTTTTACGCATCTGCCTAGCTCGTCCCAAGCATGCTCGATCGGGTTGATATCCGGGCTGCGCGCTGGCCACTCCATACGAGTAATGTTCATCTCTTGAAGGTAGTCATTCACAATCCTACCTGTATGAGGTCGGGCATTGTCATGCATAAATATAGCATCCTCACCTAAATTGACCATAAATGGACCAACGTGATCATTGAGGATTTCTTCCACATATCTTTCGCTAGTTAAAGAGCCGTTTTCTATGATCACCAGCTCTGTGCGACTTTCAGAAGAAATTCCGGCCCACACAAGTACAGACCCACCACCGTAGGCTACTTTTTCTTCGATGCATGCTTGCTTGAATCTTTCCCCTGGTCTTCGATACACTCTGTGTCTTCCATCGTGCTTGTAGAGCATAAATTTTGATTCGTCGGAGAACATAACTTTTGACCAATCTTCAATACTCCAATTTACGTGGCTCTGGGCATATCTTAGTCTTGAAATACGATGCCCAGGCTCCAGTTTAGGGCCGTTTGCAGGTCTAAGGGGTTTAAAGTTAGATTCAGCAAGCCGACGTCTTACTGTCCATGCACTTGGGTTACTTCCTCCGAGGAGTCGAAACTGATTTGTGAGTTCAGTTCCTGTGAGAAAGCGATTTCGAAGCATGGTGTTCACCAAGTATCGGTCTTCTCGTGCTGTGGTACACCTGGTTCTGCCCGTTCCTGGTCTGCGTAGGTTACAACCAGTTACTTCGTAACGTCGGAGAACTCTTTGTACTGTTGACAGCGACACACCGACAGTCCTGGCTGTATCGCGCTGACTCCGGCCGGTTTCCAGCATTGTAAGTATTCTGGTGCATTCTTCAGGCGTAAGCGACATAATTTCAGCTTGAATAATGAATATAGAGCACTATCAACATGGTTTATGTACCCATATAAATGACAGATTACAAACAAAAGCAAAACCAAATGCTGTAATTTCGTAGTTCCATCTTCGAAAGTGGCTCTTTTTCAAATTTGATTTTTTTATGATATAACTTTACAATAACTAAGAAGTTTTAATACCTTCATTTAAGGAGTATTACATTGTCTATTAAATACAATTTATTGCATTAACCTAGCAGTTTTAGTTTCCGAGATTTTTAGGACTCTTTAAGTGACCCGGATTCATTGCTCTCGAGTGTATATAAAAATGAAACCCGTTTTCCGTTGTCACGACATAGCATGAAAACGGCTTGACCGATTTGGCTGATTTTGATCTTGAAATGTTTGTGGAAGTCCAGGGAAGGTTTAAAAGGTGTAAAACATAAATAATAAGTAAAAAAAAAAAACTGTTCCTAAACTCGGGAATTACCTTAATTAATTTACTTTTGACAGAACGAAGTCTGTCCGGGCAGCTAGTTATAAATAGATATAAATAGGAAAATACCGCTGTTGTAATCTTTATTAACATTTGGTGAAATTAAGCTGTGTTAAAATGTTAAAATTATAGTATATTCTATTCTATATCATTTAGACATTTTGGTAAAATTTTCAAATAGTTCCGATTCAAAAATCAAACCACTGAATCGAATTCAAGAAATATAGACCCACCTCTGAGACATACCCTATCGAAGACAATATTTTTTTAATTCAATAAAACGACTGGCCAGATGTTCTAGTAGTTAGTTAGTGACCCTGACTGCTAAATGGTGGTCGTGCGATCGATTCCTATCCAGGAAAAATCTTTGTGTGATGAGCACGATATTTTTTATCTGTGCCTGGGTGTTATTTACCTATAATATGTATGTGTTTAGAAATAATATGTTTATCAGTTGTTTGGATGCCATAATACACGCTCTGCCTAGTTTGGGATCAGATGGCCGTTTGTGTGCGGTGGCGGAGATCTGGTATAAACATAAAAAATAAACAGTCAAATTGAAAATCTCTCTTTTTGAAATCTATTAAATAAAGATCACAGTAAATAAAGTGATACGACTGTTGTGTGGTTAAATGTACGTTAATTTTAGAAACGATACCATAACTAATCAATACGACTAATATTAAAAATAAAACGCGTGTTCAATGAGCAATCATAATTATGATGAAGTGTTAAAATGGAAAATGAAAGATATTATCCAAATTTATATAGTGTTACAGGGCAATGGAGATATTGCATGTTTAAAATAACGATGACGGGAGTCTTATCAATACTAATATTATAAAGCTGAAGAGTATTTTTTATGTGTTTGTTTGCTACTGGTCCGATTTGATAATTTATTTCAATGTTAGATATCCCACTTCTTGAGAAAGGCTAAGCTATAATTTGCAGCGATAAGCGACGCCCACACGGGCGAAGCCGCGAGCAAAAGATAGTTTCATATTTTTTTATTTAAATGGGATTTGTGTGTGGCTTAAAAATACCTACAATTTTTCATTGTAAAAAGATATATTTTACGCTATATTTTGCTCGCGGCTTCGGTTCTCCAGACAAAAAGTAGCCTTTATGCCTTTCTTGATAAATAGGCTATCTAACATTGAAAGTATTTTTATAATTGACCCAGCAATTCCTGAGATTAGCGCGTCCAGCCAAACAAACATACAAACAAACTCTCAGCTTTATAATATTTACATGTATAGATTATTGACTAACGATACTTAGAATATTAGATTATTCTCATATACAAGCGAATGTTCTTGATATAGGTCACAGAAGGACAAGAAATTTCAAGTATTCTAGTCCCACTATACTCGTACATTTTGTGTGACTCCGCAGAGATATTTGGTTTGTACTCGTTGTCAAGAAACTATACTTAGTGCAAAACAGGGGCTTAATATCATTGTCAGAGCTTAATATTATTATCAGACTCTACATTACGTACAAACTATTTTAATCTGTATTTACTGTTTTTGTTCTGATGATGAGAAAATAAAGATTATTATAATATCATTTTTATTGTTTTTAAGCCGACTTCAGAAGGAGAATTCAATTCGAGTGTATGTTTGTCTCGCGATATATTCGTCAAAAGAACTTCAATTTAAAAAATATTTTATTTTGTAATCGACACTATGAACGATGATAACGATGATATTTCAGAGGTCCCCATGTTGATATCGTCTAGATTGATACAGTAGTTTTGTTTTAAATCAATATATTGTTTAATTATTACGTATTTTGAAGTCGGTTCGTATTTTACATCTATGTGCAATCAATCATCGAAGGTATAATTTACGAGTGTAAATAAATACGATCAATTGAAACTAATCTCTATTTGAAGTTTAATTGAGCTCAATGCACTTCAGAAACCACACAATATATAAGGTGAGATGGCTATAGATGGCGTTGTATGCGAATTTGGAATCACTGCAACATTACAAAAAACATTACACAAATTTAAATTATTGCACAAAACATCACAAACGCATTCCTGGTAATATCGACCGATAACAGGTTTTGTACAAAATGAGTGTAAAAAGCTCTTTTTATGGAGTATTCTATATTGAATTCACCATCGATTTCGGTCTTTCCTGGCCTATATACATGGACCCATTAATTCTCTTAGTAACAGTAGTAAACAAATACATAAAATATACACAATACATTATGTACTGACGGTTACTGGCTCATTGACAATACGCTGTCAAGATTTCTGTTTAGCTCGATAAACTATTTGCGTAAGATGTCACGTAAGACCACACGTAAGACCTAGGTTTGGTTCTCCTTTGGTCCAATCACGAGTTTAGTTACCAAGCAGTTCTATGTCAGGAAGCTATATATATTGATTCAGTATAAACGTTCCTTTTTTAGTAAATTAGATTAATTTTAACGATTTAGGTCGTTTGAGGTTTAAAGGTCCGCTACGCATCTATATGTATAACTGCTTGCGTTGGAGATAACGTAGCGATATTTAAAAAAATAAAGTGTTAAAATGAAACCCAACTTTTCATCTATAAATATACATCTAATAAAATCGTAAAGTACCAGAGCATCAGTTTGATTGTCTGTGCGTTTGTGCGCGGTAATCTCAGAAACGAATTCAGCGATTTGAAGTGGCAAGCTTCTCATAACATTAAGTAGTTGTTTCATTAAATCGGTTAATAAAAAAAAAAGTTACGGTCATTGGAATAATAAGGGCTCTATGTCACTTCGTTCATTTGAGAAAATAATTAAAATTTTGCTATTCCCGAAACTCCGCGAGAACGAAGTCGCATGCACAGCTAGTAAATAAATAAATGTGGACGACATCACATACAATAAGATAATAAAATATGATCAAAATTAGAAATACAATATTAATGAACGAAGTTCTCGTCAGAACTGTGTGGCGTCGAAGTAATTCAACATAGTACAGGCCTAGTTTGGGATCTGATGGCCATATGAGAGATGTCTCAAGATATTATTAAAATATTATTATTAATTCATAAAGTAAAAGAAGAAAAATAGATATCAGAGGCTGGCCTAGGAAAAGATGGCGGTACCACACAAAGTGTCTTGTGGGTTGGTTTGTTGTGGCGTGAGATACATAATTATTTAAGGTCACGGGGATTACCTTCATCTAACAGTGAGCCAGCTAAGGCTAACAAAAAATAAAGTTAACTACGTTTTCCTATAACTAAAAGAAATTTCGATTTACAAGATAAAGCTCTTTAAGCTTTCTGTAAGTGTACGTCATCCCGTTGACTCTCTCATTATTTATGTACTAGCTTCTGCCCGCGACTTCGTCTGCGTGGACTTCAGAATTGGGTCCAAAAGGAAATAAAAAAAGTGAAAGTAATGAAAAATTGAATAAAATTTTCACCCATGTGCTATGTGCAATTTTCTTTAGAAAAATACCTAATTTCTAAGCTGTCTGCCTACGGCTTAGCTCGTAAAAAAATTTCAAAATTTTTTCTCTCGGGAACTACTTATGGAATCGGAATAAAATGTAGCCTATGTTTTTTTCCATGTCAAAGGCTAGATGCATGGCAATTTTCATCCAAATCCGTTCAGCCGTTTATGCGTGATTGAGCAACAAACATCCAAACATCTAAACATCCAAACATCCACACTTTCACATTTATAATATTAGTAGGATGACCTAGTAAATATTATTTATGTATGACCTAGTAAATAATTATAGGTCATTGTCGCTATAACTGATAGGCCTTGCTGCTTACCCAGTAAATTATAAACATGACTCGTGTAATGTTGCTGAAAATATTTTCAAAGTCATAAACAATTCATGTTACATTCTTATGCAATCTTAGTCAGCTGTCGCTGTTCTTATGGAGCAGATAATGTTAATAGAATTTACAGACATCAAAGTTAAGAATAAAAATAAATATGCAACGATACAATAAGTAGATTTAAACACAGTATCGTACATTACAATGTGAAATAAATTTAACAATTAAAAAAAAAGCTTCCGAGCAATGTGGGTCGCACATTACTAGTAATCTTTTTAACCCCTCGTATTAAGCTAAATATTTATATCGCGAATGGGTTCACGTCGGTAGTGAAATTGATGGAATTCGAACCTGCAACCACATGATCGTACACTGCCATTAGGCTACCCCCGATTCTAAAACTGAATTAAAATTAAATCATTCTCCTAAAAAACATATTTTCATAAAAGTATAGGTACACATTAATTAATGTGTATAGCTGTTTTATGTAGATTGTTATCTTAATAAGACAGATAGACAGAGACAAAATACATTTCCAAATATTAATGAACTATGTCTAACACTAGATACATTTATCTTTCTGGTAACTTCGTTTTATTCTGATAAATTGATGCTGGAGATTAAAAATTACTTTTTGGCATAAAGACAATTAATACAGAAACAAAAGAAGAACTGCTAGGTATTTTATATTATTCTGTAATCTAATAAGTGAAAGAATATATTGAATCCCTCCCAAGATAATATATTTGGGAAACCCAATACATATTAGGATACACGAGTGTGTACCGAACCAGTGAGCCAATGACCTTGGATTAGGAGTAGGTACAACATTACTCTTCATTAGATCCTATGACTCCTCAGAGCTTTACTTAACGCCGAACCACTTAAACAACTTTATTCCCAACACAAAAGCAAAAAGCCTTCGAATTTATGGACCTTTTATTTGACAACTCTTTAAAAGATACTAAAATTGGCATTGTTTATACTGGCTTACACCGTGCGTGTCGAAACAGATGCATCCCGAATTTAAGACTCAAATAAAAGTTATGGCTGTTCTTAAAAGAAATTCCACTAAACAAAATAGATATAAAAAAACTTCGTTATTTGTATTCGAAAACTCGAGAAGAATGTACCAATCAAAATGTATTAAAAATGCAAGAAACTGAAATACTGTCACTACGCAGATTACGTAGTAGCTGCCGATATTCCGAATACGTGTGAATACCATTCGATTCAGTAGCAAATGTGAGCAATGTCGAACCAGAATGTTTTGGTTTGGAGCCAACATTAATAGCTGGCCGATATTTGGACGAGCAACCGCTGTCGGCTGTAAATCTCGGGATAAAGCTGCATTTATATAAATATTTTACTCCAACATTAAATCTATGCTACTTTTGTTAAAAAGATACAAGGAGAAATTTCAGTTACGCGTCTAATAAATATAACATCCACCTTGTGTAAAGATCAAGTACACTTGGAAAATGTGTTATATTCAACATTTCCGTAAGGCGGAAAACTGAAATAGAAAAATAGGACAATGTCATATAATAGCAGTGTTCGCAAAGGTGGATGAACTACGGCAGAACATAAGCGTCTTGATTTCCAAGGCGGCATACGTCACATATTGCTGCAGCTATAATGGTGCGAATAAGATGAACAGAGCCGCATCACAGATGAATGGAAGCGTAGGATTGCAATAAATAATAATCGCGAATCTGTCGGAAGTATACTGGATGTTGTTTTGACGATTTGCTCAAGACAAATTGTAGACGAGGCGCCCGTTATTGGGGTCGGTACGAAAATACATGGCGGCGGCGGAGCAGACGGCAGTAGGCGGCAGGCGGCGCACGCGCCGACCGCGCGTACCACCTCCCGGATTCAAATGTACCGGCTCATTTACTACGACCGCGCTATATTTAACCGCTGCGACCAGATTAATATCTGCATGTTCCATCACAAAAATAAGTGATCCGTCTTTCTTAAGTTGTGATGTGTGAATTGATCTACGACAAGTGTGAAACTTACTGTGTGAGATATAAATGTGTTGACTGGATAAACAAATACGCGTTGGAAGTCTGTAATTTACTGCAGCACAGGAAGTTAATATAACATTTTGCGGTGAACCTCAGACCTCGTAAGTATCTCGTATCTATTTTCTACTGTTTTGTCAATTTGCCAAAACATGTCCCGAGCTTTTAACGTTCAAAAAATATATGATACATATAAAATATATTTCATAAATTTTTAAATAAATGACAGTGTTATTGAGTAACGTGGGAAAACTTATTTCAGCAAAATGAATCCGCCGTCAGCGTTACACGGCGCGATGAGCCGGGACCGCAAGCCGTTTACCTACACCCCGGGCGGGCTCAATCTCTCCGAGATCAAGTCCGAACGCATGGCCAAAAGGCTAATGAGGAATGCTATGAACCAAGGAGTCCCTGAAGTACCGGTGCATCCAGTTCACTCGTCGACGAATCAGTCGGCTCCAGTCGCTCTCCCAAACTTCAATTGCTTACCAGTCCAAGTGTTCCCAACATTCAATTTGCCAGCGAACCCGAAATCCTTACTAAGAACCAGAAGTAATCCTGATCCAAGGGAAGCTCCGATACAAAGAATTGTACCTCCGTTTGTAAATACTACGAGATTTGAAAACAATGACACATTTCATAAAAATACGCCAACGCTTCCACAGATAAACAATAACAGACCAATGTCTATGTACGAGTATAATGCTCAGCCGGCCAATCCTTACAGTTTACCGAGGACGAATTATGGAAGTGACGGTTATACTGCTCCAGTACTCCCAGAAATTAGTTACGAAGCCGAGTATTTCCGTGCTCCGCCGAAACTTTATAGTGAAACTGAACAGTTACCAAAGTTGGAAATAAGTGAGGAAAAAGACAAACTACCAAGAAGTGAAAGTTTAGAAACAAGTAAAGACTTAACAGTTAAACCGATTATAGAGATACACGATGTGATTATTCCGACAATAACTTCAACACCTATAGAATCAAAGCCCGTCGAAGAGAATGGGGGCACTGAAAATGAACAGGTTCAATTAAAATTACTGTATACTTATTATATCTATATTTATATGTGTGTTTACGTTGTCTGTTATACATACTTACTATACAACATAACGGAATTATAGAGACAATTTAACGAACTCTCATTGTGAGTTAAATGTTTTATTATGCGTGATATTATTGTTGATACATTGACATCACTGTACATATACACATATTCATATTTATTTATTTACTTTTGGCAAAAATGTAATTTATAAATATTATGAAATCACCTGACTCAATCAATAATTATAATAATTGTTCTTAATTTTCAGAGAGAAGTCAAAGTTGTAAAGAAACAAGTGAAAAAAGAAAATAAATCAGAGGAGCAAAATGGAAATCAAAATGGAGACGCAAACATTGAAGCTGAAATGACAGTTAAACTGCCGTCCAAAAAATCAGCAGCCAAGACTGAAACTAAAGTTGAAGTTGTAAAGAAAATTTTACCTGATGGATCTGTGGAAGAAATTAAAACTACCACAACAAAAACGACTGTTGATGGTAGAACAGAAATTAAAACAAAGACAGAAACGAGAACGATTCCTAAAGAAGAAGAATCGGAAGAAGAGGTAGAGGAGGAAGAAGAAGAAGTAGCAGAGCAAGAAGAACAAGATGAAGAAGAAATCATCGAAGAACCAGAAACAGTTACAGTAACAACGACAGTTGCCGCACCAAAAGAAAATGGCCAACAAAGTAATATTGTCAAAACAGAGGAAAGATCTGAAACGACAACCACCAAGAAAGTCGTTGTAGTTCAAGAATCTCCTAAAGAGGAATCTCAATCGGTCGTCGAAGAAGAAGATGTTGAGGAAGTCGAAGAAGAAGTGGAAGAAGTTGAGCCAGTGACAGTAGTCTTAAAGAAACAGGTTCTATCAGAACCTGAACCCGTCGAATCTGAAACTGTTGAAGAAGAAGAAACAGAAGAAAACGAAGAAGTAGAAACACAACCAGAACAGGTAGTACAAAAAGTTGAAAATGTAGAAATTGAACAAGAGGTAGAAGACGCAGAAATCGAAGAAGAAGTCGTTGAAGAAGAAGCAGTTGAAGCAGAAACGAAACCAGAAGTCAAAAAAGAAGTAGAAGCAAAGTCAATACCAAAAGATGAGGAAGAAGAAGAAGAAGAGGAATATGAGGAGGCAGAAGAAAATGAAAAAACTGAAATTAAAGTTGAACAAGAGACTGAATCCAAAGAAACAGTAGAAGAAAAAGAAGAAGTGAAAGAAGAAGTGAAAGAAGAAGTGAAAGAAAAAGCAAAAGAAGAAGCGAAAGAAGAAGTGAAAGAAGAATTAAAAGAAGAAGAGAAAGAAGAAATCATAAAAGATGAACCGCAGCAAGAAACTGAAGCTCCCTCTGAGATTTCCGCTGAAGAACTAAAAGTAAGTCCTAAGGAACCTGAAGAAAAAGTTATTAAAGTGGAGGTCCAAGCCCCTGAAGAATCGAATCCAGAAAACAACGAAGCTAAGGTAGATTCAGAACCTCAGAAGGAGTACAAAATACCTATCAGAGAACCATCGATCCCCCTCGAAAAAGTTGAAGATGTTGAAATCAAACCCATTTCCATTTCACCTATTATCACCAAAACCCATACAGAGAACACTGAAATTATAACCAGTACAATAGGACCGCCAGGTGGACTCAGCACTCAGACTGAATACAACAAAATCGAAAACATTGTAACAGTCAATCGTACAACAAAGATTTTGGACAACAGCTATGAGAATTTGACCCAACAGGGTATTCCTACCGTAAGGACGTACTTCCCGCCTCCTAGTATAGATAAAATTTCCACTTCTCCTTTGCCTTCAAGACCATACCAGCCCGTTTACCCACCTGAGCCGCTTATAGAAAGACGTCACAGTCTCCTATTAGACAGATTAAGCACGGAGCGACAAATGCCCTCAGACCTTTACCAATACAGCAATCAGACGCACGAACAAACACAGTACCAAACTGAACCTCAATCTGAGGTTCTCACTGTTAGTAACGTAAAGCCGAGCAAGATCACCAATCAGCAGTGGTACCAACAAACAAAACAACAGCAAAACAGTATTTATAATAACGTTAGTTCCACTCCCACCCCTGTCGGCCAGCCGTGGACACAGCCGAAGTCTCAACCTCAACCACAGCAGCAATACCAACCACAACCACAGTACCAGGCTCACCTTCAACCCCAACCCCAACCCCAACCCCAACCTCAACCCCACTACCAGGTACAACATCAAGCTCAACCCCAATATCAGGCGCCGCCTCCCCAGCAGCCCCAGTACCAAGTCCCGTCTACTCCTCAACCCCAGTACCAACCATCTTACACTGAACCAACACCTGAAAGAACACCATCAAGTTACTCCACATATACACCTACACCTACATGGGTGTCCAATGTTGAGACACCACATAACAACTCACAACCCACCCAATACTCTTACCTAAATAAAGACACTACAGACAGCTACCAGGGATCCACACAACAGTACTCCTCAAGCTATGTCCCGCCTCCATGGGAGCAAGACTCGAGCTACACGTCGGTAAATAACACTTCACAAACCTTCTACCAACCCGCTTCACAAGCTCCAGCTCAATCGTTCAGTCCTGCTCCTGCACAGGGCTGGAAACCACCTGCCGCTAAATACTCTAAAAACGCACCCATCGCTTACATCCCGCCGGCACCAAACCAATCCTTTGTAAGGTCTGCGTCTACCGTTGATCCGCCAAGGTCGACTCCAGGACGTAAAACATACTACAGCGAATATGAAAGACGCTACATTTCCGTCCCAGACTCTACTTATATCCCAAGCGAGACAAAGTTCCAACCTCAACCCGATCCTTCTCCACAGTACTACTATGACAATAACGAGCCTTCAGAGCCAGTTGAGCCTCAATGGCGTAAAGAACTTAGGGAGTTCACTGAGAAAACATCTCAAACTATTACAACGGAGCAGACAAGCGTCCAGCCTCCATGGGAAGCTGAATCCAAGTTTACTAAGACTCCATCTGTAACATATACTCCCACACCGACTTGGAGCCAGACTTTACGACCGCGTTCTTGGCGTGAGAGGAGTTTTGAGTCAGAATATGTGTCTCAGGAGTGGCCGAAGACCAATACTTTGGGGAGGGGCAGGCCTTTGAGCACTTTAGGCAAGAGTGTGGACGCAGCTATTCCCGAGAGGACCCGAGGAGTGTCGGTGGACCGCTACAACCCAAACAACTACCAGTCGCCGGCGGAGCACCCACCCGTGCAGTCGCACACGCTGACCACGCCGGTGGCACACGGTGGTTACCACAACCCGAACGTGCCTGCTTATCATGCACGTGCTTCAGCTGAACCAAGGTGAGATGCTATAAACTCATTTAAGATCGTAGAAACGCTGCTAGAATATGTTTTACTTTTAAATTTTCAACTAATAAATTTTAATCTGCCATTACAAAAGGTTTTACGAATAAAATGTCATACCATGTGGCTGAATCGTCTAGTATAGAGAAATCTTGTGAATGACTGTTGAATACGACTTTAAAATCCCATAAAGGCTCAAAATACGTCGCGGCCGTAGGTTGAACACAAAACGTTTTCTTGAAATAACACATAAACATTGCTATTTTTCAGAGAGCAACCAGCAGCTTACCAGCAACGCGTGTATCGGGAATCTCGCGCCAGTCCTCTGCAATCCAGGTCGTTCAAGTACCTTCAATGGATCACCGGCACAGACAATTAAAACTTAGAACTAATTTTAATTTTAAGCTCCTTATAAATATTGTATTATTATAATGAACTACTCGAAAGGTATAAACATCGTTTGTAAGAAATTTTCTATTTATATTATGTAAATTGAAGAATGTTATGACAACTGTAGGTAGAGGACCCTTCTAGATAATCCTAAAATTCTTTAGACTGAATTCATAGCGATTATTGACGAAGCGAGATTCATAAGTGTCGTGTATAGATCGAAACGAATCGATTGTAAGTTGTACATTTGAGTTAGAATCCTTTAATCTATCTTGTCTGTAATTAATTTTCATTTTCAAATAATGTAAATACTATTTGTTTCGGGCCTTGTTATACGTACTAAATGCATGTTTTAAGTATTACACTCATTTGAATCACTTTGTTATTGTGTAACTGCGCGATATTGTGATAAACATATAGCTGATTGGTTTTAACCTAGTCATTGGAGGCAAGAATGTCGCTAGTCTTAGTTTTATATCTTAAAACTACACCAATGCATTTCGATTTCAGTTTGCACTAATTAGGTACGTCAAAATTAACTCTAATGTCATTACAATTAGCATTTATTCATATTGTTTTAAAACATAATACCGTTGTGCTTTTTTATAGAATTGAAATTCGAATTACAATTTTTGAATGCGTAAATATTTGTTAAACTGTCAGTGGGCAGTGATTGTTCGTTGTTTAAAAATGATTTCGCTTCCAATTTTGAAATTAGAATTTCGAACAAAGTAATAACGATTTATTTTTTATCAACAATATTTTTAAACGAATTAATTGTAAGTAGAGTGTACTGATGAGACATTGCGTCTTTTACTTTAAAAGAGCGTTTATGATCATTAGTTCGTACACGATTTGCTTTATTAATTAATTTAATTAGCCTTAAATACCTATTTATTTATTTAAATCTACGAATAACCGCATAAATGAAAGGTGTGTTTAATAAAGTTCACTGTCTCTTATAAAACTTCATAGAATAGATGCATGGTCCTAGTAACATGATATCGTTTCATTTTATATTATTTGTGAAATCATTGTTGAGTTTTATTTAATAAAATATTCAATTTATTTGTTGTTTACTTCATTCAGTTTGTAAGCGGATTTCACAAAATGGCGTCTATAAAATTGTTTAAATTTTGAACAAACAGACTCGTTACTTACAATGAATAAGTTTTATGTTTAGTTTTTATTTAATATTTGCAGAAACATTTGAATATGAAAACTAGTAAGTCGTCGGGAGACTGAAAATGTTTTCAATCTACCTGCCTTGAAAAACAGAGAAGTATTGAATTTTAACTTTACATCTTCGAATCCTTAAAAATCGGCTAAATGTATTGGAGAAATGTATTAATAACATAATCATGATCGATTTTTTGTCTGTTTTTGCGGGGAGATTAGCTAATGCTTTCAACCCACGCCGAGGACACGGTGTGGGGATATGTCGGACCAAAAACACCCCGGACCCGTCCCTGCTTTCGCCGGAGTCCTCTCTGCTCGACTCCGGCTGGGCCCAGTACTTGCGGACTTCTAGGTGAAGGTGTAAAAGGCCCGCACCTCACCAGAATTCTTGCCTTGTCGAATTTTTAATGTTTTTCGGTGATGTAATGTTGGAGTTCCCATTCATTATTGTTCTTTTGACATAACCTAAGTACAAAGGACAATACCCTAAATCTATTGACTAAAAAACAGAATTCTTCATTGTTCGGCAAATAATACGCTTTTGAAAATTGGCTTCAGAATTACCGAATTATGTCAAAGGCATTGGACTAGTAAAACGTCAACAAAATAGTAATTTTTTTAAGTAAGCAATGATTAGAAATCACAGTTTTTTACTAGTGTCGGCCGTGGCTTTGCCTTCGTGGGAGTTGGTTACTGCATGCCGATTTTCAACAAAATCGGTTCAGCAGTTTAGCAGTAAAAGCGCAACATACATACAAATTAATTCTTGCATCATCTAACTAAATATCCCACGTAAAAACTCCAATCTTGTACCAATTTAAAAGATATTTCATATTATACTGAATGATGAAACTACAGACTATTTATTTATTTATTTTTTACCAAATTCATACAACTGTAGGTCTGTATAAACTGTATAGACTGTCTCTGAAAACTGCGATCTGAATAAGTATTTTTTGAAGTTTCTTTTTAATATAACTTTTCAACAAAACGGAAAATATAGGGGCATAGAACTAGTTTATATCTATATATTGTAAAAAACATAACTCTAAGTTCTTAAACCACGGAGAAAAGATACATTGTTCCGTACAAAATATTAACACTGCACAGGTATGGCACTTCTTAAAATCCCTCGGTATCGGCAAAACCACTAGCGAAGAGGCCGTTAACATGGACCTTAACGCCTTAAACGATCACTTCTCCAAAGCACCCGTTACCTTGGATAGCACGACTAAATCTGTTACTCTTGAACTCCTTTCTAATCTTCCTTTGCCAATATGTACCTCATTTGTATTTCAAGTCGTTGCGGGACGAGACGTTAAGAAATCAATCTTGTCCATTTCCACAAAAGCGGTCGGAGATGACGGCTTACAAATTCAAATGTTTCTTCCCATCCTAGATTATCTGGTTCCTGTTATCACCCATATTGTTAATTTCTCCCTTAATACAAGCTCCTTTCCTTCCGTTTGGAAGAAGGCCCATATCCTGCCCCTCCCTAAAGTCTCCAATCCAACGTCTGCATCCCAGTTTCGTCCAATATCTATACTTCCAGTCCTATCCAAGGTCCTTGAGAGTATTGTTCATAATCAACTGTCTCACTACCTTTCCTCTCACAGCCTGCTGAGTCCGTACCAGTCTGGTTTCCGTCCTGGCCACAGCACAGTTACGGCACTCGTTAAAATTACTGACGACATACGACTGGCTATGGAGAAGAGGATGCTTACAGTTCTGGTACTTTTGGATTTCAGTAGTGCATTTAATTCAGTTGATTTTGACATACTCTTGGGGACCCTAGCCTCTCATAATGTGTCTCCTCCTGCAACGGCTTGGTTTAATTCTTATCTTCGAGGTCGCTCACAATCAGTTCGCACCGACGAGGTCTCCTCTGACTGGTGTGATCTTGATGCGGGTGTACCCCAGGGTGGTGTCCTTTCGCCTCTTCTTTTCTCTATCTTTATTAATTCTATCACTAAAGTTCTTTCTTCTCAGTATCACCTCTACGCAGACGACTTGCAGTTGTATCGCCATTTTAACTATGATAATCTTTCTACCGCCATTGCTGCCATCAATAATGATCTTGGTAATATTTATCAGTGGGCTAAATCTTTTGGTCTCCTTGTCAATCCTGCCAAGTCCCAGGCTCTTATTATAGGTGGCAGGCATTTCTACAACTTATTAAATCACCAATCTCTTCCACCAGTACTATACAATTCGGCTCCTATAGCCTACTCGAGACATGCCAAAAATCTGGGAGTTTATATGGACTGTTATCTCTCATGGAACACACACGTCGCTGAGGTGGGTAGGAGGGTCTATTGCTCGTTCCAGTCTCTAAAGCGTCTCCAGAAGTTCCTGCCACTTCAGACAAAAATCACTCTTGCTCAATCTCTTCTTCTACCTCTTCTAGACTACGCCGATGTTTGTTATCTGGATGCAACGGAGGAACTTCTTAACAAGCTTGAACGTTTGCAGAATTTGTGCATCCGCTTCATTTTTGGTTTACGGAAGTACGACCACGTGTCGGAATTCCGTGCTAAATTGAGGTGGTTGCCTATTCGGCAACGTCGAGACTCTCACATTCTCTCTCTTCTTTACTCCGTTTTACATAACCCCAAATATCCGGCTTACCTGCGGGAACGCTTTGAATACTTGGTCCCCAGGGGAAAGCCTTGTCGTACTACCTCCTCTCTTCTCCTTCGCACTCCTCTTCACTACTCTAGTCGCTATGATGAATCTTTCACTATCCGTGCTGTGCGTCTCTGGAACTCAATTCCTCATTCCTTACGTGAAAGTCCTTCTCTGGACGTTTTTAGGGAAAGGATCAGGGAACATCTCCTTTCAACATGAGTTATGTAGTGTATGTATGTTTAAACTTGATATGTATGATATTATTATATGTATTGTATGTACTATTTTTATTTATGTTTATTGTATAATCTAGTTGTACACTTTTTTCGCCCTCAACATTTAATCAAATCACTCAATGACTCCAAGGTTTGCTGGTAGAAAACTCAATTTGAGTTAAGCTCGCCTCTGTACATCAAATTTGTATTTATTGTTTTTTGTAAATATTATCATGTGTACAATAAAGAATACAAGAATACAAGAAAATAATCGAGCGCGTTTTTATGGAAAAAAATTACAACCGCGCTACCTCATAAGGTAGGTACTACTCCTATATGCCTTGGAAAGGGATCGGAACAAATAAATTACAAAGAGTATTACAAACATTACCCTAAGCTTTATAAGTGATTTTTTAATTAAATAATCCCCGTTAATTCACCTCACGAAACCTTTTAGAATGCAAGGTCGTGGTCACGTACCAACAAATAAGGATATACGTCTTTCAACCCCCTTTCATCCCCTCTTTCAACCTCCCGCAAAACCGTAAAAATCTTTCTTTACAGCTTTTTCTTTAGCATTCGTACAAGGAAACGCTCTTCCTAGATCCAACCTACTCTATGTCCCACGTGCAACCTGCATTATACGGTTTTAAAATGTGCTGATTTTAAAAAGGGTTTTGAGTATAGGTACATAATCCTTTGTTGGTAAAACCACTTCGCAGGATAGGGTTGAAATAGTTTTTTGTTTTTCGTTGGTCATATTTTAAATTGCATTCGATTTATTTCTTTTTTTTAAGAGCCATGTTAATAAACCGATTTTGTTTTAGTAATTTTATTTCTATTACTACGGTTGTAATTTTATATGGTTTCAGATGGTTGATGGAAGCCCAGTTTTTTGAACCCGAAGTAACTCAACCAATGGTTTAAATATGCTAAGTATTGGATTCAAAACGCGTTTTTTCATCAATTGTTAGGCTATCAAATGATCAAATTCGTTGGACAGTTAATTAGTAGCGTCGAAAATAAAAAGCTTTGTGCGTGACATTAAAATTAAATGACCGTAGTTTTTCTACCTACACAATAATTAAACTTGGCTTTTATCGGAATTTTTTTTTATCTATTATTAGGTAAATCCAAAGAATCTATTTCAACCAAATCAAAGCCATCCAACAGTTTATTGCTAAACCTTTTTAGGTGTTGGTTCTATCTCACACACCCTAGTTTTGCAATCTGTAGAAATCTCTTAGTGAAATCGCCAAATAGAAAAGCCCTCTGGGAAAACAGTCATGATAGTACACTTAACTAGCAAATCTATTATCCCACCTCAAGACTTCAAAAAAGGCTTTTCCTCCAGAGAATAACCAAATACCACTCATTAAGCGATTACGGACGGATTTCACAAGTCTGTATGAACGTGATCAGTTGATGATCACGATTCTCTTGTTTAATTGCGTTCAATGCTCTGTCAAAGACCAAGTGCGAGTCGCACTCGCGTCAAGCCGCATTAAATATTAATTTTAATATTTGTTTTCAATATTTGTTGTTATAATAAATATTACTTTTTATAAAAATAAACAACTGGCGAGATGACATCATTCGCTTTTTTCCGGATTGGTGGGAAGCGGCTCAAGACCGAGGAGCCTGGAGCAGGTTGGGGGAGACCTTTGCCCAGCAGTGGGACACCTAAAAGGTTAAAAAAAAGGAATTTATGTAATGCTTGTATTGCGGGGGTTTTACAAACATTCTTATCAGAAGCACAAAGAAAACCCCGTGTCCCATACGAGGCTCAAGCCCGCAGCACGATGCTCGCAGTGGTAAGTGGCATCGTGATCTGTACCAGTCGGCTACACAGGCATTTGATATTTCTTAAACATTCCTGTCTCGACTGACCTGTTGGTCTAGTGGTTAGTGACCCTGACTGCTAGGCCGGAGATCGTGGGTTCGATTACCACCCAGGACAAACCTTTGTCTGATGAGCATGATCATTTGTTTGTGTCTGGGTGTATTTTATCTACATTATGTATGTATTTGGAAATATAAGTATGTTTATTAATTGTCTGGTCACCATAACAAGCTCTGCCTTATTTGGGATCAGATGACCTTGAGTGAGGTGTCCCGTAATATTATATTCCACAATTTTAACTCGATACCTTGTAACTTTGTTGCTTAGAACATTTACTGGTGAAATTGCCCCTACGGATATATTATTCTCGATTTTTTCGATAAAGAAGCGTTTGGGTAGAGCCTCCAGACAATTGCCGGGGACAAATCTCCCGCGGAGATTCGTTACATCCCACTGGAGGGAGCCTATTATCTTCGAGAAAAGAAATACCAAAAAATCCTCTAATTTATACCCTGTGCGTGAGGTTTGTACCTACGTAAATTAAGATTGTGTTGTGTGGTGAATATGTTGCATGTTTATTTATTTTCTCTTCATCAAAGTACAGGATAGAGTCTAATTTTACATTTATATAGAGACTGGTTTCTGTGTTAATCCCGTGCTACCAGTTACTGTGCAGCGGTGTAGTATTGATAGGGCTGGTGTGCGTTGCAAGAGAATCGAAATCTAGTCCGTGTCACAGGAGCAAGAGAAAATTGTTGCCACAGTATAAAAACTATGTTGGTGTTGCAAATTATAAAATCCAACAGTTACGGTATATCATTATTTAGGATATTAACGATTACTACTATAAAGTTTTGTGTTTGTAATAGATACTTATATATTCCCCCAAAAACGTGGATTACAGGCTTATGACGAGTGCTCTTAGTTGCTGGGATTTTAATGATGATGATGTCTGAGTCCCCAAGAGAAAAATGAAACAAATACATTTATGTTCTACAAGCAGAATAAATGGGTGCTACAAGTACGGTGCTAAGTGCTTACAATAGAATATCTTCCTTGTCTGTAAATAAACGAAATTAAAATGTATATCTGAAAAGAAGGAAGCGTCCTTGAAAACAAATTGTAATACTTTACAATTACTTTCATAATTAAAACAAGTAAGAATTACAAATTCATCGAGGAAAATTACTAACTTTACGAAAGTTACGCTACCAAGATGGCGCACACCAGGAGAACAAAAAAGTAAAATTAATAAAAAATCAGCATCAACATTCTCGGGTTAATATTAACTAAGGGTGGTGTGATACTGGTATGTTTCAGTCCACGTACGAATCAACAAATTTATTGTTATCATTGTTTCATTGTTTTTTTTAAATATCATTGAGATGCGTTATGGTATACTATTTAGTGTGTGGTAAATTACGGAGTAAAGTATCAAGAAAAATTAAGAATCCATGTAAAATTTATGAAATGAATGCTAGCTTGAGTCGGACATGTATTGGTACAGGAGTGATAATGCATGACATAAATAGAGAAATAAAGTGTTGCGAATATGATGATGAAAAGCCAAAAGCGAAAAGCCATCGTTTGCTTTGTAAGATGATGATGTCTTTGACGTGTCCGTCGATGGCGAATCTTTGCTAGTTTCAGCTAACAAATCCAAACTTTTGAATATCACCAGTAGGATACCACCCTAAGAGTGAACGAGTTAGGTCCAGTGACAGGCTGCTTCCAGCTTCTCTCTTCAGGAATCCAATTAGTGGGGAATATTGCCTTCGAGGGTTTCAAGATTCTACAGTTAATATTGTGATATGAAAAACCTGGTTATGCATATATTATGTTCATTTACGTAGTTCGCTATTTTATCTACTGTGATTAAAATAATGTTTGCTATTGTCAGTAATTCAGAGAGTTTATTTTTACGCTTTTTTTATAATAAGATAGATAATCTCCCGACCGAATTTCGGCCTCGGCGGCCAATCTCTAGTGAGATCAGCCATGTACGCAGGAGATATTATAGTGCACAAGTGTGTGCGCAAACACAGGTGCACTCTCTGTTCCTTCACTCTCATAGTCCGATGGGACGGTTGACCGACACGACCGGAGAGGGATTAGGCGCAGGACCAACGGCTTTACGTGCTTTCCGAGGCACGGAATAATTAATAATATTTTTTTTATAATAATTTAGTAAGATACAAAGACTTACTAGCATCTCATTAGATAAAAGAGCTGACTGAAATAGATATCTTAAGAGCTATTTTATTGTTATTTTTTTGATATTTTAAAGGATTTTTCAGAAATAAATCATAATATAGCAAGTTATCAAAAAATCGCAATAGTATTATGCAGTTTTTAATAGCACTTTACAAGAAGAACTGTAATCTAAGGTCGTTTGTACACGCGGCGATGCAAGAGTCCGACTCTGTATTTCCGTTCGTCTTCTTCTCTCCTTCTATCAAGACCCTTTTTCTCGGAAACGCGTGAAGGTATCGAGTTGAAATTAAAACCATATATTTATGGTCTACAGACAGAAGCTGTGAAAAAATCAAACTTAAAAAATTACGAAAAAAGGTGTTTATTGATTTACAAAGGAATCAAAATGATGAGGATACTTTCCGTTAGCTTTTAATTATGAAATTTGGTAAGTACCTAATATGGTCTTATACTTCAGGAAAGGTCTAAAAATATAGCTTTTGTACGGAACCTTCGACGGGAGAGTCCAACTCGCACTTGTACAGTTTTTACTTTACTTAGGTTTTAACCCGTCGAGTGACGAAAACGTCCTCTGTCATACAATAAACCCTTCAGCGCCGGAGGGACCAAGCCGATATATTTACGGCTTTTCCGTGATATGGGTATTCTTTTACCATCGAATTTGTTTGTGGAGTGTGTGAAAGACATTATTGGTGTTTATATTTATTCTGTGTAAATAAGTTAACAAAAGAAAATAATGTATTAATAAAATCTTTGTTGTTTATCGTATTTTACCAGATTGTCAAAATAAGCAGTGAATTTTACAATTAACATGAGCTTACTGTCGTGTTACTTAAAATAACGTGGTGGCCTAGCGGTTCAACCCAGGCAAGTACCAATGTGACTTTTTCAAAGTTATATGAACTTTCTTAATCATTCTAAGACATTATTGACAAACGGTGAAGGAAAACATCGTGAGGAAACCAGAAATCGACAAGCCGCAATAAGCAAGCGTGGTGATCAATGCTCATTTCTTCTCTATAGGGGAAAAGGCCTGTGCCCAGCAGTGGGACGTTTAAAGGCCGGTATTATATTATTATTAAACATTATATTTGTTTATTTAGTATCGTAAACGCATCAGAAGATTGTTTGCAAACGCAAAAAGTTAAATTGTTTTAACTAAAACGATTTCTTAATAAAGATTTTAAAACACATTCGAAATAAATGTCAATATACATTTCCCATACAAAGCTGAACAGCTATATACCATAATATACATACAGTAAAACGATAATAATCGTCGTTGAGCGAACTTTGCGATAACTGGAACTATGTATAACGACTTCCTTTTCGTAAGGATGCGAATTCGCAAAACTTTCGCAAACTCGAGTTAGTTTTTATGAACATCGTGTGAGGTGTACATTTTAAGTGCTTTGCGCTTCACGTATGGTTCTTAAGTAAAATGCAGTGTTTTGCTTCATAAGTTCTCCTATTTTCACGCTGAATAACTAAGATAGAAACATAAGTTATAATATAATTCCAGTGTCACGATGTTTGTCCGGGATGAACTCCGAAACTACTGAACCGATTTTAATCAAATTTGCACACCGTGTGCAGTTTGATCCAACTTGAAAGATAGGGTAGCTTACATCACAAATATAAAAAAAAATTGAGACCGCGGGCGGAGCAGCGGGAAACAGCTATAAGTTATAATAAAGATAATATGTTTTAGTTTTCCAATTTTGTTTAAGTAACCAGTCCACGTATCAATAGCCCAAATTGCTTTTAAGACTAGTATTCAAAAAAGTTCTGAAGCTACTCTGTGTCGCTCATGTATGTTCTTCCATAGAGCAGGGGTTATTGGCATCTGGGTGCTGTCCCATCAAATAGTAGAGTATAGATCTTAACAAGAGCACCGTGTGCTGGTCCTGTGCCATCACGTAAGCCGTTCAAAGGACCGTCTCTTCAGTTCTTAGTCTCTTCTTCTGAAGTTACCCCGTGATAAGCAATAAGATATGTGCAGATTTTAGAGGCCTGTCGTATTTAACGTGCACTTAGATTGTAACAGTGGCTCAGTGGCTACTAATATACCAAAGCAAAGCTTGGTTCTTGTGAGTAGCGCCTCCTTTCGCCACTCTATAGCATCCAATCAATCATTATATTTAACTAGATTCATTTTAAAGCAAATCGAATTCAAGCAACTAGTTATTAGTTGCCTGAAATTAAGTTAATCCATTTACCTACACAGTATGACATAATTATAGTAACTAGCAACGCCCTGCGGTATTACCCGCAGTTTACCATTTTTTTTCGGGATGGAAAGTAGCCTGTTGTAATCCAGGGTGTCAACTACCTCCAACCAAATTTTATAAAATGGTCCTATCGTTTGAGCGTTAAGAGGTACAGTCAACAGAAAAAGTAGATGATTAAAATCAGTAATTCAATACTAATGAACGGAGTAAAAAGTATGTGATTACAAATTATACCAAACATAGTTCAGTAGCCATATATTCGTGATCAGTTTTGACTACAAAAGATATAAACTCAATGCATCATCTACTTTTGCTGTTGACTGTACAAAACAAACATACACACAAAAACACACTTGTACAATCTGTTACCTTTATATTCTTAATTTGATAGTGTGACATACCTACTCACAGTACACACAAACTAAGAAAATAATAAGACAAGATAATATTAAAAGAAATCTACTTGTAAGACAACGAAAATACGGAACAGAGCCATATTTTTCTTCAAACAAACACGTAACAACTAACAGCTGTAAGCTGCAATATCCATGAAATAATCCGGCTAATTTACGAGGTACTGTCGCCGTAACAACAACAATAACGGGAAACGCTACGCTATTTGACAGTATTATACTAGTAACGTTTGGATTACTTGTGTAATCGTGATGCACTGGCCTGCGAACTACGCTACACTAGTTGTGCCCTCTGAGTCCGTCTGACGTGTTAAATGGCCGCCATTTGTGTATTACGTCATAAGCTCGTGAAGTTATGGGGTTGACCGAATGTTTGCAGACTGTTGGTTTGTTAAACTAGGATTCTAGTTTGAGATACTTTGGTACATATTCATGTAGTGAAAAATATGGATTCAAATAGCAGCTTTGCATAATTTGGCAGCACCTGCCTATACATATATTATAAAGCTAAGGGCTTTGTTTATTTGGTGGAACGCGCTAATCTCAGGAACGACTGGTCCGATTTGAAAAAATCTTTCACTGTTTGATAGCGCACTTATTGAGGAAGGCTATAATTCGCCGCGATAACCGGTGCCCATGCGGACGAATAGTACGATATAATGATAGGTTTGGAACAACCAGATTCTTTACATTCAACGAAAGAAGTGTTTAAGAGTTCCAAGTAGAATGTAAGTCCTGAAAAGGACTTATTTTCTTTCTTAATTACTTATTATGATTAGCATATTATTTAATCTGTAATATGCCTGTCATGTTCGAGGATCGAGTATCTTTAACTAAAATTGCTATAAATAAACTAGTATTTTAAAAAGAGAGAAAGAGAAAACAAGAAACCGCGGAATAATCTGTTTTAAACGGATACATTTTGATGTACCATAAACTTTAAAAATAATTTAAACGGCTGATCTAGAGGACTAGCTTTAGCTTTATACGTCATCATTTTAAAAGGCTCATCTAGCAGTATCTCTAGCTTTGTTTCTGTCACTCAGTGTTTAGCGATTTCACACGAGAACAGCGAGCTGAGTACGGACTTAGCTTGCGCTCTGTACTATAAATAACCCTGTATTTGCTCGTTGAAATCTCAAACTGTTTAAAGTTGACCTAAGAATATGTGGGAAGCGGCTCAAGACCGAAGGGCTTGGAAAAAGTTGGAGTAGACTTTTGCCCAGCAGTGGGATACCTGACCAGTTAACAAAAAATAATACGTATTCAAAATAAGGACCACTTAAGCGAGTGTAACCCCAAGGCACAGCTAGTATTGATAAACGCATTTTCATCACACATTTATTTGTAGGTGGATACATATATCAGAGAAGTACGCGGGACCGGGGTGTTTTAGGTCGGTGCAAGTCCGACATATCCCCTCGCTGTGCCCGCAGCGTGGGTTGAAGTCATTAGAGATTCACCCCGCAAAACAAAAAAAGAAAAGGTGGATACATCAGAGAAGTACCATGAGAAGTAAGATGTTTCTAATAATTGTTGTCCTTAAAGAGATTGTTAACAACTTTCGCTTAAATAGCATTCAACCCATTACAACTTGAACGATTAACATAAACCGTTTCCGAAATAAGTTTTAATCTTTCACGAGTTGTAGATGGCAGCACTATCTGTACAGCTGTTATTGTCTGTCACGGAGAAAATTTTATCAGTTACGTCTGTCGCACAAACTTTGCACGTTACCAGCTATCATAAAAAGGAATGAGAGCGGTTCCCGGTCGGCGGGAAACTTCGAATGAACGTCTGAACGGGAGCAATCTGCTATTGGTAGCAGCGTACTGCCAACAATGTGATTTTGCTACATCTCGGTGTTGGCGCGATGAGAATCGGACTCCGTATTTTTAAATAGTTGCAGAATTCAACGCGTGTTCTGTTTTCAAATTGAAATTCGAGTGAGTTTTTTTCCATATTGTTTTATTTGTTTCATAATGCTGTGTTGCCAAGTAAACTAAAAAGTTTAACCTAAAAGTATAAAAAAATAATTTTAACTTAAAATTTTGTTTTATTTTTATAACAATTACATAATTATAAATATTCACAAACTTAACTATTAACACATGTAAAACTTGAAAAATAATCTTAACTTAAAATTTCGTTTTATTTTGATAACAATTACATAATTATTAATATTAACAAACAACTATTAACACACGTAGGTAAAACGTGTTTATTATAAATACAATAAATCAGGTTTTTATGTTTTTCATGCAAACATATTTAATTTTATTTATAGCTTAGCTCCATATATGTCCTCAAAATACAACAAACTTCTTTGTCCAAACTAAAATTTAATTAACTCTACTGAAAACTTTCACAATAACCTATTTTAAATTTGCGAGACAAGCGAAGAGATTTATAACACCACAGTCAGTCTACTATATTAAAGTTCCTCACTAAGATTTTTATTATTTTCACAAAGTAGACAACCCTATTTTAACGTAAACACGAATTTATTACAGCTACGCGGGAATAAAACCAAGAATGTAGTAACAATGAAGACTCGTAATTAAAAAAATAATTGTACATACGTGAAAAAGGTTTTACTTCACAGAAGTAGCGACCAAATGAAGAGAAAGGCGAATTAGGACGAACGCTAGACTCAAAGAGCTTTAGGGTTGCCAAGTAGAATTTTAAATAACAAATTCGTTTATTCAGTTGGGTAGTTTAACAAAACTGGTACCGTACATTTTTAATTTATAATTTATTTGGTGTGCTCAAAAACGGGTTAGACCAAAAAGAAGTTGGTGAGATGATATCAATGGCTATTTTCCCAATTGGTGGGAAACGGCTCAAGATCAAAGGGTCTGCGACCTTTGCGGTCTGGAAATCTTTGCCCAGCAGTGGGACACCTCAATGGTTATAGAAAGATATTTGAAACTATTGTGGGCTTTTTCATTTAGTGCTTTCGGTTAACGTTTAATGTCAGAGATTACTCAATCCATATGAATGTAGCTGAAAATTACTTTAAAAACTTAAATATAATAAAAGTGTAAATTACTACTTCAAACTTCTACCAGAGCATATCGTATAACAAGTCGACAACTCAGAAACAACGTCTCTAATAATAAAAAAGTTTAAAGTGACCACAGCCTGTAGTTACAACTAGTGCATTCGTAACTTCGTAACATAACACCAAGCCAGCCCTGACAGGAACATCTGAAAATTCCGTTTTGGTCTTGGACAAAAATTGTTAACAGAATTAAGCTGAGGCGAGTGGAATTCTGACGAGTTTCTAATGAACCGTCCTCACTTACCCGGGAATTTCCACGTCCTCCCCGCGAAATATGAGAGCTAGCAACACTAAAAAAAATGACCGCGAAATGTGACGTAATCTGAGTGCGGATGTGTGGAATTTTTATTTAGAGACTTTTTATTCATAGTGTTGGTTAGATTAAATTATAATTTAATTTATCAGCAAGTTATTTTGTAATGTCAAAAAGTGTACCTAAGAAGCACAATAATTACATACACAAATCTGTATGAAAATATTTTTTGTTGCAATCGGTAAAAGTAAAACTGCAACATAATCCTCGGTTTAATTTATGCCACTGAACATAAATGATAGAGTAATCTAAATAATTGAAAACCTGGCACAACAGTTTGCAATGCATACAGATTACTGACGGCCTGTAAAAACATAGACAACGGCCGATGCCATCAAAATCATGCAATCTGTTTGTGCGAACTTTTTAAAATTCGAATTGGAACGCAGCAATCACTTGGAAGTGACACATCAAAGTGACGCGCAATAAAGCGTTCCATTCGAAATGCGAAATTCGCGCTAAAACGTAGCACTGGCCACTGACATACCAACGACCTTTTCCATGTATAAGCTATGAATTTTGAGTATGTTCCATGTTTAAAATATGCGGTTTTTTGCAGCTGTATTGATTTGCTAATTTAGTGCCGACGATTTGAATATTTTGAGTAGTTTTGTGGAGCTGACAGTTTCATTTATTTTAAAACTTAAAACAATAGCTGCGGTGGTTTAATTTTAGCGTCCATTTTTATCCGTGTCAGTGTGGTAATTTATTTGACTTGATAAAAAGTTATGACGTACTAATACTAGATTACGAATACTTGTATTTGAATGTTGTGTGTTTGAAAACAATGAATTAGTCGATTAATCGATTCAGTCAATACAAATCGAATTCCCAACAAAACCGTATCGATCAATAGGTAAAGGCCGAACAATACAAGAACTAATCGTAACTTTTAGTTAGTTCGGTAAACTGAGATCTAACGGCGCTTTCACTAACTTTTGATTAGCAAGGCCGATAGACAGATCCTGAGTTCTTACTATTGTTTGTTTGTTTAACGTTAAATAAACGTGATTTGTACAACTCAATTACACTTACTAGTTATTGTTAATCTGAGTGTTTGTATTAATTAACTTTTCGAGTGTTTGGTCCCGAGATTACGAGTGTTGAAGTTTCTTGTTAAAAGAAGATTTTATTTGAAACTTCTTCGTAGATCGATCGTGTCTAGCTAATAATTAAATACCTACATATTTGTTTTTAGCTAGGTTCTTCTCAAAAAAAGAAAATGGCTAAAAAAACCGTAGCATTTAAACACTTCTAAACAGACAGAGCAAGGTGAATGAATTAGGTAAACACCGCTTCAAGTGTAAGTACTTATTGCAAACATTTTGTTTTTTTTAAAGATTACCAGCAATGTGGCTCGCACATTACTACCTACTATTATCCTTGTTAACCCCTCGTGCTAAGCTAAGATGCTTGTGTTACGAGTGGGCTCACGTCGGTAGTGTAATGGGTGGGATTCGAACCCGCAACCACATGATCGCAAGTCCGACGCTCTAGCCACTAGGCTACCACCGCTTCCTTTTTTAATCTTATTTATTTATCCAATTCTTTACTTATATAAGTAGAATAAATATGTATTTGTAATATATTTTTCGTTTTTTAACAACAAAAATGATAAAAAAATAAAAACAACTGTATATTGATTTAACAAAAAAAGAACAAACATACCTAATGATTTAATTTCAGTTTAAGAACAAAAATATCGATATTAATAATACTGGTATACCTATATACAAACAAAAGCGGATTTCACATAACACTGGCCTCAATCATCACATAAATACTGGTCTCGGGCGGAATTAATGAGAGGGTCTCAAGCCACGCAGTAATCTCCAATCAGGCAGCGCTTACTGTACCAAATTAAACGGAGCTTTAGATTACGGATCATCGCCTTTGTGAGGACCACTAAGATCCGGAGATCCGTAGATCCGGATGTCGTAAATGAAGACTTTATTTAGAGTTTTTGCTTTTGTTTACATAATGATGCGGTCAATATATTTTGCATGTATTTATTTATTTATGTATTTTTCATTTGAATGTTGTAAAAAAGAATACTTAATAAAGAGTGGTACAAAGGGCGGCCATATTGCACACGGCAATTTCTTCCAGGTAACCAAAAAGGACGGAATCTTAGATACTAAAATATAAACAGTGTACAGAATCATCTATATATATATATATATATATATATATATACTAGCTTTAGCTCGCGACTTCGTCCGCTTGGAATCCATTGAGAAATAAACATTTTCAATTTACCACCCTTTTCTCCCTTTTGGGGGGGAATTTCCAAAAATCCTCTCTTAGTGGTAGCCTACTCCTCCCAACAAACACACATGCCAAATTTCAGCTCTTTACGATGAGTAGTTTCGGCTGTGCGTTGTCTGTCAGTCAGTCAGTAACGGAAGAGTTTTATATATATAGATAAACTAGCTTTTGCTCGCGACTTCGTCCGCGTGGAGTAATGACTTCCGTCAGAATTTGGGTTTTTCACTTAGTTATCGCCTGTTCCATGGTCTATCGATTACATGTGTAAACAAACATTAAAAAAATCAAATTTTTATTATATTAGAAATAAGTCTCCATGAAATCATGGTCTAAAAAATGCTATGTTCACTTATACATATGCTATGCTCACTTGCTTCACTGGTGGAACCTACATACAAAGATTTAAGTGAATCCATTGAGAAATAAACATTTTCAATTTACCACCCTTTTCTCCCCTTTGGGGGGGAATTTCCAAAAATCCTCTCTTAGTGGTAGCCTACTCCTCCCAACAAACACACATGCCAAATTTCAGCTCTTTACGATCAGTAGTTTCGGCTGTGCGTTGTCTGTCATTTACCACCCTTTTCTCCCCTTTGGGGGGGAATTTCCAAAAATCCTCTCTTAGTGGTAGCCTACTCCTCCCAACAAACACACATGCCAAATTTCAGCTCTTTACGATCAGTAGTTTCGGCTGTGCGTTGTCTGTCATTTACCACCCTTTTCTCCCCTTTGGGGGGGAATTTCCAATTATCCTCTCTTAGTGGTAGCCTACTCCTTCCAACAAACACACATGCCAAATTTCAGCTCTTTACGATCAGTAATTTCGGCTGTGCGTTGTCTGTCATTTACCACCCTTTTCTCCCCTTTGGGGGGGAATTTCCAAAAATCCTCTCTTAGTGGTAGCCTACTCCTTCCAACAAACACACATGCCAAATTTCAGCTCTTTACGATCAGTAGTTTCGGCTGTGCGTTGTCTGTCATTTACCACCCTTTTCTCCCCTTTGGGGGGGAATTTCCAAAAATCCTCTCTTAGTGGTAGCCTACTCCTTCCAACAAACACACATGCCAAATTTCAGCTCTTTACGATCAGTAGTTTCGGCTGTGCGTTGTCTGTCAGTCAGTCAGTCAGTAACGGATGAGTTTTATATATATAGATAAATAGCATACGGTCTAAATAAATGAACGGATTTAAGAAAACATAAACAAAACAACAATACAAAAAAAATATTAAAACTCTGATGTTGATAGCGGCAAGTAATTATTTCTCAAAGCTTTTTTAAATTTAGCAATTGTTTGCTCCAGACGAAACGTCACTGGAAATGCATTCCTCAATCGCGCAGCTTGAATGGCAAATGATTTGTCCAGAAAAGTTCAGGAATTCATGTAAGTATTTCTTTGATATTCAGTTGAAAATCTGTATAATACTTTGGGACTTTTAAGATACCATTGACAAATGGTGAAGGAAAACATCGTGAGGAAACCTGGGACTCCAAAAATTGGAATCTGAAATCGCCAATCCACAATGAGCAAGCGTGGTGATCAATGCTCATTCCTTCTCTATACGGGAAGAGACCTGTGCCCAGCAGTGGGACACTTAGAGGCCATTATTATTATAGTACATACATAGTATGGATAAATTAAGAATTATAATCCAATTGATTATTAACTAAATGAGAAAAAAAAATACAAATATGATTTTATGACATAACACGCCATATCCGAGTCACATGCAAACGATTTATATTAATTTCTCCCAAGCGACGAGAGAATTCGATTGTCAGAACGCAATTTATAAGAAAAACAACCCACATCCTGCCTACACCCCACCAGAAGATAAATCAAAACTAAAATGTAATAAATAAAATAATGTATTACAGAGTCGAGGGGCCAGTGTATTATTACCGAAACATTTCAACCCCCAACATTATTGCCATAAATAAATAATTTCAGTATTGCCATTTGTCACGTCAACCGTCAGTCCAATGTGTTTACTATTAACAGGAAATCACGTACAAAATCACAAACTAAGTATCATGTTTTGGCCTCAGGGATTTTCGTTATTACGTACTATTAGAGATAGAGTCTGATAGCCAATCGAAATTATTGTAGCGGTCGATTTGGAACAATGTAGCGTCGAATGGGTTGAGTCGTAGATCAAACTGTTATATGACATTTCGAGAAATCCCGTTTAGATTGTTGTAAAGGCTATATGTGAGTTTGTGATGTAAGGTCTTCATTGAAAGCCAGCTGAAGGGTTTATTGGCAATCGGCGATGGGTACAGTTGGTGATCGTCGGTTATAAAAATCTTTACGGTATATAAAACTACGGTAGCGTTAGGGTTAAGTGTGATTAGGGTACAGCAATCGTGAAATCGACACCTACAAATGAAGGATTTTTGCTATTTTGAATTCTGTGTGCGCTGTGAGTGATGTATGATATTAGTTATATCGGTACAGGTAAGATTTAGGTGAAAGGAACCATTTCAACATATTTCGAATGCGTGACAGTTCCACTGATTAAAGTTAAGGGGCAATAATACCTACTTTAATGTATAAGTTGCACCATTAAATAAAATAGACGCCCTACAAAAAGAAACTAAAAAAGAAAAATGCAAATAGAGTTCCAACTTTGACCTTTTAGTTGGGTAATTGCTTTGTTTTAAATTTTGAAACGGTTTCCCAACTACAAAAACTACAAATAAATATATGTTGACAAAATAAGAAGTTTTTTTTAATACAGCTGGATCAAATATTAAAATTTTAACAATATGTAAATGAATCGTAAACTCCACTCACTTCTAAAAAAAAGGCAAAATCCACTTTTAATAAGTGTTCTTGTTATTTTAAAGCTAAACTTACTTGACTAAACTATTTGACGAAAATGTTATACTCACATTATAATAAATGGAGGAAAGATTTGTATGTTTGTAACGAATAAACTCGAAAACTACAAGACCGATTTCAAAAATTCTTACACCAGTAGAAGGTTTCTTTAATTCATTAATGCTGACTCACTTATGCTGGTAAAATGGGGTGAATACAGAATTGCGGTTTTTTTAAATTTTACAGATTTTTTTAAATAAACAATACTTATAGTATTGTTTATAAAAACCCACAATTATTTCAAAAAATATAAGGAAGCTGTTTTATGTTAAATCTTACGCATGCTGCACGATAGAAGATGGCAATCCTTCTCCAAATTTGTTTTTATTTACCTCTAATAATTGCTATACACCCCGTTTTCCGCGATTGCTTACAAAAAAAAATAGAGTATGTGGGCTGAACTACTAGCAACAGCGAGCTAGTATACGCTTACATAGTATAAATGACAAACAGTAGGTTACTATTTGACTCATATAAAGTTCTGTAACATTGTTTCAGGTTGTTGTTTGTCTCGCAAACTTCGGATCCTGGTCTCAAAAGCCATGTTGGACATTGTGTGTCAAACCACTGAAGCAGAAACACCTATTTGCTAGATGAAGCTCATATTAAAACTAGCTGACACGGCAGACGTTGTTTTACCATATTTTTTATATTCTATTTATTTATTTATAACTAGCTTAGTCCGCGATTTCGTCTGCGTGGACTTCAGAATTGGGTCAAAAAATAAATGAAAAATGGAATAAATTTTCTCCCGTGTTACAGCTTGCGCTGTAATAGAGAAAAATACCAAAATAAGCTGTCTGCCCACGGTTTAGCTCGTAAACAATTTTAATTTTTCCCTCAGGAACTACTTAAGAAATCGGGATAAAAGGTAGCCTATGTTCTTTTCTATGTCAAAGGCTACATGCATGCCAAATTTCATCGAAATTCGTTTAGCCGTTTTTGCGTGATTGAGTAAGTAACAAACATCTAAACATCCACACTTTCACATTTATAATATTAGTAGGATAAAGACAACCAACAGCTACACAAAACGTGAATTATCAATAAGGAAAACAAATATACTTAAAATATATTTATAACGTGTACGATAATGTGCTTTTATTTTTGCATTTTCTCTCGTAACTATAAAAAACTTACTATTAATGCCTAGTGGTAAAAAAATTTGGACTGATTAAAAATCATGGTGCACTCAAAATGCGTCTTTTTATGTTTTTAAGCACAAATAAAAAATGTAACACGAATTTTATGCAAAAAAATTTCGATGTGCACAAATTAAATTACTTTTAAAATAAAGGTATTAGGTATCACATAATTGAATTAAATAAGAGAATGATATCAGATATCTCTTTCTAAAGTACCTAAATAGAGTGGGATAAAAATACACTTTCGACTCGATAGCAACACTTTGTTTCGGGTCAGTTTGAGAAAATAAAGATAGGACGGTGTTAACTTTGTCCCGACAATATTGGTTTTACGAATTGAAAATTGATTTGGTTTGGGTTAAACGTTAGATTGATTGGGAACACTGTGCGGAAACTGGTTGACGTGTGGTGATACTAAAAAAAATAGAAGTTTATCTCAAACATGTGAGGAAGGATTATAAAGGACATTTTGATTGGTGGGAAATAAGAGCAATAAATCAATTGATTTTAGTGTAAGACGTCATTAGAACCCCATTATATGACACGGAAAGAAATGGAGAGGCACTTGGATAAAAAAGATGAGTTTATATGAAATTATTATATTTTGATTCTCATTGAGGTGTGCATTATTTAATTGTGGATTTTCTAAAATTATTCCTTATTTGGTGTACTTCGGATAAATATTGTATATTTTACATATTTGAAAAAAAAAACTGCCCGACTAAAAGTTATAGTCAATGAAATTATCAGCAAATGAAGAATGATAAAGAAATTACCTAATGTAATCTATATATATAAAACTCTTCCGTTACTGACTGACTGACTGGCAGACAACGCACAGCCTACTGCTGCAGCCACAAACTACTGATCGTAAAGAGCTGAAATTTGGCATGTGTGTTTGTTGGGAGGAGTAGGCTACCAATAAGAGAGGATTTTTGGAAATTCCCCCCCAAAGGGGAGAAAAGGGTGGTAAATTGAAAATGTTTATTTCTCAATGGAACGCGGACGAAGTCGCGAGCAAAAGCTAGTGTTAAATAATGATAACTATGAGAAACTGCAGCATAAAATAATATGACAAATTATCAGTATTTAACGTTTTAACCCTTAGCTAAATGAACATGGAAAATCCGATTCCAACTAAAACAGCTAAGTAATTATATATTTAAATTCTAGTTAGCGTAAAGAGTAAAAGCGAATAAGTAAACCGCATTTAGGACCAAAAGTAATCAAGTTGGACGTAATGTCGGACAAACAACATTAGCTGTATAGAGATTTACGACAGAAACGACATGGGAACGACACGGGAATTATATTTAGCAGACATGGCGCATCGTAAATTATTTTATTTAGCTTTCGTTCCAAAGATTTTGTTTCGTAATGTGTTGTCAACTTGTCGGCGGCGAAAGGGTTTAGTTTGGTCCCGAGCAAACTTGAGCGAAACATTTTAAAATTTAAAATATTTTGTGAGAGAATTTTAAGAATATTTATACTGTTTATGTACAAAATAGTAAGTATATGCGAAATTTTTGAATGTCTCCACAGCGTACCTGTTGTTAAGGTAGTTACTTGTTTTTTTCTGTATGTCCGATTCCTATTTACCTAACTGAAAGAGGTTTATATTTTAATTTTTATGTATGCATATTGCTTTGGCAAGCTATAAAACCTAAGCTTTTGATTTCAACTTGAGAGGTGTCTTTCGATTCCTCAAAATGGTGTGAGAATGATTTCAGAAAGATAACTGTATCATTCCAATATCACAATTACCATTATACCCTTATAACCACGGGGGTATATAAATAAACTGGCACCATTTTTAGTAACCCTTCGTGGCTAAGTGTACACCGTGCGGCTTAGCCGATAATAAAAGTTAAACCGCGCTTACCGCGGCTGGACCGTGGATAGGTGACCATTTAAAAACATCCCGAGTCTCGGAAAGCACTTTCCGACTGTCATGCGTTGATCGTTGACCGTCTTTAAGTCATTACAATTCTGGCAATCAGCCGAATGGGTCCGGATAGATGGGCGAAAATTTCAACCGAGTGGCTGCCTGGAACTGACGAGCTCCAATTCCAGGTAGCCACTCGGTACACACACACACGAACGGGGTAGGACAAAAAGACGCTGGCGAGATGACATCATTCGCTTTTTGCCGGATTGGTGGGAAGCGGCTCAAGACCAAGGAACCTGGAGCAGGTTGGGGAGACCTTTGCCCAGCAGTGGAACACCTAAAAAGTAAAAGGCTAAGCAGAAGAAGATATTATTATAATCCCTCTCTAAGAAACCCAGAAGCTATATTCCAAGCCACTTGGCCGGTCATCTCTAGTACAATTTCATTAGAATACATTAAAGAGGTTCCTTGAAACATCTATAGGTACCTTTCTCTCTCGCATGTATTTGCACAGTGTTTACAGTATATTGTTGTTTCACTGTGTACATTGCCTGCCGGTTACAATAACAAATGGCTGTTGGTACATGACAGTTGCATGTGTAATTAATTTATGTAGAGAATTTCTCGGTTAAATGGTTTTAAGGGGATTTGTTACATAGAAAAATCTATAGGTACTTGTAAATTATATTATATACTTTAGTATAATAAGGCTGAATAGTATGTTTGTTTGGTTAAACGCACTAATTTCAGAAACCCCTAGTCGGATGATTGAACAAAAATCAGTTTTAGGTACCGCATTCTTCGAGAAAGGGATACTTAGGCTAAACAATTTCTATACTTATCTTATTAAAAATATATTTTCAGGACTCGAAGTTGTTTAAAATATTTTCCTAATTATTTTTAAACTCTTTCTTTAGAACTGGTGCCTAGACGTTGCCTTTCAAAAGAGTTATGTTAATTATGTTTGTATATAAGAATTTTACAATGTGTAAAATCGAACCTTTATTTATCAGAGAGTAAAAAAATGCATTCATTAAAATGCATGACATATACATAATGTGTGTGTCTGTGTAGGTACCTACCTACACAAAATCCTTTTTTTTACAATACAGAAAAAGTGAGATGTCATTTGCGAAAAAAATGCTGAAGATAACTCTAAAGAGACAAATGGTATTAAAATTTTTCTTTTGAGTTGTACTTTTTTATTAATTTTTAAAAGTTTAAAATGTGAGTCAGTTGTGAATTATGCAAGCATATATAGGTTTGGAATTAATTGTTAAGTGTGTTTTAACAGCTTTTAATGGTCTAATACTGAAATGTCAATCAGTTTTAAGTCGCCGTTAAGTCTCATGCTGTCACTGTCACTTTAAGGCATGAACTAGCGACAGATGACATTTAAGAACCTCTTAAAGATAATTTGCGTTCCAGTATTCGGAGATATGTGTTTTTAATTCGACTTCACAAGGCGGGAAATCTCTCCTTTTCTCTATATAAATTACACCAGATGTTGTAATGACCGGGAGTATGTCTTGGCAATAAAAAGCTTAAAGCCTTCCCTAGATTAATGTATGATTAGAGAAAGGTTTTTTTTAAATCGGAGCTTTCGTTCCTGAGATTTGCATTCAACCAAACCAAAAAACTCTAGCTTTCTAATATACATTTGTATATACTTTTAAATGCTGTGAGTCTCACATTACTAGTATCATTGTTAACCCCTCGTATATATGCTTGCGTTCGTACGAGTGGGTTCACGTCGGTAGTGTAGGTAATGGATAGGATTCGAACCGGGAACAACATGATCGCAAGTCCGACGCCCCAGACACCGCCGCTTCAATATTAAAATATAAGATTACATAATAAATACAAAATTTCCATCATAAAGGGATATTATACACAAATACTACTTACGAAATGTTATTTGGGCAATTCCCCTGCCATTTAAATTAGAATCATACACAAACATTTGTTATCCACAATATCATGTAATTCGGGCTTAAATCAATGATTACAACGAACAGTCTGACCCAGGGGAATCACCCCTTTAGCTCTATAATTTGCTACACGAATTTCAATGAACCCTGGACAATAAAATTTACGCCAGGGGAAAATATTAAAATGTCTAAATTAATAGCCCTGATTAAACCGGGCCTGTAGATTTTATTACTTGTATTAAAATGTTAATTATGTTAAGGTGAAGTTATCTGCTTTAGATAACTAATTTACTTTATTAATATCGCCGTCGTGGTGGCCTAGCGGTTCAATGACCGGATTCGCGTGCACATGGTTGCAGGTTCGAACCCAGGCAAGTACAATTGTGACGTTTTCAAAGTTATACGTACTTTCTTAATTATTCTAAGACATCATTGACAAACGGTGAAGGAAAACATCGTGAGGAAACCTGGATTCCGATAACTGGAATCTGAAATCGTCAACCCACAATGAGCAAGCGTGGTGATCAATGCTCATTAATTCTTCTCTGTATGGGAAGAGGCCTGTGCCCGGCAGTGGGATATTTATATGCCGGTATTATTATTATCAAGATTGACGCAACAACAGCTTGATGGAGTATCACAACGTGATATCATTAAAAATGGCTATCTCATTAAAAACACTAGTCATTACAACTAAATAATTATATCTTTGTTAAAAGTTTTAATTAAACGATGAAAGTTTTCTTTGTTTTGAAAAGAAATACTTACGTGAAACTTAATTTTTTCTTTGCTTAATTTTAACAATTTATTTTGTAAATCTTAATTTTCCGAAATATTTAGATGTCATACAACACAAATATCATGTTTTTTTAAGTTTTTTTTATTTTGCCTTATACGTGGCTTATCATTACTATTCTTGTTATCCCCTTGTGCTAAGCTTGTGTTACATGTCGTGTAATAGATGGGTTTCGAACCGCCAATCACATAGTCGCAAGTCCGACGCCTTGCCTGCTAGGGTGTCACTGCTTGAAAAAATGAGAGTAATATTACCTACAACTCTGAGCCTCTGGGGCCAACTCTGAGGCTGGTTCGTAGAGCTTATCCTAGTCAGTAAGGTGTAGGGTCCTCTCGTGCTATTGCTTTCACGTAAATTACATTTTGCTCTAAGATTTTTTAAATTTCTTTTTTATAATAACTTCCTCATAATATGAATAACATTTTCTACCAAACAGACCCGTGTACTTAGCTAGTCTTACGTAAATCACAATTCCGCCTCTGACCTTTGCGTCGTATTTGACAGGTTGTTGAAATTAATACTGAATAACCCATGAATTAATAATGAACCTCCTTGTTCCGGGTACTAAGGTTATTCCATGGAGTGTTGTATAAATACAAAGGAAATAGGAATTCAAGGGATTCAATGCTGGGGGTAATGGTAGTTCCAATAGTTATACATTTAATGGTAGGTAGGTATCTTAGAAAGAGTGGTGGATAACTTTACGGTTTGACCTATAGTAAAGGTTAACCTGTCATCGCCGCTGTTAGTCCGTGGATGTGTGACCATAATGCAAACATACCCATACCCCTCCGTGCCTCGGAAAACACGTAAAACTTTTGTCCCGACTGCCATAATTTTATCTTTGACAGTCGTTAAGTCATTACAAACTACTATGGGTATAGGTCTTACTATGGGACACCAACTGTGATAGCCCGTAAAATGGATTGTGGAGATCAGATAGGCTGTGTGCAGCCGAATCTGGTGAGACTGGAAGCCGTCCCCAAGAGACCTTGAGGACAGGCTAAGCAAAAAAAATGTCTAACCTTGGTCAGTGACATTCCTACAAGCGGTAACGCTGATGGAATGGCTCAAGTGACAAGTTTTAGTGACGTGAATTAACGAAAAAATTACATTTCCATCCAACATTTAATGTCATAACCCATATCTATCAACGTTATCGCTAGAAATGTCTCTTATCAACAAAGGCTAATTTGCAGTTGTAAAGCTTTATTTTCTTGACACTCAAAAAATATCGTAAGGTATATTGTAAATATGTTAAAGTTATTAAAGCAGTAAGTATATCGAATTCTATTATGTATATGAAGTTATTGGTCCTCGTTCATAATTTGAAAGGCTGTTGCTATGTATAAATAATCAACTTTGTATTTCAATTTACTTTCCGTAAAGGGTAGAATGTTGCTGTATGTTATGATATATTTAATTACCTATGGGTTGTTTATTGAACATGTTCTAGGAAAATTATAAAGCGATTTGCATTTTATTAAATGATACTCATGATTGAAATGTAAAACATGTTGTTTTTAGTGCTTATTTAGTTTTTTTTAAGTATTCACGTAAAGTACCATTCTTGTTTAAGTGTACTTGTTATAATTATATGTACTTAATACTATTTTCCTAATCCTTATATGTAAGGATTTACTGACTAGCTGTGGCCCGCGGTTTCACTCGTGTAATAGATCCTGGTTCCATAAAATATGTGAATAGGTAATCATAGTCTGCTGCCTCATTCAAATTGTATGAGAACGAACAGTTTTTTTTTGTAAATTCGTATTGATTCATAAGCTCTTCTTTACAAATATTGTTCTCCAAGCGAAGCCACAAGAATAAGCGAGTATTAAATAATTATGTTGGTAAGCTTTTGATGCTGAAAGCAACCCTTACCCCAAATAGATCACAAAGGATGTATTTACCTAGTTATCTTACCCCGGGGTTAGGCTGCCCGTTTCATATCTTTGTGATAACCAAGTGAACAGATTTTTGTAAGACTAGGTTGACTAAAACACTTATTTTTTGTTATAATTAATTGATACACACGAGTGTTTTTATTTTTAAAATTAGTGGAGCTTCTTTTTGATATCCGTAGTTTATTTTTCCAAATTTCAATAAGAATATCAAACCAATACTTGTGTGTATACCAATACATACTATACATATTTATACACAACTTTACTTACTCTCAATGTTTTTTAATCCTAGAGACTAAATTGACAAGTGCAAACGTCAAAACTGACGTTAAAGCTATTGGAATATACATACCTATGTCATTTTGGCATTTTACTGGTTCATTTAGTCTCCGGGATAAAAAAAAACAGGCTTTATGTAAGCAGATAGACGTTATCTTTTCACGCTCGATGCAGTGACCAAGGGAAATAGGGATTCATTTTTATGTATAGAAAGAAAGAAAGAACATTTAATTTGGACAGAGTACACAGACACAATTACAATAAACAGCATAAACACAAACAACAACCAGAAACAAAAAATACAAAAAAAAATATGCAAATTTATATATGACTCACTGAGTAGCCTGTTGGTGTACTGGTTAGTGACCCTTACTGCTATGCTGGAGGTCGTGGGTTCGATTCTCGCCTGCCTAGTTTGGTATCAGATGACCGAGTGTGAGATGTCCCAGGATATTATTATAATGTTTCTGACGACTGACCCAAATTGTATTTCCAAATCAGCGTAATGCCAACGGATAGATAAATTGATACTCGTGTTTGACGCTGGTTATTTATAAGTATGCATACGATGTAAATCCATAACCTTTTCCTCTTAACCCACAATCCACGTTCAAGTGTATTTGAAAGCATCTACATTTGCACAATGATTCTATTTCTGTGGCACACTGCCCCTTGAGGTTATGGCTTCGAAATCAGCGGAAGTTATAAGCGGATTTTTAATATTTTGGAATATTATTTTATAATTTGTTACTTATTTCGTTGTTAGCTTTTTGTACCAAATAAATCATAATTGCTCGCATTATTTTAAAAGTTTTAAATTGTTTTTATTTAATTGTCATAATCATTTTGATTAATCGACGACCTCCATGGTCGAGTGGCGTAAACACCGGTTTTCAAGGTGTCGCCAGCTCTGAGGTCCCGGTTTCGATCCCCGGACGGGTCAATGTAGAAAAACACTTTTCTACATTGTCTCGGGTCTGGGTGTTTGTGGTGCCTTCGTTGTCTCTGATTCCATAACACAAGTGCTTTAGCTACTTACTTTGGATTCGGAGCAATGTATGTGATGTTGTCCACATTTTATCTGGAGACCAGCGGGGGAGACCATTACCCAGCAGTGGGAAATTATAATTAGATTACATAAAAAAAAACATTTTGATGTAAAGGTAGTGTCGTGTAATATGGAAGCGGCGAGGCGGTAGCCCAATCGGGCGTCGGACTTGCGATCATGTGGCCTGCTCGAAACTCACCTATTGCACCACGAATGTGAACCCACTCGCACCACCAGCATTTAGCTTAGCAGGAGGGGTTAACAGACCAGTAATTTGCATATTAACACCTTCCCTGTCCCGTCAGAAGACACAATAGTTAAACAATGGAAATGTTCATATGTGACTCACGGGACAGTGAAAGAGTTAATAGTTTGTTAACGCCCAGAATGCAAGCATAAAGAGAAAAAAAAACAACATTATTGATAACATATTAACAAGAGCGTCGGTCCCTTCATCGATTTCTACAAATAAATTAAGTAATATTAAATAAGTGTAATAATCCAGTCTTCATGGCCACACACTACCCACATCGAAGCACGTCGCCAGTCCCTAAGCTATAAGCCGCGCCTTACCGAGATTATGTCGCGGTACGGCGCGGCAAGACGCGGGACATTCGTCATTGTCACGGTGTGCCAGCGCCTTAAGGATTACTTTCAATGAAGATCATCTGTCGTAGATCAACTGTATTGTGTCGAGGTTATTGACCTGAAGTTTCCTGAAACAGGATTATGGGGGTTATTGTTAGAAAGATAAGACTTGGGAGGTAGGACTTTACAGTTGACACATTAATACTTTGGAAATATTAGCCTGTATATAAATCCTATTGCTTTGTTTACTGCTCCCTCGAAAACGGTTGAGCTGCATGAGCTATTCGAGGCATGCTTGCCATCTGTTGGCACAGGCTTGATCAGGTCGATCTGGTTCTTTCTTAAAAAGGCCAGTCCAGGAAAGACCCTGCATTAATTTACTCAATATTATTTAAATTGTATACATATAACCATTTTTAAAAGAGTAACCTATGGAGTTTCTTGCCGGTTCTTCTCCATAGGAATGACACCTTGAAACCGAGCAACTAGCGTCATTAACGTTTTGAAAGTACCTGTAAAGGTCTACTCGAAATAAAAATATTTTTGATTTTTCATTTTGATTTTGACTAAAAACAAAGTACGTTACTTACTATTGACACAAAACATTTATCTTCTCTTCTGCCTAGTCTTTTCCTTTTTTTAAATTGAAAATCATCTTTTCATACAAACATAAGTCACGTGACCTGTCACTTTGTATGAAAAGTTCATTTTCTATTTTAAGATTTCGACCTATGTTCTTTGGGGCAAGTTGTTCAATTTTATACACCTGATTACCTTGTTGAATATACGCACTCCTTTTAAAATAATCCTGTATAGCGCGACAGCGATAGTTACTTCAAATACCTCATTTTTAAAAGTCTCTCCGCCCACTTTCCTCTTAATATTGACTACGAATATGTTACAACCATGTCGGCGAGCTAAAATCCTAAGCTGGTTTGCTCAGAGTGGTGTGACGGGTCTATGCGGCCTGCAGTATATGCGGTGGCTCGGCCGTACGTGCCGATTGCAGTGGCCGCCGGCGTAACATACTTGCTAACTATATCGTACTGGCTTTAAAACATTGTAGTTACGTTTTATGAAAGAGACTGAGAAATATTGTGGGTATGTTATCAGGCCTGGTTAATAGTTTCAATAATGGAAATCAATTAATATTTAAATTTAAAAAAATACAGAGGAATAAAGGCAAGGAGACCCGATATAACCTACAAGAGAACATTACAATCAAATTTTTAATTTAAAAAGCGGTAGCGTAATGGCTAGGGCAACGGATTTGCGAGCATGTTGTTGCCGGTTCGAATATTACCCATTACAGTACCGACGTGAACTCACTTTTAACACAAGCACTTAGTACAAGGGGTTAACAAGAATAATGTGCGAGATGCAAGTAAGCTTAAAAGTAAATTCGTTGCTAGTAAGCTTTAAAAAACACGAAAGAGTAACCATGAATAAATTAACTAAATCGTAACTATACTATAATAAGGGTCGTTCTCAAAAAAGTGGCACCGATCGATTTAATTTATCAATTTTTAAAAATGTTTCAAATATTGAGTTTTTTTTACAGAAATCTATTGGCAGCGTTTGTATTAGGTTAAATTGATGAAAGGGAAGCAGATTTACAGAAAATTGAATGAGATACAGGCTTTCAAAAATATGGCTTCACAGGTTAAAGAAAGATTGTACAGGTTTATGAGAAAACATTACCAAATTATAGAGAAAGAAACAAAAAAACAGTGTAATCATACAAAATCAATGTTTATTATTTAATTAACTGCAAATAATAACAGTTCTGATGGAAAATAACAGCTTCTATAACGAAAAAAAAAACAAAAAATTAAAAAGGAAAACCTTCTTCTTAAAATCTAATTAATGAACTTTTAATCAGTCTGTAACAATCAGCTGACAATATTATGTAATAGCAATATACTTACTATATTGCTATTACATATTGTCAGCTTCTAAATTATAATAATAATATTTTGGATCTTGTATGAATAGAGTTCCTAAGCCAATCACACAAAAATAATCAATCACATAATAATCGTAATAAATGATTATGATTATGAATTTGAAATGAATTCAACGAGGCGATTAATCGCAGGCCCTTCATCTAATATATTTTCCAAGAAGTACTTCTTTGGAGTTCCGGAGGTAATTCTATTTCAGACAGAGCTGAAAATGGTGTAGGTCTATTAGAACACTTACTACTTCTTCTTCTTCTGTCTAGCACTCTAGTCTTATCCCAAGCCATGTTGACTTCGGCTGCCAGACTTACAAAATAGGTCAAACCGTAACCATAATCCTACTTCCTACTAATATTATAAAATATGTGAAAGTGTGAACGTTTGAATGTTTAGATGTTTGTAACTCAATCACGCAAAAACGGCTGATCGGATTTGGATGAAATTTGGCATGCAAGTAGTCTTTGACATGGAAAAGAATATAAGCTACCTTTTATCCCGATTCCTTAATTAGTTCCCGAGGGAAAATTGAAAATTGTTTACGAGCAAAGCTCTGGGCAGACAGCTTTGAAATTTTGTATTTTTCTCTATTACAGCGCAACACGGGTGAACATGTTATTCTATATTTTATTACTTTCACATTTTTCATTTCTTTTTGGACCCAATTCTGAAGTCCATGTATGCGAAGTCGCGGGTAGAAGTTATAAATGAATAAATAGCTAAAAGGTATCCAAATAGCAATATATATAACCTAATTTAACTTTTTTACTGTTAACGTAAACATGCAGTAGATATACTAAGTATTTCATACCTAATTATTTCGATTATTCTTAAAAAAAATGCATTTGACAAAAAATATATAGGTAAAATATCTTTAACCTGTTAACAATCTCTTTAACCTGTGCATTTTCAACAGGGTAAAGAGAGTCTGGTTAATGAAAAAACCTAAGTAAATATTCAATAACAACAAAACGGTTAGGCTGTTTAAAATATAATTTACAGAATCATATATAGTTACCTATTGACACATTTTAAGACAAAACATAACGAAGCAGTTTACACACAAACAAAAAAAAATAGGTCAGGTTGTAGACAACATACCCGTTACAAAATCCGATTGTGATATCTCGATGTAATTCCTAAGAAAACTGCGCAATATTCATCGCGTCTTTCTTTGACAGTGGTTAGCCAGATAGTGTCGGCTCAATTTGCACGGGGGTGAGGTGTTGCAAACATAATAGTGATCGGGTAATGGACGGTAGTGTGCAACGGCAGATTGTGGAGAAAAATTCTCTGGACACAATTTAAACACGGATATCTTTAAAACTATTAACATTCAGAGCTTATAGTTTAAATCACCTTATAACAATGATATAAAGAACTGTATTTGATTTTATTTGAACGCTTATTTATAGTATTTATTTTTTTATTTCACCTCAAAGTCAGACATATCGTGTTTGGACACGACAAGTTACTGAGAAAACGACATTACAATATTATTTTTTAGTAACTGTATGATATTAAACTTCTTAATTTTACTCGGCCTCCACGTAAAAAGTCTCTTTTTGTATATTAATGTGAAGAAATATATAAGTCACCTTAAAAAAAATACACTTATAGTCTAAAAACGGCCCGACAGGTTACGGTGCCACTTTTTTGAGAACGACCCATAATAATATCTTGGGACACCCCACACACGGCCATCTGACCCCAAACTAGGCAGAGCCTGTACTATGGTGACCAGACAACTGATAAACATACTTATATATATCTAAATACATACCTACATATTAAACATAAATAACACCCAGACACAGAACAAATGATCGTGCACATCACACAAAGATATGTCCTGAGTGGGAATCGAAATCGAGTCACTAATCACTAGACCAACAGGCCCGTGAAATATATAAATAATTTTCACTATTAAGGCTGGATACCCAGTCAAAGCAAGTCAGGTGCACTAAAAGCATTGCCAATGACTTAAGAATAATTAATTAGTTTCAGTTTTCAGGACAAACTTGTACCACACTTCATATTGTTTAAAAGCTTCATAATTTTGCATTTAAAATTTAAATTTGATAGAAAATTAATTGTGAATCAATCATCATATAGTTTTAGAGGATTATTTTAAAAGGAGTACGTATAGAATAGAATAGAATAGAATAGAATAGAATAGAATAGAATAGAATAGAATAGAATAGAATAGAATAGAATAGAATAGAATAGAATAGAATAGAATAGAATAGAATAGAATAGAATAGAATAGAATAGAATAGAATAGAATAGAATAGAATAGAATAGAATAGAATAGAATAGAATAGAATAGAATAGAATAGAATAGAATAGAATAGAATAGAATAGAATAGAATAGAATAGAATAGAATAGAATAGAATAGAATAGAATAGAATAGAATAGAATAGAATAGAATAGAATAGAATAGAATAGAATAGAATAGAATAGAATAGAATAGAATAGAATAGAATAGAATAGAATAGAATAGAATAGAATAGAATAGAATAGAATAGAATAGAATAGAATAGAATAGAATAGAATAGAATAGAATAGAATAGAATAGAATAGAATAGAATAGAATAGAATAGAATAGAATAGAATAGAATAGAATAGAATAGAATAGAATAGAATAGAATAGAATAGAATAGAATAGAATAGAATAGAATAGAATAGAATAGAATAGAATAGAATAGAATAGAATAGAATAGAATAGAATAGAATAGAATAGAATAGAATAGAATAGAATAGAATAGAATAGAATAGAATAGAATAGAATAGAATAGAATAGAATAGAATAGAATATAATTTATTTGCTTGAAATAGAGTTATACAGATCTTAAAAATATTACAGTTCTTCTTATTTCGCCTACTTAATTCGGCATGCAAATTTAACAATTAGATAAAATCAGAATAATACTAATAATCTAAACAAGTTCAGTACAAAACTGATAAGTACTTGTTCATTAAATTACAAGTCATACTACGTATTTAACATTATAAATTCAATTATAACACAAATCTTAAAAACATTATACAATTATTTTATACATCTTAACAAATTATTGAAATCTAATTATTATGTACAAATTATAGATTTAATTAAGTACTAACAGTTAAATTTACTTATATTAATGTAAAAGAAAACAAATAATAATAAAACAATATAAATTGTTTAAATAATTAATAATAAACAAGTAGGTACAATAGGTGTGTATGATGGTCAATTCAACCCAAACTTTTTATTTGTTTTATAATTTAAGAAATCATTAATATTATAAAAACAGTTGTCATTGAGCCATTTTTTTAAATCCTTATAAAAATATTTCGTTGGCAATTCTCTTATATTACTTGGAATTGAATTATAAATCTTTACAGCCATAATGCAAGAGTTTCTGTGACAAAATGTTGTATTGCACGTTGGTACATCTAATTTAGAGGGATCTCTTAATAATTTTGCATATTTATGATCATTAGGTTTTATAAATAATTTTAGATTTTTCTTAACAAAGACACCTATTTCCAAAATGTACATATCTATTAATGTTAATAACTCATATTTTTTAAATAATGGCTTACATGATTCTAGTGGATCAATTCCAAAAATTGATCGCACACATTTTTTTTGCACAATAAATGCTTTATTGAAGTCAGTTGAATTACCCCAGATAATAATACCGTATCTTAGCACAGATGACACGTATCCATGGTAAGCTAAAAGGGCGGCATTTACTCCAACTGTTTTCCTGAGGTTTCTTAACGCAAAAGTAAAGCTGTTTAATTTATTACATACATTATGTATGTGTTCTTTCCAGTTGCAATATCTATCCAGTATTACTCCCAAAAACTGGTGCATAAAACTGAACTACTTATTTGTTTTTTTTTTAATTGAAAATCACCTTCTCATACAAACATAAGTCACGTGACCTGTCACTTGGCATGAAAAGTTCATTTTCCATTTTAAGATTTCGACCTATGTATCCTGGGGAAAGTTGTTCAGTTTTATGCACCTCATTACCTCGTTGAATAGACAAACTCCTTTTAAATTAATCCTGTATGTACATTTCTTATGGTTATGCTCTGAGTCTAAAATTTAGTATGGTTATACGAAAAATCCGCGTGATTATTTAATTGGATAAACTCTCGGGACATGGGGACCGTGCACGAGCTCTTTTTAAGGAACTTTCCAAACGTTTGGTCGACTCCACACGTGACCAGAAGGCTGGCATTTTCTTGGCACAAAGAATTAGTATTGCCATTCAACGTGGCAATGCTGCCAGCCTTCTGGGCACGTTTCCCGACATTGGCAACGATGATGATGAATTTTTTGATGCTTGTTAATAAGTTTTCTATTTTTTATTTAGCTTTATTTATTATAGGTAGTTTAGTATAGTATAATTTATATTATTAGGTTTTGGTTTAGTATAGTTTTATTTTAATTTTAATTATAATTAGTATTATGTGTTTAATTATAGTTATATTAATGTCAAATAAATGCTGTTTAAATTGGATAAACTCATAAATAATTCCGAATTTGCCTTAAAAAGTTATTTGTACATGTTATCCTTATCCTTACTTTATTATATTAGTATATTTTTGATATAAATGCTAAAGTAACACTGTATGTCTGTGTGTTACGCAATCACGCCTAAACTAGTGACCCGATTCAAATGAAATTTGGTACATAGATAGTCTAAAGCCTGAGAAAGGACATAAGCTACTTTTTTCCGAAACAGTTGACAACCATGCAGGCGCAGTCGCGGGCTACATCTAGTAAATCTATATATTAAGGTAGAGATAAAATACAAAATAGTCTATGACCCCTAATTATTTTTTTTTCGGCATGTAAAGCTTATGCTTTCAACCCACGCCGAGCGCGCGACGTGGGGATATGTCGGACTTTCACCACCAAAAAAACACCCCGGTCCCGTCTCTGCCTTCCCCTGAGTTTGCTTCGATATTTCTTCTCATTGTGGAGAAATTCTCCGATAGGAAAATAAATTGTTGACTTCATCGAAATAAAAAAGACATGTAAAAGTGATGTTCCTAGTTACAGAATCAAGATTTCAATTTCAGAAAATATTGTATACTGTATAATTTTCTTTCTATGCATGATTGAACCTTAATAACTTAGCAATTTTCCATCGAAACCAAAATTTTTCTGTATTTTTTTTCAGTTAATATCACAAACAATACGCATAAATACAATACCAAAAATGTCAAATCTCGGACTCGTTCAGGCTAACTTTGCCGACTATTTTCGACTTTGATATTAAATTTATCAGAGAGGGCCAAATACAAAGTCGGTGTCTGCAGCAGATGGCAGTTTCCGTTGTAGCCGCTTCCTTACTTGCATCTTGCCAAATTCCCCAGAACCTGTGAATTATCAAAAGCTTTGGAAGTTCTATACCGTTTGAATATTAACTTACTTGTTAATTGTTGGTAAAATGACCGAATATTGGGTGGGAATTAAAAATTGTAACATAAGAAATCGACTTTATTCAATTAATAGGGTTTTAAAAGTCAAATATCATGTTCTACATTTAAAGAAAACGTGGTAGTGGGGGGTTTAATAAATTGCCCGATTTGATTAAACAAGAAACCAAATTTTATAGACACACAGAAATTAAAACTATTCCTTCAAAATAAAAACTAGTACTTACAGTACTAACGAATTTCTTTCAGATAAAATACTTAACAATTATTACTTAACGATAAAAAATAGTAATAGATTTCTGTTACATATACATTCCTCGCTATTACGCCATTAGACACTTCCACCCCCATTAATATTAGTACCTACCAATTAGTATGAAAATGGTTTATAATATCAGTAACACATTACACTAACTTCGGCATATAAAGACACTCTTTATAGTTTATAGGAATATAGAAAAATGTATCTTTTTCAAAGCATCTACGCAAAGGAAAATTAACTGTAACCTTTACATTTCCTAAAAAACATAATTTCGGTATAGCAACTGATTGATGGTGACGTCACTAAGGGTGTCGTTTGATTAAGCATTCATTCATGCTTTTATGATCTTCGAGTGTAGGCGTATCATATTTTATATCTAAAAAAACACCTACGCAGGTAATTTTTTTTTAGCTTCAATTCATTTATTCGAAGGCCATTAAAATTTCTATTCAAGTATCCACCATTTTCAAAAAGTCACTATGTACAAAAATTATGAAATGGGTCATGAATAGATACAGAAAACTCTAGACGGTCTCATACAAAAGTCACAACCAAAACTCTTCATTTGAACGTAGGTGATGACAGTTTTTAATCAAATTCGATCCTTTTTTTGCAAATTCAACCTTATCCGCACGGCTTAAAGTGAGTTACAGAGAGAATTTGGCTATTTATCTTTGACTTTTCATGTTTTAAGGGGGAGGTCTCAGTTTTTAAAATTATAAATAAATATTATGAAACACATTCCTGACAAGTCTACCAAAAGCACTTTATGGAAGTTATATTCTACTTTCTTAATTATTCTTAGGCATCATTGCGATCGGTGAAGCAAAACATAATGCAGAAATATGGATAAAGAAAATTTTTATGGAATATGAAATTTGCAACGCGCAATGCGCAAGCGTGGTGATTAATGCTCGTTCCTTCTCTACATGAAAAGACCTGTGCCCAGCAGTGGGGCATTTATATGTTGTACTAGCTTTTGCTCGCGGCTCCGCCCGCGTGGGCGTCGTTTATCGTGACAAATTATAGCTTATAGCCTTCCTCAATAAGTGGGCTATCTTAGAGTGAAAGAATTTTTCAAATCGGACCAGCAGCTACTGAGATTAGCGCATTCAAACAAAAAACAAACTGTTCAGCTTTATAATATTAGTATAGATTATTGTGTATTATTCATCCTTTTCATAGTACAAAGTTTAAAGCATAACAAGAGAAAATAAATTTTAAATTGGGTTCGAATTTTTTATAATGTTTGGATTGAAATCAACTGGTGCATGAAGAATCCTTGCTTTTATAGTTTTTTTTTTGTTTTGAAAACTGTTCGAAGGATTAAAGGATTAATTTTCAATTTTTATTTAGAGTTTAAAATCTATATAACAGTAGCAATTACCCCTGGTTGTATTGACTACCCAATAGAATTGATGAAGTAAGTTTTTTGACGATAACCTTTGAATTCCTACCAATTAAATGATCTGCGCTATTCTTGACGGAAGTCCACCACAAGGTGGACAGTTGATCTGATGAGGGTCGCAAGGAGCCACTGGATGCAGGTAGCTTATAACCGGCCGATCTGGAAATCATTCGGGGAGGCCTACGTTCAACAGTGGACGTATTTTTTCTGATACGATGGTCACGAAATGAAACTGAATGTTAGATTATAACTCCTTTTGGCACCTGGTACTTTATTAAACACAAAAATACTATTAGCTATTTATTAAGTTCGCTTTTAATAAGTTTCTTATAAATATAAGCCGAAGATTAAAACGGATATTTATAATTTTATTATGACGCGCCTTTTGGTCTAGTGGTTAGTGACCCTGACTGCTAAGCTGGAGGTCGTGGGTTCGATTACCACTCAGGACAAATCTTTGTGTGATGAGCACGATCACTTCTTCTGTGTCTGGATGTAATTTATCTTAATATGTTTGTATTTAGATAAGTATGTTTATCAGTTGTCTGGTTGCCATAGTACAGGCTCTGCCTAGTTTGGGATCAGATTGCCGTATACGTGTGATTGTCCCAAGATATTATTATTATTATTTATATTATTACAAATATGTTACTTTGAAACTTAAATTTACAAATAACAGCATGACAACAAGGTTGATCATAAAATCACAAAGTGAACGATATTTTTTTTCAATCATCCAAAGATTCGTCAATTTCCCGAGATAAAAATGTGTATAAAGAATATTCTTGCCTTTTTCATTATCACGTATTCAATTTTGATGACATCGAGCTTCGTGAACGCGTCACCTTTGGAATATCAAAGGTGTGGTATGGGAAATTATCGTAGCGTGTCACAATCAACGCCACAAGAGCTTCACAGCATTACGAACTTATATCAACGCGTTGGGGATTATAAAGTTTGATTCCAGAAGGGCAACTTTATTCTAACTACCGTAAAATGAAACTCCTTCTGCCTAGCCTTTTTCCCAAGCTATGTTGGGGTCGGCTTCCAGTCTTACCGGATTTAGCTGAATACCGTATTTTACATGGAGTGACTGACCGTAAAATGAAACTAAGCTATTTAATTGTTGCTTAGAGATTTTTTATTATTTATTTATTTATTTAGACACTTAAATAATAAATTTACAATTGTTTTGCCATACACGAAAGCCTCTTAGGGCTTATCTGTGTGCTGGCGAGCCGAAATAAATTAACGCAACATAAACAACAAGAAAGAATACCTACTTACTTACATTATTAAATGCGATACAACACAATACAATAGAGTGTAAATGTTTCTATATGCTTGTATAGAAGCGCTTACACTTGTACTTCACACCTTTCGAATTATTTTTATATGACAATTGCAAATCCTCTGGGAGTTTGTTAACGAAATGAGGTATAACATACTCGGAAACCCTTATACATTTTTGTACTTGGGTAGGATGTATTTATTTTTATGTGCTATATTTCTCAGGAACTTAGGTCTTGTTGTCTCAGATAGTAGCTCGGGCCTTATGACTTCCGTGAGGGTGAAGAATTCGACTTTATTGTACACACTCATCACACAACAGTGTTTAAACAGATCGCTGTCACTATCTTCAATTTTCTTTTTTATATATCTAGGCGTGATAACTTTTAGCATCCTTAGCTGTAATCTATAAATTTTAAACGTCATCCTCTGACTTAAGTCAAATTGTATTAAAAACTGAAGTTATGAAACCTTAAAATATTTTTTTATCCGAACAAAATCCTTGTAACTTCGTCCTTTCTGCAAAAGATCGGATTGCCTGCTAGCGTACTACCGACCAAAATCAACGGATTCCTTTTCCTTACTCTTACGACGAATACTCAATATAGAAAATTAGAACGAGAAATGTTACTAAACTTTTAAACGGATTCAATCGTTGTCAAGGTCACGGGCAGTCTCAGCCAATCAGCTCGTAGCCATGACACCTGCAAAGTTGTTGAAACATCGGGAACTAAAATCAACATCATAATAAAATCGGCCTATGCACGTCTCACTACTGGGCACAGGCCTCTTCCCATATAGAGGAGGAATGAGCATTGATCATCACGATTGCTCATTGCGGGTTGGCGATTTCAGATTACAATTTTTGGAACCCAGGTTTCCTCACGATGTTTTCCTTCACCGTTTGTCAATGGTGTCTTAGAATGATTAAGAAAATACACATAACTTAAAAAATTCATACCACCATGTGCATACGAATCCGGTCATTGAACCGCTAGGCCAACAAACATAAACCGCTATCGAATCCATTTAAAAGTAGTTTTATTTCAATATGAGAAATATTACTTAATTGAATAAGCCTCAGAAGTTGAGTCTTCTGTTATTTTCCTGCCTTATCATATGCCTGGAGCATTCACCTAAACGATTCCAAAGATTTCGCGCGGTTGGCCCGAAATTGCTACATAATAACATAACGGTACCGGCGAATCAGATAATATGGTACAATAGGCATTGTGTACCAAATTGATGGTGTATAGGTTCTTAAGGCCTTTGATTTACGCCCCTATTTATAACAGGTTATACATTAATAAGGCTTTTATCTTCTTGATAGGGTGTATCAGTGTATGTGATAGATTATGGTGTCTTGGTTTTAAAGGGGAGGTCTTAAATGATGTTACAAGGATACAAATATATATAGTGTCATAATAAATATTTATTTTTATGTAGGTACTATCTGGATGGAAATACTCTACTTGAGATTTCAAGTTTTTCAGTAATTTAAACTGCTTTTTGAAAATACGATTTTTTCGTCCGGGAATAGACCGGGCTGAAATCGGAACAATTAATGTCCTATACTTTCTTGGCACTAGTCGATCAATAGGTCAATCATGAGGGGGTTGTTCCCTAGGGAGAGATTTTCCAAGGGCAGATGTAAAACAAAGCAAAGCATTGTGTTTCCGAGGGATAAAGTTGTCGAAGTAGAGTTCCCGAATGAGAGAGCTGTTGAAGTTGGGACTTCCCGAAGGATTTTCTTCCAACGGAATATAGTTCCTAAGGAAGCATGTTCTTGGGGAGAGAGTTCCCAAGGGAGCACGTACCCCAGGAAGAGTTCCCGAGTTTCCGGGAGTATGCATTTAAAGGAAAGAGTTCCTGAAGGTTGAATTGCCAAGCGAGCCTGTTTCCGAGGGAATATGATGCCGAGGGAGCATATTTCCTAACGAGGGTGTTCCTGAGCGTTCACGATCAACTCTTTAACACAAATTTATTTATATCAACATTTTAGGTCGTAGAAACTAGTAATAAATGCAACTATAAAATGCACAGCAATGCCACTTCTAATTAAGTATTAGATTTAAGGTTCGTAATTACATCCGCTGCCCTTTTCCTCATCTCTAGTACCCTCACTTACGTTCCTCAAATGCCTACATTTCAATAAACAGGCAATATTGAAGTGCAACTTAAGTTGTTCAATTTGTGTAAAGAGCTCCTCTGAATAGGAAACTTACCTGCTCTCAACAATCTTAATTTCAATGAAAAGTTTCAAACTTCATACAAACAAACTGTTTACATGAACTCTATACAAACGTAGATTGATGACTGTTACTTCTTCCATTGTAGTTAGATATTGGATCGAGTGCAGGCAGACCAAGTTTAATTTAAAGCGTATCCAACAATCACAAGTTTTGCTGCACAGAATACACTTCTAAAGCCGTTGTATAATGTTCTAGAACCTCGATAAAACTTGATTGCTGCAGTCGCATTAAAAAATAAAACTTTATACCGAAAAATTTAAATAGTCACATCAAAGAATATTTTATTATATTTTATAAATAAATAAATTTATAAATGTCCCACTGCTGGGCACATGCCTCTTCCCATATAAACAAGGATGAACTTTGATCACCACGCTTGCTTATTGGGGGTTGGCGAATTCAGAATCCAATTTTTGGAATCCAGGTTTCCTCACGATGTTTTCCTTTACTGTTTGTCAATCAATGATGTCTTAAAAAATTAAGTAAGTAAATATAACTTTAAACCAGTCCAATTGGTACCTACCTGGGTTCGAACGAATCCGGTAATTGAACCGCTAGGTCACCGCGACGCGTCTCGAAGCAACAACTTTACGTGACAAATTAAATTTTGACGTCACGAAAAAAAAACCTTACCACATTAACATAAAACCCACTTCAAAGTTGTCAAGACCAAAGTTAACACTGTGCGGTTGACTGTATACAAAGAACCATGATGAATGAACGTGTCATTACTTTTGGAATCACATAAAAGCTGTGTATTTTCAGGTGTACACAGATTTAATCCCGGGGGTACCGTGAGTGGAAAGTTTTGTTTACGAGTTAGACATTTAGGGGTTAAAACATTGCGGTGTTAGGCAAACATACAAAATAATAGTACAGGAGTTCTGTTATTGTATATGTCACGGACTGATTTAGGGTTTTTGCGGAGATTTTGACTGGCCTGTTGGTCCAGTGGTGTGTGACCCTGACTGCTAAGCCGGAGGTCGTGGGTTCGATTCCCATCCAGGACAAATCTTTGTGTGAGCATGATCATTTGTTCTGTGTCTGGATGTTATTTATCTATAATATGTACGTATTTAGAAATATGTAAGTATGTTAATCAGTCTGGTTACCATAGTACAGGCTCTGCCTAGTGTGAGATCAGATGGCCGTGTGTGAGCTGTCCCAAGATATTATTACTATATTTTATTTATCAAATCAAATTGCGACATATACAATAATGTGCTCATTAAAATGTTATCATTATATGTTTATTCTAAGTAAGTGATCTCGGGGCTTTGGCTAAGGTAAGAACGAGATTGGGATATTTTAAAATCTCTGGAAAGGGAGGAAAAACTCTGACATGTCCCCACGAAGTCATGTCATCCCAAAAAAAATGCAGACAGGTTCCCTGTTCCTAAGTTTATTTATTTTGCCAACAACTTGTACGTAATATATGTGTAATCTCCATATAGGTGAGATGTATTTACCCGTCCTTAGGCGTCCACACCTAATTCCTTCCACTTGATTGCGTACCACGGAGAGTGTTCGATTACTAACTCTATTTACTTTGAATCGATTATCTACTGGCGTCCGATGAATACACAAGCACGAGAGTAGCTTGATTATTCAGTCGTTGAGATAGGGTAAATAACGTAAAAATTTTGCGTAAGCATTTAATTCACAGTTCAAAAAATTTGCTTTTATATGTCCTATAGGTTTATAGTAAAAATTATAGAGTTGACTCTATTCGATACTTACAAAAAAATAGTTTACGTCACTAGTCAATAGAGATGTAAAATATATTTTTTGATTGGGTTTAGAACTGATAAAAATACTTATATATTACTTGTTACTAAATACATACATATTACAGAAAAATAAATAGCACCCAGACACAGAAAAAATTATCGTGCTTATCACACAAGGATTTAACCTGGGTGGGTTATTTCGTTTGTTATTTGTCCGGGCATGATATGGATAAGTTAATACTAAGTTAATTACAAATAAATACTCTAAAAATAACACTCGCTTTATATAACATCGGTTGGTTAATTACGGAGCTTATCAAGCGAACAAGTCCACCGAGATATCTGCAAATATTATATTGTTCTGCAGACCTATATTTTATCTGGTGGTAGCGAAATCGAACTTATTCACCTTATGTTGATCGGGGAATTGCTTGAATATAGTTAATGATACATGGGTACCTATACAAATCCTATTATTAAGAGGCAAGTTTTAAAATATATGTTTTGTATGTTCAAGGTCAAGGTCATGGTCAAGTAGTTTTTGTGTCTTTATTCGATAACTAAACACAAAACTACTTGACATATATATTTAAAAAAATATTTCATCATTAGAATGCTACACTATGTCTGAGTAACATACGATATATTTCTTACCAGAAAAATTGAGAATGCGGGCAGAGCCGCAGGTGACAATTAGTAAACCAGGTAATAACAAAAACCGAAATAAGTAGTTTTTTCAAGTGTTATTTGATACTACCAATACTAATTTATTTGTTATTTTAAAAGCAAAACGACTAGACAGATTTTGATAAAATCAAGCACACGCACAATTTATAGCTTGGATTAATTTAACACGTCTACATCTACTCTCAGGTATATTCCAGCGTTAGTTAATAACTTGTCTTAATATTCTTTTAACTATGTTTAAATACATATTACACATATACAACGTGTTACAAAATACCCCGTAAAAAATAATTAATTCAAATAAAAAAAATTGTCAATCCTACATAGTAAGCTGTCATGTCAGGGAACCAGATTATTTAACAGAAAGGCCTACGTACCTATTTTACCTAATAATTGTCTACTTTAATAGGTTTTCTATTTTTCATTCATACAGTTTTGTAACAATCTGTATAGTATATGCAATATTATTATAGCTTAGGTATAAACCATTATATTATATACTAGCTTTTGCTCGCGACTTCGTCCGCGTGGAGTAATGACTTTCAATTTACCACCCTTTTCTCCCCTTTGGGGGGGAATTTCCAAAAATCCTCTCTTAGTGGTAGCCTACTCCTTCCAACAAACACACATGCCAAATTTCAGCTCTTTACGATCAGTAGTTTCGGCTGTGCGTTGTCTGTCAGTCAGTCAGTCAGTCAGTCAGTAACGGAAGAGTTTTATATATATAGATAATTGTAAATTTCTGAAATCTATTTTGAATCCTTATTTAGGGGCACCTACTTCATCCTACGTCTTTCATAAATAGTCTAGGTATTCAACGTGTCCAATTCAGGCCTATTTTCGGTCACGTTGTGGGACTTTGTCCTTCTCCATAGAAGCCTCTGGGAATTCAGCAACCCTTATAACTGTCAAGCTGTTTTAACATGTTCAAAACAAACAGGTCTGAATGTGTTTGTCAGTTGTTTTATCAAATGGTGGATGTAGAAAAATCTGTTTTGTAAACATTTTTTGTATGTATGTATACCTGTCTTAAAATTTTACATTTATTGATAAGTTCTTCAAGATGGTACTACATAAGTATGTATACTGTTGTTTTATCACGTAAACCAATAAAATGATAAAGATAAAGATAAAGATACTTTATTTGTCAAAACATGTGAAAAAAATAACATACATAACATTATTTTTGGTGTTACAAAATTTATAAGTAGGTACCAACATGTTTTACCCTGACAGGTGTACAAATTTAATTTACATTGCATATTTATAGCATTTTTAATTTAAATTAATCTAATTGTGAATTTTAATAACAATTTATTTTATTTCATATTGTAAAATTAATAAAAACTAAACAATAATGTCAAAGTACTTATACATTTTTGTCATTCAAGAAATCATCTACGCCATAATAACATTTATTAATCAGATTTTTTTTAATGTTTTTTAAATAATGCCATGTTTAAAATTTTAATATTTTCCGGAATCTTATTATATATAATTGGAGCTTTGCACACAATACTTTTATGTAGGTAATAACGCTGTTTTGGCGGGATGAATACGAAGTCTACTTTTGTCTCGTCGATTTTCCCTACCGTTATCACCTAGCCGTGGAAACAAGTGTGGGTTGCTTTTGACAAATAAGGCTGTTTCCATTATGTACATTGAAGGAAGCGTGAGAATATAATGCTTAATGAATAATGGCCTGCAGCTTTCTGTAATTTTAATGCCGAACATAGCACGTATGCATCGCTTTGCGAAAATGCGAAAGTAATTCAATTTTTACGCTTTGAAGGCTTAACCGGAGATCTGATTTTGATGGGATTTGGTCTGAAATAAGCTCAGATCGCAGGAATACAGGTTATTTGTTGACGCGATTATGTGGGCCGCGGGTAACCAGAGCTATACATAGTTCGATTCCCAACCAGGACAAATCCTTGTGTGATGAGCTTGATCAACAGTTCAGTGTCTGGGTGTACTTTTTCTATAATAATATGGTATGTATTTACAACTATGTATGTATTTTTATCAGTTTTCTGGTTACCATAGTACAGGCTATGCCTAGTTTGGGATCAGAGGGCCGTCTGTGAGTTGTACCAAGATATTAATATTATTATAATCTCGTAGACCTATATAATTCCATCCTTATAATAAATTCACTGATTTCCAAGCTTCAGTGAGTGGCTAATTCTGTATAAGAACATTACGTAAAACCACTTTCACTAATAAAAGTATGTTACTATACAAAATGAATATAAATAAGTGAGTAAACCTTCAGATATAAATATTTTACGCTGATTGAATGAACTCACTATAAAAGTTAACAATAAAAACTGCGAGGAAATGAACGTATAAAAGAAAGGGTTCAGATTGCTAATAAAAAGTGTTTTATATTAGTTTTAGGGGTTTTTCTGATTTCGTTTTGCGTATACCTTTAATATCAGAGTTTTAGTTTCCGCATTGTATTGTATTGCAAAGCCTTTTATTAGTTACTGGTTTCAAGTGGTCCGGTATTTGGTATTTTTTTTTATTTCAGGTATCGGAAATGGAAAATGGTTTGGCGACAGTGCTGACCACAGGCCTCTTTTCATAAAGAGAAAGAACGAGCATAAATATCCATGGTTACCCCCTTGTGGGTTGCTGAGTTTAGATTCCAATTAAAACCCTACTCTTTCAGATTACAATACTAATATTACAGATAAACAAATTTATTTGTTTTCTTTAGCAAAATAAATAAGTGAAAATCATCTTCTGCCTATCCTTATTCCAAGCTATTTTGGGGTCGGCTATACATACATATAACACCGACCTATAAATGTCCCACTGCTGGGCACATGCCTCTTCTCTAATAGAGAAGGAACGAGCATTGATCACCACGCTTGCTCATTGCGGGTTGGCGATTTCAGATCCCAGTATTTGGAATCCAGGTTTCCTCGCGATGTTTTCCTTCACCAAAGACTTTGTCAAAGGATACCTTTGAAATAGTAACATTAGAACTCTCCTGGGTTCGAACCTGCAACCATGTATGCATACGAATCCGGTCATTGAACACTACATACGTATAGGTACAATTCATAAAAAGGATAATTTTGCGGAATTCTAAGCTTGCATGTAACCGAATTTAATATTGTCAGGAGTTACAAATTTTATTTTAATACGTTCATATGTCGCAGACTATATTGAATTAGCGGTTTCAAGGTATGGAAATTTGTCCAACTTTTGGGTCGGAGGATCAGGGTGCCAATGGTAATTGTTCCTATGGACCTACAAAACTTTGATGAGTGTTGTTTTAGTTGGAATAGTGTCAATTGGCCAATAAAGGCCCAGAATTAATGTTGTAAATGACTTGATTGTTCATCGTTGGGCTATTTAATTTTCAGGGTACATATTAGCTGGTTTTATATTGTTAGAGCTTCGATTACTTTTATAATTGGGTTACGTTGTGTTTTGTTTATTATTATATGGACTATTGTGGCTATTTTTGGGTGGATTCATTAGGCCGTTTCGGAGGAGTTCGAGCTTTGACGACACGAGATTTTTAAATAAGAATAAATATAGAACTTTAAAATGAGGTGAAGTTTTCTTAACTCACAGTAACATCTATACAGCATTTGTACACAGTACACTATAACACATACCTATTGCCACTACGCGATTCGCCCAACAAGTAATTTACCAAAGTACCTACCTCCACAATATAAAAGTTTCAGAATAAGGTTTCCCTTACCTGTGACAAGCAGACCCTTAGTTAAAAGACGACCCTCCTAATATCCAACAGTTAGAATATATAAATAATATATAAATAAAAACACAAAGAAAACGTGATCTACAGGATGTGTGGGCATTACTTCCACAGCATTACCCAAGACGGGTATACAGGGTGTGTTACAAAAATTAAATATTCTGCTGACGTAGGATGTTAGACCAGGCAGAGAGACGGGGTAAGGGAAGCATAATTACCGTTCTTTGTACTATTGTAAAGTTTCCTTTAATACGTGAAAATATATCAATTTAATAACTATGCAGTTTAGTTAAAAGTTTTAAGTTCTGATATACTTTTAAAAATTATAAATTATGCATTTTTTTATTATACAGTATTATTTTTTATGGAGTGCGTATATTCAACGAGGTACCTACAGGTGCATAAAACTGAATCACTTTCCCCAAGGAACATGGGTCGAAATCTTAAAATTGAAAATAAACTTTTCATACAAACATAAGTCACGTGACCTGTCACTTTGTATGTAAATTTCATTTTCAATTTTAAGATTTCGACCCATGTTTCGTGGAAAAAGTTGTTCGGTTTTACGCATCTGATTACCTCATTGAATATACGCACTCCTTTTAAAATAATCCTGTATCCAAAGCACAAGTTTGATACACATACTTATACGTACACACCACGGTTTGCGATAGTTTTGTTGCTACCGTGGGTCGTTCATGTCTGTTCGTTAAAAGAGCAGAGGTGAATGGTCCCTGGTAGATTCCCCATCCCGTATTAGAATAATTCTCAACAAAGCCACTGCGTGTTGGACCTGTGTCCCCACGTAAGCTTTTCAAAGGACCGGTCTCATTACTAAGAATAGTCCGTGAAAAATTAGAGATACAAAATAATAATGACCAACCTTTGGGTGGACAAGATAGATGAAACTAGGTTGGGTAGTGGGATGATTCCTGCGTTTCAAACAAGCGTTAAGAAGTTAATGCATGTTTAAGACAATATATAACTGTTTTGTATCCCACAACTGGACAAAGCTCTCCCTCGTCTGACTCCAGCCTTTTCTGTCCTCAGCCCATTCGCAACAATTCTTTGAAAAATTAGGTCTTATAATGCGTTAAATCTAACCGCTTTTCAATCAAATTTGTTCGACGTCATTTAAAAGGTGCACACAATGTACCTCATCTTAAAAAAAGTGTGTTGCTTATAAAAAATGCAATTTTTTCCATGGTCGTGATAAAAGTGTCACACAAACAACCTGTATATAAGACTTAAGCAGGTCTTTACAAATATTACAATAGAGAATGTTCGCGGGGACTTTTATCTACTTGAAGCGTAGCTCATCACTACAATCGCACGTGTGACGTCATAATACACTATAACGTATGACGTTCTTTAAAAAAAGGATTTTTTTTTATTCCGAGTGTAGAGACAAAAAATAAGTACTGTTTACTGTAATAGACTGTTATACCTAATTTATATTTTTTTGGCAAAATTATAATTTTCTATTTTAATTAAAGATAAATCTTAACATGACGAATAAAAAGTATGGTATGTATGGTATGGTCTTTATTAATCAATTACAATTATCAAAAGCATAACAATGCCCTGCAAAACCGTATGAACGGTTTGACTGCAGGTGCCAGTCACCAATACAATAAGTTTCAATTTAATAGCAAGATGCGGACACTTGATCTTAATTAGCTAACACCTATATAGATAATCAATTACACTTGTGATATCACATGTATGAATATACTCACTCATCACACACAGTTATATAAACATAATATTATACACATGCACACATATACAAGCTCGTGTCATTATACACCTACAAGTAACTACCTACCTGTTAAAATTTTGTAACTGTTGAGTATCTATTTTCCTTTTTTAAATATTTTTTTAATTTGGAGGGTCGGAAGTTCCCGGTTTCGTCATTATGAAGCTTATATTTTTTTTTTTGTATTTTTTCTCGGAATTAAATATTTTTGTGTAAAATACAATGTTTTCTTATTAAACCGTTACCAACATTGTATTACATCTTCAAGTGATTGAAGGAACTCCATAGTATCCCCAATCTTAACTTCTGAATGTCTGCTGTGTTAGGCGGTGTGCGTGCTGGTAGCTTGGTTCGGTCGGATTTACATCGAGCACTGGACGACTAATCCTGAGGCCGAGGTACGACCGCCTAGTGAAGCACTGCGGTGAAGGTTGACAAGTTAGATGCTGTTAATAAAGTATCTTTATTATAAGTAAACGAAACTGTAAAATTAGAACAAGTTTATAAGTAATTTTTGATACTTCTCGTTATTGTAGGAGTGTTATTTGAAGTGAAAGGCTTTAGCGGCGCTGTGCACTTTTTGGGATGGGTAAAAAATGTGGGTCACATGGCTGATCCTAAGACGTGGCGCAGGGCGCTCGTGTGAGTGTGAGATGTCTTCCGGTGTCAGCAGAGAATGTCAGCATAGAAAAAATATGTCAATGGGCATCAGTGTAATTTTTTGAAGTGAAAACTTGCTACGCGCATCCACGGATGTTGACTACTGGTGGGTCAACCGTCTGTTTATTTGTAAAATTATTAAATACTAGCTGTTGCCCGCGGCTTCGCTCGCGCGTAAAATAAAGAGTAGTATTAAAGGTAGATGGATGTATTCTGTGATTTTCAAAGTAAGGAGTATGAATAAAATTTTTCATAAAATATTATGGCGTTAAAATAATAATTAACGTAAAGTAAGTAGCAAAAGCATTTGTGTTATGGAATCTGAGACAGTGAAGATACCATAAACACCCAGACTCAAGACAATTTATAAAAGTTATTTTCTACATGGACCTGTCCGGGGATCGAACCTGGGACCTTTGAGCTGGCGACACCTTAAAAACCGGAGTGAAAGCCACTCGACCACGGGGGTCGTCATTATAGATATGTCTTAGATGGGCGTTATCTTATCTACTTATCTTTTCATCTGTCTATCTTTGAGAATACCGAACTTCACATACCAACTATTTCAGCCCCTATTTCACCCCCCTAGAGGGTAGATTCCTAAAAGGCTAAAATCACGGAAATACATCTTATTTATTTCTAACTAATAACCCTTGTATGAAATTAAATGTGTCTATCTTTGAAAACGACACAATTCATGTACCTACAAACTTCCAACCCCTATTTCACTATCTTAGGGGTATGATTTTTAAAATCGCTGAAATACATCTTTATTTATTTCTATCCTGAAACCCGTATACAAAATTTCATGTGTCAATCATTGAAAATACCGAACTTCCCATACAAACTTTCAACCCCTATTGCACCCCCTTAGAGGGTAGATTTCTAAAATCTCGGAAATACGTCTTATTTATTTCTTACTAATAACCCTTGTATGAAATTAAACGTGTCTATCTTTGAAAACGACACAATTCATATACCTACAAACTTCCAACCCCTATTTCACCCTCTTAAGGGGATGATTTTCAAAATTGCTGAAATACGTCTACATTTATCTCTAACCAGAAACCCGTATACCAAATTTAATGTGTCTATCATTGAAAATACCGAACTTCCCATACAAACTTTCAACCCCTATTTCACCCCCTTAGGGGATAGATTTCCAAAAGAAAAATAGCCTTTAGTCCTCAATAAGTGGACTATCTAACAGTGAAAGAATTTTTCAGATCGGATCAGTACTTCCTGAGATAAGCGCGTTCAAACAAACAAAAAAACAAACAAACTCTTCAGCTTTATAATATTAGTAGGTATAGATAATAATGACCAGATCAAAAGCTGGAACATGCGCTATATCCTGTAAGTGTATTTATATATGCCAGCTTAGCAGTTTGCCATCAGATCTCGTCACACACAGGCATTAATCAGTAGTGGATGCGAGATTCAAATACCGTCCGTTCAGTTTAATAAAGACAAAAATATGAATAAAGTAACCTTGATGACCTAGCTGTACCCGCGACGTTGTTCGCGCTGATCAGTCGTAATAGGTATGCATGTGAAAAATATTTTTGACTGACTGAATCACTGAATGCGCTTTAGATGGCTCAAGTCGCCTGATACGGGTATTTGACAATTTGGTTTCTTTTATGTAAGTCGCAGAAATTGCGGGATTTAGATGATGGACTTATCAACTAACTGACTATGAACTTCACCTGTTTAATAGTAAAGTGTGATTGTAAAAACTTTATGCATTTTTGTTTGTCTCGATCAGGCATCAAAAATTACATGAGCAGCAAGCTATCTAAAAAATTAGCCATGTAAAAAATTACAAACTAAAAAATAATACAAAACACAAAAAGGGTTAGCTCGATATATTCGTACTTCTGTAAGAAAGTCGGTTCTAGAAATAAAAAACAAAATATGTAGTAACATCAGGATTTGAACACGCAGCAAGATATTTCACATTTCCTATCGTATAACCACAGAGCTGTTTAATACTACTGTAAGCATCTTAAATAGTTATTCATACTTCAATAAACTGATCGCTGTGGCAACGTCATTTTCGCCATGGTTACTTTTTTTGTTTATATGTCAAAGATTACGTGTACAGATGAATGGAGATTATGTAAATTTAGAGTTTGATCCCTATTTAATATGGACGGCCATATTGATGAGAGCTCATCCTAAATTGGACTTTGTGTCGCCGATATCGCTTTCTATTGATTCAAATGTACATAACTTTTTTGTTTATGAACCGATTTCGATGAAACCAAAACTAAGTAATACCTCAAGTTACGTATAATTTTTGTATATAAACATTGTCTGCATGGGATTCATAGATTTTACGTGATGTGCGCACAAACAAACATATAAACAGACAAACAGACAAACAGACAAAAATTTCAAAAGTGATGGAAATGGGTTCTGTTAGTTATCTTTTCACACGCTGGCTATTTTTTTTTTTCTATTTCTTCAATGTACAAAAATGACTTTTCTACAGATTTATTATATGTATAGATAAAATGTTTAAAATATGGAATTGAATAACGTGCATCTATTAATGCTATTTTTATTTGCTAGTTCTCGCTTCTGCCGGCACTCCCGGAGTGAAACTTAATTTTATGTCTGTTTTTATGAGATCACCTTTAATATACGTTATTATTTAGAACATAATTGGTTGGTATTGAATGTAAACCAAAGGTGGTTTTAACAGCTAATATAAAAATCGATTTACCTAAGGGGAAAATTTTATTCTGCGTAACATTACCTAACATGAATTAGGAATTTAAGTCTGGAGCCTAACTAGAAAACTATTTATATACGGCATAACGCGTGTATTCCGCTAATTCTTTTTTTGTTATGTTTGTGCTGCACGGAATTTTTTTAATTATTTGAAAGCAAACACTTACAATTAACCAGCCAATTGTTACAACAGCTAATGGATAGTTTATTTAGGAGAAACAGATGTTAGTAGATGCCAAAGCATTGAGACAGCAAGTTCAACAGATGATTTTCTTATGCATATACAATACTTGAATGCATGGCGATCGTAAATTAAAATCAGCCAAAACCAATTATAACCACATCGATATCAATCAGGAATTAATTAATGCAGTTACTGAGTCCTATCAATTGAAATTTAATTTTAATAAAATAATTAAACTTTTGCTTTAATTTTGTCTTTTATTTTTAAATGGTGTTCATGAAAAGAGATTAATCAACGATCGAATGTGCAAATGCGGAATGGTTATTTTTTTGTGTTTTGTTTACATCTGGTAGTCGACGTTTCCAAATATGCACGATTTGATTTCGATGTTTTACGAATAAGACAACAGAATATAAACTGCTACATTATAATGAACGATAGACATTAGCTTCTAATGTGTTTGATTTTCATTATTACTAATTGTAAAAACATTGAGTAAAAATGCACAGGCAGAAGTTTGTTATTTGTACTTCATTTGAGTAATATTAAATATCATAATATAGAAGTTGAATATATAGAAAGTATTTTTTGTAAATATTGGTCTATACTATTGTATTGGAATTCATTTCTGTAAAGATAGTTGTAATTGTTTTAATTAAATAAATAAATTAACTAATTCATCGAAATTGTTAAATTTACTGTATCGTGAACTTAATAAACTAAAAGTAAATGGTATCAAAACCGTTAACAATACCGGGAGTGCGGCCACGAAGTGTCATGATTTTATCAGATATCAAGCACTGGCTTATGAGCTGGCTTCAATCCGGCGCCGTCAACAGTGACCACGGATATCCGGATAATATGCTAAACCTGTTTGTTGATGAGATCTAGTTGATGAACTGTTGGTGTGGTGCTGATGAAAATAATTAAGCGTTCATTGGTGGAGACGATTTAAAATCGAATTATTGAAAACTTTATGCAAATTATAATTTGAATTCATTTTAAGAGGGGCTCGTGGCTAACTGTAAGCCGTACGATTTGACCGATAATAAAGGTTAAGCCGCTCTTGTCGCGGTTGGTCCGTGGATGGGTGATCATTTGTATAGATACAGAAACCTGTCCGTGCCTCGGAAAGCAAATGTTAAGCCGTTGGTCCCGACTGTCATACGGTGATCTTTGAACGTCGTTAAGTCATTACAATTCTGACAACCAGTCTTACTATGGGAAACTGTATTGACCAGTAAAATGGGTTGTGGAGGTCAGATAGGTAGTCGCTCCATGTAAAATAATTCAGCTAAATCTGGTAAGACTGGAAGCCGTCACCAACACAGCTTGAGAAAAGGCTAGGCAGTTTTTCCCAAACATTGTTGACATTATAATAGGTACCTATACCAACACAAACCACCGTGGGTTCCGTACAGACTTTGTTTGTATGATTTATTTACAAACGAATAGTTATTTTACTATTTCCTGTACTGGTAGTATAAAGACTATATATTATATCTTGCCAAATTCCATAGTTCTAGGCCAACAGAAAAGGATTATTAATTTTGATTCCCTCGAGAGCGTCGAAATATACGTTTTTTTTTGCGGTATAAACGGTCGAATCTTTTTTTACGTTAACTTATAGCTTTGATTTTCAAGTTTTAAGAATCTGTAGACTTAGATATATATATTTTTAATTTCAACCCGATACCTTAGCGCGTTTCTGAGATAAAGGATCTTAGCAGACTGACGGATGGACGGACAGACGGACAACAAAGCGATCTTATAATACTTCAGTTTTTTCCTTTTGAATAACAGTACGGAACCCTAAAAAATAACACTACGCACACAGGAACATAACCCACATTTTATAAAGGAGCAAAGCTTTCACGACCCTTAAACGACCATAGCGTTATAAAACTATTACACAACACCACAATCCCATTCGCAGTGGTACTCGCTAATGATTCGTCATTTCCTTCGAGACTTGGGACCGTGATATTGCGGGCACCATTAAACATATTAACGTCTATTAGTTCTTGATAAAGTTAGTAACCGCGAAGTTTACATTGCTCGGTTAAGGGGAATGTAGATTTGTCATGGAGTACGCAGCGAGTTATGTAATAACGAAATAAAAATGATAATTATGAAATAATATGTAGTCTAAGGTACAGAGATACGGTACGGAGGAGCTCGTGTCTAAGTGTAAGCCGGTACGGTTTAACCGGTAATTTTTGTATTGAGTATTAAGCCGTGCTCGCCGCGGTCGTTCCGTAGATGGGTGGCCATTCGTATACATACTGAAACCTTCTCCTCCGGAAAACACGTAGCCGTTGGTCCCGACATTCATATTTCTATCTTTGACAACAAGTATTTATAAATTCAAATTCAAATCATTTTTGCAATAATTTCATACAATCTCATTTACACGTCACTTTTTTAAAGCTCGCTGGAGTCGACATTTCCTAACTGGCTACCTTAAGAAGAAATGTCGAAACAAACTCAGGGGTCATCGCCTCTTTTTAATTCCAGACAATTGTTAACTTTAATATTTAATAAATAAAAAAGTGATATATTGAATTGTTTCTCACAATATAACCAAAACACAGTAAACTAAAACAAATTAAAAGTAAACAAATAAGTTGTTTATTTATTAGATAAGATATATTATTTGCTTGAAATATGGTACACAAGTTGTTAAATAATGGTTATACAGAACATGACATATTTCACCCTAGTACATTCAATACTTTCTTGGTCAATGCCACGATTATTCACTGCAAATCAACCCAGGGTGATGCCAATAATGTATAGAAAAATGGTAGATGTACGAATGTGTTGGAAATTAAAAACAGTATAGGTAAATAATTATCATTCTTAAACAGGCAGACGTTAAAATGTTGGCCGATATTAGAAGCAGTGTAAAGTCCTCTTTACGTTATAGAGTATTTTAATTGCGCCGCCGAGCGTAATCTAATGTTTAATTTTGTTGTTCCACTTTGTCGGTTAGTTTGTTTCCTCTTGTTAAATAACTGATTTATATAGATAATGGTTAACAGCGATCCTCAATTTATTAAAATACAAAAATATTGATGATTTAGCTTCAGCCTAGGTTTTTCGTAGAAGTGCTCAAGAAACAGTTCTGGATCTTAGAAACCTTTCTATAGAATAGAATATTTATTTAATGTTGTTACAGGTAATATTAAAAAAAAAAATACGGCTGGTAGTGTACATAAAAAAGCATCTCCGTAACATACCCAAAGGGTGTAAATTATTACTATAGGGGTCTACATTTACCATATTGTCTATTCTATGGCATTATATAATATGGTAAGAGCTTCAGTAATTAAAGAAAAAATTATGTAGAAAAATCTTCATCTAATCATCATATTATCATAAAAGTATAAAGCATTGAGAATGTTTTAGTATTTATTAAAAATAATGCCATACTGGCCTAGTGGTCCAACGAGCGTATTTCATGCACTAGATTTCAGGTTCGAACCCACTATAGGCCAATGTCACTTTTTCAAAATTATATGTACTTTCTTAATTATTCTAAGAGATCATTGAAGATCGCTGAAGGAAAACATCGTAGGAAACCTGGATTACAAACAGTGGAATCTGAAATCGCCAACCCGCTGTGAGCCGGCGTGGTGATCAATGCTCGTTCCTTCTCTATAGGAGAATTTGCAGATACCTAGCAGTTTGACATAATTAGGCCAGTATTATATTTAATAAAAAAAAATCAGCACTCATTTTATTCTTCACATATAATATCCATTCCATCCATCTCTATTTCAGAATATACCCAAAACATTTCAACAAACAAAAGCAAGCTTGCATTACCATTACTAAGCGAGAGATGGAGATAAGTGCTATCAGCAGCCTTAACATGAGTTTATGGTCAAGCACCACCTACAATATTATAGTGCAACGCATTATTTGCCTTTTCCATTAGTGAGGAACTTTCGACCGGCAATAATACAAATCCTGTGTAATGGAAGTTCCAGAGAGGCCACTCAGTAATGATGAGAGCTTTATTTTGTTTTTGGGAATCCGGATTGCTTTAGCCTGTTCGCACACGGGGCGACGCGCGAAGCAACCCAAGCATAAAAGACTCCTCAATCCCAAATACTGAAACGAAAATGAACTTTAACACGTTCTTAAATGTCCATCTATCATCTATCGCTACTTTACATTTTAAAGTGATAGAGACAGCTTAATCAAACTGATTGATGTTTCAATATTCGGCCATCAACATCTTCCTAGCTTTTTCCCAAGCTGTGTTTGGGTCAGCTTCCAGTCTTACCGGATTTAGCTGAACGACAATTTTACATGGAGCGACTGCCTATCTGACCTCCACAACCCATTGCTGGTAATACAGTATTCCATAGTAAGACTGGTTGTCAGAATTGTAATGACTTAACGACTGTCAAATGTCAACCATAATAATATGACAGTCGGAACTAACGGATAACGTGCTTTTTGAGGTACGGAGTGGTCTCGATATGTTTACAAATGGTCGCCCATCCACGGACCAACCGCGGCGAGCGCGGCTTAACCTTTATAATCAGTCATACCGATTTACGCTTAGCCACGAGCCCACTCATTTTCCTTACTAAAACTACACTAAAAAGGTCGAAAGGTATTAGATCCTTGACTGGATAAATTTTATAAACGATTTCCAAAATCATAGGTTTTTATAAATTCTAGCCTATAGTCGAAAGTCCCGTAAAATCTGAAGCTCCTTTTTAAGGTATAAGTGTCTAAGTTGGAGAAGTGCCTACCTGGTTAACGATCACCGCACCTGCGAAGTTCACGGCAGCTCAGTCTGCCGAATATAATGGCAAACTTATACATTTTATTAGGGAAACCATGTTTCGAGGAAATATTTTTGAGAACGTCCTAATTTTATTAACCAAGTTTCAAACACGGCAGCTAATTTGCCTCGAACTGGCACTATAAATTACATGCAAGGACGAAAATAATAAAATACGTAAGTACTATTTTTTAAATAAATCTTGGGTTCTTGTAAAGTTGTTATAAAGTATAAAATATATATTGTTATAAAAATATTGTTATAAAGTACTGCGTCACGGCAACAAGTCGACGCGCGGGGTCAGATCGATTAAATAACTGTTTTTTTTTTATTGTGAATCCATTTCGCTTTGTTTTACCTTTTGATATAAGTCTTTGTAACTAAATCGTGGAAAAGTGGAAGTAATTAGTTAAACGTCACTACTAACATGAGTACATAATAATAAGGGTGAGATAGAGATCCCTTTATGATTAAGATTCAGAGAAGAAAAACATGTTGTATGCCAGTTAGTTTAAAGTCATTGGTTATGCATGTCACCTTGGTCTTTACACTGCCATCGGACGGTTTAAAAATAGGAGAATCGGGCCCCAGGTGACATGCATAACCAATGACTTTGTGCACAAAATTATTGGTAGCACTGAGCAGAATCGCCAGACGATTATAATAAATAATGGAGTAATTAAATCATTGTCACCCGACATCACCGTATGGTTGTCCTAGTTATTTTAAATGAGTTTTTAACTCTACAATACTCTAGACTTTACACGTTTGCGATAGCAACGAATATTAAATATTATATGGTAAGGTAGCATATAATATAGTAGGTTTTAAGGTCTCTTCTTGCCTAGCCTCTCCCCAAGCTATGTTGTGTCCAGCTTCCAGTGTCATTGGTTCCCGCTGATTACAGTATTTTACATGAAGCGGCTGCATATCTGATCTCTACAACCCATTGACTGGTGAACAAAATAGATTGGTGGTCAGAATTGTAATGACTTAATGATTATGACGGCTTAACGTGTGTTTCGAGGCATGGAGGGCATCGGTATATTTACAAATAGTCACCCATCCATGAACCAACTGCGAGCGCAGCCTAACTTAAAATTATAGACTGGACGTTTAGTTTAATTCCTGTACTCGAATCAATCCTGACACACAGCAAACTAAATAGTTGAAGGGCACACCAACAAAGCTGACTCTAGATAATAATTATTACCTAAATACAAGTATGTGAGAATTACAAACGAGTTACTACCGTGTACGTAGGTACTACGTAAATAATAGTTCCAATACTCCCCCCACATTCTCATCCTCACACACATCTTCACACAAACTCCCATACACACGCTCACACTCACACACACACACTCACACACACTCACATACTTGCATGCAATTTAATAATAATGTATAATTAATTAATTAATCAGTTTTAAAACTGTAACTAAGTTATGTCAATGTTTATTGTTTTGATTAGTAATCTGATGTATATTTAGTTGTAGTTGTTATTACCCTTTCACCCATCTCCACTTTGGTATGAAAGAGCGGAGCCTCCTAACACAGGCATTACATATGCTTAATTGGAGACTCTACCAACTAACTTTAAGGAAATTATTGTGAAAATAATAAATGAATATGAATTTTGGTTATTTACAGACATTACTTTTGTTAGTGTGTCCTGCATGCATACCTATCTAGTTTGCTGTGTGTACAACTCAAATATAGCATACTTGATCGAAAATACCAAACACTTGAAATAAAAAAAAATAACACAATAAACAGCTCCAACAATATTAAAACGGAACGAGGTGAGCAGAACGGGCTATATTAACAATGCAAAGCGGGTATCATGGTCTCAATGAAGACTAATTGGCCGGATCACAAGTCCACTCCTTCCTTGAAATAAATGCTCCAGACTTCTTACAACTTTATTTGATACTTTTGTAGCTCGTGTTTCGGAGTCGTGGTGGCCTAGCGGTTCAATGAACGGATTCGTATTCACATGGTTGCAGGATCAAACCCAGGGAAGTACCAACGTGACTTTTTAAAAGTTTTATAATTATGTACTTTCTTAATTATTATCCTAAGATACCATTGACAAACGGGGAAGGAAAACATCGTGAAGAAACCTAGCTTGGAAACTGTGAGCCAGGTGATCAATGCTCATTCCTTCTCTATATGGGAAGAGGTCTGTGACCAGCAGTGGGACATTTATAATCCGGTATTCTAGATCTTGTTTTGTTGCCCCTGGTTTCCAAAAGGCTGGCCAATTTAATATGTTGTAATGTGTACCGATCTGTAATCAGCGCTTGGTATGAGGTGAGACAGGTGATTTACCAGTTTTGTGTTGATTGATTATTCAATGTTGAATGAACAGTATTAAACAGTTATTGATTAACCCCCTCTCCATGCTAGTACTAGCATAGTACTAGCATGTACTAGTACTAGCCGTCTAATACTAGCTCATCCGTGCTGTCTTAACAGGCGACTAAGGGATATAAAAACAGAGGGGAATTGGCAGCAGCTTTCTCGTAAAGAACGAATTGAAAACTGCGGTTACTAACCCGCTTGCCTAGCGTGGTGACTAGGGCAACCACTTAAATGATGGCGTACAACACACAGCCCCCAAATGGAGGACCAGGTGTTGTGGTGCAACATGGGAGAGGCCTAGGTCCAGCAGTGGACCGCAGACGTCATGGTCCCAAAAACTACGCAGTAAAAATACAATGTTATAATTAATAAATTTTAATAGTTCGACTCGCAACACTGCCGCCGCCGCGTCAACTCATGATTAAGGACTCCTATTGAGTCTGAAACTAGTCGGGTATCCCGAGAATGCGCGTGAGTAAGCCGTTGAATCTTAAAATAATTATGAATTCTCACGGAACTTATTATAAAAATACAATGTTATGGTTGTAATACAGTAGGTACAATTTTCAGGAACTTTCATCAGTATGTGTCACCTATTTGAGAGACAACATAAACAATATTATTGACAATACCTACTTTAATGTCTTAATTAATGTGTGTTTATGAGTGCGCTGACCTAAGTAATTTTTTTTTTTAATATTACCTTAAATTGAACGTAGGCGTGACGTAACACAAGATTTTCATTAAAACTCTTCGTTACTTATAGAATTTTTTTCTTTTGTCTCGCTAAAGAAAAAATACTTGTCTAATATTTTTATAAATCATATGACGGATATTGGAAAAAATATTGCCATCATCCCTAATAATCAAGATTTCAAATTACTTTCTTAATAAAAGTATAATGGGTCTAGACGAATAAGTACTAACTGAATAAAGAAATTGAAGTCATTCTTATGCTGTGCCTTTGCAAAAACTTGAGTACTTATAACGATTCATTTTTCTGAAGTCGACGGGTCTATTGGTCTAGTGGTCAGTGACCCTGACTGCTGAGCCGGAGGTCGTGGGTTCGATTCCCACCCAGGACAAATCTTTGTGTGATGAGTACGATCACTTGTTCTGTGTCTGGGTGTTATTTATCTTTAATATGTATGTATTTAGAAATATTTAAGTATGTTTATCAGTTGTCTGGTTGCCATAGTACAGGCTCTGCCTAGTTTGGGATCAGATGGCCGTGTGTTGATTCTCCCAAGATATAGATAGAAGTGATTTTTGTTTTACTATAGAAACATACTTACTATTTTACCGAGAAATAAAAGTCGATGTAAAGAACTCTTCTAAGAATCTTACCTTCATATTTTTTCTGATTGCTTGTGATAAATATGAGGGTAGACAGATATTGATAGTTTTTGACACCCCGAAGGCTGTTTCTACGATATTACGTTAATGATGAGAACCATTTACGTAATGGATGGATAATCATATAAATTATGTGTGCTTTTTCTTGCTTGCCGAATGGTAGAAAAATATTTCAATGTATTTTTGGAGTGAATGTAGAAGTTTGTTTTGGAAATAGCATTTAATTGCTCCGGGTGGGCGCTGGTTATCGCGGCCTAGCCTTATAGCCTTCCTCAATAAATGGACTATCTAACACTGAAAGTCTTTTTTCAATTCGGACCGGTAGTTCCTGAGATTTGCGTGTACTACCAAACTAACGAACAAACTCTTCAGTTTGAAAATGTTACCTAGTATAGATTTTATTGAGTTTTAGTCGAGTGTCTGCCTAGTCTACAGATTTGGTAAAAAGTTGCGTTTTTGCTTCATATTTGTTGTTATTGTAAATTTTATGTGTTAAAAATGTATATAAGGTGGAATATACTTTGATTTGCACTATATAAATTCTGTGTGTGTGTAAAATTGAAATTGACTTTTGAAAGTCACTTTAATTTTCGAGAAAGCAACTTTGTAACATGTATTCTGTTTAACGCGCTACGTGTTTTGTATTCTGAAGTTCAGTCAGTATTATATTATTTTATACTTATTAAAATAGTATTAACACCATTATTTTGCCGGTAAATTAGGAATATTGATGAATAAATAACAAGGTAACAGGGCGAAATTACTTAGGTTGCCATAGCAATACATACAATAGTGTTTGCACGATTGGAAATGAATGTTGATGTTGATACTATTCTTTAGTGTACATGCTATTTTTTTCTAGCGTAGCTCAAATCTTAGTTTACCTAACCCTTTTTGTTTTATCTGGGACACATTTGGTTGTTTTATTGTTGCAATGAGCTTTCTCAATTATATTATTAGTTAGCTAGTTCAATACCAATGCATGGCTCCTTATTATAATAGCTATACTTCAAATAATCTTTAGACACTGTGACAGATCCTTTCTTTACTCAGAAACACTAACAAATAATTAACTAAATAATGTTTCTTTGTTTACCCAATTCAATATATTGGAAGTTTCACTCAGAACTGTACGATTCAATTATATTCAACGAGGCAGTACCGCAATACTGATGAATATTAATTTGGCAAATAAACTTATCAGCTAGAGGTCGTTGCTAGGTACAATAGTACGGATTGTAGTATTTGAATATAACAACTTCCCATCTTACTTCCTCCTTTGTTGTATAAATTTTGCTTAATCCTGCAGCAGAATCGAGGGCTCGTGGCTAAGGTTTGACCGAAATTTAAGGTTAAGCCGCCCTCGCCGCGGTCGGTAATTAGATGGGTGACCATTTTTTTAATATACCTAGACCCCTCCGTGCCTCGGAAAGCACGTTAAGCCGTTGGTTAAGTCATTTTCAATCTCTTGAAATTACTGTCGTTTATTTATTTTGTTTATTTCTTAAATATAATGACTGTAATTACATTAAATAAATAAATTAGATATTATGATAAATTTGATATATTAGATAGTACTGGGTTCGAACCTGTAACCTTTTGCACAGCAATCCGTACATTGAACCTCTAGGACACAACAGAGTTTAACATCTACTTTACTAGCTGCGAACCACGGTGTTAACCGCGGCATACCAGATAAAATAAATTTTCAGTGTCAATCCAAAATTTTAGCTACTTCCATACCAAAATTTATCGAAATTGGTTTAGCCGTTTGATCGTGAAGCGGATACAAACACACACTCACAAAATTTTAAATTTCAAAATTAGTATTGTTATTAGTTTTTACAATGATTTAATTACCATATCAGTTAGCTGTTCTGAAATGTAGGTGTTAAAATACATAAAATCAGAAAACTTTATTTCTAGTAACAATGAGTGTGAGTCTCGTTTTTACGGACGGACTTTTACAGCCGACACGGATTCCGAGCTTAAAATTTTAATGAAAGCCAGGGAAACCATAATAAATTATAATAAAGATTCGAAGAGCTTATGTAAATCCTCTGTGGTCGTTATATTTAGGTAAAAGACTTATGACTTTAAACTTATTGGTTTTTTAGTATTATATATTGTAATTCTAGCTGTCCTGGACCACGTGGTGCAATAAAAAAAATGGGTGCGTGTACTTATTTACGCGCGGTAGAAGTTATACTGTACAGTGATGCGCGCGCATCTTAAAATTTCACTCTCAATTTTATCATAACGAGCCTAAAGCAGTATAAGTTAAAAAATCTGAAGTGAGCAACCCGTATAAATTAGGGGTTTGAAACACGGTTTTCTTCTTCCACCTATTCTCTAACCTACTCATGAAAAATATCACAAAAATCTGTCAAGCCATTTAGGAGTAGTTTTGTTTCAAACACTGTGACACGAGAATTTTATACTATACTAGCTATACTAGCTGTGCCCCGCGGTTTCACCCACGTAAGGTTTCCCCGTTCCCGTGAATTATACAGTAAATTTTCTATAGTTATTAATGTTTATTCTGATATTCGGGACAAAGACAAATCCAATAAATCAAAGATCATGAAAATCGGTCCACCCGTTCGCGAGTTATAAGTGTTGTAACAAACCCGACTTTGTTTTATATAAACAGATTAAATGTATTTTAAATGATGTTGGAAAGGAGGTTTTTAGCAGCTACATAAAATACGCTATAGTCATCTTTAACCTTATAGGCAGATCTAATGGCCAAATATTTAGTTCTGGACATCAGGTTCAGCCTAGGACAAGTATTAATCTAGTAGCCACGACAGTCCGACTATTGACCGGAAACTTTCGATTATGGACGGTCCATTTCGGATTTGATTAATGAAGACGTATCGCTCATGTTAGCTTTGGTACGTTCGGTAAACTATTATAATCTGAAACTGTGATCTATTTATTACGTATCAATAATTCAATACATATAATTTAAAAAGATGGTAACTTAATAGGTCATTATATGTTCAAGCCGTTTGGGGTTGAAGCTCTTGGGATATGGGGACCAGGTGCACGGGTTTTTTATGGAACTATCCAAACTTTGGGCGGCTTTATAAGTGACCAAAGGCATTTTTGTGCCACAAAGAATTAGCATTGCCATTCAATGTGGCAATGCTGCCAGCCTTCTGGCCACATTTACCGACATTGGACGGAGATGATGATGACTTTTTGGATGCTTGTTAGCCAATCAATTTTGGTTCATAATGGTTAATAAGCTTTCTTACTTATTTAGTTGAATATCTTTTTTTTTATCAATATACCTGACGGATATTAAAAAAAATCCGTCATGCCAGTGGAAATAATCATGCCAACATATTGTCCAATAACAAACATTTGTCATAGAGAAACCAATGATGTAGATGTATTCCACCAGCCCAGATAAATCACTGGTCAAATTAATATACGCATAGCTCCGATGGAATTGATGTTCCTGTCTTGTCATTGATATACGTTTTTATCATCTATCTTGGTTTATTGGGATTTTCAAACCATAATTATTATGTTTTATATGTTGCACTTAAAAGTTGTATGAGTCGTTAAGTTTCTAAAGAAATATCCTCAGCCTAAGGTCGAAAAACCGATGGGGCCAAAATGGGTGTAACCACTTTTATGTATCGTTTAGTAATACCATTTTTAAATTTTGGTTAAATTTCTTTTTTTTTGAATGGACGTTTGTTTTTTGTCTCGTCGAAAAGCTCATGACTTAACCCACGCTGGAGTCTAAGAATATGTCAGTCTTCTCACCGTCACCGCATAAAATCACCCCGGTCCCGTCCTTGCCTAAGCCAGAGCCGCGGGATCTCTTGTGCATTCCCAGAGCAGCTCTTGCAGGCTCGTTGAATGGCCCTATTCTATTCCTTGTTAGTTAATAATAATTAATTTTAGGGTCCACAACTGTCGGAGATATTACGTAACAAACATACAAAAAAAACATAGACGAATTGGAAACGATGACTGGCCTGTTGGTCTAGTGGTTAGCGGCCCTGACTGCTAGGCTGGATTCGATTCCAACCCAGGACAAATTTTTGTGTGATGAGCACGATCATTTGTTCTGTGTCTGGGTGTAATTTATCTATAATATGTATGTATTTAGAAATATATGAGTATGTTTATCAGTTGTCTGGTTGCCATAGTACAGGCTCTGCCTAGTTTGGGATCAGATGGCCGTGAGTGAGCTGTCCTGAGATATTATATTATTTAAAAACAACTCCTCTTTTTGAAGTAGGTTGAAAATACTTTATATCATGGAATGGTAATGTTCCGCAGATACATCGGCTTGATAAATGTGGCCCAATGTTAGACATCATACGATAACGTTGTTTGACGTTTATTTGTCTAGACAATCCCACAAGATTCAGATTTATTGTGGACCCCATTTGTATTCGATGTCACAGTATAGAAAGATACATTTCAGAAGGTCAACTTTGTAAATATTTATATCTTGGGATGTTGGGACGCGGCCATCTGATCCCAATCAAGGCAGTCTTTTTTTTATATGGAACAAACCCGCCACACCTGCCCATCATAGCAACTCCTGTAAGCCAGGATCTATAAGATAACCAATGAATACCGAGACAATTAAGCTCGGTGTGTCCCAGGGAAAAGATTAAATGTGTTACTTAAACTTGTTGGCATAATATAGGCAGTGCCTGCATTATGCCAACCAGACAGCTGATAAACATAAAAATAATTATACAGGAATAATTGAAAAGGAGGTCGGATATTCAACGAGGTAATCAGGTCCATTAAACTGAACAACTTTCCCCAAGGAACATAGGTCGAAATCTTAGAATTGAAAATAATATTTTCATACAAACATAAGTCACGTGACCTGTCATTTGTATTAAAGTTCATTTCCCATTTTAAGGTTTCCAAATGCAACCTGCATTTGGAAACCTTAAAATGGGAAATGAACTTTTCTGTGTGGGACTTGTCCTGTGTGGGAATCGAACCTTCGACCTCCAGTTTAGGAGTCACGGTCAATAACCAATAGACCAAAAGGCCAGTTGTTTGCATTTCAAAGCCAGTTCTTTAGTTAACTTAAGTAACTGAATACTGAAACGTCAATCAGTTTAAGGTCGCCTTTAAGTCTCGTGCTCTCTCTGTCACTTTAAGGTGAGAGATCGTAAGATAAGTTGTGTTAAGTATTCGGGAGTTTTTTTTTGCTTAGCGAATTATATGCTGGTTTTTTTACTAGATAAGTATAGAACAAGTTCGAAGAAACCTTTGCCTAACTGTGGGAGATAAAATTAGTTACATTAGGTACATACATTTTTTTTTAAGATTACTACAAGTAATCTTAAAAAACAAAATTATGTACTAGAAATCTCGTTAACCCCTCGTGCTACGCTAAGATGCTTGTGTTACGAGTGGGTTCACATCGGTAGTGTAATGGGTGGGATTCGAACCCAACCACATAATCGCAAGTTCGACGCCCAAGCCATTAGGCTACCGCCGCTTCATAAACACATACATACTAACAGGTTATATTGAAGGTACTAGGTACATAGCCAGACTAAGGATTAGCCTGGCTTTGATGGGATTAAGATAGGAAAGTAGGTGGATTTAATTACAAATTTTGGACATACAGCGATATTATTATAGGCTAGTTTGGGTCTGCTTTTTGCTGGAGATTATTCACTAACTCATAAAGTTTTCTAAATTATGAAAAGTTATTCTGTTATTTCAGTTATTCTGATAAACCAATTACCTTTTCATCATTACATACTTTAAAATGAATATTATATAATAACTAGCTGACCTGACAGACGTTGTCATGTCAAAAAACTGACAGTTATGTCAAACTCTTTAAAGGTTACAGTTAATAATTTGGTCGTTAAGTTTTCTTTAATTTTTAAAGTTTCGCGGAGCATTTTTTAATTTTTTCCTTCGTAAGAACCTTCTCCTGATAATAACAAATACGACAAAAAAGAATTAGCGAAATTGGTCCAGCCGTTCACGCGTGATGTCGTGACAACGGAAAACGGGTTTCATTTTTATATATATAGATTAAAAGCGGAACCGCCAAGTTTCGTCCAGGTATTATATACAATTCTCCTGAAATCCATATTAAAATCCTTCCGAAATATTTCAGTTAATCCCTTTCAGACAGACAGACAGACGCGACTTTGTTTTATATATCCATGTATAGTATATGTATACGTAAAGATATCGATAGATAAGGAATAAACTATGTTGTACCTAGTTAACATCAAATATATATATTATCCTTAAACTTCTATTTAATATGTTATGAGTTATATTTATGACATGGTTGTATGAACGAAATGTATTCTGGTTATAAAAGTCACATCACTAAAGTTAAGGCACGTAGACTTTGGTTTACCTACAAGATAATAGCACGGATGGTAAGTAGGTACGTTACTGTACGTTTACTATATAAGTCTGTGTAAAATCTGTACTTTATAGGTATCAAGGTGAAAGAAAAGAACGTTTGTCTGTTTGTATGCCTCTCACCTCTTCACGATCAAACGGCGAAATCTAAGTTGATAAAACTTGGTATGGAGGTAGGTAACATTATTTCGCTCTGATTTGTAAAATTTGTGGTATTCTTGTCTCGTTCAGGGATTACAGACGGTGGATTCGCGCAGTGGTTGTTGGAGTTCCTATACTTAATACCGCTCCACTCATTATCGAGAACCTAACTACACATATACCTCATCGTATCCCATAATTAAATGATAAATATATAAATGTGGACAACATCACATACATTGCTCCGAATCCAATGTAAGTAGCTAAAGCACTTGTGTTATGGAATCAGAGACAACGAAGATACCACAAACACCCAGACCCGAGACGATATATCATAGAAAAGTGTTTTTTTCAACAATGACCCTTCCGGGGATCGAACCCGGGACCTCAGAGCTGGCGATACCTTGAAAATCGGTGTTTACTCCACTCAACCACGGAGGTCTTCAAATATTTTATTTTAATAGTTCATCATGGTACTCAAACAAACATGTAAAAACTATTCCATTCGAGTTAAAAGGTAATGTCATTACAACACTCTTTGGAGGATTAGCTACGTGCCAGCAACTCAATGAAGACGTATGGGAGATTCAGCGTTTGCATAACAAATACTATGGGTTCCGTAGCCCTAATTAAGACTAATTGCGACCTCCTTCGAGATTCTAAGAATAAGGACGCCGGTTGAATAGTAATGTGGTATTAGAATGGATATGTAACCTGGTTAAATGAAGAATGTGTAAGATTAAGGTGAGGTTTATCAGGGGACTCTTGACTTCGACACGGAACCTTTTTAGTTTTTCCTCCTCCAGCCTATTATGTCCCAATGCTGGGCTTAGGTCTCTTCCCATATAGAGAAGGAACAAGCATTGATCACCACGCTTGTTCAGTGTTAGTAGTGATCAGATTCTTTTTGGAACCCAGGTTTCCTCAAGATGTTTTGATTCACCGCTTGTCAATGGTATCTTAGAATACGAAAGAAAGATAATGTATTTTTTCGCGCCCTATGCGACGCATAAAATAAAAAATTTAAAATACGATCTGAATAATTGCGAATGTACATAACTTTGAAACAGTCACATTGGTGCTTGCCTGGGTTCGAACCTGCAACCATGTGCATACGAATTGGGTCATAAAACTTTGGCCAGCATGACTGTGAGATATCTAGATCACAAAATGACTACCCTGTTAGAGTTGTCAGACACTTAAGAAACTAGACTGATTATGAACAGTGCATTGTAAAATTTCGAATTTACACATTAGTTTAATCAATCAGCAGTGAAAGTTTTAATCGAATAACATAACCGTAGGAATATTTTAGCTAAGAAAGAGTTTCCTTATAATACTGCTTTTACAATTTCCGTGTCTTCAAATAATCCAGTTTCCAATACATAAGAAATAAAATAAAAATACGGAACCATCAAACGCCAAATAAGGAGAGTTACCACAAACAGAGGTCCCGATGTATCGAAGTTAACAGTTTATTTCATACGTGTCGTACGACAAACACGATTTTCTAGGTACGTGCCCCAACGGTCGAAGCAGGACTTGTAGTTCCCTACGTGTAGTAAACCGCAAAAACCTGTACAACGGGATTACAAAAGTCGACCATAACACCTAAGAAATAAAGTTCGTGTCAATTTAGAAGTGTCGTTGTGTGGAAGACTGTATTTAGTATGCCACTTTATAGAATTGTTGGTTTCTGACGTTAAGTGAAATTGAAATAGACCGTCCAGAGGTATTTTTTATCAACATAAATGAAAATAGAATACTGGTCTATATACGTTCCACTGCTGGGCACAGGCCTCTTCCCATATAGAGAAGGAATGAGCATTGATCACCACGATTGCTCATTGCGGGTTGTCGATTTCAGATTCCAATTATTGGAATCCAGGTTTCCTGACAATGTTTTGACTCACCGTTTGACAACGGTGTCTTAGAATAATTGAGAATGAACACATAACTTTAAATAGTCATTTGTACTCGCCCGTGTTCGAACCTGCATCCATGAGCATGCGAATCTAGTCATTGAACCGCTAGGACAATACGACATAATAATATGTCAAAATAAAATCAAATAAAACATATTTTTTTATTTTTTATTTCATGTAAAGTTTTCAGAGATGGGTTTAATTAAAGCTATTTGTTTAAAGGGTCTTCGAATTTAAGACGACGTTAAGAAGACTTTGAATATGGAAAACACTTTTTAAGAGGTAATTTAAAATATACATTTCCCAAACATGCTTCGAGTAAAATTCCATAATATGAACTCAACCCTAAAATACTTGATCATGGGATGCATTATAAATGCACAATCCAGTATTACGAGATAATACACCGCCAGCGTACGAGCAAAATTTTTAACGAAAAAAGTTGGTTATTAATTTCAAAGCTCATTTTATGTGGTCCCCACATGACCGTCGCTTGTATTAAATTTCTTTGAAAAATAATATCGAAGCGAACACTAAAAATGTTGTTAAAACACAATTACTGCCTAAGTAAGGGATATTGAAAAAGTTTTATGGAAATATGCTAAAGGCAGTCCCGACAAGAAAATAAATATGCGATGCCGTTATTGTGTTTTCTGTTGTGATATTTTTAACGGGTGTAGCGAAGCAAGGGTTATAATTGGATTTCGTGTCCATAATTAAGTTTTCGTAATTTTCACCTGATTAGTTTTTGACTTAAGCTGGAACCTATATTGGTACATGCCGAAAGATAGTTATACACAAAAATAGTATAGCATAATAATATCTTTGGACAACTCACACTTGATCATCTGATCCTAAACTTACCAGAGCCTGTGCTATGGTAACCACAACTAATAAACATACTTTTTAAGTTATTTAAGCGGCGGTAGCCTAATGGCTGGGGCGTCGGACTTGCGATCATGTGGTTGCGGGTTCGAATCCCACCCATTACACTACCGACGTGAACCCACTCGTAACACAAGCATCTTAGCTTAGCACGAGGGGTTAACGAGATTACTAGTAATGTGCGACCCACATTGCTAGTAATCCTTTTATTAAAAAAAAAAAAAAAAACTTATATATTTCTAAATGCATACATATCATAGATAAATTACTCCCGGACACAGAACAAATCGTTATGCTCATTACAACTGATTTGGATGGGAATAGAACATACAACCTCCGATTCAGCTGTCAGCGTCTCCAACCACTGGACCAGCAAAGCTAACTAATTGAGTAAGATAGGACTGGGAACTTTTTTTTAGCCTATTTCAAGTCCCACTGTTGGGCGGAGGCGTTCTCGTTCTTCTTCCAAAACATTTTCTTATGCGATTTCTCACGTTGTGCGCCCAGGATACCTGATCTAGATCATCACACCGCCGATTGTAAGTCATCATCATCAACATGTCAGCCACAAGACGTCCACTGCTGAACATACTTCCAATTATTTCCAGCTTGACCTGTTGGAAGCAACCTGCACCCAGCGGCGCCCTGCGATTGTAAGTATATTAAATCAAATATTTTTATTATTTATATTTCGTTGGCTATCATTTTTTTTTAATCCAAAGTAAGTAGCTAAAGCACTTGTGTTATGGAATCAGAGACAACGAAGGTACCACAAATATCCAGACCCGAGACAATATAGAAAAGTGTTTTTTTTTCTACACTGGTCGCTAGCTATGAGGTCCCGGGACCTCATAGCTAGCGACACCTTGAAAACCGGTGTGTACGCCACTCGACCACGGAGGTGGTCAATATATGATAACTACCTTCTTTTACAGCAGACAGATTTAACAATATAAGTAAAAATAAGTGTATGCGTCAACCAAAATTTATTTTTGCAATCAATAACAATGTACCTTTATTTTTCCTCCGAAAATGTCTTCTAATATATTTCGCTTACACAGAAAACTATTATTCTAAAACATTATACCATGTCACGTTTTATTAGACACAATGAATGGAAATCAGTAGATAACGCGCAATGGATGGCACATACATAAAATTCTCATAAATTACTATTCTCTCGTTAGGAAGAGAAACTTCCTTTCAATATTTCTGAGGAAGATAGTTATTATGTAATTATGTTTATTAGATCTAAAATAGTGGATAGTTTATTTGTTGGTTTCGATAATAAATGTTTAGAGGTTCAAACTAAGGCTCTGTTTAATCAATGTTTTTTTCTGATATTAATTTCTTTTGATAAATAATTATGCTATGAAATTAACGAATTAAAAATATCTGAACAAAGACAACATTTTTATGTGGTATTTAGTACTTAACTTCTTTTGGAAAATATCTATTTATTTTTCTTTAATAATAAAAAATATTGATTAGTGAAAAAATGGTACAATAAGGTTTATTACAAAGTAAGATTTGATCACAGCATATTATTTTCTCATATTTTATTGTTGCATAAACAGGTTTTTATAAATGTAGGATACCTAACGAATACATTTTTTTAATCAGATTCTTTAAGCACTGTTAGGTAGGTACTATCAAATGATTTAGAAAAAAGCCGTAACATAAATATTTTTTAATCTTATTCTCATCATCTCATCTTCGTCTCTCATTAAATAGTTGCCCCAACAACACTTATCGACAGACTCACATTTTCAATCCACATGCGTTAAGGTAATATTACGTTTGTATTACATGCATGTGATCGACAGCTTTGTTAGTGTGCCCTGCCTAAATATTTAGTTGGCTGTACATGTACGTAACAAAATATACAAGCCGCATCTCATCAGGGATTATACGAATCGTTAATAAAATCAGGGTCTACGTGGTGTACCGGAATCGTTTACATAAGTAGCACTCAACTGATTTACGAGTTCAGTCGCCGACTCATCAACTGTGGGACCATATCGTAAAGATTCCTGTTTTTGTGTTGTGATCATCAACAAGAATAATGAAACTTGTCGCAAACATGTTGAAGGTATTTTGGGTTTCGACACTAACACTGATTATGAATTTGAATAGTTTATCAAAAGTCTAACAACCGTGCTGTTTGTTAGCATGGTAGTTTAAAAGATCTAAGCATACAGGAGGGATTCGAGGGACTTTTTTATACTGTGTAGGTAAATATTTATGGAATAAGACAAAATGACTTTTGTTACCAGTACCTACTGAAAATGGCAAGGGGTCTACAAAGGGGTCTAGACTCCTCACTGCAGTGTTAGACACGGAATTTCCTTTTTACAAGGTTCTGGGTAAACGCCGAGTATATATAAAATGTATCCTGCATGGAATTACTATTAAAACCTTGTCGAAGTAATATTTAAGCTACAATAAACAATATTGAAATTTCAAGGAATCATATTGAAAGTTCAATTGGGGTTTTGTTGCCAATTAATTATTTAAAAAGAAAAGGCATTCATTCGCACCACATAGATCAACATCTGCCTAGCCTTTTCCCATGCTATGTCGGGGTAGGATTCCAGTCTTACCAGATTAGCTCAATACCATTTTTACTTGCAGCGACTGCCTATCTGACTTCCATAGCCCATTGCTGGATAACACAGCATCCCATAGTGAGACTGGTTGTCAGTATCTTAATGACTTAACTACTGTTAAAGTTCAACGTATAATAGTCGGGACCAACAGCTTAAAGTGCTTTCTAAGGCACGGAGGAGTATCGGTCATTTTTATAACCACAGCAAATTACGTTAGCGATGAAAAGCGCAGTAGATCAATAATCTAATTCCCAACCCAGGCTGTTCCAATCATATTTATTGGTCGAAACGACCGCGAAAGAGCGCAACAAACTGCCAGTGGTCATTCACGTTTAGTATTCCGGTCGGATAGACCCCAACCCCGGAAATATCAAACATTTAACTTAGTTCACTATATTTGACGACCCGCAATCAAACTGATGTGTGCGTGTTATCTAGAATGACACTCAAATTACTGTTAGATAAGCTTTTAAGTTATAAGAGGAAGCGATTTTGTGATATAATTTCGGATTCATTTTAATTTATGTAAGACATTTAACCCCAGTTTTCGTCTGCCTCTTATCGAGACACCTTAAAAGTTATGAAAATACTTTTTCTTGTCAAATACCTTTTTTGTCACACTGTCTCTCCTACTACACTTTCTACCCTACTTCCATCTTTCTCCGTCCAGGGCTGTGGTACACCTATTTTTAAGGGAGCAGTCCAGCTCATCCCGCCATCTCCGCTTGGGCATCCAGATGTCTCTAGCCAAACTAAAAGTATCTAACTAAGTACCTTATTAAATCAACGTTTTTATCATTTCTACTAGCGTTAACTATGAAAGAAATCCCTTAAAAATTTAATGACACTCCTTTTCGATAAGTCACTTTCATACATTAAAATTTGAGCGATTTTTTACTTATTTTGTTTTTAAAAAGGTACATGGTAATCTTATGAGCTAACGGTGTCCCACAAAACAGTGCAAACTGTTTGACTGTGAGATCAATTTTGTAACAGCGATAACGATTTTAGAAATATACCTCGTCTAAGTACACTTTTTATTTGCCCCTAACCCGCTAATCGCTCATGCCCTATACCCCAGTACAGTTTGTGAGTTTTGTATCGCTATGAATATCACATGGCCGCGTGGGACCAGTGACTAATTTCACCACAACATACAATACAGCCGAAATAAACGGACCGTGCTATAGACACTGTATCGGCAAACGTGCCTGTAAACATATTTATATTGAACTAAACATTTATGTTGGTGTATTTTTAACCGGCGCCATTTTTTTTTTCGAACAATGTATTCGCTTTGTTTGGTTGACGGTTTTGTACTGGCTTGTTTGGATTTTACTTTGATACGCCTCTGAGGTAGTTTCTAGTTTTATTTAAGTTTAAAGTTCACTTGGGCTTACATTTCTGTGCGAACAAATATTTATTTACCAGATATTTTTGTTATTCATTGACAACACCTTGCTGTGAATGTTTTAAAGAACTTTTATACATTTGGTGTTAAAATCAAAATAAAAACCAAAAAGTTTTTATTTCGTATAAGCCTCAAGAAGGCGCTCAAGAAACGTTATAGGTACTAATCTAATGGAGTTGCGAGGTTCCAGTTTCATTCCCATGGAGAAGAACCGGCAGGAAGTTGCTTTATTGAAGCTATATTTACTTCTTTTGCAAAAATGTATACGCCGGTTAATTAATCTGCATATTATTAGGTATATTCTTGTATTAAAACTTTTGTGGGACATATAAAAAAACCGACTTTACTCAGGTATATTTATCGGAGCAGCCCGACTAGTTTCGAACATTTTCGTCGACACCACCGCGTCATGAGCTCATGAGTATGGGCCGGAAATTATTTTATTATTATTTTATTTCGAGCCTGAACTGTCCCACTGCAGGGCAAAGGCCTCCCTTTCTTCCTTCCATTTTTCTCTCTGTAGGGCCAATTGAGGCCACTCCTTGTTAAAGGCGTCCAGTTCGTCCGTCCATCTCCGCCTGGGTCTTCCACGTGGCCTTCGTCTGTTGGGGAACCAAACATTTGTGGCTTTCGTCCACATTTCCACTGGCATTCAGCACACATTGAAGTGGGACTGGGCCGGAAATTATATGTTACATAATTATAAGTTACATTATCATAGGTGGTCAATTATTTAGTAAGTTCACAGCTCATAATGGACCCTGTCGGGCACAGCAAAAGTAGGAGAGAGGAGGAATATGCTAATTATTATATTTTTATTCAATATGATCTATTTTATATTTTAATATTATATATTGTACGTATTTCATATAATTATCCTTTAATTAATGGTTTATTTTATTATATTATTTTTATATATCTAATTATATTGTATTATTGCACATTATAACATTTAATTTAGATATAATATTCCTTAGGGGCCGTATTCGAAACTAATCGGGCTGCTTCGATAAATATACTTGAGTAAAGCCAGTTTTTATATGTGTTATAAGTATTATTATATTTATATAATCTCCCATTTTGTTAAGCCATTCTTATCTACCCTTCCTTATATTAAACGCTACCCCTTGACATTTTTATTATGACAAAGAATCTCACATCAACGCAATCACGTAACACAGCCCGAGGCACCACAATCAAAATCCAACATAAATTAATTTTCGCTCCACCAAAATTGAACAAATTACTCCAAAAACATCTTTGCACAACGTTTTCCGTTTAAATATTCGGGGGAATCAGGTGAACAAAAATTAACGATGGCGGAAACAAAAGGATTTCTATTCGAATATCTCAGATTTAGGCCCCAATTAAAAGTTGAGCCTTTGTTGGACAAACCGACTGAGGCGATAAGTTGATCGACCGAACCTTTGTTTATAATCCCCTTCGGCGAATCTTTTCGTGAGTTTTTGAATCTGAAATGTCAAAGGAAACAGTTGGGAATACGAAAGAGTTGTTTATAGAAAATTGAAGAATAATATTCTTTGTTTTGTTTGTAACTTTTTGTTGGATAATATTTGGAATTTTGCTGCGAATTGTGGATCATATTTCAGCGCAGATTTCAAGTTTCATTATTCGTTTCCAGGTATAAATTATAGATTACATTCCTGGCAGATTAAGATTAAAATTCCCAATAAGATGTTGGCAAGAAACATTTTTGTCAATGTTGATGTGGCTCGCTAAGTCGCGTCGACACAGTCTGTAATCCTCCGCGGTACGATACATTTATGTACTTACTAGCTTCTGCCCACGACTTCGTCTGCGTGGACTTCAGAATTGGGTACAAAAAGAAATGATGAAAAATGTTAATGTAATGAAAAAATAATAAAAATTTTCACTCGTGTTTTAGCTTGCGATGTAATAGAGAAAAATAACAAATTTCAAAGTTGACTACCCACGGCTTAGCTCGGAAACAATTTTCAATTTTCCCTCGGGAACTACTGAAGGATTTGGGATAAAAGGTAGCATATGTTCTTTTCCATGTCAAAGGCTATATGCATGCAAAATTTCATCCAAATCCGTTCAGCCGTTTTTGCGTGATTGAGCAACAAATATCCAAACATCCACACTTTCACATTTATAATATTAGTAGGATACTCTTGAAATGCCTGCATTCACACACTCACACGTATTTAAATACATCTTAAATTTAAGAAAACAACTGATATACATCCTACGATCCTCCTTCCACATCACATGAACCAGTCCGTTACCCTGGACCATTACATTCAGCTCACGTCCTATCCCTTATCACGATTCATTGCTGATAGATTGCCGTTACCAATAGGCCCAGATTGTTTCCCATCCTTAAATTTCAATGGATTTTGTATCTTCGCTTCTAAATTTCAGGTTTTATTAAACTAGACTTGTATTTATTCGGGGTTTGATTTCGATACATTTGGGATGAGAAGCTGTTTTCTAACAGTTACAAAATAGTATCATCATAATTTATAGTATTTTTATTTTATCTTCCACATAATAAACGTCTTACTGCTAGGTGCAGGCTTCTTCCCATATAGAGAAGGAAAGAGCATTGATCACCACGCTTGCTCATTGCGGATTGGCGATTTCAGATTCCAATTATTGGAATCTAGGTTTCCTCACGATGTTTTCCTTCACTGTTTATCAATTGTGTCTTAGAATAATTATTAAGCAAGTACATATAACTTTAATAAAGTCTTATTGGCACTTCCGATTCGAAACTGCAACTATGTGCATATGAATGCGGTCATTGAACCGCTAGGCCACCACGATAACCGTTTCTTTCTTTCGTAAAAACCTTGAACCTGGAACCGCGCGAAACATTAATCATTTAAAGAAAACTTGATGACCAATTATTATAATAACGTTTTTAATATAACCTACTAAACGAGGTAATCTGATGCAAAAAACTGATCAACTTTCCCTAAGGAACATGGGTCGAAATCATAAAATGGAAAATTAACTTTTCATACAAAGTGTCAGGTCACGTGACTTATGTTTGTTTGAAAAAATGATTTTCAATGTTAAGATTTCTACCTATGTTCCTCGGCGAAAGTTGTTCATTTTTATGCACCTGATTACCTCGTTGAGTATCCGCACTCCTTTTAAATTATTCCTGTATAGCGATTGACATAACTATTGTTTGATATGACAACATCTTTCAGCCCCCCTAGCCAAGTGACATTTCTACAAGCGTTAACGATGATAGAAATCGCTTAAATGACATTAAATGTATGAAAGTGACAAGTCTAAGTCACGTGACTTATCGAAAGCAAATGTCATATCCATACATTTAGTGTCATTTAAGCGATTTCTATCATCGTTATCGCTTGTAGAAATATCACTTGGCTAGGGGGGCCTGGTCTGATATTATTAATAAAAAACCCAATGTAGGTATGTTCAACGGCCTCAAAAAACTAAACCTTACATAGCACTTTTCTATACTGTAGTAGTTTAAACAAACTTAAAGTTAGAAGCCTTTACGATCTTGGTGAATCTGAGTAAATTCCAACTTACATTGCTGGGTAAGTTAGAAACGAGTAACACCGTACACTGAAGAGCTTTCAATGTAATTAGCTTTTTGTCACTGCGGTGCATTCTTGTAATTAGTGGTTATTGCGTGATCCGCATATACGGTGTGTTACCAAATTGCCTGTAAATCTTGCCTGATCAATATTTATGTTGTTAGCTGTAATTAGAGTGTGGATTAAAGAAAGTAATGGAAAAACGTGGTAGGTTAGTTAATCTGTCGTATAGTTGGAGTTTTAGATTAGCGAGATTTTTAGATTTAGCTTCATTGAAATTTATAACAACCTGTATAATCTTAGTATATTCAAGACGTCTTTTAATGAATACGGGAAGGTACAAATCACATATACACCGTAATAATAAATAGGACAGATTTGTATTTTTGTATATTGTAAAAATGAACTCAAAAACTACTGAATCGTTTTCCAAAATTATGTTACTCTTAGAATGCGCAAATTGTCTCTTAGTAACCAAGGCTATATTTTTTACTTGAGTTTAAAAAAAAAAGGTAACCTGTACGACGACGGGACAGGTCGCTAGTATCTTGTACAGAGGTCACATCTTTTGTTTGTAAAACATAACAAAATAACTTTAGATTTCGCATAAAAAAAAAATTGGAACAAATTAAAAAATAGAGTCTGAAATCGAATTGAAATTACGAAAATCAAAGTTCAAGTCTTTCAAAATAATTTTATCTTACTGCATTTGAATGTAAATCAATTATAAACCAATATAACTGAATACATAAGGCGATTCGAGTTATCAGTTTGAATGATAACCGGATCAAAATTTGAGAAGCTGAACTTGTCAGCACAAGTTTCAGTTTGAATCCGATACAATTGTAATGGAATCGAGACGTGAGGAAATTACTGAATGGATATCGGATTAAACCATCCTGGATAAGAAACGAACCGACAATGTGAGTGAAAATGATAATGGAATAATAATAAAATGGCTGATTTAGGAATGGCACAAAATTTTCTGTAATCAAGGGAAAAAAGTAGTCTTGGAGAAACTTTCAAGATCGTCTTAAAGTTGGTTTTGTTCAAATAAACGAACAAACTTAAAAAAAAAAAAAAAAAAAAAAAAAACTTCTCATTCATCAAGAATTTGCAATCAGATTCCAGTATTGAGTAGGTAACTTTTGCTGATCTCCGTGGTCGAGCGGCGTACACACAAGTTTTCAAGGTGTCGCTAGCTCTGAGGTCCCGGGTTAGATACCCAGACGGGTCAATGTAGAAAATCACTTTTCTACATTTTTCTGGTCTGGGTGTTTGTGGTACCTTCGTTGTCTCTGATTCCATAACACAAGTGCTACTATATATATAGTTACTTTGGACTCGGAGCATGTATGTGATGTTGTTCACATTATTTTTATTTTTTACTTAATGTTCTATTCCAGTATTTTTAATTCCAAGTATAAGACCTTACGAAGTACAATAGAATTACCTAATCGATATACGGAGAGCTGTAGAAAGTTATCGTCCAATCAGATTTGGTTAATATTATGATATATTGAGTGAGGTACCCAATTACAACTCATATTAATGTCAGAAACTTTGTCAATTCATTCAGCCCATTCGTATTATCTACACGACTATATCGTTCATATTATTTAGAGCGCTTCTCAAATTCAGTAAGAACTTATTAATTTAGATTTTAAACCTCAATGAGGATTTAGAATAACGAAAAAGCAGCTCATTTTATTACAAATAGACATCTTTGGTAATTAAATTTTAGATGCTTCTGAAAAGGCTTTTGAAGGGGTCTGGGCTTCTGGAGCTCTCTCAAACCCTAATGAAAAGCGGTCGAGCTGACGAATTGATTAAATAATGGCATAACCACTACGCATGATAAGTCAAATTCAGCAGTTACAGACGCAATATGTACAACCTTCGTGGTGGCCTAGCGGTTTAATGACTGGATTCTTAAGCACATGGTTGCTGGTCCGAACCCCGGCAAGTAGGTACCAATGTGACTTTTATAAGTCATGACAAATGGTGAAGGAAAAAACACATGTAAACAAGGATTACAAAAACAAAATTATCTCAAATTGCCAACCCGCAATGAGTTAGCGTGGTTCTCGATATGGGAAGAGGCTTGTGCCCAGCAGTTGGATATTAATAGGCTGGTATCTTCATTATAAATTTCTGACGTATACTCAACTCATATCGAAAAAAAGCGGCTCAGTTTCTATGCTCATTCATTCTCTCTTCTGGTCCCACAGCTTAGCCTTTTTTTTTTTTTTTTTTTCTGCGTGTGGGGAATCCATTTACGGACTTCCGCCGCCCGGGGAGGCGGCGGGGCGTGTCGGACTCCACCCAAAAGGGGTGACTACCGACTAAACCCCACACGGGTGTTACGCCTCTCCACTTTATTGCCGGGGTTACGGGAGCGATGAATCATTCATCCGCGACCCCGGCAGTGGCGGACCGCTTTAAGGTGCGGTCCTCGGCTCCTGAGAGAGGGGGGCTGTGTAGTCCCCCACCTGCCAATCCATGAGTGGGGCGCGGCACACTCCGACCGCGCCTCCATCCCGGGCCAACAGCTGGGCGGACGGACTTCCCCAAGTCCGCCGCCCGTGGCCGCCTACGGTGGTTGGAACAGGGCGTTGTATGCCCTGTTCCTGCGCCCAGTGCGTCGGGCGCGGATTGGATGGGTGGAGGCAGCCTCCCTCTCTCGTTCGGCGACCTCCTTGGCGGCGATGACCTCCTCGCAAAACGAGGCCACCGCCCGCCACGCGGATTCACCGCCGACCATACCGGCGGCAACGGCCGGCAGCGAGAGGTCGCCGCCTATCTGCTCGGTGAGGACACGGCGCTGCTCAGTCCAAGCAGAGCACTCGGCGAGCGTGTGCTGCGCCGTGTCCTCTAAACTCCCACAGTGGTGGCAGCAGGCGTCCGGCTCTCTCCCGGCTATATGACACAGATACCTGCCGAAGCAGCCATGCCCCGACAGTACCTGCGTCAGCCGGAAGGTCAGTACGCCGTGACGCCTGTCCATCCACTGTGCAATGACCGGGCGAAGGGCCTCCACCGTACGGTGGCCGGCCCCCGGACGCGCCAGCCGCTCCGCCCATTCGGCGACGGCCGCACGCTGTAGGTGCGCCCTGCACTGGTCCACTTCCCTCGGGACCACCGTCACTCCACGATCCCGCAGATCCTTGCGCCATGTAAAGAGTGACGCAAGGACCCGGGCGTCCAAGTCCCAAGGGAGGGACCCCGCAAGAGCGCACGCCGCCTCTGCCGAAATTGTGCGATATCCGCGGATGACCCGAACGGATATCGCACGCTGCGGCCGCCGCAACATGGCGGCGCCCCGCCCCGTCACCTCGGTGGCCCAGACAGGGGCTCCGTAGAGGGCCATCGAGCGAATGACCCCCAGGTAGAGCCGCCTGCAGCTGGCATTTGGGCCACCAAGGTTCGGCAACAGTCGCCCAAGGGCGCCGGCCGCCGCCATCAGCCGCCCCGCGAGTTGCTGGAAGTGGGCCTCGAACCTCCAGCGGCCATCAAGCACGAGCCCCAGGTACCTCATGCATCGCCCGACATCGATGCGGACCCCACCTACGTCGAGGTGGGATCCAGCAGGAGGCACCCTGCGGGGCCCGTGGAAACAGACCGCCTCGGTCTTGTTGAGCGCCACCTCCAGCCCCAACTCGCGGATCCGCGCAACGACCTGCGCCACCCCTGCAGTGGCAAGACGGGCAGCCTCCCCGTCCCACAGCTTAGCCTGTGCCAAGCTGTGAAATATTTATTGGCCAGTATTCGTTATAGCATTATTTTATAAAGGAAAAGTCATAAATCTGGTTTGTTTTTAGTCACCATACTTATTTTCTTCTTAATAGACAAATAGTAGAAGAGAGAAAATAGAGAGAAATACCAAAAAATCTGAATGTCTAACTAAACAAATGAATAAATGCTGATTATTCTTTACAAAAAGAATCCCGGAAAACGACGTGTCAGCCATCTTGGTTACATTGAACAAAAGCACTTTTCTTACACATTCATACATTATTCAAGGATATGAGCAAACTCTATTGTCATCTACCGGACTGGCTATCGACGAAATCGATTGACTCGATCAGTATCTGACGGAATGAATCGAGACGGATGCAAGAATCGATTCCAATATTACTCGGTTTGCAATTCGTTGGACGTACCACATTCTCACATACGAATGATCTTTGCATCGTCCAATCTACTTACTTACTTTAAATATATTTATCGAAATGGAATGGAAAATTTTTGGTTGCAAATCGCTCGATCTTCATGAATTTGTAACTATGTTGGAGTTAGTTGATGAATACATCTAAATACGTTATTATTTCCGATATTCTTGGAATCGCGAGTTCTTTTAACATAATTGGCTGGTAGATTTAAGTTTGACAGGAAAAATAAGAATAAAAACAAAATACAATCCTGAAATAATCTCTCTAAGGGCTGATTTGACCAAAGTCAGATAACTTTTACTGGAACAAAAACGGCGTTTGTCAATTTTTGACTTCAAACATGGCAATAATTCATTATGTATCTAGAGTATAAGCCTTGTATGAAGAATAAAACTCATTAACTTAAAATTATAAAAATAAATTTCTTTTTAACTGCCTTCAAATTGAGGAGGTTTTTAATATGATTGTACCGTGCCTATTTTGTTTTTTATAATAAAATTATGTTCTACATTTTCGGTCTAAAAAATACAATTATCAACTTAAGTGGCAACGGCGAAGTAAATATTTGACGACAAAGTAGCGGCATCTTAAAAGGAATCCGGAGTATGCTTGCGTCAGGATCAGCGGAGTGCGAAACTAGGAAACCTTTAAGGATATACGCTCAGGAATTTATCTATGAGGATCTATTATCTTGTGTACACTGTAGTTAAAGGTAGGTTTTCCCGAAGATAAAATAAAGGGATTAAGATTCAATAGAGTTATAATCTATACTTCTTTACTGATAAAGATTTGTATTTTCGAACTTTGTACGTTTGTAACTAATGAAATTAAAAAAGTTGGACGGATTTCATAAAAAAAAATCCCCTTAGGTACAGTCAACAGCAAAAGTAGGTGATTAATTGAGTTTATAAAATTTGGAGTCAAAACTGATCACGTCTAAATGGCAACTGTACTAGTAGTAAATGTTTGCTATAATTTAGAATCACATACTTTGAATCACTTCGACGCCACACAGTTCTGACGCGAACTCCGTTCATTAGTATTGAATTTCTGATTTTGATCATCTACTTTTGCTGTTGACTGTACACTGTAGTTAGGGTTAGGTTTTCCCGAAGATAAAATAAAGGGATTAAGATTCAATAGAGTTATAATCTATACTTCCATGCTGATAAAAATTTGTATTTTCGAACTTTGTACGTTTGTGACGAATGAAATGAAAAAAATGCTGGACGGATTTTAAAAACAAAAAATTTTCACCATTTGTTACTGCATTATCCCAGAGTAAAATAGACTTTAAAGGTTAAATTATAAAGGTGTGCGTTTGTTTTGCGAGGAAATCAGGTGCATAAAACTGAACAACTTACAATTATTTTAAATCAGTTACAAATAAACATAAGTCACGTGACCTGTCACTTAGTATGAAAAGTAGATTAAAAATTTTAAGTTTTCGACCTGTCTCTTGGGGAAAGTTGATAGGTTCAGGGCACCTGATCTTGTAAAATATAAGCAGTCCCTTTAAATTTATCCTATATTTATTATACTGCCTACATTTTTTACCTATACTTACGCGCAAGCGAAGTTGCGGGCAATAGCTGATAAATGTAAGACAAAGGAAACTGAATTAACAAAAAAAATGTTTTTTTCATCTTTTTAACCCTGAAACATACCGAAAAACAGAATAAACACAGCTTATACACTCCTAATGACATTGTCACATCCGGTAAACAAATGACTGCTTACCGGAAGCGACGCAAGCGCATAGATGTCGGTACGAACGCAAGGCGCGCTTCCGACTGTGGCTGGGCCATTTCCGTGGCAAGACTCGTCTGTAGGCTGCCTGCATGACAGTTATATTACAGAAGTATAGCAAAAATTTACCGGAGCAGACATGATGTGGAACGCGGAGGGGTTTTGTGACGCTACTGGCAAGAGGCCTTTTATGATTTCCCCTCGCTGAGGCATGGGGATATGTCGGACTTTAACCTGTCGACTGTCGACTCCATTTTGAGAGCGAAGTCCGTCAGCTTGACTCCTAGCGTGGCGATGAAAGATGACAGTCGAGAGGTTAACCAACTAAATATATCCTGCCCCTGTCGCAGCCACAGCCGCCGAATGACTTTTGCATTCCCAGCGCAGCTCCGTCAGGTCTTGATACTCGAGGGACCCCTTCCAGAGGGGTGTAAAATGTTAACCCTTCACTTCTTCCGAGGTCGAACGCGTAGGACTTCATATCGTTCGATCGGATGACGGGTAGCCCTTACCTAGACCCAGCAGTGAACCCTGATAGGCTGGGTTACGATAGCTCCGTTTGTAGAAAGTGTTTTGTAGAAAGTGATTTTAAGCTCTTAAGGAAGAAGTGTTAAGACCGATTGTAAAAAAAAATACCGAATGTTCCATTGCTGGGCATAGGCCTCTTCTCATGTAGAAAAAAAAGTATATCGATACAGATTCAGGAGCGATTCTAGTGACTTAAACTCACTCAACTCTCACTCAAGGGAGTTTTATTAATATCTGATAACTTCCCTAAAATATGAACTTCGTTCTAAATAAACCTTCTGATATAATTATCCCCTAAAACACGTGAGCGCTACCTAAACTGACGTATTAGTGCATTGGACACGACAAACCGGCGGGAATTTTAATTGAATCTACCCAGCGGACAGCGGTTAAATACCGTTCAAATTAATGAGTTCCATTAATTTGAAACTTGGACTGTTTTTATATGTCCGAATAAATAACCCTTACGAGAATCAATTGAGCACGGAACTAAATTGGAACCAAACATTTTGTTGGACTAACAAAATGTTTATCAAGCAATTAAAAAAACATGCTTACGTAATTAGCGTTTATTCATCACTCAACAAAATATAATAGTTATGTTACAGATTGTATGTTAAAAACTATTTTTAATAAAAAAAAACTGGCAACTATCTAAATCCAAAATTGTCTCTAAATAACCATAAACACAGAAAAAAATAAACTGTCACATTTAAAAAAAGATCTACAATTTTCCTCCTATCGACAGCTTCAAGTTGAGTAATACGGAAATTCAAATGTGGAACATATTTAGGTGGCTGTCGCCGAAGCAAATTCGTTTAGCCCACGAAGTTAGTCTAGCTCAAACCAGAATGAACTAGAATACATTGGAATTATGCCGCGTGGCTGCCGCAACGAGAATATAAATAACTTGGTTTAAACGCTATTTTATAGCTTGAAATTATTATATAGCGCATGCTTGGGAGTTGAGAGATTGGTGGATTTATGCATTTAATATCTGTTGTGGAGCTATGAAAATCTCGGTTTTATAAGGTCGGTTAACGTAAATATGTTGTAATATTTTGTGTATCCGGTCTCACATTTATGATGATACGGTAAAATGAGCGTTGACTATGTTGTACTTATGCTTGTAGTCAAAATAATGTCCAGAGGAATAAATTTAGTAGATTTTTATTTGTCTAAAATTGCTACATAATGGTCTCTTTTTGCGTGCATTTAAAGCTGAACTCATCCGTGTTCCATTGAGAAAGAAAGATGTGTTATCACTTATACGACTACATTCCTCAATCGGAAAAAGTAAAGACACTTTTTCGGTACTTCTGCTATGTAAATAATGAGTTTATAGAAATATAAAAATCAACCACTCTGTGAGAGATTAAACAAAGCTTTCAAAAAGTGGTACCTAATGTCCCTTTTCTTCAGAATATCACAATATCGTTCTATTTGAAGAGGATAATACTGCAGTAGGCTTGGAGCATCTATTGTACTAAAACCTTTTAGCCAACTATTGAAGAAAATGGCAACAAGACGGTAGAAGCTACTTTGCCCTGAAGTGCCGCTTGATTTTTTTTCAAGAAACAACTTGCCTTTCTTGATGGAAAAATGTCTGATGATAGGAAAAATAGTTTTTCAATAACGAGCGGAAAATTCTAAGATTTTTGGAAATTGGATTTTAGGATATAAAAAGTTTTATACTCAGAGATGAAATTCTAAAGTTTTAAATTATGTTGAAAAGATTGCCGGCTTCGGAAAGAATATCTTGGGATCATATGTCTACTTATGGGTGCATATTTAGTTTTGATAATTTGAGATTCGACAAAAAGTTGATTTTTTTAAACTTGCAACAATGTGTTTACACATTATTATTCTTGTTGACCTCTAGTGCTAATCTAAATGCCTAAACAAATTCGGGGGCTCCTATACAACAAACGTGATTTTTTGCCGTCTTTATATATTATTAAAAAAAAAAACTTTCGTGCGTGAGTCCTAGTGGGACGGTGGCCAGTTTGATTACTATTTGAGTATCGTGATTAAATTTGAAGTTTGTTTATTAGAATTATTTCTGCTTCTTCTTCTTTTCGAGTTGATGGTACACTTTTTTCATAAAGTAATTAAATTTGATGCGCCCAGTAGTTGGCCACATTAACTGCAGCGTCATTGGCCAGATTCAAATCTTCCAAAGTGCAGGTGTCCGGACACTTTCTTTCTGCAAATCTTCTAGAAGCCTTATCACTGAGTTGGAAAGGTGAGTGTTGCGGTAATAAAATGCTGTTTTGATAATTAATTTCCAGCCATAGAAACAGTGTTAATATCACTAGGATCGGTAGGATTGGATTGAAATTCATTGTGATGTCTGTAGAAAGCGAGACACACGGCTATTACGTGCCACAAACTTGTACGTTACTTTGAACATTGAATTATTTACTACGAGATTACTGTCCTGTTTACTCGACTGCATTTAATTTGAGGAATTTGCTTGGTTTCTGTTTTTTTTTTAAGTCGTGGTTTCATTTCTAATACTTACTCTTTTTTTTCTTATTTAGGTCATTTTTCACCTTCAATTATTATAGTTTTTAAATACCTACTTATATCAAAACTAAATGCTGAGAAATAATTATTATTGGTAATTATTTTGAATCATAAAATCCTTAAAAAACCCGAAGATGACATTTACTGCCATTTGCCGGATTGATTGCCAGGGAAGCAGCTCAAGATAGAGGACCCTGGTGCGAATTGGGGGTGACCTTTGCCCATCGGCAAAGGTCACCCCGGCAGCCTTTACTCAAGCTATGTTGGGGACGGCTTCCAGTCTTACCGGATTTAGCTGAATACTATATTTTACATGAAGCGACTGCCTATCCGACCTCCACAACCCATTTAATGGGTAATACGGTATTCCATAGTAAAACTGGTTGTCAGAATTGTAATGACTTAACGACAATCAAAGATCACTGTGTGACAGTCGGGACCACGGCTTAACGTGCTTTCCGAGACACGGAGAGGTCTCGGTATGTTTACAAATGATCACCCATCCACGGACCAACCGCGGCGAGCGCGGCTTAACCTTTAATATTGGTCAAACCGTACGGCTTACACTTAGTCCCTCAAAACACTTGAAAATTATTAGTTATTAAAAAATACGAGTTCTTCCTCCCAGTGACATTTCTACAATCGATAACGCTGATGGAATCGCTCAAATGTATGAAAGTGACAAGTCAAGACAAGTGATGTACACTGGATTATCAAAGTTAACCATCACTTTCATATATTTAATGTAATTTAAGCTTTTTCTACGTCGTTGTGGCCTAGCGGTTCAATGACCGGATTCGTATGCACATGGTTGCAGGTTCGAACCCAGGCACGTACCAATGTGACTTAGTCTTCCATAATTATTCTAAGACACCATTGACAAACGGTGAAGGAAAGCATCGTAAGGAAATCTGGATTCCAAAAATTAGAATCTGAAATCGCAACCCGCAATGGCAAGCGTAGTGATCAATGCTTGTTCCTTCTCTATATGTGAAGAGGCCTGTGCCCAGCAGTGGGATATTTATAGGTCGGTATTAAGTAGGCTTTTTCTCGTATCAATGATTTCTGTGCGCAGGTGCGTTTTGTTCCCTTGGAAAAACGACATTACATTACTGTTTGCCAACATGCTCACGCTCATTCTCGTTGCTCTTGAAGGCTGTATGTCAAAGCAATATAACTTCACCACTAACCGCCAACTGTTATTTTCACAGTGCCTGACTTTCGGACAATAAAGCAATTTAGTTCCGTTCAACTGCAACGTTTGTATGCATACTATTCGAAGGGGAATAGTTTTTTCAAACGGTTGTAATGGCCGGCGATTGGTTGCTTTTTTTGGATCGAAAACTTTTAGAATCTTTAAATCCAACACCCGTTGTTAGGTTCGGCTTTGAGTGTTGCGAAAAATTGTAAAGCTATTTTTTGTGAATAAGTTTTTTTGGTGTGAATATTTTATATATTTTTTGGGATTTTGTGCGAATTAAGTAGTTTCCACGACGTCGTGGTGGCCTAGCGGTTCAAAGATCGGATTCGCATGCACATGGTTGCAGGCTCGAACCCAGGCAAGTACCAATGTGACTTTCTCAAAGTTATTTGTACTTTCTTAATCATTCTAACTAAGACATCATCGACAAACGGTGAAGGTATACATCGTGAGGAAATATAGATTCCAAAATACTGGAATCTGAAATCGCCAACCCGCAATGAGCAAGCGTGGTGATCAATGCTCATCCCTTCTCTATAGGGGAAGAGGCCTGTGCCCAGCAGTTGGACGTTTATAGGCCGGTATTATTATTCTTAGTTTTTTTTGGTGTGAATATTTTTTTTTGGGATTCTGTGCGAATTAAGTATTTTCCTCTCTGTGCTTAAAATGTACTATGTTTGATGTTTCAATTACCTATTAATGTTTTATGAAAACGTGTATTCTTATTTGTCTTTAACATTTAACAATTAGTTGCATGACCCCACATTCTTTTCAGTTTGATCTATTATTTGGATTTGAATAAATACCCGTAAAGATAAATTCATACATTCTTTGTGCCAGTATATAAATTTCAATAACTTGAAATTACAAAATTTACTGGTCTGTTGGTCTAGTGGTTAGTGACCCTGACTGCTAGACCGGAGGTCGTGGGGTCGATTCCCACCCAGGACAAATCTTTGTGTGATGAGCATGATCATTTGACCTGTGACTGAGTGTAATTTATCTATATTATGTATGTATTTAGAAATATATAAGTATGTTTATTAGTTGTCTGATCACCATAGCACATGCTCTGCCTAGTTTGGGATCAGATGACCGTGTGTGAGGTGTCTAGAAATACAAAAAATATAAAAATAACTTCTGAAGCATACTGGTCACAAAATTCTTACCTAGACTCAACTCATATCCGCACAAAACCAGCTCAGTTTCATCGTGAAAAGTACATAGAATCTTCCCGCTTATCCACTTAGGAGCTTGGCAGTGTACAGTGTACATTTTGTCTTTGACGGCTTGTTGACACTCGAACACTCGACAGTGGACAAACAATGGTCATCTACCGCCACCGTCATCCAGTGGATGGAGAACTATGGCCTTTTTTGTTAGTTACTTGGTTAAAAGTTATAATGTAATTTTTTCTCCTTTATGTTTTTGCTATTTTCTTTTATTCTTGGCCCGATTGCAATGCCTTATTGCCTGGTCTCCAACGAAGGATAATTAGAACTTATGGATAATAATGGTTTAATAATAATTATAATGATTTATTTCAATTAAAACTGGTATGGGTACGGTGTACACCTCCTTTTCCCAAAGTCAGAAAATACGTTGAGCATTTTTTCTAAAAAACAAAAAGGGTTCCGTAGCAGCAAGTAACATAATATAAAAGTTCTTGTAGTTCGTTGTGTTGATTGGATCAAAGGTAAATTGTGGTTTACTATATAAGACGTATTAAAAAAAACAGTCTTAAGTATGGGGAACCCCAAAAATGTATTGTTTATTTTTCTATTTTCGTGTGAAAATCTTAATGCGGTTCACGGAATACATCTACTTACCAAGTTTCAACAGAAATGTTCTTATAGTTTCGGAAAAAAGTGGCTGTGACATACGGACTGACAGACAGACATGACGAATCTATAAAGAAAGAAAGAAAGAACATTTAATTTTTATAAGGGTTCCGTCTTTTGCCATTTGATAACGGAACCTTAAAAAACACTCCTTGGAAACAACAAAAAATCCTACCCATATCACCGTACCTTTCAAAGATACTCCAAAAAATCTTTTCCAGCAAGCAACACGTTTACACACGGTCGCACAACCCGAGACAAGTCTTACGATAGGGTAGGGACCACTCGTGCACAAAACAATCTCAATAACACATCAATACTGTCATAGACACAAAATTCAACCAACCAACATTAAGAATTCAAGTTGCGTAGAACACAACTCGTAAAATACGAGTTATTTGCGTACCGGGATGTAAACTACTGGAATGTTTCGGTTATTTCGGCATTCGGCTATCTTTTCGGCATAAATATTTTATGGAAATACGTCAAGGATCGTCCTGGTAAGGTTTAATGGTCTCAATTAGGGGTGAGCGTAACGTGATCCCGGTTTTTCGTGGGAACGATTTTCAGCGTTTTGTTTTTCTAGCACTTTTACTTTTACATAGGTCATTCAACTTTATGAGTGAGTTATTTTCATTTAGCATACTACCATAATTATTGTTTTTAATTTCTATTTATTACTTTCTAGCTTTAGATCGCGGCTCCGCCCGCGTGGGTGTCGGTTATCGGGGCAAATTATAGCCTATAGCCTTCCTTAATAAGTGGGCTATCTACCAGTGAAAGAATCTTTCAAATCGGACCAGTAGTTCCTGAGATTAGCGCGTTCAAACAAACAAACAAACAAACTTCAGCTTTATAATATTAGTATAGATTGGAGTTTGGAATTACGTGCCATAAATATTATTGGTACTCAAACGTCTTTATAAGCGCCATTCCTGATTTCGGCAAGTGAAATTAACTTATAATTACAGTGTGAAAAGAACATTCAATTTGTAAAATGAAAGCCTGCAAATGTAGGTAGGTGGTTTTAAAAGAAAATGTGGAACAACAACGAAGAAACGATTTAACAACTGAGTGCCGAATACTTATGTTAATTTTCATGTAACTATTGTATTTTCGCTATTTAAGATTTATTTCAATACAATATTTAACTAATATCATTAAATAATTATGATCAAGATCCGTTAAGAATTTTCAAATTTGTAAAAAGAACAATTCAAAAGAGCACAAAGGAATCGCTTTCCAATCACATCACAAGATACGAGATAACAGTAATTCGAAATTCAAACGGTTCTTTAAAAGTAAATTTATTTTTCTTTGCTGCATTGTTTGTGCACGCGTTCCTTTCTTTTTTTTTGTTGGAAATGATCAAAGGAGTCCTAAAATGAGTTTTCCGCGGAGAACCGGTGATCGTTCCGTTTTATCTCAGTGCCCGGAGGAAGGAATTATGTTCACAATTTAATCTTTAAACGCTCTTTATAGTGTAAGGGTAGTTTGCATTTAGTTTTCCTTGATTATTTTCAGCTGCGACAAATATTTCTGTTTATACAACGGTGGAAGTCTTGAAGTTTTTGTACAACAATGCCTTATAAAGTTACTTTTTATGGGAGTATCTAAATAATAATAAAGTAATAATGCAAGAGAGGATTTTTTTTCAATTTTCTTAAGCTCAGTATTTTTACTTTTTTTTTCTATTTGTTTGAACAAGAAGACTTCACTACCCCTGATCTTAAGCAAAAGTGAAGTCCAGAAATGGGTCTCATCTGCATCGGAGAGTTCCATGCTGTCCTCGATCAACAACACCTAGTCAACCTAAAACCTACATAATCATTATTGAATGTATTATTTAATGTCATATGAAACATTTCGTCGAAAAGGTAATAAACTAATCCAAGCTTTGACAGAGGTATGTTATAAATTAAGTACTTCTAGGAGAAACTTCTTTGAAAAGAAAAATCAAATAAAACATCATAATTATCATCGGTATCATTACTTATATCAAAGATTTATCTCTCATTTGAATAAACAACGAATTCTTTTATTTAGAACTGTATACATATTTAATATATGATCCCGCTAATTTTCAATATTTAAATTGGGTACAAACGGTAGCCAATTTTTTTGTCCTGTTACGATCTTGAATCAAGATATTCAAGATAATTTAGGTTCTTCAATCATTTTCCGGAGAGAACCAGATTTTTCTAGTCCTCAGTAGCCAAAAACTATAAGCCGTAAATTTCCCTTTTAACAATAACTGATCTCTAACACTCGGCCCAAACCTATTTCAAAAGCCTACCACACATCTCAAAGATCTGAATTTTAGAGGTGTTATTTTACAATTGTCTACTTACCACCAGGTAAACTGCTGTCCCGTTCAGACTATCCTACAAAAATGGCGGCCACATCTAGTAACAAGCATAATAAGCCAATATACTTAACTGTACAGCGATTACCATTCTTCATTAAGGTGTTTATGTTGAACCTCTTGGTTGCAAGCAAGCGACAAGATTTTCCAAGCAAACTACGAAACTGTCACATATTTTTTCACCCTGGTATTTTATGGGGATGCATTGGGGCCCTTAATATGAAAATATGTGGGACATAAGATTTTCTTTACCATGTTTTCACACATGAAGGCGGAAGAGCTTGTAGCTAAATGTAAGTTGAACGGTTCGACCGATATTCATAGTTAAGCCGCGCTCCGCAGTTGATTTGTGGATGGGTGACCATTTTTCAATAAACCGTGCCCGGAAAGTACGTTAAGCCGTTAGTCTCGACTGTCATAATTATGTTGATTTATTATAGTCTTTAAGTCATATCAATTATGAAAAACTGACTATGGCATACTGTGTAAAATTCAAATGGGTTGATGGGGGGAAAAAAGCAGTTGCTCAACGTAAAATACGTCTGAACGCCGACGCCAACAAAACTTGTGAAAAGGCTAGGCAATGTTTCTTTTCGTGTACTTTAAATTAGTTAAATTCATTGTTTATTTGTGAAATAAGAGACAATTCGTCCTAATTAGGGAGCTGAAATGTGACATCGTAGAGTGGAGGGCAATATTAAGAGTAGTAGAAGAGTAAGAGTAGTAAGTAGAACTAATGCAGGTTCACGAACACCTATATGCCAACTTATAGATTTATTTAACAATAAGTTTGTTTCTCTTGATATTTTTAATCTTACCACTACTAATTTAAAAAAATGTTTAGTTGATATTTTAAGAAACCAATAAGTATAGGTATATATGTTATATTTATATTTATGTTCTTTTTATCTCTGATCGCAAGTAGCAGTTACTTTTTATTAGTAATAGGTGGATTACGATGTTGGTAGTGTAATAAGTAAATATTTCTGTATAAACAATTATTGTTAGTCATAAGATTATGCTACTGTTTCTAATCCCGAAATGAAAAAAAAAAAAAAAAAATACGCCAAGTACGTAAGCAAAGATAGTAAGGGGACAAACAACAAAGATATATCTAGAAAAAAATACTGATTGTTACGGTAGACTGCGCAGCGCAAAATAATTTTACAAGGTTCGATTTTTTTAAATTTATTCAACACTGCACTGCGTGTATTTTCATATTGATATCGGAATAATAAAAATGTAGGGTAGTTTGAGAATGCTGCATCGAATGGCCCGAATTTCACAATACTGTACTGTTTACCGGCTTTTTATTTCGGTGTTCTTATTAGCGTAAGTTTTAACAGTAAATAAATGGAGTTTAGATTTTTGTTAAGACTAATTTGGGAACAATATAATTATCCGAATTTGCAAGAACGACTTTAGGTAACTTTTTTGTCTTTCTAACTTTTATTGTGTAAAATAGTTATAGCAACTATTACCAACAGTAATTCCTCATTGACAAACGGTGAAGGAAAACTTCGTGAGGAAACCTGGATTCCAAAAAAAATGAATCCGTTATCACCAACCTGCAATGAGCAAGCGTGGTGATCAATGGTCATTCCTTCCCTACATGGGAAGTGGCCTGTGCCCAGCAGTCGGACATTTATAGGCCGGTATTATACAGAAATCATTTATAATTGCTCCAACATAAATGTATAAAAATAAAAGTTTGGAAGCGAACTTATTCATATTCGCTCATATCAATGAACATCAGCGATGGTCATCGAATAAATTCAGAAATATAAATATTTATATAATTGGGAACTGTGTACGTTTGTGCCAGATTGCCATTAATATTGTGTCTGTATTGGCACTTATGAATGTCATTTTGATTGCGGTATCGTATCCATTCGATAACTTTACCTCGGAACTCTGCTGATGAATATCAAATAAGTTTGCATGGTCTATTAAAATCTCATCTCGATATTTCTCCTTTGAAGCCTAATGGCTAGGGCGTCGGACTTGCGATCATGTGGTTGCGAGTTCGAATCCCACCCATTACACTATCGACGTGAACCCACTCGTAACACAAGCATCTTAGCTTAGCACGAGGGGTTAACGAGATTACTAGTAATGTGCGACCCACATTGCTAGTAATCTTTTTAAAAAAAAAAAAAAAAAAAAAAATTATTCATTAAACTATTAACTTCGATTCGTATGCACATGGTTACGGACTCGAACCCAGGCACGTACCAATGTGACTTTTTTAACTTAACTGTACTTTTTTAGATTCCAATACTTTGAAAGCCAGGTTTCCTCACGATGTTTTCCTTCACCGTTTTGTCAATGATGTCTTAGAATGATTAAGAAAGTACATATAACTTTGAAAAAGTCACATTGGTACTTGCCTGGGTTCGAACCTGCAACCATGTGCATGCCAATCCGGTTGAACCGCTAGGCCACCACGACATTACAAACTTAAATTAAATTTTAAAATAAAATAAAAATATAAAAATACACATACAAAAAAAAACAAGTATAATCTAAACAAAACTTAAAAAAATGGCGTCAATTGCTTTTGTTTATTTGTTATCAAAGATAGAACGGCACTCAAACAACAAAACAAAATATTTTTGCCCCAAATATGTCAGGGAAAGTCGACGCAAGACTCCATAGTGAAAAGTTTTGCTAAGCAGTAAGATTAAACTGTATAATTTGCAGACATGGTATTAAGAGAATAAGTTCCCTGTTTAATTGTTGAACTCTCAAGGCGCCTTTAAACTTTGAGCCCGACTTGTAACACAGAAACAGGGCCGGCTTTCTTAAAACTTACCGTGATCTCTGCTATGTATTGTTGTGTGAAATACGCATTTAACTTTAATCTCAGTTCGTTGAATTTATTGGTCCTTTTTAGATAAAAATATATGGTCCTTATTTCAAAACATAAATTTTATTTAAGCATTTCACTTTTTTTTTTATTAGACCGAGAAGCAAAACAAGGCCAATCAAAATAAATGTATTGTACCCGTAACAAATAAAAAATCTATTATATATAATACCAGTGTCACGATGTTTGTCTGGGATGAACTCCGAAACTACTGAACCGATTTAATCAAATTTGCACACCGTGCAGTTTGATCCAACTTGAAAGATAGGATAGCTTACATCACAAATATAAAAAAAAATTGAGAGCGCGGGCGGAGCAGCGGGAAACAGCTAGTAAATATATATTTCTTTGAATTGTATGGTTCAGATTGTACTATATTTAACGTGTTTTTATTTTTTCACTCTCAGTAATAGTGACGTGGACTACGTTCGAGAGTATAATAGTAAAATCTATGTAATCCTAAATTTAAAAAAATGTACATTAGATTTTTTCTAATATAACAATATTTGATATGGTTAAGATGCGTTAAAGTAAAAAGTGGTTGTTTGTGACGTCATAAGTAGGTGAAAATAGTAGCCGCAACTGACCAACCCCTCTCCTTAACTTAAATTTATAAAAGTTCCTAATAAATAAATAAAAAACACTTTTCCTATCAATATAACTTAAATCCTCAAATCTCATTCTAAGTCTTCGACATCCGCAATATTTGTTCACGCAACGACAAACAATGGCTCAAAAATACCGAACCATCCCGTCCCTAAAGACTTGAAAATCTGACATTCTGCATTCGACTGGACATGTCAACACAGCTGACATGTCTAGACATGTCCTAATGAACGTCAATAACAAGACAATGTCGATCTAGTCGTTTCCTTAAATTGGGAGCTCTAGAGGTATTATTAAATCTTTTTAGAAAACTTTTGAGTTATATCTGAATTGTGATTTCTTGACAATATATTGTTTTCTAAGGTTTACGAGATTAAAAGACTGAAATAAAACTACTTCGTTTGCCCGTTACTATGACACCTGCTGAGGTGTTGAAACGTTGGGAACCAAAATTAAAATAAACCGTTGTTTTAAAAGTAGTTTTATTTCAAATAGAAATGTAGTCAATTTAAACAGTCACATAATAATCTCGATTTTCACATCATCACAAAACGTAGTGGTTACAGATTAAAATTGTTTGCACGTTATTTAGGGACTGGTGTCTGAATTAGTTAAACCTGGGTCACAGTAGGCTTAGGGTGACACAAAAAAAAATCTTTACTAAGCTGAAGCTTATTTTTAAGGCACATACCTTTTAAAGTACTTCTTCAAAACATTGTTATGATTCTATTCCTTCCGCAAATCAATACTTCCGAATATTAATCTCAAAATTTGCCGTTGGTTGATTCAGAGCGCTCACGTATGGAAAATACCGGTTTGAGTTCGTCATCAATATGCATATCACGTAGTTCCTAATCCAAATTACATGTAACGAAAATTTAAATGTTATTGCCGAAGCAGAAACGCTTAAATACGAAACCTAGATTCATCTCGACCGCCTGATTTCATTAGAAAACGGTAAAGCTTCAATTCAAATTAATTTCGTAGAAACCAATCGGTATCAACAAATTTGTCTATATCAATGAATTTTAATTAATATCAATAATAAATCAACTACTCGTTTCATTCGAATTAAATGACTGAATTTAGTAATTTTACTTCTGAATATCACTTGAACTAAAATAATGGAAGATCTAATAGCCTGTGAATTTGGATGAAATTATTTTTGTGAACAATTTTTTCGTTGGGTTGCGATAAATGTGGCTCTCGGAATTTTTCGTTATCATTTAATTTCGACAAAAGTTTGTGCCATTAAGAGTTGGATGATTTTATTTTTTAAACTGGAATGATTAATGTTTTTAATAATATTACGTATTATACATTGTATTCTATACCATATAATAGCGTACTGATTTACAGCGGGAGCGACTTTGTTTTGTACTATGCAAAGATTCTATTTACTTTTATAACAATAAAAAAAACTGCGACAGTATTTTTGCATCACTGTTATGTAATAAACAAGAGTTTAATCAAGCACAGAATAATTTATTTTAATACAAATAGCAAGTGCATCCGACCAATCAGGCAGCGTCAAATAATCCAGTTTCTACCGCTCGTTACCAGTTTAATCCAATTCCTTTCGGTGCGAAACTAGAAAAGTTTTCGATTCAACCGCCACAGACCGACGGAATGAATGTAGCGAACACACAGACATACAAACACAGATAATCAGTTGAAAATTAGATGAACATTCCTTTTATGTAAGGATTTGATTAAATATCGGAGCGGAAAGAAGTTTTCAATGTGGTAAATAGTAGTTTATTGATTTATAGTATAGTAAACGTATGGTAGAATTCTGTACCTTGAGGTTTGTGAGGGAATACCTCCCTCTCTATCCGTGAGTGTCGTAAGGAACTATGGGGTATAGAATCAAGAAGAATGGGCAGCAGCGTTCTCCTTAAGAGCTGAAAGTAGACTGCGGTCACCAACCCGCTTGCCCAGCGTGGTGACTAGGGCAAGCAACTTAATGATGGTATGCTACAACAAACAGCCCCCAAACGGAGGACAGGTCGGAGAGGCCTAGGTCCAGCAGTGGGCCGCAATAAGCTGAATTGATCGATTGATTGTACGGTAAAATAGTTTTTATCGTGTCAATCACGTATAATATAATCAATATCTGTATTTCATGGTACAGACAGCAACCAAAGTTGATGAACACAATCGGTTTTACAAAACAGTTAATACACAATTTAAACTCCATAAATTGAGTTGCAACTAAAAATCTAAATAGCCTTATAGGTTTATATTAGGTATAAGGTTTTGGTTTAGCAATATAGTTTTGTTTTTATTTTAATTACTAGCTGACTTGACAGACGTTGTCATGTCAAATAACTAACAGATATGTCAAAGGCTATAAAGGTTAAATTAGAAAAGTTAATATGGTCAACTTTTCTTTAACTTTTTTAAAATTTTCGCGCAACTTTTTTATTTTTTTTCTCCATAAGAACCTTCTCCTGATAATTAACAACACGACAAAAAAAGAATGACCGAAATTGGTCCAGCCGTTCACGCGTGATGCCATGACAACGGAAAACGGGTTTCATTTTTATATATATAGATTAATTATAATGAGTACTATGTGTAGGTATATAGTTATATTAATGTCAAATAATGTTTTGAATAAAATCCTGTATATCAAAAAATAAAATAAAAATAGCCTTATCATTACCTAAGTTTTTTATCTACCATATCCATATTAGTAAATTTATCGAATTAAATTAAGTTTAGGTCTTTTGTAGATCTGATCGCTTTCATCGACTTCTGTTGCTGACTGCACTACTACTGTACCGCTGTGATTTTAAGTAGGCCGTGACCTACGTATTAATGGCAATTTCTAGTGATCTACAGAAGATGCACTATAATAGCTAAAGACGATACAGCGATGCACTGAGAATGGAAAACGACATCCGGCACAATCCTTTGAGAGATCCATAGAGGTTGCATATTAATCTTTGTTGGGTCCTTTCATCCATTTATATATAAAGGTATGACACATAGATACAAATGAATGGATTATACATACACATAAATAGATATTCAGTAGTTCTGACATTATATTGTGTTCTTCAAATTAGCTATAAAAATATGTCTCTAAATAATAAAGACTTAGATCCAGCCCTCTCTTGTTAATTGCCTTATTAAGATTGATCACAACGTAATTTTTCTTAATCTTATGCATTTAACACTTTCAAGTACGATGCAATTGCGATTATATTTAACACAACGATTGGATCAAGATAATTATGTCGAAGCTAAAATATCAAAAGCGAAGTCTAATATTTATCGTATTTTTTTACTCCACTAACATAAAAACATCTACCGTAATAATAATCTTCACTAAGAACAAAAAAAAAACAACTTTAAAATCTAGAATTGCTTCCAAAAGGCAGACACTATAATTTGTCGGCCGCCATAGCGAATGCTCATTGCGCTCCCTCGGCGAGATAAATTTGCATTCACACTGTATATTAGAATAACGGACCGTCCGAAAGGGGGTGAGCAGTAAAACAATTGTTATTATGAGAACTAGCACCCGATGCGCTGAACTAAGTTTTGTACTGTTTCCATTGATACACGTGACGTCATTAGCTCACAACCGACGTATTAGCGCCCCCACCAGCGAGGCTCCTCGCGTATAATAATAGTCTCGCAAATGTTACCTCCCCCCCCCCCCTCCGCGTCTAGATCAAGCTGGTCTGGACCGGCAATTAATAATATGTTGCGACAAATGCTTGTTCCAAGTATGGGTGTTCTTTGTGCATGTGATTTGAATATTTGTGAAGCCCCCTCGACACAAGGATTAAAATCCTTAGTGCGGGCGAAGTTTCTAAAAAAGAACTTCTCACTTACGGGATCTGTTCCGGAACTAAGCAGAACCAATTGACTATGGCGTCCCGACAACTGATAAACATGCTTATATATTAATAAATTCATACAATTAATGGATAAATTACACCCAAACAGAATAAATGATCGTGCTCGTGAGTGTAAATCGAGCACACGTCCTCCGGCTTAGCAGTCAAGGTCACTAACCACTACACCAACAGCTCAGATGAGTTTTTTTCCTTCTTTCTATTTGTTTTCAATTTACTCACTTATATTGTGTGCCTGTGTACTGTAGATACTGCTATGCATTATCTTCCTACCATCTCTTTATGTTTTTTTAGAAATATCGTAAGACAATGGAGATGAGTCCGTATGCTTCATATTTATATAGCAGATATAACAGCATCCTTGTTTGTAAGAGACCTTCGCAGAATTAACCCGATACGGAATCATTGCAATATATTAAACAACTTTCATAAATTTTACTATAGTAGACAAAAGAAATTAATTGAGATCTCGTTCCAGTTATGATTTTCAAGGATGATTATTATCAAAAACTTATAGTTTAAAACAGATTAAAAATATTTTCTTTATAATTTTAGTTCCTTTTAGATTTATTTAAACGTAGGTCTATCATATTTCTACCATGTTCAGGGTTTCGTACTTCAAAAGGTAAAACGGTAATCTTATAGGGTAATTTTTTTGTCCGTCTGTTTGTCTGTCCATTTGTCTTTCCGTCTGTCTATCAAGATACTTTATCGTGGTAACGCATGGAGGTAACGAGTTGAAATTAAAACTTCATTTGTTATCTTGAGGCTAGAAAAAAAACAATCTTTTAAGTTGACCTTAAAAAAGGTACGGCCGTTTATAAAACAAAAACAAAAGTAATTTAGACACTTTTAAGCAGCAATTTAAAAAAATATGTAAGTATAATTAATAGAGTACTTCCTGTTGACCTAGAACTTTGGAAAGTATAACGTCTTATCTACGGGTACAACTAAAATTATGAAAACTGTTATATCTATATTTTTGTAATTAAATCATAAAAAAATATGGTTTATAAACGGAACCCTCGCTGGGCGAGTCCGACTCGAACTTATCCAGTTTTTAATATCAACCAGACTTTGTGAGGTCAATTTTCGGGCAGCAATATTTCTCAATCATCAACACACCTCAGTAATTAATTTCCATTAAAACTAAAACAACATAAATAAAAACGAAAATAAAAATAAATTCAACGTCCACCCTTTCGAAAACTTCCTTAACCCTATTTCAGGCTCCCGATACAACAACATATTTTATAGGAGCAAAACAATGACTATAGAATCGCATAACTCAAAACAACTACTCAAAGTATCAAGTCTATCTGGTCAAAGTATAAAACAAACATAAATTTGCAGGCGGGACTCGGTAAAGATTTTAATTTAACTTCCAACATTCTTCTTCATTTGTAAGGTAGAATTTTTAAGGCTAAAGTTGGTATCATGGCACTTCAGATAGACGATTGCCCTGTCCACAAGTGTAATATATCGGTAGCATTTGAGGCCTTAAAGTTGTCTAATGAAAAATTATAGGTGAGTGTGACGTTTTTGTGGCCATTAGAAAACTAATTTAACTCGTATTTGTGTAACTGTGGTGTTGTTGTGGCACATTAGTCTTTATTATGGGTACTTTTGTTGAGCTATTTAACCTGGCCACGGTTAAGTTAATAGAGTTCTACGATGGAGGTCACAAATCGAGCCAACAGATTTTTAAACCCAGAGTTTTGCGTGCCTATCTGGAACTTCGGAAAAACTTGTCACTTGCAGCTCATAAGAGAGACCAGAGTGGGAAAAGAGTGTGAAGTCCCTTGCTCAGCAGTGGGACAATAAAAGCCTATACTATAATATTAAAAAGCTAAAGTTTGTTTGGATGAACGCACTAATCTCAGGAACTGGATATCCGATTTGAAAAATTCTTTCTATGTTATATAGCACATTTATCAAGAAAGGTTATATGGCTTTTTGCCCCGATAATCCACGAATAAAGTCTGGTTAGTAATAATCTGGACATTATCATAACTTTTGTGCTCATTAAAATAAATTGGCGCAGGACTTTAGAATTATTTAAATACCGTATTCTTGTATTCTAAATACTCGAATAGATTGATGTCTTTAAAAAGTTGTACCAAGAAATGGTTTTGATACTACCCGAACACTACAGCGTTTACTTGTTACTCGTTTCTGAGGACCAAGTAAAAGCTCATTTCCAACAATGGATCCTAGATACTAGATAGCCGGAACTTCTCAGCCAGAATACCATATTTTCAACAACACAATTCAAAGAACCAGGGATCCATTTTAAAATATTACAAGAAGAAGGTACACTCGCTTCCTTCTAAAATAACTTCCCGAAAAGACGGACAACGTTTCGGTTTGTTAAAAAACTCTTGAGTAATTTTAAAGTAACTGCAGTTGGAAGGACGAAAGCATTCAATTCTAATTTCGCCTTGTTTTTGCTTCCCCACTCATATTTACGGGCAAATTTACAAATTGCTTGAGAACTTTTGTTTTTCTTACGAGTTCACAGGATATTTTCGCGAAGACATTTTTTCATTATGATAATTTCGACTAATAGAGTGGAGAATTCATTATGAATGGAAATTATGATAGATTGTGCCATTTGGAACTCGCTGTTTCTTTGATTGTAATTTCATACTTAATGTGTATTATGAACTGCCATAAAATGCCTTATTTATATCTCATGTTTTTCATTTTTATTTAGGGATTTGAACTTTTTTTTTTAAAGATTACTAGCAATGTGGGTCGCACATTACTAGTAATCTCGTTAACCCCTCGCGCTGAGCTAAGATGCTTGTGTAACGAGAGGGTTCACGTCGGTAGTGTAATGGGTGGGATACGAACTCGCAACCACATGATCGCAAATCTGACGCCCTAGCCATTAGGCTACCGCCGCTTCGAATTTGAGCTTCATGTTGTAGTGTATTATGTTTGCAAATATTCAAGCTATATTTGTTCAAGCGCTCGGTGATAAAGAGGAAGGGAACGACCAAAGAAACTATGGGATGGATTGTGTGTATGGCTAGAAAGAATGTTACTTCTGAGATGACGTCAGATAGAGAAATATGGAAGAACACAAGCTGTGCTGACCACAAATGAAATTAGGATACAAGAAGAGGTATGATTTTAGGGTGCCAATACAATCTTCGATAATAATATAATCCTTGCTAATGCAATCACAATGGACCCTTCCCACGGTACAAAATATATTTAAACTCTGACAATGAACGACAAATAAAGTTTTATCGCTAACTCTTGCTTCCAAAGCTTGTTAACCCTAATTTGGAAACTTGGTGAATTTTAAATATGCAAGAGTGCGGATGACTGCGGAAGTAACTAGGGTTGAACTTGCACTGCTAACTGCTTTGTTTGGTACTCACTGTGAATGGGTTCAAAATTATGAGCTATTAGCGATACAGTACATCAGCCCAGTCCAGCATTAACTAAGTGCTAATCTTGCTGGGCGATTTGGAAAAAATATTTTAGTTCGAAATCGTATAGAAAAGTAAATGATAACCGATTACGAAAAAGTTAGTCTACATGTAAAGTAAATGAGTAGGTAGTTCTTCTCATTACCAATTTATTCATTGTCTCCTTTCAAACCATTTACTATGGCTATATTTTTCTCCTTAACAAAAATACCAGACATTTTCTACAGTTTTAACTATCAAAATACCTTTTAATGTCTTACGTCGATGAAAATCTATTAGACTTGGATGGTTCTGGCGAAGAGTTTTTAAGAAAATCCTGTGCAACACATTTATCAATTTCAAATCCTCTCCACACCTGCTCCTTATTGCCTCATTAAACTAACTACATTATACTATCCACTCCGCTTCCTCTCTTCCTTTAGTCCTCATTACACTCAACTCATTATGCAGCGGCCTCTCAAGTGCTATTTGTTTCGAAGAATGGCCGTAGTGTTTACACGTTAATACCTAAGTGTAGATGCTACTAAGAACTGTACGTAAATTTTCAGTGCACTTTCCAACTAGGTATGGAGTATGCACTTTTTTCAATTAAGATTTCTTCTGCGTGGATTTCAGTATTGGGTCGTCCCTCGGGAACTACTTAAGGAATCGGGATAAAAGATAGCCTATGTTCTTTTCCATGTCAAAGGCTACATGCATGCCTAATTTCATCCAAATCCGTTCTGCCGTTTTTGCGTGATTGAGTAACAAACACCCAAACATCCACAATTTCACATGTATAAATTATTAGTAGGATGTAAATCTTAATTACAATTTTTATTTCACTTTTAAAATCAAACAACTGTACAAACGTAAAAAAAAAGTATTTATATTATCTAAAAAAAATATGTTTTTTAATATTATAATTTAGTTTTGATATTCCTATATTTATTTGTAACCAAAGAATTCCGGGAGTTAGATGGGTCGATGACATTATTCCAAGTTACTGGTCATTTATGGGAGGGACTGACACAGGACCGGAGAGAATGGCACGCAGAAAGAGAGGTTCAGCAGTGGGATGACATGGGCTGTGGATGATGATGATATTTGTACCTTCACACTCGTTACTTTTATATCTTTACTATTCTTGGTTTTTAAATTAATGTCCTATTAATTTAGGTACAGAATTGTCCTGAAGTATACCACTGCTTATCCTCGTGTCTGATTTCATAATATTGATGACATCGAAATTTCCAAAAAAATCTTAGAGTTCCTACGTAACTAAATCACTTTATGATTAAAGTCTAGAATAAACTGTAAAACTATATAACTATGTTACACTCAACTATCCAGTAGTTATAAAGTCTTCAAGTCAAGCCAATTAATCTAAAGACAAACACATACTACAAATTGAGTGGTGACCGAAACTTCAGTCACGCCATCTATCGGTTAAATTAACGACATAATAAACTTTGATTAATTAAAGGTAACATTGCCATTACTGCCACCGTTAACACTGAAGTTATTGGTATTAACGTGTTAATAATTCAAAGATGTTTGAAAAAGTGTTTTTGGATGAGAATTTGAGGATGCGTCAAGACCTGGGCAGTTATATATATCGAGAGGGGGAAAAGGGGTGGAATGATGTAACCCGTATTTTGTTGCACCGATTTGCCATGACTGGCTATACCTCTGTTAAACCCGCGATGATTTGTGTTAGTTTATAATTAAACGTCCAACAACCCCTAGATGCACTCTCTATTTATTCGACCTCATAGTCCTATGATACGGCAATTGGACACGACCAGAGAGATCAGGCGCGGGACTGGATTGACCTGCTTTCTGAAATACGGGATTGTAAGCACTACCACACTTCCTGACTTCGAACTTGTCCCGAGTTTTTCTCAACGGAAAAATCGATTAACAACATTTGGACCAAAACTGACACCTCGAGAATGGTAGTGGAGTTTTCGACCTCTAGACAAACGAGACGCATATAATGATTATTTTAGGACTTTCCGAGGCACGGAGGGGCTCGTGGCTAAGTGTAAGCCTTGACCGATAATAAAGGTTAAGACGTGCGTGCCGCGGTTGGTCCGTGGATGGGTGACCATTTGTAAACATATCGACACCCCTCCGTGACTCGGAAAGTACGTTAGGCTTGCCCGCGCGCGCTGTCTTCCACCCGCAAGCGTCGTATGAGATAACAGTATGTAGTAGTTTGCGTGTTAGTAAACATATCGAGACCCCTCCGTGCCTCGGAAAGCACGTTAAGCCGTTGGTCCCGACTGTCATACAGTGATCCTTGATAGTCGTTAAATCATTACAATTTTGACAACCAGTCTTACTATGGAATGCTGTATTACACAGCAATAGGTTGGTCAGATAGGCAGTCGCTCCATGTAAAATACGGTATTCAGCTAAATCCGGTAAGAATGGAAGCCGACATAGCTTGGGAAAAGGCTAAGCAGAGAGAAAGAGAAGAGAAAGAGAGAGAGAAGAATGATTATACTAGGAGAAACCAAAGAGAAGTAGATCTAAATCAACAAATGTCCATTCTGTGTCTACTATCTTTTAAATCTTATTATTCCCCCAAGATTTCACATATTATACTCAAGAAAACTTATAAAGTAATATCATAAGAGTTTTCTCAGTTGTTTTAGCTCGCTTAGCTAATGTTTATTTTGATGAATATTCAGTATAGCCACAGACTTCATTCAGTTTCATACTGTTACGTTTGGCGTGAATAAATTTGAATTTATTCACCACTTTATATAGGGAACAATTCGAATTCATTGTTCTAGAAAAACTAGTTAAAATGTGTATAGCAATCCAATGTTTATTCGCTTTTTATGTTTTAATTGTTTGTGTTTACCGAAAATTATACGTTTTTCTGAAGATTGTGTATTTTTTTGCTACTCAGAAGTTTACCTGGTGAATATATAATTAATCCATCTTGAAGAAGAATGTTATAATTAATTAATTAATAAAGCAAAAAGGATATTGACTGTACAAAAACGACTGTGTACGAAAAGCAAAACCAATTTATAATCAGGTTTTAGTGGGTCGTAGCTGGGCGGGGATGCAGGGTTCGTATAAGTATGTAGTAGTATTATGCGTGTATCATGCGCGAGTTCTTACCGACGGCTACATTCAGAGCGGCCATAAAGATTGGCAAGTACTGTAATATCTATAACTTGTAACATTTGACATGACTAACAATTAAGCCCAAGATCGAATCGATCATAACACATACAATATCCATGATTCGTCAATCCGAGAACATTACAATTAATCATTAATTATGAATAGGTCAAGCAACTAATTGCTTTGCAATAATTATGACGTCACGCTCGACATTCCAATGATATCCTACTAATGATCCAGTTAATTGCTGATAGTAATTGCCGCGAAAAATCTATGAAATTGTTGAGTAATTTCGTTTTTTAATTCAAATTTTGGCTGATTGAATTGGAGAATGATTATTGACTTTTGTAGAGTTATTTCTTATTTTAAAATATAAAGAGGGGTAAATAGAGTCGAATTTTGTATATCGACTCCCGCTCAACTGATAATACAAATAATTGTAAAGATAATTTGATATTTTGTTCCACATTTGTTGTCTGATGTAGTTTTATGATGATGTGTCGGTGGGGCTCGTGGCTAAGTGTAAGCCGTACGGTTTGACCGATAATAAAGGTTAAGCCGCGCTCGCCGCGGTTGGTCCGTGGATGGGTGACCATTTGTAAACATACAAAAACACCTCCGTGCCACGGAAAGCACGTTAAGCCATTGTTCCCGACTGTCATACAGTGATCTTTGACAGTCGTTAAGTCATTACAATTCTGATAACCAGTCTTACTATGGGATACTGTCTTCTTCTTCTTCCTGCCCTTATCCCATTCATATGGGGAACTGTATTACCCAGTTAAATGGGTTGTGGAGGTCACATAGGTAGTCGCTTTAGGTAAAATATAGTATTCAGCTGAATCCAGTAAGACTGGAAGCCGACCCCACCATAGCTTGGGGAAAGGCTAGGCAAAAGAAGAATGTGTGTACTAAATTAATAATATCAATAATTATTGACGGCAATTAGAAAAAGGAGTTAAGAGAAAATAAAGCTCTCTACAATTGATGATGACGACCTCCGTGGTCGAGTGGCGTACACACCGGTTTTCAAGGTGTCGCTAGCTCTGAGGTCCCGGGTTCGATCCCCGGACGGGTCAATGTAGGAAACACACGTCTGGGTGTTTGTGGTACCTTCGTTGTCTCTGATTCCATAACACAAGTGCTTTAGCTACTTACTTTGGATTAGGAGCAATGTATGTGATGTTGTACACAATTTCTGCTGTCTCATTCACAGGTTAAGGTGTGATTTTAAGATGATGCACGAGATTTTCCTTTACAGTAAGTTAAATAGCTAGTTTGGGATCAGATATAATTATGTGAGCTGTCCTAAGATATCTAATTTATTATTATTTAAAAATTTCACAAAATATTAATTCTAAGAGTTTAACGACTTGCTTTGCTCCTTACATATTAACACTAAAGGGTTGAAACAGAATTAAGTCTAAGGCATTAAAGTTTGTAAAGTACCGTGAAAGCCGTGATATTCAGGATTTAATGATCCGCATGATATAATATTGTGACGTAAACTAACATTGTAAGGAAACAGTAAACTTACAGATTAATCTTTGTTGTGTAAGATACTGAAATTTACCTAGTCTATTTATTTAATAGTCTCTGGTACAGTCAGTCAGCCATTAAAATGTTACTATATACTCGAAGATTTTTTTTAATTGACTTATTTTTATTTTGGTTATATTAATTAATTGTTGATTAGAATCAATGACGTTGAATTATATGAATTATGACTAATAAAAAATACACAACTAACAGTGTATTTTTTATTAGCAATTTTTCGTAATTATAAAATTTGTATAATTCTGTAGCAAAACATATCGTTCAATCTATATAAGACCTTCAAATGTACTACACCAAAATGTCTGAATCAGTCAATTTTCAAAATCACTTCAAACACAATTTTTAATCTTTTACTATTTGATGCTGTGGTCAGAAAACCATATAATAAGTATCTATCATTACGAAGACGCGCGTAAAGAGGTCATGAACCTATACAAGTAAAGCTTTTAAATATCCATCTAACAAAACTGTTAACAAACCATATCAAATACACATGAAGCCGCTTCATAACTTCGCGACAACTATTTGAGTGTTGTAACAAAGTCGCGGACCACGGAGCATAGAAAATGTGTGGATATGACATCTATAAATGCAAGAATCTCGTGTCACAGTGTTTGGTATGGAACTGCTGAGACGACTTCGCCGATTTCTATAAGTTTTTTGTGTAAGACCAAGCGGTTAATGTGCAGTTGCATGTAGGGTTAAGAGACTTTATCTCTTTTTACTTAGTGTACTTTTATGTAGGTAAAATATCTGTTAAATGACCTAAAACATCTGCCTTTCACGAACCCTCGACCTCCGGCTTAGGAGTCAGGGTCACTAACCACTAGACCAACATGTCTGTCAAAACCTTGTTGACCAACTACGGAACATGGAAAGATACTACATAACATAGTGATTTGAACCCATATCTCTCTTTTCCACGATCCGAACTCAAAACTTTACAGCTATATTGTAAAATGGAACTACTAACTCGACGCGACCGTAAAACAAAGTTTAATATTCAAATTATAATTAAAAATAATGCAGTCGAGACTAAACATATAATGTTGCTGGAATAATATGTTGAATTTTATGGTGGTGTATGTATATATACTTTATGTTGCTATGTTATATTTACTCATTTTATCTATATGTGCTCCATCTATAATTATATATAAAAATCAATTTAATTACCATTGTCATACTATGTTAATTTAATCTTAAAAACTATGTGAAGACAAGCAATTGCTGTTCGTTAGTCTCGCTAAAACTCAAGAACGGCTGAACCGGATTTAGCTGATTTTGATCTTGAAATGTTTGTGAAAGTCCAGGGAAGGTTTTTATTAAACGGTGTAAAACATAAATAATAGTTGAAAAAAAAACTGTTCCTAAACTCGGAAATTACCTTAATTAATTTACTTTTGACAGAACGAAGTCTGTCCGGGCAGCTAGTCTTCTATATAATTCCAGTGTCACGATGTTTGTCCGGGATGAACTCGGAAACTACTGAACCGATTTCAATCAAATTTGCACACCGTGTGCAGTTTGATCCAACTTGAAAGATAGGATAGCTTACATCTCAATTATATAAAATAAAATGAGACAGCGGGCGGAGCTGCGGGTAATAGCTACTTACATTATATAAAACAAAGCCGCAACCCGCTGTCTGTCCCTATGTATGCTTAGATCTTCAAAACTACGCAACTGACTGTTTTTTTTGCAGCCTGTTGGTCTAGTGGTTAGTGACCCTGACTGTTGAGCCGTAGGTAGTGGGTTCGATTCCCACCTCATATATTTGTGTGATGAACACGATCATTTGTTCTGTGTCTGGGTGTAATTTATTTATAACATGTATGTATTTAGAAATATATAGGTACTAAGTATGTTTATGAGTTGTCTGGTTACCATAGTCTCAGCCTAGTTTGGGATCAGATGACCGTGTGTGAGATTGTCCCAAGATATTTATTTATTTATTTAGTTTATTTATCGAGGAAGGCTATAGGCAACGCTTTTTGCCGCGATAACCGAAAACAAGCAGGCGACGCCGCGAGCTAAAGCTCTGCTATGTTGTCATGGCAACAACAACCTTTTCCTGAACTGATTCAACAAAACCTTGTCATACGAATCAGTTTAGTATCTACTTAATAAAGAAATTGTTCCAACGTAAGCTTCAAGAGGTCCCTTAAAAGACAATATTACATACACCCGGTGCGTGGGCCATAAAGGTTAAAATATCAATTCAAAGCTTATACCACATAAGAAGCGACAAATTGCTATATTTTTGGGAAACAATACCTTTGGGGAACGTTGCCTTTTAATGGATTTTTTGATGAATTATTATGAGAATAAATAAACTAATATTTTAACATTGAAGAAAAAAAATGACATACAGTCAAACATAAAACCTCCTCCTTTTTTTAAGTCGGTTAATTATGAACACGTGGTTAATTATAAAAACTTTACCCATTCAACAAAGCCACCGGATACTCAATACGTGAATCGTAACTATCTTGTAAACAGATCATACAACTTCCGACATTTGTAAAATCACTTAGTTATGTATGTAACGTATACATATGATGACAGGCCTGTTGGTCTAGTGGTTAGGGACCCTGACTGCTAAGACGGAGGTCGTGGGTTTGATTCCCACCCAGGACAAATCTTTGTGTGATGAGCACGATCATTGTTCTGTGTCTATCTATAATATTGTATGAATTTATAAATATATAAGTATGTTTATCAGTTGTCTGGTCACCATAGTACAGGTTCCGTCTAGTTTAGGATCAGATAGTCGTGTGCGAGCTGTCCTAAAAAAAAGAAGACAAACTCAATTAGGTAACTCAATTACCTAAAAACAAAACCATATAACAAGAGATATTATCTAAATGAATGTAGCAAAACAAGCTTACTTGAAAGATTTAGTGGGAATTTCGGCTAACTTGAGTGCCTAATACAAGACTTACATAAGTTGCCTAGGCCCAGTTTTTTGATCCCTAGTTAACTTAACCAATGGTTTAATATCCTAACTAATGATTTCAAACTTCGGTACGTGTTTATTCATCAATTTTTTGTCAAAAAACCGTAAAATAATTAACTCTCGTAGGTACTTAATATTTGAACTATTGATAGACCAACAAAATGCGTCTTACCGAAATCTGAAACCATTCGTTAGGATATTTAACCATTTGTTGAGTTAACTCGGGATCTAAAAAATGGACCGTAGTAAACAAGACAATTAAAACTAATTAATTAAGCTGAACTGATAAACAACGTCTTCAAAACACCATAAAAGCAAAAAAAAAAACATCTTTATAGTAAAAAAAACATACAATATATTATTAAACCAAATTCGTAAAAGTAACATAAAATTCACTGGATGTAGAACTGTAGATTTAAATTTAGTTGCATAGCTTTGATATTAAACTGCTACCTTGAAAAGAGTTTTAAAGTCTAAAAATACAGGATATCTAGAAATACGAGGAGTATGCCTTGTAGGGAAGTCGAGAAAAAATATAATACGTGAAAGATAAGCCTATACAGCGTGTAACAAAAACCCTGTCCGATCCCAGAGAGTATTATTTGGTATCGTACTGCGAACACCTATAGGTACGTAGCCATTAAATGGATTGAAGATTTTTGTTTATGTTTCTTACAAATCTATTTAAATATAAAACAAATTCGGGTTTGTTCAACACTTATAACTCGACAAAGTAAGGACCGTTTTCATGATCCGTGATTCGTTTGATTTGTCTCCGTCCCGAAAAGCAATAACTTTTTTGATTGTTTAAAAAAAAATACAAAAACTAATTAACTTTACGGGAACAGTGAAAACTTATGTAGGTAAATCGCAGAGCACAGCTTATCTATAGTAATATTATAAAGCAGAAGAGTTTGTTTGTTTGTTCGAACGCGCTAATCTCAGTACTGCTACTGGTCCGATTTGAAAAAATAATTCACTGTTAGATAGCCCACTTATTGAGGAAGGCTATAGGCTATAATTTGTCACGATAAACGACGCCCACGCGGGCGGAGCCGCGAGCATAAGCTAGTTTAAAATAAGTTCTAAACATAAACGTAAGACTATCCTGTTAATTTTGTTAAAAAAAATAAAAGTAAAATTTTGTCGTAGTGTCTTTAACAAAACTAAAAAAAAAAGAAGAACGTTGTTTTGAATTCACTAAACAAACAAAATACCGTAAAGAATAAGCTAATATACCGAAAAAGTATTGAGAAAATAAAGTAATCAAATTGACCGGAAAACTGCAAAGGGTCAATCACATTTACTTATACCCTCGAGCCCTTTTACAAAAGGATTTTGCGTAAAAGTCATTGTATTACTTAGGCAGGGTTATACATAAAAAAATCTTGAAGATCACAAGACTTTGCACCTAGATAGGAAAATAAGGTGATTTGGAAATTATGTTATTGAAAATTTGACTACGTATATGTGTATTAGGTATCAAGTTTTATGTATATTATAACTTCCATTAGAGCTAGAGCTAAAATGTATAAAGTAGTTTCTGTTTTTTTCTTCATATTTTTTTTATTTTATTTATTTACTAGCTTTTGCGTTTAACGCGCTTAAAAGCTAGTTTAACGCGACAGTGGCTAGATTAATAAAAAAAAAATTGTATGGAAGTAGCTGACACCCTAGATTAACAAATACGTATGTTTTTAACACATACACTTTTTTTCTGAAAACAAAAAATAAGTTGCATAATAATAAACTAGAAACATAATAGGTATATTATTTTACACGTAAAGTTGGTTCAGCAAGGAATGTCGCTCACATTTTCCCTCGCGTACTCTGAGCGATGTGACGTCACAAACCGCATACAACGATAATACATTAACGTTTCGGATTGCGATTAAGTATATAGCAGAGGGGTTAAGTTATGTTGTATATAGAGGATTGAACAGGTTATATGCAGTATATAATTTAGACATTCTATGTACACTGATAATTACATAACCTGTGAACGAAGCTCACATTCGTCGTTAAATAAAAGAGCCGGTCCGACTAAATTATATATATTTCTGTAAATTAATATAAAATAACAGTAAAAAACAAGCTTGTGAAAAAAACCATATAAAAAACAATTGAATTACCATCACGTTGACATTATATATTTTTCTTGATAGTATGGCATCTTGGTAACCAAAAAGTATTTATGTTTAAATAACCCTGAACAACCTGTAACAATAAAACATAGTGTAATCGTTTGAAACGTTATTTGAAGATTTAAGTATTCACTAAGTAAGTAAGACGCAGTTACCGTGCTGTTAAGAGAGCTTTTATCTCTTTCGACTTACAATACTTTTTAGTAAAAGTTTGTTAATGGTCTAAAATATAGTAATACTACCCCGTGACTCTCAGATCAACAACAAGATTTGGCGACCCGGGGTAGTGCCATTCAACGTGGTATTCCTCTTAACAATTATAATAAAGAGCGGTAGATCCCAGTACAGCCAAGTAGGTACTAACATGACTTTTTCAAAATCATAATTAAAACAATATACTTTCTAAATTATTCTAAGACATCACAATGATTTATAGGTAAGGGTGAAGGAAAAAATCGTGAGGAAACCTGGAATCCTAAACTTGGAATCTGAACTTTGGAACCCATGAGCAATTGTGGTGATCAATGCACGTTCCTTTTGCCAGCCTTATGGGCACACTTCCAGTCGACAGCGATGTGGAAGAGTTTTTATGCTATTTTTTAGTTTTTTTTTTAATTAATATAGTTTAGTATTAGGAGTGATTTTTAATTAAATATTTTTGTTAAGATATCACATTCCAATAAATAAAATATACCCCGGGGTAGTTGAACTGTACTTTGCGTCATGCCACATTACGTTTCGTTTGGATTTGTGAATAAAGCCCCCTGCCTGTTGATTCTGTAAGACGTCGTTCTAAAATTCGAATCTGAACCCGCCGTGAGTTTCTTGATTGGCATTCTATAAACTCGGTTGATACACTAGCGCTACACTTGCGAGCGTGTCAGCGTGTTGAACTAAATTAACCGTGAGATTTAGACCCAAGTTCACCAACAGATGGTTAAATTTTAAACAAATGTTTGAACCATGAACGGCTGTTTAACAATATTTTGCTGTTCACCATTCACTAACCATTGATTATGTACTATAATCGAATGATTAGCTTAAACGATGTAGCTAACTCAGTTTAGCCATTAGTTTATGCTTCCTGACATGAAGTTTTTATTTTGTTATTCTCCCAGCAAGTCTTTAAGCTATAACAAATAAATATATTTGATTTGATTTGAAGCTCTCAAGGGAACTTTGCAGTGAGTACTAAGAGCATTAAACTCGTCAGCCAGATCCTTCCAACCTCTTGCTTTTTTGGCATTTGCTTTAGCGTCCGAATTTTTATTTCTATTATATCTCTTTACTTTATTACGAGTGCCGTAAGTACAGATTTCTCGCCACTGGTGAAATTCAAAGTACGTTTACGCTTATCTTCCATATCAATGATATATGTATATTAAATAAAATATAACAAACACGACACAAAAAAATTATGAATTGAGTTAGATGATTTGATCACAGAGTTTGACAATGAAAATTGATTAACGTGACCATTAAGACATTCAACATTCACAAATAATGATAAACCATTCCAGCATTTGGTAATTTTGGACTCACTCATTCAAAACAGGTTGGTTAGCAAACCGTTGGTTAGAAATAAATGGCGAACTCAAAAAAAAAACGCGGTTGGGTTGAACATCGGTTTAATGCTAACAGAACGGTTACGTAATCAATGATTATGATGTAGTTAGAAAACTCGGGCCTAAATATGAGATGACGTTTGAGTTCGCACTCGTTTGAAACTTATGCGAAGTGAGAGTGAACGTGAAGTGAACAGCGAAGTGAGATGCGAGTTGTTGATTGACATTTTACAGAATTGACGTGCAGATCGTTTTGATTTTCTTTTTACACATTCTTAAAAAGAGTATATTTATATAATAAGTCTTTATATTAAACAAATGTATATAAAACAAAGTCAAAAAAATACCCCGCTTTATTATGTTAAATGTAGACTATCCAAAATTATATTTACAAATATAACCTACAAAAAATATAAATAATCCCGGGACAGTTAAAAAAAGATATACATTTTCGTAGGGACCTATTGGAACTGCAACGTAACTTACACGTCGCAGTTTCAATTGACACACAAATTTAACTTCTAACACACTAATATCCTATTTCTCCCGGCTTTATGTCAAGTCAAACAAAACCTGGAATATTGCTGGGTATCCCGCCGCCCTAATCCGGGCCGGCTGTCCGTTGCCGTCCGGTGACGTCCGGATTTAAAACTGTGACGGTTAATAAATATGCACTGAGTTGAATATAACAATAGTTGTGGATAACCGGTGGATAAAAGCGGCCTGTAAACGTCCCACTACTGGGTACAGGCCTCTTCCCATATAGAGAAGGAATGATCATTGATCACCACGCTTGCTCCTTGCGGGTTAGCGATATCAAATTAATTTTTTTTTGGAATTCAGGGTCTCTCAATGATGTCTTAGAATAATTAAGAAAGTACATATAACTTAAAATAGTCACATTGGAACTTGCCTGGGTTCGTACCTGCAACCATGTGCATTCGAAGGTGGTCATATTTGACCAAACTCAATAGCTAAGCAGGGCTACAAATTTTTCGAATATATGTAAAACATTGTGGTGACAAGAAATTACGAGTGTATGCGTGGACAACGGGTTACTATGAAGCAAACAGTAAAAAGTAGGCGAAGTAATACACTCGTTGATTTTACAGACACTAACAGCTTTGTTGGTGTGTCCTGCATAACTATCTAGTTTGCTGTGTGTATATTATCTTTCATACATCGGTTTGTGTTTCAAGGTCACCTTTTTTATTGTTTGCGGGGGGAAACCTTCAAAAGGCGCCCGGGCTTATGGGGATTAAGGTCACGCAGTGTGAGATTTTTACCTCTCTAAACCACCCCGTTGGACAGCAACAGCACATAGAGGAGGGATCTGTTACCTCTTAAAAGACCAAACCAGAAACCCTCCTGTGCAACGCCTTTTATGGCATATCCCTGGGAAGTCTGTAAAAGGATCTTCCCGGAACCTCACTTATTACGTTAGCATTGACTACTGCTACCGCCTTCTCCGAGGTTAGTTTCAAGATCACCTACTAAACATTGAGGAATATGTTGACTGGTCTTTTACCATCATTCTCCAATCACTACTGACCCTATTTATTTCTAAGACTCCCGTTCAACTCTATAAAAATTGAGTATCATCTTACACTGGTTCTGAGAAATCGGTCCATAATTCTCCGGCAATGGTGAGTCTTGTCAAACTGTGGAAAATACTGCAAACGTTCTTCAGAGACGTGTGTTTTATTGTTATCTACTAAAATACATGTTTTGGTCATACAAAGTGATTTTAAATGTGTATACAGGTTTGTTTTTAATGGAGTGCTTATTTTCAACGAGGTAATCAGGTGCATAAAACTGAACAACTTTCCCCGAAAAACAAAGGTCGAAAACTTAAAATGGAAAATTAACTTTTCATACAAACATAAGTCACGTGACCTGTCACTTTGTATGAAAAATTCATTTACATACAAAGTGACATAATTATGAAAATGAACAAATGAACATAATAATATGTTCCTCGGGAGAAGTTGTTCAGTTTTATGCACCTGATTACCTCGTCGAATAAACGCACTCCATTAAAAATAAGTCTGTATTTAGAAATAGAATTTTGGTCGGCCATTTGGTCAGAAAAGTTTGTTAGAAAACGTGAACCACTAATGAACTGAATTGACATTCCGTAATTTTCGTTTATTTTTTGTCATGTTAGTTCAACAAAATCGTAAAAGAGTATCGATTGCCTACTGTCAGACATAGTGCATTCCAGTGCATTCGCTAACGATCAAATTTCAATATTTCTAAAAGCATTTTACTCACTCCAAGCATTTAGTCCTCGCCAAATGGTTGTAGTGTCGTGTCGTAAAACACTTTTAGTTTACGCAATTTCTGGCCCCATTTGAAAACGAGACTTAATAAAATAGTGTTTTTAAGCGTTTAAAACTGTAATAGCTGGGGTTTTATGAAGTGTTTGGTGTTCGATCTAGATTTTAGTTTAAACATCTATTGCAAATAATATATAAACTTAAATACAGATTATTATTTACAAAATGACTAGGTGTCGTCGTATCCTAAAGGTTGAAAGAACGGATTTGAGTGCACGAGGTCGCGATGTCGAATCCCACCCATTGCACTACCGACGGGAACCCTTTCGTAACATAAGCACAAAATCTTACCACAAAGGTTAAACAGGAATACTAGTAATGTGCGACCTACAAAGTTTTATGAATAAAAAAGGTTGAATTAAAATAAAGTTGAAATAAATTGAGTTTTATGAAAAATTTTAGGTTTACTAGAAATAAAAACATTTCGATTTTGTAGGTTTAACCCATTACTGGCAATGCACAAATGTGAATTTTTTTAAAGTTATTTTTCTAACAATTGATGAGCGGTGAAGAAAATATCGTGAGGAAACTTGGATTCAAGAATTTGGAATTATCACCAACCAGCAATGAGTAAGCATGGCTCAATCTTCGTTCCTTTACTCAACTGTATGAGAAGAGATGCACCGCAGTGGGAATTTAAGGCCGATAAATACTGGACTAATTTAAAGGGAGTGTGTATATTTTAAGAGGTAATCAGGTGCATAAAACTGAACAACTTTTCCCGAGGAACATAGGTCGAAATCTTAAAATGGAAAATGAAATTTTCATACAAAGTTACAGGTCACGTGACTTATGTTTCTATGAAAAGTTGATTTTCAATTTAAAGATTTTGACCTATGTTCGTTTCAAAAAGTTGTTCAGTTTTATGCATCTGATTACCTAGTTGAATATACGCACTATTTTTAAATTAATCCTTTGTAGACATAAGATAATATAGATCAACAAAGTGATAAAATTTTCAGATTGTTTATTTTCACATCTCACGCTTAAAACATCTCATTTGACTTCTACTCTTAAAACTTATTAGCAGAAAATCTAAATTAACATTTAGGTATTATCCAAACTATGTATGTCAAACAGTAAACAATGTTATGAACATAGTCTGCATTCAGTCCCATGGGAACAACGAGAGTGCACTCCACACTCCACAGTTGTAGAATGCTAAATATCAATACTAGGTGGCGCTGGTTGTCACGGAATCAGAATTTAGAGTTCTAAGTTGGTATTGGGAAAGGTATATTATAATATTGGAAGTTACTGGGGTTGGTATTATCATTGAAGTTCATAGTCTCGTTGGATAAAGAGATGGTGGGACTCCAGATGTCATCATGAGAAAAATAATCTGCAGAGATAGCCGACTGGTAAAGGACATCACGTCAATTATCCACAAATTTTAATGCTTATTCCAAATCTCGGTAATTTTTTGTTATAACCTTGTGACTTCAGGATTACATTCCTATTCATAGTGCGGGAGTCAATAAAAATATGTAAATATTAAATTTAAATAAATGTACTCAATTTTGTTGTTGTTGGATAAGGGAAAAGATGGCACTTTATTAACAACTATTGTATTATTGTACTCTACTTTAATTATATAGGTATTTGTAATATTTAAGTAAGGTTTTTTACAGATTGTACAGTACATATTATAATACTCACAATAGCAGTAATAACTCTTGATATATAACTCATGTTGTTTTCATACTTCTTGTATAGATATACATAAATTAATTATAAAGAAAAAAATGTTTCCAGTAATTCCAAACCAGAAATTACACGAAATGTAACTTTATCTTATTTTGAGATACCACAACAATACCCTTCATTTATATCTTTGAATTTCTCAGTGTGTAATTTAAGAAAATCATGTCATAATAATATAAATAATATAAGTCTTTCAACACCATAAAACGTTGCAACAAAAATAAAAACAAAGTAATTTTAATTATTTCACAGCTCATTAAAGATTCACGTGAAGCCATTATTTTTGATAATGATCTCCTAAAATGCTGTTACTTTTAAGACGAGCCGTTAAAAATATTGTAAGTAGGTATAGTTACTCTACTTGGTTCAAAAAATCAGTTAGATTCTAAAATTATCTTAAAAGTTAGCAATGTTTGTTTTTTTTCTCTAAATTTGACTTTTTAATTAACAAAGTGCCTTTCTGTTTCTTTAATCTTCTTATAAGATTGTCCAAATTAAAATTCAGCAAAGCTGCGCTTAGTTTTATCGCCTCTTATAAACAATTCTGTTTCTCATTTAAATGAGCTTTAGCCAATTTGGGAATAATTATTGTTATGAGATTAAGCAGCACGAGATATCTAAAATATCAAGTTTCTCAAAGGAAAATTATGTTCAAGTATAAAAAGTCTACGATTTTCTGACAACTTATTTGTCAAGAATTCTTAGTACTTATATTTCTTACGGTCAAGGGTAAGATGTTTTTAATTGGTCTAATTAAATATTTTTAACCGATTTCGAAAAAGAGGAGGTTTCTGTTCCACTGGATATATTTTTTTAGGAAGGATTTATGACCGGTAGCACTTATGAATTATAATTTTAAAAACGTACGAAATAATTATGCATCTCGTTAATAATTAAATGAACAAGTGAACTAGAAGTTCTAAGAAAAAAAACTTTTAGAAATTCTAGAATTTAAAAAAGTTTTAATAGAAATACTTTTAAACGGATTCAATAGCTGTTTATTTGTATTTTCGTTCCTGACGTTTCGAATTCGCGATAGAATCCATATAAAACTACACTCTAACTACTACATATCCATATACTACTATTATATAATTCCAGTGTCACGATGTTTGTCCGGGATGAACTCCGAAACTACTAAATCGATTTAAATCAAATTTGCACACCACTTAAAAGATAGGATAGCTTGCATCTTAACTATAAAAAAAAATTGACTGCGGGCGTATCTGTTAGAAACAGCTAGTATAAATATAAAATGTGTGTGTCCTACACACATTTTATAAAGTTTATTAAAAAACAAGCTTTACAAATACCACTCCTTGTATTATAACGTTTTATTTTAACTGTTTACAACAGCTTTAAAGCCACAGCCATACCTACCCTTAAGAAATAGACCGAAGAATCTTATCTTAAACGCTCTGTTATCTAAATCCATTTATACAAAATGCAGTTACACTTAATGCGAACTAATAAGCATCAAAATGTTGTAAATTAATCTAATCTTCCATCAAAGAGTCTGAATTTTCAGTCTGACTTAGCCAAGTGGAGGGATCATTCTTTGACCTTACTAATTCTGGAAGGAATTTTAACGATTTTAGTTTAAAACACAGTAAGCTCAGTCTCTTTTCTATAAAAAAAGTTTTGGTGAAAAGTTAAAAAAAAATGTTTATGGAGTGACTACACATAAAAAAAATGATTATTTTTTAACCTATATGACTTGTAGACTGAGACGTTTTCATACATAGATATGTATGAAATCGTAAGTGTCTGTCGTGTGTGTGTGTGTGTCTGTAAGGATTACCGATGTACCATACAAAAACATAGCGCCCGCGGTCGGACTTGCGGGAAACAGCCAGTGTTAATAATAAAAATTTAACACAAACTTTTAGTGCTTTTTTTACAATTAACATAGAGACATCAACTTGGATCACTAGAATCTACTGACTTTGGAGCACTAGAATGCACTTTATTCCCCGGACGATGCGGTCGTAAGACATGGTCGGGTCCAATTTCCTCCCTAAGGACTGACTGCATGTATGATGGATTTCTAAACTAATGTGTGAAATGTATGAGATATCAATCTTCTTTATGCCTCTAACAAGATTGAGAAAAGCGATTTAATTTTCTTATGATGACCGAATACCTGTATGCAAAATACATTCAAGTAGTAGTTAAGTCACATGCTGTCGCAATGTTTGTTTGTTTCAACGCACTTAGCTCAGGAACTCCTGTTCCGGTTTGTAAGAGATGCTACTTAGGTGTTCTTGCTAAGAATATTTTAAGTTCAACTGTACATACCTGAACATCGAAATAATTATACTAATTTTATAATTTCAATTATTTATTTAGATACGGGAGATTATAGAAATAATTATGGTTACGAAGAGAATGTTATTTTTTACCTGTATTTTGCATAACAGCCAACGAAAAGCTTATTTTTGTACCTCTGCGGGTCACTATTACCTTTTATGGCACAAATTAAAAGATTAAGCGATAATTGAATATTAGATAGATAGATAGATAGATAGCATTTATTTGTAAGAATATGGTAGGTACAGTAGAGAAGTAACAATAGATTTGGATCCATAGTATTCTGTCGTTTCCTGCGCACAAATAGAATTGAAGTGCCCTAAAGGGATTGCGAAATTACAAAGTATCACTAACATATACATTTCTTTCTTTGGTTTATAAGTCTTATAGCAATGTGCGTGGCCACAGTACATCATAGTTACGGTCGCTGTCCTCATGCCAAACGATTGTTCCTTAAGCTCTTATAAAAAAATGTTTTTACAATAATTATATAAACACCTTTAACTAAACATTAAAAGCCTCTTTGAGAGATGACGAACTAGACATTTTTTATGATAGCATTTTATCATAAACTTAATAAACAGGACGGTTCGTCCGTCTGTCACCTGGTTGTATTGTATCTAATGAACCGTGATAGTAAGACAGTTGAAATTTTCCCAGATCATATTGTATTTCTGATGCCGCGTATACAAAAAATACAAAAAAAAAAACAGAATGAAATGAATACCTATTGAAGGGGGCTCCCATACAACAAACGTGATTTTTAAGCTCGTTATTGCTCGATATTGATAACGGCTACGTTTATTTTATGCACAGAATGTTCAGTTATATTATGTATATTTACTCCAAAAATAAATATTAAATGGGAACCCATCCCATGCTAAAAATATGATTTATTGCCGATTTAAAAGATTCGTGCCCGAGTCCGACTTGCACTTGACCGGTTTCAAATAAAATCTTTTGAGAGAGAATTTAGAACAATAATCAAATCAGAATTTCTATAAGCTAAATACTAATTTTAAAATTTACCTCCTTTTTTAAAAACCTAAAAAAATATGTCATTTGTCAAAATGTCATGTGACAAATATGTCAAAAAACATTTTCGTATTATTTTGTTTACGTCATTATCATATACCCGCTACCGCTCATAACTGGCACCCCACCCATATCTCTCGGCTACTGGCAACAGGGTCTGGATATGACAGTTTTTATTGTGCCAAGACCGGCGGGGGCGGGCTGTGTGTGTGACTATGACAAAAAGATAACCTCGACTTAGATACCGACTTCGTTGGACGGTTTCTTCTACAGCTGTATTCGAGTGAACTGTTGCGGAAACTTAGGGGATATGTTATTTGGTATTGCTCATGTATTTTATGGTGTAAAGCTGTGTGAATAGGTGTCTGATATAAAAATATGTGCGAAAATGTTTTGTCGTTAATTTTGGTTTTTAAATTTAATGTTACGATATAAGGTTAATTGGATATTAAAAAGATAAATCTTAAGTCTTACAAGAATAATTTGCAAAAACATTAATATTTAATGTAACAAATTTTTATTAATCATTAGTCCATAATAAGATATTTTTCCCGCTATAACTGCGACCCCACCCAAAACTAATTTAGCAAAGAAACTAAGGAAAAATGTCACCGCCAAATGACAGAGTGTTTTTATATTTATTGCAGATGAAATTCCACTCCGTCAATGAAGTATACAATAACGTTTTATAGGCTGGCAATTAAAACACATATTATTGACAGAAATAAAATGTTTCCTCTTCTCGTAATTAAATCAAGTAAACCACTTAGGACCGGTTTTTTTATCCCGAGTTAACTCAACCAATGGTTAAATATGCTAACTAGTAGTTTTAAAACGCGTTTTTTCATCAATGTTTAGTCTATCAAATGGTCAAATAAGTTGGAGAGTTAATTAATTAATCATTTGTTAGACTAAAAATTTATGAATAAACGCGTTCTACCGAAGTGTAAAGGCTACACCTTCTAATGGTGAAAGAATTTTTGTGAAACAAAACCTAGACTTATTAATTTATCTACTTCAATTATAAACAGGAACAGCTGATGGTCCCACCGCTATTGACATATTCAACTGCAGTGTCAGTCGGACGAAACGCGCCACTTCCGCCGGATGTGGCTTGTCATTTCCGGTTGCGGAGGCTTGCACGCTGCACGCGACATTGTATACGTGAGGGGGTAGATAAGGCTCACTTTAATTGTTTTACGTGCATTAATTTGTATTATCTAAGATCATGTCTGCGTAATTAGAGTAAGCGGTTTGTAAGATGTTGGGTTCGCTAATAGGAAATTTTGGGCTGAATTTGCAAGTTGAAGAGTTGTAATTCTTTGGGTAGGTATATAACCAGATGATATAAATATATCTTGACTAAAAATCTATATAGAGAAGGGATGAGCATTGATCATCACGCTTGCTCATTGCGGGTTGGCGATTTCAGATTCCAATACTTTGTAATCCAGGTTTCCTCACGATGTTTTCCTTCACCGTTTGTCAATGATGTTTTAGAATGATTAAGAAAGTATATATAACTTTGAAAAAGTCACATTGGTACTTGCCTGGGTTCGAACCTGCAACCATGTGCATGCGAATCCGATCATTGAACCACGACTAGTTTTTTTTTGCCTTTAGAAATTTTCATTAACTTTCTTTGCCTTAATCAACCCCTTTCAAAACGTTAATAAAAAAAGCACCTTTTGCTTGGTAGTCTTTTGGTCAAGTATTCAAAGTATTGATAGATTTCAAAACATATTTTGAGACACCAGGTATTGAGTACTTTTCAGCCGATGTATCTTAGCCAACCCGTTTAGATGTACTTGCATACTCCGCAAACTATCTCTTAGCTCGTTTCAGACTGCCCAAGATTTGTACTTAGTGTCCTTCACAATATAAATCAAGTGATGGAAACCAAGCGACAATAAACACAATGATATACGGCTAGAGATCGCAGCATCCATCATATTTTTCCGAGATAACGCTCCCATAAAAGATGATATAAATAAACTCAGAAGAATGCAGAAATATTCTCGCCATAATTTTTCTTACAAGCGAATGACTAATTTGGTGAAACAGAATAATCAATCACAATTTACACGGGTAACTGTCATGGAGTCGCCAAATACTTTTCCTGGAAAATTTTGTCCCTCGCTTAGTGATATAAGTCCGTTTCAAATTATAAGATGGCGCGATTTGCATACGCTTTGATCTTTCGTCGTCTTCCGATCTTCAAGAGAAAAAAATATTTTTATTAAGATAAAATTATGATAAATGTAAAAGTATTTTGAATTTAGGTAGACATTACTTAGAAATAATCCTATTTGGTTTAATTTTTGTTGCTGTTCAACTTGATGTCCTTTAAAATTACTACGTGCTTCGGAAAGCACGTTAAACTGTTGGTGCCGACTATCATACAGTCGTAAAGTCATTACAATTAGGACAACAAGTCTTATTATGGGATATTGTATTACCTAGCAATGTGTTGTGGAGGTCAGATAGACAATCGCTCCATTTAAAATACAGTATTCGGTTTAATCCAGTAAGACTGGTAGACGACCAACATAGCTTGGGAAAAAGCTAGCCAGATGATGATGTCCTACGAATTACTAATTACCACTAGCTCAATTTGTAGAACACTTTCTGTAACTTGCAATGTATGCAAGATTATTGTTTAGGTGAAATCTTGCGAGCTATATTAAAACTACATCCTGCCAACCGATTGAGATGAAATATAGCAAGTATTTAACGTCACGTTCAGTGATTATAAAATAATATTGGACTTTCGAGCTGGTCTGATGATGGAACTAGAAGATGGTCATAGGAATGCTGCTAGCTCCAAGCACCATAGTCCTTTGAGCATAGTTTAAAATTATATTCTTATAATTCTTCTTTTTGAGTCAATGATCCTCAAATGTCTGATCAAAAAGTTGCCACCCGGATGGTACAGATGTTGGGTTCCATTACGTCCTGGAGAGTGCAGGTGGTAAACAGTCATTGGCTTCCGTTACGTGGCTTCCGGGAGAATGTAAGTAGTGGTGCAGGATCTACAGGACAGAAGATGCGCTATGTCTCGCGATAGGACATTCACATTGGATTTTGAGTAGGTCAGTGGATCCATCATGACTTACATGCTCAGGTTTTCCTACTTTACAGCGACCTGAATGGGTAATTTTTTTTTAATAATATTAAAATTTCGAGCTCCAGTTCTAGGTATCCACTCGGTTGAAATTTTCGCCCATCTATCTTTCGTAAACGGGGTAGGCCAAAAAGACGCTGGCGAGATAACATCATTCGCTTTTTGCCGGATTGGTGGGAAATGGCTCAAGACCGAGTGGCCTGGAGCAGGTTGGGGGAGACCGTTGCCCAGCAGTGGGACCCCTAAAAGATTATAAAAAAAAAAAAAAACTATTTCTGTGAGTAATTGTAAGTAATATTATTAAAAAAAAAATGTTGCATTTATTTGCTTTGTTGTATATCAACATGAAATACATTTTTGGCCAACGAGTGAGAGAAAGACGAGAAAGATTGGAAAATTCTTGGCGAATTTCAAGTTTTTTTTACATAGACCTACATTTATTGAATCCCTTGTACCAAACATTTCCCAGTAATCAATGTCCCCGGAGCACGGTGCGCTTCACTTCTATACTCACAAAAATCAGAACCTTCTAGGTTTTAACTTGATTAAAAAACTTGAAAATGTACAGTAGCAATCTGGATTATTTACATTATATTAATGAGACGTATATTTTGTTTGAACAAATTGCTGTATCTTCTGTTTTGCTCAAGTGTGATGCGTCCTTAATTTACAGAATTATTTTTTATGGAGTACGTATATTCAACGAGGTAATCAGGTGCATAAAACTGTACAACTTTTCCCAAGAAGCATGGGTCGAAATCTTAAAATTGAAAATGAAATGTTTATATACAAAGTGACAGTCCCCGTACGTTATGTTTGTATGAAAAATTGATTTTAATTTTTTAGATTTCTACCTATGTTTCTCAGAAAAAGTGGTTGAGATTTATGCGCCTGGTTATATTGTAGAATTTAAGCACTCCATAAGAATTAATGCTGTTTAAATTTTTTTTTATATTTTCTTTGCTGTTGTTTCTTTTTTGTACAAGGGTCGCATTTTTGACGCAAATTAACGTTTTTCTTTTTTTTCTTTCTTTCTTTTTGAAGATGTTGACTTTCTTATATTTTTTATATAAATTATATGATAATATAAGATAAGGATAATATCTACAGTAAAAAACAATAAAAAAAATACGTCATGAAAAATAAAACAACAACGAAAATATGAAGCAAATAATAAAAGTTATTAAGCCTATACTAGTTGCCCACTTATCGAAACAGAATAAACACAGGTTGCAATTTATTCAGACGGTATCGATCGTCTTCGACCGATGTTTTAATAATTTATCGCTCTGAGCCACCTGGCCGATATCAAAGCTGTATTCACAATGCCATAATTTTACTTATTTATGCAAATTACATTTCTAAATGTAGAAATGACTGCTTCAGGAGGGTTTATTAAAGAGTAACTTTGTGACACAGTTTCTGAGGGTGTCATAGGTTGATACTCATACGTTTTAGTAATTATGATTTTGATTTTATTAGAGGTAACACTTAAGGGAAAGTGACAGGTCACGTGATTTATGTTTGTATGAAAAGTTGATTTTCAATTTTAAGATTTCGACCTATGTTTCTTGGGAAAAGTTGTTCAGTTTTATGCACCTGATTACCTCGTTGAATATATGCACTCCATAAAAAATAATCCTGTAGAAGTAAACATTTTATAGTAGGAAATTATTTACACCCAATACCTACTCAATACTCAAGTCTATTACATTCTACATAATAATATTATGTGTAGTAATTCCAATAGTCATAATCAGCCGAGAAGACAAAAAACTCGGGCTCAAAAACAAGTTTACTTTTCGGTTGAAAAATCGTACAAAAAAATAAACATACACCCGAATTGTGAACCTCCTCCTTTTTTTGAAGTCGGTTAAACGCTATATTCGAAACAAAATACAAAATATTAGACGTCACGGAGCGCCATGTTTTTCGATTTAGACTAGACTTATTTTAGTAAAATTTATTAGGTTTAGTTTAGTAAAAATTCCAAATATGAAGTTGAATTTTGACTGAAATAATGAAACTGGTACCATATGTGTGCGCAAACACAAGTGCACTCTCTGTTCCTTCACTTTCACAGTCCGATGGGACGGCAGACGGACATGAGATAGATCAGGCTCAGGACCAATAGCTATACATACGTATAGCTATTTTCCATGGGGGTGTAAACACCCCAACACTGCCTAACTCCGAGCTGTACTGAGCATTTCTTCAAAAAAAAACTTTTTTTTTTATACGGGAATTTCTTTAACACCTTCCCTATCCCGTCAGAAGACACGATAGTTAAACAATGGAAATGTTCATATATGTGACTCACGGGACAGTGAAAGGGTTAATAATGCTTGCATCTGCCCGGATCATTTTCATGCAATACTCATATAATTATGACAATGTAAATCCAAATTTGAGGTTTATTGAGTCCAAAGCAAAAGTGTGTCACCTATTTCATAATAAAAGTGTAAGAGAAACAAAATTACATTTTTCAACAGTTAGAGCAAGGAAACTTGCGACAATGTTGTACCAACTTGGTACTTCAGTTCATATGCACTGTAAAAGTACAGGCGAGTGCAAAACTGTTAGAAAAATGAATGGTATTTTGAGTGTCGAAAGAAAAAAGGAAAAATTTAACATGTCTTCATTTATGTAGTTAGACTGCACGAATAGCCGAGTGGGTTCGATCCCCGCGTGGGACAAGCATTTTTGTGTGATCCACAGATACTTGTTTCAAGTCTGGGTGTTCTTTGCGCATGTGATTTTTTTTTAATGTTTGTGAAACCCCCGCGACGCAAGGATAAATTCCTTAGTGCGGGCGTCGTTTCTATTTAAAAAGTAAAAAAAATGTAGATGTTATTCAGAAATCATTGGCATGTATTGCTATAATTCTTCCAGGCGTTGTTTTTTTACTACTGCGTAGCCTTTTCTAAAAAGTGTAATTATTAAACGCTTTATTTAAATACAATACTTCTTCTCGTAATTAATGTAAGCGGCGGGTGCCTAATGGCTAGGGCGTCGGACTTGCTATCATGTAGTTAGCGGTTCTAAACTCACCCATTACCAACGTGAACCCACTCGAAATACAAGCATTTAGTTCTTAACGAGGGGTTAACAAGAATACAAGTTATGTGTATTAAAAATTAATTATGTGTGTATTGAAAAAAAACAATTCTATATAAATACTTTTTTGTTAAAATTATTTAGTAGGTACAATAATAAAACTTCTCAGAAACAAAAATATTCTCATGTGTAACTTATAAAACTAAATATTAAAACGCGTTCACTAAAATCCTTAGCCTTATACACACGTAATACCACATTTCAGGATAAAATAACATTATAACATAAAACACTGGGTTATGAAAATTTTAAATAACAATTTTTAACCGTGCTGTGAAGTTTTCGCGGTGAGTGTACCCACACTAGAACACTACTTGGCACTTTTGCGTTTATGCGTTTTGCATAACACTTAACCATATATTTTAGCGAGAAAGTGCTACGTACATGAAAATATGTCCGGAAATATTCTAAAAAAAGAAGATAATATTTTTGACTTTGTATTTGGAGTATTTTTTTTAGGTCAATGTTTGTGGAGGCTCTGCTTTTTGCTTGAGTATTCGTGTTTTTTTGTTTTTATAGACATTAATTAAAGACGCATAGTGCCTTTCCTTGCTTTTATAACTGATCATAAAAAACAACATAATAAAGCTGAAGAGTCTGTTTGTTAAACGCGCTAATCTCAGCAACTACTGGTCCGATTCGGAAAAATATTTTTGTTTTAGATCTTCTTCTTCTTATCGTGTCGATGGCAATCATATTGACGTGTCAGCCCAGAATTTTGCTACGAGAACTGCATTATCAGTAGCCTTCATTAAATCGTCCAGCGTGCAGGTGTTAGGACACGAAGGACAAGATAGCAGGTGTTCCATTGTTTAGGGAGTTATACCACATCTGCACCTAAGGTTAGATGTGTCAATATTTGTTTTAGAGGGAATCTAGGTTTTCTCACGATGTTTTTCTTCACCGATTGTCTATAGTGTCTTAGAATTATTAAGAACGTACATATTATATAACGTATTTACTTACATATACATTTAAACTCGATACCACTACGCTTTTCTGAGAGACGGGCGGACAGACAGACGGACAACAAAGTCACCCTAAAGGTTACTTTTTTGTCTTTTGAGGAACGGAACCCTATAAAATTGCATGAGTAATTTGGGCAAACATGTTTGCCTGTAGACTGTACTCATTTTAACATTAATACCTTTTTGAAGGTACGTATTTAATTGACCTAATTGAAAAACACCTGCCTCATGTTTTTTGAAGTCAATTAAAAACGACACTACGCAGATTAAAGACTGTTTTTACCATAACTCCACATTTACATCCCCAGATACAATCAAGGGAATACTTTCAACCGACTGTACATCACTAGTAACACACTAGTACTAAAATCACTCTTATTACGTTCCACTAAGGTTGGTTTTCGCGATCCTTTCTTACCGCTTTAAATATATTTGCAATATCAACGAATACCGGACATTCTCAATTAGGCCTGAGCACGTTGTTCTGCATATATTTGATGTATTCAGTGTTGCCATCAAAAATATATACCGCTGAATATATTAAAGTCGTAACATTTGTGATACTGAAATAAATTGGAGCGGAATTTTAAACCCAATGAGGTTTATTTGAGCTATGTAGGCTGTATAAAGGTTAAACAAAGGTTATTAAAAATAGACGTCACCTACGTCCATTTTGCGACCTCCGTGGTCGAGTGGCGTACTCACCGGTTTTCATGGTGTCGCTAGCTCTGAGGTCCTTCGATCCCCGGACGGGTCATTGCAAACAAAAAACACTTTTCTACATTGTCTCGGGTCTGGATGTTTGTGGTAACTTTGTTTTCTGTGATTCCATAACACAAGTGTTTTAGCTACTTACTTTGGATTCGTAGTAATGCATGTGATGCTGTCCATAATTTATTATTATTTTAAATTATAAATAGTTGGTAGTTACAGTCGTATTAATTTTAAATAATACAGGTAGATAACCTTGAGGTGTGGGCACTATTCACCCACCCCTCTGGAAGGGGTCCAGTAGAGACCGAAGCCTGCTGGAGTTGCGCAGAGTTTGCGTAAGTGATCCCGCGGCTCCAGCAAAGGCAAGGACGGGACCGGGGTGTTTTTGGTAGGTGCAAGTCCGACATATCCCCACGCTGTGCCCTCAGCTTGGGTTGAAGGCAATAGCGTTCACCGCGCCAAAAAATAAAATAGTAACATTCTATGTTTTTATCTTGGTAGGTAGATTTTAATGAGAAACTAGTATCAAGAAAATAGATTTAAAGTTACGTTGTAAAAATATGCAGACACTTTTACTGTCTAGAAATACATATTTTTCTTAAATTTTCAAGTTTTAATCGTAAAAATTTAAATGAATGTGCTCAGACAGATTAAAACTAACAAAATGGCTTTATTTCAGATACAAAAGAAGTGAGAATAATTATTTTTTGGAAAGCAGAAATTATGATTTATTTTATTGAACTAAGTTTCATTTATTTTTGTAAGTTTTTATATTAAAAAGTAGATGTAATAAAAAATGATGTCATCCGACGTCAGCATAGAAAAAATGTCAATGGATGTCAGTGTAATTTTTTTTATAGCTTCTGTAAGGCGAAATCATTGTTTTAAGGGTCTAATCTCGCGCCATGTCGGTATCAAAATAAAAATGTTTTTATTTGAGATTGCCTAGCCTATTCCCAAGCTATGTTGGGGTCGGCTTCCAGTGTTACCGGATCTAGCTGAATACCGTATTTTACATGGATCGGTTGCCTATCTGACCTCCACAATCCATTGCTAGGTAATACAGTATTACGTAGTAAAATTGGTTGTCAGAATTGTAATGAGTTAACGACTATCAAAGATCACTGTATGATAATCGGGACCAACGGTTTAACGTGCTTTCTGAGGCACGGAGGGGTCTCGATATGTTTACAAATGGTCACCCATCCACGGACCAACCACGGCGAGCGTGGTAAGCCACGCTCACCTTCATTATAGGTCAAACCATACGGCTTACACTTAGCCACGAGCAACTCCGTAAAAAAAATGGTAGGTTTATTATGCAGTTATTTTCCTCAACTTAACGTTCATTGGTATTCAGTTTTACACAAATGCGTTGTGCGTTGTGTAATATGATTGATTTGTTTACAACTATTTAAAAGTTACCTAAAATATTTCATTTTATCGAAAAAATGGATTTCATTTTATATTTCATGATAGGATATCCCATTTTTTTGAATAAATACAAAACAATAGTTTGGAAACTGGTTATCAGGACTCATTTTGCTCTGTCAAAAACATAAAATATATTTGTTCACAGATATTAGCCATTAGGTGTTCAGTCACGAACATAAAATAATATGTATACATAGGTACGCATAACGAAATTGAAAAACTTATTTAGCGATAAGTTTTTGTTGAAACTCAAAAATATATACATGATTTGAGGACTGTTATAATTTTATGCTGTTAAACGATTAAAAGTTGAATTAATGGCGAGTCCCTGTTAAATTACATTACAATTTCGCTACGTGTATACATATTTATTCTCGTGACTGTACATTCCTTTGTTGTGTATAAAGTAGGAAATGAACGCAAAATTAAGGCTTTCTAATTCAAGCTGACACCATAATAGATAGTCTTTTTTCATTTTCTTCCAAAAATCCCTTAACTTAACTAAGCTTGGGAATCTTTTATTTTTCAAAGAACTCCCTAGCCATTCGATGCTCTATACTTTATCAAATTCATAGAACTATTATAATCATTTTACATTGTTTACATTGAATGTTCTTTAATATTCCTCCCGGGAACCTCGGATACCTATAAATGGAACAATTCTCGCAATCTTCGGGATCCGTCGAACTATTATGGATGCACTTTCTTTAATTATACCCACGGTACAATTTTTTCTTGACGAAGACGCAAAGCAAAGCCAATAATAGTAGTGTGTATATTCCTAGCTCCGAAACGTTTAGCTATTTCTGTTTCAATTTTGGAGTTCTATTTAGATGAAATTGTATAAATATAAAAATATATTTGGTCTTATGCTCATTTTTCATTTTTGGAGAGTGTTTCAAATCGGCCCTGTATTTCTTGAGATTAGCACGTTCAACCAAACATAACTGAATATTTCAAACGCCTTTATCAATATCGAGCAAAAACGAGCAAAAAAAATCATTTTTAAGTATAGATTCTATGCTGAATCTTTGTAAATTTACTATATGTACTCTTCACTCTTCATTAATAAATAATATACCTTATCGGTAACAACCTATATACTCCGAATTTCTATTTAGTTACCTACATGAAAAACAGTTGAATATTAAAAAAAACAAGACTCGATTTATAGGCATAATTCTCGTTTGTTTACAAGAACATTATCGTAGCACTGACGTTATCTCATATTCACAGAATCACTGGGCAATTAAAAAGTTCATTTTAATCTTCCATACGAATACACGAGTGACAAGTATAATGGTGTAATGGGTATCATATAGCCACTGACGTCATCACTCAACGGGCAGTATAATAAGCTGTCATAATATCTACAATGTATGTCTTTTATAATTTCCGGAGCTATAATTTACATAGTACGTTTTCGTTCATATTACCTTCGTAAATTACTTAACGCTTGTGAATGTGAGCTGTAGTTGCACACATTGCATAGTAAGATTTAAAAAAGAAAGCTATTCAATTTAAAAATAATAAGCTTATCTAATTAATTAAAATTCGGGGTCTTTAGTTTTCATAGAAGATTTTAAAATAGAATTTGATTCTGACAGAGAATTTAAAATAACAAAAATTGGTTGGCATATTTTTGACATTTTTAATCTCCTTAATAGCAATAGCAAGTGCTAGTTTACTAATAGACTTTCTGGAGCAATTATACGCCGCTAGGGAAGTGCCTAATTCTCTTTAGATGTGACACACACAGTCTACGTCGCGTAATTAGTTACGACTAAATCGCATTAGTCGGACACCCTGAAAGATTACCCAAGACCCCTTGGACTTTCTTAGTAATTAAACTTCAAATATTTCGTTATCTATACTGTACAGTCAAGTGAATTTTAAACTTCTTACTAGAAGAAAACCTTCATTGCATACATGTATGTAATACAGGATTAATTTAAAAGGAGTGCGAATATTAAACGAGGTAATCAGGTGCAAAAAACTGAACAACTTTCCCCAAGGAACATAGGCCGAAATCATAAAATGGAAATGAAATTTTCATCACGTGACTTATGTTTGTGTGAAAAGATGATTTAAAATTTTATGATTTCGACCTATGTATAAATAATCATTCTAAGACATCAGGGACAAACGGTGAAAGAGTATATCGTGAGGAAACCTGGACTCCGAAAATTGGAATCTAAAATCGCCAACCCGCAATGAGGAAGCGTGGTGATCAATGCTTATTCCTACTTTATATGGGAAGAGGCCTGTGCCCAGCAGTTGGACATTTATAGGCCGGTATTATATAATTATTGATGCTATATATAGCAGTAGCAGTTACTTTAAGTTGATTACTAATCAGACTTACTGGAGTCTATTGAAACACATTAATCAGCTCTCAATGAATCTAATAGGGTGGGGTGCAAGTGACAGCGAGACAGTTTCATTTCAGTGCAGAATACTTGCTTATAAATGCAGTTCATATAAGTAGGTGGAGGTTTAATTTACTGGTGTTATAACCTAAATTATATTTGTGTAATTAATTTTACTGTATGTATGTAGATGTTTTTGTATTTATTTTTATTTTCTGCGTATTGCTGTATTTCCAACATGCATGGTACCGGCAGCTCCAAAACTCGATCAAGAAAAGCACAATAACAAAATACCTACACTTAAAGATTTTTATTATTTGTATCTTAAAAGAGATACAAATAATAAAAATCTTTATATATACAAAAACCTTCAACATTGCTTGGCTAGGTCACATGAATTTCAGTGAATAAAAGGTCATACAGATAGAGTAACCCTGACTCCCAAACTAGGAGAGCCTGTGACTCAGGAGTCAGTGTTCTACTGTCACTATGATCCTAAAAGCATGTACTAAAAAGTGTGATGACAAAATCTTGGCAAAAAATTAAAACTAATAATAAAATCATCCTTCATCATTAGGCTTTTTGGATTTCTAATAGCACTCAATTTAATGTTACGTTTATGACAGAGGCAGATATATAAAATGTGACGTCATATTACAAAACTCTCAGACTAATCTGGGGCTGCCCCGTACAAGTCGTTATGCGAAAAAGAGATAGATAGTCATCAACTAACTTTAAAAGCTTATAACTTTTTTATTTGTGTATAATTTTTTTCGCAGTTTGCTAATATATATATTTTTTTAAAGATTACTAGCAATTTGGGTCGCACATAACTAGTAATTAAACTAGTAATCTTGTAAACCCCTTGTGCTAAGCTAAGATGCTTGTGTTACGAGTGAGTTCACATCGGTAGTATAATGGGTGGAATACGAACCCGCAACCACATGATCGTAGGTCCGAAACCCTAGCCATTAGGCTATCGCCGCCATAAAATTGGCAATTTGGCATTATTTTTAAAATGTTTAAATAAATATTTCGATAGTAGTAAAGTACCCAATTTTCATAAACGAAGCTTGATACACCTAGCGTATTTATTCACGTTTCGTAAGACTAATATTTTTTCTCAGCTTCATTCAGTACTCTGATAAATGGAAACGCCTAGCTGTTAGTGGGACCCCACCGCTACGTAATCATAAATCAGATTGCATAAATTGGACATCTATATACGATCGCATAACCTATACCGATACCTTATTAAATTGAGCCAGTGCTAACCCTAGCCAAAATAATGATAACGTCATATTGAATGTAATAGAATGGGTCTTGAAATATCGTAGGGTTCGATTATGGTAAAAAAATAAATAAATAAATGTAGACAACATACATTGCTCCAATCCAAAGCAAGTAGCTAAAGCACTTGTGTTATGGAATCAGAGACGAAGGTAGTGTACCACAAACACCCAGACCCGAGACAATATAGAAAGGTGTTTTTTTTTCATTGACCCGTCCGGGGATCGAACCCGGGACCTCAGAGCTAGCGACACTTTGAACAGCGGTGTGTAAGGCACTCGACCACGGAGGTCGTCAAAAGAATGATTTGAAACATAGCTTCTTACACTATAATACTTAAATCTATATATATAAAAATCAATTGCTGTTCGTTAGTCTCGCTAAAACTCAAGAACGGCTGAACCGATTTAGCTGATTTTGAGCTTGAAATGTTTGTGGAAGTCCAGGGAAGGTTTAAAAGGTGTAAAACATAAATAATAAGTAAAAAAAAAAACTGTTCCTAAACTCGGGAATTACCTTAATTAATTTACTTTTGACGGAATGAAGTCTGTCCGGGCAGCTAGTTGCTAATAATTATTTGCGAATAATAACTTTACGTGTTTCCATTTATAAGTCAAATTTTATAAAACCAACTTAAAATACATTAAATAAAACTTTATTCTACAAAGAACAGAATTAACGATAGATTTTCAAACACGATTGACGGATTATCTTAAACTCGATTCAAGCTTCAGTGTCGATCTCGATTTCGTATCGATAAAATCTTTCCGATTCGATATTATTAATGAAACAATGGGGACGTTTACATTATCGATAGTATCGATACGGTATACGGTTGAACTTCCATTACCCTGGCTTGGTTATGTGGCTATACCGTTTCATGATATGAGCTCCCGGACTATGGGAGTCGTAATAATAATATCGAAGTACATCGCGTGTAATGCGAGTGCAGGGCGTGATTTCTAATCGATTAAGTCGAGATAATAATTAATGGGGTTATGGGGGAAGATTACGACATGTAGCTGTAGTTCAGAAAGTGTTTTGAAACAGTATTGTATATTGTTGTCATTTTAGTAACTTAGAACTAGCTGTTACCTGGGTCTCCGACTGTGATTGCTAATTTTTTCATATAGTCTAGTAGTTTTTGGGTTTATTATTTAGAATACAGAAATGTTACATCTTTGTAATATCAGTAAAATAGAAATGTACAGCTATGCGATTCTTTAACAGACTCATCATAGATGTTAACAACGACGAGTTCACTGATGTTTCATCGTAAATATCGCTATTAAAAGCAACGTTGATAAAAACCGTATTCGCTAAGCTACCTAGGCTCGTCGACGATCTGCTGAACAACGATGATGAGTACGATGTTAACAGTGTTGCTAAGTTTAATCTAGAGTATAATCGAGATTATCTCGACTAACCAATTTTTAAGTTATTTCGTCATTTTAAATTAATACAAATGCACAGTACGTATGTATAAAACACGTAATATTTATTATGCAAAGAATATTTAATTAATTATATAATTTTGACTTGGAAAATAATAATTCAAATCTTTGACATTTGTAATTTTAGGTTACCTATCATGTATTTCAAAACATATTAAACAAGCAACTTTATCTTATCTTAAAAAGTTTTTGTTTCAAAATACAAAATTCTAAAGTTCCGAGTGGTTATAAGTGGCTAAGTGGACTTTAAAAAAAGTCTGCACCCCTACCCAATGGCGTTCTACTTGTTCTGTTTTATTTAGTTTGGTTCCAAGCCTATCGAAAGTAAGTGCGCAGTAATATTTATATTTAAATATACACCACAGTTTCTGGAACTGCTATTAAGTAAAAAATTGTTTTATTCTTTAGTGTCTCGCAACGCAGCTTCTTCATTAAATCAGCTGGAAAACAACAGCCCTGAACAGAGATGTAGTGGGTGTACGAAAACATCGGAACAGTGGTGTAAGGTTAGCAATTATATTATATTATATTATGTTTTGTGTGTGTATATTGTTGCATTGAGTAGATATCATTCTACGGTATAGTATCCTTTTACATTGACAGCCCCTGTGAATGTTCTTTATTACTAAATTAGTATAATAACTACAGGTATGTACTGTAACTTTTGGGTAGGCTATTGCAATTATAAAAGCATAAAAAATTGCAATGGAAAGTTAAAACAAATCGAGCAAAGTGATAGACTATTAGTAATGAACAATTTAATTGATAATTACTCATCTGACGATGATTGTGAGCTACCGTTCTCTCCGACGTGTATAACTATAATATAGGATACTAGCTGTTTCCCGCTGCTCCGCCCGCGGTCTCAATTTCTTTTTATATTTGTGATGTAAGCTATCCTATATCAAGTTGGATCAAACTGCACACGGTGTGCAAATTTGATTAAAATCGGTTCAGTAGTTTCGGAGTTCATCCCCGACAAACATCATGACACTGGAATTATATATAATATCGATTGATGCCAAAAAGTACACGGTGCTAGTTTTTCGCATTTTAGCCCATTCGATTCCCGGTCCGCAAAGCGTATTTTCAAACATCAATTTAATGCAGATTTATTTCTTTTAAAAAATAAAAGAATGTTTTCTTTGAGTCTAATTTGCTATTCTTCAGTATTGAGAGTACTTTCTCTCTTTCTTTCTGGTGGCAATCATAATATAACCTACGACCTACTCTCAGACCTACCAAATAGACAAACGAAAAAAAAACATTAAAGTCTGCGAGCCTGATATTTAAAGAAGAAAACAGTTTTAATATCATTGCAAGGAGTTTTGACAACCTTGTTTATTTAATTGATATATAACCTCTATGGAGGAGGATCTGGAGGATAGTAAATCGTACTAAAACAACAAAATTTGGTCGTCATGGCAACTACCTACTTACGTTTTTAATGTCAATAATCGCGATGTTAATAATTGATAAAAATTAAACAAAAAAACATTTCAAATTGGACCAAATTGTGAATCTAAACCATCCTCGAATCCACCTGAAGACACACAGCAAATTTCATTATAATCGGTCCAGCCGTCTAGAAGGAGTTCAGTCACATACACACTCACAGAAGAATTATATATATAAAGATAGACAAATGGAAAGAGGATAGGGTGGCCTTTGCCCTGCAGTGGGACACGATGTGCTAATAAATTAAGAATAACTAATAAGTACAATATGTTAATTGCAGCTCCTTCTCAGCGTGTGCTCAGGGAGACATTACCCGGTCGCCGACGCACTCACCAGCTATCTCAGCGTCAATCGGCAGCGCGCCGGCGACTGTTGAGAAGGTCACCTCCGTCACAACGTCGCTCTGAAATGGTTAGGGACACAGAGCGTTTTATAGCCATCGAAAAACGCCGAGCACAAGCATCAGTCGACAAGTAGGCCATCAGGCTATGGCCTAGGCTCTAGATATAATAAGTAGTGAAATTAGAGATTTAATAAATAAATAAAAATACAATTTACCTAGTACCTATGTCAAAAGATTGTTTTATTTTATATATCTTTAGGTAAAACATTATAATATAAGAAGTTTAAAAACATCCACTTTCTTTATTTTATGATGAACAATATACATTACTAAGTATATAACATACACTATAATTATTAAAAAACAAACTGTCTTACAATCTGAATTAGTAATATCTTAAGTTTATTGTTAGTATTTACTTCAATTACAAGTAAGTATTAACTATTTTGACCGTCCACGCCACAGTCTAATTAGACAACATCTAGCAAGACGACCACTGTCCAAATCACTGATAGAGTTCTTGCTTCCTTGTTGTAGTGACCGTATCACCCTCGATCCTTGTCTCTGATGTTCTTGTTAAAAGGCAAAAATAAAAGATTAAAATATGGTTTGAAGCACATAAATACAATAACAGCATTTCGACCATGGTCCATGATACCCTTTTCTACAATACTGTAGTTGGGTTGGGCCGAACCATTGATACCAAGGTAACATCAACACAACTAAGGGTTCTAGGCATTTTGAACTTTTCATAAATTCAACAATTTAAAAACATTATTTAAGTATGTCACTTAAACAAATAGCCATATGGTTTGATTTATATGATTTATAATAGTATCTACTTAGTAAAAAATAGGCATTTTATTTAAAAAGTAAATTGTTTTACTTACATTTTAATCGCCTACAAGTCCTACAACCAAGGAAACATCTACAATTTACAAGCTTTACGGTTTGACAGTTAAAATCGAAGGCGAAGGTGTCGTTGTCGTTGTAGGCGAGGATGAAATGTGTATCTGAATACCGTTTTTCATACATTCGGAACCATAATTTAGTTCTATGTCGCGCCGCCGACATCGTTGTGGCGCTAACATCGCGCAGTTTTAACTAAAGAATACCGATCTGCTTTCATCAGATGTTTCAACGATGATTTCTTAGTTGTAAAGATGTTTTGCGTTAGTGAATTGCACTCCAGCTCAGCCTTCAAAGATTAAAATGTTTCTATCGAGAATCTTACGATTCTTTCCTTTTCAGATTCCAATTTTTTGGAATCCATGTTTCCTCACAATTTTTTTCTTCAACGTTGGTCAATGATGTCTTAGAATTATTAAGAAAGTACATATAACTTTGAAAATGTCATATTGGCACTGGCCTGGTTTCGAAACTGCAACCATGTGCATGCGAATCCGGTCATTGAACCGCTAGGCCACCACGTCAATTATTATTTGAGCCTCGAACTGTCCCACTCCAAGGCAAAGGCCTCCCTGTCTTTCTTCCATTTCCCCTTTCAAGTGCCAAGTGAGGCCACTCTTTTAATTTTTTTATATCAGTATGTAAGTATATAATTAACTACCAAGTATATCCTAAATATGAATTAAAATATAACTGATACCCGAGTTAAGAGAGAAACAGATTAAAGTCTAGTATTTCTATATGTTTTAGAGAATCAATTCTTCTAGTTGATGAGGGTTTAGAAGATGTGTAAGTCCACACTTACGTTCTCGGATCTTCCACATTGTAAATACAAGGCTTAGATGGAATTAGTGAGCTCTTTCCTGTCTTATTAGTCAGGGCTGCTACGCATAAGTTTAATATTCAAAGCGAATTATTTCAGCGATGCACTGAATAAGAAAAACTTTTAGAATGAAACTTAAAGTTACAATATTTTATTATTATTAACTCTCTCTGTTTAATATCGAAAGTACGAATGATTTATTTTTTATTTTTGATACGATTTGCACATTAAATGCAACCTTGCATGAGTCAGAAGTAAGCACAAAGGTAAAAAAAGTCTGTTTTTGTAGTTGAAACTGCAAAAAAATGCATTTTCATAAGATAGACTGGCCATACTTAACGTGATATTAACAAACAAAGATAAAAAATAAAAATATCTTTTATTCTACATGGTAACACAGCCCTGAAAAGATTATCGTTGCTCGCAACACCTTTCGAATAACGAGTATTTATTCAAGTATACACAATCTGTATCGGATACGAATCAGTACCAAATGAAGATGTTTAGGAAATTCATTGATGTACTCATATTCAGTCAAATGATGATCAAGGGAAAGTTAAACATTTTTATATCAGGTAATTTTTATATCTCTGAAATTACGGCCTCAGTAGCTATTTGCGCTGTCAATACGGATTTGATAGGTTTTCGCTTAAAAAATATACTCACGGGTAAATCATAATTTGATTTGACTGACCGTTGATCTAGTGGTTAGTGACTCTGACTGCTAAGCCGGAGGTCGTGGGTTCGATTCCCGCCCAGGACAAATCATTGTGTGATGAGCACGATCATTTGTTCTGTATCTGGGTGTTATTTATCTATAATATGTATGTATTTAGAAATATATAAGTATGTTTATCAGTTCGAAATCGAAAGTATTCTGTATTGAGACTGGTTGTTGTGACAGAATTGTAATGACTAAACGACTGCCAAATATCGGAGTATGACAATCGGGACCAACGGCTTAGCAAGCTTGGAGCACGGAGGGGTCTCAACGGTATGTTTTACAAAAGGTCACCCATCCAAGGACCAACCGCAGCGAGCGCGGCTTAACCTTTAATATCAGTCAATCCAAACTCCTTACACTTACAATTTCACTATAAAATATTAACCTGAAGACAGCCTTAAATAAAAGGTTGTCCGAGGTTGTAGCGGTGCCATTTGAACTCACATATAATTTTCAAAAGGCAGGCCATCTGTGCCGATGCATAATGCAACGACGATGCCACCTGGCGGCTATCGATTGCAAATATACTTATGTTTATTTGTATAGTCTATTGTTTTATAGATAGGTGGGGAATTAAGTGTACCAATGAAAAGACACGATGGGTTTGTCTTTGCATTTGAGAGGCTTAAGCGGCTTTGACTTTATTTTTTCTGTTTTTTTTTTCAAGTAACAATCTGTAATTAAGATGAAGAGTTTGCTTGTTTGGTTGAACGCGCTAATCTCATTCTACAACTAAAATTTAATGAATAAATGTTTCAGCAATTAAATGCATATATTCATGACTAGGTTTGGTTCGCGGCTCCGACCGCGTAAGCGTTGGTTATCGCGGCAAATTATAGCCTATAATCTTCCTCAATAAAAGGGCTATTTAATACTGAAAGGATTTTTCAAATCGGCCCAGTAGTTTCTGAGTTCAACCAAACAAACAAACAAAGGCAATGTGATAAGCAAGTTCAAATTATAATTACATATTTATTTTGCCCTAAATGGCTAGTCATTATTCATAATACGCGGGCATTATGAAGAATGCCCTTATTTATTACTTACACGGACACAATAGATAAGATCACAAGTATTTTTGTTAGTAACATGCATTCTTAACATGCACTCGGCCATAAAATAGTAGCTATGCATGTTCAAGAAAATAATTAACTAACTGCCAACACAAGATAGTGTACTCTCTTGATATGTGAAGAATCAATATGTCAAATGTTTTAGATCAAACTGGCACTTTCTATAGCTTCTATTCACCACAAAAATTACATTGTTTACGACCTGTGAACATTGGCTATTGCTGTAAAAGTATATGCCAGTCTTCTGCCTAGCTTTTTCCCTAGCTATGTTGGAGTCGGCTTGTAGTTCGGATTTAGCTGAATACCGTATTTTGTATAGAGCAACTGCCTATGACCTCCAAACTTATTTTACTGGGTAAATCAGTGTCCCATAGTAAGGCTCTGGTTGTCAGTATTTTATTTACTTAACAACTGTCAAATATCAGTTTTTGGCCTCACGTGCTTTCACCAATCCAATAACCAACCGTGGCGAGTGCAGCTTAACCTTTTTTATCGGTCCGTGCGGTCTACTTTTAGCCACAAGGACAACACACACAAACACACCCTCCTAAGCATAAAATCTATTTAATAACTTATTTTGACATACACGCGATATTAGAGTGTAATCAACAAAAGAAACCTAAGCAACGCCGCGCTATAAGCTATAGGAATAATTTACAATGATGGCTCGTCGTTAGGTGAACGCAATTTGTATTGACACGGATAGTTCGAAGAACTGGGTCATCGGAGTCGATGAAATCCATCGAGTATAAATATCGATATCGTGTCCCAACACTTTTATTTTGATTGCTTTTAATTTGGTTACGAAATTTTATACGATTCGTTAAGACAGCAGATCTATTGCGACACAAGTTTGAGTAGTGTGAGACACATTTTTTTGTTCTCAGTGCGACTTAAGTACCTTTATAAGGAAAGTGTATGTCGTTTGAATTACATTTTTCTTTTTAAAAAAACTGGCCAAGTGCGAGTCGACCTCTAACGAAGGGTTCCGTGCCATTATCTGATCTATAAAACCCACAAAATATCTTATTTTATGGTTTTTTATTATTTGTTGTTATAGCGGCAACAGAAAACATCTGCAAAAGATTTCAACTATCTATCATGGTTCGGATACAGCCTGGTGACAGATGGACAGTTTTTTTTATTTACATTCCACACTTAAGGAATCCAATCAAATCTCATGCTCGAAGAACACCCTAACTTGTTACAAGCATATGTGCCTGCGGGAATCGAACCCGCAGCACAACGCGTACAGTGGTATTTGGCTTGGACTAATACCAGCCTGTTGATTCTGTAAGACCTCGTTCTAAACTTCGAATCTGAATCCGCTGTGAGTTTCGAGATTGGTATTCTAAAAACTCGGTTGATACACTAGCTACTGTGTCAGCGAGTTGAACTAAATTAACCGTGAGATTTAGACAGATTAAAATATGAGATGTCGTATGAAGTGGCAATACAATGTGGTGGTGGCCTAGCGGTTCAATGATCCGGATTCGCATGCACGTGGTTGCAGGTTCAAACTTAACCAATGTGACTATTTCAACGGGTGAAGTGAACAAAGGGTGAAGAAAAATATCGTGAGGGAAACCTGGATTCCAAAATTTGGAATCTGAAGCCGCCAACCCGCAATGAGCAAGCGTGGTGATCAATGCTCGTTCCTTCTCTATCTTTGAAGAGGCATGTGTGTTTAAAAAACATTTTTTTTTTGTTTCAGAGATTACTTCCCACAAAAAACTCACAAGTAAACACGAAAGTGGCCCATTACTGGGCTTAAGCTTTTTCCCCAAACGGGACTGCCATTAGTATTGAGATCTTAGCTGTATGATGGCGAAAAATGCCGTTGTAAAGTGTTTAAATGTCTAAATATTTGCAACCTCGAATTATCAAAGAAGAAGGTAAAGGGGGAAAAAAATATCAATCAATAAAATATATTGAGGAAAAAGTGTAAGTTGGCCGGTAGCATATATAAGTATATATAGGTATATAGCTATAAAACAAAAGATTAATTAAATAGTGTGTAAGTAATTTTATATTAAAATTGTATAGCTGCGCCCTAACAGGGTATCATGTATGTACCATTACCTTGTATTTAAACATCTGTATCTACCATGAGTAGATACAGATCATCGCAATAAATATTTGAAGTTTGAAGTAATAAGTTAATAATTCATTGACAAAATAAATGATTGGTGCATTTTTTATATTGCCACAAGCCACCTAATATACCCGGATAAATGAATAATCAAAATCCAAATCAAATCAAAATGTTTTTATTTCATATATCTATTATATAAAAATAAGTCGGGTTTTCCTTCCTGACGCTATAACTCCAGAACGCACGGACCGATTTCCACGGTTTTGCATTCGTTGGAAAGTTCTCGGACTCCGTGAGGTTTATAGAAAAGAAAATTCTCAATTACATAAAAAAAAAATTTAGACCGCGGGCGGAGCTGCGGGAAACAGCTAGTTATATTATAAAAATGAAGACTTGCCGGAGCCGCGAACAAAAGTTAGTTTCTTATAAACCTCAAGAAGGCCCTCAAGAAACGTTAAACTAATCTAATGAGCCTACGTCACGATTCCAAAGTGTCCTTCTCATGGAGAAGAACCGGCGAAAACTCCATGTTACTCTTTTAAAAATAGGATTATACCTAATATTGCAACAATTTAACGATTAATTGATTATAATTGTTATCGGCAGAACTGAAAATTCTCTCTTCAATGAAACCAAACATCTTCAATAAACAAAATAAAACAATTGGAAGCCGGTATAATCTTATCAACCGTTCAAACATGCATTTACGATCACGGCCAATGAATCATTTGTTATCAGTAAAAAAAACATGAATAATTCAAGGCAAAATGCATTCATCTTTTATCAAAATTGGCATAGAAACACCAACATTGGAACAAATGCTTGTATACTGCATTTCCAATCAAAATAGCAGATGTTTAATAGTGTATTATTGGAATATGATAATGATGTGCCGGTTGTTAGGGTTAGATAGTATCGATAGAATTGTTTACATTGCTGTTAAAGTAGGCACATTAAATATGTAGTATCTGGGATAAAACGCAAGCAAATAAAAACACTTCGACGAGTAATTTCCTTGTATCGGGTTGCCTGAGTCAGTTATACACACGAGGGGCTTTCCAAGAACGCACGCACACATTGAAGGTTAACGCTTATTCTCACACGCGCACGTTGGACGGGCTGCGCACGAGCAACTGCGCAGTCCGCGGCCGGTGTTCCACAGTTAATGAACTGAACGTTTATTTTGTTCGTTTTATCGAAGAAACAGATTTTTGTTACAATTTATTTGGATTTATCTCGCTACTTTTTTTAAGGTAAGTTGTTATTCCATAATAATACGTTCTTGGAATATTCTAAAACGAAAAATCTTTGCAGTTATACGTAGTGTATTCAATTCACAATTGTGTTTCAATTGTTTTATTTAACAAATACTTATCACGTGCGTCGCCTCTAATGTCATATACCTACGTCTTGTTTGTGTTTCAGTGAAATAGTGTTGTGTATTATTTGAAAAAAACGTTTTGATATAATTTAGATACGGTGTTGAAGCCGGTTTGTTTATAAAATGAACTGTCAAATTATGTTTGATTAGAATTCTATATCTTTACTGCAAATTTAATACGCGGTAGGTATTTTTATCATCGTATCGCTACGCCCCGCTGTTACCCGCGGTTTTTTAGATTTCTTACTTTTTTCGGGATAAAAAGCAGCCTTATGTCAATATGTATGGATAAAATTATGTATGTATGTTGGGTTCAGTTATTTTGAGCGTAAAAAGGTAAAAAACATACACATACTCATAAACTTTCGCCTATTATAGGTATTTAAGTTGTTTATTATAAATGTGATGGGTACTGAATTAATATGCTCAAGGTCATAATTATTATGAAATAATTTTTAATAATATGAATACTTATTGTAGGTGTAACTGATTAAACACAAATGACGATAAATGTTAATTAATTTCTACTGTCTGTACCTACTTAATTAATGTCTATTAAAACAAGGACTTTTAATAAAAAATTAAAATACATATTGTCATATTGTTTTCTTAGGTTTACGTGAATATAAAATAATAAAATTTTGAAATTAAACTACCTACTTTTAAACGTATTGCATAGCGGTTTATTTTGATTTTAGTTCCCGACGTTTCAACACCTTCGCAGGTGTCATGGGCACCAGTCTGTCTGTGACCTATTGTCAGTCAACAATTTGATAGGTATTGCAATTCCACTGAATAATATATTAGAATAATTTTAATAAAATAAGTATAAGTATATTAGTTTTAAGTCGAAACGGTGGTAGCGTAATGGCTAGGGCGTTTAACTTGCGATTATGTGTACACGGGATCGAATCCTACACATTGCACTACCGTCGTGAACCCACTCGTAACACAAGCATGTACAGCTTACATCGAAGGGTTAACAAGAATACTAGTAATGCACCCAATTAGCTAGTAAGCTTAAAAAAAAGGAGGTGTCTAATTACTATTAGATAATTAATTGCTCATTTCGATTTAACCTTCAAAGTAGGTATGAAGTTGTTAATGCTAATGTTATTAATAGTCTTTAGCACCTAGCAATCATATTTCAAAGATTTTTCAGGACATCTACACTTAATTTTACACCGAAGTACAGAAATATTGGTATCTATAAATTATGTAACTACTATAGTGAATCGCCTATTATTATATTAAAAGTGTTAAATATAGAACTCCTCCGAAACGACTGCAACAATTTTATGTTTGTTTTTTTGTGTGTATTTGATGTCTGAGAATAGGTCAAGGATAAACAGTACCTAGCCTTCCTCAATAAATGAGCTGTCTAAAACTGAAAGATTTTTTCAAATCGGCCCAGTAGTTCCTGAGATTAGCACGTTGAACATTAGAAATGTGAAAGATGACAAGTTTGTTACCTCTTCAAGCAGAAACTACTTGACATATTTTGATGGTATTTGCAACACAGATAGTTCCTACCTATATTTAGTCTATCTGATACATTGTAACCTCGTTCAATAATCCAATCCAATGATTTAGTGTTTCCAAAAATTTGTATGAACGTCGTCCCTTCAACAGCTATATTTATCAATATAAATGTTAATAGTTATCGTGAGATTCATTAAAAATAATATAATCGTACATGCGCTAACAAATATTTATATACACAGGATGTACACGTACAGTCAACCACACTTCAATAGTCACAGTGACTTGCGAAAATGCATCTTATTGCATTCAAAATAAAGGCTATGATTGTTTTAAATTGTTGACTGATATGTGGTAGACTGTACTGGAAACTATTCCAACGTTCAACATCCCGTGTTATATTCTGATAATGTTTGTAATAGACCAATCATGACAATGCGTAGTAACAATGTACGCAAAAAGTAGACTGGGGAAAAATGGCTACTCTATACTCATTGCGGAAATCAACTAATGTGAGATTAGTTACGAATAATAAATATTACACTATCACATAACACTAAATGAACGAAACTCACATTCGTCGTTAAAAACGCCGGTCCGAGTAAATGATAATTATATTTCCGTAAACTCATCTTATCTTAAAATATATATAAATCTCGTGTCACAATGTTTGTCCTCAATGGACTCCTAAACCACTTAACCGATTATAATAAAATTCGCACACCATGTGCAGTTCGATCCAACTTGAGAGATAGGATAGCTTACATCTCAATTATACAGTGTGTAACAAAAACCCTGTCCGATCCCTGAGAGTCTTATTCGGTATCGTACTGCTAACACATATACGTAGCCATTAAATGGATTGGAGATTATTATTTTTCCCCAGTGAAAATAATTAAATAAAAATAAAAACTGATCCAAGGCAACAGCAACACTGACCGCTCCTCAAAGTTCACGTACCTACTACCTACAGTTTTAGGTCAAAGAAGCCGCCTGTGCGAGACGGTGCATGAACTTGCTTTGTCGCATGCCGCCAAACAAACTTACCTATAACGAAATAAACCTAGGCTACGTTATACCTTTACCTACGCGTACGGCGCGCGGCGTAGGTATCAGCTGATATTGGTTTGTGTATATTAGGCGTAGTGATCCGGATTTTATAATTGACTCTCTTTAAAAAGAAACAAATAATTGAATTAATTGTAGCCCTGAAAAGGGCTTTTTTATAAAAGCGATTTGCTTTTGGCAATTTACCTACCAACTGACTGCAGATATCATTATTCATCAAAATATTCACTTATTGTTGCTGCACATTTCGGCGATCGTGTTCCACATGTCCACCACAACACTTATGCACATTCGTCACCTTTTTACTAAATTTGCACGTACTTTTAACAGCGCACTTGTGTCCGATTTAAGACTTCGATTTCCGAATCACACACCTTTTTTTTTAATACGACACTTATTCCTCGATTTCCTCGTTGTCTTCTTCTCTCGTGGTCTTCCAGCATCCATGGCATGACTCGTACCCAAGAACACTGCATGTGGTGAACGCGCGGTTATACAGGCGTTGAAAGGCTCACTCCGACGGAACTGTCACACCTGGCGCACCTCATAATTTCTTATTATGATCTTATATCACAATATTAAAATATTCGTGATTGGAATACAATATTGTTTGCGAAACAATAGCGGCACGCGTTACGTGCGGACGTCCGATCGAAAGCTATCTCCACGAAAGACTAATAGTCGGTAGGTAACCTGGCGGCGGCGGGCCGGCGCGGCGGCGGTATCATCAAAGAGTCGGCGGCTAGTTGAAAGAGTACCTACAACTCGGCGGTGCTTTTTGTCGGCTTTTGTAATAGAAATAAAAAAAAATAAAACGCATTTTGCCATTGGGTGGAGTGTTGTCAGCTTACGAAAATTTCCCATATTCAGTGTTAAATCTCGCAATGATTATAAAAATAAAAAACAATAACTTTTGGATTTAACGAGTTACAATTTTATAACATTTTTTTTTTATACGTATGTTGTACCACGGATACGCCTTTATTGGATCGGACAGGGTTTTTGTTACATACTGTATAAAAAAAAATTGAGACCGCGGGCGGAGCTGCGGGAAACAGCTAGTCTATTATATATAATTCCAGTGTCACGATGTTTGTCCGGGATAAACCCCGAAACTATTTTACCGATTTTAATCAAATTTGCACACCATGTACAGTTTGATCCAACTTGAAAGATAGGATAGCTTACATCTTTATTATAAAAAAAAAATACTGCGGGCGGGGCTGCGGGAAACAGCTACTAAATAAGTAAAAAACAAGCTTGCAAAAAACGCACCATAAAAAAAATAATTGAATTGACATCATGTTGACATAATATATTTTTCTTAAGAGTAAATGGCATCTTGATAATCAAAAAGTATTAAATATAAATGTGTAATAACCCTGAACACCAATATTACGAAGCGTAAGTTTGGATGTATGTTTGTTGACTTTCACGCTCAAACGGCTGGACAAATGTTGATAGGAATTGGTAGCTGACACCCTGGAAAAAATTTAAGCAGATTTTCGTCCCGAGAGATTAAGTTATTTAATCAACTACGGTAACACCGAGGGGCGTAGTTAGTGAATCAATAACTGTCCATTGAGGTTTATTGTTAATATAATACTTACTTTGAAATGTATACTTATTTTTATCGACTTTGTCATGATATTTAAATAATCAACCTAAAAACAATTTAGGTATAATATAACAAAAAAATGGCTTGAAATTACACGTCACATCACAATTTGTCAAACAAAAACATAATTTAATGCTAGGGGGGTTCTTTCTCCGTTTTTTTTGGTTAACGCAAATATAAATTAAATAGATAACAAATAGGAATCAGCCTGGAAAAGTCACATGTCAATAACTGGACATAAGTTTTTAAGTACCTTACTTACTGTTGGGAAAAGATTTGACGCTTTGCTACCAAATTTTCAGCTTTTGGGCTATTAAAACCGTCACTTTAACATAATTAAGCCTTTTTTACTAAACTGTTAATAAGTTTAATTATAAAATGCGATATTTTCCTCAATTAAAAGATTATTTACCTTGAGGTTTTGCCGTGTCTTGCCTTCTCCTGTCTGACATTTAATAGAATCACTTTTTATATTATGTGCCAATAATTCTCAGAATTAAGAATAAAAAGAAACTTTGTTGTTTGATCGTTAACTAATTGAATCTATTTGTAGTACATCTGTACTATGATAAATACAGTGTTTTTAATAAACACGGTTATCTCTTGAACTTCCGGGCTTAGGAAAAAGTCTTATTGTGTTTGGAAGAACAGTACTTGACGAAGGATTTAGCTTGGAACGAACAAAAATACGTATGCTTCCGCTAAGCACAGAACGACTTATTACAGGTCGCGATCAAAATATAGTTTTGAGATTAACTCGAATACTAGTAATATGTGACTCCTATTGCTTATAAAATCTAATCGAAAAAAAAAACCTAGTAAAGCCAAGTTTTTTTTCGTAATAATACGGATATAGTTTAGTAATACCTAAACCACAAATCTTATTCGACAAATATAAAAAATAAACGGCGGCGTACCTGTTGCTTTTTTTAATGTGGGACATCTTTTTCCTGCTTCACCCTAAAGACTCCGTCTAAACTTTTTAATGAGTCTGTGGTTAATACCGATAATAATGTTCCTTATCTAACCATGACCACGTTTAACATGTTTATCTTTATTACACTTCACATTTATATTAAAAAGCCTATAGTTTGTGTGTATGTTTAAACACCTTCACGCTCAAACTCCTCGCCTAAAATTAATGAAATTTGGTATGGAGCTATGGCCTCCTTGAATAACACATAGACTTTTTATCCCGGAAAATCTAAGTAAACCGCTATCCCGGAAAATCTAAGTATACCGTAATCTATCTAAACCGCGGGTATTATTTTAAAACAAAGTCATTCGGCCCCCTTTTACAAGGTACATTTCTACAATCATTAAAGGTGATCGAATCGCGCAAATTTATGAAAGTGACAAGTCTAAGTCACGTGACTTATCGAAGAGAAATGTCATTTCCATACATTTAATGTCATTTAAGCGGTACCATCGTCAACGCTTGTATTATTGTAAGAAATTATTACTGTGCTATCCATGTGAAGCCGGGGCGAGTCCACTAGTTTAGTATAACTTTTCCTCATTGCATGAATTTATACCAATGAGACCGGGTGATATAGCGCTAAGTATGTATAGACAGGTACGTCATTCATACTCGCAAGTTTTTGAGGAAAATATTGCATTTAACAGTTGAATGGATATAATTTAATTCAAGTTCTGGCCATGAATTAATAACACTTAGATATAATAATGAAGCAAAAAAGATTTTATGTATGTATCGCGCATTTTGTATCTACTTTCGTCGTCTTCTACATATGTATTGCATTGCGTCACCCATTCACTACGTAAACCGCAATTTAACTTAAAATTAAGGTGATAGGTACTTGCACTAGCACTTTTCCTTGACTGATGGTACGTTAACAACTGCAATAGTTAACAAAAACTGTTTGGGCATGCTATTTTTTTTAAGTAGGTATAATGTGGACAACATCACATACATTGCTCTAAATCCAAAGTAAGGAAGGTAAAGCACTTGTGTTATGGAATCAGAGACAACGAAGGTACCACAAACATCCAGACCCGACACAATGTACGAAAGTGTTGTTCTACATTGACCCGTCCGGGTATCGAACCCGGAACCTCAGAGCTGGCACCACCTTGACAACCGGTGTGTGTACTCGACCACGGAGGTCGTCAGTCGTCGTCGTATTTATGAATTACCTGTCTTTGAACTGTGTTGTTTTATTTTCAGTGTCACGATGACACCCAAAGAAAATCGCTTCTGTGGGATCAACCTTCGGTCATTATGCTTTCTGATCGGATACATGCATTTGGTAAGGAACTAAACATTTTTTTATATAATTCTGTGACCCCTTCATGCCTCGGAAAGCATGTTAAACCGTTGGTCCCGACTGCCGTGCGGCCTTGATCCGACCCTTGACAGTCGTTGTCCTTTCAATTTTGACAACCAGTCTTACTATGATACTGTATATAACCTGGCAATGGGTTGTGGTAGTCAGAAGGATAGTCACTCAATGTAAAATACGGTATTCAGCTAAATCCGGTAAGATTGGAAGCCGACTCCAACATAACTTGGGAAAAGGCTAGGCAGATGATGATGATGATGAGGCCTATAACTAGTTCAATCCTACTAATATTATAAATAAAGTGAAAGTGTGGATGTTTGGATGTATGTTACTCAATCACGCAATAAGCGGATTTGGATGAAATTTGGCATGCATGTAGTCTTGGACATGGAAAAGAACATAGGCTACCTTTTATCCCGATCCCTTAAGTAGTTCCCGAGGAAAAATTTAAAATTGTTGACAAGCTAAGCCGCGGGCAGACAGCTTCGAAATTTGGTATTTTTCTCTATTAAAGCGCAAGCGATACACGGCTGAAAAAGTTATTCAATCTTTTATTACTTTCACATTTTTCATATCTTTTTGGACCCATTTCTGAAGTCCAGGCAGGCGAAGTCGCGGGCAGAAACTAGTCTAATATAGGCAGATACTACTCTAATAAGGCATGCGGATCACGGCGCTCATCGCATTATTGAGCATGTGTGGATGTTCATATTCGTGGATTGTGCAAACTTACAAAACTTAGTGACGCCGTGCGCTGCACATGCCTCGCAATGTCTGCATCCACCTTAAGACCATTTAATTCTGCCTTTACCTCTTTTCAAGCTGTGTTTTCAAGGCAATATAAAAAAAGTATTTAATTATCTATTTATTTCAATTAATTAAGCCATCATTGTGGCAGTTTGTCTTTGAGTACTGACTCCAAGTTTCCTTGTTACTGTAACTTCAGATTTAATTTTTTTTTTTCTAAATCTCTTGCTGTTCATTGCCAATCTCCGGTGTTTTTTCCTGGCCACTAGATAGGCGGAATAAACTTCCTTTAAAAAAGAGTTGAAACTGTTTGCGAAGCTTAAAAATAACAAATGGTATGGACATTACCAGTCGTCGAAGTGGATTTTATGAGAATCTATACAAAGCAAATTGATATTCGTTTTGGATAGTGCGTCGGTTTTCCGCGGCCTGCGGGCTTAGTACTATTATTTATAGACCGATATAGGAGTAGGGAGTTATTGGATGTCCTGACATGTGAGAATAGGACTTCAGTAAAATCCATCGTTTAATTTAATCTTTTATATTTATACATACTCAGAAATATATGTGTATGTTTATCAGATGTCTGGTTGCCTTAACAAAAACTAACCTAGCTTGGGTTCAGATAACCGTATTGTCCTAAGATTATTATACTTATAATAGTACAATTGAGAGACATATTAGTTTAAGATTTTATCATCTTATCACAGTCATAGAAGGCAAAGTCTCTAATACCAACTTTGCTGTCATACTATGCTGTCGTACTGTGGTGTAATTGAGAAGTCTCAGCATTCGAACTGTTTAAATTTATTTAGTTTATTAAACAGCTTCAAAAACGTATAGTATAGCTTTTTTGCATATAACATATTATTATTTCTAGTAGGACTATGGGATCACACCAAATAGGGGATAATACTTTGATTGAGTACCGTCTACTAGACTTCAATGTCACTGCAGAGTTCCAACTGAAAATCAGCGTCTTGTATTATATCCTGACACTTGCTGAATTGCACACCGAGTTGATGATGATGCAGCTGTGAGACACACCACACTCCTTTAAAAATTGTCCCTCATTTATTTTTGTGTATTTCTTCTTTTTTATTATTTTTTGCGCTAATAAAATCACTTATTCATTTATCTATGTAACTAATCTGGAGTTGTAGACACTGCCACCTATTGCCAATTAGACTACCTTCAGCCATTTGCATTTGAAGCCTAATTGACCTACTCGATCAAGTGCGAAATCGTGCCCCTTAGCTCAGCCGCTTGGAACACCAAATTTGTCAATAATTATATCGAGGATAAAGTCCTAATATTCCGCTCCAACGCTTTAAGTTAAATCTAATCGTTGATGCGAGACTGAACATGGATGTTGGATTAACATGCTTTTTGATTATGCAAACATGGCCGAAACTGGCGGGCGAAATTACTTCAATCAAAATGGTACACGATTAGTTGGTATTGGTGCACGTGGTTATCTAGTAATTATTAGTCCAGAAGTTAATAGTGGTGTTGATCTGATGTTCCTTCATCAATTATCATCATCTGTCCAGTCTTTTCCCATGCTATGTTGGAGTCGGTTTCCAGACTTATCGGATTTAACTAAATACTATATTTTTTTTAATCCTTCCTTTTCTTCCAGTATTATTTGCTGTGAAAATTGAATGTAGTTTTTGTATTTCCGTTTTTTTTTTGTATACTTAACTTTAAGTAAACCTTCTTTCTAAGAACTTGGAACATTTGTGTTTATAACGATGGTAAAATATAAGACCGGATGGAGGTTTGTGGTTACTGACACTGTTGATTGTGTCTCAAGTATCGGGTAACACCTGACGCGACATACCGCACAATTTGCTTGTCTCATTACATTTAATTACCGTACTTTGCAATTCCGTTTGTATTATTAACAAAAAATTACTTTATCCATACTACTAAATAAGACCATTTCGCTCTAATTTGTTCGGAGTAGAACAAATTTTCTGAAGCAAAATCTACGAAAACAAAATGACATCAACACTTTTGTCATAAATAAGAAACTCAATTTTTGTAACGTATTTTTATTAATAAAAAACGACGCCCGCTCTAAGGAATTTAATTCTTGTGACGCGGGGGTTTTACAAACATTCAAATCACATGCACAAAGAACACCCAGACTTGGAACAAGCATTTGTGGATCACACAAATGCTTGTCTTATGCGGGGATCGAACTCACAGCACATCGCGCACAGTGGTAATTATCGTGGTGACCTATACCACTCGGCTATCCGTGCAGTCTAGTAATAACTACTTGAGCGATTTCAATTAGATTTATTCAACTAATGGCTGAATACTAAACGTTAATCAGTTTGAAGACGCCGTGAAGTCTCAGCCTCTGTCACTGTTATGTGAAAAGAAGTGAGAGATAGACATACAATGTTGATACGACATAGGGGGAACCTTTAAACAGCTCTTTACCAAAAATAAATTTAATGGGAGCAGTAGTTTAGTCGTAAATATGTTTTTTAAGGTTTACGCGAATATTAGACATTGAAATAAAACTAGGTACTTTAAAACGGATTCGTGGGCCGTCGCGTGTCATCTCGTGTCGCAGTACAACGTATAATCACAACAAAAACATTACATTTCAAAAAAACTTAAAAAACATATTGAAATAAAACTACTTTAAAACGGATTCTATCGCGGTTTATTTTTTATTTTAGTTCCCGACGTTTCGACGCAAACGTCGAGAACACTTTTATTTCAATATGTTTTTTAAGTTTTTTTGAAATGTAATGTTTTTGTTGTGATTATACATTCTGTATTGCGACACGAGATGACACGCGACGGCCCACGCGCAACGTTGACATGTATTTATTTTTATATCATATCGAAATAATACTACTATAGTATACACAGTGTAATTTATCGCCCCTCTATCATATCAACTCTGTATAAGAACATGTTAAAGTTTATTAGCTGTTCAGTACTCGGGGGTAAATTTATTTTCTTATTTATATTTTACGCTCAACCGAACCGCAGCCAACAGCTAGTATTGAATATTGATGGATACCTAAAACAATCTCTAAATTAAACATTAAATAAACGAATTAATCTTACATAATTTTCTGTTCTAATTATTTAACCCGTGGTGCGCAAAGTGTTTTTACCCGAGAACACAATTTTTTCGTGTCACGCGTCCTGTGTTCTCACGGCAGAACACATTTTCTTTTATTTTTTTTATTTTTTTCGGTACTCTAGTAAATTTTATCTATGAATCGTTTCTTTGGTGTTTAATTACTTTATTTTTCAGTAGTACTATTGATTACAAATATAACATTCTTGTCTATGATAACAACACTTTCGTACCAGACAACACTACCACTACCTTCGATGTTTTGTCTTGGTACCAGTAAATAATAACTGTTTACATTTTCAGGTATCAAGTGTAGTAGACGTCGTCTGTCACATGTTGACTGTTGCCATTGTGACAAACGGCTTCCAGTGCGACGTGAACAATGAAAGCGTGAGTAACATGATTTTTCTATGTGAGCATATTGTTCAGATTTGGACAATCGATTCTTTTGTTATTAAGAACGATTTCGCATGAATGCTGAATTGGTTTTCGTTCATACTTATTTTTATATCCTCGTTTCGTAGTTTATGAAAGCGTTTTTAACTTGAGGATATTTTTTTTTTAAGTTTACTAACAATGTGGGTCTCACATTACTAGTAAACTTGTTAACCCCTCGTTCTAAGCTAAGATGCTTGTGTTACGAGTGGGTTCACGTCGGTAGTGTAATGGGTGGGATTCGAACCTGCAACCACATGATCGCAAGTCCGACGCCCTAGCCATTAGGCTACCGCCACTTTTTTCATGTAACAAAATATTAAAAATAACTTAAATAATTAAATTACAAATAAAGCTATACTTAACTAAAACCTTATTAAATAAATAAAACTATACTTATCTAAAGAAATAAAATAAGAAAAATATTATACATATATCCAACTAGATAAAAAAAAAGAAAACTTATTACCTATCCCTTATTTATTGCCTATGCGTCAATTATACGTACGTATATTTATTTCTCATGCGTCAACGCTTAGTAAAAATAGAAACAGATTTGCCAAACGAAAACAAAAGAAATATTTCCAAGAGAAAAACTGAATTCCATTGGATTACTTTAGGATGCAATTAAAAACTATATTTTGACTTGTCATACCGCAGAAGTAGGCTTTTTCTTATTAGATATAGAACCACCTTTGATCACATTTATCATCATAATTACAAAAATATTTTTCTTTTGATCTAAGTCTTAAAATCACTATAATCTCTGAGCGTGTTTTTCAGCCAACAATTATAGCAATTTCTTTGAGACTGACTGCAAGTATATTAAAAGTAGGTATTTTTTAGGGTTCCATACCTCAAAAGAAAAAAACATAACCCTTATAGGATCACTTCGTTGTCCGTCGGTCCGTCAGTCTGTCAAGACCCTTTTTCTCAGGAACGCGTGGAGGTATCAAGCTGGTATTTATATCAAATACTGAAATCTACTGTCGTTTAGAGCTGTGAAAAATTTAATTTATAAGCCAACGCAATTAATAAAAAAAGCCGTTTATGCTGCAAATTTTCGACACTCGCAAGGGAATCAAAACCTACAGGGTACCTACTTCCCATGAACTTGAAAGAATCCTGAAATTTGGTACGAAGCAACGTGTCATAGCAGAGATAAAGGAAAAATTGCTAAACCGTAATTTTAATTGTTACTAAAAACTTTAAAGTTAATTACATCATTTAAAAAAAAAACAATTTTAAACTAAGGTTTGTACAGAGCCCTCGGTGCGCGAGTCCGACTCGCACTTGGCCGGTTTTTGACTCTTTAACAACACCATATTTCAAGTAGTTACGTTGCAAATATTATTATTGTGAATTCTAAAGGTTCTTTGGTATATTACAAATCTAAAAGGATAATAAAATAAATCCATTTCAGAATCTTTAATGGTATTAGCCGTAATGTACATAAAATATTAGGTGGAATATATTTATGAAGAACTTGCATATTTTATTAGTCAAAATGTAATCCAATGGAATTTAGTTTTTCTCTTAGAAGTGTTTTTTTTAATGTTTGACGTATTTGCTTCTATTTTTACGTAGCATTGACGTATTATTTACTGACGTATTAGCAAAAAATAATATGTTTAATATTATATCTGTTGCGTCATTTATTATGTAGGTAAAAACATAATATTACATAAATAATGCATACATCAAATCAAACCAGTTTCACAGAGGTAAAACAAACAATAAATAATTTAGAAACAAAATGGCTGCTTGAAAGTTTTAGAGAAACAGTTAAATAACTCAAAATAAGTATAAAATTTATCTAAACACAAAATTTTGTATTAAATGAATTTATAATGTCGAGGAAATAGATAGTTAATAATAAATAAACTGTTTATTAAGATTCCATGGCTAACCTATAGAATATAAAACAGACTGAGTGCTACAGACAACCATACAAAATGGATTCGCCAAGTGACATTTCTCCAACCGTTAATGCTGATCGAAACGCTCAAATGTATGGAAGTGACAAGTCACGAGACTTATTGAAAACAAATGTAATTTCCATACAACCAACTACCAACAGATTAGCCTTTAAGTACCTACAATACAATCAGCAACTAATCCTGTTATTTTCCGTACACTATGTCTATTATATCCAATGACTCTCTCCCTTCGCAGGTCTGCTGGTAGAGATTTCTTTAAGAAATAAGCAGTACCTTTGTACATTTATTTATCCAAATGTTGTGTCTTATTACTTATTGTGTACATAAACTGTTAAATAAATAAACAAAAATTGATAAACAACATCAGATTTACAAAACACTATAATATCATAATTTTATTTATTACGGCGTATTAATGTCATTGAAGCGATTTCTATAATCGTTAACACTTGCAAAAATGTCACTTGGCTAGGGGAGCTGCTAACTGCTACCTATTACTTTCGTGCTATTAGCATCAATTCTAATAAAGACAATTGTTGTCAGTGACGGTATTGAAACAAAACACTGTAGATTCTCAAGGATGAACTAGTTAGGCTGTTTACACACGAAGCGACGCAAGTCTACGATACCTGATAATTTTAGCCTCCAATACATGCTTCTTCTTCTTCTTTTCGAGTGCATGGTACACTTTTTTCAAGAACTGAGTATTTAAGTTTGATGCACCCAGTAGTTTGCCCATTAATTGAAGCGTCATTGGTTAGATTTAAATATTAGTGCAGGTGTCCGGACACTTTGGGCACTTCAATGAGTGCAGCATTGTCTGATCGGGAAGGTCGCACTCGCACTAGGGTATCCGAAGGGTCTGGGATCCCCCAGTTCATGCTTACATACCTACTATTAAATGGAAAACCTTAGACTCTTAATGCTTCACACTATATTACTCATAAACTCAATCCCTTTCTCGAATAGTGTTGTTCGTTCTTCCGGTGGTAGTGACGCGACGTTCCCATCGATATTTTTTTTTTTGCATAACAGGACGAACCTCTTTGGTATAAATGGCGGTAGTTCGCTAGATACTAAAATTATCGGGTATCGGAAACTGTCGCCTCGTGTACGCAACGGTTGTTATGAGAAATGTTTCTAGAAAATTCAATACGTCAAGTGTCTTAGTAATGGCTTGTTACCATAAGGAATTCAATAGGCTACAAGACAATACTTCACTTAGTATTGTCTAATGCTATTATTAAATAAAGTATGGATATCTGAAGCCATAATTCAAAGCATAATATGTGCTCATTATTGATTTAATTATTGGATGTAACTTCATAAAAATACCCATACATTTTTTTTCCTAGGATATATTTTTATATCTGTATTGCTGTAGCTGTATCTGTTGATAAACCATGAATAAATAAAAAAAAAAAAAAGGAAGATGAAGGAAAAAAATGTTTTTTATGGAAGTTCGCACGGCTAAAACTAAAAAGTCATACAGCAATAAAAACATTGGTAAACATGTATGAACTTTGTACGAGACCAAAAAGGAATAATAATAGTATCAATTATTACCAAAATATCGGTTAACACTAAAATCAATAAAAATTTCAACCTTCAATTTTTTCAAGCAAATCTGCCAGTTAAACCTTCAAGCCATAATATCCTTCTTCCAATAATGACTACCAACTAATGGTGAGCTGACTAACCACCCTTTTCCTCCTTTGTCACAACGAGACTCAAATACGAGGAAATGATTACATCAATGAGCTAAACCGCAAGACAGCGCATGCATTGTATTGAAAACTCCAACTGTTACCACAAAAAATTATGCATTCTAACCGCATTGATACACAACATCTTGACACGCCGTGTTTCGGAAATAATAATATCTATACTAATAATAAAAAGCATTTATTTATTTAAAATTGTTTGTTAGAACGTGCTTATCTCAAGAATTACTGGATGGATTTTGAACTTTTTCACCGTTCCATAGCACACTTATTGAGGTAGGTTATAGGCTGTAATTTGCAGCTATAACCGACGCCCACGCGAGCGGAGCCGTGCAAAAAAGCTAGTATAATCTACACTAATATAATAAAGAGGAAAGATTTGTATTTTTGTGTGTATGTTTGTAATGAATAAACTCAAAAACTACTGTGCCGATTTCAAATATTCTTTCACCATAGATACATGCTGTACGTCCTCACATCAAAACTAACCCTACATAGCAACGCAAGCTTCCACTGATGACGTTTTTCTATTCACAGCTACAAGCCATCTCCTTCCCCTGGCTGGAACCGGTACTCATTGTCCTCAACCTTGGAACTCATGGCTTCTACCCCTACCCTCGAGTCCTCCGTAACCAGTACCACATCTACGTGGAGCAGATGTCCATCACCACGGAAATTAGGTGCTACCCTGGGATGCTGCACATCTATCTGATAGATCTCCTCAATTTCCTCATCAACGTTATTTGGTTGAGGATTGTGATGTCATACGTCGGAGCTGTTCATAAGGTAAGAAATTATTATTAAAGCGGCCCTGCCCCAATGGCGGGCGTCGGACTTGCGATCGTGTGGTTGCCGGTTTGAAACCACTCGTCAATCAAGCAGTTAGCTTAGCACGAGGGGTTAACAAGAATACTAGTAATGTGAGACACATTGCTAGTTAGCTAAGACTGTATCAAAAATTTTATTTAAAGATAATAATCCGGTTGGACCTCAAAATTAGTAGTAACAAACATAAGACATAATAACTCGTATGCAATCTATATATAACTATAGAAAAAAGACAAGGACACAAATATTATGCGTCATACATAGAACGCTCCATACAACATTGTTTCGCTTATCTTCGGATAGTAATTGTGGTTTCTCTAGAGAAAATAATACGTGAAGAGAAATAAATCTCTCAACAGTAGCTGAGAATGAACATGTCAATATTCACAATAGTTAAACAACGGAAATTTTCTAAGTGACTCACGGTCCAGGGTATATCAAGTGAGATAAACATCTAAAAATCTTATTATTTGTTAGGTATTTTAGGCGGGAGACAAGTGGTACAATTGACCGCCATTAGTACATTGTTTATTTGTCATCTATGACGCGGAATTGTTGCAGCCACACACACAGATGCAGGTCTATACGTACACAACATTATTTATCGCAATGTAATTTATAGTGTATATGTAATAATTTTGACTGCACGGATAGCCGAGTGGTATAGGTCACCACGCTAAATACCACTGTGCGCGGCGTGCTGCGGTTTCGATCCCCGCATGGGACAAGTATTTGTGTGATCCACAAATGCTTGTTCCAAGTCTGGGTGTTCTTTGTACATGTGTTTTGAATGTTTGTGAAACCCCCGCGACACAAGGATTAAATTCCTTAGGGCGGGAAAAAAAACATTAAAGAACAAAAACAGAAATACCAAATATTACTTAAAATATGTTGACTATTTGTTAAAATTTTGAATCGTAATATTGACCGTACAATAATGTTTATGAATCATAAAGGTTTACTGAGTTCATTAACAATTCATATCGAGTCATCAATATTTTAATTTATTATAATACAAAATTTTTATATTATCACGCGTTTACAACGCGTGATAATATAAAAATTTTGTATTGTAGAAAAATAAGATCCAGTTTAAATGAAATTTGATAAACTATAGGATACGAGTATTAAACATGCCACGCAAGTGTTGCAATGCTTCCAAAAATATATTCGACAAGTGGAAACAGACCTCTATAAAATCACCTGCATTCAGTTCGATGGAAGTGCTAACAATGTATTGATAGATATTTTTTGCCAAATGATGGAGAATTATAATAAGTATACATTTATGGTATCAAAATACAATTTGGATAGACTGCAGTCAAGCTTCGCGCATATTATTCAAAATTGTTTTCTGCCTAGCCTTTTCCCAAGTCATGTTGGGGTCGGCTTCCTGTCTCACCAAATTTAGCTAAATACCGTATTTAACATGGAGTCTGTCTGACCTCCACAACCCATTTTACCGGGTAGTCCAGTATCCTAGTAAGACTGGTTATCAGAATCGTAATGACTTAACAACTGTCAAAGACCATAAAATGCTCTCCGAGTCAAGGAGGGGTCTCGGTATATACAAATGGTCACCCATCGACGGGGCGAGCACATCTTAACCTTTTTAAATCGGTTAAACCAGTACGGCTTACACTTAGCCAAAAGTTCCAACGAGTTCCTAAGAAAACGAAAGCAAACATGTCAAAAATTACTCTAGGGTAATGGTCCAAAAATATACAAACACAAATTGGACAGTTACGAATGGAATAAAGTGGGAGTGCCTGTCTTTTTTCTAGCCCAATAAAAGTCATGATCTGCCCCCCTAGCCAAGTGATATTTCTACAAGCGATAACGCTGATCGAATCGCTCAAATGTATGGAAGGACAAGTCGGAGTCACGTGACTTATCGAAATCAAATGTCATTACCATACATTTAATGTCATTTATGCGATTTCTATCATAGTTAACGCTTGTAGAAATGACACTTGGCTAGGGGGGCTGATTCGACGGTGCCGTTGTCACAAACTCATAATCGATTACTGAACAATTTGTTTTCTTACAGAAAAATCCAGAGCCTATGCGCATGTTCTTCAGCATGTCGGTGGTGAAGCTGGTGATGCAGGCTATGTACTTCGGATACCAGCCGTTCTTCTACGACGTGTATACCATCGAGACCGTTTGGTTCCTGAAATTATCCGATATCTGTAAGTACAAACTACGTACCTACCTAGAATAGAATACAATAATTTTATTACACACATACATGCTGACCTATGCATGTAAGTAGGTTAACAAAAGAAAAAATGTTAAAGTGCTGAACATGTTTGCCACTAGTCATTGCATGCAAAAATTTCACAGCTATATTATTACCAGATCAGATAATCGGATCATTGAAAAATGCACGTACCTATGCATTGAAAATTCTTGCCTTTAAATGTTCCTGTTCTGGACTTAGGCCTCTTCCCATGTAGATGAAGAACGTGCATTGATCAGCATACTTGCTCATGGCGAGCTGGCGATTTTAGATACCAAATTCTAGGACTTCAAGGTTCCTCACGATGTTTTCCTTCACCGATGCTCTAATAGCTGTATAGAATTTTGATCACCACAAATTCGTTCTGATAACTATCTTTAGTAGACAGACTAAATTACTGTATTTAATTTTTGACGAACTCCGTGGTCGAGTGGCGTGGCGTACACACCGATTTTCAAGGTGTCGCCAGCTCTGAGGTCCCGTGTTTGATCCCCGGAAGGGTCAATTTAGAAAAACATTTTTCTACATTGTCTCGGGTCTGGGTGTTTGTGGTACCTTCGTTGTCTCTGATTCCATAACACAAGTGCTTTAGCTACTTACTTTGGATTCGTGACAATGTATGTGATGTTGTCCACATTTATTTATTATTTATTTCGGTTATATCTAATATTCTCTAAAATTAAGGAATAGGTATAGGAACATATTATATTAATACTTAACTTTAAAGCAACCACGTAGGTGTCAAAAGCTATCAAAGGCGTTACAAAATAACGAAACTAAGAATGAAACTCAATTTTCAATGGCAACATTTTCTGTAATGCAACACAGGTGGTTTTATATAACATCAAATATTAAACAATAATGAACACCGAGTGTAGCGCGAATGTTCATTAACAAGTGCGTTATCTACACAACGCAGTGCCTTTCATATGACCGTTCTTTGTTCACTTATTGAATTGAACATTCAATATAATATTTAATATACAAATTTCCTTCCAACCATTACTGGTCTGTTATGGAAAAGAGATGGAGCTATTTCTATGTATCGTTCTATCTCTTTCCAACATTAGCATAATTAGGATCCTAAAATGTCATGGTACGGCCTCAGTAGGTTTCGGATATAATGAACCAATATAAATTATTCCGGTACATCTATTTGGGATTGTCAAGTTTATGCAATAGTGCTTTGACATCGTTCCAAATGTTATTTTAGATTGTAGGCACTCAAATAATTATTCAGTGGTTCGAAATGGTCTTAAAAATAATAATTTATTAATTTTATTTATTTCATTTAGGTTTATGTAAACTAATATTATAAAGAGGATTTGATTGTTTGTTTATTTCCATTGAATAGGCTCCGAATCTACTGAAGCAATTTGAAAAATTCTTTGACTGTTAGGAAGCTACACTATTCCCGGGTTACATAGGCTACATTATAATATTAAAAAAAAAAGTTAGCTAGTATTAAATAATTTTATAAACATTTATTAAAAATTATTTATGTATAAAAAAAATAAAATGAGGCCAACAAAAAAATGTGTTGTGGCCAACAAAAAAAAACCTCCGAAATTTAATACTGCTTTTTATATTTCCAGTTATCGCGATAATGTTCCTAATCATAGTCCAGAAATATACCAAAGCGTTGAGGATGGAAAAGGCAGCTGACCAGAATATTGAAAAACCACCGTCTTACATAGAGTGTCTGATCAACGCGCCCGTCCGTCCCCCGAGCTACGAAGCTAAGGATGAGGTAGTTGTTGTGGATGAAGAAAAAAAACCAATAGAAAATGTGGAAAGAACTTGATTATTAATAGAAAATAATAATTCCAAGGATGATTCAGCGAAAGTTAAAAATTTCACCTAAATTTATTCACTTTTTTTTTTCTTTTTTTTTGTGCCTTAATAATTGTATGAAAATGATTTTAAATCGCACGTCGGTAGAAATTTCATTTCCATATAATTTTTAACTGTCCTATTATTATTGACTATTTAATTAAAAATTTCATAACATTTCGCTTATTTTTCCTGTCTTTTTTCTTGTATAAATATTCTAAATGAATATTTATTTTTATATTGTATTGTATGCCTGTATTTATCTTACTATTGGTCTTTTTTAAGTTTTAGTTCCTTTATTTAATTTCAATGCGGGCAATGCCCAGTTTTCTAAACTATTTTTTTTTATTAAGTACTTAGCTATGAATCTATCCAAACTAAAGATTATTTTCATTTATTACATACCTACTATTTTTATATTAGTAAATAGTGAGAGAAAGTAGAAAATGGCCCGAATCTATTATACACGCATTATTTTTAACATAATTTTGTCCATCAAAATCTTTTTCACTTCTATGAAATCAGAAAAGGACAAAAGCAAATTAGAACTGTCAAATTTAGTTCCGACTAAAATTCTCATACAAATTTGCCAACACGCAAAAACGTGTGCTCTAAAAATACAGTGACACGGTAATACTATACTATACAGTATTCCAACTTCATACAAACGGACGAAACGCGAGCTATACCTACGCGCCTCGATCTCGGAGTGCGCTCGTGACGCCGACAGTCACGCACGGCTGTACCGCAGTGTTGAACGGATGGTGTGTTGTTTTTTTAACAATAACTGCGCGATTTTTCTCCAAAAATCAGTTAATATGACGAGTAGGAAATATTGTGCTGTTTTTGGTTGTATGAATTCGTCAATAACGCATCCAGACATAAGTTTTTTTAAATTACCTGGAAACTCTGAAAGGTAAGACTATAAAATAATTTTACTTACTAGTAGGTAGGTAGGTACATAATATGTGTCTTTTTAATGGATAAGTATTTCCTTTTATCTCACGAAAAAAGTACCAAGTAAAAGATATACCATTTTCTCCACCTTGTCCATGTTTCCCAAAACAATTTTTAATTAAGCTTTATATAAGAATGCGGATTTATTATACTTTAAAATTTAACAATAAGGCATTTCGTACGACTCAGTCGCGGCGCAAATATTTTTCGGTCGCAAATTTATAAGCCCGATTTGTTTTACAAACAAAACCATGTTTTTTTATGAAATCTACCAATCATAAAACAACACGCATTTTTATTGAACACTTCCTATTCAATATACAAAGTATTTCATTTATTTATATAAAAAGGATATTTACAATCACAAAACTAAATAGAAGAAACAGAAAGTAGGCAAATGTAATTAAATTGCTGGAGACGGGCAGCCCTAACGCATGTTTACGTACCGCGCGGCTGTCAGTAGGCATTTATTTCTATTTTGCGGCCGAGTTACAATACTGTATAGTATAGTATTACCGTGTCAGTGATGTTGAAGGCGATAACGAGATCCACATTTCTAAGTTTGTTGTTATCTATTGCCGTCCTTCTCACGCTGTATGTTACTAAAACATAAGTTCAATGGTTTCGGTTGATTTAGTTTTCATACAAGAGAATCAGCTAAATAATTTCTCAATAGAATTAAAAAAAAACAATATAGCATTTAAAATATAAAACGCATCGAACTTAGGTATATTTTATTCTTGAAAATGGGTCATCTTACTTAAATTATTTTGTATCGTACGTTTAAATGTCTTATTTTTTATTTCTTTTATTTCTATTGTTAAGATGTGTATTCCTATAATTAAGTATAAATTAGTTTATAATAAAAATGGATGATATTAATTATTATTCTCATATAAAGATCTCGGTGATATTCCGTATTTCTCATTTAATTTATAGAGTTCTCGAAAACTATTTTTGCTGTGGATTAAGTATTAAATAAATATTATAGATTTATATTCAGTTTTTTATTTCTTGTGTGACACCCTTTACTAGCTAAATAACTGCGTCAATTATGACGAGCTTAAAGTATTTACAATACTATAATAATAGCAGAGTTAAAGACTGGTTGGAAAAGTTTTGGTATTTATGTAAATGGGTGAAAAACTGAATTATGTTTTTTTCATAGATACAATCAGTGATCAAATTTGAAGAAAAAAAACGGTATATAAAAACCTTAAACCTAGTCAATATATGTATTTGTACAAGCTTTCTGGGAATGTGGTTTTCACAGTACTATCATTCTTATTAACCCCTCGTGCTAAGCTAAATTGCTTGTGTTACAAGTAGGTTCACGTCGCTAGTGTGATTTGAATGGGTTGAATTTGAACCCGCAACCACTTGATCGCAAGTCCAACGCGCCAGCCATTAGACTACCGATATTTTATTGAAGTTGGAAACAAAATAGCCTTATCACGAGGATTAACGCAATGATATCCTTAATACCCAAATTATGGAAGTATATTTAATTTTGTTATTTTTTAAATGTTTTTATCACCTGTAGTTGCTGACTGTACAAGATATGGAATAAAATCTTACCTTTTCTTAGAAATTAAATACAAACGGTAGGTTTTTGGTGTTACAATAGTGAATAATTCTCACAATATCGCTAGATCTTGTAGTTTCAGGGAGCATGGAGGACGCCTTTACAATGTCAGGCACAAATTAAGGCTGTCTGTTAGACTAGTGTGCACCGGGGCTAGGGACTAGTGTGCACCGGGGCTAGGTCACAGAATATCCTAAATAATTTAGGTTATTGTGCATTTGACGATATATTTTTGGTTTAGAAAATGAGGAATGGAATACCATCGTCATTAAAAAAAGTCGTATGTGATATTATAATAATAATAATAATTTATTTATTCCATAATGCTTACAGATGTACTTATAACTATTACATGTTTTTATAGGTACAGATATATGTTGATAAACGAATATAGTACAGCGGCAAATAAGGATGTTGCAGTAATCTGTATGTACAAGATGTGTAAACCCTGCCTCTTAAACTAGGGTAACCTGTATCTTAAGAGACAGTGTTCGGCTAGGCAAAAATTTGAGAGATTATTACAACTGACGGACGTTGTCGTTTTATTATTTTAGTACATATTTAAGCTTAACCTATCTGTATATCGTACCCCCAGTGGAAAAAGAGCATAAGTGGTTTTACGTCGAATTGTCGATTTTCACATATTTGAAAGGTACGTTTAAAGTTACATATGCTGATTTTTTTTCATATTTTTCTTGATAAATTTGACGAATTTATGCAAGAAATATTGCTTTATTAATTTTGAATACATTATCTTTTTTCTTAGGGATAAATAGAATAAACGTTTTAACGCAAAAAAAATGGTGAATAATATGACGTATTACATTATATGACGTTTATCGTTAAATTTTAATGATCGAAATAAACAATAACAAATATTATGATTCTAATCCGTTTCTTTTTTTTACATCACTGGTCTTGTATGCACGAATACGTCGTTTTTTGTTTTATTAATCAGGTAACATTATATTATAAATGCACATACTGCACTAAAAAATTATTTTGATAAAAATAAAGCAGCGTTATGAGTGTTTACTTCATATTAACTTAAAAAACGTCGCGACTATGTACCTAAGAGGCGTCGCGACACCATATCTAACGGGCGTCGTGACGCTATAGTTGAGATTAGAGTGGCGTTTCAAGCGTGAGGCGTCTCGACGCCGTAATGGTTTGGCACAATTGAGCAGCGTCGCGCCGCAAAAGAAGTTCGGCGTTGCGTTAGAGTGGCGTCACCACGCTGTAGTTGTATGGCGTCACGACGCCATTGTTGAGTGGTATTGCGACTTCCTAGCAGCGGGGCGTTGCGACTGGAGTCGACTGTTCTTCTTATATTCGCTATCTACCTCTCTGTAAATCTCCGAAAATTGTGGACCAATTAATTTTGGGTTTTTACAATGTTGGTATGTCATTAAAGTGGTTTCATATGTATGAATTTAAATCGATCGATTCAGTAGTTTTGTTGTTAAATCAAAACAACTGGAAAATGTCACCATTAATGTCATTTCGGCTAACAAAATTGATCATGAAAGACGACGAAGACGCATGAGCTGCAAGCGACGGGGGATGTAAGGCAGCGGGGTGGTGAATCATGCAACCGGGACGGGGGTCAACTGACTGTCATACTGACGGTGGGCGGTGGGACATGCTGGGCAGTTCATAAGTAGGCTATATACTCGTATGATATGTAGAAAAGTGCCAAACTCACATGGCTTTTGTGTGCTGTATCAACACCGGCCCCTATCTGCCTGTAAACCCTGTGGATAGGCTTCGATCTTTTTTTAAACTGATTATCAGCAGAGTGACAACATAACCGTAAGAAAAAAGTGCAAATTCGCATGCAGGTTTTCCGGTATCCACTGTATAAAATCCCCTAATTGTTCACCTTGTGCGGCTTTGAAACTACACGGGTAGGTTCTCAGACAAAAAGAAAGAAAATGCATTTACTTGGGCCCATTGCGAGGCATAAAATAAAAAACTAACTTCAACAATAATTTCTAAAATGTTAGGGGAAATATGCGTCATATTCGTGCGCTTGTTGATTTAGTGGTTGAAACTGAGTGTGACCACCAAGAGTGTCATTCAGGTTGGAATCCAGTGTCGGGTCAAAAATTAAGTGACGAAAAGACAGGCAGGCTCAAACTAATTCTTATTATTTCACTGTCGAACGCCTCCGATAGCATGTAAAACTGTTGGTTCCGACCGTCAAAAAATTTCTTTGGTCATTGTTATTAAGATTAGCTGTGCTACGAAAAGAATTACCCAGTAAAATAGATAGCGAAGGTCAGTCAGAAATACGGAATACACCTGAAACCGATGAAACTGGGAGCAGACATCGACGGAGCTTGCTATAAATTTGAAGGTACCGTTTAATAGGCACCAGGGCAGTGTAATCAAAGCTGAGTAAAAACAGAAATCAGCTCCATTTATTGATCACAGAAGAAGCTGTGAATTTTAGTAAATCGTCTCTACATACTTAATTCCGTAAAGAGCGCAAAACAATCTGCCTCGAGCAAAAGCTGGCGCCGGCGCTGCAAGCCGGGTATTTATTGGTCTCATAGTTTTTCCGTTTGCCATTAGACACTCGTCACAAACAGCGAAAGAAAGATATGGAAAAAAAAAAAAATTTGTGAATAGGCAGACTTTATTCTTTTACAGCTTCCCTCCCTATAAGTTGATTGGAGGGTTAATTTTTATTTACGGTCCGTATTAAAAAAATATATAATATTAAAAAGTAAATAGCAAGCCTAATTTTAGTCATATAAATACACCAAAATCACGGTGCAGTGTGCAATGAATTAGCTAAGTATTTGAAACATTCGGAGTCTTTTAGTTAACTTAGATCGGAATGGGGTTGTGCTTGTAAACTCTTCTGTAAAACCGTCTATATATAATAAAAACCCCTTAAGATATCACGAATACAGATAATGAAAAGATACACCTTGATTAAGCATTAAAAATGGCAGACCACCACTTAGAGAGTACAAGTTTTTTATTAAAGTAGGTACTAGCTGTTTCCCGCAGCTCCGCCCGCGGTCTAGTTTTTTTTAATATAATTGAGATGCAAGCTATCCTATCTTTCAAGTTGGATCAAACTGCACACTAGTTACTACTAGTTTCGGAGTTCATCCCGGACAAACATCGTGGCACTGGTATAAAAAGATACAATTTATTATTTTTGTCAAAGAAATATTACAAATTAACAAAAGACAACGTGGTTTTGTTATAAACGGAGTTGCGAAAATTGCTCATTTTGTAATTTTAATATTTGTTACTAGTTAAAGCTGAGTATTTAGAAATTCATCCAAAAAATATAAGTAACGGCAATCTTCACAGAAAATACATAATATCTTGGCAGTTATTGTTAAATACTGTTATTTATGTTACAAACTTTAATTGTATCCAAAGCTATGCTAATTATTTTGGATGTAATAAAAATTATTTGATACACAATATGATTTCTTCTTTTTTCCTTTAGTCGTAAATATTTAGCCTTGGGTAATATCTGGCAATATGCATGTAAAAATTTTATAACAGATAATGGAATAAATCATTATTCTTGTTTACTTAAGGTCTCTCAAAGAGCCTATAAATTGAAAAAAGGGGTTAGTGTTGGTTACTTAATATAAACAACAAATTTAATAAAAGAAAAAACGCAGTAATCCTACTTATACTAGCAATAATTGACAGTGTTACAAGTTCATAAGTCCTTTAAGTGTACATACTTTTTAAAATATATTTAATTTCACGGGAAAGATTGGCTTAAGTATTGATACTTAAAATACCATATTTTTTTAAATAACGAAAAATAGCATAATCATTTATTTCTATGATTACTAATAAACTGGAAACCTTACCACTAATTTAAACCCACCACGCAGTGTTATATTTTTTTCCCTTTTATTTGATATAAGAATCTTTCCTCTACGACCTAAGACAAAGTAAATATTTCCATAAAACCAGTTTTTTGGCCGTACTGAAAAATTAACATTTCTGGCTTATGGCGTTTTTCCACTGAGGGTGCGATATATTAGTATGCATGTGTGAAGTTATATATGTATTTGTGTGTGTGTGTGTGTGTGTGTGTGTGTGTGTGTGTGTGTGTGTGTGTGTGTGTGTGTGTGTGTGTCGTGTGTGGGGGGGAGGGGTGGGAGTGCGTGCGTGTTTTTATGCGTGAGTGTAAATAATATGTGTGTGCGTATATTACTCTCTGTGTTGTGTGTGTGAACTCTGCATTTATTTCATGCGATGAAGGTTATTAACTTTCTATATTCTCTTATGCATAGGTTATAACGTTTACAACTGTTTAAGATTTCTAGAAGCTTGTTATAAAATGCCCAAGCATATGCATTGTATTACGAGAAACTAATTAATTTAAAAACGGTTTATATCTTCTTTAAACTTATTAATCTTACTTATCCAATGATAAATAAGCTTACACATAAACTTAAATCTATAAATCGGATTCCATTTTCAAGCTACACCCTACACAAGCCGTGAAAGGTTAACAAATTGCGATGCAATCTGCCAAGCGTCATTCCCAGTCATTGGAAGGGTTGAATATCCGGCACCCGCAGAGTTTCAACGCAACACTGTCATCGAAACTTCATCAAAGTCCTATGTGATTGGTTCAATACTTCCGTCCAAACCCGAAAAGTGGCAACTCTCGAACGTCGGAAAAGTCAAAAATTCAGCGTCCCAGCAACACCAACAAAGCTGTTCATAACAGATGCATACATGTACAATATTACCTAAATGCAAGTGTGTGAATATCAAAAAGTTGCTACAACACATGCAAGTAAACGTGATATAATGCTCCCATTCTTTACACACATGTTTGTTTATTAATGTGCCTTAAGTATCTGCTTTGCTATGTGTACGAGTTCTTAATCACGTCTGATTTGAATGTATCGTCAACACAAGGGTTAAAAATGTCAACTTCAATCAAAGTATATTTTTATGGTTTTTATTTTTAATCCCAGGCGCAAAAATATTTGTGTTTGCAATTTTTGCATGTTAATCTGTAAAATTTTAATTCCTAAATGAGTGCATACTTTTTTTATCAGAAATCTTGAATTAGATTTTTTTTATCGAGTGTGTTCTACGCTGAAGTAAAAACACAATGGGCCGTCTCCTATGCGTAATTATTTTAGAGATTAGCAATTTAAGATAATTGTTTCTGAGAATTATAATGCTAAGCAATGGATATTCTCAGAAGATCGACTGGAAATTCAGGATTCATTCCAACAGGTCTTAATAGTTTCAGTAATCTAGCTTGCAGCTCCTGTCACCACAAATACTAAGATGGCGTCCAGATAGACTTGATTAGTTTCTCAACGCCGAGCGCCCTTTGTGCGGTCTCAGCTTCATTTTCCAATGGTAATTGTTTGGTAATTTATCAACTGGACGTGATAATTAATGCAATTTTAGAATTGGGTTCAGAATATTACATTATTTAATAGCAAAAAAACAACATACCTACAGACGAACAGATATCCTCCTCCTCTTGGAAGTCGGTTAAAAACTATCTGACAATATGCAACTAGATGATAATACGAATTATAGCAATGAATTTTGGATATGTTCCTGGCTTTAATAATCTAAGTCGAAAGTACGTTAAACCACTATTGTCTGTGAGTCTGTCTGTTCCATTTCTATGGCTAAACCACTGAACTGATTTTTGGATGAAACTTGGAATGGTTCGCAAAAAGTAGTCCTCAGGAAGGATTAAGCCTCTTTTTTGCGAAAGTTTATATCCACGCAGGCAAAGCCGTGAGCAACAGCAAGCAATTCATAAATATGCAATTTTAAATTAACCATTGATATCCTCCTCAGAACAAATATATAACTAATTACTATTTTAAAGATGTTAATATAAAGATGTAAAATGGGTTGTGGAAGTCAGATAGGCATTCGCTTTGTAAAATACTATATTCAGCTGAAGCGATTAGACTGGAAGCCGAACTCAACATAGCTTGGGAAGGTTAAGAATAATCCATTGTTATTATTTTTTTATATATTTTCAATAATGGATAGGTTGTGTGAAAGACGATATGGCTGCAAAAGATATAACGTGTGAGATGACATCAGATAGACAAGTATGGGTAAGTTACTTATGAAACTAATTTGGATAAAGGCAGAAGAATGATGATATAGATGTTACAAATTTTTGTACGAGTATATTTTCCTGTACAGATATAAAAATGTAGAAATTGCTAAAATATATAACACCAATGATCATAATTAGGACATTTCTTACATTCCAAAAGGTCCGATTTAGACAAATGTATAAAAAATATTATAAATGCGAGTAGTATACCTACTACTAGCTGTTGCCCGCGGCTTCGCTCGCGCGTAAAGTATTATACATTGATTGAATCATAACAAAACTTAATACTTTTCTTCAGTCATTGACGTTTCGCGAAAATATTGTTTTTGAAACTTTTTTATGATAAACTCTTTGTTATGTGTTCTTTCTTTAAAAATTATCATAGTGTGCGAGCGTTCCAGAATCAGTGAGTCAGTGAGTCAGTGAGTCAGTGAGTGACGTGGGCTTTTATATTATTGATAGGGTGTAAACAAAATCGTCTTAAGTGAGTTATGAGAGTTGTAAACACACCCGGGGCGACGCTCAAATCGTGTCATATATTTACACAAACATTGCCGGTCCATTGGGTACAGTTTGGTAGACACTGTAAACATATAACTACATGTACATCGAGAGGAAACATGACCAGAAAGCTTCTGATTAGCTTAACAACTTAGAACATTATTTAACCAATAAATATCTACTGCTGGACATAGGGTACCTATTATCTTCTGCTCCTACAATACAACACCAGTTATTATAATGTTCTCTGCTTTAACACGAGGACCAAAGCCAACACGTTTTTTTTAAACAGTGATATCAAATATATTTTAATTATTTACGTAATTGCGAAAAGCTGTAGCATGTCTCCTGTCAGAATGCACTCCTATTGAGTCTGAAACTAGTCGGGCATTCTCGGGCGATCCCGAGAATGCGCGTGAGTGAACCGTTGAATCCTTAAATAATTAATAATCGTATTAATAATAATTATTATTATTATTAATAGAATCGGGGCCAATAGCCACTTATAAGGATCGTGTTACTGCCAACATTTTCGATAACACTCAATTGTGGCCAGTTTGAAAACAAATGAAAATAAATTAAACAATAGGAACCTCAAATTATTGTAATCCAAAACATGAGTCATTTCCAAACTTGAAATCTGCTTTAACTTTATTAACTTGCTCAATAACTTGATAGTTATTACCTGTTGGGACCATTCCAAGAACCGAATATGCTGACTTGGCAGAACAACCGATTTCAATGAGATGAGCTTATGTTAATAGAATTGCTGCGTTTTAATTCTAAAATATATTGTACTGTTTTCGAACCACTTGGCCCAGTCCCCAGTTTTTGAGGTATGGTATCAATAAGTTTAACAAAGGTAATGATAGTTAAAATACAGTAGACAATGGACTACGATTATTGGTTGCAAATATCGTTTATTAAAAATACTAGCTTCCGCCCCATGGTATTACCCGCAATTTATCTGATAACAAAATTTTTCGAGATAAAATGTTAGCCTATGTGTTAATCCAGGATGTCAGGTACCACAAAACCAAAACTCATCAATATTGGTTCAGCCGTTTGAGCCTGAAGAGGTAACAAGCATACACTAATAAACTTTCGCCTTTATATATTATATAGTGTGATAATTCAACTAAAAGTGTCCCACTGCTGGGAACAGGCCTCTTTTCATGTAGAGAAAGAACGAACGAAAAATGGTTTTCAACACCATGTTTTTGTTGTTGCACCATGCTATAAATTTAGAAATAAGGCTATTTATAAATCTTTAAAAGAAGTTACCTAAATCGAAAAGGCCGACTGCGTCAGTAGAACATAAGTCACGTGAATTTGTATGAAAAAAAGAATTTTCCATTTTAAGATTTCGACTTATGTTCCTTGGGGAAAGTTGTTCAGTTTTATGCACCTAATTACCTCGTTGAATATACGCACTCCTTTTTAATTAATCCTGTTTATTTAACCCGGTTATAATTTTCATTTGCGTATTTCTTTGAACTTGAAACATAACGTATTATCACACAAATATTTCTGTATAATAAATGCGAGTATACAAAAAAAATATATTTAGAACACAAACTGCAATTGTTATTTCACTTAGTTTAATATCTAACACTTTGAGACAGTTGTAAGTGCAGCGAATAATCTACGTTTAATACCTGGAATGTATCCAAATTGCCTGAATTTTGTGGCAACCCCACGGCATTCCGCAATACGCTTATTAATTTCTGTTTCAGTGTTTCTGAAGGTAAAATGACAGGCCTCCGCTTTGTTGATATTTAAGGTTTACAGGTATTAGTTTAGTTGTAGTTTGTTGGTTACAATGAACATTGTTCAGCTTTACCTATTGTGTTACAATAATTGTTGCTACTACGATTTTCTGATGTTTCAGGGCTAGTTTAGAAAGATGAAATGGTATGGTATGGTCCTTATGGCTCCACTCACGATTCCTATTTTTTTTCTTGTAAAAATAATTATGTTACATACGTTTTTTTTTTTAAAAACCACGCCCGCATTTAAAGAATTTAATCCTTGTGTCGCGGGGGTTTCACAAACATTCAAATCACATGCACAAAGAACACCCAGACTTGGAACAAGCATTTTGTGGATCACACAAATGCTTGTCTCATGCGGGGATCGAACCAGCACTTCGCGCACAGTGGTAATTAGGGTGGTGACCTATACCACTCGGCTATCCGTGCTGTCAAAAAGTTTGGATATTTATATTTTAAAAGCTTACTAGCAATGTGTGCACAGTTCTAGTATTTATGTTAACCCCGCGACACAAGGATGAAATTCCTTAGTGCGGGCGTCGTTTAAAAAAAAAGCTTGAAACAGCGTAACCCCAGTATTCTTGTCAATTCAATTTGGATCAATTCATACTACATCGGATTTGAACCGTCAATCTAAAACAGGATAATTATAGCAAATCCATCCATAACCCAATAACGAAAGGCTCATATTATACCTGTCACTCCCACAATTAAGAACCATCCAATGACTCTCAAGCTTAAATACATGAAACCTTTTAGGCTATACACACATACACTTGAAAAACATACCCCTCCTTCTGACGTATTTGTAACAAAAATTATAAAAAATTACACATAAAACCGACATGAGAGACATTCTTTGAGAAATTCCCGGTCTAATTTTCCGATGATTTTGATTTCAAAACCAAATTAAAAAAAAAATCGATTGTGAAGAAATTAATAAAGTATAAATATGGGATCACCATTGAAGTATAGCATACTGCAACATACAACTAAGTTTTTTCATTTTCTCGTTCTCAAAAAAAATACAGTCTAATTCTGAAACCCCTCTTTTCGAATTCATGTAATACGTTACGTTCAGGCTGAAAACCCCCTGTTTCAGTCCTACTAAGTATACTCACTCTTTTCGCTTCAGCAACTTCATAAAATTACAGTTCATTTTAAGCCAATCGGATTTACCTTTAAAACAAACTATACTTACACTGTCGGCACAACAACGGACATAAGTGGTCACTTTGTGAACTTCGAGCAGCACCCATTAATCAGTAGCCAGCCTCGGAAGTACTGATTACCAGGTCATCGGGTACCGTGACCTAAATAGCTGACATTTTACTTATACAAAGAGGTTACGTATACGAAATAAAAGTTACTTTTTATAACCCTAATGTCACATAGAACCAAATAAAGACTGCATGGATAGCCGAGTGGTTCTTCGTCAAATACCAATGTATTCGACGTGATGCGGGTTCAACTCCCGCATGAGACAAGCCTTTATGTAATCCAATTGTGTAATCCACAAATCCTTGATCTAACTCTAACATTCTAAGCATATGCACCTCGTACACCCAAGTGTACGGTGCATATGTTTTAATCTTTTTTTAAGCATTATCACTAGAAAACTCAATTGCGAGCTGGTGAATTAGTCCAATTTAGAATTTAGATTTCCTCATTTCATTATCTGCCCTTCACTGCACATCAACCATTTCTTAGAATAACTGAAAACAATCAGATATAGTGCATCGCACTGTTAAGCCATCTTTCCATTCTTTAATAAAAACTGTCTTGTCACTTTTAGCTCTAATCTTCACAATAGATTCTTATTTTTTGGTGGTTAAAAATATAACCTCAAAAGCTTTTTAGCGATTCCAGAATAGAATCTAGATGAGCATTTTTAAAATAATATGAGATTTGAAATCGAGCAGCGTACGTAAGTGTTATTCAGAGGAGGTTAAATAACTCATAAAATATATGTAATAAACTAGACCTTGAGACAATGTCATAATATCTGCAGTTCTTCACCCTTTTGATCAAGAACAAAGATTAATAAATATCCACAACACATGTTAACAACCACTTCAATAACATAATATTATCTATAGACTAGCTGCCCGGACAGACTTCGTTCTGTCAAAAAAAATTTATTGGTTATTATTTATGTTTTACACCTTTTAAACCTTCCCTGGACTTCCACAAACATTTCAAGATCAAAATCAGCTAAATCGGTTCAGCCGTTCTCGAGTTTTAGCGAGACTCACGAACAGCAATAGATTTTTAAATATATAGATAGATAGATGGTTTACCTATAGGTATACAATTTTGATTGAACCACATTACACAATATATATATATCTATATTAATAATTTCGTTCAGGGGTACGGTAGACTCGATCGAAACCATATATGAATAACAAAACATAAAAAAATATTGATTTCGAGTCGACAACATGGGTATATCCGCAAAATTCGGATTATGGAGAATTTCGTTAAATTCTAATGGCACTGACAAACAAAAAAACTGCAGTCGCCATCTTGGGTAGTGATTACAGTGCTGACAAGGCGTATGACAGTTGCATGATAGTTGGTGTTAAATGAAAGAGGTATAAGTTTCGTATAAAAACCTCCTTTACTGCTAAGTTAATTTGTTCTCTAATTTTAAAATTTAATTGTTTTTCTTTCAATGATGTAAGAAAACATTTGCTCTGATGAAAATATATTTACTTATTATTGGTACAAGATGGTGTTATTTCACATAAAAAGCTAGGCCTCACGATTACTTAACAGTTGGGTCCAGAATCGTTTCGGGACGCGTTGGAAGTAATAGTTCAAGAATATTTATTTCGCTTTTTTCACGTTCCGTTGCATACTAGCTCTTATAAACACCTCGCCAATCAACACGTTCGCGTGCGTCGCGCCAAAGAAGCATCCATCACAAAGAACTGTGGCTCATTTGACTGTGTAAAACGAAACGTCTTGCCGGAAACATTGAGTGAATCTTAACAAAACTTAAAACTTTTCTTCAGTCGTTGTCGTTTCGCGAAAATATTAATATTATTTGTGTGTAAAAAATAAAAATTATGTGTGTGAAAACTATTGCAGTTTTTATTTACTATATTTATTAAACACAATGAACGAAGCTGTACGAATCTATGGCTTGCTTACATTTAATATTCCTTGAAAACCGATGACTACAGAAATATTTACCTACATTGTGTATCATGAGTCACATTTCAACCGAGCGGAGCCGGGTTTTCATAGGTACATATAATAAAACTGTAGAAAATTCGTTTTTGAAAAAAAATAAAAAACAAAAAAAAAATAGTCAGGGTGAAAGGACAAACAATAGAACCCATTTTCAGCATTTTTCGAATTTTTGTCTGTTTATATGTTCGGGCATCACGTAAAATGTACGAAATCTTCTGCCTTCTGCCTTCTGCCTAGCCTTTTCCCAAGCTATGTTGGGGTCGGCTTCCAGTATTACCGGATTTAGCTGAATACCGTATTTTACATAGAGCGACTGCCTATCTGACCTCCACAACCTATTGCTAGGTAATACAGTATTCCATAGTAAGACTGGTTGTCAGAATTGTAATGACTTAACGACTATCAAAGATCACTGTATGACTGTCGGGACCAACGGCTTAACGTGCTTTCCGAGGCACGGAGGGGTCTCGATATGTTTACAAATGGTCACCCATCCACGGACCAACCGCGGCGAGCGCGGCTTAACCTTTACTATCGGTCAAACCGGTACGGCTTACACTTAGCCACGAGCCCCTCCTTGACATTTAGTTTTTGTTTCATTGCAATCGGTTCAGTCTATCAAAAGATATTTGAATTTAAAGTATTCCCAAATTAAAATTACATTGTTAAGTTCCGACATCCACACGAAAAAATATCAAAGTAAAATCAAACCATATTAATCAAACTTCAATCAATCAAATCAGGCTATCCACGTGGGTCTCTTCCGAGTCTCCATATCCAGTTCGTTCCAGCTACCTTTTTTCAGGTCACGATCCTTAGATGTAGGGGGCCACCACGTTCTGGTATGTACCCTCCGCCATTGGTCCTTCAACAAAAAACCAGCCCACTGCCACATCAGTAACTTTGGAAGCTCGGTCGCTAAACGCCTACACTATCACGTTTTTCGTTCTTTTCTTCGTATTCTTATTTCTTCTAGACTGCTCAGCCAGACTGGTCAGGACTCTTTGTGAGTCAAACTCAGAAAGAGCTCACTGCATATTTTTTCAACCTTTCTAGCAATGCGGTCCATTACTAGAACTACAAGAGTTCTAGTCCTTCGTACAAAACTAATTTACGTCGGCAGTACAATACCATTCGAACCCGCAGCCACATAATCGCAAATCCAACGCCCTAGCCATTAAGTTACCGCCGCTTCAAAAATTCAGTAACAATTTAACACCATTTAGGTCCTTACGGACGCTTAAGAAACTACGAGCTACCATAAAAATATTTCAAAGAATAGAAGGCACTTATTCTCGTCACGTATCGCAGTATATAATATAAAGTGTCCACTCTTACTCAAAGACCGTATCTCGAGTGATTTAACTACATCTCTACATTCTACTACAGAATCACATGATAAAATACAATTAACTGTGCACTTATTCGCTTGCTTTTAATTAAGTGTGCCAGCGTGGGGCAAAGAGTTGGAAGCAGATAGTTTTAAGAGGTTCTCATTAAAGATTTTGAGTGACAAAAATTGGTTCTTAAAATATTGTGATAAATGAAGCAAATCATTTTAAAAATGTGTAAATATATTGTTCCCTTTTGTAGGGACGAAGAAAGCACATAGTTTGCGGGAATACTTCAACTACATATTTATCTAATTACGTTCCGATCGCATTTAAACAGCAAATTAAAAGATTCGCTGAACACTTTATAGGAAATATAGTCCTATGTAGTTCCAAAATCTGGTTCGTCACATCTGTCTAAACCTTAATCTATGCCAAAATGCAAATTAGCTCTGTATGACGTCGCCTGTGGGACCAAGTTGCAATAGTGGGTAATGGTGGCGCCCTCTACCTGCACCCTGCCACTATCTGCTGCCACTATTTATTCCTGGGACCTTAATAAACATTTTGAGGAAGTCTGCTCTGTTAACCGGGGTATTCAGGAGATAATACACTATAAAATTAATAGATTACATATTCCGTTTTATTAAGATGTTGATCTCCTTCTCAGGTACAAATATACACCTTTAAATGATTAGAGACTTAACGGGGACTTAAAATTTATTTGCATTCCAGTATTTGGACACAAGACATTGAATTAACCATGAAGGGAATTCTAGGGATCAATACTTATTCCCAATACATGTTGAATATTTTAAGGGGTACAGTACTGTGCCCCTTATAGGATCACTTTTTTCTCCGTGTGCCTGCTCGTCCTTCCGTTAGTCTGTAAATACCCTTTATCTCCAAAACGGGTTGACGTATTAAGTTCTTGAAGGTGTAAAATAATCAAATTTCTAAGATAACGTAACAAAAAAACAGATACAGACATATCATACCGCAAAAAAAAAAACTATTTCGACACTCCCAAGGGAATCAATGACGGGCCTGTTGGTCTAGTGGTTAGTTACCCTGACTACTAAGCCGGAGGTCGTGGGTTCGATTCCCACCCTAGACGAATCTTTGTGTGATGAGCACGATCATTTGTTCTGTGGCTGATCTATAATATTAGTATTTAGAAATATATAAGTATGTTTATCAGTTGTCCGGTTTCCATAGTACCGGTTCTGCCTAGTTTAGATCAGATGGCCACTAACCACTAGACTAAAAGGTCAGTCAAAAAAAATATTGGTATTTATACTGAACAATCCTGGTCTCATTTACACCGCACCATATCACTGTAACATGTTTCGACCAGCACTCACTTCCCCACAAAACTTGTCTTATTACCGTCAGCCGGTTGCTTCGTGTAACCGCAACAATTCACATGACAACCTGGTTCCCCACAAACTTGCGAGGTTCTGTGTTCGCGTTACGGAATGTATATAGGTATGTGGTTATTAATTTGTTGGATTATTATTTCGCAAGAGGTGCTCGTAGGTGTATGGTTTGACGAATAATAAAGGTTCAGAAAAAAAATTTTTTTTTTTCCATACAAACGCTCTCGACTGGTTTTTCTGTGTTTTATGTACTTCATAAGCTTTGATTTTAGGGGGTTCCACACCGCAGAAGAAGAAAAAAAAACCTAATAGGATCACTTTGTTGTCCGTTCGTCCGTCAGTCAAGACCCTTTTTCACAGAAACGCGTAGGTCTACTGTCCCTTGGAGCTGTTAAAAATTAAACTTCTAAGCCAAAGCAATCAATAGGTCCAGCCGTTTATGCCGCAAATTTTCGACACTCGCAAGGGAATCAAAATCTACAGATTACTTCCCGTGAACTTAGAATCTTGAAATTTGGTACGACACGACGTGTCACAGCACAGATAAAGGAAAAATTGCTAAAACCGTAAATTTTTAATTACCTACATCATTATGATAAAAATATTATTAACAATTTCAAACTTAGATTTGTACGGAACCCTCAGTGCGCGAGCCCGACTCGCACTTGGCCAGTTTTTGTCCAGTAATATCTAATAGATATAAACTAGTTTTATGCACGAGTCTGATCTCTAATGAACATTTTTTAAATTTCCTCATTAATCACGATAAGGTTTACTCACTTAATAAGTTTAACCTTCAAAAACTTGTAGACGTCACACAACCCTCTAAGTATCATAAGCTTCAAGCGGTCACATAAATGGTCTCAAATTTAAGGAAGAACTTCGAAAATAAACAGGGTTGTCCGAAGCTCGCTATCTTCGCTTCATTTTTCACTTAGATGTCCCTGAAGTTTAATATCAACGTCGTGAGACACCATGTGTTATTAATGGACACTAGACACCCCTGATAGAAAAATGCAGTGCTGACACCGGCTTTATTGAATTTTTTATTTTTTTTGTTCATAGTCCGCCGTAATTTTCGTTCTTCTTGTAATTTAGTGTTTATTTGTACACTTTCTTTTGTTTCTTTAAAGTGTAAGATTTTAAACTGTAATAGAATTTAGTGTTGTGAATAAATAAAATAATTGAAGCACTAAGTCATTTTTTAGTGTGTTATTTTATAATAATTAAATAAACACGATTATAGTAAATGTAGGTATTTTTTTGTGGTTGCTTTTTTCAGCCAAATTGTAATCTACTATCGGAAATTACTTCGCTAGAACTTACTGTCGGGCTCCTATATCCTAGTATCCTATGCATTATTTTAGACTATAATCTACCGCTGTGGCAATGTCATCCAGATCTGTTCATCCGTTTTAAAGGCATTGAGTAACAAACATCCATCCATCCATTCAAACTTTAACATTTATAATATTAACAAGATTAATTCATCTGAAAAGTATAAGTACTAAGAAAAAATATAATAAGAACATTGATATTAATATAATTGAGGGGCTCGTGGCTAAGTATCAGCCCGCCGCGGTTGGTCCGTGGATGGGTGACCATTTTGTAAACATACCGAGACCCCTCCATGCCTCGGAAAGCACGTTAAGCCGTTGGTCCCGACTGTCATACGGTGATCTTTGACAGTCGTTAAGTCATTACAATTCTGACAACCAGTCTACTATGGGATACTGTATTACCCAGTAAAATAGGTTGTGGAGGTCAGATAGGCCGTCGCTCCATGTAAAATATAGTATTCAGCTAAACCCGGTAAGACTGGAAGCCGACCCCAACATAGCTTGGGAAAAGGCTAGGCAGAAGATTGATATTAATATAAAGAAAGAACTTATTTATATCAATATTCTTTGCTGTGCACCACAAAGGATACAGCATTTTCCGATAATAAGTCAACAAGGTTACAAGAGTTTATATTTCTTCTTTACCCTTTCAACAATTATTTTCAAAGAAAAAAGATTCAAAATCCGATCCCTTCAATTATTAAAGAGTCAAGCTCAAGTTGTCACCAAACAAACTATTACTTTTTCAAAAGAAAATAATTCCATCCTGCTCTAGTCTTCATTAATTAAATACTGGGGAAACGTGAGTCCGTTGTCGTGGCTCGTGGTTCATTCATTTAACTTACTGCCATCATTTTTCTAAATGTTGACCGTGTTAAAAAGCGTATACAGTGTTTTTGTCAGTTCACTCTAAGGCTTTATAAAGGCTTTGCTGGTTTCAGCGATGTTTTATTTACTGTTTTTTTTATGATAAAGCTAGGTTGTGCAAATTATAAAAAACGCTTAATTATAAAATTCTTTTGTGGATAGTGTTCTATAGTCTGGTTTTAATTACTCCTTAAATCTATATCTCTACGATACTAATATAATAAAGGCGAAAATTTTTGAGAAATTTGTTATTTCTTCACACTCAAACAGCTATACCAATTTTGATACAGTTTGGTGTGGAGGTAGCTGTCAACCTGGATTAATACATAAGCTTTTATCCTTATTCATCTCCAAAACGTCTAAACCTTTTTCGAATAATCTTTGAAGATGCCAATAGTTGTCATGAATGACATATAGTACATTATCTATTACATTACACGCATTGTTTTTTGTAAACAACATCCTAGCCTAGCTTTTTCCGAAGCTATGTTAGGGTTGGCAACCAGTCTTACCGGATTTGGTTGAATACCCTATTTTACATGGAGCGACTGCCTGCCTGACCACCACAACCCTTTGCTGAGTTAATAAAGTATCCGTTTATAAGGCTGATTGTCAGAATTGTAATAAGTTTCAAACTTCGACTTTCAAAGAACACTTAACACTTCCGGTAGACAGCGATGCAAATAAATACTATGACGCCATTTTTTAGATTTTAATTAGTTATGTTTGTTTATTTTTTTTCATGATTTATTATTATTATGTTAAGATTGTATATATTTAGTTAAATAATCTTTCAAAGATCACTAGTAAGACAGTCGGAACTGGCTAACGTGCTTTCCGAGACACGGAGTAGATCTCCGTTTGTTTCCAAATGGTCACCCATCTACTGCCTGCACAACTTTCCATGAATAACCAGTAGGTAACATGTAAAACTTATGGCTACTTTTTTCAGACACTTTTCAACTGTATACCTCAGACTGATAATACTTAATACGACGATGTAACACATTCAATATTTTCCTTTTCCCCAAATGTGTGATCGTGGAGTATTGAATTCTTAAATGGTAACAAAAAGATGCAGGGACAATCATCCTTGGACCTAACCCAGAGTGTTATGTAAATTCAAAGTATTTTGGGTTCTTTGAATATGATAAGAAATGTATCTTTCATATACTGCTTTGTATTGTGTTTCGTATCAAACTTGCTGAAAATTGATCGATTTCGGTATCGTTTTTTTTACTATAGTAATTTAATTATTTTACACGACCATCCAAAAAACCACAGTAAGTGGAATTCCTTATTACACTTGTTAAATAAAATCCGTCTTCTAAAAATATAAAGAATATCGTTAGAATCTTTCCAGCATACTGAATGACGTAGATTTAAAAAGCCGGTTGTTTTGGCATCATTATTAAATGTTGTAGTCGTAAGGTAGATAAATGATTAGTTTTTTATTTTTCGGTTTTTTTATCAAAGTAACTTATCTGAAGACAAAAATGTCGTTCGCGAATGGCAATTATAATTTAAAGTGAGTACAAATATCAATAAATAATATTTGTACGCTGGAATGGTGAAACCCGATCGGATATATTTTTTAACACATTTTTTGACCAACAAAATATTTTGTATCTTTGTTGACAAGGTTTTGAAGTTGTACAGTGTTTGATGCTAAGTACTTTGCAAAGTAGGTACTTTTGATATTTAGAAAACTGAGTTCCCAAGAATATACAACCTCCTCATAGCCTGAAACGTTGCAGATAGTGAAATATAATCGAGTGACGTTAATATTTCATGGAGTACTGCGACGTTCCCCCGATATTGTGGAGCCAATGAAATTTATCGATGCCATTTCATATAGATGACGATTTATAGTAAGACCAAATGCAGTTTTATATTTGTTATGATATATTCTTGAAATATCTTTGACTGCACTTGCAACCGAACAATAACGTATTGACATTTGAATTATTCTCACTGTTTTCTTTATTTATTCACATGTTACACACATTTTACTCGTTGTTTATGAATGTCTAGTAATAAGTTCAGTTTATGTACTGTTTAATTTAAGCGAACACTGCTATCCCCATTTTAAAAGTTGCGACACAGTTTTCCTAACTAATGTAGCTGTTAATGTTATTTAATGATTTGATTTGTATGGTTTATTTTTTTAAATCTAATATTCTCGTACCACGATATTTGTTCCCAAACTCCCCCGAAACGGCTGGACCGACTAGTATGATATTTTGTTTGCATTTTTCAAGGTGTCGCCAGCTCTTAGGTCAGGTTCGGATGTAGAAAAACACTTTTCTTCATCGTCTCAGGTCTGGGTGTTAGTGGTACCTTCGTTATATCTGATTCATAAAACAAGTGCTTTAGCTACTTACTTTGGATTCGGAGCGATGTATGTGATGTTGTCCATTGTGTGTTTATTTATTATTATATAGGGTAGATCTGATAATCGGCGAGCATTTATTTGTAATACACCTAGGCCAAGACTGAAGACTGAAGACTTTTTTAATATGGCAAAACAACGTTTGCTGGGTCAGCTAGTTAAATAATATAAGTTTCTATCCACAACAATGTTTCTGTTCCTGTTTTTTTTTTCTTCTAGAATTTAAGTACCTCTCAGACGTAACAAGCTGTTGAACTAAAATGAGCATGTTTGTTCCTTTCTCATTTTGAGGATCACTCCACCACTTCACTTAAATTAAAATTTGAATCGTTACTCATCTCACAGGAAATTGCGCTACCTCATTATAGCTAAAACGTGTTAGTTTTAAAAGGTATTAAGTAACTGTTTAATTTTAGCAAAACCTGTACTTGTTGTACAATACCTGTCTTAACATTGCACTAAAATTCTAACTGTTAAAAAAACCATTATTTTTGCATTATTACAAGCATACACGGCAATAGCAAATCTCTTTATAGTCGTAAATATCTCGAATACACATTTCTAACAGTAAAGCACCAGTATTTCTTCACATTATTGACCGCCCAACAAATAAAAATGTCAGAAATGTGGTTCTCGTTAAAAGAGTTTTCTCGTTGCAATCTTATTTCGCTGCATACAAATTGCTGCTTAGCATCCGTTTATCATTTATACTATAGTAAATACCTTAAAGACTACATTTAAATAAGCATATACAGGGCTTTAGCGAAATACATACTTATATAGCTGAAGAGTTTGTTTGCTTGTTTGAAAGCGCTAATCTCAGGAACTAATGGGTCGATTTGAAAAATTATTTCACTGTTATATAGCCCACTTATTGAGGAAGGCAATAGGCTATAATTTGCCGCGGTAAACGACGCCCATGCGGGCGGAGCCGCGAACAAAAGCTAGTGGTCTAAAATTGAAAATAATCCTTTTATACAAACATAAGTCACGAGACCTGTCATTTTGTATGAAAAGTTCATTTTCCATTTTAAGATTTCGAACTTTCTTGAGGAAAGTTGTTCAACTTTATGCACCTGATTACCTCGTAGAATATACGCACTCCTTTTAAATTAATCCACCACACTCGCAATTGGTATCCGGAGGATCTTTAATTCTCCATTTTGAAAGGATGTGTTTACAGCGGCCTACCTGGGTTCGCAATCGATTAAATGCTTTCTAGAGAGGCACCTGAAATCACTTCCGGGTGGTAAGTGTTCTGGTGATGGCGGTTGATGTTCTTCCCATGATTTGCTTCTCATCCTAGATGTTAAATAAGTCTGGGATAGCCTGAGTGCTCTGGAGTAAGCATTTTCGGCTTTAAGACCCGAGGGGAGAGAGTACTTGCATCAATTTCTTGACAGTGCTTTTTAAGAGCAAACGCCTCATCTCTTCAATCAGCAGGTGGACCAATCCCAGCCAGCAGATAGAGCTGAGTGGAGTCGGTTTTAGGTTATTATTTTATTTAATTTGAGCCTGAACTGTCCCACTGCAGGGCAAAGGCCTCCCTTTCTTCCTTCCATTTTTCTCTCTGAAGGGCCAATTGAGGCCACTCCTTGTTAAAGGCGTCCAGTTCGTCCGTCCATCTCCGCCTGGGTCTTCCACGTGGCCTTCGTCTGTTGGGGAACCAAACTGTTGTGGCTTTCGCCCACATTTTCACTGGCATTCGGCACACATGTCCAGCCCAGTCCCACTTCAATTTGGCAGCCTTTTCGGTAACGTCCGCTATTTGAGTCTTAGAGCGGTTTTAGGTTAACATAATTATTTTCTTTCTACCTCTTTTCTGAGCTTAAACTATAAATTCTCTTTAATAACGTTTGATCATGGTTCACACGAACGCAAACCCGGATGTCTGTATTTCACAGAGCGTATCCGTTATTACATTCTCTCATATACTCTTTTTAATATTTTCTATTCAATATTAATGTTTTTCGTTTAGCTTTATAACTACTGTGTATTCATATTCTAGACTTTATTCTCTCGAGAAACGATTTACATACTTTAATTAATATCGAAATTAAGTTTTTCAATCACAATTTTGTGATTAAATGAGTGTTCAATTAATTTGAAATGGAGCTTTTGCCTGCGGCTGCAACAGCGTGGGGTCAGTTATAGTAGAGCAAAAATTAGCCTCTAGCCTCCCTCCATAACAACCACTAGTTTCTGAGAATTAAGCGCGTTCAAGCAAACGAATAAACAAACTCTTAGATTAAAATCACTTGGGTTACTTGAACATAATTATTTAAGTCTTAAAAATTGTAGGGTACCAAAGTAGTGAAGTTATTCTTATATATCGATATCGAAACTACTTTTAAATTTATGTATTTCCATCCTTGTTGTGCCAATCTTGTATCATAGTCTTTAAAAGTTTGTTTTCTTCAAAACATTTACGTGACAAAAAAAGGGGTCACGAGAAAAGATAAAAAACAAAAAACATATCTTCTGTTCTCGTATCCGTCAGTTCTGAAACATCGTACCGTCCTTTTCTCTACATAAGTATTTATCTAAAATTAAAACAGGTAGGATACCTCATAAGGCAGGTTGTCTCAAACTCCATTCGACTCCCAATTCGATTCTATACCGACAAACATCTCGCTGTGGTCCCTATGAATATTTTAGAGACAACGTCTGCATCTCAAGATATTCCTATACCCCGTTTTATTTTTATTTGTTTCATATTTGTCACATCATGAAAATACAGTGCTATCGCTACCAAATTTTACGGTATTCGTGCGTTCCCTGAATTCCAATACCGCGGTAGTATCAGCCTATTCGTTCATGATAACAATGATATTTGCTTTTATTTTTGTATGGAATAAGAAAAAATATCTTGAGACCTTCATCTATAGTAATGTAATAAAGCTGAATGTTTTCTGTAAGTTGTTAATCTCTGGAGTTAGTAGTCGTATTTAAAAAGTAATTTAATTGGGCTGCATAATAATTGTTAAGGATTCTTATACAGGATTATTTTTTATGGAGTGCGTTTATTCAACGAGGTAATCAGGTGCATAAAACTGAACAACTTTTCTTAAGGAACATAGCGCGAAATCTTAAAATTGAAAATCATCTTTTCACACAAACATAAGTCACGTGACCTGTCACGTTGTACGAATTTTAAGATTTCGACCTATGTTTCTTGGGAAAAGTTGTTCAGTTTTATGCGCCTGATTACCTCGATGAATATACGCATTACGCACTGCTTTTAAATTCATCCTGTATATGTTGTCATTTGTTGGGTAGATAGTGTGATGTATGGATAGATAGATAGAAGATGAAGTAGATTGTAATATAAACTTAATTTTAATTACTGCAGAGCTTAATATAGCGCCAACTCAAGTCTATTTGGGCAGTAATAAAGGTCTTGAGCGTGTTCAAAGATACGTACCAGGTGACTGTGGGGCTACGAAAATCTAATCAATTGTGGCAAAGGGTTGTCACACAGTAGCTCCCATAGGTATATTATAGACCCTCAAAATGTAATAAAATCGTAGCTTACACTCTTGGTAAGAAAAAATGTACAAGTAACCCTCCACGTTTAGTAAATATATTTTCATGCTATTTATTTTTTTAATTATTTCTTATATATAAAATTCTCGTGTCACGCTGTTTTGTAGCTAAACTCCTCCGAAATGGATCGACCGATTTTTGTGAAATTTTGTGCATATTGGTTAGCTCTGCGAATAGGGGTGGCCTTCTCCAGATTTTAATATGGCAGAACAACGTTTGCCGGGTCAACTAGTTATATATAAAAATCTATAATCTTTCGATATAAAAATCTCGGTATACAGTATTTGTCATCGAACTCCTCCGAAACGGCATCACCAATGTGTGATCAACCATTTTCTTTATTGTATAAGTTTTATATCTACTGACAAAAGAAATGAATTTAAAGGCGTTCGTTGTGAAAAGATTCACAGTGAGTTATATTTCGTCAAGGACGATTTCACAAAAGCAATACATCCAATAAGATATCTCTTATAGCATTACGTCACTTTATCGTTCCTACATTGCACTGTCATATCACACTGTGCAAGGCGTTTCACATTTCGCATCTTTTCTGAACAGAAGTGTTGATAAAATTATTAAAATCTGGCTGCGACCCGAGGTTTATCAAATAACTTATGTTGTTGGGATAAAATGTAGCCTATGTGTTAAACCTATATTATATAGTTAATCCAGGGTGTCGGCTACCTCTATACTAAATTTCATGAAAATTGGTCGAGCTGTTTGAGCGAGAAGTAACAAACATATAGGTATTCCTGTGGTGTGAACATATTTTATCCCACTTTCCGTAAAGTATTTAATTATTTAGTTTTTGATGCGTTAATATTATGTCAGTAAAGATTTCTGAAGTAAGTATATTGTAAGATAGATTCGTCTTAAGTACTGTTATTTTTTTTTTAAATCACAGTTACATTTAATACTGCTCATTAGGGCTAATAAAAAATGTTGATGCGAATGTAAAAAAATTAAATAAAACAAGTTAATAAGCCTTTGCAGGTGTCATGGTCACAGGCAGACAGTTAGTCGTCCGTGACCGTGACACCTGCAGCGGCGTCGATACATCGGGACCGTTTTAAAAGTAGTTTTATTTCAATATTATAAACTTGTTAAACCTTTGCCAGTGATTAATTACATAACCCAAACTATAATATAGCTATATCTACTTCAAACATATTCCTCCTTGAAAAAAATTTTTTTTTTCTTTTCAGGCGTTTTCGAGCCACGCTCGTAGGTTCTATGGCCCACCTATGAAAGAGGCCATGCTGCATCCATTAGTACAGGCGGTGCTAGTAATTTGCATTCAGGATCGGCACAATTCGAGCCTTCAGGCAAACTGCTACAGATGCTCATTTTCGCTAGACATCTCCGACCGGACGTCACTGCCGCCTAGTTTTTTTTTTAACTTTTAACTAATTATAAAAGGCGTGATCGTTAAGATGGATTTTGCTAATGGTGAAATAGTTGGAGGTGAAGGGTTTTCAAGCTAATTTACAAACGGTGGGATTATAAAAACGCATGCGAATAATTTTTAAATGAGAATATTGTGATTGTAGGAAAATAAAGTAAAAGGGAGTGGAATAGGTATGAAACGAAAAAAAATATTTTGTCCTTACGTTAGATAATAAAAAATATTAAAACAATATAATTTGACAATGATAAGGCGCGATGACAAACGGTGAAGGAAAACAGGATACAGATTTACTGGCAAGTAGCCTGACTATAGAAGAAGTAACTTAGGGTTTTAGAATTACCTAGCCGAATATAATAGTCTACTAGAAAATCAACAATTTCGATGAAATTATGTCTTACGGACGAGGGAAGAATGGGTTCACGGAACTAAGCTAGCTTGCGTCACAATCCCCTTTTAATAACTTAAAAAAAAAAAACAGAAACTTAATCACTCACCTGTGATTAATATTTCAAACTTAAACTCACTTTCTAATATATATCCTTTTTACTGCTACATAAAGTTTAAAATAAATAACATCCGATAATAACTGAAGCAATGTAAGCGTAAGCTGCCGGTCGCCTCCCAATAAATGTAAGTGACAGCATTTTAATAGCTTAGCACGGACTTAGCATTTTAATAAGCTGCTACTGAAAATAAAAGGTGTTTATTTATAACACTTTGTTGCTCATACAATTTTCTTTAAAGAGTTTAGTTTAAAAATTGTTTAAGGTACTTAAATACTTAACAAATAAAGGTAGAGTTAGGGCAGCTTGCACAACAAAGCTTAAATTGATTTAAGACGCACTAAACATGATTAAAATGGTTAAACATATTTAGCGTCTTGCACAACGAAAAATTTGTCGCTAAATATGTTTACGGACTTGTCAAAATTAATTACCCAAAAACTGCTATTTAGCGGCGCTAAACACGTTTAAGCCTGACAGTTTAAGGAACTGACAGTTTCTATCAAACTTTCTATGATGATAATAATATATTTTATAACACAAGATTTGTTCGATAATAATATGTTTTGTGATTTGCTATGTTTTCTGTGATGATGACGAAGATTTCTATGACGATAATATCTTTTATAACACAAGTATGGATTCGGAATTGTTTGATAATGATATGTTTTGTGATTTGATATGTTTTTTGTGATGAAGAAACTTTATCTGATAGAAATATGAGCACTAGAGAAGATAGACTCCAAGAATCTCAACTCAATCTCTCTTTACAACCCAACAAGGAGAGAGAACCTTACAGAGAAGAATATATTTTAATGGATGGTTTAATAGATTCATAGTTCATTGAACATGCAATAAAACAATTTATGAATCATTCACTGTATTTTATATTAATTATATAATTATAAAATTACAAAATTCTTTTTTTCATTTATCATCTTATTCTAATTTATAAATGTTTGATTTGTGTTGCACTTCCATCTCTAAAATCTTTACTTGCATTTGCACTAATTCAATCTTCTCCTGTGATAAATGGAAGAAATATCACACTTCTTTTTTTGCTTGAACACACATAACCTGTGAAAAGATAAGAACCGTTATTTATATGTTATTGAGCTTATGTTTAAATTATATAATAGCTAGTTTAGCCATAACAAAACAACTTACCTGTGTGCCCAAAGTCTGTTTTTATGTAATGCATCATCTATAATACATCCGTTACTATTGCCCAAGCATATTGTTTGTCGATTTGCTTGGTAGAGTAGGTTTTCTCACACTCGATAATTTTTGTGTATGGCTCCATAGCCCTAAACAGTAACAACTGTTCTTCTTTAGTAAAATTGGGAGTACTCATGTTACAAAATTTATTTTCATTTCATGGTTCAATGTGAACGTCTGTTACTTTTCTCGTGTTATTATTTTGTCATTTCGTCCGTTACCCTGGTTACTAGAAAGCTATAAGGAGGTTATAAGCTTAGATGAATAACCAATGAGTTCATAATCTGAGGTTATAAGACAATGCGTTTCGTTTTATGAAAAAATATACGTATGTCGTATTAATAATCGTAACCGAAAAACGCTATACCGTGGAACGAAATGTTGAAACTGCTGTACCGACATTTAACGACCTCTTAAACATATTTAACTAAATCAAGAGGTTGTTATCGTTGTGCAAGAGGTCGCTAAATGTATTTAAGATAAACGTGATTAAGCGGTTAATTATATTTAACTAATTTTATTTAGGAGTGATTTAAGTCAAACGTTGTGCAAGCCGCCCTTAGAGTTAAATAGTTCAAAAATATTTTTAAACTATTCACATCTATACTTATAATAAATCTGTAGAAGTGAAAATTCTGTACATTGAAAATATCAAAAAAATTAATGGCGGGGTGTGTTACTAGACCGACACCGAACCCAAAAATGTGATTAAAAAATTTTTTGTCTGTCTGTCTGTCTGTCTGTCTGTCTGTCTGTCTGTTTGTTCAGGCATCACGCAAAAACTACCGGTTCGATTTCTTTGAAACTTGGTATAATTGTTCTTTAATATCCTGGGCACCACACTGGGTAGTTTTTATCCCGAAAAAGTATATACAAAAAAAAACAAACTTAATTTTGCGGTTCGATCCCTAGACCCGAATACTGTACCAACCGCAAATAATAAGTTTGTCGTAGATTACGTCACCCGCAGTGGAGTTCAATAAGGGGCGCTGCACACGGCCAAGTAACTATTTATTAATCTGTGACACGGCTAAGATACTATAATTATTTATCTATACTTTATAATTATAATTATATAATTATATATTATAAAGCTGAAGAGTTTGTTTGTTTGAACGCGCTAAACTCAGGAAGTACGGGTCCGATTTGAAAAATTCTTTCACTGTTAGATAGTCCACTTATTGAGGAAGGCTATAGGCTACTTTTCTTTTGGAAATCTATCCCCTAAGGGGGTGAAATAGGGGTTGAAAGTTTGTATGGGAAGTTCGGTATTTTCAATGATAGACACAATATGAAATATCGTATACGGGTTTCTGAATAGAAATAAATAAAGATGTATTTCAGCGATTTTAAAAATCATCCCCATAAGAGGGTGAAAAAGGGGTTGGAAGTTTGTAGGCATATGAATTGTGTCGTTTTCAAAGATAGACACATTCAATTTCATACAAGGGTTATTAGTTAGAAATAAATAAGATGTATTTCCGAGATTTTAGAAATCTACCCCCTAAGGGGGTGAAATAGGGGTTGAAAGTTTTTATGGGAAGTTCGGTATTTTCAATGATAGACACATGAAATTTCGTATACGGGTTTCTGGATAGAAATAAATAAACACGATTTCAGCGATTTTAAAAATCATCCCCCTAAGAGGGTGAAAAAGGGGTTGGAAGTTTGTAGGCATATGAATTGTGTCGTTTTCAAAGATAGACACATTCAATTTCATACAAGGGTTATTAGTTAGAAATAAATAAGATGTATTTCCGAGATTTTAGAAATCTACCCTCTAAGGGGGTGAAATAAGGGCTGAAATAGTTGGTATGTGAAGTTCAGTATTCTCAAAGATAGACAGATGAAAAGATAAATAGATAAGATAATGACCATCTAAGACATATCTATAATGACGACTCCCGTGGTCGAGTGGCGTTCACTCCGGTTTTTAAGGTGTCGCCAGCTCTAAGGTTCCAGGTTCGATCCCCGGACGGGTCCATGTAGAAAATCACTTTTATACATAGTCTGGAGTCTGGGTGTTTATGGTACCTTTTTTGTCTCCGATTCCATAACACAAATGCTTTTGCTACTTACTTTACTTTTATTATAATTTTAACGCCATAATATTAGATGAAAAATTTTATACATTCTCCTTACTTTGAAAATCACAGAATACATCTACCTTTAATACTACTCTTTACTTTACGCGCGAGCGAAGCCGCGGGCAACAGCTAGTAAAGTCAATAAAAGTAGGTGTGTTTGTGACCTCTATTCTCAAACGGCTGGATCAATTTTGAAAAGATTTGGCATGAAGATACCTGACACCCTGGATTACCAGATAGGCCATTTATATACAAAACCCCTTGTATTCGTGGAACAGTTCATGAACCGTCTCGCATAGGCTAGGCGGCTTCTTTGACACAAAACTATAGGTAGTAAGTACGGGAATTAAATATTCCCGTTCCGTATTATTTCCCGTCTATTAAATAAATAATTCTTCAAATCAATTCGAAACAAATGCGGGAAAAATTGCCGAAAAAACGTTAAAAAAGGACATCCCAATTGTGTACCTCTCTTTTCTCTTTTTAATATCAGCTAATGTTCTAAAAATAGTAAAATTGAAAAATCTGTTTCAGAACACAAAATTCCGTCCAAATTATCACCTAGTTTTTCAACAAAACAGGTTCTCCACAGCATGTAGGCCAATATTGTCGGAATAGAGTCTAGGTCTAGGCATATCGTGGCATCTTAACAGCTGTGCTGTTTATTTGCATATTGTAACAGATTCAAAGCATAATAACATACTGCGGCGGCGCTCGCTTGCGGTTGCTTTTGCTTAGGTTTAGGCTCCCGTTAACTGGTGCTTTGTAAGTTATGCGAAATTGTTGTCATAGGTAGAAGATGTTCTTGGAATATAACATTAAAGAACAAAACTTTAAAAAAAAGTAAATAGTGATAAATTATTTAGCTTTTGAGTTACTTTATAATGTCCCGAATAAGGGTGGTGCTACCTAAGGGGAACGCCGACATAGCCCTTTTTAATTATAATGAATATACAGGATAAATTTAAAAGGAGTGCATATATTCAACGAGGTAATCAGGTACATAAAAATGAACCACTTTCCCAAACGAACATAGGTCAAAATCATAAATGGAAAACTGAAATTTTCATACAAAGTGACAGGTCACGTGACTTATGTTTGTTTGAAAAGTTGATTTCTGATTTTAAGACTTCGGCCTATGTTCCTTGGGAAAAGTTGTTCAGTTTTATGCACCTGATTACCTCGTTGAATATACGCACTCCATAAAAAATAATCCTGTATTATCTCTAGAAAAAGAACCTATACATCCAGTAACGCGATACACTCATTGTCAAATCTAAATTATTTAATACCAAGGATATCGTGGGCAATGAAGCGACAAGCATAATAAACTGGATCCTGACCTACTGCCCTCTAATTAACATGAGCATCAACAAATAATAACATGAGACAACTCGTTTGTTACTTTAGGACATTATAAACAAAATGGCCGCTTTTTAAATGACAATGACATTTCTAGTTCGCTTGCCAATTGTTTTTGTATCGTGTGACTGGCTGGTTAGCTTCATTTTTTATATTGTTTGGGCTTGAATAAGACAAAAGAAAAGAGTGGAAACGCAGCAAAATTAAGTAAAAGCAAAATATACGGATAACAGTATAGATCAAATTATTATTAAAGAAAAACCTGAAACAACATTTAACACAAACGTTTTAGTTCAACAATAATGTATACATCTAAGAATACTATAACAAAAGACCTCGAAGTATTCGGAATCCTATTAATATTATCTCTCATTTATTTATATTATAAAACAAAGTACGCTGTCTATCTGTCCGTCTTAACGCTATAATCTCAAAAACCGCCAAACGTAAATTTTTGAAGCTTATTAGCAATCTGGGCTCCACATCACTAGTATTCTTATTAACCCCTCGTGCTAAGCTAAATGCTTGTGTCACAAGTGGGTTCACGTCGTCGGTCGTGCGATGCGTGGGATTTGAACCCGCGACCACATAATCGCAAGTCCGGTGCCCTAGCCATTAGGCTACCGCCGCTTAATTTTCATAAGGTTTGGAAAAGAGTGATTCAAGAGGAATGGTTTTTGCGTATAATATCCGTGTGAAGTCGGGGTGGCACCACTTGATAACAATTAAACATACTGAAGCTTTCAAATATTATTAAAAAAAAACATCAAATTATTCTCGGCTATTGCAACGTAGATAATGTATAACGTCATGAATATTTCGCGAATTATATTTTATGTCCCAGCCTCTCCTGCTTACGACAATGATTACGTCACATAAAATCCTCTAGTTAAAAGTTTAATCCCTAAGGAACTGTGCAGCCCAGTCAGTGTAACACAACCACTTCAAATAAGGCGCTCGTTCAATGCTGATCTATGAAATATATGTAAATTTTAAGGCGTTTTTTTGCACTAACATCTAAAGATACGAGTCAGTTTTTCAGAAGTAATTTGTATATTTGTTGATCCTACTCTGAATGCCATTAATGGCTACTTAATTTTGCGCAACAACTCTTCGCTGCTGGTGCTTGAATAATAATAAAAATATCCCTGTAAAAAAACACAACAAGAAAAAGTAAGGCATAAAAATATATATAAAAAAACAATTTACAGAAATAAAAATTGAATTAAAGTTTAAATTTGCAAATTATTTAATAAATTAATATGTACTTTCTATTCAAAATGACATTACTTGGCTTTTAGTAAAAGTGCTCAAAACGATGTGGTCCAGTTATAAAATGCGATGGGCGCGTCGGAGTTCAGATATGTTCATTTTAATAAAAAGTTGAGCTTTTCTAAAAGTCTATTGTTACCGAGTTTGAACCATAAAGCATTTTTTGTTTTATTAGTTTTTCTTCGATATTTTCATGACATTGAAGAAGGCATCGTAGACACTTCAATTTCAAAGTCAATGTGTAAGGTCAAACATTTGAACCACAAGTAAGAAGTGAAATAAATGTTAAAATACAAAAACATGAATTACCGAGAGAATTACTAATTTTTGTGTTAATTACAAACAAGGGTGATAAGTGAACAAGTTTGACAACAATGTTTGATTGTATAAATTAGCCGTTAAAAAAAGAGTGACGTTTCCGAGTACCTTACAACATACATATAAAACTATTTTAAACGTATCTTATTATAATTATATATCGTATTTTATTGAGGTCCAGTTTTTTTAATCCCGATTTGAAGCTTGGTTGCTTTAAATCGGGATTAAATTTGATTTTTTGGTTAAATATCACGTGCTTATTCATCAAGTTTTATTCTAGAAAAATTAAATAATTAACTATCTAACTTATTTGACCAGTTGACAGACTAACAGTTGGCGGATAACGCGTTTTGGTTAGCATATTTAACCATTGGTTAAGTTAACTAGCGATAAAAAAACTGGGCTTTAGTCATGGACACGCAGATACAGGTAGTGGTGCAGAAAGGTTACCTACCTAAGTGCAAGCCGAGGTTTGACCGTTAATAAAGTTAAAGTCGGGTTTGTAAGGCAGTTAATGATGTCTGAAAAATTCCCTTAAACCTCTGAAAGCCATCAATAAATGTGAAATCTTAACAAGTTGAAACTTTACAAAAAATATACCTACCAAAATTTATTATAAAAAAGTAACTACTAATATATACGACGATCAAGTTATCTTATTTTGTATTCAGATTAAAGCCCGTGTGAATATTTCCCGTAAATAAATTCGTTCCGATATTCAAAAAGCATCGTTTTAAGTGTTTAATGGAATTATCATTTAAGCTTGACACACCACAGTTTAATTTTACCTATTAATTCGTTGAACGAAATGTATGGGATTTCTGATAGGAAAAGTCTGTCGAAAAAAAAACAAATAAAAAGTTTTTTTTTTTTAATAAGATTACTAGCAATGTGGGTCGCACATTACTAGTAATCTCGTTAACCCCTCGTGCTAAGCTAAGATGCTTGTGTTACGAGTGGGTTCACGTCGGTAGTGTAATGGGTGGGATTCGAACCCGCAACCACATGATCGCAAGTCCGACGCCCTAGCCATTAGGCTACCGCCGCTTACGATAAGATCACACTTGATTTTACATTACTCCCAGGAATGGGTTCACGGTGGCAACAATAAAATGCACTCAAGTAAGGAAGAAACTGTTTTTGTAAACCGTTATGTATTTTTATTAATCTATCTAGTTATTTTTTTTTCAGATGATTATAAAAAAAAAAAAAAAACCTTGTTGATCAAAAACCTTACTAATTTTTTGCTTTAAATTTAGATCGAGTTTACATTTATGGAAGGCGTTACAAATTTATTTAAACCCTGCCTCCTAAACTAGGATGCCCTGTGACTTAGGAGTAGGTTTTCTACTCTCGCTTGAACTTATTTTAAACCCTTATCGAGTAATTAGTACAAACGCTAAATCGGCAGATTATATGAGGTAAGTTCACATACAATATAATTTAACAAGAGGAAGAAAGAAAAATATGTGAACTGAGTAATTTAATTAGATTAATTTTTATTTATGTATATTTACAATTTATAGCTATTAAACCTATAAAAAATAAATCCAGTTATTTAAAAAGATGAATTTTTAAACGATCAATCCGCTTACGTTTTCATAAAACCATCTCATCCTATCTGTAAATAAACTATCCTCGTTGAAATCCAGGCCCAGATACGAACACCAACTTTAAATAACTGTATAAAACAGACGAAACTCCTCATGCGACTTTGAAAATCAAGCCGGCGGCGTTGGAATGGAAAAACTGGTAAACTGGTCCCGATATGAGGCGGTCGAAGAGTTGGTTACTGCCGTCCGACGGCCAATTTTTTGCATCCTAATGCCTTGAACATTCCACATTCATTTATTCCGCTTCATGACGACGTCAAATAAAATGAAGGAAACTTTAAATAGCTCTAAAATATTTCTGAACTATTTCTTTCTGTTCAATTTTATTTTTAGGATTTTTTTGAGTGAATATACTGTCTAGCCCATTACTTGTCGAGTGGCGTATATGTACACCGGTTTTAAAGGTGTCGCTAGCTCTGAGGTTCGATCCCCGGACGGTCAGTGTAGAAAAAACACTTTTGTACATTGTCTCGGGTCTGCGTGTTTGTGGTACCTTCGTTGTCTCTGATTCCATAACACAAGTGCTTTAGCTTTGCACTTTGCATTTTGGATTCGGAGCTGTGAGATGTGATGTTGTCCACATACACAAAGTCAAAAATTCAATAATTATTCGAAGTATAAGCCTTTAGCGGGAAATTAAAGTTTGGTTTACCCAACCCTTAAATGAATACGGTATTTGCCTCCGATTTGCAGTCAAATCATGATCCTTGAAGTCTGAAAACAAAAAAATCCTTTACGTGAATATTTTCTACACACATTCGTAGGTCATTTCGAAGTCCCTTGTTCTAGTTCAGCCTAGCATACAGTCACTAAACTACGGTCTATGTGTTTTAGAGCATAGAATTTTAACGAGGTACACAATATTATTTGTCGCAGGTACTTACCATCACAGACTATGCTCACTTGATCACACGAGTTTATCCGGCTGACCTTTTGTTTCTCGTATCATTTTAATGACGAACTTCAGTTGTTTTTTGTTTAGTTTTAGTTTCTGAGGGGTTCGTGGCTAAATGTAAACCGTATGGTTTGACAGTTTGTTGGTTTGGTTTGTAAACAGCCGAGCCGACTGTCATACTTTGATCATCACAATTCAGATAGCGAGTATATTTTGGAATTCTGATTTAAACTGTGAAATGGGATAACGTGTTTAACTCTCTCACTCTCTTCGTGTATATTGTATAGTGGAAGTTCTAAAATTTAGAATTCTATTCTAAGTCATTACACCTGTGTTCGAGTACAGTCAACAGCAAAAGTGGATGATGAATTGAGTTTATAACTTTTGGAGTCAAAACTGATCACGAATATATAGCAACTGTGCTAGTAGTAAATGTTTAGTATAATTTACAATCACACTTTTGAATCATTTCGACGCCACACAGTTTGTATTGAATTTCTAATTTTGATCATCTACTTTTGCTGTTGACTGTACACTGTCAAAGTCCCATTAAAAACTACAAGTAACGTCTTAATAATGAACAGGTACGTCTTTTACTTAGAAGCCATACTAACGGCCTAGACTAATAGGACCACGGAACAAAGTAAGGGAGGTAAAACCATAACGCCATGTTTATGCAAAATGCTTTATAATTTGATAACAACTGGGTCGCGTGACTTTGCAACCTTATGGCTAATTGCGATTACACCTTTGTTGATAACTTCCCAGAAATATGTAGGATTCCTAGGAATCGGTAAAAGGCTAACTTTTTGTAGGATGTGAATGTTGCGGATATAGGCACGGCTGACAACAAGTCATTAGTAACAATGATTTTCGAAAATCAACTTTATGGTCTTAAAAATAAGGGATATGTTTATGAATGTGTTGTTACTGATTTGTGGTAACCGGTTTTTATATGAACAGTGATTTGTTTGATTTGAAGTACTGCACGGTCGTTTGTTGAAGTATTTCTGTATTTAACAAAATTGTGATCCATAAAATTATAGCACAGATTAGATAATAGTTACTACGTCAGTGGTATGCTTAATCAGGGAAGATAAACATTTAGCTTTAAAAAAAAAAAGAATGTCAGAACTAACAGAAGGCTGTTTTTATATATTTAGAGAAATGAACGACACCTGCATTAAGGTATTTAATACTTGTGCCACGGGCGGCTTAAAAGCATCCATTTTACATGCAGTATAAACACCCACACTGGAAAATTTGGGTTGTGACCGTGGTGACAGTGATGCATTTTTTTTTAACCTTTTAAGTTCCCACTGCTGGACAAAGGTCTCCCCAACTTTCTCCAGGCCCCTCTGACTTGTACCGCTTCTCACCAATACGGCAAAAAACACATATACACTATTATATTTTATTGCATTATCTAATTATCAAAATTTGTAGCTGACCTTATCTATATGAGGGGCCAGTTGGTCTAGTGGTTAGTGACCCTGACTGCTAAGCCGGAGGTCGTGGGTTCGATTCCCACCCAGGACAAATCTTTGTGTGATGAGCACGATCATTTGTTCTGTGTCTGGGTGTTATTTATCTATACATATAATAAATCTGTAGAAAAGTCATTTTTGTACATTGAAGAAATTGAAAAAAAAAATAGCCAGCGTGTGAAAAGATAACTAACAGAACCCATTTCCATCACTTTTGAAATTTTTGTCTGTTTGTCTGTTTGTCTGTTTATATGTTTGTTTGTGCGCACATCACGTTAAATCTATGAATCCCATGCAGACAATGTTTATATACAAAAATTATACGTAACTTGAGGTATTACTTAGTTTTGGTTTCATCGAAATCGGTTCATAAACAAAAAAGTTATGTACATTTGAATCAATAGAAAGCGATATCGGCGATACAAAGTCCAATTTAGGATGAGCTCTCATCAATATGGTCGTCCATATTAAATAGGGATCAAACTCTAAATTTACATAATCTCCATTCATCTGTACACGTAATCTTTGACATATAAACAAAAAAGTAACCATGGCGAAAATAACGTTGCCATAGCGATCAGTTTATTGAAGTATGAATAACTATTTAAGATGCTTACAGCAGTATTAAACAGCTCTGTGGTTATACGATAGGAAATGTGAAATATCTTGCTGCGTGTTCAAATCCTGATGTTACTACATATTTTGTTTTTTATTTCTAGAACCGACTTTCTACGAATATATCGAGCTAACCCTTTTTGTGTTTTGTATTATTTTTTAGTTTGTAATTTTTTACATGGCTAATTTTTTAGATAGCTTGCTGCTCATGTAATTTTTGATGCCTGATCGAGACAAACAAAAATGCATAAAGTTTTTACAATCACACTTTACTGTTAAACAGGTGAAGTTCATAGTCAGTTAGTTGATAAGTCCATCATCTAAATCCCGCAATTTCTGCGACTTACATAAAAGAAACCAAATTGTCAAATACCCGTATCAGGCGACTTAAGCCATCTAAAGCGCATTCAGTGATTCAGTCAGTCAAAAATATTTTTCACATGCATACCTATTACGACTGATCAGCGCGAACAACGTCGCGGGTACAGCTAGGTCATCAAGGTTACTTTATTCATATTTTTGTCTTTATAAAACTGAACGGACGGTATTTGAATCTCGCATCCACTACTGATTAATGCCTGTGTGTGACGAGATCTGATGGCAAACTGCTAAGCTGGCATAAATAAATATACTTACAGGATATAGCGCATGTTCCAGCTTTTGATCTGGTCATTATTATCTATACCTACTAATATTATAAAGCTGAAGAGTTTGTTTGTTTTTTTGTTTGTTTGAACGCGCTAATCTCAGGATGTACTGATCCGATCTGAAAAATTCTTTCACTGTTAGATAGTCCACTTATTGAGGACTATAGGCTATTTTTCTTTTGGAAATCTGTCCCCTAAGGGGGTGAAATAGGGGTTGAAAGTTTGTATGGGAAGTTCGGTATTTTCAATGATAGACACATGAAATTTGGTATACGGGTTTCGGGTTAGAGATAAATGAAGACGTATTTCAGCAATTTTGAAAATCATCCCCTTAAGAGGGTGAAATAGGGGTTGGAAGTTTGTAGGTATATGAATTGTGTCGTTTTCAAAGATAGACACGTTTAATTTCATACAAGGGTTATTAGTTAGAAATAAATAAGACGTATTTCCGAGATTTTAGAAATCTACCCTCTAAGGGGGTGTAATAGGGGTTGAAAGTTTGTATGGGAAGTTCGGTATTTTCAATGATTGACACATGAAATTTTGTATACGGGTTTCAGGATAGAAATAAATAAAGATGTATTTCAGCGATTTTAAAAATCATACCCCTAAGACAGTGAAATAGGGGTTGGAAGTTTGTAGGTACATGAATTGTGTCGTTTTCAAAGAATTAAATGTGTCTTCATTTAATTTCATACAAGGGTTATTAGTTAGAAATAAATAAGATGTATTTCCGTGATTTTAGCCTTTTAGGAATCTACCCTCTAAGGGGGTGAAATAGGGGCTGAAATAGTTGGTATGTGAAGTTCGGTATTCTCAAAGATAGACAGATGAAAAGATAAGTAGATAAGATAACGCCCATCTAAGACATATCTATAATGACGACCCCCGTGGTCGAGTGGCTTTCACTCCGGTTTTTAAGGTGTCGCCAGCTCTAAGGTCCCAGGTTCGATCCCCGGACAGGTCCATGTAGAAAATAACTTTTATAAATTGTCTTGAGTCTGGGTGTTTATGGTATCTTCATTGTCTCAGATTCCATAACACAAATGCTTTTGCTACTTACTTAACGTTAATTATTATTTTAACGCCATAATATTTTATGAAAAATTTTATTCATACTCCTTACTTTGAAAATCACAGAATACATCCATCTACCTTTAATACTACTCTTTATTTTACGCGCGAGCGAAGCCGCGGGCAACAGCTAGTCTATAATATGTATGTATATAGAAATATATAAGTATGTTTATCAGTGGTCTGATTACCATAGTACAGGCTCTGCCTAGTTTGGGATCAGATGACCGTGTGTGAGATTGTCCCAAGATATATGAAAACAACGCTACCCTTTAATATACCTACCAGTACCCCCTAGTGACCTATGCACACACCTCCGTTATTTCATATTCCCTCAATAAACATAAACTTTGTTATCTACACAAAATGACCAGATAGTGGGGACTGAAGTTTTTCGAGTCCACACATAAATATGATTAGTTTTGTTATGTTTAATATAAATTCAAGGTGCTATCTCAAAGGCATGGTCAGAGTCGTACATATATATCTTAACATGGTACAAAGCAAAGTTGCTTCCGCTGTTTTGTACACAGAGATCTTTTAAACTACGTTAAGATTGTAATGTGAAGTAAGTAGTAAAGAGGTCTTAAACAATTTTTCATTGATGCGGGCTCTCCCGGTCTGGTCAATGGGCTGTGAAAGCGCCCACTCTAGAATCTGGCGAAGACTTTAAACTAAATTTGGCGAAGTTCCAAGGGACCTATTCTGGTTTAGAAGTTAGTATCGAAATAAAGTAGTTTTGGCGAAAGAATTTATTAATTATACATCAACCCTTTTCAACAATCGATATAAACCATAACTTTGTAGAATACAAAGTTTGGAAAAGTTGTATCGTGAAACTTATTTAAAAAAAATTAGGATATAACAAAGAGGTTTAATATACAAGGTAGAAACCTATTTTATTATCAATGACTTTCTATTCTCCGACAAGTATAATAAAATTGGTAACAATATAACTGTTTATTGAAATAAATACATGGTTTTAAGACATGTTACAGAAGTAAACGTAGGTATCTCTTCTATATTAATCTCTTGTATGATAAGGATTGGGACGGGGAGGCCTACGTTCAGCAGAGGACGACAATAGGCTAAATGATGATGACAACATTCGGTTAAGATGCTAAAAATATGATTAAAAACGGGTGCAACGGATGGTCATAACGCGCGTTTAAAATAAAAAAAGCGCGCTTCAAAGTCAATATATATAATTAACAAACGCTTGCTTTTGCTATGATATTTATTTTTATTTATTTGGTTCACCAACAATTGTTTATACTGGTATCGTGACAAAATCAAAGAGTACAAGACAATAGTGTAACAATTACTTATAGGTAAACTCTACAGGCAAAACAATATTGTACAAGTAACTAAAAGAAATCAACAAAATAAACAATAATCAAAGACTACTTCCAAATACAAACGTGTTAAATTAAATATATATCACTCTATTATAAACCTGTAATTTTATAATTATTAAAGAAATACTTTTTTTTTTCAAAAACTTAATACAAAATTTTACTTTGCAGTCTGTAACTTTCTAATCATTATAAGCTTTTAATTAGAGAAAAAACTATTCTTGAATTACGCGTAAAACATGTTGTAAACTTACTCAAAACATTATCATATTACTTTTAAAACAGAAATCTCCTACAGGTCTTCACAAAAGCGTACAATATCTAGGTTAATCTACAGCAGTTCTTGACATTATAAATAGAACTGAATGCCATGACCAGACTATGTCATACAAATTACACGTGTACGGGATTTATCTCCAGGAAGGTATAAGCCTGACCCACCCACCTCCTTATGTTCCTTCCAAGAATTTGAGCCTATATTAAAATCATATTATTTAATACTTAATAAAACTTGAGTGGAAACCGAGTTGATAAAAATGTTTAGCATTTTTGATAAATTTTAAATTACTTAGGTACAAAATGTTATTGTGTTATCCTATACCTAAATAAAATTGTGAATTAGAAATGAAGAAGTAATTGAGTTTTCTAAAATGTTGATTATTAAATACAATGAATGGTTATCAAGAGAGACGTGGGTTCGAATCCCACTCAGGAAAATCTTTGTGTGATGAGCACGATCATTTGTTCTGTGTCTGGGCGTAATTTGTACAACATGAATGTATTTATAACTATATAATGTTGTTTATCAATTGTCTGGTTACCATATTACAGGCTCTGCCGAGTTTGGGATCAGTTGGCCTGTGTGAGTTGTACCAAGCTATTATTATGATTATTAATTATGATAACTTAAAACTTAAAAATGTCACCAAGTTTTTTTTCTGGACTTGTTAATATATACCATATTTTATTTAAATATGTAATAAAAACTACAGTAGAACTAAAATATCCTTGACCGAATAGACAGTCAGTCAATAACCCTTCAAAACTACTACTCGTCAAACGTTATTAATTTTTAAATGACCTACTTGGGGTCCCCGAGTAAGGACGCAATGTAACTTAGGGGCAGTTAAAACAGCTAAATACTCGTACTTGGTAGCCTGGTTATTTAGGGTTAAATATAGAGCTGTAAATATTAGACTGTGTAATAGACATTTTTACGGTAGCCTGAAGTTCTGAAAAATGTATATTGGTCATTGAACTGGTAGAGAGAGACGTTTATATGTATTTTCAGCCCTTTGTAGGTTTTAGTAGGTACTCATAGTCTTCGTAACAGGAGCTAATGACAAACCAAGATATTTTAAAATATTTGATTTGTATTTATCAGCGTTAGATTATTTAGAAGCGCAGTACCGTCGTGAACCCATTCTTAACCACGAATTAATGTCAACACGAGGGGTTAACAAGAATATTTTTTTAAACATTGACGAAACTTATAAAAAAATGGTTTCTATTGTCTATTGTCACAACCTGTATTCCTGAAAATCGTAAATAAATTCGTTTTGTACAGAAAATATGATTCTATATTATTTCAGTAAGAAACAGATGCCCTTTTTAAAGTTTTTCTTAAACGTTATAATATTAAAAAAGTGGTAACATAAATAAGTTATCTATTCTGAATAGCAGACCTAAATGGGTAACTACTTAGATATTCTGTTTAACTTGATACGACATGTTCATCTTCTTCTTTTCGAGTCGATGGTACACTTTTTTCATAAAGTATTTAAATTTGATGCGCCCATCACACTTTGGGCACTGCAGTAAGTGCGGCATTGTCATTAAATTTCATTAGTTTGCACCGCTTACGAGTATCAACACAACTAAACACAGGTTCTATTAAAAATCGATAAAATCCGTACGAGCTAAGAAGAAGAGTTAATATGATAATCTTAATTTTTCACGAACGTTTTAATCTACCATGATAAAAATGTTCACGTAAACTAATGCTTATCAAATATGCAATGGTAGCTCTATAATAATACACTGCACAACGATAAAGAATTATACCGACAATATATAAAAAGGACTGTATTTTTATATTTTTTCATGAAACCATAATATTAACAGTTGTTGAACACCGTAATTACTTTCAGACATTGCGTGATGAATTATTTTAATCCAGAATAATGTACTTGCAAAAAAATGCAATAAAAGCTTGAAAAACTTAACTGGTCAGTTGTAACGCAAATCTGTTATGCGAAATACTTCTTGCTAGTAAATTACGAATATAAAATATTGTGTTAAGACGAAGCTCGCTATAAGAACAGTGATTCAAGGTAAAAAATACATGGCTCTTTTCTTGTTTAAGAATCTTTTGAATATTCTGTGACAGAACCCAAGATAATCAATAACAAGGCCCTGCAGTAGATAATTATTTTTGAGTTCCTTAAAATATCCATAATCTGTGACAAGTAAAATAATAAAGTATGTTTCGCTTCAAAATTTGTCGTTTTAATTAGAACCTTAATACTTAACTGGATAAGAATTATATTTAAAATTAACTATTAAGCCTGCCCCGCCAACGTCTGGTCAGATTTTTGTAGGACTGACAGTCGGACCGATTCTCATTGGTCGGTGCATCCCGACCAATGAGAATCGTTCCATCTGTCAGTTTGTCCGAAATAAGATATCTGACCGACTGTTTTAGGATGAATACGTTGCACTATCAGTACTTTCTGATTTTCTCCATAAAAAATCGGTCATTGATTATCGTCGTATGTTTTTGTAGCACTGACAATCGAGCCGATTTTGATTCTAATACGATTTCTGGCTAACTATTTGAGATTTGTGCGTTGCATTGTTGCGTTTCTTCGACCAGTTATTGAATGAGATATGAATCTCTCGGTCGGCAGTTAATCGACCAGTTGAATTCCGATGTCCAGTACGGGACTCTTGCAAAGCAACTGTCATCCTAGCCATGTAACTTTTCTACAAGCGTTAACGCCGATCGAATCGCTTAAATGTATGTAAGTGACATTTGCATACACGCTTGTAGAAATTTCAGTTGGTTAGGAGGGCTGGTGCGTTGAACTAGTAGTCGCAGGTTCGAGTCCTGCCGAAGAAGGTTCAATTCCTTCTTTCTATTTGTATTTAATTTATAAGTAAAGTTTTCCTTTTAAAGTGACGTTAAAATCCAAACTGTCTGTAACGTTTGTATTAATTACCTAGATATCACTATACAAGTGAAATGTATTTTAAAATGTAAATTCGGTCGGAAGCACCTTAATCCTGGTTTTAGCTTTGTGCCACTGACAGGAACTGCAATCAGATAATTATATACAGAAACCATTGTGGACACAAGACATTCAAATATATAGGTGGAGGTTTGAGATTTAAAGCGCTTTAAGTGCTAAAGGAGTTAATTTATTTGACTATAGATATAAGTATACATGCAATGTGTATACTGGAAAGGTATTTCTGTTTATATCGCACTATAAATGTCCCACTACTGGGCTGAGGCCTCTTCCCATATAGAATTTGAAAGGGCATCGATCACAACGCTTGCTCATTGCGGGTTGACGATGTTTTCCCCTGACTGTTAGGCAATGGAGTTTTAGAATAATTAAGAAAGTACATAATTATAACTTAGAAAAAGTCACATTCAATACTTGTTTGGGTTCGAACCTACAACCATGTGCATACAAATCCGGTCATTGAACCGCAAGGCCAACACGAGCTATAATGTATTCCACTTTAGTTTTATAAACATACTAGCCTATTCCCGCGGCCTGGATTCCGTGGTTATCGCTTCAAAAAGTAGCAGTCTGTCATTTCTTAGGATCTTACTTACCCCATATTAAGTTTTATCAAAATCGTTCCCGCAGTTTAGCAGTAAAAGCCAATTCAATATTCCTGTGCGATTTATGTCTCCTTTTTTTAAATACAAACCACAGCTCCGTATAGTACGCTCGAGTTGACAAGAGCCTAGCGTGTTGCTCCAACATAAAAGTGTCAAGAACGCCTACCTGTCACGATCTATTGTAGATTTGAACCTCAAGTAATGTAAGCTGTGTACCTGTATTAATGTTACGTGTTTATTAAAAAAGTAAAAGGTTGGTTTTTATTTAGTTAAACGCGATTTCGCGAGTTTCGTGACGTACGTAAGCGATAATTTAGCTATTTGACTTTTTATCTTGGTAAAATACTTATAATGGGATATATACTGGGTAAGAAAAGTAATAATATAATTATATAGTCTGTCAGTTAGTAACAGTTAATAAAATAAAAATTACCTCTTTTTTTTTTCTCTACCAAAACTATAATAATTTACGCTTGTAACAGCACAACTTTAGCAAAAATTGTCGGACATAGTGAGGTCACGCGATTATTCCATTCGTATACTATACCTTTTTTGTTGAAGATGTAAGAAAAAATACTTGTCTAATTTATTTTGTCATTATCTAACTGACGGAAATAAATTTATTTATACTTTTAATTCAAAATCTGGCATTAAAACATTACTTTTAAATTCTTAAGACTTATTTTACTAGAGAATCCTTAAGTAGGTACTTCTGTTTTTAATAGTTTCGATAGGTACAGCATAGTAGAGTCCAGATTTTTTCTTTTGGTAAGACCTCAAACTTGGTATGTACTTTTCGTATCCAAATCACGTGAACACTACTTTTCGCAACAAGTACTTCATAAACAAGTGTCCAATTATGTATAACATCTATTAATGTTTATACAATACACATAGGGTACCTACATATTATATGGTATTAACAACATGTCTATAGACTTAACTAAAATGAATATTGTCGCTCAACTGAGGTGAACTTGCGAGATTTTCCTTTAATGGAAATTGTTTGGAAACTTCAGAGCATTTCAGAAATTTCACAAAGACTAGTTTCAGTATAGTATTAAAATATTTTTGACTATATTTTGACTCACTTGAGCAGTTCAGCACACAACAATGGTTAAATATTAAAACTTCTTTCTCCATAGCCTGTGATACTAACTTTATCTGTGTAGAATGAAAAAATTCACTCGAAAGTACTATCTTTGGGTCTTTAGTATTTGGCGTATATTAGAGGGCAGTGTTTGCAATGGTCTGAACAGGGAGATGAGAATTCCAACCAATGGTCTGAACAGAGAGATGAGAATTCCAACCAATGGTCTGAACAGAGAGATGAGAATTCCAACCAATGGTCTGAACAGAGAGATGAGAATTCCAACCGAATTACATAGGTACCTACTGAATGGACTGTCCTGTTGGTCTAGTGGTTAGTGATCCTGACTGCTAAGCATTGGTTGGATTCCCAGGACAAATCTTTGTAAGATGTGGATTATGGTACAGAGGAAAGTAGCTGTTTTAATTCTTTCTTGTATTTATAAATTGGAAAGGCGATATCTAGACCGGGCTTTGCCAAGATTTTGAGGTGTCTACAGAGCCTTGGCAAAGCTGCAAAATGTCCAAGGTTAGTCCTAGATCCTGGAACCTTGAAATAATTAAAACTACTAACACGTGGTAGTCGAGACGGTGCATGTAATTGCAGTTTACCAAGTAATTCATGGCAGTCCACTACTCCATTGAAAAGTTTATGTAGAAATATTAAGTCTATCAGTTTTCTCCTATCTGCCAATGGGTTTATGTGATAATGGTTCAGTCTATCGTTGTAGCTACTAAGTTTTTTTACTAAAAAATCTTTGTAGCAAAGATGATATAGGAAACGCTTCTGAACGCTCTCAAGGAGTGTAGAGTAGTAGATGTTCGCAGTACGATATCGCAAAATACTCTTAGGGATCGGACACGGTTTTTGTTTCACACTGTACAAGAATGTTTATCAGTTGTCTGGTTGCCATGGTAGGCGGTTCTATCAAGTTGTAAAAAAAAATCAATTTTAACGTGACTGTAGTGCGGAGACTAAGCAACCGGGACAAATGAGGACTCTCAGCGTAAACCAGTACCTATATTTCAAAAAATTGTCATTAGAGATGCGGATATTTTATTTTTCAATTTTCGATTTTTATATAGGTACCTATCTAAATATTAAACACGTTTTTGCTTTTTCGAAATAACGAATATTTACTTAGATACAGCGAATTTAAGTTAAGGAGTGGGGGTTCGCCACGTCAGTTGTGGCTACTATTTTCGCCAACTTATGACGTCCCTGAACTTTAACGCGTCTTTACTTTTTTTTATTATCTTACTTTAAGCTTTAAATAGATTTTTACTTTCCTTATCTAGTCCACTCCCCGGATACAACTCTGTTCAAAGTGATGAAAATAAAAAAGAGGAACAAAGAGATTTAAATAAAATTCAAAGAAATCTATTTCATTTCGTTTATTCCAATATCGACCTTGAATACTTACAGTCTATGTAACAAAGTCCAAGCTAGCCTATAATATAATATGACAATCTTCAGTCGCACTCGTCTATACCTTAAAACGCGTCCATTTTACTTCGATAATAAGGTACACATACTCATTACTTACATGAACTTATCCATATCATACATGTTAATCATAAAAACGATAATTATCGAAACACGTATGATGGGTCCCGATTTAAGTATGACATTGGCTGCGGTTTATTGAAAAAGGACCCATCCCAGTCACTTGCACCTACATTCAATCATAATCAATTTTAAAAAATAAAATTGCAAGTATCAAAACTATAAATCCGCTAAATAATAAAATAAAACCGTTAAAAACAGAAAATTTAATTCTCAATTCAAAAATGCAAGTGACTAAAAAAATATGTAAATAATTACTGTAGCCAGTACCAAAGGTACACATTCGAAATTCAAAATTACTTTATTTATTTAAAATATAATGTTCGTACGGAACAAAAGGCACTTAATCGCTTAAAGTTGTCATTTAAATTAAACTCGCGTACAAGTCAATAAATAAAAAAAAACTTTTAAAAGCGTTCCTATTCTTACTTTTTATGGCAGTGTTTTATTTGTAGGTGGCCATTTTAAAATGGTAATCTTTGAAAAATGACCACCAACAATGCCTAAGTACGAGTAATTGATCAATAACATTACATTTAACGTATGTAGATTGGAATGTAATCAAAGTTACTTTTTACATCGTCACCTATTTTAAGTGATGTTTGAGAAACATTGGCCCAATATAAGGATCTTGGCCCAGTGGCTCTCAAGTAACAACTAAAAAAATCATAGAAAATATAACCTAATACGGGGATTCGTGATATAAAAATCTATGGATATTTCAATAACTGGTGAATAATTGAGTCATTCATAAGAAAACCCAAAATAAATATAAAAGATACAAAAGCTACAAAAAAGATAATAATCATTGTGATTATAGAATTAATGTATTCGATACAAAACTTAAATCATCAAAATTAAAAAGATATGTCATAATGAAAATAAGGGAATATTTTTTATTTTACTAAACTTTGTAAAATTATATACGACATTAAATACCTACGTAACAGCTGAATAGGCTCGGTATCAAAATTATAAAAAAAAAACTTAAATCTACTTACATTCTAATTACAAAACATGTCAATAACAAAAGAAAATAAACCGAACGACTACTGGACACATACAAATAAAAATAAGAATTCGTCTAAAATGTTTTATACAAAAATGTAATCCATATGCATATTTTTGTTCGAAAAAAAACCGTTACTTTTCAAATAACCTTTTAAATAACCAATTGTGTTAAAAAAAAACAATGGAAGCTCATAAAATGTCGTTTTGAATTTTAAAATATTGTGCTCTAAAATCAAATCATTGTTCTTTAACTAGTTTTAACGAAAATTCTAAAGTTTTTTAAGGGGTAGTTTTTATTGGTCCGAAATTAATAGAGAAAGTTATTCATAGGTATATTCATAGTTACTATTTTTTATGCTAAGGATATTACAGTTAGGCGTATGTCACATCGAGAACATTACCAAACAACGGATCCGATTACAGGATAAATTTTAATATTACAATTCGTTGATATGCATAATGATAAGACACCTTGTATATTTACCTAATATTAAACATACAAAAGTTAGTTTACTGAAAATTAAGTTCACACAATGTTTATCCATCGCTGTACATATTTACATTTATAATCTATAGTTCAATTAAGACGATCTTACATTTAACCGAAACAAATATTTAACATTACACGTCTATTAAAATAATGAAAGTTTCATTTTTGTATTCGCACCGTTTAGGAGCAAGTCACAAAAATAAAGAATCACTTTCTAGTCTGCCATGACACTTTGCTATTATTTGTAAAAACGTAAAACATATAAATTTTAATGTAGGCCAGTTGTTTATAAAAAAATACAAAATGTCAAAATAAACTCTATGGCTTAACATAATACATTAGACAAAATGGCACTTCCTTTCCGTCTTCAATTGTTTATGGTAGGAACATTCCTTTAATATTGACTTCAAACACAAAAAAAAAGAAAAAAATAATTCAAATTTTGAATACTAAATATTCAGATGTTTCAGATGAAAAAAAGACGACGCGCTTTTTTACAAAATGCTTTATAAGAACGCACGTTGTTTTAATACGCAAAAACGTAGTATTTTAAAACATATCATCTGAAGCTGACCTTAGAACAGTAATAAGTTGCATGTTTTTTTTATAGCCTATGTAAAGGGAAAATGTGTATGAGTCTATAGGATATTTAAGTATATTACGTGGATGTCCCATACCGATGACACAAGCCAACCTATTGCATTACAGAACTAAATGAATACGTATAAAATTCTTACATATTATATTATAACATCACTCATTTTCCGACCTAAACACTTTACATATAAAATTACACGAAATAATTTAGGCGAATCTACAACGATGCCTAATGATACATCAGTCATTTTCTTAAAACATTTTTAAATTTGATTTATTTGAATACAATAATCAATTGAAATTTTCGCTTTCCACCATTTTAGGTCGATAGAATATTTTTAATTGAATCCAATTCGAAATGCAAAGTATACAATTTAATACTGTTGTTATTTTGTATAACTAACGAAAAATATCTACTTAAAGTTTGAAATTCGTATGAAAAAAAAATAGCTTAGGGATCGTTTCGTTTGCAAAAGAATATTAAAATAAATCATGACGTCAGCAACAAGTTCACGCGTCATGAAAATATTACTGGAATGGACCTGAAAGTCTCGACTAGTGAAAAAAACTTATTTCATTGTTTTACGGCTTCCCACATCGAAACTAGGCTTTAGAGCACAGACATTAAATTTTACACCCAATCTGCAACGCTATTCGATCGTAACTATCGATATAAATTCTATCGATATACTTCTCGTCTCTATTTACTCAGACTAGTATTTGCAGTTCAGTTGTAAAATTCGAACGCCTTTCCCAAATTACAAAAAAGGAACAATTAAAAAATGAAACAAAAAAAAACACTTCATCGGTGTGCCTACGTCACAAAACACAATTTCATACAATCCCAAAGCGAACCTTTAAAAATAGTCACATTATCACAGGATTTCAAACGTCAATTCAATTAAATGGGGTAATTCCGGTGGGGTGTAAGTCACTGGCAACACAGATGTGAAGCTGTAAGGCATCTTACTTGGTCTAGTTTTCTAGTTCACTTGGCACTTGGCCTGGCTACACGAGCCAAGCGTGGCGCTAGCACCAGGACTCCTCGTGTGGTCTTTCGTCATCCGAATCCCCGTACATGTCCGCCAGTTTGCGGAACCTCGGACCGAATGTTGATAGGTAGTTGAATTTCAGGTCGCCGTCGTCCGTACCTATTTACAAAGGATAAAATAAAAATATAGTCTGACGTATGGCTTAGGTATCACAAAGCTTGGTATGGTGATGATCAGATTTAAACGTGAGCAAAATTCGTTGCTTTAAAAAAAAAACTTTTCGAAAACTGTGGCGAACAATTTCCAAAATTAAAAGGAACAATCATTTGTTAATTTTATATTTATTGAGTAAATAAATTAATCGGGTAACCATTTTTTCCTGTCTATTAATTCTGAAATTAATCATAATAGCTGCGTTTACTTACGGCATGCAACTAGACACTTGCACTAGAGCCTTAAATCAAACAACCTGACCATCCAAGTTAACAATAATTTAGGCTGAAAAAAAAAAACTCTTCAAAGTTATACTTACAGCTGGCGAGTGAAGAGAGGGAGCCACTAGTATTTCCGTCTCCCTCGTACGCGTAATGGCGGACGTCGTCGTACGGCGTGATGTCTGGATCCCGGTCAAGAACTGACTTCTTGTCGTCCAGGAACCCTGAGATATCAGGCGCTGCGCCTACCATACCACCTAGGTGGGAAACAGAAGTTGAAAAATAAAATATATTTTTAATATGGAGGAAATAAAAGAAAATTAAAACAAAATCTCGTTTTTGTGATAGGTATGTATTGTTACGTCACAAGGTTAGAAAAAATATAGGACAGAGTGATGTCACGTAAATATTCCATTCACCCTATCGTATTTTTTTGTTTAGGAGATCAAACAAAACATACGTGAATATTTTTCCATTATTTAAAATCCTGACAGTCTTTTTTTAGTTAAAATTCCTATTGTATCCAATAGTGGATTATTAATAATCGTAATATATACGTGGATTAATAATAATGTAGGTCTTGTATAAGCTTTTAAAGTTTTATCTGAGTCAAGCCTGAATGGTGATCAGAATCACTATTAAAAGCTATGCCAATAAAATACCGACGATATCTGATATCTCATTGAGAGAAGCGTTTTTAAACGAATCGAACTCACAGATAATGAAAATAGTTTTAAAGGACGATCGTTTGGAGATAATTTTATAGGAAATTCTAGTATGAATTTAAATGTAAAATGGAATTCATTTAACTTGAATAAGGCCTTCTGAATGTGAGAAGTGATTTGTTGGTTTCAACGTTTATTTGCGGTCATACATGAGGGTTACCGCAAGTTTGAAATAGTTTTTTTTCTTGCGGAGAACCACAAAGTGGATCAGGACTGCGTCAGCCTAGAGATGGTATCTATAGCTTCAAGCTGACACCATTATCGAACTATAATCAATTAGTATACCTATGGATGAGTAGAAATATTTTATTTCAGAGAAACACCATCCTTAACACTGTAAGGCAAGACATTTGCTCAAAAAGCAATGAAGGACGGAAAATATTTACTATTAAAAATTTAAAAAGAATCTAAAATTTATTAATGGACTTCATTTTACCATTGGCCCCCCTACCCAAGGGACTTTTTTACACGCGTTAATGGAGATAGAAAACACTTAAATGACATTAAATGTATGAAAATGTCATTTGATGTCGAAAAGTCACGTGACTCAGACTTGTCACTTCAATACCTTTGAGCGATTCTATCAGCGTTAACGCTTGTAGAAATGTCACTTGGCTAGGGGGGCTGGTCTTCCTGCCTATCTTTTCCTAATCTATGTTGAAGTCGGCTTCCTGTTTCACCGGTTCTTACTATAATTTTATTTATTGTATCTGAAATTTTTTTTTATCTCTTTTTTTTGAGCATTTTTTCACAGTAGATTAGTAGATTGGAGCAATCTAACCCCCTACAAGTATCACATCTTTTAATCCTTTCCAAATTGCTCCTCAAGTTATATCCAATTATATGTCCTTACCTCTGCCCTGCATAAATGTGTCTGTATCCGGAAGCGGTCCATCGTACATCTGTCTGAGCACGTGCAGGTCGTAGCCAGCGTCACCTTCGCCACCGCCTTCATCTTCATAAGCGATGATGTTCTCCCGAATGTCATCAAGTTCCTTTTCAGCCCACGCGTCTGCTCTTCGTCGGTGTACTACCACTGCCAGGAGCAGTACTGAAAGAAGAATTTAGTTCAGAATTTTGAAAGGAAAAGGGGTGTATTTTGGACGGATATTGGACTTTTGTAGCAATGTTAGCAATTTCGTATGGGCTGAGGCCTGTGCCCAGCAGTGGGACATTTATAGGTCGATATTATAATTATGTGTAAATAAGTTCTGATGAAAGCCGATGGCCTAAAAAAGATAAATGGGTCAGACTGGATGCGGGAGGCGTAGAACTGGCACAACTTGGAAGAGGCCTATGTCCAGCAGTGGACTGCGATAGGCTGAGTTGAAGTTAGGGATAATTTGCGCTATTGAAGGAAGGTCTACGTTCAACAGTTCATGGTGCTAGGCTGATGATAAAGTTCTGATTTTCCGTCGTCAGTCAGCTCATCAAGTTATTGAAAAAAAAGTTAGAAAATATCGAATTACGAAAAACAAAATACGTAAAAACATTAACAGTAGTAGTAACATGGTTATATAGGTTAATATCGATTATTATAAAAATACAAATAACATATTTTCTAGAAGAAATATAGTATCTAATATTTCTCTGTTAAATTAGGCTCAGTCACCGTCTCATAACTATGGAGATCGTCCATTATGCTGGACCTTTCTAAGTGCTCTCTAATTAATGAGATCTGGCCGACAGGTCGCCATTTATTGGAGAAGAAAAATTATGAATACTTCCACAAATTCTGAATTTATTGAAACTTTACTAACGAAATATTATCGATATGAAACATACGAAGGTACTGCTAATATTATTTATCCTTATATAGAAGTTGTTTGTATTTTTAACTCATCATCTATCTATTATATATAATTCCAGTGTCACGATGTTTGTCCGGGATGAACTCAGGCAACATAGGCAGTTTGATCCAACTTGAAAGATAGGATAGCTTACATCACAAACATTAAAAAAAATGGAGACCGCGGGCGGAGCAGCGGGAACCAACTAGTTTATTATACATTAGAAAAGTTTTTTTATTTAAAGGGCTCTGTCGCTCAGCGATCACGTCGCCTTCTAACATCATCGTAAGCACTCAGACTTTCTACAATAATTGGTATTTTATAGGTATTTTAATCTTAAAAGATTTATTTTCAGAAAAGTTAATACGGACGTTAAGTTTATTTTTTATTTTTTATACGTTTACTGTGGCTTGCCGTAACCAAGGGAAATAGGGAATTCAATAGATCAACAATTGTAATCTATACTGAATACCTTTTTATTATCTAGTTATTTTTGTTAAATGGAAATTGTTCATAACTTTAACTACTAAAGCCAATTGAATTTCTGCAAAAAGGTTAAATAAACACTTAGGTATATTTATTTTCTGTCCATCTTAATAATCTAACTCAAGTTTTGACAGGCGGGTTTTGGGTCAAGTTGGCACAGTTTGATGTGCTTGTATAGGTAATTCGATTATTGGTAACTTCGTTTGATATGTCTAGAGTAACGTGACATGTATAATGGCTGACGTCCTATAGTGGGTTTTTGATACATGTTTGCAATGGAAGCTTCATATTTTCATGAATTTTACACATAGAAGTATCCTAAAATGCTGAGACTTAGTGGTTTACAATGAAAAATATATTAATATAACCACAAAGCTATAAAAAAATGTGTCTTTATTTCAAATGAACCAGCTGCTTCTATGACAAAAACTTCAAATATATCACAATTAGGTATTTCTGATAAAACATAAACTTAAATAAAAAATAAATTACTAATACTTAAACAAACACACAAATTTTCGATTTTCACAGCACAAAGTACCCTATGTCAATTCTTGGGATTCGGGCTTACTTCGCACCAAGTTCCATTACGATCGGTTTAGTTGTTTAGCTGTGATAGCGTAACAGACAGACAAACATACTTATTTTTTTGTTTTTTGATAGGATGATTTATGTGAATACTTACTTGCTAATATAGCGATGCAGACCAGTATAGCCACCAAGAAGTTGGTATCTATACCAAAGGTGACAGCTGTGTACATACTGCGTTGACAGCTCGGATCCGCATTGTGATGCAATGATGGTTCGCCGAGATTATACATCTAGAGAAATAAGTTGTATAATTTTATTAGATAATGTATACAAATATAGTCCAAGTTACATTGTTGTTAAAGTCTATTTTAGATTATCTTCAAGCTACTTACTTCTGCCTAGCCTTTTCCCAAGCTATGTTGGGGTCGGCTTCCAGTCTTACCGGATTTAGCTGAATACCGTATTTTACTGCGACTGCCTATCTGACCTCCACAACCTATTGCTAGGTAATACAGTATTCCATAGTAAGACTGGTTGTCAGAATTGTAATGACTTAACGACTATCAAAGATCACTGTATGACAGTCGGGACCAACGGCTTAACGTGCTTTCCGAGGCACGGAGGGGTTTCGATATGTTTACAAATGGTCACCCATCCACGGACCAACCGCGGCGAGCGCGGCTTAACCTTTACTATCGGTCAAACCGTACGGCTTACACTTAGCCACGAGCCCCTTATCTTCAAGCTACTGATTTCTAATTCAATTTTTTCCTGGATATTTCAGTAGAATTTACGATCAATCAACTTTTTGCTCTGCTTTATATTTTTTATTTTGAAAAAGACAACTTTTCACGCTATTAGATGACAATTGTCAAGTTCCTTTTTTAATTAATTTTGTGTTGTACAATATTGTAGCGTGTTTTTTTTCTTTTACTGCACGTTTTCACGAATTTGACAGCTGAAGAGCGCTGTAACATTTTAGCACAGATTAAATATTCAAAACTTACATAATCATTATACGTGAAGTTACTGATGCATCCAACGAAGTACTGGTTGGTTGGCACGTGCCTCCAGCCGAAGGTCCTGGCCAGGTTTTGCAGGTCTATACTGGATCCTCCAAGTTGTAACGGACCATTCACTGTGGGGAAAAAGTAATTTCAATACCACAAAAGTTAGGACTGGCTTTTTAAAAGCTACAGTTATTTATTATCTTCATCATCATATTATTATCATCGGTTTTTTTTATATCCAATAAGTAGTCGTTTAGGAGAGCAGTGGTTTAGTTCTTACCCTATGGATTTTTTTTACTACAATGTAGTCGACTAAGTATATCGAACTTGTAAATCTCTCTAGAATTGAACTGAAAAATTGAATCCAGATAACTCTTTAAAAAATCTTCATCTTTGCCCTGCCACTCATACCGTCAACATACGTGCTCATTTGCTCTTTGTTTGAATATCTTTAATTGTATTATTTTCCAATATAATTTTGAAATAAACTACATCACAGTGACAATAGTACGACAGTGAAGTGAATAACTTAAAAGGAATACAAAATAAGTGCATAAACTGAAGTTATTTCGTGATAACGGTCAAACATTTTAAATCACAACTGGTCAGCTGGTGAGTGATTCACAACGCACTTTACGCGCAGTGCATGGAATTGTCACGGTTCGGTAGCGCGCAGAAGTGACACTATCGCTTGCTTCGTCGCGCGGTGACGCACACGACGGCCTGCACCAAAGAGTAAGCGACGCAGATAGGGCAACGTTTTGTGCCTTCATTGCTTTGACTCTAGGAAGTCGGGTCGTGTGCCCTGTGGCGTACGGTCGTGTTTAGTCCCAATCTAAGGTCGGTTCATTGTTGCGGCTTCGTGTCATAATGGAGGAAACAAATAAATGTAGTGCTTGTAATGAGTCATTCTCGGATGGAGTTCGCTGCACTCGATGTAACCAGGAGTTGCATTTCCACTGTGCTGGCATTACGGAGGCCGGTTTCCGGAAACTGGGTGACAGGAAACTCACGTGGCGTTGTATCAAATGCAAACAGACTGGCGCGACTAATCTACCATGCTCTGATGATACACCAAAATCCCCAAGACCCCAACCAGAATCGGCAGTACTGCACGAAATTCGAGTCCTGGCGGAGAAGTTGGCTCCTTTAGAAGGCCTGAAGGATGAGATCGTAGCCTTGAAGAATGAGTTTGCTGGCCTGAAGTCATCTTTGAACTCTAAATTTGAAGAAATAGTTAAAGAATTTGGCAGCAAAATAAGCGACATGGAGCAACGCATATCAAAGCTGGAAAAGGTTGAAGTTCGGATAGACCAGCTTCAAACTCGTCTTGATAAATTAGAGGATGAAAGCAGTAATAATGAACAATGGTCACGCATGAATAATGTTGAAGTGAAGGGGATAACTCAGACAAATAATGAAAATTTGTTTGCGGTCGTTGAGAAAATCGGCGCGAAAATAAATTTTCCGGTGCCTAAAAACCAAATTAATTTTATAACTAGGGTTCCAACAAGAGAAAAGGATGTTAAACCAGTAATCATCAGTTTTTGTAACCGGTATGTTAAGGAGAATTTTATCGCGGCCGCAAGAATTGAATCCAAAACATCTCCTCTAACGACTAGCCAAATTGGGCTATCAGGAAATCAAAGGATCTACATCAACGATCATTTAACTACAAAGAATAAAATTCTTTTATCGAAAACCAAGAAGGCAGCGTCAGAAACGGATTTTCGTTATGTATGGGTGAAACATGCCAAAATTCACGCGCGCAAAATGGATACTTCTCCTATTATATTCGTGAAATCAGAAAAGGACTTGGTAAAAATAGTGTAATGTCCTATGCGTGGCAACAAAAAATATTTACGGTTTCAACATTAGTTAGTGAATTACTATACGACAAATACTGCATAAAGTTTGATAATCGTAAACAGCTGCGTGCTAATCGTGTTTCCACCAACCACCAACTAACACTGTGTATTTGCATTGTGTACAAACTTAAGTCGTTAATTGATTATTCTTATGTGGTTGCATCGTTACTAGTTAATGTCAACTTTACTGCTTTCGCATTATGTTACTTTCTTCTTCCTCTCATGTTGTTTTATATTACTTTGTGCTCTTGGTTTATTATTTTCAACGACCGCTTATCGCCTTTTGTTTCCATTCAAAAGTCATTAGTCGTGTGGCATTCAATATTATTTTTTTGTCGGCCTCTGTGTATTGCTGTGCTTAACAAAATGTATAAAACTTTTTACTTCTACCTACGGAATTTCGATGTTAAAATATTATTTTTTATTGATGAACTTTTGAATGAACAGGATAAATGTTTGTCTAATATTTTTATAGAAATGCTCGGGAATGGCTGCTCTTAGAATTTATTATCAGAACGTACGTGGTTTGCGAACGAAAACGAATAATCTTTATCGTAATGTCTGTCTTAATTCATACGATATTATTATATTTACCGAAACATGGCTATCTGATGGAATTCATAGTAGTGAACTTTTTGATAGTCGGTACCTTGTGTGGAGACGAGACCGTGATTACTCACGCACCGCTCAAAAACGAGGTGGTGGTGTCTTGATTGCGGTGAAGAGCGAACTGACAGTCGTTGAGAGACAGGGTTGGCGTAGCTCCGCGGAAGATATTTGGGTCTCACTAATTCTAAAGAAATCTCGTCCCTTAGTAACTTACAGTTTACACGTATGTGCACTTTACCTATGTAAGGAAAACCTTGGTAATTCTTACAACACTCAACTGCTTAATTTCACTAATAATCTTAATCATTTGATTTTATCTCACCCATTGGACAAGTTCATAATATTGGGTGACTTTAACTTTGCTAACGAAGTGAACTGGATATATGGCACTGATAATACCACTGAATTAATTCCTTATAATTTATCAAACCAACAAATAATTGAATTCTTTGACTGTGTTAATTCCTCTAACTTATCGCAATATAATAGTCAACGTAATATGAATGATAGATTGCTTGATTTGGTATTTTCTAATGATCAAGTTAATGTCACCGAGTGTTGTGATCCCTTGTCGTTGCCAGTAGATGCTCATCATAAACCATTGATAATTCAGGCTGATTTTGTTGAAATTCACAAACTTAGTGAAAACATGACCAAAAAATATATATTCTCTAAAGGTGATTATACCGCTATTAAATCGGAGCTGGATCAGGTGAATTGGGCGCAATTTCTAGCTGTCGAGTCGTTAGACAATGCTGTTTCAAAATTCTATTGTAAATTATATGAATTAAGGGATAAACATATTCCTCTAAAATCTGTCAGACAAAGTTTGCACCCTGCTTGGTATAGCTCAGCTTTAATAAAGGTTCTTAAAGAAAAATATAAATTTCATCGTAGATTTAAAACATACGGTAACATTTCCGATTATCACTCTTTTTCGTTGTTACGTAAAAGAGCTATTGATTTAGAAAAATCATGTTTTACAATTTACATGGATAAGATTGAAGCATCAATTATAAAAAATCCAAAATCTTTTTGGTCATATATAAAAAATAAAAGAAATACCAGTTCATTTCCTAGGGTAATGCACTATGATGACCAGTCGGCGAGCACAGGTGAAGAGATTAGTAATTTATTCGCCAGTTACTTCCATTCTACTTTTCAAGAACCGGACCGAGTACTTAATGAATCCTGTGAAACTCATGTTGCTGAAAGTGTTACGTATATTAGCTCAGTGGAGGTGGATCATAGCCGCGTATTAAAGCTACTTAAGACCTTAGATCTCTCTAAATCTGGTGGGCCAGACTTAATACCTCCCATATTTATTGTTAATTGTGCGGATAGTATTGTTGAACCCATATGCATATTATTTAAACGTTCGCTTTGTGAGGGTATAGTACCTACAGTTTGGAAATCGGCTTTTATTACCCCAGTATTCAAAAAAGGAAATAAAGCTGATATTTCAAATTATCGTCCAATATCTAAAATTTGTTTGTTTTCTAAAATCCTTGAAAGACTGGTTTATAGTGATGTTTACGCTGCTATGAAATGTTCCTTTGGTGACGAACAACACGGTTTCCTCAGAAAACGCTCCACTTCATCCAACTTATTATTATCTCATGACTATATATCAGATGGCATGGAACAACGTGCACAGGTTGACGTGATTTATACCGATTACAGTAAATGCTTCGATCGTATTGATCATCGACTGCTTTTAAAAAAGCTTTTGGCATCCGGTATACATGGAGACTTATATAGATGGTTTTGTTCTTATATTGAGAATCGGACTCAGGCTGTGGTCCTTCAGGGATACACATCGGGATGGAGCTCTGTGCCTTCAGGTGTACCTCAGGGATCCATTTTGGGACCTCTCCTATTTATTTTGTTTATTTCTGACGTAAAGCATTGTTTTAAACATTCATATATTCTTCTTTATGCTGACGACATGAAAATTCACAATATTATTCGTAATGTAACAGACACACTTTTATTACAAGCCGATCTACATAGATTTGAAGAATATTGTTGTAGAAATAAACTTCAATTAAATGTATCCAAGTGCTTTTTCATTACTTATACACGTCAAAAAAATATAATTGCTTCTTCCTACACACTTAATAATCAAAACATTGGTAAAGTTAATAGTATAAGAGATCTTGGTATTATACTGGACAGTAAGCTTCTATTCGATCAACATATTGAGCATATCGTCAAAAAAGCATCTAGTGCATTGGGTTTCATTATGAGACAATCAGCCTGTTTTCGTTCTCTTAAGCCTATAAAAATCTTATATTGTTCGTTCGTACGTAGCCATTTAGAGTATGCATCACAAGTCTGGAACCCTCAATATGAGATTTACAGAACTCGTATTGAGGGGGTCCAGAGAAAATTTTTGCGATATCTAGATTTTAAAGCGCAGCAGTACTCAGACGATTATATCCATCGTTGTAAAAGGTACCACTTTCTACCTCTTTATCTGAGACGTGAAATAAATGATGTATGTTTTCTACTAAATATTGCTAATGGTACTATTGACTGTCCTGACTTGTTATTCAAATTAACACTACGTACCAATAAAATTGAACTTCGTCAACGACCACTATTGGATATACCTTTTGCAACGACTAACTATAGACATAATTCCTTCTTCTTGAGAAGTGCAAATAATTTTAACAGATTGACGCGGGAACTTGATATCGACTTATTCTTTACTAAGATAAACACAGCAAGACGACTTTTGGCTGACTTATTTTTTGTATAATAGTACTGTAACATGGAAATAAAAAAGGAAAATGATTTGAAATATGGCACGCTACATTTAGTATTGTTAATTGTAATCGACGTGTGTTTATTATCTGTGGAGGCTTGTAATTAGCGATGTGATTACTATATGTTGTCAACTATGTGGTATTTTATTAGTCTGTAAGCCTTCTTAAAATAAAATAAATAAATAAATAAAATAAATAAATAAAAATAAACACATCTTATAAAAAGTTATACTTTTTAAAAAGATTAACAAAATAAATAATTACACAGCTTAAATAAATCGTGTCGATAACAAAAAACATTAAAAACTAAATGAAGATAATAGCTAAAACTCTAAACTATTAAAAAGTTCTCATCAAAGAAACTTATAAATTACTGAAAACACATTATAATGAGTTAGGTAGTCCGCCACAGTAAATCGAACAACTCCAACCAAAACGTAATTGATTGTGAAAACAATTGAATTCCACTGAAGAAATGTATTTTGTCGCTGTGAGATAAAAGCTTAATAATTCCAAACTTTTGATGTAATTATAAGAACACTGATACATTTAATGTATTTACTTGACTACGACGGAATTGAATTAAAACTTGGTCTATTGAAGGTCTTACGTGTAACTTTTTTTGTAAGTGTAGTTATAGGTGATCGGATATACAGTTAGGTAGTAAGTTTTGCTCGTGGTTTTTCTCAATAAATGCGCTATCAAACACTGAAAGAATTACTCAAATGGAATCAGTAGTGTCTGAGAATAGCGCATTCAAATAAAAAACAAACTCTTCAGCTTTATAAAATTGTAATAGTATAGACAATGTACCTACATATTTTTTGACTTGGAATAGTAAAAGCTACAATCGAAATGTCTATTGTTGGTAAGGAATTTTCTTTAATTTTTATAGTTAGGATACATGGAGGATACATATTTAATCAATGGATTTTTTTTTTATTACACGTCAACACAAGGGGAGTAAATATTTGTAAAAAGGTTTTTTACCACAGGCGAACCCGAACTACTACTGTTTAGGTAGGTATATCTATCTCAGACATCTACCTATCTTAGACACCAGTCATTATCACCAAAAAAAATATTTTGGGATTCCGGATTCCACAAGAACGCAGTTATGGTACCTTGAGACTGTCAACGTGACAGTAATTTTACAAATAATATTATTGCCTTGTTAATAATAAATTTAAAACTTACCATTCAATATTTCCCTAGGTCCGGTTGGCGCAGCTAGTGACATGCACGTGCTGAGCTTGCATCTATCAACGAACATCTCGATGGAGCTCCTCATGAGGACTATTTCTATTAAATGTGGCTTGCCATCCGACACGTGGACGACACTGTTGTTGAGACGAGTGGTTCCCGAGCCATAGTTAACGAGGAGTACCGGGAAACCATCGACAAGCTCTAATGACATGAAATCTGTGGACAAAGGTTCTTGTTAGTTTTTTTTAAGGTTAGCACACGATCTTTTGATGGTCGTAATGATGTACAATTTTCAGGAATGTATTTCAGTATGTATCAATAAACACACTGAAAATACGTCCTTTATTGTCTATATTGTGCAGCCTAAGACAAAATCTCAAAATCTTTTTTTTTCAATTTCGACGTATACATAGATGGCACCCTGATTCACCCACCCTCTACCGCTTGCTAAGCGATCTAGCTGTGGAGAAGAAACAGTGGAACAATCTCCACAGCACCAGCTAAATAGTAGTATGGGTCGCACATTACTTGTATACTTGCTAACCCCTAAGCTGCTTGTGTTACGAGTGGGTTCACATGAGCCTAGTGCAACGGGTGGGACTCAAACCGACAACCGCATGATTAACCCTCTAAAGATTTATATTGACCGAAGTTTGCTCACGGTAGCTGATTCAATAAAGAATCAACCACTAATGGTATGAATATTTTTTTACCATTGATTATTTGGTTCTATTTCTTAACTAAGTAAGGTTTTTTTTTACAGAATTAATATTGTATCTAAAGCCTACAAAATGTGTTTAATTGATTTCGACTAACACTATCAAATTACTCCTTTCTTATAGAGTGTATAGTAATAAAAATAAAAAAAAGTGCTCAATACTTTTCGATATATTTTAAGTAAAACCTATAGGTACATCTAAACTGTTTAGAAACTCTTCAAAATTAATAAACCAATCATCAATTTATTTAATTATACAGCCACATCCATACCATATTCTGAATACTGAAATTTGTATAAGGGTACCTCAGTCTTGAGTAAATTGAAAATCATATTATTTCGCTGTCTAGTCTATTGAGCCAGCAGATGTTAACATCATAAACATTAATTAACAAATTAGATTGTTTCACGACCATACCGCAATAAACTCACAAAGACGTATCAAATCTGGTAATTGCTTACATCAAAACCAAAACATAGGGTAACCATGTTTTGGTTAGACTTTATACTATTTAATTTTGTATTATGTAAAAAAAGAATTAAAAAAATGTTGTAAAGTAGAAAATTGGTATATTACTTAGGGTTATTATTTTTGGTATACGCAAAGGGATATAATATTTTCAGACAGCTGACACACATATTTCTAAATACATATATACATTATAGATAAATAACACCCAGACACAGAACACATGATCGTGCTCATCAAACAAAGATTTGTCCTGGGTGGGAATCGAACCCACAACCTCCGGCTTAGTAGTCAGGGTCACTAACCACTTGACCAACAGGCTAGTCAAACTCGCATCAATATGTTATAACCTAAAAAAATATCAATTAAAATAACCGTTGTAAAAAGCTCTTAGCCGTGTTCTTTCGTGTTAATGTATAAGTACCTTTCCACACTTCCTTTAACCAAATAACATTTAATTCATAGATCAAATAGTCAACTAAAACGCGAAATTACCAAAGCGTAAAGTGCTAGCTTTTATACTAGTAATTACGCTTCGTAACGGTATCCGAATTTTTACGACAACACGGACTATAGACATGAAAATAATTACATAACATTTGGAAAGGTACAATACACCACAAGGGAAACATTTTAAGATAGAAGGAACCTTAATTCAAAGCAGAACGGTCGATTTTTGTGTTTCATTTTTAAGTATTGATGAGAGGTCGATTGTACCGTGAAAGGCTCCACCTATCACGCGATGGTTACTTTCATAAATCATAATATTCTGTACACGCCTGTCCGTCATTATGTGATCATTAAAAAATCATTACAGCCTTCATTCAAGTGTCGGATGGCGTTCTGTTGCGTTATCTATGGTACAGTTTATTAATGCATGTCAACTTTAGTTTTCCTTATAATATGTCTATATACAGTATGTCTTAGTTAACTTTGTATTACATTTTCAAGAAAACAGATAACATTTGCCTGTTATAATTATATGTATAGTAGCTTCTGCTCGCGACTTCGCCAGCGTGGACACACACGTCAGAATTGGGTCAAAAAAAAAAAGAAATGAAAAATATGAAAGTAATGAGGAATGGAATAAAATTTTCACCCGTGTTATAGCTTGCGCTGGTATAGAGACTCAGGCACTACTTAAGGAATCGGGATAAAAGGTAGCTTATGTTCTTTTCCATGTCAAAGGCTACATATATGCCAAATTTCATCCAAATCCGTTCGGCCGTTGTTGCGTGATTGAGTAACAAACATCCAAACATCTAAACATCCACACTTTCACATTTATAATATTAGTAGGATTTATTTTAGGCGCAGATTAAAGTTACAAATTATGTTTGTAACCATTATATAGAAAGCAATTGTACGAAATAGAAGCGGCACTGAATCCTAAACCCGTACACAATATACACCGTACATAATACATAATTTGTTCGGCCACCGATGACTGAAGTGGTGGATCAATAACTGTATTTGATCCTACATCTGCGATGTGCATTTGTCCGAATTTACAAAGCATAAATCCAACATTGCAAAAAAAAATTTTTTTTTTATATCACAAATTGTAGTCACCCTAACAAACAAAACACAACCAAGTAACGCACAAAGACATTCACATAACCTCAGTCTTCAATGCAAATGCTCGATTCTGATTGGTTGTTTTTGTCGCCGTCGCAACATCGCGTCTGTGATTGGCTACTGGAATAAAGGGACATTTTTTCGTTGTGAATGAGGCCCATTGTGGTAAGGAAATCATTATTCAAGTAGTTACGCCAATCTACTGTGACATGTTCATTGTTCAGAATGTTATGCTTTTGAAGTGGAGTTCTAGTTCACGATTTACGAACTTTTGTATAACTAACGTGCCTTATTTGAGTTATTACGATTGGTATTTAGATAGAGGGTAATAATACAGAATTATTACGCTGTAAGTCTTTTTTTTTATAGTTTTATTTTAGAACCTAATAATTTAGGGTCATTTTTTATAGGTCTTTCGCGAAGTGTAATAAACATATTTGATTGGAGGTAAATTGCTTGACCTAAAAGTTTTCAGACTTATTCCATGGCAGATGTAAACATCCTTATAAATTTAAATGAACTAGCCTTATTCCCTGGCTGGATAGAAGAAGCCTATTACCTTTTCTTACATCATACAGTGTTTTATCAAAATCGGTTTATCGTTTTCCTTTAATTTAAGTAGTAAAAGTCGCGGGGTTTTGGTTCGAGGTTTCTAAATACAGACATATTGTAGATAAATAACACTCAGACACAGAAAAAATGATCGTGCTCATCACACAAAGATTTATCCTGGGTGGGTATCGAGCCCACGACCTCCGGCTTAGCAGTCAGGATCACTAACCACTAGACCTACAGTCCATAAAGAAAACATTATCCAAATAAAGCTCGAATAACAAAGTAACTGCGAAAAGGAATCCAGGAAAACGTGTTTCTTTAACATTCGTTAACTTCAATTAAGTAGACTTCACAAAAACTAGAATTGGGAGAACTTCCAAATTTCTGTTATTTTGTTTTTCGTGTAAATTCCCTTCGAAATCGGATGGAGTTCTTAACGTAAACGTTCTTTGGAAAGTTTACACGAATTAAGTGGGTCCTTTACTTTTCTGATGTGGACACGACACTCAACTTGATAGTCAATTCGGCACTCGTCCGGAAAATATTTACTTAAACGTGAAAGTAACCTTCGAGAAAAGAACTGAGAAAGTACAATAAGGACTTAGTTAGTACGTTCAAAAGTTTTGATGATTATTCGTTTAAAGCGGTTTTTTTGGAGTTGACACAGTTTTGCTTTTCAATCAGCAGGGAATCGTGGCTAAGGGTCAGCTCGAACCGAGACCGGACGCTGTGCGCTGACTTTTTAAGAGCGATTGGAAATATAACCTTATTTTCTACACGTAAAGATACACATTTCGTTGTGAGAATTCAAAATCGTTGCGCATTGCGCGCGCGCAGCGTCGAGTCTCAGCTTGAGCTGACCCTAAGACCCAGTTTTTTATACTAGCATTGTGGGTCGCACTTTACTAGTAATCTAGTTAACCCGTCGTGCTAAGCTAAGATGCTTGTGTTACGAGTGGGTTCACGTCGGTAGTGTTATGGGTGGGATTCGAACCCGCAACCATGTGATCGTAAGTCCGACGCCTTAGCCATTAGGCTAATGCCGCAATTGCACGACGAATATCGTGTAGCCATTGTAAACGATAACTTACCTTTATTAAATAAAAAAAAATGTGGACAACATCACATACATTGCTCCGAATCCAAAGTAAGTAGCTAAAGCACTTGTGTTATGGAATCGGAGACAACGAAGGTACCACAAACTCCCAGACGCGAGGCATGTAGTAAGTGTTTTTCTTCATTGTCCCGTCCGGGGTTCGAAACCGAAACCTCAGAGCCGGTGACACCTTGAAAACCGGTGTGTACGCCACTCGACCACGGAAGCATTCAATAAATTTAAACTAACTTACAACGCGTTAAAAATTCTCTTACACAAGGAAAATTGTAGGTACTAAATATAACAAAAACAGCAAAATGTGAAATAAATATTGGAATCAATAATATAATTATATCGGCCTCACTTCAGACGGTGACATTTTTCGGCCATCTAATTTAAGGGCCCAACGTCGTGTCGCGATTCATAATTGGATTTTGATTTTCCGAACATATTTCATTTTTATTGTGTAGCTCGCAAAAAATGGTATCAAATAAGCGATGTTTAAAAGGTTTTCGTTAAATTTCGACATTGAAGTATGTAGGTATTTGAACAATTTATCACTGAAGAGGGTTTTATGTACTTAAATATAAAATTAATTTAGGGTATTTATTGACCTTCTAAAAAAATATGTTAAGGTACCAACTACATCAATGCATTAATCTCAGAAAAAAGTGTGTAAATTACTAATTATTTATTCGGTATTTTAAAATCGATTGTATCTAATAAAATAGCGTTATTTGACAAGATATTTTTTTTATAACATCTCTACAATAAGCATTTACAAGTTATGAAGGAATGGCTTATTTTGACACATACAAACCGGAACTTATTAGGTATATTTAATATTTTGGTTCTTTTGTTTATTATAATTATTATTATTTGAAGCGGCGGTAGCCTAATGACTAGGGCGTCGGACTTGCGATCATATTATTATGGTTGTGGGTTCGAATCCCACCCATTACACTACCGACGTGAACCCACTCGTAACACAAGCGTCTTAGCTTAGCACGAGGGGTTAACGAGATTACTAGTAATGTGCGACCCACATTGCTAGTAATCTTTAAATAAATAAAAAAAAAAATAACATTCTATCTGTACGTATATTATTATGTTCTTTGTATATCTGTGTGTATATGTTCTCTATTTCAATAAAATATCATTATAGCTTAAGTACCTACTCACAATAAATAGGTATTTTTTGTCAAAAAAGAATGTAAGATAATTATTATCTAATAAAACTCACCTTGAACTTCTAACAGCGGATTATGTTTTAAGGGTCCCAAGTAAAACACGAGGCTGTTACTGGAGTGGGAGGTTACTGTCAAGGTCACGTGACCTTCCTGGCAGGCCGGCGGTGCCGCGTACATGGCCCAGCCGTCGCCATGGAAACCGATGGATGTCTGCTCGCAGTGGGGGCCCGATAACCCCTCGGGGCACTCGCATTTGTCCGCAAATGGCGTTCCTGCGGATAGAAATTGTTATTAATAGGTGTAACTACAATTATACAACCTTATTTTCAATGTAAAAGAAACCTGTTTTTTTTTCAGGATCAGTAACTGAATCGATTGCAATGATCAAATTTTTAAATATTATTTTACAATTGAACAATGAATCTTTAATTGCATATTAAATATTCAGGTTTTTTAAAAGACTTTGTGTCAAGAAACTTTGAATATGACGCATTATGTCAAGGCGTCGACAGTAATTTGTGTTCGCCATATCAATTTACACCGGTTAATACCATTGAATCGTAAATTCTTTGAAGGAGAGCAATCAAGATACATTTTGGGCTAAAATAACCTAAATTTGCATATTTCGAAACATAAGTTCTGAAACATCTAACTTCTAAAAAAAATTCGAAAATTCTTCTTTAAAATGACAAGTCCCACACGATCGTCTTATCCCATACTAGGCAGAGTCTGTACTATGGCAACCAGACAACTGATAAACATACTTATATATTTTGAATACATAAAAAGATATCGTAAAAAAAGTAACCTATGTCCTTTCTCAGGCTCTAGACTATATCTGGGGCAATTTTTTTTTAAACTGGTTCATTAGTGTAGCCTTGATTGCGTAACACACAGACATACAGAAGCCAGATACAGAACAAATAATCGAGCTGATCACACAAATATCTGTGTGATGAGAACTCTGGCTTAGCTGTCAGAGGCACTAACCACTAGACCAAGAGGCCCATCAAGAGAGAAACATAAGACATATAATATAAATAATAACGGCCTATATACGTCCCACTGCTGGGCACAGGCCTCTTCCCATATAGAGAAGGGATGAGCATTCACCACGCTTGCTCATTGCGGGTTGGCGATTTCAGATTCCAATACTTTGAAATCCAGGTTTCCTCACGAAGTTTTCCTTCACCGTTTGTCAATGATGTATTAGAATGATTAAGAAAGTACATATACCTTTAAAAAAGTCACATTGTTACTTGCCTGGGTTCGAACCTGCAACCATGTGCCTGCGAATCCGGTCATTGAACCGCTAGGCCACCACGACCTATATATATACAACATGTAACAAAACCCCTGTCAGATTCAATAAAGGCGTATTCGTGGTAGTTCATGAACCGTCTCGCATAGGCAGCTTCTTTGACACCAAACTGTAGGTAGTAAGTACGTGACCTTTGAGGAGCGGTCAGTTGTTCAGCTGTTGCCTTGGATCAGTTTTTATTTGTATTTAAATATTTTGACTGGGGAAAAAAATTATTCTCCAATCCATTAAATGACTACGTATGTGTTCGCAGCACGATACCGAATAATACTCTCACTGATCGGACAGGGTTTTTGTTACATATTGTATATATATTTATATAGCATAAGACATAAACAGCTTAAAAAATGGCTCAAAAGGTACTAACCTCCATTTAAGCAGATCAGTGGTTCTACAACATCACAGGTGCATTCAGACTCCACTCTCGCTGAAACTCCCACAAAGCTTGTGGTATTGGTGTACACAGATAACGGTACATTGTTCTTCATGAGCACGTTCCGGCATGAGTCTTCGCATTGCTCCTTCTCAATCAGACATTCATCGATCTTCACCATGTAGATCTTTGATTGCAATTCTTCTTCGAGCTGGAGAAATAATTTTTGGTCAGATTGATAGTACTATTTACTTGTATATTTTATGTTCTAAAAAGCGTACTGGGTAATGATGGTCGTTAATTATTAGTATAGGCGTGTGACATAAGTTTTTTTTTTCGTCTATCAGGTAAATTATTGAAAAGTATTGGACACGTAATTTTTCATTTCTCACGTGTTCAAAAAATTATGGAGATATATTTAGTTGAAATGTCACATGACGTCACGCCTTGGTAAAATTTATACCGAGCCATGACGTAGTGAGCCCCCACTCCCCATCTTTAATGCGTTTAAAGGAATGAGGACTGGCTAAAACTACCGCTGTGACGGGTCGTGATTGTCCCGGTACAGCATTAGCTGAGCCATCTCCTTTTGCTACTATTTTCTCTTTTTATAAACCTTTGTTAATATCAACTGTTTTTTTTTGTGTAGCAATAAATGTCTTTTTGTTAGGCCTCTTCTCGTATAGAGAACGAGCATTGATCACCACGCTTGCTCACTGCGGGTCGACGATTGCAGATTCTAATTTATAGAAGCCAGGTTTTCTCACGACGTTTTTTTTCTCATCTTTATGCTTATAGCAAAGATATAATATCAAAACTGGCGTGTAAAAGCGCAATTATCCAACACTCGGACTTCTTATTAAATACAAGATTCAGAATTCGAGTTAAAACAGATCTTCAACTTGTTGGGACAAGGTTAAGAGAGTTACTTTCCTCAGTTGAAATATCTTTTAAGTTGAGGGAGGAAAGTTGAACGAAAAACAGGTGTCATTTAAAACTAGGATTTGTAGAGCTTTTGTAGCTCCTTAAGTATTTAACACCCGAATAATGTTTGTAAATAATTGTAACTTTTGCGTATAATAACTTCGTGTTTCAAATAAATTGGCTAGACTTGTATTTTGTCCCCAATTTTGGTTAAGCTTGTCTGTGAAAACTATTTAGCATCTTTACTAATATTGTAAGGCTGTAAAATTTGCTTTTTTGTTTGTTTGGTTGAACGTGCTAATCTCCAGAACTAAAGGTCTGATTTGTATAATTGTTTTAGTGTCAGTTAGCCAATCCATCGACGGATATAAGCTACTTTTTGCTGCTTACCGCCGCTCACGTGGGCAAAGCCGCCAGAAAAAGCATGCAAAACATCTGCAAATTACTTTTACAATTCATTGTCGATAGCAAAACTCCTGAATACAATATACCTACACAAAACAAATACATACCTTTTCCTGTATCCCAATAACCATGCTATCTAGTTTCTCAGCCGGGTAATACGGTGATCCGTGTGCAGAAAACCGGACATCCAGGAACACATCCTTGACGGTATTCTTCGTGAAGACAGTGAAAACATCCACATTGTCCAATGAAGTGTTGTACAGCTGGGCTAGGCGTGAGTGGAGCTTGTCTTTTTTACTCGTACCCTGTTGGAAAGAGAGGGGAGATATAGATTATTAAATACCTAAAGAAATTAATTGTAAAAATTCAAAATGTTAGACATAAGGCTTTTATCAATTGGAATATACAGGATTATTTTTTAAGAAGTGCGTTTATTCAACGAGATAATCAAGTGCATTAAACTGAACAACTTTTCCCAAGAAACAGGTCGAAATCTTAAAATTGAAAATCATATTTTCATACCAACATAAGTCACGTGACCTGTCACTTTGTATGAATATTTCATTTTCAATTTTAAGACTTCTTCAACCTATGTTCCTTGGGGAAAGATGTTCAGTTTTATGCACCTGATTATATCGTAGAATATACGCACTCCATAAATATGTATCCTGTATTGTACTGGTCTGAGATTGACGGATGAGACTGATGACAAGACTGATACAAACAAACCAACGGTCCAAGACATATGAATAACTGTAACACTCTGTCTCAAATGAAACGTGTTTTACTGCTGTACTTCATAACACTTCTCTCAAAAGGTCCAAAGCCCTATGATTTCCCTAGACTCGTCCACAATAGTCCCCATAACTCACAAGTTAACAAAACTGGGACATTTGTCTACATAATTACTACTAGAATGACAGGCTACTTCACACAGCCAATTACCCTGTTAACCAGACTATCGTTAAGACAAATCCCCGGATCAAACTTACGTCAGCGTTATATCGTAGGCAAGGTTATATCGTAGAGGGATATGACGTCATAACTGTAAAGATGGACTCGGTCATCAATGAGTCCATCCTTGGCTTTAGTGAATCTAGAAGTTTCGATCAATACTTATGTAGTTGTACCAAGAAATTATTAAAAGTAGAACTCAGTAGGCACAATTGTACTTTTTCCAAACAATAAAAATTGATTTCTGAGGCGAATATTAGACATTGAAATAAAACTTGATATAAACAAAACATTACCTTTCCTTTTGGCTTCACCGTAGTCGGGTAAAAATAAAGGAGTTACGAATATATATAATTGGATTGGGAAATATCTAAATCAGCAGTTTGGTTTATTTTTTATTCATATTTTTTATATTTACAGTATGTTTACTTTTAGATATACAAATTATCTTTTTTTATTGTATGACTGTAACTAGAACTAACTTTTGCCCTTTTAAAAAAGCCTTCAGAATGTAAAAAAAAAACAAAAAACATTTGATTTTTGTGTTTATAAAAAAAATGACTCCCGCACCAAGGAATTTAATCCTTCCATTGTAATGTATTCACATACATTCAAATCACTAGCACAAAGAACACCCAGACTTGGAACAAGTATTTGTGGATCACACCAATGCTTGTCCCATGCGGGGATCCAACGCGCAAGCACGTCGCACAGTGGTCATTAGCGTGGTGACCTATACCACTCGGCTATCCGTGCAGTCAAACAAGAATAAAGGTTTAGATGTATCACATCTCCTTCTTCTATTTCCAAACAAGATGAAAAGCGTCTTAAGTTGAGTACAAAACAACGGCCACTTAGTACAAGTTTCAATGGACAGCTTAATTCTCTTGAAATTTTCCCAATACTTACCAGTCTCAAACTTACCAGTCTTTTAACCACCGAAAATTTCAAGACTTAAATTAATTACTGCTAGACAAAGACTAAGCTGATTTTAAGAATTCTTGATTATCAAACTAAGTGTATTTTTTGAACATTAATTAATTATATCTTTCTTTTAAATTTTGTGAAGTAATGGTTTTCTAAATTTAGGCTTTTGGTGTTTTAATTTAGTTTGGTAATAGAAAGGTTTAAATACTACAAGGTACTGATATTTTCCTTTTGTTGGCAGCCGATTTTTAACACTGGGTTGCAATTTGGAAGATCTTAGTCTATTGTTTTCTGAGGTTTACGCGAATATTAGACATTGAAATAAAACTACTTTAAAACGGATTCTATCGCGGTTTATTTTGATTTTAGTTCCCGACGTTTCGACGCCTTTGCAGGTGTCATGGTCACGGGCCGACTGAGGTGGTATTTGTCCTGACAGGGGTGTTGGGTGGGGTGACAGGGGATGTTGCTCGTTCTACCTTCATTTATTTTTATTAATTATTTTTGATCCGACCTACGCAATATGTGCTCACTGTGTCTTGAAGTCTTGCAGCGCTGCTCTTGGGTTTGGTTTTAATTTTGTGAATTATTGGGTCCCAAGTAGGTGATATCTTCCAGCCATCTTCTCTATTGAAATTAGGATGTTTTTTAATCTCAATAGCCTCACGAAACATCCTAGGTAGGAATTTGGATTCTTTAGCGAGGATCTGTGGTTTATCAAATCTAATGTAGTGACTGGAGCCTTCAGCATGTTCGGCGACTGCAGACTTCGTTGAGCGGCGGTGTTTTACGTCAGCTATGTGTTCTTTTACGCGGATCTCTATACTTCGTTTAGTTTGACCGAAGATCTTAATCCTGAAGTGGACCAGGGTATTCAGAGCTGACGATTAATCTATTTTATTAGATGCTCTATCAGCTTCATAATCCACAGCCCTTACCATCTAACTGCTAGGCATAGACCGTTTTTTACGTACCATTCTACGTATACGTATCATTCTTCGGTACTGTGCCCGTCTCATACCAATTCAACCCGAATATTTTGTTACATCGTGGACCCTCACAAATGCCGAACGCTACAGCCTAACAAATTTGTTCGTAACACTACTGAAAGTGTGGTAGGGGCAATACTACCCAATCATAGCGTTCAGGTTACTCACTCTACAGGCAGTACCGCCGACCACGGGAATATCACGTAGGAATATCAAGCTATAATCCATATACAACATGTAACAAAACCCCTGTCAGATCCAATAAAGGCGTATTCGTGGTAGTTCATGAACCGTCTCGCATAGGCGGCTTCTTTATCACTAAACTGTAGGTAGTAAGTACGTGACCTTTGAGGAGCGGTCAGTTGTTCAGTTTTTGCCTTGGATCAGTTTTTATTTGTATTTAAATATTTTGACTGAGGAAAAATTTTAATCGCCAATCCATTAAATGGCTACGTATATGTGTTCGCAGTACGATACCGAATAATACTCTCAGGGATCGGACAGGGTTTTTGTTACACGCTGTATATAAAATTGCTTGTCCTGACTGACTCATCAACGCAGAGCCACATGAGTTAGAAACTTTAGCAGCTTTGAAAGGATTTTTGGAAATTCCACCCCCAATGGGATGAAAAAGGTATTGAACGGTTTATGAAAATGTTTAGTTTTTTATGCTACTCGTACGAAGCCGGACGGGCCTGTAGTGCTCGAAAATATAAAAAATAAAATAGGCAGCTATTGCAGAAGTCACTTACATCAGGTTCAGGAACAATAAACTCTTCGGCGGTGATGTTCACGAAACGTATGGAGCCAGACTTGTCCACCGCTTCTTCTGGAATCTCTTTGATGGTCACGTTGACTGTCGCCTCCACCCAGTGGAACGGGACTATTGGCTCGTTTTCTTCTGTCACCTATAATTGTGGTTTTGTTAGAGAAGAAGGAAATTTAATAATTTATTTGGATTCCTTGTTCTGTCCAACGGTATATTTCAGATTTCTTTTTACACACAAAGAAATACTGAAGTACAAAACAATGTGAGTAATTTTTTGTTTCAAACAGATTTAGCTTCGTGCTGATCTTTTTAAACACTTTTACTATGGAGAAATTTAAAATATTCAGAGCCCGCTACTGTCAATTGTCGAGGGCTCGACAGGAAAGAAAATAAATACTAAGGTATTTTCAACTACCTGCATTTTTATCTCCACCGTTTAGCAGTTACAAATATTTAATACTTATACTCACGTTAAACCTTAGTAAATAGGTGCCATTCGGCGTCCCCTCCTTCATCGTGATCATGCCAGTGTTGCTATGTATATCAAAGTACGGGCTCCTCTGCTCATAGGATGGCAGCCACATGAACCTCTTGTCAGCTAAGTCCCAATCATCAGGATCATCGACGTAGACACGACCGATCTCAGTGTCTGGTGCTTCGCCCTGAAGGAAATATATATGGGTAAGAAATACGTTCATGAAGATATTTTGAAGTGTAAGGTGTAGTTCGAGAGCTACAGACCCAAAGCCTACTCTCACTAGAATAAGAAAGTTTTAAAATAAATGAAATTATCAGATTTGTCTTATGGGTATGAATTACGTTATATCCATTACGTATCTAAAATAACATCTATTTGAATAAAAATACGATGCATAGAAAATAATTTATTTTAGTATTTGTATTTAAAATTCTCAGTACATGGCAGACATTTTTAAAATAAATATTTCATGGTAAAAAACTTAAAAAACACACTTCAAAAAACTAGTAAAACTCAATAGATAGACGACAGACGCGCAAACAAGATTTCGAGAAAGTACAATGAAGAAAAACAATCCAACACTTAGAGGTAGTCATCACTCCACACCAATAGAAAATATCATAAAAGAGCTATTATAATCAAGTCTTTTACTGCAAAACCCTTTATGAGAATAGAATAGAAATGTTAATAGAAAAAAAAACGTTCATTATATTCTGAAAAAATAAAGACACTTGTTTTCTTCCGCCTCTTAAAAAAAATGTCGAAAATAGTATATAATTATGTAAAGTTCGCGTGACGTCACTCTGTCGTACAATTTTTGCTTACGTTGTGATCTTACAAGGCCCTACTCTTAAACTATAAAACGCTTCATCTTTTTCAATTTGTAGTCTGCATTGTTTTTTATTATATTAATTTTCATACCTAGTAAATATCCCTAACATAATTTATGATAATTATAATAAAATGACAGTAAAGAACTCATCAATTTATTACCAAATTGATTTCCATCGATAATTAAATATGAATTCATAGCCAATTAATCCCTGTGAAACGTTTTACTAATAATAATGTTGAGACTCTTACTAATTAAACCAATTTTATTCGGCAGTGTACGGTACATTAATTTTCCAATTCATTTATTAATTAGGGCCACGGCAATACGAAACCCTTACTGATATTACAGACGGAATTATTATTTAAATAGTAAACAATTTTGCATTGAGTTATTGATCAAACTGTCACCTTTAGATGTTTTGGGTTTTTGTTTTGGCACTTTCATTTATTTCGAATTGTTATCTGGTAAAATAAAATAATAATAATTTGTTAGAGTTCGAAACCTGCGTGAGGTTCAAATTTTTCATGTCTGTTGTTTGTTTTTAATTACTTACCTAGTTAAGTTTAAGTAGGTAATTAAAGGGAATATTGCCAACAAATCTTATATCTTTATCATTGTATTATGCCAGGTATGGAACTCCTGACCTACAACTCCGACGGAGTACTCAAGTCTCAAAAACAAAAAAAAAATACCTTGATCGTTGAGTACATTTTAAGCCCAATAATAGACCAGGGCCGAAGCCTTCAAAATTTGTAAAAAGTGAAAAAAAATTACAGTAGGATGAAACCAATTAGAAAAGGAAGGGAATATGATAAAAATTAAAGAAAAAATAAATTACGGTCGATCCGAGTTCGGGAAGGGGGGAAGGGGGGGGTTTTAAGGGTAAAAAATGGTTTATCTTGATTTCCAGCAAAACTACAAGTCCTATGGAAAAAAGTCAAATGGCAAAGTTGTAGGTAATAAGAAGATCTACAACTTTTGTATTTACACTTTTTTCACATAACCTCAAAATGTATGTGAAAAATCCAAAAAACCAAGTTTTTGGTTTTTTATTTTTATCTTTTTCAAAAATATTTTTTTTTTCACGAAATTTGGTGAAAACTTACCTTTTTATGTCCCAAATACGCTGTAATTTATTTGATTAAAAATATTTATTTTTTCACCTTATTTTGAATTAATATAAACAAAAACACCCAAATTTTCAATCGAAAATTCACCCGTCAAAATATCAGCTTTTTTCAAAAAGTATGGGGGTTTTTAGTTCGTTGAAATCTCTACTTTCTGATGGTGTAAAAAAAATATACATTACTATAGTAAATGTTCTCAGAAAATGCATAATCACTATGTACAATTTCATCAAAAAAATTGACATTGCTTAATTTTTTTTTCAGTTTAAAGTTTATTTATTAAATTCGAATTACATTCATGTCATAGAAAATCTCACAAAATGATTCAGATGAAATTCTGGATGAAGAACCAATGCAGACTGGAAAAAATTGAAGCAATTACATTTTTTTGATGAAATTGTACATAGTGATTATGCATTTTCTGAGAACATTTACTATAGTAATGTATATTTTTTTTACACCATCAGAAAGTAGAGATTTCAACGAACAAAAAACTCCCATACTTTTTGAAAAAAGCTGATATTTTGACGGGTGAATTTTCGATTGAAAATTAGGGTGTTTTTTTTATATTAATTCAAAATAAGGTGAAAAAATAAATATTTTTAATCAAATAAATTACAGCGTATTTGGGACATAAAAAGGTAAGTTTTCACCAAATTTCGTGAAAAAAAAAATATTTTTGAAAAAGATAAAAATAAAAAACCAAAAACTTGGTTTTTTGGATTTTTCACATACATTTTGAGGTTATGTGAAAAAAGTGTAAATACAAAAGTTGTAGATCTTTTTATTACCTACAACTTTGCCATTTGACTTTTTTCCATAGGACTTGTAGTTTTGCTGGAAATCAAGATAAACCATTTTTTACCCTTAAAACCCCCCCCCCTCCCCCCCTTCCCGAACTCGGATCGACCGTAATTTATTTTTTCTTTAATTTTTATCATATTCTCTTCCTTTTCTAATTAGTTTCATCCTACTATTATTTTTTTTGGTTTTAAAAATTATCGGCCCTGGTCTATAAGTACAACAAACTAATAACAAAATTACACAATAATAATTACAAAACCTTTTAAATCCTAAGTAAAATCTAATTACCTTCGGAGAACTTAATTTACTAAAGTTGTCAACTGAAAGTGTTTGCGACAAATCAATTATGGCGGCGATAGCTTTTCATGGAAAGTTTGCCAGAGTTTTGGACTTCCATGGTTTAGAGCGGTCGACGTAAGCTAGTCGTTAAAACGAATACGGACTTGAGGAGCGTTTGAGTCTACTGGAACGAATCACTGGACTCACGAAACATTTTTTTTTTATAAAATGTTGAAAATTTTAAGTAAATAATGACGTTCCATAGTTATTTGTAAATTATTTGATATCGGGTTAATAAGCCCATTTTACCTTTTCAAACATACTTATGACATTTGAAAACTTAATTATTACACAACTTGCCAGTATCGTAAGTGCCTATGTACATATTTATGAGTATTATAATATACAATATGTAACTTATAGTGACTAATCAGTTATTATTTATACGCCTATAGGTCGAGACTGGCGACAAAAATCAATCATTAACCGAATTCTTATATCAGTCAGTTGATGAGGCAAGTGACTGTCTTCCAGTAACACAAGTGAACGAGGCTCCAACCGTATTTGCGGCAACGTCGCCCCTTCATTAAGAAGCGTGCAGTCGAAGCGAATCCCGCCTACATTACACAGATTACGGACAACGCATACATGGAACTCTTTTATTTTTCTAAAATTGTATTCAAAAGTTAATAGCGAGTCCACTTTACCGTGCGCGTTGTATTAAGTTTTAAAACAGTGAATTAGTGTCCTAGAATAGCAGTAATTTCACGTGTATTAAAAACGTTTTATGTTTATCGTTTAATGTTACATATTTATGCTGTCGCGGAATTTTCTTTTGTGAAAAATAATTATTGAAACGCGATAAACAGTTTTAATTTTGACCAATTTTTAGGTAGGTACCTGACTCGCTTACCTCTATATAACAATAATTATATATTTTATTAATAATTTGTCAAAAAACTTTGTATATAATCTGGTTATGTGCTGCAAGGCTGGATGTACCAAACTTTTATTCCTTTTTTAAGGTAAAAATTTCGATAGAATATTGTTTTTTTTTTACTAAAAATAAAAACAAATTAAAGTTATGTGACTGGTCTAATCGGCCATTAATTAGTTCTCTATCACCCTTACAAACTTGACACACTTTTCTAATAATAAAGTCCGTTTTAAGTCACATCTAGTGAGCAAGTCTTCAGAAATCAGGGCAGGACAGTTAAAAGTGTCTCCTCAACATAATCCCTGTATAAATATACTAAACCACCTTTATTAAAGCACAAAATTAACATTTTAATAGCTATATAAACAACGACATAATCGTTAAGGTTTATAGTATATCGAAAGCCTTGATTATTCATTGAGGTATGACTGAAACCGCTGATTTTACGAAAACAATGGAAACAACAGGAACAAAGGATTGTGAATGAAAAATCTTTAAAAGTCACGCGTGTTCTTCTCAGGAAAATGAGGAAATTTGTTCATAATATATTTTTGTTTTGTTTATTTTCTTGACTGTAAGCGGCTAATGCTTAGGGCGTCGGCATTATGATTATGTGGCCGGTTTGAAACCCACTCACTGCGCTGCTGACGTAAATCTACTCATAACACAAGAATTTAGCTTAGAACGACGATACTAGTACTCTACGGCCCTCATTGCTAGTAAGCGTTTTAACGAAAAAAAAAACTTTAAACTAAGGTGCTATTTATTTTACCTCTTTGATAAGGTCTACCGCAATTAGCCTGAACGCAGGCTGTGACTGCAAACGCTTTTCAAAGAACCTTATTAAAGGATAAAAAAGCAACATAACCATCTTTAGGTACTTACACAATATGAAGAAAATTATAATAACTCAGTCCAGAACCATCAATTCTAAAAATAAATTTCATTTGATTTGTCTAATAAACTTGAAATAATAATATAAACTTCTTACATATCAAATAAAACGAAATTACTATCTACACAAATTAAACTATTGTGTAGATACTTTAAAAAGTTTTAACTACTACTAAAACATCTACCCATTTCACGTAACTGAGTGCACAATGAAAGCCCGTAAAACAGTTTACTGTTTATTCGAACGACTCCCGTACGAACATTTTCATAATTCATACCTTTTAGGGAGCCTCGCTGAATACAAATTGTGTAATGAAATGAAGCATTACGAATTATAACACAAATGAAATAGACGCTTAACAATTTAAAACAAACGAAAACTGTTCATTATTTCTGTTTGACAAAACAATCGCGAAAATAATATATTTTGTCGTCATAAACCGATGAACTGCACGCACAAAAGAGTGTCACTTTCCGCCTGAGCTGAGCGTGCAAGCGAGAGCGCGGAAAAAGCGATAGAGAAGCACGATCGGCCTAAGCGTTAGGCATGTGACGTATCTATCTCTTGGCCGATGTCTCCGAGTAGAAGAGAAACAGCACACAATTTTTCATCAATGTTTTCTTATGATATTATCACGTTAAATTATTGTCCGTAAACCGACTTTATAGACAAACATCTGTATTTATTTTAAATGGTTGCTTTTGTGTACTAATTAACATAGAAAATCCATAGATACACAGTCTCAAACAGCCAGAACTGTCATCAATTACAAATGGGTAGTGTCTTCCATTTTAATTCTATTACCAAACGGGTAATAGAATTAAAATGGAAGACACTACCCATCAGAATGATCAGTGTGTTTTTTTATGTCACAAATAACTTTATCTAGTTTTGAATACACGTCACTATCGGACCAGCTCCAGTTTGGCACAGTGAATAATGCGTAAAATTAGACACAAAAACTTTTCTCTATAGTCACTTTATCTATTGATAAAAACTGCATTAAAATCCTAACTTCAAAACTATCGCGTTCCATGATTATAATAAAATTTCTACACGGGAATTAATGCGAACACATACATTTACTTTAAGGCGTGACGTTACTTTAGTCTGTTAGTGATCATGGCCAGTGTAACCCGGCCGAAACGTCAAACCTTAAAAGGTACACTCATGTGTGCGCCTTAGTTCCCGTGACGCACATATATTTGCATTAAAATTTGAGTAGTTTAAAAGATCTATGCGGGTCCTACTTTATTCCATACCTTATGTATTATCCAGCATTTTAACACCTTAATTACACTACAACAAAAACCTACCAACACTAAACGTCCAATTCACAAATCTGTACGTCAAAATGGACGTTTTATATCAATTAATTGAATTATACGACAGACAATTGAAATCATATTGCTATTACGCGTCACTTCACTACCGACTAGTTAATTGGATTTTGTCAATAATCACTCCGAACCACGCGGTCCAGTACATAGTTAATCTATAAAATATAATATATACATAGTCACTGTTCTATAGATTTACCTATACGTTATTAGTTGTATATTTGTAATGTCGACAGCCGTACATAATTATACCTATATAGACTAATATTAATAAAAAGTGGAAAGATTTGTATGTTTGTGACGAATAAGCCCAAAAACTGCCGTACCGTTTTCAAAAACTTTCACTATTAGAATCCTATAATATGTATATCTATACTTATATTATAAAGCTGAAGAGTTAGTTTGAATGTGCTAATCTCAGGAACTACCTACTTGACCGATTTGAAAAATTCTTTCACTGGTAGATAGCCCAATTATTGAGAAAGGTTATAGGCTATAATTTGCCGCGTTAACCGATGCACACGCGGGCAGAGCCGCGAGTAAAATCTAGTATAATAATATGATATATTTAATATTAGAAAAAAAATGGTATCGCGGGCAGAGCCTCGGGCAACAACTAGTTATTTAAAATGGCGTAAAGAGAACTAAGTTCTACTGTCGCCTTAATCAAATTAACTCTGACAAATAAGGATCTATAAGTATTTAAAGTACATAAACTCGTTATAAACAAACTTTATCCTATCCATTTGTAAAAAACAAAGGCATAAACAAAAACAAATGAAAACCAAACAAAAAACAACAGACTGACGAACCGAGAAAAACGAATAGAAGTACCTACCATCCAATACAATTTTATACAATTGTATTAAATAAACAAAGAGAAGCGAAGGAACAAAAACAACTATACGAGTATAATACCAGTTTATACTTACGTAGTATCTCCAACTGTATAAAATCTCATTGAAGTAGGTTTCCGGCTGATTGCGTTAGAGAAAACAATTTTGATATTAAAATTCATTTTAAAACTGCATTCTTAACTATAACGAATGAAATGTTAACTATTTGTGACATAAGGAAACAAAACTAGGTATCCAAAGAACAAAACAAATTAAAACACATCAATTTTTTAATAAGAAACGTTCAAAAAATAAGAATAGCGCCAAAATAAAATGGTTGCATTTTTAAAATTAGAAGGTAATTCTAGCATCAAATAAGTACTTAAATCTTTTTTTAAATCTTGCTTTTTAAAATACCAACGATGACATTCTCAATTAAAACAACAAATAATTCTGCATGTTCTATTTTAAAAAAATTACGTTATTAAGTAAGAACGTGGTGTACGCTTAAATATGGAGAATGCCAGCGCCCCAATTGTACTGGATGGTCAAGATTTAATAAAATATACATGTAACTGTGCATACATAAATAACAACTTCACGCAAAATTAAACATAACCTCAAAACTAAAAGGCGAACGATATTAAAGGTCTACTTGGTGGCTCAAAGGAAATATGTGATGGTCCCTGAAGGGATCAGAAAAAATCTTTTGGCCTTTGTCGGGCCACTTTATTCGGAATGTAATTGGCCTTAAAATATGTAGGTAAATATTAAAATCCTTTAACGTTTTCCTGCTATATTTACTTTTACTAAACGACGTCTCGGTACTCATTTCACGGAGTATCATTTTGTTTTATTAAATGAAGAAAACAATTAAGTACCATAAACAAAACAATGTCTATAAAAACAGATGAAGCAGGCGAAATTCCCTATCCCATCCATAAAAAAAAATTAATAGAATAAATCGAAATCACTGCCAATTCGAATTAGAAAATGTGAATGTCAAAAATCAATGAATGTGAAAAATGGCGGCAAAGAACATACCTTGTAATTGTATACGAAGATGTCGCTATGTCCTGGTGCCATGGGGTTGTCGTTCTTATCACCGATCACCACATGGAGGATGGAGACGCCTGTCAGTCGAGGGGTTCCAGAGTCGGTGATGGCCACGGGAATCTTGTATTCTTTGCGCTGTTCACGGTCGAAAGATACGAGTGTCGATAGGATGTTACCTGTATAAAAAGTGTAAGTTATTATTATTGTGCTTCCGAACTAAACTGTTTTCTAGAAATAATCATTATGCTGCATATATGATGATATTTATGACGATACAGTGGTCTTATGGAATATTATTATTAATGCCCAATAATATCTAATAATGATTAAATTAAATTAATTTAAAACTATATGTGCTAAAGAAACACCAAAACATATATGATAACGATAACAAAATATTCAACTAACTGGAAAGTAGATTTAGTGTTAATTATAACCTAAAAACTTTTATCAACTACGAATATATTTGACCCAAAAAACAAATTAAGTAGAACGTTCCGGTTCCTTATGAAGACCAATTGAAATTTATTTGTAGGCAATTGAACGATTTGATCACTAGCAACAATAATTGATCTATCAAACAATAATCTTACTTTTAAATGTCAACTAAAATTATATCACGAAGAAACGGAAAATTTTCTGTAAACTTTTAATTGAGCTGAGAAAAGTTTTTCAACTTTATTTTCAGTAAGGTTTTCTTGACAAGTGACATTGAGGGCTTACGTGGAACACCAACGCAGGCTATAAATATATCTGTCAAAGCCAACAATTGAGGAAAATCAAAATGTTTTTTTTTTCTAACAAAAAATGTTTATTTAAGAATCAATGTCAAAAGTTCTCGTGTGATATATTATGGAGTGAAAAATTAAGTGGGTGAAAGTCCATCTAACAGAAATACTGGCCGAATAAATTTATTTCCATAAAAGAAGACGAATACCAGAAGATAATCCTTTACCAAGCTTCTTCTCTGTCACTTATTGGTTAGATAATTAATAAGTAGCGGTGGGCACAGAATAACCAAAAATATTGAATGTATAGTAAATGTCAGGGCAGTCTTAGGAAAATATCTAAGAAAATACAGTCTCACATTTTCAGTTTTAAAATAATATGGACTTTTTCCAAAAGAAGCGTTCAAAATATCTAATGTCAGTAAGTTACAAATAATTATTTTCTTGCAATGTCCTTGCAAGTTCTTTTATAGTTTCGTATTCTTGTAGTTTCTCTTATATAATGTTATTATTACTTTAAAGAAATCGGTCACGGTGACAGACAAGGTGAGTGCAAAATCAATACTTAGAATGTCAATAGAAAATCTCTTCGTTATTTCGATACATGGTAATAAAGATCTACACAAACCCAAATATTTAAATACAAATTGAAGGCGTATACAAAATTATCAACACGCCATCCAAAATGGAGAGGAGCAAAATTGAATTGGCACTTCGCAAACAAAGTTGGACTTAGGCTTCGCACGTCATTTATTGCATGTTAACTACACTAATTGATCGAAACTCGATTTTGGGCGTCAGTTGGAAAATTTCGGTCTTTCGCGAATAGGAGCAATGAATTGAAATGGAATGGAATTGCTCCAAAGACGTATCGGGGAAGTTAGCAATTCAGTACCAGTTCTGAGTTTATCGGAATTCGTGTGGATTGGTCTATTGTGGTTGGATTTTCTCAGACATGTCTGTGATCTGATTTTGGTGCTTCGTATAACTTGGTACCGTCGTTTGGTAGTTGAAAATCACTTATGGAAGAATCATTTTCATGTACCTAATGGGTTTATTTTTTGAGGTCTGTCACTAGGTTGGAAATTCAATCATTTATCACTCACCAGAAATAACATTTCTACAAAAGTAATAATATATACGATTCGGGAATTGATACCACTTAAATGTTGCAACATTATCTCAACCAATTTTAAGCACTACATTGATCAAAGAAATGTATATTCATATCGGTCACAGGTCTGCATACATTTTAAGGTTAAACTAAGTGAAGTCTTTTAAGTTTAATAATATCTTACCTTGGATGTGGAATTTGGATCTGATATCAAATGAGGCAGACTCATTCAGGGCGAAGGTGAATGGTGGTCCATTTTCAGTGGAGTCGTAGTCCTTAGCGGTCAGAATCACTACTTGACCAGGAGGCTCGTTCTCGTACCAAATGACTGGCTGAGTCTGTTAGAAAAAAAATATATTAATATTTAAGTTAAAGTTAATAATTTATATGAATAAAAAAAATTGATTAAGCATACATGACTGAACTTCTTCGATATGCTTTTTAATCGTGTTGTATCGTCATCTTTATAGAAAATTGTCATTCTAACAATAATCCGTCTAAGTTTTAAAATTGTAAGTTGCGTGTGGAAAAGTCAATCACTGTTTTTTGAATAAAATATTTCTACTGGGGGTTATTCTCTAAGTCCAAACAAAACTTAACGTGGCACGACGTAGTGATTTAGTTCAAGAATCCGGGTCGAATCTTTTTTGTGTTCTGAAAGTTACCGGGACTATAGTATAGAGACATAAGATATTTTTTACTTTAAAATATACTAAGTTAAAAAAAATAAAGCCTCTCTTAACCCTACAAATAACAGCACGTTAACCGCTTAGACTTATGCCACTGAGAGCCCCGCTTAAAATTAGCCCCTGTTATGACTGATTGATAAAGAAAAAATGTTGTCATACCTTGAACGGAAATCTTTTAAAACTAAAAACTAGTAGGCATAGTGTATGCAGTAGTATGTGTAGCATGTCTCATATAGTCACAGTTATATCGAATAGATTTACATGCAAAAACTTTAATCAAATTATCAATGGCCTTCATACAACAAGTACTTTATTGTAAGCTTTTATGTATGTATTTGTGCATAATTTCGCTAAAATCTTCGGAAATCCATGAACGCGCTGAATATTAAACAGACGTATAAATTTTCTTACGTTATTCCTTGAGGCAGACATTGCGGTGAATCTCGAAATTCCGACCAAAAAGTACTATTAGTACTAAGACTTAAAGGCTACAGAGGAAGAAGAATTATTTAGGGTTTTCATAACGAGATTATTGCATGAAATCATGTAATACATACCTATTTGCATCGCAAGCTATCTAACTCTAAAAAGAAACTGAATGAGATAAAAAAATTAAGAAGGTTGTATTATTTTTCATTTGAAAATGGTTACCATGATCATTTTTCTTCCAGGCCTATACTGATATCAAAACGCCAAATAAACCTTAAATATAAATAAAATCTCGTTACAGATACCAACAGTCCACCGTCACATGAGAATGACTCTGATTTCTTCGTCCAAAGCTCTCGAGAATACCATTCAGACCTCCGGAATGGAAATTAACCAACCCTTCCCAAAACTGAGGACCAAGGGATCGGCTCCCAAAATAAGATATTGAACACCCATAGGTATGAGATTTGCATAAAAAATTGACAACTGGCCCTTTTCCAATGCGTATCGAGTTAACATTTAAGTGGGAAAAGGAGTACATTCTACATTTTTATTTTCGGGTTTCAGGATTATTTGGGAGTTGTTCATTAGATTGGTTTAATTAGTAAGGGTTAGAGGGTTCTCTATGTTTTCATGCGTAAAGTTTCGCTCTAACCTTTTTGTATATATTATGTGGTGGCTAACCCATAAAAAGTAAATTGTTGTGATATTCAAGTTTCAAAATGTCCGACTTTTATGTTTCGGGGCAACATTTTAGTTTTTTAACAGTGTCCTCCAGCGTTATATGGTTTTGAAAATCCACGGCCATATATTAACTCTAAAAGGGGACTAAATAAAAATTCCGGTGTGTCCACAAAAACATAAGCTGTTATTCTTACCCCCGTCAAAAGGATTTCAAGTGACATACACACAAACACGGGGTAAAATAAAGCGTGAAATTTACATAATGTAATGTAACCTGCGATGGAAGTACCTGATTTATTGGCAATATGGAAAGGTTCGGGTCTAAAATGAAAATAAAATGGTAATACATTTCCCATCTTAAGGAGATAATTGAAAAATTGAGGATATTTCTTAAAAGATAAGCTTTTGTTTTGTCCTGTTTTTTGGCCTTGTCGCCAAGGTTTGATATAGTTGACAAGGTTTGAGATTGTTCTATATAGTTTCAGCAGATAGTTTCGAAATAGTGAATCTCAAAAGTCTTATCCTAGGTTTGTTCCCATATAAGAATGTCGTGGTAGCCTAGCGGTTTGATGAACGTATTTTCGTGCTAAAGTTTGCAGGTTCGAACCCACTACAGGCAAGTACCAATGTTTAGTTACCAATTCTAAGAAATCATTGACAATCGGTGACAACACGTAGTAAGCCAGTCTGATGATCAATGCTCGTTCCTTCTCTATATGAGAAAAGTATGCCCAGCAGTGGGACATTTATAGGTCTTTTACATTTCTAGAACAATTATTCACATCAGACGAATAATCTTAAATCTTACAAAAAAATCCCCCCATACATAACGCATCAGCTCAAAGCCGTGGATTATGCTTGGTAAGGTGATATTATCGGCAAATGAATAAACGCTGACGTGCACACTGGGATTCTTATAGCATACGATTCTGTGGAGCCGGATAACACTGGCTCTTAATCCAAGGCCTCTCATCTGATCCGGATGGTCGAATTTGAAATGAACCCAGCCAATTGTCCCAGTTCAAACTGTAATATGGACATTTTAAGTATTTGGGACCATAAAACGACTGGCTTTAACAGCTCGAAGGTTGAAGTAATTTCGAAATGGGTATTTTAATTTAGAGCTGTTTGGAGTTTGAAGTGAAGTATACTTTTTAGATTAAAAATATTATCACCGGCAAGGTCGAATGATTCAAATATTTTAGAACCGTCTAGCCTTGGAAAAGGAGCCTACCTCAAAAGAAAAACAATATTCCTAGACAATATAGGTATTATTCTAAAGATTATTCTATACCTAGGTACTTTGAAAGTAATCTTGGTAACTGAAATTAGCTCGTTATTTAAATTCGTGGGGATCATATTTCTGCGAATAGAAATATCCTTGAATTTTTCAATTTATTTACGCCTTTAGACAATCATAAATAATTCAAAGTGTCTACAAGTCTATTTTAAGAATGATATTCAGAATTTTCAGAAAATTGTTTATTAGGAGATGTGTGTATATGTTCATCATTTATTAAAGCAAAACTTAAATTGATTGACATTTTTTGAAGGAAATCTATCTATCTGTCTGTTTTTGGCCTCGTAGCTTTTAAACCAATTATCTATTAATTTTTTTTTTATAGCTGATGTCACCTAGGTGGTGCTTAGCTATAATATATGAGGATCTGTCTATCTGTATGGAAAATCAAGTAAAATCTGTCGTTCAGGATTTTTATTTCTTTTGCACCCGGTTATGTAAATGTTGGCATTCGATCGCGGCGCCTTTATTAATACTTTAGTACGAATATACGAATAATATCAACTCTATAAACAAATCCTGTATTAATATCAATCACATCTCACTTAATAAAGTCCGCACACTATACAACCTTTATACTGTAGTGCTTCTGTGTTTACTAATAAAAACTGTAATAAAACGGTATACTACAGCAACTAAAATTTATCGTTAGCAATTATTAAAAAAAAAACTCTTAAATGTCGATAGTTTTCAAGTGCAACCATTTCAATGTACAAAAGAATCTTATTAATCACGTTTCAGTGAAGGATATTTACTGAATAAAGAAATAAAAAATAAATTCTTCAGTCAGACAAATAATTAGAAATATTCGATTATATTTTTCTTAGTCTGAACAAAAATTCATTATTATTAATTTTTGAGACGAAAGAAACAAATACGCGCCTGTGACAAGAAAATAAATATTGTAAATATCACCAAAATACTATTTTTTTATCATTATAAATATATATACTTGTAAATACCAGTTTCCGTACAGTAAAGGCTTATTTAAATATTTACTGTAGTAAAATATTGCTTTATTTAATACCATTTGTATAACTTTCCATTTAATAAAATATAGAAAAATTGCATGTATAAATTTATACAAATGTATTTTATGTTGTAAATAAATCTTTTATTTATTTGTTGAATACATTGAATTTGTTTTAATATTCTGGAGATAATAAAGCATGAAATAATTGAATAACGATGTTTTCTTAAACAATACAAACGACCATATACTAAAACGCTACTCAGTTGTACGTGGCCGTTATGTCTGATGCTGTCTCTATCACTTTATGGAGTAAAATAGCGACAGATATATTAAAGAAAGTTAAGGTAAAGTTGCGAGTTCTAAGATAAAATAAATAAATGTGAACAACATCAAAAAAATTACGTCGAATTCAAAGTAACTAAAGCACTTGTGTTATGAAATCAGAGACAACTAAGGTACCAAAAACACCCTGACTCGAGACAATGTAGAAAAGTGTTTTTTTACATTGACCCGTCCGGGGATCGAGCCCGGGACCTCAGAGCTGGTGACACGTTGAAAACCGGTTCGATGCCACTCGACCACGCAGGTCATCATAAGACTGTAGAATATTGAGATAATGGGTCACAGTCTATTAAACTCGCACCAAACTTATTTTATTTTAGTTCATAGCTGTCTTTGTCACTTACTTATTACTTCGAAAAGGACAGATGAAAATTAGAGCTGTCAAATTTTGTTCCGACTAAAATTTTCATACGAATATTCTCATACAAGCCGAAACGTTGCACTAAAAACACATTGATGTTCAGGCGAAAACTAATATGCCATTTATAAGTCAGTTGTTATCTATTGTCGTCCCTTTCTAACGCTTTATGTGAGTAAAAGATAGCAATGGTTTTTTGGTTTACTTTGCATACAAAGGAATAAGCACCAATAACTATAGTCCAGCAATAGTTTTTATTATTCTTCGTAGTTTATAGCACGGTTTAAAGTTTACTGCCAGTAAAACTACTGTTTTAAATGAATACCGGTGGCGCCATCTATTGTGGGACAAAACATATTTTTTTATTAGGTACTAGACTTTGTTTTTACTAAGTATTTTTATGATAAATAATATGTTGGAATAACTTACACACGGCTATATCTGATCTAAAAATAGGCAGAGCCTGTACTATGGTAACCAGACAACTGATAAACATACTTATAAATATATTTTAAAAGTATATATATTTATAAATACATACATATTATACCCAGACACAGAACAAATGATCGTGCTCATCATACACAAAAATTTTACTGGGTGGGTATCGAACCCCACATCGAACCAATCAGGATCACTAGACCAACAGGCCCGTCAAATAATGACAAAATACATCCCGGTAATGAGTAATACATCCCGATGTATGGGTTGTGGAAATCAATTAGGCGTTGCATTGAAAATGCTGATATTCAGGAGTCTTTTGAGACAACTCCAAAATAAATCGGAAAAAAAATCTTCATAAGAGAAGAAAATTAATAAAAGTAACAAGTGCGGTTATTGACCCTCGTAATGCGGTAACTTCGGTTTTTTTCTTTAAAATCAAGTTCATTAAGTGTGTAGGCCAAGGAAAGAGTATTTTAAGGTAATTTAATTATGGTTTTCCATAATTAAATTACCTTGAAATACTCTCCTACTAATATTCTGACCAAACATAACGTACTAACATACATAAAAATACTCACTACTTCTTCAATACACAACTTATTTATTCCTAAACATTTAAGTATTGTTTCAGCTGTTAGTTCAATAGATAGTTTCAGCACTTGTCTGCACTCTGTCAAAACATCGATCAATCTTAACCAAATGCCTATAATGAAATATATGGATGAGGAGGTCATTAGGTAACGTACACTTCATTCTGAACTCTTATGTAAATTAGTTGTATATCTATAATATGATATCACAGTATCCAATAAGGCCGATGTATCTTGGCAAGTCTTAAATGCGACACAAGATATTGTTATCTCTTTCTCACCCACTCTTTATGTGTACTTGCATCTCACACAAACTGTCTTGTATCTGTTTTGTTTTGTTTGTTTTTTTTTTAAAAACGACGCACGCACTAAAGAATTTAATCCTTGTGTCGCGGGGGTTTCACAAACATTCAAATCACATGCACAAAGAACACCCAGACTTGGAACAAGCATTTGTGGATCACACAAATGCTTGTCCCATGCGGGGATCGAACCCGCAACACGTCGCGCACAGTGGTAATTAGCGTGGTGACCTATACCACTCGGTTATCCGTGCAGTCAATCTCTTTTCAGTCTCAGTCAGTCTTGTCAGTCTCTACAGAAATTGTATCGCTAGGTCGTCTTTTGTTTTCTTAACATAATCTATTTCGCTCAAATAAGGTAAATATTATATTCAATGGAGAACTCGGCGCCAACAGATACTTATATAACTAATTGCTAGCAATAATCTAATCAATATAACTGTTATACCTAAATCGTGATGCAAAAAATTATGTTTACCTAACCGAAGTATATTATTAAAAGAAATACCTTCAAGATATATCAGGTCGGCCAGTGTCACATTGAAACAATTAAATATCTAGTAATCTTAGAGAAACAAAATTAAGTAACTTAGGTTTATTTTCATAACGTCATTTTAGACGACCTCCATGGTTGAATGGCGTACACACCAGTTCTCAAGATGTCGCCAGGTTTGTATTCCCTATGTAAGAAAAACAACTTTTTTTTATTGCCTTGGGTCTAGGTGTTTAGGGTACCCTCGTTATCTCTGATTCTATAACACAAGCGCTTTTGCTACCTACTCACTTTGGGTTCGGAGCAATGTATGTGATGTTGTCCACATTTATTTATTTATTTCATCTCCTGGTTCCTAACACATACACTAACGTACAATATTGATACCAAGCTGTCCCACTGCAGGGCAATCAACTTTATTCTTTCCACTTGCCTCCTTCCTCTATCTCCACCACTTAGATCTAAAAAAATGATAAAAAGAGAAAATATATCACTTACATTGGTCAGGAACGGTGCATTGTCGTTGATATCAGTCAGTTCCAAGATAACTTCAGTGGTAGACCTTAAACTGTCTGATCCTAATCTTCCGCCGTGATCTGCAGCCATGATCAGGATCTGCCATCTGGTGAACCCTAGAGGTTGGTCCCTGTCTAAAGGTTTCGTCAATCGTAGGCATCCATCGTTGTCAATTTGGAGGAATTCCTTCTGCTCATGCTTGACTAAGGAGTAGACGATGTTTTGAGGGGCGTTCCGGTCTTTTATATCGGGGTCGTATGCTTCCACCTATAAAAAATATCAAAGATTTATCATTTGGAACAATAAAAGAGATAGTCACAGAATTTTAACAGTTTCTAGGATTTTCGTTTGATTGCTTTCAATAACTTTCACTGTTACTAGCATGTCATATTTTTGGGAAAATAATTTAGTTCAATCAAATTTATATTACAGCGTTATTTCTTCATAAACTTCAAATCGATAACAAGATAAATTTGTATTGTATTAACTGTTGAATATATAACCTGAACTGCCTGAAAATCAATCTATGATATTTCTACAAGTGTTAACGATGGTAGAAATCGGTGACTTTTCGATAAATCATGTGACTTATAGTTGTCACCTCATTTGTTAGGGGATTTATAAGGTGGGAATTTCATTTGTTAGGGGATTGATTCAATTAAATTTAAATTCAGTACCCATTGATAAAACACGTGACAAAAAAACTAAAGACACAAATCCTAAAATACAATTAGATTTTGATAATACTGACCTTGACAATACAGCCTTCATAGAGCTTCTCCTCTTCAATAGTCTTAGTGTAATTCGCTAAGAACACAGGTGGGTTATCGTTCAAATTCTCAATGTTAATTATTACTTTGGCATAATCTTCGTAAATGCCGTCAAAGGCTCTGACGTCTAGGCTATAGCTCGTTATGTTTTCGTAGTCCAATTCGCTGTTAACTCGTATTTCGCCAGTGAAGTTCCGAATGACAAAAGCGTCATATGTATTTCCGGCGACAATGCTGTATGTTACCACAGATGCTGTTGAAGAAAATATAAATATTAGAACGTTACAAACAGTTTTACAGATTAGGCACTATGCAAAAAATTAAATTTGAATTTCTTTGAATGACAAGGCCGAAGCGGTCTCGTGTTATGAAAAAGAGGCAATTGATACTGACAAAAATAAGAATTGTTTCTTTCTGAATACATCGGACGGACATATGTCAGAATGTACAAAGTAAAAATATTCTGATAAATAAGGTCACAAAAGGCCACTTCTCAATCTCAGACTAAATCATGTATGAAAACATATACATTTATTGTTAAAACTGAAATTAAATCGACACATTTTCTTTAGCCTTATTGCCCGTTCTTAAATACGAATTTTTTTCTTTACTTTCATATATAATTTGATATTTTTATCTAGAACTATAGAAATAACTAGGAATCTTACCTGTATCCGTATCCAAAGCACTAACAACAGTAACCAGTTCATTAATATTAGCATTCTCAGCTATCGACTCAGCTACATACGTGTCTTGCGTAAACCGAGGCGGGTTGTCATTCTTATCAGCTATTTCAATCAAAAACACTTGTTGACCCGCATTGTGTTTTCCAGGAATCAAGGCAGATTCAGAATTGTCAGTCGCAATAATCTTAATATTATAAAAACTCCTTTCTTCTCTATCAAACATTTTAAGTGTAGTGATATTTCCAGTGATGCTGTCGATGGCAAATGGATCAGATGGGTCTCCTAATTCGTAAGTTATTTGGTTGTTAGCTGATGTTCCATCGTAGTCAAAGGCACGGACTTGCATGACCGGTGTGCCAGGATTCTCGTTTTCGAGCACACTACCTGATCGGATTTCACTGAATATAGGAATATTGTCGTTCACATCTTCAATTTCTATCTGGATTATTGTTTCAGCTGCTAATTTGTAATTGTTCTGAAAGAAAAATTAAAGGTTTATTTAATTGTAAATTATTGTTTGAATTGAATCATTTTTTGACCGGTTGTTACTTAAAATTTGTCCTAAAAAAAACCGTTTCTGATATATCACAATCTACAACTAATCAAATTCTTGCAAATTCTTTATAAAGCGCAACCTTATTATTTTATAATTTAAACAAAATATTAAATGTCTATTGATAAAAATTGAGCATGAATCAATTCATTGCCAACTTTCTCAAGGATGAAAAACCATTACAAATTTGTATGAGGAAAGACTAATTTAGAATTTATTAAAGTATGCAGTTATAAATGATCTTCTTACCTGTATCCTAACAGTAAGTGTATAATCGGTGATCTTCTCGTAATCTAGATGGTTTCCAAGCTTGATGTACGCGGAATCTGCCTCAGGTTCCAATACGAACGTGTGCCATTTATTAGTCTGTTCTGTTTGACCCTGAACCAGCTCGAATTGGAGTTTCTTCTCCTCGGCTATGTTTGACCTATAGTTATTGAAATAATCATACTTCAGAAAAGTATTTTGATGATTTGATGATGATGAAAATATCAACTGGCCATGTTATGTAGATAAGTGACATCGACAAGGTAATTCAAATCACGAGAAAAATTAATGAAACAGCTACCTACCGCAATGATTTTAGATTATCTTAAGAACCGTGCACGGCCATTATAATTATATAACAATGTAGACTATTAACAGTGTAATCTGTTCAAAATATAATACGGATTTAAACCTAACTTAACTAAAACTTTTACCGTACCAAAACATAAACTAAGACCCTAAGGGCCAAAAGCGAGAGAATTCGCCGTAGCCCACCTACATAACAATTAATGCAAGATTAGGCCCAGATATTATAATGGCGGTCTCCACTTGTTATACTCAAACTTCAGACTAAGAGAACATTAGAACTTTGAACACTTTGAGGAACAATAAAACAGACATTAACGAAAAATATTCAACTAACACAAACGCTAATATCGCAATAAAAGCTTTTGAAATTGCTTACTTAGAATGAAGGCTCGATAAAGTTGATTAGAAAAATAGACAATGGAAGTAAAACTACGAACGATTACCATCATATTATATGTTTGGAAAAAATATAGACGCGATTGAAAGCATAGAATAGAAAGTACAAAGAAAGCCAATGTATTGACTAGTTAGAAGCTCATTAATAATGTCAATGTAGTCATAATATTCAAACATGACTCAACAATCGGGATAAGTGCAACATAGGTACACCAAATAATGAACAAATGTTTATAAAGTAATATACTCATGATATAATAATAATACCGGACTATAAACGTCCCATTTCTGGGCACATTCCTCTTCCATATAGAGAAGGAATGAGCATTGATCACCACGCTTGATCATGAGATTATTTTTTTTTGTAATCCAGGTTTCCTCACGGTGTTCTCTTCACCGTTTGTCAATGATGTCTTAGAATGGTTAAGAAAGTACATATTAGTTTGAAAAAGTCACATTGGTACTCGCCGGGGACGACCCTGCAAGTACCTGCATGCGAATCCGGTCAATGAACCTGTAGATCACGACATTCACTCATAATATTAATTAAAATATCTTTTGACTATACTTACACAGCCCGCACCGTCGCGATAGGCGTATTGAAATCCGAATAGTTTTCTTTTAATCTAATAGGCTCATCAGGTACTTCTATGAATGATGGACTTTTCTTGTTAGACTCCACAACTTGTATGTCTAAAGTTATAGAACTTTGTTGGGGAGGGGTCCCCATATCTTTAACTATCGCGCTCAGTTTAAACTTATACCCCGGCACTTTCTGTTTCAAAGAAAATACATTAATTAGTTTACACGTGTAAGAAATGTTTACAAAATATAGGTTAGTAACGTATTTGCGTAATGGTTACGATAAGAATTCTATATGCGGAACTTCAATAAAAATTATGTTAAGCGAAAACGTGGATTGCATAGACCTGGAGATTGAGTTACATGTAACTTTAGAAACTAAACAGATGTTGCTGTTATTACATATGGAAGAATCATAATCTCATTTGGGTTACACAATAGTGATGTGCTAGGGATATACAATTTTTATACAAGACTTTCAACTGGATTAAATTAAACGTTTATTCAACGAGGTAATCAGGTGCATAAAACTGAACAACTTTTCCCTAGAAATATAGGTCGAAATCTTAAAATGGAAAATGAACTTTTCATACAAAGTGACAGGTCACGTAACTTATGTTCGTATGAAAAGATGATTTCCAATTTGAACATTTCGACCTATGTTTCTTGGGAAAAGTTGTTCAGTTTTATGCACCTGATTACCTCGTAAATAAACGCACTCCATTTAAATTAATCCTATATAAAACATTAAGATGCTCTTCAAACTAGAAATAATGATAGTCATACTCACATCAATAGTCTTATTCAAAAATATAACTCCGTTGTCGGGATCTATATAAAAATACGCTTGGTCCGGCGAATTGGAGTCTAGACTGTAGTGAACGATGGAATTGTTTCCATCATCTATGTCGGTCGCAGATATCCTCATCACCTCTCGTCCACTCGGCAAGTCTTGAGGAACTGACTCCGAATACGACTGTATATAATAAAAAACATGTTAATTATCTGAAAAAAATACCCCAAATTTACGACTTTAGCGACAAGTCTCAAGGTTCACTTCAAGGTCAAGGTTACTTAAGTTTTTGATTTGTGGGGTCGGATAAAGTTGTGTTTCTTCTTCCATTTCGATACCTTGAAAGCTAAGAAGGTAAGATTCGTTTGACACAGTTTATAGTTCGAGAATCTAAAGACATGTTCTACGCGAAGCATGCCCAAAGCTTAGAGAAAGATTTTTCCAAAATAATTATAATCGTGCAGTGTGATAAAATGCGCCTAGGGGGAAAGAGCAGCCTAGCTAAAAAAACACACCAACTACAAATGTGCAAAGAAAGTGTATTGAAACACACGAAACACATAAAATATTATTACCAATAACGCCTTGAGCGGCGGCTTATGGTCCTAAATCAGACATGCAGCAACATGCAAGTAGAGAAATAGAATATTTTTCAAAAAAAAAACGTACTTAATATCGATTGGTACCACGTTTCAAAAACTCTTAGAAAAAACTTAAAAATAAACATAAATGGTAACAATCGATGAAATATACATATTATAATATAATTGCAAGTTTAGGACATTTTATTTGTGCGGATCTCTCTTTTTGTGAAATTCTCTCATTTGGACAAACCTTCCAGACATCTCCACGGAAGACCTTTGAAAAACAGGCAAGCGTTAATATAGTCTGCGCCACGTTTTGAGGCTAATGAACGAACAGTTGATTAGTCACAATTAAGAAAAATTATCAGCTGCCAGTCGAAGATAACGGTACATACGAAAGTTTGAAGGAAACGTTAAGTAAAAAATCACACAAATCAAATCCTCGATTGAATTAAAGTCCCATCGATTTTTTTTATAAGTTCTTTCTAAGCATATCACAGTTTATTTTGGTTTTCGTTCCCAACACCTTTGCAGGTGCCATGGTAACGAGCAGACTCAAGTCACAGAGGTCAAAATAAACCGCGATAAAATCCGTTTAAAAAGTTGTATTTCAATGTCTAACATTCGCGTGTACCTCAGAAAACAATAATGAGGAAACATTTTTTCGTTGATACAAGATTCTGTAGTTCAGTTCCTTTAACAAGATACAAGATAGCAGTACTTACAACTTTGTCGAACACAGGTTGGTTATCATTGACGTCTTCTATAATAATTTTGATAGTACACGCATCATCTAATTGTGGTTGACCGTTGTCACTGGCCCGAACTGTTATGTACGCTTCTTTTTCTCTGGACGGTTCATCGTGGTCGAATATCTGTGGTATTTTAAGTTCATCAGTATTGTAGTCATCTATAGGATGTACAGTAAAGTCTTCATCACCTACCTTACTTCCAATAGCACTGGTTTACGCTAATGTAAAATTGGAAATAGAATTGTAGCTAATAATAAACAGACAAAATCGTTAAGCATGAATTGCACTTTGCTATTTTATTTCTCGTACAAAGAAAATACTGCATTTATTTCCACAAATTTAAAATAAAAGTTAAGTAGAATTATTTTGTCATTGGAGTTAAGCCATTTAATTATAAACTTCAAATTTTCTTTTTCATAAGTTATCCACAATAAAACGAGAAGCAACTCTTTGGTTTTTGTCAGTAAGGGTACGGCATACCCCAGGGCAATGAAAGCAAACAGGAAAAAAACCTTTTTCCTCGGCTAAAAAGACTTGATAATTTAATTAGGTTTTTTAAACGTATAGGGTACTTACATCAGCTGTAGTGATTTTCCCTGTCTCAGGGTCGACATGAAACCTCTCCTTCTCACCAGGAGTGGAAACGAACTTGTATGTCACCGTTCCACCCATTTCAGGAGGATCTCTGTCTTCTGCATGTACCTAGAAATCAATATTACGTTAGTATGGGCCTCAATACATTGAACCTGTAAAGTTAGAACTAACTTTTTCATGGGTACGTTTATACCTGTAAGAGATTGTTAACTTTAAAGTTAACGAAAACAATTTTAGTGCATCGATACTAAATCCACATGTCCTTGAAAACATGTAAAAAATTCCAAGGATCGAACCCCGAATTATTTCATCAATGAAGTTACCATCACCCATTCTATAAAACGCCTCAATAAAATCAAAGAAATATTCCTACATTTCCTTATCCAACCGAGAGGCGTGCAAAATTGTTCACAAAATATATTCACGGAGATATAAGAAGCCAATATTTTAGTACGACACGGTACACATTTGAGGAATAAAATATTAAGTGATTGATCAAACGAAATCGGAAGTCGATTTCACAACCGGATACACAGAATATTTTCCTCAATTCTTAGAGTATTATGTCACTATAAGAGTTCAGGAATTCGGAGAATTTATTTCTGAGCTACTCGCACTTAATTGAGTAGGATTTACCCTCCAAAAATACCCTTGATTGTATTAATACTGTTTGTGAAATTTAGACGATCTCGTCTAAATACAGAGAGCAGACATTTATGACTTAGAAATGTCCATTAAAAATGGATGGATGATGCTAAGCTCGGTATTGAGTGTTGAGGTAAAAAATCCACATCTAGTGAGTTAATAAATCCTTGAGCACAATATAGTAAAACAGAAACTCCTCTTTTAACCCTGTCAATTGCTTTTCAAGAAATGAACAGACACAACACCTGTATTTAATTCAGATATAAAGAACATCTAAAATCCCTTTTGTGTTCTTCAGGGGCCTTTCTTTCTGACATTCAACCGGTAAAAAATTGTGGGCTACACTATTGGCCAAATTATTGCCCACCAGCTACTTATTTTAATTAGACTAATGTCCGAATACTGAAACGTCAATCAGTTTAAAGCCGCTTAAGTCTTGTGCTGTCTCTGTCACTCAGTGTAAAGTAGCGACAGAGAGACATTTAAGAACTTGTTAAATTTAATTAGCCATTCAATATTCGGGAGTTAAACTGTCCCACTAAAGAACATAAACACGTAAGAAATAAAATAATAATAAAACTTACTGTGAATACATATGTGCCGACTGGTTGTTCTTCCTTGACGGTCGGCCTGTAGTTCAGGCACTCGGTAAACAGCGGTTTGTGGTTATCCTTTACCGCGAGTTTCGGCGTCGCAGGTACAAACTGAAACCGCGTCAGGCCGTGCCTCTACGTCAATTTTAGGCTACACAATATATCTACATTAACTAAAGGTCCCGCTTACATTTAACAGTGCTTTTTCTTGTTTACTTCTTTATTTTACTTTTTATAATAAGAAAAGCTGTTGCCGTTTGGTCTTGGAGACTTCAATAGCTTATTCTGAGGATACCTTACAATTTGTCGATTTAACATATCAACATTTAGAAAAATACACTGTAAAAGTAAGCGAGTCCTAATTTTCAAATAACACATTTTTGGTACTTATGTAACTTACATTGCATGCTGTCTACAGAAAATATTTTATCACGCGAATTTACAATTATTATTCTATTAAGGAATATAAATTTTCAACGCATTCTCCAAATCTAATAATTATTGAATTTAATTAACAAATCTGTACGAGCCAACATGCAATGACGATAAAACAATAAACATTTATTAAAATTAACAAAACTAAAAACATATTTTAATTTTGTAAAACAGAACATACTATACGACGAAAACATATAAAATTTATTATTTACCGTCGCATAATTTTGTCCCGGTGTGTAATTTGAGAGTTGTAATAAAAATGGCGTGCAGTAAAATAAATATTTCAAATAAAATACACATAGGTATATTACATATTATAATTAGTACCTGAATATATCCCGGGAAATGCTTATTGGATTAAAAGTGTAATCATTTTAGATATCATTAAATTCACTTACTTAAATCCGTGAGTGCTAAAGCATGTATTAACCTTTATTTTACTTATAATAGTCATGCATAACACATAGGATTGTATAAAAAAGCGTTAAAATAACTCGAAATCTATGGGGAATAAGCTGTTGGGGTTGGGTGATGATTTTAAATGGTTGGATGATGTAATGATAAAATGTTTTACTTACAGATGACGTTCGTATCGGCATGTACCCCTCTAAGTGTCTGGAGTGCCGTAATCTTGTTACATGGTGTGACGTGTGTTCCCGGGCTGTGAAATAAAAATGAGAGTTAGATTTTATTTGGGTGTCGAATGATTGGTTTTACATTATGGTACAGTCACGAGCATAAATATGTATACACATAGCGATAATCCTGGCCTGTAAACGTCCCACTGCTGGGCTCAGGCCTCTTCCCATATAGAGAAAGAATGAGCATTGACCACCACGCTTGCTCATTGCGGGTTGGTGCAAATCCGGTCATTGAAATTTTAAGTTAAATTCCAGCAAAAGCTGCCTAAACCTGCGAGCGTATAGGTACATTAAGTTATAATCTTCATCTCAGGTATAATATCACTTAGACACGCAGTCATTTTACATAACATTACCACAACCGTGTAACTTAAACTTAACGCAGATTACAGAAAATATATTTTTATTTTAAATGTTAATTTATATTACGTTTATATGTCGTTTTTTTTTATTAAATAAACAGCATTTTAAATGCAAACTTTGTTTAATTTTTTGCACAAAATAATAAATGCATACTTTTTTATTTCGTTTATTTATTTTTTGAATAAATAAACTTTATTTTAAAATGAAAACTATTGCTTTGTCTAGGTATTTATTTAAAGAAATAAACAAACTAAAATATGTATATCTTCATGTGTTATTAGTTTGATAAAGTAATTTAATCGTATTGGTATTATTACCGGTTAAGCCTTAAGATATAATCTAAGTGTAATTGGGTAGCTGAGGTCAAAGTTCATAGAAAATGAAACTAATTTAAGCAAATAGGTCATTTGTGTAGATTAACTGATACGACATAACTAAACCAATTCAAGAAAATATACAGAAAAATCAAGACAAAATCAAAAACAAGTATATATCTCAGAAACTTAGCAGATTAAAATTTATCTTCAGATTAATAAACGTTAAAAGCTAGGTCCCTTATTAGCCTTAATGGACGAATACTGAAACAACAATCAGTTTGAAGCAACTATTAAGTATCATGCTCTCTGTCACTTTAAGGTGTGAAGTAGCGACAGATAAATAAGAATTTAAGAACGTCTTAAAGTTAATTAGCGTTTCAGTAAGGGTAAGATGCTATATTAATTGAATATCACGTAACAACATTGAAAATAGTAATTATTTTTTATTCGCTTATTTTTATCACTTAACAACATTATTTAATTTAAAAACACTTATTATACTAAACTATATTAATTAAACAAAACTAAAACTAAAAAATAGCATCATAAAACTCTTCGAAATCGCTGTCGACTGGAAGTGTGCCCATAAGGCTGGCAGCATTGCCACAACATTGAAAATTATTTTATGTATTAATATGAATTAGTTCACAGTTACATCAGCAGGAATATACATATAATTAGCGTTGGCGTGTCCAAAGTAAATAAAAATTCATGACGGCAGGAAACCAGCGGAAAATTCTGCCATTTAATACCGAGCCGATCGTTACTGAACTAAAATGACAGTTGCAGTGTTGCAGTAATCAAAATAAAATTGGCCGTTTATTTGGGTTTAATTATTAAAACACATTGTACGAAATGCTGTACGTGTACACACAATAGAGAACAAACTGTACTTTTGAAACAATTTAATTGAGTTTTATTGAATAGTATCGTATTAAGTTCAACAAATGCTTACAAATTATTTCTTTGTTTTTTAAGGTTTTCTAAATGATAATTAAGATTTGTATTAAATTTAATAAAGAGCGATGATAGTTTATTTCATTTTTATACAAAAAAGACAATTCTATTTACTTAATAAAAAATGTACAAAAAAGGCGACCCTACTTTAATAAAAATATTAAAACAAAATTAACACTAAAAAGCGAGGTCCTTTAATATAAGAGAATATTAAACCCTAATTGCTCCGACGGGTTGCGTCCTTAACTAGAAAAATCACTCCACATGCCAGCCATTGACATCGTTTACGAAGCGTGCCCCATACTTGAATATTCAAATTGACCCCACACAATAGAGCTCCCCCTTAGATGACCCCCCTTTAGCTGAAGGAAGTCCAACAAAGGATCGCTGAGAAAAAAGGCTTGGTTCCGGTGTCAGTGGCACGCGATACACGACCCCCACCCCTTTGAATGCGCACAACTATGTTGTACCTGAGGTTTTACCTACTTTTATTTTTCCGCCGAGTATAATAAATTTGTTTATTGTATTCTTTCACCGTTTCATGTTTAAGTGTGAAAGTATATTGTGTTGTAAAATAGGAGCGGGCTTTTGTTGTATCGTTTTCTGGTTCGTTTGAGATTAATATTAAGCTGAAGGTTCTTAAAGGCTTCGGTACTGATTCCGGGTTACGTAAACAATATTGGTTGGGGTTGAGATAAAATAATTAATTTAAAATACAACCTCAAAGTTCAAAAGTAGGATTATTCAACCGCAATCGTTTAAGTGAACCATCCGATTTTATGTTAAAACTTAAAACATTTCAGAAATGAATAAACAGACTTAATTCGTTGGTTTTATTCAGTAGTAAAGCGATTTATCTTTAGCAGCGTTATTCATAATCAAAACAGTAAACTATTTCGCTACCGGGCTAATAAGGCTCGTGTTACAAATACATTAATTATCGCCTGCTGTTGTACAATGGCCTTACGAATCGTACCCCCGGGAGGTTGTAACGTCCTGTATGGTCGCTTAGGACCCCACGTCGCATTTTCAGGGTTAACTGTTTACGAGGTACTCCGAGATGAATATTTAATAGGTGAGCAAGTGATTGTGGATGGGATGTGTATGTGATAATATAGCCTCGCTGTGTTGAGATTATGTATAAGGGTTGAATCTTGATTGATATATTCCCTGGTGGGAAGGTGGGGTTTATTCAGGTGATATTTGAGCGTATATTCATGCTATTACACTAATATATTATACATACAAGTATTTGTCGACATTTGTCTTTAATATTACTTCCATAAATTAACAAGGGTGTATTGTAACAGCTACTTCAGACAGACTTAGTAAGCTATCATTCGACGTTAGAATAATAGTCATACCTCCGAATGCTAAGACTATAAGATGGTCATAATTGTCTGGAGAGCAAGAACTTAACGGTAACTTAAACTTGATTGGCGTTTCAGTATTCAGCTAATACTGAAACGCAAGTTCTAAAAGTATCGTATTTTCATTAAGGTACTGGCTATGCTTACAGGCCATTTTAATTCACAAATAAGGTATTCGGCAGTAGCCTAATGGCTAGGAAGTCGGACTTGCATCCATGTAGTTGCCAGCTCGAAACCCATCTATTGCACTACCGATGTTAAAAGCAAGAAGAAAAAAAAGTAGATGTGAACCCACTCATAACACAAGAATACTATTAATAGGCGTACCACATTGCTAGTAAGATTTTAGAATAACGAGCTTCTGCAACATCTCTTAAAACAGTAAGAAAGCTGCAAAACGGTGTCTAATCATTTGATAAATCAATAATCATCAAATTAATTACAAATTGAAGGGAAAATTACTCTTCCGCATAAATGCGTTAAAAAAAAAGTTAGAATAACAATCAATAATCGTAACATAGTTTATTTTTATTCCATCCTTACATTTGTATTAACAGTGTTGCCCAACGGCAATACGGAACAGAAAGGTTACACCCCTTTAAATCATCAACACTATCGCAACTTCAAACTAATATTGTAGCAATTATATTGTAATGATATCTAAGATAAGTACGCTTTATACATCAAAGCATTATCCGCCGGGTCCTCGCGTGTTCCCTCCCATTTATACGATAATACCTGCCCGGCTTATCTCCGGGTACTACCTTATAGATCCCAGGTATAAACTGGGTTACCCGTGAAAACGTTAAGAAAATAAAACTTGTTTATTTCCGTCTCTACTTTACGTGTCGCCATTTTAGGGTTGTGTTGGTTGTTTGATAATGAACTGTGAGTGTTTTAATTAAAATACGTTTTATATTTAAGACTAGATTATCATCTGCCTAGCCTTTTCCCAAGCTATGTTGAGGTCGGCTTCCAGTCTTACTTATTTAGCTGAATACTATATTTTATACTAGCATCTGCCCGCGACTTCGTCTGCGTGGACTTTAGAATTGGGTCCAAAAAGAATGAAAAATTGGGTTTTAGTTGGTTATGGAAGTCACATAACGCAGTTCGATAATAAAGTTATGTGATTGGTTAAAAGCCGTTTGGTCAAAAATCATATATAAATAAATGTGGACAACATCACATGCATTGCTCCGAATCCAAAGTACTTGCGCTTTGCTTGCACTTGTGCTATGAAATCAGAGACAACGAAGGTAGGTACCACAAACACCCAGACCCGAGACAATATAGAAAAATTGATTTTCTACATTGACGGGTGTCCGGAGATCGAACCCGGGTCCACAGAGTTGGCGACACCTTGATAACCGATCGTACGCCACTCGACCACGGAGGTCGTCATTAACTAAACATTTTTTTTAAACGTGGGTATCTAGTAGAATCCAAACATATGTACCGGTAATTCGGGGTGTAGGTATTGCAACTTATGAGGTGAATAACAACATGTTTTGGAATTCATTTGACGATAAATTGGCGACATTCCTAAACGCTAGTATAATAAAAGCAGGAACGTCAATATTAAACCTACAGATTTTTTTTTTTAAATCATAAGTGGATATCGCCAATTTTTCATTAAATTAATTTATAAAAATGTTGTTATAAATCTCATAAGTTGCAATACACCCCGAATTACGGTACCTATTCTACGGTATACATATTCAGTTAGCCATTTGTTTATAAACATTGTTGTTTAGAATATACGAGATGAGAACTCACGGGCACATTTTACGAGCTTACTAATTGTCTTATCGCAACAAAAAACATAATTCCTTTAAAGTTTCCGCTAGAAATAAATTAGCCAGCTCAAGTAGCAAAGACCGGGTGCTTCCTAAATAAATCTAGGTGCCTAATTTACGTCCTATACGAAAAATAAAAGAAAAAGTCGTAAAGTCTCTTAATTTACTTCGTCAAAGCCGGCCATCAATCAAGCTTCGGGCCGGCTTTAAATTGATCCGACGTTTCCATCACTATTTTTTGTTATGTATGAAACACTAGTGAGGGGATCTGTGATAGGTAACCATGTCAATCGATTCAAGTAAGTCGATTAATTACCTATTCGTACAAACAATTGCCTTTTATTTAGGTGAATATACTTGTTAAATACTGAACGTGAAATACGTATAAGCGACGCTGTATGCTATAAAGTGGTTGAATATAACCAAACATTTTGCGCAACATCGCATAAATGTTATTTATTATCCTCTATCTTTATCTTGTAAACAATAATAAAAAAGTGCGATCAAAAAACTTCGCATAAGATAAAAACTTTTCGCATTCGTATTCGCTTACACAAATAAACAGGGAATAAATAATATTGGTACTAACTCACATTTTACCGGACTACGTCGATTAGTCAATTTTATTACTCGAAAAGACATAAAACTACATGAAGCGTAAACGAACGTAATAATTTAGTATGTGAGAAACAACAACAAACGTTTAACAGATTTAACATGAGAACTGTGAATTTATTGGACGATGTTGAATCTGTATTCATCGTGGCGAATCTTCCATACAATCTCCACTAAACCACATTTAAATTAAATTTATATTTGTTATTGCTCGACCTCCGTGGTCGAGTGGTGTACACACCGGTTTTCAAGGTGTCGCCAGCTCTGAGATCCCGGGTTCGATCCCCGGACGGGTCAATGTAGAAAAACACTTTTCTACATTGTCTCCTGTCTGGGTGTTTGTGGTGCCTTCGTTGTTTCCGATTCCATAACACAAGTACTTTAGTTACTTACTTTGGATTCGGAGCAATGTATGTGATGTTGTCCACATTTATTTATTATTTATTGCTAAAAATAAAACACCTGAAAAAAAATACAATACGGTTTTGATCGTCGTTTTTTTTTTCGAAAAATTGATTTATCGAATTTCGATTTTGAATTCTTCCCATCACTAATTATAGTAGGTATTAATTACGACTTATTTTCAAATCTTTCGACTGCTGTTTTGACGTCCACACAATGGCCTCTTTTTGTCCATTATGGACCAACAAAAGGTTTGTAGTATGAGCAAGAATTAATGGTTATGTAATTATGGGGGTTGAAAAGGGGAAGTCGGATTTTGACAGGGAAATTAACGGTCCGTTCTAATAAGCTAATAAATTGTATACTTTTGTTTGATGTTTCCTCTGTATCGTAAAGGACTTCGTGTTAACAGATAAAGAGTTGTTATTTACATATGGCGACCTTTTTTGTACTACAATGATTTTGACAGTCTTAGTCTTTAAAAATTTGAACAACCAGTTTTCAGTCTTACTTTGGGTTATTGTGTTACCCAGCAATGGGTTCTGGAGGTCAATGAAAAGGCTGGTCTATTTTAGACATATGGAGTATATAGACAGCTAAATACCAATTTATAGAGTTAGCTTACAGTGGCTATGATACTTCATTCTCTGTATATGAGGAGCCGTTTTCTTTATATACCTAACGAACCCTTATTCTTAAATAGTATAAAACAAAGTCGCTCCCAATTGTAACCTAGGCAACGGACTTAAATTCAGTTTCCAGCACTAGTCTCACTCAGTTTCTAGCATAGCAAAAGAAACGATTCAACGACCTCCGTGGTCGAGTGGCACACACACCTGTTTTCATGGTGTCGCCAGCTCGTCCAGGGTTCGATCCCCAGACGGGTCAAAAATCACTTTTCTACATTTTCTCGGGTCTGAGTGTTTGTGTGCTACCCGTGTAAAGCAAGGGTGGGTTATTAACTAGTGTATACTAGTGAACTAGAGGAAAGATTTGTTTGTTTGTTTGCCTTGAATAAGCTCCTAATCTTCTGAACCGATTTAAAAAAATCTTTCACTGTTGGGAAGCTACACTATCCCCGGATGATATAGGCTATATTATATTTAAAAAAAAATGGAGACAGCCGGCGGAGCTACGGGATACCTACCGTTAGTATATTATATGCTGCAAAAAGTATATAATTTATCCGTTATACCAATTTCAAAAGTAATTCTAAGAATAACTTAAGAGATATTAAAGTTCTAGGTATTCTATGCTAAGCAAAGTTAAACCAACGATGTTATCGCATGAGCTAGCTACGCTGACCGTTGCATATAAGAAATAACTCAGGCGAAATGTTAGCTTGTCTAGACAGAACAGAATTCTAGGTAAGAATAATTCCGCGGTTTGTTTAAGAGAGATTCAGTTTCTTCCTTGATACATAAATTTTAGATGATAATGAAGGATATTGTTTTAATGCATTGCTATAATATCTTCTGGTTTATTTTAATATTAAAATCATGAAAATGGATGTCAAAACTTAGCTAGCCTTAATTTGTCAATTAAGTTGTTGCTCACAGTTTATTAAATGAAGATAATTAAGGTTATACTTAATTAATAACGATGAAGATTAATTATAATTATGCATGTTTTATACAATAACAATAGATAAACCACATATGCATACAGGATTAATTTAAAAGTAGTGCGAATATTTAACGAAGTAATCAGGTGCATAAAACGGAACAACTTTCTCCAAGAAACATAGATCGAAATCTTAAAATTGAACATCATCTTTTCATACAAACATAAGTCACGTGACCTGTCACTTTGTATGAAAAGTTCATTTTCCATTTTAAGATATCGACGTATGTTCCTTGGGGAAAGTTGATCAGTTTTATGCATCTGATTACCTCGTTGAATATTCGCACTCCTTATAAATGAATTCAGTATAGTCTTGTATCAAAAATGTAAAGTGGTGTATCACATTTGGGTTACACAATAATGATGTGCTATTGTGTATTGTGATATATGTACAAAAATACAAGCGTTTGCAAGCTCACAAAAGGTGTTTGCTAACAATTTAAATAATTTAATTTACTACACAAAATAACCAAAAACTTAAACAAATGGTTAAGTTCAAAAATAACATGACATAAAATGAACGAGGAAAAATAATAAACCTTTTATCGAATAGTTAATGGACTTCTAAAACTAAACAGAAACTAATCAAAAGCTTAACAACATTCCTGGGTTAACCTAAATATTCCAAGGGTGAGGCTAACCCTTAAATCTATACCAATACTAGCAGACCCGGAAAACGTTGTTTTGCCATATTAAAAAAACTAGAGGACCACTCTTATCACCTAGGGGTGTAACAAATAGTTTGCGACCTATTCTCAGACCTACCGAATCCACGAATAAAATTTTATGGAAAACGAGAATTATATTTATATATTATAAAGGTAGAGTGTTTGATTGTGCGCGCTAAACTCATGCGATTTGAAAAATCTTTCAGTATTAGACAGCCCATATATCGAGGAAGGTTACACGCGAGCGTGGCCGCGAACAAAATCTACATATTACATAATTCACTACCGAGCATAACGCTACTCAACTGTAACCCTACTTAACGCGTTAAACTGACAGAGACAACAGTAGACTAAATAAGACTAAATAATTATAGATAATTATTTAGTCTGAATATCGTATTTTACGTGGAGCAACTACCTATCTGGCCTCCACAGCCCATTTCTGGGGTAACACATTTCATTTACAGACTAAACTAGGTACTGAATTGATTTCAAAGAAATGTATTTGTGTTCTCACACAGATATATCCTATGGATAACATAAATTAAAATCCATTCAGAACTACTGGAGATTTCGCTTATGAAACACAATAAAAAACATACAATCGAAATGAAAAATTCCTACTTGTTAAGTCGTTTAAAAACCTAGAAAATAGCGTCTAATTATTATTTGTTATTTTATTTACTTTTTTTTAATTTTTAATTGCTTGAATGTAAGATAAACAATATATAAGTTCATCATTTAGTTGCTTTTGCCATTAAATTTTTAAACATTTCAGATGAACGTCAGAGCTTCGAATAGGTCTGAATTGTACTTCAAAAGCCGGATACATGACAAAGGATATGCATTCAATTGAATCACCTTTTCTTGAGAGGAACCGAAAGCCTTTGCACAAAGGGTTGATACCTCCCGCTTCAAATGTGCAATCCTGATATTGCATCCGTATCAGCCCTATCCTAGGATTGCGAGTTTTGTGACCGTATTGATTTTGTTTATCTGAGATAGTAACTACATTGCCAAAGTGAAGACTCATATTAATTTAAATATTACTTTTTGTCTATAAATTACTAAATGTGGACAACATCACATAATAATTGCTTCGAATTCAAAGTAAGTAGCTAAAGCATTTGTGTTATGGAATCAGAGACAACGAAGATACCACAAACACGCAGACCCGAGACAATGTAGAAAAGTGATTTCCTACATTGACCCGTCCAGGGATCGAACCCGGGACCTCAGAGCTGACTATTCTTTGAAAGCCAGTGTGTACCTAAGCCACTCGATCACGGAGGTCGTCTTTTACAGTAAAAAGGTTTTTTTTCCTGCTTTTAAAATTATATTTTTTATAGAAACTTTTAGTAAATTCTCTTAATTATATTATTTTATTTAACATCGTAGCATTTTCTACGAACTTTTCTCCATATATTTTATGATAGCCTTTTTTAAACTCTGATATATTACATGGTACTATTCGATATTTTAACAAAAAAAAATGAATGATGAAATTTTTTAATTAATGGAAATTATTTCGTTAAGAAAAATACCAAAAAGGTTTATCAGCACTTTAACTAAATCATAATTACTCACGATACATCAGTACTTGTATCAAAGAAGTAATCACCTTACGTCTGGTTCCCACGGGCCCCAGTCCCACATCCCCACGAACCCTACGGTTCAGTAACTCGGGTCACGGACTCTGAACCACTTTCAATAGAAAGTCGCTTTGTTAATTGTCAACTAAGTTTCAAGGGAAGTTTTTGAGCGATTTTGTATCAAAATGTCTTATATTATAGCTACTAATAATAATGATATCTCGGGACAACTCACACACGGCCACCTTATCCCACACTAGGCAGAGCCTGTACTATGGTGACCAGACGACTGATAAACATACTTAAATATTTATAAATACATACATAATATAGATAAATTACACCCAGACTCATCACACAAAGATTTGTCCTGGGTGGGAATCGAACCCACGACCTCCGGCTTAGCAGTCAGTGTCCCTAACCACTAGACCAACAGGCCCGTCATGCATCTAATAGCTGTTTGTGTAGGTACTTTTAATCTAGTAGGTAATCTCTAAGAGATATTAGTCTGTACATAAATCAGACATTTTAGATGTAGTCCTTGCTAAAACAATTCATGCTTATACGAAACTAAAAAATGTATCCAAAACCAAATATTTCACAAATAATTTATTTGTTGATAATTACGTATAAAACTCATTATTTAATGACGGAAACACTGAACTCATCTCATTAGAGATAACAAACTCAATAAAAAACAACAAAAATAAATAAACAAAAAACAGTACTATTCCAAAACCGATTAGTTTGTTGTAACAAGAGACAGTTACTTATATTTGACACAAAACAATAAAAGCTTTACTAATTAGAGCTTTAACTATAATGACCGAATGACTAATTTCCCTTCAAGTGGTTATTAAACGACGCAGTAAATAACTCGTTTTGTTGTCATTTGAGATTTGTTCAACCTTCTTGGCCTACGAAGAAGGCTAATAATGACGTTGTATTTCTGTTTATAAGTTGTCATATGAAAATAGCGCTTGATTTATTTTAGAGACTACCTTTGAATTTGAATAATACCTATACCTTCCTAGTGCGGGCGTCGTTTTATAAAAAAAAAAAAACAAAAAAAATTAAGTGGCCCCGACTCTATTAAACACGTACTAAATTAATTTTAGTCCATCGGTATCTTTTTCACTTGTACATATTATTTAGAAAAGAACAGGTCGAAAAATTAAAATGGAAAATGAAATTTTCATACAAAGCGACAGGACACGTGACTTATGTTAGTATGAAAACATGATTTAAAATTTTAAGATTTCGACCTATGTTTATTGGGAAGAGTTGTTGAATTTTATGCACCTGATTAAGTACCTCGTTAAATATAAGCACTCCTTTTAAATTAATCCTGTAGAAGATAGATAAATAGATTTGATGCGAATGGTAAATTAGCATACTTAGTAACATGGGTGCATTTAATGGACGCTTTTTTAAAGTTTCGACTTATTGTATATTTAAATGTATTATTTTTAGCCATTTAAGTGAAAGCATCGCGGTGGTCTAGCAATTGCAGGTTCGAACCCAGACAAGTATCAATGTGACTTTTTTAAAGTTATATTCTAAGACATGACAAACGGTGAAGGTAAACATCGTGAGGAAACCTGGATTCCAAAAAAAAAATCTGAAATCGCCAACCCGCAATGAAAAAGCGTGGTGATCAATGCTCACTCCTTCTCTATATGGGAAGAGGCCTGTGCCCAGCAGTGGGATATTTATAGGCCGGTATTATAAGTGAAATAGCTTATATAAGCACGATATCAATGTCTCATTGTCAATACAAATGCTTGCCATCTTATATGCTCTAAATTTGTTGCCATACAACATTCAGATCTGAACTAAATACCGTTGATATAGTAACTAGTATAATTTCCAGTCTATTCGTGTGTAGCCGGAGTTTCTAATGCGATAAACGTATCGCGACATCCTTGGAGATACTGCTTCGGTACCTGGCAGGCAATAATTGGATGTAAGTTTATAATTGTTGCTAATACTGCTCGTATCACTAGAACTCTCTGAAGGGACTTGATGCGGTATGTAACTATTGTAAATGATATTACAAAAATTCAAGGTAAGATAGTAAAGCACTTGGTCAACTTCTAAAAGGTTTAAGGTCCATTATTGCGTAATTAAAAAAGTATTTCATGGACTGGAAGGCAAAAAATAAGCATAGATATTATATAGACTTAACACTTATTCACTATAGATAAAATTAAATTCTGGCTTGTAGAAACACTAATGGAAAACGAGTAGACCGATTTTCATGATTATTGATTTGTTGCATTCACCCCGCCCCGAATAGTAGTTATTAAAAACAATTGAAAATAGAAAAAAACATATTTACGGGAACAGGGGCGTATGCGGGTGAAACCGCGGGTCGCACCTAGTTAACAAAATAAAATTTAAGCTAATATTTGTACTCGAATAAACACTAACTACCCTCAATACACATAACTCAAACGCAACCTTCTTGCTGGCAATTGGCGATGTAACGAAGATTAATCGCACTCCAGTTAATGATAATGAAAACAAAGCGAGAACGAACACCCAAAACGCGGGAATTTCAATTCGAGTTTTAATTAAATGCCCCTTACTTAGTACACTTCGGGCCGAAAATATGTGCACACTATACCGATATAACTAGTTTTTGATAAAGAGAACCTATAGTTGGTGGAGACTTCAGACATGTGTGGCTGGTGAAATAAAGTTTATTATCTTATTTATTTGATAATCTATTTTTTTTGTAAAATAGGATACATATTTCTTTGATCATATCATATATAAGATACTTTTATACAGTTTCTTTAAATGTGCGTTTTTTATTTATTGATTTTTAGGGTTCCGTACCTCAAAAGGTAAAAACGGAACCCTTATAGGATCACTTTGTTGTCCGTCTGTCTGTCTGTCTGTCTGTCTGTCAAGACCTTTTTTCTCAGGAACGCGTGGAGGTATCAAGCTGAAATTCATATCAAATACTCAAGTCTATGGTCTCTTGGAGCTGTGAAAAAATCAAACTTCTAAGTCAACACGATCAAAAGATACTCCCGTTTATGCCGCAAATTTTCGACACTCGCAAGGGAATCAAAACCTACAGGGTACTTCCCGTGAACTCAGAATCTTGAAATTTGGTATGAAGCAACGTCTTATAGCAGAGATATAGAAAAAATTGCGAAAAGTATACATTTTTAGTTATATCATATAATAAAAATATTTTTAATAATTTTAAACTTAGTACCCCTTTCCTCATGAACGCGTAGTGGTATTATATTGAAATTCATATCAAATACTCAAATCTATAATACCTTTAAGCTGTAACAAAATCAAACTTCTATGTCAACGCAATCAAAAGAAACAGGAATTAAAACCGCATATTTTGAAACTCGCCACTACTCGCAAGGGAATCAAAACCTACAGGGTACTTCCCGTGAACTCAGAATCTTGAAATTTGGTACGAAGCAACGTCTTATAACACAGATAAAGGAAAAATTGCGAAAAGCATAAATTTTTAGTTACATCATATAATAAAAATATTTTTAATAATTTTAAACTTACTACCCCTTTCCTCATGAACGCGTAGTGGTATTATATTGAAATTCATATCAAATACTCAAATCTATAATACCTTTAAGCTGTAACAAAATCAAACTTCTATGTCAACGCAATCAAAAGAAACAGGAATTAAAACCGCATATTTTGAAACTCGCCACTACTCGCAAGGGAATCAAAACCTACAGGGTACTTCCCGTGAACTCAGAATCTTGAAGTTTGGTACGAAGCAACGTCTTATAACACAGATAAAGGAAAAATTGCGAAAAGCATAAATTTTTAGTTACATCATATAATAAAAATATTTTTAATAATTTTAAACTTATTACCCCTTTACTCATGAACGCGTAGAGGTATTATATTGAAATTCTTAACAAATACTCAAGTCTATAATATCTTTAAGCTGTAACAAAATCAAACTTCTACGTCAACGCAATCAAAAGATACAGCAATTAAAGCCGCATATTTTGAAACTCGCAACTACTCGCAAGGGAATCAAAACCTAAAGGATACTTCCAGACGACCTGGAATCTTGAAATTTGGCATGAAGCAACGTTATAAAGTACACATATAGGAAAAATTCCGAAAATCTTAAATTTTTAGTTACATCACATAGTATTTTTTTTTAATAATCATAAACTTACTAGCTGACCCAGCAAACGTTGTTCAGCGATTAAAAAAAAAAACAGATGTTGGCCGATTCTCAGACCTACCCGATATGCACACAAAATTTCATGCAAATCGGTTCAGCCGCGATTAACAAAAAAAAATAAAAAAATAGATTTTGGCCGATTTTTCCGAACATACATAATGTTTTCATATATGTATTGACAAGGTACCGTCAGCTTTCCGCATTGTTATGTTATGGATTTCATTTAGCAATAAAAAATACCATAACTTTTACTTATATACCTACAGGTTTGTACGGAACCCTCGGTGCGCGAGTCTGACTCGCACTTGGCCGGTTTTTTTAGTTAACAATGTCATAATTAACACTTATAAAGCATATTAATTTATAAAAATCCAAAATTTAGGCTATCAAGGATACTTATAATACATATTTCTAAATATTTTTGTCTATTTCCAAAAAATCACAAAGTATTAATAATTGAATACGTTAGGTCATGATGAATCCAGAGTTTTTGACTATAATTTTATTTGTTTATCAGTTAATAAGTTTAATGTCAACGTCCACTTATCCACAGTTCCGAGTAATTACATATTTACTTCGACTGATTGAAGCATTAACTAAGTAAATAAATAATATTTACTCAATGGCATAATTAAGGAATGAGTTACAAACAAGTAGAAAGGCTTTAATACGAGAAATGAACAGCAATATTTATAATAGGTACTCAGTTAAAAATAACTTTGTATATTTTGTAACATTATCGTAGCAAAATATTAAATTAATATTTCAAATTAAAATTCATTTATTTCGGACAACAGTGATCCATATTTTGTTAGTATTACAAAAGCTTATATTCTAGTGTTAGTAAAAAGAATGCGTTAATATTAAAATAAATAAATAACAATTAAAGGAGAATCACCAGACAGGAATTATGTGACCTACCTAATCAATCTCCGCACAAAAAACTTAATATTTGGAGTATAGCCACAGCTCTCAGAATATAGTTAGCGGTATTCGGTTTCCAAAAGCTTGTTAAATCGACTCTTAGTATATAAACATACACCAATTAATCCATTGTTTTAACATACCCATCAGTAGTTTGTTAGAAAACAGAATTACAACGCTCGGTTGGTTTCAGGTAATCTCAGAGTAATTCGATACCCATTTAGATTGAAAAGCTTTTACTCTAGAAGAAGATTTTATACTTGAATAATTTAGTGTTTACATTTCGAACAATAAAAACACTGTCGCCGCTTTTTGAAAAGCTGTTTCATTTAATTTGTCATCAAATGTAATTTCAACTCATGTGATTGGCTAACTAACATACCAGGAACCAATCGCAGAACTCGTGTTAAGATCAGCACAGGCTTAACCAATTTCTATGTTCGATATTACTGAATGTCGTGGTGGCCTAGCGGTTCAAAGATCGGATTTGCATGCACATGGTTGCAGGTTCGAACCCGGGCAAGTACGAATGTGAATTTTTCAAAGTTATTTGTACTTTCTTAATCATTCTAAGACATCATTGACAAACGGTGAAGGAAAACATCGTGAGGAAACGAAAATTGGAATCTGATATCACCAACCCGCAATGAGCAAGCGTGGTGATCAATGCTCATTCCTTCTCTATATGAGAAGAGGCCTGTGCCCAGCAGTGGGACGTTTATAGGCCGATATTATTATTATTATTACTGAAGGCGTATGTCTCGATTAAGCCTAGTCTATTTTCTGATGACAAGACTAGAATCCACGTATAAATAACGGTGTCAGCGAACGACCTAAATAATGAGGCATAAAATGAACATCGCCTGCTCATACATAGCGTGAAGCCTTCGACACAATCTGTGTCTACATACTACGAACTCTTTGAAAATGTGAGCGAGAATTCGCGCGAAAATCCATTGTCGACGCCACGGTCATGTAAGTCTGTACGAACACTACACACCCGTATTATGAATCTTTCACGTTGTGTAGGACCTTGTTTTAATGTTCAGATATAAAATTGGACGTAAAATTCTAGTCACGTCCCTGTCCCCGTACTGAGTCAATCATTGTTTTATTAGGTACGCGAATCTAAAACAACGGCTTGAAACAATCTATGTGGAGCTACTTTTTATAAGACTCGTCTTAACGATATGACCCTGTTTACTGACTGTCATGTCATTATTTTTATACGTATTTAGAAAACGTGCGCGAAAGAGGGTTAATACGTTATAATGTATGAAGGTTGCTAACCTGTCACTGCTTAACGTATTACGTCGTTTATAAATCGTTTATTTTTCATGTATGGCTTGTATGAGTAGGTAGCGAATTAGCTTTCAGTTCGTTTAAAAGAATAATGTTCGTATTTCCAATAGTAAGTGAATAAAACGGGGCGGAGATGTCTCATTTCTTTGTACTAAGTACAAATTGTATTACGTATTTTATATTGTTTATAAAGTTTCAAGTTTGAATACCTTTGTGAGTAGAATGCAAATGTTCTAGTAAATGTGAACAATAATGTGTTTCTGCCAACTACGACAATTCCAGAAACAAGAAAGTTTTTTTTTATATCAAGTGGCGTCCTTTTACAATCTGGCGAGATGCCAGTAACTGTAGACTTTTCTATTATTCCTTCCAATTGTTCTTAGTACTAACATACTAAAATTATTGTGAACTAACTGCGCGCTGCGGTGTTACTCACGGTTTATTAGATATCTTTATTTTATCGGGATGTTTCAGAAAAATCCAGGTTGTCAGCTACTTCCATAACCAATTTTATCAAAATGTGTCCAGCCGTTTGGGCATGAAGAGGTCACAAGCGTGCAAACAGAGACACTAACTTTCGTCTTAATAATATTAGTGTTACGTGAAGTGTGATTTTAGATTCAGTTCATATATCTACTCATTAAGAAAATTTGTCTACTTAAATAAATCTAGTAATCGATGTAAAAAAACTTTAACATGCAAAATTGCATAATTTTGGCACACAGAAAGTCTGAAGACTTCATTTTGCTTCAAGGACTTTTTTATCACGTCAAATCCATAGAAACTAGAACTACCCTGATAAATCGCCACTCATTCAGAATTTATTAACTTCTTAGCTTTTATTTTTTAAACGAAACTTACACGTGTCACTCGTAACCCTAAAAAGCGACAGGGAGCGTCAAATTCAAATGCCATCGCTAAGAAAAACAAAATATACGCGGAAAATAAACAAACCTTAAGCTGTGAGCATGGGTTTATGTAATGGGGGTTATGTTTATGAGTGAGCGGTGTTAAGAGGCAAATGGAACGTATCTTAGTGAGGGTGTAGTGTTAAACGAAATGCGGTAACTTAACTGTGATCGTTTTTACGGGTTAAACTGTTCAACACGCGGAAAAAATTTTTTTATTCACCAAACCCATATTAGAAAATAATCAGTTAATACTTGATTTATATTTTAGGGATAAAAAATATATCTTGGGATAACCCACACACGGATGTCTGATACCAAACTAGGCAGTGCCTGTACTATGGCAACCAGCCAACCGATAAACGTACTTATATATTTATATACACATACATATAATAGATAAATTACACCCAGACACAGAACAAATGATCGTGCTTATCATTCACAGATTTGTCCTGGGATGTAGTAAGACAATTTTTTAACAAATAAAAAAAAGATTTAAATTATCGTGCAAATTATCGTGTAGAAAACCAACGACCTAACATAAATAAAATGTTTTAGCCATAATTTTTATAACTGTTTTATTGATATGCAGATTGTCGTTCAGGGTGAGATTCTCGCAATAACCTGAATTTTTTGAGATAAAATGTTTTTTTTTTTCTTTTTTTTACAACAGAACTTTGTCGCTGGGCGACCCTCCCGTTCCATACAGTACAAAGTACAACCGATCACATCAATAGTTATAAAACGTTTATAATAACGGCTTATAAACGTCCCACTACTGGGCACAGGCCTCTTCCCATATAGAGAAGGAATGAAAGCATTGATCACCACGCTTGCTCATGATCGAGGAGCGAGGAGGCGATATCAGATTCCAATTTTTTGGAATCCAGGTTTCCTCACGATGTTTTTCCTTCAACGTTTGTTAATGATGCCTTTGAGTAGAAGTAGAAATTACATATTACTTTGAAAAAGTCACATTGCTACTTGCCTGGGTTCGAACCTGCAACCATGTGCATGCGAATCCGGTCATGAAACCGCTAGGCCACCACGACAAACGTTTAATTAGGAGATATCGCAATTATAATAATCGAAAGAAGCGACACGAAGGATGGAAAAATACACAAAAATATTATTCAAGATTAAAATCGGTTGCTTTGGGTATTCTTAACAAAAGATGGTTACCATGGCAACTAACAAAAGACGTAGTTCTAAGTCGATGTTCAAAGAGACATAGGTATTTTAATATTTTTCTAGAAACATTTCACGTAAAAGCCTTTCAAAAGGTGTCAACAGTCAACACAAATCAAGACCAACATAATGATAAATAACAACCTCTTTTTGCGATTGAGGCTAATTAATTATATAATGAACATATTCAAAGAAAATATCAAATAAAATCTTTTTTTCTTACAGAAACAAAACACACAAAATGAAAGAGAGGAGCCAAAATGTGGTTGTTTCCAAAAGTGGTGAACAAGAATACCTACTAGTAATGTATGGACTCACATTGCTAGTATCTAAGATAGTAGTATTAAGTAGTAGTATTTAAAAAAGAACTTACTTTTGCGTATAATATGCAATGCATTCTGTTCCTACTTCATCTACATTCCTATGGTATATAAATAAGTTCAATAAATCGGTTCAATGATCGGATTTGTATGCACATGGTTGCTGGTTCGAACCCAGGCCAACCAGGCCACCAATGTGACTTTTTCAAAGTTATATGTACTTTCATAATTATTCTAAGACACACCAGTGACAAACGGTGAAGGAAACGTGAGGAAACCTGGATGCAAAAAATTCTGAAATCGCCAATCCGCTGTGAGCTAGCGTGGTGATCAATGCTCGTTCCTTCTCTAGGTATATAGAAAGACGCCTGTGCCCAGCAGTGGGACATTTATAGGCCGGTATTATATTTATATTATAAATTTATTTCATGAAGTATGAATAACTGAATAAATACAGATAAGTCTATGAATTATGAGAATTATATTTGTTTATCCAATTACGTAGTCTAGTGGTATTATAATATTGTTGGCATAGATACAGTTTATGTCTTATATATATGTATGTATTATAATCTATAAAAAAATCTGAAAATATAGTTAGTTGTTACAATATGCTGAGTAGTAGGTAATTCCTAGAATAAAATATGCTTATGTTTATTAATATTATAAGGCTGAAGAGTTTGTTTGGTTGGTTGAACGCGCTTATCTCTAAAACTGGTGCGATTTGAAAAAATATTTCAGTGTTACATAGCCCATTGTTCGAGGATAGCTTTTTGATGTAATTATCATTTAACGTTGCGATATTTAATTATACAACCTAAAAAGTTTTTTTTCTGTAACACAACATATGGTTTAGATAAAAAAAACTACCCCAGAATCAATCTGATCATGAAAAAACATAAATACAACATTTCATAGAAATAAAATCAAAAGTCCAGTTTTGTTTGTAGGAATTTTGTTAAAACGTACTTACATAGAAAAATTAACCCACAGTCGTCTAAATCTATGCCACCAGTACCAATAACATTGCCTCAACACTCAAACCCGCCTTAAAAATAAACTAGGCAACGATATTTATATTTATTCGAGCCAATACTCGGGTTAGTACTTCATAAAAAAAAAAAAATATACATCCAAAAGCAAAGAGCGAATTGAACAGGTGAAACTAATAAAGTACCATAAATAAAATCGTGAAATAAGATTGTGTACCAGATGTTGTTTTAGAAGCCAGGAGTGCAACGTTGAGTATTGGCATCTGGTCGTCGAATAATCTTGACTATGGAAGGTTTAGACAGGACCGCGGGGAAGTTAAGACAAAATCGAAATATTAGATAGTTCGATTAAAAAAAATGGATCAGGAAATTCTTTTTAATATGATATGAAGATAAAGATAAAGAAAAGAAAATATTGTTGTGTGTATATAAATATTGTATCACCATATACTTAGTTTTCTATTTGATTGTAGAATACTGATGTGTGCCATTATTAGATGCACTCAAGTAGGTACACTGCCTAGTTTTTTAGGCCATTTTTTATTTTTGACCGCCACGGTACGGTGACAGTATAATTATGCGTTTCGAAAGGGAAGATGCTTGTCTGTGCAAATCCATGTCACCATTTTTTATAATTGTTCTACATTACTTAATTATTACTGAATGATTTTGCACATTTCGAATTTGACTGTGCATTAATTTGAGCATACATTTTTAGTACGGGAGTTCTAACACATTGCTAGCTCTACACATAGCAGCCACCTGTCCCACACAACGACGACCCGTCGCGAACGTAGCAAAATCTCCACCATTTTTTATGTTCCCGACACTGTTGCACTGAGATAACCTATTTCTGGATTTATTTAATGAATTGGATAATATTTTTTATTTTTATGTTGGTTTACACACGTACCTATTGGAACTAAGCTGGTTTTATAAGGAACGTGTATATTCGGATTTATGGAAACAATTTTTTTTTTTCATTTTAAGATTATTAGCAATGTGGGTCGCCCATTACTAGTAATGTCGACAACCCCTCGTGCTAAGCTAAGATGCTTGTGTTACGAGTGGGTTCACGTCGGTAGTGTAATGGGTGGGATTCGTACCCGCAACCACATGATCGCAAGTCCGACGCCCTAGCCATTAAGCTACCGCCGCTTTTTTTTTATATTAAGCATTTACTTTTAGCAGTTGTTGTTTATTAAAATTGATTTACAATTTTCATTCATCGAAAAGTATGAGGTGCGTTGTAGCGAACGTTATAATTTTACCATTTATACATTTCACCAGAAACTTGATGGAGATTTAAGGAACAGATAAGTTTAGCTTTGAAGTTTTTGTAAAGAAAAGTTTAAAATTAATATTGAAACAAATCAAGTAGGTTTCTCAAATTGACATTAGACTAACCTCCGTATACTACTTTAATAATTATTTTATTCAGATAACTAGGATCCAATGTATTAGTAATTACAATGACTTAAAACTACTGAACTGAGTGACGTTTCAGCATTCGGAAATTAATTCCCAACAACGATCATTAGGTACTTAAATTCCAATTATTGCAATGTATACAGAATCTGAGACACAAAACTTATTACACTTATATCATAATTCCTCTTTTAACATTTATTCCCCACTCATTACTTATCAAAACGGATTTTAGTAATCTCCTATCAGAACTAAAACCCATACAAAACCTATCCTCCGTAACTCGGGACATCTTAAGTAGTCCGACACGGATTACACATTCGCAATATGACGCATACACTGCTGCTTATATACGATATGCTTTTAGGACAATGTGTTAATGCTTACATGGTACCGTACTTATTGTCTCGAGTCGTTCGAATGCTTCGACCAGATTAGACGTTGATAGACGTGGAACAATGGAGTATTCTCTCAAGGTGGTCAGGTATTATACCTAGAATAAGGTTTATCGCTTACATTCAGGGGAGGCTCAACTGGACACTGGACATTGTGGCAGTAAATGTCGGCTGTATCAAAATTTAATGACCAAAACCACACTTGGATGGTTAGTAGGCGATTTTGAGTAAAAAAAAGGATAGGAAAAGATCCTGCTTTATAATTATCAAGCCAGGTTATGAGATAATGCCATATGGACGACCTCTATGCTCGACTGATATACACCGGTTTTCAAGATGTCGCTAGCTCTGAGGTCCCGGGTTCGATCCCAAGACAGGTCAAATTCGATTTTTTTTTTTCTATATAGATTCGTTCTCTGATTCCATCACAAGTGCTTTAGCTACTAACAAATTTTAATACACCCTGGGGCCTTATAAGTCCAAGCTGTATCTCTTTCGACTTATTATAATTTTAAGAAAAAATTGTAAATTTTTCTGTTATTAATTGTTAACTGGCATAAAACATACATACCAACACTACCCGGTCACTCTCAGAGCATTAGAAAGATTTCTTGAACTATAATCTGCGTTATACCACGTTATGTTTCGTTTGGTCTTAGAGAATAGCCCCCCTGTATAACAGTAAAATAGTATTTCCTTTTCAAGAGTCAGCTGCGAAAAACAAAATCAAACCTGTTCATCCACTTGAATCCTCATTAAAAGTACCTACTCTCATTAGTTAGAAAATTCGGCAGGTTTCCCCAACGTTGTTAAGCCGCACCTTAAGATAATCACCTTGCCGATTGGGTGAATAGTGTCAGATTACTGAAAATGGGTTCCAATAGTCTCAGAATAAATGGTCGGGAAAAGAAAAGATTAAAAGAATCGCGGACCATTCGAACGATGTTTATGGAGTTAATTGGATTCTCGAAAGGTGTAGTTATAACTATTTCTCGTATCAATTACTAACGAGTTATTTTTACGATTGACTTTTGGAATAAATGCGGGAATCTTCAACTTCACATTAAACCTTAAAACCTTTTTTTTTAGCACATGTAGGGCGTCTGTACGAATGTTCTAAAATATATCAAATAAATTTTGTTTTACGCTGTTAAACATTGAAGTAAAAAATCTTTTAAACAAAAACGAATTAAATTCAAATTAAACTGTGATATAATCCGTTTATAAGTAGTTTTTTCAATACATTTTGTTGCTTGAAAGCGGCTTTTTGTGATTTGTGCATTGACTCGTCGAGACCTTTCTAACGATAGCAATTTCGACTTTTTAGATCTTTAGATAGATTTGACTGCCCGGATAGCCTAGTGGTATAGGTCACCACACTAGTTACCACTGAGAGCGACGTGCTGCGGGTTCGATCCTTGCATGGGACAAGCATTAATTGTATGATCCACTAATGCTTGTTCCAAGTCTGGGTGTTCTTTGTGCATGTGATTTGAATGTTTGTGAAACCCCCGCGACACAAGGATTTAATTTCTTAGTGCGAGCTTCGTTTTAATAATATAGCACATGCAACCTTAACCGACACAATTTAGGGCACAATAGAGCTATATGCATACAAATTCACGTTTTACAAAAATCTTCAACTTCACATGAAAACTGACAATCTCATTTGTTCAGAAACTTTTCTATTTTAGTACCTCTGACATGCCAAAATTTCTCGTCATACCAAATATTGACCTAATATAATATGGCAGTCGAAACACGTTATCCCAGTAACATAATTGTCGTTGGGCTGTTAACAATGGATTATTTATAAAACATTTACGATGATTACAATACAATGTCAATTAAGTAAGCATTGTAATTGTATATGGACACCACGTAAGGCATTGCAACCGCTTGTGATGCAACCCGATCAGTGGCTACTGGTCTTGCGGGGATATAATGTATTTCTATCTGTCTAGTGTATGCATTAAAACTATTATAAATAGGTATTTTTCTTAAAAAGCTTTTGAATCTGTTAGGTGATACAGGATTAATTTAAAAGGTATATTAAACGAGGTAATCAGGTGCATAAAACTGAACAACTTTCCTCAAGAAACATAGGTCGAAATATTAAAATTGAAAATCATCTTTTCATACAAACATAAGTCACGTGACCTGTCACTTTGTATGAAAAGTTCATTTTTTCATTTTAAGAATCCTGTATAGGCGGACTTATTGCCAGGACTCAGAAGGCATTCTCTACGAGTCAACCTTTGGGTGATTCAGAGACAGAAAAGTGATAGATCCACTGAGTATTACTTAAAAGCGAGCCTTGGTAGTATTTAGTTATTAATTATTTTTATAAGCGCAGTTGGTTATTCAAAATTTCATTTTCGACTACGTAGGCAAATTTTTTATAAACGAAAACAAAAATAACTTCATGAAATTAAATGCTAATCGATCAATTATACAATTTTCATGAATTTGGAAACTTATTATTATTTTAGTAGACACAGTACAAAATCTTTAGACAAAGGCAGCTATGACGTACCGCTCAAGAATTCCCGGGCAATATCTATAAAATTTTATACTTATTAGCTAAGTTGACCTGGACTCGTCCATTAGTCTTTTTATAACCGCATTCCTCCGAGATGGTTCACCAGTCGCCATTGACTCACACATACCTGCAACAACGAATGCCTTTATTATTACTAAGATAACAGTATATTAAGTTATGTTTTAAAATATATAGTCAACACATTTTTTTATCAAAGCAGGAACTAAACGCATTTTTCAATTATAACAACTTTATATCAATCTACAATTTTTTTAAATTTAAGTAAGTATACAAGAATATCATTAAGGAAGTATAGAATATACAATGCATGAGTTCAATATACAAAAGGTTGACATGAGTTCGCGTTAATGCCAGCGGCGTAATCTATAGGTACTAATATTATAAAGCTAAAGAGTTTGTTTGTTTGCATGTTTGTTTGAACGCGCTAATCTCAGAAGCTACTGGTCCGATTTGAAAACTTCTTTCACTGTTAGATAGCCCACTTATTGAGGAAGGCTATAATTTGTCACGATAAACGACGCCCACGCAATAGCTAGTTTATTTATAATCATGCAACGCGATATTTTAAAAGTTAGGATTTGACACTCGCTAGTATAAAGATGCGATGGCCCTCATCCTTCGCAGGCAAACTTTCGTGAAGTACACGATAGTTCGCGCGAATGTGAATACAGATGGTATGTAGTATACAAATATCTACATCAAGTAGATATTAATTTGGTGCATGTCCACATGATAATGGTTGATGAACTAATTAGTGTTTACTGTATGCAATTAGAGAGTAATTGATACGGAAACTTGTATTTGAGATACATGCTATATCAAGTTAATAAAGGTTAAGTAAATATGAAGAATGGACGATGAAATGTTAATATTTGAATATTTATAACCAAAAGAAATATTAGTATCAAGCGTTTTAAGTATATTAAGTATAATATTAAGATACTTAATTTTGTACCTGGCTTGATTTTATAATATTTTGTGTAACAATATATTTCCTAGCCATAGCTGAATAGTTTTGTTTGGTTGAACGCGCAAATCTCAGGTAGTGCTGGTGCGATTACAAAAAAAAAAAAAGTAAGGAAGGCGCGATAGCCGACCCCAACGAAGGCGGAGTTGCGAGAAAAAACTAGCAATTTGTATAAAAATACTAAACAATAGGATCCAACCCATGATTCACACAACCTGTACCTCTTTGTCAGAACAAGACTTATTCATATTTGATAAGTTTATTATACTTACCTACAGTTCTGATCTTTTATATTCTTGGTCTGATATTTTTTTATTAGGTATATAATATAATGAAAGACAACTGACTTGACTATAGTGTCACAAAATTTTCTGACCCGGTGTTCAAGTGTGGAATAAATATAATTTTACTGCTTTTTGTACCTAATTATAAAATTATCGGAAATTAAGATTGAATTTACACATACTTGGGCGAGGTTATTATTCATACCCTAAAAACTACGAAAATACTTGAGTTAAAACGCTAAATTCAACGACAGTGCCGTCAGTTATGATAAGATACATGTTTTTTTAATAATATATTTTTCTCAATAATGATAATAATTTCTTGGGACAGTACACACAGCCGTCTGATCCCAAACTAGGCAGAGCCTGTACTATGGCAACCAGACAACTGATAAACATACTTATATATTTCTAAATACATACATGTTATAGATAAATTACACCCAGACACAGAACAAATGATCGTACTCATCACACAAAAATTTGTCCTGGGTGGGAATCGAACCCACAACCTCCGACTTAGCAGTCAGGGTCACTAACTACTAGACCAACAGGCATAATTAACTTAAGTATCATAAAAAATCTAGTCTCAATTATTTTCCTAAAGTTATAAACAAAAGAGGGTTTGAAATAACAAAATCCACTCAATATTCACCAGTAAATAACGGTTGTCAGTCACAAGCAGAAGTTTCGCACTCGTTTACATAATTCCAATTAATAACAACGATTATAGAGGGAAATTGAGGGTCTGATGCCTTGGTATCAATATTGTTCTTATAAATGGAGATTTATATGAAGATCGGGCTGTGCACAAAAGGCTGATTCAAATTCAAATTTCATTTGATTAAGAAACCATCGTGTTATGGGTGAAATATAGATTTTTTTAACGGATTTAACTGCCACCATTTAGTATTCGGTATTATAATAATAATATTATAATACCTGCCTATGAACGTCCCACTGCTGGGTACAGGCCTCTTCCCATATAGAGAAGGGATGGGCATTGATCACCACGCTTGCTCGGTGCGGGTTGGCGATTTCAAATTCAAATAATTTGGAATCCAGGTTTCCTCACGATGTTTTCCTTCACCGTTTGTCAGTCGGTATTGTATCTAAAAATGTTACCAAACTAGTACATAGTGTTTTTTTGTGCATTTAAAAGATATCAACTTAAATATTTATAAAAAGATGCTAAGTGTGTGGGTGGTCTTGTCGTTATCAATTATTTCTTGCAGACCACCTAAGTATGCATAATTACTGCACATGTATACTTGTGTGAGGTGATAATCACTTATAATTAACGAATTACTTACTATATTATCCTCAGTAATATTATAAAGAGGAAATATTTGTATTTTTATGAGTATGTTTGTAATGAATAAATTCAAAAACTACTATGCCGATTTCAAAAAATCTTTCACTATTAGAAATCTACATTCACCCTGGAGTAACATAGGCTATAATTTTTACTAAAAAATTAGGTACCACGGGCGCAGTCGCGGGGAATAGCTAGTCCACTATAATCACAGTGTTTTTATCGAATTCCTCCGAAACGGCATCACCGATTTTTGTGTATTTTTTGTTTAGGTATAAGTATGTGGTTGTTCTGAGAATAGGTCGTTTAATATCTTATAGACCTAGTATTTAGGTAATGAGGTGGCGCCCTCGACAATATAATATAACAACGTCTGCTGTGTCAGCTAATATTTATACTACTAGCTGATGCTCGCGGTTTCGCCCGCGAATGTTGGTTAGTCAATGTACAAAAAACTTGACATATTGTATACTAAAACATTGGAGAACAACTTTATCCATCGGTGAACAAAACGAAAATCGATGAAGTCGTTTTTTAGTTTATCGCGAACACAGACAGACGCAGAGTTTTTTTTAAATTCTAATTATACCGGCTAGAACTGTCTAGATGTTAGAAAAAGAACATTCTACCTAGTTTTATTATTGTTTTGTAATTGTACGTTACAAAGCTGAAAGAATCCTTAGACGCGAGCCTCGTTGTTTTATTCATAAAGCAATTACACACGAGAATTCTTACGCGAATGTTGAGTTCAGAAAATAACTAGCCAAGTCTACATTCAAAGGAAAGGATAATTATGATCTCTTTCAAATATTTATGTAAACTACAGACAATGCAACTTAAAATTGTGTGCCTCATTGCAGGTCATTACAATTACTATCCAAAGTAGATTTGAATCTAGCCAATGACGCCGCAGTTAATGTGGCCAACTACTGGACGCATCAAATTTAAATACTTTTTGAAAAAGTGTACCCTCGACTCGAATAGAAGAAGAAGAAGTTTAAAAGTTACTTGTCTATGTGCTTCTATATACTTAACGACTGGACTGATTTCGATCATTTCCGACACACCAGCGAATACTGATACTCTTTTACATTAACATGTTCTTTTTCTGTCTGTCGCTACTTTTCACCTTAAAATGAAAGAGACAGCATGAGACTTGTGGGTACTCTCAAACTGATTGACGTTTCAGTATTCGGCTTTATGAGAAAGAAATAAGGTTTGTAGCGATAGCCGATAAGGACAGACAGATTCGCGGACAAAAGCTTGTTTGTATATAAAACCTGTTTTAAAATCCAGATGCCGTCAAAAAAGTAGAGGCGTGCCAGGTGGTGACTACATTATTGTCGAAACCTGACCGAAAACGACAGGTGCGTTGAGGAGATAACAGGCAGGCAGTACACACACACTTACACAGAGATCCGATCTTTGGAAGCAGATTGGAACAGATGGTCAGATTTAACCTGCTTTGTTGTTTTTTTTTTAGTTATTTGGAATGATGTTTACTGAATTTGGGTTTAAGAAATATCGGTTGAAGGGATCAAAATATAATATAATGCATTGTTCATGTACAGTAAATAAAGGTCACAGCTCATTACAACCACCCGGCACCCACTCCGCACCGACTCGCCTCCTGCGGTTAGTATTCTTTATATGGAATTGTATGGGCATGCGCTCACTATATCAACTCCGTAGCGTCACCAGATCGCCTCGGTTATAAGCCCTTCACGCGCGGACGGCGGGTGGACCACTCGGTGACAACTCGCTGCTCGAATGCTTGCCTTGCGTTGACAGGGCGTTGCTTACGCGCGGGTCCCGAGTGGACCGCGCGCTACCTGCGATTGATACACGCGAGGACGATACTTGGCGATGATTTCTTTTTTTTGTTGCGTCTTTTATTTTCTTCTTCATCAAGCGCGATAGCAATGATTACCAATTCACGGTTTGTAAAATTTGTGAAGACCTAGTGCCAGTTATTAAAAGACTACTCGAAAATTCTTGGACCAAGCGGCGTCCACTCGTTGGCCACTCGGCGTTCACTCGTTGACCGCGTGGGGTCCACTGGTTGACCGCGGGACGTTTATTGGTGATAACGCGACGTCCACCCGTGGACTACCTGTCGACAACGAGTGGATGCCGTGCGACGAGGCGGTGCGGGGTGGGTGCCGGGTGGCTCTAATGAGCTGTGTCCTTTAAAAGGTAAATTTAGAAAAACAAAATTAAAAATTTATTTCATTCGACAAACGCTAATTTTTAAAATATTTTAAGTTTTCTCAACAATATTGAACGACGAGATTATTCATTTTGAACGAACTTAAAACTTTGTGACTTGGCAGATAAATTTATTGAATTAAAATCTGGATTGCAGCATGAAGCATATCCACATATCCTATAACTCTTAAGTCAACGACATAAGGTTCAATGTGCAAGGTTTATTGCACATTGTGAGTCAGCGAAAAAACATCTGGCATTTTTGAGGTTATCCGTCAAAGGAGGAACGGATTGACTGGACTTTTTGTTAAAGGATTAAAGTGTGAAATTATATGGGGAGTTTCATAAAACGATTTTAAATTAAAAAGCACCTTTTTATTTCGTGATCCTTTAAACGTGATTTCGGAGGTAAAAGCACCATTTTAAAACTAGTCTTAATTCTGAATTGGTCGTATCTTTTTATAGTACGCCAGGTTGTATGACATTACTTTTTATATGCGATAACCAAGATTGAAGTGTATATCTAAATAGAATTTGGCATGAATACAATATATTATTTATCTCACAAGACCTGTATTTTTTAAGTCTTAGAGCAAATTAGTTATTGGCAGCAAAATACAAGGTCACGTGTCATTATGATTGATATATAAAAGGGTAGGCACACATGTATTTAGACTGCACGGATAGCCGAGTGGTATAGGTCACCACGCTAATTACCATTGTGCGCGACGTGCTGCGGGTTCGATCCCCGCATGGGACAAGTATTTGTGTGATCCACAAATGCTTGTTCCAAGTCTAGGTGTTCATTGTGCATGTGATTTGAATGTTTGTGAAACCCCCGCGACACAAGGATGAAATTCCTTAGTGCGGGCGTCGTTTTCTTAAAATGAAAAAATAAAAATTTTTCAAAGAAAAAAACATCCTCTCACTTCTTGGGGACAACAGGCCACAGTGTATCACAGACATTACTGTATCAATTAAAACAACCACTAGTTTTGATTGTGAACACTTTTAAATTCCGCACTTGTGACTTGATTGACCAAAAGGTACGGGAAAAGAACGTCCGAAATAAAATCGTTTTACGGAAATCCTGATATCTGATTCCCGTTTCGGAATAGCATTAAATAGAGCAACCGAATTGCCCCAAACGGACGGTACCAATTATGTAGCCATGGTGTTAATGTGGAATGTAAATACGCGTACGCAAACTAGGTTATGTTTTACGTCCGGTACGGAAAAGGAAGTGTATTTTTAGAGCTATGGAGAATTGTGACGAAAGTTTGCAAAGTATAAAAAGATTCTTGAAATGAAACATAAATGTGTATGAGGATATTTTGAGAAAGAACTAGGTGGTGGAGAGGTAACTGGACAGAATAATAAATAAAAATTCACTGTTTGTAAATTTAAACTACAATAAATTGATGGAAACTTAAATATTAGAAAGTTATTTATGTGGATTGTAGGGGGTAATTTTAAAAGCTTCGACTTAAAAAAATATTTCACAGATATTCATTATTTTTTCTATTCAATACAGGTAAAATATAAAAAAGATTATATAAATTTTTACAAGACCTAAAACCATTAATAATTCCCTCTAAACCTTAATGTACTTATGTCAGAATGATCACCACAATAGTGAGGGTTAATGTCACGATGTCCACACCTCCCTATTGTACCCACTGAATTATGCCGGTCATGACCTCACATATCGGAGAAGGTTGATGAAGGTGAACTTAGTTGAGTGCTGGTTATCGTGAGAAGCGATTTATAACATACTGAAAAAAAATATGTTTCAAGAACTTTTGGCTTCATGAAAAGTGATTGTAATTGCGGATTTCAACTATATTTTAAAAAGATATTGTTTTTATAAATCTTATTGGTTTCGCGATTTTTAGCATATTTTAAAAGTGATTTCTAACATTTTTTTTAATCTACTTTCATCTGTTGCGTTCTTAATTTATGTTGACTTGTACTTAAGCAGGTTGTACATTAGCTGCTAATATTAAAACCGTTTTTTTCTGCGTATAACTTAGCACTGGTCCTCAAATATGCACAGTTCAACTAAGGATTAACCATTGGGTCTTTTTGTCGACTTTTCACCAACTTAAAAGTCGAATACTGGTTCGAAATTGTAATTTGATCGTGTGTGTACCGTCCGCTAACAAAAACATGTACAATTTGTTTGACAAATTATTTTCGAGGGTGTGTTGTTTTCGTTAGTCAAACAAAGTAAGCATATGAAGTGTTGTGAGATTCTAAGCGAATACAGAATGAAAACAATGTTTAGTTTTTGTTTGTACTTTCAGACCCTTGCTTTTGAATGGGTATTATGAATATAGAATGTTTTGAACAAAACGTAAACAAAGTAAATATTTGTTTGATTTTTTGACGTGTTCAAACATGGGTTATAATATTTTATGAAATTATTGATGTCAAGATTTCTTATAAATAGTATTGGGTCAAAAATTTGATTGAAATAGAAATTACATATTTCTATAGTTTTTTCTGGACAAGTAATTTTTAGAAACATATTTTTATCGCCTAAAGGGCACGTGGCTAAGTATATTATTTCGTACAGTTTGACTGATATTGGAGGCTGAGCCGCGCTCGCTGCAGTTAGTCCGAGGATGGGTGACCATTTGTAAACATACCGAGAGAGATACCCCTGCGTGCCTCGCAAAAGCACGTTAAGGTGTTAGTCTCGACTGCTATACTTCGATATTTGGCTTGGCTATCGATTATCCAGTAAAATGAGTTATGGAGGTCAGATAGGCAGTCGTCAATATATAAAATACGGTATCCAGCTAAATCCAGTAAGACGCATCTGCGTCAAGCGTCGATGATGATTTTTATAGTCCAAACCCATAGGTACCAACACACCAACTTTTGAACCACACTTTAGTTGGATGTTGGCCACAAATTGCCTCAACGACCAACTTTATTGGTTAGAGGTTGGACAAAAACTAAGCTTCATGACCTAGAACGGTACTTAACTTTAATGTTAGCTCGAAAGCCTTAATGTGGTTTGTAGCAGTTACTTGAAAACTTAATAAAAGTAAGTGCTACCGTGAATGAGAATTGGGACTATTTTTCAGGTGAAGTTTTTTTATACTTAAATGAAATTATTGGCCTACGAGTGACGGATGTTTAGCAAACCTGGCCCAAATAAACAACAAAATATTATAATTACGCGAAAGATATATTTTTTTTTTGTATGAGATCTATACCAGAAATTGAAGATTTTTTTTGGTTGAACGCGCTAATCTCAGGAACTACTGGTACAATTTGAAAAATTCTTATAGTGCCCATTTATCGAGGCTTTTTATCCCGATAATAATTGACGTCCGCCCGTGCAGAGCCGCAAACAAAAGGCAGTCTACTCATATGAGGTCAATATCGTCATCGTCAATTATACATGTCCAATAAGATTAAAATTATTGACATCATTTAGCATTATGAAGTTTAAAAAAAATCGCATATTTAGACGTAGGTATTTATCTATCATAAGCACATGAAACTCAAAATCGAACGATATAAAATAATTTACAAGTTCATCCGATTTTTTTAAATTATTATTTCATTTTTTTAAGGCACTTGATAGACAGCCGGTTGGCTGGTTGCCAAACAAACTATGAAGCTCGTGATTTATATTACAATATTGTAATATAAATAAAAAATGAAATACAATGTTAAATTCGGCTGTCAATGCGAAAAAAAATATATTTTTACAAATCAAATCATCAGTAATTCCAACTTGCTTATAAGCTAATAGAGTTCATATACTTGCCTACGATCATTTACAAAATTACATTCCAAATTTTGAGCAAATCAAAGACTGATCCAAATATCCCGTCTCATCTCTTGCCACCTTCCATATCCATTTGATATTTTAATAAAAAATGCAGCACGAATAGCTGAGTCAAATCCCACTATCCTACTAAATGTGTAAGTGTGGATGTTTAGATGTTTGGATGTTTGTTACTCAATCACAAAAAAACGGCTGAACGGATTTGGATGAAATTTGGCATGCATGTAGCCTTTGATATGGAAAAGAACATAGGCTACCTTTTATCCCGATTCCTTAAGTAGTTCCTGAGGGAAAATTTAATATTGTTTACGAGCTAAGCCGTGAGCAGACAGCTTTGAAATTTGGTAATTTTCTCTATTACAGCATTTACAGCGCAAGGGTGATATTTTTTTAATTTTTCATTACTTTCACATTCTTCATTTCTTTTTGGACCCAATTCTGAAGTCCACGCAGACGAAGTCGCGGGCAGAAGCTAGTATTGAATAAATTATGTTATCAGCCCCACCCTAGGATATACGGGGGTCAGGGACCTCCGATAAGGATTCAATAACCCTACCCTATCGGTTATGCAAATATAAGTGCAATCGGAACTCCACCATTTACACGATAGTACATAATATGTAAGGATATTGATAACACTGTCTGTTGTGATGCCCTACTTATAGAAAATTGGACTTTGTACCCTTAGAACTCAATTGAATTCTTTTTTTTTTCTTTTTTAAAAAAAACGACGCCCGCACTATGTAATTTAATCCTTGTGTCGCGGGGGTTTCACAAACATTCAAATCACATGCAGAATGAACACCCAGACTTGGAACAAGCATCTGTGGATCACACAAATACTTGTCCCATGCGGGGATCGAACCCGCAGCACGTCGCGCACAGTGGTAATTAGCGTGGTGATCTAGACCACTCGGCTATCCGTGCAGTCATTCCGAGAATTCAACCACTATACTGACTATTTTTTTCTCAACTTTATTAGTAATGAGGGTCGTATACAGGATTAATTTAAAAGGAGTGCGTATATTCAACGAGGTAATCAGTACTCATATACTGAACCACTTTCCCAAGGAACATAGGTCGAAATCTAGAAATGGAGAATGAACTTTTCAGAAATGACAGGTCACGTGACTTATGTTTGTATGAAAAGATGATTTTCAATTTTAAGATTTCGATCTATGTTTCTTGGGAAAAGTTGTTCAGTTTATTATTATTATTATTATACGCACTCCTTTTAAATTAATCCTGTATTAGGAAATAGTAATCTTGTTAACCTTTCGTTCTAAGCTAAATGTTTGTGTTACGAGTGAATTCACGTCAGAAGTGCAATGGGTGGGTTCCGAACCCGGCAACCAAATGATCACAAGTCCGACGCCCTAGCCATAAGCTACCGCTGCTTCAAACTTTATTGACACGTTTTCTCATATGTACATTCTTCACATTAACCCAAGTAATTAAAAAGATATACAACACCAGAATTCCTAATGGTATCTTCTAAGGAGATAATTAAGACGTTCATAGGATATACTTATAGCGACGTATCTTGTTGAACGTGATCCGCTTATAATATATATCTTAATGACTATGACACAACGTTGTCTTTGTGTAGTTAATATCGATCGATGGTTTTCTCAAGACCTTAATGGTTTTATGTATCAGTGCTGTGTAGGAAAACACTTACAGTTCGTATTTAGGGTCCTCCGTTGTCCGTCCTTCTGTCACCAGACTGTATCTTATGAATGAATGATAGTTAGGCAGTTGAAATTTTCATAGATTATGTATTTATTTTGCCGCTATTACAACAAATACCAGAAAACAATAAAATGACATAATGTTTATTGAAATTACTTTTCAATAAGTCATAAGCGGCGGTAGCCTAGGGTGTCGAACTTGCAATCGTATGGTTGTCGGTTCGAATCCAACCCATTACACTACCGACGTGAACCCACTAGTAACACAAGCATCTTAGCTTAGCACGAGGGGTTAACGAGATTACTAGTAATGTGCGACCCTGATTGCTAGTAATCTTTTAAAAAAACTACAAATAAGTCGCGTTACTTCAGGCTTGTCACTTTCATACATTTAAGCGATTCGATCAGCGATAGGGATTGTAGAAATTTCACTTGGCTGAAATTCAAGTAGTATTTAGTATGAAAATATTGTTAAAAAATATTTTAAAGGTAGAATTGCTAAATAAAATAGCTTTTAAACCGTATCATGATCATTTAAAAACATATTAAAATTATACAACCAAAGCATCCCAAGTAAATGAGATTTTCGAAATAACTCCCATGGAAACCTTTATAATCATGAGTCACAGGATATAGAAACATCTCACAGGTTTTTATAATGTTTGTATTTACATAACCCTCTCTCTAAATATTTACTGAATGACCTCTTTCGTGGAGCCAGCAGTGTAAACTCAACTCTTTTATTGTCCCTTAACTCTCACGGGACGAAACTTCACTAATTTTAAAATCAAAACATTTAAACGGTACACTAAAGTGCTCGCCAGTGTACATTAATTCCCAATTTGATATTAAAAACGGACAATAAAAGTGGAGTACACTTAAGCAAGTTTAAGTTTGAACTATACAAAATAAAATTTGATGAGCTTTGTAATTTGAATATTGCGATTACCGAAAATGGGTCGTTTATTTAAAATTAGTGTTTTCTTAATTGTGATAAACGATTTCAATTGAAACTTATTTAGCTGTTAAGTAGGTAGTGCCTTAGTGTCGAGTCTGGATTTTCAGGACTTCTATCCTAATGGTAGTAATAGAAAAAATATAAAGAGGAAAGATTTGTATTTTTGTTAACGAAAAATCTCAAAAAATACTGGAACGATTCCAAAAATAATTTCATAATTAGAATACTACCTTATCCTTGAGTAACTTAAGCTTTATTTCTTCACAAAAAAAAAATAGGGTTCGCAGACAGAAGAAGCTGGCAACATATAAAAAAATATATTATAAAAAATAACTGGCTACTTTCATTCCCAAATTCCATCTATCCTATACAAAGCCAAATGCTACAATGATGCCAAAGCCAGCCAATCAGAGTCCTGAACACAGGCCTAACGAGAATTCCATTAATCTAAATCCTAGATCGTACCATTTCAAAGCCACGTCCCATTGTTAGATGTCCTCTCCAATTTAGCCTCTTTCTATTTCAGGTTTCACTGCATAAAAGAGTGTCGCTGAAACTCCTGAATTATAGATATATACGAAAACTTTGATTTACGAATGGCTAGGTTGAATTATGCTCTTTGCTTTTCGCGAATTGAATATATAATGCGCATCGGCACTCCTTGTAATCCAAAGTTATCTATTAAGCGACTAAAATATGCCGGAGTCATGAAATTTTAAAGCTGTTCGAAGATACCTTCAACTTTACTGAACTTAAGATTATGAGTTCTTCGTAAAATGTTTTATGTTTTACGATGGCATTTTGTTTTTGACATTTGTTATTTAGATGTTGTAAACCTACTTTGTATGAAATCAGCAATTTAAATTTCTTAGCAGTAGTAGCTTTTTTAGTGGATGATTCAGCATTCTATGTACAGGTATGCGTCATAAGCACCCCAATTTAAGACTGGCCTGTTCTAGTGTTGTTTATCTATAATATGTATGTGTCGGTGAAGTCATGAGTACGGGAGCTGTTTTGACAACGAGTTGCAAGTGTTGTGACGCAACGCTTCGGCAGAGTCGTCGAGTTGATTTAATTTTCTTAATAGACGGTACGCCAACGCCATTTTTCGGCGTTTGATAGAATCTACCCTACACAGCGTGGCGAGGATGTCTAATAAGAAGAACCGTGAGCTGTCAGCTCAGGGCAGTTCGTCGCGATCCACCGTGCGGAGAACATCTTCAGAAAGTAGTGCCGTGTGTGCGTGTAGAGACTATCTCGCGTTCCTGATAGACTATAGTGTGAACGAGTTGTGCGATCTAAAATACTTCGTTTGTTGCTCGCTACCCAACTACGCCCACTCATCATGTTCTCGGAAGAAGACTCACATGCTGATCGGCCGCACAACCCGACATATGTATTTAGAAATATATAAGTATGTCTATCAGTTGTCTGGTAACCATAGTACAGGCTCTGCCTAGTTTGGGATCAGATGGCCGTGTGTGAGGTGTCCCGGAATATTATATACAAACAAAAATATTATAATTTGTTTGCTGGCAGTCGCAAAAATCTGCGCAAATTTTTTTGGGTATTTGAACGCAAAAATATACAGTTTACCGGTAAGACGTGATAACTAGGAGAAATTGATGTTAGTTGATGACAGCGAAAAGCATTGAGACAACGAATTCAACGAACGCTACTGTACTTATGGCACTTGTATGTGCCAACAGTTATAAATAGTTTTGGTCTTAATTGAGATATCAAACATATGTAATTCAAAGTAAACTTGAACTTCACCTGCCACCAAGGAAACGCCTTTCCCAGAACTAACTTTTAGGTCAACCGCAAACAGCAAATTCTAACTGCATCCTGGCTAATCCAGAAAGCAATTCCAGCATTCGGCTCCCCGGAGATGTAATTTCAAAGCTACAATTTAATCTAAACCGTTCCTTTCGCTTGAGAAAAACATTCACAAAACCAAAGAACTAATTAAAAGATTCCAAGATGTCAAAGAAACAAATGCAAGTAATCTGTCACAATCTTGAAGTTTGTTGGAAAAACGCAGCAAGACTGCCCCAGCTTAGTAAGGACAAGACAAGGCAATTTGGACCGGTATTAAGAGATTAAAATGAACTCGGCCGCGATAAAGAGTTAAAAACCAACGGACGAAAAAGGTTTTATAAGATCAGAAATATAATTAAACTTGACTGGCCTGTTGGTCTAGTGGTTAGTGATCTGACTGCTAAGCCGGAGGTCGTGGGCTCGATTCCCACCCAGGAAAAATCTTTGTGTGATGAGCACGATCATTTGTTCTGTGTGGTATCTATAATATGTATGTATTTAGAAATATTTAAGTATGTTCTTTCAGTTGTCTGGTTGCCATAGTACAGGCTCTGTCCAGTTTGGGAGCAGATGGCCGTGTGTGAGCTGTCCCAAGATATTATTATTAGTAATTATAATATTATATAAGATATATGTATTGAGTTTTTGAGATGAGCAAGTAAACTCGGATTAGTAAATAAAACGAACTTGATCCTTTTAATTAATTAAAGGACAGTGTTTTTTATATCCCTTGCGAATTTAAAAGATAAACGCGTATTCGCATTTGCAGTTTTTAGGAACGTTTTATCTATTAAATGTTTATTTATTTTCCTTTGAGATTTGGGATCACGTGTTTTTGTAATAAAAACAGTCCTTATAGCCGTATACAAAAAGCAAAGAAATACAATAAACAGAAGAATACGTTGTAACACTTGAATATTTTCCTTAAAACTTGAGCAAGAAGCGTGAAACGGGGAGCGTGATCATATTTTATTTAACCGCCGTCTTAACAGTCATTGTCTGAACCGGTTTGCTTAAAAATCATAAAGTAAAGCATCCGAAGATGTTGTGAGCGATTCCGAAAAGAAAAATATTAAAAGGTTGATTTTCACATCCTCGATATGCAACCCCAAAAGACCAGGGGTCTTATTCACAAAGGCCCAGTTTTTTGCTCCCGAGTTAACTCAACCAATGGTTAAATGTGCTTACTTTAATTAGCATGTATGGGTAGGTTTCAAACTTCGGTAGAATGCGTTTATTCATCAATTTTTATTCTAACTAATGGTTAAATAATTATCTCTTCAATATATTTGACCATTTCATAGATTTAACAATTGATGAAAAAACGGGTTTTGAAAGAATTAGTTAGCATATTTAAATAGCAAAGCATGGTTAAATATTCTAACTAATGGTTTCAAACTTCGGTAGAATGCGTTTGTTCATTAATTTTTATTCTTACAAATGGTTAATTAATTAACTCCTCCAACATATTAGACCATTTGATAGCCTAACAATTGATGAAAAAACGCGTTTTGAGACCATTATTTAGCAAATTTAACCATTGGTTGAGTTAGTTAGTTGACTGCGGATAAAAAAACTGGGCCTAAGTCCAAGCGATTAACTTGCTGTTATGAGGGTTGAGAGAAGCATTATCTCCTTGACTTAATATACTTTTAAGTAAAAAATCTGTTAAATGGCCTAAAACTTATTTTAACACTACTTGGTGACTCTCAGAACAAAAAAAAAACGATTGGCATCCCGGGATTCTTGAATTATAATCTGCGTTATGCCACGTTATGTTTTGTTTAGACTTAGAGAATAACCCCCAGATGAAATTCCACAAGATGGAGTGATTTATATCTCACCGTATATAGTACCTGCGTATTTTTATTTGTCGTAAACGAGTTTATAGTTCATGTACCCTCGGCTTTAGGCTTTGACTAGCCAACGGAACAATCCTGATACCTATAAACTCAATCTTTATATCGTGAGAACATTACCTTTCCTGGAGGTGTTTTCAATTTTGTCGTGAAAAATAAGTAGGGCCCGTATGGCGTGAAATTTAATAAAGCCGGGGTAATATCACGTTGAGAAGATCTCAGCGAAATTGAAAATTAAGAACCACTTTCAACCTACCGCTGTTCGCGTTTTTTTAGGAACGTATTGTTTTACTTTTTTTATTTGACTTCGAATGAGTTTTGGATTGTTTATTACTTAGGTAATAATAGAAATGGTTTTAGCTTAAGAAATGTCAGAAGTTCATTGTTGTTTGTTTTTTAAGTTTACTAGAAATTTGGGTGACACATTACTAGTTTTTAGCAAGGGCTATGTGATATTCAGTCCCTATTAACATTCTCTTACTGACTATACGGTTGCGGTTACACCGCGCCAAATGTCGTACCCACCGTAGGTTTTTAAATAAGGAGAATGGGCAGTCATCGTTCTCCTAAACAACCAACCATCAGTCACCAACCGCTTGGCCAGCGTGGTGACTAAGGCAACAAGCACCCCATGATTGCGCACCATATCACAAAGCCCCTAGTGCCCGGTAGTTCCACTGCGGAAGGCGGTGAACTGGGTGGTGTGGCCCAACTTGGGAGAAGACTTATATCCAACAAAACCGCGATGCGATGAATTGATTGATTATTTACTCACGCTTAATCATTCGTTAGGCGAACGTTGTCGTCGTTGGTCGTCATCGCACATTACTAGTAATCTCGTTAACTACTCGTGCTAAGTGTAAAATAATAGTATTTTAAGTTTATATTAATATGTATTAGTTTATAAGTTTTGTTTATATATGTATTCTATTTCTATAGGCCTAGTTGCCTGAAATAAAGAGTTTATTATTATTATTAAGCTAAGATGCTTGTGTTACGAGTGGGTTCACGTTGGTAGTGTAAAGGGTGGGATTCGAACCCGCAACCACATGATCGCAAGTTCGACGCCCTAGCCATTAGGCTACCGCTTGAAGTCATTAGACAATCCACTTGTGTGACCAAAAGTCAGAGTTGCCACCTGGATGGTACAGTTGTTGGCTTCCATTACGTCCTGGATAGTGTAGGCGGTAGTGAAGTATAAGCAGGACAGGAGATGATAATAAAAATAAATGTGGACAACATCACATACATTGCTCCGAATCCAAAGTAAGTAGCTAAAGCACTTGTGTTATGGAATCAGAAACAACGAAGGTACCACAAACACCCAGACACGAGACAATGTAGAAAAGTGTTTTTCTACATTGACCCGTCCGGGGATCGAACCCGGGACCTCAGAGCTGGCGACACCTTGAAAACCGGTGTGTACACCACTCGACCACGGTCGTCAAGTAATGATGACAGACAATCACTGTCTCACTCATACTATGCGAATCTTAATAAAACAGACTGAATATCGCGTCAATTCGCGTAGTCTAATAAAAGCTTTAATATTTGATGTAATTTTAAGTAACCTACAATTATTTTGAAAGCGATAATGTAAGTAAGTTATTCTACTGTAATTTCATTACTTTATATTTTCAATGTTCTTTACTGGCACAGTAATATATCAAAAGCTGGCATTATTAGAACTTTATAGTCTTCATTATGTGTATTATAGGCGGGTACAGCGCGGTGTCTTGCTACTAAATTAATATATTTTAAGTGGAGAATAGTGATCATTTGTTTACATATTACTGACGACTGCCGTGGTCGAATGGCGTACACCGGTTTTCAAGGTGTCGCTAGCTCTGAGGTCCCGGGTTCGATCCCCGGATGGTCAATGTAGAAAAAACACTTTTCTATATTGTCTCATGTCTGGGTGTTTGTTTGTTGTACCTTCTTTGTCTCTGATTCCATATCACAAGTGCTTTAGTTACTTACATTGGATTCGGAGAAATTAATGTGATGTGGTCCACAATAATTAATTATTTTTATTACGATCGAATCAAATTAATGTTTATTTTTGTGAGAGAAAGATAAATATTCTTGCATATACATCACATGTTCAGTTGTATGCAGCTGATTACCTCGTAGAGTATACGCACTCCTTTTAAATTAATCCTGTATGTAGGTACATTTCTATGTGACGAAATTCTTTATCGATAGAAACATAAAAGTGACGTCATTAAAATATACCTACCTAATAATTAATTACCATGGTAAGCAATGACGAGAAAGGTATATTTTGAGCGACCCTCTTAAAAATTCATCGGCAACATAATTAATTAAATAATTTATGAACGGTTAATTGATAAATATTCTTATCCTGATTAATATTGCTTAGGGCGAGGGTCTGTCAGAGACAATAATAACATTTATATAAATTAATGCATTAATAATACATTAGTTTTATTTCTAAAGTATAGTATAGTAATAATGAACTTTGGTTTTAGTTTTAAATATATAAAATTGAAGAGTTTGTTTGTTTGGTTTATCCCGCTAACGCAGGAACTACTAGTTCGATTTGGTAAATTATTTCTGTGTTAGATACCCCGTTTATTGGGGAATTTTTTGAACTGAAATTGAAGGCAGTTTTTTAATTTTCTTATTAATTTTATAAATATCATTATAACTACTGTATACAATCTAGGGAAAATTCAACCACGGCCACCTGGACCTAAACTAGGTAGAACCTTAGAATAACCTATCCTCAGTATAATAAATCGCAATTTATCTAAATGTTCATCACTCTAAGATTTGTCTTTGGTGGGTATCGAACCATACCCACCAAAGACAAATCTTAAACCTTTGGCTTAGCAGTCAAGGACACTAACCACTAGCCCAACAGGCCCGTAAAAGAGTAGTTCAAGTAAGTCTGAATTCGGAACTTATTGTTTTCCTTACAACATACAAGTTTTAGAGAAAAAAAATCTACTGACAAGTTAGCAATGAAATTAAAATTATTTTTGCCCAAGTATAAAACCTGTAGGTATACTATAGAAAATAAACCATAATACTGTAACTACACTAATTGGGTCGCCTTCATATCAATAGTGTACCCACTTATACGAAATGGCAGTAGGCTACGAAACGACTCGATTTATCAAAACTCCAAGGCATATAATTGACAGGCAATCGGGCTAAATAAAGTGACACCGTTCTCGAAACTCGAGCACTTCGAGATAACAATAAAAAATGTTCTAACAGTTTCTTATATCACTGATAGTAACTGTACTAATGAGAAACGGAATCCCGTGAGATACCCAACACCAAGGAACTATAAAAAGCCGACATCTTCAATAATTCATGTCCATTGACGGTTTTGCTAGACAGCTGTAAATAAACCTCGTTATACAAACAGCAATGGATTACGTGTTGAGCGATAGCGTTTGTTTGTATAAGGGAGTGTGATGTGACAAATTTCTAAGAAGTGACAATAATACAACGGTGTAGTATATCTTTCTTGTGTAGGTACAGTCAAGTAGAAAGATGGTTTGAAAAAAAATGTCGTGTTGCCAATTTTTTTTTAATTGGGATTTGATTTGGATTGATATAGTCACAGAAGTTTTATCTACTACTAAGATACTATAATTTAGTCAGAATTATACTATTAGCAAATTTTGCAAGCGTTAACCGTTTGCAAAAAAGGAAGTTCATGTAGGTACCTAATTAAAAATATTGCTTGTATATAAAAACTAGCAATTATTTTAAGTACTTAACAAAATTTTATAAAAAAAAATAAAAAAAAGTCCAAATAACGACATGCATACGCAATATAAAAAAAACAACTCAAATTGTGGCAACCGCAAAATAGTTCCTAGATACAGAAAATCTCATCAATTAACACGAAAAAATAACGTAATCATTAGTTCAAGTTTCGTAAACAAACCCAAAAATAAATTTTCGTCATTTTAACACGCATATTATTAATTAAAACCTACAAATAAGTATGAATAATTTATTTTATTAATTAAAAACGAATGGCCAAAGAACATTTGCATTTTTATTAATGTGAGTGATTAACAAGTTGTTTCTGTATGTTATTTAAAGTCCTTTACCGAAATGTGTGGTCCTTAATCACTTTTCGTAATTGAGTCGTTAACTGCTTGGAAACACGTATTACAGATCGCAAAATTTGTAGACTGGGAGTATTACAAAAAAAAAAACAAAAAAAGTTCAAATTAGGCTATTATTATGTTCTTAGCACTTTTTGAACGGAAATAAAAATGGATGGTTTTTAATTAATATTCATCACGTGTTTTTGTTTTCTCGTAAACCAAACATAACGAAGTAACAGTGAATGGAAATCGCGTGACGTCACTCTGTTCTACAATAATTTTATGTTTTTTGATATTACAAGCCCAACCAGAACTTTAAAACGCTTAATTATTTTTTTTTGTTTTGATAAAGCAAAAAATTCGTGTCAAATATTCGTTATTTTTAATAAAAGATCCTATTCCCTTTTCTCATTCCCCCGACCTAAGTGACATTTCAACAAGTGTCAACGCTAATCGAATCGCTTAAATATAAGGAAGTGACAAGTCTAATGACGGAATACAGAAACGTCATTCAATCTCATGTTGTCTTTGTTACTTTAAGGTGTGAAGACGCGACAGATAGATTTATAGATTTTTAAGGACGTGTTAAAGATAATTAGCGTTTCTGTAATCGAAGATAAGTCACGTGACACGTGACGAAAACGATTATATCATTTTCATGCTTTCAATTTTATTTAAACGATTTCTATCATCGTTAACGCTTTTAGAAATTTCATTTGTCTAATACGGAGGATGTCTTAAAAACATCAGGTAGATCACGCCAAACCTTTTCAAAACGGTTCCTAGAATCCGAAAAAATCCTCAGAATTACAAAGACAAAGTCAGGAATAAACGCTATATTATGGTAAGGAAAAATTCTTCTTGAATCAGTTCCAAACAGCTACTTACATGTCAACTCGATCAATTCAAGCTAAAAGATATCCGTCTTAACATGTCAAAACATATCCGTCATCGAAATTATTTATGTGCTTCAAATATAGCAAATACTTCTTCAACACTTCGAAGATTGATTACGTTTACATACAAGACAAAGAATCCACAAGATAATTTATATCCTACATCGTTGATATAAGGTTGTATTTTCAATGGAAGGTCGTGTTTACTCGGTAGGTATGTCGCGTCGACTTGCAGTGCTGGCAAATGATGCACTTACGAGTATTGCCACTAGTCAAATTTGTTGTTTTGCCGTAAAGTTGATTTGCGCATAATGGATTGCTGGCTAATGCGAAAAAAATATTGTTAGGACGTCGTAGTTACACAGCGATGTATAACCGTTAATGGATAACTTTCGTACGTTCCGTTTTTTCGAGTACAGTAATGCCTGTTTCTATGTAATTTCGTAGAATTTATGTTAGTATTTAATTGAGTTTTATACAGTTATGCTTTTGTGTTTTAAAATATGACTGCAGTAACTTCAAATATGAAAACAAAAAAATTTAACATTTGCTGTTTAAAATATCAAGACTGTTCTTTTGTTATATAAAAACTTGACGTAAACCGCTGGCACTTATTTTAAAAACAACAATAGACAGAACAATTTTTCACTTTAATTAAGAAAGCTTTACTATTAACGAACTCTTAAAGAACGTTTATTATAGTAAAAAAAACTGTTTACTTTTTAGAGGAGGACAATCACAGTGCTATTCAGAATTTCTAGAAAATATAGGGGCCTATTCTAAAAGATAATATATATTTAAGTTGATTTAAATATTTTCTTTTAGAATAGGCCCCCTTTATTTTCTAGTAATTTAGTTGGCAAAATGGCAATACATATAAAAAGCAGTTCTGAATCGTAATTCATCTATTACATCAAATTCTCGTGTCGCAATGTTTGTAACCAAACTCCTCCGAAACGGCTGAACCGATTTGAGAATCGGCCACTATCTATTTTTCATACCCCTAAGTGATAGGGGTGGCCCTCTCCAGACTTTTTTAATTTGGCAGAACAACGTTTTCTGGGTCAGCTAGTGATCTATAAAGACTACAAAAATTCAGGACGACACCATTCAATAGCAAACCATGACATTATTTAATTAATCAGAGCGCATAAGCGGATTGGACGTCGTCATATAAAATAATGATTCATCATTATTATGAATTTTATTTTTTTTTACCGGACACGCGACACATGAATATTCATTTTCGAAATGACTGGGCTTCCCCTCAACTTTTATAATGATGACGTGTTAGCTTATGTTAATGGAACACATTTGCGCGTAAAGAATATAATTAAAGTACATACGATTAACTATAAATTGCGTTTTACGGACGTTAGTTTTAGTTGCAATATTTTAATCGCTTTTTAATAGTAACGCATAAGGCCGTAAACACAGCACATTTTATATAGATGACGCACAGATCACCGTATAAACGCATCAAGCGAGAATCGAACCAAAAACGAAAACAATTATTAGCACCTACGGTGTGCGAAAACACGCGTTTCAAAAACGCGCGTCATCTGGGGACTGGGACCTTATTCACTAAGTACAAGCGGTTAACGTGCTGTTACGTGTCGGGTTAAGAGAGGATTTAACTCTTTCGACTTACTTTAAGTAAAAACCTGTTAAATGGCCTAAAGTTATATACTAACACTGCCCAGTGACACAGAACACAAAAAAGCTATCACGACCCGGGATTCTTGAACTATAATCTGCGTTATGCCACGTTTTTTTGTTTGGACTTACAGAATAACCCCGTGCGTTTTAAATACGCCTTGTGCTAACTTACGGCTTAAGTTTGATGTTTTAATTTTTACGACCTCCGTGGTCGAGTGGCGTAGGGTAAAACCGGGATAGATGCCGCAGTGGGATAGGTGCCTCGTTTTCTAAAACTCATATTTCCGAAATAGCTATCAACGTTTTAATAGGTTAAAAAAGGAGCGCAGACGCCGCACACCTAAGTCCCCACAAGTGCGTCATTCAGAGTGGACGTGTTTCGCTCGTATGTGCAATAATTTCCGCGGCGAACGTGTCAAACAGCTCAGACTTTTTTACGTAAGTATTTGCAGCTTCATAACTTTTCAAGTAGTAATTAATTCCATACAATTTTTGTTATATCAGTACACAGGTTATTAAACTACACATCCATATTCATATAGTTGTTGTTTTGTGTTTATTTTAGTAAAAATATATAAGGGCATCTATCCATATCAAAAAGGATAGTCGCCTTGATTTTTCGCGGTATAGGTGCCCCTAAGTGCCTCTATCTCTCATATCTTTATACATTATAAATTAACATGTTTTCTTAATGTTTTATAATTTTCATTTCAGTTCACGTAAAAGACGTATCATTTTAAGTTCAAATAGCGAAACTGAAGATAAACCTGGTACTTACTCTAAAATGATAGAAGAGAAATAAAGATTTGTCTGTGAAGAAAAATAAGAGAGAAAAGCAAGGTAGCTCTAAACATACAGGTGAAAATAATTGCATTGAATGCTTTGACAGCTATGAAAATACAAAATCGAAATCTGATTGGATTCAGTGCATTTCATGCCAGAAGTGGTTGCATATTTTTGTTACATTCTTTATTATTATTTTACTTGAAGATGATTTATATAACATGTTGATTGATATGCCTCAATAAAACAAATTTTACTTATGCATATTTCTATTATTTTATTCCATACGGCATCTATCCCACACCATGGGCATCTAACCTCCTTAATATTTTCATGGCGGGGCATCTATCCATATAGGGTAGGCACCTATCCTCAAAAAATGGGTCTGCAGAAACTCATTTTTTGCCCAACCAGTAATTGCTAGGCCATCTAAAATAAGCCGCAATGTAAGAAAAAAGACCAAATAAGTAATATTGAAAGTTTTTTTTAACGTTATATTATTAGATTTGAAATAAAGAGACAATTTCAAAAAGTGAGGCATCTATCCTGACTTTACCCTACACACCGGTTGTCAAGGTGTCGCCAGCTTCGAGTCCCGGATGGGTCAATGTAGAAAAAACACTTTTCTACATTGCCTCGGGTCTGGATGTTTGTGGTACCTTCGTTGTCTCTGATTCCATAACACAAGTGCTTTAGCTACTACTTTGGATTCGAGCAATGTATGAGATGTAAATTTTTTTTTTTGTAAAATACATGTACCTATTTTGTATCGTTCGTTGTCCGTATCGTATACCGAAGTCAAGAGTATTATTATTATTGCATCAAAAGACATAAAGTAACTTTAAAAGTATATTTAATTAGTAAAGGTAAAAATGTCGTTACTCGAACAAATAAATACGTTTCTTGTAATAAATGGTCACGACAAAATAAATATCAACTTCAAATCATTTCATTCCAAAACAAGGCTCGTTCCACCCTTTTAAAATCGACCTTCCATATAGCTTACTATTATTTCACAGTCCGAACACGGATTAAACACAACTTTACCATTAAAGCAAAGTTTTATAACGAGTATTTCTACTTAGGAAAAAATATAGCAAAAAAGGCATACGTTCATATTGTAGAATGCCATCCATTTAGCGAGTGGTATAAAGCTGCAGACACACGACACACGCTCATCAATCACCCGGGACACTTTTATACGGTCCACACTCGCCTGTGACAATACGAGAACGTTTTTTAAGAGAATATTTTTTTCCATTTTTTTTTTGTACAAAAAATATAAGTTTCCGATACCTATGTGTAAAGCTGTGAAGTGAATGAGTGGGAAATGCTTTATGCGATTCTCTGCATAATTAAAATAATAATTGAAAAAAAAAACACAATGAAAATGCTCCGTTGTTGTCGTAATGAGAGTGAAAATAGTTATCATACCACAATTGTATTTAAATTTTTGCAAGCCATGACTAGAATGTCAAATGTATAGGCGAAAGTTTATTCGTGTATGTTTGTTACCCCCTTCACTTAAACAGCTGGACCAATTTTGATAAAATTTGGCATGGAGATAGTTGACAACCGAGAATAAACCGTCTACTTTATATTTCGAAAACATAAGTTATCTCGTACTATGGCAACATGCGCTGTTGCCATAGTAAACAATAGCTCCGACGTATTTAAATGTTTAAAAATATTTTCCGCTTGAATTTATATAATTTGATAGTTAAATTAGTGAAAGTGGACTACAATGAATAAGTGACATTGTTATCTAGAGATTATATGAACGGCTTAATAAGTTATAACACTGTGAACTGAAGTTTGTGTGCTGGTCTAAAAAAAGACAAAATCTGTGTTTGTTTTGGTGAAATATTGATAAACATTCAGTGATATAATAATGTTCTACTGTCGCTACAAACAGTATCATTAATACTATACAAATAAAGTGATTAAAACTGTTTTTCTAAAAACATAAACAAAAATTTTCAAGTAACCGCCAATTTTAAATTACAAAAACCCTCATAACGGAAAAAGTTGTTACTGTGCGCCTTAAGAGCCTTATTTTAAAACATTATATCACTGACTCAGTGGCCTAGCGGTTTACGCATTGGAATTACTCGTCGCACGCATACGGTAGCGAGTTCAAATCCAGCTGAAGAGAGTTCTTTTTCTAATTTTGATTTTTTCCAAATAATAAAATGAATTTCTTTGACAACATAACGTTTAGAAAAAAGCCAAAGGACTCATCGGTATCATTAGATGGGACAAATTCTAACAGTACACCACTAGATGGCAGCACCAGTAGTGTACCAGATATATCAGCTGACGATAATACTTTGATGTTACAACAACTTAAAATGCAAATAGAAGATCTCACCGCAAAACTTAACACCGCACATGAAGAGATTAATTATTTATCTTTAGAAAACGGCGAACTGAAAAAAAGTTTAAGTGAAGTAACATCTAACAGTAATAATCTACAAAAAACAACACCAAAACCTAAAAATAATATAACTCCCATTAAGAATTCAAGACTGACACTGACAACTCCACCCAGCTGCACTCAGGAGATTACACCTCTTAAACAACAAAGTGAACAAGCTCAGTCTACATCAACACCTTTGAAACAGAGAACAACTTTACCCAATTCTAGGCATTCTCCCCAGCAACTTATTAATAAAAGAATAAACATCACCGAAAAACACAAGCTGTGTATCTTGAGTAATAATAATAATAACAAGATCCTATCAATTGCAGAAGACTCATTTCCTAACTATGAAATATGCCATTACTTAACACCTAATTGTGGAATAAAGAAACTTATCAGTAACCTCGAACAAAAATTGTCAAGCTATACAATGTATGACTTCTGCATTATTTTGATCGGCGATGAAGACTTTCGACGAACTAACAACTACGTTGAGTTAACAATTTTAATACGTGAAACTCTTTTAAAAATACAGAATACGAATGTAATACTTTGTGCACCGACATTTAAATTGAACGACTACTCAGCGATGTTCAACGGAAGAATAGAGACATTTAATAGCCTACTATACTTAGATGCATGTACCTATAATTTTGCATACTTGTTCGATTCAAACTATTATTTTTCTTATGACTTCAAAATGTTTTGGAAAAAAAGTGGATCTGTTAACAACTATGGTATGTCAAATATATTTTTTAACCTTAGATTAATGATAAATGAACTTGTATCTTGGGATAATGGAAATTTAACTAACTCAAATGATGCGAAACTTCTAGAGGGTCTACCCAATGAATCTTCAGAACACGTGAACAATTTTTTTCTTTTATAATCACATACATATTTTGCATCAAAACATAGCTGGGCTTCTCAATAAATCGGACTTATTGTCAGTAAATATTCAAGAGTTATTGCAAAAGAAAATAAATGTAGATGTGATATGTATAACGGAACATTTTGTAATATCTGGTCATGAAAACTTAATTAACTTACCTAATTTTAAATTAGCAGCGTGCTACGCAAGAAAAACACAAAAACGCGGAGGTTCTTGCATCTTAATTAAGACTAACTATGAATACAAAGAATTAAATATTACATCAAACTTTTCAGTGACGGGGGTTATAGAATGTTGTGCGTTAGAACTAATTAAGCAGAATTTGATTATTGTATGCATATACCGTCCGCCAAGTATGACTAATATCAGTCTCTTCTATGACAATCTAGATTCTCTACTAAAGACATTGTGCACTAATTTGAATAAAAAAGTGGTGTTGTGTGGGGATTTTAACATAGACATTATAAAAAGAAATAGATTTACTTTGGACTTTGAATCTTTACTGCTCAATTACAATCTTAAATTGGAAATACATCAACCAACACGTCTAATGAGCAAAACCTGCCTGGATAACATAGCTCATAATTGTAAGCAGAAATGCAACAGTGAAATAATAGATCTTGCTTTATCTGACCATACAGCTCAACTTTTGCAAATTCCGGTAAGGAAATCTTGCATAATTAATTCCTGGCGAATACAAAAACGTATGATTACAGAGGAATATTTGAATAAATTTAAAAAATGTCTAAAGTGTCTTACTTTCTCAGATGTATTTAGTACTGAAAATGCTAACGAATCCTATAATAATTTCATTGACATTTTTTGCTTAATTTTCAATCTTTGCTTTCCAACAAAATGGGTTATCGTTAAACCAGACAAAAAGATTAAGTGGATATCCCGGGGTATCAGAATTTGTAGTCGGAAAAAAAGAAATTTACTATGGCAGTATAGATTATCTCCCACTCCTAAAAATAAAAACACGTTTAAAACTTATTCACAGAAACTCAAAAAAATTATTAGACTCACTCAAAAAGCTCAAAACAACTATATTATAAATAATTCTGAAAATAAGAGCAAGGCAGCATGGCAGATTATTAACGGCAACAAATTCACTAAGGATCCGATTTTGCAAATCAAAAGACATAATTCCATCATTAAAGACCCTCATGAAATTGCCGAATCTTTTAATAATTTCTTTATAGACCAAGTAAAAGACGTATCTAACGAAAAAACAGAATTAGATAATATCGTTAAAATAGCTAATAATCCTAACTCAATGTTCATGCCGCCCGTAGTTCCACAAGACATAGCTAGAGCAATAAGAACATTAAAAAATAAAAAAAGCCATGGCTATGACGGCATAACAACTTCTGTAGTCAAATATGTAGCTGATATAATTGCTGTACCCCTAAGTCATATCATGAATACAAGTATTGCCTCTGGTACCTTTCCCAATAGCCTTAAAAAAGTAATTATAAAACCATTACATAAAAAAAATGATAAAGAAGACCTAGCTAATTATAGGCCAGTAGCCCTCATTCCAGTGTTTTCCAAAGTTTTTGAAAAAATTGTATACGAGGCAGTTTATAATTTCTTAACAAAAAATAAAATCTTATGTGACGAACAAAAGGGGTTCAGAAAAAATAAAAATATTAATATGGCAATTTACGATCTACTTAATAACGTAATGCCAAGTGTAGACCAAAAAAGGCCAGTATGCGCCATATATACGGATATGACAAAAGCATTCGATTATGTAAACCATAAAGCTCTTATAAATAAACTTCACAAGTATGGGATAAGAGGAAATGTCCTAAATCTAATAAAGTCATACCTAACTAATCGAATGCAATGCACGGAAATATCAAGGATATGTGTATCAACAAAACAAGAACATAAATATTTATCCAGCTACAGAATAGTCAAATATGGCGTACCCCAGGGTAGTGTGCTTGGTCCCTTACTATTTCTATTGTATATCAATGACTTGCCTCCACAAATAAACCAGTTTATGGTATTATTCGCAGACGATAGCACGGCAATAGTAAAATGCGGAAATGAATTAAAATATGAAACAGATATAAATAATACATTACAGAGCATAATAAATTGGCTTAATAGGAATAATTTAATTATAAATATCCAAAAAACTAAAATTATGCATTTTCATCAGCGTCTAGTAGCTAAAGATTATGATGTTCAATATAATGGTCAAAAAGTGGATTCGACCAATGTTGCAAAATTCCTCGGTATTCTAATTGATAATAAACTGACTTGGAAACCGCATTCAGAGGATGTATGTAAGAGGTTAAGCAAGGCAGCGTACGTACTTTATAACCTAGCAAAAAAAGTAAATAATCGCACCGTACTTGAAACATATCATGGTCTAGTAGCTTCTATTTTAAGATTTGGAGTAATATTCTGGGGTAACTGTACTGAGAGGGAAAGCATATTCAAAGCCCAAAAACGTTGTATAAGATCTATGACTAGCCTTAAAAATACCGACAGTTGTGCACCTGTGTTCAAATCCCTAAAATTACTCACCTTTCCATCTTTATACATACTCGAAGTTGCAATATTTGTTAGAACAAACATTCATCTCTTTACCCTAATGGACGATATTAGAACACGTCCGGGATTAGTTAGATCTCAATATAAAAACCTAATGTTTACAGGTAGGTACAAAACAGCCTTATTAAAAAAAAGTGTACTATCAATGGGGCCCGTTATCTATAATAAAATACCCCAGGCCTACAAAGAACTAACATTAAGTATATTTAAAAAGAGGCTAACATCACTACTGATAGACAAATGTTATTATTCAATACAAGATTTTTTGAATGACAAGAGTCTGTAATGTTATATATTTGTATGCATTTGTAATAGAATTAATTATAATTCATCATCTAATAATAATAATGTTAATTTTGCTTTCTTTGATATGTTTGTTTGTAGGTAATAATTAATTAATTTTCTCTTTTGCATGCCGTAAGGTAGAGTATGTTGGAACTCTTATTTACAATGTTTACACCTTATTTTGTACCCATATTCTTGCAAAATAAACGATTTGATTTGATTTGATTTGATTTGATTTGACTCGTAAACCGAGTACAAAGAGGAGCGAAGGAAATAAAAAAACTGTATTTGACTACTTTAGGGTACAGATTTACAGAACCTATATTTTTCAGGTTTGTTATATAAATAAACAAACGTAAAGTAACACAAATCCAACACCATTACAGATAGCGTCGACTAACACTTATGCCATGGAAGGGGGGGGGGGGGAAGGAATGATTGTGGGGTCTCAGCAGGTAAATCCATTACGTTCAAAGTGGTCGACAATGACCTATATAATGGATCACTATGAGGCTTTCATATGGCCACCATATCATTTTATAATACAGCCTAAAAGCCTATGCGGATATACTGACGATACTTAAGTACCTACGGTTTTCTGGAAATTCTTGAGTTGTTTTTCATCGATAACTTACTTTACCAATTTGACGACATCAAGTTTTATTTCAAACTAGGTTTTCGGGTATCGCGGTAAAATGTAGCTTATACCCTTCCTCGATAAATCATTAATAAAGAATATTTCAATTCGGACCAGTAGTTTCTGAGATTAGCGCGTTCAACCAAACACACTCTTCAGCATTATAGAACTTATTTATACTTTATCATATAATTAATTTATTTCGGGATATAAAGTAGCCTAGGTTTGTGTTAATCTGGGTATAACTAATCAGCTACCTCCGTACCAAAAGTCATCAAAATTTGTCCATCGGTAACAGCGTGAAGACGTAACATACATACAAACTATCGCCTTCCTAGGTAATATTAGTGTGATTCTAAAAAATAATGGTTCGTTTAGTTATTATAGTCTGACACACTTTCCAGATTATCAATTCAGTTGTTTAAAATTAAAAAAAAACATAACCTTTATAATCCCCAGCATAATTAATAACTTTATTAGGGTGCTTTGTTTTACACAGCTTATTTTTACGGACATAGACTTAAATTAGGATATATTAAAAAGATTATTACAACAAATCCTAGCACCTAAATTGTACGGACCCCATCATTGAATTTATCAAAACCCTTATTACAAATGAGATTTGGGTCCGGTCTCAACATAATCCGCATCCTATCCCTAGCCTTTTTAGTAGGGAAGTAAAATTAAACCTGTGAAGGGCCTTATAAGGAACCATTTTTAATCCTTTAATTCTAATAAACATATAATTATGTCGATGACAGCTGATTTGTTTGACACAATTAATAAAAATTATTGGCACAAAATAAATAAACAGTTGGTACAAAAATAAGGGTCAGTCCATACAGTTTCGAACCGCGTCGAAATAATTACGATAAAAAAATAGTTTTTACAGCTCATTCACGACCCTCTGATTCACCAGACCGTGACCAGACGACTGATAAACATACTTATATATTTCTAAATACATACGTATAGATAAATAACACCCAGACACAGAACAAATGAACGTGCTCATCACACAAAGATTTGTCCTGGGTGGGAATTGAACTCACGACCGCCGGGTTAGCAGTCAGGGTCACTAACCACTAGACCAACAGGACAACAAATAAACTCTTCAGCTTAATCATTTTATGTAAAGATATCTCAATAAGATAGCCCGTGTAAGTTGTCCCACGACATAAAAAATCTATTTATTTATACGTATTGAATATCCTCTATGATGTTAATTATTCATAGTAATTAATATTTCTGAAATAAAGGGACTGAAAAAAAATATTTTATTATCCACAAAACTAGTCAGAAAAACCTCTGTAGGTATTGTAGTTTCAAGACATGAAAGAAAAAATACTTACATGCATCATGACGAAAACAAATAGAATGGTTATTTTTTTTTAACTTACATCATTCACAAGTTTCTCTATACGTGTTATATTATTTACGACTTTTTGACAGTTAAGAAAGGGTGCGAGGCAATATATTTTTATGTTTTTCGGGTTATCGGCACAAATAAATTGTGTGACATGTTTAAAAAGTTCTTAGACTCTTTGTTTTATTACTTCTACCCTTATTTATTTTTTGTTTTGTATAAAAAGTTACAAAAAAAGTTGGACTGCGATTAAAATTAACTACTCGTATGTTTTTGCTTCTTGGCAGTGTAAGAGCACTAATCTTTTTTTTTTGGACAAGGTGATAATCTAATGACACCGACCCTCGCTGAGGGCACAGCGTAGGGAGATTATGGCAGACTAGCACCGGCTGAAAATACCCCGGTCCCGTCCAAGGGGATTATTCTCAAAGTCCAAACAAAACATAAAGTGGCATAACGCAGAGTTCATGAATAAAGGGTCGCCAAACGCATGTTAACGGTAACTGCTTGGACTTACAGAATAAGGACCCATGCCTTTGCTGGAGCCGTGAGATCTCTGCGCAGCTCTGACAAGCAAGGTTATAATCTGACTACTGTCAATGTCATATTTGGTATCTAAGTTATTCTAAAACACAAACACTATTGGTAAAGAACAATATCAAAACTGAAATCAACAACTGTTGGGTACGTTCCAAATTAAACAATTGACAGAAAATATATGTGTATACTTACTAATACACACATGTATATATAGGTTGTAAGTTTGTTTGTTTGAACACTATTCGCGTAACTATTAGTCGAATAAAAATTATGCATTTGATACACTAATTCTCGAGGTATTCGAAATTTAACATCACTTTTCTTCAAACTTCAAACCTCAAGGCACAGTTATTTTTAATAAAGCAACACCAATATCCTATCCAACTCAATTAATTGAAATGAACACTTCAAACATGGGTAAGTCGTAACAAAACGTTACGGACGTGCGGACTGTTAATAATTCATGAGGGACAAAAACGGTACCAGTCTAATCTCCACTCAAAGGCACACGTGGTGATACTAACTCAGATCTAATTGATATATCTGTTGGGACTCGAAGATGCGAGCCCTTCGCAAACAGGAAAGGTTAAAACTGAAATTATTATTTTATTTATAACTCATTAACGAATGCGAAGCGAGTATAGTAATTAAAAACAAACGTGAGGAAAAGTTTGCACCTCAGTTAAACCTGCGACTGCTGGTTAGGCCCACCAGTCGCTTTATCAATAAAGATACAGTGGCCATTTACCTGTGTGATTATGTGTTTAAAAGATCTAAGCGTAACAGCGTGAGCGACTTCGTTCTATACTATGTTAATATTAGCCACTCTACTAACGAGTACTCTATTTCTTATTATGTCAACAACATTTTAAAGCATAATCCTATATACTAAAATATAGATACAATATATTTTTCCATTACCGAATTATCTATGAATAAACACGACTCAAATCCAATTAAATATGATCGAATGTATGTATTACTATCGGAAGTAAATAAACCAAAAATACAAAAAGGAGTGATAAAATAAAAGTTCCGTCAACAAAAGCCAGTTTAAGTTCCATAATTAATTAACATATGAACAAACAAAATTCAAAAGACGAATCAGATTTAAACTTCTAATTCCACTCCTTAAATACGCGTGAGGGTTAAGCTTCTGATCCTCCATTAATCCTAGAGAGAGTGCTCTTTTTGCCAACCCTGAATTCGCGCGATGGGCAGATAAAGCCCACACATTATATCTATTACCGAGTTTCACCGTCACGCTTCCAAATGTTAATGTTGATTTGACAACCCTACACGATAATGAGCCAACATATTAGGAATTTTCGCGTTCGTACTTAGCCCGAAATTAGAATTTATTTTCATACGATTGGAACAGTTATTGCGTGCCTGGATTGCCGTGAAATATCGGTGTTTCGAATCCGCATTTGAGTTCGTCTGTTTAAACGAGCGTACAAATTCTGGATTATTTCCTGGGAAGTAGACAAACAGAGGTATGGAATTCATGGCCTTTGTAAATCACTTCACTTGATTCCTGAATAGCATTCACATTTCAGAAGAAATAGGAGCTTTATTCAGTCCTATTGTCCAGTGCGTACTCGTAGTAAGTTACGAGTACATAGGAAGGACGTTTTATCCTTTCCCCCTTAAATTCAGCATGTGAGGCATGTGTTTTATGGCTAACGGCATCCGAATCATCACTTACATTGCAAACACCCCATTTTATTTATGACCAATTTCTCCGAATGGACCCTCTATTGCCAATTTAGGACCCCTAGTTTATTTGGTGCAAGGTGCATTTGCCACGAGATTAGAAAAAGTATTGAATGTTGTTTATTTTACGGTATATTTATTCAAAGGGCTTCCGAGGGAATCAATCATAGAAAATATTATTCGAAACTCCCCTATTTTAACGGTATTTGTATTATTATTGCGGTTAGCAGTTTTCATATGCTATTGTGTTTTATATAATGTGAATGCGTTTCTACATAAGTGTCTGTAAAAGTAGTATGCTACAGAGGACTTCGTTTGTTTCCCAGACAATTTTTTCCGTTGCTTTATCGGGATGGAAAATCTGGCATTTGGCTCACAACGTGGAAAAGAAATGTCGCTAACCATTGACAGTTTTAATATCAGAGATATTGGAGTGTGATGCTGTCTTTAAAGTTAATTTCGATTTCCATAGTATGTGATACCGGCCTTCGAATGTCCCACGGCTGCACAGGCCTCTTTTCATTTTTAGTAAATGGTGTCTTAGAATAATTAAGAAAGTACATATAACTTTGAAGAAGTCAAATAGGTACATATCTGTAGTGGGTTCGAACCTGTAACCTTGTGCACGAAAATCCGTCCATTGAACCAAATACATATGGCTATCTTAAATGCAATATTGAGTGAAATAGAATAAACATTATCTTACAACTACGATAGTAACCTTTGTTAAGTTTCCCTCGCAAATTGGCTCAAGAAGACCTGAAGGGTTTCCAACCCGGATTTAAAATTAACTATACTTGTTACTTAGGACTGGCCTTTGTGACCGGACTTAGCTTTGCTGGGTCAAATTAGGACTGGATTTGGTTTTGATTATCTTAAAGGTCTTATTCCTTAGTAATGGTCAAAGAAACTGTGCCCAAAAGATAATATTACAAAATACTTTCTATTCTCTTCCATATTTTTCTTTGGGCCATTACTCACACTTTAAGTTTTAATATAACGTCGTATATCTTTGTGAGATCTCTAATATTACATCTTTTTAGTGCCCTTTGTACTCACGAAATTTTTAAGTAACCTCAAAGCTACAATTGTTGTATGTTGTAGGTTCTAGCTTTTGCTCGTGGGCGTCGATTTTCGCGGAAAATTATAGCAGTTTTTTTATCTGTAGTTCCTGATATTAGCGCGTTCTACCAAACAACCATACAGACAAACTCTTCAACTTTATAATATTAGTATGGATTGACCGTGGTCACGACTCACGATAATAATTTAGAAACTTACATATTCCCCGCTAGTGTACTACGACGTCACAACATGGCCGCCAAACCCGCCACGTAATTTTGAACTGATGACATTCGCAATTTAAAATGTCTCACCCTAACAACGACACTTTAATGAGCATTTTAATTGAGGTCCGACCCCGTGTCCATTACAAGTGAGTTTCAAGCTAACTTCAACCTTAATACACTGTAATAACGGCTAATATAACGCCACTTAAAACTATGTGGAGTGACTAAAAATCCTGTTTTCCACTACGAAAGTTTGAGAAATTTATATTTGGTGGCGGGTTGTGTTGGAGCGGTTCTTTAGTATATTAAATTAACAAAATTTGTCCCTTACAATTATTCAAGTTTATTATGGTTTTAAAAGTAAATTATTCTTCTACTATTTGTGTGATTTAATTTAAAGAGAGCTGAAGGAGGTCTATTCCAAGAGGTACGATGAATTGCGAGATATATAAGAAATAATCTATCATTTTCTTAAGCTAAAGAGTGTTTTGGTTGAATGCGCTAATCTCAGGAACTACTGGCCCGATTTGATAAATACTTTCACCGTTAGATAGCCGACTTATTGAGGTTTAGGCTAAAATTTGCCGCGATAGCCGACGCCCACGCGGGCGTAGCCGCGAGCAAAATCTATGTAGCTAATATGTATATATTTATACAAAATCAAAATGTCAAATTGAACGTATTTCGGAATAAAAGGGCTTTATTACTATTTACATGTAATTTGTCGCGCAGAGCTAGGAAATTAATTTCTTTAGTTTTAACTCAACAAGAACATTAGAAAAAGCAGCTATGCAGCTTAAAATTAAAATAAAATCGGTAAAGATCGTTAAAAGTGTCGAAAAATATTATTCTTCCCCTGTCGCTGCCGTCGCGTGTCAAAAGACCGTTTCACTCACCGCGAGACACCCCTAGCGTGGTTACTTGACAGTTTTAATTAATTATTAATTACGACGTTGCGGGGGTGAAGATTTTGTACAGATTTATTCCATTGTCCGTCCCTCTGTGTATTAGTAAATGTTATGTTATACGCATTCACATTAAAATGTCTTCCCTCGCTAGTACTGTAGGTACTCCATGGTCCGTGGGTGGTAGGCCCGTGTTTATAAATATAATGACGTAATACGTCACGTTTGACGCGTTCCGTGGCCCAGCTGGACTGATTAATGACGTCACGAATTAAGCCCCAGGACCAAAAATCCTGCCTTATATTTTTGCTTCACTCTGCAAATATTTAACTTAATCCTCTTACGTTAAGAACGTTAAATATGCACATAACAAAATGCAAACGTTAAAAGATAAATATTTTTAACCTGAATAAAGGAAAGTTCAATTTATTTCGTGTAGCACTTTACAGTATTTGCAATACACGCAAATTTTATTACAATCGACAAATAGGACAAAGAAGAATTGACAGTTTGCAATATAACTGCTGAATGCAAGCGTCTGATTGGTCGATACAGGTCACGGAACGAAATTCTAATTTCAATTTTTAGTTGAATGCAGTCATGCTATTGGGTAATATTTGACGATAGTGTACGGCTTAGACGTTCCAGTTTTGAAATGGAATTTAGAAGTTTTGTTCGAAGTCGTTGGTTTTATTGTATTAAATAATATTTGGTTTTAATAGTTATTAGCACGATAGACAATTACAGAAAAATATTTGCTCGCTTTACTTAAAATAGACGATTTTCGTTGACCTTATAAGTACACATACCATTACCAAATCCATTTTTATTTAGAAAAAAAAAAGGTTTTCGAAATTCGAATTAACACGATTTCACGTAGCAGAAAACCGGTAAAATTTCTAGAATTCTCTTTTTAATTCCCTACCAGGCAGTCAAGTCTAGTGGCCATGAAGTGGTTCGAAATACGAATTGCACAGCGCATTCGGATAGAGCAATCTCGGTCGTCTTCGGAAGTCTTCGTACGTGGACTCGTGTTAGTTCGTTCCCGACGTTATATGGGGACGTGACAGAAATCCTGGATAGGATTAGGAACATTTTTATGATGAAATTGATTTGGAGTTTACACGCATTCCGACGGCATTTTAGTGCTGAGTATGACATGATTATAGCATTACTGTTAAGTGGACTAAGGCAGACTTCTTGATGGTTTATACAGGGATACACATTTGACTTAAAATCGAAATAACACTGTACATTTAAGTAAATAAGTTTTGCAATTTTTAAATATGTTTTTTTAAGCGTTGTCTGTTACTTTTAGCCGTGTAGTCTATTTATAATTATATTACGGACAATGGAAGCGCATAAAAATTTAGATACAAAGACACAGCTTTTCATAAAAAAAAATCTTCCAGCTACATGGGCTTGAAAAAGTTTACACAAAAACATAGGCAGAGTGTAAATTAAAAAATTCTTAAGGATATTTTTAATTTGAGAAAGTTCTTTTTTTGTGAAGCAATACAAGTTATTATGTATAATAGATTTAGATATCATAGTAACATTGTATCATGAAACTGATACGAGGAAAAATAATACCTACATGTCATACACATTTTTTTTACGTATAACGTATTGTATTTTAGTTATTAACATTTTATGCATTGTAACGTTGTTATAAAAACTAGTGCTTAAAAGGAACCCGAGACCTCTCGTTCTGCGGTCAAATAATTCAGGCGTGGTGCCAACGGGGTCACATTTTATATTACCATTTTTATTTTAACGCCTCTTGACTAGATTATTTATGTTTTTTTTTTCTTTTTTTATAGAGTAAAAAGGATTAATGTTAGTGATGCTTTTTTGGGTTTCTAGAAAGATAGGCAGATCCTAGCCTTTTCTCAAGTTATGATGGGGTTGGCTTCCAGTTTTACAGGATTTACCTGAATACTGTATTTTACATGGAGCGAGGATTTGACCTCAACAACCCATCTTACTGGGTAAAACAGTATCCCATAGGGTTGTCAGAATAGTAATGACTAATGACTTATCGACTGTCAAAGATCGACGTTTCTGACGAAACCTACAGTTCACTACATGACACTGGCAGTAGTAGTTGTTGTTAGACATAAATAACAAAATTGCGAAAAAAAAAAAACTACAATTTTAGCAACTTCAAATACAATATTAGCCGGTAACTGCAGCATAAAGACGACGTCTCATAAAAAAAGAACGAGCATTGATTATCAAGTTTGCTCACATACAATGATTGAAACTAAACTGAAAAAAATAAAAAACCGGCCAAGTGCGAGTCAGACTCGCGCACCGAGGGTTCCGTACAAACCTGTATAATATTTATAGACTTGAGTATTTGTTAAGAATTTCAATATAATACCACTACGCGTTCATGAGTAAAGGGGTAATAAGTTTAAAATTATTAAAAATATTTTTATTATATGATGTAACTAAAAATTTATGCTTTTCGCAATTTTTCATTTATCTGTGTTATAAGACGTTGCTTCGTACCAAATTTCAAGATTCTGAGTTCACGGGAAGTACCCTGTAGGTTTTGATTCCCTTGCAAGTAGTGGCGAGTTTCAAAATATGCGGTTTTAATTCCTGTTTCTTTTGATTGCGTTGACATAGAAGTTTGATTTTGTTACAGCTTAAAGGTATTTTCGATTTGAGTATTTGATATGAATTTCAATATAATACCACTACGCGTTCATGAGGAAAGGGGTAGTAAGTTTAAAATTATTAAAAATATTTTTATTATATGATATAACTAAAAATGTATACTTTTCGCAATTTTTCCTATATCTCTGCTATAAGACGTTGCTTCATACCAAATTTCAAGATTCTGAGTTCACGGGAAGTACCCTGTAGGTTTTGATTCCCTTGCGAGTGTCGAAAATTTGCGGCATAAACGGGAGTATCTTTTGATCGCGTTGACTTAGAAGTTTGATTTTTTCACAGCTCCAAGAGACCATAGACTTGAGTATTTGATATGAATTTCAGCTTGATACCTCCACGCGTTCCTGAGAAAAAAGGTCTTGACAGACAGACAGACAGACAGACAGACAGACGGACAACAAAGTGATCCTATAAGGGTTCCGTTTTTACCTTTTGAGGTACGGAACCCTAAAAACACGTGAAACATTGTAGTAGGTACCTATACCATACCTTACCAATAACTATATGAGATATTATCTCATACAATAACTATGTTAATTAAAACAATATGGCGTAATTAAGGGTTGTACACCGTCGACACGTTATGTAGTTCAAATTAATATTAACATAATCCAGAAGCGAATCTCAAACTCAAGATGGCGGATAAAGAGCAAACCTTGTTGATCAAGATGATGTAATAATTTAGTTATGTCAGTTTATGTTGGTATATAGATATTTACTGGGTATGGAAGAAAATATATATATGTCATCCTTCAGATATATAATAACAAAACATATGACACGTTTGCCTATCAAAATAATATGTAAAGACGAAATGAAACATAAATGTTAATTTCTTTTTTTAATTTGATAATCATCCTTTTATTGAGTTTTTAAATTAATTCGAAAACAAAGGAGATAATTGATCAGATCAAGTGTTCTCTTTAGACTGCACAGATTATTTTTATTGTGTCCAGACAGTATACTTAGAAGCCAATTAAAAAAAATATCAATGCTCTATTGCCTCACTACAACGTCACAACACTAACATGAAATCGTGTTCTTTTAAAAAGCCTTTTAAAACATTTGCCGAATACGTATATCCATGCTTCATTAAAATAAGTGGCAACATCGACATCTTTCTCCTTAACATACAAGCCACCCCTATATAAAGAGCTTTTTAAGTTAAAATACTCCCAAAGAATAGGAAATACCTTATAAAATTCTTATTAGCTTTTATCTCCAATTGAGAAACCCTTGTTGACGTGGGGTGAAAATGCACCCCAACCCCTGTACTTTTACATAAATAACTACAAGATGGCAACTATTTGATTAGGCTAGGGGCATGTCAGGGGTAAGGCACCCCTCTTCATTAAATGCATTTTCCTAAATGAGATTTATACTTCGATCAACAAGAAATATTTTATGAATTTGCTTTTATTACGTCATTTCAGAACGTCATTTATTAAATTAATGGCTCGTTTACGGGTTAAGAATTTTATGAGATGTGGAAGTTATTAGATTTTATACGTTATTTATGAGTAAATAATAAATTTAATGATCATTTGATTAAAAACGGTAGTTAATACGGTAGAATATTCTTTATATTTGACGGTAATAAATATTATTGATAATTCTCTGAGATAGAGGGTGAAAGAGCCAGGGAAGAATACTTATAATCAAGCTTTTATCATCATCCGGCCTCTATTAGTTATTTGTTAACTAAAATTCTACATTATTGCCTTCTGGAATTAATACTGTAAAATATTTTTAACAACACCTTTGCAGGTGTCATGGTCATGGTCAGTCTGCCCGTGACCATGACACCTGCAAAGGTGTTGAAACGTCGGGAACTAAAATAAAAAATAAACCGCGATAGAATCCGTTTTAAAGAAGTTTTATTTCAATGACTAATATTCGCGTAAACCTCGAAAAACAATATATTTTTAACAAGTAATGTCTCTTCCCATATAGAGAAGGAATGAGAATTGATCACCACGCTTGCTCATTGTGGGTTGGCGATTCCAGATTCCAATATTTTGGAATCCAGATTTCCTCACGATATTTTCCTTCACTGTTTGTCAATGATGTCTTAGAATGATTAAGAAAGTATTACTTTGAAAAAGTCACATTGGTTCTTGCCTGGGTTCGAACCTGCAACGACGAGCATGCGAATCCGGTCATTGAACCGCTAAGCCACCACGACTGTATTAGTTATTAAAAATGTGTAAAACAATTTAAAACGAGAACAAAGATAAACACGAAATCCTCATCTTTTACAAGTTATAAGATTCAATGAGTGGAGCTTTGGTCCATTGAGGAAGATGGGCGATTGAACTAACGATTATTGCCGTCTTTACACCCGTTAGGGATTCTCTGATCCTTAAGGAAACGCGTAATATAAAGTATTATTATGTATTATATCTTGTTGAATTGGTAGTTAAATCTCAACTTAAGCCCAGAATTTGTAAACGATACAGCTAAGTATTAGTTTTACTTAAGCTGATAATTGTTACTAAGCTTTATAGTTAAAAACTGAAGAATATTAACTATCAAGTTCAAATGTGACTTTTCAAAGTTACCTACATTATTAATTGTTCTAAGATACCATTGGCTTGAAAAAATTAAATGTGAAATCGCCAACCCGCTATAAGCAAGCGTGGTGATCAATGGTCGTCTCTTCTTTATAGAACAGATCTGTGCCCAGCAGTGGGAAATTTATAGGCCGTTATTATTATATTATAACCTTTTATTTTACCTAATATTTTTTATTGTTGTAATAAAATGGATGTGTGCCAAGCCCTAAATTCAAAGTTTTAGCGAAATTTAACAGCCCTTTCTCTATCAATGGCTTCTAGAATTCAAGTGTCCACGTAGGGTACGCAAAAAAGTTAATAATGCTTGACCGTGTCTATTATACTGCTTTCTATAAGCACTGTTCAAAGTATTTGATATTATAATTTAAAAGCGGCGGTAGCCTAATGGCCAGGGCGTCGGACTTGCGATCATGTGGTTGCGGGTTCGAATCCCACCCATTACACTACCGACGTTAACCCACTCGTAACACAAACATCAGCTTAGCGAATGTGAGACCCACATTGCTAGAAATCTATTTTAAAAAAAAAAGGTAAATTATAAAGAAACATATCAAATATTAGACTAGGTATTCTTTAAAATACTTCTTCGAATAAAAAATGTTGTGTCTGATATTATACAATAGTTAATATGGATACTTTTACCATATCTGCCCAGTGACAACCCAGAATAATTATCTACTTTCCCGACTATAATATCTCCCTTCGAAAAACACAAAATTTGGTAGTTTCCTACATATATTCTAAGCGCCCTCCCAATCGGACATCTCGAGCAATTAATAGGAGCGTTTGGCAAAACATGCCCCTTCAATATTTCATGGTCCAGAACATTGGACTAACGGTGTGAATTAAGGGCATGACGTCATTAAGCAGCATATGTGCGAGGGGTCCACATAATTTGATAGCACAATAATTTATAAGGGGTGTTGCAAAAATAGCCGATAATAAATGAACGGTTTGATATGTTATTGGTAAATTCATTTCAGAAAGCAAGGTAACAATGTAGCTACATTTTAAGTTTTTTTTAATTAATTGCTCCAACAATCAAACTTTTTGTCCGGTTTTGTAGGGCATTTGTTTGTAATGATGATTTAATTTTTTTTTCTAATAAAGAACATAGGTACCATTCTCAGCCTTGCTTCTTAAACCTCAGTATCTATACTAATATAATAAAGCTGAGGAGTTTGTTTGTTTCTTTGAACGCGCTAATCTCAGAAGCTGCTGGTCCGATTTGAAAAAATTCTTAGATAGCCCACTTATTGAGAAAGGCTATAGGCTAATGTGTCATAACAAACGACGCCCATGCGAGCGGAGCCGCGAGCTAAAGCTAGCAAATAATAAGTAGGCAAGCCCAGAAAACAATTATTATAGTAAAATATTTTTAATCCGAGTTTACAAAAGAAAGGTTTATTTGTTGTAGCATAACTTTTGCACCAAAAGCATCCAAAGACGTCTGCAAAAATAGAGATATTAAAATGAAAACCTTAAAGGTGAATGTTTACAAAAAGGAATTCACAAACACGTATACTATCCTGGAATAAAGCAAACATGTATTCGTGAAGATCGTGACGTCATTAAGCATATGCAATTCCCTCGCAATATTCCACTACTGCGCAAAAAAGATAATGTTTTTATGGTTTCATTTGCGAATATGCTAAATGTTCCTGGCATGAAATAAATACCAATCTAGGAAACCTTTTAAAACGATAGTATTTTATCCTTTGAGCATTTTACAGACATGAAGAACACAAATAAATTCTAACAGTAAAATACTACTAAATACCTTGGTATTGGTATTAACTAGTATGTTGGTATTCAAAGTCGATTGAGACGAACAAAGGTGCCTTGATTTTTAGTCTATTACAAGTTAAGGATGAAGAGTAATGTATACATAGAGTACATGATATAATGAACATACAATAATATTTGATACCGCCCTACAAACGTCCCAATGCTGGGCAAAGACTTCTCATAAAGAGAAGGAACGAGCATTGATCACCACACTTGCTCAGTGCATGTTGGCGATTTCAGATTCCAATTTTTGGTATCCAGATTTTCTCACGATGATTTTCTTCACCTTCAAAAATAGTCTTAGAATAATTAACAAAGTACATACAACTTTGAATAACTCACATTGGTATTTGCCTGGGTTTGAACCTGCAACCGTGTCCATACTAGTCCGGTTATTTAGTCGCTAGACCACCATGACGGAGGTGACGGAGAATGAACAAATATCATGAATGTTTTTTCCTTTTGTCGAGTCGGAACATAAGTTCAATCAAGCTAATTATAGTCCCCTATAATTTGATTCGAGACGCATCTATTGATCTAATCCAAATTAGTTACAATCCAATGGACACTTAAAAAATCACAATAGCCCGAAATTGCCATTAACATATATAGTAATAAGTAGCCTAATCTGAACTCAAATGAAAAAACATGGGCAATACATGGAGAATGTACCCTAATTTGGGGTGTGAAGCAACCCCAGGGAGTCTTACAATGAAGCAATATCAAATTGGCAACATCCATGCGTAATTGCATTTTATTACAAATATTGTGCCCCTGGGCTAAAACCCCGGTGTGTAAGGCACAGTAGAGTCCACCAAATTGAAACAGAACTACAAAAATCAATCTTAATACTCGGAAATAAAGGCTGAATTAGTTTTAATGGTAGTGGTTGTTTGTACAGTATTTTAGTTTCGGAATACAATGAATTTCTGAGTCCCATTGAGTTGTGGAGATGTTATTATGTTACATACTTTCGCTTTTACGAGTTAATTTTGTAAATAAACAAAGATATACAGTTCGTTTATTATTGACCAGTTTTCTTCTGGAGCTTAGTCCGCGTAATATTCAACAACTTTATAGAATTCTAACGAAAAATGGTTTCCTAATATGGGAATCAAATCCCCAAGCCCCAACCCGCATTAAGCAAACGTGGTGATCAATGTTCGTTCCTTCACTATAATTATGAGGTATGTGCCCAGCAGTGGGACTTTTAAAAGCCGGTCCTCTAATTACTGTAAACATTGTAACTATTATTCGTTTGATTATCTAAGTAAGATATTTTTAAAGGATTCTGATGCTTTTAATTTATACCCACAGTTATGGGCCATAGAGTTTGAATTGCGTTAGTTTTAACCAGACATGGTAAATGTTAATGTGAAGAGATAGTGGAATGAGCTGGACTGCTTCCAGAAATAGGGATCATAATAACATCCAATATCCATACAGGCATTATTATTATGATGAGAACTGCGGAAAAACTAAAAATGAACCAACCGGAAGACTCAGGAATTGTTGTAAGTGTATAAGCGAAGTAAGTATTTTTATAGAATAGAGAGCCATTTTGCAAATAAGTAAACAACGCTTCACAATGCACATCTTTAAAAAGAGGTCCATCTTTGGATAAAGCCCTTGGCCTCCTGTACTATATATACAGGATTATTTTTTATGGAGTGCGTATATTCAACGAATTACCTAATCAGGTGCATAAAACTGAACAACTTTTCCCTATAAACATAGGTCGAAATCTTAAAATGGAGACTGAACTTTTCTTACAAAGTGTGTTTTATGCACCTGATAACCTCGTTGAATATACGCACTCCATAAAAATTAATCCTGTATATTATCCTTGTCAAATACATAACTTGTATGACGAGTTAAGTATATTACTTGATGTACATATAGATCCAAGTAAAATACTTAACTCATCACCTATCTGTTGCTGAACGCAGCTGGACGGGCCTGTTGGTCTAGTGGTTAGTGACCCTGACTGCTAAGCCGGAGGTCGTGGGTTCGATTCCCACCCAGGACAAATCTTTGTGTGATGAGCACGATCATTTTCTGTGTCTGGGTGTTATTTATCTATAATATGTATGTATTTAGAAATATATAAGTATGTTTATCAGTTGTCTGGTAACCATAGTACAGGCTCTGCCTAGTTTGGGATCAGATGACCGTGTGTGAGATTGTCCCGAGATATTTATTATTTATTTATTTATTATCTAGCCTTTTGACCAGGCTGTGTAGGATTCGGATTCCATAATTCTTTTCAGCTTCTCTACATTACCACAAGACTTACTCGATAAACTCGACCATACCTGAAATAAACAAATGAGTATCAATATAGTATTCATAGTAACAAGTGTTTTTAAATGTATTTAATGTATCCGGTGCCCTATTTGGGGTCGTTGAACCGTCCCAACGAAAAACAGATCTACACTACTGAGTCAATGAGTTTAAATATGGAGATTTAGTGCCGAGCCTTAAGATTCATTGATCCACTTGTTGATATGTTTTGTTGGTTGAAATTTTAAGTCTGTTTAAGAAAGGGACGGCATGAGAACTGATTCATATTTTGTTTTATATCTGTGCTGCTGATATACCAGAACTACAGCTTTTGTATTATTTAGAGAAGAAATGACATTGATGGTGAACTGGGTATGGTGGGGCTTTTTTCACGCAGCCGCAGCGTGCACAGCAATTTGAGTTTTTTTTAGGTTTGTATTTAATTTAATGTAAAGCATGATTGGCCATAAGGCCAATATATTTGAAAGATAATATTTTTTAGTATAATAACATAATATTTAAAGGAAAATATTTACAATTTATAGCTATTAAACCTACAAAAAATTAAAACTAAACTAAAAACATATAAGATAAATAAAACTATCTATAAAAAAGAAGACATTTATTACGAGTATTAAGTGAAATGGATTTCAAAATAAAGGTTAAATTTCATGTGAAGTAGTTTGATTTCAAATTGTCACAAATTGATCACAAACAATCAAACCTTTTTTTTTTTTTTCTTTACTATAAACCTCACGGGGCCTGAGACCTTTCCAACGAATGCAAAACCGTGGAAATCGGTTCGTGCGTTCTGGTGTTATAGCGTCGGGAAGGAAAACCCGACTTATTTTTATATAGTAGATTTTATAATGACGTTGGAAACAAATAACGCAACTTCATAAAAAAATATTCTTAAATACCGAAAAGTCTCACGCTTTACCACAAAAAACCGCTCGTATCTTAAACTAGGCGATTTACCCGATAAACAACGAAAACCTGTAGAAATAGTTTAAGTAAACAAAAATAATTTTCTGTAAGATAGTTTTATTCAACTCTAAATCTAAAACAGGCCTCGGTAAAGGGAATTTACTATAAACACGAGAATTGAAAATAATCTGACGAGAGGTATATATTTCGAGTTGTTAGCGAAGATACAATTGCGATACTAATCTTAGCCTGAAGCGAAATTCCATCAAAGTTATTGACAGAAATAGAAAATCAGATTTGGGATGCACAGAACAGGTTTCGAGGGCAATATGTTAATAAGCCAGGTAGATAATAATGACAATACATATCTACATACTTAATACGTAACTACACTGTATTTTTAAACCTAATCCTAATCCTAATAATAGTATAAATTTGAAAGTGTGGATGTTTGGATGTTTGTTACTCAATCACGCAAAAACGGCTGAACGAATTTGGATGAAATTTGGCATGCATGTAGCCTTTGACATGGAAAACAACATATACCTTTTATCCCGATTCCTTACGTAGTTCCCGAGGGAAAATTGAAAAATTGTTCCCGAGCTAAGCCTTGGGCAGACAGCTTTGAAATTTGGTATTTTTCTCTATTACAGCGCAAGCTTTTAACTTTGATATAATATCAGCATCGTTTTATCAAAAATAATAAATTTGTCATTAGAAAGGTGTTGGGTTAGCCCTGAATGATTAGAGAATAGTACATCACGTTGAAAAGACTTAGCTCGAGAAATTTTCTAATTTCTCAAGGGATTCCTTTAACATAGAACAAAAATAGTATTTCCAACAAGTAACATTTGACTCAGAAAAATTAACAAGAGTAATGATTGATGAATAAAAAATTCACCCAACATTTACTACATTACAAAAAACTTGAACTCTTAAATTTCTTTGCGTAATTCCTGATAGCACTTCAAAGGCGTTCAAGCGAGGACTTAAAAAAGTTTTATGAAGGTATACAGGTTAAGAGAAACAGAAATGTACGTGGTTACTTTGAGCTTTTACATTGAAGTTAAGTAATAATTTTTCACTATCACAAATTTGGTTAAAAATTGTATCTAACTATAAAAAAATTGCTGGTGTTGAAAACATTTTAGTAAATGTTATAGGAATGTTTAAGTGAGTGGGTGCCGTGGGTGGGTGTGTCAAATCAAATCAAAATGTTTTTATTCCTAGTAGACCTGAAATAGGCGCTTTAAAAACGTTAACTTTAAAAATTAATGACTAGTTGCGCGGCTCCAAAGTGTAATTCCTATGGAGAAAAACCGGTAAGAAACTCCATAAGTTACTCTTTTAAAAAAAATTGTTTACAATGGATCATGAAATATGTGCGTCAATAACGCTAGGAACATAAAAAAAGATACAAGACTTATTAATTATAACAATGAAATCTTTCATAATGGAAGATAGTAAAAGTAATTCTATTCAATATGTTCTTTATGCTGTTAAGTGTATGTTCCTTTCACCTCTTCACGCTCAAACAGCAAAATCAAATGTGATAAAATTTGGTGTGGAGGTAGTTCACATTGACATATATTTACGTAGATAAATCGTTAGTAAAAATTAGTTATCTTATATAACGCGGGCAACACCGCGGGTCGCAACTAGTATTCTATAAATGCAGGAGCATTATACAAGTAGTTATTTTGTTCGAATACCTTTGCCCATGCGTAAGTAGACCGAAACAGCTTTTTGGCACACACATGCCTAACAATTGCAGCTGTCAAAATTCCGTTGCCAAGCAACCGAACCACAAAATAACGTACGATGACTCAAAAAGCCAAAGGCTTCAGTCTTGGACCGACTTCGTTTTGACCTACATTCAGAAAGAAGTGTTAAGTTCACAGTCAATTTAAGAGTTAAAAAACTTGCTGAGTTATACTTGGTCCGGTTGGAGTTGCGCCAGTGATTTTTATACTAAAAGCCGCTCAAATTCAAGTTTATCGCGGATAATTGAGTTCCGTATAAATCTTATTTATTTCTAAACTACAATTTTTTTTTCCTTAGTGTTATCATGGGGATAGGAAAAGGCTAGATTGAAATAGAAAGTCATGTTTAATTATTTTCATATTTTTTTTTTGTAGAGCCGAATTTAAATGATTTTTGAAACAACTTTTATTAAAACAGACACTATTATAGTACAGAATTTTAAGAGTGAAAACCCAGATAATTAGGCGTCCCCGTTCCAGTCATTTGTGTACTGGTCCCTAAAAAGACGTAACTTTTTTTAACCTGCCGCTGCCAAAAAATCTTGGAGTTACATTTTATTAGGGTACTCATTCACCAAGTTTGTTTTCTACACATTAATTTTAGGAAATGCTAAGTGCCTCAGTATTTCTAAACTTCGGAAACTGTTTGTGTATGCAAAAGTGGTCCGATACCTACTAAATGATAAGTCAATCAACATTCGATCTTACACTTATTTAAAAAAAAATGGTGAAAATCCAAAAATCGTCTTGTGAAAAAAGAAATGTTTACAAAAATATTTTTTTAATATATTATCGTAGGTATTTATTAAACTAGATTTGTTTTATTAAAATGAATATTATAATAAAATATTTTTGTTAATAGCGCAAGTAAAAACAATCACAGAAGATTTTTTGTCAACGTTGCTTTTGGTAATGATAAATTTGAGCTTAGACCAAATAAGCAGAGACCTTTGCCCAGCAGTGGGGACATAAAAATTAAAAAAAGTAAATTTACATTTATAAGTAGGTATAGGTACTAGAACAGAATTTCAGGTTGAAATATATTCAGTGTTCATTCTCTTCATGTAGCAGGCTTTTTCCCCACAATGAACCTACTTATTCCTTTCAAAATGGATGTAAAGCAGGCGATTATTGACCAATGCAGGCAACAAAGTTAATTTAAGCGTGGTACTATTAATTATCACGTCGGCACCGGCGCTAATGACTACATTCTAATTATGAAAGCGGTTCGTGCAACAATAGTTGATCAATATCTCAGGCATCAGATAGAAAGTGATTGGGTAGGTGTATGGAAATTAGAACCAAATTTTTTGATGACCTGAGTAACCTAAAATTTGTTAAAAAAAATGTAATAACTAAAATAGTTGTTTAAAAGTTTTAACGTAGGTATAAAAATACTAAATTCTCTGTTTTTTAATCCTAGAGACTAAATTGACAAGTGCAAATGTCAAAACTGACATAAACGCTATTTTTATCCCATTGTGCTCTATGTCATTTTGACATTTGCACTAGTCTCTAGGATTAAAAAATAGAATGTACTAAAAATCTTCGTGAACCGACTATTTATACTACAGTTTTTTTTTATGCAACAAAGCCGTTTCAAAATTGTATTATGTAATGTTTGCAAGTAGGTATATATTTTGGCCTAATATATTGTAAGCTAGAAAATAATAATAATAATTAAAGCATTAATTGATAACACATTAAATAATAATGAAACCCACCAAATTGTGAAACAGTTTGTTGGCGCAGTAATAATAAAAGTAATCCCTACTAATATTATAAATGAGAATGTAAGTTTGTTTGTTACGCTAATGCGCGAACCTTATTCGAAAAGTCACATAGGAGACTTTTTATTGAAAAAAGTTTTTTTTTGAGATTACATTTAGTTTTTGTGTACTAAGGCTAACAAATATCCACGCGGACGAACCCAAGGGCATCAGCTAGTAGTATATAAAGAATCGCGTTAACTTTAGAGATGATTATGCATAGATTCTATAACAGATACAAGAGAAAATTCACTAACAAAACACAATCACATACAAGCAACAATTTCTCAAAGCTTCTATTAAATTGAGAAGCTTTCAAAGAGTATTTGATTGGTAGTTGCTGTATTTTGTTCTGCACTGATTGTCGGGCAACAGTCGTTAACGGTATCACAAAGACAATACAGTCTCCTGAACCGCAACGATATCGAGAAAGGGGTATTGTTCAGTTTCATGCCAAAATCTGTACAGTAGGAAATATGATACAGATATATAAAGGTTAAAGTAAATGTTGCATTGAATGCTGAAACACCAATTATATCTAAGACCATCTCAAATGTCTACCTGTCGCTCTTGTACACCTTAAATTAAGAGAGATGGCATGAGCCCTACAGGTGACTTTAAACTGATTGAAGTTTCAGTGTTCGGGCGTTAGTTACAATATTTTGATTTGATACCTACTAGGTTTTCTATGCGGCTCCGTCCGCGTGGAAGTCGGATATCACGCCAAATAGTATCCCTTAGCCTTACATAGATAAAAGGGGAATCTAACATTGAAAGCATTTTTCAAATCGGACCAGTAGTTCCTGAGATAAGCACGTTCAACCACATAAATTCTTCAGCTTTTGTAAGTGAAATGTATGATTAATATTTCAAAAACGTTTTTTTCTGAGGTTTACGCGAAAATGCAAAGGCGGATAGAATCCGTTTAAAAAGTTATTTTCAACTCCCGCTGCTCCGCCCGCGGTCTTAATTTTTTTTAATGTAATTAAGATGTAAGGTATCCTATCCCTATCTTTCAAGTTGGATCAAACTGCACACGGTGTGCAAATTTGATTAAATTCGGATAAGAAGTTTAGGAGTTCATCCCGGACAAACAAAGACATAGATTAAAACTATTTCTACACATTGGTACTATATTATTATGAAATTTCTACCTGATCAAACACATCCCACAAACAATCTTTCAATAATTCCAACTTTATCTAGATTTCATAAAACCTCTGACCTAATTTAAGAAAGTGCAAGTAACGAATTCCATTTTATTTCTGTGGCACATCAAAAGATTTTCTAAACTTTAAGTGAACAAACATTGAGAGTGGAAACAAATATTTGTGTCAACGTGGGAATTGAAACGGAGACCGCAGCAGCAGTTTACTTGACCGAAGCTCCCATATTTGTTGTTAGCTTTTATTGCTGAAATAACTGAAGTTTTAGAGATATCACTAACGCAAGAGATACTTGAGGTTTTGTTACCAATAGTTTGAGAGTACTAAGTATTTGGTCAGTATTTAATTGTATAGCAGTTAAAACTAATGTCGAGGTGGCCTAGCGATTTAATGAACGGGTTTTCATACACAAGGTTGAAGGTTCGAACCCAATACAGGCACACACGACAAGGTCATAATGTACTTTCTTAATTATTCTAAGACATCATTGACAATGGTGAAGGAAAACATTATGAGGAAACCTGGATTCTGAAAATTGGGACCTTAAATCGCCAACCCGCAGTAAGCCAGCGTGGCGATCAATGCTCGTTCCTTCTGTTTATGAGAAGAAGATTGTGCCCAGCAGTGAGACATAATAGGCTGGTATTGTAATTGCAGTTAAAATGGACAATTAAACCGTTTTATTTTGGTCTAAAATTGCACGAAATCGGTCAATTATCCACAAATTCGACAGTCCAATTTTATTATTTAAAGGACTTATGAAAATGATAATGAAAGATGATGAAATTTACACACAACAAAACAACATAAAAGAACTCACAGTACATATTCTTAAGATGTAGTCCGTTAATAATATTATGTTCTCAAGGAATCTATAATCTTAGTACCAAAATCACACAACGGTCGAAAAATAATCATACTTATCGACTACGGTTGATCCCAACCCAAAAAAGCTTACATATGATTACAACTCCACCCGAATCGTTTCAGAATTCATTGAAAAAAACTAAACTTACCTGAGACCTTTTTAAATATAGAAAATCGAGTGTAGTCTCCAAAGAGTTCGCAACCTTTATGGCGTTGCAATTTTGAAAATGGAACTGGTGGGGTCCCTGGGGATTTCTAGGGTTGTCGGCCACTCCCCACTGATTGTAAGATCCAGGTTATGACACTGTTAACCCGATTTCTGGTTGTAGACTGAGATAACGGCATTCGAGGAGACATTTTGTTAATGTATTGCATGCTTTTATGGTATCGGTTTAAATGGTGTTGATTGAAATGAAAATGACCTGTGCTTACAGGGATAGTATACTTTTGTGTGGTTACAAAGGCATGCTAATAAGAACCTATTCATTAGTTAAAAACACTACTAACATTTACATAAGAATCAAAGAGTATGCTAATATAGTTATAAAAATAATACAACCTTCAAATCTACTGTTCTATATTTAAAAACACGTGCGTAGTGACCTACAATATTAAAGTAAATAATGAAACCAAAGATTTCATTCGTCGATGTTCATAATGAGATCGAGACGTTTTTGTTCATCATAAATACAGCGTGCAGCAGGCAAAAACGTAGGTTCTATCATTTGAGGTGTACAGGAGTATAAAAACGATAAACAGTCGCAAGAATAAACCGCAACACCAAACGGTTTCTTGCCATGTAAAAGACAAGCAAATTCAGTTGGAGCTTCATGGCTACAATATCGCTATTATTTCCACCCACAGTAGAAACGAAACTATGTATTCTAACCAGTGTACAAAGATCCTACAGTTCTTCTAAACCACCATTTAAACTCACTAACTTATGAGGTCACGGAAGGACCGCTGAATGTCACGACATCACAATAAATAAGTCGTATCGGTTTCCCATCAAATCTCCCGAAAGCATCAAGATCAGCTTTTAAAATAAAGCATACTTTGAAGAAACGGACAAAGTTTTTGATTCACGGCTTTAATCAGACTCTGATCTTGCAAAAAACCTAGACCGAGAGGTCGGCGTCGCTTCGATAAAATTATCCCATTGTGAGTTTCAAACTCTAATACTAGAAAGGAATAGAAAGAAAGAAAATATATATATTCGCGCCACATGCGACGCATAGAATACAAAACTAACATAAACAATAATTTCTAAAATGTTTGGATAAATAAATGCGTCATATCCGTGCGAAGCGGTCATCACTCAACGTGTGCTTGGATTCGGAACTAGTTCTGTACCCCAGCACTGGTTAAGTATTTGTAAGTATTAGTCCTTACTTAATCTGATGAGAATGTTGAGAGGAATGTGTGGTGTTACGCGAATGGATAGAGTGAGGAATGATTAAATATAAGAGGAAGTTTGAAAGTGGCACCGGTAACCGAAAAACTATGTGGAAACCGGCTGTCGTGGTATGGGCATGTGATGCGGAGGATTGAGGATCATGTTGTAAGGAAGGTTTTGAGCATGAATGTGGATGGGTATAGGGGAAGGGGACGACCAAAGAAACGATGGATGGATTGTGTGAAAGTCGATATGGCAAGAAAGAATGTTACTTGTGAGATGACGGCAGATAGAAGAGTATGGAAGAAGAAAACATGCTGCGCCGACCCCAAATAAAATTGGGATAAGGGCAGGAGGATGATGATTAATCTTAAAAAAAAATAAAGAACAGTTGGAGTACCTTTGAGAACGTAACTACATTGCTTATTGGCTTGCTATAAAAAGATTATAGGAGGCGCTTAATGAGCAGAATTTCTTTGAAGCAACTGGCGTCGCAAGTGACTGTATTCACAGCAATTTCCTGGGATCTCAGTTGATGTTGTTTTATTACTTTTAAGATACCAATTTGCCTGCTTTAACACACTACGATTTTAAACAAGTTGGTTCGAACAAAGTTGGGTTTGAATTGTGAAAGTTTGAGCGTCGAGTGATGGTATTCTGTCGGGAGTCAGGACCCTCAAAACACTTCACTTAAGGATAAATAAAGATATCTAGTATTCTTTGTGCGGTTTAGTTTGGCGTTCATCTGACTTGATGAGGTATACGTGTTTCATATACCTGGACCATATATAATATACTGTTTTCTGAGGTTTACGCGAATATTAGACATTGAAATAAAACTACTTTTAAACGGATTCTACGGCGGATTATTTTGATTTAAGTTCCCGGCGTTTCAAAAGCTTAGCAGGTGTCATGGTCACGGGCGAGTTCGTATCCGAATTCGAATCCGTTTTATTTCAATGTACCATAGATCTTGATACTGAATAATTTGAGGTTAATATTTCATTTTTGTGGTGAAAGAATAAAATGCAGCAACATACAGCTCTTTAATTTTACATCTATTTATATTTAAATCTTGTGTTTGATCGATATTTCGTTATCGAACTCGTCCAAAAAGGCTTCACCGATTTTCACGTTTTTTTTTTGTATTAGGTAGGTCTGGGAATAGGTCGAAGGCAGTCTATTTTCACATCCCTAGGAGATAAGGTTACGCTCTCCAGACCATGACAAAATAACGTTTACGGGGTGATCTAGTACCTGTTGGTATATATTTACTTTAATACATAAGTTTTCAGCTTTAATAAAATATTTGAAGACCTTTAACTTCCAGACATCAGAGATTTTGCACGACATAACAAAGACGAGTGGAAAGTGTAGAATTTTTTAATTACTTTTACCAAACCTTTTTGGTATAAAACGTGAATACATTAAAGAAAGGTTGTTAATTACGTACACATGCTCTTAATGAACATTTTAAGGTTATGTCATTGTACTTTGTGACATAAGGTCGCCCCACGTATTCCCTTAATTTTAGCGATAAAAACATTGTAAAGGTACGTTTGTGTAGAATTTTAGTATTAACAACTAAAATATTATGTTAATACACAAAGTTTCTTAATTGGCATGTTTCGTACTTGTTTGGTGGGCTCGTCAACAGTTTGGCCTTACTGTATTTTATGGTGAAAACTTTTGGAGCCCTATTTAAAATATGTTAACATTTAACAAAACCACTTATCAATACATTCGTTTACTTATTTTTATGCCTATCTATCTAGATATTTTTCAAGAATTAAATCTTTAGCTAAATATGTATTTAAATTTAATTACATTAAATAGTACAGGTATATTTTTCTAAGGTAAAATAGTAAAATATCACACACATATGAGTACTCGTCTAATATATACTACATAATAATTATATGTTTGTACTTAACAGGTACCTATTTCTTATATCTCCGGAGGACAGACGACATTAATATTATTATAATCCATAAGTATTAAATCCAATATTAATAGGTTGAGGTAATACACGTGGGAACAGTATACTATGTAATTATGTGATGACATAACGACTTGTACCGAAATTCGGGCTAACACGCAAATGATGTTGGACGATGGTATAATGACCCTGGTTGACGTTATCGAGCTTTAGGATAAATATACTTATGAAATATACTAACAAATATACTGATAGAAATACTAGCTTCTGCCCGCGACTTCGTCTGCGTCCGCGAATTACCATTGTGCGCGAAGTGCTGCTGGTTCGATCCCCGCATGAGACAAGCATTTGCGTGATCCACAAATGCTTGTTCCAAGTCTGGGTGTTCTTTGTGCATGTGATTTGAATGTTTGTGAAACCCCCGCGACACAAGGATTAAATTCCTTAATGCGGGCGTCATTTAAAAAAAAACAAAACATTCTTCAATTGAAATGTAAGCAAACCAAAACATTCCCAAAATGTGTCAACGTAAAATCCAGATTGTCCCCCAAAAACCTCTTTGCTTACCTATTGAACCTCACTTGAGTCAGAAGGGACATTGTTACTATCACTACAAATGTCGTTACCAAAACCCTTGCGTACAAATCTCTTAGCAACAAGTTTTTTCTCAACAATTTATCTAGTCTCCGGACACGACAGCAAAATCCCTTTCTGAACCTTACAAATCCACGCTCACAACCGGCTTTGCCATCAACAGATATTCTCCAAAACAAAACCATATTTTTTGCAGAAATACACTAGACAGCATAAAAGTACATTTATAGGATTCTCATCAAATGACAGCGGAAAAGCATTCATTGATATTTTAATTTGAAAATGCCATTCAAAGCCGGTGAACAAACGATGAAATATCGCCCGTAGAATAACATTGACGTATTTTTGGAGTGAAAGGAGCGAATGCCGACGATATTCGTGAGAGCCAATCGTCCGCATTCGAGCGATAAAGGAAAAAAATAATAACAGAATTTCGCCTGAATTTTCTGGACAGGAGCAAATTTTGCCTGATGAATAGACGTTCTCGTTGTTACAAAAATGCCCATCAATAAGACTCATGTTTCTCATCAAGTTAATGTAAGTATGGGATACGGCGTTACTTAAGAAATTAATATTTGGAAGGTTGACGGCCGAGGCCGAGGACGAGGCCGAGGACGCCCTTCAATCCTGGTGACAGCAATGACAAGTTCACTCCAATGAAATATTACTGTTATATATTTTTCCCCGATGATAAAGCGTTTCCGCACTTTGATTCGACAATTTATTTGTATTTAGTACTAGCTTTTACTCGCGGTTCCACCCGCGTGGGCGTCAGATATAGTGAAAAATTTGCCTATAGCCTTCCTCAATAAGTGGCCTATCTAACAGTGAAAAGAATTTTTCAAATCGGACCAGTAGCGCCTGAGATTAGCGCGTTCAAACAAACAAACAAACTCTTCAACTTTATAATATTATTATAGGTAGGTATGTAAGTATAGATTCCTGGTAAATTTCGATGCCATGTTGTTGAAAATGCAAGTCTTGTACGAATATTAATATGAATTTTAATGGGTAACAATTAGGAGAATAAAACACTGTTGTTTCTTCAAACACTCAAAGCCAGCTATTAAGTTGGTAGCGCACATTAAATTTAAATATTCTTGCAATTCTTGTTTGCATATTTTGTGAAAGTGTAAATCTTTTGTTCTATAATTTCTTAGGTACAGTCACGAGCATAAATATGTATACACATAGCGAAATTGTAAAACTTATTTAGCGAGATGTTTTTGTTGAAACTCAAAAATATATACATGATTTAAGAACTGTTATTATTCTATGTTGAATTGATGGTGAGTTCCTGTTAAATTATTGTTTTACAATTTCGCTGTGTGTATACATATTTATGCTCGTGACCTGTACATTGTACACTGTGTTTAGTAAAGAGAAACAGCGTCTTATGATTATGAAGACAGGAAATAAGTAATTGATCGGTATCCCTTCAAATATAATGCTCACAAGCTTAATTCGAGTGGTTTGAGTCATTGTTAATTCAATGTCTTGTATTAATACTTCTTCTGCCTAGCCTTTTCCCAAGCTATGTTGGGGTCGGCTTCCAGTCTTACCGGATTTAGCTGAATACCGTATTTTACATGGAGCGACTGCCTATCCGACCTCCACAACCTATTGCTAGGTAATACAGTATTCCATAGTAAGACTGGTTGTCAGAATTGTAATGATGATGAATTGTATACTATTGGCTTTCTATTTAAATTAAGTGTTTTTGATGGAAAACTTCTATTATCAGACGTAAGAAATCAAGATTCCATCTATACCTTGTTATTTTTGGAAACGCCTAAGTGTGAAGTCCTAATTCTATTTTTATCTTTAGTATTCAAAATCAATGAGATTTTGAATACTAAAGGTATTGCGGATCAATGTTACGATTTTACTATGGTAGATTCTTCGTGATATAGGTACCTACCTACCTGTATAGGCAAAAAAAATAAGTCTTATTACTCCGCTACGTCTATACTTATATAATAACTAACTGTTTCTCGCTGCTCCGCCCGCAGTCTCAATTTTTTTTTATATATATGATATAAGCTATCCTATCTTTCAAACTGTATCAAACTGCACACGGTGTGCAAATTTGATTAAAATCGGTTCAGTAGTTTCGGAGTACAACCCGGACAAATATCATGACTCTGAAATTTTATATAATAGATAATAATGTCTTGGGACAGCTCACACACGGCCATCTGATCCCAAACTAGGTAGAGCCTTTAATGGCAACCAGACAACTGATAAACATACTTATATATTTCTAAATACATACATATTATAGATAAATAACAAACACGGAACAAATGATCTTGCTCATCACACAAAGATTTGTCCTGGGTAGGAATCCCATGAACTCCGGCTTAGCAGTCAGGATCACTAACCACTAGACCAATAGGCCCGTCAACCTATACAAAGTTTGCGAAAATGTCCCATCTTAATAACAAACTTGAATACACAAGACAACTAGCTACAAACATCAAAAACTAAGATGGAACTCGTTCGCTCCAAAATCAACAACTCTGGTAATTTCAAACTTCCAATATTACTCGGATACGAAAACATACTAAAAATATTTGTCCAAGAAATTATGGTCCACGGGTTCGCCAAACATCTTTCTTGCGGTGTACAGACGTCTAAGATGATTTATATGGGACGCCGAAAATTGATTGGACGAACCGTTGTTGCCGAAATATGGCCGAAAACAAAGGACGACTAGGTAAGGTATTGCGTCATATCTTTTCATTATTCTGAACCTGTTTTATCTATAAAGGTTAAGGTACTTGGTTGTTGTGTGATGATATTTTTAGATATAATCAATAATTATTATTACTAGTTAGTAGAGTTAATTCTCTGTATGAGAAAGAGAATTTAATCAGTAGGTTGGTAATAGGAAAGTAACAAGGTAAAATTGAAATGATTGTCTACTATCTTCTATTATATAATTCCAGTGTCACGATGTTTGTCCGGGATTAACTCCGAAACCACTGAACCGATTTTAATCAATTTGCACACTGTGTGCAGCACTAAATATATTATATTCCTCGTATAAAAGTTATCCGACAAATGGAAAAATCAGCCCTTAGCTAAGGTTAAATTAAACTATCAAATATATTAATCCCCTTTAAGGGAAAATATTAATAATAGATATGTATAGATAGAAACCAAAGAATCAGAAAGATAACACAAATACAAAAGCCACTAAAGGAAAATAATGAATATGATTATTACACGATGCGTAGTACACACTCAAGTCTGAGACACTCAAATACAATAGACAAAAAAAGCAAAAGAAATACCTAAATATCTCGAGAGGGCATCGAGATGAAACCAAATACTTCGACCGAATACGCATGATACTTGAATGAGTCCAACTCTCCCATATTTCTGAATATATCGGAAACAATTTGACCGTAACACATTTAGTAAAGGATTGTTAGGGCAACCAACCGACTTACGATACTTCGTAGAAACATAAATAATGTATATTATGTAATGGTAAAAAACCTATTTAATAAAAAATATATTTTACACATAGGTAAGCGGGTATTATAAAAGCGGTGACCACATTCCGAAATTCTTAGTAGTAGAATCCCGGATCCACAAAAAACCGCTCTGTCTTTATTTTATACGAATAATCGAAAATCGACTTTCGAAATAAAATCAAATTCGATTCTATAACACAAAATACAATATTTACAGCAACGTAAAAGTAAAGAGCGATAATGGAAATTAATGACAAACTTACTATGCTGTATATACGTATAAATAAACGTATAATTTCGACATCAAAACATTTTTGAATCTGCAATGTAAGCCATGACGAATGAGATTTGATAATCGGATATTCGGGATTCTACTGTAGTACAGTGCGGTGCCAAAATACTGAAGCAAGTAAACAGAGCCCAAATGATTTCACACAATTAATCACCATTCTTCACGCACACAATATAACGCATAATAAATCAGAGCCACAATAATATTTACAATTCTAGGACTTAGATATAAATAAATGATTTCATCCATCTGGGAACGCCACAGATTAGTAAGTAAATGGAGTTATAATGGTTGCCAATGCCGGCAAAACATCTGCGTATATCACCGCATGGGTAGCTAATCGTAAAATATGATTACGTCATTACGAAAAATACGGTAAACCGACACGCATTATGACAGGATTTTGATGAGATTGAATCAAGAGATATCGGTGTGATCATAGATTTTAAACCTTATCTTTTATGAGAAAAAAAATCTCAAATCTTAAAATAGCTCGCGTTTCCGCTTGTTTGGGTGTCAGTTATCGAAAATTAAGCCTACAGCTCGATAAATGAGCTATCCAACACTCAAGTATTTTTCCATTCGGTCCAATTGTTCTTGAGATAAGTGCGTTGAACCAAACAAATAAAAAAACTCTTCGTCATCTTTATAATATTACTATAGTTATTTGGTTACTTATCAGATTAGGAGGAAGAATTTTCGCGTTAAGAAATACCAGATATTCTTTCGAAGATAAAAAGTAAAAGTACTTCCCAAAGACGACAGTTCCAATGGTATGTCACACATAATAAATTGAGCACTCCATTTACTTTCTTCTCCGTGTCTGTGATATACGAGTATGACAGACTGTAATTGATCGACTATATCTGCGCGCGCGCCGATCGAAGATATGACGGTCATTGAACTATATGCAGCGTTTATTACTATAAGTTTATACATTTTGACTATTTTTATAGTGATATTATTAGTACTAGTAGTAATGCATTTTTTTTAATAATGTTAATATTATAAAGTTGTATAGTTTGTTACTTTATTTGATCTCGCTAATCTCAGGAACTAAATACTAGTCCGATTTGAAAAATCCTTTTAGTGTCAGATAGCTCATTTAAAGAGGAATATAGGCTTTGCTGCGAGAACCGCTCGTTATAAATAAAGCGAATTCAGATCTAATTACTTTTTCTAACATCGAAAAACAATTTGCGGCACCAAACTAAATGGTTAATTTTTTGTGAACTAATTTCGAAATAACGGATAAGATAGTTAGTTTTTTGATCTGCGCTGGTATAAGAAAACTACTGTTACAAAGGTATACTGGTAAAAGTATTCTAAATACGGAATTATGTTTTAAAATTCATTTTTAGATTGAACGAATCTATAATGTTTCCTGTTTCTAATCCAAAGGTACGCGTTTGTATTGAAAACAAAATACTTACATCTAAGATATTATCACCATTATTCACGCATAGATTATGCAACATACTTATATTAACCCCGAATACACAAACGCTAATTTAATCAACTTTAACACGTTCTTAATTATATATCCGTCGCTACTTTACACAACAAACAGGATTATTTTTAAAGGAGTGCGTATACTCAACGAGGTCATCAGATGCATAAAACTGAACAACTTTTCTCAAGAAACATAATTCGAAATCATACAATTGAAAATCATCTTTTCATACAAACATAAGTCACGTGACCTGTCACTTTGTATGAAAAGTCAATTATCCATTTTTAGATTTCGACCTACGTTCCTTGAGGGAAGTTGTTCAGTTTTATGCACCTGATTACCTCGTTGAATATATGCACTCCTTTTAAATTAATTCTGTATAGTGATAGAGACAGCATGAGACTTAATGGTGACTTCGAACTGATTGACGTTTCAGTATACAGCCACAAATCTGCGCGTGAATAATGGTGATGATTTACTAATGTAATTTTTTTTTTTTCAATATTATCTCGTACCTTTGTATTCGGCTATTAGAGCCACAATGATATTTGCAGGTCGTTTAGGACTTAGAGATAAATAAATGATTTCATGTACCTACATATGGTATTGCCACAGATTAGTAAGCAAATGGAGTTTTAATAATACCACATTTAATTAAGTAATTCAACAAAAAATCAGACTTATTTGGACGTTTCTACCTGTCAGATATTCTTTCACGGATTTTGTGGTACAGAGCCTTCAATACTATGAACTGAAAGTTCTTGACCACTTTTTGTTTTTTTTAAGGTACTCTTTAACTGAGCGAGGTTACTATAAAAAGAGGTTGTATTGTTTTTTCTTTGCAAGCAGTCATTTAGTATCTAGTGAGGCAAAACTCCTCTCAACCATCTTGTTTGATTTTAAACTTTATTTATTTGTATTACAGTACAATTTACGTTGTATACTCAGAGATAATGCACTCATATTTTTTGTTCCCTAAATAACTGTGTACAAAGCAATGACAGTTTTAATTTTGTTTTATACCAGATTAAGGTAGACTATGTTTTTATAAATGCAGCTTTTTTCAACTTTAATTTAACGCCATCAAGATTATCTAGTTTTTTTTAAGTCGTAAACTATGATTTATCAGCTAAAGCGTTGTATAAGCAACATCTACCGTTAAGTATCTACTAGACTAAATCCATACAATTTTATAAATTCGAAACTCTAAAATATAAAAATTCTGTCTGTCTCTCTGTTACACTTTTTCAGCTAAACTGCTGAACCGAATTTGATGAGACTTAGTATGGGACAAGCTTGGCCCTAACTTCCCAAGATAGGACATAAGACTTTTGTAACATAACTTACGCAAGCAGGGTCGTGGACAACAGCTAGTTATGTATAATTAACACAATAATTTAAAGTAATTTCTTTCATAAATCTTAAGGTTTTTCATTTCTAGTTTTTTCTCGTTGATAACATTCCAGATGAGTATTGTAAGAATTTCTCTAAAGCTAAACTGTAGTTATCTCTTTGTAACCAACTGTATATAAAACAGTAACTACAATATCGCTAGTTTATATAAATGATAAGTTAATAAGACGATGGGTATCATATCACCGTCAATTCCAGCTTGCTGAGAATCAAACTTAGTCCCACCTAAGTGGTTGAAATATAAACCATGAAACCATTCAAACAGAGAGTAATTTCATCTGCAGGAAATTCTGTCAAAGCTCAAAGAACGTTTTAAAACGTCGGAAGCACTGAAGAACGGTTTTGGAGTGTTCTACTAACATAAGACCGACCTAATTCTCGAGTTAGATTAGGAGCTAGTTAAAAAAATCTAACTGGATGTGCCCCGCGGATTCACACGCGTAGGGAACCTACGCGTGTGAATCCGCGTTCTCGTAAACTAAAAATAAATAAAATTTCTAAAATTATAGTAGCTTAAGTTACTCCTTATATCAGCTATCTGCCAGTGAAAATCAAAATCGGTCCAGCTGTTTCAGAGATTAGCCGGAACAAACAGACGGACAAAAATGGAAAAAAATGATTTTGACAAAAACGATTAATTTCCTAAAATACCGTGTAGTGTATATGTAACATCTTTTTTAATATTGCAAACAAATACTCCAATTTTATTTATCTGTAATTGTATGTTATAGATACGTCAGCTAAAATGTATGTTCTTTGTTTGCATTAAATGATGTGATGTTCGAAGTATTAATGGCCATGTTTGAAATATTTCTTAACAAGTGAATCCATATTATTATCATGATTTAAAAATATTGTTTCATTGAAAATCGGAAATGGCATGAAAATATGTCAGATAACATCTCCATTTCATGACGGAACTATGACAGCAAATTTACAATATTTACGGTTTCGCATCAAAAAGTTATCCTCCAATCGTTATTCTTACATCGTAAATCACTCTCGTCACTAATAAATTATTTCAGAACCATTCTCTTCACAGAACATTGTTTTTATTTGAAGCGTAATAAATCGGTTGGATCAAAAATAAATTTATCACTAAACGGTACTCCAAATACGAAGGATCGACCCTAAACAAATTGACGTTCATATTAATTCAATTTATGACTTGAAGGTCTGCACCAGCATAAATGTTATAGAGGCCTCCCCCACTTTTACCATCTAAAATCATTCTCCGACTGCATTTTCTGTTCTATAAACTTAAATATTCAAATAGGAGCGAAAGAGGCGGCTAGAGGGACGCTTGAGGCGAGTTGATAAGGGACGGCAATTAAAGGAGCGTTGAATGACCTCGTTCCAGCGGTCGGGTTTCTTCGGGCATGTTCGGAGCGACTCGGGCGTGTAAGGCCCTTATCTTGGCATCTTAGAGCGCGGGCGCAACCCTTGCTTCATTTTTATTTTATTTTTAAACTTTTTAAAGAATGCTGTACAATTTTAGTGCGAATAAACCGTTATAACTGGTTCGCTCAATTTACTTGTGACGTGATGTGATCTGATGCGTTCTGTAACCGTTGTCAGTGTCTGCGTCCTGATTTTGATAAGTGGATAGACTTGGAGTCGGTTTCATATCGTTAACATGATCTACTAAGTATAGCCGTTTAAATATGAATTAACGATAAATGGGGGCTCATTACGTCTTCCGTATTCAGTTGACAAGGAACAATGAGGTTAATTTTGAGATAGAAGAATGTTGTGCCTCTGGAATAATGTTAATCGTTTTGGGTTTGTTTATTGTTTGTTATCAAGTTATTTTGTTTGTCTGTTTTTGTCCATAGCTAGCTATACGTAGCTTATAGGCCTAGTTGATAGAAAGTCTGACAATCGATCGACTGCACGGATATCTGAGTGGTTTAACGCTAATTACCACTGTGTGCACCGTGCTGCTGATTCGATCCCCGCATGAGACAAGCATTTGTGTGATCCACAAATGCTTGTTTAAAGTCTGGGTGTTCTTTGTGCATATAATTCGAATGTTTGTGAAACCAACAACACAAGGATTAAATTACATAGTGAAGGCGTCGTTTTAAAAAAAAAAGTGGGCTCGTATCTACAACCATGGTCATGAAAACCGTTCATTGAACCGCTAGACCATCACGACATTTCACACCTGTCTAGACGGTTCGATTATAGCGCTTACCACAAGCTCCCCTTACACTAATTTTAAAAGGGTGCTTAAATTAACTTGTGTACGGTTTCGTAAATGACAGTTAACTACAAAAATCTTTTGTTTTTTAAGTACTGAATGTTTTCAATTCGACTGTACAGTCACGAGCATAAATATGTATAGAGGAACTTACCATCAATTCAACTTTTAATCATTTAACAACATAACATTATAACAGTTCTAAAATCATGTACCTAATTATATTTTTCAGTTTCAACAAAAACTTCTCGCTAAATAAGTTTTACAATTTCTCTGTGTAATTCATATTTATGCTCGTGACTTTACAAGTATGCTTTTACAGTCTAATAAGGATATTAAAAAAATCTTAATGTTATTTATAGGGTATATATCTCAGAGGTGATCCCGTATAATTTGCAATAAAAATTTAGTTAGTAGTTTGGATTTAAATCAATTAATCAATACGATGTCTAAAAGAAAATGCCAATTTCTACTTTAGTGCCTTTTTTTTGTCGTTTAAAAAGGTTGTTCTCTATCATAGATTTTATTCTTTTCAGTGACACTCCTGCCTGCCTTCCAAAGTAAAAGCGCAATGACATCAGTCAGAACCAAGTCGCGTCATTATGTCAGGTCAGCTGAGTCAATGACCTCATTACGCATGATGGATGTAACAGTTAAAACAGTTGCCCATTAACTATAGTAACGTTTCACAAATTGTCTGAAGATAAGATAAGAAAGGTATTTATGTTATTTATTGTTGGACATTTGGTTTTCGTGTTTAAGACATTGATATATTGTTATAAAACACCTAACTAAGATGTACAGGCCAAGTCAAAGCCGTCTTCAAAAAATTATCAAACAAATGTACGCGTAATGTGCCCGCGTTTACATCAGAGCTTCTAAACAGATGGATCGCTTTTGATTTATTCTTCCAAACAAATGGATCGATTTTAATTTTTTTTAAGTGTTTGATTGGTACGAGGTCGTTTTAAGCTATGATTTATTAAATAATCAGCTATTTGAAAAAAAAATAGGTTTCTTAAAATTATTATTTATAGATTTACATCAGTGATCAGACTAAACTTAGTTTATTTCATGTTAGGTCTAGAAAAAACCACCGTAAACATAGTAGGTATTTCTATCTCCTTCTTAAGTAGTTAAAAGCGAATGGATATATTATCTTAATGAGACAAAACATGTTTTATGACGATACCTAATGGCTGTCCACTTGTTAAAACTCAAAGCTTACACATCAAAGACTGGCCTGTTGGTCTAGTGGTTAGTGACCCTGACTGCTAAACCGAAGGTCGTGGGTTCGATTCCTACCCAGAACAAATCTTTGTGATTACCACGATCATTTGTTCTGTGTCTTGGTGTTAATTATCTATGATATGTATTTATTTAGAAATATATAAGTATGTTTATTAGTTGTCTGGTTGTCATAGTACAGGCTCTGCCTAATTTGGAATTAGATGGCCGTGTGTGGGTTGTCCCAAGAATTATTATTATTACATCTATACCGTCAATGTATACTATATTAGGGAAGGATGAGCATTGATCACCACGCTTGCTTATTGCGGGTTGGTGATTTGAGATTCCTTTAGGAATCCAAGTTTGCTCATCATATTTTCCTTCACCGTTGCGTTGGTCAATGGTGTCTTATAATAAACTAGCTGCCCGGACAGACTTCGTTCTGTCAAAAGTAAATTAATTAAGGTAATTCCCAAGTTTAGGAACAGTTTTTTTTTTTTTACTTATTATTTATGTTTTACACCTTTTAAACCTTCCCTGGACTTCCACAAACATTTCAAGATCAAAATCAGCCAAATCGGTCAAGCTGATTTCATGCTATGTCGTGACAACGGAAAACGGGTTTCATTTTTATATATATAGATAAGAATATACATAATTATAATTTTGAAGAAGTCACTATCTATAACAGGTATATTCTCAGATATATCAAGATATCAGTGACGCCCTGTAAAAAAACTATATGTAACGAGATTTTTATTGTATATAGATGAACTTAATATTTTTCTTTTAATCTGAAATTACTAAACGCAGTCTTCGCCGACCAAATCTACTTGTTTTGCCAAGAATACGCACTAATTACGCTAGAAATAATATTACATATGGAGGAGCACAACTGTTTAATAATTTACCTACATATATAAAAAGTGTAAGCTCTCTCAGCGTTTTCAAGTCTCGGCTATCCAAACACATAATGGAAAACTGCCCTAAATAACGTTCCGCCATGTACTTTAATGGTTGAGAGTTGAACCGCTGAATGAGTATAGAATAATTTTATATTTAATACTATACACATTATACTTTGGTGACGGTTACCTAAAATAAGTTTACTTAATGTCTGTTCTCATGTAAGTGGCTTTATTTGTCTTTATGAGAATAAATGATTTAAACCTAAACCTAATATTTTTCTTGAAACTTTATTTCTTATGCTGTAACGAGGCCGCCATTTTCTCCTTTCAAACACCTTGTAAAAATGTATATTTAAGAGAGAAAAAGCAACAAGTTTTATCATCAGGTTTGATACAACACTGCAACCTTATTTTTTAATACCAGGATTGGAGCCAAGACCCATTCAAGGAGCGATGTCCAATTGTTAAAAAAAAACTTTCCCTGAATGAGAATGTTTTTATCATTAGTCGGGTTTTGTCACTTTGTCAGGAGTGCTTACGTCACGTCCGCTGACAAGTCTGTGACATCGTAGGCGTTATGCTAGAATGATTACCGTTTAAATGTAAGGTTACCGTGTAATGTGACCTGATTGTACTTGTAACTATTTCTTTCTAGTTTCCTTTGTTAGGACTTGTAGCGTCTCAGACTTTTTTATAGATGTGAAACTTGCAGAATTTGCTTATTGGAATCTAAAATCGCCAACCCTGAATTGTTTTTTGAAAGTTGTTTAAATGAAATGAAGCTTTTGCCCAACAATGGGATTATTATAAGCAGATTTTTGTATTATATAAGAATTTCGTCGGTAGACCTAATAATTCCAATATTTCTTATGAATAGATATTTTGAAGCAGCGGAAACTTAATAGCGAGAGTGCAGAGCTTGCGATCATTTGGTCCCGTTTCGAAATTCACCCATTCCCTACCGACGTGAACCCACTCGTAACAAAAGCATTTAGTTTTGCACGTGGAGTTAACAAGACTACTATTAATGTGCGACCCAAAGCACTAAATAGAAATTTAAAAAAATAAAGTTAGACCTCAAAATAAATATTATATGATTGTAATGGGAGAAATATTTTCTCTTTAAAAATACAGTTTTATGTTCTAGTCTAAAAGTAGAAGTTTATCCCAATGATGTATGTAATGTTACCCAATAAAGTTCAAGGATAGTTTAAATGCAATATCGGAAATGAGAGATCATTAACTAAGATAGGAATCAATGCCATAAATCTGCTAACTCTTCGTTCAAATAACAGTCGTTAAGTTTACAGCACCGACACTTAAACTGTAATTAATTTTATGTTCAGTTAATTTTGAACCTCTTTAGACCGATGTAGTTAAGTAACCAATAGTTGGTTATACGTACTGTTGTTAATTATAGTCAGTAACTAATATAACTGTTTATAGATTAACGAAATTTAAGCAACGTGATGCAAGGTCAAAAAAAGATGGGTAAACATTTTGTGTTACTTAGACTGACTCTCCAACTTTTGAACCTCAAGTATGTATATTTCGATCTAGGCGAACACATCAAATCACACACAATCTGTATTAAAAAGTGTCGTGTCAACGTGTTTGTGCGCAACTCCTCCGAAACGGCTGTATCGATTTATATGTGTTTGTTAGGTCTGAGATGGACCTCACTAAAATATATCAAAATAAGGTTTGCCGGGTGAGCTAGTATTAACTTTAACTATTTATTTGTGTGATGAGCACGATAATTTGTTCAGTGTCTGGGTGTTGTTTATCTATAATATCATGTATGTATTAGAAATATTGTATGTTTATCAGTGGTCTGATTTCCATAGTACAAGCTCCGCCTAGTTTGGGATCAGATGGCCGTGTGTGAGCTTGTCCTAAGATATAATTATTATTAACTAAACATATCTTTTAAAGACGTATAAAGTTGTACACAAGGAAAAGCAGCCAATCAAAACAAAATCTTGTAAATACGGAACAATTAACAAAATAATCGTAATTAATCAAAACAAATAATTAATTTAGTGCTGAGCGAATTTCGATCTTGCGGACACATATATATATTCGTTATCGTGGCTTTTATTCACAAGGCTTCGACGATTTATTACACGAATCCGTCAACGCTTTTCGTGTTGTTTCGCAATAAACATTGACGTATTATGTTGGTGAATGAAAAATGTATTAATCTCATTAAAGAGCAATCATTTGATATATTTTGGATCTTTATTGCGTTTGAATAAGAGTTGGTTTCGTTTGGATGTAGAATTCAGTAAATGTTCTTTTAAAATATCTAAATAATAAGTTGGGTTAGTTTCGCAATTTTTAAATAAATAACGGGTGGATTAATTTTGAAGATCTCTAAGTAATTGATTTGATTTGCCAATTCAATTAAAACATATTTTTTTACGAAAAAAAATCTTACGGGAATAGGAATTACTTACGGGTGTTAAACCGCGGGACACAGCTAGTTGTTTATTTCAAGATTATTTTTTTAAATGATTACTAGCACTGGGTCGCAAAGTACTACTGTTTTGGTTAACCCCTCGTGCTAAGCTAAGATGTTTGTGTTACAAGTGGGTTCACGTCGGTAGTGTAATGGGTGGGATTCGAACCCCCAACCACATGATCGCAAGTCCGACTCCCTAGCCATTAGGCTACCGTCGCTTATACATATAATTCAAATATAAGAAATTCAACATTATCCCGTTTTAAAGTAGGTTTTGGATCAACATTAAAGCCTTTTCAAAGAGAGTTCATATGACGCAAAATTATCATATTTAGACTACTTATTCAATATTCATAAATCATACGAAACAAGATACAGCTGTTTATGTAACAAAACAAAACATGATCGATATTTCAGATTTGCCTAAAAGGTTCTTACATGTATTCGGGCCTTATTCCGTTGTATCTACGTAAAATAAAGGCAAGCACACACAATCAGAAGTCACGAACAACGTTCAGAGCGGACGTCACCGACACGATGTTTTCGTCGCACGAACGTAATAACTCACGATTATCTTTGTCTCATCTTCTGAATACTTAAATTCACGCAGTTTTATATAAGTTAATAATCAAGGAATCGTAAAAATAAGGGTTTACGAGTTTCAGCGATATCTACTGGTATCAAGGATCTTATTCACTAAGGCCCAGTTTTTTTACCCCGAATTAGACTTAACTCGGGATTCCGAAATCGGAATTTAAAATATACTAACTATTGGTTTCAAATTTCGGTAAAACGCGCTTTGTTTGTCTATCAAAGAGTCAAATAAGTTGGAGACATAATTATTTAACCATTTCTTAGAATAAAAAGACATGACTAAATGCGTTCCACCGAAGTTTGAAACCTTAAGTTAGGTTATTTAACCATTGGTTGAGTTAACTCAGGATCAAAATCTGGGCCTAAGTGTTGGGAAAAGGCAGATGATGATCAAGATCATTTTAGTTTATTCTGGGTCAAGTTATTGTTGCTTATATAAAGTAAATGAATAGTTGAAAAATCTTTGCTCTCAATAACAATGCATAGTTTATCGGATACCTTTTACTATCGATCAATAAACCCATCTTAACTTTGTTGACTACCGCGCGAAACGGGACTCTTGGGCTCCGGATTCAATTTCGCAGACTCTACTTGAAACTTTTAAAGCCCAGACGTCTATTCTCAGAATATTGTTATCTTCCTCTACTAAATTTTACCTCACCATCTGCCAAGCCTTTTTCCAAGCTATGTTGGGGTCGGCTTCTAGTCTTACTGGATTTATCTACCGTTTTATACATGGAGCGATCGCCTATCTCATCTCTACAACGGTAGGTAATACAGTATCCCATAGGCCGGTTGTCATAAATGTGATAACTAAACATGTCATAAGTTGAGTTTTGACAGTCGGGACCAACGGCTTAACTTCCGAGGCAAGAAGGGGTATCGTTAAGTTCTACAAATAGTCACCTATCCACGGAGCGTTAAGTCGCGCTCGCGCTATATATATAGGCTTTAACTTACATTATTTGAATGAAAACAATTCAACCCTCATGTTTAGTCTTCCAGATCTAAGTTACATAGAACGAAATCTCAGAGATCACACGTTCAAGTTCAAATCAGTTTCAAAGTTATCTAAGATGGAACTTTCTCCTGCTTCCAGCTATTGCTACTCTAATATTTGTCTCCTAAAATCACGAAGAGCGAAACTAGAAACTAATTCCCAAGTACGGCTGTTCTGTAACCCAATGTGTTAGATCTAGGTATTAACGGTAAATATGTGGCTAGGAACTTACACTTTAAGCGGAGAAAATCTTAAAACCCTATACTCGTATCTATAAATTTCAGTGCTCTTATGGATATAATTAAATACACATAAATGTAAAAAAAAAACCCAGTTCCATTGCACGAAAGTACAAGTAGGTCCATACGTAATATCGTTAAAATATTCCTGATAAATTAAAAAAACAAACAATCTTGATTAAAATATTTAACCACTGAAACAATTTTGAAAAATTTTATGCCAGTATTCTCCAGATTCCGGACTCATTCTACTCTCCACAGTATATAATTATGTATACCCTATGGAAACCAAAAACATTTATTGAGTTCGGTTAAAATTAATTGAGAGCAATCAAACTATTAAATTATCATTTCGCTGATTATGAAATTTCAGAACATCAGCTCAGCCCCTAGTCTCCTGTTGGATATGCCTCACCCAAATGGCGCCACACTCCTGACCCTTCGCCTTCCGCATCCATAAATAGCATGATAATGAAAACTCTTCCAAGTAATACAAATACGAGCTCAGTGTCTGAATAAAAAACCCAAGAAGTCACATCACTCTAAGATGGGATCGCGTTAAATGTATCTACTAAGCACCATCTATGATTGATGCAGAACCTGTATGCGATCACGTAGAAAACTCGTATTTCTAGATCCCGGATTCCGAACGCCGACTTTTTCTGATTAAGCCAGCTTAATGAGATTGTTCATTTTCTTAGTTAGTCCAGTGGAAACTCAGCGACAAGCTGGCGACGGGAAACTATTAGCGACGAGCTATCTCTTTCAAACAACACTGGTCCCTAAGATTGGAGTAATACAATTAGTTTTCGTATTGTTATTTTTATTCTCGATGGAGATGATAAAACAACTCGGCTTCCATAGTCTTCAGTATTTATTATTGGCTGGAACTGCTTCAAGTACTTTATTTCAGCTTGTGGACTAACAGCGTATCTTATTTCTGAGTTTATTAAGATGAGCGAAAAAAAAGAATAAGTCTTGATGTGTCTAAGGATTTCTCATTTATAAGTTTTCAACATTTTGTATTCAACTACTTCCATATTTGCTAACATTTGTTAGTTTAAAGCATTTAAGTGAACCAATTTTGGCTATAGATTGAGTAAATGTATGTAAATGTACTAACTAACCTTTAAAAGGTTCAATTCATAAGATTAACCTAAGTAAAAGCTTATTAAAAGAGTTCAATTTATCAAACATAACATTCCGGTTAACATCAGTTACCTCGTATATGGTAAAAGGCAAATTTTATTCCACCATAAAGTGATGTGTCCCAATTTATTTAACGAGCAGTTTCCGGGTTTCGTCTCCTTCAGGAGTTGAAGATTTCGGTGCCTTTTGAAACATTCTGTGTAACGTTTCAATTGAAAAACACCTTAAAAATTGTAGAATTAGTGATATTGCAATAGTTTTAGAGAGGTGTATCTTGAGGGTATGTTGCGGTTTAATATTTTCGTGCGTTTATTTAAATAAAACAATATCATGTCCGTAAAATTTTACAGGGAAAAAAATAAGACTATACATTATATACATTGAAATCTATACTAATAATATAAAGCTGAAGAGTTTGTTTGTTGGTTTGTTTGAACGCGCTAATCTCAGGAACTACTGGACCGATTTTAAAAATTCTTTCACTGGTAGATAGCCGACTTATTTTAAGAAAGGCTATAGGCTATAATTTGCCCCGGTAATCGACGCCCACGCGGACGGAGCCGCGAGTAAAAGCTAGTATTAAATAATTAAAGAACCATACTAACTATGGTTAAGGACTTACTTGAAAAACAATTACGATTAATCAGACGTAAATAACAGCCTAAAATACCGAAACCTCCAATCTTCATTCAAACATAGTAAAGACAATAGAGGAGAGAGGAATGCGATCCCGGGGGAAGAATCCCGTATTCCCACAATCCCGGCTTACACGTCACTAAAGTTAGGGATGTAAAAGTTGAGATTTAAGCTGAACTTGGTTTGTTCAAACTATGGCGAACTATTTCACGTATAACAATTTTTGATTTAAATTATTTTGGAAGAATTTGTAAACAACGGTAGATTGAAATTTATGATTTCTGTTTTAATAACTACGATGGGCACTCGAAAATTTTAAAAGTTTTATGTTTTGTTCACAATTTGTAAAATTTTAAAGTGATACAGTACAAAATAAAGCCGAATTGAACATTTCAATCATTTCTCGGTACGTTTTGCTCCCGATCTCATAAATTTAACATTTAAAGCTAAGCTCATTTCATAAATTCACGAACGTACCAAAAATTAGCGGTTGACATTAAACAAAACCTTAACAAGTTGACATCCGCGCATCCGGCCATCCATTTGACCCCACATCCGTATCAATATCCTATAACGAAAATCAAATACAACAAATTGAAATCCACAGTGGGCATACACAAACATTGATCCGGTTACAAGCGAGCGTTTTATTGAGCGAAATTCAAAAGCAAAATATTTATTGTCTGAGTTTCTCGGCTTTGAACAAACACGTCATGTTTTTCTCCGCTGTGGATGTTGTCGTGCAATCGGGAAATTGGACATGTCGAGGTATAACTAGACTGCTATTATGATTATTTAATTTAGGAAAACCTCTTTTGAAAATTTTCTTGTTTCCATTCAACATGGAGGTAATTGAATAGAAATAATCGTAGGGCCGGACTTTGTGGTACAATATGGAAAATCTATATGTCCAGTTATAGTGGACCGCGAAATACTGCGTTAATTGATTGATTGGACATAATTTCAAACTGATATAATTTTCTCCCTTTCAATAAGAACCTTAAGTAAAAAATATCTACGAAATAAAAATGTTTTGAAATCTTCACATAATTTTATAATTACACGAAATTAAATTCTCTTCTCCACAAATAATAGCCAAATTACACCGCATATTTAACGAGAAAGCTACTTGGAATTGCAAAATCACGAAGCGAATTCCCTGATCGAGATAGGAAACGTCTGCAATTAATCTGAGCGACGTTAAATCATTACTTATCTTCGTTTGTTGCGTCTAAGCCATCATATTTCACGAATGCCTACGTTCCCTCATGTTTATTTTGAATGTGGAAGCTCGTATTGCGATGTTTTGTTTTATTTATTTATTTATTTGTTTTATGCTTTTGTAGGGGCAATATATAGAGATGTTATTTTATTATTTTAACCCCAGACGAAAAAGGGTTGTTATAAGTTTGACGTATCTGTACTAAGGCATTGTAGCTCCTAAACAAAAATACCGATTATGATGTTTTTTTTTGACGCTGACGTCTTCCAGTTGGTTTTTAACTATTCTAACATTCATGAAGTGTAAAAAATTTGGCGGAGATTTTTACATATTTTTGTATTGATTTCTATCTGCATTCAAATTGTTATACTTAAAATTTTAATATACCTCAAAAAGGAATATGAGAGGGTCTCGTTCATATCAATATCTATTATTTATTTATAACCAACCAACAGCTACACAAAATTAATTATTAAAGGGCATATAAAAAAATTACGTTATCACAAAAGTAGAATAAAACCTTGCATTTGTAGACGCCATCATATTTCGTGATGATTATAATTACCTGTAAATAAGATAAATATACGTTAATGAACATGTTTATATTAATTACATTAATTATATTGGAGTAATTAAAGCAGAAGGTATGCGGTTGGTATACAGTAATTGGTTACCACAAACATATTATATCTACGTTAAAACAACAATTTTGAAAACATTATTTTTTTAACCGAGTATAAAACAAACCCTATAACAACATATTTAATAACAATTATATTTATATTTATAAATATAAATATCAGTATCCTTGATGTTCGAGTAACAGATCGGATAAGGAACTCAATATTGCGCTCTAAGACTCAAATAGCGGACGTTACCGAAAAGGCTGCCAAATTGAAGTGGGACTGGGCTGGACATGTGTGCCGAATGCCAGTGGAAATGTGGGCGAAAGCCACAACAGTTTGGTTCCCCAACAGACGAAGGCCACGTGGAAGACCCAGGCGGAGATGGACTGACGAACTGGACGCCTTTAACAAGGAGTGGCCTCAATTGGCCCTTCAGAGAGAAAAATGGAAGGAAGAAAGGGAGGCCTTTGCCCTGCAGTGGGACAGTTCAGGCTCAAAATAATAATAAAATAAATAATAAATTTATAAATCAGTTTGATGCCTTCGTTAAGTCTCTTGCTATCTCTGTTAACATGTGAAGTAGCGGCAGATATACATTTAAGAACCTCTTAAATTTAATTTGCTTTTCAGTATTCGTGGGTCACTAACGTCAATTTTTGTTGTGTTCTGAGAGTCACCGGGTAGTAGGTACTAGTATATACGTTTTGGGTCTTTTAACGGATTTTTTACTAAAAATGTAGTAAGTCGAAAGAAATAAAGCCTCTCTTAAACCCACACGTAACAGCGCGTTAACAGCTTACACTTAGGCCCAGTTTTTTTATCCCTAGTTAACTCAGCCAATGGTTAAATATTTTATTTATTTATTTATTTTTATTTTATAATTTTTTATTCTAACAAATGGTAAATTAATGAACTCTCCAACTTATTTGACCATTTGATAGAATAACAATTATGAAAAAACGCGTTTTGAAACAATTAGTTAGCATATTTAACCATTGGTTGAGTTAACTCGGGATCAAAAAACTGGGCATTAGTGAATAATAAATAATAATAATAAATGTGGACAGCATCACATACATTGCTCCGAATCCAAAGTAAGTAGCTAAAGCACTTTTGTTATGGAATCACAGACAACGAAGGTACCACAAACACCCAGACCCGAGACAATGTAGAAAAGTGTTTTTACTACATTGACCCGTCCGGGGATCGAACCCGGGACCTTAGAGCTAGAGACACCTTGAAAACTCGACCACGGAGGTCGTCAAACGTGAATAAGGCCCCTGAAGTTCCAAAAACAATTGCAAATCTTCGTAAGATCCTAAAGCTATTTAAAATGCAACAGGGACTTTAAATGCGATTTAAGAATGCCTCGACTGTTACAAAGGGCCGTCAAATTAGGGGGAATAATTTAGATGTCAATTGAACAATACCGAACCACTGCGTGAAGACGAGTTGACAATAAAATTAACTGTCAATCTCACTTTATCACAGTTTACTAATTTTAACCTTAGTTAAATTTTAAACAGTACATTTTTCAGTTAATTTCGACTCTTCGAAACGGACAGGAATTAAAAAAAAAACGAAGCTTATCAATATTATTCTTTTCTTGTTTCAAAATTTTGTTAAACCTATATAGAAGTATCTACCCGCAGAAAGCCGAAGTTATTATCAGTAATGATTAAAAAACAAAACCGCAATCCTCAAATTTCAGCATATCAAAAATAAAGTCTGCGAGTCTAAACTGAGGAATAAAAACAAGAACATACCGTGTAATATGGCCTACAAAACACAGTAAAGAAACAAAAGAACACCCCTAACTTTACGTATCGCATGTAAAACAAAACACAGGTAGGTATGAACATTTCCAAATTCTATTTCACCGTTTCGCTATTAAAATGTTACACACTTATTCATAAATGCTGATTAAACCTATTTTAGTTAAAATGATATGACTCTGCTCGCTATTTGCGCTTTGCTAGGGAATTTAAACAAGTCGTATTCAGGGAACACGCTTTAGATAATAGGGTTGTCATACCACCTTTGTCGGAAAGAATACACTTGTATTCCTCAAGTATTTTTCTCAGCGCTTATGCTAAAACAGAAATTGTATTTTATGAATACATGTCGCAGTCAGTGTAACATAGAATATTTTGTTTTGTGAAGACGAAACTATTTTACTAACCTACATACATACATATTATTTCATGTCAATTGACGCCTCACTGGTATTTCCCCAACGTCGGAGGCAAGTTTACAGACGCATACCTTACAAGCTCAAATACTACACGTTCCACTTGAAGATATATCCATAGGCCATGCACATATTTGTTCCACGTGGGAAACAGCCATTTACGAAGCCTGCCAAATGCTTAAGCAATCAGGTCGCGTCATACTAACAAATGATTGAAATTCGAATGAAATATTACGACAGGTTAAACAAGCTTCGGCATGACCTAAACACACGTAAAGCAGCCATTCCTCACTTTAATCTCTAAACAATTTTTGACAGCCCTAACAACAATCATTATTCAGAAGAATGGCTTATAAACGTAACGTAGTCTTGGCAACACCCCTTATGATCAATATGTAGTCATAACACGGTGAAGTTTGGTGCCTATAACTCGCATAATGTTATGAACCACAAAACTGGTGTTTTAACGTTACCTCAACCTAAAAACTTTTATGTGTTTCCAATGAAACATCAATATTTTTTACTGGCTCCAATATGTATACAGGGTTGCCATATGAGGCTTAGGGTAAAGAGTAAACAGTTGATGGTAATATAATACATGTGTATGCTCTTGACCCTTATAAGGCTTCTATTGTGAAGGGTCAAATATAGGCCGATGAGCAGAGGCGCGGCATGGCAACATATTACATAAAAAATACGGAGCCGTGAAAATTAATATCGTATTTCGTTCTTCTTCAACGCAGTTTTGGCTGAATTCAACATTTTGGGAATCTTTACTCAAATGAGTATCGAGCTGATAGAGGAACAGCGAAGAAAACTAGGAAAGCAGGAAATTATATACAATAATATTTGCACCTATGTACTATTATAGGTATGTTTATTATAGAAGTTAAACATCAAATATATGTATAAAAATCTCGTGTCAGTGTCTAACGAAACTCCTCCGAAATGGCTTGACAGATATATATTCTTATGAAATTTTGTACGTATATTCAGTAGTTCTAAGAATAGGAGGTCAACTATTTTTCACACCCCTAAGTTATAGGGGTGGTACTCTCCAGATTTTTTAATATGGCAGAACAACGTATGGGGCAGCTGAACCATCTATAAATATAGCTGACTCATTGATACTGACTTACCAATTGATAAAGCGAATCAACCCAAAAACTTCAAACCACAATCGATTCAAGCTAACTTTTTAAACCACGATCCTCAAGGTATCATCAAATCTTAAGCCCCAACGTACGGGAGGGGCCAAAATTAAATTACAATGATTTACTCCACCGAGGCCTGCCAAGAATGTAAATCCGGAATGTTGGCTTACCTTACCACGTTTTTGAGTCCCTGCAATTTGCCCTCTTCCGACAGACGCCATGTTATTACGAAAACAGCTCCGTGCCTATAAACTAGAATGAATAATTCTGGCTAACCTGAAACAGTTAGAATGAAACCTACTTCTAGCAATGCAAGACGGAGATTTCTCGACGTTATTGTGTTCTTGCATAACTGATATAGAACGATATTGCATTTTGCTTTTGAAATCTGAAAGAATTATGTTTATGTAGCTTCGTCTAAAGTCGGCGCGGATTCCTATGTAATGCGAGTTTGAAATTTGATTTTATGTAAGTAGGTACGGTCTATAACGTCGGTTGTAGGATTTCTAACCCTTATTTTCTTAGCAGTAAGAGGGATTCTCGAATTCGGTCACTATGGCCTTACACAAATAATTCGAAACGAAAATATTTTCAATAGTTATTAACTAAGAATAATTTTTAGGTACTTAATGAAATTTATTTAGACCCAAATGATTCGATTCTTTTGTCTCCTAAACAAATAATTACGAAGACACAGTGACTGGAACATTCGTGTGTCGTCACTATGTCCTACAAATTTTCCCCAACTCCTAAACTTTAAAAGGCTTCATCTTTGTCAATTTCTATTGTTTTGATAAAGGAACAACGTGTAATTTTTTTTGTATTATAGACGAACAAAGCAGATTGATTTACTTTTCATGCCAATAAATAAAATTAAGAAACTCGCGTTCTACTTATTACTGACACTGAAGGCGAATTGAAGACGTGCAAATGGCACAAAACATCAGTTTTAAGATCGAATTTATAAGTCGGTCAAATTAACAGATGGAATAGAATCGAAAACCTTCCCATCATCTTTTCTTGACACTTGGATTATTAATGACATGATCATTATGTTCAATCTATCAATGAACAAAAGGATGAGGCCAGATCCCAAAGAATTTGAGCGAAATTTGTTCGGAAGCGACAAATTAATTAACAAAACTAATAATTCACAATAAATATTCAGCTAAGGTGGGCGTCCCAACGACCTGACCTTTGGAATCTGACCCCGAAATTACTAAAGCAGATTAAACTAAAACTAATACGAAACTTTGTACATAAATAACGAACTGTGTTTTAATATTTGTGTCAATATTGCCCGTCCGTACACGAGGCGACGCAAGTATCCGAAAACTGTAAAATAATGTTAGTACACAAGCAACCACCCCGATTCAAAGAGTTTAGTACATAAGTTCGCGTTGTTGGAGACGAATGTCGTCGGGTATCAGAGACCGTTGCCCCGTGTACGAGCGGGCTTAGATTAGGTTGAGGGGATGGGTAATATCTTCCTGGCCTTAATTAGAATATACTGGTATCTTTTATCAGTCATAACGTTTATATTAAAGTCTTAGCTTCGCTTGTTGGACGCAAGGGACAAAATGAGTCGGTATTTGTTTTGGCATGGAAATTAGTTTGTGATATTTAATTTTATGAACAAGAGTCAAGAGGTTTTTTCGAGGAGTTTATTTTTTTACCTACAGTTGTTTTTTTTTTGTTAAATGAGATGCGTGCTGCTGGGGGCGCCTTTTTGCGCCGTTTCTTCTCCCCAGCTAGAGTTTAAGAAGTGGTGAAGGGCGGGCTAATCAGGGTGCTGTCAATGTTTATGATGACGTTTTAAAAGTAACCTAATTTGAATAAATGATTAATGATGTTGATTTTTGAGCGTTGTCATTTTGAAAATTGAGAGTAAATAAAAGTATTTTAGCTACAATATTTATGTTTGGTTGATTATCCAGTTTTAGTCGTAATTCTTTGAGTGTATGGATTTTGAATTTTATTTCAATACTTTTAATAGAGAGAAATAAATCTTGGCTGTGCAAGAGAGAATAATTCCAAATATTTTGTCATAGAATACCGAAACTTTTTTAAGGCATTTTAGTTTTAGTTAATAATGAAAAACCATTCAAAGGCAATGCCAGTCATTAATTTCTAAACTTTTATACATTAAAGTAATTTGCTTAATTACGAACTTTTGTGCGCCCGACAAAAGTTCGTTGATTTTATTTCTATTGGTTGAAAAATTGGAGACACTATTCACTGAGATTGGCACTGAACCGAATGGAATGGCGAAAAAAATCCTTTGTTGTACGATAGCATTGAGTTGACAGTTCTGGATAAAAAGTGAAGAATAAAATGAACCTTACTGCTTTTAAATTAAGGCTGTCTTGAATTAAAATCAGGTGTTGTCAAGTCCAAGAATTAAACAGATCAGAATTGTCAAGGACAGAAAGGTTTGAAAACTTTGAGAAATTAAAAAACCGGCTTTGTCTACCAACGGATATACCGTATAACAGCAAGCTAACAAAAAATTAACATCCAGTTATTCTTTTTCTTTAGTTATAAGAATTTCATCGAAACATGATGACAGATCCAAGACTTGCATTAGAATAATGTAGGAAATCGGATACATATTAACATTCTACAAGGTCAATCATGTTATTGCTTCGTATAGAACAACGATGACTAATTTGATGTTTATTGTAATTGATTAAAAACACTGCCATGATAGAAGCTTTGCAATCGCTCGTACGATGCGCGTGCGACTATCGCAAAACCATCGTAATAATTAGCACATCCTTCCTGAATTGACTGGTTGAAGTCGACCCACAAGTCACAACCCTAACGTTAAATTGGCATTACCCATAGTATTTTTAATAATAATACAGGTACCTGCTTCTGACTGATTACATTGACTGCTGGGCACAAAAACAATAGGGCTCCCGAATATACACGCTTGCACGTGCCTCTTCAAATACAAAAACAAGCAGATGTAACCAGGAAACAGCCACACAAAAAATATAATATTGTTCTGTAGTTCTTGATCCGGTTTGTGTAATATTGGTCGGAGAAATAAATAAAAGTATATGCATACATGTCGTGGTGGCCTAGTGGTTCAATTTCGATTTTGTAATTGAAGTGTTGGACGTATTTCTGTTGCAGAAAAGACAGGGATGGCTGGCACTCCTTGGGAGGTCTACGTTCAGCAGTGGACGGCGATAGGTTGATATGATGACGATTCAAAAATAGTCGAAGAAAACTTAAAAAATATCATTGTGTGTCACAGTCAACAGCAAAAGTAGATGATGAATTGATTTTATAAATTTTGGAGTCAAAACTGATCACGAATATAATTATGTCAACTGTACTACTTAGTTGTAAATGTTTGGTATAATTTACAATCACTTCACGCCACACAGGTCTGAAAAGAACTCCGTTCATTACTATTAAATTTCTGATTTTGGTCATCTACTTTTGCTGATGAATTTGTACTAGGTGGTCTTACAGTCTAAAAAAACCCTATATTAAGAAGAATATTTCATTTTATAATGAGTCAACAACTACGAACATACCGAGAACTGTGTGTAGGGAGTTGTAGAAACAATAATTTGCTGCGGTTTTGCAGTAGGTACTTTAGGTTCAATAAAGCCAAGAATGTGATAATTGTTGCTATTATGCAAAGACGAAGAATTTCTTGATGTTCCCTTAGCAAAAAAATCATGCAATACAACGTATCATGTTTCTACACAATCAAAAGGTTTAACACCCCAACACATAAAATTATTTTCTAATAACTAAACCACTGCGGTATTACGTTTAAAGTGTAATTTAACAGCTCGTCGTCGTGTCGTGACGACCTCCATGGTCGAGTGGCGTACACACCTGTTTTCAAGGTGTCGCTAGCTCTGAGGTCCCGGTTTCGATTCCAGGGCGGGTCAATGTAGAAAAAAACACTTTTCTATAATCTCTCGGGTCTGGGTGTTTGAGGTACCTTCATAGTCTCTGATTCCATAACACAAATATGCTTTAGCTACTTACATTGGATTCGTAGCAATTTATGTGATGTTGTCCACATTTATTTATTTAATAGCTGTTTTGATTCTGTCGCTTTGCTTATGAAATAACAACCATTGCTGTCAAAGTTCTAATTCATGTTCGCAAACTAGCAATTTGAAGCAAAAATTGTAATAATAATAGTTTTGCTGTTGATTGCTATATATCGCTGTGATTTTGCTAGATCATTAATAAGGCCTGCGATTTCTACCGTCGTCATGTATTCGTGGAAAACTTTAAGTGTTTGTATGACCGGTCGTTCGCCTGTTTTGCATATAAATTGTTTTGGATAACATGAATTCTGTTACGGATAAATTACTAAGTCATTTACACTTTGTTTTGATGGGGATGCGGTATCTGCATTAGTTATAATGTTTGTATAATCGTGTTTAATGTAAGCATGTAACTAATATTGTACTCTGAAAAGCTTGTAAAGCCGTTGGTCCTGCGCCTGATCTCTCTCCGGTCGTGTCAACCTGCCGTGCCATCGGACTATGTACTTGTACGATGTGTACTTGTCGCTGTAGTGTGTAGGTGTCAAGTCTAAGTCACGAGACTTGTGACTTATTCTACCTTAATTTGAATATAATCACAATTTTAATTAGCTGTTATACTATGGAAACAAAAATAAAATTGGTCAAAACCTTACAAAAAATATATAATACTACTTTAATTTGAATCATCGCTTTCAATATCGATTTCTTCTTCAGAGTTCCCAACATATACTGTCTAAATGATGGAGAGATTGACCGAGATATTAAGCACAGAATCAGATCAGGTTGGCTTAAATGGCGACAGATGACTGGGATGATATGTGATCCTGACATGCCCGTAAAGCTGAAAGGTAAAATGTATAAATCGGCTATAAGACCTGTATTGATGTACTTATGGTTCAGAATGCTGGGCAGTGAAAGGGACTGATGAAAGACGATTGCATGCAGCGGAAATGAGAATGCTTCGATGGAAGACTGGAGTGACGAGATTAGATAGGATAAGGAATGAGTATATTGGAGGAAGCTTGAAAGTAGCGCCAGTGAATGAAAAGATAAGAGGTAAGCGTTTGTCGTGGTATGGACATGTTATGAGGAGGGATGAAAGTCACATAACAAAACAAGTTATAAGTATGACTGTGGATGGCTATATAAGCAGAGGGAGACCGAAAAAGAGATGGATGGATTGTGTGAAAGAAAATATGACAAAGAAAGGACTGGATGCCGCGATGACGAGTAATAGAGAGGAATGGAAGGAAAATACGCATTGCGCCGACCCCATATGAATGGGATAAGGGCAGGAAGAAGAAAAAGACTGTCTAAAATAGTTAAAAATTAAAATAAATCACATTATAAAGTCAATTTGTTACGACAGTACGGCGCAGGGGTCACAATAAATTTCCGGGAAGAAAGGCGTAATAGCTTGTACAGAATAAAACATCTTGTGATTACTTCGTATTCAATGTTTACAGTTTTAGTCGTAAGAGAATTTTCCATGCAATAAAGCTGTTATTGTCAAGTATTCTAAAGAAATATTAATTGAAAAAATCTGAAAAAATTAAGAGTGATAGACTGATACTCAGAGAAGCCAAAAATCAAATAACATTAAAAAGGGCGTAACCGGCGTTTACCGCTATATTGCCCGGGGCCAGCGAATGATTTTTTATTTTGATTATGAGAGTGAAGGAGAGAGTGCACCTGTGTTGCGGACACACTTAAATAGTGCATATCTCCTGGGTAAATAGCTGATATCACTTGAGATTTGATGCCCGAGCCGATATTCGGTCCGATATCTTTATTCCTAAAAATAATAGTGAGCATTATGTGTTTTGGAACACTTACGTGACATACGCTACTTATTTTTGTAACAAATATAACCTGATACTTCCTGATGATGATGATCCATGAAATACTAGCACTGTTCTGCTGATCCATCTCCCTTTTGAATGACTAACGATTCGCAGCGTGATGTTTAATCCTAATTTTTGTCAATGATTAGGAAACAAATCATATTTCCAGAGCCTCAAAGATTAACAATAAAAATTCATGTAAAAAAATCTATCTCTAAAAATCAAAACTTTTTTTTATAAGCAAACATTAGTTAAAGTTGATGCCAATGTAGGCGAAAAATAAGCCACATACTGCGAGCCAAATTTAATTAAAAGTTTGTATATCAGTGCAGCTTTAATCACATCCGATTGTCTATTAAGCTGACCTATTTCTATCATTTGACCAACAAACAGTCCGAGGTAGCGCTAAAACTGTTTCCTTGGATTTTGAACTAATAATAACTAGTATTGGCTCCGAGTCTATTAAACACGCACTGAATTTATTCTAGGTTATAGGCATTCTTTTCACTTGTACATAAATAGAAAAGGACAGACGAAAATTAGAGCTGTCAAATTGCATTTCGACTAAAATTTATCATACAATTACCGAAAAGCGGAAACATGTGCACTTAATACAAAAATACAATAAATAAATACAAAAATGTCACGGGTTCGAGTCCTGTCCGAGGTTCGAACTTGTATTTGATTATGGTTATATATACATGGTTTACCTTACAATTATGTAGTTAAAGTATACCTACCTAAACAAATCTTAAAATTGAATATCATGTTTTCATACAAACAAAAGTCACGTGACCTGTCGTTATATGAAAAGTTCATTTTCAATTTTAAGATTTCGACCTATGTTCCTTGGGGAAAGTTTTTCAGTTTTATGCACCTGATTACCTCGTTGAATATACGCACTCCTTTTAAATTAACCCTGTATATAAAAGTCGGGTTTGTCACAACACTTATAACTCGAAAACTGTAGGACTAATTTTCATAATCCTTGGTTTGTTGGATTCGTCTCCGTCCCGAATAGTAGAATAATTTAAAAAAACAAGCAAAAGAATTATGGGTACCGCGGGGTGCCGCTAGTGCAAAATAAATCAAAGTGATAACAATACTAATTACAAAATTAAGATATTAAATTATCCAAGTATCAATAGTCCAAGAGCCCACGTCCCAAGTACGTACTTACCCCACCAAATTATGACCCCAACTTGAAACAAGTTCACCTCTTAGTCCGTAATGCTTGTCCTGTGAGTACACACGTAAACTTTATGGTGAATATAGGCAAACCTCACTTAAACCATTTAAGCACTATAGCCGGGTATATCCGGCTGACCTTTTACCAAAACTTTTGTGAAAGGTTAGCGGTACATAGATATATATATGGAACTGGTGGTTTTGTATACACATTTTTTGGTTTTAGAAAGGACTGTGTGTTTGTTTGTGTTACCGTTTCATGAAAAAATAAATCACCTGTTTTTGTACACATTTATAGATAACAGCGTATTTAGATTTTGTACGGAGAACGACGCCCGCACTAAGGAATTTAATTGTGTCGCGGGGGTGTCACAAACATTCAAATCACATGCACAAAGAACACCCAGACTTGGAACAAGCATTTGAGAATCACACAAATGCGTGTCTCATGCGGGGATCGAACCCGCAGCACGACGCGCACAGTGGTCATTAGCGTGGTGACCTATATATACCACTCGGCTATCCGTGCAGTCAAAGATGATAGTACTTATTTACTTTTTTATGTAATTTTAGACAGATTATAACACCTAATGAGATTTATTTATCTATTAAGATAGATTGGCTGGTAAAAGCTAATCATATGAAGATAGAGTTTTTTTTATGTCAGAACACGTTATGGCTGGCAAAAGCTAATCATATGAAGATAAGAGTTTTTTTTATGTCAGAACAAGTTAATCTCTGAAACTACCTTCTTTGTGTGCCACCAGTACCGTAACGAATAAACTAAAAACTACTAGATCGATTTTAAACATTATTTTACCAAGTTTAATGTCTAGTGTATAAGGCCCTACGAAATTCAAAACTTACTATCTCATCGGTTCACTCCCTTCGCAAACTTTCAATAAATATTAGGTTCCTATGCATACGCCATTATTCCCATGGATTCCCCCACACACCCCCACTAATTCGGGTGTATTTACTTAGGTCATTATATTCACTTTGTATATTTACATCTAAACAGTAAATGAACGTGAAATCGCTTGCGTAATTAATGTAAAACATTTTGCAAATTGGATTATGTTAACTATGTGGACGGTTTTAATATTCTACGAGAATGTTATGGCCGGAGGGTTACTGTGTTAGGCTGTTCGTAGTTTTAGTTTTTTGTATGTGTGAATATATAAAAAACCAGCCAAGTGCGAGTCGGACTAGCGCACTGAGGGTTCCGTACCATCCTAAGTTTAAAATTATTGAAAATATTTTTATTATATTTATGATATTATTATAATAACTTCTGAATTCTCATCCATCTTTAATCATGAGCCGCCGCGTCAGCTCATGATTAAGGACTCCTATTGAGTGTGAAACTAGTCGGGCGATCCCGAAAATGCGCGTGAGTAAACCGTTGAATCCTTATATAATTATATTTATGATGTAATTAAAAATTTAAGGTTTTTGCAATTTTTCATTTTCTGTGCATAACACGTTGCTTCGTGCCAAATTTTAAGATTCTAAGTTCACGGGAAATACCCTGGTTTTGGTTACATTGCGAGTGTCGAAAATTTGCGTTTCGATTGCGTTGGCTTAGAAGTTTCATTTTTTCACAGTTCTAAGGGACAGCTTTTCTTTGAGGTACGGAACCCTAAAAACTGGAAATTTGCATACAAAGATATATTTTTAGAGTTTTACCTGTAATGGTAGTATATTAAGATCATACAACATGCCAAATGCCAAGTTTCAAAGTTATGTCTAGGTCAACGGGAAGTAACTTATTATTCCCTTGTGTTTACACACAATCGACATTGTGTGTAAGTTTTTTCCGGTCATAAGTTAACTTGAAATTTTATTTTTGCACAGCTTGAGTAGGTAGACTTAAATATATAGTTTTAATTTCAACTCGATACTCCCGCGCGTTTTGTGTGTTTCCAATGCACTATTAATGTCTCCTGTGTAAATGGCCGATCTAATTGGCCGCCGAGACCGAAAATAGGTCTGGAGGTTATTATTAAAATGGTCACTTGAATGTCATGATAGATTAAGTATGAGTGAGTAACTGATACGTAGAATTTTGAAGGTCAAGCACTTTTAAAGATTTTTTAGTGCAAGCGCATACAGTCTGAATCTATCTACAGATAGCTAATGTCCGTATCAGATAAAGATTGATATAGAAAACATTAGAGCACACAATTGTAAGGCCAATGTCAGTTTTACAATATTGAACCTTATCCTTCTGTAATTAAGACTGTTAATTACAAAGTGTAGCTATTTCATTCGTGATTCAGGAATTACTTTATACATGTAACTAGTTTTGTCCAGCTCTGCAATAGGTACATACCAAGGTATACTTTGTTAGGTTCTTGGTATATTCGGATTGGAGATCTTAAACTGAAAATTAAGAGCAATCTTTCTAACATCATTTCTAAGACTTATAGTATATAATAGTAGAAACAGTTTATTTTAGATTTTAGTTCCCGACGATTCAACACCTTTGCAGGTGTCATGGTCACGGGCAGACTGAGATGGTATTCGTCTTGACAGGATATGTTGCTCGTTCTACCTTCAGATTTTTATAATTTATTTTAATTTTAATTGTTTGTGTTCCGACCTACGCAATATGAAATTAAAAATCTGAAGGTAAACCGATCAACATATCCTGTCAAGACGAATACCATTTCAGTCTGCCCGTGACCATGACACCTGCAAAGGTGTTGAAACGTCGGGAACTAAAATCTAAAATAAACCGCGATAGAATCCGTTTAAAGTAGTTTTATTTCAATGTCTAATATTCGCGTAAACCTCAGAAAACAATAGTAGAAACAGTATTATAATGATACCAAGAATGTCTAAACGTATGCGTACATTATACTTTTGTGGAATTCAAGTCAGATTTTTACATGTTATCAATTATTTACACAAAGTGAGTGGGACAGCATGACACTTAAGAGCTACTTACCTTAAAATGAGCGGTATTTGAATGTGAGTGAGAAATGTACATTAAAGTTTCATTTTATACGAAGTTGCAAAAGCATTTCGAGAATGAACCCTTATTACAACGTACACTGAATTGTACAGTCAGCACCAAAAGTTAATAAACAATATCAATTTTACAAAACATCTTAAAATACTTAAATGGATGTTGAAGGAAAGAAAGAAAAATCAATTATTATGCAATTATTAAATAACAATGTGATGACCTAGCGGTTCAATGACCGGATTCGCATGCACATGGTTGCAGGTTCGAACCCAGGTAAGTACTAGTAGTACTAATGTATCGCAATGAGCAAGCGTGGTGATAATGCTCATTCCTTCTCTATATGGGAAGAAGTCTGTGCCCAGCAGTTTTATAGGCCGGTTTTATAAAGAACAACAAAACTTTCCTTCCTTGAGGTGTTTCTTTTGTTATAACTATAAATACGTAGCCTTATTACGATATCTATCATGTTAAATCAATTTAGGAAATTTGTTACATTTTGATTTGTAAAATGTATGTTTGCATTCATCAACTTTTGATGCCGACTGTACAGTATACCTAAAAACAGGTTTCCAAGAAATCTGTTCTGTTATAGCCTCCATTCTGAATGTAATAAGTAAGTATATATTATGTTTACTGCACTTCGTGGCGGGAACTGCGAAAATATTTGGCATACTTTATTAACATTGTTCATTGTTCGATACAAATTTATACATTATTGTAATAATGTCGCATTCGTACTGTGGTCGGTATAATGGAGGAAAGTGTCTTATTTCTATATATTGGCAACAAAATATATGGGTTAATGTAATTAATATAGAAAAAAAAACCTAAATACAATCTTGGAAAAGAATCACAGCCACATTGAAACACATATTTTTTCATATATTCAACATTATCCGTATGGTGAAGTTATATTATAAATATTTTCTTAATAATTGACAAACGGTGAAGGAAAACATCGTGAGGAAACCTGGATTTGCAAACCCGCAGTGAGCCAGGGTGGTGATCAATTTAATGCTCGTTCCTTCTCCATCTGAGAAGACACTTGTGCCCAGCAGTGGGACATTTATAGGCCGGTATTGCTATAGCTAACCTATTAAAGGTGCACAGTAATAAATTCAAGTAACAGACGTATAGATGTGCCCACAAATTGTTTCTAATATATATCCGTGACCCATTGTTAGGAATGTCCTCCATATAACACAAGTCTTCGTAATCGTCGCATCGCTTTAACAAGCATGTTCATAGCTTCAAAAGCTTAATATTCAACATACGTATAATTCTACCAAGCGTCTTATATGAAACTCGTTGCTGTCCGCGAATCCGCCTGCGGTCACAAATTTTTCTTGTAAAAAATAATAATTTCTAGTTGCGCCCCGCGCCGTTAGCCACGGAAAATATTACAAACAATCATAATTATACAAAAAAATATATATTATTATCATACGACCAGAGATCAGGCGCAGGGCCAACGGCTTTACGTGCGCACCGAGGTGTTACCACACTAACCACTGCCACACTTCCTGACTTCGAGCTGTACTTTAAAAAAGGCGCAAAAAAACTAAAACTTCAAACATAAGTACCTACTCACTAACCCAATGTGTATAAATACATCCAATTTTAAAACAATTGAACAGAACAATTTTAGTTTTTATTAAGATTGTAAATCATTCATAGACATAAACTGTATATTCTTACCTAATAAAATAAATAGAAAAGAATTGAACAGAACATTCAATTTTGAAATTCGAAAAGCTATAGGTACTAAATTAAAACTAAAACAGTTATGTAAATTGTTTTAAATGGCCAATTAAATTGAACAAACCCCAATACATGCAAATCGAATTTACCCTGAAATAAATTAATTCAATTAAGTAAAAGCTAACAATAGTTATACAAAACCAATAGATGTTATTAATTTTGATCGGGGTTCGGTTCGAATAAGCATAATTTATTATAAAATGGAAAAAATGAAAACAATTTTAAATTAATTTCGAAGACAGGGTTCGCACAAATGAAATAGATACAAGACTTATTATAATTTATTTTACTATAATATTTTATAATTAAAAGAATAACAAATTCTTTTTTAAATATTTAAGTGTATATGGACTAAATACCGTCGTCAAAATAACATTCTTCTAGCTAAACCATATAAAGTTTGAAATATAAATAAAATTGATATTTTCACAAAACGTCGACCGATCGCCACTGTAAAATGCTAGTCAAAATTTAAATTTTTGCTCATCGGAAATAGAGGCCTTTGTGAAGGAACCAATTATTTTTTTGCATGGCCGCTTTTTCATTACAGTTGAATTAATCTCTAGGCTGTTTGTTTTCGCTCTAAAGATATTATTGGACCCTTTTAATGTGCTCTTTTTGTGGGTATCGGTCAAATTTTCAATGAATTATTATCGAACCTTTTATTTCTAGTTAAAGAAAAGCGTTAAAGACACCATTTGTACTTTGATCTGAATATCAATTTACATTCACAAAAGAAACAATTCAACTTCATTTATTTTTGGTTTACGTTCAAGTATTTTTCGAATTACACGCACAAATAAATCTATACAAAACAAAACTGTATACAATTTGACATAGTTCAACCAAATGTCGGAACAAAACGTGCCACCACTTGTGATAAATTAACTACAGTACAATGACACCGTCAAAAATCTGATTTAGTGGGGTGTTACACAATCATGGTTCGTTAAACCACGGACAAAACCGAAAGGACGACATATTCTGAACCCCGACAGATTGCAAACTAGCTATTACGTTCAACCCTAATTTTACACTATTCGTTTTAGGGTTGTCGATTAGCAGTATTGGCACCTAGCGAACCATGTGATTCAATTATCTAATAAATCTGTTTAGGTTATGTTTGTTGAATTTAATTTAAAGTAGGTATGTAGGTACTTGTTACCCAACACAAGGAAGGTTATTCAGTTTATTTGGTTCAGTTCCAGTTTTACCGGATTCAGCTCAATACCGTATTTAAATGGAGCGACTGCCTACTTCGACCTCCGCAACCTGTTTCACTGGGTTTTGCGTAAGTAATTTTCATTAAGTATTGATAATTATTATTATTATTTATGTTTTTGAGCCAGAACTGACCCACTGCCGGGCAAAGACCTCTCTTTCCATTTTCCTCTATCTAGAGCCAATTCCATTTATAATTTATAAATACCAAAATGTCTAAATTCAAAAGATTAAAATTTATTACACTCAAAATAAAACATGAAAAAAATACTTATAAAGTTTGAGAACCCTAAGCTGAATAATAAATAAAAATGCAAATCGTTCTGGCAAACGGAAGAATGATTTTGAATGGAGAGCAAATTCTGAACAGGTGTACAGTCGGGTACAAACCGGTTAAGGAACGATAAAACATGATGGGCGAAGTAACATTGCAATGAATTTTTATTACATCACTAATGAAGAATAAGCACTTTTAATGGGTTAATTTTTGTAATAAATTTTGGGGTGCTTTTGTTATGTTTTCGCGGCTCAAGTGGTGTGGTTTAATATGGATTTTGGTTGCCAACCAGCTGCTCTTTTATGTTTACCTTTATAAGCGGAATATATTTATTGTCAACGTTTTAAAACATATGCTAGCTTAAAAGAGGACGTATGCTTGCAATTTCGAGTGAACTTGGCATGTATAGCCAAGTGGTATAATGCTAATTACCACTGTGCGCGACGTGGGTTCGATCCCCGTATGAGACAAGCATTTGTGTGATCCACAAATGCTTGTTCAAGTCTGGGTGTTCTTTGTGAATGTGATTTGAATGTTTGTGAAACCCCCGCGACACAAGAATTAAATTCCTTGGAGCGAGCTTCGTTTTTAATTAACAAAAAATAATAATAATAAATACTAGTACCTACGTAATAGTAACATTTGAATACCCATTCATTATAATGATATAGCACATGCAACCTTAACCAACACAATTTACGGCACAATGTTATATGCATACAAATTCAGCTTTGCCTGTTGATTCTGTAAGACGTCGTTCTAAAATTCGAATCTGAACCCGCCGTGAATTTTTTGATTGGCATTCTATAAACTCGGTTGATACACTAGCGCTACACTCGCGAGCGTGTCAGCGTGTTGAACTAAATTAACCGTGAGATTTGGACCCAAGTTCACCAACAGATGGTTAAATTTTAAACAAATGTTTGAACCATGAACGGCTGTTTAACAATATTTTGCTGTTCACCATTCACTAACCATTGATTATGTACTGTATTCGAATGATTATCTTAAACGACGTAGCCACCTCAGTTTAGCCATTGGTTTATGCTTCCTGACATGAAGTTTTTATTTTGTTATTCTCCCAGCAAGTCTTTAAGCTATAAAAAATAAATATTGATTTGATTTGATTTGAAGCTCTCAAGAGAACGTTTGCAGTGAGTACTAAGAGCATTAAAATCGTCAACCAGATCCTTCCAACCTCTTGCTTTTTCGGCATTTGCTTTAGCGTCCGATTTGTTATTTTCTATTATATCGCTGTATTTTATTACGAGTGCCGTAAGTACAAATTTCTCGCCACTGGTGAAATTCAAAGTACGTTTACGCTTATCTTCCATATCACTGATATATATTAAATAAAAGATAACAAACACGACACGAAAAAATTAGGATGAATTGAGTTAGATGATTTGATCACAGAGTTTGACAATAAAAATTGATTGACGTGACCATTAAGACATTCAACATTCACAAAATAATGATAAACCATTCCAGCATTTGGTAATTTTGGACTCACTCATTCAAAACAGTTTGGTTAGCAAACCGTTGGTTAGAAATAAATGGTGAACTCAAAAAAAAACGCGGTTGGGTTGAACATCGGTTTAATGCTAACAGAACGGTTACGTAATCAATGATTATCATGTAGTTGGAAAACTCGGGCCTAAATATGAGATGACGTTTGAGTTCGCACTCGAAATTTGAAAATTATGCGAAGTGAGAGTGTATGTGGAGTGAACAATGAAGTGAGATGCGAGTTGTTGTTTGACTTTTACAGAATTGACGTGTTGTACTCAGCTGCAATCTGTAAAGCTCTCAATATCCCTTCTCAGTCTAGTCTAGAGAATCACATGCATCGCTCCGCCAGTATAAAGGAAGTCAATCAGAGCTCTTAGTTACGCAGCAATGGATGTAAATCACTAGCGCAGGCTATCAAAAGGTGTGGATACTCCCTTTTAATAAGACGCCCATTGACAAAACCAAAGGCTATGAAGAATTTATGCTGTTCTACGGTTCCGAGAATATTGTTATGTAACTAGCTGTGCCGCGCGGTGTTACTCGCGATTTATCAGATATCTTATTTTTTTAACGTGCCTGGCCTAGTGGTTAGTGACCCTGACTGCTAAGCCGGAGGTCGGTTCAATTCTCCCTCAGGACAAATCTTTGTGTGATGAGCACGATCATTTGTTCTGTGTCTGGGGGTTAATTATCAGTTGTCTGGTTGCCATAGGCTTTGCCTAGTTTGGGATCAGATGGCCGTGTGTGAGCTGTCCCAAGATATTACTATTATTATGCCATTGCTGAGCTGCCCAGCGTGTCCTGCCACCTGTACACGCGAGGACCTGTATAACGCCTCTGAAAATGCTGTCCTCGTGGCTGAGTTCTGGTCCGTAAAAGTTTGACTTTTCTATTGATCGACACGCTAAGAAGAAGAACTATTATTATTATTTTCAGGATAAAAATGTACTGAGTATCTGATGTGTTAATGATGTCAGCTACCTCAATACCAAATTTTATCAAAATTGTTCAAGCCATTTGAGAGTGAAATGGTAACAAACATACACGAACACAAACTTTCGTCTCTATAATACCTAGTGCGTATTGGCGTGAATAAATAAACATAGCATTATAGTAGGGAAGTCTTAGATTTTCTGTGCAGGTGCAATATATTCTGTGCATGGCTAACAGAATAATGAGTACAGAATAACAATGGGCAGTAATTATAGTAAGCTCTCCCCCCAATAAAACTGCTATTTAACATTGCCAGTTGCACACATCTGCCCACCCCTCAAATACAGGCAACAATATGCTCTAATATATGTATATAATACAGGCAAAATTTTTACTTCCGTTTAGTTTATTTATTTATTTATAAAAAGAGGATCCAAATCCAGTTGTAATTTTTTTTTTGTGTTTTTATTTTCGATCGTGATCAGAAAAGTAATTTTAATAGGTAACTAGATTGTTCGTGCAGTTCTAAAGATGTATTAAGACGAAAAATCTTTAGTAGCATGCGTTATACCATAACAAGTAGTTTGTTTGTCAGCTGAACGCGCTAATCTCCGGAACACTGGTCTAATTTAAAAAAAAACACTGTTTGATAGCCCACTTATCGGGGAAGACTTATAGGCTATAATTTGCCGATAACCGAAGCCAACGCGGGCGGACCCTACGCTTTCGTCTCAGGATAGAAGGTGCTTTACTACACTACACTTCCAACTGAGTGCCCTTAGCATTAAAACAATGAATATAATATATAATTATAACATATTTTTATTAATATGTACTAGGACAAAACATCCCGGAATGCCACTTACTTTATGTACCCATATTATATTATGCCTTCTTGCAGTAGACTTACCTAAAACAAAAAAAACATTATATGTTATTTATTTTTAATAATACAACAATAATATAATACAAGACGCACAATAAAATACACAGAAACACAGTTATGAGTCAAATCACAGTGTCACGTAATATGAATCAATATGAATCATTTCCGATTAATACAATTATAGGTACCTACCTAATAAGCTTACGTCGCACTACGAAAACTAATGATTGCGAAAAATACCGTAAACCTGTGAACAATCGAAATACAACAAAACCACGCGCTGCGAAAAAATAATATTTTGCGATTTAAAATTGCAGATGGGAAATCTTACATATTATATTGTGAATGAATATTTTTCGCAGTGTACGGTTTCTAATGTGTCTATTGTTTACAGGTTACGATTATTTTTCGCAATGTCCGGTTTGCCTAAATTAGGATAATGCGGCTGACAGGAAATTAAAGAAGACAAAAATAAAGTCCGAAGAAAATATTGTAAGCGCGGGCCTGTACAATATTTATTGCTTTTTATCCTGTCCAGAGCACGTTAGCTCTTTCATTAAATAACGAAGGTAAACGTATAAAGCTTAGTACACAATTTATTGTCAAATAACCCCGTAATAATATCTACATAATATTTGGCTTTAAAGAAAATTACTTTGGAAAAAACCCTAGTACAGAATCTCGAACAAAAGTCAGTGATTGAAGATTTTTGTTGAAGATTTGAATTTGGTTGTGACTTTCAAAACCAAAACTTCTTAAATTACACTTAAATAGACAGTATTGAAATTAAAATACTTTTTCGCAAATTCAACCTAATCTGTATGTTTTTAAATTTTTCACAATTTTTTTGAGGACGCATTTAAGCAAGGACTTACATCTCAGTTTTTTTCTACATCAATTTGTAAGACCTCTAATCTGTAACGTTCAAATGAAGGAACAGGAGTACAAGAAATAAAGTATGATTTAAATCTCATAACAAATGAAGTGATATAAACGCGAGTGACTTCGCATTCACCCCCAACCCCCCTCCCCACGCCCTTTGACCTCCAGATTCCACTAAGTTCAATCTAAAATATAAATTCATGAGTTAATGATTAAATATTTATAAGGCTTGGCATTTCCTTAAATTATATCACAACACTCCTGGGATCCCACTTCGAGAAACAGAATAATTTGTTGGATATCTAACAGAATATAAGATACTAATGCATAATATATGCTTTAGTAAATAAAACTCTATTTTAAATACTAAAAGCAATATTATCCTTTGTTCTCGAACGTTTTTATTGAGATAAATACTCACTGAATGCGGTCATACCATAAGTCATTAATGCAGAACGCTGCGTCTAAAGCTGGGGCCAGACATTGGCGCATTATAGTAAATCAAGCCATAAACTCCGTCACTGTTTGCGAGGTGCTTAGTAAAAAACATTTAGACAAATCAACCATCTAAACGTACAAAACAGTACTTACCCTCTTACTAAGCAATGCATCAATAGCCTTTATCGTATTATCTATTACAAACAAATGCGGATTTGAAATCGTGCATAATAAGTGTGTTCAAACGAGCAATCCAACAGTCAAAATTCAAGAACGTTAATTCAAGTTTATTCAGTCATATCTTAGATAAAGCAATCTTTCAAATCTATGTGATACTGATGGCAAATACTGAAACGTCATACAGTTTGGAGCCCCCGTCAAGTCTCATGTCTCTTTCACTTTAAGGCGCAAAGTAGCGATAGATTGACATTAAGAACGTGTTAAACTTAAATGACGTTTCAGTATTCGGAGGTATGTACACCTAAATGTAGCTGAAGCAAATAGGCGGTGTCGCTTTATGAAATATGCATAATGTTCGGCGAGCATTCGCGACAAACGTCTCGCCAAGTCTGGTTCCATCTTAATTGACCTGAAGCGATTTGAGCCAAGTTTTTTATTCAGCGTAACACTTTAACCCTCCTTTACACGATCTTGCTAGTTAGTAAGTTAGAGAACTAATTTTGCGCGACTTGAGTGTGGAGTTTCGTATAATAGGGAAAGGACTTATAGAATGTTAATTACCATTTGTTGAGGAACTTTGGTACATTATTTAGGAGCAATTGTTTGATTGGAGTTCCTTAATGATAAGTGCTTTTCCAGACTTGTTTCGTATGACGTTGTGTGTAGAACAAGGAATGGTATGGTAGGGTATTTTTTTGGTTTCATTCGGTATTTAAATATGGTCACGCAACGTGTATCTATTACGCATTTTAATGTATCGTATACAGTACTGTGAGGTAGTTTCTTTGAGAACAGTTTTGTTATTTTTAAGGGCTGAAGCATAATTTCAAATTTATGAACACGCATATCCGTAGCACCTCTATACAGGAATATTTTAAAGAGTGCGTATATTCAACGAGGTAATCAGGTGCATAAAACTGAAAAACTTTTTCTAAGAAATATAGGTCGTAATCTTAAAATGGAAAATGAACTTTTCATACTAAGTGACAGGTCACGTGACTTGTGTTTGTATGAAAAGATGATTTTCAATTTCGACCTATATTTCTTCGATCTCGATCTCGAGGCCTCTTTGAATATACGCACTCCTTTTAAATTAATCCTGTATGTGACGTACTAATATTTTTTTTTTTATAATCAAGTCTAATTACAGGATGTGATCACATTAGTCATCAGACGGATCTTATTGATGATCCACCATATTCTGAATGCATATTTAGTTTACTTAAGATAGTTAAATACAATAGTGAATTGTGAAATCGTGCATTATCTTTTATCATTCAGAACGTATACCTTATTTTCAACACATTAAGGTTTAAAATTCAATTTATAAAGACATAACATTAAAGCAATTGACCAGGGTGGAAATTACACCAAACAAAAGTGGAGTGTAATAATTAATGGGATTGTTAAATTGCTTGTAGGTACTGAGAGACAAATATTAATGAAAAAAAGTTGTCAGGAAATTAATGCTTTTTAGGGTTCCGTATCAAAGGGTGAAACGGGACCTTATTACTAAGACTCCACTGTCCGTCCGTCTGTCCATCTGTGATTTCTGTTGCCGCTATAAAAACAAATAGGTACTAAAAAATAAAATAAATATTTAAATAGGCTCCCATACAATATATATATGTTTCTTTTTCCATCTATTTAACAAAATGACGCCCGCATTAAGGAATTTAATCCTTGTGTCGCGGGGTATTCACAAACATTCAAATCACATGCACAAAGAACACCCAGACTTGGAACAAGCTTTTGTGGATCACACAAGTGGTAATTAGCGTGGTGACCTATACCACTCGGCTATTCGTGCAGTCACACAGTTTTGGCGTTTTTATAGAGAACAGTACGGAACCCTTGAGACTTTTAGACTTTTTTTTCTAGATTTTACGTTTTATAGCATACTAGCTGTTTCCCGCAGCTCCGCCCTCGGGCTAATTTTTTTTTTATATAATTGAGACGCAAGCTATCCTATCTTTTAAGTTGGATCAAACTGCACACGGTGTGCAAATATGATTGAAATCGGTTCAGTAGTTTCGGAGTTCATCCCCGACAAACATCGTGGCACTGGAACTATATATGATAGATATATGTATAGCATGAGAGATGATGATTTCCTTACTAAGGAAGGGCCCATAATTTGTTTACCGCCTATAAAGTTAACGATAATTTTACGCCTTACCAGTGAGTACGTGTCTTATCTCCGTCCAACACTATTGGTGTTAATATCTGACTCACAGACAGATGTACATATTATTGTTAGCTCGTATTGCTCGTAACAGCTGGGTCACGACTCACGAGCTATATCGACTGATTCACCAAATGAATCCGGAATTCGTAATTAGTTTTAGAGGTAGTTTGTGGGAATATAATATATACTTTCAGAAACCAACAAATGAGGGGGTTATTCTCAAAGTCCTAACAAAACATAACGTGGTATAACGCAGATTATAGTTCAAGAATACCTTTATATACATAATGTTCTGAGAGTAACCTGGAAGTGTTGAAAATGAAATATTCATACAAAGTGACAGGTCACGTGACTTATGTTGGTATGAAAAATGGATTTTCAATTTTTAGATTTCGACCTATGTTCTTTGAGGAAAACTTTTCAGTTTTATGCACCTGATTACCTCTTTGAATAAACGCACTCCATAAAAAATAATCTTGTATACGTTTTAGGCCATTTAACAGTTTTTTACTAAAAAGTATAGTAGGTACCTGTGTGGGAAGATATAAAGACTCTCTTAACCCAACACGTAGCAGCACATGGTCATATTAACATTCTTGAACTTAAACAAAACAATTCAAAGGGTACAAAAAAGTGTCCCACACAAAAACCAAAGTTTTAGAGTTTATCATCATTAAATAATTCCTTATTTACATATACAGTACTAGCTGAAAAAGACCGGTTCTTAAACAAAAAGCATGTTACTAATTAGCATAACAAATTTTAGCGTACGCTTGTTTAAGAAAATTTAATAATTCCTGAGCTGATTAGGGATGCGCGTGTCAACCTCATTACCCTCTTAATGTAACACGGTTGAAGGGTTGCATAAATAACACCGTCTTTGTTACCCCTGATTGCGTTAAGGGCTTTGTCAAATTATAGCCGACGAAAAAACGAGCCGATTTGAACCGCTGAGGCGCTCGTGCGGTGTTGAGTGCGTCGGACAATAATTTTCCAAGACCGTGGGCTTAAAGATACTGTGTACTACTGAATGTTGAAAAAGTAATCGACTAGCCTGTTGGTCTGACCCTGACTGCGAAACCGGAGGTCGTGAGTTCTATTCCCACCCAGGACAAATATTTGTGGGATGAGCATGATCATTTGTTCTGTGTCTGGGTGTAATTTATCTACATATGTATGTATTCATCATGTTCATTTGCCGGATATATTAACACCAAAAATTATTTATATGAGAAGAGGGCTTTGCCAGCAGTGCGACATTAATAGACCGGTATAATAATATTATAAAACTGAAGAGTTTATTTGTTTGTGTTATCTTAGGAACTACTGTCCGATTGGAATAAATATTTCCGTATTAGATAGACCATTTATCGAGGAAGGCTTTTGCCGCGATTACCGACGCTTATGAAGCGAAACCGCGAGTAAAAACTAGCAGAGAATAAATAGAGAAAAATAATGTACGAAAGGAGATTTTATTTTTTGGAGTTATATTTCGATAATAAATGTAGATATTGTCTTTCAAATTGAATGCATTGTGTATGGACGCCAGGCCAACTATTCCTGCCTATTAATAAGTAATAAAGTTCGTATGTTTAAAATAGATACAAATTTTACTTCAATTGCTCTTAAAGGTACAATTTCCATCCACTTAAGTTAACATACTGTGATTAGTACAGAGTTTGTGATTAAGATAATATTGACCTATTATTGAGGAGGAGTTAACGAAACCAAGTAAACGTTTACTTCCAACTCAGTTTCAAACAATGGAGTAAATATACATGGAGAATAAACTTAGTTGTCTAATATAAGCTAAGTTCAGTACATTTTGACCGCCTGAAGATATTGGAAAACTTTTAACACGTTTCAGTGTTTTTCTTTAACTAAATGTAAGAACATCTGTGTCTTTATTTTGTGTTGAAATTTCGTTCATATAAACTACTTTTTTGTTCTATGAACAATTCTACAGGATTAATTTAAAAGGAGTGCGTATATTCAATGAGGTAATCAGGTGCATAAAATTGAACAACTTTCCCCAAGGAACATAGGTCGAAATATTCAAATGGAAAATGAACTTTTCATACAAAGTGACAGGTCACGTGACTAATGTTTGTATGGAAAGACGATGTTCTATAAAAAAAATTACGCAATTTATTATACGCACTCCTTTCAAATTAATCCTGTATATGACTTTTTAAGTGTATATCGCACTTAATGTAAATAAAAAAAGTAACTTGTGCGAATATTCCGCTTGAAGTCGGTAAGTTTCTTAAGGTAAAGATTGGGGAGCCCGTTGCGCTACAGTGGATCGTTTTAGGCTAGTTATAATAATAATCGTAGGTAAGCAAACCCTGACTTTATCAATCTGAAATTGGCAAACACGATTGAGTAATAATTACTATCACAGCTAATACAATGTCCTCGTGACACCCACACGAATAAAAGTATGTGCCTAACTGCTTACGCTTTAAAAAACAAAATACCGGCCTACAAATGTCCCACGACTGGGCAGTGAGCACAAGCGTCTTCTCAAATAGAAAAAGAACGTAAATTAAACACCACGCTTGCTCATTGCGGGTTGGCGACATCAGATCCCAATTTTAGGAATCCATGTTTCCTCACAATAATTTCCTTCACCATTATAAATAATTTCTTAGAATAATTTCTTAATTATTCTAAGAAACTCAGTAGGTACAGACAATTCAGTCTTCTTAGACTTAATTGCCTGCACTGAGTTCGAACCTGTAACATTGTCTACAAAAATCCGTGTTGAACCGTTAGTCACGATTACTATATGTCGCAATATTTTCGTAAATATGAGTTTACAATATTCCTTACGTTAACAGCATTAGTTAATCGTCACTCGAGAGTTAAGAGGAAAGTGTTTGAGATCGCTTGAGAAGGGATGAAAGCTATGTGACCGAAAAGTGATGAATATGAAGGAGCGAACGACACAGAAAAGATTGATTGATCACAAGAACACCGAAGAAAAGTAGTGCAATCTTCACATCGGAATATAAACTTTAATTTTAAGATATTAGAGTATAATAACTCTTAAACTGAAACTAAGAAAATCTGTTTGAACAAATCCATTTTTTTTACTCTACTAGCTAATATATAAAACCATATTGGTTTGCATATTGCTAGTATTCTTGTTAACCCCTAGTGCTAAGCTATTTAGCTTAGATTTAAGTTACGAGTGGGTCACGTCTGTAGTGCAAAGGGTGGGATTCGAACCAGCAGCCACATGTTCGAAAGTCCGACGCCCTAGCCATTAGGCTACCGCCCATAAAACTTGGTTATGCCTTACGGCTTACAGTATCCATAAAGAATTAATATCAATAACAATTTATGTTGAAACATTATTAAAGATATAACTATCTTTTTTTAATCTATTGTTATTTTTCATACCTATATGCAACACTTATTTTAATACTAAGTTACATATACTTAATAATATGTAACATTATCAATATCATTAAAGTGGGATAAAATCATTCGTACAATAGCACTTGTCACAAACAACACATTATAAACATGACAGATCAAAGGTAGGCATCATAACCACGCTTATTAATTGTAATTACTAATTATAATACGATATTAATTATCCCAGTGATTACGGCAATCGGTGGAACATAATAGTAAAGCGAGGTGCACATTGACGGGGAGGACTATCGCTCGCCTGCAGTGTACGCTGGCTTAAATCTTAGGGTTGTACAAAAAAAAGAGTTCCCTTAGGCTAAGTTTGAATTTATCTGTATAGACAAGTATTGATGACTAGATTGTGATAAGGAAAATATGAATAAACTGAACCTCCACATTATTAAATAGCATTTATGCAAAACTTAACAATCAACTTTCTCTGCAAAACCTCGTCGGTAAAATCTTAAAAGTGAAAGGTATTACGAAATATCTTATTATTTAAACAATGGCTGCGTTAATGGCATAATTGTCGGCTTTACTGTGTAAACAACATGAAAATAACTAAATACTTTTTTAAACATATTTGCAATACTGATTAGACATGACTCTCTCCAACCTCGTTAAGTTATTTGTTAATTTCATTTATGCTCTACTATATATAACATATAAATAAATTTTATAGGTGCGTTTATGAATACATCTTAAAAAAAAACGACATGTCAAATTGGTATTTATTCTCTGCATTAATAAACTAGAGACATGCTAGTATATCGGTTTAAAATTGATAACCCTACCACCTAATGAAATGATGACCCTGAGAATTAAAAAGCGACGCTTAGTCTACCAAACACAATACACACGCAATGGGTATTTACTTTGTACATTATTACGTTGACATTCAAATCACCACAATATTTAGCCGTATCCGAACACAAGGGACACCCCTAATCCTGGGTTTACGTTACACTGGGCTTAATTAGTGTTAACAAACGCGCCTTGTTTGCACAGAGTGTCGCGTTTACGCGCCGCGATCAACTGTGAACCGACCTATTACGCGGCGACACTGCGGCATGTACAGGTTAAGATTTTTCCCGTTCTAATTACGGCTTTAAGGGGAAGTAACCCTAACATGCTTGAGAGGTTAGCAAGCGGAGGTTCGGGGCCTATTAGGACAAAGCATTTTCTTGTTCCAATTAATTTTTTTATTGAGTATATTTGTGAGGAATACGCCAAAATGAAAATCCTTAAATCTACTCTGTCTTCTGGTTCAAACATCAGTCTGCTATTTCGATAGAACTTGCCATAAAACTAGCTACACAGCGGTTCCCATAACTAACCCTTAAGAAAAGAGATTGGAAATTAATGGGGTTTTTTTTTCGAATACTGCTTTAATTTATTAAAATCTAATTCTTATCTATCTAATGAAAATTAATTATTAATTATTCAATATCAAGAATATGCATTTTTTGTTATCTTCACATCTCACACACTGCCATCTGATCCAAAACTAAACATAACCTGAATTATAGCAACCAGACAACTGATAAACATACTTATATATATCTAAATAATACACCCAGACATAGAACAAATGATCGTGCTCATCACACGAAGATTTGTCCAGACTGGGCATCGAACCCAGAACCTTCGGTCTATTAGCATTTGGATAGTAAAATCTAGGCTTCATTAAATGCATGGCTAATGTGTATAATTAATAATGTTATGTTCTTAACTGGGGTTATTAAGTGCAGCAATCAAAGTCATATGCCATGCATGTGGTATTGATAGGCCGATGCTTAATAAGCCCCCACAATGCGCTTTGTCCGCGATCGCAATGAACGGTTAATTAGCACCTGTATACAAATATGAATACAACAGCATACTTCATTAATAAATTTGGAAATGTTTTGGTGTTTGTTGTGACGGGTTACAGTCTGAGACCGACAGCATTATATCCTGTATAGTTAGACAATCTGTTTAAGATTTTTTATACTGTCTTATCTATACTAATATTATAAAGCTGAAGAGTTTGTTTGTTTGAACGCGCTAATCTCAGGAACTACTGGTCCGATTTGAAAAATTCTTACACTGTTTGATAGTCCACTTATTGAGGAAGGCTATAGGCTATAATATGCCGTGACAACCGACGCCCACGCGGACGGAGCCGCGAACAAAAGCTAGTAATTAAAATAAAGGTTATTTTTATTAGACTAATCACATAAACATATTAAGGAATAACTCGACATATCACAGCTCAAACAGTCCTTAAAAATATAAGATGATATGCCGAAATCGCGTTTTGAACAAGAGAAACAATTTGTTTGGTCACGAAAAAATATAATTACAACCAGAGATAAATTCGGTGGTCTTTTTTACAAGTAACAAGTCCATATGGTATTCAAACCAACCCCTTGTGTCCCACTAATAATATAAAGTTTGTGAGTGTCTATTTGTTACCGTTACCTCTTGACGCTCAAACGGCTGGGCCAATTTTGATATAATTTGTTATGGAGGTAGCTAATACCCTGGATTAACATTAAGAGACTTATTATTATCCCGAAAAAATGAATGGTTGATAAACAGCGGGTAAAACCGCAGGGAGCAACAGTTAAATCTATAACAACACCAAATTTTCTGAACAACTTTACTGTTATCCACAAAACATTGACTCCACAGCCGAGGCAGTAATCACATCACTACAGCCAATGAGGTTCTAGCCGCGTGAGGTCGGAATCATCGGTAAATAACAGGAATTAAACAGCAACACCTGTAAAGTGTGAGGTGGGCTTTGATGGCTTTTAAAAAACTTTACAGCTATAAAAATGAGGACTTAGAAGAAAAATTTAACATGATGTTCAGAGCTTTGGAGAGTCTGGAAATATTATTTAAGTGGCGGTAGCCTAATGAATGAATAATGGCTAGTGCGTCGGACTTGCGATCATGTGGTTGCGGGCTCGAAGCCCACCCATTGCACTACCGACGTGAACCCATTCGTATCACAAGCATTTAGATTAGCACGAGGGGTTAATAAGAAAACTAGTTGGTAATTTGCAGCCCTCATTGTCAGTAAGCGTAAAATAATACTATTTATTTATTTCAGGACGAGATGGCTGTGTTAGAGTCAGAAAGATTGCAGGCTCAGAACAGAAATCTGAAGTTGGTTGAATCTGTTCTGTGAAGAGTGTTCTTTTTTGGCAAAGATTGTTGTCAAAACCAACAAGCAATTAAATAATATGCAGATTGAACGAATACAAGATTCAATTTTAAGAATCAATAACGTCGTGAACTTGCATTGAAACGAGGTTCCTATGAATCATTTTTGAATGAGCTCTGATGTAACATGGTAACATACCTATTACGTAGGTATGCCATAAAAATTAATATGCGTAACGTATAGCAAACGTTTTATATTCGGTATGAGTCACTTTTCGATACATACATGTTTGTGTATCAAATAGGTATAGAGCATCGTCGTAAAATTATTCAAAACTGTTCTACTCATGATCGTCTAGACTCACAACGGGAGACATTTACGAAATGTATTCGAATATCTGAATAATTTCCAAAATCGATGAATAGTGTATCAATGTGAAACAATCCTGAAATCAATGGCGATGTAATATGGAAATGTTGTGACCAACTGAATCGATAAAAATAGTAATTCATTCCAATGGACTACTAACTTAACTAAGATATATAATACTGGCCTATAAATGTCCTACAGCTGGGCACAGGCCTCTTCCCATATAGAGAAGGAATGAACATTGATCACCACGCTTGCTCATTGTGGGTTGGTGATTTCAAATTTTTTTGTATTCAGTTTTCCTTTTGACGATGTTTTTGACGATGTTTTGACCGTTTGTCAATGATGTCTTTGAATAATTAAGAAAGTACATATAATAATAATACCGGCCTATAAACGTCCCACTACTGGGCACAGGCTTCTCTCTTCCCTTATAGAGAAGGAAGGAAAGTACATATAACTTTGAAAAAATATCATGGTTACCTGGGTTCGAACCTGTAACCATGTGCATACGATTCCACGGCGGTCATTAACCGCTCGGCCACCAGGACATTTTCTATGCAGGAAAGAATTAAGTCGTTGGATTTTGTCATGCAATATGTGTCCATTCGGTTTGGAAAGCGATAATTCTAGTAATAATTACTCACCAAATTTTTCAAGGACTTTTGTAAAAAGGGGAATTTTTTTTTGGTAAACTTGTTTGTAAATCTTATTCTCCGTAAAGTAGCTCCGTGGTAGCATTTAATTTAAATTTCCTCCTGTTTCATGTTTAGTTCAATATTTTTTTTCTTCTATTACAATATATTAGCACAGTTCTTGTAAACATTGTAATAAATCTTCTTTCGTAGCAGTTTGCATCTCTCGTGTAAAACAATCGCGGAATACTGATCCTCTACATTGTGAACAAAGAAAAAAAACTTGGAAACAATGTTGCTACTTTCCTGCTTTTCTAACCAAATAATAAGTTTGTATTTTATTTCAGTGAATACTGTTGTGTTGCCAAACTAAATAAACAAATAACAAGAAGAAAGTTTCTTTATAATTTATATTGATAACAGTTTTGTTTAATTCAATACTGTTCGAAGATTGTCACAAGTTTGTAATTGTCTGGAGTTGTATTACTAGTCCAAATGTACTACTTTTTAAGTTCAACATATTTGTTATATTTTTTTTTGTAATATTTTTAGATGTTAGGTCAATTCAGCTATATTTTGTAAAAAAAAAACATTTAATTTCATACACAGCACATAAATTAACGAACGATTTTATTGAAGACTAGCTGTTGTTGAATTTAGTTTTTTAACTCAAAAGAAATGTCGTACTTTTCTTAGGTTTAAATAATGCCCTAACTCAAGTTACAAGGAGTTAATTAAATCTGAATTTCCGATTATTTTATATTTAATAATAAATAAATGTGGACAACATCACATACATTGCTCCGAATCCAAATTAAGTAGCTAATGCACTTGTGTTATGGAATCAGAGACAACGCCACAAACGCCCAAAACCGAGACAATGTAGCAAATTGATTTTCTATATTGAACCGTCCGAGGATCGAACTCGATCTCAGAGCTAGCGATACCTTGAAAACCGGTGTGTACGCCACTCGATCACGAAGGTAGAGATTTAAGCTATACAAAATGAAATTAGTAAAATAATATTAGTTCCAGATCTGGTCAGATAACTGACCTGATGGCACTATCCTACCATTTGCTAATGTCATATACGTGCAATAAAAATGACTAGTGGTACTATAAAATTTAAAGAAAACACATAAACATAAAATTGGATTCCAGATAATATATCGATGCTTCGGAAGTCTTCGAAACGCGAACGTATTAGATATGGGTTAACGCCGAGCAAGCAAATAAAGTAAATTGCCTGATTTGGCAAATAGACTGGCAGCCAATAGATGACCTAGATCTAGTATTTATTGATATTAAACCAATAACAAACTCCGACGCTTCTTTAAGTACTAAGAAGGACATAATATATTCAAATATATTTATTTTTTTATGTTGAAGATGATTAGACGTTGAATATTGAATGAGGGCTTGATATGCCTTAGAGAAACAATACAAGATTAAAAATCTACCTGGTATTGTGCCTGGTATGAATTTGAACGATATTTATAGTTGAATGAACTTATTTTATTAACCAAAAGAATCAAATTGTTGTAGAATTTATTGATTCACTTTTAAATATTTTGTGTATAGTGTAGCAATAAGATTTCTTTTCAAAATCAGTTTCTTGCAATCCTTGGCAAAGTTTCGTAAATTCCAAAGACAGGACCAGTAATGTAAGGAACTCGACTATCTTAAATATTTCGCCCGTAAAAAGCAAGAGAATTTCCTTAAGTATCCAGCTATGAAAATACACAAGAATTCACAGTCTAAACATCAATTTCCTTTATAAAATGTTTGGCGAAGCGAAGGAAGTTGTAGTAATATTTATGTGAGTAAAACTTTTGCATCTCACGTCTCACGGCAGATAGCGAGTTGCAAGGTTCCAATGAATATATTAAACAGTCACAGGTAAGTTGGTAATACTTCCCAACTTAGTATTCATGCTGAGGAGCCTATGACGGTAACCTGGTTACTTACATACAGAGTACCTTTGATTAGGGATACCAGATGCCACTGCACTCCTTATGGAACCCATTCAAGACCTTCAAAGTGAATCTAAATGAATAAATAATACAGTGTTTATGAAGCCTATAATTGGATTGCCTAGAAAAGGCAATGAGAACAGTTATTTACGTATAACAAGGGTGTTATAGATACCATATAAATACGTCCGGACTTAATTCATAAAACATTGTAAAGCAAAGGATACAAAGGATTTAACTCACTGTTTGTGAACATGAAAAAATAATTGTTCGAAAATGTGCCGTGGATCTTACATAAGCTTTCGATTGACTAAGCTACGCACCTTGAGTAATTCCGTTTAGTGTCGTCAAATAGGTGTATGGGATTAACAGTGTGGTGTGTGAAAGCTGCCTAACAGTCAATACATCGAATGCAACAGAGGCGGTTATACACTTAATATTCTGGGGGCGAATTACTCGGTGCCGAAGCTCCTCACGTGTTGAATTACCTTACAGACAAATAATATACTAGGTGTAAATACACACATCAAAAGTGTCTAGGGATCAAGCATTTTTATGCGGATTTCTTGAGATTGAGATGTGGCTTTTTAATAAATTTATGATTTTATAAATTTATATGGATCCTTTTTGGTGCATTTCATAATTCGAATCAGGAACTGTGAATCAAATTCGAGTAAAAGATGAAAATCAGCTGTCAATATTTTCCCTATAAAAACATACAACGCATTGAAGACATTATTAGTGCTACTGTTTCCCTACTACTGATTAAAACCAACGTTATTATGGAGCGGCGACGTCATTTAAGCAGGGAAGAAATGCTCAGAGCCGTGGGAATGATAGAAGCTGGTTCCCGGCAACGTACTGTGGCTTTAGCTCTGAATACAAGTCAGAGTGTTATCAGTCGACTTTGGACACGTTACCGAAGCACTGGTACCGTGGCTGAGCGCCATGGAGGACGGTATCGCTGCACCACACGGAGACAAGACCGATACATTCAAATCTTAACTCGAAGAGCTCCAACAATAACCGCCATGATGTTAGCCGTGAGGCTTCATCACTCTTCAGGGAACTTAATTAGCGACCAAACAGTCAGAAACCGCTTGCATGAAGTGAACCTTCATTCCCGAAGACCGCTACGGGTACCACCTATAGCAATGCACAATCGTAGGATTCGATATCAATGGGCTCTTGAACACAGAAATTGGGCAGAAGAACAATGGCGTTTCGTGTGCTTTTCTGATGAGTCTCGTTTTGGTATGAGACCGGATACAAGACGTATACGACACTGGAGAACCCCTGGACGCCAACAGCGATTAAAATCCTGCCAGGAAGTCCATCCTTATAGTGGTGGAACCATCATGGTATGGGCGGGTATTTGGATCGGCGGAAGAACTGAGTTGATTTGGATCAGAAGCAACCTCAACGCTCAAATTTATGCTGAGACGATTGAAAGAAAGAAAGAAAGAAAGAAAAAACATTTATTTACGTCAAAAATGCGACGCGTTCACATAAAAAAAAAAAAACATATTTTAAATGAATTAGCAGGACGCGTCACATAGTATGAGCAAAACGGTCGTCGCTCAGCATATGCCAAGGTTCCTGCTAGAAACAGGGCCTTAGCGCTGATTTTCAGCGACGACCGGCGTTGACGAGTTGGCGCCGGTATGAAAAACCAGTTAAAAAAAAATAATAATAATAACAAAAGTAGAACAAAGAGAGAAAAATAAAAAAATAGTTATCTGTGCAGACTCTCGCTTTCTGTCAGCTTCCGAATTATAATTGACACTGACACAGTGACACTTGACAGCTATCACTCAAACTAGCCACGTGGCACGGTACCATGAGGCATGTACAACGTGGCAAAAAAAAAATTTACAAAGATTATGTTTATTATATGCAATAATAATTATAATTCAGTGTTTTATCGTTATAAAAAAAAAAATCGCGAGGCGAGGTGAGAAATTATGGGAGGATTCTGCAGAGCTGGGTGAAATATACATGACAGGCACGAGGAACCTTTTCATGGGCTCGCGCTCATCAATGTTCACTCCACACAAGCTACAGCTAAATATATATATTTATAGTTATATTACAAATTATATTATATCCCTATCAAACACAAAGCCTACAAAACAATTAAACATTAAAAGATGTGTTTAGAGGTAAGTATTATATAAAATAAAGATGATTTAAAACTACATACTATGCATAAATCAAGTTATACATCTAATTAAATCAAGTTTTACAGATAATGATTACTAAAAAAAAAACTGTCTTAATTGCGGATGACGGAGGAGAGTACCCTTAAGAAGCCATTCCACGGAATAGAATATAGTGACGCAAACAAAGTCTCAAAACAGCCCCCACACCGGAACATCTAAGACCAAAGCTGGCGTGCCATGACCCTTTAGGTATGTAGTGACTTAAAATAGTAAAGTGTAGAGTATAAATACATAAACTAAGTATAGAGGATAAATACTGGTACATAGTGGAGGAGTTTTATTATATATATATATATATTATAAATAAGTATTTATTTATATAGTTAATTGTATGTGTAGTAAGTATTTTTTAAAATTTTTAATGAATGTTGCTTTGGTTTCCAGGCTGCGAATTGGTGGAGGAAGATCGTTCCAACAGTGTGTAGCGGCATGTTTGAAACTACCCCTAAATGCGGCAGTCCTGTGCTTGGACATGGCCAATGGATTTGTTCCAGATCTAATTGTATACTTAGAATTTGTTTGACGCCAACTCAGTTTGTTGTAAAGGTATTTTGGTTTACTATATTTTATGATGCCAAAAAGTAACGAGGCAAGGTGCAACTTTCTCCTGGCAGCCATTTTGAGCATGTTATGCTTGTTAATGTATGGAGTCACATGGCTTCTCCTGGGAATATTTTCACAGAACCTGATACAGGCATTTTGAATACGCTGTATCAGTTTTGATGTTCGTGACAAGAGACATGGCCCATACACAGTATCACAATAATTTAACTGTGATAAGACCAAACTTTCCACTAGCTGCTTCCTAATAGTAACAGTTAGGTATTTCCTTATGCTATAAAGTATTTTGAGACGGTAGAAGCAGTTGCTCAAAATCTTGCCTATGTGGACCTCAAAATGCAGTTCAGGGTCCATATTCAGCCCTAGATTGCAAGCAGTCTCCACTCTCTGAACTACATCACCCATTATGAGTATAACAGGGTCAGCAGACAGTATGTTGTTGATTTGGCGCTTACTACCTAGAACCATATACTTTGATTTCTGGGGGTTCAGAACCAGTGAGTTCCTATTTGACCACTCCGCAACCCTAAGTAGGTCACTGTTAACTTTTTGTACTGCTGATGCAGTTTCTGTAGGTTTAAACGAAATGTAGATTTGTAAGTCATCAGCGTACATATGGTACTTACAATTAACAAAGGACTGAGCCACATCAGCACTGTATATTATGTAGAGAAGTGGTCCCAGTATTGAGCCCTGAGGTACCCCTCTTTCAACTGTAAGAGGCTTTGAGGTCTTAGTTGTGCCATCTTCCCCTCGAATCTCTACACATTGAGATCTATTGGATAGGTAGCTGTTAAACCACTTTACAGTTTCCACGGAGAATCCGTAGTAGGATAATTTTGAAAGAAGCAGAGTGGGGTTTATTGCGTCAAAAGCCCTGGAGTAGTCCAGTAACACCAAGATTGTTCCTTCACCTCTGTCACGCGCCTCCAAAATATTACCCACTACGTCACATAGAGCAGTAGCTGTTCCTCTTTGCTTGCGGAATCCAGATTGTAATTCGGGTAAAATGCTGTTCTCCTCTAAGTAGGATACCACTTGCGTATATACCACACGCTCTAGCACCTTGGATAGACACGGCAGAATACTAATAGGGCGCAGGTCCCTACAAGTGAGTGGGCTGCTAATTTTAGGGATGGGACGTACCACTGCATGACACCAAAGATCAGGAAACGTATTAGTAGTGATAGACGTATTGACTATGTTTGTTATAGTTTCCACAGTAGCTGGCAAAGTGAGAGATATCATGTCTAAATTGATTCCGTCAACACCCTGTGCATTAGAGTCTATTGATTTAATAATTTTTAAAATTGATTCCTTTTCAACAGGGTGTAGTTTGAATATACCAGGCCCGTATCTATGATGCTCAAAATAGGTCAGTTGCGAAATGATGACTTTGCACTCACCCGGTACCTCCAGAAATGCCTCATTAATAATATCAGGGTTATCAAAGTGCTTTGGGAGTGATTTTTCCACGTGGTTCGGGATCACATCCGACTTCAGGTTCCTCCATAGTTGTTTGGGATTTCGCGCATTATTATTAATATGCAGAGTGAAATATGCCTGCCTTTCTGACTGCAGGCTAACAGTTGCTTGATGTTTTAGGTCCAAATAGTATTTTTTATGGTAATCATGTTTAGTCTTACGATACCTCTCTCGTGCTTGGTCACGCAGTTTAAATAACAGACGGACGTTTTCCGTTATCCATGGCGTGGGCTTGGCTCTAACTACTCTGCATTTGATGGGAGCATGTAGGTCAAATAAGGAGGTAATTCCATGATTCAATGCTCGTACCATAGTGTGTACATCACGCAGTCCACCAACTTCAGACCATGGAATGGAATGTAAATCAGTCTTGAAGTAGTCCTCCAGTATGTCCTTGATTGGCCTATACACAATTACCCTTGGGCTAGGTTTTACCCTCGTAATCATTGTCTCACATACCACAAAGGAATGGTGTCCAAGGTCACTATTATAGTCAACTATGACATTGTGGATCCTTACATCTGTACACAAAACATCTATTAGCGTACTGCTGTCCCCAACAAAATGTGTAGCCGTAGGAACTACCTGGTTCAAATTAAAAATATCCAGAAACTCTTTAAATAATTTTGTTTTAGTGTTACTAACATCCAGAAGATTAATGTTAAAGTCTCCCAAGATTAAAACACTGTCGTAAGGAGCTAATGCACTAATACTCTCGGTCAGTCCCTCCAAGAACCTAGTGACGTCAAACCAGGGTGGGCGGTAAGCAGTGCCGATCAACAATTTCTTACCATTGATTGTAACCAACAACCATAACTGCTCAATATCAAGCTGCTCAGGATGTGGTTTAATGCGTGCATTGACACCTGCTTTGATGTAGAAAGCCACACCACCCCCTCGCCCTCCACGTATAGTTGCTGGACGCGGGGCGTGTTTCATCCTATACCCAGGGACACATGGTGCACGCCCCTCCTCACCCGACCGCAACCATGTTTCATTTATAGCCATGATATCGACGGCATGTCGGTCCATGGCAATTAAAAATTCATCTTGATTTGTTGCAAGGGAACCAGCATTAAGTAGACCAAATTTAATTTTTTTTGATCGTGTCATGTTGGATGTAGCATCATTAAATTAAGTGGAAAAGTTTTGTAATTATTATTAGAGTATCGTGTGCATTCAAAAAAAGAATAATTTAGAATATTCGTATAGATTTTGAAAATATTAATATTATTATCAGGCTTCTGTATATATTTGACTAAAGGATAATTTAATATGTTTCTATATGCTTTGTAAATAATAATATGATTTTTTGGGCATTTCAGTATATAATATTGCAATATATTTGTAAATATTTGGTAAGTAGTATGTAGTATATAATTAGTGTAAATAAGATGTAAAAAGTAAAAATAATAATAATAGAAAAGTGTTTGAATATACCTGTACAATAAAAGTGTATTACATATAAGTAAGCTGCCAACGTTATACACAGAGTCTCCTAATGAATTATTAACCAATATACATGTAAAATTATCTGTTGTTAAATAATTAAAACTAATAATAATCAGGACATGCGCAGACCAAAAAACACAGCAATGCGCAGATACATAGCTATGTAGCCTCATTGGCAGGAGACATAGAGGTAACAAAGAGTGCTTGTATGTCCGTTTCAGAGCGAATTCTTCTTGTGGGGTCCCCGGGCTTGCAGCAAGCCAGTATTCTGCCATGCTTGGTCCACACAAATCTCCAGCCAGCCTGGCCAGCAGCATCCCGAGCCTGGCGAAACAACTGGCGGTTTGGCTTGGTTAGTCGCTCATTAATGTAAAAGCGCTTCGCAGGGCCTGCTATATCCAGGTCCGCAGTGGTTGCTCCGCGCCTTACTCTGGCATTCTTGAGTAAGTCATCTCGCAGGCCTCGTCTTGTGAGGCGCACCACAATAGGGCGCGGACGCGGCTCCGAGGGCCCGCCCGGACTGGATACGTTCAGCTGTCGCCTCCCAACCCTCTCCGCGCTGACAATGTCCCTCTCATCCAGCTTGACACCTAACTTCTGACCAATAGTCAGTATGACGTGCGTTGGGTTTTCCATGGTGGTCTCGGGTATGTTTGAAACCTCGATGTCGTTGGCTAGAAGTTCCTGGTCTCTGTCTTCAAGCTTCTGACGGAGTTCCGCTATTACACTATCCACCCTATTCGAGTCACAGGAACGTTGTTCTAAAGAGTCTACCCTCTTCTCAAGGCTCTCTACACGCTCACTGTAGCCAAGAACGGAGCCTTTCAGTGAGACCAGTTCCTCCTCCACATGCCTCCTGAAACATGTGAGCTCCTCTCGAACTATCCTCAACTCATCTAAGATAAGTTGGTATTCCGGGCGAATACCAGGCGACTGCCGATCCGTGGCACCCATGCGAGTGTCCGCGGCCGGGGGCAATGAGGAGATGTCGCTGGCGTCGGCTGTCACCTGTGTCAATTCGTCCGTGGGTGAGAGACTACCCGGTGTGCTGGCGCCGCAGGGGATGCACTCAAAGTCAACCTGACTGCGCGCACTTCCTACAGGAGTCTCCGCCTTGTTGTCCCTAGCAATGTTTTTTTTGCATTCAGGACAAAGCCAACCCTGCACCTTTCCCTTAACACCAACACACTTGTTGTGATAATATGCTTCACCGCACTTAGAACCGCAACACCTAACGCCCTCTGTGGGACTAATAAAGCGACCACAAGCTCCACACTTCGGCATTGTAATGAAGGTCTCTGTGATGGTCAAGGCAAGTGACGTAACAGTTCCGATACAGCCAACTAGATGGCGCTATTTATTGATTTTTAAAATAGTTCACACCATAAAATCTATGTGTTTGTAAACACCATAAGTATGTCTCACTGTCACTGATGAAAGTTTGGCTCACAGTATACGTTGACCCGAGCGATATTTCTATTATTTAGTGTTCTATATTTAGTTTATTAAGTATAGGGTAGTTTTACTGTCACTGTTAGTTCATAAATAGTTTTAAGATGCAATTATCGAGATTTAGGCTTTTTTACACCGATTCTACACTAGATAATACTTTTCTACACTAGATGATACGATTGTATCAGACGTCATCGTTCCTCTACAAGTGCAAATCGGTCCCTTATTTCAGTTAATGCATGATAATGCACGACCGCACACCGCAAGAGTTGTAAGACAGACTCTCGCCGCAGCTAACATCAATGTCCTGCCCTGGCCTGCTCAGTCGCCAGACTTGAACCCGATTGAGCATGCATGGGATATGCTACAGAGAAGAGCTCTGCCGAATATGGAGGGTATCCAGTCGCAAGAAGACCTTTTTTTGTTGTTGCAACGAACATGGGCGGGCGGCCATTCCACAGCGTGATTTGGATGAACTCATTTTGAGTATGCCAAACCGATGTTCTTGTGTTGTTAGTGTTCGCGGTAGAAACACGGATTATGAATTGTTTAAGTTACCCAATAAAATTTTAAAGAAAACTGTTATTTCAGTCTTTTTTTCGAACTTTTGTGTTAGTGGTTCAAATGTCAAAAATCCCTTTATTAGGAAAATGGCAAATTTCTTTATTAATGCAAAGGTGACTTGGTTTATCGTTACTGTGACAAACGAAAACACTTTATTCGATGAATCCTTAAAGAAAATTTTAATTAATATCAATCAGGAGAAAAGTTATTGCAAAAATATATGTTGATCCCTAGACACTTTTGATGTGTGTATATCGTGCAAATAGCTTCCTTTGTAAGTTCGTTACTATTGTATTTTATGGATCACGCTACCTCCGTTTATGTGGTGAGCATGACTCCAGTGTCCATCGTTGGACGGAGTCGTAAATATTTTATTGGAAGTCCTGACTGGGACAATCAAAGTAAAATTTTAGGGAGTTCGGAGTTTGGATGGTTGAGCTAGCTTGTGATAAGGAACCTATTTATTTTTATTTATAGTTGCTGTCTATCCGCCGAATGCTCGTGAAAGTGAAAACTAAGGCAAAGCTTATATTTATGAAAGAATCTTACCGTTGAACTGGAAAAAGTCCTTGATTCCGTCTATTGAAGTATTATGGATGAGATGTTATGACAACATACATACCTGGAAAAAAGAAAACGTAAACATTAGTATGAATGAAAAACAAGCGGGAAATTATTGTGGCTTCTCTTCAACTCAACGCGTTGAGCATTTTTCGTAGACTGGTCATCAAATTCCATGAATAATTGTACTATAGCTATACTAAAACATTAATGATTGTAGAAATTATAAACATTAACGTAAGAATAGAGCTAAAATAAAACTTATCATTCAATCTAGTTCACTCTATTCATGAGATTACCATTGATGCAGCTTCACATCCGAACACAAACACGCATCGTATTGAGTTACTGCGGAATGCAACGGATCGATCTGAATGAGCACCAATCGAGATATCGAATGGACGCAATCGAGCAATCACATCGATTCGAACGACAAATGCCAAAAGCGTATGTTGTAAATGCCCGATGAAATTGAGTACGTGCGTTGTCTATTAAATATTTGTGTCAAACAGAAATATGTAACATTTTGAGTAATGTGTTGTGTGATACTAGAATATAAATAGGGTTGTACTGTCACGAATAGACAAGTCTATATATAGGTTATTATTGTTATTTATTTTCCGCCTATGTTTCCAATACACGCAGACGCCTTTACGCTTTCTATTATTTTCTGTCGTCAGCTAATTGGGATCAGGCTTTAATTTTCGAGTTACCAAGTCTCCCATCGTGGGGAGTTACCAGATTGCCGTGGGGTTTCGGCATACAATAGAACCTCCCCCTCTCTTCTACTATTAAGGGATATAAATAGAATGGGCAAATACCTGATGATGGCGCGCGACAAAATACAGCCCCCAAACTGAGGACCGGGTGTTGTGGCACAACGTGGGAGAGGCCTAGGCCCAGCAGTGGACCGCGATATGCTGAGTTGATGGAAACCTCCCATCATTTGTTGGATATGTATATTTTTTTTTGTATATGGACAACATCACATACATTGCACCGAATCCAAAGTAAGTAGCTAAAGCACTTGTGTTACGGAAACAGAGACATCGAAGGTACCAGACCCGAGACAATGTAGAAAAGTGTTTTTCTACCTTGACCCGTCCGGGTATCGAATCCGGGACCTCAGAGCTGGCAACAACTTGAAAACCGGTGTGTACTAAAGCGTAATTATTTATATGTACCCATCGCTCATATTCGTACTCTATTAAATAAAATGTACGAGTAACTGCGTGGTGGAATACGATGTCATTTTTACTGAGCCAAATAGCCGCAAAAGTAGATAGTACACTATAGAATCCATCGCGTGTCAGCTGCCAAACTAATTAACTTTGAAGATTTTAAGGTTCATGCTGACAATAAAAGGTATATTGCCACGCCATGAAAATCAATGGAGGCTAACGTAATAAAAGCTAGTTCTATATTAACTTTCATTGCCATTCCATTAACCTCTTTTATGGTTGGACTTGCATCAGATTGGTATAATCAGAGATGTTAAATGAGGTGCTGGTTCTTCTCCACAGGAATGATACTTTGGAACCGTGCAACTAGTCATTTAGTTTTGGAAAATGTCGATTCCAAATGCGCCTATATGGTTTATAAGAAATTAAAATATTTTAAGAGAGTTGCCCTCGTGGTGTGGTATCAAGGGTTGTGTATGAACTGTTTAATTCGGTTTGTCTTTCTAGAAAAAAATCATATCTTGTCTAATTTTAAAACGTAAATTGAAACTCCATGAAAAATAACTAATATGATCAGCGCCTAAGCTATTTATTTCAGTTTTCAATTTCAGTTTCATATTTATTAGTATATTTTACTACCGTTACGGTTATATGATTAAACTTTTACGGCGCGATCTAGGACACAAACTATCCCAGAATATTAAAGCGTGTGAACGTTCTTGATATTTCTGCTTTCTAGATTTTAGATCCGACATTATTATTGTACTGTACATTTGTACTCTGGTCAAAATGATATGCAGAAAAATGTTATACTATTAGAAATGAATATTCTTCTAAAGTCTAAATTGATACGTTTTTAAAAAAAAATTACTTACCAAAGTTGCTAATAATTAGTAAGGTTTGTTGGTAGTCTGACGTCAACTTCAACGTTAAAAATATACCTTTAAAAAGCAGACACTAAAAATGAAAACTAAAAATGTAAGAACGTCGCTAAGATCACATAAACCAAGCTTTCCACAGGCCAGCAGTCATAGGCAACTAAACGAATCCAGCTGCTTTATTGAATTGTTTCAAGACTGTGTTCGCGACAGATCTGCCCCCCTACTCCAAACTCTTGATCCACAACTGTCGCCGTTGTATAAGCGATACAAAGCTATCGCAGTATAGTGCGCTGTCTCGCTTCCGTATTGACAACAGTTCTGCTCGAAGTGTTTGTAGTACAGGCAATGGAGCTCGAAATCAAATATATTTTAGTAAACGTCTTGAAACTGTAACTGATATCTACAGTGAAGTGCACAATGTGTGTTGGAATGCTTTTTGAAAGGAAAATAGTTTATAGGACTGAGGTGATTGTGAACAGAACTAATGGCGTCGAGGTTTTTGAAGATAGCGGATAATAATGGAAACAATATATCAGGATAGATCTCAACATTAAATTTACTATCAGTATTCCACTCATACCTAATAGACACACTGCCTTATAGATGTTTCTGACTTAAATATCCTCTCGAATGTCTAAAGAGCTACCTTCCTAGTTGATTTAAAGTGACCTCTCAAAGACCTGTTCCCTATCAGGTGGTCGTCAAACAGAGCCGTCCCATTGACATCTTACTTGCTAATCCGTCGGTGAATCTTGTTCTTTTCTGAATTATGTGAAGCCTTCAAAGAGATCAAGGATGGCACGCCATAATAATAAAATAGTATTTCCTCATAGTGCGAGGATATGAATATATATATTTTACTGTACCTCACACATACGAGGGTGACACTGAAAGTTTAGAAAATTAAAAACTGAACAAACTAGCAAGTTATTTGTTTTATTATATAATAATAATAAATATAATAATAATAACTTTATTGACATATAAAAATTGAACATCAAATATAATGAAGCCTCTGACTCCCAAACTAGGCAAGCCTGTATATCAGGAATCAGCGCCCTCTCCCACATGTGACTTACAGTATAATATGTCAACATAAGTTTCTAAAAGTAATGCTCTATTTATTAAAAATTACATTGAAAATAAAAAATAACAGGTATTATGATTTAAAATATAATATAATAATTTATTTTTATAAAGGTATCTCTCTTTGCTTACGCGCGCGTGTGTGTGTGTTTGTGTGTGTGTGAGTGTGTGTGTGTGTGTGTCAGAACGATGTTAGAAGTTTCTCTGTTTCCTCATAATTCAAAGTTAGTAGCCAGCACTTTAATTTAGATTGACATTCCCTTATTGAGAGTGGGTAAATGTTCAAGATTTTGTTAATTTTATTATACAGATATACTGCAAGAAAATTGAATTGTCGTCTTGTCAGAGCTAAGTTACAGTGAATTGGATCAATGACGTTCGTTATCGTCCTCTTGTTTTTTAGTTTTGTCGAATCGTATGGAGTGGCAATATGCTGATTCTGTATAATCTGGTAGATGAAAAGTTGTCTGACCGTTAGCACCTTGCATAGCTCGTACAAATCTTTCGTGGGAAATCTGTAGGGTTTAAATAACATCGTCTTAAGCAGGGATCTCTGAGTTCTTTCAAGTCGTAGCAAGTGCGTCTTGCACGCACCTCCCCATACCCCAATACAATATCCCATAACCGATTGAGCCAGAGCAAAATAAACAGTGCGGAGGGTCAATGCATCCGCCACATATCTGAGACTTTTAAAAACCCAGATCAGTTTCCTTACCCTAGAAATAACAATTTCTACCTGTGGTTGCCACGACAATTTCTCATCCAAGAGAACTCCAAGGTACCTCACTGTTGAGGCTCTCCTAATGGTATCACAAGAGCACATGCCGTTTGAGGAAAGTTGGCAGGTGTGAATCCGGACATTTATACTAGTCTGCTTAATATGGGAGCTAGTGAACTGCACGAATGAAGTTTTTGAGATGTTAAGGGTTAAGAGGTTGTGTTTGAGCCACTGACCGATTCTACTGAGCCCCATCTCCGCAGTAGTTTGAACTTCCCCCCATGTTTCTCCACAGAATACCAAGGCAGTGTCATCAGCATATGTAAATATTTTTCCTTTATTTAATTTCATTTGGCATAAATCATTTATATAAATGAGAAACATGGTAGGACCGAGGATGCTACCCTGTGGGACACCGTAACAGACTTGTAAATCAGTACTGACAACGGAACCAATTCTGACCCTTTGTAAGCGACCACAAAGAAAGTCTTTATAAATTTTGAGTACATTACCTCTTATCCCGAGATGTTCTAGTTTGTCAACAAGCGCAGGGATCGAGACAGTGTCGAAAGCTTTAGCAAGGTCAATAAATACTCCAATACATTTAAGTTTTTTATCGAGAGCCTCTGTGACGGAATGTACCAGTGAACGGACTGCCGCATCCGTACTTTTGCCAGCCCTAAAACCAAACTGACACTCAGACAAGATTTTGTAAGACTCCAAATATTTAGTAAGTTGAGTATTCAATACTTTTTCTAACAATTTTGAAAGCGATGGCAGTACAGATATTGGCCTATAATTTGTGACACTGTCTCGGGCCCCACCCTTGAAGACAGGCGTGATAAGAGCTCTTTTAAATACGCTTGGAAACACTCCTTGCTCAATACACAAACCAACTATCCTTGTAAAATGCGGGACTATGACATGTCTTGCCATTTTTAGAAATTTGTTTGGAATTGAATCCCATCCTGTGGCCGAGTTATTTTTGAGATTCATAATAAGAGATTCGATTTCACGCTCGTCAGGTGGGAGCAACACCATCGAACCTGCGATATGAGGCATCTCAAAGATCTCCAGCTTTGATTGTGAGAGTTCAGCAGTGTTTGAGGGAACATTTTTTTTAATGGTGTCTGCAAGCAACTTACCAGCATTTGCAAAAAACTTGTTTATATCACGAACTGAATTACTAGGGCTATTATTGGATTTTAACAGGTCTTCAGCATGCGTATTCTGTTTGACTGTGCCAGTGATTGATTTTATAGCTGACCATGTTTCCTTAGAACTTCGTGCGTTTTGTAGAAGAGATTTCTCGTAATTAATTTTTAACTTTCTCAAAAGCGTATTACAAAAATTTCTGTAACGTTTATAAGAAACCTCAAGTATTGAATTATTAGGATATTTTCGAAGTCTCATATGCATCTTATCCCGATTCCGGATACATCGCAATAATCCAGGTGTAATCCACGGTTTGATTATTTTCCTACGCCTTGAGACTAAGGAGGACGTTGTGTTTGTTTTTATTATATTAGATAACGTCTCAGTAAAAACAGTAGCAACTTCTTCAGCATCATAAATACGAGACAAAAAAGAAAAATCGGTAAGTTCTACCTGTCTAACGGCTGCACTAAAATCAGTCCTAGTGACAGCATTACTTTTTTCAACGCGACCTCGGCTATATGACAAACTAACCAGAACTGAGTCGTGGTCTGTCACTGTAGACTCTATCACAGTGACTATGGCCGGCCTAGTTGATTTGATCATGATATGGTCTAAACAATTATTTAGTCTGGTAGGCAACGTGTGACCAGGCAGGAGACCTAGTCCAGCAACAACATCCAAATAAGTCGAGCTGTTCCTATCGCTATTGTCGGGCTTAATGTCTATATTTACATCACCAATTATGATTACAGTACTCGACTTGCATACACGAAGCAAGTCATCAATAGAAAATAAAAAATTGTCAATACAGTAATACGAAGGTGATCTATACGTGGCCAAAATAGTAATATTTGAATTTATATTAATCAGTAAAAAATTCGCTCCAATAGGGTCTGGCTCCTCCACAGTACATCCAAAATCGCTTTGAATATACAAAACGATTCCATCATTCTGGTTCAAACTTTTCTTAGAATAGTAGCAGGAATAGTTATCTAAAAGTGGTGGTGGTTTGTTTTCATCCAGCCAACATTCCGTTAGGACGATTATGTCAGGTTTAAATGTAAGCCGAGCCAGATGAGCAGAAAACCCATCTATATTTTTGTAGATGCTGCGAATATTCTGCGTGATTATAGTCAAACCTTTATTGCCCTTGATAAGGGTACCGCAAGTTTCCGGATCACACCTATAAGACTGAGACACTGAGACGCTATCAATATCTTCAACTACATCATTTATGCAAGCCATTTATACAACCTAATATTTAAGCCGCAACATTTAGGCACAATCTTACAGTCTTGATTAACCTTAATGGTCCTGCTATCAGTGTAGATGTGAAAGACTAAGAAACATTTACTTATGTATCTAACAACATTATTTGTATCTGTATAAGAATGTGATGTTCTGTATAAGTATGAGATGAACAGTGTGTAATTCAAGTGTGTGAAATTAAATAGTAGGGTTACAGTGTATAAAAAAGTGTGAGTTGATGTAAACAAAGGGAGATCTTGGCGCATGCAAAAACAACATTCATAGAAAACATTAATACAAACAAACAAGTATACCAAACCAGTGTTACAACCAGAAAACATGACTAGTCATACAGTATTTGCGCCTCTAAGTTTTTGTAGGTCTTCTTCTGCACCTATTCGTATCTGCGGCTCTCCAGAGTTTCGGCGAACATAAACTATTCCATGTGTAGTCCAACAGAAGTTATATCCGTAGGCTTTATGCTGTGTTCGTGCCAAATAAAAAAGTTTCTGTGCCTTAAATGTTAGTCTCTCTGACACGTAGACCGGTTGGTTGACTTTAAGCTTTAAGTGAGTAGTATTGAGTTTCTCTCCCTTAACTTTAGTCTTGTTGAACATTTTAACTTCTTTGATTAGCTTTTCTTTAGTTAATGCCGAATTGAAGCTCACGACTATTGGATTCGAGTTGTTCTTGGATCGAAGTCTGTGCACATCTCTTACATTCGTCTCTGAGATACTCAAGTTTAGCGTCTGCCCAAGACTAGTCACTAAATTGAAAAGGTCATCCTTTGTCTCGCCTTCTGGTTTTGGGACGTTTCGAATTTCTATTTCTGATGCTCTTGAAGAACGCTCCAGTTGTTCTAAATTATCCTCTAACTGACGAATTCTCTTTTTATCCTCCTTTCTTTCAGCTTCCAAAGACGATATACGACTAAGAAATTCGTCGTATTTGTCAGACATTATCTCAACACTCTTTTTCAATTCCATGTTCTGCGTAATAATGCTGTTCACTTTGATTATCAAATCCTCGTACTGACTATCCTGCTTTCTCGAAAAATTAGCCAACAAGGCTATTGTAGCTGGCTCCTCTATGGTCTCTTTCTCACACTTCCTCTTCTTTCGTTCCGTAACGTTTGTGTCAATCGACATGTTAGTTGTAGACCCGCAATTATGAAGCGATGTTTCATTCGGGGTGAATCTTACAGGCGTTGTAATAGGATTTTCTGGAAGAGCAACGGATGCTAAAGGTATCTGGAATGGTGAGGCTGGTGGAGATCGGTTTATAGGCATCTTAGTTAGTAAGAAGCGAAGTAACAGTCAACTTCAATTTGTATGCCCAACTGTCCTTACTGCTGAACTCCTCGTCAAAAGGATGCGGCAAATTCGTGGCAGTGTTATTACGAAATGCCTAGCCAAAAACTAATAGCAATGTCGTTCTGGTGTTTTATTCAAAAATTGCAGGCGCTCAGATTAACTGGCGATTCTGAATCGATGCACCAATTTTATAATAAAAATAAAATTACAAAAAGAAACGAAGTTTCGCTCTGAATTATCTAGTTGCAAATTTTTTACGCAGATCCACAGACTTGAAAAACATTCAAAAAGACTTCGAGGCCTGTCTCGAACTCGAGCCGCTTAATTTGCGACTCATTAAATATTACTCCGAGCTATACCGGCAACTACAAGATATAGCGTAAAAAGTCTTTTGTTTAAACTGTTGTGCTCTGGAGTTAAAGTGAAAGATCAAGGTCAGATATTTGCAAAACGAACGCAGTCACTTTACTACACTTTTTAACTTATTCACTGCCACCCTCACAAACTATTGTTTTTATTGCTGGTTCCAGGAATAATTACACTTATTACAGTCCGAAAATTAGCACAACTTTTAAAGTACTTTATAAACTTGACTTTGAGATACAATTTGTTACAAACAAAGCACTATAACTATTTATTTGCAGACAATTTGCGCGGAGCAACTTACGCGACGTGTTTAGTGAACGAATGTTGCGGGTGAGACGATATCATTCAAAATAGTGTCCATTTACATCACTGCATCCGAAAATCCACTGACAAAAGTACTTTTCCCACTCGTTCTTAGGGGTCTCTCTGTACAGGCAATCCAGCTTTTTCAAAGTTATATTTTCACCAATTGTCAATTATGTCTTCAATAATTATAGAAGTACCTTTAATATTGAAGAATCATTGACAATGGGTGGAGGAAAACATCTTGAGGAAACCTATATTCTGAAAATTGGAATCTGTCATTGTCAATCCGCAGTGAGCAAGCGTGGTGAATGCTCGTTCGTTCTCTATATGGGAAGAGGCCTGGGCCCAGCAGTGAAAAATGTATAGGCAGGTATTATTAGTCAATTTTGTTGATTATGGCACCGTCGGTGTCGATATTCGATACAGCCGTAAATAACAAAAGAAAAACCACTAACACTAAACCGACGCAAAAAATACTAAGTGTCTCCTAAAATAAAACGAGGCTATTTTAGTCGACGTAAAAGTCTAAACGATTTAAAGCCAGATCTACAGACATTCGTTACTATCCAGATGAGATTTCTCGACCTAATTCCCTTTAACTAGTTATATCAGACCAACCCACTAGATACTCAGAAAAAATTGATAAGAAGTACAGAAATATAATCAAAACTTCAGTGAAATTTCTGGGAAAATATTTCTTTTGATTCAGTATTCAGGGTTGGTGTTAGGGAAATCAAATTGTTTCGTGCAAGTTGGTTAGGTTTGGTATAGAATGACGAACTAAGGAGTTAGTGAACTTGGCAATCTGAGCGAACTCGGTCAAGATTGATGTTCGGCAAACGCCCTGGGCTATTCCGTGTCCCTGCTCGTTGGTAGCGTACACTGCTACATACTGGGAAGAGATTTTGATGCGTACGCATAAATATGTACACGATTATAAAAGTTATAAGCTTTTAAAGTTAGTTGAAGACGCATGTTCTATCTTTTTTTCGCAAAACGGTAACTTGCATGGGGCGGGGCTGTCGCAGATTGAATATGGAGATTCAAAAATTAAAGTCACATTTTGTTATACCTCTTAACGTGACATAGAAGTAGATATTTCTTCACCAGACAGGTATATATTAATAGCATAAAATAACTGGACAATGGATTCTCACGCAAAATTTCGTATCATCGCTATTCATTCGCAGCACGGATAACTTCGACACGATTTTCTGCGATGCGAATTCGTGCGGCAAGACGCATTTTTCTACGGTTCGGGCGTCCATTCCTTTCCACGCGGCGAATCGATTCGCAAGGTTTTGCGATGCGGCGTTCAAGTACGTAGATTTTTGACGCGACGTCGCACCACAGTTTTGTGTTTGTCCCCAACATTATGATTAGACCTTAAATCTACACGATACTCGTTAAATAACTACGTATTTTATATACAAGGTTATTTGGAAAACATATGCAACCTGCATAATTATGTTTTTCGCAGGAGTAGATAACTTACATATTAAACAACATTTGTACTAGGTACGACTTTTGATATATATTTTTTTTCTTTTTTCATACTTCATACATCAAAATTTATTCCGTGCTCCAACGTTTGAATACGAAAAAAAATTTTTTAGAGATAATGCAAAAAAAAAACAAATTGTGCGAAGTTTTGCGACCAGAATAAAATATAACTTTGAAGAACTATGATAATGTGGGTTGCAGTGTACACTCTTACGTCGGCCCGCAAGGGCACAAACTTTTATCGGATTAACTAAAAGGGTTTCGTCGTTTGCGTAATTATTTCACTGAATATATTGTTTTTCTACGTGACTTTCTGTTCTGGAATGGTTACAAATCGTACTTTTAAATTTGGTTGGCCTCTCATTACGTGACGCCTTTATCTAGTTAAGTACTATTAAGAAAATAAAGTTAATTGCGTAAGTAGGTATAGTAGTAAATTAATTTTTGATATTGAGATATAACAGGAGTCTGCAAGCCTGTTTTATTATACCTACAAGATTTATTGAAAATGTCATTATTACTTACAGCGGTACTGAAAAGGTGTCAGTCAATATGCGTTTCGTTTGAGTGTTTATTTTGTTTTCTAACCGTAACATGGCACAAGCCTCTTCCCATATAGAGAAGGAATGAGCATAGATCACGCTTGCAAATTGCGGGTTGGCGATTTCAGATTCCAATTTTAGGAATCCAGGTTTTCTGACGATGTTTTTTTTCACCGTTTATCTATGTCTTAAAATATTTAAGGTACATATAACTTCTGAAAAAGTTACATTAGGAGTTAGCAGTTAGTTTACCTGGGTTCGAACCTGCAACCTTGTGAATACTAACTTCAATTTTATCGTAAGCAAATTCTTACCATCGCTCACAAACTTATCAGACCTGGTGCTCAAATCTGATACTTATATTGCTTTACTAATTTTATTTTGTAATTTTGAATAGCTGAAATATAAAATAATCGGAAATTGGGTATTTGTCAATTTTTTTTTCTTTCATAATTCAAAAAAATACTTCCAACATAATTGTATACATATTTTTCTTACTTTTCCGCAATTTTGCTTCAATTTACAACTATTTTGAGAAACATTTGTCAGAAATCAATTTTTCGATAGTAGTCAAATACCCTAACGAGCTCTTTGTGCAATAAGACCAGAGCATTATTTTTGCCATATAACCACGAAAATTGTATTGAGTTGAAGCACTCAATTCAGCAACAGCATCGACGTCACCGAGTCAGATAATTAGTCTGTGGTGATACAATGAGGGACCAAGTTCCAAGCAGCAGTTACATGTGACACGTCAAGTCTTGACCAATGACTAATAGTTGGGGCAATATCCTACGGCTTGATGGCACATTGCCCAATCTGGAACCCTAGTAATTAAAGTGGACAAGCAATATCTAAGTCATTGTGATGAAGAGGAATGTCATGACACTATGTGCTGGAAATTTGAGGGAAGACATGTCATGTTACATACTGGTATTAAAATCCTGATATACCTGTTTTAGTGACTTTTTGAAAGTTGCAATATCAGATATGTATTTCCTTAATTTTTCTAAGACACCATTGATAAACGTTGAAGGAAATTCCTAAAATTGCAATCGGAAATGTGCAAGTATAGTGATCAATGCTCATTCCTTCTCTATATGGGAAGAGGCCTGTACCCAGCAGTGGGACATTTATAGGTCAGTATTATTATAATTATACCAGTCTCTCTTATACGTTATTCTCATACATGGCTAAGGTAAAAAAATAAGTATTAATATAATATAAACACGTGTAGGGAATAATTTAATTATAAATAGACTAGCTGCCCGGACAGACTTCGTTCTGTCAAAAGTAAATTAATTAAGATAATTCCCGAGTTTAGGAACAGTTTTTTTTTTTTTTTTACATATTTTTTATGTTTTTCACCTTTTAAACCTTCCCTGGACCTCCACGAACATTTCAAGATCAAAATCAGCTAAATCGGTTCAGCCGTTCTCGAGTTTTAGCGAGACTCACGAACAGCAATTGATTTTTATATACACTCGGTTCCAAAAATTACGGGTCAGTCACAAAAATTGAAATACCTCCAGAACTGTAAAAGCTAGATCAATGAAATAAAAAACAGAATAAAGACTTTTTAGTTGCGCTTCTAATAGCATATTATTTAAACTGGTTGATGAAAAAAACTTCATTAGAAAAACAAAATTTAAAAAAATGACTATTTTTAAAAACAAAATTTTTGTTTCGTGTCATTATGGATGCTTTCCATTTCTATTCTGTCACAAAAAAAAATATCGTGAACGTCTTCCACGTGCATAATTATAATTCTGTGAGGTGAAGCATGGCAGTCACGCTAGAGGAATGTACCAGAATCCTAACTTTTTTGGAACTTGGGCGGAGCCAGCGTGAAACAGCCAGAAACATTGGTGTATCTTTGTCGACTGTTCAGCGGGTAGTCCAGCGGTACCAAGAGACCGGATCACACCTTAGAAGACCAGGAAATGGCAGACCAAGATGCACAACGGCCAGGGAAGACAGACAACTGGTGGCTACAATGCTCCGAAATCGTTTTCAAACTGCTGTTGGTCTAAAAACTCACTTTATTCGCTTTGGAGGTGGCAATTTAAGCGCTCAAACAGTAAGAAGACGTCTTGCTGAAGCAAATTTGAAACCATTGAGGCCCGCAAATGGCCCCAAACTGGAACGGGGACATCGAATTGCAAGACAGAGATACGTGCGCGAACACCTAAACTGGACACTAGACGATTGGTCTAGGGTAATGTTCACGGACGAGTCTAAATTCATGCTTTATAAGCATGATGGTAGGCAGTTGGTGTACAGAAGACCAGGGGAGCGCTTCCATCAAGCGTGTGTGGAGGAAAAAGTGGCGTACGGTGGAGGCTCCGTACAAGTTTGGGCTGGGATTTCTGCTGAGGCCCGCACCGAGCTGGTGCTCATTCAAAATGGAACTCTAAATGCAGAGAGGTACGTGGAAGAGATCCTCAATGAACATGTAGGTCCTTTCATGGCCAGGATGGACCGGCATGGCATATTAATGCATGATAATGCGCGTCCCCATACCGCCAGAATTGTACATGACTACCTTGAAGAGGTCGGTATCGAACTCATGCAGTGGCCAGCGCGAAGCCCGGACTTAAACCCCATCGAGCACGCCTGGGACGAGCTTCAGAGATGCGTGAAAGGTCGAAACCCCCCACCAATCACGCTTCCCGAGCTCATACAAGCACTGGTGGAGGAATGGGAAGGTATTCCTCAGCACCGGCTCCGAAATTTGGTGTACAGCATGCCTAATCGCCTGGAAGCTGTCAGAAGAGCTCATGGAGGCAATACAAAGTATTAAATGAAGAAAGTGATGAAATAACAGCAAAAAAACAATCATAAAAAAAATGTAATCTTAAGAAAAATATGACTACTTTAGTTTTTTTTTAATTTAAGATTAATATTGTGGGTGTAACTAAGTTTTATTTTATTTTTTATCTGTATAATTAAATTCTCAATTGAACAGTCTTCGTTTCATTAGGATGGCATACGTAGTTCGGGAGATATTCGGGTTTATGTGACTGACCCGTTATTTTTGGAACCGAGTGTATATAGATATAACAAAAAGGTTAGATAATGTATAACATAGACCCCATTACCTAATTACAAATCTTAACTCAATTTCAAACTTTCTATCATCAGTACTTAAGGTCTAAAATATCCTGAAAAAGTTTCAAAAAGGTCACAAAAATGGGTTTTCTGATGCAGCAAATTTTTGACAACCCTTTCAAAGTACCAGAGATAATTTCTCTTCACTTCAAAACACATCCTCATCAGTACGGCATCGGTATTTCCTTCGCATTTTTTACCTAAGACATTTAACCGCAAAAAATCATTAATACTTGTATAATAGAATGTTTGGTCCCTCCTTTCCGAGTAAGATATCGTGGCTTGCGCGATAAGGCCGACCCGGACCTCTGACCGACACTTTATCAAAGAAAGTCTATCAGTTTCTATTTTGTTGGACTTAGGAATTTATTTCAATAACACGATTCATCTGGTCTGGAGGGCCATCGATCTGATGAGAAGTCCAGACAACGCTTTTGTTATTTTTTTTATTTAACACTGAGTTCGAAGATTGTTTTAAATATGTTTCTGAGATCTTTTTGTTATTGTATGTTTTTTTTTTTGCTTAACCTGTCAATGCACACAATCATAGTTCATAACAGCTGGGGCCTTTTTCACCAAGTCAAAGCGGTTAACGTTGCTGTAAGTGTAGGGTTAAGAGAGGCTTTATCTCTTTCAACTGGCACATGGCCTAAAACGAATATACTAACGCTACTCGAAGACTCTAAGAGCACAAAAAGAGACGACCCGGGATTCTTAAACTAAATTCTGCGTCGTGCCACGTTAAGTTTTGTTTGGACTGAGAGAATAACCCCCCTGATGATGATGATGTAGTAATAGAGTTAAGTTAGCACTGTAGGGCATGAATGTTAACTAACATGGATATATTTACCTACAGATACTTTAACCATTTAACTAGTCAGTCACTACATTAAACGTAAAATACACCACACAAATCCCGAATGCGGTTACTGTTGGTACTTTGCGACTAATTGCAGTTTAACCAATTTGTAAATAAATGGGTATGATTAAACATAATTATGTTTAGTATATCACAAAAGAAAATAAAAACCTATTTATTTTTTGTATTTTTTTGTGTATTATTCCGGTTAGATTTTTAATCATACAAGCAATGGAATAAACACGTCTGTCTTATGTAGGACCGATCATCAGGCCAATTCGGATTGGTCGGGATGTACCAATTTATTTTGACCGATACGACATTGAAATCAGTATCGTTAAATTTTACTACAAAAAATTAGTCAACGATATCGGACGTGGACTCGCAGTCTAATTAGCTTTGACAAATAATAAAAAAAAAAAACTAAGAATTAAAGAAGTAGTATACAACAGTCAACAAGTATGGACTACCTCCGTGGTCTAGTGGCATACACACCGGTTTTCAAGGTGTCGCCAGCTCTGAGATCCCTGGTTCGATCCCCGGTAAATGTAAAAAAACCTCCTTTCTTTGTCTCGGGTCTGGGTGTTTGTGGTACCTTCGTTGTCTCTGATTCCATAATACAAGTACTTTCGCTACTTACTTTGTATTCGCAGCAATGTATGTGATGTTGTCCATATTTATTTATTACAGTTTGATGCCCGTAAAAGGCAGTTATTTCTATAATAATTCGGTTAAGTAGGTTTGCTCTTTATCTACATATATATAACTTCTGCCTAGCATTTTCCCAAACCATGTTGGGGTCGGCTTCCAGTCTTACCAGATTTGGCTGAATACTATATTTTACATGGAGCGACGGCCTATCTGACCTCCACAACCCATTTTACTGGGCAATACAGTATTCCATAGTACGACTAATTGTCAGAATTGTAATGACTTAACGACTGTCAAAGATCACCGTATGACAGTCGAGACCAAAGGCTTAACGTGCTTTCCGAGGCACGGAGGGGTCTCGGTATGTTTACAAATGGTCACCCATCCACGGACCAACCGCGGCGAGCTTTATTATTGGTTAAACCACACGGCTTACACTTAGCCACGAGCCCCCTTTATCTACATATAACATCAACAAAAATTCCCATGTAACCAAACCGATGAGCATAACCAAGATGTTCATGAGCCGTAAAGAGAATTATTTCCTTTAAAAAGCAAGAGGTTTGGCATCAAAGAGTTCGTACGTTCGTACTCGTGTGTTGTTCCCGATACCAGCGTGATACTGATGTTATTAGCAATGCTAATTAGCGACTCGAAAACAGTCGCCACTCAAGTGGATCCACTGAAGGATGTCTGCACATCCATGGTTTATTTTGGGGATCTTTATTTGAAGGAAATAAGGTCGCTTTTTGTAATTTCGTTTTATTGATGTAACGTGTGGGATGTCTTGATGATTCGATTCTTATTTTCTTTGAGCAATGTTTGTAATGGAAACAGTGATTTTAAAATTACTGTTCTTATTTTTAACCGCGATCTTGGTGAATGTAAAAGAATATAAATAATTGTATGTTATATTATTTTTCTTTGAATTTGCATTTTTTTTATCTTAGTTTTAGGGTTTAGTTGTGGCAAAGTAGCAGAATTACTTCATTCAGTTCGTCTTTTTTTTTTAATATGTTGGTGTCATTTCTTTAATGAAAACTTCTTTAGCAGCATTGTGCAAAAATAAATGTAAAATTCGTGTACAAAAATTGTTAAAATATGGAAATTGATCAAAGTGCATCTATTAATGCTATATTTATTTGCTAGTTTTCACTTCTGCCGGCACTTTCGGAGTGCATGCCGTTGTGTTTTTTTTAAGCAAATTCAATACCTATTACGGTAACCTTCCTAATTACCTGTCGGATACCTAGATAAACTACTTATATTATTGTTGAAAAAAATATTATAAAACGAACGTATATTTAAGTAAAGTGCCGACATAATAACAATGTTTGATCAAGAATAATAATTTATGTTGATTTATAGTCGCCATCTTGATGTATTCTGATCGATGGCTATAATTACTAACACTCATTAGTAGTTATCGCAGTTAACATTTTAATAACCCGTAATAAACTAGAAACTTTCATTTTAAATAAAATGTTGTAAGGGTTTTTTTCCTTTATCGCTGAACTTTTAACGAAGGGTAAACAAATTACGTAATTTAAAATTAGTTTTGAGATAATGGCAATTTTTACTTTGATATTTACCGTCTTTAATTTAAAGTCAATAAGGTTGATTATGCGGTCGTGGTGCCCATCGGTTCAAAGACCGGTTTCGTATGCCTATAGTTGCAGCTTCGAACCCGGGCAAGTTCCAATGTGACTTTTTCAAAGTTGGACGTACTTTCTTAAATATTCTTCATTGACAAACGGCGAAGGAAAATATTGTGAGGAAACCTGGATTATAAAAATTGGAATCTGAAATCGCCAACCTGCAATGAGCAAGCGTGGTGATCAATGCTCATTCTTTTTCTATATGAAGAGGCTTTTGCCCAGCAGTGGATTTATAGGCGGGTTTTATTAGGTTGATTATATTTACTAGTTTATATAATTGAAATACAGTATGTATGTATACATGTATGGTCAATGCTCAAAAGCACTAGGATGTGTTAAAAACGAAAAGGCAAAACACTTCTCTTATCGAAGAAAAAAAGAAAATCCATAAGTTACGATATTCAAAAAATAAAGAGGCCAAAACAAAATATGCTAAACATGAACTCGACTCTAATAAATCTCTGAAAAAAACGTCAGTAATGTTACATAATTTATCGCCTATGTCGAATGTTAAGAGCAGTACTGTTATGTTAAAAAGTTTTACGAAGAAACCTAGCTCAGCAGCCAAAAGACAATAAATAACAAAATTCTAAACCGCATTACGACGTTTAGCAAGATAAGGGAGATTCAGTAACAAAAAAATGCAGACGGAAAGTAAAAAATCCTGAAGTAAAAAACTGTGTCTGACCGAGTTTGGAACATGACAATGATTGTGTAGTTCCGTACCTTATTATAAGCATGATTACCCATTGGTCTGTTTCGTACAGCTGCGCTGAGAGTTCGGTTCCCGGGTACAGCAAAAAAAAGTTAACACTTTTTGTTAATTGACGCACCATTGAGTTTTGCTTTACATGGCTAAGGAACAGGAATTTCTGCCCAGATTAACGGCGCAGATGCATCACAATAACTCTTATTCTTTGCATATACGACCAAGTTTTTTTAGATCTTTTCACAGAAAACCATATCAATCAACTCAGTCTATCTCAGTCCACTGCTGGACTTAGGCTCTCCCATGGTGCGCCTAAAAACCAGGTTAATTTAGGAGCCAAGTGTTGTGGTGCGCCATCATTAAGTGCTTGCCCTAGTCACCACGCTGGGCTAGCAGGTTGGTGACCGCAGTCTACTTTTAGTTCTTTAGGAGAACGCTGCTGCCCATTCTCCTTGTTTCTATAACCTTTAGTCGCCTCTTACGACACCCACGGGGAGAAAGGGGGAGGTTCTATTCTATGCCGAAACTTGACAGCAGGAAAACCATATAACTGTCTTAAAATTCAAGATATTTTTAGTAGAAGGGGAATTTGCAGGACTTCCCCTGGTACATCCATCGATGGCGGGCAATTTTCGGATTAAGTCACGATACCCTAAAAAGTGAAATCGTTCAAACATACATAAATTACCATGAAGTGTTTCTGGCGATAAGGCACCCTAGTTAAGTTCACGCAGAACTTTGAAGCACACGTAGCAGGGTACATCAAACTTATCTGATATAGGTCACCGGCAAACCGTTTACAAAGGCCGAAATCACTTGCAGTGTTGTAAAGTTGGTCTATTAGTTTTTGATAAGGGCGCGCCAGATCTTGTCATGGAAATACCTCTCTTATGTCAAACAGGGCTTTCTTTTTCTTGCTTTTAAATAATATTTTTAAGATAACCATTTTACTGGCAAGGCAGTCAAATACTTGTGTCCGTCTATTTGAGGTCGTTTGCGAACGCAAATACTACTAATTGGTAATGTTATCAGATGACTAAAGTAACCACTGAAAAGCAATTCTATTTCTCGTTTCATCACAAATAGAAAATTAAAAATAGTGGAACAATATTTTTTTGTTTGTATAGCATGGTCAAGTCCAGACAAGGTCTTTTAGTAGATAGCATACCATACCAGGATAATTAAAGCTCTATTCTTCTACTTGGATAATCAGTCTGCCCTAAATACAAGGAAGTTAAAATTTCGTCCAAGAATTACCAAGTAACATATTTATTTGGAAGAAATAAACAAGGACAATGCAATAACTCGTTTTACAACCTGTTCTCAAATTACAGAACAACATTGTGCGTCTTTGTTTTAAGAAAATACCGCCATTGTTCCCTGGTCTTCGCAGAAATGGATGCCATAATGTACCCAGGAATTACTTCTTTAGTGCAAATGGGTTTTTTAATTTGCCTTTATTTAATGAAAGTGTTGTCACCGTCTGACGCTCTGGGGTCTTTGTAAACAAAAGATGTCCGCCATGTTAGTTTTGTTTGATTTTCAACACTCAAGTTGATTACTATCTTGAATATCTTCTCAAAAATAATTTGACTGGGATATCTTAATCGAGGTTTAGTTAGAAATCCTTCATTTTAGAAGAAATTCGTACCGTGACACAATTTCACAGATTTTATTTTTTACTAAAAATGTGGTTCGAATAAACATATTTTTTAAATCCTCTGGTCCTAAGTCAATTGCTTGTGTTACAAGTGGGTTCACGACGGTCGTACAATGGAGATGCGAACCTGGAACCACATGATCGCAAGTCCGACGCCCTAGCTACCGCTACCGCAGCTTCTAATTTGTCGCAATCAAAGTTCAAAAGCTCATATAATCACTAAACAGATATTACTAACAGATCAGGTAAATCAAAACATACGTGGCGACAACAAAGGCTCTATCAGAGAACAAACATATTCGCTAGTAAGGTGGAAGGCTCTGTAATTGTCCATAAAACGGTAAGGCAAATTATACCTGGAGAGATGTATGACGGTTATACGGCGAAGGAATTATTCGTATACAAAACGCAAAGGAGACCAAGAAATAAAAGAACTGGAAGCGGCTAAGAATAAGACGGATCTTAAATAAACTCTGTATTTTAATAAAAATAAATGAAAATTCATTTTCTTAACTATATTAGCTCGAGGCATTTCGAGTATGGAACCCATCGAGATTTATATTAAATTTGCTATTTATAAAAGAGAGCTACTTAAATCTGTGTTGAAGTAGTTTATTTATAAGGGTGGTTTTTAGATTTTGTTTACCCAGGCGTTGTCAGTCCTTGTTTATCAGACCTCTACAATCGATTAACTGGAAAACCCTTTAAGTGTTTTTTTTACTGTAGATAGAAAAGTTAAAAAGTGTAATCCCTTTTTTTCCCGTACTATATATAATATCCCACTACTGGGCAAAGGCCTCCCCTTCATCTAAACCTCTCTATCTTTTGCAATTTCTGTCCAGATCATCATACCACCTTCGCCGAGCGTAGTTCTTAATAATATTAATTTAGACAAATTTAGACTATATTATTTATTTATTTCTCAATTAGGAAAACCAACAAATGAAATGTATGAATGTAGTGAAAAAACAAGGTCAATTAGGACTGTGCCACTTCCAGTGTGGTGATGTCGGTGTTCCAGTAGCATTTGTTACCACACACTACATATTGTATGCGGCTGAATAATAGCCGACAACACTCTTGGGGATGAATTTCATTATGCCTTTATGTTTGCATGTTATTTGTAAGTTTTTTTATTACATTTTTTTATTAAATTTAAATCAGAAAGCTTGAGGTTTCAAATGTTTTTGTATGGGACGTGACAGCAAACTAGATATAGATATATACACGCCACACTAACAAACAAATATGTGTATAATACAGGATTAATTTAAAAGGAGTGCGTATTCTACAAGGTACCTAATCAGGTGCATAAAAATGAAAAACTTTCCCCAAGGAACATAGGTCGATATTTTTCAATAGAAATTTATATTTTCATACAAAGTGACAGGTCACGTGACTTATGTTTGTATGAAAAGTTGATTTTCAATTTTAAGATTTCGACCTATGTTCCTTGGGAAAAGTAGTCCAGTTATATTATATGCACCTGATTACCTCGTTGAAAATACGCACTCCTTTTAAATTAATCCTGTATAAACAAAGGGATTACTATATTACGTTTACATGCATGTGTTATTGACAGCTTTGTTGGTGTGCCCTGTATAATCATCTAGTTTGCTGTGTGTGCTATATATTATTAGGTAGATACTAAAATTTCCGCAAAAGGAATTAATATTATTATATATTTTTTTAAATAAAAGGTATAAATTGTATATTACAAGTGTAGGTAAGGACGTCATTCGTTGATAATGTTGTTTTTCAGTTTCATATTTATCTCAGTAACTTTTATTGGTATATAATAATACCAGCCTATAAACGTCCCACTGCTGGGCACAAGCCTCTTCCCATATAGAGAAGGAATGAGCATTGATCACCACGCTTGCTCATTGCGGGTTGGCGATTCCAGATTCCAATTTTTGGAATCCAGGTTTCCTCACGATGTTTTCCTTCACCGTTTGACAATGATGTCTTAGAATGATTAAGAAAGTAAGTTTTATCGATATAAATTACAAAAATACCTTACACTTACGAACATTTTATAAAGTCTAAGCCCGAAGGTATTCAAACTTCAGCTGTAAGAATTTCAGACACATTTGATTGATTATAAATATTTTGTATGGAGTCCATCAAAGATAATGTGGAGGGTGTATTAGTCAACGGTATACTAAAGACGATTATGAATATTAGAGTGACTATAATAAATTATCTCTAATCATTCGACTGGTACTACAATGAGGATGAATTAGCAAAAGGCTCGACGTAACCACTGCATAGAAAGAACAGTAGTACAATGATTAATTTTTGTATTTTTTAGTTATTCTTAAAAATATAATGAATAATATGAGAGTATTGTTTTCTGAGGTTTACGCGAATATTAGACATTGAAATAAAACTACTTTATAACGGATTCTATCGCGGTTTATTTTGATTTTAGTACCCGACGTTTCGACGCCTTTGCAGGTGTCATGGTCACGGGCAGACTGAGGTGGTATTTGTCTTGACAGGGGATGTTGCTCGTTCTACTGCTATGTTTTGATTGAAGCTCGCTTCAGGATGTAGCCGATCTTGTCTGTGACTCCTCTGGCATAAACATCCTAATTTCAATAGAGAAGATGGCTGGAAGATATCACCTACTTGGGACCCAATAATTCACAAAATTAAAACCAAACCCAAGAGCAGCGCTGCAAAACTTCAAGACACAGTGAGCTCATATTGCGTAGGTCGGAACACAAATAATTAATAAAAATAAATGAAGGTAGAACGAGCAACATCCCCTGTCAAGACAAATACCACCTCAGTCTGCCCGTGACCATGACACCTGCAAAGGCGTCGAAACGTCGGGTACTAAAATCAAAATAAACCGCGATAGAATCCGTTATAAAGTAGTTTTATTTCAATAATATGAGAGTATCAAAAATAGGTATATTGAAAGGTTTTCATTTTTACAAAAGAACAATTACTAAAATAGTGAATAATATGGATATGCCTAGGTTTTTTATGTATATTCAAATAAATATATAAATGACAACACAAAATCAATATTCCTCCTTTAAACCTATGACCATAAAACTACATAGCTTAATTGATGACAAATAATTGTATGTTGAATGCTTCATTCATCGGAATGCGAATGATTTACCGACGCACAGTAGAACCACAACCACAAATCTTTTTGTGATATTCATGCAATACATAAATAATAATTATCCTCATAGTTTTTAATAAACAATAGGAAATTTTACGAATAAAAAATAGTTTTTATTTTTTTTATTTTAGAAGACAAATCCTACTTGTATTACTGTTAACTGTCTATACTGTGTACAGTTTACCTGCAAGTCACTGCACCATGAACATTACTCATTTGGACGTACCCCATGACATGTTTCCGTGGCCGTAATGTACAGCTGTTTTGTCGTGTTTATGTAAAGGCCTTATTAATGACAAATTATAGTACTTAGCTTAAAATAAAGTGGAAAAAAACATACTTTGTACCTAACCACAGTCAAACCACTGAACTGCTTTTGTGGGATAGTGTATTATATAATAACAAACCAGGTAATTAAAAAAAAAAAACTTTAGACATGCACTCAAAATTAAAAGGAAAAACTCAATTATGTAGCAGACTTATTTTTGAGTGCTCATAAAATTATTTAAATATAACCAATATGTATTTTACTTCTAGCTGAAGCCTGCGACTCCAGCCGCAGTAAAAAGTAGCCTACGTCCTTACTCAGTCTCCAGATCATCTCTGTACCAATTTTTTTACAAATTCTTAGATTTTTTCTACAATTGTTTTAAGAATTTTATTAAATCCTAAGACCTCAGTCCTCACACACGTAATAGTTTAGTCGTGATTGCGTAACACAGACAGACAGAGTTACTATCGCATTCATATACATATTTAGTTTTTAAGAATTGTAGCCAAATAATAAAAATAATGTAGGTAAGAAGGTACTGTAGGTAGGTGAGTGAAGATAAAATCTTTTTTTTTTTACATCTTTTAATCAATTATATTTTCTAACTAAAACTGTTCTTTTTTTCTTGTTTTTTTTTACTATTATATTATAACCAAAGTAAGATCACAAAATAATCCCTAAATAACTAACCATATAATTAATAAGCAAGTTCAACGAACTATGGAAACATCACGAACACTTTGATTACGCTTTTAAAAGCCTTTCAAATGATAGCATCAATGTAAATAGTTTTAAGTTTGGAATGACAGTGCTTCATTAAATATTACTGGGTTCGGTTCCTGGTTTATTAATATAGTTATGATAATGTTCTAAGTTAGTTGAATTAATTTCTGCTTTGTAAGAAAGAAAGAAAGAAAGAAAGAAAAATTTATTTGTTAGAATGTAGTAATTAGTTACAACAGATGTTTTATGGTTAGCAGAGTATCATACATTCTACCGAATCGGTGTACAAATATTAACTTATTATCTAGGTACTTATAAATTATCATAAATACAGTCGATCTTCAGTATTGAGGGAACGACCAGAAAGAAGATAAATTATACTGCACTATGACTATAGTATAGAACAATGTTCTTGTCATCAAGAAATTCCTTAGTAGAGTAGTAACATTTCTTTAAAAGAAAATCAAATAACTTCCTTCTGAATGAATTTATATTAAGATCCTTTAGATCATTTGGAAGCTTATTATAAATTCTGATAGCCATACAGAATGAATTTTTACTATATAATGTAGTGCGTTGTCTTGGTACGGATAATTTATTGGGGAATCTACTAATTCTATTTGTTACACTAATATTTCTAATAAAGAGGTCGGGGTTTTTGTAGACAAACATGGACATTTCGTATATATAGAGACAGGGCAATGGCAGGATAATTGAATTTCCTGAAAGTTGTAGGAAAAGGAATTGGTTGTGAAATGGATTTTAAAGTGTTACCGTATGATAAGTTCAGAACACATTTGATTTCATTTTTCGTTTATTATTTTTGTGCTGTGGCAATCATACCATTTTTTTTTTATTATATTCTGTTAAAGAAAAACTTGTATTCGGGATAGTTATTAATAAAAATAATTTCTCATCTTTAAAAGAAACTACCTATTAGATATCAAATCATGTACTAATATGCTATACTTACGCTTTTTATGAAACATACATAAATAACTTTTACAAATATAACTTTTTTTCATTTATCTAAACACACTTGGACTATACTATAGGTATAGCAAAAATAAACAAATTAAAAAATGAAGTCAAAATATTTTATGGTAAAACTATTTAAAAAAAAAGTTAAATGCATAAAAAAGAATTCAGTTCATATCAAAGACCATGTATTAGCATGGATCATCTTTTTCCTTATTGTACATAGATACCTATTAAATGTATAATTTTTTTTAAAGTAGATACGTCATAGTCACCATACACAACTGAGTGCCTTATCGGTAAAAGCAATTTATTTAAAGAACCATTCTGTAGTTAACAACCACCCAAAAAGGCAATTGACTGGAAGTGCTAAAAGCTTAATAGAAGTGTTCAAAAGAATTCTTAGTGAAGTCGATACCTAATCGACAGAAAATCAACCTTACATCATTGACATAAAGACTTTTGTTGAAGTTGTAAAAATACAAACAAAACTTGGACCTGGATGTGAAATAAACATGCAAAAGTATGGTAAATAGTACTTATTAGGTAATTTATTAACTTCTTTTAAATGGCTTGTCTTAAAAAAACTTGCGAAATAAATAAAAATGTTAACAACTCTCAAATAAACATTATTTATGTAAGATCTTGATAGAACAATAATTATGACCATTGTACTTTGCAAATAAACAAACAAACAAGAACGTAAACGATTATGAACTAAAAAACTTTAAAACCATTTCTCATTCAACACTTTTTTAACATAAAGTTTTACATACTTACGTAATTATTTGTTTTAGAATCAAAGTTTGTTCTTCTATCTATGAAAAGAGGCCATTGTCCTGCATAAGAACTTGGTATATAGTATGTATAAATACAGCAAACATTATAATAAAAAAAAATAAAGCTAGATGGCTAGGGCGACGGGACTTGCGATCATGTGGCTGGGTTCGAATCCCACCAATTACACTACCGACGTGAACCCACTCGTACCACAACCATCATAGCTTAGCACGAGGGGTTAACGAGATTACTAGTAATGGGCGACCTACCCAAGTAAAAATAATTTATTTCGTAAGTAAGTTGTTTTTTCATAGTTAAATTTTACTTGTGACGTCATAAGTAGGCGAAGGCTACTTACTTAGCTGTATCTAAGGAGATTCTCGTGAAAAACACGTGACAATTTTTTTTGTTCAATTAGGATCTGGAAAAACATGTCCGCATTCCTACACCGGATACAAGAAATTTTCCAAGTCACTATTAACGTCTGAGCGCGGCAGTAACTGAACAAGAACATTAACGATACAATCTATATTAGTTTTTATATCATTTGAATAAACTAATTAATTTTCAGAATTGAATTAAAACCTTAACGACGTTGATTTAAGGGTTGCGTGTTTAGCTGCAGTATATTTCACTTAGGGGTTGAACATTTCTCTGGTTCGGTTGAGTTGTGGCTAGATATTGTTTGTAGTAAGATTTCCCGGCTATTATCACAGGCTATAAACCAGGTATTTTTATTTTGACACACCTTTATTTTTTTTTGTTGGGGTGAAACGCTAATGACTTCAACCCACGCTGAGGGAGCGTAGGGATATGTCGGACTTGCACCGACTAAAAACACCCCGGTCTCGTCCTTGCCTTTGCTGGAGCCGCGGGACCACTAACGCAAACTCTGCGCAAGTCTAGCAGGCTTCGGTCTCTAATGAACCCCTTATAGAGACCTTGCGAATACTCGCGATGGTTCTTTGTTTTAACTTTGTACTTATTAATGAACATTTGCACTATGTGTACCTACTGAAAGACCCTGCATTTTTTAACTCAATAATACATTTATCAATTTCAAAGGGATCAACCTCTAAGTTTGTGTCAACATTTCTTCTCAAGGTAACCAGTTAGAAAATGTCGACTTAAGGAAAAAGAGACGACTTAAAATTATTATCTTCTTCTTCTTATTAAAGTGCCTCTCCAACTAGTGAAGGTTGGCAGTCAGTTCCGCATATCTCTTCCTATCTTTAGCAAGATTGAACATATTTCTATAAAAAATGTTATAGAAATCCTAATAGTAAAATCTACACAAAAAACACTCATGAATTTGAACTAAAGAAAGCAAGTACGTATATAGAAAAGCGGGAACAGTTTTTTTTGCTATTAATGTATACATAATTTTTAAATCAGTCTATAGACAAAGAAAATGTATTATAATAACACATTACATTAGTCATAAAATTTTTTGTTGAAACCACAATTAATTTATAACCAAAACACCAAACTTCCCCGCAAACAAGATAACAAGACAAACGGCGAACTTTATCAATTAAAATTTCATTACTAATACAGATTTCCATTTGACAAATATGGTGGGGGCAGAATCACCCCAAAATATTTAAAGACTCTTTAATAAAATTATGAAACAAATTTAACAAGTTAACTCATCCATTGGTTTACGACACTCATCTGAAAATAACTCGATAAGCTGTCCTTTACTAATTTGTGAATTAATTACAGTTTGCGAGCTGGGATTCGAGGACATAATTGATTATTATTAGATAATTCATTTCTGACGCTCTTTTGCCGGGCGAGTCCATTGGCATTGACAGTTGTTAAACTTCAATTTCGTAAAAGCAACACTAGCTTGGTAATTTAAATACAGTTGCAATTGACATTTGCGAGTTCAAAGTCAGTTAAAAGTTTCCCTGAGACGAACTGAGTTTTGGTATTCATTTGTCATCATTGTAGATCCTAAATCTTCAGAAGTGGCGGTAGCCTAATGGGTAGGGCATCGGACTTACAATCATGTGGTCAAGGGTTTGAGTCCCACCCATTGCACTGCCGTCGTGAACCCACTCGTAACGCAAGCATTTACGACCCACGATGATAGTAAGCTTTTAAATGAAAAATGAATAAATTACAGGAGTTGCAATGATGAGCATGAGCAGGCTTGCTCCATATTAAAAAAAATATTGGGGGAGATGTAAAAACTTCTGTAGAATATGACAGTGCTTTTGCCTTTCACCCCTGAACGAAAATGTAAACTTAAATAGCAATAGTAGTAAGTCTCATGTGCTTGATAATTCATTCAATTTAGAACTCATAGTATCAATTGTTAGTAGAACGATATTACGCGTATCACTTAGCTATATTTACCCAAAAGTGTTTATTTCGTCTTTCAGTCCAACCGCATGTTTCTAAATCAGTATTTTATACGAAGGGACAAGATGGTCTCTAACTAAATTGTTTTACTAATCAAAGGGACCCATACTACTTGATCTCTTTCCAAACAAAATAAAAGAATATAACATTGAGAGTTACATTTGGTTGACATAAAATTGTTGAAGAAATGAAAAAAAAAATTTATGTAAAAGATTTTTTCCCTAGCTTTGTTGGGGTCGGCTTCAGTCTTACCGGATTTAGCTGAATACCGAATTTTACATGGAGCAACTGCCTATCTGACCTCCACAAGCCATTGCTGGATAATACAGTATCCCATGGTAAGACTGGTTGCCAGAATTGTAATGAATTCACTCAAAAATTAACGTATGGCAGTAGGGATCAACGGCTTAGCGTGCTTTCCAGGCACGGAGATGTCTCGGTATGTTTTAAAAATGGTCACCCATCCATGAAACAACTGCCGCGAGCTCGGCTCCACCTCCTTTATCGGTCTAACCTTCGGGTTACACCATACTACCCTCAATCAAGGAACTCAGCATTTTGCGGTCCACTGGTGGACCCAGGCTTTTCCTATGCGCTACAATACCCATTCCTCCATTTGGGGCCGTGTGCTGTGGTGCGCCATCATTAAGATGCTTGCTCCAGTCACCACGCTAGGCAAGCGGGTTGGTGACCGCAGTCTACTTTCAGTTCTTTAGGCTGCTACCCATTCTCCCCGTTACACCTTACGGCCCTCCTAGCTAAGTAAACAATCACTGAAAATTTGAATAATTAAAGAAACAACGGTTTTTTAATGGGAGCTGAAAAAAACCTTGAAAGTTGGTTGTTTCGTCACAGGACTCATTAGAATGAAGTAACTTGGATGGCAATTTCCTGAAAATTAAATTAAAAATTCTGTAAACAGATGGTGAAAATTTTTGTTGTTTTTTTTTCTACAATGTTTAGAGCGCCTCGCTGTCGGTGTTGAAGTTGGTTTGTTTATTGTTACGTACCTTAAAATGTTCTATCAATTCGTTCTTAAATAATAATATCGGCCCATAAACGTTCCACTGCTGGGCTCAGGCTTTTTCCCAAGGGCATTGATCACCACGATTGGTCATTGAGGGTTAGCGATTTTAGGTTCAATTTTTTCGGGATCAACATTTCCTCACGATGTTTCTTCACCGTTTGTAGACGATGTCTTAGAGTAATTAAGAAAGTGCAAATAACTTAGAAAAAGTCACAGTAATACTTGCCAAGGTTCGAACCTGCAACCATGTGCATGGAAATCCGTCATTCTATCATTGAACCGCTAGGCCACCACGACATTTTTATTACACGTTCTTAAATATTCCGCTTTAATTCTAAAACCAGATTGGCCAACCCTCGCAATTAATCGAAAATGGGAGAAAATTAATTTCTGAGCGGACTATAACTTCCAAAAGTTAATGAACGTTACAATGAGGTAATCTAAAGAAAACAGTTTTATACTTTATGGTAACAGTCCACCCTAAAACTCAGATTTTAATCGAGGTTCAGACCCGCCTTGGTAAAATGATGCGGTAATTTTTATGAATCATATTTTGGAACCCCGAACTCAATTTTAAATAGAGATACTTCAGAGGAAATTGTTATTTCCTTGGTGCTGTGTATTTGCTTTGAAATGTGCATAGTGTGTCTCCATACTCTGAGTAATAACTTATTTCATTTCATTTACCAGAAATTCTCAGAAGTTCTTTTATTAGCTCATAGCTCCATGTTTTTATTTCAGACTTTACTTTTAATAAAGTATGAGAAGTTAGTTAAATTTGATAGAGATCTTGTTAACTTGGTAAGCAAAATTTCAATTTAGTAATCTCAAAGAAAATTTTAAGAAGCATCTACAAAATCAATTTTACATAATAAATCATTTGGAACCCTCAAATTCATCATGGCCTATTAATCCCGTATATCTTCGTTTAACACTGACGTATAACCCCATACAGTTAAATTTATCAGCTCCCATGCCTATAAACCATGAACCTAATAAATACATAACGAGCCAGTAATTTTTACGATTCATATTTCGGGGTCCGTAAATGGTTTCCATTGGTATATATCTCATAAACCACTTATATGGCAACTGCCATTAAACCCAAGTTATGGGAGGAATATGCAGAACCGTGTAATATTTTCTGCATCCAACTTGATGCCGGATGACGGTCCCATGATATGGTGTTATTGGCTCTTAAGATATTTGAACTTAAGTTTACTTTTATGAGGTCCTGAGGTTTATGAATCCTGCGTAGTCTGGCTAGCGAAAACTCCAGATAAAAATAATTTGAAAATAGATCCATAAAGTAATTTTGAAGCGGCGATTAATGGCTAGGGCATCGGACTTGTGATCATGTGGTCGTTCGAATCCCACCCATTGCACTACCGACGTGAACCCACTCGTGACACAAGCATATATTTAGCTTATCACGGGGGGTTCACAAGGATACTAGTAATGTGCGACCCACATTGCTAGTCAAAAAAAAATAACAAGTAACTCAAGAACTCTTCAGGAAGTAAGCAAGAGATCACAATACAGAAATAAGGGACACTCATTGTATAGGTCATAATGGTAAACTTTGTTTCTCTATCCTTTGGAATCCAAGGACTTCAATTGTAAGGTTGAAGCAGTTTCAAATGAAAATCACTCACAATAATACCTGATGTGGCGATTAAATTTTGTACACACCAAATTGTATTAATAAATGAATATCACCTTTATTTCTCTATAAATTAATAATAAAGTCAAAGGTTATCGATTTTAAGTAAGTGTATAAAGGCCATGTGCGTTCATTTCGAATTAAATTTTCATCAATTATTTACGTCGTAGAAGTCAAACGGTACATATAATAACGAGTGCCTATTTGTCATCAACAAAAGTATTAGTATTTTCCGCTAGTTCAAAAAAATGACGAGAAAACGTCAGCAGAAACAAGTGACAGAAAATAAAATACCCTACGTGAGGGTATAAAAAATTCGATCAAAATCTATCGATATTAAAAATATCTCTATCCAAAATTTATTGCAAACGGCCCATTAGTTAAACAATTGCCGATCTACAGAATTCTATATTAGTTGTGTCCCATTCCCGTAAAACATGTGATTAATCAAATTCTCTCTCACTTCATATTCATTTGTATTTTTTTTTTATACAAACCTTGTCCAGACAATTAAATAACGAACAGAAGATTATCTAATTCGGTGCAGTCATTTGGAAGTTACGCGCGAACATCGTACGAACATATCAGCGATATGTTTTATTTTTTTGGTAGCTTTTTAAGTACTATTCTGAACGCAGAAGGTGTACCATAGATACTTATATTATATTATTATAAGAAATATTTCTATGAGCTGTACCTTGTAGTTGTCTACTAGATGTCCTATTTTTTTTTTCGGGATTGCAATCCATCATGTCCATATTCCTACCGCCGCCGAATCTTGTGGAGAATATACAAAAGTATTAAATAACATATTGTACTTAGGCTTTCTAAATCAAATTTATCAATTCCACGCGAGCTGTCGCGTGTTATTATATGTAAAGGTAATTCGATACGATTCTAGGACACACATTACACTGTTTTTGCCATTTTTTGATTTGAGTCTGTATGACATCGCTCTTCGTCGCATTTTAGTACAAATAACAATTTGGATCAATCCGAAATGATACTTAATTGAAGCTTGAAACCAGATTTAAATAATAGGGGTTTTAATGATACGGGGTAGGTATGGAGTTTTGAAAAATCAATTAGGTATTTGAAAAGTATAATTATCTTTATCAAAACAATAAAATTGGCAAAGAAATGAAGTGGGGGCTTGTAACTGTATTTTATTTAGTAAATAATTTATAATCACATATTATATAATAGTAAAACAATAGGAAATAAATATATAAATAACCTTTTGCTAATAAGGGGGATTATCAAGCATTATTACGCAGAAATCCAATTGACATCATTCTTTTTTTTTTTTTTTTTCATAACAGCAACTCCCAACCTTTTTTATTTACATTTGATGCCATGCTTGCTTAAATAGGGTAGAATGCTCAATAGAAAGAACTATGGTGATTCTTTGATGTTAAATAGTGAACGGAAGTGGGGGATAGAAGAAAATACGTGAACCATAATACCACTTCCGGATACCATCTGGCCCATTATTGGCCTTTGAAGACAGGTTTGATTGCTCCCGAGTTGTACTTCATTATGACTTGATTGTTGGTCAGTTAAATTTATTTGGTTTGTTGAGTTAAAATTAGGATTTAAAGAATAATAAAGGATGTTTGAAAATTGAATTTTATAAAAAGATAATTGAACAGCATAATAAATTCTGAACAGTATTTTATATCTTTAAGTAAATTATATATTTTACAATTTTTGATCAGTTCGCCAGCGTGGGAGTCGGTTATCGCAGCAAAGGGTAGCCTGTGGCCTTCCTCTCGATAAATGGGCTATCAAACACTGAAAGTTTTTTTCAAATCGGACAAGTAGTTGATGTATTCAACCAAACAAACAGACATAAAAACCAAATCTTCGGCTTTTTTAAATCTATATAGATTTGGTATTCATTTTCATCAAATAAATGTTTTCATATTTATCGGCTACATTAGTGTAATGAGAAATGGTTTTAATTTCTTATGAGTAAGGCTAACTGAACCAAAAAAAGTTGTCTTAAAAAACCAGTAACAAACATAGTTAAATATTTTATTGCTAACACTTTGAAAACATCACGTGATGTTTAAGAAAACTGTATCCAAGCGCGGACGTTAAAAAATCTGTCCACGTTATCGCGTATGACCGTGACATAGTGTTTGTGTCCATTGACATACGTTAAAATACATCTCTAATATAAATAAAATATTAATTTTAGTTTGTAATAAAATAATACTAGATACCTTATTTCACGCTCAAAAACTTTAATATTTATTAATGATATTAATATAACTATATACACATATTACTAATTAATTAATTATAATAAAAATAAAAGTATACTAAACTACCTATAATAAACAAAGGTAATAAAAAAATAGGAAACTTATTAACTATTATCAACCAAAATTGATTGATAATGGCTAACAAGCATCAAAGAATTCATCGTCATTATTATAATTTTAATTATATTAATACTACATACCTTATTTTAATATTATGTCGCAAATTTAATTTTCTTTTTTCGTGTTCCGTAATAATTATTATTTCACATAAAAAGTATGATGAAAGTTAACTACATTATTCAAAGGAACGAAAATTTCAATTTAAGAAAGTTTCATAACGACGATATTCGCAATTTGTTAATTAAAACAAAGTGTATTAAGTTTAATTTCCCTTGATAATTAGGTTTTTGAAACTTTGATTAACTAGTTAGTCTCTACTCGAGCATAAAAATACCTAACTAAAACCTTATTAGCTTCTGATAATGTAACTAAGCCGTACTTTTAAGTTTTAGAAACAAGATTGTTCCGTATCAGAAAGAGATAGAGCTATTCCAACGTATAGCGCCGTCTCTTTTTAACATCGAAACAATAGCTTCAAAACAATGGTTTTTACACTTCATAATAAGGTGAAAAGTCAGCGACTCGTGACGTATCTGTCAATGGCAACCGGAGCCAAGCAACCCGTTGCGAGTGCGACCACAAAGGTTGTCGAGCGGCCCCCGGTCGTTGACCTCGGTTGACCGACGCCCGCGCACCATTCGCATGAACATTAACCATTCTTACAATGTGTACGAAAGAGCACATGGCTTGTGTTTGTAGTTTAAGTTGAGACAACTGCCTTTTTCCAATCTTCTTAAAAAAAAGAATAGGAAACTTACAAATAGGACCTTTGTGTTTGGAAGATCATAAGTATTTTCATGGTTGACAAGGAAATATTAAAACTAGCTTTTGCTCGCGGCTTAGCCCGCGCAAAAATTGCATACAACCTTCCTCAATAAATGGGCTATCTATCACAGAAATAATGTTTCAAATCGGACCAGTATGTAAATTTTAATATAATTACGTCACGGGAATTAACGCGAACTCATGCATTTACCTTTTAAGGCTTGACGTTTCGGCCGGGTTACACTGGTTTTAAAGTTAATACAGTATGTAAATCCCGAGATTAGCTTCAACCAAACAAACTCTTCATCTTTATAATATTAGTCTAGTAAGTATAGCTAATAACAATATTTTTGACACTATTATATGCAACCTATTTATTGCCTCACTACTGACCAAAGGTCTCGTCAGATTTTTCAGTCTTGGGCCTACAGACTCGAACATAATATTACTTATATGTTTAGTGAATTGTAACTTAAGGTCACACAGATTCCTTTGAAACTAGATCCCGAATGTGGATATATCTTTAACCTTCGGAGTAAAGGTAAGCCTTTTAAATATTTGCTGGAAAAGGGTAAGGTATTTTTGCGATTCACAGAAACGATAGCCTGACCCTGACCCCTTGTAAGGCGTTGACTGACGATCGTGAGGTCGCGAGTTTGAACCCATACGTTGAACTATTATGGTGCCAATTATAGATTGTGGAAAGTTTGATATTAGTTGGAACTAAGTGTTTAAAAGGCTGTTCCATTTAATTGTTAAATAAACTAAACACGGCGTGAAAGACTAACGACGAATCACAGGTAATTATTTAGGGTTCCGTAACTTAAATCGGCACCCTCAGCGGAGAGTTCGACTCGCACTTGTCCGGGGTTGTTTTGTTGATCAGCCTCTCGGAACCGGAAGTTAATGAGATGATTATTACAAGACATGATGTAACTGGAATTGGAAAATTTTAGATTTTTTTGCACATAACCGTAAAATTTCCAATAGAATGCATAAAACACAAGCATAGAAAGATAATAAAAATACTACTTAGACTGAAATAAAACCACATCTACACAAATATTATAAAGTTCAAGGGTTTGTTTGGTTGAACGCGTTAATCTCAGGAACGACTTGTCCGATTTGAAAAAATCTTTCAAGGTTAGACAGCATCATTGAGGTAGGCTAATAGGCCTTTTGCCGCGATATCCGACGCCCACACCAGCGGAGCGGCTAGCAAAAGCCAGTATTTTTATAATCATTGTAGGTTCGATCCAGACATGTCGCCTTGTAAGAATTTGCAGTAAATCGGATTGGATATGCTTCTCTTGATGTTTATAATCGGCCAATGATGTTAGGTCTTCAACCTTCAAGCCATTTAAGTATTTTAGAGGTGACCACTTCTAAAGATTGTACAAATAAGGTTTTATTACGGCAATAAATCGCGAGCCTTAGATGACTATAGTCAACAATAGTACTGCCTTGCCCTGGGATGTGATAAAAATGAAATATTGACTTTCCCCTTAACCCATCATCAGAAAGTCCAATGAAGGTCCAATGAATCCCGGTATTCTTTCTCTTCTTTGAATCTCCGTTAGCCCATATCTTTACGTATGACGTCAGAAGCCCTCAGTCCTGAACTTTCACGAGCTTATTTTTGTAAAATTTTATTGTTCTTGAAAAAAAAAAAGCCTAATATTATTCCCGTTATTCGAAATGTCACGGTTTCGAGATAGTTTCGATTCGGACCCACGAAAATTCGAAGTGAATCGGGCACGTTGCATTCGTGATTCAGTAGCTAAGTTCTAAGCAAAGAAACCGGCCATTAAACGCAAAATAACTTACAGCACTTCTGAAACTATCTAGGTCAAATAAACGCGGCCAATTAATATTTTTAATTAATATAAGTTAGTTGAACTGAGGCATTGGTTCAAGGCGAGTAGGACGCAGTGTTTTGTTTTACAAATTGTTATTATAACTCATCTTGTTAATGTTGGAGACTTGCGTTGTTTGGTGCGATAATGGCGACGCTAAGACCCATTCAGAAATGGACTATTGAACAGAACACTTGTAATTTGTTTGAAGTTTTGTTGCCAAGACAAAATGGCCACGTTTCCTTCCTTTTAAGTCTTTAAATTTGCAGGAAAGGTCTCTCCAAGGACTCACCTTATTACATACAATTTCTGTACCTACACACATCAAAAGTGTCTAGGGATCAAGCATTTTTATGCGGATTTCTTGAGATTGAGATGTGGCTTTGTAATAAATTTATGATTTTATAAATTTATATGGATCCTTTTTGGTGCATTTCATAATTCGAATCAGGAACTGTGAATCAAATTCGAGTAAAAGATGAAAATCAGCTGTCAATATTTTCCCTATAAAAACATACAACGCATTGAAGACATTATTAGTGCTACTGTTTCCCTACTACTGATTAAAACCAACGTTATTATGGAGCGGCGACGTCATTTAAGCAGGGAAGAAATGCTCAGAGCCGTGGGAATGATAGAAGCTGGTTCCCGGCAACGTACTGTGGCTTTAGCTCTGAATACAAGTCAGAGTGTTATCAGTCGACTTTGGACACGTTACCGAAGCACTGGTACCGTGGCTGAGCGCCATGGAGGACGGTATCGCTGCACCACACGGAGACAAGACCGATACATTCAAATCTTAACTCGAAGAGCTCCAACAATAACCGCCATGATGTTAGCCGTGAGGCTTCATCACTCTTCAGGGAACTTAATTAGCGACAAAACAGTCAGAAACCGCTTGCATGAAGTGAACCTTCATTCCCGAAGACCGCTACGGGTACCACCTATAGCAATGCACAATCGTAGGATTCGATATCAATGGGCTCTTGAACACAGAAATTGGGCAGAAGAACAATGGCGTTTCGTGTGCTTTTCTGATGAGTCTCGTTTTGGTATGAGACCGGATACAAGACGTATACGACACTGGAGAACCCCTGGACGCCAACAGCGATTAAAATCCTGCCAGGAAGTCCATCCTTATAGTGGTGGAACCATCATGGTATGGGCGGGTATTTGGATCGGCGGAAGAACTGAGTTGATTTGGATCAGAAGCAACCTCAACGCTCAAATTTATGCTGAGACGATTGTATCAGACGTCATCGTTCCTCTACAAGTGCAAATCGGTCCCTTATTTCAGTTAATGCATGATAATGCACGACCGCACACCGCAAGAGTTGTAAGACAGACTCTCGCCGCAGCTAACATCAATGTCCTGCCCTGGCCTGCTCAGTCGCCAGACTTGAACCCGATTGAGCATGCATGGGATATGCTACAGAGAAGAGCTCTGCCGAATATGGAGGGTATCCAGTCGCAAGAAGACCTTTTTTTGTTGTTGCAACGAACATGGGCGGCCATTCCACAGCGTGATTTGGATGAACTCATTTTGAGTATGCCAAACCGATATTCTTGTGTTGTTAGTGTTCGCGGTAGAAACACGGATTATTAATTAAGTTACCCAATAAAATTTTAAAGAAAACTGTTATTTCAGTCTTTTTTTCGAACTTTTGTGTTAGTGGTTCAAATGTCAAAAATCCCTTTATTAGGAAAATGGCAAATTTCTTTATTAATGCAAAGGTGACTTGGTTTATCGTTACTGTGACAAACGAAAACACTTTATTCGATGAATCCTTAAAGAAAATTTTAATTAATATCAATCAGGAGAAAAGTGATTGCAAAAATATATGTTGATCCCTAGACACTTTTGATGTGTGTATTTACACTTGTGAAGTAACCTACCTAAGCTAGGCAGTAAATCTCATACTACCTACCTACGGCCGGAATCAATATTCTATCTATCAATCAATTTGGCTACTAAAGATATCTATTTGACATAAGCTCCATACAAAATATGTCAAAATTCTATCTCCAGTAGCTAAATTTATCGATAGATAGAATATTGATTCCGGCCGCTAGTCAATAAAAATAACTAATGTCACTTTTAGTATGTAACTAGACCCCAATAAACTCCTAGATAATATACATTTATTTCAAAATAACTCTTGTTGTTTATACCTAACAGTAAAACATAATTTCAAAGGGTAGACCACTAATCATGGCTCTAAATACCACTTAACTATTTATGATATTTTAAACCTTTCAAATTACCTAAGATTGTACACAGCTACAGTTACTGTTACATCATTAGGATCATTTTCGCTCGCCCGCAATGATAGCTATTCAGTACATTTGTCGGATGTACCGAGTGATATTTATACGAGAAAGTGAACCTTATCTGCAATAGGGATGCCGTAAGAATTTTCTCTGAGAAAATTGTAATATTGCGAGGTTGGATATCATAAATATGTTAGAGGGATTTGCAATGATTTTCAAAGTTTATGAGCATTCCTTTTTGTAGAAATGAAAAGGTCAAATAATATTTATGAAATTAAAACCGAGAATTACTTACAAATGGAGATGCCAAAGTACGTCTTTGAGAAAAAATGTGAGGGTTAAAAGAAGTCCTTGAGGCATTTCCCTAATTGAATTCTAAGCAACTAAGTTACCCCTTAGGTGTTTTAATAGTCGTAACTTTTAAAGTAATCAATAGTAAGGGTTGTATATAGGTACTTTTATTCTTAAATTCGTTTTATTCTGGTATCGCTTGAGGATCATTAGGTCCTGAGTTATTTTTCGGGTAGATATAAAATTTCGAAGAAAATACTTAAAAATATGTTATGCCCGCCCCTCTCCTACTGTTGCCGTGCCCGACAGGGTCATCAATTACTACTTACATATCATTTTATAAGACCTTAAGAAGGTTTTAATGGTCTTTATACGCATAATACATGGTACACTGTGCGTTAGTATTTTTGCACGAGTGTAAAGTATCTCCATGCCTTTTTAATCTATTTTTTTTTCATATCTTGGGACAGCTCACACACGGCCATGTACTATTATAGATATAGATATACTATATGCCTATACTATGGTAACCAGACAACTGATAAACATACTTATACATTTCTAAATACATACGTATTATAGATAAATAACACCCAGATACAGAACAAATGATCATGCTCATCACACAAAGATTTGTCCTGGGTGAGAATCGAACCCACGACCTCCGGCTTAGCAGTCAGGGTCACTAACCACTAGACCAACAGGCCCGTCATTTTCCTTTGTTTTTATATTGCAAATAAGCGTTTACATTTCTGTCTTACTCTCTGTGTACACTCATTTCGTTATTAGAGTACGTAGGTTATTAAAAAAAACCTTACTGCATAAGCTACGAATGTAAGTTTATTTTTTAATTCTAATGTACCTATCCACTAATATAACATATGTATCATGATTTATTATTAAATATGGCAGGCGGAATTTCGTTCCATAAATAACCAGAAGTAAAAAAACTTTCTGGCGTATTTCTTGATCAAATAAAACATAACTTCAAAATATGTTTACGCACTCATCCAAGTTTCTTTTGATGTTCATTTGTTGATAATAGTTATATCAAACTTCTAGGATACAAGTTTGTCTATTTTTAGACTTTAATGTTGTGTGTTAGCAAACTTTCCTTTTATCTTGTCGTAATAAGATAATTTTCACCTGTAAAAACAGCTGTTTACGCAATGCTGAGAATAGCCAGTCAACCAGAAAGGCGAAAAGGTCATCTAATCAGAATAATCAGCGAAAAGCAACTGTTTCCCTATAAATACAAGCAGGTAGTTACATTTTTTCGCCTAAATAAACATACTATTACCAACCCACACAAAAGTGTCATGAACCTAAAATAAACACTTAATGGGTGGATAGAAACATTAAAAAAAACGTTTAGCATACCTTGAGAGAAAAACGACGATAAATGAGGAAGTCAATAGTTAATAAAATGACATTAACTGGTTGGCAATAAAAAAATGAAACTTAAAAACCGTCGAGAGAACTGTTTTCAAAATTCGAATATTCTAAATTCAAGAATCTAAAAGCGATTTTATCCTTGAGTCTAATACTGAGTACATCCCTATGCACACCACAGACAACGAGTACTCTAGAACCGGTTCCCGTCGTGGTCTGCTTTGCACGACTCACTATTGTCTAGTGAAATCACTTTGTAAGCTTGTGCGCTCTATGCTCTATGGTATTATTTGAATAATTTCTAAGGCGGTTTCAGATTTTGTGGTGAAGGAAAAATGAGATTTCTGGTATAATATTACGTCAATGTTCACTAAGGTATGAGGTGGAATATTAGCTGTACTTTAGCACTATGTAATGCAGATTATTGCAGATATCTGTGACTATAGGTATGTTACTAAGCTATAAAAAGAATGTTGATTTTGCAGAGTTTAAGCTAGTGTACCCTAATGGCTCGGGTGTCGGACCGATCAGTGTGTGGTTGCCGGTTCGTAACCCACACATTGCAATACCGACTTTAACCCACTAGTAACACAATCATTCACCTTAGCACGAGAGATTAACAAGAATACTAGTGATGTGCGAACCACATTGCTAGAGATTTTATGAAAAAAAAACAGAAAAATAGGTTGGTATTTTTTTCACCAGAACCTATATTTTAATTAAATACAAAGTGAAAAATATCTTTATTATTAACCTCAATACTGTGTCCTAAAACCATCAACCATTAATAATGCATTAAAGACAACGTAATGAAAAGTTGAAAAACACTCGCGCTACTCAACTTCATAAAACTAACCATAACACTAAAACGGTTAAATAAAATTAATGAGCCCTGCCAATCACATGTAAATGCTTATAATTAATTAAATATGGTATAACGTGGACTGGGTTGTGAATAGACCCCATTTAAGTTCCCATGGGGGTCATAAGAGAACCACTATACTTAATGGTGTAAACTAATGCGTTAACCATGCTTCGTTTTAGATTATTAACTACAATATTATGGATTAAAGTTTTTTTTTTAAACTGGTGTTTATACAGAATACGTATATTATGACATACTAGTTGCTGCTCGCGACTGCCGACAAATCCAATTTTTTCATAGTAAGAAGTACCTATAGTCAGGTATGCAGGGTACAGTTAACAGCAATAGTAGATGATGAATTGTTAATTGTATAACTTTTGCAGTCAAAACTAATCACGAATATATGGCAAATTTACTAGTAGTACATGTTTGATATAATTACAATTATATACTTTTGAATCACTTCGACGCCACAGTTCTGACGCGAACTCCGTTCATTAATATTGAATTTCTGATTTTGATCATCAACTTTTGCTGTTGACTGTACACGTGGCCAGAAATCGCACAAAATAGAGAGGTTTGGAAAAAGAAAGGGGAGGCTTTTGCCCAGCAGTGGGGTATATTAAAGGCTACAAAAAGAAATTGCCTATGACATTCAAGGATAATGCAGCATTTAAATGGTGAGAGAATTAAAAAAAGGGTAGGTGTAATAGTTTTCGAGTGTTTTCATCCATAAAGTCCACACTATTTAAAAAAAAAATGCTTATTAGCAATATAAGTCACATTACCAGTAGATATTATTGTTAACCCTCGTGCTAAGCTAAGATGATTGTGTTACGAGGGGGCCTATTGTCGGTAGTGTAATGGGTGAGATTCGAACCCGCGACCACATGATCGCAAGTCAATGCCTAGCCATAAGACTACCGCCGCTAATATTACAGTAGATAATACCTTCCTATTTTTGGAAACACATTAAGAAAAACTGCCACATATTTCCAAACTAATTCATTAGTTATCTACTCAAGACAAGTATAATATAGATCAAAGTTGAAAGGCAAACATAACTACAATATCAAATAGAAAATATTTTCGAACAACGCGAGCTGTATAAAATCCACTTACAAAACACAATAGCATGAATGACAATTGTCTCCAACTAAACATACATACAACATGTCGTACATACCCATATTGTATGTTATTATGTGATAGCGTGTCAAGGTCTTCAAACTACTCTCCATTACAATTACATGTTATGAACATGAAGCATAAAATAGTAAACAGTTAGGAGCAATTACAATCGGTAAAAATATATTCGGTGTATATTGTGTCTTCTGAAGTAATGTGGAACTATTTTGAAATTACTGAACAGACTTTATTTTTAAAATTGTGGATCTTTCCCGGCTCTGCACGGATAGCAGCCTTCCTGTTGAATGACTATCCATTCGTGAAAATTATACGCAAATCCATTTGTTTGGTTCTAAGTTTATCGAGTTCAAAGAGACAGATTTGGAAGGAAACTGTTTTATATTTGTAATATGTTTAAGAGATAAATATCTTCAAAGCCACGATTTTATACAGTCATATTGAAATATTACCTAAAACAAAGAACTCTACTTTTTATAATAAAACTACTTTTAAAACGAATTCTATCGCGGTTTATTTTGATTTTAGAGTCCGACGTTTCAACACCCTTGCAGGTGTCATGGTCACGGACGGAGAACAATATCTACTTGTTATAATTTATGAAAAATGATTGCCCAATGCCAAAAACCCGGTGGTTTTGCTACAAAATTAATGCTAAGCTTCTTGTAGCTATTAGAAAATGCTCAAATCTTAAACGTATGGCACAGATGCAAAAATGAAAAACATATTTTCTTATCTTTATAAATAAAAATAAAACAGACTGAACAATAAATGACAAAATGTTATAATTCAGCTGATAATACGTTTAAAACTTCAAGAACCTTTTTGGAAGTCGAGTCGACCTTGACCGTTTAAAAAACGGTTCTTTAATAACCGTAGCAAAGGTTAAAATGGACCGTCTATCTTTAAATTCACCAGGGTAGAATTCTTTCAGTCTTATATGGCTAAGGGTGAATAATACCTACGAACAGATGGGTTAAAGACAATAAGATTTCAGAAGGTTTGGAAAACAGGTGTTTTCCAAAAAGTAAAAAAAAAACCTTACCTAAATGTTCTGAAAAACAATCCGGCTTCTCTTATTTTTGTTATAAAGTAAGCACATAGACACAAAAGAACGTTAATTAATTTAGATTTAAGTCAAAAATTCAGGCCAACCGAACTACGCTTTCCGAAACCGTGTGCATTTGTTTGAACAATAAAAGTTTCCAAAGTCTAATTTAATCGTAACTTTAACTCTGCCAACTAAAATTTGCCAGTTGAATTAACACTATTAACAGTTGTCTGCACGGCTTTCAAATCGAAATCGAATCTGCCTTTTAATGGTATAGGGAGCAGCTTTATTCCGAAGCTATGGCTAATTTTAGAATAAGTTTATGGATCGAGGTCATATCTCTCGGTATTGAGTTTTAGGATATTGTATAGTTAGAAGGTAAAGCATGGAAATATTCGATGATATCATGATGAGCATTTAACTTTGAATCCAATATAAAAAATAATTAATTTAAAAATTTGAAAACGAACTACCAAAAAATTAAGCAGGAGTCGGGTTTTGTAACTTGTATTCATTATTTTTACATTTCAGGGATTCGTTTTTAATTATAAGTGTTCAGTGACACGCGCGCGATGTAGACGAATCTAATAACGTATTATTTATCAAAATAAGTTGAGCCGTTGAGCAGCTACGAGCAGACATACATACAGGTCAAAAACATGCCTCCTTCTTTGGCTTCGCCGCATTCTGTTAAAAAAAGATTGCGAAGGAAACAAAATCTTAAGAGTATTTTCTCCAAATGATATATTAAATGTAAGACAGAAAAAAGTTTTTCGTCTTAAATAGGCTAAAACAATTTTGTTATTTACGTCAGGAGAGTAATGAAGAGACATCTCACATGAATAACCACTTAGATTGCTGTTTTGTGTTCTTGTGCAAACATTGTTCTGCGGACGAAATCGTATCAAAGCTAGGCCAGTAAACAGAGCTAGTCAACTTTACTTATTAATATTAGATGAAGGTAACTCCAAAAGTTGATTAAGTACAATAAATGTGGGAGAACACGAGAATTAGTCGCCATGTTTAACTTGAACCAAATTACATAAAGCCAAGCTAAATAAATTTACGTTCTTTTGTGTGTATTTGTACTTACTTTATAACTACAATAAGAGAAGCCGGATTGATTTTCGGAACATTTAAGGTTTTTGTAAGGGTCTTATTATAAGTGATTCAATTGTTTCCTCTTTTTTGTCCTCCATTGTAAAGGGTATTGTTTAAACTTGAATAGAAACTTAATCGTTTTAAAATAATTCGTGGTGACTCGTTTTCGTAATAGGATTTTTGTGGAAATTGAGATTTTTGCCCAAGATAATTTCAAACACATTTATAGGCTGAAATTCTTATTTCATTGATTTTTTTTATAAGTCACGAAAAGCGCTTGTTATCAATACTTGGGAAGATTGTGCCATACCTACTAGTGGTGCCCCCGGGTGCACTCGTCTTTATTTTCCCCAAGGCAAGTAACAAAATGTTACAGAGCCTAGAGAACCTTCGAGAAATGGGCTATAAAATTCAAAGATATATTTTTTTAATCTGACTGGTAGTTTCAATTAAAAAAAAACTGGGTAGCTTGATTGAATGACTAGTGGACCCACACCTTCGCACGGGTAGCACAGTAATAAATACAAATAATTCTACACAAAAACCTGAATCACTTGAATCACACTATCTGTTGCCGAAAACTGCATTAACATCCGTTGAGTAGTTTAAAAGATTTCAGCGTACAAACAGCGGAAACTACTTTGTTTCTTACAATGTAAAGATGAGTACTTATAGAAGAAGAGATATGAAGATTATATGTGTTGTAATGTAACGTAAATGTCAGAGTTTGAGCTTTAAATATCATGCGAGGGTTAAACAACGACAAACGTAGCATAGTTCATACAGCCTTGAGTATATAACATACGTACGCAGAACTATGTTTATTAAATAGAGGAATCTTTGAACTTTAGGCAAATTAGTCACAGTTACACAGACGAGATTCAAGATTCCATTTAATACAAGGATTTGAAGGAAGTTTGCTGTTTCTATGGAATTAGTTTTCAGAAATTTATTGTTTGAAATGTAAGATTTAGGTGGAGGAAAGCGTAGTAACTCGAGCTCAGCTTGAAATTTAAGTTTGATATTTTTTATTGTACTGTTGTGTATGTTTGTCTTTCGTTAAAAACAAAGGTTGGAATGTTAAGCTGTGTCCCGGGAGTTTGTTCACGTGATTAAGTTTCATGTGTATTTCAGATATCGGAAACATCTTTTTGAAAAGTTTAGTAATTTTATTATTATATTAAGATTTTTTTTTCTTGAAAAAAGGCTTCATATATGTCATGTATATAAAAAAGTTTTTTTTGCAAACCGCAAGAGATTAGCACGAACATTTTGGCTATTGTTAGCCGAGTGCTATAGACTGCCTCGGTTATGAACTCTCTATGCATGGTGGTGTGGGTTTGATATCCACCTGGGAAAACTATTTGTGGAATACCAAAAATTAAATGCTCGTTCCAAGTCCGGGTGTTCTTTGTGCATGTGAATTGAATGTTTTTCATAACCCCCGCATTTCAAGGATTTTTTGTTTTTATATAAAATGTTACGCAGGTTTTTTGTTATTAAGGCGTTTTTCTTACACGTGTTAACCAGAGGTTAGCCTACAACTTTGTTTTCTTCAAACTTTACTATTCGAGTTTTTATCCCGGGGGGATGCCGAAAGTTTTGTCACAATGCTCGCTAAAGAGGTTTACTTCGTTAATTTCAAGTTCAAAGAAAAGGCATTTTTATCATGTTTACTTCGTAATCTTCTTTAGTTTGACAGTAAACTATTTGTTTAACTGCTTTCTTTTTGTTACTTAGTTCTCTCAAACTTGCGTTAACGTAAAACTAGCGTTACTCTAATATAATTACACTAGCTATAGCCCGTGACTTCGTACTTACGCGTGATCGGTTATCGCAGCAAAAAGCCTGTCCTATTTCAGGCTCTAGAATATCTCTGTACCAATTCATTTAAATCGGTTCAGTAGTTTAGGCGTGATTGCGTAACACACAGACACACGGAGTTACTTTCGCAATTATAATACAAAAAGTACGAATGTAAAGAAATAACACACTAACTGGGTACCGCTAATAGTGTTAATTGAACCAGAAAACACTACCTTTATTTAAAACTGGTCAAAATTTTCATACCTATGTTAAAAGTTAAAATTTGTTTTTAAACGGACTCTATCGCGATTTATTTTGATTTTAATTCCCGACGTTTCCACACCTTTGCTAGTGTCATGGCCACCCTTTAAACGCACCACACCTACAAAGGCGTGCGTTAAAAAAGTATTATACATATTTCAATTTCTAAACTAAAACAATACGTTAAAAGTATGTATATTGTTTTCTGAGGTTTACGCGAATATTAGACAGTCTCTGTCAAGTCAAATACCACCTAAGTCGGCCCGAGACCATGACACCTGCAAAGGCGTCGATACGTCGGGAACTTAAATAAAAAATAAACCGCGATATAATCCGTTTTAACGTTAAAAGTAGTTTTTATAACCGAAATATTCCTTTAAGATCCACAAAATTACAGAAATCCGTGTCACCCAATATTACGTATATGACTTAACAAAGAAGATTAAGGCCTAGTTTTTTAATCCCGAGTTAACTCAAGCAATGGTTAAATATGCTAACCAATGGTTCAAAATTTCGGTAAAACGCGTTTTTCATCAATTGTTTGTCTAAAAAATGGTCAAATAAGTTGGAAAGCAAATTATTTAACCATTTGTTATAATAAAACTTGAAAAATAAACGCGTTTTACCGTAGTTTGAAACCATTAGTTAGTATATTTAACCATTGCTTGAGTTAACTCGGGATTATCATCAGCATATTTAACCATTGGTTGAATTAACTCGGGGTCGAAAAACTGGGCCCAAGTGGTCGCTAATTGGAGTTCCGAGAGCCTAGATTAATGGACGCAAGTTCGGCTATTCAAACGTTTAACCTTTGATTAGCCCCTGCATGTACAATGTACAATCCACATATTCTGACGGGCGGGCCATATTAATGAATCTATCTACATAATTATGGAAGAAAGGACGAGCTGCAATCTTAATTTTATGAGTTGTGATTAATTCATGTACTTAATTGGCGAGTAGATAAGATTCTAAAACTTTTTAATAAATAGGCATAAAGTTATCATGCCTATTAAGTACGTATGGTATGAGAATGAAAAGGACACATAGGTATATGAAGTCAATGGTATGGTTATAAAAGGACATTATAATTATATTGAATCATGAAAAAAAATTAATGAGTATTTTATCTTTCATCAAACCAATAAAAAATACAAATTTAAGTCGCTGTAAAGTTCTGGATGACTGGTGACGTCACGCCTATGTAAATATTGTACCTAGACGGGACGTCACTCGACATTTCCATTCGGCTTCTTAATTAGCTAACCTAAGCAATACGAGACAAAAATTAAAAAAAAAGTGTCTAATATTTTTTTTTATCCTCTCAATCTTTCTTAAAAAAAAAAAAAAAAAAAATCTGTTGGACATAATAACAAGAAATAATTTGAATTATTTACTTTATTTTCTTATTAACCTTTATTGGGTCCATCAATTATTTTACGCATTTCTATACTTACTATGTTGGGATGAGCTACTCATTTCGTAGGAATCTAATTGGTTCTCTACAATAGTAAACCGAGCAATACTACAGTTTACTACAATTTAAATTTGGCACTCGAATGTATTGCAAAAGCGCTTGTATAGTCTCTCTTTAATTGCCGGGGAGTGTAAACCACATAAGAAAATTCTAAAACGAACATTTTAATAATAAAAGTTACCTTTGACCCGTCAGTTAACACGTGTTGAGTGTCACACGGACATTTTAATAACGATTTCTGGGAACGTTCGCTTCAACATGTTTATAACATCAACATAATTTACTAGGAACCAATTGATGCTGTACCATACCCGTTATTCGCTCAGTCTTGAACGATTTCCGAGACAGGTTACAGTTAGAGAATTGATTGGGGAACGGTTATTGATGTTACATCTCTCTCTGTCTTACAAGTCATAACCACAAGGGATAGTAGGTCATATATTAAGAAAGAAACTTAATATAATAATAGTAATATCTTGGGACAACTCACACACGGCCATCTGATCCCAAACTAGGCAGAGGCTGTGCTATGGCAACCAGACAATTACTTATTAATTAAATAAATATATATTATAGATAATTTACACCCAAACACAGAACAAATGATCGTGCTCATTACACAAAAACATTTGTCCTGGGTGGGAATTGAACCCACGACCTGCGGTTTAGCAGTCAGGGTCACTAACCACTAGACCAACAGGCCAGTCGACTCAACTCTCTCGAATATACTCAACAATGTCTTTAAAAGACTATGAAATTGGTTATTTGATTTACGTATGATATGTTGTTTTATCTCGCCGCGGTTGGTCCGTGGATGGGTGACCATTTGTAAACATATCAAGACCCCTCCGTGCCTCGGAAAGCACGTTAAGCCGACTGTCATACAGTGATCTTTGATAGTCGTTAAGTCATTACAATTCTGACAACCAGTCTTACTATGGAATACTGTATTACCTAGCAATAGGTTGTGGAGGTCAGATAGGCAGTCGCTCTATGTAAAATACGGTATTCAGCTAAATACGGTAAGACTGGAAGCCGACCCCAACATAGCTTGGGAAAAGGCTAGGCAGAAGAAGAAGATGTTGTTTTATCTGCCATGGGGCTTCGGCATAGAATAGAACCTCCCCCTCTCCCCGTGGGTGTCGTAAGCGACTCAGGGATATAGAAACAAGGAGAATGGGTAGCAGCGTTCTCCTAAAGACCTGAAAGTAGACTGCGGACACCAACACACTCGCTTGCCCAGCGAGGTGACTATGGAAAACACCTTAATGATGGTGCACAACAACACACAGCCCTTAAATTGAGGACCAGGTCTTGTAGCTATACATGGGAGAGGCCTAGGCCAAGCAGTGGACCGCGATAGGCTGAGTTGATTGATTGGTATAACAATAGATTCTAGGTTGCAGTGGGGTGCACACATAACAACATTATCTAAAAGATTAAGTTCAGCTGCATTTGCAGTTCGGAAAATTAGACAGCTTACTGATGTTCCCACTGCTAAATTAGTTTATTACGCGTACTTCCACAGTATTATGTCTTATGGAATTCTGCTGTGGGGTTCAGCAGCCGATGTAGATTCAATATTTATTTTGCAGAAACGAGCGATTCGTGCAATCTACTGCATGGGCCCTCGTGAGTCTCTAAGGGATAAATTTAAAGAAATAAATGTTCTAACGTTGCCGTGTCTTTACATTTTGGAAAATATAATGTACATACGTAAAAATCTACCTAGTTTTAGTATTAATAGTGATTACCATAATATAAATACAAGAAATAAAAATAAACTAGTAGTCCCACGGTTTAGACTCACTAAAACTAACTCTAAATCTTTCCTAGGAAATTCTATTCGTTTTTATAATAAATTACCGGAAGAAATTACAAATTTATGCAACAAAAAGTTTAAAAAGTGCGTGAAATCAATGTTAATAAAGAAAGCGTATTATAAGGTTAGCGATTATTTAGGAGATAGGCGGGCTTGGGTTTAGTATCATCTGCACATGTGGCTTCCCTGGCGGTCCAGCATACTTTTGTTTTAACCTTGTTTACTGCAATTAGATTCCCCATAGCCTCTATTTTTAGAAGGCTTTTGACATGCCTTGACATTCCTGTTAGGGTCGATTAGGAATTTGATTAGGACTACATAAATATTGTATGTAAATTGTTTTATTTCTTCGTGCATTGTGTATCAGTTTTTTTTTTCTTTTTTTTGTAAATGTGTTAACAACGAAATGTTAGTAAAATGCATGTATTTTCTCATTTTTTTTTTCTCCTCTTTTGAGGTAATAATTATATTGCAATAATCTTATGCTTTTGCTATCTTACGTTGTTATCGCATATTTTAAAAGTAATGTATTTAAATAATTATATATTACCATTTTTAAAAGAGTAACCTATGGAGTTTCTTGCCGGATTCTTCTCCATAGGAATGACATTTTGGAACCGAGCAACTAGATTCATTCAACGTTTTGAAAGTACCTGAAAGGGTCTACTCGAAATAAAAATATTTTGATTTTGATTTTGATTTTGATTTTGATTTTGATTGGTGTTATTTTGTCACGGCAATTTATAGCCTTCCTCAATAAGTGGGCTATCTAACAGTGAAAGAATTTTTCAAATCGGACCAGTAGTTCTTGAGATTAGCGCATTCAAACAAACAAACTCTTCAGCTTTATAATATTAGTATAGATTGTAATAAATTTAGTCAAAGAAAGATTAAATCTTTCTTTTCGACATAATTAGGTATATAAAAAAAAATGCCTAGAATGAAGATACATTCATACCCAGACTAGACAACTTGAACCGCGTGGCGTCGGTCAAGCGGTCAATCCACTTGAATCTTGTTTGACGAACTTCCAAGAATATGCAAGTTCTAAACCCCAAAACTAAGTTTGAGTTCAAATTGATATTGAAACTAGTAAACTTAATAAACTTAGTAGAAATTGAATAACCGTGGTCTTTTGAGCACAATATTAACTTTAACCTTCAATACGATATTTCATTCAAACGTCTAAGGCCCAGTTTTTTGATCCCGAGTTAACTCAACCTATGGTTAAATATGCTTACTAATGGTTTCAAAACGCGTTCTTTCATCAACTGTTAGTCTAACAAATTGTCAAATAAGTTAGAGAGTTACTTACTATAACCATTATTTTAGAATAAAATTGACAATTAAACGCGTTCTACAGAAGCTTGAAACCATTGGTTAGCATATTTAACCATTGGTTGAGTTAACTCGGGATCAAAAAACTGGGCCTTAGACGTTGAATGTCTGTACAACATAAAACTATACAAATAGATCAAAAGGCAAGAATTCTTTGAATAGAAATGTTATAATCTTAACATTCCGTAAATAAACCTGTGTGGAACTTTGGTATTAAAACTATGACTGACAATGTTCGTAGGCTGTTATTGTATACCAAATCTCCAAATCTATGTACACGTTTTTATTTTCCTAGCTTTTACGCAAGCAATGTCGCGGTCCGCACTATGTACAAGTCAATCAAATCAATATACTGCGATAAAAAAATACAATTGCACTTGTAACAAAAGAAGAATGAATCTCGTGAAACCAAAGGGCTACAATCCTTGATCCGAAGCAGGTAGCTCCGATACATGCAAGATAACATCATTAACTGAAGGATCTCGGAGAGGACTCCAGCCTCCCACAAAGCTATTTTGCTATTCGATGGCAATAACGACACACGCCAAACTGTGTAATCATTACAAGATGATGTTGCTACCCTACAACCTATATAAAAACACGTTCTTTCCTTCGCTAGTTCAGAAATCTTCCGATCAGCCGCCTCCAGGGAAACAACTCCACAAAGTAGGGCAAAACACCAACGGTTTTTCGGAATTTTCTTGCAAAGATTTTATCAATAAATGTTTAATACACGAACGGAGTCACGAATCCAATGTATATACTTAAACCTACTTGACTCTTTTGTTGTCAGATTTCGTATCATAAGGCAATTTGAACGCAATGTTCGAGTTTTTTGTTATAAAGTCTACTTACTGTAAGATGCAAATAGGTTATCAATACGATTCGTAACCATGGGAACGTATTAAATAAACAAGCCTTGACGTAGAAAACTGTGAGAACAGTTCATTATTATGGAGCTAGGTGAGTTCTCGATCGACCGTGTCGACTTAAGTGGTGATTATCTGATGTTTTTGTACCTGGAACCAAGGAAAATAGTATTGTTAGATACAGTCGTTATTAAGTAAATTGATTATTATAATGGACGTTTAGTTAACAATAATATAAGGATGCTGATTGAAGAAAAATATGCATTCTTTTACTGGATGTTTTTGCTTTTAGTGCAGTTCACATACATACAATTTATCTGCCATTTTTTAGAATAAAAATCATAATTCTCCTTCAAAATAAAGTGGTACAAACAGGTAAGTAAAAGCAAAAATGTAGTGGTTGCAATGCATATTTCACCTCAACTTCTTTCCATCAGAAGATCTGTTAAATAACTCAACAAATATGGTTTTGTTGAGTTCAATAACTTACAAGTTTCACCCAAAAAAAATATAATAAAAACATCTTAAAAATAAAACTGCCAACTAATAGGTGTAACAAATAAACCATGTATAATCCTTAGCTTTACAAAGATTAACAAACAAACAGAAAACGTGTTATATATGTGAACACGGTAATTGAATTAAAACTTCGAGGTGCCCCCAATAACGTTAACGGGATTTCGTTCAGGGTGTAATGGATAATAGTAATAATAAATAAAAAAAACTAGCTGTTGTTACTCGCGGTTCCACCCGCGATTCTTAATTTTTTTCTTTTTATAAATGACAAAGTAATTCGGTCCGTCTGTGTTACGCAATCACGCCTAAACTATTAAACCGATTTAAATGCAATTTGGTACAGAAATAGTCTAGGGCATGCGAAAGAACATAGGCTTTTTGCTGCGTTACCCGCGCGGCCAGAATCGCGGTCTACAGCTAGTAGTAATATAATTTTAGTCAAGTATTTGTTTTTTTTTTCTAACTATAAAGTAGAATGTCGAATGACGTCACTGTTTCGTAAATTTTCATAATGTTGTGCAAGCTCGTGACGTCAACGAGTTTTTATTTCATTTTTTTATTTAGGTACACCGACGATAGATTGTTTTACAAAACTTTGATAGTTTTATAAAAATGTTAAGTACATTATTTATTTACTTTTAATTTATTTCTAGCACGCTGTGATTAGGTAGGTGAGACTTGTATGGTCTCGATCAAACGATAATTTAATAATTTTTATTTCTGTATAAGAGATAAAGAGAGTAATAATAGAAAGTTCTTGTAATACAAATCTCTGAATGTTTTCATTACGTGAGCTTTGTACAACCAAATTATAATAGTCCGTGTATACAAATTTGGTGAGATCAAAGATGAGATAAATTATTTAATCTTTTTATGGTGGAGCCGATGTGGTGTGTGGTGTTACTTGTGTAAATATACTTTGATAGCTGTGCCCCGCGGTTTCTCTCGCCTTATATTAAATACAAGGGAAAATCCGACTAGTTGTTCCTGAGATTTGTGCGTTCAGAACCCAGTTTTTGATCCCGAGTTAACTCAACCAGTGGTTAAATATGGTAACTAATGATTTCAAACTTCGGTAGAACGCGTTTATTCATCAATTTTTAATCTAACAAATAGTTAATTAATTAACTCTCCAACTAATTTGACCATTTGATTGATTAACAATTGATAAAAAACGGGTTTTGAAACCATTAGTTATCATATTTAACCATTGGTTAAGTTAACTCGGGATCTAAAAACTGGGCCTAAGAAAACAACCTCCATCTTTATAACATTAGTAGGTATAGATAACATTTAAACAGCTTTTAATTTTGATTTGCGTTTATGAACTAAGGATATACGGGTTTTATAGATATCCAACCAACGTAATGTCGTCTGACAATTGATTTATCTGTGAGTTAAATACAGCGAGAAATTATTGCTCAATAAATTAAACTTATTGCTAATAACATTTAATTTAATACTTATTTGCGATAAACGAAACCAGTAATATAACAAAGAGAACAAACTGTAAATAACACAAAAGATCAAGGTAGTACATTCGAGAACAGAATGTACTACCTTGATCTTAGGCCAATACCTACTAACCAGACTATATAGTCAATAGCAAAAGTAGATGATCAAAATCAAAAATTCAAGACTAATAAACGAAGTTCGTGTCAGAACTGTGTGGCGTCGAAGTGATTCAAAAATGTGATTGTATATTATACCAAACATTTACTACTGGTACGGTTGCCTTATTTGTGATTAGTTTTGACTTATAAACTTACTACTTGATTGAGTTATAAACTCAATTCATCATCTACTTTTGCTGTTGACTGTACATGTATACGTAGATAATCGTTTGATCAGCGCAGGCGCCGATGAATAACTCAGAGCGGAGCTAAACGCAATCTTTCATGTGACTCAGTGACCGCAGGAGTTCGTGACTCAGTCCTCACCGGACAATGCGACTAGTGACTCAACAAAACGTACCTCCGTCCCTTTCTACTCAAAACTGAATGTCAATGCTAAAACGAGACAATATTAAGCTGTAATTTCGTAGACCAATAAGTACATTGAAAGTAAGTCTGCCTCATTTACTAGGTCGCTAGATGAAATTGCTTCGAATGTAATTTTAACTTGTACTCAACACTTAATAGGTATTCAAAAACGATCGCTACTCAGTATCGGAACTACGGAATGTTTGCTCTTGTGAATCATGAACCGGATCGTATTTGAGCTAAAAATCGTTGAACTTGGGCAATCGGGCAAGTCGGTAGTCAGCGAGTTGAGAACAATTTGTTTTGTTCCATTTGCCATTTCGGTGTAACAATGGCCTTTACTTGTCTGGAACGGTACAGGTATTACGGAATTTTGAAGACGAATTTCTAATTTAGGTTTCCGATTGCTACCGTTACAAGTCATTGTCATAACGCTTTTGAGGATATGAAAATCAGTAGGTACCATCTATTGTTAAACATAACATGAAGAATTGAACAAAACCGGCTGATTTTAGGTTGTAAAACCGCCCACTTCTGGTAACTTACACCGAGTATGCATCAATCAAAAGCCAGGCCCGCCCGTTCCAAGAAAATGTGCCTCATTTTCAAGCAACAGCCGTAAAAACATGTTGTAGATGATTCTGATGAAAATATTACCCACCGCGGTCGGGTATAACATATCATAAAGGAAAAAATATAACATATGGAAGCGAGTGAGCGCGATAAACATCGTGGCAATAATAATATGTCAGAAGACCAGAGAAAATTGTCGTAAACGCCACAATGGCATTATTAGGGTATTACGAAGGGCCCTAACCAGATTACTGGACTGTGGATGACCGAAAGGGCCAATGTTCCTTGTATACCACCATTTGGGTTTTACTAGTAATAACGGTAAGTGGGCACTTTATAGATTCTCTAGATGATAAAATTCTGCTTATTTAAGTCGGGGTAAGCCTCTGTAAAGAATTTGCGTTGTTCTTTAAACGACAACAGAGCCTATATCAAAGGCTTGAACGATTGTCAGAAGCAAGGAGAATATTTTTAACAAACTTGTAGTTTTATCGAAATTAAAGTCGTTTCATGAAGATACTGCTCTACATTTTGGATATTAAATAATCCACCTCGATAACTTTATCGAATATAATGATTGTAAAACTTCTTGGAACATGCTCATATAAAGGGAAGTCTTAAAATGTATCTTATGAATAAACCCACGAAGTAAAGTTGACTTAGATACACTGGGATGTTTCTATGTAATATTTTATTGTATACTTGTATTACCTTAGGCGGTGAAGAGAAAGGGGTATAGAGTTTCAACCATAACGTTTCTCTATGACGGCTTGGAGAATTGTAGGTAATTATGATTTGATACAATGTTAAACTGAACTTCAAATGAACAGCAAATAAAGGAGAAACAGAATTTATTTCATTGCAATCGGAATTATTTATAAAAGATTGTTAATGAAAATGTCTTGATGAGTTAGGTATTAGGTGCTGGCATTGTTACGTTCCAACAAGCCAAATCAGCCATTTTGATTTAAGACATAACTTCTTATTTTTTGTTCGATGGATTCGAGTCCTTTAGACATTACTTATTACGAAAATAATCAGATATGTTGGATATTCTATATATTTAATTAATCAGATGTCTAGTTCTAGTATAAGATGTATGTGACCAACACTTAGGCTAACGGCATATATTGTAAACACTTCAATATTAAGAAAGCACTACAGACATTCGTCAACATGTGGAAATACTTTTACAAACAGCACCTTTATTTAAAAAGCGTTAAGGTTGACTTTCACTATTCATTGTTACCATGCGATCATTCAAGCTTTTTTGTACGAAACTGTACGGAGTGAACGGATCACAAAAAACGTTATATTTGTCATTCAGGGTCTATCTTAAAATAGAGGTACATTTACAACTGTTGTTGATTTTATTTCTAACTAGCTTTTCTCCGCGACTCCGCCCGCGGTACCTAATTATTTAGTAAACAATAATTATAGCCTATGTTACTCAGAGTGAATGCAGCTTTCTAATGGTGAAAGAACTTTTGAAATAGGCACATTAGTTTTTGAGTTTATTCATTACAAACATGCACACAAAAATACAAATCTTTCCTCTTTATAATATTTGTGTAGATTAAATACTTATTCTTACTTTAATTACAACTGGTCATCGTTTGTTTGTAAAATTTGAATTTTGTACGTGTTTGATAATTGGTAGTCCTTGTAGTACTTTTTTTAATATGTCTGGGTTATTTTGAATCTCCCAGAGAATTGTGAATATACCAGCTTCAAATGAAATCCAGGGATTATAAAAATATTTCATGTTTGAATTAGTACGTCGGCCGTTTACGTATTTATTTACAACTTATTAAAATGTGAATTTTTTTGTAAAAAAATATTAGTTTCATTCTACCCACATTCTTTGTTCTTGTTAATAAAATGTAATTTATACTTGAGAAACTATAACACAGGTACGTAGGTAACTTTTAGGTAACGCAATAGTTGTTGTCTGTTACTAGGCTAATCTTTGTACTAAGTCCTTTACGGATGTCGACCTACTTTGTGTCTGACCAGATACAGCTGTACAAGGAGCAAGTATAGCTGACCTCACAACCCAATTACTGGACACCGATATCCTAAGACAAGATGAATTCAGATCTAATATACCGAAAATAGATCTATTTATTACTGACTAAAAAGGTGGAAAAACGCTGGCGGAATTAAAAAAAAGATAGGATTAAAAAGAAAATAGTTGAAAAAAATATACGGGTTTATTCATCAACATATTTGAAAATCGAACGCACAAGCGTCTCCCTGTTTAAATTTAAGAACAACGGTTGTTCGTTTGGAATTGATTTTTAGAATCATTTTTTTATTCTTTTTTTCGAAGAATATTTTGTTTAAAAAAAACCGTTAAATTATTTGAAAATAATAATGTTATGCATTGAACGATGGTTTTGACCTTGGCGTCGTAGAATAAATGCAATTATGCATGCCGCTGCATGGAATGTGTTACGTAAGAGGGAGACAGCGATACTAACAGCATAACTTAGTCACGAAACCAATGTTTTCATTTGTTTCTTTGTGTGATATCGAATTAATAACTCCTGTTATAAACTGTAACGTGTTTTGCAACGTAAATTTAAACAATTATCTGCCTCCAACATTTTATTTAGTAATTATTATTTTTTATTTCAGTTTGCAACAACCTGTGTCGAGGAATCCAGTCAGCATTTACAGATAACAAGACATTTCGCTGAATATGTTCCATTAAACCTATTAATTAGAATATCACTATAGACGATTATTCTTTACATGTGTATTTAAATGAAGCCTTGGAATATTAATACAAATTACACCAATCCAAGCATTTATAGTTTTGTTTAAAAATATTATAAAGGCGAAATTTGGTGTATGTTTGTTACACCAGCACGCTTAAACAGCTGGACTAATTTAAACGTCATTGAGGAAATTGAAACTCTGGATTAAAACATAGACTACTTTTTATCCCCAAAAAATAAGTTTGTCTGATATACCGCGGGTAACACCGCGAGATACACCAAGTAGTTCTGTATGTCACTATAGGTTTATTTCTACTAACTAAAACAATCATAGTTATCGTCAAAATACTAACATTATTCTTGTAGCAAATTGTCAAGTGTATAGTAAGAACAGAGAACAGTCGGTTAAACAGAACCGGTTTGCAAGCATGACGTGAGCGGTTGCGCATGCGCAGACCGCGTACTATTGTGGTTTCAGACACTCGATACACAATCCTATTATTGTTCTTATAATTTCGCAGAGATAGGCAAAATAGATGTTTGTAAAACAAAGCCAAAGTCATCAATAATTTTTAGATGCCATTTTATTTTATCACGATCTTACCAAACATAAATGATGTTAATATTGATGTGTGCATATCATGCTGTTTTAGTAATAGGTATACCATCATTAAGTCAAATGATGAAGATGTTTCTTATAAAAAAGTAAGTACCTAAGTCTATTTTAATCAATGTTAAGTAGTATACGGAAAGACAAAACAAATATCCAAAAGGAAGATAACGTCTTCAAAACACCACATTACGATGTTACATTTATAAGAACCAACAGCTGCTTTAAAAGGTTGAAGAAATTCTGAACAAACTCTCATTGTTTCCTTTCTTACAAAAACAAACTTCAACAGCCAACTGTAGGTAAAATTACGTGCCTTGTTGAATTAATTGTATATAATTAGTCATAAAAGACAGAAAATAAAGACTTCTAGACTTATTACCTCAAGGCTAATATCCAAAACGTTCAATAATTACGTTTTAACCCGTGAATCGTTTCGGGTTAAGAAAGGAAATTTATATAGCTTTGTTTGTGTACAAGATAATGTAGTGGAAACTAATACAGGACGAACCAGGTCCCAAGAGACAGCAGAATTAGAATAATATTATGTTACCCTCGGACGATCGTAACACTAGCTTATAAAGGTTAACGCGTCCCATACGTCGCATACATTAAAAATAATTGGTTCCAACACTTCACTAACAAACAACCCTTCGGCGAAAAAACCCAATTTGTAACGGATCATGATTGTTAAGAACCATAAGCTTATAAATGAAACTTTAGAGTGTAACAATCGTAACGAAATGTTTGCTTTGTTTTGTAACGGCCCTTCGGTTTGACCTCGGCAACGGTTGAGTACGCCACAGCATAATATAAAAGGCAATAAAAAAAAGTGAGAGCTCTCAACCCCTCGTAAAGATAATAACTGGGTACGACCAAGCCAAAAGGAGTAAAACAACCCGAAAGTTAGTTGAAGAGTTTGTAGAAACACTTCAATGACAGTCGATTAGGTCCACAAGTCGACGCGAAATAAGTTAATACGTCAACTACGAGTATACTAAAGAAAATTTCATCAATGAACGCAGGTTTATATCTAAAAGTCAAAGTAAACACTATTGAGAAAGGTTTTGAATCAGAATATTTAAATAACAAAGGAGACCCTTCTAAAACCAACCTTCGTTAAGTTAAGCTAAAGGTTACACTGACATTAAATAGTTTCTGGATGGAAAAGACGATTTAGGATCTTTGAGCATGTCGTGATAGAACAAAAAAGATCTAAGACGTGTTTCATAAAAGGAAATTTTTTACATCAACCAATTCTATTTATGTTCTTTGAGAATTCCTAAGAACTAAGTCCTTAGCCTCATTTATTTCTAGACAGCACAGGTGTTTTATCTTGAGTGACCTAATCACGTATTCATGTTGAAACAGATTCAATAATGTGGGTTTAGGTCAGTGAGTTATTCAACAAAACTCCCACACTGATGACTGTTTCTTTTGTGTCGTCATCTACTTATTTATAAGTACCATCATTCGAGTGAACACAATACTCGTGGTAGCTTAAAAGCATTATCAAGAACTCAATTTGACAATTTAATACTGTTAATATACCTACCCTTCAGCCAAGGACCCCTGCTCACACAACAGTAAGATCATTCTAATTGGGACCTAAAAAGGCTTTCCAAAAGACTTACATTTAAAACATAACATTTTATAGGGAAACAAACTCCTTGTTACATTTCAAAGTTTAGCGTTCTGACAAGTCTGTTCTCCTCCATCCAAGGACATTCCAGAGCTCACGCCACCAGGGGATGCTTATAAAGACAAATAGCCCGATTTATTTCCAAACACATTAAAACTTTTTTGTACTACTTAGATCTGCCCTGTTCCTTGTCCATTAACTGTTGACCTTTCGAATTTAGATTTTATGACCTTTTTATTCTTCTGAGGCTTACTCCACGTGTAACTTATCGTTTAAAGATACCTGTATCCGTCAATCGTATTTAGTATTTTTCAAAAGATTTTTTTTTTTCCCAGTTAGTTCTTGAAAAATCTTTCATCGAAATTTAACATTCCGAGCTTAAATAGTTCAATATCTTAGATACAAGATAATCTAAAGGGTTTAGCAGGTTTTTTTTTTTTTTAAAGATTACTAGCAATGTGGGTCGCACATTACTAGTAATCTCGTTAACCCCTCGTTCTAAGCTAAGATGCTTGTGTTACGAGTGGGTTCACGTCGGTAGTGTAATGGGTGGGATTCGAACCCGCAACCACATGATCGCAAGTCCGACGCCCTAGCCATTAGGCTACCGCCGCTTCGCCGTATTATGAGCCATCGAGGAGTTATTTCAGAAAAAATCCGCAGTGGCTCCCGCTGGTGTGGCTAACACACATGAATACCGAGTACACAGTCCTTCAGGAATGTTTCTCCATAAAAGAACCGCTGTTTGACGTATTTCCACGCGAAAGCTACATAAACGTAGGGTGGCATAAAATTAGCTAGTATTTAAGCACCACATTAAAAGCAATTTACCGACACAATATATGCTAAATATTGCGTGCATGACTCAATCGTTTTTAACAATAGGTTTACACAATACAAATCCAAATTTCATTCAAAAGCCACCCAAAGAATGGAATAGTATTTCCCAAATTCTATACAATTACTCGTATTTATGGGAGTCAGTTGAATAAAAATGGCGTGCTGGCTCAGTTTAAAAATAAACTTATTTACACGCGTCCCCGGCTCGTTTATTGTACTAATACGAATAGACGTTACGTGAATGAGAATTCGAGATAAGAAGCGAATTTCCCAAAATTCAGAGCACGTTATTTTGAGCAAATTAAATTAGGAAAATTATTTAAACACCAATAGTGCGTCCCACAGTAGCAATTATCGGGGCTTTTCACAGCCCTTAACATTTGCGCAGAGGTCTAATTAAGGTAACTCGAATGAAATCTCGCGTGCTTAAGAACCGTTTCACGCGACGCCATTCGTTCGCATAACTCGCTAACTGCTGGAGATGTAGCAACAAGTTCGCTGGTCATAAAAAATGTCTCTTACTAAAATGAAGGACACCACATTTTTTTTTTTCAACTTAACAGCATTATTTTCGATTATGTAATTTTTAACAAGATTCCAGATTCAGTGTCGTGGAATAAGAGAATATTTGGTTTAGCTATTGAAAAGAAAAAAAAACGAGATATCTTTGAGTTTGACAACAGAATATAACCGAATTATAGGTCAGGACTCTCGTAGTGTTTTACTTCGGTATATTAAATATTTAACAGCGCGATAATAAAACGGAGCCAATCCCATGCTATCGAGTACACACTGCTTAATAAAAAGAAACCGTAAAATATTCAAATCGATAAGTTACTTGCAGAGGCAGGAAGGGACGATCATAATTCTTGTAAGTAAACAACTTTTCCTGTAGAATATTTTCTGCGAATGTTAACATATCCGTTCCGCATACATGGTGCACGAGTTTCCTCGATTTATCTAAATAAAAGAAGAGCGATAGACTACAAAGCATAAATTATCAAACTCCACAGATAGCCGAAAAAAATTCAGATATTTGTAAAAAAAAAATGAGGCAAATTAATAGATCTTTTTGTTACCAATTGAACATAATTATGTAGTCATTTGCGACAATTGCAGCTGTAAGTAAACTAGAACAATTGTTTGATGACATAAGGAGTGCTGCGGTAACCTTGTATCAACGGCACAATTGGTCAAACTAAAATGATGTTGCTCATTTCGACGGTGACCCTATTCGCGAAGTAGAACACCGCAAGAAGCTAGTATTTGAGTGATATTTGCTTTAGATCTCAACGATTTTGCAAGTTATACCAAAACTACTGTAGTTGTAGGTACACAGATAATGTTACTGGTTGAAAACTAGACAGATTTCAAGCAAAAACCCAAGTAAGCTGATAAACATATATAGAATAAACTCTGAATAAACATGGCGGTGGCACCGGAGAGGATAATAGAAGATGTGCACAAATAAAAATAAGCATGAAAGCATGCTTGTAAATCTTGTAATGAGCAAGTGCTACTCAGTGCTAGTTAGAAGCATGTGTATACAAAAATTGCATATAATAAAAGGCCATTAAATTCAAATTAAAATCAAATTAATCTTTCGATCATTAAATGTCAAATTGACACCACAATACAAATAATAAATTAGACGAAAAGTCAATAAACAAGGGTTTCCTCGTACGGAGGCGCTGCGGCAACGGCTGCGGCGGTGAGTGCCCGTGACCACGGCAGCCAGGACGTGCGCGCGGTGGTTGTGGTGCTTACGGTGCTTATGGTGCAGTGTGTGTGTTTTTATGGTTATTTTATTTAATATGTGTTTGTTTTACTTTAGCGTTTAATGTTGTCGGACGCAATCTGCGACGATCCTGAAAGACATGTTGTCCAACCCACGCCAGCTCTGGCAGATGTTTTGGTAAGCTGCCCTTATTGTCCCCAAGCACGTTTTTTTTAAAGGTAATCGGTGCTTGAGGATACATTTTGCGAAGGTTCACAAATCCCAGAATGTGTCATCTAGTCCTGATTCCTTTCCAGTACCTCCAACTTCTTCACAAAACACATCTTTACCATTTTGGCAAAAATTATCAAATTTCAAAAATTCTATTCCGGTTTTAAAACATGTTCCTCGGGGTGCAAGACATGCAGTTGCTTCACATCTTGCTAAATGTGTTCGTCTTGCATCCCAAGAAAATTCTTTAAGTGCTTGGGAACAGTTACTCACGTTCCCATACAAAATTTTACATATACAAAAAAATCTGGTCTCTAAAAAATCCCTTACGGCTCAAATTAAAGATAATTGCAGTTTTTTAAACCATACTTTTGATTCTAAATTCCCAGCTGAGAAATGCCACAGATCTGGCGATATTTCTCGCATCGTTCAATCTAAACTGAGCGAAGGTGATATTCGGGGAGCTGCCAAAATACTGTTCAGTAGTGACGAGGTTGCACCATGCTCTTCAGAAACACTTACTGCTCTGGAAAGCAAACACCCAGTTCCTAAGGATAGTCTTACTTTTCCTGACCCACCAGACCCAAATTTACACGTATTTCAAATTTCAGTTAAACAATTAGTCGAAGCCATAGGCTCGTTCCGGAGCGGCTCCGCTGGTGGTCTGGATGGCCTGACCCCTCAACACCTTAAGGATTTGACGGGTCCCACTGCCGGTGAAGCTGGTGAGTCGCTTTTGAGGGAGCTTACGGCTTTGACTAATTTAATGCTTGCAGGTAAGGTCCACGAAGGGATAATCGACACCCTTTATGGAGCTAACCTGTGTGCCCTTCGTAAAAAGGACGGCGGCATTCGACCTATTGCCGTCGGTTCCACATACAGACGTACGGCAGCAAAAATTTGTTGTAAGTTATACAACAATATTTTATCAGATAAATTCCAGCCCCTTCAATTAGGTTTTGGTTCGAAAGGTGGCTGTGAAGCTACCGTACATGCACTTTCCACATTTTTGGCCTACGGGAAAAATGAGGTTATCCTTAAAGTCGATGTAAAGAATGCCTTTAACTCGATTAACAGAGATACCTTGTTGGCAGAAGTTAAAAGTGAAACGCCCAAAATTTACAGCTTTCTCTGGCAATGTTACAGAAACCCTTCAAATTTAGTTTATAAAGACAACCTCTTGAATTCTGCTGTAGGCTGCCAACAAGGAGATCCGCTCGGTCCGGTCATATTTAGTTTAGCTATTCATCCGATTATTAGGCAACTAAAGTCAAAATTTAATGTTTGGTATCTAGATGATGGTACTCTAGGAGGCGATGTTAACACAATAGCAGAGGATTTCATAGCATTAAAAAATAATTTTCAATCGATAGGTCTAGATTTAAATACTGATAAGTGCGAAATTTACATACATAACATGACACACATAGATGGAAAACTTGCGTTAGCGAAAATTAAATCAATAGCACCGGAAATCAAAATCGTTGATAAATCATCCTTACGCCTCCTAGGGTCCCCTATTTTAGAAGAATCCTATCAAAATTTCATTGATGATAAAATTCAAAATTTTCAACTTATTTCGGATAGACTGCTTAAAATCTCATTACATTCTGCTATAACTTTAATTCGTTTTTGTTGTTTTGGTCCTAAATTCACATATTTCCTCCGATCTTCAAGATTATGGAAACATTTACCTCTTTTGGAAAAAGTCGATCAAATTATCCAGTCCACCATAACTTCGATCTTCAATGTGACTTTGGATGACCGAGCTTGGTCCCAAGCCACACTGCCGATCCGTTTTGGTGGGCTAGGCGTTCGTAAAGTTTCCAGTTTAGCCCTACCAGCATTTCTGTCTTCGGTCCACAGTACTGAAAAGTTAACCAGGGAAATCTTGGGGTCTTCTCTGGTTGATTATCAGATTTTGTGTATGACCGAGGCAGTAAATAGTTGGAAATTGTCCTGCCCGAGCACGGATCTGCCCGAACAACGTTCTTCTCAGAGGCAATGGGATGAGCCGCTTTGTAGTTTGATACGGAAAAAATTAATTGAAACGTCAATCAATACTGCAGAGCGTGCTCGCCTCTTGGCTGTGGGAGAATGGGAGTCGGGCCTCTGGTTACAGGCTCTTCCCTCGACCAATCTGGGTACGCTGTTGGACAACAATGCTTTCCGGATCGCCATGAGTTTGCGTTTAGGGGTCGCTTGCGTTGCATCTCATCGTTGTCAATGCGGCGAAAAAGTCGATTGCCTTGGTCACCATGGCCTGTCCTGCAGCAGGAGCGCCGGTCGGATTCCACGTCACGCTAACTTAGATGACATTATTCGTCGCGCTCTTGTCACTGCCGGTGTACCAGCTGTTTTAGAACCTAATGGTTTGGTACGCAGCGATGGTAAGAGACCTGACGGCATGTCATTGTTGCCTTGGAAATTGGGTCGGCCTTTGGTGTGGGACGCAACATGCGTCGACACCCTTGCGCCATCCCACGTTCTAAGTTCAGCGGCCTCTCCTGGCGCTGCTGCTGGAGCTGCGGAAACCCTAAAACGGCGGAAATATAATAACCTAATAGGTAATTATATTTTCGAGCCGTTTGGGGTTGAAACTCTCGGGACATGGGGACCATGTGCACGAGCTCTTTTTAAGGAACTTTCCAAACGTTTGGTCGACTCCACACGTGACCAGAGGGCTGGCATTTTCTTGGCACAAAGAATTAGTATTGCCATTCAACGTGGCAATGCTGCCAGCCTTCTGGGCACGTTTCCCGACATTGGCAACGATGATGATGAATTTTTTGATGCTTGTTAATAAGTTTTCTATTTTTTATTTAGCTTTATTTATTATAGGTAGTTTAGTATAGTTTAATTTATATTATAAGGTTTTGGTTTAGTATAGTTTTATTTTAATTATAATTATTATTATAGTTAAGTTAAAGGTGTGTATATAGTTAATGCTGTGTACTTTAAATATAGATTAATAAAATGTATATTGATAAAAAGTAAGTTGACAATATTCGATGCTTATGTATACATACGTAAATTCAGAAAGGGGAAAATTAAAAGAGGAATTAATATCATAAGCCTACTTTTCAATTCAAGTTAACAAAGTTGACACAGTCAACTTAAATCTCGTCAAAGCCTGTAATTATTATAAGTATTTTTGGCAGCTCGGTGTATGCTTACAATTCCATAAATGTTTCAAGTGTCGTTAAGTAGTCTTAAGCCCCTTGCGAACTTTCGCCAGTTCCTCATCGGCAGTTTAAGCTAAACTGGCGTATGCCATTTCGAACTTTATCCTTGAACAAGCTCTGCCACTGACATAATAGCAGCAAATTTATGGTAAAAGGATGAGGACTATGCAAAATCTGATAACGTACGAGGAAAATTGCCCTTACGTGTAGGCAACGATGGTATCACCTTGCCACGTAGGATTATTTAAAATCCCCTTAATTTCTTCGCAAAGCCAATTTGTAAGGGCAACATTAATTTCGGAAACGCCCTTTCAGATATTACATCAATTTCTTTTTCGAATCAGGGAGCTGTCATCGCGACCGCTAATGGTATTGGGAACAAGCGGGCTAATTAAGTCGTCGCTGTTAATTTATAGCTTGTTTTCTACTGCTGGAACAGCTATAATCAAAATAAATCGCTTCCCCCTAAGACACGCAAGGGAATACCAGCAAATTGGATTGGAAACTAAAGATTCCTTATTCGATAGTAACGTACCTACTTAATTGTAGTCCCAAGCTGTTTCAAATAGTGCACAGCCATTTGAGATCTTAAATTGAGAAACATCGGATTCGAACAAGAAAATAATGATTAAATTTTATCGATACCCAATGCTGTTGCGGATAGTTAGAAAGGTATACCTGTTAGTTGATGCCTATCTCTTAGTAGGTGCTGCAACAACACTGCAGGAACATTATAGCGATATCGGTTCATAGCGCGGGCTCGAGGTAGTGGTGGAATATCGATTTCGTTGCCTCCGGCGATTGAGTTACCTCTAATAAGTAGTCGATAATTTAGGACCGTCTTCCTCGATGTTATTACAATGTTGTATATTTTAATAATTCAAGAAGCGATCCAGTGTGCCACGTGAACTTGAGGAACGGTAGTGTATCTGAGCATCAAACTTTAACAAGATCATATTGCATAAGGAGTTGTGAAGTTTTCTCAAACTTTTCTACGGCTTGGGATTGATGTGTCCCTTAACATGTAGGTACAATACGGCTGACGGATCATGGCGAGTTTGAAAAGGGCTACAAGACAGTTGGCGAGAGATGCAAATACACGTAAATGGACGGTGAGAAAGAGGCTGCAATATCTTGTATCTTTTTTTTTTATCAAGATACATCAGCCTAATAGTACCTACAGTAGAAAATTTTGTTCGCGAATAATTCATACTTTTATGCATTATCAAACTCTTGCGTATTCGCTTCAGAGATTTTGTTGCGAAATTTGTTCTGACTTTTATTAAGGTTAAATAATTTGCTTTGTAACCTACATCACTGTTGACATTTCTAATTTAAAGTATAAATTGTAATTATAACTGCACACTGTCTGCTAATTAGGCGGCGTAACTTTGTGCAGAATAAATATGTTAAAGGACGACAGAGACAAATAAGTTATGACAGAGGCTGCTTACGGATACTTACCGTTTCTTTTTTAATCTCCTCAGATATAAGGAAAGAATACTGATAAGGACAGTGCAAGAACAAATAGCACCGTTTTTAATAAAAAGGACGAAAATTGTAATATCCCTGAGAACGATTCATCATACGACCTCGTACGTGATAGTCTTATACAGAAGCGAATTAGCTAGCGTAGGTATCTTGGGAGCAATCTAGTGCTAGCTTGTTCTGTCCTCAGTCGAGCACCGATACTGGAAATATCGTATTAACTGGACTTACGTTCGTTGGACCCGATAGGTTAATTTATTACAACGTCATCTAGAAATGTTTGTCTACTAGATTCCTTCTCATTAGGTGGATTAAAAAATGAAAATGTCAATGGGAAACAAATGAAAATTGACAACCATGGACAGAGTTTACTATCAGGTATTGATTAAAGCATCCTCAATATAAAAAAGAAGGATAGAAAAATAAAACCGAAGCGGCGGTAGCCGTAGCCGGCGGTAGGCGTCGGACCTGCGATTATGTGGTTGCGGGTTCGAATCCCACCTATTACACTACCGACGTGAACCCACTCGTAACACAAGCATCTTAGCTTAGCACGAGGGGTTAACGAGATTACTAGTAATGAGCGACCCACATTGATCGTAATTTAAAAAAACCCATCCATATTAAGAGTACTTCCTATAATTCTCTCGGCAATATCAACGGGCCATTGAATGTTACGAGTTCATTAAATCCAGTAATTGCATACAAAACACGGGCTTATTTCAAAGCAAATAATACAAAAAGTAGTCCATAATAGTTTGCACAGGAACATGTGTACAAAGAATTTTGACCTCATTCCCACACTTGGCCATGCCGTGTTTGTTTAAAGAATTCAAGGTGGTATAGTGTACGTTGACCTTTTATCTGAAAATAATACCTAGGAAGGTATTTCGTGTAGCCTAGTTTTATAAACCGGATTTACACGAACAAAAAAGGGTTGAAAAAGGAAACCAGACTTATGTGTGTATTATATTTCTTCGTTTTCTGAGGCTGTTATGTGAATTGGAATTCCTTAATCTTTACATTGTCGACTAAAAACGGGTGTCAAATCAGAAAGCTATATGGTGGTTGGTGACGGGCCTGTTGGTCTAGTGGTAAGTGACCTTGACTGCTAATCCGGAGGTCGTGGTGTTCGATTCAGGACAAATCTTTGTGCAATGAGCACGATCATTTGTTCTGTGTCTGGATATAATTTATCTATAATACGTATGTATTTAAAAGTATGTTATCAGTTGTCTGGTTGCCATAGTTCAGTCTCTGCCTAGTTTGAGATCAGATGGCCGTGCGTGTGTGTGTCGCAAGATTATTATTATAACATTCAAACTATTTTGGGAAATCAATGTTTGATTTATTCACTTACTGGGAAGGTATTATGTAAGGTTGGTGACATACGACGGAAACCTTGGCTAAAAATAACGTCATCGATTTGGGGGCCTCGTTAGGCGTTTGAGGGATCAGATCGGAGTTAGACACGTAAATAGAACGACAAACCTATAATAGAAATGTATTGAAACGGTACCCAAAAAATATATTATTATTATCACGCGCTTGAACTGGTATGAATTTAGACACTTTTATTTTATTATTTTACTAGCTGTTTCCCGCTGCTCCGCCCGCGGTCTCAAATTTTTTTTATATTTGTGATGTATCTTTCAAGTTACATCAAACTGCACACAGTGTGCAAATTTAATTCAAATCGGTTCAGTAGTTTCGGAGTTCATCCCGGACAAACATCGTGACACTGGAATCCTACTAATATTATAATGTGAAAGTGTGGATGTTTGGATGTTTGTTGCTCAATCACGCAAAAACGGCTGAACGGATTTGGATGAAATTTTGCATGCATATAGCCTTTGACATGGAAAAGAACATAGACTACTTTTTATCCCGATTCCTTAAGTAGTTCCCGAGGGAAAATTGAAAATTGTTTCCGAGCTAAGTCGTGGGTAGACAGCTTTGAAATTTGTTATTTTTCTCTATTACATCGCAAGCTAAAACACGAGTGAAATTTTTTATTAAATTTTTCATTACATTAATATTTTTTATTTTTTTTTGGACCCAATTCTGAAGTCCACGCAGACGAAGTCGCGGACAGAAGCTAGTTATATATAATAGATGCGTTTAACAGTAGTCTGGTTGCCATAGTACAGGCTCTGTCTAGTTTGGGATTAGACGACCATGTCAACCGTGTGTGAGTTGTCCCAAGATATTCTATTATATTATTATTTCATGCCAATGAATTCGATATCGAAAAATCTTTAAATTCTGAAATTGCTTTAAAATCTGGCTACAAATTTTCCTGCAAAAATTCCAGTTTAAAATAGCCTTCGCTTTTCGGAAACCGTGATAGTGCGTCATAAAGTGGCAGAATCTCATATTTTCATCCACGTAGATGTCCGAAACAAAATTGACAGCATGAAAGTGATATTAATTTCAACCAACGAAGGGTTTGGTTTATTTAATTTACCTAATTGACAAGGGAAACAACCCGGTATTGCCATCATAGTTAAGTAATGAATGCGATGGGATTATTATGTTAAAGAATTGTGATTTATTTTACGCTCTGTTAACGAAGGTGGGGTTGTAATGAAGGGTTGTTGTTACCCCTTTTTCAGGTTACATGAGTGTTTTGAGAGGCTGTAGCTGCAAATGGTTGGGAGCTAACCGCTATAGTGAAAGGAGTTTTAATTAATGGGGATGCGACACTAACGGGGGTTGTCAGAACAGAATTTCTTGTACAGGGAAATAGGGTTACTATATTTATTTTAATGTGCAAAGGCCTGGTAAACAGGTTAATATGTCCATGTGCAGTTAATAAAATTTAATTAGATCGGAAATTCCAGACGTAATTACCTACTTACAAAATTATTTATCCAGGAATATTGAATATAGTTTCGTTATACCTAGAACTTTAGATACATACACAAAAAAAAATGAAATAAAAAATTACCCTTAGATAATATATTACGAACATAGATTAATTTATTTATAATCAGGAAAACTCAATAAGGATAGAAAACATAAAGCCAATTACAAGTTTTCACGGATAGCTACAGTAAAGCATGTAGACATTTAAACAAAACTTAAATATAATGTATGGTAAGTTAAGTACCAACTTTACCACCCGTAATTTAATTCATATTTAACTCTTTAAATTCTTTGACAACTGAATTAGCAGCAATATACTTGACATCCATGTTTAATACACAAAGAGGTCATTAATTTGAGTTTTTTATAGAGTAAGCTAAAGCTTAATCAATCCACGTCACGAAAAGTTAATCTAAACCCAATAGTGAACGACATAGTTTTATTTAACATAAATTAACATGTCAATTTGATAAATTTCTTAACCAGATGCAAGGACCCTAATGGAAAATTAACTAGTTTTTTCTTGTGTTCAAATCTTTAACCGGTTTTATTAAGTACTTGTTTTAGTACTTTACAATTGCAAATTATTGGTTCTATTATGTTGTTTCCATATGATTTGCCTTAACTTACCTACCTTATTAAATAATTTAAAAGACACAGGTTTTTTTTCGGTTATTTTAAAATATCAAGTGAAATTCTTGTTAAACATCATTCGAATTTCTTATGTGACAGGAAGCATGGTTTCGGCGTACCTACGTGAAAGTATGTGCAGAGGTAAAGACAATACACCGCTACAAACTTATCAATACCGGTGACAGCGTCGCTAGCACAACTGTCATCGCATTGACATCTGTCAGATTGACAGTTATTATGTTCTCTTCGACGTTAGTTTAAAATTTGACCACCCGCAAAGATAAGTTTGTTGTGTACAGGTACACATTTATATGCAAATCATGTTATTTTTTGTGCCGACATCCTGTGTTACGTTGAACATTTAAGTAGTAATACAACTGTTTTAATACTTCTTACCATATTGGAATTTGTACTGGAGTAATAGTTATCAAACGCTTCGTGAATTTTATTACTGGTTTACATTATCATAAGACCATGTATGGGTAAAGATTATACTTAATTCAAAGGACGTGCTCATGTTTAAATTCGCGTTAATCTGCGTATTTTTGAGTTCTCTTGCATATTTTATTCACGGTTGATTTAATTGATTACTGAATTAGGGTTAAAAGATTATTGCACCATATTTTGTGACTCACAAAGCCTCCTAAGTGGTATTACCACGGCAATTTCTTATGTATATGGGACACACCCTGGCTGGTCCCAAGATCTGGTCTCATTATGTGAACATATACTGAACTTTTATTATTCATATTTTTTTATATTGTGAAGACAGCGTGCTGCTGGGGAGTTTGTTGCAACGTTTCTTCTCCCCGGCTAGAGCACTGAGGAAGCCGTGGGGTAGCGAATCAGGGTGCTGTCTGTGTTGATGACATTCAAAACGTGCTATATGGTAGCCTAATTTGAATAAATAATTTTGTATTTTTATAGAACGTGAAATCTCTTACCGAACAGGATAGCCGATGTCAAAAAGGGTGGATGCTTCAAATAGTCATTACTTCCACGTTACCTGTGAATCAAAGAGATAAGTATAAATATCATGGGGTACTCGGAAGCCTAGTAGGAAAGCTACAAAGTAAACTATGATTATAGCTCATACGTCGCTGACGTGGGTCCCCGACGCAGTGCATCATAAAAAGCAAAGATAAGGCCGACACACTTTTATCACCCTCAGAGCACTGGGGTCCAAGGTCTCGCGATACGATATTTAATAACAACAATAACTGTTCTTGGAATGTACTGTAATACTTTTAACACCAAATGTCGGTCGCACATTACTAGTATTCTTGCTAACCCTCCGTGCAAAGCTTGTGTTACGAGTGGGTTAAGCTTGGTGGTGCAATGGATGGGTTTCGAACCGGCTACCACATGAACGCTTTTTAGGGTTCCGTAGCCAAATGGCAAAAAACAGAACCCTTATGGATTCGTCATGTGTGTCTGTCCGTCCGTCCGTATGTCACCGCCACTTTTTTCAGAAACAATAAGAGCTATGCTGTTGAAACTTGGTAAGTAGATCATGTATTCTGTGAACCGCTTTATTTATTTTAATTTAAAATAAGACGTTGAAATAAAACTTAGCCTTCCTTAATCTTGTGTTTAAAGTTAAAATATCTCGCGCTCAGAATTATGGGAATTATGTTCAGAGGTGATGAACGCAGGGTCACGAGGTTGAATATGAGTTTACAAGGCAAAGATGGCAGTGGAACAAAATAATAGTTCTAGTATTCAAAATGCAACTCCCGCATTTCAACTTAGGGAGAAGGAATGGCTGAAAATCAGCGCTGTGACGGGTCGTGCCCGACCCGGTACAGCATTAGCTGAGCCATCTCCTTTTGCTACTGAATTACGCTCTTTTTGTAAGACTGCTGTTATTGTTTACCATTTTTTTTGTAGCAATAAATGCCTTTTTTTTTTATTGTCTTATAGTGACGTCATAAAAAATGTAATATGTGTAACTATGGGTGTATACCTGATAATAAACAAATATTTAATTTAATTTAATTTTAATAACACACGAACTTTAATTAGAAATGTACGAATATAATTTCATGTCCATTTCGAGTTGCATATGAATTGGAATATAAATACAGTAATACTTAAGTATGAATGATGATTTATGCGTTGCATACATTTAATAAAGTTATTGAGTTGTTGCAAATTAATATTTAGTATTTACATTTACTGTCTATACGGGAAGCAGAAAACATCAGAATATTTAGTGAATCATTACCGTTCAACATTGTTTTCAGTAAACAAAGAAACATGAGCTGTATATATTTATTATCCATCACGTATGACTAGACAATGGAAACACACACTAGTCATAAGCTCGCCACAGTAAAGTTGTTTACTAGCAGTAAACGTAATCAATTAACGTGACTTATGCTGCCCTGAGTCCTCATACCTTCCATAATAACCAATAAGGTCTTATTCAGGTGACGCGATACATGCAATAGAGATACTATTGTCTGGCAAGTTGGTCTAGTGGTTACTGACCCTAACTGCGTAACCAGAGGTCGGGGGTTCGATCCCCACACAGGATAAACCTTTGTGTGATCAGCATGATCGTTTGTTCCGTGTCTGGGTGTAATTTATATATGTAATGAATGTATTTAGAAATATATAAGTATGTTTATCAGTTGTCTGGTCACCATAGTACAGGCTCTGCCTAGTTTGGGATCAGATGTGTGAGGTGTCCCCAAGTATTAATATTATTATTCCCGTTTTCTTTGTAGCCAAAGCCAAACAAAGAAGACGACTAGACTATATCCAGAAGACTAGCTTTATCTAACATATCTCTATCTATTATACGGTCTAGTTTGTGGTACTTTCGTTGTCTCTGATTCCATAACACAAGTGCTACTTAGTTTGGATTCGGAGCAATGTATGTGATGTTGTCCACATCTATTCTATCATATATTATAGGTATAATTCCAGTGTCATGATGTTTGTCCGGGATGAACTCCGAAACTACTTAACCGATTTAAATCAAATTTGCACACCGTGTGCAGTTTGCATCTCGATTATATAAAAAAAATTTAGACCGCGGGCGGAGCTGCGGGAAACAGCTAGTATTATAAAGCATAAAAGTATTTTTATATGTTCGCTAAACTGTTCGAACTTTAATCGCAGAGTTATGACGTCACAGCTTCCGGTTGTCCGAAATGCAGAGCAAGTTTGCTAGCGAGTATTTCGCCTCATCTGAGCTAGATCTTAAATTGGGCAATATTCTAAGGAACGACGACTTCAAACGGGCAACTTTTAAAGCCAGCATTTAATACACTCGATCCGTAATAAATTATGACGGAACAGAATGTCTGGAGGGCAGAGTAATGGCGTATTGGTGATACTAAAGTACGGAATAGAAAGAAACAAAATTATAAAAATTAACGCGAATTCATGCATTTACCTTTTAAGGCTTGACGTTTCGGCCGGGTTACACTAGCCGTGGTCGCAAGCAGACAAAGGTAAATGCATGAGTTCGCGTTAATTCCCGTAACGCGTAATTTTACTAAAATCATGCAACGCGATAGTTTTAAAGTTAATATTTATAAAAAAAAACAACTATTTAACTTCTAAACGTGGAAGCTAGTTTCCTTTGCATAGAATGAATAAAAAATATTGTAAAGTTATCTTTGAACTCCAGTTTCACTGAAACTGTTAAAAAAGCAACTGTCTTCAAAGTATTTCTGCAGTAATATTAGCTCTATCATAATTTAATCAAAGCAGGTCAGGCTCCGAGATTAAAAAAGTCATATCTTTCTTTTCTGAAGCCGATAGATAACAGTCTAACTCCTGCCAAGGGTTATGATCCTTCTAATATTATGAATGTGAAATTGTGGATGTTTGAATGTTTGGATGTTTGTTACTCAATCACGCAAAAGCGGCTAAAGGGATGAAATTTGGCATGCATGTAGCCTTTGACATGGAAAAGAACATAGACTACCTTTTATCCCGATTCCTTAAGTAGTTCCCGAGGGAAAATTGAAAATTGTTAACAAGCTAAGCCGTGGGCAGACAGCTTTGAAATTTGGTATTTTTCTCTATTATAGTGCAAGCTATAAACACGGGTGAAAATTTTATTCCATTTTCATTATTTTCACATTTTTCATTTCTTTTGGACCCAATTCTGAAGTCCTCGCAGACGAAGTCGCGGGCAGAAGCTAGTGAAAAATATATAAAAATATTCTGTAGACCTGACGGGAGTGATAAGGGAACTTCTGAATAAAACTCCCTTTCTATAAATACTTATATTTTATCCCCATTTTATTGGAACAGCCGGTTCAAGTACATATTAAATCTTTGTAAGGAACCTGCGTCACTAGGGTGAACCTTACAACGTGATATGCTAATTGTTGGCTTTATAAATCCTGAGTTTATGCATTATTTGATGCTATAAAGTTGCCTGACTCTACCCGCATGTAACAAATGATAGGTGTTGTGGTATAAAAGGGTATATTCATGGTTAGAACAGGTCATTTTTTTGGATGTGGATTTGTTTGGCGTTGTTTGTCTTGTCGTTGCAAGGGTTTTATTTTTAAACTAGTGCCCCGCTCTTTCTCTTGAAAACCATATGAAAATCCTTTCAAAATTTTTGAGTCATAACGCGTTTAAAACCAGACACAAGACCCGGCGGGTAATGCATTAGTTTGAAGATAAAGGGGGGTCGTTAGGAATTCCCAAGTAGCTAGCTGCCAAGCCCGTCACCGGAAGTATAGTAACCAATCATCATTCTTTCTGCCTAGCCTTTTTTCAAGCTGCGTTTAGGTGTTGGGGTCGGCTACCAATCTAACCGGATTTAGCTGAATGCCGTATTTTACATGGAGCGACTGCCTATCTGACCTTCACAACTCATTGCTAGGTAATGCAGTATAGTAGTCAGAATTCTAAACTACTGAGACAGTCGGGAACAACGACTTAACGTGTTTTCTGAGGCAGGGAGGGAACTCGGCAGGTAAACAAATGGTAACACTTCCACGGACAACCACGGCGAGTACAGCTTGACCTTTGTTATCGGTCAATATCGTAAGGCTTACACTGACCCACGTGCCCCTAATCAGGTAGCCAATAATCATTTGCCATTACCGGTGATTTTGTGCTAACTAACAGACCCGATTCTTCTCGAACCCATACTTACGAATTCTTAATTAGGTATCGTAAATAAAAGCAATACGAACTCATAGCAAATAAAGCAAACATCAAACAAAAACAACAGAAATTTAACAATAAACAAATGACTTTATGTTTTCGACAATCCCTTTGATTTGCCTTCGTTATACATGATCAACGAATTACGTCTTATGAATAAATGAAAGCCGGATAACAATAACCGGGAAACGGTTAAAAACATACCTACAGTATACAACAAAAGGCCACACGATATTTATTCCCAAACCCCTTCTTGTTAGCTTTACCGAAAGGAAGGACGATCCGGCCGAATAAATTATAAATATGGTACTAGGTAAACATCGTTCGCGTTACGCTTCCAAGAATATGTTTATGACAATGATCAGAAATTGTATTTTATACTGCTGATAGTCTTCTAACTAGTGTCCGACCGAAATTTCGGTTTCGGTTTCGGTTTCGGCCAGTTTCGGCCAAAAAATCAAGTTTCGGCCCGAGTTTCGGTTTCGGCCAAAAACGGCCGAACCTTTCGGCCGCGCCGAAACTTACAACATCGTCCCTTCGGGTCGCGCTCGGCTAACGATTTGGTTATATGATTAACAATTTGATTATCTTATTATATTTGAATTAGCCATTCGAGGCTAACTGATTGTTATATTTGTGAGTATATATATATATTTTTTTTAATAAAAACGACGCCCGCACTAAGGAATTTAATCCTTGTGTCGCGGGGGATTCACAAACATTCAAATCACATGCACAAAGAACACCCAGACTTGGAACAAGTATCTGTGGATCACACAAATGCTTGTCCCATGCGGGAATCGAACCCGCAGCACGTCGCGCACAGTGGTAATTAGCGTGGTGACCTTTACCACTCGGCTATCCGTGCAGTCAAAATGTAACTGAAAATAAATAAACATAATATATGAGCATCATATTTTAATAATAAATTTGTTTTATTTTATACCACCATTAATTTTGTTACCACCATTGATACCACCATTAAAATTGTTAGTAGCATGTCGAGAGGTAAGTCACCGGGCCATGATGGGCTCAGCATAGAACATTTGAAGTACGCTGGCGTACATTTATCACGCGTACTTGCGATGTTTTACACTGTATGTCTGAATCACTCATACTTGCCCATGGACCTTATGAAGACGGTTGTAGTACCGGTCGTTAAAAATAAAACTGGTGATTTATCTGATAAAAATAACTATCGCCCAATTTCCTTAGCAACAATCGTGGCCAAGGTGTTGGACAGTGTGCTTGACTCAGAACTAGACGAACATCTTAACCTTCACGATGCTCAGTTCGGTTTTCGCACTGGGCTTTCTACCGAAAGCGCAATTCTGAGTCTCAAGTACACTGTTCAATACTATACGGAGAGAAGTACACCTGTGTATGCATGCTTTCTTGACCTCTCCAAAGCATTTGACCTTGTATCATATGACTTGTTATGGGAGAAGCTCAAAAGGACTGGTGTGCCTACACAGGTGCAACGGATTTTTCATTTCTGGTATCAAAACCAGAAAAATTATGTAAGATGGGCGAACAGTGTTTCAGATACGTACAGGTTGGAGTGTGGTGTGAGACAAGGAGGTTTGAGTTCTCCTAAGCTCTTCAACTTGTACGTTGATGAGCTTATAGTTGGGCTCAGCAGCACACGTGTAGGATGCCGGGTTGACAACGTATCTATGAACAACTTTAGTTACGCAGACGACATGGTGCTGCTGACTCCAACTGTAAGTGCAATGAGACAACTACTAGCCATGTGTGAAGTATATAGCTGTAAGCATGGATTAATATATTATAATTGTAAGAAAAGTGAGTACATGATTTTCAAGGCCTCAGGTAGGTGTCCGACATATGTCCCAGTCATAAAATTGAATGGTACTGAACTGAAGCGGGTACAACAGTTCAAGTATCTCTGACATTACGTTACCGAGGACTTTGACGATCCAGTGGACATAGAAAGGGAACGTAGGGCATTGGCGGTCAGAAGTAATATGCTGGCCCGCAGGTTTGCGCGTTGTAGTAACCAAGTGAAAGTCACACTATTTAGAGCCTATTGTCAAACATTCTACACGTGTAGCCTGTGGTTCAGATTTACGCAGAGAACGCTTAATGCCCTACGTGTCCAATATAACAATGGATTTAGGATGTTGTTGGGGCTGCCCCGTTATTGCAGTGCCTCTGGTATGTTTGCGGAGGCAAGGGTAGACGGCTTTCATGCCATTGTAAGGAAGCGACTCGTGTCGTTATTAAGCAGAGTCCGGAGTAGCACTAACAGCATCCTACAGGTCATTGCGGATAAACAGGACTCAAATATCCTAAAGGCATTTATTCGTGCACATATTTTGTAACTGCTCTGTATAATTATGGACTTTGTCTGAAATAAAGATTTATTATTAAAAAATCGCTAACTTTGTGTTACAAATAATGTATTTTTTTCACTTTATAGGGTAGTTAAATTTTCAAACAGAACCTCTGTAACTGTGCTGAAATTTTATTGTGATAAATCTTTGAAAGTAGAAACTTGTAATTATAGGTTGGCGAGATATTAATTTTAGAAAAAAACGGGTTTACTAACATTTTTTCGACATTTTAAGGACTTTTTTTTTTATAAAAGGTTCGGTTTCGGTTTCGGCCGAAACTACAATGAAACCGAACCTTCGGTTTCGGTTTCGGCAAAATAACATGTTTCGGTCGGTCACTACTTCTAACCATCATTTCATGAACTTTTTTAACAATCTTATTCATCGGACTATATGATCCTACTATCCTACTGCCTACTAGTCCTTTAATATTATAAATGTGAAAGTGTGGATGTTTGAATGTTTAGATGTTTGGATGTTTGTTACTCAATCACGCAAAAATGGCTGAACGGATTTGGATGAAATTTGGCATGCATGTAACCTTTGACATGGAAAAAAACATAGGCATTTTATCCCGATTCCTTAAGTAGTTCCCGAGGGAAAAATGAAAGTTGTTTACGAGCTAAGCCGTGGGCAAACAGCTTATAAATTTGGAAATTTTCACTACTTATTACAGCGCAAGCTATAACACCAGTCTTACTACGGGACATTGTAGTACCCAGTAAAAAGGGTTGTGAAGGTCAGATAGGCAGGCGCTCCATGTAAAATATGGTGATCAACTAAATCCGTTAAGACTGGAAGCCGACCCCAACATATCTTGGGAAAATGCTAGTCAGATGAAGAATAAGCAATGATAATTCAATTATCTCATTTGATAAAACAAATATCATAAACTGTTATGATATCTATGAAATAATAAATATCTAAACTTCCTCCAAGTGTTAGTAGTTACCGAGATTCTCAGGATTATCTTATGAAAATAACCAACACTTGATCTCAGATAATAACATCCCATACGGATTTATTGAATGATCTGAGGAAATCTCTTAATTGAGATGAAGTATTATTTGGTTTATCGATGAGCGATTAGTCGGTGGGATTGGGGTACAGTGTTAAAAGTTGAGCTCATATGAGAAAACAAGGCAGAAGGAAATTCGTCACATCACATGAGAAAGTTAGATTAGAGGTTAAAACATTAACCCTGAATACTGAAACTCAAATTTACTTTAACACGTTCTTAAATATACAATATATACTAACAAAAACCCTGTCCGATCGCTTTAACTATTATTCGGTATCGTACTGCGAACACATATACGTACCTAATGGATTGGAGAATTTTTTTCCCAATTGAAAATAATTAAATCAAAATAAAAACTGATCCAAGGCAACAGCAACACTGACCGCTCCTCAAAGTTCACGCTTACTACCTACAGCTTTGTGTCAAATCAAAGAAGCCGCCTATGCGAGACGGTTCATGAACTGTACCACGAATACGCCTTTATTGGATCGGACAGGGGTTTTGTTGCATGTTGTATATATCTGTCGCTACTTAATGATGATAATTACGGTCTTGACGGTTGCTTCAAACTGATTGATGTTTCAGTATCCGACCATTAGTGTCGAACTTCGGCCATCCTCAGCGTTGCTTATCACCGAAAAACGAATGAAGTTAATTCAGTAATCGCCCATTTAAATTCTCTATCATCCAAACTTTTAAATGGAAATAACAAACAGGTTATAAATGGTAAAAATTGGGTCAGCAAATTCCGCGATTGCATTTCGTAATCTCCGCTTTTTGCCGAACAAACGTTTTTAACGTATTAAAAATCCTTTGCATATTACACTGAATTTTTTGCAAGCGATGCATTCGATGTTGCCGAAACCCGAATTGTATGTTGAGCTGATAATGTGGGATGATGGTAATATGGAAATTAAGTATGGAGATAAATTACTAGTCAGAAACATTTGCGGGACTTTTGAGAAGTTATCAGGTCGTCTGACCACCGTGTCTTTTATAGCTTGAATATAATATAAACAGATATTAAGATTGAACACTCACTATACACTTGGCCGAAGGCATTATTCAATTTTAAATTCTATTGTTATAATTAAATTAATAAGTATTTTTTTATGTTCCCAGCGTTATTGACGCACATATTTCATGATCCATTGTAAATCTATATATATTTTTTAAAAGAGTTAACTATGGAGTTTCTTGCCGGTTCTTCTCCATACTAATGACACTAAAGTTTTAAGGTTAAAGTTTCTAAAGCGCCTATTTTAGGTTTACTAGAAATAAAAACTTTTTGGTTTTGATTTTGAAAATTTATAACACCAAACTCAACAACACCGTAACCGTGTCTGATAAGTTTTTGGCATTGTAGGTGCGGGATAGTGTTCTTTGTTTTAAAGCAGAATCAATGAAGAATAAAACAAAACCCCTTACATTACATGGATTTCAAAAATTCGCTGGAATGCAGCACCCCTCTCTTGTGCCCTGTTCAGCGTACCATGACCCTGGTATAACGAACCGGATGTATGGTCACATAGTTTCAGCACCTCGAAGTTATATTATTACTAGCTGACCCGGCAAAGGTGGTTCAGTGTACTGCTATATTAAAGAAAACTGGAGAGGGCCACCTCTATTTCTTAGGGGTGTGAAAAATAGATGTTGGCCGATTCTCAGATCTACCCGATATGCATACGAAATTTCATACAAATCGGTCCAGCCGTTTCGGGGGAGTTTGGGAACAAACACCGCGACACCTGAATGTTATATCGATTGTAATAAACATACTGTTTATTTATGAACTATATTTTGACTTAAGTAATTAGGTACTCCAAAAACGTCATGACTAACATGTAATTTACACTAAGTGGTATAATGTTTGGATCACATGATTTGTGTTGCCCTACTTACAATACAATAATAAGTTATCGCTTAACTAACTTTGAATATTTCATGAAATAATACTCTGGTAGATACTTAGGAATACAAATTACAAAATTGTATCTAAAAATAAGTTATGAAATACTAGCTCTCGCCCGTGGCTCTGCCCATTCCTTTTTTTTTGGTTATGAAATAAAGGAACACGCTTAATTTTTTTTTTAATTTAATTAAAATTATTTCACCTTTTATAAAAGGTGAAATAATTTTTGAAATCGGTTCAGTAGTTTTTGAGTTTACTTGTCACAAACATACAAAAAATACAAAACTTTCCATTCTTATTATATTAACTTAGTATAAATATTTAAACTGTTAATTTAATTTACTCGACCAATACTTATGTGATATGGTAAAATGCAATACATTAAATTGAATTCAATTTATTTGACCACAGAGTCGAGTTTGCAACTAGCACAAGTAAGACAAAATATTTGTTACTAAAATGACCATTCAAAATTATCTTACGAAATAGAGAAAGCGTTTATAATCAAACAACGCTTCTGTTAACAATAGCTGTAAAAAGAAAAAAAAATCTCTTTACATATTTTGACAAGCTCTCGTTAACCTTAAAGTTGACTACAATAGAATTCGAATGACTGAGGTGTAATTTGTTATTATTGGGAAAAAAACTTCAGAAAATCTGTTTTAGATCATTATGCTGTTTAATGTGCATGCCATTATATTTTAAGTAAATACTTTTTATTTGCTACCATTAATAATAAAAAAAGACTATCTCCAACAAAAGTCAAACACACAAAGACACACGTCGCGACAGTTCAAGAAAGTTTATTTTTTTATCGCAAATTCAACCATATCCATCCATGGCATTTATTTATAAAGGAGTTTTTGCGATGAGACTTTTTTAAATAACTGCATTTCTTTGATCACTTTTGAGGACGGATTTAAAAAACTGATTGTGCATCTTGTACATACAAGATGCGCAATCAGGTACATACTACACACAAACAGAATCGTAACTTGAATTTGTCCTAGTAATAAGAGACCCATGCATAAGTTCACACACATTTTATTAACGGTTCAGAGATTTATACTCGTTCCCAGATGCTCATACTAGTTATAAATAATCTTTGTATACAGAATCTCGGCGTAATAGCCGGTCATCGTGATGAATTGCATTAATTAACATACACGTTTACGTACATCAAGATCGATTATAACAGTATTTCAATCAACCAATGAACATAACAAACTCGACAAGAAATCAAACGTAACCAGTAACCACACTTCAACAGAATGAGGGCAACGCTCCACTTTCCGGCTAAAACCGGTTTTAGTCGTCGGGACCAACACGGCTACTTTACCGTTCCGATTACACCTCTAAGGTTTTTTGTAACGAAGTATTTCGAATATTCCGAAACGTTACAAGAACGTACGATTTTCAAATTTTGAAAATGGCAGTTGATTTGACAACTGTGTGACAGTTCGAAATTCAAACGTTATATGGGTTAGTGATGTATCGTTTATATTCTTTAGCTAGTCATGTCAGCCTCACGGCCCTAATATGGTATAGCGGCACTTCTAATACATGACGCATGTGTCGTGTCCTCAATCATCGGTCATCTCATAGTTGCCTTGACAATCTAACATAATTTTAATTAAGGTAAATTAAGACTAGACTGTCTAACGTCGTTCTCATTAACTTTTTATTTTCATGACGCAACGTTACGCTTCTAAAATGATTTTTTTAAAGTGATTACATTAAAAATTAAGATATTACGTTTGTTATGTTTTTATTTATGCGAACAGTTATCTTTGTAGATAAGATGAGAAGTGGAGAAGCGGCCTTAATGAGATATTGAACCCAAACTATTATTTACACATTTTATCATTGAATGATTCGCTACTCATACTGATTTCGTGGAAATATCACGTTTTTTCGAATCTCTGAATCACAGCCTTTCTCGTTTCCGTGTATGACGCATGGTAAGTATTACAACAAACATCGTAAAATAATAAACTCTGAAATCGTTCGGATAGCAACATTCGACATTCAAATGTAGCTAAAAAGTATACTATCTGAATCTGAAAACAGCTTAATGCATTCCGAAGCATTAAAAAACTACGTCCATTTATTTTCGCGCCGAAATAAATTATTTCTACCGCCAGATTTTAAACGACGTTTTAAATTAATTATGGAACAAGCGGCGGAAACTCAATGTCTTTTCGATACCGGAAAGGTTTTAATTTATTTTTTTGGTAAAACATTGAGGTAGACAAATAATTTCGCGCTTTATTTATGGTTGTAAATTGATATTACAAAAACGTGATACCTTTACAGAAAATGAAGTAGGTCGATCAAGGTGAATAATATTCTCCCAGACTTTGTTCTTGTACGCGAACAATTTAATCAGTAAATATTTATTCAAAAGGTAGTTCTCGTCGACGTACACTTTATGAATAATCAGATAAGCACCTATATTATGTTCTTACGTAAGGAAAGTAGCCGTCTAAATGCACAAGTCTCCGTTATTTGGGAGTTTCGTCGCCAAGGAGTGAACATGACTACTTACATTCAATTTGCCTTTCATACTCATAAACAACTTAATTAATAAACTACGAGTACCAACATCGTAAATAATTCATTACGTGCCCCAATGGTTTTTATTTATCTAAATATGTCATTATCTGGCCGCAACCAGTAATTAAGAACAACTCAGACGAAGAACGAATGACATGACTCATTAGTATTAATTTCGTGTCGGGTCATAGTGTCGTACGAACATTCCTTAAAAGTTTAAACCGCTCTCGTTCCATTCATTCATGAATGAAGTTTTCAGTTTAAAATTAGAATATTCATAATAGGATTTATTTTTGGACTAATTAATTTATAACGTAGTATATTTTGGTTATTTTTTAATTGGGGTACACCTACAATGGGTCGTTGACCGTCGTTTCGATAAAGATCGTCAAAATTAACCCCGTAAGACGTCATAGTTCCAATTAAAAGGGTATTTCATTAAGGTTCAAACTGGCAAGCAATAACCGTAAAATTTTCTGTATCGATGAGAACCTTATCTACTTTTTCTGTTTATTTCATTATTGTACTACTATGAGAAATTATGTGATCACACAATTGTTTAACATAATTTATACCACAGGTGGGTTTCGCTTTGTGGGTTTTTTCACATGTAGTGTGTTCGAGACTCTGGACACGACATTCTACACCTTATTTGTATTTAAATACAGTTGTATATTGTGTGCAGATTGACAGGTTTCGCAATGATATAATTTTATGATATGCGTCATAAATATAACAATAAATGGTTGTTTCGTGAGCAGTCAACTTAGTAATCAATGAGAAGATATTGTGAAGAAGAATATTTTTCGAATGAGTCAAATAAATAAAGAAATAACTTGGGACAATCTCACACACGGTCATCTGATCCCAAACTAGGCAGAGCCTGTACTATGGTAATCAGACAACTAATAAACATACTTATATATTTCTAAATACATACATATTATAGATAAATAACACCCAGACACAGAACAAATGATCACAAAGATTTGTCCTGGGCGAACCCACGACCTCTGGCTTAGCAGTCAGGGTCACTAACCACTAGACCAACAGGCCCGTCATGACGATGTACACTTAGTCTTGCTAGGTACGTTATCAATATACAATATGGCGACCAGAGGCTATCAACATTGAATGAACCAATTCCCAGAAACAGTGCGATTCCCCGAAATACCTTAAAATTAGTCTCAAGAAACTAAAGTTATATACAAGCAAAGTTATTGAACAACTTTATATCACTATCCATTGTTTAGATAAGTAACGAGTTTCCAACGGCCGAAATTAGTAACAAATTATTGTGTAATTTCGGCCTTATCTCCATAATGTTTATCATTATCTTTAGAGTGTAACTTTTGAATGTACACCTATAAATATACCATAGTTGTAACGAGGCCAAGTATACACAGATAACACAACTACTTAAATAATAAAAGATCAAAGATAAATTTAAAATCGATACTGTTAAGTACTGACTGCTAAACACTGGCTGACTGACTGGCCTGTTGGTCTAGTGGTTAGTGACCTTGACTGTTAAACCGGAGGTTGTGGGTTCGATTCCCGGTCAGGACAAAACTTCGTGTGATGAGCACGATCATTTGTTCTGTGTCTGGGTGTTATGTATCTATAATATGTATGTATTTAGAAGTATATAAGAATGTTTATCAGTTGTCTGGTTGCCATAGTACAGGCCCTGCCTAGTTTGGGATCAGATTAGAGATGTCCCAAGATATTATTATTATTTTATTTATTAAACTTTAACTCAGGTTGAAAATACATTTCGAGTCATAAATGTACAAAAAGAAAAAAAAACTCATTCTTTTAATACGAGTGTTCGATATTCATAATTTTATGTCGTCACGCTTTAAACGTTCACCTTGAGTACAGGAGCCATTAAAAGTTAAAAAAGTAGATAAAAGTATCGCTAGAACATACTCTCACGGTACGATAAGCAGTCTGTATTACAAAACACCATTTCAAATGACATTCACTAGAGAGGGGACCAACACGAACAAAAAAGTTTTATAAAGAAAAGTTGTATCAAGTATTATGTGGGTGTAACAGCGGTTGTAATTTTTTTTCTAATACACTACACAGCTAAATTACTCGAGATATGAATCACAATTTCACTTTCAAATAAAGTTTTTTATTTACCACAATATGCTATAAAAAAGGAATAATAACGGGTTAGTTTCTATCGTAGTATTGGAAAACTATGGAGCACTATAATTATTGTTTCTTTATCAAACCCGTATTCAAACGAACTGCTTTATTTGTCATTCAAGCTAAATAGCTGGATTATTATATATCGACTAGTTTGTGTCCGAAACTGGTCACATCACTATTTCAGTTTTCAAAATGACGTTTGTAATACATTGCGTGCTTTGATGCATCCTTCGCGTGAGTATCCAGTTATTACCAATGTACAAATTGTCGCTATCCGCTGGAAGTATTTTATGGTAAAGTGGAGACAAGTCTTCAATTCCAAATACTTGTCTTTTGTTTTTTCTCGTTGTCTCAAGATGATACGATTAAAGTAATCTTTCTACGCGAGGTAATGGAGCTCATAATAAGTTCGTACACCTTACTTGAATCAACATTTTTTTTAATTCAGAATTGGTGTAAAATGAACACGAACATTAGTGCTGTGTAAACAATTTATTTTAAGCGATTTAGGAGTCTATTACCCTATCATTCTGCTACGTATTACAGGAACACGTTAAAAGGCAAAATATGTATTTAAAAAAGGAACTGAACACGAAAGCGCTTCGTCACTTTTGTTGACGCGACGGCAGGTGGCGTTCGGCCGGCCGGCGCATTCTGATTGGCCAACAGTTTCAAGGACCAGACAACCCCTAACTTCGAAGGAACTGCTAGTAATGATACACCCGCCCGATTGTTTAAGTTGGTTTTATGGTGCCCCAGACATGCACGGCTTTGTTCCTTCATACTGAAATAAGAGGTTATAGCCGTGAGAGGTAAAAATAAACCATGTCTCGTGTAGTAATTGGGTCTTAACGACTTAATGTTGTTGAGTTAAACTTTATTTTCTTAGGACATAACCGTCTCGGCAAAGTATATTAACACTGCACCATATGCCGTAATGGTTTTATTATACGCTATAAACAACAAGTATCGTTGTTTTGGGAACTAGTGCCTATTATGTAGTCTAGCGCCGTGACTCACGATACTTCCCTAGATTTGCTCGATAAACTCGGACGTACAAATTTCACATTACTATTTCTTTGAAACGCCATATTGAAATACAGTGAACCGAGTTGTTGAGGCAAGTCCAAACAAGGGTGAATGTTATACGTACATTAGAGTTAATGTAAGTAACTTTTAAGGTTTCGAGCGTGGCTGGGAGGCAATAAAGGCGGAAAGTTGTTCGGCGGTCGCTACATTCGATCAGAGCAATGACTCACCGCGAAAACTACAAACTTGCAGAATTCCACTCGCGGCCGGACCGGGGTGCCATTACTTTAGTGTTGTATTCGACGAATCGAAGTATTGTTGGTTTATTTCCTGTGATCGCGTTAACAGCTTCTTTTTGGACGCACTGTTGCTTTGAATGCCAGTAAAAACTCAGGTCAGCGAATGTTAGTAGGTCCAGTGAACTAGTTCGGTTCGGAATTCGCTCTTTGTATACTGAACTTCAAAGAATCAAAGGGGAACGCTTTATATTTAGTATATTTTATTTGCTTTTGTTATTCGGTTCTTTGTTCTGGAGTTTGGAGTAGAAAATTATAATTGCAAACCGGATTACCAGTCTACTCCGAATATGGATGTGGGATGGGTTAAGTATGCGACTTAAGACTGAGGTTATAAAGTGTCTTCCACTAAGTAGTCCTTGGGTGGAGTTGTTAAGATGCCTTGGAAGTTTGTCAAGACGAGTTTAATAGAATTCCTTGCTCAGTTCGGACTCAGAAGTTTGTTGCTAATCTCGAAGAGTTCCGCAAATTGTTCATATTATGTTCGATAATATTAGAATTATTATATTAATGAGTGGCGTTTGGAGAGGAGGCTATGTCTAATGGTGGGTTAAATTGGTTTGACTAGCCTTTTTTGGTTAGTGACCCTGACTGCTAAGTTGGAGGTCGTGAGTTCAATTCCCACCCTTGACAAAACAGTGTGTGATCAGGGAGATCATTTTTTCCGTGTCTAGGGGTAATTTATATATAATCGATGCTGATAAACATATTTATAAATATGTATATCAGTTTTCTGGTTGCCATAGTACAGGCTCTGCTTAGTTTGGGATCAGATGGCCGTGTATAAAAATAAATAAGAAATAAGAGATGATTAGATTTTTGAAGTACCTTTTCTAAAATAGAATCATCTTCATTCTTCATCTGATGATTCCGTCTTAGAAAAAAGTGGCTTCTTGGCAGTTTAAATACCTTTATTACAACGTTTGCTACTTCATCTTTTACCTAACTTTTTTAGTACTACCAGCGTAATTATATTCATTTAATCTATTGAGTCATACCGTTGATAGTCGGTAAACCAAAGTATAGATATCTTCAGTAAAATAGCTATACCTTGCTCATGTTTTTACACTTCACCGAAACACTTGACGACAGACGTATCGCAAATTCCCAACTGATAAACAAACGACCATCGATAAATAATTTTGCTCGATATGGTTTGATTACTTTACATTCCATAAAATAAAAAGAAAAATGTGGAAAAAACAAACTAAATTAAAAAGTTAAGTGGTAAGTTGTGTTTTAACAACATCTTTTTATATTATTTAAAGAAAAAAGCAAATAAAAACTTATTATTTAGCCTATAATGTCCCACAACTGTGCAAAGCTCCAACCAAATCTTCCAATACTGGGTTACAAGTTTAAAAAAAAAATCTAGATAGTCTTTATCTTATCACCTAGATGTTATTGCATAGGTACTTCAAAAATATATAAATATTTTTTTTTGTTTTTTTTTAGGAATTAAGACTTTTTATTATTATTAATATTTTTTATTGTACTACACAAAGATATCGCTATTAGCGATAAGACCGCCATTGTACCTTATTCACCAAGTGTCCTAAGACTTAAGTATCCTCCAAATTGAAAGCATACTAAGCAGAAAAAATAGAGTACCTATCTACTGAAGAACAGTGAAATACAATAGCAGTTATAACAAAAAAAAGACAAATATTCACAACCCTAACTGTGTAATATACTATGAACCAGTCTTTAAACTTGCTGACAGAATTTAATAACAATACAATGGGAACGACAGGGCTGTCGCGCGGTGAACCTTGAGTAAAATATGATTCACGACACTAGAAGTTTTATTAGTTCTGTTGCGAGTAAATTATCACTACATGTGTCTAAAACTAGGTATTAGAATGGACCAAGTAACTCTAGCTAGATAAAATATGACGTTTCCAAATAAATTTCCACTCTTACTTCTCTCAAGTTCCGCATATGGGGAAAAGTTGTGCTCAAAATTAAGATAGATTTTTAGCTACAAGCATAAATAAATATTACCAAAAATTCTGAAGTTATCCCAAAGCCGAAGTTATTCCAAACTTCAGAACAGTTATCATAACCAAATCGTATCTGAACTTGACAAAGCAATTCCGGATTAAAGACAATATAACAACATTAATTAATAATAAATCCATTTCTACAACAATAACAGTAACCGTATTAAAATTCGTAACTGCCCGTATGAACGGAATAACAAAACGAGACTGTTATGAACAGGGTTGTCAGAGACAGGAAAGCTCGCCACACAGCGGGAAACGATGTGGGGGCAACCCTGCGGGACGGAGAGATATTCCACTTTCATAACATGTCACAGTTTCATGGCAACACGTGTCAGAGCCGCGCGGAACGTGTTGAAAAACATACCTTTAACAAACGACTGGACGAATGCTTGCATGTTTGCTTAATGCACAAGAAATACTTGAAACAGGGTGACAAGACGCCGCTGAACGAAATACAGTGTTATTTTGAGGACAAGTTCAATGTTACAAAAACAATTCGAAATCGAATTGAAGGTAGACAACCTTTTTTGAGAATCACAAAACCAATAGTTTGAAAGCACTTTTTCTATCCTGGCCATCAAGAATTCGTTGTATCAAAAAAAAAGAAATAAGTAGGTTTTTTTTTTTTTTTCTTATTTATGGTAAATAAGTAGGTAAATTTTCGAACAAAACACTGAACTAAACAAATGACAGATTCAAATTCACCCGAAGGACACAAATCTCAAGGTAATTATGATAAATGTTCACGCAAACATTAAACTTATTGATTTATATTTCAACGACAGACCACAAGTTGGGAAAAATGACATCGCTAATGGACCAGCGAAATGCGAAGACGAATTGCCGTAAATTACTTTGAAAGCGCCAGAAATTAAGACATCCAATATTTTTCAAAATGGCGGGGAAAGTATACTTGGACTCTGTTGACATTTATTTCTGTTCTGACTCTGAGATGCCATTAACCTTCCTTCTGCTTAAATAAATAAAAATTCACACACGTACGAACTTACGTAACTGGCGAAATGAATAAAAATGAATTTTAAAGTTTATTTTGTGCTTCAAGTAACATTCTTACCTGTATTTACCTGTTTTTGGTCTTAAAAACATTAGAATTAAATCAACATGCCTCGTAATGCCGTCTTGAAGAATCGAAGCGTGACCAACGTTACGAATATATTACAGAAATCTTAAAAATATGTGTTAACTTTATGAAATGGTAGACTTGTTTCTTTAATATTTTTTCATTAAGTACACACCTACCTACGTATTTTAGGGCTAAATGGCAGATTATAATTTAAAAATGATAATAGTTACATCCATTCTAAAATAATGGCGAAGACATATTTGGGTCTAGTTTTCTTGAATTCAAACTTCACCTAAGTATACACAATCAAATTCCTTATGTTACAGCATAACACGAGACCAGAAAAATGAGCGAAAATGAGCTTCATTTGCCAATACAAAAATAGTGATAGTTTCAATAGCTACTGAGAATGAAACGTTGGGAAAAAATCTCATACATCTTATGAGCTTATTAACCTTCCAGTCACGATCTAACAGTCGACGACGGAATGGCCACGGCTAGTACCAGATAATCTATGACGACTTTACTATACTGCATTAAAGAATTTATAGTGAGCATTCTATGTTAGCTGCGTTTTATTTTTGTATTGAAGGTTGAAACTTCATTGGAAAAAGACAATAGCGAGAAATCTCATTGCATACGGAAAAATTTTCGCTATAAACGTAGAAGAACGTGAAAATATAGTGTTAGGTCGCTTAAATTTATATTATTTTATTTGCAGTAACATGATCAAATTAATGGTTGATTAATGTCATTGTCATGGCCTCATTAAAAAAAATAAGAGGTTAGCTGTCATCGGTCAGTTGCACTTGGGGACACTTGGTACTGGGCAGGCAAAGGAGGATGTTGTCTAGACTTAAGTGTGTATAGCGGTACAATTAGAATAAAGGTGTTAAGCGGAATCAGGGATCTGTGTAATATTATCTAATCTAGATATTCTTATTTGGCATAAAATAACAGTATGAGTATGCACTTTTTATTAATCAAACTCAAGTGACCACTAAAACACTTTTTGCAGAAAGAAATGTAATTATTTTCCCAGTCCGTAATAAAATACGGTGCTAATAAAACATTTTAGTAGCTGGGCGACTATCCGCATTGAGGCAGATATCAAAAGATGAAGTATTTTATATCAATTTGCGCATTCGTGCAAAGTATATTTAAGTAGCTCCGTTTCCTCTCCGGTCTTAGCTTTTTAATGGTGCCATTTATGGGGATGGGGTAAAATATCCGTATAAAGGAACGGTCCAAGAATTTCAGATGATACCGTGGCCTGAATACACCAAGTCTTCGCTATTAAAATTAACGGTGGACCTTTCAAAATATCCATTTCGTTGGTGTTAAATATGCTATATTTATAACCTTAGGAACGTTTTCGGCTAATTAAATTAATGTTCTTGGCGTTCGGGGGTTTTACTTTAAGAAATAGTATCGTTTTCGGTTCTCTGTTTTATGTTTATTAGTTTTGCAACCAATTAATTAAACTCTACAAAAAAATCCATAAGTTATATGTTTTATTTACAATTGCACGCCTCATAAGCGAATTTTGTTTATTGTAATGAATGAGATTATGAGGCGAGCACTTTTGGATTTTCCAACAATTTTTAAAATGCAACACGTCTACACTCTACCATCAATAAACATTGAGTGGTCCTATAGCAATATACGCAACGGTGCATTTACACAAAAGACCAACCATAAAAAGCAAACTACCTGCCTTCTTCAAGAACAGTTTTGTTGAATTGCGAGTAGTGACGGAACTGCTCACTTTAAGTGTGATGGCTATGGCGTGATGTTATATTGTAAGCCACAAAAATATCCCGTGAACACGAATGAACATTGATTGGCCATTGTGATTGGTACAACAATGAGCAATCATGCGCCGGAGAGGTCTAGGGCTAATGGCTGCTGGCTGCGAAACGCACTTCATTTTACATAGCTCGTTATCATCGCACACAATTTCACTCTCTTGCTTGACTAAGTCAATACTTAGCTATAAATTACACCCCGATGACATAGACGTGACTCATGATCCTGACAATAACATAGATAGAATAATCTTACAAGTTAGATTCACCGCCGATATAAGTCAATGCTGTAGACTAGGTAACGTAGACTTGGTACGTTAGAAAAATAGATATTACAAAAAGAATTCATTATACGGCCCCTAAACATATTTCACATGACTTAATTCAATAAATACAATAAATGCGGTAGACATTATTTACCGATGACACATCAACAGCTTGTCTTTCATATTAAGTTGTAGCTTTTTTAGATAATACCCCACACTAAGTTTTTTTACTATAACGTTGCCCGTGGGTGCAATCTGACATTAATCTTGTATGCAGCTCGCTTTGACAATTTCTACATAAAAACACCGTTACAAAGTCTCATTTTAGTATCATTTTCCATAATGTCTGCTGCTGTATAAGGTATTGCAAAAACCGCTACATGAAACGGTCTGATGATATCGTCACGTCCAGACTTGAAAGTCATCTGGTTTTGATAATTGGACCCTAACTCAAGGCCACGTCGGTTTGCAGTAAGGGTCCGATTTTCAAAACCAGATATCTTTAAATATACGGGACTAACCAAATATCTGGTTTCGAATTGGAATTGTTCAGAAAAGTTGACAAGGACTATTGATGTATATGATACAATTTTCACAGAAAGAGGTGTTACCTATTCTTTGCTGGGATCCACACAGTTCCGTATTAAGTCTCCATTGTGAAACGAAAAGCAATCGGAAGCGATCGAAAACTAGTTTCAATGGAAGCTAACACGAAATGGAAGACTTCTCTCATTTTAAGTAAGCGTTTAATCCAGGTTGTTGATAGAAAGAAAAACTTTAAAGATACTTTTAGTGAAGAAAAGATAATCATATTTAGCCCCTTAAGACAGGCGACATCTGCAAGCGTAAACCCTCATCTACCTAGCCTTTCACAAGCTGTTTTGGGGTCGGCTTCCAGTCCTACCAGAGCTGAATACCGTATTTTACATGACGCGACTGCTATCTGACCTCCACAAACCATTGCTAGGTAATACCTACAGCACTCCAAATTAAGACTGGTTGCCAGAATTGTAATGAATTAACGACTGTCAAATATCACCGTATGACAGTCGGGACCAACGGCTTAACGTGCTTTCCGAGGCACGGAAGGGTCTCGACATGTAACAAAATGTCACCCATTCACGGATCAACCGCGGCGAGCGCGGCTTAACCTTCAAGCTTTAATCTGCACGAGTTTACGATGGCAGAAATAATTTGAGCGATTCCATCAACGGAGCTGGTCTGGGGGGTTTTTCACTGATAAAAATATATTCAAAGTACAAAAGTCAACCATTAAGTTTAGGAAGTGGAACTTTGTAAATTATGAAAATCACCCTCAAAGTTTAACAAACAATAACATCACCACGAAAATCAATTAAAATTCCGTCACTGAAGTACCGTAATCGGTTGGGTTTATTTTTAAAGAGAGCGATGTGGCTTTGTGGAACTATACCCTAGGGGTGAATACGACCGATGTTCGTTTAATAGAGATCTATTGTTGTATGTGCCACGATTAATTACTGTTTATTGTAAGCTCTTAGGAAGCAGATTGTAATTTTGCAGACTTCATTTGCTTGACTGCACACCGTGCACTTAGGAACATTTATAACAATCGATGAGAACGAATGAGCTGGCCTTATTTTACACTGATATTTATAGGATAACGATTTATGGAGGGGCTCGTAGCTAAGTTTAAAGTTTGACCGAAAATAGAGGTTAAGCCGCGCTCGTCAAGGTTGGTCCGTGGATGGGTAACCATTTGAAAACATGTTCCTGTATTTTCTCCATCCGTGTCTCAGAAAGCACGTGAAGCCGTTGATCGCGAATGTCGTACGTCGATCTTTGGCAGTCGTTAAGTCATTAAGTACAATTCTGACAACCAGTCTTACTATGGGATTCTGCGTTACCCAGTAAAATTGGTCGTAGACGTCAGATAAGCAGATCGCTCATGTAAAAAACGGTATTCAGGAGAATCTCGTACGACTGGAAGCAGACCCCAACATAGCTTGGGAAAAGGCTAGGCAGATGACTTATATAATGACTAATTTCTCCAAGAATTCAATTAATAATACAGTTTAGTGATTACAGTGATAAACTATATACAAAATAAAACTTTATTGTGCAACTGACTTGTGTGAATGTTATTTATGTGTTTGAAAACGAACTTGGGACATAATTACTCCGTTAAAAGTGCGTATGTTTTCTAAACGTTACACAGCAAATATAAACAATTAATTCCAAATCAGTAAATAAGTGAGTTCTTAAAGCAAGAGTGAAGCAAATTCTGTTGACTAGCTAAATAAAACAGTGCCTACAAGTGTATTTTTAGTTGTAATACAATAAAAAGATCGTTTTTTCTTACAATTTGAACGATCACCATTCACCTACCAATCAGCGCGTTTCTTGGTCGGACAAAAATCGACCCCAAACGACATCTAGTAAGCGTCGTGAGAAGCAGTTAATTTTCTCCGTGTCAATCAATAAACGATGTCTTCAAAGATTAGAAGTGATACCAGTAACGGCCGACAGATGGCACTCATAGTTACTTGTCATAAATGTAAAAATCGAGTCGATCATAAAATCACTATTGTATGCGTTATATGCAAAAACAATTTTGAATTATCCTGTGTTGGTAATCCTGATAAAACTAAGAAATGGCAATGCAACTCTTGCAGTGAAAAAATATCTGGGAAAACTTTATTAAACACTGAAGTAAGCAATGTAACAATGAGGAAAAAGAAATTAGTAAATAAAATACATGATAATATAGTCTTATCGCCTAAAAACAATCAGGAGACCACGCCATGGTCTACCCCAACAAGTACTATGTCAGATAAGCCAGACGCAGAAGTTCTGTCCGATAGTTTAATCACAGATGATCTGTTATCAAAAAGCTTGGATTATACAATAACAGAAGCTGTTTCCGTTCAGGAAATGAGAGATATCATAGAACTTCTTCGAAGCGATCTTGCCACTTCACAAAATGAAATTGAGAACATTATTTTAGAAAACAACGATCTCCGCTCTCAGATTTCCAACTTATCCAAAGAAAATATTACATTAAAGTCATTTCTACGCAAATCACCACTGAAGATAAGTCAATCAAATAATAGCAGTATAAAGAAAATTAGAAAATCTCTTCGATATTCAGTTTCAAATATTATTGCCACACCACTCAGGGCATCCCGCGACAACAGGACAGAGGAACTCTATAGCAGGGACTTCCTAAACCTTCAAGAAAAACTTAAAGAACTTGAGCTGCAAGTAGGGTCAGGTAAAAATGAAATAGCTAACCTAAATCAACAAATCGACACCCTCCAAGAGGCATTGCAAGCTAAGCAATATAAAGAATGCCCACCTATTCAGCACGCAAGTACCAGAGATACAGAGACGGATCTAGGTATGCGACCCAAATTATGTATCCTGTCCAACAGCTCCTCCTGGGGTACACTGTCAACGGTTGATGATATATTCAGTTACCAATTTGACTACATTCGCTACGTCTCGCCAAATAGTAGCATTAAAAATTTACTTGTGGATATTGATAACAAATTACTAGGATACAATTTCCAGGACTATTGCATTATAATGATAGGCGACAAAGATTTTAAATCCACATGTGATTGTATACAGTTAGTAAATACTATTAGGGAAGCATTAAATCATATTTCGCACACGAATATTATTATATGCACTCCCACATATGTGTGTGGATCGTTAATTTATAATTATAAAATAGAATTATTTAATAACCTATTGTATTTAGAGTTACAAAATAATAACTATGCCTATTTTTATGATTCTAATCTCGTAACTTCATTTGATATGTTTTCTTTTAATACTGGAAAAATCAATAAAGAGGGAATTAAATATATCTACAAAAATATAATAGATAATATAAATATTGATTATAAATTTTATGGCTGCCCATTAATCTCCTCCCGAAAGACTATGCCCAATGTTGAATCTACTAAGTTTTTTCTCGGGCAGAGTAGCTCACAAAATAATGAATAAGTGTAAAATTAAAAAAAAACATACAAAAAAACTATTATTATACTACCAAAATGTTCGCGGTCTCCGCACAAAAACTGCTGTTTTCTACAATAATGTTTCGGCAATATCATGCGATTGTATCATCCTCACTGAAACTTTTCTCAATAATTCTATATATGACTCTGAATTATTGCCTCCCGAGTATATCGTGTTGAGAAAGGATCGTGCAGGAAATGTCGGATGGGGAGGTGTTCTCTTAGCGGTAAAGAATAGTTTTAGTGTTAAACAGATTACAAACGTGGAAGGTCTAACCGATGATAAAGAATTGTTATTTGCTATGATTTCATCGAAAAATATAAAATGTTTAATTTGTGTGGCATATTTGCCGCCAAGCTACAATGAAAAGCAATATATTGATGTATTGAGTTGTATAGAAAATGTCACTATAAAATACCCTGACTCTAAAGTTTTGATTGTCGGTGATTTCAATTTGAAGTCGTGTAGTAAATCAGTTCAAACACAGTTTAATGATTTCTTGAATTACTGCAAGTTGCAGCAGTGTAATAATGTTTGCAATAAATATGGATGCGTCTTGGATCTGGTACTGACTAGTTTAGACTCCGGAAGTTGTGCTGTGTCGTCAGAAATAGAGCCTTTGGTACCTATGGATGCTTATCATCCTCCCTTGGAGATTGTACTTACGGTATCTACAAATGTTACAATAAACATACCATTTCCACCGGGTGAAAACCTAACCGCAGAGTGGAACTTCCGTAAGGCTGATCTGTGCGGTCTCTATAGTGACATAAGCGACTTGGACTGGTCGGACCTAATGAAGCTAGAGGATGTAAATGTAGCTGTGGAGTTACTGTATAATAAGCTCAACAACGTAATTAATACGCGAGTTCCCCATAAGGCAATAACTACCAATCCTAAATATATATACCCTAAGTGGTACACTAAAGAAATAATTTACTACATCAAATTAAAATATTTTAATTTAAAAATGTTTAAAATCCGAGGCCTAGAATTTAATAAGGAGTTATTTAGGTACTATAGAACAAAAGTTAAAGATCTTATTAAATTAGCATTTAGAAATTATATAACAAATGTTGAAAAAAATATTATACGCGAGCCTTCAAATTTTTGGAAATACGTCAAAGACAAACGCAAAAATAGGCAACAAAATAATGAATTCGTGTACAATAGTAAGTCAGTAGTAGGACAGCAAGCTATTGATGCGTTTGCGCAGTATTTTAGTTCAGTTTTCCAACCTACCATCCCATTATTGGACGTAGAGACAGCGGAGCGCAATGCAATGCATACGGGCTGTGCAGCGAACGTTAGCATTAATATTATTAAAATCTCGGAAGTGCGATGGGCAATACGTCGTCTGAAAGCATCATCAGCTTACGGCCCTGATAACATACCTGCATTTTTAATAAAAGACTGTATTTCAATTTTAGAAAGTCCATTAGTCTATGTCTTCAATCTTTCGCTTCGACAATGCCTGTACCCCAGTGTATGGAAAGTATCAAGGGTAACTCCCGTACCCAAAAGTGGTTCATCCGCTGACGTAACCAATTTCAGGCCTATTGCAATATTATCAGTGTTTGCTAAGATATTTGAATCCATTATTAATAAATCCATTTATCAACAAATAGGCGGGCTGCTAGATAACTGTCAGCATGGGTTCCGACCGGGTCGCTCTACTCTAACGAATCATATTCAGTTTATGGATTACGTCACCACTCGGGTTAAGGCGGGTTGTCAGGTAGACGCAGCATATTTTGATTTTAAAAGGGCTTTTGACCTAGTCGATAACGATGTACTTTTAAATAAATTCGCTGCTCTGGGGTTCTCAACACAGCTTCTTACATTTATGGCTGACTATCTCAGAGACCGTAAGCAATTTGTGAAACTGTGTGGCTATGTATCACAAGAATATTATACTCGCTCCGGTGTGAGTCAAGGTAGCACTTTGGGTCCGACTCAATTTTTAATAATGATAAACGACCTACCCAGCATTACCTCTAAAGCCAAATCTTTAATGTTTGCTGATGATCTAAAACTTTTCCTCTCAGTGAGGAAGGCTGAAGATTGCATAGCATTGCAAAATGATATTGATGCTGTAAATGAATGGAGTGTAAAAAATAAATTAACATTTAATAGTTTAAAGTGTAAAACTATAACTCTTTCTCGGTCTCGCGCACCTATCACCACGATTTATCAGTTAGCAGGTACTCCACTAGAACGTGTCCATTCAATTCGCGATTTAGGTCTAACTATAGATTCTAACTTTAACTTTCATGAACACATCATTAAAACATGTAAAGAAGCAAATAAAAATCTAGGTTTCATAATTAGAACTTCGTATCAGTTTAAAAATATTTTTGTTATGAAACTCCTTTACAATGCCTATGTACGAAGTAAACTAGAATACAATGCCATAATATGGAATCCCCGGGAAACCTTGTATACCATGATGGTTGAAAAAGTCCAACGCAGGTTCGCTAGGTGTCTTTACAAACGCCAGTATGGCTACTACCCATTTTTGTATCCATCAATCTTTGTGTCGGGTATGGTTGGTCTAGATACCCTACAGTACAGGCGGAGTTTTATGCAAATAATGCATTATTATCTACTACTTGCAAACGTAGTGGATAATCCCGGAGTACGCGAGAGCATTCATTTCTATGTGCCGGACCAATATATGCGAGGTGTTGGCAGGCGACAGCACAGACTTCTCTCCCGTCCACCTGAGTGGCGCTCCCCGCATGCAGACAACAGCCCTACTTCTAGAGCCATTAATATGATAAATTGTTTTGTAAAGACCTATCCAGAAGTAGACATATTTATTGATAAACCTAGCGTTGTGTACAGGACCATGTTAGCTTTTTTAAATAGTTCCTGCGCGAGTAAAGTTGTATAAGTAATTATGTTTCTCTAGCAATTTCTTATTAGTAATTATTTATTGGTATAGTTTATAATTATTGTTTTGATGCATATTATATTAGATTTTAATGTTTTTATTTTGTGTTTGTGTTTTTTTTATGTTTAGTATAGATATAAGCGATTTGGTTATGTACTGTAAGCTTATATTTTATTAATAAATGAATATGAATATGAAGAACTAGCCAATTAGCCAGTTAGCTCAGCTTAGATTCAGGAGCAACTAATTATCATTAAGTATATTACGATTCCTTGGCGTTTTCCACGCATTCTAAATAGGACCACCTCTGCGTTTTAGCAATGCAACAAGAAAACCCCACACCTTGTCTTACTGTATTCAGTTGCACGTGTACTCTAGAAAAAGTAGGTTGTACAGTCAACCACACATCAGTAACAACGAAACATTGAAAATCAACCTTACCTCTTAGTAATAAAGGCGATATTGATTTCAGTTTTTCAGTTAAGTGTGATAGACTGTAGTCTTTAGGTACAGTAGTTCTCGTTTCTACTAAGTGTTTGTTCTAGAAATTAGTTCATGTCAACAAAGAGTGTTGATTCTTATACCATTATTTTTATTTATTTAGACTGGAGCCAGCAGTGCCTTTTAGTTCAATTTAAGTCCTGTCTGATATTATCGACTGTGAATCATAGTTAAAGCCATAGATTATATATATAATCTTCAAACAAGCGCGTTACTAATAGTAAAGCAAACAAGACTGATGTGTGCATCGAGCATTATGTATCTACTTTCGTCGTCGTCTACATATGTATTGAAGTGTAACCCTCAAATTAAAGATACTTGCCCTAGCGCTTGATTTTGATGACTGAAGGTACGTTCGGACGTACCAACTGTGTTGATATGACACAGTTTGAAGTGCTTCAGTATTCTTATTTTGTCTTGCGCATGGTTTCTAAGCTTTATAGTTCTATTGTTAAAGCATAATCAACAAATTTACAGGCGTAGGTAGATTATAAAGATAGGCATCTTAAAAATAACTTATTATTCATGTCTACACGAGTTCTGAAAGGTCAAAGGACAAAAGATGTCAGTGAAAAGAAATAATCTTGTTTTTTAAATGGTCCGTCACATACTATATTATATATTATATAACATACCTTCTTATGGTTTATTGTTGAATAAAATGATCGTCGATTTTCCTATATTTCGTTTCATCCAGGGTTTATTTTCAAAACATTATGTAAGAGAATCCGAACTTTCCATTGCGTAACATTCCTTTGCAGTTTCTTTAATGTGGGTAGGTAGGTGTTCGGTGATAATCGGGGAGGTTTCGGCCAGGCGATTGCTCCTATATAGCCTTGTACTACACCCTTGAGGAACATAGTGCTGTACTAATAGGTATCCATTGTGGGTTCCGCCGCTTAATTAAACTGTTCAGCTGATATTGAGGATGCTCTAGGTCAATAGGATGTTTTCCTATAATTACAACTATTAAGGGAATTAATTGTTGTTGTATTTGTTTTATTAATTAATTAAGTGCAAGGTTTTTTTTTAAATACGTGTAATTATCTTATTTCATCCCTTGTGTTGGTATGCGAGCAAAAATAGCTTTTTATATTATTATTTTTTGAGAACGTTCAACTTTTTTTTTTCTTGTTGCTGTATTTAAGGTAAAACAGAAAAGACGGGATTCAAACTCTTGGCAGTCTATCTTTAAAACTCTGTTGTTTAAGTTTATACAAATGACGTCCACCGTGGTCGACTGGCGAACACATCGGTTTTCAAGGTGGTCGCCAGCTCTGAGGTCCCGGTTTCGATCCTCGGTCGGGTAGGGAGAAAATGTAGAAAAACACATTTGAACTACATTTTCTCGGGTTTGGGTGTTAGTGGTTCTTTCGATGTCTCTGATTCCATAACACAAGTGCTTTACCTACTTTCTTTGGATTCGTAGTTTGTTAAAAAAATTACAAAAATACAATTGAATTAAATTCTATGTTATTAACCACTACAATGGTTGGAATACTAAATGGTTTTACATTTACTGTAAACAATCAATGTATGCATGTAATAAAAATGCAATTAAATCTACTTGCGGTTCACAAGAAAACACAACCACAAAAGCAGTGAAATCCAGTCAAGTTACGATTACCCAAGACGGCAGTTCCCATACCAATATATTAACGGAAGTTTCACATCCAATAATCTTCACATAACATATCCATTTTCTCGATTATCTGTGAACATGAGCGAAAAGCCACAGGTAGTCGCACTAATACACAGGCTGTAATTTCTCCCCGTTTTCCCCCACTCAAGCAAGCGAGTAAAACGTTATAGCCTATTTCAAGTAATGGGAACTCATTACAATATAATTTCTAGCATTTTTAAAACCGATAATAATCTATGCAGCTGCTCAAAGAAACTAAAGATTATATCTTATTAGTTTCAACACGACGTATATAATATGGAAACGGATATTCTCCGGCGATTGTCGATAAACGCGACGATTTATGAATAAAAAAGATGGGTAGGGATGGGTAAGGAAGAGTATCAACCCTATACAAAAGATAACAATAGATTTTTTAAGCATTTTTAAGTCAAGTGGGGATAGATTACAAAATGAATGAAGTCGATCGCGTACTTAAAACTTTTTTTTATTTCATGTGGGTCCGGATGACAAATATTTTAAGTGACCGAGAAAGTCACTTTAAGATTCCATGAGTAAGTATGAGTCAGGATACACAACAAAGAAAGGCCATTATATCGTTATAGTTGTTTTTGAGGTGGGTGGAATGTGTACTTGAAAATTGTTGAAATAAAACCAGCATTTATTTTGTACTGAACCCTGTTAAGGCCAATGATATATATATTATATATATAATGACACCGTATGAGTATCTTTGCATTTTTAAGATGCCTTTATTGATAATACAAAAGTACTTAGTATATAGTAAAGTTAAAAAAAAAAGTTGGATAATACAATCTTTCAGTTTCATTCTTCATGATATTAATTACTTGACATTGACATCTGTCAAAGTGACGTTCCTGTCAGTTGAACGAGAAGCAATCACTTGGTCAAAACTTACTCAAAAGGACCGGTACAAACATTGAACTCTTTGTTTCAGCATACAATGTAACATAACCTATTATTTATCCTGCAGTCGCCATAACTCTTAACACTATCTCAGTTTAACGAAACAGAAAGATTAACAGTCAGTTTGGTGCAGAAAATACAAAATGGACACCGGACATTTAAATTTGTTGAGCTCTTGACTAGAATTTGCGTCTTCCTAGAATTCCAATTACGTTAGAGTGTAATTAAGTAGTAAATACGGTTTTCGAGTTGTTATCCTTATTAAGGTTAGGAGGTATATCGATAGACCGACTAACTGTCTTTTGGTGGCAGATTTATCCTCAAAGACTGTTTATCTTATAGAAACCTTATTATGAGGAAAATATTATCATAACATATATAATAAAAGAAAACTTATAAAAAAAAATCCAAGAAGCCAAGCGATTTTATTTTGACTATAACTACCACTGGTTTGAATGTCGTGATGGACTGGCGGGTCAATGAATGGGCTTGTGAGCACAAGGTTTCAGGTTGGAACCCAGTGGAGGCAATGTACTTCCTTAATTATTGGTAAGACATAATTTACAAGAGGTGTTAGAAAACATCGTGAGGAAACCTGGATACCAAAAACTAGAATGTGAATTCGCAATGAACATGCGTTGTAAATTGCTCGTTCCTTCTCTATAAGAGAAGAGGCCTGTGCCCAGCAGTTGGTTAGGTGTGAATAGTTACATTTATCTACTATTTTTCTGTTAATTTTCAGTGATCTCATCACCGTCCAGCCTTTCTATGAGTACGTAGTCGTACACGTAGTCACACAAAGTATTCAGATAAATTATTATAGACGCGAAGTTACGTAACTACAATATGAAAGATTTTAACCTCACCGTCGCCGTCGTATGAAGTCTGCGAAAAACATTGGAATTCCATTAGGTACTTACTTATCTTGACAGTACTTTCTAGACAGCCTCATGATCGAATTACCTTCCGTATGTCAGTAAATAAATAAATAAATGTGGACAACATCACATTATATTGCTCCGAATCCAATGTAAGTAGCTAAAGCCCTTGTGTTATGGAATCAGAGACAACGAAGGTACCACAAAAACCCAGACCCGAGACAATGTAGAAAAGTGTCTTTATTTTCTACATTGACCCATCCGGGGATCGAACCCGAGACCTCAGAGCTAGCGACACCTTGAAAACCGGTGCGTACGCCACTCGACCACGGAGCACGTCAAATAAAACAAAGATACCCAAGTATATTTTGGAAAATAATGACGTGTAAAAGTAGTTGTTAATATCTTTATTGCCTTTTAATTAGTTTTCACCTGTATCCGGTGTGACTAAAACTTAACCCCAAAATATTTAAGAAAAGGTTAGGTAAAAAGAGTTGTATTACCTGATTCTTGTTGTGCATCTTTGCTACTTGATAATTAAAAATACCACGTGCATTTTTAAACAATATGATATTAATTACAAGAATTCTACCTGATTCTTCGATTTTATTTTCGTGCTAATAATTTTAAAGCTTCTAGGGAAGTTAATGAATGAATGATTGTTCCCATTCAGTAATTCAATCATGCATTAGTTTATTGTAACTTAATTATCCTTATTTACTAAAATCCGTTCAATTTTCCTCTTATTTCATTGAGCAAAATTATGAATGACGTCTATGTCTAGGTATAATAAAATCTGGTGAAATATGACATGTAACTATAATATTTATTATAAAAAAAAATACAAAATAAAATAGTACACATCTCAAATATTATATATCAGTTTCAAAGTTTCAGTTTTGTAAAATAAATTTAAGACGTAAAAAACGAAGAAGAAAAAGAAAAAACGACCGAACATGGACATTGGAAATAGCTAAAGTTAGTCTTATTTTTTTCCTAATTGTTTGTTTCGTGCAACAACTTAATTTAAGAGTAAGTTTAAAGAGATTTCGTTTTCTAATTTAAATGTTTTTGAAAAATACATGCAGGTAAAATAAGGAAGTGTGATACCAGCTATAAGTCAAGAATTCAAGCTCATCATTATTTCTCAATTATGTCGTAAAATAATGAAGCTTCGCGAATAAACCGAATTACTATTTTTTTGTATCATGTCACTTAATTAATTTTCGTCTTTAATTATTGGAAGTAGCTCATCACTAGTATTTATTTCAAACTAAGATGTATGAAGCGTTTTTCTTAATTCAAAAGTTCTGAGATTGTTATGGAACGAGCTTGTGTCTTACTTCTTCTTCCTGCCCTTATCCCATTACTCGTCATTCCTCTCTATTACTCGTCATCGCGGCATCCACTCCTTTCTTTCTCATATCATCTTTCACACAATCCGTCCATCTCTTTTTCGGTCTCCCTCTGCTTATATACCCATCGTGTGTCTTACTAAAATATTTTATTATTTCATAGTTTATTGCTCTTTATTCTCAATCTGCAGTATTTTTGCGTGACGATTATCGCGTAACAGAGTGGTTACTCCAGTCGGGTCAACTATTCCCTTATCAATGATAACGGCCTTACAGAGCCAGTGTACAACCAACCACACATGTTCTGCAACAGCGAATTACGAAAATGAACCATAAGAGGTACGAAATAAAGATCTTTTTAATTACTATCTGTCTAGTGTTGACTGTACGTAAGTTATCGACCGATTCTGATTGAAATATTTGATATAATAATGTGTTTTCGGTGTGTATTTTTTTTTCTTTTACATCATCTAGGAAATTTGAAAATGACTGGCGTTTTAGGTTGTGAAAGAATAACGATTCAATACGATTTATTTGAACCGTTTCATGGATGCTTGGAAAAACATAATTGCCAAGAAAGAATTTGATAGATGTAGAATAATATTGTTTTTTTTTTGTGGTTCACATTCAAGCTAAATATATAATATCTAAGATCAATTGGATGAGAATATTAATTGCTTTTTGTAATTTTAAATTTTGTCACGTACCTGATAAAATAATCACAGCATGTGAAAATTTACTTTTTTTTTTTGCGCTATTTGAAAGAACAATATGTTCTACTACCTACTCGGCTATCCGTGCAGTCAAATTTAATGTTATTTACTGTACTTGTAATAATCTAATCCTTTTCAGAAAAAAAACATACTTCAATTAGATAGGTAATATTTTTTTATTGGTGACCTATTTTTTGTGTCGTTGCCTTTTTTTATCGTAACTCCAATCGCACCATTGTTCGACTTTGAAGTTTGAACCAAAGCTTTCAGTCCCTTTCATAAGGCTTGAAGCCTGAACAAACACAATATAAAAAAGAAAATATAACTCAATACAATAAATATTTCTCGTACAGCTCACTGTTACCTTTCGTAAAAAAGGTCAGCCGTGAATAACCGCATGCATACCACGGCCATTGAGTGGTCCGGTTGCATGATGACGTCATCACATAGGCAGCCATGTCACAGAAGCCATACTACAGAGCACGCGGCCGACAAACGCAAGCCTCAGAAACTTCAATCTACATTGCCACTTTTATTTAAAACCATTTCAAATTACTCGAACCAAACCAGCTATGCGTAGTGCGTAATGCGGAAAACACGCTTATGTTATAGAAATTATCAGTGGTTGAGGTGAGAGCAAGGAGCATAAATTAAGGCTAATGAATGGCTTATTGTGTGAGGGACAGGAAATTATTATTTGTGGGACGCTCGTGTTACACTGAGGGTCATACATGACTGAGCCAGGCTTACGAAGTGAACTTTTACATATTACCAAGTCCGTAATAATTACGAACACAGCTAAATTCATAATTAGTTACACAAACAAATACCTTTGTTGTTCATACTTTGTTGTGTTAAATGAAACCTTATTTCACAAATAGAGTATTGTAATATAATCTGTATTTCTTATTTCTTTTTTTAAAGGACTAGTCAATACAGCCAATAAAAGTATTAGGTGAACAAAATTTGAATTCAAATATGGAACGTCGAATAAGCAGTTCTCGTTCTGAGTTTGTTATACCGGTTTTCTGAAAGGTTCGGTTGATACTTGGAACGAGTCGTGGGTTTTGCATAGTCCGCTGAGACCCGAGACCCGGCCATTGTTCTTAGTATGGCTTTAGTAACTTCGTGCTTAAGCATACTACATAATAAGTAGCTAGGATTCACCTACTTGGTCATAACCACGCTTCATATGGGACTTGGAGGATAGTTGTACAGTTTTATTTATACTTGACTTGCCCTCGCTTTGGTTATGAAGACCGACATTTGATTTATTTATGATTCTGTGTTGGTTTATTTATGTGATTTAGTATTGGTAAAGATGGAGACTTATCTTCAGCATTTATCATGAGGTCTTTATTAGACCTTGGATATTTTACTGCTGTTAAATAAATACATTTCAGTAAACAATACTTTAAAGCTTCTTAATCTTGAGGAACCCGTTAATATCTTTTTAAGTATGATAAATAAATATGGCTTCCATATTTTAAATGCCAATTTATCTTTATGGCAGTTAATTTTGAAGACGCTTAGAATAAATTCTTTACTTAAATCATTCATATCCTTTTGTATTAACAGCAATTAAAATAATTGTTGGGGTAAAATGATTTGAGAACAATGTCGGTAGACTCGGTAGACATATTTTGGTAATATGAACAAATAGCTATGTGGAAAACATCACATACATAAAGCACTTGTGTTATGGAATCAGAGACAACGAAGGTACCACAAACACCCATACCCGGGACAATGCAGAAAAGTGTTTTTGTACATAGACCCGTCCGGGGATCGAACCCGGGACCTCAGAGCTGGCGACACCTTGAAAACCGGTGTGCACGCCACTCGACCACAGTGGTCGTCACAAAGCTTAATTTATTTGGTAAAGCGAAATCAGTACCTAAAGGTAAGTTCGTTTTCTGATTTTACCTTAACCCTCTGATGAGGAGTGTCTCAAAGTCATCGGTCGAATACTGAAACGCGAATTAACTTTAAGATGCTCTTAAATTTTTATCTGTCGCTACTTTACACTTTAAAGTGACAGAGACAGCATGAGACTTAACGACGGCTTCAAACTGATTGACGTTTCAGTATTCGACCATTAATCTTTGGTCTATAGTTCTATACGATCAAGAAATGCTCCGCACCTCGCATTTAATTTTATATCCTTTGGGAAAATCATTCCATGTTCACGTATTCGTACGAATGTGAGTGACCGACATTATGATAAAACCTTTTTAGACATGAATAAGGCTAGACATTGTTCGAGAGACTTTCATAGTCAAAGTCGTCGAGCTAATTCAAACTAACAATACACTAGACTGGTCACGATCACCTTTCACCGAGACAAATGACTTTATCGAAACATCTTAACTAATGGCTAACCTCTAGGTATAATAATAGACCCCTCGTCACAAATTATAGGGCCAACAAGGTATTGTAAAATTAGGTACATAGTTAGGTACTAACTTGAACCTTGACAGATTAAAACTCATTGGGAATTATGTAAATCAAAATGTCGCAATTTTTTTTACAGAGATTCAAAATGAATTTATTAATTTATGTTTGTTGAGTGTAACTATGTTACCCAACTTGAATTTAATGGTTAACAATGTATTTTACAGGCAAGTGGGTTGTCATAATGTAATTATTTATTCGGTAACTCAAACATGCTTGTTATTGCAGTCCTTGATAGGAAACCGCATTACCGCAAACAGGCAATTATAGCTCGCCAATCAGATGGAGCGAAGACAAAATAAGAATAAAATTAAAAAACGATATTTTCAAGATGAAGTAATATTAAGCACACAAGTTAAACATTTAAATTTTACTTTCAAAACAATTTCTTGTTTACATATTAAAATTTCGATTTTTTTTTTTTACGAATTTTCGTATTTAGAATTTTCCGTTCGTTCTTTTATTTTTTAAACTTTAGGGGTTTGATTCTTAACAAACATTTAGAATAAAATACCTTATTTATAGCGGCCTACAGATATACTTTTTTTAACAAAATTTTAATTAAAAACATGATATTAATTGGATTCTATATACAAACAGTATAGGTAATTACTAATTATGTACCAAGGTTGTAGGTATGCTTTTAAGAGCCTGCTGCCCCATTTCTCTGGACTCGCGTTATATAAGCTAATTTAATACCTACGAATCGTCGAGAATGACCCGATTAACACAGTAGCACTTGACTTAACTATCACAAGATAGATTCTAGTTTCAAATTGGAATAAATTATTTGTTGATGTGAAAGCAATATAAGAATAAGACCAAAATAATATTAAATAAGTAGGTAACTATAGTACAGTTACTAACGTAGGTACCTACAGGACTTATTACGGAGCCAACGACGTTTGGGAACAAAGTCGAAAACTAAACAAGAAGCCGATCACGTTCTGTAATTTTTCATTTTTTTGCAGTGCATACAAAAAAAGTGATTAAAGAGACGTGAGCTATTTATTTTTGACATACAATCATTATTATTATGAAATATGATCTGTATTACCCAGTAAAGTGGGTTGTGAAGGTAAGATGAGCAGTCGCTCTATTAAACTCTATTTGAAATATGGTTTTCAGTTGAATCCGGTAACACTAGAAGCCGAGCCCAGCATAGCTTGGGAAAAGGCTAGGCAAAAGGTTAGAATAATTATGAAATAACTAGGTTCCTAGGTAGAGTAATGGTTTCCGAGAAAGTCATGTAACTAGGTATGTATAGGTACCTAACTTAAGTAATAAGTAATTGCTGTTCCTGCATATAAATTTGACACTGGTCATAATATCGTAACAAGGCTGGTTTCACAATGAGTGGATTGAATTAATATTCTCACTGTAGGCAAATCACAGACTGTAGACTAAGGGGTTATTTTCTAAGTCAAAACAAAACATAACGTAATATTGCAGAATATAGTTCACAACCCCGGGTCGTCAAGTTTTTGTGTTCTGAGAGTCACCGGGTAGGTACCTACCTAGTGTTTTATACCCTTACGTTTTAGACCTTTTAAAAGATTTTTTTTCTTCAAAGCATAGGTAGTAAGTTGAAAGATTAAATGCCTCTCTTAATAAGTTTTTAACTTCTGATATTCATTTTATTCGATACTTAGGTATTTTTATCAAACCCGAATTTATAACTAAATAGGTACGGTAAATTATTTTTGTATAATTATTAAGTTGGTAAACGGAAATACCTACCTAGATGGAATAGGAACCTACCTAATATTATTTACTAAGCGTAGGTACCTACTTTTATGGTACAAGAAGGTTACACTATATGTAACCTTCATTCATTGTTTTTTAATGCAAATCAATTTTTTTAATTTTTTTTTAATTTTATAACAACTTACGGTAACGTAACATTCAAAATACCTATTTGACGATACTATTTGAATATCAGCGTATCTATAATAACGGTTTAGTTACAGATTATAACTTCGTAAAAACTTAACTAAACCGGTTTTTTTTTAATTACGACACTACCGAACTAAAAAAATAAATAAAAATACCACAATCTACAATGATTTAAGTTGGTAGCTCGCGATGACCTAATACCACGTGTTTTAACCAAGCCCTTACTTAGGTAATTTACCGTTGAAGATTATGGTACAGGCTACCAAGGTAGGTAAAAAGTAGTTTCTTATCAGGCATTCGTAATAATTTCCAACGCTATTATTATTTACCAAACCTATATCACTTAAGTCTGGGTGAGAATTATTGATAGGTGTGGCGAGCTTATCGTAAAATTCCGTTACTATCAAGTGCTTGATACAACCCGTCATTTGACTTGAGTCACTACTTTTATTGAGAAACCGGAAACAAATACTTCACTATGCACAACTACTTCTGAGAAAATTATCCAGGAATAAATGCAATAATCAAAGAAGTTCTCTCACATTACGTGCCTACCTAGACTTATTAAAGACACTAAAATAAATGTGTGTAAGAACTCGTTTATGACGTCATTTACGTATTTCTTATAAAAATTCAAAAGACGTTCCAAGAAGCGAACAAAAGGCAATAGAACAAAGCACCACGACGAACGTAGGGCTGCGTGTGCACAGGTAAGAAAGCAGTTTTTACCTTTTGTGTATTGCGCCGACGCCACCGCTGCTAGCGAATAGAGCAACAACGCGGCAAGGATGCCCCCCTCACTTCTGCACACGAACATGTTTCTTGAGTTGAGGTAATTCAACTTTTTCGTATCACTTCTCCCAGCACTATAGTAAAAACTTGTCACAATCTCCTACTAGGCTCTCACGTAGTTTTATAACACATAACACGCACACTATCACAGAACTCAAACGCACATCCATTTGAAAAATGTTCGTTTATCCGATAAGGTAGGTAACCGCTCAGACGTGGGACGAGGCATGCAGGTAAAACGAGTAAGCCTATTAAGTTTCAATGACTTAAAACTACTTAATTCTAACGTTCTACATGTGCCGGTCAAAATTAAACACGCACGGCACTATAGTACTGCACAATTTTGAATTTGGAAACTTCACATATTTTCGTAAAACAATTTCGAAGTTCGGAGCGATAACGATGCGAACGCGAGACGCGACCACCCAGCGCATCGTTCGCGACTCAACTGGCGTGAAGTGAGTGAACAATCAACAAGTTGCGATCGCGCGCGAGGCGGGCCGTTGCGCTCAGAGCGGAGCATGCGCGATCCGTGCCTATGTTCATACCCGACAGGCGCAAACAATGTTGACAGCCGCGGCGCCCCCTACCGCCCGCTTGCCCCCACGTCGTGGCCGCCGGCCGGCGAAACTTGCAAACTGGTATTTTCGCGCAAAAACGAGAGGACAGGATCTCTCTTCGGTCCAAGCCTGTTTCCAGTGTATAACTAGTCATTCCAGGTACAGAAATAAAATACCCGTCTATTCCTGTAGCTAGATAGTTTATTGGCGTCCGTTCTAATAACAGTCTACAAAACAGTTTTGATATTCAATTAATTTAGCATCTTGATCACCTTCGCAGTTGCTGCTCAGCGGATGCGCTCGTGGATTATCTTGATACTGGAACAATGGATGAATGCTCTAATAATTATTCAGAGTTAACTGCGAGTTACGAAAATCTGATATTAAGTGCAATGTTATTAGAACTAGAAAGGACCGTTATATTATTTATTTCTTTATAGTTCCTTTAGTTGTTTAATGCAATCATAGATTAATTAAAATTACTCTACTTATGCTTAGATGTTAACATTATTTACTATTAAGTGCATATCTACATGGCAGCGAAATACTTAAACGCCAATTAAAACTCAATTTTATTGACTGCTAAACTGAGAGTTGTGGGTTCGATTCCCACCCAGAACAAAACTTTATTGATGACCATGATCATTAATTGTTCTGTGTCTGGGTGTAATTTCGATATCATACCTACATTTAGAAATATATACATACTTGTATGTTTATGAGTCGGCTTGTTTTATTTTAGAGTTAAAAATAGAGTAGGTTCATTTTAATAAATATAATATATTTACAAACAACTATACGCACCTAAAACTAAACTATAGTAAATAAACAAAAAAATACGTAATTTTTCTTTCACAATTAGGTATAACGTTGGCTTGTAATAGAGACTCTTTCTAATCTAAATGGATTCAATTGGCCGTGTGTGAAGTGTCCCACCATATTATTAAAAAAAAAACCATTAAAGTGCCAGAGGCAGCATGGCATCACAAAGAAAGAAAGAAAAAATGTTTATTTGGCGCAAGACCGCAGTTAGACTTAGCCTACTTAAAATTAAACCACTAATCTAAAGAAACGCTGGCTTTTAGTATCCGGGGGTGGGGTGAAGGGGGACACAATATTATAGTAGTCCTAAGCATTTCTGCACTCACATCATAAAACAGGTTCCTATCGACTCTTTCCCTAGTCCTGGTCTGGAAGCCGGCGCCACAGTCTTCATCATTAGGGGTGCAAGGAGACCAGGTACCCCATTCACCGACGGGACACAATGGTTTTATGGGTTTCAACCTGGACTCGCCTATTACCGGTTCTTCGGGCTCACTGAAATAAAATTATATTTAATTTTTACTTTTATAACTGCTGGAACTACTGGATACTGTTTTTCCAACTTCCTTAACTACTTGTGATTCAATTGGTCGCGGGTTCCGAGCTTAATTATAAGCGGTAGCCTAATAGGGCATCGGACTTGCGATCATGTGGTCGCGGATTCGAATCCCACCTATTACACTACCGACATGGACCCACTCGTAACATATATATTTAGCTTACCACGAGGGTTAAAAGAAAGGGCAGGACTTCGAAAAAACTGACTGCTAACCCAGAGGTCGATTTGATTCCCACTCAAGACTTAAATTCGTGTGATCAGCATGATCATTTTTGTTATGGCTGGGTGTTACTTATCTTTAAGTATGTATAAACAGAAATATAGTGTTTACAAGTTGTCTGGTTGCCGTTATACAGGCTCTGCCTGGTTTGGGATCAGATGACCGTGTGTGAGTTGTCCCAAGATGTTATTATAAACTAAGACTTACTTTTCAGTTTCTTCTTCCTGCTCCTCGCCCTCTTGATCAGCTTCTTTTTGTTCCTCTGAATAAAAAAATAATGAAGTGAATATGAAAGAAGACAGTAATTAATCAGAATAGTATAGTGAGATTGTCTAGGGTACCTATAACCTGTCTTATTGGTACACACTTGCAAATAATACGTATGTTTTCACAGTAATATACAGGCATTTATTACCCCGTAGGAAGCCGAGCGGGTCCGCAAGTATAAGAGATCATAGCAACACTGATATTTTTGCACCTCGAATAAAAAACTACTGCTTGCAAGCAGCTTCATTGTATACTAAACTTACCATCGAAATATCAACCTTCCTCAAGGTTTATTTCAATGACACCTCTCGAGAGGGTTACATAATCCCTACCTCTGGTGGGATACATCAGTCATTATATATGGATTACTGCTACTAATCACCTGTTTCCGTTTCCTCATCGTCGCTGCATTCAGCCCCTATCAAGGGAAACACGTCCAGTCTCCGGACCGTCAGCCAGGCGAAAGGCTTCAAGTCGTTCAAGTTCATTTGGTAGAACGGCGAGTCTTTGTTGAATGACCCCACTTCAACGCGATCCACGTTGTCTTTAGGCGTTGAAACTGTCCTTGGTGACTGTAACGAAGATAAAATTATTAGAAGAATTTAAAAAAATCATTCACTATTTAAATTATCCATTATCCCTTATTTCTTAATCAAATGAATTCATCTGTATAACACAGGTATCACATTAGATTTTCGATGGTCGAAGTCACTGAGACGCAAAATTTCATCAATATTATTAATTATCGATTTCAATTGTACCTACAAAAATAATACTAGAGAGACATAGTGTAGGACCCCCTCCAGCCAGATGGACCGATGAACTGAATAAGGTAGCTCGTTGGACTGGATGCGGAAAGCGGAGGGCCGGGTTTGTGGCGCAACTTGGGAGAGGCTCATGTCCAGTAGTGGACTACATACATATATACTATAGGCTGAGTTGATTGAATAATTGAAGCAGTATACCTCATATGAAACTCCATCCATTGTCCCCGCATCCCACGGATAGAGTGGTATTTTACTCTCTTCTAACCACCCATCTTTGGTACAGAGCTCAAATTTTGACGTTCCCAAGAACCAGTCAGGAGAAGGCCTCATGCCGACAGCTATGGAGAAAAGGTGGTGGTATCTGTCGACCCTGAAGAGGGAATGCGAAGGTTCAGACATGAATGGGTGGTGACGTTTCTTTCCTCGTATTAAAGTTCTGGTACCGGACTTTTCAGCCATCTGAAATTAACAGTAGGTATATTTTTAAATGTTTATGGTTTTGAATAAATAAATGATCTTGCAAGATAAAACACTAAATACAATATGGGGTCACTAGGACTAGGCTAGGAGGTATGACACAAAAAAGATAGAAATAATAACTAGATATGATACCAATATTTGTGGAACACACAGTACTATTCCGTTATCCTCCAGCAGTTGGTCGCTCAAGGATTAAATAAAATTAAGCGAAAAGTTATTTTCAGTATAAAACTATAACTAAATCACCAACTCAAAGATTGCCTCAATTGGCTTTTTTTACGAGGTTAAAAGCCGAAGCTTTAAACCAACGCCGAGAGTACTGCGTTTCTTTAACTGACTAAATACCTGGACAGTGTCCAGTATCCTGCTGTTCTAAAAAATACCTCGTCAATAATCGCCCTCTCCAGCAAACTTCCATCAGTGTCTACAGCCAGCTTCTGTAGCCCTGGGCTGGCACTAGACCCCTGCTGCCACAGCGTGAAGTTATAATCATGAGAGGCACCAATCATATGGCTGTAGCCGTTCTCATCTGGTTTGCTTGGGTAATGACGAGGGTGGGCCACTCTGGACCATTTGCCGGTGAATATTACCTGAAATTGATGAAGATGTTATATGGTTTTGTTTGAAGGTTTTTCCTTATGATAGGATAGACCGCAAAAATCGAACTATTTCTTTGTAATTTAGGCTTAGATAGATCCAAATTCAGCGGAAATAAGAATGCTTCGATGGATGACTGGAGTAACGAGATTAGATAGGATGAGTATATTAGAGGAAGCTTGAAAGTAGTGCTCATGAATGAAAGGGTGAGAGGTAAGCGTTCGGAGCATGGAGATGACGAACAAATTTAAACGATGTTTTTATACAAAATAAATACCCACTTATACTTGAAATTAAGGGAAGTATCTAACATGATTTTGGACAATAGCCAATATCCGTATTACTCACCTCATATCTGGCTTCGCTGCAGAGGTTGCAAACCTTCACAGGTAAATATGGTGGACTATCAGGCGACTTCTCAGTGTTCTTATGTAGTACCACAGTCAGGTTGTCGCCAGTATACCATACCTCGTTGTTCTCAGCCACCATAGCCCGAATTCGGACTGTTTGATTCTTAGTGCTGTGCTTCGGAGACACCCAGTGGATCTGTTATTAATGTTATAATTAGAGATGACAAGGTATGCAATTGTGGTCAATTGGGATGCAGGTACCTTTCACTTTGCCCTCTTCCGTGAAGCAGGCCCGAGCCGGTCAAACTAGCATTAAAAATATATCCCTAAATAATAAAAACTTAGATCCAGCTCTTTTTTGCGATTGTTAGCAACAAACTGAGTTGTGGGCCGTGGTCGAACCTCGCGGGGAAGGTCTCAGGGAATGTACTACTCTGGCTGGTGGCTCTTATATTATAGTATCGGAAAAAAATCCTGTAAAACAGTGGAAGACTGCGCTCAAATAATGAATTAAAAACTTGTATTGATGTCACATTAACGTAATTATAAAGTATCAAAACAATAAGACTGGACTAATTCGCAACCCAGACTTTAATATAACACTTTTTTACCCGACTGCGCGACGCATATGAGTCGTAATGTGTTTATCAGGCTATGGAAGTCATGTATGTTCCTTTGAAGCATTATACAGACCAAACTCATGGGCCGATTTTTATGATTCACACGTCAATCGATTCCTCTTAGTCCGGCTTGTCACTAAAGACGACGTCAGTGATATTTTTTTTCTATTCAGTTTTTTTTTATGTACCTAAGTAGCTTGGTTCAGTTTCACGCAGTCGCGTTTTATTATTTTTTTTATTGTTTATTTTGTCTTACTATGTATGTGCTACTAAGGTAAATAGAAATACTTACCTACTATTATTAATTTATCCATAGCCAACTGAATCATATTTGCTAATCAATTAAACAACACGCTCTGTATTATTAAGAGTTACCTAGTAGTTAGACCTTCATTAAATTACTTTGTTAGCAAGTATGTAAACGACAGTATACGATCGTAAGGATTATCCAGCTTAATCACCATTAAGTACTTATTAGCTTAGGAACCAAACATACCTCAACGCTTATCTTGTCGGAATTGTCCGCATTTTCCACAGAACTGGAGCACGTCTCACTGTACCGCGACTGGTCTATGTCCAAAGTTTTCAAAGTCCCAACATCAATGTTTTTATGACTGAACTCAAATACGTTCTTATCCACATCTGGGTCTTCGGCAGTTATCATGAACCAGCGAAACGGCCGGCTAGGCATCGTCGTGGAAATTCTTACTGTGTAATAAAGATAATTTGAAGTTTAAAATTCAATAGTTTGAGAAGTCGCGCCTGCCCAATTAAAGTTAGCAAGCACTTTTGGTTTGTTGAATTGCTCCTTTAAAACGAACTGTGTAGGTAAAAAGTTATTGACATTTTTAGGGTAAACAAACAAAGAAATTGATTATTGCAATTAAACGTAATGAAATCTTACAAACATATGTCTGATCCGGCGTATAGAATTTCTTGTCCTCCTTTATAAGTGCATTCTGTATTTCTAAGTGGAAAATGCCTTTATCTTCCGATGGTTCTAAGACCGAGGCTTGCGTTGGAGTTTGGTCACATTTTCCCGGCTGTCCATCAACTAACCACGTTACAGATAGTACTACTATCATATATATTATATGTAACCTGGAATATTAGATAAAATAATTCGTGTCAAGGTTTCTTTAAAGAGAAATAAAAAAAAGTGAAATTTAAAAAAAAATACTTTCAACCCTTTTATGAATAAGGATTTTACGAAATCATTGACCAAGGAAAATGGAAGTTACTGGCAAGTATTTGACAGTAACTTTGTTTATCAATAATAAACTGTTGTCATTACCTAACTGTAATATTAAACAAGAAGCTACTAAAACTTTATGAAGTCAAATTAACTACTAATAACGTGTTAGTCACATCAACTGACTTCACATCCTATATTAATAAAAGTTTCTTCATTATCGAATCCTATCAATAATTTGGGCATGTTAAAGTCAAACTACAGACGAGTACGTACATCTTGAGTGATCAAACGAATTCCGGGCTTCTAGAACTTGGAACATTAGCGCTCATTAGAGCAACCGCGCAGGTAGAAGTTTCACTATGGTACACCACTATTCTAAGGGCAGCACACGAAGTATGCACTAGGGATGTACACGGTCACAAATAACAAACAGGTATTCGATTTACAAATCGGTGTAAATTCAATTCGTTAATCGATTAGGTTATCTCGCCGTCAACTGAACGCGGTATTCTCAAAATAAACCTAAGAAACGTGTGGTTGGAAGTGGGCCAAACGCCGACAGAAATATAGTATATTTCTTTTACATGCGTTCCGAGTCCACATAGCTTACTTTGTTGAAATTTTGTTGTAATTGCTTGTGGTCAGTGTGGACTTTATTGCACATGGTCTACGATGCTCACAATTTATAACATATGAACAGAAATTTATTTATACAGCCGCCTTATGAGATTATGTTATAGTTGAATAGTAAATTTGTGTGAAGGGAAATTATTTTGGTATGGCAACACTTTTCACACACAAATCTAAGTGGTAATACAGTTTAAAACTTAAATACATATATGCAAATATTCCTGCAGACATACTCTTTGATAAAACCTTATTGTTTGTTCTTTCTTTAAAACGTGTCGCTTTTAAAAATCAAATCAATAAAATATCGTTATCACGATCGGCTGTTTTTCTTGTTACAAAATTTAATAATGTTCTTTTTAATTAAATTTATAAGTATAAATTTATTGCCCATACATTAATAATTCCTTTAAAAACTAATTCATCGGGTATAAATTGAGATATTTCATCAAGCTGTTGGTTAGCAATTCAATGCGATAAGTTTTCTTACAGGCGTTAAAATTTTAATCAGATGTTTATCAAGTTATATTAGATTTAACTGCTTTGTGAAAGTTATCTTATCCTTGAAGAGTTATATAGGTTTTGTAAACAGGATTAAGGATAAGTTTTAATCTTGTTAATAGGTTTTTTTTCGTTCATAGATCTGTCTGAGTGAATATTGAAATTCGTTCATAGATCTCAGTTGATTGTTTAATATAAGTACTTTAGTAGTAGTATTTACATAACATTTGTAATAAATTCATGTCTCAGTAGTAATAAGAAGCAATGGAAAAATAATTTTGTTTGATAAGTGAAAGATGTTTGTAGCATTTCTAACGATAAATTTTGTTTGTAGGAAGTGGAATTTTCGAAGACGAAAATACGGAGTTTGCATATTGTTGTTTCAATTTTAAAATATAAAATCTGATATTCTAGCCAAGAGCAATAAAGCCGTGTATTCATAGTCAAAATAAAGTTGTCCTTATGAAATCTAAATGCGTTGGAAAGGTCGCATAATTTTCATGAAGAAAGCTCTGGCTACCATTGAAGTCAGAGTGCAATGCCTTCCAAGAGGAATATTTCTACCCTCTTTATACAAAGGTATTATATACTCAAGATATTTTCATGATAATTTTCAATGTATTTGAATTAGAGATGAGCTTGGGTTTATTAGTACAAGATAAAAGATAATTTGGGAGATATCTTGTGTCTTGCTTGGTATAAGCCATACTTGTCTATAAAATAATTATTTTTAATCCATAGAAACTTACCTATATTAACATAAATGTCTTGTTCCTGGCGTAAATGTATCTATACTTAATATTATAAAGCTGAAGAGTTTGTTTGTGTGTTTGAACGCGCGAATCTCAGGAACTACAGGTCCGATTACAAAATTCTTTCACTGGTAGATAGCCCACTTATTAAGGAAGGCTATAGGCTATAATTTGCTCCTGTGACCGACGCCCACGCGGGCGGAGCCGCGAGCAAAAGCTAGTTCTACTATAAAAACCACGTCACAAAAACACCAAGTGAAAAAAAAACTATTTAAGTAAACAGTTTAAAACATAATCTCGCAAGCACAAAGGAGTTTTAACTGGAATTTCCCCGGGCAAAACCGCGGGATAGAAAAATTAAACGTCGCCACCTGTATTGGATATCAGGAACACATAAACGCTATAGTTCTCTATTTTTATTCGAAACAAGAATCGCACCAAACTGTTCAATTAAGAACAAAATTGATGGTCGGATGTTTGCTCTCTATTTTATTTTAAGTGTTCAAGTTAACACGTTATTTGAGACCATTGGATTTTTATTTTGTGTACTTCTGTATTACCTTCTTTTATGATAGGTTTAATTGAATTGTTCTTTGTTTACTTATGTTTACTGCTAGTTAGTTTGACGACCTCCATGGTCGAGTGGCGTACACAGTTTTCAAGGTGTCGCAAGCTTTGAGGTCCCGGGTTCGATCCCCGGACGGGTTTATGTAGAAAATCGCTTTTCGACGTTGTCTCGGGTCTGGGTGTTTGTAGTTCCTTCGTTGTCTCTGATTCCATAACACAAGTGCTTTAGCTACTTACTTTGGATTCGGAGCAATGTATGTGATGTTGTCCGCATTTATAATTTATAATTATTAGTCACTAATGATGTTATGGAACCTAGAAATATCTTGGTATCATCATCTTACAGCCATTTTGGCAATTATAGGGACTACCCTATAATTGCCAAAATGGCTGTAAGATCGAAAAAAAAAAATAGACTTCGTGCCACTAGGCACGAAGTCTATTTTACTTTCAAGAAATACCATTGTATTTCCAATTATGTGTGTACAGTTTACGCATTATTTTTTCTCGTTCTCGTCGTCCAAGTCTTTTCCTACCTTTTTCTACAGTTTTCGTAGAGTTTTAATGCATTTGGAAACCTGAGTTTTTACAAGTGTCGACTGCCTAAACTTCAGAATTCAGATCCTGAGAAGTTCAGCCATATATTGGATAATAGTTACTAGATCTAGCATTGGACTGGCCTGTTAGCTTGGCAGTGACAGTATCCTATTTTTCATCAATGTTTTCTTATGATTTTATCTCGTAAAATTATATTTACTTTGGATGGATTGTGTGAAAGATGATAATTATGAGAAAGATAGGAGTGGATGCCGCGATGACGAGTAATAGAGAGGAATGCAAGGAAAATACGCATTGCGCCGATCCCATATGAATGGGATAAGAGCAGGAAGAAGAAGAAGAAGATACCGAATTTACAGACACCAATTTTATTTCTTGTGCTAACATCTCTGACATTTCTTTACTTTTTGGTCCACACGCGGGTATACGTTTAATGTGTCAACCATAATTTTGATTTACGTAGGCCGTATAACATTACCGAGTAATGATACAAAATCAAAATGAAAACTTACGATTACGTTTTATACTTTTCAACATAAAGATAACAATACAAGTAAAGGTATAAAAATAATAAGTTTACTTTTTTATTTATATGTACACATAAAATATTTCATTGAGATATAAAAGCAGAATGTTCTCCTTACGAGGGACTTTCGACAATATATTAGCTGCCCACGTAACAATACACGAAAAAAATTTTCCTTGACAAAATATTGCGCCGTCTATTATAGAGCTTCGAGACAACTACTTGTACAAGCTCAGTTTTCTTTAATTAAAAATCTTAATTGCTGTTATGAAACTTTAGTTATATGTGATCGTTATGCGAGGATGGTGAAATAAGAATGATTTTATTTTCATAAAATTTGAGAATGAAGTTCCTGACTCCTGTGCTAGATGCTATACAGGAGTCAGTGTCCTCTACCTTATTTGGGAAACTTTTACATGTTATGCAGTTGGAAGTTATATTTTCGAGCCGTTTGGGGTTGAAACATTGGGACCGTGGGGTCCGAGTGCTCACATTATTTTTAAAGATTTATCCAAGCGTCTTGTTGACACCTCATGTTACCCAAGGGCTGGTTTTTACCTTGGTCAGCGGTTAAGCATTGCCATTCAACGTGGCAATGCTGCCAGCCTTATGGGCACACTTCCAGTCGACAGCGATGTGGAAGAGTTTTATGATGCTATTTTTTAGTTTTAGTTTTGTTTAATTAATATAGTTTAGTATTAAGAGTGTTTTTTAATTAAATAATTTTGTTAAGTTTTCAAACACCTATGTTCCACAAAATAAATATTTACCAAATGTTATGCATTAAATTGAAATGAATAAATATGATCACGTATTTTGTGATAAAAAATCCAGTACAAATAAGCTTCTTGTGTTTTGATTAGGTATTCTTTGTTCGGACCACTGGGCCACGTCGCTGGCTTTAACCAGTCTTTAAAACACATACTTTTTAAGATTACTAGCAATGTGAGACGCACATGACTGCAATACAATAGTTTTATATTTTATGTCTGTACATAATATTGCAACATGTGCTTTTGGGGTCAAATAAGATTTTATTATTTATTTATTATTAAGTACTAGTATTCTTGTTAACCCTTCGTGGTTGCTTATAGTAAGCACTAATAAAGTGCTTACTATGAGCACTATCGGCTCGGCTATCCGACTGCACGGATAGCCGAGTGGTATAGGTCACCACGCTGATTACCACTTTGCGCGACGTGCTGCGGGTTCGATCCCCGCATGAGACAAGCATTTGTGTGATCCACAAATGCTTGTTCCAAGTCTGGGTGTTCTTTGTGCATGTGATTTGAATGTTTGTGAAACCCCCGCGACACAAGGATTAAATTCCTTAGTGCGGGCGTCGTTTTTTTAAATAAGAGAAGAAATAAGAGAAGAAAACTATATTAGTTAGGGTAAATATATTTTACCCTTTATAAAACTTTAAATTATCATCGGCTGATCATAATTAAATGGGACGTCCCTCATCTTTTTTCGAAATAGACTACACTTAACTTTATTCTTTTTTTTATAATTTTAATACTGTTTACGGAAGCAGTATTGAAAATAAAATAAATACGCATTTTCGTAGCATCCTGTATAGATACTAAAATATATATGTAGGTACTAAGCTGTCATCACGATTCCTGAGGATCGTATTAAAAATATTATCCTTTATCCTTAAAAGATAACGTAACATAAGTAGACCTCCTTTGAAACCTCCGTGGTCGAGTGGCGTACACACCGGTTTTTAAGGTGTCGCCAGCTCTGAGGTCCCGGGTTCGATCCCCAGACGCGTCAATGTAGAAAAAAACACTTTTCTATATTGTCTCGGGTCTGGGTGTTTGTGGTACCTTCGTAGTCTCTGATTCCATAACACAAGTGCTTTAGCTACTCACTTTGGATTCGGAGCAATGTATGTGATGTTGTCCATTTTTATTTTTTTACACGGTTTTGTAATATCAAGTCTGCTGAAATAAATTCCATTACAAACAGCAACGTAAAACAAGAAGAAAATAGTTCCACAATACATTTGTCATAGCAAGATGCGGGATATAGGAAACGATTTACTAACGACCAGCCCTGGTGCATGGTGATGCCGGCTGCTGGTAACCGATACGATTTGTGGCGCCATCTTGTGGATTTATATCGAGTTTCGATGAGAAAGTATTGACATCTCGTGTAGGAATTTTGTTGCTCTTGAATATGTGAATGATAAAAGTATTTCATGTTTATAATTTTTTTGTTTTCTAGCCGACCCGACAAACGTTGTCCTGCCATTTTAAAATTTGGAGAAGGCCTCTCCTATCACTTGTTGTGAAAAATAGATTTTGGCCAATTTTCAGACCTACCGAAGTGCACACAAAATTTCTTACATATCGGTCCAACCGTTTCAGAGGGATTTGGTAACAGAATCGCGACACGAGATTTTTTTTACCAATTTATTTTTTCAAGCAATTTCACTCTGTAAATGTTTGGCATTTTCTACTAAAATATTTTTTTGATTAAGCTTATCAACCTGTAATTTTATTTTGCTGTTCCTGATACATGACAACTTTTTGTTTATTTACCGCCTAAGCTGATTCTGAACATTTTAAATAATGTGTTAAAAACCGTTCGCCATACAAATTATGACATTCACGCGCGAGGGTGAACCCACCCGCGTTGCCAAGCCAAAAAGGGTATTCGAAACCGACTTCCAATAGTTGGCAAATAAACAATTGAGTCAATAAGGTAAATTAAAAATTTATAGGAATTAAGAATACTTCTTTTGATAACGTTCGAATGGACTATGTTGTTTTATTGCTACCTTATTAATCGTTAAAAGTTCCTTTTAATGCATTGATAAATAACGAACCCAAGATACACAGTCTTCAACAAAAGAAACTGCAAAAACTGTCTTCAATTACGCATAGGTGTTGTCAGTGCTGAAACGAATTATTTTTGTTGCATATTCAACCTTATCTGCATGACATAAAGTTGTATTTACAATGCGAGAAATTTCGAAATTTATTACTGATTTTTTGAGTCATTTTTTTGGGGACTAATTTGAGACTATAGATGCATCTTGTGTTTTTTCTACATCTCTAGTCAAAAGAATCAAAGTATATATATAGGCCACAGTTTATTAAAATAAAAAAAAACAAGTGAAGTGCTGGATTCTAGTTATTCGCTGTCAAGTTTATTGGCGCGTGAAGTCTTCATAAGCGTCTGAGAGTGCAATACACATTTTATTAGCAACTCGTTCTTTATAAACTACTTTTAATTTCCTCTTTTTTTTAAATAGCTTTAACGAAAGGCAAGAGAGTGTTATGCCATGTTGTATGTAGATAATGAATATCGTGGTGCATCTACCTTAAAACGGGTAGTAGGTGGTAGTATACAGACTAATACATCGATTTTAAATGAAAAAATTCGCCCCCTGGTGTTAATCAAAACACTTTGAAGTCACTAAATTCAAAAATCTATCTTTTTAAACAAAATATAAATGCGAAAATAATCTAAATACCGTATAATGTTGTCTACATATTACATTTAGTTGTATTTTCCGTTTGTAGGTAAATATAATTGTTTTCATGTGAATGAACAAATATTATTTTATATTATACAGCTGAAAAGTTTGTTCGTTTGGATGAACGCGCTAACCTCAGGAACTGGTCCGATTTGAAAAAATCTTTCACTGTTAGATAGTCCACTTATTGAGGAAGGCTATAGGCTATAATTTGCCGCGATGACTGACACCCACCCGGACGGCGCCGCGACCAAAAGCTAGTCGTTATGTACATCTATTTATCATCGTAGCAACAAAATAAAAGGCTTATAAATCGTATCCGTTGTGACAGCGGCCCTTTTTCCCGGTTCTCCCGGTTATCCTGGAACACTTCCTAAACGAGAGATATCCGGGTTTCCGCTGCACTTAATGATGTGCGATCCACATTACCTCTTTCCTCTACTTAAACTGAATTACCCTTATTATACATTCTTAGTTGGTTTATTCATTCGGGTTATTGAAGTTGGTTAAATTTAATAAAAAATAAATAAATGTGGACAACATCACATACATTGCTCCGAACCCAAAGTAAGTAATCAGAGACAACGAAAGTGCGACAAACACCCAGACCCGAGAAAATGTAGAAAAGAGGGGTATTTCTACATTTTTTATTATTTTTTTATACATTGACGGACCGGGGATCGAACCCGATACCTTAGAGCTTGTGACACCTGAAAACCGATATGTTCGTCAGTCGACCACGGAAGTCGTCGATTTATTCATTCATATGTATAATATGGATTCAAGTTAGGGAGATGGGATGGTTGAAAATCAGCGCTGTGACGGGTCGTGCTTGTCCCGGTACAGCATCAGCTGAGCCATCTCCTTTTGATACTATTTCACTCAATTTTTTTGTAAGACTGTTGTTGACTGCACGGATAGCCGAGTGGTATAGGTCACCACGCTAATTACCACAGTGCGCGACGTGTTGCGGGTTCGATCCCGGCATGGGACAAGCATTTGTGTGATCCACAAATGCTTGTTCGAAGTCTGGGTGATCTTGTTTGTGAATCCCCCGCGATACAAGGATTAAATTTCTTGGTGCGGGAGTCGTTTTTTTTCTCTTTCTCTTAATCTGTTTTTGTAGCAATAATTGTCTTTTTTATAATTAATATAATGATTTAAAAAGATTAATTTTGAATAATTATATTTGGGGAGACCTTTGCCCAGCAAAAAAAACAACATTATCATACATATTTTGACGTCAGATGATCATCTCTTCAATATTATAATACGATTGTTATGAGAGTCAGTGAAATCATCACTAGTTAGATACTACGGAATAATAAACATTGTTCTCTTGACAGTACTAATTGAGGCTGAAATCCGATTTCAGGCTTTCCTGAAATAAACATGCTGTAATCATGTAAACTGAGGTTAGTTCAGACTGTATTCCTGTTAACTGTATGCGGCGGTAGCCTAATGACTAGGTCAACGGACTTGCGATCATGTGGTCGCGGGTTCGAATCCCACCCATTGCAATACCGACGTGAATCCACTCGTAACACAAGCATTTAGCTTACCACGGGGAGTTAAAATTAATACTAGTTATGTTGCAACCCACATTGCAAGTAAGCTTTGCAAGAAAAAAAAACTAGCATATTGATAACTTCTTTATACATACTGCTAAATGTATATCTGCAAGTTTCCCAGCCAACCGAGACAAGTGAAATCTTTCAACCATCAACCCAGATCGAATCGCTTAAAAGTATGGAAGTGACAGCTCTAAGTCACGTGACTTATCAAAAACAATGTCACACATTGAACTGAGAACCCCAAGTCTGAAGTCATAATCATTTAATACTAAATTCTTTGTAGAACTTAAATCAAAATCAATAGATCAACTAAAACCAAGACTTTCTTATGTTAATTCTTCTCCATTAGTCGACTTCCATTTGAGAATAGCTTATAGTACATTGACATTCAAAGTGACTTTGCTACCAAACTGTTAACTTCAACATGAGAAGCCAATTCATATAGCCAGACGACAGACATATTAATCCTCATTGTAAGCTAGATTGTTCATTTGAATCAAAAGAAAAGAATCTAATAAAGCGTATAGGGTTCCGTCCTCGCCATGAAAATACACTAGGTACATCTTTAACTATAGTTTTTTTTTATAATAACTGAGAGACGAATTCATAATTATTTAAAGATTCAACGGCTTACTCACGCGCATTCTCGGCCCGACTAGTTCGACTCGCGACACCGCTGCAGTCGCGTCAGCTCATTGAGGACTCCTATTGAGTCTGAAACTAGTCGGGCGATTCCGGGATTGCGCGTGAGTAAGCCGTTGAATCCAGAAATAATTATATATTTATAGTTCTAGCTGTGCCCTCTTTCATCCGCGTAAGTTGTCCCTGTTTCCCGTAAACATCTATCAAAAACGTTGTTTTGCCACATTCAAAAAAATCTGGAGAGGACCACCACTATCACTTAAGGGTATGAAAAATAGATGTCGGCTGATTCTCAGACCTAACCCATATGCACTCAAAATTTCATATTTATAAATCGGTCCAGCCATTTTGGAGGAATTCTGCGACATGAAAATTGCTAATGATTAATAATAAATAATAATTATAATTTGTGTTTTTCATATTCATAGGTGCCAATCCTATTGTTATTGTTCTTGCGATGATGAGATGCGATTTAAACGTGCGATAAAAAAGTCCGTGATCGCCGAATCCGCAACAGGACATTCAGTAGAACACAGAATGTTTAGATGCACGGTTGCGCGATCATTTTCGTCGGAGCACGCATCGTCGAAAGAGCGATGTTAATACGACGACGTCTAAGATAAGTCAGAGCTTGCTTGTCGCAAGGGCTTAGTACCGCCGATTCCTTGAACTACAATCGCAAATCAAGTTAGACTCCCATTTATTAATATTATTTGCTCTTACATAAAGATATGTCAAGAATTTGATATTTGTCATTGTAATTTGAACAAGCAACAAAGGCTAGCGCTGGAATAGTTTGTGAAATAACTACTATATTGTTTCAACCGGATTGTGTCAATATTAACTCTCGCAAATCTACAATGCCAGTGAAATAGGGTATAAATGTTTAATGTCATGTATTCTGTTCGTATTAATGTTTTAATAAGATTTCGAGGTTTTAAGATCAAACAAGCCCTCAAATATTGTTTACTTTATTTACCTACATAGATATATTATTATTGATATTATTTGCGTTTTTGTGTCTTCTTCTGCTTAGCCTTTTCCAATCTATGTTGGAGTCGGCTTCCAGTCTTACCGGATTTAGCTGAATGCCGTATTTTACATGGAGCGACTGCCTATTTGACCTCCACAACCCATTTTACTGGGTAATACAGTATTCCAATTCCATAGTAAGACGGGTTGTCAGAAATGTAATTACTTAACGACTATCAAAGATCACTGTATGACAGTCGGGACCAACGGCTTAACGTGCATTCCGAGGCACGGAGGGGTCTCGGTATGTTTACAAATGGTCATTCATATTTGTGTTTTTGTGTATTAGAGTGAAAACGTGTTTAATTATTGATACATAGACACATATCTATAAACAAAAACATGGAGATATATAGACGCTCAGATACATTAATACACCACACAGTTACATAGAAGAAATACATAATTATATAAATAACACACAACTAAATATTCAGATAGATAACACCCAAACACAGTCTGGCAAAATGTCTTAGCGGTTCAATGAACGGATTTTCGTGCACAAGGTTACAGGTTCAAACCCATTACAGGCAAATACCAATGTGACTTTGTCAAAGTTATTTGTACTTTCTTAATTATTCTAAGACATCATTGGCAAACACAAAGTGTAGGAAAACATCGTGATGAAATCTCGATTCAAAAAATTTGAATCTTAAATAGAAATAGAAACCCGCAGTGAGCCAGCGTGGTGATAATTGCTCGTTCCTTCTCTTTATGAAAAGAAGAAGAAGAGAAGAGGTCTGTGCCCAGCAGTGGGACATTTATAGGCCGGTATTATAAAAATATGGCAGTCAAGTACTTATAAAGATAAGAGTTTGTTTCTTCGTTTGAACGCACTAATCAGGAATGAATAGTTTGAATCGAAAAAAACTTTTAGAATTAAACATGCCATTAATCGAGGAAGGCTAATGGCTTCTTTTTGCCGCTATAGCTGACGCCAATGCGGGCGAAGCCGCGAGCAAAATCTAGTAATAATGATAGCACAACGTTTATCGATAATAAAAGTCAAGCTGTGCTCATCGCGGTAGATCCGTGGATGGGTAACCATTTGTAAACATATAGAGATCCGTCCGTGCCTCGGAAGTTGGTCCCAACTGTCATACAGTAATCATTACAAGTCTGATTACAGTCTTACTATTGGATACTGTGTTACCTAGTAAAATGGGTTGTGGAGGTCAGATAGGTAGTCGCTCCATATAATACGGTATTCAGCTAAATCCGGTAAGACTGACCGACCCCAACATAGCTTGGGAAATAGGCTGGACAGATGATGTTGATTAGTTAAATCCAACACCACCAGCCAATTATTCTCAAAACATAATAGCGATATAAGTGCCTAAGTTTCATGGGTCCCACAACAGAGGTCGCCCACGGCTAGTAATTAGTCCGAACTCTACATAATATGCCCTTAAACTTTCTCGTTTGTCTAAGACGAATGCCCTTCACAAGTTCCGAAAACTGAACTAAAATAATTGAGTCTGATGGTTTGTTGAAATTAATGAGTGACTTGTAATATACATATTTATAAACTACTCGTACATAGTTCAATAAGGAATATTTAGTAACGGAAAAAGAAATCAAAAATTAAAATAATTAAAAAAATTTCAACATTAAAATCTCGTGTCGCAGTGTTTGTTATCCAACTCCTTTTTTTTTTTTTTTTGACGCCGGGAAAAAATGCATTACGCATACCCCCCATATGGGGGAATGGGGGGGTTATGTGGGACTCCACGGACTGACCCGGTATACCCACTAAAACAACCCAGCGGCATTCCCGCATCGTCTGAGTGGAGGAGGACTAGGAAACCGGCGCAGCCTTTACGTCCAGTCCACCTCCAACGAAATTCCGCCTTCACGCCGAAACGACTTCAGCGATTTTTATGAAATTGTTGGTGTAAATTGGGTAGTTTATTTTCTATACTCCTAGGTGATAAGGGGCCACCTAGCCAGAATATGCCAAAACAAAATTTATAAATAGAAATAATAAAAAATTATAAATAGAAAAATCTTATACTTAAATAAAATAATAATACGATAAAATCAGTAATTTTTTTTTAATAAATGTGGACAACATCACATTCATTGCTCCGAATCCAAATTAAGTAGCTTAAGCACTTGAGTTATGGAATCAGAGACAACGAAGGTACCACATACACCCAGACCCGAGACAATGTGGAAAAGTGTTTTTCTACATTGACCCGGCCGGGGATTGAACCCGGGACCTCAGAGCTGGCGACACCTTGAAAACCGGTGCGTACGCGACTCGACCACGGAGGTCGTCAAAAAAATAATCGGTTATATGTAAAAAGCTTCTTCTAGTAAAACGTCACTAGACTTTCTAAAAGGCTTTATAATATTACTTGTAAGCCAAAACGGTTTGTATTTTTCAGTCAATTTATATCGAGAAATCGGGATAGTCATCTCTGACAAGGCGAAAGCTATCAGAAAAATGTGAGAGACAGTTGTAGATCGTAAAGTTCTCTGCAATACAGTGACTTTTTTTTTCTCAAAAAATTTCAGACTTACAAGGTGACGCGTTTCAGTTCATACCCGTGTACTAGCTCTCATATGTAAACACACTTTCCCTCTCAGAGGTAACGAACTTGTGTGTAAATTATTGTTGTGTGTGATACATTGTATTGTTGATACTCATACGTCGAGCCCTGAGATACTTCATTGTGTTATCTACTATAAATCTAACGTATGTATTCCATTGTGATGCCCGTCATGTCGACGTAACGAGAATAAACGCTATGTATTATTTATTTATCTAATACTTCATGCACTGTCAGGTACATAAGCACATCATACATAGTCCATGTATGATGTATTGCGTATGGAACTATACAGATAAAATGTACATACATTATCAACAAAACTATGGGACTCCTTCACAGATTTTCACTATAAAAGCGCCCTGCAGTGCTATCCGGGGCTTACACCCAGACCCGAGACAATGTGGAAAAGTGTTTTTCTACATTGACCCGCCCGGGGATCGAACCCGGGACCACAGAGCTTGGGACACCTTGAAAACCGTGCGTACGCCACTCGACCACTGACGTCGCCGCGTCGCCGTGTCGTCAAAGAGTATGTACCTAACAAGAAATTATTGAGATAATAAACGAGTTTAAAATCTTAATTTGGAGCAGTTAAAACCACACCGCACAAAATGCTCAAAATATTATCTAATTCATAGTATTTAAAGATCCTTTGTAAATAAGAATAATCCGTTTTAAACGTCTTTCTTTCAAATAAACCTTAAAGCTATCAAACTTTTTGCTAATCCAAGGTTAGAGCACAACTTTTTAGCGTCAATTTCCTTTCAGAATTACGTCCCATTTTTAGGGTTGAACCTTCCAAGTTTTTACTACGGACCGCACCGTATTTCGTTATTATGACGCGTCGTAATTATGTATAAGTAATGTTACCTTTTATTTTTACAAGCTATCCTTATTACACAGATGATACTCGTGTAGTTGATCGTAATAGCAATGAATAATAACTCTTATGATCTTGATCGTGTGGAAAATATATCACCTTACGTAAATAGGTAAACAAGTTTTATTAATAAAAGTATGTATTTTTGGTCTACCGGTATATTGGTTTGATTATAAGGTACCCAGCACTAAGAACGTACCGTAGTTTTTTTAGCTAATATGGGTCGCACTTTATTCGTATTCTTGTTAATTCCTCGTGAAAAGCTAAATGTTTGCGTTATGAATGGGTTTATGTCGGTAGTGCAATGGGAGGGATTCGAACTGGCAATCACATGATCGCAAGTCCGACGCCCTAGCCATTAGGCTAGCTTAAATAACAAAAATATTATGAGGAATAGCAATATTCAGTGGGGTTCAGGGTACAGAAAAAAAAACCAGCGGATTTTCGGGAAACAACAAAATGTTAAACAGTTATAAAAGTATTTAAATATTAATGTAATTTAAGTAACAAAAATCTAAAATCAATGTATAAAATTAGTTGCAAAAGGCGAGTCACGATGTAAAAGGCTTCACCAGAGGGCTTCGCAGTTAAACACAAAAAAACAGGTGTCAATTAAGAACAAATTAGCGTCTGGCAACATTAGGGCGACCAGATCGGTTTATCAAACTGGGATAATTGTAGCAAATACATCTATTGTTTGTTTGAGTTTGGCGGATTTTTTAGATTTTGTATTTTGTTTTTTTGGTACTATTAAATTGTTGTTTTCTGAGTAGGTAAGACGAGTATCATTTTTATTAATATTTTTTACCCATAAAGTTAAAATAAAGACATGTCAATATCTAAATACGTAACAAGCTTTATTATGTAATTATAAAAACTATAACTTATGTAATATTACATTGTATTTCATTACAATTAGCACACATAATTACAGTCGTTGTTAGATATGTACGATGCTATTGTTCTCAAAATATAGTTTAACATAAATACACTTACCAGCAAAAATAATAAAATAAATAAATAAATAAAATCAAAACAAAATTTTACCTCGTTAAGGATTTTACACGACACAGACTAGAACTCTACTCTGATTTTGGGATATAAAAATCTCACAAAGCTATATTTCTCCAACACAAACTTTATTCACAAACAGGACTATCTTTCCGAAAGTGTGGCCGTTCCTCGCAGGATACACGACACTGATTACGGCCAACACAAAGTGTTTCAGCTTTGTAATCATTGCTCAATTAGCCACACCGTTACTACACTAATAAGACGAAAGAAAAACACACTCAAATGTCAGAAAAACTCTTTTGTATCATTAAACAGTGGTTATTAGAGGTTTTTCTACTACAAAGGGAAACAGAAACCTTTGTTTCTTCTATGCGGTAGTGTTTAGAAACGGTGACTATTCTGTAATTTGTTTTCTAAACAGAGTAGGTAAGTTATTTCTTTAATTCTATTAAAAGAAAATATTATTTATTTTCTAACATAACTATATACCTACACAAATTACGAATTATAATTAAAGCTAAAACAAAAATATATGTATATACTAAACTAAAACCTTATAATGGAAATTAAACTATACCAAACTACTTATAATAAATAAAGCTAAATAAAAAATAGAAAACTTATTAACCGAAATTGATTGATAATGGCTAACAAGCATCAAAAAATTTATCATCATCTTTGTCAATGACGGGAAACGTGCCCAGAAGGCTGGCAGCATTGCCACGTTGAATGGCAATGCTAATTCTTTTCTACTAAAAGTAAGTCTAAGCAGTCGTCATAGTCAAGTGCCATTTCTACAAGTGTTAACGATGATAGAAATCGCTTTGATGACATTAAATGTATGGGTGATATCGATTCGACAAGTCACGTGACTTGGACTTGTCGGATCCTGCCCCCCTAGCCAAGTGACATTTCTACAAGCGTTAACGATGATAGAAATCGCTTAAATGTATGAAAGTGACAAGTCTAAGTCACGTGACTTATCGAAAACAAATGTTATTTCCATACATTTAATGTCATTTAAGCGATTTCGATCGTCGTTATCGCTTGTAGAATTGTCACTTGGCTAGAGGGCAGACATTTCAGTGATTTGATCGTTAACGATTGTAGAAATGTCACTTGGCTAGGACAGCTGTAATTATTTCTCCGAATATTATTTTCATAATGTTTTCTTAAAGCTTGCTAGCAATGTGGGTCGCAAACTACTTATATTAATTTCTGTTATTCTCTCGTGCTAAGCTAAATTGGTTGTGTTATGAGTGGGTTCACGTCGGTAGTGTAATGGTTGGAATTCGAACTCGCAACCACATAATCGCAAGTCCGACGTCTTTGTCATTAGGCTACCGCCGCTTGCTATGGATTATGACAGTATAATGTCAATATTCCTTGAAGGTGTAAATTGTATCTAATGGTGCAAAATATTCATAAGGAAATAAATTTTTAAAGATTAAATGTTCATTTCAGTCTCGAAATTCTACAGCAATTAAAAGTTCTTTTGTAATATAAATATATAAAAGGTCGTAGATCAAAAGAAGCTGAATTAAACGGAATAAAGGTCAGAGGTTCAGGATTCAGTGTCAGGTTACCGGTTTCATCAGCACATAATTATAGTATGTTATTGTGTTACGTGTTTTTAAGCATAGAGTTATATTATTTGAGATTAATATTTTCTAGCGGTCTACATCCACACTTTCACATTTTATTTGGCTCTTCAACAATGAGTACACTATTACATATACAATAAAACCTTTCAAACTTAAGTCTAAGTGCCCCATTACTTATAGAAGAGCACCACATGAACTATATTATGCGCTTTAAGAGTTAATTAAAAAAAACATAAAAGAGAGAATGGAAATACCGAAGATAGCAAATAATGCTTAAAGAAAACAATCCTTAAGTTTAAAAGAAATTAAACTGCATTCAACAGACACTATCACTATCTCTTTCTCACAAAAGTACAATAAAATATGTACTTACACTATTAACTTTAAAACTTTTTTTTCCAGAGATCCGATTAACAAAACCTCGCTTTTCTGAAAAGTCGGTTAACGTGCAGAACACGGACACGTTCAGTGTGGGGTGTAGGGTAGTTGAAGAACTGAAGGTAGATGAAAAATCATCTACTTCGTGCACAGAGCTATGACATCGCATCTCCAGTCTGCTTGTGACCACGGCCAGTGTAACCAGGGTCTGTCAACTTTGTTCTACGAACTGTATGTAGGCGGGCTTTTTAACAAGAGAGAGAAAACGACATTTGAGTAAAAGAGATGAATATATAATGTTGCCACCAAAAATACAATTTCGTATACTCCATAATAATGAGCTTATTAATTGATTTTTTAAGTAAATTACCCTTGAAAATACCTTTAGCTATTATTCTGATGCTAAAAAAACATATTTTATTGAGAAATATAAGATATATAATTGAATATTACATAATAAAAAAAATGTTACGAGGGATAATGTGTGGCAACACTAACGTCCGCACGTCATATTGATTATGACATTATTATTGACGTCACAAGAAAAATGTCTGCCGGCGTTTGCGCACCATTTTATCTTGTACTACTGTTTATTTGTAATAAATAAACTAGTTCCATTTAATTCTACATACATTGATAACGTTGAGTCGAGCTTGCTCCTCCGTTGCTGTGTTTTGGTGAAATTAAGTGTGTATTTGTGAGATATAGACTCGGTGTTGAGACAGTGACTTGCTTTATTTTGTGTTAAATTTCGCGATGAGTTCGCAAAAAGAAAACACAAGAATCTGCTGCATGTGTGGATCTTCACCTAGTAAAGATCCTAGCATCACTTTGCATCGGTTTCCAAAGCCTGGCCCAAAAAATGCTCTGCGGTATGTACTTACTGTTATGTACTTTCCATGCTATTCGTTTTAGACTACATAGAATACCACAATATTATTTTTAAGCCAGCTTCTAACTACCATAAACTAACGTAACATGTATACATACATAACGTATTTGATACCCTTTGCGAAAGTCCCAACTTTCGTTGGCAAAAATCATTAGGTACTAAGTATGAAAAGTTTTCTTGCTTACATTCCCTTATTTAATTTTACATCTCTTTCAATCAACGCAAATACAGAAAGTTTAGGTTTTTATTTAGATATAGCTTAATCCATACTAATATTATAAATTCGCTCTGTCTGTCTGTCTGTTACCTTTTCACGCCTAAACCACTGAACGGATTTCGATAAAATTTGGCTGAGATAGATTGCATCCTGGAGAAAGACAGGATAGTTTTTATCGACATCCTCGCGAGCGAAGCCGCTGGCGGAAGGTTAGGAATATGATTATAATGGTGTGTAATTTTGTTATTTTTTTAATTTCCAGTTGTGAATCATGGGCAAAGTATTGCTTCCCAAACGAAGCCTGGTCTTCACCCAAATTTCAGGATGGACTCCATAATAAACATAAGATGCTATGCAGCAAGCATTTTAAAAGCACATGCTTTATTGAGAAGAAGTTTTCATTTTCAGGATACAATAATTTCTAATCTGCCAGATCAACCTGCCGTATTTGAACCTGTTGCCGGTCCATCCAGAATTATTTATCCTTTAAGCGAACATAATGCAAACATTATCACTCCTACCAATTCAGGAATGTTTGTGTGCGAGTCTTCAAAACAAGAAGGTGATCAGAAAAGCAAAATGTTGATAAGGAAACTGAAAAGTAGTATGAACAAGGTATATAGATTACAAAAAACTGTAAAACATTTAAAAAATGAATCGTTTTTAAATGTTATTTGTAACAATGAAACAGTCAAAGACATCCTCAAAACAAAAATGAGTTCAACATTTGCACTGTTACTGCAAGGAGAACTGCAGAATTATAAAAGGAAGATACCTGGTCGCAGGTGGAACATGGAGGCTAAAATAATAGCATTGAGGCTCTACAAGAGGTCACCAACAAGCTACAAACTATTGAGGAGAATGATTTGTTTACCAGCACCCAGCACATTAAAATCCCTCTTAAGTAAATTTAAGATGAATGTGGGGACACACAAAATAATACTCACAATGTTGAAAAACACAACTAAACACTTTGGGCCCTCTGATCGAGAGTACATATTGTTGTGGGATGAAATGTCCTTAAGAAAAAATGTATGGTACAATCCTAAGGCAGATTTTATTGAAGGATTTCAAGACCATGCTACACAAGGTAGATCTCCGCAGGCAGCTTCATATGCCCTAGTATTTATGGTAGTTGGAGTTAGGAAGCATTTTAAGCAGCCAGTGGCTTATTATTTATCAAGTGGTTTTGTCACAGCTGACAGGCTATCTGCTTTGATTAAGGAGGTATGCATTTCTTCTTCATTTTGAATGATGATCATGCTTATTTCTCTTTGCTGATCTATGATGTAAGTTTATTTGTAACTAATCTCCCATATAATACTTTCAGGTTTTAAATTGTTGTTTTGATGCCGGAATAAATATATGCGCTTCAGTTTGTGACTTAGATGGAGTCAACAAGAGAGCTCTGTGTCTATTAGGAGCTTCTGTAGAAAATCCCTACATAGAAGTGAGCAATCACAAAATTGTAACACTATTTGATACACCACACCTGCTGAAGTGCTTCAGAAATCTCTACATGAAATATGATGTAAAGTTTAGGACCAATATAACATCAGACAACAAACAAGGAATTGGTAAGTCATTTGTTATTTAGTTTTAGAAAAATAATTGTTTAATAATCTATATATATATAAATGAAACCCGTTTTCCGTTGTCACGACATAGCATGAAAACGGCTTGACCGATTTGGCTGATTTTTATCTTGAAATGTTTGTGGAAGTCCAGGGAAGGTTTAAAAGGTGTGAAACTTAAATAATAAGTAAAAAAAAAACTGTTCCTAAACTCGGGAAATGCCTTAATTAATTTACTTTTGACAGAACGAAGTCTGTCCGGGCAGCTAGTAAATAATAATTATGTACATTTAGAGCGTAATATTTAATTTTTACATAGTAATTATAATACTTTAATAATTTCTTAACAGGAATCGCTAAATGGAGCCACATCAGGCAATTTTATGAATTGGACAATAGTAATCCCAATTTTGTATTTGCACCATGCTTGACTAAAGAACACCTTGAGCCTAATTCAAAGCAAAAAATGAGGGTAAAACTTGCGGCACAAGTTTTAAGTCACTCAGTTGCAGCAGGAATATATACCAAAATAGCTGGAGGTAAGAAATCTGATTTATTCACTCAGATCATAATTATGCATGATACTTATATTTGTTTCAACGGTATAGTAATCTGGGGTTGTCTCTTTTATAAAGGATAAAACCATCTAGTAATTATGTTGTCCTTTTAACAATATTACTTAATCCTGTATTGAGCAAGTAACTAGCCCCATATTTTATCATAAAAATTCATTAATAGTATAGCAACCGTTTGGTTCTTGCTTAGGTGTGCTTAAAAAAATGTACCCTAAGATTATGAATGGATATCATTCAATAACATATTTAACTAAACCTTTTTTAAAGGACAATGAGAAATGGTGGGCCCACCTACGATAGAAGTAAGGTATTCGTGAATGAATAGGTATTTTTATGCAGAATAAAACTTAGTATTACGACTAAGGTTAAAAGTCAGTACTTTCGGAGTTATGCTAACTATTATACTGGCATAAAAGTTTACTTCGTTATAAGGTAAACATTACCCAAACTCGGACGGCATGGTTGGTGCAGTAGTTAAGCGAATAATGCTGCGCTGCGTGTCGCGGGTTCGATTTATTTAACTATACATAATATAGTACTTTGTGGTCTGATTTACTTTAAACTTCACAATTCATAAAAATAAAGTATAAAACATTGTAAATTATGTATACCTATGCCACCAGTAAAGCCGCTGGTGGAAAGATAGTAATATGCTTACTCATATTGATTTAATTTGTTTATTGTGAATTTTCAGGAGACATGCCGACTGAAGCCTTGGCAACGGCTAATTTAATATCTTGTATGGACGAACTGTTTGATGGTGTAAATGCATCGACTTCAGACTTGAGAAGAGGAAAAATATTTTCTACAAATATAAAAAATTCTTCACAACATATGGAAATGTTCAATAAAATGAAACGTTTTTTTAAAACACTCGAATTTTTGGGATGCAAGGGTAATCCGCCATCAAAAGATGGGTGGATTTGGACCCTCAATGGGATAGAAATGGTTTGGAGAATCCTCAGTGATAAACATAAAGCAATTAAAAGTCTATCCACAAGAAGACTCCAGCAGGACCCTCTTGAAAATTTATTTGGTTGTATCAGATTCAACTGTGGATCCAATAGCAACCCGACAGTTGGACAATTCGTTGCTGGATTAAAAACTGCCGTAATAAGTAATATGGCACATACTAGCTCAGGCAATTGTGAGCTGGATAATAACAGTGCCATAATAACAAATTTTAAAACATTACTGAAACCAGCCACAGACATGCGCACTGAAACGGAGCAATCTGAGCATATAGAAATATATCAAATAGAAAAAGAAATTGAAGAAAATATTACTTCCCCCCTCGAACAAAATTTGGAGGAAGGAAGTAGCGAACTACAAGCATGTGCGTATGTCTGTGGCTTCATTGTTAAAAAAATGAAAAACAATTGTAATCAGTGTAAAAATATTTTAGTCTCCGAAACGCCAGAGGAAGTGCATAACTTTATAGAGTTTAAAAATTATGAATCTGTAAAAAAATCTCTTACATACGCCTCAAAGAATTTAATAGATTGTGTAGAAAAAAGTGCAAGTATAATGAATATATTTTTAGAAAAAGAGGCGTATAAAGAGAATATCAAAATGAAAATAACACAATTGCTAAAGGACTCTATAAATTATGACTTCCTCGAAAATTGCGTGGAGCACAAAGAATTAAATATAAGTTATATAATAAACAGCGTCTTCCATATTACAATTAAGAGATATTGTATATTAAAAAACAGAATGTATTCTGAAGAGGCGTGCAAATCTGCACTAAAAAGAAAAATGAATATAATTATGCATAAATAAATTTTCAATTTACCACTGAAGTTATAGACCAGGGTCGATAATTTTTAAAACCAAAAAAAATTACAGTAGGATGAAACCCATTAGAAAAGGAGGGGAATATTATAAAAATGAAAGTGTAATTACGGTCGATCCGAGTTCGGGAAGTGGGGGAGGGGGGGGTTTTAAGGGTAAAAAATGGTTTATCTTGATTTCCAGCAAAACTACAAGTCCTATGGAAAAAAGTTAAATGGCAAAGTTGTAGGTAATAAAAAGATCTACAACTTTTGTATGTGCAATTTTTTCACATAACCTAAAAATTTAGGTGAAAAATTCAAATAACCAAGTTTTTGGTTACCTTTTTATGTCCCAAATACGCTGTAATTTATTTGATTAAAAATATTTATTTTTTCACCTTATTTTGAATTAATAACAAAAAAACACCCTAATTTTCAATCGAAAATTCCCCCGTCAAAATATCAGCTTTTTTCAAAAAGTATGGAGGTTTTTTGTTAGTTGAAATCTGTACTTTCTGATGGTGTAAAAAAATATACATTACTTTAGTAAATGTTCTCAGAAAATGCATAATCACTATGTACAATTTCATCAAAAAAATGTCATTGCTTCATCATCCAGAATTTCATCTGAATCATTTTGTGAGATTTTCTATGACATTAATGTAATTCGAATTTAATAAATAAACTTTAAACTGAAAAAAAATGAAGCAATGTCATTTTTTTGATGAAATTGTACATAGTGATTATGCATTTTCTGAGAACATTTACTTACTATAGTAATGTATATTTTTTTACACCATCAGAAAGTAGAGATTTCAACGAACAAAAAACCTCCATACTTTTTGAAAAAGCTGATATTATGACGGGTGAATTTTCGATTGAAAATTAGGGTGTTTTTTTGTTATTAATTCAAAATAAGGTGAAAAAATAAATATTTTTAATCAAATAAATTACAGCGTATTTGGGACATAAAAAGGTAAGTTTTCACCAAATTTCGTGAAAAAAAAATTATTTTTGAAAAAGATAAAAATAAAAAACCAAAAACTTGGTTATTTGAATTTTTCTTTTTATCTTTTTCAAAAATATTTTTTTTTTTCACGAAATTTGGTGAAAACTTACCTTTTTATGTCCCAAATACGCTGTAATTTATTTGATTAAAAATATTTATTTTTTCACCTTATTTTGAATTTATAAAAAAAAAACACCCTAATTTTCAATCGAAAATTCACCCGTCATAATATCAGCTTTTTTCAAAAAGTATGGAGGTTTTTTGTTCGTTGAAATCTCTACTTTCTGATGGTGTAAAAAAATATACATTACTATAGTAAGTAAATGTTCTCAGAAAATGCATAATCACTATGTACAATTTCATCAAAAAAATGACATTGCTTCATTTTTTTTCAGTTTAAAGTTTATTCATTAAATTCGAATTACATTAATGTCATAGAAAATCTCACAAAATGATTCAGATGAAATTCTGGATGATGAAGCAATGACATTTTTTTGATGAAATTGTACATAGTGATTATGCATTTTCTGAGAACATTTACTAAAGTAATGTATATTTTTTTACACCATCAGAAAGTACAGATTTCAACTAACAAAAAACCTCCATACTTTTTGAAAAAAGCTGATATTTTGACGGGGGAATTTTCGATTGAAAATTAGGGTGTTTTTTTGTTATTAATTCAAAATAAGGTGAAAAAATAAATATTTTTAATCAAATAAATTACAGCGTATTTGGGACATAAAAAGGTAACCAAAAACTTGGTTATTTGAATTTTTCACCTAAATTTTGAGGTTATGTGAAAAAATTGCAAATACAAAAGTTGTAGATCTTTTTATTACCTACAACTTTGCCATTTAACTTTTTTCCATAGAACTTGTAGTTTTGCTGGAAATCAAGATAAACCATTTTTTTACCCTTAAACCTTAATTTTGAATGAAGATGTCTGCAATACCTAAACTGATTAAATTTATTTGTTTTAAATATTCATTACATAAACATACTTACTTGTGATTTGTGAAGACCTTTTATACCATATTTCTGGACATTAATATTTAGCTCATTTAATTAATTAAATGATTCTGTTAAGTAAATTATAATTATTAACATGCTAAATAAAAAAGTCAAGTACTAATCGTGGTTTTATTAGATTGCTCTTTAAAGATAATTTTTTGCATTTTATGCGCAAGTACACTGTGTTTCTCGATAGTGATTCTGTTTGAATGTCGATTATTGCTGAGCAAAAATTGGCTATCTTGTAGGAAACTATCCAGACACGCACTGTACTTGTGCATAGAATGCAATGCAAAGTATCTATAAAATGCATTGAAGTATCTATAAAATGCATTGAAGTTTGAATTTCCCGCCCTAGTTTCTACTCTCTAGTTTTGGTGGGCGGAATATAGATGGCGCTGGTTGGTAAGGAAAAATTTCCTCATAAAATTTGTACGGAGTCGTTATTCTTCCCTTTAGGGTATATATGTTCTGTGAGTGTAACCCGGCCGAAACGTCACGCCTTAAAAGGTAAATGCATGAATTCGCGTTAATTCCCATGACCTAATTTTACTTACACTAGTTGTAATCGTACACAATACGTAGGAATATTTAGTCGTTGTTCTACCAATCAGTATAATGCAAGAGTCAGGTACCTACTAATAAATCAAACTATACAAATTGATTGATCCCCTTCAACATGTCAATCACATTTGGTACACGATCCATTAATTAAACTAAGCTTGTGTGTGACACTGAAGTTACTATTGTACATTGTGACGTCACAACCAAAATGGCAGCGATTGTCAAACTTATTTGAGCGAAGGGGTATATTAGATCTGTGGAGTGTAGAGGGGCTCGTGACTACGGTTTGACCGATAATAAAGGTTAAGCTCACCGCGGTTGGTCATTGGATGGGTGACCATTTGTAAACATACCGTGAGCCTTTGGTCCAACTGTCATTCGGTGATCTTTGACAGCCGTTAAGTCATTACAATTCTGACAACCAGTCTTCAATGGGATACTGTATTACCTATGTTACCGCGCTCAGCGCTGTCATCTGTCATCAAAGCGCGGCGGCGCGCGAAATCCAAAACTGAGGCGCGCGGCACTAGCGCCATAGTCAAACCAAGCGCACGGTGGCGCGTTATGCGAACCATTCTGTCGAAATATACGCAATCCATGAACAGAGTGTGAGTGCCCACAAAATTATTAAGAAATTGTGAAATCATTAGAATAAACCAGTCAATTGCTCAACAAATCGTATCAATTATTTATAAACCTTCAAATCCAGCCACCTATTCAACAAAACACACACAACCTAGTAAAATGGGTTGTGAAGGTCAGATAGGCAGTCGCTCCATGTGAAATATAGTATTCAGCTAAATCCGGTAAGAATGGTAGCCGACCCCAACATACCTCGGGAAAAGGCTAAGCAGAAGAAGGTTAAATTAGATATGTATGTTTGCCAACTACATTGAAAACAATAAATACTTCGTTGACTATTTTATATACCCGTAGATGATAATTATGGGTATATCTCCAGAATATGGTAAAACAATGTTTGCCGTGGGTGGCAGCTGTATCCAATATATCAATTTTCCAGCTAGTCTATATCTATATCCTACTAATATTATAAATGTGAAAGTGTGGATGTTTAAATGTTTGTTACTCAATCATGCAAAAACGGCTGAACGGATTTGGATGAAATTTGGCACGCATGTATCCTTTGACATGGAAAATAACATAGGCTCTCGATTCCTTAAGTAGTACCGGAGGGAAAATTGAAAATTGTTTACGAGCTAAGCCGTGGGCAGACAGCTTTGAAATTTGGTATTTTTCTCTATTACAGCGCTAGCCATACCACGGGTAAAAATTTTATTTTTATTTTTTTTGGACCCAATTCTGAAGACCACGCAGACGAAGTCGCGGGCAGAAGCTAGTATTTATATATGTAAAAAAAACAGGTTTGTTACAACACATGACTCGAGAACGGGTTTACCGATTCTCATGTTCCGTGATTTGTAAAATTCGTCTCCGTCCCGAATAGCAGAATAAATATTAAAAACAATAGGAAACTACAAAAATGCGGAAACAAGGAAAACATACGCGGGCGAAACCGCGGGGCTGAGCTAGTATCTAAATAAAATCCTAAAACAATATCGCCTCCAAACAAAGCACTTAACAATTAAAACTTCGAACAAATGAGCATCGGACACCTGAAATTCAGGTGAAAATTGTCCCTGTAAACGTTGCAAACAATTGTCGGGTGACTTACTCACCCCCTTTGTCCCGGACAGAGTCAAAGGTAATGTGCAGTGTGTCTGCCGCCGATAATTAGGGGACAGTCCCAACTTCGTTACAAGAATCAACTGTAGGGTACTAGGTAGTTTTGTAGGTGAACTTGGTTTGCGAAAAAGGAGTTCTAGGGTCCAATTAAGGTTGTGTAGGTTTTGTTTTGTGAATAATGTTGTGTTTTTGCAATTGGTGGTGAAACTGTAATTAGAATATGGGGGAGTGAAATTGTCATTTGGTATCAATAGCGTTGGGAATAGGTGCATATGTGTAGAGGTACTTCTTTGTTCTTAGAACATTTTTATCGTAATGACTCAATTTTTTATTATTATATATATTTCATTTTCAAAGCAAAGCCTGCAACAATAACTAAACGTAATCAAACATACATTGACTAAGTACTTAAAATAACTATTTTTGTTTCTAGTAGTGGAATGTATAGCACTCGCCAATCTTTATGGCCGCTCTGAATGTAGCCGTCGGTACGAACTCACGCATGGTACAGTCATTCTACTACATACTCTCATACAAACTACTCATACACTCACACTAACGCGCGAGAGGCAAAGTTGCTTGCGGGTGGAAGACAGCGCGCGCGGGCGTGCCCTGCCTCCCCGCCCGCTTACGTCGCACTGATACCTGATTTGTGTTCTGCGCAGCGTAATGCGGCTCGGTTCGGAGCGGCCATAAAGTTTGGCGATGCCTGTAAATACAATATATTTTTTAAATTTAATTTATGATACAATTATTTTCATTCTGAATATTTACGAGAGGTTTTCTAATGCATTTATGATATCTCGTAAAAGAATTTGGAAAAATACACGAAATTGAAACAAATACAAAAGTATCTGTAATAAGGGGAAACGGCAAACTGTACCTAATTTTAAAAAGCAAAAAAAATGGCATGTTCCAATTTAGTCGAATTCCAATCAACCGTTGTAAGAAAGAATTAACTTAAAACTTTCTTTTATAAGTCTCAAAAAGTTATACTTTCGTGACGGGCCAAATGACGCGGTCAATCAAATACGTTCTTTGTTAGAAATTATTTTCTTTTTAAAACGAACAAAGGGAAATTCGTTTCCTATCAAACTTAATGAAACAATGTTGGGATTATTTTCATTCTTTTGTTACTTTCGCTTTGATTGGCTATTATACCTACTTATGTAATATTGAAATTTGTTTAAGACTGTTGATACAGTTTGATTTTTAACTGGTTTCAAAAAGACGAGGTTCTCAGTTCGAGGCCTTTTTTCGTATTTCGTGTATTGTATTGTATTTGATAATTGCGGATCGATTTGAATATAGATCGTTGAAGTTCGTCGGTTAGGTACCTCGGTTCGTTTCCAGGTGATCACGACTCCGGCCAAAGCAGAGACGGGACCGGGGTGTTTTTGGTCGGTGAGAGTCCGACATATCCCCGCGTCGCGCTCTCGGCGTGGGTTGAAAGCATAAACATTTAACCCCGAAAAAGAAAAAAAAAAATACCTCGGGACTTTATAAATTGCTTCAAAATCGATTTAGTGGTTTGGTTTTTCAAATTAGTATAAAAATATTACCAAGAAGTTCAAATCGAAATTACATAGGTGCTTTACTTAGTTACTTACTTTGTACTTACGTGCAGTTAAAGTATTTTTTTAAATATTTTGTATGTGTAATTAATTCTTCTTCTTCTTCTTCCTGCCCTTATCCCATTCATATGGGGTCGGCGCAATGCGTATTTTCCTTCCATTCTTCTCTATTACTCGTCATCGCGGCATCCACTCCTTTCTTTCTCATATCATCTTTCACACAATCCATCCATCTCTTTTTCGGTCTCCCTCTGCTTATATACCCATCCACAGTCATACTTATAACTTGTTTTGTTATGTGACTTTCATCCCTCCTCATAACATGTCCATACCACGACAAACGCTTACCTCTTATCTTTTCATTCACTGGCGCTACTTTCAAGCTTCCTCTAATATACTCATGTATGTGTAATTAATTATTAAATATCTAACGTATTGTCTTTCTTTTTATTATAAGACTGATGTTGGCGCATATAATTTTACTAATAATGTACGAACTATATGAATTTTATTTTGGAAAGGGTTACCTATAGAGTACCTTGCTATTTTTTTTTGTGTTACATATATTTTTGTTAAAAATTGTTCAATTTATCGCAAGGTTACAAGCAATGTTATTAGAATATTGTTGGTTTTAAAAAAGGTATAATCCTACTATCCTATTAATATTATAAATGTGAAAGTGTGGATGTTTGGATGTTTGTTACTCAATAACGGCAAAACGGATTTGGATGAAATTTGGCATCCATGTAGCCTGTGACATGGAAAAGAACATAAGCTACCTTTTATCCCGATTCCTTCCGACTTCAGAATTGGGTCGTCCCTCGGGTCCCCAATACTTAATATTTCCCGAGGGACGACCCAATTCTGAAGTCCACGCAGACGAAGTCGCGGGCAGAAGCTAGTATAAAATACTTCTATATATAAATAAAGTTGAATGAAGATCAGGAGACAACAACATCGAGCTTCAAAAGTTCCCTTAACATTTTGAATTTATTTCAATCGCTTTTAATTTTTCGTTCCATGTTATGCCCGGTATCTTTGTACTTGCAGCTTTGTTTTTAAATCAGCATTGTTAACGGTACTCTCTTGAGTAATGTTGCCAATTAGTTTCGAGTCCGTTCTGCAATAAACTCGGAAATGCAAACAAATTGAAGGTAAGAATTAAATTACATAGACTTTTATTTTTTAACATTTTCGCGAAGTGGCTGGTTTGATAAATTAATCTTGTTTTATGTTTTTTTAATGTGGTTCGGAAAGCACATGATTCCTTTCGTCCTGAATATGTTCTCTCTCCGGTCGTGTCCTTCTGTCGTCCTTTCGGACTATGAGAGTGAAGGACCAGAGAGTGCACCTGGGTTTGCAAGCACACTTGTAAATAATCTCACTTGAGAATACTTGAGATTGGCCGCCGACGCCGAAATTCGGTCTGGATATTATTATATGGAAATCAGAATCATATTGATATTTATAACTTTTCAATCATAATAATATGTTTCATTTCATTTTTTTCATTTTCATTTTTTTTTAAAAAACGACACCTGCACTAAGGAATTTAATCCTTGTGTCGCGGGGGTTTCACAAACATTCAAATCACATGCACAAAGAACATCCAGACTTGGAACAAGCATTTGTGGATCACACAAATGCTTGTCTCATGCGGGGATCGAACCCGCAGCACGTCGCGCACAGTGGTAATTAGCGTGGTGACCTATACCACTCGGCTATCCGTGCAGTGTTTACATCACCACCACCTTTGAATCATCGCTAAAATTGAAAATATCTGCTACGGAATCATTTTTACTCAGTGTTTGAATATAGTTTGTTTTTTTTATACAGTTGAGATTGAAAAAGCTCCAACCATATGTATACAATTAGAAAAAATATGTATACAGACTCATATATTTTTAATAACAAGCTTTATTTTTATTCTTTGTTTCAGCGATAACGAGCGGTAATGGAAACCTTGATGTAAAAGAGTAACTCAATTAGGAAATCCTTATTTGTTTATAATAATAATAATAATAATCGTTTATTTCAGGCATTGACACCCATATTACAATTTTTAAAAACATTACAAAATAAAATAAAATTAATAAAAAATTCAAAAGAAGAAACATAAAAACATACAATCTAATTTAAAATATAATAAATAGGCCAGGGAGACAAATCAATCGCGCAAGTAGGGCTACGTCTGCTTTGCCTCCCTCAGTAGGTGTACATTGCGAAACACAGCAGTTACAAGCTCATTGGAGCTTGTTGCAACTCTCGTGTAGAACGACGCCCTGAACTTCCTCATGAGATCATAAAAATTTGCAACTCTGTTCTCAGCGAACATATCAGTCGCACTACAGCGCCAGGGCAGGTTAAGCATGGCCCGGAATGCATTGTTATATTGTACACGAAGAGTGTTGTAAGCACTCTTCGTGTACTTGTACCAAAGTTGGCTAGTGTAGAACGACTGACAGTACGCCTTGAACAGAGTTATTTTAACTTGCTTTGAGCAATGGTAAAAACGTCTATTTAACATATTGCTTCTACATGCGATACTGCGTCTTTGCCTTTCCAGGTCGTCATCATCCTTTAAATCCTCATTAATTATATGACCAAGATATTTAAATTTCTTAACAATCTTTAGCTGAGTGCCACACAAAGTAATTGGCAGCACTTTTTCAGGACAGTTATTAGATTTGAAAATCATTACTTCCGTTTTAGTAACGTTGTAAGTTAGTTGATGATGATCTGCATATTTCTCACATATCGTAATGAGCTTTCTTAGGCCAGTAACCGAGGGGCTAAGCAGCACCATGTCGTCCGCGTAACTGAGATTATTTAAACATTCGCCGCCAATATGGCATCCGGCTCTGGTACTACTCAGCTCCTCGATCAGGTCATTAACATACAAGTTAAACAGAACCGGGGACGTAAGACCACCCTGTCTTACCCCACTGGTCGATCTGTATGTTTCTGAAAAGGCATTATCCCACTTTACTTGGTTAGTTTGATTATTATACCAAAATTCAAATAAATCTATAATTTTAGGTGGTACTTGAGTCTTTCTTAATTTCGTCCAAAGTATATTATAATTAATTGTGTCAAACGCTCGACTGAGGTCCAAGAAGCATGAGTAGATAGTAGTATTTCTTTTGATGTATCGGTGGATTGTATTTTTCAAAGTAAATATAGCTAAATCTGTGGATAGGCCCCGACGGAACCCAAACTGTGCGCTGTTAAGAGGTAAGTTATTTTCATTGAGGTGTTTCATAACTAGGTTTTCGAATATCTTAGAAAATATTGTTGCCAGTGAAATTGGCCGATAATTAGACAAACTAGATACATCCCCAGTTCTGTTCTTAACAATAGGTACAACGGTAGTTTTCATGAAGTTTTGCGGCAAATAACTGTGATCGATACAAACATTAAATAAAGTCGCAATTTTTTCAAATAATATTGCAGGTGCAAACAACACGTGTTCCACACTAAGCCCATCATGGCCCGGAGACTTGCCGCGCTTCATGTTTTTAACACATCTTTCTCATATTATTCTCTCACATTATTCTTGATAATTATTCATTGTTTTGTTTAATAAGCAAGAGTATTAATATTATTACATGTTTCTAGTATAATGTTACAGGCCTTTTCCCATATAGCGAAGGAACGAGCATTGATCACCACGATACCTATTTCAGATTCCAATATTTGGAATTCGGGGTTCTTTACGTTTTCTTTCACCGTTTGTCACAAGTGTCTCCGAATAATTAAGAGGGTACCTGGGTTTGAACCTGCAACCATGTGCATACGAATTCGGTAAATAAACCGCTAGGCCATTGGGGGCTAGGGGGTTAATTCTCTAAATCCAAACAAAACATACCTCGGGACGACGCAGAATTTAGTTCAAGAATCCCGGGACTCTAAATCCTTTTTGTGACACCGGCTAATGTTAGTTTATAATTATGTAATAGGCCATTTATAAGATTTATTACTTAAAAATATAGTAAGTCAAAAGAGATAAAGCCTCTCTTAACCCTACACTTAACAGCACGTTAAGCGCTTAGACTTAGGCCCAGTTTTTTGATCCCGAGTTAACTCAACCAATGGTTAAATATGCTAACTAATGGTTTCAAACTTCAGTAGAACGAGTATATTCAACAATTTTATTTCAACAAATAGTTATTTAATCAACTTTACGACTAATTTCGGGAGTTCCGTCCGAGCAATCTTGCAAGTCACGCGTGTTACTCGTTAGCTCCGCAAATTTGTATTCTAAAAGTACTAAAAAGTGTTTGTTATAGTGTAATTTGCGCTCTAAAATACTCTCTGATTAACACTCTTTCGAACTGTGTATAACACTATTACAATTCTTGAGTTAATAAGTGCATAAAACAATAAAAAGTGATCAACAATTCGACCAATTCAATAACTGTGACGGTCAACTGTGCGGTGAACAAAGAACTGGACTTTGACCCCATTAGCACCACGCATCGTTGCAATCTACTCGTAGTACATATAGAGCGCTTATTTTGCTTTACACATCATTGTCACGGTGGCGTATTGTTGTGGCTGGCTATCTACGCTTACACGGTTGTGCGTTCGATCCTGAGCAACTCAATTGACTTTTGTATTTTTTTTTTTGGTTTGTGGTTTCTTATTTGTGTATCGCTATGCCTAACATCAGTCGCACACCCCCGAAATCAGTAGATACGGATATTGTGCATGCTCAATCAGAACCGGACATACAAAAAGTTCTGATGGACGCTTCGGATGTTTCAAATGTAGCGCTCCGCCAGAAACGTCCGCGGATGGAATTGTCACCTGACGCCGTCATAACAGCGCGTAAAGAAGTACCAGAGATGCGTCCAAATACTCCGACTGGCACAGACTCGACACTACTCTCTGAAATACGTTTACTGAGGCAACAAGTGTCCGATCTAAAACAACAGAATACTGAAATCGACCTAAAACTATCCAATGTATCCGACACCCTCAACCAGAAACTCGAACACTTCAGCAGGAAATTAGAGTTACAGGACAAAGAAATAATTTTGCTGAGAAACTCTGTAAGCGATCTCCAACATAAGTTAAATATCAACGAACAAATTACTTTGAGAAATGAACTAGAAATTGTAGGAATCCAAGAAGAAAGCAATGAAAATCTCGTGCATATAACCTTGCTGACAGCAAAGAAAATCGGCGTCGATCTACTAGAAGCTGACATAGACGAAGTCTATCGAGCCGGCCCGCGTCGCGCCAACCTTACGGGAATACCGCGGTCTATCGTGTTAAGACTTACCCGCCGTGCAACGCGTTCTCGTATTCTAAAAGCTGCAAGAGAACGCCGCCCGCTTTCTACTGACGACATAATTAAAGGGACTTCCAATAATGTTTATATAAATGAACGCCTGACGACCACGAATAGACGGTTATTTCGTGACACACGTGCTCGCGCACAAAGTTGTGGATTTCAGTACTGCTGGGTGCGAAATGGAACCATCTACGTACGGAAAGCTGCGAATCACCCATCAATGTCCATTCGAGTACCAACAGACCTGGACGAGAAGATCGGATGTTCTCAAGAGGAGAATACTACCTACTTGGACAACCAAATTACGCCGCCTCCGATGCCAGCTGATCAACAACTTTAATAAAAAAACATGTTTACCGCTAATTCTGATATTTCCGGGCATACAAAGGACTTTTTTACTCATTTTAATTCGTTATAGACTATACAATATATACATGCATACTATATACAATCAAACACCTAACCACAAATACTCAAAACAGGCCACACCGTCACTTATAGCTGATACATATACTTACGAATCATACATAAACATACACAACATCTTTACATTTAAGACAGAATGGTCACGTTTGACTGCGATAACTATCCCCGAGGTTTTATTAGTCACAGATCTGTATTACAGTGCTACTCCACATATTTCTGACATATTTCTACACATACTCTATATAAGATCAACCTACTATTATAAAGACAACTTAAATGGCTAATTTAGTTACTGAAATTATCGATAATAATGCTGATTTTGAGTGTCAGGAAATTGATAGCGCTGAAATCTGCAAACACCATCTAACCTCTGTATACAATATAAAAATTTTGTCATATAACATACGTAGCATCCGACGCAACTTTAATGCTTTTTGTGTTGCATTAAAACGCCTCGACATTGAATTTGATGTTATCGTCCTGACAGAATGCTGGCTTGCAAGTAATCCTACTATCGGGCAAATACAAGGTTATTCATCTTACTACACAAAAATCAATCTGAACCAATCGGGAGGGGTTGTTGTCTACGTCAGAGACTTCTGGAATGCGACAGTCTCAGAGCCCTCTGACATTCTAGACGCAGAATCACTTATCGTCGAAATTTCTAATAGTATATCAATCCTAGCAATCTATCGCTCTCCGCGTTATAGACAAATTGATAATTTCATTTCCTCCCTTGACGTGGTACTCCAGACCATGAGCAAATACTCAACGATCATAGTGACAGGCGACATAAATATAAACATTTCTACAACAGAGGATTGTTCAAGTTTGGAATACATGTGCCTTATGTCAGAGCATGGCCTAAAACCAGTTATTACAAACCCAACTCGACTAAATACGTGCCTTAACCATATATTCATTAAAACAAAAAATCAGTCTGCCTTGGGAATCGTCTGTGACATCGATATAACGGACCATAGAATGGTCATGATGGGTTGCAACACAACTGTGATTAGAGAGAAAAACGGGCAACAGCGTACAATTACAAAAACTGATTTCTCTGCTGTAGCCGAAGATTTGAAAAACACTGATTGGAGTGAGGTACTACTAGAGTTAAATTTAAATACAGCTGTTCATAAATTTCATGAAATCCTAAGTACTGTAGTTAAAAATCACACAATAGAGAAAAAAATTAGCCGTTCGAAATTCATAATGAAGCCTTGGATTACACCCGGTCTTATTAAATGCATGAATCATCGAGATAAACTACATCTAGAGTCTAAAAAGTACCCCAACAATGAAACAAAAAAACTTATTTATACCCGTTATAGAAATTTTTTTACAAACCTTGTTCATAAACTTAAGAGCAATTATGAAAGTCAGAAGCTTGAAGAAAACAAGTCTAATCCAAGAGAATTATGGAAGACCATAAAAAATATCAGTGAATATTCTACAAACAATAGTATTCCGACCGACCTACTCAAATTTAAATTAACAGCTCAGGAATCGGTAAATGGTTGTAATGAATATTTTTCCTCTATTGGTAAAGCTCTAGCCACTAACATACTGTCTGAAATAGGAGAAAACCCGGAATCCATAATAAATAAAGTAAATCCGAACGAGTCCGTAAATTTTAACTTCTTTCTACAACCAACCGACTTCTACGAAGTAGATAAAATTATACAAAACCTGAAAAAAGATAGCGCTCCTGGTAACGACGGATTTACACCAAAACTAATTATAGCAATAAAAAACGAAATTATTATACCTCTATCCCACATTATAAATTTAAGCCTTTGCTCAGGTATATTTCCTAATAAGTGGAAAGAAGCTCAAGTGACACCTATTTACAAAACCGGTTCCAAACGAGACCCCGCGAACTATAGGCCTATCTCTTTGTTAGGAATTTTCTCGAAAATCCTTGAAAAAGTTGTAAATCGTCGTCTTACTACTTATTTAAATTCTTATAACTTGATCTCTAGCCATCAATTTGGATTTAGGTCGGGACTATCTACTGAAAACGCAGTCAGTCTCTTTAGCGATTTGGTAACATCATATCTGGATAGTAACAAAAAATGTCTAGGCATATTTCTAGACCTTAAAAAGGCTTTTGATACTGTCGCAATACCCATACTTCTCAAAAAATTAGAAAGACTAGGAATTCGAGGACTCCCTCTAAGTTGGTTTGAAACCTATCTTACGGGAAGACGTCAATGCGTGAAAGTTGGAAATTGCTTCAGTAGCCCAAATAACATTGATTTTGGAGTCCCACAATTCAGTGTTCTCGGACCGACCCTGTTTATCATTTACATGAATGATATTCACAATGTACCTTTACAAAACGCCGATATAATATGTTATGCTGATGACACTGTGATAATATACCAAAACGAAACGTGGGATTCTGTGTATGAAGTCGCCCAGCAGGGGATGTCCAAAATTAAACGTTGGCTCGACCTTAATCTTCTTTCTCTAAATATCAAGAAAACTAACTACCTAAGCTTTCATAAAACCCGAGCTTCAGCACCAAATTTAATACATAAACTAAAAATTCATACTTCGTCATGTAAAGACACCTTATGCAACTGCGACAATATTGAAAAGGTAGACAATATCAAATACCTGGGCGTTGTAATAGACGATCGTTTGTCATTTATTCCCCATATTGAGCTGATGTGCAAACGTGTCAGAAAGCTGATTTACACAATGAAACTTCTACGTAATGCGCAGAACCATAAGGTGCTCAACCTTGTGTATGTTGCCTTGTGTGAATCAGTTCTCTGCTACTGTATAACGGTATGGGGTGGAGTTGGTACATCAGCTATGTTACAAATTGAACGTGCACAGCGATCTTTACTAAAAGTAATGTATAAAAAACCTTTTAGATATCCTACCCATCTATTATACTCAGAGGCCTCAGTACTCAACGTTCGTCAACTATACACGCTTAAACTTGTACTAAAACAACACAAGCAAACTCTTCAATCTCCCGACTATCCCCGGCTTCTGAAACAGCGCATTTATAAATGTCCCCCTGTCGCAGTAAAAACTAAATTTGCCCAAAACATGCAAGCTTTTAAACTTGTTTACGTATATAATAAAATAACAAGAATATGCAATATTAAAAATTTGAATTTGACGCAAGCTAAAGAGTTGGTAAAAAGATGGCTACTGTCGCAATCATATCATGATTCTGAAGGACTTATAAGAGTGATCTCCTAAATATGAGTAAATATACAACAACCATACTTAAATACTACAATAAATTACACTACACTATTCATCCAATATCTCGAATCTGTAAAAATCATATTCTAAATTTTTCATGTAGGTACCTACCTAGATGCAATTTGTATGCTAACTTCTTGTTCTATTTGAAGATTTGCTATAGTTAACTAGATCCTAAGTATTGGATAGACTTAAAGTTTCTTAAATAATAGTAAGAACTCAAGGCCCCCACGAGACAGGCATAGCCTAGTGTGGGGACCACAAGAAACTGTACTCTGTTATATAAATTTCTAATTTAACTTAACTTTAAGAAAACTCTGTAAACCTTGTTAGTAAATAAAGTTATTATTATTATTATTAATTTGATCATTTGGTAGCCCAAGAATTGATGAAAAAACGCGTTTTGAAACCATACTTAGCATATTTAACCATTGGTTGAGTTAACTCGGGATTAAAAAACTGGGCCTTTGTGAATCAGGCGCAGCACGACATTCATCATTCAGACAAATGTGTTTCTAGTAAGTATAAGCTTATAGCCGATACGTTTACATCTTATAGAAAACTTTGACTGCACGGATAGCCGAGTGGTTTAGGTCACCACGCTAATTACCACTATGCGCGACGTGCTGTGGGTTCGATCCCCGCATGGGACAAGCATTTGTGTGATCCACTAATGCTTGTTCCAATGTTTGAATGTTTGTGAAACCCCCGCGACACAAGAATTAAATTACTTAGAGCGGGGGTCGTTAAAAAAAAAAAAAGTTTTCATCTTCAATAAATTTTAATTACCCAGCTGTTTTAAATACATTGAAAATTTGATCAAAGAAGTGGAAACTTGTAATTATTATAGGAAAAAAAAGGTCAGAACTGACTTAATTAAACGTTCTATTGGGTCCTGGTGAAAATTAGAAAGTTAGCCGTTTTTAGCACCGCCTCCTATCTTTTTAATTAATAGCTATGTAAAACAACCTGCGTACACTTTGTTTAGCCTCCGGCGTCACTCGGGATTAAGGGAAATTTTAAATATTTAAACAATGACTTTTATGTAAGAAATTAATTTTGAAATTCACTTTTTTGTGTTTGTAGTTTGATTTTCATATTCCTTTTGTACTATTTTTTTGTATTTACAATATTATAGAATACAGTTGACTGACATTGAACCTTGACCTGTATTGTTCAATACAATAGGTGATAAGTGAGGTAACCCATCTACAATAAGGCAAGCGCGGACTTACTTTTATACTAGCAAACAAACTACAAATCGTACGACTTACACTTGAATCGAACCCCGCACATTTACCTTAAAATTGATTCGATTTAAAATTGTTATCGAAAGAACGAACATTACTAGTGCTTATTACATTATCTTTTGCAACAAAAATTGTTTTTGCAAAAGTTGAATATGCTCGTATCTATAGGAACACATGTACTATACGTTCTAAAGTTCTAATATATATCTATGGAAATAAAACCACTTTTGAGACGGATTCTATCGCAGTTTATTCGATTTTAGTTCCCGACATATACAACACTTTTGCAGGTGTCATGGTCACGGGTAGACTCCGAAGAAGTAATTATAAAATAGTAAATATATAAGTATGTTTATCAGTTGTCTGGTCACCATAGTACAGGCTCTGCCTAGTGTGGGATAAGGTGGCCGTGTGTGAGTTGTCCCAGGATATTATTATTTCTTTTGCCTAGCCTTTTCCCAAGCTAAATTGCGGTCGGCTTCCACTCTTACCGTATTTAGCTGAATACTATATTTTACATGGAGCGATTGCCTATCTGACCTCCACAACCCATTTTACTGGGTAATACCTACAGTATCCCATAGGAAGACTATTTGTTAGAATTGTAATGACTTAACGACTGAGAGTCGGGACTAACGGCTTAACGTGTTTTCCGAGGCACGGTATGTTTACAAATGGTCACCCATCCACGGACCTTTTTCTACCGGTCAAACGAAGATATTATTACAATTATTAAAAAAAAACAATTCTTAATTCTTTTATTGCATTCCAAATGTATACATTACAGGACTAAGTGATTTTGCTGAACCATTTAGGGACTCTGTCGGGCACAGCAATAGATAAAAATTTAGGAGAGAGGGCTCAGAAAACCATAAATATATGTATATTCCATCTTTGACATATATTTCGTCCCAATAATTTAAAACCTACAGGGACAGCTTGGTGTACCTCCGTCAAAAGTACATTTGCTGGCTCTTATTCTTGAAGGCTTATTGAAAGCACAATGGATGGGCAAACAATGAACTTGTACCGTATTGTATTCCGAGGGAACAAACAGTCTGTATATATATATGTATGTCTCATATGTTTTCATGTATTGTAGCATTATTTGAGTTATGAGTTTCAGTGAAGTGTTTGTGATCGCATTGGTTATTCAATGAGGTTGGATAAAATGTGTTGTTGCTATTTTAATCGTCGTCGTAATAAATATATTTGTCTGTTATTTTTTCCTTTTTTTTTTGCGACTACATATTACTGTATGTAAAATGTATAGAACTAATTGTTTTATATTTTGACATTATTTCCTTTTTCATTACGAGTATTATATGGTGTTTATTATGCTTTGTTTTTGTAAATGAGTCAAAAGTGTTTCTTGAGCGCCTTCTTGAGGTTTATAAGAAATAAAAACTCTTTGTTTTTTATTTGATTTGTTTTGTTGTTACGGCATCACGCCAAAATTACAACATTGATAGAGAAACCGTTGGTACACAAATGTTGTGTGTAATATAATATTATACACACTGGCCTATAGACGTCCTACTACTGGCAGGCCTCTTCCCATATAGAGAAGGAATGAGCATTAACCACCACGCTTGCTCATTGCGGGTTGGCGATTTCAGATTCCAATATTTTGGAATCCAGGTTTCCTCACTATGTTTTCCTTAACCCTTTGTCAATGATGTCTTAGAATGTTTAAGAAACTGTGTGTAATGATTTCAACTAATATTACCTGCGCCCAGTGGTTATTTCCTCGGTTTATCAGATAACTTAAGTGTTGTCATGGTAACACTGCTTTAACGATTTTCATAAAACCTGTTATGTAGTGAGGTTGGACCCGAAGAGTCCGCAACCCTGCGGTAAAAACCACAGGCATTTCTAGTGTTATATAAAAGTTCAACATATATACATTTAATACACCAACAGCAAACGAATTAATTTGTCCCTGGAGTACTAAATCAGCGAATATTGTGTAATAAATATTAAACAATGATAACGCGACGAGAAGCTAATCTCCGTAATAGTTTGTTTCAGCTCATATATTATTTAATTCTTAATGAGACGGCTAATGGCTGACATGTCAACTAAGGTGACAGCTATTTAGATTTTGTAATTGGCCTATTTGAGATATTACTGTTCTATGCATGGAAACTAAACATTGTTACAGATATCATTATATAATATTATGCTAACTACAATAAGAATTAATTAGTCGTAGGTCTTAATTGAACTATCAATAATATATTTTGCTTAATTTGTGGAAATCAAATTAAATCTTGGTAAACTTTGGATGGCTAGCACCCATCAATAAATTGCTATTTTTTTTTTGTATTGCGCTAGTTAAAACCTACAAAAAAATTTGGGTGAAAAATGCAAACACTATGAGAGTTAAAAATACAAAAAATGGTTCTGCGTTGAATCAATAACGAGCATAGAAACGAACACCAATATTCCCGAAATACATAGAATGGAAAAAAGAAAGCTGACTTCAAAAAATACCGCAAAAATATGAAATAGAATGAAAGTCAAAAAGAAAAAAAATCGCTGATGATTCGTGGAAATCGTAAAAAAATCGTATCATAAAAATAAACGAAAATGTATTGAAATTATCGTTAAATTTTTATTAAAAAAAAAGTGTGGGGTGCATGGTGTCAATAGTTGTAAATATCTTAAAAAGCACCCCACGCTTTTTTTTAAATAAAATATTTTTTTATTTTCTATTTTTTAGTTTGGTTTTCGATAAAAAGCGTGTTTTTAGTTTTTTTTAACTATTATTTATTTTCTACTTTTTAGTTTAGTTTATTTATAAAAGCGTGATTTTTTAGTTTTTTTTAAACTAAAAAAAAAATCTTTTATTAAAATAGTGTATTGTCATCGGTCCTCGATAAATCTACAAAGTTTGAACGAAATCTGGCCGTTTAAAGTGGGTCAAAATCGCGCCCAAAGTAGTCGGTTACAAACAAACATACAAACATACAGGTGAAGCTAATATAAAGCGTGTAAAAAAGATCTGAATTCCGCTTTATAATTCGGAAATAGAATGGAGGTATGAAATACTTTTTCTACGAACGCTTTTGATTATTCCTCGACAATCGTAAATGCTGGATTTATTGAATACGAGATTTCTGTTCAGTATAAAACCGATAAATATATTTCGTTTACAACACAAATATGCCAGTAAATTAATAAAATATTCCTAGTTTAACTACCAGGGAGAATTTATTCCATAGGAAAGGCTAACTAGGTATGCTTAGTTCTCATAACAAAAATATAAGAGAGATTATATGCTCTTTAGTAGTATAATACTATATTATGATAACTGCAAAGGAATATTACCTAAATTAAAAAATAGATTTGAACGTATAGTCTGTTCATCTATACTTGTCCAAACATGTAAACAAATATGGCGTATGTAAGAAATGTCAATAAAATTAGTGATGGGAAACTTTGTGTCATCTATTCAGAATTGTAAACTAATTGTGGTAACATACATTGTGTGATTTTTGAGAAAAATCGTGATTTGTAATTGACGTCGGTTTGTTTACAATTTGTGACAAGTATAGATGAACAGACCTTAGTAATGTTTGTTCACAATAATAAAGTAAAGAAAAGAAAGAAAAAAAATAATAATACCGGCCTATAAATGTCCCACAGCTGGGCACAGGCTTCTTCCCATTTATGGAAGGAATGAGCATTGCTCAAGTCACATAACTAAACAAGTTATAAGTATGACTGTGGATGGGTATACAAGCAGAGAGAGACCGAAAAAGAGATGGATGGATGAAAGATGATATGAGAAATAAAGGAGTGGATGCCGCGATGACGAGTAATAGAGAGGAATGGAAGGAAAATACTCATTGCGTCGACCCCATATGAATGGGATAAGGGCAGGAAGAAGAGAAGAGCATTGATCACCACACTTGCTCATTGCAGGTTGGCGATTTCAGATTCCAATTTTTGGAATCCAGGTGTCCTCACTCATAAAATTATAATAACTATAAAGAATAACATAGTTAAAGAAGTTTTTGAAATCATATTTTAATACTCCTCCCTATCTGAGTGCGTGCAGGTATGAAATCTCGTTTACATTGAAAACATGAACCTTTTCCAAAATTCTAACGGCAAGAGCACAAACTGTGAGGCTTTTAGAATCCGAAGCACGTATATAAACCTAACCATCGTCCAACAATAAGCCATCGAACACTGGACGAGACTTGCACTGAAAAATGCACCAAAAATTCATTCCATATTCTTTCCAGTTTTTGCGGTCCGTTTCATACTGAAATTCCTCACGTTGAACACTTGAAGCTTTTAAAAATTTAAAGTAGATTTATTTCTTCTAAATTTAACTTGGGAATTTAAGAGCTTTTCTAAAAAATATTAATTAGATAAAATAAATAAATAAATATCTTGGGACAATCTCACACACGGTCATCTGATCCCAAACTAGGCAGAGCCTGTACTATGGTAACCAGACAACTGATAAACATACACTTTTATATTTATAAATACATACATATTATAGATAAATAACACCCAGACACAGAACAAATGATCGTGCTCATCACACAAAGATTTGTCCTGGGTGGGAATCGAACCCACGACCTCCGGCTTAGAAGTCAGGGTCACTAACCACTAGACCAACAGACCCGTCAGGCACGTCAAAATTACACATAAATGTAAAAAAAACACGATTTCAAGTACGCAATTTTACTAATAATTTTGATTTTACTGAACAATTTCATAATTTTTTTTAACGACATTTATATAGGACCACCTCTGATTTGATGTATAATAATACCGGCTTATATATGTCCCACTTTTGGGCACAGGCATCTTCCATTAGAGCAATGATCACCACGCTTGCTCAATGCGGGTTGGCAATTTTAGATTCCAGTTTTGGAATCCAGGTTTCTTCACGATGTTTTCCTTCACAGTTTGTCCATGGTATCTTAAAATAATAAAAAAAAAACATACGACTTTGAAAAAGTCACATTGGGATTTACATAGGATCGAAGTTTCGAACCTGCAACCATGTCGCATATTATGAATCCGGTCATTGAACAGCTAAGCCACCACGAACTTATCATCAACGACTGATGATCACCATCTGAATCCCCAATTCTCGTAGAAATTGCGTTACGAACATACAAAAAAAAAACAAGATGGAAACCAAAAACCCCTTTTGAAGTTGGGTTAGAAGAGAATAATATTTAGTGACTGAAAAAAACTCACAAACCGAACCCAGTTTCACCATAAAGCTATCTCTATGAACTACTCGTACCTATTACTTAAATGGTGGTAGGATATTTCCGTACTCTTGTAAGCTGCTTAAACAGCCTAAGCATTGACCAAAGGTGAGTTATTCAATGGAAGTTTTATAAGGACTTAAACTGTGATTACTCTGTTGCCATGGTAACGTAAGCCGCTTAGCTCACAAGGGACAGTCAAGACCCATGTGCCTTTAGGTTTACTCGTAGCTTGGTGAACATACTTGACGACCTCCGTGGTCGAGTGGCGTACACACCGGTTTTCAAGGTGTCGCTAGCTCTGAGGTCCCGGGTTCGATCCCCGGACGCGTCGTTGAAAACCACTTTTTAACATTGTCTCTGGACTGGGTGTTTGTGGTACTTTCTTTGTCTCTGATTCCATAACACAAGTGCTTTAGCAACATATTTTGGATGCTAAGCAATGTATGCGATGTTGTCCACATTTATTTACTTATTTATACTCTTAAATGCAAGTTAATATTCTATATATTTAGATTCTATTTGAACGTTGTTGAAAAAATAGGATATTTTTAGGTGTTTCATGATGGATGTTTCGTTTATTCATTGAGACAGAAAGTGATAAAATTATACAGAATGTAATAAAATACCGTTCAGCAGTAAAGATAAGAGCGAGGAATAATAACGGTTGAAATAACACTTATTTTATTTTTTATTCCGTTTTTATTTACTTGTCATTTCAAATTCTGATACAAATAGTCCTTCAGTTTTTAATAGAAAATAATGCGTTGAAAATCCTTTGTTTTTTTTATAAACTAGTAATTTAAGATGGAAACAAGGTGAATTCGCACTATTCCACTGACGCATAACTAAATGGTAGCCCAAACGGCAAGTCCGCACGGCAACCTCTTTTGCATTGTAAATGCCCATACCTTACCTAAAAAATCGCTCGCGTGGTTCCCCAAAACCAGAATGTTAGACACCCAAATACAGCAACAATCAAAGACTTTGAACTATCATATCTCGTATCAGAGGTCTTTTTATGTTGGCTATGATTGTGTCAATTCCACCTTTTCGTGGATAAAAGATTTTGAGACGAGTGAAAGACGATTGTGATAGTTCCATCAGCTCGGGTAATGTTAGACGGTTTCTTACGTTTGAATAAATCTACGAAACATTTTTCATTATTGTGTATGTATACATGTATACAATATAGCTTTTGCTCACGTAGGCTATCGCGACATAAAGATGCCTATAGCCCTCTAAGATAAATAGGCTATCTAACACTGAAAGAATTCTTCAGATCAGACTAGTAGTTCTTGAGATTAGCGTGCTCAAACAAACAAATTCTTCAGCGTTATAATATACTAACTTTTGCTCACGGTTCCTCCCGCGAGGTCGGTTGTCGCGGCAAACTATATAGCCTATAGCCTTCTTCAATAAGTGGGCTATCTAACTGAAATATTTTGTTAAATCGGACCAGTCGTTCTTGAGATTACCGCGTTCAAACAAATGAACAAACAAAAAAATTCTTCAGCTTTATAATATTAGTATAGATTATTACAGTAGGTATACATAATGTTAGCTATAGTAATTATATACAAGTAAATACTATCAAAAACACGATATGAAGAAGCTGGATCTTTTTGTATTACTTGGAAAAGTAATGTTAATTCTCATAAAACAGAAGGCCATTCCATAGAACCTACTACCGTATCCAGATAATCTATACTAATATTATGAAGCTGAAGAGTTTGTTTGTTTGAACGCGCTTATCTCAGGAACTACTAATCCGATTAAAATGAATATTCTCTGTTAGATAGCCCACTTATTGAGGAAGGCTATAGGCTATAATTTTCCGCGATAACAGACGCGCACGCGGGCGGGGCCGCGAGCAAAAGCTAGTAAAGTGATATAAAGTTAATGTTATAAGTAAAACAATAATTTATCTCTGCCAGCGGTTCCGAAGTCAATGACAGAAATGTACAAATGTACTGGAAATATTCTAATCATTTCGTTCGAGCGAGCCCTTGTTAAAACATTGAAATATTCAGACAAAGGTATAATGAATCAAAACATGTCCGTTAGTATTCCGAGGATATTAGCATATCTGAGGAAGTGGCAAAACATCGAACAGCCTTAGAAACCATGGACAAAGAACACCACACATTTTTTTTCACGATTTGTAGAATAGTGAAAAAAAAAATGTTTTTTTTTTAAACATATGCCAAAGGCTGTAAGGTAGATAAAGTGTATTTTATCTGTATATCCACGAATGTAGGCACTACATATGTATTTTTTTAGACCATTGGTTTTAAATTCTTTGTCAAGAGTTTTTTTATTTGTTAAGTAGGTATAGCCCTTCCTATAAAAGCCGAAGATGAAGTATGAATGTGAATTAGTTACTGAAATAAAATTGCATCTAGTTGAATTTTAACATTTAATTTACGCATCGAAAAAAAATGGTTATGACAAATAAAGGCTTAGCAAAATAGCTACACTGGAATAAAACTAGGTGTCGAAATCTTGACCCTGACATCTGCAGTGGTGTTGAAACGTCGGGAACTAAAATCATAATAAACCGCGATAGAATCCGTTTTAAAAGTGATTTATTTCAATGTCTAATATGCGCGTAAAGCTCAGAAAACTAAAAAATTGGTACACATTAATGATTGTAGTCAGTTGTAATAACCAACCTTAATTACCAACACATAGTTGCTAAGTCTTGTCCCAAACGCAGTAATCATACCATATGAAAAGCAATTGCTTTTATGATACTTCACGGCTTTCAACGTTTCGACCACTTCGGCATATAAAAGCTGTACCTATGCAAAAAAGTCGTCAAAACATCAAAGTGAAATTTTTATATACGTGTCCGTATATCAATTAAGTTGAATGAAACTGAGGGCTTGAATAATATGAATGTTTTTGAATGTCGTATACAGTGTCATAATGATTTATGAACGAGAATGGTATAAAATGGTAGTTATTCGATTTGACAGTCAAAAGTTTATTGACGTCAATGTTAGACGGAATTAGTTGTTTTGATTCGTGTTAATTGAAGATCTACATGACACTGGCAGTAGTGTTAGCTTTAAATAACAGCAAATTGCCGAAACTTAAAATAAATACCGGTCAAGAGCGAGTCGGACTCGCGCTCTGTGGATTCCGTTCCATATTCTATCTATATCTATAAAAACAGCAAAATAGTCACGTTTTTTTATATTGGAGCCCCTTCAATATTTATTTTATTCTGTAATAGTGGAAACAGCATAACAACCTCTGTGAAAGTTCATAAGATACAGCCTGACAGCCTGACTGACAGACGGACAGTCTTAATAATAGGTTCCCGTTTTACCCTTTGGGTACGAATAAAAAATATGATAATATCGTTAACTGGTTACCTTGTTGTATTTTCAAAAGTTCAACGTACGCACTTTTAACGCATAAAAATCAAATTGAGTCTAAGCCCGTAAGTATTTTCCCGAATTTGGCCTATGATATGAAATACACTGATTGTTATTGCACGACTAGGCGGGAACTATTTTTAACAGTAATTAACAAAGATGTTTGTTGTAGGTAATCCTACTAATATTATAAATGTGAAATTGTGGATGTTTGGATGTTTAGATGTTAGGGTGTTTGTTACTCAATCACGCAAAAACGGCTAAATAGAATTGGATGAAATTTGGCATGCATGTAGCCTTTGTCATAGAAAAGAACATAGGCTACCTTTCATCCCGATTCTTTAAGTAGTTCCCAAGGAAAAATTGAAAACTTTTTCCGAGTTAAGTCGTGGGCAGACAGCTTTGAAATTTGGTATTTTTTTCTATTACAGCACAAGCTATACACGGGTGAAAATTTTATTAAATTTTTCATTACTTACACATTTTTCATTTCTTTTTGGACCCAATTCTGAAGATCACGCAGACGAAGTCGCGGGCAGAAGCTAGTCTAATATAATTCTATACTAATATTATAAAGATTTGATGGTTTGTATGCATTGAACAGGCTCCGAATCTACTGAACCGATTTGAACAATTCTTTCACTGTTTGGAGCTATCCCCAGGCGACAGGCTAAATTCTATTTAAAAAAATTGAAACCGCGGGAGGAGCTGCGAAAAACAGCTAGTATAAATATGTATAAAAAAAGTCGAGCTTGTTACATCACTCTTGTTCTTCTTGTTACTCAAGAACCGGAAGACCGATTTTCATGATTCTTGATCTATTGGATTCGTCTCCGTTCAGAATAGCAGAATAAATATTATAAACAATGGGAATACCTAAAAATCTTTTTCGCGGGACACAGCTAGTTCATTTATAAGTTTTTGATAGGTTGCTCTCTGAAGTAAAGGGTTCCCAAAGTTTCCCGCTCTTAAACAAAGATTTAAGACGCTTGTTAAATCTTAACACAAAACAACGACTTTCTGCGAAATTTATTATCCCTGTTTAGACTAACAAAAAACTTGTAGCAACAAAGATTTTAAGTATAGAGGCTCACACAGCATCCCACTTACAAGTAAAGTGTTTAACTCGGTTCTGCAATATCATATTGTTGTCCTACATCTCACAAGATGGCGATCTGAACATAATTTAAACATTTGGACACGACTGGAACACATCACACGTGTAAACAGAGGCTTATTGAAATGATCAAATTCTTTAAAAAAAGGAAAAATAAATAAAGCGGTTTTAACACTAGCTGTTGTAAGCGGTTTCGCCTGTAATGTTCAGAAAATTTCCCGCGAGAACATACTACCAGAATAAAAAAGTTCTATGTGTTATTGCAGACTATAATCTATCTTTATTTAGACTGGATTGTTTGTCAAGTGGTTAGCGAATTTAGCTGCTAAACCGAAGGTCGTGGGTTCGATTCCCATCCAGGACTAATCTTTGTGTAATGAGCATCATTTGTTCTGTAATATACATATATGTATTTGGAAATCTAAAATTATGTTTATCAGTTACCTAGTTACCATAGTGCAGGCTCTGCCTAGTTTGGAATCTGGCCATGTCTGAGCTGTCCTAAGATATTATTTATCTTTGTGCTAAATTTAATGCAGATCCGTTCAACTGTTCTGAAGTGATTGGGTAACAAACAAATGTTTCGCATTTACAATATTAGTTTATAATTTTTTAATAATAAAATTATAATATTTTAGTTACAATCGAAATATAATTAAAAAACATGTATTTTAAAATATATTTTTCGCACAAAATGGCGTTTTTTATATAGCTTTTATATCGTATAGCTTTTGTGATCACGTGGGACGTTCCACGCGGTTCGTTTGTACAGCAGTTACGCATCAATCTCAGAAACTTTTCCAATATCAACTTAAATTTTGATTGAAGGAGTTCTGAACGTGTTCACCCGTATCCTATAACGTTTGGTGACAAAATTTCTTGTGGACTTAAGATCTTTTCTTGTGTGTAGGGTTTTTGTTGGAATTCAATTTGAGTAAGTTTAGTAAACGATTTCTAAAAGTGACTTTTGTTTATTTATGCTTATAAATGTACTTATGACTGCCTCGTTGGTCTAGTGGTTGCAAGCGGGAGTGCTATGCACGAGGTCTCTTTTTTGTTAAGAAGAGAAGTTCAAGTATCAATAACCGTCGGCGTCTGTACGCTCGTAAATAAATATAAAAAAGTGGTAAAAAGAGTGTTTTTTAAGTGGACTTTGTTTCTAAGTGTTGTACAAAACTTCAATAAACAAAGTGTAAAAAAATCAAGCTAATTTCTTGGAAAAAACAGTGAAAAAAACAACAAAAACAAAAATGTTCGTTAACAAAGTTTAAGTGATTTGTCATCCTTCTACTTATTGAACCGAACGCGTAAGCGACGCGATATCCACGGCGCTTACGACCTTCTTGCCGAGGCTGCGGTAAGTGTTGACTGCAGTTACCCGCAAGCAAAAAAATCGCTGTTTTGTTTTAAGACGTTAAACATCATATTGCTTTTCATCGCTAAATGCGCTACTATGACATATGAACAAACAGCATTTTTAACGTATTCAAAAATATAGGAAAGATAACGAACTGCACAAAATACGTTGTTGATGTTTTTTATTTTTTTATGTTTTGAATGTAAATATCTAATACCTACTAACTGATAATGGATTCATGCGATAGAAACATCACGCAGAGGCGAAGAAAGCCTAAAGGGATAAGCAGTCATAGCAGCTGTAATGACAATTCCTTAAACTCCTCCACCAGCATATATCTCTCAGATAGCGCACAGAGTTTACCAGATTTATCGAAAGCTCTGCTTAGCCATGAAGTTGAAGAGTTGAGAAGCGAAGTTGTGAAACTACGAATGGACTTGGAAAGAACTCAAAATGAGGTGGATAATTTAAATTCGGAAAACAGCAACCTTCAACAAATAGTTGCTTCTCAACAAACTAAAATAGATAAATTAAAATTACTATGTTCGGATTCGTGCAGTATAAACAACAGCCTATCATCATCACGTAAACGCAAAAAATCGACAAAGTCTACACTAAAGTCCGTAAAGAGAATAGTTGAATTAAATGAAAGTTACAGTGAAATGAATATTGTCCCAGAATGCATAATTGAGACTCCAATAAAAAACGTGACATACACTGATCTGATAATATCCCCCTCAGAAAACATATTGTTATCTCATACGAACTTGAATGAATGTAAAGAAATTGAAAATCTCCCTGTGACTGAGTCGAGTCCAAACCAAATGGTAAATGAAGAGAGAAGTTTTAGAAACAGAGTTTTAATATTTTCCGACGAAAATACACGCATGAGACAAATACTACAAAATCTCATCGGATCCGACTTCATCGTGTCAACTTTAAGTAAACCTGGTGCAACGACTGATAAACTACTTGAATCTTCTGTAGAGCTGTGTCAAGACTTTAACAAGTTCGATTTCGTTATAATTGTGTGTGGCAAAAATGACAGGAACCCGTTTAAAATGCAGTCAAACCTATATTATTATGTTGATAAACTAGCACATACAAATGTATTACTCTGTACCACAAAAAGAAGTAGATTTCTGAGTGAGCTTAAACTATGTGAATCATTTCAATACATCTGTTCTCAATTTAGTCACAGTAGTTTTGTAAACGTAGATTATAAAGTTACTTATGCGTCATTTTTTACAGTACTATGCAGGATAATGTTAAGAGAAATATTGCGTCTGAACTATGCACACAGGTATATCCAATATATTGAAAATAACAGTAACCATACAAATACAGTGTCAATAAGCACACAGACAGATCTGCTATTACAGTGTAATTTATCATCAGTCGAAACTCAAACAGAAAACCATTTATTTCGTGACTGAAAATATTTTTACGATACTGCACAATAATATACAAGGTATGAGGTCAAAAATTAGTGATACAGAATTATTAATCGAGTCTAGAAACATTGATATTCTCTGTTTGAGTGAATCATTCCTTAGAGATAATAATGCAGAAATACTACAGTTAAACAATTATCAAATAGCATCATATTTTTCAAGAAATAACAAATCCCGAGGTGGTGTATGTATTTATGTAAAAAAGCAAATTAACTACAAAAAAATTACCTGGATCTCTGAATTATCTGTTGAAAAACATTTTGAGTGCTGCGGTATAATAATTCCAGAAATAAATTGGATTGTATTGTGTATGTATAGGACACCAGATGGCAACATAAATTTATTTATTGATAAACTTGAGCTATTATTATTCAAACTCACAATCAGAGCGAGATCCATAAGTAAACGAATATTTATCCTGGGTGATTATAATATAGATACACTAATCTGTAACACAAAAAGTGAGTTATTTAAAAATACATTGAATAAATTTAATTTACATTTAACCCTAAATAAACCAACAAGAATAACATCACATTCCGCGACGTGCATAGATAATATCATCACAAATAATCGTAAATATAAAGTGGAAATATGGGACTTGGGTATATCAGACCACACATGCCAAGTTATTAAGATACCATGTAGTATGAGTTACAGAGAAAAATATTGGTACAAAATGAGACGTAACATAAACTATTCCATAGAGATATTTTTAAAATACATCTCTCAAATAACATTTGACGAAGTTTATCTTCATACGAATGTAAACATAGCCTATGAAAAATTTATTGATATTTTTAAATTAATTTTTGATCTTTGTATTCCAACCCAAAAAGTAAAACTGCAGTATAAAAAAGATACGTCATGGAAAACAAAAGGTATCATTATATCTAGTAAAAATAAACGAAAAATGTATCATCAAACTAAGTGCACTAAATCTCAAGAAAAAAAGTTGAAATATGTTCGATGCTGCAAAATCCTAAAACGTGTAATAAAACAGTCTAGAAAAATATCTAATACAAAATTTATCTCATCTAGTGACAACAAAACCAAGGCAACGTGGGCACTAATAAAACGACAAACCCAAAGTACAAATATTCTTCAACCCACAATAGACTACATTATACAAAATGATAACATCATAAAAACACCCGAAAAACTAGCAAAAACTTTTAACCATTTCTATATTAACCAAAATTATAACATATCATCGAAGAGCAATTATAAACTACAGCAAATCTCAAACACCAACAGTATTTTCCTCTATCCAGTAGACAGGTGTGAGATAATAAAAAAGAGTTTAAGTTTTTCCTTCTACAATTTGTATTTAATTACAAATATTCGCTAACACATGCGTTAATGTGTAAAAATAATTAAAAAGTAATAATAAATATAGTTAAAAAAATTAATAACAAAACTAGTTATGGATATGATAATATACCAATCAGAGCTATAAAAGAAAGCATCCTCTTTATTGTTTATCCTCTTGTATATATAATAAACTTAATGTTAGAAACAGGAGAATTTCCTGATAAACTAAAAAAAGCTTTAATAAAGCCTTTATATAAGAAAGGATCCCGACATGATATAAATAACTTTAGACCAATTGCACTGTTGCCAAGTTTTTCGAAAATATTTGAAAAAGTTATACACACTAGAATAACAAAATTTTTGGATAAGAATAACATCCTAAACGTCAACCAGTTCGGATTCCAAAAGAATAAAACTACATCTTTGGCAATATATAAATTGTTTAACAATATTTGGCAAAAAATTAACGATAAAAAACAATGTGCTGCGCTTTTCATCGACATGTCAAAAGCTTTTGACTGTGTAAAATTCGATATTTTGTTAAATGTAATAGAAGGAATAGGAATTAGAGGTGTAGCGTTAAAACTAATAGAAAATTATTTAAATAACAGAATGCAAGCAACTTTAATAGAGGTATATAATGAATCTACAAAAATGTTGGAGACGGTTCAATCTGAATTTGAAAATGTTTTACTAGGTGTACCCCAAGGGAGTATATTAGGGCCACAATTATTTCTTTTATATATAAATGAGCTTCCGAATATTATTAATCACCTCTGCGTTATGTACGCCGATGATGCAACTATATTTATTTCAAATGATGATTTAAGTGATATTAATTATGAAGCGGAAATTAACAAAACATTAAAATTAGTTACCGATTGGTTGCAGTCGCTAAATTTAAAAGTTAATCTTTCAAAAACCCAATTAATCCAATTTCAAAATTACAAAAGTAAACCCACTAAAATAAATATAACCGTGGCTGATACAAAAATTGAAGAGGTATTAGATACAAATTTTCTAGGAGTTACAATAGATAAGCATTTAAACTGGAAATCTCATATTGAAAAAGTAAATAAAAAAATATCCAGTGCTTGTTACGCACTATCTATCCTCACTGAGACTACTAACGTTAGTGTTTCAAAAAATGCCTATTATGGAAATATTTATCCAATTTTAAGTTATGGCATTATATACTGGGGCAACTCGACGAATATACAATCGACTTTCATTCTTCAAAAAAAATGTATAAGAACAATATATAATATGCACAGTACAGAATCATTACGAGATGTTTTCAGAACGGAGGGTTTTCTTACAGTAACTGGAATATATATATTGGAATTATGTTTATTTGTTAAAAGTAATATGCAATACTTCAACTTTAAATCAGATTCAAAACGAAATGTTCGTACACAATACAAATATGATATTAATTTACCTTCTATTAAAAATATTATTTATTATAAAAGTACTTATATCACTGCCATTAGAGTGTACAACCAGTTGCCACCAGCTATCAAACAATTAAATGGAAAAATGTTTAAAAGAAAATTAAAGGAATTGTTAATTGAGAATGTTTTCTATAATCTTAATGAATATTTTGGTAAAACGTGATGTAATAATGTTATTTTTTGTGTTGTAATATTTGTGTTGATATTCTGTTATTGGTAGGTACTGAACTAATGTATATTGCATATCCGACATGGATAGACTGTTAGATCCTAAGAAACATGTGTTTTTTTTCATAATAAGACCTTTATGTACACAGTTATGCAATAAATATTTCTTTATCTTTATCTTTATCTTTATCTCGGGTACAATTCCCGGGTCGGGCGAAAAATATTTAGTTTAGAAATTCTTAGTACCGCTTGGAGTCAGGAAGTGTGGCGGTTTTTACACCCCCATGCCTCGGAAAGCACGTAAAGCCGTTGGTCCTGCGCTTGATCCCTCTCCGGTCGTGTCGGTCATCCGTCCCATCGGACTATGAGAGTGAAGGAACAGAGAGTGCACCTGTGTTTGCGCACACACTTGTGCACTATAATATCTCCTGCGTACTTGAAATTGGTAGCCGAGGACGAAATTCGGTCTGGAGAGATTATTATTATAAAAGCGCCGAACAGAATTTTTAGTCGTAACATATTTGGATGATATTTTTTGTTGTATGAAGTAGTTTGTGGGTGTGTGATGCGCATGATCATTTGTTCTGTGTGTGGGTGTAATTTATCTATATTATGTATATATTTAGAAATATATAAGTATGTTTATCAGTTGTCTGAACACCATAGTACAGACTTTGCCTAGTTTGGGATCAGATGACCGTGTGTGAGATTGTCCTGAAATAATATATTATTAATACATTATAATAAGTGGCAGAGTAAGTTTTTACTCAAAAAGTTGGTATTTTTGCTGATCGATCTGCTTCACGTAAAGTAGTAATAAAAAAATGTGTTTACACTAAAGCGTGTGCCTTAAATAAAACCTCCTACTTAAAATGTATATAACTGAAAGATTAAAAAAAACTGTTTATTGGGTAATGCAATTATCTCCTAATTCGATACACGGAATAGTTCAATCGGAACAACCAGGATGGAAGGCTCAAAGACCCTTGAACTAATGAAAATCAATATAACTACAACCTCTACATAACTCTATGTTAGTTACAAACATACAACTTATACAGGTTGTAGAATTCAGGTCAAATACAGCCTTTGATTGTCGTGGAGTAGGTAATACTAGGATTTAAGAAAGGCTTAGTCGATGTCAAACAAGAGATCCAAATTCAAATCAAAATCCAAAAGTGAACGCCTCATAATCATTTTTTTTTTAATATTTATTTTATCAGAACTTTGTCGCTGAGCGACAATACCGTTCCATAAAAAACAACAAATAGGTTTATACTCTACACGAAAAACTTGAAAAAAAACAATGAAAACCTCCATACTAAAATAAGCAGGTTTTCATCTCATTTTTAAAATGTCATTTTGTCATGTCAAAAAAAAAACCTCATTTTAAAATTGCGATTATTTGTAAATAATAATTAAACTATATCGAATTATACCGTGAAAAGTAATAGGCTTCTATTCCTAAAAATACTGAAGCCTATTAAAAAAAAACCAACTCGATAAGTGGAGTATTTCGCTCGTTATCGTGACCACAAGATACGGGATCCGTACATACAGACACACGGACGTCCAAGACAGAACTGTTTTAAACAATTTTTTAATTAGTTTAAATAATAAAAAGAGATTTAAAAATATCATGAGTGTTAAGAATAGTGTTTTTTCTCAACATTTGTCTATTTATATTCACTAATAAAAGCAATAAAGAAAATAAAAAAGTGTCATTTTAAGTTGGAGAATCACTCGGTGTGCGTAAACTGACAGTAATACCCACCTCAACGCTTCGCTTATGAGGCGTGCAATATATAGATTTTACCCGATTGCGGCGAATTAAAAAAGAACAGTAATGTGTTAGACTAGTATGTTTGTATAACTGTTTGTATGTCTAATCGCAACTGTTATACGGTGCTGATTTTGATTTTCATGAGATTCGTCTTGTTATCTTGTGAGTATGGATATAATTATTTTTGTTGTTTTAGCATGTTTTTTTATATTAAAAAAATAACAAAATTTGCGCATAATGCTTATGATCTACTGGAGGACGATATTTTTTTTCAAATATTGGGAAAAACTTTTTCTTCGTAAGTATCTACTTGTAAAGAATGTTAACATCATTTACAGGTTTTTAGAAAGGTTCGCTTTTATAAGTTTTAAATTTAAACTATTTATCTGTTTAGCTTTATTTGTCTACACCCTGTAATGAGTCTGTAGTAACTAATTAACGAAGGTAGATATCTATCAAAGATATTGTGCTAACTTCCAGTTAAGAGAATATTATTGTACAGAATTGATTTTCAATTTCATATAACTTGATATCTTCAATTATGTGTTTCTTCGAAATATTATTCAGTAGATATACAGGATTAATATAAGAGGAGTGCGTATACAACGAGGTAATCAGGCGTATAAAACTAATCAACTTTCTCCAAGAAACATATAAACATAGGTCGAAATCTTAAAATGGGAAATGAACTTTTCATACAAAGTAACAGGTCACGTGACCTATGTTTGTATGAAAAGATGATTTTGAATAAATAAATATTCAAAGAAATTATTTGTACGTTGATAACTTAAGTTTTAAGAGAAGTGTTATTCGTTAACGACCTAAATATCTTATCTTATATATATCTTATATCTTTAATCGAGCAATTCTTGTATATATGTATATATAATCTGAATCTCGGAAACGGCTCCAACGATTTTCATAAAATTTTGTATGCAGGGAGTTTCGGGGGCGTTAAATCGATCTAGCTAGATTTCATTTTCAGAAAATGTCGTGATATCCGTGTTTTCAGTAATCTTAAATCTTTAAACGAGCAATTCTTGTATATACAGCCATCAATACTGTTACAATTCAAAATAAACAAAATATTACATTTGAATTTGGAATCTGTCATTTTTATATGATTGTTCATTGTGTTTTCTCATTTTGGCGCCAATACATTGTACAATATTTTGCGATATTAAAATGGAGTGGGGTGATAAAGAGAACCGAATCGCTGTGATTGCATTATACAAAGTAGGTATGAAGCCAAATGCAATTTTTAAAATCTCCATACGCTTGGTATTAGTAAAATGTTTGTCGGGCTATTAATAGGTACAATGAAACCTCCTCTGTTAGTGACAGAAAAAAATCAGACCGTCCACGTAGTATTCGTACGAAAAAGGTGGTCAAAGCAGTAAGGGAAAGAATTCGAAGAAATCCTGTCCGAAAGCAAAAAATTTTATCTCGGGAGATGAAGATAGCACCTAGAACCATGACGCGTATTTTAAAAGATGACTTAGGACTTGCAGTCTATAAGAGACGTACTGGTCATTTCTTAACTGATAATTTAAAAAAGAAAAGGGTGGTAAAATCGAAACAACTACTGAAGCGGTACGCAAAAGGAGGTCACAGAAACATTTTGTTTATGGATGAGATTTTTTTTTACAATTGAGCAACTTTTTAACAAACAAAATGACCGTATTTATGCTCACAGCTCTAAGAAAGTTTCCCAATTAGCCGACAAAGTGCGCACTATCCAACTTTAGTGATGGTTTGGTGGGCTATTAGCTGTGAAAGAGTGACTGAGCCATACTTTTGTAAAAAAGGTATTTAAACATCGGCACAAGGGTATCAAGATACCATTCTTGAGAAGGTAGTGAAGTCCCTTAACAATTTTCAATAACCAAGAATGGTCCAGCAAGAGTCGGCGCCGGGTCATAAAGCTTGTTCTACGAAGTCTTGGTTGGAAACAAATTCGGACTTCATCAGAGCTGAAGACTGGCCGTCGTCTGGTCATCTTAATCCGCTGGATTATGATTTATATTGTCAGATTTAGAGATTACAGCTTGATCTAAACGCCATGATAATTTAGAGTCCCTAAAACAATTCTTTAATTTTAATATTAATACATTTTATTTATTGATAAGCTGTTAAAAAAAATAGTATTTGTTTCTTATAAAATATTAAACTAATTGCACTCGTGATTTTTATAACCAGTTCACATTTTTTTATTATTATGTCGGTAAGATCGAAAAATATTATTCATACTTCCTCATTTCATCAGTATGTAATTCGTATTTAAATATAATTTCTAAAAAACACACTACCATAAAAAAACGAGCAAGGCTCGGTGATCCAGGTACTAATAATGATGTGCCACAACTTGAAAACTTGATACTAACTAACTTAAATAAAACTAGGTCACAGACAAAGAAGTAAACACTAGACTTTCTAGAAGCTAGTGTTTAACGTGAGAGCTAGACTTAACTTCTTCATGCAGTTATAATAACTTCTAATTTAATATTATTTTCTTCAGATTAACTCGAAGTAAAGTGCTTACCGAGGATGTTTGATGAACAAATAGAATTATGGCTGACATCAAAAATACAGTTTCAAGAATATTATTTGAATCACACTAATATTAATTTATTGGTGTATGTTATCACTTCACCATCAAACTGTTTGATTTGATATAATTTGGTATAGAGGTAGCTAACACCCTGAACTTTCCTACATATTTTTGATACCAAAACAAAGGGGGCAAAATCTATTTGTATATAATTTGATCAATGAAAAACCTTTGAAGATGAATTGTATTAAAATAAGTAAAAAGTGACCTACTTTTATTAATATAACCTTTTTGTAACTATCAGCTGGTTGCTTCTAAGGCTTCTGCGAGAGGCTTGTGGCTAAGCGTAAGCCGTACAGTTTGACCGATAATAAAGGTTAAGCCGCGTTCTGCGCGGTTAGTCCGTGGATGGGTGACCATTTGTAAACATACCGAGACCCGCAGGCCTCTCATATAGAGAAGGAACGAGCAATAATTCAGCACATTACGTTTAGTATAACGTAAACTATTATAATTAAATAAATAAATAAATGACAACATCACATACATTGCTCCGAATCCAAAGTAAGTAGCTAAAGCACTTGTGTTATGGAATCAGAGACAACGAAGGTACCACAAACACCCAGACCCGAGGCAATGTAGGAAAGTGTTTTTCTATATTGACCCGTCCGGGGATCGAACCCGGGACCTCAGAGCTGACGACACCTTGAAAACCGGTGTGTACGCCACTCGACCACGGAGGTCGTCAAAAATTATGAAATCTAAACCTTTCTAGTTAGCAACGGTTTTAAAAATCTTACTTTTCGGTCACTACATATGAATTCAAAAACTCCTCTCGTTCACAGGACAGCGCTTGAACTAAAACAAAAACGTTAGTACAAAGTTTACGCATTATACGTACGTTATTATTTTTCTCACGCTCTGAAGCTCTTCCACGTAAATAAACGTATATATATGCACAATTAGAGGGCCCCGTGCTTTTCACTTTTTAATTAAGTCAAAGGCAAGAGAGGCCCGTTATAATGAAATTTATTAACAGCGAAGTATTAAAGGTTATTTTCATGTGTTATTTGTGACTGTTACATATCTCTTTTATACATAAATTAATTAATAAATGTGGACAGCACAAAAATTGCCCCTAAATCAATGTAAGTAGCTTAAGCACATGTGTTATGGAATCAGAGACAACAAAGGTACCACAAACACCCAGACCCGAGACAATGTAGAAAAGTGTTTTTTTTTCTACATTTACCCGTCCGGGGATCGAAACCTGGACATCAGAGCTAGCGACACCTTTAAAACCGGTGGGTACGCTCGACCACGGGGGTCGTCAAAATCTATTGATAGCGATATTGCCCTATTTTTCAAGTGGTTGGGTATTTATTCTGAGTTATCGACTTCAAGTTGGTAATAATAATTAAATATGACAGTAATATAGATACAACTTCAGTTTACTTCAGTATAATGAAAAAAAAGGATTGATCACGCTTTATAAAAAACTAGAGGTGAGTGTTTTAGTTGCTTCATATTTGCTTACACATAAAAGTTTTATTCCTGTTTTGTAGCCTCCAAATAAAATTAAAAAGAATCTTAAAGTAAAGAAAATATACAAAAGTTAAGTTAAATAAAATACAATCAAAATAAATTGTGTTGAGATAAATAATATTATTATTGAAGTGAAAGAAAGAATCGAGTTGATTGATATTAATTACTGAGCAGTCACATCGGAATAATTAATTGAAAAACATGAAAGATAAATTTACAAAAAAATATTTATTTTACGTTATTTAAATTATTATCTGTGGTGTGATGATGAATAGGACTTCATCTTATTAAACTTTAATAAAAATTTGAAGATTGGTTTATTTATTCAAAGATCACATTGTAGACCCAAACAGGGATGGCAGGATAAGTTTGACACTTAGATAAACGAGTGGCCATATGCCATGTTCATTGAGAAAAATAGAAGGAGTAGAGGATCTTTGACCAACAGTGGGACAACAGAACTTAAAAAATTATAAATAGTTATTCAAAATCCAAAACGCATTTATTAATTTAACAATTAGAAAAACCACAAGCTATACAAAATATGAAAAAAGAAACAATAAAAAATATGTGTGTGTACCAGAGTACACAGGTAAGAAGTGAAACTTCTTTATTTTCTAATCGTTTTTTGTTTTATTTTTAAATTATTATTTAATTTATATTTTTTATTGTTTTTAGAATTAATAATGTTCACTAGATTTACAGTCATATTTATTAATACTTGCTAATTTTAACAGATTTATATACATTCACTGATACTTACAATCAAAAAGTGAGGTTAACCTCAAATAAATATTAAAATCATGCTCATACGTGTTGAATTTATAAAACGAAATATATAATCACTCTCACTTTTCTTGTTAATTCACTTAAATTTGAACAAGTCTTTTTATTTTATCACTTTCAAATTAATATATTGTTATTCTTTTTTCAAACCAAACTTCAAAACTAATATATTGTTGTTATTATTATCATATATTACATTATATTCTTTACGTCACTATACTAAACTTCGATAAAAAAGCAACATGGCGCGTAACCGAAAAACGTGACGATTTTCATCACGTGACTTTCTCCCATACGTCGATAAAGAAGTTTCACTTCAATAAGAATGGAAAACATTATTTAAAACTAATTTAGCAGATTAAAGAGAAATTTCAGCCTCGGTGACCAATCTCAAGTGAGATCAGCTATTGACACAGAAGATACTATAGTGCACAAGAGTTGCGCATACACTTTCTGATCCGGTGGGACGGCAGACCAACACGACCGGAGAGAGATCTGGCGTGGGAGCACCGGTTTCACGTCTTTTCCGAAGCACGGGGTTGTAAACACCGCCACACTTCCTGACTCCGAGTGGTACTAAGTATTTTTATGCAGAAAACTGTTTATTTTTCTTTCTTTAAAAAGATTACTAGCAATTTGGGGCGCACGCGCACATTACTAGTATACTTGATGACCCCTCGTGGTAAGCTAAATGCTTGTGTTACTAGTGCTTCACGTTGGTAGTGCAATGGATGGGATTCGAATCCGCGACCACATGATCTTAAGTCCGATGCCCTAGCTAGTAAGCTATCGCTTCTAAAACTCAGTACATATTTTTGGTCCGGACCCCGACACGGACCCGTACCCGGACCACTAGACCAGCGAGGCAGTCCATAGGAGACTACTAGCATATTTACTTACCATTATGCTATATAACGTATTCTAAGGTTGTATGCTTAAAACTATGTGAGAACCGAGTGCTCTAACTTTTTAATGCCGTGCATTTTCTAAGTTAATGCGGAACTCCCGAACATTTAGGTAATTCGGCGTTAGTTTGAAAGTGCTCACACTTGCTACTTTAGCTAAAGCTATAAGAAAATATCCTTACTTTGCTCGAAGAGAGATATTGCGTTATAGTCACGAAGAAATCAAAATTCTCTTATTATTTACAGTTTTAACGGTGTACTCACGCGCCATCTTGTGATCGCCCGATTAGTTTCAGATAGATATGAACAAACGTGCATTACGCAAACCTGTTGGAAATTTCAGACATCAGTAGGTTAAGTATGAGATATATCAATGACTGCACGGATAGCCGAGTGGTATAGGTCACCACGCTATTTACCACTGAGCGCGACGTGCTGCGGGTTCGATCCCCACATGAGACAAGTATTTGTGTGATCCACAAATGCTTGTTCCAAGTCTGAGTGTTTATTGTGCATGTGATTTGAATGTTTGTGAAACCGCGACACAAGGATGAAATTCCTTAGTGCGGGCGTCGTTTAAAAAAAAAATAACATTTACCCAGGAGTGCATCGCTGATTGGAGATTTTACAATGTTCAATGTTCATTCCTTTTCTATATGGGAAGAGGCCTGCGCCCAGCTGTGGGACGTTTATAGGCCGGTAAATATAATTACTTTCACATTGAGCTAGTTACAAACATTCCAATATGGTACAATAGACAGAGAGAACTATAATGTGTTGTGACGTCAATATTCATTTTTTCACACTACTGCGTGGAGTATCCCCGTATAAGTCGTTTTGCGAAAAAGAGATAGAACATGCGTCATAAACTTTAAAAGCTTATAAGTTATAAGCTTGTATATATTTATAATGCCTTTTCGTAGTTTTGCTTAAATATACGTCCATTTCTAGAAAAAAATGTCACAGCTCATATTTCGATGGTAGACAAATACCCAATTTTTATACAGGATTAATTTTTATGGAGTGCGTATATTGTACGAGTTCATCAGGTGTATAAAACTGAATAGATTTCCTCAAGGAACATGGTTCGAAATCATAAAATTGAAAATGAAATATTCATACAAAGTGACAGGTCACGTGACCTATGTTTGTATGAAAAGATGATTTTCAATTTTCGTTCGGCAATACGCGTTCTATCTACATCATATAGGTTTAATAATACACAATTCCACATATCACGAAGATTTTTAGATGGCACCTGTAGTAATCAAAAACAACATTATTTCGTTGTACAGGAAATTGGAAGTGTTAGTAATGGTAAAATTATTCATAGCACCGCGCAATGTATCACTGTGACGTCATTCATTATACATTACGACTTTTGTTTGTCGTTTTTTATTTGTGTTTTGTTTTGTTCATGATTTTTTAATGACCTCGTATAAAAGGTATGACTGTATTTAGGGCTTTCACACACCTTTTTTTCCACCTCATTCGTAAATAATTCTGAAATAGGATAATTATTTGCAATATTATTTTCGACTGTCAAGACAAAGAGGTGAATGTCATGAACAAAGGGTGGCTTATGGCCAGCCGAATCTATACTAATATTATAAAGGTGAAGAGTTTTTTTGTTTGTTTGAACGCGCTAATCTCAGGAACTACTGGTCCGATTTGAAAAAATATATCACTGTTAGATAGCCCACTTATTGAGGAAGGCTATAGGCTATCATTTGCAGCGGCAACCGATGCCCACGTGAGCGGAGCCGCGAACAACAGCTAGTGCTGATGATATGTTGCGGGTACAGCTAGTATGCAATAATTCGAAGCGAGGAAGAAGCCGGTTCCATTTGTGTGTAGTGATTCTTAGTTTAGGCTGATACTTCTTGGTAGATGAGTTAACTTAAATAGCGCTTACAAGAAACTCAGCTCATATCAGCCAGTTATTCCCTATAAACTTTTAAAGATCAAATTCCCGGGATAATTGATGTATTTCGGTTTCTAATTGCTTCTTTTTTTTTTTTTTTTACAACGACGCCCGCACTAAGTAATTTAATCCTTGTGTCGCGGGGGTTTCACAAACATTCAAAACACATGCACAAAGAACACTCAGACTTGGAACAAGTATCTGTCTATCACACAAATACCTGTCCCATGCGGGGATCGAACCCGCAGCACGGCACGCCCAGTGGTAATTAGCGTGGTGACCTATACCACTCGGCTATCCGTGCAATCGAAAGTTGGAAAAAAAGAGCCAAATTTTAACTGGACCAATATAAATTAAACTGCAATCTCAGTCAGCTGTAGTTTCTACCTTTCAATTCGGCGGTTTTCATATGCCATGCCCCAACTCAAGTGATCTCCAAATATAGAGGGGTGCACACAACTCACATTTTCAATATCGCTCGAGTTCAATATGTCTGAAGTAGAGTAGTGCTCTAAGTCAAGATTTATGAGTTATCGAACAAATATAGGTACTTACGTAAAATCGAAAAATCTTTATACGTTATGATGCAGCTTAGCGCCTCTCCAGAGATTACTGGTTTATCGAGAGATTTGTACGAAAGCTGCGAGGGTTCTTTTGTATGTCATAAAATATTGTTGTTATTTAATTTTTAAGTATTCTTGTCAATGTTATTTAGTAAAACGTAGAGTAGATATATGTTTCTCAAGTAAAGACTTTTTTTGCTGCCTTTTACCCAAGCTATGTAGGAATCGGCTTCCAGTCCTACCAGGTTTTTCTTTTTTCTCTAAAAAGCTCACTCGAATTGTGGGTCGCACATTACTAGTATTCTTATTAACCTCTCGCAGAGCCTGTACTATGGTAACCAGAAAACTGATTTAATTATAAACATACTTAAATATTACTAAAGACATACATATTTTAGATAAATTACACCCAGATACAGAACAAATGATCGTGCTCACCATACAAACATTTGTCCTGGGTGGGAATCGAACCCACGACTTCTGGTTTAGCAGTCAAAGTCACTAACCACTAGACCAACAGGCCATATAATATAACACATTAATGCATAAAATATTATTGTAATCCATTTGGATTGTCTCTAGAAAGGGTAGTATGAGGAATCCATTACAAAAATTACATTTCCGCTTTTCCTCGTGATTAATGAAATTTCATCATTACATCACTTGTATTAACATAAAATACAGGTTACTGGTAAATATGGTACTTTTTTGGTTGCAAGTTCGAACCAAGGCCAAGTACCAATGAGACTTTTTCAGAGTTATAATTATGTACTTTCTTAATAATTCTAAAACATAATTGATAAACATTGAGAGGTGTAGGAAAACATCGTGATGACACCTGGATTCCCAAAAAAATGGAACCTGAAATCGCCAATCCGCAATGAGCAAACGTGGTGGTCAATGCTCATTCCTTCTCTATATGGGAAGAGGCCTGTGCCCAGCAGTGGTACGTTTATAGGTCAGTATTATATGTGGTACTTTATCTACACTAATATACTAAATGTGGATGTGGAAGAGTTTTTTGATGCTATTTTTTAGTTTTAGTTTTGTTTAATTAATATAGTTTAGTATTAAGAGTGTATAAAATCGCAGTATAGTCTAACCCAAACATAATAAATATACATATAAATATGCTTTTCTATTTAGTTTATAGTGTAGATAAAGTTTATGTTATCTATGTTTGTATATCGAGAAAACTACTTGACCGACTTCAACTTTTTTCATCTGTATGCTACATTGTCTCTAAGTAACATATTTTGGCTGGCTATATTTATTGTACCTACTAATAGTCTCTACTTATACGTACACGAGCGAACGAGGCCGCGGGAAATGGCTAGTATTAAATATGAATGAAGTAAATAGTTATGACCTTTGGCTGTGAGCCTGTGACCTTTGCGGTGACATTTGGAAGTCTATATTGTTTCACGTTTCATTGAATATATAGTTATATGTGATAATTGTTTCGAAGGTCTAAAGATCAAAGGTCAAAACACGCAAGATACTAGAATTAAATTATAATGTACTTGTGATCCTGGCAGTTCTTAAGAAAAGACCTTTGAAAAAATGAAAGCTGGAGATTTAAATTATATGTAAGTTTAATAAGCATTTTTGAAGTGTTAGATAATTATATAATACCGGCCTGTACTTTTCCCACTGCTGGGCACAGGTCTCTTCTCATATAGAGAAGGAACGAGCATTGTATATCACGCCGGCTCTTTGCGGGTTGGCGATTTAAGACTCCAACAACAAAAGCGGAAACCATGTTTCCTCACCATGTTTTCTTTCACCTTAGACCTCTTAGAATACTTAATTAAGAAACTAAATATAACTTTGAAAAAGTCACATGGGTACTTGCCTGTAGTGGGTTCGAACCTGCCACCTTGTGCACGACAATGAGGTAAGTAAATACTTATTTCTATTTATTGCTAACAGATCCACGAAAAAGTGTCACTTTCGTCCCGCCATCTCCTCTTGGGTCTCTTTTTGTGATTTTTAACCCACTATGTGGTTGAGCTCAGTTCTAGGAGGAAAATAACTTTCGCCTTGGAATGGCTCATAATAACTATAATCTATACTTATAATAAATCTGTAGAAGTGAAAATTCTGTACATTGAAAATATCAAAAAAATTAATGGCGGGGTGTGTTACTAGACCGACATCGAACCCAAAAATGTGATTAAAAAATTTTTTGTCTGTCTGTCTGTCTGTCTGTTTGTTCAGGCATCACGCAAAAACTACCGGTTCGATTTCGATGAAACTTGGTATAATTGTTCTTTAATATCCTGGGCACCACACTGGGTAGTTTTTATCCCGGAAAAGTATATACAAAAAAAAACAAACTTAATTTTGCGGTTCGATCCCTAGACCCGAATACTGTACCAACCGCAAATAATAAGTTTGTCGTAGGTTACGTCACCCGCAGTGGAGTTCAATAAGGGGCGCTGCACACGGCTAAGATACTATAATTATTTATCTATACTAATATTATAAAGCTGAAGAGTTTGTTTGTTTGAACGCGCTAATCTCAGGAAGTACTGGTCCGATTTGAAAAATTCTTTCACTGTTAGATAGCCTACTTATTGGGAAAGGCTATAGGCTACTTTTCTTTTGGAAATAATTCCTCTAAGGGGGTGAAATAGGGGTTGAAAGTTTGTATGGGAAGTTCGGTATTTTCAATGACAGACACATGAAATTTCGTATACGGGTTTCTGGATAGAAATGAATGAAGACGTATTTCAGCGATTTTAAATATCTTCCCCCTAAGAGGGTAAAAAAGGGGTTGGAAGTTTGTAGGCATATGAATTGTGTTGTTTTCCAAGATATACACATTTATTTTCATGCAAAGGTTATTCGTTAGAAATAAATGCGATGTAATTCCGAGATTTTAGAAATCTACCCTCTAAGGGGGTGCAATAGGGGTTGAAAGTTTGTATGAGAAGTTCGGTATTTTCAATGATAGACACATGAAATTTTGTATACGGGTTTCTGGATAGAAATAAATAAATACATATATCAGCGATTTTAAAAATCTACCCCTTAAGAGGGTGAAAAAGGGGTTGGAAGTTTGTAGGCATTTGAATTGTGTCGTTTTCAAAGATATACAAATTCGATTTCATACAAGGGTTATTAGTTAGAAATAAATGAGATGTATTTCCAAGATTTTAGAAATCTACCCTCTAAGGGGGTGCAATAGGGGTTGAAAGTTTGTTTAGGAAGTTCGGTATTTTCAATGATAGAGACATGAAATTTCGTATACGAGCTTCTGGTTAGAAATAAATAAAGACGTATTTTAGAGATTTTAAAAATCATCTTCCTAAGAGGGTGAAATAGGGGTTGAAAGTTTGTAGGTACAAGAATTGTGTCGTTTTCAAGGATAGACACATTAAATTTCATACAAGGGTTATTAGTTAGAAATAAATAAGATGTTTTTCCGTGATTTGAGGAATCTACCCTCTAAGGGAATGAAATAGGGGCTGAAATAGTTGGTATGTGAAGTTCACATACATAGACAGATAAAAAAAGATAAGTACTTAGATAAGATAATGACCATCCAAGACATAGCTTTGTGGTCGAGTGGCGTTCACTCCGGTTTGTAAGGTGTCGCCAGCTCTAAAGTCCCAGGTTCGATCCCCGGATGGGATCTAAGTAGAAAATCAGTTTTCTACATTGTCTTGAGTCTTTGCGTTTATGGTACCTTCGTTGTCTCCGATTCCAGAACACAAATGCATTTGCTACTTACTTTTCTTTAATTATTATTTTAACGCCATAATAGTTTGTGAAATATTTTATTCATACTCCTTACTTTGAAAAACACAGAATACATCCATCCATCACCTTTAATACTACTATTATATATATTTACTTTACGCGCGAGCGAAGCCGCGGGCAACAGCTATTATGTAATAAAATGAAAATAATTTAAGCGGCGGTAGCCTAATGACTGGGGTATCGGACTTGCAATCATGTGATTGCGGGTTCGAATCCCACACTACCGACGTGAAGCCACTCGTGACACAAGCATCTTAGCTTAGCACGAGGGGTTAACAATAACACTAGTAATGTGCAACCCAAATTGCTAGTAAGCTTTTTAAAAAAAAAACTGAGTAGTAATTTTGGGAGATCGTCACATTAGCTTTTTCCAACCTATGATAGGGAACGGTATGTAATATTATGAATTGTAAATACCTAATAATTTATTGCCCCCTTGTGTGTTCTTAGGTGGAAACTCATTACTAGATACAGATCAAATCATTACATACAATTGTAATACCGTCTTAAAACATAAGAACATTATTGTGACATTTTACTACTAATGCAGTCAATTTAGGCTGGTACACGACTCTGATGTAAAGCAAGATATCCACAAAGTATGTCCATTGGTCAGTTTGGCCCGCTGCCGGCCAAGTATTGGCTACGGGCCGGTCGGCGTAGCGGTCTACGGACGGCTACGTGTAGCGGTTGAGCATAGTCGTGCTACGGAAATACTGTGTCATATCTTAGCGTAATAGTTTCTACTTCATGCTAGATGTATCTATGGGATGTAGTTTATTAATATGTGTTTTGTAATTATGTCATTATAGAAAAATTTAATCAATAACTAAAGTTAATGAAAATTTGGGCAAATTATTATACTTATAATAAACATTAATGGAACATGAAAATGTTTGCCTTGGACGAAGATCGAACCGGCAACACATCGCCGTCGCGCAGTTATATTTAGTATCAAATTTGTAAAAACTCTAGCTGGCCCAGCAAACGCCGATTTGCCATGTTCTGGAGAGGGCCACAGTTACTACCTAGAGGTATAGAAAATAGCGACCATACAACCATACAAATGGATGAAGCTGTTTTGGAGGAGCTCAATAACAAACACTGTGACACGAGATTTATATACAAGTCAGCATATTTGTTTTGGGATAAAAAGAAGTATATGTGTTAATACAGGGTGACAGCCACTTCCATACCAAATTTTATGAAATATGTGACACCGTTTATGCGTGAGGAAGTAACAAACATGCATACACACACGTACACTCAAAAAGTTTCGTCTTTATAATATTAATGTGATAGATGGACAATCCTACTAATATTATAAATGTGAAAGTGTGGATGTTTGGATGTTTAGATGTTTGAATGTTTGTTACTAAATCGCGCAATAACTGCTGAACGGATTTGGATGAAATTTGTCATGCATGTAGCTTTGACATGGAAAAGAACATAGGCTACCTTGTATCCCGATTCCTAAAGTAGTTCTTGAAGGAAAATTGAAAATTGTTTACGAGCTAAGCGTGGGCAGACAGCTTATAAATTTGGTATTTTTCTCTATTACAGCGCAAGCTATAACACGTGTGAAAATGTTATTCCATTTTTCATTACTTTCACATTCTTCATTTCTTTTGGGACCCAATTCTGAAGTCCACGCAGACGAAGTCGCGGGCAGAAGCTAGTTACTAAATAAAAACTAATTAATTATTATATAACAAAACATTTCTTTTGACAGGTCTTTGTGTGAGCGATGGCTGAGAGATTAGTTCAATGGAGGTTTTGTTTGATAGCAGGAGAAAACCTAGCTCCCCTGTGTTTTACAAGTCTGACGGACACGTGATCACTATCCCGGTAAAATAGAAAGCCTGTTGCGAGGCTTTAAAGTTATGAAGAACCTTGTGTTCATACGGAATAATATTTCTTTGTCAAGAAGTGGTGGCGTTTGGCTAGCTAGGTAAAGATATTACTGTGATTCTATACTATGTATATGGCATATGAATGTTTATTGCATGTGAAAATAAATGTATCATCACATACATTGCTCCGAATTCAAAGTAAGTAGCTTGCGTTATGGAATCAGAGACAACGAAGATACCACTTCCACAAACACCCAGACCTGTAACATGTATGTACAAAAGTGTTTTGTTTTTCTACATTGATCCGTCCGGCGTCAAAACCGGGATCTCAAAGTTACGACATACAAAAAAATATTAAAACTATTTATTTTCACATGCAATAATTATTTTTTTTCCAGTAACAATAACGCTCAATCTTTTTTTGAGGCAAGATTATGTGCGTAATCAATTAAACACAAGGGGTTTTTCAGATGTTTTTCAATTGTCGAGGATTTTTATTTTTCAATGGCCTTGAAAATCAGCGTGCACGCCTCTCGACCACGGAGGTCGAGACCTTAGAAATGATTAAATTAGTTAATTTATTTATTGTATCTTTTGCGTGTACATTTAGTTTATAAGCCTTTCTGCCCGCTCTTAGTTGTGTCAATAAAGACTTTTCCTTTCACAAAGTATTAATATCCTTAAACTTTCTGCACTTTTTTTTCAGTTATGTACCCGTAAATCAGTCATACAGTTGTTTTGAAACATTTATAGTAAAAGTAATTATCTAAGTCGATAGAAATGAAATGTAGTCCGTAATACAAGCTTATATAGCTAAATTGGATAGCAATAAACGTACAATAACATGTGAATTGTCAATACAAATTACACTAAGTAAACATAATATCAGAGCAATAATACTCAGACCTCGATTAGATAACGCCACGTAGAAGATCTTTGATAACCACATATGTATATATGTATATATGTAGGTTATAATATTATGTACACGATACGGGTTACATTCACCATCTGCCTAGCCTTTTCCCAAGCTATTTTGGGGTCGGCTCAAAATCAAAATATTTTTATTTCAAGTAGGCCTTTCCAGGCACTTTCGAAACGTAAAATGACGCTAGTTGCGTTGGCTTCCAGTCATACCGGATTTTACATGGATTTTACACGGATTTTACATACTGCATATCTAACCTCCAAAACCTATTGCTGGGTAATACAGTATTCCATAGGTAGACTGCTTGTCAGAATTGTAATGACTTAACGACTGTCAAAGATCATTGTATGACAGTCGGGATCAATGGCTTATCGTGCTTGCCGAGGCACGGAGGGAGTCTCGGTATGTTTACAAATGGTCACCCATCCACAGACCAACCGCGGCGAACGCGGCTTAACCTTCATTATCGTTTAAGGGGTCAACGTCACTGTAAATAAACAAATAATAAAAAAATGAATGTCCGTGAATAATTTAACCTTCATAAATTAGAATGATTATTTTTAATATAAAAAAATATTTTTAACAAGCGGATCCACACGATTCTACTAGTGAATCTTACCAACGTATAACTTGTCCACACAACCTGTGTAACATGTTCGACCACAGCGACATCTAGCGTTTGCATGTGGCCATTAATCACGTGCGACGCGTGCGTCTGTCGTACACACGTAATACCCGACCAACGCGACACTAAAAAGTCGTATTTAATAGCTTCACTATATTGTTATTGTATAACAATGTATGTCTGTGTATTGATATTTGTTGGAAAATGTTTTTTTGTTTTGTGAGTACCTACATATTTTATACTGCGTAAGAATAGAATAGAATAATTTTATTTGCATAAACATGTGTATGTATACATACACACACGCAGATGTATGTATGTAGGTTAACAAAAGTAATAAAAATGAAAGTGCTGAACATGTTTACCATTCTTAATGGCATGCAAAAATTTAACAAAATTTCGCAAATTACTGTATTATTACAAAGAATTTTATTCCCAAACATTTCAATCAATAATTGTATCATTAAAATTCCGTGACATTATAGTAAACCTTCCGTAACAAAAACAATTTGAGCGTTGTTTAGTAATTTTAGTGAATACCTCTATGTTTACGGGATAAATCTATATAGTAATAAGGTGAAGATTTTGTTTTGTTAAACACGGTAATCTCAGGAAATACTGGTCCGATTTGAAAAACTCTTTAAGTATAAGATAGCCCATTTATTGAAGAATGCCTTAGTCTTCCTCGACAAATGAGCTCTTAAGCCTAGAAAAAGCTAGTTTGTTTATTGTTATAGTTATGTGGGATCAGTATTAGTCAACACAATACTTTGAGGTTGCGGTGGCCTAGCGGTTAAATACACACACAATACAGGTTCGAACCCTAAAAGTGTCAGTGTGTCTTTTTCAAAGTTATGTAGGTACATAGTTTCTTGATTCTAAGAAACCATTGACAAACGGTGAAGGAAAACATCGCGATCGTGAGGAAACATGAATTCCAAAAATTGGAATCTTAAATCTCCAACTTGCAATGAACCGGTGATATAATAATAATCGCATTTATTTCTTAGTGTATGTTACAGATCTTAAAACATATATAGTTCACTTATACTACCATGTCCGGTGTAGAAATAAAAGGTGCAATAAAGAATATGAATATGAATATGAAATATTACAATTTGAATAATTTTATTTTAATACAATCATTATATACTTTGACTTTCAGACAAATTTGTACATGATGATGATCAATGCCCACCCTTCTCTATATGAGAAAAGGTCTGTGCCCAGCTGTGGTACATATATTGGATGACAATTTTTTCCTTGGTACCAGTATAAATATTTTATCCATAATCACACATAACTGAAAACCGTCTCTTTGTAAAAACTCAAAGCGTCATGTCAATACATATATCTATAGTTTGAACAAATGCACGGTAATAAATGATCTCGTTTTCATTACTGTAGTTTTAATTAGTGCACTGTAATTAGATTGTCGGCCTCGGCTGACGCTTGCTGCGTCGGCTGCATCGGTCACCAGAGACAAAAACTACTTCATACCCTACATTCCAGTAAACAGATATAATTTAATACTACAAGATAATTAAGTATTTAAGTCTTTGATAGTTCTTTTTTTTTTAAATAAACGACGCCCGCACTAAGGAATTTAATCCTTGTGTCGCGGGGGTTTCACAAACATTCAAATCACATGCACAAAGAACACCCAGACTTGGAACAAGCATTTGTGGATCACAAAAATACTTGTCCCATGCGGGAATCGAAGCCGCAGCACGTCGCGCACAGTGGTAATTGGCGTGGTGAGCTATACCACTCGGCTATCGTTAAGTCATTACAATTCTGTTAACCAGTCTTACTATGGAATACTATATTACCTAGCAGTAGGTTGTGGAGGTCAGGTAGGCAGTCACTCCATGTAAAATACGGTATTCAGCTAAATCCGGTAAGACTAGAAGCCGACCCCAACATAGCTTGGGAAAAGGCTAGGCAGAAGAAGACTTCTAGATAATTTAGTACTTAAAGTGTCAGATATTGTAATATTATATAGCTTTGTTCCACTTTTGAAGCGGTAGCGTAATGGCTAGGGCATCGGACTTTCGATCGTGTGGCTTCAGGTTCAAATCCCACCCATTGCATTATTGACGTGAACCCACTCGTAACACAAGCATTTAGCTTACCACGAGGGGTTAACGAGAATACTAGTGATGTGCGTCCCACATTGCTAGTAAGCTTTATCAAATAAAATAAAAAAAAGTGAGGGCTCGTGGCTATGTGTAAGCCGTGGTTTGACTGATAATAACCGTTGATCCGTGGATGGGACCTTGGAATGTGACATACCGAGAACCGGTCAACACTGTAAACTAGTGCTAAGGCCCTGTTTCTAGCAGGAACCCCTGCATATGCTGCGCGACGAGCGTTTTGTTCATATGTGACGCGTCCTTTATCTATACAGATATTTTTTTTTCTAGTTATTTGTTTTTTTTTGTGTACGCGTCGCCTTTTTGACGCAAATAAACGTTTTTTCTTTCTTTTCTTTCTAGATCCCTCAGGGCCTTGGAAAGCACGTTAAGCAACAGCATAACAGCATAACGGGTCCCGACTGTTATTCAGTGATCTTTGACAGTCGCTAAGACAGTTACACAGTCAAACGGGTTGTGGAGGTCAGATAGGCTGTCGCTCCATGTAAAATACGATACCAAGCTAAATTTGTTAAGACTGGAAGCCGAACCGAATATCGTTTGGGAAAAGGCTTGGCAGATGAAATGAAATAAAATTATTTATTTAGCAAGTATAAGTAAATATTTAGTTAGTAATAGGTATATCATCAGTAGGATTAATATATCATCACTTTTATATGTCACACTATTTTTTTGAGTTCTCTGTATTCGACATTTCCATTCGATAATGTTCTACAGCATATTTTATACTTTTTTACAGTGAATAAATATTTGTTAATATTTTATCGATAAGTTAATATTTTATCATAAAAATAAAACTCAATGAATTCTGAGGCAAATATTCTTTAAGCAAATATTGCACTGAAATTTTATTAACTTTTTTTAATAAATTAAACATTAAATAAAAGTAGTTTTATTTTATTAAAGAATTATTCCATTGTTCTCTTTTGTTACAATTTTGAAATTTTGACAGTTGTTTCATACTGAAACTGTCAAACGTCAATTTTATTCGTCTATTAAAAGTGACGATGGTGAAATAGGCCCTTAGCAATATACGTAATTATTGTAAGTACAACGACGGGTCCCTTACAAAGGTTCCCTTATTTTTTATGTGTTAATTATAAATGTATAGTTTTTTAGATTTTCTCCTGCATTTGTTGTATAAGACTATATTTCTTGCTAAATTCTATAGTTTTATTGATCAACGGAAAGTACTCCGTACATTTGAAATCCCGGGAGAGTGTCGAAATATTATAGGTACCTACGTGTTTTGCGGTAGTCTTCAACCAGTACCTGTCAGACCTACGGCGCTGACATGGCCGTATCTCAATTTTACGTTAACTTAGAAGTTTTTTTTTACAACTTCAAGGGACTGTAGAACTATATCTACAGTTTTGATAACAAAGAGATCCTATTAAGATTCCGTTTTGCTTTTGAGGTAGGTACTTGCCCTTAAAATCCAGCGCTTCTTATTTTATTACTTTCTCAGATATTTTTTTAAATAATATTATCTCCTCACATTATTGTTCTTATGAATAACATTAATTTAAACTTGCATACACTAGAAACTTCGAGCAGAGTGTATCAACTTCAGGAGGCATTTTCTTATAGTCAATACAATAGTGAATGTTACCACATTATAACGTATTGAATGAACTTTCTGTCTGCGCATAACTTCTTTAGAAGTTCATTTAGTTTATGGATTATATGAAGACGAAAAGGGTGAGTGATAAAATGGCATTCGCCGGCCACAATAGTGTTATATTTTGTGCTTTTGCATATCATATTTTTCACAAACAATTTATTTGGTAACGGTTTTGATTTTTTTTTTTTTTTTAATTTATTTGCAATTTGTATAATTTTGTGTACGTACACTGTTAAATAAATAAATGTTTTTAGTTTATTATTTATTTTCGTTCTGTTTTTTTATACCTAATGAAAAATAATCATTATTTTTCGGGTTAAGGAGAGCTATTTCGTCGTCACTTAAATCGCTATCAGTGCTTTGATTTAAACATGGTTAGGAATAGGAAAGTTAAAATAAGTTAAAAAACGAGGTGATCAAGTGCATAAAACTGAACAACTTTTCCCAAGAAACAGTTCGAAAAAATAGAAAATGAAATTTTCATACAAAGTGACAGGTCACGTGACTTATGTTTGTATGCATGAAAAGTTGATTTTCAATTTTAAGATCGACGTATGTTTCTTAGGAAAAGTAGTTTTATGCACGTCGTAGAATACGCACACCTTTTAAATGAATCCTGTATAGTATAGGTTACTTCGTAGTAAAACATGTGGAAGGTTAAAAACGGTGAGATCATCGCCCTGTCGGGAACACTGAGGAAGGGTAGAGGTTAAGAATTTATTACATTACTTAGAGTAACTACGTCACTAGTAAGAGGGTCTTAGTTTTCAGAGTACCTGAAAATTGACTGGCCTGTTGGTCTAGTAGTTAGTGATCCTGATTACTAAGCCGGATGTCTTGGGTTCGATTCCCACCCAGGACAAATATTTGTGTGATGAGTACGATCATTTGTTCTGTGTCTGGGTGTTATTTATCTATAATATGTATGTATTTAGAAATATATAAGTGTGTTTATCAGTTGTCTGGTTGCCATAGGTTCTGCCTAGTTTCGGATCAGATGGCCGTGTGAGAGCTTGTCCCAAGATATTATTATTACCTAACCTATGTATGGGACCTGGGATTTAGGGTAGTTTAGTTATCCAAATTATATCGAAATCTTTTGGGCATGACTGAGTTTAGGTACTGTTTTTTTTTGTGAGAGCTCCCGTAGTTAGCCTGAGCGCCGGCTCCTGGGCTCCTGAACTCCTTCGATGGACTTTTTGGCTAAATCACAACGGTATCCAGCCTTAGCATTATTCTTTTAGGGCACCCCTGCAGGGTTCGGACCCTGACGTGTGCGTTACTAACAATCATAACAGCAAGAGAGGGTTGTGTCTAAGTTTTTATTATTTATGCACAATTTTTATTCCTAGTTTCGCCAGCTTGGGTCAACTTGATTTGGAGATGGGGGGTTAACATTTATATCACTACTAGCTTCTGCCCGCGACTTCTTCTGCGTTGACTTAGAATTAGGTCGTCCCTCGGGAACTACTTAAGGAATCGGGATTAAAGGTAACCTATGTTCTTTTACATGTCAAAGGCTACATGCATGCCAAATTTCATTCAAATCCGTTCAGCCGTTTTTGCGTGATTGAGTAACAAACATTCAAACATCTAAACATCCACACTTTCACATTTATAATATTAGTAGGATTATTTTTAATACGCGATTGGTTACATAGACTTCAATCATTTGTTTAGTTTGATTTGGAATTTTCCAATCACATACATGTATTTCAAAAATGCTTACAGGCAAATATAAAAACTCGTTATGGGAAATGTGGTGATTATAACGTCAAGTATTTTATTGTTTGTGAAGACAATTTAAAACGCTCATTCTATAGCGTCTCCTTCGTTACTGGATAACATGGTTTTAAGTTTATATAGTCTATGCTGTCCCACAGCTGGACAATATCATCCCAAATCCTTAAGTAATTCTCTATCTCTGTCAATCTGTTTGAGTTCAAATAGTATTTAAAACAATGATAATAACATCATATTACACTAACAAACGTTCACGTCGTTGTGACTATAATATGAATTTTACTAAATTTGACATCCATTGTCAGCAAATTGTTCGTAAAATTAATTTTAATTGAGTGTCACATTCAATTAAATTATCGTTAAAGAGTAGCAAAACGATTTATAAATGCTACGATTTGTTATTTATTTAGTAGGTAGTTATTGTATGTTTAATTAATGTTTAATTTTTAAGGTATTTGATTCTTGACCGATTATTTACATATCTGATTAATAATAATCTGGTAATTTGGAAAAAAATCTAAACAGTAACTTTGGTAGTTCAAAAATTGTGCTAAAACTTCCTGCCTTAGAGGTCACTTATTTACAAGTTAACAGCCATTATTAAATAACTTAAGAAATAACATCTTTATAGTTTCATACAAAATAATGTCGATGTAAATAAAAGGTGTTTTTCTCCTAGTTAGATACAAAAAAAAATTCCAATACTCCGCAAAAATACTTAAAGCCTTCACAGAAACGAGAAGTGTTAATGCTGTAGTTAAACCTTAACAAACCACGTACTCAACTTTGAGTGCTACTCAACAACATCTTATCATTCACTTGTTATTCTCACGAATATGGATTCAAGCAACGTTTAAACAGTTTTACGATGACCGTAAACATTCCAAGGAGTTTGCTATCTCACTTTGTTCATAGAACTTCATCCTTTCGTTTACGTTCTGTAAAATATGAAAGAACCGAAATAAAGGTGCAACATAAAAATGGGCCAATGATAACAATATACAGCACCGTAAAAAATTTACACGCCCTTATAAAAGTTTTATACTGTTTACGATCATCTCGTAGTACAGTTTTATCTGCGTTTTAAAACGTAACAAAATATGTTTTTTTATAGAGAGGTATAAAATTGGTGCGGGCTCCGCGGTTTGTTCGAATTGCTTTTGTTTGTTTTTCAGGTGACAGTAAAAGTTATTGAGTGGACTGGATCCTACAAGGTTTTGTGATAAAATATTTTTAATACCTTAATAATTTAACAAAGCATATTCTAGGTTGGGATTTCTTACAATACCGGCCTATAAACGACCCACTGCTGGGAACAAGCCTCTTCCCATAAAGAGAAGGAATGAGTATTGATCACCACGCTTGCTCATTGCGGGTTGGCGATTTCAGATTAATTTTTGAAGTGAAACTTCTTTTGGCGCATGAGGGTAAAATTTTTACAGATGAAACGTCACGCCGGTATGCAACGGAAGTAGTAGAATACATTACAATGTCTTTGAACGGAAGTGTCAGAAAAGAGAGAGAGAGTGATCGAGACCATGAATGTTTTCATCTATACCTTCATGATCGAGACCGATTGAGAGAGAGTAAGACAGGGCGAACGTAGCATGAGCAACTAGCCGTGGAGTGAGAGTATAGCAAGCGAGTGAGAAAGATTGAGAGAAAAAGTGAGACAGAGCGAACGTCGTATCACGCATAGTGCTATCACAGTCTTAACATCATACAGTCCATATACAGTCGTTCGACGAAGACGTCTAGACAGGGCAATCGTGCGGGGTGCGAGGGGCGAGACGGGGGAAGGGCGCTCCCGAGCTGCATACATTACCATGTTAGTAGCTCGGGAGCTAACTTTCAGGGCTATCTGGTGTTAGTTTAGTTCTATTAGTTTTAATAAATATAATAATTTTATTAAAATGGGTGCCAAGAAACCAAGATGGCGTCGACGACAATTTGCAAATTTTTCGTCATGGGTGTCATTTTCTTGATTCCCGAGGTCGCTTAAACGATTATGGGGTCGAAATTAAAACCCAAGATGGCGCCGAGGAAATTTTGCAAATTTTTCGTCATCGGTGTCATTTTCATGGTTCCCAAGGTCGCTAAAAACGATTATGGGTTCGAAATTAGAATCCAAGATGGCGCCGAGAAAAATATGCATTTTTTTCATCATGGGTGTCATTTTCATGGTACCCGAGGTCGCTAAAAACGATTATGGGGTCGAAATTAGAATCCAAGATGGCGCCGAGAAAAATATGCATTTTTTTCATCATGGGTGTCATTTTCATGGTACCCGAGGTCGCTAAAAACGATTATGGGGTCGAAATTAGAATCCAAGATGGCGCCGAGAAAAATTTGCATTTTTTTCATCATGGGTGTCATTTTCATGGTACCCGAGGTCGCTAAAAACGATTATGGGGTCGAAATTAGAATCCAAGATGGCATATGCATTTTTTTGTGATAAGTCATTTTTAAGATTTGCGTGGTCACTAAAAATAAAAATGAGGTCAAGCTTTCGCGGAAATGTCTATCGCGCAAAAGTTCCTGATCCAAGATGGAGGACATTTCTCTATATGAAATTACATGTATTCGTCTCAATCTCAATCTAGAATTTTTGCATGTGAGACCATAGACGAAGCGCATTTGCACAATAGTTACTGTTTTACAAATTGTGTATCTCGCTATTGTTAATTATTGTAACAATACTTATTTTTATTTATTTTAGATAAACGTTATGTCAAACAATGTAAATATTGAAGAAATAAATTGAAAAAATTAAATTTATAATTTACATTAATTTTCAAACCTTTTTTTATTTTAATGACAATTAAATTCCTAACCTATCTTCCTTTTTCCCTTCCTCTTAATCTTGGAAATTTAAAGTTTTAGATTTGTATAAATATAAACAAGATTTATAAATTAGTTCGCCAAAGAAGTTTCACTTCTGACATGTGTACTTTGTACGCACGCATGTTTTTTTTTTAAATCCCGGTTTCCTCCCAATGTTTTCCTTCACCGTTTGTCAATGATGTCTTAGAATGATTAAGAAAGTACATATAACTTTAAAAAGTCACATTGGTATTTGCCTGGGTTCGAACCTGCAACCATGGTGCATGCAAAACCGGTCATTAAACCGACACGAAGATAGATTACTTATACTGAAGACAAAAATTAATTAGCTTGCTGAATTTCTTCGGTATGCTAAAGAGTTGGTATTGCCAACTTACCGCTTCATCATCAGATTAAAACCTCCGCGACTTCGCCTCAGTGTTTTGGGTTTTTTTGGGTATTTTGGGTTTCTCGTGTCTTGCTCGGAACTCTTATTCTTATATCTACTAAAAAAAATCAGGCTATCATTTACTTAAACCGCTTATATATTTTTAAGTCCGACAAAAAAAGAAAATCTTTCACTTAATCATGTTGGTGTAGGTTATTACCAAAAGTTTGTAGTTTTTTTTTTAAAAACAACGCCAGCACTAACGAATTTGATCCTTGTGTCGCGGGGTTATCACAAACATTCAAATCACATGCACAAAGAACACCCAAACTTGGAACAAGCATTTGTGGATCACACAAATGCTTGGCTCATGCGGGGATCGAACCCGCAGCACGTCGCGCACAGTGGTAATTAGCGTGGTGACCTATACCACTCGGCTATCCGTGCAGTCAAAGTTCAATCGGTTAGTGAGAAATGATGAGGCATTCTAAAACTCAAAACTAACAAAAATCTCCGACTACTCAAGATTTTCCGATTTCAATTCACATATTACTAGTAGTACATATATAATGACGTCACCCGTGACCTATAGAGTAGAGCTCGACATTTGGCACAATCGATGTGGGGCACTTCACCTTGGACTGGATGTATAGGTACCACCCATGTATATCATATGTTTGTATGTTACGTAAGAAACGGGATTTAATATTGATCGTATTGACATATACTTTTTTTTCGGGAAACCTTCAAGTGCTCGGTCTTATGGGGATTAAAAGACCGAGGAGTGTGGAATTTTTACCTCTCTAGAAGCACTCCAAAAATCACCGTCAGCACATAGAGGAGGATTCTGTTACCTCTTAAAAGACCAACGCGGAAACCATCCTGTGTAACGCCTGTTATATCACCTCCGTAGCAAGATGGATTAATAATAATAATACTATAACGATACTACATTTAAATAATTGCAACAAAATGTTATAGACAGGACATTGGACAATTATAAACTGATATTATAGTAAATTAAATATAAATAAATGTGGACAACATCACATACATTGCTCCGAATCCAAAGTAAGTAGCTAAAGCACTTGTGTTATGGAATCAGAGACAACGAAGGTACCACAAACATCTAGACCCGAGACAATGTAGAAAAGTGTTTTTCTATATTGACCCGTCCGGGGATCGAACCCGGGACCTCAGAGCTAGTGATACCTTGAAAAGCGATGTGTACGCCACTCAACCATGGAGGTCGTCCAGTGTAGAAACAAGTATTCTTACCACCATACTAAAGTAATAAATCTTAAAGTTGTACGTATTCAGAGTGACCACTTAAAACACCAGAGGGGTGATTCTGTAAGTCCAAACAAAACATAAACGTGGCATAACGCAGATTATAGTTCAAGAACCCCGGGTCGCCAAATATTTTTTGTGTTCTGAGAGTCAGCGGGTAGTGTTAGGCTATTTAACAGATTTTTTAATTAAAAGTATATTGTTAATCAAAAGAGATAACGCCCCTCTTAACCGTGCCCGTAACAGCACGTACACTGCTTGGACTTAGGCCCAGTTTTTTGATCCCGAGTTAACTCAACCAATGGTTAAATATGCTAACTAATGGTTTTAACCTACGGTAGAACATGTTTCTTCATACATTCTTATTCTAACAAAAAGAAAAATAACCAATGTGACTTTCTCAAAGTTTATAATTATGTACTTTCTCAATCATTCTAAGACATTGAAAAAAAACGGTGAAGAAAAATATCGTGATGAAACCTGGATTCCAAAAATTGGAATCTGCAATCGCCAACCCGCAATGAGCAAGCGTTGTGATCAATGCTCATTCCTTCTCTATATGGGAAGAGGCCAACAATAAGACGTTTATAGGCCGGTATTATATTATTATATATAGTAAAATAACTAGCTCTCCGACTTCACCCTTTGATACTGATATTTGACCTTTAGAACAAGGGATAAAAAAACTGGGCCGAATAAGGCCCTGCAAAGCAAACAACTGAAGTAAACTTAAAATCTTGCACTTTCTTACGTTGCAACACACAGTAGCTATCCAAGTGCTGTAGCTATGATTTAGAGGAACATAACAGGTCTGCAGACAAAGCTGTCCACTGTACTATTAGTGTACATTACCACAAAATACTTAGAGGGCTTTTAGAAGCATCTGCAACGCGTTGGGTAAAAATAAATGTTTATATGTTATTTTGTTGTGTTGTGTGTTATATAAAACTATACTAATATTATAAAGCTGAAGAGTTTGTATGTTTGTTTGTTTGAATGCGCTAATCTCATAAACTACAGGTCTGATTTGAAAAAATATTTCACTGTTATATAGCTCACTTATTAAGGAAGTCATGATAAGCGACGCCCACGCGGGCGGAGCCGCGAGCGAAAGCTAGTATAATATACAAGACTCGATAGCTCGTGGTTATGTGTAAGCTGTATGGGTTTGACCTATAATAAAGGATAAGCCGCACTCGCCATGGTTGGTCCGTGGATGAGTGACTAATAAACATTTATTAAAAAAATATATATATTATTTATTTATGATGATAGCAAATCATAAAAATAATCTTTTTTATCGTAATACTCGTAGTTAGTCACTTAAAAACTTTATGTTTCAAAGTTTAAAGTATATTCCAGCTCGTGATTGTTGAAAAATGTATACTTAATATTGTTTTTTTATTTAAGATAAGATAAGATAAGATAAGATATCATTTATTTGCTTGAAATATGGTACACAAGTTGTTAAATAATGGTTATACAGAACATGACATATTTCACCCTAGTACGGGTATGCAAACATAATTGAATTCAATTTTGCTAGCACTAATAACTACATACTAAATTTTATATTGGACATTACACTTATATTTAAAGATATCATATTTATATGAGGATGACAGGATGCTTCAGGTAAATAATAAGTGCATAAAGCTCGTGTATGAGTGGTGTTTAATTTCCTCAGTGGGCCACAGAATATATTACAATCATTGTACCGATGTGTTGGACGCCATGTTTAAAATTATTTTCATTTTCAATCGTATTTTTTTTAATATAATTTATAGCTTTCAAGATAGGTGTAACTTACGCCAAATGGTAATCAATCCTTGGGCGGTTTTCGGAACTAGAGACAGATTTTAAATAATTCAGTTCTTGACTTATATGTGTGGGGTGTAGGATATCCGTATACCTAAGAAGAGACGCAGAAATACCTTGGCACAGCTCACACACGGTCATTCTGATCCCAAACTAGGCAGAGCCTGTACTATGGCAACCAGACAACTAATAAACATACTTAAATATTTAGAAATACATACATATTATAATTAGGTAAATTACACCTAGTCACAGAACAAATGATCGTGCTCATCACTCAAAGATTTGTCTTGGGTGGGAATCGAACCCACGACCTCCGGCTTAGCAGTCAGGGTCACTGACCACTAGACCAACAGGCCAGTCTTTAACAACGTAAAACATGTAATTGTGTGATCGCTATCACATCCACCCAGAATCCCACCCAGGACAAATGCGTGCGTAATATGTATGTATTTATAAATATTTAAGTATGTAAAAATGTTTATCAGTTGTCTGGTCACCATGTATAGGCTTTGCCTAGTTTGGGATCAGATGGCCGTGTGTGAGTTGTCCCAGGATATTATTATTTAAATTCACTATACCACAGTTCGCTTATACATGATGCTAATGTAGTTCCATTCCAGAACACTCCACATTTACCTACAAAATAACTAGAAAGGTAAATGGCGCAAAAAAATAGTCTTGAAACGCAAACGCGGCAGTCGGCGGTGACAATTTAATTTCATGTTCACCGCGGACTCGCACTTAAAGGAAATTACTTGCTTTTATCATTTTATTTACTTGAGTTGCAATTACACTTACTGTATTGCAAGAGAACTTTGTCTTTTTGTCTTTTGCAGTATTTTTAGGGTTCCGTACCCAAAGGGTAAAACGGAACCCTTTGGATTAGTAAGACTTCGCTGTCCGTCCGTTTGTCAGCAGGCTGTATCTCATGAATCGTTATAGTTAGACTGTTGAAACTTTACTTATTTATTTAATACTTCATGCACTGTTAGGCAAAGGCGGACTTAATGCCAGGGGCATTCTCCAGCCAGTCTACCGTAAGGCGTAAATTTTAAGAGATTATTTATTCTGTTGCCACTATAACAACAAATAATAAGGAAAAAAATAAATCCTTAGGATTTATTGATCACCAATAAGCGCGTATAAAACTTAACTACACATAAAAAGAAAATACAATGGAAAAAAAAACAACAAATTAAATAAAAACAAAAAATATTAACATTGAACGCCATTTAAGTGTGACAATGAAACTCACCCAGCGTACTCTGGTTGTGACTACCATTACAGCACAGAACTGATATTCAGTGATTACCTCCGGTGACGTCATCGAGATGAAGCTATTATCTGCACCAATATTATAAAGAGGAAAGATTTGTATTTTTGTGTGTATGTTTTTGATGAATAAACAGACTCAAAAACGACTATGTTGATTCCAAAAATTCTTTCAGCATTCGAAAGCTACATTCACCCTGAGCAACATAGGCTATCTTTTTTACAAAAAAATTAGGTACCGCGGACGGATTCGCTGGGAACAGCTAATATATAATATAATGGTAAGGGACCTTTCGAGCGCGAGCCCGACTCGCACTTAGCTGATTTTTTTTCCAGTTCCAAGCTAACTCTGTTAAGAACTAACAAGTTATTCATCTAGGTTGATTTTGTGTTTTCCCTTGTACTCTGAAAACAGTTGTGTAACTTTTTCTACAACACATAAATTGCGTTTTTGCGCTGTTTATTTTTACGAAGTTTTGTTCTCTTGAAGTTGTGATGTATGGCTGGGATGTAACATCAATATTCAACGGATTATATCAGATTTATATGCGTTTTTAAACGTTGATAAATGCGGTAGAAACTTGGTGAGGAACTAGACGGAGTTTAATTAAAATCTTTGACGGACAGTGACTTACAGCTTTTAAGGTGACCTAAATAGTTTGTATAAGGAACGTTGACGACGAAAAATGTATTCGACGATGCTGTGGTCTATCAATTATATCGACATGTCCAAACATATATCATTGCTTTTATCATAAGATTTAAAATATAGTCATAAAAACACATGGACATACATATTTTTGAATCGAAAGATTTTATTTCATGAAGTTTAAAATTGTATTTTTAAAATGTATAATGATTCATTATCAAAACTACTGACACCTGCAAAAATATTTTACTAAATATCAAAAAAACTACTGATAATAAATTATGTACCTAAGTGTAAAATTCTAAAATAATAATTCATCAAATAATAACTGTACCTAAGCTATTAATTGCACGCTATGGGACATGGCAGACATGTCGTGATCAACTCTAAATTTTAAGATATTGCATGCATGTATTATGTTTAATTATGTATGTATAATCTTACTCTTATGGTTTATACATTATTGTCATAAGTCTATCCATACATTATCAACTTCACGGTTTATACAACGGTAAATGGAGTGCATTAAATATCAAAGCCATTTGTGTAGTTATCCGTATCTAATACATTAGCCTGCTCAATGTAAATGACATTGCATTAGCTCCAACAATAATAATAAATTGTACCATAAGTGCAACATGAAATGGCCAAACTTTTCAGCATTAGTTCAAGTGCTGTCAAATAAAAACATATGAGCAGAAGGCCTAGTCGATTATGGTATCGTATCAGGTTTATGCATTTTATGTAAAAAAAATTTTTTTTTTAAGTTTTTTTGTAGGAAATAATTTTTTCTTCAAAATCAAATCTTAATGCAATTTAGCACATTATGTGGTTACTGGTTCAAATCCCACCTATTGCACTAACGACGTGAAGCCACTCGTAACACAAGCATTTAGCTTAGCACTTGGGGTTAACAAGAATACTGTAAACCTTTAATGATAGTTTAAGAGCTTTAAATAAATACTAGTAATATGCGACCCATAATGCTAGTAAGTTAGAAAAAAATACTCTGCTTTCTAGGCGGCGTATTATCAAACGTCATCGCAACAAAATAATGTAATCTATCTTAAAACGTTTATTTTAAGAACAATTTTATAACATGCAGAAAGGGAAAAATAAAAAAAAAATCGCTTAAAAGCTGTCACCTGTCACTGTCACTACTTGTAATTGGAGATCTGTTTGACAGTAATATTTATTCGAGACTAGGATTGTTTTCTATACCAATGCAATACAAATAGTTTTTTGGTTTTCATCCTAATACAACTCAACTTTATCATTTACGTAACAAACTGAAACTTTCATATGTAAATATTATTATACTTGCTGTGCCCTGCGGTTTCACCCGCGTAAGTTGTCAGTTGTCTTAAAATAAATACATTTTCTATATTAAAAGTAGCCTTAGTTACTCTTTATTACATACGCTATTTGCTAGTGACAGTCCCGTCAAAATCGGTCCAGCCGTTTCAGAGATTAGCGGGAACAAACAAACAGACAGATAGACAGAAATTGAAAACAAAATTGGTATATGCATGTGCCGTATATATATTCATATGTATGTATCAAAAAGTGGTTATTTTAATATTACAAACAGGCACGCCAATTTTATTTATATGTATATATTTATGTATAGATTAACTAATACTTCTGAATCTCTTGCATCTCGGTCACAGAACATGTTCGTGCATGTTTCAAGGATCGACAATGTTTTGACCCAGTTATCTCCTGTATGTCCTGAGAGCATGACAGATGACACAGCCTCCTAATGAGGACAGGCCACGGATTACAGGGAAATAACCAACTCCTAAAATACGGCAACTTGCAACGAAGTGAAGTGTACTAAGTTCTAACTAGTTTTTGTTACAGATGTGGTGTTTGTTTGACAGGGGACTTAGGAGTAGGTAAGGGCTATAGGTATTATCCGTGGATATTCCTAGTTGTTATAGACCGTTACCTGAGATTATGAAAATATCATCTTTAGCCGTTACAATACAGACGCATTCATCCTGTATATTTGCGTGATGACTGAGGGACTAACCTGAAATTTCGCAAATATTAATCTTAGCAGTTAGTAGAAGTCTTAAAATAATTGTAAAACAAATCTGGAAATTTGTATACAGTTGTTTAGAAACTATAGTCCTAAACGTGTCGTCCCTCTGGCCTTACAGACCATCAACCAGATCTCAGAAAGTATTTAGTATTGTTATGTATTATTATAGTGCTACTTATTTAGAAGACAAAAGGGGATGCGCTTGCCCAACAGTGGGATATAAAATAGGGTAGGAAAAATGTGACTTTTGATATTTCTGTCTGTAAGTATGTATTTGTATGATCTGACTTTAATAATTAGTTTAATGGACCATATTTAAAGGGATATTAACAACTTTTCAATGCTTATTAAATATATGCTTATAAACAATTTTATTTAAGTCTTTTTTTGTGTTGTACAAATATATTTTTTTATAAGTTTAGGGCCGTTATATGCTTATAAACTTTTATAACTCTTTTTCTACAAAGTTTTTTTTTATGAATTTAGGGCTGTTTAAGTTTTTACACTGAGTAAACATTGTTTAAATTTGAAATCTTAATTTTAAGTTTATACTGCGAAAATAATAACACCTCAGAAAACAGGAAGTGCCTAAATAGTAGAAACTAACAAACCAAAGTCGTCCAAAGTCGTAAATTGCAGTAAAACTTTCACCGCATTTCACTCGACTTGAGGTCTGATCCACTTAAGTACGAGTCCAGGGTTGGCCTACATAAACTGGTCTTAATAAATGTTTAGCTAGCTCCTGCAAATGGACGCTACTTTATATATTGATTGAATAACATTTTTATTAAGAGGGCATCGTGGCTAAGTGTAAGCCGTCCAGATTGACCGATTATAAAGGTTAAGTTGCGCTCGCCGTGGTTGGTCCGTGGATGGGTAACCATTTAGAAACATATCGAGGCCCCGGCAATCACGATCTTACGATCTTATCAGGATTCCTCAAAGCGGCAAACGAAATTTAATCTTTTAAAATTCTGATAGGAAAATAATCTTTTTACTCGAAAGTAATTTTATTGGGAATGATAGCCATAGCTGTAAAAGACAAAAAGGAACAAAATATTCACACACGCTACGATGATAATAAATTTACTTCAAAAAAAGTAACAATTTATTAAAAAAAAGCTTTACAGTTCCAAACTGTATCTGACCCAAATGCATTAATATTTGGCAGCACTAATTCGTATAAATTAAAGGTAGCACCGATCCATCAAGAGGTGACAACAGTTGGCGAAATATTTCCACTTCCATTATTTCATTTTCCCTGGCTCACATATCAAAGGTACCTGTAATTGCGCAGCGGATCCCATATACATAGGTTACTGTTGATTTTAGAGTAGCGAAAGAGATTTTTCTGAGGCCGAATTCGGATTTTTCGGCCTTGATAAAAGACGGATATTTATTGGAATTTACATTTGAATGTAATCAGTAAATATTGTGAGATAGTAATTCTCGGAATGGAAAATATTCAAAGTTTGGTGTAAAAGTGTGTTTCGTTTGACGTGTGCTAACTAAGGGGTGTCGTTTTTTTGACCTCATCAGGTTTGCCTCAAACTACCTGTCAACATGTTGACAGCAGTAAGCGCTGCGCAGACAAACAATGATTCTCTGTCGTCCACAAGCTATTTTTGCGTTAGTTTGTTCGATTGTTTTCGTGTTTACCTTACCAAATGCATGCTGGCAAATGGTAAACCTATCATTCTCTATCATGGGTTTAGTTACATAGAAATAGAATCGATGTTATTTAACTTGATTGAACTAATTATGTTTTAGTGTTAACTATTTCAAAAGTAATTGGAAATTTATTCCAATGTAAAAAATATATTCGTCAATTAACGGAAGCCGAATATAGCGAGTGACTCTAGTACATTTAAAAATCTCCTCTTTTATCCTTTCCGCAAAGCCAAAGTGTTTGTAGCGGTACAGATACGGACACTCTTTGTACAATTAGTAACACATTTCAAACAAGCTGCGATGGCGGTGACTGTACTTTCAGCTGCACAGTGAAGCCACAGGTCAATGTGGGTCCGAGTGTACTTTTGGGTGTTATTTTAAACATTTGGGATAGGGAAAAATTTGTAGATGAAATTGGCAGCGACCAAAAGAGACTAAATAACTATTCAAATATTATATAGATGAAGAGCGATGATAATGCGATCATAAAATTACCGAGTTGATTCGGTTTTATTTAAAAACAAAAAAAAAGTTTTATGAATAATGTAAACAATTAAGTATCCGCATATTTCAACTAACATTTTAGAAATTATTATTTATGTTTGTTTTTTATTTTTTATATTATGCGTCGCATGTGGCTCGAATAACATATTTTTCTTTATTGAAATATTTTTTAACTGCCTACTATGCGTCTGCATAATACCTTATTTTTTGTGAAACGCCATCTTTTATACTACAGGTGGACTGAAAAAGCTTTTGGCTCAATGTTTTAAATCATGATATAGAAAAGTAATTTCATTTGAGCCGACATTGGAAAATAATAAAGAAACTTTAATATTAGCTATTCTTTCTATTTTTTGTCACAATTTTAATTTGAAACTTAATCTTAGATAACTACTTTCATGATATCAATTACGCGAGACCTTTTTTCATAATGTAGGTATCTTTCGGGCTTTTCTCTTCGAAGGTTTTATTATTATCCTGTCAAAAGTCAAATTAAAAAAGGTTTTTACGAGTATATACCTATCTATGTACGATTTTTTTTCCAAATCCGACGAGCTATTTTTGTGTGAAGCAGGCCGAAACATGAAAATGACAACTCTTTTTTATAAATTTATAGCTGTTGCATTGGCGCACGACGTGGCTTCGCCCGCATGTGTATCGGTTATCGTTTTCTCGACAATTTTTCCATGTTTTCTCAATTTTTAGACCTTCTTTATAATACCGGTTTATAAATACCCCCACTCTTGGGCACAGGCCTTTTCCCTTATAGAGAAGAAACGAGCATTTATCACTACGCTTTCTCAATATAAATAATACAAATCAGTTCATTGAACCGCTAGGCCTTCCTCAGCCATCTGCAAATATTAAATAACCAATATTATAGGCCAAAATAAGCCGTTCTCGAAAGTTTTCTGTTCTCGCATACATGTTACGCAAACAATAAAAAAAATGTGGACATCATCACATACATTCTATATCCAAAGTAAGTAGCTAAAGTAAAGCACTTGTGTTATGGAATCAGAGACAACGAAAATACCGCAAACTCCAGACCCGAGACAATTTCGAAAAGTGCTTTCTTCTACATTGACCCGTCCGAAGTTCGAAACCTCAAAGCTGGTGACACTTTAAAACCCGGTGTGTACACCACTCGACCACGGAGGTCGTCGAAAATTGTTATATTTCTTCCAAAAATACTAAGAAACCACCAGCCTCCTGGAAACCATCTCACAAAGTTACCACAATGCTTATGTTTTATATCTACCTTATTCTTTAAAGCAACACTCAAAGTGTTCTCAACACAAGTTAATTACCGCAAAACACCCTTTGTAGTCCCAACAATTAAAAACCTTCACCATATTACAGGGAACGTTATAAAGAAAATTCTCAGTGCGATACAACAAGTTAATTAACTTAGAAAATATATTATAAAGTGTTAAACTACCACAGTTCTAATTAAAAACAGATTTTGTACTTTATATTAAACTATGTTTATAGCGTTTTATTTGTATTTTAGCTCACAAGTTTTCGTACTCAATCAGCTCAGTCAATGCGGTCAACTGCTGGACATAGGCCTTTACCAAGTTGCGCCACGACACCTGGTACTCTACCTTCCGCATCTTGTCCGACTCGGCCACCTTTTTCAGGACATCAGTCCATCTGGCTGGTATGCTACTGAGCTTTCCGATTAAGGATCTCCACTCGAGGAGTCGCCTGCTCCAACGGCAATCGAACGAGCATAGCTTCGCTGAGCGTCTTTGAGTCTGTGGACTACCTTTACTGTCAGTGTCTACGTTTTGGTACCTTAGGTCATGACCATTACGAGTACTTGCTCCTAATTTAACTAGAATGATCATGGTTGGACGACGGAGTACTATCACACATACCCCATCCCTGCAACTATAGTAAGCCAGGATCTTAACCAAGGAATCTCACCGACATATTAAAGGCGCTGCCCCTCGGCATTCGGGTCACTAATCACGTCATTGATACCAAACCTACCGCGACACCTTTTTTTTAAACGACTCCCGCACTAAGGAATTTAATCCTTGTGTCGCGGGGGTTTCACAAACATTCAAATCACATGCACAAAGAACACCCAGACTTGGAACAAGTATCTGTGGATCACACAGATGCTTGTCCTATGCCGGGATCGAACCCGCAGCTCGTCGCGCACGGTGGTAATTAGCGTAACTGATACTAAAACATTATTCTACGACATAAATACTCCATTTGATATAAAACAACCGTTTAAGTCTGCATTTTACCTCTTCAGAGACACTCGCGGCGAATTAAATTATAACAAAAAGTTGACGTTTTTCACAAGATGTGCGGGAACTGACTTTTTTACTCCTAGCTTGCCACTTTTATTGCCGTGTTGAAAGATTTAACTTCACTGTAAGTTCTTAGCTTACAGTTGTCAAAGATAATTTACACGTTTATGTTTTTAACTCAGTGTAATGTGAAGGAGTTGTTTGTTTTTGTTATTTGTACTTTTATTTTCTTTTGATTTATGTAGAGAGAGTAGTTGAAAGGCTCGTGGCTAAGTGTAAGGCTGCGCTCGCCTTGGTTGATCTGTGGATGGGTGACCATTTGTGAGTATATCAGAACCCCTCCGTGCTTCGGAATTCATGATACTTTTGGTCCAAGCCAGTTTGATTGATTTTAAAGGTTAAGCCGCACTCATCGACGTTGATCCGTGGCCCAACCTCGGATCCATCCGTTGGTGAATGTACTGAAACCCCTCCCTATGCCTGAGAAAGCACGTTAAATTGTTGGTCCCGACTGTAATACCTTGATCATTGATAGTCGTTAAGTCATTACAACTCTGACAACCAGTGATACTATGGAACATTGTTACCCAGTAAAATGGATGGTAGAGGTCAGGTAGGCAGTCGCTTCATGTAAAATAAGGTATTCAGCTGAATTTAGTAAGGCTGGTAGCATACCCCAATATAGCTCGGAAAAAGGCTATGCAGAGCAGGATTGTGTGAATGTGATTTGTTTTTACAGAGACTTCTTCTGACCCTTTATTTCTTTAACGACAATACTTATAAGACACTGGACATTTTAATACTTAATGTATCTGTTAATTCCAGTTCATAAAATTAAATTTTAAACATCATAATACCCATTGTTTTCTGAGAATTACGCGAAAGGTACATGATATGACACCTGCAAATCAAAATAAACCGCGATAGAATCCGTTTAAAAGTAGTTTTATTTCAATCAGGATACCCTTGAAAATTGAGCATGAACGTGGATGGAAATAGAAGACCACCTGGACCACATGGAGAGGGGACCACCAAAGTTACAATGGATGGATTGTGTGGAAGATTATATGTCTGGAAAGATGATACGTGTGATATGACGTCAGGTAGAGAAGTATGGAAAAATATGACATGCTCCGACTCCAAATGATACCAATATCATTTGGAGTCGGAGCATGTCATATTTTTCAATAAGGGCAGAAGGATGATGATGATAAACTCCTTGACAAAGTAAAATGGTGAACATTTATTTCTAAAATTAGATTTGAATCCATATTGAACTGGATTACGAGCCGCAATGATTACTCCCTTGATTAAATTTAACACGAGTATCTATAGTACTTAATAAACAATGAATTCTATCATTACATTCGGCACACATTATAATTAGAATTTGATTATTTAACACGCTTGTTTTAGGCAGTGCATTGTTTTTGCTACTGCTGTTCCAATCAAACTAGGTTTGTTCATGTTTAGGCTTTGTGTTGAATAATTTTTATTTGTAGGTAATAATCTAAACTCTTGACTAAGGTTTGACCGATAATAAAGGTTAAGCCGCGCTCGCCGCGGTTGGTCCGTGGATGGGTGACCATTTGTAAACATATCGAGACCCCTCAGTGTCTCGGAAAACACGTTAAGCCGTTGGTACCAACTATCATAGGCAGTCGCTCCATGTAAAATACGGTATTCAGCTAAATCCGGTAAGACTGGAAGCCGAACCCAAGATAGCTTGGGAGAAAGGCTAGGCAGAAGAAGTAATTAATATATAACAATAATGGATATTCCGAGTGGATATATGCAGGGTCTTTGAAGTCGGTGAGCTTTTTGTTAAAAAGTTTGTATTATTAAAATATTGAGTTGGTGACCAAGTTTTGCATACCTAATATGATATCGAGTCCATAATAATCTGACATCGACTTCCTTTTACACTTTCTTTTCTTATTTGTAGTACAATCGCCCATATTATAACAGGCACTTCATTTAACACCCTCGTACGCAATAAGCTTACATAGTCTCGAAATAAGGTACTCCTAAAATATAAGCTATAACATAATGCAGCCAAATGAGGCCATATATCGCCCAAAGCCGTAATCTAGCCGTATTTTAGATACGAGCATACAATGAGTTCGCTGGAGCTACATAAATTGAGTCGTACAAAGATACTAGAAGTTTTATTTAAGGAATACAAATAGAATGGAAGTAAACAGTGTAATTACGGATACTATTCTCTAAAATGGATTTTCTGTCGGAGGTTTTATTAAACTTAATTTGTTAACAGTCTGTACAGTTAGGACACTCATCGTGAAGGGCGTTAAAAAAAAAATACTTAATTTCGGTATAAATTCATTTAAGATGTATTAAAATTTAATAATACTTTTAACCTTGACTAATATTGGCTATAGATAAAAATGGTTGGCGCGAATGAGGTGGGTGTTTGACGAACTAGGATTACTGCACTTTGGATTTCTGTTACTGATATCATTCTGTTTCTTCATAATTCAACTTGATTATGTGTAAAATCGCTATAAGACTTAATAACAAAATACATAGAACAGGAACAAAGCAAGCAGTTACTAAGAAAAAACAATGCAAATGAGTTTACATTTTTTACATCGATAGCACTTAGCAGGAAAGCATTAGAAATACGCTTGGAATGTTGAGGAATAAAGGAATCACCGTACCTACTTCCTCTTGCCTCTTAGCCTTTGGGACTACTTATATCAAAACTTATCGGCTTCCAGTAAATAAATACGATGATTGCGGGAATCTTGGTATAAGTAAATTTTAATATTCAAGTTTTGGATATTGTAATAGTTTTTTTCTTTTAAAAAGTTTACTTGCATTCTGGGTCGTGGGTCGAAGTTTTTACACGGCCAGCGATGGCTTGCAGGATGATGCCAACGTACTGGCAATGGGTAAACAAAAGGGGCCGGGCCAGCGTTGGCTCGTTGTTGACTGGCAGCCAGCACATTGGCTTTGCGTAAACCAGCATTCAAGCCAACTTTATCATTTTATTTAATAATAATAAATGTGGACAACATCACATACATTGCTCCGATTCCAAAGTAAGTAGCTAAAGCACTTGTGTTATGGAATCAGAGATAACGAAGGTACCACAAAAACCCAGACCCGAGACAATGTAGAAAAGTGTTTTTCTACATTGACCCGTGCGGGGATTGAACCCGGGACCTCAGAGCTGGCGACACCTTGAAAACCGGTGTGTACGCCACTCGACCACGGAGGTCGTCTTTGTTTTGTTGTTGTTGTTTTCATTATTGTTTTAAGGTGTTTTGTGAATCTGATTGTGTGTATCAACTGTACATATACAATACTTAACCTGTATTTGCTACACATTTTTATGATACACTGTTGTTGTAGTATACTAGTGACAATATTACACAGGTGTATCGTATTCTTCTACCTTGCTGTGTTGTGGGTATGTACGCACTGCATAGCATAGCGTAACTTTGTTACTTTAGATCGCTGTTTGTTATATAAAACCAGTTTTTGGGTAAATAAAACCGGCTAGAAAATAAATACTGTTTTTTTATTGTTTTCGATAGCAGTGGCTCTATGTACCTACACCGATACGCCTAGTGGTTTATTGAAACTGTTATAGGTATGAAGAGTTTACTACACTAATTTAAAATTCCGACATAATATGTCGGAACATATTATGTTCTTTGGGGAAAGTTGTTCAGTTTTATGCGCGTGATTACCTCGTAGGATATCCGCACAAGTCGTGGTGGCCTAGCGGATCAAATACCGGATTCGTAAGCACATAGTTGTAGGTTCAAACCTGGGCAAGTACCAATCTGACCTTTTCAAAGTTATATGTACTTTCTTAATTATTCTAAGACACCATTGACAAACAATGAAGGAAAACATCGTGAGGAAACCTGGATTCCACAAATTGGAATCTGAAATCGCTAACCCGCAATGAGCAAGCATGGTGATCAATGCTCATTCCTTCTCTATATGGGAAGAGGCATGTGCCCAGCAGTGGGACATTTATAGGCCGGTATTATTATTTATTATATCCGCACTCCTTTTAAAATAATCCTGTACACAAATATAAAATACACATTTCACTGCACACCATGCGTATATTAAAGCCATTCCATTGCGACATACTACATTTTCTTAACAAGAAAATTAGGCCTAAATAGTTAACCAGAAATTTCGTAAACAAGGCTAATAATATCCTTGTTAATTAAACTGTACCTAGACCTATACTACACTGAAATATAATTAATATTTTATGTAAAATATCTGGGAATTTATTCAAGACCTTGAGTTACCTTATTTTGGCGTCTCATTTTTTATGTAATCAGTCTGAATACTGGGGCAAGAAGGCTACAAATTAAATGTAATAAGTTATTTTAAGCAATTAGCAGTACCTATCATAAAAAAGTTATATATATATTTATTTTAATATCTTGGCAGAGGCAGAGCCTGTACTATGGCAACTAGACAACTGATAAACATAATTATATATCTATAAATACATAAATATTATAGATAAATTACACCCAGACACAGAACAAATGATCGTGCTCATCACAGAAAGATTTTTCCTGTGTGGGAATCGAACCTATGACCTCCGGCTTAGCAGTCAGGGTCACTAACCACTAGACCAACAGGCCCATCAATATTATCATTGGTCAATCATGAATTTTGTTATCTAGTGAAGTACATAATAAGGTAAGTTGGTAGTGATTGGAGTGTTGCCAAATTATTATTATTTTTTAGTTCGAAATAAGTAGTTATCTTTTTTTTTTGTTTTTATTTTATATTTTGCTTCTTTACATGTCTGTGGGGAAAACCTATTTCATTCTTTCTTTCCAAAGTTAGTTAGAACCTTAATGGAAAGCGACAAAAATTTTGTTTTCAATTTTGTCTATGTGCGTATATGATGTACAAAAAAACCTAACTGTCACCTACACTACCTAAATTTAAATAATTCAGTGTTCAAAATTGAGCAAAAGATCATTTGAAAAATGTAAATTACTTATCATTACCGGCAAAGCAATACCGTAGGTAGCAATTTAATATACACAGACGCCACGGGCATTAATATATCACTTAACATAACACACAAGTTAAGCTCAACTGTCTGTATCAGGGGTTTAATAATCTATCAGTTAAGGCGAAGTCAACTGTGCGCGACACACCGCCTGTTCCAACCTCCCCTTAAATCTCAAGACGGCTCACTGGGCAAGACTTAAGTGCTGCTTACCGTTAACGATATACCTTCTAAGTGTATCGCCATGTAATGTGACGTCATATACCAGTATAATACACATTATCGATATTGGCAGCCATTTTATGTGGGTAGGGATGGGAAATTTAGAGGATGATAATTGAAAGGGATGTGTCGCGTTAAAGTTTATCGATATTATCTCAATTTTGCATGTTTATAATACTATTATACAAAATGAAGAAGAAAGAATTGTATGTTTGTAAGAAATAAACTTGATAACTACTGGATTTTTAATATTCTTTCACCATTAGAAAGTTACATTATTCCTGAGTAACGTAGGATTTATATCCAACCAGAAAAAAGAGACCGCGGGCATACCCAAGCTAGTATTGTATTATGTATGTTTATGTATTTATCCCTTATGATTTTAAAATTTTTGTATTGGTACGTATTGATGCATCTAATATTTATCTATTGAAATTTAATATACAATTTTATTAATATAGCATAAACTAGTCAGTTATTTTTGTCCCTTGCGTTTTAGTCTTTTGTACCCCCTTCAATGTTGTTTTTCATTTTTACCCAAAGGTTAACTGGCCGAAAATGCCTAGTGGCATTAAGTCCACTTGTACTATTGTGTACAGGAAGTTTTAAATAAGAGAAATTTTGAGACTCATCAATTCTGTCTTTCATCTTCAAACAATTAAATAATTCTCGTTATATTAAAATGCTTAATATTATTGTCTTCCCCAGATGAGGCAGCAAGTCAAGGCAAAACAACACGGAGCAGCTCAAGGTGGATACATCAGATCAAACCTGCAGTTGAGAGAACCTGGATGATTGTTTATAGCAAATTTATAATTTAAAGCTGAATAGTTTGCTTGGTTGAACGCGATAATCTCAAGAACTGCTGGTCCGATGACGCCCACATAGGCGGATTCGCGACTGCCGGTGCTGCGTAGAGCTTGCGTAAACGGATTCTTTTTAAACGGATTCTATCGTGGTTTATTTTAATTTTAATTCCAGTTTTGCTTTAAAAGTAGTTTTATTACAACACTAAAGAATCTTCTTTAAAGGAAACATCTGAAATACAATCCATTTGTTTGACGCGCACTTAAAGTTTAATACGAAATGGATAATGTAGTTCACAGCATACAATAGCGAAACATCGTACGTAAGTAAAACAACATTTCAGAGCATATCGCGAATTCGCGGCCCGCTCCGAATTAACATATGCACATAATTTGCAATATTACTCGGTAAGTGGCGGATGGTAATATTGAGTAATAAATAACAACTAACGGGCCACGCTGGGGTTACCAGCTCTAAGTTTTAAAAGTTTTGCGTTTGTTAATCTATCCAGATCTAAGTATACTAACTTATTTCGGTCATAGAGATTCGTTCATTTTTTTTAATGCGGCCGTAGCGTACTGGTTTGATCTTCGGACTTGTGATCATGTGGTTGGTGGTTCGAAACCCACTCTTTAGCGACGTGACACAAGCATTTAGCTTAGCACGAGATGTTCACAAGAATACTGGTAATGTGTGACCCACATTGCTAGTAAGATATTAAATAGAGAAAAGAAATATTTTTTTAAGCTTTTTGAATGACTAAAAAAAAAAGTAGTCCCTAAGTAAGGAACTGGTAATTATTTCTATATATTGGGAATTTATTAAGACAGTAGTATCTTTAATATTCCGCGAAAATTGAGCTGGGTATATTAAATACTTCTTTGTACGAACTTTTGAAATTATAAATTATTTCATTTTCCTCGGACTCTACATTTTCATCTTTAATTCTCATGCTTTATTCTTTTTGGGGTAAAAGCGAGTTATCCACGATGAACAAACAATATTTTGTTTATTATAAAATAGACTGTGTTTGAGAACTTAGCAATACAGCTCCCTTAGACAAGTGACATTTCTACAAGCGTCAACGCTGATCGAATCGCTTAAATGTATGGAATAGACAAGTCAAAGAAATGACATTTCCATACATTTAATGTCCGGAAATGACATTTCTGTCAAATTTAGTTCTGACTAAAATTCTCATACTAAAGAATTTAGTCGAACAAAATTTGAAGTCTTTTTTTAATTATATTCTAGTGTAAAAGATAGCGATAACCTAAAATACGTTTAGTACGTGTTTAACAGAATCGGGGGCAAGGTTTCATAAAAATAATTAGTTTGATCTCGGTTATTTCCTGTTTCTCAAATTTCAGGGTAATTCTGTGCAATAGCAACCCGATTTCGATGTATATTGCAGCGGGCTCGGGGCGTGGGGTTGCCCCAAATTAGAACATATTGTGATCTATGTTACATACGAATACGATGCCGTTTGGGCATAATCCACTAAATTTGGTCCACTTCATTTCATTTTCAATTAGACGTATTAATGTGCTTTATGTAGGGATGTTAATGTTGGACTGTAATAATGGTGATTGCCATAATTTGGAGCTTGTTTTCAATGACCTACTGCATACATTTAAATGAACTTGATAAATCTATTTACGTAGGTACAATTAGTAGTTAGTAACAGCACTAATATTTAAAAAAGTGTTTTACTTAATAGGGGCGTTGACAAGGTAAGAAAAAGTAAAAAAATATTTAGTCCGTAAGTTATAAAACAAAAAATATAATAAAAAATAGATACGTATTTTTTTTTTTCAAAACAATGTACTTACAATGATTAGTCGCGTTCATGTAGTAGTTGGCGAAAATAGTACCCACATGTGACGTGGCGAGCCCCCACTCCTTAAGTTAAAGTCGCTGTATCTAAGTAGGTATTCGTATATGGGATAAGCTTGGATAACGAGTACATAGGCTTTTTTGTCGCGATAACCAATTCCTCAACTAGCCAGCAATATTAAAATATGTGTATAAATCCTTTTTCCTGCAACGTACTTATATAAATTAAGTAGATAAAATGTGGCTTAACAAATATTTAAGCCGAATACTGAAACATCAATCAGTTTGAAGCCGCCGTTAAGTCTCATGCTGTCTCTGTCACTTTAAGGTGTGAAGTAGCAACAGATAACCATTTAAGAATTTGTTAAAGTTAACTGATATTTCAGTACTCTACTTATTTATGTAACTTTTTTTAAGCTGAAGAGTTTGTTTAGTTAAACTACTGGTCCGATTTGAAAAAATGTTTCGTTGTGATAGCCCATTTATCAAGGAAGGATGCTACTTTTTTCCGGAATAATCGATACAAGTGCGGGCAAAAGGATTTTTAGTAATCCCTATTTAAAAATACTGTATCACAAAACAAGCTCCAGAGATGCTTCATTATTCTTAAATCCGACATCCATTTTTAAGAAACTCCCCTCAAACAATGTCACTTACAACCGACCCTCAAACTCAAGCCTCATACTTGATCACTTTCAACCCAATTTCGCGCAAGATGGAGGCGCTTAGTTAAAAAACGATAAATAACTCGGTAAACATTGAACTTTTTATCGAATAAAAGGTATAACAAAAGTTGATGAAACTTTTTCAATACTAATAAAAGTTTGAACGAAGTACTCGCGGCGTATGCGGTGATGCGTACGTCGTTGTTTACGCACTTAACGTGGGAGATCTACTCGATGCTCATACTGTGATGGGATTATAAACGAGTCCTGTGTACTTTCTGAAGTTTTCCGATAAAGTACACCAAAATCGTTTCTGTTAAGTATCTTCGGTGTTGGGGCGTAGTTTTAAACCGTACAGAATTCAAACATAACATGCTTCGATAAAACACACATGAAAAAAAGTAGGATCCTTGTCATTCCATTCCTTCAAAAATGATTGTAAAATACTATTTTATATTTGACTAGCTGTGCCCGCGACTTCGTTCGTGTGGATGTCGGAACTTAACAATGTATTTTTACATCATATTTTACATATGAGTAATTTTATGTTCGAGGGGCTCGTTGCTAAGTGTAAGCCGTACGGTTTGACCGATAATAAAGGTTAAGCCGCGCTCGCCGCGGTTGGTCCGTGGATGGGTGACCATTCGTAAACATATCGAGACCCCTCCGTGCCTCGGAAAGCACGTTAAGCCGTTGGTCCCGACTGTCATACAGTGATCTTTGATAGTCGTTAAGTCATTACAATTCTGACAACCAGTCTTACTATGGAATACTGTATTACCTAGCAATAGGTTGTGGAGGTCAGATAGGCAGTCGCTCTATGTAAAATACGGTATTCAGCTAAATCCGGTAAGACTGGAAGCCGACCCCAACATAGCTTGGGAAAAGGCTAGGCAGAAGACAGAAGAAGTAATTTTATGTTCTAAGAAGCTAAACTAACTAGTTATAATGCATTTGAATTACGAGCTTGTCGGCTCTAGTAAATAATTAAGACGAACTGAGTCTGTAACATAACTCTTATAGCTTACCACTCATATGTTAGATGGTAGCAAGATCTAGCTGTTTATTGAAACGATTCTGCTCTTATTGAAAGTTCTTATTTAATAAAAAATTCATGCCAAAAAATAATGTTAATCTCTCCGTGGTCCAACAATATTATTACTAGCTTTTGGTCGCGGCGCCACTCGCGTGGAAGTCGGTTATCGCGGCAAAAACCTTCCTTAATAAATGGGCCATCTAAAAAAGAAATTTTCAAATCGGACCAGTAGTTCCTGAGATTAATGCGTTCAACCAAATAAATAAACAAACAAAACAAATTAGTATACATTTAGGAACAGTCAACTGACTTTCTCCAATTTCAATGGTATAATTTGCATATAAATGTGTACAATTAATATTTCATAGCTCATCTTAAATCACACAAAAATCGTGAATACTTGAGTCAAAAACTTCTAATACTTTATATGTAATTTAATTAAAAATATGCTATGCTTTATTATAGTTATAGCTTAACTTGTTGCCTTAAATGAAGTCGTTACCGCATTTTAACCGTCAAGTGATTACTTAGCGACAAGTTAATGGCGTTCCAGCCCTGCTCGAAACAAGTTAATCGATGTTGACATTGATATTTTTATTCACATTATTTTGTTCTCTATTAACCTGGATATGGTTCTAATAGACATCGGCGTTAAAAAAACATGATATTTATTACCAATTTTATTCCGGTGATAAGCACAGTATCTTGAATGAGAGGAAAAGGATTGATATACAAAATATTATATCTCCTAAAAAAAATGAGCCGATTTTGATACTTGTGCTGTTCCCTATGTTGAAGTAAATGTAAGTACTTAGGTATCCAAAAAAAACGAGTCACCGAAATGTATCTATTCGCGTATAACTACAGAACGTCTGCACCAAATTAGATAAGGGATATTATAAATTGCATATCAAATAAATAATCGCTTATCAATACATACTCATCATTTATATTCTTTTTTACAGCAAATAACTTACTTCACTACAGATAAACTAAATGTTTAACAAAACTCAAACTGCAGATAATTCGAAATTATACATCAATATGACATTACTTTTTTCCTCATAATGCAATACAGTTAAATTTATTTTTGTACAAAAATACTACATACATAGCATAAATACTGACTGCACAGCAAATTTTCCATATTTCATAGCAAAATAACTATCCCAGTCGCATATTAACCAGTAAGTACAACAAAACCTGGTCATCATATTTGTCTTAATTTTCAAGAAGCCATGCTCGGCAAATTTAATGATTATTATAACAAATAAATCCTTTTACATTGCATTATTTCTAAAAGCAGAACAACTTAACTGAAAAACTTCGCGCGCTTTATCGTCACTGGAGTGCAGAGTGGCGCAAGCGAGTAAGATAGAGATAGCGCTAGGTCGTGTTGTCGGGAGTCGGATTTTGTTATAATTGGAATCTCGGAAACGATTGAAACGATTTTTATGAAATTTGGTATACCCACAGGGGTTTTCGGGTCGATATATTATTGTCCTACTTGCCCATTGCAGATAGGTTTAAGTGTCAAATTCGACTCAGTAGGTTAGGTTAGGTTAGAACTGCGACCCCCCACGCACGAGCCGAGCGAGCGAAGCGAGCGTGCCGCGGCAGCGGCCGGCGAGTGCCAGAAGCGACTTGCTATGTTTTTACTTGTCCATTACAGATAGGTTAGGGGGTTTACAATCATTCATTTTTACCTCAGCTATTTGGATTTATACCATGAAAAGGTATTATTACAAGTACATTTTTATATTTTTTATTAGTTTCTGTTTAACCACTCTGAATAGCATTTTCATTATAACGTTGTAGTTAAATTAGCACCACAGTCTATGAAATGTGAAAGGTAATTTATGAATTAATAGTAGGCAAGTAAAGATAAAAATGCCAAAACATAATTTTCAGTAGAACGTAATTTAAGCTGGTAGAAAAGTATTATAGCAATAAACAGTTAATGTTTATATTTTTATGTTTATATTATATCTGTCGTTTCGTCATTTTTATTCGGATAAAAGTAGTCGGAAAGTAAGTATTTTAGGCAGTAGATTTAATATTTTGAATAAGGACACCCATTAATTTTATGTAATAATCGTGATGATATTTTTAATCGGAATCATTTTTGAAATAAAAATACATTAAAATGCTAACGAAAACAGTCGTTATATAGTACCTACCTATTATTAGGATTGAATGTATTTGCTGCGAAAGCAAGACCCGCTTTAATAATTCAATAAATTACAATTTTGTATCTAATTTTATATTTTTTTGCTGATCTCATTATGTGGTAATTAATAAATAATAAGACGACTGTGACTAATAAAATGCTGTTTTATTTAGAAAAACTGCTGTAAATAATATAAAAATAGAAGCTATATTTAAAAGAAAAAGAGTTAACATGTATAATGTGCATTAAGATTATTAGCTGTGCATTGATGAAAAAGTTTTTGCTTTAGGAAAAATCGCTGTACGCTGCGAAAATATATTGTAGTGTGTTTAGTGATATTTTGAGTTGAATATTTTGCTGTGCAATCAGTAATTTTGATGGGGATTCGGTATCTTATTGCATAGAAAAAAGATATTTTTTGATTTGCGTTTAAATACTACCCATTAGATAACATTTTTGTATTGTGTTCTTCATCGTCAGGACAAGTTTAAGAAATGAAAAATTTTTTTTTTTTAAACCTTAATTTAAAATAAATAAATTGTCAATGAGACAGTAATAGATCATAATTATGTTGTACTTGACAGGGTTTTCTTACCCGGGTGAAAATGCGAGCCAAAGGTTGCTTTTAATGTATCATGTCCATTACGTTCTTCAGACTCTGATTAAATTTTATAAAGCTTATGTATTAAAAAATAAATCCTGGTTAAAAAACCGAAAACCTCAAGTCACAAAGCAAAGTGATTAACAGGAAAAACAGTCTTAACATTTTTTAATAACGACAAATGAAGAATTTTTATTAAAGAATCTGAAGCTTATTCCGACTTTTAATTGAAGATTCTTTGAGAAATTTGTTCACAAGAATGATTCTCGTATTAAACAATTTACAACACGGGTTGGCGAAGCGCGTAGATCTTTTTAAAACTTACAATATTATGAATTTACTATGAAGAAAACAAAATTAAAAATAAGCACTAGTATTCGGAATGTTTTTGTTATTTAATAACTCGTAAAGTAAAGTTCAAAACTTTACTCACCTTTGTGAATCATAAATGTACTAATAACTGAACTTCCCCCTTAGACAAGGTATATTTCTACAATCATTATCGCTGTTCGAGTCGCTCAAATGTATGATAGTGACAAGTCTAAGTCACGTGACTTATCGAAGAGAAATGTTATTTCCATACATTTAATGTAATTTAAGCGGGCTAGGGTATCGGACTTGCGATCATGTGGGCAGGGTTCGAATCCCACCCATTGCATTACCGACGTGGTCAGTAAAAACACACATGTTCAAGGTGAAAACCGGTTTGAATTTTTTAAGTTAAGTAGTTCGAGGTTGCACGGGATATGGATGTATAGAGGGACTTGGGAGAAGCCTTTGCCCAGCAGTGGGACAGTATAGACTAAGAAAAAAAAAGCTATCTGTTTTCGACCTTTTCTCACGCATTATGTTAGTAAAATATTGCAATGGTTAAAATTTCAGGAATCAACACCACGTGTTATTATTTACTCCAATAAGAACTAATAATATAAATCTATTGACATTCCCATCGATTTCATTGTAAGTTTGACAGATAAATAACTTAATCACAAGAAAGAAATAATATAAATCGTATAGGATACGCCTGAGCGGCTCAAGTTCCATATAATCAATGAGCTCTTGAGAAAATACAAAACAGATCGGTCTTTTTATATTAACTGAACGTCCATACACAACCATCGTGACGTAGGGCTGCCACAGAAAAACATTTAATTAATTTTTATTTTCAAAATTAAACAAACAATGACCGATTAAACAATCCGAATTATTAATTTTCTGCAAGTTTTTCGAGCAGTAAGTTTTATTTTATTTTTATTTTTTGGTAAAATAAGATTCAAACTAATTTTTCAAAGGGCTTCTAATTTTCCAAATTATGTTGGGGTCGGCTTCCAGTCTTACGGAATTTAGTTTAATACCGTATTTTACATGGAGGGACTACCTTTCTGACCTCCAAAATCTACGAACCTCAGAATTGTAATGACTTAACCACCGACGAAGATCACCGTATTAATCTCTACTAAAAAAATCCGCTAAACAAGATATTTTGTATTTGTTTTTTGTTTATTTACAAACTAAATTGGCCAGCCCTTACCGAGTCTTATCGAATATTTCGTAGGCTTTTTATATATCGTGGACAATAGCCCGCCAACGTTATTTCGCTTCACTCTCGCCTGTCCTCCTCACAAAGCCAGCTCCCTCACAATGCTAACGTTCTCAAGTATTTTCACAGCCAACTCATAACAACAGAAAGATTTAAAAATGTAGACAACAGAAGCATAAATACACTCCGAATTTAAGAACGAGTGTCGGAGATTGTTTAACTCAGTTAGTTTACTAAACACTTTTTTGTAGTTTCGGAGCGTGGAAGGATTATGTAGTTTGGAAATGTTTAATACAATAGTAATGAAATGGGTTTTTTTTGGATAATTAACAAAAATAGTCTACTTATATTCGGCTTCAACTCTGTAAACTAATGAATACCGAGCAAAGACTGCGTATTGCTGAGGGCCTCCAAGGGGCAGAGTAGCTTCATTATTATAGCAGTGGTTTCGAGGGCTCAGCGGGTCTTCTTGGCCTGGTGGAGGGACGGGTAGAAGATACTACTACTATCGCGGTCACGATGGTAGTGTGGATAAAACAAAAGTGGGAAATCTAATTATGTCCAGTTTTGTGCGAAACCGGACAAATTAAGCAAACAAACCATATTTACCGTACCGTCGTGGCTCGATGTATCCTTTGCAGCAAGAACCCGTACTGAGCCGAGAATCTAAATATTGAAGTTGACTTGCTGAAATCCGAAGACACTTGTAACAAAACGAAAATTATATTAGCGCCAACACGTAGTTCATAAAGGTCAAAACTCAAGGTCAGAAACTCTTTTCTGACCTAAAAGCTACCTGCTTCGACGCCTTATTTTAATGTTTGCGTCAGTGTCCTCTGAACATGATGACCATGACCATTAAATTAAGGCGTCGAAGCAGGTAGCTTTTTAAAGCCAACATTTGCCCTACACCTTTTGTGGGTGTGTCTACAAAATGTTTTTCAAGTGTATGAAACCACCGCACCCCAAAGTCTCTAATCAAGTTAGGGACAAAAAGCATCCTAAATATTAAAAAAGGGGAGGAGAGTGAACAAAGTAAAGATCTTATCCGGCCCAATTGTCAACCTCACCTGCACGTGCCGAAAAACAATGATTGCGGTTCTTACAATATCGTGGTGCTCCCTGCTAGATAAAGGACGAGGCTCTGGCGAACGAGAATTGGCGGACCATACACCTGACTGAGCAATCAGTTGGAAGAGGCGACAGCGACCTTGGGACCGAAATACTCCCTAAAATGTCTGGTGCAGCAGGCAACAGGAAACCTCTGCACTATAACTTCCTTTTAATGGATAGTACAACTAAAGAAATGGCTCCAAGTGCCCGGCGTTTCTTAAATGACAGGGGTGTGAAGAATTTCCGGGTGGAAAACACTGCAGGAGAACGTGGACCATTTGACGCAGAACCGTGAAGAGCACAAAAAGTCACTAGAAGAGGAAGAACAGAATCGGGGCCAATGTTAAACGTTAACTGTAACTTGATCACGTGTCGCAGCTTTGTGCAATTGGCTCTGTTATCATTACTTATGCATAGTCGGGATTGTAACTTAGTGCTTAATTGCCGTGCGAGTTCCAAGTGGTCCCAATGCAGATCTTAAGACTGTTTACCGATGCCGAATGTGAACTAACTTGTTTACCTACGGGATTTAAATGTGAATGTGGACGTTAAAATTGTAAAAGCAATGATGCATACGATTTTTAAGGTGAAAGTGTATGATGATTTGTCAGTAGCTTAGTATTTGTAAAACTATATAAAATTCTTATTGCAGGTTCGTTTTGCGTTTATGCAAACGAAACTTTTGATTTATTTTATTTATTTGTTCGATATAAAGTTCCTCCATGATCTCTTTGAATAAATATTATTAGCAAAGCTTGTAATAGGATGCGACTATTTTTCTTTTGACAGCTCACACCCGGCCATCTATCTACGCAGACTTTGCAGAGCCCATTCTATGGCAACCAGACAACTGATAAACATACATTTAAAAATTGTGATCATCACACAAAGATTTGTCCTGGTGGGAATCGAATCCACGACCTCCGGTTTAGCAGTCAGGGTCACTAACCACTAGAGTAACAGGCCAGTCATTTTATTTGTAATGTCCGGTAATCCGGTTTTTAGATAATAAAAAACTATAAGACACAAATTTTTGCTTTTTCGAAATAACTACTTAGATATAGCGAATTTAAGTTAAAGAGTGGGGGCTCGCCACGTCACTTGTGGCTACTATTTTCGCCAACTTCTGACGTCTCGAGCCCTCCTGAACTCCCGAACTTTACCGCGCCTTATTTTGGTTCAATTTTATTGTTTTGAATAAAAAAACACTAGTGTGTAATTTTATTTTATTGCATTTGTTGAATTGTTGCATCTTAAACGAAAAAAATGTTTTTACACCAAATCAGAAAAAAAAAGTTGCCATTAAAATTTTCAAAGTTAATATTATGATCGTTTCGAGCCAAAAACATGATGGCAAAAATATTTAATAACAATAAAACATAAAGAAGGGTTCTTAACAATGAATTCTCAAGTAATTATTGATAAATTGCCAAAGTTTTACCGTAATTTATAAACTTAAGCCCTTCGCGGGTGCGATCGTTGTTTTGAGCCAACATAATTAGACTGCTCTATGGTAACTTTTTGTTTTAATAATTAGTTACGTTTTGTTGTCAGTAAACGTTTTAATGACGTCATAACTTTCAAAAGTGTTAAAATGGTTGACCCTATTTATACTTAGTTTATTATTATTTTTTTATTCCAATATTATATTCAACTAGCTTTTGCACGTGCCCATATAGGTGTCGGTTTTGGTGGCAAATTATAGCCTTCCTCAGTAAGTGGGCTATCTAATAGTGAAAGGATGGTTCAAACCGGACCAGTAGTTCATTTGATTAGCGCGTTTAGCGAAAAAAACTCTTCAGCTTTATAATATTAGTTTATATTTATTGGCTTTAATATTCTAAATAGACTTCAAATATTTTTATGCACCAGCCATACGTCGACAGCAGTGGAAACACTACATCATCTTTAATTTGACATTCAGATTTATTTATAATGGAAGATCAAAGTATTATTTAAGTAAATGTACATCGATTAAAAAATGTTAATAAATAAGCAGTATAACTATGTCATGTATGTAACAGACGGACGGCGCCACCGAGGCCGGCCCAGAAAGAGGTGACGGGACGATCTGGACGTGTACCGCGAGGGCTAGTTCGAGGTTGCACAGAAAAAGGATATATGGAGGGACTTGGGGGAGGCCTTTGCCCAGCAGTGGGACAGTATAGACTAAAGAAAAAAAAAACTATGTATACGTAGTTAAAATTAGTTTGAAACGGTATTCTTATAACCGACCGTATTCAACAACATGTGAATTATAAACCTAGTTGTATTCTGAATCTGTGTTACATATTTTGTCTATTTCCATTTAAAATCAAAATTAGTATTCTAATTTAAATCTAAAGCTGAAACAAATCACCAACATAATTATCACCAACGTGCAAATAACTAGAGATTAACATTTACACATCCTGTGTAAACAAAACTAACCCGTGCTGCGTAACATTTACATAATTTAGGGAATAGACAATAAATAAAATATGGCGGTATCGCTGACAACCAGATCATGGCACCGGATATACGTCACCGCAAACCGAACACGTCATTACAATTTCCTGTTTACATTACAAACTGTGTTCTACGTTTGAATAAAATAACGTTTTTTTTAGAATAAAAATGATTTTGAAATTGTTCATTACTGTGTTGTTATTTATTTATGACGCAGTCATTTGGAGCTTTAACTTGTAAATTAATAACAAGTGAAAAAGAAAAAAAATTACCTTCGGCATTCCGTACTTGAACGCGCGAGTTCAGGCATTTAAATGAATTTTCGTCTTTACTGACCTACGCAATAAGAGCTCTTTTTAGTTAAGTTAGCTTATTTATTATATTATTCAGATAATCTACGACAAATAGTTTTCATAATTTTCCACACTCATAACTACCGTCGCTTGTTATCTGTTGGATACTTGGATCAACCTGTGTAGTGTATATTCAAAACTGTGTACTCAAAATATTTTACCTATTTTTAATATGTGGTTGGGAATCTGAAATGTCAGTACTCAATCACGTGTCAAGTTATAATTTCATCTGTCAGCTGACTGTCAAACATTAGTGACGTGACGCTACCTGTGTTGGTAGATTAGCGAGCGTGACATGCTTGCGTGACATTGTGCCTGATTTATAACACGTTTGATATCAATACATAAATAAACACTTTATCTATGAATTTAGATAGGGAAAGTAAAATTTATAATTTTGTAGTAAAAAAGCTAAGCCAAAAGTTATTGGCCAAGGCTTGATAAATTGAAAGAGTTTAATCAGTTAGTAGGGTACATCGTCACTGCTCCGAAATTTCTTATCAGACTACCCTGAGCAGAAATGTCGAAACAATCTCAGGAGCCACAATCTCTTTTAACGTCGGAAAATTATTCACGAGTAGTAGGTAATATGTTATTAATATTAATATGTAAACATGCAGTATCAACTAGACTGGAATTTTAAGAAAGAACCAGATCTTTCTAAGCAAACCTGTACGAGCAGGCTTCAAGTATTCTCGGAAGCTCAGGCAATTCAACCATTTTTGTAGGAGCTGCACAACCCGACACACGAAAATACCGCCAGTAGCACCACAAAAAGTGTCAAGCAACAACTTGCTCAAATTGCCAGATTGCAAATATATCTGTATGAAGTTAACAATGAACAGTTAGAAAAGAAACAAAATATAAGTTGATAGTGGACCTTCTTAATATTAATTTTTACAATGGAATAAGTCATTCATCGAAGAACTTCTCATTTCTCAATTTGGAACACTTTATATTTGCACGGCAAAAACTCACAAAAATCACGTCACAATCACGAATAAAAACAATGATAACCTCTTATTTAAAAATACAGCAACAATATTGACAGTGCTCGATCAGGCATCAAATATCCACCTCCATGCTTACTCAGCGTGACAAGTGAGTGTCATGTTGTCACGTCACCTGTGTCAGATGGGCGCGACAAGCGTGTCAGCGTGACGATACGCGTGCGATTCGTAAAACGTTCGTTTGAAATTATGGCGATAATCAGTTTCAGAATTGATATTAGAATTATGTCGAATCACTTTGATATGTGATTTGGTTCTTAAGTTTTATTTCTTAAGTATATTTTAATTTTTTATTGAAATTTGACGTTATAACCGGCTTTACGCACTCCACCCGCCGGTGCGTACGAGATGAGAGACAGTATGCAATTTTGCATCTATGTTGTTATACGACGTTATCGCGTAAAATTATCGCCTATTTACCGACTTTACAGACAATTTTTTTTATCTTAGTAATGTGTGATTAGACTCGGTTGTAAAAGCTAATTATTTTTGTAGGGCCTTGCTCCAGTGGTTGTGACCCTGGCCCTGACTGCTAAGCCGGAGGTCTTGGGTTCGTTTCCCAACCAGGACAAATCTTTGCGTGATGAGCACTGTATCTATAATGTGTATGGATTTAAAAAATATATAAGTAGTGTTTATCAGTCGTCTGGTTGCCATAGTTACAGGCTCTGCTTAGTTTAGAGGTTTTTAATAAAGAAAAAAATCCGCATAAGATGTTTTGCGACATCTGAATACATTGTTGACCCGTTTCAAAATAGACAACATGACAAGTAACGTTCAATTCATAACTAAAAAAAAATACCGCAGTTAGTGACGTATCTTTGACAAATATCCGAAGAATATACCTTAAGGTGAAATATGATTTGAGTGACAGCTCGATTAGTGGTTTCAATATGGGAAGGGCACGCGGCGTGACGCCGTTGCGACCGCATGCCGGCATCGCATCGTGTCACTCCGAATCACAGTGGCGCGAATTTTCACAAACTTCTAAATGTGTCGCAGACTGCGGTTATGTAGTTTATTTAAAATATCTTTGTTGAAAGGTGTAAAAAATATTAAACGGTATGCTTAACATTAAGTCGAGAAATTTTTTACAAACAAAATGAATGGATTAAAACGAACGGTAATAAAAAAGAATTGTTATATTTGCTATCAAATTTAAAGTAAACTATTACTGTCGGTATAATATTTCTAACACGAGTCCGAAATACGGGCTTAGGGGATTTCAGTATAGTATACGTAATTAAAGCAAATAAAACTAAGCTTCAATTTACACATAAAGTGGGTTCCCTTCGCGTAAAACTACGTAGTTGTCACTATTTGTGGTGTAAATTACTTACAATAAGTATAGGGGATATGTGATACTGCTTACACTAGTAAACTTTGAAAGGGAAGTCGTAATACGTATTAAATTCTTTGTAAAACATTAACGAAGTATAAATATAATCTTTAACGGTTCCTTTATTAAAAACGAGGCTATTAAAACGAAATTTGACCGCATTTTTTTACTGATATACACTTAAAAATCTATGTAACAATACCTGGACTTCATTTAACACAAAATATAAAACCTTTACCCTCGTTTTAGTATCTCAACAGCGTTTTAAAAGATAAATAGGTGCTTTTATCGCCAATTAAGGGCATCATAATCAACGTTAACACCGGCCGGAGTTTTCTCGATCAAACTAATGTCGACATTACGACACAGCATCTCTCAACAGGCACATTTACACTCACCGGGGCATTATTAAAAATAATAAACCGCCTGTCGGCCGTCGGATACCCAATTTTCCGTAAAAGCGAATTTTTCCCTTGCGTAGAGTGGTAGAGACGTTTATTGCACCTTTTTAGTTGGAATGCTGATAATTTTGGTGTGAAGAGCTTTTTATACTGCGCGGAGAGCTTGGGCTCTTTATCCGCAGTCGTTATCCACTGCAACGAACTCTCAACTACCTCATATGTCAACTTTAGTTGGTTGTGTTGAACCCTCTTAACGTCGGCTTGAGGGAGTTATATGTACCTACTCATGTATGATTGTATAAACACATTGCACACAAGATTATATCAAATGTATAATCTTTACATTTTTAGCGGCGGTAGCCTAATGGCTAGGGCATCGGACTTGCGATCATGTGGTTGCGGGTTCGAATCCCACCCATTACACTACCGACGTAAACCCACTCGTAACACAAGCATTTTAGCTTAGCACGAGGGGTTAACAAGATTACTAGTAATGTGCGACCCATAGTGCTAGTAATCTTTAAAAAAAAAAAAAAAAAAAAAAGTACATGTTTAGCGTGTTCTGATAAAAATCTACATAAGTTAGTATTTTTTTACTTTACAGGATTAATATAAAAGGAGTGCGTATATTCAACGAGGTAATCAGGTGCATACAATAGAAGAACTTTCCCAAAAGAAACATAGGTCGTGATTTGAAAATTGAAAATTAAATTTTCATACAAAATTATATAGGTCACGTGACTTATGTTTGTATGAAAAAATTGAAAATGAACTTTTCATACAAAATTATATAGGTCACGTGACTTATGTTTAAATTTTAAGATGTATAGTATTGTTTAATTTAATGTTTGTTTGTAAATATTTATTGTAAATGTAAACAAGAAAGGTAGGTAGCCAAGAACAATATTAAATTAAATTAACTACTTAAAACACTAACTTCTTTTGAGATTAAATGCTAGCTCTTATTTTGAGATTAATTTTAGCTGCAAGAATGTTAAATCTATCCATATTAATTTATCTACGTTGATAGTTATTTTCCATATGACTTTTTGCAGATACGGTAAAAAATTGCGTCATTGTAGATAAACTTGACTTGAATTGTGTTATCATAACCTTTCCCACTTTTCTCGGTAATAAAGACTTAGAGAGACTTACTCACAAAAATCTATATAATGTATATAAGATCGCACAATTACGCTGATATACTAACAATTAAAAATGCACCGTAATCAGTGCGGTGAGTGACGTGTTCTATGTACAATGACGTCACATGTCACGTCACTGGCTTACCTAAGGTGACATCGACCTATTTACACGAAGCGGATTATGCCAACTCACTGGGAATTTTAATAATAACGACAATAGAGCTAAGTGCATTGCTGGCAGAGCCCGCACTTTTTAAAAGAGAAGTGGGGCTTTCATATATTTGTGATAAAGATTTTGGCACTATTCTTAATTTTGAGAATTCAGAAGAATCCAATAAACATTAAGATATTTGGCAATCTAGTAAAAAGCCTAAAATATATTGATAAAACTTTTTTTTCAAAGGATTTTCTATCATTTTGAACTTAAGTAGATGTTTCATCTTAATGAAGCTTTTTTAAAAGTCAATATTATATATATTTTTTTACTATATTTCAATTTTAAATTAAAAATATAAAACCTATCCGATCATAAAAACACACCACATATATAAACATAAATTTAGAGCAACAATAACTTGATACAAACACCGTCTGCCGTGACGTGACAGCGCGTCAACCGTGTCATTGCAAGCCGCGTCACGCTGACACGCAGCGGATAATGTCCGCCGTTATCACAGCACACCACTACGCTCGCTTTGTCATCCGACCTTATTATTATTCATGTACTAGACTTCGATTAGCTAATTAGAAGTTATTGTACAAAGAGGGTCGAGATAATGATTGCACGTAATCCGTAGTGTTGTAAGCTTTTCATAAATAGGGATAAAACGTATTTCACGTAGTTTCGGATAGACTGTTTTAATTAATAGTGTGCTTTATGAGAAATGTGATTCTACTTGCCACTACATATACATGAGTGCTCTGTACCTACACTACCTACGCTAGTTATTAGATACAAATATAATAGTTGATCAGTGCATCGCAAAAAAAGGTACATATTTCGCTTTATTATACAGATATATAAATTTCACTTAATTCATTTTACATATTTAAATTGTATATACAGATTCTAAAAAAATTCTGAGAGAATTTCTGTCAGTTATAAAAAACAATTTTTATTTATTTACAGTTCATACACCAAGCCGCAGCTGCGATAGATAATTCTGAAACTTACACATCAAACCCAGTCACGTTATGAATACCTGATGTCACTTGGAACTGGCCTCACAGAGGCACTTCTATGCCTTTTGTAGCTTGGTCTGGATAGAGGCCACAGTTCACTGTGTTGTTCATATGTAAACGCAAGGTTTAACATAAAATTTTCAATATTAATTTTAAAACTATCGCGTTGCATGGTTTTGATAAAGTTACGTCACGGGAATTAACGCGAACTCATGCATTTACCTTTTAAGGCTTGACGTTTCGGCCGGGTTACACTGGCCGTGGTCGCAAGCAGACTGGAGATGTGGTGTCATAGCTCCGTGCACGAAGTAGATGATTTTTCTTCTACCTTCAGTTCTTCAAATACTCTACACACCACACTGACCGTGTCCGTGCTTCACCGTTCTGCACGTTAACCGACTTTGCAGAAAAGCGAGGTTTTGTTAATCGGATCACTGGAAACCAAGATGCTGATAGTTTATATCCGTCTTCCCGATTGAAATTTGGATGTTTCTTGATTTCAATCGCTTCTCGCACTTCTCTCGAGTGAAAGTGGCGATCGGTGGAGAGGACTTGTGCGCGATGGAATTGATGACGTCAAGCCTTAAAAGGTAAATGCATGAGTTCGCGTTAATTCCCGTGACGTAATTTTATAAAAAAATCAATTTTTAAGCACAGTAAGGAGTGTAACTTCTGTCTTAACTTTCTACAGCTCACGTTGTAGCACAACTGGAATTATTCTCTTTGCCGACTATTTAAATGCCTGCGTTTACCCGCCAAATTATCAATGCGGAAACGCGTACGTGTTAGCAATGAAAATGGTTTTCAAAATTGTGAGCGGGACGTGTGGATCTCAACTAAGAATAAGTATTTTTAATGTTGCGTAACGCACATTTAGATCTCCAAAATGAGATGAGATCTCTTAACAGTTATGTGTAAGACGCTTAAATGGGTAGGCAGAAAGGTAATAATGTTTTTTTTTATTGATACTATACCAAAGGTTCTTACTAAAAATATGCTTTGCATGGCAGGCTTTAATTAAGGCTTCACTATTCAGTATACGATTTATTTAAAATTCAACATGTATTTGGTGTATGTATGCTTCCTTTGTAGGCTGCCCTTATATCTATACTAATATTATAAAGCTGAAGAGTTTGTTTGAACGCGCTAATCTCAGGAACTAGTGGTCCGATTTAAAAAATTATTTCACTAGTAGCATAGCCCACTTATTGAGGAAGGATATAGGCTATAATTTTCCGCCATAACCGACGCCCACGCGGGCGAAGCCGCGAGCAAAGCTAGTAAATAATAAAAACGAAATTTTGTAACGAAAGATTTTCGAGAAAATCATTATTAAATTTCAACCGGTATTTCCCACAGCTATTTTTTATAAGAATTATAAGCAAAAAATAATTTATTTCCTGTTTCTCTCTATCTATGTAAAGATTATCTGAATTGAACTATTATTTCGTATTTTTGTGTTGTAACCTTGTTAATAATAATAGGGATATTTACTGGGTTTTTTAATGTGAAAATTATAAATCTATATAAACCGTTAGTTAGATAAAAACATATATAATTATATACTTAAAACGTATGCTTCCTTTATCAGAACAATATAAATTGACACAGTTGAAGCTGAAAATGAATGATTTAATTTTAAAGTTCAGGATTGTGTGAGTATCGTCAACATTCGTAAAAATTGTATGGCAGAGTGACGTAACGCAAATTTTCAATACACTGTATAAAACGAAATAAAACATTAGTGTCGTTTTTTATAGGTCCATATTAGTCCTAATTACATCATTTTCTAAAAACCGTAATTTTTTTGCTGTCATTCCTACTTAATCCTAAAAAGGACGCGTCAAAAATCTTAACAATACACAAAAGCATATCATGCATGTTAGAGCTTTATCTAGGCATTTAATGCGCGTTCAGCGCGAATCGTGTGATTTATGCTCACAGACCGATGCAAATAGGATCCTGGTACCCCGGGAAGATTCACGGGTTGAGTAAATATTAATTTTACGGATGCAATGTTCAATTATCGCGGTGATATGAGCTGTGGGAAAGCGCTTAGTTAGTGCTTCGTGTATGAACTTTATGAAGTAGGATATTGAGGAGTAATATAGAATAATGTAGGATTTGTCTTATCTACATCTACACTAGTAGTGATAGTGATAGTTGAACGCGGGCTTGCTTTCCGCAAATCGACGTCTATTCCTTGCGCCTGTTTTGCGTTGAGAGGGGGTGTCGGCACTACGCCAGCCACCCCAACTCCTCCACGAAGCCTAGCAGACCCTTCACGTTGCCGACGGCTTCGGAGAGAGACCTCGGAACCCCGAGGTGCAGTGCCCTGTAGATTGCCACCTCCGTGCAGTCCAGGATGACGTGGGCGGCTGTTTCCTCCGCTGCCATGCATGCCCTGCACAGGGGGCTGTCCGTGACACCTAGAGTATATAAGTGTTTGTTTAATAGCGTGTGACCAGTTATCATCCCTGTCGCAAGTCGGAGCTGGGGCCTTTTTAGTTGCCTCAGCTTGCGTGACAATCTGGCGGAGATTGTCGGGAATGCGTCTCTGGTCTGCCTGCAGGTTACTAGGTTGGCCCAGTAGTGCTGTTGTTGGTACCTAGTGTACTTACGGATTGTGCTGCGTATCCAATTGAACGGCAGGGGAATAATGGGTTCGGGTCCTTTCACTTCCAACTCCGAGCCTTCCCTAGCCAGTTCATCGGCCGCATCGTTACCCCGTGAATTGCTGTGCCCCTTGATCCACTGCAGGGTTATGCTGGTTTTAGTACATACCTCTGTCAGGATCTGGTGACATTCATATATGAGTCCTGAGGTTACTGAGTAGCTCTGCAGGGCTTGTAGTACCGATCTGCTATCTGAGAGTATACGGATGGGGAAGTCCGTTACTTTCCTTGAGATGATTGCTTGTGCAGCCATTATGATGCCCATACACTCTGCCTGGAAGACTGTGTTGTGTGCTCCTAATGGTGTAGAGATTTTTATATTTAGGTCCTCTGAGAAAACTCCCGAGCCAGTGCCTGACCTTGTTTTGGAGCCGTCGGTGAAGATTCTCAACTCCTTTTGGTTAAGACCTTCTTTGGGTTCCTCGGACAGCTGTATTTTGTACTTTTTGTCGAACACGAATTGCTTGGGTATCCTATCTGTCACCGCTTCAATGAGTGGCTCCCTACAGGTTACCTCCCTCATAATCTCGGTGTGTGGAACCCTTGCTGTTCTCCAGAGTTTAAGTTTTTTAAGGCGCACCGCCGCCGATGCCGCCTCCTGTTTTATAAAGAGATGCAGGGGCGGTACGTCCAGTAGGGCTTCCAAGGCTGCGGTGGGTGTTGTCCTCATGCAACCTGTGGCCGCCATACATGCTAACCTCTGGAGTCGTTGTAGTTTAGCTTCGACGGTCGATAGTTTGGTCCGTGGCCACCATACTACTGCACCATAGCTTACCATTGGTCTAATAACAGTCTGGTAGAGCCATAGAGTGATCTTGGGGGTCAGCCCCCAAGTCCTACCGATCATTCTGCGGCACTGCCAGAAGGCGATTGTAGCTTTTTCGATTTTGTTGTTCAGGTGATTACTCCAGTTCAACTTGCTGTCCAGTATTATCCCCAAATACTTAACCTCAGCTGACAGTTGGAGCTCTGTACCAAACAAAGTAGGCAGTCGGTAGTTACCTAAATTGCGTTTGTTCGTGAACAATACCAGTTCCGTCTTCTTAGGGTTCACGGTCAGTTCGTTGTTGTTGCACCAGCGTTCCACGATGGCTAGGGCTGAGCGGGTAACGTCACATACTGTACCTGTATGATTTCCGCTTGTCAGTAACACTATATCGTCTGCATACCCGACCGTGTAATAGTGTTTGTTGTTTAGTGTGGAAATGAGGTCATTTACCACTAAGTTCCATAGTAGTGGCGACAGGACGCCTCCCTGGGGGCATCCTTTCGCCACTAGAGCATGTTGTATGTCACCTGTTTCGAGTCTGATGACTCTCTTACTCAGCATGTTGTTTATCCACTGGATCATAACTGCGTTCGCCCCGTGTCTTGTTAGTGCTGCAGTTATGCTGTTGAATTGTGTCTTGTCAAAGGCTCCCTCTATGTCTATGAAGGTGCCGAGACACATTGCTTTGTTTTGGAGAGCCTCTTCTATTTTACTTACCACTGCGTGTAGGGCTGACTCTGTCGATTTGCCTTGGCTAAATGCATGTTGATTGGGGTGGAGTGGTATACCTGCTAGTGTCTTTTCCCTTAGGTCCCTGTCGCATAACCTTTCAAGCGCCTTAAGCAGGAAGGAGGTGAGGCTTATGGGCCTGAAGGATTTAGGGTCGGAATAGTCGCTTTTCCCCGGTTTGGGAATGAAGATAACTTTGACTTCTCTCCACCGTTTCGGTACATACCTGTGTGCCAGACAGGCAGCCAATACGGTGGTTAGTAGTGGGATGAGTACTTCCCCACCCCATTTTAACAGGGCAGGGAAGATTCCATCCAGGCCTGGTGACTTAAAGGAGTCAAAGCTGTTAATGGCCCATTGTACTTTCTGTCGGCTTATTACCTCATGTACTTGCAGCCATTCCTCCTCCGTAGGAATTGTCTCCTCTTCCCACCAATTTGTTTGCCGCGATATCACGCAGCCCGGGAAGTGCGTCTGTACTGTACATCTACACTAATGTTATAAAGAGGAAAGATTTGTATTTTTGTGTGTATGTTTGTAATGAATAAACTCAAAAACTACTATTCCGATTTCAAAAATTCAAATTTTTTTACACGTGGACAACAACGAACAAACAACGTCTTTTATAGCAACCAAGTTTATTATTTTTCTCAAAAGGAGACTTTAAAAATATATATATTATTTTTGTTACTTTTAGGTAATAATTGATTCTTTATGCTTTTTGGTTACAACGGTGCGTTGAACACCGGCTTCACACAAGAAAAAGTGTCACGATCCACCTGAGCTGAGCGTGCAAACGAGAGCGCGGATCAAGCGATAGAGAGGCACGATCGGTCGAAGCGTTCGGCTTGTGACGTACCTCTCTCTTTCACTCCATGGGCTGATGCGTCCGAGTAGAAGAAATACAGTATGCAATTTTGCATCACTGATTTCGTATGATGTCATCACGTAAAATTATCGTAAACCGACTTTACAGACAACCAATTTTTTTCTTACTTTTGTAATCGATATGTTCCGTCATAAGGATCAATATATTAAATATATCGTCGTCAATATATTAAAAGAATTTTGAAATAATTGTTTGGCTTTTTTTTCTTATTCGCCTTTGGTAAGACTAAATTTTTAAGGATACTTATTTTGAACCGTGCATTCGAACAAACATTCCTGATTAATAAATAAATGATTCCATAATTCGGTAGAAAATAAATAAGTAGAAAAACATAATTTAGTTGCTTGTTGACTTTCAAAGCCACATAGCGGCGACAAATATTGTAAATTCTGTGGTACAATGTGAAGTGGTCCAAACGACTATAACTCAGCTCGCGAGTGACGTCACGAGCCAAACCTATGCACTCCAGACAAGTGAACTTGAAAACATGGTGGTGATATGTGTGAAGGTTAGAGTTATTTGAGAGCCTACTGGTTACTAGGGGGCGTGAGTTCGATTTAATTTAGCGTTAATTGTAAATATGTTAGGCGTTTTAATTAACTAGCTTGATACCCATGGTTCCGCCTGTAAACACATAAATTGTAGCCTCTACCGCTCAGAATAGAAGTGGCATTTTTTTAAGAATTTTGATAATTGGATCAGTAATTTTAGAGATCAATCCAAGCAATCAAATTAACACAAATGAATTCTTATATTTCAACTGTTTATGAGACTATTAAAAATCAAAGCTAACTAGCAATGTGGGTATTACTTACTATTCTTGATGCTTATGCTATGCTATACTGGTGCTACGAGTGGGTTCACGTCGATAATGGGTGGGAATTGAACCTGATCGCGATTTTAGAATGTAGACAAAATATGTAATGTTTTGTGTTGAATACCAAAGTTCAAGAGTGTGTTACATATAAATTTTAATGGTTGATTTTATAACAGAAAAATGCAGAAATTAATTTAGAAGAAACTACCACCATTTTCATCTCTGCCCTTTTCCCAATAATTGAGGGTCGACGTTTTACTACTCGTTATCTCAGCAGTCACTTCTTTCTTATATCATTTGTTATTTATCTTTATTATGTAGGTATGTATTTAGAAATATATTTATTTAAGTATGTTTATCAGTTGTCTGGTCACCATAATACAGGCTCTGCCTAGTTTGGGATCAGATGGCCGTGTGCATAATTATATCATCTTTCGCAAAATCCACCAACCACGATACGAAACTTAAAGTTGGTTATAAAGTTTTAACTACATATAGCATAAAACGAAATATTATCTTGAAGTTTATTGGCAACTAAATCATAAAATTCGTCTTAATAATTTCCATACGTTCTCTGTTATGGCTACTTCTGTTTCAAACGACCACATTATGCAGAGCTTGCGTTATCCCTACTTCAAAGTACTCTAGATCCCTATCTCTTGATTAAACCTCTATTTTATGTTTATAAACATCTCGTCTATACGAGTTTTTTAACCCACACCATACTTAAAGGTTGTGAAACCGATACGTAATTGATTTTGTGACTATGAATCGAACTAGTGAGAAGTGTGAAAAAGAATAATTATTCGAACTGTAAATATGACATGACATTTTTTGGCATGCATGTAGCCTTTGACATGGAAAAGAACATAGACGACCTTTTATCTCGATTCCTTAAGTAGTTCCCGAGGGAAAATTGAAAATTGTTTCTGAGCTAAGCCGTGGGCAGACAGCTTTGAAATTTGGTATTTTTTTCTATCACAGCGCAAGCTTATAACACGGGTGAAAATTTTCATTACTTTCACTTTTTTCATTTCTTTTTGGACCCAATTCTGAAACTCCACGCAGACGAAGTCTCGGGCAGAAGCTAGTAGTTATTATATATGTATCTTACCGTATGGCAGCCTGGAACAGAACATAATTATCATTAACCAGCACTGTTAGTTAAGGCATGTCAGAGGTCTCGCACGCCCTCTAACCTCATTATTGACGAAACTCAATCCTCTCGGCACTCCCGCCTCCTCTACTTAGTCACCGTAAATTATTGTCAAATAAACTGTTAAGTAACGGTAAACACGTCTTCCTATTCGCAGGGTGTTTGTTAAAAATTTAGGGAGCTATATAATGGACGTATTTTTTTATAATATACCTAGATAATAATGCGCAATTCTACATTCTTTATATTCGATTAAAGATATTATTATTTTTCCACAAGTGTATTGACTGTTGGTCTAACTCTGAAGGGCCTGTTGTTCTAGTGGTTAGTGACCCTTATTCCCACCCAGGACAAATCACGTTGTGATGAGCTCCATCATGTGTTCTGTGTCTGGGTGTAATTTATCTATAATATGTATGTGTATATAAAGTATGTTTATTATCAGTTGTCTGGTTGCCATAGTACAGGCTGTCCCTAGTTTGAGATCAGATGGCTATGTGTGAGTTGTCCCAAGATATCATTATATTATTATTATAATACTGCACGGATAGCCCAGTGGTATAGGTCACCACGCTAATTACCACTGTGCGCGACGTGCTGCGGGTTCGATCCCCGCATGGGACAAGTATTTGTGTGATCCACAGATGCTTGTTCCAAGTCTGGGTGTTCTTTGTGCATGTGATTTGAATGTTTGTGAAACCCCCGCGACACAAGGATTAAATTCCTTAGTGCGGGCGTCGTTTTTTGTTAAAAAAAAATTTAATTATAAATTTCCTCGAACGCATCTTCTTTTTCATTTCGATTATTTCATTCAATGGCGCGCTACAACACGCAGTTCCCAAATCGAGGACTGAGTGTTGTGGCCTAGATCCAGCAGTATTCAACGATAGGCTGAGTAGATTGATTGATTGAATAGCTGCAATATGGGAGTCGAATGGTCAGTGAAAAAAATTTTGTTAATTAGGACACTGTATCTGAATATATTGTTTCCGAATAGTGATCAATAATATGTATGTTTGCAAATTGAAAAGTTAAAAGTCTTTTTAACTTTTCAAAGTATGACAGGATCTCGGGATGAGTTGAATTATTTTCAACATGTCAATACTTATAAGAAAAACCGACGCAAAGCGGCGCACTGCAACATATCGTATACATCTCACAATTGCGTGATTTGCATAAATTGGAATTATTTATCAGAACGAGCTCGAAGGCGGAACGTTACGGGTTTTTGTTCCATATCTATGTTTATCCATGTATTGGCAATTGAAGAAATTATTCAGGTCCCAGCCAAAGAAAGATGATGTATATTTTTCTAAGAGATAGAACAAAACCTAGGTTAGGACTCCTAGTTTTGTAACACTGGAATACCTTAAAAGTATCCAACAGGAATCTCCCATAATTTATTCATGTAGATAAGCAAAAAAAGGGTCAGTAGGGCTCATGTATCGAGACTTCCGAAAGTACAGTCACGAGTATAAATATGTATACACATAGCGGAATTGTAACACAATAATTTAACAGGAACTCACCATTAATTCTACTTTTAATCATTTAACAAAGTTAAAATTATAATAGTCCTGAAATCATGTATATATTTTTGAGTTCCAACAAAAAATTCTCGCTAAATAAGTTTTACAATTTCGCTATGTGTGTACATATGTATATATCTGTACATCTAAATGCCAATGTAATATTTCATTTATAGGGATTGATATTTCGAGTTTCTGTAATACATAACTTTGTCATGATAACTGTTGATTATAATTGTAGAGTACGTGCGTTAAAATAACTACCACAACTACTGAGCTATGCCAACCAATTAGAAACTTTACGTAAAAACAATAAAGCATAATTTTAAATGTACGGACCCGACATATGGATGCCAAAAGTATAGTGTGGACGTCTGTACTCGAGTAGAGAGGGACTCAGAGTGAATGCAATATCCGAACGTGACCGCACTAGAGAAACGCTGCGGATTTGTGTCCGCGGATATGAAATGTAAAACTGAAACTAAGAATAAAAATGTGACTTCAAAGCGGATAAGCAGCAAAGAAGTAATGCGACTTTTTTGAGTGGTTGTGAGGTAAAGAAAAGATTATGTAGGATAGTACTGCATATACCCAAAATGAACTTAAGGTTGTCTGTCCTTAAGACGACCTTAAAATAATTTAAAAATATCTTCTTAATACTAACTTTAAAACGATCGCGTTGCATGATTGTAATTAAATAAAATTACGTACGTGAATCAACGCGAACTCATGTCTTCACTCTTTTATAGCTTGACGCTATATGTAAAAAAAAGTATAATAATAATAATAGTTTTAGGAATCAGAAGTGGAGGTAATTAAAGAAAACCATAACCACTACAACAACAACAAGGACTCGTATTATTTAACAAAATCAAAATTACATTATAAAACCTTAACTAACTTGACCACTTTATTAACTTAAAAGAAATAACAATAAGCGATTACAAAACCACAGATTTAGGCAGATTGACTTTACAAACACGCAGAGGTTCTCCTTAGGCAAATTTTCCGTTCCGCAAAATTCACCCGAATGAGGCACGCACGAGCTTATATAGACTTTCCACCACCACTCGTTACTCCCTCCTCGATGACCTCTATGTTTCCTTGCTACCCTCCTAACAATAGCATTATTAGAGTAGGCTCTTTATTGGTATCGTATGTTTCTACCTTGTAATTGTAATAAATGTAAACAATGTTAGAAATGTCAGAAAATGTACTCTGTGGCTTGACGTTTCGACCAGGTTACACTGGCTGTGGTCGCAAGCAGACTCACAGAGCAGACTGGAGATGCGATGTCATAGATCCGTGCGAGGAGTTGACGAATTTTCATCTACCCCCAGTTCTTCAACTACCCTAATCATATGACTTATCGCCTAAAGCACTTTTACTACATCTATATGTCATGTTCAACCGCACTTCACCTGTCACTTTATGCACCCTTTCATGTCGCAGACAAGTTGCTATGTCAACTATAATTCAGACACTTCGAATGTTGTTATTCTTCCAAACTTCCGCTTGAACTCCAAAATATCCATGAAACGTTTTTAAATCATAACTTATTATAAATTCAGGAACGGATCAGTTTTTGCAACAAAACTATAGCCGAATAACTTCAACAAATACTCTTAGTTATACAATGCACTTCGAAGATAAATAGTTCTTTTAAAATAATTGATTTTTCATCACAGCTCAACATTGCAAGCCGGGCAAGTTCAAGTCAACAAATCGTCGACTTACCCGGCCCGGGCAAGGTAACCCGGATAAATATAGCGGTGTTCTGCACAAGTTATTTGTTACGGCTTTCTACTGCAAACTGCTTATACACGAGGATTTTATGGAGCGTGCACATGCTTACGAATATGCAAGAAGTAAAAGAATATGGGGTTTTATTATCGCTGTTGCTTCCTTTAAAGATCAGAATTTGAGATAGTTGAGGATTCGAGCGCGATTTTATTATGTAACAACGATATATTGATTCAAGCGGCGTTAGCCTAGGCTAGGCAATCCGAATTGCAATCACGACGTTCTTGCTGGCTTTATTCACTAATGGTTTGTTTCACATTAGTAAGTATAATATCTTTAGATTTAATATTTACGCAGATATACTAAGCTACTGTTGTGTTTGACCCAAATAAATTAATTAATAAATAAAAAATCGTGTCATGAAGTTTCTAAAATATTGAAATAAATATCAATATTAACTTTAAGTTGAGTCTGCTTGCGACCACGGCCAGTGTAACCCGGCCGAAACGTCAAGATTCGCGTTAATTCCCGTGACGTAATTTTATTATAAATATAAATGTTTTTTAATTCAATAAAAATATTGATACTATTTGAGAATTCTAGACTACTAGATTTCTTCGAAAAATTAGCTGATGAATCTATTTTAACCATTCGCCATTTTGCTTAACCAGCTTGAAGCAGTGGTTACATTTTGTAACTAATAGTTAAGAATTTGACAATTAGTTACGCTAACTATTGATGAAAAAACACTTTTAATAATATTTAACCATTTGGTCAGATTTTTTATAACTGGAGTAGAGAACTACGGATCAAAAAACTGGCCCTTAGTCCAAGCGGTTAACGTGCTGTTACGTGAAGGCTTAAGAGAGGCTTTATCTTACTATACTTTTAAATAAAAATCTGTTAAATAGCCTAAAACGTATATACTAACACTACCCGGTGACAGTCAGAACACAAATAAGATTTGTCGACCCGAGATTTTGGAACTATAATCTGCGTTATGCCACGTTATATTTTGTTTTGGCTTAGAGCTACTACGGGTTCCTCAATCTAAAAAAATAAAAGTTTCTATTGTATGCAATCTAATTAAATAATATTATTAAGTGTATGTAGTAGGGTTTACGTTAGAATGTATGTATATAAAGTCTCTTTTATTTTATTTATCTAGTTATCTTCAGTTTGCTCTTTATTTTCAAAGTTTAAGTTTCCGTTATACATATCAGTTACACCTATATCTACCCGCTTTATTATACTTTCTTACTCCAATCCCTGCATAGGTTGTCTGGAAGAGATCACAATTAGTGATAAGACCGCCCATTGTACCTTTAATGTATTTTGTTTTTTATGTAAACTTGTTTCGGTGTACAATAAAGAGTTATTATTATTATTTCCTTTATTTTAAAATTCACATACAAATTATATTTTTAAATATATTATACCATTAAAAAGAAAAAAAATATATATACATTTAAAAATATAAAAAGCAGTACCCAACCGGCAACGGGAACAAGGTCCAGGCTGCCGGTGGTTAGGGCTCCAGAGAGAGGAACCTCCTCACGATCCTTATTATTATTATTATTATTATTAAAAAAAAAAATAATAATAATAATAAAAATATTGTCATCACCCCGTCACAAGCGGTAGTACCAGCTGCTAATACACCGCCGACCAACCCTGTCGACGGGGAATACGACCATGGGGCTATATCTGTAAGTACCCAGTGCAGTGACATTATAAGGAGTACTTTGGAGGATGTGATTCGGGAGTATCGAACGACACCTATCGAACTTAGACCCCGATTACCTCGCTTGCCAATGCACAACCGCAATAAGGCTATAATGGGTGCCCTAGATTCATTGCTTTCCGATTATTTTGAAAGCAGTGAAGACCTCAGTGACACACACTCGATTTTGTACTGTGCTGCTGTTACGGCATGTCGTGTAGCTAATGTTAAAATAAAAAACAGTAACATAGCTGCACGACCAAAGCCAGCCGTGCCAGCTTGGCAGTGCAGGATCGAGCGTCGTGTTGCTGAGGCTAGGGCACTCATTGGTAAATTAATAGCATTTAAAGAAGGAAACTATCGACCTAGAGTAATGCGCTTTGTAAGGCGGGCGTTTGCTGGGACTAATATTAGCCCTAGTGAATATACCGCCCGCATTACAGAGCGCATTGACTTCTTCAAACAAAAGGTCTGTGCATGGGCAAGCCGTATTCGTCGGTATAAGTGTCGGGTAGAAAGGTTCCACCAGAATCGCATCTTCCAAAGTGACCAAAGATGGGTATATAGGACATGGGAACGACCGGTTCTAGGTGTGGATGATGGGCGCCGACCGGATGATGATGCCACCATTTCTTTTTGGCGCAACATCTGGTCGGTGCCTGTTAGCCATTCCGAAGGTGATTGGATACGAGTGGTTGAGCAATTGTGCGAACCCATACAAGAAATGGGGGCCATTACCATCTGCCCCCAAGACGTAGCCAATGCAGTCCGTCCGATGGCAAATTGGAAAGCACCAGGGCCGGACGGACTGCATAACTTTTGGCTGAAGTGGTTGCGGAGTTCGCATAGTTGCTTGGCTTCTCAATTCCAATCTGCCATAGAATCGGCGTCACTCCCACAGTTTTTAACCACAGGGTCAACCCATCTGCTCCATAAGACAGGGAGTACCACGGACCCAAAGAATTATAGACCGATAACATGTTTACCAACGGTCTATAAACTTCTTACATCCATTTTGAGAGCAAAAATAAACGATCATATTGATAACTTTTCTATTATGTCTGCTTCTCAGAATGGATGTAGGAATGGATCTCGTGGTACTAAGGAGCTACTCCTTATTGACACGACCATATGCCAACAGGTTCGCCGTTCTAAAAAAGATCTGTCGACATGTTGGATAGATTATAAGAAGGCCTACGATTCGGTACCGCATACATGGCTCATGAGGGTGCTGGAGTTGTATAAAATTGATACAACTCTACGCACTTTCTTGTTGGCATGTATGCGGCAATGGAACACGGTACTTCACTATCCAGGATGTCGAGATATCCAACAGAGTGGTGAACCAATTAAGGTAGAGCGGGGAATATTTCAAGGCGACAGTTTGAGTCCCTTGTGGTTCTGTTTAGCCTTGAATCCTCTTAGCACGCTGCTAGAGAATTCAAGACTAGGCTATTCTTTGCGGAGAGGAAGCCAGGTAATCTCCCACTTGTTGTACATGGATGATCTTAAACTGTTTGCTTCCAACAAACTGCAACTGATGAAGTTACTAAAGATCACTGAAAGCTTTAGTAATTCCATCAGAATGGAATTTGGTGTTGACAAATGTGCAGTCATGCATGTAAAACGAGGTGGGATTATGGAATCCCAGGGCATACAGCTCTCGGATTCTATAAACCTTAGGTCACTCTCTGCAACGGAGACCTACAAATACTTGGGTATGTCAGAGGCGTTAGGCATCAATGTTTCCGGCATGAAACAATCATTACAGGCGCGTTTCTTTGGTCGCCTAAACAAAGTACTGAAAAGTGTTTTGTCGGGCGGCAACAAGGTACGTGCCTTTAATGGTTGGGTCATGCCACTGTTGATGTACTCCTTTGGTATACTCAAGTGGACTCAGACTGAATTAGATGCCTTGGATAGAAGAGTCCGAACACTATTAACCGCAAATCGAATGCATCACCCACGGTCATCGGTGATGAGGTTATATATCCCGCGAAAATGTGGGGGTCGCGGCTTTTTGAATGCTAAGACCCTCCATAATCGCGAGGTATGTAACCTCAGGGAGTATTTCCTCCAAGTTGACGGGGTGATGCATCGAGATGTGGTGGTAGTGGATAAGGGTCTCACTCCGCTCTCTCTTGGCAAGGAGAACTGGCACAAACCTGCCGTACTAAGCATCCAGGATCGCAAGGATGTATGGCAAAGCAAGGAGCTACACGGACGGTACTATCGGACCCTTCATGGGCCCGATGTAGATCTCCTAGCGTCCGTGGCTTGGCTACGATTTGGTGATCTCTTTGGAGAAACCGAAGGGTTTGTATGTGCAATTATGGACGAAGTTATCATGACGAATAACTACCGAAAATATATCGTGAAGGATGGTACAGTTGACATATGTCGGGCATGTCACTGTCCGGGTGAGTCCTTAAGACATATAGTTTCGGGTTGTTCTCGTCTTGCTAACGGTGAATACTTGCACAGGCACAACCAAGTGGCCAGGATTATCCACCAGCAGCTTGCTTTGAAATATAGGCTTGTAGAATCTGAGGTGCCGTACTACAGGTATGTGCCCGACCCAGTTCTCGAAAATGGTCGTGTCACATTGTACTGGGATCGATCTATCATCACTGACAGGACTATTGTAGCCAATAAGCCTGATATAGTGGTGATAGATCGGTCGGAGCGCCGGGCAATGATTGTTGATATCACTATCCCTCATGACGAGAACCTCGTGAAAGCCGAAAAAGAAAAACAGATGAAATATTTAGACATGGCACACGAGGTTGTCGACATGTGGGAGGTGGACTCAGCAATTATTGTCCCGATAGTCGTCACAGCTAACGGCATAATAGCCAAGAGCCTCGACCAACACCTAAAGAGGCTCTCGTTAGGCACCTGGGTCAAGGGTTTGATTCAGAAAGCGGTACTTCTCGACACGGCGCGTATCGTGAGGAGGTTCCTCTCTCTGGAGCCCTAACCACCGGCAGCCTGGACCTTGTTCCCGTTGCCGGTTGGGGACTGCTTTTTATATTTTTAAATGTATTATTTTTTTCTTTTTAATCGTATAATATATTTAAAAATGTAATTTGTATGTGAATTTTAAAATAAAGGAGATAATAAAAATAATAATAAGGCGGTTGTTTGGGGGGCCCATCTAGTGAGTGGCGAGTCACCACCTGCCTATTCATTTACATGTTCAAGTGTAGAAAGGCAGGTGACATAGTTTCCGATTTTATTATAGTAACCAGTCCACGTAACACATACACATCAATAGCCCAATTTAGTTTATAGTACCTTATTTCACAATAGTTCTGTAGCTACCTTGGGCCGTTCATGTCTGTTCTTACATAGAGCAGGGGTGAATGGCCCCTGGTAGGTGCCCCATCCCATATTAGAGCAAAGTTCTCAACAAGGCCACTGCGTGTTGGACCTGTGTCCCCATGTAAGCCTTCCAAAGGACCGGGTTTCTTCTCTTGAAGTTATCCCGTGATTTTAAAAGTGATAAAAATAATAATAATTAGCAGACAGATATCAATCCGGAAAGGTATTTACCAAGGAGATTCTTTGAGTCCCCTATGGTTCTGTCTTGCGTTGAACCCTTTATCCTCTATGCTGCATCGGAACCGGGTTGGATATTGCCTCAAACATAGTACACAGGAAGTTATTATCTCACACCTTATTTATATGGATGACATTAAATTATATTCAAGATCCGAACAAGATATGAAAAAATTAATAGATACCACCACATTGTTTAGCAATGATATTAATATGCAGTTTGGATTAGATAAGTGCAAAACATTACACATAGTAAGAGGCAAAATCAAACCCGGTGACTATCCAATTAACAGTACCGATTGTATATCCGCTATGGAACCTACAGATTTATATAAATATTTAGGATATAAACAACTAAAAGGTCTCGATCATACATCTATTAAATGTACATTAGACACTGAGTACAAAAGGAGAGTAAATGCATTATGCAAAAGTCAACTAGCAGGTAAAAATCTTATTAAGTCAATAAACACATATGCAATACCAATTTTAACATACTCATTCGGAGTAATTAAATGGACTAAAACAGATATAGAGCAAATAGAAAGAAATACGCGCACCACACTTACTAAGCATAACAATTTACATCCAAAATCTGCCATAGAAAGACTAACTATTAAGAGACAGGATGGCGGAAGAGGCCTAATTGACATCCATCACCTATGGCAGAAACAAATTAGTAGATTAAAATCATTCTTTCTTACAAAGTCTAATACTAGTGATATCCATAAAACCATAGCCCAAAATGATGACAATTACACTCCTTTAAACCTAAACGATCAGACCGATGTCCTAAATATTTGTAATAATGACCCTCAAAAACAAAAGATGGAAACCTGGAAGAAAAAGGTATTACACGGCCGGCACCCTCATGATTTAGAACAACCCCATGTAGATTCAATAGCGTCTAATAAGTGGTTAAAAGTAGGTAACCTATTTCCAGAAACCGAAGGATTTATTTTAGCGATACAAGATCAGATTATAAATACTAAGAACTACAGAAAGTACATTATTAAAGATCCTACAGTAACAAATGATAAATGCCGTAAATGCCATGCTCAACCAGAGACCATTCAGCACATAACGGGTGCATGCTCATCTCTCACGCAGACAGACTACACCCATAGACATAACCAAGTAGTCAATATAATTCACCAAAAACTTGCACTAAAATATAAGCTAATAGAAACCAATAACACACCTTATTATAAATACACGCCCCAAACTGTTCTGGAAAATAGCACGCATAAGCTCTACTACGATAGAGCAATACTTACCGATAAGACCATTCATTACAATAGACCGGATATAACCTTACAGGATAAAGAAAATAACACCACCTACCTTATAGACATAGCCGTCCCCAATACTCACAACCTGCAGAAGACCATAGCTGAAAAAATTAGTAAGTACGCAGAGCTTAAAGAAGAGGTTGCCCGAATATGGAGACAAGAAAAAGTATTTGTCGTTCCCATAGTCCTTTCCAGTACTGGTGTTATTCCAAATCATCTCCACAATAGCCTAAAACTTATAGAGTTAAATAAATCCATCTTCATCACTCTACAAAAAGCTGCCATTTTAAATACCTGCCGAATCGTGAGAGAGTTCTTGTCGTTAGAAGATAATTAATTTACATTTTTTCTACACCACACGCTGCATTTACTTGGTCTTGACCCGTAAATGTGGTTTAAACCAGCCAAAGGGCTGAGAAAAATAAAATTTTCCCAAAATAATAATAATATTGAAAGATAAAGATAAATACTTTAAGAATTTATATAACTAAATATAAGACAAGAACTTATGCAATATATTTTCATTTATTGTTTCAAAGAATCTCAATACATATAGACCTACATTGTCTGTATGCATTAATACTGTACTGAGAATTTTTGATCAATACAGTATGTAGTTAAAACTTTATCGGAAGAAACTACGTCTATTAATAGTCCATATTCAATCGTTCATCTGAATCGAAACTTTATGAAGAAAACGTTTAACTTTTAACTTTTGAATATACACTCGCATGTTCGCGTATTGATTCAATACGTTCACAAGTTTATCTTTTATTGGTTTTAGTTATTACTTGCAGTTTCACCAAAAAAGGCAGAGGTGTATCTATTAACGGGCCTGTTGATCTAGTGGTCACTGACCCTGACTGCTAAGCCGGACGTCGTGGGTTCGATTCCCACCCAGGACAAATATTTGTGTGATGAGCACCAGTTTATCAGTTTCTGGTTGCGATAGTACAGGCTATGCCTAGTTTGGGATCGGATGGCCATGTGTGAGCTGTCCCAAGATATTATTATTAAGGCTTTGAACGTAGTGGTCACCAACCAATATTTATTTATTGGTTTTGGCGTTCAATGAATCAATAGCGTTTTTTTTTGTTGAGCGGTTATTCTGGGACTATACAGCCCCTGGTATCACTGTGACCGTCATCGATCTATTGTGTTCGCCGCTGTTTTCCTTACAGTTCGCCTCTAAGTGATGACGAAGTGGATCCAGTAACTACATGGAAAACTATGGTACAACTGTACGAAAGTAAAGTTAAGTTACGATAAACAGAGTCTACTACGAATCACTTTACAAATATGTTTGGACTTTATTATATTTTTACTTATATTTTTTAAATTATTATCACACTTTTTATAAAGGTGAAAGTTGGTGAGTGTGTGTGTGTATATATGTTACCTTTTCACGCTCAAATGGCATTGGTATGAAGTATATATAAGGTATTTACTTATAATATGATAAATAGTAACACCGCGGTAACTCCGCGGGGCACAGCTAGTTTAAATATAAATCAAAGATGAAGAATTATGTAACGAAATAAAATCCAAAGTTCAATGGCAAATGGTAATGTATTTTCGAGTTAATTAAATGATCATTATCTTGGTTAACTTTTTGTCTCTTAAAGAGAGAAAAGGTTAAATTATTTTTATAATACAATTGGAAGGTTAAAGTTGAAAAAAATATTTTTGTACCAACAAGATCGGGCGGATTGAAGAAAGATTTTTATCGAATTAAAATAACGTGGGTGTTCTGCTAAAAATAAAGGGAAGAAAGAACTAAAAACTTTAATTATTTGTAAGAAAATATTTTTTTTATTTTCGCATTTGTGTTGTTAATTTTACAGTTGCACTTATAAAAGGTAATTAATAATTTGTTCTTATTTTTAATGAAAATAATGAAATACGATATAAAGTTGTACCTAAAGTGTCCAGAATTAGAAGGTATTTTCACAAATAAAGCTATTTTTACTATCTTATGTAAAAAACTTTGTAGAATGCAAATAATTAATTCTTCTTCTACCAAACCTTTTCCAAAACTATGTTGAGGTCGGCTTCCACTCTTACCGGATTTAGCTGAATACTGTATTTTACATGGACCTCCACAAACTATTTTACTGGGTAATCCAGTATCTCATAGTAAGACTGGTTGTCCGAATTGTAATGACTTAACCATTGTCAAAGCAATAAATTATTAAAATAAGCCATATTAACCTCAAGAAAAAAGGGCGTCCACACATACAGATGTCAATTTATTGACTTGTGCACATTTAAATAAAAACACTGTAGCACCTCAAATAAGGCTCAGTTTATTGAGTGCGTATAAGTGCGTCAAATGTGTGCATAATAAATTACTTCTTTCCACTATGACAAGATTTAAAGAAACGAGTATTTAATTCAAGTCTAGTCAGATAACCCAAATCTTGAATCTTCCAGCCACTAAACATCATTATTATATATTTTTCACCTCAATTAGCGAGGCAACGAGCCGTGGGTAAACATTAGCGCGTTAACTCCGGTACACAAAAACCATTACCTCTGTAACCGACGCAACACACGATTAATATAATTAGCTGAGCATTATACGGGCTTATTATCAAACTGGATACCTACTGAGATACATTATGCATAAGGGTGACGCCACACGGTAAGTGCGGTGTCGCTGCGGTGCCGGCGGCGATGTGCTTCATACAAAAATGATAATAGCTAACAAATTGGTAGCAAATTCTAATTTAGATGTGGGACAGTTACAGGTTATTATCTATGCCATATAATGGGGCATTATTATGAAGTCAATCAATCAACTCAGCTTATCGTGGCCCACTACTGGTCGTAGGCCTCTCACATTTTGCCCCACAACATCCTCCTAAAATTCCATCCAATGGTTGCCTGGAAGAAATTGCCGTGTGCAATAAGGCCGCCCTTTGTACCACTTCTTTTGCAGTTATTTTTTTATGTTTTCAATTTTACGGTTAACAATAAAGAATTATTTATATCCTCTGCCTTCCGCATCCAGTCCATCCCCGCTCGTTATAAAGTGCCTTATGATCTAATTGCAAATTAGATCATAAGGCACTTTATAACTGCCTTACAACTGTTTAGTTACTCTGTCGCAGCATCACAACATACCGTGTGGCACTACCCTTAGTAAATCTTTGTTGGTTCCAGAAACAATAGCGAACAATGCACTGCATTTTGACCTATTAATAGTGGTTTTTGGGCACAAAGGCGGGCTAATAAAGAGCGCTAAATTGAGCAGTGTTTTGTTTAAGTATAAATATGTTCTAAATTAAGGTTTATGCGTCCCATGGTTGGAGAATTATTATATTAATTAATTTCGCTTTTAAGTTTTTTTTGTAAGTAAAACTATATTTCTTTAAGTTTAAAATAATGGCATGTCATAGAACAACATTAAAACGGATATAAAAACATAAAGATAAATATATTTCTCCGAGGTTTCACCGCGTTTTATTGTCATCTCTATTTTAAAGTAAAAGTTAAAGGCACGGAAAAACACTCCACAACGGCCTGAGTTAAATAAAAAAAGAGCAAAAAAAGGAAGAGTGAAAGGCATATCTGCACAAAGTTCATTATACAGTAATCCGAGTTGAAATTAAGCCGGGAACACTCGGGTACGTAATCTAATTTGAGAAACACTCCGACTGTATGTAGATACGCGAACACGAGCCGACGACTCCCGCAACTCGATACAGACCATTTAATTTTAATTAATAGCAATTTATTCAATCTTAATTGTTCCATTATTATGTTAACGGTTATAATTCGAATTAAGAACTGAACTTCGAATTTTGTATGCATGTTCCAATTTTAAAATGTTGTAATATCGTTATAAAATCCAGCCAGCACTCCATTAAAATTGCGCGAATAAAAACGAATGCGAAAATGACTAAAATAGATTGGTATTGTATCGATATTACTCGGAATCGTGAAACATTAGTGCTCCCAAAGGTGGAATCTAAATCGGAATCAATTTCGCGGAGTCGAATGTTCCTCTGTGAGTAAATAACGAAGCTTAAAAAAAGAGTTACGTGTTACGAGTCGACGAACTAGTTGGTGTGCTAACGTGCGTAAAGATGTTTTGACGTCACAATTTCCACTTAAAGTCAACGAATAAAGTCGGTCATGTTCATACAACTAGACCAGATGTTCAGATACCGGTTGGAACGTTGAATTTTTCAAAAAGTTTCCAGTTTGATATTCGAGCGTGCAAAGTTATAAAATGAAAAATCACAGCGTCTTCGTAAGTAGTTGTAAAAATATAGTCTCGTAAATTTTGGACGACACAAGGCGGGAGGGGGGGGGGAGGCGTGGTAAGTCACACGAGCTTGTGAATAGGACTCCGATACATTATAAGCCGTTCTGATTTACTGCCAGTAATAAATAATCTCTCTTTCCCCACTATTTCGTACAAAATCCGTATAATTCATTCTAACAAAGACATTGGCAGCGAGCGGTATAACCTCCTTCCTAACAGTTGTGTTGCCTGGTGATACAATATTCATACCGTCGTATCCGGTATGTACTGGTTCTTTATTGTTATTGCTCGACAGCCGATAAATTTATTCTTTCAATATTCCCTTTGCTGATAGATAACGGTTTTTTAAGGCAACACGCTGTTATTATTTGTTTCACAAGGAAAGAGGAAAACAAGGGGAAAATCGCTTTGTGTTTGTCTCACTTATCTGTTGATATAAAGGATTCATCGTCATGATATACTGTGTTTTTATTATTATCTTGTCAAGGAGACTCAGTGGCTGAGTTGCCTTCAATATTAAAGGGCCTGGGATATTGACAAGAATGTGTTAAAAGATTTATGCGATTATTTATGTGTGGTTGTTATTGATGTTACAATGCGTGGAACATCACGAAGTTTCTTTATATTTGATCCTCTACCGTGACAACGTTACGACACTTCTATTGTTTTCAAACTCCACCGTCTTTGTGTGATTAAAAAAATTTGTGTAACTACACATTGACATACTACTATTATATGCTGAAATTCTGTAATGCACTTACTAATTTCATATCTAATTTTTTGCAAAGATTTGTCCAAGCGTCTTGTTGACACCTCATGTGACCCAAGGGCTGGTTTTTACCTTGGTCAGCGGTTAAGCGCTGTTCAACGTGGCAATGCTGCCAGCCTTATGCGCACACTTCCAGTCGACAGCGATGTGGAAGAGTTTTTAATGCTACTTTTTTAGTTTTCGTTTTGTTTAATTAATTTAATATAGTTTAGTATTAAGAGTGTTTTTTAATTAAATATTTTTGTTAATTTCTAATAAATGAGTTACACATTTTTTTCTATTTATAAGCATAATAAAAACATCACCAACAAATCAGTGCCATATACGAGTATATATAACATGTCCTGCAACCGTTTTATAAGAAAGGCCCTCAAAATTGTCCCAAATTCTGGCTTTAAACTCTACAAACAGACCACATTCCCCGTAGGCGAGCCGTTGTTACCTCTGTATCCAGGGATCTAGGCTCAACAGGAGACAACACTGTCTAACACTAAAATAGACCAAAAACTAGGAACAACAGACACGTGTGTGTGACGCATAATTAGAAGCTCTAGAGGCTCTAACCCTAAAGTTAACTGAAAAGAAGATCCATTCGATTTGACAGTTCAAAAACTAAGGACTGCATCATAAAAAACTAAACAAAATAAAAAATTAACTTTCGACCAATGATTATCCATTTCTTTTATAAAAGATTTAAAAAAAGAGCACATTGTAAAACAAAAAAAATGATTTTGAAAACAGTTCTAATAATGAATTTTCAAAACAGGACGCGAGGTAATAATGAAGTATTCCTGTTTCGGCACCAATTTTTTCAGCACCGATTGTTTCGGCACCTACGCTATTCCACTTTCGGCACCAATAGGTATTTTGGATTGGTGCTGAATGTGGAACAAAATAAAATATTAAATTTTATTCCTTTTTCGGCACCTACGGCAGTTTCTAGTGACGGGTGTATATTTTACACAAAGTTCTTAAGTAATACTTATCCATAAAAAGCTGTTATAAATACTTTCATCAATTACGTATATATATATAAAGATATGTTGGAGCATAGAAACTCATTGATAATAAAAAATAGGTTTAAACCTTGTTTGTGGAACCTCTTTGATCATAAGTTCTGTTTTAATGCTGGCACATTGGTAAGCGGCAAGCAGTATGCTTGTGGATTCAACCAAGTGGTGGTTGATAATTATCTTCATGATAATTATGTTGATGATTGTCACAGAGTACATTCTATGATTGTCAAATTGGGATAAATTGGATGCGTTACAGAGATTATCTTGGAAATAACACGAATATGAATATTGTAAATTGTGGTAAATTAGATGATTAGGACACGCCTGCAACTCTTGAGATAATCGCGTTTACTAATGCGTTAGTAAACCATGTGATATGACGTTAACAATTTAAATCTATATACCTACATATAATAAAATTGTAGAAAAGTGGTGTCTGTACAATGGAAATACAAAAAAAAAGTAGCAGGGGTTGTTATTATATCGATGCCAAACCCGAAATTGTAATTATTATTTTTTTGTCTGTTTGCCTGTGTGTTTGTGCACTCTAATATCAGGAACGGCTTTTTCGATTTAGATGCAGTTTTCACTAATTTATTGTAGTAAGCTTCACGTAACATTTAGTGTTTATTTCATGTCAATCGGTTTATAAATAAAAAAGTTATGTCAATTTAAAGAATCACGGCGAACATTTGTTAAGGTATTCTATCAGTGGTAGGTTAGGTTCTTTTTCTTAAATTTCTTTAAAATTTTGTAAATAAATATTGTAAGTATGTATGGTATAGGTTAGGCGATTCCCTCTTTGATTTTTGGGTATTTACTTATCTTAATTTTTATTTAGGTTTTGTAAATTAATATTATATTTTGGGACAAGCTCACACACGGCCATCTGAACCCAAACTAGGCAGAGCTTTTACTATGGCAACCAGACAACTGATGAACATATTTATATATATATATATATCTAAATACATACATATAATAGATAAATAACACCCAGACACAGAACAAATGATCGTGCTCATCACAAAAAGATTTGTCCTGGGTGGGAATCGAACCCACGACACGAAATGAATAAAGACGATCCCCCCTATCCGATAATCCCCCTAAGAGGGTGAAAAAGGGGTTGGAAGTTTGTAGGCATATGAATTGTGTCGTTTTTAAAGATATACACTTTTATTCTCATACAAGGGTTATTAGTTAGAAATAAATAAGACGTGTTTCCGAGATTTTAGTAATTTTGCCCTCTAAGGGGGTGAAATAGGGGTTGGAAGTTTTAAGGTACATGAATTGTGTTTGCAAAGATATACACATTAAATTTCATACAAGGTTTATTAGTTAGAAATAAATAAGATGTTTTTCCGTGATTTTAGGAATCTACCCTCTAAGGGGTGAAATAGAGGCTGAAATAGTTGGTATGTGAAGTTCGGTATTCTCAAAGATAGACAGATAAAAAGATAACTAGATAAGATAATGACCATCTAAGACATATCTATAATGACGACTCCCGTGGTCGAGTGGCGTTCACTCCGGTTTTTAAGGAGTCGCCAGCTCGAAAGTCCCAGGTTTGTTCCCCGGGTTCTATGTAGAAAATCACTTTTATACATTGTCTTGAGTCTGGGTGTGTATGGTACCTTCGTTGTCTCCAATTCCAGAACACAAATGCTTTTGCTACTTACTTTACTTTAATTATTATTTTAACGCCACTTTGAAAACCACAAAATACATCCATCCATCACCTTTAATACTACTCTTTACTTACGCGCGAGCGAAGCCGCTGGCAACAGCTAGTGTAAAAATATTAATTTAGAATTTCAACTTTTCTAAACCATGTTCTTTATTAATTGGATGGTACTTAGACCTCCGTAGTCGAGTGGCGTACATACCGGTTTTCAAGATGTCGCTAGGTCTGAAGTCCCGGGTTCGAACCCGGACGGGTCAATGTAAAAAAAAACACTTTTCTACATTGTCTCGGGTCCTGTTGTTTGTAGTAGGTACCTTCATCGTCTCTGATTCCATAACACAAGTGCTATAGTTACGTACTTTATTTATTTTTTATTATTTTTATAAAAAAAAAAATGTTAGGTCCAGATGTGGTATTACTCCTCAAACAATGAATGAGTGATGTTGTACTAGAAATAGTTTCTATTACTTTTTCGCTTTTGTGCTGGCACATCAGAAAAATTCAACAATTGATTTTTTTTTATAGAAATTTATTCATTTGTTTTTTCTTCGTGTTTTATTGTGATTTTAAGAAAGACTTTTATTTAAAATTTAAACAAAACATACGTAATTTTAAGTATGTGGAATACGTCTAATAATCATCATCAGCCAACGCTGGTCCACCGGTGGACATAGACCGCCACTGAGCTCAATCTTTAGCTCTTCGTCTGGAGACGAAGAGCTGTGGTTGGAACCACTGCCAACCGCTTAGCGGATGTCGTCGCTCCATCTTATAGCCCTCGGTCGTCTTACACTACGTTTGCACAGACGCGGTCTCCACTCAAAAACTATATCTATAACAATAGTATTACTATTTTGCATGGTCTCCGCAGACCATGGAGGTCTGATGTGGTATTTGCCTAACTATAGATAGTAAAAAAATACGATGTAATCAAGTCCCGGAGCCATAATATACATAATATATTCGTCGTACTAGCACAACTAGTCATATTACGTTTTGAAAGTATATATTAAATATTTTGATATTGTACTTCGTTTATCCAACTATTTCTGTTCACTCGCGAGTCTTAGAAAATCCCAATCGCAGCGTGGCAGGAAATGCCTCTATTATTTAAATTGATATGATAAATAAATTTGCCAGTATCGATAAGTTGATTATACATACCATCACTAGAAACTACCGCACCGTAGGTGCTGAAAAAGGAATAAAATTTAATATTTTATTTTGTTCCACATTCAGCACCAATCCAAAATACCTATTGGTGCCGAAAGTGGAATAGCGTAGGTGCCGAAACAATCGGTGCTGAAAAAATTGGTGCCGAAACAGGAATACTAGTACCTACCAATGCTAACATGTTCTGTTATTAGGCACTATAGATAATAATACCGGTCTACTATTGTCCCACTGCTGGACACAGCCCTTTTCTCATATAGAGAAAGATCTAAAATTGATCACCAAAGACCACGCTTGCTGGTTAATCATTTCAGATTCCAATTTTTTTTATCGAGGTTTCCTCACGATGTTTTTTTTTACCGAATGCTAATAATGTCAGCCTTGTACTGAGTTCGGACCTACAGCCGTAACAGTAATGTACTAGTCAGTTGAAAAAACATAACAGTATACTTGAATGAAATAATGATAAACCCTACTTATTATGTAAATGTTAAGTCTTGTTATACAGATTATATAATCTAATGTGTCGTTATGATGTTAAGCACCGGCACGTTCTTAAGTATTCGGATTTACAGCGATAAATGTAAATCAGATTAGCGTTATACTAGCCTAGCCTTTTCCCAAGCTATGTTGGGGTCGGCTTCCAGTCTTACCGGATTTAGCTGAATACCGTATTTTACATGGAGCGACTATCTGACCTCCACAACCTATTGCTAGGTAATACAGTATTCCATAGTAAGACTGGTTGTCAGAATTGTAATGACTTAAGGACGCGTTCTCAATTCTGTCAAAATTATGCTGTTTTTCGGTACATATTGTGACTAAACTAAATCAAATCAAATATAACTAATAACTCACACGTATAGATTGGTTCTTTATCTTCAAACGCTGGGAAAAACATTATGAAGATTTATAGTTTTTTATATAGTAAAAACGATCTTCCGTTGCCATTTTCAAAATTTTTTACGATACTAGGTTGTGTTTCGGTACATATTTTGTTCTACAAATTACATATTTTAAGATTTCTAAAAATACTGTTAGTAGGCAGATATAGTTTATTCTAAATCTGGGAGAACAAATTATGTAAAAGTGTCACAAATAGTCGCAGAAAAAAATACAAACTGAAACTAAATTTTTCACACATTTTTCTATTACGGACCCGCGGAAGCCGTTTTTGCATGTTATAGAACCGATTTCATGATTTGATAAAAATATATGTAAAAGATACATCTTTTCCTGAAGGCTTTCACTGGATGGAAACACGATTAAATAAAATTTTATCGATGAAAAAAAAATCCGAAAATAAAGTCGACTCGCAAGCTAAATCTCGTTTTATACGAGTATCAATACTCCATTTCTTTTAAAATTAGTACCAACTAGTAGATAATTCATTTTAGGAGAGTTCTCAATGAAAATTCCAATTTCTAAACGTCCGTAATTAAAATATCGAGCATTTTATGTGATTTTCTATGAAATTTCGATAAACGAGCCATTTGTCAGAGTTGTCAGTGTCCTGCGGGACGTCATCGAGGTAGGGCTTATGTCAAATTTTTTCGCACATTATCGTCTGCAGTTATGTGAATAATTTCAAAAGAAATGAATTAAACTGTGAACCATTATTACTTTATAGCTTCTTCGACCATAATTTGGATAAAAGTAAATCGAGGACGTAATTTATTTATTTTCATTTAAAAATATTTGTCTTATGTGTAGCTCGAGATCCGGGGAAAGATTGTGACTAATATTGTTTTCAAATTAAAACTTTATAGGCCGACCAGTTACCGAACACTATATTTTTTTTTTAAAGCAAGATAGTGGAGTTAAAGTTAGGTAAAGAAACATATCAAAATAGCAAGTGCACATATATATTAGAAATATTACTGGCATTGACTTTCGTACATATTATATCGTAAGGCAAGTTACTCAGGACCTTGAAAACTCTCTAGGCAATAAAAATTGGTATCATTCATTAAAGAGTTCGCTGCTTCAAACATGAACCAGACTATCCAACTGTAAACTTTTCGTTTCGATTTGCGCGTTTTTTTTACGTAAGTCTTAGCCAGGATAATGCACACAGGACATCTGGTATTGCGGAAACGCATAAATTTTGAAAAAAATATAATCCTAATTCATATTTGACTGTTTTTCTTTCAATTAATTTACTTTTTTGTAAGATAGAATTGGGCTTCATAATTAATACCATAAAAGTACAAGGTGCTCATTTTCCGCATTGTATTCAACGCATAATTTCAAAATATAATGAATGTAGAATTATTGCTTTTAATTAAATAAAGGCATAATTCCTTTGACCATAATTTGCTATCTCCAGTATTTAGAGTACTAGAGTACTTGCTTAAATCAATCAATCAACTCAGCCTATCGCGGTCCACTGCTGGACATAGGCCTCTCCCAAGTTGCGCCATAACACCCGGTCCTCTGCCTTCCGCATCTAGTCGGAGCCGGCTACCTTTTTCAGGTTATTAGTCCATCTAGCTGATGGGCGTCCTACACTACATTTGCCGTCGCGGTCTTCACTCAAGGACTTTTCAGCTCCAACTGCCATCAGTTCTTCGACGGACATGATCAGCCCACTGCCACTTCAGCTTACTAACTCTGCAAGCTATGTCGATCACTCCGGTTTCTCCGGATAGTCTCATAATACTAACTGCACCTTATAAGTACCTACCTATTATACAAACTTGACATATTTTGCGTTTTTGCACACATAATACTTCTGTCATTTCTATTTTTTTTTGCACGCCTCAAAAGCGAAGCGTTGAGGTGGGTATTACTGTCAGTTTACGCACACCGAGTGATTCTCGAACTTAAAATATCACTTGTTTTATTCTTTATTGCTTTTATAAGTGAATATAAATAGACAAATGTTGAGAAAAAACACTATTTTTAACACTCATGATATTTTTAAATCTCTTTTTATTATTTAAACTAATTAAAAAATTTTTTAAAAATGTTCTGACTTGGATGTCCGTGTGTCTTTATGTACGGATCCCGTATTTTGTGGTCACGATAACGAGCGAAATACTTCACTTATCGAGTTGGTTTTTTTTATAGGCTTCAGTATTTTGAGGAATAGAAGCCTATTACTTTTCACGGTATAATTCGATGTAGTTTAATTATTATTTACAAATAATCTTAATTTTATTGTAATGAATGAGATTATGAGGCGTGTACTTTTGAATTTTCTAACTATTCTTAAATCTCCACTCATTGTCGACTCCAGTGAGCTCACAAATTAATATAATACATATAATAATATATGTCATGTAAAAGTGATCATATTATGCCACTTGCAGAAACATTTTTTTTTTTCATTTAAATGTATAGTGAGATTAATCGATTTTAATACATTTGGAAGGTGCCATTACATATAAAATTTAATTAAAATTGGCTCGTGTTCGCTATTGTTAGGGTCAGACAAAATAAAACCGTAATTTGAAGTACTTTTAAATGGTGTAGTAATATTACAAATTTACATACTCACGAGGACACATACAAACAAACAATGTATGTATATACCATTATTTTTATTTTGACGGACTCTGTAGTCGAGTGGCGTGTACACCGGTTTTCAAGGTATCAAAATCAAAAAATCAAAATCAAAAAGTTTTTATTTCTTATAAACCTCAAGAAGGCGCTCAAGAAACGTTATATGCTACTCTACTGATTCTAGGTGCTCGGTTCCAAAGTGTCCTTCCCATGGAGAAGAACCGGCAAGAAACTCCATAGGTTACTCTTTTAAAAAAAATATATTTTTACAATATTAGACACTGATATGCGTCAAAGGCGCAAGGTAGCCTGCGGTCATGGAAAACATAAAAATGACATCTTCGGTGTTGGAAGACATGCTAAGCATTCAATGGCTAAATTTTGAAAATCTACGCTGTTGACGCATTTACAAAAACAAAGCATAGTTATCACAATGTATAAAAAGGAAATAAGAATAATAGTATTTAAAACAAAATTACCACTATAAATTTTACATACAATACTATATGTAGTCGCAATAAAAAAAAAAAACAAAAGGAAAAAATAGAAACCCTAACAGGAATGTCAAGGCATGTCAAGTGCCTTCTAGAAATACAGGCGGCAAAGGAATCGCAATTAAACAATACAAATAAAAGCAAGTTTCGCGAACCGCCAGGGAGGCCACATGTGCAGATGTTAAACAACCCACGCCTTTTTGTCTTCCACGTAGTCTCTAACTTTATAATATGCTTTCTTCAAAAGGATTGATTTGACACACGTTTTGAATTTCTTACCAGGTAGGTTAGTAATATCTTCTGGTATCTTATTGTAAAAGCGAATTGAATTCCCTAAGAATGATTTTGAGTTCGTTTTAGTAAGCCTAAATTTGGGAACAACTATTTTATTTTTATTTCTAGTATTTATATTGTGATGATCACTATTAATGCTGAAACTAAGGAGGTTTTTACGCACATACATGATATTTTCCAAAATGTATTGAGATGCCAGTGTAAGAATACTAATTTCTTTAAAAGTTTCTCTTAACGAATCACGTGGGCCCATGCTGTATATTGCGCGAATTGCCCGTTTCTGTAGAATGAAGATGGAGTCTACATCGGCCGCGGACCCCCACAAGAGAATACCGTAAGACATTAAGCTATGAAAATACGCGTAATAAACTAATCTAGCAGTGGGAATGTCAGTAAGTTGCCTAATTTTCCTGACCGCGAATGCAGCCGAACTTAACCTACTCGACAGTGCTGAGATGTGTGCACCCCACTGCAACTTAGAGTCAATCGTTAATCCAAGAAATACTGTTTCATTTATAAGCTCAAGTTGCTTACCATCCAACATCAAATTTAAATCTGCTTGTGTCCGCACATTAGTAAGCGAAAATTTTAAACATTTTGTTTTACTTGCATTGAGAAGCAAGTTATTGGCAGAAAACCACTCGGAAAGAACATTAAGGCTATTGTTTAAGTTAGATAGATTTGTTACCTTTCTATTTATTTTAAAAATAAGTGATGTGTCATCCGCGAATAGAATCATATTAGTCAAATCAGCCATCATATAGGGAAGATCATTTATGTAAGCTAAGAAGAGAAAAGGACCAAGGATTGAGCCTTATCGCTTGCTCTGAGGTCCCGGGCTCGATCCCCGGACGGGTCAATGTAGAAAAAAACACTTTTCTATATTGTCTCGGGTCTGGGTGTTTGTGGTACGTTCTTTGTCTCTGATTCCATAACGTTGTACATATTTGATATTTTTTAAAATGTTTTGGGAATAATTTCGCATGACCTGCTTTAATTATCAGTATAAAAGTACTATCATTTATGTGGTAAAATACACCTCTATAAATTTTAAATAAACAATTTTAAAACTTACTCCGCACGTGTGCTTATTGTGATGAAAAGTATAAACATGTTACAAATATTACATCTATAATGCGTAAATCGTCAAGGAGTACGATAGACTCGATCGAAACCTTACCTGAATAATAAAATATAATAAAAAATATGAAACCGACACCCATTGACATACATAGTAACTGATGACATCTCACACCGCCCTAGCGCCCTGCGCCGCGTCTTAGGAATTTTCGATAAGGGTCACGTGTCCCGACGCGAGTTTTAATTTTGTACCCAACCCAAAAAGTGCACATCGCAGCTAAAGAAGATTTCGCTTCAAAAAATCTTCCTGTTCAATCACTTTATTGGTGAAAACTGCATTTTATGGCTCGATAGATTATTATTTGCTAAAAGTATGTCCCTCGGGTCTTGGTCTATAATGCATGCTGACGTCATACTGAAGCGTGTCAAAATAACTTAAGCTCAGTGCTGCCTAGTGGCCATTATACGCAACTCTCCTCTTGCCAATTTGACCGATCATCAAGGAGAACGCGTCCTTAACAACTATCAAAGATCACTGTATGGCAGTCGGGACCGACGGCTTAACGTGTTTTCCGAGGCACGGAGGGGTCTCGATATGTTTAGAAATGGTCACCCATCCACGGACCAACCGCGGCGAGCGCGGCTTAACGAGCCCCCCGTGGCTAAAAGCAAGCCGTATTAGCGTTATACTAGGTTTTGTATAAAAACAATACCTACTTCAAAGGAAATTCGGAGAGTCTTGAGAATGACGGGCAGATGCTTCAGAATTCAAACATCAATTTAAAAAGTGTCCATCACTGTTCCTTTCTAGCGGTTACGGGACTATTTTTCTAGAATAGCTTTGCATGGATGCAGACCTTTTTGTGAATGAATAAAAAGAAATAAACCGCCCAGGTTTTATATCCAGGGCAACAGGGTACCACAAGTATGTGTAGCATATTTGGAAAACTACTTTTACTCATATAATGATCTATCGCGTGTCAAAAATCCGCCAGAGTCGCTAGTGTCGCATAAGGTCTGCCTGATATTTTCCACATTGACCCGTTCGGGGGTCGAACCCAGGACCTCAGAGCTGGCGTCACCTTGAAAACTGGTGTATACGCCACTCGTTCACGGTGGTCGTCGACGAAAATTGACGACTTTCTTCAAGAAAATCATAGTCAACTCATAAACAATATCATCAGCTGATCAAGGTTAGTTTGGAAGGTCCAACTTTTTTGAAGAAAACTATTAATTTCAGGACTAAAGCAGTATTTCAAATATATCAATTTCGTCACCCTGCTAGTTTACACTGAATAATATAGGGTATTAAGTATTTTGTTTCTACGTCTGATTTTTACAGAACTGAAAAATATTAAAGTATAGGTACTAAAGTTTGTTAAACGAGAAATACGAAGGTACAGTGAATGACTGACTGGCCTGTTGCTCAATTGGTTAGTGACGTTAACTGCGTGACCAGAGGTCGTGGGTTCCATTCCCGGGACAAATCTTTGTGTGATGAGTATTATCATTTGTTCTGTGTCTGGGTGTAATATCAATAATGTAAATATGTCGGGGTGTAACAGCTTACACCTGGGCAAACATATCCTTGGCCCACAGGATGTAAAACATATCGCCCCCCAAAAGCTACTGCGATTCCTAGTGGATGTAGGACTTGGTGGCGAACTGTAAAGATAACAGCGGCGATCACAATAGATCGATGACGGTCGCAGTGATACTGGGGCTGCACAGTCCCAGAATAGCCGCAAAACAAAAGAAAAAAAAATATATCAATAATAATATAGAAATATATAAGTATGTTTTTCAATTGTCTGGTTACCATAGTATAGGCTCTGCTAACTTTGTGTGTTGTTCAGTATGAAATAAAATTATAATGAAATATTTGACACACTTACCGCATACACGCCTCAGAAATACAAACACGCACTGTCACAAACTTTATGTACATGTCTATATATATATATATGTAAACGAGGTGCGTGACACCTCATTTAATTTATAATTTTATTATTAAGTACCTATTTATAAAGTGTAAAACCTCTTTTTAATCTCCCATAGATCGTCTGTCAGATTTACTAAATGACAGCGCTTTAAAAGACTATGATTATAATTTGATTATTTTATTTTATTAAGAACTGGTGAAGCAATAGCTGTAAATGTTGTTTTATAATATCATTAATATTTGCCCTTGGACATTTAGGTGAATAGTAAAACTATAGGTAATTGAGTTGCTCTGGAAAGAGGATAATTTATTACATAACCATTTATAACAATTTTACAAAACATTTCATAACATAAATTAAACATAAAACCCACCTGGAAAGAGAAACAACATTTACAGCTATTGCTTCACCAGTTCTTAATAAAATAAAATAATCAAATTATAATCATAGTCTTTTAAAGCGCTGTCATTTAGTAAATCTGACAGACGATCTATGGGAGATTAAAAAGAGGTTTTACACTTTATAAATAGGTACTTAATAATAAAATTATAAATTAAATGAGGTGTCACGCACCTCGTTTATATATATATATTCTTTTTATTTTCAAAGTATTGTCCGTTTGTTTTACAGAACTCGCCGTATACTGCGTTGCGTTCGGCTGCGTGCGACCAAATGAGGGTAGAGGAGTGCACTGATTATTAATTTGTAAATGGTACCCGAAGCCCTAATTTATCTCATCTTTTCTATCTTAATCATGTAGTATACCAACATGTACGTAGTTTTTTTTTCACACTTACTCGTTTATTTGTGTTTGTAATTATTATTATTTATTTAAATAAATATTATATATTTCATAGGTATATTTTAAATATGCATAATGGCGATTGACATACAAGCCTCGTTACTATCCCAAGGCCCAATTGCAAACCAACGCCAGCTAGTTGCCTGGCTTTCATGCTGAACTGGGCCCTTTTTGACTTAGCCGCAAATTAATATTTTATTTATTGTCTTTAGATTAGTAGTTTAATTTTAAGTAGGTTAAGTTTAACTGCGGTCAAATAGAATTTTTTTTCTTTATTTCTTTAAATACAAAAAATTGCGTGTGACATTACGTTAGCCTAAATATATTTTATTCTTAACCCTAAAGGGATAAGGTTAAATGGAAGGACTTGGGGGAGGCCTTTGACCAGAAGTGGGACAGCATAGGCTAGATAAAAAAAAACCCTAAAGTCATTAACTAATCATCAATCAATAATCATTAAATATGTGGACCTTCTGCACTTCATCTGACGGTGCATAATCCCGACTGGGCCGATCATAGTTATTAGTACGTGTAGCGACAAATTCTGACGTGTTAGCTGCCCGAGTCAGGGGACATGATGCGAGCCACACTCAATGATCACTGGATACGCGTTAAACAGGGTTAGTAATGAATCCCCTCGTTGAGAGCTAAAGTAATGTAAAATGCAATCAAATAAAAAAAATTCGCTCCAGAAAAATTAATTAACTAATCTAATTACTCTAGGTGCGCGGTTTCTTATTGAGAAGAACCGGCCAGAAATTCCACAGGTTACTCTTTTAAAAATTGTTTGATAATAATACTTTTGTTAAATTATTAGTTACAGGTAATTATACGTTGAGGGGCTCGTGGCTAAGTGTAAGCCGTACGGTTTGACCGATAATAAAGGTTAAGCCGCGCTCGCCGCGGTTGGTCCGTGGATGGGTGACCATTTGTAAACACATCGAGACCCCTCCGTGCCTCGGAAAGCACGTCAAGCCGTTGGTCCCGACTGTCATACAGTGATCTTTGATTACAATTCTGACAACCAGTCTTAGGTACTATGGAATACTGTATTACCTAACAATAGGTTGTGGAGGTCAGATAGGCAGTCGCTCTATGTAAAATACAGTATTCAGCTAAACCCGGTAAGACTGGAAGCCGACCCCAACATAGCTTGAGAAAAGGCTAGGCAGAAGGTAATTATACGTTGATAGCGCAAAATAGCCGGCGGTAATGGCAAATTGTAAAAATTACATCTTCGATAGTGGAAGACATGCAATGCATATTTTGAATTATCTAAGCTATTGACACATTTACAAAACGTAATTCACCTCAATAAATAACACTAAAAACGAGATATAATATTAAAAAAAATACACATAACGTTTACATACATAATATAATGTAATCGTCATACCATAAACATTAAAAAATAGAGAAAAAACAATATAAATACCCTGACAAGAGTCAAGGCATGAAAGAGCATATATAACTTAAATCTCAATTAAATATTAATGTGTTATTCTATTTTGATACCTACTCGTATCAAAATAGAATTCCATTCATATAAAGGTACTCGTACTGTACTTATGCACTACTCTGAAATAAAAAAATCTTTTCCAACAAAATTATTTTTCATAGAAACATTAGTAGCGCTACAATCATAACGAAATACCGAGGATTTCTCATTATAAGAGCAAAAACACTCATTTGTGGTCTATAGCAAAATGAGGAACAAATGAACTGCTAAATATAATGGTTTAAACATATTTACTTGTACATATACGTATTGCAGTAGTATAGTAGTGAATATTTAATTGCATATATATCTATATTGTATGTCTATCTTACCAAAATAAAATCATGAACTGGCTGTGAGTGTGTGTGTGGAAAAGTTTGTAAAATATAAGAGTTCTTTGACCCCATGCTGAAAAATAACTAAATTATTATTTTTGAAATCTGAGCTGAATAACTAATAATCCAAAATTTTATAATTTTCTGGAGAAATTTTAACAACGTTCGGCACTATCTTTTTCACATTGTGAAGCGTCGCGACGCCTTAACTGAGAAGCGTCGCGACCCCATAGCTGAGAAGCGTCGCGACGCCTTAACTGAGAAGCGTCGCGACCCCATAGCTGAGACGCGTCGCGACGCCTTAACTGAATTGTTTCGCTACGCCTTAGCGGTGAAGCGTCGCGACGCCTTAGCTGTGAAGCTTCGCGACGCCTTAGTTGTGAAGCGTAGCAACGCCTTAGATGAGAAGCGTCGCGACGACTTCACTGTGATACCTTCGCAAATATTCTTAATTTATTTTTTGTAAATTTCCCTATAATGATATCCAATTTTTTCAAACTAGTAAGTAATATGTTAAAATACAGACCTATTAGTCAAAAACAAAAGTTTTAAAATCGCATCCCATTACACAACTTGACGAATAGCAGTTTTATCGGTGTAATCCTTAAAAGTGGGCTGTTTTAATTTGCAAGTTAAAGCGAGGGTAGTTCGGCAGACAAGTCCCGAGGGATCGCTCATCTGTCTTGCCGTCCATTAGCCAGCGATTGAGAGGTGAGCTGCACTTAGATACGACGTCATTTGTAAAGTTGATAGACGAGATTGCGCTTACCAGGTACCTACTGTTGTTTGATACGGGCCTATTCTGTAAGTTAATGACTATTCTCAGAATATTCGTTCAATGTTACTATGTTAGAAAGATCTAGGAAGTTAATTATCATTTTTGTCGTATCACTTTGTCTTCTATAGCACGAATGTCAGATAAAAGTCAGTCACTAAAGCTATTCGTGAAATATTAATGGCGACTTACGGTTTTGGTTTTCAATTAGGTATGTTAAATATTCAATATTCATTCAAAGAATAAATAGGCCTTATTCGGGAATAAAATTTTGGTAAAATCCACCCTTAGTTGAAATTTTCCGAACATGTTTAGTTTGGTGATAAAAAAAACGCGCTTTATTTTCCTTTACAGCGATTTACTTTTTCAACGCCTTATGTTACGTTAAAGTCGAAACAAATAGGTACTATGGTTGGTCATTCTTAGGTAACCTAAATAATTATATCCTTTACATATTCGTCGAATAAATCGATATACCGATTAACACTGCAACTAAAACAACCACTACACACTCTATTTTTGGTGTAATCCCAAAACTAAATTGAAAACAACATAATCTACATACGAAAAATACATTATGCATTTAACCCTCCAATAACAACGAGAAATACCTATAACAAATGTAGCGTTCGCAAGCAAGTCGTCAATTAATCATAGCGGTAACGCGACCGCGGTTCGCGGGTTACTCGCCAATAAAACTGTGCATTTCACGTTTCGTTTATATCGTGCGGCCTGGGGCCATATGCGGCCATATGAGACCATATGCGGCCCGGCCCAAATGCGGCCCTCATTACGTCGATCGTGTCATTCCTCATGCGGTCCGTTAATGTGGCATGCTGTAATGTTTTTATCATACCTGTATGTATGACGGTTAAAAATGTTATAGTTGCGGTCGTGGGAATGGAAATCATATAATTTTATGCAACCAACCTGTTTAAATGCCTGACGAAATTTATTATTAAACGTGTTGGAATTTCCGCTGTTTTCCTTCGCTTTTTGGGCCGGTGACGAATTGTTTTTGGTCACACTTGTATCGTTACCGCATTTATATTTTAAATGTTATTACTGCTTTGATATTCATATAACGCTAGTTTGTTCCTGTTTTAAAATAAAAGTAAATAAGATTAGATATGAATCGGTTCCCACTTTGTAGGGTGTGTTCACCATGAGATAGAGGCCTGTTTTTTTTTATTAATTTGTTTCTTTCAACACCCTAACTGTTGAGGTTATACCTAATGCGACAATGTGATCACCTTAAAATTTAAAACATGTAATGCATTGTAATTATTATTAGGTATTAATAAATATCATTATGATACTCAAGTAAATCACTCATACGTTTTAAATACAAAGGAATTATATAACGCAGATCTATAAATGCCCAACTGCTGGTATATGTTTTCATATGGAGAAGGAAGCTATGGATAGATTCTGAACTATTAAAATATTTATGTAATCTATCGACATCTCCGATAAATACTGAATACAGGAGCAGATACCGCAGCATTTCAATCCATTAACAAACTTAAAACATGATCTATGCCCAGTTGTGGGCAATTTTTTTTCACTGCCCAAAATACTTAAACCAACATTACATCCTTATTTACACAAACATAATTCATAGGGTTGTCCAACAACCTTCAGTTACAAATGTCGATCGTTACGGGCATGGCCGGGGAATGCTATTTTTCAGGGGTGGCACGCAATTGGCCTACTATATCACGGCGGATAGCGTTTTCAACGTACGGTACGCCTGTTTAAGGGTTGACAGGTGGAATTATACCGAATATTGCAATGAATAGACGGGAGAGATAAGTCGTTGTGATTAAATGTTGCGAATAAATCTTTGGAAACTGCTTTACCTCTGAGTTTCCTCTTTTCCTCGCACTGATAGTTATGGTAATCTTGTATTCAATGTACGTAGTGTACCTTTACGTGGGCTGTATGGTTACCCTTTCATATGCGAACTTAAAGGTAAACAAATTAAGTTGGACCGTTTGTTTGCAGGAATTAGATTTCATGGAAGATGGATGTTGTTGAAAAGAATCAAGATTAATGGATGTCGGAGACGTTTACTGACCACAAGTGAATGATGATGTCGCTAACAATACCACCATTAAAAATAAAATAAATAAAATGTACATTTTAATCGTACTTTTGTTTTTGAACATAATCTTCTATACATATAATAAATCTGTAGAAAAGTCATTTTTGTACATTGAAGAAATTGAAAAAAAAAATAGCCAGCGTGTGAAAAGATACCTAACAGAACCCATTTCCATCATTTTTGAAATTTTTGTCTGTTTGTCTGTTTGTCTGTTTGTCTGTTTATATGTTTGTTTGTGCGCGAATCACGTAAAATCTATGAATACCATGCAGACAATGTTTATATACAAAAATTATACGTAACTTGAGGTATAACTTAGTTTTTGTTTCATCGAAATCGGTTAATAAACAAAAAAGTTATGTACATTTGAATCAATAGAAAGCGATATCGGCGGCACAAAGTCCAATTTAGGATGAGCTCTCATCAATATGGTCGTCCATATAAAATAGGGATCAAACTCTAAATTTACACAATCTCCATTCATCTGTACACGTTATCTATCTATCTATATATCTATATCTATACTATCTCTAATATTATAAAGCTGAAGAGTTTGTTTGTTTGTTTGAACGCGCTAATCTCAGGAAGTACCGATTAGGTCCGATTTGAAAAATTCTTTCACTGTTAGATAGCCTACTTATTGAGGAAGGCTATAGGCTACTTTTCTTTTGGAAATCTATCCTCTAAGGGGGTGAAATAGGGGTTGAAAGTTTGTATGGGAAGTTCGGTATTTTCAATGACAGACACATGAAATTTCGTATACAAGTTTCTGGATAGAAATGAAAAAAGATGTTTTTCAGCGATTTTAAAAATCATCCCCCTAAGAGGTGAAAAAGGGGTTGGAAGTTTGTAGGCATATGAATTGTGTTGTTTTCAAAGATATACACATTCGATTTCATACAAGGGTTATTAGTTAGAAATAAATGAGATGTATTTCCGAGATTTTAGAAATCTACCCTCTAAGGGGGTGAAATAGGAGTTGAAAGTTTGTGTGGGAAGTTCGGTATTTTTAATGATAGACACATGAAATTTTGTATACGGGTTTCTGGATAGAAATAAATAAATACGTATTTCAGCGATTTTAAAAATCATCCCTCTAAGAGGGTGAAAAAGGGGTTGGAAATTTGTAGGCATATGAATTGTGTCGTTTTCAAAGATATACACATTCGATTTCATACAAGGGTTATTAGTTAGAAATAAATGAGATGTATTTCCGAGATTTTAGAAATCTACCCTCTAAGGGGGTGCAATAGGTGTTGAAAGTTTGTATGGGAAGTTCGGTATTTTCAATGATAGAACATGAAATTTCGTATACGGGTTTCTGGATAGAAATGAGTAAAGATGTATTTCAGCGATTTTAAAAATCATTCCCCTAAGAGGGTGAAAAAGGGGTAGGTAGTTTGTAGGCATATGAAATGTGTCGTTTTCAAAGATATACATATTTATTTATTTTTCGTACAAAAGTTATTCGTTAGACATAATATTAAATGAGATGTAAATCCGAGATTTTAGAAATCTACCCTCTAAGGGGGTGCAATAGGGGTTGAAAGTTTGTATGGGAAGTTCGGTATTTTCAATGACAGACACATGAAATTTTGTATACGGTTTTCTGGATAGAATTAAATAAATACGTATTGCAGCGATTTTAACAATCATCCCCCTAAGAGGGTGAAATAGGGGTTGGAAGTTTAAGTACATGAGTTGTGTCGTTTTTGAAGATAGACATATTCAATTTCATAAAAGGGTTATAAGTTACAAATATATAAGATGCATTTCCGAGATTTTAGAAATCTACCCTCTAAGGGGGTGAAATAGGAGTTGAAAGTTTGTGTTGGAAGTTCGGTATTTTTAATAATAGACACATGAAATTTTGTATACGGGTTTCGGATAGAAATAAATTAAGACGTATTTTAGAGATTTTAAAAATCATCCTCCTAAGAGGGTGAAATAGGGGTTGGAAGTTTGTAGGTACAAAAATTGTGTCGTTTTCAAGGATAGACACATTAAATTTCATACAAGGGTTATTAGTTAGAAATAAATAAGATGTTTTTCCGTGATTTGAGAAATCTTCCCTCTAATAGTTGGTATGTGAAGTTCGGTATTCTCAAAGATAGACAGATGAAAAGATAAGTAGATAAGATAATGACCATCTAAGACATAGCTATGTGGTCGAGTGGCGTTCACTCCGGTTTTTAAGGTGTCACCAGCTCTTAAGTTACAGGTTCGATCCCCGGATGGGTTCTATGTAGAAAATCAGTTTTCTACATTGTCTTGAGTCTGGGTGTTTATGATACCTTCGTTGTCTGCGATTCCAGAACACAAATGCATTTGCTACTTACTTTACTTTAATTATTATTTTAACGCCATAATAGTTTGTGAAAAATTTTATTCATACTCCTTACTTTGAAAATCACAGAATACATCCATCCATCACCTTTATTACTACTTTTTACTTTACGCGCGAGCGAAGCCGCGGGCAACAGCTAGTATTTTATATAACTTATAGATACGTATTTTAAGATTTAAATAATGCTGATACACAAACAATGCTTTCAATGAAATAACTACTGAGGGGGGAATTTACCAAGTCAGATAACTTTTATACGTGGAATAAGTATAGCGTCTGACAGATTCACTTTCTAAATATGTCAAAAACACAAGATTTATCCGAAGTATAGCCTTATACAGTGCATAAAAGTTTGGTAAAATCCTAATCCTAAATACCATTATCAACTTAAAATAATCTAATGTTAACTCTATGCTTCACCCAGGTACATCAGAATTCTGTTTACCACTTCTCCAGTGACAGAGGCGTGCAAAACCCGCCACTTTATCAACAACAAAGTAAAAATGCACGTATGTGTCAAACAAACCCTGATTTGATTGATTCGCTCTTTGACGGCATGTAAATGAGAGTGTATCAATTGCAGACCGTCTACTTGATGGCGGTGCCGCTGTGGTGTCGCTGCGATGGGGCCGCGATGTCGCTGCGGAGTCGCTACGGTGTCGCTACGATGCACACGCTCGGGAAATACTCTGAGTGCTTTGCATTCATCGTATGAGTGTCTGTGTCAACTTGTGCTGCCTTTTAGTTGACAGTCACGATGTATGTTTGTTTTATTCCACTGGAATGATAAATCATGTTCTAATGTTTTAGTAATGTTGTTTGGGGTTAGTGAGGGTTTCTTCTTTATTCTTGACTTATAAAAGCTATATCTATATCACTTGACGCGAATAACTTTAATTAAAAGTTTTGAATAAGCTTCTGTTCTAATTGACATTGGTTGTTGATTTATTGGTTGCTTTAATCAAATACATAGTACCTTTTTTAAGACTTTGATTTCATTTAAATTTCACTATTTTAAAACTATTCAATTTGTTAATTACCGTTTTGTGGTATTATGTACACTAATCTATATCTATACTTACTTCTATACTCATACACTTAATATGGAGAATATTTGCATGTTTGTAACAAATAAGCTCAATAACTACTGGACCGAATTCAACAATTAGAATGGTTGAATTATTCCTTAGTAGGTAACATGGACTTATCTTTTACCAGAAAAATATAGGGTCGGCGGACAGAGCCGCGGGCTACAGCAAGTAGGTATATTATATAACCACAATGACTCGAGGCTGACATATTTGCGATAGATTGATCGCGTTTAATAGCAATGATGAGTCATCAAAATGAGATCAACTAATCTTAAATTCTTGCGAATACCGTGTGAAAATCACCTTACATTGCCACCATACATACATCAAAGCTATAGGTAGGTACTTATGTATCGACTACGCTCGATACAGTTGGTTCTAATCTTAGCTATAAGATAAGATTAAATGTTGACAGTCAATCAGAGTTCGTGTGTCGGCGTGGTACACACGCTAGGGACTTACGCTAAGAGCTTTACAAACTCGAGACGAGTTACGTCATCTGTGCTGCCTTCCAGCTAATACTAGAGGTAAGTCAATATACTTAAGAGGTAACCTTGAAACTTGGTGCGAGAAATAAAAGAACGTACATGGGCTCTATTCACTAAGTCGTTATGTAATCGTAAGAGGTACGTGTTGGGTAGATAGGCTTTATCTCTTTCGAGTTACTATATTTTTAAGCAAAAAATCTATTAACTAACACATATACTAACACTACCTAGTGACTCTCAGAACAAAACAAAAATATATAAATATAAATGTGGACAACATCACATACATTGCTCCGATTCCAAAGTAAGTAGCTAAAGCACTTGTGTTATAGAATCAGGGACAACGAAGGTACCACAAACACCCTGACCCGAGACAATGTAGAAAAGTGTTTTTCTATTGACCCGTCCGGGGATCGAACCCGGGACCTCAGAGCTGGCGACACCTTGAAAACCGGTGTGTACGCCACTCGACCACGGAGGTCGTCGACAAAAAAGGATTTGCCGACACGGGTTTTTTGAACTATGAATAATTAGTGTTATGCCACGCTATGTTTTGTTTTGACTTATACAACAAACCCAGTGAACCGATGTTAAAAGTAACAATGTTCATTTAAAACACTTCACTTACATTAATTACCTATCAGCTAATTAGTAGCCCGAGTTTCTTGGATGTGTAAGCATTGAATCTTCAAGATTAAATAAAAAAATAAATAGGTTATACTAGAGCCATTGGAAACTTTAAGGCGCACTTAAAGAGACAGTATTTCGCTTATTTGTCATTTAATACATGGGTGGAAATTAAGATAAAACCTGATGAAACCATTACAATCATACTAAAATTAAAAATAAAGAAATGAAAAATAGTTTTAGGTTAGAGCGTGTCAACTTTGTTTTAAATAAGTCTTTTTACATCACATTTTGTACGGCACTAACTGTCCCACTATACTTACCTGGAAAGTCAATGTGAACGCAGCTCGACTTATGCACAAATCATTCGAACCCAAATGAAGTCACGGGAGAGCAAGCGGCCATCATAATTGCGAATCACTATTGGTCGCTAACTCTCGCTGTCAAATACAGAAACGTCTCCTATCAATTATATGTTTCCTTTAACACAAGTGTATTGGCATTCTCCGCAATGTATTAGATATACCTTGGTCGTGTAGAATTGTAGATATGTATTCAGTGGTGCAAACATACCAAGGTTTCACAATCATAGAAACGCGTAGAAAATAAAAGATATTTTCAAATCTTTAGCTTTAATAGGAAGATGTAGGTACGTATTATAAGAAAGAAAAAAACGCAACTCATACAGAGCAAGGTTTGTGAAGAAATTTAACAACATTTTGTAAATAGTTTTAAATCTAAATACCGAAATAATGAGGACCTGACTCAAAGGCTCGTGCGCTGTTTGCATCCGATAAAAAGATCTCATGACCGTGCGTTAAATCACACTGTTCTTTTTTTTTTTTTTTTTTAATTTATTTTATCAGAACTTTGTCGCTGAGCGACAATACCGTTCCATAAAAACAACAAATAGGCTTACACTCTACACGAAAAACTTAAAGACTGTGATTTAGGTCTCAACTTTGACAATTCCACTGAATTATTGACAAACTTAAAATATTCTTATCCATTATTTACAAGATCTTTAAACGAAAACTCAGAAAAAAAACTAATTAACTTCGTAAACCACTCTATACATATCAAAAACAATGAATTCATTTTATCTTTCAAAGATTCTTCCCCTAGAAATATATTCTTTAACCTAATAAATAATTGAGTAAATCCATATGATACTTTCTACTGACTGAAGGAACTTCTATTGAAGATCGCGCGATCATGCGATGCGATCGTTGACAGTTTCATAGCGCGACGAAATCGCATCAAATCGTCGCAAGGGCGATAGCAATGGAACCGCGCTGAAGACATATTGCTAATAATCTATCTTTACTATCTTTAAAAAAAACGACGCCCGCATTAAGGAATTTAATCCTTGTGTCGCGGGGGTTTCACAATACATTCAAATCACATGCACAAAGAACACCCAGACTTGGAACAAGCATTAGTGGATCACACAAATGCTCGTCTCATGCGGGGATCGAACCCGCAGCACGTCGCGCACAGTGGTAATTAGCGTGGTGACCTATACCACTCGGCTCTCCGTGCAGTCTATCAGTCAATCGATTACTAATAGTTCTTAAAAAGGTTACACGTCTGGCTTACAAGGTATTATGGTAGGTATACCTTTCGATTGGAGTACAAGCTGATTCTCGTTCGAGACAAGCTAACTTTAGATTAGTTGTGTACTTCGAACCACGTGTCTGGAAACGTAAATAGATTGTAACGTTCGATTCAAACAAGGAAGTTGCAATTTTCTCTTATATTTCTGTGGATATGAAATAAATTTTAAACTAAAAAGCAAAAATGTATACTTATAATTTAGCAAAATCAAAATATTATTATTTCAAATAGGCCTTTTTAGGCACTTTCAAAACGTACAATGGCTGTAGTTGCGCGGGTTGGAAATGTCGTTTCATTGAGAAGAACAGGCTAGAAACTGCGCAGGTTACATAGCACATTCATGATTCAGTTTTCTTGAATAATAAATACTATCAATGGGACGAACGACTTGGAATTAATTGAATCACGTGTCTGCTAAAATAATTGCAGCTTAGGTTTTACCGGCACTGCCTTGGAATTGAAGCAGCGGTAGCCTAATAAGTAGGGAATCCGACTTGCGATAATTTGGTCTCGGGTTCGAATCCCACCCGACGTGAACCCAGTCGTAAAACAACCAATTTAGCTTAGTACGAGGGGTTAACAAGTTATACTAGTGATGTGCGAAACACATTGCTAGTAAGATTAAAAAAAAATAAGATTATCTTGGAAACCAGTGTACTCTATTAACTCTGTAAAAGCATTCTATCCGAGTAAGTACACATAATCAAAGTTGTTCATCACGGCATCTCGAGGAGTTCGTAAGCCACAAAGATGTCTAATCAGCACTGTATTGAATTTTCGACTTTAATCCCTTAAACTTACTTGGCTAAAGTGTTGAAGTTTATATAAAAAGTTTTGTAAAACTCAGCATAAAGTTCCAGCAAACCCTTTTAATATTTACAAGGCTGATGACTTGGTTTAGAAAAATCTTGTCGCGAATAAGCTTAAATAACTCGGTGTTTTTATTTGGCAACGTTTACTTAATTATGATTGGTCGGGTATAATACTGCCGTGCAGACCCTAAAACGCAGTAACAGGTTTTTTTGCCATTTTTTGTTGAATATTGAACCTTAATGGACACGCTATAAGGAACATAAAGATCTAATCAGGTTTTTGTTAGGATGCTTTAAACGGTTAAAAAATCAAATTTGTGAAAGCAGTAACTTAACTTTGCATGTCTAAATATATTACAATACCAACTAAAATACAGTTATAGCAGTTACGCCTGCCACGATCCGTCACTTTACCAAGTTAAACGCAGTAAATATCTATATTACCACAAAAAATCTGTATTCTACACCCAAAAAAATATTGAGGCATATAAATTAAAACGCAGTAAGTATTTTTTGTACCAACAGTATTAATACTGCATGGCTGATCACTAGATTATTTTACAGGAACTACAGATTAAAATGCAGCAAAGTTCTAAAATGTGGTTTTTTATTTAGTGTTATTAAGTTAGTTTATATCGTGAAAACCAACTAAAGTGCAGCATATTGCAGTATGTTCATTATTTACTGCAGTATAGTCTGTATTTTTCAAAAGATGAAAATATCATAAATGCTAATTAAAACGCAGTATGAGACTCTGTTACTGCATTATAATTGGTAACTTGGACGATTTTAGTAATTTCACTGCAGTTCAGTTCCTATTTTACTGCATTCTAGTCAGTATTTATCGCTATCTCTCTCGTTCAATGAATCGTGTAATTCATCGCTGCCATGGAAGGAAGACATCTGCGTCGCGTCAGTGTAGGCAGCGAAAGCTCTTCGAGGGAACGTGTTTTGTGGTTGCTTCGGATTTCTCAAGGTTACGAACCTTGAGATATCCGAAGTTCCTCAACGCTTAAAAGATCTGACGGTCTCACTGCTGGTGAAGCTGGTGAGTCGCTTTTAAAGGAGCTTACGGCTTTGACTAATTTAATGCTGGCAGGTAAGGTCCATGAGGGGACCATTGATACGATTTATGGAGCTAACCTCTGCACTCTTCGAAAAAAGGACGGCGGCATTCGTCCTATTGCCGTTTGTTCAACATATAGGCATAGGGCAGCAAAAATTTGTTGTAAGTATTACAACAAATTTTTATCAGATAAGTTCCAGCCCCTTCAATTAGGTTTTGGCTAAAAACAAGGCTGTGAAGCTGCCGTACACGCACTTTCCACATTTTTGTCTTACGGGAAAAGTGAGGTTATCTTAAAAGTTGATGTGAAGAATGCCTTTAACTCCATTAACAGAGACACCTTGTTGGCAGAAGTTAAATCTGATACTCCCAAAATTTACAGTTTTCTTTGGCAATGTTAAGGAAACCCTACCAAATTAGTTTATAAGGACAAACGGAAAAGGAGATCCACTCGGGCCGGTCATATTTAGTTTTTTTTTTTTTTTTTTTTTAATTGTTTAGCGGCTATTCTGGGACTTTGCAGCCCCAGTATCACTGCGACCGTTATCGATCTATTGTGATCGCCGCTGCTATCTTTACAGTTCGCCACTAAGTCCTACGTCCACCAGGTATCGCAGTAGCTTTTGGGGGGCGATATCTTTTACATCCTGTGGGCCAAGGATATGTTTGCCCAGGTGTAAGCTACGCTTGCGCATTAAAGGTCCACAGTCCGTCAGAATATGAAGCGGAGTTTCGTCTGACTCCTGGCACATTCTGCACGTTCTTGTTTCGGACAGTCCCATAGTGGACATGTGTCTGTTTAGGCAACAGTGTCCAGTGAGGGCTCTAACTAGAATGCGCATTCTTTTCCTACTCAGTCCTATGATCAGCTTAGTGTATCTCTTGTCATAGGCTTTAACAAGAGTTTTGGAGTGAGTCAGTCCTGGCATGTCTGACCATGCCTTACAGGATTTGTTCAAATAGATGTTCTCCAGGGTCATTCGGGCGAGACTTTTGGGAATGCCACAAAAAGGTTCTGGACCATATAGTGTTTTTCCCGATCCTGCTCTAGCGAGTTCGTCGGCATTTTCATTGCCCACGACTCCCGCGTGGCCCGGAACCCACCTCAGCGTTACTCTGTTTCGTTGTCCTAGAGTATTTAGGCGACTCATGCAGTCTGCTACCAACTTTGAGGTTATTAAGTTGGAGTCTAAGGCCTTCAGCGCTGCCTGACTGTCTGAGTTAATGTAAATTATGTGGTTGGCATAATTTTTTCGTAGGTTTGCTTCCGCACATTCGATAATGGCGTAAACCTCTGCTTGAAAGATGGATGCAAATTTGCCCAGGCTTTGAGATAGCCGGAACTTTGGCTGCTCTCCATATACGCCAAAGCCTACGTCAGTGCCCATTTTAGACCCATCAGTAAACCATATTAGGCTACCAGTTTCACAGGTGACTTGTTTGTCCAACCAGTCCTCCCTGTGCGGTATTTCCACTTTGTAGTTCTTTTGGAAGCTACAGTTTGGAACCATGATATCTGAAGTCATGCAAAGAGTTGGTGTGCTTCTTACGTCCTCCAGTACTGTTCTCATTCTCTGGGATATGCAATTGAAGCCCCCCTGAGCGTTAATCCTGTAAGCACTTGCCCCCGCCTCCTTAGCAATATGCATACTTAGGGGCGTTAGGCATAGTAGAGCGTTCAGGGCCGCCCCAGGTGTGGTGGACATTGCCCCAGTTGCCATGAGACAGGCTAGTCTTTGCAGACTACTTAATTTGTTAGTTACTGTCTTTTGATTGGCTTTGTGATGCCAAACCACAGAGGCGTACGATATAGTCGGCCTCACGATGGTGGTATACAGCCATAAGACAGCTCTGGGACTAAGGCCCCAATTGTTGCCCATCATACGGCTACAGGAGCCTAAGGCAATTTTTGCCTTTTGTATGTTGTTTTTGCTTTTGATTTTGTTTGTGAAGTTTGGCCATTCATCCAATTATTAGGCAACTAAAGTCAAAATTTAACGTTTGGTACCTGGATGACGGAACCCTAGGAGGTGATATTAACACAATAGCCGATGATTTCACAACTTTAAAGAATAAATTTCTAAAACTTTAAAAAATAATCTGAAGCATATTGATGGACAATCTACACTACAAACAATCAAATCAATTGCTCCGGAAATAATAATAGTTGAAAAATCAACTTCACGCCTTCTAGGGTCCCTAGTTTTGGATGAATCCTATCAAAATTTCATTATTGACAAAATTCTAAATTGTCAATCGGTTTCGGATAGACTTTTTAAAATTTCATTGCATTCTGCTACCACTTTAAGGTTTTGTTGTTTCGGCCCTAAATTTACATATTTCGTTTCGTTAAATTATCCGGTCCACCATAACGTCGATTTTCAATGTGTTTCTGGATGACCGTGCTTGGTCCCAAGCCACATTGCCGATCCGTTTTGGAGGGCTGGATGTTCGTAAAGTTTCTAGTTTAGGCCTACCAGCATTTCTGTCTTCGGTCCACAGTACTGAAAGGTTGACCAGGGAAATCTTAGGATCTTCTCTGGTTGGTTGTCAGATTCTGTGCATGACTGAAGCAGTAAATAGCTGGAAATTGTCCTGCCCGGGCAAGGATCTACCCAAACAACTTTCTTCTCAGAGGCAGTGGGATGAGCCGCTTTGTAGTTTGATACGGAAAGAATTAATTGAAACGTCAATCAATACTGCTGAGCGTGCTCGTCTCCTGGCTGTGGGAGAATGGGAATCGGGCCTCTGGTTACTGCTGCTGGAGCCGCGGAAACCCCTAAACGGCGCAAATATAACAACCTGATAGGTAATTATATTTTTGAGCCGTTTGGGGTTGAGACGCTCGGGACATACGAGTTATTTTTAAGGAACTCGCAAAACGTTTGGTCGACACTACCCATGACCAAAGGGCTGGCATGTTTTTGACAGCGAATCAGTATTGCTATTCAACGTGGCAATGCTGCCAGCCTTTTGGGCACGTTTCCCATCATTGACAAATATGACGATGGATTCTTTGATGCTTGTTAGCCATTATCCATCAATTTTAGTTGATAATGGTTAATAAGTTTCCAATTTTTTATTTAGCTTTGTTTATCGGTAGTTTAGTATAGTTTAATTTATATTATAAGTTTTGGTTTAGTATAGTTTTATTTTTATTATAATTATTTATATGTGTATATAGTTATATTAATATCATTAATAAATATCTCACATCTTATCGGCATTTTTTCTGTGAATTCTTACCTAAAAATACTCGTTAGTTTGAAGAAATTGTTACATACTACATGTGCAATTAGTTCAAGAAACAAATTAAAATGCAGTAAAGAAAGTCTTATGCTGCCAATTAGTCTGCAAAGTAGCAAAAAAATAAAAGATTTTGTAGTATCGAGTATTTTTACCGCATTTTAATTTGCATGTATGTAACTTTTTGCGTGCAGTAACTGCTATGATTTTAAAAAAATACATTTTATTTAAAATCTAATATACTAAATTATCATTTTATTTGGTAAATACCATCTTTGTTGTCACTTAGTCGTCTTAGCAATAAAAATATCCACCATACACATTAATAATATAAATAAAAACAGTGTTAAAAAGTTTTTCGCTGTTTTCTCGAAACCGCATTTTTGCTCATACTGCACTTTAGGGCCTGCACGGCAGAATACTTATGATTATAGTGTTAGAAAAAGTTGTTCAAAAAAGAACTAGTTATGCTCAACGTTTTCACTCGCACGTTACCGTAATTTTTTTTTGTTTTTTTTTTTTTTATATTTATTCTGCTATTCGAGACGAAGACGAATCCAACAAATTAAGGATCATGTAAATTGGTCTACCCTTTTCGAGTTTAGGTGTTACTTTTGTATATTTTTTTTTGTAAAGTTAATTAAACCATTGCTGTCTCTAACTAATATTAAGCGTGAGCGTTGAGACAACAGATTAAAATTAACTTACAAAAGTTAAAGTACTTTTCCCTTTGAACTGATCTTTTAGCACACACATGTTTGTCCGTCGAATAATTTTTAGTCGGAACTAAATTTGACTGCTCTAATTTTTTTCTATTCTTTTCTAATTACGTACAAGTAAAAAAAAATACCGATGGACTAAATAAGTTTAGAGTGTGTTTAGCCGAATTGGGGCCAAAAGTATTCACAGTGCATTTATTTTTGCTCGTTTTATATCTTCACATAAGTATCTAACTTTCAATCTATTTATTTTTATTTTTTAATTACGCAGAGTATTATAAAAAACAAGTCCGCATATATCCAAACTAGCTAATACTCGCGGTTATCGCAGCATAAAGCCTTCTTTGATAAATGGGCTATATAGCATTGGTATATTTTTTTTATTCGGCTATGTAGTTCCTGTGATAAGCACGTTAAACCAAACAAACAAACTCTTCAGCTCTATAATATTAGTATAGATATTTGGAAATTAAATACAAATAGAAAGAATGCGGTTTAAATCAATAAGAATAATAATTATCTATACAGATATGTTAGATTTCAAGTATCATATACCTGTTGGTGGACAGTTGAGAATGAATGAGATCTTACAAAAAATATTATTTAGAGCAAAAAGGTAACGGAAAATCCGACACAAAGGTTCTACATCAGTCTGAAGTCAATAGTTAATTTTTCAGCGTCACTTACCTCATCTTTGCAAGTTCGGGCCAAGATAAATTGATACAGATAACCAATATAAGCTGACCTCCCTATCTCCTTGAATTCCTTAAAAACAAGACACATAAAACGGTAACGGAGGTCAAAGGAAAATGGGTCCTTGAGAAAAAACGCTGATTTCGCGATATTAACAATTTTACCATTCAAGCGTCGAGTTTTGATTATATTGCTGTTTTATTTTTAAGGGGATTCCGCCTATTTTTTTAACCCAGTTATTTATGATCTTTTGAATCGTTTGTGAGTGCCATCTTTTCTTAGTCGCTACCTATTTATGAACAGACAAGAAAAGGATTATATAACTGAATACGTGTAAAAAATGAAAGGCACGGGCATAAAATTTTCCCATTTGGGAAGAGGACATTGAGGTCATCACCCAGTGGGCCTATTAAGGCCTGGTATTCTTAAATAATATTTCACAAAAAAAAACTAAATTGACTGCGTCATATTGATTACAATGCTCGTCACGCGAGATCGCAAAAAACGTTCCTTTTATAACATTAATTTTGGGCCTTTTAAGGCCTAGTACTGTTTTTTTTCACAAGAAACTAAATTCACCAATGCCACTGCGTCAATTTGATTCCACTGCGCCTCACGAGAGATCGCAAAAAAAAACAATTCCATTTATAACAAAACTACCTTCAAAAAGTTCTTCGGTTTGTAGGTAATTTAAGGCTATTAAAAAATTGTTGGAAAATCCAAAAGTGCACGCCTCATAATCTCATTCATTACAATAAAATTGAAATTATTTGTAAATAATAATTAAACTACATCGAATTATACCGTGAAAAGTAATAGGCTTCTATTCCTCAAAATACTGAAGCCTATAAAAAAACCAGCTCGATAAGTGAAGTATTTCGCTCGTTATCGTGGCCACAAGATACCGGGATCCGTACATACAGACACACGGACGTCCAAGACAGAACTTTTTTAAACAAATCTTTTAATTAGTTTAAATAATAAAAAGAGATTTAAAAATATCATGAGTGTTAAAAATTGAGTTTTTTCTCAACATTTGTGTATTTATAATCAGTTATAAAAGCAATAAAGAATAAAAAAAGTGTCATTTTAAGTTGGAGAATCACTCGGTGTGCGTAAACTGACAGTAATACCCACCTCAACGCTTCGCTTATGAGGCGTGCAATACAATTAAATGTAAGCTTACCATTCAGTCTTATGTAAAACAAGTAAACATTACTTTGTTTCTATCATTACCTACATGAAAAGTCCCTGTAACATGTGAACTCGCATTGTTTCGGTGGCTCCCGTTCAACTGTAATTTAGTTAGATAATTAAATGGCCCACATCAAATAGGTACTTAGGGACAAATTACAGGGCACGTACTATGAATATTAAAATCTGTAAGTGCTGCTTTCTATGTGATTTATCGAATATATGCTATGGTTACGAGTATTCTGATACAGTACAATTATATAACATGTGCACAAAAGTTAACGGATATTAAGAATTGTGTTATGTACTCAAATATTAGTTCCTAGTATTAGTATTAGTACCGGTTGCAATATTTTACGAGAGCTCTGGTACCCATACAAGTTAATTCTTACCTTGGGTACCTCACTTTACATATTCTAAGAAAAAAAACTGTAATGAAAACACAAAAAAAAATCATCCAATTTGGTTCAGTCGTTCCGAAGGTATGTACGTACATTCCGGCAATTTTTTTTTATATGAAATGTCATTGATTTTCAAGATCATTTAAGTTACAATACAGTTCTTTTGAAGGTCTCTCTTAAAAATATTTTTGTGAACTCATAACCTACATGAAGGGAAAATTAATATATAACCCCCTCTTATTCATAAATCATCTAATTATAATTTAATTAACTTCAATCTTCAATTCAATTATTTTTTTTAATTTAAATTTTATATTTCAAAGATTTCGTCTTACAACTTGTTACTCCTAATTAAGCAATATACGTTAATAATAATTGCCTTTGTCAAATATATTTCGGTCTGATCGTTAATATATTTTTAATTAGTTACATGGAAACTTTGAGGAGATTCTTAATTAAAAAAACTTTGTTGTCTAAGAATATCAAACTTTGTTACTTATTTTTATGAAAAGCTTAATTTTGCACAATTAAAACTTTGTGGAGAGAATTATTTTTGTAAACTTAGGTACCACCTATATTATAACGCTTAGGTATAGGTACCACCTAAATTAACATCTACATTTGTGGTGTGTATATATATATATATATACATATAGGACATACACATTTACGCTGGCCATATTTAAATACAAAAATATTTTTATTAGTTATTACAAAAAAAACTTTCATGAGTATAACATAGGTATTATAAAAAAAACATCATTTTCCTATTTTGCAAAACCCGTAAACCATATAATGTAAAGCACTTTTTAAATAAAATACACAGTTACTTGTATGTTATCATACCTACACAAAAATGTAAACACAATAAAAAAGATAGCATCTTTTTTTTAATACTGTCTGAAGTCCAGTCGCCTCTCAAATAGTTACTAAGAACTACTTTTTGATCCGGACAAGACTTAGACCTAAAACTTGTTCTAACTGATAACAATATTGGATCCACAGAATTGTCTTAAACTTTAGAGATAGCTGTAGAAGTTAGAAAGATCATCATCAGGTTAAAACCAATGTAGCCAACGCCTTGGCTAAAATTATGTTATTTGCCTTACATCACGCGGTGTAAGCCGTTGAATCTTAATTTTTTTTATTACTTTGTTTGACGGAATAATCATTTGGTATATGTATATTTTGAGAAGAAACACGTACTTAATGTATATATAATAATGCACCTGTTCAATCACAACGCATTGGAGCGTGTCATAAAAAAATAATTTCTAGTGATCATTGCAAATAGGCCGGTGGTTTCACACAACAACAATAATGAATACTGTTGAATATTAAAAGCATGTACGCTCCACAATCGAAATTTTAAATCGATTACATTGCACATTTATTTTAAACCTTCCGGAATAATTATGTTTTACGAATGAGCTCGGTGTAATCGTTATTTCCCGGATAAATTGTTGCTTTCCGAGTTTTTCAGTCTGGGGATGTGAGCTTCGGGCATTTTAATTTGTGACGTCACATTGATATCGTTAAAATTAATGTGTTGATGTTGTACCAATGGCTGCCATGTTTCAGTAGCGTTGTTATTGTCTGATTGATCTGTATGCTCTTTGTGTCGTTAATTTCCGAGATCATATTGAGATTGAGTTATTATATGTTACCCACATATTGACCTAAATGTTTATAAGGTGCTGTCCTTATTTATTTACCACTAGATCTTTATTATTATTGTTTTGTTAATAAAAATGAGGCAGCGTGCTGCTGCGGAGTTTGTTGCGCCGATTCTTCTCCACAGCTAGAGAACTTGGGAGGTGAAGGTTTGTGTAGGTATACGATAACGTTAAAAAACTACACAGTAGCCTAATATAAAATAAAAGTTTTTTTTTGTTATAAATAATAATAAAAATATGTATTAATTTTCTCTTCCACAAAGGTATCTTACAGTTATATTTTTACATAATTATTTGGTAGACTCAGTCTTTGTGGGAGACTGTCGCACATATGTGTTGCAATATATTGTTGTATTTATTGCTTTTAATTAGGATTACAAATAAATAAATATTTTGTGAACTTGACACAGACCTACACTTATTACCAATAATACTTCCACAATATTATACAAATATCATTGTAATACTTGAGATCAAATAGAATAACTTGTAATACGATGGGTTTATAATTATCACTCCATCAAGTCCCATAATTGCTTGTGATATCGAACTACTTCCGCAGATGTAACATGCCTGAGATGAATGATATCTCTACCACTTGATAGGGATATCATTTACAGACACAGTGTCAAGTATATGATCAACATCGATATGTATCCCTTATATATTTTGGGTTTAAACAATATTTCGCTAATTACCACTGTGCGCGACGTGCTGCGGGTTCGATCCCCGCCTGGGAAATACATTTTTGTAATCCCCAGATACTTGTTACAAGTCTGGGAGCTTTTATAAAAAAACCGGCCAAGTGCGAGTCAGACTCGCGCACCGAGGGTTCCGTACAAACCTGTAGGTATATAAGTAAAAGTTATGGTATTTTTATTGCTAAATGAATTTTTTTTTAATCGCTGAACAACGTTTGCTGGGTCAGCTAGTAAGTTTATGATTATTAAAAAAAATATACTATGTGATGTAACTAAAAATTTAAGATTTTCGGAATTTTTCCTATATGTGTACTTTATAACGTTGCTTCATGCCAAATTTCAAGATTCCAGGTCGTCTGGAAGTATCCTTTAGGTTTTGATTCCCTTGCGAGTAGTTGCGAGTTTCAAAATATGCGGCTTTAATTGCTGTATCTTTTGATTGCGTTGACGTAGAAGTTTGATTTTGTTACAGCTTAAAGATATTATAGACTTGAGTATTTGTTAAGAATTTCAATATAATACCACTACGCGTTCATGAGTAAAGGGGTAATAAGTTTAAAATTATTAAAAATATTTTTATTATATGATGTAACTAAAAAATTATGCTTTTCGCAATTTTTCCTTTATCTGTGTTATAAGACGTTGCTTCGTACCAAATTTCAAGATTCTGAGTTCACGGGCAGTACCCTGTAGGTTTTGATTCCCTTGCGAGTAGTGGCGAGTTTCAAAATATGCGGTTTTAATTCCTGTTTCTTTTGATTGCGTTGACATAGAAGTTTGATTTTGTTACAGCTTAAAGGTATTATAGATTTGAGTATTTGATATGAATTTCAATATAATACCACTACGCGTTTGTTAGATATAGGTTTAATATATATATATATACAAATATATACATAGTAATACAATTTATTTTATATCTATTAAATTATATACACATTTTTGTAACAGCCATTTTAGTGGCTTAAAATAGTTTAATGTGGGTAGACTGATAATTAAACACATTCTGTTGTGGTATAAAAGGAGGGGAATACTGTGCTTCGGCTCAGTTGCTCCTCGGCTACCAAGGTGTAAACATCTAAAGGTACGATATTCTTTGATTATGTAACTATGGCTATGACTATTGATCTATGATTTGTTGATTTATTTTATATTTATTTTAGTTAAATTATTTTGGTTAAATTATAATTATAATTTAACTTAGTAATCAAAAATAAATGTATTTGGATATAGGCCTATAGCCTCTCTGTTTTAACTTAAAAAGTTGTGATAATTAATAAAATATGTATTGCTTATTATTTGAATAATACTATCTTATTTACAATTTAAATTCTACCATTAAATAACATCAGAAGTGGGATCAGATGTCCCCAAAACTAATACATTGAACTTACAAGTTTCAGAATGGATTCTACTATCCTGGAAGGACTCCTCAAAGCTATACGTGATGCCGTATCAGGCCATCGCAGATCTGACGATGACGTGGCGCTTCCGATCTTCGACCCAGCGACCAGTGACAATGGTGCGGACGGTTGGTGTCAGAACATCGAGGAATTATCAAAAGAATTTGGATGGAGCAGCATCAAAACAGTTGCGAAAGCGGGTAAGGCCTTGAAAGGATCAGCTTTAACATGGTTTGAGTCTTGGGAACCATCTGGAGGGCGAACCTGGGAGAATTTCCGTACAGACCTCACAGATTTATATCCCGAAAAACGAAACTTGGCAGAAAAACTTGCTAAAGCGGTGGCTTACAATTCCGATTCTGCAGATTCCTACTGCGAATATGCAAGGGAAAAGATTCGGCTGCTGCGTAATACCAAGATTTCATTTACTGAAGGACAATTAATTGAATTAATTTGTGGTAGTGTTACTGACGCCAATGTTAAGATGGCGTCTTTCAATAGTAATGTAAAATCTACTTCTGAAATCATATCCTTGTTTTCTAGTTACGTTAAATCTAAAAAACGTCCGGCAGAGCAAAATGATTCAGAAATTACATCAGGCCAGAATAGAGCAAAACGGTCAAAAGTAGAATTTCGTAATAACGTTCCCGTAGAACGAAAATGCTACTTGTGTGGCAAGTCGGGTCATGTGAGAGCCCAGTGTAATAAAAACCAAGGGCAATCATCCGAAATAAATAAGACAAATAATACAGAAAATAAAATATCGGAAAAAGTTTGTGCCTTCTGCAAAAAGATTGGTCACCACGAATCAGTCTGCTGGCACAAGGCACGTGCTGACTTAAAGACAACTGAAAATAATACTGAGGCTAATTTTTTAGGCAAAAGGAACTAAAACTTACGATTGTGACTATCCATGACACTCCCATAGAATCTCTGATAGACACCGGTGCTAACTGCAGTTTAATCAAACAATCCGTCGCGAAACAACTAGGGTGTAACATAGTACCGTGTTTCAAATATCTTACTGGTTTAGGAAATAGTAAACTCGAAGTCTCTGGTACAATAACTGTCCCCGTAAGATTCGATGATATATATATGGAACTGGAATTTTTCGTAATTAATGATAAAAAAATTAACTATAATCTTTTAATTGGCAGAAATATTGTAGAACACCCCGATGTTGAAATAATTACAGACCACAAGGGGAGTAGAATAAGAAGAAAACAATTAATAAATTCGAACTTATACATAAATAACATACGAGAAGACGATTATTGCAAAATTCAAATGGACGAACTTAAAACCAAAATAGAACATTTAGACTTAAAATTACAAAAGCAAATTGTAGATATTTTTGAGAAAAATATAACTATATTAAATAGAACAGGATCTGTCACAACAGGAGAATTAAGGTTGAGGTTAAAAAGTGATAAAGTAATTCATTATCGCCCTTATCGTTTAGCCCCTTGTGAAAGAGAAAAAGTAAAAATTATTATCCAAGAACTGTTAGAGAACAATATAATACGCGAAAGTGAATCACCATTTGCAAGTCCAGTTATTTTAGTAAAGAAAAAAGACGGTAGCGACAGGCTTTGTATCGATTACAGATCTTTAAATAAAATAATTGAAAGAGATAAATACCCTCTCCCTCTCATTGAGGATCAAATTGATAAATTAGGTAATGCTAGGTGCTACATTTCAATTGATATGAAGAACGGGTTCTACCAAATTCCCGTTTCCAAAGATTCTTCCAAATATACAGCTTTTTCGACCCCTGATGGCCATTACGAATTTATAAAAATGCCATTTGGCATTTGCAATGGACCATCAGTATTCCAAAGAGCCATTTCGAAAGCTGTCACACGTTTGAAATTTCTGCTTGTTTATATGGATGACCTTCTTATTCCGTTTTCAACTATTGAGGAAGGTCTCAATTACTTGGAACAAACAGTTTTGGCTCTAGCTATCGCTGGATTTAGAATTAATCCTAAAAAATGTAAATTCTTTGTCAATAATATCGAATATTTGGGTAGGGAAATATCCCAAGAAGGTGTCAGGCCAAGTTCATCTAAGGTTTCTGCACTGATAAATTCACCTATTCCTAGTAGTGTTAAACAAGTCCGTCAGTTCATGGGTCTGGCTTCTTATTTCAGGAAATTTATTCCAAATTTCGCCACCCGTACCGCTTGTATAACTAAATTGACGCAAAAGAACCAAAAATGGGAATGGGGCTCTGAACAGGACATTGCAAGGGATTATGTACTTAATTATTTAGTATCCAGACCTCTTTTAACAATTTTTGATCCTAGTTTACAAACCGAGTTATACACAGATGCTAGTGCAATAGGGTTTGGTGCTATTTTAGTTCAAAAAGTCTGTAACGAATCAAAAGTCGTTGCCTATTTTAGTAAGCGAACTACACCTGCGGAGTCAAAATATAGCTCATATGATTTAGAAACCTTGGCCATTTACAACGCATTGAAAAACTTTAGAGTATATTTACTAGGAATTAACTTTAAAATTATAACTGACTGTAATGCTATCAAATCAACTATGAATAAAAAAGATTTATCCCCCAGAGTAGCTCGTTGGTGGACTTTTATGCAGGATTTCCAATTCGAAATTACTTATAGAAAGGGAAGATACATAAGTCATGTAGACTACCTCAGTCGTAATCCTGTTGAGACTCTTCCCAGAAATATTGCTAGTACTGTAAATATAATTAACGATCCCCAGTCTTGGCTAGAAATCGCACAGCAAAATGACCCTGAGACATTAGGTATTATAGATAGAGTTCAAACGGGTGAAGTTGATCCAAACCAATATGTCGTTCATAATAACTTGCTTTATTACAAAATAGGACCTAATGGAGACTTAAAAATGTTTGTTCCAAAGGGCACGAGATTAAGTATTTTGCGACTATTCCATGATGAAAATTGTCACGTTGGCTACGAAAAAACTATAACTAAAATACGTGAGCACTTTTGGTTTCCAGGTATGACAGCTTTTGTTCGGAAATATTTGTCACATTGTTTAGTTTGTATTAAACGTAAGGGTCACCATGGTCCAAAACAGGGGTTGTTACATCCCATTCAAAAAACTGCGATACCGTTTCATACAATTCACCTGGACTGTACAGGGCCGTTTACCCAGTCCAGTGAAGGTTATAAACATATTTTATTGATAGTGGACGGGTTCACAAAGTTTTGCCTACTCAAACCCCTCAAAACCCTCAACGCCCCTGAGCTATTACCAGCATTACGAGATACCATCACATTATTTGGAACTCCTTCTTTAGTAATATCGGATAGAGGAACTAATTTTAGTAGTAGTCAAGTTAAATCATTTTTTGAAGAACTGCACATAGAGCATCACTTGATTTCTACGGGTACCCCACGAAGTAACGGCCAAGTAGAACGTTACGTATCCACTGTGACTGATATGCTCAACACTATGTGTAATGAACAGTCAGACTGGCCGAACGTTCTATGGAAGGTCCAACAATCCATTAATACGACTGTACAAAAATCTACAGGTTTCTCTCCTTTACGTTTACTTATCGGTGTTGAGGCAAACATACCTTGTGTTCAGGCTCGTTTGGACGACGTACTAGATGATACCATAATGCAAATTCCAATAAACTTAGAGGCCGACCGAGAGTTAGCTAAACAGCGCCTTCTGCAAATTGCATCTAAGTTCAAAGAGCGTTTTGACGCCACCCGCCGTAATAATGTAACTTATAACATAGGAGATACTGTATACGTTTCCCAAAATCATAGGCGTAATGATAAATTGTCACCTAAATTCAAAGGACCTTATGAAATATCGTCTATTCTTCCTAATGACCGTTATGCTCTACGAGGCGAAGGTAACTTAAGAAATGTTTCAATTGCTAAAGAAAAGCTGAGGTATTGGCCTGGTGAATTAACCGATGAAAACATAATTGTAGAAGATAGTTTGTCAAGTTGATTAAAAGTAATATTTTGTAATGTAAGATGTGATTGTGCTTGTGCTTAATATGCTATGTCTGTTAATAGTATTAAATCCGCTGGGCGATCGCTTACTTGGTGCTTGTCTATCTCACTGGCAGCGGGTGAATGGGACTTGCATGTCGAGGTAACCGATAAGGAAATGTTTCCGCTGGTCGGTCAATTTGCTTGGTGCAAGCTTATCCCACTAGCAGCGGGTGGATGGAGCTTGACATGTCAAGGCAATTGGCAAAACATAAAAAAAAAAAAAAAAAAAAAAGAGAGAAAGAAAATAAACAGAAACGTATGGTCGATAAAACATATTTAAAACAATCACATCTTGCAATGTAATGTACTTCGAGAGCGAAGTACTAGTCAGTATGGCCGTGTTAGATATAGGTTTAATATATATATATATACAAATATATACATAGTAATACAATTTATTTTATATCTATTAAATTATATACACATTTTTGTAACAGCCATTTTAGTGGCTTAAAATAGTTTAATGTGGGTAGACTGATAATTAAACACATTCTGTTGTGGTATAAAAGGAGGGGAATACTGTGCTTCGGCTCAGTTGCTCCTCGGCTACCAAGGTGTAAACATCTAAAGGTACGATATTCTTTGATTATGTAACTATGGCTATGACTATTGATCTATGATTTGTTGATTTATTTTATATTTATTTTAGTTAAATTATTTTGGTTAAATTATAATTATAATTTAACTTAGTAATCAAAAATAAATGTATTTGGATATAGGCCTATAGCCTCTCTGTTTTAACTTAAAAAGTTGTGATAATTAATAAAATATGTATTGCTTATTATTTGAATAATACTATCTTATTTACAATTTAAATTCTACCATTAAATAACACGTTCATGAGGAAAGGGGTAGTAAGTTTAAAATTATTAAAAATATTTTTATTATATGATATAACTAAAAATGTATACTTTTCGCAATTTTTCCTATATCTCTGCTATAAGACGTTGCTTCATACCAAATTTCAAGATTCTGAGTTCACGGGAAGTACCCTGTAGGTTTTGATTCCCTTGCGAGTGTCGAAAATTTGCGGCATAAACGGGAGTATCTTTTGATCGCGTTGACTTAGAAGTTTGATTTTTTCACAGCTCCAAGAGACCATAGACTTGAGTATTTGATATGAATTTCAGCTTGATACCTCCACGCGTTCCTGAGAAAAAAGGTCTTGACAGACAGACAGACAGACGGACAACAAAGTGATCCTATAAGGGTTCCGTTTTTACCTTTTGAGGTACGGAACCCTAAAAAATGAAAGAAAAAATAGCTATCACAAATAAAAAGCATTTTCATGTACAATTTTTCCAAGACGGGACTAAATAGCTTGCACTGCCAAAAAAAATTAAAAGTATTTTATTATATAAAACTAATTTATAACCCATACCATTGTCCACGAAATAATAGCGAAATTTTGAAAAAGAAGGACGCATTACGAGAAACGGTCATAAAAAAAAAGAAAAAATAGCTAAAAGCAGCCATTACCAGAGGGTGATTAGCCAGAGATTCAGCGACCATTTTCCTAAATTTTTATTTAGTAAGCACGGAAATATCGAAATCGATGAAATGCCTCAAAAGCAAAATCAATATTAATTAAAAACAATTGAAGATTGTCAAAAAATATATAAACGGGAACGGCGAAAACTTTTGCGGGTGGAATCGCGAGGCACAACTAGTTTCATATATAAAACGCTTAAGTGTACAGTGTCTGGCTGGTGAGGGCCCGGGAAAGTTTTAATTTCGCCAGAGAACTTTGGGCCCTCTTACTCTGCAAATGTTACTGTAATCAGGTTAATTGGACTTTTGATACGCCACCATTTTCTTTTACACGAGACCCTGCCGCTGTTAATGATGTACATAACAATACAAAGTAGGTTTTGGTAAAAGATTACGTGACATATCAAGCACAAAAAAGCAAGATAAGTATAGTATAGTGCCAAAAACTTCTCTGTCCCGGTGGCCATATCTGGAACTAATATTATAAAGCTAAAGAGTTTGTTTGTTTGCTTGTTTGAACGCGCAAATCTCAAGAATTACTGGTCTGATTCGTAAAATTCTTTCACTGGTAGATAGCCCACTTATTAAAAAAGGATAAGTAAACCCCGTACCCCGAGTTGCCCCGGTAAGTTGAGTTGCGGGCGGAGCTGCGAGCGAAAGCTAGTTTCAATATGTAGCTTGGATTATAATAATTGGAAAAGTGAATTTACTCCTGGTACGATTATGTGAGGATGATATTTTTACCCTAAAAACCACGAAAATTTTATAGGTTTGAACTATATTCAACAGCGATGTCGTCACGTCACGTCAGATAAGTTAGTGGCACTATAATTATTTTTTTTTATTAAGGTTTGAAGAGTGATTGGTGCGCTATAAATTTATTTTAGTTGTAATACAATGAAAATTTATCTTATATCTTTAAACGAGTAATTCTTGCATATATTATACGGCTGCAACGATATTCATGATATTTAGTATGCAGGGGATTTCGGGGGTGTTAAAACGATCTAGCTAGGATTCAATTCAGAAAATGTCCGACGAGCTAAGCTCGGTCATCCAGGTACTACTTATTAAGTTTGCAGATTCGAACTTAGGCAAGTACCATTGTGACTTTTATAAGTTATATGTACTTTCTTAAATATTCTAAGACATCACTGACAAAACGGTGAAGGAAAACATCGTGAAGACCAAAATATGAACCTGAAATCACCGGCAATGAGCAAGCGTGGTGGTCAATTCTTGTTCCTTCTCTACATCAAAAAAAGCATATGTCCAGCAGTGGGAGATTTAAAGGCTGGTATTTAAGCAACACTAAGCTGCATATTTTTTTCAGTCGAAAACGACGATATTGCAGATTTTAAAAATTAATTTATAATCCTCATATCACTAGAAACTATGTTTTTCTTCTAACAAAACCATTTACTGTGACTTTAAATGGTATTTTCTAAACATCTAAATATCTTCTACGTTTGTGACAAACAAAGTTCTCACGAAATTCTGCAAACCAATGCAATAGCAAATAAGATTACTTCTACAGAATTGTTTGTTTATTTACCCTAAAGTGCTGAAACAATGTAAACGGGGACGATCTCCAAAAAATACATCGAAACCGAGAGTTTCATAAAAAGGTTTCCATGAAATCCCGAACGAATCGCGAAATTTGGGTACGGAGATGGTTACGAAGTGGGCGCTTTCGAGAAACTTTTAATTTTATTGGTAGCCCGATATCGGAAGATAACGCCCCCAGGATATGCTATTTTGACTCCGGATTACCGGTAATCGCGGCCTGATTCATGCCAACTTATCCTGAGATTGGGCGATTGTGTAACAACTTGAATCTGGAGGATTGTGAAATCTAAAATGTTTACAAAATTATGGGGCTTTGACTAAGTTTAAGAAATATTCGTCTACACTAATCGTTTAAGTAGAATATACCTTTATATATTCATAAATATCGTCATATCTGTTAAAGTACAGGTACGCATAATTGTTCTACGACCTTAGACCACCTCGAGCTCAGGCCTGCAGGTAACGGGTAGGGCAACTCATCTCCCGATCAGCTGACAGTCCACAGAGGATACGAACGCGCAGTTCTATGCGTTTTTCTTTGAATGAAGTGAGGGGTGGATATTTAGCACCCACTCCTCTGGTAGGGGTCCTCTGAGAACCGAGACCCGCCGGAGCTGCGCTGGGAATGCACAAGTGATCTCGCAGCTTATTTGCGGTTATTAGGAATCCGGTATATCCAAGTTTTGCCGCTCTTCGTTATTCCATCGTACTGGCATCATATTTGGTCATGTTTCGTAATGTTTCTACGTACATACCTAACACAACAATAAATTTGAAGCAGTTTTGTTTTTGTATAAATTGAGTAAATACCGACACTACCTTCACTGCACCCACGTAATTCAAATCACATAACCACCAGTATACCTATTCAATTCGGCGAGCTTCCATCATAGTTCAATAATACCCACTCAAAATTCGCTACAGCTTTGTAACAGAAATGCACATAGCGATAACTGGACGGTGTGCGGCGCAAACAAAACGAAGTAGATAATCGAAGTACGCGCAATCCCCACCGCAAGGGAGCACCGCACGGGAAACCGTTTGAATATTTCATAGCTCGAAAACACAAGTCCTGGCGATTTGCGCAGCGCACGCTAGCTCTCCCGATCACTATAGACGTAAGCCAGTGTAGTGGGAGCAGGTCAATGTTGCTAAACTATTGGGATAATTTTACTACATGATGAATTAGCTAAACTACTGCTCGCCTTGATTGGAGACTGCGAATCAGCAAATGTAGTGTAGGACGCCCCCCAGCTAGATAGATGGACCGATGACCTGAAAAGAGTAGGTCGGACTGGATGCAGAAGGCGGAGAACCGGGCGTTGAAGCAACACTTGGAAAATGTCCTGCAGTAGACGACGATAGGCTGAGTTGTTTTATTGACTTCTCGCCCGGGTCTCAAGAACACCTAGAGGGCACCGAATTCATTCTTGAGGGTTAATCACTTGATTCATGGAAATTTTGAGGTTAGAATGTCACAAATAGGTTGGAAAAAATAGATACTAAACTACTCTAATATACTTAACACTCTTCAATAAACATTTGACCATCAATAGGTGAAGGACCTGGAAGCCACCCTGACGTAGCCTGGGAAAAAGGCCGATGATGAATTTGACCATCATGGACATACCCCCGACATGTTCACTACCTCGATTTAGTTTTTATAGTTATTGAGCAAAACTAACCTTCTTATAAACTGTTTGTATTGTCATGAGCCAGAGTGACACGTGGACATTCCCATGCACGCCGGAACATTCCGGACGCGTGAACAATTATCCCGGGGACTCTGTGCAATTGTCCCTCCGTAAACATTTAGCTTCGTCTTTTGTGCCCGCGCCAATGCACTCCATACTCAGTAACTAACGTGTTTGTTAAACTTTTTCACGGCAACGTGTTATTGACAAAGGTAATATTTATTCAGCCATAGACTGCCAACGTTTGTAATAAAATATTGTTTTCGTTTAATAAAAATGGCGGCGTTGTTTTGCGTCCGATTGATTAGTTGCAGCGGACGTCCATGCTGCTTCATGTGGAAATTGGAAAAATAAAACTGTTACTGATAGCGTGCATGTTGAATTTACTATGATTTTTCTGGTAGATGTTGGTGGTAGATAAATTTTATAGGAATATTTTACAGTGGTCAGTAACTGGGTTGTGGAAGTTATTTACTCAACCAACTATGTACGAGTATGAACCAGGGCATAGGCTGCATCAAGTAAATTTTGAAGCATCTCTAAAAATAATTCGGTTAGTATCAGTTGTCCGGTTGCCATACTATAGGCCTAGTTTAGGAACAGATGACCGAGTGTGAAATGTCCCAAGATATTATTATCTATTATTTGTTAATTTATCTATGCAGCATAATATTAAGGATTCCAAATGCAACCACTTTTCACGATCACTAGTACGTCCTGCGTAGCAATGATCCATCACAGACATATTTTATATAAATATTACCCATGCTATGAATATGCCAGACTACACTTCAGTTACTTTCAAAATTTTATTGGCTTCTATAAGCAACGATTTTTGTTATTTTTTGCCTCATTAATCTTTGAGCACTGCGATCCGTATTATTCAATTTATTTCTTTTATTAATAACTTTGTAGCGAGCATTTCTCCTGATAGTCAGTTTTTATATCACGTCTCGTGTCCAAGTATTTCATTTTTCATTACTAATAATTATACTATCCTCCCGAAAAAATAAAACGTAACATTTTCACAATGTAGGTACAACCAATTAGCTACAACAGGATTACCCATTACGAACTGGATACTGAAATATCAATTTACGACGTCATTTGGGAAAACTCCTTACACCTTATCAGCTGAATAAAGATTCAGGATTTTAATTCCCTTCGCCTTCCCCAGGCCGTACCGTTATGATAAAATATCACATATAAAATTCTCCTCGATTGTGGCACAATCCCCTCGAGAGCGTTCGTTATGTAAGCCTGTTGAGCCCCATTGTCAGTGGTAGACGGCTTATAAAAAAGAACATGTAATTTTTTAGACGTATACGAGATAAATGGTTGGAAGTTCGAGATAATATCTAGACGAAACAAGTCTTTCAAATCGAGACGGTTTGGAATGTTCAGAAAAACAGTGATTTATCAGACATAAAATGTAGTATTTATACGCTTAAAAAATCTGAGAATAAGGCTGCAGTGTTTCAACCAGAGATGATCAAGGTAGCTGTACAGTGCGAGGATGTGGAGCAAGGCTGAAGAACAGAGAGTAGATTGGTGCGAGGATGTTTCTGATGAGAGCTGGTACAGTAGTTGGAGCGAAGCGCGCGTCCCTCTGGCTGCTGCTTGTATCTCAGTCAGGGGGGTGTCGAAGACATTTAGAATGCTCTTTTCGTAAAGGTAGTACTGCCGTCTATCTTGTGTCCATCCCTAGCGCACAACCTTAGCTACTCATACCTCGCACACATTCTTTTCTTGTTTTCTTTATTGTTTTATGTCATTTTTAAATAAATGTGGACAACATCGTTACATTGCTCCGAATTTAAAGTAAGCAGCTAGAGCATTTCTGTTATGTAATCAGGGACAACGAAGGTACTACAAACACCCAACATTGTCTTGGGTCTCCAAGACAATTTTGAAAAGTATTTTTTGGAAGGTTGTTATATTTACTAGTTGCTAACTTTTTTCAGTTTCATCATCATCATTATCATATCAGCTACAAGCCGTCCACTGCTGAACATAGGCCTCCCCCAATGATCTCCAGGTCGGTCGGTTGGAAGCGACCTGTATCCAGCGGCTCTCTGTGACTCTTATCAGAAGTTGCTCAGTTTGCTCTACTTTTTTGTGTCACTTTCAATGCTGCGAAATCAAATCATAGTAACTTGCAAATGAATCAGCACAATCGTGATATTTCAATTACTTCCATATCAACAACTACAAACACCGAGTCTGCATCGGCGGAGCTACGCAAACAAAACAACTTCATCGAAACTAGTGTAATACAACCAAAACAAGCAAGTTTAGTAAAGAAACCCCCAGTTTGTTGACTGTTCACATTATTGGAGAAATTGTGTGAGTGTTGGCTCACACGCCGGGAAATTAAACACGCAATCAGAAGCTAACGCTAGCCAGTATTATGGACCATTCCTTTATAAAGATTGGGCAAAAACGCTGAGTAAAAATGAAAGTTGATGTAGAATTAATGTTTTATTATCTGTTGGCTTTTGGTCTTGTGGTTAGTGAGCCTGACTGCTAGGCCGGAGGTTGTGTCTCGATGTCTCGGCCATTAGTTCTGTGTTTGAGTGTAATTTATCCCGAAATAATATTATTTTAATTGCGCATTTATGGTCTGTTGTCAGCGGTTTTCAGTGTTTATCGGTGCAAGTTTCTTCAACATCGGTTAAGTAGTTAAGCCGTCAATGCGTAAAAGATAAACGAATAGTTATTTTGCATTTTTGTTATGAGAAGGTACGCATTTTGGTAAGTTCAAATCTATAATTACATTTTAAATGCGAAATTAAGGCTTCACACCGCAGTATTAAGCAGTAATGGAAAGGCAAGAGGCACCCTGGTGGTGTGGGTCAGTAGAAGAGTCCGATTTAGATTCCCCAGGTGGAAGGATACCATGAAAAATCTCCAGGGTCTGCGGTACCTATCTTAGGCAGTTCAATTAAATTCCAAAAATAGAACCTGGATTAAAAAACTTTGTCAACTAGTTTAATGGTCCAAACCAAGCTTCAAATGAATGCATAAAGTAAAATCCAAATGAAATAACAAAAGACCTTAAAAATAAAAGGTAAAACAGGAGCAAAACTCCTGAATACCTCTTTTATTCCGATTTCACAGTACGTGACGATTTCTAAATTGTCAGATGAATTGCTGGCTTTCGCAAAGATATTTCACATTTGTATCGTACGGCTTTGTACATAATTTGAATATATCAAATTCTCTATCTCGTCTACATTCTGACAAATATAACGCTTTGTAGATAGATATTTCTCCATGTTGTTTATTTTAGAAAAACGTGGTCGCCAACTTCCATCTTAATATTGTACACCTCTCATGATAATGAATACCTATAAATTTACCTGTGTCATGGCATTATGCGTGAACGGCTGAACTATTTCGCTAATTATTTTTTTTGTTTCGTTTGTTATTGGTTTCTATGAAGGACAAAATTAAGAAAGTTGCGCGAAATGTTAGATTATGGCATCATCTACCTAGCCTTTTTGCAAGCTATGTCGGGGGACGTATACCGTATTTTACATGAAGCGACTGCTTTTCTGACCTCCACAACCCATTTATTGGGTACCACAGTATCCCATAGTAATTTGGTTATCAGTATTGTAATGACTTAGCGACTGTCGAAGATCACAGTATAACAGTCGGGGCCACTGCTTAACGTGCTTTCTGAGGCACGGAGGGTTTCATGTTTTCAAATGGTCACCCATCCGTGGATAAAACCTGGCAGCCGCGGCTTAACCTTTATCATAACTAGGTCACACTGTATGGCTACTACGGAATGAAACCCTATGGCATTTGATATAAATGTCAGTTGTCAGCACAACGTCTGTCGGGTCAGCTAGACGTAACCAATAAATGATTTATCATAAAATGACTTGCATTGTTACCTGCTATCCCAGATCCTTCAACTTACCTGAAAAAGCAATCCTAGTAACGTCACAAAGCCAGTTTTCAACACAAAATAGAACCGAGTTTCCTTAACATCTTGTTCGTAAATATTTGTGTTTCACAAGTTACGGTAGTTAAAAAATAAATCACAACGGCACTCGAGCTTGTACGGGAAATAATGTTATCTATTGTATTCGCCTCGTTAACTTTATATTAAGTGCTTCTATCGTAAGCTGCTACTAAATTATATACTACTTAAATGGTAGTTGTACTCAAGTTCTTTGGTATAAAAATATTAATAATAATGACAATATATTGGGACAGCTCACACACGGCCATCTGATCCCAAACTAGGCAGGGCATGTACTATATCAACTAGACAACTGATAAACATGCTTAAATATATTTATATATACATACATATACATATAAATAACACCCAGACACAGAACAAATGATTGTGCTCATCACATAAAATTTGTCTTGGGTGGTAATCGAAAAAAGACCTCCGGTTTAGCAGTCAGGGTCACTAACCACTAGATCAACAGGACATCTATTGGCCAACATTTTAACCAAAACAAACTAACGATTTATTTAAACTAAGATTGTATGGATCAAGGAAAACATCGTGAGGTAACCTGGATTCAAAAATTGGAATCTGGTATTGCAAACCCGCAGTGAGCCAGCGTGGTGATCAATGCTCGTGTCTTCTCTATATGAGAAGAGGCCTGTGCCCAACAGTGGGACATTAAATAAATTTATTTATTTATTTATTATTATTAAATTAGTTTTACACACATCATATTTTTCTTCGGCTTTCTACTTATGCTACTATAGAAATCGACCGCCATATTAACACTCTCACGTAACACAAAAGTAAAAAAAATGAATCAAAATAAGTAGTTAATAATTAATTAGTAACACAATTTAATCAACTTTCATTACAAATACGGATCAAAGGACTCCTTCGCTTACTAATAAGGCTAATAACACGCACCATATTCCATAGACTTAGGATGATACTCTATGTTCTATGAACATTTAATGAATGAGTAATAGGTGAATGAGTTAATCATTCATCTGCTCACTAAATAGGTCTTAATGAATACATTTCATGAACTAATGACGTCTTAGAAGAGCTAGCTAAGGACAGACAGCAAATGACATATGTGTCGACCCATTCACTGTAATAAGCAGTAACCTAAAATAGAAGCTTAAAATAAACTAATTTAATAGTTTTGTCTAGGTATGCTATGAAATTGTGAAAAACTGCTAAAACTTTCTTCGAGGACACTGAAACCAACTCCAAAAAGACAAGAGACTTGGTTAAACGTCTTGCTGGTTTTTACATTTTGATCAGCAGTTAAGTACTGCCATTCATAGTGGCAATGCTGCCAATCTTATACTTCGAGTTGAATGCGTTTCGGATGCGTTTTATGACGCTTTTTTTTCTTTCATTATTATAGTTTCATTATTAGTTTTAGGTGTGTAGTTAAGATTATAAAAAAATATTGTATTGTACAATTACTTTTTGGTGTTTCGACAATCGAAACACCAAAAAAAACACTTTTACAAATCAACGTTATTATTGAAAGTGTTAGAATTTTCTACACGCAAAAAATAAAACGATTTTCTATTAACTGGAGAACAAGGTTCGTTAACCTCTAAGTGATAACAGATAAGTGTCAATCGAGAGCTCATCTCAATTCGACGAGTCTGACCATGCAATGAATTGCTCTGCACAGCTGTTGGCCAATCTAGTTTCAATTTGGAGAGCCCGTTGTACATCTATCTTTCACACCAATTTGTATGCAGATTTATATACCTATGTGACGCCTTTTTTCTAGGTCGGTTTTGATAGTAAACACATTTGACGGGCCTGTTGGTCTTGTGGTTAGTGACCCTGCTAAGCCGGAGGTCGTGGTTTTGATTCCTCAATAAATAGGCTATTAGATCTAACACATTAGAATTTTTCACATCGGACTAGTAGTTCCTGAGATTAATGCGTTCAACCAAACATACAAACAAACTCTTCAGCTTTATAATATTAGTATTGACACCTACCGGTGACTTTTTTTAGTGTTTAAGTTTCATGGATTTTTATGTTTTGCGCAGAACTCGAATTCTTCTAAAATAAAGGTATGCCTATCATTCCACATCACGCCAAATATCTGCCTATAAAATTCCATTAAAATCGATCAGGTAGTTCCATAGACTAGCGCGTTTAACCAACGAAAAAAAATGTCTTAAGTTATTTTATATTATTATACATAATTAAATTTATTTTATGACGGATATTACCTCTAACTGCAGCACCGATGTTTACACAAATTGGCAATCGTAAATAACTTTTATGAAGTCCAACGTATTAGTTGGCAGAAATTATTGTCCTGCATCGTAAACTTTTACGATTCTAACTAAATGTTTCCACTTACGTTTAGTATATCGTCTCTCTACTCTATCGCCAGTTACCGCAACTTTTTCGAAGCTAAGTTTGCTTTTTACATCTTTTATACGTTCCGTCATCGATAGATTGTATAATTTTTCCATTACCGAATGTTTGCTACTCGATAGCTACTCAAACTCCCTTTACAAATTTTCTACACGATAAAAAGAATTGGCATCGTTAGAAATAGCTTCGACTTGCAAAACACCTGCATTTTTATCAGGCTATAGATTTCTTATAAGACAGACGCTTTTCCGTTTCAACAATGGCTCTACGAAGATTAAAATATAGCCATTGATTGTGAATAATACTAAGAGATGAGAAATGAAAATATTATTCTTGGTTGAGACTTGTTATTCATCCTTATTCAGAGGATTACCGCTCACAGATATGACTCAAAGATAACTTATAGGTGTTTTACTTTGAAAGAACATTGTCTATTCAGGTATTTTCTAAGAAAATTTAATTTGAATTATTTTGTAAGCTAGAAACTTATTGATCGTTAATCTATATAGATATATATAATCAAGCGCGGCAGCCAAATGGCTGTGGCATCGGATTTGCGATTATGTGGTCGCGGGTTTGAATCCCATCCTTGTACAACCGACGTGAACCCACTCGTAGCACAAGCATTTAGCTTTAAACGACCGGTTGACAAGATTACTAGTAATGTGCGACCCACAGCGGATATAAGCTTTAAAAAAAAACCCGCACAAGTAGTACTGTTGTTATTGATGATATGGTTGCTATACAGGGTATGAACTAATGCAAAGAGCCCAAAACAAATCGAACGGCGTTTAGGGCTTATAAGCCCAACTGTATGTGCTGATGGAAATCTTCTTCTTAGCGTGTCGATCAATGGCAATATGATGATTATATATTGTCAGACCAGTACTCGGCCACGCAGACAGCATTATCGGTGCCGTTGTAAAGATCTTCGCATGTGCAGGTGTTGGGACACGCTGGGCAGTTCATTAAGTGGGCCATGGTTTGAGGTAAAATACCGCATTCACATGGCTCAGGTGTGCTGTAACCCCAAATGAAAAACTCATACTCAATAGGTCCCAACATACTACTGTGTAACACGGGTTTGTTCAATAAAAGATACTGTATTAAAACGGCTACATACAAAAATTACAGGGTATTAATCAAACACGATCCATTTCAAATGGTCGTTCACAAATGACCTCATAAGCCGGCCTAATCAGCTTACTTAATAAACCTTTTTATCATAAATCACGGGAAAATATGGCGGAATAAGCCGTCGCGCCGGCCATGCTTCGTCAACATTTTGTGAACCTGCCATCTGATTTCCCCTGAGCATTCCTGGTTTAGATTTTAATGTTCATTCGTGAAATAAATACGCCTGTTCAACATATTTTAAATCATTTCCTTTGAAATTATGTTTATTATTTAAAGAATTTATGAATAAAAATTTTAACTTTCATAGAAATAATGAAAACTGTTTGCGTCGCTGGTTTTTAATTAATCAAAGTATCAAAACTTAATAATTAAAAGGCAAATATTATACGCGACCCAATTTCTGATTTCATTGGGAAATGGGGCAAACCTGACAGGTCTTAGTTGTATTCAAATCTATCTTTTGTTCTGGTTTGAAGTTCAAGCAACGCAAAGTCAGACTTAAGATGAATTTGCATTGATTAAAATGTGTAACAATTTAATATGAAGAGTATAATTAACTATGATAAATTATAAAGTACTAGTTTAAATAAAAAACAAAGACAAAAGTTGAAAAATAAACATTTTTATTAATATATCTACCGACCTGGGTTAATTTGGACAGGGTCCATAAACAATTTAATAGGTAGTAGGGTATTTAGTATACTAGGTAGGTAGGTACTAGGTAGGTATGAAAAGTAATTCTAATATATAAAATTCTCGTGTTGCGGTGTTTGTTCCCAAAACTCCTCCGAAACGGCTGGATCGATTTGTATGGAATTTTCTATGTTTATCGGGTTACATACCCCGACATTTATCACATTAAAATCATTTTTTTTTTATTTCAAGTCAACGTAAAATAATGACCTACTCAAAAGGTTCGCGATACGTTCTTTTTTTTACTTTGTTATCAATTGAATTTTATCAAGATCAATTTAGTACTTTGTAAAATCAACATAACTATTGTCTTATTATTTTCATTTGAACAAGAATTCATTACGGTATCAGAAATGGTCCTAAATTGCAAAATTTGTTTTTTTTTATATTTAATGTGTTATCAACTATATGTCATACCATATCTAAAAATATCAACAATACTTAACCACCTAAGAAAAGAATAACACCAGATTGGTAACTACAATTCATTTTAACCGCAGCATTTTGCAAAACCCCATTTACATTTGTAGTGGTTGAAGTACCGCTTTATAGTCGTGTTTAACAAGACAAATGGCGCTCAGAAACTAAGAAAATATCATATTCACAGCTAGCCAAAGAGGGTACAAGACAAAAAAAAACAAGAGAGAAAAAAAAACCGTGCCGCAAAAGACCGCGTTGCAGAAAAGGGTTTAAAAGTTGTGAAGATTTCTAACAACAGTATAAAACAATTAAAATGGGCGTTCTTATCATGAGCAATTATTTTTCTATTAACTTTTTGTTTTTCATTATTCAAAAAACATTGTTTTTTTTTTGACATTATGCTTCTTTTGCCGACAGAAAAAAGATGGAGGTAATCAAGTCAGCTTTAATTTTGGTTTTTAATAATTATATACCTCATAATAGCATTTTATTATTCAGTGAGTTTTTCTTTTACATAAATAAATTAACAAATAAGTAAAAGTCGCTTTGCCTCACTCATCCGACTTAGAATGTTTTAACAGATATTATTTATAACTTTTCTAAATAGATAGGATATTAACAGACCCTTATAATACAGTCCTATATAAACTAACTACTAACAATAGCAATGGGTTACATTTCTTGTTTTCTCTTACTGTACAGTCAGCAACAAAATTTGATGCACACGATTAGTTTTACAATACACCTAGAACACGATTATAAATCCGTAAATTTATATTGCGAATAAAACTCAATATAACCTCATCAAGCAGTGATATCAACACTATATTGTCCTTAATAGTCAATTATTGACACTTTATTGCGTTTAGATGTATTGTAAATCTGGTTGTATTCTTAAATTTATGTCGCAGACTGTACATTAGTACCGACGGGTCTCCGAGTCTTTGGTACACATCTCAAAGCCCGCTCTGCTTTGAGTTTTGAATACTAAATTTAGAGTTCACCTCTACATTGTATGCATTCTATCGTTGTGAAGCAGAACAGGAGGTAAAGTCGTGACATATTGGAATACTTGAACGTCATTTTTACATTGTTTTTGTTAAAATCCAGGCGTAAATGGCTGATCTTCGGTCTGGAGAGATTATTATTATTGTTTTATGTCTAATTTTGTTTTTTTTTTCTCGTGTTATGAGAATAAATTCAATTCTTTATTGATTAAACACTTTACAGAAATAATATTATAAAATAAAAATAAAAAAGATTATAATATAGACACCTAATACTAAACTATATTAATAATACTAAACTAAAAACTTACAAGATAAATAAAACTAGATCTATAAAAAGAAGACTTGCTAACCAATATTAAGTAATATTTTGAAATTATGTTGAATTTTATTTATTTCACAAATAATAATATTATTTAAATATTAAGTTTATAATTCCGTGCTGTGAAAATCATGCGAAACAAGAAACGTAAATAGTTAGTAGTTGTATCAACAAAATGTATTTATTTACAAATTTCATTTTTGATACATTTTTGATGTTGTATGTGTTAGGAATTTGTTCCATGCTTGAAGTTTTCAATTAATTTTAAGGTACAATATTTAGCCCTAATATTTTCAAACTCTCAACAATATTTAACAGCATTGGAAATACTTAGTAGAAATGAAATTTTTTTAGTAACTTGCTGTACCTATTCATTCATTTTTCTTTTATTTTTCCAACATAAACATAACTCATAAGTTATTTTGTTATTAACATCTTAGAGCGGACTTACGTTATCTTAATAAATAAATAAATTATTAAATAAACAAAAAAAAAATGTATATTAGTTACTGGGGAGTGTCGGCTATCGCTTATATTAAAAAATAGCCTATAGTAAAAAAAAGCCTTTAGAAGTCCTCGATACATTTATAGGCTATCTAACTCTAAAATATTTTGTTCCCAATCAGACCAACAGTTCGTGAGATTAGCGCGCTCAACCAAAGAAGTTCTTAAGCTTTTCAGTATTAGTATAGATTTTATTGCTTTTACATGATATTGCTGTATGCTCTATAACCTTAATATTTCAGGTAAATTTGTCTCAGTATATCTGCAGTAGCAACCACTTTTCCTAAGAGGTTGGTAACCCTAGTTGACAGAGTAAACCTCCCGGAGGAATCGAGAGAAAGCACTCGGAGTGCATGCGGTGCAACACTTGTAGTGTCTGGTGCACAGCGAGTGTATTGTCTTATATTAAACGTTATAAACCAAAACACAACAAAAGGGATTATGAAAATGTTTAATTTTTCAGTAAACTTAGGTATTTTTGTAGAGAATTACTAAATTTTTTTAGTAAATAATAAAACCGGCCTAAAGAAGTACGACTGCTGGGCACACCTCTTTCATTTAAAGAAGGATAACGAGAAGGAAACGAGCATTGATCACCACACTTGCTCTTCGGGCTACCAATTTCAGATACCAGTTTTCGGAATCAAGGTTTCCTCACGATGTTTTCCTTGACTTATTATCAATGATATCTTAGAATAATTAAGAAGGTCACATTGGTAGGTACATGCCTAGCCTTGCCTTGTATAGGTTCAAACCTGTGCAACATTGTGCGCGCACAAATCTGTTCATTGAACCGCTAGGCTGCCATAACATCGCTCTAAAAAAATAAATTTTCAACAGCTACTTTAACAATATATTTTGCAATCAAGCAAATTTATTATCAACTTAAACCAACAAAAAAGTCCAGAAATTATCGGTCGTCAGCGCAATTCGCAAAGTGCACGTATTGCTAAAACCGACTAACTCGAGTTGATTCGGCGGCATGTTCGGTATCACGTCGCGTGTCTCAGATGATACTAACACAACACTAAGAGGTAGCTTTCAAGCCCGAAATGCGATTACGAGCGAGGATCGCCCCCCGGCGTTGCTCGACTCCGCACTACACAACAAACTGAATTTGCAATATTTTCTATATGCCGCGCCAAATTTCAAGAATCAAATCAAAGTTGCGCGAGATTTCCCCCCTCGAGATACACCGTGTTTGCTAGACCGAGATTTATCTTTTCACAACCAGAAATTGTGTTTACTATTTTTATGGCAGATTCCTTTAAATTCGTGGAGTCGCCCAAGTCGAGACTGTTTGCCTTCGCTCGGACCGAGCCGCGGTTCGCTCGGAAATATTGAATTTTATATAAAGTTAAGACGAACTTCGTATGTACTTTCGGGTGCATTCCACTTATGAAATTGCGTTTCATTTGAGAGCGACTCGACGTTACGTGGCGGCGAGTATACAAAATTATATAGAGCGCGTTCAACATACATTCACATAAAAGTGTACGAACACCGTGCACAAAAACAATGGATTTGCATTACAAAAGCCAGCGCTGTGTGCATCCTAATGAACAGTAATTGTTTAAATCCACAAGAAAGTGGGGAGCGCGGAATACGCAACAACTTACAAACAGTTAATTACATTAAATGTACGCGTCGTTTTTATATCCCAGCGGACGTCACTGCGCATTACGTAACCCCACTGCATAATATGCAGCTAGAGAGCAGCTTACTCAACATTATAGGTACAAAAAGAACTTTGTTTATGAATATACAAAAAAGTTCGACGTTTAAAATCAACTGATTATTATAATATTAATGTCGTGTTGGACTAGCGGTTCAATGACCGGATTCGCAAGCACATGGTTGCAGGTTACCACCCAGGCAAGTAACAATGTGATTTTTTCAAAGTTATAAGTACTTTATTAATCATTCAAAGACATTATTGACAAACGGTGAAGGAAAACATCGTGAGGAAACCTGGATTCCAAAACATTTGAATCTGAAATAGTCAACCCACAATGAGCAGACGTGGTGATCAATGCTCGTTCCTTCTCTATATGGGAAGAGGCCTGAGCCCAGCTGTGGGATATTTATAAGCTGTAGACTTCCACGTCAGTCATGGTAAGTTTTTGCCGCAAGAGAGTGCTGTCTGCGTGGCTGAGTCCTGGTCTGACAAAATATAATCTATAGCCATTGATCGACACACTAATATTAAAATTAATCACGAATATCTTTTTTTTAACAATAATAAATAATAATAATAAATGTGGACAACATCACATACATTGCTCCGAATCCAAAGTAAGTAGCTAAAGCATTTGTGTTATGGAATCAGAGACAACGAAGGTACCATAAACACCCAGACCCGAGACAATGTAGAAAAGTGTTTTTCTACCTTGACCCGTCTGGGGATCGAACCCGGGACCTCAGAGCTGGCGACACCTTGAAAACCGGTGTGTACGCCACTCGACCACGGAGGTCGTCTATATATTTATATAAATAAATCACGAATATTTTTTTTTTTAACAATAAGATGTTACATTAAATAAATCTCAAGATTGTGACTTCATAACTACTTTATTTTAAAAAAGCATACGTAAAGAATCAATATTAAAGTTTTTGGAGGAGATCACACAAAGACGCTATTGATAAGTTTAGATAACAAGTTGAACGAAATACAATGTCCTTGCATTTTCGCAACTATATTATTTAAGCTGAAAGGACTGAATATCTGCTGACTTGTCGTCTGAACTCTCAGGATATTTCCTTCCGTATCTAAGAATCTCCTTCGTTGACAACATCTCAAGTGGCCAGACGTTTTCAATTTTCGATAGCGACAGTCTAATATTATTATTATTTTGAAGACTTTGTGAAAGGCTTCAAAATGTCGGCACCCTAAAGCGATTGTACGGCAGTTAGAGAAATTAAAGGCAATGCGGGTGTTTTGTAATAATTTACTAAAATCTATGCCAAAATAATAATGCGAAAGATGTTTTCGTTTTTATTAATTCATATATTGCATTTGATGGCGTACTTGTCATGGGATTAAGCAAGATATTGTAAATAAATACATACATTGTAACAATTTAATTGGAAAATGTTATTTCTTGTCGTCATTTAATTAAAATAACGGTACAAAATAGCAAGACTTTCTTAACGAAACCTAGTTATGCAAGTTATTTGCAAGCATATTTATTCACACAATTTCTACAAAGGTTTTACCGCATAACTAAGCAGCAAGAATTTTAATTGGAGTCGCACTACATGTTAATGTTCTTACACACAGACCTGCATTATGCAGGGGCATATAATGCATGCATAGACAGTGACCAAAATCCCTCGTTGACGGACAAAAGCGAGTAATTTCTGGCTTGGGCCAGAGTGGCGTAGGATTAGCCGTTATTACACCTGAATATAACATCAGAGGATGCTTGCCGGTCTGCAAGCCGTCACCGAATGTGTAATTAGATTTTATTCAGGCTGATGAACCTCACCGAATTAGCTTTGTGTCATTGGGCATCGAGATCCGTTGTCGGACCGCGAATTAGTGAAACGCTTGATTCCGTGAGGTCCGAGGTACGAGCGTTAATTGACAGACTGTTTCATTTGCTTGCACGAATTTCCTGTGACGTCTGATTCGAATCCTTGCTGTACTGTTGCGTATTTTCGTATACCAGAAGTCACTAAAACATACCTACTTGTCAACCTCGATTGTCATCTTATTCAGGTCAGCGAAGCACCTGAATTTGTAGAGAATGTTCTTCAAAAGTGTGTTGATTAAATACTTTCTTCTTTTTGGGAGCGATAACACAAAAATCTTCAATTTTATTAAATGTTTAAACTTTAGTCTTGTGTATGGGGCTCACTATGAAACAATACTACAATGTTTAAGCGTACTCAGACTATTTGACTGCACATGACGTTTCCTTCCAAATTAAACGCCTTCATTGCTAAAAACTAAGCAGAGAACTAACAAAGAAACTCGACTTGTAACGCGGAGAGAATTAAAAGTTGTTAACTACAGTCGGTATGAGCTAGCGGTGTGTGGGTGAGCTAGCACAATGTGGGCAAGGCAAAGGTTGCAGCTCGCTAAACTGTACCAATGTAACCATAAAAACTTAATTATATAAGAATATTTACAAACTTGAAATAATAATACTTATACACATAAAATAATGATTAAAGAACTTGTTAAAACCTAAAAAATGGCGTCAAAATATTCATCCGTATCACTGTCGACCGAAAGTGTACCCACCCACAAGACTGGCTGCATTACCACTTTGTATGGCAATGCTTATTCTCTAAGGTAAAAGCCAGCCAGAGGACTGGCCAAATGTCAATAAATACTTGATTAAATTTCTTCACATAAAAGGAGTAACAACAGTACAAAAATATTACATTTAGGCAACACTGTAACAGCCATTAACTTCGCACGTTAAATTTAAGCTACAGGCGGCAGAAAGCATGTCCGGGAACATTCAGGATAAAATTAAATGGAGCCAGCACTATGCAGCTGAATATTAGAGACCTGCTGTAGGTGGCAACACTGGCAACACAATTACATTGCTAACATTCCGGTAAACTGTTGATTTTGGCTTCACGGAACGCCTGCTTTATCAATGACGCGAAAATGTGTGAAGATATTGTATTTACCCTGTTTAATACCTAATTTTTCTGAATGAGTAAAGACACAAGTTTATAGTACGCTTAACCTACGCTTTATCAATATGAAAAAAATAATATTGATAATATTGAGAGTATTTTTTACAGTATTATTTAGATGATTCAAGACGTGTCGGTAGCCAAATGGCTAGGGCGTCGGAGTTGCGATCATGTGGTTGCAGGTTCAAATCCCACCGATTACACTACTGACGTCAACTCACTTGTAACACTAGCATCTTAGCTTAGCACGTGTTAACAAGAATACTAGTAATTAAAATACCCACGTTGCAAGTAATGTTTATAAAAAACAAACACTGATTTCACTGTCATAAACATTTTTTTACACAAAACTTTCAGTAGGTACCATGATACTATAATATAAAAACAATTTTAAGGCTAACATTACTGAGTCAAGGACTTTTTTTACATTCAGTACTTAAACGAAATTTGTGGGTATTTTTCATGCCAAAAAGTTGAATCTCGTTATAAACATTGTAGAACTGACGATTATTTATGGCACAAGTGTAATATCATTCAGATTTACAGTGAGCGTGGGATCCGAGGCCCATAAATCATTTGAATAATTTGGCAATTACTAACGCCACGCTCCCACTATTATTCATTCGTGGATTAGTAATTAACAATAACAAATGATAGCATTCGTAGACTCTGCTAAGAACGTTCTATTATATAACACAAACAAAGCTTAGATCGGTTTGATAGCTCAAAAAATTGCGCATTTACGGATCCGAAAATTTAACGTTTTTATTGATTAAGAACTCGTGCTGTCGGGACAAGTCTTCTACTATTATTTACCTAATTGAAGAATTAATAAAATAAAAAAGTCATGATATTAATCTAGTCATTCCAGTTTAAACTTATTAGCAATGTGGGTCGCACATTACTAGTATTCTGGTTTACCCCTCGTGCTAAGCTAAATGCTTGTGATACGAGTGATTATCGCAATCAAATGTAATTTGAGGGGCTCGTAGCTAAGAGTAAGCCGTACGGTTTGACCGATAATAAAGGCTAAGCTGCGCTCACCGCGGTTGGTCCGTGGATGGGTGACCATTTGTAAACATATCGAGACCCCTCCGTGCCTCGGAAAGCACGTTAAGCCGTTGGTCCCGACTGTCATACAGTGATCTTTGATAGTCGCTAAGTCATTACAATTCTGACAACCAGTCTTACTATGGAATACTGTATTACCTAGCAATAGGTTGTGGAGGTCAGATAGGCAGTCGCTCCATGTAAAATACGGTATTCAGCTAAATCCGGTAAGACTGGAAGCCGACCCCAACATAGCTTGGGAAAAGGCTAGGCAGAAGAAGAAATGTAATTTCCATACATTTAATGTCATTTCTATCATCGTTAACGCTTGTAGGAATGTTACTTGGCATGTCTGTTTCTTTAACAGTGTGTCTATAACATGTATATTCTAAAAATGATGAAGTATATCAAGAGCTTAAAATGCTCGTTGACCGACTGAAATATGTGGGCAAACCTAACTGTTACGACCAGTAATATATCAGTAACGGTTAAATAAAAATAAATCCTGCAGTAACGTCACAAAGCTAGTGATCGATGAATGGTATCAAGACTTTTTGGTCAGTGGTTTTATTGTTTTAAATAAATAGAAACTATAAATAAAGATTAGTCGTTGACCGAAGTCCGAAATATACTTTTTTTGATACAGTACGTATAATCAACGAGATAATCAGGTGCATAAAACTGAACAACATTTCCCTTGGAACATAGGTCAAAATATACTCACTCCATAAAAAATAATCCTGGACATTAGGTTGTTATTATTTCTGCTCCTTCATTTAATATACCACGAATTTTAATACAGACAATTGATCCCGATTGACTCTATCCATTAAACTCATATCTTAAAAGTACCTACAGGTTGTTATTTTCGCAGTTTTGCCTTTTTAGCGTGCGATTCCCGGGTGTACAAAGCGTATTTAAAAAAAAAACTATGAACGCAGGTGTATTCTTTTTAAAAAATAAAGGAATGTTTCCTTTGAGCATTAATTTCTAATTCCAGTATTTAGAGTACTTAGGTATATATAGGCCACGATGACGAGTAATAGAGAGGAATGGAAGGAAAATACGCATTGCGCCGACCCCATATGAATGGGATAAGGGCAGGAAGAAGAAGAAGAAGAAGAAGAAGGTATATATGCCCACTTCTAATGAGAATGATCTCTTCATAGAAGCTAAAATATAGCTTTAAGCCAGAAAACATTAATGATGTAAAAAAAATGTCACCGGAATTAGATATTCTTGATCACTCTGAAGCAGGCGGATTACTAAAGCTAAAGTTCCAGCACTCACCTAATACGCCAATCAATTACTAAAAAGAAACAAAGAAAAACAAATAAACCCAGAAGCTGGAAAATATTCAATTTCCGTAACTTCATATGTTTTGGATAAACTCCAGGACTGTGCAAACTTTTACAGTTTCTGTGTCACAGACTTTTCGAAACAAACAAGTCAAAAACCGGCTAACTCTTTCCTTATTTCGGCTACTGTGACAAATGATATCGTAAATCTCTATTAATAATTTCGTTTAGGGGTACGGTAGACTCAATCGAAACCTTATATGAATAACAAAACATAAAAAAATATTGATTTCGAGTCGACAACATATATCCGCAAAATTCAGATTATGGAGAATTTTGTTAAATTCTAATGGCACTGACAAACAAACCGCAGTCGCCATCTTGGGTACCTATGTTAATAAAACACAATCTCCACATAACTTACTGTTAAAATAGAATTATAACAAGCGCTACCCCGCAGTGTTACTCGTGGTTTACCTTTAACTTAACTTTATCGAGATAAAAGTAGCCTGTGTGAATCCAAGGTGCTAGATACCTGCTTACCAATTTTATCGAAATCGGTCCAGCTGCAGGGTGAAGAGGCAACCAACTACACACACATTCACAAACTTTCTATGATAAGTATATTTTTTTATCTTTCTATGATAATAATATCGGTCTATAAATGTTGTTTATAGAGGAGGAACGAGCATTAATCACTACGCTTGCCTATTGCGGGTTGACGATTTCAGATTCCACAAAAATACCTACCCTTTTTTTTTTATTTCCATTTTTTTTTTCAAACGACCAAAAGTCGTTTCATTTTTTTCACATTGCATGATAGTACAATAAATGTATCTAACCCTAATAGTAATAAAAATCAAATCACTTTCATGTATAGACATTAATGAATAAAACATGAAAAATACACTGTAATAAAAATGCGGGACAATTGGCATTCAAAATGAAGGTTAATAGATGTCACATTGTCACATAAAACATTGAAATAAATTATAACAGATAGTTCATTCAACAGTTAAATGTTTAAACTGTATTAATTATGAAATCATTAGCATGTCGACAAATGAACAACACATTATTTATTTGCAAACTTTTGGCTAAAATATTAATTCTGTAAAACACATAAATTCTTTATTTGCTGAAAATATAGTACAATAAGGTGTTACATAGTATTATTTGGTCACAACATATTTTCACCTATAATACTGTGCTAATTTACAAAACATAAGTAACATCCTAGTTAGTATGTTTAACTTATAATTATTACTTACTAAAGAACAAACAACATGAAATTATTGAAAACAGTTGGAAACGTATTTAGAGTAAAATAATAAATATTATAACAAAATTAGATCACAAAAAAATTACAACGAAAAACGGTCAATTTTACCTATGTAAAGTAATCTGTGCAATAAGATACCTACTGTCATTTTAAATAATCATACACCATGTATGATTATTTAAAATTACAGTAGCGACAGGAACTTTTCTTTAAAAAATCGTTAATTGAATAATAGCTTTCTTCAATGTTAATAATAACAATGTTTTGCATGCCAATGTAGGTATATGTGGCAGAATGTACACGGAACCTATACTACCATGTAACCAACATATTATTACCCTACATTTAATCCGCCCGCATTAATGGCGGTTATCGCAAGTCCTTTCTCAGGCTCTTGACTATCTCTGTACCAAATTACATTTGAAACGGTTCAGTAGTTTAAACGTGATTATGTAACAGACAGACAGAGAGAGCTACTTTCGCATTTAATTTTAGTAAGGATGTAAAGAAGTAGGGATTATGTGCAAGCACATTAAAACAACGACCAACAAAAGCTTTAAAACTATAATAATCATGAAAATAGTGCATAAAGGCTTATGTTATATAGAATGCAGCTGTCGTAAGGATACCAACATTGTCTGCTCCAAATACCTTCATTATTTACCAGTATAAGTTGACCTTTCTTTACCCTCTCTTCAACCACATTTAGAGACGAGTTACGAACACTGAGCTTGAGTAGACAGCTCGTGTTATAATGGCAGTGTTTCTTCAGTGCATGTTTAACAAATTCAGGTCGCGCCCGACTGAATGAAAATTAAATTGACAGTGGAGTTGCTACTTAATCTTCGTGCTCCTGGTTTACAAGGAAAATTTAAATTAATTATTTGCTAGTATCCGCCCCTTCGAACACTAAACCAGACAAATACTTGCGTTGTGATACAAAACAGAAATACGAACAATACCTGTTCCATATTAAAAAGATCATGACTATTATGACGTAGGCCTTTTTTTATTAGCTATTCTATTATATCTCTTATTGGTCAGCACGAGAAAACACGGTAATTTGAAGGGCTTTAGTGGGGACACAGTTCCAACACGCAGCTGCCTTGTTACGAATTTTATCTCTAATATGGGATAGGCAGACCAGGAACCATATATCCTCCCCTGCTCTATGGAAGAAAAAAACATGAAACTACAAAACTATTGTGGTTTGTGGTACTAAAACAAATTTTTGGGGCATAGTCTGTAGTCTTTTCATTATAAGAAATATCTTTTAAATGGATCCTAAAGAGAAGTAAATAGTTGAAACCCAAACGTCGTTTATACGTGTGATATTTAGTCGGATATACTTACTGTTGTCCTTATCACATACACATGTATACAGCGCGACAGCGATATATCCTACTAATATTATATGTGAATAGTATAATGTGAAAGTGTGGATGTTTAGATGTTTGAATGTTTGTTACTCAATAACGCAAAAACGGCTGATTAGTAATAGATAAATAGGCTTTTATCCCGATTCCTTACGTTGTTCCCGAGAGAACATTGAAAATTGTTTCCGAGCTAAGCCCCGGCTTTGAAATTCGGTTTTTCATTTTTCATTACATTCACATTTGTCATTTCTTTTTGGACCCGATTCTGAAGTCCACGCAGACGAAGTCGCGGGCAAAAGCTAGTATTTCATATAGCTAATTATCAAAAGTCACTTAACCCGCCTTTTCTCGTAACGTGCTTTCCGAAGCACGGATAAAAACTCATAATTACTATTGATGATTAATTAATTAGCTTCGAAATGAAATCTCTCAACCAATATCTAGTTAGATATCGTCCGCTCATAACGCCGCACCGATACAATCATTTCAATAACAATTCAATAGACTGGAAGTAATGAACTGATTTCATTGAAAAAGTTCCTACAAAGGATATTATTAGTACGAGAAGTTATTATATTAGTTGTGTTGTGTGTGGATTTGAACATATTTGCCGAATCTATATAAATGAGAATGATGGTAAGCGCATAACTCAAGAATGGCTGGACCAATTCGGCTAATTTCTTTTTTGGATGTTATTAAGGTCCACGGAAAGTTTTAATACTATAAAAATGCGTGGACAAGAGTAAAAACAATAAGATCAGATCAGGTTTAGATGCTATTCATTATACTTACTCGCTGGTTTTAAATTTGTTAAGTTTTTGTATTCATTGGCTAACCAACATCCACGCGGGCGAAGCCGCGGGCATCAGCTAGTAGTTTAGTAAAATTTATATTATTACTCTGAATTAGTTTGATGCTCTGTTATAGTCTTCTTTTTAATGCTTTTGTCTTCTTTTATTGTTTTACTTTCAGTATGATACCCTAATTGTATACTTTTGAGTTTTCTAGTTTTCTGACAACAATTTTATTAAGATCGAAAGATTTCATTAGGAAACTTAACTTTAGCATGGAGATGTTGACATTATCTAATAATTAACAAATGATTTTAGAATAAAAAACTAAGCGTTCTTAAAATATTTCTAATCTATCAACTACTTTTCCGCTTTCTCTCAGTAGTAAGAATGTATTAATACGGGAGCTTTGAAAACTAACAAAACCCTCGGTTTTTGAGCGGCTAATCAAACCTTGAACTGAAAGAGACAGTACGAGACTTAACGGCGGTTTCAAATTGATTGACGTTTCAGTATTCCGCTATTAGTCACCTGTGTATAAATGGATCTTCTTCTGCCTAGCCTTTTCCCAAGCTATGTTGGGGTCTGCTTCCAGTCTTACCGGATTTTGCTGAATACTATATTTCACATGGAGCGACTGCCTATCTGACCTCCACAACCCATTTTACTGGGTAATAGGTACCTACAGTAGGTATCCCATAATAAGACTGGTTGTCAGAATTGTAATGACTTAACGACTGTCAAAGATCACTGTATGACAGTCGGGAGTCGGGACCAACGCTTAACGTGCTTTCCGAGGCACGGAGGGGTCTCGGTATGTTTACAAATGGTCACCCATCCACGGACCAACCGCGGCGAGCGCGGCTTAACTTTTATTATCGGTCAAACCGTACGGATTACTTAGCTCCTCGATAAATTGATGTTAATTTGAAAAATTTACATAACAATTTATATATATTTTCATGTGACACGGCTGTTTTCTTTCTATTACTTTGTAATTGAAATTCCAGAATCCACCTTGACCTTCCTTGGTATTTGTGATCTACAAACATCTCAAAACCAGCTTCACGTGTCAATCAAATTGGGCCAAATTCTGTAGGCACGAATAAGCCTAGTTCAGAACAATACTCACACAGAGACACATTCATACACACAACAAACGTGTCACATCTCTCTCGTGTTGGAAGTTAAATACACAGTGTATATTATATTCAAAATATTACTTACTTATAATACCATAGTTCCAATCATTGAATTAAGCTTGTTAACGTTGGAGACGTTTTAACGTTATAATATATTCTCAAACACCTGATACATAGTTTCTTGGGTATTTACGGAATTTTAATTGAATTTATGAAGGAGATATTGAATGTATCTTGTCTAAGGGGGCTGTATTGCTATGACGTATTTTTTATTCAAAGCTTACTAAAACCACGCTTGCTCATTGCGGGATGGATTGAAGATTCCAAGTTTTGGAATCCAGGTTTCCTCCCGACGATTTCCTTCACCGTTTGTCAATGATGTCTTATAATAATTAAGAAAGTACATATAACTTGGAAAAAGACAGGTTCGAACCTGTGCTTACAAATCCAGTCATTGAATCACTAGGCCACCACAACATTAAGCTTAAAATCTACAAAATCCCTTTCTGTAACAAAGTAAACTGTATTGTGAAATATTTTCAATCTATAAGATACACAGCGAGTGGAGTGTCGCCTAACTTGGGCTAACTTGAAGTTGGATTCGATTCGAAGTTGAGCGGCTTGAAATATTAGCAAATACACTTTGTAAAGCGTACACTTGAAGCAATATATTATAAACACAGCCTTATCGATAACTCAATTGATAATGTTTAAGAAATATAGACTGCTTTTATTTCTTGAAAAGAGAGCTTTTGTAAAGAGACAATTGAAGATACGTAGTACATTCTTCGTTTGTTTTGTTATTGTTTTCCTAGATTGAATCAGCTTTGAATTATTTCTGCATTATTAACCAGAAAATACAAAAACATATTAGTCAGCGACTCCACCCGGCAAAAAGAAATCCTTAGGATCTCTTATCGCATACGAACAAAAACATGACACAGGATGATAGGCTAAAAAAAACAAACAAAAATGTATTAAAAAAACAAATGAAAAAAAAACTGGTACGAAAACACCTATTCAAAAGCAGCTAAGGTTTGGATCAATGAAGCACTCCAGATCTATTTATGAATACAATTTTCCTGTTAAGCTGTACTATCATAATGGAATTGAGTAGTATATTATTAGAAATTTGTAAAATAAAACAATTTTTTTCTGTCCCACCTGCATCCTGTATCACAACATTTTTTATTTTCTGTTCAATTACTGATACTTGACTACGGCGTAGCTCATGCTCTACGCCGTAGCCATATTCAGTCTACGCCGCAAAAAATATTTAGATACCGTAACCAAATTGGCCGACAAAAAGAGCTTCAAGCAGTAAGGTTCTGTCTAGACGCTCACATTATTTCTGCAACGTTTATTATCGTCAGCTTTTAAAGCGATGAAGCGTCAATATAGTACATATTTTACATATTTCGCACCTCTCTTAGTTTTTGTATATTCGAGGTGTTTTGAACATATGAAGTTACGGCCGTTGGGAAATCTCTGTCAGATATTGTTTTGAAATGGCTCATTTTAAAGTTTGCGAGCCCGCGGGGCGGTATTAGTGTCGTGTTACGGAGATGAGATGTGCTGTAAGCTACATGTTTTACGAGAATACAAGATGGGAGCTTGATTTTGTTAAATTTAGCGTACATGTGTTTCGTGTAAAAAACTGTTCATGAGCAATTTTGTTTCAGCTCTTTGAAAAGTATGATTTAAGTACAGCATTTTCGACATTAGTCACTTACAGCTATCTGATCCCAAACTAGGCACAGCCTGTATTATGGCAATCAGACAACTGATAAACATACTTATATATTTCTGAATACATACTTATTCTATTATAGATTCTATAACTTACACCCTGACACATAACAAACTGGGAATCGAATCCGAAGGATCACTAACAACTAGCCCAATAGTTCAGTCAAAAATGGGTCCATGTTTCAATTAAAGTAAGTTATGGTTGAGAGCGATTGAGCAATAAACGTTTAAGCCTAAAAAGATAATTCTTAAAGCCTTTTAAAAATCTAAAGTAAAAAAAGAACTATAGCGTAATAAAAAAAATATAATAAAACCACCACGATCAAGTAATAAAAGAGATAACTTAATTCCGTACAGCCTTTGCGCGTTTAATTTCCTTTTAATAAAATAAAAAAGTATAAAACGATGTTTATGAGTCGCGAACGAGTGGATCAGCAGATTGACGTCCATAAAGAACCAAGATTAATGGTCACGGGATGATATTTATGTCGAATGTTTACTCAGATTTAATATAGAAACTATTGTATCCCGGGTGAAAAATTGGCGTCCCTTTTCCCGTGATTTACAGCACGTAGATAATACCTACTTACGTACGAGGTTTCGGGTATTTATTTGTATAAGGCTCTATCTTAGGTACACAAGCTTTTTTTTTTTTAAGATTTCTATCAATGTGGGTCGCACATTACTATTAATCTCGTTAACCCCTCGTGCTAAGCTAAGATGCTTGTGTTACGAGTGGTTTCACGTCGGTAGTATAATGGGTGGGATTCGAACGTGCAACCAAGATCGCAAGTTCGACGCCCTAGCCATTAGGCTACCGCCGCTTCATGATACAAAACAGTGTTTTGTATAGCCTTATATAATACTAACTCCTACATTCTAGTTAGCAGGTATAGAAGTAACGGACAAGTTAATAAGAAAATAAAATAATATAGAATAGAACAATAAAATAATAAAGATTTTATGATTTGATTTTATGTCAAAGTCGATGTCTAACCTATTTCATTTAGGACTAATGTTTTTTTTTCATTCTCTTCCTTTTTATTTTTAATAATAAAATTGCTATGAATACATAAGTTATACAAAGATAAATAATGATTTACAACTTAGAATTATAAGATTCCATTGCTAGCATACAATGCGTTCACCAACTTATTTACTGTTAGATAACCCAGCAAAACAGAAATCATAACATACAACGAAGCTACAACCATCAACAGTAAATAAACATTTAATTCCCGCAATACTGACTTATATCCCCGACTTATTTCCTGGTACAAGGCCTTCCTTATCACTGAGATCGACCGGCTGATTCAATTAAACAAAAACAATGGCAACCAGACCAGCCGATAATTACTACAACACGTTCAACGACACGAATTAATTTAGACAGGGAAGCAGATTGCATTCGAATTGTGATATTTCTTAGTTGATTTTGTTTAAGGAATAGAAACACAAAGAGCATTAATATTTTAAGTACAAAACATAGCCAAAAAGCTAGCTAAGTAAATAACATAATTTTTATGATACTTACTTGAATTCCAACAAAGTTTCCTGGGAAAAACGACTTTTACAAAGCATATCCTCTCTTAAAACGGCATGAGAGCCGAAAACGGGCAATTCATTGGCCGACATTATTGAATTATGATTAATAGGCCGGAAGTAACCCAGACATACATCATGAGAAGCCTGGCTCGCTTCCAACTGTGCGAATAATGCTCGACAGACTGAAATATGTTTCTGAAGACACAATAATGCTAGCTTAATCATGTCCATGCGTCTGCCGCCAAACGACACGGAAATATCGAGGCTGGTTTGTGATCTTATTATGTAGATGAGCCCTCCGTATTCTGTTCTACAACGATACTTGTATATATTACAAGTTGACAGCTCTTGTATAAGACATTTGTTTGCTCAAGTTACGATTGGGTGGTTTATCACACGATGTTATTGCCGGCGTCGTCGCAGACATGTATTGAAGTACTTTGTCGACATTCACTATTTGCTGTGTAGCACCATGATTGGACGGTGGATAACTGCTACAAAGCAGAATCTGAAATCTTTCTGATCCTCATATAATTATAAAGAGTTATTTATAAAACACCTGCAAGCTAGTAGGAGTAGATAACTAAAATCATAAGCAACGACATTCTTTCTGTTCTACGACTTTTATAATTTGAATTCATAACTATTTTGATGTTAGTCTACTCTGGCAAGGTTTCAGGTTTAAAAATAACCCTGTATAATTATTCGGATTATAATTAAAATATACATACTCCGAAACCTTACACTTGGTTTCCATTTAGTACTCTCTTTATTTTAAAAGTTTGTCATGAATACCACACAAAATTTGACTAACGACCACACAGGTAATACAAGTAAACACACAATTAATGCCGGACGAGTAAATTGAAATACGTTCCACTACGACATAGTTATTCGATATTGTAACAATAGTATTGCAAATCCAGCATCTAGTAATTTGGCGAACAATTTAAATGTTTGTCGAACTGATTCGCAAAAAGCATGCCGACGTGAGTCGAATGCCAACAATCACCGAAACGCAACAATTTTTGCGAACCAATTTCCCCTTAATGAAAATAACGAAGATATTTGATTCAGCCTACATATGAACCAGAATACGCGCCTTATTGAATAAACAATTGGATTTAAATTGCAATCTAAAATGTGTCTACGTTTCCAAAATATTAAACGGCTCCGAATTTTTAAGCAATCAAGTAAATATGAACCAAAATGTAAGCTAAAATATAAAAATCTGATTTTACGGTAAAATTGGTAAGCAATTATAAATGTACCCATGGATTACCTAATTAACTGCGTTAGGAATAGGCAGTTAGATATATTATTGGTTCTTTCATTTTACCAAAGATCATGGAGTTTGTGCAAACTATGCGGCAACAAATTAAATTCAAGTGTTCATGTATAAAAAAAAAAAGAATATTAATTTAATTTTCGCTTGGCTTTCACTTCGCTAGTCATATAATTAAACTTTGTAAATAGATTTTCATCAATTTAAGCAATCACAATAAAGTTACCCGTATTTCATTATTCTTTAGAAACTATTCCAATTAGCACAATAATTGTGCCTAGACTTCTGAGGATAAAATAAATTACATTAAAATCTAACTTGAGTATTAGTCTACCAGCCTTGGCTCATTACTTTAAGAATAATCTAATTAACACACACTACATTCAGGGAACAATCTGTGGCTCGTGTTAACAGGGAACGAACGCACGAATTCTGTGTAAACGTACGACTATAAGAATAAGGATCCAAATAAAGCTTTCAATATCAAATAAATATACAAAAATCTCACTTCAACTGGACAGTTTATAGTATCGGAAAGTAAAATTTATTTGGACAACCATTGATAAAGTTATGTAATAGGTATGTAGGTAGGTATTCTCTTAATTTTATTATGAACGTATTATAATTAACCCTTGATTTCTACAATATTCTATCAAAAGACTCATATTAGTTTATAATTGGTAAGATATAATTTTATGTTAAACACAGGAATGAAGAAAAGCTTCTTTTCTTGAGTCAATAAAAGTACTTTCGATGTCAAAGTTTCACCACATATGTGTCTCCTGTGATACCACTTTGTGGCAGACTGTACCAGGAATTAAACCGAAGTTACGTACTTACAAACGTTACTGTAAGACATAAGAGGTACGCTTGGGCGAAATTGAGCGTCTAAATGTACAATTACGAGAGTACGATTTTAATTTGAACGCACTTTAATTCCATACAATTGCCACGCTAAGTTATAAAATGTTTTTGTACCAAAAAGTTCCGAAGTTCGAACGTACCGCAAAGTCTTTAATAAAGAACATTACCTAACATCTGCTGCTAAAGTTGTAACGTAACCTCAAGTCGATCAAATGCTTTAAATAATTATTTCTGAGGATTTTAAACAGGAGTTACCAAATATGTAATATTATAGATATATCTACGAAATAGGTGTAGAGCCTTTCAGTTTATACCCTGTATTTGTTCTGAATTGTTTTTATAAAGCGTTTAATGATTTCATTACAAAATATGTAAGAACAGTTTTTAGATTTTTTCCTGTACTAGTAGTATATATGATTTATTAAATTACTTGCCAAATAGTTCTAGTAACTTGTAAGTTTTAATTTTTTCACAGCTTTAAGGGACTATAGACCTTAATATATTATAGTTATTATTTGCAACTCAAAAGCTCTCCACGTTTTCGCAGACGGACAGACAGATTGAAACGAAAGCGATCCTTTAAGGGATCCGTTTTTTCCTTCTGAGGTACGGAACCCTGGAAATCCCGCGATAGGTATATCTACTGTGAAAGCTCAGCTTAAAATCAAGATTAATGAGACACCGTCTCCCACCATTACTGTGACACACTAAGTTAGCTGCACTCGACCCAGTACCGCCACACATCATCTGGATTCGATTAAAATCTAATCCACTAAGTGTTATTACGTTGTTACAATCGGATTAAATCACGTGGGCTTAAGAAAACAAGATAACTTCTCAAGAAACGGTGGATAATATCATTCGTGACTCTCTAAAACAACTTTAACGATAACTTAATTGTGTTATTTGTGTGTACCATTAATTACTACATGGTGATAACCTCTAATCGACTTATTTTCTGATTTAAAGTGAATTTTTCAATCAATTTGAATTTAGTATGTACCTAATGCAGTCAGTCTAATGGTTTAGAATAAAGAATATCCTATTCCGTCACAGATCCAGCACTCGTATGACATTTCCCGTACCAAATAAAAATAATAGAGATACAAGATACAAGCCATATACCTACCTAATTACCTATGCCTCAATTTACTGGGCACAGGCTTCTTCTCATATAAAGATAAAGAAAGAACAAGAATTGATAACCACTCTTACTCATAATCGGCTTGGCATTCCGCATCCAATAATAAAACTGCCAATGAGATAGTTACATAAATTATTTCATCATTCTTTATTTATATCCTCAATATTATTAGTGCCAAAGTAAAAGTCTGTTTTTTTGTCTGTCTTTCAAGACAGGTCCAAGAAAGGACATAGATACGTTCTCGTAGGTATTCTTCATTCGTTCTCGTACTGTTCGTCGAGATAACCAACGCACGTGGAGGCACGGACAACCACTAGTTACAAATAAAGACCGATGTCATGGGAGATCAAAACTAACTTAAGTCTAAATCACTATTTTTAAATTTTGTAGAGATAAATATGGTATTACCTACATCCCTTACTAGAAAAAATACTAAGCTTTTATGTGCGAGACGTGACGACGGGATAATTAAATTTTCCGCAAAGAGAAATATAAACCTACCAAGCACTTACGTGTTGGTCTAGGTATACCTACCTATGTTACGGCTTACGGAGCATTTTGTAGACATCATTTACTATAACCTACTTATAAATTAGATGTTTCATAGTTCATTCTGTATTACGAAAGCTTTAAAAGCTCAGTATCAAAATTGAGACTTGAGGTATTTAAGGGTTAATATACTTTAGAAAAAAAACATTGGATTATGAGAAATAGCTACCTATATTGCCTGACTGCCATTGTTAATAGGGTGGGCGATTCCGGGTCCTATTTATTTTGAGAGGCCTTCAAAAAGTTTGAACGGTTACCCGGTTGGTCGGCTGAGTTAATCTACTAACTGAAAAGAATAAGTTTTTACTTTCCCCTTACCTACCTTACAGTAAAACGAAATCCATACAGAGTTTTCGCGTTGTAAGTTACAGTAAGTTTCACCTAATACACGTAGGTACCAGCCAATACTAATCTTGTGTGTAGTTATGTACGAGAATTATGAAAAAAAGCTATTTAAATAGACAATTATTATTGTTGATATCAAATAATATTATGCACAAATATAACGAAAGTTTCTGAAATAAAATCTCTTGCACATATTTTGGTATGGTTACACTGCTCCACATTCCACAAATCACAAATGTCACCTTAAATGTCACTGCTTGACTGCTGGCCAGAGTGGCCAGTGCTGGCTGACATAACCATAACAACAGATGTCAAAATTGCTGGGAAAGTAACCTTCGATTTCGAATCTCTTCGGTCTAAATATTTCCAAGTCTCAGTATACATCTCGGAGAATAGTCAAAACTCTGTGTTTTAAAGTAACTATTTCTATACAAAATTAATCATAAGATGCCTCTTAGTTTGAAAACAAAATGCTATCGGTCAGTTTACACTATCGCTCGCAATTACTGTGAAAAATCTATTTATCAGCGACATGAGGAGGGACCAAAAGGACAGGTAATACATGGAAAGCCTTTTCCTGAATGGAGGAGGCCCTGGCTACAGCGGGATGGAGAATTCAGATCAAAACTGTCCGTGTTTGTAGAGAAAAATCCAAACCCAGATATTCTGAGCTTCATGTCAAAAATACCTCAATTAAATTTGCAAGTAATAAAAGATTGGTGGAAGGAAATGAAAGAGTATCAAGAAATAGAGAATCAAAAGTTTTTGCCGAAGCGAGTCGTCACTCTTGGCGCAAATTTAGCTGCACTACATTTTTTTACTTACAGAAGCGCTGCTGTTAGGTAAATATAATTTTTTCATCCTGATAATGTGACTAATATTCATAATACCGGCCTATTAATGTCCCACTGCTGGGCACAGGCCCATTGATCACCACGCTTGCTCATTGTAGGTTGGCAATTTCAGATACCATTTTTTTTTAATCCATGATTCCTCGCGATGCTTTCCTTCACTGTTTGTCAATGTCTTAAAATTATAAAGAAAATACATAGTTATAACTTTGAAAAAGTCACATTGGTACTTGCCTGGATTCAAACCTACAAGCAGGTGCCTGCAAATCTGGAAATTGAACCGCTTGGCCATCACAACACTACTAATATTTACTACTTTATAAATTATCTTAATAATCATATTTTTGTTGTAGATTAAAGGGTTCAGATGAGTGGGTTGCAGGAGATGCTTCAAACCTTCAGCTGCCCGATCACTTTGTAGAGGGTAATTATGTGGAAGCTGTAGACTGCTTAAATTTCCACCATGGTGGAATCCGATATGAAGGTCTAGAAAATTTGAAGAACCTCAACTTTCTAAAATGGTTGTCTTTAAAAAATAACAAGCATGTTGATGTTTGGTGTCTGGACCGCATTGCAGGTCAGAATGGACAATCACTGGAGTATTTGGATATAAGTGGTTGTAATCTATGTGTAGGAGGTATCTTTGCCCTAGTTAGAATGTCAGCATTAAAATTCCTAGTTGTATCAGATCCTGGTCTCAATGTAAATCTTCAAGCAGCAATATCAATGTTAGAACAAGAAAAACCTAATTTATTAATAAAGGCAATAGACAGTGCTCCTGCTGCCTTGCCATAGATAAGAAAAGTGCTATATTGTAATTGTTGTTTGTAGTTAATAAAATTAATTTTTTTTCACGTTGTATTTTTGTTTCATACCATATTAATTTTAGAAATATCCTTTGAATGAAATTTTAATGATAATCTACATATTTTTATCTTATAATTTTAAATCCAATTTGTCACCAATTCCAAAAACTTCTTCACACTCTTGGGCAGGTTCTCGTCTACTACTCAATTTTATACAATAAAGCATTGAGTATTTATAGTCTTAAACTTAGGTGGGACAGGGTACTACAAAATAAAATGCACAAAATGTTTTCGAGGTTTTTATGTTTTAACATAAGTTCATACAATGATCCAATATGCTTGAACAAACTGTCCACAACACCATGGGTTGGTTCTCTATTACCTGCTCACAGTTGGTTTGCTGATTACAATGTCTAAATTTAAAGTGCCACTTATTGGTCCGATAGTTGGATTCATAAACATTTAAAAAACTTGCTCATGTAAAAGTGGTTACTGACTGAGATATTCAATTTTTCTTATGATTGTTTTTTTCCTAATTCAATCTAATATACATTAAATTGAACACTTAAAATCTAAATAAATCTTCTAAACAAGATATTTACATTTACCATTTTGACTAAACAATTACACTAATAGCTTATGTAGAAGAAATAAATAACGAATATGAAATGCTTTATTTAAAATGTCCTTTCGAAATAATTGCTAATATTTCTTAAAATATAACATTTAACTTGTTAAGCAACATAGTTAATTCAGTCTAATAAATTAAAACTGCCTATTATCCGTTTGTTATTGACTGACAAAGCCTAGAGTTGAGAATTAAATCGAAAGCGTTAACCTAGAGCGCAATATCAGATGCATTGTGTAGTCACTAAGTTCTGAAAGTCAATAAGGCACTAGAAATATGCAGCTTGTTATTCCCATTAAGATTTTTCATATTTGTTATTACTATAACACACTAAAAATACATTCACCCAAAACTCAACATATCATCAAACTAGAATTACTTCAACAAGAGACAAACTTAAAGATATGGACAGTTCAAAAACAAATTGAAACATTTAGTACAAACCATCGCAATCATAAACCATAAAGGAAAACTTCTATTTTTATACATTAAGATATTGCAACAAAGTGTGTAAATAAAATCACCATGTATGCTTTCATACAAATTTCTTGATTTTCTAATATTCATATGACAAACTAAATGCAAAAACTGATTTTACGTAATTTTTACTTTATATGACGTATTAATTATTATATTGAATTATCATTCTAAACTGTATACAAGAGGAATTACGAAATTTTATGAAAACATATATGCTGTAGTGCGAGTGATTAAAAATGAACCTACATTAATTTCGTTAAAATAATCGAATCAAAATCGTTTCGTGTCTAAAAGCTCGAAGGAGATATCAACAGTGTTCACAAACTCTCGATGATATACACCAGACAACAAGATACATAGATTAGTAAATATATTTTTATTATACTTAATGATACTGTAAAATTGGATAACCGGTCATATTACATGTTTATCTGACGGTGAATTTATAGTTATTTCACTGATTAAGAATAGAGGCCTATGTTTGCCCTTACTTTGAATTAATTACCCTGAAATCCTGCACAAATTAAAGGTACGGTGTAGTCACTAAGTAGCGGTGACAACGGCGCCGTCGTCTAGAATAACTAATTCAAATTAGGGACGAAAATATAATATAGTGTGTACATTACTACTAACTGGTAACAACAGTTCTATTATATGAGTTAAAATGTTTGACAACAATGACGATTATGATGAATTGACTACGCGGGGAGCGTACCAGAGCCCGCTAGCTTGTGTGTTGGCAACTCGAACAGTAGGTACTAATCGTAAGTTACACTATTACACTACGTTTTAAGAGAAGATATTGTAATCAAACTGCCGGGTTTTGGTACTGGCCCCGTCTACTTGCCTATCGAAATACAATATTTAACCGTGCGAAAATATCTCTTAAGTTTTATACTTTTAATAAATTCATTTCACTTCCGGACTCCTAAAGCAATTATCTAAATACTATTAACGCCCAAGAGATCATTTAAAAAATACAATTTTGATATACATAACATTTGTATTGGCCGAAATTTCACATGTATAAATTATATATTCATCTTTTCATCTATAATTAGTATTATCTAAATAAAAACTTAATTACTTTGAGAGCCAGGAATACTTAGTGCTAGTATACCATACGACTAATATTTACATTGAGATTATAACGTATAAATATTGATTTATCTAGTGTCGTTACTGATTTGAGCTATTTTCGTTAACCATAGCAGTATGTTTTAAAACTGGTCACTACATCGACCACTTACTGACAGAAAGTGTAATAATCGTTTAAAGTTTACTATTTGTGTCACCCCACTGACTCGCACAAACATGGCATACAATTGTATCATAAAACACACGACAATAATATGATAAATCACTGTACATCGTACATCATTAAAAATAATTAAATAAGTAGATATTATTATCTATTATAATGAAATAAACTCGAAACACTTGGAAGACCAACATCACAACATAAATAGAAAACAATACAAAATAATTAGAGACTTAACACTTGTGAATAAGTTCGCACCAAAGTTCCTTGCTTCCACCTCACAGACATGACACACCTGCACGCGTCGCACTCACACTTCTCTCTTACTACTACTATCCCAGATAGTATTTTACTATTTATGAATTAAATTTTCTCATGTAAATGCATTTGTCGAAGGCCCAACTTAGCCTTGATATAATCTCTTTAATTAATAGGGATGTTAACTAAAGTTATTTTTAATGTCCGTCCTTTAATTTAAATTAGACACGTATGTTTTCTTTCTTCTCGTAAACAACAAAATCCGTCAATACCGTGAAAAGAAAATTCGCATGACGTCACTTGTCCTACAAACCTCCTGAACTTAAAAATCATCTTTTCAAATGTTACTGTTTTGTTTAAAACAAATTTTGTAAAATATTTTTTTTATTATCTGACTGACGGACCCAGTAAATATCCCTATTGTATAAAATAAATTGTATGCTGTTACTGCCGCCATATCTGTCACCTTTAGAATTCGTCGTTCTACCAGTTAAATATCTATTGATAATGTATTTAGAGACCTCAGTTAACACATAATCAATACGCAACTATAAACTAACTTCCATAAGACATTCTAACACGCAACTCGCTCAATGTCCAATTGAGTCAAGGCAATAAAAATATCGTTTGATAACTACACGAATCATACATTGTGTATGGAATATAAATATACTATGTTTTATATATAACTTTCTAAAGTATATAACATGTATTACAAATAAAGCAATTATGATATTGCAACAAAGTCCTCTCGATATTCGTTCAAAGAATTTAAAGTTGGTGTAAAAAGGTTTTATTGAATCGAATAAATATTCACACACTCACAGTGTTGCCACAGCGGTTTCTAATGTCAAGTAGTATTTAATCTTTTTTTGTCACCTTATCTTTATTATAGGGTGACAGAAATAGATCACGCCTTTTGTGGTAACACCGTTAAGGATTTTTGAATTTGTCAACAAAAATTTATGTGTTGGATAATGAACTAGGAAAAGCCGCTTGAATTTACATGTATACTGATATCAATAACTTATTTGCGGAAGTTATGATTTAATTTAATCCACGTGACATTCGTATAAGTGTATTGTCCCACACAAACCAGTCATACAGCATTCATCAAAACAAAAGTTCTTAAATACAAATATACAAATAAGTATTGAGATCGTGCCCATTAAGATGTGCTTTTAATGATGAAACAAAGATCGATTAGTGATATAACCAATTGAAAGCGAATATATTTATATTTCTATTGATCTCAGGGACCATACTAAAGCGTTTTAAAAACATGACAAGGACTCTGTAAAAAGATGGTGTCTTTTTCTAAAGCATACTATGTGGGTCGCACATACCTATTATTCTTGTTAACCCCTCGTACTAAGCTAAATGCTTGTGTTACGAGTGAGTTCACGTCAATAGTGCTATGGGTGAGTTTCGAACCGGCAACCACGTGATCGCAAGTCCGACGCTCTGGCCATTATGCCACCGTATATATTTTTTTTACTGTATCGGTTATGATTTCAAACCATTTTAATATGGCCCCACTCAATTCTTTAAAGTCACAATCTGACTTAAAAGAAGAACTGTGATGAAAGGGGTCGGATTTTTTTGTTATTTTTTTTTTGCTTTTTTTGTATTATTGTAACATGAAACACTATAGATATGAACACCTCACCCATTTGACTGTCTTTCTCATTTACACAGATAAATACGCACTAGGCTGCTAGTCATATCAACCAATCAAATGTACGGATAGTTTACAGGACACTGGGTTAGTTGACAGTGTACAGTGCGATTCAAAGTTAATGGCGGAGGTGAAGATGGTTTCACATTACGCAACACCTCTCCCCACACCCGCGCTGGTGCATGAATGTGTTACTGCGCAGCGACTAGCCCCATGTTCACAAACGCCATTAAGTTTGACTCGCATTATAACTGCCTAGTGCGTTATAAGAATTACAGGATCAACATTGGTTAAGATATATTGGAAAAGGGGACAAACCATTAGTACCATTGTTATTTCAGATAAAACTACATTTTACATAAAACATACAATTTAAAACAAATTAGACCATACATCGCCAATTCTCACGGACTTAACATTACCGATTAATTTTTTAGATTTTTTAACTTTTTATTAATTAAAAAAAGTACATCTGGATAATAATAAAATACTATAAACGAGTAGCTATACATTATTCTAATCACTGTTTTAAATGCTTATGCATTTATCGATCATTCGCGGACCCTTTCATACCTCCATCGTTAACGCCATAGAAATTTAACAATTGAAATAAATCCCGTTTTAATATATGAAGATTATTTTTACATCCGTGTTACCTTTAATTGACTATAACGAAGTCGTTACTCAGTATAATCAAACGAAACTCAAATTTAAGTAACAACTTGAAGTGAAGGAGACGACAAGAGACTTACCACAGGTTTTTGAAACGCTGATCTTCACAAAAAATCCGGACAAGCGCGAGTTGGACTCGCCCCCACCAACCCGTACAATGTTTTTTTTTAATTTTATTGCAAATGTATAGGATTTAGACCTCCCCCTGTACTTGTAATATAAAGCCAAATTTCAAAGCCTAGGTCAACGGGAAGTATAGGTCAATTCAAATTTAATGGCAGCTGTGAAGTTGGTTACATACTGCGCAGTACCGAACAGAATTTGATACTGCGCAGCAACTCGCCTCATGACCACAGCCGCCGTTAAGTTTAACTCGACCTATACCTATAGATAAAAATCCGCTAGAGGCGCCAGTGTCTCGTCACGTGATCTGTCATTCTCCACGAATGAGAGACAAGCTACTAGACTGTGATTGTTGGAATTGACAGAAACACCTGATGCGGGAATAGCGACCCTAACGTATTCTTGACTAAGAATTAGCTTTGTTGAGTTTCGTTTGAATATTCGGAAAACGACTTATATAAAAGTAAATTACGTTTCGTTCGGTCTTTAGCCGTATATTTGGGAAGTGTTTGTATAAGATGTTAAAGCTAAATAACTATTACGTGTTCACTCTTGCACCACGATGGAGATTGTGATTCCGCATCGCTAACTGGCCGTAGACGTCGGCTGCAGGGGCGCGGACGCGATCGGAGAATTTACTGAAATAAAAATTAATGTTCCTTTGAAAATAACAATTTTTATGAAGTTTCATTATCCACAAAATGGAGTTTTCAGGGTATATTCACGTTCACACACATTTGTTCAAAGGTGACCACGAGGTTGTCTCAAGATATTATTTGAAATACTGCTCAGCCCCTAATAATGTAATTCTATTTCTCAATAAAAGGAAAATAAATATCTAGACCTGCCATTCCAATTTGTATCAAGGAATTGTTTGTATATGGTATACGGAAAGGCCAATGGTTTTGGGATTTGTCTATGGTACCCTTAAAGAAAGTTGCTCATGTCTATTGACTAAGGCAGTGTGTAAAGATGGTCATGAATCTCTATATTTTGTGCTACTTCGTAGCCTACTGTGTAGAAGTATAGTAGTAGTTCTATTGTGTTCTTAATTTTGACATTAAATCAATTTTTCTTTTGTTTAAAAAAATACGGGGTATTTTAAAATATACTGCAGTACATAAGACCATAAAAATAGGAAAAATAATCTGACGTTCATTTGTAGGCGATTTAGAAACAAAATCCAGAAATACTTACTAGTTGGCGTATTGACTTCGGAGTGCGGCGTGAGATTGGACTGCGCCATCAGTTTCTGTCGCACCTCTCGTATCTTTAGCTGCAAAGCCATTTTTGTCGGGAATATGTCCATGTGGGTCGCCTAAATAGGAAAAATACATATTGTCAATATTACTTATTATTATGTTTTTGCCCAGCATGTCCGAACACTTGCATACGCGAAGATCACAAAGCCACCGACAACCGTCTGCGTGGCCGAGTACTAGTCTATCAAAATATAATGTATTGATCAGCTAAGAAGAAGATTTATTATTTTTATACAAGGTATACCTAATGTTATGTTATGATAAAGTCGGATATAACGATAGGGCTTACTCGCCCTAAACTAAGCAGGTTATATATAGCGCCGCGCCCACGCCGCCTGCTGAGCATGGCGTACCTGAAAGTGCGTGGTGGCCTGCGTGGTGGGGAACATGCCGTGCTCCTGGAACAGCTTGAGCACGAGGTGGCGGCGCTGCTCCAGCACGCGGCGGTGGCCCGCCTCGCCGCCTGCTGAGCATGGAGTACGCAGCTCTGTAGGAGTGGCGGCGGTACCTGGAAGTGCGTGGTGGCCTGCGTGGTGGGGAACATGCCGTGCTCCTGGAACAGCTTGAGCACGAGGTGGCGGCGCTGCTCCAGCACGCGGCGGTGGCCCGCCTCGCCGCCTGCTGAGCATGGAGTACGCAGCTCTGTAGGAGTGGCGGCGGTACCTGGAAGTGCGTGGTGGCCTGCGTGGTGGGGAACATGCCGTGCTCCTGGAACAGCTTGAGCACGAGGTGGCGGCGCTGCTCCAGCACGCGGCGGTGGCCCGCCTCGCCGCCTGCTGAGCATGGAGTACGCAGCTCTGTAGGAGTGGCGGCGGTACCTGGAAGTGCGTGGTGGCCTGCGTGGTGGGGAACATGCCGTGCTCCTGGAACAGCTTGAGCACGAGGTGGCGGCGCTGCTCCAGCACGCGGCGGTGGCCCGACTCGCCGCCTGCTGAGCATGGAGTACGCAGCTCTGTAGGAGTGGCGGCGGTACCTGGAAGTGCGTGGTGGCCTGCGTGGTGGGGAACATGCCGTGCTCCTGGAACAGCTTGAGCACGAGGTGGCGGCGCTGCTCCAGCACGCGGCGGTGGCCCGCCTCGCCGCCTGCTGAGCATGGAGTACGCAGCTCTGTAGGAGTGGCGGCGGTACCTGGAAGTGCGTGGTGGCCTGCGTGGTGGGGAACATGCCGTGCTCCTGGAACAGCTTGAGCACGAGGTGGCGGCGCTGCTCCAGCACGCGGCGGTGGCCCGCCTCGCCGCCTGCTGAGCATGGAGTACGCAGCTCTGTAGGAGTGGCGGCGGTACCTGGAAGTGCGTGGTGGCCTGCGTGGTGGGGAACATGCCGTGCTCCTGGAACAGCTTGAGCACGAGGTGGCGGCGCTGCTCCAGCACGCGGCGGTGGCCCGCCTCGCCGCCTGCTGAGCATGGAGTACGCAGCTCTGTAGGAGTGGCGGCGGTACCTGGAAGTGCGTGGTGGCCTGCGTGGTGGGGAACATGCCGTGCTCCTGGAACAGCTTGAGCACGAGGTGGCGGCGCTGCTCCAGCACGCGGCGGTGGCCCGCCTCGCCGCCTGCTGAGCATGGAGTACGCAGCTCTGTAGGAGTGGCGGCGGTACCTGGAAGTGCGTGGTGGCCTGCGTGGTGGGGAACATGCCGTGCTCCTGGAACAGCTTGAGCACGAGGTGGCGGCGCTGCTCCAGCACGCGGCGGTGGCCCGACTCGCCGCCTGCTGAGCATGGAGTACGCAGCTCTGTAGGAGTGGCGGCGGTACCTGGAAGTGCGTGGTGGCCTGCGTGGTGGGGAACATGCCGTGCTCCTGGAACAGCTTGAGCACGAGGTGGCGGCGCTGCTCCAGCACGCGGCGGTGGCCCGCCTCGCCGCCTGCTGAGCATGGAGTACGCAGCTCTGTAGGAGTGGCGGCGGTACCTGGAAGTGCGTGGTGGCCTGCGTGGTGGGGAACATGCCGTGCTCCTGGAACAGCTTGAGCACGAGGTGGCGGCGCTGCTCCAGCACGCGGCGGTGGCCCGACTCGCCGCCTGCTGAGCATGGAGTACGCAGCTCTGTAGGAGTGGCGGCGGTACCTGGAAGTGCGTGGTGGCCTGCGTGGTGGGGAACATGCCGTGCTCCTGGAACAGCTTGAGCACGAGGTGGCGGCGCTGCTCCAGCACGCGGCGGTGGCCCGCCTCACCTCGCGCCGCGCCCGCACCTGCGCCGCCTGCTGAGCACGGCGTGCGCGGGGACATCTCCTCCATGCCCTCCGACGACACTGCACCCAAAATTACACATCACTTGTCATTCTGCTGTAGTCATGCGTCACCTACCGCGCATAGTAGGTTTTTTTTTATTCATGACCGACCGAAAATTTAGTATCGGTTTCGGTTGCGGCCATGAAATCTGGTTTCGGTCTTAGTTTCGGTTTCGGCCAGGAAGTAGCCGAAACTTTCGGACATACGTTAATTTTAGTGTTCGTGAATCGTGCTTCGTTCGTTCAAAATGTTAGTGTGACGAAGACGGGGAGAAGTATTGTTGTTGAGCTTGTGTTGTGAGCAAATAAATTATTATATCACAATTTATTTTGTATTTGCTGATTTATTAACTTATCTTATATCTTTAAACGAGCAATATATATAATCTGAACCTCGGAAACGGCTCCAACGATTTTCATAAAATTTTGTATGCAGGGAGTTTCGGGGGTTTTAAATCGATCTAGCTAGGATTCATTTTCAGAAAATGTTATTTTATCCGTGTTTTCAGTAATCTTAAATCTTTAAACGAGCAATTCTTGTAGATACAATACATACTGTTACAATAAAAAATAAACAAAATATTACATTTGAATTTGGAATCTGTCATTTTTATATGATTGTTCATTGTGTTTTCTCATTTTGGCGCCAATACATTGTACAATATTTTGCGATATTAAAATAGTAGGGTGATAAAGACTACCGAATCGCTGTGATTGCATTACACAAAGTAGGTACGGAGCCAAATGCAATTTTTAAAACTCGCCATACGCTTGGTATTAGTAAAATGTTTATGTTCCGGGCTATTAATAGGTACAATGAGACCTCCTCTGTTTGTGACAGAAAAAGATCAGACCGTCCACGTAGTTTTCTTACAAAAAAGGTCAAAGCTGTAAGGGAAAGAATTCGAAGAAATCCTGTCCAAAAGCAAAAGATTTTATCTCGGGAGAAGAAGATAGCACCTAGAACCATGTCGCGTATTTTAAAAGATGACTTAGGACTTGCAGCCTATAAGGGACGTACGTATTAAAAAAGAATAGGGTGGTAAAATCGAAACAACTACTGAAGCGGTGCGCAAAACAATCACAGAAAAATTTTGTTTACGGATTACAGGATTTTTTTTACAATTGAGCAACTTTTTAACAAACAAAATGACCGTATTTATTCTCACAGCTCTAAGAAAGTTCCCCAATTAGTCGACAAAGTGCAACGTGGATTATCCAACTTTAGTGATGGTTTGGTGGGGTATTAGCTATGAAGGAGTGACTGAACTATACTTTTGTGAAAAAGGTATCAAAACATCGGCACAAGGGTATCAAGATACCATTCTTGAGAAGGTAGTGAAGCCCCTTAACAACACCATGTTCAATAACCAAGAATGGTCCTTCCAACAAAAAATATATCTCATAAAGGGTCATAAAGCTCGTCTACGCAGTCTTGGTTGGAAACTAACGTTTCGGACTTCATCAGAGCTGAAGACTGGCCGTCGTCTAGCCCCGATCTTAATCCGCTGGATTATAATTAATTGTCAGATTTAGAGAGTACGGCTTGCTCACACAAACATTTTTTTTAATATTAATGTTATTTGTGATTTATTGATAAGCTGTAAAAAATAAGTATTTGTTTCTAATAAAATATTAGACTAATTGTACTCGTGATGTTTTATTTAAATAACCAGTTCATATTTTTTTATTATTATGTCGGTAAGATCGAAAAATATAATTCATACTTAAAAAAACGAGCAAAGCTCGGTGATCCAGGTACTTAATTATTATTTGTTAAAAAAATAACCCTAGATTACAGACGGTGAAAAATTTAACTATTAATAACTTATTATCGGTTTCGGCCGAAACCAAGTGTAAGCCCGAACACTCGGTTTCGGCTGAACAAACTCTTTCGGGCAACACTAATTTTTAGGCGTTCTCCAAAGGTGGATCGCCGCTCACTCCGTATCGCGCTGATAGGTTTGCGAGCGGATTTCAAGCACCTCCCGTGTTCACATTCCCATGAATGTTTGATTTTATTATTATACAATAAATTGAAAAAAAAAAACAAGGTGACCACTTATCTGTAGTTACACGAAAAACATAATTCTTTTGTGTAACTAGATGTTATTCATGATTTTTTTTTATATCTAGAAGAAACTTTCATAAAACAACAAGTTCTTACCTCTATATGTATCCAGGTTAAAGTCGGGTCCGAAGAAAGTGTTTCCGACTAGTTTATTGGTCGTAGTGTGAGGCGTTCCGTACGAGTGCGGCGTCGGCATTCCATTGCCGTTCATGACTTCTGCTTCTAACTGCGGAGTCACCACGGTAGCTTCTTCTTCTATACAAAACAAAAATAAATAAGTAATTAAACATTGAGATAAATGATAACTGTCACTTTATCTAAAGTTGTGACTTTTCAGCCACACTTTTGACCTAGGATTCTATATACATACTAGTAACAATTTAAAAGTACTTCTCTATTTTTCTATTTTGTTTCCCTAACAAAAAAAATATTGATACTATTATATGTTTAAACGATAAATAAAATATATACGATATTGCATACACGTTTTTTCAATGTCACAGCAAAGTTAAAATGGACGATGGAGGTATATCTGATACCCGGTAATAAAAAAAGAACCACTAGAATATTCGTTCATGTTATATAAATTTCAGAAGGAATTTTTTGCAAGCATCATCATCTGCCGAGCCTTTTTTCCTAAGCTATGTTGGGTTCGGCTTACCGGATTTACTGAATACCGTATATTACATGGATCGACTGCCTATCTGACCTCCACAACCCATTTTACTGGGTAACGCAGAATCCTAAAGTAAGACTTTAGGATACTTCATTATGTGCAAATTAAAGTCTATTTTCCTTTTGCTTCTTTAAAAGTCAATTAGCAGGTCAACATACCCATTTTGTTATGTTTCTTCCTCATGGTATAGAGTTGCGGACTCCTCGGCACTACCATGGCGCTCGGGCTGCAGGCCTCAGGCTTGAACTGCGGCAACGTGCTGAACTTCTGCTCAAAGTTCACAGTCTCCAACACCCTGGGGAAATTAGAATTAGTAAAATTGCTGGCTTGCGCATTGGTAACGGGACGTTTAACAGTCAAATGAATGTTTAAGGGTCTATTTCACCATCGTCAGATAACTTTTATTCGACGAATAATATTGACGTTTGACGTCAGACAGTCCGTATGAAACAAATGTCAACATTTCATAATTATTCCTCGAATAAAGTTATCTGACGATGGCCCTTAAAGATTTAATCTCATCATTATTTTATCATAACTATTCCCTCCCTTTTTAATTTGCAGTTGTTGTTTACTTATGCAACAAAAAAACTCCTAATAAATGTTGAATTTAAAACCATTTTGTTGACTATCCAATGAATTAGTACCATCTATACTCGTATCATCTATACATATTATAAACAAAGTCCCCGGCCGCAACATTTTCATAAGGTTTTCACAGGAATTAGTGATTTACTCCGCTAGTCCTACTAATATTGTGAAAGTGTGGATGTTTGGATGTTTAGATGTTTGTTACTCAATCACGCAAAAATGACTGAACGAATTTGGATGAAATTTGGCTACTTTTTATCCCGATTCCTTAAGTGGTTCCCGAGGGAAAATGGAAAATTGTTTCCGAGCTAAGCCGTGGGCAGACAGCTTTGAAATTTGGTATTTTTCGCGTATTGGTCGCGGGTTCTGCCCGCTAGTAAAATATAAAAAATGTATATATCTAACAAACTAATTTAAACTCTATTAACAGTAACAACATACTTATCCCGTCCATCCTCATTCCTCTTCTTAAACAAACTCTTCTTATGCGACGGGCTCGGCAGATCGTTGTGTTTCGGTGACGTAGCATCGTCGGAGCTTATCGCACCATTGTTGGCTTCGGACCGCGGCACGTTGACGCCGCTGCTGGTTGCTGTTGACGTCGGTGGTTCCCCGCTTGAGCCTGTCGAGGTGCCTAAATGCATAGTGATATGTGACTTGTACGATTCTATGAATGATTCTACTTAATATTTGTGGTATTTGAAGATTTCTTTCCATTACTTGTCAGTTAGATTGAAGCTGTCGTTAAGTGGCATGCTGTCTCTGTCACTTTAAAGTGTAAATTATTAGCGATAGATATAATCTAAACTAATATTATAAAGCTGAAGAGTTTGTTTGTTCGAACGCGTTAATTTCAGGAACTACTGGTCCGATTTGAAAAATTATTTCACTGTTAGATAGGCCACTTACTGAGGAAAGCTATAGGCTATTATTTGTCACGATAACCGACGCCCACGCGGGCGGAGCCGCGAGCAAAAGCTAGTAATATTAAAGAACGTGTTAAAGTTACTTAGCGTTTCAGTATTCAATAACTTTATTGTAAGTAACCGAGTGAGTGATGGGGTCAGAAAAACAGCTATAACCTGGCAAATTCGTACATGACACTCTAATAGAACGCGGGCGACGGGGGCGTAAGGTAGCGGGAGTGGTAACACGTGCGAGCGGAACGGATGGCAACAGACGGGAACGTCATTCTCGTGTTCCGGGCGCCTATATTGGGTATATGTCCCCCGCCACCCGGAAGTGGGGGATGAGAGTGTCATAACGAATTTGCCAGTATATAGTAAAGTTCTCGACAATATGACCTTATGTGTATATTAAACGATACTTCTAACTTGCACACGTTAAGAATATTATGGGGTGGAGAATACAATCACAACTTTAAAGGATATTTTTACAAGAATGTCTCTAAAAAAACATCTTTATCAATCCTAAGAAAAATTCACGTTTAGTAGCCGGCTCCTCATTATCTTTAGTATCGGAATCAGTTGTCTGGGAATAGGACTAAAAGTCAGTCAGTTTTACAACTCTTTTTAAGTTTTTGAAATGCCACATATGGATATTACCACTAACTAAAAAATTAAACCAAGGTAAAAAATATGACAATAACGAACTAAGTTGAAAAAAAATAGAATTAAATAAATTACCTCGACTAAGTCTCTTCTGCAAAGGCGCTCTACCAAGCTGCGCCGGAGTCGGTGCCAACGGGAATGGACGGGTTTCTTCTACAGCTGAAGTGAGCCATTGTCTATGAAAGAGTTAAGTAATTTACAATAAAATAAGTTAAGTTATAAATTGAATTAATTAACTATAAACTAAACTAATTGGTTACAAAGCTTTTGGTGGACGGTGGAAGGTGGACTTTTGTTATCTACATAATATATATAAAACAAAATCGTGTTAGTTACAACACTTATATCTCACGAAGGGTTAATAAGAATACTAGTAATGTGCGTTGGAATTGTCTCCATTCCGAATAGCAGAATAAATATTAAAAACAATACTATATAGACTAAAAGAAATGGATGTTTACGGGAAAGGGGGACAACTTCGAGTGAAAATGCAGGGTACAGGTATTTATTTATTGTTTACAAAGTTTTTTCAATACTTACGTGGTAGTCTTAGGCACTGTGTTACTGTTACTTTGTGAGACTATCACAGACTGGCCGCTCTGCATGCTCTGCACGTTCGGCATGCTCTGAGGGGTACTCTTCGGGGTCTCTACTTCTGTGAACAATAACACCTTTAAAGTAACCGAAAATATATATTTATTCCATCCTACAATGTGTCAGAGAAGTTAAAGTTTATTAAGATGATCTGCCCCCTAGCCAAGAAAATTTCTACAAGCGAAAACGATGATAGAAATCGCTTAAATGACATTAAATCTATGGAAATGACATCATTTAGTTTTCAATAAGTCACGTGACTTAGACTTGTCACTTTAGACTGTACTTAGTAGTTTCTTACAAGTAGCGACACGTAAATCTAGCGCTGACCTATACGCGCATGAGTACTGGGTAGAGAGCCAATCGCAGGTACGCACACCCGCCTATCCCCCTAAGGTACCTTACTTTGTACTTCTGCGCAATAACGGTCAGCGCCAGTTTGATCATTGTTGATTGAAAAGATTTCAGTGTTACATAGCCCATTCATCAAAGAAGACTACAGGCTTTTTGTAGCAATAACCAACAACAACGCGTGCGAATCCGCAAGCTTCTTCTTCTTCTTCTTCCTGCCCTTATCCCATTCATATGTGGTCGGCGCAATGAGTATTTTCCTTCCATTCCTCTCTATTACTCGTCATCGCGGCATCCACTCCTTTCTTCCGCAAGCTAAAGTCTTCAATATTAAAGTTGTTTGCAATTATATCTCGCCTAGAACTAGAATATATTATTCTCTAAGTTAGCATACAAAACTCACCCGTATTGAAGGTTGGCACGTAAAGTCTTTGCAGATGTACGCAGTGCATGGACTGGTCCGAGGCGGGACTGTCGCTCGCCTGGCTCGGCTTCAGCAGCAGGTTGCCCGACGCATCCAGCGACAGGGTTAGAGGACCTAGTAAAAATATTATTGCTGTACTATACGTAGTTTGATGAAAGCAAGATTAAAGTAACAACAATGAACAAGACATTCAAGTGGCATAGATTTGGTTCCCACCTTCTCTTTATATGTAAATTAATTTTAATTTACAAAATTATAATCTGCAATCTTACTAATATTATAAATGTGAAAGTGTGGATGTTTGTTACTCAATCACGCAAAAACGGCTGAACGAATTAGGATGAAATTTGGCATGCATGTAGCCTTGGACATGGAAAAGAACCTTTTAACCCAATTCCTGAAGTAGTTCCCGAGGGAAAATTGAAAAACTACTGTGGTAGGGTACGAAAGGGATCAATGATCACAAGTAAAGACTATTTATTTAGTTTAAAACTATTGCAAAACACATCTACCTTCGAAAGCATAAGATACAAGTTTTCATAAAAAAAAATGAGGTTTTTTTATAGAATAGGGGGACCAACAAGCAGGTTCTCTTGGTAGTAAGTTTATAACGCTGTTTGGCGATGTCTTTGTTTTGTAACTATTGCATCTTCAGGACATCATGTTTTTTAATACATTTATTTAGATTTATTTAAAAAAGCACTAGAAAATGTAAATAATGGATACTTAATAGTATTGCATGCCCAATAGGTAGAACATAGCGAACTAACTGTATGATCACCATCAATATTGTGTACCTATGTTCAGCAAATAAAGATTTATTGTTATTATTATTACTTACAGGGAGAATTATCACCGATACTCCTCTTGACGATAGTGAAGCTCTTTAGCACAGGGTTGGCAAGAGGCGTCGTCAGCGGCGTTGAAGTTGGCGTTGAGATCGTGTTGGACATGCCGCTTGATATTACCTATGGGACAAAATTATATTCAAAATGATGTTCCTAATGATCAAACAATAAAACTCCTTTTTTTATTTCGATGAAGTCTACCGCTGTTAGTCTGAATGCAGGTTTGAGCGATTGACGTAGCTACCAACAATTATGAACTTTCTGAAGTCAAGTCTCATGAATATTTTGGGGTTGAAAGTCTAAATGTTTGCATATTTACGAATGGTCACCCATCTAAAGACCAACCGCAGCGGGCGCGGCTTAACCTTTATTTTCGTCAACCGTAAGGGCTTGCACTTAGCCAACAAGCTCCTCGTACATAATTCTGAGGATAGTTGATAGTAAATATCAGTGTCCAATACACTCGCTCTGGGTGAGCATTGTGGTTGGGGCGGTAAAATAATAACATAATCAACTGTTGTTTATATGTAAATTTTGTGCCGATTAACATAGTCCATAAGCTTCTGCTGTTCCTAACCTAAATGGATCATGAAATTTGACAATTATATAATAAAATGCATCAAAATAGCATAAAATTATTGAAAAATGCGGAGAACTGGCTGAAGAACATAGCATATTGACCTGAACCCCACAGGTGGAAGTGGGCGAGTTCATGATGGAGGCGATGGCATTGTCCAGAGCAGCCTGAGCCGCGAGGTTGGGCGCGCCGAGCGAGATGCCCTGCACGCTGTGCGCCAGCCCGTGCGCGCCGCCCGCCTGCGGGGAGCCCGCCGCCGCCAGCGGCTTGTTGATCTGCGTGAACGCCGTCCATTGTCTGTGGTTTTCACCTGTAACATACGAGTAGGCTATGTATAACGTTCTGAAGTAGATTTTTCTTTAATGGCGTTTTGCCTACAGTTGTTTGAATTTTCGAAATATATATATAATGTCCTCTGCAAGTATCATCGTCTCTATATCATTTTAAGAATGATTTTAGTATCGGCGATATTCGTTACTACTAAGTCTAGGTTTAAGCTAGGTAAAATCCTTCCCTATTCGTTTATATCTGTTAATTATACATCACTTCACCGATTAACAACATTTTTTTACCATATCTTTAACAAAACTGATATGAATGAAACATATGTTTTTAATAAAAAATAACATGGATGGATGTAATCATGTTACCTTTTCTTTCGCATAGTTGACAAACATAATATTATAAGGTGACTAGCTGTTTCCCGCAGCTCCGTCCACGGTCTAATTTTTTTTTATTTAATTGATATTTAAGCTATTCTATCTTTTAAGTTGGATTAAACTGCACACGGTGTGCAAATTTGATTAAAATCGGTTAAGTAGTTTCGGAGTTCATCCCGGCCAAACATCGTGATACTGGTTTCCCTTCCTGCTTTTCTCTTGAAATTTTTTCCTGAATTTTCTTTACTATAAACATCACGGAGCCCGAGACCTTTCCAACGAATGCAAAACCGTGGAAATCGGTTCGTGCGTTCTGGAGTTATAGCGTCAGGAAGGAAAACCCGACTTATTTTTATATAGTAGAAGATATATAATAGTTGCAAGCTTACTTGTATCAGCATGGGTGGATTTAAATGCACCACCAGTAGGTTGGAAACCTTTGGGTCCTCCCGGACTGGAGGCAGTTATTCCGCCGAGAAGATTGTCAGACGACCCAGCCCTGAAATAAAAAGGATATAAAATATGTTCATACGTATATTTCAATTTTATAAAGCGGCGGTAATTGATAGGGCGGAATTGCGTTAAAAAAATTGTCCTGGATGAAAATGGAACCCACGACCTCCCGTGTAGCGGTCAGGGTCACTATCAACTAGACCAACAGGCCAGTCATATTAATCTGTCGTGTTAATTAAATAACATAAGTTCCTCACCTAGCTTTAATAGGTTTAGGTCTTCGTGTGTGGTCATGATGTGAGGGCAAGTAGTCCCTCGTGTCCAACCCTTCGGAGTCCGAGTCGGTCACCTTCTCTCCACATTTAAGGTCGATCTCTATGCTCTGAACCGCTGGCGGTGGTTCTTCAGGTTGTGATGGCTGGAATATATGAAAAAACATTATAAAAATAGCGGATGCGCCCCGGCTTCGCACGGGTTTGGAATTCTCTATGGAATGGAAAAGAAATAGAAAATAACTATTTCTTACAAAGTGACAGGTCACATGACTTATGTTTGTATGAAAAGATGATTTTCAATTTTAAGATTTCAACCTATGTTTATTGGGAAGTTGTTCAGGTTTATGCACCTGATAACCTCGTTGATTATACGCACTCCTTTAAATTTAATCCTGTATAATAGAGATGGGATTATTAAGTGAGGAGGCGTTATGACGGGTGGTCTAATTGGCCATACCAGATTTTGATTTAAGTAACCAGGTTTCCCCCAGTTGCCTGCTGGCAGAAGATGATTTACACGACCATCTGATCCCAAACTTGGCAGAGCCTGTATTAAGTCTTGGAGTAACTAAGAAAGTGTATATAAAACGAGTAAAAATATACTAAACTTACCATTTGCTCATCGTCGCTGAGTTGCGGCGATCCGATGTGGTTATACGAGGCAACTGGCACGGGCAGGTCGGAACTGGCCGACAGCGCACCGCTGAGTCCCACTTCCGATGGGGTTCGGGGACTCTGGAATGACATACTCTTATAAGAACAAATTGTAGAAAATTGTAGGAATAGTCATGAGAGGTAGGGCACAAAGGAACCTTAGATTCCTGTCGAAACGGATCAGTCCGACTGATAACATATCTCCGCCCTACAGTATTGCAGCCAAGCAACATTGCGTTGTATTCCTACGGTGAATAGGGTTCATCCAGGCTCCTTTGGGGTTGACAACGGGTTTGTTACAGTAGCAACTAAAGGGTATTGTATGCTTGTTAGGAAATTTCGTAGTATAAAAAGAATAAATGTAAGTTTTAGGCAAGGAGATATTCCATTTTTGTAGGTCTTATGCAATTCATGAATATGTTCCATACCTGTGGCATAGATCCAGTTGGATCTTTACTGCTAGATGACTTTCTGCGATCTTTATTGCACCATTTCCATTCCGGGTGAGCTTTGAAGTGGGCTTCTTTTACCTGAAAAAAAAAAGGTTAAATTCGCCAAATATGTCAAAGGTAATTTATGGGTTTTACCTAATTTGTTACACTACCGAAAGCCTCCCCACACTTCTTCCACTGGGCATCAAGAAGATTCTTTAAGAAAGAGGCAGGTCAGCCACCTTGACACCTATAATGTAAAATAATGGACTAAAATATCTCTATATTAGAGTACCAACCTCACTGGCAAGTTCATTGTACTTCTGTTTCTCCTCGGGCTTGAGCGAGTACCACCACTCGCCGAGGATCTTGCTGACGGTGCGGTTGTCCTGGTTGGGGTGCATCTGGTGCACGATCTGCCGGTGACGCTTCGAGAAGATCATGAACGCGTTCATGGGACGACGGATGCGGCGCTCCTTCTGTGATATAAGTAATATTTTATCTTTCTGTTTGAGGGTCGTTTTTGAAATATTATTAATATTGAAATAAAACTATTTTAATCAGAATCCATCGGGTTTTAGTTGGATTGCCGTCTTAGCAGGTGTCATTATCAGAAAGTCTACCCGTGATCATTTAATGTCTAACATTCATGTGAACCACACTAAGCATTCAGCATCTTCATCTACTGTGATGTTGATAGTGTTTTTTTTGGTCACCTAATAAGTGTTTTAGAAACCACACAATAAGTTACAAGTGGTGGAAAAATATGTACATAATTATTAGTCTGTATTTCTGGTTCTTTGTAATTTTTCTAGTCACTCCAAAAGCAGCAGTTTAAAAAAAAGTAACTTATATTTTTGATTTTTTATATCCACCCGTAAACTGATTGTGGAAGAACAGCATCAAAGAATGTTAAACCCTATGCCCGAAATATGAGGATTATTTTTACCTTTTCCTGTGTGGCAGGAGAGTTAAGCGCAGATGTGTTTTGCGAGGGTCTCTTGTTGGAATCATCTCCACCAGTCCCTGAATCTTCGCTCTCGAACACCTCATCATCTTCATCCGTGCACATAGGAGGATCTGGACAGAAGATTTTGTTTGTTTGAACGCGCTAATCTCAGGAACTACTGGGCCTGGGGTTATTTATTGCGTGTGAAGTGAAATAATTGATTGTTGAGATGACGAGTAATTGAATTAAAGCACGAATGATTCAGATTTCAGAAAGGGCGGGATGATAAAATTTTAAACCAGTGTAACAATAGAAATAATAATAAGTGTAGTGACATACCGCTAGTTTCCGTCTTAATCTGGTCCTCAGTTTTGATGAGCGGTGCCGGCGTATGCGGTGTATGTGGCGTATGCGGCGTACGGGGAGTACGCGGCGTACGTGGCGATGGCGGAGCGGCCGGCGCGGGAGGTGCCACCGCTGCTGGAGGCGGGGACCCGCTGAGGAGTGGCACTAGAGACTGCCAGGGAAATGTGTTGCCGGATACTGTGGCAGAAAGACAAAAATATAAAGTAGATGCAAAGTTAAGGAAACTTTCTTTGGAAGTTAGCCCGTTGAATACCCAGCTAAGCGTATTTCCATAAATCAAAAAACGCATTCCACCGTGTATATAAATCACTTTTAGACATCTTAAAACCACTACCTAATTACCTAATACTTTACGTACATTTACAGCACATATATGTTTTCATCCGCTTTTAGTTCGTTCTTACATATTACCCACTTGCAATGCATCCATAGCAACAAGCACGTACGCCATTCAGATCCTGATAGTCTGTTCAGATAGCTCACACAATACACATATCATTAGAAATATCATTACTCACCGATAATCGTGTGTGACGTCGGCGGCGGTAAAACTGGCAGCAACTGGTTCGGGTGGACGATCACCGCGCTATTAACGTTGTTTACCTATGACAAACGGAGAAATATTACGTATACAGCGTGTAACAAAAACCTTGTCCGATCCCTGAGAGTATTATTCGGTATCGTACAGCGATCACATATACGTAGCTATTAAATGGATTGGAGATTATTATTTTTCCACAGTGAAAATAATTAAATAAAAATAAAAATTGATCCAAGGCAACAGCAACACTGACCGCTCCTCAAAGTTCACGTACTTACACGCTTACTACCTACAGTTTTGTGTCAAATAAGCCGCCTATGCGAGACGGTTCATGAACTGTACCACGAATACGCCTTTATTGGATCGGACAGGGGTTTTGTTGCATGTTGTATGTCCTTCTTAACGGAGACCTTCTTTCAGAGATTTTTTCAGTTCTGGTTACGTTAATAATGCGTTATGATAATATTTAAAAGAAATATACCTACGTATACATATTTTTATAATAAAATGCTTCAAAACAATGATGTTGTAACATTCAACAAAAACACCTGCCAATCCGGATAATACTTTGATTGGTCTGTCTGTCTGTTTGTCTACAAAGGAACATGTTAATTTAGTATGTCCTGGTATAAATAAAATCCTATATAACGACTGTCTTTATTAGTCTACTCCAATAAGTTATCCTATCTTTGACATGACATCTTTTATTTAGGACTAAACATATATTGTGTATATTACATAAAATAACTACCATTGGATAATACCCAGCGTAAAACACATACCTACATTAAACCCCTTTATTACTACTCATTACACATGTTAAGTATTTGTTCAAATTCCAAGGCCAGGCAAAGTATTATTGGGGTTTTTCCTTCAAGAAATTCTCAGTAACATATGACATTGTTACTACCTTACAATAACTTGTATAACGTCATTGAATCTGATTATATACAATAGTATTTCTAATTGAATAGAGATGGGTTGTAATGATGATTATACACACTTACTGCCTAGAGCTGCGACGCTTTTAACCTAGGACCGGTTCTAAACTTAATCCATAATTACTTTCTGATTAACTAACTTCGTCTTCTTTTCGTTTATCATAAAACGTTGGCCCAATGTGCTGCGACTTCACCGGCGGCGTCATTAGCTTGCTTTAAGTCGGTCATAGTGCAGTTGTAAAGTCACTTTGAGCAATTCATCTGGTGGGACATGGTCCAATTGGAAGAACCACACTCGCAATTGTTATTCAAAGGACTGACCAACTACAAAATCATTACTCTTTAATACTTATAAATATAATAATAGTCTTTTTTTTACACATTACTAGTCATCTCGTTAACCCCTCGTACTAAGCTAAGATGCTTGTGTTACGAGTGGGTTCACGTCGGTAGTGTAATGGGTGGGATTCGAACCCGCAACCACATGATCGCAAGTCCGACGCCCTAGCCTTAGGCTACCACCGCTTTTTATAATAATAGGTACTTTAACTACATAATAATCTGGATTGAAGTTCGGTCGAAGGTTTGGCCGCCCCTACTATATCCAATAAACGTAGGTGTTATATATACGATATTATAATTATTATACTTACATGGTCACCACCATTATCTAAGTTCCGGTGTTCGGGTTCCGAATCGTTGTTGTTGATTTGTTGTGTCAAATGATTCAGCCTCTGTTCAATCTGAAATATAGTAACACCATTAAAACAATAAAACACGAACGAAACTATGGATCCTAGGTACTATTCCTTATCTCGAAACTGTCTTTCACAAAGCTGATGTAAAATAAATACGCCTTACATATTAAAATTCTGTTCTTCCAAAATTTCGTTTACGAAATAATTTAAAAACGGCAATAAATTGTTTTATTCTGTAACGTTTACAATTAGTACAGCTATTTTTCCTTTTTTTTGGGATCTACTGTAGTCAGAACGAGCGCAGCATTTTACTGCCTGACCAGATTTTAACTAATACAGTTAATCTTATGTAGGGGCCTCGGACCTATTCTGTACAATATGACCCTTAATATTCTCGACTCGTATCGATACAATAGTCGGTAAAAGATTGCTGTATGAGATAAGATCTACGCCATTCATGTGTCTATTGTATTACAGGGTATTTATATTTGTATATCTATTTCATTATTAGTTACTGTACCGTTAACAAAATGGACACAAACAGATTGAAAAAATACCAAATGCAATAGAATTCTACAAGTTGACTAAAAAGGATATTATATCGTTAAACCTTAGTGACAAGGCTATATTATTTTCTAGTCGCAACCTCAATTTAAAAATATTGATTTCTAATTTAATATGTGTGTTGTAAAACTGATTTAGTTCTTCTATTCGTATCGATGGTACATGTACAACCTGAAGAATGCTGTTTTAGTTTATCAACTTTCGTGGCTTACTGAACAATAAACCCAATAAATACGTAAAAAAATTACGAATTAATTGCATGTTTCAAAAATGTCGCTTATAGGTAAAGTGTTACCAAAATCTAGTGTTTCAAGGTACCTACTGATAAATGGACTAGATTTAGATTACGTTGTTAATATCAACTACTACAGCTATAGTAATTTAGTTGAGTCACTACGGCAGCAATACAATCAGATTTCAAAATCAAATTCTTTCTAAAAAAATATCAAGTGATTACTATACATTATCGGCTGATTATATTCTTTATTCAAGATGGCAGCTTGGTTTATCAAATTCGTATTCTTCATCCTCAATGTCTTTGCCTATTAAAGGACGTCGTCCATTAAAAAAAATGAATAAGTAAAAAAGTAATAAAATATCGTACATGAAGCAGAACACATGTGTTCTTATTGAATCATCAGTAACCCAAACTAAACTCGATCTAAGCAACGGATATCATTATGATTTAGTATTTTTTACACATTACTCCATCGATTATTACTCATTATTATGATATCTCTAATGATACTCACTTGAACAGTTTCCGCTGGTTCATTCTTTATAAACACGTACTTCTTCTCCGCTGTGTTTTGTGGCACCATGGTAACATAGTACCTCTTAACTGGGTCCTTAACATCTGGTTCCAGCACCGACAACAAACGCGCCTGTAACGGTGCTGGCTTCAAAATCCTCTGTTTTTCCTCAATAACGCGAGCCTCGGATAGCTCTGGGGGTCTATTATCAATAACATTACGAAGTATATTATTATCTCTCTGCGACACCGAATGATCTTCGTCGTCGTACTCCGAGACTCTCCTATTCAGAAAATTTTCATGATTGTTTAGTGGTGGCGACATGTCTGTGTCGCGTCGGTACTGGTCGTGGATACCGTTTCGTTGGTGGATCGGTTGTCGATATATTTGGTCGACATCAATACCGTTAGATGTTGGAATGGCTCTTGGTACGATTAAGTTGTGAGCTAGGTCGTTGGTACTACGAATCGTGTTGGCAATACTTGTCTGCAAACTTTGAGTATTTATGTTATTTAGGTTAAGAGATATACTCGAAGGCAATGTCAGGCTGGACAGAGTGGTGGTTGTGGCGTTTATGCTCGTGTGAATTGTGTTTTGAAGATTGAGCCCCGATGTTTGGACTCCAATCACGTTTGACTGCGACACGTTGTTTGTTTGAACGATCGTTGGACCATTTCTGTTTTCGACCTGAGAAACAAATGTCTAATTTAACTTGGTTAAATTTTCTTCAAGTATTGTATTGTCTTGATGGTTGAACATGGTCTTTTGGGGTAATACCTGGTAATGGTAGTTTGGTCCTGGTGATACTCTGATCACGCTGGTTGCCACTCCACTGGCCGGTGAGTTGACTCGGCTAGGTCGGACTAATTCAGGCCTAAAAAGAAATAAAAAGATTTTTTAATGCATGTAAAGTACACCTTGAGTAAAATATTGTATCATAAGCTGCAACAATTGACAAAAACTATCCCGCTAAAGTTTTGCTACGAAACTTCATGTCAAATGTACTCGGTGCTTCATGTCCGATACGCCTACAATATCTCCAAAATCGACAAAAAAGGAAGAGGTTCTCTATTTGCCTGTATTTTTATTAAAAACAATAACGATTCTTAACTTTAATTTTATAATTATACATATTACGTTCATAGTAAACTCTGACCTCTTTCGATAATCTCGTTTGATCTCGTACAAGATGGACAGACGACCCGGTGAAGGTTGTCGGAAACAATTGGATACGAGCGGCGCAGAATAAGTTGAGGCTATCCTTAGGGGAGGCCATGTGCAGTATACGTGGACGTCTTCCGGCTGAGATGATGATGATAACTTTAGCCGCCGCCAAGTTGGAAGCTGTACCTGATGAGATGATGGTGGTAGAGTGCGGCGGGGTGGTGCGGCTGCGGCTGCGGCGAGGAGATGGGCACGAACAGGTTGTTGCGGAGGCCCGCCAAGTTGGAAGCTGTACCTGATGAGATGATGGTGGTAGAGCGCGGCGGGGTGGTGCGGCTGCGGCTGCGGCGAGGAGATGGGCACGAACAGGTTGTTGCGGAGGCCCGCCAAGTTGGAAGCTGTACCTGATGAGATGATGGTGGTAGAGCGCGGCGGGGTGGTGCGGCTGCGGCTGCGGCGAGGAGATGGGCACGAACAGGTTGTTGCGGAGGCCCGCCAAGTTGGAAGCTGTACCTGATGAGATGATGGTGGTAGAGCGCGGCGGGGTGGTGCGGCTGCGGCTGCGGCGAGGAGATGGGCACGAACAGGTTGTTGCGGAGGCCCGCCAAGTTGGAAGCTGTACCTGATGAGATGATGGTGGTAGAGCGCGGCGGGGTGGTGCGGCTGCGGCTGCGGCGAGGAGATGGGCACGAACAGGTTGTTGCGGAGGCCCGCCAAGTTGGAAGCTGTACCTGATGAGATGATGGTGGTAGAGTGCGGCGGGGTGGTGCGGCTGCGGCTGCGGCGAGGAGATGGGCACGAACAGGTTGTTGCGGAGGCCCGCCAAGTTGGAAGCTGTACCTGATGAGATGATGGTGGTAGAGCGCGGCGGGGTGGTGCGGCTGCGGCTGCGGCGAGGAGATGGGCACGAACAGGTTGTTGCGGAGGCCCGCCAAGTTGGAAGCTGTACCTGATGAGATGATGGTGGTAGAGCGCGGCGGGGTGGTGCGGCTGCGGCTGCGGCGAGGAGATGGGCACGAACAGGTTGTTGCGGAGGCCCGCCAAGTTGGAAGCTGTACCTGATGAGATGATGGTGGTAGAGCGCGGCGGGATGGTGCGGCTGCGGCTGCGGCGAGGAGATGGGCACGAACAGGTTGTTGCGGAGGCCCGCCAAGTTGGAAGCTGTACCTGATGAGATGATGGTGGTAGAGCGCGGCGGGGTGGTGCGGCTGCGGCTGCGGCGAGGAGATGGGCACGAACAGGTTGTTGCGGAGGCCCGCCAAGTTGGAAGCTGTACCTGATGAGATGATGGTGGTAGAGCGCGGCGGGGTGGTGCGGCTGCGGCTGCGGCGAGGAGATGGGCACGAACAGGTTGTTGCGGAGGCCCGCCAAGTTGGAAGCTGTACCTGATGAGATGATGGTGGTAGAGCGCGGCGGGGTGGTGCGGCTGCGGCTGCGGCGAGGAGATGGGCACGAACAGGTTGTTGCGGAGGCCCGCCAAGTTGGAAGCTGTACCTGATGAGATGATGGTGGTAGAGCGCGGCGGGGTGGTGCGGCTGCGGCTGCGGCGAGGAGATGGGCACGAACAGGTTGTTGCGGAGGCCCGCCAAGTTGGAAGCTGTACCTGATGAGATGATGGTGGTAGAGTGCGGCGGGGTGGTGCGGCTGCGGCTGCGGCGAGGAGATGGGCACGAACAGGTTGTTGCGGAGGCCCGCCAAGTTGGAAGCTGTACCTGATGAGATGATGGTGGTAGAGCGCGGCGGGGTGGTGCGGCTGCGGCTGCGGCGAGGAGATGGGCACGAACAGGTTGTTGCGGAGGCCCGCCAAGTTGGAAGCTGTACCTGATGAGATGATGGTGGTAGAGCGCGGCGGGGTGGTGCGGCTGCGGCTGCGGCGAGGAGATGGGCACGAACAGGTTGTTGCGGAGGCCCGCCAAGTTGGAAGCTGTACCTGATGAGATGATGGTGGTAGAGCGCGGCGGGATGGTGCGGCTGCGGCTGCGGCGAGGAGATGGGCACGAACAGGTTGTTGCGGAGGCCCGCCAAGTTGGAAGCTGTACCTGATGAGATGATGGTGGTAGAGCGCGGCGGGGTGGTGCGGCTGCGGCTGCGGCGAGGAGATGGGCACGAACAGGTTGTTGCGGAGGCCCGCCAAGTTGGAAGCTGTACCTGATGAGATGATGGTGGTAGAGCGCGGCGGGGTGGTGCGGCTGCGGCTGCGGCGAGGAGATGGGCACGAACAGGTTGTTGCGGAGGCCCGCCAAGTTGGAAGCTGTACCTGATGAGATGATGGTGGTAGAGCGCGGCGGGGTGGTGCGGCTGCGGCTGCGGCGAGGAGATGGGCACGAACAGGTTGTTGCGGAGGCCCGCCAAGTTGGAAGCTGTACCTGATGAGATGATGGTGGTAGAGCGCGGCGGGATGGTGCGGCTGCGGCTGCGGCGAGGAGATGGGCACGAACAGGTTGTTGCGGAGGCCCGCCAAGTTGGAAGCTGTACCTGATGAGATGATGGTGGTAGAGCGCGGCGGGGTGGTGCGGCTGCGGCTGCGGCGAGGAGATGGGCACGAACAGGTTGTTGCGGAGGCCCGCCAAGTTGGAAGCTGTACCTGATGAGATGATGGTGGTAGAGCGCGGCGGGGTGGTGCGGCTGCGGCTGCGGCGAGGAGATGGGCACGAACAGGTTGTTGCGGAGGCCCGCCAAGTTGGAAGCTGTACCTGATGAGATGATGGTGGTAGAGCGCGGCGGGGTGGTGCGGCTGCGGCTGCGGCGAGGAGATGGGCACGAACAGGTTGTTGCGGAGGCCCGCCAAGTTGGAAGCTGTACCTGATGAGATGATGGTGGTAGAGCGCGGCGGGGTGGTGCGGCTGCGGCTGCGGCGAGGAGATGGGCACGAACAGGTTGTTGCGGAGGCCCGCCAAGTTGGAAGCTGTACCTGATGAGATGATGGTGGTAGAGCGCGGCGGGGTGGTGCGGCTGCGGCTGCGGCGAGGAGATGGGCACGAACAGGTTGTTGCGGAGGCCGGGCGAGCCGCCGCCGCCCACCGGAGACGCGCCCGGGCTGCCCGAGCGCGAGCTGCCCAGCGACACTGCACACATCACAACGTCAATTAGACCATGTTCAGAAGAGCCCAATTCATATACGCGTTAACGAGGTTCTGAGCGCCACTATTCTACGTCACCAAGAATCGCGCGAGCTCAAAATATGCGCGAAAATCGCGGGCTATTCGCCAGATTCTCGAGTTGCGCTTGAGAAACTAAAGAAGACTTAATGGCATCCACTTTTTCGGGCGCAGTTCGGTTCCTTGAACACGCAGTTTCCAAATGAAAATATCGTCCTTTCCTAAGCCTGTCCAGAAGGGGTGAAATCACCGCGAAAGTTTCGCACTCTAGCGAAATCCTAGGCGCCAAAGCATCGCATCCCGAGCATAGCTCCAATTCCAAACACGCGTGTAAATCGTGTGCGCTTCGTCGAGATACTATTATACAGATCCCTTGTTACGTCCAGTTTGCGCGAGAAATTTAGAGCGAATGCATAACATCTCAAGGTAAAAAGAACTCGAAAATATTGATACGGAATCTGGTGTTGGTAAGCTCTTCCTGGAAGCTACAATCGCCATGATAGGCGCGAGAGAATTGGGGCGAATTAGCAATTTTTGGCAAGCTCTAAATGCTGAGCCTTTGGTAAGAACCTTTAAAACGCAATAGTCACCCGTTTGCGCGAAAATGTCGGTCGCGGTGAATTCGCCCTGACTGGAAAAGCTGCAATTTTCTGCCTAGCCTTTTCCCACCGATGGTGGGATCCGCTCCCACTTTTACCGAATTTTGCTGAATAACATGCTTTACATGAAGCAAATGCCTTCCTGACTTCCACAACCAATCTTAAGAAACACAATTTCGCATAGTAAGACTGGTTTTCAGAATTGTAAAGACTCAACAACTGTGAAAGATCTGGAGCCTTATAAAGTCCAAGCAGTTCTTGTGCCTGTTTAGGTTTAGGAAAGGTCTATAAATCTCTTTCGAAGTAATATGTTAAATCTGTTAAATGGTCTAAAAGCCAGTGACTCTTAGAACACAAAAAAGATTTGGCGACCCAGGGTTCTTGAAGTATAATCTGCGTTACTCCACGCTGTTTTGTTTTGACTTAGAGAATACCTCCCCCCCCCCCTATTAACGTGTTTTTCAAAGTAAAGAGGTATATGAGATACTAGCTGTTGCTCGCGGCTCCGTTCGCGTGGGCTTCGGTTACCACTGCAAATTATAGCCTATAGCCTGCCTCAGTAAGTACGCTATCTAAAAGTGAAAGAATTTTTCAAATCGGACCAGTAGTTCCTGAGATTAGCGCGTTGAAACAAACAAACAAACTCTTCAGCTTAATAATATTAAGTATAGATGAGAGGTATATTTAAAAATGTGTTTATATTTGTTACAGTTTCAAGAGAGTTTATAGGACATACCCAGCATATTGGCAGCCTCAGTTTCATCGGAATCGAAACGTCCAGTGACACGGTAATGCGGGGGCGTGGTATCGGACTCCCGTGATGTCTCGTCACCTTCGACGCCGGTACCACTCGACGACAGAGACTTGCTGCTACTCCTGGAACAAGTTACACGACCGTTGTATTATTATTTTTCTTTACAATACGAAAATAAACCAAATACACAAGAAGATAAGGTTGAAGTTGCAAACACATTATAGGCATGACCAATCTTACTTTTACAAAGTATGTTGCTAAGTTAAATGTACTTTATTAATTATTCTAAGACATCATTCGGTGCAGGAGAACGTCGTGTGGATTTGAAATTTAGTCTTAACTATACGCTTTTTTTTTATTCTAGAGACTAAATTGACAAGTTTAAATGTCAAAACTGAAGTAAAAGCTATTTGAACCTACGTCATTTTGGCATTTTTACTTGTCAATTTAGTCTCTAGGATTAAAACACTAACAGCCTTACTTATAAACGTTTATTAAAGTTAAGACACAGTTAAACAATATGTTAAAAAATATCTTTACTTATAAACGTTAATTAGCGCTAACTAACGTCTTAGTGACTGCTTAAATAGCTGTCAAGTTAAACAGTGTCGAACCCTTGTTTAAGGACCTAATTACCAAAATGGCGGATCAAATTTGAAAAAGTAACAGCTGAGACGTGAAAATTTCTTTCATAACTAAATCCAAATTTCGCATAATGTTGTGTTCCTTCCGTTTGCTGTGCTGTATTCCGTTAGTTGGTAGGTTTGTGAAGTGAATAATTACAATGGATATATTTTTTTTATTTCAAGTTTTTTTTCTATTCATTATAATATTGTTGTAGATTTTATAGGTAAGGCTCCTGTGGTACAATGATCTTTTCATTAGTTCAGGTGCCGTTTGTCTTTTTCTGTGATGTTTAATTTATCTGAATAAACTTATTATTATTTGAAAACGATAATGTATTACGCACATACCGAGACGACGAAGGAGAAATAAGGCATTTCAGGAATTTCGGTATAAGAAGAAGAAGAAGATCAAAAGTGTATAATTTTCACATAACTTTGACGTTGGTTCTTTTTAATTTTCGCATTTGTTAACAGGAATTTTGACATTACAACTAGTGTGAAGTTCGGTATCAGTCATTTAAAAAAGGAAAAAGTTACTTAACCATTGATTTGTTAAGTGACGTTTAAACAGTGTTATTAAGTAAGAAATAGTTAATGACTTATTAAGGAGTTAGAAAGAAAGAAAGAAAGAAAGAACATTTAATTTGGACACAGCACAGAGACACAATTACAATAATTAAACAACATAAACACAAAAACAGCATACCTAACTAAATTAAAAAACAAAAAAGAAAACTTAAAAAAAACATACATTAATGTGTCTCGGGACTGACCCAAATGGGTTCCAGATCAGCGTAATGTCAAACACAGGTAAATTGATACCCGTGTTTGACGCTGGTTTTCATCTGGCACCCCTGACCATTTCACGGATGTCAATCGTCAAGTGTCCAACCGTAAATGTGTGTGTATTAGTGTGTTTGTGTGCGTGCGTGTAATAATAATTATAGTGGTGTGATAGATAGATACAGGCTCAGATACAGGTTTGTAAAACGCCATTTGCAACTCGGATGGGTTACGTAATGCCGTCTGCTAGCAAATATTAATGAGGGTGGAAGTTTAAATTTTTATTTTGATCCAACCCATATTTTCTAATGAAAAACAAGTATTTGTGTAACTTACTTGCATACAAGTTAAACAGAAAGGGTGTCATATTTATGATAAGGAGAAGAAGGAAGTTACATATAATTTATAGAATTTATAGAAGATGTTTAAATACAAATCTTAACCCGGCACAGGTAATTGTACATTTATTGTGTTTTTTTATGATGATTTTTATTATTAATATATACCTACTGGTTTAAATATATATATATTTTTTTTTAGGAATAACTTATGTGCGTGTATTGCGAACTTTCACCTGGAACGAAGTAGGTACTTGCAATCGTGCAGGACGGATCATCCCCCAATAGATACTTGTAGGCCAGACTAGAAAGGTGAGGGTGCCCAAAAACTCCATAAAGTGATAAACATTTAGTAACCTAGCTAGAGAAAAAGTAATTATATTTTATTTTAATTTTAAAGGTCTCACAGAAGGGTTGGGAGGTTGTGCCGCTCCACTACGTGCAACACCTCATCATCGACCATGGAACCGCCGCCGTCAGGGTTATAGGGAGTGAACAGTATATTCAAATTCACTAGTTTTCAAGCATGCAGGTAAGCCCCACCGATCCGATCAGTGCTAATTATTTAACTGTACAGTGTGTGCGGACGAACCTACCTTACTTAAATAATGGAAAGATTGTGGTTTACATTTGCCAAGTCACGCTGTTCATTCAGTAGGTATAGTCTTAACCGTTTCCTGAATGTGTATAAGGTGTTAATTTGTCGTATGGGCGGAGGCAAATTATTCCAAATCTTGGCTGCCGCGTAACGGAAACTACCTCTAAACCCAGCCGTCTTATGTGGTGGGATACTAAGTTGCTGCGCACACCCCCTGACCGGACAGGCTCTTTTATGTGTCACCCAACTAAGTTTCTTGTACAAGTAGATAGGCTCCTGATACTTGATTACTCCAAAGAGTAAACAAGCTAAATGCAGCTTGCGGCGTAGCTTCATTTTTAGCATCAAATGCTGGTTAATAAACGGGGTTACATGAGAACGAGGTGGTATATAAAAACAAAAACGGGCACAGGCATTTTGAACCCTTTGTATTAGCCTATTTGTTCGACCCAGCAAACGCGGCCCATAAACAGCGTCAGCGTAATTCAGTTTTGAGAGTACTAGTGATTCCACAAGCTGCACCCGTAGTTCCTCAGATAGGTAAGGTCTCATTCTATAAAGTACCCTCAAGCGATAAAAACAGCTTTTCACTGACGCAGCTATATGTCCTTCATACCTAAGTCCACTATCTACGCACAACCCCAGATTACGGGCCTCGTTTACCTTGTCAATCGGTTGGCCCAGCAGTGTCACATTTAGCGTAGGAGGCAATGCTTGTACTTGTTGTTTTGTGCCGAATACCATGAACTTTGTTTTAGAGGGATTAAGTGCCAGACAGTTGTTATTTGACCAGTCTGTAATTCGGTTTAGGTCCCTATTTAAATTATCTATTGCCGTTCTGAACAAATTTGGCTTAAAAGAGATATAAACTTGTACATCGTCGGCATAAATATGGTACTTACATGAGTGAATACAATGTATTATATCAGCGCAATATAAGGTGAACAAAATAGGAGCAAGAATGGAACCTTGTGGAACTCCCCTTGTCACAGATGCTAGTTCAGAAACGTGTGTGCTACCATCGCTTAATCTCAATTCAACCTGCTGTGCTCTTGATCTTAGATAACTGTCGAACCAACGCAACGTGGCAGGGTCAAAGCCATAGTAGTGCAGCTTTGAGAGTAGCAAGGGAATATTGACGCAGTCAAAAGCCCGGGAAAAGTCAAGCAGCACCAGAACTGTACACATCCCTTCATCCTGTGCGGCCAATATATTGTCTGTCACGTCTAAGAGTGCTGTTGCAGTGCTGTGTCTCTTCCTGAAGCCTGATTGAAATTCTGGTAAGATTGAGTTATTGACCAAGTACTCAGTAAGCTGGTGACAAACCACCTTTTCTAAAATTTTGGAAAGACATGGAAGAATGCTTATAGGACGAAGGTCAGTGACAGTTTCTGGATTTGGCCTTTTGGCCAGCGGTTTAACCCTTGCAACCCTCCATGCATCTGGAAAGGTCGACGAAACTATAGAAAGGTTTATGATCTCAGTAAGAACAGGAAGTATGTAAGGCAGCGACAGCGTCAGCATATCCGGAGAGATGTTATCACACCCGATAGCTTTTGATTTTAGTTTCTGTAGATTTTTCATAATAATTTCCTGGTTAACAGGTCTTAGAACGAAGATGGCGTTATTAAAATTAAAAAATTCGAAATACGTTAAAAGTGATATGGTGGGTGCATTTTTACCTGGTATGTTTAGAAATTCTAAGTTAATGAGGTCTGGATTAGTAAAATAGGTTGGTAGGTCTTGACCCTGTCGCTGTTGAGTTGGTAATAAATCACTTCGGATGCTTTTCCATAGCGCCCTTGGCTCCCGTATTTTACTATTTATGTTGTATTTAAAATAAGCTATTTTTTCATTATTAATCGCATTGTTTACCAAGTACTTAAATTCTTTGTAATATTTTTTTTTTGTTTCTGACCTTGTACTTCTGTAACTCGCGAGGGCATTGTCACGCAATCGCATCATTGATTTTATGGTATTGGTTATCCATGGATAAGATTTGTCCCTGATAACACATGTTTTAAGTGGCGTATGCAGATCAAAGAGTGACAGCAAAATCCTATTGAATGAAAAAACCATATCATTTACGTTATCTATCATTAATAAGTCCTCCCAGTGTAAATTTACTATATCTTTGTTAAAGATATCCATATTAATCCGACTAAGAGGTCTATAAGTAACCGTATATGGTTTGTAACGTTCCCGTTTAATGTTGAATTCACTCACTATAAAGCAGTGACCCAACATTGAAGCAAATGGTTCGACATAGGTATTCTTATGTTTGAGATCAGAGCATACCAAATCAATTAGGGATTCACTGTTTTCGGTAAAATGGGTTGGTGAGGTCACCAGCTGATTTAAATTGAGATAGTCCAAAAATTCTATTAATTTTTTTGTTCGGGGTGAATTTTTATCCAGCATATTGACATTGAAATCGCCCATTAACAAGTAATGATCACATTTACCCAATGTGCTGAAAGTGTCTGTCAACCCATCCAGAAAAACATCCAAGTTCAGCCAAGGTGGACGATATGCTGTACCTACAGCGATCTTCCTGCCGTTCAACGATATTTTAATCCACATTTGCTCGACCGACTGATATCTGTCATCAACAGCGATAGTCCAATTTTTTGCACTTAAGCCACGCCTTAGATAAAAACCAACGCCCCCACCGCGGCCCGATCGCACGCACTGAGGACGCGGCATGTGGCGCAAGCGGTACCCGGGCACGACCGGCGCGCACTCATCCCCGCCAGGCCGTAACCAAGTTTCATTTATGGCAACAATATCAAAACAATGTGTTTCTAAAATAGAGATAAAATTATCATGATTTGTAGATAAGGACCCCGCGTTTAGGAAACCAACTTTTAGATATTCATTTCTGGGCATAAAACATAACAAATTCACTCATCAATACAGCACAACACGGATTGTTTAGACTATCTCGTGAATTCAAAGTAATTTTGTTTATTATGTAGGTGAAACAGGTCCGAGCAGTAATGTGTTGGCGTAGGTGTTTATATGATATATACTTATATTGTTTTATTTTAGTGTTATAGATAGATAAGTAAATGTTGATATTATATAATATAAATATGTAATTACTTATTAAGACGTTTAGAGCTGCTGTAAACATTATTATATGATCTTTTCTTGTGAAATTAACGTAATTATGCACGGTTTTTTTTGTTTCCGCCCTGAGACACATTTGACATACTATTCTAAAATCATTGTTATTTTTTAATACATAAATAATACTTATAGAACGATTAAGAAGTAATGTTAGAAAAATACAATTTAAAAGAGTAAAAAAGTAAGCAAACACATAATAAAAAATTACGCAACTAAAAACAGGATATATCCACGATGAAAAACACACCGTGGGTAACATGCAAACCGAACAGCAATTTATCCAAAAATTCTATCTATATCTTTTTGACATCTAATCCGTTCGGCTTTTTGACCGTCCACTCTGCGGGCCAATATTTTACCGTCCTTAGTCCAGACAAACCTCCAATTCTTACGACTGGCTGCTTGTCTTGCTTGGTAGAATAACTGTCTGTTCACACGGGTGAGGCGTTCATTTACGTAAACTCGGCTGGCTGCTCCGCGCAGCTCAAGGTCGTTCGACGTCAAGTTGCGGCGCACGCGTGCAGCGTGTAGTACTTGATCGCGCGTCGCCCGACGAGCAAAACGCACCGATATACATCGCGGCCGTTGCGACGTGGGGTCAGCAGCCGAGGAGGCGTCCGTACCGCCAGCAGCCTCAACTCTATTGCGGCGTGAAGACCCGACACGCTCGGTATGGATGATGTCTTGCTCCTCTATTTTAACGCCGAGCTTGACGGTCAAAACTTTAACAACATGAGCAAGACTTTCATCTTTGCCTTCCGGTATTCCAGATATTTCTATATCATTCAGCAGCAACTCTTGATCGCGTTCATTTAATTGGGTTCTCAACTCCATAATCGTACTTTCAATCGGTTCAGAGTTGTAGGGTACCAATTTTTCGAATTTACCCTCTAGTGCAGAAACTCGGCTCTCAACATTATTTATTTGGTCACCATGGGATCTGAGTTGGGCCTTGAAATCCGCTATCTCATTCCGATACTCTCTCACCTCAGTGCGAAGCGCACTTATTTCATTGCGGACTGAGCCAATCTGCGCTACCAACTCTGCAAAATCCATACTGGCCGATGTGGCACCAGGGTCTGGCAGGGAACCGACTGGGCTCGCCATAGCAAGAGAACTAGAACTACTGCTGGCAATGCTCAAGTTCAGCTGAGTTTCTGGAGCTGCAGTCTTACAGCTGAGGCAAACCCAAGATGCCGCGGCCGCCTCGCCGTCTGCAACATTCGAACATTTTTTGTGGAACGTCGCTGCACAGCGACAACAACGCACGCCGCTTAGGCTTGTCATAAATTTGCCGCAGTCGTTGCATTTACCCATGGTTCTGTCTCAAACGCTGCGTTTTTTATTCCGTAAGAGATATAGATGGCGTGGTTTATTTGTTCACTCAGTTAATGAGTCGGCGTGTGAGTATGAGCAAATATAGTTTGCGCGGACGAACCAGAGTACGGCGATGAACCAACAGATGGCGCTATTCTCATATAAAAAATGTTAATGGGAGTTAAAGCTTGTATGGTGGCACTTATGGTGGCGGCACAGTAAGCACGTAATGTTAGGGCCCGCACACACTGGTCTCGAAGCACTGTGGGGCTTACACTGAGCGAAAATAGTAACTTCTTGTAATGTTATGATACCGGGTAGGTAGTTTTATTTAGCAAATTGGCACTGATCGATATTTATTATGTTTAATAAGTAATCACAGCACTATTTGTTTGCACTACAATATATGTCATTTATTGTACTTAAACATGAATGTTCACAATAAAACTTTACTTTAAAAAGGACTTTTATTATTTAAAACCGTATCAGATATAGGACCGCCTGCAACCGATCTGACATCCGTCAAATGCCCAAACATCCGAGTTAATGAGTTATTAGTTAATAAGTTGCTTAGATGGTGATTAGTAGATTTTTATAAGTAAGGCTGACAGTGTACAGGAAATCCGCAATGTTCGACGCTTATTTCTTTTCTATATAATAAGAGGTCTGTGCACAGCGGTGGGACATTCATAGGAAGATATTATAAGTATACAGGATTAGTTTATATTAATCCTATCCAATAATAATTTAAGATTTTAAGATGTTCGAATTTTCGACCTATGTTTCTTGGGAAAAGTTGTTCTGTTTTATGCACCTGATTACTTCGTTGAATATACGCACTCCTTTTACATAACTCCTGTATAAGCCTAATTAAAACCAGATGTAAAACCACTTCAAGGATAGATCCTTAACACACAGAAATATTCGTGTTGAAAGTGCTCTGAAACTTTCTACTGGAAATAACAATAAAAACTGAAGTCCGAAATTATTTTGTGAAATTACTTACATGGACATAATCAAAACCTACAATATATACAAAATTAAATGGTCTTTGTGCAATAAAAAAGAAATTTCCTGTATATACAAAATTAATTTTATGCTAAAACTGAAACAAAGCAGGAAAACGATTACAGAATCTATATGAAAACTATTATTTGAATTTAAATTCACGCCTCCCAATAATAACTAACATTGCCGTATTATTATTTAAGCCTGTAAGGACAATATAATTGGTAAAAAAAGTAACATGAATTATTTAGATTATTTACTCGAATAAAATACAGTACAAAGTACAGTAATATCACAAACAAAATCATTTTTTGTGGAAGCAAGTTTATTATATTACTAGCTGCGCCCCGGCTTTACCCGTGGTTTATCAGAAAACTTTATATTTTTGGGATAGAATGTAGCCTATTCATATTTCTTTACACAGATGACCGACATCACAATGTCGTGGGTACAGCAGGTACCAAATAAAAACGGAAGCTTGGACAAATCTCTCAAGACTGAGTGTTAGGCGGTAGCATAATGGCTAGGGCGTCGGATTTGTAATCATGTGGATGGCGGTTCGAAACCCGTATGATGTGAACCCACTCGTAACACAAACATTTAGCTTAGAACGAGGGGTTAGTTAACAAGAATACTAGTAATGTGCGACCCTGCTTGTAAGCGTAAGCTTACCTTTGCTGGGGCGTATGAGCGGACCCTTGTGCCAGTGGAGTGTTAGAGGACCTGGTGACTCCTCGTAGCGACAGATGGCGGGAACAGAACCCTCGGCGCTGGCTCTCCTTGGTGCAGCCGTCCTTGGAGCAGAGGCGCCGCCACTGCTTGCCGTTGAACTTCTTGCGGATGCCAGTCGGAGTGGAGACCACGTCGCCTTTCTTGTATTTGTGCGGGGTTGCCGCTTGAGATCTAAGAAAAATATAGCATTTGATGATATAATAAAGTTACTTGTATAACTGCCGGCACGGATCTTGAGCGCTCGGCGGAAGAGTGGGGATCGCTTTGCGCATCGTACGTGCAAGCTATGCCGAGCAACCAATCCCGAGCGCATCCCGAGTGACAGCTATGACGCGATGCGCTGCGGGCCAATCACCGCACTTTAGACCGCCCCGCGCCTCACTTCATACCCCAAAAGGGACCCAATAAATCACATCTGCGCAGTTGAAGGTCAGCGCTCAAGATCCGTGCCGATGATTATATAATCGAAGTGTAAACTGTAGCTTGGCAAACTCGTGACACTCCGCACGGGTTGCGGGGGACGACACTAACTAATGACGACGCTAGTCTGTTGCCCTTTGTCATTTTTATTCCCAGCTTTAGAGATGAGATACAAGTATGAGAAAATAAGGTCCATTTTATTGTGTCCTTCAAAAAGTACATTTTTAAATACCAAATTAAAGCAGGATTGTGGTAAGTATATGGAATAATGATTTACTAACTTAGGCACAGGAAAATTTATAGAACGTAACTATTTTTTTTATATAATCTTATACCAACCTAGGGGTAGGGGGTTGAGATCTGGGTGTGAGGCTGCGCTCCAACAAGCTGGACGTGCTACCTCGACTCTGAAGGCTGCTGCGCTTGCTGTTGCTGCAGTCTGCTGACAATACACAATGTTAGCTATTTCAAATACAATACAAATAAAAAAGATTGTTTATATTCTGTCCACCTGTCTTTCATTATGTCTGACTGTTTGTTACAATATTTTATCAAATTCAAACCATATAGGTGGGCGAATCAGGGTGCTGTATAGGTGTAACTTGACTTAAAAAGTGCTACATAGTAGCCTAATTTGAGATAAATTATTTTTAAATAAATAAATACATATAAATAAATGTGGACAACATCACTTACATTGCTCCGAATCCAAAGTAAGTAGCTAAAGCACTTGTGTTATGGAATCAGAGACAACGAAGGTACCACAAACACCCAGACCGGAGACAATGTAGAAAAGTGTTTTTCTACATTGACCCTTCCGGGGATCGAACCCGGGACCTCAGAGCTGGCGACACCTTGAAAACCGGTGTATACGCCACTCGACCACGGAGGTCGTCGAAAATTTATTTGATTTGATAATTCCTTAGCAAAATAAGTGTGTCAAACAGCATATATATTCTGTCTACCCCTTTTAATATTATAGGATTATAGACATAATAACGTTACACGCGACAGCTTATATTTATAGTACAGTCTTCTAGATATGACGCATGCATTCGTGTTGTAAGGCAACAATTTAATTCTACTCCGAAGCATTGCACGTTGCATACCGTTATTTATGTAAATGTTTGAAGACTTGCTTATAAAATATCAAATTAACAATTGCATTCGAAACTCAACAATCAGTTACAACTGTCAAAATACCCGGATATTATTCATTAAACGATTTTGACGTTATCACGATCACACAAAAATTTATAAAAAGCCTACGTGACAGTAGGAAGGAAGATACATATTAAATTTCACGAGTCGTAAACATGTTTTTTGAATCATACTTTCAATTGTCAAAAGTAAAGCCCACGTATGCGTTTGCTGTTTGCAGAATAAATCTTAAGCTTTCTGTATCCCGCGACTTCCTCCGCTTATTTTAGTTTCAAAGGTTTTTCATGTTTCGTTTTCTAAACTTATATGATGCTAACCCAGCTAACTTCCAGTAAAAGTCCCATTAAAATCGGTCTGGTAGTTATAAAGATTAGCGCGCTAAACAAACAAAAAAACCTCTTCATCTTTATTGATATAATAATAATTTATATAATTTATTTCAGTCAACTAAGCCCAAAGTAATAAAAATATTGACAAAGATGGTTTTAACGAAATGATTTCGGATCCGATTACACGACGTTTTGTGAGTGGAATTTGATTAATTCTAAGAAATTAAAAGATATTTTAGTCTTTTACTGTTTTTTTTTAAGTTTTGTCAATCTGCTGTTAAGTTGATCTAACAACAACTACTGCTAGTGACATGTAGTTTGTTTTATTATGTTTTCATTAAACACCGTTTCAATACTTTTTCTTTGACTGGCCCGTTGGACTAGTGGTTAGTGACCCTGACTGCTAAACCGGAGGTCGTGTGTTGGATTCCCACCCAGGACAAATCTTTGTGTGATAAGCACGATCATTCGTTCTGTGTTCGGTGTTATTTATCTATAATATTTATGTATTTAGAAATATAAAAGTATGTTGACCAGCTGTCTGGTTGACATAGTATAGCGTCTGCCTAGCTTGGGATCAGCTGGCCGTGTGTGAGCTGTCCCAAGATATTATTATTATTTAGTAGTAGTAAACAAAAATCTGCCGTCGCAATCGTGCCAACTATTTCAAATACTTCAAATACAGCAAGAGCACATGTACACCTACTATAGTAAACTATGAATCAGTAAAAATACTCTCTCTTCCACTAAAGTAAACAGTGATCTGTGAATCAGTAAATTCTCAAACTATTATAACACGCCTTTTACTTTAGTAAAAACATAAGATTTCAAAGAGATTGGCTTTTTTTTCCTGCACAACGTACAGTCACGAGCATAAATATGTATACACATAGCGATATTGTAAAACTTATTTAACGAGGAGTTTTTGATGAAACTCAAAATATATACCTGATTTGAGAACTGTTATAATTTTATGTTGTTAAATGATTAAGGCTGAGGCCAAACGAGCGTAATTTTTTGAGTTGTGAGTCGCAGAATTTCGGTTGTAGAAATTTTGCCTTCCAGAATTCACAACTCATTTTGCGTTGCCGTGTGAATCAAATAGGACTTTTGTATGAAACCGAATGTAGCAGATTTTCTGCGACCGAAATTCTGCGACTCACGACTCATAAAATTACGCTCGTTTGGCCTCAGCCTAAAAGTTGAATTGATGCTGAGTTCCTGTTAAATTATTGTTATACAATTTCGCTATGTGTATACATATTTATGCTCGTGACTGTACTACATAAGAAACGTAACACCAAACAGTAAACACTGTTTTAAATAGGTCACATTTACAAAGCGGATTAAAATACGCACTCGTATAGTTGTCAAAATAAAAAAGATGAAGGAATGTATGACAACTCTTATATAGAGTGGATTTTTAATGCCACCTGAAGTAAAAGCACTCTATACAGGGTTATTTGTAAAACACCGGCAACCCCTTAAGAGGTCATTGTACTCAACATTATGAAAAACTTTTACTTTAGGACCATAACTGAATTCGCGAAAAAAAAACAGCTGTTCCATACATTTATGTTCGTATAACTCGTCAAAATGTATGGAACAGCTGTTTTTTTTTTCGCGAATTCAGTTATGGTCAATTTAATGAAAGGAAATGCACGAAATCTTATCTTTTAAATTATTGGGACATTAAAAAGTTCCACCCTGTATACTAATACATAATGTGATGTCTAGACGAACAAAAAATACAAAGAGCATCTTATCTGCTACATTGTAGATCTATTGTTTCTTTTTATTCAAGCCATAAGAAATAGAAAAAACAAAAGGACTATAGATTGATGCGTTTAAGCTCGCTCTTAAGTTCAAGCACCCAATTAATTAAACACAGTGAGTGGCCGTCTGACCTACGCAACCTAATTAATTACTAAGATATATCTTAAGGTTAGGCTAGATTCGAAGTAATTAATTTTCTGACTAGGTGTGAACTTTGGGATGATTCTTGTTCAATATTTGAGAATGGGTAGTATAATAATAATAATATCTTGGGACAAGTCACACTCGGCCGTCTGATCCGAACTAGGCAGAGCCTTTGCTATGGCAACCAGACAACTGATACACATACTTATATATTTATGAATACACATATATAACAGTTTTTTTTTTTATAAAGATTACTAGCAATGAGGGCCGCACATTACTAGTAATCTCGTTAACCCCTCGTGCTAAGCTAAGATGCTTGTGTTACGAGTGGGTTCACGTCGGTAGTGTAATAGGTGCGATTCGAACCCGCAACCACACGATCGCAAGTCCGACGCCCTAGCCATTAGGCTACCGCCGCTTCCCCAGAACAAATGATAGTGTTCATCACACAAAGATTTGTCCTGGGTGGGAATCGAACCCACGACCTCCGGTTTAGCAGTCAGGGTCACTAACCACTCGACCAACAGGCCTGTGATTGGTCATGGTGCCCAGATAGATAAATATCTATATCTATGAAACCTAAAATAATTAGTTAAATTTGGTTGTTTTGCTAATGTCGACTCTAAGGACCATATCTCACTAGGAAGTTTCGTTATTGAAACGTGAGTGAAGGGTGGGCGAATCAGGGTGCTGTTAATGCTGTTGACCTTCAAAAAGTGCTACATAGTAGCCTAATATGATTTCCTTTATTTTCATTATGATTCTTGTAATTTTTTCCTTTGTTTTATTTCTTGTACACTTGTATTTTTTATTTATATTTTTTTTTTACATTTTTCTTGCTTTAGTGCCTGAAAGAAATTGTCATTTGCAAAAAAGCTATAAGTAGTACTTTTCATTCAATAGCGTTTATTAGGGTACAATCTTAGTATAAAAAGGAATTTACATAAAAATCTCAGAGGAAATAATTATACCAATAAAAAAGCAGGCTAGCAACAACTCATGTACCAATATCACATATCTATAAAAAATACCTGTTTAAAATTATTACCGTGAAAAGGCACGCCTGACTGTCCACAATGGTATGCAACGTACCTAAACTTACGTATGTAAGTGAATGTTGGGTGTAGTGTAGCTAAAAGCATGAAAGATGAAAGAACTATTTCTGTGAAAATATATAATATACTAGCTGTTTCCCGCGACTCCGCCCGCGGGGCCTAATTTAGTAAAAAATTAGGCATCGCGGGCGGAGTCACATTTTCCAGTGAACCAAATTGTGAATCTAAACCATCCTCGTATCCCCTTAAACTCACACAAAAAATTTCATCAAAATCGGTCCAGCCGTCTAGGAGGAGTTCAGTGACATACACACGCATACAAGAAATGTATATAAAAAGATAATAATAATATCTTGGGACATCTCACACATGGCCATCTGATCCCAAACTAGGCAGAGCCTGTACTATGGTAACCTGACAACTGATAAACATATACTTATATATTTCAAAATACATACACATTATAGATAAATAACACCCAGACACAGAGCAAATGATCGAGCTCATCACACAAACATTTGTCTTGGATGAGAATCGAACCCACGACTTGCGGCTTAGCAGTCAGGGTCACTAACCACTAGACCAACAGGCCAGTCACAATGAATTCTCTCCGTGGAGCGCACGTGCGTTCAATAGTTTGATAGATCGACGTATAGTGTGATAGTAAATCGATTTAATTTTCTTGTTTGATTTATCAGAATGTTGTTGTATAATTTTCGTACAAAATCAATGATCACTTCACTGGTCACTTGGCTCATTTATAATATTTTATTTTATTTTCGTTCAATCATAACATGACAAAAAAACTCACGGGTGTTTTTGCAATTATTAAACCTGAAAAACGGTATTGCCTATACACAACGTTCAGTTCACAGTATCATGTAATTTAAATAAGCAATTATCTTTTCGTTAGAACTCAAACCCGAAAAAAGGGGCAAAGGGGCAGAAGTATATATTCTTTCAGATATAGGAGACTCTTTAAGGTTCATTGACACCCAAAGTCGAAGAGTATATTTTCTTTACCTAAGCTTTTATTAAGCCGCGTAGGTCACCGGTGTCCTACGAAATTACATTAACTATTGCTCGGAGTTCAAAGGCACAAGAAGGGTCTTCCTTACTATGTTAATATTCTAAATGAGAAAGTATATCTGTCTATGTGTTACACAATCACACCTAAACTACTAAACCGATTTAAATGAAGTTTGGTACAGATAGTCTAGACCCTGAGAGAAGACATAGGCTACTTTTTGCCGTGATAACCGACACCCACACGGGAAGAGTCGCGGACAACAGCTAGTTTAAAAAAAAAAGTTTACATATTATATAACAAACGTGTTTACCCATATGCGAGACATCGGCGGGGAACATGATGTCTTCTCTTCGCAGATCATCGTCACTCTCGCCGTAGTCGTCAAAGGCGCGCTTGCGCAGGTCGTCCATGGAGCCGTTTGATAGCGCACCCACGGTCACCACCCCACCTGCGCCCGCGCCCGGCATCGGTGATGATGTGTAGAAGTTATCGCCACCCATCTGAGTATTACCAATAATTTTTTGTACATTGTAAGAATTACTTTGTGCTGGATAGAGATCTAATTGCAGCGTATATGAATCATCTTTAACCACGACGCCATATTAAATCTAATCGTTTTAATGATACTTTCTCTTTACAGCTTAATATCACATAATATGGTATATCTGTTAAAAAATAGTTTACTTAACGGTGTTTACACCTCCGTGCCCTGTGATGTCCAGTCGTGTCGGTCTTCCTTCCCATCACATTATGAGTGTGAAGGAGCAGAGTCCACACTAGAATATATCCTGCCCAAACTGCCTAACTGGCCGCTGAGGCAACATTCGTTCTGAAGATACAATAACGCTATCTAACCTGCGTGGGTACGTGATGTATACGCAGCGCCGGGTGCAAGGTAGACGCGGCATGAGAACCTGCGTCCTCCAGCTCATCAGCCCAGGGCGGCTGCAGGAGCCTGATGTCAGCTCGCTTCACCTCCACCATCTCCTTGCAGAGCTCGCCATCTGACACCTGTGTCACGTAGAATATTTAGCGAAATACTGACTAAGAATACTTTGAAGCGGCGTCGGTAACACACTAGTTACTAGCTAGAGCGTTGGATTTGTGGTCATTTGGTTGCCGGTTCAAAACCCACCCATTGCACATCTGACATGAACACACCCGTAACACAAGCATTTAGCTAAGCACGAGGGGTTAACAAGAATACTAGTAATATGCGACCCAAATTTCTAGTAAGATTAAAAAACAGGACTTCTTAAATTTTGTTTAATTCCTCTATCAAACGAATTATTTTAATCAAACGAACCTCAATCAAAATATTTATATCTTTCTATGAGAAAAGTCTTCTTAAAGTCTTAACAGAATTCTAGAACTCGAGTTCCATTTAATTATTCGGCCCATAAATAATTAAGATCTAAGATGTCATCAAAATTGCTGACTCACGATTAGTGATGCCTGAGTTATTAGTGCGTAACGTCAATAGTTACTCACACGTACCAAAATCTTTTTATAACTATGTTTAAATAAACTTTTTAACTGGTCTTTTGGTCTAGTGATTAGTGACCCTGACTGCTAAGCCGGAGGGGGTTCGATTCCCACCAGGACAAATCTTTGTGTGATGAGCACGATCATTTGTTCTGTGTCTAGGTGTTGTTTATATATTATATGTATGTATTTAGAAATATAGAAGTAAGTCCATCAGTTGTCTGGTTACCACAGTACAGTGCCTAGTTTGGGATCAGATGGCCGTGTCTGAGCTGTACCAAGATATTATTATTATAAACTTAAAAGCTAAATCTATTTCTTATTGACTTTAATAGACTAAAGACTAAAACCACACATGGACATAATCACATTTTCAATGTAATTTTATCAGCGCGCTTCATCCCACAGGACCTTAATTTACTTTTTACAGACAGGAATAACAACTTATCCTACTAAATGTAAGCTTTCGAATTTTCAAACCGTTTTCGGAATGTAATCTTTTTACTGTAGAATGTGATACCAGATCAATGTTTTTTCTCCTACAATGACATCAACAATTGATAACAGGTGTGTCATTTGTTTATTTGCTAACGTGTAACTATCTAGTACATACAGCCGTTAATCGTCTTACAACTGTACACAACAGGTCACCGAAAATAAAATCGTCTTCTCTCGACGACATAAATAACACATGGCCAGTTAAAAAGAATAATTACTTGTAAATTATAATAGTAATTGTTTTTTTAGAATAAAACGTTCAAATACATAGCTTTATATACCTACTCGGAAATATACACTTTGATCCATTACTTTTTGTAATCATTATAAAGCTTGTTCGCTCTCTTTAAGCCTAAGCCCCAGTCGTCATGACAACCCCAAGGAAAAATTAATATTCAAAATATTTACGGTAGAAGAATAATGAAACGAAATATACTAAATGATTGAAGTAACACTGCGAAGCAATTACCTAAAATGTTCACTCCAATAAATCAATAACAAAATACTGTTATTATGTAATATTTATCGATATTTCATAGCATTCTAGTAAACTAAGCAAATAACTTTGGTTAAAAGTCAATCACAACATTCGCGATAAGCTTAAACATTATTTAACTTTACTTTTTATACTAAATGGTAGCGGTGTAACTCATCCGGAACATCCTAGAGATCTGACTACAGATAAAAACTAGTCCACAAGACATTTTAATCATTTAAGACTAGATTAATCTACTATATAAAAATAAGTCGGGTTTTCCTTCCTGACGCTATAACTCCAGAACGCACCGACCGATTTCCACGGTTTTGCATTTGTTGGAAAGGTCTCGGGCTCCGTGAGGTTTATAGTAAAGAAAATTCTCAATTACATAAAAAAAAATTAGACCGTGGGCGGAGCTGCGGGAAACAGCTAGTTAAAATATAAACCCCGTCGACCATAAATTTCAGTCGAAGTGCCATTGTAGACGTCAGTTAGGACTATTACTACTCTATACCAATAAATTAAAGGATCAAGAATACTTCCTAGAGCAAATTCTCATTTATATTGAAACAAACTATTTCTTGAAAAACATTTGCCTTTGTTTTAAAACTAACGTACATTAAAATGCTCACCTTAACTCTTATTCTGATGGGAGAATTAAGCACTTCGTACACGAGGCCTTCAACAAAAACATTTTGCACGTTCTCCCTACTGGGGTCCGTAGTCCTCACGACACACAGCGAGCCCATATGCAAGTGACTCATTTGCGGGCTCGCGTCACTAATCACATCATTCTTGTTTACACCGAACACATCACTATATTCGACAGGGTCGTTTTCTAGCCCATCGAATTCCACTACCACTTTACAACCTTCAGCTTGACGGATGACGCCCGGGACGTAAAGGCCACGTTGTTTCGCAAGAACCCTGTGGTCCCGCCATTCGGATAGGTCGATGTTTGGGTAAGAGATGTAAGACTTCATCTCTGATGGCGGGGACGGGTGCTGGACTATCGGGGACGGCTGCAGCACAGGTTGCTGGTAATGCGTCTGGTATTCCATCGGAAGAGGAGCATTCACCGTGTTGTTGTTCGCGCAACTCATTTCTTCCAGCACGGAGGGATCGAATTTCCGTTTCTTGGGCAGGTTGCGCACTGGTGCCTGGGTTGGTGTTTGCTGCGCTGCGGGTTGGACGTTCCCGCTGCTAGCGTTTCCAAGGTTCGTTGGATTCGCCATAGTTATGTTTGGAGTAGGATGGGTCGATGATTGAGACAGGCTCACTGTTCCCACACTGCTTATCACTGAAGCAGGGATCTGCAACGAAAAACATAACATGAATATGGGTGAGTATGTACCACGATTTGACCTACGGCGATAGTAAAATTTAAAAATAATAATTACTATACTAGCAGACTGTTTTCCTTATTGACCTTTAGACTACGTAATTTATCTTGTTTACTGACTTTAAATTATTCAGCTGTATAGGTGCAGTAGTGTTTAGATTGGCTCATTAAATAATCATTTTTTTTACACATATTATACATACATAGTACCTATTTTGAAATGTTATTTATTTAATACTTCATGCGCTGTTAGGTACACAGGCGGACTTAATGCCAGAAGGCATTCTCTACCAGTCGACCTTAGCTTATTAGTATTTAATATTAAAATCTTACATTGATAAAATAGAGTCAAAATATCTATCATAAAATAATGAAAATAACAATTAAAACTTAGAGGTGTTCACAATAAATAATAATCAATACACATTCATACATTACTTCATTCATTGAAAGGAACGCCATGAAATCAATGACGCGAGCGATAATATTATTCGTCATGTGCTTAATATTTATAAGATATTCCTGTTAATATAATATAACAAGTTCAATTAGGTAATGAGTTGTAACAGGTAATAACCACATCTATACTAATAAGCTTATGAGTGTGTTCGGTTGCTGGAACGCGCTAATCTCAGAAACTACTGGTCCGATTTGAAAAAATATTTCACTGTTAGCCCACTCATTGAGAAAGGCTATAGGCTATAATTTGCCGTGATAACCGACGCCCACGCGTGCGGAGCCGAGAGCAAATAAAAATACATAAAATACATGTGCGAAGTAGTAGCAGGACCGCTAGCGAATAAATCTATACTAATATTATAAAGCTGAAGAGTTTGTTTGTTTGTGTGAACGCGCTAATCTCAGGAACTACTGGTCCGATTTGAAAAACTCTTTCACTGTTAGATAGCGCACTTATTGAGGAAGGCTATAGGCTATAATTTGCCGCGATAACCGACGCCTACGCGGGCGGAGCCGCGAGCAAAAGCTAGAATATAATAAAGACAGAGACTTCAGAGACACCTCTCTCAGTCCTAATGTCTAGATATCTCGGTTTATTTACGCAGCGTTTGACGCAACGGATTCCGACATAAATCCACGTGTCTGGATGATATCGAACTTATATCGATTATCGTTTGTATCATAAAAACATTTACAACCGATAATATCAATAGTATAGCCGATAAAGAATTTCGATTCAAATAATTGATATAGTGTTTTATTGACAACGATTTACATCGCATTACCAGAAAAGTATGACTATGCTCTGTTTATTAATCCTAGAGACTAAATTGACAACAGCAAATGTCAAAACTGGAGTAAAAGGTATTGGAATCTACGTCATTTTGGCATTTTTACTTGTCAATTTAGGGCATCTATATGTATAAGTATATATTCAAGAATAGCCAAGTAGGCCTGCCAAATTGGAAATTTTGACAGTTTTTTTATACAAAAACTGTCAAACATCAATTTAATTCCTCGAATAAAATTTATCTGGCGATTGAATAATCAGCCCTTAGTCTCTAGAAATAAAAAACAGACTATGAGTAATATTCCCGTCTTTTCTTTAACTAATTGAATAACAAAGATTTGTCCTAAATAACTTTTTGTATAACTGACAAAAATTTCATGTCATTTACCCGTCTTTATTATTTTTTTTAGTTCAGGAGCTAGGTTCCTATTCCATCTAGTAACATTTATGAGAAATTCTGCATCCTACTAATAATAATAAAGTTTATGAATGAGGGTTTTGGACGACGCGACGTTTAACATAAGATAAATTAAAAGCCTGAAGTGAAAAAAATCGTAATTCCATGCACTGGGTTCTAGACACTTCTGTTTCACTTCTTTTTATTCTACTTAGTTACGTTACTAGTCTTATTTACATATAGTGATGCCCTTGTTGGTGTTACCTGATCATCGATGTCGGCGTAAGAGTGTGAGCGTACGTGCGGGTGAGCAGTGGCGGAGGCCTGCACATGCGGGACGCCGCCCGCGTGGGCTCGCTGCATCACCGCCTCCCGCTACCACCGATTACTCATCGCGCACGTAACGCATACCTGAGAAAGAAAAACATTTCAAATTATGTATAAGCGTGGCTCTAAACTATGCCGAGAGCCTTCTGGTCATTCTCCAACTTCAAACAAAAATAAAAAGTCGGTTGTCAAATCTTTTTTGTATTCTGAGTCAACGGATAGTGTTATTATATGTACGTTTTAGGCCATTTAACAGATTTTTTACTCAAAAGTATAGTAAGTCGAAAGAGATAATGCCTCTCTTAAGCTTAACTCTACAAGTAACAGTTAACAGCATTTTTACGAGTTTTTGAGAGAATTTTCGAGGGTTGGCTCTGAGCCTATCGAAGGATATAGGAGTTTAAATTTTCCTATTGTCTCTACAGGATAAAAAGTCCTCCTTAGAACTCTGAACGTGCCTACATCGTGGGCGAAGCCATTGGCAACAGTGAATATGTAGGAATTCAATAAAGCGGTATTTTATTAAGGGTATAATGGTCAATATAGTCGATGATCCAGATCCTTGGAGCTTATGAATCAACTCGATGTTAACTCGTGGGTTTGGCTTAAAGCTGACAAAAGTATTACATACGTATATTAATGCAAAAACATCAAAAATAAACCATTCTAATAAGTACCTAGAGATAGGGAAACAGTGACCAATGACATCAACGTGTGGTAATACAGCCTACAGGAAATAGTATCCTCACCGCAATTCGCTAGAGTTACTCATCAATAGTTTTAATAACTCGTAACTACAGCTGTATTAAGACAATGGTAGTAAATATTTGTTTAAAGTCATCGTTCAGTATTAATGATAATTTGTAATTGATACTGCCGTGATTGTCATATTATATCGGTTTGGAATGGCCACGTAATTTGCACGTTCTTCTTTTATTATTCTTTTACTGTGTTACAGGAAGAGCTGTCCGTATATACCAGTGCCATTTTTACAAGCGTTAACGATGACAGAAATGTATGGAGATGACATTTTTTCGACAGGTCACGTGACTTATCGACTGCCCCCTAGACAAGTGACATTCGTTGAAATAACTAAAATGACATTAAATGTATGGAAATGACATTTGCTTTTTCGATAAGTCACGTGACTTAGACTTGTCTCTTTCATACATTTAATGTCATATAAGCGATTTCTATCATCGTAATCGCTTGTATAAATGTCACTTGGCTAGAGGGGCTGGTCACTTCCATATATTCGAGTAATTCCTTCAGCGTTAACACTTGTAGAAATGTAATTTGTCTATGGGCCTGCCTAAGTCAAATAATGTTTAGCCGTCAAGACGTTTGAGCGCCAGCGTTTGAAAGCCTTGTACAAGTCTCAGTAAAGACCAGTTATGATGCATACTCAATTATTACCAGTTAGGAAATGTCGAATGTAAAAGTGGTGATTTTTTCCTCAATGCAGAAAAAAATATTGCAATAATATTTTTCAAAACTTATTAATAACTAAAACTAGCAAAACCAATAGAATTATTTTTCTATCTATTCAGACAATCTGGTCAGTTATTGATAAAAATAATGAAAGGAAACGCATAATTACGGGAACTTCTAGTTTCTACAACTGCTAATTACTCATAATGGTCTATTTAGGTATATCATATTTATCATCGATTTTATACAACTAGTAATTATCATAGAACACCGCAGGCCATAATAATTGATATCTTCTGACTCGATCTTAAAATCAATTATTTTTGACGTTAACATATAACCCAAAATTTCAATGAAATACAAATAAACACAGTCACGGCATTTACTACGAGAATACCAAAATTCGCTTATTTCGCTCAACTTGTAAATAAACTCAGCTACGATTAGGATAATTCAACCTACATACCTGGCAACATAAGTCTGGTGATCTAATTACACTGTACCAAACAGGTATTGTATTAGTGTAGTGATCTTTGCATCATTACGTTGCTAGGCTGTACGTATTGCGCGTACTTGTAAGATCATCAAGATCGACAGTGCGGGAACCAATTGAAACACATAGGTTTAAAACAGATCGCTGTAGATGAGACGATTGTAAAGTAACAAAGCTTAAAGCTTTTAAATAGTATACACGAGTCGAACCGCGACGGTCCCACACAAAAGGATCAGATACAATCTTTTTAAATGTCATATAGATGACCCGATTGTCGATTAACTATCAATACTTAGTAATTGTACTTAAAAAGAATACTAAATTCAAGACAGATGTATCAGTTTTCAAATGTTAAATTAGTTAATTATTTCTCGACTCTATGAACAACATAGGTGGTAAAAGCGCGGTCTAATAATTTTAACTGCATTTCATACTACAACACTAACAGGAATAAAATATTTAATATGTCTTCAAACGATGTTCTGCTTCATTAAGATAAGTGCTGGGCACTATTAGATGAACTGGTAATTTCACTCAATAACAAGTCATACAATTGGTAATGGAGCACCAGTCGACATTAGACCATTTAGAAAGACACCGTAGTAGAGTACACACAAGATTGACAAAAGGCTTGACGCTAATACCTGTTGTATCTCTTAATATTATATGCAATACGCGTCACCCGCGGTCGGCTTTGCACTGTACACTGTTTCTCGATATCTAGGGTTGCCGGCCGTCCTGGTTTCTCAGAATTTGTCCTAGTTTTGGAGATATCCGGCGGCGTCCGTCGCGTCGTATCAAAAACAGTTCTGGATTTCAATTTTAATGTCTGCAGCACATTTGCGGTCATTAATATTCTGCGAATGTTTATACAGTGTTCTCTCCGACTTATTGTACTGTCAGTCACAATCACTTCGAGCGTGGCGGAGATTTTTTATGTTTGTAATCCTAACACATGACAACCCTAATGATCAAATCATTATGACCTTATTGAAACATGATACGTTAACGTAAGATGCCTAAGTTACGAGTTTTACTCATGCCTACAATATAAATAACCTGTTATAAAAATTTGAACGTTGAAAGAATTTAAACGAAAACATACTTTGACACATTAACAATAGAGTGTTACAGTATGAACGATTTCGTCAACTGATTCACAGAAAGTGAGTCATAAAAGTTTTAGATAGAATGAAGTGCCTTTTTCATAATAAGAAACAGAATTTAAGAATATAATTTTGTTGTGATTTAACCAGCTCTATCCGAGTATTCCGCGTCCATTTTCCAGGTGGTTTTATTTTTAATCTAATTCCTAAAGTGGAACCTATTAAAGGCACGCCCGTCGGACAGTTTCCAATTGGACAGCGAAATGGTTTTAAGCTAGAGCTTAAAAATAGAACACGATAGAGCGAGATAATACTTAGCTCCAAATGGTGCAATGGTGGAATTTACGTATTTGTTATTTTATACACGGACAAAGAGAATTTACTGATGCATTACACAGTTCTCCGATATTTGGTCAAGTCGTCACGGTACGTGATTTCATGGGTTCAAGACCCCGCTGAACCAACCCTCACAATACAGTACAGTGGACCTCATCTGTTATAAATAGAAATCAACTTTATAACTTTGCAATAAAAGCGGAGTAAATGTTAAAATGTATAGTGGTTTTACTTAAGTCTGAAGTAAAAGTAGTAATCTCACTAAGTAGTTGTGCAATAATGCAAACCAAGAACTGCAGTGGAGAGGAAACCCTTGAAAAACAATGTAGGTAGGAAAGGACGGAGCGATAAAACAACCTGAGATGCGGGCGCGGAATATCTGATAATATACATGCACGTATACATTAGGACGGTGCTGTTTTCATGCCATAAGTTGATGCATTACTTCAGGATTACTCTAAAATGCCTTTAATTAATTTATGGGGTTTTCTAAAACATGATTTTGTACGGATTCGTATGCACAGGGTTGCAGGTTCGAAGACAATATAGGCAAGTACCTACCAATATGACTTTTTCAAAGTTATATGTATTTTCTTAATTATTGTAAGACACAATTGACAATCGGTGAAGGAAAACATCGTGAGGAAACCTAGATACCAAAAATGGAATCCAAAATCGCCAACCAGCAATGAGCAAACGTGGTGATCAATGCTCAGTCCTTCTCTATATGGGGAAATGGCCTGGGCCCAGCAGTGGGACATTAATATGTCGGTATTATTATAAGTGATAACAAAAGATCTGTACAGTACAGCAAAATAAACGGTTAGGTTATTTGCAAAATAAGGGGCCTCCAACAAAGGCTATACTATACATACATCCATACATACATACATACATAAAAATATTGACACTGAGTTTTATTTCCATGTACTCCTTCAATTACAGGAGACCTCGCTTGCAAAATTTTAAACAAAACAGGTTAAGTTACAACTGTATTCTTCAATTTCTAAAATTAATGATGTTCAGGCGATAATTAAAGACTTGAATAGGCAAACAAGAAATCAATTAGATTCAATACGGTCTATTAATATGTGAAACACTTAATAAAGTAATCAAATCTTTGCCTAATTGCTGTGTTAAGACCAACTAGACACCAATTAACGACGGACCAAGAGAACTTGTTATGTAGAATGACAAAAAATAATGGAAAACCGGGCGATGAGTAATGGCATCAAGAGATCAAATACCTAGGTATATCTACCGGGCTACAACGTATCAAATTCACTAGAATAGCTATATACAATTTAGAACTTAGAACATAAACCAGTGATAAAACTAAAAAAGCATTTTTAATTGACGTGAGCTGTTTTTATTCCTTTTTTCTGCTAATGCATTCGCAGTACTTCGCTACTTTAAGTTATTTTAAAATAGATTCAGCTCGGATCAATAAACCCAGAGGTCTCCTTTTGTTTAATCAGTTCACACGTGGTATCTTTTAAAGATATTTCATCTAACATTTATGTTATTACAATAGAGGGATCGTAAAATGTTACTCGCGTTTCAAACACCGGTTTCACGATTATCAAGATAGGCGTGTACACCTAAACGAGCGCAAAAAATAAAAGTTGATTCTAAGGCTGAATATTGAAGCTGGCTTTCGAGCGAAGATGGGAAAAGCGGAGGGGGTTTTAGCGGTATCACCTAGCTATATTTAGTTAGTCGGAGGAGTAAAAAGGTAAGTAAAGAGGAGTATTACAGGGAGAAGGGAACTTTTTTTTCCGTACCGATCTTTTATCTCTCGGCGATGCGACGCTACCAACTGCAACACTTCACTACGGGCACATCATTTTTTTTTTAATGTATTAAATCAGTTGGTAATTTAACAATAGAATAAGTAAATAAGGTGAATAAAGATTTCAGTTTGTTCGTTTTTATTTATTGAGGTTTTAACTTTTAGGTAAGAATGTTTGTTTGACGGTTTTCTTATTATTTATTTATTTATATCTAATTATTAGAACCAGTACATAATATCGATAATAACTAAACATAGTCCCATAAAAATGCTTATTTCCTAAGTTTGTTTATTTATTGAGGCAAGTTTTTACCATTCATAGTTACTAAGGTACTGGCAATCCGAAAAGGCATATTATAGTATAATATCAGAAGAAAAAAACAAATTTGTCTATTGATAGAGTAGGTACAACGTCGAACTTTGTTGTTAGAATTTTATTATCCTTTATTCTGAATAACTGATACTGAATGCTATTTATTATGTTTACAGCACACATTATTTTGATGAGACTGTTAGCTTGTGTGAACAACATTTGTAAAGGCGTGGTCAGTTACACACTTTATAAACACAAATACGCACAAAAAAAATAGCCTTCGCGTGACCATTTAAGCCGTTATTTATTACTTAAATACCAAATAAGGAATTTAGCGGAATTGAGAAGAAACGAAATCTATTAATTTACGCCAGAACGAAATAATATAAACTTCAAAGATTGTATTTTTTGTCATAAAAACTAATAATACTGGTGTTAACTAGCTTGGAATAATAAATGAAATCTATCAATGGAGTTAGGTACCTACATGTATCAGTTCACACCCACACAATAGATGAACACTCTATGGAATAGTTGGTACAGTATAATTACTTCTTGGAAACAGATACATGTAAATTAATTACACTACAAATAGAATAACTGTTGGATTGTAATCTGTTATTAGTATTTAAAGATGAAATAGGAAAATTACTTAGTTTGAGGGATCTTTCTAGGGCTCAAAAAAGTGAAAAACAATACTTTTAAAATATTAATGTTTAGGTTTTGATATTGTAATTGTAAATTATTTCAATTCCATAACTTTTATTATTATTATTAAAAAAATATTATTAATTTAATGGGACAGCTAATTAAAAAAAATTACATTAATTTTATTAGCCTTCTATAAAAAATATAAAAAGACAATGTGTAAGTACTTAACAAAGCCTACCTACCATTTTTTTATCATCACATAAAAAATTAATCAACATTCAATGTTAAAAATAAGCAGCCACAACTAAAAAAAAATATACGTGCAGACTGTGTATGTGCTAAAACATGTACCCATTGGCCCCATTTATATTATATCTACTTATAGAAAACGAACAAGTTCAAACATGTCCAAAGGCCCGCTGTGGCCTTGGTCAACAATTTCTACTATAAGTATAATGTATGTAGGCTAAGATAACACCTCAGATTATGTGCATACGGTATTTGTATACAAAATATATATAATAGCTGCTGTTTGTGACTCATGCCAGTGCCTAGAAATTATCTATGTGTCACTTTTATTAACCTTCCACCTCTCAGAGCAATTTATATGCTATATCTGCAAATAACATGATGTCTGGCATGTTTTGTATTTTTATTTTGTAATAATATTATACAACATGTGAAACATGCAGCTAAAAAGTGCATTATTTGTAAGTTTATTAAAACATTGGTGTTAAAAGTTCAGGGTCAAATCTTGTCAGTAAGATAAATTTTATTTGTTTGTCAAATGAATTAATTTCTTTAATTCAAGGTTTTATGGGGGATATAGGCGACATTACTGGTCCATAAATAATTTGGTTATTTTTCCGCTTTATAGTAAACTGTTTGTCAGGTATGCATACTTTTTGTTTACATCACAAACGTAATAAGAATTTTATATAGTACATTATTTATGGAGACAATTAATACATAAAAAGGCGAAATATTACACCAGGGCACTAAAACTTCAATCAATCTAATAAATTGTATTTTACCTATGTAATGTAAAGAGAAAAAAATTGTACTATTTGCTGACTAAAACAGTCATCATGGTAAGTTATGAACATTAAAAATAAAAACTTTTTTACACTGGCAAAATTTGACAGTTTTGTTAGACATCACTATTCTTTTAGTTTATCAAAACTGACAATGTAAAAATAAGGAAGGAAAATACTGTTCAATTTGAAAATAGAACTAGTTAAAAAAGTGGCATTAAAATATTGTTTTACCTTTGTTATACTTAATTAAAAAAGAACTGGTAAGTCAAATTCATTAAATTTATTCTATGTCTTACTTACTTGGTTTGAAATTTACTTCAATAATTGCAGTGATTTTATTTGAAATAAGAATGTTAATTGACCATTTATCCAGGATAAATTTGCAACTAATTCACATCCATACACTGTTTATGAATAGATATGATTAACACAACCTGATTCCATAATATTGTTTTTGAATAACACACTTGTTTTCATTTCAACATTATGGTACAATCTAATTTGTTACTTGGTAGATAAAAAAAAATCATAACTGCTTCAACTGACTGGCAATACATGCCATTATCAATATTCCAGCTATGTTCACCAGAAATTGTAGTTATCAAGCTCTTCAGATTATAGTTATTGGCTAATGAACCGCCATATGTACCATGACTGTGGTTAATAAAAACATTTGGTGGTGCAAGGCAGCCACTGCACTGGTGAAGTGTAATCAGCTGATAAGGCCGATGTAAACGCGACTGCTACGTACGTACATAGGCGTACTGCACACGATCGGCGCATGCTTACAAATATAACTGAAATCAATTAGCCCAACGAAACGTGTGGCGCGTACCTAGCTCGCTAGTCGCCGTTGCCGGCGCGTGCTTCTTGCTACTATGACTAATGAGACCTGCCACCACCACGGCTGCGCCACACGATGCACAAAATCGAATACCATTACTTATTCACTGTTGCATGTTTATTGTCATGTGCGCCCTACATGCGCAGACATCATATTTTAATCCTCTCTCCATATACTACTGGGTAAGCAATACTCACCGTCGCTTTCCATTGTCCACAACGCGACGCACAGTGTAAACAACCAAACCACATAATAAAACAAAATGGAAGTCCGACTCGCCCGCACTGAGATGAGAAATTTTATGAGCGCTCTCGAGTTGTAAAACGTCGTTACTATCCTATCGTAGTATTTTAGCAGCCCCCCTCCAGTTTATTATCTGCCGTCACCAGATTAGATGGCTCACGATCACAAAGCAAATTAAGCAATTGTTCACTAAATACACTTTTAACACTAAACGAATAGTCAAATGTCGAATAACACTAAAATAATGTCCACTTGAAAATAATAATCATTGAAGCGTTTGACGTTCCAAGACACAACACCCACATCAAAAAATTCTACATGGCGACTGGCCTGGCCCAGCTTTCAATAATTTCCACTCGAACATATTCCCGTTTCGCTCGTTCACCATTCATTTAATTATTTCTCAATACGAGCAAAAGAGATAGCGATATATAAATATTTCCTATGTATGAATAGAATCGGTGTTGTGAAGTGTCCCTCTCCCCGGCGATGGCCGAGCCGAGTTGAATGGACCCGAGAAGCGTTCAACCATTGGATCGATGACGGTCACGTGACACAAATATGTCGCGCTCTCGTTAGCCCGCGAGTATTCAAACAGTGCTGTTAGCGTGGATCTAATTGACGAATATTATCTAACTGCATTTACTTGTTAAATGTCAAATTAAACAATTATTTTTTTAAATAATTCAAAATATTGATCGTCAAGTTGATTGTTCTTGAATAATTAATACTCTGACCATTATTTCAACACTTACGCTTAATCTTTAAATCCTCTTTCACTTCCAGTCGTTTATTAATTGTTTAGAAAAACAATCGTGCACGTAACGATATTTATACATTTTTAGGACACATTTTATGTCGTCGCCGTCGGTGGGTGTAATGACGATTACCTACCATTCCAAGTGAAAACTGAAAAATTCAGTAGATCTGCAGTGAAACGGTAGCTGTAAAACATTTAGTAGGTCTTAATATGTTTCACTGTAAGTTTCATGCAGTACATACACACACATAATATCGGTTTTGTTTAGCTATAGCTGTGAATGTTCCGTTTATAACGAGAACCTAAGCAAGAGTGATAGTTACAGCTAATTAAATCTATTTGTAGAGCAGGAGTATTTAAACCAATAAAAGGTACATGAGACGTAGTAAATACCAAGAAGGGTTAGTATTATTTTAAGATGAACGCTTTTGTCTTTCTTCACATTTTATAAATTTACAACTGGAATCTTAATTCGGTTTTACGACAAGCACATTTGTTTTGATACTAGCTGTGCCCCACGGTTTTACCATTGGTATAACAGATAGATAATTTGCATTAATGTTAATCCAGTGTGTCAGCTACCTCTATTCCAATTTTATCAACATTGGTCCAGCCGTTTGAGAGTAAAGAGGTAATAAACATAGTATACACACTCACAATCTTAAGCATTTATTTTGTGTGTGATGAGATATCACAAAATTAAATACGTATCAACAATGGTAAACTTTTTTAATAAAATCATCACTCGTAAATCAAGTAAAGACGTAGGACGACGGATATACCTACCTACATTTATTTATTGGTTAAAATAGTCAATATCATGGTGGCATTAATGGTTAAATGAATGTTTGAAAATATTTAGGTACTTTTTTATTGAAATTATTTAGTGTTTATGCCATGTGGTGCAATTTGCATATTTTTTTAAAGCCTTCTAGCAATGTGGGTCGCATATTACTAGTATTCTCGCTAACCCCTCGTGCTAAGCTGAATGCTTGTGTTGAGTGGGTTCACGTCGGCAGTGCAATGGGTGGGTTTCGAACGTGCAACCACATGATTGCAAGTCCGACGCCCGCGCGCCCTAGCCATTACGCTACCGCCGCTTTTATAGTTTCGGAGCTATACGACAGAAGAAATGGTAACCCTTTTTATTCATTGGGGTGAAAAACATGTAACTTCGACCCTGGCCGATGGCATCCTGGTCCCGTGCCTACCTTAGGTTCTTAGTCCGAACCGCAGGATCACTTGTGCATTCTCAGCGCAGCTCTGGCAGCCCTGCCAGGCCAATGGGATCGGTGTAAAACGTCCACCCCTCACTTCTTCCGAAGATGAACGCGCAAGACTTCGTGTTCTTATCCGTTGTGGCCTATCAGCTGTTCGGGTGATGGGTTGTCCGCCCCGTAACCGAAAGACCCGACCTCAAGGTGGTCTCAGGTACGTACCTACTTCTATCCGTGCATACAGTTGCTGCTTAGTTGATCGATAGATACTTAACTTACCTTACCATATATTATATTCGTGATCAGTTTTGACTCCTTTGAAAAGTTATGGGCTCAATTCATTTGCTTGTTGAGCTTGGATTTTTATGAAACGGTAATAAATGGTACAACATAGTACTCACAGAGTACATTTTACATAGAGAACATACTTTCACAGGTAATTAGAGGACTTTACCAAGTTTATATGGTAAATAGCTGTTGGTATATATGGTTGAGACACATTTAACTGGCCATTTAAAAATAAAAATAAAAGAAATTACTAATTCAACAAAATGTTTTTCTTTTTTATTAAATTATTTATTCAACAAAAAAAGTATAGGAAAAATAAAAGTGACAAAATAATGGTATGCCATTTTTAGAGTAAACAAAATTTAAGAAGTTATGATGTGGATGTAGCTATGGAAACTAATATCAGTTTTATGAATCCCTTATTTATTTAAGAATAATGTTACCATCACAATTTTTTAAGTCAAGATACATCGCATGAGCTCTATAGACTACCTGCAGTACATTGTTTTATATCTAGCCTAACATAATTATGGTTAACAATATTAGTACTAAAAAATTCTTAAAATAACCTTAAATGACCAATGCAAATATGAATGATTTTGAAATTGATTATTACAAGTAAATAAAAACAAACCCCAAATCTTTTTGATATATTTTATTGTGTACGAAAATATATCCTACTTACTTAAAATTAAGTAATGACTATAAAACAAGTCCGTTACAACTGAGAAGAAATATTGTGTGCTGTTTTAGTGTTTTTAGCAAATTATAATTTTAACCTACAATACCATTATAAATAGATGTCTCTGTATATTACTGCGAACTCATCAATACAAATTTGCGATAACTTAAAAATAATGTCTTATGAGTAATTAGTTCCTTTAGCTTACTAGCAATTTACTCAAATATAACATAAGTAATATTTTTTATCTATGTAGTATCTGATGTGGTTTTCACTGATGTTATGCATTATATGGAATATTATTAACATTACATTTCAAAGCGTTCATAGTAAATTTAGATGCCAAGGCCAAATACAGAGACAATACAATACATAGTTTTGTTCTCCCAGCGTACAGTGCATGAGCCGTCAGTATTGTTATCCCAAAAACAAGAAGATGCCGTGTGTAGTCCTGCACCATTCTTTTGCATTATTGTGCATGTTACTGTAACATAAACAATCAACTAAATTATCACAATAATCAAAACAACAGCAATAGAAACTCGGCATAAGTAACAGCAGTGCAGCATATTCTGCCTAAGCAAAAACGTATGTTTCAAACACCGGTGAACATGTAGGCGCCTACTTTCAACTCACCTATATATTTGTAAGGTTTTTGTAACTTGGTCAATTGTCCCAAACAAGACTCCACGACAGCCGATGTCCATTGATTAACTTTATTGTGCTGATAGGCGGTCCCTCCAATTGAATTTTCGATAGCTTCTTTTATAATTTTACTCACATCGTCCACAATGAATTGATTCTGAAACACGTCATGTCGGTAAAAATATGAATCAATATTTACTAGCCAAACGTATTGATCCAATACCATTACTTACTTCTTCAGCTAAATCGTTACATTCTTTGACCTCCATGATTTAAAACGAAACGCTGTATGAGTATGTCGAGATTTCAGGAATTCGTTTTATACAAAAACAACAAAATTTTTGACGCTACAGAAAGAAATCAACTCCCAAATTGACGCAAATTTTCTAAATGTTGGTATTATTGCTAAATGCTAATATGCTTGATTATCGTCTTTGGTTTTAGTGATGTCAATCGGTATTTATCGGAATGAATAAAACTAAAGTGATTGTAAGCGAACGTGTTGCCTGTAGCGAAAACTAAATTTATAGTCCATTTTTGTGTCATCGTCTGATCGTCGTTACTACTGGCAATCTTTGACTACATGTCACTTTTTATTATCCTTTTTGTGAGGAGAACATGGATATTTTCAGTTTCTTATTATATTAATAAATATGGCTTCATCAGTGCAAAACAACAGAGTTTCAGCCCCTGGATATTGTGTGTGTTGTAGAACGTGCAATATGTGGTGTTGGAGAGCTTTTAAGTGGCTCCCTGTATTGTTAATAGTGTCCATTATAGCTTGGTCTTATTATGCCTACGTTATCCAGTTGTGCATTTGTTAGTATTTGAATAAATTTTAGAGTAATATCAGATTCATTATGTATGCATTTTGTGTCATTTACTCAATGAATTACTTTTCAGTTACCATTGAGAGTACGGTCCAACAGTGTGTCTATTTGGTGTTATATCATGTTCTTCTGATAATGTTCGGCTGGTCGTACTGGCGAACTGTTTTTGCAGAAGTCAAACTAATCCCAGACAAGGTAAGGTTTCTAATTAATCCACTATGACTTCCTGAATGTGTGCCCATTGACTTGTTTAGTATACAAAGACAACCTACTTTACTATGTTTGACTTAGATTTCCTGTTGTAAGTCTATAGGATATTTGGATCTGTAAACATTGATTATGCCTACAAATTAGTTAAACTTAAAAAAAAAATGCTTTTGTTTATGATTCCTTCAGGATTCCTTCAGTTAGAAGGACTATTTCATATGAAATTACATTTATGTGACAAAGAAGTCATTAAAAAACCATGTCATGTATATTCTGTGAGTCATACAACTTAGATTAGTATGTAAACTAAGCACCTGTTATTATAGGGGCATGATTAATTAATTTGAGTTTAATGGCATACTATTTTTGACCCACTTTCCACTGATAATCCTTATAAGATAAAGAATGCAACATTTACAATATAATTTTCTACTAATCAATTGTGTGTATTATGAATTGATTAGTAGTAAATGCCCTTGATTTTATTCCATATTATTTACTCATTCTTCATTCAACAATAATAATGGTAATTTGTTTTAAGAATAAGTTACATATTTAATAAATATATTTTTAAGTATAAATATATTTTACAATAATTGTGCTGATGCATGTATTGCCTGAACTAGGTAGAACCCCTAATATACCTAAGATAATTTTATTACTATAATTTTTGTTATAAATTTACAATAAATTGTAAATGAAAATTACATTTGTTAGTTTAGACCCCTGTAAGCTGTCATGTCAGGGAACCAGATTTGTTAACAGAAAGGTCTTCATACATATTTTACCTAATAACTAATAATTGTCCTCTTTAATAGTTTTTAAATTTTTCAATCATAAATTTATGTTTGTTTTTACAGGCAGTTTTGTAAAACCCTGTATGTGTATAGCCATAATAACATTAACATTTTTTTCAATGTTACTTGCACTGACTGTTTTTCTGATAACCCCTCATGCTAAGCTAAATGCTTGAGTTACGAGTGCGTTCACGTCATTAGTGCAATAGGTGGGTTTTGAATCAGCAATCACATGACCACAAGTTCGAAGTGCTAGCCACTAATCATCTTAAAAAGTTCTAACTATATTTTAATTTAAATATGCATGTGTTTTTTTACTTATTAAGTATTAATAATGTTAACGGAGATATCAGTTTTATCAGAAACTCAATTTATTAATTATGTTAACATCTTAAGTGCATTGACCTACTAATGACTTACCGATTAGACTTTCATTTTATTTAGCATGTCTAATAACTGCATTTAACATTTTACCAACTGGTTATTTGTGCAAAATATTATATGTACACTTTTATGTGAATATTAAAGCAGCACAAATTTTTAATTAGTGAATTGAATATGTATATTTATACTAATGAGAGTAGCTCCAAACTATTTTTTTTAAAGATTACTAGCAATTTTGGTCGCAAATCACTATTATCTCGTTAACCTGCGGACTGCACGGATAGCCGAGTGGTATAGGTCACCACGCTGATTACCACTGTGCGCGACGTGCTGCGGGTTCGATCCCCGCATGAGACAAGCATTTGTGTGTTCCACAAATGCTTGTGTCAAGTCTGGGTGTTCTTTGTGCATGTGATTTGAATGTTTGTGAAACCCCCGCGACACAAGGATTATATTCCTTAGTGCGGGCGTCGTTTTTTTCAAAAAAAAAAAAAAAAAAAGAAACCCTTTGTGCTAAGCTAAGGTGCTTGTGTTACGAGTGGGTTCACGTCGGTAGTGTAATGGGTGGGATTCGAATCCGCAACCACATGAGCACAAGTCCGCTTCAACTTCTCGGGGGAATGTACTAAAATTATAAAAACAGACTTGACTCATTTATATGCAGGATAAGAGCAGCCTAGCCTAGTTTTTATCTCTTATTCAGCTTTAACATAATAAAACCGGCCGATAAATATCCCACTGCTGGGCAAAGGCCTCTTCCCATATAGAGAAGGAATGAGCATTTATCACCACGCTTGCTCATTGCGGGTTGGCAATTTCAGATTCCAAATTTAGAATCCAGGTTCGCTCACGATGTTAACCAAATCCAATGAATCCAGGTTCCTTCACCGATTGTCTATGATGCCTTAGAATAATTAATAATCAGTCACATTGGTACTTGCCTGGGTTCGAACCTACAACCATGTGCTTGCGAATCTGGTCATTGAGCCTCTACGCCACGGTCACGGCTTTAATATAATTAAAACTATTTCCTTATTGCTACAGCTGTTAATAATTTACCGTTGACAGTTGGCAATTGTTTGACCTTTTACTGAAAATAACACAGATATCTTGACCAATTCGGTGGTTGCCTAATGTATGGTAATAATAACGATGGCATAAAAATAATAATGGTAGACTAATGGTTAGGGCGTCGGACTTGCGATCATGTCGTTGCAGGTTCGAATTCCATTCATTTCTCTACCAACGTGAACCCAAGCTATTTTCATTTTGTTTTACTTTAGTAAGAAAAAAATTATTAAGTTTCTAATATTCGTGAGAAAAGACACAGTTGTATACATCCTTTGTAAAATATATTATATTCTGTCTAGCCATGTGGCAATTCCCAAGATATTGTATTATACATATAATCCATTGATTCCCTTATAATGTAATAAGTATTGTTTTACTAGTTTATTGGTTGACTTAAAAAATTTGTATGTTTTATTATTGTCTTTCTGCAAGATTTTATTATTATTTGGTACTGATTGTTGAACTAGAAAGTTAGAGGGACTCGTGGCTAAGTATACGGTTTGACGGATTAAAAAGGTTAAGCCGCGCTCGCCGCGGTTGGTCCGTGGATGGGTGACCATTTGTAAACCATTTACGTCACGTTAAGCCGTTGGTCCCGACTGTCATTCGGTGATCTTTGACAGTCGTTAAGTTATTACAGTTCTGACAACCAGTCTTACTATAGGATACTGTATTACCCAGTAAAATCGGTTGTGGAGGTCAGATAGGCAGCTAAAATCCGGTAAGACTGGAAGCCGACCCCAACATAGCTTGGGAAAAGGCTAGGCAGAAGAAGAAGATCGTTGGACTAGAAATTAATTGATATCCACAAGTTAGATCTACACATTATAAAGGCAAAGGATTCAATTATATTTTGTATATTTGTAATGAATAAACTAAAAAACTACTGGACCGATTGCAAGAACTCTTAAACCTTTAAAATGCTACATTACCCTTGAGTAACATGGGGTATATTTTTTATTAAAAAAAATAAGGTATTTCGGGCGGAGTCGCAAACAACAGTTACCTATCTATAAAATCTGAATGCATTGTAAGAAAATGTAAACAAAACCAAATCTTATTGCATGTGATTGTCTATGGTTCCTCCTTGTTTACTAATGAATGGTATGACGTCATCATTTTTTTAAAATACTTTGTTGTTTCAGTACAAATTGCCTGAGAATGAATTAGAAAGATTATTGGCCGCAGAGTCTGAAGATGCGCAGCGAAATATTTTGGAGAATTTTGCTAAAGATCTTCCCATTGTCACTAGGTAATGTATATTAATATGCTCTAGAATATAATCTATAATAATATCTTAGGACAACTCACGCACGGCCATCTAATCCCAAACTATGCAGGGCCTGTGTTATGGCAACCAGACAACTGATAATCATAGACACACACAAAGACTTTTTTTGGTGGGAATAGAACCCACGACCATTGGTTTACGTTAGTCAGGGTCACCAACCTCGAAACTAACACACCCTCTAGACACCAAACAAAAATATATATTACTTCAAATTCCTTTCTAATTTTTCGCTTCATTTGTTGTGTTGCTATAATGGGATGTCATATTCCGGACTCTATCAAAGCCAAACATGATTTAGGATTTTTGTAATAAAAGCACTATGTATAATATACTGGCCTGATGGCCTAGTGGTTAATGATCCTGACTGCTTAACCGGAGATCGTGGGTTCGACTCCCATCTAGGACAAATCTTTGTGTGATGACTAGATAATTTTTTCTGTGTCTGGGTGTAATTCTATATCTATCATATGTTTGTATTTAGAAATATATAAGTATGTTTATCAGTTGTCTGGTTACCATAGTACAGGCTCTGCCTAGTTTGGGATCAGATGGCCGTGTGTGATCTGTCCGAAGATATTATTATTATGTTATACTATAACAACATGTTTTGTCAATCTCCTACGTTTTATTAAGGTGAATCATCAAAGACTTAAAGTAATTGAAAATAGGCACAAGTGGAACTTATCTTGTTTGTTCTTCAGTAGACTTTTCTCTTAAATTTTATCTCTCTTTCTTTAAGCTTTTTTTAATACAATTTCGGTGCAACATGATTGTGTTCCATACACAATCAGGATGCACCGAAGTTGTACCATAAATATAAGTTTAAAATAAGTTTGTATGTCTAAAAAAGTAATAATATATTTCATCCACAAATAACAAGGTAACCTAATGGCTAGGGCATCGGACTTAATTTGGTGGTTCGAATCCCACCCATTGCAATACCGTCGTGAACCCACTCGTAACACAAGCATTTAGCTTAGCACGATGCGTTAACAAGACATTATTGAATAGTAATTAATGCAACACAATATATTGCTTATCATTTTTTTTAATACTTTGTAGTAACGTAACTACAGAATAGAGGGGCGTATATAACGGCTCCTAAGATAAACACGTTTTGTTTATTTTTATGTTTTTAAATTATTTAGAATTTAAAAACATAAAAATAAACGCCATTCAGGTTTTATCTTAACCGGACCTCGCTTACGTACCTTACGTTTGTGTGAATAAAAACAGCGAATGTTTACAACTAACATGGTTACTGATAAACTTTCGCATAACCGGTTCCGGGTCAACCTGCTATAATAGTATTTTTTTAATAGGTTTATGCAACTCTCAGGTTTCAAAATTGAGAATTCCAATTGAAAATTTCTCACACTGTATTTACGCTACCTGATTGTTCAAGCTATGTTACAGACTGTCACATGATTGGTTCAGTTTGAGATATTATCAATTCAGAAACTGGCTGTAAGCTTTTTGTATGCTCAATACTTTAACAGAGATCATTCATTCTGTAACTCCTGTGTTTCTCTCGGCCGTGAATAATAATTCTGATTTTCCCAACAAATATGTCGATGGCTTAGAAGACAAATGTGCTAATTACAGGCTTTATAGAAAAGTTCTAGATACATGTCTGACGACCTCCGTGGTCGAGAGGCGTACACACTGGTTTTCAAGGTGTCGCCAGCTCTGAGGTCCCGGGTTCGATCCCCGGACGGGTCAAGGTAGAAAAATACTTCTACTTTGTCTCGGGTCTGGGTGTTTGTGGTACCTTCGTTGTCTCTGATTCCATAACACAAGTGCTTTAGGTACTTACTTTGGATTCGGAGCAACCTATGTGATGTACAAATACGGTTTAGAGAGAAAGAGATGGAATTATATCATTTAGATGAGAGTGATCGGCAGAACATGCTTATTTAATACATTTGGCATTAAGGTCTGTTCATCTATACTTGTCACAAATATTAAACAAACCGACGTCAATTACAAATCACGATTTTTCTCAAAAATCACACAATGTATGTTACCACAATTAGTTTACAATTCTGAATAGATCACACAAAGTTTCCCATCACTAATTTTATTGACATTTCTTACATACGCCATATTTGTTTACATGTTTGGACAAGTATAGATGAACAGACTATACAATGTTACATAATCAACATTTTTAAAATTTTAAAATCACATTTGTCGTCTAGGCTATCGATGTTGGAAAAGGAAAAACAGTCAACTTCTTTTTTTTAATATAATTAGGGAAAACAATAGTTACCATCCCTTGTTTTTCGATAATATTTTGGTGAATTATCCTTTAGTATACATACAGAGTATACAACAAAATATTGTAGTAGGTTTGAGCTGGCCTTCGGAAGCTAGTATCATAAAAACTATTTGTAAAGAAAAATACAGTCCCTTCCTGTTTGAGCTCGTGTGGCTTGTGTACGCTAGTGATTATTAATAAAAACTTATTTCATTTCATACAGTTTTTTTCTCAATTCTAGACTCAGAATAACATTAAGAAAGTACAGCGCGCTAGTTTTTGGAAATATCCTTAACTTCAAAACAAAAAAAGAAATATTAGAAAACTTTGCGAATACTATACCCGTATTGACGAGGTTTGTTCATTTGTTTCTGTGTAGCTAGAATTGAGAGAAAAACAAATTTTGATAGTTAATGCCTTAGACTTCAATAGATACTATTATTATGTAAATGAGTAGAGTACAAGTGCAGGGTTTGTCCCCGCCTTCAAAATTGTCTTGTAGAGCTCGTGCCACGAAAGATGCGAGCGTCAGTAGTGGGGAGCTTGCGCAGTTTCCGCGCCCCCCGCGCTCTTCGCGGCCCCCTCCCCCCTCCAACCTCAGTCCGCTAAAGAGACCTATAAATCGACTACTGCGCAAGTCAAACCACGTGGTGTGTCAGGTCTCATCTTTCGTGACACGTATTATACCTGCTCTATAGTTATTATGTCCGTAGGTACTTACCCTTTAACCGCGCGAAGGCATTTATGCGACAAATATTTCCGTGCCCCTACCGCCTGATTCGTATTGTGTACGTAACGCGGTCGGTAGGGGCACGGAAATATTTGTCGCACTTGTGCGACTCGCGCGGTGAAAGGGTTAAGATGTTGTGTACGTAATTAAGTAGTTTGTATTAATTATTCAGTTGGTAAAGAATTGTGCACGAAGATCTCCATTAGATGAATATTAATGTATCAATCTCACATTTGTCGCCCTTTAGAGCTTATCGAATTAACTCATATTTAATTAAAATCTCTATTTAATTAAAAAAATATTGTCAAATACCCAATTGACTATCCTGATAAGAAATGACGAAAGAAACTCAGAAGACTCGGTCTCTTGTAAGGCCCACATTATTTATTATTCATGTGTAAAAACCTTTAAGTACAGTCAGCAACAAAGTCGACGAACATACTGAGATTTCAAATTCAATTATATTAAATAATAAGGATCAAAATTTAGATTATAAAGCTAACAATGTGGGGTGCACATTACTAGGATTCTTGTTAACCCTTCGTGGTAAGCTAAATGCTTGTGTTACGAGTGGGTTCACATCAATAGTGCAATCGGTGGAATTCGATCCCGCGACCAATGACCGCAAGTCCGATGCTCTAGCCATTAGCCTACTACATTGTTGCTGACTATACAATTAAGAATACTAAAGAGAAATCAAGTGTAATTTTTCCTTTTATGTTTTTTTGGTTCCTATAATGTTTTTTTTTTTGTTTTTAGGACAATGTCGGGCTCGGTCCGCTACTGCAACCGGTGCGTGCTTGTGAAGCCGGACCGCGCCCACCACTGCAGCATTTGCGCGCGCTGCGTGCTGAAGATGGACCACCACTGTCCCTGGGTCAACAACTGCGTGTGCTTCCACAACTACAAGTTCTTCATGCTCTTCCTCGGATACGCTCTCTTGTACTGTCTGTTCATCATGGCAACGTGCCTGCCGTACTTCATTAGATTTTGGAAGGTATATCTTTTTTCGACCTTTGAAATTTGATGTATCTTTTCGACATATTTTTTTTATTTTACAGAATTTTAACCTTAATCAATCAACCTTATTTTTGCTAGATTTGAAATTTTATTTCTAGTGTAATAATTTTTGGTGTTTAGTTCAAAGGTAGCCTAATGGCTAGGGCATCGGACTTGCGATCATGTGATCGCGGGTTCGAATCCTACCCATTGCACTACCGACGTGAACCCACTCGTAACACAAGCATTAAGCTTAGCTCGAGGGGTTAACAAGAATACTAGTAATGTGCGACCCACATTGCTAGAGCAAAAAAAAAAAAAAAAAGTTGCTATGATAGGTACTGCACGTTACAGGAAGCAGTGGTATATAGTTTTCGGCATGTAATATGATTAGTAACAAAATGCCAATTTACAGATGTATCAGGAATACAAGCATGCCCACTGCGACCGATTGATTGAAAAAGGCTCTGTTTCTAAAATATGCATGGATATGATTAACGTAATTGTTTAATTATTTTCACATTACACAAGCATGTTTGCTTCGACACGTTCAATAGGTTAATTGTTGCTATATAGATTAGATTTTGTTGTTATTTTGCTCAGTATAAAGTTTATTTATTCATATCCAATTATAGTCATCTTTATCATGTACCGTTGCGTGACAAGTCTGTTTTTATATTGCACATTACGCAAAACGAAACGCTTCGAAGGTCTGTTCATTGGAGATCTTTTTTATCGTTGTCTCTATTAAATTATTTTGTTATGTTTTTCACAAAATAAAAAGGCAGTTCCAAAGATCTAATTGTGGGTTAAGCATGTTATCTGTATCGCAATTTGATTTACCTTTTTTATATTAAACGTAAAGGTATAGATGAGAGTTTTAACATTAATTTAACTAAATTATTTATAGACAGTTAATTATCAAGTTTTAATTACGTCCGTTTCGTTCATAATTGATCAATAACGATATCAAATAAACCTTGTCAAGCAACATTGACCCATACATCATTCAAGTTCACTCCCGTTCTTAATGTACTAGTTGTAGCCAGCCAACAAGTAATTATATTTCAAACGTAGTCAGCAGTTTCGGCTATCGATGAATGTCGTACCTGGACAGTTATCTGTTAAACCTATTGATAAGGTTTTATCAGAATTAGCCATAGCCAAATGCGAATCCATTAATGATTCATATAAACTTCCACATTGTTTAAATTTAGATTATGTATCGGTTTCGCAGTGGGAATGACTTTTATTGTTTGAATTAAAGTTGAATGTAGACGTTTAAACAGTGTGGAATTCTTGTAGTATTGAGAGATAAATTTGTGATTGATATCAGTGCCAAAATCATTTTAAATTCATTGCTTATCTAGCCTTATCATGTCGTTCAAAGAGTTGTTGTTGATAAACAACAATTTTTGGTCAATCTGTATAAGATAATGTATTGACATGATTTATTTTTTAAGTCATTATTAGAAGACTTTGAATTCATATTTTGATGTCGCTTTTATTAGGCCATTAGCTAATTAGTTTTGCTATAGTAAATTCGTATGATGTTTATTAAAAATATCAGTAGTTTAGCCAACTCTTTGCGTGACTCGGTACCCTTTAGTACCTACTAAAGAAAACTCATTTACGACCAAACCCCTTTTCATTTACAAATTTTATGAATTTGTAAACTAAATTAAAGACAAATAATTCTTAATGCATTTTCTGTTTAATCTATGTCTGTTCGTTAAAATATTGAGAATGAAGACTGTTGAGTTAACGTTGCACCTCTTTGCACCAAAACATTTAAAATGCACAGGCTGTCTATAGCACAATGTTTTGCCGCGCTTTTTGTAACTATTGTCTATGTTATATTAATATGTCAGTGAAACGTCATAAGAGCTGCTATGTTACATCAACGGTGTTGCTAGTAGTAAATAAATGTAATTTAGTAATATTTAGTGATGTGCTGAGTATGTTTTCAGGGTGACTTCGGCACAGCGGCAAGTGCAGGTCGTTACCACATAGTCTTCGCGTTTTTTGTAGCGTTAATGTTCGCTATATCATTGGGCTCGCTATTCGGGTACCATTGCTACCTCGTCGCAAATAATAGGACTACATTAGGTAAGATATAATTAATACCGTACTTCTTTAAATATTCCGTTATGTTATAGACGAGGTGTTACCGAAGTATATCCAAAAGGGGAGAACAGTACTTCGAGTAAAATACCTATTTATTTAACTTCAGCTCAAAATTTGTTAGTTAAGTAATTGATATGTAGTTTTTCAGATCAATTTATTTAGTTTTATTTGACATTAAAAAATAAAACCGGAAAACTGATGCGATGAATCTTAATCATTTAGCGAGTCCGTCCCTCTTAATGCGTTGACACGTATGGTATGATGTCGAATAATTGATGTTAATAATTGGATATTAATTATTGAAGTACCTAATTTCGAGATGATAATTTTGTAAACTGACTGTACTCCAGATATCCTCTTCACCCCTTTCATATGGATGTACACTTTTGTTAACATCCTGTATAGGTATGTAATGTATGTAATAGTACCTTACTGGCCAATTCCTATTTCGTAGTCAGCTCTTGATAGTTCATAGTATACAGACGTTATAATTAGTTCAAATCTTTACCATCAGCCGTGCGTGACAATTTTTCTATGTATTTTTGTTTTTTTTCAAACACGTCTCTCGCTCTAAGAAGTTCAATCCTTGTATCGCGGGGAGTTTAACAAACATTCAAATCACATGCACAAAGAACATCCAAACTTGGAACGAGCATTTGTGGATCACAGAAATGATCCCATGCGGGGATCAAACCCGCAGCAGGCCACAATGGCAATTGGCGTGTTGATCTATGACTTTGTCAGTCAATCAATCAATCAACTCAGCTTATTGCGGTCCACTGCTGCACGTCACCCGGTCCTCCGCCTTAATCACACTTACGGGGTTGTGACCGCGTCCGTTGTCCCTTAGTCGCCTCTTACGACACCTACGGGTAGAGGGGGGGGATTCTAAGTCGCAACTCCACAAAACTGTCAGCTATGGTTAAAATAAATTTGTTGACAGTCGTTAATTCATTACAATTCTGACAGCCAGTCTTACTATAGGATACTGTATTACCCAGTAAAATGGGTTGTGCAGGTCAGATAGGCAGTCGCTCCTGTAAATACAGTATTCAGCTAAATCCGGTAAAACTGGAAGCCGACACCAACACAGCTTGGGAATAGGCTAGGTAGATGATGATCTTCATCTGTGAACAAACTTATAAAATAAACCTTAAAACTATTGAGTTAAAGGCATTTTTTTGGTAATTGACTGCAATTACAATGACTGAATGATTTAAAAAGAATTTTGGCCACATTGTTACAATAACACTAAAGTATAGTTTCATTCCAGATGTGCTCGTATCTTACCGCCGCTTGGGCAGTCCTACAGGACAGATCATTAACTCAATGCTTAAGACCTTGGTCACTGGTAATTGCAGTCACTTACGATTATTGTTCGTTTTTACCATTAGATTTGTTTTAGGTAGAATGTATTTTTATATAGAGGTAATGTTATGTAGATACAAACATCTTAATATTTATTATGACGGAATGAAAGCCCTGTAGGAGCTATAAATTTTAATTAGAAATTAACCAAAGGTCTCTGTTGATTTTAGATATATAAACTTAATTAAAAATGTATTTTGTGTATTAGCAGACAATAATTAACACTAACTTCTTATATTTAAATACTAAAATCCTTCGATTTAACAATTTCAGAAGCGTTTAGAGCGCCTATGTTCCGAGGAGGGGCTGATAAGAATGGCTTCTCAATCGGTGCCTTCAATAATTTCAAGGAGGTGTTTGGCAACAGTCCAAACCTCTGGATGGTACCAATCTTCACCAGGTAAAACCTTTTTTTATTACTTAAATATTCGATCATGGGCCATCGTGGTTCTGGCAACACTGGTCTGAATGTGGCAACACCGAACTTGGCCTGATACAGCATGTTTGGGTAACAAGTAGTAAAAGCGCACGCATAATTAGGTGTTTTTAAATTTCGGATGTTGTAAATTATTTAACATGTGGCTAGCGATGTGTTACTGTGTGCATGTCCCTTGAAATGAGTGAAAAAAGAAGTGAATGACAAATCTAACAGACGTTATTGTGTAGAAATGTTTAGGATATAACATTTTGAAGTCACCAAATTATATACTAACTAGGCATGAAAATAGGTTCACATGAAATTATCAAAATCTGTAAATACGAACTTCAATAATGTAACATAAATGTTGCCATACTAATAAGCATTCAGGCTTGCCATTCCATTGACAGAAAGTCGAATTCATTTCGGGTTAAATATTATATTTATTTATTCTTAGTAAGCTTTCAATACCTGATCTCCCAATCATAAAATCACTGTCACCTAACTAAAATTTATAACCACCGCACATTAAATTTAGTCGATTTTATTCGGTTAAATTTAGTCGATTTTAAGTAGAGTAAATTGAATTGGCTATTTATAACGCTAGTATGTGTGTGGGTTTGTTATTAACAAAAAAAATTACATTGTAATGTGTTTTGTTGGGTTTTTGGACTATTTAGTAAGTAACGAAGACTAGCGTACCTTTTCATATCATCAGTCATAATCTTCTTCATCCCACTTGCTAACTGCCACTTTCACTATTAGGCAAGCTACTGTATATATTGTAAATAGAAATGGCCAGTTCCAGTATATACTAAGCAAACGCTGTCGTGGCGGGGTCGAAAATTTGGACTTTTTAATTTTAATTTTATTATTTAGTTTCTGCTTTTTTTACTTATCATTTTTTAGAGTTAAATTCGCGTTGGTTTTAGTTAAAATTTTAGTCGATTTTCCTTTTAGTACGTATTGACACTAATTATTTTGCACGAAAATATTCAGATTATTTTTTCTATTTAAATTAAAACCGAAGGCCCGTCCTCGCCACGCGTATAAACACCCTTTCAAATGGTGATCATTTTGTCAGCCTCGGAGACGGGTGCGAATTCCCCGTCCGTCGCGAGCACCAGCTACAGACGTTTACCACGCCCCAGGAGACTCATGGCTACGAGTCCATGGGCACCACGCGGTCAAGGTCAGACAAGGAAGAACATGGCACAGCCGGCTCCAAACACATACTTGAGGATATTATCGCGCCCAAGACAGAACTAACTGGTACACCAATTAGAACCAATTAATTAAAACGTACATACACGTATGGTTTTAATCTTAGAAAAAATAGGTCGGTTACACGCCACTCGATTCGTTTCAGTGAAATTATTTGCGGTGGTGAAGACCTTCTTATTCCGAAGTGTTACGCCTTTTGGTAAAAAAGGTGATCACGCATTTTGCTATAAATAACAACAAATGCAAACTTATTATTAATTGGAATGAACTTAATCTTTATAGCATTTAATGTCTTCTAATCTTGCCAGTTTATTAAATAAAACTAATATTATGTAATTGGCAACTCATTTTAGTCGATTTTGACTCGAATATTTTTTTATCGAATATAATTGCTCGGAGCAGTTATTTTATACTTTTGTAAGGAATTTTATGTAAATCTTCGGTTGTTCAGTCGAGTTGTGCATAATATCATTCGTAAAATATAATTAAATTTTAATACGTAATAGGATAATTAGAATTCAAATATACAATTCATTAATTATTAATAATCTTCTTATATACACGCAGTGCCTTGACATTTAGTGCTCAATTGAACTTAATAGATACATTTTAATAATGTCTTCCAATATTTTAAATTGACAAAGCTTTAATATCTTAAGGCGAGTTTAATGTTATCTGTATGTAACACACATACTATTGCTACGTATAATATGCTCAAGTAATGTGAGAAGTTCCGGCTGACATGTGTTCATATTTTAATAATTATGATTCAATAACGAAGAATACCGTTCCAACGTGCAAATTGCTTTTGAATGCATTTATTTCTGAGCTATATACAACACACAAGACTGATAAAGTTAGAAATGTATTTTGTAAGTATGTTTTGTGCACAATAAAATATTTTGTTCTTTGATTTTGTTTTTTATTTCACTATGCTACACAGCGCTTCGGTTGACCGTACACACGCTAACGTAGAGAGTTGAAGGCATAGACAAGGGGCATTTTTGCAATCTTTACCAGCCAAGGAAATAGCTAAAATGGCTTGTAATGATGCAATCTAAGTTCTCTGACCTTAGATAAGTGATTTGAATACATATTAGCGTTTTCTATAAAAGTTTTGCTTGCAGTAATTTTTCTTGGCTGGGTCCACCGTAGCAATTAGCAAGCAAATGGATCCAATAATATATAATACTTAGATAACGTTCGTTAAAGTGTATTAATATTTTTTCTATTTAAAACGTCTGTGTGATGTATATTTGATTTACATTTTATCTTGGAATTAAGTATACTATTTTCTCTTATTCTCTCAGTCTATTGCATGTCTTGGGTGCTGCAGATGTGTTTAAGAATTCAATATCAAAGGAAATCGAGTTCATTTTTAATTAATGCAAATTGTGTTACCAATCCCACTAAAATAAAACAAGTATTATTTTTAATTTTATGAGTCATAAATAAGAACATTGGTCGATTTTTTTTTTGTTTAAATCTAAGAGAATTTTAGTTTAGTTCTGTGCAAAATTATTTTAGTTGTAAATCTTTTTTGTCTTTGAATAAGTATATCACCATCTGCAGCACCTACGCTTCATATTTTAAAATACTTATTCTTATACTCGGAATTATTATATTGTATCTATTATAGAAAAATAAGAATATTTATTAACATTTTTAGCTCGGAGATGGGCCGCGAGACTGAGAGATGGAGACTTTGTCCGAGAAAGGGCAGGACCGTCCCGCAAATAGTATAAGGACCCCATACCATACATTTCGCTATATTTTAATACAATATTTAAATAAATCCGTTCGACTAATTAACGTTGCTTTTCATTCATGGCGTCATCCAACCCTTTTGATAGTGATTCCAAAATTATGTCATTCACTTCTTTTTTTATGTAGGCAACCCATTAATTGGTGTGCTTTTATGTAGGTAACCCCATTGGTGTCCCTTTGCATGCTAATTTTTTAGCGTAATCCCTTAGGAGCTTTATATAGATGCTAAAATGCGCAATATGTTCATAATTTACAGAAGCGGCGGTAGCCTAATGGCTAGGGCATCGGACTTGTGATCATGTGGTCGCGGGTTCGAATCCCACCCATTACACTACCGACGTGAACCCACTCGTAACACATGCTTATAATTAGCTTAGTACGAGGGGTTAACAAGAATACTAGTAATGTGTGACCCACATTGCTAGTAAGCTATTTTTTTAATAATGCGCGTGTATTGTAATTCTCGCACGCTATAGAAATTGCTTCAGTAGTTTAGGTAGTAGCACAATCTGTAGCGTGTTTGCACATTTACAAATTTTCATTAATATGTCCCATTAATTTTATGAAAATATTTATTTATCATTGTAATTATGTATTGACAATATACAACACACCAATTCGGACTACCGTCATACTCACACATCATTTGTATGTTATCAAAAATAATATATAGAAATAAATAATACCCAATTTAATACGAATAACAGCACTACATATATCAAATGTTGCCTACTTTGAAATATAATTAGAAACATTAGATCGAATAACAATTTTAGCAAAAATTTGGTAACACCAAGTTAATTTAAAATCATTGCCTCTCACTCACACTTGCATCAACTCACATTTTGAGATTATACACAAAACTAATATTCATAAGTGTTTCATTCACACAATTGCAATTCAAATATAATTGAAAATGGACGGTGTAGCTTCGGGGATGGCATCGTGTATCCTGTGCCGAGTCTGGATGAGGAGTCGGAGTCACTCATCAGCTCCGAGAGATGGGACCGCTGGGGGGAGCGAGCACGGCCCTTCGACGAACGCGAGAGCTCTTCCTTCGACGAACTATGAGTTTAAGCCGTTGTAGCGGCCGTGGACAGTGCAGGCTTGATACAGTAAATCTTTAACTGGTATGTTGTACCACGTTTATAAGTGCCATCGGCAAAATGCGCTTGCGCAGAAGCAAAATGAAAATGAATTTTATTTCTCTCTTCACAAAGTACATAGTTTTATTTTATTACGTCTAGCTCGATGTTGTAGTCCTTTGTGAGAGACTGGAGTCTATACTAGGGAAACCCTGTGTGACAGATCACCAGGTCCTCACCCTGAGTACATCATGTATCCGTAACATAAGGAAATGTGAATACCATAAAAAATACAGATCTTATAGCTTTACGTTCTATTCTAATTCAAGAGCCGGCAACCTCGCTCGATTAATGGGCGCTATCGCGTGTCGAAAATCCGATAGGGTCGCTACTGTCGGTTAAGTCCTATCTGGCAATTTTGACCAATTGCCGGCCAGTAGCTTGTCTCTCATTGGTGGAGAATGACAGATAAACCTTATGCGACACTAGCGATCCTAGCGGATTTTTGATACGCGATACCGAAAATTAAACTTCTGCGCAGGTACAGCGTCGTAACTTCTAAATGTGGTACCACTTGATACTTGTAACATTTAACGAGATTCTCGTGCTAAATAGTAGTACTTATTTTGACTACTCGGCTTCACCGAAACACGTTGGTTGTTACAAGTGTTGCTTTAGATCTTTAAAAGATTTGAGTGGAAATTAACTGGTATGATTTTGGAGTTGCTGATTGAGGGCGAATTTTGTTAGGTTAGGGTATTCCATACTTTATTGTATTCCGTGTGCCTAGTTTGTTTAACGTTTACGACCGTTTTTTTCTCTCTGGTTAGAACCTTGAAGCGGGCCAATCAGAGAGCCGGACGTTATTAAACGTGCCGATCGCGTAAACCTATAACGCTCGTACTAGGCACATTAGTTTGTATGTGATGTGAGTTTGTTGTTGAACTTAATGAACTTGTCTTTCTATAGGGTGACACTGAAAAGGTAATTTTATGTAAAAAAGTGTGAAGAGTATAACAGGGTTATTTGTAAAAGATCTGCAACCTGGAGTAGATAACTACATCCTAAGCAACATTTGATCTGACTTTTGATACTTCATTAGTTTTTTTTTTCATTCTCAAACGTTAGTGCTTAAATTATTTGTATATTTATGTCTGAATTATGAATGTTTTGCAAATAACCCTGTATATGGTATCGAGTCGGTTCACTACAATTCAGCTCCAAATAAGAAAATTAAATAATTAATATCCAATTATTCACATCAATTGTTATAATATCTTTATTGTCATAAAATTTGTGTACAGTATTAAGTGAAGTCCCTGACTCCCGTGCTAGGTGCTATACTTGTGTTACAGGAATTGGACACCATACAATCTTAAAAACCTTGCCTCTGCCTTACGAGTTTCAATAACGTTCTTGCTAAATGTTAAGATATATCTCTTCAGCGATCTGGTTATGATTTTGACGTCGAGTAATTGATGTAAAAATTGGTTATCAATTATTTAAAAATCATTTTAAGCTTAAATTGTAAACTGTCAATACCAGATGTACTCTTCACCCCCTTTACATAGGTATGCCATTTCGTTAACACCCTGAACAATTACTATAAAAGCAAGATAGTTGCTCGATGTTAGATAATAATTTAACTGTACTTAAATGTTAGCCCCGCTAATACTTTGATGAGAACGTTTTTGTTAGTACAAAGACAGCCATATAGTTGAATAGTTGGTACTTAAGTTGTGACCAAGTCTGCACTTTGGGCCGTTCACAACGAAAACGGTAAAGTATGAATTGTATTTGTAGATAAATTGAGTAAAATGGTGCTGAACGATAAAAAGTTATGTAACAGTGAATTTGGACAATGGTAGTCAGCTTTGGCTTCACCAGAAATACTTATAATGCTAAAATAATATCATCACTGTTTAGTAAATAATTCTAGGAAATAGTTAATTAATATTAATCTCTATTTTGTGTCTAGTTAAGTGTTCTTTGGACTTCCGTTTTTTAATATTTGCAGATGAACAACATGGTAACACATTTACAATCTTTTATGTAGTACGATGGTTTTATGTTAACAATCGTGATTCAATCTTATATCCTATCCTTTACTCTTTACGACGGAAATTAGATTTGTAACTTGTATTTCAACCCACCTACTTGATATTTTACTCAGTAATGTTATTGATTTTTTTTCTTACACAACCATATAAGGTATGTACACACAGCAAACTAGATAGTTAGGCAGGGCACACTAACAAACAACTGTGTGTACACAACGGGTTATATCACAATTACATGCATGTGTTAGAGTAGTAACTCGTTTCTAAGCTAACACATATGCGTTTAGGTAATATTGCGTTTACATACTTTTGTTTTCAACAGCTTTGTTGGTGTACCCCGCATAACTAGCGTATAGACGAAATGTGTATTGAGGGTATGTTTTCGTTTTATTTTTCTTTAACTTAAGAGGCTTATTTAATTTAATTAGCTATAATTAATGTTGTTCATCTGAGAATTAATACTTATTCTACTCAACTGTTTTCCATGTTCTATATTTTATTATATCTCTTTATTGTTAGTATAGGATCAAAACAGCATACAACTTAAAACTATTTAAGTAATGCTTATGAATGACAAGACTGCAGTAAAGTGCATATTTCAAATTAAAGACGATCAATATGTGAACACTAAAATAAATGGCGTGACATAGAATTATTGTGTAAAAATATACCTTTATATAATTTAAGAGCGGTATAGCAAGACGCTTAGGTACTTGTTGATTTTAGATAATATATTTAAGGGCTTCTTGCAATGAGTCGACATTTATATGGTGACGATATAGTTATTTGATTCTGTGATTATATATTATGATTCTGATATGAAATGTGGTAAATTCCTCGACTTAAAAAATATTGAGTTGTACAGGATGTTACGTGAGAATATAAAGGTTGTTACTGTTATGAGGGGTCATATTAAATACTGCTTCTGTTCATGAAATAAACAACTTTATACAAGAAAGTATTATATGTCCTAAAAAAAATTTAAACACCGTGCTAATTTTGTTCGGCTGATAATGCCATGTTTTATTGGAGATTGTCTTTGGACTTTCTTGAGACAGTTACCTCAAAATATGACCACGCATTTTCGTAACAGCCTGTATAATAATTATGTTTGTACACACACTTATTCTCTGTAATGTGTGTTCCGTTTGATAGTGAATTTCCTGCCGTTACGGTCTCGAGAATAATATTAGTTAATTAGGGAACGAGTGATTTTCTGTCTGTAATAAAATTAATTATTTCTTTGTACAACTAGAATATTTTTTTAAGTAAAGGAGTGTACACACGGCTACATATCAAGATATATTCCAGTTTATGCTGACCTCGCAGTGTACGGAAATTCTTTACAATGCGAGATCAGTTTATACTGGAAATATATAGCTTGATGTGTACATGATTTTAAAACAACCCATTTGAGTTCTTCATATACAATTCTATTCATTTTATTTTTACAATACTAAAGGAACCTGTATTTACAACAGTATTAATTGAATGACATTCCACAATGAATTTATACCGTTTTAGTAGTTTTTAGAATAATTGAAATAAATTTTAAACATTTGTTTTTGAAGGAATTGTTTTTTTTTTTAGATTTTTTCTGCGAATAATTAGTTGAAAGTATATTTTACGAGTGCTAGTTTTAAAACTCTTATGCTTTAGAAATGGCAAATAAAGAATTTAATGTAAATAAAAATAAATGTGATCTTACTCACTCTTTGTTTACTGGTTGGTACTTAGTGTTATGCTAAATATCAAATGATTTCAATAGGTATGTAATTTGTAGTAATGTATTTTAAATAGTTTCAAAAACGCAACACGAGATTCTAAATAATACGTCCTTCTCTGCGATTGTGTTAAAATGTACAGATAAAAATTACCTTTGGTTATCAAAGCAAATTAATATATACGGTAACATTTTTGTTTCATCGTAATATCGAGCTTTTGAATTATTTTGTGCATATCACGAGTTAATTTAAATATTCTCTTAAAATTATCGATATTCATTCTATCACAAACTAGTCACAAATACCTTATTCTTTGTGTGAAATTTAAAAGCATTTAAAAATTTTTTTTTTCATGTAAGCAAATTGCAATCACAAAATTATATACTTCAAAACTTTTTTTATTTTTATAACTGTTAGTTAATGCTTATCAGGCTGTAAATAGATAAATTTTATCTCCTTCGAATTTGAGATGACATGGTGTGCAATGATTTTGTAATTTAAGTACAATGGTGATGTGTGTAATAAAGAGAACAAATTATTCATTTGTTTTAAAATAACTTTGAACCCTAATATCCTTCTGAAGGCTGGTTTACACGAAGCCAGTGGTACTGCTAGTTGGAAACTAGCCCACGCTGACCTGGCCCGTTTTGTTTCTTGTCATTGCCAGTAAGCTGGCGCCCATCCTACAAACAACCGCTAGCCGAATCTTGTCCCTTTGCACATGGTACAACGCGTCTACACGTGCCATGCAGGGGCAGGTCACTAGCTTACTGGTGCTAGCTGCCAGTGAGTGCCTCATATAAACCATACTTAATGGGTCTATAAAATCTATAGTCGTATATAATAATGTCGTGGTTCAATGACCGGATTTGTACGCACATGGTTGCAGGTTCGAACCCGGGCAAGTACCAATGTGACTTTTTCAAAGTTATATGTACTTTCTTAAGAATGCTTAGACGCCATAGACAGACGGAAGGATAACATGTGGAGAAACCTGGATTCCAAAAATTGGATCTGTGAAATCACCAACCCGCAATGAGCATGAGTGGTGATCATAGCTCATTCCTTCCTATTACGGGAAGAGGCCTGTGCCCAGCAGTGGGACGTTTATAAGCCGGTATTATATATAATAATCAATGTTAATTAATTTTGTTCTTGAAAATAATACCAGTTATTTTACAAAATGTTTTAATAAAGAAAATCATAATAGGTGGGAGCTTATACTATTAATTATAATGATCACAAAATAATCACGTTATCAACAAATAAAGGATAACAATGCTCCTTTATTACATTCAATGTATTCAAATGCCTTCACAATTTTCTACCATTATAATTCAAAACTGGTAACATTTTTTACATAACGAACAAAACTGAGTTGCTTTGCATACGTATTTTACTGAGGCATTTCAGGTAAACAATTATAAAGTAGACAAATCAACAAAATTATTCAGATAAAACATTAACAATAGACTTACAACAAAAATCAGATTCAAGACATACTGGCACAAAAAAGATTCATAGACAAAGCTGGCAACGCTTATATTAGAGCTGGCAACACCTAAATGCTCAGGGCTGCCAACATTGACCTCACATCGCTAGTCTTTTCCAATTTCAATATGTCTCTGAAGGCTCTCACACATGTGGCTTCTTTCTCCAAATTCTTGGATATTTGATGAGCGCGTAGAGTTATTTCTTTGGGTATGCCAGCAAGGCGGGCGGCGTTGAATCCGTAAGATTTGGGGCAAGCACCAGGAGAGAGTTTGTAAAGGAATGTTATAGTTTCTTCTGGGATTTGATCTTCACTGTCAGGTGTTGATTCATCTGTTTCTACCATGCAGGCCTGTAATGAAAGTAATTGTTAAATATCTATCTTCTAGGCTTGTTTTTTTTTTATTTCTAAGTCACTTAATTAGAGCATAAGCTTTGCCTCACAAATAAGGTCCGAAGGTTTTACTGAACTTAAAACCATATAAGCATATCCGGAGAAGAATATGGTTTATGAACCGTCCGTAAGTAAGCAGCAACACAGCTAAACATTCAGTAAAAAATAAACCAATCATTAAATGATTGCTTCCAAGTAATCATAAAAAAATTGGTCTACGTAATAAATTGAACTAAAATAAAATAGTAGATTACTAATAGGATATTAATTAAATAAAATTACAAAGAGCTGTAAAGAAGAAACAAAAAAATACAATCGAAAACCTCCTCCTTTTTGGTGAAATCGTTTAAAAAGGAAACTTTCACAAGCAGTATAACAAAAATACATAAAAAATACATACCATATGGCCCAACATAATCCCGGGGTGTGAGGCGAGGTGGTGCACGAGCGAGTGGTAGTGCGTGGAGAATATGACGCGGCAGCCGCGCTCCGCCAGCTCCGAGCACACGCCCGACGCTATCGCCGTGCCGTCGTACGTCGACGTGCCGCGACCTGCCATGAACAGTGATCAGTGGTTAGTGTTACAACGTCGAGTAAATTATAGTTTAACCATATTTAAGTGTCCTAGCTTCAAATGTCTGCTAAATGAATAAAGTAAGCCTTTTTTCTTTAAAAAAAAAAGCTGGCAAATTGGGTCGCAAATTGCTAGTGTTCTGATCTCTTGTGCTAAGGTAAATATGCGTGTGTTAGAAGTGGGTTCACGCCGGTAGTACAATGGCTGGAAATTAAATTATTTATTTTTGCAAGTAGGATATTATATCATCACACATATTTTTGAGGTTCTTGGACAACATTTCTTAACTGGCTACCCTGAAAAGAAATGTCGAAATCTCAGGGGTTAGCCGCTTTTTAAGTCCAAACAATAGTAATAAAATAATATTGAGTATGTAAATAAATGAAATGGGACTGGCCTTTTTATGAAAGATCCAGATCGACTGGTGGCCAAATCTTGAACTAATTGTATTATTTTACTAATTTAGTAAGTATAGCTTAAATATAAAATAATGGGAAATAATAATGGTTCCGAAAAAAAAAATTAATCTCCAGCGATCTGTGGCCGACTATTATTCTAATTAACTAGCGTTATAATGAATTACCGACAAAAAAACCCAAAACATACCGAAAAGAAAAATTATATTTAACAAACAAATAAGAGCACGTTAAAATTACATATCTCCTAAAATAAAATTGAACTTCGAAATACAAAACTAAACTTCTGAATTAAATACTGAACCTCCGACAAAATTACTAAGTTACCGACAACAGAGCTTTAGTCAAAATATTCACATTTTTACGACTTGCATGAACTATTTTAATTTCTATTGTTGGTTATAAAATATATTTTTTACCTCTCAGTATTTATGAAAATACCTAAACCGCGCCTAGCCCGCGCGATCGATTTCCATGCTTTCAATTTCCTAAATTATTACTAAACTACTCTTGTAAGTAGATTTTTTTCTAATTGGAATCTCGGAAACGGTTGAAACGATTTTTATGAAATTTGGTATACCCACAGGGGTTTTCGGGTCGATATATTATTGTCCTACTTGCCCATTGCAGATAGGTTTAAGTGTCAAATTCGACACAGTAGGTTAGGTTAGGTTAGAACTGCGACCCCCCCGCACGAGCCGAGCGAGCGTAGCGAGCGTGCCGCGGCAGCGGCCGGCGAGTGCCAGAAGCGACTCGCTATGTTTTTACTTTTCCATTACAGATAGGTTAGGTTAGGTTTACAGTCATTCATCTTTACTTCAACTATTTGGATTTATACCATAAAAAGGTATTATTACAAGTACATTTTAATATTTTTTAATAGTTTCTGTATAACCACTCTGAATAGTATTTTCATTATAACGTTGTATTTAAATTAGCACCACAGTCTATGAAATGTGAAGGTAATTTATGAATTAATAGTCGGCAAGTAAAGATAAAAATGTCAAAACATAATTTTCAGTAGAACGTAATTTAAGCTGGTAGAAAAGTATTATAGCAATAAACAGTTATGTTTATTTTTCGAAGATTTTAGTATCTGATTCGGTCGTTTCGTCATTTTTATTCGGATGAAAGTAGTCGGAAAGTAAGTATTTTAGGCAGTAAGAATTCTTATTTTTTTGTCGGAGCTTTTATTACTACCCTAAAATAATCGGAAATTAAGGTTTAACTTCCTCTTTGCACACTTGAGCGAAGATATTATTTGAACCCTAAAACCACGAAAATTAAACCACAAATTTTTTTTTTTTTTTTCAGAAGCTAGTATATATATATATGTAAACGAGGTGCGTGACACCTCATTTAATTTATAATTTTATTATTAAGTACCTATTTATAAAGTGTAAAACCTCTTTTTAATCTCCCATAGATCGTCTGTCAGATTTACTAAATGACAGCGCTTTAAAAGACTATGATTATAATTTGATTATTTTATTTTATTAAGAACTGGTGAAGCAATATTTCTGCGGTCGGTTCCAAGAAAAATGGAAAAAGTAAAATTTGAATTCATGGTCAAGGCCAGTGAAGATGTGAAAACGAATATAATTTGTGTAACAAAGATTACAGATTCAGATGGTCGGATCTTTGCGATCCCAGACAAGTTACAATCTACAAAACTACATGTCGAAATATTGCAGACCGAAATCTTTCAAAAGGTAAAGATTTCATTACAAAAACGGCACGAGAAAAGACAGGTGTGGATATCCATGAGCCCGGAGATGAAGGCGGTTTATTGTGATAAAGATGGAAATATGCAGTTTAAGGGATACCTATTGGAGGAACAAACTGAACCTCAAGCTTCTACTTCTACAACAGGAATTTCTGAAGAATCTCTAGCAAGAATCATGGAAAGCTTCGCTGATATGAAGAAAGACTCATCAAAACCTTTAAATAAGGGAAAGATGGCAGAAAAATTTGTAATTGAAAAATTCAACAACAAGATTACTAATGTGTCCCAATGGATGAATATCTTTGAAGCGGAGTGTGCACGTATAGGAATAGAAGACGACAAAAAAATTGAAATTTTTAGGTTATTTATTGAAGATTCTTGTTTAGACTGGTATAGTTCCATGCTTATAAAGCATACAATAAATTCAGAATGGGCAATGTGGAAAGAAATCTTTTGCGAGACATATGCGGATAAAGGTTGGTCACCGATCAGGTATGCAATGTTATATAAATACAGACAAGGCTCACTACTCGAGTATGCGTTAAAAAAAGAGAGATTACTATTAGAAATTAATAAGTCCATAGATAAACTAACTCTAATTGACCTGATTGCCACCGGATTACCGAATTTTATTGCGGATAAGATTGATAGGAATAGTTTAAAGGAAACAAAAGACTTATTTAATAATATAAGAAGTTTAGAACATATGGTAAACAAAAAACCATTTGATAAGAAGATAGGAGTTTCTGAAAGTAGGATTAAAGAGAAAAAGGGGAAGCCTTTGTATAGTCCATGTAAAATTTGTGAAAAAGAGAATAAAGGTATACGTTACCACCCTGAATCCCAATGTTGGTTCAAAATTAAAGTTAATGATAGACCAACTAAAGATCAAATAAGGAGTGTTAACAATTTTGAATTAGAAACGGAATTAAATGAAATTGACCCAAAAAACTAATAGTGCCGCCATTAATTAAAATTAAATTACTAATAAATGATACTTTAGAAACATCAGGGATCTATGATTCAGGATCTAATGTTTCCTTAATAAATTCTAGGTTATTATCATTTAAAAAAACACCTGGTTATAATAAAAATGCAGGTTTAAAAACAATTAATGGCGTAAAAAAATCAATAGGAATGGTAACTTTAAAAATAAAAATTTTCGAAATTGAAAAACATGTAAATATTTTTGTTATAGATAAAGACAATTTCGACTACGATTTCCTAGTTGGGTTAGACTGTATACAGACATTTAATTTAACTCAACATGAGGATTTAAATATCACCCAAAATATTCTCAGTAATAATACTGAAGATGAAATACAAAATAAAGAAAAGCAACAAATAACCACTAAAGAAATTCCTGGCAGTTCAGGTAGTGAGTATAAAGAAGGTATATATTATGAAAAAAAAAGGGATATTACAAACAAAAATAAAAAAGAGATTATCATAAATGAATATAAAATAAACTTTAATGAAAATATAATAGTCGATAATTTTGATATATCAGTAAACAATTTAGATCATCAGGAAAAATCCGCTATTGATCAATTGATAAACAAATATAATTCGATTTTCGCTAAAGACAAATTTGATATAGGTACTGTAAAAGGTTATGAAGCCCATATTGATTTGTTAATAGATAAATACTGTAGTAAAAGACCGTATAGGTGCTCTATTGAAGATATGAAAGAAATTGAACATCAAATATCGAAATTACTAGAAAATAATTTAATCGAGGAGTCGTATAGCCCTTTTGCCGCTCCGGTAACACTAGCATTTAAAAAAGAAGAAGGAAGAAGATCGAGACTTTGTATAGATTTTCGCGAATTAAATAAAATCGTAGTCCCTCAATCGCAACCATTCCCGTTAATAGAGGATTTAATGGTTAAAACAAGGAATTGTAAATTTTTTTCAACACTCGATGTAAACTCAGCGTTCTGGTCCATACCCCTTAAAATTGAAGATAGACAAAAAACAGCATTTGTAACTCAGGAGGCACACTTTCAATGGACTTGTTTACCTTTTGGTTTAAAAACTTCGCCTGCTATTTTTCAGAGAATATTAAGTAGCATTATAAGAAAGCATAAACTTTCAGATTTTACTGTTAATTACATAGATGATATTTTAGTATTTTCTGAAACATTCGAAAAACATATTGAGCATCTATCTTTGTTATTGGAAGCAATATTAAGAGAGGGTTTTAAATTAAAATTCACGAAATGCAACTTTGCTCAGGACTCGGTAAAATATCTAGGGCACATAATTAAAAACAATACTGTTACTCCACTGAAAGATAATTTGATTGCCATAAAAGAATTTCCAAATCCAAAAACACAAAAAAACGTCCGACAATTTTTAGGAAAAATTAATTTTTATGGAAAATATGTGCCAAATATTTCAATTATACTGGATCCCTTACATAATTTATTGAGAAAAGGAGAAAAATTCGTTTGGTCCGGTAAATGTCAAGAATCCTTTGATACTATAAAAAAACTGCTTTGCTCAAAACCTATTCTAGCTATCTTTAATCCAGACTTGCCAATACATATTTATACAGATGCTAGCTTACAAGGTATAGGTGCGATTTTAAAACAAATTCAAACCAACGGTGACGAAAAACCTTGCGCTTATTTTTCAAAAAAATTGAAAGACTCCCAAAAAATGAAAAAAGCCATATATTTGGAGTGTTTGGCAATAAAAGAGGCGGTAAAATACTGGCAACACTGGCTTATAGGAAAAACATTCACGGTTTTTTCAGATCACAAACCTTTAGAAAAAATGAATATTAAAGCCAGAACTGACGAAGAACTGGGTGATTTAACGTATTATTTGTCACAATTCAATTTTAAAATAATATATTCACCGGGTAAATATAATATAGAGGCAGATACTTTAAGTAGAAACCCTGTTTTAGAATCGTATGAAAATCAAGATAGTAGTTTAAAAGTAGTAAATTTTGTTAAATTAGTGGACATAAGAAATGATCAAGATAAAAATGAAGATATAAAACAAAATATAAATAAATTTATTTTCAAACATGATATATATTATAAAAAGACAGGGAAAAATGAAAAGGTTGTACTTAGTGAAGAGTTAAGTAAGAATATTATAAAACATGTACATAATTACTACTGTCACTTAGGCAGACAACAAATGGAAAACAAGATTAAACCCTTTTATCACGCCAAAAATTTATTAGATAATATAAAAAAATATTGCGACAACTGTGAAATCTGTATAAAAAATAAATCCAGAGGAAAATACAAATTTGGACTAATGTCTCACTTGGGTCCCGCTACCTATCCGTTTGAAATAGTGTCTATTGATACCATAGGGGGGTTTGGTGGTGCTCGTTCAACCAAAACATATTTACATCTTCTAGTAGATCACTTCACTCGTTACGCGTATATTTTAACATCCAAAACCCAGAATGCGAATGATTTTATAAAACTTGTCCAAAAAATAACACAGGATTATAAAATTGACTTAATTCTATCAGACCAATATCCAGGAATAAATTCAAAAGAATTCAAAATTTTTTTAGAATCAAAACATATATCTATAGTTTTCACTGCAGTAAATGCGCCATTTTCGAATGGACTAAACGAAAGGTTGAATCAAACGTTGGTTAATAAAATTCGATGTAAGATTAATGAAAAGAAGGATAAAATCGCTTGGACAACTATAGCTCACGAATGTACGGAAAAATATAATGAGACTGAACATAGCGTAACAGGGTTCGCCCCAAAATATTTATTGGAGGGAAAAAATGTTAACATTCTACCAGATGAATTGAAAGAAAATTTAACACAGCATCATTTATTACGGGACCGAAAAATTGCCTTAGAAAATAGTATAAAATCACACAATAATAACAAAAAAAGATTTGATAAAAACAGAAAACATTATGAACTAAAAGTCGGAGATTCGGTATATGTTGAAAATGGAAATCGGTTAAACCGAAAAAAACTGGATGAATTGAAAATAGGGCCTTATCAAATTTTAGATAAAATATCCAATTCAATTTATAAAATAAACACGGGTCACAGAAAGTCAGAATCGAACCTCTTTCATATAACAAAACTCATACCAGTAGAAGAATAGAACAATAAAACTTTGTACTTTAAAAGGAGGGAGGGGGGGAGATGTAAACGAGGTGCGTGACACCTCATTTAATTTATAATTTTATTATTAAGTACCTATTTATAAAGTGTAAAACCTCTTTTTAATCTCCCATAGATCGTCTGTCAGATTTACTAAATGACAGCGCTTTAAAAGACTATGATTATAATTTGATTATTTTATTTTATTAAGAACTGGTGAAGCAATAGCTGTAAATGTTGTTTCTCTTTCCAGGTGGGTTTTATGTTTAATTTATGTTATGAAATGTTTTGTAAAATTGTTATAAATGGTTATGTAATAAATTATTCTCTTTCCAGAGCAACTCAATTACCTATAGTTTTACTATTCACCTAAATGTCCAAGGGCAAATATTAATGATATTATATATATATATACTAGCTTAGCGCGGCGCCTTAAAAATATATATATATATATATATATATATATATATATATATATATATATTTTTTTTTTTTATTATTTAAATCAGAGGAAGTTACACTTTATCTTATGACTAGTGAACTCGCCAAACGTATTCGTTTAACGGCGAGAAACGCTCTTAAATTAAATTAACCTACCAATAGGATACATGACATACTTAAATAACTATTATAATTAACAATGTGAAACATGTAGGTAGTTACATATAAGTTCGTCTATAATTACTTTACTGCTCGACACAGTCATCGAGCAAAGAATCTTTAATTCTTTTTTTTAACGAATTTAAACTTAATTTAGGGTTTTGTCTTAATATATCTAAATTATTAAATACTAGTGGTACTATAAACTTATTTGTTCTCTCTCCATAATAATTTATTATTTTTGGTTTAACTAGACAATCATCTCTCACTCGTTTAGTATTATATCTATTTGTAACAAACACTTTATACTGGTCACTATTATAATATTCCAAGCCTATTAGATACGTTATTTGTTTATGTACTGGTAATATCTTACAGATGCTAAATAATTTTTCATAATCTTTATTACACATATCCTTATCCTTCTTTGATACAATATATTTAAGCAGTCTTATTTGTAATGTTTTTATATCATTTAAGTAAGTATCAAATGTTCTACCATACACAATAAGTCCGTAGTTTATTAATGTATGAGCAAGTGCATAATATACTATTAATAGTGTGTGCTTATTTATCACTCTATTTAAATGATAGAACTTTCCTAGAACAGACCTTAATCTATTACAAATATCAGATACATGTATTCTCCAGTTGAAATGCTTATCTATATTTAAACCTAGATATTTAAATTGATCTACGTATTCTAGCGATACACAACAGCAATCAGTCTTATTATTATGCAAGCAATCGTATGAATGTCCTTTTATTGCTATATCAGACACATTCACACGCTTCGCCAGTCTGTTGTAAGGCGAGTATATATGCATGCGTTTTGTTTTCTTAAAATTTAGAATGATGCCATTATCATGGGCCCATTTTGTGATGTTTTCAAAATCTTCTTGAATGTAGTTTTGTACTTCTACGATGTCTTTTGATGCATATACTACACACATATCATCTGCATACATATATACTCGGCACTTACTTACAACATTAGACACGCTGTTGACGTGCATAATATACCCTACAGGACCAAAAACTGAGCCAGTCGGCACCCCCAGACTCACAACCGCCTCTTCACCTGACACACCGTTAATTACTGTGCGGATTTTCCGATTAAACAAATAAGTCTTAAACCAGCTATTCATAGGACCGCGTATTCCGCATTCATCCATTGACTGCAAAAGTATACTATGATCTAAGGTATCGAAGGCCTTTTTGTAATCAATAAATAAAGCTATAATTTGTTTCCCACAATCTAAACTTTCATTTATGTAATCGGAAAATGACGTCAGAGCTGAGACGGTACTCCTGCCCTTCCTGAACCCGTGTTGCGTGTCTGAGAGTACTATTGAACCTTGTGACATTTTTTGACGGGAAATACAGCTCACTTTCATTCACATCTTACTATTTTTAAATAGTAAAACCATAGACGGTGTCAGTTTTGTCATTTCGTCATATTTATAACGTTAATAATTATTTATTAATCTAATAGAAATAAATAAATCCAACATACCTAACTCATCGAGCAGTACAAGGGAATGCACAGTAGCATGCCTAACGATAGCTGCTGTCTCGTTCATCTCCACCAGGAAGGTGGATTGTCCCGAGAAGATGTCATCTGAGGCTCCGAGCCGAGTGAATATGCGGTCCACCAGGCTTAGGGAACACTGTTCTGCTGGTACGTAGCTACCCTGCAAAGTAAAATATAGTTTAGGATCAATTTGCATTAAAATTCGATATTTTATGTTAATGCTTTCTGTGGTTTACGCGAATGTTAGTCATTGAAATATAAACCGTATCGCGTTTTATTTAGATTTTATATCCCGACGTTTCTGATTCTGACTTCATGTTTAATTTTCTTGTGTATAAAAATAGTTAAAATTTTAGTACAAAAAAAAATCTATTCTATACAGTGTACTCCATACACTGTACTCCTTCGCAAAATATTGGTACACTAAATCCCTGGACGGAGAGAGAAGGAAAAAGAGAGGAGAGGTCTCTTTGCCCAGCAGCACACAACAAAAGAGATAAAGCTATACTCCATTTATTATAGCATTAGAAAAAAGAGGCTCGCAGAAGCAGGAATTGAAAACATTTTATTTCAAAGAAATTGTTTTAAGTACTTACTTAAATAAACGAAATAAAACTTTTTTTTTTAAATTACGCTTTATTTATAACAATATCTTCATCACACATTACAAACTTACACCAAAACAATGAATGAGACAAACAATCATGTCATGATGACTTAGATTTAATTAAGATTAAAATAAAAGTAATTTTTAGAACAATATTTTAATTAAAATAACAACTTACAACACACTACAGTGAAACTTCTTCGTCTTCATCATAGGATTTAGTCATAATAAAGTAATAAATATATAATAAATAAACAAATAATGGTAGGATAATAGTAAAACGAAAAACGTTCCAGTATTGTTCATCACTGCTTCTTTTAGCTTTTTAGCATTGACACTGTAATTTTAGATTGGAATGAAATAATAAAAATAAATGAAAGCCACATAATTTGTTATGAAAAATGGTTAACATGATTACAAATAAGTGTGACAGCTGGTATGTAAATAGATTTTAATTTATAGGCGTCAATCGTAACTGTAACAAGTTTATTGTACTTTTGCAACAAAGTGTACTTACATATAAATAACCTTTTTAACTTCTGTCTAATGCTATTTTAAATGGAGTATAGTTTTTTTTTTGAACGCGCTAATCTATGAATCTACCTGTCATTACGTTACTTTTCTTGGAGAAAAAGAAAAGTGATACCACAAGACACAAACTCAAAAAGGAGGAGTTTATCAATTCGAATGTTTCTTTTTCTTCTAAATTGTATATTTTAGGTAACTTAAGTATAAAAATAATTAATACCCTATTCTCGAGCGGTAAAATATTAGTAATAACGATAATATAACTTACTAGATGTGCCAGCACAGTGATGAGTCCCGCTTGCCGCATGAGCGTGGACTTGCCGCCCATGTTGGGACCAGTGAGGAGTAACAAGCTGGTCCCGTCCGCACCGAGCTGCGTGTCGTTGGGGATGAAGTCCGTCACGTTGGCTATGCAGGGGTGGCGACCTTCCGTAATGTTTACGTAGGGCTGTCAATAATTTTGGAATTAGTGTTTATGTAAAAGCGCAGATAAATAAATTGATTAATCATTTTGCGAATATGGAAATACATATAAGTTTTTTCATACTACTATAGTGTCCATTAATACTATTATAGCCTATTACGGCATACAAACTAGGCAATAATCATAAAATACTGCGTGTAATAAAATAACAGTATTTACTCAAATCTAACAATTATAATAATAATATCAGCCTTTAAATGACCCACTGCTGGGCTCAGGCCTCTTCCTCATTAGTTACAATTTTTAACCATTTGTTAAGATAACTTGGGATCAAAAAACTGGACCTAAGTTAATAAGATGCTGGAAAAAATATTAGACTGTTTAGTTATACAGTATGTAACAAAAACCCTGTCCGATCCAATAAAGGCGTATCCGTGGTACAAAATACGTATAAAAAAAAAATGTTATAAAATTGTAACTCGTTAAATCCAAAAGTTATTGTTTTTTTTATTTTTATAATCATTGCGAGATTTAACACTGAATATGGGAAATTTTCGTAAGCTGACAACACCACCCAATGGCAAAATGCGTTTTATTTTTATTTATTTTTATTACAAAAGCCGACAAAAGGCACCGCCGAGTTGTAGGCACTCTTTCAACTAGCCGCCGACTCTTTGATGATACCGCCGCCGCGCCGGCCCGCCGCCGCCAGGTTACCTACCGACTATTAGTCTTTCATGGAGATAGCTTTCGATCGGACGTGTTTCGCAAACAATATCGTATTCCAATCACGAATATTTTAATATTGTGATATAAGATCATAATAAGAAATTATGAGGTGCGCCAGGTGTGACAGTTCCGTCGGAGTCGTATTAAAAAAAAGGTGTGTGATTCGGAAATCGAAGTCTTAAATCGGACACAAGTGCGCTGTTAAAAGTACGTGCAAATTTAGTAAAAAGGTGACGAATGTGCATTATTGTTGTGGTGGACATGTGGAACACGATCGCCGAAATGTGCAGCAACAATAAGTGAATGTTTTGATGAATAATAATATCTGCAGTCAGTTGGTAGGTAAATTGCCAAAAGCAAATCGCTTTTATAAAAAAGCCCTTTTCAGGGCTACAATTAATTCAATTATTTGTTTCTTTATAAAGAGAGTCAATTATAAAATCCGGATCACTACGCCTAATATACACAAACCAATATCAGCTGATACCTACGCCGTACGCGTAGGTAAAGGTATAACGTAGCCTAGGTTTATTTCGTTATAGGTAAGTTTGTTTGGCGGCATGCTACAAAGCAAGTTCATGCACCGTCTGGTCTCGCACAGGCGGCTTCTTTGACCTAAAACTGTAGGTACGTGAACTTTGAGGAACGGTCAGTGTTGCTGTTGCCTTGGATCAGTTTTTATTTTTATTTGATTATTTTCACTGGGGAAAAATAATAATCTCCAATCCATTTAATGGCTACGTATATGTGTTAGCAGTACGATACCGAATAATACTCTCAGGGATCGGACAGGGTTTTTGTTACATACTGTATATGATGCTGCAACAAGCAGATAAAAAAAAAAAATTCACACTAATTACATTGGATTCGGAGCAATGTATGTGATGTTGTCCACCTTTATTTATATATTACTATTATATTTTTTGAGGTTTAACTTTATTTAAAAAGCAACATACTTTACTTATATTCTTACATTGCCTTATTATTCAAATTATTCAATATCTATCCATTAGTGATTTGTGCAACTCGCTTTAGTAGGTATGTTTCCTTCTTTTTTAGTTCTTTATTAAATGTTAATGTAGTGAACTTTGGTATAAGATATGATGGGGTTGACATGCCCATATTGGATAAACCCCTAATTATAAATTAAGATTAAAAAAAAACTATATCCATTAGTGATGTTTTAAAACGTAAAAACCGACAATTAATTCAAGGTACAAACAAAATCTAATCAAATACCTTTTGCTCCTCATCATACGTGATCTCCGGCAAACAGACCCCATCGCTCTGCTGCCGCGCAAACTCGGTAAATGCTAGCAGGATATCTAAGGTCGATAAACATTGTACGGCCGTCTCCCATTGGTTGTAGTGGGAAGAGAACTTCTCGAATATTCTGCGACTTAGATCTTTTAGTACGTTGGTCTTCTGCTCTTCAGCAGCTATCATGCGTGCTAGAAACTCCTACAACATAAACAAAATAGTTGGAAAATCCAAAAGTGCAAGCCTCATAATCTCATTCATTACAATAAAATTGAGATAATTTGTAAATAATAATTAAACTACATCGAATTATACCGTGAAAAGTAATAGGCCTCAAAATACTGAAGCCTATAATAAAAACCAACTCGATAAGTGAAGTATTTCGCTCGTTATCGTGACCACAAGATACGGGATCCGTACATACAGACACACGGACGTCCAAGACCGAACTTTTTTAATCTTTTCTAATTTTTATTAGTTTTAATAATAAAAAGAGATTTAAAAATATCATGAGTGTTAAAAATAGTGTTTTTTCTCAACATTTGTCTATTTATATTCACTTATAAAAGCAATAAAGAATAAAAAAAGTGACATTTTAAGTTGGACAATCACTCGGTGTGCGTAAATTGACAGTAATACCCACCTCAACGCTTCGCTTATGACGCGTGCAATTAATATGTAAAGTGAAATTTTGATTTGATTCTTCTATTTTTAGAAGCCATAAGAGCGTTACGAAAGATTTTGCCAGCTATACAAAAATAATACAATTATGTTCATACCTTTGTTTCGTTTGTAGAGAATCTTTTATAACCCTTTCTAGCCCCTTCCATATTGTATTTAGAGCCGGCCTTCGACGCAGCCCCCTGCGGTACCTCAATTTGATACCTCTTCTTGTCTGATCCCACATATGATAACTAGAATTGAAAAAAATAAGTTAATAATAAAAAAAAAATTACTACACATCTCAAGTCAAATTTACCACACATCAAGTCTCTGGCCAAGGCAAGGACCGGGCCGACCGAGGTGATTTTGTCAGTGGAAATCCGATGTACCTCTACGCCGCGCCCACGGCGTGGCTTGAGAGCATTACTTTTCATCCCGAAAAAAAAATAGGGATTTGGGATAGTTGGACTTAATGATACGTAAGTATATTTAGCAGTAAAAATAACTGTCTCCTATTACAAATAACAACTAAGAATCAGTAAATAAGTATGTCGTCAAATAAAAAAGTAAAAGGATTTTAATGAATGGTAAAAATTTAAAGAATATAATTCTTTTGGGGGACCCGTAAAAGCACTAGCCGTAGGTAGGTGTTATAGTCCGCCGTTGGCCGGCTCGTGAGTCGCGAAGGCAAGTGAAGTGTCGCTGTTCCGGCCGAGCGGGCGTCGCTTACCAACGCAGCGCGACACAGCATCCCTGATTGGCTGGCGAGGTGGTGGCGTACTGTTGCTAGCCGCAAAAAATTAATATACTCGCAACAACTTACCCGACATTTAAAATATTTTTCTTGTTCACTGAGGTATTGTTTCAATTCGTCTTCAATTTCCTTGATAAGTTGTATGGTATTGTCGTATTCTTGGTCGACGCCTTCGCCCGGTAATATACGACCTTCCTTTTCAGCTTGAGCTTGATTGAAAGCCTCCTGCAATAAAGAAAATATTGTCATCCTTCACAAAAATAAATCTTTTAAATATAGGCATTGAGATAGAAAAAACATAACTCAAAGTTCCAAATCCGTCCTCAAACATGACTGAAGAAATGCAGTCATTCAAAAAAGTCTCTCATCGCAAAAACATCTTAATGATATGCGAATAAGGTTGAATTTTCGTTCTTTTTTCAATACTGTTAAAACCTTTGTGAGGCTATGTAAAGGGCGGTAATTTTGTATAGACAATTTTTGCGCTGGCATTGGTTAGTAACGCCACCCGCGCGGGACATGAGAGTGTCACGATCGAATTTTCCACGCTTAAGGTACTTAGTCAGATTGTATGATTTCAAAGAAAATAGTAATCCTGATTAATTACAATCTTTTACCGTCGGCAAACGTAGTGTAGGACGCCCCCCCCAAACAGATGGACCGATGCCGCGATGACCTGAACAAGGTAGCTGGGTCGGACTGGATGCGGAAGGCGGAGGACCGGGTGTTTTGGCGCAATTTAGGAGAGGCCTATGTCCAGCAGTGGACCGCGATAGGCTGAGTTGACTGTCACGTATTTATTTTCTTACCTTAAAAAACTTCAAGGTATCCCTATAGTCTGGATACTTTCCTTCGGGCTGGAACTGTGTTATCCTCTTCAACAGTTTCGCATCAGCATCAGCGAATAACTCGACGAGTTTCAAAGCTGCAGTAAATCCGTTCAACACTGATATAAAATCGAGCACTTTCCGTTTAGAATATGTTTTCTCTTCATAGAATATTGCTCTTGCGTCCGGATGCTGTTTAGATCGTTTAAGGTTCCCTAAAGCATGTACCCTAAAAACAAACATTTTGTTTTGTGTTATTTAGAAAACGTATCTTTCGGAATAGACAACTACACTCTTAGAGAAAGTTTCAATGTTTTCCTTCACCGATTGTCAATGATGTTTTAAAATTATGAAGAAAGTACATATAACCTTAAAAAAGTCAATGTGACCATTTAAAAGTTTTAGACTTAAAAACATCTTATAAATGCATGAACGCTTCACACGAAAAAGTGTCACGCTCCGTCTGAGCCGAGAGTGCAAGCGAGAGCGCGGAACAAGCCATAGAGGCACGATCGACCTAAGCTTTCGGCTTGTGACGCATCTATCTCTCTTCCACTCCATTGGATGATGCGTCCGAGTGGAAAAGAAACAGTATGCAATTTTTTCATCTGACTTTATCACGTAACTGACTTTACAGAGTTTTTTTTTACTTACTACCAATGTAACACTTCACTAGTATTGTTGTTAATACCTCGTGCGAAGCAAAATGATTGTTATATGTACTTTCTGGAACTTGTCTGTAATGGGTTGGAACCTGCAACCTTATGCAACTGCTAGGCCACCACGACGTACATACCTACACATTAGAAAAATAAACTGTTTCTAAAACTTACTTAGCTAGTAGCCTCTCCAAATCGGGTAGTGTAGTTAGAATGCTCTTCGCGTCTTGACAGAGTTCCTGGTTATCAAACAATTCCTTGACCGCCTCTTGCCTTTCTTTAATCACCAATAGATTGCAACTCGGTGCACAAACCCATTGATATAGTACCCTGTTTAAAAACGAGAATATATTCAGGATTAATTTAAAAGGAGTGCGTATAAAAAATTGTAAATCATCTTTTCATACAAACAATGTTTGAAGTCACGTGACCTGTCACTTTGTATGAAAAGTTCATTTTCTATTTTAATATTACAACCTATGTTCCTTGGAGATAGTTGTTCAGTTTTATGCGCCTGATTACTTTTAAATTACTACGCACTCCTTTTAAATTAATCCTATTTAAAATATTTCGAGAACATCTTAGAATAAGTTATAAGTTAAGTTTAGAGGGCCGAGGTAAATAAAAGCCTAAATTACACTTGAATGTAAAATATGTTAACAGGTACAGGAAAGTACAAAAACAAAATTTCATTTTAAAATTCTTAGAATAGTTTCCAATGATTTTTTATCTAAAACTATTGTAGAATTTACTTTGATGAAATTACACGAAAAAATTTGTTGAGAATAACTTCCTTTTAAAGTCAGTTAAAAGTGATTCAAATACAAAGTGGCGCTAAAAATAAATTAACAACTCGTTTTACAAACCTTTTACCCATATGAGTTGAACAGAAATTCAACCTATCATACAAACATCCATCATCTTGGACTATTCTTAGATTCCTCAAGGTAATAGCATCCAAAACCATCGTACTGCCGCCTTCCCAGCGATTTTCGACCTTTACATCTTGTGATAAGGTCTTGTTTAGCACGTCGGGGGGTGAGTAGTCGGTGAACTGGTTCATGCCCAACACTTGTATATCTAATAGGCATTCTGTTAGGCAGGAGACGCAGCCTCCTAAGGCTTTGATTGCTAGGTAGCAGTTGGCTGCTGGCGTAAGGCCTAACGCATCGCCTGAAAAAGAAAATATAAAAACAAAACCATTTAGCATCATAGTGTAACAAATTTTTCAGCAGAAAAACGACTCCCGTACTAAGAAATTTGATCATTTTGTTGCTTCCACTTTGTTCATGTGACATAGTTCAAAAGTAACCCATTACATTAATTTTGTTTACTAATTTCACCTGGGTGAAATGTGTCCCAAGTGAAATGAGGATACTCAAATATCCACTTGGTTGACAATATCATCCAGGTGAACAAACTATTTAAGTATAAACATATCAAAGAAAATAATTAACTTGACAACACAATCTAAAAATTCTTTTAAAAAAGTACTGTGCAATAATAATACAAACAAACAATGAAACACCTGTTATCTTGCCTTTCGTGCCCTAACACCTGCACGCTGGACGATTTAATGAAGGCTACTGATAATGCAGTTCTCGTAGCAAAATTCTGGGCTGACACAATATGATTGCCATCGACACGATAAGAAGAAGAATAATAATACATAACTAACTCGAAAAAAAATTGACATGGCTAACTGGCAATACATTTTCGTTAATAGCTGGCAACACCTACCGTCATGTAAGAACGGTTTAACACCCTCTGGCCACTCCCCATCTGCGTTGGTCCTATAATACTTCTCTGCCAGCGTCTTAAGGGTCTTCTCAGGGGACCACATGGCTTGGGGTTCTCGTCTCGCACTGTGACAATGTGTGCTTAGCAACTTGCTTGTACGAGCTGTTGTTGTTTTACGGTCGTATATTAACTGTGGAAATTCGGATATTAAAATTATATGCATGAAAAATATACAAACAGTTAAACATGGAATCTCCTCCTTTTCTGGAAGTAGGTTAAAAGAGGTGAGACCGTGGACTGGGAGTCAATAATCATTATGGTTAGGTAAAAGATATTGATGGGGTAAACTTGACAATGTAGCCAACTTTTGAGCCAATTAGTAATTTGGAAAACAGAATAATTGGACGCCATTATCTTGTTTTTTTTTCACGTGTTTGTTTTTAAGTTAGTTTGTTGTTCGATATTGTAAATAATCATTTCTTGAGTTAAAGAAATAAATGAAATAAAGAAAAACCTGAGATAAACTTAAATTGGTTATAAATCGCAAAAGACCGAATCGAGAAAGGTTTGGAAGAAGGAAAAACAGATTTTTCTTCTGAATCTCGATCTTTTATTAATTTAGAAATAATTTAGAGACAAGTTTTAGGAAGGCACTTGACGCAATGAGTGTACTTACCAAAGCTGGTGGATAATGTGCCAATGTAGTGAGCAGTCTTGACGAGTGCTTGTCATCTTGGAACTGTCCCAGGTGGAACAAACCTATTGAGGTGTCCACGAAACATACGCCGTAAGTGCTGCAGCCATTGCTCTCCTGGTAACAAACAAACAAATGTTAATACATGGAGACATGATGAGGTAATATTAAACATTGAGCAATAAGATGTAGTTTTACTACTTCACATTAATACTTTAAAAGGCGAACGTTTGTGTATGCATGTGTATGTATGTTTATTACCCTTTCACGCCCAAAAGGCTGGACCAATTTTCATAAAAATTGGTATGGAGGTAGGTTGGACCCTGCAACCTGTACTAACTTTTTATGCCGAAAAAGTTATCTGATAAACCGTACGTAACACCATAGGGCATAGCTATTCTTGTCATCATCATCCTCCTCCTGCCCTTATCCCAATTTTATTTGGGGTCGGCGCAGCATGTTTTCTTCTTCCATACTCTTCTATCTGCCGTCATCTCACAAGTAACATTCTTCCTTGCCATATCGACTTTCACACAATCCATCCATCGTTTCTTTGGTCGTCCCCTTCCCCTATACCCATCCACATTCATGCTCAAAACCTTCCTTACAACATGATCCTCTTTCCTCCACATCACATGCCCATACCACGACAGCCGGTTTCCACATATGTAGTTTTTCGGCTACCGGTGCCACTTTCAAACTTCCTCTTATATAATACATAGCTATTCTTGTATAATTACAATATCTGGTTAAACTACGAAAAAGACGAAATTCTTCGGATTCCGGATATCAAATAAATCCACGGTATTTCTTTAGCCTAGTATTTGGTATTTTAGTCATATATTCCAAAATCTTTTCATAAGTTTGTACCCCAGCATAGTTACGTACCTCTTCAGCAATAGCCATCATGTAGGCGGCAGTGGGGTCGGCGGGCCCGCTGTCCTGCAGGCCGCACACCTGCGCTCCCTGCATCGTGACCTGGCATATCTCGCGACGGACCACTTTGTCCCATTTCGTGTTTTGTCCCGCTGCAATATTATTCCACTTTAGATTAACTTTTTAACTATCGTCCAAGGCCAGTGTAACCCTGTCGAAACGTCAACCCTTAAAAGGTAAATGCATTGCATGCATGAGTTCTCGTTAATTCTTCTCCACAGCTAGGGCTCTTAGGAGGCGGTGAAGGGTGGCCGAATCAGGGTGCTGTCTATGTAGACGATGACTTTCATCGACAATTTGAAACAAATGTACATTTATGCGGAAGAATTACTTGTATATTAAATTCAAATTCTTTGTATTTGTATATAATTTACAAATATATCAATATACTATTCAGAAACTGAGGTTTATTGTTTAGTTAACAATGGACTATTGCAAACTTGATGGTAACAATATACCTTCACAACTTCAAATTATTGTATGCCCAAATGGGCTGATTGATGTGCTGTACCTATTTTATAACATCTGTATTTACTCAATCAAAGCAATAAAGATTACTTTACTTTACAAAGACATAATAAAAACGTGTCAAAAACACATTTTGACTATTGTGACAAATATTATAATGAGCTAATACAACTTACTCTTTTTGCACCTCTCCTGCATCATGTCAGGAGTTTCGGTCTGTTCCACACGCGCTACCTTGTATCCTTTAGACACTAATGTAGACGCCATCCTTCCGTAAGCGCTTTCTGGGAACCCTGAATGTGCGAACTCACCCTAAAAATATGAAGAAAAATAATTATGGAAAATCAACCTTACAGCTTAGTAATAAAGGTGTTTTTATCGTCAAAATTCATTGTTGCACAATTTACTTAAGCCAATTTGTATGATAAGAAAGAATATGCTGTTTTTTCACCGAGGGTGAAATGGTGCGCATGGCATGTCGCGTCAGTTAAATATGACAGTTTTTTTTTATTGACATCTTATAAATTTATAAGTCATTCCTTAGATACCAACAAGATCTTGAATGCTGGCTGAAGAATATGGACTTTACCTTCATATAAGAGAAACCAAGTTCGTTAACCCCAACAGCAGCATCCATATGATACAATTCATAGAACTTGCCGACTTTGAAGAACAGAACACAGTCAAAGTGAGATGATTTCATCTCCCACCATTGACGGTGAGCCTGAAACAATGTGATAATAACAAATTATCTATATATTATACATTTCTTGTGTCACAGTGTTTGTAACCAAACAACTTCGAAACTTGGGCTTGATCGATTCTTATGAAATTTTTCGTGTGTATTTGGGTCTGAAAATAAGTTGCAAATTAATATTCATACCCCTAGGTGTTAGGGGTGGCCATCTCGAGATTTTTAAATATGGCAGAACAACGTTATAATTTCACGTCAGCTAGTATATTATAATAAAATATAATAATCCTTTTCTAGTGTTTTCCCGTGTAGGCGATTCAATCTCAACAGTTTGACAGCGCGCGGGATGGAGGGGGGAGTGGGGAACGTCATTTCCGTCGTTCTGGTGCCAACATTGGGTAGTAAATAGTAACCTCTCCCAACACATAATAATTTATGTCATAGTTTATTTATAAAAACATACTCACAGGTGTTTGATTCTTATAAAACTCAGGCGGCACAAATAATGTAGAAGGATTATAATCAGGGTGATCTGGTCTCCTCTTCTGGGCATCCCTGATCTTATCCGGTTTCAGCCAGTCCAGCTTGCAGTGCACCCAGTTGCCCTCATCAGCTGCTATTGGTGTCTCTTCAGCTGGTTTTGGAGGGGATGCTGCAGCACTGCAAAAATTATATTAATGTTTGTATTATTAATATAAATGGTTGTTTCTCAATTGAATTTAATGGTTTAGTTAATTGCATATAGAGAAATATAAAATTTAAAGACATTATTTTAATGTAGGACTATAAAAACATTCATTTTTAAATCCAGCCATTATTGCTCCATTATAATCAAGAGGTGGAGTTATCTGTTTATATAGTTCCATCCCTCTCTTTCACTGGGACTAAATGTCCTGCAACTCCCGCATTTCAACTTAGGGAGAGGGAATGGCTGAAAATCAGCGCTGTGACGGGTCGTGCCCGACCCAGTACAGCATTAGCTGAGCCATCTCCTTTTGCTACTGAATTACACTTTTTTTGTAAGACTGCTGTTATTGTTTACCGTTTTTTTTTGTAGCAATAATTTTTTTTTTTATTTTTTGTATTACAATATTTCTTCTAAACATACTCCCTTCAAATAATACCCTCCCAAAAACAGTTATCCAGTCAACTCACCCACTCCGAGAGGCAGGTTTCTCTGGTTTGTTCTGCTTCTTGGCCTTAGGTGACTGGTTTGGTTCATATTTAAAACTGTCCTGCAATTTCTTTTCTAAAGATGGTTTTTCGACTTCCGATGTATCCATTTTGTTATCTGCTGAAATATGATGAAGTTTTGTAAATTATAATTTACTAGAAAGTAATTTGTTAAAATCAACATTTTCTTAGTATTAAGAAGCACTTTTTGAGTGTTACAAAACTGTTTGGGATCCTGTACTTATCTTGCTTTTGTAAAATATTGAAACATAACTACAAACCTATTATATTAAGTACAAGTTAGTCTTACTACAAAAAAAAAGTTAACATTTCTATTAGGATAAATATTATTAGCATAACTAGAGTGATAAATCAATTTAAGCTAATAATATTTATCTTCTATCATCAATACCAAATATATATATATAGGTATATAAAGAGGACAGATATTTTAATTTTACTACATTATCTATGAGTAACATGGGCTATACTTATGATCCTTTTCTTTACTTATATCTATGATACAAGCCACAGACAATAGCTGGTTCCTTAATAATAAAATATGACAAACATTATTACATATAAGAAAATATATAACAATTTAAACTGTTCAACCCACCTTGGTTCTCCACATCAGAATCGTCAGAGTCCACAGGGTTAAGCCGGATCCTCTTCCTAGGCTTGTGGGTGATGGGGATCTCATCATCACTGTCACTATGTGCAGCTTTAGGAGATGGAGTGGATTGTCTCTCTCTTTTCTTCTCTAAAACAGGAGTAGTAAATAATATAAGCCAATCTTCAGTTATATGCAAATGCTCCATAAAATACTTTTATTCGACAGGTATCTATCAAGCACACTCCGAACATTCGTAGCGATAGGAACTCGTGAAATAAAAGCAGCCGGTCAATTCTAAAGACCTACCTATCGAATGTTGTTCGATCCTGACAGACTACATCCCAAGAATACAGTAATGTAAGTTATATTTTCCATGTTTTGATTATTTTATCGAGCGTCGTAAGTAAACGTTGTGCTTTGTATGTTTACCCAGTAACCCATGTTGTGCGTAATTCTGTTTTTCACGAGTTGTTAATTATGGAAACGTTACTATTACATTTGATACATCGATACGCCAGGAGGCTTAATTATTTAAACTTTCAACTAAAATACGGTTCTACTTACTTTCAACTTTAGATTCTTTGTCGCCGTTTTGTAAAGATGAATTCAGTTTAGGACATTTATCAACATCCACTTCTGTTTTTACCTTTTTATTTGCTGGAGGGGTTTTAGAAAAGTAATTAAATAGTGTATTGGAGGCACCTATGCTATTACGTTTAGACATTTTATAATATTTTTGGTTTAAAAATGATTTCTAAAACAAGAAATTACGTTTTCGACTTTTGGCGCAAAATATCAACTTTTCGGAGTCAACAAGTGTCAATGTCAAATTGTCAATGTTGACAGTTTGTTCCACAGTATACGTAAAACCTAGGTTTGTTCTTGTTGTTTTAGATTTTTAGCCTGGCAGCACAATTATATATCATCTTTGATTCGATTTATGCATAAAGGATTGCATCACTAAAACACTGCCACATATAATTATGGCAAATGGTTTATTTCAATAATTATTTCTAAATATTAATATGTGACGCCACACTTGGGAGAGAGATCTCACAAGTGGCCCACGTTTCAAGTATTGACAAGAACGGGGGAGGGGATCAAAAAGGATGAAATTCGTGTAACGTAATTTATGGATGGCCCACCACACCACATTATTTACAAAGTGCATGTAAAAATTCATTATTATTATGTCATGAATAATTTCAAAATAAAGTATGTTTGGCTCATCCCACACCCTTCTTATCATATTATATACATGAGTGGATATACGGTTAAAATTTAATTACACTACAGTGATTTCTTGACCAGAGCTAAGAAATCTAATAAATGGGTGACAATGGGTGTTCACTACAATAAACAACGCTCTTTTGAACGCTCAAATTACAAGGATAGGGGAAAAGGTAAAAAAAACATTACTAAATTACTTTTGTATTGTGTTGTCTTATTATCATCTAAGAAATAGGTAGTACATTTAGAATGTAATAATAACTCCATAAATAGATAAACAAGCACAAAACTTAATCTAAAGGTTTTGGTGTAAAAATGGCAGTCCTTTACCATATTGTACGCTGTCTTATGACATTTTAGTTTACAATTCAAATCCTAGCATAGGTATTTTTTATTATAAAAAAGCAACAAGTACAAATAATTACGTCAAAACCTACCAATGTGTGACTTACCATAATTATTACTTGCGTTGTTAAGTTGGTAGCACCGAAAGAGGGGTATTACCCAACCATGCATGACAAAATATTGTATTTTATTGGTAGAAATTAACGTAGCGTAACAAAACCTATTATGAGAGATAATTACGACATAATTAAATATGTTATACAGGATTATTTTAAAAGGACTGCGAATATTCAACGAGGTAATAGGTGCATAAAACCTAACAACTTTTCCCAAGATATAGATATAGGTAAAATTATTAAAATTTAAAATTTTTCGTACAAACATAAGTCACGTTACTTGTCACTTTGTATGAAAAGTTAATTTTCCATTTTAAGATTTTGACCCATGTTCCTTGGAGATGGTTGTTCAGTTTTATGCACCTGATTACCTCGTTGAATATACGCAGTTCTTTTTAATTAATCCTGTATAACATATGTCAGCTAAATTATACTATAGAATAGTTGATTTACGATGGATTTGAGTAAATCAATCTTATTCGTTTGCAATAAAGACTATTTAAATATTTGACGGTACTAATGTCTTTTGTCGCAAAGACTCTCATAGAACGATAATTACAATATTGTGATAAAACATGGAATGTTCTCACAGTAGAATTATTAACAGTATAAAAAAACAGAATTCTCAAAGAAAACATAAAATTAATAAGAATATTATTAGATAACCAAAAAATAAAACATTTTGATCAACATAGAATAGATAAAAAGAAAATAATTACATTTATTTCATAACAAAACTATATCTACATAAAGATATTTAAAAATAATCTGAATATTATGTTTATAATGAAAATAAAATTATTTGAATAATTATTTCTAAAACAGGCTGCAACAGAAATGGCCTGTCATATGTGAAATGCTGCTTCTGCCCAAAGAAATAAACAATTTTCTCAGTCAAACATAAAACAGGGTTGTGAACTTAAAATGAAAAGTAAAAAAAATCTATGCAAGTTACACAATAAAAAAATAATTATTACGTATTTTTTCTTTCTTCAAAACAATAGAATTTGACAAAAAATAGGCGCGCTCAAGTTCAAGAGTCACAAGTTGGTGAAAATAGTAGCCACAAATGAATTTGCGAGCCCCACATACCTATAGGCAGATTTTCTTATTTCGAAAAAGTTAAGAATACGTATCAAATATTTTTTTTTTATGTAAAAAAGGTCATTGAAAAAAAAATTGTGCGTATCCTTTTGGACATACAAAATCATACCCAAAGACTTGGAGGAAGTTGTTAATTTCCATGGGTTGAAACAATATTTCTTTAGCGCCATATATTTATACAAAGTATTTTTTTATATTATATAAAAATTATTATGTATTGTATCAGTGTCCAAAGAGGTAGAGATTTTTGTGACGGTAATATTTTATTTGCCGTTAGTAGATAAATTTCACTGAATAATTATCACAGGAAATGAATCACTTTCGTTTCAATATCTTGAAATCTTTATCCTCGTTATCTTTTAACACTTGTACCTAACAATAACAGAATTTCCGCGCGTCAATAAAATACCGAATCTAATGATATTTGATTGAGTTGCGTGGCCATTTATTTACCGTAGATAATAGATATGGCCCATTGTAAAGTTACTAGAACAACAGATATCTGTCTACAATAGTGTATTACGCTATTTATTTTTAATGTCCTTTTTTAAGATAGTGAAAAAATATTTGAGACATTCCTTTAAGCAAAACAATACAAAAGAGAAGAAGCATTCGTCTGTCTGGGTGTTATTTATCTATAATATGTATAAATTTATGAATATTTATGTATGTTTATCAGTTGTCTGGTTGCCATAGTACAGACTCTGCCTAGTTTGGGATCAGATGACAGTGTGTGAGATTTCCCAAGATATTATTATTATAGTTCAAGAGGTGGTTTGTAACATCACAGCGTCAGCTAAAATTGTGGGACACAGTGACGTCACTCGAATTTTCCTTTCACTGTATTATCGCACTTATCTGTATATGAGACGAAAACCAATACGTATCACATATTTTTTCATTATCCAAACACTGGTCATTTTTTTAGTTCATTCATACCTTCTTTGACAATATTACTCTGAATTGCACCATCTAAAATAAATTTAAAAACCGCCTTTTTATACAGATTTTTAAAAAGCATGTTAGGAACTGCAGCTCAACCTTAAAAATATCAGAAGTAACCCTGAACTAAATTAATTATCGCACTCAGTCTTTTACATAATAATCTGTGGTTCTGGAACAGAGAGGGCTATGCACTTGTGGGGTAACACCTGGCCCCCGTTCACGTATAACTCGTCTTTGACTATGACATCTTCACCAAGAACAGTGCAGTTCTCCATACGAACCCAACGACCGACTATGGAGCGCCAGCCAACGATGCAGCCGTCCAGCCAAGCGTGCTGGCGGACGCAGGCTCCTCGTAGAATTGTACTGCGTTTTATACACGCACCTAGGAAAAAGAATAATTATTTAGTATGTACTAGCTTATGCCCGCGACTTCTTCTGTGTGGACTTCAGAATTGGGTGCAAAAAGAAATGGAAGATATGAAAGTAATGAAAAATGGAATAAAACTTTTACCCGTGTTATAGCTTGCGCTGTAATAGAGAAAAATATTAAATTTCAAAGCTGTCTACCCACGGTTTAGCTCGGAAACAATTATTTTCCCTCGGGAACTACTTAAGGAATCGGGATAAAATAATAATAATAATAAATCATTTATTTTCAGGCAACTAAGGCCCATAGATAAATACCTTACAAACTAACATATATATTACAATACAATAATTGAGTTAGTATATAAACCTTAAAACTAATGTTAGTAAAAACTTCCTAGCACTACGTATTAGCGCGTTCTGTTGGTACTTGTCCGCGGAAGCGACGGAACACCACACCCTGAGGCCAGAAGTTATGTTCTTTTTCATGTCAAAGGCTACATGCATGCCGAATTTCATCCAAATCCGTTCAGCGGTTTTTGCGTGATTGAGTAACAAACATCCAAACATCCACACTTTCACAATTATAATATTAGTAGGATTTATTTTTCTTGAATCTTACTAGCATTTTGGGTATTTTGGGCCGCTCATTATAATCTTGTTAACCCCTCGTGCTAAGCTAAGTGCTTGTGTTACTAGTGGGTTTACGTCGGTAGTGCAATTGATCGCAAGTCAATAGGCTATTGCACTTTCAATTAAGAAATGAAAAATGCAATATTGGGTTATAAATTGGTTATTAATCTCGGAGCGACGCTTATCTCAAAATTGTTTTGGTTTATCTTTAACCTTCCAGTTAATTACATACCTACAAATAATGCAATGAAGACTGATTCCTATAATTTTAAAATCTATTTTGATACTCGGTTACAACAAATATAATAGCTGCGACTCGCGGCGATATGGTTTATCAACAGATATATATAGTTTAGGTAGTCTATGTGTCAGCTTACAGCTACAAAGCTGTAAGTTGACACATAGTTGCCGTACAATCTTAATCTACATCAAAATTGGTCCAGCCGTTTGAGTTCGAAGTGGTAACAAATAAAAAATTTGAACTTCAGGCAGGACTCAAACCCGCAACCAATGACTAATTTGAAATCTCAGGCAAGTGAACCCTGTAGCTTAATTAATGATGCGTCTGGCCTAACCACTAGTCGCGGGTCGAGTCCTTCCTGAGGTTCAAGTTTTCCTCTTTTCCATTTGTATTAAATAAGAGGATTTCATACAAAAATTCAGCATCATCGTATTATCATCAGAATAGTATTGTCTATACTGTAATTTATAAACAGCTTATAAAATGTAGTTCGAAACACAGCTGAATACATTCCCGCCCACTCAGTCATCCAATCGGATATGTTCACGTGTTACTTGACTTCTTGATAAGGCTAATTTTATTTGCACATATAAATGTTTATCAGTCATGCAGTATAGAATATTAAAATTAATAATTTTAATTTCAACGTGTATTTTAACAATATACTGCCGTTAAGTTTTATGTATTTTAAACTTGTTGACTGAATTGATTGTAATGATTTTTACACCAAGTAGAGAACTAGTCTTATACCGTTTTGAAAGCAACTCAAAAGGTCTCTCTCTCCCTCTCTCGAAATATACAATATGTAACAAAATCCCTGTCCGATCCCTAAGACTATTATTCGGTATACGTAGCTATTAAATGGACTGGAGATTTTTTTTTTCACAATTGATAATAATTAAATCAAAATACAAACTGATCCAAGGCAACAGCAACACTGTCCGCTCCTCAAAGTTCACGTACTTACTACCTGCAGTTTTGTCTCAAAGAAGCCGCCTATGGGAGACAGTTTATGAACTGTACCACGCATACGCCTTTATTGGATCGGACAGGGGTTTTGTTACATGTTGTATAGATTTTGAATGCTGCATAAGTATTTATTTATTCTTTAAGCACGCAATCAAACAATGCAATGGTGGACTTAATGCCTGAGTCATTTCCTCAACCTAGGGTAATTTAGAGAAAGAATTACAAGTATTCCATTTCCAATATATACTATAGGTTAAAAATACAAGGTTTTTTTTTTCTTACCATCTTCAACAACGACGTCGGGACCGATAGTAACATTGGGTCCTATTCTGCATCCCTTCCCGATAGTCGCTGTGGGGTCGATTAGAACGTTCCCCACTACGCCTGTACCATCGTACAGTTTATTCGAGTTCTTTTGACGCAAGCTGTTTAGGTATAGGCACATTCCTGAAGAGTAAAAAAAAATATATTATGCAATACTAGCTGTAGCCCGCGATTCCGCCTGCTTAGTTGTCAGTTATCGGGGCAAGAAGTAGCCTATGTCCTTTCTCAGGCTTTTAACTACATCTGCACCAAATTTCATTTAAATCGGTTTAGTAGTTTAGGCGTGATTGCGTAACACACAGACAGACATAGTTACGTTCGCATTTAAAATATTAAGTAAGGATTTATTAACAAACAATGGCAATTTTTTTTATAAACTTTAGCTAGATTAATTTAAATAGGATTCTAATAAGATGTTGATTTACCTAGAACATTAATTACAATAACGTTACTGAGATTATTCATAAATTAAAACATTTTTCATTATTATTAAATAATACTTTTTGCCAGAAGGCCTTGGAGCGAAATGAAGGAAAATTTTGCCTAGCAGACTTGCCTAGAGAGAGAAAAAACTAATATAAAAAAATATAACTTGCTTGATTACCTGTTAAAAAGTCTTTTGGTTGTCCAACATCCATCCAGAAACCTTGCAGTTCCATGGCATACAACTGTTTATCTGAAGCCATGTATGGGAAGACCTCCTTCTCAATAGACATCGGCCGCAATTCTATCCTACTCAGCACTGAAGGGTTTAGGATATACATTCCTGATGAGAAGAAAAGTTACATATTAAGGAAAATGTAACAAAAAGCTATGTTAAATATTTCTCAAATTAAAAGAGAGTAGGGATTATGTGCTGTTTTTTTTCAAACATAAATAGCTACTAATCCAAAGTAAGTAGCTAAAGCACTTGTGTTATGGAATCAGAGAGAATGAAGGTACCACAAACGCCCAGACATTATCCAATGTAGATGAGTTTGTTTTTTCTACCTTGACCCAGGGATCAAACCGAGGACCTCAGAGCTAGACACCTTGAAAACCGGTGTGTACGCCACTCGACCACGGAGGTCGTCTTATTTCACTTATTACTTGAAACTGGGTGAAAATGTATCTTCTCAATTAGAGAAGGAATGAGCCAACAAAAAAATAAGCATAAAGTAGTTGCTCAGAAGTAATTCACAAACAGGAAAATTAAGAAAATAAATTATATGGAATATAGTCTCGCAAACAACATATTTTATTTATTGTTTTCTGAGGTTTACGCGAATGTTAGACATTGAATTAAAACTACTTTTTAAACGGATTCTATCGCAGTTTATTTTTATTTTAGTTCCCAACGTTTCAACGCCTTTGAAGGTTCATGGTAACAGGTAGACATTTCGGGAACTAAAAATAAAATACACCGCGAAAGAATTCGTTTAAAACGTAGTTTTATTTTAACATTTTATTTTATTGTTTCTATTAATGTAAGCGTCGGTAGCTTTAGGCGTTGGACTATCTACGTGAACCCTCTGGTAACACAAGCTTGAAGCTTGGTACGTGGGGTTAACAAGAAACTAGTAATGTGCGACCCACATTATTGGTAAACTTAAGGAAAAATATATATATGTACCTGCATTAATTTTATTTGATATGAACTCCTGTGGCTTTTCGACAAAACTTTCGATTTCACCCTCCTCTTTGTATACAACCACTCCATATTTGGATGGTTCTTCCACTTTAGTCACTACTATTGTTCCCTCCTAAAAACAAACAACAAAAAATAAAAGCAATTACAAAAAATATCTTGGATGGGTTATAAATAATAATAAAACTGAAAAGAAACAAAGTTGGGTTTGTTATAGCGTTATAATTCAAGAACGGGTGGACCGATTCACATGATCTTTGATTTTGGATTAGTCTCTGTCACTGATAGCGGAATAAATGTTAAAAACAATGGACTAAAAATGATGTTTGCGAGAAGAGGGTAACCTTTGCGGGTGGGACTGCGGGGCACAGCTTGTTTTATATAGCGGCAATAGCCTAATGGCTAGGGCGTCGGACTTGCGATCATGTGGGTGCAGGTTCGAATGCCACCCATTACACTACTGGCGTGAACCCACTCGTAACACAAGCATCTTAGGTTAGCATGAAAGTTAAAAAGAATACTAGTAATGTGCAACCCCATTGCTAGTATTTTTTTTGTTTTTCTAATATATTCAAATGTAGGACAATCCGAAAAAATTTAGAATTTCAAAGTGATAAACTACTGCCGTGACCGATAAACATTTTATTTTAATTAACTATGCACAACAGTAGTAAAATTTTATCAGCTTGTTCTAACATAAAGTATTATTATTAAGAATAATACTTTAATGGCATTTCAAGGTTAAAACCATAACTTCCGTAACAGGTGTATTCATGCACAACAGTTTATGATAGTATTTTATGCAATACTTAACTACATTCAATCATTTTTTTCCTTGATTGTTATACTGAATTTTTATGAATTGTGTAGGTATGAGTATTGAGCTAGGAGAAAGGATAAGTCAGTATATAGGAATTATATAGTACTTTACTAATATTTGTATAATACCACACTTATGATTTTTAAATCTTCAATTATAGACATTAAAACTACAAATGTATCTCAAGCTTTTTTATCATGATAGAATAGAATTGAATATTTATTTATTGTTGTTGCAGGTAATATTAAAAAAAAAATAACAGCTGGTAGTGTACATAAAAAAGCATCTCCGGAACATACCCAAAATGTATACATCATGAGATGTTTAATTAAACTAAGTTTTACCTTTCCATGGCTCCTATGGTATCTTGCTAATTCTTTAAATGGAAAATCACATATCACATCTGAATTAAGTACAAAGAATGGTTCAGGGCTGGTGCTAAGGAGTTCTCTTGCCAAAGCTAGGGGTCCCGCTGTACCCAATGGTTCATTCTCATGGGAGAATGTTAATGAAACCCCAAGTTTTGATACCTCTTCTGTTAACTCTCTCTCCATGTCCTCTGCCCTATATGATACAGCCAATATAACCTGCAAAAGATAAGAGATAAGAATGGGTAAACAGTTTTTGTATTAAAGATAACTAGAAATTATGTGTAGTATTATCAGTAACGTGATTGTAAATTGTGCCAATTGAACAAATTTATACAAAGGAATTTGGTAATCATGGATGTAAGTTTCATGTATAAACATTATAATTAGGGTGTTTTATTTTTTTGATGGTCTTTGTAAATTGTGATAACAATAAAATAACATACTTGTGTAACTCCAGCTTCTACTAAAGCTTCAATTTGATGCATAAGTATAGGTTTGTTAGCAAACTCCACTAGAGGCTTGGGTCTACTTAATGTTAAAGGTCTCAGTCGAGTCCCATAGCCACCCACAAGGATAAGCGCTCTAATTTCACCCAGTTTTTTGTCGGAACCACACATTTTCGGTGATAATCGCTCAAATCAATGTAAAACCACAATTTTAAGGCCGAGGCCGGACACACTTTTGAATTATCTTATTGAACACGTAGCGTAGCTTTATTTACACTGAATAATGAATTAGAATGACAGAACACAGACTACTTAAAGAAACTACAATCAGCACGAATTCTGTTTAGCTTTCAATAGAAACTCGCACGATTTACAAAAACTGTTGTGTGCTCTCCTAAATACACGTCACTCCCATAATACAATCACAACATTCCGTTGGACAATAGACGGTTTGGCATTTATATCGCAAGGACTATGAAAAAGTTGCCATAGACTAATAGTCGATTAGTAAAAAGATTTCTTGTTGCCAATCAAAAAATATTTTTGAACGAACTTTCGAATGCTTGTTCGGAAAAACGGGACTTCACTTGTCAAGTTGTCAGTTGTCACTGTCATGTCATGATATTTCTTACGTATTAGCGATGCCCGATATTTTGCTTTGTATCGATATATTGCATCGCAATGTATCGTTTCGGTTTGTATCGATACACGATATTATCGCAAGGCTTTGTATCGATATTGTTAATATCGTATCGTATCGTCTATTTTTTTTGTCGTATTGCCTTTAGTTTTGACATCTGCTAGACACAACTTGCATTTAGCACTCAAATTACTTTTAATAAAAAAAGACCAGACACTAGACTTGACTGGCGGAGCCATGATAGCCGCTGCGTACAGAATGAAATGAAATGAAAACCTATTCGGCCCCGAGCGGAGCGGCTAGGCGGCGACCGGTCGTCGCGATGACGTCATCGCGCCGTTCACTCAAACCCCGAGCGGCAACCGGTCGCCGCACTCACTTCACTCGATTCAAACCCGTATTTTCAAGTGTTTAGAGTTTACTTTTGTATGAAGAAGTTTGGCGTTATACGTTCTTTGGTAAATTGTCTTCATTCTGGACTAAAAATATGAAATAATATTATATTTGCTTCTCTTTTCTTCATCTGCCATTTGTATTTGCGACTAACCGGGAGCAAGGAGTACGAAGTGTTTGTTGTGGTGTTTTATGGGCGATATTTTTGATACGATATACCCTGGAAGCGATACGATATTGCCATATATCGTATTGACGTGTATCGATACAAAATCACAAGATATCGCATGGTGTTGTATCGATATATAAGAATATCGATACGTATCGGGCATCGCTATTACGTAATGGCTGATGCGCCATTCTGTCAGTGTCACTAAATTATTTAAACCCTTTCCTTTTTTGATCTTTCCACTAAAGTTTTTTAAGTGAACGATGGCCGTCCCTGCTCGGATTTTGTGTCGGTTTAAAGGTTAGCAAATCATTTTCAGTTATGTTACATATAAGAAAATTGAAGGTAAGACTATCATTGGCCTTAGTGGCTGCACGACATCTCAACTTTTTGACTGTGATAACCTACGATAGTAACCTTGCCATTCGATTGGCACCTTCTTAAAAATATTTGTAACAATTATAGACCAAGTCACGATAATAAGATAAAAGTATGAATTTCATTTAACGAATAAATTAATTGTGCGATTTCAATGTCGTATTCATCGGGTCTAATGTAACCGAGACCTTCATCTAAAAATACAATCACCGTCGGCGCTTGTGATAACTTTCGGCAATATGTCTGTAAGTTATTATATAACTACTCAATGCTCTATAGCCTGGAGACAACCTTCTACTAGAATCTCTTTAGTTTTCAGTCATCTAAACAATGGATCAATAAAGTTGACCTTTGTCACTCTAATTCAAGCCATTGGCAGTTCAATTGACTGATTGTAAAGCATAGCTATTTGTTTTTGTTATGTATGCTAAAATGATAATTGATATTTAATAATTTTGAAAATTTGGATACATATTTACTTTTATAAATATATTTTTACAGTAACTCTCTTTCTGCCAGTTATAAATAGAAGTCTGCTTCATTAAAACACGTATTTTTTACTTGTAGTTGCCAATCAAAACAAAATTAAAATTTTATTTTCTTTTGATCACAGAGATAGGTTTCTTTCTGATTGGCTTAAGACATAAAATCTTATCAGATTCTTACAGCAATAATTAAAATAGATCTCAGACTTAAAAGTTATTCATCTATTTAAGTGAAAGATGGGTTGGCATTAGATTTTTCTGATCTCTTGTAAAAGAGGGTGTGGCTACCCTTGTTACATAAAACTTATTAATGAAGATTTTAAATACTTCACTTAACCTACTGTTAAGTTAGTGTTTAACATTGTAATTAACTACTTGATTTGATTCTATGCTAATAGTGATATTAGTTTAGACATGTAATAAAATAATTGGGATCTCTTCTAATTTTAAAAATAACTGTTTTTAGAAGTAAAATACAATTATATGTATAAATTAAAATTAAAATTCTAGCGGTTTGGGTACCACTCAACTTTTGGCACAATTACAATTATATGAATGCACATTAATTGTTAAGTATTATGTTTGAGAGTATGTTATCAATATTCTAGATTTCTAAAGTGAAGATAATGTGATATGACTGCTTTATCTTAAAATCAATTCCAATGGCAATACACTGATTTATACAATGCATAACATATAAATAGTTATTTTAGCTTATCGAAAAAAATATGGATTTTCCATTTTTTGGGGCTCTAAAATAGTTCCTAGTAAGTAAGAAAATGTTATTTAAAAAGAAACTAAAACGAGTTAGCTGCGTATGTGCACCACCTGAGCCTCCTGACTTGCGATTGTGTACCCATAGTAGTTATTTTGAGTAGGCTTTTCTGCTCACCCATATTCAATGGACGAACATTTTTTTTATATATTTCTCTGATAAATTTCTTTTATAGACATCTTTACATAGGTACTGAAGATTTTTTGGTTTAGGTCTTGCATCACTCAAGGCCAAAGTATTTTTTTGGCTAAAAATCCTTAAATTATAACTTAAGGATAGTTACTGCAAGGTTTATGTGATTGAAGATGATTATAACAAAATAAAAAAATCATACACATTTTTGCATATAAAAGTCAATTCAAATTCTGCATTATGTTAAAGGATTAAATATCTAAAAACATTCAAAGATAAAGCGTTAGAGCCAGTATATGAGTAGTGTGTACGAGAGTATGTAGTAGTATGAGTGTATCATGCGCAAGTTCGTACCAACGGTTAAATTCAGAGCGCCCATAAAGATTGGCGAGTGCTGTACTTTGCTCTTAATAATTTACCCTGCTATTCTACAGTACAAGATTTTAATCTACCTACAAGCTCAACTAATTATTTCGTTTCTGTGATTACTACAATAAAAATAACCTAAACCTTTCTCTCCCCAGATGGGTTCAAGTTGACTTGTGTCAGATTCTCATCAACCGGTCAATATACTGAAACCAGAAAGAACTTGATGCTAACCAAAGACACAAAAGTTATTATTCAAGGGTTCACTGGTAAACAGGGCACGTTCCATAGCCAGCAGGCACTTGATTATGGCACAAAAATTGTTGGTGGTATATCACCCAAGAAAGCTGGCCAACAGCATCTTGGTAAACCAGTATTCGCTACGGTGAGGGAGGCGAAGGCGGCGACGGGGGCGGAAGCTAGCGCTATCTATGTGCCCCCTCCGGCGGCCGCTAAGGCCATCTTAGAGGCTATTGAGGCTGAAGTTCCTCTTATTGTCTGCATCACAGAGGGTATCCCGCAGCATGTAAGTAAAAATAACAAACTACTATTTGAATATAATATGTAATGTAATAAACAGATTAGTGTCGTCGAATTACGGTCTTGATGGAGGAATGTATTGATGTAATGAACCAGAAATTTCTGGCTTCAATCAAACGACAATAATGAATGCATTCTCATGTAAAGTGCTTGCTAGTGATTGTATGTTTTCAGTTCAATATACTGGAAGTAGATTCCAACATTGCTTGACAGAAGAAGTGTTATAAATCGTGATGCTTCGATGATTATCTTTTTTATTTATTTTTTCTACCTCAGTTGGCCTGGGCGCAGGCTTTGACTGTCTTCAACCAGATTAATAGAAAAACAAACTGCGTTTGCAACGTTCGGACCAAGACTTCGTGCGTTGCTAACAATATTAATAAGGCAAACAGCACGAGAGGGCTGGGATCTTAAGTTTTATTAGTAGCTTAGTCGGCTCAGGCCAGCTTTATCTAGATCCAGAGGAAAAATATCAACTTTGAACTTGTTTCACAGGACATGGTACGCGTAAAGCATGCGCTTTTGCGTCAAAACAAGTCTCGTCTGGTGGGCCCCAACTGCCCCGGTATCATTGCTCCAGAAAGGTGCAAGATCGGAATCATGCCCGCGTCCGTCCACAAGCGTGGTTGCGTCGGTGTCGTGTCACGATCCGGCACCCTGACGTACGAAGCTGTACATCAGACGACAGTAGTAAGTACTATAGTTGAGGACTATTCTGAACATTGAGTAATCAAAAAAATCAAAACTCATTAGAATTGGGCTACCAATTATGTCAATTACATACTGGAGCTACAACACACCACAACTGCAGCTGTGGAGAAGAAACCGCGCATCTCCCCAGAAGCACGCTTTCTTTTCGTTAACAATATGTGCTTACATTTAAAAACATAAAAATAAGGATAATTTAGGTACCATGACAAACAAAAAAGAGGTGAAGAGTATTTGCGACTTTAGCATACATAGACATTAGTTTTAATTAATTTTATTTATTTATTTGTAGTTTGCCGTGCCCTGCAGGGTCCATAATGTAACTTTTAAAACTATGTCACCATCTTTGTAACTTAATAGCTTCTGGCCGCGACTTCGTCTGCGTGGACTTCAGAATTGGGTTAAAAAAGAAATGAAAAATAGAATAACACTTTCACCCGTGTTATAGCTTGCGCTGTAATAGAGAAATATACCAAATTTCAAAGCTGTCTGTCCAAAGCTTAACTCGGAAACAATTTTCATTTTCCCTCGGGAACTCCTTAAGGAATCGGGATAAAAGGTAGCCTATGTTCTTTTCCATGTCAAAGTCTACATTCATGCCAAATTTCATCCAAATCCGTTCTGCCGTTTTTGCGTGATTGAGTAACAAACATCTAAACATCCACACTTTCACATTTATAATATTAGTAGGATGGAGGGCAATAAAAAGTAGAGTATTGAGTAGCTTTTGCTTACAGCTCCGCCCGCGTGGGCGTCAGTTAAAAGCCTTATAGCCTTCCTCGATAAATGCGCTATCACTAAGAATTGTTCGAATCGGACCGTTCCTGAGATTGGCGCGTTCATCCAAACAAGATAAAAAAAATCTCTTGCAAAATAGAACTTCATAATAATCCCGTTCTTTTATCTGAACTGCTTGCGTAGAACGTTTGTATGTATTTTTTTTAATACTTAACACAAGATCTAAGTCAGTCACGCTCACGAGGCAGTTTTCCCTATAGTTTACTGCCTCATAATCTATGATATCATACCTATTATGTAAGTTATGCATTATGAATGAAGAATTAAAACATTTTATCTTCTTTGAGTGGCTGAAGTATTCATGAGTATGAAAAATTAAAATAGTCTTCACTTTGCATAATACATACTTGTTTTTCCTTAAAGAAAATATATAAACTTATGAATAAATTATTATGGAGACGTTGGAAAGAGCATCCTAGCCTGTCGTTAATAAGTTACAAAATACCTAAATTATCATTTTCTCTTTTCAGACCGGTCTGGGTCAGACCCTGTGCGTCGGTATCGGCGGTGACCCTTTCAACGGCACGGACTTCATCGACTGCTTAGAAGTGTTCCTGAACGATCCCGACACGAAGGGTATCATCCTGATTGGAGAAATCGGTGGACAAGCCGAAGAACTCGCCTCCGAATATCTGATTGAGAACAACCTTGTGAGTTTCATATTTCTTGTTATTCCAGAATTAATAAAATTTATAAACAGATCACCAAGATTGAAAGTAGAACAATATAGTTTTTTAAATTATTTAAAAGAATACGATATGTCAACTGCTTTCTTTTTTTCGGCATAATAGGTTCTTCATAAGCACTGACAACTTTTTCATTCGTGGATCGCTCGTCAGCGATAAAACTAACTTTGATATTGATTGCGTCTTTATTTAGAAGTTGAGTAAGACGTTGTTACCTACCACTGATGTGAGGTACCTACATACAGGATTAATTAAAAGGAGTGCTTATATTCAACGAGGTAATCAGGTGCATGAACAACATTCCCGAAAAATAAGGTCGAAATCTTAAAATTGGCTTTTCATATAAACATGTCACGTGACCTGTCACTTTGTATGAAAACTTAATTTTCCATTTTAAGATTTCGACATGTTTCTTTGGGAAAGCTGTTGTTCAGCTTTATGCACCTGATTACCTCGTCGAATATATGCACTCCTTTTAAATTTATTAATCCTGTATAGAAATAATTTCCTACCCTATCGTAGTATGTACACATAGCAAAGTAAATAGTTATACAAATCGCATATAATAAATAACAATTAGTTTGTTAGTGTGCCTTGTATAACCATCTAGGTTGCTGTGTACCAAGCTTGTAAACTTTTATTTATTACCATACCTTTAAGTTCTTTGCCAATATAAACAAAACTACTAAGGCCCAGTTTTTTTATCCCGAGTTAACTCAACCAATGGTTAAAAATATGCGAACTAATGGTAAAAAAACGCCTTTTTTTTCATCAATTGTTAGTCTATCAAATGGCCAAATAAGTTGGAGAGATAATTAATTAACCATTTGTTAGAATAAAAAAGGATGAATAAACGCGTTCTACCGAAATTGAAACCATTAGTTAGCATATTTAACCAATGGTTGAGTTAACTCGATATCAAAAAACTGGGACTTGGTAATTTCGCCTTTTATTTTGTGTTCATCTGGCATTTAAGAGATGTTAACAGTATATAATAATATCTTACTTTTACTAATTTCTGATCTTGTTTTAAGTTTTTTTCTTTCTTTTATACTGATGCTTTTATTTTCTTTTTTCCATACAGTGTAAGGTAAGAACGAGTGGTTATGCTTCGGTATAAGGTCTTGCTTGAAAGTCAGTGGAGCAGTTTTTTTACTGTACATAGTGTTCGCCGTATTATTTGTATATTTTTTATCGTATTAGCATGATATAAGTTTGACGTAGTGTTACGTCACATGTTGACAGATTACATAGTACCATATCACGACATCGTTCGTTATCCCTATGATTGCGTAAATGGTATGAGATTTCATTTCATCTGAAATTTAAGTGATTATGATTTTTTCATTTGTAATCAATATGTTCTAATTAAACACTAATTACCATAGCATCGTTCATCGTAGTTTATTGCCGATTGTTACAGTCACTAAATACTTGTTGATTAATTTGTTGACTTTAAAGTTGATAGTTATACCTATAGAAATCCATATGAAACGTGTTTCTGAAGTCTAAAGATTTAGTAGGTAATTCTTTAGACTTCAGAAACAAATTCGAAAAACTAACATATGGACAGAATATTTTGTTAAAAATGTCTTCAAAATAAACATACTTTGTATACCTACTATTATGCCGTCATGGTAATAAATGTGATAAAAATGTCATGATAATAATGAAATGTCGTGGTGGCCTAGCGGTTCAATGACCGGATTCACATGCACATGGTTGCAGGTTCGAACCCAAGCAAGTACCAATGTGACTTTTTCAAAGTTATATGTACTTTCTTAATCATTCTAAGACATCATTGACAAACGGTGAAGGAAAACATCGCGAGGAAACCTGGAATCTGAAATGACAACCCGCAATGAGCAAGCGTGGTGATCAATGCTCATCCCTTCTCTATAGGGGAAGAGGCCTGTGCCCAGCAGTGGGACGTTTATAGGCCGGTATTATATTCTTATTATATATTATAATTGGAAATTTCGCGTGACGTCACTCTGTCCTACAATATTCGCTAACGTTGTGACGTTACCCCACTCCTTTAATTTAAAACTTCGTTGATTTTTTTGTTTTGAAAAATTGAAAAATACGTCTGATATTTTTTTTATCAACTAAATGGCGGACTAATTATATTTTTATATTTTATACCCAGTATAATATACCTATACAATGAACTCAAATTGGGTGTCTTGTGATTGCAAAATATTATTTTTTATTGACGTGAATTTAATCAGCTAGCTCTCTCGCAGTCTACTTCTTAAAAGCAGAATTTCTAACAATCTCTAGTATTCCATCTAATTTACTTTTGCAATTCAAACAGCAATTAGGATTCGAGAAAACTGTACTTCCATAATTAGATAGCATTTATAATACTTTTTTTTGTAAATCTCCAGGGTCGCAACGCCAAGCCTGTGGTGTCGTTCATCGCTGGTCTGACGGCCCCGCCTGGCAGGCGGATGGGCCACGCCGGCGCCATTATCTCTGGCGGCAAAGGAGGAGCCATGGACAAAATAAAAGCTTTAGAAAAAGCAAACGTCATCGTCGCTCGCTCCCTAGCTAAAATGGGTGTCGAATTGCATAAGGAAATGAAACGATTAGAAATTGTCTAAGCGAAATATTAAATTATTCGATATAAATTTGCGCGTTGTTATTCAACGTTATGCTAAGTTTACGTTACTCTGTATATTCTAGTGATTACATACTATTATTTATAGGCTGTTTCTACTTACAGCTCAGCAACATAATTGTCTATGTATTATTATAAACAGTTACAATTATGTACCTTTTAATTATTCTGGTGTTTGGCACGAATCGTTAGCGGAGCACCCACTCATAGTATAAAGGACTCATATTTATAATGTTACAAATGTTACCTGTGAATTGAACAAATTCGATTATTCGCGTATTTAAAATTATGGCATAATTATATTTGAACTTCTAATCGTTACGCTTAAAGACGCGTTGTGTTTAAAATAAATGTGAACTCGAAATACATGCATACTATCTGAATAACATTTTTTTATTCAAAATTTTTTCTCCTTTTTTTATTTACGTGTGAATTAATCATCGTGCTACGTTATTTTTTGGAATGGTGGGTATTAGGAGGAGAGGAATAAGACTATACACTTTTTGATCACATTAACGTTGTAATAAGAGATGGCAAAATAGACACATATCGATATTTATCTAATATCGTTCACATCAAAGTAGGAGACAGTTGTTACGTCATGCTTACATTACAATAAATACGACACCTCGAGCCAGAGTCAGCTTCAGATGAAAGTACCTATAAGTACTACTAGTTACATAGACTGAGGATATTTAAACCCACTATCTATCACAGCATGAAGGTCAAACTTATCCTAATTATTTTAAAAACATTCAAGTACTACTTTTCTTACAAATATTCCTTGCCATGCACTTAGTACATGGACAATAAAATTCACACCGAAAGAGTAAAGTATTAAAGAAAACTAATATTTATATATTACCGCGTAGACATTGAAACTGCGCGGTGCTAGAGATATTCCTATTCTATATATTAATGGGACAGCTTAGCCATATACACATATATTTTTTTCTTTGTAGGACAATTTAATTTCCTACTCTGGTTTTCACTACAACAAAATATACAAATATAAGTCTTAGAATTTTCAAATGGAAGATTGACCAAAAATATAGATTTATGAACCTGCCCCTGATACAAATTATCAGTTTAAATACTTTTTGCTATGCTTTATTTAATAAAACTTTACGTCAACAAGTATAGGAAACTATACCTATGAGCTTAAGACTTATCAGTAATATATGATTTTCTTGTAAAACAAGATTAGTATACAATAGCAATCACATTAATTTTAGAAACAAATTAATAATGGCCAACTTGCTTTTGATCTTTCTAACATAATTGTTAATTTTTATTTGTCACAATGAAACTGATAAATTTGTTAAGAAACCAATCATGTCCAACTTATTTATAAAGACAAAACATTCCATATGAAAAAGTTCCTATTTAATTATAGAACATAATACTGACAATAGGCCATATCTCAATCTAAACAAAACTTTTTGCGAGCGCAATATAGAGAGCACGGATGGCGGAATAATCAGGACATCAAGCTACTTAGCGACGCACTGCGGGCTAAAAACTAGCTTGGAAGTTTTGAAACAATTACCATTCTGCCATCCGAGCAATGATATCTTAAATCAAGTCCTATTTATCACAGAATACAAAAATAAATAGATTTACTCTAGTTTCAAAATATAATCACTTTCCGCACCGCACATTCATCTTCATACAGGTAACATAGTAAGGTACATCGCATTACCACCGATCTCTTCGGCCGCGGCCACCAAAGCCACCACCAAACCCGCCACCACCGCCGCCACCACGTCCGCCGCGCCCGCGACCCGTACCCTCACCCCTCTCTTTGTCTCTTCGCAATTTCATGGCATCAAACCGCGTAGCCATTTGCTCCAATTCTTCAGGTACTTCCTGATTTGCTTCCGAGAGAATTTTTATCAGCTCTTTAGCACTGCCCCAATCATTCCTTGAGATAAATGTCAAGGAAATTCCCGTCTTTCCTGCACGACCTGTCCTACCAACTCGATGAACATACTCTTCAATATGACGCGGGAAGTCTAAATTGATGACGTGAGTGAGATCTTTAATGTCAATGCCCCGGGAGGCTACATCTGTGGCTACTAAAATATTGACAGTTCCATCTACCATTTCACTCAATGCTGCTTCACGATCTATTTGATCTCGGTCTCCATGCAATGACTGACATTCTATGCCCTTAAGACATAATTCAGTGGTAATATGTGTCGCAGTTGCTTTCTTACCACAAAATATAATGACTTTGTCACTTGGTTCCATGTTTCGCAGGAACTCAAATAAAGTTTCTTCCTTTTCAGATTCCTCAACAAACATTATTTTCTGGGTGACAGTATGTACTGCAGCAAGATCTAGAGATCCGACATTGACTTGTATGGGATCCTTCATGTAAGATTCTGCCAGACGACGAACACCAGGGGGCCAGGTGGCCGATGTCATAACTGTTTGACGATCAGGCCTTACATCAAATAATGATTTTCTTATCTGAGGCTCAAATCCCATATCTAACATTCTGTCAGCTTCATCCAAGACAATGTAGGAGAAGTTAATGATATTCAAATGGCGAGCCATTACCAAATCATTCAGTCTACCGGGTGTGGCTATAACAATATCTACACCTTTGGCCACAACTTTAATTTGCTCTTTGCGATCACCTCCTCCATACAGACAAACTGATTTTATACCTTTGTATTGGTACTTAGAAACTTCTTTGTCAATTTGCAATGCAAGCTCTCTTGTTGGAGCCATGATAAGAACTGTTGGGCCTTCCCTTTCTTCCTTGGGGATGGTCTGGCCATCAATGTGTATGAGGGCTGGTAATAAAAATGCTAAAGTTTTCCCTGTACCAGTTTGCGCAATACCAATCAAGTCATCACCTCTTAGAAGAATAGGCCAAGCTTGGCTTTGAATTGGAGATGGCTGTTTGAAGTCTTGCTTGTAAATTTCCTCCAATATCTCAGGGTAATCCTGAAAGGCTTGTTCAAAAGTCAAAACGGGATTTGGAATTGGTCTAAGCCCAGGTTTTTCATCAAATGTTCTCTTAACTTGGATATCAAAGTTTTCCTGTCTCCAACGAGTTACTTCAGCAGGTGTCATAGCAGCAATTTCAGGATCCTCTTTATAAAAATCTTTAACAATTGGAGGCAGCTTTTCATATCTGCTTTGCTGATGTTCATTATGATAAGCATTAAGTTTTTCCCAATCAATGACCTGCGCACCATCATCAGAAGTTTTAAAAAAGTCCGAGGATTGTCCACTGCTGTCGCTTGCGTTTTGAGTCTCATCTCGTCTCTCGGACTGAGGCTTATAGTCCTCAATCAGTTCATTGATCATGTCTTCGGCTTTAGAGATAGCTGCATCTGACCCTATCAGGGTTATGTCGGCCTCGTTGCCGCTAGAATCGCCGATTTTAATTTTAGCCTCAGATTCAAATTGTAGGTCTTTTATTTTACACCCACCTTTGCCTATTATTCGGCCGACTTTATGCGATGGCACGTAAATAACTTTCTTATTGCCGGAGTCCCGCTGCGGATAGTCGCGTCGAGCACCGCCACCATCGCGGTCATTGTTGCGCCGGTAATCGCCGCCACTATTGTTGCCGCGTTCCCTCCAATTAGTATCATTGTAGGAACTCGATCCTCTTCCCCTAAAGGTCCTGCCACGGTATTGACGAGTTTGCGGCGCAGGCACCGTTGCCGCGGGTGCAGCATTGGCTGGCTCGCAACCCCAATCATCTTCCCATTCAGCCATTTTTTGCTAACACACCCTTTCTCAGTTGTATATTCCAATTTCCAAGAGAGAGATGATACCTTTTTATCTTTTTTATCAAGACAAAATGTTATTTAAGAAGCTTTTTCAAAACAACGACCGCGTTGTTCCTCAATCGCGAATCGACAAGGTGATGGAATTGTCAAAATTTTACAAATGTGCATTAGCTCCAATTTCACACGTTTACTTTGGTTAGAATCAATAAGGATAATTATTTTTCAACATTTGAGTTTATATTTCATCTACACACTGACTGCCGACTCAATAAATATAAACTGAAATTTATTATTTATTGATTTATGCTACTGTTGTAAACCATCAGTATTTTTTCAAGTTTGCTAGCTAGTTGTTGAGTGAAAAGGAACGATTTTAGAGTGGACAAAATATAAAGTAATTGTATCGAAATAAATACGAATACGAATATGATATTACAACAGTATTTGTGTATCATAAAAAAAATCTTTAAGAGCTGTACCACAAGTGGCAGCGGTGATTTTTATCACTATTAGCATTATATTTTCTTAAATTAAACTATAGCCAGCTATATATGTCTGCGCTGCTATGCTGCCTCGATGCGAGGGCAACGAAAGTTATAAGTAAATAAATAAGTAGCCCGCGTTGTTTCTTGGGGTCTAAGCTTCTGTCATACCAAATTTCATCCAAAAGTTCAGCGATTAAACCGGGTTTAGATAGACATACAGACAGATAGAAAAACAGGCAGTTTCTTTCGTATTTATAATACTATTTGAATAAGAAAAAAAGTACACATTTTCTTATATTCAAGATACTAATGTGAATACATTTTTGCATTCGGAGTGGGTTTGATTCCCCCCCAGGACAAATATTTGTGTGATGAGCACGATCATTTGTTTCTGAGTCTGGGTGTAATTTATCTATAATATATGTATATGTATGTAAGTATTTATACATAATATGTATGTATTTATAAATATGTATAAGTATGCTTATCAGTTTTTTGGTTACCATAGTACAAGCCAGGCCTGTGACAGCTTTAGTTCCGAATGAGCCGTTTTGTCGCTAGCGTCGCCATCGAGCGATCACGTGATACCGCCGCCATATTGAGATTTGAGCTTTTTGCGTGTGTGAGTGTGTGTTTTATGCTTGGCTTATCAAGTCCTATGTCAATGTCAATTTGAATTGTCAAAGTCGTGAGTTTTCAAAAGTTCAAAACTTTTACTACGTAACTGTCGAAAAACTTCCGAGTCGAGTGTTTGCGTCGCAGGTGTATTTCTTCGCATTTATTGAGTTGAGATCCTTGAAACGCAAATTATTATCCGTTGTTTGAGACAATATCGGTTGATCTAATAGATCATCATAGATATGGGAACCCGTAAGTGCTGCGTTGGTGGTTGCAATGCAACAAGTGAAACGCATCAGCTTTTTAGCTTTCCCAAGAACGATAGCCTTAGAAATCAGTGGATGTCCTTTCTAGTGCCCACAAATTCCTCCCTCCTTGGACTCTCCAAGATGCAACTTTTAAGAAAACGTGTCTGCGTAAAACATTTCGATAGACATCAGTTTGATAATAATGATCGTAGACTTCGATACTCCTACCCGTGCCTGCTAACTAACGCTGAAATAGATCACGGAGTTCCACTTATTGGTGATGAGCCGCAGGTTAGTACTTACTTAACTTAAAGAAATACTTTCTGTCTGCTGAAAACATTTTCTAATTGTGTTGCAACTTCTTTATATTATTATTAAGCAATTTAATTTAACGTTTTCAGGGTGGAATATTACACTTGACCATAATTATTTTAAAGCACAAGATGAGGAGGCTGTGGATAAACACTCATGCATTAAAGAAACTGGTATGTGTTTAAATCAATTTCATAATTTGATAGCAAGGGATTTACTTTAGTTTAATACTGGTCACAAGACTATGTTTCGCACAAGTTAAATTATTTACATATTTGTGTTCCGTTTTCTCTTATTCTACAGTTAATATTTATTGAATTAAAATATTATTCTTGTTTAGAATTCAATTTAAAGTCGACGTCAAACAAACTGTTCACATCATTACAGGATATTTGTTTGTAACTTAGTTATTATTAAAGACAACTATATATTTTATTATAAATAAATACTACCAAAATAAGAATGACGCTAGCAAGTAATGATTCTCATTAGCTAGACGTAGCCAAGAGTCTAAATTGATAAGTTCTTTTATTTTTCAGATGATCACAATTACTGTATGGAACAAGTTGACACTAATATAAAAACTTCAGGAACGGTCATGCTAGGAAATGAAGGTTAGTTTAAGCTATATGTAATTAACCTGTGTCAAGTCTCGCAGATATTTTGCGAATTAATAGTATTTTATGTGTTTCAGTTTCAGAAACTGATCGTCCTTCATGTTCACAATGTCCAACAGTTGCTTCAAACATAGAACACAGAGGTATGTAGGCAGTAAAAATAAGTTATTACTGCTATACTTTGCTGGATTTCAATACTGTTGCACTTATTAATAGAATAACTGAGTTTTTAATTAATTGATTGCTTATTACAGATGTGATGTTAGAAAAACCATCATGTTCAGGCTTAGATGTTGAAAGAGAGTCTGAAAGAATACAAACAGCTATTCCACCCACACCAAATAGTAAGTATAAAAATATTGTTGTAAAAATTAACATTTTATTAGATAGCAAAATCATGTGGCATTTGATTCTTAAGTCTAAGTTCATATGACCGCGCGGAGCCGCGCGGAACTTTCGACCGCGCGGTACAAGGTCGAAGTAAACAGCTAGTATTGTCTACATGACCGCGCGGCGCGCTCCGACCCGCGCGCTAGTTCTTGAACCGCGCGGCACGGCGCGTTTCAAGTTCTACAAACTTGTACCGACCTGTTCAGTTGATCCGCGCGTGTTGAGACAGATAGACACATAGATTCAAGAAAAAATGATCACCGAAGGAGACGACATTGTATCTATCGATTTGCTTATCGACGAGATTGAAAAAAGAGAAGCTATCTGGAATATTAACTCCAAGGAATATTCGAATAAAATAATAAAAATTTCTTTAAAATAAAATAAATATTAAAATTTTTCTTCATGTAGTCTCAGGTCGGGATATAAAGTAATGTACAGGCTTGAAGAAAGTCTTTCACTTAAAATGGAATGCACCCAGTATCGTCTCTGTCTTCTTCTGCGACGTCTCAGCCTTCGGTATAAAATCCATAAGCAAATTGCCTCCTCCACGTCCATTCTTAAGCAATGTTGATGCCAGACTACCGCGCATACATTTGCCGTCATGTGAATGCTCTTACCGCGCGGCTCCGCGCGGATCCGCGCGGTCATATGAACTTAGCCTAAAAGTTGAAGAATTTAATTTTAGTTTTTAGTGAGTGTATAATATAGTAAGTGTTTTGGTTTTGTACTGTTGTTTCAAATTTATTTGAAATAAATAAGTAGAAGAACCCTTCAAAAGAACTCAACCTATTTTTAATGTATTTGTTTCAATACTAAATTATTAATTGCTGTAAAATCTTTTTTTTTTTCAGGTTCTAAACGTAGAAAGATTTGCTCTAAAAATAAGAAGTTTATTAATCAAATCAAACAGATGGCACAGGAAAGTTTAAGTCACTCAACTGCAGAAAGACTGAATAAAGCACTTGCTGTTGACATTAGACTGCTTGAAAAGTTTGATTTATTAAATAAACAAGCAAAGACGTTTATGCTTATGCAGCTTAAACAAGTGCAAAAAAGCAAAGTGGCCAGGAGATTTACTTTGGACGAAAAGTTGTTAGCATTGCTCTTAATGAAACAGAGTCCCAAAGGGTATAAATTATTAGAAAAAATGTTTGCTTTACCCAACAAGAGGACATTGATACGTCTTTCTGAAAAGGTATCAATGGAACCAGGACTAAATCCGAAAATTTTTGACCACATCACACGAAATTGCGAGAATTGGGATACCCAAAGAAAATTGTGCACCATTGTTTTTGATGAAGTTGCCCTAACACCACGTCTTACTTTTGATGAGAAAAAAGAAAAGATTGTTGGGTTTGTGGATTTAGCTGAGGAACGAAAACTTAGTACTGTGACCATTCACTAGTATTTATGCTTAGAGGAATATGCTCGCCTTGGCGACAGAGCGTAGCATATTACTTCTGTGAAGGCACAGTTTCAGCAGCTGAACTTCAAAAAATATTAAAACAATTGGTACCACAGCTATTATTAACTGGGTTAATTCCATTAGGCCTTGTGTGTGATCAAGGGTCCACTTTTCGGACATCAAAAAGAAAATTAAGAGAAGACACTATTAAATCAAGAGAAGTGCAAGGTGTACATGATGGTAATATACAAATAATTATTATTTACAAATGTACATAGTTTTAGTAATACTATTATTTGTCTTATTTGCTGTTCATTGTTCTAGATGGATCCATAAGCATAAGCGGACATGATATGAGCGTTTTTCATGACCCTCCACACCTGTTAAAAGGATTAAGAAATAATTTTATGTCCAAAGACATAATTTATGACGGGAAGAGAGCATCATGGAAGGACATCGAATTTGTTTTTGATATTGACAGCAAATTAGGGCACACTAAAGCATTGCCAAAAGTAACAGCGCATCATGTGGATCCTAAAAAAATGAAAGTTAGTGTGGCTGCTCAAGTACTAAGTGCTCGAATGGCAGCCATGCTGAAATTCACAAATGCAGTCAGTAAGTACAAATCTATCCATATACAATTTTTAAGTAAGGTATTCAATTTGTTTTTATCTTATGGGATATTTTCTTATTTACAGATCAATTACATAATTCTGAATCCCAAGGGACAATGGTAGAAGTTGTCGAGTTTTTTGATAAACTATTTGACAGTGTCAATGGTTACCCTGGTGGTTCAAAAAGTGGGAAGCTCAGAAGGGCTGTAAAAGTGGATTCACCACATCATTTATTTTGGTCTGATGCTATTAAGAAATTGAAATCATTAAATTTTATTGACAATTGTAGTAAGCATGCATTGCGGTCAGGTAATCCTCGAAAGGTAAAAGTGCCGTCTCTGCAGGGTTGGATCACCACCCTCGAAAGTTTTCGGAGGATATCTAAAATATTATTCAATAAGTATGACGTGAACTTTTATTATCCAAGGAATATTTTTTTGGTCGAATTTAGAGCACTTAATGCTAGGAATAATAACCCAGATCCAATGACATTTATTTATGCTTTTAAATCTTTGTTAATAACAAATTTGCTTAGCCCCCATTCCAAATATGCCAACTGCGAAGAAGATGACGGGGAGGCTATACTAAAGGCAAAATGTTTGTTTCAAAATGAAAATTTTGAAAACACCGCCCTTGAAAAAGATGAGAGTTTTCCCCTATTGGGCGACAAAGTACAACTTCCATCAATTTCAAGGGTTGGAGACTTCCCATCATCGTCGCAGCAGTTGCTAGATCAAGTAAGATTGGAAAAAATAAAAGTTCACTGCTCAGCTTACACTGCTGGTTATGTATGCAGAAAAATGTCAAAAATTCTTCAATGTGCGAATTGCTTGCAGACATATACCACCAGAAATGAAAAGAACATACATTTGTATATTCAGTTCAGAGAATATACAAACCTAAAAAATAAAAATTTAGTATATCCTACTGAAAATCTTTTAATGTTTTACCGAGACGTGGCTACTTTAACTCATAAGTATTTAAATCAAAACTGCTTTAAAAATAATATATAAAGCACTATAAAAAAACAAATATTAAATATGAGTTCGAGGTATTCCTGGCTGGGGTGCGCAAACCACAAAAAACAAGCGGTGAATAGTTTTATTAACGTTATATTAAGATTACAAGTTCACAACTGGTGCAATAATGTCAATAAAATTTTGAATGGTGCTATTGAGGAGAAATATGTAATAAAGATGAGTGAGCCTCAAAAACTAGCATTAATGAAATATAAAACCTTCAGGTTAAGGAAAAAATGCTTAACCAAATATTTTTTTTTTTTAATAAACAACAAGTACTTCAAAATTGTTTTATTTAATTATTACCTGTTATAAATTTATTTAAAATGGAAAACCATATAATAAAGGACCATATCGATAAATTTAATTAGTATCGACAAATCAGCACAACACTAGTTATCGATAGCAGATATCAAGGCATCATCACATCACTAAGCCTTGTAGATGTGTGTGTAACTACCTAGTCGTCATGTCAAACTACTGCGCCACTAGCGCCAAAACGGACTACTTGGAAACTGGTTGAAAAGTGACTGTCGCATCTGTATTACTAGTCTCTAATCTGTGGTACAAGCTCTGCTTAGTTTAGGATCGGACGGCCGTGTGTGAGATGTTCCAAGATATTATTATTTTTGCAATCCCATCAGATTTATTAAGCTATAATAAATACTCATGACTTTTAGTTACGTCAATATCAATCAAATCAAAACAAAATGTTTTTATTTCTAGTAAACCTAAAATAGGCGCTTTAGAAACGTTAACTTTAAAAACTACTGACTCTAGGTGTGCGGTTCCAAAGTGTCATTCCTACGGACAAGAACCTATGGAGAATAATCAAATCAGTCAAATATCAATAATAATAAATAACCGGCTAAGTGCGAGTCGGACTCGCGCAAGAAGGATTCCATGCCATTATGTAAAAAACGCCTAAAAATTACGTTGAACCCTACAAATGACTACCATCGACTCGAAAAAAGCAAAAAAATCTTTACTAAGTAAATATTTAATGTGGAAGGGAATGGCTTTGTAAGCACAAGGGATATGAACTCAGGCCATTATTATCTTTCCGAAACAGGTGAGTACTCGAACATGGATAAATTGAAGCACACTACATAGGCTAACCGGCTAACCTTTGACCGTAACAGAAAATTAGGAGATTCATGAACTTAAATGTAAATATATATTCAAATTCTGAATAAAAAAAAACATTAGTCCGATATTATATTATTTTCGGTTACTGATATGCAATATTAGCTAGAATACTTCGCTGGCAACTCTAGTATTTTTATCATCTGTATTCCGTTTCTGTCTGTGTTAAATTGTTGTGTGATAATGTGCGTGCGACTGCGGTACGTACGGCTACGGCTTGACTGACGGCAGGCAAGCAAACGAACGGGAACGCGAAATTATCGAAATATATATTTTTTTCAAATACAAATAAGTTTATTAACAATACAGATCGAAATACGACTTTTAAAATGCTTGTATTATTCATACTTGGTTGATAGTGTTGTTTAGAAACTGACGCCCTATTATCAGGCAAAATGAGTAACTGGGCTAGAAGGATGCATCGGCGAGCTGCTACATTGAGCAATGTGGTCACGTCTTGCGGGCATCCTAACTCCTTGCCGTATCCGAGAAGATTAGAAAAAGTGAAGTTTGGTGTTCCGCTCCACGAAGTTTGCAAGGACGATATTCCTGGACCTTTACTTGTTAGTATTTTGTGCATCCAATTGACTGAGTTCGTCGCCAACGCCCCTGACATTTTTAATAGTTTTGATGATGATTATGAATATGACCCATTGTTTAAGAGTCGAAGGGACTGCAGTAGTCCTTAGTAGTCGAGTACATTAAAATTTTAATAATTATTACGACTGTATTCTGTTTGTTTCGGACTGTCTTTATTTGCAGTAAGAATCAGTACTTACTCGATTTGTTTTCATTTTATAGAGCTTAGAGAGTGTTATACGTGCGTTGATGAGTTGTGTAGAAATGAGCCTCTGGTGCTTGTTCAGGTGCTGATACTGAAGTTGAACAAAGAAGCGCCACTGCGGCGGGATGTGTTCCGCGCGCCGGGTCACCAGGGGGCCATGAAGAAACTCATACATTTTCTGCAAACTGGCCGTCTAGTCAATGTGGACAATTATTCAGTGTATACTATTGCAAGTGTGCTCAAAAAGTTCCTCAGGTGAGCGGCCAAGATTATAAACTAGATGTTTTCAGCACTGCATGCTAAAATTTAAGTTTTCATAATAGTTTTAATTTGTTTTAGGATTATTTTAATGAATCAATAATAAACAGATTTCTTTATCTGATAAGATTGAAGTAAATACAATAATATTTTTGTTTGGTTTATCAGTAGTGTTAATAAAAAAAACTTCTGAGATCTGACATGTTGCCTGATATGAACCCTTAATGATTTAACTACGTACTTCTACCTATTTAAAGAAATAAGATTGAATTGCTTGAATTAAAATAAATTATTTGCTTTATGCGGTAGTGGTAAACAAGATAATTGAATCCTTAAGATTTTATGTAATAGCCTTTCTTGTTAACTGTGTGAAATCACTACACATGGGAACTTTATTAAAAATAATGAGTTTAATATACTTTGGAATGTTAGTATTAAAATTTAATAGTATGCACAGGCTCAGTAGAGTTAAAGAAAAGTATTGATCACTGTTCAGATTATTTGAGTTTGGACAAACCATATAATAGGTACATCTTAAAAAAAACAAATTTAAGTACCCACTGTGAATCTGCTGTGTTTATAGATTGAACATATTGTATCTTTGATTGTTTAGGAAAATCCCTGGTGGTGTGTTTGGTCGTGATGGTGAAATGCACCTGTTTACAGCTGTAGAGCTTCCTGAGGAGCAGCAAGTTGATGAAATTCGCAGGTTAGTGTTCTATACATATCATAAAACAAAGTCCCCCGATGTGTCTGTTGGTCTAAATGTCAAAAACTTAAAAACTGTTATCTCTGCAATGGATAGTCATTAAATAGGAAAAATTTTGTTGATCCATACAATAAACGGGGGTGGGAGGGGGGCCTCTAGAAATATTATGTGGAAATAAAATTGTTTGTTGTGGTGCAAGATAATTAAAACAATGAAACGAAAAGCTAGTTTAGGGTAGGGGGTGCATTTGATATATTACTACTGGAATATGTTATAAAACAAACGCCTCCACCGCGTCTCTTCGTCTATCTGTTCGCGATAAACTCAAAAACTACTGCACCGATTTTCGTGCTGTTTTCACCAATACACAGAGTGAATCTCGAGAAAGGTTTTAGTATATAATTTTCAAGTTTTTTATACATTGACTAACCAACATCCACGCAGGCGAAAGTGTGGGCATCAGCTGTTGTAGCATAAATAATCGTTCATGTTTACAATCAAATATACCCACATACATGTTGTATAAAAATGTGTCAAATGATACTCAAAATTATAGATGTTAAGTGCATCTGATTATTATTTGTAAACAATTCCCAAACTATTGTCTGTGACTCACTTATAGTATTGCAGATAGTTTTGTGTGTATATCTTGGGGGTAGAATATTAAAATATGTTGAGGGGCTTGTGGAAAAGTTGCCACTTGTAAAACGTATGGTTTGGCTGATAATAAAGGTTAAGCCGCGCTCGCCGCGGTTGGTCCGTGGATTGCTGACTATTTGCAAATATACCGAGACCCCTCCGTGCCTCGGAAAGCACGTTAAGCCAGGTCCCGAATGTCATACAGTGATATTTGAAAATCGTTAAGTCATTACAATTCTGACAACCAGTCTTACATGAGATACTGTGTTACCCAGCAAAGTAGTGGAGGTCAGATAAACAGTCGCTTGTTGTAAAATACGGTATTCAACTAAATCCGGTAAGACTGGAAGATGACCCCAACGCCTTGGGAAAAGGCTAAGCAGAAAAATCTTCTATTATATATAATTCCAGTGTCACGATGTTTGTCCGGGATGAACTCCGAAACCACTTAACCGATTTAAATCAAATTTGCACACCGTGTGCAATTTGATCCAACTTAAAAGATAAGAAGGATAGCTTGCATCTTAATTATATAAAAAAAATTTAGACCGCGGGCGGAGCTGCGGGAAACAGCTAGTGTTAAAAGTAATATATTTTCTGTAAATTACTTAAAAAGTATACAAGTCGTAATATCAATCAATTAACTCGGCCTATCGCGGTCCACTGCTGGACGTAGGTTTCTCCCAACACCCAGTCCTCCGCCTTCCTCATTCAGTCCGACCTAGCTACCTTTTTCAGGTCAAACTGTCATGAATTTGTTAAATTTTCCACAAAGAATATCTTTTAAGTTTTATTTTCAGTGCCGATAATTTAATTAATCGTCACAATTTAAAACTACATAAACAAACTCGTTTAACAATTACAGCAAGAAAATTCATTAAGTTACAATAAAGTAACATTAAAATGTAAATTTCGTTCTCTTTTCATTAAATTGATACATTTCATTTGCAGGTTAAAATTACTACCTATTATTTATATGTCCTACATTTACCGTGAAAGACTGTTTTGATCGTTCTGCTTGCTGCATGTTGTGGTGCAGTCTCAGTTGCGGCTTCAAACAAAACAATTTACATGTATTTGCATGTATACTATGTTCCTTGATGAGTCGCCGACCAAAGCAAATGCATGAAGGGGTTACCGACCTCACGTGTCAGGTTTTACTATTCCTGTTACGATACTTAGCGTTATGTCAGTGTTGAAAAAAGGGAAGCGTCCTAGTTTTGGAATTCTTGCATTATTTGTAAATTTAACTATTATACCTAAAAAAAAACTGCAGTCGAATTGAAGTCCTCCTCCTTTTGGAAGTCGGTTTGAAAGTCGGTACTTCGCGCTGAACGCAGCTGCGTTCTGCGGTGTTTGTTAACCGCGTTTTATCAGATATCTAAATTTTTCGGGATAAAAGTACCTCATGTGTTAATCCAAGGTGTCATATACCTCCATAGCAAAATTTAAACAAAATAATAACAGTTTTTTGACCTTGAAGAGGTATCAAACATACACACACTCACAAACTTGCGCATTTCAGGAGTTGCAGGAGTGTCTGTATTTAATATTAAAATAATAGTTTTTTACTAAATACTTGGATGTATACCTATGTGGTACATAAACCAAAATAACATTATTTACAATTTTTGTCTGTCTGTCTGTTTGTTCTGGCTAATGTCTGAAACGGCTGGACCGATTCTGACGGGACTTTCGCTGGCAGATAGCTGATGTAATAAGGAGTAATTAGGCTACTTTTATTTTTGAAATTTTATTGAACTTACGCAGTTGAAACCTGCCAAAAATATATTAGTGTGATTGCATCCGTACAAACGGGAACAGTGGTACAACGTTAGTGTTATGCTGCCGCACAAGTATTAATACTTTGTTAGCTCATCGCACGGTCGTAATGTTCGTAAGTAACCTGTTTCCCTCCGTTGACTTTTATGTAATTGTGTGGGATGATAAGCACCTGATATGCTTTATGTACATTTCATCAGGAAACGTTTGTTTTTAGAGGTTGTTAACTTACTTCTTAGTCATCTAGGTGACTTGACAGTGACTATTTTTGATTTAGGACGCAATTTTGAAACAGCTTTGAAAAAAAATGTAGACTCGTAGGATATAAGATTCCGTCCTATGGTCCGTTTCAGGCCTGGAAGAAATTGCTGTGTGCTTTAAGGCCACCTTCCTAAGGTTTTCCTTATTACGGTGTACAATCACGCCTAAACTACTGAACCGATTTTAATGGAATTTAATTGGTACAGAACAAGTCTAGCCTGAGAAAGAACATAGGCTACTTTTTACCACGATTACCGACACAGCGCGAGCTGAGTAGCGGACTACAGCTACTGTTATCACACAAAATACTACTAATATTATATATTAATATTAATAATACTAATATACGAAAAATAAATAATAATAAATTAAACTACTACATGTTTACCGAATATCTCAACAATCAGAGTTGGGTTCTTGGCCTATAAGTACCTTGTCAATGTCGTGTAAATTATTTTGATCAGTCTAATTCACCTAGAATGTTTTTGATGCTCGTAACTACGACCCTCATAGTGAAAGGATTAGCCAATCAGATTGAATGAGACTAGCTAATTACCCAGGCGAGGTTAATGTAACTTAAATAGTTAAATACAACTATACTTTAGGTTATACGTCACTCGGAGCAGCACTCGCACATCAATCAATTGAATAACAATCTAAAAGTTAAAAACGAATTTAATTGGGTGCTATACGTAACTAGTGAATACTTATATTATAAAGCTGAAGAGTTTATTTGTTTTTGAACGCGCTAATCTCAGGAACTACTGGTCTGATTTGTATATCGCAGGACTAAATAACTGACATAATAAATTCAAAAGCTACATTTGTTCTACGACTTTTGATAATTCTTTAGTTTTTTTTTTCATACTCATCAGAGCGCTAATTTGATAATTAAATTTGATATTTATGTATGAAGTATCAAAAAAACAAGTAACGAATTGTCAAATGTCGTAAAACAAACGTTGTTACTTATTATGTTTTAAAGCTACTCCTGCGAGGTTGCAGGTGCTTTACAAATAACCCTGTATAGTTTTTCAGACTACAAGAATTTTGACATAATTTGGATTGAGCTTAGGTCTAAATTATATTTATAAACACGAAAGAAAACTTTATATTAAAATGTAATTAAATTTTGAGCTTAAAGGTCTTACGCAATATCCACTAAACGATTCTCATATAGATCTTTATCTGCAGCATAAGATTATACTAGAAACAATCACAACGTCCATCGCTCATGTTCCTTATTTCTTGAAGAATTGCATCCATCTCGTCGCTTCACTCCCCTTGACTTGCCTTGCCTATAAGTAACTGGTACGCAATCCAAGCCTATCCCGTTCGCCACCCAACACGTTCCCGACTAGTCCCATTTATGCTGAACGGCTTTTTAAGATGACTTAGCTATTCCAGTTTTACTACTGTGCTACTGTCTTTTCTTATAGTATTATTAACGCGAAGTGTTGATACACGGACGTTTATTACGTTTACTCATCTTAGATGAAATAAAAAAAAAAATGAGGTACAAAGGTACTGATTATTTATTTAGGAATTTATTCCACCAGGACTGGTCAATTACATGAAAACGTAAATGTTTGTTAATATTTACAAAAAAAAGGGAAAGGTTTAGAACAGGGTATTAAGTTTAGCATGCAGATAGTTTGTATCTTGAATATAGCGGCGGATTTGATACGTTGGCTGCCCTAGGCCTACGAAAGATTGCGACCCCTATGTGCTGTAAAGCATGAAAAATTAAATAAACTAGAAAATACATGTAATTTTTTTCTTCGGGATGCTATATGGACTCATTCTTGAGTTTTTACACGTAACCGAGTAGTACAGGTAAGTAGGTACTACTTAAAAAAAAAGACCAAATTTTGTCGCCCTAGGCCCGGGCCTACTCGGCCTATAAGGAAATCGGCGCCTGCTTGGATGAACACAAAGGTTACTATTCCCGAATATTTCTATGTTTGTCTCCCGATAAAACCTCATGAACGGGATATACGCAAGCAAAATGGCCGCCGCGGCTTGTCTAGCATTTACTGCAATCCCTTTGCTCATTGGAGCGTGATCGAACAATGAATAAGTTTCATTGAACTTTACAAAATCACGATTTGTAGAAGATATCTGTGTTGACAGACGGTGTGAGTTTACCCAGTTGTTTTGTTTCTTATTATAAGGGGTTATTCTCTTTAAACAAAACATAACGTGGCATAGCTCAGATTATACTTCAACTCCCTAAGTTGCTGAATCTTTTTTGTATTCTGAGAGCTGGGCAGTGTTAGTAAATACGTTTTAGACCAAAATTATAGTAAGTCAAAAGAGATAACCCCTCTCTTAACCCTACACGTTAACCAATTGGTCTTAATGAACAAGACCCCTGCAAGGCAAGTCTGCCCAGTAACCACTTTTTGCAGTCTAGGGCTGTTGTTACCAATTCTCGTCGTAGGAATCGAAAATGTTGTCAATGTCGCTGCATTAATAATTTTATTTTGTAATAATTTACCGTTTGCTGTCCATAGTGGCGTGTATAGGACTTTCACAATACGTTAACATTATGGATAGGAACAATGGTTGTTTATAGAACACCCGACCTGAATTTTGATGCGCAAACGCATAGTAATGGTGTAGTTTGCTTGCCACGGATATGGCCGTAAACAAATAAATTACGTTTTATTATTATGTGTCCATTCATAACAATAAAATATAATTTAAGAGTCTTGTTGTAGGTAAAGAGTTATAAAGTTACCAGTTACAAAATGAATGCACATGCTTTTAGTTTCAAAATAAATTAGAATAACGTGCCTTTAATGTAATAATAAACGGGGCTTAACGTAGGAATTTATATTCAGTTTCTGAAATTAAAGCAGCTATTAAACATTAGATATTACTACAATAGGTACACTAATGACTCTTTATAGAATTGTAGACATATATAATTTAATTTAACAAATTCATGTTTTGATTTGCATTTTTTTTGTCTTAATTTATTTATTTTTTATTTATTTAATTGTAATGTTTGCTTTTGTTTTTTGTTTTAATCTACACTAATATTATAAAGAGGAAAGGTTTGTATTTTTGTAAGTATGTTTGTTATGAATAAACTTCAAATCGACCGCTCGAAACTCTTCACCATTAGAAAGCTATGTTCACCCTGAGTAACATAGGCTATATTTTTTTACTAAAAAATTAGTTACCGCGGGCGGAATCGCGGTACAATATAGAGATTTCTCTTACAATTTGTCCAACTAATAAGGTATAACAAGTAAAATTAACATTATCTTATAATATCTAAAACACACAAATTAAATACAAGTAAATGATTTAACTTGATTTGATGATTATTTTATAATTTGGGTTTTAATTGAACCTTCAAGACTCGTCGTTTTTTTTTATTCGAACATAATACAATAATAATTGAATTAGAAGAAATAATATGTACCTTTATTCTTGTAAACGAAGTGCAAAAAGTTTGATAGCTGATAAAGCTAGTAAAACTGCTCAGTTTATTTTCAGTTGTTGCTATCTTACTTTAAAAGAGGAATTAGCCGTAGCCAAGACGAATTTAATTGGTCATGTCACGGCCGAAACGAACTGTGCTCTAATTTATCTTTTTTTGTTGATTCATTGAGATGTCTGTTGATAGCCAATGATTGTCATGGATTAACAATAGTAGCCAGTATCACGAAAATTAGCACGTATTGTATCTTTGCCTATTAAAATTGTCATGTACTATGTGTGTAATTTATCTATAATATGTATGTATTTAGAAATATATATATTTTTTTTCTATAAAGATTACTAGCAATGTGGGTCGCACATTACTAGTAATCTCGTTAACCCCTCGTGCTAAGCTAAGATGCTTGTGTTACGAGTGAGTTCACGTCGGTAGTGTAATGGGTGGGATTCGAACCCGCAACCACATGATCGCAAGTCCGACGCCCTAGCCATTAGGCTACCGCCGCTTATAAAAATATATGTATGTTTATCAGTTGTCTGGTTGCCATAGACCAGGCTCTGCTTAGTTTGGGACCAGATGGCCGTGTGTGAGATTGTCCCAAGATATGATTATTATTATTATTTCATATTTTCGATATCTTTGCTTACTAATTGTCATGTATCTTTAATTTTAATGCTTTGTTTTTTATTTTATTCATCGAGTTAAACTTATCATCATTAATCAGGCACTAACGACCTTACCTTTTCAAGTTTTCAAGGCTATTATGATCAATCCATACTTAAAAATATAATACGTATAGGAAAGATTTTTATTTTTGTATGTTTTTAACGAATAAACTCAAAAACTACTGTAACGACTTCAAACCCCCCCTCCCTCCCCCCCCGATACCCCCGATATTGAAACGCAAAGATGTCTTAAATGCCCATCTGTCGCTACTTCACACCATAAAGAGACGGACACGTGAGACTTAACGGATTCAAACTGATTGAAGTTTCAGTATTTTGCCATTAACTATTACAATGCTACATTTTCCCTAGTAACAGAATGTCTTACTAGAAAAAAAAAGCATTTATTGCCCCGTATTAGAGACGCACAAAAAATAATAATTTAAAAACAAAAAAATAACGAATTAAACTTATGAACTAAAACACAACAAAATAAAGAATTAAAGACTAAAAACATAACAATTAAAAAAAAAAGAAAACAAGCAACGAATTTTATATGGCAACATTGGCAACACTCCGAGCCAACCATTACCAATACCAACATTACCAACTTACAAACAAACAAATAGGGATCGCGGGCAGAGCCGCAGGCAACAGGCAGTGTAATATATATTTACAATGAACTTTAAAATGTTTGATGCCCTAAGGTGGGTGTGGTACCTACGTGCCATATTGAGCGTGAACTTCTGGCACAAGCCGAGGAGTACCTAAAAAGCCAGTCGACCATGAACTTACCTTGTATCCCGTTTGGGAACCACATACAGTTTGGTAATAGATAAAAATAATTCTGTAGAAATTTATGGACCTTGTTTTTGACAAGGATAAAATTTACCGCGGCCGGTAATTGGCCATTTAATCTGTGACGTAATTGGCGTGGTTAAAGTCTTTCGAAGGTATGCCACAAATACTGAATTGAAAGACTGTAATCGCACCAGAATTTAGAAAGGTCTGTGATCTATTTTGGAAAATAGTTACTATCGGCCTACCAGAAAAGAAAATTAATTCCCACAACTTATAAAAAAATCCGAGAACTTTTAGAATTATGAGAGTTCTGTCGTACTATAGCTTGCAGAATTACATTCGTTTTTCTATTGGTCGTTGGTCCGTGTCTGATTGACTTGTCACGCCCAGTGCACGGAAGCGAATGACATTGGTATACGACGGCAATTTATAAGGATGGTCGAAGCTCTCTCATCGAATAAAAATCGTAGTTCTTCTTCTCGTGATAATTTATAAGTATCAAAATTCAAAATTCAGACTGTTTTCTTTTTTACACAATTTTATTGGATTTTTCTAAAAGTTGTTGCTTTTTAATCGCTGTTCGTGCAATGTATAAGTTTTTGGGAAAGCTTTTTTTTGTGTTCTCGTATTTTCGACTGTGAACTTGAAATTTTAATATCGTTATGTAGTTCAATAATCAATAACGGATTAAACCCGTATCAGCGTTTCACTTAATCGAAACAGGATAGTCCTGACTGAAGACGAAGCTCAATTCATGTATAATAGGAACAACATTGAGTGTATTAACGTAATCTGTCTTTATTCATGCGTTAAGTCGACGCCTCAATACGTTACACAATGCCATCGTTGAACTCACTCATTGATATCAATCTTACACTCAACCGAGTTATTTGTGCGGTTTTACCGTGAATTATCGAAGGTGCAATAACCCCGCATTTAATTTTCCTATTATAATTCAATAATTGGGTCAATACGATAAAACCTACTGTTATAGCCGTACCGGAAAATAATAATTTTAATATTGTTATGTTATTTTAGTACTTGCATTGCGTGATCTTGATTTTCTTTTATTTACTTAAAAATATCCCCCTTTATTGAGTATTTATAATATGTTAGTCCCTAGACTCGCAAGAAACAAAATATAAAAACAAAACACTTGAGAAGTCGAGTCTTCGGGATTAGTTCGTTTGTCATCGGATTAGATGGGGGAAAATAATTTCACATTGGAAATGCCAGAAGCAAATACATCGCTGCAATAGTTAAACACTACTGTAGGTGTTAAATAGATCAATGTTACAATAATTTGGTCTGACCTGAAGTCGCATAATCTCCTCATTTCGCTTATATGAAAATATAGTTACCAATTTCAATATACCATACATGAAACTGCAGCTTATCTTTTTAATCATCGGAGATTACATTGATTAGGTAGGGTGGTATGTAATTGGGCTAATGTTATGTATACGGCTTGCATGATGATAGAGATCATTGATCTGAGTCATCGCGTGAACCACTGCAATATGTAGGCATGTGTTTTGAAGATCACTATCATTCCTACGAACATGCAAGACGTTTCTCTCATTCGAATCCGAGAATTCAAGCTTATTATAACATTAAATAATTCTTTAGGTTTTCACTATCATTGCACTGAATTTATGAATTGTGGTAAACTGTTCGTTAGTCACGAAGGTCCTCAACATATCATAACATTTTTCCATAATCGCGAATTTATACTACTTGCCATATTTGCTTCTTGGTTGGTTGTTGACAGAATTTATGGATGGAAATATTTACCCCAATAGAAGGAAATGAAATGACTACAAAAAATTATATGAAATTAACTTGAGCTAAGTGGTGCGGTCTGGTCATATTACTTGCATGGGTCAGGTCAGGATAGATATGCGAAATTTTAAAATGAGTGGGTTTTAAAGTTTTAACCCAGCTCCAGAATCTGAAAACGGGGTAGGGCGAAAAGACGCTGGAGAAAGATCTATCGCTATATACCTTGGTGGCTCAACACAAAAGGAAATTAGAAGAGACCTTTGCCCAGCTGTGGGACACCTAAATAGGTTTTTAAAAATAACCATAAGTTATTGTTTATTCAACACTCCGTACTCCGTAAGTGTAAGTAACACTTTCCGCTGAATTTTGACTGACTGACTCCTTAAACTTAAAATAATTGTAACCTGTTCATGTAACTTTGTATGTTTGTCCACAGGCTGCTTCTGTCGTTACCGGTATGTACACAGAGGTTGCTGGTGCTGCTCTTCGGCACGTTTCGGGTGATGGCATCTAACGCCGAGAAAGCAGGTAAGAAATATTTCATGGACCTTGTTTTAGACATCTTCATATCTGAAAGGTTTTCAATGACGCCTCCAAACTTATGTATTTTCGGACCGAAGTTCCGTATTCGGAAATTCAACATTATCTACTTTTTAAGCCTGGATCGAATTTCAGCATTAGTATATGCTTAAGCAACAGCGACTTTATTGTGTGATTGCAATTAAATCCAATGATCATTTTAATACATCATACTTATTATATAATTTTTCTGCTTGCTGGAGTTAAAGTTGCCTAACTGGCTACCCTGAGAAGACATGTTGATTCAAAATTAGTGTCCTGAATTTATCTTTGTGAGTTTTAAAGTTTGTTGTGCCTTTGGTGTTGTCAAGCAGTCAACAATTATGCCGTTATCGTCAAATTTATCTCGGTCTATTACTATCAATGTAAAAATTCTTCTGGCCACTTCCGGATGTTTCTGGCCTAGCTTAGAAATTCTTAAAGTTTAAAAAGGCCGTTCTTTCACTAAATACAAGTCAAAATCCTACCATGCTTGTCTCTACACCACCCTTGGTTGACTAGTAAAGAATGCCTAAAGCATTAAGTCCGCCATTGCGCTTTATTTTTATAACTGTGTATAAAGTTTAAATAAATAAAATTATTTCAAGTTTGCAATTGAGTTTCCCATCGGTGTAAGTAGTTCTGCTATCATTTAAGTTAAGGTGTCTGTTGACATACAAATACTGGCTGGAATTTTCACATGCTGTTAACACTGAGGTCATCAAATTAAAATTAACGCAATGACTAATTGCTAATAGAGAAAGACAAGTGGTAAATATTTGCAGTTCTATAGTTTACACGTTAATAGCTAGATTATAACATTCCTGAAGTTTTATTTGTTAAAATTGAGGTTTAATATGATGTTACACATGACAATACATAGCAAGCATTTGGCAGTGGCCTAACAAAAATATAATTAGTGTTGATTATGGCAATTAGAATTACACGCGATGTAGCGTGGGCCCGCTGATGCAACAGCTTTACATTCATTGTGTGATTATTTAATACTGCTATACTTCTTTGGTACGTCTCACTGGATTATTTGTTGGCCTAGTTAAATGACGTCTTCATCACTAGTTTCGCTTTGGTCGTAACCTTTTTGATCTATTATATTTGATATTTGTTATTTGGGTCGCGCTATTTTGTCCTAGTTTCGGCAAAGTTGCGATTTTATAGGAAATGTCACTGCTTCTTTGACTCATGGTGTGTATTTGTTATAATAGCGTGTAAGGGGGCGTCCATAAATTCCGTGAGGTGTTTAAGGGGGGGAGGGGGTCGAGTCAAATCTCATCTAATCTTACGTTGGAGAGAGGGGGGTCTTGGCAAATATCACGCAATTTTTTTATAGAAACAAAAAAAATATATACTATTTTGGTCTATTTAATCCAGATTGTACATGCTTAAGTGAAATTTTTATTACACTTATAATTAAACTCTCAGCAATATTGATTACTAGTCTTAACTAGTCGTAAATAACACACAACAAGCACGAAGCAATTTTTTTGTTACAATGTCCATCCAACGCGTTTACGTAAGAAACCCACATTTTGAAAAATCTCACGTAAGATTGGGGGATGGGGGAGGGGGTTGAATAAAATCTCACCACATTTCACCAGGGGCGGAGGGAGGGACAGAAAATTAAAAAAAAAACACCTCACGTAATTTATGGACGCCCCCTAAGGTACATTGTTTGTCGTCACATTGCCTTATGACTCTATAGTTTTACCTCACATTGCCGTCTGCGTCGCCGACAAAAGCGTCGTGTGCGATTGTCCGTTGCATATACGGCTCTCTTAGGCTCTATATCGGGCCTTATTTAATGCGTCCTGCGTCTGTCTGCACGTCATTGTCGAGGTACAGACCAATATGTTAAGTATTATGTTAATTACTTCTGTGTTTGAAAACATGGGCACAGATGCGCTCCACTTGTGACTAGAATAATAAGAATAAATTTATTTATACGAACAAGGTTACAATATTATTATAAAATTTAGCAAAAAGAATTTTTTTTCTTAACTAAGTAGGTATTTAAGTTATTAATTAATGGTAACAATCATTGTCAGGATTAACAGTGGTCTCATTGCTTGTATCTTGGACACCAGAGTTTGTGTAATATTACATTAGGTTAGGAAGGTAGAACGAGGTCTATAAAATAGTAAGGCTACATTGTAATTTCCTCTGTTATAGTAGCCAAATGATACTATTATTTGGTCCACAAACTGAGACGAGATAAACCGTAAATGTGTTATGTTATTCACACGAAAAGCAGTAGTAATAGATAATTCATTTCAGTTATGACTTATGTATGACGATTACAGTGTTCGTGCGTTTTTTGTCCCTAGTAAATTCTCCGTTCATACCCCATTGCGTGTAAGTAGTACCTCTTATACGCTCCTACCAATAATCTTATTAAAACATTATTCATTCAATGTCTGGGGTTTTAATTACTGTAATTTGCCGTTGAAATAGGTTTTTTCTTATTGGTGAGGTTGAACGACTCTTCTGTCAATGAGGAGCAGAAAAACGTAACGTTTAGTTTTCCGCGAATTTCTTGGTGTTGTTTATTTACAGGTTTTTGACATGAACAAAAACGCAACTGAAACTTTGATGTAATTAATTTTGTATTGCTGATTAAAATTTATCTTGTAGTTTAGCTTGTGAAGATGAAACTATTGTCCGCTTTTGAGTGTCTTATCAAATCGATTATTTATCGAAAGATGCATTTTGGGGCAACCAAATGCAACCATCCCCCTTTGGATGTTTTATGAATAAAAAGGTATACCCGGCAGGGCAGCTGCGGTAAATTAGGAAAAACTTATAAATGTATCTGTGTTTATAGATAGTGAATATTAGAGGATCATTTTATTGTTTCTAGGTACAGGTATGACATCCGAAGCCCTGGGCGTGTCGGTGGCGCCATCATTTTTCCACTCTTGCGTGTCCGACGGCAAAACAGCCACAATGGAGGATGTTCAAAGATTCAAGGTCAGTCAATTATCTGTCATATGACAACAATATTATATGGTTTTATGATAGATACATTAAAATTACAACTAGAGTGTAGATGTTGAATTTATTATGAGATTATTGATTCGATAACGTTTGTTTCTCGTTGCCATGGAATTTCGTAACACATAAGCGTCTCAACCACTACTTATCTGTCTATTAATACCAAACGTTAATATTGCTTTTATGATGAAACATTTAGAATCTCGTTAAAAAGATGACTAAACCAGATAACAATTTTATCATTTATCAACGTTTCCTAGACCTGAATAAAAAGTAATTCTATGAAATGTCACTGTTTGTTCACAGCTGTTATTATGTACAAAACAATATAGTTAATGTAAATGTGTGTAAAAGGGGAGTGAATGCGCTTTGTAAAATGATACGTATGTCTGTGTGTGTTGCGCACATCGTGATAGCTGCACCATTATCGACGATTAAACATATCGAGTTTCGGTGTAATCACCTGATGTGGACATGTGTTATATGTATACATTCGTTTTGATACTGCGAGCTCTTCAAATTGTATTCGGTATTTTGTAAAGGGATATTCATACTTTCGTCGTTGTGCATTTATTATATTTCGTTCCTTCGTTGTCTCTAATTCCATAACACAAGTGTTTTAGCTACTTAATTTGGATTCGGAGCAATGTATGTGATGGTGTCCACATTTATTTATTTAATATTTTTGTTTCAAAGAGAATGAGATCAAATTCACCCAATCAGTAAATATTAATTAAGGATGGATTTGACCTTTTATTCCTCGTTTAGGGCTTATCCTTCGAATAAATGTCTCCGAGTTACTGTCAGATGCCATTTTTATTTCACGAATATAAGTTATCTGACTGCGGTCAGCTCTAAGGGCTGATTTTCTATCGTCGGATAACTTTATTCGGGAAATAGTTTTGAAATTTTGACAGATGTTTCATACAAAAACTTTCAAATGTCATTATTTATCCGATTTCAAAAAGGAGGAGGATCTCAATTCGACTGTTTTATTTTTTTATTGCTTGAATAACTGCTAAAAATAGGAAGATATAATTATATGGAGCTGACTGCTAACCTTCACTATTTGGAGAGGCACTTTAAGATAGATAGATTCCTTGAATAAAAGTTATCTGGCGATAGAAAAATCGGCCGTAAAAGTAAAATTAAATCTTAAACGATATAATAATACGAACAACACAAGCAACTATTGAAAATTTGTGGACATAAATGCTTCTGCAATGAACATATGTGTTCTAAACAATCAGGTTAACACTATAAAAACAATTTCAATCGAAAGTTATCGTAAAACGAAATTAATTCAAGTCAACGGTGACAATGATAGTGAATACGTCAAGAAAGGCTGAACAACATAATCTTATCATAATTCATAGTCAATAAACAGTTTTTTATCAGCAATGTCGAGTGGGATTTTATAGTAATGTTTCCTTATCTGATACAAGAGTTAAATTTAAATTATCTTTTACTTGTTGACTATTAAGAGTAGTATAATGTTAGACTCGTAAGATTTCAAGTACTTGGTCTAAATTACTTGAAGCTATCATATGCTTATTATGTACTAGCTGTCGCCCGCGGCTCTGCCTTCGATGGCTATCTTTTCTGATAAAAATATAGCCTATGTTACTTAAAGATAGTGTAGGATTCTAATGGTGTAAGAATTTCTGAAATCGGTCCAGTAGTTTTTATGTTTATTCGTTATAAAAATACGAATCTTTACTTTAACATAAGTAAAATTAAAAAAGGAAAAAATAAGGAAAATTAAATTATCCCTTTTGTACCTATTGTTGGGCCAATAGACATCTTCTGTGTTGGACTATATTATTTCAAGTGTCTGATCTACATAACTTACTGCTATCAGATAGTAATTATGGGTGATAATGATTCCTTTTCTACCCAGCCCCCTAGCCAAGTGCTTAGATGACATTAAATGTATGGAGATGACATTTGTTTTCGATAAGTCACATGACTTAGACTTGTCACTTCCATACATTTGAGAGATTCGATCAACGTTAACGCTTGTAGAAATTTCACTTCGCTAGGGGGCAGCTCCCGTGTTTGGTACGACGTGATTTATGTCAGACATATTTACAGCTTACCCGCTGTCTTAAAAATGTCATTAGACAATAGAATTACATTTACACCAGTATTTAACACCTACGTCTCTAGACTTAGAGTTGGGATAATTTAACAACTGCGAGCTCTATAAGATGATCTTGATACGACACTTCTATCAGTAAATATTCAATTCATTTTTCAAGACTTTTCTAGATTAAACTGATCCAGTCTGTCTGTATAGTTAAACAAAGTCAATGTCTAAATATGAGTCACTGGACAGGACAATGAAAGTGTAGACAATTAAATAAATTATTACATTGAGTGAAAGCCGCCAGTATGTCTAGAGAAAGGATTACACTATCGGTGATTATTATTGCTAACGTATCTTGAACTTATTATAAAATAATGATAAGATTAATTATTGCTGAAGATAAGGTTAAGGCCGCTGATACAATTTTTAGTTATGAATCAGAGTTGTTTAATGCAATCATGTTTAACTTATGTCGTCTGAATATAATCATATCTTGCGACAACTTACACAGGGCCCAGGATCCCAAATTAGGAAGAGGTTGTATTATGACACCCAGAAAACTTATAGATAAACTTATACATATTTCTAAATAAAAATACACCTAGACTCAGAAATAAAGGATCATGCTCATGACACATCGATTGGTTTCGCTTGGGAATCAAACCTATAACCTCCGGCCATTAACTAGACCTGAATTACCAAAAACAAACGAAGGCTTAAACTGCTTCTAAATCTTATAATTAGTCTGCCCGTGACCATGACACATGCAAAGGTGGTGAAACGTCGGGAACTAAACTCAAAATAAACCGCGATAGAATCCGTTTAAAGTAGTTTTATTTCAATGTCTAATATTCGCGTAAACCTCAGAAAACAATACTTTTAATTATGTATTTAACTTCCAATGTATATCGAAAGTAATTCAGGAGCATAACAAGCCAGTTAAATGTACGTAATATTATTACTACATATGATTTGGAGCTATTTATAGCAATTAAAAACAGCATAATTAACTAGTTTGCCGAATTTGCCGAAAAAGTATTCATATCACAATGTCCACATTATTTGTATGAATTTGTATGTAAAATATGTATGTACTGTAAATAGCTTGTACGATGTTCAATGAATCTGTTTGTAACATGCGGCTGAAGGCTGAAGTTAGCGTGAGTACCACCAATATTATACAATCGGTTTACTTTCCAGTATTATGTAGTTCATCGTTCCGATGCTTTCGTTACCGGCTTGTCTAATTTATGTTTATTTACGCATTTTCTATACATAATCGATTCGTCTGTAATTATATTTTATGCGTTTTATTTTATGTTTTGTACTATTTGTATATTTTGTGTCGTGCTTGTTAAGATTTTGTTTACATTATTGTTTGTAGCAAATACTCGTTCGGTTAAGATTGTTAGATTGCCTAGTTCAACATTATTTTAATTTTTAAGACGGTAAAAAAAAGATTCAAGGGACTGTTTCAATACTGACTAAAACTATATTGTATTAGAACAGTCATGAGCTTTTGTACATACCTGAAGACCATCATTCGTTGTACATAACAGCAAACTAAATAATAGTTCACACCTAGACGCGACGCTGCGCACATTTTGAAAGAGCGATTCAAAACTTTATTTTAATGACATAAGATACACATTTCGTTGTGAGAATTCAGAATTTGTTGCGACATGCAGCGCTGCGCCGCGTCAACGAAATATGTATCTTTTCGTGTAGAAATAGAGTTACATTTTTATTCGCTCTCGGGCAGTCTGGCATCGTTTGTCGGTGTGAACTGACCCTTACGCAGGGCAATATTTTCTAATATATACCCTACAACGATAGTGACAAGAACTTGCGAGTGTGTGCGAGAACAATAGGTTATTGCAAACACTTATAAATAGGCAAAGTAATACACTCGTTGATTTTACGCACACCAACAGATATGTTTGTGTGCCCTGCTTAACTATTTAGTTTGCTGTGTGTATATCAAACATGAGCTTTTGCAAATACATGTAGTATTTCAGTCCTTGTAAATAATTCTAATTCAAATATTTTCAAGCACACAACATTTTTATACAATACTTGCTTTGTTACTTCTTATCGGTGTGTAACATCACCTACTTAGTTTTTCGACCCTTCACTGATAAGCTTGATTCATGGATTCTTAGTTACTCACTTCCTGTTCTTGACTCAGTCGGTTTACGAAATTTTATATAAAAAACTCATTGAAATTATGAAATTCCGTATGAGTCATAGTACTTGTACCCTGAATGCTTTACATGTTCACGGATATTAATTAGTCACATTCGTTTTTCTAATATATTTACCTTCTTGTGTAATTTAGAATTGTCTTGGATAAATTAAAATATAACTATTACGCTTTGAATTAATGCAGACATCAAAAAACTAATTTCGATAAGTTCTAAGTCTTGTTTGAAAGTGAAAATACCTAGGCAGCTAAGTACCTTATAAGAATTCGTTACTAAGCACACACTTTAACTTAACAAAATCAGTAGACATGTTGTTTTGTTTGCGTAGATAATGATCTACCTACATTCATAAACCAAGCTGTACGTCTTAAAGAAACAGTTATCAATATCACACAGCTTCGGAACCACTTTCGAACCACTATTCCTTAAACTTTCTATACAGGTGGCGACTCGTATAATGCGTCAGCTGATCGAGCAGTTCAGTGCGGGCGACCTGTTTGGGCGCGACAACTACGAGTATTACGCTCGCGTCACGGGAAGGATCCTCCGCGTAAAGGACGAGTGGATATGCTCCTTCAGGGATCCCCCGCCGCCGAGGCACCATCGCGATCAGGAGGCTTACGCTAGTATGTATAATCTACCTTATATACTTATTAACTTGAAAAAAAAAAAAAAAAAACGTTTTTTTTTGTTTTAAACTTACTAGCAATGTGCGTCGCACATTACTAGTATTCTTGTTAACCCTTCGTGGTAAGCTAAATACAGGATTAAATTAAAAGGAGTGCATATATTCTACGAGGTAATCAGGCGCATAAAACTGAACAACTTTCCCTAAGGAACATAGGTCGAAATCGTAAAATGGAAAATGAACTTTTCATACAAAGTGACACGTTCCTTATATTTGTATGAAAAGGTGATTTTCAATTTTAAGATTTCGACCTATTTTCAAGTTGTTGAATATACGCACTCCGTTTAAATTAATCCTGTATAATAATATGTATGGTTATGTTATGAGTGTGTTCACGTCGGTAGTGCAATAGGTAGGAATCGAACCCATGGTCGCAAGCCCGATGCCCTAGCTAATAGGCCACCGCCGCCCAAGTGCAAGCAATAAAAAGATTTTAAATAAATCAGATATTGACATGGTGTTTTTGGATAAATTGTTTTTTCACTTACCAAGGAGCTCATTTTGTCAAAAGCCTATAGCCAGTTGTAAAATAGAAAGTATATTAACGAAGTATCGACCTGCATCATATAGCTTACCATTTTGCATATTTTCAACCATGATAATTTTTTACAAATGGAAAGGCGAAATATGAACATCCGAGAAGTCTCAGCATGCCTGCGTTAAAAAAAAAACACAATTAATTCGAAAAGGTCTTATGATAATTCAATAGTTAATAAATAAGGGCTAGTATGCGCAGTAAATGCATGTCAATGTCGTGTAATCTAATGTACTTAAGTAGCCATCAGCCACTTGGTAAAAGTACACTACTTCAGATAAATTCAAATAAAATGTATACAGAAACTGTTTATCATAATTCGCTAATTATTTAACAAAGTTAAACAGGATTATTTTTTATGGAGTGCGTATATTCAACGAGGTAATCAGGTGCATACAATTGAATCACTTTCCCCAAAGAACATTCGGTCGAAATCTTAAAATTGAAAATGAAATTTTCATACAAAGTGACAGGTCAAGTGACTTTATATTTCGACCTATGTTTTTGGGAAAGGTTGATCAGTTTTATGCACCTGATTACCTCGTTGAATATACGCACTCCATAAAAAGCAATCCTGTATAATAATTCGCTAATTATTCAACAAAGTTATATAATCAACAATTTAATTAACCGAATATTCGTATAAAATTGGAAGTCAAGATGACCCCAGAGATAATATCAAGTTATATTTGCATAAGATACATGAGAAAATCAGTGAACGGACATTGTTTTGTAAAACACGGAAACTGAGCTTCATATGTTATGAGAAACTTCAGTCACAACACACATTGTTCGAACAGTTTTATTGGGTGTCCTCACACCAATACTTGACTTATAAGAAATAATTTTAGACGGAAATGTGAAGATAGAGGCTATAACGTCGTGACGTGAGGAGTTTTAAATACAAGCCTAGATTGAATTGTTGGACGCTCTGTTGCGTTTAAAAACTTAACAAAAAGTGACAATAATTAATCCTTTGTCCGTCGAAATTAAAATGTTTAATTATACATTACAAAAACAAAAAATAATTGGATAATTTTGATAAGTACACTTTATGTAGAGAAGTAGATTAGCATACATTTGAATGTAGTTAAAAATACATTAAAATCATTTTAATTTTATTTACAGGACAATTATCCTTGGAGGCTGAAAAAACATGGCTGCAATGTGAATGTGATCGCTGGGGAAACAAATTTAATTTAGAAGGTAATTTATTATCACAATTATAGTTTCTTTTGTATCGAAGGAAGTAATTCGTAATAAAACAGAACGTTTTCCACAGGTCATCCCAATGAAAGTCCTTTAAGTTGTTAAAATATCTAGTCAAGTTACATACTCATAGAAAATATTGTATATTTTTGGTGAGTCGCCGCTTTGTGAACGTTAAATAACATCCACATATTTCACACTTCATATAAGACTTGTATTGTATTAAACATGGGTTTTGGTAGCACAGATTTTGGTAGTTTAGGAGTTTGTAGCGATCACACTAATGTTAGACCCGTGTATGAGTTGTATTCAATCTTGAGTAAGACTTACTTGGGACTACTAACTGGGTCGGTAATCATTAAAACTTATTTAATCAATCATCTTTGGTATATAATTACTATAAGGATCATTTACTGAATAATAGTATTTGATAGATCCATTTTAGTTTGAAACTATTTAGTAAAAAGTAATTCCTTTATTAATTTTTAGTCAGAAATATTTATTTACCACATTTATTCTTTTCCGAGCCATAAGTCTTTTCATTTAATTTACTTCATCAATACCAAATTATTTTATCAATATTCAAAAAGTAATGAACAATAGTATTGCATCAAAATAGGCTAATTTGAATTATACTTATGTATTTATGGTTATGAGGCAGAGGCAATATTAGGCAGTTATTAAATTATTGAATTAAATACTTTTTTCATATCGTTGAATATAAAACAAAGTCGGTTTAGTTACGATACCTATAACTCGAGAACGGGTGGATCGATTTTCATGATCCTCGATTCATTGGATCCTCGATTTAATGGAAAACTTCGCGGTTAAAATCGCGGGGCACAGCTAGTCGCTGATAAAGGCTGACGAATTTTTTCAAATTATTGGTAGCTGTTTGCGAAATATTCCCTAACCTTAATTATTTATTAGACGTACAAGTATCGCGTAGCCTGTACCTTTTTTCAATCCGTTGACATCCCGATGGTATTCCTCAGTTCTGGACAATTATTATTTATTCTAAATAGGCTACAAATTATTAGTATCATATCATGTATTCAGCTGAATCCGGTATAACTGGAAGCCGACCCCAACATATCTTGGGAAAAAGCTAGGCAGAACCTCGAAGCCAGTCTCTTATCGGCTAAAACCACCGGAGGGTTTTTTTCTCTCTTGTGCCCACGTAATAAGAGTACCGAGTGTTGAGAGGTGTGGTGGTGTTGGCAGGTCTCGCGAAGTCGGAGGAGTGCCAGTCGATGCCGGCGCTGGCGGGCGGCGGGGGCGCGGGCGCGGCGGGCGGCGTGCTGGGCATCATCCCCGAGCACAGCCTGCTGGACTCCTGCACGCGCCTCTCCATCTCGCTGGAGGAGAGCGTCTTCAAAGTAATGGCTGTACCGTATTCACCATGCCTTTTATTATTATTATTATATTTGGATGAAAATTTATAACGTTATGAAGAGTTTTTGGGGGTTTGCGAGTGCATCTGTAGTGTTTGCCTTGCAAATAATAGAGATTGATTCCAGCAGTTGTAAGCCGGCCTTCATTAATTTAAGTGGCGCATAAGAGGAAGAAGAGGGTATTTATCATAATTCTAAGTTATGAATATGGGGAGAGGTAGACTTTAACTATCTTAAGCATAGCAAAAAAAGGGGGGTGGGAGCCTTTGTTGTGAATATTCAAAAGAAAGTATAGGAATTTGGTTCTTTTTAGTTTTCTCATTAGAAAGTTTTCATTCAATTGTTTTATTATGTAAGTACTTAGACCAAGATTATTTGTATTTACACCAAGATTATTTAAGTAGCTTTATAGTAATTTTTTTTATTTTCGTTTCAACCTTGTAATTAAATTTATGCCGAGGCCGAAAAAGGATCATAAAACGTATTTGTTAATGTGCTAAAGTGATATTCATACGTCTTCTTATTCAAAAATAAAATCTACCAGACTCCAAGTGTCAAAAAAAGGCCAACTCATTTTAAGTTTCCTAACCAAACTTTACCGGATTTCAGGTATCAGTGAGCTCATCATCTCAATCATCGCGCAGCAACTCAAGCCCCCACATGACGCTGGAAGAATTACGAGCGATCAACAAATACGCCGAGAGCACTAAGAGCCTCTCATACTTACCTCAGGTACGAAATCCAAATATACTACATATTAACATATTATTACAATAATTCTTAATACTATTGACTTCACTATTGACTCTTTAACTGACTCTTTTAATAGGTGTTGTTTCAGTTACATCTTTCTAATAATACATATTTAATTAAATGAAACGTTTCTAGTGATTTATTATTAAATGAAAGGATTTAGCAATGAATCACTATTTTTTGATATATTTTTTACGTTCTAAATGTCCATACATGTTTTATGGAAAAATAAAATGTCATAATGTTGCCACACCTAAAATTAACACCAAATCATATATGGACATAATTGAACACTTTAAAAACAGATACATGTATAAAGAGTATTATTTCAATTCTAGCGCTCACTGAGGAAAATGTTTTATAAGTGATGGTGACGAGAGTTTTCTCAGTATCCACCTGTAGAATCTAAGCAGTCTGTCTACCCTGTTCTGTCTCTGAAGTTACGTGGACCTCTAGCTCAATAACAAAAAAAAAAAAACAACTTGTCAGTGTCAAAACCACAAACAATTTTGATAGGTCTTTGTTATGATGTAGATTTAGAAAGACTCCTTATTGGCTCAGGTAGCTTTCGAACCATACAATTAAATATGAAATTCTGGTTGAATTCGCCAGTGGTCCACGTTGAACTTAACATGCATGAGTGATGTCTGTTCTCCTTAAGATAACTTAGGACAACTTGTGGCTGATCTGTTAGTTTTAGATGTTTCCTCTTACTGATATACATTTAATGGTAAATACACCGTGTGACATACAAGGGAATGTTAGACACAAGCTTTCTCAAGAGTTCGGTGTGGCAACGCACACACACAAACACACCATGCTTATAGCAGCACTGTTGGTGCAATGTTACCACTAGAAAAATGAACACTAAAATGTAAGAATATTTTTATGACCTTAAATATTTTAATATTTTATTGATGTATTTTTTTAATTTTAATGAATTAATATTTCTTTGTTTTTATAATCATATGGTTGTGGTTATCCTTTGTGGTAATACTCCCTAGGCGAACTGTTACTTGATTCATTTTATCAACTAATAGTAGAATTATAGTGACTAATAAGATATTAACACGTCGTTTCATGTTTAACGTAATTAACCATAGTATCAGTTAACATTTGAAATAGGGTGGGTACTTTATTAATTATTTACCGGTCGAAATATCTGTGTTGTCCAATTGGCTCGCGAACGCTTGCACCCCCCGCTCGGTCGCGACCCCCGCTTCACTTAGAATTATTTTTATACAATTTGTCCATACTGTCTCGTTTCCCGCACGTTAACTTCAAATGCAAACAAAGTGTTATACAATTAAGGCTTCTATTGATTTATTAGAATCTCGTAATCTCGATAAATGTTGCGGAAGTGTTATGAGTCACAGATTGAATAATAAAAAGATACTAGGGCTCAAAACAGCATCTTAATATTAAACCCCTAATTTAAATCTAGATGGCTTGTACATTTTATTCTTGGCAGTGCCAAAGTCTAAATCCAAATTGGGTGTACTGTCGCATATGCAGAATTAAGTAGGTATGTACAGTCACAAGCGCAATAATGTTACACAATTGTTACACCCTCTAAAATTCTTAACTTCTACCTCACTTAACTTACATAAATATTTTTTAAATTCTGAAAAAGATTGATTGATGGTTATTTAATTTTAAAGAAATTGTCGTACACATATTTTTTGAATGGCCGACGTAAAGATAAGTACTTTAAAACTTGACAAAGTATGTATCTTATTATTCGCGACTGAACCCGTGTATAACGCGGCGGGGGTCCCGGCGAGCGCGCGTGCGGTGCGTGCGGTGCGCGACGTGTACGTGGTGGGTGGTGTAGGTGCACGAGCGGCAGCGGGCGCGCATGCGCACGCGCTCGGAGTGGTTCCTGCAGCCTGCCGCCTCGCTGGACGCGGCGCGCGCGCGGCCCGGTACGCCGCCCGCGGCCCCGGCCCTGGCCCCGGCCCCGCGCCCCGCGGCCCCGGCCCCGTGCGCGGCCCAGGCCCGCACCGAGAGCACGGCTCTCTACGTGCTTGTCGCCTGCCTAGAGTTTTTGTTTTGACCTCGCGCACCGGTACTGTCAATCTGTGTTCGTTCGCTTCGGTGCGGAGGACTAACCTGCCGCGGAGGCTTTGCTCGGGAATTTGGAACGCGTTTGCAATAACAATAATTTAAAACGCGACCACCGTTCACATTTTTTTTATCGTTGCGAATACTCTCGATTTTGTCAAAGATATCTGTTTGGAGTACTCAAGTTAATAAGAGTAGTAGAGAGTAAAATTTAAGAGTATTCTCTCTTGACACGTTGAGCTTTCTTTGACTAAGTCACTTCCTAACTTAAATTAAGGTTTATTTTAGAGAAATTGACTCGGTCTGGTGAGCTTCGACAAAGCAAAGCCTCCCGTGCTTGTACTGACAGGGCGGTACCAACGCTTTGTGCAGGCTTCAGCTTTGGGCGCATCGCATGTGTCGCACTTGTTTGTTCCGACATGTCGCACGTCACGTTTGCATCGCATGGATCCGCTCTCTATAAGTTTTGGTTTTCTTTCTGTTCTCTTCTTATTAGGCCTCTTTTTCAGTCACTTTTCAGTCTTATTGTTCTTTCGTAGATTTTGCTTCTATTGTAAATAAGTCTGTATTCAGTTTTAGTATCTGAAAATAATACTTTGAAATTGTATTTTAGATAAATTTTCTTATTGTAATTAGTGTTAGTGTAGCTATTGTAATCAAAGGTGTTTTTATTATTGTGAGTATTATATAGGTATCAAAACGACATCTAACGTTAGACAATGTTTAAATTTTTCTATGTCGTCTTTCATTCTGTTTAGAACAGTACAGACTTTCTCTCAATGAGGAAGAACGGTTAAAATAAACCTGGATGAACACATACAATATAATAAAGCGGTTATAACTTTATATCATTATTTTTATGGTTCCATAGGACCCTATTAATAAGAATCTCATGAACCGTGATAGACAGATTAAATTTTCACCGTGGTCGAGTGGCGTACGCACCGGTTTTCAAGGTGTCGTCAGCTCTGAGGTCCCGGGTTGGATCACCGGACGGGTCAAAGTAGAAAAACACTTGTCTACATTGCCTCGGGTCTGTGTGTTTGTGGTACCTTCGTTGTCTCTGATTCCATAACACAAGTGCGTTAGCTGCTTACTTTGGATTCGGAGCAATGTATGTGATGTTGTCCACATTTATTTATTATTTAATGTATTTCCATTGCCGCCACAACAATACTAAAAAACAGGATAAAATAAATATTTATGGGCCCTCCTTCCCGTAAAACAAACGTGCTTTTTTTTGCCGTTTTTATGGATAATGGCACGGAACTTCGCGCGCGAGTTTGACTCGCACTTTGAAATTACCCCAGCGCCCCTAGGCACGTGCCTCAATTCTTCTCAACTCGGCCTATCGCGGTCAACTGCTGGACATAAAATTCTCCCAAGATGCGGCACAACTCCCGGTCTCCCACCTTCCGCATCTAGTCTGACCCAGCTACATTCGGGATAATCTGTCTCTGCTCAAAAAGATTTAAACGTTGTCTAAGTTTGCAGTTTTGTAACTCCAAAAGTTTTAAATACAGCTTTACCAGCACATTGTAATTATTTAAGGCTGACTTTTCAATCATCTGCTTAATAGGAATAAAATTGAAATTTTGTCATTTGTTTCATATAAAAACTGTCCATCAATTTTATTTCTCGAATAATAGCCATATGGCCCTTATGAATGCCAGAATTAACATGTGTTGGATAAAGACAGCATTGTTCTTCAAGCATGTTAATGTTGTGACGTAAGCACATGAGCTTGGACGTCAGTCACGAACCATGAAACGATACTTCATTACCTCATTGGGTACGCTAATTGTACCCCACGTTCATTGTATAGCCAATGCTGTTATACCATGCATTGATTGCATTTATGTTATATGTTGTTGCTATGTCACATGGCAAGATATTTACGACTTGTCAACGCTTTTTTTTTTTATATAGAAAGAGAGCAACGACTATTTTGTTAATGTTTTAGTAAAATTATTAAGTATTTATTGGTTGAGAGATGGTTTAAAATAGATTGCCTGTTTTTATGGTTATTTTATTTATGTAATTTTGGGATATTAGATATTCTTTGCTTTCTGGATAATGTTTTCGAATTTTTACTGAATTATTTTTGGTTAAGATCTTGAAGGTTCTGATTATCTAACAAAATATTTCGATTTTGAAAGATTCGAAAACATTTTAAAGTTTTTTTTTCTTATTTACATTTTGCTATGCTATTATTGAGATTACTTTCGCAGACGTACACACGTTCATTACACACAGCACTAAATAGTTATTTTAAAAATAAAGTATTAAGTTTATGCTATAATCATTTCAAAGACAGTTATTTAGGATTTGTTTTTTTACAGTTTTTTATGAATTATAAGAAATATTTTTAGAGTCATTAATTCTAGCTTGCATTTATTACAAAATGCTAGACTTTTTGCTGTAAATTTAGGGCAAATACCTTTTCTCTTGTAAGTACAAGATAGAAGGATATTTTTTGTAGTCGGTGACTTACAGAAAAATGAGAAGAACATAAGTGTGCATTTTCTAAGAACTTTTTTCTTGCATTCGTTTTGATGCTAAATAAATACAGTATCAGAATAGTTTTTTTCTATTATTAGGTACAAAATACATTAATAGCTAAGAAAAGCATTTTATTCAATCATGATGGCAAATAAATATTAATGAATTTTTTCTACATCAATACCTACTAGAAGTATTTTTGATATAACAGGTGTAGTGTCGTGTGTACGTGCGCGAGTGTGCGTACGGCGGGTGGTAAGTGTGTGGTGCGTGTGCGCAGGTGGCGAGCGCGTGTGCTCGCGGCGTCGCTCCCGGCGCGCGCGCGTGTGCCGCCCGCTCCCGCACTCCGAGCCTGAAGTCCCGCTCGCTCTCCAGCCTCGTCAAGTGACGGCCTGACTGCGCCACGCGCACTCCGCCGACGGACCCTGCACCAGGTAACCGGCGCCAGTGCGCACTCACCACGCTACCCGGACACGGCCACACGAATGTGAACCTTATTGACGTCCGAGTAATGATCACGTTCGTGTGACATCAAATATAACACTCAACTACCGAGACTCTGACGAATATGAACCTTATTGACTAGCTAATGATGATCAAATTGGTATGAAATGCAAATATCGCACTCTCCTACATTACCCTCATAGAAACTCTCGATTTAGCATGAACCTTATCCTCATGTGAATTATGATTAAATTCGTGTGGAATGTAAATTTACGAAAGTATTCAGAGAGGCATTTTATACGAACATATATACTTTTTTCATAGTTTAGTGATCAAATTCGTATGAAATGTAAGTTCAAAACAGCGTCATTATGTAAAATGCAACGAAGATTTATGTTTTATGTTTGAAATAAGAATTAAATTGAGGGTGTAGATACCACTGCATACAATTATCGTCAAATTAGTACGAAACTCAGATAAGTGAGGTTACAATTTATTTTAAACATTGTGGGAAAAGCAATAAAGTTCATATTCGTAAGAAGAATTTGTAAGTCTCTATGAATCTCGCTACAACGTACCGAATAGTAAACGTTACACATATAGAATGGTCTGAAAAATGTTTGTACTAGCACTTTCTATAGTTAAAACTTCGGGGAAGGCATTTCTATAAAAATCTTAAATGTATTCTCATCTTTAAATTACTTGTCATCATTGTGATTACGAAGGCACTGCCATTTGATACAACAAAAATTAGATTTTGTCTGTTATAGATGTTAAAAACAGTGTCAGATTAATTAGGATCTTAAGATTTTTCAAGAAATACCTAATAAATTCAAGTGTCTCCGCCAGTATTATCTGTAGCACATTTCTAACTAGAATAGAGCGAATCGCGATTAACGCATCGCTAAACTTTTTAATTCAATTCGTGAAGTCTTGTGGGTGTTGTGCTGATTACTAAAATATATGTGATAGATTGTAGTCTTGTGAAATTTAAGGAGTTTATACATTTTTATAGCTGATGTTGTAAGCTTTAGGCCAATTATTAATTTTTGGACTCCTTGAATGGCGTTAATATAACGTTTCTTAAAAAAAAAAAATATTTTTAATTAGACCGAATTGTCAACCCAAAATTTATGCTCTCTATTAAAATTTATTTGATCATTCTAAAGAGTACACAAAATATTTAAATTCTATTTTAGCCTTTATCATAAATTAGGGTATTTAATAAATTCTGTTCTCACTACAACATCACACGTTTTTTCTTATTTCAAAGGCATCTGTGGTTGTAATAAAAAATAAGCAATCTTTTTCGGTGCCATGGAAATTTTACCTTCATAAAATTTTATAAGATATTTCAAATTAAAATGGAATTTATTATTCCTTGAAATTAATGAAAATTAAACGTGATTTTGAAACTGAGCGTGTTGCCAACGTCAAATTAATACGCCTAAACATTCCTATAAATATTATAGTTAGGTTAATTCTTATTTAACTAAAGTTATTAGTTTATGTTCCCAATTTCGGAGAAGTTATGTCATCACACAGTATAAAAGCTTTTTGATTACTTTTCACTGAGCATTTCTTTCTACCTCAGTTACACTTAATTTCTGCTGTCATAATTTTATAACCAACACAATAGTTAATATTTCGCATCATGCCAAAATTTACAGCTTACATTTGGCTCTTATAAATACAGGTGTCCGCCAAATTTGAGCCGATTGAAAAGACTGAACTATACTTTAGAAAAGTTTATCTTACTTCGAACAAAAATACGATTGAATTATGCACAGAACGCGTGTTGGCGCAGTTACATTCAGACATTGCAATTATAATGTTGTCTATTATTAAATAGTACAAAAATGACATAAAGTTGTCGATTTTTTGAAGAATGGTTGTTTTGTAACTTTCTGTAAATATCTTAAATTGGATCTTAATAAATTAATAATATAGGTGCTAGTTTATTCAGAAGTCTTATGAGAATATTCATTTAGTTATCAAATGTTGACATATAAATATTATTTCTTTATTTTCACATTTATCATAGGTAACTATTAGAACATAATGTTATAAGTTTATAGGACTCGCAATGGATCAAATGTTTTTTGTTAAAATGTATATATTTAGTTATTATTGGAGTAATATGTCGCATTACATGCACATAATTCGCACATTATTTTTTGTAAAATGTACCTTTTATTTGTAAGATTGTATTTTTAAGACTGTTTTAGGTTAAATTGTTTCAATGCAGGTCAAAAGCAGTTTTCGTTATGTTATGTAATTGATAAAGTCGTGCGTACACGTGGGTGTAATACCTGTTTGCTATTGTAGAGGTTTGTGTATTGAAGGCAGCTCAAAGTAATTTTATATTCGTTGTAATTACGTATTTATAAGTATTAGCACTCGGCTAGTGGTTACATCACTGCTGACCTACGGCTAGACTATGGCCATATTAAGAAGTACTTTTTGTTATATTCGTTCATTTTATTATTCCTCTTATAAAATTTTATACCTCGACGAGGTATTTGTTGTCAACTTTAGATAAATTCATTATTAGAATGGTCCCCAGTGCTGTATACGATCAGGTAACTGCTGTGATCATTACAGTCGAGTGACGGCACTTTGCCAAATGTAAACATTAATAGATTGCATTATTGGATTTGCACGTCCAAGTTCCTGTGTTCATTGATTAGCGTTAGGGGAATTAACGAATGTCGTAGATTAAAGTGTAGATTTTGAGATCAAAAGACTTGTTGTTCTTGTCATCACAATGATTATCAGCGCCTTTCGACGAGCGATCTGACCTCTTGTGATAGCAATAGCGACAGACACGTTTTTTTGTAAATCATAAACATTAGCTTATATTTTTTCGTCTTTATTCAAGTGCGTCCTATTTTTTATTAAATTAACATTTTTAAAAAGTATAACATGATTAACTAATACTAGTAACATTTTTTGTACAATAATATAAGTTGCTCTAAAGTTTAGATAGTATATTTTTTGACTTTATAAGACTGTTTTATATGTTATAATTATAATTTATTTGTAACACTCGAATACATTAATGTCTTATCATTCCACCGACTTAAGTATAACGACACCAGTTGCATTTGAGTATTATTTTCTGTCATATAGTATGTAACAGATCTCTAAGCTTTAACAAAATTACAGTGTTACTAGAAAATTAATACATTGATAGTGAATTAATGTTATTTTTACTAAGAAATGTAAAAGCCCTGTGCATGTGCAGAGGTAGCCAACACATTGGTTATAGCACATTATGTTTGTCGTATATAAATATGGGAATAAATTTAAATGTTATTCCTTTAGTATTATTGTATACTATATTTTGCTTATGTAAATTCAGTTTGTATTTTCACCATTATATTTGCACATTTTTTCTACACAAATTATAAAGAATTACACAAGAATAAAAAGTATAACAATTTATCATTGTGTTTTATTTATATTTTATTTGCCGATTCCTTTTGATCGTTTATTTTAAATATGCCTGCATAGTAAGTATTAAATTGAAACCCATTTATTTTAAATTTAGGACTAAAATAAAAGAAATACATATAGAATAGAACTTTATTAAAGCTGCCGAGTTGTTTAGCAAAATATTTCCTTTAAAAAGTAACAACGAGCTTACATAATCTTATTTTGTTGAACTTTATACAATCTCATTTATCAGGTATCCTTAATTAACCTTTTGAACGCCAATCACTTCTATACAAGTAAGAGATTTTCGTGCCCTCAGCGCCACTACTTGATTAGAAGTAATAATAGTATAAAATAAATTTACGACTTTTACAAGACCTTTTATTTTGTTTTGATGGAAAATTGCCCTGTTATAAGCCATATTTTTAACTTTTTCACACATAATAAGTTCTTGTTTGAATTATATTCAATAGAAAGTAAAACGCCAGAAAATATTTTAATGCCCCCAACGCCAAGTACTTGATATAAAGTAAGCCAGTGATGGGACACGATGAAGACCTCGCTATATTTCATCTCGTCGAAACGATCCTAAATACTATTATTGCAAGAAAATGACGTGAATAAATAATATTTTATAAATATTGTAAAGTATAAACTACGTTTTATTCACCTTATTCAAGAAAAAATTGGTTTTCTAATCATTGTCGATAGTGAAACACCGTTTGAAAGACCCATCCTTACAAAGTGGCTAGTTGTCAGTGCGCACAGCGCCACGAACTTGTATAGAAGTAAATCTGTGACGTCATAAGCGTACGGGTTTCAAGGTCATAGTGACTTTGTGCATTTTAGTGTAGTGCAATGTTTACATCTTGCGTTGGCGCACGTGTTCTTATAAAAAATTAGTGACGGTGAATATGACGAATTATTGCGAGTTTTAATTTTATTTCTTTTTGAGTAGATTCATCATAAGAAAATGTTTGTGAATAATCAGAATTTTGAAATAGTTCGTCGTCTTGACATTCCGTTAAGTCGTCAACTTCCGTTTCAGGAATGTACTTCCGTTTTCTATTAGTTTCTAAAAACAAGAAAAATCATTGCTGGTATTTTGCGACACCTATACCTACCAATAAAAAAATTATCTGTAACATCTGCGTAAAACAGTCACTTACCCTGCATTTTAATTTAAAAACAAAAACACGTGGAAAACCACGTATCTAGCTTCTATTGATTTTATTTGTTGTAAGTAAACGAAATAAATTATGCATGAATCGGTTGAGGTTATGCACGTGTAACTCGACCACAGTGAATAGAAAAAAGAATCGACATCTAGACATCCTTATATCAGAAAGGATTTTGACGTGCCTCGAGCGCCAACGACTTGATATGAAGTAGAAGGATTACATTTGGAGACAAATAGGGATGTGCCTTATAGCACTCACGTCTAGTAAATTTACAATTCTTTTCTTTTATTATGGTAAATATATCCAGGTTTTCATATTTATTTTTTTATGAAATGAAACAAAATATGAAAATACGGTATCAGTTTTTATTTAGCTTCTTAAATTGGTGAATAATCGTTAATTTCAACGTATAATATTATTTGTCGATAAGACATTAATCCCATCCCTACGTTTGACTATAGATACGTTATACATTTGTAGCGTGGCGCTGGTGGACACATCGCGTATTATATAGATGGGCGTTCAAAAGGTTAACAATATTACCTTTGACATACACTTGGATGATATTCCGGTCGTCTCCTAAGTATATGAACTTCTCCAGTAAGTCTACTGCATTCTCTTCATCGGTTTTGTCCAGAGCACCATCAAACTGGTCGATCTGTCCACCCTTCGCGTACACATCGATGACTAGCGCATCGAAGTCTTTGCCGACTTCGAAATTGCCTATCTTGTCGGCTAGATTTAAAGCTGAAATAAATAAAAGAAGCCAATTAGTTTTATCTACATTGAAGAAGATGTGTTACAAAGTTTCAAGTTTTCCAAAAGTTGCCTATGAATTGTAACTTAGATATAAAACAACTTTTCTAATAAAAAAACACAAAAAGTAAACAATTTGGTCTATTGAGAAGGGATCCAGGAGGGTAGGCTAAAAATGATTTCACACTCCCTCACACACACACACACTCACACCCTCCCCCACACATTTTTTATGCAGGTCTATCATTAACTCTTTTAATTTGATTCGAAATTATTGTACATCTTTAAGTCTGCTATAGTTTCTGCAATCTGGCGATTTGAGGAAGTTGTTGCCCCACATATTTTTATGGTGTCACTGGTGGTATTGTTGTGTGTCGGGTTGTGCAGCTCCCTCTAAAATGGTTGAGCTGCATGAGCTATTCGAGGCATGCTTGCCATCTGTTGGCACAGGCTTGCTCAGATCGACCTGGTTCTTTCTTAAAAAGGCCAGTCCAGGAAAGACACTGCATTTATTTACTCAATATTATTTAAATTGTATACTCATAACCATTTTTAAAAGAGTAACCTATGGAGTTTCTTGCCGGTTCTTCTCCATAGGAATGACACCTTGGAAGCGCGCAACTAGCGTCATTAACGTTTTGAAAGTGCCTGTAAAGGTCTACTCGAAAAAATAAAATATTTCATTTCATTTCATTACACACTCACACCCTCCCCACACACACTCACACCCTCCCCACACACACTCACACCCTCCCACACACACTCACACCCTCCCACACACACTCTAAAACCCACCTGCTCTCCCACATCTTTCCACTTCCTGCTAAGATTTAAGGTCTCACGTAGAATTGATTTTGTTACTTCCCAACCGAAACCTCGGCAGAAACTTCGATTACTTAATTAGGTTAATGTAGATGTCAGTATTTACCTCTAGCGCCTCCCAAAGTAGCGAGGTAAAATGCCTCCCTCCAATTTAAGGCGTAATTGGGACTTCCTTGCAACTCTAGACACGTGGACACGTCCATAGTTCTTCGAATAGCATCTAAAATGGTCGCATTATCGCCACCGGACACATCTGAACAAGAAATATTGGGCTTTTTTAAACATTAAGGCTAACACACACAATAATTACAATGCAAGGTTGTCAAAAATCTTTATCAATATAATATATGGCCCTGCAAACTAAGCAATAAAAATACGATCTTGTGTAAGACGTAATAAAGTACAATTTTCAGAAACGTGTATCAGTATGTGTCACTGTTTGCAGAGACAAAAGGCCGCACACATACAATATTATTGACAATACGTTCTTTATTGTTGATATTATTGTGGTATGCGGCTAGCCAAGTTCCTCACAAGGCTTTATTACATACCTATACACAATAAAAGTCACAGCTATAATTGTCTTATTACAAATGCTGGGGCTAATTTTGAAACAATCAAATTTTTTGCAAATTCAACCTTATCTGAATGGCACAAAATCGTTTTTGAATTGGCTGAATTCCTGTATTCATTTTTTCGGTATGGATTACTTGCATCTTGTATTTATTCTATATCTATGACTTTAATAATGACTTACAGTATCAGGAAAAATATAAATGTTTTTTTTTTAATTCGTACCTGTTCCTAAGCCAACAGTGATGCCAGCATTAATAATCTTTCTGACGGGACACAGGCCAGACTTGAGCCTAGTGTTGGACGCGGGACAATGGGCCACGGAAACTCCTTTAGCTGATAGTAAGGTAAGCTCCTCTTCAGTCAAGTGCACTGCATGTGCCATTATACACTGGAAGAAAATTAATGTGTAAATGAAAGACGCCAGCCCTGATTGTGTGTTTTCCTTTTTTTATTTCTTTCCCTGTAGTTACAGATACAGGCTAGTATTTCAAAAAGGACTGGTGCAAAAATTTCATAACACAATATTCTTATTCTTAACTAGCTGTGACCCGCGCTTTCACCCGCGTAAGTGGGTCCTGTTCCTGATTTCCATTCACTCAAGCAATTGTCAAACTATTTCGCTAGGCATCAACAACATGAGGGGCTCGTGGCTAAGTGTAAGCCGTACGGTTTGACCGATAATAAAGGTTAAGCCGCGCTCGCCGCGGTTGGTCCGTAGATGGGTGACCATTTGTAAACATATCGAGACACCTCCGTGCCTCGGAAAGCACGTTAAGCCGTTGGTCCCGACTGTCATACAGTGATCTTTGATAGTCGTTAAGTTATTACAATTCTGACAACTAGTCAGTACAGTATACACATACACACATACAGTACAGCTAGGTAGTACAGTACTATGGAATACTGTATTACCTAGCAATAGGTTGTGGAGGTCAGATAGGCAGTCGCTCTATGTAAAATACGGTATTCAGCTAAATCCAACCCCAACATAGCTTGGGAAAAGGCTAGGCAGAAGGAATCAAACATCACTAAATATAGCCTATGACACTTAGGAACAATGTCGCTTTCTACTGATAAAAGAATTTTCACTTACTTCCGATCACTTCCTACAAACAAACCCACTATTAACAAAACTCACAAAACCTTTTTAAAATATATAATACGGAGTAGATAATAATAATACTTGTCTTATGGCTGACTTTTCAATTCGCCGGATATTTTTTATTCGAGGAATAAATTTGACTTTTGACAGTTTTTGTATGGCCTAACTGTCAAAATTTCAAAATTATTCATCGAATAAAGATATCTGGCGATTGAAAAATCGGCCCTTAATACAAAAAAATATGGAGTAAAACTGACTCTCTTACCCTATTGTTTAAGATGTGACTCTTGTTGTAAACATCTCCATAACTCTTGCATTCTGGATTCGTCTGCAATACATAATCGATTTCCGACAGATTTTCTGATATATGGCTCTGAAAAACGAAGAAAGATTTTTAAAAGATGTAGATAACCTAAAGTTTGATTAATTAAAATAACTTAGTGATATAATGATGAGTTTGAAACTAGTCGGGCGATCCCGAGAATGCGCGTGAAAACCAGAATTGTAACTACTCATGAATTCGCATCACGGAAGTTGTTATACAAATACCAGCTGCACTGGAGCTGCTTGATGTTACCCGCGATATATCAGACAGTCAGACAAGTCAATTGTTTTCAATGTGTTAATCCAGGGTGTTTGCTACCTCCATACCAAATTATAATATCACTAGCTGCCCGGACAGACTTCGTTCTGTCAAAAGTAAATTAATTATGGTAATTCCCGAGTTTAGGAACACTTTTTTTTTACCACATTTTTTATGTTTTTCACCTTTTAAACCTTCGCTGGACCCCTACGAACATTTCAAGATCAAAATCAGCTAAATCGGTTCAGCCGTTCTCGAGTTTTAGCGAGACTCACGAACAGCAATTGATTTTTATATATATAGATAACTGGCCCCGTTTAAGCTTGAAGAGGTAACAAATTTATGACACTCACTCAACTTTCGTCCTGTTAATGTTAGTTTGATATAGCTACAAACCAAATAACATATTATGTAGATAAAACTTCTATAACAATAATTTAATATTAGAGTGAAAGTGTGATAAAATAGTAGGTATTAAGTTCTTTTATGGGCTATTGTAGGAGATTAAAATATTTGTATTTTTATAGTACCTGTATTTTGCTGTTATACTTGTTGGCTATTTCTGATAGTCCATCCATTAGTTCTTTATCACAACTGACTGCAAACCTTGGTGTTACTACCGGTTCCACAAGTTCATTCTAAAATAATAGTATAAATAAAGCATTAAGAGCCATTTCACAAAATTAAAGCGCTCGAGTTTAGGTAAAAGACGGCAGCACTGTGTATGTGTGCAAAGCTTATCACACATACACAATACAAGCAGTGTAACGCGAGTGTCGAGACGGACTAAATAATCTTGAGCCGTTGTAATCATAATGCGGAATTTAGAGATTTATGAAAAAGTTATTTTATTTATCTGTTTCACGTCTAAATTAGTTATATGTAAACTATCCTGACTTGTCAAAATTAAATTCAGTCTAATAAAGGTTTCTAGATAATAAAAAAAAACACAAGTATATGTTATGTAAAGTATGTAATAAAAATTATCAGGAAAACAAATAATAATATAGACTATCACATAAGTTATAATAATATGGCTGCATAATTTTTATTTTTCCTTTTTAGTTACGCCCCATTGCTAAACAATATTAAACAATAATATATAATTAATCTTTAATCTACTAAAATAACACTTTATAATAAAATAAACTCTTTCCTCTTGTAAAAAAAAACCGAAAAAAATCAAAATGTTGTAGTCGTAGTATAATAATGCGTTCACGACATGAGCACGCGCAGATTGAGACGCGGGAAAAAGTGGCATAGGTCCTTCCTCGATGGGCGCTCGCACCGGACTAAACAGTACCGGCTTATGCATCGTACTTTATTCTAATTTAGAGTGATTTTAATATCGATATTATGTCTAATTAAATGAAGGGATTTTAATCAAACTTTAGAATTCGATTTGTTAAAGAACATAGTTTATTTTGACATTTTTTTTTATGTAATTACGCCTTAGTAAACCCAAAAAATTGCGATATAATTGCGAATAAATCGTAAAAATTGACCCAAGACTTTATTTTTTTACTAATTAATGTTTATAATAATCGATATTCTAGTACATTATGTGTCGACAAAACTATATGCCTGATGCATTGTGTATTTTTTTTCGTCAAAATTATAACTGTTAATGTTAGATATAGGAGTCTGAAGTTGACTCTGCGATGATTCTTCAGTAAACTAGTTGTGGGAGATTAATCACTACAAAGTAAAGAAATAAGTTTCTGTAAATGTTTTACATTAAGTGTCAATACGAAAGATTGGTCTATTTTTTACATGTATTCACCAATGCCAGAGTATTAACTAAGATGGTAAATTAGGCGACTAAAATCTTAGATATTCGCGCGAAAACGTGAAATGGCTCTTAAGTTTTTGTGATAATACAACCAATACTCGAAAATACTAAATCATGATCATAAGATTTTGAGCACCAGTGAAGGGGTGGGGCGAAGCAGGGTGCTGTCTGTGTTGATGACATTCAAAAAGTGCTACATGGTATCCTAATTTGAATAAATGACTTTGAATATTTTTTTAAAGTGCCTGACGAACAATATATTTTTGAGTGCTCAGTATTTAATGTGTTAAATCCACTTTTATATTTTATGTACATATTTAAAACCATTAGTTAATAATTGACTTGCTTCATTTTTTAGTGAACTTTAAACTGATTGTCAAAGCTATTCTTAGAGTTATTTGACCTAGCATGTAACCATTGTTATCAAGTTACTTTAGTATAAAATATACATATTGTCGCTGTAGAATTAAAACCTCGAATGGCAAAAGCACTTTTATTTTACAGGGATGATATAATATCACATCCATTTATTCTATGAATTTTTGTGGGTAAATTTGGTAGGCCTGAGAATTAGTTGCTATTTTATACCTTTAAGTGATAAGGGCGGCCCTCAAGATACTTTTTAAAATGGAAAAACTTACATTTGCCGGGTCAGCTAGTTTACAAACCTGATAAGAGATAACAGTCTTAACAAATGTTTCCACATCAGCTAGTTCTTGTTTAGTATTATTATAATATTCAGCATCATTTTCTTTGTTCATGCTCACTTTGCCGATCAACGCCCTCTGCTGGTATTTAATAGCACTTTTGACCAGCTCAAGAGTTCCATCAACATGTAAAGTTCCAAAGTAACAAGCTGTTGTTGTGCCATTTATAAGTAATCTTTTCTGTAAAGATATAATGTGTAATTACAATTTTATTAATTAGTTAAGAGATGGCCATATTTATTTTAATTTTTTTAATTAATAGATTAATAAGTAATATTAAACATTTCTGATGCAATTTGTATATAAAATTACTCACCACAACCTGGTCATAGACCTTTGAAGCAAACTCTGTGTCCTTATATCTCTTCTCTAGTGGAAATGTGTACTTGGCCAGCCATTCTAAAAGTGGTCGGTCCAAACCAAGTCCAATGTTTGGGAACTGTGGTGCATGTGTGTGGCAATCCACAAATCCAGGTATAATTAACTGATTAGGGCCAAGTTTTATAATTTGATAGCCAGAAAATACACCAGATTTTTCTAGATTTTCAAACTCTTTTATGGAACCAATTTTTGATATCTGTTAAAAAAATAATAAAACAGTGGTAATTAAACTTAATTGTCAAAGTTAAATTGTAAACTAAAAAGGTATAATAAAAATATGTTTTATTTATAAAAATAAAAACACTTTTACTACACCTAAGTGGGAAGGTACAATTAAAGCGTTAAAGGTAGCCACTTAATTAAATAAGATTTTATTACCTTTCCCTGTTCAACTGCAATGTATCCAAAATGAATTGTTAGTTTTTCTAAAGATTTTGAACTGGCCAATATTCCAACAAATACAACATTTTTCTTCACCATTTTTATCACTTGTGATCACAATAACTACACAGTAAATGAAGTAGTAACAGTGAATTATTATGTAATAGGGGGCAAAAGTTTAAAACATATTAATTGATAAATTGATAAAAGTTTCAAAACATTGGTTTATCGTTATCACGGATGACAGCAGACTAAACTCCAGAGAGAACTTTTTAACAATGATTGTGTTGAATGTGGAAACTGGCCTTTTAGCTTCCACTTAAAGGCCACTTTACAAGCAATTTATGTGCTCAATAAAATATATACATTGTAGTTAAAGTGTAGTACGCTAGGTACTTAATTGAGCTGACATGTGTGTATTCATTTTATTGAATGTGTCTGTGCTGGTGTGTTGGACAAAACAATTTTTGTTGGGTAGTAAGTAGTGAGTAACTAATAATAAAATATTTATATATTTTTCGTTAAAACATTTTATTCTTATTTATTGACGATAAAAAAAATAGTAATACTTATTTATTATCCGGGTAGAAATTTGAAAAAATCGTTATTTCTTCTTCATACATTTTTTACAAGCATATTTGAAAAGGTAAGTGGTTAATAAAAAAATATTGTCTGGAATCACCGTCTTGTTGTAGTGATTCTATACATAATTTGGTGCCATGATGTGCGCGCATGTTCAGCGCCTTCGCGCCAATAAACAAATTGGCCTGAGCGAGCATTTTGTACCCAAAACACTGAATCGGAATCGGTAGCGCGGGCCAAAGCTTCTTCGAGGCGATTATTTATCTTTCTCGCTTCTTCTAACCCCTGTAACAAATAAACACGAAAAATATTAGGTAGGTACGTAGTACGTACCCTAGCTGCATACCTACTGCTTACGTACCTACCTACTTAAATGATATAATATTTTATTTCGGTTACTCGATAATATTTTATCTCTTTCAATAAAGCGCGTTCGTTTTACTACAGTAGGTCTCTCTATCAGATCTATCTATCATATTTTAATAAAGGTAGGTATTTTACCTACATTTGTGCTAAAACGATTTATCCGTAGGAAATTTTTAAGGGGAGGTACTTACCTCCCCTTAAAAATTTCAATCATTTGATTTTTTATAGAGTATTGTTGTCTATAATAGGGTTATAAACTCTAAATAATACTACAATTATTGCTGTTATTTCTATAGATAACTAGCTGTTTCCCGCAGCTCCGCGCGCGGTCTAATTTTTTTTTTATGTAATTGAGTATTTTCTTTACTATAAACCTCACGGAGCCCGAGACCTTTCCAACGAATGCAAAACCGTGGAAATCGGTTCGTGCGTTCTGGAGTTATAGCGTCAGGAAGGAAAACCTGACTTATTTTTATATAGTAGACTAGCTGTTTCCCGCAGCTCCGCCCGCGGTCTAAATTTTTTTTTTATATATTTGATTTGCAAGCTATTCTTTCATGGACCAAACTGCACACTGGCGCCGTTGTAGTACATGCTATGTATCAGAGATAGCGTTGTATGTGAAAAACAAAACGATTTTCTCTCCCTGCTTTTCTCTTGAAAATTTTCTTGAATTTTCTTTACTATAAACCTCACGGAGCCCGCAACCTTTCCAACGAATGCAAAACCGTGGAAATCGGTTCGTGCGTTCTGGAGTTATAGCGTCAGGAAGGAAAACCCGACTTATTTTTATATAGTAGAAGATTATATTTTAACTATAATAATAAATATAATTAAGTATATAAAACGTAATGCCTTGATCACACGTACCGTACCGAGCGAACGGGCGAGACAGTGCTCTCAGTCGAGTACTCGGTAAGTTTACATGTTTGCGCTATGTTTATACGTACCGAGTTCCTCCTCAGCCGAGAACCCTGTCTCACCCGTTTGCTCAGTCCAGTATGTGTCAAGGCATTAATTAACGTACTTGAACGTGTGATCAATGTGACAAATGTGTACTCGCAACTCTCTCTCTTTCTATCTCCACTAACTTATATCTATCTCCCTCTAAACTTCCGTTCGCCTCGCCCGGTCACACTTTTCATCGTAACATTCACCTTAAGTCAACTTACTCCCTTACTTACTCCCCAAGTCAAGGGTGCTTGAAACAAGTTATACTTCAAAAGTGCATTTACAGCACTTGCCAAATTAGATTTGTCCTTTTTTTATTTGGGATTTGGGAAACTGATTTAACTGCAATGCCGCGGTATCATGGCCCCTAAAAAATTCTAGCAAGAAGCTTCGCGACCTATCATTACTTAACGGAGAATGATAGGAATCCGAACAAAATGTATGACGACCTCCGTGGTCGAGTGGCGTTCACCGGTTTTTAAGGTGCTGCCAGCTCTGAGGTCCCGGGTTCGATCCCCGGACGGGTCAAGGTAGAAAAACACTTTTCTACATTGTCTCGGGTCTGGGTGTTGGCACCTTCGTTGTCTCTGATTCCATAACACAAGTGCTTTAGCTACTTACTTTGGATTCGGAGCAATGTATGTGATGTTGTCCACATTTATTTATTTAAAATAAATTAGGAACGTGAAAATTCCCTCTGGCTCAATATTTATTATTATCAACCCAATATCAATTTATAAGTGTAGATGTCTATAACACAAGGCCACTTACTAGGACTATGGATATATTATCTGAACTACCGTGTTGAATAATTCCCAGCATACTTTGATATTGACGCCCTTGTCGTTCTAAGTAAGGTCTCTAGAATGGTGTCTCTTAAACAGTTAAATAGGCGCATATAAGGTAACATGTATGATATATTTAGATAATAGGTGTAAGTAATAGGTACGATAATTTTAATATGTGATAACTCACTTGATTGAAGAAACTATTAGCGGTAGTGTGTCGTCCGGACAATCTGGAGGAGTTAGCTTTCAATAAGCACCAGCGCGGGTACAGGGCCCGCAACAGACGCGCATCGTTCTCTAGCCTGGCTAGCTCCCTGTCTGCTATCGAACGTAGCTCCATCAGGTCCACGACCTAATTGAAATATTTCACAAATTGTTGCAGTAAATAATAATACAGTGGACCCCCGGTAATCCGGCCCCTGTCTAATCCGGCGCCCCCTGTGATCACACATGTGTATTATTATTGAATATTCTTTATATTATAATTTGTCGGATTACGGATTACTGAAGTAAAAAAATCCGGAACATAGAAGTCTTAGGCCGTACTCTATAATTCGACAAATTCGATAGTCCCACACTTCCCTGTAAAACGTTTGAAGTGTATAGAAACAAAGTCGTGGAAAGAATAAATAAAGAACAAAGCAATAGGAACAGTGAAGAATGAATCTGTCAATTGGGCTATTTTTCTGAGTGTCGCATGCGTTTATAACGTTTTACGAAACCTTAGTAGAAATAATAATATTACCTTTCTCAAATCATCCACTTTTCTGGCTAAACTTTCTAACATTCCTTCTGCAAGTCTCATTGCACTTAAAAGGGAAGTCATGGAACCGTCATCGTCGTGTGATACCCAACTTAGTGCTTCAGATTCAAAACGCTTAGCTTTTCTTTCTGAATCTGCTCTCAGCCAGTAGGTCCACAATCCTATTACCAGGCGGCGTCGACTAGGTCCAGCAGATTTACCTCTACTTAATGCATATTCCGCAAACCGGCTTATGTCCTTTGGCGACTCAAGTTGAAATCCAGTATCCAATATCATGTCCATGCACAGGGCATGGTACCAAGATTCGGAATCATAGGACATTTGTCCGGTACGTAAAGCAAACTGTAAGATATCGATAGCTTCTTCTATGCGCCTGCGTGTCAGCAGAATGTAAAATAAGTCTGGTATTAGTTCTAAGGATACGTCTTCAGCTTGCAAGAAACGGCTCACCGCTAACGCTCGGAAGCCAGAACGTATAGTTGCTGCCAATTGTCCTCTGGCCATTCTGGCCCGGAAAGTTGCCATAAAAAGTTTACCAACAGCAAATAGTTCATCTGCTTGAATAGGATTTGGTAAGTTTTTTAGAGTGTTGGTAGCTAATTGCTCTATTTCCGCTGTAGCTTCAGGCGTGCCACGATCTAGTTCTATTTGCAAAGCGTTACTGTATGTGTCACATATATTTATCACGGAACATTCTACTGACTGAACTATATTCAGAGCACGGAGAGCTGTCATCCTTGATACTCTTTCGTCTCCAAGTGTTGAATATAATAACGTCGCCGTATTCAAACAAAATACTGAGTCTGCTTTCAGGACCATTTTATGTAAACGTTGTTTTTGTCGTTGGATTTTAAAGGCTTTTGCTATATTTTTGATCTTTAAATATTCCGGTACTTTATGTAAATTAATTTGGTAGATTTCTGTTGCTTGCGCAGTTTCCATTTTCGCTGCCGCAAGATTTCCCATCATCAGACATGCGGCAGCTTTTAAAGAGTATATTTTCCCTAGAAATCGCTTTTTTTCAAACGCATCTATATCATTATGTGACTGGCAAAGTGTTTCTGCTTCTTCGAGTTTTTGAAAAACATTTTCAACATTGTTATTTTGTACACTTAAATGACAGTACTTGATAAGAAATTCAATAGCTTTTGATTTTAAATCAGAACGTTGAGCATGATAAACTACTTGTTCACAAATTGTAATATTCAATTCTGCACAAGTGCATTTTGCGAAATTGGTAGCGGAAACTCCCTTTTCTATTTTAACACTGAATGTTTGTTTAGTCTTATCGTTTCTCATTGCATCTACATCTTCCTGACTGTCAACAATACCTAAGTTTTTCCAGTCACCCATATCATCAGCTTCCGTAACCTCACGAAACATATCAAAAATTTTGTAAGTTTCTAATTCTTCTGAGCTGACTTGTTCAGGATCTGCAAAATCATCGGTCATTTTCACTTTTTTGACTGATCTTCGCCTGTTTTCATCTGAACCAGCTTGCTCTTCACTAAACCTGGTTTTTAGAATAGGTGCAAATTGTGAGCTTCTTTTCTTTTGTTCCGCATTTTCTAATGACTTTAAGATATTGGGTGGCATTATTTCACTGGAAGCTTTCGTGGGACTTGACATTTCCTTAACGATGTTTAATGATTCTGATTTGGCTTTTTGTATATTGATGGAACTATTTGCCTTGGAAGACGATTCCGAATTTAAAACGATTTGATTATCAGATTCGTCTTCGGAACTATCTGCTCTAGCTAAAATCGCATTAAGTGAACTTTTAGAGGAATTGCTTCTGGCACATAGTTCATTAGTTAAACTCAGCATTGATTGTACAACCATTACCGTTCCACCGCAATTGGTACATTTTATTTTATTGTTTTCTAAGTAATTCACAATACGTGTGTGGAATTCTTTTTTTTGATTCATTGGTAATAGCTCGTAGCATGTTTTTCTCGAGTTTGTGTTTCTGAATCTCATTAATCTACAAAATGCATATTTCGGTAGATTTTGGTTTTCTTGTGGGTCATGTTCAAAACTACATTCGCAAGTTAGGTTTGGGTTATATGAAGTGTTTGACATGATCGTTAGTGTGGATGTTCCTCTACGACCAAATTTACTAAGACAGTCAGCATTTGCACAGGAAAAAATACGCAAAGCGAAAAGTCTTTTAATTGCTTTTGCCGTGACCAGACCGTTATTTTCGTACATTATGTTCTCCAAAAGATCCCTTGGTATAATGTTTCCTATGACAGATGCAATTTTTAGCAATAGCTGTTGATATGGCGTTAGTGAGTCAATTTGAATCATGACTAGAGCATCCAAGTTGTGGACATTTATATTGGTATTCAATTCTTCTTTATTAGTGACTATGCATATACCAATGTCATCTTTTGCATCATTTTTTATGAATTCATCAAGAGCATCTTGATTTTTGGCATCTAGCGCTTGTGGGTGTAACAGATTGTGATCTGGGAACTGTAAATCTTCTTCTTCAACCCATTCACCTATTTCTGTCTCTGGTATTCTCTTTATTTGAAGGGCACCAGTTGAAAATAAATGAATTATAAAGCTCTCAACGAGGCCTGGCATGCCTTTACACTTATTTCGTAAAGCTTCACATAAGTCATTTGACACGCCATTTACATCCAATATTTGACAGGCTAACGCCGGGATCCACTCTGCATCTAATGGCCCTAGACACATTTTTCGAATACTGTTGTTTATGAATACGCTGTACAGCCAGTTGTGAACGGTACTGAATTTACCTCGCGTCACAGATAAAACAACAAATATCTTTAATGAATTGAACATGAGTGAGATAAATTCCCAAGAAAATGAGTCTAGATTTTGTAAATCATCCAGAAATATCACTATTGTTTCTGTGAATGCTTTGATTAGTTTGCTGAACATTGCTTTTGCTTTTTCTTTGCGTTTATTTTCATCTAGAGAGTGAATACCTTCGTGATAAGCAAAGCGCACTTTAATTATATTATTTAAATAACACAAGTCGTCTGAATACACTTTTAATAGTTGTATAATTTTTTCTTCTTTTGTAAATCCGTCTACGGGTTCTTTTAAATCAAATATTTGATTAATTATTTGACTCAATGCTAAGTATGCAGTAGCAGAATGAATAGACGTTAAGCTTATGGCCACTACGCGAAAACCACTATTTTTCGCATGGCGCGCCATCCATTCTAACATCCTACTCTTCCCTATACGCGACTCACCAACCATTAATAAAGCATCAAAATCTCTGTATTTCGTTGTACTTTCTTCCAACCACGCTTCAAAATAGTCTACTTCGTCTGTACGATTTAAAAGAGGTGGAATCATGGGTATGTCGTACAATTCTTTAACTCTTATATCTTCCGTGTACTCGTATATTTTTCCGGGCTTTACTATGCCTTTAAGTTCAATCGTAGGTTGAAGTGTAAAACCATTTGTTGACATCTTACTTTTAACAAACGTAGATTCATCACATGTGATTTTATTTCGAAACCCACACATGAGCCTAGCAGCTTTGTTAACAATGGCACCGATAACAGTAAACTCTCTTCGTAGAGGATGACCCACCACTCCACAATACACTTGTCCAGTTGTTACACCGATCGATACTTCCATAACTCCATCGAGAGCTGACAGAGACTTCTTTATACTATATGCGCATTTGAGAGCAGCTTGAGCTTCAGATTCGTGTTTAAATCCACGTAAGCCAAATATAACGAGAATCATAACATCTTTGTCAAAAAGAATTATCTTATTAACGCATCCCATTGATTTGTAGACAATTTCACATGTTATTTGATAAGAGTTATTGACAATTGTTATTAATCGTGAAAAGGAACATTCTCTCGGTTTTAACGTAACAAATAGAATCGAGACTTGTCTCATTTCTGTTAGATATTCGAGTGGTTGATGAGCATCAATTTGAGTTAGTACGGGTCTTATCATAAATTTTCGAATTTCACAACCTTTATTCTTTTCTTCTGCTACTAATATAGCTTTGCGTAGACTCAATGCTTCATTTATCCTTAAGGCATCTGTAACACTTAAGCCTTTCGATGAGTCAAAAATATGATCTGGAAGACTTTCGATAGCACTGAATGGTTTTTTAGATTGCCTAACCATATTTCCAAAACCTGCAAATGGTTTATTTACATTGTTTTCGTGAGGATCGTAGAGAATAGATTTTATTGTAACGAAACCATTATCATGTATGATGTGGTCATAATTTCTGGAATAACAGTGTCCCCAAGCTGTAGGAGTTAATTTTACTTCGCCCGAAGCACAAAAACTTTCAGCAGCTTTAGCTTCCAAAACTGGGAGACCGAAAATGATGTAGCTCATGTCTATTCCGCTGCCAATAGGTGCAAATATTAAGTTGCCCGCAGAAATGGCTAGTTTTACTTTTAAGTTTACTTTAACATCTGTTTCATAAGATGCATAAGAATGTTGTATAATTAACGCGCAAGCTATAACTGTGTGAATTGTGTGACATAAAAATGTTCTTTTGTCTGTCTTCCAAAGAGCTAAGAATGCATCACCAGCGAATTTTATAATATCACCTCCATGTCCATAGATGAGTTCTATTAGTGATCCAAGATATGTGTTAAGAGTCACAGTCAGCCGGTAAGTACCACCTTTGCCAGTATTGTTGTAACGTTCTGATAAAGCAGTATAGCCTGACACATCGGCCATTAAAAGAACTCCAACAAAACGTTTTGCATCTGTTGTCTCAAATCTGAAATAAGTAATACATTGCTGCGTTAGAAATGGGTTAATGTTATTACAATTTATAATAATATAGTGTATGATTATAATAAAATTACGTTACGTAATTAACGCGAACCCATGCACTTTTTTACACCTATTATGGCTTGACAAGCTATAATACCGCATCACCATTCTGCTTGCGAGCACGGCCTGTGCAACCCGGTCATTATGGTCAAGCCCTAAAAAGTAAATGCATGTTTTCACGTTCACGTGACTTAATTTGATGGTACTGTTAGTGTCTCAAAAACCTATTTCATTACAATAAAATCAAATTATATTACTTTTCCATCAAAAGTACTTCGTCTGGGACCAATGTTGACAGAATAAGTGTTTGTTTCTTAGTTAGCTGTATTTCCACATCTTGGTCGATTTTGTCCGCATCACTTTTACGCTCAAATAATTCTTCTATCCAATTTTTTACTTCTTTATATTGTGGTACATATTCATCGACGTCCTCGTCGAACATCTCTTGACCCCTCCGAGACATCCGTCGACTGTAATTCCGCCATTTTTCTGTATTTCCCAGTACGCTAGTGGAGTTCTTTCTGGTCCGAGGTTTATTTTTGAGGAAATTCATGTTGTTTGTTTTTTTTTGGTGTGGTACAAACGATAATTTTGAGTTGGTGTCCGAATGAATAGGCACAGTCACTTTTTGCTTAATTTTATGTCACTAACAATCTATAGGGCTATGTTGAAGGTTTTGTAAACTTCGATTTAGTTTAAATATAATTATGTTTTGTACGTATTCAACGTCTCTACATTAAACTTTCAAAGCCTTTTGAATTAAGCTTTTGAATAATATTTATTAAAAATTGACAATGTCAGTAGAGACATAAGTATGTATTTTTTTCTTTTATAAAAGTTTTTGCTTTCATTAGATATCCTTTTTAATTTGCCCTTCGTGTATTAGTTTAAACAATACCGTTAAAGAATTTAATAATTCGGAAAAATTATATATTCGTACATTTTTGTAACAAACATTAGACTTCAAGGGAGAAAAAAATAAGTTGTTACATCATCATCATAATTTTAATAGGGTTCTATAATTTCTATAATTCTATCCGATGAGAGCTTAATGTGAAAAGAATTCTCATTTTTATCATAATTATGATCAAAAGTTTACCTGTCTGTCGGCTTTAAGGAAAGCTTTATTGATAGATTTTATAAACACGTTGAAGGAAATGTGGAATGCTGCGATGACGAGTAATAAGAATGTATTTAAGGATTACACTCCGTATAGTACCGGACCCTTGAAAATCTGAAAAGGGCTGGTTATTTCGTTAGTCCGTGGTATAACGCAGATTATAGATCAACTGCCACAGGTCGTCAAATCTTTTTTGTGTATAGAGAGTCACTGGGTAGTCTTAGTTGTATTCGTTATTGATCATTTAACAGATTTTTACTTACAAGTATTATTATAATAAGTTGAGAGAGATAATGCCTCTCTTAACCCAGTTAACCCTGCATGTAACAGTACGTTAGGAGTACGGAGCTGATGATGATAAACTCGTTTGAGTCTTGTGCCGTACTTCAGAAGTATAGCGCAGGCGCCAAAAGAAGATGAATGAGCTAAATATCGTATACCGGAACGCTCTCTGTGCACAGTTTTGAACTCTGGTTTTTTTTTTATATTCTTTAATTTTAATACTGGCTTTTATCCACAATGGCATGCCAGCCTCATCGCACTTACAGGAAAGCTTGCAAATTATGATTCTGAATTTCGCCAGGAGATTCTCCAATATTTTTTTAAGCATCCCGTCCATTTATGATTCTAGTAAACGAATTCTACAAATGCTTTGGAACCATTTTGATGTTATTTTTTAATGTACCCTATTGTTTCACATGTTTAAAAATACTAATAGCAAATCAGTTAAGTTTAAAATGAATGGCATCTTGTCCATTTGTTTACGAGCCAATCCTTTTGATTTACAACCTGTTCAGAATGATAAGTAAGTCAAGAGTTTATACGCCTTGATTGATACGGAAACAGTCATTTAATTATACTATTTATTACAATAATGTCTTCTGTTTATACGGTCTGCGTAAACAATTAATATGTGATCTTAATTGCATATAAAAATAACGTAAGGTAAACGAATATGACCTCTGATTGTGTTGTACTTAATGGCATTATACAAGTTGTTTGATGCATTGTGGCTCAGTGTCGCACTCTCTATTGCCTTGCGCACACGTATTTGGTCGGCTCTAACAGAATTCGTAATGGAGCCCAACGGTTTATCGTTTTTAGATAAAGTTTTAGGTTTAGTTAAAGAGGATAGAGCTGAAAGTGTGCCGTTAATACGGTTTCAACATCCAAAGGAATTGGAGGTATTTTTCTCTTTTTATTTTTAATGGAATGAGGGTATTTCTATAGTGTTATTTGATCCAATTGTCACTGTCATAAATTTGGGAGACAGCTGTCATACGACCTCTAAGCGTATTGGCTACAGCGGTTGTCAACGAAAATAACGGTTAACCAAAAAAAAAACTGTGTAAACCCAAAACGTGCCGTTTAACGTTGATGACCAACTATAACTACAACCTAGTCGGTTACCGACGTTAGCTGAATTAAATTTATTTTTACCGTTATTTTTATCCAGTTAAAATCACTTGGGTTTTCAACTAGAGATAGCCAAAAACCTCTCTGGCGTGCTTTCTCTATTGAATTAATTGTTAAAGAAAAACCCAGATGCATAGTCAGCTCTCAAATTCATCCTCGAAAATGAGCACAGAAATGCAGTTATTACCATTGTCATTTCAATAAAAGTCGGTCGTAAAAATAGATTTTCTATGCTGCATTGTAAAAACTACTTTATTTCATGCAAATAAGGCCGAATTTGGGAAAAAAATTGTTCGTTTACTATTGTGTAATTGAAGACAGTTGTAGCTGTATCCAGGGTATCATAGATCTTCTATATCATAGATTGTATTACAGGACTAGTACCGCAAACTTATCACATCCAGTGGTCAAATCTGGATATAATGTTATGTCCCTTCTATGATACAAGTTAAACACTATCTATGCTAAAATCCTACTAATATTATAAATGAGAAAGTGTGGATGTTTGGATGTTTGTTACTCAATCACGCAAAAGCGGCTGAACGGATTTGGGTGAAATTTGGCATGCATGTAGCCTTTGACATGGAAAAGACATAGGCTACCTTTCGTCCCGATTCCTTAAGTAGTTCCCGAGGGAAAAATGAAAATTGTTTCCGAGGTAAGCCGTGGGTAGACAGCTTTGCAATTTGGTATTTTTCTCTATTACAGCGCAAGCTATAACACGGGTGAAAATTTTATTACACTTTTCATTACTTTCACATTTTTCATTTCTTTTTGTACCCAATTCTGAATTCCACGCAAACGAAGTCGCGGGCAAAAGCTAGTATAAAATAATCGGAAATTAAGATTTCATTTACCCCTTGTAAACTTGGCCGGGCATTATTTTGACCTTAAAAACCACAAAAATACTTTGTGACACCGGCACTATACTGGTAGACGTTGAACTTGATCCATTGTTTACACTTTCACGTTCAAACGCATTATCGTTCACCAGTTGTTGCACTGGTGATAAGGTGACGACGATATTCCCATTTACTTACGTAATTTGATAAGGTAGGAAACTTACTCAGACAAGTTTGTTTAAATTGTTTGCAGCAATCAATTTTGTGCAAGGTATCATTGAATTGTCTAGAATGATTAATAGGACAAAGCAGTGCGTATATTGAACGAGCTAATCAGGTGCATAAAACTGAACAACTTTTCCCAAGAAACATAGAAATTAATATTCGGTTTAATAGGTATCGACCTGTTAATATTTACGAAGACACAGTGCTAACAACCTTGTACATAGAAATCAGCGAAAGGGCAGCTAAGTGCGCGTAGTAGCAAATGTGCAAATAGTTACTTATTCTCATTGAAAACACCTGGAAACCGAGTACGCGCAAGAATAATGAAGCACTTCAAACTGTGTCATATCAACCCAGTTGGTCGATCCGAACGTGCCGTCAGCCGTCGAGGTCAAGCTAGTGGAAGTATCTCCAGTTCACGTTATGGCGGTTCAAGTAGTGAATGAATCTCGTGTCACAATGCAATAAATATGTAGACGACGACTAAAGTAGTACGTATAATGTTCGATGCACACATCAATATTTTTTCATTTTTACTATTAGCTACGCGCTTGTATGAAAATACTATCTAAGTATTATTGATCTGGTTATTCTTATATTCTAAACCTCAAGGGACTGTCATAAACAGTTTTAGTCTTTTCAAACAGAACCTTTTCAATGTTGTAATAGATTTTTTAGGATTGAATAGAATTTCCCTAAAGAATCTTTACTTTTTTTTTTTAAACGACTCCCGCACTGAGGAATTTAATCCTTGTGTCGCGGGGGTTTCACAAACATTCAAATCACATGCACAAACAACACCCAGACTTGGAACAAGCATCTGTGGATCAGACAAATACTTGTCCCATGCGGGGATCGAACCCGCAGCACGTCGCGCACAGTGGTAATTAGCGTGGTGACCTATACCACTCGGCTATCCGTGCAGTATAACTTTGGCCCAGTTTTTTGATCCCGAGTTAACTCAACCAATGGTTAAATATGCTAACTAATGGTTTCAAACTTCAGTAGAACGCGTTTATTCATTAATTTTAATTCTAACAAATAATTAACTCTCCAACTAATTTCATAATTTCATAACCTAACAATCGATGAAAAAATGCATTTTGATACCATTAGTTAGTATATTTAACCATTGGTTGAGTTAACTCGGGATCAAAAAACTGGACCTAACTCGTTCCTGATGTTTGATTTTAATGCAATTTTCAGCAATTAATAGAGTGATTCAACAGGAAGATTTTTATAATCTATGTGTAATTATAGTTATTTATTACTGTACTAACCGTATGAAGCCGGGGCGGATCCACTAGCTTATGTATAAGGTTTACCTTACATTCACGTACTGTCTGTAGTCCTTGTAGTTTTATATCTTCTAAACCTGTAATTAAATCTGTTTGTTTTTATCACAACTACAACTTTCAACCTTAGGGTTTAAGATTAATACCTAATATTTTATATACTTAATGTATGTATATTTGATTGCAAAAACAACAAAGAACAATAATTTATTACAACGGTAAATCTTAAAAAATTACATAACCGAGTATCTGCATGAAGTAGACAAGTCTAAGATTAAATTTCTTATGTTAATACACAAGATATGGACTTAACTAGTTAACCTTTTAAATTGTTAATGTCGTAGTAAAACTGGTTGCAAAATTATTAGAATTGCAATATGTGCATATTTCAATCCTATTCCTTAATACTTGACTTATAACTCACGCTGTGCCGTCAGCGTGGGTGAAGGCAATAGCGATTAATCCCGCCAAAAAAAAAAGTTAGGTATCCCGTATTATTACTGGCACCTTTTTAAAGCTATAGGTAGCTCAAGTTTCTATTGCTTGAATATCAGCAGCCCGGTTTTTTTTATGCAGCGGTGGTGTCGCACCTGCGCGATGCCAGCCCAATGTTTTAAAAAAAGTACGCCAAAAAATGTCCAACGCAACCCCCTCGTCTTGCTGTGGCCTCTAGCGCGCACACGACAGGCGCAACTCTAACGCAACGCCAGCTTCAACAATGCGTAATCCGGCGTTGGACAGCTACAGTTACAAAGCGTGGGCGTCGCGAAGAAGCTCAGCGTTGGCGTCGTGATGATGCTCAGCTGTGGCGTCGTGACACCGCTCAGCTATGGCGTAGCGACGCCGTTCAGTGTTATCGTTGCGATGCTGCTCAGCGTTGGTATCGCGACGCCGCCGCCGCTCAGTTATGGCATGGCGAAACTGCTCAGCCATGGCATCGCTACAACCCTCATCATTGGCGTCGCGGCGCCGCTCTGTATTGGCAAACACATTGTTGGGCAATTTGATGGTCATCTGATGGTGTCGAAGTCATTCTCATATGGCAGAATCCCCGCGATATCGGCATCAATGGGTATCCGCCAGGATGCCGCCCTTTCCGAAACGTAGCTTAGTATGAATTTCTGAGAGACTTGTTTTTAAAAGTATCGCATTTCCTCAAGTATTCAGTGTTTTTTGATCCCATATTACCCTGCAATTTAATTCACAATGTAGTTTTTTTCACTTTTCAGGGCATATTGGACCTAGACGTATCTCAAGGTGTTAGTGACAAGAAGTTGGAGGAGTGCGTTCGCGATGTGTTGAAATACAGCGTGAAGACACACAAGGCTACCTTCAGGAACCAGCTGTTCTGCGGCACTGATCCATACGGCTTGGCTGGCGCGTGGATCTCAGAAGCCTGTAATACTAGTCAGTGGGTATTAAGTATCTGTATTATCAGTTATATACACACACAGTCTGTCTGATTAAGACCCAGTTTTTTGATCCCGAGTTAACTCAACCAATGGTTAGAAAAAACTTCGGTGGAACGCGTTTATTCATGAATTTTATTCTATCAAATAGTCATATTATTAACTCTCCAACTTATTCGATCATTTGATAGACTATCTAATAGTTGATGGAAAAACGCGTTTTAAAGCCATAGTTAGCATATTTAACCAATGGTTGAGTTAACTCTGGATCTAAAACTGGGCCTTACTCATCAACGCCGAGACAAAAACTCTTCACCTATCTACTAATACTAAATTGGAAAATCGGTACCTATATCAACTAAAGACTTGATAAAATGCGGAACAAAGCGTTTTGAAAGTAATTTTTAACTTTATTTAAACCAGGGAATATATACATTGCCTTGTTTATTGAATAACGTGTATCACACAATCCATCACATATTAAACGTGTTCCAAAAACAATGTTAAAATTCACAGGTTTACTTCTAAATGTAGCCTGCATACCTTTTTTAATAGTATTGCTGTGGTAGTGGTGCCAACCGTGATGTGATTGAACAAATATAATAGTTGTGAAAAGGCCTTGCCTAAGTTTACAAAAAGAGTCGTAAAAAGTTTAATTTATATATTACTTTCCTTTTTGACAAGGATTAAGTGGTTTGCACTTTCTACATTACACTTCATCTTGACAAAAATATAAAATTAACGAGGTAAGACCGCGTATTAATTTTGCTTGTTTTTAATATGCACAGAATTTAACACCTACTTATGTCTTCATTAAATAAGGTGAATCAGTATCATTTGCCGCGTTTTAAGAATATTCTTAGATATCAAACCAGTTTACCGTGAGGGCTTTATTAAATAAGGAATTAGTTGGTCAGTGCATACTTGTAGACCCAGTGTAGGTCCGTATTGAGACACATAACATTAACATTGGCGTTTAAAAAAAAAAATGTTACGAAAATAATCTCTTGAACGAATTCCGGTCGCGGCTGCCAATCTCAAGTGAGCTCAGCTATTTACGCAGGAGATATTATACTGCACAAGTGAACTCTCTATTCGTTCTCTCTAATAGTCCGATAGCACGGCAGACCGACACGACCGGATAGAGATCAGGCGCAGGACCAACTGTTTTACGAGCGCACCGAGGTACGGGGGTGTAAACGGTAAAGCGGCGGTAGCCTAATGGCTTCGGACTTGCGATCATGTGGTTGCGGGTTCGAATCCCACCCATTACACTACAGACGTGAACCCACTCGTAAGTCGTAACACAAGCATCTTAGCTTCGCACGAGGGGTTAACGAGATTATCTACTAGTAATGTGCGACCCACATTGCTAGTAATCTTGTTAAAAAAATAAATAAAAAAAAACACCTGACTCCGAGCAGTATTTCAAAACGTCTTACAACGCGCTGATTTAAATAACTAATTGAATTCTTTTAAATCGGTTTTCAGGTATACTTTCGAAGTAGCCCCAGTATTTACCCTAATAGAGCAGAAACTGTTGGGACACATCCTCAAGTTGTTCGGTATCCCTGATGGCGACGGAATCTTCAGCCCTGGAGGCAGCATCGCCATACTGTACAGCATAGTGGCAGCGAGATACAAAACCTTCCCCGATATCAAGGCTAAAGGGATGAGGAATCTTCCGGAGATGATTATATTTACGTCGGAGGATGTGAGTAAAAACAACCTGAGTTACTAGTCAGATATATTTTGTTTCTTTATTAAGTGAAATTTGTTGATTATGTATCACTGATTACATAATATCAGATTTAAGCAAATTCCATTAAAATTTGTTTAAGTGAAAACTGCACGATTATCTTAGATTTATTTTTTAGCTATTGTCTTCGCTGGTCGGCAAGCCATCAGATTAATAAAAATATAATTGTTGCTCATGTTGATCTAGCAAGTTTCAATATTAAAACCAGTCAATTTCTAATAAATTAACGAATAAAATAAAAATTCCAGAGTCACTACTCCATAAAGAAGGCAGCTCATTGGCTTGGCTTTGGAACCGATAGCATCAGAACTATTCAAACTAATGCCAACGGTCAGATACTCGTATCGAAACTAGACGAAGCTATACAGAAGGAGAGGGATCTTGGAAGGTGTCCTCTGATAGTAAACGGCATGGCAGGAACCACTGTCTTAGGGGCTATCGACGACCTGGAGGGGGTGGCTGACGTGTGCAAGAAGCATGGCGTATGGTTGCATGTCGATGTAAGATCATATATGTACTTTTACAACTCGAAGATTTTTAATTGTGTACTTTACGTTTTGTGAATGAGAGTTCAGATTAAAATGTTAGCAGACTTCGTGTTCACAAATTAAAATTTAATGGCTAGCATTAACATTGCCCTAATAATGAAAATGACATTGTTGTCAATATTAACTTAATAATGAATATGTCATTGGACCTTATAGAGCATGACCCTAATTTACAAAATGAGTGCTGTTTGTATTTCCAGGCTTGCTGGGGAGGAAGTTTAATGTTATCACCTACATATAGGAACAAGCTCAAAGGAATCGATAGGTAAGAAGGTTTATGATTTAAAACTACTGCTAGTAAAAAATCCTGTAATGTCGCTACTATCGCTTTAGGTGTACCTGTAATTCCCGACCAATGAGAGACAGGGTACTGGCCTGTGATTTGTGGAATTTTAGACATACAGTACAGCTGATAGGAGACTAGCGGCTTGCTGCTGATGATGATTTCATCATGCATGATATTTTCAGAGCCGACTCAATATCTTGGAATCCACACAAGATGGCGGGAGCGCCCCTACAATGTTCAGTATTCATGGTGCGTGATAAAGGACTGTTACATGAAGCTAACTCCGCAGCAGCGCAGTACCTGTTCCAACAGGATAAGTTCTACGACGTGTCCTACGATACGGGAGACAAGAGTGTGCAGTGTGGGAGAAAGGTAACATTGTCTGATTTTATTGAAAGATACTTTTTTTAAGGATATACGAGGGGCTCGTGGCTAACTGACAGCAGTACAGTTTCACTGTTAATAGAGGTTTTGCCGCGGTTATCCGTGGATGAGTGTAAACATACCGAAACCCCTCCGTGCCTCAGAAAGCACGTTAAGCCGTTGGCCCTGACTGTTACACATCGATTTTTGACAATCGTCAAGCCATTACAATTCTGAAAACTAGTCTTACTATGGGATATTGCGTTACGTAGTAAAATAGGTTGTGGAGGTCAGATAGGCAGTTGCTCGATGTAAAATACGGTTCGGAATAACTGGAAACTGACTCCAACATTGCTTTGGGGAAAGGCTTGGCACCAACATATCTTGGTTATGAACTTATGAGTCTAGAATCAGAGTGTAACTCTGGTGGTGAACTTTCTTACAGCACAGCTTGGTCACGATGATGAGTTGTGTTTTTTCCATCCTCTTTTTCACTTCTTATTTTTTATTTTTTTCAACAGTAAGTGTACATTCAAAAACTAAATTTCTTAAAATATACTTGTAAACTTTCGATTTCTCTTTAAAAAGTCATTTTATTCAGATTGACGCTTTCAAACTCTGGATGATGTGGAAGGCCCGCGGTGACATCGGTCTCAGTCAGCTCGCAGACCAGACAATGGCAACTGCTCAGTTCTGCATGGCGACCATTGCTATGAGACCTGGCTTCAAACTGGTGTCTGAAGTGCTGCAGTGTCCTAACGTCTGCTTCTGGTACATACCTTCCTTCATGAGAGGAAAGTTTGAGGATGAGCAGTGGTGGAAGACTATGCATAAGGTAAGAAGGAACGAGAAGGGAGTTTTTCAAATCTAACTCCCTAAAAACCAAACATTATCAAACCTAACTTACATTCTTAAATCTTCAAAAAAGCAAATAAATAAATTCTATTCTATTCTATTCTATTTTATTCAAACCCCAATATTTGAAAATGAAAAAAAATATTGAACTAGAATAATAAATTTGATTTGATTTAAAATATCCTGATATCGGTTTAAAATAAAACCCAAAATAGTCAAAATTTCATGTTTTTATGTCCACAATAAATTTTTATTTCCTCATTCATATTTTCAGATTACGCCAAAAATCAAGGAGCTACTGACACTGAACTCGCAGTTAATGGTAGCGTATTCCCCAGTGCGTCAATACAAGAACTTCTTTCGCCTAGCATTTACTTTCCACCCCAAAGTGGACCAGGAGCAGGTGTTATCCATGCTAAGATCCATCGAAGCAGGCGGAGAAACGGTGACTTTGGAGATGTTATGATATGATGCGATAACTTATACTTAGAATTATCTTGTCAGTGGGATTCCAAAATTTGGAACCGCATAGTTAGAAGCATTATTATGGAGATCCAGGTCTATTGGCACCAGCCCCCCTAGCCAAGTGACATTTCTACAAGCGATAACGCTGATCGAATCGCTCAAATGTATGGAAGTGACAAGTCTGAGTCACGTGACTTATCGAAATCAAATGTCATTTCCATACTTTTAATGTCATTTAAGCGATTTCTATCATAGTTAACGCTTGTAGAAATGTAACTTGGCTAGGGGGGCAGGGATCCCATCACACTTAAATGATACTTTTAAAGTATATAGTATAATAAGGTAAGGTAAATAATTCTAATCATGATAATGTTTAAGTGCATTGTATATAATTTAATAATAAAATCAATCTGACAAAAAAAGCTTTTCTCTTGAGATCCTGCCTACGTGAATTGTAGATTTTGAGTTCATTCTAGAAGTCGGTACTAAGTGAGACAACAAATATACTATTCCATCCTAAATAACGATTTTGAAAGTTAACGAAGTATGAGGATCAAATTAAAACTCAATACGATATACATACAAAACAGATTATTTTATTTGATATTCCAGTTAAATTACAATTGGTACGAGCTGTTTAAGTTTTTTGAGAAACTTCAATAGTAAAATGTAAACCAACAGTTTATTGCGTTTTAATATTATTCTGCCAAGCATCAATGATCCATTTGAAGCGATCATAGTTACCTCGTGCATCACCATTGTGCCCCCAAAGTTGTCGGTCACCTTCTGAGTTTGCATTTGCATCCAGTTTTAATCCTTGTTTATATCCATTATTTATAATGACAAATACAAGTTTATCATCAACTATGGAAGGCTCTAGAAGAAATCTATGTCTTGATTCATTACTATTTGTCGAGCCCCAAGCCTGTCTATCCCCTAAGTTGTCTACGTTTACATCCAGTTTTATAAACATATCGCATTCAACATTGTACAGTTTAAATGTGACTTCATTATTTTCCCACACTGGAATGACCTGCCAGCTCACTTTCTTAGTACTTTTATCAGAATTGTCACCCCACACAAGCCTATCATTAAAACTATCTTTTTTAGAATCCAGTTTTAAGGCCTGATTATATTTCTTGTTTACTATAGTCACATGATCTTCGTTAAAAATATATTTAAACGACGCTGGGAAATATTTGTTTACGATTTCTTTAGCTCCATTATTCCAAAGATTATAAGCGTATGCCATGATGTTATTTACATCGGTGTCAATAAGTTTTTTAATGGCTTTTGATATGACTTCATCCTTGTCATCGTTTTCTAAGCCAATTGTGAATTTCCGTGCGTTATCAAATTTACTGTTTTTAACGCTTTGAAATATCTCATCCTCAAGCGAGGCAACATTCAAAAATGCAACAAAACTTCTAAATAAAGAAAGTCCTTGATAGTCTTCGGGTAACGTATATTTGGGATAATGGATCAGAGATTTTTTTCTTAACTCGTTGGCAAGAGTTTCTGTTTCGAGTGAGTTGGTTTTGAATCCATACGTAATAACTTTGCCCACATCTTTGTTGACCATTCTCGCGATGTCTTTAGCACAGCTGCTGTTTATTGGTGCCCCCATGACAGTCACCGTTCTAACTGAGTTGTCCTTAATGTAACTGCTGGTGTCACAGTTGATGTAGTTGGCGACGGGTATTCTGTTTGGTATTTTTTTGCCTCGATCAGGACCGTTGCTCACAAGCTGAAGACTATGGTTGACATTGTAGCAGTTTGCGAACCCGCTGTCCCCAAGTTGATTAACGATCTTCCCTTCACCCCAGTAATCAACATGTTCGATAAGGTTGCCAGATTCAGGTATTTTGATTAACCTCTCCGGCCCGGCCGTACCGAAAACGGTACACCACGCCACCTCCGTTGAGCCCCGGTGTACCGTTTTCGGTACGGTGCGCACCACCTAACTTAAACCTTATTTTTACCTACAATATGGCTCTAAATCATTTTTAAACGATTCACGTCTATGGCCAAATAGTAGTCGATTCGAACGACACTAATCATTACTAAAACTAAACTGGGCAACACTAGTAAATAAATATAAAATCGCGTCCCTTTCGTGGAAAAAAGTTCATGTCAAAATGGCGTGCCGGCCGAGTGGATGTGTCGTGTATTTGTGCTTCTAGTTGAGTTGTGTGTTTGTGAAACCTTGGTAAGTAAATGTATAGTATGTTATAAGTGTATAATGCAACTTTGTAGATAATCATTTGCTTGAAACAATGTATTGTAATGTAATGTAAATTATTTTGTTGAGCCAACAAATTTCGATTTCGTCAGTCGCCATTGAATGAACAATTTGCAAATATGAATTTGACTATTTTGCTATGAAATATCAGAAATATAGTCTTGGAAATATTAGTAGCACCGTAATAAATAGTAGTAATCCATTATTACATGTAATAAAGGCAAATATATTCATATTTATTTATATTTCAAGTATTTTCAAGTGAAGGTCAAACGTCAAACTGCTTGGTCAGGCATTTTACATTGACCTAATTGTTTTAGTTAGAATTACAATTTGGTGTGAATATTAGGTAGTGAGTGGATGAGTTATAAGTGCTAAGTATCTAATGCAAGTATTTATATAATTATTTGCTCGAAAAAATACCATATAACTACTCTTTTGAGTCAACATAATGTTCGTCCGCGTCGCCGTTGTTTACATTATGAATTCTTATATTTCTCAATGTATTAGACCAATGTAAGGTTATTTATCAACGTAACAACTAATTATAATGCATATTTCATGTATTCAAAGCGTCTTTGTTCTATTATGATTCATATTTCGATGTTTTCATAAGTATTGTTTACGTAATATGAAGTGTCAAATTCCAAATGGCCGGAACGAAACACGAACTAGCCAGCTAGGCCGTAGGTCATGTCGACAAAAGTAATCGATTGTATCGATAAATTTATTTTCATTATTTTATGAAGAAATAATAATTTTGTGAGACCTTTGCCCAACATAACTGTAAAACAGTACAGGTAGAGAAAATTAATCAAATTATTATTTATTATTTCAGAAATGTCTTGGAACGTCGAGCAGGAGGCGCCGTGTAATTTTGAGGATTTCTTGATGGAGAGCAACTCGGAGTAGTAGGGCGATACTTGGGAATATCTAGAAGCGGGTGTGACAGAGGATGAGTTGGACGAACCGGCTTGTGAGGTAAATCTTTTTCCCAAGATATTATTATTATTATTATCATGTTGATTAACCGCTAAAGTCCCGGCCGTCATACCGGTGTGACACCACTGTTTCTTCCGTCAAGCCCCGGCCGTCATACCGGTGTGACACCTGCTACAAGCAACTTTGAGTTCTGTTTTTAAATTACTGAATCTGCTGTAATAAGATCTGTCACATAGACTTGACATTGTATGGTTTTGATACGAAATAGATATTTTGATTATTTGATTTTGTTATCTTCCAACAATTTGTCATCCTTATTCACTGATATATATTTAGATATAATTATAGAAGACCAATCGCTGTTGTTGAATGTATGTAGCATGTCTCTTTTCTTCTTTATATTGTTGTGATTTTGTGTGAGTGACAGGCTCTATATCATTACAGAAGTATCCCTCGTTGATTAAATGACTCGAGGCACCACCGTCAAAACTGAACTCACCAAGACCTGCTGACCAGAGTGCCCAGGATAACAGCGCGCTGCTGCTCTTCGCTGCTATCACTGGTAACATACCTACCTTCTAAACTGTAAGGTCATTTATTCAAGCAAAAATTGCAATTACAGTATCGTAATAAAATCAAAAAACTTTCATTTGAAAAGTAGCAACTTTTCAAATCAAAGTTTTTTGACACAAATGTGTATATTATATAAAGAGTAATAGTTCATGCATATTCCCTATGTTTTGTTACTATATTATAAGGTGTTAATGAGAGTTTTCTTTTGAAGGAAGTGATGGCTGATCCTTGCGTCATACTTCTGAACGGGTGCTGCTGTCTTGGACTCAGTAGTACATAATTGCTACTTGATCTTTATTATTATTGTCAATGAGGAAACATGCTGCAGGGGAGTTTTTCTTCTCCCCAGCTAGAACACTTTGTAAGCGACTAAGGGTGGGCGAATCAGGGTGCTGTCTGTGTAAATAATGACTTTCAAAAAGTGCTTAGTAGTACTCAACACAGTAGCCTAATTTGAAATAAATGATTTTTGATTGGTTTTTTTGTTTGCATTTTTAATTAATAAAAGAGTTTTTTATTTTTTGCATATTCTATATTGTGTAACACGTATTATTTTGTTACTTTATAAGGTACTTTTGAGTTTTGGTTGTATAATAATAATTGTTTACATTAAAAAAATCCCTTGTGTGAAAGTAACTAATAATTTTTTTTAAATGTGATTATCATAGTTATATGCACAATATGTAAAATAAAACATGTAGATCTAACCTGTATTTATTTATTTTCCTTACTGAACTCATTTTCGTACTATATATAATGTATAGGTACATTCTATCGATAATGTTTCGATAATGTAGTAGTGTTCGCCAGTCGCCACCCTATGGCGAATGTTAGAAATTGGTACAAGATTTACGACCACTTGAAATATGGATATTTCTTATTTTTTCCATGATAGGAAGGCATGTGTATACCAAAGTTGATAGAGCATCTTGTTCTTGTGGACTTCCAAATAAGATTCTAATTGGAATACCTAAATTATTGAGTGGAAATAGGTTTTATTCCTCTTCGGAATTAATTTCGTATTTAACAATTTTCATAGTATATTTTTTAGATTCATGGATGAATATCAGTAGAAGAAGGTATAAGTAGTATCCTAAAAACATTTTTATAAGACACCTGTTCATAATAACACGGATGATAGTTTACAAAGTCTTGCATTGAACTGCGCAATTCTAAAGTGACAGCTTAGCGTAATGAAATTTGAGTTGGAATCTTATAGGTATCTTATAAGAATAATGCACGTAGGACTTCAAAAAAACACCGTCTTGAGGTTACTTGTATATTCGTTATACTAGTTCCAAAGTTTCGTGTTAATTGATTCTGTAGTTTTAGCGTAAAAAATCAAGTTATGACAAGAGGTCTAGTTGCGGCGAGTTCTCTCATGTTTATAGGATCAAATAGGATGTTTATAATACTAAAGTAGTTATAACAAGAGTTGTTTATATTGTAATACACGGTCTCGTTCTTCAGTAACACGAAACTGTTTACCGTTTGAGATAAGAGTTAATAGAACTCGAGCAATAAGCATTTTTATGAGTGCGGGCCACTTGACGCGCGCGATGACGTAATAGGCGTGTCGTAAAGGTAAACAAGAGATAAGCGCGCGGGGTGGGAGAGGTAGTCGTACTCTCCTAAGTAAGGGAGCTCTGAGTATGGGTATGCTTTGTCGTTGTTGGTGACGTAGTTGGGTCTTCGTGCAAGTTTCCAGCCGCCTACTGAATGCATTTTATTGTTCAAGAAAGTTTTTCTGAAAATTAATTACATATAAAAATCTTTATCGATATTATAAAGCTGAGGAGTATATTTGGTTGAACACGCCAATCTCAGTAAGATTTACGAAAGAAGCCACTCACCCTTTTTACTTCGCAGACAAAGTTCCTTCGCTTAGCGTCCAGTAAGTCTTGGAAAATGCTGGCACCAAATGCATGTTGTGCATGACTAGAGAACCCTTATATGTATATTCAGATATTGTCAATTTTCCGATAGACATTTGAAATCTAGGTTATCAGACCTTGTGGTGTTGCATTTAAACCGCAGAAAAGATAACTTGATACATTTACCTATTTGATACTACTTAGCGGTTGATAAAACAATGATTATTTTACTTCGTTAATAGCATTGTCTGCATGCACAAGGTCCTCATAAAATACTTAATAAATTGTACATACCGACCCATAAAATCATGTAACCGAAAGAACTCGAAGAATTATACTGAGATTTTTGTACCATCATCATTTTTCTTTTCTAAATTCATTATGAACGTTGCTGACAACTAATAAAGGTCTAATTTTTATAACTTTAAGAACATGAAACAGACTTCTAGGTCAAGAATCGTTTATTTATTTAATAATTTATTTAATCGTTGTAGACTAACTAGAAAAAAAAAGGCTTAGATTAACAATGGCCTTAAAGCTATTAAACGTCGTCAAACTATGAAGTTCTTTAGGCAAGGTGTGGGACAATGGAACATATTTCTTCATTAACTCTGCAGATATATTCTGTATGTATTCCGTTACTGCGTTATCTATATGAGACGAAGTACTTTTTTCCAACATCGTTGTTATGTAACTATATCAGGTTTATGTCCTTGGCACAGCTGACATTAATAGGTGATCCCATAACTGTGAGAGTAGTAGCTGAAATATCTTTTTGTGGGGTGTTACTGATATATGAATCGTAATGAGGTGAAGATCTGGTGTACAGTCAATTTAGAAAATTCCAGCTAAAAATAAGATAGTATAAAAGACTTGGACCCAAAAAAAATTACCCAAATTTCTAATTACTCAAAAATCATAACCTGACAGCTTAGGCGATGTGTCTTAGCATTTAGCGAGTGCAGTTATAAGATATAATATTTAAAATTTAAGTATTTAAAAACCTGTTTATCTACATGTGTGTTTATCGACCCCAAATGGCTTGCTTGTTCAGTGGTAAAAAACTAAATATTTTGGAAATCTCCGCTTCGAAAGAAATAAAACAATTATGTTTTGATACATAATATACTCGTATATTCTCTTCACATATTATCATCATAAAGTAGCTTAGAACCGCGCATTCCTTGCGATCCACCCCAGGTATCTGTCGACCCTGGTGTAGATGCCGGGGTGGTTCGGTTCCCCGCACCGCAAGCCCCACGACACCACGCCGATCACAGTCCAGCGCCCACTTTGCATTTGGTACATTAATGGACCACCACTGTCACCCTGGAAACAATTTATACTGGTATGAAATGGTAATCAGTCGACCAGACTATAATCAGGTGACTTGTGCTAAGTAGGGTTTTGGCGAGGTAGAGGCACTGCTCTATCTCCCCTTATTAAGGTTTCACATCGGCTCCTTGAGTCTTCTATTGATAATGAAAAATTCTGATTTGGTTGCAGGAGCAACAAGATGATGATGAAAATTCGTGGCTATTATTATTTTCCAGTTTTTTTTATCCTTGAGTCTTCTGCCAGAATTTTTATCCATGAATAAAAAGGAATAAAGAGGGAATGGTAAAAAAGTACCAAATTTACACTTTCAACAAGTGCAACCCCCCAATCCGAGGTAACTGAAAAAGTTCTTTAATGAATTATCTTGAATCAGATACCCAGAGGTTAGCCTCTATACTCGGAATTTTAATTCGATTCCGGATTTGACATTAGCTACTGTCATTTTGTGAAATAATGATACCACATATAATAGTGTAGTGATGAACACAAAAATCGATTTATTTGTCATGTTCCTTCATGATCATATTTTTTTATTTATTTCACACACAATTATAAAAGAAAAGTCTCAGATCGCTAATTAATCGTCAAAACTAAATTATCGGTTCAGAAATATTTAATTTCCTGATATACTTAGTTTACAAGAGTAAAATTATAAACGAGAAGAATCGATCTGAAAATATTCCATTTCCATATCGAATAATTTCGCAACGTCACTATTTAGTACTTGTCATAACGTTGCAACACAGAAATTGTCAAATCTGGAATCGAATTAAAATTCCGAGTATAATAACTACTATTAGAGGCATTGTAGGTATAACTTTTTTTTGGCGGCTTGAAAATTATGACTTCCCCACACCGAGGGCACGGCATGGGGATATGTCGGACTTTAACCGACTAAAAACACTGCACACATATTCCACCTCCTTCAGAACGTTTTAACCAACCTATCTATATAACTAGTATACTGATTCTACAAACTCCTTACCTGACAAGCATCCTTGCCTCCTTCGTGGCCACCAGCGCAGATGGTCTCATTGAAGATGCTGTCGCTGAAGGCCAAGGCGCAAGTGTTATGGTCCCACACCGGTACATTGACCTCCATTAATACGCTGCTGTGTGGACCTCCATAGAATTGAGTACCCCACCCTGGTAAAGTATAAAAACGTTAAATTGAAACAGAATCCTATGTTGACTAAATGGAAACGAGAGTCAAAGGGAATATAATTATCGTATTAACAAAGTCTGAATAGAGAAGAAGATATGGATTACGATAAATATAATCAGTAAATAAGAGTTCCAAACATGTTCTCTTTACATATCAAGTATGCATTTCCATGTTATTATTTGACAGCTCTTAGGAAACGGTGAAGCGCGTTTGTGGGTGCTGTCTAGTTTGTCAACGTTCCAAAAATGCTACTAAATAGCCTAATTTGATTTGGTTTTTGATTATCGGGCATTTATCAATTACCAAATTCTACGTCACCAATTAGATAATTCTGACACGAAATGTTGAAAGGGAGTGTGTAATATATTTTCCCTAGTTGTCAATACAACGAGAAATACAATAGTCAATATTTACCAATCACAATAGCTGGTTCGTCGGTGAGGGGCAAGTCGAATGGTGGCAAACAAATTGGCCACACATAAGTGTTGAAGACGGCAGGCCGGTTCAGTTTCAGGATCGCGATGTCATTCTTATAGTTGGAGATCTCAAAGCCCTCGTGCTGCCGTATCTCGGTTACCTTGAAGTTGTAGGTCCGGGAATCGTTGCTGCGCTTAAAGTCGTACTCGCCTAATCTAACTAACAGTTCTTCGGCTTTCCACCTAAATTATGAAATGAATTTAATTTTAAATATTTTTTAGTTTCAGCAACATTTCTTAACTTAACTATAGACACACCTAAAACTAAACTATAATAATTAATCAAAAACTAAAAAATAACATCATACAACTCTTCCACCTCGCTGTAGACTAAAAGTGTCCCCATAATGGCAATGCTTTATGGCTGACCAACGTAAAAACCAGCCCTTGGGTCACACGAGGTGTCAACAAGACTCTTGGATAAGTCGTTTTAGCATTTAATTGTTTTACTAATAAAAAAGCAAAAGTCACATATAATATCTAGTTCAGATTTCTTTAATCTTTTGGGTTTGCTACTAACGTACAATCTATATTTATCTTCAGAGGAAAGTTGATTGGAGTATATTACCTTCTAGTGCAGTGAGCAGCGGTGAGCACATGCCGGTCAGTGATGAGCACTCCTCCGCAGTACTGCTCGAAGCCCTCAGGAGTGACGGACGCCATCCACGGCCACTCCCGAGGGTTGGCAGGTCGGGCTCCCAAGACACGGCTTTGCTGTCGAGTGCTAAGGCCACAACCTAAAATGAACAAACTCGTACAATTAATGTATACTCATATCATGAAACGATTATAAGGAGTATAGCTGACTATTTACAAATCTGCCCCCTTAGCCAAGCCAATCTACAAGCCTTAACTAATGTATGGAAATGACATTTCTCTTCGATAAGTCACGTGACTTCGACTTGTCACTTTCATACATCTGAGCGAATCGATCAGCGATAACGATTTTAGAAATGTACCATGTCTAAGGGGGCAGTTACACGGTTATATCGTGCTATGTTAAAGTTGCTAGATTAAAAGAAGTTCTCAAAGTTGCACGGGTAGAGTTAGCTTTAAAAATTGTCTTTTTCTGCCTACCTACGTAGGTATATCCCAAAAATAAAAAATAAAAACTGTTAGATTTGGAAATAAAGGCGATTTAATGTTGTTAACACAGATGGTATACCTCTTGTCTCAGCCCTGGTGACTTTCATGATAGCCTCGTATTGCTCCTCCTTGGGTGCGGTGGCTGGCAGGTCACCTGCCAACCCCTCGGCACCGCTCAGCGCCGACTTCTCAGGACAACACGCTCCAACAGACCTAAATTAAAAAACACATCAACAACATTACAAGCAGTCGCTATGGTTTTTCGTTTTCTTTTTTAGCGGTGGTGGCCTAATGGCCAGTGCGTCGGACTTACGATCATGTGGCTGCCGGTTCGAAACCCACCCATTGCACTAGCGACGTGAACCCTATCGTAACACAAGCATTTAGCACGAGGGGTTAACAAGAATAGCAGTAATGTGCAACGAACAGTTATAGTACCTAAGCTTTAAAAAAAAAAGAATTGTTGTTTTAGAGTATATATTTTACTTAGGGCGTCGAGAGATAAAAGAAACAGCAATATAACTTTCTGAAATTATAATTGCCGTCAATAATTTAAACATAATCTATAACAAGCGAACTCTAAGACAGGACGAGGATAACTGGCGCGGTCAAGTAACTAAACTGCTTGCGTCGCATCTTTTGCGACTCGTGTCATTTCACACTTATGCCGATGTGATTACTACATGTGATGCTACAGATGTGAAGTCAGAAAATTTAATGGTATACATATATACTTATCACTTACTCATGATTGATGATGCAGACATACTCCATAAACTTGATGAAGTCTGATCGGAACTCGTCCTGTACGCAGTGGCGGAGGTGCCTGCAGCGGCCATTTTGACCATTTGGCAGCACGCACTCTTGGTGAGCTATGTTAGCCTGTATAACAATTTCCATGATTACGTTTTAGATAATTATTCGACAGGAAAGACTTATAATAATAATATTTTTATTAATTGTACGCATAAAGTAGGTATACTATAATGTACATTAGGTACATATGAATTAAATGTAAAGAGATTTCCTATACATCTAAAACTAACCAATAATAATCAAACAACAAAAAACAATATTTTTTTGTTTAATTATTGCCAGCGTTGTCGACTGGAAAAACCCAAAGGGCTGGCAGCATTGCCACGTTGAAAGGCTGTGCTTTACCGCTGACCAAGTTAAACAATGTAAGAGGTGCCAACAACACGTTTGAAAATGTCTTTAAAAAAATTGCAAGACCCCCAAGGTACAGGGCTTCAACCCCAATAATTAATTTGACTGCTAAAGGAGGATGCACAAAATTGTAGGGGCACTGTCCCCACCTACCAACAGACTTGGGATTTGTTTTAATATTCTTATGACGACCCATGAAAGGACTAATAATATTTTTTTCAACTAAAACAATGGGGTTCATGAAAAAAAAAACAGAAAAATATTTATATGATATATACATAAGCAACTAACTCCGGATCATTTTGAACCAAAGTATATTGCAAAATGTGTCGCCTCTGTCGCAAAACAGATCTTGGACACATAACACATCGGCGTCCAATATCCATGTTGGTAAATCACAGTCCAGTAAACGTGCCAGGGTCTAACGAAAAGCAATCAGATGGTCCAGTAAACAAGCAGGGGTCAAAAAATAATCGTAACAAACACAAAGACAGGTGAATAACGTAAACACAGCGCAATGAACTAGTCAAGACTGAGGTGCGCGAGCGCAGGGCGGCGATAACGGCTTCTTATCTGAAATTCTGCTTATGCGCCAAAACTTCAGTTGTTTTTCAATGTTTTTTAGTAGGCAATTTTTATTATATTCTTTTAGTTATTGTTTTTCTCACTAAACTATCAAAGAATACACTTATTTTATATATTAAGTGGCAGAAAATGTAACTAATACTTATTTTAGATTGTGTTTCTGCAGATATTACTTCCATTAATTGTAAAAATAATTTTCTTTTTAGAGTAAATTGAAAAAATAAATTAAAAAATAAAATGATTTCAAATTCAATTAGAATGAATACCCCATACCTACGGCAAATGTCGTCATAGTAAAAAATAATCTGGCTGCCAAGACGTGTAAGCTGAGATACATTTAAAATCTGTTGGTGGGTGGGGACAATTTCGTGCATCCTCCTTTAAAATTATTTCTACTTTCTCACGTGCAACTAACAAAAAAGCATTTCGTTACAACATAACTCTCTATGCTCATTAGGCATTAGCAACTAATGATAAATTCGTGACATTCGCTGTGTAAGTACATAGTGTGCTCAAATACTAACATATTCTAAATAGTAGTTACAATAACTTTAAATATATACAATCTTAACATAACTAAAATAATAAATGATATATACACACAAAAAATAAATAAAAAACTAATATATATTAATAAAAGTTTAAAAAATGGCGTCAAAGTATTCATCCGCATCGCTGTCGACCGGAAGTGTGCCCACTAGGCTGGCTGCATTGCCACGTTGTATGGCAATGCTTATTCTTTGTCCAAGGTAAAAGCCAGCCCTCGGGTCACGTGAAGTGTCAACAAGGCGTTTGGCTAGATCTTTGAAAACCATATGTGCACTCGGGCCCCACGGTCCAAGTGTTTCAACCCCAAACGGCTCGAATATATAACTGCCCATTAGGTTGTTATATTTCCGCCGTTTGAGGTTTTCAGCAGCCGCAGCAGCAGCACCAGCACAGCACGATGAACTTGGAAGATGGGATGGCGCAAGAGTATCGACACATGTAGCGTCCCACACTAAAGGCCTACCCATCTTCCATGGAAATAGCGACATGCCGTCCGGTCTCTTGCCATCATCACGTGCCAAGCCATTGGGTTCGAGTACAGCTGGAACGCCGACAGCAACAAGAGCTCGTCGAATAATGTCGTTGATATTCGCGTGCCGCGCTATGCGACCTGCGCTACGGCTACAGGACAGGCCGTGGTGTCCGAGGCTGTTGACTACTTCACCGCAGTGGCAGCGATGCGGTGAACAACATGAAGCACCTATGCGTAGTGCAACAGCAAGGCGGAAAGTAGTATCGTCGAACAAGGTGCCGATGTGCGACGATGGCAGTGCGTGAAGCCAAAGACCTGACTCCCACTCGCCAACAGCCAGCAGGCGCGCACGCTCCGCAGTAGAAGTAGACGTAGAAATAAGACTTTCTTGAACTACTCTGCAGAGCGGCTCATCCCACTGTCTCTGGGAAGATGGGTAGTCAGGAAGATTTGATTTTGGGCAAGCAAGTCTCCAGGCATCCACAGCCTCGGAGAAACACGGCACATCAAAATTAATCAGTGTAGAAGCTAGGATATTCCTGATTAACTTATCAGTACCGTGGACCGAGGATATAAAAGCTGGTAAACTAATACTGGTAATTTTGCGGACGCCGAGCCCTCCCATACGAATAGGAAGAGTGGCTTGAACCCAAACTCGGTCATCCATGGCCACATTTAAAATCAAAGACAGTGTGTGTCTGATAATTTGGTCCATTTTTTCCAAAAGGTGAGGGTGCTTCCATAAATGGGAAGCACGGAGAAAATAAGTTAATTTAGGGCCAAAACAACAATAACGAATTAGGGTGATGGCCGAATGCATGTTAATTTGTAAAAGTCTGTCAGAAACGTCATTGAAATTTTGAATTTTTTCATCAATAAATTTTGGAAAGGAATCATCAAAGATTGGAGACCCAAGGAGACGAAGAGAGTTTTTATCTACAATTTTGATATTGGGGGCTATAGCGTTAAATTTTGAAAGGGTCAATTGTCTGTCAGTATGGTCAGAAATGAATAATTCACATTTAGATAAATTTAGGTCCAGTCCTATGGACTGAAATTGATTTTTTAAAAGCAACAGATCATTAAAAACCGTGTCTACATCGCCTCCAAGGGTTCCATCGTCAAGATACCAGACGTTAAATTTAGAATTTAGCTGTCGAATAATTGGGTGAATTGCTAGACTGAAGATCACTGGCCCAAGGGGATCACCTTGCTGACAACCAACAGCTGATTCCAAAAGGTTGTCCTGATATAGTAATTTGGATGGTTGTCTGTAACATTGCCAAAGGAAACTAAAAATTTGAGGTAATTCTTTTTTTGTTTCTGCCAGCAAGGTGTCCCTATTAACTGAATTAAAAGCGTTTTTTATGTCAACCTTCAAGATGACCTCTCCTTTGCCAGAATTTAGATAGGTCGACAACGCGTGTACAGCAGCCTCACAGCCCCCTTTGGAGCCATAACCAAGTTGCAGGGGCTGAAATTTTTTCGAAACTACCTCACCGTAAAATTTGCAACAGATTTTGGCTGCCATACGACGGTATGTAGTGCCTACGGCAATGGGACGAATGCCGCCATCCCTCTTGCGCAGGGCGCATAAATTAGCCCCGTACAAGACGTCGATGACGGAACCGTTAACCTTGCCGGAGAGCATGAGGTTGATCAGAGCCGTGAGCTCCTTCAAAAGCAACTCACCAGCTTCCCCGGCACCTGAGCTGACACAGTCCTTTAAATGTTGAGGGCTCAGGCCGTCGAGGCCGCCAGCAGAGCCACTCTTGAAGGAACAAAGAGCTGCGATCACCTCTTGACCTGTAATGGTGAGGGAGTGAATGTCTGGATCAGGGGGGTCGGGAAAGGAAAGGCCATTTGCAGGGGCAGGGTGTTTGCTCTCCAGAGCTGCGAGAGTTTCTGGAGAACAAGGTGCCACCACGTCACTGCTGAAAAGAATCCTGGCTGCTCCGCTAATGTCACCTTCCCCTAATTTGGATTCAACAAGATTTGAAATACCTCTTGACGAGGTATTTCTGTGTGTCAATAATTTTGTGTCCAAATTATGGGCCGAAATATTACAATTATGTTTAATTTGGGAAGTTAAAGTTTTCTTAGGTGCCAAATTTTTTTCAACATGTAAAATCCTATAAGGGAAGGTGAGCAGATGTTCCCAGGCACTTAACGAGTTCTCCCGGGCAGCAAGACGAATGCAGCCTGCCAGGTGTTGTGCTACGAGAGGTCTCGCGCCGCGGGGAACTCGCTTTAAAATAGAGACATTGGTTTTGAATTTTGATAGTGTTTTCCAAAGGGAATCGAAACTGGGTGCTGCTTGAGAAAGACTATCGACAGGGTCTGAAGTGATTGCAATTGGGGGCTTGTGCACCTTCCCAATATGCACATTCAGACCCCGCTTACCTTTAAAAAATCTTGCCTGGGTGCACAGAGGACACCTCTCCAGGGTATTTTGGTTTTGTGAAGGTTGACTAGCACTTCCTACAACCACATCACTATTATCACTAAGCATTTAATTATAATTGAATTTACACTTAGCAACTAACTAACAAAACTAAAAAAATTAAATATATTATAAAAACACGTAAAAATTTTTGATATGTTTTCAAATTGACAAATGCCGTCGGCCTTGACAGCTGGCGCAGCCGCGCTGATCTCGGGCGCCGCGACCGTCGACGTACATACATTGTGGTGCACAGTGGTGCACGACGAGGACGACCGAAGCCGGTAGAAATGATGCGGACTTGTGTAGCGTCCTAATAGTTGTAGCCCTGTTGCAGCGTAAACCTTGTTCGATTTGTAGAGTAGGTAATGAATAATTTTACGGCCTCGTTATGACGTCAATGCGAACATATTTATATTATTTTGAAAGCAATTCAAGTTCTATTTGTATTTTTTCGTAGAGTTGACGAACTATATTTTTCCTTTATTCTTGAAACGAAGACTTTTATAATATTAAAATATTTAAAATATTTGCTTTAATTGTCAAGCCATAGATAATTTTAACGGACTGTAAAAAAAAATAGTAGTTAGTTTAATTAAGCCACAGTGCGTTCAATCAAGTATGGTAAGTTTGCGCAAAATGTTTAGCTCTCGTCGCGCGTCGTTTCCTTTACAATATTCAAAGGTGGTTTTTATTCCTACTTGTTTGAAATCTGCATCTGCAATATTATAACGAGGAAAGATTTTCATTTTTTGTGTGTATGTTTGTTACTCAATCACGAAAAAACGGCTGAACTAATTTGGATGAAATTTAGCATGCATGTAGCTTTTGACATGGCACTTTTTATTCCGACTCCTTAAGTAGTTCCCGAGGGAAATCGAAAATTATTTACAGCCTAAGGCGTGGGTAGACAGCTTTGAAATTTGGTATTTTCTCTATTACAGCGCAAACTATAACACGGGTGAATACTTTATTCCATTTTTCATTACTTTCACATTTTTCATTTCTTTTTGGATTCAATTCTGAAGTCCACGCAGACGAAGTCGCGGGTAGAAGCTAGTGAATATATAAACAAAAACAACTGTGCCGATTTCAAAATTTCTTTCACCATTAGAAAGCTACTTACATTTACCCTTAGTATATACTATACTAAAGAACATAGTACCACGGGTCGAGTCGCGGGGAACAGCTAGTTGTTAATAAAAAGATTCATGATTTTAATTGTCTGAACTAGACCTCATGTATTGAAATTATCAAAGAAGATAAGTTAAGCATGACAACAATTTTCTTCACCGTAGTAATTTATCTACTTAACTGTTCATTATTATGTCTGGCACTGATTCAGATAAAGGAAGCAAGATTTACCTAGGTATGCAGGAATCCATAATGAAGCTATTAGTAATTCTTCTCTTTCTTTGTCTACGACTGTTTTTTTTAACCGTCTGAAGGACTTTTCTAAACTAACAATACCCTTTGTGTACGATTAGAGTGGCGAGTGGACATTAATAATATTCGACTTTATAATTAATTTAAGTATAAGCTTTTAATGTCGTGGTTGCCTAGCGGTTCAATGACCGGATTCTTATGCACATGGTTGCAGGTTCGAACCCGGGGAAGTACCGATACCGATACCGGTACCAATGTGAGTTTTTCAAAGATATGTCTCGACTTTCTTAATTATTCTAAGGCACCTTTGACAAACGGTGAAGGAAAACATCGTGAGGAAACCTGGATTCCAAATTGGAATCTGAAATCGCCAACCAGCTATGAGGAAGCGTGGTGATCAATGCTCATTCCTTCTCTATAAGAGAAGAGGCTTGTCCCCAGCTATGGGACATTTATAGGCCGGTATTATAAGTATAATTTTATGTCCGTTTTTCATTCAGGTATAGTGTAACCTGAATGTGTTGCATTTTTATTTTAGTCGGTAAAACCATGTTTGTTTCTTATCGATGTTTTTAATAATTAACCCCTTTATGCTGATGATTTAAGCGTCGTATTAATCTCAATAAACATGTAATTAAATAATATACATTTAACTTATCTTAATAGCAATTCGTTTAAAATTTTAGTTGCAAAGAGCGGTCGATTTCACAAGAAAAAGTATTTTAAGAATATCTTTATCATTAATGAGTTGGTTATAAGCACAGTAGGCTTGATTTGAATTGAAAAGTTAACGAATGACCGAATATTGAAACGGCAATCATTTTAAAGCCACCGTTAAGTCACATGCTGTCTCTGTCACAAAAGGAGTAAAGGTACAAGTTGGTATAGCGGACGACATGAGGCAGCAGCAGACGACGTGTCGCAGCGACACTACTGGTTTCTATGTATTTCTATGAAATTACCTCGCTAGCTTCATGTCGCTAACTACGAGTACGGAGGTAATTTCATAGAAATACAAAGAAACCAGTAGTGTCGCTGCGATACGTCGTCTGCTGCTGCCTCATGTCGCCCGCTACCAACTTGTACCTTAAAGTAGCGACGGATAGATATTTGAGAACATCTTAAAATTAATTTTCGTTTCAGTATTTGGCGATAAGTGTTTAGGTTTTTCAAGTTCTTATTTTTCTTTACACTGTACATACTTAAACATGACAAGTAAATTTTAATTATATTCACATGATTACGATTATTTTGTCTGCTTATTATTTTTTTAGGATATATAATACTTGTAACGCGGGGTTACACACACAGGTATAATATAAAAAACAATAGAATTTAATTTAAGTATTTTCTTTTTTATTGATCTACTGTCTATGCAAGCTAATCAACCTTACACTTAAGTGAGTCAGGGAAATAAAGCCTAATTGCGCATGTTTTACAAGTGTAATGATGTTGTTAATCCCGGAATCAGTTGCTTATCGTTCGAAGGTCCGGCGCCGGCGCAACATAGTCACTTACTCTTAAGTTACGCTTACATTATGATACAAAGGATCATAGCCAGCTGCAACCCAGCCTCTCATTTTTATCTAACACCAATAAGACTCAAGTACTATAAAAGCTCTTCATGTACTTCGTAACCAAAGTATGTGAACTACTTTCTCAATAAGTTTCTGCTTTAGTTGAGATGTGGAGGCGGAATCAGCACAGTTGGTGTGTTTATTTAATTCACGTAATAAAATACAGGATTATTTTTATGGAGTGCGTATAAAATATTATAGAAAATAATCCTGTATAATAATAATACCGGCAAATAAATTTCCCTCAACTGGGGACAGACCTCTTCCTATATAGAGAAGGAATGAGCATTGATCACCACGCTTGCTCATTGCGGGTTGGCAATTTAAGAATCCAATTTTTGGAAGCCAAGTTTCCTCAAGATGTTTTCCTTCACCGTTTGTCAATTGGTGTGGCAATTCTACGTGGTAATCGGATTTGTCACTCAAAATTGATTTTTGTTTAAGTATTCGGCCAATAGTGTCCAAGTGTAGACTTAGCATTAGAGGGATAATTGAAACAGACATTTTCTAACGAGCCTTTGATAGGTTGTAAAGTGTGAAACTGTTTGTTATTCCAACTTTATGGTTGACGATCATTTTTATGTTACCGACAGGTTTAATTGATAGACCGGTGTTATAAATTTAACGACTAGCAACTTGTATGCACAGCAGGTTTATGATGCATCTAGTTGATATTTTTATAAATCATGTATGGATATAAAAGTGTTGTCGATAGAATTAGAAAAACCATGTGATGACAGGAGCATGTCGCATGTGAAGCAGCATCATAATCCATCGTGCTACGAATATTGAATTTTAAATGACTTTTCTGATAATACATTTTTATCTATCTATACTTATAATAAAACTGTACAGAGGTCATCGATACTGATGCCAAAAATCCAATCAGAAAATTTCTTGTCTGTGTGTCTGTCTGTCTGTATGTGAACGCATGGGTCAAAAACTAGAACCTTGGGATATTAAAAAAACATATATTTCTAGGTCTTTCTTTGGAATTCGGCGATTATAAAATAAACAGTGGTGGATTTTTGACATTTAAAAATTTTTTTTTTTTATTTATATATAATTAGTATTCGAACTTTTAATAGTTGTATAAACTCATAATAATTTATTATTCTAAGTGTCTGTAGTTTAAATCACATCAAAAACGAAATGTAAAAATCCCTTTACAATAATTGCACTAAGATTAACAATTGATTACAAAAGGTGATTGAAAGGAATGTTGTTTAATATGTAAATCAATTGAAATTTAGTTCCCAGACTTTATTTTTTAAACAATGTTTTGTACAATACTTTTTGTTACGGTAGGCACTTTGACTTGCGACTTTTATATAATGCTCGATTCTTTTTTATTTGGCCATTGTTTCTCGAATACAGCGAAAGAACAATAAATGGAATTTAAAACTGTTTGTATGTAGGTACCTACTTAAGTATTCCGTCGATAATATTGCAACATTGCCTAATAACATAATTATATTCTAAACGAACTAGGTTTTTAAATTAAAACGAAATGAAAATATTGTACAATGATTGGCCTGTTGGTCTAGTGGTCAATGACCGTGATTGCTAAATCAAAGATCGTGGGTTCTATTCCCACTCAATACAAATCTTTGAGTTATGTGAATCTGGGTGTAATTAATGTATGTACATATTTAGAAATATATAAGTAAGTATGTGTATCTGTCTAGTTGCCTTAATACGAGCTTTGCTTTGTTTAGGATTAGATGGCCGTGTGTAGTCCGTGGATATTATAGTAGGAAAATATAATTATTAATATTTACATTTTTTCCACATTCACAATTGGTTTTATTACTAAAAAAAATCTTTTTAGGGAATTAATATTTCGGCTTCATTAAATTTAAGAATACTGTAATAGCATAACCAAAGGGAAACATTGTTGTTATAATACCACGAATCTGGCTGTTTCTAGTTGTTTTGCTAAAGATGATGATGAAATATCTTTAAGTATCACTAATCTTAAACTACGTTTAATATATTAATATGTATATGACTATAATTAAGTGACATTAGTTACCTGGTTTTGGTCAATGGCTATGAATCGTTTAGCTCGCCCGCCTCCGATGTGCATCCCGCCTTGGGCTACGATGTCTTGCCATGTCGGGTCCACTAGTGATGCTGTAATCAACAATTACGTTATTTCACTCTACCATAGGCGCGCCTCGCGATGTTACCCACTATTTATCAAACAAGTTAGTCAAAATTATTATTATTAGATATGTATTTTCTACGGAAGGAGTTATTTTGATTAGCCGATCCGATTCCCACCCAGGACCAATCTTTGTGTGATGACTTGTTCATTTTTTCGGTTTCTGGGGGTTGTTTATCTATAATTTAGAAATTAATTATATTTATCAGTTGGTTGCCATAATACTGGCTCTGCTTATTTCGGGATCATATTCTGTGTTAGTTCTCCCAAGGTTTAATCCTACTATTATTACAAATGTGAAATTGTAGATGTTTGGATGTTTGTTACTCAATCACGCAAAAACGGCTGAACGGATTTGGATGAAATTTGGCATGCATGTAGCCTTTGACATGGAAAAGACATAGGCTACCTTTTATCCCGATTCCTTAAGTAGTTCCCGACGGAAAATTGAAAATTGTTTACGAGCTAAGCCGTGGGTAGACAGCTTATAAATTTGGTATTTTCCTCTATTACAGCGCAAGCTACCTATAACACGGGTGAAAATGTTATTCCATTTTTCATTACTTTCACATTTTTCATTTCTTTTTGGACCCAATTCTGAAGTATACGCAGACGAAGTCGCGGGCGGAAGCTAGTTAAAAATATGATATTTTCTGTATAGGCAGAGTCGGTTGTCATATATAGCTGACGATACACATTACATTTCACAAGACACATCTAGGTTATTAAAATATTTGCTACAACACGGATTTCTATACATTTGTAAATATTGCCGGTAACACCTATTCAAATAATGTCTTAGAGTCGAACATAGATAAGGTTATACTACAGACATAAAATCTTTATCTGTTGCACGTACGGTGCACTTAGCTTGCATACAAAAGGACTTTCACAATATTTACGGTTTTTGTACGTCCCGGAAGAATTTGTATTAATGTATAATCTTATCGGCATCAAAGGGTTGCAGAAAAAGTTATCTCTATTGGTTTACTTTAATACATCCGGTACAAGTTAAGACTTTCTTAAGTCAAACATAATCTAGCGAAATTAGAATAAAAAAGGTTGACTAAGGCCCATTTTTTGATCCCGAATTAACTCAACCAATGGTTAAATATGCTAACTATTGGTTTCAAAACGCGTTTTTCCATTAATTGTTAGTCTATGATCACATTAGTTGTAGAGTTAATTATTTAACCATTTGTTAGAATAAAAATTTATAAATAAACGCGTTCTACCGAAATTTGTTACCATTAGTTAGCATTAACCATTAGTTGAGTTAACTGGGGATCTAAAAAACTGGGCCTAAGTTGTAGACAGAGTGTGCCCCGGTCACTCGTCACGTTTCAAGTTTCTAGTTTCATTTCATAAAGGAATGTTTCCTTTGAACATAATTTGATATCTCCATGCCAGTTGGAGGTAAAGTACTCCTATCTAAAGTACTTTCCCTTCAAGTAGCATAAAAAAAATCTACCATGTATACAGGATTAATTTAAAAGGAGTGCGTATATTCTAAGAGGTAATCAGGTTCATAAAACTGAACAACTGTTCCCAAGAAACAGTCGAAATCTTAAAATTAAAAATTTACTTTTCATACAAACATAAGTCACGTTACCTGTCACTTAGTATGAAAAATTAATTTTCCCTTTTAAGATTCCCTATGTTCCTCGGGGAAAGTGATCCAATTTTATGCACTTGATTACCTCGTAGAATATACGCACTCCTTTTAAATTAATTTTGTATGATTAGGAAATGATTTCTGGACCAGATCTCAGCTACTTTATCCTTTCGTTCAGGAAAGGACTAGATTTTAGTAAGTTTAGTGCTAGCAATATTGTCCGAATTCTTTCTGAGGTTTACACGAATGCTAGACGTTGAATAAAAACTATTTTGAATCCTTGAAATGTCGGAAATAAAATCAAAATAATATAATCAAATAATCAAAATAATATTAAAACCATTTTATTTCTTTTTAAACGGATTTTATCTCGTTTTATTTTTATTTTATTTTATAATATTATTATATATATTAGTCTTGAATTAAATCCTCTTCATAAAGCTAGGTCTGAAGTTATTGAAGATTATCTATCCACCGTTTTTCTTAGCGGTTCAGTGTAGTTTTATTTCGATATTGACCTAGACCAAGGTATCTCTGATATCATGGAAAGAGTAGGTACAGAAATTGCTATGTTTTAACAACATCAACCTATAACTAAGACAATACTCACTTGCAAAATCTTGTCCATTAACACTCACTAGAGACACAACTGAATATAAAAGAAGCAACATGCTATTTTGATCCGCTCAGGACCCAACACGATTGTGGTGTGTTAACGTTTAGTGGCCTGGCCGGATACCAGTGATAACTGAAATAATCCACAGGATGCCACTGAGCTGATAATGAATATTTTGCAGCATTTTGTCGGAAAAAATATAGATATAGCCCGCATTTATTTGGAGCGGTTCAAGGTTTGAGAATTGAGATAGAGTTTGACGTTGTGCTGTGGGTTTGATTGCAGGAAGTTTATGGTGCTGTCATCCTTGATAATCCTTGAGCATTCTTACCATTGACTGGTACATATAGTGAAGCATGCATGCAAGCATGTTTTATTTAAATACTAGCTTCTGTCCGCGACTTCGTCTGCGTGGATTTCATAATTGGGTCAAAAAAAAAAGAAAAATGTGAAAGTAATGAAAAATGGAATAAAATTTTCACCCTTGTGCTTTCGCTGTAATAGAGAAAAATACCAAATTTCAAAGCTGTCTACCCCCGGCTTAGCTCGGAAACAATTTTCAATTTTCCCTCGGGAACTATTTAAGGAATCGGGATAAAAGGTAGCCTATGTTATTTTCCATGTCAAAGGCTACATGCATGCCAAATTTCATCCAAATCCGTTCAGCCGTTTTTGCGTGATCGAGTAACAAACATCAAAACATCCAAATATTCACACTTTCACATTTATAATTTAAGTAGGATATACTGTACAAAAATTAAAAAGGTTGTAGGTACGGTACCCAGGAATGTGCCATAACAGGCGTTGCAAAGGAGGGTTTCTGGTTTGAACTTTTAAGAGGCAACAGAACCCTCCTTCATGTGCTGATGGTGACCAAAGGGGTGGTTTAGTGAGGTAAAAATCGGATGGCGATGAGGTACAAGTACAAATTAGCTATGACTCAGTGCGGATTCGATCCGTGCAAAAAAGTGTATTCAACATTCTTACTTCCACATATGTACATACTAATAACATCGTTGACATGATTTTCCTGCATTTTTGCAGGCCTTTTGACAGACGATTCCATGAACTCATGAGTTGTGCAGAGTAATAAATATTCATGCATTTATTTCTTTCAGTAATTCCTTTTCTTTTATTGAATAAGAAATGAATGATGTTATAATAATAATATTTTTAATAATAATATTTCGGGACACCTCACACACGGTCACCTGATCCCAAACTAGGCAGAGCTTGTTATGGTGACCAGACAACTGATAAACATACTTATATATTTCTAAATACCTACATAATATAGATGATAAATTATGTAGGTATTTAGAAATATATAAGTATGTTTATCAGTTGTCTGGTCACCATAACAAGCTCTGCCTACATAAAATACATACATAATTATTATAGATAAATAACACCCAGACACAGAAAGAATGATCATGCTCATCACACAAATATTTGTCCTGGGTGGGAATCAAACCCACGACCTCCAGCCTAGCAGTCAGGGTCACTAACCACTAGACCATCAGGCCAGTCAAAAATGTCATGCGAATGGTGTAAATTTGTAAGCGTATCTTAAGATACAAAATTGCTATCTAATACTTGTAAAAAAATCTAATTGAAGACTATTTTGTAGTTGTTATCAATAACCAGGTACACTAAAATGGTATACAATTTCTAGTGGCGATCATTAAAGTTAGCCGGGTTGCAAGACATCGCTGGTCAGTTACCATAGGGTCACATTCCTTAACCAATTGTTTTGTCAATAAAGCAAATGTTAAAATATTCAACGCCCATTACTGTTATGGACTTATGGTAATAACAACACTGATTTAAAGTTATTCTAAGACACCTCTTACTTTGATATTAAACACCGCTTATAATGAAGGCGTATCCACTTTATACAGGTATTGATTTCTCAGACCGTTAACTAAATTCGGTTTTATAATTGGAATATAGTAAAGGTGATTTCGCATGAAACTCAATAGCCAGGCAAATAAATATTTTAATTTAATTTATTATTTTATTACGGACAACATGTTCCATAAAGTGTTAGTACAAAGAGCTTATCCTAATATATGTACCTATGTAGGTATATTGTTTATATACCTACATAGGTACATATATTATGTAGTCGTATCCAGTGGGCCAGCTTTGGACACTCCCACTAATCACATAATGTGCTCGTGGCTAAGTGCAGGCCTTACGGTTTGACCGATGATAAAGGTAGTCGGTCCATGGATGGGTGACTATTTGTAAACATATCGAGACCCCTCCGTTACTCCGAAAGCACGTTAAGCCTTTTCCGACCTGTCATACAGTGATCTTTGACAGTCGTTAAGTCATTGCAATTCTGACAACCAGTCTTACTATGGAATACTGTATTACCTAGCAATAGGTTGTGGAGGTCAGATAGGCAGTCGCTTCGTGTAAAATACGGCATTCGGTAAGACTGGAAGCCGATTAGCCGACCCCAACAAACCTTGGGTAAAGACTAGGTAGAAGAAGACTTATCACATAATGTCCTCAGGATACTGTGTGGGCTGCCACGCACCCAGCAAGCACAGGATAGAGGCAATCCTGGCCTCGGCGAACATCACCGATGCTCTGCAAAGGCGGGGCAGCCCCTATAACACCCTAACCGTATTGTTGTACTGAACACTATTATATTCGATAAGTTTGGATGGATCTAGAAATAGATCTCAAATATCGTTTTTGGATAACTGTTTCCCGTGTGAGTGGGAGGAGAAAAGAGTCTACATACATTCAAAAGCCTACTCAAAATGTAAATGATTAATCATCCAAGTTTGTTTTTAACTATTAAGATGTAGTTATGCTAAGTCCATTACAATTCCTGTTCATGTTAATAGCAAAGACATTAGGAATATTACAATATTCGTGCTTATGCCATCATTAATCAGTTGGTTGGAGCCAAACAATGCTTATGCTGGATTTCAATAAACTGATTGGTGATTAGTAAGTGCACGAATATCATTTGTAATATAAAACTAGGGAACTTTGAAATTATAAATTTATTTACACGAAAACTATGAAGAATAAAATACATAATTACTTATTAAAAAAAAAAGCAAAAAATAAGATAGAAATAAGATTAATGTATAGATTTTTTTTTCTCGATTTTGAATGATCATAGTTGAAAAAATTATCTATTTATATATTTCTTTTTCGTATTTTTTACGCAGTCGTGTTTTGTGTTTAAATAATAATTTTATTTGTTAATCGTTCCTCGCTTTACCGGTAATATACTGATATACCGACCGTGCTTTAAAGCAGTACCGACAATTTTCTTTATCAGTAATTTTGTATGATGCTTCCTTTGACTTTCAAATTGGTATTTATCGAATAGTATCAGACCACTCCTCTTCTTCTTCTCCTACGCAAAAACGTGTGCATAACGTAGGCTGTGATATATAACATGAATGTAATGACTTGTATTTGCGCGCAATACCAGCACATTAGGTTTAATCGAAGTATGCAAATGGTGGCGCAGAGCTGTCCCCGTCACCACGTTATGCAGTGGGACAAGATATTGGGTCGCAATTAAAATAGTCGCCTCATTACCTGGACATGATAAATAAATATACAGAAAGGTCACTCTCCAGTGTATGTTGGAAATATTGTATAGGCTTACAGACTGGCGTGATGCAGGATAATTTTGTCCTCGGTTTTAGAATTTAGTTGTCATAGAAAATTTATTGAAACATAAGTATTTGAAACAAATTCTATAGCATATACAGACAGCTTATGATAAAAATTACATCATAAGTGCTTTGTATTGTATATATAAATTCGCATGAAGAAAATTTATCCTACTTTCTACTAATATTATAATTGTGAAAGTGTGGATGTTTGGATGTTTGTGACTCAAACACGCAAAAACGGCTGAACGGATTTGGATGAAATTTGGCATGCATGTAGCCTTTGACATGGAAAAGAACATAGGCTACCTTTTATCCCGATTCCTAAAGAAGTTCCCGAGGGAAAATTGAAAATTGTTTACGAGCTAAGCCGTAGACAGCTTTAAAATCTGGTATTTGTCTCTATTACAGCGCAAGCTTATAACTCGGGTGAAAATTTTATTCAATTTTTCATTACTTTCACATTTTTCATTTATTTTAACCCAATTCTGAAGTCCACGGACACCAAGTCGCGGGCAGAAGCTAGTATGCAATAATTATAATTTCGAAACTACAAAATGTGGGCACAATTTTATCAGTGAATTGTCATTGGAATATTTATATTGTATTCATTATGAAGTTTTTATAATAAGCTAGCGGCCCCGGTTTTGTATGGGTATTATACACAAAAATCCGTTTGGTAGTTTTTTGTGTATTGCGTTCAGACAGACAGACAGACGCGACAAGGGACTTTTGTTTACAAAATGTATAGATTCTACAGTGTTCACAGTGAAACTTCTGTTCTTGTCTATCACACTCAGACCGAGGCAGTGCGCCGGCGCCGCCGTATTGCACCGATGTATTTAGTTACGCATAATTTGCTGTTTCCTTTTTGAATGGCGTTCTATTGTTAGCTAAGTATTTAGCGCTTCGTAGAACTTTTAATTTTACGGAAGATGTTACATGAAGCTTTTATTCTCTTTGTTTTTTTATAATTGACATCCTGGATGTGTTTCCTGGATTAAATTCAGTTTTTTTAATTTTATAATACTTATTATTAATATCTCTGTGATATTGTTGACTTCGTTTATTTACCATAGTCATGAACCACAAAATAGGTTAGTACATATATGTATTATATGTTTCAACGAGGTAATCAGGTGCATTAAACTGAATTACTTTCCCCAAGGAAAATGGGTCGAAATCTTAAAATTGAAAATGAAATTTTCGTTCATAGTGACAGGTCACGAGACTTATGTTTGTATGAAAAATTGATTTTTGAGATTTCGACCTATGTTTCATGGGAAAAGTGGTTCAGTTTTATGCACCTGATTACCTCTTTAAATATACGCACTCCATATAAAATAATCCTGTATAAGGTATTTTAAAGTAATAAATGCTGAACATGGGGTTTTTATAATGCCACCGTATGGGAAAGTATCTACTCTAAATACTAAAGATAGCAAATTATGTTCAAAGGAATATTCCTTCATTTTTAAAGCGAATAAAATTGCATTTATAGATTTTTGGAAAAACGCTTGGCTAACCCGGGAATCGAACTGAATCGGACTGAAACCATTAAAAAACATCCTATACTTTTATGACATCAATCGATAGGGTCAATTATAAAGATCAATTCTCTTAAACAAACATGGTTATTTAAATGAAAAAAAAAACCATTAAAATCAGCAGAAATTAGCATGAAAAAATCCACCTATATAGAGAACTTTCTAGGAACGTTCAGGGAGTATTGCAAAACTTTCGCACACCTACATTACACAAACGTAGAATGAGAATCATAATTTATTCAACCCACACCATATTAAATCATTCAATTTCACATTTCACATCGCAGATTAGTACATTCCTAATTAATAATCAAAATATCAAACCTCTTTGAATTTTTATCCAATAAATCATTTGAAACTTAGAATAAATTAACGATCTCTATATTTAGTTACAGTAACATAAATCTTTAGCAGTATTGAGTTACTCGTCCTTGATAACAAGATTCAAGTTATTTTGACCTGAATACAATAAGGTAATTTACAAGCTTACTCTTGTTACCTGTATTAAATTACAGTAGGGTCTTGGACGGCTACTGGGATTCTAACCAGATTTATTGGTCGGGGTACTAGTTCAAACTGATCAAGTAAAAATTTATAATCAACTAGCTGCCTGTTTTACCCTACCACACACAGATTGTGTTAAGTATCTTGGCTTCCATTTAGATAGGCGGCTAACATGGAAGAATCACATAAAACAAAAAAGAGAAGAGATAAACCACAAGTTCCGCAACCTGTCTTGGCTCATGGGAAGAAATTCTGTTTTGTCTGTAGATAACAAGCTACTCATCTACGATTCGGTCCTAAAACCAATATGGACATACGGAATCCAGTTGTGGGGTGTAGCCAGCCGTTCCAACATACTCTGCCTGCAAAGAGTTCAAAATAGCATCTTGAGAACGATAGCGAATGCTCCATGGTATACAAGAAACGACGAAATCCACGATTATCCACAAGTACCAACCGTGAACTCAGAAATCGAGCGGTACAAATATCAACATAAGGCACGCCTAACCTTGCACCCAAATCCACTAGTCTCCGAACTGTTGAACCCACTGCGGTGGTGAAAAGGCTGAAGAGGCACCACCTTCTATAAGTGGGAGGCGCAGCACTGGCTGTTCCACCACGATGACATTTGACCCAGAAGAAATTCGCTTATGGTCTAGCGACCGATTGAAAATAGAAAAAAAAAAAAAAAAAAAAAAACTTGCTGTCCGGACAGACTTTTCTGTCAAAAGTAAATTAATTAAGGTAATTCCCGGACAGTAGGAACAGTTTTTTTAATTAATTATTTATGTTTTACACCTTTTAAACTTTCCCTGGACTTCCACACTCGGCTAAATCGGTTCAGCCATTCTTGAGTTTTAGCGAGACTAACGAACAGCAATTGATTTTTATATACATATATAGATTCTGCTTTCTGAAGTTATCTCGCGTTATATTTGGATTTAATTCCTGAAGTAGAACACCTCTGCAGCCGTCTGTAGGTTACGGGTAGACTGCTAGAATGTCAATGTACTATACTTTTTATATTTATTTTTATCGTGTAAGTGGTGGTATTGTTGTTATTGAGCGGCATGAGCTATTCTAGCTAGCTAGCTCTTGACACAGGATTGCTCAAGTCGATCTGGTTCTTTCTTCAAAAGGCCAGTCCAGGAAAGACCCTGCATTTATTTACAGGAGTAAATTATTATGTAATCAATTGTGGAATTTAAAAGAGGCTTTGACCCCTGAGTTTGTTTCGAGATTTCTTCTCAGGATATCCAGTTAGGAAGTGTCGACTCCAGCGAGCTCAAAAAAGTGACGTGTAAAAGTGATTGCAAAAATCTTTTGTAAAATGAATAATTTGAAAGTACAGTCAATTTCAAATAGTGCTGTCTTTATTCGTTTTTGTTTAAGGTCATAGTTCAGGGTCTGGCTATTATTTGTCTGAATAAACAAAATAATTGTTTCTAAGCAAATAAATCATTCGTTAGGGACACATTTTTGTTTTTAAATTAATATATAAAAAATAAAGAAATTTTATAGTTCCTGGTATGTAATTAAACGTCGTTATAATCAATAAATTTATTTGTGAAAGTGAATATACGTTGAAACTTAATTCTTATGACGGGTTCTTAATTGAAAGTAAAAGGATTCCGATCATTAAAACTCGTAACATATATTATGCTACTATGTATATATTATACAGTCAAAACAGAAATAACAAAGCTACCATAACGATTTCCAACGATAAAGAATTCGTTTAACTTACATGATTTTTTTTTTTTTTAAACGACGCCCGCATTAACGAATTTAATCCTTGTGTCGCGGGGGTTCACAAACATTCAAATCACATGCACAAAGAACACCCAAACTTGAAACAAGCTTTTGTGGATCACACAAATGCTTGTCCCATGCAGGGATCGAACCCGCAGCACGTCGCGCACAGTGGTAATTAGCGTGTTGACCTATACCACTCGGCTATCCGTGCAGTCACACATATTATGATAGAAGTTCAGTGCCTGATACCGTGGCAACAACAAGTCCATAACTAGACAGAAAAATACACCTCATATTTAATATGCGACTCCATACACATAGATATTACATTAATAGCGATATTAAAAACGCACTAATTATGCAGAGTGCCCACTTGTGATGCAAACATAGCTCTAAAACGAATAATGATATGTTCACATAGTGACACGATTAAATATTTGCATAATGTAGGACCATGTCTAGACTGGACTAGACTTTCACATGATATCGCCTCTAATTGTCACCTGGTGATTGTCGACCGCTAAACTTTGTAATTACTATTACTAGGTACTTAGGTAAGTATAGTACCCGGCACGTAACTTGGCAAGAGTTGTTACAAGTTTACCTCATATTTTAACGTTCTAATGTACATAAATGTTTAAGATTCTAAAAACTGGAATCTGATATAGCCAACCAGCGACGAGCAAGCGTGGTGATCAACGCAAGCGTAGTAATCTCGTTTCTTCTCTAAATGAGAAGAGGCCTGGGCTCAGCGAGGGTTTGTAGGGAGAGATTGGGAAGAGAAATTCTATATGGTTCTGATAGGCACAATCATTATCCTCTTTGGTTTCAAACACAATAAAAATTATAAAGGATGTCTTGGATGTATCAACGGTCCGCGCCATCAAAATAGCAGTATGTTTATTATATTATATGTCCGCATAATTGTAACATGTAAAATATAATATCTATCTTATCAGTATGAGTCAACAGAGAGAAATGGGTTATTGAGATGCTTTGTCACTGTCACTATCAGACCAAACCTGATCTTTAGACTCTCGTACTTACTTAGGGCTGGCTTTTACCTTGGACAAAGAATAAGCATTGCCATACAACGTGGCAATGCAGCCAGCCTAGTGGGCACGCTTCCGGTCGACAGCGATGTGGATGAATACTTTGACGCCATTTTTTTATTCATATATTAATTATCTATATTATCTACTAGCGACCCGCCCCGGCTTCGCACGGGTGGATATTTATTTCTTTTTAAATGTGCACCCCCTCCCCTGCGGTTTCGCCGTGCGAGTCGTGCGACACATATCGGCCGGCGGCCATCATTCATTTTAATATCAATTACAATTTTAAATTCGTAATATCTTTTGAATGAATTGTCTGATTGGAATAAAATAAAAAGTAATTTATAGCTATTGAAACAATCTTGCTCAATAAATAGTTTATTTGGATAAGGATTAGTATTTGACGATAATATGATCAATAAACATAGGCTAATAATTTTAATTACTTTTATTCTATGGAAAAGTGGTTATAATGGCTAAAATATAAATGTTTGGTTTATACTATCGCGGACTTTTTTGTAGGCATTATTGAGTTCTACACCTTTTCTATAGAAGTCAACCATACATCTCTAACCATTTAGGCAGCGTTCGCGAGAATCGTTAACGTACGGCAGTTTTTTCGTCGACTTACTCCACAATTTTCACTACCACGAAAAATCCTATCTATTTTCCGGGATAAAATATAGCCTATACGGATTCGGAAGAATCCCTCTAAGTAATGGTAAAAGAAATTTTGAAATCGGGCCAGTAGTTTTTGAGCCTATTCAATACAAACATACAAAAATACAAAGGTTTCCTCTTTATAATATTAGTATAGATATATATAAAAATCAATTGCTGTTCGTTAGTCTTGCTAAAACTCAAGAATGGCTGAACTGATTAAGCTGATTTTGATCTTGAAATGTTTGTGGAAGTCCAGGGAAGGTTTAAAAGGTGTAAAACATAAATAATAAGTAAAAAAAACTGTTTTTAAACTCGGGTAAAACTTAATTAATTTACTTTTGACAGAACGAAGTCTGTCCGGGCAGCTAGTATTCTATTAGATATATTATATTTTATATTCTATAAGTTTGTTTATTTTCGTGATTATATGATTTATTATTTTACTTCATTTATTCAAAAAAATCCAGATAATTGTAATTTTTAAAGATGTGAACCTACTTTGTAAACTGAGTATTGTGGCTTTGTGTACGGACAAGGTTCTCCTGCTAACTTGTATATTGTCCTAAATACATAAATTACGTTTGGTATTCTATACAGAATCTATATCGGATGCTATCAATAACGGAAGCAAGTTTAGACGAGCTATAAGTAGTATTTTATAGTTGAGAAACTTTTATTAATGTGGATTTTCTGATTAAGACATCCGTGAACAATTGATATTGCTAAAGGTTTTGTGTATATTAATGGCGTGAGACAAAGAAATGACAATGTCATGTGCTAAGATGAAAGGCCTTATTCAATAAGTTCAAGTAGTTACTGTTAACATGTGGTTATGTGTAGGGTTAAGAGAGGCGTTATTTCTTTTGACTTACTATACTTTTAAGTGATCTGTTAAATGGTTAATGACATATATACTATCACTACCCGATGATCCTCAGAACTCGAAAATGATTGGCGACCCAGGGTAGTTTTTAAACAATAATCTGCGTTATCCCACGTTATGTTTCGTATGGACTTATGGACGAGAATAACCCCCCTTTCAGTCTTCCTCAAACATATTTCGTGTGTTCAACTATAAAATCATCAACAAAAATCATCATACCTCAAAACTGACCATTAACTGGTGTCGTTTGAAATATACTTTCCACAACTTTTGTTGCCGCCAATGATGAAAAAAGGTGTCATAACACCCGAATGCTAATGATATCTGTGTTACAATCTTTTGGACTTCCTGTCACGAACGACGGCAGTCCAAAAAGTTAACACTATTGGCAATTTAATGTACCGAAAATCATCATTATGTATGCGACACGCAGTTCCCTTACGAGACTGTTGTTGAAATCTAAATAAAGCTCAAGATTTTGATAGAGATAAGGTCTTCTTATTATATTTGCAGATTGCTTCGTTAAAGGTTGTTCGATTCAATAGTCGATACTTCCTTACCTTTTTCTGTTCTTATGTGTTGTAAATCTAGAAAATAATTAACAAAGATTGATTGGTTAGCTCGACCCATAGTCTTTGCTTTAGCAACAGCAATTTTTAATAGACTTCAAAAAGAGAAGATCCATTTCGACTTTATAGTTTTATTGTGTGTTACCTATTTCTCTGGATATCGTGGATAAATTTTATTCATAGGATACCTCAGAAGCGGTATCATTTTATTGTTTCTATTCAATTGTTTTCAATATAATTGGGAATATTTTGTAAAACAATCAAACTGGTATGGCGTATTTTGGAAACGCGTAAATTGAAAAGAAACGCTTTTAACATTTACGTGTAATCACTAATCTAATCCTATGATAATATTTTTTGGAAGACTACTTTTCATTTGTTTTATGAGGGACAAACAAAATTGTACCTATCTATATGTATAATATTATTAGGCTGAAGAGTTTTTTTGATTGTTGAGTAAATCGCCGGAAAAACTAGACCGAACTAAAAAAACTCTTTGTGTTTGATAGCATATTTATCGAGGAAGGCTATGGGCTAATTTTTGCCGAGATATCGAAGCCCACGCGGGCGGATCCGCGAGCCAATGCTAGTGGAGGTAAAGGAGCTTTATATAGACCTCTTGCTTAAAATGAAACGGAACCAAAATACCTACTCTAAGCACCGAACAAGCTCACAGCCACTTGATAGCTATTTATAAATCCGAATATCTGAATACCAATCACTGGGCCCACTACAAACGAGATCAATACACGAATTTATCATTCGCGAGCCGCTGCTCCTATATAACTGATATTACAAAATCATTTCATTACAATTGATGAATGAATCGGGTTTCAACTCAATATTATCGTCACTGCCATCAATTTATACGGTCTCTAAGGTAATAGAAACGGCCTACGCGTTCCCTTCACTAGTTTTAACTTATCAAATGATTCCTCGACTCGTGTCTAGAATAAAGACCGAAGTATCATGACAGGTTGTAACTTAGATAGGATATGGTCAGTTTTTCGCTTGTTTAGAAGATGGATCTATTTTGTCCATAGACTTATTCTTTTTTTTTGTGTTATTTCTGATATTCTGTGGTTAATTATTACTGTAAGATTGTTATTGAACAGGTTGTACCAAAATATTACAAAGTCAGCTTTATTTTTTACGAGTTCTGCCTCATTTAGCCTGAGCCCAGGCTTTAACTGTTTTGACGGAATTTTGGCGAAACCGAGCATCCAGTCAGAGCTGTAGAAAAACTTACTACGTTAGCAACGTTCAACACGACACCTCCTGTGGGATTAGGACCTCGACTGCGCGTTGGATCTAAATTTTTATTATTTAGGGACATATTTTTGTTGCTATATTATGGTATAGGAGATGGCAACGTCGAAAAAAAGTTCATTTCAGTATGGCTGGATTTTTAATATGTTATTTGGCATAGAATTTAGCATATGATAGGATAGGTCTGGCACCTGGGACCGGTTGCGTTTACTAGTGCGCATCCCATTTATGGGGGTGAATAATCCAGTTTTTCAACTCATTTTAGTATAAACCGTTCTTGTTCCATCTGGTTTGGCGACTCTTTACGAACATAAAAATCGAATTGCCAGACACTTTGGAGGTTGCCAACATCGTGCCAGACGCGATCAAAGTTCGAAAAAAAATGATAAAAATAATTCATTTTAGTATGGCTGAAATTTTAATATGTTGTAGTTCTATCATATACAAATAACATATTAAAAAGCCAGACAAAAATTCCGGTGCCAAATACGTGCCAGACCACTTTATATTCCCGAAATCAGTTGAGGAAATCGTGAATTTCAGCTTTCCTTTGAGATATTTAGATAAATATTTGATGTTATGGCTTCACAAATACACAACTCAATCGTATAAAATCATTACCAATCAGATTCATACAGTACTTGTTAAGTAAAAAAGGAAAATGACGATGTTAACAAAACCATTATAAATAACGTCGAAATTGTTAAATACTGTACGGTACATGCAAGAGCAGAACATGGTAACCTAGCTAAATACTTAAGAAACATGTGTTAGACGGATTGAACATGGTAAATTGGTATAGAAGAAGTAAAGGTACAAACAGAACATGTAGTTGGCTTTTCTTTAAACCTTTTCTAATTTTGGTGTCTATAATATATTATTACTGTTACTACCACTTCTGTTGGAAATAGGATAACCCAGTAACATTTTATTCGCAGTAGAATCGTAAAAATACGTTAAAATAAAAGTATATATCTTAGGTAATGTTTCTTTCTTTATTTACACGGAAACCCCTTTAAGGTATTCCGTTTCTAATAAAAAATAAAATCAGAGGCCCCAATAAGAGGTATTCGTTTACATCAAAAGAAAAATACATTTGGGTAGACCGGGGACAATAGCAACATGGCCACATTTCGACAGCTACCGTGATATAATGTAATTGTACGTGTCTGCCTACGTGCCTTCAGTATATGCCGCTAGCTGCCCCTAATTGATACAATGTAATATCCTTTAAGTAAGTGTGTTTTATTAACATTTGTTTTAATATTTGTATAAATGAGATAACTTAATCGAATTCTAATAAGTAGAGTAGACAAGGGACCCTCGATCTACCGTTAATACTGACTGATAATATGACTATTCTCATAATTATTATTAATAAGGTAAGTGAGAGTAAGATTATGTTATAATAAAAGTAATATTAATTAATTTGTTTTTTTAGATCAATTATTTGTTTTTTTTTAAGATGACTATGAGATTTCATGTACTGCCAGATAAAATTGTTAATACACGTACAATAGTATATCTCGGTAGCTGTCGAAATGTGGCCATGTTGCTATTGTCCCCGGTCTACCCAAATGTATTTTTCTTTTGATGTAAACGAATACCTCTTATTGGGGCCTCTGATTTTATTTTTTATTAGAAACGGAATACCTTAAAGGGGTTTCCGTGTAAATAAAGAAAGAAACATTACCTAAGATATATACTTTTATTTTAACGTATTTTTACGATTCTACTGCGAATAAAATGTTACTGGGTTATCCTATTTCCAACAGAAGTGGTAGTAACAGTAATAATATATTATAGACACCAAAATTAGAAAAGGTTTAAAGAAAAGCCAACTACATGTTCTGTTTGTACCTTTACTTCTTCTATACCAATTTACCATGTTCAATCCGTCTAACACATGTTTCTTAAGTATTTAGCTAGGTTACCATGTTCTGCTCTTGCATGTACCGTACAGTATTTAACAATTTCGACGTTATTTATAATGGTTTTGTTAACATCGTCATTTTCCTTTTTTACTTAACAAGTACTGTATGAATCTGATTGGTAATGATTTTATACGATTGAGTTGTGTATTTGTGAAGCCATAACATCAAATATTTATCTAAATATCTCAAAGGAAAGCTGAAATTCACGATTTCCTCAACTGATTTCGGGAATATAAAGTGGTCTGGCACGTATTTGGCACCGGAATTTTTGTCTGGCTTTTTAATATGTTATTTGTATATGATAGAACTACAACATATTAAAATTTCAGCCATACTAAAATGAATTATTTTTATCATTTTTTTTCGAACTTTGATCGCGTCTGGCACGATGTTGGCAACCTCCAAAGTGTCTGGCAATTCGATTTTTATGTTCGTAAAGAGTCGCCAAACCAGATGGAACAAGAACGGTTTATACTAAAATGAGTTGAAAACTGGATTTTTCACCCCCATAAATGGGATGCGCACTAGTAAACGCAACCGGTCCCAGGTGCCAGACCTATCCTATCATATGCTAAATTCTATGCCAAATAAAATATTAAAAATCCAGCCATACTGAAATGACTTCTCGAAAACGTTGCCAGCTCCCGTACCATTAGCCGTCTCGGGCCAGCTTGGTCCCTCGATAAGTCGGCCAAAGAATTTCAGCTGCAATACTTACTCATTTTATTGTTAAAGCTTACTAACAATAGTATTTTTTATTATTTTCTTGAAGTTGTTTTGTTTTAAATAATTTATTTATGAATATAAGTCCATCATCGTTAACTATCCATAAACAGTCTATCAAAGTGTGAGCTGGTTAGCTAGTCGTATACGGTCAAAAATGAGGATTTTAATAGTCCAAAAAAAGGTTTTAAATAGTTCTTAAATGATATACAATTATAATGATTGCGGTGTTTCAAAAGTTACGTGCGTCGAGCGTGGCATACGAAACACGGTTTGCCTTATCATTAGTCTCGTTAGCAAAGCCATAATTATCACTTATCGTCTTCTGAGTAATCCGTGTGGAGAGACAGTTTTAGGGATCCGTAGCGAAACGGTTACATGACGATACTTTACGACGTACACCGTTTTTTTGGATTGGTGCTCTTGACTGTGTTTAAATTGTTATCATGATCGTTGGGCTGTGCGAATAGATTCACGTATACATGTTTTAACAAATCTTTACTATATAAATATTTACATAGATAAAACGACATTTTCTAAAATAAGAAGATAAAATTATTATTATTATGTATTAAATAATCAAAAATATTTTTATTCCTAAACTTATTTCAAAACGTTAATGACGCTAGTTACTCGGTTCCAAGGTGTCATTCCTATGGAGAAAAACCGGCAAGAAACTCCATAGGTTATATGTTTTACACCTTTTAAACTTTTCCTGGACTTCCACAAACATTTCAAGATCGAAATCAGCTAGATGGGTTCAGCCGTTCTTGAGTTTTAGTCTCTCTAATCACCGCTAATGAGACACATTGATTTTCTATTGTAATGCGGCGACCGGTCGCCGATCGGGGACGAATAGGTAATTAGGTATATAGAAGATTACATTTCTGTCTAAGCGCCACCGGTTGCCCTATTGACATAAGCTCTCTTCATACACAAGTAAATTTAGCTAGTTAGGTTATCAGGAGTTATAGTTGCGTGCCCTTTGCCATTTCAAACGAAACTTACACTATCTCTAAACTACGAACATTCGAAATCTTTTGATTGACATGTAAATTTCTAATTTTACAATTACAATTGTGAACTTCGATATTTTAAGTGGTATTACCGGCCTATTAACACCTTCCCGGTCCCGTCAGAAGACACAAAAGTTAAACAATGGAAATGTTCATATGTGACTCACGGGACAGTGAAAGGATTAATGTTCAACTGCTGAGCACAGACTCCTTCCCACATCTATGGAGAAGGAACGATCACCACGCTTGCTCATTACGGGTTTGCAATTTTAGATTCAATATTCTGGTTTCCAGGTTTTCTCCTTCACCGTCTGTCAATGGTGTCCTAGAATAGTTAAGAAAGTACATACGGCTTTGATAAGGTCACAATTGGCACTGGCCTGGGTTCGAAACATGTGCATACGAATCCGGAATTTTTTTAATGGGTCACACATCACTCTAGTAGATATTCTTGATAACATCTCGTAGTAAGCTTATGTTACGCTTGTGCTTATATGTTTGTGTTACGAGTGAGTTCACGTTGGTAGTGCAATGGGTGCGTTTTTTTATTCGAACCCACGACCACATCATCGAAAGTCCGATGTCCTAGCCATTGGGCCAACGCCGCTTCTTTTAAAGCTAAATATTCACAAATGTAACCCCCGTCCTTTCTAAAGGTACAACATTCTTAACTACGACTATTTAAATTCTAGAAAATATAAAAATATCTTACTTAAGTTATTTGGTATTATTTTTTACATTATACATGTACGATGGGCCATCCTATTAAGTTTCGAAAATACTCAACATTTACATACTAATGTTTGACAGACTTATTTACATACTATATCAATGTGAAATTATTTGCAATCCATTTGCGTAATTCACTACTATTTGTTCTACCTAATGTTCCATTAGCTGATAGAACAGTTTGTGGTTAGAATTCCACTTATCTATTAAGTACCTACTTGTTTTACATGAAAAATTAAGATTATTAATGTAATGGGTTTAGGTTGTTGTGGGGGTTGCACCGCTTTTGAAGCGTCTCCTGTATGTTTGCGGATAAACGGCTTCCATGCCATCATATGGAAGCGCCTCGTGTCGTTATTAAGCAGAGCCCGGAATAGTACTAACAGCATCCTGCAGGCCATTGCGGATAAACAGGACTCAAATAGTCTAAAAGCATTTATTTGTGCTCAGATTTTGTAACGGGTCTGTAAAAATTATGGATTTGGTCTGAAATAAAGATTTATTATTATTATTAACTAGCTGCGACCAACGCTTTCACCCGCATAAGGAGTTCTCGTTCCTGATTTCCATTCACGCATTTAATTTTCACTTAAACATAAAAACCTTGTCCTGATAATAACGAACACAGTAAAAACAGAATAATCCAATTTGGTGCAGTCTTTCGAAAGTTATGCAATTAGCAACGATTTTGGGGATCCATTTTTATATTATAATGTACAATAATTCTCGATATTTTATCAGTTATTGTAAAAATCAACCTACGGAACCTCCAAACCTTGAGCGAATCTGAAGTATAAAACGTACTGTCTCTTTCATATTCAGTATGAGTAACAAGGATAGTTACCTCATTAAGTGGATACTACACTCGCACTATACACAGCTATGTCCCACTTTCGCTTATTTTGACAAATACTGGAAAATGATGTACCTACTTATAACATGATTTTCGACGCGGAACCACTTATTATCCGCCAGTCGCTCAGAGGTCAACGCAGGCCCCTGTTGTAACAGACCCTTAGTTTTGATGGACAACCGACAGACAGACAGACGATTGATGTTCACTATAGATATAGATAAGACGCCATCTTTTTTATCTCTCGTTATTTATGAGCAATTAAATGTGACTAGTTTGTGTCATAGCTTATTGATAAGATGTTTTCATCTCATCAATGATAGTAATAATACATCAACTCAGCCTATCGCAGTCCACTGCTGGACATAGGCCTCTCAAAAGTTGCGCAGCACCTAGTCCTCCACCGTCTGCATCCAGTCCGACCCAGCTATCTTTTTCAGGTCATCGGTCCATTTTTGGCGTCCTACACTATGTTTGCCGATTCGCGGTCTCCACTCAAGGACTCGTCTGCTCCAACGGCCATCAGTCCTTCGACAGACACGACCAGCCCACTTCCACTTTAGCTTACTCACTCTGCAAGCTTCGGTTACTCCGGCTGTTCTCCAAATAATCTCATTCTTGATTTTATCTTTCAAGGAAAATCGCAGAGCGACTTTGGATTTGTGGATTAGCCCTATTTTCAGTGCACGTTTTGGCGCTAGTATATACAGGATTATTTTTATGAAGTGCTTAAAAACATGATTTTCAATTTTAAGATTGGACCTATGTTCCTTAGGGAAAGTTGTTCAGTTTTATGCACCTGATTACCTCGTAGAATATACGCACTCCATAAAAATTATATCCTGTATAAAGGCGATACTAACATACCTTTTATTTATTTCTTGCTTATGTTAACATAATTATTATAGTGCTATGATAATTGACACAATAGTTCGAAAAACAAAGGTTATCTCATGCGAATTAAAGAAACTCAACATACCTGTTTTGCCCTATGATTATACAATACTAGCTTTTATTCGCAACTTAGCCCACGTGAGCGTCGTTTAAAAAAAGGTAGCCTATTATAGCCTTCCTTGATAAATGGGCTATCAAAAACTGAAATAATTTTACGAATGAAACCATTACTCAGTTCCTGAGATTAGCGTTTTCAACCAAACAAACAAACTCTTAAGCTTTATATTGTTAGTATAGATAAACCATCCGCCAATTTATTGAGTTGGCCCACACTATTTGCTTATTTAAGAAAGCTATCAGCTTATGACCTTACCTTACCAGGCTTCCTCTCTGTTCTTAAAATATATAATTGGATAATTTAATTTCATATTACCATCAGAATTGAACATAAACTATACTTAACGCCTCCGAAGGGGTCCTTATAAGTAGCTATCTTTTAGAAGCACATCCGTCTTTGGATATGTTTATAATTCCAAATTTGCATGATTTTTATATTTTACCGTTTAAAGTTATTCAAGTTGTGACGATTATTAAATAAGACCAAAAGGACAATTATTTACCATTGTGAGTTTATGTAGATCTTTGTATCTATTGTTATAATTTACTTTTCCGTTTGAGATTTTTCTGTGTGTTTTGTTAACATGGAGTTTTTGATTGCGTTTCCAATCAATATTTCAAGAAGTAGATACGTCTTATCATGCAAGATGAATTGCTCAACCAATGAGCAATGGGCGTGAAGAGCTCAGGATTGGCGCCCTACAACAACTAAACGAGCCCGCGGCAGACCACGAAAGAGATGGCACGACGAACTGGATGCCTTCCCGGGGAATTCGCAGGAAGGCGAGGGATCGCTGGAAGCAATGGAGGGAGGCTTTTGCCCAGCTGTGGGACCTTACAAGCTAAATGTAATATAATAATAACGTCCCATCAAACGCGAATGATATTTTATTCATTTCTCTTTATTGAGCATTTGAAAATATTGGTTTAGCTCTTAGATACTAACATAAGATGCGGAATTGAATGAAGTAGGTAAAGAAAAGGAGATTTACCATGTAGTTAGCAAGTTACATTGCAGCTTTTCTTACAACGAAATAACGACAAACAGATGCAGTAATTGTCGCATCAAATTGCAATGCAATATAAACAAATATAATTGCTCTACTAATTGATATTACGAACAATAAATAAAACAATCTTATAAACAGGATGTGATGTCTTGCTATCGTTAAAATAAAAGGCAACAAATCCTCGTCTCAAAAAACAATGGCGGCAATTCAGCCGGTTTACAACAAAAAAGAAACAAGTCGAACTGTTGAATTTCTTCAATGGTTCATTAACTTGATTCATTAACGAGACGGTCTGCTAGTAGAGGCTATTGCTTTTCTCATCACGTATAAAATTGCCAACGTTTTAGCTAAAAACTGGCGCTTAACTGCATTCATGGAGGTATCATGGTATAGTTTAGATTATATTGCTCTATCCGTTCATTTATTTTTCTCGAAATAATTATATCTTTTTCTTTATCTATTTAAGTATTTATAGCAGAATAAATGTATAAAACTAGCTTTTGCCCTCGACTTCGTCTGCGTGAAATTCAAAATTGAGTCCAAAAAGAAATGAAAGATGTGAAAGTAATGATAAATTGTGTGCTTGCGCTGTAATAGAAAAAAATACCAAATTTTCAAAGTAGTCTGCCCAAGGCTTGACTCGGAAATAATTGCCAATTTTCCCTCGGGAACTACTTATGGAATCGGGATAAAAGTTAGCCTATGTTCTTTTCCATGTCAAAGGCTACATGCATGCCAAATTTTATCCAAACCCGTTCAGCCGTTTTTGCGTGATTCAGTAACAAACATCCAAACATCCACACTTTCACATTTATAATAGTAGAAGGATAATGGAAATATAACTAAAATAATACGTCTACGAACGGGGATAACTTCTCTCGTGCCACTGCAATTAATGAAAGTCGGCTACCAGGTGCTGGAATCTTTCTCCATCTTTTGCAAGGCAGAACAGTTCCGCTGCGCTCGCGATCCCCGTCCACTCCCAGATGTTTCGGAGCCACGACTTCCTTCTGCGTCCAACTAGTCTTTGCCACGACCTTGTCCATCAAAATTACTTGCAGGAGTTCATATCTATCATGCCTAAGCATAACATAGCATATTCTTTATTATAGAAATCGCGGGGCAAAGCTAATGTGCTATACACATGAACCGCATTACTCGGAGTCGCGTGACATCAACGTGTAATGAGCTAATGATGGGTTTCTGGATGGCCTAAAACTAGTTGGACACATCAGATATTTTTCCCTGAGAATAGTCGATTCAGTGCTTTAATTGTTAAAATGACTTTATGTAGGCCTCTCCTCAAGCAGCGCCACAACACCCAACACTCTACATTCCGCATCCCGTCCGACCCAGGTACCTTCTTCACCTGGCTGGGGGCATCCTACCCTACTTTTGTGAGGGCCGTGTGTTATATAGTGCATAATGGGGTGTTTTGCCTTAGTCACCATCACGCTGGAGAAGCGGTTTGGTGACCCCACTTTTGTATTAATAAGGAGAACGCTGTTGCCCTGTTGTAGGACGTCCTCTCTAACGACACCCACAGGTAGAGAGGGGGGGGGGTATTCTACCCAACGACGACATAGACGTGTGCGGCTTCAAAAGATCCAAATTTTGGTTTAGAGATGGCTACAAGCAAGTTAGTCTTTGTGATTTTGGCGGTCTCATGGATAGTTTGAAAGAACGATGTCTTGATAAATGTATCTTGTTAAACTGGATATGAAAGTTCACCATCGTTTTTGCATGCGTATCTAATCAAATTAATATAATACCATAATTGGTAGGTATAACATTCATCAAAACGTTTAAGAGGATATCGGATGTGAAATATTAGAATGTACGAGTAACAGATGACGTAATCGTATGCAGAATACAGCAAGTAAAAAGGTAAATGATTCTGATTGATCGTGATTGAAATGACGAATGTCGTAACTGCTTTCTTAAAAATAAACGAAGCGCATCGGTCGATTCAAGTCAAGAAGCTTACAAAAACTCTTTAATGAATTGTGCAAAATTCTTATAATCTTAAGTAGAAGGCGAATTGACAAGTATATAACCGCATGATAATATAAATGTCCAATGACTATATCGTGGGAACATCGATACATAAATAAAACCCAGTTTGTATCCGATTAATATCATCGATAACATCCTTTCACGTTGAAGTAGATTTAATTTGCATTATCAAACGTTGTCTCGCTTGATTAAACTTTGATATTCCATTTCCTGTCTTATAAAAGGAAATTAAATATTGCTTTCATCAACCTTGATGTAAGTAACAACGAAGCTTTTTAGTACAAGATAAATGAACGCAAGACGAGTATTTGGAGCATTTGAAAGCGTAATTACAGCTTCCATTGAGTTTTTATTGTAATTAATTATTGTGATTATACTGTGTACCTATACTTAACGTTACTTGTAAACGGAAATGTTAGCTGGTGGTTGTATAAACTTGGTTCCACCGCAATCATTTTCACATACATAAATCAATTGATTAGAGACTGGTAGACAGGCTTGGGAATTCAACCTCTGCGGAGAAGACACCTAACTAGTGTTTAATCAAATTCGATTAGCGTCACCGTTTCTAAAAACACCGATGTCTTGACTGCGTAAATCGTCAAACGTCGTCGAACGTCGAATAGTTCTCGTTTCAGAGTTGCCAGCAATTAGAGGCACGTTTTTGCGGGGCCGTTGTACAGTTAGTGTGTCCAGGTCGTCTTCCTTAGAAGGAGACTGGTCCGGTCCCGGCGGAATGCGTCGATATAGTGCCGCGTTCCGCCGCCTCCGGTCAACCTAGCGGCATTAGCTTCCATTCATGCGAACAAATGTTTACCGGTTTTGGCATTTTTTTCCGAGACAACCTGTTGAGGATAACTTTAGAGTTATTTAAGATGATTGGTGATGACTTTGTGGATTGTTTGGGACGATTAAGTTATTTAGACTTTATTCTTTTTATTGATCCACGAGTAGGTTTTAAATTACAATAATTATGTATTTGTTTCTTAAATGTCACGTGAAGGTTATTTAAGGGTCGACAATTAAGATTATAGTGCCACAAACTTATCTGACGGTAACAGCTTCGCTGTTGTTGAATTTAGTGTTTCAACTCAATAGTATTTTCGTGTTTTTTTAGGATAAAAATAATGCCCTCGCCAATGGGTACAAGGAGAGAAAAAATCTAAATTTTCGATTATTTCATATTTAAGTTAAAACTACACAAAATGAAAAAAATTTAATAATAATATAAGTTCTCGATTCGGCCATAGGGTCAGATGAGTGGCGCTACACTACTGTCGTTCATCAATCAAATTAACGACAAACGTAACGAGCTGATAGAGTGGTAAGTTGATGACTGCTTTCTAGATTATAAAACTAAAATGTCCATAAGCGACAAAAAAGGTTCGCTTCCTGATCTAAACGAGCAAAGTTGTCTCCATATTTGAGGTAATGATGTGCAACGCAAGTCATTGAGAGCGGCGGCACGTATGAATGATAGGTGCGCAGTGCGCTTGCGCGGGATGGGACCCATTACCAACCACCGAGAAACCGCCATTACGGGCCGTTTATATGAACAATTCTGAAAAGTTGACTGTCGACTATTTTAGTGTTGTTTAGCAATAGTTGACTGACCGTCTGGGAGTCATTATATCTTTTAATAGTTCCAGAATACTACTTTAAATATACTGATTACGATAGATGTTACTGGAATTAATTAATGTTACTTTCTTATTTTATTGATGAGGTCTACCGGAGTTAGTCTAAACACAAGGTTTGACTTACCGACCGGACTTTAGGAGAAATTTTCAGGTCGTCCAGCCAGAGAAATAGAAATTATGAAAAGTAGTGCTATGATCAATTTATTACAATAAGGGCCTATTTAACCATTGTCAGATAACTTTTATTCGACGAATAAAATTGATGTTTGACAGTTTCTGTGTCTGAAACAACTGTCAAAATTTCAAAATTATTCCTCTAAATAAGTTATCTGAAGATGGTGAAATAAGCCCTAAGTTCGCGTTCTTAACATTCATATGCAAATTATGCTCAGAATTGACCAATAAGGTACTCAAAGTGCGTGTAAATGCCTCTTGCAATTTCCATCCGATATACTTATGTGGTATTTTACTGGTTTGAAAGTATTCTTATAAGCTGCAATAAATAAAAAGCTGGGACCAGAAAAGCGAATACACTTTTTTTATTATATAATTAGGCTATTATCGTAGATTTATTCGACCACCCTTCAAGTGTGTGCATCCTAAGTGTACTAGCTGTGGAGAACAACGCAACGGCTCAACAAGCTCCCCAGCCAGCACACTGCCTTTCATATATCTGCAACTATCGCACCCGCCCCAGCTTTGCCCGGGTAGCACAGTTATAAATACACAAACACAAAAGCCCTCCGTTTGAATTGCTCTATCTATTGGTAAAAACAGCCCCCCTAGCCAAGTGACATTTCTACATGCGTTAATGTTGATAGAAATCGCTTATACGACATTATATTTTATATATTATACGGCTAGAGGGGCTGGGTAATACGTTGGATATAATATACCTCAACCTTAAATATACATACCTATAATAGATTTAAAATAATCAGTAAGTAGAAAGTTGTAGAAACTCCACATGTGATTGGCAATCACAAATCAATCTGCTGTGGTCACATTGACACATGTAAGCGCCATAGCTCTGCTTGTACACTGGAGTGCTAGAAACTTGTACTGGTTTTAATCAATAATTCTATTTTCTAATTTGAAACTTTTATTTGCTTTATGATCTGTAAACAGCTACAACAATAGATATTGTTTTTAAGTAAAACATAATAATATGAGAATATTATGTTATTTTTTTCAAAATGATATGTACTAGTACAACTAGGTATTATAATACATGGTTTTAATGGCGTTTGGAAATAATTGAATGATTCCATCGAAGTTTATTTTATAATTAAATAGTTACACATTAAAGTAACAAGCGGCGGTAGCCTAATATAGCTAGGGCGTCGGACACACTAGCACTAGCTTAGCACGAGGGTTTATCAAGAATAATAGTTATTTAAATAAACCCACATTTCTAACTTAAAAAATAAATAAACAAAAACTTTTTAATCGCAGAAAATGCAACGTAGGTATTTTATACAGTACCTAGCACGTAACTTGGCAAGAGTCGTTACGAGTTCATCTCATATTTTAAAGTTCTAATGTAGATAAATGTTAAAAACAATGATTTATTTTTAAATATTACTAGCAGTGATACAGACGAGCAATAAAACTGTGCTTTTGTTGCACATAGAATATGAGAATACGCTCTCACTACTCCAAAACATTGCCTAGTTGTATTTACTATTAAACATAAACAAAATGCTTGATAATTGATAACTTGTGCACATAAACAAATATTTTTTTGGTGCTATTTACTTTTTAATGTGTCAATAACCCATTAAAAAGCCTGATTACTCAATTACAGATAGTCTACATTGACATACGTTATCGGACAACTCGGGTTAACCGTAATGTTTCTTGTACCGTCAGCAACAAAAACTGATGAGAACCTAAGATTAAAAAAAAAATCTTAACACTTTATGATAAAGAAAAATAAACTCATATTCTAAATATTTTCAGCTGTCCATGCTTTTCGTCTGTCAAAGCTCTAGTCTTTCAAATTTAACTATAAACATCTTTACATAGCGACGCTATAGCTGACAGGCATCGCGACGCCTTAGTAGTTTATTAATTGGTACTGATTCTTTTGTACACAAACTAAACCAAACTTAACCATTGCTATCTTTTACTGACATAGTGCGTATGAAAAGGACGGCAACAGATAAAAACTAACTTAGAAATTCCAAACGAGTTTTCGTCTTGAACATCACTGTGTTTTAGAGCACACGTTTTTACTTGTCAGCAAATTTGTATGAGAATTTTAGTCGGAACTAAATTTGACAGCTCTAATTTTCGTCTGTCCTTTTCTAATTATGTTCAAGTGAAAAAGATACCGATGGACTGAAATAAGTTTAGTGCGTGTTTTACAGAATCGGGACCTAGCTAAGCGTGCCAAGCCAGGGCCGGTCTAAAACTTTTTGCAAGGCTAATAAAAATGGATTGAAAACAGGCAATGAGTTGTTGTTGCGACTGGGACACGAACTTATACGCCTTTCACGAGTGTGTTATTTTCATATTAGCAAACTCAAAGCATTTTATTGTATTGAAGTTGTTTAGTGCAAATGATTCTTTTTGAATTTTTGTTGCTAACTGTACACAAACGTTGACCACGTGCAGTCAATAACAGTTATCGGTCAACAGTTTTAATATCAATTATTATGTTTATGTTACACCTGACTATCATTACATAATATTTATTTTTTTGTTTTTATTTATAAGTTGCTTACTTTTTGTTATAAGTAGTTTAGACTGACTTTCTTTTGAATATTAGGATTATCTTCAAAGTTACACTTATTAATAAATACAGGTAGTATTTTAGATTTATGTATACTTATAGTACCTACTAATAGACTATACATCAAGGACTTGCGTACCCAATTTTGAGAGTCCTTGAACGAGCGGAGACCGCTAGTCGGCAAACTTAGTATAGGACGCTCTCAGCCAGATGAAGAAGCGATGACCAGAAAAAGGTAGCTGGGTCGGACTGGAAGCGGAAGGCGGAGGACCAGGTGTTGTGGAGCAACTTGGAAGAGGCCTATGTCTACCAGTAGATAGGCTGAGTTGATGTTCCTAATTTTTAGTTTCTTTGACAACAAAGAGAAGGAAAAAAGCTATATTTACTGCAGCCCCCCGCGATAAGTCACATTCTCGGGTGCAGTAAATACGTCGAGGTGATCAAATCACTCAAATGTATGGAAGTGACAAGGCTTCGTGACTTATCGAAAACAATTTCCTTACACATATATGGTTGAAGAAATTTCATGAAAGCTGGTTGTAATCCTTAACATTGACCTGTCACTTAACTTCTGAATGTATGAATTCATTACTGTTTTCGAGACAATCGTTGACTCATTTATAATTAATTGATTCAGAACAGGAACTTCAGATAACATTCCACAATAAGTCAAGTTGAGCTGGTAACGAGGAATTGTCCAATAATTAAGTAATTATAACTTTCAATTCGCAAGCTATGCCCTTCGAGGCAGAAGCAGAAGTTATTTGAGTCTTAAAAGCAGATATTTGTGTATTATGTGTGGTCCAGGTAATTTGGTGTTATTGAACGTGGGTGGTTAAAACAAAGGCAACAGAGTTCCAGTGTTTATGGAGAATGTAATTGTACATTATAATATTCAAATATGGAGATGTATGCCACATCTGCAGTAAAATGAGTTTTGTATCTCGTTTAACTATATACTTTTAGGTAATTAGATGTGAAAGAAAATGATCAAAAGAGATATTGATAATATCGGCCTATAAATGTCCCACTGCACAGGCCTCTTGCATAAAGAAGGAACGAGCATTGATCACCGCGCCGCACCGGCTCATCGCGGGTTGACGATTAACGATATTTTTTTTATCTTATTTCATTTTTATTGTATAATTTAGTGTAATGAGTATTGTTATATATTGTTTGTACGTCCTGTGGGTAGAATGTAGTGATACCTCTAAAGATATGGCTTATGCTCACTAACATCAGTATGATTAACGACAACAACATTGACAAATAAATGGATTTTTTATTTGATTTGATTTAATATAACTACATGTGTCATATTTTTTTTTTTTTTTTTTTTTATTTCACATCTTTTATTAAACGTTCTGAATGGATACCTGGTATTTTATAGTGTTATGTTTAGTGGCTACATTTATGTTCACCAAACTTCCCTAAGCGTGTTTCTTTTGGGACAAGCTGTGCCCAGCAATGGGACATTTTCAGGCTGTTATTGTTATTATTCTAGTGTCTCGGTGTAAGGAGTAGGTATAAAAACTACATGCATTCTGATTTGATTTTGTGTTAGTTGTTGCAGGTAATTATCTCAATATGTCCAATGAAAAGAAGATAAACGAAACAAAATACATCCCTGATGACAAGCCGGTGCGTATTGACTACTCAGCGTTCTCTGAACTTTTACCTAGCTATGACGGAAACAACAGAACGTTAGCATTTTATATCGATGGCGTTGAAAATACGTTAAGCTTAATTGAAAACAAAGAAGATCCGCGCATAGTTCGTTTAATACTAAACAAATTAACTGGAAACGCTGTCGAAGCTATTTCCGAAAACCCGAGTGCAAAAACGTGGTTTGATATAAAAAAAGTCCTTCAAAAGGAGTTTGGCGAATCTAAGACAGAAATTCAATTGGTGCAGGAATTGATGCGTGTAACTAGAGACAACGCGGCTCTATATGCATTTGGCGATAAAATAAAATAGGTACCTAATGCGTTCATTAATAGCAATTGATCCAAATAAACGCATTTACTATGAGCAAATGGCTCTAGGATAATTCCTCGACCAATTGGATCCAATTATTGCAATATTTATAAAATTAAAACACGTTGAGAACCTGACCCAGGCGGTAAAGGTAGCAGTGTATGAAGAAGCTAAGCTGAAGGCTCGGCACGATTAAACTTAGTCCTCTACAACATTAAAAACCTTGTATTGACTTTCTGTTATAAATTAAAAAGAAATATTAAGTTAAAAAATCAGAGATAACAACGTCCAATAACAATGTAACAAGGCATATTTCTCAAAACGAAAGACAACAACAACTGTAAAGTCTGTCAGTCTTTGGTAGAAATTGAACAATATATCCAACATAGCTATACCTACGTATAACAAGGAATAAACTTGTTCTCATCAAACACCGAAAACCTCACCGATCAGGATAAAACTAAATGCAATGCATGAATCAAGAGAAACAGGATCGACAATAGAAGCTTAGTCGACCATCTCTAACACATCTACTTGGTCATTAAAATCACACTGTATATCTCTACTATAATAAACTGCTGAGCCGATTCCGGTGAGTGTACAGCATAAGTCGGCACGAACGTCTCCGGAACAACATGAAGCTGAAGATCTTCAATCGCAACCTTCGGTATGCCTCTATCTTCAGAGTAAGAATTATAATAGTTGTAATTTTTTATAGGGACACCGCTTAACTTACGGTCAACTTATTAGTGTATAAAAACAGTAAACATTAAGATAAGATTAAACAACAACTATGTAACACATTAAACTGTAATAATAATAATAATAATAATAATAACTTTATTTTCTCGCCACAATATACATAAATTAACATATAAGAAATTACTATAACTTTGAAACAGTCATATAGGGATTCGCTTGGATTCGAACATGAGCATACGAATCCGCTACGCTATATAAAAAAAATCAACAAATAATTTAGTTATTAAGGAAAATTGTTTTAGACGAAGCATTATTTTATTGCATTTTGCTCTACAGGTAGATATTAGAAGCCATTTGTTTTAGAGAGATATAATATAGGTCGTTAATCTTTTAGGTAATGTATCACCAGCCCAGTCCCAGTAACAAGTCATGGTGGCAGGTGGTGTGATTGTTCCCAGTACTCTGATTGCGACCCCACAGAACATTCTGTGAACCCATTTGAAAACAGTTTTCTCACGATTGTGAAGAAATATCTCACTACATAAATATGTATGACTTTATTTGTACAGTTCGATCTACATGTGTTGATTCTTTGCAGTATGGTTTTTAACGATGTGGTGACGGCAGGTGGAATAAGGCAGTGATAGAATGGTGGCCAAGTCAATGCAAAAGAAACGCCGGTCATTAAGGAGCTAGATGGTTTGATAAAATTCGACTAAGGGCCTATTTCACCATCGTCAGATAACTTTATTCGAGGTATAATTTTGAAATTTTGACAGTTGTTTCATTCAGCAACTGACAAACGTCAATTTTATTCGTCGCATAAAAGTTATCTGACGATGGTGAAATAGGCCCTTAGTATTATATAAAAAAGTTGAACAACTACGTCGGATCTTAACAGTTCTTTAGTTAAATGTTGGCGTAAAACTTAATTCGATAAACGATGTTTTTATGTGACAAGGAATTTATTTTATAACTTTACTTTGCAATTATAAGAAGCTTTATCTCATCTCAAGTAATTCAATAGCTATCTATTCAACGGACCCTTCCATCATCAATCAATCACACATTTTAGTAACTGGTATTTCACAGCGAGGATAAACGTTATTTAAGTTTTATCCCAAGTTTCGACTTGTAACAAAAACTATAAAAATTTACGGAAATTCACAAGTATTAGTAATCCTTCATGAAATATTAATTCAACGTCTTTCTGTCTAATATTTTCATGAGCAGTATATTTATACAGATTACATATTTATTGCTTACGGATTAAAACAATGGGTCATGAATGAAATTCTGTTTGAGAATGTACACAGTCTTGCACACACAGACACATTGAAACTGATGTTTAATTTACGACCTTATAGTTTTAAACATAAAGAGTTTATTGCCTTGTGCTATTTTCAGATTTACGCATCCTAAAACTACATTTAGATATTCTGGACAAAATGATTATTATTCTGTGTTCGTACTTTATTTTAGCGTTGGGAGAACAACTACGCAAGTGCTATAGATTAAAATTATCCATAAAACTCGGTGAAGTACTAACTGTCTGCAGGGCTAAGGTTCCGTACAATTGTGATTTATTTCTTAGAGAAGATATTTATTGCGAATAAACAAGAGTACTCTGGTCAATGAAATTTAAATAGGTAATTGTTGTTAAGTAAATTAAGTTTTGTGCCTAACGGCTACAGCAAATACCAAACAGTTATGATCCTAGAAGGTAATACATGCCTGTAAACTTTGATTGTCTTGTTTGACTGGCCTGTTGGTCTAGTGGTTAGTGACCCTGACTGCTAAAACTGAGGTCATGGATTCGATTCCCACCCAAAACATCAAGAGTCAAGACACATCTTTGTGTGATGAGCACGATTTGTTCTGTGTCTGGGTGTTATTTATGTATAGTATGTATATATATAGAAAATATATTAGTATGTTTATCAGTTGTCTGGTTACCATAGTAAAAATTCCGCACCGATTTTCATACTGTATTCACTACCTAATGGATAGAGTCGTTCTTGAGGACGGTTTTAGTGTATATTATTTTTTCAAGTTTTTGTATGCATTGATTGGCTAACCGACATCCACGCAGATAAAGCCGCGGGCATCAGCCCACTAGTGTAATATAAAACGAAGTTTCCCGCTGCGTCCCGTTACTGGAAAATTTCAGTTTTTCAAATTTTCATTTCACCAATGGATTGAATGATTGAAGAGAGGTTTTTATGTACCCGTGCGAGGCCAGAGCGGGTCCTCATTATATATCTTAGAAAATATCAAAATAGCTTACAAAGCTTTAATTATAAAGACAATTTTAACGTCAATTTTTGCCCAAGATTAAACAAATTAACATATTAGATATATATTGGCTAATCAGTAATCAGTCATTTTTAACGACCTCCGTGGTCGAGTGGCGTACACACCGGTTTTCAAGGTGTCGCCAGCTTTGAGGTCCCGGGTTCGATCCCCGGACGGGTCAAGGTAGAAAATAACTTTTCTAAATTGTTTCGGGTCTGGGTGTTTGTGGTACCTTCGTTGTCTCTGATTCCATAACACAAGTGCTTTAGCTACTTACTTTGGATTCGGAGCAATGTACCACTGTGATGTTGTCCACATTTATTTGAAAAGAAAAAAAACATTATTTAACGTGTTTGATTTTTAATTAATATGCGAAAAGCGAACGGAAAAATCTTTTACGTGAATTGCCAGACGGATTCCTAAAAATAGTGCGTCTGAGCACGTATGCCTGATGTTTGATTGTTACCAAATTTTGATGTAGGTACGCAAAGATTATAAATTAGGACGTATTCCGTAATACATTCTAATCACACGTCCAACGTACTTATTATTAATTCATTTACATGGCCTCTCACGTACAAAATATAGAATTGCCCTTTGTTTTTTAAATGTACGAAAATGTTCGCATTAATACGTTTTAATAAAGTTTCTATTCTACACATATTTAAACGTAATAAGGTTATTATTGAGGTATAAAAATAACTGTATATTATTGTGTCTAAATTACTTATAAAGGCATCCTTTTATTTCAAAGAGAATGGTGCATTGAATTTTAAGTTCATGGTCACGTTTGACTTGAACACTGTAAAAGGCAGAACAAATCGAATTATTTCTACGTAGAGCTTGCGTAAGCGATCCCACGGCTCCGGCAAGGGCGAGGACGGGACCGGGGTGTTTTTGGTCGGTGCAAGTCCGACATATCCCCACGCTGTGTCCTCGGCGTGGGTCGAAGTCATTAGAGATGACCCTGACAAAAAAAGGTAGATCAGTTTATCAGAATCTATCCTACAGATGAAAAAAAGTGTTTCTCAATCTAAATCAACTATTATTAAACATTGTTAGTATAAGCCGCAGAATACTTTAATAAAACTTCAAGAAGACATATTTTATTAATATTTATTTGTCTGTTTTAAAACACTTTTTTAAGTAAAACATTAAATGACCTCTAAAACGTACCCGGTGACTCTTAGATAGAACACAAAAAAGATTTGGTGACCCGGGGTTCTTGAACAATCTGCGTTATGCCACGTTATGTTTTGGACTTAGAGAATAACCCCCATTATATTTGATAGCCTGTATTGTATGTAGATAGATTTAGGTCTTCTCAGGATCGCTTCAAAAGGAAACATGTTTTGACACTATTGCAAAGATTGTGATAGCTTTGTGTTTATTTTGATTAACGACTGTCATGGCTATGATGAATCGCTGAGTAGTTGTTTTTTTATCTATTGCTGTAAATAATAAATATATTCATATATGTTTTACTACTAGATTTATAATTTCAAGTTAAGCGCCATTCAGTATGTTGCAATGCAATGAAAAAAATGATGTTAAGATAACTCCCTGGCATTCTTTTCTTAATTCAGTTTTCAGTCAAACTCCACAGCAGCGCGCTACCTCATTTAACAAAGATAATTGATTAAATAATAAACAACAAGTATTGAGAATTAAGTAGGAGCCACGCCACATAAACAGCATGTTTTTTCACGTAGATACCTTTTTCAAGTTCTTCAAATTTTTACGATACAAAACAGTAGAGTTACGATGAAAAAGTCTAATTTCTTCTAATAATAAAATATTATCAGGTTTTGGGATCACACGACTAGTTAACTAGATTGCTATAAAACATATCAACTTTACATATTAATCCATTGAATGCAAACATTTACTCAAGTTTATGTGTCACATAACCTATACCAATTCGAGGGGATTATACTTGCGAAAGTTCACAAGCACCACGAATTACGAATACTTAATCATTAGCACTTAATTCGTGACAAATTGAATGTGGTGTAATCTATTGGTCGTAAAATATAAAATGGCATATTAGGAACAAATGGCGCCGGCGCTCAGTGTAATCTTAAGATTTGTGTATTGCTTAACTTGACACTACTTAAGTTATAGGAGCGGTTTCATTGCCTCGTACCACCTCGTACTAACTCTAAAGAACGATATATTCGGTCGTGTAAGTGAAACGGCGCTACGTACCGTGTAGTTCCATCTCGCTCCCACAACTGCAAGTCTTGTAAAGAGACCATGTTACAGGTACAGAACACTTTTATTGGAAACAAGTTGTACCAGCGACTTCTCCCACGTAAATAATTTAGTTTTGCAGAATGTAACTTTATGTGCTAATCAAGGATACATTTTATGTCTATATCGAACAGGTACTTGGATTTGTTTCAACTGATTTTGAAATGGGTTGACTTGTGCTGACAAAATTTACGAGATACTCTCTAAGAAATATAGGTGCCTTTTCGTAATTTAGGTTGGTACATTCCCCTGTGCCTCGGAAAGCATAAAGCCGTTGATCCTGCACCTGATCTCTCTCCGTTCGTGTCGGTTAACCGATCCATTGGACTATGAGAGTGAAGAAAAAGAGAGTGCACCTGTTTTTGCGCACACACTTGTGCAATATATCCCTGCGTACATGGCTGATGTCACTGGAGATTGGCTGCCGAGGCCGAAATTCGGTCTGGAGATTATTAGGTAGGTACATTCCTCACATTATTTTATGTTCACAAAATACATATTATACTCGTAGCACAAACTGTGTAGATAATACAAATCACAGCGGTGAACAGTTCCTTTTCGAAATAATGTTTATTAAAATAATTTAACTCTTTATAACTACTCTTTTTAATGTTGAATGCTAATTTAACTCGCACGGTACGTTATAGATGATCTTTAGAAGTGTGATTGGTGTAAAGAGGAAAGACAAATTAAGATTAGATAAAACAAAAACCATAACTAACTTTAAAGATGCCAAAACCGTAACCGTAGAATACTAAAATGGAAATAGACAAGACATATGCCAAGAGAGAAAACAGAGAGATGGACCAAAGCGCTGGGAAGACGACCTTAAACGTGTGGCTGGTCCAGAATGGATAAGAATGGCGAGAGAGAAAATTGGAAGTTCTTAGAGGAGGCCTTCTTTGTCGAAGAACAAGCTGTGCAATAAACACTGATGTCAATAAATTTTATTGTGGAAATATTGTAAAGCAGAAATAAAGGCTTTTTTTATTTTATTTTTAACTCTCACATTGTACAATGTCTAATTTGACACATAAGCTGTCGATAAACATTTTCATCTATTAAAAAATGTTCACTTACTGTTGTTTTTAATGTATGTACAAAGCCCAATCGAAGCGGCGGTAGCCTAATGGCTAGGGCGTCGAACTTGCGAACACGTGGTTGCGGGTTCGAATCCCACCCATTACACTACCGACGTGAACCCACTCGTAACACAAGCATATTAGCTTAGCACGAGGGGTTAACAAGATTACTAGTAATGTGCGACCCACATTATTTGCTAGTAATCTTAAAAAAAAAATCAACACAATTATTGATTGCCAATATCCGTTTAGGAATTGCTTCGTGATTGTGTGACAAACATCTGAATGTCCGAGCACGTTCATTTGTTTTCTCCTAGACTGTGATTCACAATCCATAGTCCCAGGTGTTCCATTCAATTATACAAAGCGATAGATAATAACTTTCACATCCTGTGTTATTGGCAGATATCTGATTTAATCATGGCAATTAATAATTTCTAACTTTTGTGACTACCTTAATAGCTTCCAGGGGCCTTATATACTAAGACCCAGTTTTTCTATCCCGAGTTAACTCAACCAATGGTTAAATATACTAACTAATGGTTTCAAAACGCGTCTTTCATCAATTGTTAAGCTATCGAATATTCGAATAAAAATTGATGAGAAAACGCGTTCTACCGAAGTTTGAAACCATTAGTTAGCATATTTAACCATTGGTTGAGTTAACTCGGGATCAAAAAACTGGGACTAAGTCGAAGCGGTTAACTTGCTGTTACGTGTAGAGTTAAAGGTGGCTTTGTCTCTTTCCACTTACTAAACTTTTAAGTAAAAAAGATGTTAAAAGGCCTAAAACGTATACACGAACACTACCCGGTGACTCTCAAAACACAAAAAAGATTTGGGGACTCGGTATTCTTGAATTAAAATCCGCGTTATGCCACGTTAAGTTTTGGACTTAGAGAATAACCTCCCTGTTTTTTTTCTACATTGACCCATCCGGGGATCAAACCTGGGACCTCAGAGCTGGCGATACTTCAAAAACCAGTGTGTACGCCACTCGACCACGAAGGTCTTCAGACAATGGGGCTAGAGTTTATAATTTTCGAGTTTCAACCGACTGTTTCCCTTTCCCCGTAAAACGTCTAACCCCACCTGACCACAACAAGATTTTTTTCTTCTATCTAGGAAGACTTTTTAAACTTTATAATAAATAAGTGATAATAAACATTAAATTAATATACTTTACATGCAGTTATCGGAGCTGTCTCGCCGACTCTTGTGTGTAAGCCGACAGTAATGACAAAGATTCCCACGTACTTAATATATCACATTTAGTGCGTCCGTACTACAAAAGAGAGCCGATCGGTAAACAATATAGTGACACAGATGTTCTACACTTCATACCTCCTACGCGATGTACAATTATGACTGCAGAGATAGGCCGAGAGAGGTAGGTACTAGCGATGCAAGAATTGTGATTACTGTTATATAACATATCTAAGCAGAGTAGTTCAACTGGACTTCATCACACGAATATTGAAAAGAAGAAAGTTTGTAAATGTGGTTTGTTACCTTTTCACGCTTAAACGGCTGAGCCAATTCTGATAAAACTATCCCTGTCGTGGACAAGCTAACATTGGTGCTGATTCCTCTGTACGCAAACTAAACTAAAATTAAACCATTGCTATCTTTTACTAACATAAAGCATGAGAAAAGGTCGGCAACAAATAACAACTAACTTAGAAATGTCAAACTAGTCTTCGCCTTGACCATCACAGTGTTTTTAGAGCAAACGTTTTTACTTGTCGGCAAGTTTGTATGAGAATTTAAATCGGAACTAAATTTGACAGTTCTAATTTTCGTATGTCCTTTTCTATATATGTCCTTTACTTAAAAGCCTTCTGCCTCTAGGCTCCAGAGTATTTATGAATATTAGAAAGAGATAAGCCTTTTTTCTTAAAGTGCCAAAATCCGGAACGTGGAAGCTGAAAGCGAGTAAGTTGCGGCAAAGACAAGACCGCATTCTATAATTACTTACAAGCGGTGAAATGGACAAGAAATAACGCACGTCAACATTCGTAGATTTCTATCCATTTCCTAGGCGAATACGTGATGATATGTAACGATTTTTAGCTAAATCTCCTTTGTAATATCAGCAACAAAAGTCGATTTATAAATATATGCTAACTCCTACATGTCATCGATATTTTAACATTTCAGATTGGGTGGCCTAGCGGTTCAATGACAGGATTCGTATGCACATGTTTGCATTCGAACCCAGGCAAGTACCAATGTGACTTTCTCAAAGTCATGTGTAGTTTCTTATTTTTCAAAGACACCGTTGACAATAAATTGTTGAAGGAAAACATCGTGGGGAAACCTGGAAATCAAATCACCAACCCGCAATGGGCCAGCGTGGTGATCAATGCTCATTCCTTCTCTATATGGGAAGAGGCCTGTGCCCAGCAGTGGGTCATTTATAGGTCGATATTATATTTGGTATAATAATTATGTCCCTTCAACGAGCCTTTAGCAAGTTCTGATATTAAGGCCATTTATTCATATAATTGCAAAAATAAATTATTGCACTTTTTATTGTGTTCACATGCTTTGTGTATCATGTGTTTATCGATTTATGTTGCTGTCTGTATAATGAAAAGGTTGATGCTTAAGAAGGGCTCTTGTGATTATCATAAATTAATGCAGAGTTGGGTTCTTACTTCTTAATCACATTTTATCATAATTTAAGGAAAGACAAAGATAACGTGCATTTAAGTTGAGGAGTCAGGCCTTGTGACGTTATAAATTGGCGAAAATAGCCACAACTGACGTTGCGAGCCCCCCACTCCTTAACTTTGCGTTATTAAAAAAAAGAAAATATACGTGTTTAAGGCCTATTCAGACCTAAGCGGTATTCGCTACCGTCTGCGGCAGAGAAAACCCAGTGGGTATGCGGTAATATTACTGTTCAGACCTAAGCGGTATTCGCTATCCTTGTGGGTAGAATAACGCGCGGTAGTCGAGTTTCGCTCGCCAGTTAGTAATTTCGGGATGCATGCCGCTGCTCCCGCGCGGTATGTAGGTACCTCTACCTACCCACAGCGGCAGCGAATATCGCTCAGGTCTCTTTAGCCGCGGTACTTGATACTAAATACCTGAGCGAAACCCGCGCGGTATGTACCTCTACCCACAGCGGCAGCGAATATCGCTCAGGTCTCTCTAGCCGCGGTACTTGATACTAAATACCTGAGCGAAACCCGCGCGTTATGTACTTCTACCCACAGCGGCAGCGAGTATCGCTCAGGTTTGAACATTTATAAATATGTTTTCGTTACCTAGACACCAGACATTAAAAAATATAATTGTATTTATATTTGCATTAAAATGAGAGAGAAATTTGTGTTAAAAATATATTCGGAATATATTCAATGTTTAAGAGAATGAGACACAATAATTAATGTTGAAGAGAAAGGAAATAATCGCACAGGAAGTGACACACATTGGCTCAAGGTTTACACTTTACACAAAATAAGCACCACAACAACCGTATATAACAAACACACGGTTATAATTGCCATAAACGGCATATTAAATAGTTTTTTTATAAACCATTTCCGTGACTTGTGATAATATAAACATATAATAATATATAATATAATAATATAATATACCTAATGACAGTGATTCAATCAATTACGTGTTTGCGGCGATTAATGTCTGATTGTGTATGCGTTTCTAATGAACATTCTGCATTTAAAAGCTCTGTTAGAGTCTGTTGAATAACGTCACTTAACTACAAAGTAGATTTTTCTGTTTTTTTTATTCATTCGTTACATTCCTGGTCAATATTTTAAGGGCATCGGACTTGCGACTTTGTGGTTGCGGATTCGAATCCCATCCATGGAACTACCGTCGTGAACCCACTCGTAACAGGAATACTAGAAATGTGCGAAACACATTGCTAGTAAGACTTTAAAAAAATACTTTAACCTAAGTTTAAAATTATTAAAATTATTTTTATTATGATGTAATTAAAAAAATACGGTTTTAGCAGTTTCTCCTTTATCTGTGCTTTGACACGTTGCTTCGTACCAAAATTCTAGATTCTAAGTTCACAGGAAGTACCCTGTAGGTTTTGATTCCCTTGCGAGTGTCGAAAATTTGCGGCATTAACGGCTGTATCTATTGATTAGAGAGTATAGAGTATTAGAGGTATAATAAACGACCTATTCTCAGACCTGCCAAATACATACAAAATTATGTCAATAGAATCGGTGAAGTCCAAAGAGTACATTTTTCATTGAAGCCGTTTCGGAGATGATGTAAAACTACTAGGGTACACAAAGATGACTACTTAAAAACTTTACATTTTTAAAACATATTTCAAATCATAACGTAATGTACGGAACAAGTACGGAGCCCTCCGTGAGCGAGTCCGAATTGTCCAGTTTTTTTATTTAAGCCCCGATATCTTACCTTACATTCCCTATATTTTACAAACGCGCAATAATATTAAATAAGTACAAAAACAATATTCATTCAACGTCCTTGATAAAACTATTAAATTTATAACCGTAATACTACAAACATTCCGTATAACTACAATTATACGAAACAAAAACCTTTTTTTATAGAAACAAAAACTTAACGGATATAGCAGGCTTCATGGTCAAAACAACTTGACTGGGTCGTGAGCCGAGGGATATTGATGTAATTATAATTACTTTAACTTTGGCGCATCACTGTGATATCACAGTCTTTAAATCAGATATCTTGTTGATTGCTTCACTTTTGTTGTTTAAATAATGACTATTTTGTAAGTTTATAAAGTAAATAAACTGATATTAGTTATGATTTTTCTTATTCGTGTGTAAATATGTTTTATTACTTTTTGTGTATATCTCTACAAAAATAAATTTAATAAGCTCAAATAAGCAGAATATTTGTACATTTGTTGTCTTATGAATTGTTATACTATTGTGTGTGTACATAAATTAATAAATAAATGTAATAACTATGTGAAATTCTCGTGTCGCGATATTTGTTCCCAAACTCCTCCGAAACGTCTTGACCGATTTGTATGAATTTTTGTGTGTATATCGGGTAGGTCTGACAATCGGCCAAAATAATTTTTTTTATAAATACATACTAATCATAAACATCTTAGGACAACTCACACGACAATCGGATTCCAAATTAAGCAGAGCCTGTTTTATGGCAACCAGACATCTGATAAACAGAAACTTTTACAACAAAAATATTTCTAAATAAACACATATTATAGACTAGCTTCTGCCCGCAACTTCGTACGCGGATCCTGTTGCTTATGCCAGCGACAACAGGGTCGTCAAAATAAAAGATCTGAAACGTCTGATGTCAAATTCTAAGAGCCCGGGGACGGGAAAACAACGTGATGCGCGAGACGATTCGAGACCCTCCAGATCTTTCATTTTTGTAAGATAGCAGGAAATGCCCATCAGAACTTTTGCTCACGATCAGCGGTCAGTCGCGCATCATATTCGTCACTGGTTTCTAGAGACCTGAATGTAGATGCGTAAATACGATGAGAATGCAGGCGTGCTTCGTGATCCAAAGAGGTTTCCACGGAGCGAGTTGCAGCCTGATCTTCTCGAAAGTATCAAGTCTCTCCTGACGCTCTTCGGTAGATTCTTGGGATCTTATGATCCTCAATCTTTTAGCTCCGTTGGAACATTGGGAAAGATTTGACCTCTTTCATCATGGTTATAGTTTTATTGTGAAGACACCTGATCAATTAAAATCTAAGTGACTGCAAAGTAAATTAAAAGCTTAAATAACATAAGCCCGAAGTCATATATATTCGATACAAAAAATTATAAAAAAATTGGGAGTTTTGGCCAGTAGAGTCGAATTTATTATAAATGATCTACCATCGTCATCGAAAATCAGTTCGGTTATGTTATTTTATAATTATACAGTGAAATTAGTGATAGCTTTGATTTCCAAGTCAGATGTTTCAACAGGGAATGCCCATCAGACCAAACAACTTTTGCTAAGACGTCATTCCTATATGTGTTATAGTGTAGCCGGACTCTTGGAGTTCGACAGCAGGTGTTCCAGATCTTCAATTTTTATACGTCAACAGAGAGTGCTCATCAGGCTGAACAACTCTTGCTAAGACGTCATTTCTCTATGTGTTATGGTGTAGCCGGGCTCTTGGAGTTCGACAACAGGTGTTCCAGATCTTCAATTTTTATACGTCAACAGAGAGTGCTCATCACGCTAAACAACTCTTGCTAAGACGTCATTCCTATATGTGTTATGGTGTAGCCGGGCTCTTGGAGTTCCACAACAGGTGTTCCAGATCTTCAAATTTATTCTCTCAGCAGAAAATGTTCATCACGTGGAACAATTTTTGCTATGGTACCATTTTTGTATCTCTTATAGTTTAGCTGGTCTGTTGCGGTTCTGCATCAGGTGTTCAAATTCCCAAGATAAATTATAGCCTATATGTTGCCCAGACTTAATACCTATACAACAAAAAAAAAAACATTCAAATCCGTCCAGTAGTTCCGAAGATTAGCGTGTACAAACAAACAGACAAACAGACATACAGACATACAGACATACAGACATACAGACATACAGACAAACAGACAAACAGACAGAATTTTTTTTTTGGATTCGTGCTCTATAACTGTTTGTAAACCCCCCTCAATTATTATTTTTTTAATATACCTATTCAATGTACAGACACAGTTTTTTTACTGTTTTATTATATTTATATGTATAGATATAGATAAAATACACCCAGACGCAGATCAAATGAGATTTGTCCTGGGTGGGAATAGAACCCACGACCTTCGGTTTAGCAGACAGGGTCACTAACCACTAGAATAACTGTCCAGTCAATCAAATAACTGCATGCTGAACAAATGAATGAGCACACATTTTCTGTATTCTGATTGCTATCAACACGGTGCTTAGTTCCTAGGGTAGGCTAATTTCATGAAATACATATTAAAATTTAGGAATAAAAATGTTTAAACCCTTTTAATTACCTGCGAAGCCTTAAACATGTTGAACGAGTTATTTGACGCCCTTAACATCCGTAGCTTAGTTCCGTGAAACCTATAAAATGTTTTAAAGTAAACATGTTAACTTTAACCTAAGAATTTGCAAGTTTTGCAATACAATACTTGAACCTGAGTCTCAAAGGCCATTAACATTTTTGTTCCTAAAATGTGGTAAGTACTTGTATGTACTAAGAAACAAAATAAGTACTTTCTTTTCTCTTAGAATTTTCAGTCGGGTTTCCCCATATCCTGTTGTTAAAATTTAACAATAAATGAGGATATATTTAAAGCAGTTTGTTTTTTTTATGGTTTGTGAGGAAATAAGATACATGTAGTTTCTTCTAGTCTTTTTTTCAGACTTTTTCGTATCATTATTTACTTTGTATAAATCACACTAATAAAAGGTGAAAGTTTGTAAGACTGTGTGTGTGTGTGTTTGTTTGTTACCTGATGTGGCCTTATCGATACTTTTATATAAATAAAAGAGTGGACTGTATAATTTGGATATTATAATGTCGCAACGTATTACAAACAAGTAACAAATGAATGCCCGCGTACAAGCGCTGCGATCGTCGAGTGTGAAGTAGCGTGACGGCGGCGCGGTGCAGGCGCAGTCGGGGTCTGGCCCCCGACCCCCGCACCTTTCCCGTTGGTCGCCCGCGGATGCCAGCGAGGTGCGCCGACATACCTCTTTACACTCAAACAGCTGAACCAATATTGATAAAATTTGGTATGGAGATAGCTCACACTATCATATCATGGGTAACGCGGTAGTTAGTATTTTATAAAAATATGTGAATAAACGAAGCAATTGGTCATTATGACAATCGTCACCTGATACTCTTCTAAAAGAGCAGATTTATTTAATATAGGTATCGAATTAAATTTCATGAAAATTCTCATACAATAGGGACTATTTTCTGTCTCTTCGGAAGGTAGCCTGGTGATAGTACTTAAACTCAGATCCTATCACAGGCACATGATGTGCTTTTCTCATTCTTTTGTTTAATCACAAGACACCAAGACAGTATTATTAAATGGATGAGATTAAAAATGTCTGTCCCGCACATCTGTAAGGCAAAATAATATGTATTTCACAGCTCACGTACACCACACAATCAATTTCGCTATCCGTTATGGTAGAATTCATTTAAAACAATCACAAAACGTTTAACTTGGAATTATCCGAGCGCCTTGACCCAATACCAGGAACCTCGCACGACCTGAACCAAACAGAATTATCATAGTCATTACAAATACCATGTATTATATTATCACACACTATATCCAATAGAAACACTAATATTTTATTTACAGTATTTATTTAAAAGGAGTGCGTAAATTCGACGATGTAATCAGGTGCATAAAACTGAACAACTTTTCCCAAGGAATCCAGATGACTGTCGAAGATCACTGTAAGACTACAGTGATCTTTGACAGTCGTTAAGTCTTTACAATTCTGACAATCAGTCTTACTATGGAATATTGTATTACCTAGCAGGGTTGTGGATGTCAGTAAGGCAGTCGCTCCTTGTAAAATACGGCATTCATCAAAATCCGGTAAGACTGGAAGCCGACTCCAACATAGCTTGGGAAAAGGCTGGCAGATGATGATTTATCTATACAGGATTAACATTAGGATTTCGATTACCTCGTTGATTAAACGCACTCCTTTTAAATTAATCCGTATACCTAGGTGTACCTCTCTTTTATAAGTTTTCGCATGCCTGCTTAAGGCAAGCTGTGTAAAGAGCTATATTTTCTGTTTTAACACCTCTGGTATTATATATCATATCTCTAGCGAGTAAAGATATATTCTATTTGATGCTGTCACATAATTAAACAAGTTGTGCGTATGACTGTTGATGGGTTAAAGTAGATGAATTCTGAAAAAGATATGGATGGCTTCTGTGACAGATGATATGAGAAATATAAGCAGGAGCTGTGATGAATAGAAGGGAAATACCTACGCATTGCGCCAATCCAATCTTCGGACAACTCATATAGGTACAGCCAGCTGATCTCAAACTAAGCAGAGCCTGTAATGGTCACCAGACAAAAGATAAACAAACTTATATATTCCTAAATATTCCATTCTGACACAGAACAAATGGTCGTGCTTGTCACACAAATATTTTTCCAGGGTGGGTACAGAACCCACGACCTCCGGTTTAGCAGTCAGGGTCTGTAACCAATAGACCAAGAGGCCAGTCGAGACATGATTAGATAAGGACAGCGAGATGATGACAATGGTGATGATTCAATAGAAATACTAATATTTTATATTTATGTTCTTGAGTACATATCGTACCATTAAACAGTTAATTTTTATCACGGTTTATATGGCCAGCTTGACTGCTCATTGCGAGAGGAACCGGTAAGAAACTTCATGGTTACTTTTAAAATAGATGTTGACATTACTTGATAGTGAGCAATTCGCGCAAGGAAAATATTACTGCTTATATAATAATATCTATTTTATCTTCAGTGGTTAAGTTGCTTTAACTACTAAATATAAGGGGTTTGAATGGATAAATAGAATAAGTCCTTCCTATTCTTAATCTATGAGTGTTAAAACCAAAATTTTCCTCGACTTTTAAAGATTTTTGATTGATTTACTGAATTTGGATTCTGAGAGCAAGTTGTTTAGTTGTGTTAGTGATGTTGTCCACATTTATTTATTTATATCACTGAATTCTAAAAATTTGGTACCCTAATGCCCTAAATTTAGAAATCTCTTCCAAATATTACAACAATATAATAATTTATTGTTTCCTTCACAATAATTTTATAGTCATGGACAATTTTTTAATTAATTCTAACAATGGAATATTTGTAACACACATGATTTATAAGCCTATAAATACGTTAACACAACGACGACGCAACAAAGCCAGACTCGTCATCAAAACACCTACGAGGCACGAGTAATAAAACCCATGCCTCGGGCTTACAGAAGCGAAGTGAAACTAAACATCGACCACTGTAACACGACCTCTAACCGCGGAACTGCGTGCAACCACAAACATGTAAAACTTCTACAAGCGTTGACGACTGATCATATAGCTCAAATTATAGTAGTGATATTTCTTTTCGATAAGTCACGTGACTTATACTTGTCACATCCCTATAATGAGAAAAAGAAATGACACTTGTCATAGAGAGCTTAGCTTGTTCAATTATTATTACACCGGTCTTCCTTGTTACTGATTTATTCCTCAGCTCAAGTTACTCTGGTGGTGCCACGTAGAAAGTTGTAAGCTTACCATATCAAGCGAGCTGCTCCGACGCCATCGCCAGTTCCATATTTAATATCGCATATAATAACCATTTTATGAGATAAGCAAAACTTGATAATACGTATTGCGTTGATAAACTTCGCGGTGCAGCAATTCACAAATAAAAACTTCTGTGTAAGTTTGTACGACTTTCAACAGGTTTCAATTAAGACTTGGAAGTCTGAGTTTAGGTCATCCGATGGTCGGTAAATAAATTGGATAAATAATGTCATTGGTTGCAATTTGGTAGGTATTCTTATTAAGTTACATTTTATTGTGAATTTCTTTTTAAGAATTATTTTTTCCTGTATCGATGAAGCTTACTTTTTATTGGGAATCATAATTATTAAAGAACGAGGCGTGGATTTAAAGCAATCTCTCTTCAATCACACACGGCCGTCTGATCACAAACTAGGCAGAGCCTGTACTATCGTAACCAGACAACTGATAAACATACTTATATATTCATAAATACATACATATTATATATGAATTACACCCAGACACAGAACAAATGATCGTGCTCATCACACAAAGATTTGTCCTGGGTGGGATTCGAAATCACGACCTCCGGCTTAGCAGTCAGGGTCACTAACCACTAGACCAACAGGCCCGTCACTTAAAGCAATGAAGATATGGTATTTAAGACATGCCGTTCTCACACGGCCCTCAAGCGTAATATTTGCCAAGTGCTCATTATGCACTTTAAGGCGAGACTCCATTAATTCAATTATGACGACGTTCCTAACCGGTCGTGCTAGATTTCTTATTAGACACTAATTTTAAGAGTACATGATGCGTTGCCGTACTTATGAACAGTTTTACAAGCATGTAACCTATTTCGCTTCCTCGTTATCTTTTAATTACTTACTTAAGGCCGAATACTGAAACGTCAATCAGTTTAAGACGTCGTTAAGTCTCATGCTGTCTCTGTCACTTTAAGGTGTGAAGTAGCGACAGATAGACATTTAAGAACGTCTTAAAGTTAATTATTGTTTCAGTATTCGAGGGTTGGTCTGTAGTTTTATTATTTATTTCACAGAAAATACACATTCTTATACAGTTTTTACTTCAACGAACCTACAGAGCAGTTTGTTGGCAGATTTCGCTCCCAAGAATAATATCAGTACTTACTTATATTTCTTTTACTGATGACACTATCTCATAATAAAATTCAAAGTTATTAGTAGCTAGTTCTAGTTCTCTGTCTATATCTAGTCCTATATAGTTTAAATCATGGGTGTCAATTATAATTAAACTACTTTATATATATCTTTATCCTCAGTGTTTCAAAACTGCCATGTATCAGTTATTTTGCCGCCGCAAAAAGACTAAAACAAATTTTATACAACAGTAAAAATGCATCCATTGGAATCAAAATGACAGCCGTGCAAATTGATTTTAAACATATTCCATAGAGAGCACCTCATACCTTTAGCGGGGAATAAATTATTTAAATGTATATCAAACTCTTTGGTCCGGATTAATGAGGTTAAATCACGCCATGTAGGAGGTGGGCAGAACTAGGACTGGCCAATTGCTAATCTGGCGTATAATCAGGCAACAATGCTGAAGCCTAACCAAATTTCGTAAATAGAGGAATAATTTTACGGCTTTTAAGGCGGATCTACTTCGTTGTATGCAAAAGTTTAGTATAGGCTATTTCATTTTATAGTGCCACAATCTTATAATGGTCCTTATAATTATACTAAGGTCCAAGTGGTTAACGGGCTGTTGCGAGTAGGGTTAAGAGAGGGTTTATCTCCTTCGACTTAATATATTTTAAGGTTAAAACACTACCCGGTGACTCTCAGAACACAAAAATGATTTGGAGACCCGAAATTCTTGAACTTTAATTTGCATTATGCCACATTTTGTTTTGTTTGTACTTAGAGAATAACTCCACTGGCCTGGTTGCCACATCTGGAAATGGTATGTGAAAATCATCTTTTCATACAAACATAAGTCACGTGACCTGCCACTTAGTATGAAAAGTTCATTTTCCATTTTAAGATTTCGACCTATGTTCCTTGGGGAAAGTTATTCAGTTTTATGCACCTGATTACCTCGTTGAATATACGCACTCCTTTTAAATTAATCCTGAATCAATGGTGGCACTATGCACTCGTTTGATTGCAAATGTGACAACACCAAATTTTTTAGTACTTCATTGAACTTCTAAATGATTTTCTTAAACTTCGTAATTTTTTCCTGTCTTGCATCGTTGATACATAATTTATTATATTTCTTATTAATATGAGCATGGATATTCTGTGGTTTTTACTGGTTCTTCGGCATAATAATGTTGAACCGTGCAATTAAAGTCAAATTAACGTTTCTATTCTATAGATTTACGACAAATAAGAACATTTGGATTTTTTATATCAATAGAAAAGAATTCTTGTACCTAATTAATTATGGAATACTGAAATATTTCGTTGCTATCATAACATAACAATTAGTATGAAATTCTTAAGTTATGGAATGTTGTTTACGATTATCGTAATTACGCGTCCAAGTTAGCAGATAACTTGACTCACTGTGTCAAGATTTACTGAGTAGCAATTTTAATTTTATATACTTAAATAATTATATTTTAAATATATTTAATTCATCTGACAGTTATGTAAATAGTTTCTTAATATGTTAATTATTGTCAAATTTTATTGAGATAAATATGAACAAAGACAACAAAAAATAAGGATTCATTTGTCTGAGCCATATTGCAGCATGCATACTGTGTTTTAAATTACCGGTACGAACCTTTACACGGAACGTTTTATTTTTAACCGACTTTCAAAAAGGAGGAGGTCCTATGTTCGTCTGTATGTATTATTTTATGGATGTCCACCAATTCAGCAATTGATTAAATAAGGATATATGAATTCAGGTTATCTTTCGCATTTAATTTATTCAACCTAATCATTAAATACGAAGGGTAGGCGTAGACGCGGACGGCCAGTACACACATGGAGGAGATCGGTGGACAAGAAGCTCAGGATGGAAGAACTCAAATGGGAAAGACGCTCGAAGAATCGCGCGGGACCGGCCGGCTTGGAGAAAACTTATTGGGCCCTCTGCACCAGCGGGGTGCCTTAGGACTACAACAACAACAACAATCATTAAATACTAGAAAACATTGTAAGAATTGGTTGTGGGGGTTCAGACAGTCAGTCACTCCTTATTAATAATGTTCAGTAGAATTTGGTAAGACTGTAAATAAACAGACCCATATATTGTTTGGAAAAGGCTTAGTAGAAGAAGTAGAATTATAGAAAGAAGAAAGAAATAGTCTTTATTGACACACCAATTAGCACGTATATATACTTATCAACTAGACATAAACAGAAAACACAATGGAAAAAACAACAAATAAAAAATATATATGTGGGAATGATCACCTCTATGTTTAATTTCTGAATAGTCTGTGAAGGATAGATAGTCTGTGGTGGTTCGGAAAAATGGTAGTGCGTTCTAAACCGATATAAAATAAAGAAACATAATTAAGCCCTGTTGTTCATTTCTTACGTCCCACAAAATTAATGGGGGCTCGTCCGGGATGGTGAATAAACATCGAGTTTAATTATTTACCAAGAAGAAGATGTAATTTGCATGATATAATAATGACTACGAATTTTTAGGGTTCCGTACCTCAAAAGGTAAAAACGGAACCCTTATAGGATCACTTTGTTGTCCGTCTGTCTGTCTGTCTGTCTGTCTGTCTGTCTGTCAAGACCTTTTTTCTCAGGAACGCGTGGAGGTATCAAGCTGAAATTCATATCAAATACTCAAGTCTATGGTCTCTTGGAGCTGTGAAAAAATCAAACTTCTAAGTCAACGCGATCAAAAGATACTCCCGTTTATGCCGCAAATTTTCGACACTCGCAAGGGAATCAAAACCTACAGGGTACTTCCCGTGAACTCAGAATCTTGAAATTTGGTATGAAGCAACGTCTTATAGCAGAGATATAGGAAAAATTGCGAAAAGTATACATTTTTAGTTATATCATATAATAAAAATATTTTTAATAATTTTAAACTTACCACATTTCATTTAGCAATAAAAATACCATAACTTTTACTTATATACCTACAGGTTTGTACGGAACCCTCGGTGCGCGAGTCTGACTCGCACTTGGCCGGTTTTTGAAAAAAACGTTTGTCACCAGACTGTCAAAAATTTAAGGACGAACAAAAAGGATGATTGTGATTTCATGTGAAATCGTAATTTAAGATTGAGATTACGGATTTTACGAAAAGACTATACGACTAAGAAGTAAGACTTATAAGACTAGAAGACTTATCTATACTACACAATGCCGCCGAAAAGAATAAGAGACGATGACGAACCAGCGCCCCGAATATCATTTAATGATCTTGGAAAATCAATGACGTCTTTTAGCGGAGACGATTCCTACGCAATCGAAACATTCATTAAAGAATTTGAAGATATCGCAATTTTAATGCAATGGAGCGAAATTGAGAAATTAATTTATTCCAAACGACTTCTTGAGGGAACAGCAAAACTATTTTTAAGATCGCTGAGTAACATAACATCGTGGGATTTGTTAAAAGAAGAACTTAAAGATGAATTCGGACAAAAATTGAATACTGCAGCTCTTCACAAAAAACTTGTAAGTAGAAAGATGAAATCTACCGAAACCTACCAACAATATTTTCTTCACATGAAAGAGCTTTCATTGCTAGGAGTAATTGAAGACGAAGCATTAATCGAATACGTGATTGATGGCATTCAAGACTACGAATCCAATAAGATAATTTTATATGGAGCCTCAAACATAAAGGAATTTAGAAAGAAACTGGATGTTTATGCAGAGATAAAGAAGAAAAACCCGTCTAGAATAAAAACTCTCCAATCGACGTCTAGTCCTGCAACTTCTAAAGTAAATAAACACACATTGAAGAAGAGATGCTTTAACTGTGGAGATACAGATCATGAGTCACCGAGTTGCACTAAAGGAATAAAATGTTTCAGATGCAATAATTTTGGCCACAAGTCACCTGATTGTCCAAAGAATATCAAAAAGAGTTTGAAGATCCATGACAATAATGAAGGCAGCAGTCTAGCTCCATACAAAGAACTGAAGATTAATGGAGTAACTGTTCAAGCTCTTATTGACACCGGAAGTGACGCAAATTTAGTCAATCAGACTTATTTTAATATAATCAGTGGGGAACAGTTCAACTTTAACCCTGATTTTGTGCAAGCTCTAACAGGAATAGCAGAACGAACAATCTACACTAAAGGCTCATTTATAGGAAAGATTGAAATTGATAACTGTTATTTTGATACAACTTTCTACGTAGTGGAAGATGAAGCAATACCGGTGAACATAATATTAGGTAACCCGATACTGAATGAAATTGAAATCAACTTTAAGGCTGGAGTGATATCCACTAAAAAGATTTTGCACCTGACTATGGTAGATGATAAGGAAGAGAAGGTTTACGACATTGGAGACATAAAATACAGAAACAAGATTAAGACTTTGATTAATGACTATAATCCCAATAGATGCTGTAAAGTATCCAACGTCGAGTTAAAGATTTTACTCACCGATGAGATACCAATTCATCAAAGTCCACGCCGGCTGTCACCATTAGAGCAGGATATTGTTGACAAACAAATAGCAGAATGGCTGGATCAGAAAATAATTAAACCTAGTAAATCAGACTTTGGCAGTTCGATTGTAATTGCTAAAAAGAAAAATGATTGTTCGGCCTTGACTATGACTCTACAGAAGAAAGACTTACCTCCTAGAGTAGCACGTTGGGCTATGATGCTGGAAGAATATGACTATACAATCGAACATCGACCTGGGTCGCGGATGAAACACGCCGACGCTCTCAGCAGACAACCTATTAAAAATATTTGTGTACTTACCGATACCGCTGCACGCCTACGCCGAGCACAAGATGATGACCTGAAAATAAAGCTTCTGAAGAAAATTATTAAAAAAGAACCCTATGAAGACTACATAGTTGAAAGTGGAATACTGTGGAAGGTGAAAGACGGAAGAAAGTTAATGGTAGTCCCTAAGAAAATGCAAAATGAAATCATAAGACGGAATCATGAGAAAGGCCATTTTGGTTTGACTAAAACTGAAGACTTAATTACAAGAGAATATTTTATTAACAACTTGAAAGAGAAGATTATGTCAGTGATAGACAATTGTTTGGAATGCATCTTGACTTCAAGTAAAAGAGGAAAAAAGGAAGGATTTTTAAATGTAATAGATAAAGGAGATCTACCCCTGTCTACTTACTATATCGATCACCTTGATCCACTGACATCTACAAATAAAAACTATAAATACATTTTGACTATTGTTGATGGATTCACCAAGTTTACTTGGATTTATCCAACAAAGACGACGTAAACGGATGAAGTACTTAATAAGCTGAAAAACCAACAACAGACTTTCGGATCACCTCAGAGGATAATCAGCGATCGCAATGCTTCTTTTACTTCTAACGCCTTTAAAGAATATTGTGAGTCAGAAGGTATAGTCCATCATACTATCACGACTGGTCAGCCCAGAGGCAATGGACAAGTTGAAAGGATTCACCACGTTATCATCAACGTACTGAGTAAATTAACTGCGAATGATCCCACCAAGTGGTACCGTCGAGTCAGTGAAGTACAGCGATGTCTAAACGGCACATACCATAGAAGCATCAAAATGACACCATTTGAACTTCTAACAGGAGTAAAGATTAAGGACAAAAATGATGAGATATACGATTTAATACAAGAAGAAAGTTTAGAAATATTTTATGATAAAAGAGAAGATCTCCGTAAAATAGCAAAAGAAAATATTCAAAATATTCAAGAAGAAAACAGAAGATACTATAACCGTAAACGCAAGGAAGCTAAACACTATGCAATTGGAGATCTTGTCGCGATTAAGAGGACTCAGTTTGTTCAGGGGTACAAACTATACCCAAAATATCTTGGTCCTTATGAAGTAGTGAAAAGAAAGGGAAAGGATCGATATGACCTTAAGAAAGTTGGCACAGGCGAAGGGCCAAATAATACAAGTAGCTCAGCTGACATGATGAAGCCTTGGATTGGTACTGCCGCTAACGACGACATCTCATCTGGGACAGATGATTAAGCAGGATGACCGTGTGGGAATGATCACCTCTATGTTTAATTTCTGAATAGTCTGTGAAGGATAGATAGTCTGTGGTGGTTCGGAAAAATGGTAGTGCGTTCTAAACCGATATAAAATAAAGAAACATAATTAAGCCCTGTTGTTCATTTCTTACGTCCCACATATATACATATTAACATTACACGCCATTGAGTGACACAGCGTACCTACTCTGGTGGTGACCACTATCACAGCACAAACCTGATTTTCAGTGAATACATCCGGATTATTGACGACTAATAGTAAGTTTAGAAGTCTTTCCCTCAGTCTGTCCGTGACCATGACACCTGCAAGGGCGGTGAAACGTTAGGTTATAAAATACATAAAAATATATCGGTCTTCAGTCTTAAAATTATGACACTACTTTTACAGTGTTATTTTTCCTGCTTTCCACTGAACTTATTTGTGACTACATTCCCCTTACACAGTCTGTTGGCTCACAAATTCTCTTACGCAACCTTCGTAACATTAGCCAGTACCTTTTTGGGAAATCAAGAGGTCATCTTGCACGAAACGAAAAAGGAAAGACTTGCACCTACCTACCTATAAATAAATCATAAATGTGGACAACATGACATATTTTGCTCTGAAAACAAAGTAAGTAGCTTAATCACTTTTGTTAGGGAATCAGAGAAAACGAAGGTACCACAAACACCAAGACCCGAGACAATGAAGAAAAGTGTTCTTTTCTACATTGCCCCGTCCGGGGATCGAACTCGGGACCTCAGAGCTAACGACACCTTGAAAACTGTTGTGTACGCCACTCGACCACGTAGGTAGTCATACCTATACTATTAAAGTAGGTATAAGAGAAAGGGAGATAAATATTCGGTAGGTTCTGTAATCATAATCATAAAACAGATTTTAATGTCGGTCCAGTCCTTCACAATCTTAATGTGTATAATACAAACTTTTAAAGTTTTTATTTATTTGTATGCATGTAGAGATTGATATTTCCACGAACCTTGTACTTTTTTAATTCTTAGGTTAACAAAATACCGATAAAGAGACTATTTGGAAACCGCCAGGTTGTTTGAGACGAACATTAGTGTCAGTTTTTTCCCTTAATATGTTCGTAGTTACGATTCATAAACGGTAATATTGATTATCTGAAATTAAGAATATACTTTGAACAAAACTTGCTTTGATGGGAAATTGACTGAAATCAAAATAACCCTGTGGTTTCCATAATACCACTTTACGGAACTATTCAGGTCATCAAGTTCTAATTAACCTACCTCATTATGACGAGGTAGTCACCAAACTAAACACTTTGGTATATTTAACATAAGTAATACTTAAAATAAAAAGATGTCAAAAAAATTGCCCAGATTTTTTTCAGGTGAGCTATCGTTTTATAAATTTTCTTCAGGATTATGGTTTTTAAGTTATGAGGTATGAGGTAAAACAGACAGACAATCTTTCACATTATAGTTCTACAATTCTAACTATTGTAAAGCAAGTATGAACATTAAACGTAGAGGAGTTTAATATACTGTCAGCAGTAGCTATGAATTAGCGGCTTACTGGTTGTAAGATAAGCGGTGAGAGTGGAGGTGCGTCTGCGCAGACAGTTTGATAAATATGTTGTATAGGTGAGATCATTGTTTATGTTGCATCACCGTTCCTGGAACAGAGGTTTATGAGATAGATAACGTAAGTACAACAATTAAAAAGTGATATTACGCTGAGGTTTTATGGTTTGCAGCTGCGTGTGTAGTTTGTACTTACAAGCAGGTATAATGAGTAACAAAATTTGATGGACACAGGCCTAAACATATTTTTCTTTATATAATTACTAGCTTCTACCCGCGACTTCGTTTTGCGTGGACTTCAGAATTGGATCCAAGAAGAAATAATAAATGTGAAAATAATGAAAAATTGAATTAAATTTTCACCCGTGTTATAGCTTGCGTTTTTGATTAAGAAAAAACCAAGCTTATAAGCTGTCTGCCCACGGCTTAGCTCGTAAACAATTTTCAATTTTCCCTCGGGAACTACTTACTTATGGAATCGAAATAAAAGGTAGCCTATGATCTTTTTCATGTCAAAGTTAAATGCATGCCAAATTTCATCCAAATCTGTTCAGCCGTTTTTGCGTGATTGAACATCCAATCATCTAAACATCCACACTTTTACATTTATAATATTAGTAGGATGAATATCATAGTGTTAAACCCTTGGTGATAAGGCTATATTTTGTTTTATGTGTTTCGTATATCTCATTGTGTCCGTCTACCTATGTTGTTGATTGTACGTATAGGTGGGACGTGAAGCGCACTGAGCTCTTTAGCGATCTCGGCTGCGACATAAGCAAGGTCTGGACGGGGGTGTCCCCACGTGGGACCCCTGGCGTAGATGAGTAAATTTTCACCTGGTTAACAAAAAGAAACAAGTTACATATATAATTATTATAGTTGTTTAAAGTAACTATACAATAAACTAAGTATTGCGAAAGAAAAGATCAGCAATTATTCATATAGACTATAATATATTATGTAGATAAGTTTATATTCTTGTAAATATTTTTATTAATTATAAAATTATGTTTAAACTTGATATGTATGATATTATTATACTAGTATGTATTATATGTACTATTTTTATTTATGTTTATTGTATAATCTAGTTGTACACTTCTTTCGCCCCCAACATTAATCAAATCACTCTATCACTCCAAGGTTTGCTGGTAGAAAACTCAATTTGAGTTAAGCTCGCCTCTGTACATCAAATCTGTTTTTATTGATTTTTGTAAATATTATCATGTGTACAATAAAGAATACAAGAATCATGTATTTGAATAGCACTTGAGCAAACCTTGTAATAGAATAGGCATAGATAACATTACCGTGGAGTAAGTGTCCTTAGCTTTTTTTATCTCAATAAAAAGAGGTTTTATTGCGAGCAAATCACATTGTACCCACGTTTTATACCATAGCGCACAAAAGAACCATCACAGAACCACTAATTCCAATTTTATTACTATCGTGGGAATAGCAATAAAATCACAGCATAGACAAGAAGACTAATAGAAATATGTTGAATTATGTTTTGCAACTTCCTCTAAAGACATTTATAGCTCAGTGGGTGTATGGTTCTTTTTTTTTTTTTTTTTCTTCACTCCCGCTTGTGATAGGGAGTATTTGTATGGTTCTTTATTCCGATTATAAACTTTGACAGTTCCTGGAAGGTCCATTAGGTTTGGTTCTCACTGTATCAAGGTCACTAATTGTATTTTTTGTTTCTTTATTTTTGTGGCTTAAGATTTGCACAACGTTTTATAAAGCAATTTGCAGCAACATTTAAAATGACAATAATAATAAAAATGGCGTTATAATTTAAGAATATGTATAAAATTTCCTTTTGCAATATTTACGTATATACAATGCCGATATGATATTGTTAAATAAAAGCTTTTTAAACAATAATGAAGTCGGCTACTTGGATATTGTATTTTAAGTACATACTTACATGAAAATTTAAATTTAAAGTCCACCTATGTACACTGTGCATAAAGTATTAAATAAATTAAATAAATGGTAAGTAAAGTGCAGAAACATTTCTCTTAAAGTTCATTACTTTAAATGTTAACAATATACCTTAATATTGATATTAAGAGTGTCAGGATTAAAAACATAAAGTGTTTGTACATAACAATTGGGTCTTTGTAACTTGTGTCGTAAAATACAAAGAAATATTATGTCAACAAGGCTCGGTTTACGTAGGTCGACTTTTTATTTTATCGGACCACACGGCAACGCGACGGTCCTTGAGTAATAAGCTCGTACAAGCTGCCTTTGTTACCAATATGGCACATATGAGGTTACGGCATGGTGGTGACATACATTTGCTACTTATTGTTACCTCTTTTTATATGTATAATATATATTATTCTGTTTAATACATTATTATTTAGATTATTGTTATTTAAGTAGTTATATTGCGATAAGTATAAACATTATCATAAGGAAACGAAACCAAACAGGTCAGACGTCATTTACAGGATTAATTTAAAAGGAGTGCGTATATTCTATAAGGTAATCAGGTGCATATACGGAACAACCATCCCCAAGGAACATAGGTCGAAATCTTAAAATGGATTTGGAGAAGTTGATTTTCAATTTTAATATTTCGACCTATGTTCCTCGGGGAAAGTGGTTCAGTTTTATGCACCTGACTACCTCGTAGAATATACGCACTCCTTTTAAATTAATTGAGTACCTAATAACATAAGAACCTACATTATAGTATAGTTAATTTTAACTTGAAAATAAGTACTACTACTTTATTTAATAATGTCGTGGTGGTCTAGCGGTTCAATGACCGGATTCGCATGCACATGGTTGTAGACTCGAATCAGGCAAGTACCAATGTGATTTTTTAAAGTTATATGTACTTTCATAATCAATCTAAGACATCATTGGCAAACGGTGAAGGAAAATCGTGAGGAAACCTGGATTCCAAAAATTTGAATCTGAAATATCCAACCCTCAATGAGCAAGCGTGGTGATCAATACTCATCCCTACTCTATATGGGAAAAGGCCTGTGCCCAGTAGACGGACGTTTTTAGGCCGGTATTATAACATAAAAATACAATTTTTGTAGCCTATTATGGACGTAATTATTAAATATTAAAAGATTATGTTTAGATTTACTTCAAACGGAAGGCATAAAAGCAGTCATATGCTCCGAGATCATTGCGATAGTCGTAAAACAAAAAAGTTAATGTTAAAAAAGTAAATTTAACTAACAAGTCAAACTTGTATTTCAGTCATCAGTCAACTACATCGTTAACTTGTACACATTATTTTGTTTAAAAGAAAAATTAGTGCCATCGTATAATATTGTATTTGTTAGTCAAGATGTGTAGTTTCCCTGTTCTAAAAATAACAAGATTTGTTGAACAACCGGATTTTTAATTATATAATAAATTGTGTGTTTTCTTCCTCAGAAAAATCTATAGTTTTTTATACATCCTTTCCTTTTCGTACTATACAACGGTAGGTGGTAACGATATGTGAGATATTCGTGAAAAAGATTGCCGTAAATTATTTTGAAAGAGAAAGAAAGAGTATTTATTGCCCCACAACAGAGACGCAAAAATGAAAATGTAAAAAAAAAACAACAAAATAAAGAATTAAACTTATGAACTAAAAATATAACAAATAAAAAATATAAAAAAAAAACTAATTTTATTTGGCATTAAGAACTTGTCTTAGTAACTAACAGTGTCCATGATTATTTAAAAGATCTTGTCAATAATATAAAAATGAATCGCCAAAAGTGTTGCTAAGTGACACAAAATAATGCTTGTCCTATGCGGGGATCGAACCCACAGCACGCATACAGTCGCGTACAGTCACGAGCATAAATATGTATACCTACATAGCGAAATTGTAAAACTTATGTAGCGAGAAGTTTTTGTTGAAACTCAAAAATATATACATGAACTGTTATAATTTTATGTTGTTAAATGATTAAAAGTTGAGTTGATTGATTGTGAGTTCCTGTTAAATTACTTATTGTTTTACAATTTCGCTATGTGTATGCATATTTATGCTTGTTACAGTACAGTGGTAATTAGCGTGGTGACCTACCTATACCACTCGGCTATCCGTGCTGTCAATACTCATTTGAGACTATTCATTCAATACTAGTGTTAAGTTTAATTCATACGAAGTAGCTATTTCCCTATAGCATATAGGAAACCCTTCTTTCCTTTTGTATAATCCTTTAGTGCACCTAAGGTCAGTCATAGCTATTTTATTCCGCATTGGTTACTGTTTTAACGTATGAATATTAATGAAAACTAATCACTATTAAAGTACGCAATAAAATTGTAATAAAATTGTAGTATAAAGCCTTTGTGTAAGATTTCCTAAGATGGAAAGTTTTGTTGTTCTCACAAATTCCGCAAAGCGAGTTTTGGGTGTAAGATATTGTTAAAATCTTTTCTTTTCTAATTTCATACTGTACACTACACTCTCTCTACTTATAAATAATAATATCTTGGGACAACTCACACACGGCCATCTGATCCCAAACTAGGCAGATCCTGTACTATGGCAACCAGGCAACTGATAAACATACTTAAGTATATATTTATAAATACACACGTATTATAGATAAATTACACCCAGACACAGAACAAATTATCGTTCTCATCACACAAACATTTGTCCTGGGTGGGAATCGAACCCAGCAGTCAGGGTCAGGAACCACTAGAACAACAGGCCCGTCCGATGTACATACATAGTAACCCTAAAGATTTTCAAAATTGCTGAAATATGTGTTTATTTGATTCAAATAAAAACGATTTGGAGTAGATCGTTTAGTTTTTTAAAACAACAAGAATATTTGCGATATTTTTGTTGAATAAAACTACGTTTTTAAACGGATTCTAACACGATTTATTTGAATAAATTTCACTTTGATTCTTTTCATCAAAATATATTGTGTGGGTTAATAACATCAGTGTTTATTGATAACAAACTTCTTTCTTCATTTAAGCGACAGTTCGTGAATTTCTTACTAATTGGTATCCGCAATCATAAGGGCCATTATTCAACACCTCATTAATTTGAAGTGTCACGTACGGTGTTAAGTGGTTATAACATGTTACTTACAAGAATATCGCTTGTTCTTAGAACGCCGTCCTTCGTCAAGCTTAGTCTTTTAAATAGGTAGGCAGCTAGGCTTAAAGATTGTTTTAATATCGGCCTTTAAATGTGCCACTACTGGGCACAGGCCTCTTCCTATATTGAGAAAGTTTCAATGATGATACCTATACAATAGATTATCATCTTAAATACGATCATGATACACACAATGATACATTACTAAGCGTATTAATAACCGTATGTATGTCCATATTAATGAAAACTAATCACTATTAAAGTACGCAATAAAGTAGTAATAAAATTGTAGTAGAAAAAGTTAAATAAACTATGAAATTTAGTTAAAGTATGAAATTGTCGATATGAACTGAATCATTAAAATTAATGAGCTTGCCTGAGTCGACAATTCCTAGTTGGCTTGTGAAGAAATGTTGAGACAAATTCAGGAGACAATAGTCTCTTTTAAAGTCCATCCAGACAATTATTATTGTAATTTAATATTGTGTATATGCAAGATCTTACACTTAAGCAGAAATAACGTACCACATCTTTGGACAATAAGGCCAATGTAAACATATTTTCATGTAAACAAAACAGTCCAATCTTCACTTAAGTAACAAATTAAATAACTTTAGCAAATCTTATGCAGAAAGAGTTCACTTTTACGGTGAACACAAACAAATGTTTTACAATCCTTAAGGACAGTTCATAAAACATCCAATTGTTCTTAACAATGCTAAACATGACATATTGCCAAGAAATTCACGCTGTAGTTCTCTACTGAATTAGGGTAAGTTACATGGAGATAGTTACCGACTTCAAATAAAAAACCAATAAGATTTTTTTCAGTATTGCCATCGTTAAGATTTAACGCATCTTCCAATTAAATGCTACATTTTTATCCAAATGCAGCGAGTTCCAAAAATAGGGGTATGAATGGAGTGTACCCAGCCCAATGAACCGAAGAATGACGATCTGAAAATATATATAGGATCAGTTTGAATGTTGCAGGCGGATGACTTGGCCTGTACCGATCCACACAGACTAAATCATACATAATATAGATTTATTAATTACACCCAAAGACAAAACAGATGATTATGCTCATGATACTAAGATTTTCTTGCGTGGGAATCGAAACCACGACCTCCTGTTTCGCAGTCAGGGTCACTAACCACTAGACCAATGCCAGTCAAAAGAACCAGAGGAACTGTGTCAATAAAACCGGGAGACTCAGCTTGTTTATGATTTGGAGTACGTCTCCATGCGCATCACGCTACTTAACCATTGTAAATCAGCCTTTACTTTCCTCATGTTAGCCCAACCTGCCCACGCGCATCAAATTCCGTTATACTTACTCCGTACTGTCACTGGGGTATTTCAACACTGCGACGCTTTCCGGTCACGTGGTTAAAATGTGCACGTAATCAATTATTTATTGTGTACAAGCATTAGGTGTTATAGTTTCTGATTTACGGATAACTGGTATGGTTTGATTGATACGATTTAGGTTTTCTGTGTAATCTGTATAAAATAAATTATAAGGGTCAATCAATAAGAATAAGAATAAATTTACGTATGACGACCTCCGTGGTCGAGTGGCGTACACACCGCTTTTCAAGGTGTCGCCAGCTCTGAGGTCCCGGGTTCGATCCCCGGACGGGTCAATATAGAAAAACACTTTTCTACATTGTCTCGGATCTGGGTGTTTGTGGTACCTTCGTTGTCTCTGATTCCATAACACAAGTGCTTTAGCTACTTACATTGGATTCGGAGCAATGTATGTGATGTTGTCCACATTTATTTATTATTGTTTGTTTACAATAGTTTACATCATTTTTAGGACTAAGTTAACAGATTATGACAAAGGTAATTATTAAAGTTTGCATGGTTGTTAACAATTGTCTCCAAACTAAGCCAAAGCTTGTATCTTAGGGGCCAGAGTGTGGAGGATACATTAAATTCTTCTTCATTTGGTAGGTATTGTGAGAGGTAAACAAACATAATTCAAAGTAAAAATACAATTAGGTAAAAATATCTTATACTTACAATTTTCTTTTTCTTCCATAGATATAATAATTAACAAAGATTTGGTTATATAATTAGAGAAAAGATAAAATGAAAGGAAATAGTCGTGATGAATGTGTTTGCGTGTATGTGAAATTATGTGTGTGTGTGTGTTTGTGTGTGATGTCAATGGAAGAAGTACTAAAAAAAATGGAATTTTAGAATAGTAAACTAAAATATCTGAGTTGTGAATTGGTTCACACAAGTAACTTCTTTATTATTATTGAGCTAATTATAATTTCAAATTAAAATTTGAAACACCTACGTTGTAGTTCGCGATCTTGAATATTGTTTTATTAACATTACATCATAGATAACTTGTTGAGCTCGTTAACTCCTAACTCACCGTAAACCATTTTATTCATAATCAAACAAACTTGACATGTAAATGAGTCGGTGCGTCCGTTACTGAATCACAAGCAAGGTTAGGTACAATCGACCGCATGTGAGTAGAAGCCACTTATTACGAAATTCAGTCTTATTGTAAATAAAACACACTTTCAATGTTATTATCTACAAATTTTTAAACATAAAATGAATAATTTTGTTTATTTATCTGTATCAAATTGAATTGATATTTAAAATTATTATATTTTGAAGCGGTGGCAGCCTTATGGCTAGGGCGTCGAACTTGCGATCATTTGGTAGCGGGTTCGAATCCCACCCATTACACCCGACGTAAACCCACTCTTAACACAAGCAATTTAGCTCAGCACAAAGGGTTAACATGAATACTAGTAATGTGCGACCCACATTGCTTGTACAGTAATCATACAGTAATTGAAATCTTTAAAGTTATAAAAAAATAGAATTTTCATCTTCAAGATAATTTATTTTTAAATATATTCTTTCTGTTTGTGCCCGTTTGATTGAAGAGTGAACTGATGAAACACTTTTCGTTGTAAAACCTAGTTGTTGATTGAATTTTACAGAATCGACGTGCTAAACTCGCTAAAACCTACAAAAAAATAAAACCGCTGTTTTACTGAACACACGGTCCACTGTACACAAAATATTGATATCAAGCTTCGTATCTTATCTTCGGGACCTTGGGTTTGTATTTTAGAATTTGTGATATCTCTGGTTTCCCATTGATAACGTGATGATTGGGTGATTGATAATGTATGGCCTTGTTGATGCAGTTTGGAGCCAAGCTGTCTTGAGGGCGAACTGATATACTTATGTATTGCAGCTGAGATTTCAAGCGATAAGTTCGCTGAGTGACGTCGGTGTTGTAATCTGTCTGACTGACGGAGAAATATTCCCTCGGGACTGGTTTTATTATAAGATTTTGTTTTAAATAACAACTTTACTTTATTTAAAAGGAGTGCGTATATTCAACGAGTTAATCAGGTGCATAAAACTGAAGAACTTTTACCAAGGAACATAGGTCGAAATCTTAAATTAAATTAAATTAATCCTGTGTTTATTTCATCTAGGTTATTTATTTGTAGCTTTTGAACTACTGTTGTTATTGCATTTCTTTTGGAACAGGAGGTAAGGTGAAAAATCCGTGTTCAGTGTAGAAGGCTGTAGAATAAAATACTTAAACATTTTCAGTAGATTAAGAGCATATATTTTTTGCCTTGATTTAATAAATGAATATCATCAAATATAATCACCATTTGAATTTGTGCAATTTGCACTGACTTTTTAGAAGAATTTTAAAGAAGAATAATTATATATTATTTGGAACTATAAATTTATCTATAATTACCACTTCTTCAATCTGCTGTAAGGCTGAAACCACACGATTTTATATGCATTCCCTTATAATCATTCTCGAAGAAAAGCTTCTAAAAGTTAAACGTTACACGTACGATTCCTAGTCGTGAAATTTAAATCTTTCTGTACAGTTTTATGTGAAAGTCATACAGTTATATTATGTGGTTATGTGTAAGTGCCTATAAAAGATAATGAAAGAACCGCCGGGGTATTTCTGCGTAATAACCAAGAGATTAATACAAATTACGTTGTACAACGAATGAGATAGAAATTTACGTTTTAACACGTTTTATGAGAGTTAGTATCATTATATACAATCCTCGTCTCTCAATTAACGTTATACAAAACGTTTTAGTTAAAGACTATAAGGAACGATGGAAGAAAATTGAATAACCATTGAAATAATTAAAAACTTTCGCGATAATTTACACATTGAAATAAAACTACTTTTAAACAGATTCTATCGCGGTCTATTTTGATTTTAGTTCCCGACGTTTCAACACCTTTGCAGATGCCATGGTCACGGGCAGACTGTATATGATATAAAATATTATTTATAGTCATTTATCGACAGGCTTAGAAGAAGATACTTAATTTAACTCTTATAAACATTGCATTTTATTTAGTAACCCAACTGTATAGTGAGATATCATATAAATAAGTTCTAAATTAGCTCTTGTACGACTTATCTCGGTATCTATAACCTATAAACAAGATTTTATCTTAATAAAAGTATTTACGCGGGTGGAACGGAGAAAAAGAGCAGGACAGCATATAGTGCCGATTTCCAACGAGGGCAGAACACTGAGGCAGTACCACAGAAATATATACAGGATAAATTTAAAAGGAGTGCGAATATTCAACTAGCTAACCAGGTCCATAAAACTGAACAATTTTTTTCAAAAAACATAAGTCGAAATCTTAAAATTGAAAATTATCTTTTCATACAAACATAAGTCACGTGACCTTTGTATGAAAGTTTATTTTCCATTTTAAGCTTTCGACCTATGTTCCTTGAGGAATGTTGTTCAGTTTTATGTACCTGATTACCTCGTTGAATATACGCAATCCTTTTAAATTAATCCTGTATAACAGGAGACGTGGCAAGGGCGAGTGTCTAGGTCCTGCGTTTGATGTACGAAATTTTTACGTTCGACGAAAATGGCTGTCAACGCGAGCTACACTTTTGACAGTCATCGTGGAACATTATCAAAATACCATGTTGTTGACAATGATTTTGATATATTTTTCAACGGCTATTATCCTCTTCTTTCCCGTCATCTATTGGCAGAACAGTTGACAGTGCAGTACTGTTACTGTGTGAACTGAGACGTCGAGCCAGGATACTACTGATAGGGCAGTATTCTTCTGTCTCGGCATGTGCGTTCGTGTGAAGTCGGCATTACTGCACTGTCAACTGTTCTGCCCTAGTCTGAAATCGCCATAAGAAAATGTGTTTAAGTACGTGTAAGGATAAAATAAAGCGCTCCGGGCAGTCTGACAGTCATGTACCTATTTGCAACACAAACACACATGGTGGCACATAAATAATATTGTTATCGACTGTACGATGCAACTTGCTAACGAGTGCTCTCCTACGCAAAATGTTTTATCATACCGCATTCAGCGTTTTCTATCTAATCTGAAAGTAAACAATAAGAAAGGGGTTTTATATTCGTAGATAGGACAATTTGAAATAGGCTAATGTGTATGGAGTTTTTACGACTATTCATTGGTTGGCGGTCTACTTCGTGATATGTATTCATTACACTGAACAGGTAGCCATTGATCTTGGTAAGGGATCAGCCAATCTGCGTTACAGACTAAATTGTCCTCGCTGATTGCCCAGGGTGCGCCGGGCAAATAGTAAGTGATAGCTCGCCGGTCGTGGGGGCTCCTTTCATGCACCCCAGCGTGTCTCACCACCTGTACACGCGAGGACTTGTATAACGCCACTGAGAATGCTGTCCTCGTGGCTGAGTACTGGTCCGTAAAAAAATGACTTTGCTTTGATCGAAACGCTAAGAAGAAGATTAACGCTGAAATATCGTTCAGAGTGAGATAGGCTCTTGTTTGTATCCAGAATGTAATTCCTACACACTCTATCATAGCAAAACAAGTTATACCTACATGCTGAGGAAGACGCCGCGCCGCGAACACGTGTCATAGAGAAAAATGGAATAGAAAAGAGTAGATGGATTTAATAGAATGTGCAAAATAGTTTTTTTTTATTATCTGACGATATTAGCAGCACGGGAAACTAGTGAGAATATCTGGACTTCTAACAAAGAAAATCTCCGGTTGACTTTGCAGAAAATAATCTTACTAATATTTGGTTTGGATGTTTGTTACTCAATCACGCAAAAACGACTGAACGGATTTGGTTGAAATTTGGCATTCATGTAGCCTTAGACATGGGAAAGAACATAGGCTACCTTTTATCCCGATTCCCTAACTAGTTCCCGAGGGAAATTTAAAATTGTTTACGAGCTAAGCCGTTGGCAGACAGCTTTGAAATTTTGTATTTTTCTCTATTTCAGCGCAAGCTATAACACGGGTGAAAATTTTATTCCATTTTCATTACTTGGACCCCATTCTGAAGTCCATGCAGACGAAGTCGCGGACAGAAAAACTAGTAAAGAATAAAAATCAAAAATAGTAAAAAAATATTTCTTTGTTGTAAGGTACATAACATGCAGGACAGTATGGTATAAGTCTACGACACTTCATTCTCAACTTTACGATAACATTGGCTACATTTATACACATAGGTTGTCACAAATATTCGATAAATAAGGTTACTACTGCCTACGTGTTATGAAAAAAATATTAAATTAACATATAAATAAGGTACGTATACTTGACTCCAATTTCACGTCAATTTACATATTAGCAGATATTTAAACTTGGCTACATGGTCCCTAAGTACCTATATTATTAAATGATCTTGTATCTGACCACCCACAAACGTTAAGACAGTTTTAAGGTAATTTCGAAATGTTAAATGTATTTTCTTGGTCCCATATTTCGAAATAGGAATTCAGATAATGATAGTTTATATGAATAAATAATAAAGTCATGGTGGCCTAGCGGTTCAATGACCAGATTCGCATGCACATTGGTTGCAGGTTCGAACCCAGGCAAGTACCAATGTGACTTTTTCAAAGTAATATGTACTTTCTTAATCATTCTAAGACATCATTGACAAACGGTGAAGGAAAACATCGTGAAGAAACGTGGATTCCAAAAATTGGATTCTGAAATCGCCAACCCGCAATGAGCAAGCGTGGTGTGGTGATCAATGCTCATCCCTTCTCTATAGGGGAAGAGGCCTGTGCCCAGCAGTGGGACGTATATAGGCCGGTATTATTATTATTATGGCTGGGTGTTCTTTGTGCATGTGATTTGAATGTTTGTGAAACCCCCGCGACACAAGGATGATATTTCTTAATGCGGGCGTCGTTTTTAAAAAGAATAAAAAAAAAAAGAATAAATAATATTATGTGAATATGTTACTCATTGAAACATCCAAACTGATGATATATATTTATAGGTTATTTGAAACATGAACATAACTGTATTGTTAAGCAAATAATTTTATTATGGAATTCTATGGTAGGCAGGTACCTACAATACAATCATTGTATGATTGTACATTTGTTGTCTTATGTATTGTTTTACTATTACGTGTGTAAATTGATTACTAAATAAATATATAAGTACCTGTACATAATAGCGTATAAACTTTAGGAATATTGCACGGAATCACCCTTACAATATCTGTTAGTAATAGCCGTAATAGGTAAGTATAGAGCTTTAATAATAATAACGTGACTGCGCTTTGAGACTAAAGCTCATTTCGTAGAACTTCTGATAAATTACATTGTACAACAAAGCAATAAATATTAATGTAATCATTTACAATACAACAGTAATTTATTTTTCTGACATTTGTCTACCTTAACATCGCTGTTCGCTTAGCTAATAACGTATGTTGAGGAATAAGGTATAAAACTCGTATAGCTATACCTACCTATATCCAAAGGTTGTATCTACCTGTATGTTTCAAGTAACCATAGTTCGGAGCAGGCAGCGCGGTCGGTGGCCCGTGCCCGCAAGGACGTTGGTGCGCGGGCGGAGGCAACGTTCGACAACTTCTTGGCCAATGAGAACGCTGCGTTTTATGTGTGAGTGGTATGGCTCCGTGCGTTTGGACAATGTTGCCAGAAGTATTTCAGCCGCCTATTATAGGGTTTTTTTATTGAATTTCGGAGATCAAGTACAATGTGTATTTATTACTCAGGTTTTTTAATTTTTGTTTTAAAGTGGTACATGAATATATATTAGTTTCAAAACATTGTTATAATTAATTAAACAAATTAAAAATTAGTATTTACAATTATGTACTTACTTTTTTATATCCTATCCGTTTTTTGTTAAAATAAATAATTTGTATTATTTCTCACTAAATACAGTAAATACCTTACAAAAACAAACAAAAGTTAAATATTTTTCGTGACTACGAATATAATTAATAATTTTAAAATATTATTACGAAACATATAACAAAAAAGATTTCTCAAAACATGAAAATATATAAATAAAGATTAAAAAGTATACATATTCTATCACTGTCAGTAACCACAATATCTCGATATTAAAAAAAAAGATTATATTGTGTATTTTTATCGAAATATGGACGGGTAGATCGTAATTTTAAACTAGCAATACACACTTGAGACAGCGCGCGGCAAGCGTTGCATGCATATTGTTTATATTTCCATTCACTCACACTGTGACGACGCGCTGAACGTGGAAGTTGTGTGTGATGTTGTAAACTTTTGTTTTTTTTTCGTATTTCGACGACCACTTGCTTCTATACCCGCCGTTTACCTGCAAGTGTTAAACTTTTGTTATCAATTGTGATCTTGTTCATTTCTCCCGTAAAAGTCAGTTACAAGTAAGAGCAAACTTGTTAGATATTACGTTCAGTGAAATCTCTGCCGAGTGAGGTCCAGATGTTAGAACAAACGGCAATAACCTCGTTTTGTGTCAACAAATAATAATAAACAGTGATCGGGACAAGTTACACTGTGCGTTCGGAACAAAAAGTGATGAATTAAAAGATGTTCTAAACTGGAAATCCTGGCCGAGAATGGGTTTCGTTCGCTCATATTGGAACGTGAATATTGTTGCAAGTTCACCTACATAACGTTTATGGTAAGTAAAAAGTTTTACGTCTTGTTTCGTAACTTACAACTTTATTTTTTCGGCCGTCGAGTCACTTTTGGTGATGCCGTGATGCGCTTTTTTATTTATGCTCTTAACATTGCGAAGAAAGTTGGACAAGTTTTTTTTTAAGTAGGCGCTTGGTTCTACTTGGTTGGTCTGATGCAAAGGCGGTGGTTTCGAAATTGGCGGTAATAAGCCTACGTTAAGTTACATCATATTATAGTGTTTTGTTTCCTACGCAAAATGGTATGCCATTACATCTATGATTGCCAATCATTTACCTATAGTGTTTGTGTTATTTAAAACGACATTTGAAATATTATAGCGCTTACACCGTGCATAAGTAACCAGTACCCAGGCCTACCCACTTATTTACATTACAAATACCTATAAATTACCTTATCTGTGCAATTATTTAATTAACTCATTTATATTCGTCAGTTGATCTGAAATTAATAATTTTCAAGCAAGAGGACCCGGTTATGCTGGCTTTAATGGTATGTAATTACAAACCTACTCGGCCTTGCCTACTGGTGATCATAATTAATACTATAATATACCTACTGTGGTTACAGTTTACACGGTTACTTAGAATAGGTACCTACCTATAGCTAATGAATGACAGAATAGGTTCTAGATAAACGTGCCTACTCGGTCATTCCTGCCAGCAAAAGGAATGGGTATGAATCCGTGCGCGTAGGTAGGTACAACTAGGTACCTACCTACCTACTATTTTTTGCAAGAAGAAATTTCTAGTATTGGGCGTTTTTTAATTAAAATGTAATGGTACTTTGGCCCATGGATATTTATAATATAAATCATTTTATCTGCCTCCTTTCAAAACCAATTGGCGATGAAAATACCGTTTAATAAATTACACTTAAATATCACCTGAGGCAATATTTTAGTTGGCAGCCTGTCATGTTCCTGGTCAATAGGAAACTTTATCCTAGTAACTTTTCTTGTGGTAGCTTTTGCTATTAAAGTCGGTAATTATCTGTAAGAGCTTAGTGAACCGACTTCAAATAAAGGAGGAGGTTCTCACTCTACTAGGTGTCCACGAAGCTTACTAGTTCAGTTAGTAGTACCTACCTAGTTACAGTTATTTTTGCTGACACAGTTAACTAGAAATCGTTTTTAAGTGTAGGTATTCCACGAAAAATAAATACCTAGTTACCTAAGTTGCATTACTTACCTAGACAGTTGTTAATAATGCAAGCTATCATTTTTACAATCATTCAGTTTTCTGCAATTAAAAACTTATTCACCTTTGAGTGGTATGTTGGTCTTGTGGTTACTGTACTGACCCTGATTGAACAGAAGATCGTTGGGTTCCATTCCTACCTTGGACAAATCTTACTGTGTAAGCACTAGCATTTGTTCTGTGTTTGGGTTTAGTTTTTTGGATAAACACATTTTTTTTATATAAATGAAAAAAAATGTAAGATTTACTCTCGTGTCTGTGGTTCCGTGTAATACTTACTACAACATCGATTTAGTACTTGCTCGAAGTGTAATTTACAGGCAATAGGAATGTGATAGATAGGCGTGTGACTCAAGTGACATACGATGGGACATGTCGAAGTCCCCGTTATGATACGAGAAAGATGCTCCATAAAGCAATCAATCTCCTTGAGCCTCTCACGCGGGCACGGTGTGCACGAAAACAGAACCGCCATCAATTTGAAGAGTCGGCTCAAATTACAGACTTACTAAGAAGGTAGATAGAGCTAGCCAAAACAAAAGTGAAGCAGATAAGAAAAGCTCTCTTTAAATCTAATACTGATCTTTATATGTAGGTAGGTATATAAAACAAAAGTCTGGCTTGTTACAACACTTATAGGTAACTCGAGAACGGTGGACCGATTTTCGTGATCCTTGATTTATTGGATTTGTCTCTGTCCCGAATAGCAGAATAAATACTAAAAACAATGGAAAGTTTACTAAAAGAAATTTTGTTTACCGCAGGGTACTGCTAGTATTATTTAAGAGCAGAAGAGTTTGGTTGAACTAACATCAGGAACAACAACAACTGATGCGATTAAAAAAAATTGTGTTTGATAGCCAATTTATTGAAGAAGGCTATATTAGACAGGTTAAGTACGCGCGTGCATTGCATTTTACGAGCTGGCAACGCATTTGTTATACCGTCAATCTTGACTATGAGAATAAGTAGCGGTTTGAACTAACCCTTAACATGTAAAACCATACATAACCTGTACCGGTTATCAACTTATAATAGAAAAATAATTATGAAAATCGGTCCATAAAATTGACCGAGATGCCGTTGGGCATATATAAAAAACCCTCATATATGTATACACAGTCACACAAAAACACACATGTATACAATGGAACACAGAGCCTCCTCCTTTATGAAACTCGGTTAAAAACGTTATTAATAGAAAAACAAAAAAAAAACATCCTATCTTTATTTATAATTCTGAGAGCCATCGTCTTTATAAATAAGTGTCTTTACTGTCTTGTTTATGTGGTCTGTGGCTCAAATAAATGCAAATTGTGAGTGCAATGAATACGCGTCTGAATCATTACCGTGGTGTGGCAATACAATGTAGGCCACACTTATTGATACCATGCTTTGATTGTAATCAATTAACATCTTACGGAGCTATTGTTTGATTGCGTGTAGGAGGATGACACGACGTATAACTGTTAAATGTACTCTATGACTTAGGGCTGATTTTCGTCTGATAAGTTTATTCGACGAATAATTTTTGAAATTTTGACATTTGTTTCATACAAGAACTGTCAAACTCCTCCTTCTTCTTCCTGCCCTTATCCCATTCATATGGGGTCGGCGCAATGCGTATTTTCCTTCCATTCCTCTCTATTACTCGTCATCGTGGCATCCACTCCTTTCTTTCTCATATCATCTTTCACACAATCCATCCATCTCTTTTTCGGTCTCCCTCTGCTTATATACCCAAACGTCAATTTTATTTCTCGAATAAAATTTATCAAAGCCCTAGTTAATGCCGATTTTACACGAGGGCTTTGTTTCTTTTTTTCTTCTCTTTGTCATGGCGAGTGTTCCAGGAGAGGGATCAGGCGCAGGACCAACGGCTTTACGTGATATCCGAGACACAGGGGTGTAAACACTGCCACACCTCCTGACTCCGAGCGGTAGTGAGAATTTCACAACCCGACCATATTATTCGCCCGACCTGAGAATCGAACCCGAGACCTCGTGCACGGCAGTCGTGCTTGCGACCACTAGACAAACGAGGCAATTAGGTAGTTAGTAAACAAAACAATACAGTTAAATGATACATTTCAAACAGCTTCCACCGACTTAATATTTATTAGTGTATAGTTTGTGAGTAAGGGTAGTGGGGAGTAAGGGGAGAACGGTAATAACATCTAATCCGACCCAATTGTTAACCTCACCTGCTCGCGTCGGTGGTTCGTATGAATAACCGATGGCGATGGTCACCGACCATCGCGGTACTCCCTGCTAGATAACGGACGAGGCTCTAACGACCGAGCAATGGCGGTATAACCATACACTCGAACGGGAAACTGGTCGAAGGAGGCAGCAGCGGCCTTGAGGTTCAAATACCCTCTAAAATGTCTGGTGCAGAAAGCCAGGGGAAACTACTGCACTATGTTCCCATAGAAAGTCGTCATGAAGGTACAAAATAAAATGAAAAGGTGGCCATGTGATCCGCTTAGCAACCGGCGCCGCTCTGCGTCCGGGGCAGACGGTGGTAAATTGACTACCGGCCAGAATGATGTAGGAAACCAGGCATCGTCTGGAAATCGGACTACTGGAATATCCTCCGCAATGAAGATGAAAAACATCCAGAAGATTGGTACGTGGAATGTGCGCGGAATGCTTCAACCAGGCAAGCTTGACATACTGGAGAAAGAAATAGAACGGTGTGAAATAAGCGTTTGCGGTCTATGCGAGACGCATTGGCGTGGCAATGGCCATTTTCAAACCGAATCCCATGTTGTCTACTTTTCAGGAAACGACGATAACAGCAGAAATGGAGTTGCCTTTATCCTGCCGAAGAAATATAGTAGCTGTGTGATAGGATATGAACCTGTGAGCGATCGAGTGCTAAGTATTAGGCTAAAAGCGAAACCGATCAATTTGAATATCTTACAGTTATACGCACCAACTAGCACAGCAAGTGACACGGATATAGAAAAGTTCTACACTGAGTTGGAATTAACCATAGCCAAAATCTGTAAGAGAGAGATAGTAATTACAATGGGCGACCTTAACGCTAAGATAGGTGCACATGCTAATCAGCTTAGCCAATGCGTGGGAAAATTTGGTCTGGGACAGCGCAATGAAAGAGGGGAAAGACTTATACAATTCGCCGCCGAGAACAACTTGGTGATATCCAACAGCTTCTTCCAACATCATCCAAGGAGGCTGTATACATGGATTTCACCTGATGGCAACTACCGAAACCAAATTGACTACATCATGATTAGTTCGAGGTGGAAAACTTTTATTAGAAATGCACACACTCTTCCGGGAGCTGATTGTGGATCAGACCACCAACTTCTAATAGCAAAAGTTAAACTGAAGCTCAGAACTGCTAGGAAGATTGAGAAACAAAAAAGAATCCAACTCACGGACAAACCTAAGTTTATTACTGCTATTGAAAAAAATTGGCACCAATGGACTAACTTAGATACCCAATCTGCGTCCCCTGATCAACTCTGGGTTCGTGCAAAAGAGCTGCTCGAAATGGCCGTGATAGAATCAAGACCCCTTGTATCGCCAGCTCGCAAGCGTCAACATTGGATGACGGATGGGACTCTTGCCCTTGTGGACGAAAGAAAAACCATGAAAGCTCAGGGAGCAGACGTGAAGAAATTGAACGCAATATCTGCTCGTATACAAGAGGCTTGTCGACGGGATCGCAATAAGTATCTTCGGAATTTGTGTGCAGAAGTTGAAGCCCATTCCGATCGACATGAAACAGGCGACCTGCACCAAAAAATAAGATCTATCACCAAAACTTTTACTTCTAAATCATGGGCTATAGAAAACTCACATGGCGAACTATTGACTGAAATTGGTGCAATATCTGAGACCTGGAGGGACTATTGTCAGTCATTATTTGAAGATCCTGAAGCTCACAACTATGTTTCGATAGCGCCCAATCATGATGAGAAAGAGCCACTTTTATTGAAAGACGAAATACGTGCCGCCATCAGACGCCTGAAAAGCGGAAAAGCAACAGGAAGTGATGCGATACCAATAGAAACCATCAAAGCGTCAGGGGAGTATGGTGTCCATATTTTTCACACCTTGTGTAACAAAATCTGGGAAACAGGAACTTGGCCTAGAGAATGGACTCACTCTATATTTGTTACTTTACATAAAAAGGGCTCTACAAAAATATGTAGTAACTACCGCCTAATTGCCTTAATTTCACATGCAAGTAAAATTCTACTGCATATTCTGAACGAGAGGTTAAAATCGTATCTATCGCACGAAATTGCTCCTGAACAAGCTGGCTTTGTAAAAGGGAAGGGTACTCGTGAACAGATCTTGAACGTGCGCCAGATTATCGAAAAGGCCCGAGAGTTCAACAAGCCAACTTATATCTGCTTTGTTGATTTCTCAAAGGCGTTCGATTCAGTAAAATGGCCTGTTCTCTGGGAGACTCTTTTGGCTATGGGGACACCTAAACATCTTGTTCACCTTCTTAAGAGTCTTTATGAACAGGGAATGGCTTCAGTAAGAACAGACGACGTGTTGTCGAATCCCTTTCATCCAAGTGCCGGGGTCCGTCAGGGCTGCATCTTGTCACCACTGCTGTTTAACATATATACGGAACTCATTATGAGAATAACACTCGAGGACTGGTCAGACGGAATCACTATTGGAGGCTATAAAGTTTCGAATTTGCGCTATGCAGATGATACCACCCTATTTGCAACTAGCATCAAAAACATGGAGTTTTTGTTAAGCAAAATGGAACAAGTCAGCCTTGATTTCGGTTTGAAGATAAACCGCAGCAAGACCAAGATCATGATTGTAGATCGAGCTAACAACAACTCGCCCGAGGTCACTAAAATTGCGAATTGCGACGTCGTTCAATCATACGTCTACCTTGGCGCACTGATATCGAATAGTGGTGGATGCACGGATGAAATTAAACGGCGCATGGCTATTACCAGGTCCGCCATGGATCGGCTCAGGAAAATATGGAGAAACAGAAACATCACGAAGGCCACAAAAATACGACTTGTCAGGGCACTAGTGTTTCCCTTATTTCTTTACGGTGCTGAGTCATGGACATTGAGAGAGAACGAGAAAAAAAAGATAGACGCCTTAGAGATGTGGTGCTGGAGAAGAATGCTTGGCATATCGTGGACGCAATTCCGAACCAATGTCTCAATTCTCCAAGAACTTCATATCAAACAGCGTCTTTCTTCCATCGTCAAAAGTCGTATTCTCACTTTCTTTGGCCATATTGTACGTCGAGAAGACACATCCGTGGAACGACTTGTTGTGCAGGGCCAAGTTGAAGGAAAAAGAGCGCGCGGCCGATCGCCCATGCGTTGGACCGATCAAATTAAAGCTGCACTTAATGCTCCACTCTGTGAATGTACGAGACAAGCTACAGTACGGGGGGAATGGCGACGGATTGTTAAGCTAGCCACTACACCAGATTTGACGACCACGACCACTCTGCCAAGAGTGTAACGACGAAGAAGAAGTTTGTGAGAAAGTCAGAGGCCAGTGAGACGCACTGATAACAAGATTAGAATTCAGGGATAATGTCGGATGGTGGAGGTCAATTACCCTGGTCCTTTGTACCCGAAAAATTCATTACAATTAAAAGCTACTAGTTCCGCGGTAGCTCAGTCGTAATGAATAAATTACAATCAAATTCATTTTTTAGAATTGGGAAACACTGCAGGTTCCTGAGAACGATATTTTAGCTGGGAAGTCGAAAATTATATTATTTGTTAAACTTTCAAGGTGACAGTTCAGCTGAAATAAATTACTTACGTGCGTATGAAAACTATTACATAACCTTGACCCCTTTGTCATCTTAATGCTTGAAAGAGTCCTTACATTGAGGGTTGTTTTTATAACATACCCTAACATGCTTACGAGAGGCTCGTGGCTAAGTGTAAGGCGTACGGTTTGACCGATAATAAAGGTTAAGCCGCACTTGCCGCTGTTGGTCCTTGAATGGGAGACCATTTGTAAAAAAAAAAAATTGATATTGAGCAGTCGACCATAATGACAACCAGTCTTACATGGGCTTCTGTATTACCCAGTAAAATTGGTTGTGGAGGTCAGATAGGCAGTCGTTCCGTGTAAAATACGGCATTCAGCTGAAGCCAGTAAGATTGGAAGCCGACCCCAACATAGCTTGAAAGGCTAGGCAGAATATTAATGATCAAACAAAAAAGATTGATTAAATTTCTTTTTTAGGCTTGTGGGTTGATTCGTGGGCAGATCTTGACACTAATCTTTAATGCATAATCAACTAAACAGCCTTAATGAAAATGGTTGCATAACACTCTTGAATACATTTATTATACGTATTCGGCATTGATTTGGATACCTAATAGAAAATATGTAATACTAGATGAAAACCCGGCTCCGCTCGGTTGAAATGTGACTCATGATACACAATGTAGGTAAATATTTCTGTAGTCATCGGTTCTCAAGGAATATTAAAGGTAAGCAAGCCATAGATTCGTATAGCTCCGTTCATTGTGTTTATCAAATATAGTAAATAAAAACTGCAATAGTTTTCACACAAATAATTTTTATGTTTTACGCACAAATAATATTAATATTTTCGCGAAACGACAACGACTGAAGAAAAGTTTCAAGTTTTGTTAAGATTCACTCAATGTTTCCGGCAAGACGTTTCGTTTTACACAGTCAAATGAGTCACAGTTCTTTGTGATGGATACTTCTTTGGCGTGTTGATTGGCGAGGCGTATATAAGAGGTAGTATGCAACGGAACGTGAAAAAAGCGAAATAAGTAAATATTCTTGAACTATTATTTCAAACGCGTTCCGAAACGATTCTGGTCCCAACTATCATGCAACTGTCATACGCCTTGTCACCACTGTAATCACTTCAAGGAGGTTGTATGATAATAAACTCCTTGAATCACTTTGAGCAGAATTTATCTGTTACGGAACGCGGCCTACTACTACGTACCCAAGATGGCGACTGCAGTTTGTTTGTCAGTGCCATTAGAATTTAACGAAATTCTCCATAATATGAATTTTGCGGATATATGTTCTCGACTCAAAATCAATATTTTTTTATGTTTTGTTATTCATATAAGGTTTCGATCGAGTCTACCGTAGCCCTGAACGAAATTATTAATATAGATTAACTGTTATCATGCTTTTGTAGGTTAAAATGGGAAACATTTAATACCTATCTGTTATTATACAGAACTGTCACGAAACTAATACCTAATAAAATAATATAATTATATTTGTTTGTATAAGTAGATAGAAAAAAAATAAAATAAAAAAAAACTATGCCACATCATGTGAACAACGGAGTGGTTTTGGTGAGCTAGGATGCCCATTGCCCAACAGAGAATTTAAAAAACAAAATAGTTTTCTCTAATTCAACAATCATAAAATTTGGTAAAATCAATAATCCTTCGACTAGCAAGAAGTTTCTGTATTTATGTGTAGTAGAAACAGAAAACGTTTAACAAAGAAAAAATCTTTCTGTAAAATAGTGCAAAAGCAATGCATGTAAAATGCGAAGACAAGTGTTCGCATTAGTTAAAGCTTACTCTCCTTTGTTTGACTTGTCACCGTTAGGTAATTACCAGTCCTGGCTGCGGTCGTCTTTGTGTTATTCTCTGAATACCCTCTAAGAACACGTGTAGACACTTTCCGAGATGTCTGGTACCTTCGAAACCAGCTATAACTCTTTGACATTACAGATATTTCAAAGTAATAAGGTTGATTTTTGCTTGTCCTTGTTGCAATACCATTTTGGGGAGCATCGGGCAAAAAAAGGAAGTGTGCGATTTTGTACAGCTCTTAATTTGTCTCAACACGTGTTCAGTATGAGGTCTCATTTGCTTTGTTTTTTAACAGACAAAACTTAACAAACAAAGCTTTAGCAGTTTTTCTTAGCTTTGATGGCTGATTAGACATGTTATAAGATCAAATATTCTCGGTGCTTTATTCACTTCAAGGTACACATAAGGAACAAACGTATGGTTTTTAACCAGCGTCAGAATTCCCTTAAATAATAAAAAATCTATTATTGTTTCATACACATTTATTTCCACTTCTATGAGATTATAGGTCGATAGTTTTTTCTTCAATTCCCACTCAGACCAACCTGTTATTATTATCGCTTTCCTAACGGTCTATGGCCGGTACAATCAACCTGTAACTGCGAAAACACTATGGGTTACTTGGGTCAATAGTACTGCGTAAAACCAGAATTTCGCCATATCGGATTAAGGGACAAGCTGAAACAGCATTCGGTAATGAGCACACTCCACAACCAGTTTCTTTAAATAAAGGCTGCCTTAACAATAGTATTGTTTCGTTCAATTTAACACAAAGTAAATAATATTATATACCTTGTATACAATGTATACATAATTATATACTTATATAGGATTATTTTTTATGGAGTGCGTATATTCTACAAGGTAATCAGGTGCATTTAATAAAACTGAAACACTTTTCCTAAGGAACATAGGTCGAAATCTTTAAATTGAAAATGATATTATCATTGTATATACGCACTCCATAAAAAATAATCCGGTCCATTTTTGTACTCTATTCAGTGTATTTCATTTCAAATCAGTGCATTCCATTTTTGATTCGAAACCGTTTACGCAATTCTTTTTTTTCTTTTTAACACTTGAATTATTTCCTGCCGAATCAATAAATCGTGGCCTCGAATGGCCAGCATTAAAATAGAGGCTGTGTTATAACTCATTTCCGCCAACAAACAAGTTAAGGACGTATACTTAGGGCCTGTGCCTTACATAATTATATTTTTTTATTGCCTGTGCGTGGCGCGCGTGATTTCCACTCGAGCACTGATACGGGGGATAGTGACGGAACGTGCCTTTATTTTTAGTCGAGTACTTCATTAAAATGTCATAGTCAACTAAAGTGGGATTACTGATTATAAAGACAGTATCCTGTGTAAGTACAAAGATGAAAACATGTTTTATGCTGGCTGTAAGCTATAGAGTGCTTTAGGGTATCATAAACATAAGGTTGTAAATAATAAATATTAATTTTAATTAGCTACGTTATTATGCTGGGTGTAGCCGTTACGTTTAACGTGAATTACAGGTGTGGTCTTTTGACAACCTGCTAATAATAAAAAATAATTATGTAGGTAGGTGTCTAATTAAGTGAAAAAAAACCTATAAAATATTTTACTACAAGTAAACAGTAATACAATACTATAAACATCAAATCTAATTAGTTCTACCCATACAGTTAAATATTTTTTTTTGGGTTCAAGCGAATGTTAAGCATCTAAACTACTTTTTAAACAGACTCTATCATAAATCATAAATCAGACACGCGTTTTTTTTTGCGTTTGCAAAATCCTGCAAAGGCGTTGAAACATCGTGAACTAAAATCTAAATAAACCGCGATAAATGCATTTTAAAAAGTTTTATTTAATTGTAACCAAACTCCTTAAAATCTGCGGTACGCTCTCGAACCACATCACTAGTGAGTTCAACTGTAGTGCGTACCTATTCCGAGAAACAGTAGCTTTCTTGTTTGTGCTACACAGCTACCCTCTGAGAGCCCATTGTTCCCTGCACATACTCTATACTTTATACACTTATGTTTCTGGTATATGTTTACGCTTTATACGGCCGACATGCTGCCTAGCACGTTCAACACTCCAATACGGATTTCTGTTTATCTAATTCACGAGTACATTTAAAACAATCGATACGAGCTAATCTCTCGAGTAGTTTGTTAAATATTGTAATAAAGATAATTCTACGACAAAACAAACTTTTGAAGGCTGGAAATTAAGACCTCTAGTGTAGACCGTTGACCATGAATGTGGATGGATATGAAGGAAGGTATTTAAGACCCGAAATGTATCCGTTTAGCTTGTGGATAGATATGGAGGATAGGGACCACCAAGGAAGCGATGGATGAATTGTGTGAAAAGCGGTATGGCTGGAGAGGATGTTACTGGATGACGACAGATAGAGAAGTATGGAAAAAGGAGAAGCTGCGCCTACCCCAAATGAAACTGGGATGAGGGCAGAAGGAAGACGTTGTACTTAGTTTACCATCAGGTGGAAAATTAACCTTTATCTCTTATAACTCAGGCTTATCACGGTCCATTGCTGGATATAGGTTTCTCCCAGAGAGAGATGATGTTACAATTTGTATCAAACTATTACACATTGTATCATCATGTTTTACACTGTAATGCTCGGTTCTGCGTTCACACTAATGTTCGACTCTATAAACGTCGTGAGGGAGCACCTTAAGGTTCATTTTCGTAATTCGTTGTTACCACTGACACGTGCACGACTGTACAATTTTATTATTACTCATTTAGTTGTATTATCAAACGGCCTATCATAACTTTCCTCAACGGTAGGAATACGTAAGTTATTTAGATAAGATTTTACCTTATCAGTTAAGAAGTTTTACTCTAACTATATATAACTTTACACTTGACGTATCAATCTAGGTCGATATCGGTACGCAACTTATTTATCTAATAATAATCTTACGTTTTAAAATGTATTTATATTAGGTACTAAGTCAACGAGTTAGAAATAGATAGCAGAAGTTCCAAAAAACCTATAAAAAATTATACGAAATATTTATAACAGAAAGTAAAACAAAGATCAATCATACGCTTAATAAAATAAGCTTTGGATTATTTCTTTAAAATGCCAGTAGTCCCGCAATCAGGAGAAGAAATAAGTACATCTAAAAACAGGTTTAAAAGACCGGACAAGTGCGAGTCGGACTCGACAACCAAGAGTTTTGTACACATTCCATACCTTTTATGATTTCTTTAATTTCAACTCAATCCCTCCACGCGTTTCTGAGATAAAAGGTCTTGACAGACAGACGCGTAGACAGACGGACAACAAAGTGATCCTATAAGGTTCCCGTTTTCCATTGAGGTACAGAACACTAAAAATATTTATGAACCATTAAAAAGTTCATAGTATTTTTTTCACTGTAAAAACTTGATTAGTTCATGAGCGCTATTTTGAGTAAGGGACAGGACGGTGTTCTCGGTACTAATAATATTATCTTGTGGCTACACCTTAGGTCAGCCAAACGAAAATCTAAAAGAAAAAATAAAAATAAACGTGGACATCATCACATACATTCCTCCGAATCCAAAGTAAGTAGCTAAAGCACTTGTGTTATGGAATCAGAGACAACGAAGCTTACCACAAACACCCAGACCCGAGACAATGTAGAATAGTCTTTTTTTTTCTACATTGATCCGTCCGGGTATCGAACCCAGGACCTCAGAGCTAGCGCACCGTGAAAACCGGTGTGTTACATGCCACTCGACCACGGAGGTCGTCAAATCTTATTATGTATTGTCTCGAATGTAAAACACTAGAACATGTGTATATTATATTATTGTGTACTCGTAATATATTGTAGGGAGAGTTAACCAACTACTTTTACATATCAAAACCCGTCCGGTTTAAATATGACCATTTATAGAGGCGTATATAACAGTGGCACAGTTATTCCATTGTTTGCTGGGTTATACACAATGATTAGATACGAGGATACTGTAGTACATTCTCGTTTGATGAATGTTGCAATTGTAGTGCTGATTACAATGCACCGCTTATGACATAATTTACTTTTAACATTACGCCGCTATTTGCCGAAACAGTTGTTACAGTATTAGACATGACAAAGGTACAGTCAACAGCAAATCCATTATATAAAATTCCAGTGTCACGATGTTTGTCCGGGATGAACTCCGAAACTACTGAACCGATTTTAATCAGATTTGCACAACGTGTGCAGTTTGATCCATCTTGAAACATAGAATAGCTTACATAAAAAAAATGAGACTGCGGGCGGAGCAGCGGGAAACAGCTATTAAATAATAAATGTGGACAACATCACATACATTGCTCCGAATCCAATGTAAGTAGCTAAAGCACTTGTGTTATGGAATCAGAGACAACGAAGGTACCACGAACACCCAGACCCGAGACAATGTAGAAAACTGTTTTTCTACATTGACCCGGCCGCGGATCGAACACGGGACCTCGGAGCTGGCGACACCTTGAAAACCGGTGTGTACGCTTCTCGACCACGAAGGTCGTCAAAAGTAGATAATAAATTAAGTTTATAATTTTTGGAGTATTAAATTCATCACGAATAATTATATGGCAACTGTGCTAGTAGTAAATGTTTGGTATAATTTACAACCACATACTTTGAATCACTTCGACGCCACACAGTTCTGACGTGAACTCTGTTCATAACTATTGAATTTCTGATTTTGATCATCTACTTTTGCTGTTGACTGTACTACACAGCTTTATAGGTCCACTTTTGCTGTCTAACATGTCTAACTTAGTCCTATTACACTATTGGTCTTATTAAGACAGGCTGAATATATCACGAAATGTATTGACCTCTACAGAAGTGTACAAAAAACAAATGAATGACGATTGTCTAAAGCTCTTTTATTTTTAGATATTGTGACTGAAGTACATAAATGATTTTTGTTATTGCTATTACACTGTCCTTAAACGTTGCCGTAAGTTTAATAATAAAATACCGTAAAAAAAACACCATTTCTCAAGTGTGATCACATAATAAATTAATTACAACTGCTTCAAAGCTTAAGTAAGTAACTGTTATGTAGGTAATATACCACTTTATTAGAACAAAAATAAATTCTACCATATTGCTTCTTTTCGACATTCTTTTCACGACTTATTTAGAAGCGTTGATGGTTTCATTTCAAGTCATCGAAAACTTTGATTACAAAAAACAGATATTAGAAATAATTGTGTCTCTATTTTCTAATAATACCTACATCCGTAGTATTTATCTCCAATGGTATATTTGTTCGATTTCTTCAACCATCCGGTTTGGATTACCACACGATTCTTGTTCTAGTATTTTTACTTCGCATAAAATGCGACCTTTATGGAATAGTTCTTTAGTAACAGGAAATGAGAACTAAAAAAGTATCTTAGAGACTTGAATGCAATTTATTTCATTTCCGTTTTGAAAACTATTTTTTGTAGAAAAACAAATGAAATCTGGAAAAATAAATCAACGATACTATAATTTCCTTTTTATTTTAGCATACAGATGAGTTATGATTATTTGCATTTACTAAGTATTTCCCACGTGACGCACCTGTTGCTATCAACTTGGCGACGTCCACCATCGCTCCTTCCTTATTTAGAAGCTGACCCCAACATTGAAAAGGCTAGGCAGAAGAAGAAGAAGATTTTAAAATTCATAATTATGGGTGATTACGCTATTTTCTTAACAAAACATATGACGCACACTTCCTCGAATTATCAGTTAAGAGCGATTAAACTTCTGTTTACAACTAACATCGTGGTATCAAATCACCTTATCTATAAAAAATCGCGATTTAGGCCATACTTGTAAAAACCGCGCCGCTCCTTACATAGAATCAAATACGGAAGCCATATCAAAATAAAACCTATCTGAAATATAAATGAGCACTCAATATTTAGGTCGAAGTAGTTGAACCTCCTTGAGATATAAGCGAACGAGTGTATAAACATTATGTTATAATTACAGAGCAAACGTTTTAATGATTAAAAAATATTTCAGTGATCCTCTTTGGAACTAATAAATCAATTAGGTAATTGCGAACACGCGTTGTTTGGACGCGAAGAGTTCGTATTATGTCATCAAACGTATTACAAAAATTAATTGCCTCGTTGGTCTAGTGGCAGCAAGTGTGACTTCTGAGCACGAGATCTCAGGTTCGAATCACGGGTTGGGCTAAAAATAGTTCTACGATTCTATTAAGAACTACTCAGTACCGCTCGGAGTCGGGAAGTGTGACTTAAAGCTATTGGTCCTGCGTCTGATCTCTCTCCGTCGTGTCGGTCGTGTCGGTCTGCTGTCGTGTGTGCTGTCCCATCGGACTATGAGAGTGAAGGAACAGACGGTGTATCAGTGTTTGTGCTCACACTTATACATAATTAGGTACACAATAATATAAATTCCTCCTGAATGATTTCACTTGAGACGTGCCTTACAATTAGGTATTGTTAGATTTTTTACAAAAAATTAAACTAAAAAAAAATATTTAAAATAAAATAACAAATCGTCGACGGTAAATATTTATTCTTGAAATAGATTTTAGAGCGTAGACCGTTGACAAGGGTCAGCGAAATGTAATTCTATAAAAGGTAATGGTTATTTCAGGAACAACGTTATTTATTGTTAACACTTTTAGTGCCAATATCCTCTGTCCCTATTAGGTGAACAACCTCTGAACATGGAGTTACTGGCAATGAAAGTGTTAAAATATAGACCCCTTGTAAGGTAAGCGATATTTACATTTGACTTGTAGTAGTCAAGCTATATATCGTCTTTGTATTTAGAAAATAATATTCAAATATAAATATTATTTGACATAACAGCCGGTTTCTGAATTGAGAATTTCAACTTGAGAACGGTTTCAACTGATCAACCAATCGTGTTGCAGCGTGTGACATTGCTCGTCCAGTCACATGGCTAAATTGAAATTATCAAGTTGACAATTCTCAATTCAAAAAACCAGCCGTTAATGTTACTTAATATTTATTTATAAAATATACATACTTAATTTCCTTTTTATACCAATATACTTGAAACACTAAATTTAACAACAGCGACGCCGTACTGAAATTTCATATTCGATTACCCTTGACATCTAATAACTTTAAAAAAATAATATTATATGAAATCATTGAAACAAAACTTCTTTTAAATTCCCATTCTATCGCGGTTTATTTTTATTTTAGTTCCCGACGTTTCGACGCCTTTGCATGTATGGTCACGGACTTATTTCAATGTCATACATTCGCGTAATCCTTAGGAAACAATACGAAATTATTGGACATACATATAGTAAATAAAATGGATATTTTTAAGTCATAAATGAGTAGTTTACCTACCTTAGTATTTTTCCTCATAAGTACCGCAATAAAATGTAAGACAGCAATTGATAGGTGCTCTTGCTGAACAATTTAAATCATTTAACTATTGTCACTCACTTGTAGTGCAACCTTGAACAATAATGATTCTCACTTCAACAATCTCACATTTCATTTCAACAAATAAATATATACTGGAGAAAATATTAGTCTTTAAAAAGGTATGTATTGATATGTAAAGATTCATTTCCTAAATGTTGTATAGTACCTCAAACTTATCTGATTCGGTGGTCAAATCTTGAACTAATATAATTTTACTTATATTAAAAAATAATCGGAAATTAAGATTTAATTTACTCATTGTCCGAGAGCATTATTTTAACCCTAAATATCATGTAAATTCTATTGAGTTGAAACGGTTTATTCCGAAAGGATACCACAATCAGATCCCATTGACTGCACGGATAGCCGAGTGGTATGGGTCACCACGCTAATTACCACTGTGCGCGACGTGCTGCGGGCTCGATCCCCGCATGGGACAAGTAAGTTCCAAGTCTGGGTGTTCTTTGTGCATGTGATTTAAATTAGTACGGGCGTCGATTAAAAAAAAAATCGTGGTATCGGTAAGAAAAAAAAATGTTCCCAACGGATCCTTTGTTTAAACCGATCCTAGTACGCTATTCCGAACGGTTCCCTGCTTTGGCACGGGCCAAACAGCGAAGCAGTCACGGGTTAGGTAATCACCACTCGTTAATATTCAACAGAATACTGACATCTGATAGATGTAAGTCATCTCAATCTTCATTATATATAAATGGCTCCTTATTTCGTCTACTTTTACTTTAACGTCCGTGAAGTTCTTACTTTCTATGTCTTCAGGCTTGTTTTCGTTGAATGCTTTCGCTAGGAACCAACCGGAACCAATATTACATTATAGAGCTCCAAACGCCTTGGGAAACAGCAAAAAACAAGAACCGACTTGAAAAGTTGAAAGTCTGTCAGTCAGTTAGCAGTGAATGGGTTTTGATGTCAAATTGAACCGATAGGTACATCAGTTACGTGATGTTAAACTATCTATTATAAGTGAATGCTGTTATTATTCCTTAATTTATTTTAATTACATAAATAATAGTGTATCATCTATTGAACAAAAAAAGCTAAACCATTTTGGCAACAGTCTTGTTATGTTATATCAAGTAACAAGATCAATTTATTCCATGCTTAGTCATGATTCTGTAATCACATTTTGTTGGTACAGAATCTATTATTAATAAATCGTTACATAATAACTAGCCGGTCTAAAATTATTTTTCTGACAACCATGTCGGCCTAATCATGAGTAATAATAATGTACTATTATATATAATTCCAGTGTCGCGATGTTTGTCCGGGATGAACTCCGAAACTACTGAACCGATTTTAAGCAAATTTGCACACTGTGCAGTTTGATCCAACTTGTAAGATAGGATAAGTAGCTTACATCAGAAATATAAAAAAAAATTGAGACCGCGGGCGGAGCAGCGGGAAACATCTAGTAAATATTATAAAGAGGAAAGATTTGTATTTTTGTGTGTCTGTTTGTAATGAATAAACTCAAAAACTACTGTGCTGATTTCAAAAATTCTTTCACCATTAGAAAGCTATTTTTTTGACGTGTTTAAGACTGTTACGTCTGCCGCCTCGCCATGGGGCAAGGCTTGACGGTTATGTGGGACTCCCGGCCCATAGATAGAAGGAGGGAGGGACTACTCACTAAACCCCCACGGTGCTCCTCCTCCTGAAGCTACCCTAACTCAACGGGGCCGCGCAATCGTTTTTCGCATATCTACATTAGAAAAATATATTTACCCTGAGTAACATAAGCTATCTTTTTACAAAAAAATTAGATACCGCGGGCGGAGTCGCGGGGATCAGCTAGTGAGTAATAAAACATCACTTGGTCTGAATATAAAATGGTCGTTGCGCATGTCAATGATGTATGCATGATTCGTAATAATGGACAACTGGTACATTTTTTACAGTAATAATTTATATATTGAGATGAAAATATAGTCGTACAATTAACATAGATACGTACAGTCAATATTAGCAGGTGTTCAGTGGCACTTAGTGGAACAGGTAATTGGAAATTGTTATTTAGTCAGATGATTCGTTAAAACGTTGCCTTTTATGGTGACATTGACCTCCTTTTAACATACCCATACTTGATTCCCCTGTAACCATCTTTAAATAAGGTATCTTACTTTAAGCTTGGATATTTTTTATGGCATCAGAAAAACAATCTTTACTGGTAGCATCTAGAAGTGCCTTTACTTATTGCATTTGCGAAGTATCTTTGGTTTTATGTTTTTTTATTTGACGGGCCTCTTGTTCTAGTGGTTAGTGACCCTAACTGCTAAGCCGGAGGTTGTGGGTTCGATTCCCACACAGGACAAATCTTTGTATGATGACCACGACCATTTGTTCTGGTTTTCTGGTTGCCATAGTACAGGCTCTGCCTAGTTTGGGATCAGATGGCCGTGTGTGAGCTGTCCCAAGATATTATTATTATTATTTCTCACTGTGCCGAAGACCACGGAACCAAAAATAGAGTTATTTATATTAATATGACAGAAGACTTTATCCATTCATACTATGTACCTAAATTAGTCGATGTGATAAAATGAGAATATCTTGATAACCCCTGTCAATGGAATTACCTGTTTCCTTTTTTACTTATAAAAAAAAGGAAAACGGCAGTAGCCTATTATGTCCGGACTTGCGATCATGTGGTTGCCGGTTCGAATTCCACCCATTGCACTACCGACGTGAACCCACTTCCAGAGGTTAACAGGATTATAATAAAGTGCAAACTCCATTAATTCTGAAACCAATAAGGACCTGAAATTTTCCTAGGTTTAAAACATACCATAACATAAACACATTAGGATTAATGAGAATTGTTTCAGTAGCAAAGCCTGCATATCAATGTCATTAGCTTTTAGCTTATCGACAAAAATCAATCGTGTACGCACGCCTTAATGGAGGCAATGACACCATATCAACAGCGCTCATCCAGGTTTATTATGTTAAATGGTACGTTAAGCTTCACGACCAAACACAGATACGGGGCTGACAGACAGATAGACAAACGGACGCGAATTGACAGCAGCATCGATATGTTTGAAGACTTAAAACCAGTTTACGGCGTCCCCGGCAAATATAACGGATTGAAATGGCAGCTGTACAGGCAATTAAGGAAATTGATTTTATTGCGATTCCAATAGTTTTGAATAATTGTGATACACGATATAATATGTCGGCAGGTACAGTCAACAACAAAGTCTATGAACTCATTCAGATTCTTAAAGTATCTGAACACTATTAAAAGCAAAAATTTGTAGTTTGAATTGGGAGTCAAAGTAGCTTTCGCGCCAGAATAATGAGAACTGGCTGAAGACCAATATTTTAAGTTTAAAATATTGGTCTTCAGCCAGTTCTCACTACTCTTACTTTACGCGGGCGAACTCGCCAGCCATAGCTAGTTAGCTATGGCTGGCGAGTTCGCCCGCGTAAAGTAGTCACTAGCCTTCCTCGATGAATGGTTTATCAAATCGGACCAGTGGTTTCTGAGAATAGCGCGTACAACCAAACCCCTCTTCAGCTTTTTATTAATATAGATGTCAGTGAACATTTGTGGCAGTTCGCAAAGGTTTTTTGTTGCTGACTGTACTTCATGATGAGCATTCATAACTCATTATAGATAGGTAATCCTAAATTTATTGCTCATTTCATTCATTAGAGGATTTGACAAAAATATAACGAAGTCAAATCGTTTTCTTTTCGTAAGTTTATTCGGTTGCCGTATTAATACAAAAACTTAAAACGTCGCTCTAAATTACCTAATTAATTAATAATAATAATAATTACTCTGACTAAATTTTTTAAATTATAAGTTCTGATTATATTTAGCGACTAGTTTGGCTAGTTAAGGTTGCTCTCCATTTTGACAATATCTGACATCAAATTCTATAATGAACGAAAAGCCGAATAGTTCCGTTGAAATAGAGTAATTTAATAACATATGTAAGTATAATAAAACGTCTGATTCTCTGAAGAGCGACATAATAAAGATTAATATTTGTACTGTCTACTTTATTTGTTAAGCTTGAAATATGAGCTATTTTAGCGAACGTTTCGGTCATTTAAGTTTCTATAACAATTTTGATAGGTTATCAAACTTTTTATGTTTTTTTTGGAGATCTTTTCTCCTCTCTGTATATCTTAGACGCGTATTGGTCGTAATTTTTTTTAGAGTCTTCTATTTAAGACGCTTTTGAAGCTTAAGAATATAACTCGTTTTCAAGAATACTGATGTATTCTTCAAAAGTTTTAAAGCCAGTTAGTTGCAATGAAATGAAATGAACTTAATTCGAAATGAATTAAGTCAACTTAAATAACTTAAACATACATTTTTATGTTGTAGATCTTTTTTAAATGTAATCTATGTAAGGATTTTTAGATTTAAGAAATCATTCTAATGTAAACCGTAACTCATTAAACATCTCACAAAATACAATACTGAATTTTGTGTATAATTAGGTTTAACGAATTTATTACTCATAAAGAACAATATACAGTTTACTTAATAATGAGCTTAAAAATAGATAATTGATTAAAATAACATTAAGCGATCGAGTAAATCTAATATACATTTTCACAAATATGTTGTTTTAGTCTTGTTTTAAATACAGCAAGTGATTTGCTATCCTTTATATTATTAGGTAGGTTATTATATAATTTGTAGCTTGTTATGTATAAAGTCAGGTTCTGAGAGCACGGCAAAGGTTATCATTGTTTCGTCTCATTTTAAAACATAGTTCTTAAACAAACGTCGAAAAACAATTCGCGAAAGTTATCAATTGAGTGTGTGAGCAATAATAATTGTTAATAAAATATTTGTTATAACAGTTTCTTTGTTACAGGTTAACAATCTAATACAACAATGATGTGGTCGACAGTCCACAAGGTAGCTGCGTTGATACTGCTGAGTGCGTTAAGTAAAGGAGAACTCCCCGAAGATGATTTCAGGATAATAAACAGACAAGGTGAGATTACTGTTCTCTGTAAATTTAATTTTAACAGGGATAAGGATTGTAGAAAATGCACATGAAAAGGCACCGCTTTCCATAACTTTTATGCGTAAAAAAGTTTAACAGAACCTTTCTCGATACCATTATATTTATAGAAATTATATATATATAATATAATAATACCGGCCTATATACGTCCCACTGCTGGGCACAGGCCTCTTCTCATATAGAGAAGGGATGAGCATTGATCACCACGCTTGCTCATTGCGGGTTGGCGATTTCAGATTCCAATACTTTGAAATCCAGGTTTCCTCACGATGTTTTCCTTCACCGTTTGTCAATGATGTCTTAGAATGATTAAGAAAGTACATATAAGTTTGAAAAAGTCACATTGGTACTTGCCTGGGTTCGAACCTGCAACCATGTGCATGCGAATCCGGTCATTGAACCGCTAGGCCAACACGACGATAATAGCAATTAGCAAACCAATAAAAGAATCGATGCGGTGTGATTCATTTTAAAAGTATTTAATCATAATTAAATTATTCATAAAATATTACGTCGTTCGAATATTAAATAATGTCTTTATAATTTGGAATTTTGTTATGATGCTAAAAATATCGAAATAGCTTTGTCTGTTAATTAATTCAATGAGGATGAATAGGAATTTATATTTATTTACATACTAGCTGACCTGACAGCCGTTGTCATGTCAAACAACTAACAGTTAGTCAAAATATATTAGAAAAGTTAATATGGTCGTTATGTTTTCTTTAATTTTTTAATGTTTCGCGCATCTTCTGTTAAAAAAAGAATTAACGACATTGGTCCAGCAGTTCAGGCGTGATGCCATGACCAAGGAAATGGGGATTCATTTTTATATATATGTATATACAACATGTAACAAAACCCCTGTCAGATTCAATAAAGGCGTACTCGTGGTACAGCTCATGAACCGTCTCGCATAGGCGGCTTCTTTGACACAAAGCTGTAGGTAGTAAGTACGTGAACGTTGAGGAGCGGTCACTTGTTCAGCTGTTGCCTTGGATCAGTTTTTATTTGTATTTAATTATTTTGACTGGGGCAAAATTATAATCTCCAATCCATTAAATGGCTACGTATATTTGTTCGCAGTACGATACCTAGTAATACTCTCAGGGATCGGACAGGGTTTTTGTTACACGCTGTATATTAGGTATACTAACATGGTATTTAATAAAACAGTTAATTATGTAATCATTTTAATAAATATTATATCACCGTATCTTTAAGTTGTCAATTGCCTTGATCTCGCGATGGACGGATAATGTGTTATGATTCCATGTTCTGTCAACAATATTATTATATGATAAAAATAATACCTATATTTCATTTGTAATTAAATACAAGTAAGTAGTACATGTGATTTTTTCAAAGTTATATGTACTTTCTTAATCATTCTAAGACATCTTTGACAAACGTTGAAGGAAAACATCCTGAGGAAACCTGGATTCCAAAATATTGGAAGCTGAAATCACCAACCCGCAATGAGCAAGCGTGGTGATCAATGCTCATCCCTTCTCTATAGGGGACGAGGCCTGTGCCCATCAGTGGGACGTTTATAGGCCGGTATTATTATTATTAAGTAGTAGAGGTAAAAAACTTTGAACCTCAGGCAGGACTCAAATCAGTGATCAGTGGCTTTACAAACGAAGCTAGATATTACTATCTGAGATGATAAAGCAACTGGAACGTATTTTCAGTAATCGCGAGGTCGAGCCAAAATATAAAATTATTTATCTGTACTATTGTAACTATTCTGCTAAGCCTTTTCCCAAGCTATGTTGGGGTCGGCTTCCAGTCTTACCGGATTCAGCTGACCGTATTTTACATGGAGCGACGGCCTTTCTGACCTCCACAACCTATTGCTAGGTAATACAGTATTCCATAGTAAGACTGGTTATCAGAATTGTAATGACTTAACGACTATCGAAGATCACTATATGACAGTCGGGACCAACGGCTTAACGTGCCTGCCGAGGCACGGAGGGGTCACGGGATCTTTACAAATGGTCACCCATCCACGGACCAACCGCGCGGGGAGCGCAGCTTAACCTTTATTATCGGTCAAACCGTACGGCTTACACTTAGCCACGAGCTCCTCCCATCCACGGAGATCATCTACTTTTGTAACTATTGTTGTATCTGTACTAGATAACCTTTAAAAGTTGGTCAATAAAACAGCAGTCTTATCACCTGCTAAAATTTGAGTGAATGACTATCAACTCTATCAAGTACTGTGTACGTGACAATTAGTTGCGTATCATAGTTCCCGAGTAGTCATTAAGATAAAAAGTTCCCATTAGTGTTTTACGTCATTCAAGGAATCTTTAAACAGTTTGATGACATTTTGGAACCATTATACTTGCAGTAATTTAAAGTGTTGATACAGATAAGACCATTTCTTCATCATAGCGGAACTATGAGGACTTGACTAGTTTATAATACTCTTAACCCCGGTTTATGAGTGGCTGCTCAATTTAATGTTGTCTAATCTACTTATCGCGACTTTGATTGGCTGAACAAAAGACCGATATCCAATCAAAGAGCTCGACAAGAGGTAATGAACAAATTTTTGTCTTCTTCTTCTTCCTGCCCTTATCCCATTCATATGGGGTCGGCGCAATGCGTATTTTCCTTCCATTCCTCTCTATTACTCGTCATCGCGGCATCCACTCCTTTCTTTCTCATATCCTCTTTCACACAATCCATCCATCTCTTTTTCGGTCTCCCTCTACTTATATACCCATCCACATGAACTATAATGGTAATGAACAAATTTTTGTATTAAATAAAAAATATTTATTGACACAGCACACAATTTTCACTTAGTTTGTGGAACAGTACAACTTTGTAATTAATCACAAAAACATAGTACAATATTTGTATTGAGAACCTCCCAATACTGAAACGAAAATTAACTTTAACATGTTCTTAAATGTTTATCTGTCACTACTTCACACCTTCAAGTGACAGAGATAGCATATGACTTAACGGCCACTTCAAACTGATTGAAGTTTCAGTATTTTGCCATATGCCTCTTAGAATTCGGGGGTTGTCAAAATCAATCAATCATCTCAGCCTATCGCGGTCCACTGCTGGACATAGGACTGTACCAAGTTGCGCCACACCACCCGGTCCTCCGCCTTCCTCAGTGGGGCTACCGGGGACCGAGGACCGTGTGTAATGGTGCGTCATAAGGGTGTATGTTGCCCTAGTCACCACGCTGGACAAGCTGGTTTTAGACTGCAATTTGGAATTGGTTCCTTAGGAGATCACTGCTGCCCATTCTCCTAGTTTCTATATCCCTTAGTCGCCTCTTACGATACCCACGCTACTCACTAAGCCGTGGCTCTTTAGTCAACTGATCCCGCTGAAACTTATCCCGCAGGATGAGCCGCAACCTTACGGCAGGTTGGTTGTCAATCGTTTATGTTATGACACAATATTTCCAAAGAATTCCTTCTCAAAAATCTTCCATTTTGACATCGTGCGGTCTAAATTTTAGTGAATTTGTTTACATACGAATTAACACTTCAAGTACTTCAACCAAATATTTGTATTAAACCATCCATTTAGTTAAATATTTACTTTAACTAAGATGTTTGTGGTCTTTACCGTATGATAATAATCAACGAATGGTAATCTCAATCGTTTAGCTCAGTATAAACATTCACGATGATCGATACACGACGATTACATGTACAATGTGTTGTTGCATATGTAATAAGAAAGATTTACAAGTCAAATAGTCAATGTACATTAGAAAGGTAATTACTGACGCCTAACTGTACCCTAAAAGTACGAGTATGTTGTACAATTGGCATGTGGAATATAAAGACTGGAGTTTTAATAATTGTTAAGTGATTCGGGGTTTCATACACAACCTCCATATAAAAAAACATTTTTCATGTAAATTAAGATTTAGACAGAAAAAGTATGAGATAACGTATGAAGTGGCATTCAGTATAATTCTCTGGTCACTTCGACGCTGGCTTAGAACTCGTTTGAAACTTATGCGAAGTGAGAGTGAATAGCGATGTGAGATGCGAGTTGTTGATTGAATTTTACAGAATCGACGTGCATTTTCAAGTTACTGCTCTAGTTAGACACATTATATCATAGACAGTTTCATCGCACGATATAATCACATCGTACCATCGTACGAGCGATGGAATAAGCAGCGCTGCGGCATATCAATATTATTATGACTAAGCGGCGGTAGCCTAATGGCTAGGGCGTCGAACTTGCGATCCTGTGGTTGCGGGTTCGAATCCACCCTTTACACTACCGACGTGAACCCACTCGTAACACAAGCATCTTAGCTTAGCACGAGGGGTTAACGAGATTACTAGTAATGTGCGACACAGTGAGAAATTTCGCATAACGGAATATATGTTTATTCGTAACATCATCATTAAAAGCAATTTTCAAAGTAACGATAAAACTGACACCTTAAGGCTTAATGGTATAGGTTTTAGCACTACAGGTTATACAAACTGGTTATGGTGTATCAAATGTTTTCACAAGTATGCGAGTTATAAATGTTTGTGCAATCACGTTGGGTCTCTGATCAACGTAAGGTTCTAATGCGGTTTCAAAGGGTAGGGCGCCGGACCACAAGGGTCATGTGTTTGCCGGTTCGAAAGCCACCCATTACACTACCGACGTGAAGCCACTCGTAATACAAGACTTAGATTAGCACGAAAAGCTGTAAAATGCGACCCACATTGCTATAAGCTTTTTAAAAATGTCAATGTCCACGATTCTGTTAAACACGTACTAAACTTATTTAAGTCCATCGGTACCTTTTTCACTTGTACTTATTGAGAAAAGGATAGACTAAAAACTGTCAAATTGAGTTCTGACTAAAATTCTCATACAAAGCTGACAAGTAAAAACGTGTGCTCTAAACACTGTGATGTTCAAGGCGAAAACTAGTTTGACATTTCTAAGTTAGTTGTTATCTGTTGCCGTCCTTTTCTCACGATATAAGTTAATAAACGACAGCAATGTTTTAAAATTAGTTTAGTTTGCGAGCAGAGGAATCAGCACCAATCTTTTATTTTAAAGAAAACAATGTGAATATATTCTTTTTGTTGATATTTTGTCGCTTCGTTACTATGACATAAAACCTACAAGCTAGTTTTCACTGGCCGTGAATTCCGTGACAACAAGCGACGAATTTGGATTGTCATAGAAACACAAAGAATTTGCGTGGGCCAGTTTTACATAAAGTCGGTATTAAACACATCTAATTTGTAATTCAAACACAGCCAGCAATCAATCAGTATTCTGTATAAGCTGTGCTCAGTAACCTGCCACTCAACTAACTGAGATAGTTATCTTTTTAATTTCTCATAAAATTAAGTCAGTTTTCCAGAACTTAATTACCATCTCAAACCTTTAATTAAATTTGATTTATTGTCGGTAGAATAGGGCTTCGTAAGCTTATTCGATCAATTCCATTTTTGCAGCCTATCAAACATTGTTCTTTAAAAGTATGTGCCGAGAATAAGTGTATATTTTATGTGTGAAACTAATATGAAAATGCTGAGGCGTCGGACTAGCGGTATCGTGGTTGTGCGTTCGAAACCCACTCATTGCACTACCGACGTGAACCCACTCGCAACACAAGCGTTAAGCTAAGCACGAGAGGTTAACAAGTGTAAACCACATTGCTAGTAAGATTATCAAGAAAAAAAAAAAAAGAAATAACTGACTATCCCTTGATTTTTTTTAGCATTTTGGACTTGTTTTGGATCTACATCGTAAAATCACGGTAATGATTTCTATATTACCGTGGTAAAGTGAACATTTATATTAAACTAGCGGTATCCCGCGGCTTCACTCGGGTACTTAGGTACTCTTCCTGTAAAACATGTGATCTATCACAGTCCTCTGCTTTTTTCTGCTTCTATCACTCTTTTCCTACCGAAAGGGTCCACAATTATTTTATAATTTTAAGTTACCATCTAAGTACAACTTCGTGGAATGCAAATTAATATTGAGACTAAAAAAAAAATTTTGCACAACACACAAAAAAGAAGAATTTGTCAAATTTGGTTCCGCTCGGAAGTAAGCGCTTACTTATACATTTAGGAGATTCATTTTTATTTAAATAAATTGTAAATAGGAACTTTTTAAGATAGATCTACAATATTTTTTGATTGTGAAGAATTATTCTTTCTGAAATATTTATCATTTGAATTGTTACTGAACAATTTATGATCTAACTTTTTCCTTTGTATTCCAGATTTACTGACAGCAGACGATAGCGACGTGTTCGAGGATAGCAGTACTGGATCATTTTCGCAACTGTTGTTCGATGTGGCAAGGGACCAGGTCCTCGTGGGCGCAAGGTGACTGCCTAAATCTATTTATGTCTAGACCTAACCGCTATTCAACCTGTTCTGTCGACACTTGATTTACTGTTTAGCAATTTGTTGGGACTTAGTTATGGTATGGGTTAATATCGTGTGCTTAGAGTTGAATAGTTTTCACAAAATTAGATTTAATATGTTTATATTCAACGCGTTTTTTGGAGAGCTTTGTGCCCATAAAATAACTGCTAATTATAAACCCAATTATATGATAGAAAGTAATTAATTTCTTAAGGCAGTAATTATGTTTAAAAGTTGTTTTAAGTGATTTTACCATAATTGCTAATATAAAACAACCAAATATATACATTTCCGATTTTAATATTAATTATTTTAAGAGATACCGCGAGTTTGATAATTAATTGTAGATTTACCGCTTCCAAATGCGGTAATTTCTAATAATCGTTATCCCACTTTCTCAATCCGTTTAAAAAAACCAAACAGTGTAAATTTATAGAGCAGTTAACAGCTTTATGAGGTTATAACAAACTGCAGGGGAATCATAAACCGCCAGTTAATATGTCATAACACTTAATTTAATTGGTTCAATGAAACTTCCAGTCAACTTAACTATTTCATGGACATAGAGTTATAGCTGTGAATTTGAAATGTGGCACCATTCGTTAGAATGTCTAACTGCAGGGCTATTAGCATCGATCGAGGTTTATTCTAGGCGTTTATTGCAACAAAGACTGAAAAAATATTAATATAAATCTTCGTTACAATAATAATATCCGGCTGTCTGGTAGAGAATGCCTTGTATGTCCGCAATTAGGTATACTTTGTATGTGTTTCAAATGAATAAATAAAATTTTGGCAATCAATATCTTAAATAACTAAAATGCGTATCGTATATTACTCGAGTATAATAATACCGAGTTCTAGTTCTACATAATTTGGGTAGTAAGTTTTCGTTTATTGTAAGAATATCTTCATTGATAAAGAAACCTGACACCGTAGTCTGAAAAGACACTGCAAGATTAAGAAATAATTAATTAATTAATTCGAAGTTTTTAAAATTTTCACTGTTAACACAACAAGATTTAAGCTTCTACATATTGTTACCATAGAAACCAGTTTTAATTTATTTTATTTATTCTGAACAAAATTATAAATAGTTGAGCTAAAATAAAATGAATCCGTCCATAACTCACAGATGTCAAAATACATATATATGTTAATGATATAAAAAACAAAACTAGACTAACAAGTAAGTTATAAGATAAAGCTTATATTTACCTACTCATAAAAATATTCATCATCTACCTATCATTCTCTCAAGCTATGTTGGGTCGGCGTCCAGTCTTGCCGGATAGATGAATACTATATTTTACATGCTGAGTGACTGCCTATCTGACCTCCACAACCCATTGATAGGCAGAACAAACAAAATATATACAGGATTAATTTAAAAGGAGTGCGTATATTCAATTTCAATTTTAATATTTCGACCCATGTTTCTTGGGAAAAGTTGTTCAGTTTTATGCACTTGATTACCTCGTTGAACGCACTCCTTTTAAATTAACCCTGTATATTTTTTTTTACATCTTCTGACAATCTCACACACGGCCATCTGATCCCAAACTAGGCAGAGCCTGTACTATGGCAACCAAGTAACTGATAAACATACTTATACATTTCTAAATACATACATTTTATTATAGATAAATTACACCCAGACACAGAACAAAAATGATCGTGCTCATCACACAAAGATTTGTTCTGAGTGGGAATCGAACCCACGACCTCCGGCTTAGCAGTCAGGATCACTAACCACTAGACCAACAGGCCCGTATAATATATAAAAAAAAAAACTTTAAAAGCCTCTAATAGAACGTTATCGTAACAGTATTTTAAGGCGACACCAGTATGTATAAACGGCCTTACAAATAACTTGTTCAAACAAAGTCATTCACCTGTTCAACTTATGATACGAGATAGTGTTATCATAATACTCCCTGCTGGACTGCCTCGGATCGCAGCCGGTCGCTTTAATTAAAAATTACCGTTTATTTTTAACAATATTATGGTTTGCTACCAACCTTGAGGCTTGCAATAACGATGTCTTTGACTAAGCTGATATGTTGTTTTGTATGGCTTTCAATATGAGTTTGGTGCGAATAGTCTGTATTTTTGCTAAATATGTACCTAGGTAAATTCTAGACCTTGTTGGAAAGGATTGTCAGTGACTTGTACAGAACTTGGGTCGTACAAAAACTAAACTGTTTTACCCAAGTAGTGTACCTCATTTTAAATATGATGAATAATTTTTTAGCTGGTCCTTGTTTATCAGTCAATTCAGCTAAATCCGATTCCTTTAACAATTAGCATTTCTACGATCGTGAACGCTGATCGAAACGCTCAAATGTATAAACTTACAAGTCTTATACAAAACTTTTCAGTTGCCCAAAAATTTTAAAATATTATCATGTTTTCTTTAAGTTTTTTTCGGGTTGTTTTTTTATTTTTCTCGCTAATAACGCTTGTTTTCCCAACCCTGATATTGGCAGAATTGTTGACACCACAAATAAAAGAGAATTAAATAGAGCAATTTTTCTGATTGTTAACGTTTGTCGATTTGTCACAAGTCGACGGGGCAGTGACGGTTCGCAGAATAAGATATTGAGTTTCAAGTTGTTAGTAAAACGACATACTTAAATGCATTTAACATTGGCTTTGGGAATCCCCTGAACTGATTTATTTAGCTTAGATCAACGGAATCGCCATGTAACCTATAGTTCAATTTTGCCATGTCATTTCCTGTCGTTCTAGTGTGTGTACTTCTAGTATGTGTAGTTCTAGTGTGTGTAGTTCTAGTGTTCTATAGTCTTTGGAGGTGAACATTTCTAACGTAGTTAGTTTCTTTATTGCTCTGGTTGGAGGCCCTTAAGTTTTCGCCAATAATAGGTATAATAATTGTTTGCGCTGTAATAGAGAAAAATACCAAATTTATAAGCTCTTTATAAGCTCTGCTCACGGCTTAGCTCGTAAACAATTTTCAATTTTCCCTCGGGATCTACTTAAGTAATCGGGATAAAAGGTAGCCTATGCTTTTTCCATGTCAAAGGCTACATGCATGCCAAATTTCATCCAAATCCGTTGAACCGTTTTTGCGTGATTGAGTAACAAATATCCAAACATCCAAACATCTAAACATCCAAACATCCACACTTTCACATTTATAATATTAGTAGGATTTCTACTAACAACTCCCTATTTAAGGCCGTAGTGTCAATTCCTGCAATAAATCGTAGTGAACACTCATTGAACCTCATTAGAACTAAACAATATCAGTGAGCTCATAACCAATAAACATATTATCTTATTGCTTTATATTAATTAACCTTTGCTAATTATTGCCATAAATACACGATAGTTAAAGGAAATTAATTGGGTTTTTGGTAGTTCGTGTGAAGGCGCTTATGGGAAAACGTAACATGTCATCGGGATTTGTATATGGATAGGCGTGCGTCTTTATAGAAACAATACTGCATTTTATTTTGACTTGATTACTTTCTTTATTAAGTCCTGTTTCATAAATCACACTGATAAAGGCGAAAATAAGCCTTTGTGATCTTTTCACGCTCGAATCATATATAAAAAGGCGAAAAATTTCATATCAATTTTTTTACTCACATTAAGCTAAAAAAAATTAAACCGACTCTATGACAAATAAACTCTTCACACCTTTCGGATACATATAACCATAGATAAAAGATATAATTAATAATAATATTTATATTATAATGTAATTAAGTAATACGAGCACCTAGAGTTATTAGATTAGTTAAATAAAGTTTCTTGAGCGCCTTATTGCGGTTTTTTTTTAATGTAATATAGCCGTTACCTCGGGTGTAGTATCTGTAGCTTCCCAACAGTGAAAGAATTTCTCAAATCAGTTCAATACATTCGGAGCCAATTCATTGCAAACAATCAATCAAATTTTCCTCTTTATAATTTTAGATAAAGATAAAAACTCTTTGTTGCTTTTGAATATTAATATTTCTATGGATATCCCGTTCGGTAACACCTTATATGTATATATCTTGAAATGCAGGCCAAGCCTTTACAGTAGCTTCGCATTGCTATCACAGTTTGTTATAACGACTGTTTTCTCTAGAAGCTTTCTAACGGAAGAAAATTACGATGTAGGTATTACTCCAATGCGTAATATAGACATCAGCAAAGATAAAGCAATTAAAAAACAAAATACATTCGAGAATCGACCAGAACATGTTTTATCACTTAATCGACTTTCAATTTCACAAAAACGAATGCAAAATGCCCGAATTTTGTTTCACATGACTATAAAAAGCGACATTCAGATTCCCTTTTACAAGCAATCGAGTTTAATTCTCACACTTTTATTCCGGTTAAATTCGAGCCGACATAAGCTTCATTCATTATTCTGTGTCAAGTACAGTTATAATCTATATCTCACTTCATCTTAAAATTGCAATAAGTAGTTATTTTACATTGCAGAATGCAAAGGCGTCGTAAAATACGGAACTTAGTAACTCGTTTATCTTATAGAAAGGCTTGTTTCTAGGTCTTCTTTATCTAGAAATGCACTAGTAAATACAATATTGCTTCATTGATCTGTTGACGGCTAACGATTCTAAGTGCTGGGCTTGGCTTCCAGGTATAATAGAAACTTGCTAAATCCATACTCACTATTATGAATTTTTGAAATACCAGTTCTTCTCTATTGCTTAGAGTCTCGTGGCTAAGTGTAAGCCGTACGGTTTGGTAGTAAAGGTTAAGATGCGTTCGCCGGAGTTGGTCCGTGGATGGGTGACCATTTGTAGCGTACTAAGACCCCTACCGTGCCTCAGAACGGACGTCAAGCCATTAGGGTCAACTGTCATTCAGTGATCCTTGACAGTCTTTAAGTTAATATAATTCTGACAACTAGTCTTTCTACTATATTACAGTAAAATGAGTTGTGGAGGGCAGATAGGCAGTCGCTCTGATCGATGTAAAATACGCTCGCATCAATTACATCCGGTAAGAATGGAAGCCGAATTTAATTCTTCAGGAATTTTGAGCGCCTCTTGACCCAATACTCCTAATTACTCCAACGCGTGTAAAACGAAAGTTAAGAACAACGTGGTATTTCGTCAATATCAAGACGAAAGTTGGCTAAGTGTTATTACGATTGTCTATTAACACATACAGTTATAATCTATGGATTCGGTTCACCGCTAGGGCTGCCAACTAGATGTAAATTCCAAGGGGTAAACAAAAAATAAATAAAAAGATAAACAAGAATAAGTACTAAATATTATATTAGGTATTCGGCCTAAATAGTACAAATCAAATTCCACTGTTGCCTGTGAACAGTTTCTATATTCAATTTCAATTTCTGATATTGCAGCTAGAACTATGTATACACTAGCTTCTGCCCGCGACTTCGTCTGGGTGGGCTTTAGTTGGGTCCAAAAAGAAATGAAAAATGTGAAAGTAATGAAAAATGGAATAAAATTTTCTCCCGTGTTATAGCTTGCCCTGTAATAGAAAAAAAAAACAAATTTCAAAGCTGTCTGCCCACGGCTTAGCTCGTAAAGAATTTTAAATTTTCCCTCGGGACTTACATAAGGAATCGGGATAAAAGGTAGCCTATGTTCTTTTCCATGTCAAAGGCTACATGCATGCCAAATTTGAACCAAATCCGTTCAGCCGTTTTTGCGTGATTGAGTAACAAACATCCAAACATCCACACTTTCACATTTATAATATTAGTAGGATTATTGTCATTTACAGGGTTTTATATCAGAAGGATTTTATTGGCAACCCTGTTCCTTGCGTATTCAAAGCGGCGTACATAAAACGCCAGGAAGTGCTTGTTTGCCACATAATGTCAATATGTGTGCTGTGAACATTTGGCTAAGCTATTAAAACGGTCTGTTTGTTCATGTGCTTTTCAACGCACGCGCATCATAACGTTTATCCGAGTTAGAAGAGGTTTATCATGTAAATAACTGGTACTGGATTCTTGTTGCTATGTTATTACTTGACTTTAAGGTGGTATTTTCGTTTTTACGACCGGACTATCCTTTTCAAGTGGAAGTCTAGTGTACTGAATGTCATGTACTTAATGTTGTATATTGTTTTTATTTATTAATGTCAAAAGTGGTTAGCTAATGTTATCTTATCATAGTACACAAAAAAAACAAAGTCGTTTGCTGTCGGTAAGGTGTGATCTTTTGAAGTATGTTAAGGACTTTAATTTAATAATAATAAGCAGCCAATAAACCTCCTCTATATGTGTCTTTGCTATGGCGGGTTCAGATCCAGAAATCCTGAATAATACAAAATCGGGTTAGTTACAACACTCGAGAACTGATGGACCGATTTTCATGATCCTTCATTTTTTGGATTCGTCTCCGTCCGTATTAAAAGCAATAGAAAATTAACTAAAAACAAATGACGTTTAAAACAGGGACAACTTAGCAGATGAAACCGCGGGGCACAGCTAGTATGTAATAAAACATCAAATGTTCATAGTGCGTTATCTAGTCGGAAAGTTCATAACAAAATATGTATATACTTCTCGATTATAATTATGTTTATTAAAGTGACATGTGTAAATAGATACAATCACATGTTCGTCAATTTCCAACCTACTTCTCGATTTATCGATACCGTTCCTATCGATATCGCAGTATCGATTACAGCGGCATAGCATTGATATTCGATCGTACAGCAATCGGCTAGTGTACGGTTACTCGAGTAGTTGTCCGATTCATTAAAACGAATGCTTATGTGTGTGTTGATTTCCTAGATGTTAACTGGATCTGGATGGTTATATTACAAGTAGGATTTTTTATACTTAAATTACTGTATCAGATTTGCTTACAAGAAATTTCCAAGGTCAGCCTCAAACGAGGATTTGTTTCTTGATCGGAGTGTTTCAAAGGATAAGATGGTTTGATAAATTCTGGAACCTGCCTATATCTACTTAGATAAAATCAACAATTCATATATTATTCTATGATACAGACTTGAATTTGTGAACGATCTGCACGTATTAGCTTAGACGTTAATGAAGATTATGTACCGATGGTATAGAATTAGCTAGAAGGGAGGAACTACATTTTGAATAATTGAGTTCCTTCGATTATATAACAAGGTAATAATCCTACTATTATTATAAATGTGGATGTTTAGATGTTTGTTACTCAATCACGCAAAAACTGCTGAACGGATTTGGCATGCATGTAGCCTTTGACATGGAAAAGAACAAAGGCTACCTTTTATTCCGATTCCTTAAGTAGTTCCCGAGGGAAAACTGAAAATTGTTTACGAGTTCAGCAATGGGCAGATAGCTTTGATATTTGGTATTTTTTTCTATTACAGCGCAAGCTATAATTCGGGTGATTTTTTTTTTCATGATTACTTTCACATTTTTCAATTCTTTTTGGACCCAATTCTGAAGTACACGCAGACGAAGTCGCGGGCAAAGCTAGTATAATATAATGTAATCTTGCAACACTTGTTTATTTGTCATGCTCCCTAAATTATCCTTTGTTTTCATGGTAAATATTGTTTCCAAAAAGACGTGCTGCTGGAGAGTTAGTTGCATCGTTTCTTCTCCACAGCTAGAGCACTTAGGAAGCGGTTAAGGGTGGGCGAATCGGATGTTCTCTAGTTTATCCACGTTCAAAAAGTACTTAGTAGCCTAATTTGAATAAAGGAAATTGTACTGATGAAATTTTGTGTACATATCGGGTAGGTGTATGCGTGTAATTGATTGGGGTGGCCTTCCAGATATTTTTAATATGGCAGAACAAAGTAGTGGTCAGCTAGTGCATATATAAAATTAAAAATGCAAGTCATAATGCAGTTTTTGTAATATTGACGCCGCGCAGTCTACCTATTTAGAGATAACATTTAGGTACGTGCGTACATTTTTTATCGGCGGATTTTGATTAAGCTCGATATTAACATTTGTAGTTGTAGGTACCTACTTATAATGCTTGTACATCCTTGAGTGATATTAGTTATCAGGTTGTTAATGGAAGATTGGAATGATAAGTATTCGCAGTGCACATCAGTCGGCCTTGCATAAAGCTACTGTAGCTACCCGGTGTAATATACAATATGTAACAAAAGCCCTGTCCGATCCAATAAAGGCGTATTCGTGGTACAGCTGTTCATGAACCGTCTCGCATAGGCGGCACGCAATGGTCGTCTCGCATAGGTCTTCTTTGACACAAAACTGTAGGTAGTAAGTACGTGAACTTTGAGGAGCGGTCAGTGTTGCTGTTGCCTTGGATCACTTTTTATTTTTATTTAATTAATTTCACTGGGGAAAAATAATAATCTCCAATACATTTAATGGCTACGTACCTATATGTGTTCGCAGTACGATACCGAATAATACTCTCAGGGATCGGACAGGGTTTTTGTTACACGCTGTATTTACGGCCACGTTAACTTCATATGTTTGTGTTTCATGCGTAGCGTGTCCGTTGGAGTTGCAGTGGATATTTTTTTTAAAAGACCCTCGCTGTAAGGGTTTTACCTAATCCTTGTGTCACAGGGGTTTCACAAACATTCAAATCACAACTGCTCAAAGAACACCAGACTTAGAACAAGCATTTGTGGATCCGGCGCGCGGCGGTACCGCGGTAGCCTAATGGCTAGGGTCTCGGACTTGCAATCATGTGGTTGCCGGTTCGAATATCACTCATTGCACTACCGACGTGATCACACTCGTAACACAAGCATTTAGCTTAGTACGAGGGGTTTACAAGAATACGAGTAATGTGCGACCGACGTCGGAATTCGAACCCTCAACCAAATGATCGCAAGTCCAATGCCCTAGCCATTAGGCTACCGCGGCTTCTTTTAAATTAGTACTATCTACTAACATTTGAAAACCTTTTATTTAAGGATGTAAAGTTCATTATAATTATCACTTTTATATCAAGAAATACGAAAGATTATTAGTTAAAATTCGACAAATATCGTGAAACTTGTCACGTTAGTGTACCGGACCCGAATGGCCAGTCCTTACTGGGTCAGTAATGTGTCCTTGTTTGTCGAAGATTATTTATTGCCATAATAGAAAACCAGTTTTAATAACATCTGTTTTATCATTAAAAAACCAAGTGCGCAAATCTGGTTGTATTTTGTTTAAGAATTATGTACTATACTACTAAGCTATAAACAAAATCCTTCTTAATATTTACAAACAGCGAGAGAATGCCAGTAAATTAGTTTGATTTTAAACTACAATAATTGCGTTTCCCTGAGAATATTATGTATTTCTCGTTCGCATTCATCTCAGACACCACAAAGTCTATTATTATAATGTCAGTGTTTGTAACAAAACTCCTCCGAAACGGCTTGACCGATTCTCATGAAATTTTTGTGCGTATATTCACACATAAGTAGATCTGACAGTTGGAACTAAACTATTTTCCACACCCTTAAGTGATAGTGAAAAAAATCTGAAGAGTAGCCCTCTCCAGATTTTTTTGCCAGGACAGCTAGTAATCCTATATTTTCATCATAATCTTAACCCTATACGTAGCGAACCAGAACAAACCCCCGTTTGTAACAGTATTGGCTTTCAACTCTTGAATATTTGTTGCTCACCACACAGTAAAACGCAACAGTGTTGCTACTTTATGCCGACATTACGCATTCTCGGCCACACGGTCAAACCGACGCAATTCCCAACCAGACTTCTGGTTACATCTAGGCTAAACATTTGCATTTATAAGATGCAATCATTATTTACAAGAAGCTGTATAGTTCCGTTGAATACTAAATATGGTATTGCAGTAAAGACCCATCTTTGTCGCATACTGGAAAAGTCATGGTTCTTAAAGATTATATAAGAACTCTAGAATTTTTGGAGGTGACGGAAAATTGTGTTTTGTGCTATAATGCTTCGTAAATTTTTCATTTTCTGATTTTGAACCCCTTTTTCCAAGATGGCGGCCTTGGGACAAGGTTTCGCTCCCACAAACTTGGATTAACTTTAAACCTGACCAAACCTCCCCCCTTGACATCTAAAAAATATAATTGCGTCCTATGAATAATGCAACCCCAAAACAAAACAACAAACTTTTCAATTGACTATGTCTTATATTTATTCTTTGTTCTTAGGGATGCCCTCTACCGGCTGTCGCTACGTGGGCTTGGAGTATTAGAACGAGCTGATTGGTTGGCGGATTCAGAGAAGGCGAAGCTCTGTCAAGTAAAGGGGCAGACGGAGGAGGATTGTCGCAACTATGTCAAAGTGCTGCTGTCACATGGGCATAAGCTGTTCGCGTGTGGGACTCACGCGTTCAGTCCAGTTTGCAGCTGGAGAGAGGTATGTTATCAAACATTTCAAAACATCATCATCTATATCTATATAATTATAGTCTTTTGCTATCGAACTCGTCTGAAACGTCTTCAGCAATCTTAAGGTTTTTTCTATGCTTGTTTGGTAGGTCTGCGAATAGGTCATAAGCTATTCTTTATACCCTTAATGCTGAAGGCCTTATAAAGGATCTCTATCCAAAATAACCAAAACAACGTGTACTGGGTCAGCTAGTACTTTCATAAAAATCATTACGAGCCCTTTGTCTTTCAAGTCACTGCACATAACAACAACTACATACATACCATTTAATAATGATAAATTAATTAATGTGCTGTATCTCTTCCAAAAAGCGCCAAAACCACCACCCGAACGTTGAAGACGACTAAAGAAAATTACTAAGAATATCTTTCAATAATAGTACGTAAACATTATTTTTCATTAGATCGAGTCAATAAACACAGTCACGGATTGGGTGACAGGGGTCGCGAACTGTCCGTACAACCCTCACTCCAACGTGACGGCCATCTTAGCCAGCAATGGAGAGTACTACGCTGGAACACCTACTGACTTCGCAAGCTCTGATACGGCTATATGCAGGTAATGTCCGATTATTATTATTTTATCCATTTCATCCTTTCGCCACGAGATAAACATAAACTCTTTACTTGACTCTACTAGTCGCATCGCGAGGGTTTATCACCCTGAGGCCCGAGTTGACTGATGTATCATCATAAAACCACGAATACTCTGCAGGAGTGAATGACTGGGAAGGAGGAAGATTTCATGTTCTTATTTAAAAGTTAGGAAAGTAAAAAGTTTTGGATTTTATCGGAAAAAAAAAGGATGTAAACGAAAAAATATGTATTGATTCAGAAAGTTGAATAGAGTATGCTTGCGACTACGGCCAGTGTAACCCGGCCGAAACGTCAAGCCTTAAAAAGTAAATGCATGAGTTCGCGTTAATTCCCGTGACGTATATTATTAAAAACAAGTTGAATAGAATAAAATATACTTTTTTTTACACCAATTATCTCTAAAGTAAGAATATTATGTCAGCTTATTATGTACCTATCCAGGTAAGATTTAGTATGTCAGCACCGAGATATGTTTATCCGACACTTATTCAAAAAAATACAATTTCTAACCATTAGCCAAGTGTGAAAAGAAAATGCTCCTAAATTTGTGACGTCCATATTAAATGCAATACTAATGTTATGCAATAATACATATCCTATTAGTTATTCATTAGAATGTGGTAGATACTAGAGTCTAGCTTTACACCGCTCTAATTCGATATCGATAACTATTGTGGGTCAGTAATATAATAGCTATCAATAGCCGTCCTTATGATCCGCAGTAATCTATATTATGTTTCACAATCCTAGTAACATTGATTAGATTAAATACATATTCGTTAGAGATTTGGGCCTTATTAGGTCACCTACCCACGTAAATATTTAGTTTAAGATTGTTTAGCCTAATTAGGACGGTAGATTAGAAAAGGATTAATTGTTTCTGCTTCGAAACTATTATCAATTACCCAATAGGCGACTATATTTTGGGCTCGGTTCTGGCCCCCTAGCCAAGTGACATTTCTACAAGCGTTAACGATGATAGATGAACGATGATGATAGAAATGTCACTTGGCTAGGGGGGCTGGTTCGGTATTCGATCTATTGCTCAATCAAAGTAATTTTTAAGACCGAAAATAGATATGAAAGGGCATCATCTGCCTTTATCCGCTTGTAAATCTCCATCTGAAGTCGATTATTTTCTTCTATCGGAGTTTGAGTTAAATAGGCAGTTGTTTTTTGTAAAAATGGAAGCTGGTCTACGACTTATTAGAAGCAAACTCCAACACGCATTTAGATAAAGCCAGTCTGAAGTTAATAAAAAAATAAGTTAAAAGTAGAGGATGTTTGGTATGGAGACCTACAAAAAACTTGGTGATGGCTTATTTGTCGTAGAAACTACAAAACTTAGGACATTAAATCAACTGGAAATATGGCCTGCTATAACCCATATATGAAAGACCAATCCAACAAATCAAGGATCATGAAAGTCGGTCCTCTCAAGTTATACCTAAGTATTGTAACGAACCCGACTTTGTTTTTAACCGACTTCAAAAAGAGGATGTTCCAAATTGGATTGGTATATAATGTTTTATGTTTGTGCGACGAAATCGCCGTCAATTGTAGACCAATGTTTAAATATAATGTAAATTTACTGTTCCCAGGAGTCGTGGTGCATCTATCATGGACGTGGTCACGCTTCGTACAACCCAATACGACCTCAACTGGCTGAACGAGCCACAGTTCGTCGGCAGCTTCGAAGACGACACCTTTGTGTACTTCGTGTTCAGAGAAGTTGCTGTCGAGTTCATGAATTGCGGGAAGGTGAGTCTTGAACATGACAAGGTGAAATATGATATTATAGCCTGGCCAATTCGTTCGTGACACTCCCTGGTCCGCGCGGGTGACGGGGGCGTTAGTTATTAGCCAATAATGGCGCCCGAATAAGTCGAATGACGTTCTCGTATGTTTCCCGTTTATCTCCTGGTGGCCTAGCGGTTCAATAAGCAGAGTCGTATGCACATGGTTGCAGGTTCGCACCCAGGCAATCAATGTGACTTTTTCAAAGTTGCATGTACTTTTTTAATTATTCTAAGACTCTATTGACAAAAATGGGGAAGCAAACCTGAAAGGTTTAGGGAACGTTTTGACGGGCCTGTTGGTCTAGTGGTTATTGACCCTGACTGCTAAGCCGAAGGTCGTGGGTTCGATTCCCACCCAGGACAAATCTTTGTGTGATGAGCACGATCATTTGTTCTGTGTCTGGGTGTTATTTATCTATAATATGTATGTATTTAGAAATATATAAGTATGTTTATCAGTTGTCTGGTTACCATAGTACAGGCTCTGCCTAGTTTGGGATCAGATGACCGTGTGTGAGATTGTCCCAAGATATTTATTTATTATATTTATTTATTTAACCTGTATACCAAAAACTGGACTCTGAAGTCACCAACCTGCAATAAGCAAGTGTGGTGATCAATGTTCCTTCCTTCGCTATAATAAAGAGAGGCCGGTGCCTAACATTGGGACATTTTAGGTGTGTATTATTAAGTTAACCCTGTAATACGCGTAATTTTTACCCATCCCTGCTGCCTTATGTAGCCCGATAGCCAACCAAAGAATATCCTCCTATCTCAAAGGGTTTATCCATCACTGCACTTTACATGAGGTTTTGATTGCAAATGATAAATAATTCACTCTTTTAGAAATAGATTACATTTAGGTGGTAAACAAGTTCTCTTGCAGCTGAGAAATATTGAAAGTCCAGCATCTATAAAACAATTTTTTTTTTCGGTAACAAAAGATAACTTTTTCCAACCAGAATTTGCTTTTGTAGCGTGGTAAAACAAACATGAAGTAAGTATAACAACACCCACTCTTGAACAAACATTCGTGGGAAATACTACTATTTTCGTACAGGAATCAAACCCGCCACCCACAGCTGAGCTCTATGCTAATTGGTCCGCCAGAATCAGTGGCCCTTCCCTAAGTACTTTCGGTCTTAAATATTACATTGATTGTGCAATAAATCGTAGATGATTCTTATTGGTGTAATGGGTGATCTAATTAATTATACGATTAAGATATTGCGATACGAATATAATTTCATTAATGACTCTATATCAAATGTTGAATAACTCCAACATAAATATTTTTATTGTGTGACGACCTTCGTCACCTCCGTGGTAAAGTGGCGTACACACCGGTTTTCAAAGTGTCGCCAGCTTTGAGGTCCCGGGTTCGATCCCCAGACCAGTCATTGTAGAAAAAAACTTAACTTTTCTACATTGTCTCAGGTCTGGGTTTTTTGGTACCTTCTTTGCCCCTGAATCCATAAAACAAGTGCTTTAGCTACTTACTTTGAAATCGGAGCAATGTTTGTGGTGCTGTCCACATTTATAATAATAATAATAATCTCCCGACCGAATTTCGGCCTCGGCGGCCTATCTCTAGTGAGATCAGCCATGTACGCAGGAGATATTATAGTGCACAAGTGTGTGCGCAAACACAGGTGCACTCTCTGTTCCTTCACTCTCATAGTCCGATGGGACGGTTGACCGACACGACCGGAGAGGGATCAGGCGCAGGACCAACGGCTTAACGTGCTTTCCGAGGCACGGGGATGTAAACACCGCCACATTTCCTGACTCGACCCGGGAATCGAACCCGAGACCTCGTTCACGGCAGTCGCGCTTGCGACCACTAGATCAACGAGGCAGTCACATTTATATTTATTGTAGTAATTAGTGTATTAGATATTGGGACAGTTCCTTTACAACGAACATGTATTAACGTATGCCTCATAATAATGTTTACATAAAGCGTCGTGCAGAATGTGATGTTACTACTGCGCAGTATGTACCTACCTACCTTATTAGTATCGTATATCGAAGTATGTCTGTTGATATAGAACAAACAAGACTTTCAAAATATACGTCATCTGTTTATGATTTAGCTGAATACCGTATTTTCATGGAGCGACTGCCTGTGTGATCTTCACAGCCCTTTGCTGGATAATACAGTATCCTATAGAAGATCTTCAAAGCTCTTTGCTGGGTAACACAGTATCCCATAGAAAGACTGGTTGTAACTTAACTACTGTCAAAGGTCACTGTATTTCAGTCGAAACCAACGGCTCAACGTGCTTTCCGAGTCACAATAGCTTTTGGTATGTTAAATAGTCACCCATCAACGAACCAAGCGCGGCGAGCGCAGCTTAACTCAAAGGTCAAACTGTACGGCTTACAGTTAGCCCCGCAGTTTAAAAAAAAAAAACAAAGCTCATTGGAGTTGCGGTTTCGAAACTTGATAATTGTCCCTGAAATTGGGGTATTTTTGGGTCATATTGCCTTAATCTTATTTTTTTTTTATTGTCCGAACGTTTTACTTTTACATTATTTAAGTAATCTTCTTCGTTGGTTGTCCAGTATTCAACTACTCTGTCAGTGGAGTTGTGAACATCGTGAATAAATAGCCCCAAGTGCCCCCTCAAGTGTAAACATTTGTCTCATTTAAAACAGTGAACAAATCAAGTGGCACCCATGGGTACAGAATTGTTTTAACCCATAACGACAGTCCAAACGTCTCTTCGAAGGTACCGTAAGTGGGTTAATGCGGTAGTTATGTTTGTGACCCTCCATCGCTAACAAGGAAAGTGGTAGTCCATCTTGTAATAGTACCTCGCGACCGGAAGAGGTCGTATTATGCCGCAATCGACAATCTGCCAATTGTCTTACTAATTCTTTGATGAATTGCCCTGTTGTTCGGACGATCCATGTCTAACGGCTCAAGTACTTACTATTATACTTGTTCACATCCTTTATAGTTTATTTAGGGTATTAGTGAAGATCCTATATTCAAAATATAAGACTAAAAGGTGCGGGGATCAAATCCTTAGCCAACAGTGATTTAAATACCTTGTAAAATTGAAACTGTTACAAATATTAGTTATAGGTTTTAGGGTTCCGTACCCAAAGGGTAAAAACGGGACCCAATTAGCTAAGACTTCGCTGTCTGACTGTCTTTCACCAGGCTGTAGGTATCTCAAGAACCGCGATAGCTAGACAGTTGAAATTTTTCACAAATAATGTACTTTTGTTGTATATACCTATAACAAAATAAATGTTGCAACAAAAATAAAATAAAATGAATATTTAGGGGGTCACCCATACAAAAACACGTCATTTTTTGCCTATTTTTGCTCGATATAAAAAATGTTACAATATTAATTCATGTACCTACTGTTGTTTACCTAGTCAATGGTACGGAACCATTCGTTCGAGTCCGACTCGCACTTGGCCGGTTTTATTTATCTTTGTAATGAAGACTCACAAATCTTCCCCCATTTGTGGATGATTTATTTCTATCCATGTATTTTTCTAATGTTTCGATTTTGTTGATCATCAGATAATTTACTCCCGAATCGCACGCGTCTGTAAGAACGACCCTGGCGGCTACCTCGTCATGAAGGACAGTTGGAGCACGTTCCTCAAGGCTCGGCTCAAGTGCTCCGTGCCTGGTGACGTACCATTCTACTACGATGAGGTGCAGAGCGTCGAGTATCTGCCGCAAGAGAAGTTGCTAGTGGCTACGTTTACCACACCAGCGTAAGTTGAGCTTTGGGTACTGAATTGAATTATGGATTTTTGAAGTATGTTATAAGTTTCGAAACCATACTGTTAGTTATTACTCTGCCCTATTCCTAATATATGATGAGCGTGAACTTTAAAAACGAATTGTTGATAGCCATTTGATTTATTTTAATCATTATTATACATTATTTAGAATATAGTTGCCAGCAAGTAACTTAGCAATGTTTTGACTCCTAAACATTGCTAAGTTACTTGCGCTCTCACTACTCAGTGAGAGCGTATTTTCATATTCTATGTGCAACAAAAGCACAGTTTTATTACTCGACTGTATCACTGCTAGTAATCTTTAAAAAAAATTTTTTTTTTACATTTATGTTAAATTTAAATTAAACATTATATTTATTAAGTTTTTTTTAAACGACACCCGCTCTAAGGATTTTAATACTTGCTTGTTAATTCTTGTATGCAAATAAATATTAAATGTTTCTTGACCGTTCATTTTATTTTTCTTTTGTTTGTTTAGTAACGACTTTATAATCCATTTTTTTAATTTCTACAGTAACAGCATAGCCGGCAGTGCAGTTTGCATATACAGCATGTCAGACATCACGGCGGCGTTCGAAGGACCTTACAAGGTGCAGGACCGGCCGACTTCCACTTGGGAACCAAGAGCGCCGTCTAAGCAAGCCCGGGACCACTACAAATGTGTACCAGATTCAAGGTCAGTAGGAGTAATTTTTTTTACCAAGAATTTTACAACAGTATTTTTTTTTAAAGATTATTGACGGGCCTGTTGGTCTAGTGGTTAGTGGGTATCCCTTTTTTTCGCCTAATTTTTTGAAGTGAAACTTCTTTTGGCGCATGAGGGTAAAATTTTTACAGATGAAACGTCACGCCGGTATGCAACGGAAGTAGTAGAATACATTACAATGTCTTTGAACGGAAGTGTCAGAAAAGAGAGAGAGAGTGATCGAGACCATGAAGGTTTTCATCTATACCTTCATGATCGAGACCGATTGAGAGAGAGTAAGACAGGGCGAACGTAGCATGAGCAACTAGCCGTGGAGTGAGAGTATAGCAAGCGAGTGAGAAAGATTGAGAGAAAAAGTGAGACAGAGCGAACGTCGTATCACGCATAGTGCTATCACAGTCAGTCGTTCGACGAAGACGTCTAGACAGGGCAATCGTGCGGGGTGCGAGGGGCGAGACGGGGGAAGGGCGCTCCCGAGCTGCATACATTACCATGTCAGTAGCTCGGGAGCTAACTTTCAGGGCTATCTGGTGTTAGTTTAGTTCTATTAGTTTTAATAAATATAATAATTTTATTAAAATGGGTGCCAAGAAACCAAGATGGCGTCGACGACAATTTGCAAATTTTTCGTCATGGGTGTCATTTTCATGATTCCCGAGGTCGCTTAAACGATTATGGGGTCGAAATTAAAACCCAAGATGGCGCCGAGGAAATTTTGCAAATTTTTCGTCATCGGTGTCATTTTCATGGTTCCCAAGGTCGCTAAAAACGATTATGGGTTCGAAATTAAAACCCAAGATGGCGCCGACGACAATTTGTAAATTTTTCATCATGTGTGTCATTTTCATGGTACCCGAAGTCGCTAAAAACGATTATGGGGTCGAAATTAGAATCCAAGATGGCGCCGAGAAAAATATGCATTTTTTTCATCATGGGTGTCATTTTCATGGTACCCGAGGTCGCTAAAAACGATTATGGGGTCGAAATTAGAATCCAAGATGGCGCCGAGAAAAATATGCATTTTTTTCATCATGGGTGTCATTTTCATGGTACCCGAGGTCGCTAAAAACGATTATGGGGTCGAAATTAGAATCCAAGATGGCGCCGAGAAAAATATGCATTTTTTTCATCATGGGTGTCATTTTCATGGTACCCGAGGTCGCTAAAAACGATTATCGGGTCGAAATTAGAATCCAAGATGGCGCCGAGAAAAATATGCATTTTTTTCATCATGGGTGTCATTTTCATGGTACCCGAGGTCGCTAAAAACGATTATCGGGTCGAAATTAGAATCCAAGATGGCGCCGAGAAAAATATGCATTTTTTTCATCATGGGTGTCATTTTCATGGTACCCGAGGTCGCTAAAAACGATTATGGGGTCGAAATTAGAATCCAAGATGGCACCGAGAAAAATATGCATTTTTTTGTGATAAGTCATTTTTAAGATTTGCGAGGTCACTAAAAATAAAAATGAGGTCAAGCTTTCGCGGAAATGTCTATCGCGCAAAAGTTCCTGATCCAAGATGGAGGACATTTCTCTATATGAAATTACATGTGTTCGTCTCAATCTCAATCTAGAATTTTTGCATGTGAGCCCATAGACGAAGCGCATTTGCATAATAGTTACTGTTTTACAAATTGTGTATCTCGCTATTGTTAATTATTGTAACAATACTTATTTTTATTTATTTTAGATAAACGTTATGTCAAACAATGTAAATATTGAAGAAATAAATTGAAAAAATTAAATTTATAATTTACATTAATTTTCAAACCTTTTTTTATTTTAATGACAATTAAATTCCTAACCTATCTTCCTTTTTCCCTTCCTCTTAATCTTGGAAATTTAAAGTTTTAGATTTGTATAAATATAAACAAGATTTATAAATTAGTTCGCCAAAGAAGTTTCACTTCTGACATGTGTACTTTGTACGCACGCATGTTTTTTTTTGTCCTATTTTAATTTGGCATAACGAGTTAGGCATATTGGTATTTGGCATAACAATATTTTGACATACATAATTGTTGTTTGGCATACTATTTCATAAAGCATAAGTATTGTTTAGGCTATTGTTTTTTGCCCTAATTTTAAGGCACCATAGTGTAACAGTAGGTTAGGGTGCGGCGAGGGTGGCCCTTGGGCACCCCTAAGCCGCTAACATGTTTATTTTACATAGTGACACAACATGTCCAAAACTTACCTTTTCCCTGAGTGCAGGATTTGGAATATTATGCTTAACATTGTTATGCTTAAAGTAATTATGCCTTAAAAATGATGCCTATTAAAGTTATGCCAAAGTGATATTGTGCGTAACTATTATTAGAATAAATCAAATTATGCCATGTTAAAGTATGACATAAAATTTTATGCTTGAAAATAGGGAACCGGTTAGTGACCCTGACTGCTAAGCCGGAGGTCGTGGGTTCGATTCCCAAATCTTTGTGTGATGAACACAATCATTTTTTCTGTCTGGGTGTAATTTATCTATAATATGCGTGTATTTATAAATATATAAGAATGTTTATCAATCGTCTGGTTGCCATAGTACAGGCTCTGCCTAGTTTGGACCGTGTATGAGCTATCCTAAGATATTATTATTCTTTTACAGGTCCCATATTTAACAAACTATTTTATTTTCCAGAGTACACGAGGCCATAGAATACCATCGCTATCAATTGATGTACGAGTCAGTTCAGCCTTTATCAGGCGAGCCCGTTTTCAAGGTGACGTCAGAGCGCTTCACCCACGTGACCGTTGACGTCACGACTGCTAAGAACGTTGATAGACAACTGGTGTTGTATGTGGCTACTCAAGCTGGTTATGTACTCAAGTTGTCGGTGTTGCCAATGTTGGATGGAGCGTGTATGGTGGAGCGATGGAATTTGAATGAGAAGAATAGAACCTTTGAAGTCCTGACCATGCAGTTTGTTAAAGATACTGTGAGTATATGCTTGTAGCAATTGATTGTGTATAATCTTGTGCGTTTCTTATAGATACTGCGTTATAGTTCCATGAAACTGGTCAGTACCAGTTTTTCATAAACAATATTTGTTTATCAACTATTCTGCATGTTTACAGAAATTTAGTATTTGTTTTTTTTTAATACTCCTTTCATTACATGCAGGATTATTTTTTATGGAGTGCGTATATTCTATGCGGTAATTGGGTGCATAAAACTAAAATATTAAAAATCATCTTTTCATACAGACATAAATCACGTGTATGACCGTATAAATGACGTAACTTTGTATGAAAATTTCATTTATAAATACATACACATTATAGATAAATTACACCCAGACACAGCAATGATCGTGTTCAAAAACAAAGATTTGTCCTGAGTGGGAATCGAACCCACGACCTCCGGCTTAGCAGTCAGGGTCACTAACCACTAGTCCAACAGGCCCGTCAAATAACATAAATTGTTGTGGTGCAGATGTCGGTGTACGTAGGTGGCGCCAGCAGCGTGTTGCGCGTGGCGGGCGCGCGCTGCTCGCGGCACGGCGCGCGCGCAGGCTGCGTGCGCGCCGGCGACCCGCACTGCGGCTGGCAACCCGCGCGTGCTCGCTGCGAACCTGCCGCCGCCCGCGCGCTGGAACCCTCCTTCGAGCAGGACACTCACGTTTGTCCGGCGAACGACTCCCCAGGTTTGTTAAACATTCTATATAATGTTGCACTACTGGGAAAAAGTCACCTGTAACCTTCCGCACGCTTTATGCTCAGAAGGTTTTTTTTATAAAGACTTACATTTGTAATTTAGTTTTTCAGTGTACTTAATCATAATAAGAATAGTCTTATTATGGTCAAGTACAATAAACAACTAGTTCAAATTCATAGTTGTAGCCGTTGTAGGTCAACAGAAAATTGCCAAAAAAAACAACGGGTTACACTTCGGGAGTGCCGGCAGAAGTGAAAACTAGCAAATAAAAATAGCGTTAATAGATGCACCTTGTTCAATGTCTTTTTAAAAACAAAATATACACGAATTTTATATATATTTTTGGACAACGCCGCTAAAGAAGTTTTCACTTCAAAAAATAACATATTTTTCTATGCTGACGCCGGATGACATCTCACACTCGCGCAAGCGCCCTGCGCCGCGTCTTAGGATCAGTCACGTGACCCCTGACTCGAGTTTTACAATTTTTACCCATCCCAAAAAGTGCTTGTTTCCCTTGAGATGACCGAAATATACAAAATTAATTATTATAATGAACTAGCTGTTTCCCGCAGCTCCGCCCGCGGTCTAAATTTTTTTTTATGTAATTGAGAATTTTCTTTACTATAAACCTCACGGAGCCCGAGACCTTTCCAACGAATGCAATACCGTGGAAATCGGTTCGTGCGTTCTGGAGTTATAGCGTCAGGAAGGAAAACCCGACTTATTTTTATATAGTAGATAAAGAACAATTTGTATTACAGTGGACGGAGGGTGGTCAAGTTGGTCGGATTGGGAGCCCTGCATGCAGGACGGCACTTCAACCTCGCTGTACGATGATAACGCGCCTGACATGTGCAAGTGCAAGACGCGGCGCTGTGACAACCCTAAACCGGTTTACGGCGGACAACCCTGCCAAGGTATGACGTCATTTCTCACTATTATTGTAATATAAAAAATAAAAACTTACTAGCAATGTGGATTACACATTACTAGTATTCTTGTTAATACCTCGTACCAAGTTATATTACTTGTGTTACGAGTGGGTTCACGTTGATAGTGCAATGGGTAGGATTCGAACTGGCAACCACATGATTACAAGGTCGATGCCCTAACTACCGGCGCTTAAATATCCACCATTATGTTGTTCCAGGTGCCAGCATATCAGTAGCGAACTGCACGGTCCACGGCGGCTGGTCATCCTGGTCGGGCTGGTCCAAGTGCTCTGCCTCCTGCGGCATCGCCATCAAGTCCCGGCGCCGGACCTGCTCCGCACCAGAGCCCAAGTTCGGCGGCCGGGTGTGCGTGGGACTCGATATTGATGACGTGTACTGCAATCTGCCGCCGTGCCCAGGTATGTTCTAGATTTAAATGTAAGGAGTGGGAAAAAATAGAACAGGCTTGATTATCAAAAATAAAACGACGTCTTCTTGTTTGTTCTGTTCAAATTTAATTGTTAAACTCCGGAATATTGAAACGCAAATTAACTTTATTTTTTCAATATTTATCTGTCGTTCCTTTACACCTTCAAGTGACAGAGACAGTAGGAGACTTAGGCTCAGTTTTTTCCAAGTTAACTAAACCAATGGTTAAATATGCTAACTAATGGTTTCGAATTTTGGTAAAACGCGTTTTGTTTGTCTATCAAAGGGTCAAATAAGTTAGAGAGTAAATTATTTAACCATTTGTTAGAATAAAAAAATATGAATAAATATGTTGTACCGAAGTTTGAAACCAGTAAGCATATTTAACTATTGGTTGAGTTAACTAGGGATCAAAAAACTTGGTTTTAATGGAGGCACTTATTGGTGTTTCAGTATTTGGTCATTAGAATAACTACATAAATATATATGTATATATTTATGTAGTTATATATATGTATATATTTTTGTAGTATACCCGGCATTTTATTTACACATACAACTATTATTACAGGTTTTTACGATCTAATGCAATAGCATATGTACACATAAAGTCATATATTGGTAACTTAGTTGATAAACTAAGCTAAACAAACAGCACATTAAACGGACTGTGTGAATTTGTTCAGTGTACACGAAAATACATCTATTCTGTGAGCAGACGTGTTGAGCGTATGCAGTGCGCGCGTGTGTCTAGTATTTAGGATGTTTGAGATGCCTGACTAGCTTCGGGCTCGACTCTTCTTAAGCTTCGGACGAACCATTTGCTTATCTCTAATTTTCGGTCGAGTACAGTCGTTGAAAAAGTTATAAATATTTTCATCTTGGTATCCAGACCCAAACCTGGCAGCGGTGGACGGCGGCTGGTCGGAGTGGGGTCCGTGGTCGGCGTGCGCGGCGGGCGCGGGCGCGGGCTGCGGCGCGGGGGGCGGCTCCCGGGAGCGGAAGCGCGCCTGCAGCAGCCCCGCGCCGCGCAACGGTGGCGCCCTCTGTGAGGGGGCCGGTGCTGAGCGCCTGCCCTGCGACCTGCCGCCATGCGACCTGCGGAAAGCCACCGCCTGGACACCCTGGGTGCACATCCCTGGTACGGTATCTCTTGCTATTTAAACTATACATCATCATGCGTTTTCTCAATGTGTTGGGATCGACTTCCAGCCTTACTGGATTTAGTTTCTTCTTATTTTCATGTCAATGATCGTCAAATTCTATCTACAGGCTTGTTTTTTATAAAGTGCGTATATTTTACAAAGTAATCAGTTGCATAAACTGTCTCCTATATCCATATTTTTTTTTCAGGTAACGACTCGGATGGTAGTTACACGGAGAAAAGATTTAAGTTCCAATGCAAAGCACCATCACCGGAACAGTTAAAAGTAAGTTTTTTTTTAAACTTGTAGGCAAGCTTCTCTGTACCCGGGTATTTTTAAAGAGATTCCCGCTCCCGTTAGTTGACTCCCACCTCCTCTTTTCAGGGGTGGAGAGGTTGTCTTAAATCTCTCGTCGCTCTATAGGGGTGTCACGTACGAATTTGCCAAGCTATACCCACGTACTGTAACATTGAATCGCTCCACAGCTATCACTAGTCCGCGAAGACGAGCGCTACTGCGACTCCCGGGGCCGCTGCAGCAGCTCGCGGCCGGAGGAGTCCGGCTGGGAGGCGTGGGGCGCGTGGCTGGCGTGCTCGGCCGCGTGCGGCGCCGGCCAGCAGGCTCGCCGCCGCCGCTGTGCCAGGCCGCCCTGCCGCGGGCCCGCCGACATGCTGCGCGCCTGCAACACGCACGCCTGCACCGGTATGTATCGTGAGGAGCCCGGCTGGGAGGCGTGGGGCGCGTGGCTGGCGTGCTCGGCCGCGTGCGGCGCCGGCCAGCAGGCTCGCCGCCGCCGCTGTGCCAGGCCGCCCTGCCGCGGGCCCGCCGACATGCTGCGCGCCTGCAACACGCACGCCTGCACCGGTATGTATCGTGAGGAGCCCGGCTGGGAGGCGTGGGGCGCGTGGCTGGCGTGCTCGGCCGCGTGCGGCGCCGGCCAGCAGGCTCGCCGCCGCCGCTGTGCCAGGCCGCCCTGCCGCGGGCCCGCCGACATGCTGCGCGCCTGCAACACGCACGCCTGCACCGGTATGTATCGTGAGGAGCCCGGCTGGGAGGCGTGGGGCGCGTGGCTGGCGTGCTCGGCCGCGTGCGGCGCCGGCCAGCAGGCTCGCCGCCGCCGCTGTGCCAGGCCGCCCTGCCGCGGGCCCGCCGACATGCTGCGCGCCTGCAACACGCACGCCTGCACCGGTATGTATCGTGAGGAGCCCGGCTGGGAGGCGTGGGGCGCGTGGCTGGCGTGCTCGGCCGCGTGCGGCGCCGGCCAGCAGGCTCGCCGCCGCCGCTGTGCCAGGCCGCCCTGCCGCGGGCCCGCCGACATGCTGCGCGCCTGCAACACGCACGCCTGCACCGGTATGTATCGTGAGGAGCCCGGCTGGGAGGCGTGGGGCGCGTGGCTGGCGTGCTCGGCCGCGTGCGGCGCCGGCCAGCAGGCTCGCCGCCGCCGCTGTGCCAGGCCGCCCTGCCGCGGGCCCGCCGACATGCTGCGCGCCTGCAACACGCACGCCTGCACCGGTATGTATCGTGAGGAGCCCGGCTGGGAGGCGTGGGGCGCGTGGCTGGCGTGCTCGGCCGCGTGCGGCGCCGGCCAGCAGGCTCGCCGCCGCCGCTGTGCCAGGCCGCCCTGCCGCGGGCCCGCCGACATGCTGCGCGCCTGCAACACGCACGCCTGCACCGGTATGTATCGTGAGGAGCCCGGCTGGGAGGCGTGGGGCGCGTGGCTGGCGTGGGAGGCACTATATATACAGTATCTACGACACGGAAACTAAAGCTGCGGACCTTGAAGTAGAAGGTCGAGGTACATCGCGAATCAAAAAAATGCTACGCCTTTCATTTTAGAGCAAAAATGCAATCGTATACAAATTGAAATTAAACAAAAACTTATATCCCAAACAATACAAAAGTCAAGTAAAGAAAAACACGTAACACACTTCGTATTCAAATTCTCTTTCAATACAACAGCATTTCAATTTCAACAAACAAATATTAAGTTAAGAAAATCAATATTCGTCCCTCAGGAGAATGGTCATGTTGGAGCGAGTGGAGCGAGTGTAACGGCGAGTGTTCGGACAGTACGTCATCAGCGGCGGGTCACCGCACGCGCACGCGCATGTGTCTGTCGCCGGAGGGATGCGCAGACGCAGGCGCCGCTCTCGAGAGGCGCGTCTGTGTTAATAACTGTGCTGGTGAGAAACTAATTAAATCATATATTCCTTCTAGGATAATATCATTACTTTTACATTTCATAAATTTTATACATTTTCTTAATACTGTCACTCACCACAGAGCAAAAAAGTAAACAGAGCGTACTCACATAAACAGCGACATTTTATGATGTTTGTATAAACAATTTGTTTGAATTATCAGAGACTGTGCCCCAAACTTTGTTTCAACAATCGTGGGTTAAAAAAAAATGTGTAAAAGTGATTGGATATGATAAATAATTTATCCTTTTAGCCTAAATAATTTATCAGAGATCATCAATGTTGTGGATGCGATGAGGTCTTAAAAACTCTTTATATTTCAGACACGGAAGTGGGTTGGGGTTCGTGGGGAGCGTGGGGCCCGTGCGTGGGCGGCGAGCGAGTGCGGCGGAGAGCCTGCGACGCTGGCGCCTGTGTGGGCGCGCAGCTGCAGGTGGCGCGCTGTGCCGGGGACGATGAGCTCGATAATGGTTAGTAAGCTGTGCTCCTGATGTATGAAATGTATGAATGTGCCACTTGGGACATAATAATATACAATACGAAGAAACAATATATAACATTTCGACGACCTCCGTGGTCGAGTGGTGTGAACACCGGTTTTCAAGGTGTCGCTAACTCTGAGGTCCCGGGTTCGATCCCCAGACGGGTCAATGTAGAAATACTCTTTTCTACATTGTCTAGGGTCTGGCTGTTTGTGGTACCTTCGCTGTCTCTGATTCCATATCACAAGTGCTTTAGCTACTTTGGATTAGCAATGTATGTGATGTTGTCCACATTTATTATTTATTTATATGGTGATATTATGTTTGTAGCAAAATAACTGTAATGTTACAAACCTATCTGACCCGGTCACTACGTCGCTATTGTGGAACTTAGTATTTAAACTCATAGCCTGAACAGCTTAATGAATTTTAACTTCAGAGTAGGTACCTATACCAATATAACAAAAAACTCGATTGAAAAACAAAAATTGCAGACGGGGTTTTTAATTATTAGAAATAATGTTTTAATGAAACTGTAATAAACTTGTAAACATTTTTCCCTACAGAATTAAACGCGATGCCAGCGTACAGTCAAAACGTGGAGATGGCCTCATTCGTTACTATGACGAGCAACGAAACGCTAAGCCTAGGTGGCATTATAGGCTGTATAGTAGCTGCCTTCGTCATGGGTAAGTTTTTATTAACTACTTAGTTTGCGTTCAGAAAACTAGATGGCGCTGTTGTATACATTGACGAAGCAAATATTAATATTTGAAGATTTTTCATTGAAATTCTCATAAATTGTTTGCGTTTATACTTTGGAATAGTGCTCTAGGGTGAATAGTAACGGAAACTATTTAATTGATTGCTGTCATATTATTTATGTTGAAGTTATAATAAAAAGTTCTGAATCGCGCAAGTACAGTTTTTATGAGTTTAAGACCGGGTTCATAATTTCGTGATTTTGATCGTGTCTATTGAAAGGAGAGACGGTTAGCACTCCCCTTGACAAGGATGGAACACACAAAATGGTTAAGGCACTATTAACCATACATTTTTTTTATTTCCGTAATTATTTTAAACATATATTTATTTCTGTATTTTATTTTTTTAATATTTGTGTTAGTCATTGTGTATTCATATTATAGATTGGATCTTAGTCTGAAATAAAATATTTTTATTTAAGCTCATTCTTGTTTTCATTTGATTAATTTGAATCGTTTATTCATAGAACATTTTTTTTCTTAACAGTGCATATGATTTGGAAGAGTACTAGTACTACTTTATTTTGTACTTTTTGGTCATATATATTTGTTTTTTAATTATTTGTAACTGAAAACAATTCTAAAAAAAAAACTAAAAATATTTTAACGACATTTCATTAATATTTCTTTATCTTAGGTTGTCTCGTCTGCCTGGCGATGGTAATCGTGTGCCAGCGGCGCGGCACCCGCCTACCTTGGAACCGTCAGAACCGCGTGCCATCAAGCCCTCACTACATCACCGCCAAACAGAACAGCTACGTCACCGTACCTTTGAAGGAAGTTGTAAGTATAATTAACATTTTAGAATGATTGTAATAAAGCTCCTTTTTAATCGCGAAAAAATTCTTTAGAACAAGTCTATTATTCATATAAATAGCTTACAGTGCGTATCGAAGGCCTGTAGTTAGTTTTAAAGACAAAGCAAAAAAAACTTACAGTAGCCTTTTTTTTTCAAGAGACGTTTGCTAAATTAATCTCAGCTGTTAATTTACATTATATTGCAATTAAAATTACATCAAGAATAATAAAAACACTGTCACCTTTTAAATCGACTCACTACCACATCGAAATAAAAATAACTACTTCTACTAGAAAATAAATCTGTTAAAAGGACAGTGCTTATAAAGTGCATACATAAACCAGTTTTATCATAAACTTAAGTTCATCATAAAGTTGTTATGAAATGTAAAGTGTTTGTAAATACCATATTATAATGTTAACGTGGGCCTAATGGCTACCATATTGAGTAGTACCCACATAAGGCCTAGTTGTGTGTACCTATTTACATAATAACATCATGTATAATACTGCCGTAAATAGCACCTTGTAGATAGATATTGCAGAGATTTAACTGCAATCGTATTTATTTAAATAAATTACACAATAATAAAATTGTTATGTGTCTGGGGTTTCCTATCTATAATATGTATGTATGTTTATGTATGTATGTTTAGACATACATACATATATTTATCAGTTGTCTAGTTGCGATAATACAGGCTCTAGTATGGGATCAGATGGCCGTGTGTGAGATATCCCAAGATATATTATTAATGATACATGGGGGCGTACTATGTATCATGGTAATAAGAATTTTTTTTGCCCACAGCCCCGCAAAGCGAAAAGGCAGCCATCTTTCACGGGAATAGGCGGCACTAGCGGGATCCTCCTATCAAAAAGCAACAACTTATCAAACGCGAACAATCACAACACAGCTCTAACTACACCCAAGTTGTATCCTAAAGCCATCGCCAATGAGTACGACTCACTCGGCACGCTCAGACGACATTCAAACCAGCCGAATAATAAGAACAATCTGGATATTGAAGAAGATAAGTTCTATTGAACGTGAGGTACGGACAACAAGGATTAAAACTCTGTTAGCGTCGATACACAGGGAAGGTGTTCTGTGTTATATAGTGGATAATTAGACAGATATGAAATCTGTTGTTAATAATGTGATCTTTATTTCCTACAGTTAAATTATGACTTTGCTTTTAGTTCGTTTTAATTGAAAATTCATTCAATTTGCTTGTATTGTGTGGTGTGTATTTTGACTGATGACATATCAGTCTAAATTGTTCACTTGTGGGTTACGAGACGTGAAGTGTACGTAAATCGTTGGTTAATGTCTGTGATAGACAGTTGATAAACTCGACAGAAGTTTAAATGTTATTTTTTTTAAGACCACCGTTTCAACCCAGTGTTAAACGGTATTTAAAGACGCGTTTTATGAACAAAATTTGTTCATAATAGTAATGTTATATTAAGTCAATTTGATAATATTTTTAAGCTATAACTTAAGGCTGTATGAAAATACCTTTGCCAGTGACTAAGTTCTTAGTACAACAAGTGCCTGATATAGTTCCTTACGGAATAAAACTGAATTAAATTATATTTTCAAACATTAAAGCTAAATTGTTATTAAATACTTTTAAATGATAGATGCTACTTTTCTTAAATTCGAGAATCGATTTAATTTTTATCGATTTTATAAAATCGATTCGTTATCGATAAATAATCATTTGATTGTGCCTTAACGTCTAGGGCGATTATTATCCCTCCTAATCTATTTATATTTTGATGTGTTAATAAATGTTTCGGACTTAAGTATACCTGGTGTATGCATAGTTATAAAAATGACGAATGCTTCAGACTGTGATTGCAGTTATTATATTGATGAATATCTAATGAAGTTTAGGCCTGATATAATTTTATATGTTTGTTCTCTTTTACATTTAAGTAAATGTAAACTTTTATAACATGTGAAAACAAAAATAAAAGATTATATTTATTTAAATATTTACGAAAATATTATATCCTCATTTTAGTTAATTTTATATTTCAGAATGTTATTGCCAGAATTTTTATTTTAATGAATTTTAGTTTTTAATTATTTTGTATTATTATATTATTATTATAGTTATATTTTTGTACAGACAACTTAGCTATTTTACATATACTTAGATTGTGTTAGATTTCTATATACAACATAAAGAGTGTTTACGATGCTATGAATTTTTATGCAACTTAACAGTTGAAACTTGTGAATTAAGTTTTAAGGCGTGTTCACAATGCCGAGTTTATGGCTGACATTGAAACAACGATATTGTAACGAACATTGTTTCAATGAAAATGTTAGATGTAATAAAATGTAGACGGAAAGTGGGTTAGCTGATAAATGATCTATCATAGATTGAGGACACAACAAATGACACAAATGTCATTACACAAAGATTTTTCTTGAGAATCGAACCCACGACCTCCGGCATAGCAGTCAGGGTCACTAACCACTAGCCCAACAGGCGAGATAGAGACGAAGATAAGCCCACTTAGAACGTCCGAACTGAAATCTGTGATAGATGTTTTATCAGAGATCATAGTTATAAGTAATGTGATTAAAATATAGGCCGTAGATAATGAATCCAGTGCCATTCTACTAAAACAATGTAAAAATAACCTATGCCCAGTGTATTAGATTTAATTGTAGGGTGTTGTACGACAAAGCCAAGTATGTGCCATGTAAATAAGTAGGTATTAATTATTGTAAATATAATTAGTAAAATGTCCTTAATTAAGCAGTACAAATAGCGGTGCCTTCACATACAATAATTATATGAAACTGTAAAAAGCAGATCAGATATTTACATTATATAAAATATATAAATATTTACATACGTATTAAAATGAGTTTAACGTCCGTGTCAATAGATATCAATTCTCTGATGCTTGGAAAAGTTAGTCTGTTTGTTCAGATTAATCTCCAAAACGGCGAAACCGATTTCAATAAAACTTAATATGAATTTGTCTGAAATTAGATTATGTGAAAAAATTAAATTTTAAATTATCATCGATAATATTTTTCTTTTGGTAAATAATGATACATTTGTATTTCTCGTGGCTTTTAGTTTTTTCTTTTGACACGGATTCTAATAAGTTGTTGAATATAGTTCAACATATATAACGGCTCATGTTGAGTCATGCAAGTTTGGGATATTTGTATGTGAGTTTTGTACTTTTGTATTTTGATTGAACAAATTTGCGTTTTGATACTACTTAGACTTTATATTGTGACAGTAAGCAGGGGATTAGTGTATATGTAATTCTCTACATAATTTATAAATCGGTCAAATTGATGAAGGAATCAGTAACTTTCGTGCGAGTCTGATTCGCGCACCGAGGTTTCCGTATAAACCAAAGTTTAAAATTATTAAAAATAATTCTATTACACAATGCAACTAAAAATTTACGGTTTTTGCAATTTTTTTCTTTATCTGTGCTATAAGCCGTTGCTTCGTACCAAATTTTAAGGTTCTGAGATCACGGGAGGTACCCTGTAGGTGTTGATTCGCTTGTGAGTGTCGTTCGAGAGAGTTAGAGTTAGTTTGTTTCGTGAGAGTCGTTTGAAACTGATTTCACTGCAATCCCTTTCTATTACTGTCACAATACATAGATAGAGGCTTTTATCTCAATAACTCACCGATTTCAATTTATATAAGAGATTATTATTTGATGCATTAGTTATTTCTATTCCTAAATGTTTACTGTAAATGTTAATATGCTGTACATTGTTATTATGCTAATTGTAACAATAAAGACTGTCCGATTTTGAAAAACTATTTCATTTAGATTGTACCCATTTTTACCAGCATTTGCTTGTTTTTTGATAAACTAGCTGTACCTGCGACGTTGTTCGTGACCATGTTAGCCACCTGAACGAACTCATCACGTATAAGAAAAAAAAAATCAACATCAAAGCCTATTCCATCGTTACTGATCATGATGATAACAACGATCATGATTGGGGTAACCAAGCGCGTATCCACCTTCCAAAGGGGATGGGCATGTCCACAACCCTAGTAGACTTGTGTCTTCATACTTTTTCAGTTTATAACTATTGAGACTATAAGGCTGAGGCCAAACGAGCGTAATTTTGTGAGTCGTGAGTCGCAGAATTTCGGTCGCAGAAAATCTGCTACATTCGGTTTCATACAAAAGTCCTATTCGATTCACACGGCAACGCAAAATGAGTTGTCTGCCGACTCACACGCAGGAAGGAATTTTAGAAGGTAGAATTTCTACAACCGAAATTCTGCGACTCACAACTCACAAAATTACGCTCGTTTGGCCTCAGCCTTATGGTCAGCTCACACCGAATGCGACGCGACGCTGGCGCAGAGACGAGAGCGGTTTAAAATATAACTTTATTTTCTACACGAAAAGACACACATTTCGTTGACGCGGCGCAACGCTGCATAGCGCAACGTATCCTGAATTCTCACAACGAAATGTATAATTACTATCTTATTAAAATAAAGTTACATTTAACATACGGTTTGATACATACAGTCGAAAGAAGAAACTTTTTAGTTTGTAACTTATTAAAGTTTAAAAAATATTCCAGTCCCTAATTATGACAAAATCAATCTTGCTCGCCTGCTGCTTAGGTTACACATTTTTGTAGGATCGATCGGGCCGATTCGAACAACGGTACAATTCCTGACCGGCACTTATGCGTTGCACTATTTCAATCGGTAAGTAGGTACGTTCTAGTTTTTGGCAACAAAAATCGGTCGCCGATTATTGGACGAGGGTAGGCAGCCTTACAATCTGTTTCTTTTTTAAAGACATCTTCAAATATACAACTGACATACAGTGATATTTTGCAATCGTTAATTCCCTATATGTAAAATATACTCTGTGAGTATTACCCAGTAATGGACGTCAGATAGGCAGTCGCTTCATGTAAAATACTATATTCAGCTAAATCCGGTAAGACTAAAAGCCGACCCCAACATAGCTTGGGAATAGGTTAGGTTGATAATAAAGTGCGTACCTACCAGTAATAACCAGTATTACCAACTAAATAAAACAATCACATCTAAATTATTATTTTATTTCAATAATGTATACTCTGCGGGAATCACTCAATTCATTTATAATAAATTAACTACTGACTATTCGGCAACCTAAAGTACAATACCGTAAAATTAATTATGTTAAAGCAGACCCGAGACTGACACGTTCCATAAGCTGAGGCACAAAATCATCACTCACTTCGTTAAAAATTGTTTTTTTTTTGTTAATCAGCGAGTTGTAAAATAGGTATTTTAATTTGAGCATACCTATTTTATTATGGCTTAAAAGACATAAAATTTCAGTCCAATAAAACAACTGTATATAAATATTTCTCGCCCGCGCGACCTGTTGTCACTAATTAGTAGGTACATTAAAACAATTTACACGATTGAAACATTAATTTTAATATTTCATTTTTGTGTTATGGTTATGTGCCTGGTTCAACTTATAAACCGTGTTGCTTTAGTACATTTATACATAATACTTGACATCTCAAGTGCATAGCATCAATATAAAACACATTCTCACTGGATTTTGACGTCCTGATCAAGGAGTAACATAATAAAAATCAAACAGCTCGTAATTATAACAAAAATATTTTTAAATAATTATTTTCAAATTTATTTGATACATGTTTATTTCAATTACTTTTTATCATGACAATCAAATAACATATTATTGACTTATTTGCACATACAACCAATATTTAATTAAATTCTGGAATTGTGTTTGTCTCATTAGAAACAGTCGTGATTATAATTTATTTGATATGTCTGTGATCACGGCTGTATTCTAAGGGTTAAGTAGGTTGTACCTCAACAGCGAGAATAGTACTTAGTCCCTTGTAATAAGGATTACTATATAACTTCACATGTTGTTTTATGCTGGCTCATATGTGTAATTTCCCATTCATTCACAGTGCAATATATATCTATGGAAGGCACCAAAAGTAATACAAATATTGTATTTACATGTTAATGTACACTAATACTAGGTTGATCTTTGCTTTAAACGAAATATCACATTGAAATATAACTTATCTTGAATTCTCAGCTTTCACACTTCGTTTTAAAGGCTACCATTGTTTTTAGCAGAAATAGCCTTATCTTCATCAATTTAATTGTGTGTGCTTGTTTAAAAATTGTCTGGTGTTTAGTAATTTCCAATTTACTAAGTTTAGTACCAAGCAGTTGGTATTAAAATACCACATTTGTCTTCATTTTTAATGTCTTTGTAACCTTAAAGTTCGCTATATTTCAACGGACATTCGTTTGTCTCCGTAAAGACAACGGCAAACATTTTGTACATTAAATAATGAGATTTATTAAATCAGCTCAGTAAATATTTACATTTTGATATTCACACGTTTCTAACTCGAATAACAAAGTTATAGAAGACAACTTACTTAACATTCACAAGTATGTGGTTTAAATCAACTATAACAAGTCCGAATTTGTCTAGAATCAACCGAACTTTGCGATTGACACACCCATTTCACGTGGCGAGCTGCATTCTGTCTCTGAGTATTCAGAGAGACCTGGTGAGGTCTGCGGACTGGTGTCCGAGTCTGTGCCAGTACGAGCGGCGGCAGCTCAGACGACGGTGGGCGCGTGGCGGAGGGCGGGCTTGGGCGGCAGTGGGGGGGGAGCGCGGACGGCCGCCGGCGACGCGGGGGGGGAGCCGGGGGGGGACTGAGGGCTCTTGTTCTGGAGCCTCTGTCGCTGCGTCTCGCGGAGATTCTCAAGAAAATCTGGGGAGAAATGTGTTTTGTTAGATTTTTTGTAGGTTATGGTAATTTTATGTATGACTGAAAGTTGAAACATAACGAATCGAAATCAATCCGTTACTTAAAAGCTTAAATTAAAACTCCGAAGTCAAATCATCGCTTCTTTGTATTCCTTACTCTTTGCTTACAATAGCCAATTATTATTACGACACTATCAAGAAAAGTACCTATTTAATCCCTTTCTCGCAACAAAAAGTAGCCATTTTCTTAGATACAAACAAGACAAGAACTAGGGAAACGAAGAAAGAAAAGTGATTTATAATAGTGTATTAGAAGTATAGTAACGTACTCACCAGGAGGGTGGTGATGTAGCGGCGGGCCCGGCCGCAGCGCGGCGCGGACTCTGCCGCCGGAAGCGCTCGCACTGCCGCGACTGCTGCCGCTCGCTGTGCTCACGCTCTGCAACCAATATACACTGTTAATCTACACCAATACTACAAGTTTGTAAATTTGTTTGTAGGAATTAATATCTGGAACTACTGAACAGAGTTTGAAAATTCTTTCACAATGAGATAGCGTTTGATGCCCAGGAAAGTGGGCACGGGTAACCTAGTATATGATATGGGGAGTCTTAGTTAAATACTAACTCGCGAAAGACTCACTATAGACATCAAAACCGCAATTGAGAAAAAATTGTCATTAGTAAAATTTTTGTTTCTTAAATATTGTCATGGAAGTATGCTTCAAGGCTTTTGGCACAAAGGTATACGGTTTGCAGTTCACATAATATGTTTGATCCAAGGGCAACAAAAGTTGTATTTAGCCTGTTAAGAATTTTAATCTATGCTATTTAACTAACGGGCAAAGCCTCCTCCCAGCCCCCAAGTCTTTCCATACTTTCCATACATTTTCCTGCAACTAGCCTCCGGTACAGTTATACAAGTAGGTCGACTTGATCTCTGTATTTTAGGTAAATTTCAATTTGTAATGTAAATTTCAATGTATAATGTAAATTTCAATTTATAATGTAAATTCCGATTTATAAATCTATATAATTTCCTCTACATGATGAGCCTACCTGATCGTCTTGCTGCCGGAGTGCGTCGTACGCGTTGAAGTCGCTGAGCGAGTCAGCGTCGTCGTCCCTGGCGTCGAGGCGATCGTCAGTGACGGGCGCGCGGTACTCGCCGCTGTCCGACACTTCCACGATCAGCAGGCGCGCACCGTCCAGCTCCTGGAGAATAAACACTTTATTATTAATGCTGTATTGTTAGCTTCGGTAATGTTCTATGAGGTTGTGATTAAAAGGTAGTGGAATTTTGGTCTTGATCAACTTGCCATTGATTGAGGTTGTTGAATGGAAATTGATAGCAATAAGAATCACATTGATCAAAGAATAAAAACAACGGATTGCTCTCCACGCCAGCAGAAATAAAAACTTAAATATTAACGTTGTGCATTATACATATGGTATCGTACTTCGAACACATATACGTAGCCATTTAATGGATTGGAGAATAAAATTTTTACCCAGTCAATATCTAAATACAAATAAAAACTGATCCAAGGATACAGCTGAACAACTGACCGCTCCTCAAAGGTCACGGACTTACTACCTACAGTTTAGTGTCAAAGAAGCCGCCTATGCGAGACGGTTCATGAACTACCACGAATATATACCTTTATTGGATCTGACAGGGGTTTTGTTACATGTTGTATAAGATACACCTCAATTTTTTTTAAATTAACAATTTTAAGAACGTACCCCGCATTTATGCGCTTATTGTTATGTTATAAAAATATGGGTTAATGCTTAAAGAATAAATATATTTCAAATATTACATCTTTTGGTAGGCAAAAATATTAACCACAAGTAACATGGCTAGTAGATGAAAATTCCAAAACGTGTCTAATATTCATGATGATTTTTTTTAATTTAAAGTTTTGTAAGATGAAAATAAAATGTTTATTAAATTAAAAGTCATCATTTTCAGTTTTTTTTTTAATTAAACATGCGTACAAATTAAAAAAGGCAAGAATTACGAAAATGATTTTCAAATTGAAGATGGCGGATTTTTTTATTCAATAAAACGTTATTGGTCTTTTCGTTTTAATATCGTGGTTTCTTGACGTGCTGATTGCGAAACTGGCATCCATTTTTAAATCCAAGATGGCCGTCATATTTTTTTATTAATATTATATGGAAAGCAATTACGTGGTTTCTTGATGTGCAGAATACGAAAATGGCATCCATGATCAAATCCAAGATGGCCGACATAATGTTTTTAATTTATATGATATGGGTGTCAATTTCGTGGTTTCTCGATGTGCAGAGTACGAAAATGACATCCATAATCGAATCCAAGATGGCCGACATAATGTTTTTAATTAATATGATATGGGTGTCAATTTCGTGGTTTCTCGATGTGCAGAGTACGAAAACGACATCCATAATCGAATCCAAGATGACCAGCATTTTTTTTTTTTCATTACTTGAAATATTCCGGCGGGCTGGGCGGCGGGGGCTAGGCGCGCCAGCACGGGGCGCAGCACGTGGCGCAGCTGCTAGTGTTAGAGTGAGGCTCGGACCTGCATGGTGGTGTCGGGGTGCAGCAGCTGTCCGTCGCGCAGCACGGCGCGCGCGGCGGCGGGCTGGGCGGCGGGGGCTAGGCGCGCCAGCACGGGGCGCAGCACGTGGCGCAGCTGCTAGTGTTAGAGTGAGGCTCGGACCTGCATGGTGGTGTCGGGGTGCAGCAGCTGTCCGTCGCGCAGCACGGCGCGCGCGGCGGCGGGCTGGGCGGCGGGGGCGTAGCGCGCCAGCACGGGGCGCAGCACGTGTCGCAGCCGGCGCGCCGCTCGGCAGCGCACGGCCACGCAGCGCCCGCTCAGCTCGATGCGCACGACACAGCGCCGCTCCACCTGCGCCTCGCGCCCGCCCAGCACTGTGGACGGCGCCGACAGCTCCACGGTGGTGGATGTGCCCTGACAGTCAATGTAGGACTTAGGTTTCAGTGAGCAAGAGTAGACGATTTTATGGATCAATGACATTGATACCGTGTCACCTTTGATTATGAACATGTCTAGATGGAGCATCCTTACAATCGTAACAATAGAATCAAGCCAACCATTCATGTATGTGTGCGTAGGGCCAGTATCTTACACACACTCTGTTTGCGTAAAAATTACACCAGGAACACAAAATCTCCCATAAAATGACATGATTTTATCATGTGTCCGTGTTAGGGGGCGTCCATAAATTACGTGAGGTGTTTCTTTTAATTTTCTGTCCCTCCCTCCCCCCCTGGTGAGATGTGGTGAGATTTTATTCAACCCCCTCCCCCATCCCCCAATCTCACGTGAGATTTTTCAAAATGTGGGTTTCTTACGTAAACGCGTTGGATGGTCATTGTAACAAAAAAAAAAAAATTGCTTCGTGCTTTTATTTACGACTAGTTAAGACTAGTAATCAATATTGCTGAGAGTTTAATTATAAGTGTAATAAAAATTTAACTTACGCATGTACAATCTGGATTAAATGGACCAAAATAGTATATTTTTTTTTGTTTACAAAAAAATTGCGTGATATTTGCCTAGACCCCCTCCAACGTAAGATTAGATGAGATTTGACTCGACCCCCTCCCCCCCCCCCCTTAAACACCTTAAACACCTCACGTAATTTATGGACGCCCCCTTAGCTGTTATTATTTTACTGAATCGATCAGTGGATGTTTAGGAGTATTGATTTAATTTCAATTTCAAGATGGTCGCTGACATGTATTTTTTTTTTAATAATACTTTATAAGGTTCATAGGGGCGAGGACTACGACAATTCAGCTCATTATCAAAGTCAAGATGGCGGACCTTTTTTAATAATAAAACGTTAGGCATGTCAATTTCGTAGTTTCTTGAGGTTTTAAATGAACTAAATGCAAGGTGATTGTACACAATTGCAATGGCATTCATTTTTAAATCCAAGATGGCGGACATAAGTTTTCATTAATATAATATGTGTCAATTTCATGGTTTCTTGAAGTGCAGAATACGAAAACGGCATCCATTTTCGAATCCAAGATGGCCGACATGTATTTTATTAATATAAAAATATTAGTATTAATTTTAAGGTTTGTCGGGATAAGGTTTATGAAAAACTCACTTATTTTCAAATTCAAATTCCCATTTTTTTTCTTTATAAAAGTCATTGGAGATGCAGATAAAAAAATTGTCATTCAAGTTATATAATTCAAATAAAATGTCGGCCATCTTGGATTTGACAATGAATGCCATTTTCGTATTCTATTTTTAGCTACCCACGAGACAAGTGACCCCAGTATATCTCATACTATACAAACCACAATGCTATCAAGTACAATCATACTACATATTTGAAGGCTAGCCTACCTGGTTAGCGTCCTTGAGCAGCACATCGTAGGTGGTGCAGAGCAAGTTCCTCCTCTGCAGCAGGCGGTCCACCAGGCGGGCGACGGTGACGCCGGCCTCCACGCCCACCACCGACGTGGCGCCATCCGGCAGCACCACGCGGCACAGTGAGCACCCGCCCGGAGCTGACTGACTTGATTTTACCACCTGCAAATAATGGTTACAATTAATAGTCATTTCTGACTGAGAAATTTTGTTCACTGAAGAACTATTAATATGTACTGAAGTAAGCACTACTATTAGTAATGGGACCATGATAAAATAGACTTGACTGGCAACGTGTATTGTAAAGGTACGACTTCTTATCCGTATCATAAGATTATATCAATTAACTATAACAGCAAGACATATAAGTGAATAATTATCAAAATAAGATGTGGCAGTAATATCGAGTTCATTAAACTTTTTCTTTCTTTTTCATATTTTAAAAGGAGTGCGTATATTTTACGGTGTAATCAGGTGCATAAAACTGAACCACTTTCCCCAAAGAACATAGGTCGAAATCTTAATATGGAAAATTAACTTTTCATGCATAGTGACAGGTCAAGTGACTGATGAAAAGTTGATTATCAATGTTCCTTGCGAAAAGTTGTTCAGTTGTATGCACCTGATTACCTCGTAGAATATACGCACTCCTTTTAAATTAATACTATTTTTAATAAAAAAATGGCATTATTAAAAGCAATACGTAACAAATTTACTTGAGATCATACTGTCTAAGAATTAAAGAAAACACGTTAACGCCTGCAATCTAATACTATAGTAAAACAAACTTAGCATAGTAAATACATAAATAATTACTAACACACAAAAATACCTACGTACCTATACTATATATAGCTCGTATCGTACGGAATATAACGCAGGAGCTGTTTGTTACGGTTAAACAAATCGGTGTCGTGATCGCTTGTTTGAGAGATCTGCACATTCATCGTGATACACACAGTACCCGAGTTATGTACATGAGTACATAGCTCGATTATTATCGGGGTACAATCGTTTGAAGGTTTTATCTTATTTATAATTTATGATATTTATATACTGGTATTCTTGTTTATTTACACATCTATTATAGGAAGAGAGATGAAATACGTTTATAAATATAGAGGTGAGTGATCTAAGATCAAATATACATATCCAAAGGAGTCTTTCTTATATATATGTTACCGGCCAAACCCGATTTCAGGACAAACTAGTTTTGCCTAGGCTAAACTAGTTCTTCCTATACGCGATAGGATTAACTAGTATAGCCTAGTCCAAACTAATTTGTCCTAAGCCCAATAGGATAAACCAGTTTCACCTAGCTAGGCCAAACTAGTTGATCCTAATATAAATACGCCCACGACTTTGTGTTGAAAACTTTTTGCCCAACGTCCGGTAGGTTTAGGTTAGGTTAATATGGTGACCCTTACGTGCACGAGGGCGGCGAGCGGAGCGAGCGGAGTCGCGGCAGCGACCGCCCCGTGCTGGAAAACCTTTCAAGCGATTCACGACTTTATGTGTGTTAAATATAGCTTTATTATCAAATTGCCCAACTATCATGTAGCAACATAATAATGACCGTGCAATGTGATAAATAATGAAGTTAAGATAGTAAATAATCACTTAGCCCGATAAAGCATAACATTATTCATAATGCTCGTGCATTATAAATAATGCCCGCTTTAACGACTAGGCCGTACTAGTTTCTCCTAGAGTGTGCGTATTTATATCAGGTTCAACTAGTTTAGCCTAGGCTAAACTGGTTTATCCTATCGGGCTTAGGACAAATTAGTTTGGACTAGGCTATACTAGTTAATCCTATCGCGTATAGGAAGAACTAGTTTAGCCTAGGCAAAACTAGTTTGTCCTGAAATCGGGTTTGGCCGGTAACATATATACACATATATACATACCTACATGTATACAACACTGTTTTTAGGTTGTTTTTATACAAAACTTGATACGCGTTTTTAATCAGAGTTGAATTTATTAATAAGGATTTTAATTCTTAATTATTTTTTGTACACAATACCATACAGAAAATACATGTATTAGAAAAAGTATGTACTCAGGCGAGCTTAACCCAGAATTGAGTACTTTGACAGCAAAGTTGGTTAATGTGTGTTGTAATGGTGGTTAATGGCAAAATCCAAGTTATTTTGCCATTTTGCACATTCAACTGTTGACTTTGCTCAAAGATAAAGAAACGTAACAGGGTTTTCACCTCTATTTTGTTCAGCAGAGATTTTTTATTATAGGTCATAATACTAAGTATCTACAACTTTTGCGCCAATATCATGAAATTCTAAGAGAAGTTACGTTATAATTTACATGAACGTAGCGAACAAATATTAGCTAAACATTATCATGTTTTCCGCGCTGCACGTTGGTTTGCCCGATAACTATGCATATTTGCTGAACCAAACAATATATGATGAAAGAAAAACTCATATAACTTTAATTGACATTAGAATTTTAATGAGTCATTATGACATGAATGATTTCATGTGTACTACTTAACTTGTGTAATTTTTTTTAAGAGTAGATACTGATTTAAAAATTATAATTATATATTTTAAAATCTACTGATGACGGCTGTGATTGGTTGAGTAAAGTTTAAGATTAATGATACTTGGGTTTAAAAATATTATGTTGTATTGGAGAAAATATTTTAAGAACGAAATTGTTTTTAATACTAAACCTATATTTTTTACTGCTTACTTAGAGCTAATGACGTTATATGATCCACTTTTCTATACCTAGAGTAAGGGAGGACGAAATAACACTGACTTTATCAACTGATTTCCAGCTTAAAGATGAGTGCAATAAGATCTATTTTCGACCGTTTGTTTAATGTGTACCAAAAATAGAAATACTATATAATTTGTATGCACAGATAACTGTAGATCCTTACAACAATATTATAAATATAATTGTACTGGAAATACGTCGCTATCTAAATCTGGGGACATTTTGGCGCCGATTTCATTCAGTATTTGTTTGGAATTCAAATAATTTATGCGTTAGTGATAACTAGTGATGTAGGTCTCATTTAACGTGTTTATTAGAATATTTCGGTATTCCTGGCATGTGTACAGGGATTTACAGATATTTTTTGACCGTATTAACTTGTAACCGGGAATCATAGAGTTATTATTTGACCAGTAAGCAGTCAATAAATATTTTCGAATCTCACTGTTTTTAATGTAATTAAAATACCTATAGTGATTCATAACTTCATATGCGCGTTAGTTAATCGCAATCGTTGGGGAATCCCGTCTTGTTATTACTGCCGACTAGTTACATTAGCCCGAATAGTTTCGGTAACTCCGACTAGTTTCGAACGCGCACAATAGTTATAGATGAAGGTATGTAGTACTTACATCAGTGATTGGTGGCTGCGTATCATTGGGCTGCGTGCTGTTGGATCGTTCCCGTCCAGCGCGGAGTTTCCATGGCAACAGGGAGCCGCCGCCGCTGCGACGACGCTCTGACGCGTTACTGGCTGACTTCTTTAACTAGAATTAACGATTTATTAGATATTGAATTTTCTACAGGAATATCGAGGAGGAACGTTCAGACCCACTGTTGACCACCCCGCTGCCTTACGTCTCACGTTGACTTTGCTCTCTCTATTCGTATTTAAATACAAGAGATATCACCCTAGTCTATTATTTAGTACGAATCATCTCCAATATCTCCGTACCTTAGTAGTATCAGTCTCCTGTTCCCTCTGCTGCGCGTAAGGCAGCGGCAAGCCTCGCAGGTCTGCGCGTGCGCACTCGGCGTGCACGCCCGAGCGCAGGAAGCGCGGGTAGCTGTCGAACTTCATCACGTTGAAGATCTGCTTTTGAGCCTGCAGACAAACAAAAACTTTAAATAATTGCTTAGAACACAGTAACAAACAAAACAAAAGTATCCTCAATATCTAATTTAAGAGGGACATCATGACTAGTTTTGATAGCCCTGACTAGTTTCGATTGCCCCGACTAGTTTCGACAACGCCAATTAATTTTCCATCACCATATCACTCGGACCAGATTGTGTTGTTTCAATATCTTTCTTAACATTTATCTGTTTGTAATAGGAGATTGTAATGTAATTAAAGATTTCACGCAAATAAGCGTAGCATTGGAGTTTCACAATTGTTTCGTCTATTGAGTAACTTAATCAACACAGTTATACACAAAATAGTTCTTCATTTTAAAGCCATATTTTAAAATAAAAAAAGACAATTGATTTTTTCAAACGACATATCATTTAACACTCTCAAGCTCTCTCCTAATATTTTCGCCGGTTCCTTTTTAATATTTTTTGGTCATTTATCTAAGATTCTGAGAGCTCTTATATCAATAGTTGTCATAGTCCCAGTACCTGTTGGAACAGCTCAGTGGGCGGGGGGTCGTGTGCCAGCAGCAAGGCGGCTGCTCTCCTCGCCGCAGCGTCAACGTTGACGGGCTCGGGAGCCCCGTCCGCCAGGTGGCGCTGCCAAATCTCAGAAGCTAACGAGCCGCGCCGGGACGCGTCACTTGTCGCGCTGTACTGCTCGCAAGACCACCAGAATCTATAGAGGAAGAAACATGAGATATATTTAGATGCTTAGATAGACACAAGATTACAATGGAGACAGGTTAATGGTTCAAATGAAAATAAAATAGAAATACAGAATGCTGGACTATATCAGTATCAGACATTTAACTTTAAGCCAGATATTTGTTTATATTTGCGCTGGTCAGATGATAATTATCGACACAAGTAGAAAACGAAGAGTTATTTGGAAAAACACGTTATGTATTTACTAACACAATGAAAGTTACAACTTTTCAGTAACAGGCGCAATTGACAAAAATCCGCTAATATCGCATAAGATCTATACGTCATTCTCTACCAATGTGAGACAAGCTACTGGCCTGCGATTGGTCGTAATTGACAGATAGACCTTATACGATATTAGCAGATTTTTGACACGCAATAGACCATTGATTATAGACGAAGTAATCAGGACATTAAAATTTCTTTAAGTTTTCTAACTGGGGAAATATTGACGGTTTTCTTACCTGATGTTTTCGGCTGCGAACTCCTTAGCCAGGAAGTGCGCGAAGGCCGCGGCGCCCGCCGGGTCGGCCAGCAGGTGCTCGAGGCCGAGCGACCAGCGGGACACGTTGGAGCCGCCGCCCGAGCCCGACACCTGCGTCGAGCCCTCGCTCATTTGCTGGGTAAATAATATTTAATCAGAATATGGTAATACAAAGTCACTAGAGCCTAAGGATGGTGAAGATTATAAATTGTGTGGACCCTTTATATCTTTTGGCGAAAATTCCTTATTCTAAGTACCTATGCTTTGGCAAATCAGTCTACGACTTCGATGGCTGTTCATACTCCTTAAATTTTTGATAGTATTACCTAATGGCATGACGAAATAGTCTAGAATTTAAATTTTAGGTAGGTATGTTTTGCACAGAGGCTGTATTTTATAATAAGATGTCATGTTAAATTGCTCTTTGATATTTAATGTATCTTTTCTCGCTTAGCGGTAATAATCCTGCGCGTCATATCTTCCGCTCTTTGCTAATTCCTGATATGACACTTGCATTCTGCGTAGCCTTTTCCCAGACTGTTGAGATCAGCTTTCATTTGTACATAGTGCGACTGCCTATCGGACCTCCATAGTCCATTTAATGGATAACAATATAATAAGACTGGTTGTGAGAATTATAACACTTCTAATGTGGTACATAATAGATTGATATGTACCTTATTGTACATGTTGCGATGTTCGTGGTGGCGGTAGGAGCTGCCGGCGCCGCTGCCCGTCGTCCAGCGCCGGAACGGCGAAGACTGCTCGCTCTGGGGACAAGGAAATATATCGTTAGTTGAAGATTCTCTGGTTAAGTTTATTTAAGCTCTAAAACAGTTTGTACAGTCAACCGCCCTAAGTTTGAATTCGCCACCTTAAGTTTTGTATTTGCTGCGTTAATCTTTTTCGCTGGCATCTACAAACATCAATACATTATATATTGTTACATTTACTGGTAAACTGTAATTGCTTGCGTTCAAATGCTCAAAAATGTCCGCGCAAAGCATTGCTACTGCCAACAAATGAATAGGGGTGCTACTGCACTCATGGTGGTTGACTGTACATATTACAATGCATTTTAGCTCAAAAGTTGGGCTTTTGCATTCTTAAGATGATGGATACTATGAGTGACTGGTGACATGTACATATATAAATCGATGGGAAACAGATTGGCTCCAAACTTATGTTTAGAAAGAGGTCATCAAGTAGAACAGTATTAAAACCAGAACAGCTGTGGACTTCAATATTTTTTTTTGATATCGTATTAGCTATGGTTTTCGTACGTTACTAGTTAAACCTTCGTGGTAAGCTAAATACTTGTGTCACGAGTGAGTTGACGTCGGTAGTGCAATGGGTGGGATTCGAACCCGCAACCACATGATCGGAAGTCCAATGCCCTTGCCATTAAGCTACCGACGCTTCTAACTCCAGCGAACGCTAGACAATTAACTATCAAACCTCCTGTTAAGCGCTGTGATAGGTTGTTAGTTTTTTTGGCCAGTCAATCGTAGTCGAGATCAGTTGATTTAATAACAGATAAAATCAGCCTTTCACAAAACCGTGGGTTTACGTTCTTTTGTTAGTTTCGTATCGTTTGAAAAACAATTCACCAGATCATTATGATGTATAAATACATTACGTCAGAGTCTATTGAAAACAATTTAAAACTCATTTATGGCGACAAACGTAAACATTCTTTGAAAACAACATAACAACAACATTATCCATAAAAACATTAAACAAACAATCGAAATAGTTAGTATGCGGTTATCAATGATAATTGCAAATAATTTACAACCTTGCTCGAGTACCTAATGGCCTTAAGTAGGTACTCATGTCATTATCAAATCGTATCCTTGTTAATGTTATTGATATTATCATTCATTTTGGCGCCCGTTATGCCATAAAAGTAGTTAATTAGAACCGGTATTTAATGCACATAAATCGATTGAGTATTTGTTAATTTCTTAATAGAAAACGAGCGCTTGGTTGATAGGTTGTTCAATAATAGTTATGTATAATATTGTATCTTTTAATGGACATTCATCCTAGAATATCTTTACATTTGATATGGCGATTAAAAAATAACACCTATCCATTGTCATAGATTTACTACTTGGTACTCTTTACCGATTTGGTGACGGTAAGATTACTAAAAGCATACATCTTTTTGAGACATTCAAATAACCCTTTATTAAGGTCGATTTTCGTGCGTTTACCGCTGTCATTAGGGCTACCATACATTTAGACAAGTTCTATGGTTCGTAACCTTGTGTTGACTAATAACCCTACCATAAACAAGGCTATCGTACTTTTCGTTCACAAATAAATGTAATAAAAAGATAAAGATCCCACGCTTGCAGCATTCAACATCAAACTCCGTTTTACGAGTGAAATGATTTTGTTTGACTTTTTCTTTATTATTAGTTGCGTGAGAGTTGTTTTTCGTCACAACGTTATTATGAATTATTATTTAATGAGTAATACGAGACTGAATGGATAGTCAAGTGGGTATTGTGTAAAGATTATGGATGGCTACTCTCACTCTCTACTCTATATAAGAAAAATAAGAATACGCAATTAAAATTAATAATCAACTTGCATTGTACTGAGGTATAAGATGTAATTAGAAAATGCAGCACAATGAACAAAATGAAATCATAATTCGGACAAGTCCACGTCAACTTTTATCTTATGAAATATTCCAGCCTTTCGTCCGTAAATACTTCAGACTGTTTATTTATTTAACAAGACTTGATAACACTTTGTGGCTAGAGCAAATATCTATACTACATACATAATTCAGACCAAGAATCAAGTTCGCCTCTCAAACCACAGGAAATCCTTCGTCGGCTAAACAATATATATTTTAACACATACCGTTATCCTGTTTAACTAAAACACTCTAAATGAACACGAAATGATTTTGTTTAATAAGCGCTAACATAACCTAACTCACTCACAGCTTGTAATACACTGAAACGTAAACCGCATACTGACATGAATAACACTGCAAGTATATTGGTAATAAAAGGAAAATAGAGGAATAGTCATCCTTAAAGGGGTGATACCTAAACGTTAAGAACCGAAAACATGCGGACGTCATGCGTGACCGTACTAGCCTACAGTGAGTAGGGCTGCTACTAACTTCTATAAAACAATGTGCGGATGGGAATATTTATTATCACACAGAGAGGAATAATGGTCAGTTTTCCATATACCATAGGTATGGTTAGTTTTCAAGTATGTATATAATATGTAGTAATTCAAATGTAACCACAACATAATTTAAATGGACTTAAACAAAACAGAATGTTTTTTTTGTGTAGTTTTTTCCAAGCCGATGTTTCGACAAATCTTTAACTACGATCGAAAATCTGTCAAAATTTAAGAGGCAACTGGTTTCTGAGTATTTAAAATATATTTGCGGTGATTGAACTGTTTTATATTCTGAGCTGATCACAGGCTGAACGGAAGGAAGCCGGCCCAGTAAGCTGGGCGATAAAATCGCTTCACAATGGATATTAACAGTTTATGTAAGTTTACAATTACTGTATCATCCATTGATTAGTTACTTAATGGTGAGATGTTCAATTTGTATATAGAAAAAGCATTGAACATGAAAGTTAATTGAATAATTGTATCACTTTACACCCACACGTGAATTGATCTGACCTAAATATTGCAGTTTCAAGTCCATCGGGAAGCATATATATGTTTTATATATACGTAGTGTGACTGAACTGAAGATTTGTTATTAACAATTTATTTTTTAATGGAAATGGACTTTTAGACGGAACTGCAATTGGAAAAAAGCTTTTTAGTTGGTAGGAAGTTTTTAGAGACAAGGCTTTAACAACTTTATGCTGGTCTTGTAGTTGTCTCCAAACGTTATGTTACCAGGCTCACAGGATACCGGTACAGTACCTAAACACTGCGCCTTCTTGAATGGTAAGTGCCGACCGGTCAGTCCAATGGCCTCCTCCAGTTACGTTATCAACAAATTGAGAATGCAATTGAAACGAATGCTGGTATGTGGGCGACATGTGACGGGCCGAGGAAGGGGCTAAATTGATCGTAATTGGTAATATGGCCGCGCCCCCGCTCTCGGCATTGAATCCGTTTGCTCATCAGTTTGTCAGAGATGATGTATTATTGAGTGGACCTAGAAGTTCAGTGGATGATTTGATAATATTATAAAAAACGCAAAGGTCCTTTGTTGGTTAGTCGAAGCACAAGTCCATAGAACAGTCAATAGATTCTATTATAGATGAAAGAAGTCAGAAAAATCTATTTATCAATCGGCCAGATTTTCAGTAGGAAATCATTCATTAGAATAATAATTCAGTCGTAACGTATTAATGACCGGTGCTGATTTCACTCTTAAATATAAATTTAAACCACCAAATAATCGTCAATATGTGATATTTTGGTCAAATACTATTTCCTCTACAGTACACATTATCCTCAATATGGAATATCTGTACCTACCATTTATTTCGTTCAATGTTACTTAGATCTGGTATTCGCCACGCTACATATATTTCATAAGACCTCAGTTAAACGAAATTTATAAATTCACCTAAGCCAATATATATTTGCCGGATTGGCGGAGAGGCCTGAAACAGGTTGGGGGAGACCTTTGCCCAGCAGTGGGACACCTAAAAGGTTATTATAAAAAAGCCAATATCTGGCAGTTACTCTGAAAATTTCACAAATCTTCTTTCCCCTCATTTTCATTTCACCTTTGACCATGATCATGAGTATTCATGATCACATTTGTTTTTTTTATGTTTATAATATTTTAGTTTTCTGACAGCCCTGAGTTAGAAGTTAGGAGATACGTGTGTTTGTTGATGTCAGACTGGCAGACACTCTGATAGACAGGTGTTTGCTGACGGAAAACCCGGGCCACGCTGTATCAACCTGATGGTAACAACTTTCAATCAACTTTAATGATAATTACTATGATTCTCATAACTATAGTACTAGAGACGCAAGAAACGAGTATGATTAATATACCTAGATATTCTACCAAAACTGATCATATAACTTTATGAAAAGATTTTCTAGGTAAGCGACAAATTACCTATCTTATTCAGATATTTAAGATTGCATTCTGCATTGTAAACAAAATTATCTCGCCACACCCTCGAATGATCATTCTCACACATCCACAAAATGAAGTGCTAACAAACGAAACACGGTCACTTGGAAACATTCATAATTCAAATGTTTAATTAGCAATTATTGACTTGAGACGAGAAGTCAAAATTTTCCGCAAAGTATTTTAAACGAGGAAACTTTGGGTATTCGAGAGATTATTTGCAACGTTTCAGTTATATTTAAGAGGTGTAATATAATTACATAAATAAGTTGAAATATAAAATGAATGAAATGATTCAAATAACATACATAAGCTTTCTTTTACCTCTTCTTTACCATCCGACGTGTACCATACGACCATCTTCAGTAACGACACAATTTAATCTTCGTTATTATCACAAAAACACATTCGGAAAACCAAAACATTAAATTAAACACGCGCCACAATTTTTAAACTAAACAAACGCTCAAACACTTATGTAAAATAATTCAATAAAGTCCTTGACGTCAAATAAAAAAGTTTAGAGTTGTATTTTTGCCACTGTTTGAGATAAACGCCAGTAAAAAAGTTGACAATCGAAAATTCAAACTATGAATTAGGAATAAATCCTGCCGTTCGCTGTCACGGTTGAGTGGTAACTGACAGCTACCAGTGTAGCAGCGGCAGTCGGCAACTGAACACGAATGCGCGAGCGAGTGACGGGTATTGAGCACAGCGATCGCTGGGACGTTGAATGTCCCCGGTCCCGACGCGCCACTGTCGCCCGATTGGTGACACAATGAAGAATTACAATAACAATACTCATACTAAACAAAACAGTTTCCGGAGCTGGCTGCGGCGCAAGTCATAAAGTATTCAGCCAAACATTATGCATTCTGAAGTCCTTGACTGAGCCATTCAGAATCATATTGAGGTTCTAGACAAAAAATGGTTTTCATTTTCATAATATTAAGGCAGGTAAAAAATGTATGTGGTACAAAAAACGGCATCCGTTTATTACAGTGCCAAAAAAGATCCTTAAATTGGTTTGAAGTGACTGTTTTTTACGGACTACCTAAACCATTTCGGACATGAATACAGGTTACGGAAAAAGACTCAAAAGTTTAAAGAACATTTATTACCTGTGATAGACGCAGGAATGTCTGCAAGACTAGTATTTCTAAAAATACAAAACGATTTCCATTACTTGTTCATTGCAAGGAATGTGAAACATTCAACGATACTCCCGATCCGTGATCCATATTCACAAAAACGTGTTTACGTTACACATTCTCTTACAAAAATGCAACGCAACCTAATTCCAAATGCCGATGTGTTGATCAAGTAGACTAAACAAAAAATTAATTTGTTCGATTTCAATATTGAATTAACTTCTTAGATGTTATTGGAAACATTTCAATGATATCAAAAGTTTCCGAAACTAGCAACCGTTGCATGAAAGTTGAAAATAAATAGTTTGGGAACGGTTTTGTCTGAGAATTCTTGATTCTAAGGTTGCAATGGGTTCGTATATTTATAAGCATACATTGGATAGGTTAGACACCATCAATGGGCACGATATAAGGGCTGAAAGCTTAAATGACCGAGAGAAAGATTTAAATAAATATTCATATAACGCTAAAGATTGTCAACCACAACCAAAAAGAGATGCTCCATCTATAATACAGTTTAAAATGTAGACTTTAAATAACCAGGTATCCTATTCAATTTATGTTACGGGAGGTCAAAGACCAGACTGGAATAATCGCTGCCGCTTAACAATTGAGCTGAATGAGACAGGAAAACAGTCGCTCACACCACGGTACGTCTGCACTGGCATGCAAGCATAGGTTCATCAGTTCTAGCTATCAGGAACACAATTCTTGAAATTCTACGTAAACCAGACATCAGGAACTACCTTATTATAATACTAAACAGTACAGAAATGTCCTCATCTGCATCTAAGATCCATTTTTCTATGGAAAAACCTTCTTGTTATATTCCTAAAATATTTTAATATCAATTGAACCACGTTTGTTTTAAAAAATTATCAATTTCGGAGATCGCGCGACTACTCAGAGTTTATCTCGTGCCGTCAATAGCAGTGGGCGTAAGGCGATTAAAGGTTTATGTGATACTAACTATCAGATGATAACATGATTTGACAAAACCTGGTTACCGTAGCTTTAGGTTTTCTGGTGTCAGTAACATCTAGATATCTGACTGAAAATATGTAACATTGTTCCATATCCATCTGAATAGAAAAATAAAACTCTAGGTAATCCCAAGTTAAATTACATTGGGTTTTATTTTGACTTCAGGCCATCCTAGATACATGGTTGACGACCTCCTTAGTCGAGTGGCGTACACACCGGTTATCAAGGTGTGTCGGCTCTGAGGTCCTGGGTTCGATCCCCAGACGGGTCATTGTAAAAAAACACTTTTCTACATTGTCTCGGGTCTGGGTGTTTGTAACGTGGTACCTTCATTGTCTCTGATTCGATAACACAAGTGCTTTAGCTATTTACTTTGCATTCGGAGAAATGTATGTGATGCTGTCCACATTTATTTATTTATGGTTCATACCAAGATCAAAAGCAAGGAGAAGATGCATCGCAGTGTGAACTGATCCCTAATGTTTGTGCTAGCACGCATTAATCATTCTATTGAAACCTTCATAAAACTCATTGATGTTCGATAAAGGAGAGCCAAGTCAACCAATATGAAGTTTCAATAGGAGTGACGTCGGTGCAGCGCATACGATCACGTTTAACTTCATGCATTCATTAGCGTGCACTAAGCGCATGCGCCATCAGGTACCGGACTTTCGCGAACCTTTTCTTTATTACCTACTTCAATATTGAAATAAAAGTAAATATAAAACTAATGTAACTTGTTCAAAGTCATGTGTGAAAGAAGCGTGCTGCTGGGGAGTTGGTCACGCGGTCTCTTCTCCACAGCTAGAGCAGTTAGAAAGCGGTGAAGGGTGGGCGAATCAGGTTGCTGATCGTTGTTTGAAATGTGCTACTTGGTAGCCTAATTTGAATTATTCAGATTTGATTCGTAGGTTGTTCTAAAACACGTTAGATTTATTGAAGTTTCAGAAAATCCTTGTCCATGCTAATATGATAAATGTTAAAGTAAGTCTGTCATTTATGCTTTTATGGCAAAACCACTTAACTGTTTTTGATTAAACTTGGTATGGGGTAAGGTCGAATCCTGGACAGGCGGACAGGATGGCGGAATCAGTTTGTATTTAAAAAAAATATTTTTCATCAAAGATGAGCGTAGGAAACTCATATCAAATCACGACAAAAAAAAACAATTCTTGTTTGTTACATCCAGTATATTTACCTCTGATATATTCGTCAGCTAAAAGTAAACAGTGTTCAATCGGAATAGAATTCTGTTTACACACAGCGAGGATGGCTTGTCCGTTTCAAAAATATTCAATGAGACGCATCACCTATGTATTGATAAACAATAACATATTGTATTGTGGTGACTGATGAGCCATGATGGACTAATGATGACATTATATGATTATTTAATATATATGAACAAGCCTAATAAGCCCCAGGGATCTTCTTAACTAAGTCCCAGCATTTTACGCGCTGTTAAGTGTACATAGAGTTAAGAGACGCGTTATCTCTTTCGAATTACTATTAAAAACGTATATACTAATCCTACCCGATTACTGTCAGAACACAAAAATGATTATGCCACGTTATATTTTGTTTGGACTTAGAGAATCACTCGCCAGTCATTTGACAGGGAGGTGTACTATCACACGTAACGTGTTAGTGGTTATTATAAAATTATTTCGTAAGCCATTGAACAAGTACTTTTAGGATCTATTTATGTATGTCTCAGCTTCACATATATACGAGTATAATGTCGCATTGATCACACCAATATGTTCATAGCACCTCAACATTATGGAATGATAACAAAAAACCTCTCCACAATGCAATGCTATACAGTAAACACTCTTTACCTTTATTAACACTTGACTAATAGTTAAATACTGGCAATATATATATATAAAACTAGTTTTCACTCGCGGCTTCATTTGTAAAGCACGTCTTGAATTGCGGCCAAAATTATGTCCCTCTCGTAACACAAGCCCTTCCCCAATCACCTTAGCATAATCCCCCCCTCGTGCTATGGTGATTATTGGACACGTAATTGTTCATATTTAACGTGTTCAATAAATACAGAGATTTATTGAGTTGAAATGTCACATGACGTCACGCCTTGGTAAAATTAATACCGAGCCGTGACGTACTGAGCCCCCACTCCCCAAATTTAATGCGTTTAAACTAAGTCATTACTTGTTAATTTGATATAACAAAAAATATGGGTGTAATATTTTTTTATTAGTTAACTGACGGACTAAATAGAATTACGTTTATTTACCCAGTCAACATGCCTGTTACGTGAATGCAGTATATCTTGGAAGAGTAGCCCTGTGCGGTTAACATTACTAAAATAATAAACAATTACTGGACCTGACTCACAGCTGACCCCGATACTTTATCATGTCGTGAATTACTAATTACTTGTCTATCGACATGATTTAATGCCGCAAACATTGTTATACGTAGTAATTAAACTAGCTGTTACCGCGACGTCGTTTGCGAGAGTCAGTCATAATCAAGTGACAGTGGCGCCAGCTATCGAAAATTGGTCGAACCAACTCAGAAAACTTCGTGGGCTTTTATTAGCCTGATTTCGTCATGCACTTTATTTATGTATCGCAAATTTTTAATTCCTGAGTCTGCTAATTCGGTGTGGCGTTTGCATGTTTTTCTTTATTTGACATTTGATAGTCGGCCATAGCAAAAAAAAATCTAATGGGCAACCTAATATATCTCTCGCTTACATAAAACATACATTTACTCGTGTACAAGTAATAAAAATATTTAAATTGGAATTAAGGCTGAAACCGTTTAAATCTGCAGTTTAAACATTTAGAAATAGCTAATAAATTTATACAAAACTACATTAGTCACAATCGGGATAACTATTGTGATGTATTTGTTGATGAGTTCAGTGAAACTTTGGATTAGTTTGACACAGTAAAACTTTGTTTAATTTTAATTAAATATAAGTAAATAACTTTACCTACCATATTACATTTTCATTGTATACATTAATTTTGTAATTAAAATGTTACTAACCTGTCCTCTCTGTATACTAGAAAATATAATTTACTAAATTACAGTAATTGGCTCGATGCTGTTGTAATTTAATTATAAATAAATATTTAAACATTACTTAGAAATGACATTACATTAATAATATAAACAAATTGAAAATAATTCTTTGTAATTTTGAATCATAAATCATTCATTACGATCACAACGTCGTCACATGTAGAGAAGGAAAATCGTAATAATGTAAAAAGTACTAAATTAATTGTTGAATCAAAAGTAACGAGGATATTGTTCCGTGTATGTGACTCTAATAATTAGAATTTAATTGGAATTATTTTCATAAATAAGGATACTCCGCTTATTATTTAGAGAAATGTATCTCCTGTCTAAGACTAAGGAAAGTACACTAGCAAATGTATTATAAGTATGTACCTACCCACCAGGGCCAATACGTTGATTTTCGTACGAACAATGGATGTAGGAGACAAATACACATTCACTTTATAATTGACATAACAGTCGAGACGTTAGTTAAGGAATCAGAAGTTTTCCTAAACAGGTCAAACGCCAGCGTCGAATTCAGACGCGAAAAACATGATTTTTTCATTTCAAAGAAGCGTTCGACGCTAAATTTTAAGAGAATAGAATAGTACAACGACTTGATAGCGAGATATTACACCTGTTCATTAAAGCAATACGGAAAAACAGAATAACGGGATATATAATTATAAAACTTTGCCCACGTCTAACCCATATATCTACGCAATGATCCAGATATCAAAATAATAAAGAATTTATTTGTAAGTGCTTTTTCTTGGCTGGAATGGTGTCACAGAAGTATTTTAAGAAAAGTCACATGATTAATGTTTACCAATTCTTTGTTCTGTGTGTCATATTCTCTTGTATAACTATACCTGCATCACGCGATATTCAGTCTCGACTTAGGTACTTACTAGTCTGTCTTACTTACTAGACAAGACTAAGAAGACTAAGATTTTTTTTTAAAGATTACTAGCACTTTGGGTTGCACATTACTAGTAATCTCGTTAGCCTCTCGTGCTAAGCTAAGATGCTTGTGTTACGAGTGGGTTCAAGTCGGTAGTATAATGGGTTGGATTAAAACCCGCAACCACATGATCGCAAGTCCGATGCCCTAGCCATTAGGGTGCCACCGCTTCGTATATTTGCTAGGCGTACGTCATTTTTATCAATCGTCAATCAAAAAATTAGATATACACTGTCTAACTCAGCACTACTTATTACACTACGCATGTTCTAGTAAGCCCTAAGTAATGTTATTTAGCTAGGTTTTCTTGTATATACGTGTGTCTTATGTACTTGGCCAGTAGGTACTTACTAAATTACAGATGTAACAATTACAAAATCAACCCTACTGCCTTCATATTAAGGCAGAATCAATGTCGAATAGCACCGATATTTCGAATGTACCTTGGTGAAAGAAAGAAGCTGAGCAAATATGAAATTAATATTCATGTATCACACGACGCGACAGTGATATGTATGTTACCGAAGTTTTAATATTCTTAAACAATAGTTTAACTTAGGAATATTAATTAGCATATGTAATTAGCATTACATCATTAACAATGGTTGTATTGAGGTGCCTGTTGCCAATTGAAAGAGTGCCGCTAGCTTGACGACCTGACACTGTTTCAAAGAAATTTCTCGCGTATGGTAAAACAACAACGATTTACCAAAACATTATAAATAATGTATACTTTTTGTAAAATACATGAGTATATTTGAAGAGAATATTTATGGAATGGTTTATCTTATTAAATAAAAAACTTTATTTTTCTGGTTACACTATCAAACATAAAAAGTATTGAGTAAAAAAACAGTTCAGGACTGAGTATTGAGGAAACAGATAGAACAGATTTATAATATAAATAATTTTATAAAAACAATTGTTTTTTTTTTATAAAACGTCAAATCTTACAATAATTTATCAAAAGATTAACAAAAGGAGTCCAAGTCCCAAATCAGAATGTTTTATTGCAGTTTGTAATTAAACCATTGACGTCAATGGAACGTGGATGGAATAAAATTGTATTTAAATGATGTACTGTAATATAACAATAAAATAATTAGTTTTCTTTCATAATTTCGAGCCTCACATTGTATCAAAATTTAACACGGATTCGTTCAACCGATCTTTGTTCAAACAGCTAACTCCTTAAACGAAGAAGTATTTATGGCAATTGTACACACTGATCACAATGAAAAAATCAAATAAAAACTTACAATACGCAGCAGCTTCGCTATGAATCTTTCACAAACTTCAGTAGGCATGTTAACACACACTTAGACACGAGTAGGTACAAGAATAAACTATCAGTAAACACTTGATAAGAATTGAATCGCGGAAACACGTATGTTCGGCGCAAGAGACCACCGAAGACTGGCCGAAAGTCGAAACCAAACTCGGAGAGCACGCGTCAAATTATGCGATATCGGAGGCCGTACTTTGATACGCTAAAACAATATTAGCTACATTGTGAAAAGAGATAGAGGTATACATCCGTATAGCTCCGTCCCTTTTTGTCTTACACTACGTATCACGGTTTCGTATATCTGATACGCCATTGTACGGGGTCAGGTGTGGGTTGTTATTGTATACGTCATTAGTTTTCGAGTGTAACGAAATATCGTCCCAACTGGATATTAGGTTTTTATACGGAAATCAGGATTATAGAATTAACAGATTGCAAGTTATTAGGTATTCATAGATTTCGTAATATGGGGTTTGGTGTTTGATGGTTGGTGTAAAAATAGATCTGATAATGTTATCTTATTTCATTAACTTTACATGTATTTATTAATATATTGGCGTTACCTAAGTGTTATGTAAAATTTTTCAAGTTCTAAATTCTTTATTAGCTGTGTTTTACAAAGCAATCTTAATCAACTATATATGTATATAAAAGAATATATTCTATTTCTAATTATTTGGGATCAAATTAAACCAGTATTTCTTCCATTCATCTCCTTCGTCTTGCGATATCTACTGGGTATACTACTGAATACTCTAGTCTAGTCTATAATACTAATAAATTTTATTTAATTCAATAATTAATTGGTTTTTTATTGGCTTGTAATTTTGGCGGATAACCTTTTACCTCCAAATATTTGTGCGGACATTTAGAAAGGTCGCGTATGAACGTGAACGTTAAAAATATCGCTGTATCCACGTGAAGTAATGGCCAGATGGCGTGGAGATAATGTAAACTTACTAAATTCTGGTAAAACAAAGAACTTTTCTAGAGAATCGAGAATGTTAACCATGAATTTCTTAAATTACCTGTTCATATTCGAATTCGTGATAACTACAATTATCAGACATGGAAAAAAATATGAAATGATTAAGTTTGCGGGATGACATCGATCGCTTCTTAAGTGATTGGCGTCAAGTGGCTCAAGACCGAAAGGTCTGGAGCCAAGCGGGGGAGACCTTTGCCCAGCAGTGGGACCATAATTAGGCCACATAAAAAAAAAGTTTGAAGTTCCCACTATATTCTCAATCAGTAAATGAATGAAACAATGTCTTTAAATATTTTTTCACGTCTAACAATATAGAGGAGTATTGAAGGTCTATTCTCGTTTGAAACGCCTTTGCGATATTATATTTAAATCTCCAGAATAAGGTGTTGAAATAGGCGTCATCTGTATAACGATTGAAAGATATGTGTTTTAAAAATAAGCATCATATCTTATTAAATATGTTTAAGAAAGTAAGCCTATTATAATAATAACCTGCGAAATGATAAGACAACATCTGTAACGGAATATTTTTCAGAAACGAGTTCATTCAACTGTAGCTACCAGGTCAGTAAGGCAACTGAATTAAACTGAACTGCGCAGGCGCATTGGGTACGATACATTTGCTATTATAATCGGCAATAAAGTCAATAATTGTTTTATAGTGATAATAAAAATTATCGTGACTGTGTCTGGTGTTAACGAGGTTGTATGCATGTATGTGTTACATGTTACTTATAAACTTACACCTAGTTATTCTATGACGCCACTGACTTACGGAAAAGGAAACCTGGATAATGGAATCTAAAATCTCAAGAATGAGAGCGAGTATGGTGATCAATACTCTATTCTCTGTATAAACAGAGCTTTTAGCAGTGCGTAGGACAGTAATAAGACATAATATCATCATTATTTTGTAATAGATACGGTCCAAAAAAAAAAAGGATGTATTGCATGAATGCTGATATAACGAATGGTAGGAATAATTGGTATGAAAACACTGATTGCGCCGACGTAAACAACATACAACGTGTTACAAAAAACCCCCGTAAAAATATAGTTAATTAGCAAAGCCAAAAATTTTGTCAACCCTAGTAAGCTGTCATATCAGGGAACCAGATTATCTAACAGAATAGTCTACGTACCCATTTTACCTAATAATTGTCTACATTTTTTGATTAATTATGATGATTGAAAACCTTTATCTCAAGAAGACGGATCAGTGGTGTAGAGTTTGGCATATCAACATGAAAGGTTAAACCTATAGCGCCACAAACTTCCCCGGCAAGGTTGGTCCACATCTGAACCGGCAAGGTTGTCCATCAAAGATACATATTACATTATCTCTGTGTCGATCTTTACCCGGAGAAGCTTTCAACCTTAATTATGACAAAATATTAAAAAGATATACGAGTTATAGCAGATATATATCTACTCTATGAGAACTTTAATAAATGATTCATTGTACAAGGTACTTGCAATAATATATTACATGTTTAGTATTATAGATATTCAAAACATGTTATTTTAAATCTATTTTATGATAACCACTGACACAATTTAATATTAATGACTCATGTACTGAAAGCCTATTTTCATTATGTATATCATATTATTATGATGAATCAAAGAAGTAGGATCGTTTTATGTATTTTTACTATTGACCTATAATTGACCTGTCATACCCGGGCCTGTATATGGATTACCGGACGTCGTGACGCGACTTCTGAGTGAGATTTAAGTCCAGCAGTGGCCCGTGATATACTGATGATGCCATGATTACCCTGCAACCTAGACGACACTTGCAACAACGCATAACAATACTGCAGACATCGACGACTGCCCTGATAACATTAAATCTTTATCTGCTATCAAAGTTATCTGCCACAAATAACATTCTCATTTGTTGTATTCTATATCTATCTCGTTTCCATGCCGTTTTCACTTAATTTAACCCATATCTGACATTTCGATCACCTTCACGTGTTGTGACGCGACGTGTCAACTAAATGCCAGAATATGACGTCACTTGATGTATTGTAATATTTAGGAATACAATAATAGAAACAACCTGTGTTCCTACGTCACTATTCAAAACAAAACCTCTTGAAGATTATTGTTGATATAATATTTGGCCTTTCTAAGATTTACTCTGATAAAACTAAACGTTTAATTCGACGACCTCTGAGGTCAAGTGGCGTACACACCGGTGTTCAAGGTATCGCCAGTTTTGAGGCCCCGGGTTCGATCCCCGGGCGGGTCAATGTAGAAAATCACTTATCTACATTGTCTCTCTTTCACTTTTCTACATCTGTTCTGAAGACTAGGGTTGAAACTGAAAAAGTAAGAATATGGAAAAGATTTAGAACCTAGAACCTGATGTTTTAAATATTAAGTGCTTCCAATAAGTTATTGTAACTAAACTTCTGGTAAAGGTATAGAGTGTTTACATTATAACATTATGTTATTTACACACCATATTACTCACTTTCAACCATTCAGAATTTTTAAGGTCAATTTCGTAATACAACTTCGAAAAACCGCAAACGTTTACTATCATCAAATTCTTGTAATTCTGTAACAAACAGTACAAACACGAATAAAATTAGAAATATGAGAGGTCTGTGTCCGACAGTTAATGATAATTAAGAGAGAATTTGACGACGTCCGTGGTCGAGTGGCGTACACATCGGTTTTTAATCCCCGGGTTCGATCCCCGGACGGATCAATATTACATTGTCTCGGGTCTGGGTGTTTGTGGTAATTTCGTTGTCTCTGATTAAAACAAAGGTTTAGCTACTTACTTTGGATTCAGAGCAATGTTTATGATGTTGTCCACATTTATTTATCAGAATACAGTAAAGATACACGTTTTACTAGCTTTCTAGATAAAGTTAGGAGTTTAAAAAAAGTTTATGACCTATTCTGAGACTTACTAAATACATGAAATAAAAAACATAAAAATCGGTCAAGCTTCTTTGGAGGATTTTGGTTACAGACGCTGTAAATAAATACTGAACTGCCAGACATAGGCTTCATTGCTGCATCACTACTTATAATTAGGCTATACAAACCAAAAAAGACTCCACACTACACATCAATTCTCGGTAACGGAAGTTACAATCTTGATTGAAAACTCATAAAGAAATAGCTGCGTTTTTACCGTTCAGTGCACGTATATAAAAAAAAGAATCGAATTGTAATAAAAAATGGCGACACAAGTATTATTTGTAGATGGTATCGCTGAGGTTGGGATCTCGATCTCTTGCAGAAGCCCTATTCCACAACTACATCGCGATACAATCTATCACGTTAACTCTCACGTGTATTCTGATGGTATTTAGTTATGCTATTTATTTATCTGCGTGTTTCTTAGGAGTGTGTTGAAAGGGGAAAACGGAAGACATTTTGCGATGCAACTCAAGATTAGAAGATAATTTAACATTTCATTACCATTTTTCCTGTATGTTTATCTAATACTCAAACGCATTTTCTTATCATCTATTTGCGTTGTTCAGTTGTATGTAACTTAAGGAAATAATAGTATTATTTTTCACAGACCGGATTTTAAACTTCCAAATAAATATGTACAGGAAAATAACTGTTTTCTTGCAAGTTTACCTATTCTATTACAATATGAAGCGTATTTTGCATTGAAACGGTTTGAAACCGTAAAATACTTAAAAACTTACATCATTCAAACCGCAACAAATAAAACGAAGTATTACGCAGACACAAATATTTTGTATTCGTTATTTAGAAACTTAACCGCAAACGGTTCAAATACTGAATAATTCAAAAATAACAAGGTGTTTCATCTAAAAAGTCATACTTATTTACGTTTGTGTTATGAGAAATAAATAATACAATAGGTGCCTATAAAACTATAAACGTTTAATTTTCATATTTAATGGTGATAAATGATGTAGAAGAATAACTTCAAAAAACAATATGACAGTAATTTGGGTAATGGTTAGTAAAGTATGGGGAAATACCACATTTTGCGGAGATTACAGTCTAATAGTATGACTGCAACGAATACATATCCGCTTTGAACAGTAAATACAATTAAAAAACATTTTAATTATAGGCACTTAGGTATTATACATACCGGATCAACGTAAATTCATCGCCTTTCAAACACAGCACGTAAAATCCACAGCCTTTAAAAATCACACCCAGACCTTCACGACCAAGTACATGAATGGTCGAAGCTTTTATTAGCATAAACACTTTCACTAAACTACGTCACGAGTTTTTAGAGGTCCACAAAACGACCAAAGCTGGCGGCGTTCAGTCACAAACTGAGCTATCATGGTTAACTACCGGCGGAGTTCCCACACGGTTCCCGAGACAATGAGCAAGGGCAATTAGAATCAAATAGACATAATTGACAGAAAAAAATCTGGTTCGACGTGCGTGCGGTATAACGTGAATGCTGTATATCGAGATCACACGGGAAAACTGTGAAGAATATCCAAGAATCGATGAATTAAAGTCTCATGATACACAATAACCTTTCTGAAATTAATATAAAGTATGGCCCATTGTTATCGATATATGTAGTTGTGTACGATCAATTACATCGAACTTTTGTCTGCAATGCGTCAAGACAGCTGCTACGCAATGAGCTACGAAAGCTACACAATACGCTACGCCGTGTGGTCTCGTGTCTACGTGGTTTAAGAGTCCCTATCAATTTCGGCGCGCTACTAGTTTAGGTAACTATTTGAGCGCAGTATCTCTGTGTGCGTTCGAACTATCGCTGACAATCGTAGTGTGCGTTGTCGTACGGTGTAGCGCCATCAAATATTCTTGGTCCGTAAACGCTATTGTCAGCACTGCATAGTTTTTATTACCCACTAAGTTCCGTAATACTGGATGGATGTTATTGTGATTATGACGTGTTATGTTTAAGTACCTTATAAAAATATCGTTACCTAGTAGTTACGGCAGTCACTTACAAAAAAGGCTAGGCAGATAATGTACAGGATGTACCTACCAGAAAGGTGGGGGGTACAGTCTATCAAATTGAACAACTATCTCCATGGGAGTGTATAATTTTCTATTATTATGTGTTTTATTTCAGGAAAATAAAAACGAGATATTTTTTAGTTACTTTATTGCAACACGTCGCTTTTCTTCAATTGTTTTGAGAGAGCTCATTTGACATCCAAACTTTACACAGTGTTGTGAAATCTCCACGAGTTGGTCAAAAAAATACTGATAGTCAACTATTCTTCTTCCTTCAATTCGTATCGGTGTAGATGGTGCAGATGCAGACTGAAAAAATATTAGTTATGTTTAATCACTGAAACAGGTAAAACAGAAATGTGTGGTCAAATATTATGAGGAGTCGGATATATTATGTTTCACCAGAAAATGGCAAAACAAATAAATAAATGTTTCAAAATTTTTATTCTAAAATGGTACATGCAAATACATACTTGATCCAACTCCATGACTAAATCTTCTAAAGAATCATCGAGAGAATTAAAGCTGATTGAGACAGGCGTTTCTTGAATTAAATCCATGTTCTGAAATTATAATAATACGACATTAATATTTTCAATTCCAAATCAAAGATGTTTGAAATATTTACATGTATCAAGTTACATGTAAATATTTCAAACATCTTTGATTTATATAATTTTTATATAATTGAGATTTAAACTATCCTATCTCTCCAGTTGGATCGAACTGCACATGGTGTGCGAATTTTATCATAATTGGTTAAGTGGTTTAGGAGTCCATTGAGGACAAACATTGTGACACGAGATTTATATATATTAAGATATATTAGATAAATAAAAAAAAAATCTAGATAAAAGGAATACCTTGTGTCCGATGGGGGCTTTTCGCTTATAGATGATGTTCCAGGTAAATTTTGATTCTCGGTAGATTTCTGCCTATTTAATTCTCTACAAAAATAAAAAAGTTCATTTTTAGATTCAAGAAATAATAACCAATTCTAACAGTTTTCGTAATTACAAAAAAAAAAATTTACCTAAGAACTGCAAGTGCTTTTCGTGTTTTTTCAACCTTTTTCTTTTTACTTTTGATTTTTCCTTGATAGTAAAGATCACTTTTTCAACCCATTTTCTAAAAATTAAACACTATTTTACTAATAGTACAAAACATTAATATGTATAAACAACATTATGAAATCATAAAAATTCACACTGCATAAATAAAAAATTAAATCTACTCACGGTCTCAAAACTGGTCAGGTGTAGTACAAAATCACGCGCGATTCAAGAGTTTCGTTTGGAGCGGCGAACGTCACGGGCGACACAGGTCCGTCGCCAACAAGCCCTTGGGCGCGACTGAATGTATCGAGCGAGCGCATCGGTTTATAAGGCATTATTTAGAAATTTTATTACAAATAAATAAGAAGTCAGAAATGAAATATAAAAATTGGATTTGGTAGATAAATACCTCAGTTTTGTAAATATATAATGCTTATTGTTATTTTCAATAAATTCTTACCCATAGACGACGATTTTGCACATGACTTTATTGGGTTTTTTCAGCGTGGATCACATTTTTTTTTAAGTACTAGTTCATTGAAATTTAAAAAAATACATTGTGTACTTACTAGCATACTATATGCCCAGTATTTATGATTTTTCTCAGATTGTTATTTGCTACCAGTAAGCTAAAAAAGCAATTGGAAAATCTGCTGTTTCGTGCTTACGTAAAAACATGTGTTAGGTTTTTATTTTTCATAATTTATATTGAGTAGTTATTAAAAATTGACTTTGTACACTTACTTGATAAATGAATGATAAATAACTGTGCATTAAAAAAACAGAACAGATATCTTGAAATTATTGAGAGATTTGCGCTGAAAAAGTTGGAAATTTCTGTTTTCGAACCGCGAAATTGATAGGGACTCTTAAATCAAGGTTACGTTTCGTTTTAGGATAATTGGACGAGATATATTGATACGTCATAACATATGTTTCTATTATAATAGATGCCGGCGCTTTCTGCCTACTGACAGATTTACCACACCATGAATTCTGCGAATCATAAGGAAAAGTGTACTTTTATAAAATGTTCTTTGCGATGATTTTTTAGGGAATTATAGGAAGCAATTTATTCACCGTATAGATTAAATATAGCTCTATAAATTCTTAGCATTCGCCTTACAGTGAATCTATTACCGCCACAGACAAAGCTTTGTCTCACTCTTTCTTAACAGAAAATTGTATGAAGATTGTAGCAAAGAAGTTTTGTAAAAATAATTGTTCCCTATTCGTGTCAATCGAGTAGGTAATAAGTTTAAAATGGCCGATATTTATCAAGCTATTAAAAGTAGTTCTAACAGTACCAGCCACGTTTCGAAGAACGACAATTACACCAAGTAATTACAACCCATATTACTTTTCGAATAATTTAAATATTAATTTTAGACTTATAATTTAAAATCGATTTAAATAAGACCTCTCGTATCGTTTGTTTTTTTTTTTTCATACCTAAATGTATAAGAAGCGGTTGCTATGGGTCACTTTGTATTCGATACAGACATTTAATGTCTGAATGTTACACGTATGTCAATAGACACCGTCTTTATTAACACAAGTGTGCGATACTTAATATTGAGGCGCGTTTAGATGAAAACATCAGGCAGGAAGCCACTATAAAAACTGAACGAGTTTGTGATACATAGGTAAAATATCTAACTTAGAGAAAGTTAGAAATTAGAACAAATATTGTATTCGTTGTCTGATGTATTGTTTTACTATTATGTGTGTACAACCATTCTTGAATAAATAAATGATTACCATAATTTTTAATGACAGTAAGAGTACAGTTGCCAACCACCGCCTTAGGAAGTCATAATGCTTTTTAAGTAAAAATAATCAATTCATTAATCAATCTAAAAATTCACTATAAATCATTTCTCACACTAAATCTTTTTAAAACAGAGGCTGTATAAAATCCTTGTTGTATGAATGCGTCCTAACCGCATTGTCTGGTTACCAGTTACCACGTACAGTGCGCACGCGCCGACGAACCACACAATGGCCAACATCGACACTTGTGTAAACACAACTAATTATTAAGTTTCCAATCAGCTAGTGCTTCAATAATCTACTTTTTTGTATTTTGATTAAAATCATAAAATAGGAAACTATAGGTAGGGTAATAAATTACTTCAACACATTATCTTTTGTTATAGTTTGTTCAACTAATTCATTGTTTCACAAAACTAGTCTACATATCGAATTTAAAAAAAAAATAACAACCCAATTTAGTTTTCTGCCCAAACAAATGAAGTAAATAAGGAAAAACTTTTGTTATGGCTCTTTCTTTGATGTTTTTTTTTATTCAATTATTCAAACGTGAACTATGTAAGTACTATTCGCAATTAATACTTATAACAAAAGTGATAAAGCCCGCAATTTTTTTCATGGTCTACATACTTGTAAAACACCATATAACGTTAACTTATCCCGGTGATGCAGGTTCACATTAGACGCAAGACCGGTACTTTCATTAGATATTTTCTATTGCCTTAATTATATATCAAAGCGAAGATAAATGTAATTGATGGGCACTAGCACGTCTCGTGATAGCTTGCGATAATCCACTGATTTCTCTGACACGAAATAGCTACTGTAAACGACAGGGAGATATGTTTGTTGAATATTAAGTATAGCTTGGTAATTGAGTAATATTGATAAAATATTTAAAACATGGATCTTTAAATCTCTGTTGACTTAAGGTTTTGGGAAACATAATATAATAATATCTTGGGACCACTCATGTGGCCCATGATCCCAAACTAGGCAGAGCCTGTACTATATATATAACTATTATTATATTATACTTATATAATTATACATTATTTTATTATACTTAATTATTTCTCAATACATACATATTATAGATAAAGTACACTCAGACACGGAACAAATCGTGTTCATCACACAAGGATTAGCCCTGGGCGGGAATCCAACCCACGACCTCCGGCTTGGCAGTCAGGGTCACTAACCACTACACGAACAGGCCCGTCAATAAAATATAGAGTAGTAATTAAAAAGATAAGAAACTATCCTCATTTTGTTTGTGATTTAAATGACCCATTATTCTTACAAAATTTATGCGTTACTAAAACATCCGTAAATCTTCAACTTCGTAACTGCAAACTACGTAAGTCCATAATAAAAATATATAGTAAAATAAAATGGCGCTATAAACCTTGCCTTCCGGCGATCAATAAAACGTGCCGACAATAACTACTATTGCAACTATTTGAATAGTACATAACGTAGAAAGCTAAACAAACGGCATGCAAGACTGTCGTAATATCCATCAATCTCGAGCTCGTGTGGGGAATACTATATTACTATTTACTACCATATTATGGCTCTACACTAGGAGTTCGGTACGAATCGTAGGTGTGCTTTATAGCTCGCATACCCACTGTTTTATCCCACATCAAACACATTAAACTATATTCATCTATTTCTATGTAAAGCGTATGAATCAACTACAGAATTAATTTAAAAGGAGTGTGTATATTCTACGAGGTAATCAGGTGCAAAAAAACTGAACCAAGGAACATAAGTCGAAATCTTAAAAAGGAAAATGTTTTTTTTTATGCACCGAATTACCTCGTAGAATATACGCACATCTTTTAAATTAATAATAGAAAAGTCGTCAATAAACAGAGTCACACTTTTTACAGAAGTTAGCGGGGGTGCAAACTAGTCGATAATTACACAACGAAGGTAACTTACGTTGCTGTTGGATTAATTGAAATTGATATTATTAATCCATCTAAATTCGCTACACAGACTTTACTCCACCGAGGAGTTACGTGGAAGTGGTCCCACTCGTCTACTTATACGGTAGGTTGGAGTTAGTGTAGAATAGAATTGAATATTCTTTAATGTACAACATAGAGTTAGTGTATTCAGACGTATCTGGGGGCACGGCAGTGCCCCAGCCAAAGTCTCGAGCAAAACGGGCACGGCCGTACCATCCTTTTCTCGAAGCGTTTCACGGCTATTTCACCCCCCCTGTATCATCAATACGGACAAAGTTAGGGGTTTAGTCTTTTTTACCAAAATTTTCTTTTAACTGTCTTGATTTCTCGACTCTATATTACTTCAAATAAGCAAACTACCTAATCATAAAACATATGTTAAAATACCATCGCAATCACTCGGGTGCTTAATGTTCTCAGCGACAAACGCTAACAATGGCCACTGATTGTCATATACCACCGTACGTGATCAATAGCGATCAATTGTTCACAGATTACTATCAACTTATGTTATCGACACATCTTAGTGTAGTCAAGTATGTTTTATGTTTTTAACTACTACACGAGATATTGAAAATGTTTAAGTTGCTTATTAACAGTAAGTCGGTTTAAGGATTGGACATCAGGATAGATGTATTGCTATTGGAAATGTGAACTATGTGAGAATGTTTACTAGTACAACAAACCTACAATATAAACCATTGAGCAAAGTCTGTTTAAAAACATCTTATTTGTCCATATAAAATGAAGCACCTGTGGATATTTGTACTAAATTTAATAACCGACCATAAAGGCATGGTGATTATTGGTGATAGTATATCACACTATTATGAGGGCGAAAGTTTGTGACTGCGACTGTGTATGTGACCTCTTGACGCTCTAACGGCTAGACCAATATTGATAAAATTTGGTATGAATCACTTAGGCTACCTTTTATCCCGAAAACTTAAGTTAGTCTAATAAAGAGCGGGTAACACCGCAAAGCGCAGCTAGTTGAATATAATCAGCTAGCTTTCTCTATTTCCTTACAAATGTTATTCCCATTGTGTCGGCAACTTTCTCAGCATCGATACAGCTTTGCCAGTCAAGGCAGTCTAGTAGTCTCTACAAAGAATGCGTGCCTAAAGACTCCAGTACATTACGGTATCCCATACGGTACGAGCAAGCGGTGTCGTCTACACAAGTCGTAAATGTTCTAACATTGGTTTATAAAGTAAATGACTTGCATGAAGATGAAATAGTAGGCTTAAGGTTTGTAGATTGTTAATCTTAAGACCATGAATACTGTGACCGGATATCTGTCGGTAAATCGTAAATATTATTGTTCTTCAATCCAAAAGTGGTGGTCACAAATTGTGTCAATGATTTGATGGCTATTCTATTTAGAGATCAATATGTTATGTCAAATGTGGTGTTGTACGGTCGGCCGGCTTTGATTAGAAGTTTGTGGTAGCATAGCACTCACTTTCAAGCTCATATTATTGTAGTAATTTCATTTTTAATAGCTTAAATATCAAATAATAGGATATTAAGGTTTAATTAACTCCTTGTACTCTTGGGCGAGGGCATTATATTAACCCTAAAAAACCGACAATTCTATTGAGTTAAAACTAAATTGAACAACAGCGACGAGTTTATGGACCCTTACAACTGTCTACATATATACAATAAAAAATATGCCAAACATATTACGAGATCATTTCAGGATACCTGATTACCCAATATTACTCATAATTACACACTATCCAGGAGATAATCTTTTACTTTACAAAGTTAATCACGCCAGTATATGCCAATCTGTGGCCTACTGAACATAGTGAGTGATTACTATGTCTTACATGACATCTGTATCGCTTAGGACTTATGTGTTCAATGCGCTGGATTTTGACGAAGGTGTTGATAGTGCTTCAGAAAGATCTAGAATTGATAACGGTAAGTAAACAACGTCCTTTTTTTATGAAGCCGAAACCTACTAAAATTGGAAAAGCATATTTTCGTGCAAAGGCAAATTGATTATGTGACAATTTTCTACCATACTGACATGAAAGCAAGTTAATGTTAAAATCAAAAGCGCACTGTCTACTTACAAAAGAATGTACTCTATCGAAAATAAAAATACTATGATTGACAAGTGTAATAAGAAAAGTGTAATTGAAAATTCAAATGATCTAAATGACAATTACTTTACGAACGTACATAAAAACGTAAAAGAACAAAAAGAAAGCACCATGGAACATTATCAAAACGTGCAAACTACATAACAGAAAGTAGAACGAAACCATTAAACTGGAAATGTAGACTACACTAGGCTTAAGGCCGTTTGAATCAGCGTTCTGAATACTAAGATATCGTACAAACATGTTTACAACATTGAAAACAAAGCCTTTCTCGTTACCTAAGGCCGTTTCTTTATCCGACTTTATAGGACTGATATAATCCAGACTTATCTTATGTCAAGTGTTAATAATCTTAGGCTTCCTATATAAAGTACATTTTCCTGATAATCATTATGCGTAAAAACTTGTGTTAGTTGCTGATAAATTTGAGGTTAGGCGACCAAAACTTTGTATAGCGGTGAAGGCAAGGTACAGCCGTTAGTGTTGTCTTAACCATATGGTCCTGGAAACCAAGGAGTGGCTTACAAACTGTGTTACACAATTTGTTGTGATACATAAAGAACAAAGAACTAAAGAAGACGATCATATAGATGCAAAGGGTCCGGAAACAGATCTATGGGGTGTGGAGAAAGCAGTTGGTTTCGTTAAAGCTAATGACGATGTGTATCAAACAATAATTACCATCAGAAGTGCCAAAAATGATGATGGTGAGTTTTGTGGTCGACTCAGTGTGTGTTGTGTTGGTCATGACTGTAAACGCATCGCGTTACGGCAGAACAACGTGAGGAGTAATTTTAATAAAAAGTTTAGTCATCTAAATCCCATGGCTCATCGAACTGAGTTTTGGCTTTTAAAATTGTATAATCGAATGACTACTATTTCAAGGGCATTATGGTATATGTTTCATTTTTTTTATTTTTCCAATGAAGAGACGTTGAGGTCACTAGGTTCATTCATATCAACTTTTACTGATCCGCATTTCGCACCTAGAATCATTTAGTATTAAATTTAACGTTTCTAAAGCGCCTATTTTAGGTTTACTACTAGAAATAAAAACATTTTGATTTTGATTTCTTTGCTCTTCGATTGCTTTGTACATTAAGCGAGAATTTTTTACCACAATATAATTCTAAATATAATTCTTTAATCGTAAGCTGTCTACAAAATCAAGAGCCATAAATCTCAGTAGAGTTGTGTAAGATTAAACACAAGAATGAGAGAGCACAATTCTTTCACGTGATAATCTGATAAGTAAAGCTCTGTTCGACGTATAATGATTGATTACTGTTCGTTTCCTACTTTACAACTATATCAAAACAATTGTCGCTATACCAGAACATTATGACTTTTCCGTATTATGGTGGTATTTTTGTAAACAAGAATTTTAAAGGGTTGGTAGGGTCACTGCTGGACATAGACCTCCTGTATGGATCATTAAAGATGAAGCAGCCCGGCTTAAGGTCATCGGGTTGTTAAAAATAAGATATAAGGCTTTGAGGATTTCTGTGTACATCTAGTGTAACCATGAACATATGTTAGCATCATTACCCAATTATATTAGCTACATTCATATCGACTTTGTGCTTACTTTTTATGAAAAGGTGAGCTATTCAATCCATAGTTACTAGATGTAATACATTGAAATATTATTTTTGTTTAAGTTACGTAACAAATTGTAATCTAAAAAAATGTTTAGATGTGCTTCATTGTCTTTAGCATTTCTATGATGCAAAATGAACACAACAACATCAGAAAAGCACAAAACATTACATCATGCATAACATGTATTACGTCAATTATGCAATTGTTTATAATAATGATCATATCCTTTGAGTACTCCTTTCTGCAATTGTCTAAAGAAAATCGTTGAATTAATTTTACTACTCTTCATGCCAACCTCACATGATAAGTAAAATACGTCAATAACGGCTTATTATAGTACTTGGTGCTTACAATAAAAACATAACATCGCTCTTCAGAAATTACTAAGGATATGGAAATTCAAATAGTAATTTGATAGAACATTCTTGTATATTGTGTTAGGTAATTCCCTACGCTTGAAGTAGTCAGTACTTAATATCTCATTCATGTTTTTAATCTGCGATGTAAAGAATACTAAAACAATGACCATGGCTCATGTAGGTCACTGCACTGTCAATGGGTTAGTTGTGATACGTAGCAAAACGGTAATTTAACAATTATTATTTAGAGATCCTTTGGTCATTTTACTTCAGTAGTTACAAGATCTTTTCATATCTTTAAGTGTTCTTCGATTCTGCCGCCCTCTTCGGTAAATACAACCTTGATAATACACGTATTCATTTGTCATAGCTACGTTTGAAAGATAACCGACGGACAAATATGTTTGTCTTACTTCAATTGTATGAAGTATATAATGTTTACAAGTATTTGTCATTTGAGGATAACGAAATATATTCAACGTGCAAAATGTATACTGAGACTGGAGGCTTAGTTTTAAACATAATTAATAAGCAATAAAAATTGATATATGCCGCTTGGTTTCTGCATAAAATAGAACCCCGTTGCCGTGGGTGTCGTATGTACTAAGGAGTATAGAAGGAACAAAGAACAAGGAGAATGGGCAGCAGCGTTCTACTAAAGAATTGAAAGTAGACTGCGGTCACCAACCCGCTTGCCCAGCGTGGTGACTAAGGCAAACACCTTGGCCATCAAGGTGTTTGCACCACAACACACAGTCTCGTCCACAGTTTAATGGAGGACCGGGTGTTGTAGCAAAATCTGGGGGAAGCCTAGGTCCAGCAGTGGACCGCGATGGGCTAAGCTGATTGATTGATGGATAGGTCGATATTAATGTAACATTACAACCACAATTACAGTGATCTCCATATCAATGGTAGATGACCTGCCACATGGCCTTGTAATCTTTAATGAACCACACCCATCATTCATCTCACTCATTATGCAATTAAGATAACTTTGTTTCCAGGACACAATCATATAAACAAACGAACTAAAAACAGTTGCTATGCAAATACAATATTTAAAGTATTATCAACTTAATCATTTAGACAATAAGATATATATTTATTTTTGGATGTCTTATTTGTGTTTGATAAGATAACTGTGGTTTCGTCATAATGGACCGAATAGTCCGAAATTCTGGTACTTGTAATATGGATTCATCTTCAGTAGATAATAAATCGGTTTTGTATCAACGACAAGATAATGGATTACTGCAGCTACTTACTACGCTTTGCCTCGTATAAATGATACTGGTATTCTCAGGGATATTCTATAATAATAATAATATGTATGTATTTATTTTCTAGCATATACAGGATTATTTTTTATGGAGTGCGTTTATTCAACGAGATAATCAGGTGCATAAAACTGAACAACTTTTCCCAAGAAACATGGATCGAAATCTTAAAATTGAAAATCATATTTTCATACAAACATAAGTCAGGTGACCTGTCAATTTGTATGAAAATTTCATTTCTAATTTTAAGTTTTCGACCTATGTTTCTTGGGGAAAGTGATTCAGTTTTATGCACCTGATTACCTCGTTGAATATACGCACTCCATAAACAATAATCCTGTATAGGATAAAAGGTAGCCTATTTCTTTTCCATGTCAAAGGCATGCATGCCAAATTTCATCCAAAACCGTTCAGACGTTTTTCAGTGATTGAGTAACAAACATCCACACTTTCACATTTATATTATTAGTCGGATTACTAGCCCGAAGTAACAGCTTCACAAGGCATATCTATCAAGTATCTTAGTACTAGAGTATCCGGTGAAATTCTCATTACTAGCAAGGAGAGATGTTATCTGACACCTACTTAACGGTCATTTATTCCAACTGAATATTTATAACGCAGGAATATCATACGCAATATCTTAGATATGTACCCTCTGATACATGCATAATAATGTGCTTAGTGTCACTTGTATACTATGTTTATGTAGGATATTATATGTGAAAATGTTGACACTTTTAATAGTGTATGTAAAAGTTTTCAAGATTTCAGAGAATGTGCATGCCTATAGAAAGCTTTATTATGACTGTGACTTACTGTTAGCCCTTAGCCAGTATAATTACAATATACTATTTCCCACAATTAATTTAACTTTTGACACAAACACTCTTGTGAAGTTCCGTAATTATTAAATTCCATAGTGAAAAAATGCAATGGTATATGGGCCACATACGCACATATTTGCAGATCTATATATAATATTAGTTAGATAGTATTATAACCATAAATGTAGATGTTAGAAATCGAGTCGGAAATACAATTTGGTTGGATAGATTATGAAACCCATTCACGTGCTTTTTCATTTTTCATGACACAGTACCTACATAAGTCACCCATTCTTTTAATTTCGTATAAAACCAACAACATTCAAATAGCTTTAAAAGTACTATAACATTGTAAGAATCGGGAACACATCGAATAAATATAAACATTAAAACCATTACATCGTACAACAACACGTTAAACCACACTATCGCACTTAGATACATTATTCCCAGAAATGTAAGATGAAAAAATTTCATACATGAGTATTATAGTGGTTCCTAGTATTCTATTTATAGTAATACGACGAACCGTCCAATTTGAGTCAGGATTAATTAAATACAGTATGTAGGCACTTAGTCGTATCCATTGTGTTAGTAGCGTCATTGTTGTGGGAACAGTCATCAAATTTTATGTTATTTGTACTCAGATTGAACACGCTATCTTACGTGGTGAGTAGACGGTTATGTACCGGGTATGTAGCAAAAACATCACCAAAGTATTTTTTTATTTAAAAAACAATTTAAATAAAAGAAGTAATTACTTTAAGAGTTTCGGACCTCTGGATTCAAATAAATTAATAAAGACAGTTGTTTTGGTCGTCTAGCGATTCAATGACCGGGTTTTATGGACATGGTGCGCAGGTTCCAACCCAGGCCAGTATGTACCAATGTGACTTTTTCAAAAGTATTACTTTCTTAATCAGTGCAGCAATGGGACGTTCATAAGTTGTTATTATTATTCAAATAAAGACTGTTAATCAGACGAAACGCAAAGCGAAACAAAGTAAAAAATACATTTCATTTATTTCCGTCCATTGATTAGAAACAATAGGATTCATGGAAATGCTGAATGTCAATAACATTCTTCACCAATAATTAAGAAACCTCACGTTACTGTAATCACCATGAAGCCAATTCTGCAACAAATGATTTGAAAAAATCCTGCAACTATGTTGATTTTCCCATGTTATTCAGGAATGCTGAAAATATTTCTATAATAATTGTGAACGTGACTCGTGTAATAACGGGAAATGGTTCGTTGTGCTCACGTGAGCTTGTGACTGTTCAATAAGCTAGATGTAACATTTAGTCTCAATTGAAGAGCCATAATTACGTTGGGCCATATGTGTCAACATACGGACCACCGGTTTATTATTTGCGTACTTCTTCTTAGCGTGTCGATCAATGGCAATATGATGTTTATATTTTGTCAAACCAGTACTCGGCCACGCAGACAGCATTGTCGGTGGCGTTGTAAAGATCTTCGCGTGTGCAGGTGTTGGGACACGCTGGGTAGTTCATTAAGTGGGCCATGGTGTGAGGAAAAATGCCGCACTCACATGGCTCAGGTGTGTAACCCCACCGGCACATATTTTCTTTGTACCAGCCAATTTGGGTCAAGAGTCTATTAATAGGCTTCCACGTTAGCCATGGTAAGCTATTGCTGAGCGGGAGGGAGTTCTTCGCTTAATGTAGAGAGGGCAGGACATGGACATGGGGAATGTTTGTATACTTACACTTACTCAAGGCTTAGTTCTATAAAACTTAGATTTTTATGCATTGATCTTCGTCTCTCTCTCGACGTTTTTAATATCCAAGCAAGTTGATGCTTTATATCACAAGTATCAAACTTAATAAAATCGTTCGGATAACAAACCTTGGATCATCAAAACATACGAAATAATATTTATGAAAACAATTGTAAAATATTTTTAAACTAGTGTGCGTTCGGCGGAACTATATAAGTCTATAAACAGATTACGTTGGTATTCGGAGATTACAAGTATTGGCTTGTTGATGCTATTTTTACTTGTATTAATGGTCTGCACGCTGTTTACATACCGACGTCAGCCATCAAACATTTACGATGACGAAATAATCATGGAGACATACTGTGACTTAAAATCCTTGCGATTATGTTAGGTCATGTAAAAACAAGCACTTGTAAGAAAATGAAACATGATAATGAATGAACAGAAAAAGGCTATATGGCTATAGATGACCAAAAATATACATGTAAAAAGCTAAAGTGAGGATTTATAGTTAAAAGAAAACGTGATGGATTTTCATGTTTGATTACCATTCAAAGTTCGTGTCATTATAATTCTGGATGGAATGATGATTGAAACAAAAAGCAATGAGATATTTATATTTTGTTCGACATGGTTCACCGGTGTTCCTGTACTGTTCCCTAAATAATAGCAATTTCGTAATTGTCGGGGCCTCAACCGTGGCCGCAAACAAAGGCCGGTGATAACGGAGCCTTGAGTCCAATTTCGAAACTGATAACAATGTAATTGTTGACAAGTATTGTCTTTTATTATGAACATTATCGACTAAATGGACGGATGGGACTGAACCAATCACAGAGCCATATGTCCGTTGTGGCTCTGAGATTGGATAAATGTTTTCTTCAGGTACTGTTGTTAGGTTACCTGGTATTTTAATTTGAAAAAAGAAGGACTATATAGTCCTTCTTTGCTTTCTTTCTGATTTGCAATTCTAGGTCATTTTACTTCATTGAAAAAGTGATACTACAAATTTATGAAAAATAGACTTAGAAGAAATACCTCATGTTAAAAGTCTTAACTAAAGTAGAAAAAAGGAAATGGTTTTATTATGACTCATAAAAAAAAAACAATAATCAATTGCTATTGCCAGTCCTAAAATGCAAATTCTTTAAAACAATAAAATCGTTATCATAACCGATAAACGATGTTCAGGAACAGATATAATTGAATTTATGGTGAAAAAGGCTGCCCGACATTCCGTTTACAAAACTTATAGGAATTATTATATTATTTACATGATGAACCTGTTTGGATGCCAGCTGTAGCTTCTGAGGGTAGAGTTCCTGCAGCCGCTGGCACAGTTGTGCAGCGCTGGTCGCCAGGCGGGCCATCTTGCCCACTATCCAGGTCACTGGTCACCAGTACTACGTCACAATATCCACGTGCAGATAACACAAATCCCTGATTACATTGTCATCCCACGCTTTGACGTGCCACTGTTTATCTCTTATTGTATTAATAACAAAACACTCACGAACTAATTATCTGTATTTTAAGTTCACATTCAGTGAAAAAAATTACGTCTTAATTTTTCTTTATTCGCGTGTTAATATTTGTGTCAAGTTTTAGGTTTACGGTGATTTTGTACGTGATTTAGTTTTATTTCCGGAGTGCGCGTACGTGCGGTATGGTCGCCGGTGAGCGATTGACTGTCGGCCGCAGGTAGTATGTGGATGGTAGCAATCTGTAATGCTCACGCGTCACTCACTGGATGCAAATTGACTGACAACTGATAACACGTCGTGGGCGACACTTGAAATACTTAACACTTTAATCCCCGATTCTAAATTGCATATGATTTATGGAGAGATAACGGTGGTAGCTGTCAGCTATCAAATATGCACGAATATATTCAAAGGTGATGTACCCACGGACTTGGAACAGTAATTGGAATTTCTAACGGCCATTAAATTGAAAGCAAATGAAGTTCTTGAAATGTAGGTAATAAACCCACATTATAATTTATTTAGTATGTATTCAGCTGTCGTTCTTTATGTAATAAAGTGTCACTTAATACTAGCATTTCTGACTCGCTTACAATATATTTAAGGGCGTGCCGTAAAAGTCAACTCTAATTGTAGTCTTAGAAAGTAGAAATACTGAAATTATAGACGTTTTACTAAAATCACTGTATTTAAAATCAAAGACGTGTATTTCCAGTAATTTCCAGTTTGAACTTTCAAGTATATTTAACCGTTATTAAAAGTTAATACGAAACTAATGTAACATGTGGCGAGACAATCTTGAATATGGACATTACGTATGGTTTCGTCAGGCTTCAGCGTCAGCTAAAATTACACGAGTGAAACGTTCAATAAGCGTTTGATCGTCCGAAACATACTTAGAAATAGGCGATAAAACGTGCACGAGCTCACATTACAAGCTCTAATCGATTACATGAATTCTAATCGATTGTGTATCGATGCTGGATTCGGTTTGTGATTTTAATAGTTCATTCGGTTCATTCAACGCTCAGAACTCCTGAGTTAATTTTGATGATATTTAGTACACGGAAACCAGGATAAATACATGGATCATACTTTTAAGTATCTGCGAAAGTCATAGTTACCACCGTCTTACAAGCGTTAACGATGAGAGAAATAGCTGAATTAACAAAATGCTTGGAAATTACATTTGTTTTCGATAAGTCAAGTGACTTAGACTTGTCACTTTCATACATTTGAGTGAATCGATCAGCGTTGACGCTTGTAGAAATTACACTTGGCTAGGAAGCAGTTATGATTTTTATCTCAGCTAGTCTCAGTTACAAGTACGTCGTATTATTCAAAAAAGAACCCCCTTTTTATTACGTATCGGTCAAACATTCGTGATCAGCGATTTATAGTTTTCGCATATATCCAGTAGCAACTAGTTATGTAAACTGACGATATAGATACCACACAGACAAGCAAACGATTAGAACAGGTGTGAATTATTTGATTCCAGATACGTGTGTAAGGAAATATTCAGACAGTGTTGTCAGCAAATAATATCGCTACCTGTAGTTCACTGCAGGGTGAATGCCTCTCACAGAAGGAGCATGTTTTAACCACGTTTGATTACTGAATGGTGAATAGCAATGATGGATGTGAGATGGAGTTTTAACGTGATGAAGATCTAATATCATAACAATTTTCCTCCAAGTTTATTGGAGAAAAATTGAAGTAGGCCGCAACTACATTATTACGGGCTTTGAATGATTTCTTATCGTCTACGGGTATAAGCACGTCCCGTAAATTTGTTCCGCCTACAACTTTTAAATGTGGTGGTATCTTGCTGTTCGTTATTTCTTCATCATTCATTATCCTGTCTCTGTTTATCTTTTTACATAGTTTTTAGACCATTTGGCGGTAATAAGTTCCGTTCGAGGTCACCGTTATTGACACTGGTTTATTTTGGAAATATTTTCAAAATGACTATCGCACACAAATCTTGCAAATTGGTAAATCGTGAGTGATCGCGTTTTAGTTTCGACCTTTGTCCACCTGTATTAGCGTCGTCGGCGATTTTTGAGCTAATATGCAGTTTGCTCGTATGTTTGAAGGTAAGGGTTCGTTTTTTCTTAAGGACCAAGACAAGTCCTTAAAAAAATCGGAAATATGTTTAGACTAAGAATTTTGAAATATTTTTCAAACAAATTCTCTTACTGTTTGATCAGCTCGTATGTATATAAATACTTTTACAGATACTTTTACATGTTATTATGTTACATACGTGGTACTTATTAGGTGCAATAGTAATATAAAATTCAATTAACATTTCATTTGTAAGAACTTAAGTTCCCACAAAATGCAAGTACGGTTTGGGATTAATAATTCAACTTATCCATGCTGAATTATATTCAAAAGATTATCGGTTTTATCAAATATTGTAAAAGAATCAATCTAGTCTCCGTACATTCCAGTATTAGCGGCTCCATCTTCAGTTACAGCAAACAAGTGACCGCAATCGTTAACAGATATTACAGCTTCGTGACCGAGCTGCCACTCTAACTAGATTGACACGACCATCCTAATTCGAAGCTTACAACTATTTCGACAACACTTACATCTGAACATACAATTTTCCATAATAATTTAAAATTCTTTAACCCCTGGAATAAATACATTCATGTTGAGTTAGTCAGTGTTCTTTTATGTTCCTTAAAAGCTTTCGAAGGCATTGAATTATTTATTGGTTTTCCTTGCTATGCTTTCCAACTACATGCACACTACATAGTCTCCAGAAGTTCAATTTTCATGTTTTCCCTGGTCTTTTCCGAAGCTATTTTGGCTTCTAATCTAAGCGTATCTAAATACTAATATTTTACATCAAGCAACTGATTTCATCTCAACAATTTCTTCACATTAAGCATTGGTTAGCTGTGTAAATGCATGTGTGAATGTAAACTATATTTTTTTTATTTTCCTTTTTCAGTATGTTTGTTTAGGGGTTACATCATCAGCTGTTTTAAAGTTGGGCGTCTAGCACGCGACTAATCCATGGTCAGGTGTTAATTTTTATACTGAAACAAATGATTATTTCTTCGGAATAGGATCTTGGTCCTTTTGAGGCTCGTGCTAAGTATGTTAAATGGTTTGTTTTGTTTTACAGTTTGAAGAACATTGGCCTCAAGTGTTTAGAAATAAAGCTTAAAACGTATTTGGAATGATTTTTGGTTTTTACCTTTAGAATTTTCCGATTACGCAAGGTTGTTAGTAAGATGCCTCTAAGTAATACGGAATTACTCACCGATTTCATTGGTATTAAATTGATAAGAAAAAAATGGTATTGGACGAGAAAGAAATACATGCGAATTCAAAACATGTTTGCTACAGCAAACGTCATAATCTCAGACAACCTTCGCTACACATCCTTGCAAAAAGCGGAAAATTTCAGCAAAACTGATAACCGGACATTATGGAATCTGTTTCCTGTCTTGACATTTCTTTGGCATTTGTACTCAACTTGTTGATATTCTTGTGTAGTACCTATTGTGCTAAAGAGTTTACCATCTCTGCATGTTTTCAATAAACATAATTGTTTGACTGTTGTCATGTATGAGTCCTGAATTGCATTCCCCAGATGTGCGTGAAACATTTTGTATTGTTAGTGCATTTATTTATAATGTTACACTCATGCATTCTTCAGAAATTCATGATTAAGAATTTGGTTCGTAAATAGTCGGGGATTTCCAAAGTGCGTAAGACGATTTCTATTAGCTAAGTACCGATCAATAAGAACAATTCGTTTTTAATTAAACATGACTACAGTTTAATCTATTGGCAACAAGGTCATGGTTATGCAAGGCAAAGTTATGGAAATTTCTCTGGGTCCGGAGAGAAGAAAAAGACGAGACAAAGAAAACGTTACTATAAAAAGTAATCCTCTATGACAAGAAAACAAGCTTTGGACTTGAAATTAAAACAAAAATCGCAGACATAATATTATGTCACGTTTGTTTGTTTATTAATATGGAATGATCGCATTGCATGTATGTATGATATAACCGAAAGGTTTGCTAAAACAAGCGTCATATACAGGTGTCTGAAAATAGACAAACAAAAATACTAATGTGTTGAACGAATCTTCACTATCAACAAATCAATTGTCATAAAAAAAAAATTGAACTAAGTACACATAAAAAGCTTTAGCTAGCCCTATTAGAAAAAGGCGGGAATGTTCTTTAAGCTGATTCTTGTTTCAATCAGATTAAACTTAAACAATAACTTTGAACTGCCGCCAATGCGTCAGAACTCAACCTTATAAAGAAAACAAAGTTCAAATTATACAAGTAACCATAGTTCTAGTAAATAATACGCCCTTAACCCAATAATTCAGTGAAGTTATTCAGTTGATCGGCGCAGGCGCACTGACGTCAGTGGAGGCGACAATGGATCGTTTACTTACGGTTTAGGCGCAAGCTATAGTTCTCGATGTCTGGAGTCACGTAGACACCGTGACACATCCAGGTATTTTTGAAAAGACGTCAAAGGATACAGCTTTCAACAGAACATCCGGTATAGATGTTGAAAATGTGTGGAATTACGTTTGCGGAAGCATAATATTGTAAATTAAATACGAATAAGAATAAGGAAAAATTTGAACCTCCGACAAGACTCGAACCTGCAGGAAGCAGAAATTTGAACACTCGGGCCTGTGTCCTCTCTAGTTTAGTTAGCAAAGCAACTGGTGTTTTGAACCAGTAGTCGCAAGTTCAAGTCCTGCCGGAAGTTCAATTTTTTTTTTCTTCTTCCTATTTCTATTTCATTTACAAGTTATAATTCCGCATGAATTCGTTATAAATCAATAATCATTAATGGAAAATATTGGTCATTGATTTGGCTATTGATGTGACAATAACACATTTTAATTGAATATTAAAATAATTTTGATTCACGCGAAATGTAAATAGATGCGAACGTCTTCTCATTATTATACATTGCAAGTTTGTCACAGATTAGATGAGAATACTTTAATACACGTCTCACTTTACATGTTTCTATGTAACATGATCAAATCTTTGCGAAACTAAATGTAAAACTTATGCAAATTAGTACGTCAGTGTTTCAACAAAATTACTTGAAACTTGAGTCAAATATTTAAATTAGCGCCATCTATGTGTGATAAGGTAAATCTGATGGAGTTATTCATTGAATTTAAATTCTTTCACACTACCCTGTAACATTAAACATCTCAGTACCTATATTATGTTGGTACATGTGTATAATTTTAAGTAATTTGTGTAACACTGAGGTTTTGCTACGACTTTTCTATGTAAATAAATAAAGTCAATGATACTTGTAGTTGTTTAAAAATCTGCTGAAAGTATAATTATAGCTGTAATGATTGTATTAACATTTTTGCTTGTTTTATATATCATATTCTGCTTTTATTGGGCACGGAAAGATATTATCAAAACATTATTTTGAATATTATTAAATACTAGCTGTCGCGCGACTCCACCCGTGGTCTCTTTTTTCTAGTTAAAATATATCCTATGTTACTATAGAATAACGTAGCATTTATAATGGTGAAGGAATTTTTGCAATCGGTGCTTTTTGAGTTTTTCGTTACAAACATGGAAACATACAAAATTCATCAATACATATCTTTCCTCTTTATAATACTAGCGTAGAAAAATAATTCGAAGTTTTTTATATTTGATTCTAATTTGATTTTTCGTTTCTTACGTTACGTACCTATATTTATTTACTGTTTACCATTTACAACAACTGCTTTTAATATGGCAATTTCATTATCGACGAAAAACGTTCACATTTTTTTCACAAAGTCCTTTGTCTCGACGTCCAACAGCCAGGTCACATGACTTGTGTTGGACACATTTATCTTTATCACCTCAACATGGTAACAAAAGAAACAAGATTTAGCTTCGTACGTAATCACAGCCCACAATGTGAGTAAAATTAACGAGCTAATAATAAATGGACGTAACGAGGTATGATTGAGACAAATTGCTAAAACAACACGCGATAATAACGTCTTCACTAGAAATGTATAAAAAATGTTTTGTATCGAGATGCAATTAAACTGTTCTCACGGGGATGTGGGAAATTATTGTGGACGTGAGAAAGGAGGTGTGGTGACGCGTGTGCGAAGAGTTTAGTGCTGAACAGGTGTGATCACGTTATTGAGGCCATAAGCCGACGACTCCGTGGTCGAGTAGCGTACACACCGGTTTTAAAAGTGCCGCCATCTTGGCGAACTCTGAGGTCCCAGCTTAGGTCCCCGAACGGGCCAATGTAGAAAAACACTTTTCTACATTTCTACACATCACTAAAACTATTGGTTCTTAAGTTAATGTTGATTTTACGTAGTAATGCAATGATATTATAAGTAAAAAGGTGTAGATAGGTTATAGGCGCTCAGCAAGCGACACGTTAAAATGTGGCTAACTAGCCACATTTTAACGTAAGGTAAAATGTCATTTCTGATTTATTTATGTCGCCAATTACATTTGTCTCTTTTTTGCTTGCGATAATCGAATCATGCCATCCTACCTTGACGTCTAATCGTAATGTAGTGTGCTTTGCAATATTCAGTTATTTATGTGTGAGTTAGTGTGCCGTTTTTGAAGATCGAATTTTGTGTAGGTAACCTATCTACACCTTTTTACTTATAATATCATTGTAGTAATGTGTGTTAACTAAAGACATTTAATTGGAAAATAAATGAGATTTCCTGTTCTATCACGAGATCTTTTCACGATAAACACTTGTTATACAATGTTCTTTACAAATTCTGATTTAAATGATAATGGAAATTCTCATAATTGCAACTCAAATCTCAGCATTGAATTACCCAATAAACTCTCCACTCTATACATTTAAGACAGGAAACACCTATTAGAATGATGTTTCGTCTATTGAAGGGAGAAATGTAGTATCTTGGGAAAGTTGGAATAAACGAGGACGGGTTATATCGTCTGGCAGGAAAATTATCACTACTTAAGTGCAGAACATGAATATAAAAATAAATGCGTCTTAGGACTAAATCGTAATGACCGGAAACGAAATTAAATTGTCGAAGATAATTATGTAATTTTATTAGTTGAGTGAGTGTGAATCGTTCTTTTAAGCTATGTTTACTTATTGTTTTCTGAGGTTTACGCGAATATTAGACATTGAAATAAAACTGTTTACTTGTCTGGTTAGTACATTTCTTTGGTGTAATGACTGTGTTTCACAGATAGTGAATTTGTGTTTTGTTTGAGGACATCAGAAACATGATTAAAAAATAATCAGAAGCGAATCAAAGCAAATAATTACATATCTGACTAAACAGAAAGACTAATTACAGCGTAGCGAATCAAAGCAAATAATTGCATATCTTACTAAACAACTATTACTATAAAAGACTAATTACAGCGTAAGATTTAATTCTAAAGTTCAATGATAAGTTTATTTCATAAAAGTAATAAAAAGCACAAAGATATATAAAAAAATGTATCACAGGTGCCAATATTTTCAAATACATTTATAATACGGAATCCCGTAAATGTCGAAGATTTAAAGGTTTGTTAACTATCTAACCAATAACATTCTATGTAGCTAATATCCTACTAATATTATAAATGTGAAAGTTTGTGAGAATGGATGTGTGGATGTGTGGATGTTTGTTACTCTTTCACGCAAAAACGACTGGACCGATTTGGTTGAAATTTGGTATGCATGTAGCCTTTGACATGGAAAAAAACATAGGCTACCTTTTATCCCGATTCCTTAAGAAGTTCCCGAGGGAAAATTGATAATTGTTTACAAAATTCATTTGCCCGCTGTCAAAATGTAAACAACCAAGTAACCATGGCAAAAACTACGTTACTATAACGACCAGATCTGATTGAAGTATGAGTCACTTTTTAGGAAAATTAGCTGTAGTGAAAACAACTCGGTGGTTGAACGATTGGAAATGAATGTTCTTGCTGCAAGTTCAAATCCAGGTGTGACGGCGCCCTTTTTTTCTTTTATAATCCAGTTTCTTTTACAAGTTCAAATATTTTGATACTCCAAGTTCGAATCTCAGTCGAGCTAACCCTTTTTGTGTCTTTTAGTTAAAAATCATATTTTTAAAACTTTTCGCTGTTGTCTTTTCAATCAAATATCATTTTTGTCCCTAAAAAAAAATGAGGTTCAACGTAGTTTACCTATTGGTCGTTATTGATATTATTATTCTCACGTTTTCTTCTGTTAATCTGTAATATTTATAGGATAAAAATAATAAAATTAAATTAAATTTACCTTTCTTCTACCCATATCTTTCTTTTGCTGTTTGTGACAAGTGTCCGATGGCAAGCTGAAAAACTACGGGACCAATAAATATACGGTTTACAGCGCCGGCGCCAACTTTTGCTTAGGGCAATTGTTTTTACATACTTTCTTTACGAATTTATTAGAGACGATTTACTAAAATTCACAGCTTCTTCTGTCAATTAATGGACCAGATTTCGGTTTTTATTCAGCTTTAGCATTAAATGGTACCTTCAAAATTAAATGTATACCAAGCTCCGTCGATGTCGTATGTTCGTATTTCTGTCTGACCTACACAATCCATTTTACTGGGTAATTCGATATTTATGGGAGCACGGGTAAAGCAATAGCAATGACCAAAGATCTTTTTTGACGGTCGGAACCAACAGTTTTACATACTATCGGAGGCGTTGGACATTGAAATAATAAGTATTAGTTTTAGCCTGCCTGTCTCAAACCAATACTTAATTTTTGACCCGACACTGGATTCCAACCTCAACGATACTCTTGCTGGTCACACTCAGTCTCAACCACCAAATCAACAAGCAGATGTTCCGCACGGATGAGACGCATAATTATTACCTCTAACATTTTGGAAATTATTGTAGAAGTTAGTTTTTCTTTTGTATTTTTTGCGTCGCAAGTGGCGCAAGTAAATGCATTTTCTTTCTTTCAGTCTGAGAACAATTAGGGAATTTTATACAGTGCACTTGAGTGGACACCGGAAAACCTGCATGCTGTCACTCTGCTGATAATCAATCTAAAGCAAGTTCGAAGCCTATCCTCAGAGTTAAGAGGCAGATTTGTGCTGGGGGTGTTACAACACACCTAAGCCATATGAGTTTGCATTTTGACAAGACAGTCAGTTGACCCCCGTCCCGGTTGCATGATATACTATCTCGCTGCCTTCCATCCCCCATCGCTTGCAGATCATGCGTCTTCTTCGTCTTTCATGGATCATGATCCTTTTCGTTAACCGATATGTCATTTTTGGTTACATTTTCCGGTTGTTTTGATTTAACAACAAAACTACTAAATTGATTGATTGAAATGTATACATATGAAACCACCTCGAAGACTTACCTACTCTATAAAAACTATTGAATTAGTTCACAATTATTTTCGGAGATAGACGGAGGGGTAGAGGGCTAATTTAAGAATAACAGTCGACTCCGAAGTCGCAATACCGCTCAACTATAGCGTCACGACGCTTCAGCTATAGCGTAGCGACGCGGCTCTTCTATGGTGCTATGACGCCTTTTAGCTATAGCGTAGTGACGCCACTCAATTGTAGCCCATTGTGTCCCAGCTATGGTGTTGTAACGCCACTCTAATATGGCTAAACGACGCCTCCCATTTATGGCGTCGCGACGCCTATCAACTATGGCGTTGCGACGCCATACAACTAAAGCGTCGTGACCACTCAGCTATAGAGTAACGACGCCCGTTAGCGTTGGTGTCGCGATTCCGTTGTAATGTGGCGTCGCGGCGCCTTTCTGCAATGGCGTTGCGACGCTACTCTGTTATTGTGTCGAGACACTTCTCAGCTATACCCGCCTATAACATGTATTGCATTTATATGGGCATAGGCCTCCACCCATATAAAAACGAAACGAGTATTGATCACCATGCTAATGGTGATCAATACTCAATGCGGGCTGGCAATTATTTCAGATCTTAATTTTTTGGTTTTCCTTCACCGTTTGTCAATAGTGTCTTACAATAATTTAGAAAGTACTCGTAACTTTGAAAAGGTCACATTGGTACTTGCCCGGGTTTGAACCCCTGTTCATACGAATCCGGTCATTTAACCGCTAGGGCACCACGGCCACTTTAGTTATTTCACTTTCAGTTATTGACGGCAATAAATACACTTTTCAACGCGAACAACGTCGCGGGTACAGCTAGTCTTCTATAAAACAATAGTTCATTATGAACGAAGCTTAAGAAATCCATTAACGAGCAAAAAAGGCAATTTATATATCAATTACAAGACAGGCAATTGACTTGTACATCTTGATCGTGGAAAATGATTTATTTTGAGAAATCTCTGCTTTTTCTGCAAACAAGAAATACCTATATTTATCATTGAATACATAACAACTTAACTACGTGAATATTTTTTCTTGCGTCAATATTTTTGACGTATGTGTGAGGATAACTTTAGATATTATTATAAGTATTGGTGATTACTTGAGCTGTCGTAAAACGTCCTATCGCCGGTGTGTCCGCTGTTGTAACATCACGTAGCAGAAAATCATATCAAGCAACAGTTTCTTAGACAAAATTCATTTATTTATTTGCGCGGACCTAAGTCTATTACAGGACAGATAACGCGTAATATAAGACAGGTTATAAAATATGTATACATCTATATAAACTAGATGTAAAATTCTGTAAATAATCACATTATAGGTGTGAAAAGCTTGAATAGTCATTCAGTGATAAATCGACTTGGGGTGGATTTTACCCGAACTTTTATACCCCTTCGACAAATATTGTTTTTTTTACATATTTGAAAACAAAAACTGTCAGATGCCAGTTTTATTCCATGAATAAGTTATCTGACTTTGAACAACTTTTAAAGATTCGGTTTTTAATGTCGCTAGTGATAACCTTTTGTTTGTGTTGAGATTTTTTGCTAAGGTTCTATTCAGAATACTTATTTCATTCATGAACTATGTAGCTCCTTGAGCCAGGATCAGCTCAATAAATCAAGAATTCTTGGGTCTCCGGATCTGTGTATTAACTGTCTTACTTACATACACCAAATACTCATTGCACGTAAACAAACCTTGAATACAGACTTAGATGTATATTAAAAGTAAAGAGCTTAAAATATATAGCGAGACTAAATCTGGTCCGTATTTCTAGTAAACCTCATAGTAAAGTAAATGTTTAGTGGAAAAACAAACTCAGTTTTAAGTCACAATTGAGTGGTGGATATAAATCATTTAGCAGTGAGCTGTAATTGTCGTGCGGCGATCATCAGCTACTGTTTACCATACATGCGTGCGTCATGCCCGCGCTACGACTGTTGAATAATAAACTATCGAGTAATGGTGAGCGCACATCGACAGAAAGTAGTCTTAGGAAAGAAAATAGATTGACAAATTAATGATTTATTGAATCACAAATTAATGGCCAAAATAATACTATCGCCATATTCGTTAAGCGTTGTGAGCATTTGTTTTTAGGCTGAGATGATTAGATTGTCATTTCACTTCTGTTAACAATTTAACGGTTGATCTGAGGCGAAGAAAGAATTAAGAACTTACAAGACATCAAATGATTACATTAATTCAAGCAGTAAAATTGATTGATACAAATTAATCGGACGTCTAAAGCAAGACTAACATTGTTTATAGTTGACAATTTCTTTTATCTACACTAATATTATACTAATAATATCTATACTAAAGAGGAAAGATTTGTATTATTGTGTGTGTGTGTATGTTTGTAATAAATAAACTGAAACTACTGCGCCGATTTCATAAAAAAAATTACCATTAGAAAGCTACATTCACCCTAAGTAACATAGGCTATATTTTTTACTAGGTTAAATTAGGTACCGCGGGCGGAGTCGCGGGGAACAGCTAGTATAGGATATTGTGAACTAGGTCGTCTTCAATACAATAAAATGAGGTACTAAAGAACGGTAGCTACATTAATACACGTTGCCGGTAGCCCCACAAACCGCATGTGGTTACTCAGTGTACATGCTCCGCTAATATGTATTGCGGACTACCCAATACAGAGTATCAAGCGGCATCTCTAACCGAAGACTCATTAAACTCTAATGAACCTTATTTGATTAATGATGAGGAATGTCGAATGCACTAACTAGTTACTTTCCTCGTAATGTAACTATATGTAATATTATCTCCGTCCGTCCTGCCAAGGGAAAGGGCTCGTCGTTACAAGACTAAATACTCTTCAATATAAACATCAAATAAAAATCACATAAGTGCGAAACAAAAACTGAATTACTAATTTGCCTTAGTTATGATGTTTCTTACTGATCTATTTGAAGTTAGTAAAAAAATATGACAGAAACAAGTCTGTACACCAGCCAGATGGACCGACGTCTTGTTAACGGTAGCTGGGTCGGACTGGATGCGGAAGGCGGAGGACCGGGTATTGTGGCGCATCTTCGGAGAGGCCTTTGTTCAGCAGTGGACCGCGACAGACTGGGTTCGTAATACTAGTAATATGTGACCCACATTACTAAAAAGCTATTTAAAATAAATCTGAAAATGATAGGAAACTAAAAATGAAGTTTCTAAAGCATCCTTTTTTAAAGATGTAAAAAAGCTTTAATAAGAACCTTACAAAGGATGTTCCACACACAAAAGGCTTTGTTTGTAAGGTTTTGTATTAAGTACAAAAACCTGTATTATTTTCACGAAATACATAGAACAAAAGGGTATTGAATAGGAATACAGGAAGTGGGTGTTCATTTATATCGTTTCTAGAACATAGTTCGACTAATAATGCATGTTCCTAAATTACGTTTTTTTTTTTACATTAATAATATAGTATCTTGGGACACATCTCACACACGGCCATATGATCCCAAACAAGGCAGAGCCTGTACTATGGTAACCAGACAACTGATATACATACTTATATATTTCTAAATACATACAAATTATAGATAAATTACACCCAGACACAGAATAAATGATCATGCTCATCACACAAAGATTTGTCCTGGGTGGGAATCGAACCCACGACCTCCGGCTTAGCAGTCAGGGTCACTAACCACTAGACCAACAAGCCCGACATTGCTATTCTACTATGACTTTGTTTTCAAATCTAAAACCCCTTTGTTGAGATAAACTTATAACAAGTCAAACCAAGCCAGAAACATCATAATTAGGAAATATAATATTGTATTATATGAACAGCAAAGTCGTCAAAACACGAAAATATTTACGTTCCTGATAAAATACTTGAACGCGGAACAAATATAACAACAGTGAATCTTGTTTTGAAGTAGAATATTCCTTCTATGGTGTCTTAAAGATAGTAAATTTTGCTTTATATAATAATAATGATTACGTGTTTAAAAAAAAATATGATTTTAACATCCTATCTGCATTTAAAATGTTCGTGTTGAAGGGACTTTTGTAAACAGCAAGTACCTACACGAAAAGACCATAATACCTGAGCCATATTCGATAATATTGGTATTGGTACTCAAAATGATTCACAAACTAAATAGAACCACGCCCACCACAGCATAGCATAAACATGTGATGTATTTGCAGTTTCAACAACAATGCGACCTGCGCTAAATGATGCACTTATACACACAACAACCTACTGTTGGAGGTGTGAAATGCAGTGGGTGTGAAGCTGCAATGTTTGTGTTTATAAAATAGCTCAGAAACCAATTAGACCAGGGCCGATAATTTTTAAAACCAAAAAAAATAATAGTAGGATGAAACTAATTAGAAAAGGAAGGGAATATGATAAAAATTAAAGAAAAAATAAATTACGGTCGATCCGAGTTCGGGAAGGGGGGGAGGGGGGGGTTTTAAGGGTAAAAAATGGTTTATCTTGATTTCCAGCAAAACTACAAGTCCTATGGAAAAAAGTCAAATGGCAAAGTTGTAGGTAATAAAAAGATCTACAACTTTTGTATTTACACTTTTTTCACATAACCTCAAAATGTATGTGAAAATCCAAAAAACTAAGTTTTTGGTTTTTTATTTTTATCTTTTTCAAAAATATTTTTTTTTTCACGAAATTTGGTGAAAACTTACCTTTTTATGTCCCAAATACGCTGTAATTTATTTGATTAAAAATATTTATTTTTTCACCTTATTTTGAATTAATATAAAAAAAACACCCAAATTTTCAATCGAAAATTCACCCGTCAAAATATCAGCTTTTTTCAAAAAGTATGGGGTTTTTTGTTCGTTGAAATCTCTACTTTTTGATGGTGTAAAAAAAATATACATTACTATAGTAAATGTTCTCAGAAAATGCATAATCACTATGTACAATTTCATCAAAAAAATGTCATTGCTTCAATTTTTTCCAGTCTGCATTGGTTCTTCATCCAGAATTTCATCTGAATCATTTTGTGAGATTTTCTATGACATGAATGTAATTCGAATTTAATAAATAAACTTTAAACTGAAAAAAAATTTAAGCAATGTCATTTTTTTGATGAAATTGTACATAGTGATTATGCATTTTCTGAGAACATTTACTATAGTAATGTATATTTTTTTTACACCATCTAAAATTAGAGATTTCAACGAACAAAAAACCCCCATACTTTTTGAAAAAAGCTGATATTTTGACGGGTGAATTTTCGATTGAAAATGTGGGTGTTTTTTTTATATTAATCTATACATATAATAAAACAGTAAAAAATCTGTGTCTGTACATTGAATATATTAAAAAAATAATAATTGAGGGGGGTTTACAAACAGTTATGGAGCACGAATCCAAAAAAAAAATTCTGTCTGTTTGTCTGTTTGTCTGTATGTCTGTTTGTCTGTTTGTTTGTACACGCTAATCTTCGGAACTACTGGACGGATTTGAATGATTTTTTTTTTGTTGTATAGGTATTAAGTCTGGGCAACATATAGGCTATAATTTATCTTGGAAATTTGAACACCTGATGCAGAACCGCAACAGACCAGCTAAACTATAAGAGATACAAAAATGGTACCATAGCAAAAAATGTTCCACGTGATGAGCATTTTCTGCTGAGAGAATAAACTTGAAGATCTGGAACACCTGATGTGGAACTCCAAGAGCCCAGCTACAGTATAACACATTTAGGAATGGCGTCTTAGCAAAAGTTGTACGGTCTGATGGGCATTCCCTGTTGACTTATAAAAATCGAAGATTTGAATCATCTGACTTGGAAATCAAAGCTATCACTAATTTCACTGTATAATTATAAAATAACATAACCTTTAGGACTGATTTTCGATGACGATGGTACCTATATCATTTATAATTCGACTCTACTGGCCAAAACTCCAAATTTTTTTTTTTCGAATATATTTGCTTTCGGGCTTATGTTATTTGAGCGTTTAATTTACTTTGCAGTCACTTAGATTTTAATTGATCAGGTATCTTCACAATAAAACTATAACCATGATGAAAGAGGTCAAATCTTTCCCAATGTTCCAAAGGAGCTAAAAGATTGAGGATCATAAGATCCCAAGAATCTACCGAAGAGCGTCAGCTTCGGATCGCGAAGCACGCCTGCATTCTCATCGTATTTACGCATCTACATCCACGTCTCTAGAAACCAGTGTAGAATATGATGCGCGACTGACCGCTGATCGTGAGGAAAAGTTCTGATGGTCATTTCCTGCTATCTTACAAAAATGAAAGATCTGGAGGGTCCCAAATCGTCTCGCGCATCACGTTGTTTTTACGCCCCCGGGCTCTTAGAATTAGACATCAGACGTTTCACAACTTTTATTTTGACGACCCTGTTGTCGCTGGCATAAGTAACAGGATCCGCGTACGAAGTCGCGGGCAGAAGCTAGTTCAAAATAAGGTGAAAAAATAAATATTTTTAATCAAATAAATTACAGCGTATTTGGGACATAAAAAGGTAAGTTTTCACCAAATTTCGTGAAAAAAAAAATATTTTTGAAAAAGATAAAAATAAAAAACCAAAAATTTGGTTTTTTGGATTTTTCACATACATTTTGAGGTTATGTGAAAAAAGTGTAAATACAAAAGTTGTAGATCTTTTTATTACCTACAACTTTGCCATTTAACTTTTTTCCATAGGACTTGTAGTTTTGCTGGAAATCAACATAAACCATTTTTTACCCTTAAAACCCCCCCTCCCCCCCTTCCCGAACTCGGATCGACCGTAATTTATTTTTTCTTTAATTTTTATCATATTCCCTTCCTTTTCTAATTGGTTTCATCCTACTGTAATTTTTTTTCACTTTTTACAAATTTTGAAGGCTTCGGCCCTGGTCTAAATGGGCAATACTGACAGATAACCTTGATGGCTCATTAAAAGAGAGGAATGTTAAGAGCTGTGAATTAAGTTAATTATAAGGGAATATATGAGTTAGTAATATTTAGTCGCTTTCAGACACAATAAATAGTAACGAAAATGGAGATGTAGTGGATTAGACTTCCGAAAAAGATAAGCAAGTTAACGTTAACTTTGAGAACCGTCAACAATTGTTTTCTCTCCACATCTAGTGGCTGTTAAAAAATTGTGCATAAACATCTAATCGACTCTATTAAAATGTCAGTGATCTAGCAGAATTCGGTCACAAAATGAAAGGCATTTTTATGCGAATAGAGGAAAAATTGGCATTACGTGGACACGCCTTCCATTGACTGAATACTACATAATAATAACTTCAAACAATGATCCGAGTCAAACATAATGTTCGTTGCTGTGACCCCGTTCTGCACCATCAGGCGAACTTATTGCTGCCAACGCCCTCTTCGAGCCAAGCCTGTACCGGACGAATGAAGGACACCGAAGTCAAAACTACTGCCACGTAAATTATAGATTTAAAATTTATTAACACACAAATAAATAAAGGAACGTCTGGACTGAAATCAGCAGTTCTTTTTCGATGTATGCTACTGATATTTTATGCATTTTAAGCAAACGGAAAAAAATGTGAACTACGGTTTTAGTTTTTTTTTATTCTGTTCTGATCAGAGAATAAAAGCAGATGGCGACGTTGTTCTGTTGGGACGTATGAATGTATCACAAAAGTACCTACCTAATCCATACAGTCCGAACATTTAACCTGTGATATTTACAAGTAAGGCTAGCATCCGTTAAAATCATAACTTAAAAAAAGTTTCTCACGGTAAGGAAGCAGTTAGCGTGACGATATGTTCCTAATAAATTCAACTTGCAATTACCACATGCACAGTGCAGGTCAAAGTAACATTACCGTTCATAACGTAACAAAAACGGGTATACTAGACACGGTATACAATTTAGCCTTGTATGGGTTATTTAATATGATACCTGAGTGTGTGTAGTAAGTATAAATTTTAGATTTTGAGACTTATGCCACATAAGAATACTGACTACTTTCGACGGGATCAGACTGAAAAACCCCATAAAAAATGTCCTTAATTTAGCTGTTTGTTTCCGATTTTTTTGAAGTTATCAGGTTACGGGAGAAGCAAGAACTGCCGATTGAATGCAAAGCTAATTTAGCAATGTTCGTTTGACATTCTAATTTCAAACAAATGCCTATGAATTCTAAAACAATTGACGTATGATTTACACAACGGTAATATCTGACCTCTCTTTCACTACCCATATATTAGAAAGAGAATGTGGTATATTCGTTTTAACAACCCGTCATACAGAGCCCTATGGTACAAATGAACCAGATAGGTAGGGAGGTCACCTGCCGTGACGGGCAGGTGCAACGCCACCTGTGAAAACACTGGTGTTTCAAAAACGAACTTTTAGGGAACTATTTTGAATATCGTTGTTGTTTTATGCAAATGAGTAGAAGAAATATATATATAAATATTATGAGAATGTTGTAGCCATCATGGATTGCAATGCGTGTGCAATGTGCATATGTCTGACTAATTATCATAGGTTAACCAGAAGACATTTCTCTGCGATTATCGTATATCCTTAGCATAGATATCAATTCTAATTCAACACAGATTTTTTTTTATGTACATTGTTGGATCTTTTATGACTGCTAAAATTAAATGATCTTTAGTTTGATTGGTTTTATTCACAGATCTATTATTTCTAAGAGATAAATTGCTCGAATCGGACCCAGTAGTCGCAAACATTTTGCAAATATTGTTTAATTTTATTATATATTAAAGTACGTTCTTTTAATACGGAAAAGTAAAAATATGGCCAATGAAGTGTAAATAAAAACCGTTTTAATTTTACTATTAGCTGAACATAAATTAGTTATTTATAGAATCTAATTCTAGCGTACTTTGATGTCATTTACAATATAAGTTACTCTGTTGTTTTGAAAACGTACTACGTACCTACGTACAACGTATTAATTTATTTATAGTAACTTTTAACTAAGAAAAACAAAAAAAGTTGCTATTGACAATGGTTATTTAAATTACTCATCACACATTACGAATATAGAGTTTTTTTGCTAAGATTAGTATTGATCTTAGCAAAAAAACTGAATATTCGATAATAGAGATTTCTCTTTACTTTTGAAATGTCTGATAAAATTAATTAACAACCTGCTTACGTACGTACTTCAGATGACACATAACGGGTCTATGATAAGGGAGATAGATTGTTATCAAGTTTATTCCACTGTTTAATGTACCTATACCAACGCCAAAGTACAGTCACGTGCTAGAGGTTAAAAAAAATGAGGAGTCTTTACAAAAAAAAAACTTAAAATAATTAGCGCGTGTGCGCGTGTGTGTATTTGAAGTGTAATTTATAGAATTAAATATTGACATAAAAATGCCTAAAATACCGTTGATTGAATTAGAAGTTTCACAAGTTTGACCTTAGATATCGCAAACGTATTTCTTTAAGCCACACTTGTGCGCAAATTCTAATTAAAACAAACATTCACATTGGAAGCAGTAAATCATATTGACATGGTCAATGCCATCAGATCGTACTGAAGCACGTGAATTGCCAATAAAAACGGAACGTTGGTCCAATATACCAATCTTAAAATAATATAATAAATCATACTTTTACACAAATATCTTAGTTTAGTCAACTAAATAATATCAGCTTTAAAAAATTTTTTTGTTTAATATCAAATGAATTCCTTTTCTTCAATTTAATGAAAAGATGACAGGTAAGCGTTTGTCGTGGTATGGACATGTTATGAGTAGGGATGAAAGTCACATAACTAAACAAGTTATAAGTATGACTGTGAATGGGTATATAAGTAGAGGAAGACCGAAAAAGAGATGGATGGATTGTGTGAAAGATGATATGAGAAAGAAAGGAGTGGATGCCGCGATGACGAGGAATAGAGAGGAATGGAAGAAAAATACGCATTGCGCCGACCCCATATGAATGGGATAAGGACAGGAGGAAGAAGAAGAAGTTTACTGTATTGAGTGACAGATTCCTATCTAAAACAAAATTAGTAGATACTTAAATATATTTTATGTCAGAGTAAATAAGGTATTGTCAGTTAGGAGTACAGTAGTACGTATATATTTGTCGACCTAATTGCTATGGCATGTAGGGTTACCACATGCAAGAATAATTAAAAAAGTAAGTAAAGTGTTTGTAATTGCCAGTCTTTCTATACGATAGATATTGCAGTGTGTGTACCTAATACCATGTTGTATTTATTAGAAGAAACGCTTCTAACAATAATCATGATCTGAGTCAGTGTTTTGAAGAAATTGTGAACATTAATATTTCATCGTACCTTTCTTAAGAACATTTCAGAAGCGATTAATAAATGTTATAACAATATTTTGAGAATTATACTCGACTCCGAATCCAATGTAATGCCAGATCCATTAGAGTTCTGAATTCTTAGTATTACGGATGTGGTATATTTATCATTGAACATTTAATACTTAGGTCAGCCCTAACCAAAATAAAGCAACCCATTCACGTAGCGTTTAGTCGTGACCGTGACATTAATACGTACTCGTAATATTTGTCGGGTGGGACAACGTTCATCGTACCCGAACGAGGTCGGATACCGATTCAGGTTTACGCACATCCGACTCATTTTAAACCTATATTTATTTAGGTCCATAAAGTGAATAATTTGGAAGTGAATCAAAGGCAATAAGTACTTAACCTAAAATAGAAGCGGTGATAAATGAATTCATACTGCTCTCCTCGTCGAATTTAACTGCTTGCTCTAAATAAGATTAGTCTGACCTGATAAATTATTTTACGTTTAGTAATATTGCTTTACACAAAATTATATATCAGAAAACTATTCAAGGTAAGTTAGACATTTTTACTTACTAAGCTCACAATAATTCCGTAAGTTGTTTGTAAGTAAATCGTACCAACAAAAATTATCGTGTTACATTCAAAAAAAAATATCAACATGCTCGTATTTGCACGCGGTAGTTACCTACTTTAACTAACAATTAACGTTAATCTTATGTCACATATGACATGACCTAGTCATAAAGACCCCTGTTCACAGTGCGCAGTTAAGTATACAAATACTGAAAATGTTTGAGTATTTTATTAACCTTGTCCTGCGTCCTCTTCTTGGCGTTAGCCATAACAGTAAACAGAGTAAATTTTAAACTTTGTTTTTTTTTTTGTCTTTCTTTAAATCAATTCTTATTCAATATATAGTCAATTCCAGTCAGCCCCCTTAGACAAGGTACAATTCTACAATCGTTATCTCGGATCGAATCTCTCAAATTAATGCATGAAAGTTCGAGTCTAAGTCACGTGACTTATCGAAGAGAAATGTCATTTCCATACATTGAATGTCATTTTGATATTTTTATCATTTTTAACGCTCGTAGAAATGTACCTTGTCTAAGCGAGCTGTTCTATAGTTATCTTTATTTTTTTTTACAATTCATAAATTAATTCAACAACAATTACATCCGTAGATTACCGCGTATTCACAATGATTGGTAATCCTCACCGGTACCAAGAAATCAAAACAAATGTAGAGAAGTACGTTTCGTTGTGCTTGAGTCATGCGCGTGCGCCGGTGCGATGCGTAAGCATTGTTACTTTGTTAGATACGTCATAGTCGCGTGCCGGCTTTCCAAATGCAGAACTTTTGATATATTTAGCTCGAAGCCCTTTTAAAGACAATGCTGGACTATTTAGGCTTTTAGTTTGATAGTTATCTATTGAAATAAGTTTTATAGAGCTATATAGAAATAAGCAGTACCTCTCTATATTTGTTCCATAAAGTTATTATTTTACGATTTTGTGTGTACATAAATTAATAAATTTTTTACATGGGAATTTGTATGAAGATGTATAAATCATCTTCATACAAATTCCCATGTAAAAGATACAAAATATAGTTTAAGTGTAGTTAGAGGTAGACTTTCCACCAAAGCTTTGGAATTTTAATGCAATACACCTTTAGTAATAAATAAAAGAAAGTCTAAGGGACTGGTACGATTGTATGGAGTTATTTATAAATATTGGCTATAGAAAATTACTTGAAGGAAACCTCTATGATTGAACCAAAACAATGACTAATGTTGATATAAATTAATTTAAACAAGAGTCATATTACTGTGAAACTAAATGAAATTCTAAGAATATCGTGTGAATACCTATGTATTGCAATAATATTATGGACATAAGCATTGTTTCCTAGACATCACACCATGAATCAGCGGGAAAAGGCGTTCTTATCCATGAATTCCTGTCTAGAGAAAATGTAGGGAGAAGTAAAAACCACGGGATTATTTGAAAACGATTTTTTTTAATATTTAGAAACCTATATACGGTATTAACAAAGTATAAAACGAAATCAGTATAACCTAAACAAACACATACATTAACGTCAAGCTACCTTTATGAACCTGGCACAAGGTCGGGGCACACCGCAAAGTTTAAAATACCATGTCACATATATTTAATATGCCATTGACAGTTTTAAGTACTAGCTGTAGCCCGCGACTCCGCCTGCCTTGTCAGTATCGCGAATCGTAAAAATCTGCAAAAAGAAGCCTATGTCCTTTTCTCAGGCTCTAGACTATTTTCGTACCAAATTTTATTTAATAGTTTAAAGTTAACATACAGGCAGAAAGAGTTACTTTCACAGTTATAATTTAAATGATAAAAATATTAATGACTAGCTTCTGCCCGCGACTTCGTCTGCGTGGACTTCAGAATTGGGTTAAAAAAGAATTGAAAAATGTGAAAGTAATGACAAATGGAATAAAATTTTCACCCGTGTTATAGCTTGCGCTGTAATAGAGACAAATACCAAATTTATAAGCTGTCTGCCCACGGCTTAGCTTGTAAACAGTTTTAAATATTCTCTCGGGAACTACTTAAGGAATCGGGATAAAAGATAGCCTATGTTCTTTTCTATGTCAAAGGCTACATGCATGCCAAATTTCATCCAAATCCGTTCAGCCGTTTTGCGTGATTGAGTAACAAACATCCAAACATTAAAACATCCACAGTTTCACATTTATAATATTAGTAGGATTAAACAAGGAATGTATTAATGTACCATTTTAGTAAAGACATATCTATAACCTAAGCTATTGCAAATGCTAATGACTAACCAATCTAAATAAGGCTTACACTGTAGACAAGACTTAGTAGCAAGTAAATACAAAGCGACAGTCCTAATTTACAACGAACTCATATTAAATTCGACGACATAATACTGCATTGTGTCATTTTTTGCGCGAAAACGAACGATTTTATTCCCACACCGGGCATATAATTAATTAGGAAGTAGTCTTAAAATAGTTTTAAACGCTAATTAAATAGCTTTATTGCACATGAGTTTAAAGGGAATATATTTATTTCAAACTCTACTCATTCCTTTTTATAATATTTTCTTGATGCAATTTCATAATATCACAAATATCTTGTTTTTTTTTACTAGCAATAAGCACAAGCAACTAAAATAATATACAGAAAAGGTTTGCTGGGAGAAAACCCAAAATTTGGGTTCAAAATATTCGACGACATACGAACTCGTTCATTGATAAATAATAAGAAACATTAAAAAATACAATATTATTTATTCAGGCATTCTCTACTAACGAGCAGACCTGACACGGCTTTGCACGTGTATTTAACACATAAATCATCCTCTTGAATTACAATATCTATAAAAAAAATCGCACCAAAATCCGTCGAGTAGTTTTAAAGATCTAAGCATACATAGGGACAGATAGCAGGATGCGACTTTGTTTTGTACCTTGTAGTGATACCATCTTAATTCAATCATCAGCTTACCCAAATATCATTCTATAAAAACGAAATATCAAGTGCTAGGTTTCGTTTAATTCACTCTGCCCAGGAACAAATCATACTGTTACAATGTACCCCACACATTTTTATTATGTTGCGTCACGGGTCACACCTAACTAGCCAAAGTTTAGGTTCACCGCACACGTGTCAACGCAACTGTACATCCAAACATTAAAACATCCACAGTTTCACATTTATAATATTAGTAGGATTAAACAAGGAATGTATTAATGTACCATTTTAGTAAAGACATATCTATAACCTAAGCTATTGCAAATGCTAATGACTAACCAATCTAAATAAGGCTTACACTGTAGACAAGACTTAGTAGCAAGTAAATACAAAGCGACAGTCCTAATTTACAACGAACTCATATTAAATTCGACGACATAATACTGCATTGTGTCATTTTTTGCGCGAAAACGAACGATTTTATTCCCACACCGGGCATATAATTAATTAGGAAGTAGTCTTAAAATAGTTTTAAACGCTAATTAAATAGCTTTATTGCACATGAGTTTAAAGGGAATATATTTATTTCAAACTCTACTCATTCCTTTTTATAATATTTTCTTGATGCAATTTCATAATATCACAAATATCTTGTTTTTTTTTACTAGCAATAAGCACAAGCAACTAAAATAATATACAGAAAAGGTTTGCTGGGAGAAAACCCAAAATTGGGTTAAGCTCGCCTTTTCTACATCTTTTACCATGTAATAGTAATAATTATAACTACTTATAAAATTGTAATTAACATAATCAGAGGATAATAAATAAATAACGAACCGTTTTCGTGGTCTGCGGTTTGCGCGCGCGCAGTGACATGTAGGCGCGATCCATTGCTGCCACCGCACCATTGGTCCCGCACAACATCACTATACAAATATCACTGTTCACTAGTTATCCACTGTATAGACAATTATATGTGAAATAAAACGCATGCGCATGAGTGTAGGTCGAAGCGTCAGCAGGCACTGCGCGTGCGCCGGGCCACGCCCCGCCCCTCGCCCCTCTACTATTTTCGGAGCCCTGTGGCTTCCCCTACGACACAGGACATTAATAACAGTAGTGCAACTGAACGCGGAAGTACTTTTTATTGTTTTCGAAAATGTAAACTTTAACCTATTAAAACAAGGTTATTATATTCATTGCGTTGCGTTTTTCCGTACACACGTATTATGGTGAAAGAACGAATCGAACTGCGCGTTTGATTCCCTCACCATGGAAGGTTGATACGTGAAGTGACAGTGACCGATTAGGTTTGTAAACTGTGAAATAACTCTCAAACAACAAACAACTCGGTTCGCACCTGTTTGATCTCTTCGGCTATTTTATGAAGATAATTTAGCATGTTTATGCTTTGATATAAAACAATACAAATGCGAGTTTCGTCGCTTGCAAATTAAAAATTGCAAGTGTTACTTTTATCCGTCCTAATTTTTTTTATTGCCGCATGTACGTCATTGAGATGACTCGATCTCGGTTGCCTTCATCCTTAGTTAGTTGACCGACTTTTTAGATCGGAAATAGTAAAGCAGAAAGCTCTGCTGTAAAATGTACACTAAGAATTTCTTTGACTTCACTAATGTTATGAATAGATTAACATTTGAATCATCTTAGGTAGGTTCATGCAGTACATTACAATGTCGTCACATAAGTATGACATCCAACTGTGTTTCTTTTTCTCGGAACTAGAGGTGTGCCACAAGCACGTATCGATAGCTTAATAATTTAATCTTCCCGTCGCGAAATTACATCATCGTATCACACAACCTTTTGAGGTATGTCTATCTATACGACCTTGACTTTCTCATTGGGCAAGGTTGTACACAAAGGCTCGCCGTTAAGGCTAGGTTCAATAGCGGTCATCTATGCTATAACAAGATGGCTGCGTGCTTGTCATATTTTGACACCTATCATAGGTGATTGACACTCAGTAAATTGTTAATGTCTTTAGGAATATAAAGACCATTAGCATGATTTGGAGCTCAGCGATGTCAGTTTCTCCTTTGAGGCCGTCACAAAACGCACAAAAGAAGGCTAAATGGCATAAATCGTAAAGTAATAAATAAACAAGGTATCACCAAATAAAAATTAATCGTGGAGTCGCCCGAGTTGTACTACTGTCTGCACTTATACTTTGACAATCGTGGACTATTCAGTCCCCCTCTTTTATATTATTGTAGGAGTATAAGTTCTCGTATATGTAGAAATATTCTTAAAGGATTCAGATAAGGAATTTAGAGAAAACTGTTGAAATAAATCTGTGTGGAAACAATGTTCTCTCGATTCAGTTTTTCAAAGACGTGTCATGTTCAAAATATTCGACGACATACGAACTCGTTCATTGATAAATAATAAGAAACATTAAAAAATACAATATTATTTATTCAGGCATTCTCTACTAACGAGCAGACCTGACACGGCTTTGCACGTGTATTTAACACATAAATCATCCTCTTGAATTACAATATCTATAAAAAAAATCGCACCAAAATCCGTCGAGTAGTTTTAAAGATCTAAGCATACATAGGGACAGATAGCAGGATGCGACTTTGTTTTGTACCTTGTAGTGATACCATCTTAATTCAATCATCAGCTTACCCAAATATCATTCTATAAAAACGAAATATCAAGTGCTAGGTTTCGTTTAATTCACTCTGCCCAGGAACAAATCATACTGTTACAATGTACCCCACACATTTTTATTATGTTGCGTCACGGGTCACACCTAACTAGCCAAAGTTTAGGTTCACCGCACACGTGTCAACGCAACTGCCATACCCAGACATTTTGCGACTGCATTCTGCAATACAACACGGACTAGTGACATAGTTAGCTAGAGGGATATTCAAGTACACCTGAACGGGTGAGACGGAGACAGCGATATCTAGTAGCTCCTTCAGACGCGTTTAATTTTGTTTGTAACCGTAAAAATAACTGAAAGCAGTATTTTGATGCTTTTTTATTATTATAATTAGTTTTAGGTACACGCTATAAAAAACGCATCAAAATACTGTTTTGAGCACTAGTCTTAATTTTCATGTTGGATATTTTTATAACTATATACCTACACATATAGTTAAGTCTGTAAATATTTATAATTGTGTGCATAAAAAAGTGCTGAAAATACTTTTTAATATTTCGTTTATTCAATCAAAAATAGTTGAGACTTGACAGTTGATACTAGTCGTAAAGAAAGATGACATTGAGCAGCGTGTAAATTCGCCGTAGTGACGTTTTGTGGTACGTGTGTGCGACGACCCTAAGCTAAGCGCAATTACAGCATATGTCGGCGCGCCCACTTTCTTTCCATGCTCATTGCAGTACACTGCACACCAAGCTACCTATCAGTATGGTATACGCTTTCACATAAACTATGGAGAATCAGGGCCTTTTAGTGTCGCTAGGTTTCACTTTCTTAAAAGGTTCGCATTTTATAATTATAGATTATATGTTAACGACTGAACGACCTTATATATCTCTATCTACCATCTATAATAAAATCAAAAAATACAATCACAGGAATGCTACATATAGCGACATACATAAAGCGAGAAACTTTTATTTTTATTTAATACCTGCCGCGGCGAAGTACAAAAAAAATCAATACTCATGCTATAATATGTATGTATTTATATATAAGTATGTTAATCAGTTGTCTGGTTGCCATAATACAGGCTCTGCCTAGTTTGAGATCCGATGACCGTGCGTGAGATATCCCAAGATATGATATAAAAAAAAAGCTTTTAAGAAAAGTTATTTATATTTATGGTTTAATATAATAATGGATTCTAAAAAGAAATAAAGGAAATTGACGGTTGGTGTGGCCAAATAAATGGGTCACCTTGTTATTCAATGATTGACTGACTTAATTACTGTTTCTCTGATTAATCGTAGTGAGGTCACTTAGATTGTGACGTAACGTATTAATTTCCTAAGTAAAACATACAATTGCGAAACTAGTGTAACACTAATTCTAAGTCCTAATTCATTACTCGAGCGCAATTTGTATGAACTTTAGCAGGTAAAATGAGTTGAGGGTTGAGGTTCAAATGAGGCGAGTAGGAGAAAAATAAACGACCAACATATAAAAAAAAAAGTAAATATAATTATTACAATACCACGACATCTACAGGACAGAGATAGACTAGAAACCAGATAACACTCACAGCGATTACCTGAAATCCTGCACCTAGTAGCCGACAACGACAGTTGTTAAACATCCAGACCCATAGTTAGACCTATAATGGTATACCTAGGAAGGAAGAGAGCTATCTGAATCAACAGTATCCGATGCGAATGTGTTACAGTAAAGTGGTGTAGGTACACTAGACAGGAACATTTGCGGGGCCAACAATTTCCTCAGTTGCGACAATCATCCAATTAGGGCACGATAATAAACTTTAATCGCCTGTAATTAATGGCCGCTCTAAAATTGTTAACACTACTATGAGTTCTCACTTGATAGCCGCTTTAAAACTCACAAATAAAAGTTAAGAACGCTGGATTTTGATGCCAAATACGGGGATTTATAATAAAAGTGCAATTATTAGGTACATAATTATTGCTGATAAGTCAAATCATAGGTTAGTCATTTTATTTGTCATATTTCTATAATTTAAAATTAATATCTTATATTTGGGTCATTTCAGTTGGTATACCAGGTTAATCAATCACGGTATTAATACATACTTAATAGGATTTTTTTAAGTTTAGACGGTCTAGTGTCATGTGGCAAAATCATGAGTTGTAATCGAGTATCCACACAGTAGTAGGAGCTATAACCGGACATAACCTGTACTCACATCCGTGGTATCCTCCACGGCTTCTGTCTTTAAACAGTTATCCGTCACGACACCAATATTTATTATAATAAAAATGTTAATAAGGATCGTTGTGCTGAAACATTAAATTAATGTTTATATACCAAAATAAAATTATAGTAATTCAATCAAAATTAAATTATAAAATCCTTCTCTATATGGGAAGAGGCCTGTGCCCAGCAGTGGGACGCTTATAGGCCGGTATTATATGTATTATTAAACTATAGTAAACAAATATCAATTCTTATTATCATGTTTTCCAAACGACAAATTAATTTTATTTCTGGAATTAAATCTGTTTGATTTGATTTTTTAATGTAAAAACCAAAATCCTAACCAGTTATCTTCATAACCCATATAAAGACACATCTAATCAAAAGCCATAAAATTAGATACTTTTTTCTAAAACACCTAAACTATCTGAACTACTCTTAAAACAATGAACAATTGCCTTTCCAATGACCTTTACTTACCTCAGACAGCCATTAAAACCAAATGACCCATAAAGTAGCAAAAGACTAATCTTAGATCTCACAAAAACAATAGCCGACAACAGGAAGCAATCAAACAAGTAAAAAAATATCAATCAAGACAAACGCATTGAAAAAAATTAGACTGTCTGACCGGACGACGCCGATTGGGCGATCGTGACAATAATGTGAAGAAGAACTAATATAATATAATATCTTGGGACATCTCACACACGGTAATCTGATCCCAAACTTGGCAGAGCCTGTACTATGGTAACCAGACAACTGATAAACATACTTATATATTTCTAAATACATACATATTTTAGATAAACAACACCCAGACACAGAACAAATGATCGAGCTCATCACACAAACATTTGTCCTGGGTGGGAATCGAACCCACGACCTCCGGCTTAGCAGTCAGGGTCACTAACCACTAGACCAACAGGCCAGTCACTCATACTCAGTCATATTCGTAGATATACACGTGAATAGTAGAATATCATTAATGTGCCTCTTGCCCCGAATACTGAAACGCTTATATATATAACTATAATACGTTCTTAAATGTCTATCTGTCACTACTTTACACCTTAAAGTGACAGAGACAGCATGAGCCTTAGCGGTGGCTTCAAACTGATTGACGTTTCAGTATTCAGCCATTTGAGTATTTATTTGATTGGTACCTAAATGTAAAACAGTTTTCAGTTTTTACGTGAAATATTATTAAAATCTAGGCGGAATAATAAAAATATTAATTATAATACCAGCCTATAAACGTCCCACTACTGGGCACAGGCCTCTTACCATATAGAGAAGGATAATAATAATAGACGTAAAATGCATTAGAGATAAATGCGTAATTACTATACTAGAATTCTTGATAGCACTTGGTGCTAGCAAAAATGCTTGTGTTAAGTAAATTCACGTCGTAGGATTCGAACCAGCCACAACATGATCGCAAGTAGCCCTAGCGATTGCTATTAGGCTGCCGTCGGAATTAAAACTATAAGTCCGTTCTCCAAATAAGGATAAATCTGGACTTTGCATCTATGAAGATTGTACAACTATAGTTTTTTATCATTTATTGATATTATCAGTGATTTTCTGTAGAAGCTTTCAGTCGATAACATTGTAATATTTTCCTGTTTGTCATTATCAGGCTATCGAAACACGATTCACGACGCATTAACCGTACCACCTTTTATGTAAGTTAGGTTGTATGCATACAGTCGCGATCGCGTTTATTTTACCTTAGTAAAAGACAACGTTTTATTAAGTGTACGTCTTAATTGTGTTCTTTTTAGACATTCTGGTTACAACCGAATAACAGTCCCCATTTTCTAGCAACCTTGGGTAGGTCTGATCATCCAAGCCGAGCCAAATGAACTTATGACAAGCAAAAAATCGCCGTAATTTCAGGCATTTTCGGTATAGGAGAAAACTATGAGCGTTTAATACTTTATGTTGTCAAAGTTGGAACATTTAAACAATAATCACAGCCTATAAATGTTCCACGGCCGACCACAAGCCTATTCTCCAATAGAGAAAGGCATTCAGACAATCGGCAAGTAAAACGCCAAAGCAGCAAAAAGATAACCAATTCCCAAACATAATTCATGACTTGAGGTTAACTGACAAACCGGATAGTGTCAATCCGACGTATAATGAAGTCTTAAATATCCTAGCGAGAATAGTTACAAGTCAATGTGATCGTGACTGAATTACAGTCACACATACCATGGAATGACTGTCCAATACCAATAGTTAGACACTACGCTACTTAGCCAACGGAACTATTTCAATTGTCACGACAACTCGCGTCTAGGTAGATGTCAACTTGTCGCTCCTAGCTGCATTAAGCCTTATATAGTGTGCCGCGATAGGGCGTTCCCACGTTCGGTTGTCGACCCCGAGCTAAGAGGATCGCGTTAATAAAATGATTAGAGGCCGACAAAAGCTCTCAATTGTTTTGACACGACGCACAAAGTTCATCAAAAAATTTAACAACAACGTATATACAGTGATATCATTACTTAACAAGGCATTTAAATAGACATGCATATTACGTTACACAAAATACATTTAACAAAATATTTTACAGATCTTTTTGAGTATCACCATTTATTATTTTTTTCGATTCTTTTAGTCACCATTACATCCGTGGTCGAGTGGCGTAAATACCGGTTTTCAAGGTGTCGCCAGCTCTGAGGTCGCGAGTTCGATCCCCGGATGGGTCACTGTAGAAAAACACTTTTCTACATTGTCTCGGGTCTGGGTGTTTGTGGTACCTTCGTTGTCTCTGATTCCATAACACAAGTGCTTTAGCTACTTTGGATTTGGAGCAATGTATGTGATGTTGTCCACATTTATTTATTTATTTATTTACCATTCGGTATTATGACAAAGACCTAATCAAATATGGATGAAATAATTTATGTAAAGAAATATTTGACGAAGTCCTTTGTCAATTATAAAGATATGCAAGTCACTGTGACAAAGCAACCACTGTTTTTATTCTCAGAAATCATCTGTAAGATATTAAATAAAATATTATTCTCAAAGAATATTTATTTGAGGTGTAAGATTATGACATCGTATATGAGGTCGTATAGCTAATCTTTTTACCCTACACTTGACATGGTTCAGTAGATCTTAGAAAAGGTACAATACACTTACAGGAGATTCGGTCACCAAAACCATTCCATATAATTTTACGTACGGCACTTACAATGTTTTTAAAAAGTTCAATTACTGTTACAGCGCACGTGCAATAAAGTTAAAGTTTTGGGGTATACGGAACCAGAACAGCATTCCATCGCCATACACGCTGAAATTCTCGAGACTGCAAATGCCAGTGCAAATTAACATAGCAAAACGTACAGTGGTAATAACTACTTTTTATATAAGCTAAATGCGTCCTTCTGCTGACACGACGGACAAAACACTGTCTATACATATTCATGTTGTTCACAAATGATTATTTCGGTTTACTGTCTATCAAATCTGTGGTTCCTTTCGATCCATAAGCGCTAGAATCTGACCGTCCGTCTGCCTAGCCTTTTCCCAAGCTATGTTCGGGTCGGCTTCCAGTCTCACCGGATTTAGCTGAATACCGTATTTTAGCGACTGCCTATCTGACCTCCACAACCTATTGCTAGGTAATACAGACTTCCTTAGCAAGACTGGTTGTCAGAATTGTAATGACTTAACGACTATAAAAAAAATCACTGTATGACATTCGGGACCAACGGCTTAGCGTGCTCTCCAAGGCACGGAGGGATCTCGATATGTTTACAAATGGTCAACCATCCACGGACCAACCGCGGCGACCGCGGCTTAACCTTCATTATCCGCCAAACCGTACGGCTTACTAAGCCACGAGCCCCTAGAATTCTGAGCTACAAGACCATTATTAATCTATCTTTACTACTAAAGAAAAACGAAAATACGGTGGACATAGTGCATCAGCAATTTTCGAAGTCATTTGTCAAGATACAACGTAACGTACAAACATAACAGTGAGGAAAATTACAAACTCACAGCATAACATATTAAACTTGTAAGTACAGTTGTAACTCATAAATTTCATCGCCTTTGTAATTTAGTAGTAGAAGACAAGTTTTTCAGCTAATTGCGTCATAGCCGCGTAGTTTCAAACCTCTCGTCTATTTCATTACACTTCTAATTGAATTAGCTGTAACGCTGGCAACACTACGCAACTGTCTGGTTCTTCCTACATGGAAATGAGTTGGAGAAATATTCCGTATAGTATAGACTGCATCACACAAGTACTTTCCTTGATCGTTTCTAGTTCAAGGAAAATGAGTTTTACCTTTTCTATGTAGCGTTTTTGCACCAGTATACTTTGCAGCTCTGTGTAACAAGTACTTGCTTGCTAATGGGTACTATACACTGATTTTAAAAAATATGATCGCGTATTGGACAGTTACTACTATTGGTTTGTGGTTGAAATTCCGTTCTAGTCAGACTTTTAAAATACTTTCTTCATTCATTACAGGCTGTATAGGCTAAATGGAATGGGGAACAGTGCTTGCTCACATAATAAAATAAATGAAATTTTCTACGTGAAAAAGAGGCCTTGTGCAGCTATAAGATGTATCTTTGCTTCGATAAGGTTCCAAGCGCTAAGTTGTTAACTTAATATTATTATATCAACTTGTTTTTCTTGATTTTTTCATTAGTTCAGTATGTCAGTTGATTCTTCTTATAAGGGTGCCTCCCCGCTACCGGAGATCGGCTGCTAACTTCACAAACTTGTTTCGGTACTGTGCCTCACGAAAAATTTCTTCTGCGCATGATAATATGTCTGTTCACTCCCGGATGTTTCTAAGACACGATTTCTCTCGTCTTCCAACAGTTCCAGTCAGTTGATAGAGGTTGTTAAATAATGTTTCCGGCTGATAATAAAATTTAATTAAGGTGCGTTACTAACGGCAAAGCGTCAACTGCCGATCAAGTTACCGTGAAGCCATATCCTGCGACATAGCGCCTCTGATATACATCCTACACGAATTCGGGTGACGTACTACGCTATGACATAGTGGAACTGTTAGCATCTATATATATTAGGCCTTATCTACGCTTACGTTTACGAATACGCTTGGAAGTCGCTGTTGGAGGTCTTTTATTAAATCTCAGAAATTAGAAACAAAAGAAAAACAAAGAAGATAGGTAAGTAATCATTGTCTGCTAGCAGAATAAGATTCAGAGGTATGCAGAGTGTAACATACTTTATACGCTATAGAATTACGTGCCATGCATAGGTCAATAAATTTATCAGGTGTAAAACCTATTACCGAAGACAAAATACTAAAGATTCGATCAAAAAACAACCTCAAGTAACTTTATGTGGTTCTGGAAGAGGAACTGGCCAAACTAAATGCTAGTTTTTATTATGAACAATAAACTCAAACGTTAAAACAATCGTGAATGTTCAGTACGGTTCAGTAACAGTTCCCACGAGTTTATCAGCAATCAGCGTTTTGTGCCGTCATTTGATACTGATCGCGCCACATGTGAGGTTCACTGTGTAGAGCAGTTTGAATGTATTGACTAATATCTGTAGCATTGGATTAATATAATTATGTTGCTATTGTGTTTAACGTAGGAGGGAAGGAGACGGACTCAGACACAATAAACGAACATTAGACTTTCGCGGAAGTAGTTTCACAGTAACCATTTTTTTTTTCGTAACATTTTAGATCCCACTACTGGGCAATAGCCTCTCTTTTAGTCACATTTTTTAGGATGAGAAAAAATCTGACCATTACAACGAACAAGTTATACATTACATAGACGGGCTTGTTGGTCTAGTGGTTAGTGACCCTGACTGCTAAGCCGGAGGTCGTGGGTTCGTATCCCATCCAAGACATATCCTTGTGTGATGAGCTTAGTGTCATTTGTTCTGTGTCTGGGTGTATTTATTTATAAATATATAAGTATGTTTATCAGTTGTCTAGTTGCAGTTGTGTAGTACAGGCTCAGCCTAGTTCGGGATCAGATAGACGTGTGTGAGTTGTCCAAAGATATTATTATATAATGTAATGCATGCACAGTAAATCAACAAATATCCACCCTAAACAAAATTGTTCCAAATGAATATTCGTCAATCAATCGCAGTAACTATATACTTACTACCAGTATGAGGATATCAATTATTGCTCTATAAATGCTTACTAAGCTAAAAATGCACGCAGCAGACACAACCCAAACGTCTAACGTAGATGAATCCCATAAAACCATAAAGTTCCCATGAATGAGAGTGCAGACACAACACCGGTTGGATCATATGTTTAGACTGGCCGCTTTCGACAGACGTAATCGATGTACTCAAGAATGATTCCTGTGAACGCTTAGATGTATATTGCTGAGATAGTTTCTTGGATTTAGTATGGCTTGTAAATCAAGCGATTGAAATTATAGTTATAAATTTATCATACAATTGAAACAAAACTTTTTTTAAACGGATTTTAGTTCCCGACTTTTCGACGCCTTTAGTCAAACAATTTTCATTTTTCGACATTTCTACCTTTTTCTGCCGCAGGCGCCCGGGCAATGGTGTTGGAAATAGATGTTCATTTCACGTAAATAATGACGTAATTACGTAAAACTGTAGCAATAAATATCAAAGATGAATGATAAAGCTAGGGTTTGAAAAACGACAGTGTTGCTACCTCAGGCTGTCTATATACACAATACTGACTCAAAACAAACAAATATTTCCCGCGATTATATTTGGAAGGAAAAAATAACATTACTCAACAATGCATAAACATTGCAATACAAATTAGGAAGTTGCAAATATTTAATATCAGAACATCCTTTACGTTAGTAATTAAACTAATAACATATTACGTACTTAATATCGAAATCATATTAATGACACGGGCTTTAATCACTTAATCCAAGCAGGTACTGTTTGCGAGTAGGGTTAAGAGAGGCGATAACTCTTTCGACTTACTATACTTTTAAGCTAAAAATTCTCTTAAATGGTCTAAAACGTATACAGGGTTAATTTAAAAGGAACAACTTTCCCCAAGAAACATAGGTCGAAATCTTAAATCGGATAATGATCTTTTCATACAAAGTGTCAGGTCACGTGACTTATGTTTGTTTGAAAGAAATTAATCCTGTATACTACACAAAAAAGTTTTAGCGACCTGAGTTAGTTAAACCACAATCTGCGTTATGCCACGTTATGTTTTGTTTTCACTTAGAGAATAACCCCCTGAACAATTTCCTATACAACTTGAGTACAAAAGAAACAAGAATTACACAACACTTACGCTAGCATTCGTGATCCATCACAAACTTGACACAATTGATTATTTTTAACTAAACAACGTAATAACTACCCAAAACAATCTTGAATACACTTAGAACTTTCATCTAAACAGCACTGCATCAATTTAACTCCAACAGTTCGATTCGTAAACGTACACATTGTCGACTAGTCAAACAGTCTTAGCATGAATCAGGGTGACAACGGGAAAACGTATTTGCGCATTGCCAAGGATTAATATGCTTACGATTGGTCATAAATGTAGCTATGAGCAATGCGATTGGTTGTTTATGAGACAGATGGATTACCTTTTAAGGGTTTCGTCATGACTAGTGATGTTACTAATGAGACAAGTAATTACGATCCGGTTTCCGAATATGTATTGCCGATGTTTGATATAATTTCTTTTTGCAAGTCAATGCACCTAAATTTTCTATTTATTCTCCTAGAATCACTTTTACCTTTTCAGAACTGTCCATATCCAATGCGTCACTATGCATACTATCATGAGTTTGGTATAATATGTCGTTATCTAACGAGAATGCCTTCAACGATCACTATTATCTCAAGAAATCCTAGTTTGTTTAACAGGTGTAGTCCAGATAGCTTCTCAGCAGCACTTGACTTCTCTTTCCCTCTTGTTTCATCTTCGATATCAACGTCTCTTTTCCTCATATGCACCGTTGCAGGGGCTTTGCCCTCGGCACGTGCGATACAGTTCCGTTCGCAGCGATGTTAGAACAATCTGCTAATACCGCTGGCATATTACAACTTCATAAATATGGTCAATTAGTGGTATCAATGTTGCATTGCATATATGTGAGGAAGTTTTAATGGCAAGTTTATGCTGTATAATGTTAGTGTGTTTATTCACAATTTAGCTTGGTGGGTATCTTTACAGAAGATTCTTCTTAAGAAAACTTGGTGCAGACAGAAATCTGTTTTTATGTAATATAAAACGAGGTCGAAATCAATTATCACATCAATGTTTCTCCGATGCCAAATACCAAATAAATGATTTTCAGATTCCATCTGCATGTTAGCATTACGCTAAGATTTCTTGACTACATTCCTAATATTTAGCCCAAGTAATTTCTGTCATAATTCATAAAAAATTAACCCTGTACTTGCGAGTACAACTAATCCCATTATATGGCAAAAAACTTTCGAATTTCATCCACGCTCAATATTGCCATTCAAATCTTCATGTATCTGTAATAGGCGCTCAGTAAATGTCTTCGCATTATTATTCATAAATCTACAGACATGGATGTACATTTCCGCACAGGTTTTCCTCCAGACACAGCCTTGTGGCTAATTATAGAGCGGTCTATTAATAAGTACGTACTTTCGTCGTGGGAAATATGTATGGAAGGAGATACGCTTTTGTAATTTGTTTACCAGTAAAAGATAATTGTCCGTTCTTGTGAATCTATGATGATATATCATGGTTTGTGGTGTTATTAAATTTATGGATAGTGTTGTTCTTTGGAAGATTAGTGCCTTTTGTAACACATGAATATCAGTGACGTATCACACGAACTCGTGTAGTTGTAGTTCATCTAGTTTACATACCTACTTCTTTCAAGGTATCCTTTAAAATCACATATTACATACAGAATGATGTTATTTTCTAACAATTGACACTTGCATTGCATCATACACAATGTTGGTAAAAGAAACGTTACAACGATGTGTAAGGTTAAGTGATACATGCAAAAAATGAAAAACAAGACATGTCGTAAAAGCTCCCACAAGAAACCAAGCAACCGGCTTTTCAAACAAAAATTCCGCTTTCCTTGCATTTACTTATTGATGTAATACAATGCATCGCATGCGTTGTCTCAGCATTGACGTGTTTTGTACATAGACAATGGTACTAGTCTCCCATTCTTTCATTAGTTGATACATCTGCATTGAGATAATCACGCAACTGTACCACAAACTGATTACTCTCGGTTCTAGAATGTTCCTGGACGTATTAGATAAGTATGTCAATTGCCACTCGGCTGGTTAATGAAGGGATACGATGACGTTCGTGGGATAAAATTATCTTTACATGACAGAATGTTTTTAATCTTATAATTGATTTGTTAATTGAAGCAGTGCATTGACAGTCCAGCTGCTGTTTGGCTGATTGCTTAAAATGTTGATTATGAAATTCTGAATCCGTTTGTAGTTCTATGAGTAGTAAAATGGGGCGCATAGGGACGCCAGGGTGAATCGAGTTCAGTTTTTGTAAGGGTTTTTCACGTTCTACAGAAATATAAGATTTATAATTTGATCTCTGAACTGTTAAATAAAGCAAGATAAAACCGTGTTCATATAAAACTAAGCACATGCGACAGAACGAAAGGTAGGAATTCCTTTCCTAAATTTATCTCTATTCACCACGTTTTACCGATATTGAACCGAAAACCTCAATGTCTTGCTAACAGTCTAAATAAATCGTATTTGGATTCCTAAATTGGAAGCCGTCTTAATTCGCTCACTAATTTACTGTTTTAACAGCCATGATGGTAGACATTTTGATTACCACCGACTATTGAAGTATCGAGGTGAACTACAGATTGATGCCGTCTCCATTGAGGTCAGACATTCACCCGGCGGGATAAACAGAGCAGAACGACATCAAATACACATTAATATTAATCTAGTACACGTTGCTGTCGAAACCTAAAACGAAGATATTTCGCGAAAGATCTGAGAACGGGAATCTTTGAAGGTAGTATGTCAATGAACTAAAATATCTTTGGGTTTTTATGTTTAATGTTTAAGATAGCATAATTTTATCGAACACTATCAATCAACTCAGCCTATCGCAGTCCACTGCTGGACAAAGTCCTCTCCAAGTTGCTCCACAGCACCCGGTCCTCCGCCTTCCGCATCCAGTCCGACCCAGCTACCTTTTTCAAGTCATCGGTCCATCTGGCTGGGGGCGTCAACGAGCAGAGGATCGAACCCTAGAAATTCCTACTAAATTGTAAAGATGCTTACGGGACCAGTCAGAGGTATTGCTACCAAATAAAGTAAAATTTTGTCATTTATTGTCTCTTGTCTCATTTAATGCAACAAGAATGTTTAACTTTAATGGTAACTTTTATATTTAGGGTATGCATACATTTTTATAACATCAGTTTTATAAATGAATGTTATTCGTTGAAGAGTGTCCTAATAAAATATTTAAGAATGTACAGTCACGAGCATAAATACAATTTCGCTATGTGTATACACATAGCGAAATTGTAAAACAATAAGTTAACAGGAACTCACCATCAATTCAACTTGCAATAATTTAACAACATAAAATTATAACAGTTCTTAAATCATGTATATATTTTTAAGTTTCAACAAAAATTTCTCGCTAAAAAGTTTTACAATTTCGCTCTGTGTATACATATTTATGCTCGTGACTGTACATGTAGACACTAATCCTAACAGAAAATAAATATGTTCATCTGTCAATCTTTCAAATAGGTAGCCAACCGAAGTATACCTAAGTCCCGTCGGTGCCCTGTTTACAAGACAAGTGTAAAGAGGTCATACTCGTACGGGACTTCATGTGAACGACCCAGCACCGTCCCCGAACTCATTTGAAACTAGACTATGTTTCCAAATGTTCTGAATTAAAATGGGTTAACTGTAGTTAGTTATTTGATGTCGGAGACGAGTTGAAAGCTGTCACGATATGGGTCAGTAAGAACTAAGATGTATGTTTAGTATTGTGGATATTACATTACCATTTTTCTTATTGATTTGGTTCATTTGAATAATTCTGCTTATATTCTGGGGGTATTGGATTTTAGATATAACAATACCAGTCCAATCTAGGATGCATAAAATATATTTGGGAAGATATGAAAAGGAAATTATGGTAACATATTATAGTAAAGGTCCTTAATAAAATAATACCGGAGGCGATGCATTCTTTATTTAATAAATAAATATATTGGGACAGCTCACACACGGCCATCTGATCCCAAACTAGGCAGAGCCTGTACTATGGTAATCAGACAACTGATAAACATACTCATATATTTCTAAATACATACATATTATAGATAAATAACATCCAGACACAGAATAAATTATCGTGCTTATCACACAAAGATTGGTCCTGGGTGTGAATCGAACCCACGACCTCCGGCTTAGCAGTCAGGGTCACTAACCACTAGACCAAAAGGCCCGTCATTTAGTTCAAATGGTACCGCAACTTAAGTTTTACGACCCTATCATACATAATTCTTCTCACATACTTATGAATGACATAAAAGAACAATAAATATAATACGTGCATCAAGAATACAATAAAATTAAAATTCTAACACGCTGCCTTGAATTAAATCGCGACACCTGTCAAGTTTCTAGGAACAACTAGAAAACTATCTAGGCCAGTTAGGTTATATACTGAGTATATTATAGTAACTACAAATAAGCTTACATTGCACTGAAGAAGATGATTCAAACAAAGAATTACTACGTACTACAAGAGCGTGAAATTTCATTAAAAAAAAAACCGGCCAAGTGCGAGTCAGACTCGCGCACCGAGGGTTCCGTACAAACCTGTAGGTATATAAGTAAAAGTTATGGTATTTTTATTGCTAAATGAAATGTAGTAAGTTTAAAATTATTAAAAATATTTTAATTATATGATATAACTAAAATTTTTCCTATATCTCTGCTATAAGACGTTGCTTCATACCAAATTTCAAGATTCTGAGTTCACGGGAAGTACCCTGTAGGTTTTGATTCCCTTGCGAGTGTCGAAAATTTGCGGCATAAACGGGAGTATCTTTTGATCGCGTTGACTTAGAAGTTTGATTTTTTCACAGCTCCAAGAGACCATAGACTTGAGTATTTGATATGAATTTCAGCTTGATACCTCCACGCGTTCCTGAGAAAAAAGGTCTTGACAGACAGACAGACAGACGGACAACAAAGTGATCCTATAAGGGTTCCGTTTTTACCTTTTGAGGTACGGAACCCTAAAAACCCTCCATTCATACGATTAGGGTTGTCTGATTTTATATCAAAAGGTTAAGTGAACATCACCAAATCAATAAGAAAAGTTTAATGAGTTAAAACCAATGTATTTTGGTATAAAACATGTCGATTGAAATTAGTGAAATTATGTCACAAAATCCAGATTCGATATTTTTTATCGTAACCCCGTGGCGTGTCTTTATTGACGAGCAAAAGAACCAGGCTCGTTATTTGTCATTTTATATTCTGTTAGAGGATCTGGCAACCCTAGAATCCCCACAATGTTTACAAGTATTTCTGGAATAGCGTTATGTAACACGCCATACATGTTAATATTTCTTGATATATCAGCCACTGTATTCTAATATTGTATTTATATGTTTTGATACCTTACAACTACTTGGAAAAAGTAACGAGCACGCAACACCTGTTGAAGTTATTCGAATTCCTGATGGATAAGAGGTCTATTCAATACTTTTTATTGCACATACACACAAACAACAATAGTGTCTTCGGACAACTTACACACGGCCATCTGATCTCACACTAGACATTCTGTTTTTTGCAGTACATTAAATTGATCACACTGTTTCAACCGATAAGCGTAATGTTTGCATAATACTCAACTAATTAGCAAAACAAACAGATCTATTCAAATCACCGCGTGATACTTACGTAGGAATCTTGTTTAAATATAGTTGTCGTTACTATTTATAGCCGCTAATCTGATATTCCGAATGAAACTGAAGTTAATTCAATTTTCTCCATATTTTCAATTTTCTTCCGGATTGACTTGTTCGTAAACGAATGACACAATAGGGCTGAAACTTAATTTATATACTAATAATGAGTCCCCAATTATTGCGACACTAATCGATCGTCCCTATCCGCACTCCATCTCCATCATCAGGAATAATCCTTGCAGAAAATAAAGTAAATATAGGTGCGGTATTGCTAAAGCTAACAAGTCAAAGTAGCATAAAATTCAATGCAATTTAATGCCAGCCTTTGGGAATTTATTATCTCTATAAACTTTATATGGAGTACATATAAACCAAGGACACTTATTTGGCAAGACTTCAATACTACACTACGGCCGAGAAAGTCTGAAACGAGATACAAGACGGTTTGTTTGAGATGCCACTTCACATAATCGGTAGGTGAGAAAGAGATCGACCTCAGACCACCATGAGGTTGGGCTTGCGGGTGACTGGGAGGGCACCCCGTCATCTGACCAGCTGACAGGCCACGGAGGATACAGGCGCGAGGTCCCACACGCCTATTCTCGTACGGAGTGAGGGGTGGGCACTATACACCCACCCCTCTGGAAGGGGTCCAGTGAAGACCGAAGCCTGCTGGAGTTGCGCAGAGCTTGCATAAGTGATCCCGCGGCTCCAGCAAAGGCAAGGACGGGACCGGGGTGTTTTTAGTCGGTGCAAGTCCGACATCGTGGGTTGAAAGCAATAGCGTTTCAACCCGCCAAAAAAAAAAGGTGAGAAAGGGACGACAATATCTTGTATAGCTTTACAGGCCCGCCAAGATACAGCGGCAGAAGAGTAACTTAGCTGCCATATCAAATCTAAGCAAGTGGTCCAAAAGATACAAAACTCAGCCAACATAAGCGAAAATATTTGACGAGTGAAACTGTTGCATGATAAAATCTTACGTGTTTCATTTGATTACAATAATGAAATCAACAGTCATAAGTGCTAATTAGGTATTTACGCATTGTATAAACAATTTATTCATAGAATAGACATTGAGAAGAACGATCTTGCGCATCTGTAGAGAAACGTCGATGCATCGCAATGTATCATCAACTGCCCGAAAGCGGCAAAAGGAAAAAAAATAACTTATAGTTCGAATAAATGTCGTCAATGTATCAGACTGGTACGTTGGTCTAGTGGTTAGTAAACTTTGCTGCTAAACCGGAGATCATGGGTTCAATTTCCAGGACAAAACTTTTTGTGAGTATTTATGAGTATGATCATATTTTGTTCTGTGTCTGGGTGTAATTTGTGTAAAATATGTATTTATTAAGAATTATATAAGTATGTTTATCAATTGTCTGGTTGCCATAATACAGGCTCTGTCTAGGTTGGAATCAGATGACCTATGTCTACATAAAATTGGAACTATTTTGCGTACTCGACTGTGCACCACGTCTCTCAAGAATGCCGTTCTTCAAGTGCTTTAAGCAAAAAAGGAATTTAATTTTAATGTCACATCCAGTTATGCACGTCTAGACGAAAAACGGGTTTGTGGCTTCAAACTACAATATTCGATAAGACAACCATCAATCTATCAGCAAGGTGGTCTGTAATTACTTGTTTTTAATTTAAAACTGTGCTTCGTATACTGACATTTTATTTGAAGTAAACCACAAGCCCGGTTAACTTATTATGTAGGCAGAATTTGTATTAGTTTAACATAGACAAAGTCTTCTGGTTTTCTATTATCATATGTGAAACTTATATATATATCCGTCCTGTGGCGAAGATTTCATAAAGTTTATAAAACAATAGTTATCCCAACTATTGTTGTACGAACTTTATGAAATACTTAAATGCTAATAATAAAGTCATTTATTTAATTCAATCATTGACTTTTAATATAGCTTTTTAAATGTAATACAAAAGTCAGCATAGTAATGAATGCAACTAGGACTGTCCCTTTCGAGAAGGTACACTTCTACAAGCGTTAACGATGATAGGAAACGCTAAATGACATTAAATGTATGGAAATGACATTTCTCTTAGACTTGTCACTTTCATACATTTGAGCGAATCGATCAGCGATAACGATTGTAGAAATGTACCTTGTCTTGGGACAGGTATCCGTACACCCATTTTAACAATCAACATCAACAATACGAAATAACAAAACAAACTTCTGCGAACATTAGAAAGGAGTAACTGGAAAAAAGCATTCTAACCATAATTCTAACATACATAACTGTTAAAAAAAGTACAACCAGCCTGATAGTATTACAACATTGTGTTGTAACCTTTACAGTGTTGAACAACCAACCATTATCCAACCATTATTAAAATATTAACTCAAGTTCGGTTCACCCACAAACAGGAAAGACTTAATACAGTCGACCACACGTATATAGAAATAATGAGATAAAAAACTCAACCTTAGTCCATTGTGATAAAGACTATGTCGACTTGTGAGGGTTAATGTAAGGTTGACTGTCCGAACTAATTAGTGGCATAATCAAGAATTGTAAGTAAACATACCTAGAATTATTTTCAGGGAATTCAGTGATAAGTGTTTATTTAACTAGAGTTCAGACGAGCTTATCGGTGTCGGGTTAAGGATATTTGTGAGTTAATTATTATAATTTAAACTAGGTTAAAATTGTAATTATAATACGTCACATAGTTCAATTAATCTATATAAAATTCTCTTGTAGCGATGTATGTAACCAAAGTCTTCCGAAACGGCTAGACCGATTTTTATGAAATTTTATGTGCATATCGGGTAGCTCTAAGAATCGGCCAACATCTAATTTTCATACCTCTAGGCGTTAGGGGTGGCTCTCTCCAGATATTTTTAATATTGCAGAACAACGTTCGCCGGGTCAGCTAGTGTATCTTAAATACTTAAGCTCATTAGGAGTGTTGATTAATTTTATTTGTAAGATACCTCGTAAAGAACATCGATAAAAAAAATCTTATACGTTGTATGAATAAAATAAAGCTAGAACATAATATCAGTTTTACTTTTTATTTTAAACAACCTTTATTTTTATTCGATGTTGATACACAGCGACATCTATTAGAAATCGCTTAAATTATATCTCCATATCTTATATAATAGAACATAGTTACAAGATTGAAGTACATACTTTAAAACGTTACAACAATAGTATCCACTTCATATCGTCGGCTAATCTTCGCTCACGAAATCGTCACCACACATACGATGATTCTTCTGCCTTCTGCCTAGCCTTTTCCCAAGCTATGTTGGGGTCGGCTTCCAGTCTTACCGGATTTAGCTGAATACCGTATTTTACATAGAGCGACTGCCTATCTGACCTCCACAGCCTATTGCTAGGTAATACAGTATTCCATAGTAAGACTGGTTGTCCGAATTGTAATGACTTAACGACTATCAAAGATCACTGTATGACAGTCGGGACCAACGGCTTAACGTGCTTTCCGAGGCACGGAGGGGTCTCAATATGTTTACAAATGGTCACCCATCCACGGACCAACCGCGGCGAGCGCGGCTTAACCCGGTCAAACCGTACGGCTTACACTTAGCCACGAGCCCCTCCACACCATCCTCCCACCACACATACGATGATTATGATGACATAATCCAATCGTGTCTTGTCTATTCACACAGGAAGATACAGACATAGCTTCCGTCTCACATAAGTACGTGATTTGAAAACAATGTCCTTATTTAAGGGTCGTTCTCAAAAAAGTGGCACCGATCGATTTAATTTATCAATTTTTAAAAATGTTTCAAATATTGAGTTTTTTTTACAGAAATCTATTGGCAGCGTTTGTATTAGGTTGAATTGATGAAAGGGAAGCAGATTTACAGAAAATTGAATGAGATACAGTCTTTCAAAAATATGGCTTCACAGGTTAAAGAAACATTGTACAGGTTTATGAGAAAACATTACCAAATTATAGAGAAAGAAACAAAAAAACAGTGTAATCATGCAAAATCAATGTTTATTATTTAATTAACAGCAAACAATAACAGTTCTGATGGAAAATAACAGCTTCTATAACGAAATAAAAACAAAAAATTAAAAAGGAAAACCTTCGTCTTAAAATCTAATTAATGAACTTTTAATCAGTCTGTAACAATCAGCTGACAATATGTAATAGCAATATACTTACTATATTGCTATTACATATTGTCAGCTTCTAAATTATAATAATAATATTTTGGATCTTGTATGAATAGAGTTCCTAAGCCAATCACACAAAAATAATTAATCAATCACATAATAATCGTAATAAATAAAATAAAATAAATGATTATGATTATGAATTTGAAATGAATTCAACGAGGCGATTAATCGCAGGCCCTTCATCTAATATATTTTCCAAGAAGTACTTCTTTGGAGTTCCGGAGGTAATTCTATTTCAGACAGAGCTGAAAATGGTGTAGAACACTTACTACTTCTTCTTCTTCTGTCTAGCACTCAAGTCTTATCCCAAGCCATGTTGACTTCGGCTGCCAGACTTACAAAATAGGTCAAACCGTCACCATAATCCTACTTCCTACTAATATTATAAATGTGAAAGTGTGAACGTTTGAATGTTTAGATGTTTGGATGTTTGTAACTCAATCACGCAAAAATGGCTGATCGGATTTGGATGAAATTTGGCATGCAAGTAGTCTTTGACATGGAAAAGAATATAAGCTACCTTTTATCCCGATTCCTTAATTAGTTCCCGAGGGAAAATTTAAAATTGTTTACGAGCAAAGCTCTGGGCAGACAGCTTTGAAATTTTGTATTTTTCTCTATTACAGCGCAACACGGGTGAACATGTTATTCTATATTTTATTACTTTCACATTTTTCATTTCTTTTTGGACCCAATTCTGAAGTCCATGTATACGAAGTCGCGGGTAGAAGTTATAAATGAATAAATAGCTAAAAGGTATCCAAATAGCAATATATATAACCTAATTTAACTTTTTTACTGTTAACGTAAACATGCAGTAGATATACTAAGTATTACATACCTAATTATTTCGATTATTCTTAAAAAAAATGCATTTGACAAAAAATATATAGGTAAAATATCTTTAACCTGTTAACAATCTCTTTAACCTGTGCATTTTCAACAGGGTAAAGAGAGTCTGGTTAATGAAAAAGCCTAAGTAAACATTCAATAACAACAAAACGGTTAGGCTGTTTAAAATATAATTTACAGAATCATATATAGTTACCTATTGACACATTTTAAGACAAAACATAACGAAGCAGTTTACACACAAACAAAAAAAAATAGGTCAGGTTGTAGACAACATACCCGTTACAAAATCCGATTGTGATATCTCGATGTAATTCCTAAGAAAACTGCGCAATATTCATCGCGTCTTTCTTTGACAGTGGTTAGCCAGATAGTGTCGGCTCAATTTGCACGGGGGTGAGGTGTTGCAAACATAATAGTGATCGGGTAATGGACGGTAGTGTGCAACGGCAGATTGTGGAGAAAAATTCTCTGGACACAATTTAAACACGGATATCTTGAAAACTATTAACATTCAGAGCTTATAGTTTAAATCACCTTATAACAATGATATAAAGAACTGTATTTGATTTTATTTGAACGCTTATTTATAGTATTTATTTTTTTATTTCACCTCAAAGTCAGACATATCGTGTTTGGACACGACAAGTTACTGAGAAAACGACATTACAATATTATTTTTTAGTAACTGTATGGTATTAAACTTCTTAATTTTACTCGGCCTCCACGTAAAAAGTCTCTTTTTGTATATTAATGTAAAGAAATATATAAGTCACCTTAAAAAAAATACACTTATAGTCTAAAAACGGCCCGACAGGTTACGGTGCCACTTTTTTGAGAACGACCCTTAAACGACTATGTTACCTCATATAGTTTATGTAACTTAGATCAGATTAAACAATCAATCAGGTGATAGTTACGTTTAGAAATATATGGGTCAGCAAGCCTCCATTGGTCTCATAACGTACAATAATTATAAGAATAGACTTTTCGGGTAATCCCTTAACTCAAGCTATTATTATTAATGTACTTTGTCTACATATATTATTCCTTATGACGCAATCTAAAAATATTTTTTTTGTTTAAAAAAAATAGAAAAACGGTTAATAGCAATTTGGGTTCATTATTATTCTTGATAACCACTCGTGGTAAGATAAATGCTTGTTACGAATGGCTTCGCGTTTTAAAAAATTATCCGAATTGGTCCAGCCATTTTTGAGTTATGCGCTTACAAACATCCATTTTATTTGTATAGATAGATGAGTAATATATTACTTTTATTATGAGCAATCATAACACAAACTTAACTAAATATAATATACTATAATATACAGGATGTCTTTGATCAATTCGCAAATGTAGATAGACAATCTTATTTTATTAAAACATTATTTTAGTAAGACCCTTCTCTACATTAGATACCGCCCAGCAGTGTGACATTTAAGGGCCAATAATTATATTATCATTAAAAGCTTACGGATTCTATATACTAAAATAAATCAACAAAGTAACGCATACGAGTGTATAGATGCGATAAACGGGTGTCAGATGACGTCACTCGCTCCTTGTGTCAGTTTCAGGGCGATTTCAAGGCTCTATAGATTAGTGTCAAGGTTATTACGAATGACAAATACTTAGGTATTTTACACCTATAAATGTGTACTTATAGGCAGTTTGATTGTTTTAGTGTCAGCTAATTTAATGGTCAAATAATGAAGAGTTATAGGCAAGCGTTTATTCAATAAAAATATACAAAATTATTCAGTCATATCATATGAAGTATATCAAAAATGTAACCGATAAAAATCTAGACTCATAGTATTGTATCTAGAATGAGATACCACATCAACCTTTTTTAGAGCTTTAGGAACTGATTAAACTTTTAAAAACTTTCTCATTCCTATATTTGCACAATAACTTTATACTTAAATATAATATTGCTAAAATAAAGCAAATAATGGAAAATTCGGAACGATTCGGAAAGGAAGGAATCCACGAAAACCGCATAGCCTGGCGATTGTGTCAACGTTTAAATATACACCGTGTAAAATATGAAGGAAAACATCGCAGTTCACAATTCATCCAGATGATGCAATAAAATTATTTGTGAAAATAAACCTTAATACATTTAAATAAAGGCGCTTTCAGAATCAAAATCCGATAGATCGAACAGTAGACCACACAATAATGGTGACCCTACAGAATAGACATGAACTTTATCTCAAAGCTGTAGAGTTCATTATCGTGATATGTTATTACTATATACTGGCTGGCCGTACATAATACTTCAGCGAGTTATTACGATCAGTCAGAGACTATACGATGGTTTGAAGATCTTGTTGAATCAAAACATACCGTTTATGCATCAATAAAGCAGCACCATCATAACGAAGATTATGCAAGGAGAATTTATTATGGTAAACATTCAATTCTATCAGGCAGAACGAAAATCTGTCCGTCTAGATAGCAGACAATGGGTTAGCAATTAATTGTATCATAAGGCTCTGTATTCTTAAGTAAAACGTATAAAAATACATGCTCATGTACCTATGTAATCAATTAATTAATAATGATACCGTTATTTTTAGGCTAGGGTTTTCCCAAACTATGTTTTTGTTCGATCTCTGGTGACACTGGATTCTTTTGCATACTCTATGTAGAGCGACAGTCTATCATCACAGATGATTCGTGTAAAAAAATACTGTATAATACGATAGTACTCCTTATTATCTATAATAACACCAGCTACCATACCATCCGATACAAGACGGGTGTCAGAATTGAGAAGACTGAAGGACAAAGATAATGTTTAGCAAAACATAAATTAACTCCGAAAACATTCATATGAATGAATACGGCGGTAATTATAATATGGAAAATTTGATTTCTTGTTAAAAAGAACTTATGAAGCTTTCTCTGTATAGTCATGTTTATGAGTATAATAAATTACTCAAGAGAAAATTTCAGAGCAGAAACTGTTTTTCCAACGTTGTGATGAATGAGCGGTTTTTTTTTCTTCCGCGTGTATTGCCATGTTGTTAAAAACTCTGAAACGTACCTAATACAACTAAGGATTAGCAAAGCACATTTTGATACCTGGATCAGTCTAAATTATATGCAAAGTGATTTCAGGCTTATATTTTGAAATAAACATCACGTTTTTTAAATAAAAATACCAGCAGTTATGTTAAAAATAACAACGCATGCTAAGTGCACCATATTATTTGTTAAATCTTTATAACCGAGACGACTAGATTATAATAAATCATGTAGATTATTGTAGATTCATGTCGGGTAGCAACACAGCAACACATAAATTAAGATCGACAGCTGGAATGAAATCACGGAATGTCTGATCAATTCAAGGTTTTGTGTTAATCAAATGAAGAATTTGAAGACGAATTGAAACATAAATCATCTGCTGTAAGTTACTGGTTTCGAATCCTCTACTCTTTTCAGTTTGAGGCTTGAAGTGGCGGTAGCCTAATGGCTAGGGCGTCGGACTTGCGATCATGTGGTTGCGGGTTCGAATCCTACTCATTACACTAACTACGTGAACACAAGCATCTTAGCTTAGCACGAGGGATTAACAAGATTACTAGAAATATGCGACCCACGTTGCCAAAAAAAAAACAGTAGCTTTAGTATAAAAATCGCTTCCGCTGTATGACCTTCTAAACTACGCCACGGATTTTAATGCAGTTTACAGCAATAGATAGAGTGGATTAAGAGGAAGGTTTTTGTGTATAATTATAGGCATTTATTACTGTGCTATACCTGCAAAACAGAGGCGTATCCGCCCAGTTTACACATATTATTCAGAAATTTGCTTACGGGAAAAATGCTTTGGAAGTGCCAGGTATAATTAATACCTGGTACTTCCTGAAGAATTTCCCCGATTACGAAGATTTTAAAGTTAGAGTATGGGATTTTGTGATTCTTTCTTCTTTAATCATTAAGTTGATATGAAGCTGACGAAAAAAAATTAGAGGAATTGCAGAACTTTTTTCTAGGCTTTCCCGTGAACTAGCCATATAAACGAATCGAGGAACGATGCTAGTTGAAATCGTTGTCGTGTGACTTCGTCGAACCATAAAGACCTATTCAAAACAGCAAACGAGTCTGTTTGAAGTTGGTAAAATTAAATTTAATGCGTTGACTGAAAGGCGCATTGTGTATTATGTTAAATATTACATGTGTGTTGTACAAGCACGTTGGTTTGCGTACATAAGTCCCCGTTATGTAATAACCACCGACCATTTATCAAAAAAATATACGTAAACTAGGGATCAAGATATTTTTTTAAACTTCGATCTCTAAGAAAATATTAGGGATCAGTCATCTTTAGAAAAACAACATGCTACTGAAAAGTTTGATCCGCTGTTTCTTCCACAGTCGAGCATCTCAGGATGCGGTGAAGGGTATCCATTGTTTTAAGTGTATAAAAAATAAGAATTAAATTAAGGATATCCAGTAGGTAGTTAAACACGTTTTTCAATGTTCTGTAAGCCAAGATTAAACTGTATCTCAAATTCAAGTAATTTCGCGATCATCTTCACGGTATCGCGTGCCGGCAGACCATTACCATAAACAATATAAAACCACTCACCATCAAATTATCCACGGAATTGTATCCGCATATCACGTAACCCATCACCCTGTTCGCCATCTTGTTTCGATCACCACAACTGATCACCAAAACATCACCAATTTAAAAACGCACGTGTCAAAGTCACTTGAAACAAACACAACTCTTATTCACTTGTCGCAAATCCAATTAGCAATCAATTATTTCGATTGTTGCATTTTTATACACATTGAATTTTCATCCTTATACCGTACACATAAGGTTTATGGTGTGAGCACTGGTTATGTACTGTTACGAAACGTTTAGAGCGTTAATTTGCACATATTTTTGTCATGTAGTGTAACAATTGGTGTTTTTTTCATGGAAGCGTGGACGTGTGTCATGATCTGCGGTTGGCGAGTGACTGATTGGATTGTTTTAACGGCGGGTTGCGCTTGCGGGAGCGATGCGGGAACGTCTCATGTAAATAAATCGAACAATGATCGTGGCGTGCGCACCGCCACTGCCGACGATCTAAACGGCTCACCACGCCATGCTCCGCGGATATCGAAATATTTTTTGTATTAAATACCAGTGACTTAGTTAGTATCTTTAACAGAGGTGCAATAAATTATTCAAGCACGTGAATCAATTCAATTAGAATTAACATTAAAAGTTTGATAGATTTAGGTCTCAAATGGTATGACATTAATTAGTTGCATAAAACCTAACCTAACGACCTGTTGCACCTTCAACCATGCTTATGTCTACTATTGTAATTAATAACAACAATAGATGACACATGTAAGTATACTATTAGCTTACTACTTCAAACAATGCACTTCAAATAGCGGACTTCAAATAACATTGAGTAGAAAAATAGAAGGAATAATTACGAGATATTCGTTGCGACAGCAAAACGGACTGTTTAATTAATTTAATTGATGGGTAATTAGACTCGTTAATTATAGGCAACGTGCTTATTTATACTAGCGTTAAGAACTAAGACAATAATTGTATGAGACGATATCTCATTGAAATAATGACAATCTGTTTATACGACTGCTTTAGTTTATAACATAAATCCTACTAATGTGGATGTTTGGATGTTTGTTACTCAATCACGCAAAAACGGCTGAACAGAATTGGATGAAATTTGGCATGCATGTAGCCTTGGACATGGAAAAGAACATAGGCTACCTTGTATCCCGATTCCTTAAGTAGTTTCCAAGGGAAAATTTAAAATTGTTTCCGAGCTAAGCCGTGGGCAGACAGCTTTGAAATTTGGTATTTTTCTCTATTTCAGCGTAAGCTCGGGTGAAAATTTTTCATTACTTTCACATATTTGTTTTCTTCTTGGACCCAATTCTGAAGTTCACGCAGAAAGTCGCGGGCAGAAGCTAGTATAGAATATTTTCGTCCTCTTAAAAAACTGTTATTTTTCTGTCAACACTTTTGTTTTAAGCTTATAGCAAGAACAGAACTAAAAGCATAAAATGAAGACACACTAACTAGACAAAATAAATTAAAATACGAGGTTTCGTTAACCACCATCATAACCAAAAGGCCAAAAAAATGACATCCCGTCTGAATTTCTGATAATCTCAAAACAACGAGAGCATTGATTTGGACGAAGAGATAACGTCTTGACATTATGACCCCTGATACTGCCGAAAAGAGGTCACGATCCATAGCCTGGCCGAATGCGGAAGTCCCCTTAATTAGGCGAGCTGGTACAATTATGGACGCTTATTAATTATTTCGGGTTATAATCGTGTGGTGAATAGATTAGCTTTAGTTGTGTTTTGTTTTGCAGATGTAAGATGCTTCAGTTATTCTATATTCATTCGCTTCAAACTCACTGTTGTACAATCTAATTGTTATATTTTTTCTTGTTTTGGCTGCTGAATTTCACCTGGTTAATTAGAGAATAGCGTATCGGAGATATAAAACACTACAAAATATATTCGTAAGCCTCGAGAAGAAAGAAATGTGGGGAACATAATGACCGAGTGGATTTTATCAATTATTCTTGGAAAAAAAATAGTAATAGCCTTACGCACACGCCTTACATGCAAACTTATATGATACAGTTTTACTAGATCATAATTACATATTTAAGTGAAGAAATCGTGTTATGCTTAACTTATTTAATTGTGCGAACTATAAACGTGTGCGGTTAATATAAAAGTATTAAATACGTATTTTTTCTTTTTTTTTAACCATACAATTCGATTTTTTTTGCGTTAAAGGTCAAGAATGAGTGCTTGTGATAAGTAGGCGAAATAGTCGTCATAAGTAGGCGAAAATAGTATCCACGAGCAACGTTGCGAGCCCCCACTCTTCAACTTAAATTCACTATATTTAACTAGATATTCGTTATTTCGAAAAGGCAAAAAATACGTGTCTAATATTTTTCTATTATCTTAAACAAAACATTGAAAAAAAATAGTTTTAATTTATTCCGCACCCCTAATGCCCAAAGAAGGGTAAACACCGTTAGAACAAAAAACAAACGAAAGCGAACTGGCGCGCATCATCTAGTCAACGTGTAGAATAAAAGTAATCCAAGCATTTCTTTGAACATTACAATTGTACCATCTAAAAATACAACCGCTCCAGGGTTATAACCGTTATTGCGTGTCAGTTTTACTACTTCCGCGGGAACTATAACACCTCTCACGGTTACTCTTGCCAAGTGTATTGTTCCTTGTTTTTATTATTTTTCTATAGAAATACTAGCATATTGTTTTTTGAGATTTACGCGAATATTAGACATTGAAATAAAACTACTTTAAAACGGATTCTATCGCGGTTTATTTTTTATTTTAGTTCCCGACGTTTCGACGCCTTTGCAGGTGTCATGGTCTCGGGACGACTCACTACTAGCTTGTTATGAGTATATTAGAGGAAGCCTGAAAGTAGCGCCCATGAATGAAAAGGTGAGAGGTAAGCGTTGGTCGTGGTATGGACATATTATGAGGAGGGATGAAAGTCACATAACTAAACAAGTTATGAGTATGAATGTGGATGGGTATAAAAGCAGAGAGAGATCGAAAAAGGGATGGATGGATTGTGTGAAAATTGATATGAGAAAGAATGGAGTGGATGGCGCGATGACGCATAATTAAGAGGATTGGAATACGACCCCATATGAATGGGATTTGGGGAAGAAGAAGAGAGGAGAAGAAATACTTGCATGTGGTTAGATTATGCAGAACTATCTACCCTTAGGCAAAATAAAAATAATACTTAGTAAGCAATAAAAACTGCATGTTTATCAAACGTATCTATTTCAGTGGTTAGTTAGAATCAGGTCAGATCGCGGCCTCGATTCTCTGCGACTCGATCAATCACCGCTAGCTGTGTCTCGACACTTATTGACTGCGTCTTGCATTCACAATTAGGTTAAATGGAGACCAGTTTTCTGATCTAACTTAAGGTATAAATCACCTTATAAAATGTGATATAAGGTTACCTATTTGAAAAAACATCATGTAATATTTTATACAAACTTATTTTCTCCATACACGAAACTAAAAAAGTTTGTTCAGAACCTTTAATTGTGCTCTTTTTAATTTATGTATAATGTATAGTAAATTAAAAAAAAATTAACTGTACCGATTGCAATAATTTTTACACTAAGTTAGATTTTAACTAAACGGTATATAAAAAGTTCCCTGAAATTTTTTTTCGCTAACAAGGACGTGATACTTCAAGCATATAACTTAGTGAGTTTTTATCTCACAGTTTTGAAATTTTATATTTTATTTCTATACATGAAAATGTTTGACTCATATATATTATTATGATTTGGAATATTCTAAAACAAGGTTGTTTTGTTACTAGTTGTCTCGAATGGAATTAGGTCAGTCATCGACTACGGCATCATTATTCAACCCAAGAGGTCATCACACCAACTGTTCTGCGGATTCGGTCACTATTCAGGACAAATAAATGTGAATTTAAAATATTTTTTTGCTGTTTTGGGTGCCTATACCGTGTGCATGGCAACATGGCATATATATGTACAATATATATATGTTAATGGTGTATAAACCGTATTACTTAAATAAATATACTCAGCAATACTGGAATTATTATTCTGCCGTCATAATTGTAAGTGCAGTAATCGACATTTTTGCGATTTTCACTTTTTTGCAAAAATGACATCTCAAGGGGCTAATCTATACATAAAAAAATAATTTTCATGTTTTTTATTATTATAAACATGTTTTTTATATAACAAAATACGCAGTACTTGCACCAAATTATTACTTTTGCTAACAGGATATACAGTACTCAGCATGTGCTAGAAGGTAGTGCAGTACTTGCTATGGTTACTGCAACTTTATTTAACGTTCTAGTACTTTGCAACGAATACTAACTAAAGCTTAACGCAGTATTCAACATTGCTGCGTGTGAGATTAGCAAGTATATTATAGAGCTTTTCTTGCGCCACTAAAACTACACGCAGTATTCGACAATGCCGCGTTTGAGCGTAGCAAGTATAATAAATAGCTTCTATTGCACCACTAACACTGAACGTAGTATTCAACATGTTCCTAAAGTGTATTTTAAAGACTGATTATTTTTTTTAACCACTTTTCTAGTACCTATTAAGGTCTGTTTTATTTCGTCACATATCCTCTCATAATAGTATCTGATAGCTGAAGTAAAAAGTTAATAAATCTTTTAACTAGTACCAGGCATGATAATAAACACGATTAATAAATAGAAACGCAGTACTGAACACGTGCTAGGTGATTTTGCAGTAATGAACACAAGTACTGCCTTTGGGCTTAGTGATACTTTCATATTCACAAGTCTAGATGGTAGAACAAAATGCAGTAATGCGCATTTTATCCAAAAGAAATAATAAAGTAAAGAAAAAATTACATCAATACAAAGTTTGATTTTTTTCTAATGTTTCTGGTATATTTAAAACATTATTTAATTCAGACTTGTTGTGTAGATATCACAAAACACGTTTACCGCGTTTATCTCGAAACCGCCAATTTGCAAGTACTGCATTTACAATTATCAGGGCAGTATTAAACCTAAGAAAAATAAAATAAGAAATGCAAAACTACCATAAACAATATTTCTCAAAGAATAAGCATCATATTAGAGAGATAGAGAGCGAGAGATCAATTTTTAAATTAAGATATCTGCATCTAGTAAAATGACAGTAAAAACCCGAAACATACTATCCCTAATAACTCTCACACCAATCCAATCCTAAACAAGTTAATTGTCCTACCAGTGCCACTTCCGTTTCATTAATCATCCCCAATTGTATTCCCTCAGGGTCTAAGATCACAACACATATATCGGGTGACATGCGGGTTTGAACACGTGACCGGTATAAGGGGCCACGCGTCCTCTATCAAATAAACTGTTTTAGTGGACTGACACGCTCCCGATATTTCAGAGAAGTAAAGTAGCTTTGGTTATGTATACACTATCCTCGCATGTGAAAATGAGTCAGGAAAATTGAAAAGTTTTTTACATGTTTGCATATAAAACCTGATAAAATTTAAAGGTAAATTCTCAGCCTTATTAAAGACTCGCATAATGAGTCAGGAAAAATGAAAAGTTTCACATGTTTGCATATAAAACCTGATAAAATTTAAAGGTGAATTCCCAGCCTTATTAAGGTGATACCTCCGATGTGGCCCGCGAAATTCAAATTTTCATGTGTTTTTTGCAATTTGCTTATCAGTGACTAGTTGTAATTTGATCAAAATATGATTCGCGACAATAACAAATATAACTTCAAATATAAGAATGATTAAAACGTTCGCTCCATTCGCTCGCACAAAGAATAATCGAAAATGAGTTAGATTTCGGAAATTTTACTTACTTTTAAATAATCTTTTTGAGAATGAATGGAGCACATATTATGATCATTTTTATATTTAAAATTGTACTTGTTATTGTCGCGAATCGAATTTTGATCAAGTTACAACTTGTCACTGATAAGCAAATTGCAAAAAACACATGAAAATTTGAATTTCGCGGGCCACATCGGAGGAATCACCTTAAAGACGTCTAAGTACAGAACAGAAAATCTTATCAGAACCAAATTAATACAATATCGGTTAAATGAAGTTTATTAGACATAGATCATATCAGTGTTAATAAGTAAAGAATTAAAAAAAGTTCAATGTGACGCAAGAAATTCATGCATGAAACATGATCAAAATCAAAATATTTTTATTTCAGGTACCTAGGCTTTTTCAGACATTTTCGAAACGTAAAATGACTCTAATTGCGCGGTGCGGAGAAGAACCGGGATATAAATAGAAAATTATCGTACGTATCCAAAATGGATTAATGATCATAATATCAGTGCCAATCAATAAAGAATTAAAAATAACTAATATTTAACAGACACAACATTGAAACGAGAATGTTAAAGGTATTACAATTAAAGCTCTAGAATGCACCAGAGCTACTACTACATATAAATATTTACCAGTTTAAGTTATGTACTCGAATTCCTAAAGTTAATATATAGACAATTAGCTAAGTTAACACTAACCAATATTATTCTGCAATAGTACTCTTAACTACCTTCGATACCACAATTTATTCAATACAATTAACTTATTAAGATATATGTTGGCATCTCCCATTCAAATAGCGAATGGGTAATAAAATTGACCGATATTACTGGAGTTTATTTTTATGAGCCGATAATGGTGCATAATGTCTTTGTAAAATATATGTTGTCATTAAGTGGAGCTCGAATAGCAGATGTTTATTGCTTTCGATCAATAAATAAGGTGAATGGTCTATAAGTATTACGTAAGCAAAACGATGTAGATAAAGTTTATTAAATTATAAAACAATGAATGAAAAGAATGCCATAGAAACTATAATCTGGCAAATTCGTTTCTAACACTCCCATAGTACTGCGCGGGTGGCGGGGGACATTACTGCCTCATGACGGCCTAATGAGTCGAATGACATTCCCGTCAGTTGCCATAGTCCCGCCAGGCCTACTACCACATAATAATATTTTGGGACTCACACACGGCCATCTGATCCTAAACTAGGCAGAGCCTGTACTATAGCAACCAGACAACTGATAATCATACTTATATTATTTCTAAATACAAACATATTCTAGACAGAAAGAAAGAAATAAGATAACACCCAGACACAAAACAAATGATCGTGCTCATCACACAAAGATTTGTCCTGGGTGTGAATCGAGCCCACGACCGGCTTAGCAGTCAGAGTCACTAACCACTAGATCAACAGGACAGTCTACATAAAAGAGATACCGATGCAGGGCTGACGTCCACCGTAGCCTATTGAACTTGTTATTGTTGAAAACTACGTCAAAATCCAAACGCAGTGAAAAGTCAGAAATTTTATAAATCAGGTGCATTGTACTTTTCACTTAATTTCCTTGACATGGATGCGATGCGAGCACTCATAACCGAGTGATGTAAGCTAAGCTTCACTGGCTGTCTTACAACCTCGGTAACGGGGAAAATAAATTCGCGGGGGAAGGTGCGTGTCGCGTCATTACGTAGTAATATTAGGTATACCTTGGACCCGCACGCACGTGTTACCACTCCCGCAACCGTACGTCCCACTTCGCCCGCATATCATGGGAGAATCACGCACGAATTTTCCAACTTAGAGAATGCAAGCAACTTTGAAGACAATATTCAGACAGTCAAAGTATTTTTCGATTTTTAAAACAATTGCAATATGAGTGCAGGTATTCACGTTTGTATCATGAGAAGCGGGCAGTAGTCGGCAGTACATCCGTTGTTACACACAACAGTTCACATACCATCAACACATAACTATGTTGTAAAATTTGATCATAATCTTTGAAAGCTATTTCCGCCGCTAATTGATATAAATTGACTTTCGGGATGTCTAGACTGTGAATCTATTGGTTTAATTGAGAGTGCAAATGTTGTATCATACATTTATGTATGAAAGGGTTATTTAAATCTTTATCTTTACTGTATTTTGAAGGTGTGTGTAGACCAAGTTACATAGACGTTTACTTATCGATATGGTATAATAAATATGTATGCAAAAACGTCAGGCAGTATTTTCCTACAAACCCTTGAACGGACTTCGAATATAGTTATTAATGATTCAAATCTTTTCCATTTGGATTAATGGGAGTTTTATAGCTAAGTTGTGTGCAGTTGTGAATTTATAATAATAAAAGAAAAAAAAGATTTTTTTTATACCATAAAGGTATAAAAAAAAACTTTTTTTAAATAAATCTAAAATAATATTTCTTACTACCAATGTAGGTCGCACATTACTATAATTATTCTTTTGAACAGCTCATGGTCAGTTCAATGTCGTCATATTGCTTGCGTTGCGATTGGGTTCACGTCGGTAGTGCAATAGGTGAGATTCAAAACCGCGACCACATGATCGCAAGTCGCTTCAATTCAATATTACTATTGATTTGTACCTCACACGGCTAACTCCTAATAAACGCGGCTACATAAACAATGCAATTGGAACAACTGATTACATTCGTCCTCAAGTGATTCACAGGAGCTAAAAATAGACGGCCCTTGGTCGTGAGCTGAACAAATACCTGATAAACAACGAGATAACTACTGAAATAGAACATTTATACTACTTGTACGGTAACCATATCTTCTGTTTAATGGAATCCTGTTTTACGCTCACTCAGAAAATGCCTTGTTTTTTATTTTAAAACACTGAAAGTTACAACTTCACGTTGCATCAAACAGGTGTGTGACTTGTATCTACATCGGACATTCACAGTGTCAAATAATAATTTAAATTGCTACCATAGCACTTCTAAAAATCACATTCAAAATGGCAAGAAACTAATTGTGTTATATTTACGGAAACTTCTGACCAGAGTTGAATGGTAGTGAACTGGTAACCACTATTAGATATGATTAAAAAAAATAAAGCATGCACAAACAACACACACAACTTTTATCTCACACATACACACATATACCCAAGTACTACTGGTACATACTTACACAGGAATTCTGTGGCAATGTTTTGTCACGCAGTTTCGGCGATCGAATTTCTAAGTCTTATTTTTATAGTACTCTCGATCACAATGCCTATTCAACCACTACCATCATCGCAGATACAAACAAATCCACGTCTGTCATATTTCATTCTCACGTACAAGTAAAACTTAAATTGAAATGTGGACCTACTTGAAAACAAGGAAAAAAACACTTGTGTTTTTGGGTACGTTTTGTTATGATTTGCGAAGCGTGTCTTTCGTCAGTCATCACTAGAGATAAAAAGAGATACAGATATTTCTACATGTTTCCCAAATGTCACGAGCACTTAACGTAAACTATTATTAATTTACGGGAGTCTAAACTTTTAACATCAATAAGCATGGGGTAACATGTGTTTTAGTCTACAGTTGTCAAGGGACTGTCATTGTATATTTAAGAGGTGACAACAGCTCAGATGCCTAAATTCAATATTATCTCTTTTAAAAGACATCGTCCGTAAATTAACACTTCGGAAAAATTACACTGTTTAACATCAATACTTTACCCTTTATCTCAAACCTAGCTTAAACTACTTATCGATTTAAACCTAAATATAAACTTCTTCTTATTTTCGTGTCAATGAACCTTGAACTCTTTCTGACCAAAAAGTTGCCACCAGATGGCAAGGTCATTGGCTTCCATCACGTCCTGAATCACCGAAATATAATACTAACATATACACGTGAGAAAACAAAAGAAGTTTCGAGAAAGTCTCAACAAAACTGAAATGATGGCTCACCTAGCGTTGAGACACAATTTATTCCGATAAAAAGATTAGTATCGTTTAACAAATAAAAACGTTTGAAAGCACCGCTTCTCAAAATTATCCCAAGGACTGTGATCATGTGTTTCGTCTGTATTGATATACGAAACTGTGTCGTAACACACATTGTGTAAATGTGTAACACCTTGTACTCTGGACCATAATAAATATTTTAAATTATTTAACAAACTGAACTGAAATAATAAGATCAAAAACATTCGTTGTGGTATTTTATTTTTATCTTCGTCTTTGGTGTGTATTAGATGGACGACCATTGAGCCTGATTTCTCCTAGTTTTGATATTACTAATTCACAATTATTGCGGAATGACATTTGACATTTTTGGTACTATAAAATTAGTCTTAACAAAAAAATATGAAGTTCTTAACTAGCAGACTATTACGCCATTTAAACTGAAGCCATTTGTAGATTTTTCATTCATAATAAGTTTTGTTTTGTGAAGTTTACGCATTTATTAGACATTGAAATTAAATTCTTGTAAACGGATTCTATCACGGTTTAGTCTGCCCGTGACCATGACAACCTGCAAACGTGTTTAAATCAAATCAAAATAAACCGCAATAGAAGCCGTTCTATAGTAGTTTTATTTCAATGTAGTAATATGTTTCCTTTGTAGCACATAAAAAAACGAACCTATCCGGGTAAACTATTCCAAAAATAAAGATGAATAAGACAAATACTGCACTGACTCTAAGTGAAATATAATCAAAAGAACATGAAATCATATGAGTGTCCAGATTAAACCAGTTTCAAATTAGAGCATAGCCAATAGGCGCGTGAACTCACTTAAATTTAAACATAATACGTAATACCAGCACAAAAATTGTATTCCCATCAATTAGGGTGACCACAATAGCGATAGAACGTGTCTTATAACGTGATGACACGTGACCCATTCGTGTCTCTCGAATTAATAGTAATGTTATAAATAAACAATAGATAAATAGCTCTTCAAACTTTGAGTGGACATCATGCTTTTATTTTTAGAAGGGCTTGATACAAAGGAGCATGAGATTTAAATAATAATAATATGTTGGGACAATCTCACAAACGGCCATCTGATCCCAAACCAGGCAGAGCCTGTACTATGGCAACCAGACAACTGATAAACATATACTTCTAAATACATACATATTATAGATAAATTACACCCAGACACAGAACAAATGATTGTGCTCATCGCACAAAGATTTGTCCTGAGTGGGAATCGAACCCACGGCATAATAATAAACGGTCTAGAACAAGATAATTTAATATCAAGCGTATTATGCTACGGGGTAGTTAGGCGTGTGGGTAGCACATTACTAGAATTCTTGTTAACCCCGCCTGCTCAGATAAATGCGTGTGATAGGAATTTACGTCGGTAGGAAAATGGGTGGGTTTCGAACCGCCGGCCACCTGATCGCAAATCCGACGCTCTATCCTTTAAGTTACCGCCGTTTCGAAGCTAGTTTTATAAGGCTACAGAAATAGGATGAAATAAGAAAATTAGAGAAGAGATACCATACATAAAGAATGTTTCGATAGATAATAAAATTTTCATAATTTAAGAACGTTATACATGCGTTTTGACGACATCCGTGGTCGAGTGGCGTACACGTTATCAAGGTGTCGCTAGCTCTGAGGTCCCCCAGGTTCGATGCCCGGACAATGTAGAAAAATCACTTTTCTATATTGTCTCGGGTCTGGGTGTTTGTGGTACCTTCGTTGTGTCTGATTCCATACAACAAGTGCTTTAGCTACTTACATTGGATCGGAGCAATGTATGTGATGTTGTCCACATTTATTTATTTATACAACTCAAAAAACTAACAATTCATTTTAAAGGATCCATATTTAATGTACAAACAAATGTTAAAGTAATTGTACAAACGTTTTCAGCAAATAAAAAAGTTCAAATTCAAAGTTGCGCATGCGCAGTAGTGTTAGATGGTCGTGATTGAGTCATTAGTATTCATGGAGATTTTTGGGTATATTAATCAGTAAGAGAATAAACTCATTGTTGAAAACATGAAAAGGTATTTGCTTCATTGTTTTAGATTCAGTCGACACTATGAAATTTAAGTCAATGAATAAGTCAGGTTGATTTTTTACTAGATTAAAAACTAGTGTATTTTTATTAATTCAATATATTTATCGGAGTTATCTCGTTACTATCGTTGTATCATTATTAATCAAATACACACTGTGCTACACTACCTCATTAAACATTTACATATACTATTACAGGTATCATACAGCAATACAAACTTAAACTAGAAACATCCAACCTTCATTCCAAAACCATCCAAATCAACCATCAAAAATCACTGGCCAAATCGAATCATGTAAGCTCGCAGGTACCACTTGTTTTCACTACTGACAATATTTTAAAAGTTTTTTGCTCAAAACTGACCACTTAATATTGGCAAATAAAAAATAATCACAAATACGCACACCACACAGTTTCCACATTTGTTTTTAAATACTTTTACAGCGATACATGGCCCGTACGAGACTGGAGTCGGCGCCCATACCATATCTTAATTGAGCTGCCTATATGGTATAGTCGGGTTGTACTATATTGGCCACTAAGAATTAATTAACTTAAAAATTTCTTTCATGCATACATTTCCTACGGGAATATATTAGAAAAGAAAAAAGGAATAGGTAATATTGAAGTTGGCAAAGATTGCGCTAATGTGAATACCAATTTTTTCTAAATTAAAAATGAGTCCTAATAGGGTGTAACAAACATTCCAATCTTTTGAATGGCATGCACATAAAACACCAAGATTGTGACTAATCATTATAGGATTCAAAGCAATCCGTTTTTCATATTGTTTTATTTCAAACCGCATTTATATCATAAATTTGAAGTTGGCCCTAATAAATACACAGTATTAGCCCCTATATTATTCGACAGACCAGTCTTGTTTTCCAAACCCAAATCAGACGTGACTCTTGCAAACGGACAAATAGACAACCATCACGCCACCACTACTTTATAAGAAACAGATTGATCGAAGAATTCATCTAATCCTTTCCACCATTGGTTCATTCCCTTCATATTTGTGCAATACTTCAATATCTCGTTCTCATTGAAGTTTGCCGTATCGTGACGTGGGGTTGTCTTGTCAATAATCCCTTTCAAGTCGGTGGGGCGTGGCTTATAAAAAAAAGACGCTTCTCGATGAAAATAGAACAAACGCAATTCAAATATCACGAGAGTCGATAAATAAGTGCTAAAGTTGTCGATGACAAATTGTGAGTCTTATCACTAAAACTACATAATACAAAACAAAGTCGCCTCCCGCTGTCTGTCTGTACTGTCTATGTATGCTTAAGGATCATCCATAAATTCAGTCTTATATATATTAAGTAAGTGGGAGGGTGTCGACGATGTGTGACCAGGGGGTGGGAGGGATCCTAAATTTCATGACGTCAGATTTCAAAATCTATTTTAATCTAAGTAAGTACAACACGAACTTTTAAAGATAACCTCAACACCGTGTTGTGCTGTTATTTTATTAAAAAACATTTAAATTGAAATATATGTTTTAATTTAATAATTATTTCTAGATACAAATATGTGACGTCAAACTAGGGAGGGGTGTCAGAAATGTGACCAGCTGTGTAGATCTCTAAAACTTCGCAACGGATTTTGATGCGGTTTTTTTTTTTGCAAAAAGCGATTCTGAGTGGATTTTTTACAGATATAGTGATTCAAGTAGCCGAGGCGGGTGCGCTAGTCTGTTTAAAAAACACAATAAACAAGTTAGTCCCAGGCTTACTTTTCACGGGCACAGGCTTCTTCCCATATAGAAAAAGAACGAGTATTGACCACCACGGTTGCTGATTGCGGGTTGGCGATTTCAGATTCTATTTTTCGAATCCAGGTTTCCTCGCAATGTTTTCCTTCACCGATTGTCAATCATTTCTTAATAACTAAGGGATCCAATCCAATCAAATCTAGCAATCCAATCTTACTTATTCAAATTTATATTTACCTAACATATCACTTTGAAAAAGTAAGATTGGATTGGTACAGGCAAGTCTCTGTATTGGGTTCGAACCTGCAATCTATTGCACACAAATCCGTTCATTATAACAGTAGGCCACCACAATCCCGTTTTTAAATTCTCGCCAGTCAATACTTACAGCGTGTACAGTATTCAGAATGCCCATAAGAAATTTTTGTAAACATCATTATTATTAAGTGCGGCTGTAACAGAAATATGTGGTATATTTTTATTTCTACTTTTCTAGAATACCACATCATAAATACTTCGCATACCCAGCAAACGATTTCGATTCTTTTGTTTGTTCAAACGTCAATTATTGTGCAGTGTGCAGTCCGGAATTCCTCAGTTATATGTATAGTTCATAAAATAATAATAAATAACTCAAATCAATTAGAAAAACAGTGAAGCGTTGACTTGGCTAGATTAACTTAATAAGATAAGATATACAATTGAAAAATACATACAGAAAAATAGCGACGATCATAGAACCTCCTTTTTTAAATTCGGTTAAAAATGAGACTTTGGGTAAGTTTGTATTATATAATAAAGTGGAATTTAAGTCAATTTCTTAAGATTGTAGTTATGAAGGATTTTAAGCTATTGCAATTTTATAATATTCAAACCGTAGCCAATGCTAAGCAACCCTACGTACACTGACATTGGTCAATTATGTTTAAATTAGCCGAGCTCGCTGACCGGGCTACACCGACGCCGGCGCATCCACACACTACCACAATACAGGAAGGCCGCAGCAGGAAAACACTCTTAAAAGATTTTATCTGTTTGCTCAATTTCCTTTGGGAAATTCTGTTCCTGTTCAGAGATATATGCAACAGCATATGGAATATGCTTCACATACATTCTAGTATGTTACAACGTTTAGATAAACTGTCCTAAAATTTGGCGAAATTTGATGCCTATCAGTCAAAATTGTATGTCCATTACTTGATAAATAATTATAAACACACAAGAATCACAACATCACTGAATAAAGGTATAACTCCATCATTTTACACGCCAATTCATCATAAACTCTCGGTATAATGGGGCTCTCTCGGAAATCTTAAAAATTATATCGAGTCTAAGGATTCTTTTAAATTTACTATTAGTAAAAGAAACGTATTCAGCAATAGCGCCAATCAGGTATTAAAAGAATTTGACCTTCTGCAAATACCACTATACCGTGGACTTATAGTATGTATGTACAATTGTACTCCACAACGTAGCGCCGAATGTATTTATGTACGCTTACATTCATCAAGTACGTTCATTAGTAAGATTGGGCGCGCACTTATGTTTCGCCGAAACTGATTGCTTATTATTCTCACCTAAGTATTTCAAGTTATTTATAAGCATTTCTTTATATAAATTTAAGAAAAAATATACGAATCAATTATGGCTATTAAAAATTAGTGTGTTAACGTCGTTCGGTAGGTACTTTAGTTTTAATACCGTAAAAACACTTTGAATAAAATTAGGTTAATACTAGATAGATTTAATAAATAGGTCATTATTATTAGTATGCACCATAATATGCAAAAAAAAAAAAAAAAAAAAAAAACCTTGCTTTGGCCAGAGCCGCGGGATCACTAGTGTATTTCCTGCGCAGCTCCAGGCCAGTCCAGTTCCAGAGGGGTGGGTGTAAATTTCCACCCCTCACTTCTTCCGATAACGAACGCGCAGGACTTCGCGTTCCTATCGTCCGTGGCCTGTCAGCTGATCGGGAGACGGGTTGCCCTCCCCGTCACCCGCAGGCCCGACCTTAAGATGGTCTGAGGTCGTAATTATTCGTATGCACCTAGCTAACACATTATAATTTTACTAAAATTAATGTTAAAAAGTAGCAGGTGTTACCGCGCGCTTTATCTAGCGACGATAAGCCAAGAATGTCTGCTCATGAATGGGCGCCATTCATAGAACCAAACGACATTAGTAAAGAATGCATTGATTCATTTCTACTCAGAATCGAGCGGTCAACCGATAACTGCAATCGATAACGAATATCGATTTATTAATCGATATGGCTCAATTATTTACAAAATAATTTATTATCTTTATGTATTCATATGAATTTGTTTAGAGTCAAGGATTATGGGAATCTGTTATCGATTCGTTTTGTAATTAAATGACGAGTTAAGAGGTCTAGGATTCGCTTTATCGATATTTTAAGAAAATAAAAGTTTTACAGTTTGGAAATTGTATCAAGCTGTGTTGTAATACTTGCAATGAAGCAATACGCTATAAAACAATATTTATCTTGATGAAAAAAATATAAAATTTCGAAGATGTCTTGCTCATCATGTGCTAATTGCTCATTCCTTCTGCACTTATATGAAAAATGGCCTGTGCCCAGCAACATTCATAGACTGAAAACTGCATTAAATTCCGTGGCGTAATTTAAAAGTTCTAAGCGACCAAAGACTAGGCTCCAACTCTGGAAGGAAAGATACCCAACCTCAATCTCCATCACCCTATACAAAATACTTACCCGCGGTAACGGTTACCATGGCCACTGTGGAAATCTTTTAACAGACTCCGGACCCAAGTTGGTCGGTGTAAAGAAAACATGTACCAATGGGGTTACAGCACACACAAGCCTTGTGAGTGAAGTTTCTCTCCTCAAACCATGGCTCACTTGAGGAGCTGCCCAGCGGGTCCACCTGTACACGCGAGGACCTGTATAACGCCACAGACAATGCTGTCCACGTAGCTGAGATCTGCCCCCCTAGACAAGTGACATTTCTACGATGATAGAAATAGCTTAAATGACATTAAATGTATGAAAGTGACAAGTCTAAGTCACGTGACTTATCGAAAATAAATGTCATTTCCGTACATTTAACGTCATTGAAGCGATTTCTATCATCGTTATCGCTAGTAGAAATATCACTTGGCTAGGGCGGCTGGTCCGTTAAAAATTGACTTTGCCATTGATCGACTCGCTAAGAAGTGGAATAATATAAACAAACATGAATATTTTAATAAGGCCCGGCCAGTACGAGGAACATTGAGTGACTGAATATATTTATAGCATGTTGAATGATTGAACGAAATTCTTATTATCGTTCCGATCTATTTTAAGCGTTTGTATTTGCATAGCAGCGTTATGGTGGGTTTGGAATGCGGACGGCGCCAACAATGTGACATGACGGCGTGTTGCTATTCGAACAATTTAGAATACAAAATGTTTTAGATGTAATTGTGTTTCGTTTAAATTTATACCTATAGTTGTACTACTTAATACTGTGGTAAACAGAAAATTATATAAATTTATCAGTCTATTTAAAAAAATACACAAGCTTAGTAGGATTCTTAATTTGTGAGAGATGTGGTACATATGACAATAATAACGGCCTATAAATGTCCCAATGCTGGGCACAGGACTCTTCCCATATAGAGAAGGAATGAGTTATGGTCACCAAGCTTGCTCATTGAGGGTTGGCGATTTCAGATTCAATTTTTGGAAACCAGGTTTTCCCGTGGTTACCTTCACTGTTTGTCAATGGTGTCTGAGAATAATCAAAAAGTACACTTTGAAAAAGTCATATTGGTCCTTGCTTGGGTTCAAACCTGCCACCATGTGCATACGAATCCGGTCATTGACCGCTAAGCCGCCGCGATAACGGCTGACAATATTTTGTCGATTTTAAGACTACAATAGTGTCAGGTGTTCCTTAGTGATACTTGCAGCGAAACGAAGATAATGTAGAAATGTTTTTCATTACATACATTTAATACTTATTGGATCTAGGCCATAGATTTAACTGCATAGGAAACCTACTTAATACGCCAGCTTACATTCAGAACCGATTCTGTGCCAAATTACGTAAAAGTGACATCACAATGTGCAAGGATTCAATAAAATATATTTCCACTACGCAGACAGACTTGATAGTCTAGACTGGATCACGTTGTGTCTAGCTGACTAAACTCAAGAAATAGTGTAGGTATATGCCTTCGAACAAGTGTAGTGCTAAGTTACGGATTTTTCTTAATACATCTAGCCGAAATTGAACTCGAATTAATTATATTCTGAGAAGTCACGCAATCGGGCTATTCCGGATCCCCTAGATAAAGATGGCCCGAGCCGGCCAAACAAGTAATAAAAATAAGTTCCCAATTAACAACAATTTAGATCCAGCCCTCTCCTGCTGTGTGCTTTATTAAAATTGTTAGCAACCCACTAATTCGAGGTCAGAACCCCAAAGGCTCTTAGTGCATTTTCTATACCTCTAGCTGGACGCCTTTAAGGTTTCGTCAAAAATCCGTTGAAGCCTGCAGCCAGGCAAAATCCGGTAGACCTCACCATAACGAATAAAAAAAAGCTATACCTGAACTTTGGTCGTGGGTCGCGGACCCTGAGAATGTCGAAGCTTCCCAAACCCATTACTCCATCGACCATAAAAGTGTCCCCGGACTGACCTGCGTATCTCTGAGGTCAGGTTCACTGGCAGCGGCGGGCAGGGCCTCGCTCTGGGCCGCGACGCTCGCACCGCCGCACACGTCACCCGCGCTAGCGCTCAGCGCGCGGCGTCGCTCCTCTTTCTGTCTATCTCGATCTTTGCCAGTTAACATGTGCTTCGTTTTAGAAAGTATGTTCAGAGGCTTTATTGATTTGCGGACCTGGAAAATAAAATAATTAGATTTATTTTCTTGGAATACCAAAATACTTTGAAACATTTATTAGTAGATTAGGACGTGAACGTGAGGTAGATAATAATTTTGACCAACACTACGAGATGATTTAGTTGAAAAAATATTTCTTTGCTACGCAATAAATATCATTGTGGGTTTTGCAAGAATCTATATCCTTTGGATAAGAACATAGATATAATCTATGTTTAAAAAGACAAAGTCGGGTTTGTTACAACATTTACAACTCGAGAACGGGTGGACCGAATTTGATGATCCTTGATTTATTAGATTCATCTCCGGCCCGAATAGCAAAATAAATATTAAGAACAACGGTAGTAAATTATTTACAAAAAAATTAAGTTCACAGGAACGTGGACAACTTACGCGGGTGAAATCGTAGGGCACAGCTAGTAACTTATAAATAAAACTATGCATTTACCTTGCATTTAACACTGCCAGGATGTACAAAATTATCATCATCCTTATCTCTCACAGGCGGGGGCTCACGGAGACCTAGCACCAGCATATCGTCCAAAGAAGCTTGGAGGTGCCTTCTCCTGGACGGCCTGGCTTCCTCATGCGACCTGGAAGAGTACATCGACACGGAATCCATGCTCGCTTTACTCGTTCCACCGGAAATCACCGTCACATTCTCCACAGACTCATTCGACTGCCAATCTGGAGGATGACGTGATCTCTCTTCATAAATCTCAACAGAATTAAAGGTCTCAGCTACTCGATCTATCTCCAAATCCATGTCTAACTGAGGAGGTATGAACTCGTAGTGATGACCCTCGGTTTCCGTATACACTTGGTCGTAAACTGCACCGTTAACGTAACTCCTGGAACTTGATGGTATGTTACCATAGAGGTTGTTATAATTGTAGTTATCATCTTCATTCCGAGGACTGACGTGTCTAACTGTTTGAAGATCGTTCGCGTTTAGGATGACGTCATCCAAATTGAGTGGTCTTCCTTGACCACCAAAGCCGTCTACTACAGGGGTCGTGTTAGATAGGAAGGAGCCATCGGCGTCGAAGCTACTGCAGCCGACTAATCCAATCGGTCTCCGTGGCATTTCTTGTCGGAATCTGTTGGGAGCTGCTTGCTGCCCAGCGAAGTCTACCACAAGTATTCTATCCGCGATGTTCCGGCAATCATTATGGAAGCCGATCCCAGAGTCGCTGTTACTGGAAGTGGTGGTGATTTCACTGTGGTTACTCGGTTGCGGAGAGTTGGCAACGAAGTCTTGCGCTTCTATCCTCTCCTCATGCCTACATGGCCGTCTGTCTCGCGGCACTCGGAACACAGGTCTGTTGCACCTCGAAAAGTTACCTAGAGCGGGGCTATCTCCTTTAGCAGCCAGCTTAGATATCTGCTGCAAACTCGGACTAGAGCAATCTTCCGCTGGCAACGAATACATTCCCCGAATAACGCCGATTACATATTCCGCTGATGGTGGAAATTCCAGGCATCTTTCCGCGACTGGATCTCTTGTGCAAACAATTTGGAACTCCCTGGCTCTAGTCACATGAGCTTCATGTTCCGCCATTCGGGGGTCTACAGCGAAGACATGGCAACTATGCGAGGCTTCTGCTTCGGAAGATTCCGCTGAGGTAACCAGGCCAAAATACCTTCGATCTGCATCAGAACCAGATCCAGCATAGACTATTCTTTCACGTTGGTATTGAGCTAGAACTTGGCCGTTTGGACGGCGTAGAAGTAAGGAGTTTGGGAGTACAGACAGTAACACGGGTGCGGCTGGTCGTCGTTCTTGTCTCAACTTCCTGACGGCGTTTCGGACGTCTCCGGGAGCCGCGTTGGAAGCTGCTTGTGGTGTTTCTATGGTTCCTAAATAGCCGACGACGGCGCGACACTCGAGGCGGGCCGCGTGGTTCGGTGTTAATTGGGCTCTGCTTAAGTTTTGAAGAATCTCGTTGACGCCAGACGTACTTGGAGCTGCATGACAACCTGGAAATGTTAATTGAGAGTGATGAAATGTATACATATCTGTATTGTAAGTTGTAATAATTTTATAGAAATTAAGTAATGCAAGAGATAAAGGCGAATTACATAATGTATCTATACTAATATTATAAAGGTGAAGAGTTTGTTTGTTTGAACACGTTAATCTAAGGAACTACTGTCCCGATTTGAAAAATTCACTATACTTCACTGTTAGATAGCTCACTTATGGAGGACGGCTTTAGACTATAATTTGCCGCGATAACCGACGCACGCGCGGGCGTAGCCGCGAGCAAAAGCTAGTATGTATATACAAAGTGGGGGCTATACCCAGCATTGGGTTATACAGTGCCGATAATGGAGATGATAAAGTAATGGTATGCACTTTATTAAGTTGAATAGGCAAATGATTTAGTCTCTGTTAATAAAAAAATGATGATTTATTAATGACACACAAATAAGTCTAAAACCAGTAAGTTGTGTCAGTATTCTAGCAAGTTAATAATTAAAGATATTTAAAGCTTCATGTAACATGCAGTAACTAAAAAAAAATTATGAAACCGGCTTTAAATAAAGTAAACATAATACAAAGAATACACATATAACATAAATAAATAAAGTCACATTCATATCTATTCTAAATAGTTGGAGTTTCAAAAAAAATTCTTTAATAACTAGCTTATAGATAAAGTTTTACATTTGAATCAGGAAAAACTTCAATATCCCCAACTATTCATTGGAGAGTTTGAATCCTGCCTGAGGTAAAAACACACCCCTAGGTTTTATAAACATTATATTCAATGTAGAAGCTAAACACTTACAAAGGTGTAAATTTTGGAATGCAGAAAATATGAATTATTATAAAGAATAAGTTTTGCTAGTTCACATGCAACATTCAAAGTGACAATACATTGAATAGTGTAAAATAAAAACATAAGAAGCCCCTTGCTTGTAAAAAAATATATCGAGATCATTTTTCTCAGTATAAATAAATATTTTTACAAGTAAAGGCAGTGCACAGTGCAGGCAAAACAAACATTGGTAAAGTGACATCAATGATAATGCACTTACATACTCTAGTGACTCATCCATCTGCAAAGATTGAATACATATTTAGATACAGTTAGCCTGGTCTCAATTGCAAGGGCATAAGGTTGTACTTGTACCGCCTACATAAATATTTAGCATAGCTTAGGAACTGTAGATTATTAAATTAATGTAGGATAATTAACCAATATAAGAATATTTTGCTTGATCCACAGATAACAGATACAACAGCTGGACTAGTTACAATCACAGGCTCCAATCACGAGCTCAGGTGGTGATGTCGCCTAACTAACTGAAAATAGTTGGTCATCTCCAATTGCCATCTGTGGGTAAAGCCACTATAGCCTTATAAATAAATAATAAAGTTGTGTTACACTAAAATATAATAAACCAGAACCCAATAAAGCTCTACTACTTAGTTTTATGCTCAGTTATATCTAGTATTCTAGTCAATAATCTTAAAAAGATGATGAAATAAGTAGTATGTTACCTGGGTGATGAAGCATGGCTTGGGGCCTACGTCTCGGAGGCGGGTGACGTCTCCTAGTCCTGGCCCTTTCATCAGGTTCAGTGTCTTCCGTGTCCGTAGGCGGTGCTTCACGAGGAGACACTGACAGTGCAATAGCACCGGGAGCCGCTGCGACTAGACGTGCGACTGATGCGTGAGGAGCTCTAGCTACACTCGCTCCGTCCACAGCTAGTAAAGCGTCTCCAGCACGAAGACCAGCGCGCTCCGCCGGCCCGCCCGCCGCGACCGCTGATACCACGCACGGTCGCTGCCCCGCTATAGTGAAACCGAAGCCCCCAGCCCCGCGGGCCACTACCACACGGCGCTCAGCTGTCCGAGCCAGCGCCGCGCGGCGACGTCTCCGTCGCTGCTGCTGCGGCACCATCACAATAACTTCACTTAACTATTATTTATTTATTTATTCACCAAACAACACGCATTTTAACGTTTTAATATAAATCGCAAATTAAGTTATTAAAAGAAAATGTCAACGCGATCGTTTAACACTCAATTTTATGTTAGAAAACTAGAAAAACGAGAAATAAGAAAGTTTCGAGGTCTTTTGTAACTGACATTTAGAAAGTTTGAACGCGTTCAGAGAACTTCATAAAAGTTTATCAAAACTTTCAAAGTTTTTAGGTTGGTTAATTATTACGTAGTAATACATTCCATTTTCCATACAATAAAATAAATTGTCTCAAATTATTCACAATGTATCTTATTGGAGCATTATTTACAAAAATACGAAAAGTTTTGTTTGTAAACTACTTCGTTTGTCCGAACTTGACTAACAGACTGGTAAATTTAAAAAAATGCATTTAATTTTAAGTTTTTATTGTTCTTTTTACATAATAAAAATAAAATCTACGCTTATAATATTGATGTTGAATGATGATTACTGATTTCCGTAGACCTTTAATATATTTTTTTCCGTGAACATAAAAAATAATTTATTGGTGTAGTGTTTGTTGGTTTCTAGATATTTTCAAATGTCCACCCTGAAAAGAAAACGTCACAACATAACCTAAAAGTCTCGCAGTACCAAACTGACAAGTGACAACTGCCAAACCATTATTATTGTCTGAACCCACGTTGGTTTGTTATTTTTGCAGTTATTTAGTCTTACAACTTAAACTTAATTTAAAAATAAAGGTGTACATTGAAATCTATCAAAATGGCAGTAAGTAATAATTTTTTTTTGTACATTATTAACAGATTTGTCAATCAAATTAAATGCTATAACCAAGAACAATAGTTTAAGCGCATAAATTGACAAAATACTTGAAATTTCACAGAAAAAGGGGAAAGCTAAGATCAGTAAGGTAAAGAGGAATAACCAGACGACAAATAAAATGAGGAAGAAAGGTCAGCTGAAGCTGCAGAGACATAGAAACAAGGTGCAAAAACAGAAGCAACCAACACAGCAGCCTCAGTTACAGTATAGTAGTGAAAGCGAGCCAGAGTCTGGGGATGAGTTCGGGGACATGTTGGATGATGAGGAACAACAGTATCTTATGAACCGGCTGTCTAAACAGCCACAATTATTGTCCAATGTTCCTGAAAAAGAACAACAGGCCAACAAAAGGTATAATACTACTACATACAGATAAGAACTGTATGGACAAAAGATATCAATTTGCTTAAAAAGTAAAGTTAAAAGAAATTTCTTTTTCAAGCTGCGGTATTTTCAGAATTGTTAAAAATTTAAAACCATGGTATATTTTACTACCAACTACTGTTAAAAACTTTGGCCCAAATCGTTCCAATAAATTAGGATTAACACTACATAATTAATTTTACTTTTAGATCTAAAAAACGTAAAAAAGAAAATAAAGAGAAGTTCCCGAAGCCTAACAAAGATAGTGACAGTGGTGCGGAGAGTGATGGGTTGTCAGACAGTGATCTTGAAGATAAGTATGAGCAGGAGCAGGCTGAGAGGCCTGCAAAGAGGATGCGGCCATTACTGCCCATCAAAACTAAGGAGGGATTGATGGAGAGGACTGAGGAAGTAGAAGAAGGTATATGTACTTTCAGTTTATTTACTGAGTTGAAAAGTAACAAAGCCATTGCATAAAAGTTCTGTTGATAATGAGAACAGCTGCATAATAGTGTTGGCGACGCAATGCTAAACAGCTATGGCGTCGCGTCGCAATGCTACCGCGCAGGTCAGCTAGGGCGTCGCTACGCTGAACAGATATGACGTCGCGACGCCAGTCAGCATTGGCGCCGCGACGCCGATCAGCCTACAGCCAAACAGACATCCTCTTACCCCAGACGCACATACCGTCTCCGTTCCGTGGAGAGTTAAAATGTCACTATTGTTCACGGGCATACTTAACATGTACAAGAAGAGACAGCAAAAGGACTGTGCTAATACTGTTCCTAAACAAGCATGACCCGACATTTAGCCATTCCTATACCTCCGCCTATATTCCTAATTTATTTTACAGCATCTGAATCAGAACAGGAAGATGATGACGAAACTGATAAACAAGTAAAGCAGACAAAGGAACCAACTGACGAAGACTCAGAGTCCGACTCCGGTATGGATGGCACGGAGGAAGGCGAGGCGCCACCCGAAGAAGAGAAGGTTATCACCGCTGTGGAGCTGCTGGCCGCGAGGAGGGATAAGCTACAGCATGATAAGCTTAGGATAGGAGCGCTGTGCTCCTCTCTGCTGGAGTCTCCTGAAAAGAAGGTTAGTGGAAGATGACTTGTAACATTAGCATTATATCAAATCCTAACCAAACTAGGTTGCTCCAGGGGTCCTTCTATCTTATCGGACTTAGCTGAATATGTGTACAATTTTTACTAGGAATTACTGCCTACCTGACTTCGAAAACCCATTTTACTGGGTAACACGTTATACTTACTTATCAACTGTCAAAGATCGACGTATGGCAGTTGGGATTAAGGTCAGAGGCAAGGACGGGTCAATTTTGAGAAAAATCTTTTGTATAAACGATTTCTTAAACAAATACAATTTGCAATGTCACCCCACCAATTACCACTGTGCGCGACGTCCTGCGGGTTCGATCCCCGCATGGGACAAGTATTTGTGTGATCCACAAATGCTTGTTCCAAGTCTGGGTGTTCTTTGTGCATGTGATTTGAATGTTTGTGAAACCCCCGCGACACAAGGAATAAATTCCTTAGTGCGGGCGTCGTTTTTTAAAATAAGAAAAAATAAGATAAGATAATTTTAAAAATAAATTGTTCCTTTCAGTTAAAAAACCTGTTCCCAATCCTGTACTTGATGGAAGAGCGCCTCAAGGACGGCACATTGAACCTGCTGTCGATAAGGAAGCTCGCCACCGTGTCCGCCTGCGAGGTGTTCAAGGATATCCTCCCAGAGTACATGCTACGTCATCAAGATTACTCTAACGTTAAATGTAAGTTTCTTTTTTTTTTAAAGATTACTAGCAATGTGGGTCGCACATTACTAGTAATCTCGTTAACCCCTCGTGCTAAGCTAAGATGCTTGTGTTACGAGTGTGTTCACGTCGGTAGTGTAATGGGTGGGATTCGAACCCGCAACCACATGATCGCAAGTCCAACGCCCTAGCCATTAGGCTACCGCCGCTTCAGTAAGTGTTTTGATGATGACGACCTCTGTGGTGTTGACTGCACGGATAGCCGAGTGGTATAGGTCACCACGCTGATTACCACTGTGCGCGACGTGCTGCGGGCTCGATCCCCGCATGGGATGCATTTGTGTGATCCACAAATGCTTGTTCCAAGTCTGGGTGTTCTTTGTGCATGTGATTTGAATGTTTGTGAAACCCCCGCGACACAAGGATTAAATTCCTTAGTGCGGGCGTCGTTTTTAAAAAAGAAAGAAAGAAAAGAAAGTGGCGAACACACCGGTTTTGAAGGCCAGCTCTGAGGTCCCGGGTTCGATCCCCGGGCGGGCCAATGTAGAAAAACATTTTTCTGCATTGTCTCGGGTCTGAGTTTTTGTGATACCTTCGTTGTCTCTGATTCCATAACACAAATGCTTTAGCTATTTACTTTGGATTCGGGCAATGTATGTGATGTTGTCCACATTTATTATTTATACTGTTCTTTACATCGTTATTGAAGGATCTTTATTACATGCCTGATCAATCCATTCGAGACACTGCGGGTGGTTCGTAACGGGTGGTAGGGGACGTTATTATCCACTGACGCTATTATTAGTATGTTTTTTATTTAATTAACTTTTAAAACTTTTTTCGCTATATGAGAAGAGTTCCGTGAAAACCTAGCGGTGAGACTTTAATATTCCGGTATTAATTTTAATAATAAAACAAAAAACTTGCTTGTATACAAATTTTAATATTTTTCAAGAAAAACTTTTTGAGGTAGTAAGTTGGTGAATGCGTGACAAGAACGTTACAAGAGCGAAAGTTGTGATCGGGCGAGGCGATATGATTTAGTGTAGATAGAAATAGAAAAAGTTACTTTTCGTATATTACTGTAAGGGAAAGGTATAGAGAGAGAGGTGAGCGCACACATTTTCTTCTCTCTTTCTCTCATAGCTAGTTACGTTTAGTTTTACTTCAGTCGTGTCGTCTAAAGCACACTCTTTTTTTATTTAGGTAATATAATTATCTAATGCATCCTATTGCCATCGCACGTGCGTTGATGCGATTTAATCGTGCGATAAAACTCTATGATCTCATCGCATTATCAAGCGACCTTCATTATGATCATTTTTAGAAGCGGCGCGCGGTAGCCTAATGGCTAGGGCTTTGGACTTGCGATCATATGGGTTCGAATCCCACCTATTACACTACCGACGTGAACACACTCGTAACAGAAGCATCTTAGCTTAGAACGAGGGGTTAACAAGATTACTAGTAATGTGCGACCCACATTGCTAAAAAAAAAACTTTGAGAGGTGTCAAGGGACACCCGGATGGAACGAAGTTCCTTTCGATTAATTAGTGAAGGAATTATTGTAATATTTTTTTTTTTTTTAAGTTATAATAAATTATAAATAATAATTTATTATTAATAATATTAAAATTTTTGGGTAATAAGACAGACAGAGAAACATGCGCACGCCGCATAGCTTACAATAGCTTACTATAGCAAAAAGTGTCGTGACAACTTTTCGTAAGAATTTTTTCCGTCTAGCCCCCTTTCACAACGCGCGATAAGGAACTTCGTTCCAAAAATTGTCGGACGCACGCACCCTACGACGAGCGAGGGCAATAAGGCGGTGCCTTAGTCATGTGCTTATATAAAAATGTTAAACATTCCAATGTTTCCACAGTAAAGAAAGACACGTTATCTCTGTACAAGTACGAGAAGGAGTTGTTGGAGCACTACAAGAGGTACCTGCAGCGGCTGGAGAAGGCGGCTGGTGTGCTGCGCCGGAAGAAAGGAGATACCAGGTTATTTTATCTTTGTTACTGTTATGGTAAAATATCTGTTTATGGTGTGATATCTATGTTTCTCTGCTGAATGGCAACAATTGAGTATTTGACTTTTTTTTTAATTTAAATATGAAAAAATATCTAACAAGGACCAAACCAGATGAACCGATAGGGTGGCTGGGTCGGACTAGATGCGGAAGGCGGAGGACCGGGTGTTGTGGTGATATTGCTAATTATATCATTTAAATATTGCTAATTATACCGAAATGTGACGTTAAATTTCAAATCTCCATACTAATTTGCAGCTGCCCGGAACATGCGTCATCAATTAAGTTTTAAAGCATACACCTTTTTTATTTGTGTATACATTTATAATGTTTTCCTCAGTTTTGCTTAAATTTAAGACTATTTTTAGAAAAAAATGTCACTAACCAAATTTTTGTTAGAAGTCATACCCAGACTTTTTGAAGCTCTTTCATCTATATTTGAAATGTCTGTAGCAATCAAAAATTTTTAACCGCGCAGAATTTGTTTATAATTAGCTGATACCCGCGGTTTCGCCCGCATGGTTCTCGATTAGCCAATGTATATAAAAACTTGACAAATTCTATACTAAAACCTTTCTCAAGAACAACTCTATCCATTGGTGAAAACAGCATGAAAATCAAAGCATTAGATTATGAGTTTATCGCGAACAGACGGACAGATAGGCACGGTGGTCTGTCTCTCTGAAGTCTTTCCCTCATGACTGAGGATCGTGGTAATTCATGAGTTGTCGACATTTTGTGCGAATACTTGTCGCCACCGGTTCCTGTCCATCGCTTGTTTGAGTGTTGTGCAGAACTTGGTAGAAGCTGAGTCTCGGGTCTGGTCTGTCCATAGGGTCGGCCACGACTGCGTTTCCCCTCTGTGATTTTTAATATGTAGTGATAAATTGAAACGTGGCTAAGTGTAAGCCTTACGGTTTGACCGATAATAAAGGTTAAGCCGCGCTCGCCGCGGTTGGTCCGTGGATGGGTGACCATTTGTAAACATATTAAGACCCCTCCGTGCCTCGGAAAGCACGTTAAGCCGTTGGTCCCGACTGTCATACAGTGATCATTGATAGTCGTTAAGTCATTACAATTCTGACAACCAGTCTTACTATGGAATACTGTATTACCTAGCAATGGGTTGTGGAGGTCAGATAGGCAGTCGCTCTATGTAAAATACGGTATTCAGCTAAATCCGGTAAGACTGGAAGCCGACCCTAACATAGCTTGGGAAAAGGCTAGGCAGAAGGGAAGTGATAAATTGAAACGTAACTGGATCTCACCACAGGAAGCCAGACGAGGCATCTGTAAGCCTCGGGCTGGTGTCGCTCCGCTGCATGTGCGGGCTGCTGGTGGCGCGGCCGCACTTCAACTACGCCGCCAACATCGCGCAGAGCGTGCTCCCGCACCTCGACAGCAGGCTGCCGGCCGCCAGGCTCGCCGTCACCCACTGCTGCACCAGCGTGTTCGCTGATGATAACAGAGGGGATATCACGCTCACTGTAAGTATAAAAAGATTAAGAGTTGGATGACTTTTTTTATTATTTGTAATTATCCCATTTGACGGCATGGATAGCCGAGTGGTATTATTATATTGGGATGCGGACTATCTTTTTCAATGTCCAGTTTTGAGATCATTAAAAACTATTAAATACGTATTTTTTGCTTTAAGAAGTCGGGACTCGCCACTTCACCTATAGCTACTATTTTCGCCAACTTATGACGTCACGAACTCCCGCTTCCGAACTTTTCGCATTTCAAAACTTTATTGTTTTGAAAAAAGAAAAAATACTTATCTCCAAGAAAGAAAAAATACTCTCTTAATGAGCTGTGAAAACTACTTTGGCATTAAATTACCAAACTCGATCAACAAGAAAATCAGAAAAGAAAAATATTAATATAGGCGGTCTTTTAAAAATGTCCTGATCTACGTCACAGGTGGTCCGGCTTATCAACCAGTTAGTGAAGCGTCGTAACGAGCGCCTGGACCCGTCCGCGCTGGACTGCCTGCTCACACTGAAGATACGCGACATCGACATGGATGCCGAGGCCGAGATCAAGAACAAGAAGAAACTAGACGAGAAACACAAGAAGAGGATCGTTAACTTGTCCAAGAAGGAAAAGAAGGTAAGCTGTTCCCTGCGACACCGCTGCGGCACCTAATTTTTTAAAATAAATAATCTTACTATCCTACTAATATTATAAATGTGAATGTGTGGATGTTTAGATGCTTAGATGTTTGGATGTTTGTTGCTCAATGACGCAAAAACGGGTGAACGGATTAAGATGAAATTTGGCCTGCATGTTGCCTTTGACATGGAAAAGAACATAGGCTACCTTTTATCCCGATTCCTGAAATAGTTCCCGAGGGAAAATTGAAAATTGTGTACTAGCTAAGCACCCACTGCTTAGCTAGTACACAATTTTCAATAATAAACAGCTTTGAAATTTGGTATTTTTCTCTATTACCGTGCAAGCTATAACACGGGTAAAAATTTAATTCCATTTTTAATTACTTTTACATTTTTCATTTCTTTTTGTACCCAATTCTGAAGTCCACGCAGACGAAGTCGCGGGCAGAAGCTAGTTTATCAATAAATTTTAAAAATGGTTATGTAAGCTCGGTTTCGGCCGAAAACGTGATTCGGTCGGACACTATTAATTTCCAACTGACGCACATTCCAGCGAGCCAAAAAGCTAAAGGAAGTGGAGAAAGAGTTGCTGGAGACGGAAGCGCAGGAGAGCGAGATGTCGCGCCGCAAGCAGCTGACGGAGGTCACCAAGACCGTGTTCCACATCTACTTCCGACTGCTGAAGACCGCGCCCCGCTCCAAGCTGCTATCCGCCGCGCTTAATGGACTCGCCAAGTATGAGTTTTTTAAAGTGAAACTTTTATTACATCGTTTAAAATTTTTTGGTCTGTGTGTCGCATGTCGCGTGACGGTCGGTTGCGGAATAGGGATAAAGCAAGGAGTTTATATAGTATACAACCTCCTTGGGATAAAGTGAGAGGCGCTCGTCAGAGCAGCCGAGCCAATATGGCGGCGTCTATAGTTCCATCAGCTGACCGTGTAGTGACTATTTACTCATATTACTTTTTTACCCTTAATGGAATATTATTCCGAAAATTTTTAGTTAAATATCTATAATGTGAAAAAAAGTTTCACTTTTACCGTGGTTTCATAAAACCACACAATTTTTTTATATTTTGAGACATATTTGTAGTCTATAGCTTGGCAAAACCTTTATATGTGAAATTTCCATGTTCTGCGGGTGACAGCGGACCTAAGACAGTGAGGGTGACGTTGAGTAGTAAGATCCCCCGTCACCCGCGCGGAAAAAGCGTGTGTCACGAACGAATTGGTCAGGCTTTAAATAATGTTGGTAGTCTTTTGCAGGTTTATTGGTATATTCAGTAAATTATACTTTATTCTTTGATAAAAAGTCCGTGTATTTAAATTGGGCTGTTCGTTTGTTTTTGAATAATAATTTGAATTGAATAATATGGCATTCTCAAATGTAATTTGGGGTATGCTTGTTAAAATTTATTCGAAATCTATTGTTTTCGTTACAGTAAAAAAATTCGTATAAACGTGTAAAGGGATGCGTAGATTTCAATGAATTTATACTGCACAAAAAAAATCAAATCACATTTCCCATCCAGGTTCACGCACGTAATCAACTTAGAATTCTACTCGGACCTGGTGTCGATCCTGGCGCAGCTGATCTCCGACGAGCTGGTCGGCGCGCGCGAGCGGCTGCTGTGCGTGCGCACCGTGCTGGCCATCCTCGCCGGCGCCGGAGACGCGCTCAGCGTGGACCCCGCCAAGTTCCACGCCTACCTCTACACCTACATGCTGGGGGCTCATGCTGGTAAGGAACCAGACTTACCCTCGAATACTTAAGACGCTCTCAAATGTCTATCTGTCGTTACTTTACACCTTAAAGTGACAGAGACAGCATGAGACTTAACGGCGGCTTCAAACTGATTGACGTTTCAGAATTTGGCCATTAGTGTTATTCACGACTATCCATGAATAGGCTAAGCACATCTGTCAATCTTCGCTTTGTATGAAATGGAAGTTGTTCACGCACTTGAAGGCAAAAAGCCCAATACCCCAATTGCGTAAGGGGGACGGGCGTGGGGTTTGACGTTTCGTGATCGCATACGCACTCTACACCAGAGCTTTACGATGTGAGATTTTTTATTTGCATAATTCTTTAAGTTAGCCGTTAATCGTAACTTCAAAAAACGTAAAATAATCGACTGTGCATAAAATAACAGCCGCGACAGAAGTGATAATATCCACTGCAGCTGCACCCACGGACACGCTGCCCATGAACTACAACAAACGCGTATCGCTAGGGTCGCATGTCTATCTGACAATTTTGACCAATCGCAGGCCAGTAGCTTGTATCTCATTGGTGGAGAATGACGGATACACCTTATGCGACATTAGCGACCCTAGCGGATTTTTTACACGAGATGCCCCCATTCTGACAACCGATGTTGTTGTGGGAATTACCCAGAAAATTAATAGGATGGTAATGCGGTGATTATCACGTATCGACCTTATGACCGCTAGTATGTAGGTTGAAAGCCACTTCATAGAGAAAAGATTTTACTTTAATTTTTTGTCGACGACCTCCGTGGTCGAGTGGCACACCGGTTTTTAAGGTATCACTAGTTCTGGTACCGGGTTCAATCCCCGGACGAGTCAATGTAGAAAAAAACACTTTTCCACATGACTCGCTCCTGGGTGTTTGTAACAACACAAGTGCTTTAGCTGTTTATTTTGGATTCGGAGCAAAGTATGTGATGTTGTCCACATTTATTTATTTAATATTTGTTTTATCCAAGGTAAATCTCATGAAGACGCGAAGATAATTCTGGAGTCGGTGAGCCAGATCTGCGCGCGCGCTCGGCGCGTGTCGCCGGCAGTGCTGCAGGCCTTCGCCAAGCGTGTCAGCACGCTGGCGCCGCAGCTGCTGCACAACGGCTCGCTCGCCTGCATAGTGCTGCTGCATAAGCTGGCACAGGTAACATTAATATGTATTTTGAGCCTGAACTGTTGCATTGCTAGACGAAGGCCAGTTTTTCCTCGTTCGACACTTTTCGGATGGCGGCTATATTTCTAGCTACTATTTATAACAATTTTGACAACTTCTCTGTCCCGCCAGTAGACACAATAGACATGTTCGTGGCTCGCAGGTCAGGGAAATAGTTAAGGGGTTGTCTCTTATCGACATGACTCTACTATGCGATAATATCGACATCGCTAAATGAAAGCATTAGCTAATTTGTTAATTAATATAAAGATTTAACTCCTATAGCGTGGCAAATTCGTTCGTGGCACTCTCTTGGTCCGTGTGGGTGGTGGGGGACGAAGCTACCCAATAGTAGCGCCCGAATGATGCTCCTGTCAATTTCCCACCGTCCCGCGCGCACGTGTTACCACCGTCACTGTCTTACATCTTCCCTCCGCCCTCAGACCATAGTTGTGTCACGTACAGTCAACAGCAAAAGTAGACGATGAATTGAGTTTATAACTTTTGGAGTCAAAACTGATCACGAATTTAAACAACTGTACTAGTAGTAATTGTTTGGTATTTAATTTACAATCACATACTTTTGAATCCACAAACATTTCAAGATCAAAATCAGCTAAATCAGTTCAGCCGTTCTCGAGTTTTAGCGAGACTAACGAACAGCAATTGATTTTTATATATATATAGATATATAGATAGATTGTGTACACTAAGATCCTAACTTTTAAAGTAAACAAAAAGCCACGTCCGACATAAACTTTATTTTTTTCCTTTAATATTTTTTTTTCTTGCCTGTGATGATGATGATCACAGCGTTAAAATTGTACCTTTTTGTATTTTAATTTTTTTGTAAACGGGAGTCAAGGGTTCGAGCTGAAAACCAGCGCTTGGCGACTTTGGGGAAGCCTAAGCATAAGCTGACGCTCGAACCTTTTGCTTTCGGTATTATAGCCTCCATGTTAAGTGTTTTATTTTTCTGTTTGCTGTAATACTGGAAACAATAAACTTCTATTCTATTCATTCTATTCTATTCAATCACTTCGACGCCACACAGCTCTGACGCGAACTCTGTTCATTAGTATTGAATTTCTGATTTTGATCATCTATTTTGCTGTTGCTATAAAGAATATTTTTTATTTGTAACAGGAAAGCAAGGCAGTATCGATGCTCCTAGAGGCGGACAGCGAGGCGGGCGGGTCCGGGCGGTTCGACCCGCTGCTGTCGTCGCCGGAGCACAGCAACGCGCACGCCGCCGCTGTGCACGAGCTGTGCGCGCTGCGCCGCCACTACCACCCGGGCGTGTGCGTGGCCGCCGCTGCTGTGCTCAAGGGACAGCTGCCGCAGGAACTACACAAGATGTGAGTTGACTCTTACAACTGACGTGTTTCTTCCTCACTATATGAATTCTTTCATTCATCTCTTTCTCATCATCTCATCGTCACCTATTCTGTGCACTTTGTCTTTTATTTAATTTTTAGTAATCTGTTTTTATTTACAACTAAAGGAAGTCCTTTTATTCCAGCCCTCACATAGGGCTATCGCGTCTATAAAATCCGCTATGGTCGCTAATATTGCTATCTGTCAATTTCGACCAATCGCATTTCACTGTTTGTTCTTCCTCTACTTGTATACGCTAATGCTACTTTCGAACGTCCCATAATTCACTCATTCCATTTTTTTTTTCAAACATCATATCTCCACACAAACGTGAAAGCATTTTCAATTCGATTGCATGAAATCGTCTTCCTTCCATCCCTTTCACTGCGAGCCATTCCTAAATAATCAAATAAGCCCGTCTTGTCCTACTGCGGGAAAAAACCTCCCTATCTCTCTTTCACGAACTTCTTGTTCTAGGATAGGCCAGTCCTTTTGGTAGACACAATTAATAGCTCTATAATTATAATTCTGTACATCCACAGGTCGCCCGGCCACATATTCCACACATACGACGGCTCCCAGATGGCCTTCAAGCCAGCAGTAACCCCACCCTCCAAAGTAGAACACAACAAGAAGGCGACTCACAATCACGCGTGGGCACAGACAAGTTTCAGAGACAATTGTAAGGCCATAGAGGACAGTGTTAACATGCTCATAGATAATACCAGATGAGGAAATTAAATGCTTGGCTGTGTATTTATGGTTTTATTTTAATTAATATGTACAAAAATACCCTATTTAGGGTTGGTTTATAACATTCGTGAAATCTTTTTAAATTGTATATTTGCTATTTATTGTGCTCTGTACTAACAGGTGTAGCATTAGTATTATTATTCATTAATTAATTATACATAGAAATGTTTTGTTCATTCTGTCATACAGAAAGACAGGTGACACAACGATTTAATAGTACAATAAAGTTAGGACTTATTCTAAACATGGCAATTACTTCAATTGATTGAAACATTTGAAAAGTCGATTTGAGTTTACCAGGATTAAAGTTAGATGACGTATTATATTTCTTCTAAGACCGTTATTCAGAATGTATTTGGTATATTTCATTACTGCTCTAGTTTTTGATTCCACTCCTGGATGCTGTTCATTAAGAGCTGCACGCGTTTCTCTTTGGCTACGTCGAGCACGCGCTTGGCCTCAGCGCGCTGCGACTCTATGTACTCCTGTAGGGCTGTCAGTCTTGTGCGCCAACTGAAATGTAAAAAAAAGTTATAGAGACTTGACATTTGTTTTTTCTTTGTGTAATTAATTTGTCTAAAATGTTGGTGTACAATAAAGTATATTCTATTCTATTATAGTACTCCAAATTATCTGACCGGGTTTTTTTTTTTGTTGAAAGTTGTGTTAACTTATTGTTGTGGTTTTTAAAGTAAAAATAATGCCCTCGCCCAAGTGTACAAGGAGTAAATTAAACCTTAATTTCCGATTATTTTATATTCAAGCTATACAAAATGAAATTAAAAAAATAGTATTAGTTCTAGATAATGCGATATAAATAATATAAAAAAATTGTGTCGTATTCAGAACCTCTTCCTTGTCTGTTAAAAAGCAAGGCCTATGTCAAGCTGTGGGATGAAGGGCTATGGTGGCTATGGATAAGATTCGGAATAACTAGTCACAAGAACATACGCGTTATCCTGTTCCTCCCAGAACTGCAGCTCGCTCTCGACCCTGGTATATTCCTCCTGCTGTTTCTGCAAGGCCTGCATCCTCACACTCAAGTCGTGCAGCTCTGCGGCAGCGGTGGCCGCTTCGTTTGATTCGCGCGACACTTCACTGTCAAGCGTGTCTTGTTCACGTTGTACTGTGGTCTTCAGCTCGCTAATCTTGGAGCGGGTTTCATCCTGGAAGATTTGAAGTAGAATTTAGAAGTTCCAAAGTGATATTTTGAATATTTACTTATTAAACTGAAGTATCACGAATAATCCTGACCTAAGCAGTCAGCACTTGAGTTTTTTAATGAAGTCATGAACTTTTTGTATAAGTTTTAATGGTAATTATTGTTTAATAGCTTCTAGCAGCGACTTCGTCTGCGTGGACTTCAAAATTGGGTCCAAAACGCAATAAAAAATGTGAAAGGAATAAAATTTTCACCCGTGTTATCGCTTGCGCTATAATAGAGAAAAATACCAAATTTCAAAGCTGTCTGCCAGCGGCTTAGCTTGTAAACAATTTTCAATTTTCCATCGGGAACTGCTTAAGGAATCGGGATAAAAGGTCATGTCAAAAGCTACATGCATGCCAAATTTCATCCCAATCCGTTCAGCCGTTTTTGCGTGATTGAGAAACAAACATCCACATTTATAATATTAGTAGAAAGTAGTATTTATATCGAGATTATAGTATTATGCAAGATATTACGTTAAGATTCAAGCACATTATGTAAGTCGGTGTTACCAGCAGCGCAGCTCTCCGCCTGGCGAGCGCGGTCCGCTCGCGAGCGTGCTCGGCGCGCGCCAGCTGCAGGTGAGCGGCTCGCGAGCGCAGAGCCTCCACGCCGCGCGACACGCTCGCCGCGCACTCCACGCTCATCAGCTCTCTGCCGACACATCGTATAACACTGACACTTTGATACTAACAGCTTGCCTAGTTTCCGTAGTGGGAGAAAAGTATGTCTCGAAAACGGGGTAGGCAGAAAAGAGCTGGCAAGATGATATGACGTGAAGACACCTATCGCTATTTGGCGGAATTACAGGAAGGGTTCAAGATCTGGAACTGAACCAGTCCTGGAGCGAATTGGAGGAGATCTTTGCATAGCAGAGACACACATAAAATGTTATTGAAATAAGATTCACCTGTGATGAAACTAATCAATCGCTAAATCAAAAGAATTGTTTAATTATTACTCTGCAAACTTTATGTAGGCTTTGAACGCGAAATTAGTCGCTGTGCATCAAAAAATTTGTATTATACCCTAGCTAGTATAGGATGCAAGCATTTTGCAGCCACAATCAAATTCCAATAGCAATGTAAGTACTAACTTCTCATCGATAGCCAGCGAAGCTAGATCCGGGAACTGTGCCGACAGGTGTATGAGCCCCTGCTTGTACTCCACACAACTGTCCAAGGTCTTTTTCTGCCACAGAGCCAGCTCCGTCTCCTTGCTGAGCACCATCTGTCAACATTCAAGTATACATTTTAATATCGCTAGCAAGTATAAATTGTAAATTGTTGTTGAATAAAATTTTCACATTTGCAAGTAAGAAAGTATGAGAAATAGCTTTAATTGCTCAAGTGTTACTGTATCTATAACTATTGCTATCCTATTCAAATTGATCAGAGTTAAATCTTATGTAGTGACCTGGTTTTAAGTATAAGATATAAATTCAAGGTATTGTTAACTTAACAAGAAAAGATGTAGTTACCTTCCCGATCTGATCGGCGAGGGATCGCTTGGAGTCCTGCACTCTCAGAGCGTAGTCCACCTCATCCAGAAGTTTGGTGCGCTGCTCCACGGTCATCGGTTGGGTTTCCAGCTCGTGTTTCAATTGCTGACTCTCCACACTGAAAACCAACCAAAGATAAAACATATCAAAAGTATTATTGACTAAAGCATACGGTCAAAAGTACTTTTGACTGATTTTGCTAGTCAATAGTACTTTTGACTGGTTAAGAGTTTTGACTGTAACATATATAATTTTTATGCCAACTTCACTCGTTTGTGATGGTAAAGGATCTTGAGACACAGACGGACGGATAGACAGAAGGACAACATAATGATTCTATTTTTTTCTTGAGGTATGGAACCATAGTGTCGTGTCGTGGTGTTCTAGCGGTTCAATGACCAGATTCACATGCACATGGTTGCAGGTTCAAACCCAGACAAGTATCAATGTGACTTTTTCAAAGTTATATGTACTTTCCTAATCATTCGAGACGTTTATAGGCCGGTATTACCATAAAAAAAGCTTTTCATTTAATTGTGTGAAAATGTTAATTTTTTTTCGGCCTCTTCATCAAAGTTACCATCACTACTACTACTATCATCTAGGCTGCCTTCAGAAGAGTCTTTCCCTATAGATAGAGGCTGTACAAAGATATGAGCGTATACAGACGTGGCGCGCTCTATGTCGGTGTCGGCGTGTCGCATGGCGTCGGCGTAGTCGGCGCGCAGCGAAAGCTGGGCGTCGTAGTGCGCGCGCTGCACGCGCCGGGCGCCGCGCTCCGCCCGCAGCGCGCCCAGCAGCCCGTCCCGCCGCTCCACGCGCCGCGCCTCGGCTTGACGTGCTGCCGCCTCCACTTCATCTTCAAGGCAAGTCTCGTATTCTAAAAGGAAAGTCATGTTAGTAGTACGAATAATTCAAGCTATTATGCGTAAGAGAACAGCATCCCTGATGCTTCGCGGGAGCGCCAACAGCATCATGAAGGTGATAGTGAATAAGCCTGATTGCCCTTTCCTGGGGCATTGAACCAGTATGCACAGCACAGCACAGTAGGTTTATGAATTAGTCCTAGACTTAGTTTACTTAGTTTAAGGTGGAATTTTACTAACATAGTTGTATAAGTGTTACTAACCATTATATGAATCGTTTGTGTTCGAAATAAATAATAATAATATATATACTACCTTATACTACCTAATGAGTATTCATTAGGTAGTATAAGGTAGTATAATAATAGGGCGGAAACGATAATAACAATTAAAGCTTACGTGATATTTGCCATCAGCTTTTTACTCGATGGAGATTCTTTGTAGTAAGTACTATAATTATATTTAAATAAAGACGATATTACAAAATGGTATCTGTGAGAACTAAAGTGACAACTACCGGTATTACTTACCCCCTGAATACCAAAACGTTAATGAAACATTCATACCCGTTCATGTTAATTGCAGGGAGCGGTTTCCGAAACTTTCAAATAGGTTATTATATATCTATCTATTGCTTTACAATTCTACAATGAAGCGGCGGTAGCCTCATGGCTAGGGCGTCGGACTTGCGATCATGTGATTGCGGGTTCGAATCCCACCCATTAAACTACCTATTCAGGTATTCAGGGGGTAAGTACGTGAACACAATACTATTACCAAAAAAAAATTACCCTCTTTCAATTATTTTCTAAACCTAAAACCTTTAAATTTAGCAAGCACTATAGTATGATACTTACTTTTAATAAGTTGCATCAACGCAGCTATCTTCTCTTCATCATTACCGAGCAACCCTTTCAAATTCTGCAGATACTCCTCATTCAGGTCCTCAAACTGATGGCCAGGGTCTTGAAACCTATTAAAATATATAACTTATATGGCAAGATCAAAGCAATTAATGTGTATCTAAGTTAAGAACAATTTTTTTTAAAGTGAAACTTTTATTACATTGTTTCAAATTTTTTGGTCTGTGTGTCGCATGTCGCGTGACGGTCGGCTGCGGAGTAGGGGGGATAAAGACAAGTGAAAGGCGCTCGTCAGAGCAGCCGAGGTCAATATGGCGGCGTCTATAGTTCCATCAGCTGACCGTGTAGTGTATAGACTATTTAATTTTACTCATATTACTTTTATACCCTTTATAGATATTTAACTAAAAATTTTCGATTCCATTAAGGAATCGAAAATTTTTAGTTAAATATCTACAATGTGAAAAAAGTTTCACTTTTACCGTGGTTTCATAAAACCACACATTTTTTTTAATAATTAAATGTTAGACTATACTATTTTTAACTTATTTTTCTTTTATTTTCTAAAGGAAACTATCACTAAACGAAACTAAGATAGTTTTTGAGTATAAACAATTCGAGCATAAAATGAAGTTAAATATTTACCTAATCCAGCATTTGTAGAGATAATCCCTGCGGAGACACGCCAGCTCGTCTTTATTGACGTACAACCATTCATCTAACACTGGCATTTCCTATAACAACGCATAATATTTAAGTCAGAAATACAAAAACACGATTATTTACACAGTTACGCATTATTTTGTTTTTTTTTTCACAAAATTTGTATGTGAAGACAATACAGATAATTTTTAGAAGAACAACTTTATAGACTCTATAGACTATTCTGATATTTGAATGCTAAAGATTTAAGATACACATCAGCATAGATTTTTTTTTTCTAATGGTTTAAGGTACACATTTTAAGAAAACTTTTTTTTGTAACAGATTTCTAGTTAAGTTGGTCCCAGTTAATAAGCCTTTTTGCTAAGCCAAATGTTTGTGTTACCATTGGCTTCACGTCGGTTATGCAATGGGTGGGTTTTAAACCGGCAACCGCTTGCTCGTAGTCCGAAGTCATTAGTCCGTATGTATCTACTCATGTCAATGGTACTCACAATATCATGAACGAGATCCAGTAGGTAAGCGATGAGCGCCAGCGCGTGCGGGAACGCGTGTAATGTGTTGACAGTCTTTAACCAGGACTTGGATACCGTGCCAGGGTACAGCAGGCGCTTCGATATGTGCGGCAACTAGAGACAGAAATGCAGTCGGGGGTGAAGAAAATCATTATTTTTATTTTTTTTATTTTTATTTTATTTATTTTATTTATTTATTATACACCTTACATCTATCATTACAGGTAAAACCTAATTCAATAGATGTAGTTATTCTAAAATCAGCATAATATAAACTTAAATATAGCTATTAATTAAATATTACAATTCACCCAATATGTAAGCCTTGTGAACTCGCTCAACGAACATGAAAATATATCAAGTCTATCAGCCACCATGTCGAGCGTGCGCAGCGCGCGTGTAATAGGCGCTTTTTGTAAAAGATTGGTGCGCGCTCTCGGCACCACCAGCAGCCTCGGTTGCCTCCTGCGCCCAACGTAATCGTCCGGTACAGAAAATCTAAGCTCCATTAGTATGGACGGATTTTGCGTCCTACCACGAATTATTTTAAATAAATACGTTGCTAGTGCTACTTCACGCCTCACTTCCAATTTGAAATACCCTACCATACCCAGGATGAATAATGTTGGATAGAGGAGTGGGTATCCAGGATAAACATTGTATAGCTTGCAGTATGTTTGCTTATAGTATGTTTTGTATATTTGATTGTATAGGTTAACACAAGTTTAATTACGCAAAGCGTTTTATTATATGGGAGTAAACATGACGAAACAGGAGCACCTTCGCATAAGAACTTGTGACACATTTTAAGCATTATTTACCTGGCAAGAAATTGTCATTGATCATGATAAAATGATCAAATGAAAAGTCAGGCAAACATTCAGTCTGATCAAGTGATAACATACTATACCCAGTAAAGTGTAAGTAATAATAGGCTATGAAATACAGGTATAATTTGATTCAAATTTAATGGTGGCTGTGAAATTAGTTTTGTTATACTGCGTCGTGCTTCACCCCGCAACCTACCTCACGTTCACAGCTACAATTAAATTTGAATCAACCTATACTCAGTCATATATAGTCCCTGATAGGACTATTAAGTCTTTGTAAGGGTCAACAGATGTCGTAAGCTAGTACAGCTGACCTTGGTAACATAGTTGTCGGTGTTGAGCTTGGCGTCGCGGGTGACGGCGGCCAGCAGCGCGGCGGCGATGTCCACGAAGCGCGCGATGGTGAGCGGGCGGACAGATGTCGTAAGCTAGTACAGCTGACCTTGGTAACATAATTGTCGGTGTTGAGCTTGGCGTCGCGGGTGACGGCGGCCAGCAGCGCGGCGGCGATGTCCACGAAGCGCGCGATGGTGAGCGGGCGGACAGATGTCGTAAGCTAGTACAGCTGACCTTGGTAACATAATTGTCGGTGTTGAGCTTGGCGTCGCGGGTGACGGCGGCCAGCAGCGCGGCGGCGATGTCCACGAAGCGCGCGATGGTGAGCGGGCGGACAGATGTCGTAAGCTAGTACAGCTGACCTTGGTAACATAATTGTCGGTGTTGAGCTTGGCGTCGCGGGTGACGGCGGCCAGCAGCGCGGCGGCGATGTCCACGAAGCGCGCGATGGTGAGCGGGCGGACAGATGTCGTAAGCTAGTACAGCTGACCTTGGTAACATAATTGTCGGTGTTGAGCTTGGCGTCGCGGGTGACGGCGGCCAGCAGCGCGGCGGCGATGTCCACGAAGCGCGCGATGGTGAGCGGGCGGACAGATGTCGTAAGCTAGTACAGCTGACCTTGGTAACATAATTGTCGGTGTTGAGCTTGGCGTCGCGGGTGACGGCGGCCAGCAGCGCGGCGGCGATGTCCACGAAGCGCGCGATGGTGAGCGGGCGGACAGATGTCGTAAGCTAGTACAGCTGACCTTGGTAACATAATTGTCGGTGTTGAGCTTGGCGTCGCGGGTGACGGCGGCCAGCAGCGCGGCGGCGATGTCCACGAAGCGCGCGATGGTGAGCGGGCGAATGAGCGCCATGCCACCCGCCGAACCGCCGCGTTCGCCCAGAGCCTCGCCCACGCGCGCGCACTCCGCCCGCTGCCACGCCACCGTCGAGATCGGCCTGACGCATGCCGAACAATCATATTGCTATTCATCTCATATTTTCAAGCGAAACCTTCTCGACGTTTTTGTGAAATTAAAATTGTAACGTTTGTCTGTTACGCTCTAACTTTATTTCTAAGTCACATTTACGCGCCATATTTATTTGTATCCATGTCTATGATGACAAGTCTTTTGCTAAAATTTTATCTAATTTAGCTTTATTTAACCAATTTCTAAAGTTGTAAATAGTAGGTATAATACTTTTTCGAAAAATTATATAACGAAAGAAGTTTCACTTCTTTATCCTAGCAAGCCAACACCACATAGGTACACTACGGCCGACGAGTCTTGATGAATGTGAGACTGAGACGAGTTTGTGTTTTTCTGTGAGATCTGAGATGCAAGTTGATATAATCGGTGGGTGAGACAGAGACAACTATATCTTGTATATCTTTATAGGCTCGCTAAGATGCAGCAGCTGAACAGTACATTGCTCCAAATCCAAAGTAAGAAGAAGGCTAAGAGAGTATACATTGTCTCTGATTCCATAACCTGTGTTATGGAATCAGAGACAACGAAGGTACCACAAACAGTTAGTTAAAAATCATGATACACACCTCTGATCTTTGATAGTAACAAACGCCAAGGCTCTATCAAGTGAGGTTTGCCAACTACGGTTGGCACGGTCTTCTGACGGTGTCCTCTGAGGTGTAGTTGTAGCTCTGGAATACTGACTGGAACGCAGAGGAGTCATAGATGACTGACCAAACCTCTCTCCTTGCTGGGAACGGGACCTCTGCACAAGACATAATAATTATTAATAAACAAATTTGCAGAATAAACAGTTACATATTTCTTTGACGAATTGTATAAAAAAATAGATTTACTGCCAATGTGAGTAACAAGACTTCAAACTAAGACAACAAAGTCAAAACAAAAATATCAGTTAAAGGTTAATTAAATAAGCTTTGTGACCCTATTTAGTATTGAAATACTAAATTTACTTTTACATGTACTCAATTATATAATTTATATGAGTTTAAAGAATTTTTAAGTGTATCAACAGCTAAAACATGTATTACATACTAATGTTAACAAACATCACACCTCACTAGAATATTAAGTATAATACATGTTTACTACTCTAACTTACGCCATTCAACGGTATTTTAGTAGCAGATGCTTCTCTGCTCAGCCTGTTGCCTCCAAACGTTAATCTCACGGGCTCCGCACTGCTAGACCGATATCCCGCAGCGCTCGGCCTGCGAGCTTCAGTGGATAACCGGTCTGTTGAACCAGGACGTCGCGGCTTAGGCAGTAAGGATACCCTGATAGTATAGATAGTAAAACACAAATATAGCACGAAAGTTGTCACTAACTGGCGACTGTTATCGTAATGAGAGGAAGAATGAGAAGCATCCCGCCTTTGCCTACTACAAGTAAGAACAACAAACAATTTGAATAGCAATATGATAGGCTGTTAGTAAAAATATCATTAGGATTGTAGGCACGATATTTTCAACGCAAAAGTTTCACTAAAGAATTTGTCGTTTATTAGACTAAATATAACTAAATTTTCAAGATTACATACCTGGATTTCCGCAAAGTACTAGACTGCCCCGGCACAAATCTATTAGGCATCATTGTTTTAAAGCACTTATTGAATAAACACAAGGTAAAGAAGTATAATTTAATGGATACACAACAACATCAACAATGAGAAATTGAGAATGAGACAATAACGCTTTTACCTACGTTGGCTACGTTTGAAATTCAAATTTCAAAACAAACCGCAGCGCAGATAATAAATTTTACATTGTTACTTCGTTCGGAAATGTAAAAAAGGCTACAGTCTCCTGGAATAAAATTTATTTTTTTAATATTTCCTTATTAACTATGTTTTCCGCTTCTAAAACCATTTGAGGAAATGATGGATCCATCAGGCAGAGCTTAATAAAATTGCTGAAGTCTGGAATATTTGATGTTGCAATTTCATCTAAAAACAAGATTATGAAACTGTTATTTTGTGCAAATTAGTTGTACAAAATATTTTCAATGTTTCACATCTGCCAGGCGTCCCGTGACGGCTCACATTTTTTCGCTTGTTTTTTTGAAGTTAGTTTATTTTTTTAGTAAAATGTTTTGTTTATCAACAGTAACTGTTGTTGCTGACTATACATTGTTTACAAGAAATGTATGGATTGCGTTATACTTTATACCTTTACGATCCAAAGCGTGCTTTAGTACATCACTCAAGTCACGATACTTAGCATTTATTGAATGACTAGGTTGCATACTGTGATGGTTAACAACAGGAAAGTGTTCACTAAGCATGGATAAGCATTCTGGTACATTCGATTTTATCTGAAATTTTATTTTTCTTATCTGCAAAAACATTACGAAATAAATTATCGAGGGACTTAAAACTTTCACTTAACTAAATCTACATGGGTTGTTCTTTATTCTAAGGTCTTCCTTTACAAATCCACACCAACCAAAATTTCTGTACAAATGTGATATTTTTACACAAAATGAAAGTTGTCACGCGGAAATAAATTGTAATAGGTTAGTTAATAAGTCAGGAACTTACTTCTTTGGAGGCATTGTTAACAATCAAGATCAGAACATCCTCCTTAAAAATCCCTTTTATTTTATTATGCATGTTAAAGGATTCTAATATTTTTGTCTCTGCTGTAAGTAACAATTGATCGTAATACAAACGGAGAAATGTGTTTGTGGTCTTGTGATCATAATATTTAGTCCAACATCCTCTCCATAGCATGAGTTTATCAATCGGGGTCGACCAAGAATCTAAAAGAAAGAACGTAACTTTATTAATTGCGTCTGCAAAATAAGGAAGATATAATAACCTAAAGTTTATAAAGGGAGACTACAAATAATTGTGCTACATAATTCTAAGGCAATTAATTAATCGTTATTAAAAAGTCAACATTTTAATAATAATAGTACTGTCCATATATTGTAACTTTTTGGAACCTTAGTCAATAAATGGATAATATATTATTAAAACTTACTGCGATTCATGTTTTATGTATATAATTTATTTTGGAACCAGTTTATGAAACCTGAAAACTTTGAAATAAGTAAAACTGATAACCTTCACTGGTCAAAGTTCCCGCCCATTGCGCTATATTTAAAAAGAGAACTGGTTTGTTTCTTTCGAATTATTGATTGCACACACTAAATAATGTTAAGTGTAGTTTTTCAAAGAAGCGATCATTTTATTATGGAATTAAAAAGTGAAAAGAGAATAAAATTATGTTTCAACGACATTGCTTACGTACAATTTCGTAGAAACATACTTTTCAACGTTTTATAGATCTCTATTTTATACTGCTGAACGAATACCGGAACTGTCAATGCCAAATGATGATAAACATGACAGGTGTCATTTGTCACTGAAACCACCTACATTATTCAATGTACATTGCAAAATATTATGTTTGAGTGATTTTAACGAGTAAATATTGTTTTCATTAAACATAGTTCAGGATGTCGGCTGGAACTTATTATTTCGTCATAGTGGGACATTCTGACAACCCCATATTTGAGATGGATTTCGTTCCAGTTACTAAAGAACCAAAGGTAAACAATTCCTTAAATTTATCAGACCTGGATGTATTCAAGTGTATTGTGCGTAGTCTGCCAGCAATTATGATCCCTTGCAAGTTTGCCTCTACTGATTTTGCTTTTAAAATTGCAGAAAGAAGATAACAGACATCTTAACCAGTTCATAGCACATGCGGCTCTGGACTTAGTGGATGAGCATATGTGGAAAGTCACCAATACCTATCTGAAATCAGTGGACAAGTTCAATCAATGGTTTGTCTCAGCTTTTGTCACGGCTAGTCAGGTAGGCATAATAATAACAACCTCTGCCTTAGTTTACACCCATATTCTTTGTGATGACTAATCTGGAAAATTGTTTTTTTTTTCAGATGAGATTTATTATGGTCCATGATGCTCGCAATGAAGATAGTATTAAGAACTTCTTTACAGATGTCTATGAAGCTTACATCAAGCTAATGCTAAATCCATTTTACAAAGAAGACACACTCATAACATTACCTGCCTTTGAGAAAAAAGTTCTGTTTTTAGGAAAAAAGTATTTAACATAAAATATTTAGTACTGATAAGTTAAGAAAAGATATTTATTTATCATGCTGTTGGGGGTATATTAGTGGTTTTGTTGTTTTTTATGAAGGCAAGATATTTTTCAATAAGACTGCTGTGTTGATTTTTTTATGCAGCCATGATTAAATGTTTAATAATTTTGTGATACAGATGACTTCTGTTATTGCAACTTGTAAAATTATAAAGAAAAGCAATTTCTATAAAATATTCTAATTATTATGCATGAAAAATGTTTAATAAGTATGGTGGATTGAATAGATATGTATGTGAAAGCTGCTGTTAAGTGATGTAATTATTTCCAAAAATAAAAAACTTTTGTATCAAAATAATAATTACAGTTTAATTAAAAACAGTTTAATGCATGCCTCTAAAACATAGACAGTTTACAGAACCAATTATCACAATACTGGTTTAAAAATGAATTATATCACAATGTCACTTTACTGGGTGGTAATTGACCATGCAATTAAGAATTATCTGGAATAATAAGGATGTCTCAAAGCTGCCTGCTTACAAATTATTGATCATCTTTTCCAATCTATCAAAACATGGACACAACTTTTACATAAACCATGTTAAAGTGCAGAATTTTGCAAATAAGATCAATAAAAATAAGTCAGTAGATTACAGTCTGCACTGAGCAAATGTATTATTATAATAATATCATGGTTTTTTTCCAGGTTTGTATTGTACTCAATTGCAAATACTTGGTAGAAAACCACAGGGTCATATTCTATAGCCTTAATTCTAATCTTAACTATATTTTTCTTCAATACAATTCTGGCAAGCCAAGATCATCATCTGGAACACTGTCAATTGAGAAATCATCTGGAATAAAAGAGTGTAAAATTAAATACTTACCAAACAATCATCATGTAGTACAAATAAATTACTGCAATGAAATAATTTATTCTGTAAATAGGATTACATCAATACTTTCAGATTTATTTTTTGGGCTCGCTGAAGTTGACATTCAGCTAATAGGGGCTACCGGGAACTAATCTACTAGGTTTGCTATTTATTTTGAACAATTGCAGGTCAGTAACTTGTCTCTCATTGGTTGAGATGACAGATAGACCGGATTTTGATTAGCGGTAGCCCCCATTGGAAATTTGCATTGGAATTTGAATGATGGCTGAGAAGAGTCAGTGGTTTAATGGTTTTCTCCACCGACTATCTGGGTCACTCATGGCTTATAATTTATGAACAATTGCTACTAGCTCCTCCTAGAATCTCTCTTTTGGAACATTTTTACACTTAGTACAAAGAAGCACTATAAAAAGTGATATAGGTACTGCTGGCGTTGAAGAAAAACAATAATTGTAAAAGAAGAATTGATTTGATTTAGAGTTTAAGCTCTAAATTAAATCATGAAGCATATAGGATGTAACATTTACCTTTGAAGAACTCATCTTGGTAAGAGCAGTTAAAGTCCATGCTGTGCCTCTTAGTGGCGGGTGGGGGTGTGTTGGGCGGAGAGAACTGCTTCAGGATCTCTGGCTCCGGCACTGGCAGATAGTCAAACAGGTCACGGTGGTGATTGTCTGTTTTTAAGAGGTGATTTTATAAGTTTTAAGCTGGTGATAATATAGATGGGTTATCTGTTACCATTTAAAAAGTCTTGGTCCTAAATGAGGTTTTTGAGGAAGATAACAGAAAACAAGGATTAAGTTTAATATTATGCTTTTGTAATAGTTACTACTCACATTTGAATTAATATTCTCCTCTACCCTCATTTTCTACCAGAGAGATACTGTGTGATGTAATATAATAATAATAATAATTTATTTATTTAATTTGGCTACATTGGCCCAATGGTTAGTACATATATATAACAGTTGGGAAAAAGCTGTTTTATAATAAAAATATTATGATTTAATACTTACCATACTTGTACGAAGGCCTGTGGAACTCAATATCTTCACCACAAAGGTCCTTATCATTTTTCTCGTCGTTGTAAATCATGGAACCAACATTCGCAGCTCTTGGAGTGAATACATTTCTAACTGGGGTATTCCTTAGGGCTTTTCCAGTGTTCGACATGAATGACTTCTTAGGTCCTTCCGACTTCTTGACTGGTTCGTTGGGCTTAACTGGGCCTGACGACACAGTTTTACCCATGTTTTCTGAAACATACATGAAAATTGAATCGTAACGAATGAATAAATATCGGGGGTTTCTTTAGACTCGTAAAAAGTGAAAAAATAAGCTTCTTCATGATTTATTATGATATAGACATTCCTCAATTAAAATCTAGTTTATTGAGGGTAAAGTAGTACTGGAAAAGTGGAAACATGGATTGAATAATTAAAAGTATTTACCAATATTCGACAACGGTTGGCGCGAAACATTTTTAATCGTTTGTCTTGTTAGATGGTCGCCAAAGATATCAAAGAGCGATTCAGCCATTTCAATATTACTTGAATATAAATTCAAATGAAACTTTTAAATCAGAATCTTCTCAACGAAAACGCACAATGTCGCACACACGTACACAGTAAAAATTAAATTCAACAAACAATAATCGTTTACAACGGTTTTTGACAACGTTTTGAAAAAATATATTTTTTATAAGTGACTGCTGTCAAAAGTCGAAATCCTGTCTTTTCAGAGATTATCGAAAAAACTACTTATTTTTCATATTCTTGAATAAAGATAGGTATAACTTGTAAAGATATAGAATGTATTTTTGTGCAAGGAAGATGTCGGAAATATACAAGACAAGATCTATATAATTTCATACAGCTGGATCTCTTTTCTCTCGGATTTTTATACTCTATCGTTTCTTTCAAAGAAATTTGACATTGACATTTGTGAATTGACAGTACTAGAATTATTTCAAAATAAACACGCGATTTACTAATTTATTAATTTTATTTAAACAATTCGTAGTTAATAAGTTATACAATGTCAGAAGATAAGTCTTCCAAATCGAATGGGCTAGGGTCTGACCCTATGCAAAGACTGGCTTCTTTTAAACCACCCCGCGACCTCACACTTGGTGGTATAAAAACTAACAAAAAAGTATTTACGCCTAATTTAAACGTGACTAGGAATAAAAACAAGGGGTAAATATAATATTTTTGTTTAACATACTTGCTTATGATGTCGAAATAACACACAAGATCATGCCTCTTAGAAGAAGAATGGCTGATTTTTGTTTACAATATTATTAGTCAATTATTATTATCTTGATCACATGTTTTAAAGTTGTAATCACATTTTAAAAGTTACTTTGACACTTTTCTGAGCCTCATACCTTTATCTTGTCTCTATTCTATTATTTACAGGCCAGCTAAACCAGCACCTAATCTAAGAAGAGATGAAAAGGACAAACGGGAAAGAAGAAATGACAGAAATAAAAACAGATTTACTCCCAACATTATAAAGGCTAGTGGAGTGTTCTCAGAAGGTAATCTTATTATTTAAGTAATTTAATTATATTTCAAAATCAAATTTCAGGCATTTCTGAAACAATTGAGATGAACCAGCAAGAAACTTCATAGGTTAAACTTCATATTTCAGGAAGACAACACCTTATGAACCTGTGCTCCACAGTAAATTATTTATATTTCAAGGTTACCTTTAATTAAAACCTTTAAGGAATATTTTACATAAAAATGCAACAGTCAAAATTATTAATTGTATAATATAACAATGAGAACTAAAAAATATGTGGTTTGAATATCTTTTTACTTTTCATACAAATTTTGGTAAAAAAATATTGAATGAAAATTACAAGTACTGTGAATATTTTAATAATTACAAGTAGGTACTTTGAATACTTATTTAATAACTTTGTGTATGATTATCCAGGTCTAGGTGGAGCTGAGCGACATTCTTCATCCCGGCTCTCATATGGAAGTAGAGATTCAGACTCAGTACAAACTTTGCAGAAGCCAACTATAAGAGTTAAAGATGTTATTAAGGTGAATAATCCTACCTTATCCTATTGACTGAAGTTTAAAAGTCTAGACAAAATCACAGAAATATTTCACTTGCCAGATTGACAGAGAATTGGAAGAGCAGAAGATCAAATCAGTGTTTGGTGACAGCAATCTTGGTGATGACAATGAGTGTGAAGACTTTAAGACAATCAATGAGACTGACGCACCTATCAAACTGCCTATGGATGATGGTGGTAAGGAAATTGGCATTTATATTTATAATGTATTTTTGTGAACCAATCAAATGATTCAAGTAAATTCATTGACAAATGAATAATACTCCTTGGATTAGAATGTCTACTGTGAGTTTGTTTTCGTTTCGTTACGCGACCGATTCGTTTACCGCGTTTGAATCTCTGATTGGTTAATAGGTTGCAGCGGGCCAATGAAAGGCCCTCAACAGTTAAATTATTAAAAAGTTAATATGAGTAAATAGGCATTAAGCTGCGGTAGCCTAATGGCGTCGGACTTGCGATCATGTGGTTGCCGGTTCGAATCCCACCCATTACACTACTGACGTGAACCCACTCGTAACACATGCACTTAGCTTAGTACGAGGGGTTAACAAGAATACGAGTAATGTGCGAACCACATTTCTAGTAAGCATTAAAGAGAACAGGAGTATTGGCGTCGCCCAAAGAAGTGCAACATATGTACAATATGTAACAAAACCCCTGTCCGATCCCTAAGACTGTTATTCGGTATCGTACTGCGAACACATATACAGATTTTCTTTTTCTCAATTGAAAATAATTAAATCAAAATAAAAACTGATCCACGGCAACAGCAACACTGACCGCTCCTCAAAGTTCACGTACTTACTACCTGCAGCTTTGTGTCAAAGAAGCCGCTTATGCGAGACGGTTCATGAACTGTACCACGAATACGCCTTTATTGGATCCGACAGGGGTTTTGTTACATGTTGTATATAGAGATGAGAAATTTGAACACTCGGGCAGCGACCTCAGTAACTTTGTTGGCAAAACAAAGGGTGTGTTGAACCAGTAGTCGCGGGTTTGAGTACGGCCGGAGGTTAAAAAAAAATCTTTCCATTTATAATCTTACTAGTAATTGTTCCGTGTGAATGCGTTATCAATGAATAACAATAAGATAATTATTGAATTTTATTTCAGACTGCCATTTCCAGGTTTGTGATATGCTAACGCTGAATGGTTTCTTTATAGGCTGGTCTCAAGTTAAACCGACCGTGAAGGTTAAACAGGAGGTGATCGTCAAAAGGGAGCCGGAGGACGCCGACTGCGGTACTAATTCCTGTAGCACTCTGATTTATAAGGACTTGGATACGTGGTTACTTCTTCCTTTTCCTCTGCACCTTTACTCCTTTGACTTTCATCATATCGGTCTGTTGCCGTCACCTATTGAACGTAGGCCTCACCCGAAATTTCTCGGTGGTTCCAAAATTTTACCAATTAATTTCATATCCTGTCCTAAAACATCCTGATAGTAAAACCTTTATCAATTAAACCGTTGGTAGCCTAATGGCTAGGGCGTCGGACTTGCGATCTTGTGGTTGCCAGTTCGTAACCTACCCATTGCACTACCGACGTGAACCCACTCGTAACACAAGCATTTTAGCTTAGTACGAGGGGTTAATAGAAATATGCGACCCACTTTGCTGATAAGCTTAAACAAAATTTTACTTAAGATATCTCAGCCCCAATAAAATACTACGGAATTATATTTATTCTAGTTATATTCTTCTTTTTCCGGCCCTTACCCCATTCTTATGGGGTCGGCGCAATGCGTATTTTCCTTCCATTCCTCTCTATTACTCGTCATCGCGGCATTTGCTATTAAGCTTTAGAAAATCATTTTTAACTTAAGATCCTCAGCTTCAATAAAATACTACGGAATTACATTTATCTAGTTATATTCATGGCAATATAAATACAGAGTGTTACCGTTCCTTTATATTCGCAGCTCTGAGTTGCCGATCGAACTGTTTCCCTCGGCTTAAGGAGCGGCTACATTGGCACCGGAAAACTCACCAAGTTTCGATGCATTCCTTGTGTTATCGGACTGTTGTTTCTGATTTGCTATATTATAAGCGTGCTGTGTAACTGAGACGGTGATTGAATTACCAGCGTCCCAGAAATGGTAAAAAATAAAAATGGGGGTAGTTTGAAAAATATAAATAATTAAATTGTTTTGTTTTTTTTTTTTTAAAGATTTTTAGATGGAGGCAATCAAGCACCTTCTCAGTTTGAACAGAGAGATTATTTATATGTATATACAGGATTCTTATCTTAAAATTTAAAATTAACGTTTCATACAAAGTGACAGGTCACGTGACTTGTTTGCATGAAAAATTGATGTTAAATTTTAAGATTTCGACCTATGTTCCTTTGGAAAAGTTGTTCAGTTTTATGCACCTGATTACTTCGTAGAATATACGCACTACATAAAAAATAATCCTGTATATAGCATAGGTATTCACTGCATTCTGCATAGAATATAATTACGATTTTATTATAGGAAGTTTAAAGTTCAGAGAAATTACGTATAATCATGATCGCTTTTTGGGCTATATTCGCGTAATCTTTTATATTATTAGGGGCTATCGCGTATAAAAAATCCGCTAGGGTCGCTAGTGTCGCATAAGGTCTATCTGTCATTATCTACCAATGACAGACAAGCTACTGGCCAGCAATTGGTCGAAATTTTCAGATAGACCTTAAGCGACAGTAGCGACACTAGCGGATTCTTGACACGCGATATCCCATTACACAGCATTATAATTTATTCTGCATACACATTAGCGTAGTATAAATATTTTTGAGATTTGTTGAAACTCTAAGGAGTGCTTCATAGAAAATAAATCTTGTTCTACTCAAAATAAGGTTTGATTTATTAACTGCTTGGGTATACAATGGTGGTGTGTTATTTCTCATTATTTTATACATTCTTTATCAAATAAGTTTGATTACAGGGAGAGAGCCGATAGTGGAGGAGAAGCCGCGTTTGGACGTGAAGGAAGTGTTCGAGAATACCGACGTCGTCAACTTGCTGCGGAACGATCAGCCGACACTCATACTGCTGCAGGTTTGTTACTTTTTAGCTCTGAAACGTGGACAATGACGTCATAGTACATTACTGTTATGTTTTCTGCATTTTACAATTTGCATTTTACACATATACAGTGAATGTAAAATTTACGTAACGCCTGTCTTATTTTTTACTAACATTTGACGTCACAAGCCCCCACTCCTGAACTTTAAAAAATATTTAGTTGTCAAATATTTTTCTATTAAGTACGAAAACGAATCTTTATATTAATTTGAATTGAAACAACTATACTCTTATCTTAGTCCTATACTGTATGATGTATGATGTATGTATAATTATGTACTTTTATTTTTGTTAAACTTTGTTCACAGTTACCAGATTCGTTGCCGGGCCGCGGTGGTAAGATAGATGACGATGTACCTCGGCGTAAGAACCTTAATGAACAGCCCTCCACATCCAACGGCGAAGAAAAAGAGGAGAAACCGGTATGACTCTATCGCGGTTTATTTCGATTTTAGTTTTCGACAATTTGGCGCCTTTGCAAGTGTCGTGGTCACGGGCAGACAGGTGATATTTGCCTTGACTAAAATTAAAATAAGCCGCGATAGAATCCGTTTAAAAGTAGGTTTTATTTCATTCATGATAGTTTTTCTCCTTATCCTTGAAAAGAGGTAGGTCTTCAATATGAAAGACATAATTATGAAGAAAGGTCAGCATAAAAATTTTAAACAACCACAACCTTTTTAGTAAGATCGACAGCAAGTCCGTAGTGACAAAGAAAAATCTACCTTACGTCATTGTAATAAAGGCCATGTCGAATTAGAATTCTGTGTTTTTTTTTCAGGTGGACCAGAGATGTCGACTAGCAGACTTAGAAGAAGGTCGTATTGGAAAACTGCTGGTGCACCGCTCCGGGCGCGTCAGCCTGCAGCTAGGAGACACTATGTTTGAGGTGGGTGTAGCTTTTCATTGCAAACTACTTATAATATTGACCTTGTTAGAATATAAGTGATTTTGGAATAAAATGCATGACAAAGATAAGGCTCTTTAAAGTTCAGAAGTGAGGGCTTGTGACGTCATAAGTAGGCAGTTAGGCACTGGGAAAGTGGCGAGCTCCCACTGCTTATCTTAAATTCACTGTATCTAAGTAGATAATCGTTATTAAGGAAAAGCAAAAAATATGTGTCTATTACTTTTTCATAGTGTCCGACCGAAATTTCGGTTTAGGTTTCGGCCAAAAAATCAAGTTTCGGCTCGAGTTTCGGTTTCGGCCAAAAACGGCCGAACCCTTCGGCCGCGCCGAAACTTACAACATCGTACCTTCGGGTCGCGCTCGGCTAACGTCGGGCGCGCTCCGCACGGCTTTAATATGGCGTCGCTCGCCTGACTCCGCCGGCAACTACCTAAATTCTATTGTTAATTTGTTTTTTGTTCAGGTGTGTATGGGGACGAAGGCAGCGTTCCACCAGGAGGTGGTATCGGTGGGCACGGACGACGCCTCCCGCTCCGCCAACCTCGTGTCTCTTGGGGCTCTGCAGCACAAACTGAACTTAGTGCCCAACTGGGAAGCCATGTTCCATGATATGTCCGTATAACTTGTAAATATATGCCTGTACAGCTATGTTGTTTTTTTTATGACTATTGGCTCGACCCGGCCTCGCACACGTGGGCATTTTTTTTCTAAAGTTTTTGGATTAGACAGAGAGAATAATCTAGCCATCTGCGCTGCGTGGGGGCTACATCAGTCATTGCCTTGCGCCGCACAAATCACTATCAATAAGCAACTTGTTATTTTACGTTTCGAAAGTGACTGAAAAGGTCCACTTGTAAATAAAAATATTTTGATTTTGATTGATCAACAAATTAGTTGTATCACTACAAATCATAGTGACAAGGTTTTTTTACTACAGCCAATCTAAACTTGAATTATCACACTTCAAGGTTCGCATTAGATTGTACTGACAGCTTTTTTTTTTAATGGAATATCCAATTAAAAAGGAAACTGGTACCTAGTGAGACAGTCTTGAATACGAAATGTACTTAAAAAATCCACTTTTATATGGTTATTAATAAAATGTTATATACATACCTACCAATATTTTGTGTAGTTTTGGTTAAGGTGATACCTCCGATGTGGCCCGCGAAATTCAAATTTTCATGTGTTTTTTGCAATTTGCTTATCAGTGACTAGTTGTAATTTGATCAAAATATGATTCGCGACAATAACAAATATAACTTCAAATATAAGAATGATTAAAACGTTCGCTCCATTCGCTCGCACAAAGAATAATCGAAAATGTGTTAGATTTCGGAAATTTTACTAACTTTGAATTAATCTTTGTGAGAATGAATGGAGCACATGTTATGATCATTTTTATATTTAAAATTATACTTGTTATTGTCGCGAATCGAATTTTGATCAAGTTACAACTTGTCACTAATAAGCAAATTGCAAAAAACACATGAAAATTTGAATTTCGCGGGCCACATCGGAGGAATCACCTTAACTGTAACCTTATAATGATCAGTATTATTAACACGAAAGTAACTAGTCTGTGACACTTTGACAGGTAAACTGCTGAAGCAGTTTAAATGAATCTCTATATAGGGGCACAGAGTACATTTTTTGTATATGGGTTTAGGTCCCCCAAGATACATATGACATACATAGTACATGACATAGGCCACTTTCTGCCGTGATAACTGACTCCCATATGGATGGAGCCCTGGCAGCTGCTATTTAGGTAATTAATAATGAAATGCCAGAACTCCTATTTAACATTTATTGTACCTAAATTATTTACAGAATTATTAATATTTCTTAAGCAGAAACAGCTCTTGTGGCTTTCTCTTCCTTGATTGCACTTATTTGGACATCTCTTCCCTCATACCTGTTACCTTTCAAGTCTATGGCATAGTTGTAGTCTTTGGGGTTAGCTATGGCTTCGTCTATGGCAGCTTCTAGTGTCTCCAGTGTGATAAATGTAGGACTGAGTTCCTGAAAAAAATAAAAAAAGCTTAACATCTTATAAAAGATAGTGAGAATGTAATTTTTTAACATTATAATTAGGTATGTAAATTTATAAAAATATTATATTAATTGCTTTTTACACAAAAAATAAAAAATACAATGAAGCCTGGGGTATTCTATTAACAGTCAACAATAGGGTAATGAAGAGATATGATAGAATAGGACATGAAGGTGATGCATTATGTAAAGTATTATGATGAATATCATAATCAGTAATGCATTTCACATACAAACAGTTATTTGATTTAATTACCTTCTGTTTTCTGATCTTCTCGGATACTTGTGCAATTAATTCCTTTTGTTTCTTGTCTACTCTTTCCATTTTCTTGAGAGCATACTCCTCTTGTTCTGCTATCTCTTGTTTACGTCTCTCGTCGCGATCTAGCGCGACTTGCGCGTTCCACTTCTCATTTAACTCGACACAACGAGCCCATTCCTCTGCTTCTAAACGCTGAGACATTTCTGAACTAGCACTCTCCCGTGTAGACTTTTCTTTAATCATTTCTTCATGATAAAACCTTTTTATTGACCGCATTTGCGTTTTATAGTTGTTGTGTAGACGCAGAAGCTCTACTCTCTCTTCTTCTGATATCACTGGCCGTTTTGGGATACGATAAATTTTACTTTTAGCGACAGGTAACCATCTCGGTTTTCTGTGAGCTTCAGCACTCTGTATAATCATGGGCAAAATGCGCTTCAGAAAAGAACTTTGGGATAACATTCTGGTGTTTATAAATTTTATTATTTTTGCACTGAAAGAAACATAACCTCACAAAATATATTTGACATGTGTATTTTTTTTATAGGCCGTCTAGTGTCTACTAGCCCAATATCTAGCCTTTGAAGTTTGATAAAATCCATTAGAATCTACGCCATTAAATCTCACTGTACGAATGTGTTATGATTATTATCATCAATTAATTACAAGCAAATAATGTCATATTATTGTTAATTAAATATACTCAACTTTTTCTATTCATAACTTTTTCATATTACATCTGTGTAAAATTTCCGTCAATCATAAATCAATATAATAAATGTCAAGTTGTCAGGAGACTGTGAAAAAAACGCGGGAACCTTGAAACGAAGAAGGCGCCAAATCTTATTTAATTTAAATTAATTTGTTATATATTTTTGAAATACCTCAAAATTAGTTGTAATTATAAAATAGTAGTTGTATATATTTGTAAATAGTGCAATAAACAATGGGGGGAAGTGGTAAGAAGAGGAAAAAAGCGGAGCCCCCTGATGGTCGAGCAGAACGGGACATCACGGAGACTTCTTCCGACTCTGATGATTCAGCAGACAACAGCAGGAAGTATCAAGTATTTAAAGTCCCCGGATACTCAAGGAAGTATCCTGAAAATAGCAAGAAAACAGAATATATAGTGTTTTTATCTCATCAGATTGAACGCCAATTTTCTGACAAAGACAGACTGGCTATTTCGCACGCTATACGCAAATACTGCGTCACTGGCATATTACATTTAAAATCCATAAATAAGTATAAAATAGGTATAACATTTGACCTGTCCAACAATGCCAATGTATTCCTACAAAATAAAAAACTCCTAGATGAAATGGGCTTAAACGCAACAATACCTGCTGTCGACACTGAGGTGACCGGGGTTCTTACTTCAGTCCCTACAGATTTGTCTAATGAAAGAATATCTGCTTTGATTGGAAGTTCCAGAAATGTCATACAGGTGAGGCGCTTCATGCGCCGCGTACAAAGAGAGGGTGGCGCGGTCACGTATGACCCCACTCAAACTGTTGCAGTAACTTTCGCCTCTACCGAGTTACCGCAATACGTGTACCTTGACTCATGGAGGCACGAGGTAAGCTGTTACGTTCCTCCTGTCAAACAGTGTTTGCAATGTATGAAGTTTGGACATATTGCAAAATATTGTAAGAATGAAGTTGTATGCTCCATATGTACAGAAAAGCATAGTTTTAAAATTTGTAAAGAAGATCCTAAGAACGCTAAATGTGTCAACTGTGGTGGTAACCATGTTTCCATTTCAAACACTTGCCCACAGAAAAAAATGAAAATAGAAGAAAATAAAGTCAAGTCCAGAGCCGCTAAATATTCCGATTTATTTAATGAACATTCTTTTCCAAAATTAACACAGAAGAACATTGAAACACAGATTATTAATTTGACTAAATCAGATTTTTTTATGAATACTTTAACAAATGCTATAACTAAAATTATAATAAATCAAAAAGATAATCCCATTAATTCAGCCTCCATAAAAGAAATTCTGCAACAAACTTTCCGTATCAGTACTTCCACATCTAATAATGGATCTTAATATAATGCAGTGGAACGCACAAAGTATTATAAGTAATAAACTTTTATTAACTCAATTTCTTTATGAGCATAACATACATGTTGCAATTATATCAGAAACCTGGTTAACACCCATCAAACATTTTAACATTAGAGGATACAAAATAGAAAGACATGATATTGGAAATAAACACAATGGTGTAGCTATTTTAATTCGCAATAATATAAATTACAGAAAAATAATTACATATTCTGACAATTCACTACAAAATATTTGTGTAAGAATTACTGTAAATAATACAGAAATAAGTATTGTAAGTTTCTACTGTCCAACAAATTGCACTCCATCTTTTGACAAACATAAATTTGAATCTATAATAAAATCTGTGCCTGAACCAATGATATTTGCTGGTGATTTCAATGCCCATCACACATCATGGGGATGTAATTCTACAAATCCAAGAGGTAGGGATATTTTAGAGATTGTTGATGATAATAATTTGGTGTTAATGAATAATGGTGAAGTGACAACAGTCGGTTCTTTAACGTGGCGTCCAAATGCCTTAGATTTGTCCATAGTTTCCCCATCATTGGCTCTTTCTTGTGATTGGTCTGTTCATTGTGATCCTCTTGGCAGCTACCACCTTCCTGTAATAATGAAAGTTTTTATCAATAATAGTAATATAGAAAACACTAGTAACAACACAAATTTGCCCACCTATCCTAACTTTAAAATGGTAGATTGGAAGATGTATGAACAAAATGTAGATCTACAACTATTTACTTTTCAGGATCAACATGTTGCTCCATTGGAAAGTTATACAGAGTTTTGTCAAATTTTGCATTCTGCAATTAATAAGTGCCTTCCTTATCATAAGCCAACTTCTCCCTCAGTTGATTATTCTATTCGTAACTCTTACAGGAATTCGGCAAAAGCCCCTCCTCTTCCTTGGTGGAATAAAAAATGTTCAGAAGCAGTTCAAAAGTCTAAGTCAGCTTATATAAATTTTAAAAACAATCCGTCAGATGAAACATTTATCGAGTTTAAAAGATTACAAGCCCTCAAAAAACTTACTTTGAAAACAGAAAGATCAAATAGTTGGGTTGAACTTTGCAGCTCCTTTAATCGATGTACACCTCTGTCCAGAATCTGGAAATATATGCGGAAATTTAATAAAACATATTCTTGCAACAATAATGATGTCAATTGGATTCAGGATTTTCTGCAAAAATTTACCTCAGATTATGTAAATAATAAGTCAAATTTTCCCCCTGCTAGTGAGACAAACTCAGAAAATATCTTTTTAGTAAAACTTTTTTCGATACAAGAATTGAAGTCTGCTGTTTATTCTAGAAAAGATAGTGCTTTTGGACTGGATGGTATTCCATACATTATGATAAAAAAGCTTAGTGATAAGGGTTTGCACATTTTTCTCAAAATATTGAATAATTTGTGGTTGAACAATGATATACCTCATCCATGGAAGTCTGATTGTTTGGTACCCATTTTGAAGCCAGATAAGCCTCGGTCTAATCCAGATTCCTATCATCCTATTGCTCTAACATCCTGTGTTGGTAAAATTTTTGAACAATTAATAAAACAAAGGTTGGAATTTTACATAGAAAAAAACAATATTTTACCTGCTAATCAATTTGGTTTTCGTAGGGGAACATCAGCTCGTGAAAGTATTTGTCAGTTACAGCTTGATATCCAAAATAGTTTAAATAGCAAGGATTGCTTAATGTCAGTATTCTTTGATGTTGCTGGAGCCTTTAACAGTGTAAATATTGATGTCCTTTGTTCTGAATTACTTCTTATTGGAATTCCAAACAAAATTGTCCACTGGGTCCATGAATTCTTAACTGAAAGGAAAGTTTATGTTAAATATAATGATAAACTACATGGGCCAAGATTTGCTTCGGTAGGAGTTTGTCAAGGAGGAATTCTGTCTCCATTAATATTCATTTTGTACATACGTCGTTTAAATTTGATTCTAGGTTCCAAAGTCAAAAATCTTCAATTTGCTGATGATTTAGTTGTGTATTTGTCTGGGAAAAATTTCAAAAATATGACACAGTGTCTTAATAAGGCATTGGAAGGATTGTGCACATACTTTTCTTATTTAAATCTAGATATAAATGCACTTAAATCTAAACTAGTAGTATTTGGTAGAACTAGCAATTTCAGTCCTGTTTATTACAATCAAGTTTCTATACCAATTTTTCATGAAGCTAAGTTTTTAGGTGTGACCTTCACTCATAATTTGGCTTGGAAAAAATATGTTGAATTGATAAGTTCTAGAGCTAACAGAGTTTTTAATGTTTTGAAGACATTGTGTAGAACCTCCTGGGGAGCTGACCCAAAAATATTGTTGTTATTATATAAATCTTTGATCCGTAGTCATTTTGAATATGGTTTTCTCTGTTTTGCTGGTGATAGAAGGTTAGTAGATATTCTTGATAAAATACAAAATAAAAGTTTGAGACTTATTACCGGGGCATTTAAAAGTACTCCAATCAATGCAATGCAAGTTGAATGTAAACTTCCTCCATTAAGTATAAGATTTTCTTACTTGAAGGAAAGGTTCCTATTAAAACTTTATAGTAAAAATAATAATCACTTGTTTTTCAATTTAAAACAATCATGTACATCATCCATTTGTAACTTAACATATATACTTCAGGGCTTTCCTCAATATATCAATTTTCTTGAAACTCTGCAAATTCATAAGTCATTTATTCTTCCATGTTATCAGGGGGATTTTGGCAGCAAATTTCCTGCAATTGACATCATTATTGATCACAATTTATCCACTAAAGAAGATGTATATAGTAAATTTCATGAGTTTACTGATCATAGATTTGTGTATACTGATGGGTCTAAAACTGAGTCAGCAGTGTCATTTGCTATTTTTGATGAGCTATTGAATTCTGGTATTGGTTATAAAATAAACTCAAACACAAGTATATTCACAGCTGAGGCTGTGGCTATACTTGCTGCCCTAAAGCACATTAGGCATAAAAATGATGGATGTTGTCAATGGGTAATGGTTAGTGACAGCATGAGTGTCCTTGAAAATCTCAAAAATAATAGGTTGAATGCAAACACAAACTATTTTATATCATTAATAAGAGAATTTTGGTTGCATTTGTGTTTTCATAACATTAAGGTTTTGTTCATGTGGGTCCCTTCGCATGTTGGTGTGATGGGCAATGAAAGGGTTGATTTTTTAGCTAGAGCTATAACAAGTTCTGATGATGTCCCAGATTCAAGTAGTTTCCTCAACATATCTGTTCCTTGTACAGACATAGTTCCTCTGTTGAAAAAAAGGTCCACTGATATATGGAAAAGGCACTGGAATCATACAGTCCAAATTGAAAATAAAGGTATGTGGTATGCAGTATACAATATTCCCATAGGAACCATGCCTTGGTTCTGTAAAACCAATACTTACATGAACAGGAAGTTTTACTCCACCATACTCAGGCTTCGTTTTGGTCACTGTCGGCTGAATTATCATTTGTCTCGTCTGAAAATTGTACACAGTCCTCTCTGTGATCATTGTAACTCTCAAGCAGAGCAATCTCTTGCTCACATTTTCTTTGAGTGCTCATCTTTTGGCATTCAGCGCCTTGTGCTGATGGATGAGCTAATTGAAATTTATGGTAGCCCTGATTTGGTACCGCGCTCCATTCAGGCTCTTCTTGTAAATAGCTCGACGTATTTACCTTTGTTTAATTTTATTAATAATACAGTTGGACAAATTTAAATAATAGTGTAAGATAATTAATTGTCATGTGTATATATTAGGTATATTATTTTTATATATCTTTTCATTGACTCCCGTCAGTTGGGATTAAAAAAAATGGACTACTTGACACTCGGCTCTTACAAAATAACATAAATATTGAATGAAAATTACTTGGACTTGACCAAAGATTTTGTGGAATAACAAATCTTATACATGGATTTTATTGAAATAAACTGAAGACTTTAAACGGATTAACTTTACATGGAAAATAAGAAACTGATGAATTTACCTGGATTTGATTACTTATGGATAAATACCAATGACAACTGGAATTACATAAAAGGTTAAATTTTAATATAAAATGAATGAATTTTATTGGATACCCCTATATTATGGATTTAGAAATTGATGAATTGGACTGGATCTACCCTACTCAAGAAAAAATACCAAAGACTTAAACTGGAATTACTTACAAGGATAAATATAAAACTAATGAATTTTATTGGATTTCCCTATATTATGGATTTAGAAACTGATGAATTGAACTGGATCTACCCTACTCAAGAAAAATGCTAACTGATGACTAGGCAGCATGGTCTCAGACCTTAGCCTGTTCCGTCAGGAACTAATTAAAAAAAAAAATAAAAAATAAAAAAAAATAAATGTCAAGTACAACAGATGTCAAAATGTCAAATATTGTCAAGTCTAAGTTATCAATTTTATCGTAGTGATTATATTCTGTTTGATAACATTAATCAAACAAGCGCAAGCAAGCTCGGTTTCTCTATTTATTAATGAAATACATCAATGAGATCAAGTGATATTATCTAAGTATCATCATGATAAAAATATCGGCTTTGAACGAGGAGTCGGAGGAGGAGAGCGGATCTGAGGAAGAGGTTACGAGAGAGGCGTCAGAGCAAATAGCATTGCAGCAGTATGCAAATGCTCTGGATCTTCAAAGAAAAGGTAATCTTAAAGACGCTACACAGCTATTAAAAGACCTACTAGATACAGAACTACTCTATGAAGTAAAAAAACCGGCAGAAGGCGAGAAAGTTCCCGGCCCATTGTTTAATTTAAAGTACTTGTCATATAAAAATTTAGCGACTATGCTAAGTGCATCTGAAGAAATTGATGCGGCGATAGAGGCGTATTGCGCAGCCTCAGAGTTAGACGACACTGATGTTACGCTTTGGCACCGGCTCGGACAACTATGCATGCGCGCCAAGCGTTACGAAATGGCATTACATGCCTTTCAGCGCGGTGCTGACATCAATCCCCGACACTGGCCGTGCCTCGACAAGATTGTCACCCTACTGCTTGGTCTAGACTACAAAGAAGAATGCATATCTACAATACATGATGCACTGAAGTTAGATCCTGAGTACTTGCGGGGACTGGCCTACAGGAAACATATATTTACTGTCTATCCATACATTAAAGATTTCATGGAATATCTTGATCCAATTTATAAATGGGATGAAAAGGAGGATGAGCCATTTGATGCGGAAAGAGCTGAGACACTTATAAAGGAAGCAGAAGAGATCCATGAAGCATTTTTAGAACAGCAGAGAGCTGAGGAATTTAAGTATGTGATACCTGAATTAACGTTAGTCAAACCTATAACAAACCTAAACTGGCTATCTGTGGGGGAGTCTCTGGTGAAGATGCATCATCACATGTCTGAAAACTTTTACAGTCATGCATGTCCAATTAAGATAATATTTGAGAAGGAAGAAGTAGGAGAAAAGATGGAAGTACGTGAGGAGCCGCAAGAAACAGAGCAAACGGAGGATAAAACTGATGATGCTAATACAGATACGGAAAAAAATGTAGAAAATTTATCAGGGGTTGAAAACAATGATTTATCAGATAAAGAAAAAACAGCAACAGATACTGAGAAAGTTGAGAGTGATGTGGAAATACCACCTGATACTGAAAATCAGCCCGAACATAAAATACCCAAAAAGACACCGGTCAGAAGACGAGGCAGTGCTCTAAGTTTCCTGCAAATGTGGGAATGGTGCACTAAAAGAAGGTCAGGCCGCAAAAAGCCAGTTAGCAAGCAAGATCAAGACGACAATATTTATGAAACCCTCCGTAAAATGGTGCCTGTCTGCTTAGTACCTGAGATGGTTGAGAAGAAAGAGAATCAAGCCAGAGACACTTCTCCAGATATATCAGACCTTGACAAGTTATTTGATGAAAAAGACAAACCTGAAGAAGCAAAAGAATATTTTGGTTCAGAAACAGAACAGCAGGATGTTAAAAACTTCATTAATCAATACACGGAGAACAAAAGAGATATAATTGATATGTTAAAAGATTTTCTTAGTACTTTAGCTGTCAAGTGGGGGGAGAAGTGGCCACAAGGACTACCTGAAGTGTTTATTGAAGCAAACAAGTGTTATATGAATCATATTGATGTTCCTTCTTATACCAGTGATAACAATGAGGATTTACTACATTATACAACCGTCAACATCCTAGTTGAAGAGTTTACTGTCAATGAGAAGCTAAACACATCTACTGATGACAAACAGCAACATGATTTGAGTGTCATTGAAAGTATAGGTATTACATTGAGTTTGAAACCCCATATTTTTGTAAGTACTGAATGTTTGGAGTTGACATTACGCTACCTTTGGGTGAAACTACACATTCATATGTTAAACAAATGCAATGAGTTTGCTTTAGACTGCTTGTATCAGCTACAATATGAATTTGAAGCAATGGCCGAACATCATGACACCTACAACTTAAATGTTATTAATTTCACATTTAAACCAAAAGTTAATGAGAATGAAGTTTTAGCTGGAATAAAATTCCTGGAACGAAATAAGAAGTTATCAACTGTAATGGACTCGTATGAGAGAGGAAATTACGAAGATGTGCTGTCGGTAGTCATAGATTCCTTTGAACATTGCAGGTCAATGGCTAGGAATGATGAGGAGATGGCTTTAGATTTTGCAGTACAGTTAGCTCTAATATTAGATACTTACTGGGCTTTAGATAAGCCTGACGAGTGTTTTAAATGGTCTTTGACCTGTTTACATGAAGCTCTTAAGCATTACTTTAGATATACTTCAGGATCCCCAGAATACGATAAGTGGAATCTAACAGTTGTGAAGATACTATGTTGTATGGAGCATATCCTGACTACAGAAGGCTTGACTTGCCTAGATGCCGTGTCACAGAAAGAACTCAGCCAGGGTTTAGAAGATCTCATTAGGGTTATAGGTCACCAAGTCGAGACAAATGCATCTGAAATGCCTTTCGGTACCGTCATCCCTTGGATTATTCTGCATTATATATTACAAAGAGAAGACGATCAAGGAAGAACTAGAATAGATAAAGACAAAGAAGCGAGCGAGGAAGTCCCAAATTCGATCATGGTTTTATTCATTGCGCATGAACAGCTTGGTAAAAGGGGCTGGTGTTGTAACTCGGAAGGGAAACTGCTCTACTTTACCCTTGACACCGTCGTCCCGAGATTGAGATCTCCATCTTTAGCCAAGACTCTAGAACAAGTATGCGAGAACATGGAACAATGCGTTTACTGTCTATTCGGTCATCCCGGGAGAAAGAACAAGTTAAAATATCTCATAGATCACAATGTCAATCAGTCAAAACCGTTTGAGTTGGACTGGGTGAGAGCGCAGCAACTCTATGAAATCTTTAGACCTCCGACATTACCGGCGTTAGAAGGCAAAGTTCCTGGTATAACTGCTGATACTGAGCAGTTATTTCAACGCATACTTAAGCTGTTACCTACAGAATGTGATCCACAGAAATATCTTCCAGATATCGAGAAATTTATTAAAGGTGTAGAAGATAAGTTACCGAGTATACCGACCTTATTACCATATAAAATGAAAGACATATATTTTCTGCTCGGCGATTATTATTATAAGAAGGAAGAAAGGAAATTAGGTGTGAAGTTCAACATGTTAGATGTGGCTGTCAACAACGACCGGGTAGAGTCGTGGGCAAGAATATCTTTGGCCAAAGCATTCAATTTAGATACGATACTAAACTGTTGTAAAAATCTTAATCATGAGAAAGAATATTTGAATCCCGCAAAATCTGTAATACGGTGTTTTAAACGTTCCTTGGAGTTAGATCCGAAGGATTGTACCATGTGGACGGAATATGGAATGTTCGTGTATTCAGTTCACTCGTTCTGTTCCCGGGTTCTCAAGCAGGCCAGCGAATCTTTAAGTATGGAGGATTTTGAATCTCTAGAAAAACAAAAAGAAGACATGTTGAGTACAACACATAAATGCTTTGTCACAGTGCTCAATGAACTCAGCAATAGTCCAGAGATCGTTAATGATGAACCCTGGTTACACTATTACATGTTGGGAAAAGTAGCTGAGAAACGTAACAAACCTCCTTCAATATACTTAGATTATTACATGAAGGCCGTTAAAAGTTTGCAAGAAACGGATGCTACGTACCCATCAAAGATTAACTACAACTCACCGTCACATTTATGTATAGAAGTGTTAGAGTTACATTACCGAATTCATGCGTCTATTCTGAAGTTTATTGAGCAACATGAAAGCAAGCCAATACCGGTATCCGTAGGCAGAGTATTTTCCACGTGCATTGAAGATTGGAAGAAAGGTCCTTTTACTAAGAAATTAAAGAAAGACGGTGTTCCGGAAATAGAAACAAATACCGAACCCAAACCATCTGAGCCTGTTCACGCGGCAAATATTCTCAAGCGATCTATTAGTGATGCTGGAGAGGAAGAATCACATGAGGCTAAAAGATTAAAGATGGAAGCTGCAGCAGCTAAAGTGAGAAGATCTGCTTCATACGACACAGAAAGGACGCCTAAAGAACCAGCAGTACCGAGTGTTGACTTAGCTCCACCTAAAGAATTAACACCTGTAGAAGAAAAAAAAGCTGATGTCATTGTTATTGACGAAGATTCCCCGCGACCAGCACAGCCTGCACCTCCGCCAGCGCCAGGGCCGGTTGTTGAAAGGACACCGGAAACTGAAAAACCAATCGAAGACAAAGATGAGAAAAAATGTGATGTTGAACAGAAGGAGGGTAGTTCCAGTAGCACATCTTCGACGTCATCCTCAGATTCCAGTTCAAGTGAGTCTTCTTCAGACAGCAGCAGTGACTCCAGCAGTGACAGCGACACCTCCACAAAGTCCTCCAATGAAGCTAAGCCGTTGCCAGACGATGAAATTATGAAGATAGTGGCAGCATGTCTCGATGCATTGGAAGACTGCGCCAGTAGATTCTCCCCACATTATAAAGCTATTTATAGGCTCGCACATTACCACTTTTACTACAAAAAAGGAAAGGACATTGAAAGGTGTCGAGACCTAATGCTGTCAAACTTCATGTCTAGGGCTGGTCAGAAGTTAGGGGGACTTTTTAGTGAGCGAAAACCCTCGAACTTCTTTAACAACATATGGAAAATACGCGCATCAGAAATAGATAGACCTGGTGGGTTCATCTTTCACATGAACCGTTCCGTACTCCTTACTATGGAGATTTTGAAAGAAATAGATGACCACAAAACATTGTTGGACCTCAGCCTGCATTTAATAAGGATACCTGAACCAGATAAAAAGTATTTACGAGATTCGGACAGAGAGGAACTAGCACAGCAAGCGTTCTCACTTTGCGTTCAATCCCTAAAGGGACAGCTGACAAAATTCGGTCAGCAAGCCGATCTAAAGATCAATGACGTGGAGCGACAAGCTCTGAACAGCTTGATGTTAGACATATACAGAGCTTATCAACGAGCACAAAAACAAACGAATTCAAAACAATTTACAAACTTGCTCATAGAAGGATACAAGTTAGTTGCAAATGAAAACATCACTGAAAATATGAATCTTACCGACATCAGCATGAAATACTGCCAAAGGTTGATTCAGAAACTGAAACAGGAAGCAACTATGGCTAGTTTGGATAAATCTCAGAATGCTCAGAAGAAGCAGGCGGCGAAGGCGGCTGCTGTAGTGACGGAGCCTGTCAAACCCCCGCCCGCTACTGTTCACCCACCTTCTAAACCGGAGGCGAAAGCTGCGCAGCCGCAACCCACGGCTTCGACGTCAAATCCGACTTTACCTAAGATGTCTCCGCATGAGATGGCCGCCGCCTTCCAGAGCTACCTGCCGATGTTGAACGACCCCGTCTTGTCTCAACAGACGGCGGCTGCTCTGTCTCTATCTTACTTAAGCAACATAAGCGCTCTAGCCGGCTACTCGCCAATGCCAAACACGTTGCAATCATCCATACAGAATACTCTGCAGAACTCCTTTCAAGCTGAGTTTTACCGCCAGTTCCTAGGACAGAGTTTCTCCTCCTTTATGCCACCTGTGAAGAAGCAGAAGCGTGGCCCGAAACCTGGTTCAGCCAGGGCCGCCCCTGTAGCACAAATGAAGACTTCCAAGTCGTTTACCGGCTCTATGTCTTCGTCGATGACGTCAGTGACTAAATCGGGACCCACGTCATCTACGATGAGCTCGCTTCAGAAGTCGAATTCGACGCCTATGACTCCAAGTATGGGTACTGTGCTGCAGAGCCTGCCTGCCTCCATGACAGCAAACCTTTCTAACTTCGGGGCGATCCACTCGACGTCACACTCAACGCACACGCTGCCCGCGCAGGCGCACATGTCGACGGCATCGACGGTGAGCGCCGCCATCCACACCAAGCCGCCGATGCCGCACCAGCAGGTGAGCCCCGGCAAGACGCTGCAGGAGAAGCTCGCAGAGAGACAGAAGCACCTGCCCATCTCCAAGAACCACGATATAAACGCTTCCATCAGCAAGCTACCATCCTCTCTCACTATCACAAAGACATCGGTGCCTAAACCAGGAATGAAGAAACCCGAAGCCAAGAAAGCGCTGCCGTTCACAGAGAGACCCAAGCCTATCTCTTCAGATGAGGTCATTGTACTCGATGATGATTAGATTATGAATATTTTGATTTATCAATATGAATGTAGAAAGTTTCCAAATATCATGAATATATTATAATCGTACATTTCGATTCAATAAATGAAATTCAATCAAATTAGTGTATTTTCATTTATTTCTTATAAAATATTTTAATTAATTTAATATTTACAAATGTATGTAATTATACCAAACATAATTTTAACAATAATTGTTACAATATTATATATTGCTCACATGCATTATCCAATGCAGATATATTATCGAAGACATTTTATTGCGTTTATTTTAGAACACAGTATAAATGCTAAAACAACATTTTATTAAACATTAGTCATTTACTCAAGTTCTATTGATTCTTTATGGACAAAATAATGATAATATCTGTCCGTCGTCTCGAGCTAGATCGTTGGATATTTTGCCATCATTTACTTTGAATCTTATGGTGCAACTTGGGTGAGGCATATTTCCAGCAGTGGACTACTGTAACTTAAGTCCAGAGGCTGATAAAACGCCTCTTGTTACGAACTCTGTGATGTTCAATCGTAAGTCTTCGGGTCAGCAACTAACAGACTGACTTCAAAATATTTTTTTGGGATTTTTTTTTAGCCAGCACGACCCACTACTAGATGATTGTACAAGGTCAGTAATGGCTTGTCTCGAATTTGAAGTCAGAAGTTAGTAATTCAATATAGACCAACTATACATTCGGTTTCTGAATTGAGTAATTCAACTTGAGACAGACTCAAACTCAGATCAACTTATCGTGTCACAGCGTGCTCGACTTGATTATAGCGCCACAAACTTATTTGACCCGGTGGTGAAATCTGGAACTAATATAATTTACTAATTCCATTTTGTAGTAAATATTCGGAAATTAAGATTTAATTTACTCCTTGTACACTTGGCAGAGGGTATTATTTGAACCTTAAAAACCACGGAAATTATATTGAGTTGAATGAAACACTAAATTCAATTCAACATGAACCACACCATCACCTACCAGGTAAGATGAGTTTGTGGCAGCATGTATGGCCTGTGTAAAGTTTGATAAATAAAGTTGGAATTCTCCCTTCAGAAACCGGCTCTTTATGTAGAAGAATAGGATATATTATTTTTGCTTTACCAGCAAGGAGTATTCATTAAATAAATCTGTGTACATCTAAAAGCATTCTAATATCAGTCCTTCAGCTGTAGACAATAAACATCTCTGTACAATTTTTACAAACTAACCAAACTGGATTTCAATACATATTTTAAGGCACCTTATAGCATAAAAGGTTGGGTTTAGTTCTAAATGTTTCCACCGCGAATGAATGGCGCTAGTGAGCAGTTTTGACGCAGGAAGCGAGATGCTGCTACACTCAGTGTAGTTTGCTGTCACGCTTACCTAACGGTCCTATTTTAAAGGTATAGTCACGCTCCAAAAGTTCAATAGCACCACATTTTTCTCATTTTTTTCGCGGGCTTCTACTAAATTTCTCCGAGTTATAGTTCCATACTGGTAAACAGTAATTGTTAGCTTTTAAATACTCAAGAAATATCCGCGCAGAGCATTGTAACTGTCATAAAACAAATTGAGGTGCTACTGCACATAATGCGGTTAACTGGAAAATTCTGACAAAACACATTTTGATTGGTTGACGGTGGTGCCATCTGGACTGCAATATTTCATTCTAATTGGGTTTATTTCATACAGTCTTATAGTAGAAGTGGACGAGTACTCCTCCAAGGTTCCAGCTCATGGCCAGCGTGACTAGGTACACCAGGAACAGGACTGGTAGTGGCAGGAGGAAGACGCGCGTGTTTTGCAGCATCGGGATATCTGAGGAGAAAGGAATATGTATTGATTTTAAAATATGTACAGATGTCTGGTTGCCATAGTACAGGCACTGCCTAGTTTATTCGTTAGTCTCGCTAAAACTCGAGAACAGCTGAACCGATTTTGATCTTGAAATGTTCGTGGAGGTCCAGGGAAGGTTTAAAAGGTGTAAAACATAAATAATTACTAAAAAATCTGTTCCTAAACTCGGGAATTACCTTAATTAATTTACTTTTGACAGAACGAAGTCTGTCCGGGCAGCTAGTTTGGAATAAATGTGGATGTGAGCCATGTGTATGTTGTACAAAGATATAATAAATATGTATCATTTTTGGATATGAGATATATTATAACATATTATAGAACACTAAATTACTGTAGTGATTGTCGTAACAAGTTAAACCCGGCCACTGAACTGAACGGAAAAATTAAAGCAGCAGTTTATGAAGGCATCCGACCGTTTGCAGCTTAAGCACTAACTGTAGTTTTAAGTCAGCGTTTTAAGCGCTAAAAGAGCGCTTTTTTCACTGTATATTCAAAATCTTATACACTTACCAGAGTCAACACATTTCCCATAATCTGAAAGTCAATATGAATGTTAGTTATGGATCAGTGTTATGAAGTAGTATAGAGAAGAACACTTACTGCTGTAGCCGAGGAATGTGATGTAGAGGTAGTAGAAGACCGCCGCCAACCAGAACGTGTTGGAGACCAGACACGATACGAAGCCCCGGAGAAAGTAATATTCTGGAAAACAAAAATATATTTTATAAAAACCGTACAAGTCACTCGCCCACCGAGGGTTCCGTACTAAGATTTTTTTTATACTCTTGTTTACTATTCAGTTTTTTTCTTGTAATCGATGACGATCGAAGAGCAAGTTAATGGCCAAATTTTTAAGTTAAAAGTTTTTTTCTTTTCATCTCTATTTGTATTTTGTAGAATATATATACTTTATCGCTTCACTGCATACTGAATGACCTAAGGGTCCGTCGTCTTGTCAAGTCCAAGTCTATGATCGCATCGCATGATCGACCGACCCTCAATAGCACATTCAGTTGAACATTCAACATAGTATGTTTTTTTTTTTTTAAATAGCTTCTAATTCTAGTTTTTGTAGTACTTAGCTAAATTACTGGTGTTACAAAAGGTTTCACGTTTAGTGTTATAGGTGGGATTCAAACCGTCACCCACATGATCGCGAGTCCCAAACATAAGCAGAAAGAAAGAAAAAGCATTTATTGGCGTCCTGGCGACCCTTATAGTTGGATGACATCTCATCATCGCCAACCTTGATCCATAAGTAAAGCAGAAAGAAAGAAAAAGCATTTATTGGCGTCCTATGTGACGCATAAAAATAAGAAAGAGATAAAAAATAACAAATGCTTCTAAAGATGAAGGAAATAAGCGTTACATCTCCGCGACGGTCATCGCTCAGCATATGCTGTGATTCGGGGACTCAGCGCTAGTTTTCATATAGTGACTGACTTTAATTAAATACTTACCACTGAAGAACAGCATGAGTATGCAGTGCAGCAGTGAGAGCGGTGGGAAGAAGGCGTTGATGTGGATGTCGAAGGCGTACCCCCACTCCACGTCCGGCCCGTTGGGGTCGCGCCGCAAGTACTTGTTGCTCGCGTACCTGATCACCGTTCAATTTATACAGATGCCAGACTTAACTTTTAACTGACGGGCCTGTTGGTCTAGTGGTTAGTGACCCTGACTGCTAAGCCGGAGGTCGTGGGTTCGATTCCCACCCAGGACAAATCTTTGTGTGATGAGCACGATCATTTGTTCTGTGTCTGGGTGTTATTTATCTATAATATGTATGTATTTAGAAATATATAAGTATATTTATCAGTTGTCTGGTTACCATAGTACATGCTCTGCCTAGTTTGGGATCAGATGACCGTGTGTGAGATTGTCCCAAGATATTTATAGATATTTATTTATTATAATATCACACATACCCCCGAACACAGATTCATTTATTTTTATTAAAACGACGCCCGCACTAAGGAATTTAATCCTTGTGTCGCGGGGGTTTCACAAATATTCAAATCACATGCACAAAGAACACCCAGACTTGAAACAAGCATTTAATTTTGTGGATCACACAAATACTTGTCCCATGCGGGGATCCCGCAGCACGTCACGGATGGTGATCGTGGTATTTAGCGTGGTGACCTATACCACTCGCCTATCCGTGCAGTCAAAAAATTTACATTAACACGTTCTTAAATATCTATCTGTCGCTCCGATGCGAAAAATGAATTTAACAGCTATTCAAAGATTTAAGAGCCCATCAAGTATTTGAATAGCGTTTCAGTATTCAGCTGTAAGAGTTAACTTCAATAGACCTGTTGTCTGTTGACCTAAGAATGTTACATGAAGCAAAATTATACATCTCTACATGAGGAGCTCATATGTATTAATCAATTTTATACGCTTGGCAACGTCATGACGTCATTAGGCCCAACTTCGGAACTTTTATTAAATCTTCTTAGTTTGTATTATTTTGAAAAAAAAAAATAGTATTTAACTGATGGACTACTAGATTTTAGCTGTTCATACCCAGTCATCTACCACATTCTGTTTGCAATTATAAAAAACCAAAAATCTTTATCTTTACAAATCAAATTACTCGAATATCATCGAACATAGTTGAATCGTGTTTAGCAAAAATCGGTCGATGGCTACGTCGCGTCACTACTACCGAAAAAGTGCACAATTCTATTCGGGAAAGAGAGATAGCGGCGCAAGCGTCTCCGTTGTATAATTGTGATATAATCAATATGGCGACACTGAACTTTAATTGTATTTTAAACGTATTGAATTATGAACTCTAATGACAATATAGTATATAGCATGTAAATAAATAATAGTGTTCCGTTTATTGGTATATGAGATTTAGTACTTACCAGAATATAGTGGAGACTAGAAGGCCGATGCCTATGAAGTCCACGAATATCACATACAGCACGAACTTCACTATATCATAGGTTTTCATGTCCATCGCCAGCCCAAAGCATATTGATGATACTGAAAATATTACACATGCCAATGTTATTTAAAAGATAATTACTAAGACTAATTTTCTTTTATGGCTACTAAAATTATGCTTTAAAGATTGCTCAGGCTACAATGCTTTGCAATAAAGAGTGAAAAGTTTTAGTTGTGTTGCCACATAGGTCAATCAAGCAAGTAAAAAATTGTAAAGAAAAAAAATTTTGCAAAATGTTCATCTTTAAAAAATATAAGTAGTGCATCAGTTGTTGGGCTGCCATAGTAAAGGCTCTACCTAGTTTGAGATCAGATGATTGTGTGTGAGTAGGGAAAAGATTATATAGAAATAAAAAAAAAGAATTAGCTTTCTAAGTATGCTACTAGGATATTAACAATCACTTTTACAATGCCCTTTTGTTTACACCCCATAAATAATTTTTTAAGCCAATTTTTAGGAAAAATTGGCTGCTCAGAAGCAGAATTTTGACAGTTAAGTACCAATCAAAAAATAATCTAAATTATCTATTAATTGAATACTTACAAAACAGCCACACTGTGAGTAGAACTAGGAATGCTGGGTCATCTCTGGCAAACTGTGACTTTGTATCTGCAATATTTTAAAAAAGAAACTATAATTTCTTCTTAAACAATCTCCTTATAGATTACCTACAAGAGGATATCTCGTCAATTTACAATATAACTTTCATGTGTGAGAAATTTAATAATAACCTTTTTTTAATTACAATTACAATATAAAATAAAATAATGTACATATTAGAAAATTTACACAATTTTTAGTATACAAGTTGCGGTTAATAGTAAATGTATGGCTGTAACTAGTTTTAGCCAGCTACAACTAGGTGAAGCCGGCCACATGCAGTTATTAGCCATGTACAACATTCTTTTCAACATCAGCCAAAAGTTGATTGGAATAGAATGCCTTAAGGCAATACATATTTATGAATATGTTCTCTGCATCTATAGTTGGACGGACAAACTGGCCGCCTTTAACAAGGAGTTAAATTGGTCCTTCAGAATGAAAAATGGAAGGAAGAAAGGGAGGCCTTTGCCCTGCAGTGGGACAGTTCAGGCTCAAAATAATAATAATTAATAATATCTATAGTTAAAAAAAAACATTTAATAAATAAATAATTATTATTATTCTTAGGCAGACTGAAAAGTCCATTTTACATGCCTCATGATTGTGTTATTAACATTTGTTCTGTATTTTATTTAATGTTCCACTTTTACAATGGAGTTAAACATATCTATTAAATATCATCATCAGTATAAGAGTAACAGTTAGTAACTTATATCTGTTATCTCAATTTTATTCAATAAAACCTAGATTTAGATAAGATTAACTAAAGAATGTAACAACAACCATAAGATTTATTTAATAGCCATTTTGGTGTTATCTGCTAAAATGACAATATATTAGAGACAGAGACAGTTATTTCTGATACAAAGATTTCTAATCTCTGTTGAAAGAAGCTGCAGTGACATAAATTTGATAAGAAGATTGATACTATTTGAAGCACCCATGTAAATGTTTTGTCCCTAAATATAAATGATTTGCTATGCTGCACAGGTTCATACCACACTTTTGAATTTGTACTTACGTTTTCTATAATTGAAATTTCTGAAAACTTTCTGTGGAGCCACAAATAAGTAAACCATTTGCCATGCTGCGAACTCAAAGTCCATCTGATTGAATTGGAACAGTCTCTTGATATATTTATACCGCTTGACCGAAGCACTGGCCGTCGTCGGCTGGTAGTTCGCCGGCGCTGGTAAAGGAGACGTACTCCTCGGATAGTTATTCACACTTGGAGTTGGCGACGTCGAGTACTTCATTTTAACCAGATTTCACATACACGGCTCTAAATTCCACCTCATCAAGTCGCTCACTAAATAATACTCCTTCTTCAATATTATTAAGGCTTTGGATGTGATTCTAAAACATTTATATTTATTAAAATCAAATAAAATGTACATAAACCATTAGTCACAGCCAAACGTCAATTTACAATGTTGAAAGACAAACGTCACTGGTTGTGTTTCTTTGTCTAACTCTCATGTTATGAACAAGATAGCTTTATTTTGTATGCTTCAAATATCAACAGAATTATTTTTGACAAATCTTCACAAATGACGTTCAATGGTTACGATCAGAAACTAACTACAACTCTCAGCTACAACTAGTGTTAGCAATCAGTAATAGGTGTAACTTCTTGTTTGCCTCGTTTCATGTTCATAAAACATTACAATTAATATCATGGTAAAATAGACACAATTATGATATTTTGATAACTTAAATACTAAGATTAATTTTAAAACTTTTTTTTTAACTTTCGTACAGGTACTTATATTTAGGATAACTGTATTTTGTAACAGCTATTCATATTATAAAACTGGAGTTTGTTTGTTTGAACGCACTAATCTCGGGAATTACTGGTCCGATTTGAAAAAAAATATTTGTTAGGTACCTATCTCTAGTATGTTGATGTTGCCATTCCTGGTTCCAAATATCGTCGGATAATTATGACATTGATGCGTGATGTTTCTCCTATATAATTGATATCGTTAAGTTTCTAGTAATGGCAACCAAAACACAAAAGCTATGTTTAATAATGACGGGCCTGTTGGTCTAGCGGTTAGTGACCCTGACTGCTAAGCCGGAGGTTCGATTCCCACCCAGGATAAATGTTTGTGTTGTGTGATGAGCTCGAGCATTTGTTCTGTGTCTGGGTGTACTTTATCTATAATATGTATGTATTCAGAAATATGGCTCTGCCTAGTTTGGGATCAGATGGCCGTGTGTGAGATTGTCCCAAGATATTAAAAAATATATAAAAAGTGACACTATACAACATGTAACAAAACCCCTGTCGGATCCAATAAAGGCGTATTCGTGGTACAGTTCATGAACCGTCTCGCGTAGGCGGCTTCTTTGACACAAAACTGTAGGTAGTAAATACGTGAACTTTGAGGAGCGGTCAGTGTTGCTGTTGCCTTGGATCAGTTTTTATTTTGATTTAATTATTTTCAATGGGGGAAAAAAAAATCTCCTATCCATATAATGGCTACGTATATTATGTGTTCGCAATACGATACCGAATAATACTCTTAGGGATCGGACAGGGTTTTTGTTACATGCTGTATAGGAACAAAAATAAAACAGTCAAGTTCATAGCATTAAATTTATTAACCTTATATCTAACAGTCAGTAAATTTTTAATTATAAAATTATCACAAAATATTTATTTTACTTAATAAACGAGTCTTGCAAATAAATAAGTCAAGTGCAATTTTATTACTGGTAAATAAATTATTTTTTACAAATTGTTTCTTATAATAACTTATACACTTAATTGATTTATTTTGGTAACTGGATGAGAGGTAAAAAATCTGAATAACTATGGATCATTATGGTGATAAAAAAATAAACTAAAAAAAAGGACCACGGGATTGAGTCCAGCTAGTACCATTTCTATAATTCAGTAACATTCAAATTTTAAGGTTCGGAGTTCAATTCTAAATTTATTAGTACTCAGTCACGGCTACAGGTCGCCGTGCGGGGCCAGATAGATTAAAAAAGTATCTAGATAATAATAATTATGACTTGTTGTTTTATAAAATGGTTTCAGGTCATCATAAATTAGCAAATGAGTTTAATTTATTAATCATAAGTTTTCAGTAATCATAAGTTATTTAAACTAAGTTTTCTTGCAGCCAGTCGAAGTAATGCGTCACTCTGGTGTAAACGCCGGGGTACCCAGGCTCTCCGCATTTGTTTCCGAATGAAACCACTCCTATTTGTGTCCAACGACCCTTGACTTGCAGCATGAGGGGACCTCCAGAGTCACCCTAGAAAAAAAGAACAAAAAATATGTTAATGGGGTAATTTAAGCCATTTTATTGATTTCTGTGATCAAATTCACAATTAACAATAATTATTTATTTATGACTAGCTGTGCTGTGGTGGTCTAACGGGGATAACTAAGCGCGTAAGTTAACGCCGTTCCACTAAACCTAAAATAAATATAACTCCTTATTAATTACATCAGCTATATATTTGTCAGTCAAATTCCCGTCGGAATCAGTCCAGTTGTTGTTTCAGAGAGTAGCCGGAACACAGTCACATACAGACAAAAATGGCAAAAACATTTTGGTATATGTACTGTGTATACCTACATCTTTATGCAACATTACCTGACAAGCATCAACCCCGCCTCTGGCGTAACCAGCGCAGAGAAAGGAATCAGTGATGGGTTGGAAGTATGCTCGGTCGCAGTCATCGTTCCTCCATACGGGCAGCTTGGCTTCGAGCTGCTTGGAGCTCTCGGCGCCGCCGTACCGGGTGTTCCCCCAGCCCACCACGGTCGCTATGGACCCGTCGAACTGCTGCCTTCGTAGCTCCTCATATGGTAAGCATATTGGAATCACGTATTTCGACTTTTGGACGTTTTCTGAAATAATGTTAAAATGGACGTGAATATTTCAGGTTATTCCATAATTTGAAAAAAAATGGTGCTGGTAATGTAATGTTGGAAATCAGCCATTGTGTATACGCCATTCGGTACCTACTCGTTTCTTCGCCAAAACGAAATACTTAGAAATTCTGGCATGGGAATTCTATCTTATATAGGAAAAAGAAAATTCATCCTTATCTGTGACTGATTTAGTTTCGCTTGTCCTTGTGGGTTTATTATGTAATGGTTTTTGTCCATGACTGCATATTTGTCTTCGCAAGCATCATCTAGAGATGCTTATATCACAATTACGTTTTATTCTATTTTATTCAGATAAAACAGTAGCGCGTGGGTGCAATAAATGTTAACCAACTGTTTTTTTTTTTTAAAGATTACTAGCAATGTGGGTCTCACATTTCTAGTAAACTTGTTAACCCCTCGTGCTAAGCTAAGATGCTTGTGTTACGAGTGGGTTCACGTCGGTAGTGTAATGGGTGGGATTCGAACCCGCATCCTCATGATCGCAAGTCCGACGCCGTAGCCATTACCGCCGCTTAAAACCAATTGTTTCCTGCTGGCACACCAATGTCAATATAATTTCTTTAGATACACCAGGAAGGGAGGAAACTTCTAAACCAGGTTGGGCTTACCAGAGAGCACCAGTATAGCGATGTCGTTGTAGTATCCGACTCTGGAGAACTTGTTGTGTGTGCGCACTTCGGTGACGCGGAGGGTGACGGGCCGCGAGGGCTCGTCGTTGCGCGCGAGGTCCACATCACCGAGACGCACGCTGAACTGACGGGCAGGGAACCTGGGGAGAATAGCATGAGTATGATGATAATAACTGATAACCCCGGAGAGAGATCAATTATCGTTCCATCTCTAGGTATATGAGAAGAGGCCCGTGCCCAGCAGTGGGACAATTACAGGTTCTGTATATTAGAGATTTTACGTAATTTTTTTTCAGGCTAGTTAGTTCATGCAATAAGGGACGCGTAAAAGCGATTGTATATAAATCCTGATTGCTTGATAGAGAAGTAGAATTTTGAAATTCCCTTTTATGTTTGTTCGGCTGGATTTGACACACAATGAAAAAAGAATTTAATGCTTGGTATTAACGAATTTTGTAAACAAATTAAGTAATGAAGGTTGTTAGAAGTTTCTTTATTGGTTTCTTTAAAAAATCGATTCAGTTTGGAGCAGACAGAAGTCAGACCTGTAGCAGACAAAACATTAAGCAGTGGTCGATATTTGAAGTAGTATCGTACAAGGTTTCTACATGCATTTATGAAACCTGTTGTTTTGATGCTCATGCATCATGCTGTCCCACAGACATTATTTTTATTTGGAGATATTTAAAAAAGTGTAATAAATCATCTGACATTATTTTTTTTAAATTATGAATAGTTAGGTCTCACGGTGTCTGCTTGGAGTCCCTGGTACAATGCGCAGCGGTGAGCACATGCCTCTTATTGACCAGCGTGCCGCCGCACCAGAACTCGCGGCCCTTGGGGCTGTGCAGGTAGATGGCAGCCATCCACGGCCACGCGCCCGGCTTGGCCTCCGTCCCGCCGACTATACGACCTCCTTCATCTTCTCTTTGGCCACAGTCTGAAAGCAGTATTCAAAATAATGTCAACATTTAGGTAGATAATGGTGCTGATTCCTCTGTACGCAAACTAAACTAAATTTAAACCATTGCTTTCTTTTGCTAACATAAAGCGTGAGAAAAGGAAGGCAACAGATGACAACTAACTTAGAAGTGTCAAACTAGTTTTCGCCTTGAACATCGCAGTGTTCTTAGAGCACACGTTTTTACTTGTCGCCAAATTTGTATGAGAATTTTTGTCGGAACTAAATTTGACAGTTCGTATTTTCGTCTGTCCTTTTCTAAATATGTACAAGTGAAAAAGATACCGATGGACTTAAATTAGTTTAGTACGTGTAACAGAATCGGGGCCAATATTTAGGAAGTAACATGTAGGTAAGGATCTAAATTGTCCACGCTATGTTAGATGGGTGTTCGCCGTAGCCTCAACGTGGGCTACGGTGTCGGTGTCGTAGGGAGTTTCAAAAACTATTCCATAAAATCACGATATATCTGTACTAATATTATAAAGCTGAAGAGTTTGTTTGTTTGAACGCGCTAATATCAGGAACTAAGGAACAACTGGATATAATATCAGGAACTACTGGTCCGATTTGAAAAATTATTTTACTGTTCGATAGCCTACTTATTGAGGAAGGCTATAATTTGCCGCGGTAACCGGCGCCCACGCGGTCGGAGCCGCAAGCAAAAGCTAGTAGGTAAGATGGGACTAAATATTTTTTAGGAAAATGTGTTAAAATGCACCGACCTCCAAAAATGTGCTAAAATCCACCGACTAAGCGGCTTCCTACTCTAAACGTACCTAAAAAATTGTTAAATAAATTCTGTAAATGTCAGGTCTAGAAAGTTCCAAGACTTATGGTATAATTCATGGGTAAACGAAGTAGTTGTACATTGATTTCTTACCTTCAATATCAACAATATTAGAGTAGTTATTGATAACAGGTGGTGCGACTGTGTAATAAGAGGTGGTAAGCGGAGTCCTGGGTGTGGTCACCGCGGTAGTGGTCGGGCGCCGCGTCGTGGTAGCTGGCCTCTTGGTGGTGGCAGGCCGCTTGGTGGTGGTCACTGGCTTCGGTTTCTTTGTCGTCAGCACCAGCACCGCCGATGGCTTCTCTGTCACAGGCTTCGGTTTCTGCGTCGTCACAGGCACTAAGAGCGTGGGTTTACTAGATGATACGGCTACTGGCTTCTCCGAAGGCAGGATTGCGTTCTTTGGACAACACACTCCAGGAACAAACGATTCCATAAAACACAAGGACTCTCGGAGGTATATAAAGTTAAGTAGGAGCTTTGGACAGTTTCTTAAATCCACACAAAACCCTTCCTCGTTTTCAGGAGTGGAACAAACTTGTTTTGTGTCTTCCTCTACATCAACATTCGTTATTTTTGATGCAGGTACATCTGGTAAAACATTTGGTAGAGCCTTCTTTACAATAGGTGCTATTTTATCGGTGACGTTTCTACCTAAAACGTTTTTACTAATCGTGTAAAGAGCATGAGGTAAACGTTGCAAATTCGGATCTTTTTCATCTCTATCGCGCGAGTCGCTGACCATGTCTACTAGATAGTGGCCTACGGTGTTAATGGCACCGAGTGTTTCGGAGATTTTTGTGAATGCTGAGTCTGAGAGTAGTCTAGGATCGTTTTGATATGTTGGGTCCGAGTAGATAAGACCTGCGGAGGCTCTGCTGTTGTATTGAGGACCCGCAAATTGTTGGCCCGGATAGTTTTGGGATGGATCGTACTGGTGATTGCCAAGTTGGTTTGGTTGTGGGCCATAGTGGTGGTTAAAACCGTATTGTGGCTCATACTGGTTATTTGCATAGTAAGCGTTCTGGTCTGGTGATCTTTTCCTCGGTGATGAGAACTGATGCCATGGTGGGTTTCTTTGTTGTGAGTGACGGTTCCAGTCACCCGGGGATTGCACGAAGCTTACTGGAAGATAGAAAGAATTTTGTAAAGTTTGTACGCGAGGCAAAAGGTAGAGGATGACTTGAAGAATTGATGCATACCTACCCATGTGGTGGTCTGCGTACTGACATCCTGCTGGTAATATCTGTATAACACCTGAAACAATACAAAATAAAAATTTACGTTTCACATCGCAAAATGTTCCGGAAAAAGCAGTAAAAAAAATTTAGATAGTTAAAAGAAGAACGAATTCAAGATTTGTACCCAAACATAATAGCTGACCCTAACATAGCTTTTGAAAAGACTAGACAAATGATGATGACCCAGGAATTGTAAATATATTTAGATATAAAGTAAGAAAAACTACCTTTCTAGTTTCCTCCATAAAACTCTCTTTATATTTGCGGTAGTAATCTTCGTGCGTGTTGTGAATCATTATTATGATCATGCAATTACTTAACTATGTCTCTCGATTACTATTATTGTACACATATCTCTAAGACTTCGTTATGCAAAATCAAGTTTCACGTAATTGATATTAGAATATTTTAAAAGAAATTGATATTCTGTAACGATTCAAAACGCGAGTAGTTTGTGTGTAATTGAGTCCTTTGGACACGCCGGCTTACGTGTGGAGATTTTAAACTATCTTCAATTTAGGACAATTAACCGGCTTTCTCCTTTGTCGCCTCCAATTAAAAAAAAAAGCCTTCTCAGTTTCACTTGATTGTTTTAAATTAGAAGCGGTGACAGCCTAATGGCTAGTGCGTTGGACTTGCGATCATATAGTCGCCAGTTCAAAACCCACCCATTGCACTGCCGACGTGAACTCACTCGTAACACAATCATTTAGCCTAGCACTAGGAGTTAACAAGAATACTAATATGTGACCCACATTGCTAGTAAGAAAAAAATATAAGTAACACGCTGGGCCAGGATTGACAAAAAAAAGGTACAAATAAACAAGCTTCTGAAATAACCTAAAGGTTAGATTTAAGAAACAAAAAGTACGTACCTATACAAAAGGCGGATTACAAAACATCTTTCTGTTTTCAACAAAATAGGTGAACAATTAAAAGCCGCATCCATCTTTGGATTTGGAGAAACTTTTAATTTATTTAATCGAGATAATCATAATGGATTGTGTCTCAAAGGAGAGTGAAACTAATGCGTTCTCAGAATAAGGTTTTGGTTTTATTTGTGTATTTATTAAAGTGTCGTGTGTGAGTCTCGTGTAGGAATTTCGTTATCGATTGCGCGGGAGATTGTGGCGGCCATTATTACTCATCACGATTTATTTTGGCGGAAGTCACGCAACTTACTTTTTAAAGATTAGTCGCGATCTTTTTATTGGTAAGTAATATAATTTTGCAAAGCTTACGTAAGGTACATTTTAAATTTGGCAACTCGTGAAAGATTTTAGATAGGTAATCTTTTTCAATTCAAATCTGCAATGCAAAGTAACTACATATAATCCTAAAATCTTAAAGTAAGACCTTGTGCCTTTTTAGCCGGTATAAAGTCGGTCAGTTTTAACATAGGTATGTTTTAAATAGCTTGACGAGTAAATTATGTTATAAAAGATGTCTCCAACAAAAAGACCGTAATATGACGTACGATTAGGTCTTGTTATGGTCATTTGTGAGTCACTAGAAAGTTGTATGCAAACTCCGTTGTGCAATGTACCTTGGTTATGGAGAAGCGTTCACGGCAACATAATTTTAGTTCCAGCTGGCTAAGGTAGAATATACGTTATACTTAGATAAAAAGAAGACGGGGACATCCTGGTTATTTAATTAGGACTTCAAAAAGTCTTCAAATACAAGAGTTTTCATGGCCGGGTCAAAATAAGGAAGTTTTTCTTTTATTTCTTTTAATAAAGATTACTAGCAATGTGGGTCGCACATTACTAGTAATCTCGTTAACCCCTCGTGCTAAGCTAAGATGCTTGTGTTACGAGTGAGTTCACGTCGGTAGTGTAATGGTTGGGATTCGAACCCGCAACCACATGATCGCAAACTTGGAGAACTTGTTTTGATTCGTTAATTTCCCCACCTCTGTCTTATGCGCAGAAAACCAATATATACCTACAAAGGTTTTGATATACCAGAGTATTATCACAGCCAATTATCTAGCTAAATACCTACCTACTAAGCACTATGTAAGGTTTAATTTATTAAAACTTATCGGGCACCTAAAATAGCTGTTAGATACTGGTAGACTACCATAAACATTTATATGTTGGTGTTGTTTGTGTTTGTCCATTCTTAACGGAATGAAATTTAATTACCTATATCCCTTTTATGGATTGGTAATGTTTAAAAAGGAAGTGGATGGAATAAGTATCTGTTGTAGTTATAGTTTCATTTTTAAGCATAATGGGAAAGTCCAGAAGCAGTCAAAGCCTGTACTCGTGCCAACCGCCGCCAGACGTCTTCAAAAAACAATCTTTCTCACAATTCCTTAATCGGACGATATCTAATTTACGAGTCCCGACACGTAGCTAATATATTTTCCTATCTTAAAAGTACCTACTCTACAAAATATCGATGTTACATAAACTTATTTCAGGCATTTAAATGGCAATACGAAAATGGTGAATTTTCCAAGTTGATTAGTACCGTGACTTGATCTAGTTCGAGCTAGTTCTAGGAACCATTTAAGGCTGACCTGAAAATCATATCGGCGTTGTCAAGACTGCTTTTATGTTATCGCTGATAGCTTACAGGGTAAGACTTTGATTAACTGGTTACATTGCTAAGTTCAGCTACATTTTTATAAACAGATATTCCTTTATAGTTTATTTTGATTTATTACCGATAAATTACCGACTCTAAATTAGTGTTAATTTTGAGTAGATACCTGTGGGAGATTCGACGGACTCAAAACTTCTTTTCACGCTTGAATACCTCCACTGTTATTTTCTGACGACCAACATACATCCTTTATAAAATATAAAAAAAAACATGCAACAAGACGAATACCACCTCAGTCGGGAACTATAATGCAGTCGATAGAATCCGATTAAAATTGGTTTTACTTCAATGTTTAAGGTTCGCGTAGACCTCAGAAAACATTATTGAGTATCAAAGAAGTTTCTTCGTGTCCTTGTAATTCGTTGCCATAGGAGATCCGTGTACCCAAATCGAGGGTGAGGTACCGCACGTATTTACATGCAATATTGAAGGATGTTTCATAAACATTGACCTCGTTGCGTCACTGGGAAACACAGCACTATATTACTCATACACTTATTGGGTACAGACCGGAGCTGTTGACGATAAGAACTTTATGCAACGTTATATAATGCAGGCGGACTTCATGCGGACATTGGATAGTCTCTTATTGACATAGTTTGAACAGGAACTGTCCCCCTAGCCAAGCGTAATTTCTATAAACGTAAACGATGACAGAAATAGCTTAAATGTATGGGTATGACATTTCATTTAGATAAGACCATGACTTACACTTGTCACTTCCATACATTTCAGCGATTCGATTAACCTTAAGGCTTGTAGAAATGTCTAGGGGGGCTGGTCATTAAAACGATCTGGGCCTTTTGATTTCAATAATAAATAATAAAAGTCCTCCTGTCTGAATTTGTGTGTGTTCGAATAGGGTTACACTATTTATTCCTTCACCCTCATACTTCGATGGGCCGGCAGTCCGACACGTCCTAGAGAGTGGAGAGATCAGATGAGGCGCAGGAGCCACGGGGTGTAGGAAACACTGCCTAAATACTGGAGTCCGAATTGTACTGTAATTCTAAAGTGTAGTACCTAAGTAGTTTGGCCCGACCCGGGATTAGGATAGATATAATACTATATGTATTTTCGAGCTGGTCTGACGAAGGAGCCAGATGTTGGTTATAGGAACTTTGTAGCCGATGCAATCCCCACTTGTTCGATTAATTTCAGCCTACCTAATTAAAAGCTAGTATTCAAAAATACTTTTTAATAAAACTAATTGTTGGAAAATGTTTCGTATTAAATTAGTGCCTTATTGTTGTCTCTCAAGCAAGTCTAACAAGCGTATGTGTTGCTTAATCAGTATTTAAGTACTTTATCATAGAAAAACAACACAATAGTATGTCATACACGTTTTGTAACTTTCCCATTGCAGAGATATCTCAATTCCCATACCGATAAGGATATATTCTTGGTCATATACTTTGCCATCTGCTAGTTGGAAAAGATTTTTTTAAGTAAATCATCTTTACGCACGCTTCAATTGGGGAATCAGCTGGTGAATGCGTGACGAGAGCGTTACGAACAGTGTAATCTGACGAGGCAAACGGAAGTTACAGAGGAGAGGATGACGTATAAGTTAGTGAAGATAGAAATAGAGAAAGTAAAGTTTCGTATGTTACTGTAGGGGTAAGCACATATTCTCATTCTCTCTTTCTCTTCTAGCCAGTTACGTTTCGTAAATCTAAGACACAGTGCAGGCCTGTGAGCTAAATAAGTTATACATTAGTTGGGTGTTCATAAGCACTCTCGTTATTCTTTTAGTTTCTATAAAGCTAATAATAATTCCAAAACGACCACGTTCATGAATTTTTTGAAGGTGGTAATTAATATTTGGGAATTCTTTTATAGAACTTGGTAAACGCGCGAACGATCCACCTGATGGTAAGCGATTATCGTAGTCCACGAAGGCTTATAAAACCAGGGAGCTAAAAACGCGTTGTCAACCTTCCTGGGGGAAACCCCTCCCCTTTAGCAGCATGGATACCTAACTAACCCTGCTAATCACAGGATCACAACGCAAGGTTGCTCTGCCCTACATCTCTTAATTGTTTTATATTTTTTCCTACAGCAATACTGAGTATTTGCTCATTATTAAGTATAATTATAACCCGTATGTATCGGTACCTACTGTTACACAAACATGGATTTTCCACTATTAATCACTAAACTGTTTCTTAAGAATTTTTAACTAGTCCAGGTGCCGATTGCGGTGTTGCGTTCTTTATATTGAGGGCATTTCATGCCGTTATTAATATTTTAGTTTAATACCTAGTATTTGGTAACATATTATAAAATAGAGCAAATCTTTTTGCCTTTTAAAAAGATAGTAAGTAATCAAATTACGCGCTTATCTTCTACCATAATATATCTCAAGCAAACTAATAAAAAAATCTTTATATGCCAACGTATCCTCGACAATAATAAGGATACCGCCTTATAAAGGATAACGAAAGTCATAACAAAATGAATGAGAGTGACTTTTACGGTATCGAAAGTTCTTAAAATCTCACAGGAGGCACCCACACAATAGGCCCAAAGCACGCAAAGCATCTCCATATTAAAATAACATTGTTTTCATCTCGATAACAAGCCATAGAATGATTTCATCAAGATTAAAATAATTTCAATGTAGTATGTGGTAAGTAGTTCCATACCGTAACGTACTTGAAGTCCATATTAGTGACCGACGAAACAAATAACAATCTATCACAATTAGCATCATTTTAAAGAAGGCTCAGAATAATAATTTTGTAAGGCATCGACGATTTACCTGTATTTGAACATCCCCGCATTTGAAAATTAAAATTAATTGGTTTCATGTTTGAGGTATGTAAGTACAGTAAAATCCGAAAATCATGTTTGTACCCTATTTTTCGGGGGAAATTTTAATAAAAAGTACTTCCGACGAGATTTAATTTGTTTCACGTTCACCGTTTTCAAACGGTCTCAAACCAGAATCAGATCTGTTTTCTGGGAAAAGCCTCATTGATTCTCTACCCTGAGAAAGACGGATTGTTCCGGACTCCTGGTTGCTAAAACCGCTTCTCGATTTTCCTTTACCATTGTAGAGGCCCTTTTTCGGAGCAGTAACGTTTAGTGGGGCTAGCTATACCCCTGCCTCCCCCTGGCCAGTTTCGACCTTGGTCCAACTTGGAGTGAGTCTTCTGCATATTGATATGTTGCGCTTAAACTGAGAATCATTTCGCGCAACAATAGGTAGCTTATGTAATGCGCGCGCGCCGATGACATCACTCACTTTCACTGTCGTTCAGATAAGGCGGTCAATGAGTCAAAAATGCGGGTTAAGAGCTTCCACGTAGAAGTATAACATAGATACCGATGTTAACTGTAATTTTAAAATATGTATTACATTGCCTTTTCTTAAAGAAAACTATTTTTCTTAAAGAGAATGAAAGTACATCACGCGCTGCGTTTAATCCCTAACGGAATGACGATTAGAGATTTAATTTTTAAAATGTTTTTTTTTATCATTTCCAGTTTCCAAACTACTCCAGGTTTGAAAACCTTGGGGAGAATGTGTTTTGGTAATCTCAGGGACTATAAAAACTAAGAGAAATAGATTTATTCTGTTCCCAAAACATTACGAGAAAAACGAAGAAATTACAATAGGTTCATAACTTCATAAGTTGCAAACTGTAGTTTCATCATTGTGCTTCTCAAAATTTAAGTGTTACCGCTACAACAATTCATTCATGCTGTGTTGGGTAATCTTTTGTGCTTGGTTCCGATTTGCATAATGTTATCACGGATGTTCTTATGCAGAATGATGACATGTGCGGTTCGTTTCAGTTATGAAATGTTCGTTGCGTCTGTTTTGCGAATTTGAATTTAAGTTTGATGAATAGGTACCATTAGTAAAAAAAAAAAGTATTGCTAAAGTATTGCTGTTTGGACTTAATTTGATCCAACTCGTCTAGTAGTTTTCGTATCAAGTCTAATGACTAATGGTTATTGATCCTGACTGCTTAGCTGGAGGTTGTGGGTTGATACTTACCCAGGACAAATCTGTGTGTGATGAGCACGATTATTTGTTCTGTGTCTGGGTGTAATTTATTATAATATGAATGTATTTATAAAAAACATAAGTATGTTTATCAGTTGTCTGGTTACCATAGTACAGGCTCTGCCTAATTTGGGATCAGATGACAGTGTGTGAGTTGTCCCAAGATATTTTATTATTAGATAACTACATATTATTTGTTCTGGGTACCTCAATTTGGTACATTTTAAGTAAAATTTCAATAAACTCTTGTAACAGCATCAGTAGTTTCTAGTGTAAGTTTGTAACATATTAATTATGCTGATAGGAATAGTATCTGCTAACAGTTTATTATCTCGGGGAACGGAACGAATCCTATTATCGGAACTAGTTACACCGCTGCACCGTCCAGGGATTACAACCGCTGGAAGTGACTGTATTTTTTGTTTTAATACTTCTCGTATACAACAAAATCTGTAAATAAGTCCCTAAAAATAAATAATTATGTACCGCATATTATGTGTATTTATAAATTTAATAAGGTTCTATTCAAGTCAGAGTTATTTCGAATGCTGGCTAATATTTTTGTTCAAATATTTTACAGAAAAAGTTCAATTAAATTATAGTTCGATACTTCGATAAAGAATTATAATTGTTGTTTCGCTGAAAATATTTGTCAAATTTTTGTTTATCATCAGAATAATTTGAAAGTTATTGCCTGCCCTGTGTAAGAAGAGTCGCACAGAGATATGTATGTACAACAAGAAAGGTCCTTAAATTTTGATTTAATAGGACATCACCGATTAAACCTTGGCTTAGAAAGTTGGAAAGCATTTTATGTATGTTGTAAAGCACACACACTTTCTTGGTATAATTGCTTATGTTTTTGACGACGCATGCGCCTATGCACGATAATGACAAAAACATATTTAGCGGAAAAAACAGTTGACAGAGAAATGTTGGACTTTTAAAAGCAGAGTAGCGCTCCCTGCAAGGAATATTAATAATTAATAAGGAATATTTTAATTGACCGACATACAATCATTGTTGATGTTTTATTCATTAAAAAGACTACGGCTTTAAGGTTCAATCAGCGAATCTTCTTAACTTATTAATAAGTGGAACAAAACATTAAACTCCTTTAAAAAAATGCATTCTTATAGTAGTCCAGTCAAAATAGACAAAAATAAGTCATAACTTAACCAAAATTCGCATAGAGCTGAAAATTGGTAGAGACGTTAAATACACCATTATAATTAAAATGTCAAAAATCCCCTACGAACCTGCGTCTGCAAAAATTTTTATCCAAGGTCAAACATACAAATTTAAGGTTTTTTCCATTTTTCTCGAAAACGGTAAATTTATCGTGAAAATAAGTTAGACAAAAGTTGTAGATCATACAATTTTCTACAAAAATGGTCTGGACACTTTTTATCGTAAGACTCACCATTCGTGAGATATCACGATTTTTAAAATTACAAAATTCATATTTTACACAATATGCGTAAATGCAGCCTGTACACGTCATTGGAGGTTCAATATGAATGAAAATAAGAAACTATTGGTTTGTGTTACTCACACAATCAAACTTGTATAATTTGAACGAGTATTTTAACATGAAGTCGGTTAATAAAAGACAGTCCTTAATACCCTTCGTCGGTAACCTTGAGTAACAATATCTGCTAGCTACGTCTTGTTCGAGTGTGGAGGGTCGTATACCTGCCTATTTTTGAAGAAAGTGAACGAAATAATTCTTAGTATATACTGTTAGTTTTGAAAATTTATTTGCAGTAAGCAGACGTGCTTATTGGTTATTTTAATTTGTGCTGTTAAATAATTTTAACAAAATGTCAGTAGTTTGTTTCATTTGTGATAAACCTTTGAAAGAAAGTAAAGTTGTTGTTGTCGTTGGTGGAAACAAGACTTTGATTGATGCAAGTGTTAAAAGAAATGATAAGTTTTTTGAATACTTAAAAGAAAAGCAATCTGTGACAATTCTCGTGTACAGAGAGAAATTGAAGATATTTATAAACTTGTGGAGTGGTTCTTATCACATTATCCGTTCCCTGTGATTCCAAGAATTATTTCCATTGTCAGCGGAGACGTCGGCGATGATAAAATAATTGTCATAATGCTTACTTCTATAAGCAAAATGAGTGGCCAAACGTTTAATAATATTCAATTAAAACGCGCTGATAGAGTAGGTACTTCCTCTTTTAAGTGCAAGTAGCGTCATAAAAGTACATGATGAAAAAGTGCCCATAGATCCTGTATTATTATTTCAACGCATGAGCATTACTAAGACATTTGAAGATGAACTTGAAAAATTCTTCGCATAAAATAAAAACATAAAAAAATGCGCCAAGTACATTACCTCATAGGTGGTGCGGAAATGTGTGCATTTTATGTAAAATACGAATTTTGACATTTTTAAAACCGCGATATCTCACGAATGGTGAGTCTTAAGAGAAAAAGTGTCCTGACCATTTTTGTAGAAAATTGTATGATCTACAACTTATGGCATACCTATTTTCACGATAAAATTTACCGTTTTCGAGAAAAATGGAAAAACCCTTAATTTTGTATGTTTGACCTTGGATAAAATTTTTTGCAGACGCAGGATCGTAGGGGATTTTTGACATTTTAATTATAATGATGTATTTAACGTCTCTCCCAATTTTCAGCTCTATGCGAATTTTGGCTAAGTCAAATGTCTATTTTGACTGGACTATAGTCTTCAAGAGAAGAAATGCATAATGCATTTTTTTATTATGCATGAAAAATACATCAAGTAATTTTGAAAAGTCACTGCGTTTCCTATTTCGCTACAATAAACGACCTCCATTGGCTAACTGCAGCATTACATTTAGAAAATGTTAGTTATTTTAATATGCAGACACGACGTCCGTCGTGTTTACACAACATAATTTAAAGCGCATCTCACGCTGGATGTCAAGGTTAATAAAGCCTTGTTAGTGCGCAACTATGTAATTCATTAGTGTAAGCACAAAACGTGTATGGCAGTGACAGTGTTAATAGATTCATTGGAATGTTATTAAATAGCAGTTAAGCACTAGACATAATATAAGACGAACGAGAGGGAAATTGAAGTATTAAATGATAGCAACACTGAGTTGGTAGCTGTCATTTTGCAACTGTCACTTTAGTGTGACTTGATTTCCAATCTAATTTAGTTTTTTTAGAACAGAAGTGTTCCTAATTTGTTGTATGTCTTCTTATATTCGTTAATTATATCATAAGTTTATCTAAACCAAAGTTTTAACTTTCGTTTAGATAACTTATGATATGATGAATATTTAGACGATGAGAAATATTTTTCCCATGAAAAATAAAAAAAATTTACATCAGTTGTGTATCTGGATACAATCTATAAAGCTTATTACCTTTTATTGAAAGCAATATGTGAGAATATGATAGAAGACGAGTATCGTTCTTGGTTAATATAAAACAATATCCGCGTATCATGATCCAATATGGCGGGTACGGCGGGCTGTAAGTTAGTTACTTAGCGTATGAAACAAACCGGGTTAGCTAATGCACTACGCGGATAACAACGGAAATAATATTGTTTACGACATCTGTTTTTTGTTTCTGGAAAAGGCGCGATTGATGAAAATTTGAATAAAAGAAAATACAAGAGAGACATAAAATAATAGAGTATAGCGAATATTTGCCACGACGAATACATGATAACATGATATATACGTGGGAACGAAGAATTAACAAAATGCGCGACAAGGCAATCTCATATTAAAAACAAAAAAGAGAATCAAAATCCAGAATCATAAATTCAAATAATTTATTTCGCAATAAGGATTTACAATCATTTTTATACGTCACTTTTTTGAGCTCGCTTTTGAGCTTTGTGCATTTGCCACAGAAGTTTTCTATTTAGAAGGAGGAGACCCTTAATTATAGCAATAATAACAGTCATAATTCCTGGGTCTAGAAATCGCTCCGAAAACCACACGTTTAAACATACCTTTAGAAAGGCTTTTCTTAGAATAACACAAATAGGTAGGAAATTACGTTATCTACTAGTATCCGCGGAGGGAAAATTATAAGTAACAGTGTTACGATCCACTCTCCTTTAATGAATCATATTTAGATGCTTCATTAATTGCTATTTGCCGTACACGAGTATTCCTAGATGGCAATAGTGAATAGGGACGATTATTAAATAACTTGAAAGCTGTTTTTAGTGGTTAAATTTTTCTTGTATGTGTAAGACTTGAAATCGATCAAAATAACAGGGGCTTGTCTCAGGACTGACCCTGAATTCCAACCTACGCAAAAAGGTAGAAATTCTCGTTCCTATAATCATTCTCAATTTTTGTCTGATGAAAAATTAAAACTTTATGCAGTAGAAGGAAGTAGAAGAAGATTTTGTATCTGCTGTGGTCTGATATTAAAAAGTCACACGTTCATAATAAGTATGGTAAATTGCTTGTTTTAAATCAGTTTAAATCTGAAATCTGCAATCTTGGGCACCTAATAATTAACAATAAACTGCGCTAGAATATATGAACTAGTATTATTTCAGCTTTTTAATAAGCGTTTCGTGTTCAACATTCGGCTCAAAAAATGAAGGAATTCACACAAATACCAATTTAAGTAATGCGGGTACTAAACTGCTTAGATAAAGCGCTTTTATTACGACTAGACTACACATACGAGTTGCGCAAGTTATATAAAAGTCGAACAAATCAGATCAATAGATTAAAACAATTTATTATTTTACAATAAAACGATGCCATGCCGTAGCAGCGAAGACGTCGCGCGTCGTAACCGTCGTAACTTTCTTGACAGATCTTTTTTGAAGTGAAACTTCTTTTGGCGCATGAGGGTAAAATTTTTACAGATGAAACGTCACGCCGGTATGCAACGGAAGTAGTAGAATACATTACAATGTCTTTGAACGGAAGTGTCAGAAAAGAGAGAGAGAGTGTTCGAGACCATGAAGGTTTTCATCTATACCTTCATGATCGAGACCGATTGAGAGAGAGTAAGACAGGGCTTCTATTAGTTTTAATAAATATAATAATTTTATTAAAATGGGTGCCAAGAAACCAAGATGGCGTCGACGACAATTTGCAAATTTTTCGTCATCGGTGTCATTTTCATGGTTCCCAAGGTCGCTAAAAACGATTATGGGTTCGAAATTAAAACCCAAGATGGCGCCGACGACAATTTGTAAATTTTTCATCATGTGTGTCATTTTCATGGTACCCGAAGTCGTTAACCCTTAATCAAATGAGGGGAAATTATTTCCCACTTCGTCCGGCTTAGCAAATTCTTTTTTTTTATTTTAATGACAAGACTTAGCCGTGCCAACCATAGAGAAAAATAATCTTGGATATATTTTTTACTGAATAATGGCAAAATTTGTCAAGAAGTTGATAACCTGACGTCGTATGACAAAGCCAAACTCACAATTTGTGATTTTTCCGCGAAAATACTTGCTGTGTTACGAATTTTAGAAAGTTTTTTGAAAAAAAAATCTGTTAAGTGAGTACACGTTATAATAAACTAAACTAGACTTATTCTCCGAACGTTTAGCTGAAAAAGAACCGTGAAAACAATTAGATTTCTTGGAGAATTTTCATCTTGAATTAGTGGGAAATAATTTCCCTTTGTCCGTCCCTGTCTTCAAAAAACACTTTAACTATATAAAAAATTAATAAATTAAATAAATAAAATAACTTGGCTGATTTATTTAATTAAGTTTTTTATTATTAGGTATTTGTATTTTTGTATTTTTCTCATTATACCCATTGTAACCCTAACATTATTGTCTAATTTTGCAATTTCATGTTAGAATTTTTAATTTTATATTTAGTAAGTATTCATAAAATATAAAACAAAGCAGGGTGAGGAGCTAGTATAAAAACAGTACTAAAATTCTTGAAAACTCGTAACCTATACCGGATAATGGGAAATAATTTCCCACTTGGTGATATTTTGCAATGCCGTTATGAACAAGGGGAAACTATTTCCCACCGCAAAACCCCCCTTTCCCCCCACTTTTCCAAGTTTTTATCATAAGATTTGAAATCTACTCACAAAATTCACCTAAGAACCGATCTCAGTTTTTGTTTATCTCACAAAAAGTATTCCATTTGATTAAGGGTTAAAAACGATTATGGGGTCGAAATTAGAATCCAAGATGGCGCCGAGAAAAATATGCATTTTTTTCATCATGGGTGTCATTTTCATGGTACCCGAGGTCGCTAAAAACGATTATGGGGTCGAAATTAGAATCCAAGATGGCGCCGAGAAAAATATGCATTTTTTTCATCATGGGTGTCATTTTCATGGTACCCGAGGTCGCTAAAAACGATTATGGGGTCGAAATTAGAATCCAAGATGGCGCCGAGAAAAATATGCATTTTTTTCATCATGGGTGTCATTTTCATGGTACCCGAGGTCGCTAAAAACGATTATGGGGTCGAAATTAGAATCCAAGATGGCGCCGAGAAAAATATGCATTTTTTTCATCATGGGTGTCATTTTCATGGTACCCGAGGTCGCTAAAAACGATTATGGGGTCGAAATTAGAATCCAAGATGGCGCCGAGAAAAATATGCATTTTTTTCATCATGGGTGTCATTTTCATGGTACCCGAGGTCGCTAAAAACGATTATGGGGTCGAAATTAGAATCCAAGATGGCACCGAGAAAAATATGCATTTTTTTGTGATAAGTCATTTTTAAGATTTGCGAGGTCACTAAAAATAAAAATGAGGTCAAGCTTTCGCGGAAATGTCTATCGCGCAAAAGTTCCTGATCCAAGATGGAGGACATTTCTCTATATGAAATTACATGTATTCGTCTCAATCTCAATCTAGAATTTTTGCATGTGAGACCATAGACGAAGCGCATTTGCATAATAGTTACTGTTTTACAAATTGTGTATCTCGCTATTGTTAATTATTGTAACAATACTTATTTTTATTTATTTTAGATAAACGTTATGTCAAACAATGTAAATATTGAAGAAATAAATTGAAAAAATTAAATTTATAATTTACATTAATTTTCAAACCTTTTTTTATTTTAATGACAATTAAATTCCTAACCTATCTTCCTTTTTCCCTTCCTCTTAATCTTGGAAATTTAAAGTTTTAGATTTGTATAAATATAAACAAGATTTATAAATTAGTTCGCCAAAGAAGTTTCACTTCTGACATGTGTACTTTGTACGCACGCATGTTTTTTTTTAAACGCGTTGTATAGGCACTGGCACAAAAACGGGCACGTAGCAAATTAATCGATTACGTCGTAATTGTTACGTGAATACGATAATCGATCATGCAATATACGAGTAATGTAACATAACGTTTTTTGTATGATCGATTAGATGGTTACACGTGGTTAGCAACTAATCAATACTAATCACCGATAACTTGACATAGTGGTGGTAGTTTATTCATAATGTCGTTGTTATTGTGATATTTTAACTAAGTTCTTATTTTGCTGCTTTTTTTTCCCGATTCCAGTAGGTAATAAAACCGTGATAGAATCCGTTTAAAAAGTGCTTTTTTCAATGTCTAACATTCGCGTAACTTCAGAAAACAATAGGTAATGCATTTTAAATTCGTCAATTGATGTATGTTTACATTAATTCCATAAAAACAAAAAACAAAACGTTTTAGAACCTGGGCGCTTTTGGACGACGTGGTAAATTGTAGAGATAACAGCCTGTACATATTTTCTTCTTATCAGTTACATAGATTAGGATCAACTATATGTTTGGGACTTTAGAAAGCCTCGTGCACGCTATATTTGCACCATGGGACATTCCATAGGCTCACTATAACTAGATTGTATCTGCCCTTAGTGTCTTAAATGTTTAAAAATAAGTTTAATATTATATTATATTAGATTTTCTAAAATAAAATTGTAGCGTGACAAAATTATAAAAAGCCAAATATATAACATAGCTCTATAACTGCTTATAATACTCGTAAATATAAATATAAGCCAGCTCTTCGTGTAATTCAAATGTAACTAAACACAGTCGTAGAATACACAGTGGGCCCCATATAATCGCGTGCTCACTATATTTTCCTTTACCACAAGACGGTTGAAAAGTAAAAGAATTAGTATCTAAGTGCAGTGCATCCGCAAAACAAAAGTGATGCGACTGTCTCCGTTCCTCTATTATACTTTTTACAAAACACCTCAGTTAATTGTTACAAAAGAAAAGCACGGCTTTCTCTGTTTAGTTTCTAATTTAAAATGAAATATATAACTACTTATCGTCATTACGGAGAGATTTTAAAAGTGGATGTATTATTTAAGGCAGTGTGTGAATGTGTGATGCTTATTATTATGCAATAAAAAGAATCAAATTTTATGTAATACTAGCTGCCCGGACAGACTTCGTTCTGTCAAAAGTAAATTAATTAAGGCAATTCCCGAGTTTAGGAACAGTTTTTTTTTTTTACTTATTATTTATGTTTTACACCTTTTAAACCTTCCCTGGACTGCCACAAACATTTCAAGATCAAAATCAGCCAAATCGGTCAAGCCGTTTTCATGCTATGTCGTGACAACGGAAAACGGGTTTCATTTTTATATATACATATATAGATATATATACATGTATAGATGAAATGGATTTTTGTATATTGTAAGTCTCTACTACTTCTTCTTTTGCCTTGTTTGCTCATTGTAGCTCAGTTTGAGTCCGAAATTGTGTTGTTAATTCCTTTGTATGTCTATCTATAACATATATGTATGTATATTATCTATATATATAAAAATGAAACCCGTTTTCCGTTGTCACGACATAGCATGAAAACGGCTTGACCGATATGGGTGATTTTGATCTTGAAATGTTTGTGGAAGTCCAGGGAAGGTTTTAAAGGTGTAAAACATTAATAATAAGTAAAAAAAAAAACTGTTCCTATACTCGGGAATTACCTTAATATAATATAATAATAATGAAAACTTTATTTTCAGACACAACATCCATAGTAAATTTACTTTTGACAGCACGAAGTCTGTCCGGGCAGCTAGTTGAATATAATTTAATAACAACGAAACGAGTTGTTAAGGCTATTGAGATACAGATCACACTGGCGTGAGATGAGACTGAAGGAAAGTATACCTTAAGTAAACTGTGTGAAAGATATGAATCTGAAATCGTGGAAAGTGGAAATTATAGTTGTATTAAAAATCTTAAGAACGGAAATATGCGATAAAAATAATTATTTATGGATAGATATATCCATATCTGTAGCTGTACCTATAATGTGTAGATATGGATTATGGAGTTTTTTTTTAATTTACAGTAGGTAAGTAATTGCATTGAAGCATTGTGTAAGTATTACATTTTAGATAAACAAGAGCGTTTCGTTAATCTTCGTTTGTCGGGTATCAACAAACATTTGTTCTTGAGTCAGCATTTAAGACGTGACGTTAAGTCTTGTCAACAAACTAACGACGGATCAGAGGTGTTTTAGAGAAAGCCCAGGTCAACAATGTTTGGTGACGACGAGCATAATGTTAAGAGGATAATACCTTAATCATAAGAACCTGACCAATACTTATTTACAAAATAATTATGAGATTTGCAGAAAAGATTTGAGATGCTCCACATTCTTTAAACCTTATAGTAGAACATTTGCGACTCCATACATTTTTAAGAAAAGTAGGTACCTATATTAAAGTCTTTAGTTAAACGATGTCATGATCTCGAAATGGAAAATAATTCCATGTAAGTAGAAAACGTTTCTTCCACCGCAACTTTATTAAGTTATTAAATTTAATTCCTATAAAACGATACCAGTTTTTATGTAAGTAATACTAATATTATAAATGCGAAGTTTATTTATTAGTCGGAGAATGTAAGTCTGTCTGTCTGTCTACTTTCACGGCTAAACAGCTAACCCGAGTTTGATGAAACTTTGGTAAAGGCAGGCTTGGATAGCAAGTAAGGATATTGCTGTTTTTTTCCACAGATAGCCTAAAACACACTGCGGAGTGACGGACAAAAGATGATTTGAATATTCATGCATAAAACAGCAACAGTTAAGTTACTCGACTACTAAAGGGATGACTATTCTTGAAATTCGTAAGTCGTTCCATTAACAATCTGATAATAGGCATGTTGACTGGGTAAAGAAAAGTAATTCTATATAGTCCGCCAGTTAGGTAATAAATAAATATTCTGGATTCGGAGCAATGTATGTGATGTTGTCTACATTTATTTATTATTTATTTATTTATTTGTGTTACATTTGTTACATTGTTAGGCACTTATGAATAAGGTCATTTAAATGTCCCATCTGAATGATGTGGACCGTTTTGTAGACCGCACAGTGCTCCATACCGGTGTGAAGAAACGTACGAGAAATAATAATAAAACAGTTTAAGCATGCTCGACCCGGGAATCGAACAATAGACATCAACGCTCAATAGGTGTCAACCGTTTATAACTGATAAGTAATCCAACTTAACATGTTATAAAATAAACAACATCTGTCTATAAACGTCCCACTGCTGGGCGCAGTCCTTCTCACATAGAGAAGGAACGAGCATTGATCACCACGCTTGCTCTTTGTGGGTTGGCGTTTTCAGATTCCAATATTTGGGATTCAGGTTTCCTCACGATGTTTTCCTTCACCTATTGTCAATTATATCTTGAATAAGTAAGGAAAGTACAAAAATAACTTCGATAAAGTCAAAGTAGAAGTTGAGTAGGAACCTACCTAAGGACCTACTTGCCTTTGGTTCGAACCCGCAACCTTGCGCACAAAAATCCGTTACCGTTATCCGAAATTACTTGTAATTAGCACTACTATTTAAATAATAAGTTTCTATTTTACGGAAATATCTAGGCTATCCGGAAATATCTATCTATATGCGGAAACATGATCAAATTACAGTGAGTACAAATTATCGATATAATATGACATAAGATCGGATTTCCGTAATAGGTCATCAAAATTTGCACAAATTTACATTAATGAATATTTAAATAATTTGATGCATCATAAGGTACACTCAGCAACAAAGGTTGATGAATACAATCTGATCTAAAAACATCTCAATACAATAAAATTCCACAAATTGACTAATAAAGATGTCATTGAGTTAACCCTTTGTGTTAAGGGTAAATATTTTCTTAGTCGCAACATCAATATTTATGCACTTTGAATTATGCTTTAGGTCTTTTGTAAAACTGATTTTGTTCACCTTTTGTAGCTGAATGCACCGACTAAGTATTATTTCGCCATGGCCATGGTCAATGTCTTCGATGAAGTTTGAATAAAATTATACTCTTTTTCTGGCGCAGTCGGGTAAAAGATAATTATATTTTAAGTTAAAAAAAATCAGTTAAGAAAGTTATAAATTAATTCTCAAGTTTAATAGGTACATGAAATAATAAAGCCGTTGTTTATCACTTGAAATATTTTTCGAAGTTTCTTTAAAACTGTTTAATATTTTTTCGAATTCTCATAAAAATCAAAACTCACCAAAAAGTCCAAAAACAGTAAGACACCGCTTCCCGAATCGAGCGATATCCGCCATAATAACAGCTCTAATGTAACTCTTACGTCACGCCACTTTCACTGCGCGACCACACAATAACATTCTATAAGCACTTATGAAACTCGGGACGGTGCACTCCGGAGTTCGACGCACTTTAAAAAAACAAATAAAAAAGTTTATTCCCAAAAAAACTTAAAGGTTTTTGGACGAAACTCGATTCGTGTTTGACGTTTTTTTTGGCGGGAGAATTTGACATAACGCGTGAGCCGCGCTCACTCTCGTAATGGACAGTGAATTGGCCGCGGTGGTGCGTTGTGCTTTTACTTTCTGCGTTCAGTGGGGAGCATCGGTTGATTGCAGGCCGTCCGTGATCATTGTCCCCTGTTCAGATGTAGGAAAGTCTTAACAGTACGTCGGCACGAGCGTCTTGACACAAGTATGCAAGGGTAAAAAATACTGAACGTTTTGCCGATTGTATCCTTTTTTTTAAACTGAGTTCACTGCAATGGCCGCGGTGACTTCTCTGCAATGAAACTATTTAAAACTAAAAACATTACAATTGGTAGTACCTCTACCAAAAACAGGGCAAGTGCGAGTCTGCGAGTCGGAAAGGCCCACCGAGGACTTTTAATTAATCTAAATTGTTTATGATTTAATAACAAATCTATAGTTTTCAGAATTTATTCGTAGTAAAAGACAATATTACTTGACAAATTTCATGGTTCTAGGTCAACGAAAATAAACCTATAACTTTGTATCAGGTCGAAATATTACAACATAAAAGGACAATCCCTAAAATACATCAAAATAAATACACTATGCTCAGACTCTTAATCTCACAACTTCCCTAAGACGAATATAAAAACGAATATACAGAAGGGCTCCGTACCATAAACGAGCAAAAAGTTAAGTTTTCTGTATCGGAGCCCCCAAAGAGGAGCCCTCTTAAATATCCATATCATTCTTTTTTTTTAGTGTATGTAGTTATAAGGGCAACAGAAATACATCACCGGTGAAAACTTCAACTGTTTAATTATCACGGTTCAGATACAGCCTGGTGACAGACGAATAGACGGACGGACAGCGAAGTCTTAGTAATAGTCCCGTTTTGCCCTTGGGTTCGGAACCCTCAAAATGGTACAAAAATAAACATACAAGTATTAAGAATGCAATGGGGTTCACAAAATAATCATTGAGACTTGGAACAAAACTTATTTACGGAGCATACAATGTTTTGTACAGAAATCGAACCCGCGACACTTCGCACTGTATTGATTGACGTGGTGGCGTTTACAATGCGGCTGGCCGTCAAGTGATCAGTTGATTTATTTCATGTGGTGTAAACTACATTCGTACACACTATTTAACGAGCTTATATTTAACAGGCGAATCCTATCAACCTACTAGAAGGCTTATGAGCATAAGGCTTATTCTACAAGTAAATCGTATACTTACCTAGGTTACTTTATACCTAAGTAGTATCAATACCAAATAATCAACAAGAATACCAATTTAAATTTAAATGTGTCATGTGTTTGTGTATTATCATAAAACATGGAAAAAAATGATATTTCAATTAGGTAACTCTTGGCCTTCCGGAAAAAATATTTGTTTTCCTTTAAATATAGTTACATAACGCAAAAATAACAAAGTTGAAAATATTACGCAAGCTATGGTCCAATGTCATACACAAAAGGTAAACGATGCTTCATAATATCTACTCATATGTAAAATGTAAAAACCTAAGTTACACAATATGGCCGTCGTATCTTAAAAACATATTTCAAAATGGAGGTCCGGGAATTATGACCAAAGAGTTAGAGATGTTGCCTGCTGCGCGCCTCTGCCGATACCAAAATAAAAAAGTTAGTTCCGCTAACGAAGTATTAAATTGTGGCTTAAGTTGGACATGTTGAAATGAGTTAGGTCATGATATTTTATAATTGCCACACACGTAATTAAAAAAAAAACAGTACAGAATTTAAAGGATCCCTTCACTCACTGAGAATTTGTTATTTTGTTTGTGTATTATTTTGTTTATAAAATTAATTAGGCCTCCAATTTTTCTTTAAGGGCGTAATTGGATTCTAGGCTAGTAAGGCTGGATTCTGGAGTCAAGTAGGTATATTTATTTCTAAATACTTCTCAACTAATATCGAAATGTAAGCAACTGTAGGCTGTATAAATTACTTATCTGAGCCTAAAATTTCAATACCGTTTCAATTTTCTCAAGATCCATTTTTATTTTTCTTGACCTCCTTTTTCTACTGGTTATTGTACTTTCGTGTATCGAATAAAAACTTGATAAAACAACAATAAATTCTCATCCCGGATACGTAGACAGCCTTCATCCTGTCTTTTGTGAATATCTCAGCTACGTATAGTGATGTGACCCGCTTTTGATGCGTAATATTGGTCTAAGAATTCCAATTAGGTAAATTTTACTTACAGATCATATTTGAATAGAAAAAACAACTAGTAGAGTTTAATAAAGTTTGTGAAATAAAGTAAATGGAACAATTATAATTATAGAACATAAACTATACAAAAAGCCATACGTCTATTATTAAACCTGGCCTTAACTATACGAAAAAATAAATCCATAGGTAAACATTTTAGCCTAAAACTACGTTTTAGAAAATTTTCAGTTTCCAATTATAATTTTCATGGTAAATTAAATGTTCTTGATCATTCTGACAAATTCAGATTACGAAGGTTCAAATTTCGTGGTTTACCCTTCGCCTGAAATATAATTATTAGGAAACTGGGTTTCGGACTAAATTTAAACCTTTCGGGGATAACTGGCATAATTGATATTTACCTCGTCTCGCTAGTTACAAAATAAATCCGAGTAACATCCACAATTACATTTGTTAGGTAGGTACATTGAGTTTATCTTTGAGCTACAATATAACATTTCCTTACTATAAGAAACAAAAGTGAGAGTATCGAAATGTAAACCTAGTCCGTAATTTTCAAAATCTTGCATTAGGTAGGTACATAAGTTCATGTAGATAGGTACGTCCTATAAAATAAATATGTATTGAAAATTATAAACAGCTTCTACATCCCTAGCATTAAGTCATCTATATTCAAAAGACTCGAGGGCTATTGTGTTGGGCTGCCAGGTGCTATATTAGGTCTTTAAATAATACCCTTCGTATTTGAAAATTCACTCCACGTGTTTTATTGAGAGCGCCTGCCATTTTATTGTGAGCAGCGGCTACGCGCTGTGGAAATATCTTTTGTGCAGGCGCTCGAGTGAGGTTTATAAATGAATTCAAAGGAACTTTTTATATTTATGAGATTGCTAGATTATGGAGAGAAACACATTGGGTTAGGTCAAATAGTTTTTGATCGGGAATAGTACTTACTCATATATTAATTCAAAGCTAGATCACCATTATTAACTAACTACACTAAATAAAAAAAAATCTTACTAAAATTTCCCTAAATTTTCTTATTACGACTAAAAAGTATCACTTGAAATTGCGGCAACATGTATTTACCAAGTATTATTAAATGCTAGAATAATTGAATAACTTGCTTGAAATGTAAGCGATATTTCCCGCCCGCATCTAACGCGGATCACGTACGCTAATTGCTTACTCCGGCCATGTCGACGCGGATAGAATTATGAAATTGGCGCCACAAATCGAGTTAAATGCACGGTAATTCTAATTACCTGGACGATATTGCCTGTACATTATGCATTTAATATTTTTGATGCGTAGCGAAAACTTTCATGAGATTTTTGACCATAAGATCAGGTAGGTACTCATCTGAGTTTCTGACTAGGTATTTGTCTAAGGTTATGAATAGATAAACTTTCAAGAATACCTACAACTTTTTACATTTACATTAGGTATATTAGAACCTTTTTTCTGCAAACCATGTTAAAATGACCGAATACTGAAACGTTTATCAGTTTTAAATCGACGTTTAGTCATACTTTTGACGAAACTTTAAACACTACACTACTACTGATAGTTAAGAACGTGTCAAAGTTTAATGGCGTCAGAAGTCGAAGGTTTAATCTTCCTAGCTTTCAATTTAAATTCCAGGAACGGACTAAACGTTTCCGAATTGTAATTTAACTGACAAAAGTAAATATGTAGCAAGTTTTCAACTGCAGTGAGGTACAAATGTGTAGAGTAAGTTGTGTAGCAGGCAGCCATGACAGTCAACATTTGGTGGCGGACAAGTAGGGCGGGGAAATAACGGCATAAGGAATAGAAGACAGCGATAACATTAATTTTATTTTAAAGTCTATTTAAGTACTTCACAAGGATAACAATATTTCCATTTGGGACTTTTAGAATAGTAATTTATAAATAGCCTAAACCAACAAAAAAAAATGTTCGTAGTTTGTATGAGCGTTGAAATTAATTGATAAAACTAGATAATTATATGGACGCGTGGTTTTTACTCTTGTAACGAGATCAGTCCTTTCGATTTATAAGTGAAGGAGGCGAAAAAAAAGTAATCCTTCAAACCCTAGAAATAAATCAGATAAAAACATATTTCTTTTTCTATTCGTAGAACACTCCGCGTATGTAGCTAGTGAGTCCCTATATCCACCCGATTATTACAAGTTTTTATAACATATAAATAATCATTTTCTTATTATTTTTTCTCTTATGCCTTAAGGCACCCTTAAAGGCTTCTAGCGCCGTGTCAGAGTTGTCACTGCGCCCTCAATTCTATCGGTTCCGCGTGATACAAAGACAGACTGTTGCCGCCATGATTCTGTTCAATATTAAGATTTCGTCGGTAAAGACTACATTAATGACAGACAGGTTGCGAAGATAAGTAAGATATAGGTGGATTTTAAATTGTTTTTTTTAATACTAGATACTTAATTATAAAAAGTTAACGTACCTAATGCAAATGGCTGACTTTCATTGTTTAAGTTTCTGCTTCAGTTAGCTCAAAGTTAGTTAGTTAGCTTCAGTTAGCTGAAGCCCTCAAAATATTGAGTCAACATCAAATTTAACTCCTGGTTTGAAATGGGAGCGCTGACTGAACTGTGGGCTTCAGTGCTCACTGTAATGTTCTCGCTAAAATTTTTGGAGTGTGCTTCTTCAGGTATGACACTTTTATTAACTGACTCCATGCTAATCACCTGTTAATTAGACTACGGTAAAGCAAATCGGTACCACGCTATTCTCAAGTAAATGTTCATAGTATAAGTAAAATGTACATACATAGTTAATGGTTAGAAAATGCTATAAAATAGAGGGGATTTTTTTTTTTCTGTTTATTTGGGACTTTTATACATGTCAGTCCATTAGGCCTAACCTTAAATTTATAAGCAGCTACATTAATTATTGCGACGACATAATGCTAGTTCATATAGCCCAAAACTCCGCTCTGATGTCGGCTCAGCCAATATACTCTGGATAATACCGACATCCAAGCGGTTTACTCCCAGCTTCTCCATAATCAAATTTCTTTCATCTTGGTTCTTGACACATTCCATCAACAAGTGAAGAGGGGATAATTGTGATAATTCAGCCGGCACAAAACGCACTAAAACTAGTACTCAAATTATGTTTATTCTTGTCAAACTAAGTTTTCCATCAGCAATCACCAAACTATTTTTAAGCCCGGTAACAAGGTAGAGGTTCTGATCCAGCCCATAGGAAACAACTTTTTATAAGCAAATATAGGTCTATTCGGAAAAAAATATATCGCATATAAATTTAGTTTACCAGATGATATAATTTTTGTATGGTAAGGCATTTTTTTGTTATGCTTCTTTGCAATTATTTACCTTAAACCTTTTTTTTGGCGAGGTAAAACGCTTATGCAACCCACGTGGGGATATGTCGGACTTGCACCGACTAAAAGCACTCCGGTCCTATCCTTGCCTTGCCGCGGGATCACTTACGCAAGTTCTGCGCAACTCCAGCAGGAAACCTGGCCTGACCTGCGGCTAGCCTATTGTAACTTATCTTATCGTATCGCTGAATATATCGGAAGCTGGCATTTTAGTAGCAACCTGTATGTTATCATATTTTGTGGCATAAAACAATGTTATTATGTTTATGCCCACACACTTGTCACTTTCGGTATGTTAATCATTATCCTGAATATTTCGGTTTCTATTAACGCTTTTAAGATTCTCATTAACATAATGTTTAGTGACCTAAATTTTATAGCACATCAGACACACGTCATCACAATAATGTATTAATTCTGTGAGTCACCTAGTCATAGAATCCATAGATTTGTCTCTTTAGAAAGATTACAATATTTTAGGTACCACATACTGAGTTCCGTAGAAGTTTATAAGAAATTTATAATAATCTTAATGTTATTACAAAAAACCGGCCAAGTGCGAGTCAGACTCGCGCACCGAGGATTCCGTACAAACCTGTATAATATTTATAGACTTGAGTATTTGTTAAGAATTTCAATATAATACCACTACGCGTTCATGAGTAAAGGGGTAATAAGTTTAAAATTATTAAAAATATTTTTATTATATGATGTAACTAAAAATTTATGCTTTTCGCTATTTTTCCTTTATCTGTGTTATAAGACGTTGCTTCGTACCAAATTTCAAGATTCTGAGTTCACGGGAAGTACCCTGTAGGTTTTGATTCCCTTGCGAGTAGTGGCGAGTTTCAAAATATGCGGTTTTAATTCCTGTTTCTTTTGATTGCGTTGACATAGAAGTTTGATTTTGTTACAGCTTAAAGGTATTATAGATTTGAGTATTTGATATGAATTTCAATATAATACCACTACGCGTTCATGAGGAAAGGGGTAGTAAGTTTAAAATTATTAAAAATATTTTTATTATATGATATAACTAAAAATGTATACTTTTCGCAATTTTTCCTATATCTCTGCTATAAGACGTTGCTTCATACCAAATTTCAAGATTCTGAGTTCACGGGAAGTACCCTGTAGGTTTTGATTCCCTTGCGAGTAGTGGCGAGTTTCAAAATATGCGGTTTTAATTCCTGTTTCTTTTGATTGCGTTGACATAGAAATTTGATTTTGTTACAGCTTAAAGGTATTATAAATTTGAGTATTTGATATGAATTTCAATATAATACCACTACGCGTTCATGAGGAAAGGGGTAGTAAGTTTAAAATTATTAAAAATATTTTTATTATATGATATAACTAAAAATGTATACTTTTCGCAATTTTTCCTATATCTCTGCTATAAGACGTTGCTTCATACCAAATTTCAAGATTCTGAGTTCACGGGAAGTACCCTGTAGGTTTTGATTCCCTTGCGAGTGTCGAAAATTTGCGGCATAAACGGGAGTATCTTTTGATCGCGTTGACTTAGAAGTTTGATTTTTTCACAGCTCCAAGAGACCATAGACTTGAGTATTTGATATGAATTTCAGCTTGATACCTCCACGCGTTCCTGAGAAAAAAGGTCTTGACAGACAGACAGACAGACAGACAGACAGACAGACAGACAGACGGACAACAAAGTGATCCTATAAGGGTTCCGTTTTTACCTTTTGAGGTACGGAACCCTAAAAATAATATAACTTGGTAAGTAGTTGAACATTGAACTCACGTACAATAATATTGGAGCAGAAATATCAGTGCCAAGGAATAAGAATGCATTGAAACACGTGCCATGCCTGCCGAGAATTCTGTTGTTTTCTTGTTCTACTCCTGTTTATAAAATTAGCTATATGTAAGTAATATAGTCAGACGACCTCCGTGGTCGTGTGGCGTACACACCGGTTTTCAAGGTGTCGCCAGCTCTGAGGTCCCGGGTTCGATCCCCGGACGGGTCAATGTAGAAAAACACTTTTCTACATTGTCTCGGGTCTGGGTGTTTGTGGTACTTTCGTTGTCTCTGATTCCATAACACAAGTGCTTTAGCTACTTACTTGGAAAAAAAAGAAAAAAAAAATGTACATAATATAGGTAGCTATTATAAGTTTTGGGGTTTGACCGACTTTGTAATAAAAACTCTGGGTACTTGAAAGACGAAATCAAGAGAGAGAGACAGAAAAATAAAGGCGAACTTCTTTAAAAATAAAATAAACAAATCTCGGTCAAAAAGTAGTAGTACTACTCTCGGGTAAAAGCAATTTTTTTATCTGTCAACTCGGAATGCCTATCCTATTAATAACAGAGCATAATGATGGGTAATTACTCTGGTTAGACATAAAAGAGTAACAAAACAATTGCCAATTTCTTAGCTTCATGGACACCCGAAACTGTCTGAAACTTTTTCAATTAACTGAAAAATGATGACTGTATCGTTGTACAAGTAAAGTTGAAAGTCAAAATGTCGGCCCACGCTATGAGCACTCGTTATGCATTGTATTCAAGTTTAAACATTCTTTGGTGGTTAAATTTCTGGTGATTAGCGAATCTAAGAATGTTCTTTGATATAATTAAAGTTTGTGGAACAAATTGGGAGGCTAAAGGTCTTTATGATATTAAGTAAGGTGATTTGACTATTTAAAATTCACTTAAACTAAACAATGGGTAAAATATTTGGTCGAGCAGTGTAGAATAACTATTTAAATATGAGTTGTTTAGTCAAGTTTACTGTCTTTTTTATTTTCCTTTTTATCACCTCTCAGCCCTTACCCCATTCGGGGTCGGCGCAATGCGCTTTTTCCTTCCATTCATCTCTTTTACGGTTAAAGATATTTATTTCTCAAAAATAATACAAATTCACTTACAGATAAAACATTAATACATTTAGAACAATGTTATTTGCCAGTAAGCGTAGTTAAAAAACAAATACAAAACAAAACAAAAACAAATGTATCTTAAAACTAGCATTACAAATACTACTTTAACTTACATAGTTTTATATTAAGTAGGTTACCCACAAGGTGCACAATATATTACCTCTTCATCTCAGCATCCACTCCTTTCTCATATCATCTTTCACATAATCCATCCATTTTACTTCACGGATTTTCATAAATGATCATCTTAGTACACCCTTCAAAATTCTAGAATATTTAATTAAAAGTCTTTGGAACATCTCGAGGTAACTGTGTCACGGAAATTAATATGTCGCAGCAGATTTCCGGAGTTGTCTAATTAGTTTAGTTACTAAGGTTTACAGCTTCCGAGTAGTTTCGAATGGTTTGGATATGTAATTATACGAGAATAATCCTGCATAATCAATTTACCTACATCTCAAGTCGATTTACTTAGAAATTACATTTGTTTTCCTCTCAAAAGGTTAGGTAGAGCGATATTTTTAACGACTCTCATAAAGTTTACAGGTGTCGGTATATAAATTATACTTATTTTACGTTTTATTTTAAATTTCTCAAAACAAAACATTAATAAAAAGCATTGCCCCTTAAAAATGTGAAAACAATGAAAACGTAACTCATTATTTTAATTATTCTTTAAGAAACGAACGAAACGCTTTTATAACCCTTTGTTATGTCCCAAACCAACAATAAAGCTCTATAATTAAGGACTAATTAAATAATATGACTGGTTTCCTCACGACATCTGTTGACTTGGAACGTGTCACGTAATTATACTCTCATGCCACCCTTAATATAATTGCTGTAGGTAATGCACCTTACGTAAGCAACAAAGACGGTCTGTTGAAGTTTCCTCAGCTTTGTAAAGGTACGTGGACTTATTTACTTATGTACTACCACTGTGTGATTGAATAAAGAAGGCAAACTACGTGGCGGCAATTTGCAATACAAAAGAAATACATGTCGAGTCACCTTTCTTTTGAGCAGTCCTTAAAAATACGTTATTCGGTTAGTTGAAAATTTATTCTTGACTTTGTTGGTTGCAAAATTTTATAACCCTTGAGGAAAAAACCAGCATTAAAAGTGTTTTTTATAAAAACAGCATTAAAAGTGTTTTTTATTCGTGCAAGGCCGCCTAAGCTTAACTAACTTAAAATTCAACGACTAAACTAAAAGACGGTAAAAGTAAAAATATCATGACAAATTAAAATAGACTAAACTGTGCACCCTACGGCTACGTCAAAAAGGCCCCATAAACCCAGATAACTAGGCACTATAAGGAAACTGATCACGAGACAACATTGAAATCAGACTGTACCCATTATCCATCGTCGCTGTAGTAGTTTACCTGTTATAGAAATAACTGTTAACTGTATAAAAAGCTTAGGTTTTATAAAAAAAATATCGTCAAAGGGTGTACAAGTGGTTCCTTTTACAGTCCCTAAAAGATTAAAAAATCTAGATCCTCATTTTCTTAATTATACCTTCTGGTCTCTACATTTCCCTGTTGCTTAATGTTGAACCCTGTTGTACCTTAGAGTACCAGCCTCAGATCTTGTGGTAAGAGGTCGTCTGATCGTTAAATACTCGTAATGGGGCCAGGTGGAGTGCAAGCTTTGAAGTCTTGCTCCGACAACCTTAGCTTATTTGCCTTAACATACACTTTTCCTCTATTCTCAAAAAGAAACAGGTTAATTGATCATCTTAACTTTTGACTCGCGAGTTTGTTCGTATAAAGGACGTCTCCCTGTGAAAAACAGTCTTAGTTTTTATCGCGTCTTGCTACTCTTGCTAGCTACACGTCATGACACAAGCTGTAAATGTTGCGCTAAAAAAGAATTATTACTTGTTAGCAGGATGTTAAACTACTCATTTTGCGCAAAAGGGGTGCGGAATAGAAATAAAAAATTAAAATATATTTAGTCGGTGAGTAAGATAATAAAAAAAAACAATATAGTTACTTACGTATTTTTTTAAACAATAAAATATTACAAAGATAAGGCGCGTTATTGTTCAGGAGTGAGGCTTGTGACGTCATATGTAGGCGAAAATAGTAGCCACAACTGACGTGGCGAGCCCTCACTCCTTATTTTAAATTCGCTGCATGTAAGTAGATATTAGTTATTTCGATAAAAGTACGTGTCTGCCTATATTTTTGTCGTTAGTTCTGGTTTTCTATATGAAACGACACATAGCAAAGGTTATTCTTCAATATGAGTACTAACGCTAGCTCGTCAAAATAATCGCAATACTGGCCAACGAAGGAAGTTTTCATCTCAAAGCCACTATTTCGGTTTATACCTGAATGCATACCACCCCAACAAATGTTTCTATTGGTATGGATGAACTGCGGCACAGGGATAACTGCGGTGATCAATTAACACGACTGGTTCCTGCACTCCACAGCAGACATAATTGACAAGTCGTTTGTTGTTGCGGTATTCTGATTGTGAAGATAATGGAAAAAAATATACCTTAAGGCTCTAGGAGAGAGTATAAGATGTAATGTGAAAGAACTCTCTATTGTGACTGGAGTAGGTACTTACCACCTAGTTTTTTAAGTAGAAATAGAGCTATAGTTTTTTTTTTTGTTTTTTTTTTGCCAAGTAGAATTAGCATTACAAGCGAAAGATTGGTTAATGCTGATATATCTGAATAAAGATTAGTGAAAGAGGAATGATGAGATGTTTGCGGTAAAAATAAATTTATGCACCCATACATTCATGTTCTATGTTAGCATTAGGTACATAAAATCTTCAGTGATTATAAATCTGGTTAATAAGTAAAAAAAAATGAGACAGACTTGCAGAATATAAAGAATTGAGATATTGAGGTGAAAAGAATTTATAAAATCTGAACAGGTTTTACATTCTTGTTAATCCGCGTGTCCCTACTCGAAACGGGTTGAGGACAACGTTATGCTCAGATAAATTCATTCATAAGTATTTTATCAAGCATTTTTTTCTATCTGAGTGATTTATAGATAGTTATACATTTGTAAGATTTACATTATTGGGGTATTCGAGCCAAGAGCCATGACAGTGCTGAAATAACGACTATTCATCATAACTGCAGGACTATTTGTAGATTGGTTGTAAGAATATTGGTCATTGTATTGTGTTGCAGATTCACTTCCTTGCCGAAGAGGGTCTATTCAAACCCCTTTTGTGCCAGAAATATTCATTCATTCCGATATTTTTGTGCTGGTTTCTATTTGCGGAATAGTAGTATTAGAAACTTAAACATAATACTTTTTTGTTTAAAAAAATAAAATACAAATAAATGTTTTTAAATATTAATACCAGTCTGATAAATGTTAATCGGTATATTTTTTGGGAAATAGGTGGTTTTGTAGCTATTGTGACGATAAAAAATCTTATTTCAATCTAATTAATTCCTAAAATTATTAATTAGGCTTTTTATCGATCAATAAAATATATTAAAGTACCTACATAAAAAATATTTGTTTTTCTTATTACCTCTTTTAAATATATAACAAGTTTGAATCCTATCTAAACACACCGTAACACGGTTGCAAGCACAAAAACAAGAAACCGTACATCAGTAAAAACATAACAGTGAGGGTCTGCAGACTCTAAAGACGATAATCACCATTCGTCTGATAGCAAGGGTATTTTAAACAATAAAATGGTAAGTGGCCAGTATTAGAGTTTGCAGGTGGGCTCCATAAATACGGTAGCAGAGAAACGTTACGCGTACACGCGGTTCTCGCGACGGTCAGCCGGTGGATGGTGTACATTGCCGAGTCAGGACAAGGGGGCACTCGGATGCTCTTAGTAAGGTGGTGATGTTGTCATTAATCAAATGTGAAGTCATTTGGGAGATGGTGAGATTTCTTAAGATTTCTATTGAGCTTCTTTGAGACATGTCATCTGTCAAAATTTTAAAAGTTACGAGTAGCAAAAGATTTCAAAATTAAATAGCCTTTTAACTTTTAGTTTAGTAAAATTTTATTAATACTAAAGTATCCATAATATTTTATTCTTCTTAAAAGCAAAGCTTGGCAAAATTAAGGTTCGATGCTGACGCAAATATAACGATATTGAAAAAATTCAACATTCAGACACTTCAATCACTTTTATGTGAATAACAATAATGAGTATGGGTTTGTACTTCGGTAAAATAAATATTTATCAGACCACTACTTTAATATTATTATAGTAACAAACGAACAAAACTCCGTTTGACTATTCATATAGCAAAAGTAGATACCTAAACAAAACTGCATCATTGTAAGTGCTGAGACAGGATTAATTTAAAAGGAGTGCGTATATTCAACGAGGTAATCTGTTGCATAAAACTGAACAACTTTACCCAAGAAACAAAGTTCGAAATCTTAACATGGAAAATTAACTTTTCATACAAAGGGATAGGTCACGTGACTTATGTATTGTACGAAAATGTGTTTTTCAATTTTAAGATTTCGGCCTATGTTTCATGGGAAAATTGATCATCATCAGTTTTATGCACCAGATTACCTCTTTGAATATACGCACTCCTTTTAAAATAATTCTGTACTATTTTACTAGCAGCTTATGAGTTCAACAAACTTAACCTTGAAATTCTATCGAAATAGAAGGAGCTACGTATATTTTTCCATTGATCTTCATCAGGTAGACAGTTTTCTTATTTTTTTCAACATATTATACATTTCCGAGTGTCGTTCACTAATCTTCACGGATATATTAAATGACACATCTGTGCCAAAACATATTTAGAAGTCTGTCTGTCGCAGCCAGACTGAACTATTAGCATTTTAGATTTAATTTCATTCAGACAAATTTTAAGTAGTCAGTGGTAATATTATAAGCGTTGTTGATAATTTAATGAGTTGGCGTGAAATTAGAAATTTGTTGCCGATTCACAAATCTAGCGTGTTTGTGTAAACGAGTTATTTTTATTATTATTTTTGTATAGCAACAGAAGCGATTCGATTATTTTTTTTATTATTTACCAGTTAATCTCGGATCACAACTTTAGTCGCATGTTTCGTTTAATAAGATTTTTTTTCAAGAAAAGATGATAATTATAATAAAAAAAAATCAAGTGTTGACATTTTAATTAATATTTACATATTGTTTAGTTGTATTAATTAATTATATTAATTTTTTGGCTTGCTCATGATATATGGGTGTAATTCATTGATTTACGCACTGTAAGTCTGGAAATCTAGGATATAAACTGAATTTTAAAACAATAAAAAATATTATTCTATTTTACAAACTTATGACCTAAAATGATATCAAAGCATTTTAGAAAAGTCAAATTAATGCATCGTAAATTTGCTTAAAGCAGCAATGTACAACATCCTTACAGATCCCATCAAATATTAGTGGAGGCTGGCAGGCTCCAGGGCCGTCGGATGCTGCGCGATCTCCCGATCAATAGAGACGCCCCGCCTTCCCGCCCAGGCTCAGTACCGCGCCCGAGCCCGCCTAACCAACATTACGGACATTTTTAATAACATTTTTTTTAAAACACGTTTTGTAACCGCCATCTTTATTACAAGTTTTTTTAATTCAGGACTGACGCTCCGGAGTCGTCTGGAGATGGGACTTTGCTGAGGTAAGTTGGTTGATTTTTGAATTCCTATTAAAAATTATGGAGAGAGTCGTTTCTATTTAACAAGTTTTTTTTAATTAGAGGTGTAGTGGTTAAACTAAAGTTACCTTTGTTTGTACTATTGAATGTAGAGATCTGTCTAATTTGAATAAATAAAAACAAAATTTGTCAATTTTAGGGGGCGTGGTTGATACTTAGTCTTTTTGTTAAAAATAATGGTGAAACTACACAAATAAATATATTTTTAAATTAACATGTAATTAATTTGCTTATTCGAGTGAACTAGTAACAAAAAAAATGCATTTTTCAATATTAGTTTTAAAATATTCCAGCCTTTGTGTCACACTTAATAAGAACGTACCATTACAAAATCAATAGATAATTTAACGTTTTTTTTTTATAAATTAAAATGTTTGCTAATGTAGTGCTATGCAAGGCCAACCGTTAATCAGTTTGGATGGAACTAATATTGACTGAAAATCATTGTTAAATGTGTAATATAGAAGTACAAGCATATTGTATAGGTCAGGTAGCAAATTCTGGGAAAACATTGCAAGTAGGTCAAATCATGACCATCCGGTAATATCGATTCGTACTGCAGTTTTATATTTTTTATTCCCTTTGTGTCATAAATAATAGTTTTATCTACATTCTTTACGATCACATCAATTTTAGATAGATGCTCTATATAAAAAACAAATAAACTCTATTTATTTTCTTTTCCGCGTAAAACGGCATCCATTTTTTTTTATGTTATGACAAATGGAAAAAAAACAAAAGCTATGGAATTCCTGATTCGAAATTTAATACATTTTGCATGCATTTTTATATTTATTGTACATAATTATTGTAAATTCAATTGACTTTTAAACGTGTAAAAGGGTGTGTGTTATGTGTATAGGAAAAATCAATTGAATGACAGATTGGGGTAAATCCATAACTGGCGGTGTATTTGTAAAACAGGGTGGGGCTGTAATTGTGACCTGCAGCGCCTGAAAATGGCTGCAATCATGCTTGTTTTACTGTATTGTAAACCTTGTACGAGTACATGTAAAACAAAGACCTACATATTTTTACATATAAAAAAATAAAGTCGCTCGCACTGGCTGCACGTCTAGATCTTTTAAACTTAAAAAAATACGATGTTCTTTTTTTGTATTATGTGTTAACTGTGCGAGGCAGGGACAGGTCTGCTAGTATTTTTAATATTTTTAATGAAATAATAGATGTGTTTGAAGTAGTAGGTACTATCAACCTACTGATACTATACAGCAAAGCCCTATTTTAGTCACATCAAGTATTATACTACTATATTTTCTATAGTGTATCCGAGACGACTATCGCGTGGTGTTCCAACTACGAGGAGCCGCGAAAATTGTGAAAAACCTCATTAATTAACCTCTTTTCATAGTCCTACTTACTTCAAATTACCCACTTGAATTCGACGTTATTCGACTAAGTTCGACGCTCACTACGAAAACTCGTCGACAACTTCGTGAAGCATCGTCTGTGTCCACCAGTTAAATACATAGGTTGAGGTTTGATGAGCAGAAGCGTTATCCATAAAAAAAGCTAAATCCAGTAATACTGCAAGCCGACCCCAAAATATCTTGTGAAAAAGTTTCGCAGAAGAAGTTAGAAATAATCTCAGCAACGTTTACAACTTTCTACAGGATTTTCTAGGAAAACCTAAGGTTATCCAAACTGGAAATAGTGCCGGTATATCAATACTATTGATAGTACTCCCTTTACCTGTACTTTTCCAAATATTTTTTAAAGGTATGGCACAATCAGCTTTAAGAAAAGATTTTTTAAACATTATGAAATGCTGTTATACAACCTTTTAACTTAGCACGAGGGGGTCCCTCGTGCTAAGTTAAAAGGTTGTGTTACGAGTGGGTTCACGTCGGTAGTGCAATGGGTGCGTTTCGAACCGGCAATCACATGATCGCAAGTCCGACGCCCTAGGAACCGCCGCGCGCCGCCGCGCCGCGTCGCTTCTAACTTCTACCTAGACTAGATGGACTGATAATAAAACGGGTACTAAAACAATACATTAAAATGTTTGGAAAACAGAGCCGGAAAATCGGAAAATATTAAACCTTGGTAATACGATATTATCCTATTAATATTGTAATTGTAAAAGTGTGGATATTTGGATGCTTGTTACTCAATCACGCAAAAACGGCTGAACTGATTTGAATGAAATTTGCCAGGCATGTAGCCTTTGACATAGAAAAGAACATAGGCTACCTTTTATCCCGATTCCTTAAGTATTCCCGAGGGAAAATTGAAAATTGTTTACGTGCTAAGCCGTGGGCACACAGCTTTGAAATTTGGTATTTTCTCTATTACAGCGCAAGCTATATTTATTCCATTTTTCATTACTTTCACATTTTTTATTTCTTTTGGACCCAATTCTGAAGTCTACGCAGACGACGTCGCGTGCAGAAGCTAGTGATTAATAAATGGCATTTAAGATTATAGGCACTACCGATATAATTTGTGATATGTGGAATATTTATCGCGCCTAATAAATGTATTTGTCGGAGACAATAATTTTTAACGTTCGTTTAAATATTTTTTCGCAAAAATATGTATCGCATCTGTGTGTATGTAGTAGTTCAAAGTGAGACAGGGTACTTCCCTAAGCTCGCTTTAGTAGCATGAAAAACTTTGAAATTCTGCTGATCATACCTGCCTTTAGTCGATACAAATCGGCCTAAACGTCAGGAAATAATTAGTAATTTGCCTCTACTTTTAACTCAAGGGATATTAACATATAGTTAGAATTGCATTTTAGACTATTGTTGATGACTTTTTGACACCACGTTATATAATACTTACCATACCACGTTATATGTTAACATACAGGACCTATTTATGCGCTCCTTTTTTAGTTTCAAATGAATAATACGAATTTCGCACATTTCATACGTCATCCAAAAATGGGTAAGAAAATAACAATAAGTAATACATATTGAGCTTATTAAAAGTATCGTTTTTGACATTTCCCAAGTGAGAAATGCGCGGGAAAATCGACCTTGTCACGTTGACATTTTGATTGCATGCTCGTGTTAAAGGTAGCAGCTTATTCACTTTTCAGTTGCCGCCTTGCCGGCAGTTGTAGTGCGGTTGCCGAACGGTTCGGACGTAGGCATCCTACGACTTACTAGGGAAGTCATTCGGAAGATGGTTAAAGATTCAAGAGATTGAATAATACAGTGCAGTGATTAAACATTAAATAATGTGCGGTTAGAAAAACCATACTTAAAACTTTGCACAAAGTTGCAATTGAATTTAAGTTTTTGAGGATTAATTAAGCCGTAAGTTAACATTTTTATTTTGTTTGTTAAATATTTTATTATATGTCTAAGCGATACAGCTTATTCTTTTATTATATTAAAGTTATTTCAATTAGGAACGTTCACTTCTATTTACTCAATATTTTTTTTTCAAAATTTTGTCTTACATTGCCGTGTTATTCTAATTCTGAAGTAAACGACGGTATTAATAGTTCAATATTTATAACATAAGAGAGAACTTGGAAAAAAAATATCTGTCATCCAATAACAAGGTAACAAGACCAGCAAATGTCTTGTAACTGTGTTCTATTTAACTGGCATTTGTCCAATTGTTCAAAATATTTAAACTACTTGTTTACTATAATTAATCTATTATTTAACTGTGGTTAAAACGCAGCATAGGTACACGATGTTTCTTAAATACTTACTTATTTTTATTTTCGGACAATTGGTGTGGGAATCTATAAATTTATACTACGGAAAATGCATTGTCTGTATCTGCAATATTTCGGCGGGAGACTTACTTTAAAACTACAATAAAGATATGAATGCATATTGGTATTCAAGAATAAAATTTACATTGGTTTGAAAAAAAAAATTTTGTTTTCAATAGTTTTGTTCTATTCGACCACTTTTTGATTTATTACGGTGACCACTAGTGATACAAAGTTTCGCTGTGAGTTACTTAAGTTAAGAGTAAATCCCGTTTATAAATTAGACTGTTGACAAATTGCGAATAAAAAAATTAGGTTTATAAGATCTGTTAGTAGACGCTAGTGAGCCCTTCGTGGGTTGGTTGGCTCACAAGCCTCTGTCATCACCGTCGAACCTTACCTGTCGAAGTAATCAAAGGTCCAAGTCTGAAAGTAATCAAAATAGTTCGTGCCATTCAGAACAATGAAAAGTTAATAATATTCAGTGATAGGTGTGAATAAACTAGCAACATTCACAACAATGGTGTGACATATGCAACTAAAACAATTACATACGCTCGACATTTCCAAAATGAAAATGCAAAAAAGTTGTTCACCTTTAAACTTTATCGCGGCAAAGGTCGTCATAGCGAAATAGTTTTCCCATTATAAATACTTTTAAATAAAAGCATAACGTGTCGACAAAACGTACAAAAAAAAAACCAATAAATATAAAAGAAAGTTTCGTAATTTGAATTTCGAAACAATTTCGAAATTATTCCAAATGTCAGTTGAATTTTCAGTTGTCAATTCTTTTAAAGCTAGAAGCTTCGTTGGTTGAAGTTATAGTTTGCCCTTTGAAAGGGAATGTTGTACCATTTATACGTACTTGGATACTTCTGTCGCATTAAATTGAATAGGTACAGCTTGTTAATTCTGACAAACGAGGCGGAGTAATACAACGGAGCTTGTATTGTTTTGTATGATTTTCCAATGCTTTGTGCTTCAGGAATCCAATCAGTGGTTTTTGGTTTGGTTACTTGGCCGTGGCACGTGCAATTTGTGACGTAGTCCTAAAAAAACATAGAGATGGTTTTGAGATACACTTAGGCGACTTTACTAAGAGTACTGAGGTACTTCTAAGGATAGATTACTTTTCTTAAGTTTCTATCGCGGTTTCCGTTGGTAAATGAAGGTACCTATGTAGGATTAATTTTAGATTTCAACCTATGTTTGGGAAAAGTTGTGCATTTTTATGCACCTGACTACCTCATAGAATGCACGCACTCGTTTTAAATAATCCTGTAAGAAATCTAACTGTTTTCAAGCGAACTTTTCAAGTACTTAGCTTTTCAAGTTCTTAAACTATTCACTGTACTACATGCACATAAATACCTACATAGCAAACGTTTTATAACCTTTGGTAATTTCCTTATGCTTGGTAATTACTAATTTTCATTATAATACCAGCCTATAAATGTCCCACTGCTGGGTACAGGTCTCTTCCCATATAGAGAACGAATGTGCATTGATCACCAACTACCTCATTGCGGGTTGGCGGTTGCAGATTAAATTTTTTGGTATCCAGGTTTCCTCACGATATACTTTTTCACCGATTTTCAATGGTGTCTTACAATAATTAAGAAGTACATAATTATGACTTTCAAAAAGTCACATTGGTATTGACCTAGGTTCGAACCTGACATTGTCCGATCATTGAATGATAAAATGTCGTGGTGGCCACCACCACATTTTATCATAATTCACTGCTGGACATAGGCTTCTCCCAAGTTGCGCCACAACACCCGGTTCTCCGTCATCCGCATCCAGTCCGACCCAGCTACCTTTTTCAGGTCATCGGTCCATCCTGCACTACGTTTGCCGATTCGCGGTCTCCACTCAAGGACTCGTCTGATCTAACGGCCATCAGTCCTTCGACAGACATTACCAGGCACTGCCTCTTCAACTTACTAACTCTGCAAGCTATGTCGGTAACTCCGGTTCTTCTCTGGATAATCTCAATCCTGATTTTATCTTTCAAAGAAACTTAGAGCATAGCTCGCTCCATAGCTTGCTGAGGGACTTTGTGTGCAGTGTCCACGTTTAGGCGCCGTATTATATAAATATTAAAATCAAATCTAGTGAGAATAACATTTACAGCCAGTCAAAACGTAGATTTAGCTCTCATATACCCACCTAGTCTGTAAATCAAACCACGCAACCAAAGAAACAATATATTCAGCTAGACACTGAATCGTTTGCGCGTCAGTGAACGTGCAAAGTGAAATAATGCGTTGGCGCGCACGCGGTACGCATTCTCGTATTTTGAGTTAAGAACACATACCAACGTAACTAAATTCTTCTTTTATTTTTATGTCGTTGTTAACGAGTATTTTTATCTCGTACTGACAGATTTTTAGGTACATGTCGATGTTGCAAGACAATATGTTAAATTGATGATTGTTTTGCGTTATTTGGCTATTGCATATCCGACTTGAGCAGTCTACCCGTTGGAACTTAAAATGTAATGTTTATAATAAGAAGCTAATGTACATAGTTACGCAATAAATATATCTTTATCTTTATGCAGAAAAAATATTACTTAGTTATTATGATAAATAAGGTAGGTGCCAGCCAGGAATGAAGCTTGGATTTTTACAGAAATAATTATACAAGTTGTAACTACATACCTACTTACGAAAAACTGTCAACCCGTAACTGTTTTCAGAATTCCTATCTTTAAAAGGTCAGTTGGTATTACAAGGTTTTCAATGTAAACTACAAACAATGTGTATTTATTTACACCTCTATGTAGTTAAAGCAAATGTTAAACGTATATCAAAGGTCAGGCAAACTCTAAGCTTAAATTAAACTCAAAATAACTACTGAAACACAGGACTTGTGAACAAACGACCTATTGGAAATTTAATGTAGTAAAGCCTAGTAAATGTCAAAAGCTTCCTTTAGCTCATAATAGATGGCGCTGTAGTTAATGTGTTTACTTCCGCCCGCCATGACAGAAACATGGCGGGTAGTTTTACTGAAGCTTTCAGTAGTAAATCTTAGATTGAAATGTTTTCCCGACTCTTACTATTTACCAATTATCACGAATTAAATTTTAAATATATAGCACCATTATAATTTGATAAAACTTATAAGATAAGACTACCTAATAAACATGTTATTGCTGGAACCTGTAGTACTTTTTCTAAATCAATAAAATTAAGGATGAATCATCCGTAGGTCATTATTGTCTATCTAAAAAATTAAATCATCATCTTAAATGGCTCACATTATTTGCCTACAATCAAATTACATCTTTTACGGAAACAAAAAGCTCCTAGTAACAGCGTTCTTGATTAAATATTTGCGTGTTTAGCGACTCAAACGTCGTCGGTCAGGCTGTTGTTTCCAAATTAACTGAACATATTTGAAGGTATTTAGGTCAGTTACTTAAGTTTTCAGTAATAGCCTCCAATTTTTCAGTTAATAACCTCTGATAAGTGATTTGGAACTAGCCACGCGTGGGGTAACATAACAAATAAGAGTTTTATAATGTTTTCTGTGGTTACGCGCGAATTTTGACATTGAAAGTACACAATTCTAAACGGATACTATTACGTTTCACTTGGATTATTGTTCCTGACATTTCGACGCCTATGTAGGGCTCTTCCCCTTAGACAAGTTACATTTCTACAATCGTTATCGCTGATCGAATCGCTCAAATGTATGAAAGTGACAAGGCTGAATCACGTGACTTATCGAAGAAAAATGTCATCTTCATACATTTATTGTCTTCTATGCGATTTCTATCATCATTAACGCTTGTAGAAATTCATCTTGTATAAGGAGACTTGTTAAGAGCTTAGGTACCATATTGCAGTAAAATCCGACTAGGTCATTATTGTGCGATTCAGTTACTATGAGTTAACACTAATAACATTCAATAGATTTAATATATTTGACCTTATCAGCCTTATAATAACGGTAAAAACGTAACTTCTTTAGTTTAGTTAATGAATATCATTATCGTTACCCATGTCGAGATTCACGGGCCAGAGTCACGGGCAGACTGAAAATAAATACCTTATTATATTTCGAATTACTCTCTTTCTCTTTCTTTGAATTAGCTTTTGCACAATATCTCTGGCATAAAAGAGGCTACATTATATTCTTTTATTTTCAAGGCATTGTAAATTTAATAATCTGATAAAAACTCGCCTCATTAAAATAACTCCAACCAAAAAAGAAGCGTCTTCAAATCCCGGTTGGTTATATAAAAAACTAGCAATAAGAAAATAAATAAAGAAAACTACAATATTGTCGGCGCTATGATTTACTGCAAGTTAATTGGGTCGTTTTCCTGACCTTTCTCCTGCTGTATTATAAATAAAGTGCATCAGACTGAAAGTTTACGCGGTTGGAAGCCCGCCATCTTGCATTATTAATGCTGTCTGTACCTCGCACTAGAGACTAGGGATGGGCTTATGTTCTGAAAACTGTATCGGTAAAAAAATATTGTAGTTAAATCATTTATGCAATCAACTTAATATTATTAAGGTGTTAGGCAGAAGTATATATGTACTTTTAATTCTGAAACTAAATTTATATTATAATTCATTTTATGATTTTGGATGGAAATATTTGAGATTATCAGTGAGACAGTGAAGGCTAGGGAAAATAGAGTCAGAGAGTAACTTTTTATATTTATCTATAATTATATATGGTTCAATGACTTATGGCTGTTTTTTTTCATAAAAATGCTGCAGTGCTAAACTAAAATAAACGGAAACTGCTGGTGGTTGTCACATGGGTGACAGTATCAATATTTGTTGGTTAATAGAGTACCTATTGGAGGATTTATTGCATCTTTCGAGCGACCCGGTCGTGGTCATGGTACATCTGCTTAGTTACATGAACTAGAAAACAAATTCTAGGGACTAATCGAGATTTCAGGGTTAAACACGACTGAACAATGACGTTAGGACTGGACCCATTTTGTCTTACGTTACAATATTATCAATTATAAATGATGGAAATGATTTAAAATTTGTAAAATCGACCTATCCTTTATATAAAATACGTTATTTTTATGTTCTCAACTATCAAGTTTATCTAAAAACCGTATCAGTCGAATTCATTTCAAAATTCAGTTCAGTGCAGAATGTTTTTAATGGGATTATTTCATTTATAGTTCTAGTTAACAAATTTACAATTTTATCGACTTTAACTTATTTGTTTTATATTCCAGACGGAGGATGGACATCCCGCGACTACCAGAATGGGCCGTCATTATTTTGATGTTGGTGCTTCAGATCGTAGATATCGCAAAGTGAGTAGTGTTATTTCAATATACTTTGATCTCCAATAAATATGATAGCTATATTACACTGATTACACTTATGAGAACAAACACAGATTTCGTGGTTTATAATACTCGAAAATAATTAATAATCTTGAAAACGTGACACAAAAAGTACCCAAGACACAATAAAAACATTGTATTTGAGCAAGTCTTTAGTTTATTAACAAAATAAGTCAACAGAAAAAATGCTAACGTTTTCTACTAGATCGCACAAACAGACTGTCAGCTTTGATTGAATGATGAAGATTGACAATCTATTAGCAAACCAAATATTAACAACCTTTTATAATGGAAATCAGGAAATTAAACACGTTATCGTCTGGAGAAAGAACAGAAACTCAGCTATTAATATTTCCTGAAAAGTCGCTTGTGTAAAATCAAATGAATCTTGTAATTTTCTGGCTTACTTTAGATAACACATGGAAAAGTAATACGAGTTATATTTTAAGAAAAATCAGTAACTTACATAATTTAAACTATTTATATATTACCTTTATGCTGTCTGAACTGACAAAAAAAAAATATCTCGTTCGTTCTTGACACATTTTGGCGGCAAATTGGTGACAGATAATCCATCAGAATTAGTTGGGCTACAGATAATAAAATATATAGTATGATTTTATTATGATGGGTTCATTTATAAAAACTAAATATATACCTACATTGTTTTTAATTTCGATACCAAGTCCATTATTCGGAGTGTTTTGTTATTTATTTAGCTTACATTATCTTTATGGGTATTTTATTATTCCCTTTGTAATGTTTAAACTATGATTTATTGTAATTGAGTAGTGATTTGAGCTTAACATAAACATTTTTATAAGCAAGAGCTGTTTGTAGACTTGATTTATGACGATTACCAGTTTATTATTTTAACTGCTGTTATTTTTAGGTCAACTAACATTTTAATGGGAGCCATATGCCATACGTAGGCATAAATATTGGCAAAAGTAAGCGTTCGTGTTTCTTGGTATAGACCTAATCCAAAAAAGGAAAACTTCCCTTTGCTTCCTTCTAAACTTTCCTATATTTAGAAATACGATTATTACTACATTTTTGCCAAAATCGTACCCTAAATGACCCTTCTCAGCGGTATTAGTAAAGTTACGGTAACGAGGGTCGATGTTTCCTCGATGAAAGAGGAAATATAGCCAAGTGGGAGGTATTTATCCAGGCCCACAGGTAATGGCCATAATGCCGAACTGGTGCGTTAACTTCTATGGCTTAGTTTGAATAAATACCTTTATTATGCATACCTATTAGGTTATCGATATAATACGTAGAGTTATCGAATAATTTATGCACAACTACTTAGTTTATACCAGTGTGCATATGGCGTTATTTTACGTTTACGGAGAAAAAAGGGATATACAGTTGTCCATAACACGTCCACGTACACAGCACTAAATCTTTTTTTTTTTAATGAATGAGACTTCAAATGCCTTCTTAAAAGTCTCTTCGCTCGCCTTTTCTCTTAACCAATCAGAAAGCCAAACGTCAAAAACTGTCGATCGCGTAAACTTAGAAGAAATTTTAATAACTTACTCGTAGTATGAACCCTGGATACCTCAGTGAACCACACCGAGTATATGGGTTGATCTAGTGTCCTGGTGTAGAGCATTTATGGCGACACACATAATATCCAGAAAAAGAAGGAGTCTAGCAATTTCTTTCCCACATAATTATGCGGCATACCGCATAATTATGTATGTTTTGTGACTATTATAAAAACTGTGTTTTTGAACAATCCATGATATAGTAACTACAGTACAATGTACAAACTCAAACTACTACCTAATAAATCTACATATTCGTTCCCACCCACGACTAAAACATGTAATTTTCTCATTCAGCTACTATAATCTTCTAAAAATACGGGCAATTTTTCATATGGTCAACAAGAAGGATTTTTTTGCAAGACTAGTGTAGGCCGACACTGGTCTGGTTACTTTTAAAATCGGCCAGGTGCATAGGATTCATGATCTTCGGAATATCTTTTAAAAAATATATTTTCAATCAGTAGAAGTTGATGACAAACTATTACAGGCTACAAAAGTACAAATGACTTAAGTAATTAGGATGTACTAGTTTCTTCCCACATAAAGACGAATGTGATTTTCCAAGCCAGCCATCAGAAACCTCCAGGCTAATTCAAAAGACTTGTTTGCTCAGTCTGTCTTACGACTGACTCTCCATTTTTGTTTCGTCATGAGAGAAGAGGTTATATAGTTAGGTGCGATAGCGATGGATGGATTGTGTGAAAGATGATATGAGAAAGAAAGGAGTGGATGCCGCGATGACGAGTAATAGAGAGGAATGGAAGGAAAATGCGCATTGCGCCGACCCCATATGAATGGGATAAGAAGAGAATGGAGATAATTCTCTTTCCATAAGAGAATGGAAGAGACCATAAGAACAGTTACAAAATGTTTAAGATTAGCAAATCCAGTAAGACTGGAAGCCACCCTTATCATAGCTGATGATGACGTTTGTGGATAATAAAAATGTTTGACCCTGTTTTTACATACTCTACTCTTGATATCGAAGCCGCGACACAGTCGGCAGTAGTACAATACGGCCGACGAATCTTGGCGAGCCTGAAAAGACGTACAAGACAGTTTGCGTGAGATGCAAGTACACATAAACGGTGGGTGAAAAAGAGACGACAGTATCTTGCATCGCTTTTTAGACATGCCAAGATTTCCTTCAACGATTCTTTCTGTCAATTTAAATATTAACCACACTTAACCCTTTCCTTGTTTTAATCACGTGTAGCCTATAATTTGTCGCGAACGTCGTCGCTTGTAATATTTTACTTACGTAATAGCCCTACACAACATAATTTATTCAACGTTAGTCTATGTTGACTTTAACAGCAATAATTAGCTCGTGATACAGACATGTTGTCAAAACAAATGACCACCAACTATACTAAAATTAAATGCTAAGGTAATAAATTATATTGGTATTTTGTATCCTAACTATAATATATTTTATAGTGTCACCTTCGCTCGATAAATTATTAAGTGCAGGTAACTGTATTATAATGTCAAAAATAATCGACACTAATGTTAAGAGGTTGTGTTTGGATGTCGGAGGTGTAATTGAAATTTAAAATGTAATTTCAGTTATTGTTTTATTGAAGGTTACATGTTACAAGTGTAGGGCAGGTATCACCTTCGCTACATAGTATAAAACAAAGACGCTTCCCGCTGTCTGTCCCTATGTATGCTTAAAACTACGCATCGGATTTTGATGCAGTTTTATTAATAGATAGAGTGATGAAATAGGATGGTTTTTTTATGGATATTATAAGCCGTGGCGGGTCCACTAGTCTATAGTAATATTATAAAGCTGAAGACTGTGTTTGGTTGAACGCCCCTCAGGAACTAGGTACTGGTCCTTTTTGAAAAAATCTTTTAGTGTTACATAAATTTTAAATGCTCAAAAGATAATTATATTTATTACACCGGATATATTTACAATTTATAACTATTAAAAATTAAAACTAAAAATTATTTTTCAGAATCTTTTAATATTCAACAAGTATTTTTGTTTCAAATGTTTTTTTTAACTTTCATTCATCATATAAGGCTACTTACATTTTTAAATTTCATTCTCTCGAATATATTTTCCGTTTTCCAATGTTATCACATATCCAAGCAAGCGCTACATATTTATGAACCACTTATAGTTACAGGGATGTAAATAAGCAATGTATCCCCTTAAAACATAGCTTTTTATTGGCATGCGTGTTTTGTTTTAGGTTATCATGTATTTATGTAGATTGAATATCATGATATATTTTAATCCCATTTGTGGTAAATTGTTTCTTTGCTAAACATGTCACATTTTATATTCCAAGCTTACAAAATATTTTTATACCATCCTTAAATAAATAACAGGTTACCTAAATAAACGGCGAACATAAATTATCTTGCACATTTTTCAGCTAAGTAATATGTGGAATAAAAAAAACAAGGCATTAATCTATGCCTGGAGAATTAAAATGATTCTAATGCATATTACTTTTCTAATATTAATTCAAGTCTATTATCGTGAAATTCCACAGATACCAAATATTTGTGTCTGTAAATTAAACCGCTGTAATTTATGTTCATTGAAAACCAACATTTTTCTTCGGAGAAGAGACTTTTCTGCTTCGAAATTTGTTTACAGACGAGACTTATACTGACACAATATATGTTTGGGCCTGAATTAGGTGCATAATACGAGTTCTTTTTATAACCCTTTTCCGTATATTTCGTGGTCATAAACAAATTTTTACATTTATTTTATAGGCGTACATTACTGTGCTATTCACAGAAATTTGAATAGCACTCTTTCTTAATAGGTATTTAATTTATCCGTGCAAAATCGGGGCGGGTCTGTTAGTTATAAAATAAATTAGAAATGTATGACGTATGTTCTAAGAATGGAATGCACAGTCCAGATCCAAATCAGTATACTTTAATTTAAAAAACTTTATTATTTCCACAGCTGCATGAACGGTGGCAAGATAAACTTCAGGGAAAAGGAAAAACAGATCCTCGACCAGATCCTGGGCCCGGGCCGGTACGACGCCAGGATCAGACCTTCGGGCATCAACGGAACTGGTGAGTGCAAGTTTCACTGCTAACTCTAGGGCTCGTGGCAGAAGCGATAGCTGGAGAATAGGGAATAGGACCATTCGTAGGGTATAACATTTTAGGTTTTTAAGAACTATAGAAATGAATGGAGTAAGGGTGGTATCAAAATCAATTATAATTACGTAACCACTTACAAGTGACATCAAGTCGCTTGCTTACTGAACAAATTTTAATAGAAGATGGAAATCATTCATTATCTTGAATTAATAATCAAATATGCGGCAAGTATTGTAAAGATTGACAGAAAAAAGAAGTTTAGTTTTGAAAAGCAATTTATAACCATGTAATAATATTGCTAGGAGGTTTTATGAATAGTAGAAAGCCCATTTTACCTTCCAAACTATGATTAAAGTTAGGTACTAGTCGTATATACCTTCAAATAGACCTTCCATCAATTTCCCAAAATTATAAAAGCAAGCAAATTAATCTTTTCTGAATGATCAGTGTCAATGAGAAGTATCAGTGGACCATTAGATCTAAATACAAGAAAATGTGACTGGCTTAATACTAGCATAATGATGGCTAAAAGAAAAAATAAAACAAAACCAGTATATGAGATCACACAAGACAATCTCGCAGTGATGAAAGCTTTGGTAAAGAGAATAGAAAAATACGCCTCACACTGGTGTCGTTCCGCGTGACTTCAAACAAAGATATCTACAGTTTCACGGTTTGACGAATGACCCAAAATTCTTGGCAGTGATGGCGTCACACCGATGGTAACATCAACAAACACCCATTAGTCACATGTTTACATCACCTGTTTAGCTTCCAACTTCATCTATCACGAGTTAGAAAGCTTTGCTGAATACACTCCAATATTATCAACTTTTAGAACCATGTTTGTTCAAGTGAGAGAAAGGGATGAAGCTATATAAACAGATATTGCCATCTCTTTTTAACGATAGGACTAATGGCTACTAATGGCTTAATACTTCATGACATGGCCCGAGTATCTCTAAATAGTTGGCAAGGCCCAGTCTGCACTACCGCCTACTATATTATCAGTTTTTGGCTAGCAAAGTGTAATAAGGTGCAGATGCTCTTCTGTTATTAACCATTTTGGTAATTTATGGCAACAATTTCGCTCCGTTTTATACGGATGTTAAAATTTTGATCGGCCATTTTTGTTATACAATTTCGGCTCCTCATTAACTTGAAAAGCATGTGAAATTTAAATCTGCATTATTCTTTTCCTCACATTGATGGTGGGTACTTTTAAAAGGTTGCATTATGAAGTGAGCTTAAAGTATTATTTTTAACTAAACACTGAAAATACTCACATAACAGTAAATTACGCATAGGAAAGCTATCGCTTCAGCCACACATCAAACCTAAACCGATTTATATTTTAAAAGATAACCTCACATTCTAACAGTACGGATTAGGATGAAACTTATTAACTAACTTCTTTATACAACTAAGCATACCTACTATCTACGAAAAGGAACTATGTTAGCTTATAACAATGAGATGATTTTGTCGGTATGTAAGTACATAATTATATTTAACTGTGTTTTAATAAGCGTCTTAGTTATTATGACGAATGTTAAACATTTTTATTTCTTGCCTTAAACATAATAAGAAATTAATTTCATCTTTTATAATAAAATATTTCGTATAAACTCATTTAATCGACGTATAATCTTAAATACCAAAACGCAGAATAGAATTCAGACTAAACTAAGTATTTAAACTAAATAAAAGCTGAATAGCAAATACCTACCTTTGCTAATTTTATACTTCTCTAAATTCGCTCGTTGTAGATATCGCATTCCTATTTTGAAAACTTCTGGAATGTTTAAGCCACATGTGAATAATAAACAGTACAACGAAATGCGACTAAAATATTCCTAGTGTAAATATGTAGGCTGAATGACAAATCCAAAGCCAATTTCTTTTCTTTCTATAGAATAATCGTATATTATTATTTTAAAAGATTGTCCTCTTTTTTAGGCTTCGGACATGTATCTCAACTTCTTTGAATCTAGGTATGTTCCAGATAGCCAAAATAAAACCAAAACAATATTGTGTAGGTTCGCTTACCTCTTAATTAACTAAACTTACGTAATTTTTAAAGAAAACGGTATCAAGGTCAGTTAAAAATAAATATAAAAAAAACTGCAACGACTGTTGACAGTAGCAATTTTCTATAGCGTGTTAAAGAAGATACGGTAAAAGGTTTTTAGTTAATATCTTGGCTATTGAAGGGAAGTCGTTTGTCTGTTTGACGACGGAAAACATTAGCTTGATGCCTGATGTGGAAAAATACATCGTAACCTTACACCCACATTTTTCTACGAGTAATATTTATATTTGAAATGTTTTCAAACATAAATTGTACGTCCATATATTTATTTTCTTTTGCGACGTATGTTTTTTTAATTCGAGTAAATCAAAATACATAGATAAACCTCTAGAAATGCGTAGGTAGGTAATCTTTTATGCTAGAATTGCTAACAAATTCGTGGAGGATATTTCTCTCTATCGGTACCATTCTTAGATTTTATCTTAGTGACACGACGCGTGGAATTTGGAGTCGGAATAGTTTTGACTTAGGTAGAGTGATTATAAACTTAATTTGTAGCGAAACCAAAGGATTATCTCAAGTATCTGCGCGAAAAAACCATAAATATTTCCTGTAAAAAAAAGGTCTAGGTAAACTACAACACGTACATAAAAAAAGCTTAAAATACAGACTAAGAACAGATTGCATATCTCTTAACGGAAATTATACACAAAAATATCGTGAAAGCGCTTCAGAAGTACTCCATCTCGTAATTCCCACAAATTCAGATTGTTACTAAAAAAAAAAGAAAAACGTGACGCGAAAACCATTAATCATCCCGCGATTTTCGACGCCATCTTTTTTTAGCTACAGGAGGTATTTTTTCTTAAAAACTCATTATCGGAAACACTTAAGTTTGATATTAATGGATACATTTGTGATAATAGGAAATATATTTAGATTGTAACAGGTTTTTTGGAGTCAACTGATACGGGAATTCTTGGTATGTGATTAGAAATGAGGTCTAGAATTCTAGATCCTGTAGGTAGTTGTTAATGGTTGCATTATTTTTATTTAAATATATTTATTTTTTATTTTCGTTAGGTCTATTTGTTTGTGCTATTTAGAAAAGACTGTATATTTTAAATTAAATATGACTGATAAGTCGCTTTAGAACTAAACGGAATTGAAGTACTTACTTAATTAAGCACCGCTTGTGAATTCTTCCATCAAAAACCAATTATCATTGTTATTCATTCGTTCCCATGCATCATTCCATCAAATTCAGTCTTTATTATTCCCATTCAGTTGTCGTCTAAACGGTTTATTTTGTATGATATATAGAGGAGTTGTCGGACTGAAAGCAAAATTGTTTAAGTGAAGCATAAAGGAAAATTTAGAAGCGACTGCGGACCGTGATTCGTGAATGAAGAATGATCGGTGAAAAATTGCAGGAAATGAATTGCGAACAATTTATCTCGTTAAGGAATTGAGCATCTAGACTATTTCTGGCTCAAGTTTTTATTGATCTTCATCTGTTATTTTTCTCAACAATATGATTGTGTTTCTTTGCAGCTGTAGCAAATCAGTTTTCGACCATTCCTCATGCAACAACTCAACTGCTTTAAAAAATGCTGCCCTTTCTGTTTTCTATCGTATACGTATTTCTTTCAAATACTTCTTCAAAAGCTTTAGAGTATCAAAGGTTTCTATGAGGGATACCGAAATAGTCGAATCATTATTACTTAGCGACTTCGAAGTTGAAATTAATCACGGGTCCCAGCTTACAAAGTTTTCTTTCCTTGGCTTCGTGTCGTATGGATACAATTGAACGGAGCCAAAACAGTCTTTTTTTATTAATCACCCCTTTAATGGATTAGGGCTGAAGTTTTTCTCTTCGAAATCATTTGTCCATGCTCCAAATATCTTCGACACAGATGTACTTAAAAGATATGTGGATTTTCCCGATATCCCGTTACGCTTTGTAAAATACTTTTTTGTGATTTCTAAGAAAAACATTTCACTTCAGCGATAAATGAAAATCAGACCTCGAATTGTTTCCGCTTTTTTTTAGAATTTGGATCGTTCAATATGTCATCATCGCTTTTTTTCCTTTGTCTAAAAAGACTCCTGTTATTTTATCGTTAGTCCATATAATTATAGACTTATCAAACTCATTACCAACGACCAGTTACGATGTTAATAATAGAATATTAATTTCCATTTCATTCTACTTATTTACGTATGGGTCCTAATGTTGAATATTTAATGTGTTCACTAACACGCAATCGTTGTTTTATTATAGATAGCTATCGTTTTGACCTAGACACATTTTAAAACAATAAAGTTTTCACCCTATTAAGTTTGTATAAGGTTTGTAAATCATGTATGATTTAAGTTATCATTGTCATCGCTAGTTTACTTGCTTATTTGTTATATTTTTCTCTTTGCTTCTCTATTTATTTGGCAAAAATCACTTAGGAACAAATACGATTTCAATAATCAATAATCTCTGAATCGTCAGACATAAACCGTCTTGATTAATACAATTATAATTTAATCAATGGATAGGAAACTGAACTTGTAATTAACTGAAACGTTTTAACAGATGGCCCAGCTGTAGTTAATATAAACCTGTTCGTGAGAAGTATAACAACTATAAGCGACATTAAGATGGTTAGTAAGAGGGACGGACGGTACCGTACATACATGTTAGTGTCTTTAGTACCGGCAGTGCGGAGCCATCATACCCAGGTTGTAGCGTTTGTTTTAAATAACAAATGAGAGTGCGAGCTGCGTCTTTATTACGCGAGCCAAATCCTTTATATTGGATCGTGTAACCGTCGCATATGTGGATGGACTCATATCTTGCTCTGATCTCATGGCTGGTACATATTGATGTTGAGATTAGCTCAATAGTTGTTCGCTCAACATGAGGTAACTAAACATAAATCACAAGGTATGTTATTTTAGTTTTAAGCTCAAGTTTTACAGTATATTAGAACGAAACGGACCGTAGTAACCAAAAAGAAATGAATTACTATAGAAATAAATTTATTTTTGGTTGTTAGCCACAAGCAATTATGTCGGTAGTGGTTCGTTGAAATTTAGATACGACGACAGTCCCGCGACTAATGTTCCAGGGGTTAGCTCGCGTAATTAAAACGCAAGCTTAGTTAATTTAGGAAACATACATAGTTTGATAATCTTAATTTTCCAAGCTCGTATCCGCACTTATTAATAGGAAAATTTTATTAGGTATGTGATACACGTTTTTTTATTAAGTCCTGGTTATGGCAGATTGGCACATTTAAAATCAAATTAGAATGGCTTCCAAATTTAAATATTTTCTTTTCAGTTTTATTGGTATTCGTTTTGTTGATAGTATGACACATGTTTTCAATTCGCTGTTATTTACGATCTTGGACAAATTAAATATTTGAATTTAAATATCAAAAACAAATGTTACAGCCTATATGACTTTGTTTTTGGGCGGGGGCGGGCGTTAACGGTAAACGAGAGAGCAAATCCTTGTTTATGTTCTAATTAAAAGTTTGTTTGTTTGTGGTATAATTGATATTGTGCATATTATGTCATTTTATTTGCTAATGATTTCCTAATTGATCCGAATTGAAATCCTTGCTACGAATATTTTTCTTTTAGTTCTTTAAGTTATTTTGTTTTATTTTTGTCACGATAAAAACACAGGATTTAAAAAAATCATGTGCTATATTAGCAATGATTTGATTTTGAATAATTTAAACAAATACAGTTGGCATGTGTCCTTTAATTAGCTAGTGTTATAAAATACAGACGCAGAGACATGAAATAAAACACTATATTAATGTAGATAATATAAATAAATAGAAGCCTACATTGTCCAGTAGATTTCATGAAATAGGTAACTTTCAACAATAAATATTAAAGTATACTTTTAAAAAGTTATTATTTACACGTTTCGTGACACTATCTCTATCAGAATTACTCAACGAAATATTGCAGTGCTATTAAATAATCGATATAAATATTCGAATCACGCGATCTCTGTGGTTTAAAAAGTAACTTTCCGATTTTATACCTAGTAATTAAAAAGAGGATAGTTTTTAGATTTGGATTCATTATGTTTATGAAATAATTATTGTTCAAAACAATAGGGCCATTGAAAACCTATTAGGAGCAATGTATATCATTTTTTAATCTTGAAGTACTATGTCAAAGATCTAAGTTTAGGTGTTACTTATTCTTTCATTTAAATCATTTACGGCATTTAAATGGTAATTGAGATGGAAGAGGAATAGCAGGTAGGCCATGCTGTTTTAATGCAGCTTATGTGAGTAGCTTCGCAAAACCGACTGTATTTTATCTTAAACTGTATATCTATAAATGTGCCTTTGCGCTAAATTATTGTTTTTAAAAAGTTCTAAAAAAAACTCACGCGCTTTTAAAACATAATATGAAATGATTTCTGTAAGCAATGCTTATCTTAGGTTAAAAATCTTTGAGGTTATACAAAAAATTTTGTAAATATTTTTTTTCTAGATGTAAAATATTTTTATTATAATTATATTGTTAACAGGAATCATGCTTATTAGATGTTAATTGTACAACCGACAGCACTCTACCTAGCACTACTGAGTCTATACCATGTTCGATAAATTAAGGTAGGTATTGATAGAATTCCAAATTTTCGAGGTAGACCGGAAAAACTGCTGACAGCAACAGAAAACAGTTATAAAAGTGTAATAATACGAGCTTCGATTAATTACTCTCCCTCTGGGTCAGTCGGGTAAAAAGAGGTTTTATGGAAAGAGTTCGAATATGTAGAGGATTAAACAAAATGAGTTTATAGTAAAATATACGACCTACATAGAGAATAACATAAGATAAAAAAAATCAATCTGTCAAGTGTCAGTTAACTTAATCCAGGTTTAGCGTAAAACAAACAATAGAAAGCGGATGAAGCAAGGCTGTACGTAATTTTCTGAAACAAAATGTTAATTTCCGGCCCACGCCACACTTCCCGGCAAGACGGGTTTCTTAGCCCCGAAACGTGATTTAGCGTTTTAATATCGACGTAACGACGTGATAAGTAAAGAAAATATAATTATAACAATGTATAGGTATGTATCTTCCGATACCGATACCGATTTCCGTGAAAATATCAACACCGATAAACTAATACTCGATCATGGATACAAATTCATTTCATCCAGCCATCTAAGAGATAATTCTCGAAATTCTACGAGAATTATCTCTTAGATGGCTGGATTTTTATTTTTTTATGATTACGTGTTAAATAATACTAATTCACATTATTTCACAAAGATAAGTACTATCAGATTTAAAGATACAAACGTTGCTGTGAGGCCTACTTGGCTTTATTTCCGATTCTATTCAACTATATTCAATCGGTGTATCGGTTCTTAACTGTCTCGTGACTGAAATATATCGGTATTCGTATCGGCTGTTAAATATGACTTATTTATTACGATTTAGATAGAATATTTATAATTTTGATTTGCCATCTTTTCTTGGACTTCTTTATTTTGTAATTTTCAAAATTTCATTTATTTTTATAATTTCGTTTTAGATTAGCCATATTCTATTAAAACATCAGGGCTTTAAGAGCATTATTTCACTTGTAACATTACTGTTATGTTTAACTAATATTTTCTTCTTATATATTTTGAACAAACTTTCTTTTTTATTTGTACCTTGACTGAATACTGCTCTGTATTACACTAACACAAATTCTCGTTGACAAGCCGACATTAGAATTGTTTGCAGCGTTTTATTTTGAACCCAGTGTCGTTTTATTTGATGTTCGAGGTTTTGTTTATCATAGTTCTGTTTGTTTGTGCTCATCTCGCCGGTCACCCAAGAGCATAGCGTATTGTGTTGCAGGTGTAAGGTGAGTGCTAGAACTACTGATACTGTTAACGCGCAATCACAAACTAATGTTAGGCCGTAGTTGTCATAATAATACCGTGATTTATCGTATATTTTGCTTGGTACTTAGATGGGCCAGCGGTAGTGAGCGTCAATATATTTGTCCGAAGTATATCAAAGATCGATGACGTCACGATGGTAAGTCACTATAAGGACAGACTGGGCCGCAACTAGTGTTAACAAACATTTAAGTTTTCTGTTTCCACGCGGTCAAACAAGTCAAATGAATGGGCAACTCGCTCCTGTTGACTAGGAGTGATTTACCCGATCCTATGTGTAATCTTCATTTATTCTTATTCTTTATTTTTTCCTTTCAATTTCTCTTTAATCCCGTTTGGTGTTGACGACCAAAATCGTTTTTAGATGCGCGTCTGTTACTTCTTAGAACGCCAGTATTGGTTTAATCCTAGCTTTATTGATCATTTCAGACTAAAATACTTAACTAGAGTTTAACAATTTAATGAGAAATTTTAGTTTTGAGTTTGGTTTTAGTTTTTGTTTTTAAACTGGCTGGTTGTCCTTATGATTTAATCTGACGGGGCATTAGCTTTCTTTAATGAACTGGACCGAGTTTCTGAACTATGCGTCCTGTGGCGATCAGGTCCACTTCATTAATATCTTTAAGCATCTAACATTCTCATCAACCTGCGTACTGTTCTCACGATGCTAGAGTGTGGTTAGGTGTTCTATATGAAGCGGTAAAGCAAAATACTAAAATGTTCAATGGTTTTTTCTCATTAAGGCTATGCGCCAACGTTAGTCCATGTCAACATGTATCTACGGTCCATCAGCAAAATAGATGATTACAAAATGGTGAGTGGTTGCACATAACCTGATGTAACCTGTGACATTTTTATTATAAACCAAAGTTTATATTTCCATTTGGAGTTCATCATCCATTGCTTTGCTGTTGGGTATCTTTGAGACGTTGTAAGATTACAGGGAGCAATGGACTTGACCCATGTGATTCGTTCGGCTATGTGAACTTTGTTTATAATAAATCTGGCAGTCATAAACGTGGATATTATGCAATATTTGCACTCCGCTAAACATTCTCAAGCTGTTCGTATATTTGTGTTTGTGGTTTTGTTTATTTTCTCTTCTCTTGTTTCTTATTTTGTTTTGTTTAATTTGTGCACCCTTATTTTCCTTGCCCTAAATGTTCCATTTAACCCACCTTCAATATAAAAATTAAATATGTAACTAATAATGTCGCTTTTAATTTGAGTGGTGCGGTGCCGTGCACTTGATAAGTTAATCAAATTGAATTCCACTTAAATTAAACCTAAATTACGTAATTTAAAAATGTTATAACCTAAACCGACTGAACACTATAAGTTATCGTTTTAATCACTTCATAATTTATTATCTATTCTTTTTCTTTTCTTTCCAATTGTTTCCTGTATTTCTTTGTTTTGTGAATTTAGAGTTGACTCCGAGTGGAGCGTCTCGAGCTGTATAAACACGTTCAGGATGGACCATTGGCACTACAAGTAGCTCGCACTAAATTTATAAGATAACAACCGCTTCGGCAGCACAACGCTCCAAATTCAATTTTCAATTTGTAACCTAAAGTAAACACGTTTTCAAAATTAACCAATCCGGCCACGCTTATAGGAACACGGGGGACCGCGGCCCGCACCAGACACCATCATTTTATTTTTATTTCCTTATATTTAGTTGATCATGCTTCTTATATTTATTTCACGCAGATGAGGAGATTATAAAAACTATTTTGGTCGTGTACGTTGATTGTAATTAATTGTTGATATGTCTTGTTCATGTGAATTTGTGTTGTGTAATCGGGACTTACCGCCGCGCCCGCACTCGCCTTCGTGCTTGGAACGGTGGCTGCCCACCAATCTGTGACACCCGACCCCAAACAACAGCTAGACGTACCGTAGCTCTAGTTAACTGGCCGATTGTGCATGAAGGTAATCAATTAAAGCATTCCTTCGACGAATGCTGATGACGGTAAGTTCGATACTGGGCTTCGCTTCTGTGCATGTTGCTTCGAATTGTGACGCTCGAATCTTTACTTTTGGGTTAGGATTAGTTCGGTGTGGTGAACATTAGAAACATTCATTTCCTCCATAATATATACTATTATCTTCCATATCATTTAATATCAACATCTCGTTGCCTTCATTCATTCCAGTCCAAAAGTCAATATTCGAGTGAGCATGTTTGAACTTCTTCTGTAAGCATCTGCCGGCTTTAACTGTACGATAATTCATTTGACTTGCTGTGATGTCGAGGGATCCTCTAGTGCATTGCGCCTTGTGCCTTGATGTCAAATTAATTATTGAGCGAACCTTCGACACCGTCCCTTCCCGTAGTGTTATATTTATGTGTGTAAATTTCATTTTGTGCCAATAAACTTGATTAGAAACTCTAAATTTCAAAATTAATGCGTCTTTTGCTTCATAAATCAAATATGGTTTTTAAACAAGCTGCTATTGGCGCAAATAAAACACGTTAAAGCTTTTTGGTAAATAAAGTCATTAGCAAATAGCTTTGTGCGTACTATAAAAGATTAGACGATAAAGATAAAAGAGATCTAAAGCTTTTAGATGCACAGATGCTACGAAAGCAAAGTGAAGAAAGTGTCGTTAGTATAGACCGAGTTGGTGTTGACATTGGAATATTGTCAAAGCAATGGTAAAAACGATTTAGAATTGAATCCCGCGAATACTGTGCTAATGAATTTTCCATTAGTAGTTAGTAGTTTACCAAATCATTACGAACTCATTGAGTTATGTTCCTAAATATTTCTGATCTGATTTTGGAGCTACACGTATATGAAGTTGGTTTTGACAATATATCAATGTTTTTCAATAGTACCAAACGCCCGCTACAGGTAGATGTCATGTTTTCAGGAATACTCTGTACAGTTAACGTTCAGGGAACAATGGTTAGATGAGCGGCTCAAATTCAACAATTTGGGAGGTGAGTCAATTATTACATTTATTACAATAATAATGGAATCAGATTACTATATCAGAATTAGAGTAGACATAATCAATTCAATAAAATTTTGGTGGAATATGGCTCCGTCAGGGTGTCGACGATTCTGTCTATGTCCGAGACATACTTTCTTTAACTTTTGTCAGTTGGACAAAATTTTATCAATAGTGCAAGTTAAAATAGCATCTATTCAATCTGTACAATATCTCTTTGCTCTATTTTTATTCATAAAAATATTGATCATGATCATTACGTCTATTACAAACTTTTTAATAACCGTTATATATTTCCTCCGTAGGTCGTCTCAAATATCTGACCTTGACTGAAGCTAACAGGGTATGGATGCCGGACCTGTTCTTCTCCAACGAGAAGGAGGGCCATTTTCACAATATCATCATGCCCAACGTGTACATCCGTATCTTTCCCAATGGGAACGTGTTGTACAGCATCCGAATATCCCTCACGCTCTCTTGTCCCATGAACTTGAAGCTGTACCCTCTGGACAAACAGACCTGCTCCCTAAGAATGGCCAGCTGTAAGTATTATAAGCCTCATGATCAATACACACTCGTCATTACTTAGATTGGATAATTATCAAGTTGAACATGTTTTTAAAATTTAGTAAAAAAGCTTAGTATTATCAAACTCCTCAGGATTTTTAAGCAATAGTGTAAAAGCATAGATTAACATGTCTACTTGCAAAAACTATACCGGTAAAAAAAGACAAACTAATGTCTTTACTAACTATTAACTGAATGTTGAATATTTCAGTTCTGTACATTAATAAATGTGTTATAATTAATAATAACCCAGACGAACACGACAGCTTGGACACGAAAAATGAAATAGGATTGCGTTCTTCTCAAAAATAGAAACAATATAACCGCCACAGAATTTATTTTACCATTTCCTCTCGAAAAATTTCGTGAAGGAATTAGGGCCGTTTGTTTACAGTACGTAATGTAAACAATACTATTTGATGTTGTTTACATTACTGGTTGTACTGGCTGTAACAAACCCACGCCATTTTTCGTCGACCCCGCAAAATAAACACTGAACAGCCTTAGATTCAGACAAAGATGTTTATTTAACTCTCATTCTTGTTTATTGTAATGAGAATAAAATACAATTAATTTATAGATTGCTTATACCGATTTATTTTAATTGATATTTAACAACATTTTGGGTCGTTATACTTTTTTATTAGAGCTTAAAAAAAGGTACTGTAGCACTATGTACTGGTAGTACTGTCTAATTTCAGACATTATTAAAACCCGCTTATATATTTTTATTATATTTGTAACTTGTATAGATTTATATGTCCTTGTGATTTACAGACGGCTGGACGACAGATGATCTAGTATTCTTATGGAAGGAAGGTGATCCCGTTCAGGTTGTGAAGAACCTCCACTTGCCGCGCTTCACACTTGAAAAGTTCCTCACTGACTACTGTAACAGCAAAACTAATACTGGTAAGGTTTTTTACTTATGAAAAAAAAAAAAAAAAAAATGTAAACCGACTGAGACACTTAAAATTACGTCACGGAACATCAAGCTTTAAAAGTTAATGCTTGAGTTCGCGTTAATTCCTATGACGATTATTAAAATCATGCTACGCGATAGTAAAAGTTAGTACCTACCTACTTACTGATTAGTCTAAAACTTTCTTAAATATTAATGCTATGGATAATAGTCTAAATTAATGATGAATAAATGAGAACCCGAACCGAAAATTTTGCGCCATATTTAAGATTTTTTTTTCTTAAGTTTCATCTTAGATTCATAATTATGGCGTCAAGCAAATGTAATGGGATAATTAATTACAACATATTGAATGTTATGTCATATTTTATTAACTGCAGAATAGTCTGATTAAGTATTATTATAATTCTGACATCATCATCAACACAATTTTCAAATTCCAGGTGAATACAGTTGCCTGAAAGTGGACCTGTTGTTCAAGCGAGAGTTCAGTTACTACCTCATCCAGATCTACATCCCGTGTTGCATGCTTGTCATTGTGTCCTGGGTGTCCTTCTGGCTGGACCAGGGAGCTGTCCCGGCTAGAGTCTCTTTAGGTAAATTATGATATGAATCAGCAACTTGTCCTAAATTTCTAGAAGTTTCGGTGGGTGTTTTTATCAGACACGGGTTTGTGAAGAAGGATTGACAAATCTAGCCAGATATTTCAAGATCCAGATTCCTGCGTGTAAAATGAATCTCAAGATCAAATAATTCACACGACTTGTAAGAACGTAATGCAATAAATATGGATACAAGATGGCAACTTCAGAAATCCTTCAATTTAACCTAGGTATCTTCTGAGAAATGATTGCTTCACGTATGTATATTTCCTGGTATAGGGTATTCTGTCGGCATCAATATGCCTGTAATAACTTAAACTAATTGGAACTTGTCTTTGAAATGGATACCCTTGTCCGATAGTCTGATTTTCGGGAAATATTGTATGCTATGAGCCATTATTATTCAATACGGGCACGATATCGATAGTACTTACAAGATGGCTTATAGATAGTCGTTTTTTTCAAAAAAAAAAAAAACAGATAGTTTCTGGGAAACCTTGGACGCTGATAAAACTGTTAATATGATACATAGATTTGGTCCATAAATTGTTTTATGGAGCTAAACTAGGCTGATTTACATTAATAGTATATCTTGAATTAATTAATTAATTAATTAGATCTTTGGTTTTTAATGTAATTAATTGTTAACCCCTAACCTATTTTTGATAATAGCATGTCATCTTAAGACATTACTTACATATGCGAGGTAAATGGTATACCTGCAGGGCAAGCATTATCAGATGCTCACCCTCAAGGTATACCATCCTCTCTGCCAAGAGATTGATTCAAAGTATATATTAGATGTTCCCTTTACCCTTTTTGGATAGATATTCCCCTTCAGTAAATTTTTCATCCCCTATATTTTTCCCTATATAATTATTTTTCATCTCCGGTACCCGAATATTCAAGCTAGCCTGTGTAGAACACATTGATAACGTCCTCTTGATCGGCAGGAGTAACCACCCTGCTCACAATGGCAACGCAGTCATCAGGTATCAACGCGTCCTTACCCCCCGTGTCCTACACCAAAGCCATTGATGTCTGGACCGGCGTGTGCCTGACCTTCGTGTTCGGAGCGCTGCTAGAATTTGCGCTCGTGAACTACGCGTCTCGCTCTGACATGCACAGAGAAAACATGAAGAAAGCGAGACGGGAGATGGAAGCAGCCAGCATGGACGCTGCCTCCGATCTCCTGGACACGGACAGCAACACAACCTTCGCTATGGTGAGCTCAAATCTGAACCGCCAACAGTTCACATTTTGAAATAGTGCTTTTGGATTGTTATGCTTTGTTGAATATTCTAGAACATTCGATTTGTTTGTCAGTTATAGTAGTAATGTTAATTGATTATCATGATTTGGTATGATATTATTACGTATCGTTGAGGCTTTTTGGAATGAAGAGATTACGAATATAATTTTATACTTTGGTATAATATCATTTATTACTTTGGTATTTACAAGAGTAGTTACATGACGTAGATTAGTGACGTCAGATTGTTTCGTAGAATTAGCTACAGTACTCATTACTGATGTTTGTTGATAGTATTGTGGAATGACTGATTAAATTCATCAAGTCACAAACTTTAAACCAGGTAATTTTCTGAAAACACTTCTCTTACAAAATGTTCTCAATGAAAGAATGGACAGTTCATGAGTAATTCAATGATACTCCTCGAGATAAAAAATAAAGTATTCAATGCTATCATCAAGTGTAGCAAAAAGATGTAATATATCATGATACAAAAATAAAGTATAACACAAACAATCAAAGGCACACAGTACATGACTTAGTCGTAGATGCAACTCGTCCGTCCTCCCTGACGTGTCTGCAACTGACAGAAACCTCTGGTGCGCGGTGGCGTGGTGGAATCCAAGATGCGGCAGTGCGAGATCCACATCAACCCGCCGCGGAAGAACTGCTGCCGCCTCTGGATGTCCAAGTTCCCCACCAGGTCCAAGAGGATAGACGTCATCTCGAGGATCACCTTCCCACTTGTGTTCGCGCTATTCAATTTGGCTTATTGGTGAGTTTTCAAATAATTTGTGACTATGTACATTATTATCTTATAGGATACCTCTTCTTTAAAGTCCAGTTGTAGCGCCGTTTTATCTCCCTCTATCAGAGCTCTTAGAAAGCGGTGAACGGTGGGCGAATCAGGGCGCTGTTTATTTAAATTTAGATTTTTAAAAAGTGCTACATAGGCCTCATTTGAAATAGAAGAAGAAGAAGAAGCAGAAACCAAGGATAAGTTTACAGAGAGCCACCCTTATATATTTATATGAATCTCCTACTCCAGAGGCAACTTAGTCGTGGGTTCGATTCCAAGACAAATCTTTGTGTGATGAGCTCGATCCTTTGTTCTGTGTCTGGTTGTTATTCATCCATAATATGCATGTATTTAGAAATATATAAGTATGTTTATCAGTTGTCTGGTTACCAATGATAGTACAGGCTCTGCCTAGTTTGGGATCAGATGGCCGTGTGTGAGATGTCCCAAGATATTAGTATTTCGTAACTTATAGGTCAACGTACCTATTCCGCGACGAGGACGAGGAGAAGTGATTCTCCGCGCCGTTGGAGTCGCGCGGCGGCGCGGTGGCGCGGCTGTCGGCGGCCGTGCTGGCGCCGTACGCGCTGTTCGCGCTGCTGTACGCGCTGTGCCTGCGCCCGCGCCGCCCGCGCCCGCCCGCGCCCGCCCGCACTTAGACCACACCTTTATTTACTTTAAAATAAACACCTCCAGTCTTCCGCGTCGCATTTTGATCTCCCATTCCTTTTGTTTATTTTTTTCGAAAGCTTTCTTGTTATGTGGTTCGCACATTACTAGTGTTCTTGTTAACCCCTCGTGGTAAGCTAAATGCTTGGGTTACGAGTGGGTTCACGTCGGTAGTGCATTGGGTGGGTTTCGAACCAGCAACCTACTAGGCTACCGCCGCTTTTTATTTCACCATCGTTTCAGTATTATCAAGCTCAAGACAAGTGTTTATGTACATAATTATGTGCCGTTTGGATTTTTTTTTCTAACTTCATCGTTAAAGTTTTTTGTTGTTTCACGGTTGTCAAGTTGTACTGCGATATGTCTACTTCGGCACTTATTGAGCCCCAAATAATTGTGTACAAAAATCTTACTTTTCGAAAGTGAATTTTCGATAATTTTACCAAAGATATGAGTCCTTGTATGGATTCGTATATAATATAACCTAGGATAAGACATGAACCACGTATGAGGTTTATATATGCTAATTTAGACCCTAAACTGAGTAAATAAGGACTAGAATGGTACTAATCTAAATGTGGAAGCGAAATCATTATGAATGGAAATAAATTATTACATTTAAGTATTAAATTTGTAGTCTGCAGTACTTGAAGTGGACTTTATCTACTAGGGAATATAGTTCATTTTAACTCTAGTTGATAGATTTCATGTATAAATGCTCACAGGTATTGTAAAGCCGCCCGAGGGGAACATTTCTTTGCTTTCAATATTGACAAAGGGGTACTGTTCAGTTTGTATTTATCCAGTCAACTACAGTTGACAGCCTTATCAATCATCATTCATGTAATTAATCATTATATCCTACAATACACTATCCTATTTGTATTCAATATTGAAGGTACAGAAGTGTTTGTCTATGGCGCGCCTCGTTGGCCTAATGACGTCGGTGTACTGTATAGGTATCATTTATTACACAAATATTTAGGATAAAACACACAGATGTGACAAAAGGAATTTATAAAACCTTATTAATAATAAGATAAGTATTATTAATTGGCTATTTTCTTACTGGAAATCTTAATATGAAAAAAAATAATCTTTAAGTTTTAAACACTCACAATTTTGTATGATGTCAATTTCTCAAACCTTGGTTTCGTCCGACGAATACTATCAAATGGGATCACTGACCACTTTCCTTTGTTTAAGAAAATTTTACAAATGCATTGAACAAAATAATGTCATCTGAAAAACCTTGACAAACACAATTTTAATTTTAACTGTCTTATGTCTTATTATGTTTGTAATCGAAGCAAATAATTAGGTAGATCTGGGTAAAAGACAAATTTCTGTATCTTGATATGAAAAATCCAGTGTATTTTAGTTGGTTTTTGTATTAAGATTTTCAGTAGGTAACTCATGTAGGTAAATGGTAAACGTGTAAATAGTTGGGCCTACAACTTTCTACACCTGTGTCGCTCATTGTACAGTAATATACTTATTATTACAATTATATCATTATATACAAATTATAAGATCGTATTAATTCATTTCTCTGTCTGTATCACTGTAAATATTATTCAATGTTTCCTATTTACATTATTCGTAGATTTCCCTTGAGCTATTATTAAATCCTATACTTACCTATAGAAACTTCAATTTCACGGCAACCATTTTGAATTTAGGTTAGCAAAAAAAGAAAATACCGCGTGATGATTTTCACGCAAGTGAAAAGACTGATGGAAAACTTTTAGTGTAATATCATCTTAAAATGGGTTGTGTTACTTAATTTCTTTAATAATTTTATTAATATAGTCTCAAGGGGCACTATGGATAACAATTTAAATCTATGTCTCGATGTATCCTTCACTTTACAATATCACTAAAGATGTGTTCGAATAAAGTTAACCATTTTCTCTCGTGCACCATTTTGTATTTCATAAGAAGAATGCATGTGGATTTTTCTTCCAATGGTAGATAGTTCATTTTGTGTTTCTGACATCACTATTGAATTATATCGGCTATAGCATAGATGAACCTTTAAAAGGATCGTGGAGGCGAGCAGCTAATACTGCCATTATTGTCAAATGTAATATCGCACCTGAATTTAACACCACCTGCACTTTTAATACCTAGTCAGGAAGATGGTGCAGTAATAAGATTTGTTATTGAATTCCCACATGCAAACCTTACACCACAGTTAACTTTATTTTAATTATGAATGATATGGAAATCGTATGGCCCTCATTTTAATTACAATTCTTGCTCATTTTTCTCTTCCGTCCTTTAAGTTGAATTTAGGTGATCCATAAATCCACATTTCAATGTATATTGTCTCGCCATTAATATATATTCTCGGGCTGTGAGAATCAGTAGTTTCATAATTTCGTTTACCATTATTGTATAAGGAGAATAGCCTATGTCCAACGCTCAAAATCTTGTAGACGAATTAGGCATACATACGTGACGTAACCAATTCGTAAGTATGTAATAGTAACATGTCTTAGAATGTTCAAACGCTACAATCTAAAGATATGGTGGCTATTAGTATAATTATTAATATATCTACTTATGTTTCCCAAAATTATGTGTTAAATTAAGTAGTTATAGCTACAAAATATATTAAAATATGGATAAAGTAATTCAGTTGTTAATTATCGGTCTTTTTCTGCCTAGCCTTTTCCCAAGCTATGTTGGGGTCGGCTTCCAGTCTTACCGGATTTAGCTGAATACCGTATTTTACATGGAGCGACTGCCTATCTGACGTCCTCAACCGTTAGCTAGGTGATACAGTATTCCATAGTAAGACTGGTTGTCAGAATCGTAATGACTTAACGACTGTCAAAGATCACTGTATGACAGTCGGGACCAACGGCTTAACGTGCTTTCCGAGGCACGGAGGGGTCTCGATATGTTTACGAATGGTCACCCATCCAAGGACCAACCGCGGCGAGCGCGGCTTAACCTTTATTATCGGTCAAACTGTACGGCTTACACTTAGCCACGAGCCCCTCAGTTGTTAATTATCGGTAAGAAGAGATTTTAATATTATTTATTGGCGATGTCAAAAAGGTCCGTGCCAACAGTGACCCGATATTGCCAACCCTTGTAAGGAGGGTGAAGTCAAAAGTATAAAAATAAAATAATGTAAGTATAAGGACCACTGCTTCCTGTGTTTGGCAGTGAATGGGTTAATATAATATCATCTTGTACATATAAATATAATGTTAAAACATATTGCACTTCACTTAGACCACTTACAACATCAGTAATAATTAGGATCTCGTCTCACCAATACATCTTCAGTGCATGTTGTAGTATCACACTTTTAATTGTAAAGTCAATTAAATCTGTACGTTAATGCATTCTCAACATATCTGTCACTGTTAAGATTTCATTTGATCCTAAGATAACGTAAAAACCAAAAATGCGTCTTTATAGATGTACCTATAAATGTACGATCCATCAGAATGAGATAGCGAAAGGTGGTAGGAATAAGTAACTAACTGTATATGTACATTGTAATGGTAATAATAAAGATTTTAGAAATCAATGTTCAGCTTTTCTTCGAGGGTTTAAGAAAGGGTTGTCATAAGCTATATTGAATAGCCATGTTTAAAATAGCTATTGACATATCCATATCACGCCATCTCCTTTTATTTGAGGCCGACATTGGAATACGTTATTGTAACTCCTTCTCACAATTTCCATTTATTTTAAACGAAAGATGTAAAAATGGATTTTAATAAAAGTATACCCAAATATGTAAATGTTTTTTATTTATTTAACAAATTGACAAGTGATATCATACTTGGGTGAAAATATAGCCTATATTAAAATAGAACATATAATATATATCTTACTGAAGCTACTCAAATAAATATTAAGTTATAGAAAAACAGTCACTCAAAGAACAACAAAGGTAAAAGATAAATAATTTTAATCTTTCCAACGTATAATTTAGATTACTTATACAATACAATATTCTGAATATCATACTTTTATATTTTATAATTAAATCTAGCTTCAAAATTCATGTAAGATCCAGCCTTCAAAATCTTACATGAAGTTAAAACCGCATTAGGGAACCGAGCTAACTTAATAATTTATTATGATGCAGCCAAGTCCCTTAATACACTTAAAACGTGAGTTTATTTTATATTACTCATTATACATATACACATAAATCATTTAATATATAGATCTATGCAAGATTAATAAATATATTCCTTACGATGACAATATTATGAGATTTTTAATCGGAGTTATAATTATCCTTCCCGCTGGCATGCCCGTAATTTTTCCGCTTCCGCCTGTCGGAGAAAAAATACTATTTAGTAATTGCTGCTTCACGGACCACAGAAGAGATGGCGGAATGAACTAGATTCTCCTTTCTCCTGGGGAATTGGCAAGGAGACGCTAGGGACCGGGATCGCTGGAGGGAATGGAGGGAGGCTTTTGCCCAGAAGTGGGACAGTACAAGCTAATTATAATAATAATATAAAAATTGTTGCTTCAAGTTAAGTAACTAGTATAACTATTTAATCAATCAATTTAGCCTATCGTGGTCCATTGCTGGGCATAGGCCTGTCCCAGCTTGCGCTACAAAATCCGCCTTCCGCATTCATTCCGACCCCCAGATACTTTTTTTAGGAAATCGGTCATCTGACTGGGTCCTGGGTCCTACACTACGTTTGCCGATGTCTACTTTCCACTCAAGCAGTCGTCTGCTCCAACAGCGGTAGCTTCAACAGACATAACCAGCCCATTGCCACTTTAGCTTACTAGCTTTGCATGTTATGTCGATCTCTTCGGTTCTTCATCTGAGAAAATAGTTTCTAATCTTATCATCCAAAAAAAAAACTCCTCGCATAGCTCAATAATTAATCATTGAGCGATATTGAGTTTGTGATCTAGCTCTACTCTCAGTGTCCACGTTTCGACGCCGTAGGGTATGGCTGGCAAGAAATACTGGTTGTTGACTTTCGTCTTCAAGCCCTGAGGTAAAGGCGACGAGAGGACTTAACGTAGTTTACCAAACTCTGCCCAGCATAAAAGGATCCTTCAGTAGGTTTCTTTCTCAAAGTTGTGTCTACTAAACTGGATGGTTTGTCTTAGATAGACGTACTTACTAGTGCACAACCTCGAGAGCCACCACTTCAACAAATTTCGGTTTCGGCACGACATACGTATTAAATATGACCATGGTCTTGTATAAGTAGACTATTTACCGCATTTGGCCCAATTATTATCATAAATAGGAGAGATTTTATTGTTTGTGGGTATTGCTCCGAATCTACTGAACCGATTTGAAAAATTCTACTGTTGGGAACCTACTCTATGCCCGGGTAACATGGGCTTTATTAGATATATTTAAAAAAAATTGAGGCCGGGAAACGGCTTTAAGTCTTTTTGGCTCTCGGCGCGCAATATATTTTTTGCTACTATTATGAAATCGTAGCACGAAGTTTGCTCCATGGATAGAAATAAATTTAAGAGTAATTTTATATAACTAAAAAAACTATAACAGTTTAGACAGTTTATAATATCCGATTATAAAATGTCTAAACTAAAAAAAAAAGTTTTTATTTATATAAAAAGTACTCTTCTCCCTTCCCTTCTGCACTTATACATAAACATAATGATGAGTATTTCACACAAAGGACGCATCATCACAATTCACAAGGCACCAAGACAAGTTTAAGTCCAAACATGGGGAAAATTAAAGCTACTTACCACAATAAGTTTATATATTTGATAGATCGCTTCTTCGGGATTACAATCATTGCCTGGTTCCGTATTGAAGGACCTTTTCCCATTGCCCCAGCCAGAGCTGAACGTCAACTGACCTTCGATCAGGACAGCTATAGCAGCCACCAGCAAAAACAGAACGAGAAAACGACACATTTTGGATCGTATGCGTACACTGCTCAGCTCGTCAAAACAACGAATGTCCTCCTAGGACAGAAAACTCACTTTTTATACTCCCTTGCAATAATTACAGCCGCCTTTAAGGTTTTCTATGCAAATCAAATGAAGCCCCTCAAATAATAATGAAATGCCCACAACTGGCGCGCATCTCAAGTTGTCTGGTAGACGATATTATAATTGTTTTCGAGTACTTCTAAGGGATGTTTAGGAATTGTTTTCATGCCAGTATTGAATTACTGAAGTCTGGGGGCGGCTGGAAGGTCAAAAGTCTAATTAAAAGTTTAATTTAATATTCAACTTATAAACAACAGCTAGAGGAAGGTATAAGTATCCTTCCTATACACAGTTGCCTATGCCCGTTATGAACGTTTAAGATGATCCTCAAGTCTACTATAGACTCAGGCCTTGGAATAGGTGGGCATCGCGGTGGTTTGTAGCGCAGACGGGAAGAAGTGGTTTGTTGGTAGGAGTCCAGCAGAGTCGTGGCATTCGCGGGGGGAGGTCATTAAGGATTTTGGAAATCCTTAATGATGGGTTAAAATTAAGCCTGCTAGGGTGTGGACTACATTACATAGAGTAGTTAGATGGTTACAAAGAGGGTTATGTCACCGTCCAATATGAATTAAATTTATTATTAGCTTTGCTCGCGGCTTCGCTAGCATGGGCGTCGTTATCGCGGCAAAGTATAGCCTATATCCTTCCTCAATAAGCGGGCTATCTAACAGTAATAGAATTTTTAAAATCAGACCGGTATTGATAAGGAAAACCAACAGTTATACAAAATGGAAGAAAACATCAAGAATAGTAAACATGAAGCCAATTACAGGTTTCCACGAATTGCTCTATAGTGTAAAGGTACCTTGTTCATCTCATAATCCTCAATGCGTCTGCCAAACATATGGACATTATTTTTGGTACCTATTTGTGTTTTATTTCTATACTAACACATTTTTTAGTAAAGCCTTGGCTTATCCTATGTTGGCAGCATCACCAATTGATTGCGGTAAAACCTACCTATATAATACAAATACCTAAATAGAGACGAGACAAATAACTAATCAAAACATCCCTCAATTAGGTACATCCCACGCACTCATCCAATCACAAACAAAAGACAATTGAAAGCTACGGCTTCACCAACCACTATAAAACCGTTCCACTTTCCATTCCTCGTCACATTACCACTATCCTTTCATCTGTAACCATCTCCATCAAAAACATCAAAATGAACAAACTTTTATTCTTTGTACTTCTGGCGGCTTGCCTCTGCATGTTCACGGAAGCACAACTGACGTTCACGTCGAGCTGGGGTGGGAAGAGAGGAGCTGTCACCGCTACAATGTCCTGCCGAAACGATGAGACCATTGCCGCCATTTATAAGTTAATTCAGGTACCTACTTAATTTATGTGATAAGAAAAGCTTTTAAACGGATCGCGGTTTATTTTGATTTTAGTTCACGACGTTTCGACGCCTTTGCAGGTGTCATGATCACGATGGAACCGTTTAAAAGTAGTTTTTTGATTTTTTTAATAAAGTTTTTATTTTTTTATTGGTTTACATAATTGTATTTGTACCTACATATGATTTGACATTGAAATAAAACAACTTTTAAAGCTTTTACTCAGTCTGCTCGTAACCATGATACCAGCAAAGGATGAACCGCGATAGAATCCGTTTAAAAAGTGGTTCGTACTGTGTTCTTTCTCATACCCACTCAAGGGTCTGTAAATATCAGATTTATTAAATATCCAAGGAATAGATTTTTGTCGGCCCATGTTTAGTGCGTAGAGAGGAGTTTTCTCCATCGATTCTAACTTGCTCAAACCTCATCCTTTTTCCGGTCAGTAATGTTGGGATCGGTTTCCAATATTTTTCATTAGACTTACATTAAAAAAGGACTGGACATATATAATGAATTGAGTCGAAGTAACAGAAATTTTAAATATTAGTAAGAGTTTTTCACAGCTAGTCAAGAACTGCGCATAATCTTAATGTTAGAATTATGAGCTGTTCTTGATCAGCTACTCATTTGTGAAATCAGCACCTATTAAGCTGCTCGTTATTAACATAAGTACCAAAAATAACACAAAAATTTACCATAATTAATTTATTATTTTCCAGAACGAAGCCGAAAGAATTGTCCTTTGCCAGAAACCTTGAAGAAGCTAAACTTATTATGAAGTTGTTTGCAGTTTATCTGACGTCATTTGAATGAATATACAATACATTTTATTTATAAACGATACATGAATATAAGATGTGTGTTATTATAATTAAATTATTTGTTATGCATTACGTTATTGTTTTATTAGATTCAATTCCTAGTAGGTAACTGTCCCACTACAGAGAAAACTCCTATTTTTCAAATACAGAAGGAATTTTGGGCACAAGTTCACAATACACGATTTGGCCCACACTTGAGTAGGTACCTACTCAACTCTCAAGTATGTGCCAAAACGTTTCGTGTTACTAGGTACTTAGTTAGGTGACTACTTACTTAGATAGTTTCAAACCTGAATACTATATATAGTACCTACTTTTTACCTTTACGTCATTTTTTTTGGGATTGCTGGAGTCCACGATTCCCTTAGACTACTTTTGATTTGACTGTAAATGAAACTGACTTTGACTGAAAGAATCATACGCCATCTGGCCTCTAGGTGATTTGATAATTTACCAACAGTCAACCACTGGTGGCTGATGTTTACAGCTTTTTTATGAGGTCTCCTAAGGGATAGACTTGCCAAAGTGGATTATGGGTGGAACAAGAGCGGGAGGCTGGCATTTCGTACTAAAAAGCACAGCTGCGCTCTTTGTAGAGTTCTCCATTTCGAGAACAAAAAAAAACAAAGTCCCGCGGGCAGTGACCCGAGTTTCAAGTTATCACTAAGGGGCTGGTACCTGAATAATTGATAGCCGTGTCGTCGGCGTTCAAGGTAACTTGGTATTTGCCGCCGCAGAGTATATTTCTAGCGAATAGTGTGAATAATAGTGGAGTGAGTACGGAGCCTTGCAGGATTCCGACCGAAATCGGGTGTGGGGAGGAGAGTGTGCCCTCGACGCGATAGTAGAAGGTGCGATTCAACAAAAAGTCTTAAATGTTGTGCACGAGACGACCTGCCACGTTGAGTTGGTAAAGCTTGAAGATATACCATTGTGCCAGAACTTGTCGAAGGCCTTTGCTATATTGAAGAAGAGCACACCGATGAACCTTCCAAGCTTTAAGCCAGCGCTTTTATGCTCGATTATGCGGTGGACTTGTTGGACGCACGAGTGTTGGGTTCTACAATCAAACTTCTCGTCCATTATCGTCCGTCATCATCTGCTCGTTCATCCAAGACCAGCTGTCTCATCCCCGACGTAGCCCACTGCACTCGGCATAGTCCTATAGACGAGTAGATATTTCGCATGTAGAGGAGAGTGGGGTAAACACGGACACCGGGTAATATCGTACACCAGTTTCTAACAACCTAGCCTATATGGTCCGTACCCCGCACATACCTTTAGCTTCCCAAGGACTTTCGAGTAAGCTGATAGGGTGATATCTAGAAGGCTCAGACTTTGGTCTGCCGAGTTTGAGGATGCCGATAACTTATAGCCTCATTCCACGTAATCAAAGACGTCATTCCCTAAAGCTGCCTGGAAGATCTGTCAAGAGGATAACTAAAGCTAGGGGAAGAGTTTAATTACCGAGCCGGGGGGTGTGCACACTCCCCGGCTCGGTAAAGTGTTTATTACTGTTTATGTGTGTATAAACACTTATGAGTAGATTATTGAAAACGCTAAATACTTGGGATAAGCGATAAAGGAAAGTCGTTTTTTATTTCAACAAAATTATTTCGAAACCAGTCTAAAATTGTGTTTTAATTTTTTTTAAAGCCGCCTCCCGTTTTATGGAATATCCTAGTGTCGTGCGGGTTTTACAAACATTTAATTTCCCGACCTCCGTGGTCGAGTGGCGTACACACCGCTTTACAAGGTGTCGCTAGCTCTGAGGTCCCCGGTTCGATCCCCGGACAAACACTTTTCTATAATATTGTCTCAGGTCTGGGTGTTACCTTCGTTGTCTCTGATTCCATAACACAAGTGCTTTAGCTACTTACATTCGATTCCGAGCAATGTATGTGATGTTGTTCACATATATTATTTATTAATTTAAATCACAAGCACGAGGAACCCCTGATTAGGTAAAATTATTTATGGGTCACACAAATGCTTGTCTCATGCGCGGATCGAACTTTCAGGACGTCGCGTAAAGTGGTTCTCTTTTGCAGATGTATCTTAAGGAGCCTAAATAGCGATAAAGGATATCGTCCATTATGTTCAACTGCATCTCATGAAGACTGTCTTATTGTACTTTTCAGACTCGCCAAGTTCCGTCGGCCATTTTGTGATTGGCGTGGTTATACCATTCAGATATACGGCTAGTTTTAAAATTTTGCCGTTTACAGTTTATTTATTTCTTAGGCGTTTTACATAAGTACACTAAAGTCTCTTTTTAAAATATAAAACTTTTGAAACCCTATAATGTCTGCATTCACTTATAGATATCTGATATGATATACACCTGAGTAGTTTCAGGCTCTTAATCAAGAAAAGAAATGATTATGATTTTTTAGTTTTGTTTCTTTTTTGACAAATATTGTTATGTATGTTAGTTAATACAGGATTATTTTTTATGGAGTGCTTATATTCAACGAGGTAATCAGGTGCATAAAACTGAACAACTTTTCCCAAAAAACATAGGTCGAAATCTTAAAATTGAAAATCAACTTTTCATACAAACATAAGTCACGTGACCAATCACTTGTATGAAAATTTTATGATTTCGACCCATGTTCTGGTGTATCTTTGACTAAACTATTGTTTAATAATGGTTATGTTGCATCAATAAATTAATCGTCATCATTTTTAATGAGTGGAAATGTGTCAGAAGGCTGTCAGCATCATACTTCAATGAAACTATATACATCATAAGTTCATATAAAATTTATTTCAAGTTAAAACCTAGGATACAATCTAAGTCATAATAATGTAACTTAAATCTAAACCATATACCTTCATGATCTAAACAGACAAGTCTAACAAATATTTAAACCAGAAACTAAATGCAACTTGGACATGTTTTTTTTTCATAGATCTATAATCAGGGGTATTCAACCTTAAAAAAATATTATTACAGGTTTCAATAGCTAAGAAAAGATATTTCCATTAATATTTAGACCCCTACTGGATTGATAAACAAGACCATAGTGTATTTTAATTTCTTTAGTTGTGAAATAGTTTAATTTTTGTACAAATTACCATATAATAAAATTAATCCATCATCAATAAGTCATAGCCAAGATATAAGCACCGGTCTTTTATTCAATTATGTCTCTTTATGGCTATGACGCTGATGGTGACAGTACTTGAGACACTCCGCTAGTGTCAAGGGACATTCTGCCAGCACCAGTATGAGGAATATCATCTTCATCCAGCAACTCTCTCATCCTCCTCTTATAAATCTCACTGTCTGGATTATTCTCTTGATTCCTGCATCTGTCTAACTTCTTCTCTATTAGTCTGACCTTCTCCCGTGCTGGACTCTCCACCATTTTAACTAAAGACCTGATCTTTCTCACAGCTTCTATTAGGATTGCAAGTTTCTCTTGTCCTGCATCTCTAAATAGCATGTCTGTTACATAACTGTCCAAGTTTTCTTGCTCCTTGCTCGCTGCATGTAAGACGGCCGCCAGGGCTATCTGAGATGGAGCATACAGGAGACAAGCGTCTGTCAAAAATACTTTGTCAAGAAACTCATCAATTCCTCCTCTTAAGCGCTCAGGATTAGCTAAAGAACATCTTGTTTTTATGTCAATTAAAAACCCTTCTACAGGTCTAAAAGGATTGTGAATAGTTAAATGGTAATTCAGTTGTTGCATTAATAATAATTCATTGTTCAAGATAATGTCAGATGCTTTATCTCTGTCACCTTTAATATTAGCAACAAATTGTCCAATAGAAACGTTAAATTCTTCAACTTTACAAGCTAAATAGACACACGTCGCGAGGATTTCCTTTGGATGGTAATCCATAGTAGAATTGTAGAGATAAAACCGTTTGAAGTAGTGGAATGCGGTGCCAACAACCCCCTTAGGCATTGGTGGACTGAATCGCTTGCAGAAATCTCTAAGGTGTAGCTCGTACTGTTTCAGAAGTAGCCTTTCTTCATCAGGAGATAAAAAGAAATTGTACCGTTGATATTCGTCGATGTGTGTTCCATGTTTTGCTATATAGTTTAGGTTATGCTTTTCTCGCAAACGAGCCAGTTCAGTTTCATCCACGAACGTCCAGAATTTCCTTTGTGAACTCGTTGAAAACATGTTTTAATCTACATTCACTTGTTGAGTTCAAATGATAAAATAAATACAAAAACTGATTCACAAACGGCCTCGTCCGTTTGATTTTGTTGACAACTTGACACTGAACTGACACTACTGACAGCCTGCTTCTCGATCAGGCTGACATTGACATAAAGTTTACGTTCGGAAAGAAAAATAAAAACAATTTAAAATACTGTAATTGTTGTCCGCTTTTCTTTATTATTTTAATAAATAAAAAAGTAACGAATACAACCAAAATTTACCTCCTTTTGTTTTTTTTTTACTGATTTTTTCTCATACACAAGATACAGTTTTATCAAGAAAACCTACAAAATATCCACAACAGCAACACTTGGCATTTCACGAAAAAATTATGTTTAATCTGTTGCAGTCGAATTTGAGTCATCTTCGGTGAAGTGCTGCTGATTGTCATAAATTAAAGAAATTGAACTATTTTTGTAACAATAATCGTTTAAAGCCATTAAAAGTGATCAAAATGTCGCGAGCTGGCGAGAGACCGAATCAAGCTCAAACCTACAAACTAGTCGTCGTCGGCGGCGGCGGTGTGGGAAAGAGTGCAATCACAATACAATTTATTCAGGTATTTATCGCCGTATTTGGCTGAGATACGCTTACGGAACTGATGCTTAAGTTTCTGAGAATTACTGTAGCTAATGTCTAGATATCGTCGGTTTCATCCCTAAATTGTTGTGATGCGTTCATGCTTATAAATAGTGTTTGTGGGGCAGTCTATGTCAAGGCCTGTTTGAAGGCGACACCGCCCACTGGCGTCACCGCATCTGGTGTAATGAAATGGCTATGTTTGATGTTCCAGAGCTACTTCGTGACAGACTATGACCCCACCATTGAGGACAGCTACACCAAACAGTGTGTCATTGATGATGTGCCGGCCAAACTTGACAGTAAGTGGAACTTCTGATTCATATGAGCTCCTGGTGCTAAATATTGTGGGTGGCTGAAACACAGTTATGTATAAAAATGCCAAGGGCATGTTTTTATTGACCTTTTCAACACATTGTAGTTAAGACAACCTGTTGCTAAATGTAACAATGTATGAGAACAATATCTAATCTTAAATAAATCCATCAAAATTGTTTTTAATTAATATATTCAATTAATGTCAATTTTTTTTATTACACTTAATTTTGAGTCAACAGATGTATAAACTAGTACAAGGCTGAGATCAAAATAATAAGTTATGAATTAAGTAAATAACGATACAAGTATGTACCTATACTTGGAATTTTAATTCGATTCCAGATTTGACAATTTCTGTGTTGCAACGTTATGACAAGTACTAAATAGTGACGTTGCGAAATTATTCGATATGGAAATGGAATATTTCCAGATCGATTCTTCTCGTTTATAATTTTACTCTTGTAAACTAAGTATATCAGGGAATTAAATATTTCTAAACCGATAATTTAGTTTGACGATTAATTAACGATCTGAGACTTTTCTTTTATAATAGTGTGTGAAATAAATAAAAAAATGTGATCATGAAGGAACATGACAAATAAATCGATTTTTGTGTTCATCACTACACTATTATATGTGGTATCATTATTTCACAAAATGACAGTAGCTAATGTCAAATCCGGAATCGAATTAAAATTCCGAGTATAGCTATTCAAATAAAAATCTTAAAAGGCACCACTGCTTTTTCTTGTTATGCCAATGATCCTCAAATTCTATCTGACTTCTAAATGGTACGGTTCTTAGCTGGATCCCATCCGGAGAGTACAGATCTAGAGACTATTTTATGAGCATGATAAAATTCTTCCAATACATTTTTCGAGATTTTGTGAAGCAATAATAAATGAAGACAACATTTTCCCACTGCTGGGAAAAAGAAAAAGGATCTATACATCCCTCCCCCATGTCTCTAGTAGAGAAGTTATCTTATATATTTAAAAAAAATATCTTGTTACCTAACAGTGTTGTTTGTTCACTTTAATTATCTGTGCTATCAAAGATTTTTGTATCATAAGATAAATGATATCAGATACCTTGCTGCATTGTGACTCATGTTGTTTATCATATTTGATGCACTTATACTATTTTGTAGTAGAAATTCTTAGTACTGAATAGTAAACAATTATATTTCTGATCTAGATTCAAAGTGTAACTGTTACTATCAAAGAAAAAAGAATTATGCACTTTTTTATATACTTTTTTATATTCAAGAGAGTGAAAAATTTATATTTTTTTAATATATTAATATATTTTTTTACTACGAAAAATTTCTCTCATTTTGTTAATTTTAAATTTAAATGAAATTTGTTTGAAAATTGCATCACTGCTTTATTAGGCATAATAACATGGAGAAATCATGTCTTTATTTGGTTTCTTATAATTACCTTTAATTTACGAGATATTTTAGTTGTCTGCATCTACATTGTCCTTTAAAATATGACCAATATTATTTCCACAAGGGAATTTAAAAATCTAGATTAAATAAAGTAGCTTTATTATATTTCAGGAAAAACAACATTTCCTGTTATCGCAATTTGTGTTAAATACTAAATAACCCATTATTTAGAACATAATCACACTAATGTATTTTTCTACTGTACTGACGATTTTGCAAGGTACACTATTAGAAGGAAGCTAAATAAAATAATAATAAGGATTATTTTGTAAATCATAATCTAGTTTTAAATATTTTTTGGAATAAAACATTACGTGTGTATGTTTTTTACGTAATTTTGGTTGAGAAAACAAAAAAATACTTTTAACAATTATAAAATATCAAGATTATAGTCGATTCAATGAGGTAATTATAATCACAATCATAATAGTTATGTATAAATAAAAACATTGATGCTTTAATGTTCGACTCTGCTGTACTACGAACTGAAACTTAGTCTGAAACTAAGCTAATTAGCCTGGCAAATTCGTTCATGACAGTCCCATAGCCCGCGTTGATGGTGGGGGACGTTACGACCCGATGATGGCGCCCGATTTTGTTACTAGACGTTTCGGTGAATTCTCATTACCGCGCGTACGTTTTTCGACCGCTCCTTGACGACCCAAGTCGCCCACTAATCATAGAAGTGTCATCTACGATTTCGCCAAGCTGTAGTTAGAATAGAATATACTTTATTGTACACCAACATTTTACACATAGAAAGAACAAAATCCCTATAAAGGGTACATCGGTGGTCTTATCACTAATAGCGATGTCGACCAGACAACCTTAGGATGGACAGAAAGACGATACTTTTAGTTGGTTAGTAATGCTAGGCTGTTTTCGCACTTAGCCTCTTGATTGGGGCATTATGTCCTTTCTTCTTCCAGCTAAAGTTCGCATCTCTGACAGATATTGCAACCATTACAGTACTCTAATTTTTTTTTATATATCTTCTCAACATTGTTCTCCTTTCTCTCCAGTCTTGGACACAGCTGGGCAGGAAGAGTTTAGTGCGATGCGAGAGCAGTACATGAGGTCCGGCGAGGGATTCCTCTTGGTCTTCTCCGTGGCCGACCACGCGAGCTTCGATGAGCTCTACAAGTTCCACAAGCAGATCCTCCGCGTTAAGGACAGGGACGAGTTCCCTATGCTGCTGGTTGGCAATAAGGCAGATCTGGAAAATCAGAGAGTGGTAAGTAAACTCTTTCCTTAAAAGTCCATTTCAAAGACAGCTCCAACACCTGTGATGATGGTCCGTGTACGTAGGGTACCACCACAAAACTACAATTGCTGGAAATAAAAGGATTGAATATGTCTCCGTCGGGATGTCGACCATTCTGCTAATAAGGATTGAGAGAACAAGTGCTTATAGCGAAAAAAAAAAAAAACAAAAATCCCAATAGGTCTTATTAAAAGATCAAACAAATTCTCAAAATTGTTAATTAATGTGGAGTACCTATGTACTAAACATAAGTTGACATTTACTGTCAGGTAAGCTGCTTGACAATTATCTATATGACAAAAAATGCATGCTAAAAGACAAATTGATCAATCATGATTTTTAGAGTTGGCTTTGACTTAAAAAAAGGTTGGAAGGGCGCTGAAATGCGCCAAATGTCAAACTTAGTCATGGCTATGTCAGAAAAATAAAAATCACTTTTACCCCTGTGGTGTAGTCCAAAGATGCATTTAGGATTGTACAACCCTTGACCGACATACTCATAATTTCCGTTCCTATGATAATTGAATATGACGTAATCTGAGGAAAAAATATCGATATTTCCTCTACTAGACAAATAGTAAGAATACTACATTGTTTTATACGAATGGTAGGTAACTGGGAACACATGTTGTTCTTTATTAAACCATTCAAAAATAGTACGTATATAAATGTGCTAAGGTTTAAATTACATTAACAGTATATATATGAATTATCGATGACGTTAGGTTTTGTTTTTATGAATGAAATTGTTTTTATTGAAAACAATACGACATGTGGGTGCTGTACTAAGTAAATTATTATTTTAGCCGCCTTAATGTGGTTGCATTTCTTGTATTTATGGCGGTATGCTATGGTATCTAATACTTATATATGTCTATTTCTAAGATAAATTACTTTTAGACATAAGAACAAGAATTTAGTCAAAGCTTTAATTTTCAGGTCTCACTGGAAGAGGCACAAGCATTATCGCGCCAACTCAAAGTCCCTTACATTGAGTGTAGCGCGAAGGCGCGCATGAACGTCGACCAGGCCTTCCACGAGCTCATGCGGCTTGTACGGCGCTTCCAGGAAGCTGAACGCATCAACATCAAGTCAGACTACGGAAGCGGAAAAAAGAAAAAATGCACCATCTTGTAACACCACACATCGGTGAGTTACCAACGCCTTCTAAATTCAACCTTCGCGCCGTTTCGATGACAGATGACTTTTTTTTTATTGTTGCAAAGTTTTTAATTGTTAGAGATGTACTGACCACCTATGGACTTTAGTCGAATAGCTTTAATTTAATATTTATATTAAAAGTGTTTTAGCTTACTCATATTTATAATCTAAAACCGCCAAATAATTGATGGATTAGATGGTTTGTGCATCTTTAACAATATAATTTTTGGTTGTAATATAATTTAATATGTATTTACCAACACATCTCCATGTTTATCTACTTCATTAGGTTTATAACGAATACAAAATGTCTTCTTATATTACTCTATAAGATATTTATTACTTTCTGTATTTTAGTTAATAAGCATTATTTTTGTTCTTTAGCACATTTAAGATGCATAAAATGTTCTTGATTAAGAATGATTGTGATATATTCTACGTTTTTACTATCTATGATAATCTTGAAGCTGCAGTAGGTATATTACCATGAATTCTGGCAGAGATTCATTCACAGGGAAGTATATTATTAATGTGTAGTACAAAAGAGAAATAAAATTCGAATGTCTACCGAACTATTCGAATACCAACCGAAAAATCGGCAGCTCTTCAACATTATCATATATACGCATCTATAATTCCACCTATATACTTTTTATAACTTGGTACTATGTCTTAGTGCCATACTTGAAGTAATCTGTGTTGAAACGAAACGCCAAATAATGCTAACAATATTGTGGCTTTCATTTCAGATTTATTTTTGGAAAATATTTTTTTGCAGCCATTGAACATTTTTAACTGAGTAATAATATATGTAATTGATTTATTTATGAATACTTTAATCAATAAAGTTTTTTTTATTTTTCTAAATAAATCATTAATTATCAATTATTTAAAACTCCTTCAATAGAGGGTACATTTCATATAAGTTCTTGGCTTAAATTTCTCATTTATAGCTAAGATATATTTTTGTATGAACTCGTTTTTGTAATAGCTATAGAAAACATAATTGTTCACACTTCAAAGGAAATAGACGATCCTTGTGACTGGGTTAATCAACCAATCACGAGGACTTTTTTAAAAGAATAAAACCCAGTCCCAATATTCCCGCCAATGAGAAGCCGCGCCATGCGTAAGCGTCGAACTGTCAGTATTTATTCGATACGCAATTTGTTTGTGGAGATTAACATTTGATCACGGTAAAACTACACATCAGTTACTTTGAGCACAATTTAAATAAATGGTGCTGATATAGCTTAGTATTAGCACAATTTTCGCGGGATATAATCCCAACTGTTTTGTTTTATTTGGTTTCTTTATAAACAAGGTTTTTCTGTTTATTTTCTCTAATTGATTATTATAACTTGTTATTTTTTTAATTCATACGTGGTTTTGATAACAAGTATGAATAATAATTACTGTTGAAAATTACAGTATGTATTTAATTCGTTTAAAATTATTTTCGGTTATCTTTCGCCTTCAAGAGTTTCGTTATAAATTAATAACTTGTGTTAAAATTAACTCTTTTTATTAACAAAATGAAGCGAAATAAGTTTTTTAAAATATTTGTATTTATAAATAGACGTCTAGAAACCAAATACTAATGTATAAAACATATTTTTTGTTACTTTTTTGTCGTTCATTAATTATGATTTAGGTTAGAGTTAGTTGTATGTATTTCAATGTCTCTTGAATAGAAAAAAAAAAGGATTTAGAACAGAGATTATTTAATTTCGTAATCTAAAAGATCTAATAATGTTACTAATACAATCATATTATGTGTAGTATTGTGTTTAATATTGAGAAGAGTTTTACAGGAGGGTTTCTTTTTTTTTCTATTCAAATGACATATTAAATAGACGCCGTTTAATAAATTATATCAATGGAAATCTGGTTCTGGTGTGACGTATAGACTAATCTCCAGTTACTGGCGAAAAAAATAGAAAATGATTTTTATTATGATGATGGAAAAAATATTGGAAGAGCAGTAACTTGAATCATAACACATTGAATAATTCTTACGAGGCTGATTTAATGGCCGTTTCTTAATTGTAATGTGTACTTCTACAATGCAAATTTTAGTGACGAAACAACAGCTACCTTTTTAAAGACATCGTTCTATTGTGAAGGTATGACGATATTTGCTTGTATAAGTAAATCCCTCGTAATTAGACTATATGTTAAGGCTATAGTCACACTGAAAGCCAGAGGACCTAAACATTTTGTAAGTTAATTTTAAAAAGAGATATATATATTTTTATATCGTAGTATTGGTTTTTACACATTTTTTGCTAAGCATGTATATTAGTTGGTGCACAACTGGTTTTGATATACATATTTACAATGATTTTATATCGATTTAGCTTACAAAGTAATCTGTAGAGAGAGATGTTTTACAATAATTATTGTTTTTATCAGCTTTATAGTATTAGGGAGTTATATAAGGAAATGTTTTTTTTAAAGCTTGGTCCAGTTTCTCTCTTTTACATCTATACATATAATAAAACAGTAAAAAAACTGTGTCTGTACATTGAATATATTAAAAAAATAATAATTGAGGGGGGTTTACAAACAGTTATGGAGCACGAATCCAAAAAAAAAAATCTGTCTGTTTGTCTGTTTGTCTGTATGTCTGTTTGTCTGTTTGTTTGTACACGCTAATCTTCGGAACTACTGGACGGATTTGAATGATTATTTTTTTGTTGTATAGGTATTAAGTCTGGGCAACATATAGGCTATAATTTATCTTGGAAATTTGAACACCTGATGCAGAACCGCAACAGACCAGCTAAACTATAAGAGATACAAAAATGGTACCATAGCAAAAATTGTTCCACGTGATGAGCATTTTCTGCTGAGAGAATAAATTTGAAGATCTGGAACACCTAATGTGGAACTCCAAGAGCCCAGCTACACCATAACACATATAGGAATGACGTCTCAGCAGAGTTGTTCAGCCTGATGCGCACTCTCAGTTGACGTATAAAAATTGAAGATCTGGAACACCTGTTGTGGAACTCCAAGAGCCCGGCTACACCATAAATATAGGAATGACAATTTATCTTGGAAATTTGAACACCTGATGCAGAACCGCAACAGACCAGCTAAACTATAAGAGATACAAAAATGGTACCATAGCAAAAATTGTTCCACGTGATGAGCATTTTCTGCTGAGAGAATAAATTTGAAGATCTGGAACACCTAATGTGGAACTCCAAGAGCCCAGCTACACCATAACACATATAGGAATGACGTCTCAGCAGAGTTGTTCAGCCTGATGCGCACTCTCAGTTGACGTATAAAAATTGAAGATCTGGAACACCTGTTGTGGAACTCCAAGAGCCCGGCTACACCATAAATATAGGAATGACGTCTCAGCAGAGTTGTTCAGCCTGATGAGCACTCTCTGTTGACGTATAAAAATTGAAGATCTGGAACACCTGTTGAGGAACTCCAAGAGCCCGGCTACACCATAACACATTTAGGAATGACGTCTTAGCAAGAGTTGTTCAGCTTGATGAGCACTCTCTGTTGACGTATAAAAATTGAAGATCTGGAACACCTGTTGAGGAACTCCAAGAGCCCGGCTACACCATAACACATTTAGGAATGACGTCTTAGCAAGAGTTGTTCAGCTTGATGAGCACTCTCTGTTGACGTATAAAAATTGAAGATCTGGAACACCTGTTGTGGAACTCCAAGAGCCCGGCTACACCATAGCACATATAGGAATGACGTCTTAGCAAGAGTTGTTCAGCCTGATGAGCACTCTCTGTTGACGTATAAAAATTGAAGATCTGGAACACCTGTTGAGGAACTCCAAGAGCCCGGCTACACCATAACACATTTAGGAATGACGTCTTAGCAAGAGTTGTTCAGCTTGATGAGCACTCTCTGTTGACGTATAAAAATTGAAGATCTGGAACACCTGTTGTGGAACTCCAAGAGCCCGGCTACACCATAGCACATATAGGAATGACGTCTTAGCAAGAGTTGTTCAGCCTGATGAGCACTCTCTGTTGACGTATAAAAATTGAATATCTGGAACACCTGTTGTGGAACTCCAAGAGCCCGGCTACACCATAGCACATATAGGAATGACGTCTTAGCAAGAGTTGTTCAGCCTGATGAGCACTCTCTGTTGACGTATAAAAATTGAATATCTGGAACACCTGTTGTGGAACTCTAAGAGCCCGGCTACACCATAACACATATAGAAATGACGTCTTAGCAAAAGTGGTTCGGTCTGATGAGCACTCTCTGTTGACGTATAAAAATTGAATATCTGGAACACCTGTTGTGGAACTCCAAGAGCCCGGCTACACCATAGCACATATAGGAATGACGTCTTAGCAAGAGTTGTTCAGCCTGATGAGCACTCTCTGTTGACGTATAAAAATTGAATATCTGGAACACCTGTTGTGGAACTCCAAGAGCCCGGCTACACCATAACACATATAGAAATGACGTCTTAGCAAAAGTGGTTCGGTCTGATGGGCATTCCCTGTTGACTTATAAAAATCGAATATTTGAAACATCTGACTTGGAAATCAAAGCTATCATTAATTTCACTGTATAATTATAAAATAACATAACCTTTAGGACTGATTTTCGATGACGATGGTATATCATTTATAATTCGACTCAACTGGCCAAAACTCCCAATTTTTTTTCATTTTTTTTATCGAATATATATGCCTTCGGGCTTATGTTATTTGAGCGTTTAATTTACTTTGCAGTCACTTAGATTTTAATTGATCAGGTATCTTCACAATAAAACTATAACCATGATGAAAGAGGTCAAATCTTTCCCTCTGTTCCAAAGGAGCTAAAAGATTGAGGATCATAAGATCCCAAGAATCTAACGAAGGGCGTCGAGAGAGACTTGATGCTGTTCGGGAAGATCAGGCTGCAACTCGCTCCGTGGAAATCTCTTCGGATCGCGAAGCACGCCTGCATTCTCATCGCATTTACGCATCTACATCCAGGTCTCTAGAGACCAGTGAAGAATATGATGCGCGACTGACAGCTGATCGTGAGCAAAAGTTCTGATGGGCATTTCCTGCTATCTTACAAAAATGAAAGATCTGGAGGGTCTCGAATCGTCTCGCGCATCACGTTGTTTTCCCGTCCCCGGGCTCTTAGAATTTGACATCAGACGTTTCAGATCTTTTATTTTGACGACCCTGTTGTCGCTGGCATAAGCAACAGGATCCGCGTACGAAGTCGCGGGCAGAAGCTAGTTTTTAATAAGCCAATGCTGAAAAATACACACACACTTAAAGAATGGGACTAAAAATGGCGTCGCTTCTGCTCACCTCTCACTCGCACGCTGTCCATAGTACTCACACTCGACATGGGCGAGTGAGAAGTGAACAGAAGCGAAGCCATTTTCAATCCCATTCTTTGTGTACGGCCTGTATAACATTCATTTTAAGAATAAAATTAATATTTAGGATATATGAGGGTATTTATATTTTCATACTTGTCGTAAACATAATCGGTGAATAAAACTGCCTTATACTGTAATGTATTTTCTATTAATACAAGATTCTGGACCAACCTTTAAAAAAATAAGAACTATGTATAATGGAATCAATATCAATAATATTTATTTTTAGCGACTACAATCAGTGACAGTATTTTGTTGTGTTGTGAACTGAAACATGTAAATATATCCCATTATTTTCTTTATTTTACTGGTAATATGGTTCTAAACGTGACGATATTAATAGCAATTGTTTTTGTATTAAACCCACCATGTTTATATTGATTTTAGATTTCAATTGTTTTACATGGCAACGCCAAAGACGTTAATTTAAATAATTGATTTAATTTTACGTTCTATTTCCGAACTAGTGTTGCAATGTATAAATAATTAAAAAATAACTTGTACATAAATTATGGTTTCATTGTGAGCTCGCTTGGTGTATGAAAGTGTTTTCGAAATTTTGGCAACCTTTACCATATAGTTGGTAGTATTTTGGTACTTTTAGTACCGTTGTCACAGTGCAGGTGCAATAACGTAAGATGAGCTTTAACTTGAGGCGGTCTATCGCCGTAACCCACTAAAATGAGAACTGTTGTCCAGCTAATTATTGTATTTGTAAAATAAATCATTGTAACATACTTGTTGTTGTTGTTGTTTATTTTCATCTCAAACTCTGTAAGGGTCAATTTATACTAGCGCAGAGTCGAAGCGTCAAATTCTTTATAACTAAAGCGAAGCCGCACGAATGCGCGCGTATTCGCCAGAATACGTACACATTCAACACCGACGCAGGCCAATTTCCGACTGATAACGCGTAGGTTCGCTAGTGGGCGCACGGATACGCGAGAATGCGCGCGCACCAAATTGAACAGCGTTGGTCACGCGCAGACGCGCGAATTCCGAAGAATGCGCTCGTGTGAGTGTGAAAGTAATGTGAGCGTTACGCTGTGGAGTTAAGGTTGAATTTGTTATGTTCAGTTTTGGATAGACGCTTCGATGCGCTACGACTCTGCGCTAGTATAAATTGACCCTAAGGCGCTCCATCAACTACACCGTGCCCCGTCGCGTAGCGCACGATGGCAATTTTACCATTGTATGCAAGTAGGTATCTCAATTAATATAGAAATCACGCCTAGCACAACACACTGCCGACGCGGAAATGCACGGGAAGGCGCCCCGCGCGTAGTTTCTGCCAATCTGCGGGGGAGCGCGGGGCGTGCCGCGGGATATGTTTACAACGTCGTAATGTGCATCACCGCGCGGGCAGCAAATTACACCGCTAAGTAAGGCAGATCTGCGCCTCCGTCGCCGTGCGCGTTATCCGTCGCTCCGCGCACCGCGGCGGGACGCATCTTCAGTGGGCGAACCGCCTATAGCATCTGTATGATGAAATAATGAATTATTTCCCGTATCCCGTATAAAATAATGATGACTTCCTAGCCATTATACTTTCAAGAAGTCACCACTGCGACCTACCATAAGACTAGGCATGCTGATTAATTTCGTTCACCAGTTGCTCTGAAAAATAATATAATATACTATTACGCTTTGTATTTACGTTACCAAAGTTATGCCAGATAATACAGTAATTAATTTTTGTCTGCACGGATAGCCGAGTGGTATAGGTCACCACGCCAATAACCACTATGCGCGACGTGCTGCGGGTTCGATCCCCGCATGGGACAAGCATTTGTGAGATCCACAAATGCTTGTTTCAAGTCTGGGTGTTCTTTGTGCATGTGATTTGAATGTTTGTGAAACCCCCGCGACACAAGGATTAAATTCCTTAGTGCGGGCGTCGTTTTAAAAAAAAAAAATAATTGTCTATTTGTTTATGCGCGCTTATCTCAGAAATTATTTAACCAATTTGAATGCGGTTTCCGCTGATGTTACTACTAAGACGTGCCACATCCTATGTCCAATTTAGTTAAGAAGTATGTATTTAATTTTTGAGCTCTCACGTTTGAGTCGCGTTCACGTTTGAGAATTTTAGCTTATTTGCTGTTCCATATGTCCACGCGAAAGGAGTCACGGGCGCATCCAATTGTCTAAATGTTAGATTTCGTTGTTTTCTATTAAACTTATCATTTGGTGAGATTTGATTACGGGGATGTTGGATATTTCGGACTTTAGCCCGTTCGATACCAGAGCGTACCAAGCGTATTTTAACTATGGAAATATAGTTGTCTTGAAAAAAATGTTCTTTACCTTTAAATAAAATTTGCTATTCCCAGTATTTAGAGCAGTTTCCCTCATCATTGAAAACTTATCTATAATGATGGAGTGTTGAGAAAAGTAGGTATAATATCAATATGTGCAGATAATGAAAAACTGATAAAGACAGATTGTTTTATTCTTCTTGCTTGAAGTTCTACTCTGACTCAAAGACAAAGATAACCCAAGTAAAAAAAACGTCTCGAAACTAACTCGAACGATGATTTATTACATTTTACTTTATTACATAATTTGTTATAATTATTCTACGCGTGTTCACTTCCTGGCAGCGATGGCGCTCAAGTCGGCGATGCAGCGGTCCAGGGCTTGCTTCTCCTGGTCGGGGGTGATGGCCTTGGTCACGTTGGTCACTATCCAGTCCACCATGTGCTTCTGGGACAGGCGGCGCTCCACGTTGGACTTCTCGAGCTGGTAGTCCAAGCGGCGCTTCACCTGGAGTGTGGATAGTCGGATTTTACTTACAGTTTTGCTTAGGCACGTATTACGTCATGCTTTTTAGTTGGTTTTGACATTTTATATTCGAAGTTTCATAACTTTTTTCATGGGGTTAGGAGTGAAAATTTAAACCTCAAATCCTCGAAACTACAAATCGATTGCCGAAACCAACTCTTTATTTCAGAGATACAAATTAAAAAATCCTATCTTTACCTTTTCTTATTAACAATAGGTAAAAATAATAGTATTTTTTTTTTCATTATTTTTAAACCCTCGTGGTAAGCTAAATGCTTGTTACAAGTGGGTTCACGTCGGTAATGCAATGGGTGGGGATCCAACAGGCAACATGATCGCAAGTCCAACGCGTTATATCCATTAGGTACCGCCACGCAATGTTTGAAACTGAGGGTTAAATTCCCATTTTTTTTAATATTGACTGGCATTAAGCTCTATGAACAAACCTCAGAGTAAGTGTTCATGAGGCGCTCCCTGTAGGCAGCCTCGAGCTGCAGCAGGATGTTCTCCTTCTTGGCCTGGATGAGCATCTCCTGGCCCTGCGCGCGCCACTGCGCCTTCTTCTCCGACTCGACGGCGTCTTCCAGCGACTTGATGGAGTCTGAGCGGCTCTCGTTCCAAGCTTTCTCGATCGACTGGAATAATTAATGTATCTATGTAATTCAATGTAAAATCACCACTGTTACCCAGAAAACTGCCAAACTCTTATTTTTTTAAAACGACTCCCGCACTAAGTAATCTAATCCTTGTGTCGCGGGGGTTCAGGTGAGCTGTTAGGTTAAAAGAGTGGGTCCCACATAATGCTAAAAAAGATCCCAGTAGACCGAGGATAAGGTCACAGATAAGGTGAAGTGACCTACTACAAGTAGACTGGTCCCACTAGACCCATCCCAGCCCAAGATGGAATTGCATAGAAATGTCTTCACCAGTGGGACGGTAGGGGTTTATAATAATAGATAAGAGGTTCGTAACACTTATGTGTTTTAATTAAAAGGTAATCTTAAAGTGGCATCATGAGATTTCACAGCAAGTTAAAATAAAGTTGCATAGAAAGACGTGGATTGACGCGGTTTTAACTGAACATAAGAAAAGCGCGTAATTGAATATATATTTATTGCGTATAGAATTAGCAGTATGAATGATAAGAACTGCAACAATAAAACTATATTCATACATTGTAAGAAAACAGGAAAAAAATGTCAGAAACAGTAATCACATTGATTTGAGGTATCAAACTTAATGGCGGCTGTGAAGTCTGAAATTTTGTATGGAAATTGTTAACATGAAAATATTTGAGATGTTTATTGGTCTGAGTAGATATAGATAGGGTTGTATAAGTTTGCTAGTCTTATTAGTTGTTAATAAAGAAGATGGCTGAAAGATATCATCTATTTGAAGACCCAATAATTCGCATGAGCGCAGGCTTTGACTGCTTCACCGGACTTTTGGCGAAACCTTGAGCCTCCAGCCATAGGAATAGAAAAACTAACTACATCAGCAGCACATTATAACCCGCTAATACTCTACCCCTTTACAACACAATCCCAAGTGTCTCATAACTCACATCAACTTCCTTATCCAAGTATGCGGCAAGGGAAGGTCCTAATTTCTTGGCAGCAAAGGCCACCATCACCATGAGTGACAGACCAGTGTAGTACTCGTGCTCCATGACGTAGATCTCCTTGCTGCACAGGTAGGTGGCTAGACCCACACCAAATGTGTAGGGGCCGGTGACACCAGTCTTCGAGTGGAAGAACTGGAACCTGGAGTGAATAGGTAATTATGTTAGAAATTGGTTTATATAAAGCCCAAGAGAAAATAATTGTTTGCTGATGATAAGAAAATCGGCCAAAAAAAATGTCTTACGAGGGATTCATACTTTTTCTTTTGTGGTAATAATTAAAATTTTTGGATGCTGTGTTAAACAGAAGACATAGATAAAAAGATATTTATGCTAAATTTAAAATAGGATTGTTACATTTTATATGCAAAATTAGGTAAAGCAACTGCACTTGAACTCAAATTATATAATAGCTTTGGAAGAATTTTATCTATAACATATTAATCACTATCTTCTGTTAATGGAAGAATCACTGTCAGGTCTATCAGTGATACTCAACTTTTTCTTTTTAAGCTACTAGAAAAAGTTAACATAACTATATTCATGATTCTTTATTCATAAATAAAACTATGATCTTACCATTCTTCTGGGAGAAAGCCTAGTCTGACTTTGCCGGGCTCTCCTCGCACAGGCCTGGGGAAGTTCTGTTCATCCCGGCTGCCAACCTCTGTGGCAGAGCCTCGTACCACCAGCGCTGTGGACTGTCTGGCCGCAGCTGGAAAATTATTAGCAATATTCTGTATTATATAATTCTAGTTATAATGACTGGAGGTTGGCAGTAATTTTATGTATAAAATCAGTAATTGTTGATATACTAAATTCAGCTAAATACAAATACATTACTTTTAAAATACTATAGACATATGAAAGTGAGTTGAATATAAAATTAGAAATTAAATGAATATATTAGCTTAAAGCAAGATTAAAATTTACTACTATCTGTTCACATACAGATTCAAATAAGAATTAAAAGTAGACTTTCTTATTGTTTACATTATAAAATAATCATGGTATATACTGTGATAATGCAAAAAATATTACAAAGGACACCATATCCCCTATTTTTGTAAGTTATGACACAAATCAGCTGAGGAATTATTATCAACTGCACTGCAGACACCCTTAATAGAGGTTATAATAGATTAGCAAACATACCTTCATTAACAAAACTTATACTTAAAGTTCTACTCTCGTTTCACTATTTAATAGAATTTAGAAAAAAGCTAGAATTTAAAGGAAATAATTCCCACAGCGGCGGAGACACCCGTCAAATGAGTGATTACATAAACCTATGTAACCCAGGGTTAAGGTTAAAACTTAAACATTTAAAACATATTTCATACATTTTACTAACCATATTAGATTATAACACGTACCTGAACGCAAAGCTACTCGCGATAGCATTTTGTAAAAAGCAATTTACAAATTATTTTACGAATATCGACAGTCCCGAGGAAAATGTACTTTGCGTTAGAGATGTTCTTCTTCGCGAACTATAGAAATCCATCGATTAGTCGCTCGATTTGAATCGTAATCAGTCGACTGGCGTGATTAAAATTATAATTTATTTAAATTTATATTTTTAATATGTGTAAAGGCTTACAGGTAATACTTGCATTCTATTTAGTTATTTCAATTCCATAATAGGTATTATAGTTTTATTTTTGCAAATCCGCAACACCCGTGACCTAGTTACGATTTATTACTTGGTCACAGTTATGGTTATCCAAAACGATCAATATCTGGAGTTTCTCTTTCTATTTTTGTTTATTTGTGGCTTGGTGACCGTATAACCTTTACCACAACAGTTTTATATTTTGCGCAGTTTCTTAAAAAGTGTTAAAGTTACCTTATCTTAGTAATTATGGCCAACATTCACTGGATATGGCAGCGCATTGTAAGTGCGAAACAACATTTTCTGTTTAACGAATTTTATTACAAGTTTTTCCTATCCGACCCTGAACTTTACATTGACATACATGACTATGTAAAATTTCAGAATTTTAGAAGTTTTTATTCCTATTTCCTCCAGCCAGTTATTTTGTCATTATTTTTGTAAGAAACCTTTTTAGGCTGATTTTCATAATGATTATTTCTGAACGAGGCATAAATCAGCTGTCCATTCCATTGTGAGTTTGTGACATGACTGACGTGTGTGTGATAGCCTGTTGATAAGAATTTTACGTACATAGTTTTTATGTTTTTCGTGCGAAAACATAAGGTTTTTATAACATGGGGATATTTACATCCTGCTGTAGACCTTCGGCTTCTGATGTATTGACTCCTGATGCTGTAAGTAACTGCAAATGCGTAATGTAAAAATCTTAAAATGGTTGGAAGCCCTCGCAATATTGTACGAATCTTTTGTTATTGTTCGTTCTCGAATCAACCGAATAGTTAATTATATGACTGGCTATTACTGCGTCTTCGTAATATTGATTATTATTTTAAAAATATTATATCTTTTGACTCTGATATCGCCATCAGACTTAATTAAAAAATCGATTCAACTTGGAGGTATTTTTATTTTGGTCGAAATGTAGCTTCTAAGTAATAAACTTGAATTATGAATAGCTTCGCGTCAATTAGTTAAGAAATTATAACATCAGAAGAGGGTTAACAGTGATATTACTATGCCTAAAATGTTATATTATAAATACCTATCAGGTACAATAAGTGACTCACCCACAGTTAAACTACCAAACCGGTTTATTTTTTAGTGAGTTATTGTAATTTGGATACAAGTTATAAGAAAGATATAAGGAATAAATCAAACACAATAATAGCAAGAATAAGGATGTAGCGGTAATGCTGAGGCAATGTTTTAAGTTATCGGTACTGTAGTGCGCTGGGAACCTCAGTTGTCCCGTGGTCGTTTAGTACACCGCACTACACTCACACATATATTGTAATTATTGTAATCGGTTCGTAATTAAAAAAAAATTGTAAGTAAAAAAAAATTTGGCGGGACGCGGTCGGGCGTTTAAAAAAGGAAGGAATCCTTCATTATCAGGGAATGATACAGAGAAGTTGGATGTTCGAGCGGTTCTCATAAATTAATTAATTTTTAAACGCAAGAGTGTACTTATTACAATTGTTTAATAAATAAGTTGTACACGTCACGCTGGTGTTGTTATTATTGAGATATCTTACAAAATAATGAACTAAATTTTAGATAATGAATGGGACCATATTTTTTGAGAACATATTGGTGATTTAAATGTTTACCACTACCACAGGAGACTAGACGCCGGCAGCAGATAGAGGCGGCCGAGCGGCGAGCGAACCAGGAGGCGGCACGCGGCGTGCGCAACCCGGAGAAGATGAAGCGCATCCAACTGAGGAATGAGGAGATGGAGAAGCGGGAGCAGGAGCTGTCCCGACAGGGCGGCACCGCTCTCAAGGTAAGAGCTTGTACTACATAACTCTGCCTATAAGTAAATAAACATATTTATTAATAATCAATACATAAGTTTATTTTTCTATTTTCTTTCATATTCTCTGCATCACCCTATGGTTGACTGATAGAGAATGCTACAGGCATTAAGTCCTCCATTATACACTGTATGTACTGTACATAAAGTATCAATAAATAAAGGCTTGTTCAGAACGGATCCTACAATTCAATCCCGATGATGATGATCCATCCAAAAGTAGAAAATAATTGGCAATAGTCAATATAATATGATTTGATACAAAAATTTCAGTACTTTGCATACATACCAAATACCAATTATCTAATTCTTGGTTCTACAAGGCTGATCAATTCAGTCAAATGAATAGATCACGACTGTGATTGGTTGACCGAAAGACTAACGACTAATGGCTATCGCTTGTCAAAATCCGCTAGGATCGCTAGTGTCGCTATCTGTCATTCTCACCAATAAGAGACAGTAAGCTACTTAGACCTACTAAAGCCTGCGACTGGTCGACCCAAGGGGATTTTTGACACGCCATTGATCGTTAGGCTTTTGGTCTATTAATGACAGTTGTGATGTTGATCAGTTTTACTATTTTATATTATTATTTAATTAAAAAAAATACAATATAAATTAAATTGAACTGCAGAAAATATATCTAATATGTTTTTTATTATTTTATGTTACAGTGGACATCAGACTGAGATCAGGCCCCCGGGGGGAGCGGTCAGAGCGGCCAAGGAAGTCCGTCTGGTCAGGCAAGCCTGCCTGGCCAGACAAGTCAGCCGGCTCAGACTAATCTCACTCCCAAAGACAAAAACGAAAAATACAGGTATAAAAACTGACTGTATTCAGACCCACAGATCTAATAAACATTTTACAGCACAACAAGAAACAGGCCACACCATCTCATAGACTAGAATACTACCTATTATTAATAAACTCCATTCAATATTGAATCTTAACTGTTATGGGCCTAAAGTTAAAAATAGAAATTGGTTTAAATCAATTCACTGTTAAAGACTTTTAATCTCTAAGATCAGGCGAGTAAGATTCAATATTGACTGTTTTACAAAAAGACACCATATTTCTTCTTGCCTGTTTGCCAATGCAAAAGTATAAGAATAATGCTATTATTTATAGGTGTTGTGTTAAATGTATAAAAATATGCTATAATTGCAACTGTAGATATGAGTTGTTTGTGTTTAATTCAAATAAGTGAATTGTCATTAAGGTTGAGTATATATTTACAACATGCTGTCTTTCTCGAAGCAATGGTAACACCCACTACAGCCAGAAATTTGTCCTTATTCGAGGGTACTGTAGCAAATCCAGCCTTGATAGATCATACATATTATCTTTTGTGGATATACTTTGTAAGGCCAATTATAATGATGATCTAGGTATTTTGTACACATGCGCATACCGCAAATAACTCTATAGTTAATTAATTTTCAATACAATATCGAAGTATCAATATAAATAAGCATCAGAGACGAAGACCCAAATAACATGACAGTATTTTACATGACGTGGCAATATTGAGTCAGTGTTGAATCGCCACAAAATTTAAGTCAATTCAGTATTAAATCGGCCTTAAGATATGATTCATTTCTACATTATTCTACATTTTGGCCACGTTTTGTAGCCGTGAACAAACTTATATAACTTTGTGAAATAACGATACAGATAATACAGTAGTACAACTTGGAACAACTACTTTTACTCTTGACAAAATACAATTATTACCATTGTTATAAATATTTAGAACAATTTTTCCGCAATATTGTTAATGTTATCGCACATTTAACAATTATTTCAAAGAGACACGGCGGTTGTTAGGATTTGTCTCGAATTTGAATAGTAAACCAGGAATCCACTGCTATTGTCATTTAGTATGTCAATCAACTCAGCCGCAGTATCAGTATATATCACAATATTATTGATCGAAATATAACTTAAAATGTGATCTCGAAGAAAAGTGTAAAATAATATAATTATGCGATTATAATTTATTATTCAATGCACGAACGCTGTGTTGTGTGCCGGGAAAGTGTTACCATTTAAGTAGGTACTATGTTTATTTTCTTACTTTTCAATGAGCTGGTGAACTTGAGGATTTACTTGTAACAGAACATTTAGCATTCGCCTCTTTAAAACTTGTCGAACTAAACAAATATAAAATAATAAATAACTAAACTAATAAAATAAAGTCAAACATAGCTCTAATCCCACAAACTTATCTGTCCCGGTGATGGCGTCGCTGTTATTAAATTATGTGTTTCAACTCCATAGAAACTTCGTGGTTTTAGGTTAAAAATAAACCTCTCGCTCATGTGTACAATGAGTGAATTACTTAAATCATAATTTTCGCTATACAAAAATAAAACAAAATTAATGAAAATATAGTAGTTTCAGATTTAGCAACTGAGTCATATAAGATACAATCTTGTGGGGTGGCTCTTTAAGTACATTTCCACGATAGCGAACGCTCGTGAAAAAAAGTACTCGTCACATTCACGAAGATCTGTCAGAATAATGACTACTGTCGTTTCTCTACAACTCACAAGAATACTCGCTAAACCAAGAATCATTTACTAGAATGCTCATAACAGGTAGATGCTCAAGTATATCAGCAGGTTTAAAAAATCTAAAAGTTATATTACTGTTGTGTCTCTATTGTGGTGTTTTATCAAGTATTGTCTATACCTACTTAATGATAATTATTGATGTTTTGCTGTCTATGATATTGGATGTGAACAGTATAATTATAATCAGTACTATTGCAAATGTTATCATTGTTTATTGTATTAAGTGTATAAATGGATGTTTATAATATTATATCGATATATTTGATGTTGTAGCCACTCTGCGTAACTGTTTATTTTTAATTTTGTCTGGATAAAGTATTATTTTCTGAAACGAATCAGAAGTATTGTAACTGAATTTATCAATTAATAGTTATTTAGAATAATAATGAAACTGGTCTTGGGAACATTATATATCCAAGAAAAGCTAAAACAAATCACGTTGACTGAATTTAACTAATACTGATCAGTATTTTTGTCTAAAATCGAAACTTTTAAAGTTATCCACTGTTGGCCTATGTAGTGTGAAATATTTGTTTAAAAATTCACGAATTGTTCAGAATCTAAATCATATCTATTGCTCAATATGTAGAAAAGAAATTATAGTATTATACAACTTTTTAGATACATTTAAACTGACAGTATTTGTAATGTATATGACATTGACTTTTGTAAAATGTCGAATTTAGCGATGTGGCTACTACATTCGCACTGATTGTAAGTAATTTAAGGTATATTAAAATAAATGTATTTAAATGTGTTTTAGATTATCGTGTTTATTTTTCTCCTTTACGGATCAAACATAAATATCTTCTTTTCGACAGACATGCTACAATGAACAAACGACATTAATTAGGTAGTTATTTCATAAAGCTCAAGTAATGAACCTGAAAACCGAGTTTTCCTTTGTTGGTGAGTATGATTAACGGTATCTATAGCCCTCAGTAAGGCTGGTTCTCAAACGATTTTTTAGATCTTCTCGTACACTTCTATCATATAGAATTTGAGCGTCGCGGCTTCATGTAGGTAGACTTATTACTTAGGGGAGAACCTTTCTTCTGTAACAGCGGAGTGGAATGAAGGGTGAGTAGTTCAAAAATAACTGTATAATGGAGATTTAGCATGTATGAGTGTAGCATGCATAAGTGAACTTCATGAAGAAATTGCAAAGTTGTGTTAGTCAAAAATTAAATGTATCGATTATACTCAAATAAGTCATGACAAATAATAATAATATCTTGGGACATCTCACACACGGCCATCTGATTCCAAACTAGACAGAGCCTGTAACAGACAACTGATAAACATACTTATAGATTTCTAAATACATACATATTAAAGATAAATAACACCTTGACACAACAAATGATCGAGCTCATCACACAAACATTTTTCCTGGGTGGGAATCGAACCCACGACCACTGGCTTAGCAGTCAGGGTCACTAACCACTAGACCAACAGGCCCGTCGAATAACTGTTTCTAAGCCGAATGGATGAAGTTATTACAGCGGCGGTAGCCTAATTGCTCGGACTTGCGATCACGAGTTTGCCTTTTCTAATCCCACCCATTGAACTAACGACGTATAACCATTCGTAACACAAGCAATTTAGCTTAGCACGAGGGGTTAACAAGAATACTAGTAATGTGCGAACCATGTCCCTAAAAATATAAAAAAAGTATTCTGTAACTTATTCGATTTTTAATCGTATAATGATTATCATTCAAGAAACGAAACGTTTTTGACAATCATATGTTTGCCGAAATATCTGTCAAAATTGACAAGTGATATACCGCGTTTCTTGGTGTCGGCACCCAAGTTTGTTGATAATTCTTTAAATTAGTATTATTACATAAACCAATCATGTCTGACTCAAGAGGTGGAGATAAGAAGGTAATAAACAATTTTATATCTATAGCTTGAGTGAAATACACGCGTTATCTCACGAGTGCCAATGTGTTTGTTAGACGCATTTATTTATCTATAATGACCTTGCTAGGGTTTAGAGGTCGTCGATGGACCGTATTAAATAAAAAAATCGGCAATTGCCTCTATAGCACACTATAGCTTATTTAAATCGTGGATAATTAAAAGTTATATAATTAATTTAATTAAACATGTCAAGTAGTATACATCTAGTCTTTGACGTTATGGCGATAAAAGTAGTTTAAAAAAGTTTTGGCGCCTATTTTTACAAATATATCTGAAACTATGATACAAAATTTGCATAAATTAATATGAAAGTTCAAATAGATTAATAGATATAATAACGCAATAAGAATGAAACAATATAGAATTACATATATCATATTTATTAAAGAAAGATTAGCTCATTTTAAAGATCCTTGGAGTAATCACGATAAAAAACTGCTGTGTCATGATGTACTGCCGCTAATTCTGGTGTAGAATACATTATAGGTACAAAAAAGTTATTATGGAATAGTAGGTATCTGGGTATTTATTATTAATGCAGTACAACTTCAGTTTACTTATTTTTAACTTATTCTGATAACTTCTGTATTGAGTAGTATATTAATGTGTGTATCTATTTACAAGTATTAATGGTAGATATCTTCTGCTAATACTATAGCCTCTAGCAATAACTTTACTAAACTCTATGGTGCTTAATTTCTTTTTAATAATTAAACCTTTCAGGCTGATGACAGCAGGCTGAAGCCAGCGGTAAGCTTTCTGGCACTTTGTAAAAGTTTATAACCATTTGTTTATGTGTACTTATTTGGTGGATACTACCTATATCAATAAAATTTAATAAAAGGCTAACAACATTTTTAAATTGTTAAAACTACTTAATTCAAAATATTTCTTACATTTTTTAGGAATAAATTCAGAACAAATTGTTTACTTTTATTAAATAATATTGATCATAATATAGATGTTTGTGGATAGGGGTTCATGCATTTAGCAATATTTATTATTAATTTGTAATCAAACTTGATGTTTTAAATGAAATAAATAGAAGTTAAGTTATGGTTTCCTCTATAGGTTATTTTTATTTGCATTAGAAAAGCAGTTGTTAGGTATAGTCTAAGATCCCACTGAAAAAACAAAAGAACAGATAGCTGCAGAATCAAGCCGTGGGATCCTGTACTATTATAAAAACATACATAATTACAGTGGCTATAACCTGATAATGATGAGGGTAATTCTTATGATTTATTAACTTAAATTGAAATAACTAACCTGATGTTATTTTTCACAATCAACTATGTACATATTATTACATTGACTACCTATTTAATTTATTTCATACAGTAATATCTATTTTTGAATTATTTCGTAATTTTCTTAGTAACTAATATTAATTTGCTTTAAAAATAATTAACAGCATGAAAGTTTTCATAATTTTATTTTTTGTCAACTTTTTTATCTTTTTATTCTACCCAAAAATATTTGGTTAAGGATTTAATTTAAATTAGATGTTAACTGTCCAAAGTAAACACTAATAAATATAGTTGATATATTATATGAAAATATGATCTATAAGTCTTAACTGCATGAAAATCTGTGTGCATGAGAGATTTTTAATAAACTAGCTGTAGTCCGCGACTCAGCCCGCGTGGGTGTCGGTTATCGCGGCAGAAAGTAGCCTCTGTCCTTTCTCAGGGTCTAGATTATCTCTATACCAAATTTAATTTAAATCAGTTCAGTAGTTTAGGCGTGGTTGCATAACACATAGACCAATATTACTTTCGCATTTATAATATTAGTAAGGAGAGTGAGGATATGGATAAATATAATATATATACCTATATAACCTATAATATACATATATAGCTATATAAGGAAGTATAAGGTAACTGACCTCCTATTTATAGAAAAAACAAAGTAAGATTTACTAACCACTTCATTTGTTCTGTCACAAAACAAAATAGTGAGTTGTACCTTGAGATTTTTTTTCATCTATACTACATATAATAAAATCGTAAAATACCAGGGCTTCAGTTCGATTGTCTGTGAGTTTGTGCGCGCTAATCTCAGAAAATATTTAGCTCGAATTCTGCGATTTGAATGCGCTTTTTACTGACACAATGTGGCCAGCTTCTCATAAAATTTAGTACTTAAGTAGTTGTTTCATCAAAATCGGTTAACAAACAAAAAAGTTACGTTCTTTGGAATAATACGGGCTCAATGTCACTTCGTTAGGGAAAATAATTAAAATTTTGCCATTCTCGGAACTCAACGAGCTAGCACAGCTTATATTTTCGCCTCATTAGGCTATGACAGTAAGACAATACTGACCCTATTTGCTCGCAAGCCGTGATTATGCTATGTTCTAATCACCGTTCGGTAGCTACTACATGATGATAAGACTAATTAGCCAAATAACCATCCTTGCACGCAATCAAGTGACAATGTGATTTGTGACAAAAAATATAGTAATTAGTTAATTACACTTTTCGTCGTGTCATACTATTCAATCAAAATCATTTTTTATTTTTTTAATTTCAAGTAGGCCTTTCCGGGCACTTTCGAAACGTAAAATGACGCTAGTTGCACGGTTCCAAAATGTAATTCCTATAGAGAAGAACCGGTAAGAAATTCCATCGGTTACTCTTTTTAAAATGGTAATTGGTATACACAGCTTCAATGACGAACGTACATAAATTCATTTAAAAATATGTGACAACAATTTAGGAAGACTGTTAGGTCTTGGATCCTTGCGGAATGAAGAGTGGACTGTATCTAATTCGGTGGTTTATTACAAATATAACAAAATACCATAAATTCCCGACAATATGGGGTCCATTAAAAAAAAAAAAAGTTTATAGTAACGCAAGGCAACCAGGTTTGCTGTACCTACATGCATGATAGTAAACAGGGGGATCATTCTCTATATCCAAACGAAACATAACGTGGCATAATGCAGTTTATAGTTTAAGAACCCCGGGTCGCCAAACCTTTTTTTTGTTCCAAGAGTCACCGGGTACTCCGGGTAGTGTTAGTATGTACGTTTTAGGCTATTTAACAGATTTTCAAAGTAAGTTGAAATAGCGTAAATGAAAGTTTCGTTATTGAATAAAACCCTAGTTCAAGTTACGTTAGTTAGTTCAAGTTTTAACTCAGTGCACTTATTCACTCAGTCAATACTTTAAAACATCACTGAGTTTCGTTTTAATGAATTTATGGACCAGTTATCTAATTACGTTAACAAGCTGTAGTATAACAACAATGGCTTATAATTTATCTATCGTATTGTGAATGATGTGATGTGTGATGTATTTAGAAATATATAAGTATTTTTATCAGTTGTCTGGTCACCATAGTACAGGCTCTGCCTAGTTTGGGATCAGATGGCCGTGTGTGAGCTGTCCCAGGATATTATCATTAAGATATTATTATTATTATTTGTATCTCTCTTTTATCACGGGATACCTTCAGAAAAAGAGACCCGGTCCTTTGAAAGACTTACGTGGGGACACAGGTCCAACGCGCAGTGACCTTGTTGAGAACTTTACTCTAATATGGGATAGGGCATCTAATTATTATTATTATTTCTATGATTTACATCTACTAATATTAACGATATAACATAAAAAAAAATGTAGGTGCCCTAAAATATTTTGATTAGATATTAATCTAATCAAAATATTTATAGATATTTCGTAATTTTGTGTCATGTAATCGTTATAAATGACGAGTTAAAATCAAAAAGGTTTTATCTTCCAATCTTATCAACAAATATTATAGAGGATTATTACAATTAGATGAGTTCATGACTTTTTATATTTAAATCCCAACCAAAAAGTGTTCCAAATAAAGCACAACAAATTATTTTCTGAGGTTTACGCGAATATTCGACATTGGCCCCGATTCTGTTAAAAACGTACTAAAATAATTTTAGTCCATCGTTATCTTTTTCACTTACATATTTAGAAAAGAACAGACGAAAATTAGAACTGTCAAATTTAGTTCCGACTAAAATTCTCATACCTGACTAAGGGATACAGAAAAATGGAGAAAGGACAGCAGCGTTCCCCCAAAGATCTGGCGACAAAAAAAACGTGTGCTCTAAAAACACTGTGATGTTCAAGGCGAAAACTAGTTTGACATTAATTCTAAGTTAGTTGTCATCTGGAGGTATTCCACCCAAACGAAGCACACCCAGACGAAGCACACCTAAAGTATTCCACGAAGCACACCTACGAATATCACTCGCATAGTGCGGGGACTAAGAAATAAAAATGTCTATAGAAGAAAATATTTATTATTTAAAAGACTAACTTAAATTTCTAAGATCATTCTAACGCACTATGCGGGTGATATTTGTAGGTGTGCTTCGTGGAATAGGAAATTCATTATTTTAAAATTTTCGTTTGAAGCCCACCTACGGGTGTGCTTTGAGGAATACTTTAGGTGTGCTTCGTGGAATACCTCATCTGTTGCCGTCCTTATATCACGCTTAATGTTAGTAAAAGATAGCAATGGTTTAAATTTAGTTTAATTCGCATACCTAGGAATCGGCACCAATGAAACGTCGGAACCTAAAATAAAAATTTACCGCTAGATCGATAGAATCAGTTTTGTTTCAAATTCTTTTCACTTTTCGTTCTCTTACATACGAGTAGGTAATGTATAAATGGTGCATTGTAAGCAAATATTAGTAACCCATTACAATTAGGATGATAGTCTGACAAAAATATTGATACAATGTAATGCCACAAACTTATGTGGCCTGTGGGCAAATCTGGAACTAATTTTTTATTTTTATTTTATTTGTTAGGGACAAAAAACAGTTACACGTTAAAAGCTATACAATAAGTCCTTATATTACAGTGAACCCCCGGTATTCCGGCCCCTGTCTAGTCCAGCACCCCCTGTAATCCGACATGGTCTATTACTTATTATGTATTGACAATGTATGATTGAACAAGTTATAAATTGTACACACCACTATTGTGTTGTTTAATTTACTAAATTTGACATACATAATGAAGTATGATTTATACTTCAGAGTAAATATATACATATAAAATATAGAATCATATCATTGGATCTGTAATTTGTCGGATTACAAGGTACTCTTTTGTAAATATTTCCGGACTATAGGGGATTCCATATAGGGGTCTTAGGCAGTACTCTATAATCCGACAAATTCGATAGTCCGACACTGCCCTGCAAAATGTTTGTCGGAATACCGGGGGTCCACTGTAATATTACAAACATGTAACCCACAACATTGTCCACATATTATTGAGGAAAAAAATAATATTATTAACTATATTATTTTACTATTTCCAACATGTAACTATATAAAATATTCGAAAATCAAGGTTTCATTTAGGTCAAAACCACGAAAATAAAATGTAATATAAATTGTCACACTACATTTAACAAATACGACGTCGTCAAAGGTAAATGAAACATACTCGTAGCATGACGATTATGGGGAAATCCATTTTAACAATATTCTGCTCTAAAAAACACGTAGGAAGGGTCTGGCAGACTTTTACCAACTAAAATCAGAAGGATGCTTCTCTATACCATTTATTGGGGATCGGGAAGTACGTTTCGCCACTAAATATTATTCCTCTAACCCTTACCCAAATTATTTGGGATGGACTAGTTTGAAAGAAGGGTAGTTCATTGATCAAGGCAAGTAGTGGAAGATTCTTGTTCAACTCAACCTGCTGTTGGTACCTTAGATTAGTTGATACCTTCCTATGTACTTCGTTCGATTCAACCGGTCGATGATATAATTTATTGTTCTTTGCTAGTTCGTTATCAGTGACGAATAAGCTCACGATTATCAATATTGGTTAATAGCAATACCTAAATAGTATAATCCTTTACTTTGTTTGTAGTTTTTGATAATAACTGTGGCTGAATCATTCCCATGACACCTTAGGGAATAATGTAATTCTGACGCAACACAGTTTTAGTTTTTAATTTATTTTTTAAACATTACTAGCAAGGTGGGTCGCACATTACTAGTAATCTTGTTAACCCCTCGTGCTAAGCTCATATTATGCTTGTGTTACGAGTGGGTTCACGTCGGTAGTATAATGGGTGGGATTCGAACCCGCAACCACATGATCGCAAGTCCGACGCCTTAGCCATTAGGCTACCGCCGCTTAAATTGTTTTACTATTTCGTGGTCAGCATGGAGTAAGGTAAAGGCGTTGATAAACTGCGATGCACGCGGTGAACAAGGTCCTCACCACTTTTGCTGTGTCCGCTTGCTAGAGTTTTTTTGTTTTTCCTTCGTAGCGTGTAGACGTAGGTGCAGTGGGTGTTAGAGCATTTTCATACCAAGCGAATTTGAAACACGTGCGAAGCGTGTCTGTATACCGCATTATTAATAATCTATGGTAAAGTGGACTGGGGCTTTTTCTTAAAAGAAGCGGAGTCATTTTACAATTAAATATCTCCTAAGATATTCATTGAAAACAAATGATGTATGGGCAATTTTTTCAAGATAAGATAATTTATTTCGCAAATATGAGAACAGTACCTACATAATGTCAAAAGTAATAACAAGTTCAGCCACCTTTTACTACTTGGCATGCGAAAGATAGAAAACCAGCAAAAACAGAATGTTAACATTATCTAAAGAAAAAAAAATACAATCATGTTAAAATTTAATGATTGGCAAATTTTAGCGTATTTAAATTGCAAAATATTCATTGAATTTTCTTTATTACTAAAAAAGGATGTAGTTTTTTTAATGCCTCCCTTTATTGTAAATGAATGGAGCCACGCAGAAATACTTTTGCGCATGAGTGCTGTATTAATTGCTACCTGCAGACGTAATTTCAAGCAAGCAAGGCAAGCACATTTCGCATCTGCGCTGTACCAAGGTGTTGTGATCAAACTTGGGAGAGGCCTATGTCCAGCAGTGGAATGTGATAGGCTGAGTTGATTGATTGACTGAGACTATTTTGTATTTGAAATAAAAGTACTTTTAAACGGATTCTATCGCGGTTTATTTTGATTTTAGTTATCCCGACGTATCGACGCCTTTGCAGATGTCATGGTCACGGCCCGACTAAAATTAAAATAAACCGCGATAGAATATTCGCGTAAAGCTCAGAAAATACTATGTATTTGCTATAATCATACCTATTTTGAAGAGAGACGTTAAACGATTTGGTTTAGTTCTCAAATTGTATCTTTCTCCTTTTTGCATTTTTTTGTTTTGATATTTCGCTCCAATCAGATGTAGAGTAATATTATACCCTTTTCCTTCCATATGATTTGGTTTTTGTTTTTCCAAGTTCCTAAGATCAAAATATTTTTATTTCAAGTAGGCCTTTTCAAGCACTTTCGAAACAGAATGACTAGGTAGTTGCGCGGTTCCAAAATATCATTCCTATGGAGAAGAAACGGCAAAAAACTTTGTTACATAGATTAGCGCGTTAAACAATACAACAACGAACTCTTCAGCTAAATTATTATAGATACATAAACCCCTTTGCACATTTTATTGTAATAGAGTGGGTTACATTGATGTTCAGTTCATGGTGACATGAGTTTTTTTTCCTTGCAGGAAGTACTACATTTTTACTTGCGTAACGTTATTATGTCATATTTACTAGCAATAATACAAATCATTTGTATTAAATCAAGGGTTCAAACGCATACTCAACGATAACTTATCAACTACTTATATATTATTATTTGTCGCACACAGCAGTCTGTAGTCGGCCATTACTCGTCTCGAGCGAGAACGCGCTTTTGTCTCGCGCCATAAACATTTGAATTTCGAGCTGTGGTGTCAGTGACTTTTTTTTTATAAAACACGGGTTTTGGACTACTCTGCCATGGATTTACTTAGCAAGGTTTGTTATAGTTCAGTAATGAATTTGATAACTTTATTGCTCTTGATTTCGTTTGCAGTCGTTTATTTCCAATAAATAGATAACGATGATAAATCTTAAAGTGTGTGACGTGAGTTTGAATTTTGTATTATTATATATTTTTTTTTTTAAGTTTTGTTAAGTTTGGTGTAATACGAAGATATTTAATATTTAACCATAATTACTGTACCTACTTACATAGAATAATGTTAATAAACAAATCTTTTATGGCTTTTTGGAAACAATAACGTATTGAAAACGTGAATAAGTAATACAAATACATACTAATATTATGATGTTATATTTGTATTGTATGTGCCGTCATAGACTGGAACTTGAATTAGTCTTTTAGTTAGTAGCAATGTCATTTAAATAATCATAAAGTCAACGCAAAATTAGGGTTGGCAAAAACTGCGGCGGAAATAAAATATTGCTATTTAATTGACTCGTATCTACGTTTTACATATTATTATAAAGTTTTATAATAATATGTAAAACGTATGTATTAAAATGTCGTGGTGGCCTAGCGGTTCAATGACCGGATTCGCATGCACATGGTTGCAGGTTCGAACCGAGGCAAGTACCAATGTGACTTTTTCAAAGTTATATGTACTTTCTTAATAATTCTAAGACATCATTGACAAACGGTGAAGGAAAACATCGTGAGGAAACCTGGATTTCAAAGTATTGGAATCTGAAATCGCCAACCCGCAGTGAGCAAGCGTGGTGATCAATGCTCATCCCTTCTCTATATGGGAAGAGGCCTGTGCCCAGCAGTGGGACGTATATAGGCCATTATTATTATTATTATTAATAATTATCAAAATAAAATGTTGATGATTATTAAATTGCCATGATGTTTCCACATATTTAATGACTTATCTTTTTTAAGCCATAAATAACACGTAAACTTGAAATAAAACTGGTTTACACAATTGCGTCTTACTACAAATGTATTTAAAACGTCTAGTCTATTTACTTCCTTTGCTCTTCTCGGCTGTCAAAATATGAGATCAAAGTGCACTTGTTACTGAGTGATAATTATAGTTTGTACAAAAAACCACATGGAATGATAATGAATTGGGATAATCGACTTTAGTGCTTTGAAATAAAGCACTGTCATTTCAAAGTGCAAAAGCACAGTTAGGGAGTACTTACTATAATAGCAAGTAAATGCTTAAGTAAGTCGATGGACAGTAACAGCTGATGCGTAAGCATGAATGGATCGTGTAGAAAAGTAAATAGTTAATTTTAACGCTTATAACAAAATCCTCCTCCTTTAAATTAAAGTATTTTTACTAAATCATTTGAAAAACAGACAGTAATATTTGAATTGTCAAATTATTTGTGCAGAAGTTTTTTTTTTGCGATTGAACTTGGTACATATTATGCCATTCATTAAACGTGTGATAGTTAATTTTTACCTAATTATTTAAGCACTTAACATTATTATTAAATGTTATATTTATCAAGAAAAGTTTGCCGAGTGGATTTGGCCGAGTCATTTCAATAGGTACTCAATTTAGTCATTCAGAATCTGTAAGTTGTACATCCCTAGGTACCTACGTGTTACGCAACAATATACGTACCTTCTACAATATAGTCTCATAGTCCATAGAAGTAACAACTGCGCAGTATTGATGGCAATTACAACGTTGCTATCAACTAGACAAACATCTTAATATACGGTTCCTAGTTCGTACTATGGGCCTACAAATCATAGAAAACAATGATTAATAATCATACAAGGTAATGATTTGATTGAACTGTATCTATGTGTACCTACTTTCATAAATCATCTCTGTACCTAATTTTATTTAAATCGGTTCAGTAGTTTAGGCGTGATTCAGTAACACACGGAGTTACTTTCACATTTATAATATTAAATTAAAATTATTATTAAGTAAGGATAAGGAGTACGTAGATATCAGAAAAGTATCTTAAAAGTTAAAACCACTGCCTGAACTGCCACATTTAGCCCGTCCTAACCAAATAAGAACTATATTTTAGGTTAATTTAAAAAGTGGTACTTATAATCCAAATAATTATAAAATATAAATTGGTTTAAAAGTGCCATTTTTTGTATTATCTACGTATTAAATATAAAAAAGGTTCAATTGTTAGAGAATTATACAATGTACGTTTTGAATGTGGTCTAGCAAACCTTACATTGACCTTCATATCATATGAATTTTCGCACGAGTATCATATTTCTTATCTATTATTTGCTATTTATCCAGCCCATTAATAAGAATTATGTTAATCATGGCATGACAAGAAGATTGTAGCTTATTTCAGAGTATCAAGATTTCAATACCTAGCTAAAGATGTGAAAAAAAGATAAATTTTTTTCGTAGTAACGAATTGAGTGACTTTTATTAACTCGAACTCCTTATTTAAAATACAATCCTTATTTAAAATCAACACAATGATTTATTTATCAATTGAAACAATTAGATATCATTTGAAACTTAAGTTTGATAACCTATGTCAATTATTGACATAAACAAATAAAGGTACCTAACCATAAACAATTTTCCTGTGTTCCAAGTTTCAAACTGTAAGTTTACGCGGGAAACCTAATGACGTATTATGGCCGTGCCACACACTCGACGAGTGGCATGGGAAGTAGCGAGGAAAGCAGGCAGAGACGTAGTGTGGCAACGTTACTCGTCATGCCGCACATTACGTCTCTGTCTGCTTTCCTCGCTACTTCCCATGCCACTCGTCGAGTGTGTGGCAGGCCCATTACACTTTACTTACACCGCTTACACGTGCAGTTGTCGACGGGCGGCGGTATTGACCGTTATCTATTTACTTTTAATTGGCATAAAAGGCTATTTGTTTAGATTGGTTACGATTGCAATAAAGTTTTCATTGGTTTAAATGAATATCTTTGGTTCTATAAAAATATAATAGGAGTCTTTGGTGGACTTTAAATTATTTTGGTATTGATAACTTTCTGAACTGAGATAGGATGGAGAATAGTTTTAATATAAAAAACTAGACGTGGGCAGCGGTTTTGCCCGGGTAAGTAGGAACCGTTTCCGTTACATGAGATCTATCATAGTCTTCTGTCTTTTTATAATGATAGGTATTTAATAAAATATGATAGATTTCTTTTATGAAAAAAAATGAAATGACATATCGAACACAGTTAAAACACGATACTACACGAACAAACATACCCTAGAAAGTTGACCCTAAACTTGGATAGAAAACTTATTGATCTAACTTAAAAATTTGGTCAACATAGAATAATTATTCTAATTTGGTCCCATTGCGAGAAATCTTGAATTCTCGCAGCACTTTTCGGAGTGTTAAATCTATTGATTTACGCAATTTTTAATTAATATGCTCCTTAAAAAATAATCCTGTTTAGATAACCAAATTGCAAGTTGATTGCAAGTTGTTTTGACCAAAGTCGGAAAAATTACTCGTGGATTAAAAATGGCATCTGAAAGTTATTAAAAATAAAAATATTTATACGAAGTTTAAATCATAAACGGGGAATAACTGTTTGGTAAAATCCACGCTAAGAGTAGTTATTCGAGGTAGATGCAAAATAATTACAATAGTAGGTATTTTTATATATATAGTGAGTAAATAGTTATAAAATGGTACAATGAATTGTGTCTAGATACAGTATAGAGTCACGTTTAGTACAATGCACGTATTTACAGCAATTAAACCATAGACGCTTATCTTATAAATAGACCTTTGATGACCGGAAGGATGCCGTTTCGCTATAGATAAATGAGTTTTATGTGACGTATGCAATTGTTATTACTTCTCTGAATTGAAATAAAATGTTAACACAAACGTTACAATATTGAGTCTATGAAATCTATGTTCAATATTAGGGTTGAACTAAAAGTAAACCTAGGCGAATTAAATAGCATTATTTCGTGTAGACTGAACAGTGAACTTACTACACTAAATACATCATAGTTCCACCCCATAATCTAGACTAATATTATAAAGCTGAAGAGTTTGTTTGTTTGAACGCGTTAATCTCAGCAAGTACTAGTCCGATTTGAAAAATTCTTTGACTGTTAGATAGTCCACTTATAGAAGAAGGCTGTAGGATATAAATCGATAACCGACGCGCACGCGGGCGGAACCGCGAGCAAAAGCTAGTGTACAATAATTCCAATGTAATTTATCGAAATCTTATATTTAAATTATACGCAGCTCCATTGAAACATTCATTATTAGCACATTTCGGTACCATTTAAATATCTTATGTATACATCGTTAACACGTGAACCGAGTCTCCTTACCAACTCTTAAAGTACTCTACTCTATAATTGTCCGTAGACCGATTATCAATTCTGCTGACAAGACATGACCTGGTATCTTGCATCTTGTAACGCTTGACGCTGTGCGCATGCGCCGACTGACAACACCTACGTGATCTTAGAAGACGTTTTTGTCCTAGCCCACTTTAGTTAAATGGCCGGAGACCGAGACTAATGTCGCCCACGTGACCCATTCAGATTTGATAGACCGACTACTGACTAGTCCTGAACTCCTGATCTAGTAGGTAGCACAGTAGCACAAAGGCCTTCTTCTTGGTTTACACGTGTTCTACATACCTATATGATACACTATACTATCCGCAAATATCTATACTAATACTATAAAGCTGAATTGTTTGTTTGTTTGAACACGCTAATCTCAGGAACTACTGGGCCGAATTGAAAAATTATTTTAGTGTTAGATAGCTACTTTTTTTCGCGTTAGCGGACGACGCGGGCCGAGCCGCGAGCAAATGCTAGTTTTTATAAGGATAGTTTATTCTGGTTTCGCTTCCATGGGATTGCTTTCTTGTATAAAAGATGAGGGTACTACAATAGTGTCTTTAACTAGATTTGAAATCAAGTGTAAAATGACTCGCAACCTATACAGCGTTCATCCAATGATATTATAAGTAAAAAGGTGTAGATAGGTTACCTACACAAAATTCGATCTTCAAAAACGGCACACTAACTCACACATAAATAACTGAATATTGCAAAGCACACTACATTACGATTAGACGTCAAGGTAGGATGGCATGATTCGATTATCGCAAGCAAAAAAGAGACAAATGTAATTGGCGACATAAATAAATCAGAAATGACATTTTACCTTACGTTAAAATGTGGCTAGTTAGCCACATTTTAACGTGTCGCTTGCTGAGCGCCTATAACCTATCTACACCTTTTTACTTATAATATCATTGCGTTCATCTATACATGACACAAATAGTAAACAAACCGACGTCGATTACAAATCACGATATTTCTCAAAAATCACACAATGAATGTTACCACAATTAGTTGTATATACTAGGCCAAACACTAACGCATCGATTTCCACGTTCAATCACTAAAAAACTAGTTTAAAAGTAGCAATAAATAGGAAAAATCGTAAATCTGACAATGGTCCGGACCACAGATTATTATGACGACATGTTAGTGTGACATTTGGTTGTAGAGATGGGTAAAAGTGAATAAAAGAACGATACCTATACAGACTCTTTATATTAATAGCAAAAAGTTTAAACTCTTTTCAAACTTGAAAATAAAACTACTTAAGGTCGATTTTGGTCCAATATTGGGCCTCTAGTTTTGTTAAAATTATTTGTAAAACAATTAAATAGAATAAATATAATTATTTATTTAATTATTGATTATATATTTATTTAATTATTTATTATAAGGTAAATACACTTGACACCAGATCAGACTATGACATTGAAACTGTCATTAGTCTTGTCGCTTCGCATGCTGTCGTCCTTGGCCAAAAACAATGGTCAAAAACACAAGAGAATACCCGAAATGTACGAACATTTCGGGTATTCTCTTGTGTTTTTGATTTCTAACGATCGCCCTAGCTTTCTTTTTCATCCTGTGTTTTTATCCTTGTTTACGTAAGTTTCGATTGTTTGTAACCCAAATGATGCGCGTTATGAAAAACTCACTGTAACACAATATATTATATATACAGGATTAATTTAAAAGGAGTGCGTATATTCAAAGAGGTAATCAGGTGCACCAAACTTCTTATTTCTTATTTGGAGAAACGACGCCCGCACTAAGGAATTTAATCCTAAAAACTATTTTTTAAAGATGCCTATGAAGTATAACTGGTCACGCGCGTACATAAGTACAAGCACCCATTTTTTTATTTAGTTACTCATTAAATCATTGTCCATATTTTTAATCCTTAATATTTATTATAAATGTGTTTTTTATTAGGATAATGTCACCCCATAATTGAGTTAAAAGTTTAAAACATTAAATTGCTATCAAAACATTTTAATTAAATTATATCATTCACTGAATGAACATTGAAGTACAATTCTGAATAGATCACACAAAGTTTCCCATCACTAATTTTATTGACATTTCTTACATACGCCATATTTGTTTACATCTTTGGACAGGTATAGATGAACACGGTATACATAAAAGTATTTCGCATAAACAGTCTAATTAATGATATTGAACCTAACCTCTATCACAGATAAGAAGACACATAGCTGATATGTATCTGCCAGAAAAACGAATGTATACCGAAGTGCGATGATCAAGGTTTTTTTTTGTAGATACCTAAGTAGTTTTATGATTCTATTATCAACCAACAGTAGGGCCTATCCATTAGTAGAAATTCCTTCCTTTCACTTGAGAAAACGAAATATTGCTTAGAATAAAAGAAAATAAGTATGGGTAGTTCTTATTCGAAATCGAATTTTACACGCTGGCGATCCCAAGAACAGAGACCCATAGATACTAGATTCCAGAAATAATTCTAATTTATGTCTCCGTACGAAGACCCAGACGGGGATGGACGGACGAACTGGACGCCTTTAACAAGGAGTGGCCCCAATTGGCCCTTGAGAAGAAAAATGGAAGGAAGAAAGGGAGGCCTTTGCCCTGCAGTGGGACAGTTCAAACTCAAAATAAAATAAATAAATAATGTCTCCATACTACAAGTAAGGTGCCGAAGTGCCTAACATACTGACTAGTCACTAGTGCTTTCATCGGTCAATAAAGCACAATAAATAGTTAATAATGCATTACAAACTAATTTGTTTTATGTACCGAAGAAAATCCAAGCACCAGCGTGTCCAATGGTGGCTGCATTTATACGGACGTTTGAAAATAACCGTATATTTTATCACTTCATTTTTAAAGCATTGTTTATCTGTAATTTTCCGTTGCGTTTGGGCATAGATTAGAACCTTGCCCTCTCTCCCCGTGGGCATCGTAAGAAGGAACTATGGGAATGGATATAAGGAGAATAGGCAGTAGCGTTCTTCCAAAGAACTGAAAGTAAACTGCCTAAGACTAGGGCAAAGAACTGAATGATGGTACACCAAAACACAGCCCCCAAATGTAGGACCGGGTGTTGAGAGTTGTGGGTTGACTCTGTAATCAAGTTTTAGGTGGTACTTAGTTCTTAATTCATTACAAATTATTTAACTCGGTAAAGAATAAATCTCGATTTCGACGTAGCTAATCCATGAAAATAGTTATTAGAGTGTTAAATTAACAAGAATATTCATTTATAAACCTAGATTCTCTATTGGATCTTCCAAACATTGAGCAGAACAGTAGGTACACCCAAACAAAACAATAACGCCTGTAATGGCACCTTAGGACGTCAGAACTTTATTTGATGCAGAGAAAGATTCATTTATATCTCATAATAATCGTGTGGGATTGGTATCCCATAGTGGTCGGCTTTTCACTTTTTTTTTTCGCAAATTAAGAGGCGAGTATATTGGTGGGCTTGGCAAAATGTAAACGTAACGGAAGGCCTGGCATGAGATTGATTAGATATCACCTGATTTTGCATTTATCACTTGACTTCTGCCGTCACACTGATTTTAACAACAATGATGATATTCCGTTGTTGTTACGTCAACTTGTTTGTCGCCTTCGGTAGCGGTTTACGTGTATTTAAATGATAATGGATACTTATCAGTTATCCGTCGATTTTGTCAATCATCAATAATTGTTTCTTCAAATAAATATTTCAATATATAACACCATTGCGTTCCTTGATTGCGAATATTTGAGAAAACTGATTCTGTAGTATTATTTATGAAGAAACAAACTAAGTTTGATAAGAATCTTGCTTTTAGAGTATTCAATAGCAATCAGTTTCGGCTTGGTTCGTTCAATGAATTTCACTGCCTCGATTATTCAATGTATTATTCATTGAACGCATCGGCAATTTTTATGTTGTTTAACACAATGTTATCGTAATGTTACGTTAAACTTGACATTTGTGACGGTCATTTGGCATAAACAAAGCAGTCAACAAGTTAGTACAGGCCGCAAATTTATTAGACCCTGGAGCCAAATGTAGAACTGATATAATTCCTTAATATTTCAGTTGGTATAGCTTAGGCAAATAAATAAAAAAGTAGGAAATTAAGACTTAATTTACTTCTTGTATACTTTGGCGAGGGCATTATTTTTATTTTATAAAACCTGAAAATTCCGTTGAATTTAAACACTAAATTCAACAATAGCGACGCCGCCACCGGCCCAGATGTGTTCAGATAGCTCAAACACCTCTGTAATTATTAAAAAATAGAAAATTTCCCATAATATTTTCACTCTTTTTCCCACAAGCTTACACCGAAAAAAAAAATACATAGCATACACCAATATTTCACTAACATATATAGTAGATATATGAATAATAGACCAAGTGAATAAGCATTTTTTTGGGAATGTTCACTAAATGCGAGTTCGGTGTTACAACCATCCGTGTGCACGATAAGCCGACCAATTACTTTATCAGAAGTAATCATTCAGTCGACTGTCTTGTTCGAGGTTAGGCGTGTTGTTGTGTGAAGTTCGTAGGAATGGATAACGAGGTGGAATTGTGCCGGTCGTGGGTATGTTCTCATGTCGTATTATTGACCGATAACACCTTGATGTTTTTTTTTAAAAAGCCTATAAAATCCTGTAATAGTCCTATGTGGTTAGTCTTAAAAATTGGACATATATTTTAGACCAATAATTCGTAATCACTGGAGGAAAGTCTGAAATTTTGAAACTTTATGAGGTGAATTTTAATTATAAGAATGTCTATTCCTCTCTGCTCTTAAGTCCGTCCGAAAAACCTTAGCCTCTTGTTCAATAAAAAAAAACATTGCTGGTGAATTTTTAAGTGCATGAATGCAAAGCAAGTCCTTGTAAAATATGGTAGGTATAATAAGTATATCCTAATAAGTAATATATCCTTGATATATTGTTCACCTGGACTTTGTTCCAAGCATAATCATCTTAGTAAAAAGCAATTGTGTGCAATAGCAGGTACAGACAACATGGAGTTTCGCGCCAATTTTCCTCTATTTAAATGACTCTACTAGAATGTTAAAGTTTTTACTGGGTAAAGTTATGAAGATATGCAAACTCTTTGGTTCAATAGTTAGACCTTAGTGGTTGAGAATAAGTTACAAACTGATACAGCAATCTTATCAGCAAAGAATATTTCTTTGTTGTTATCAAAATCTCGTAGTCTAAAATAGTGTGTGGTAAATTGCACAAAACAGATAAAAATAAAAATAAAATTTTGGCTGTTTGCGAAGGAAGTAGGGTAGCAGGTTCGATTAAATAATAATAATAATAATAATCGTTTATTTCGGATAAAACATTCTCCATATTATTACATGTATGTATTGTTAGTACAAAGTTCTTAACCTAATGTTAGTAATCTTATAATATAGTAACAATCAATGCACTGAAAAACAACCACACCACCAGGTATCACAATATCTTGGTATGTAGCTGAATCCAGTGCTTTAGCATTGGGAAATCCCACCTATCACATAATACGCTCAGAATGCTGTGGGAGCTGTCACGCATTCTGTGCAATATTGAAGCGCTACGCTTGCGGATGATGGCAGGAAAACCATCAACCGCCGCCTCCGCAAACATCGTCGAAGCACTACAAAAACGTGGCAGCCCCATCAGCATCCTGAACGCATTGTTGTACTGCACACGCAATGCACTGAATGCCCGCCGCGTATATCTGCTCCACAGATTGCAGGTGTAAAAAGTTTGGCAGTAAGCCCTAAAAAGAGAAATTTTTACATCTCTTGTGCATTTTCCAAATCTGCGGATCAACATATTGCTTCGGACAGCCAGAGCTCTGCGTTCTCTATGTCTAGGTTATCATTAAGGTCATCGGTGACCCAGTGACCCAAGTATTTGGCCTGTGTCACTCGTCTTAGTGGAGTGTTCGCAATTGTTACTAGTGGCACTTTAGGGTAACATTTGGTGCCCGCCTTGAACACTAACAGTTCACTCTTTATTAAAGATTAGGTAAATCTAAATTTAGTTTTTTCGAATTTAGTTTTCTCAAAAACATTTTATTTATTTACAATGTACAATTCAATACTCGTGTTTGTTTTTTATTTTGAATACCGTGTGAATTTTTGATATTAGTTTTTATACTTACTTCACAAAAACATGTTTTCACAAAATGCTTTTCAGTAGAAAGTCCAGTGCCCATACCATGAGCTTATTAAGCAAGGTTGTTGCCGCTGTGGAAGCGAGACGCTGCTACGTGCATTGTATAGCGCTGTCTCGCTTCCACAGCGGCAACAACCATACATACTCATGGTATGGCACCTGAAGGTGTTGCTTACAGCTACTAAGACTATGAAGTCTTAAACAATAATGATTTACTGGAAGTATTATCCTAAAATCCATAAACGAATTAACCACCTAAAATCTATCCAAGCCTCATACAAAAATTATCGAAGATCTTTAGTGTTCACGTGTTAACACCAAAGATTTTTAGGGTAAGCGGTGACACTTACAAACAGCCAAAATATATAGTTACCTACATATAAAAACCCAATCATCGTGTCTCATCACAGCAAACATAAAAATATTCCCTTCCATAATTACGGTCCACGTTAATTCATGCGTCCAAAGATTTGTCGAATCATGTGCGGAAGGTCAAATGATTACAGTTTAGATGATAAAACAGATTTTGTTTGCATTGCGTGCTTCACTGTGCTAGCAAAATATTGGTTTATTGAGACCTAGAGTTGGTTATCTAAATATTATGTTATGCGTCTTAGATCGGAGGTCGATATTTACTATGTGAGACGGATAATAGAAGGAGAGAATTGATTTTCCTTCTGCTTTCTGTGTTGAATGGGACGCTAATTGATTTTTATTTACTTGTTTAATATTTCAGTATTGATTAATTCATAATTACCTGTAACTTAGCTAACAAGCGCTTTTTAACCCTGGCTATTTTTATATTAATATTTTTTTTTCTTTTCTTTATTCTTTCTTGGTAATGGTAACCTATGAAAATTATGAGTAGTAATATTATTAGATACACCTCAAGACGGAATGGCTTCAATTTGCTAATGTTAGATATGAATTTACTTTTGTTTTAGTTTAAAAATTTTACAATCAATATATTAAATACACATCAATCTTTATGAAGTTAAAAATTAAATCGGATATTAACTTTTTCATTTCCGCCCCATTAGAAAATCTTTAACAGACCGTCATTTATAGATTCGCAGCCACCAGAGGACGCCGTCAGGATCGCGGGACTTCAAGGAGGCGACAAAGCGAGATGCCCTGGCGCGGCTGGAGGTGGAGCTGGACCGGCTGGTGGCGTCCGTGCATGACAGCAGGCGGCCCCTCGTAGAGAAGGAGTTCAAGGGCTTCAAGAACCTCTTCAGAAGGTTTTTAGCTGAACGTAAGTTCGACTGGCGATGTATACTGATTAAACGTCCTTAGCTTAAACTGGTTCGACCCGGCCAAACTAATAACAAATAAAATAGACTTAAATAATAAAAAACATAGAGTTCCAGACGTTGTGGTTGATCCAGAGCTATCTAGCCTCACTAACTTTACTCCAAGACCTTCAGCTTTACTCCTGATAATTATGGCAGATGACAATTTTTTAGATTTTATTTGTTTGATGACTTCTACCACAATTAGCCTGAGCTCCTCAGGCTTTGACTGCTTACTGGACTTTTTGGCGAAACCATAAGGGCCAGCAGCCAGGAACTTTTTCCAATCCAACTTTTTGAAGCGGCGGTAGCCTAATGGCTAGGGCGTCGGACTTGCGATCATGTGGTTGCTTGTTCGAATCCCACCCATTACACTATCGACGTGAACCCACTCGTAACACAAGCATCTTAGCTTAGCACGAGTGGTTAACGAGTTTACGAGTAATGTGCGACCCACATTGCTAGTAATCTTTATTTAAAAAAAACATAAACAAAACAAACTTGGATTGAAAAAGTCTTGGAGTGAAGTCGACAGTCGAGATGCTAACAAAAGTCCAAACTCATAATCTCTCTCTTCCCTTCCAGAGGGTCCATCAGTAACATGGGAGAAGATCCAAAAACTGCCAGAACGAGCAGTCATAGACTACTCGTCACTCACCACACCCACCACAGACAACGTGCACCACATGCTGGACAAGCTCGTTGTGGTGAAGCTCAACGGTGGGCTCGGAACCTCCATGGGATGCAAGGGACCCAAGTCCGTCATACAAGTCAGGAACGAACTCACGTTTTTGGATCTTACTGTACAACAGATTGAGGTTGGTTTTCAGAACTTTACTTTTCCCTTTGATTGAAATTTATTTTCGATCCAATATCGATTATAATACCGGCCTATAAACGTCCCACTGCTTTTCACAGGCTTCTCTTATAGAGAAAGAACAAGTATCGATCACCACACTTGCAGAATTCGGGATAGCGATTTCAGATTCCAATTTTTGGAATCCAGGTTTCCTCACAATGTTTTCGTTCGCTGTTTGTCTATGGTGTCTTAGAATAATTAAGAAAGCACATATAACTTTAAAGTCACATTGTTACTTGCCTGTACTAGATTCAAACTTGCAGCTTGGTGCAGACAAGTCCGTTCATTGAACCGTTAGACTACTACGACATTTGGTGACGGATATTGATTAGCTGTTGATAATTTTGTATGGAAGGGCCAAATGGTTTCTTTGAAGAAAGTGTTCGTACTATGGGCTGAAGTAGTACTTGAAAAATGACCAGGCACTCCAGTAGAACACTGAATAGATAAAAATAGGTATCTTAAGCAGCGTCACGTCATTCGTGGCGGATGGACACATCAAATAGTATGTTTGCAATTTCAAAGCCATATTTATGTTAAGAGAAAATATGGTAGCCTTTTTACTTTTTAGTTGAAACAAAATTTCAATGACACAACTAATAGTCCAGGATCCCCCGTACATTTTTGAATTTGATTACTATCAAGCTAACTTTTTGTGTGTAGCTTCATAGTGATGAGACGCCCAACAATTGCCTATAAGCAAGCCTTGACTGTGGGACCTAACAGAGATAGCAAGGATACCGTTTGTCGATTAGATAGTTCTCAAATATTTATTACTAACGGAATATTTTTTATTTTAATCTTAAGATAATTATCTAATTTAGTCGAAAAAACATTTGTCCGACAAAATCTATGGTCCGATCGATGAGTCCCCCCTTACCAACATGTATTGTTAACCAGGTCATCATAAGTTATTACTAACCAGCTGACTTTTTTTTTTTTACTTAATTAACATTTATAAAAATTAACCGTCACATTGTCCTACAAATTGCGTGGTACGTTATCCCGGTCCTACGCTCAGAAATTGTTAGTACCACAAGACCACTTTTGTCATTACTAACTGTAGGACAATAATATTTTATAATAGGTTAGAGTGTTTTCTACCCAAATGAAACAATGTCCTACAAAAAAACAGGTACGTATCGCTAGTCCGACAAGAAAAGTCATTTTTTTTTAGAAAACGACAATTTTTCTCTCCTAGTAACTTCTTAGCCGTACTAACTTGTATCCGGATCAAATGTTGTTTTAATAGTTCTAATAACAAATTCATGTTATGTTTGTTGTTAACTAACATATTTATTATTATAGTTTTAAGAACAAATTTTTGTATTTTCGTTATTAATTAACACCTAAATTTATCAAGATCGTATTGTCAGCATGCTAAATCCTTCATTTCTGTTTTTCAATTAGTTTTTTTTAATTATCCTAAATAATTTATAGTTAAATATATAAACAATAATGTTTCTTAGGTTGAAATAATATAAAAGTCTTTTTATTAAACAACTTGATGTAGACATTTTGTACTTGTCCCACCAGTCACAAATGCCTGTCTCACCAGTCACAATATAAATTTTTTTTTAAATGTTTCTACGTAGGTAATCAGTCTAATTCTTCATAATATTCAATGTTTGTAGGATAAATTTAGTATTGAGAGGGAAGTATTTTTTAAAAGTTTAGTGGTCGAACTGAAATCCGACTTTAAGTATACCGCGGCAAGAGAGAAGGATTTTTCGATGTACCACCCTAGTAGCAATAGAATTGGGCAAGATTCTTTGGCAAGATACTTGGAGAAGCACTTTGTAAAGAATTGGACAATTCTCTACCAATATACTTGATCAAGATTCTTTATCCAGACTGTCGGCAGACTTGGGACAGTCTGTGCCCAAAATTTGACCAGATTCTTGGCCCAGAGTCGTAACAGATTCTTTATCCAGACTGGCGGCAGACTTGGGACAGTCTGTGCCCAAAATTTGACCAGATTCTTGGCCCAGAGTCGTAACATAGACTTGCGCGAGAAATGCAAAAAACGACGAGAGCGCACCTATTTCCCTCCTTCCCACTTGAATGTAAAAAGTATAGTATTGCAGTGGTTTTCATCTATAGTCTAGTCAACAAGTTTAAAAAAATAATTTAGCTTGCTACGATGTGTAAAAAGTTGAATTATCGCAAGAAATAGTTAAATATTTTTAATAGAATCAGAACTTCTAATACTCTATAGGATAGTCCCAAACTTTAGCAACAGATGGCACCAGATTGCTGGTCAAATTCTGACTACAGCCTGGTTTCAATTCTTGTACAATTCTTGATCTAAAATTTTTCTAAAGTATTTTGATCCATGCTGGCACAAGGCTTTTACTAAATTGCTACTAGGGCACCAGTCACACTGAGTCAAATGGTAATTACGAGAAACTGAAAGAGTTATCGAGGTTTTTGACAAAGGGATATTGTTAATTACTTATTCTGCTATATTATAAAATAAATTTTACTATAGTATAAGTCTCAGTCCCATAATTTTAGCTTATAATTGATGAAATTCCAGTAAAATGTCCCACCATTCACTTTGGAATGCTACTCAATTATTTTTGTACTTAAAATTTTTTTTTTTTTAAACTAAATACAAAAATTTGTTTTAGGTAATTTTTTTTAACTTCCCGCTAAAAATCTCAGATTTTCAAAAATCGGGAAGTTATTGTTTTCACCCCGTTTTTCAAAAATTGAGTTTTCATCGGATCCGACGTTTCGAGGTCCTAGGAAGCTTTCCTGAAAATTTTCACGATGATGTCCGTACGTCTGTATGTGTGTGTGTGTGTGTGTGTGTGTGTGTGTGTGTGTGTGTGTGCGTGTGTGTGGGTGTGTGTGTGTGTGTGTGTGTGTGTGTGTGTATGTAAACCTCTTGTAACTTTTAAACGGCTTGACCATCCCGCACCGAACGCTACATAGAGCGTCGAAATCGATTGATGCGTTCGTGCGATAACGTTGTCGAAAAAAATCGAAAAAAGTGTATTTTTGTAATAACTCTGAACTAACTAACTCTAACATCGATCGCCGCCAACTGCGTGAGAATCGGTTGATATATTAAAAAGTTACAGCAGTTTAAAAATTAGAAAAATCGGGTTTCATCGAATTTTGATAAGACTTTTGAGTTCGGAGAGCTCAAAACAACACACAGATTGTATTTTTGAGCTCGAAGAGCTCGAAAACTTCGTAGGTGCAATTTTAAGCACCTAGGTATTAACGGAATTAGCGGGAAGTTGCAGGAATGGCCTTTAGGGTCAACCGTTTTCCAAATTTTTTTTTTTTAATAATTTTTTTTAAGTTATTTTTTAATTTCATGAATTGCGAATATACATTTCATTGGAGGACCGGGATAACGAACCACGCAATTTGTAGGACAATGTGACGGTTAATTTGTATAAGTGTTAACTGGGTAAAAAAATAAAAAATCAGCTGGTTAGTAATAACTTATGATGACCTGGTTAACAATACATGTTGGTAAGGGGGGACTTATCGATCGAACCATTGATTTTGTCGGACAAATGTTTTTTCGACTAAATTAGATAATTATCTTAAGCTACCAAGACCATGTCCACGCCGCCACCGGCGCGCTCCGTCAGCCTACAATGCCTGTCTAGCGCAGCGGAAACATACAAAAACGCGAAGACGGATTTGATTGAGGAACTCAAAATGTAAGAAAAAAAAATTCTGTTAGTAATAAATATTTGAGAACCATCTAATTGACAAACGGTATCCTTGCTATCTCTGTTAGGTCCCACAGTCAAGGCTTGCTTATAGGCAATTGTTGGGCGTCTTATCAAAATGAAGGTACTCACAAAAAAATTAGCTTGATAGTAATTACTTTTACGTCAAGGATCTATACTACTCCTTTTAAGCGTAGGACCGGGATAACGTACCACGCAATTTGTAGGACAATGTGACGGTTAATTTTTATAAATGTTAATTAAGTAAAAAAAAAAAAGTCAGCTGGTTAGTAATAACTTATGATGACCTGGTTAACAATACATGTTGGTAAGGGGGGACTCATCGATCGGACCATAGATTTTGTCGGACAAATGTTTTTTCGACTAAATTAGATAATTATCTTAAGATTAAAAAAAAAAATATTCCGTTAGTAATAAATATTTGAGAACTATCTAATCGACAAACGGTATCCTTGCTATCTCTGTTAGGTCCCACAGTCAAGGCTTGCTTATAGGCAATTGTTGGGCGTCTCATCACTATGAAGCTACACACAAAAAGTTAGCTTGATAGTAATCAAATTCAAAAATGTACGGGGGATCCTGGACTATAAAATATTATGCCAACGATAAAAACTCCCATACTCCGTTATTATTCTTTTACCTTGAATTTAAGGTCAAGAACAATCACGACACATAATATTGTTAATTACCCAACATTGTAATTAATAATCATATTATCATAATTACTTATGTTTGTAAAACGTACAATATGCCGCGACGCAAGGATTCAATTTCCTAGTGTGGGATACGTTTTTGAAATAAAAATAATTATACACATTTCTTCTAAACTTTTTTTTAACTAAAGATCAATTTCCATTGATTTATTTCTTTCACAGCATCTGAACAAAACGTACAAGTGCAACGTTCCCCTCGTCCTGATGAACTCGTTCAATACGGACGACGACACGCAGAAGGTGATCCGCAAGTACCAGGGGCTCAAGCTGGAGATCCACACCTTCAACCAGTCCTGCCACCCCAGGATCAACCGGGAGTCGCTGCTGCCCGTGCCGCGACATGGCGACGTGCACGCCGATATTGAATCGTGAGTGTACAATAAATATAATTGTTGTTAAATCGGTTCCTAAACTTTTATTTGCCGTTTGTTTGTAAATAAAACACTGGTTACAAGGTAATTTAGACTTTGCAGTAATGGTCATAAGGCTGTTTTTGAAATCATAAAAAGAGAGGACAATACTGCGGTATTGTCCTCTCTTTTTATCAAGTAGTAATACGATACATTCCACTTGATATATTTTACCTTCTGATAAAAAATCTGAATGTCTATCCCTCGCATACTGAAACGCGGATTATTTTAACACGTTCTCAAATTCTGTCTATCGCTATAAGTACCTTACATGTGGCAGAGACAGCATGAGACTTAACGGCGTCTTAAACTGATTGACGTTTCAGTATTAAGCTATAAGTGGTTTAATCGCGAGTTTTCGTTAGAGTACAACTGGGTTAGATGGCAAATTAGTCGATGATTTGCGTCATTAACAAAATATGTCTCAACTTTCAGATGGTACCCACCAGGTCACGGTGACTTCTACGAATCATTCTACAACTCCGGCCTCCTCCAGAAGTTCATCAAGGAAGGACGAACTTACTGCTTCATCAGCAACATCGACAACCTTGGCGCTACCGTCGACCTCAACATCTTGGACCTACTCCTCAATCCTGACCCTTCAAAACCAGTCTCAGAGTTCGTCATGGAGGTGACGGACAAGACAAGGGCAGACGTCAAGGGAGGAACCCTCATTCAATACGAAGACAAACTACGATTGCTTGAAATCGCTCAGGTCCCCAAAGAACATGTCGATGATTTCAAGTCAGTCAGTCAATTCAAGTTTTTCAACACCAACAATTTGTGGGCGAAATTGGACGCTATACAAAGAGTGGTCGACCAAGGATCTTTAAATATGGAGATTATAGTGAATAACAAGCATTTAGCTGATGGTCTTAATGTGATCCAGTTGGAAACAGCTGTTGGAGCCGCTATGAAGTGTTTCGAAGGTGGAATCGGTGTTAACGTTCCAAGATCTCGCTTCTTGCCTGTCAAAAAGACCTCTGACTTACTTCTAGTGATGTCCAATCTATACAGTCTATCTCATGGTTCGTTAGTGATGTCCCCTCAGCGTATGTTCCCGTCTACTCCTTTAGTCAAGCTTGGAGACAACCACTTCGCGAAGGTGAAGGAGTTTCTGAACAGATTTGCGACGATACCGGATTTGATCGAGTTGGATCATCTAACTGTATCTGGTGACGTCACGTTTGGAAGAGGAGTGTCTTTGAAGGTCAGTTTATGAATTTATTTTGAATTTTTGATTTGGATAGAGCATGTTTGAATGGAGTCTTCTGTTTTATTTTCTGAACAATTTCTGTCTATGCTGGCTTATAAGGAGAAGGAAAGATGATTTAGTTTTCTTCGATGGATTTTTACTATTTCAATTGATTTACACAACTTCATTTTTAGTATACACTAAAACTGATAATTATACACTAATATTATTAAGAGGAAAGATTTGTATTTTTGTTTGTATGTTTGTTTGTAATGAATAAACACAAAACTACTGTGCCGATTTCAAAAATTATTTCACCATTAGAAAGCTACATTCACCCTGAGTAACATAGGCTATATTTTATACTAAACAATTAAGTACCGCGGACGGAGTCGCGGGGCACAGCTAGTGTTAAAGAAGATTATGTAAAAAAACGTTACTTATCAGTCTTATATCTTTTTTTTTTCTTCCACAGGGCACAGTAATTATAATCGCGAACCACGGTGACCGTATCGATATACCTTCAGGTGCGCTGCTTGAGAACAAGATTGTCTCTGGCAACCTACGTATATTGGACCACTAGACAACCATAGACACTTTACAAGCACGTCAAGTATGGCCCCAATTGATCTTTAAGTAAGGCCATATATTGTCTCATTAAAAGGGTGTAATTTTTTTCCTGTAGTCTATGCTGTCCCACTGCTGGGCAAAAGGGCAGTGAAGGCATGCTTTAAACATAAATATATTATAATTATGCTAATTTATTGGCTATTGTGAGGTAGTAATCAAATTAGTAGCTATAGCTAATTATTTCTATAATTTATAGTTTAGAATTAAAGGCCATTGTATAACCACCTTTATATCAAAGCAGGTATGGTTTATTTTGTGTAAATCCTTATTACATATAATGTATGTGTAAATTACCATCTGTTTGTTTCTTTTTTAATAAATAGAGACGCAAGTAAACACCAAAATCAGTGAGATGGTTTTTCTAAGGGCCTTTCATTTTGTGTGCTGGCAACACTTTTACATTATGAATTTTGAAATATTTATTGTAATTTATTCCTTAATGCAATATTCGTATAGGTAATTATAATTAATAGCACAATTATATACGATAGCAATACTATAGTAATAATCACTTAATTATCGTATTTTTTTTACGTCGATAATTGCAACGTTCGAGTTTCTTTATAGAATATTTTTGAAGAAATATTAAAGTTTTAGATTTGTATAAATTATGAGATTTTTACAAGAATATGTAAGGTTCTTTCGTACACGAAGTGATGTAAGGCTCCGAAGCCTTCAGTCTCCAATGACACTTGCCTATGTACAAACCACCTTACACATTTTCAATGGTGGCTATCGCGGATAAAATTATCCGCTAGGGTCGCTAGTGTAGCTTGGTATATCTGTCAATTTCGACCAATCGCAGGCCAGTAGCTTGTCTCTCATTCGTGGAGAATGACAGATAGACCTTATGCGACACTAGCGGGTTTTTGAACGCGATAACTTAAAAATAATTATAGTTTTGTTATAATACGATTGGTTGTTTAATTGGGTGTACTTGTTTTATATTGTCAATTTTAAATATTTATATAAAGAAAAATATTGGTTCGTTGGATCCTATTTTTCGAGAAAAAGCCAAAAAATATAATTATAAATTTCATCTACAGCTATTGTTTACTAAAGTTATTTTGTTTTTAAAGATTATTTTGTTAAAAAGAAAATTAATTTCTTACTTTGAATTTGTTCATTTATATTCCACCTTTATAATTTGCAGTCGTTTTCATAAATATTTCAAAATAAAATGATTAAAAAACTAAAGCTTGTTCTTTGTGTTTGATGGATCTTCGGATTTGTGAAAACGATTGTAAAAATTTAAAAAATAAAATATAGCTATTTTTTTATAAAACTTTATTTATATTTTATTAAATAATAAAAAGTGACGCGTTATATAATTTAAGTTTTTTTCTATTTTAGTTACTAAGTATCAGTGGTTCGTCATTTTTGTAAGTAGTTAAATAATGTATATTGTACAATAATTAACAATGGATAGTAATCATACATCTAATAAAAAAAACTCCGCCTACATCCAATAGATAATTGATGACCGATTTATTGTAGCAGAAAAATAGAATGTAATATTGCAATAGCGCAACCCTACAACGTCCTACAAAAAGTTGTTCAGAAATAAATCGGTGCATCCCGACCGATCCAAATCGGTCCGATTAACGGAAGCCCAACGTTGAGTGAGCAGCCTACTATGTGGGCAGCAACTATGTCTCCCAGAAATATCAAATAACAATACTTAAAGGGAACATACATCAGAGGCAATACCTTGTAATTGGCACCTTTATTTCAAAGTCATAAGGTCCATTTTTGTTCAGTCGTATATTTTGTACTTATGTATTTCAAAGAAGTTAAAGTTATAGAATACTAGCTGTTGCCCGCGGCTTCGCTCGCGCGTAAAGTATTATACATTGATTGAATCATAACAAAACTTAATACTTTTCTTCAGTCATTGACGTTTCGCGAAAATATTGTTTTTGAAACTTTTTTATGATAAACTCTTTGTTATGTGTTCTTTCTTTAAAAATTATCATAGTGTGCGAGCGTTCCAGAATCAGTGAGTCAGTGAGTCAGTGAGTGACGTGGGCTTTTATAATAGAGAAATAATTAACAATGGATAGTAATCATACATCTAATAAAAAAAACTCCGCCTACATCCAATAGATAATTGATGACCGATTTATTGTAGCAGAAAAATAGAATGTAATATTGCAATAGCGCAACCCTACAACGTCCTACAAAAAGTTGTTCAGAAATAAATCGGTGCATCCCGACCGATCCAAATCGGTCCGATTAACGGAAGCCCAACGTTGAGTGAGCAGCCTACTATGTGGGCAGCAACTATGTCTCCCAGAAATATCAAATAACAATACTTAAAGGGAACATACATCAGAGGCAATACCTTGTAATTGGCACCTTTATTTCAAAGTCATAAGGTCCATTTTTGTTCAGTCGTATATTTTGTACTTATGTATTTCAAAGAAGTTAAAGTTATAGAATATTGTACAATTACAATTTAACATTAGTTTAAGCAATATAGTGCCATTACTTAGCTGAAACTGTTGTAATAAATATATGTTTTATTAAAAAGCTTTTTGTTTGTCAACACAACCAATAAAACCCAATCCCACCCCCCATCACACTATCCGAAATAAAGTAGCACCATCTAAATTTAACTAATTAATGATCTGAGTAAGTGAGAAGAATTATTTGATCAGAGAATGGGTTTGGAAATTCAGGAAAAGGCTTTTGGTAATGAAAAGACAAGGTAAAAATACTTAATTTATATAAACTCTATAGTCAAAAATTTTTATAACGATTATATAAATTAAACTAAAAAGTAATTAATCCATCGAATCACAAATCAAAGTCCCTTGTATCACTATCCTTATTCCTGATCCCGAGAATGGATCTACCCAAATCGTTCTTCCTTTCAAAGAAAGTCAAGCGATAATATAAATAATTGTGGAAATCATTATGACATTAAATGTATGGAAATGACATTTGTTTTCGATAAGTCACCTGTCACGTGACTTAAATTTGTTACTAGCTTTTCGCCTTTCAATCTAATAAACATTTGAGCGATTCTATGAGCGTTGTTGCTTTGACATTTCTTTTTCAATGTCCGGTTTTTAGATAATATAAAAATATTAGACACGCATTTTTGGCTTTTTCGAAATAACGAATATGTTCTTATACTTTAGTTACGGGGAATTAATGTAAAGGAGTGGGGGCTCGCCACGTCAGTTATGGCTACCATTTTTACCTACTTATGACGTCATAAGCCCTCACTTCTGAACTTCTGACAAATTTTATTGTTTTGAAAAAAGAGAAAATACGTCTCTAATATGTTTTATTTATCCTACGGACTAAATCGATTTCTACTTTTCATTAAGTCCACACCCTTATTTTCACTCGTCTACGGGGGCTAATAACTCTTCTCATCATTATGATGATTTTGATCACAATTCCGTAGTAGGTTCGATCCTATCATTAGGTGCCTTACTGGCTGCTAGGCTGAGGAGTGACGTCACAGCCGCAAGTACAGCGCTGGTGGCGGCCGCCGCCCACAACGATGCGTAGTGCAGTGCGCATGCGCCGCCAGACCAGTACATGCAGGTCAGATCTGGGGTACAAAGTTCATTAATTAAGTTAGAAAAAATTAGTACAACACATTTCAATATACTTCTTTAAGAAAAGTTTTGACGAGGGACTTTCTTTTCATTTCTGTTGTGGACCGCGTGGTTTAGTCTTCTTTTCCAAATCAAATCCAACTAAGCAGGAGGTATAATATGGCGTTCGAATATTATTTATCTTTATTATTCACCAAGGTATCTTCCAGAAATATGACCCCTCGATTACCTACTTAAAGATGGATATTCAGATGAAGAGGATGATGGCAGTTATAGTTATAATTTGTCTAAAAACATGTAAATTTTTCCTTAGGTAAATCGTAATTACTTTTCACTAAGTGAGGGTAAAAATTCTACAAAAAAAGGTTTAAAAATGTCTTGGTACCGATTACCTAGTTCCGAGTCCTTGAAGAACTAGGCTCGAAAATATAGCCTTCAAAGCAACTCAAAGGCAAATTCTAGTTCACAACAAACTTCAGCGCCATGTCCGGAGGTGGCGCTTCGCGCAGCCATGACTTGCATCACATCACCTCATGATGCTGTAGGTAGCAGGTGATACTCACAGCTGATCAGCATGTATCCAAGGTGTCCGACCCCGAAGGCGAGCAGAGCCACCAGCGAGAAGGACGCGCCCACCGCCAGCACCTTGTCTGGAGGTCGCACTGCGCGGATCACGGCCATGCCTTGCATCACGAAACATGATGCTGTGGAGAAATAATAACTAGATCAAGATGTGAAGGTGCCGATATAAAGGGTAAAAGACGAACGCTACCAAAATCGAAGACAGGATACCTACGAAGTGTGAAGTGACAGAAAAGTTCTGAATTCCATTATGATACTTAGACAAATAAATGAAACGTAAATTTTATTAATACATAAATCACGTGTGCACTATGTTAACTCATGTAACTCTCTCTCTTTCTACCTTCACTAAACTATATTTCCCTCTCAACTTCCTTTTCCTCGCCCGATCACTCTTTTCGTAACGCCCTCGCATTCACCAGCTTACTCTCCAAGTCAAGCGTGCGTAAAGAAGTTTTACTTTAAAATGACAGAGATTTTACAAAGTAGTTATGACTTGAAGTTCTAGTAGATATCTAGTTAGTTTGAGTTTTGTTAGGATACGAACCTGAGACAGCCAGCATGATAGTGTAGAGCACCTGGTAAGCGGCGAAGGCGAGGCGGCATGACGTCACGGAGCAGGCGCCGCGCACGGCCCGCGCGCCGCCCGCGCCGCACGCGCAGCCCTGGTACAGCCTGGCAACACCGCGGGGACTATGAACCCACGCTGTCCAAGCCATGTTGGCTCCGTGTAGGTATTCGCTATTTAGCGTGACCGCTTTGGGGGGTTCTCATACAAAGCGAATAGGTGCGTCTCCGTGCGCCGTAGTGGAGCAGCGCTTAAATGATAGATAGGGCAAGGGTTCCATCCGACAGACTTCTTTGATATAAAATATTCTTTATAACACAAAACAGTTAGTTGCCCATTTCGATTAAGAGATTTAACTTGCGTCGTTGATTTCATCTTAACTATTAACTATTATATAATATTTCTAAATACGTTTGTTAAAGCTAAATTATACCAAGACACAGAACAGTGTTGCAGTCATCTTACAAAGATTTGTCAGTACAAAGGTTTGGGAATCGAACCCGATTCCCGATCTCCGGTTTAGCAGTCAGAGTTACCACTAGAACAAAACGCCAGTCGAGACAAAAGAAGAAGATTTCATGTAACTGCCAATTCAACTTAAATCCTTACAGAACGCCATTGAGATCCTCGAAGCTGGTGCACCCAGCGTTACACGGTGAGAAGTACGTTGTGCGAGACTCCAGCTCGCACACGGGACTGAACCCGTAACGCTTCGAGCTGCATCTAGAACCAAGACCAATGAAGCAGTCAAAGTCTGCGAAAAGGCTAACCACCTTAGACCTCTTAAAAAAATATAGCCACTGCATGGACTTGCGTCATCAAACCAAGACGGCGTAAACTGCTTTACGTTGTGGGATTTGGATTAAAATGTATTCACAAACAAGAAAATAATTTGCATGTCGCTTTGATTGACCCATATTATTACAAGATTTGAAACACAAACTATCACAACATTTTTGTACGTTACAGAAGATTTTTTCTGGATATTTTCCAGATTATCTTATCGTAAAATTAGTCCTGCTAGTAAAACCGCTTGCTCACCCGCAACTCTGACTACAGCTCGGCTGCACAAACTCGCCTGTCTGCAGCCCCTGTATATCTCCCACAGGACAGCCCACGATAGCTAAGACCGCAAAGAACACGGCCACGAAGATGGCGACCACGCCGGCCACGCGCGACGCCGTGTTGGCCTTCACGCCGTCAATACGCTGCGCCGAGAAACGGACGCGGAAAATCTGGGAAAATAAAAGTTCATTTGACATCAATAAATACATGAATCAGAGATTCTCAATATGCACATTGCGCAGTTGCTTAAGAGATTCTGAGATTAACTCCCAAACTAGACCTGAGCCTGTTTTTAATATTATAATAATACATTGTCGCGACGCCACCACCCACCCAGATATGGCGTCGCGGAGTGACGACGCGACGCTGATAAGTATGGCGTCGCGACGCTGATAAGCTGTGTCGTCTCGACGCTGATAAGCTATGATGTTCCAACGCCGCTCAGATATGGCGTCGTGACGCTGATTAATTCTGGCGCTGGAACGTTGCTTAGATATAGCGTCACGACTGGCGTCAGAGTTGGAGTCGCGACGCCTCTAAGTCATAGCGTCGGGACGCCGCCCAAATTTGGCCTCGCGACAACAATCAGGTACGGCGTGACGACGCCGCTCAGATATGGCGTCGCGACGCCGATAATACAGGGCGTCACGACGCCGACCAGATATGGCGTCGCTACACCGCTCAGGTAGGGTGCCACGATGCCACTCAGATATGGCGTCACGACGCTTCTCAGATTTGGAGTCGCGACGCCTCTAAGACACGGCGTCGTGAAGCTGATAAGTTATGGCTTCGTGCCGCAGATAATTACGGCGCCGCGACGCTGATAAGTTGTGTCGTCACGACGCCGATAAGCTATGATGTTGCAACGCTGCTCAAATATGGCGTCGTGACGCTGACTAATTATGGCGACGGAACGTCGCTTAGATATGGCGTCACGACTCCTCTCAGATTTGGAGTCGCGACGCCTCTAACACATGGCGTCGGGACGCCGCCCAAATTTGGCCTCGCGACAACGATCAGGTAGGTCGTGACGACGTCGCTCAGATACGGCGTCGCGACGCCGATTAAGTAGAGCGTCACGACGCCGACCACATATGGCGTCGCGACACCGCTCAGGTAGGGTGCCACGATGCCGCTCAGATATGGCGTCACGACGCCTCTCAGATTTGGAGTCGCGACGCATCAAAGACATGGCGTCGGGACGCCGCGCAAATTTGGCTTCGCGACAACGATCAGGTAGGGCGAGACGACGCCGCTCAGATGAGGCGTCGCCACGCCGATAAGGTCGAGCTTCACGAAGCCGACCAGATATGGCGTCGCTACACCGCTCAGGTAGGGCGTCACGACGCCCGTCACATATGTCGTCGGGACACCACCCAGATATGGTGCCACGACACTGCTCAGGTAGGGCGTCACGATGCCGCTCAGATAAGGCGTCGCGACGCTGATTAGCTATGCTATGGGCAAACTTCATGTGCAACTTACCATGACGAAAAAGATGATGACCAGAGATCTAAATATGTCGGTGACGGTGCGCGAGGTGCGAGGGTCCTGACGAATTGCTTCGATGTGGAATCTCGCCTGGATAATACGAAAAATACAAATATTTCAGTACAATATTAAAATTAGATGATGGGAATTAAAGCGAATTCATTGCCTTCGCTTTTGAGGCCATTGAAAGGACGATTTATTTTTAAGCTTTTGTTGATAATTAACCCTTACGTCACAAACAAACGTCACCCTTATCTGCATGTCTTAAAGTTAGTTTTGCGATGCGAGACTTCTAAAAATGAGTTTAATTCTGTAATCAATTTTGAGGACGAGAAGTTACCTAGTTACCTGAACATAAGCCCTGTCATAGTGTACGAAGCCGAGCACAGCCGCGTTCAGGGTGGCGAGTCCTAAAGCCTGCAGCACGAGAGCACGGTTCCTCAACAGCCGACACAGGGACGCGAGGAATCCTGCCCAAATTATATACTGTTCGTAAAAGATTCGCTTATAATTTTATTATTTTAGGAAGTTTTATACCAAAGTAAGTTATATCAACATGAGCCGACATCAACATATTCAAGTATAAGTGAGCTACAGCTGCCAAAAAACTGTCATACAGTTAAAGAATAGCTAAAATGAGGTATTTGAATTTGAAAGTTAAGAATAAGAAGAAGATTCATCATTTTTTGACCCGGGGAATCTCTGCCCTAGGGAAGGCGGATGGGTACGCCGGGGACCATGCGGGAAGGCGCAGCAGGGAGGCTCTTTTCCAGAGCTATGGGCTTGTACACAAAACTGCGATGCGACGTCGCATCGCAAAAATCTGCGAGCTCCCTCTACGCATCGCAAGAACTTGCGAATTGATTCGCATCGCGAATGAACCCAAAATCTTCTTTGTTTCTTTTTTCTATATCTCCTAAGCAATAATAAAAGTGCACACTTCTTTTTACGATCCATGTCACGACCTAGCTTTCAATTCAAAATACGTTTAGTACGGTTAACGGTCGTCGAAGGAATGGTCACACTGGGAGACGCCTTGTCGCACGAAATCGCATCGCAGCAATTCGTGTCGTAATTTTCTGCGTTGCGAATTCGCATCGCGTCGCATCGCAGTTTTGTGTACAAGCCCTATGAGAACATTACTCGTAAGTGGGGGATAGCGGCGTCTCCACCTAAGATTCAACTTGCAATAATAAATATCTACCATTATCGAATCCCTCTGTTTCTTCAGTCTGACAGAGTGGCAGTCTTCTGGGAAAGAGTGTGAAAAGCACGGAGAACATGAAGGTGAGCATGCAGAGGGAGAGGTGCGCCTGCCACCAGTCCTCGCGCACGGAGCTCGGACGCAGCCAGTTGTGGCCGCTCAGCCCCAGAGACAGGCGGATGGAGATTAGGATACCTGTGTTATAAAAAAAAAGCGATTAAGCAGCGGTAGCCTAAAAGCTAGGGAGTCGTACTTGCGATCATGTTTTTTTAGGTTCGAATGTCTTTATCATTACATAGTTTAGCATGTGCCGTCTGCCCTCCCATCGGACTATGCGAGTGATGGAACAAAGAGTGCAGCTGTGTTTGCGCACACACTTGAGCACTATCATATAGATAGGGATAAGCCGATGAGTCCGAACACAACGGATTTTGTGCGAAAGGCGAGGGTCCACTGGTTAAATAAAAAATTAAAGGGGGAGTCCATTGACAAGCTTCAATCTTTGGTGGTGCTAAGAATCTATTTTAACTGCGAAATCGACGTTACCGTAAAAATAAGGTCCATTCTGTGGGTCATGGTCGTCGAGGTATGTGAGGCCGTGGGACCAGATGCTGACCTTGGTCAAAGCACACAGCATCACCGTGATGACGAGGAACGCCGTCCTTGCCGACAGGTTGCCGTCAACTATGGTGGTGGTGAACATGCTGGTTACCTTCTCGCTCCCGCATAACTCTGTGGACATGACATAATTTTTATGGAAGGTTTTCTCTACTTTTTATATATTTTTTACGTATGATGCTCTGTCTAGTTGACCACCGCAGGTATATGTGTGTGGACTATTAGCTGCGGCTTCATTGGCGAGGTTTAAATGTTCCAAAGTGCAGCTGGTGTTCGCACACTAGACAATGGCAGCTTTAGATTACGCAGTTATCCTCGAAATTATACAAGAAAACTGATAAGAAGCTTTCATTTAGTTCTGTATTATTCACAAATATCAGAAGAAAATAAGCTGACCATATCGAAATATCGGCCATACTTGTATATAACCAAAACATTTGTAATTATGATATACTTTATTGTAAACGTAGTTACTAAACAAACGTCTCAGATTTAGGTATGTTTGAAAAACTTACCGTTTTATTGTTGTTTTGTCTAGTCATACGTATGACTTGGTTTGATATGCAGTACTTACCCACATCGATGGGGTTACTGTTGGCAAAAGGGAAGGCTAAGACAAGTAGTCCAGCCGCGGACGTCACCGCCAGCCAGCCCGACAGCGCCAGCTGCCGCCTGCCGCGCCCCCACCACGCCACGCCCGCCCCCAGGCAGAACTCCAGCCCCGCAGCGCCCAGCATCACATAGTCTGGGTATAACAAAATGTATCCGATACATACGATAAAGCTGTAGATCTGTGACGTGCCTAGGCTGCCCAAGATATTTTATTATTTAATTTTAATATTTCTTCAACACGTAAGTATGTGTTTATGAGTAACTTTATTGTTCAAAGTGAAATTAATCATCCGTTCTTGTAAACCACTGTTCATAAACATCCCAAGAATCATCATCAAGAATCCCAAGAATCATATATCTTGGATATACGTTGTTTTATAAATGGGTAAAACCTTTGGATCTTCAACAAATTTGCTCTGTCCATTGTGCGTAGGCATTGAGATATTATTTACCTTCAACGAGAGCAGGATGGTAGCCCTCAGTGGCGTCCCTCGTCAGCAGCAGGTACACATTGGTCTCCAGCAGAATGACGATGAGCAGCGAGCCTTGCAGGAACAGGTCGAACCGCTTCAGCGTCAGCACGTACGTACTCAGGAAGTACCATATTTTGTGCAGAACTGGAGATATCAAGATCACATGATTTGAATACTTGAAGACTGTGAATGCTTTTTTTAGTCTTCATTTTAAGCTTCTACCCTCTTGAAACTAGTTAAGAATATACATATATCGCAATCATGAACGGCGAGGCGCCTGCGAGTGGAACATTTTATAGGTATTATTAGCAAAATCACAGAAGTAAAATGACAGATGGGGATTTTTTAAGCAGAAGTTACCGAAAATATTGGTTTTTACTATTTTTGTTAATGTGAAATACTGAATTCGGAGAAGCCATGTCATGGTGTATTAAATACTTAGTCTATGTAAAAAACATATCATCAGAATGCCTACTGTCGTTAAAGTTTTGCCTTCCATTTTGTTTTATTAAAAGACTAAAATCAAAACTGGAATAATTTAACAGAACGGCACAAAAATCATAGTTTTTAATTGGAACTGGAAATTGGTAGTTCACAACAAAACTACAATTTCAAAGTCAATTATCAGTGATAAAGAATTTTTACGTTAGCTTGGGGGCTTAATTAATCAACAAAATCAGTTTGGTATATATCCGAGATATCATTTAATACCGATATAATTTCAATGGCAATCCATAATAAATAAATTGTGAATTCATTTAAGGCGTTTATTCATCAAAATTTATTCTAACAAATGGTTAAATAATTAACCATATAACTTATTTGTTAGACTAAAAATTTATGAAAAAACGCGTTTTGAAACCATGAGTTAGCATATTTAGCCATTGTTTGAGTTAACTCGGGATCTAAAAACTGGGTCTAAAGTGAATTCAGATGCACGGATTGGCCCGATAGTACGGTCCACAAATCAGTCGCAGCTAGGACTGCTTAACTTTCACTATTGAAACATCCCAACTTTACTTAGCTACGAGTGTTTCTCAATGCTTGCTAGCTATGTGGGTCTCACATTACTAGTATTCTTGTTTACCCCTCGTGCTAACCTAAATTAATTGTATTTGCTTATTAATTTGTATTCTATCTACAGATAATTATACTAAAAACGCTAGTGTCATTAGTTATAAGATATCTTAATCCTAATTTATACGTAAATTACCTACTTCAGATTATTTTTTTAATCACATTTGAATTGACGTCTATTGTAAGCATTAGCCTATCCTAGCTCGACACAGAAGTGCGTGGAAAAGGGAGACCTTAGCTTTGCTGTGGACTACGATTAAGTTAGATATTAATTTCATTAAATTCATAAAGAAAAAAAAAACAATAATTCAAAATTAATATCGAATGTTCAGTAAGTTCTCGACGGAGTGCGGTAGCGTTTTCGCGCGATCTTTGAAATCCAAACGTTTGTATTACAGGTGATATTGTAAGATGCTGTGATAAAAAAGTAAAAAGATAGAAGGAACCTCCTCATTCTCCGAAGTCGGTTAAATAGGTTATGTCAGTTGATCAAGGCGAATTGCTTATAAGCCAGTCTAGTATCTAGACTAAGTAAGGTATCCTAACGATGTTCCTTACCACTCAGCCTATCACAGTCCACGGTTGGACAGAGGCTTCTCCCAAGTCGATTTGAATCCCACCCACATCTTAGCTTAGCACGGGGGGTTAACAAGAACATTGCTAGTAATCTTTATAAATAAGAAAATAAAAAAAAGTCGTGCCACAACTACCGGTTCTTCTTCCAAATCCATTCTTGGCTCTAGACAGACGGACTGCGGCTGAAAATTTTCTCTTTGAATGCAGTTAGTACTATTGCAATAGAAAAATTAATTCTTAAACCTCTATAGCTCTAGGTAGATATCTTTACAGTTCAAATATTTCTATACTTAGTTTTTTTTTAACTCTATTTTGGCAATCGATCAAACATAGGCTCCACTTGATGGTAAATGGTTGTACGCAAACCAACCGTGCAGCCAGATATCAGTCGGTGTGTAGGTGGCGTGCAGTTCAAAGACTGCTCGCTGACTACTTGATCTAACTCCATTTTAACTGTACGTCGACGTTTGCAGTTCTATTGCAGTCGTGCTAACTGTATTCAACTGAAAATTTGCAGCCGGAGTGCAGTTGTAAGTCAGTGCGTCTCGCTAGAGCTAGGTTAAATGTACCAAATACAATAAACATACATAACAAAAGAAACATCAAATGATAGAATTACTTACTTGAATCCCCTTTTAACATCATCGTGTAGTTTTGAGATAATAATTAAACTTTTTCATAAAAATATAGTCATCCCTAACTATCATCAATTGACTATTCATGAATATTGTCACTACAATTAACACCTTTTCAATATATAAACACAAATTTTATAACACTTCCTATATTAGGAAATTATTCACAATACATTATTTACAAGATTTATGTCCGGTTTCAATCAAAACATTGATTTACAATTTCGTTTTTAAATGGTTATTGTTTTTTGTCAAAAAGTACGTGTAGTTTCGTTTGACATTGCTGAAGACTGTTTATCAGATAATAATAAACGTGTTATCATTCGGCAATCTGTAGCGATGGTAATAAAATATGTATGTGTGCAGATAACAGTTTTTGATAATGACCATTGGACCATTGATGTGGTATTCATTATCAAGGTGTCAGTTTTATCGATGAGTTGGTGCTAATTGGAGATTTTGTAAAAAAAAAACAATGGTTTTTTTTTTCAGTTTTAGTATGCTAAGGATTTTATGAGAGGTAGGGCACAGAGGCATTATATATGTGTAAACTATAATTTTTAATGCCTTTATTTTTTAATCGTTCGGTGCTTGGATGTTTTTTCATATCGTATTTTAGATATATTTAAGTTTTTATGGCCGGATTCGTAAACAATGTGACTTACAAAGTTATCGATCTTAATTATTCTACATCATTGACAATCGGTGAAGGAAAACATCGTGAGGAAACCTGGATGTCAAACATTTTAATCTGAAATCGTCAACCCTCAATGAGCAAGCGTGGTGGTCAAGGCCGGTTTTTTTTTTTTACAATAACGACGCCCGCACTAAAGAATTTAATCCTTGTGGCACGGGTGTTTCACAAATATTCAAATCACATGCACAAAGAACACTCAGACTTGGAACAAGCATTTGTGGATCACAAAAAGGCTTGTCCCATGCGGGGATCGAACCCGCAGCACAGCGCACAGTGGTAATTAGCGTGGTGACCTATACCACTCGGCTATCCGTACAATATAACTGTTTACCATCAAGTGGAGCCTATGATTGATCGATTGCCAAACTAGATTTAAAAAACTAAGTATAGAGATATTTTAACTGTAGAGATATCTACCTAGAGGTTTAAGAATTAATTGTAATAATATAATATTTGGTGGTGATGGTGTAAATAAAACACTTAAAATAAACGTGAGCATTTAATAATAAAATCACTTGGTTTTCAGAGTATAAAACATTGTATTGTGACAAGAACTAAGCTTAACATACAATAATTACAATCTATAAATTAATAACACTTGTCAATACTTATATGTTAATTATATTAACTTATTTTATTTGAGAGCTAGAATGAGATATTGTACTTTTTAAACCGACTTGACAAAAAGGAGAAGTTCTTTTTGTGAGTCTATTTGGGTACATCTTGAATTGATATTAAGTCAGAAAAAACAAAATATTGAGCAAATTAAATTTAAAAAATGTGTGTGTACGAGTATAAAAATTGGAAATTTATGATATTAAATATACACTTTTAAAACCTGTAATGAATATTGTAAATTAAATTTGAAAGAAAAATTACGGACTACCTACTTGAAAGAAATTCACAATTCAAGGCTGTTGTCCAAAACAAAATAATAAATGAATATACACATTTATAAGGAAATAGATGGTAAAAATATCAGACCATTTTATAAAGCGTCATTTAAGATAATATTTCAGATTATTTTTAGCAATGTCTTGATTTGAAATTGAGATATGATTTTTTATTTTTTATTAACCAAATATAGCGAAAATATAGCTTAACCAGTAAACTAATACTTGTACGAGGCTAAATCTAATATAATTAATTAAATATACCTAAATGTCATTTTTCTTCATAAATTATGTAAAATTTCCCATTGCATAGTAATAACAAATTCAATGTGAAATCTAACAGTAATCGTCAAATCGTCTGTTTAGACGTTGAGCAGGCGACAGACATTCTGTCACGGACAGAAATGTCAGCTAAAATATTAAACTGGCGATTTGACGGTAGTCAGGCGATTAGAAAGTCTCGTAGCAGATACGTAGCTGTTCGCGTAGCCCGTAGCGGCGTAGCGCCTGGCTACGAGGAGCTGCGGCCGGTGACCTTCTCCTCGATCCAGGGCACGAAGTGTGTGACGCGCGAGTACACGCCGGGGAAGCCCGCCTCCGCGCACTTCTTGCCGTACGACACCACGCCGATCTGGTAGAAGAACGTCTTGTATGTTTGCTGGTTGTACTGCGGATACAAAAAATATTTGTTATATAGTTGGTGTTTTTAGATTACTTTTTTTTTCTTTTATAAACGACGCCCGCACTAAGGAATTTAATCCTTGTGTCGCGGGGGTTTCACAAACATTAAAATCACATGCACAAAGAACACCCAGACTTGCAATGAACTTAGCTTGCAATGAACAACCATTTGTGGATCACACAAATACTTATCCCATGCGGGGATCGAACCCGCGGCACGTCGCGCACAGTGGTAATTGGCATGGTAACCTGTACCACTCGACTGGATGGATTGTGTGAAAGATGATATGAGTAAGAAAGGAGTGGATGCCGCGATGACGAGTAATAGAGAGGAATGGAAGGAAAATACGCATTGCGCCGACCGTGAATGGGATAAGGGCAGGAGGACGAAGAAGAAGAAGAGTTGGTGTTTTTAAATTGGAAATTTGGAGGAAGTCCTTTGCTCAACACTAGGACAGCATGGGTTGATAATAATTATGCATATTACTACACTGTTGTATCTTTAAGCTTCTTAGTTTTGCATAGAAGTTTATTTGTAAGCAATCAGATGGACTGTCGCACTATGAAATTTAATAGCTATATCGCTAGGGGTTTCTAAATATTTCAAATCAGATACAAAAAGAATACCCAAACATGAAACAAGTATTTGTGGATCCCAAAAACTTGGGGAATCGAACCCGCAGGCCATAATGGCCTGGTGACCTATACCACTCTGCTATGGCAATGACAGCCAGAAGGGACCGATAACGAGATGAATGGATTGTGTGAAAGATGATATGAGATAAAAAGTGGAGAAGTGCGAGTCGGACTCGCTCACCGAGGGTTCCGTAACCAAATGTTTTCAATTTAATTACAAATGTATAGTTCGCAGACTTTTTCCTGTACATGTAGTAATATGATATTTTGAATATAAATATAAATTCTGATTCCCTTGAAAGAGTCCAAGTTCTCGTTTTTGCGATATAAACGGTCGTATCTTTTTTACCGTTTACTTAGATGCTTGATTTGCCTAAGTTTCAAGAAACTGTAGATTTAAATGTATGGTTCTTATAAAAACCTCGACAGGTTCCCGACAAAGGTTAAAGGATCCTTGACCGACAGACAGACGGAGGGGCAGACAACAGAGCGATTTGAATGAGTTCTGTTTTTTCCTTTTGAGATACGAAAACCTGAAAATGATTTGGAACCATGGAACGGAAGAAGAATATTAATTGCTATGATTAGGAGGTGGGGCGGGAGAATACTTTTTTTTTTTAAAACGACGCCCGCGTTAAGAAATTTAATCCTTGTGTTGCGGGGGTTTCACAAACATTCAAATCACATGCACAAAGAACACCCAGACTTGGAACAAGCATTTGTGGTTCACACAATTAATGCTTGTCCCATGCGGGGATCGAACCCGCAGCACGTCACGCACAGTGGTAATTAGCGTGGTGACCTATACCACTCGGCTATCCGTGCAGTCAATGTCAATATTAAGTCAACACTCACAATGGGCTGCATGAGTGGTCCGCCGCTGTCTCCCTGGCAGGCGTCCTTGCCGCCCTGCTTGTAGCCGGCGCACAGCACGCGCGCGTCGATGGTCTGCGCCTTGTAGGCGCTGTAGGCGCGCGTGCAGAACTCGTTGCTCACCACCGGCAGCTGCAGCACCTGCAGGTGGCTGGCTGACGGCCCGCCTGCAATGACACATGCATGTGTAATAATCATACAAACTCTTTATTTTACACGGAAAATAACAGTATCAGTACCAGGTACAAAGGTTTTTGAATAGCCTTTTAGGCTTTTAGGTGTCCCACTGCTGAGCAAAGGTCTCTTCCAATTTGCTCCAGGCTCCGCTGTCTTGACCCCACCATTAATTAATTTTAATATTATAGTACCACAATTGAATTTTGTGTGTGCCGTTTGGACACCGTTTTGCCGTTTGGAGCTAATTCATGAGTCTGAATCACATATAAAAAAGGTGTTTAGATTTAAGTTGATTTGTATCGAGCGCCTAGTGATAAGTTAAAGCAACTCGAGTTGTTGTATAATTTTGCGCTAATTAATCCTAAGTTGATTTTTATTATTTTAAGATACCGCCATTTGTCTACCGTCGTTTGATTTCCCACTCTGCGATTTTGTTACTGCTCGGAATACAAGCTTTTTACAAGTTCGGATATTTTATTACATATAATTACCTAATAATCCTCCACATGGTCCATCGACCCGGATTTTAATATAAACAAAAGTATTCACCGACCGATTATAGTAAAACTACGGATTTATACTGGGATTACAATAATAAGATCGACGAAGCTGCGTGTTCGGGGAACAAAGGTCATCGTGAACTTCGACGTGGACACCAATGGAATGTAAATGATATTGGAAACCCTGGATACAGTGTTCAGTGATCATTAGTACATGTTTGTAACACCCAGTACTCTAAAAATTAGGTAATATAACGATAATATTTGTGTAAGTTGCCGACGTTCGTTAAGGTTAGTACCAACCTATTGTCATTGTATTGTTTTAATAACCAGATAATATTAATTATTCTGCAGTTATCCAAACCGCTTACATCACCGAGGAACTAGGTTATAATCTGTTGTTATTATAGGTAAACCATTATTGATATTGCAGTTTCTCTAATTGTACATTAACAAGTAACGGTAAAGTGGTATTCTAAAACAATGTAATAGGTAGATATTTTTAAAATTAACTTTAACTTAGTTTGTATTTCAGCTGCAAAACCTTTATACTGTCATTCGTTCAGTAATATTAATATTGTTATTTCGGTGGATTCCAGTTAAACCAGTTTCTCAGAATGACCGACAAGGAGAAGATCAAGGAGCTAAATAATAAAAGGGCCAGTTTCAAAGGACAACTGACTACGTTCTCTAAGTATTTTTCTGAATTGGAGGCCTCATTAAACCCATCACAGATAAGCGAATTGCAGCTACGTATGGGTAAGATGGAAAATTTATTTACTAAGTTTGACGAGGTTCAATTAAAGTTGGAGTGTTTAATTGATGATATTGATAGTCAACTGTTGGTACGGAACGAGTTCGAATCTACGTATTTTAAACTCTTTTCGGAAGCTCAAAGCTTACTTTCAAGGAACAATAAATCAGACACAGATGACAAATCAGAAAGTGATAGAAGTTCTTTACGAATAAACAATCGTAGGCTCGTTAAATTGCCAACCATACAACTGCCAAAGTTTGCTGGATCTTTCGAGAATTGGCTGGAGTTTCGGGACACTTTTTCTAGTTTAATACACTCCAATGATGATATCGATGCCATCAATAAATTTCACTACCTTAGGGCGTCTCTCGAAGGTTCAGCTGCTGTAGTGATCCAGTCCATAGAATTTTCTGCGATTAATTACCCCGTTGCATGGAAAATAATGTGTGAAAGATTCGACAATAAGCGTCTTTTGATACAAAATCATGTCACTGCATTATTTAACATTGAGTCTATCAGAAAGGAGTCATCTGATACTTTGAAGCGAATTATTGATACTGTAAATAAAAATTTACGTGCTCTGGATTCTCTAGGTGAACCAACTAAACATTGGGACACGCTTTTAATTTATATAGTCACAAATAAACTAGATTCCAAAAGTTATCGCGAATGGGAAGAATTTAAAGCTCGCCTAGACAAAGATAAATCAATTACGCTAAACATGTTTATTGAATTCTTAAGAACTCGGGCAGATTTGTTAGAAACATTAGAAATGTCACATAGTAACGCAACTAATTATCCCAAACAACAAAATAAAATTAAGAGTATGGTTTCGGTTACTAATACGTCAAACAATCGTTCAAATCAAGGTGTCACTACATCAAAGTTATGTCCAAAGTGTTGTGGTGAACATAACCTTAATAACTGTTCACAATTCTTAGGGCTTAGCAACGAAAAGAGGTTGGAGTTACTACCACAATATAAAGTATGCTTTAATTGCTTACGCACAGGTCATTATGCGAATCATTGTAGGGCAGGTGGTTGTAAAGTGTGTAAGCGCAAGCACAATACACTTGTTCATGTTGTGGACAAGACTAAGACCACAATACAACCATCGACTCCCAGTGGTTTCAGCGGCGACCGTGCTCTTATCGGTGATATTACTGAACAACCGGCCACCAGCAATATTTCATTATCAGCACACGTCAAGGCCATTCCCAACAAGGGACAAATCCTTTTAGCCACTGCTTTATTAAAATTATATGATAGAAATAACTGCGAATATCTTGGGCGTGCGATACTAGATAGTGGCAGTACATCATGCCTAATTACCGAAAGATTATCTAATTTATTAAAATTACCAACTGTAAAGGTAAATGAGTCATTGATGGGCATAAATAATTCAAAATCACCAATAGGTAAAATGTGTTGTGTCAAAATAAAATCATTAAATGAAAACTTCTCTACTGATATTTGTTGTTTTATCCTGCCGTCAATCACTGATGAAGTACCTTGCTGTCAATTAGATCTTTCTCAAGTAAATATTCCAAGTAATTTATGTTTAGCCGATCCTAATTTTCATACCCCTTCTCCTGTAGATTTAATTATAGGTGCAGATATTTTCTGGGACCTGTTAGGTACCCAGAAGATTTCTCTAGGTATCGGGAAGCCGGTGTTTCTTGAAACCAGACTTGGTTGGATAGTTTCAGGCCCTATGTTAAATAGCAGCCACACACCAAACTCGATACCACTTTTTTGTAATGTTGCTAATGTCATTACTCGTAAAAGTAATGTTTCGCAGGATAATTCGAGGGCTGATGACATTCAAAACCTTTTAATGCGTTTTTGGCAGCTTGAGGAAGTTGGCCATCAGTCATCAGCATATTCTCGAGAAGAAACCATGTGCGAAGAGCATTTTATCAAAAATACATCGCGTCTTCAGGATGGTCGTTTTTGCGTAAAAATACCTTTGAAAAAATCAGCAGTCAACTTAGGTGACTCTATGCAAAGAGCCAAGCATTGTCTCCTTTCTCTAGAACGTAGGTTTAAGAGTCAACCATTATTTAAAAAACGTTACTGCGACTTTATGAAAGAGTATCTTGACCTAAACCATATGTCTAAGTGTGTGCCTGTTCCTCATGAGGTTTCATATTTTATCCCACATCATGGCATTGTGCGTGAGAGCAGTTCAACGACTAAACTTAGAGTAGTGTTTAACGCCAGTAGTCCCACTACTTCTGGCCTATCCTCAAATGATTTACAGATGGTGGGACCGACTGTACAAGATGATTTGATATCCATTCTTCTTAGATTTAGAAAACATACGTATGTTTTTTCAGCAGATGTTGAAAAAATGTACAGGCAGATAGTTGTACATCCAGATGACAGGCACTTACAGCGGATCTTATGGCGTGCTGATCCCTCGGAGCCTATGATGATCTACCAGCTAAATACAGTTACGTATGGTACTGCTAGTGCACCATTTCTTGCCACTAGGTGCCTTAAACAAATAGGACTTGAATGTGAAGATAAAAAAATTGCTACAATAATAAAACACGATTTTTTTGTCGACGACTGTATTTCCGGTGGCGATACCATCGAGGAGGTTCTGGATATACGCCATAAGGTAACCGCTCAACTGGCTTCAGCTGGTATGACACTGAGAAAATGGAAATCGAATGATCCCCGTATAATGTCTGGAGCTACGGAACACTCCACATTTAATTTAAATATAGGTTCCACAGAACCCAGTAAAACTTTAGGTCTCTGTTGGCATACTGAACCTGATGTCTTATGTTATATCATTAATTCTGATAATTCCAATCCATTGACAAAACGCGGAATACTTTCTAGCATTTCTCAAATTTTTGACCCACTCGGTCTCTTAGCTCCTTGTATTATTGTTATGAAAACCATAATCCAAAAGTTATGGATACATAAGTTGGGATGGGATGATCATTTGCCACCGGATATTTCAAAATTATGGAAGGACATAGTGCGTGAACTACCACGTTTAAATGAACTACGGATTCCGCGTAATGTCACTTGTAACCCTTATAAGAGCATAGACTTGCACATATTTAGCGATGCTTCGCAAATGGCATACGGTGCGTGTTTATATGTTCGGAGTACAAATCATAATAATGATGTGTTAGTACGTTTGCTTACTGCAAAAAGCCGAGTTGCTCCGATCAAACCAACAACGATACCAAGGCTCGAGTTGTGCGCAGTGTTAGTTGGTGTTCGTCTTTACGAAAAAGTAATTGATTCGCTTCGAGCTCAAGTCAGAGCTGTCACCTTTTGGACAGACTCTACCGTAGTCTTAGGTTGGCTTAACATGTTACCAAATAAATTACAACCATTTGTACGCAACCGTGTTGCAGAAATATTAGACAAAACAGGTGCATGCTCCTGGAGATATGTGCCAACAACTTTAAACCCGGCTGATCATATATCACGTGGGATAAGTATAAGTTTGTTGCAATCTTTAGACTTGTGGTGGTCGGGCCCTGAATTTTTAAGATATGATATCTCAAAGTGGCCTAGGAATCCAATAGTAACAGGTGAAGTACTACCTGAAATTCGATCAGAAATTTCATTAGTTCTAACAACTGCACATCATCCACCTATTATAAACTTTAATAGATTTTCAAATTTTTCAAGACTTAAACGTTCAGTGGCATACGTGTTGAGGTTTATAAACATTTGTAAAAAACAGCCACGTAGTTATAATTTATATCTTAGTGATGATGAATTGAAGGAATCATTGAATTTCATTATAAAACTTGCACAAATTGAGTCTTTCCCAGAATACAAACTTCTACTAAATAACCAACCATTACCAAAAAAGAGTCCGTTAATCAAATTTAATATTTTTCTAGATGAAAATAAATTATTACGTGTCGGTGGCCGCCTAGAGAATTCCGAATTTTGCTACAATAAAAAACACCCTTTACTATTACAGTCCACTCATATTGTTACAAAAATGCTATTTGAGTTTATGCATAAGAAGCTTATGCACGCTGGGCCACAACTATTATTGGCATCTATTAGGGAACATTTCTGGCCAATTGGTGGAAAGTGTTTGGCGAAATCAGTGTATCGCAAGTGTGTTGTGTGTTGTCGTATGAAAGGACGGGTAATTTCTCCTCTCATGGGCAATCTGCCACAAAGGCGGCTGAACCCCGGTGGATACCCATTTGCAGCGGCGGCCCTAGCCATTGCGAGGCTACGTGCGGCAGGTCTATGCGAGGCCCTTTGTCCTTCGTGAAAAGTATGTGTTGCGAAAGTAGGTCTGATTGATTTAGCTAAATGTCATGTTTGAGGAGAAATGCTAAAGTTAAACAAATAAAATTTGAATTTTACAATCTCTACTAATATTATAAATGCGAAAGTAACTCTATCTGTCTGTCTATCTATCTGTTACGCTTTCACGTCTAAACCGATTTTGATGAAATTTGGTACAAAGATAGAATAGACCCTGAGGAATATCATAGGCTATATTTTATTTTGAAAAAAAATAGGGTTTCGTAAGATATTTGGGTTTTTCGGACACAAGGTGTAAAAAATCAACCAGAAAAGTTACTTACTTTGCGTACGCTGCCTTTTATAGTTATAAAAGATAAAACCATAAAATGTTCTAATTAATTGTAGATCTTATTAATATCTACAAAAAAGTCCGCGACACACTATACCTATCTATGTCGAGTGAGGCACATCAACCATTTTTTTATTTAAAAATCTTGAATTTTTTTTGGACTACATACGCGTTTATTTTACTCATGCTATTAATCCTTATCAAAATAATTTTTTTTCATCACTAAGTACAGTCTATGTAGATAATATTTGGTCTTGAATGATTACAATTGTTTTTATGTTGAATGATTACGTTTGGTTTTGAAGTTATGGCGAAATTAAAATATTACGATTTCTGCTGCACGGCCCGTTGCGAAGTGGGCGTCTAATAAATTTAGTGCGATTTTTTTTTATTTCGTTCTTAAAACTACACCTACGCAAAAGTTCTTCTCAGAGCTAAACAACAGGTCTTTTCAGGGCTAACCAACAGTTCTTTTCAGGGCTAACCAACAGTTCTTTTCATAATTATTATAAAGAGGAAAGATTAATTGTATTTTTTTATGTATGTCCGTGCTGATTTCAAAAATTCTTTCACCATTAGAATCTACATTCACCCTAAGTATCATAGGCTATATTTTTACTAAAAAATTAGATACGCGGGCGGAGTCGCGGGGAACAGCTAGTAATATATATTTAAAGAATCACAAAATTAACAAATATAAAAATGATAAATTTTAAAACTGATGCTTGCGACTTTTCTTAAGACTAAAATCTTTAATTAAAGCAAAATAATCTAATGAATGAGCAACGTCATTTTCGATCGAAAGAATAGCAAGATGTAAAATGTACTCTGTGATAGCAAGGGCTGAAAGTCGATCTTGTGTCATCGAAGTTAAAAGTTTTATATCATACTTGCTTATCTTGGGTTGGATTAGAAGCAGGTTTAGCTGCATAGTAAATTAAATTTACTACACCAGTAACTTTGTTAATTACATCATAATAAATGGCAGAATATATGTGTATTTGTGGTAGGCATTCAAACTTTTTAAATATTTTTAAATAAAAACTTGAACCGGGGTTTAAACATAAGCATATTCCAAAATAATTATTATCTTAAAATAACTATTGTTAAATAATTTCTTATGTGATTTAAATTAATTTACATTTAAATCATGTTTTTTCATATTTGAAAAAAATAAAAATAAAAATAAATGCACAGTCAGTTGGCAAGGAAGTTTACCTTTGACAAATTTTGAAAAAAAAATATATGAAAATGCAAAACGCGCCATTTCACGAGTATTTTTGTACATTTTGTCATTTTCAATCAGTGAAAAAGTCTGATTTAAATATGTCATCGTCTTCACCTAGTGACGAAATTGCTCGTACACCCACTGCCCGAAATAGTTAACGCGGCAAAATTGATCAGTGAAAACCTATTACCGGATAAATCCAGAGAAAGATATTTGACCGCTCACGAAAAATTTATTCTATGGAGAAATGACAAAAAGGCTAATTCTTTGTCTGAAGAACTATTTTTGGCTTATTTTTCTGAGCCGATTCCTCGTATGATATAAAGCATTGTATGTATCACGGACGGTAACGAAGTTACGAACGTCGGTTCTTTAAAAACCCTCGCCGAAGTTACACAATTGTACTATTAATTTAGACTAGATAGATTTTTTACATTTTTTTTTAAATATTAGTTTGGGTTGTAGCGCGAGGCCCCCCCAAGCGCGAGGCCCTGGGCGATGGCACAGTTCGCCACCCCCTAAAGCCGCCACTGCCCATTTGAAACAGTTGGTGTCGACTATGCTGGGCCCATTTTGTCAGCTAGTCGACAGGGCCGTGGCTGTCGTCTTACTAAAGTATATATCGTTCTCTTTGTATGTTTTACTACAAAGGCTGTACATATAGAGTTGGTAGGTGATTTAACGAGCAACAATTTTTTATCAGCTCTCCGTAGATTCGTGTCTCGGAGAGGAAAGCCTAGGCACATCTACTCTGATAATGGGACCTCGTTTGTTGGAGCATATCACGAAATTAGCAAATTTATAAAGAATAGCTGCAATTCGTTATCTAGTGATTTGGCAAATGAAGAGATAAATTTTCACTTTGTTCCTCCTTATGCTCCTCACTTTGGAGGTCTCTGGGAGGCTGGTATTAAATCAATAAAGCACCATTTAAAGAGAGTACTGGGAAATTGTAACCTTACGTTTGAGGAACTGAACACTGTGCTGGTCCAAATTGAAGCTATACTTAACTCTCGTCCGCTAACGCCACTCTCATCGGATCCTCACGATTTGCTGCCTTTAACGCCCGGACACTTCCTCGTAGGACGTCCACTCACAGCACTGCCTAGTCCAAATTTTGAAGATCACTCTAAAACCTACTTAACAAGGCATCAGAGAATTGAACAACTCCGACAGCATTTCTGGTCACGCTGGAGTAAAGAATACGTATCAGAGCTTCAGCAGCGCGTGAAATGGAGATCCTGCACTACGCCGCTAAAATTAGATGCGCTCGTGCTAATTAAGGATGACAATCTACCTCCCTTAAAATGGCGTTTGGGTCGAGTCACAGCAGTCTACCCTGGACAAGATGGCATCAGCCGCGTTGCTGATATAAGGACCGCGAGTGGAGTGACACGTCGAGCTTTTAGCAAGATCTGTCCTTTGCTGGACGCTGAATCTTCTGGTTGAGAGGCATCTCTCAACGCCCGGGGGGATGTTTAGATTTAAGTTGATTTGTATCGAGCGCCTAGTGATAAGTTAAAGCAACTCGAGTTGTTGTATAATTTTGCGCTAATTAATCCTAAGTTGATTTTTATTATTTTAAGATACCGCCATTTGTCTACCGTCGTTTGATTTCCCACTCTGCGATTTTGTTACTGCTCGGAATACAAGCTTTTTACAAGTTCGGATATTTTATTACATATAATTACCTAATAATCCTCCACAAAAGGAAATACAAAACGCACTTCATTAGCATTTAAATTCGACCTTAATTTGAGTGGTCATTTGTTTTTAATTCTGTTATTCTAAAATGAAATTAATGGATTACAAAATGGACGAAATAAGATGCACATTGGATTTAACTTCGATTAAAATTCAAATAACAAAATGTGGCAGCCTAGTTTAAAAAAAATATTTTTGTCTTTGTAAACATATCTACTTACGGAACTGTGTGTGTCCCCAGCCGGCGATCATAGGATTGTAATCCTCGAAACTCCTCGCGCGGAGCTCACTTTCCTTGGGGATACAGATCGGCCTGATCAAGTCTAGAATGATAATAAATCATATTATTCGTTAGTAAATTGATAAAATCTTAATGCTTTGCAACCAGAACCAACTATACAACTCTAGACAGTAACTATTGATGCAGTATTGTTGTTCTGTGAGGAGCTAACGAGGGATCTTTAAATTTCCAGCAGTCCATGACTGTAAGCATATACAACTAGTAGGCGATTTTGATGCCTTCCGTAAATGTTGACAAAAAAATCAGGAATCTCTTAAATCCTGAGAATTTTTTCTGAAAGATTGTTTTACATTTATTCTGTCTTTTGTTAAACCACTCCTGCAGTAAAAAATCGTAAGAGGTTCAGAAGCATTGAAATCACAAACAAAAAAATCACTCAGATTTAGAACAAGCTGATGGGCTACAAAAATTTGTCGCATGCGTGGAACGAACCCGCTGCAAGTTGCGCACAAAATTAATTGGCGATTCATCATATCATGCAAAGAGACTTATCCTGAAACTTTACCAAGATCCTCCATCCTTGGATCCGAACCAGCAACCACATGATCGCAAGTCCGACTCCCTGACCATGACGCCACAGCTTTTTAATTTAAAAATCCTTACCCGTGTAGGGAGCATCGTTCTGGAGCACTAGGATACCGATGTCATTGGTGAAGGAGGTGGCGCTGTACTGCTCATGTTTGATCTGCTGCTTGATGAGCAGGTCCACGGGAGTCGCGCCGTCGGTCTCACTGGCCAAGTCCAGCTCGCCGAGGCGGACTACGTAGCTAAAGAGGATTTGGACTGTTAGTTGCTGGTAGATTCAAGTGTTTAGACAGGGTTCTACAAAAGCGTGATCATAATTGTAATACTACTTCTGGCCATGATTTTTTTTTTCAAAAAGCAACTGAAAATTGAAAAAAACATTCCTGTGATTTTCTTACAGAAAGCTGGTCACTTCTATAGGAAATATTTCTTATATGAACGCGTATTTTCGTAGCGTTCTGTATACAGAAATCATGACTGTATTGTATATAGTTAATTTTGTGTGCAATTTAATACTAATGACAGTTTTTGTTTGTACGTTTCGTTAGTAAAGTTTTTCTTGTATGTAATGATGGAAAATATAGGCCTTCATATTTAAGATCTATTTTGGCAGCCCGTTTTGGGAATTTCAAAACTAAACTTGTACATTTCTTGTGACAACTTCGGCAGAAGATACGAGATAATTATCAGCATTAATATAAAAGTAAAAGGTTAAAGGTAATCTAAGTTCATTGTAATAGTGATAACATTATTATAAAAAGAAATTACACACAAGTAACAATTTAAGAAAATAATATTATTTTATGTATCACCACATATATTTTATGGTAATAGTCTTCATTAAAAACCTAACAATATTGGTTTCAATCGATATAAAATACATTGGCACGACATTATGGCATTATTACTATACAACACAATAGATGGAAATTGGCAGCAATGTGCGAAATGGCTGCTTTCAATTGGATCACTACAATGGACCATTAGTATAAAACTATTGGTTTTAATAAGAGGCGTGCGGAGGCGAGTCATTGTATTATGACTTTGTTACGACGTATGTAAACGTTCTTGTGGTTTGTAAATAGCTTCTACACATATACTACTAAAACGCTTGATATTTCATAGTTTTAGTCATTTGAACGAGATCATAATTATTATTTGCGTCGTGGTGGCAATTGAACGGATTTTCGTGCACAAGGGTGCAGGTTCAAACCCGCTACAGGTAAGTACCAATGTGACTTTTTCAAAGTTATATGTTCTTTTAGAATTATTCTAAGACATCATTGACAATCGGTGCAGGAAAATATCCTGAGGAAACCTGGATTCCAAAAATTGGATTGTGGAATCGCAAACCCACAGTGAGCTAGCCAGAGACGGTTATAGACGTGAGTCAGTTATAGGCCGGTATTATATTATTTCCAGAGTATTTATTTGGAAATATACCGAATTGGGAATCTACAAGTTAATCAATATATGCGGCGGTAGCCTATCGGCTAGGGCATCGGACTACGTGCATGTGGTCGAGGTTCGAATCCCACCCATCGCACTACCGAAGTGAAGCCACTCGTAACACAAGCATTCAGCTTACAACGAGGGGTTTGCAAGAATACTAGTAATGTGCGACGCACATTGGTACTTAAAAAAAAAATATTTAAAAAAAATAAAATAAACAATATGCAAATTTTGTTTTAAATGTTCGTGTTTCGAATCGATAAACATTTTTTTTTTAAATGCGTAGTAGGGTATGCGTAAATACATTTGATACATAATAAATTTAGTCCTCCATTGATTAAGAAATTGAATCGTAATATAACAAGATCATATGGCGACCTTCTAGTGGCGGCCATTGGCCAGTATTACTTGGTCAAGTACAACGAGGATGTAAAAACTATCGTACTGTGTCGCGTGCGTTGTAGCATGCACTCGATGTACAGGGTGTCGCAGATATATAAGATTATATTATTTTATTATAATAACTTCCGCGTCAGCTCATGATTAAGGACTCCTATTGAGTCTGAAACTAGTCGGGCGATCCCGAGAATGCGCGTGAGTAAAGTATTATTTATTTGAATTATGTGATATTTTTTTACTTAGTTAAAATATTAGGTCTCTGCTTATTCGGATTCTAACACGAAACTTAAAAAAAACTAATAATAATGTAAAAGTAACTCTGTCTGTGTGTTACGCAATAAGGCCTTAACTACTGAACCGATTTAAATGAAATTTGCTGTAGAGATAGTCAAAAGCCTGAGAAAGGACATAGGTTACTTATGGCTCTGTCGGGGTGTCGAAGCTTCTATTGAATTATAACATCAATTTATTCTTTACATACACTTATGACGAATTAACTACACTTAATATACTCTACGCTGGTATTCATTTTGCCATCACCCTGTGCTGACGTCACAGCCGACGCGGCGCGGGCGCATCTTGCTCAACGCAATTACAACACAACCGGTTCAGGTATTAACGCAATAATTAGGTTTGATCTTGACGTGATCCCGATCATTGATGGTTTCTGATATAGACTTATTTTTTCGAGCTAGGTAGGTGAATCATCAGAATTAAACATGGAGGTCTGATACAACTTTTAAGTACTAAGGTAACGTCTTTCCATTTCTCCTCGTCTGACTCAGAGATTACTTCTTTAATACTGCAGCTAAGTAATGCGTCAAATAACGTTACGTGCGGAAATAATAAGTAAGTAAAATAATATTCTAATATGTGTTTGTTATTTTTTTTTCAGGGTAGTAAGTAAGTAAATATGTCAGTTGTAAGTGTCGACGTTTTTGATGTCTTACTTCTTAAGTCTACCCCTGCTTAGCTGTAGCTATCAGTGGCTGTAATTGGCTTTGTTTTCTATTCTTTTTATTCATTCATATTTTGTATAGCTGTTGGTTTTCCAAATTGATAAAAAAATAATTAACAAACTGTGATGTCCAAGTAATAAACTTTGTATTATTAACACGACAGCTTTATCCAAGTTGTTCAATGCTCCATAACATCTTAAAATATTTAAGATCAAACGACCAACACTTTGCCCGTGACCATGACACCTGCACAGGTGTTGAAACAACGGGCCTAAAATCAACATAAACCGCGATAGAATCCGTTTTTTCAATTTCAAATATGCGCGTAAACCTCAGAAAACCATAAATTCTTAAAAAAACATTATGTACCATGAAAAAACCACAGTCATTAATGAGTGTACTTATGGCGGATCTCGGTTACCTATTTGCAGATGTAATGACGCATTATTTTAATACAACATTGGCGAAGCAAGATAAACAAGTTAGGTAATTAGCAATAACATGTCTAATTATGTTTATTGTACAAACTGGGAAAGCCCGGCAAGTATGGAACCTCTATGATATATCGTACATGTATAACCAGTGAGTGTATAACAGTAAGGTTCAACGTAAAGTACGGTTTGTAAAGTACGGTTTGTACGATAACGGGTCAATTACGGTACAAATTTATTTGATCAGCCCCCCTAGCCCAGCGACACTTTAATTGCTCAAATGGAATGTATCGAATTGACAAGTGTATCGAAATGAAATGTCATACCTAGACATTTAATGTCATCTAAGCTATTTCTTCGTTAACGCTTGTAGAAACGTCACTTGGCTAGGGTGACTGGTAGCCAAATCGAAAATAAAAATTCTATAGTCCGTTTTTTAATCCTGGAGACTAAATTGACACAAACACACAAAAGTGCTATAAATGCCGTAATGACATAGACTACAATAGGTTTTATGTCAGTTTTGACATTTGCACTTGTCAATTAGTAGTGCAAGTGGCAATAGCTCAAGTATAAAATAATCGGAAATTAATATTTCATTTACCTACTCATTGAACACTTGGGCGAGGGCATTATTTTAACTCTATGTAGCGAATATTCTATCTTGAAACTCTAAATCCAACAACAGCGACGCCCTCACCGGGTCAAATTAGTTTGTGGCACTTAGAAATTCAAAGGTTAATGACCTAAACAAACATTCAATTTACTGGACGGTCCATTAGTTTTAAATTGTTAAAATCAACCGTTACGAGTGTTAAAACATTTTTTATATCTTTTATACAAAATATACAAGTAGCGTCGTGGTGGCCTAGCGATTCAATGAACGGATTTGCATGCACATGGTTGCAGGTTCGAACCCAGGCAAGTACCAATGTGACTTTTTCAAAGTTATATGTACTTTCTTAATCATTCTAAGACATCATTGACAAACGGTGAAGGAAAACATCGTGAGGAAACCTGGATTTCAAAAATTGGAATCTGAAATCGCCAACCCGCAATGAGCAAGCGTGGTGATCAATGCTCTTTCCTTCTTTATATGGGAAGAGGCCTGTGCCCAGCAGTGGGACGTTTATAGGCCGTTATTATTATTATATTATTATTTATACAAAATAATATGTATGATCAATAATGAATGCCTTAATATGTTTGTAGTAAATAACATTAGCTACCCCATTAGCAAGACTGTGAGTGTTGTTACACAGTAATGTGTTTACGTTTTGATGTTTGTATTTATTTAACAGTTCGTGCATCATTATGTGTATTTAGTTTGGCGGAAGTATTGCATATATTGTGGTACATTATAGTAACGAGTGTATTTAAAAATGAAGGGGTGGTTAGAGGTGCATTATTGCACAATGTCATTCTGTGGCTGACAATATAATTACACCTTTAAATCATTGTCATAAGCGGCCCAATTTATGTATATCAGGAAAATAAATAAAAGTAGTATTTGTTAACATAACTACCGCTTTAAAAGGTAATCCAAAACATCCCACTGCTGGGCACAGGCATCTTCCCATATAGAGAAGGAACGAGCATCAATCACCACGCTTGCACATTGCGGGTCGGCGATTAAAGAACCTATTTTGGAATCCAGAAATCGATTGAAAAAGTCACATTGGGAGTTGCACGGGTTCTAACGTGCAACCATATGGATATGAATCCAGTCAATGAACCGCTAGGCCACCACAACATTTGAACATGGTTTAAAAACTATTTAAAAAGGCTTACTAAGAAGTTTCAACCTATAATGCATGTATATCCATCAGTAGTAAAATTCGTGGATGACTTCAGAAGGTAAATTGCCTAGAAAGAATAATCGGAGATGATCCTATAAGACATGAATATATTATTTATAGTGTTTGAGACTCACAGGTCGCTCTCGTGGTTGTGTATGCAGTGGGCTGCGGTGAGCACGTGGCGCGAGCTGATGAGCGAGCCGCCGCACAGCCAGCTCGTGCCGCCTGAGCGCTGGTTCTTGTAGCCCAGGAGAGCCATCCAGGGGAAATCACCTGGGTTATCATAAGGTTATAGTAAGAAACATATGCTACTAACAAAAAAAAACAGAACAGATTAAAAGCAGGCTTAAAAAATGAGAAGAAAATAGTAGTTAAAGGAGATGGCTCAGCTAATGATGTACCACATGTCTCCTGATTCCTGATTGGTCTGTCAAGAGCAGTAGAGCGTATACTCTTAATCTAGTGTCAATAATAAGGCTAAAGGAGTCAAAATATTGTAGCAGTTTAAAGATGTTAACGGGTGGTGGCCAAAACTCATCACCGTCTTCCTCCATATTTATTTATCTGATGTCATCTCACAAGTCATATTTTTTCTAGCCATATAGTCTTTCACACAATCCATGCATCATTTATTTAGCCCCATCTTCAATAATGCAATGCCTTAAAAAAAATCATCAATATCTTACCCAGCTTCGCATTAACGCCTCCTACGACCCTACTGAAGGTGGCATTACTGGTCCCGCAGACGGGAGGGTCGGGGAGGGCATCTACGAAGTCCCCGGAGCCGGTCTTGGGGCCTGGTGTGGGCGCGGGCGTTGGCGCCGGCGTGGGGGCCGCGGTGGTGGTGGTGGTGACTGGTGGGATAGTGGGGATGCCCGGCCGAGGGCAGCAGACCTATGGATGAAGACGGAACTGGTTCTTGAGTTTGTCATGATAGCTGAGTTAACACTTTTGCTACCCATGAGATAAGAGAATCGCTACGAAACGATTCCATTTCTACAATCGCTAACACTAAGACGATAGCGAAGTTAAAATGATGAAGTTAGTGTTTTTTTTTATGAATACTCTTATTGAATAAATTAAAAACCACGTTTTTTCGATAATAGTTCAGTATTACCTTAGGAGCAGTGCCGTCGAACCCGCAGTGCGCCCTCCTCAGGAGCTGCACGGCGTTGGGGTTGGTGCGCGACGCCTGGATGACGCTGAGGTATGGCTCGCAGGTGTACACCGAGATGCAACTGCCGATACCACCGTCAACTGTCGTGCAGGTCTCTTCTGTGGATAGATGGTTACATGTTATAGATGCCTTTTTTATTGTAGCAGTGAAGGGAAATTAGGGCGATGTCTGAATATAAATCACTGGCCTTCATATAGTGTAAATTAAATACAATATATAAGGGTCAAGATTAAAGATAGGGTCAGTGACGATGAGTGTGGGCCATAGAAGTGTATAGATCACCATGTAGTCGCGCGCTACCGACTGTTTTAAGCCCGTGTGCACTCGGCCTTAAGCAACTAATTTAAAAAGTGCTTCTCCTGACAGAAATCTACGCTATAATAGATTTAATACGTTATTGTTAAGTGTGATATGCAAAGTCAACATAGTGCAAGATATACGTGTATGAATCTGTAACTTTTGTAACAAAACGTTGTAAAAAAAATGAATACCTGATTTGTTATGTTTTATAAACCATACTTTGTTAGTTTTTACGTAGTTAGACGGTAATATGACAACTAATCAACTATAGTACTCGTAAGTCGTATAAAACTAAGAAGTTTTCATACCCCTAAGTGATAGGGATATATATAGGGAGGGACCTCATCAGATTTTTAAATATGGCAGAACAACGTATGACAGTTCAGCTAGTATTTATAAAATAAAATATGTGCCTCTTGTTGTAACTAAAGATGTAAAATAAATAATTAATTACGATAATAGATTCTGATTGTCAATACAGAGGGTCGAAAACCGGTTACACAACGTTATTTGCATGCCCATCTTGAAGTATTTCTTCGTTTATCGTTATTTACAACATCATGAATAATAATATCTTGCAGTTGTTATACAAACGCCGCCAGCAAAACCAGCGAAGAGTAATCTATGTTACAATGCACGTGTAACTTAGGAAATACCAGACATAAATAATAACAATATTTATTACTTAAACGCCTGTCAGAAATTATCTAGGAAATACTGTATTTCCATGGCACAATTTTATGATATGGTAAAGTCGCAAAAGAGATTTCGCGAAAGAGACCATACATAAATGTGCTTGGCACAAACACATCAATTTGATCATGGAACATGTGGAAGGAATAATTGCGTCTAGCTCCCTAATTCGCTTAAGCCATGTAGAAGTGCTTACTTCTACATGGTTGCTGGGAGCTGTGAACATGGAGAAAACTGTGAAAATTGAGTCTTCTTATGCGTAGCTTTTTGCCAAGCTATGTTGGGGTCGGCTTCTAGTCTTGCCAGATTTAGCTAAACACTACATACTTTACAAGGAGCAAATGACCTCAACAATCAGTCCGCATCCAATTTTATAGGGTATTTTTACTTTTCTACTTTTCATACAAACATAGGTCACGTGACCTGTCACTTTGTATGAAAATTTCATTTTCAATTTTAAAATTTCGACTTATGTTCCGTGGGGAAAGTGATACAGTTTTATGCACCTGATTACCTCGTTGAATATACGCAATCCTGTATATAATTTAGCAAAAAATGTTGTATGGATTTTATATGATTAATTTCTTTTCATTTACATTAAATTTCCTTTATTTTTTTCAGTGTAAAGTCATGTAGTAAATTATAAGTAAGTGATCAGTGGATAACGGTGTTAGTTGTACAACAAGCGTTACTATTTAAGCACATACCTATTTATATTATATTGTCTTGGTACCACTGTTTGTTATCCCAAATAAAAAAAGGATTCTGAAAAATGATCGTAGAACGAATGTTATTGCTTATGGTGTATTTGCTCTATGGTTCATTGGTTTTTTTTTATTTTTTTTTATTCGTTATTATGGTGTTAGTTATCTACTCCTGCGAGGTTGATGGTGTTTAACGAATAACCCTTTACACATAGTATAATCCAATAGCGGAGGTATAATAATAAACAATCTCATATTCAATGACGTTTACATTATTATCTTTCAGTTTATTTCCTAAATAAATTATTATTGATTTGCGCATGTTTTTAAACCGCGTCAAGGCAACATACGCACACAGATATTTTTTTATAAAGACTTATATTTTTTTTTTAAATATTTACGTGCGTATGTTTAAAAAAAAATGTCGTATTTATTTAGTTTTGCAACAGAAAAAAACTTATGAGCGAGCTGCTAAATAAATCTATTTATAACGTTGTTTATATGTTATGGTATAATTACTAAACAAATATATTCGTAAAAACCATTAGAGGCAAATATCGCGGACTAGACGCTGGTACATGTAGGTACATGGTATAAGTAAGTAGTAACTAGAAATAATAATAATAATATTCCTATAAATAGATTTATGAAGAAAACGTTCGAGGCAAGTTTGAAAACCAAGAAAACTGGGTTTTAGGGTTCCGTACCTGAAAAGAAAAACACAGAACCCTTAGTCTACAGATTCTTAAAACTATGAAAAAACCTAACTTCTATATAAACGTAAAAAAACGATATTAATAAACGTATATATCGACACTCACAACTACTCACAAGGGAATAAAAATTAATAGGTTACTTCCCGTTGGCGTAGAAATATGAGATTTGGCAAGTAATAGGCATGGTCTAATACCACTTCAGAAAAAAGTAAATACTTAAAATATTGTATTTTACAGAACCCTTGGTGGTCGAGTCCGACACGCACTTGTCTATTTTTTAGCGAATTCGAGGTTCTATAAATGTGGTGCCTAAGCCCACAAACCCCGGGCCTTCGATAGTAACAGTTCAAGGGTCATTGACACGAGAGAAGAAGATTAATATAATTTACGATAGTTATTGTATTATTAAGTACCTAACTAAATTTTGATGGCATTACTAAATTTATGAGTGCCTCCGAAAGAACGTTAAGCCGTTAGTCCCGACTGACAGAGTACATCTTTGACAGTCGTTAATTCATTACAATTCTGACAACCAGTCTTACCATGGAATGCTGTATTACCTAGCAATGGGTTGTGGAGGTTAGATAGGCAGTCGCTCCATGTAAAATACGGTATTCAAGTAAATCCAGTAAGATTGAAAGTCGACCCCAACATAGCTTGGACAAAGGCTAGGCTGATGATGAAGTGACTATAATTATGAGATACAAATGAATTTAAGATTCAATAATAAGCTTTTTTTGTTATCGAATATTTATTTTTCCATTGAAGTCCTCGGAAATTTTGATGATTAGACAGCTACTTACTTGTGAACAATTGATGAACCATCAATAAAAAGTTGTTATTGCTCACAATTGGTCCCTAAGTCATTCTTATTTATGGAGATGATCATGATGAAGACATTTAGATAAATAGTTCTTGTATGTTATGCTATACACATATAAAGTGTAAATTTGTAGTTCTTTGTGAGGCAATATTTGCAGCTACGATACTACTTGTAAATAATATTTAACTAGGACACTTAAAATAGCTACTGTAATAAAATTTATAGCCCACAAAAATAGGGTAATGCATTAGCTTATAAATAACAAATTGTGCTACAAAAACATGATATCAGAATAAAGGCGCACCAAAATTGATTGGCAATCAATCAATAATATAAATTAGGTTGATATTTCACAGAGGAATGCAGAATAATGTATTTTATGTATAAAATACAACGTTATTAATATATTGTTTTCTGAGGTTTACGCGAATATTAGACATTGAAATAAAATTATTTTAAAACGGATTCTATCGCGGTTTATTTTGATGCCTTTGCAGGTGTCATGGTCACGGGCCGAGTTGCAAAGGCATCAAAATAAACCGCGATAGAATCCGTTTTAAAGTAGTTTTATTTCAACGTTATTAATAGATATACGTACTAATACTGAAACGTAAGATAACTTTAACACATTCTTAAATGTCTATCCGTCGCTACTTCACACCTTAAAGTGACAGAGACAGCATGAGACTTAACGACGACTTCAAACTGATTGCCGTTTCAGTATTCGACCAATTATGTTGTAATTAAGTAGATTAGAAATTAATGTTCGTTTCGTTGATTCGTATAGATAGACTAAAACAACAACAAAAAGATTTAATTTCCATATGCCACATGATTTGGACATGTTCTAATGATTAGATATGAATATTCCTATTACGACATTGTCATAATAACATTCTAACGAATTCAACTAAAATGCCCTTTAAAAGTTATCTCATGCGTCCTACAAGATCTTTGTGTCAACCTGCACTGACCAACCGGGCGACCTTGTCCGTTCACAAAAAGTACCGATAGTCATTCTAAGATTATACGAGATATTACAGAACAGAAAGGCCCGGATACATTTGAATTCTGCTTCAATTAATTAAAATAAACAACCTTCTCTAAGGAAGTAATAACTTATTCAATTTAAAAAAAACACTGTTAACACTAAACTATATTAATTAAACAAAACTAAAACTAAAAAGTTTTTTATTAAAAATTTCTGTGTAAATTGAAGAAATAAAAATTTTCCGCTTATAAATAAAAAAATTATTTAAAAAAATGTCGATACCAATTTTGAACAGGATCAAACATAATTGGCTCAAACTAAGAATTGCCTTGGTTTTCATGTAGAAAGTGGTCCGTCCTATGGGCTGAAGCAATATAAAATTTACAAAAGAAAAAAGAAAACCCAAATTAGGCCCAGTTTTTGATCCCGAGTTAACTCAACCAATGGTTGAATATGCTAACTAATGCTAGCACAATGTAATATTAGACCTGCATGAACTAAATCAATTCGCAGTACCAGCTAATTAGTTTCGATGTGTCGCTAATGGTAATTAACTGTTGATTACCTTTAGAGCATTGTTTTATGTAAGTAATATTTTTTTTTATTTTAAATAAGACGTCTGGTGCTTAGTTGGCAAAGCAACTTGTGAGACGAGCCATTAGTTGCGGGTTCGAGTCCTGCGAGGTAAAAATTTTTCCTCTTGTCATCATCATCATCCTCCTGCCCTTATCCCAATTTTATTTGGGGTCGGCGCAGCATGTTTTCTTCTTCCATACTCTTCTATCTGCCGTCATCTCAAAAATATTTCCTCTTGTATCACTCAATAATACAAAGCTGAAGAGTTTGTTTGTTCAATGCACTAATCTCAGGAATAGCTGGTAGGATTTGAAAAAATATTTCACTGTTAGATAGCCCACTTATTGAGGAAGGCTATAATTGTCCACGATAACCGACGACCACGCTAGCGGATCCGCGAGCAAAAGACAGTTAAATAAATAAAATACTTGGTTATTTTTGTAACTACACACATCAAAAGTGTCTAGGGATCAAGCATTTTTATGCGGATTTCTTGAGATTGAGATGTGGCTTTGTAATAAATTTATGATTTTATAAATTTATATGGATCCTTTTTGGTGCATTTCATAATTCGAATCAGGAACTGTGAATCAAATTCGAGTAAAAGATGAAAATCAGCTGTCAATATTTTCCCTATAAAAACATACAACGCATTGAAGACATTATTAGTGCTACTGTTTCCCTACTACTGATTAAAACCAACGTTATTATGGAGCGGCGACGTCATTTAAGCAGGGAAGAAATGCTCAGAGCCGTGGGAATGATAGAAGCTGGTTCCCGGCAACGTACTGTGGCTTTAGCTCTGAATACAAGTCAGAGTGTTATCAGTCGACTTTGGACACGTTACCGAAGCACTGGTACCGTGGCTGAGCGCCATGGAGGACGGTATCGCTGCACCACACGGAGACAAGACCGATACATTCAAATCTTAACTCGAAGAGCTCCAACAATAACCGCCATGATGTTAGCCGTGAGGCTTCATCACTCTTCAGGGAACTTAATTAGCGACCAAACAGTCAGAAACCGCTTGCATGAAGTGAACCTTCATTCCCGAAGACCGCTACGGGTACCACCTATAGCAATGCACAATCGTAGGATTCGATATCAATGGGCTCTTGAACACAGAAATTGGGCAGAAGAACAATGGCGTTTCGTGTGCTTTTCTGATGAGTCTCGTTTTGGTATGAGACCGGATACAAGACGTATACGACACTGGAGAACCCCTGGACGCCAACAGCGATTAAAATCCTGCCAGGAAGTCCATCCTTATAGTGGTGGAACCATCATGGTATGGGCGGGTATTTGGATCGGCGGAAGAACTGAGTTGATTTGGATCAGAAGCAACCTCAACGCTCAAATTTATGCTGAGACGATTGTATCAGACGTCATCGTTCCTCTACAAGTGCAAATCGGTCCCTTATTTCAGTTAATGCATGATAATGCACGACCGCACACCGCAAGAGTTGTAAGACAGACTCTCGCCGCAGCTAACATCAATGTCCTGCCCTGGCCTGCTCAGTCGCCAGACTTGAACCCGATTGAGCATGCATGGGATATGCTACAGAGAAGAGCTCTGCCGAATATGGAGGGTATCCAGTCGCAAGAAGACCTTTTTTTGTTGTTGCAACGAACATGGGCGGCCATTCCACAGCGTGATTTGGATGAACTCATTTTGAGTATGCCAAACCGATGTTCTTGTGTTGTTAGTGTTCGCGGTAGAAACACGGATTATTAATTGTTTAAGTTACCCAATAAAATTTTAAAGAAAACTGTTATTTCAGTCTTTTTTTCGAACTTTTGTGTTAGTGGTTCAAATGTCAAAAATCCCTTTATTAGGAAAATGGCAAATTTCTTTATTAATGCAAAGGTGACTTGGTTTATCGTTACTGTGACAAACGAAAACACTTTATTCGATGAATCCTTAAAGAAAATTTTAATTAATATCAATCAGGAGAAAAGTTATTGCAAAAATATATGTTGATCCCTAGACACTTTTGATGTGTGTATGTGTTACGTAATAAAAAAAGACATTTGCGTAATATATCATTAAATTAATATATATGGGTTTAAAATATTATTATTTGTATATTTTATTTGTATCGTTGAAATGAACAAATCTCCTAATGTATTACACACTATGTATAATAAAGTATATTCTATTCTATTCTGTACTTCGAATCTTCGATAACCGAATATAAACATCAATTACTACAAATACTGCCTAGGTGATTTCCATTCATCTCAATAAATTTTTATCAGTATCAAATCAGTATATTTTTTTTCTACTGTCCCATTTAAAGGTCATTTATCTGCTAGAGCGTCGCTAGCAGTTAACTGCGTGTAAGTTTTGTTTACAAGTTTATCGGACGGGTCATGTGGTCAGGGTGGGCCAGATCCCGATAACCTTGACACAGTAATTAGCGATTTTAAACATAACTATGACACTATCAACATAAGTTTTTTTTATTTTATGAACTGAATGAAACAATAAGAAAACGATTCCGTTATTTAAAGATCTGGTGAGACTGAGAGTGAGAAGCAAGCGTTACCAAATCTATGAAAGCCTGGCAGAAGAACAGCCCCCTTAGACAAAGTACATTTCTAACAGCGTTAACAATGATTGAAATCGCTTAAATGACATTAAATGTATGCAAATGACATTTCTCTTCGATAAGTCACGTGACTCAGACTTGTCACTTTCATACATTTGAGCGATTCCATCAGCGACAACGATTGTAGAAATGTACCTTTTCTAAGTGGTCAGGTAAACAACTGATGGCTGAAAAGAAAAAAAACTAAGTACTTATTCTATTTCGTGTAGAACTTTTGAACGGTTCCAAAAAGTATTTTATATTATAATTTCCTTATGGTTGAATTTATTTCAAATTGGTGACGGCCCAAGTTTCTCGAGTCCTTTACACAACATCAAGAAAGTTTAATTAAAAAAATCTCCTTAATATCAAGCATTTTCAAAGCGTAGCTATAGTTTTTATGTTTATTCGAAGTAGGACGTTTCAAATTAAATATAATAGCTGTTTTTGATTGCCAACTATTTTTTTTTTATAAGATTGTAGGTAAGCACTTTAAGACAAGAATGTTAGACAAATGAACAAAAACAAGTAACGATTAGCCAGTCCTCTTCATTTTTTCATGCATGAATTCTGTATTAAAGACCTTGGGAGCATAGGAATATTTCCATAATTATAAGATGTATTTATGGTATGTTAATAATATTATGTAACGTTGGGAAACTCTTAGAGGTTATGATTAAAAATCATATTGTTTTCTAAGGTTTACGCGAATGTTTGACAAGAAAAATAAACTACTTTTTGAACGGATTCTATCGCAGTTTATTTTGATTTTAGTTCCCGACGACGTTTCGACGCCTTTGCAGGTGTCGAAACGCTCCGCGATAGAATCCGTTCAAAAGTAGTTTTATTTCAATTATAATATTGTACTTTTAACTCAAGGGCCATTAGAGTAGTAGCACGTACTAATTTTTGGTTGTCAGTTTCAATAATCTGTGCGTACATCTTTTGAGTATTTGCACGCAAACTATTGGATTTTTTAAGCGGCGGTAGGCTAGGCTATTGCGTCGGCATTGTGTGGTTCGAATCCTACCCATTGCACTACCGACGTGAACCCACTCGTAATACGAGAATTTAGCTTAGCACTAAAAAAAACAGTTACAGTTTTCAGGATAACAAGGAGAAATTGATGTACATGACACAACAAGTATTGAGACAGTGAAAAAGCTGAGGTGCAACTGCACTTATAATAACCTTCGACTGCACATCTGTCGGCCGTAATTTTATCCTGGTTTCCATATACATGGGTTTTCCATGTTTCGCGCGGACCATAAAACTGTTTCTAATATGAAAGCAGCCATTATTCCGCATGAATCATACGCCCATTTATACTTGAAGCAAAAAAAACTCTTTCGCTTAGTTATTAGATTTAACAGTATTTATAGTATAGAAGATGATTTTAAATGCAAATATAAAATACTAAGCTATTTTACATTTGGTTGCCACACAGCTGAAAATTAAGTATATATATGACTCATATTACACAAGCGTGAACTTGGTTTGAATATGTTGCACACACAGTTAACAAGGAAAGGTCAGAATAATCGGAGATACAATATTTGATTATTTAATTAAGGCCAGTAGCATACCTCTTCGTAGTATGAATTTTAAAATTATGTAATACTAGCTGTTGTTATCTCGACAAAAAGTCGTCTGTCGTTTCTTAGGATTACAGCTTACCACAGACCATGTTTCATCAAAATCGAATCAGTGGTTTAGCAGTGAAAGCGTTACAGACGGACCAACAGAGTAACTTTCGCATTTATTAAATAAGTAAGTAAGTATTCGATAGTATGATAATATATGTTTTATTTTAACGAGGAGTACTTTGTCAACCAAATAAATAATCGAGTAAGGTATTATATAGGTGCAATTTAAGCCAACATTTTAGATAATTTTGGTTCGTTTTCTCATCCTATCTTAAAGATTATTAGCGAGGTTAAAAGCAATCACGATACGAGACGATATACTGATCCCCGAAAACTGAAATGCTAATTTACTTTAAACAGTTTTTTAAATGTGTATCTGTCGCTACTTTACACCTTAAAGTGACAGAGACAGCATGAGACTTAACGGTGACTTCAAACTGATTCAAATTGACGTTTCAGTATTCGGGTATATGTAGATAGTATACCCGCGGTTTATAAGGAAACTTGCTTTTTCTGAATCAAAAGTAGTATATTGTGTTGATCTAGATTTTATCAAATTTGGTCTAGCCGTTTGAGCGTGAAGAGGTAACAAACAAGCACACATACTCACAAAGATTTCGCCCTTGAAGTATTAGTGGGATTATGGTGTCACGATCGTTGGGTATAAAAAAAGCATATATACATATCTATATATATAAAACTCTTCCGTTACTGACTGACTGACTGACAGACAACGCACAGAAAATTTCAGCTCTTTACGATCAGTAGTTTCGCTACTGATCGTAAAGAGCTGAAATTTGGCATGTGTGTTTGTTGGGAGGAGTAGGCTACCACTAATAGAGGATTTTTGGAAATTCCCCCCCAAAGGGGAGAAAAGGGCGGTAAATTAATAAACGGTGGTACACGCGGACGAAGTCGCGAGCAAAAGCTAGTCATCTATATATATACAGTATGTAACAAAAACCCTGTCCGATCCAATAAAGGCGTATCCGTGGTACAACATACGTATAAAAAAAAAATGTTATAAAATTGTAACTCGTTAAATCCAAAAGTTATTGTTGTTTTATTTTTATAATCATTGCGAGATTTAACACTGAATATGGGAAATTTTCGTAAGCTGACAACACTCCACCCAATGGCAAAATGCGTTTTATTTTTATTTATTTTTATTACAAAAGCCGACAAAAGGCACCGCCGAGTTGTAGGCACTCTTTCAACTAGCCGCCGACTCTTTGATGATACCGCCGCCGCGCCGGCCCGCCGCCGCCAGGTTACCTACCGACTATTACTCTTTCGTGGAGATAGCTTTCGATCGGACGTCCGTACGTAACGCGTGCCGCGTTTCACAAACAATATCGTATTCCAATCACGAATATTTTAATATAAGATCATAATAAGAAATTATGAGGTGCGCCAGGTGTGACAGTTCCGTCGGAGAGAGCCTTTCAACGCCTGTATAACCGCGCGTTCACCACATGCAGTGTTCTTGCTTGGGTACGAGTCATGCCATGGATGCTGGAAGACCACGAGAGAAGAAGACAACGAGGAAATCGAGGAACAAGTGTCGTATTAAAAAAAAGGTGTGTGATTCGGAAATCGAAGTCTTAAATCGGACACAAGTGCGCTGTTAAAAGTACGTGCAAATTTAGTAAAAAGGTTACGAATGTGCATTAGTGTTGTGTTGTGGTGGACATGTGGAACACGATCGCCGAAATGTGCAGCAACAATAAGTGAATGTTTTGATGAATAATGATATCTGCAGTCAGTTGGTAGGTAAATTGCCAAAAGCGAATCGCTTTTATAAAAAAAGCCCTTTTCAGGGCTACAATTAATTCAATTATTTGTTTCTTTATAAAGAGAGTCAATTATAAAATCCGGATCACTACGCCTAATATACACAAACCAATATCAGCTGATACCTACGCCGTACGCGTAGGTAAAGGTATAACGTAGCCTGGGTTTATTTCGTTGTAGGTAAGTTTGTTTGGCGGCATGCGACAAAGCAAGTTCATTCACCGTCTCGCACAGGCGGCTTCTTTGACCTAAAACTGTAGGTAGTAGGTACGTGAACTTTGAGGAGCGGTCAGTGTTGCTGTTGCCTTGGATCAGTTTTTATTTTTATTTAATTATTTTCACTGGGGAAAAATAATAAGTTCCAATCCATTTAATGGCTACGTATAAGTGTTAGCAGTACGATACCGAATAATACTCTCAGGGATCGCAGGGTTTTTGTTACACACTGTATATAGATGAGTAATCAAAAGTTTGTTATTATTTTTCCATATTAACATATTTTATTAGTACAATTAGTTAAACACATTAAGTGTTAGTTAAGTAATCAAAGTATTCCTCACGGAACGGGGTTTGAGGTCTGAAGTTGAAGTTGTTCCTCGACTCTGTTTCTGGTACCGGAGTGAGCGGCGCCAACGTTGTGGTCTCCTGAACCGTTGGAGTGTCGTCGAAGTTCACTGGATCGTTCTCGGGAACTGAATTATCTGTATAATATAAGGAAAATGTTAATAAATCATAACGTTTCTTGTTCGTACGGTTTGTAAGTAGTAATGATTATTTCTGATAAACAATCTGACGGATGAGGAATCAGCACTTGAGTATGAATTTGAGCTATTTTCTTAATTAGTCAGTGCAACATTGCTTCTCCTGGGTACCGCCAGAATGGGCAGAATGATTATCATCTGCCATGTCTACACTCAGTTGGCTGGTAGAAAATCCCTAGGTTTTGGTTGGCAACCTTACAAAGGTGAAATTAAGTCCCAAGTCCAGCTTTCTTAACTTCACGCATGTTTGACACAAATGCAATGCTAGGAAATTATGATCATGACTGTGTTTGCTGGTTTAATACCCACCCATTGCAACCCTTTCGTAACACAAGCATTTAGCTCAGCACGAGGGGTTCACAAGAATACTAGTAATGTACGTCCCACGCACATTCAGATGCACTGGCTTGCGTTTGAAACTACCTACCTAATTATCTCACAACGATACAATCCCAAAGAGAATAATAATCTTTTAACGTTAGCAGTCTGTTATTTTATTTAAGAAGTTATTTTTTATTTTGAGATGATTATTTTGAGAAAAATAAAGCAAATAAGTAAATTATGACACAGACTAGGTACATTTCGATGGTCCAAATGCAGCTGCGGCATTCGCGGTCGACTTTAAAGGGAAACTGGTGTGATTACTTAAAAAAAAATATTGTTACGCAGTAACTTAAAGGACCATTAGATAATAGCGTCTTCATCTAGTCCACGTGATGCCAAGATGTTATTATACCTGATTGCTAGCAATAATCTTCTAATCTGTCAATTGATGCGCTCTTAACATTAATAGCCGATGTTAATTTTGTTGCAAAACTGGTTTTTACAACCATTAACAGATTACTTTATGTTTGTGTATAAAAATAGAAAAACTATTAAGTTTAAACCGGTCATAATCTTATTAAAAGCTTTACTTCATCATAATTTAAAGATAACTCACCTTCATTGGATTTAATATCATTCTCCTGTTTGTTTTCATTTTGGTATCCAATATTCTCTCCCTGTCCATTCTGATTGAAACCATTTCCATTCTGGAAGTTAACATTATCTGGAGTGGGTTGGAAATTTACGTTACCATTCTGTCCATTATTCTGATTGTCTGGAAAGACGACTGGTCTTTCGAAGTTTTGACCATTATAATTGTCGTATTGGTTTTGATTTTGTGTACTTTCTTCGACTATGATAATAGTTCCATCGTTATTATTATTGATTGGTGGTCTATTGTGTTGGTTGTTGAAGAAACCTGTTACCCTGTCTTTAACTCTTCTCGGTCCTTGTAGAACCTGGCCGAAGAATGGGAACCCATTTTGGTTACTTCTTTCTTGGAAGAAACCTGTGGGAAACAAATTATTGTTATGATTATTATAGAATGTGATTTATGAACTTAAAAGCTTGAAGCATAGTACCATCTATCCACAAAATGTAAGGCCTCGACTTTTGAGTGAAAAAATTGACGACCAGCCCCCCTAGAAGAGTAAAAATTTTCTACAAGCGTTAACGTTAATGGAATTGCTAAAATTTATGGAAGTGACCAGTCAAAGTTACGTGACTTATTGGGAAGAAATGTTTTTCCATACATGTAATGTCATTTAAACATTTTCTATCGTCGTTAACCCTTGTAGAAACGTCACTTAAATTGTCTACAGGGACAGTGGTAATGGTTTTGTTGAGATTATATGCTTGTTTTGGTAGTTTAACATATTTAAGTATATTGTATAATAAGATAAAACGAAATCTAACAACTTATCATAAGTGATAATACTGTCTCTTCCTGTTACAGATTTTTTCCGGCTGGCAGTTTCGTATTTTAAGTTCTTTGTTTGAAGACTCTAATAGGATGATAATGTTCGGTATATGCGTTTCACAATACTGGTTTAATGTTTAAAAACTAGATGTTTAGAAATGAATGGTGTGATAACCTATATGTAAGGCAAACTGCACAAATCACATGTACACCCTACTTTTGTCTATTTATTTATCTTGTCTATTGTTTGTTGGAGATCCAAAATGAATAATAAATAAATATTAACTAATTGAAATATAGAGATCGTTATTATTCACATAGAAGACCAATAATTATTGAGTGCTTTAATTATCTCAAATTAAAAATATAGTACCAACATTTTTTCAACTAAAACGGGTTTTACAATTACTAACAATTCTGGCAGGCATTTAGATGGAAGGAGTCAAAAGTATCAATATTTTAAAAGTAGTAGTGGTAGGAGAGTTTGTTGCGCCTTTTCTTCTCCACAGCTAGAGCACTTAGGAACCGGTGAAGGCAGGCGAATCAAGGTGCTCTCCATATGTCATTGTCGTTTAAAAAGCACTACTTTGTAGTACATTGCAAACAAATGAGTTTTGAGAATAATCAATAAAAAAGGTGTCCACAGTCCAATCAAATCCTGTTCAAATTACATAAAAACACTTCCAAGTTACAAAAAAAGGTCGCAAACTAAAAAGGTTTTATTCACGTCAGTCACTTGAATTTTTAAACAAATTATTAATGTACTGGTATAAAAAAAATACAAACATTGTGTAGTGTAGCTCATTGACAGTGGCCTTAACGACTTATTGTATACTGCCGGAAAAAAATAAGGTGAATTCGAGGAGATGAACTTACTCATTAAATGTGTGGTGAGGACAACAAACGTGTATAATAATTATTATTGCGATGACGGTTAATAGAGATGAATGCAAGGAAAATACGGATAGCCAGACCTCTATAGGTGAAAAGGACGAGATGTAGATAAACGAATAAATAAAAAAAGAACTGTGGCTAGATATCAACAATAAGGTTTGAATATCTAAAAAAGAGAATAAATTAATAACAAATAGAAAAGGAAAATTGAAACCATGAATGCGTCATAAAAAATAACAATAAGAATAAGATTAATTATAATATAACAACTAAAATGCTGCTAGTGACAAAAACAATAATCTTTTAGACCATACTCAGAATATAAGCTAATATCATTCAATCCGCAGCGGCGCATGACATTGAAAACAACAATTGGGTTGTTTTATTATGACTCACAATAATTAGGTACAGTCGGAGACAATTTTAAAACCATGAACTGACACCGAACACCATTAAATTACACGATTGACCAAAATCACATGTTTTTGGTTGTGAAACTTACAAAGAGGCCGTAAATAATTTTAAAATCATGTCAAAGAGCAATAGACCTATACTATACAGAAAGGTCATCACCATAATATGTATGTTCTCAAAATAGATCCAATCCAAAACATTATCTTCATTACGAGTGAGGGGAATCACACGAAACCGGAATTTTATTAAGCTATCATCCATATAATTTAGGATGAATGTACTGCATCATTATCAAGCATACAAGTACAATATACCGGATTATGATGTCAGAGGTTTTTAGAGACGATATGAGGAAAATGTAGGTGTTTTATGCTAATTGGTTATGGCCGCTGTGGTCAATACGGTTCATGGGCGTACCTCTAGGAGGTCAACATGACTAGGGTTCGATTTAGAGTGATACAAAATTAATAATCAAGGCATGAAATATGTTGTCACCGTTTATTAAGATTTTGTTGTTTGGACAGGCACTATATTTTTAGACTATGATTTAAAAATCTTGAAACTGTATACTGAGTGTATTATCGTAAGTATTCTGTGCTTAATTAAATTAGGTACCTTACGTACGTTTAATTATGTATCAATTAATTGTTGAATGTATTAGCGTGATCCGCAGATATTTATCTTTTGTCATTTATCGTTGAACGTACACAATAAAATCACCCAGGTACGAAAAAGAAAAAAATAAAGTGGAATAATATAAAATCTACGTCATAAAGCATAAAATTTATAAGTCACTAATAATAATTTATTTCTAGAGGTCAAAAGTTTTAATTTTCAATGCAAGCAATATGATTCGTAAAAATAATCCGGTACGTGCATACAATTTTACAGACTACAAGCACAAAATACTCCCAAATCGAAAAACGACCCGTCACCACAACTAACTACGAAGAACCATGTAATAAAAATTGTTGCTTTCTTTTAAACTTACCTCATAACTTAAGACTGTTCACACGTAAAATATTGTATTAAAATAACAAATAAAATAAATATTCATTGTGCAACCATTTTCATTTTAAATCGACAATTGGAGAGTTATTTAATGGCGCGTCGCGCTCTTTTCAATTCAAATCAACACGCATGCGCAAAGTGGCTAGAACCTAACTTTTTTTTAATGAATTATGATTCAGACATTTTGTTGTAAGTCTCGGAACTATTTGTAGTCGTGATACAAGGTCAAGATTCGATGTGGCCAGTGTTTTTATATCCAATAGAACTGTTTATCTTTTTTTGTATAGATGTTTTTATATTAGTTATCAAATCAACTCTAACCAAACTCATCTACACAAATATTATAAAGAGGAAAGATTTGTATTCTTGTGGGTATGTTTGTAATGACTAAATTAAAAACTACTATGCCAATATTTAAAAAATATTTCATAAATTCTTCTAAATTCAACCTGAGTAGGTAACACATGTTATATTTTTTACTGAAAAATTAGGTTCCTCGGGCGGTGTCGCGGGGAACAGCTAGTCGTTTATATAAACGTCTATGAAGTAAAGAAAATAATTTAATGCTTGAAATGATGATGAGGTTTTGATTTCGTTTTGATCTGAATTGTCAATGTTTGAGAAAATTTTATACAAAAACCTCAATAAAACCTAATTATCATTTATGGTGATGTTGAATATTTAATGTTAGTAAGGTAAGGTAAGGTGAAAACATCGAATCATATCACTCCTTTCTTGATATCAATTTTTATCAAAATTTGCTCAGAGTTTAAGCCGTATAAGCAGAAAAACTTGACTAGAGAATTTTTCTTAGGTGGCACGAGTATAAATATATATATAGGTGGGTACATTAAGGTACAAAATTACTAATAAAAAGAAAATATACACTCTGTCTTTTATTTTTTTTATATTTATCAGAATACAGTGTTATTTTACTATCATAAAAAAGCTTATTATATCTTAATAGGTATATTTTGTTTGTTGAGTATGTTTCAATAACTTCTTTAATTTAAAAGCGTTTACATTAAATGTACCTATTCCATCCATTATCTTTCATACCTACTAACTTAAGAGGGGAAGCCCTTCCGATTCTCGCTGTACCATTGACCTTATGATCTTAAGATAACATTTGATAATTATATTATAGGTAGGTACCTAAATTACGTAAGAAGCAACTCTGTGAAGATCAACTTTTTTACTTAATAAAGAACGAGTTTTTGTGTATGATTAAGTATATGTTTCTTACCACTGTACAGAAGGTACCTACATAAAATGAAGCCAGAAGTAATTAGTTTTACCGCCTTTGATATCGTTATCTTTATTTATAAACAAAAAATCTGCCATTTGATTAAAAAAAAAAAAGGAATAAAAAGCAATAAAATTATGAGACAAAAGACTAAACAGCCGATTACTTAAGTTTTTTTTAAAGCAAAGACAAATCTTTATACAGCCTATCTAATGTGTAGTACGTTAGTTTTTAATAAACTTATTGTGGTTTTATTGATTTGTGCTGTTAATGTAAAAAAGAAACAAAGTTTTTTTTCATATCTATGATTTCTATTCATCTTTTAAATGACGTATTGTTTTCATACTTTTATCATCTTGACGCTGCAAACTTATGTATTAGCAACAACGCTTAATATGGATAAAAAGATTTATCTATTTAAGATTGCTAGGTATAATAAGTTATGTAAACATAAGATAAATTATTATAGTCAGTCGTATCCGTGTGTACGAAACTCGCTTAAAAAACTAAACAAAAACATTTTCTAAAATTGATAAACTTACCAAATTGACAAACCACAGTTTGCACACACAGACAAGCACACAAAAAAGCACAGAATCCTTTGGCCATGTTCACAGCACTACGCGGGAAGCGTCAACTTTCGGACAACTGGTCAGACGCGCGCGTCCGTCAATTCTTAACACTCGACTGCGGTCAGCCGCTATAAGATGCGATATAAACTCCATGATCATACGTCATTGATAGGGAAATTCATATTGTATGTATAATCGGAAACTTTGATAACCTATCCGGTACAGGGGAAGTAGGCGGTGATACATTTTTAGCCTTCGATTAATTGTAATTATTGTGGTGATTTATATTTTCGATTTTGGTTATTGGAGTATTCTAATTGGTAAAAATTACCATGTTTTAAGTGGATTGATGAATTGTGTGAGCTTGTGGTTTGTTAGACAATCATGAGATGGAAGGGTAAACATACTCTATGTCTACCTACCCTCCAATCTCGTAGTAGGTAGCTTCCATTAAATATTAAGAGTGCATTTAAATGCGCATTAGTGTTAAGTAATAACAACAAATTAACAATCAAAGCTTGAGTTTCTTGTCACTTAATCTCCTAGTAAAATACTGCACTTGAATAGAATAGGTACTCTATCCAGACTCAGGGATCAACATTGGTGCTGATTTCTCTGTACGCAAACTAAACTAAACTTTAATTCATTGCTATCTTTTACTAACATAAAGCGTGAGAAAAGTACGGCAGCAGATAATAACCAACTTAGAAATGTCAAACTAGTGTTTTTAGAGCACACGTTTTTACTTGTCGCCACAATTGTATGAGAATTTTAGTCGAAACTAAATTGACATTTCTGATTTTCATCTGTCCTTTTCTAATTATATGTACGAGTGAAAAAGATATCGATGGACTTAAATTACATAGTTTAGTAGGTGTTTAACAGCATCGGGATCAATGTTTGTTTAACCAACTTTGCTATAAGTATATTATGTATTTTATGATAATAATTTAGTATTTTATATTTAACTTGATAATAAACTGATGATAATCTTTCATGATTTTTGAACTCCGCTAAACTACCGCCGCATTTATATTATAATTTATCTAATATTTTACATATTAATTAGCCTAAACGGTCTCGATCTTACAATATTTCCTAAGTAATTTAACACAGCTTAATGAAAAACCAACGCAATAGACAATATTTTTCTACAAGCTATTATAAAATACTTACTAGAATTGCTTTTGTCTGAAAAATGTTAGTGCAATCAAGTGTTTATATGTATTTACCTAAAGGATTTATAATAAAACTACCGTATCGTATAATTGTCGTAAGTAAGTGATCGTCACGTGTCAACTGAACATATTGTAAGCGCAAGTAAATCTGTTTATTTTTGTACTGCCTCACCATGGAAAAACCATGGGGTTAAACTATTTTGAGGAATTGCAGCAGCCATAGGTACATTATTTACTCCTGATTATAAAACATATCGTGTTTTACAATTTCTGATCATTTTCTCACGAATCCGCCAGCGGGATTCAAATCAGTCTAGTAGTTTCTGAGGCGCGTGTAGTCAAACTATTCAGCTTTATACTTCCTCGAGCCTTGTTTAGAAGATTTACAAATTATTATTTAAACACTGTTGTTAAGTTACTGCTTTATTATAATACAGAAATTACTTCATCTCTTGCTAGCAGCCGTCCGGGGCGCCTTGGTGCAATGTAAATTCCTAGTAATGTGGATCAGTGTGGAGTAATGAATAATATTTTGATTTTGATAACTCTATTCTGTACAGTCAACAGCAAAAGTAGATGATCAAAATCAGGAATTCAATACCAATGAACGGAGTTCGCGTCAGAACTGAGTGGCGCCGAAGTGATTCAAAAGTAGTAGTAGTAGTAGTATAATTAACAATCACATAATTGTTAATTATACCAAACTTTTACTACTAGTACAGTTGCCATATATTCGTGAGCAGTTTTGACTCCAAAAGTTATAAACTCAATTCATCATCTACTTTTGCTGTTGACTGTAAAAGACACCTTACCTTGTTGTAATTTCCCACTTTTCTTCTTTCTCCCCCCTATCCTAGTCTTCTTGACAACCACTTGGTATCTGTTCTTGGTATTATAAACCTGATTCGGAGCATACCCTGTGGTACTAATATTGCCATTCAAGGAGTAGATATTTTCTTTCTTCCCTTGCAAGGACTTGTATGCGCTGTAGCTAGGGAAACCTTGGTGTGGGGTCCCATACATGTGGTACTTGTGACCAGAGGTGTACACGTATTGGTAACAGGGCTTGCTTCCGTAGGAGCCACCGTAAGACACGCTAGGGTTGTGCCATTTTTTTCCTTGAGTGTAGGACGCATGGCCATACTGACAGGCGTGTAGAGTTGGTTGTTGATGTTGGTAAACATACCCCTGATCGTGTCCATGAGAGCCATAAGACCCATGGCCGTATAAGTTCTGGAAAAGGGCATCTAAAGCTTCATAGTACTCCGGGGACTGCGTCGGGCTCGGCGGCTTGTAAACAAGGGGCGTCTTCAAACATCTCTGAGCATTCTGCGCCAGAATCAACAACACGGGAAATGACTGTATCAGAGTACAAATAGTCCCGTCATTTACCGTCATGGTGCGTCCTTACCGAAATATAAAACTAAACTGAACCAAATTACGGGCATTTTTGGTATTTCAAAATTGGGTTATCGGAAAATCGGTTGTCATTTATTTCATAATCTTATTAAAGTGTTGAGCAACGGTTATGCATGGGATGTTGGCATGAAACTAGGTGGATTTGATCATAATATCTATTGTCCATGTATTGTTGTAAAGATTTTATCTCTTTGATATGATCTAACACTTTTACAATAACAAGCCAGCTTTCTATTTTATTAGAAAATGACTAGATGTATGTTTTTTCATCCAAAATAGTTAATTCTTTTTCTTTTCAAAGGTATTTAAATTTGGGAACTTACGGAAATAATGGAATATCTTAATTATATATGAATAACGCGTCACGTTGTTTGTCCGAGATGGACTCCTAAAGAACCTACTTAACCAATTTACGATCCTAACCTAACCGATCCTTAAGTAGTTAACTGCACACAGCGTGCAGTTTGATCAAACTTAAAAGATAGAATAGCTTACATCTCAATAAGGTACCTTTAAAAAAAAATTAAGACCGCGGGCGGAGCTGTGGGAAACAGCTAGTAATTATTATAAAATCCATAGTTTGCTGTTGCTTACGCATGTCGTTACACATTTTCTATAATACTTTGAAATGACTTAATATGGTGCAATTCAAAGCTGTAAGCCAATATGTCATATCAAGGTTGAAAAGACAGTTTATCTTAAACATGCACTTTCGAATATCCATTTCTGACCAATATTCTATTAGTCAGACCATAGTATACCTAGCTACGCCTGAACATACGTCAATCGTGACAGCAACTTCAAAAATGACCCTTAATACCTTGGAATAATGGCGCTGTGACTTGATTCATGTATTATAGCTCCCTAAATGGGAATTCCTGACATTCGGAATGCCATACAATTTATCTGACATTATCGGGATTCTTTTAACATGCGTTTATGTTCGTGGGTGGAATATAATGTGTGAGTAATTGTTAGTGAGAAAATTTTACTTATGTATTTAAAATTATTGGCATATGATACAGATATATACGTCAGGGCTTTTTCCAGATTTCCGAGTTCCGGTATGACTATTTCAGGAGTACCGGCATTTGAAACACAGCACTCATGCGCAAAAGTATTTTCTGCATGGCTCCATTAATTTACAATAAGTTACCCAAATCTTGGAAGGCATTAAGTATACCGTGGTTTAAAAAAAAGCTAAGGTCCTTTTTAGTAAATAAAGCCTACTACAACATTTTTGAGTTTTTTGCAGAAAAAGAAAATGCATTTGTTTGAATATTTTGAACGCAGTTTTTAATGTTAAATATTTTTTTTTTGTTTTTTTATAGTAAAAATAATTATTCTGTTTTTGCTGGTCTTGTACCTTTCGCATGCCTAATGGTAAAATGTGGCTGAACTTATGTTATTATATTTTACATCATGTACTGTACCCATATTTGCGAAATAAATTATCTTATCTTATCTTGAAAATACTTTTTAAATTTAATGGTAAAAATGTAGTACAGCCAAATAATGATACAAAAAATGCCCTAACTGTCAGGGTATTTTATTTCGTTTTTGTCAGGAACCTATGCTGAAGTCGAGGATAAACGCCCGAGAGGACGTAGCCCAATCACATGGTCGGACCAAATCCGTTTTACACTAAACACCAAGCTTTATGATGCGCTCCACGATGCCAAAGATAGGAACGGGTGGCGCAAAATTGTCAAGAATACGATTACTCCTTATCTAGGAGATCAGGACCCTCAGCAATGAGGAACACGATGCAAGAAGGAGGAACCTATTTTGAATGTGAATTATTTAGAAGGGTGAAACTTATCTCATCCTTTGAAAATGACCTGGAACAATTTACAGTTTACATAATTAAATGTTAAGGCTGAATATATATTAGTTAATCAAACGAAATCTCTTATCTGACCTCCGCCACCAAATTACTGGGAGATTCCAATATTCTAAGGCTACACAAATTTACTAATAATTTCAATTGCGGATTGGAAATTGTGCCTTTGAGTTTTTCCGAGGATTTCGTTCAATGATACGTATATGCAGAAAAATACATTACTTATTAACTTATAATCTATGACCACAGTATAACAATACTGTAACAAAATGCTTGCTAAAAAAGTCAATATATTTACAAAAATTCAATTTTAGGCGTCGGACTTGCAATCATGTAGTTGCCGGTTCGACTCCAACCCATTGCACTACCGACGGGAACCCAGCTTAACAGGAGGGGTTAAAAAGAATACAAGTAATGTGCGACCCAATTGCTAGTAAGATTTTCAATAAATGTTTATAACATTGACCTAACCTTACTCTATAACATATAACGAACTTCTAAATATTCTGAAATTCTGTCCGTCTGTATGTATAAATTATTTAGATTGGATAAACTTGATCAGCACCAGAATTCTCATTTTTAGCCGGATTTCGGTGAGTCAGGTCTCAGTCAGTCTTTCCTTGTGACTAGCTAAGTTCCATTTAAGGAATAACCTATTGAATAGCACTTAAAACCATTTTATGACAATTTCATTTAGGTGAATTCTTAGAAAATGTGTCAACTGATTTTGCAAGATCAAACTAAATTAACGAGGTGTTCTGTCGCATTGAAGTAGTAACGTCATCAACTGATGTGTCCGAGTTTTTGGTATACTTATATAAAGCCAATATGCTTTATTAAACATACCTTCTAAATAAGTAAGAGGTAGAAAATTTCAGTAAGTATACTTTAGTATACGTAGCAATAAACTCGATTTTACATCACACTACCGACGCTACCCGGCTTCGCATGGTTGCTATTCATTAATATTATAATTCAGCCATTTGATAATTTAATATTATAATTCAGCCATAACAGAAATATATTTTATTATTATATGAGGTATACGCGAATGTTACACATTGAAATACTTTTAAACGGATTCTATCGCGGTTTATTTTGATTTTAGTTCCCGACGTTTCGACGCCTTTGCAGGTGTCATGGCCGCGAATTCGTTCAAAAGTATAACATAATAATAATACCTGATTAAATAAATTATCCCACTGCTGGGCACAGGTCTCTTCTCATATATACAGAAGGAACGAGCAACGAAAATGTGCAACTAAAATAATTTTTCACACTCTTCGTGTCTGAAGACCGTATCAGCATCCATTGAGTATAAAGTGAGAAAGAAACAAACGCGGAAAGCCACTTTGTTTGATAAGTACCATGTCATGTACAGTCAACAGCAAAAGTAGATGATGAAATGAGTTCATAACTTTTTGAATAAAAACTGATCACGAATAAATGGAAACTGTACTAGTAGTAAATGTTCAGTATAATTTACAATCCCATGCTTTTGAGTCACTTCGAGGCCATACATTTCTGATCATACACTTTTGCTGTTGACTGTACAGATACATAAAATATAACAACATAATTACAAATAGGTACATGTTATGAGTAACTAACATTTTAGCTAGGACATGCAAGGTTTTCTTATTGTGTCGCATTAGTATTTTGATTTATTACATGTCCGGTCTGTCCGGTTGCCCTTTCTTGTGTGAAGGTTTTTAGTTGTCAACCTCTGACGTGGCTAGAGGTAGATTTATTAAAGTATGCACTATTCATAAATAAAAACTGTCTGTATCTATCCTACTGCAAGACTACTTAAAGCCTTTTAACAAAGAGCTAACGAAAGCACATAGATCCGTATTGTGTTTTTTCCACACTAGACTAGTTAAAGTCATTCCTCAGTCAGGCCAAATTTTCAAAGAACACAAGCTGACTTGGAACAAGTTTGTGTGGTTCACGCAAATTTTTGTTCCATGCCGGAATTGAACCCACAACACACAGTGCAGTGGTAGTTATCGTGGTGACCTATACCGCGCGGTTAGTCGTGCAGTCCAACACTGAGTTGGCCGTAGCTCGAACGTTATCGAAAAATTATTTTTATCAAAGCGTTGAGCGTAGAGATTTTGAGTTTAGATCACCAGTCTTGTCCAGTCCAGCTATGGACTTTATCTACGGTATTCATAACTACCTATTTGTAATGAATGTTCAATACAACAGAACCTTCATAATTTCATTTAGTTTGATCTTGCGAAATCAGTTGACACATTTTCTGAGAATCCAACTGAATAAAATATTCATAAAATATTAGTTATGAGTCTGACGGCTTATTCATATTTTGTCGATAGTGTTAGTGCTATAGCTTCTTCCTTGATACATTCATTAGCTCAGTGCCCTAATTTTGTTGAACACGTAAAAATACCTTAAATCCTACGACGTACCTAGTACTTAAGGCTTGTTGTACTTGTAATGAAAGACCTAATTACTCATTAAAACCTGTGGTTGGAAAGGTAGAAGGACGGTTTGCCAATGCGTCATAAAAAACTTACTAATACCAACTCTTTATTAGGTATTACATTAATTCAATTTTAACTGTACGTATATTAAAAAAATGTCGGAGAAATAATCAGATAACATTGACCGTGATAGTTAATTATTCAGCTAATTGAATATTTAATTACTTATTGTGATATTTTCAGTACTTCCGGAAGGTTTTCCCAAATACTGATTTATATCCGGTAGAAAACCCAACGGTCAGCACTTAGCACTTATTAGAATGCGGTCCAGTCGGCCGTGATGGTCAACGTAAGCATCTATTTTTTAAGACGAATGGATAAAATATCGTAAGTACTATTTATGTATGCCTAATATAAAAGAAAAAAGTTTTTAGCCTCAGCCCCTCACATGTACTTACTTTTTGTTACCAAATTCCTCCGAAACGGTTGGACAGATTTGTATGAAATTTTGTATGCCTATCGGGTAGGTCTGAGAATCGGCTAACATCTATTTTTCATAACCTTAAGTGATAGGGCCCTCACCAGATTTTTTTAATATGGCACAACAACGTTTGCTGGGTCCGCTAGTTTTTTAATTGTACGAGAAAAATATCTTTCCAAGTATGATTAATTAATTATTTATATTCAATTTAACTGAACAAAACACTATATTAGATATATATATTTTTTTTTTGCATACTTTTACTGCATATCGCTGTTACTGCACTTCATTGTTACTGTTACTGCATAACAATTTTTTTTTAGGTAATTTACCAACGTTTACTGGTGATATTACCTACTTAATATATACGCAGAGGTGCTTATGCTATTTTTTTCGTCAATTAAAACAGTGAAGGATTATTTTAAATCAGTCGAATGATTTCGAAGATACTACTTACGAACTAACACTTCCTTTTAAAAAATGATGTTGTTTTACCATAGCAACAGACTGGCATCAACAATAGTTCACAAAACCAGTTTACATAAACATAAAGTATTTGAATTAAACTTGTTTGAGCGCAATTTTGTATCTTCATAATAATTAATAGCCACCAAACAAGTTTGCGGTGATTATAAACAACGTTTTTTTTTAATTTAGGGATGTTATGTATAGAATTAGTTACAGGTTGTGGGTGTAATAATTAACAATATTCGTTTATTAAATGGATACAAAATTCTTTAAAGCTATGACTCAATAAGGATTTGGATTTTAAGGTTCTGTAAAAAAATAATGGAATATAATCCTACGATTTTATTCTCCTTACTTATTCTAAAGTTGTCTGGCTTTTAGTTCAATGTATATTGTGTATTTATTTATTTGGTTCAGTAACATTGTTACACACAAAATATAGAAGCTTATATCGCCCACGTGTGAGGATTCTGAATTGAAAATCTTCACACCATTCTCATGTAACAGCGTGTGATTGGAAACGTTATGAAATTTCTCAATTCTTTAAACCGGCCATAAACCCCAAAAACACATCACTACATCAGTTTCTTCACCTATCAAATAACTCAGTAATAAACAGATATGTATTAATTGTTAACTCTTAACTTACTTATTCATCACATATTAATGAACTAGCCTCCATATTACAATTCAAGTGGCTAACAATGAGGTCACGGCCTTAAGATGACCAGTCGCGATTGCTCTCGAATATATAATGTTTGTTTTATATTTAAAATAACAAAAACTCCGAGTAAAGCACTGGTTTTCCCTAAATGTAATAGATTTTTATGTATATTGTGTACGGCCTTCGCGTTGCAGCGATTTATTTTGAAGTTATTTAGATTGGTTGTTGAAACGTGATATAAGGAAATGACGTAAGTAATTTAAAGATTATAAAAACTTAATCCTTAATCTCTCTGGAATAAATATCTGTGTCCATTGAATATGAACTACATAAATAGTTCGAAGAATAGAAAGTAAAACACAAAAAAGAAAAGGAACATTAAATATGTATTATTTATCAGAACTACAGTACTATGTACCATAATATAGACTGGCCTGTTGGTCTATGGTTAGTGACCCTGACCGCTAAGCCGGTGGTCGTGGGTTCGATTCCCACCCAAGACAAATCGTTGTGTGATAAGCTTGATCATTTCTTCTGTGTCTGGGTGTAATTTACCTATCTATAACGTGTATGTATTTTGAATTATATATCATATGTTTATCAGTTACCTGATAACCATAGTGTGAACTGTCCGAAGATATTATTATTTTATATAATAATATTATGGTCTGATACTTAGCTACGAAAAAATCCTGTTACACAAGATTTTAACATTTTATGTTTCTATAGGTATTCATATTAATGTATTTAATAACATAATTACGAAGTGTAATTAACACATACCATGGTTTCCATGTATAGAAAAAAATGCATCATTTAGTATTAAATCATAATTATTTTCTTACTTGACTATGATCAATAGCTCATGCTCAACATATTTAGGTCCTGTAGTTACTAACATTTTTTTAAAGGGTAACCGACTGTGTTTTGCATTTAGCCTAAGCAACTCTACAACACAAAAATATAATAAAAATATAGGAAATGACGATCTAAAAAAAATTGTAGGTAAGTATACCTTTCATCTTGTTTTGATGATGGTTATAATTTGGAAAATAAAAAATGGTTCCAATATGTCTTGTATAAATTACTAGCGGAGTTGCCACGGCTTAACCCGTGTACCTTCTTATATGTAGTATACTAGCTGTTTCCCGCAGCTCCGCTCGAGGTCTCGATTTTTTTTTACATAATTGAGATGTAAGCTATCTTTTAAGTTGGATCAAACTGCACACGGTGTGCAAATTTGATTAAAAACGGCAAAGTAGTTTCGGAGTTAATCCCGAACAAACATCGTGACACTGGAATTATATATAATAGATAAACTTGCCTTTTGAATCACTCTATCTACTAAAAAAATCGCATTAAAATCTGTTGCGTAGTTATAAGGATCTAAGCATACATAAGGACAGACAGCGGGCACTGGCTTGGTTTTAGTGCCAACGTTTTAGGAGTGATTTGTTTTATACTATGCATACTATGATTTGTAGCCAAATAACTCAAAACACAAAATCAAATGCTGTTGCAATAGAACAAATCATTTGGTATCAATTTCAACATTTTCAAGGTACAACAATCAGGTGATAGTTCGTATGAGCACAGCGAATGGAATGTCCCGAAGGTTTTAATAGTTTTCCGATGAATGTTTTAATTTACTGCTACTAGATATTTGAAATTAGTCATACTTAAAATGAATTCAGCCGTGGGGTTTCGGCATAGAATAGAACCTCCCCCTCTCTTCCCGTGGGTGTCATAAGAGACGACTAAGGGATATAGAAACAAGGAGAATGGGCAGCAGCGTTCTCTTAGAGAACTGAAAGTAGACTGCGGTCACCAGCCCGTTAAGGACCTGGTGTTGTTGCGCAACATGGGAGAGGCCTATGTCCAGTAGTGGACCGCGATAGGCACAGAGTACATCGAATATATAGGCGATAGACTGAATTCAATATTGAAGGTGGATCAGTGTATACCTACATTTTGGACTAGATTTGGCCTCAACTTTTATTGATGACGTTTATAAGTTTTAAGTTCTTTGAAAAAGTGATCGCGATTTAAAGCCAATTTTACTGACTTTATTTGTTTTATTCATCTTCTGCCTTGCCCTTTCCAAAGCTATGTGGGGGTCAGGTTCCAGTCTTACCGGATTTAACTGGATATTTTATATTATTATTTGACGGAATTTTATTAGACGGAATATTAATATTTGGAACGACTGCCTATCGTCAGATAGGCAGTCGTTCCATGTCTTCACTTGGTAATACAGTATCCCATAGTAAGACTGGTTATCAGAAAAGTTGGTAATGAATTAACGACTGCCAAAGTTCTTCGCATGACAGGCGAGATCAACCGCTTAGCGTACTTTCCGAGGCACGGAGGGTGCTCGGTATGCTTACAAATGCTCACCCAGCCTCGAACATCACACAACACGAACGAACCGCGACTTGCGTGGCTTTTCCTTTATTATCGGTCAAACTGAACGGCTAACACTAGGCTAAAAAAGGATGAATGGATGATAGAAAAAAATCTGCGAATGAAAGCAAGACGAGTGTAGAATTGAAGGAAGTAACAGTCTGCCCGGACCACAAATAAATTGGGATAAGGGAATGAGAAAGAAGAGGATTACTTCTTTTTCTTAAATCCAATACTAAGGTATAAATATCGGTGGAATAAAACATAGTGTGGTATAAACATAGTAGGTATTTATTTTCCTTACAATATAACTATTTAAACACGTTATGGCTCGCAATGGTCGTTTATTTCTAACCTAACCTTTATATATTATTTACACTTTATACTTTTGTTGTTTGCGTTTTTACGACTGAATGTTTATGGTTTAATAATAATATAGATACCTAGAGTTATTATGTCGTGTAGCTGAAAACTTAAGGCAAAATTAAAGAATATAAAATATAATCTTCATAATTTCATCCACTAATGTAATCATAGTTTTTATAGGCATCATTCAAAACTATTATCAAATACAAAAAAAAAGATAAAGAGGTATAAAAAAAAATGTTTAAAAATTTCGTAAAACTGAAATTTTCAATAACATGACAAACGGAAATTGCAATTTCAAGTGTAAGTTATATTAAAGTCATAAAAACGCAAAGAACATTTTCAACTTAACACGTGTGAAAACATCGTAAATTAGGTTAAACTGGAGATCATTTATTTACAATCAAATAATTCTAGAAGACTAATTTCAGCCGAGTATTTATTACGCGGTTTATAAAATAAATCAAGATTTATTTTGTTAATATTTTTATACGAAATAATCGGCTTGTGGCCATAAAAATTATCTATTAATATCTCAACCGTAACGGTTCTACTAGTCACGATGAATACATTTAACAGGGGAGTTATTCTCTAAATCCAAACAACGAAACTCGGCACTACGCAGAATTTATGTCAAATTTCCCGGATCGCCAAATCTTTATATGTTCTGAGATTCACCGGGTAGTGTTACTACACAGGATACATTTTTATGGAGTGCGTATATTCTACGAGGTAAAAATCAGGTGCATAAAACTAAACCACTTTTGCCAAAGAACATACTAATAGGTCGAAATCTTAAAATTGAAAATAAATTTTTCATACAAATATAAGTCACGTGACCTGTCACGGTATGAATATTTCATTTCTTATTTTAAGATTTCGACCTATTTTCTTTGGGAAGTTGTTCAGTTTTATGCACCTGATTACCTCGTTGAATATACGCACTCCATAAAAATAATCCTGTATACGTTTCAGGCCATTTAACAGATATTTTTTCTTCAAAATATACCTAGTAAGTCGAAAGAGATAACGCCTCTCTTAACAGCATGTAGCCCGCTTAAACTTAGTGAATAAGCCCCCTGGTCGTCAGCATATTTATACCTATATTATAATTGATTTATTATGTCTGTTGCATATTGATTTATAAACTGGTTGACTAATTAATCATCTGTCTCGGAAAATCTATTTATCACTGACATGGTTTCCAATTTGCCTGTGCAGTCACTCCTTAGAATAATCATTTTCAAGTCCTTTTAAACAAATTAATTCGTCCTGGTTGCCGATTGGCTAGCAACCTGGTAACCTCATAGCCAGCAACCCGACGGATTAAAAGTCAGCTACAAGGTTGCCTGGTGTAAAAAGGTACCTACTTAAGCTATTCATTTAGTCTCGGTACAGGCTACTCAAAGAAAAATATTAATGATCTCCAGGTCAACCGAGTTGTTGCCCAATTGATAGATATAATGACTACAAGGCATATTATGGCTTTACTTACAATTAATTAATCTAACTATTTACAAAATTATATAAATTAATCTTATATTTGGTGGAATGTATTTTGTACACTCTGTATCAATTTACATAGTTCCTGTTTTAGGACCCCCAAAAGGAACACACCTTTTGGGGGTCTTAAACTAGAGTTGTTCATCTGTAACACAAATTCGAAAATACCCACGAATGAAATGATTACGTTAAGAAATTTTTATCCACGAATTCGTTCCAGAATTTAAGCCTGCTCCAGGTATCATTTAAGAATGTCTTACAGACTGTCAGACAAGATTAAAAAATGAGAATACTGAATCTTTTGTAATTATACACAATTTACTGTAACTATTGTAGATTTCCAAGACTTTTAGATTTAAAATAATTTCATTCAGCTTCTTTCATTTGTTCAATGACGGCCATCTTTCGAAGTCAGTAGTTTTTATGTTTGACAGGGGGGCGGGGGGGCAAAAACAGAGCTAATGAGCGAAGATATCTAAGATATCCGAGAAAGTTCAGGCTCTGCAGAAAAAATACTTCATTTTTAAAGCAAAATTTGTGATGGTTTTTCAGTCGTTAAAATACGGTCAAAGTCAGGACAAACAACCAGTGTTACCAACATAATTACCGACTGAAATGAATTGTGGAATTAGGCGGTATTACTGTAAATAAAATACCGGCAGCCTGAGTCCTACTCTGTCTTACTTCTGTGAGCAACTAGACTACCGACGTTAGCCAATACTAAATTTGCGTTCTGACCCTTTGTTTTCTGTGAAAATCCCTCGAGTTTTCAACTATGATCAATGCTCGTTTCTCTCTATATGGGAAGAAGCCTGTGCCCAGCAGTGGGACTATAAATTATAGGTCAGTATTATTATTTTCAAATATAGAGATAGTCTATAATCGAGCAGATCTTCAGTTGTCAATCCAAATTGGGGAAAGAAGAAGAGGTTTTAAAAATATTAGAAGATAGCTAATTGGAGTGGTTCCTGGCGGGGTGCGGCGTGTGGGGTGCGTGCGGCGCGTGCGGCGCGTGCAGCGCGGGGTTGGCGACGGCGATGATGCTGTCGCCGCGCGCCGCCACCACCTGCGGGCGAGACTCCTCCGCTTCCTGGAATTTATTCACATTTTAGACATTATTAATTGGTTTTTACTTAAGTAGAGATTATCCAGTAAAATGAACTGTAGAGATCAGATAGCTAATTGCACAATGCTAAATTCGTAAGCCAAATGTTTCGGGGTCGAATCCCGGGTTGGGCCAAAAAGAGTTATTGGATTTAGAAATTCTAAGCAGCGCTCGGAGTCAGAAAGCGAGTTGGTGTTTAACACACCCATGCCTTGGTGTACATAAAATAAATTATGTAGTTGGTACTGAGCCTTACTAGTTTTTCTATAAAATTTATATCGAAAAGGAGAATAAATATCAGTTATCTTACCGGTGGCGGCGTACTCGTGCTAGAATATGAACACCTGGAGTCAGCGTCATCGCTTTCTGCCTTCACGCCCCACCAGCTAGAAAACCACATATTTAACTAAATAAACAGGCTAATATTAAATTATGGCATCCAAGAAGCAGACCAGGAGAACAGATATGTGCCAACTGATATAAATAAATTAATGAAAAATAAAATTACAATACCTATTGGAATTGCTTCTGGCTGCATCAGGACTGGCTCTCACACCATTCCCTTCCTCGCCTTCCTATAAATGAAATTAATAGTTAATATCAAAAGTATTGTTGTCAGTGTTGTTGACTTACTATGTGCTTTACTTTTTACTATAATATTACGATTAGACTATTTTACAGTGACTCTCGTCAGAGTAAAAAAGGCTGATCGTAATGTTGTGATTTAATTATTAATTCCATAGTTAGAGGATCAAGACGCTATCCATACTCGCCTTTAAAATTAATTGCAAAAATCTGCTTTTTCAACATTAAATTCCGTAATAGATTATGCAGTTACTAAACTTTCGATAAATACAAAGGTTGTTATGTAAGTTTAATGATATGAAAGAAGAAAATATCTTTCATATTTTTAATTAAATAAAAAGGGAATAAAATCATCAAAATACTTTCATTTTACAATTGTTAGATACATGGTTTTTATCTTACAATGCATGCAAACGTTATATGTTAGAAATGTATTTCTACTTACCAGTACTTATGTATTTGCCTTTACCATTCTAAAACAAAATAGTCTACATTGCATACCAAATAAATAGAATTAGCGCAGGCGTTCGATTGATTAGTCATGCTTACCTTTACTATAAAATGCAAATAAAAATAAACTAAGGATCACGAGTAACTTATAAAGAGGGTCTTAATAAAGTTAGTTCGCCTTGAGTACCGTGAATCAGTGCATGTCGTAAGTAACTCTAGTTAGAATATAGAGTCCCTTAGGGCCGGGTTTTAGGTCCCATACTTATTAGTTTTATCTGTGACAAACAGAAGTGTGTCACTTACTGAAATCTTACAAGAATTCAAGTTTAATATTCTTGTAAGAATGTGTTTGTTTGCCCTTAAAACATTCCAGTTAGTAACTATTTCCCATTTAGTTATTGCGAGCTTAGAAGTGTACTGTGGAATCTTTTCTTGTGATTTCTATTTTTTTTTAGATGTTTATTAGTCGCCAACCAAAAACCATATCGTGATAAATTTAAGTACGCCAGGTTTTAAAGATTTATATTTTCTTGTCATAACTCAAAACCGAAGAGTTCGCAAGGTAAAACATCTGTAAAAACACTAAAGATAGTATCGATTTTGGCAGGAATTGGCAGACTGAAAACTGTTTTAATAGAGAAAGCGATTAAATTCCAGTATGAAAGCTTCTGGCTTCCTTTCAAGATTTATATCAGTAAGAAAGATTCCAGAATACAATAGAAGCCGCGTCCCGTGTTAGTCCTAGTTCTAATCGGTGAGGTCTACGGTAGGGGGCGCGACCTGGCGCGGCCGCTTTGACGGCGTCTCGTCCTCGTCGCGCTCCCGGTCCTCGCCCGTTGATGCCGTCGGCGGGAGACTGAAAACAAATAAAATAAAAATTAATTTACAAAAAAAAAGAATCGCGCCTAGAAAATCTAGTCTGCCATTTGCTCCAGTAGCTTTCCAGTCCATGAAAATCACATGAAGAATATTTTATTTTGTAACTGTCTCATAACGGTGTAAAGGTCTCCCGGCATATTAAATAATTACTTCATGTGTTAGGGCGAGGTAGCCAAACATAAAATACAATAATTATGCTTGCAAGTATGCATGCATGTAATAAATATTACGTTCACGAGAATCAAATGCATTTAGACTGAGGAACAAGTCCTATATCGAAAAGTTTAAATAAATCAGATCCAGAAAATTATTTGTAATAAGTGGAGTAACTACAACTTTTCATACCTAGTGCTATAAAATTTTTGATGAGTCATTAGATAACCCTGTTACAGGTTGTGATCACTGCTGCTTAATTTATTGATATGAAATCATTCTAGAACACCTCAGATTTCCTAGGAAAATATCTGAACGCTGTGACATTACCTACTCATTAAAAGTGTTGATATTTTCGCGGATAGAATACTAATTTTCGCGGATATAACTTCATATTCATCTCGCCTCGCATCGTAAAGTCCATCTTATCGCTCATCAATGTTTAAAATAGAATCTTATATAGAACGCATAATCAAATGCATAGTTTCTGATTCTATAAAGGACATACTGTCATACATTCATTTTTACATATATAGATTCTAGAGCTACATAGATTTACAAAAAAATAAGCGAAATCCCAATCGCAACACGTCTCTCATTCGTTACTGGAAAATCATAACAGAATGTCTGTAGACTTCGTACGAATTGTACCTACTATGTATATTCAAAACAAAATTCGTACTATGTTACTTTTAAAATGTTGTAGTAAAATGTATGGCAATAAATAAATGTTAAGACTATTTTAAGATTTGTCGAATAAATTTTAAATATAATCGGAACTTAACCAATCTTATTCGTCGTTGTTAGCTTTTTTAAATAATAGATAACAATAAGTATTTCACCGTGCCACATTTGGTCAGGAAAACCACAATACGGTAAGTATAAACAATAAAAACGTAGCTTTGTGGTTTTCCTTTTGTTCAGATGGAATTTATTGCAAATTATTTTTTGCTGTCTGTAAATCGTATACTTACAGACAAGAGCCAAAAGATTCAACTAATGATAATTAAATCAACACATCGGTGTTGATTTAATTAGCTACGGGGAGTCATCATCAATGTTTAATGCAGTAGCATGTCAGCTTTACAATAAAAAACTAAAGTTTCCAGTTTAGCCCTACCAGCATTTCTGTCTTCGGTCCACAGTACTGAAAAGTTAACCAGGGAAATCTTGGGGTCTTCTCTGGTTGATTATCAGATTTTGTGTATGACCGAGGCAGTAAATAGTTGGAAATTGTCCTGCCCGAGCACGGATCTGCCCGAACAACGTTCTTCTCAGAGGCAATGGGATGAGCCGCTTTGTAGTTTGATACGGAAAAAATTAATTGAAACGTCAATCAATACTGCAGAGCGTGCTCGTCTCTTGGCTGTGGGAGAATGGGAGTCGGGCCTCTGGTTACAGGCTCTTCCCTCGACCAATCTGGGTACGCTGTTGGACAACAATGCTTTCCGGATCGCCATGAGTTTGCGTTTAGGGGTCGCTTGCGTTGCATCTCATCGTTGTCAATGCGGCGAAAAAGTCGATTGCCTTGGTCACCATGGCCTGTCCTGCAGCAGGAGCGCCGGTCGGATTCCACGTCACGCTAACTTAAATGACATTATTCGTCGCGCTCTTGTCACTGCCGGTGTACCAGCTGTTTTAGAACCTAATGGTTTGGTACGCAGCGATGGTAAGAGACCTGACGGCATGTCATTGTTGCCTTGGAAACTGGGTCGGCCTTTGGTGTGGGACGCAACATGCGTCGACACCCTTGCGCCATCCCACGTTCTAAGTTCAGCGGCCTCTCCTGGCGCTGCTGCTGGAGCTGCGGAAACCCTAAAACGGCGGAAATATAATAACCTAATAGGTAATTATATTTTCGAGCCGTTTGGGGTTGAAACTCTCGGGACATGGGGACCATGTGCACGAGCTCTTTTTAAGGAACTTTCCAAACGTTTGGTCGACTCCACACGTGACCAGAAGGCTGGCATTTTCTTGGCACAAAGAATTAGTATTGCCATTCAACGTGGCAATGCTGCCAGCCTTCTGGGCACGTTTCCCGACATTGGCAACGATGATGATGAATTTCTTGATGCTTGTTAATAAGTTTTTCTATTTTTTATTTAGCTTTATTTATTATAGGTAGTTTAGTATAGTTTAATTTATATTATAAGGTTTTGGTTTAGTATAGTTTTATTTTTATTTTAATTATAATTAGTATTATGTGTTTAATTATAGTTATATTAATGTTAAATTCTTAATTAATAAAAAACTCATATCCAAATCATTTATATACAATTACGAAAGATAGTAAGTAATATTTAATCACTTTTACTTCACTCTTTTTTAGCTCGCTGGAGTCGGATTCTTAACTGTTACCTACTATTGCGGTCATATTGGAACTGTCTTTATGTTTTGGTGGAACTTACCCGTGCTTAGAATAGTGTAGGCCAGCCCGCCTCACCAGCTGCCGAGCCAGAGGGAAGAGTTCGTCCCGCCGCGTCAGCAGCGCGGGCACGCAGCGGCAGATCTGAGCCGCTGCCTCGTTTACCATCACCTGCAAGAAAAGGAAGCAATATTATTAATAGTGTGGGTTGAAATACTTTGTTAAAAATAATAAAAACCTTAAATTTTCTATTTCGAGTTGTAAATCCAACCAACAATATTTAACAAGAATACAAAAAATCTTAAAAAAAGGTAATAAGTTGAATATGTTTGAGAACTCACCTCATGTAACGTCAACGGCTTCTCAGGCTTTCTTTTACAATCAAACCTTCCATAGATCGCTGCGTACTTCCTGATCTCCTCCATCCGCCGAGGGTCTGACTCTGGCATCATCATCACCAGCTCTAAGTCCTTGCACATCTTTTTCTTAGTGTTCTGCGGCTTTGGCTCCAGTTGTGGCAAATGTTTGCTTAACTTCTCAGCCGCTGCTGACAACTTTTGAACGTGAACGTCCAGGAGTACTGGCGTCAACTGAACTGGTGATGTGACAGAACTTGGGCTTGAACCGGCTGACGCAGGAGGACAGGCACTTTGTGGAGAGAAGGATCTAGAAGCTGTCGAAGTTACAGGTGCCGCGGGCGCAGGTGATGGTGGTAACACAATTTTTGTAAAGGTATTCGTTTGGTGGATGGGGCTGGCGTTGGGAGCTGATGCTGTGGAACCACAGCTGTTTTCAGGGGCACCAGGAGACGGGCTGTACATGGGTCTACTGCTTTCTGGAGATGCTACAGTTCTAGGTAAAACGTTAGGGATTGAAGGAGGGATATTTAGGAGTCTTTGGTTACATTGGATGAAAGGATTCTCGGTGGGACACAGGTTAGGAACGATGGGGATTTGGAAGAGAGCTGGGTTATTCACCCATTCCTGAAGAGCCTTTTGCAATCGTCTGACATGCAGAGGTTTGGAGGCCATGCCTACGAGAGCCATTATCTCGAGGAACTCTTCCTCACCAGCATCGCACAATTGCTGCACATCGTCTCCACCTGAAACAAAAATAAAACAGAATAATTAACAACAGCATACAATACAAAGTTAATATTCTTAAAAGAACCCGATGATAATATAGTTGATAAAAACTTGATCCAAGACAGTACGACTAGAATTACTTATAATTTCTCAGAGTTCAAAAAAACGGACCGCGATAATAAGTTCCATACATTCACATGACAGAAAAAACTAGACCATTGTTACAAACAGATAGATTAGTCCCATAAACATTAATATGCAAGACTTTCTTGTGCCGCAAGTTCATTTTACTGTGATTGTTCCACACAAAAACGTGAGATACATTAAAAAAATATAGGCTCACATACCCAGTTTTAATTTAGGCAAATATGCAAATACCTACGTGACCATTTTGCAAAGGGGCGCCGAGAAAAAAAACAAAAGGATAAGGCTGACTGGCCAAACCCTTCCTTAGCTCGAGTAATCGGCGGTATTAAAAAAGTAAAGATTAAAAAAGTAATTTGCATGTCGACGCTGAGCGCGCGTTTTTTAGCGTTATGGAGATTTTGTAAGTTTTTTTTCTTTATCTTTATTTCGTTATGAGAAAGTGTTTTTTCTTGTGTTCCTATGATCTTGTGTTTAATATGGAGGAACACGTTTATTATCTTTTGATTGCCAGTTTTTTGTTCTTTTCTATCATAATTTTCATCGACGGTGCCTTTGAATATGTATTTCATAAATAAACGGTATAAAATTACAGTGTCAAAATTCAATTAACACATGAAAAATGCGTTTAGGTGTGTAGGTCCAGATTCAATCCTTGCTCTAGTAATAACTTAATAAATACGAACCCATTTCCAGTAGTGTGTCGTAGTACGCCAGCAGGCTGGCGCGCTGCATCACCCGGTACAGCTGCAACTCCGCCTCGTTGGCTGGCGCTGATGTTACCACCACTGCAAATAAGAGAGACGAGGTATTAAAATACCGTCAATCTCATAGAACTATAACGCCTGGAAAGCGAGTTCGCCCACGGATAGTCAAGCATTTTAAACTTTGTCATATCGATACAGCTGGTACGTCCGAACGTACCTACCATCAGTCTTCAAGGTCAAGCGCTAGTGCAAGTATCTCCTTAATTGTAAGTTTAATGGTGGTTTAAGAAGTGAATGAGTGTCACAATGCAATAAATATGTAGACGACAACTAAAGTAGATACATAATGCTCGATGCACACATCAATATTTTTGGCTTCACTATTAGCGACGCGGTTTTATGAAGATTATCTATCTCGGTGTTATTAAATCTATGGTTAATGTTGAGTACAGCTAAATAACTTAGTCTTTTCCTTCGGTATGTAAAAGAGGTTGTGAATTAAGTGCCCTGGAGTTGAGATTTTTGATTATTAGATTACTCTTAGACGAGTTATTCCGGGAATTTGGAAAGCAATCTAATCAATGCGGAAATAATTGTAAAATATCAAGAAGTATTTTCTTGTGAATGTGCAAGTTAACATTTTAGATCAATGCTTGGCGTGATGTACAGGATCAGCTAATCCAAGAATAATGGCAAAAGCTCCATCTAAAAGAGGCACTTGATTTTATTTTCTAGTTCAAAATCCTATTAAATTTTAAACCACCGGCATCCAACATTAACTTAAAGCTTAACCATCGACCTTCCAAAGATCCTATTCCCATGTCAAAACATCTTTTAAATTCAAAACAAAACTAAATAACTAACAACGTCTATAATAAAGCCCGATCATTTGCGTGCCCCAAACAATTTGAACCGTCCGAAATCGCGTGAGGAGAAGCGCAAGTAAAAAATAACCCCTTTTAATATCAACCCTAGCTATTAACCAAAGAATAGCAACGGCAACGAACAACCGTTACCAGAATAAAAATAAATGAATAAGTTTTACATAAAGACCCCTTTTGTTACCAGACGGGTTAACCAATGCGATGTGTGCGCGGGAAAAATATCGATCAGGGTTGCTATGAAAAAAATGGAGACACCCCCAAAGGTGCACTATTGGTTTTTGTGCTATAAAAAAAATGTGGGGTGGGTAGACTCCACCCCGGGTGCAGGTAAAAAAATATTACATGATACAAAAAATTATAGAAATTTTGGGTCGCTGTTAAATAGGAGTATTTACTTTTGTTGCTATTATGTATAGGACTATGTAACCTTATATAGGCTACTTACAAAGTACAACATTACGTAGATGTAAACATTTTTATATCTATTTTTTTTTTGTAATATTATTGACAGTAATTCAAATATGTTGTTTAGATGAACTTCATTTAAAATACCTACTTAGGTTCATAATTCAAAACTTTCAGACCATATTTTTTTTTTGACAGATTGTGTCTATTTAATATAGCAGCGTCATCTAGCGTTAAAACAATAATAGTGTAATAAATAGATTGACAAAATACAAAGGCAATATTTGCCCAATTACTAAACAATATAGAATCATTTTTTGTTTATAAGTCATAAAAACTATTTTCGCATTCTAAGTATGAGAACGCATCCTTTCTACTTAACCCTATCTTAGGCAACGCAACTTTTTTAACACTAAAAAAAGTGTTTCTCACTCATCCAATGTCCAAAAAACTCATTTACATAATCTTTTTTCATTCTTTTGTGTGAAAAAATCGCCACAGTCGTATGCAAATTTCAATTTGATTCAGCGAAGGGGTAGGATTGGCCACAGTGAGCACTTTTGTCTTGTTTTTAAAAAAGTGGTCACGTAGACATTTGCATGTATGTATTTATTACAAGTTAATTTTATTCGTATCTCACGATGTCTTCGTTTTTTGCTGATTAGTAAAAACTTTTTTCTTCGGCGCACCTTTGTTTAATTAACGTGTTGTACTTTCGTGAGAAGATAATATTGAAAGTAAGTTTTTTAGGGTTTTTTTGGAAATAATAGTTTCGTGTATTGAAATATTATTATTTACGGAATGAGAATTCAAGAACTAACAGGATAAGTAACTTAGACTGATTGATTCACTGAAGATATAGAGTTTTAGCATCATAATGATAAAGATTAACATTAATAAGTACTTGTCGTTGATAAAACGATTCCGGATTTGAACCTGCATCTTTTTTCATGCAAATCCGAACATATATGTAACCACTAAGTTACGTTACCGTCCATTTTAGAGCGATGGTAAATTAGTACAGTGTCTTAATTGAATTTCGGAATGCGGAAATTCAACAAAAAAAAAAACCAACCGTAGTCGGCTTCGTTCTAGAATTTAGCATACAGTAATGGCGAAGCATTTTTATCAAATGGTTGATTATTTAGAGATACCGCTATGCAAATATGTAAGTAGAGGCGGAATGCCCCGGTCAAGTAAGGAAAGCTGCTAGCTTATAAAGGGGCCGATTTTTTATAGAGATCTAAAAATATAGGACGGTTTTTGTAATAACTTCGCTTCTAGGAATTGAGTTTGGCCTAATTCGGTTTTTTTTTGTCTGGGCCGGTACTTGACATATGGTAGGTTAAATTTAAAATTTATATCGCAACATCGACTTGGGTTAAATAAACGAATTAGCTGATTGTCTTAATTTACATGCAGACAATTTAAATGTTAAAATATATATAGATAGTTTTATTTATCTTATAAGTTTTTAGTTTAGTTTAATTAATATAGTTTAGTATTAGGTGTGTATAATATAAAAATTATGTTTATTGTTTACAAGAAATAAAAATAAATAATATTGCTTAGTAAGCTCAATGAAAAATGTTTCATCATTTTCTAGACAAAGTTATTATTTTCTTTTTGTTTTTTTATTTCTAACCCAAGATTCAAAATATGAATTATGTCATAAAATCCAATCTAAGCTAATAACCCCTTACTCTCACATTAATATGACTTAAATTAATATCGGATAACAAAAACCGGTTGAACAGATAAACTAATTCACGCAAAAGAAACACAAGTATTACCATAACAAATAACATCCTATCTAATTACCTACTCGGTTACCGCAACACACGTGCATCTCCCACCGTGCGAAAATATCAACTAATTCTTGAATACAGTAATTAGCTTTTGAGGGTTAAATCCAAAGACGACTTAAAAAACTTGTTCTTTATTCTATGTTGTGCGCGCGCATAATTTGAACGCATCTTTATTTTGACGGCTGGTATGTTGTCTCTGGATTTCGGCGCGAAAATTTTAGATTTGCCTTTTTTTAGATTTCAGAATTGATAAGAAAAGAATAATATTTCTTTATGATCCACATTATAAGCGTTTCAATCAAGTAATATTAAAGTAAATGACCAAACCCAAATTTGTATTCAAATATATTTTTGTAAATATAGTTTAGGTCAAATATTTATAAGACCTTGTCTTGCAAATAAAAAATTTACTATTATTATTGTTAATTAATAAAATGAAGGCACTACATCCAAATATTATTCTATTGAAAGATAATATCTAACATTTTCAACAAGTAACGGATAAACAAAAACAGTCTATTGTCAGTAATTTGAATAAGTCGCACAAAAAAAGTTTCCGATGAAAAGGCGCTAATGACAGCGTAGAAAACAAAATGGCGGGGTGTGCTTGCGCATGTGATTAGATCCTTTTTAGCACTTGCATAGTGATTGATATGCGTAATATTGTGCTGAAGTATGAATATTTATGATCCTTTGTACAGGTTAACGACGCTCAGGTTTTTTTCTGGAGTTTTTGTTGATATACTTCCGTGCGAAATTTGCTTTGGAACATCTTACGCCATAAAAAAAGTCTTTAAGCTTTAAAAGAAGTATGTCTGTGAATAATAATGGTAGAGTTTAGGTATAATCTGTTAAACATTCTTAAGTAACATAGTAGGTATTCAATCAGCACAGTTTACGTTGAAATGATTAAAAGTAAAATGTCAGTATTTATTCGTTTAACTCAAATTGCTAATTAATTGATGGTATTACACACGTAGGTACGTACTCTAATAAGCCACTCATCAGTAGAAACAGTATAACATTCACAGCGTCTTTAATCCAATGCAGTAAGGTTAAAGTTCGTCACTCATTGAGATTTCTAAGATGCGTTTACTGACGTAAGGCGGGTATCTACGCATCAGTAATTTGACTGCACGGATAGCCGAGTGGTATAGGTCACCACGCTAATTACCACTGTGTGCGACGTGCTGCGGATTCGATCCCCGCATGGGAAAAGCATTTGTGTGATCCTCAAATGCTTGTTCCAAGTCTGGGTGTCCTTTGTGCATGTGATTTGAATGTTTTTGAAACTCCCGCGACACAAGGATTAAATTTATTAGTGTGGGAGTCGTTTTTTAGAAAAAAAAACTAATAATAAATTATTGCACTTGATTGTGAGTCGGAGATATAGTAGATACCTACTTAGGCACTTACTCTACTCTGAATTAAAACATAAATATTATTCAGAAAATCATAAGTTAGTAGATATATATACCTATACCCTATTCATCCTTACTTGGCCAAACATGTAAACAAATATGGCGTATGTAAGAAATGTCAATAAGATTAGTGATGGGAAACTTTGTGTGATCTATTCAGAATTGTACTTCTTATCATCCAGTGAATGATATGATTTAATTAAAAATGTGTGATTTGTAATCGAGGCCGGTTTGTTTACTATTTGTGCCAAGTTAGGATGAATAGACTGTATAACATTTTTCTTATAAAATTACCGATTAATAGACAGTGAGTGGAATTGCTTTATTATCATTAAAGTTCAAAAAAGTGGTTACTGGTTGGCCATATTACTCAAAGCTGATAAACTATCATGAAGGGTCCTATATTATATTTGTTTTCTAGAGAAGCGTGGGTCATGCGTTTTGTCTTTACACATCCAACTTCAAGACCGTCTGTATTCACACTTTAGAATCCCCACAAAATACTTTATAGATTAAAAAATATATATCAAACCAAATAATACGATTTTTAAACATCAAACAAATAATATCCAATAAATTAAATAAAAAAATAAAAATAGGTCGTCTCGTAGCTTCGATTAAAATCAATCTTTAAAAACAATAAAATCAAAAACTTTCTTTGTCTTAACATAGCAAACTAATTCCAGATAATAAAAAGTCGTGATTATAAAAATTCTAAGGCCATCTGACTTCCGCTGACATGGGGTTAAGAAAAAAACCGACAAAAGACAATGACTGGCCGATTTACATACGAGATTAGAGCGGAGAAGCTTTCTTCATACGATTTAGGGTTCACAAAAAAAAAATGAACAAATCCAAACTCGAAACGCTACCCTTAACTTTGGATTATCCTGTATAATAAAAAAACTTATTCTTGTAATAAGACTAGCTGTTTCCCGCAGCTCCGCCCGCGGTCAAATTTTTTTTTATGTAATTGAGAATTTTCTTTACTATAAACCTCACGGAGCCCGAGACCTTTCCAACGAATGCAAAACCGTGGAAATCGGTTGGTGCGTTCTGGAGTTATAGCGTCAGGAAGGAAAACCCGACTTATTTTTATATAGTAGACTAGCTGTTGCCCGCGGCTTCGCTCGCGCGTCAAGTAAAGAGTAGGTAGTATTAAAGGATAGATAGATGTATTCTGTGATTATCAAAGTAAGGAGTATGAATATTTTTTTTTCATAAAATATTATGGCGTTAAAATAATAATTATAGTAAAGTAAGTAGCAAAGCACTTGTATTATGGAATCGGAGACAACCAAGGTACCATAAACACCCAGACTCGAGATAATATAGAAAAGTGATTTTCTACATGGACCCGTCCGGGGATCGAACCCGGGAGAGAGAGAGCTGGCGACACCTTAAAATACCGGAGTGAACGCCACTCGACCACGGGGTTCGTCGTTATAGATATGACTTAGATGGTCATTATCTTATCTACTTATCTTTTCATCTGTCTATCTTTGAGAATACCGAACTTCACATACCAACTATTTCAGCCACTATTTCACCCCCATAGGGGGTAAAATTTTTCTAAGAAAAGTAACGTATAGCCTTCCTCAATAAGTGGGCTATCTAACAATGAAATAATTTTTCAAATCAGCCTTGTAGTTCCTGAGATTAGCGCGTTCAAACAAACAAACAAACTCTTCAGCTTTGTGATATTAGTATAGATCATGTGTCATCTTTCAAAATGACACAATTCATAAAAAAACTTCCAAACCCTATTTCACCCTCGTAAGGATATAGAATATCAAAATTGCTGAAATATGTGTTTATTTGTATCGAACCAGAAGCAAGCATAAGAAAAGGCATGTCCCTATCTTTAAAAATTTAGTTTTTAATATAATACCTTGCAACCCCTATTTTACTCGGGAGAGGTTTCCAAAATCCCTAAAATACGTGTTCATTTATTGTACTTATTTTCGTGGGGGATACTCACACACCATGTACTGGCGCCGTTGTAGTACATGCTATGTATCAGAGATGGCGCTGTATGTGAAATGTTTTTTTTTCCCTTCCTGCTTTTCTCTTGAAATTTTTCCTGAATTTTCTTTATTATAAACCTCACGGAGCCCGAGACCTTTCCAACGAATGCAAAACCGTGGAAATCGGTTCGTGCGTTCTGGAGTTATAGCGTCAGGAAGGAAAAACCGACTTATTTTTATATAGTAGAAGATTATAGTGTATACAAATAAGAGTATCGAACAACTGGCAAAAGTAGAGCAAATGGGTTATAATAGTGCGAATAAAGAGACTATACCATTTCAGATATAGAAAAATCTGGGGTATTCACATTAAAAATATTTATTTACATATTTTTAATGTGAATAAATATTATACGCAAACGAGGCAGGCCGAGGAGACGGTGGCGGGATGACATCAATCGCTTCTTAAGCGATAGGCGTCAAGTGGCTCAAGACCGAAAGGTGTGGAGCCAAGCAGGGGAGACCTTTGCCCAGCAGTGGGACAATAATTATATTATGGAAAAAAAAAAGTTACATATTTTTAACATTGTTTCCTCTAATAATAATGTATACGGAACCATCAGTTATGCCTCATTTTAATTCATAACTTTTTTAGTTATTTTTCCATCAATCGAAAGTGAGATTTTTCGGGCAGGTGGCCCTGACCCAAACGCTTTTTCTAGCAATTAATCAGTGTTGCATCTGTTGGGTAATTACGACCCACCGGCCGCATTTGAAGGGTTAATCAAATATAATAAAGTAATTAGTTTGACCGACATGTGCTTCTATCGCTATGCAGGTTAAATTAAAGTAAAGCTGAATTTTCGAGTAATTAAATCGATAAAGTTGGTTGTATATTTACGACTTAATAAAGTATAATTCGCCAAACTGGACCAAATTTTAAATGCACTTAAGGTACTTATTTGTAATCCTCTGAAGCCCCATGCAGTCTCTCACGAGGCGCTTCCTAGAAGCTCTCGGTACGAGTCTTGGCGAGTTGAGGTTGCAGGAGTGCTATCCATCCAAACTCTCGCTTTATACAGTTGTCCGCTACGTCTAGTACACTACGTCATTCGACCCGCGTCTGAAACCGACACAAAGCGGACCGAGAGAAAGGCGCGCGAAGGAAGACGAGGGGACACGAGTGCGTCGTCCTAACTCTCGTACTAGCATTTCTATACCCCGTGTAGCCTCATGGGGCATGAGATAGCAGCATTATGTTCAGGCGCTTCTAATATAAATAATGTACTTGCTCCAGATTTGATTAGTGTATAGCGGCGAGTGTGCAGAGATAGGTCTCTCAAAATTACTCAAAACCTGCAACCCTTAAGTTCTTGCTTATAATAAGTACTTTCATATTTAATTTCCCAAACACGAGGAAGAGATAAGCCAAATATAAAAATAAGCCATTTTTTTATTTTTTGGGATTTGGCTTGTTTTTCGGATTACGTGAATCTATTGTACATTTACCATTGTAAACATTGCGTTTTGTATCTTACCACGAACAAAGTATTAATTTACCCTATCTATTTGCAACATTATCACAAGTTATTTCTATCGAACCGAATGACCACGGTTTTACAAATAAATCGCGGACCCTCAAGTTTTTTAGGCACCATTCAACCCTGTTTTTGTGTGAATATAGGGTTACACACTAACAAAACATTGTAGCTGATAATAATGCTATCCCAAAACACGATCGGTGAAAAGTGAATGTGCTTTATTGTTTTTATTTGATCAATTGTATTTTCGTTCAGACACATTTTAATGTAGAAGAGCTTATGTTTTAAGTTCGAAGCTATCACAGTTTATAAAATAAACGAAAAACAATTACATCGTACCTACTTAATCTTACTTCCTTCTCCATAGGAGAAGAGGTCTGTGCCCAGCAGTGGGACATTTATACGCCGGTATTATTATTATTAATCTTACTTATACACATTTAAATAAATAGAGTAAGGACCATTTTTTCAGTGGATATTAAAATAAACATAAAAATAAGATAATAATACGCAATTTCCCTGTAAACAAAAGAGACTAAAATCTCAATAAAATAACACTTGAAACGTGAGACAGCCCTACAGTAAACCCGTACTCTCATCCAGTAACCCGTCACAAAAACCTGCTTTTTGTGGACCCCTAAGTAAATGTAGAGTGACCCAGTGCGCCAGTGAACTATACGATCGACTGTTTTTTGTTCCATTCCAGTCCATTACTGAGTCTGTGGCAGCTATTTCTATTGTAGGGGTCTGTGTTAGTAGTTGGGTGATGTGTTGTGACTTTAATTTCTTAATCAGCAAGAGGAAGCTACTAATTTAATAGGATTCGGTTTTGCTACGATATGAAATCTGTGTATGATGTTTAAGGATTTTGAATTAGACTTCATAGACTACGAGATTTTCGTCTGAAAGAAAAAGTTCAAAATTCGTAAATAAAATAATGTGTTGTACATAAGCGTTTAGCTTAGAACGAGAGGTTTCACATAAATTGATAGTAATATTTAATAAAAAATGTATTAAATTATAAAAAGAAACAATTAATGTTTTCTCTGAATATTATAACTTCAAAATTTACAATAATAAAAACGCTTCTCCTTTGTTTTCTGCCCAAAAAGCCAATAAATTGTGAACACCACAAAAACGTTTTGCCCGAAGCGCCACTTATAACTTTTACACATGTTTCCATTACGAAGACCGTCTAATTGATGCCCTAGGCCCGAGGGCTCGTACTTAGCACCTCACTGTTGGCGTTTTAATAAAAAACTAAGTTTCGAACAATTAACGCTCCTTTTGACCACCATCGGCAGTGGTAGAGTTGATTGTGTGTTAGGGTTGGCATTGAGATGAAGAATAAATATTTAAATGTTATAATCTCATAATTATGAAATCTGGATTTTGTTATTAAATTTTCGATTAGGAAAAAGCAGTTTGAACATTAGTCGGTAAAAGCAATAGAGTTTCCTGAAATAGACTTAAGAACCATTTTTACTTACATACTTTAATGTGTCTACGATAATGTTCTTAAAATTAATATTATCTATAAAAGCGAGCCCAACACCTCTAATGTAAAAATCAAAATTCAAATCAAAGAAAAAAGTTATTAGGTCAAAATAAAATAAGAAACAAAACTTGACTTCCGTATCATCAGAAATATAACAAAAACATAAAATGACAGTCAACCCTATCCTCGCTACCCGCCATCTGTCAGTCAGTGACAGGCGCGGGTCAACCCTTCAACGGCGCACTGTTTACATAGGCCCTTATTGACACGCTCTACTAATTCATACGCATTTTTATAGTGTTCAATGTAGTTCTTATTGTATGACTTTTATTAGATTGTTGGGTTTATTGGTATTACTAAAGAAATTGATTTACATGAAAAATAAAACATGCGTTTAGTTTCAAACTTAACTAAGTTTTATACTTCAGTATTGTAAACATTGATATTTATTAGTTACAATAATTTCAAAACACTGTTCATTGGCTATTCTTAAGGTGTTTTTTTTTTCTATAAAATACTGCAATTACAAATCAATGGGCTTACTCCTCCTTCTAGTCTTCATTATGAATTCACATTCATTGAGTTTTTTACGGAATTCCAAAAGGATGAGGTTCTATGTTCGACTGTATGTGTTTTTTTTTAATTCTTAACCTATTTAGGAAATCATGTATACAGTTAGTTAGATAAAAAGTTAAAACAAAGTAGAATTTCAATAGCGATGTAAATGTCTAGGACAAAAACATCTAGGATCGAGACACTGCTGTTGTTCGTAATGAAACATTTGAAGCTTCTAAGAAATGTTACGTACTGGCCCAACTCTAGCACCGTTACTATTATAACAATAAATTTTATGCTTGAATTTGTTTCAAAAGATGCCTGATAAACACCCCTCGAAGAGTAAATCTTGACCATGAATTGAATGAACAATGGAACCCTTTTCTCTCCATCCCTTCACAATGTAAGTAATCCAACACTCTTGGTCCACTCAATAATGAACTTTTTATCTCTCCATATCCTCTCATTATACCTAAAACATCTTCCCGGATGTAAAACCAGAGGGTCACTTATTCCCACCAACAGCACCTTACGAAAACAAACTAATAATTTTTAATACTAGCAACCCTTCCGTGTTTTTTTAAGTCTAGAGAACACCAGTCCATTCAGCCTCTTCCGTGAGAACTTCAAACATGACCATAGAGAAAAAGTGAGGAGTAAAAAATAAAATGAGGGCGAGTGGACAGTTGTCGGATAAAAAACTTCTTGCTTAGAAATGAATAATAAATAGCTCTGATGGAGTATTATCTGATTCGGAATGTAAAGGTGGCTTTAATGTTACTTTTAATGGTCGTTTTAGATTTAAGGGCTGTGTAAATAGTTAATGATATGTTGAGAGGTTTATAGTTGTTAATATCACTACACTTTATGATGGCTGACGCCATACTACTATATTAAAATAAGGTATTTTTAGTAAGTCAAAGAAAGCAAAGATTGCTCTAGTGCGAAAAATAATTAAATGGCATATTGAACAAGAACCAAAGTTCATACAAATGCAACGCTTAAGTACTTCATTCCAAAAATTTTCAATAGTTAATTACTTAGAACAGCGTATTAGTTACTGATCTTGAAATATCGATCACACACAGCCATACGTACCATCTGAATACTGTCAACATTTGATCTTATAAATCCGCAGAGCAAAAATGTAACCCTGATTCTTCTTCGTATCAAAACAAACCGCACCATACAAAATTTATTATCAAACATCCATTCTCACGTTCATTTCATTAAGTTTTTTAAGTATGAGTTTTTTGACTCATCCTCAGGCAGTCGGTACTCCCTCCCTCGCCTACAGGTGTCGTTATAAAAAAGTTAACCATAGACTGAACGTCAATGTGAGATCCCGCGTTTTTTTCCGTCAAATTTCAATCTTTGTTCTAAATTTGAATAAATTATTTTTTTAATCAAATGAAGTTATCTATTTTGAACTTCTACTACTACTTTTTGAATTATTCTAAGACATCATTGGCAAACGGTAAAATAAAAACTTCGTGACCTGGATTGCTCACGATGAAAAATTGGAATCTGACATTGCCAGCCCGCAATGAGCAAGCGTGGTGATCAATGCTCATTCGTCAATAAAATCAATCAATTGAATAAAGAAACGGTACAATTTGTAACTAATAGTAAAGTATAAGTAAGTAGGTAAAGTGAAAAAAGCATCTTTAGCTGATTCGATTATGTGCAATACTTAAGGTATTGTTTACCATAATTGTCCTGCTCACCCACGAAGGATAAAACAGATGAATATAAATAGGATGTCATCAACAACGTTTATTTACATTAAAAACGTGTAATAGCATCATACACATAATTGCAATAAATTCATACATGCATAAAATTGACATATTACAAAAAGGAAAAAAAATGTCCATGTTCATAACAATTTGCCCGTCTATCCATACTAGAAACCATTGAAGGTCTGATATTAATTCTAGTAAAAAAAAAACCTGGAAGCGAACAATAAAATTAAATATAATGACGAACGCATCGACACATGTCATGTCACTTCCGACGCAGGGACCATTAAAATCAGTTAACCCTTAACTGAATCCGAAATCCAATGTCTCAGATCAACAATTAAAAAGAAATAAAACAAATCGTGGCGGGAAACAACTGTTGTCATTCTTTACTTTTTTTTTCTAACAGGTGGCAAAAGGTTTTGAATATAATGCCTACAGAGAAAGCGTAACAAATAGTATGTCTAAACATGTGTTAGGTACGTTAATTAATTAGTAGAGAAATTGAAAGTTAACCCTTTGCCGCGAGCGAGGTTATTTTTTTTTGTAAAATTGAAATCGAATGGTTAATGAAGGATGTAATTTATTACGCCGTAGGTGTGATGTTTTTGTCAGCCAGGCTGTTTCATATATGCCCCGGTCATATCCTTGTGGTAAAAAAAGTTACAAGTATCTGTTATTGTGGAAATCGAAGAAGAAGTGTTTTGAATCAGCTGTTTAATCCAATGAAATTTAGAGATTAAGCAAACGGATGCGTAAATCCAAATGAAATAAAATCCAGGTATCCAGATGTTATCCACCATGAAGATTCCTGGGATGTCCAAAATTACCTTCCAACGAAAAGAATCCGCAAAAGAATGTTCCGGTAAAAAAAGGATCAATTACATTATTAAACTTTTGTGTTTAACAAAAAAACTCGTAATTTCAAAGTGATTACGTTTTTTAACGACTCATCTGCTCATTCTTAAAGTTCTTCCAAGAAACTGTAAAACAATAAATAACTAAAAGTCTGAACGGAGTATGCTCTCATTGCGTTTGAGCTACCATGAGATCCTACTAATATGACATAAAGTGTTCTAATCAGAAATGGATAGTCAAGTGGTCTAGTGGTACAAATTGGTCACAAGACCATGGCTTGACCGACAGCGGGTTCGATCGAATAGGACAAACTTTTGTGTGTTAGTTTGAGTAATTCAGTGATGAACTACTCAGCTATAGCTTTATTTAATAATTAAATCCCAAGAACATTTATATATTTAATAGTCCCATGGGACTTCATCCGCGCGTTTCACTGGTACTGGTATTTCCATAGATTAGCTAGTTTAAGCAAAAAAAGCACTAGTTTATTATATTCGTTTCAAATATTTCATATAAAAATCGAATAAGAACATTATTACACCTTTAAAAAGTTCACTTTTTACAACAAACAAAACAAAACACATTTTATATCCTGTCATTACTTTAATTGCAAACACACATACAGACAAACAACTAGTCGACCATCACCTTACCGCCTAAAAAATAAGGTCGATTATAGCATAAATGTAATTTTAATATGAGAACTATTTCTACTACTTCTGAAGTATGTCATTTGGGTCAAACGACAGTTGGCTTTGATTTTATTTTTTACTGATATTAATTGTAACTGGTTGGTAAAACAGTTTTTAAATTTGTGGTTGTAGGCCTATTAATATTTACGGGTTAAAAAATTATAGTTACTTCTTTAGTTATTTTATTTGTGTTACCTCGTGTTAATTTTTACCCGGTCCACTGTTTTTGAACTAGCTCATAATATCTTCGGTAGTTTAAAGGAAGTGTGAAAAAAGTATTAAAAAATGTAATTTATGACGAGTAAAATAAGTAGAAAAAACATTTAAAGTAAGTACATAGACAGTAATAATAAAAAGTAAAATATACAGGATCAATTTAAAAGGAGTGCGTATATTCAAAGAGGTAATAAAATTAGGTGTAACCTCTGTTCCTTGGCCCCAAGGACCTTGGGGAAAGTTGTTTAGTTTTATACATCTGATTACCTCGTTGAATATACGCACTCCTTTTAAATTAATCCTGAATAGTAAGAGTAAAATCGAAAAAAGCTTGTCTAAAATGATGTCATTAATTAAATATACTTAAATTAACATTTACAATAAACATATCTATTAATGGCCAGATTACAAAAATAAAACAACTGATCCCTCATTTTCAATTCCGATACCTTTATATGTTTGCTCGTCAACAAATAACACCTGTCACAACAGAAATAAATTGTTCAAATATAAAATTCGACTGGGTCGTTGACCTTTCGGACAAAAGGACCAGAAAAGGTTATATCAATTTAAACTCGTACGTTAAAGTTTATTTTTGTTTGTGATTTTATTACTAGATATATACGTAAAAGCGTGTTTTATTTTCTAAACTACTTTGGGAAAATATATCTTATTTATAACTCGCATTAACCTGAATAGATGAAGTTAAATATCTGCTTTTTTAATAATGGATAAAGGTCAATATTTTAATATTAGATTGAATTAGCACTAAAATCAAAATAATTACAAAAAAAAAACAAGTAACAAGAAGCACAAACATTTCAATTATCCTCGGATATCCGCCTTAACCCCCAACCGTCCACAATGGTCCGGTACCATCTGCCCCGCATCTGCCCGATCATATCGGACCTGTCCGAAATCAACGCATCGCAAGGGTTAACTTTATTAAAAAAATATCAACTGCTTAGCTGAAAGGTTGAGTAGATTAAAGATTACGAATTTATAGTGTTCTTTATTTATAATGTGGCGGTTATTTAAGTATTTTTTTTATTATTATAAAATTCTAGAAAGAACTCGGTAGGTTCATAAAAGAACTACCATAAGTACTTCAATCAAACCGGTAACACGTTGTATTTATTCAGGAACAGGTGAATTGCTTAATAGATACATTAATACACTATGAACTAAACTATTATAATACCTATTCAAGTAAATTTGAGTGACATTAAAAGTCACTTTTCGATTTATCTATACTAATATTATTAAGAGGAAAGTTTTGTATTTTTGTGTGTGTGTGTATGTTTGTAATGAATAAACTCAAAACTGCTGTGCCGATTTCAAAAACTATTTCACCATTAAAAAGCTACATACATAGCGGTGCCTCGGGAGACAGCTAGTATTAAATTTAGTAGAAGTAGTAGTAGTATTCGTCTGAATAAAACATATTTTTTTAAAATAAATTTACACGTGTAGATCATTGTCAAAACAACATGTAACATGGTACTTAAAAATAACATTAACACTATTGTATCTTATAAATTCAATATAATCACACCATCGACGTGCGCAAGGCCACGAACGTGCATTAATTACGATAAGTCATATGTTAACTAGGTGTTAACATAATTTGTTATAACAAGAAGTAATTTATAGTGTTGTTTCGTTAATTAAAAACTGCAGTTGTGCTAATATTACTGGATAATGAGATATCGTAAAAGACATTCACATTTATTTCGTTCGCGGAACCTAGGACTAATAATGTCAAATGTTACAGTTTTATCACATAGTCTAGTCTGCACATTTTCATGATGCTGCACATATAATATCTTAACTTAACTGGTTTGAAATAAAAACTTTCACATATTGTTTTCTGAGGTTTACGCGAATATTAGACATTGAAATAAAACTTTTAAACGGATTCTATCGCGTAACACTTAACTAAAAAACTTTCATACTTTTGTAAACTGTGTTTGAAAAGGTCCTAGAAATTCTTTCTCCTTATTGTGTCTTTTCTCAAATCCAGATATTATTACGATAATTTTTCTATCCTCAGTACTCCTGTTCGCAATGTCCTGTGTTAAGTAGTTAACATAATTTAGAAACGACGGACCATATCCCATTTTCTTTTAAAATTCCTAAATATACAAATATACATACTTAACGATCAACATTACTTGTAGGATAGTTTACAGATTTTGTTACTTTGACTAAGAAATTAACCTGCATACATTAAGCTACAACACTAATTACTTACTTCACCAACTAACGGTTATGAGTTAAAAGGGTTTTTGCGTTCTAACTTGAAAGTCTGCCTACCCTCCAGAAAAAGCTGTGAATACGCACAAAACCGCCAGCTGTGATTGGCACAATATCGCTAACGATCTTAAGCACACGAGTAACCTACTTTCCTTGCTGCAAAAAACTAACAATCGTTCTCTTAGGTGGCAAGAAAAACAAGGTGGCCAATTGCAGTCATTTTAATGTGAACATTATGGAAGGCTTCTAAATGATTATGGTGTATAGGTAGGTTCCACAGGTAACACAAGATCCTACTGTATATTGAGCTTTTATATTTCGCCTATCGAAAAACCATGGATTGTCAACCAAATATCCAGATCCACTTTATTTGGGATTCAATGTGAAGTAAAGGAAAGTAATTTGAACATAATGTGAAGTTTTTAATTTTAAATTATAAAACGTAATATGTGTAAGATTTGTGATAAAGCAGTTACTTATTCGGTTTGGAATTAAGCTTACTTCTTTGTTAGCAATCTGTGGTCGGCGACCAAAGCGCGCGAAAATAACAGCCCGCAAAAACTCTGATGCACAACTTTCCGGACTAAAATAAACATGAACGGCGCGATTCGGCGCTAGCCACTTATTATAAATAATTAATGATTCCGTCCGCTCTTATGCACGATAAAATGCCATTACGGTTTTCATCGGTGGACTTGCAAAAAATAACGTGAGCCGCCGCCCGAACCCGTCCCAAACAAAAAACACTCTTAAAAGAGTGCGCGAGCATCGCTGAAATTCCCGCCGTTTCTTACTGCCGCCCGGTCATTTGACTCTGACCATTATCTGCGGAATTAACAACGGTAAAAAAATACACGATTCGATAAAAGTATATAGGCGTTGTCGCGGACGCTTTTTGTAATATAAATAAAGGGTACTGCGGGCGCTACGGCAGTCACCGCCAGCGGCCGTAATGGCGTCAAACACGATAAATATTGCTACTCATGAAAATTCAGCGACGCATTATCCAAGCAAGTGGCCCTGAAAAACATCGGACCTCATTCCTTTCGAGATGTTTCATCACATCTTAGACTAAAAAATACATCATCGCTGCAGTTGCATTTATTTTTATGCGACAAAAAACCACAATCATTATAATGTTCCGTTTTACGTATGTGGCAAGCGGTGCGTTATAATATCAGAAATGACAGATGCGTCATTCCAACTTAGGTCAACGGACAGTAGCGTCGCGCACAAAAAATCTATAAAAACTCCAAGACAATTATATGATTTGCATATTCACACAGCGGTATTGTTAAATAAGCTGATTCAAAGAATGAAAGGAGAAAAAGACGTATTTTTTACAAGTACGTTTTGCTGTTTTCGAACGCATCTTTGCGTAACCGAGTTCTTTATTTAAATTGAATTAGTGAAAAGGTATTGTCTACGCGGAGGTGTGTAGCATCAGAAAAAATGAGTCTCAAACAATATTTGTACCTTAATCCCATTCATGCGTACGTAAAACTTTTATAAATTAAGTTTATTTTTATCTTATCATTAAAAGAGACAAAAAATCGTAGTTCTATTATTAAACACTGAGTCTCTAAGTTCTAAGAAAATATGGCAAAAAATCAACGTAAACTTTTGACCGAAAGACAAATTTTAAGGAAAATCTGGTCCTTAGATTCCGAGACCTTTAAAAACTTTTAATTCAAGCCACTTTACAATAGCTTGACTTTGCATTACAGAAGACCATAAAGAAGAGCAACCAACGACGTAGGAGCAGCCAAATAACTCAGGTCTATGGTGAAAATGGAACTACAAGTTAAAAATGTAGCCCACAAAATTTAATGTTTTTCAGATGGATAAAATACATAGAATTAATACGAAATGGGTGTCTCTTAACAAACCAAAAAACTTAATGAAGCTAAAAGTTATTTCTTACACGAAACTGGGACATCTGTAACATTGTTCTTTAATACGAAGTAATTTCGAATCCACAAAACGATTATCCTTAAAATACACAGAAATTAATTAAGCTGACCTTTTTAACTCTACTCAATTTCTTTTAAAACAACATTATGGAATCGCTTAAGTAGCGTTATATTTCACACAGGCCAAAAAAGTAAAGAATTTGTAGTACGTCAATATAAGGTGACCATTCACTGAATTGCCTTTCAGAGAGTCAATAAAAGTAATTACAGATCTTATTATGCTAGCAGTTAAAGAAGTGGTGACATCATAAATTTTCATCACGGTAGAAATTGAATGCTGCAAATATTAGTACGTGAGTTTAAATGATTTCGATCTATGTTTTTTGGAGAAAGTTGTACAGTTTTTGTTAAATTTATCCTGCATATCTAGCAAGAAAACATGTATCGTATACGATATATGCCAGGCTTCTGAAAGACTGATAAAAAAAATGGTTTTAAAATGTCAAAACTCATGTTAATCACTGTGATTGGTGTTAGCCATGATCAATTTATTTGAAAATACACAACACTACTTTCTTAATTATTCTAAGACATCATCGACAATCGGTGGAGGAAAATATTATAAGGAAATCTAGATTCCAAAAATTAGAATCTGATATTGCCAACCCGCAAAAAGCAAGCTTAGTGATCACAGTCCTTCTCACATCAAAAAAGTCCTGTAGGAACCCAGCAGTGGGCCATTTAATGCTTTATTTCTAGATAATAACCAACGCATTTAAAACAGTACTATTTCCGTACTAAAGGACCACACGCCTCACACGGCAATCTAGTGAAACATTCTAATTTACTTTATAAAAACTTTTGACGATACCCGGGGGAAAAATGTGACATGTCATCCGGTACATTTTTCATTTTAAAAGTAAATATAAACGTTTTTTTTACATTAAGAAAGGAAACGTGAATACGGGCAAACGTACCAAGGCGCATACATTAGTATGTATTAAAATATTATGTATGATATCAAGCTAGTTTCGTAAAAATTGGCTCACATCTACATATTATGCAGATTTTGTTGTGGTCGCTTAATGGTATGTGCTTTCATAGCAAGCACTGTAGGACTAAAAATAGGCGGATTCTCATAATGCTATTAAAGTATCTCCTTTATAAAAACATTGCCCTCGGTAGAAAGGCTGATTGATTAAAAACACTTTTGTTATTTTTATAATTTTACATAAACGATACTTCAAAAGAGATATCAATAATCCATGTTATCAATCATTCTAATGGGGTATAGCAATCGACTTAAACGCACAAAGTACATTATACTATGTTAAACGGCTGAACCAAAGTTAACATCTGAACGAGTCGACAATACCTGTGCTGCTTTCGATATTTTTTCTCAGAAGCACCTAGACACCAAATGTCGACAGAGTATAATTACCGGGTTAGAAGATTAATAACTTAATTACATTCGAAGCGTAATCCCGTTAGCCTGAACACCTTCCCTGTCCCGTCAGAAGACACAATAGTTAAACAATGGAAATGTTCATATGTGACTCACGGGACAGTGAAAGGGTTAAAAAGAAAAACTCCTATTTCCTAGAACTATATAATTTTTAATAAAGGCTTTATAATAACCGCAGCACTCTCCCTTAACTCACATTAGTTAGCAAGGCAAGGAGTGGCTCCGTCGCGTCTGCTCACGTAAAAAACTTCGCTAAAAATAAAAGTATTGCACCGCGCCTTAATAGGGTTCCTTGGGAGACGGAGTGAAACGCCTCCGAATTACAAAGTGGCTTTTAGAAGAATTAGTTTTGTTATGTAAAGTTTCATTTTTATTTGTAGATTAACATAAATCGGGTTTTCTTAAGGTTTACGTAGAGTATCGGGAGTTACATATTTTTGTGTACTTTAAATAAATTGTAATATACTCACGTTATCTAAATTACGTGAGTTTATATTAAAACTAAAGAATTATTTTAATTTTTTATCTGTTTCTTTTTCACGTTTTTTTATATTTGAATATTTCTAAAAACAAGTAGATATTATCTAGTTTTTATGTATAAAGCTTATGAAATGTAGTCAACCTGCTCCCAGATAGAAAAACCTTAACTATAAAGGGTATAAAAATATTTCAAGCAAGTGTATAATGGACTTCCGATCTTATATGAGACCATAAGAGCAGAGATATCTTAAAAAAACCTAAACATATTATACTATAGGTACAGTCAACAGCAAAAGTAGATGATGAATTGAGTTTATAACTATTGGAGTCAAAACTGATCACGAATATATGGCAACTGTACTAGTAGTAAATGTTTGGTATAATTTACAATCACATACTTTTGAATTACTTCGACGCCACACAGTTCTGACGCGAACTCCGTTCATTATTATTGAATTTCTGATTTTGATCATTTACTTTTGCTGTTGACTGTACCAGATACGGAACCACACACTCTTTTGCAACTCTGGATTTATTTTTTTACAAGCATTTTGTTTCATTTCGGTGTTTTTCAGGCGCTCAACAGACATAGTTATACTCTGTTATTGTATGGATTAAATTCAGCCGACATTTGTTTTTGTTAGGTTGCATTTTTATGAAACCATTTTGCATAATGCCCTTTTTTACGAAGCCATTCGTATAACGAAAGAGGATTTGGCACTTCGTACCTACTTGGTAAAATAAACTTCTATTTTGAAAGTTTGTTCCATTTTAATTTGTGTAAAGAGGTTTAATATGACTGTTACTCACGACATTTCGGCGTTTGTGATTTTTTTTGGTGTGTAAATTTTTATTATTTGTTTTTTATATTGTTGTTAATTAAAATATGCAGATTTGCACACTTGTTTGTTTAATCGGTGGTTCAATAATAATCCTTACTTACTTAAAATATATTTTTATTTTCCTCCTTTCTTCTCGATTAACGTGTCTTGGTAAATTATTGCATTAGTACCTACTTTACTTGGTAAGAAAGCTGGCTTGTTTATAATATTTTTTTTTAAATAAAATAAGAATAAATAACATTTTCATATTGACATAAGAAATAACGTATCTGATTACTGCGAGTAAAGAAATTAATGAAGTTGATAAAAATCAAACAAAAACAAATTAACATCCGACTAAATTAAAAATTCACAACATCATACATTACAAACAGTAAAAACAAACAATTCATTATAATACAAAAACATTTTTTAATAGGTTACATTTCCATGAGAATGTGACAAAAACGTATGATATTCAAAGACGCACGCGATGGGAATCGAACCCGTTGCGTCGCGTAATTTGCGTTTTTCTTAACCAATGTGGCGTCGGTTTGTCTTGGGATGACGGTTTTTGTCTCTTCCCCGCTTCTTGATGGAAATAGGACTGTTGAGCAGTTTTGATAGTTGATTTTTAAACTTAAATAATTATCCCACTATTATGTAAGCTATCACCATACATAAAAGTAATTTCTGTAGCTATCACAAATAGTTTTGAAAAATATTTTATATTGCAGATTGAAATGCTAAGTTTTTTATGAGTGCAATAGTTTTGGGTCAAAATTAATGAACAGAAATATGAGTAAATAAAAAAAAACGGAAGTACGTAGTCAAATTTTAAAATGGTATTCAGTTAAGGAGTCGCTCCATGAAAATACGCCATTGAATTCAGTAAGACTAAGCCGACCAACGTAGCTTGGGAAAAGTTTTGGCAGACAAAGTGTTTCACAATACTTATTCTCTTAACCACATTATTATCGAAATAAAGTGGGACGAATAAGTCAATTCATAAAAATAACAACAGTAATAGTTTAATTCTTTAATAGTATTACCAAAAACTTATGGAAAACAATATTCTTTGTAAAGCTACTTACTTTCAAGCTACTTAGGTAGGTCCTTAATTTCTTACCAAGGGCAAAAATAGACAATATCTAGGTATCTAATTGTAATGATAATAGGTTTATACAAAACACTAACGGGTTTTAACTAACAGCTAATTTAAAACATTGGTTTGGCCAATTATTAAAATGTTTTAAGCCGCGGAAAAAGTGACTTTAAAATTAAGTATATGTAACTAGCACAATACACATAATTCAAGTAGTAATTGGTAAAATTGTAATAAAGTTAGTCAATGTTTTTAAACACTGTACTTACATCCTACCAAATTAAGAGTTGTAACGTTATTTAATATACTTAAGTAAAACAATTGTTATTAAATTCACAGAATCATACTTATTACATGTTTCACGAATTGTTTTTACCGAAACAGTCAATAGTGGCATTTTTATCTATAATTCTGATAATTAAATAAATAATTAAAGGCGGCAAGAAGGACAGATGTCTCTTTCTCAGTTTATTCTTAAATAAATTAGCTACAAACACATGTGCTAAGTAAAAACTACAATAAAGGGAATTAGGGAAACATTGACTAGCCTTTCACCTTACTTCATCTATTAACTACTTTACCATTTTTAAGGTAAAGTAGTATTTTATTTGAATAAATTTTAAAAGTATACCACGCTTACCTACTTCAAAATAGAAAAAAACTATTATCAAGATTTGGAACGATAAAAAACCAAAAGACGTACAAAAAATGTCAAGTATCAAATCATGTCGCACTACACAGCTACAGTCAGGTCCAACAAAAACGGCTAGTTGCATGGATGTAGGAAAAACCGTGGAAACTGCGGAAAAACTGCGCTCACACTGAGATGTAAGAAAAACTGGCTCCACTCTTGTCTTAGTATTGTTCTTGTGGCTAGACTTGTTTTAATTATGGATCCTTAGGTATAAACATCAACAGTTAAAGATAAACTCAAGATTAGGTACTAAAACTACAATACGGGTCAGGATTTATGCACTACTAAAAAACACCAATGCTCCTTATTTTATTTACGCTAAAAGTATATGTTTTAAAATTAGTCGTTATAAAGGTCACAGTAAATTACTAATTTAAATAAAAAATAAAATAAAAATAATCTCATTTGAATAATGAGTTTTAGAAATAAAGGACCAGAAGTACTGACTCAAAAGACTCTATGAGACGAACTTGGTCTGTGATTTGGTCCTTTGAGACGAAAGATTTCATTCGTGAAAAAGGGCTTAATGAGCGTCACTGTACTTAATCCTTAGTGTAATGTTAAGTTTGTTTGTTATTAATCTAGAGGGCCATATTGTGTTAAAATAATTAGATGTTTATTAGTTAGTAAAATAAAATTTTGTTTCAGTAAAATTAATTTATTAGGTATGTAGGTTACGAATCAATTGTTCCCTTTTATGATTAAGTAAGTATAAAGATAATTAAGTGGATTTGAAGAAGACTTTCTGAAGCACTTAATTATTGTTATCATTAAAAATCTATCAGATTAATAAAAACAACACTGTAAATAATGGACATTTCATCAATTTATATTAGTGTTCCTGGATAAGAGTAAAATTGATTTCTTTGTTTTATTATTATCCTAACTCTATATACATTTGACGAATCTCATAAACACACTAAAAAAAAGTATGTTTTATAACTAATCCATAAGAATTAAGAAGAGAGATGGAGCCATTCTGGTAAAATTCTTATTAAAGTAATTGCACACAATTAACCTACATCCTACAAAGCTGTCCACATCAGACACATGTTCCGAGACAAAAGATGCCGACGACGACGTCCTAAAAATTGGCGAAAAATAAAAAAGCATTGAGAAAATAATAAATAGCACTTCGTGACTTACTGGTCCCATTCACATTTCTTCCAATGATCTTATTGGAGCCATTCGGCTGCACGGCGGCGGGAGTATGCGGCGCGGGAGGAACTGCCCGTCCCGTTTCCTCGCCCGGGCTTTCCATATCACACCTCTCGCTCGCACACATCAACCCGACACCCGCCAATTCGAAAACTTCACAAAAATATTGGCAACTTTTTACGAAAAAAAATTACATTTCTAAAATAAAAAGCCAGTTATCACAGTTCGGAATTTAAAAATATTTGTTTAAACAATGGCGTGTCGAACTCGGATTTTGGCGGTATATTTTAAAGGGTAGCCGTGACGTGTCGTGATGACGCGCGCGCCTCGACTGGCGGCCGCCGGCGGAGCCCTAGTGCAGCTGCATCGCCCCGCCCAGCACCCCACGCGACCCCTCCACGTGGCCCCACGCTTTCCTTGCCCTCGGCTTATGTAAAAAAACATAAAGGCCTTAAATTTGGTGAGTGTGTGCGTTAAGTTTGTGGCGTACGAGTGTAGAGGGAAGGGGCCAAAAGGGTACGACTTGAGGGTCGACGAGTGATCATTATTGCGTTTTTTTTTATCAGTCTTGTTCTTATTGATCCGCGCTTTTAAAATTTTCGGTCATGGTAACCAAACGCTTAAACATAAAACTATGTTGTTATTTACTAGTTTCCTTTCGCAGCGAAGAAAATGAGGAAGATTAGGTCTGTACAAATTAGCTGTCAATTAGAATGATTACTTACCGTTTTATGGGTTTGCCATATACAGAAAAATGCGTAAGTAAATTGAAGAGTTTAAAGAGAGGCAACAATTTCAGAATAACCTGCAATATTGCAGCAAGAGACATTCTAACAAATTAAAAGAGTTAAATGTTATGAAGTGTGTTACGTAGGTTATGTAGATCCAGTAAGTTGTCTTTTAATCGATCTCAGACGTTCTTCTTGGTCAGCCAAAATTCTGTGGTAGGTAGTAGGGTACCGATGCTTACGGTTACGGTTGCTTATGTTTACGGTTATGTAACCTTCAATCTAAAATCGAATGAAGACATAGCTTCACAGGGGTTTTGAGCAGCAAAACGTTTGAGTTTGAGCTTTTGAGTTTTGAATAGATTTTGGTCTTTACAGTTCAGTAGTTTATATTTTAGTTCGGCTGTTACTTTTTACTGCAAACGTAAAAAGGGACAAACTTTGTTATTTCGAAAATGTCCTAAAGCGTATCCTTGTGCTTAAAGTATTTAAATTTATTTTTAGATATTACAACGAACTCACAAATCTAAGTAACTGCTTAAGATTTTATTCGTATAGCCCTGAAAGTAGGTTTAATTAACAATTTATCTTTTAAAAGCAAACGTCGGCAATACGTGACTTACATTGAGCAAAAAACGGCCGTGCAGTTGTTTAACCCTAAAATGCAGCGGTACAAAAAACGTAGTGTAGTGTATTACATACATTCGGTGTACATTGGTGTACGCAAGCTGTGACTATAATAAATCAACGGACGGAAACGGGTTATTTATAAATTCTCAGTTTGGACATAATACGACGAGTTTACCCGCAAAATGTCCACTTTATTACAGTAAAATGGAGATAATTAACTAGGTTAATAAGACAAATATAAATAGTGGACAAAAAAATCAGGTGTCATTTTAAATGCTAAGTATAATAATTAAATTATATAAACTGTTATTGTTAATATACCTACCTACATAATTAACCATTTTTCTTTTTGCAGGAACAGAGTCGCATTGTAAGTATATCGTATTTTTCAGTGTGCGTTTTTAATGCATTAATATACAAGTGTTTTTTGTGAATTATTTTAATTTATTCTATTCTTTAAGATGCGATATTGGAACTTGCAGGATGAAGTATTATTTAGTTGCAGAATTGGGTACCTAACTACATTGAATCACCGCAAAATATTACCCAACTGCAAAGTTGATACAAGATAATTATTATCACAATTATGTGTTTTATACTAAAAACTCGACACGGGTTGAATCTGGGAGAGACTGACACTGGACCAAAGACTCCGAAGAGCACGTAAATAGAGAGGCCTGTGTCCAGCTGTGGGATGACAATTTCACTATCGACGTGAACCCACTCGTAACACAAGCAATTTAGCTTAGCAGGAGGGGTTAACAAGAATACTGGTCATGTGCGACACAAATGCTAGTTAACTTTAAAAAAAATTGCTGACTATTATTACATAATAAACACGACACTACGCCTTTTTTACTATAGTTAGATGGACTAAATAACATCAGTATTGTGCTGAATGCAAATGCTTTGAATTTCAGACACTTCTAGACATAATCATAAATCATTTATTGGAACCTAACTTTAGTTAGAAAAAGAAAAGATTTCTCTGACACCCTGACTTGTAAGGACTCAGTTGCAAAAGAAGTAATTACCTGTCAACCGATCAATACTACCGCTTTAGAGACTATACCATGTTTACACCAAATTAATTTTCACTGAAATCAAAATCATCCATTCTGCACAGAAACGTCCAAATTGAAATATTTCAATGTAGCTGAAAATATATCTTTCAACTAGCACCGACAATACAAACGTTGATTCAAATTATATTTTTCTTTCCAGTCCATATAGAACATTACAAATATTACAATAAACATGGTGGTGAATAAAACAGGGGACGGCAACTATAACAAATCTTATTATGCAAATAATAATAATAATATTGGCGTGGATAGCAAAGGGTTCGTTTTCGACTCTATTAATAGTCAAATAACTTCGTAAACTAACGTTCCTACTCTTAAATTTAGATAAAATAACACAGAGAACAGCTTCCAATCAGCAAGATGTAAAGTTTTCCAGTGCGAGAAGATTATCTAAACTGTCTGTGACTGTCTGACTGTGACTGGCCTGTTGGTTTATTAAGTTAGTGACCCTGACTGCTAAGCCGGAGGTCGTGGGTTCGATTCCCACCCAAGACAAATCTTTGTATGATGAACACGATCATTTGTTCTGTGTCTGGATGTAATTTATCTATAATAGGTATGTATTTATAAATATATAGGTACGTATGTTTATCAGTTGTCTGGTTGCCATTGTACAGGCTCTGTCTAGTTTGGAGTCAGATAACCGCATGTGGGATGTCCCAAGATATTATTATTATGATTCTAATACTAGAGAGAGAAGACAAACAAAAATAAACTAGGAATATAATTTAAAGAAGGTCACCTTTTTATAACTTTGACGTTTACAATCTAACCACAAGAATCAGGTAGAAAATTTTTCAAATAAATTTAACAAACTATAAGGGCATCAAGAAACAAAACACAGAATGTTTCGTGTCCGTATCAAATTAAAAATGATAATCAGTTTGCAAAAGCTTAATTCAGTTGAGATACGAAAGCAGGCCGTTCTCGGAAACTTTAAAAAAATACATAAAGCCGCCGACCCGACAACGGTATACGATGGTATACAAAAAAATCTATATTTCGGGTTAACAGGCCGTCAGTAAATGGGTTAATATAATTTTCTTGTGGGCTTATGGGTTGGCCGTATGATTTTGTTTATGTACACAAAGGTCGGATGGGAGTGGGTTAATGAATTTGGCAAAAAATAAACTACACATAAAAACAAAAGCATGTAGCCGTTCAGTGCTCGTAGCATTTGGTGTCAAATAAAAATCTTGAGGTACCTACTTGCATAGTTTTCCTCCTAATATTATAAATGTGAAAGTGTGGATGTTTGGATGTTTGTTACTCAATCACGCAAAAACGGCTGAACGGATTTGGATGAAATTTGGCGTGCATGTAGCCTTTGACATGGAAAAGAACATAGGCTACCTTTTATCCCGATTCCTTAAGTAGTTCTCGAGGGAACATTTAAAATTGTTTCCAAGCTAAGCCAGGGGCAGACAGTTTTGAAATTTTGTATTTTTCTCTATTACAGCGCAAGCTAACGGGTGAAAATTTTATTCCATTTTTCATTACTTTCACATTTCTTATTTCTTTGTGGACCCAATTCTGATGCCCACGCAGACGAAGTCGTGGGCAGAAGCTAGTATTATAATAAAATTATCCCACTGCTGCGTACAGGCCTCTTCTCGTGTAAATAATAAGGAACGATCATTTTTTGGGTAATTTAAACATCTGCATTTCAATAATGATTTACCGTTACCCAACTTTGTTACAAGGTTATATAATACCAGCCTATAAATGTCCTAAAGCTGGGCACACGCTTCTTTCCTTATAGAGAAGGAACGAGCATTGATCACCACGCTTGCTCATTTCGTGATGGCAGTTTCAGGTTCAAATTTTGGAATCCAAGTTCCTCGCGAAGTTTTCCTTCATATGTCAATAATGTCTTAGAATATTTAAGAAAGTACGAAAGTACACAAAACTTTTGAAAAAAGATATGTTGGTGTTTGCCCGGGTTCGAACCTTGAACCATGTGCATACGTATTCGGTTGTTGGCTGGACCGCTTGGCCACCACAACACGACTGAAAGGAACTACAAGTGTATTAAACCTGAAATCAGCATAGGTAGTCAGTAAAATTCGATTTAGACTAATAAGTCGCATTACTTCTAGTCCTATTGGTTTATTATCCAATCCTTACACACTTCGGCCTTGGTAAAATAGAGAATATCTCAAAAAGAGGTAGTAGGTCACGATAATAAAGCTATTCAAGGAAATAGAACCAAAAAAATATTGTAGTGTTATCTCGTAGCTCCAGGAAGCCGCGTATTCAGCCTTTTTCACATTGAGTGTACAAAAAGTTGGTAGTGTTGGCACTATGGTTTTCCCACAGTTCTGCCGTTAGTTTATCATCATATCGACATATTTCTAGCTATCTAGTGTTGCGACAACCTTTCACCGGCTCAAGGAAAAACCTACACTGCCTTAAGAGTCGGTCGGATATTATTTACAGAAAAAGTGAGGACATAAAACCAGCGGGTGGCTGGATGCTAAAAACTTATCATTTTTGTTGCGGCTTTTAGTTATTCATAAAGAAATAATATCTATTATTCTGAACACCTGTTTCCAGAAATTTATTTAAAAAGTTGGGGTCATAATTACCATATCAATGGAATTGGAATTTGAAAATCAACTTTTCATACAAACAAGTCACGTGACCTGTCACTTTGTAAGAAAAATTCATTTTCAATTTTATGATTTCAACCCACGTTCCTTCGGGAAATTGGTTCAGTTTTATACACCTGATTATCTCGTGGAATATACAAAAATAATCATAATATATAATACACGTGACTAAGCTTTATCACTTCCATATATTTGAGCGATTCTATAATTGATACCGATTGTAAAAACGTACCTTGTCTAAGGAGACTGCTGCTTTCATAGCCCAACTCTCTCAGTACAGACACTCTCGAATGAGTATTTTCTCACGGTGACCGGCCTCTCGCTTCTCTACATAGTGGCCGCTAATTCCTCACATTACTAGCTAAACATTTTCATGCTTTAGGCCACGTTTCGTGAATCTGCTATCTTACTTTCTATACCGTTTATTTACCAGTCTTGACTTACAAGTCTAATTAAGTGAGTTCGAAAAGAGAGAGACAGTTCTTTAAGGTCTGGTCATGAATTCTAGGAGAAAGTGAACGGTACTTTTAATTAGCGAACTACTTGTGTTTTTTTTTTCATGAATCATGTAAAGTATCACATTTCCTTCACCCAGGGATGATGTGTTAAAAATGAAGTCGGCCTTGGGAGATCATAATTTTTATTCTTTCGAAGAACTTATACTTACTTACTATCAATATGGGTCGCATAACTAAGTATTTTTGCTAACCCCTTGTGGTAAGCTAAATGCTTGTGTTACGAGTGGGTTCACGTCGTTAGCTAGTGCAATGGGTGGATTTTGAACCTGAAACTACATGATCATAAATTCGACGCCCTAAATAGTAAGCTCTCACCGCTTTAATTAATTATCTCGTTCTTTTTCTACCGGTTCCCAAAAGATGTATCCTTTTAATACTTATTTAATTCCATAATAACTTAGGAAGATAGAAAAACGAATCGAAAAAGTTACCTCTAGTAGAATCAAGTTGGAAAAAATGGAGAAAAACTTCTTTAATTTTACGAGCTTTCTTCAAATAACTTACTTTTTATGTTTCTCAGGTGCTTCTGTGTACATAAACGTTCTTTTATGACGCGGTCAACAACCTACTTTAAAAGTCGTAAAGTTAATGAGATGGTCAGATGAAAAAAGTTTTTCTTGGATTCTAATGCATTAATTTGCCGATTGAAGTTTTTACAAGCTTTCACTAAAGTTTCCCAGATCTGTACCTACTAGATTACTGGATAAACGGATAGGTTTACCTCAGCTGTATTATTTATCCTACGTTTGTGCAAATGGCCACCTGAACTGACCTGACTCAGCATTATTTTTATTGGAAATGAAACATTTGACTTTAATGGAATTTTTGTATTAATTATTTTTAAGAACTAACACACTCTATGGAATATGACTCCAAAAATATAATCGGTTCTTATAAAAGTCGTAGCAAGCAATCGACCAATCGCACATATAATCTTATTGGAAGTCATTGTAACTACTCAGATAAATGTGCTGTTTTACTGTAGTTTATGTCGTACGGCACAAAATTGCAAGTATTTCAATTAAGACCAGCTAACCGCTTGAATTAACTCAGTTATTTACACTTTTTACACGCTCCGTCAAAATAAAATACAAAATGTAATATTTATAATATTAGGGTTAAAGCAACTATAAAAAATATCATTATACATAAACGCCCATTCTCCAAACAAGAATTTCATCGGTAACTTTTTATCAGGTCGCAATTTTCGGAACGCGACCATCATTTCGAATCGTTTGCGCGGGAAAAACTATAAAATGGCCGACGGCGTGCGTCCGATGCAAATTGCGCGCGGAAAAAGCTCGCGAGCGGTAAAAACTGAAAGGAACTCATAGTATTTCATCGACGTCGCCAGTTATTGAGCGGGGTTAATGTTTTTGTGTAGATTCCAGTGGTGGCGACAAGGCGACTTTTTGCGCGTTGCGGAGTCTGGGAAGCGCTCGGCGGCAACTCTCGTCGCGGGCAAAAACCAAACGAGGGCCGCCATAACGCTGCTAACCGAGGCAAAAACGTTGCGACATACGGATAGAATTAATGCGGCGACTCTTTAATTTTCTTCAAGAAAGCGCGGGAGGAAATGGTGTAGGTAATGAGTGTTGCCAGACGCAAAAACGATCTGTATAATGACGTTGCTCATTTATCCAGTTTATTTTTCTGTTCTTGTTGGTATATAGAAAAAGTACAAGTTGGAATGTTTTAAAAGCCTCATTCCTATTAGACACGATTGCGGAATGTTCTAATATGAAATGGTAGCGTATAATAGCCATCTATTTCTAATGGGAACATTCTATCTACATAGGTAATCAGTTGCGGTGGATGGTGCTCCTTGTTTTGTGCTCTTGAAACATATTTTGTTGTAAATGTGGTTTGAGAGCTATAGTATCAAGTAGGTAAGTATGTGAAGAAAATACTGCCTATAAGAATAACCTTAGTTAAAAATATATCTTTTATAATAATCCTTAAGATTACCTCTTCACTCTAGGTTAGCTTATTTTGTTTCTGACGATTTAATTTTGACTATAGGAAATTAATATTAAGTAGGAACCTATTAGGATTTTATGGTTTTTAAGTTAATCGCGTACAACATTTTTTTTATTCACTTCCTTGTTGGTGTAGTGCTTGCCAGCGACTGTTGAGCACGAGGTCCCGGGTTTTTTTAAGAGATCTACTGCAATAAACCTGAATGCAGGCTTCGACTGCTTCGACCATAAGGGCCTCCAACAAGAACAATGGAGGAACTAATTACAGGGCACACCCTGCGGGGTTCGGACCTCGACATAGTGCATGCTAACAATCCTAATAAAGCAAACGGCAAGAGAGTTGGATCTAGTATTAATTATTTAGGGAAATGTTAGTATTTTTGTTTAGCCGTCTCGGATCAGCTAGTCAGTCATTATTCTAGAGACAGGGGTGTAAACAGGAAGTTAGTCCTGTGGCTGAGTTCTCTGGGGTCGTATAAGTCTGCGGTCCCGTAGGACTACGAGCGAATGCACAGCGAGAGCAATTATGTTCACGTTTATAAAATTATATACTGGTGCACAAAATATTTCCCTCGCAGATGGGTAACCTCTGTTGAAAAACCGCTGTGACCGGAATTCAGTCAAGAGTTCATTACTATAACTTTTGCTTAGTTTTTGTGATTTGTGGTCTAGGTTAAATAAATATTGTTGAGAAGTCAAAGAAAAACATAAAATATCTTCGGCCATAATATTATGTTGCATTTAAATAGTCTGCCTATTCAAAAAACCTTTGCTAATCTACATCATCAGAAAGTAAAACCTTTTTGCCTATTACCATATCGAATGGATATTATAAAGACATCTGCGTATTTATAAATTTTTGTTAAACCCTTTTTATATAAGAATCCATATTTGTATTTAACTGTAGGTAGGAAAGTCGCTACATTACGAGCAATTTTTTTTATTTTTATTAATGGGATTACTACTTTACTAGCAATGTGGGTCGCACATTACTATATCTCGTTAACCCCTCGTGCTAAGCTAAGATGCTTGTTACGAGTGGGTTCACGTCGGTAGTGTAATGGGTGGGATTCGAACCCGCAACCATATGATCGCAAGTCCGACGCCCTAACCATTAGGCTACCGCCGCTCCAATTGTAACTATTAGTTAGCTACGGGCACTTACTTATGCCCCATAAAGTCGCTTGCGAGGCTCCTAGAGGCTCTCGGCACGAGTTTTGGGCGAGAGGAGGCTGCAGGAGTGATATCCATCCATACTCTTGCTATCAGTAGTCCGCTACGTGTACTACACTTCCTCCTTCGACTCGCGTCTGAAAAGCTGACAGAAAGCAGCGCGACAGCGAGGCGAGGGAAGACGAGGGAACACACCTTCCTCACTTTCGTACTCTCGCGTTCCTTCGTGTAGTGGGGCTACTAGTAAATTTCTTCTGATAATAATTGATAGTTACTTAATTAGCATACTATCTCCCTTCTACTCGGACGCATCGGCCGCTGGAGTGGAAGAGAGATAGGTGCGTCACAAGTCGAACGCTTAGGCCGATTGTCTCTTTCAATCACTTGATCCGCGCTCTCGCTCACACGCTCGGCTCAGGCGAAACGTGACACTTTTCGTGCGTGCAGCTTAATTATTATAGCACATAGGTAAACCTTTAAAAGTAGGTTATATTATTATATCGGGAAAGGGCTCTTAATATACAGACCTCAGGTCTACTTTAGGACCCACTAACGTAATTTTTCATGTACCTAAAAATGTGTTTAAATGGACAAATAAATGACCTATACTTAGATTATTATTATAATCTAAGTATAGGTATGCATTACCATTGAAATCATTTTTTATAATAATAAAAATACCGGCTTATCAATATCCCACAGCTGGGCACAGGCCTCTTCCCATATAAAGAAGGAATGAGCATTGATCACCTCGCTTGCTCATTGACGTTGGCGATTTCAGTATTTTTTTTTTTTTGGAATCCAGGTTTCTTTAAGATGTTTTCCTTAATTTGTCAATAGTGTCTTAGAATTATTATGAAAATAGGTAGGTACTTACTTACCGTAGGTAAAGTTTAAAAAAAAGTTGCATTGGTAGGTTCTTGCCTGGGTTCAACTTCAAACCCGCAACCGTATGCATCCGAATCTGGCCATTGAACTGCTACGCCACCACGAAATCATTCATACTGGATATAAGTAATTCTTATTGGAATGACCTTGGTATATGACTTCTATTGGATTGAAACGTAAGTAGAATATATGAATAGAGATCTCATGTAAGAATATACTTACGACAAACGTGCTTGTTGGTAAACTACCCCGTCATAATACGGATTGTAAAGACAAAGGGTTCCTGCCCGTTTATTATGTACTTACAATAGCTTTCTTCTAGAAATAAACTGCACCATAATGAAGTAACACTTATTTATGCTTTTTAATCATTCAAATGCAATTTTAAATAGGTAGTGTAAACTAAAATTTATTTTTACCACAGTTTTGTCTTAAACTATGTCCTACAAGAAAACAATCCTGGATTAGATAAACCACGAAACGCAACGAGCGCCTGCACGAAAAAAAATAGCATAATAACCCAGGCTTGCAACTTTCCACCTCGCTGCTTCTGCTTTATCAATAAGGTCCTTGAATTATTGTCAATAGCTTTACAGTTGTAACTTTGCACACACACACACACACTTAAACCTACTAAGTAGTTTATGTTGTATGGAAGGACAAAATCGAGTCGAATGGTACAAAAAATCACAAACTATTATTAGCCATGTAATCCAACCATTGCGTGATCTAAATCGATCCCAACGCCATCTTGGGATGAATAGGTGAAACCAACTATGATTATTACTTATTAGACACGGCTGTTTGCTGTATCAGCAAACTTCACACCACGACCTGTCATGTGCCTACCAGACAATTTCATCACAAGGCCGAGAGCAAGCCCTTTATAGTGAGACCCTATTTGTGTCCAAACTCTTGAACCATAGGTACCTACCATCTACCTAGTTAGTGGTGCTGTTGCTACTGCTTGTTGCTACTGCTGCGACTGCTAAGAACCTCAAACGGCTGTAATTTGTCAACCTAAGTACGTCGTAGGTACATATTTTGGTTGGTTACATGGTTTGAAACACTTGAATTGTGGGTCCACAAACACATATGTTAATTAAGTATTAGCCAGTGGTCGTAGATAATATTTCGTGGGACCCAGGTATAGGTTCGTTCCATAGAAGGAGAATATGCATTGGCATTCAGGTGGCCATGCCAGCCGCCAGCCTTTTAAGTACCTGGGTACACTTCGAGTCGATAGCGAAGTGGTAGTTACTTTAACAAAAAAGATTTTAGTTCCCTAGGTAAGTACTTATATTAAATAATTTCCCACCCAGGACAAATGTTTGTGTGATGAGCACGATCATTTGTTCTGTGTCTGGGTGTTATTTATCTATAATATGTATGTATTTAGAAGTATATAAGTATGTTTATCAGTTGTCTGGTCACCATAGTACAGGCTCTGCCTAGTTTGGGATCAGATGGCCGTGTGTGGAGTGTCCCAAGATATTATTATTATCTCCTTTATTTTAATATATACATATAAATTTGCATTTTTAAAAAATAGTCCCCAACCGGCATCGGGAACAAGGTCCAGGCTTTTATTATTATTATTATTAAATTTATGTTTGAGTTATGTAGGATTTATTTTATTTTAGACTAACATTTAATACAGCTTAATTACAACAATTCTGTTTGCATTTATTTAATAAAAAATAATGTTAAAAACTACAACCCGACTACGTAAAATAGGAGTTTCAAAAGAACAAAATAAGTCCAATAGGAAACAAGAAATGCATAAATAGCAGAAATAGTCAAGCCAGATCCGTGGTCGAACTTATTTCATTACACACATACACCAATACGTCCAATACTGAATACATATATTTTTTTTTACTAGCCTATGCTGTCCCATTTCTGGGCAAAGGCCTCCCCCAATAACAACAATTATTACTATTACAAATTCTAAAATTGATATTTTTAAACTTGTAAAATATATGTCGATTTTAAAACGTACATAAAAAATACATCCTAGTATTTAACACTTAGTCGGTGGTGCGTATAATAAAAAGAGAGAAAATCTATTTGTAAAATATGCGTAGATACCTTAAGATACAAAGCAAACAAAATTGTATAAAAACCACACATGGCCACATGAGAAGATAAAACATGGCATACTAAATAAAACTAGTAGATTCAGAGAAAATAAATTTTTTTTTGAAGTTATTAGTTTACATAAAATATTTAGAAATATAAAACAAAGTACATTGTTGTTTATTTAAAATACAATATAATAGTATGTAGTTCATTTTTTTTTTTTATTTCATTTTCATTAACAGCGTTCATTTCACTATCGCGCATCAACTAAACGCAAAGACAATTTAATCTCTGATCTCAAAAGACTCGTATTCAATAAAAAAAACTCAACACATTTGATTTGAATTTGTTTACGGTTCACCGTTCAAACTTCAACGGAATTTCTAGACAATTTCAAATCAAAGACGCGTTTTAGTGCTTTGGGATTTGTAAAAACAATTGTAGTGGAGTGTTTATTTCGAATAATTTTATGTGTATTTTGCCAAGATGACGACGGACAAGATAAGGAAGGACAAAAATCAGAACATACAGGTGTTCATTCGCCTAAGGTAAATACATTTTGAAATTCGTGCTGTTGATCGTAAGTTTTACGTTAGTACCATGACTCACTGGATATTCGTAGCTTTGAAATCACTAATAATCCATTTCTACCGTTTTATTTCATCGTTATTTGCCAATATTTATGATATAAACAGGTTACATTAGTTATACTCAAGTTATCAAAGTCCATGACCTAATAATTGAAACTGCATTGTTGACCTCAAATTGAAACTGAAACTCTGAGCCAGGGATCATGTTAAATCTGTAATGTAAAACAATATTATGAAAGGAGCAATTAGATAAGCAAGCAAATTAAAAATTCAAGTAATAGTACCTACCCACTACACAGTGAATGATGCTAGCATTTTTCTAAAACTTATTGGTTCTAAAAAAACACTTCTATTCTTAATGTGTTAAGCAACAGTTATGATATTCTTTGCACTTTAACCAATAGCTTTATTATCTATTTCATAACAGTTTGAAAAGTGTGTCTTACTGAGAAAGAGATGGAATTCCATAGGCTCATAATAACTACCCAAGGATTATGACATTATTATTACCTACATGGTCTTGTGTTAGTCTTATGACTCACAGTAGGAATGTAAATTGGTTTTAAATTGTCCGGTAAAGCTTGTAACAGCAGAGGAAGTATGCATGCGCTGTCTTTAATGCAATAAACACATGTTTATATAGTATGGTCCCTGCTTCCTACTTTATCTTTGTAATTATCATTTTTTGTCTGAGACAGTGGTGCTGGGGAATTTATTGAGCCATTTCTTCTTCACAGCTAGAGCACTTAATAGCAGTAAAGAGTAGATGAATCAGGGTGCTGTCTATGTATATGTTGACATACAAAAAGTTCTACACAGTACTTCTAATTATTTAAGGATTCAACGGTTTACTCACGCGCATTCTCGGGATCGCCCGACTAGTTCGACACGCGACACCGCCGTCGCCGCGTCATGATTAAGGACTCCTATTGAGTCTGAAACTAGTCGGGCGATCCTGAGAATGCGTGTGAGTAAACCTTCAACGGTTTACTCACACGCATTCTCAGGGTCGCCCTTATCCTTAAATAATTATGAATACGTCTCACAGAAGTTATTATGATAATACAGTACTTCTACCAGTTTGAAATTAATTATTTTTTTATTTCAGATAATCTAACCTAACCTGTATATTGTTAATTTATTTCCAGACCACTAAATCAACGAGAAAAGGACATAAAATCTCTGGGGGTGATAGAGGTGGTGAACAACCGAGAGGTGGTGGTCCGCCAGTCACAGCAGACCTCACACACTAAAAAGTTCACCTTTGACAGGGCTTTCGCACCAAGTGCTAGTCAGGTAAGCAAGTTAAGATGAATTTCCTTTCTATTAATAATTTTAGATGTGTTCATTTCAAATCATGCAGATTTGAAATTAACACATCTTAAAATTATAACATGAAGGAATTTTATATACTTACCCAACTTTTCAATGAGGTTGTGGTCACAAAAAGACATTTTCTATGAAACAACTTATAAATTAAGCCTTTGGAATACTATTGATTGTGAAGGAGAATCATTAATGTTGAAATTAATAAATTAAAAAAGATTTAACTGTTATGCACAATAATATTAATTTATAATACAGATAGGTGTAGGATCTGATGAAATGTGTCAGGATTATGTCTTAAGTATTTTTAGTAGGCGTTTGTCCCACTGCAAGGCTAAGGCTTCTTTCCATCTTCCCTGTCTAGGGCTGTGGGGTACCTATTGAAATACTTATTGTTTATTTTCTTCATAAGTCATCTGACATACATGTTCTTAGCCCATAATGGGGGCTATCGCATATCAAAAATCCGCTAATGTTGTCATTCTCCACCAATGAGAGTCACTACTGAACTGAGATAGGTTGAAATTTACAGATAAACCTTATACAACACTAGCGACCCTTGCGGATTTATGACACGCGATAGCTCCCATTGCATAATTATGCCCAAATAATTTTAAATGTTGACTGATATATGATTGAAAAGCCAGAGAGTTTTAAGCTACTATTAATATAAAAAATATATGTCCTTCTGTTTCCAGCTAACAGTATACCAAGAGGTAGTAAGTCCTCTCATAGAGGAGGTCCTCAATGGCTATAACTGCACAGTATTTGCATATGGACAGACCGGCACGGGCAAGACACACACCATGGTGGGAGAGCATACCGGTACTGATACACACTGGCAAAATGTAAGTGTACTGTTCATATTATTTTATTTGATAGAGTACTTATTACTATAGTCAACTGCCTTATCTGTCATCTTGAGACTTTTATGGTAAATCATGTCAACAGAAATAAAGTAGGTAATACACACTAGGTCATTGGGTTTTAAATGAATATATACTTTATTCACAGTTATTTTGAATCTTTCCATCTCCTTTATAACGGTAGAGTTTATGTAAAAGATAATAATTATGAACTACAATCTAGTTCTTGTATAAAAAAAAAATCCATTTGTTTTTATAAAAATTATTATGATAACACTCTAACTTTAAAAACCTCCAAATCCAATTTTTTTTACATGAAATTTTAGTTTTGTATGTAACATTAAGTAAATACATTTATTTTAATGTGTAGAACATTAACATAAAGTTATCCTAAGTTATTAACCAATATATCGGCGCAGGATCCGCTGGCCGGCATAATCCCGCGCGCCCTCAGCCAGCTGTTCGACGAGCTGCGCCTCACCAACACTGAGTACACGGTGCGCGTCTCCTACCTCGAGCTCTACAACGAAGAGCTGTTCGACCTGCTCGCCACCTCCGAGGACAACTCCAAGCTCAGGATCTATGAGGATGTTACTAGAAAGGGATCTAATATCGTCAATGGGTTGGAAGAAATCACGGTAAGTGATTTGATTTTAATTCTGTTTGCAAATATTGGTACATAAGTTCATACATAGAATTTTCATACATGAACCATATCATACAGAACAATATGCAAACTACACAATAATTACAAAATAACTGCACATAATAAAAGTATAGTATTTTTCTAACACTAAATTATCTTCAAATCTCTCATCAATCAAATCACTTACAATTTAAAATCATCCTCTGGGTATTCTGCTATTATTATAATACGCTTTTCTTAATAATAATTTCTTAGCACTGATTTCAAATAAATTTCCAGTATTGATTTGAGTTAATGTTTATAATAATAAGACTGAACACCAAAACTCCACTACAATTTAAGACAATTATTAATTACAAAGGGTATTGCAGTGAAAATGATCATTTAGTCTGTGAGTAGGATATATCATCACACCTCGTTTTTTGAGGAGTCCACATTTCCTATCTGACTACCCTGAGAAGATATGCCAAAACAAACTCAGTATTTTAAAGTCTATTTATGTTATACATTTGTCTTTAGGTATACAACAAGAATGAAGTGTACAAGATCATGGCTCAGGGTCAGGAGAGGAAGAGAGTCGCATCTACTCTCATGAATGCTCAATCAAGGTTTGTTCTATGTCTACTACATACAGCAATTATTGTATAATCAAATGTGATTGTATTTGTTTATGTGTGCATTTGATTATACAATAATTACTGTATGTGTTTTTTTTTTCACTTAAACATTCTTCTCTCATTACTATAAGAATTTTGAACTGATAATGTAAAATATTTTTACGAATAATACTAGACTCGCGGCTCCGCCCACGTTAGCGTCGTCTATCGCGATAAAAAGTAACCTTCTTTATAGCCTTCGTCAATAAATTGGCTTTCTAAGATTGAATAATTTTTCAAATCGGTCCAGCAGCTCCTGAGATTAGCGCGTTCAACCAAACAAACAAACTGTTCAGCTTTAATTAAATGATTTTTTTTTACACAATTATTTGAAATTCGTGGTCCCTGAGCCAGTGTAAAACACAGGAGCCAGTGCATTCCCCTAATGTACAGTAATGGCAACAGTAAAGGTACCAAAAAGACATGAAATTATTCTATTATGGTGCCCAACTATATACTGTTCTCTTTGACCTCTTGATAGTTTTTAGTGCATGTTTTTATTCTTCTATTTATTTTTAAATAGTAAACTTTAATATTGCAGCAGCCTTCCCAATGGCAAAAATCCATAGTAAGTCCTCTCTAAGCATGTAGAAGGTTTTGTTTATGCTTCTTCATTAGTTCTTTTAAATTTTGTATTTTTTATTGTGCATTGGGTTGGTTTCTGCAATATATATGCTGAGGAAGCATAATCAAACAATTTGTAAAAGATATGTTAATAGAATAGATTTTCTAAGTACAAATGTATTTGTAGACAAAATTGTGGCTATAGATTATGTAGGTCTTTTTTGTTTCAGTTGTATTTAATTATATTTGTACATTACCAGAGCCCTAAGACTTATCTTGTGATTTTGTCTTAATAAATAAAGTATAGATACTTAAACTTACAATTAGATTTTAAAAATCAGAGTTTTCATATTTTTGTACTCAAATGCTAGCAGTAGTTAGTCTCAAATCATTAGGAACCTATTAATAGCCAACAAAGTACATCACAAATCTTACCATTGAAACCTATTTTCAAAGTTCTTACTACGTACTTTTTGAACACACAGTCGCTCCCACACGGTCTTCACGATCGTCGTCCACATGAAAGAGAACAGCCCTGAAGGTGAGGAGCTGATGAAGATTGGGAAACTGAACTTAGTAGACCTCGCCGGGTCTGAGAACATTAGTAAGGCGGGGTCTGACAACCCCGCGAAGAAGGAGCGCGCGAGGGAGTGCGTGAACATCAACCAGTCGTTGTTGACCCTTGGGAGGGTTATTACGGCGCTTGTTGAGAGACATCCCCATATACCTTATAGGTGAGTAGAGAAATTATGTTAGCCTGGAAGAACTGGCGCAAAGTTCAAGGACTATCCTATAATAATATGCAAAGTTAATAAGTGTAATAAATATACATGACCTCTACCCATTGTATGCAGGTGCTATACACATTTCGATAAGCAACCTTATTGCTTTGAAAATAAGACCGATAGTTATCTAGTGGTTTTTAGAAACATCAGTATTTTCAAATCGAGTTTCGCTGGTGGTGTCGCATGATACGAGTTTTTTCGAGTGTAGCCTGTATAAATTAGTTATTATTCCTATTTTTGTAATAACAATTTCTTTTTTATTTTCAATTAAATTTGTGAAAGTCGATTTTTTTTACCATACTTATCTCAGTGAATTTCCAATTTTATTGACTCTTCATAAAATCATTACACATACTTCAACAGGGAATCCAAACTGACCCGGATTCTCCAAGAATCCCTCGGCGGTAGGACCAAGACCTCGATCATTGCGACCATTTCCCCTGGACACAAGGACTTAGAAGAAACTATGAGCACCCTTGAATATGCTCACAGAGCCAAGAATATCCAGAACAAGCCAGAGGTCAACCAGAAGATGACCAAGAAGGCTATATTGAAGGAGTATGCTGAAGAAATTGATAGGCTAAAGAGAGACTTGCAGGCTACTAGAGATAGAAATGGTAAGTACAAGTTACGAAGTTACCATATTATAGGCTAGATAAACACTTTGCTAAAAAAAAATTTAATAAACCTTTTTTTTACTGTTTTGTCAAAGTTTGTTATGTTTCACTGTCACTATGATAATAATATGCTATTTGTTGAGTTCCTTGTTTAAATCAACTTAAACAACAACTTACAATAATTACCGCAACCTAAATACATGATTGAATTTTTAGGAAATCAGTATTATTATTTTAGCCTTTTTCTAGATATAATTTTATTGTAAGTATCTCTTAATTTTTCCATAAAAAAAAATAAAAGTTATATATTTGTCTTGTTGACAGTCAGCAATCAGTAACGTTTTGCCAGTTATATAATATAATGTAAATGATTTAAGAAACACAAACACTACTTGTTTCCATCAGGCGTCTATCTAGCCAGCGAAACGTACGCCGAAATGACGTTAAAAGAAGAAGAACAACGCAAGGAGATACAGGAGCTGCTCCTCAAGAAGCGAGCCATGGAGGAGGAGAGGGATCGCATGGAGGGAGTCTTTGAGGAGCTCAACCAGAAGCTGGAGGTCCGGGACAAGGAGTTGGAGAGTACTGTTGGACAGCTGAACAGCACGAAGGCGCAGTTAGCCAGTACAAGCCATGTAAGTTGGATTTAACACGAGAAGTTATTAAACAAATGCTTTAGTTTAGCCTGTCAGATTCGTTCGTGTTGTGACGCTCCCGTCAAAGTCCCCAGCCATCCCTTCCTATTTTCCCCTTTCCCCATTCGCATGTGTGCAGTTTACTAGTCTCGTTACGTTACATCCCCCATCGCCCGCAGCTCATGTCACGGAAACATTAGCCCAACTATAGCTCAATACAATGTTCTCAGAAACTAGTGAAGACTAAGCAAGTGGTTGAGGAGCAGCAGCAGCTGGTGTCAGCCCACTGCAGCACGGAGAAGGTGCTGAGTGCGCAAGCGCGGGAGCTGCTGGCTACCGCCGACGTGGCCAGCAAGCATGTCTCCTGCCTGCACGATGCTGTCGACAAACGCAAGTCTGTACCACATCTATATTATGTAATAATAACTGTAGCCTTCACTCCATTGTATTTGACGCTTTTTTTTTATGAAATTTTGTTCACGCTATCTCTGAATAAGGAGAGGCATTCCTCATATTATAACAGGCCAGTGCATTTCTAAAAATCTAAAATATTTACCTTTTTTTACAAGAGTCGTTAGTCTGTCTGCCCGTGATTGTGACACTTGCGAATAAGGAATTACAATAATAAGAGTATGTGTTGGGTGCTGGGCCAGGTCGCTGGAGTACCGCAACCTGGAGACCACGCGCACGTACTGCGGCCACAGCAAGCAGCAGCGAGCCGCCGCACGCGCCGCGCTGGCCAGGCGCTCCGCCGCCGTGCACGCCGCCCTACTGCAGCTGCAACAGGGCTTGGGTAAGGGGGTGATAAGTACGGTTTGGCCACATAGGAAACGTGAAGAAAGAACAACTCACTTGAGGTTCTCGGCAACGGTGACTCCGGATCGAAATTTGCTGTTACTATTGCACAGTAATAATTGCTTTTCACGACGATGAAGCCGGCTCCCACAAAAATTCACAATTCGACCGAATTTCAGACAGCCGGTGTTTTATAGGGTTCTTGAATCTGTTTTAAAAGTGACGCGTACGCCGCATGCTTCTAGTTCGATCGGTTCGGTAGTCGCTTTTCGGCAGTCTTCATAACTTTAAGTTGAGAAAGATTCAGTTGATAGTGAACTAGATGGCGCTGTGCGCAAGGACAAGAAATTTGACTTGGGAATTTATTGGAGATGGAGAGGAAAGGATAAGCAAGCCATAACAGAATCCTATTCTTTTTCTTAGCCATATCAACCAATTTGATGCGCAATCTAATCTTAGTAAACACACAAAGACCTCAGGTAAGTGGGTGTTTTAACGAGGCCCTTCTAACACATGCAAGGACATAAGGATTCCCAGTATTTATGTTCCAATCCTAATTTTTTATACTTGCAGTATCAAATCTAATAAGACTAATAGATATCATTATCTATTAAAAGAAACGTGTATGCGTCTACTTGGAAATATTAACAATTATTATAATAAATAACGAATATTAATCTTTATTCAGAAACCTACACTGCTTCGAGCACTCAAACTCAGGAGCAAAACAAACAGCAGCTGGAAAACTTGGTGCAGAGCTTCCTGCACACTATGAATGAGGTACATTTTAATTTATACATTACTAGCTTCTGCCCGCGACCTCGTCTGCGTGGACTTCAGAATTGGGTCCAATAAATGATGAAAAATGTGAAAGTAATGAAAAATGGAAAACAAGTTTCACCCGTGTTATAGCTTGCGCTGTTATAGAGAATAATACCAAATTTATAAGCTGTCTGCCCACGGCTTAGCTCGTAAACAATTTTCAATTTTCCCTCGGGAACTACTTAAGGAATCGGGATAAAAGGTAACCTATGTTCTTTTCCATGTCAAAGGCTACATACATGCCAAATTTCATCTAAATCCGTTCAGCCGTTTTTGCGTGATTGAGTAACAAACATCCAAACATCTAAACATCCACACTTTCACATTTATAATATTAGTAGGATGTGAAAGTGTTCCCGTGGGAAGATTAAATATTATTAACGAGCAAAGATTTAGACCCAATTCTGAATTCACGCAGACGAAGTCGCGGGCAGAAGCTACTTAATAATATTAGTAGGATTTAGCCGACAAGCCGACCCCAACATAGCTTGGGTAAAGTCTAGGCAGTTTAGTAACCTTTGTGTAATTTATTCTTCCTTCCTATTTCCCAGATAAAGTCCGCGACATCAGAGAGCCACAACAACTTAGTCCAGTCGGCAGAGCATCATCGGTCTGCACTCCAGGCGTCAGTGAGCGAGCACTGCTCGACTGTGCAGACCACGTTGTTGGCGTTCTTGCAGGCGTTCGTAGCCTCGCTGCAGAACGCAGAGAGTGTCGATGTTAAGGGGAAGGTTGAGGCGTTTGTGAAGCAATGGGTGAGTGGTTGATTATGAATGTAGTAAAATGTTGTTTCAAGCTAATAATAAAAAAAATAATCCATTGTTAATTTAGTTTGTTGAGATTAGTTCTAGCTTAATTGTTGGAAGTAAAATTTTGAGTTGATCTTATGTAATTTAAAAAATTGAATGAAAGAAAATACATTTATTTGTTGTGTAGTTTAAAAGATTTAATTGTAGTGACAGCTGGAGCGATTTTGTTTTATATTATGTACAGTTAAAGCAGTGGTTAGAGTATACATTTAATAATAAACTTTTTTGAATTTTCAGGACATAAAAAATATATAATAGCTATGTTTAGCAAGTAGTTTTTCAGATTGATATAATAATATATGTCATGGCCCTTTTCGGGTATAAGCTTCCTCCAGTTGTCGCCATTTATTCCAGTCATTGGCTGTTTTCATCCAGCCTCTTCTTGCCAATGAAGTATGTCGCGTATCCAGCAAGCTTGGTCTGCCCCTTTGTCTTTAGCCTCCTGGATCTGTTAATTTTGTTACTTGTTCAGTCCATCGTTGTTCAGAAGAACAGGCGAGTATGCAGTTAGGCTAGGTTTATTAACGTGTCTGCCGGGGATCGAGGTAGTATTGTGAATCGCGTTTATATTCTTCCCCGGTAAAAGGGAATGGTGAAGCATTCCGGTGGATTTATCTAGTAGGAGTCCGGCACGCCTCCGTCTTCTCCAAGGCGGAGGTAGTCCGTGAGGATTTCCAGTGGGTCATAAAACAAAGGTTAACGAGCGTGTGGACTGTGTGCAGGTGCAGGGCGGGCAGGCGCGCGTGTGCTCGCTGCGGCGCGGACACGCCAGCTTCGCCGGTGCGCGCGCCACAGCCGCCGCCGCCCGCCTGCAGCGCGCTACGCACAACACGCTAGCGAGGCGGGCCACGCTGCTCGCCCGGGGGAACTTAATGCTGGCTCGCGCAAGGGTATGTACACCTACACCACCACACATCTGCTGCTACGGCTGCCTAAACACCACACTTCAGACTTCAAACCCCACATATTACTCGACAGCGTGAAATCACTCGTAACACAAGCATTTAGCTTCATACAAGGAGTAACAAGAATACACATTGATAAAAACCCAAGATTCACAGAACAAGAAACACAGTCAAAGATTCTTTTTTTTTTTATTTATGAAGAAAAAAAAGTTTCAAATCCGTCCTCGAATATTACGTAATAGCAAAAACAAAACCATCACTACCATGTGTCATTGAAGTCAGTTTTAATACCAAAAATTATAATACCAATTCCTTTATAGGAAATGGAAGAAGAGTCAGCTCACCTCGAAAGCCTCCTAACACAACAGCTAGCTGACATCAACACTGAACGACAGGACACCGAAAACAGGCTCCAGCAATGGATGGAGGAGAAACGAAGACTTCTAGAGGAAGAACTGGCCAAACACGTGGCCACAGAAAAGCAGGCTCTAGAAGAAAGACTGGCTAAGAAGGTTGCAGAAATAGAAGTACAAAAGAAGATTCTAGAACAGCGGATGGAGCGCTATAGAGAGTGGCAGCAGATACAGTTGGACACGGATAAGGAAGAGTTGGAAATGGCTGACGAGGCTCTGCAGGAGATAGAGAGTGGCACAGAAGATTGTGCCAATGAAATAAAGAAATACAGCAAGGAGTTCGAGGAAGGTATGTGAACTTTCTTTTTCCTAGTGATCCACTTTTTTCCCACATAGCTCTATCATTAAAATCTGTTGTGTGAATAGGGTGACTGATAAATAAACTAATGTCCCGTTTTAGATAGTAAACAAAATACTAGATTTTTTTTTTTTTTAAATAAACGACGCCTGCACTAAGGAATTTATTCCTTGTGTCGCGGGGGTTTCACAAACATTCAAATCACATGCACAAAGAACACCCAGACTTGGAAAAAGCATTCGTGGATCACACAAATACTTGTCCCATGCGGGGATCGAATCCGCAGCACTTCGCGCACAGTGGTAATTGGCGTGGTGACCTATACCACTCGACTATCCGTGCAGTCAATGCATACGTTTTTTTCGACTCGTGAACAAACAATTGCTATGATACAGAGAAGGGCGTGATATTTGCGTGACGTCACTCTGTCCTACAATTTTTGCTAACGTTCTGACGTTACAAGTCGCTGCATACAAGTAGATATTAGTTATTACGAAAAAGAAAAAAAATACGTGTCTATTCTTTTTTCACTATTTAAAAATGCATGCCTATTTTTTAAGTTAGATATATTTTGTATTCAGGTACGAACGCCATCAGCGTGGACATGGAGATCTTCAGCCAGAACGTGGTGGAGGTTGTGGAGCACATCAACAGCGAGATGCTGCGCGCGCTGCAGCAAACCAGGGAACATGTCGAGGTACTGCCAACTATCATGGACAAGAAAATGCTTTCGATGTGTTGTATTTTTTAACCTAGACCCAAAAACGATTGTGTTATATATTTGACTGGTGAGGCATCGTAGCTCGCCAACGAATTATCTGATTAGATTTTATTGTTTTTAGTCCTGTTAGTCTCATTGCGGGATAAAGACCTCTCTTTCTACTTTCCATGTTCCTCTGACCTGATGACCATGCCATTGACACCACTCTTTGTTAAAGGCGTCCAGTTCATCCGTTCTTCCTGGGTCTTCCACGTAGTCTTCGTCCTTCTGTTTTATAATAATATAAAAGTGCAAAGGCCACTTCTTCTTTTTTTATCATATTCAATGTGCTTATAAAAAATGATTAACAGACTTATTTGAGTGTTCCGTTGTCGTAATATTCCAGAAAGAGGTGACGTCAGTAATAGCGGCGGATCAGCAGAGCAGCGAGCAGTTCGTGAGCGGCGCGGACGCCATGCTGGCGGACATCGTCGGCAACACCCGCACCATCACTGACGCACTTATTGATAGGATTGAGGTGAGCATGCAGGGAATGACATGTAATGTAATATTACTATGGAGTTTCTTTCCAGCTCTTCTCCATAGGAATGACATTTGGAACCACGCAACTAGAGTTTGTTTTGAAAATACCTGAAAGTGTCTACTCGGAACAAAGATATTTTTATTTTATCTTGTATTATCTATACTGATTTTTAAACTCTATCGCCATTCATTATTATAATAAAATTACGTCACGGAATTAACGTGAACATGCATTTACCTTATAAGGCTTGACTTTTCGAACGAGTTGCAACGGTCGTGGTCGCAAGTAGACTGCTTGCGACCACAGTTTATCTCCATATTCTGCTTAGAAAATATCATAATTGTACTAAAACTTTTCCACACAGCTATTCGGTACTCCCTGCCGCAACAATAAGGTATAATGATATTCGCATACACCACAGTAACGAACAATATATCCCATTACTCCAGGCCAACAAAAACACAACAGTCCAAACCCTGGCATCAGTATCGGCCTTCACGTCAGCGCTGATCTCTGCCGGCATCTCCCAGCAAGCCAGCCAAGACTGTTGTCGCAGTGAGGCGCGGGAGCAGCTGGACGCGTTGCAGCTGGATGTGGATGAGGCTCTCGATGCTCTCGAGCGCCTGGAGGGGACCTACCTCAGCCAGGAGTATAAGGTGTATGAGCCTTCAGGTATGACTGCTGTTACAAATAAATATAATAAATATTTTTGAAAATCTTAAATTTTATCACAAAATACTTCAAATATTTGGGTAATAGATTCAACTCATTAATTTACATTGTGTTTTATTGAAATTCTTATGTCGCGATGCTTACCCAAACTCCTATGAAACGGCTTGACCGATTTGTATGTTTGTCTGCACTTCGAGTATGTCTGAGAATCGGCCAACATCTTCACACCCCTAAGTGGCCCTCTCCAGATTTTTTTAATATAGCAGAACAACGTTTGCCGGGTCAGCTATTACACATATAAAGATGTGCATGTTACTGTTAATTTTCGTTTTATATTGTTACGTAAATGTAATATGTGTCGGCAGGCAAGACGCCGTCTCGCGCGGAGTTCCGCTACCCGCGGCAGCTGGCCGCCACCTCCCCGCACGCGCGGATCCTCGCCAGGCTGCGGATGCAGAGGGACTCCAGCAATGACGATGTAAGTGATCATCATAGAAAACCATATTACCATTCTAAAACTTCCCAAGAAATCCCAAAGATGGGATATAAATTTAAGTATTTTGTGTTGTTATGCACAATGCAAGCCTTAATGGTTCATTTAGTTTTAACTACTCAATGATTGTTCGATTTTAAAACCAACATGTAAAAAGTTTATTAACAATGTACTGAGAATGTAATGAGTTTATGACTGCACGGATAGCCGAGTGGTATAGGTCACCACGCTAATTACCACTGTGTGCGACGTGCTGCGGGTTCGATCCCCGCATGGGATGCATTTGTGTGATCCACAGATGCTTGTTCCAAGTCTGGGTGTTCTTTGTACATGTGATTTGAATGTTTGTGAAACCCCCGCGACACAAGGAATAAATTCCTCAGTGTGGGGGTCGTTTAAAAAAAACTGGGTCGCACTTTACTTGTGGTTTTGTTAACGCCTTGTGCTAAACTAAAGGCTTGTGTTGCGTTTGGGTTCACATCGGTAGTGCAATATGGTTTTGATTCGGCAACAAATCGCGAGTCCAACTCCCAAGATTTTAGTGTAACACTACTTCATACTTGTATATTTGTGTGCAGGACTGTATAGTAGTAGAGTCGGAGCCGGAGCCGCGGCAGGCGAGCGACTCGGAGTGCTCGGAGGACTCGGCGGTGTTCGCCGCGCCCTCGCCGCCGCTTCTCAACCAGTCCAAGAACAAAATTGTCAAAAGCACCTCCGAGACTGACATACTGTTCACTATGAAGAGGGTAAATAATAAAAAAAATTGTACTCATTGAGAAAATGTTACTTTTTAATTAGTGGGATAGTCATTAGACTTTTCACTGTAGCGTCCTTTCGAAAATTGTGAGTCCAATGGGGTCCGTAAAAAATGAATTTGAATTATAAGCATTTTTTTTATGATTTTGCTGTAGTTTACGTCAACAAGATTAATAACAATCTTCTTTATTCCACAGCAACAGGAGCAGAGCAAAGAAAATACGGAACGTACCATTTTAAACAAGAAGCCATCAAAGCTGCCGGCGCCCGCGTCTCACAAGAAACCGCTCGTAGAAAGAAACGGCAATTGACGTCACTAACACATTTCTAATGCCTTAGAAACGTAGAAAGAGAATGATATAGACTAGTTCTTATATTAAATCACGGAACTGAGATAGCACATACGAATAACATATGTGTGAGCAGGAAACAAAAACTTCTTTGGTTCCTGTTTTGTGTATAGGTATTTTTTTGCCTGCCATCGTGTAAATGGCGAACAAGTTTTAACGTCGAATGAATTTCGTAGGTTTGAAGAGTTTTTTCTGAAGCTTGGTCGTTTCGTAAGACTTGGACACACTTTACGTTTAAACTCAAATTAAATTGTTAGCATTAACGTGAGAAATATGCATGTCCTAGAGTAACGAACGATCAAGCCACACTGACTCAAGGTGTAGGGCGCATTCAGCGCGTCATAAAATAATAATTGTCCAACATTCATCAATAAACGCTATATGAATATTTTCAAAAATGTCCTAAAGTGTTACGTATATTTTTAATCGTAATCTATTCTAAATACCATTTTTTATGTTCCTTGCTTGAAAATTGACAAAAGTTCCGAACAAATTAACAACTCATCATTTTAAGAATTGAGGGCAAATGTACATATTTCTTCATTATTCTTGTGTAGTGTGCTAATGCTTCTTTTCCTATGACTTCAGTATACTTCGTAGTACCCTTAAAAAGTGTTGATTATCATCAGTTAGCGAGTGACGTAAGGTATTTATCCATAAAGTATAATAGTTATACCTATGAAACTTAGTAAGTACTCTTTTGATATCATATCCTGAGAATTTGAAATTTTTAGCACTTCTATAGGGTATAAATATACGACGAAATGCTTCAAGAATAGGCAGATATGTTGCCCTGCGCTTCCGTTATCTCTTGGCGGGGAAAGCCAAGTCCCCAGATATTGTGTTCATCAATATAAGTTGGTAATGTTGCCGCTAGCGAGCGTTTTATTAAATATAGTTCCTATGCCGTTATGTTGGTTCTCCTGACTGGCAAAAACATCATGCTTAGCAGAATTATATTGACAATAATTTGGGTTGCTGGTCGAAAACCACCAAACGTTGAAATATGGTGTATTTCAGCAATTTTACAAAGGTGTTGAAAGTTTGTATGGGAAGTTCGAAGTTCCATATAATTTTCACCAATGGATAGAATAATTTAAGTTTAGTTTTTTGTGTATAATTTATGGCTTGATGTAAAATTGCTACCCGTGTGAAGACCGGGTAGGTCCGCTAGTTATTTCATATGAATAAACATCTTGGTGAAAATGTTTTTATTACATCTGTGAAAATCGGTTGTACTAACTCAGAAACCTTCGTGGGCTCATGCACAACAACTTTACTAAAGATCATCACATAATCAAATGCACAGTTTCCGATTCTATAAATGTCATACAGGCAAACATTAATTTCTATATACAACATGTAACAAAACCCCTGTCCGATTCAATAAAGGCGTACTCGTGGTACAGTTCATGAACCGTCTCGCATAGGCGTCTTCTTTGACACATAGCTGCAGGTAGTAAGTACGTGAACTTTGAGGAGCGGTCAGTGTTGCTGTTGCCTTGGATCACTTTATATTTTGATTTCATTATTTTCAATTAGGAAAAAAAATAATCTCCAATCCATTTAATGGCTACGTATGTGTTCGCAGTACGATACCGAATAATAGTCTTATCGGATCGGACAGGGGTTTTGTTATATATTGTATAGATTTTCTTCTTTGTTCAACAAAATCACCCTAATTGATGCTATGGTAGAGATTGTTGAACAAGAATCATCTCTGGAAAAACTTGCTGTCAACATAAAGGCTTAGGAACTATTTATTGGAACACTATAAGCTCCCGGCGAATGACAATTTGATCCTCGGATAGTCTTAACTTGTGTGAGTGTGTTCTATAATAATTTTTGTATGTTTTACGATATTCTCACCGACTATTATTTTTAGTGTATTTGTTTTTATATTTGCGACTCAATGATGTAGGAAGTATGTAGTATTTTAGAGCTTTTGTTTATTGATAATTATGTGCTCATAGACGCCTTTCTGCAAAAGACCGGAAGCGGTTTGTCTCGATTCTGATGTGTGAATAACTGCCGTAAATGCCGTTATAATGTGTTTTTTGCTTCTATTTTAATATTTTTCAAACATCAATTATGATATATCTACCACACCAATTTTATCCAAAAGGGTATTCAAATTTAGAGTAATTTAAAAAATTAAGTTTATATTATATTATTAATTTTTAATTGGTATATTATTTTAGATAATAAAAAAAATAGGTCTTAAAGCTGTGTATTCTGATAATTACATATATCGATAAAAAATAAACAATATATTAATAGTTAGCAGTATTTAATTATGATTATTTGTTTCAATACAATTGACTTGATCTTGCGCTTAAAAAAAATTGTACATGAATTCCAAAGCAAGCTCTGTAGACAATTAATATAATATTAGCATTAGCAATGATGGAAAAGAAGACATATTTCGATGAGTCATTTGATTAAGGCTGCCTGTCCACCAAAGCGGAGTGGGGTTGCAGAGTGAAGAAACAGAGAAATGTTAGCCAATAGGAATGCATAAAAACTTAGCTCCGCCTGAGATCCCATTGGTTAATATTACTCAGTTTCTGCTCCGCTCCGCAGCTTCTTTCCGCTTCAGTAGACAGGTATCCTAACGCTTGTAGAAATGTCACTTATCTTAAGGAGCCATTCTTATCAAGTTTATGTTATCTTTAAGTACGGTAAATAATTGTTTCCACGTCTATACTAAAAATACTAAGATTTCATGTTCAAAAAGTACTTCGTAAAATAGCTATTACAGCATATTATTTGAACTAAAATAATTGGTTATATTATAAGAAATTATTTGTAATATATCAGTGCTTAACTGAATTCATGCGAGTGTACAAGCTCTGAATAAATTATATCTTACGAGTAGTTCCGAGTTTTAATTAACTATCTCAACTCATTAGTTTTTGTGTCCATCAAAATGGGTTAGTTTAGGTATAGCGCGACAGAATGCGCCAGCGCTACAGTCACGCTGGCTTCTGACTGAGTACCTGCGTTGAACTACCTAAACCTGTCAACCAGAACCAGTGCTACATGTAAACACTGTAAAACTACCTCAAATCGCAGCAGCGTGGAGGTTATTTATGACACTCGATATTTAACTGTAAAAGTATTAGAATAAAGTGCATAAATGTATTTACACCCACGCACACATACGCTCACGACCGCGCAAACAATTTTAGTCATCATCAAACATTATTGCACTATATTAAAATATTAGTTTATATTCGGATGTCTGATAAAATCCTCTAAGCTCTTGGTTTGCGCTAGGGCCTATAAGTCTAGTTTTACAGGTTGCTACTGAAATTATATGTCGTATTTGAAATACTCCCTCAGCACTTGTCAAAATCTTTTCAAGGGTACAAACAAAAGCAATGCCAAACAAATTATTGTAACATACAACATTATCATCTGATCAAAATAAGTAGGCAAGTCTAATTTTTTTTTAATATACTTAGAGAAAGTTGGTAATTTCAAAGGGGTGCTGGTCATATTTGAAAGGTTTTCAAATATGACCAGTATTTCCAACACCTTAGATAAGCTTGTTTCTATTACCCCAAAACAGTTGATTTTTCATCCACCGTCACCAGCCATTTAGCGTTTTAAGTAGTCCACATCGATTGACAACGACGCTGGAAACGTCCAGCGAATCAAAGTATGGGGTTTTTTTTAATCTAATCAATAAAACAAAATATATTTTTTCACATAGTTTATTAGCATATAGTGTACCTACATGTACAAGTACTTGAGCCAAGTTCAAACAGATCAGCATTATGTGGCTTATTCAAAAAATTTTTGATAAATAATAATTATCAGTTTTGATTAATTAAATGTTTTGCAAAATAAATTAGTGTGGAAATTTGCCACATAACATCGATCAGTCTGAACCATACACCTATTGTCTAATATATTTACAACCTCGCATGGAGAGCTACCAGATTTCACCAAAATCAAAATTGTTAAATTTCTAATAAAACATTTCATTTTAGTTAATCAATGGACAAACTTCAGAGGTCGAATATCCATAAGTGTGAGAAAAAGATCCCATCGTGATAAATATAAAAAATAGAGACATTCCTTGACAAGGAATAACGAGAACTACAAGGAATCCTTGTATATTGATATTGGAATATCGGTAAGTTAGAATCGTTTTTCGATTATACTTTTAAACTTTATTATCGTTAAAAATCTTGGTGAAATCGGGTAAAAAGTACATCATTAAATAAGTAGTTCATATTTCGAAAATTATGGCTGTATATTATTAAACACTTTTAATTGACAGCATAGCCCTATAAACAATTAATGTTTTACCTTGCACACTGTACATTATCTTATTTTATTATCTTAAATAATAAAATATCGAGGTATGTTATAAATAATGCCATTTTTGCCTTCCATATTGCCATTTTAAGTGATAAATGTAAATAATTTCAATATAATATTTGCATCTTGAATTTTTAACGTAACTTTGAAAATTCCTTTTTTGAAGACAAATCTAAAACTACCAATTGAGTTTATATATTAATAGTTATATTGTTTGGTTTCGTACTACAACTAAGGTTATCTGTTTATAAATACTAGACTAAAGAGGCTTTTCTAAGGCTTTCCATGCACAACTTCAGTTTCTATTTAAGCAATAAAAAAAAGTAGTCAGAAGTGAATTTACTAGCACTGTTCGTTACATAATTTGCGCAATTTATGTAGAAAGCCTCGATTTAAGGTTTACTTTAAAAAAACCAAGAGGGAGTCATTAAAATATTGATGTTAAATTTTAAAACATAAAATAAATTCGACTTTACCTTGACGTTTCGATGGTGGGAGAGTGTCTAAAGTCTAAATGCCGACAAATAAATAAATAATTAAAAAACTAAAATAAAATAAATAACTTAAATCTATTAAGTTTCATTTGTTATTATTTACATTGCAATATTCGCGGAGACTTCGAACATTGCACAGAATATAAATAATACGATGTTAAATAAAATGTTTAAATGCAGATAAACAGTCATTTTGATAGAGTACCTACGGCCTTATTCTAAAATAATTTAATTTCTAGTCTGATGATTTTTTTATTTAAAATATATTTAATTCTGTTTTTTTTTTACACCTTTATCAAACCATTACAGTCCTGCGATATGTTTTAGAATCAACAGCACTGTATGGAAACTGTAAATCAAACCAAACATGCGGTTTTTAAAAATAAATGCTTCGTTGTGCTACGATACGTATGACAGTTTATAAGTGTTCAAAGTACTTACATAAGTGACAATGAGAAATAAATTTCCTGAAAAAGTGACTTCGTTAAGTCACATTGTTTTAAGTTGTACTTAAAAGTTAAACTAAGATTTAAAGCAATAATTTCGTCATATAAAACTCGTAATCTGTTGATCCTTGGTTAATTCCCCAGATCACAACTGTTACATAGCACAAAATATCTGAAACCGCTTCGTAATCCAGCCTTATAATGAAATCCTACTTTTTCCTACTATAGATTGTTAACGGATATGATTTGGTTGATCCAGCCGATGAATGAGGAGACCTTAACGTAGACGCCGGGCACGTCCTGCCGCCCGCAGCCGAAACCCCACGAGACTAAACCCACTAGCTCGTAGAAGCCATCGTCCTGGCAAACTAGGGGGCCACCACCGTCGCCCTGGGAAGACGATGAGAGTTCGTTAAAAAAAGTTTAGCAGCTGATAAAGAAATGATAAAAAGACAAAGATAGTGGTGTCTACCAGTTCGTAGCATAAGCACAAAAATAAGAGGAAGACCGAGAACGAAATCCTGGTCTTCTTCATAACGTATCAATGATATTATAATACTTGGTCCATTGTGTCCTATTTAAAAAATTGATCTTTCCACCGCGACACTTAAGCTCAACCTGAACCTTGGCATGAGAAAAATAGAAATAAGTACTAAGTAAAAAATATATTTCTGTAACTTACTTGACAGGCATCGTTGCCAGGCTCGCCACCAGCGCAGAAGGAACTGGCCGGCAGGATGAAGATCTTCTCGGTGACGGCGTTCACCTTACGGATGCACTCCGCGTCGCTCACGATCGGCAACTCAGCTTCGCGAACGCGCAGGGGTATCGGGCCCGCTGAGAATACAAAAAGAAGGATCGTTAGAAATACTTTAGATTCTAACTTATTAAGGAACAAACTGCTTCTAAAATAATTGATTACTGTATTGCAAAAACCAACCCAATTTAGGTCTAATAATTGGAAGTTTTTATTCATAGTTTGACTTAAGAGATCAGTTGGTCCCATTAAAATGAGGTATTCAATGTGGTTCTTCTTCTTATTGCTTTCAGATACTCAGGTATTTTACAGATAAAAATATTCTACTCACTTTCACCCATATATCCGTAGCCAGTGACAGTGCACCGCTTGCCAGCCGCGTGGCTCACTCCTCGAGCCGGCAGACACACTAAGCAAACACCTGATGGATAAAAAAGAACACAATTAATGTTTTATCTTACAAACGGTTAATCATAAGATGGTGGCATGGCGATTACAGATTCCAATTTTCTAGTTTCCAATCCAGTTTCGTCGTGCTGTTTTCACTGATTGGTCGTTGGTGTCTTGAAAAATACAAGAAACTATACCTAACTAAAAGGTCCTTTTGGTAACAGCCTTGAACCTGCAACGCACTTGATTCCAGAATCCAGACACAAAGTCCAGTTAAAAACCGTACTTTTGACCAACCTTCTTTAAGTTCAGCTTTTCCATGCAGCTTCAGCAGCGCTATATCATTGTCCAAGGTCTGGCTATTGTGGTTGTGGTGTATGTAAGTGGTGGCCACGCGTAGTGTCTGCGCGCCGGGGGAGCCGTACTTGCGCGTCAGGTCGTGATCACCGACACGCACGTAGATCGCGTCGCCGGAACGGACGATACTAGAAGCAGGTGATGAGTTGAGGATGGGAGAACAAGTTTTGAGCAAACAGTGCTTGATGCAGTGGCTTACAATTTCTATCAATCATATTTCACTTTGTCGACCTGAAATTTCAGACAACCAGAAGATTTTCTTTCGCAAGTAGACTCGATACCGAATTTTAGCAGTAAGGCTAACGATCTCATCTCATTATAATGATCATCATAATTTTTCAGGAGTTTTGCGACGTCTTTGGTCTTCATCGGTATATATGTCAAACAAGTGAGCACTTTCGAAAGCATACATTTTCCTAAGGTTATACTAACTTGGTGACGCAGTGCGCCGCGGTGAGCACCCACTGCGTGCCGATGAGCGCGGCGCCGCAGAGGTACTGGTTCAGCGAGTTGATGAGCGCCACCTGCCAGCACCACTCGCCGCGCTCGCCGTCCTCGCCGCCCATCACGCGGCCCAGGCGCCGGGACGACTGCCCTGATGTGCCTGCGAATGTACAACAGCCAATTAGATAGGCCCCAGATTACGCTGATTTTTCGGAGATCACAGGGTAGCCAGTAAGTAAATGTTGACTCCAGCGAACTCAAAAAACAAGTGACGCGTAGAAGTGATTGTAAACCTAATTGTTTTAGTTAGCAATTTAGATCTCTTCAAATCTTGTATTGTAGCATTTTATTTGAATTTTTTTGGTATGTTATTAGGGAACCCTTGCTCAATGTCAGTGGTGTCTCAGAATAATTACAAAAGTGCATATAACTTTGAAGAAGTAAATTGTTACTGGCCAGGGTTAAACATGAACGTCAAGCCACCATGACGATCAAGATATAGCTCAGAGATTTAATCCCATCACACATCATACTAAACCTTTATCGCAATTATAGGTTGTTGTAATTTGACTTATATAATTATACATGTTAGTTACATACCTTTGACTCCGCACACGTATTTGTTGTATTTCTCAGTGGAGGACAGCGTCGTTCCATAACTCGGCTCGTAGGGCGCTGGTAAGATTAAAAAAATTTGATACATAATTAAAAAAAAAAGCTAAAATATACTTCTTGACTATCTTCGGCTTCTTGCAAAAGTCAATATTATTAATTCTGAACTGAAACTCGATTTCCAGTCTTAAGGCTAATGCTGTATTTGATATGAGGTAACAGCCTATGAATCTTCTCAACCTCTTGACTCTTTGACGACTGGACTCTGAATATCCTCACCGATCGGAGTGGTGTGCGTATACGCGAGAGCAGTGGTGTAGTGCTGGTAGTTGGAGGCGGGCTGCGGCAGCGGCAGTGGCGCCGTCTCGTTGACTGTCTTCCCACCGACCATCTCCAGCACCTTCGACTTCGGCGCGCAGCACTGCGTGCCCGCCTTCTTGCATTTGAAAACGTCCGTCATTTCCGCATTACCTGCAAATGAAAATGATTTTGTACCAATTGCTGTTTATCTAGAGTGGTCACGGTGTAGTTCTAATTTAGAGGTTTGATTTCTACTCCAAATTAATTATCGTCTCCCATACTAGAAGACAGTTTTTGATCGCAGTGGTGTTGCGGTAAAATTCATAATGCTACGATGTTATCACACTGTTAAACGATAATGATTATAATTTTGTAAATAGATACTTTTATTTTCCCCTGAGGGCTATGTTTAAGGGTTTCTTCTTAACCGCGGAAAAGAAAATAAAAGTAACTATTTCTTTGCTCTTTGTTAATTTCTATTAAACTATATTTTTTTATTTAAACGGCCAAGACATTTTGTTTCTTTAAACTAGCTTAGCCAAACCGCAATAATTTGACAATGTGGTTTTGGAAGGTCTGCCATCTTTGTACGGACAGTAGTTACTTACGGAAACATGTGAAGGAGAGAAGCGATACGATGCAGGAGCCGGGGCAGTCGGGGCGTGGGTCTGGTGGCGCTGGCGTCGTGGTAGTGGTGGTCGTCGTAGTGGTAGGTCTCCGAGTGGTGCGGGGTGGTACTCTGTGGTGAGACCTCGTATTTAAGTATCACAGTAATCGTCGGAAAATCCCATCGCTTCCTACATTTTAACATGGATTGGCTTCTTATGGTAATTGAGGGTGGTGTTTACTATTCGCGATTGAACTTAATTGATAATTGAGAGGCCGCTTACCAGACCTCCATAACCCATTTTAATTGGTAACACAGTATTTTATAGTAAAACTGGCTGTGCTAATTCTAATACGACTGCCGAAGATCAACATCGTATGACAGCTTACCGCGCTATCCGAGGCAGGGAGGGTCTCGGTATATTATGCACAAATGATCACCAATCAACGGACTAACCATGAAAGTATGGCCTAACTATTTGGATTTATAGCCACGAGCCCCTTGATAAAGGTTATTCGATATTCGAGAGGTTAATAAAAAGTCGTTAAATGGTACCAACCTAGTGTTATCACAGCACGCTAGTCCCTCGTTGTTGCAGGCGGTTCGATGCACGATGACCCCCGGGGGACACACCGGCTTCAGGAACGTGGGCATGCAGTACCCGGGACACCGCGGTAGGGGGGCCTGTAAACAATCCGTACCGGTTTTACTTAAGCGCTCCATTAACGATCAAGCATGCTTGACAAACATGCTAGTCATGTAGATACTATAGTGCTATAGTTAAGAGCACACTTTTCTTATGATTATGTACTTGGAAAATTATAAATAATTTTCGAACTAACATTTTTGGACTATTAATTTAACAATTGTACCCAGTGTTTATCTATTACATTAATGCACTAAAGCTCTCTTTATTTACAAATTTTAAGAATGTAAACGTGTTACTTTTAAATCCTCTTTTCTTTTTATATCGAGGTAAAATTATTTCCTTTAATATTAAAGATGAAAACATATTTTTGGGCTGTAATTTACACTGAAACATACCGGTGTGGTAGGCCTGGGCGTTGTTGTAGGCTCGTAAAGTTTCTCAGTCGCGCAGCAGGTGCCGTCGTTGGGGCAGTACGCGTCCTTGTCCTGGTTGTCACAGAACAGCGCCAGGATGCCGTTGGTGCACTCCCCGCGGCACTTGTGGCCCGGACGCCTCTTCGGTGCAGGAGTCGTGGTCAACTGGGAGAAGAGGAACAGTTGGCTTGGTTAGAAACAGAGTTAAAATAATTGGTTCTGAGATGACCAGTTAGATTTAGAATTATTTTTTAATGGTTAGGAAGATTTATCTAAAAAAAAAGAATAAAATTTAATATGTGTGTAAATAAAAATAAATTGTTTTTTTGTTGAGCTGACACATATAAAATGCAGTGTCCTTCGTAAGTGGTACAGTTATATCATCACTTTTACTTTATAAAAAATAGGAGTTAATTAAAGAAAGACCCTGACTTAGTAAAATTTCACAAAATTTTGTTTGGTTTAATTTTTTCAATTAATGTAAAATATTTACCGGAGTCGTAGGCCTTTTAGTGGAGTACTTCTTCTCATTAGGCACGACCAGGTCTGGCGGCGGTCGGTCCCCGTACACATCCCGGGAGACGCAGCACAGCCGGCCCTTCACACACAAGTCCGGGGAGTTGAGGTACGCCTCGCAGTACTGGGACAGTCGCGCTTCCACGCACACGCCGGGACACGCTATATTACCTGGAATTGGAAGAAATCTCCTGTTAAGATTATTCAATTTCTGGCAACATTTCATATAATTCTGGCACCATATTTTTTTGGCAGGTGCTAAAAATCAATTAAAAATGTCTTCAGGGGTCTACTGAGCTAGGGGTCTAATGATCCATGTAAAGTTTAGAAACATTTAGCTCGTACCTCAGTTATGGGAAACTTATCTGGTTCAAAATTAAGAAACAAAATTGATACTGAAGCAAAGGTATCAAACCAAAAAGTATCTTCGCTTCGCTTTCCAAGATTTCCAAAAAATGTGAATAATGCTAATCTTATGACGTATTTAACTAGGGCCTTTTTTTATTTCAAAATTGTTTACAAACTTCATAAAATATAATCACATTTTTAATCTTCTCATATACCATAATGTAACTTATGATCTGCAATGTGAGCTCTAAGTTTGTGTTGATAGATTCCCAAATAGATGCTTACTATGACATAGAGAGTATTCCTAATAGTTAATAGGGTGTACCTAACAATTACCACTGTTTTTGTACTGGTCTTGCGGCGGCAGCGTCGTGGGGTCATCGTAGTCGTAGTCGGAGAGCGTGGTGACGCGGGTCGGCCGCGGCCGGGGCGTCGTGATCAGGGTCTCGTTATCTGAAATAGTTAGGATACAATTATATGTATAGATAGAATTGAAGTTTATTTGGTTTGGTTGGTTTGGTTTTCCGGGACTGTTTCCGCATTTAGCCTCTTGATTGGGCCATTGTGCGTGGTCCTCTCTTATTCCTCACTCCAGCCATCCGAGCTCGTCCCAGAAGGCCAGCAACCTTTTCGGGCTGCTACAGAATTGAAGATTATAGTGCGGGAGTCGTTTTTTAGAGACAAATTATCAGACTACTATTTGGAAAGTAATTATTTAGTTTGATAGCTTCGTGTCAGGTTATCGTCTACCTTAAAGAATTATGGTTAGTTCAGCGTGACGGTGTTAGCGGATTATAAGATTTAACATTTCATTATCACTGCGAGTAACTCTAGGTATCTAAGTAGTAAGTAGCTGTCGTAGTCCCAGAGCAATATTACTGTCTACCATCGCCATGGATTTGCTAACATCGGCACCTCGCTATTTCCTAGAGACATCCACGGCAGATCTTTCCGTAGCAGTCTACGGAAAGATCAAATTATTTCATACCATTAATTTTTACTTAATCATAGCTGACGATGACCATACTTAAAATACTAAACATGACGAAATGTTTTCTATCAGGGTTAAAAGCCATAATTCCGTGGGCCATAATTCAAACCACGCTGAGAACATATATTGGGGATATTTATGACCTACCACTCCCACTACCTAAAAAAAACACCCTGGCTGTTCCTGCAGGCTGGAATGGTAAAATACCTGCTCTTTAAAATGTAAGCTGCTTATCCTGAACTATTATCACTTTAAAGAGAAGTAGTCACACCAGAAGTTTCTTCAGCACAGCACTTCATGTTCGGGCTGGGGCACTCGACCTCTTCCAGCACCTCGTTGCAAAGCTTGGAAGCAAAAACGTGCATACAGGTCCCGGGGCAGTTCTTCACGTCCATCTGCGTGTCCAGAGACTCCAATAAACCTGGAATTGATTAAAATTTTCTATAAATAGAATAATAATAATAACATAACCTTCCTTGTGGCGCAGTCGGGTAATATAGAAGTTGGTTTAAAAATGAATAACATAACAAATTTTTTAATCAGAATTCTAAATTTTGACATTGAAATAATTCTACTTTTAAACGGATTCTATCACGGTTTATTTTGATTTTAGTTCCCGACGTTTCGACACCTTTGCAGGTGTCAAGAGTCGGCCCGTGACCAAGACACCTGCAAAGGCGTCGAAACGTCGGGAACTTTTATTTCAATACATAGAATTAATAATATTAATGATACAAGTAACGCTTGTTTTTTGTTTTATGATTGAAGACTTAATTATAGTACGCCTCTGTAGATCAAGTTCAACCAATAATAATATCAACAGATGCTTGTTTGCTATGTTTGTAAGATATTCAAAACGTACGAGGAAGATGCCGTTTAAATTATAAACAGAAATTCACAGTTCGCTCGCATGTAAATATATTTTTTTGAAGATTCGATCCACTAGCTGCACATGATACGCACGATCATGGAGTTTCTTACCGGTTCTTCTTCATAGGAATGACACCTTGGAACTGCCTAGAGACATTTAGTTTTAAATTTAACGTTTCTAAAGCGCCTATTTTAGGTTTACTAGAAATAAAAACTTTGATATTGATTTTTTGACTTTGTAGAAAACAAAATGTGTTTGTGATTCAACCCTGGTTCAACGCTGAATGTTTAGAGAACAGCATAGAGTCACCCTCACCTCTTAAACACTGCAAATTAGAACCTTTAAATTACAAGCTGTGCAATATGTGAAATATGATTATGTAATCATTTATGTCATTGGTTTTTGAAGCCGTAGTCCGTACTAATCAAATAAATAAATGATTTTCGACTTTTTATGAAAAGTTGTATCTTAATATCTGATTTATTATAAAACAAAAGTTTGTTACTAATATTATTAACAAACAGGAAAACGATCATGTGTTTCGTGTTGTAAAAGAATAAATAACCAATAGGTAAATAATGTATACAGAATGATTCAAATTTTGTGAAAGTTAAACTACAAACAAATGCCATAATACAACAGCTGTTCTCTGTTCTTACAAAACTTTTGTACATTCAAAATTTCTTTACATTTTAAAATAAAAGACACTTTCTCGAAAGTAAACTTGTAACACTTAGGTATTGTAAAAATCTTTTAATTAAGAAATAATAAGATACTATTCGGTTCACAAGGAAATCCTGAATCGCCTCTCACCTCCTGTCTAAATATCTCAAAAAGTAATTCACGCCTTTGCCCTTAAGATAAATTATAAATAGGAATTATACCAAGAAGGTTTTATTACACCATGGGAATAAACGTATTGAAGCGTCGCTTCCTTACACCTTTTCCATCAACGTTAATATCACACATACAGGATTGCAAAAGTCTAACCCTTTAAAATATCCCGATACTATCCTGCAATTTCACTGTCCTATAAGGGCTAAGCACGAGCCATACAGCTTGATAGATAATAAAGGTTAAGGACGGCTTCCCGCGGTGGGTCCGTGGATTGGTGATCATTTGTAAACATACTAAGACCCCACCGTGCCTCGGAAAGCACGCTAAGCCGTTGTTCCCGATTGTCTGTCATACTATGGGATACTGTATTACCCAGCAATGGGTTGTGGATGTCACATAGTCAGTTGCTTCATGTAAAACACTATAATATTCAGCTATACCCGGTAGGTCTGTATACCGACCCCAACATAACTTGAAAAAAAGCTCAGCAGATGATGAATATTTGTGTCAAGAATGTCTTATTTTAGGGTAATGTCTCCACAAGTAACGTTTATAATAATATCTATAATATCTTGGGACAAGCTCACACAACGGCCATCTGATCCCAAACTAGGCAGAGCCTGTACTATTGCAATCAAACAACTGATAAACATATTTATATATTTCTAAATACATACATATTATAGATAAATAACACCCAGACACAGAACAAATGATCGTGCTCATCACACAAAGATTTGTCCTGGGTGGGAATCGAACCCACGACCTCCGGCTTAGCAGTCAGGGTCACTAACCACTAGACCAACAGGCCAGTCAAAGTTTCTTAGACCAAGTTATTTGACTCTATAAATCAGCAATTTATCTTCGTCCAAAGTGCCGCACTTGGCACTACATCAGCGGACAGACAGTGGGTGCGCAGGCGCCGCGCGTGCTTAGAATACGGCCGTGAGTAACGGACGACTCCTGCCGTTTTCGTCAGCTGAACTCGGATATTAGGACCAAAGTAATTAAGGACGATGACCTTGATTTTTATGATAGTTTTACTAAATGACTTGACCTTAAACTTTAATTGCGGGTAAAATTATTCTAATTTAATTTGATCTAGGTTCACAGCAGCATTTCTTTTAGAAGTGGGACTTTTACACAAACTTGTTTTTTTTTATGACACGTCAATAATTTATTGTTAGCGTTTAAAAAAATTGTTATTATTTATTTTGGTATTTCAGTTATGTTGTTTTGTTTTTTTTTTTTCATTAATTATAATTAGGAACAGCTAACGAGATAACACATTTGTTAGGGTCTATTCGAGTCTGAAAAATACGCTTACAATAAAAGCCTGTTGTCGAAATGTATGTATCAGTATCTTTAAAATGACTTATCGAAAAGAACTTGAAAATCTTATCCTATCGAATCTCAATAGTCAATCATGGTCCTAATACCGGCGCGGCGGCATTCCATAGCTCCCATGGTCTAAGCGGCGCGGTGCCGTTAGCTCCTCCCGGCGGACGGATGGGTGACCCCTCCCCCCCACGCCCCGGACCCTCGCGGCTCGACCTCACGCCACTGACACAGAATTAGTCGGAGCCAAATGAAAGGAAAACAGAAGGCGACGTCAGTTGTAAGCGGAAGCGGATTATTATAGTTAAATTGGATTGTGGCGTGTTGTTTGAACCTTCAAGGCATTTTCACAGAATAAAACTGAGTAATTTTCATATTTCTCAAACAATTATTTTTGAAGCAGTTTTTTTTTCAATAATTAGGTATTATTTTTGTATAGTTTGCAAATGCAAAATAGAAACCACTAATGTCACGGGTTATGTTAAAAGTAAAAGTCCATGTTGCATAAATCTATACTAATATTATAAAGAGGAAACCTTTGTATTTTTGTATTTTTGTATTTTTGTATGTTTGTATTGAATAGGCTCAAAAAGTACTGGACCGATTTCAAAATTTCTTTTACCATTACTTGGAGGAATTCTTCCGAATCCGTATAGGCTATATTTTATCCCGGAAAATAGATAGGATTTTTCGTGGTAGTGAAAATTGTGGAGTAAGTCGACGAAAAAACTGCCGTACGTTAACGATTCTTGCGAACGCTGCCTAAATGGTTAGAGATGTATGGTTGACTTCTATAGAAAAGTTGTAGAACTCAATAATGCCTACAAAAAAGTCCGCGATAGTATATACCAAACATTTATATTTTAGCCATTATAACCACTTTTCCATAGAATAAAAGTAATTAAAATTATTAGCCCATGTTTATTGATCATATTATCGTCAAATACTAATCCTTATCCAAATAAACTATTTATTGAGCAAGATTGTTTCAATAGCTATAAATTACTTTTTATTTTATTCCAATCGGACAATTCATTAAAAAGATATTACAAATTTAAAATTTTAATCTATACTTATAATAAATCTGTAGAAGTGAAAATTCTGTACATTTAAAGTATTAAAAAAAGAAATGGCGGGGGGTGTTACTAGACCGAGACCGAACACAAAAATGTGATTAAAAAAATTTTTGTCTGTCTGTCTGTCTGTCTGTTTGTTCAGGCATCACGCAAAAACTACCGGTTCGATTACGATGAAACTTGGTATAATTGTTCCTTAATATCCTGGGCACCACACTGGGTAGTTTATATCCCGGAAAAGTATATACCTGATGCAGAACCGCAACAGACCAGCTAAACTATAAGAGATACAAAAATGGTACCATAGCAAAAATTGTTCCACGTGATGAGCATTTTCTGCTGAGAGAATAAATTTGAAGATCTGGAACACCTGATGTGGAACTCCAAGAGCCCAGCTACAGTATAACACATATAGGAATGACGTCTTAGCAAGAGTTGTTCAGCCTGATGAGCACTCTCTGTTGACGTATAAAAATTGAAGATCTGGAACACCTGTTGTCGAACTCCAAGAGCCCAGCTACACCATAACACATAGGAATGACGTCTTAGCAAAAGTTGTTCGGTCTGATGGGCATTTCCTGTTCACTTATAAAAATCGAAGATTTTAAACATCTGACCTGGAAATCAAAGCTATCACTAATTATACTGTATAATTATAAAATAGCATAACCTTCACGCGGTGAAGGCGGTAACAGTTTAGGACTGGTTTTCGATGACAATGGTATATCTGTATACAACATGTAACAAAACCCCTGTCAGATCCAATAATGGCGTATTCGTGGTACAGTTCATGAACCGTCTCGCATAGGCGGCTTCTTTGACACAAAGCTACAGGTAGTAAGTACATGAACTTTGAGGAGCGGTCAGTGTTGCTGTTGCCTTGGATCAGTTTTTATTTTGATTTAATTATTTTCAATTAGGAAAAAAAATAATCTCCAATCCATTTAATACCTACGTATATGTGTTCGCAGTACGATACCGAATAATACCGAGTCTAAGGGATCGGACAGGGTTTTTGTTACATGTTGTGTATAAATAAAAAGACAAGGCCTGACTGACTGACTGACTGACTCATCAACGCCCAGCCCAAACCCTTGAACCTGGATAGCTGAAATTTTTGCACAGACGTTTCCTATTTAATGTAGACAAGGAATAAGGAAGGATTTTTCGAAATTCAACCCCTAAGGGTGTTAAATAGGGGATGAAAGTTTATATGGAAATTTCGTATACGGGCTTCTCGATAGAAATAAATAAAGACGTATTTCAGCAATTTTGAAAATCTACCCCCTAAGAGGGTAAAATAGGGGTTGGAAGTTTGTAGGTATATGAATTGTGTAGTTTTCATTAAAGTTCATAGGATTATGAGTTAGAAATAAATAAGACGTATTTCCGAGATTTTAGAAATCTACCCTCTAAGGGGGTGCAATAGGAGTTTGAAGTTTTTTTTACGATATTCATCATTTTCAAACAGAGATACATAAGATTTGGTATTTGGGTTTTTGGTAAGAAATAAATGAAAACATATTTTTGCGATTGTAGATATCTACGCCTTAAGATGGTGAAATAGGGGTTGCAAGGTATTATTTTTATGGTATGTACCTTCGTTGCTTCTGATTCCATAACACAATCCTGCTACTTACTTTGAATTCGGAGCAATGTGTGTGACTCTTCTTCGTCTTTTCGTGTAAATGATTCTCAAGTTTTGTCTGACCAAAAATTTGCCACAATTTTAAAAGTTTATCCAAACTCAATGTATGTGATGTTTTCCACATTATCTTATTATTATCTTGACGCCATAATATTTTATGAAAAATATAATTTATGCGCCTTATTTTGAAAATCACAGAATACATCCATCTATCCTTTACTACCTACTTACTACTCTTAACTTTACGCGCGAGCGAAGCCGCGGGCAACAGCTAGTATTCAATAAAACTCTACTTATAAGATATTATGACCATACTTCGTAAATATATATCTACCTATACTTAAAACAAAAAAAAAAGATTATACTGTGATTATTCCTTCCTCCATGCTTCCCCCTTAACGACTCACTCCTCCGGAATTCCCCGACACTCCTTAACACATTTCTCTCATGTATTGCGTCTCTTTCACCGTTACCCGATGACCTAATGCGGGCGGTGAAATCGACCGCAAGCGCCGAAAACGAAAGTACATGCGTGCGCGCAGTGACCACGACGCGACGCGCGACGCCGTAAGGGCAGCTCACATGGAAACACGTAAACTGTAGGCCACTCTAGTGGACGTTACTGTTTTAAATAGTATGTAATTAATAAATGTGGGAACATTTAGAATATAAATTATCACTGTTCCGCCTTGCAAAAGATTGAGATAGATTTCATCAGCTGTTAGCCGAGCATTAATTGGAGTGTCAATTAAAGAAGAAGAAGAAATTATGTATTTTCCCTTCATGTTATTTTCCAATTAATAAAAGTTTATTTAGTTGTGTGACAGATGGTATGAGAAAGAAAGGAGTGGATGCCGCGATCACGAGTAATAGAGAGGAATGGAAGGAATATATGCATTGCGCCGACCGTGAATGGGATAAGGGTAGGAAGAAGAAGGACAATTTATTTAGTTAATTGACGTTGTAGAATTAATATTATGACTATATGTACCAAATATATATATGTAATTGAAAATTAATACATACTAAACTGAATACAGTAAAAATAATTTAGTCAAATTAGGCTACTATGTAGCACTTTTTGAACGTCGACATAAAAATTTACAGAACTCTGAAACGCCCACCCTTCACCACTTCCAAGTGCTCTAGCTGGGAAGAAGAACCTACCTAATTTAACGATACAGGTTAAAAAGTTTGAATGTAGGTATTTGTATGATATGCGTTTGTTTTTTTAATTGTAAACTTTACTGTGGTGAGTAGGGTACCCAGGCTCCTTTCGGGGGAAGGGAACGGGTTGTCAACGCGTTTGTAGTTCATAAACAAGCGTTCATGGATTACGGTAACCACTGACTATAAAATTATATATTATTTATTTAAGCTTCTCCGGTGCTTGAGCGGTGGTAGCCTATTGTTAAGGGCATCGAACTTGCGATCATGTGTGATCATCGACGTTTATCCACGTAATGTGCAATCCACATTGCTAGTAAATATTTTAAAAAAGGAAAAATTTCGGAATAGTGTTGCTACCAAATATTGTGTGCCGTTGTCAAGAAAAACTGACATAAAAGGAACTAGAACAAATTGATGCGATAAACGGATAACCGTTTATTAATAGTAGCGTAGGAAGCTAACTTCCTTATATATTTAAGAGGGCCAAGGCCATCAGAATAAAAATATCTCAATATAACGGAACTCAAACTGATAAAACTATTTAAAACTTGTTTGAGTTGTGACTCAAACTTTTCACAAATACGAATCTATATTATAACTTGGGGTCCTATCCTGGTGATGTAGACAAATGTTGTTTTTCTATATTGACCCGTCCGGGGATCGAACCCGGGACCTCAGAGCTGGCGACACCTTGAAAACCGATACGTCCGCTACTCGACCACCGAGGTCGTCAAAATACATACATATGGGATGTATTTGTTATTTATTTATTAGACTAGTCTGTTGGCGTAGTGTTTAGTGACCCTGACTGCTAAACCGGGGGTCGTGGGTTCGATTCCCAGCCAGGAAAAATCTTTGAGTGCTGAGCAAGATCATTTGTTCAGTTTCTGGCTGTAATTTATCTATAATATAGAAAAACACTTTTCTAGATTGTCATACGCCATTTATTTGTATACCCCAACTATTTACTATTCTATTATCTATTATATATAATTCCAGTTAATTATTACTTAACCGATTTAAATTATGAATTAAAATTAAAATTTGCACACCGCGTGCAGTTTGATCCAACTTAAAAGATGGGATAGCTTGCATCTCAATTATATAAAAAAAAATTAGACCGCGGGCGTCTCGGTAAGACACAAGACAATTTAGAACCTAAGATCTCTTATTACTTTTGACCAATATGTTAATACTGGGATTTGAAAAAAAAAACTATTCAAGAAAAGTTTTTTTTCTAAGGATTATATTATTTTACCTAGTAGCATACACTTTAACACACTGTCCTTTGTAATTGTACATTAATATCACAAGCTGTTAAATGTGTTAATAATTAACTTGCAAGTTTTTATAAGTAAACCGGTCTACAATAGTGCAGTTTACAAAAAAAAATGCTTACCGTAATTCTACGTATAATCACTCATGATAAACAAAAAGTTGTTGTTTGTAACAATTGAGTTAGCAAAAACTAGTTCAATAATTATAATTTAGACGACAATTCACATATTTCTTAGAACGCAGTTTTTATAAAAAATTACGTTTTCTCACACTTAAGGTAAATGCAGCTATTAACGACCCATCGAAAATCCGCAGCTATTACCGATCCATTCCATTAATTTGTAATTTTTACGCTACTGGAACGATTCATGCTGAAGACACTTGACGAAACACGCATGTTTGTTCTTTGAGCACCGCAAAAACTAACGTTTGTGTGTGTGGCATCCCGGAAAAGACACAAAATTCGTTAGTTTCCGTGAAGACAGCGAGCTCGCCGGCCGTGTAGTACAAATCCTTGTTCCTAATAGGTAAGCACATCAAAATTTGCTTAAGACTTTGTACATTGATTTACGAAACCTGTACTGGTTGTGTATTATTAAATGTGTTCATTTGAGTGTGAATTCTTTATTTCGTATAGTATTTCATAAAGTTTAAGTAATTTAATAGGATAAAACTTGAAATTTAAATAGAGCGGTAATAGATTCAATGATTTTAATAGTGGCAGTTATTGCCGATCCATGGGTCGGTAATTACCCTGCACATTATATTTAGTTTAAATGCTTTCCCGTCGATATGCGATGACAAAGAAAAAATATGAATATGACATTATAATCTCAAATAATCAGCCATTGTTACACACTATTAGCGACCTATACTATTTTGTCTAGTTTACTTGTTTTATCATTTTGTGTTCACCACGTTTTGTAAAATTATTCATTAATTGTTATTTTAAAGAAACATTATTAAAATACCTTTCTTTGTATAACAATGTGTGCATTCATTAATACTATTTGTTTAATCAATTGTTTAAAATTCCTGTTATAATTAGAAAGATCAAATCAATACATATTATCTAGTTTTTGTGAGTCGGTGAAACGATTTTATATTTGTATATACATCGCTTATTACCGATCCATGTGAGTCGGTGATAGCAAGTATGGGAGCCTATCACCGATTCTATACAAATCATTATCCATAATGTTAAATTACACTGATTAACTGGTTACAGAAAATATGAGCTTATAAACTAATAACAAAAATAATTATGAATATAGATAAATGGCAAACGAAATACATAAAATAACTTTTTTCAGAAACATGGATGTCCGCTAGGGCCGATGCCTGCTAGGTTCGCGGGTTATTCGAAAAAGTTACTGTGGACCTGGCAACAGGTATCTGAAGGAACATGTGTAGGTATTAGTCAGAAAAAGTCTTACACTATAACTTCAAATAACTTCTTCCGCTCAGAGTAGAAGAAGTTATTTCACGATGTTCAAGACAAAAAAAATAGGTGGCTAAGTGGCTTTTCCTCTAGCACTATACATACTACTATACATAGCACTATACATACTCGCCGTGGGGTTACGGCTTAGAATAACAACCCCCCCTCTCTACCCGTGGGTGTCGTAGGAGGCGACTAAGGGATATAAAACAAGGAGAATGGGCAGCAGCGTTCTCCTAAATAACCAAAGTTAACTGCGGTCACCAACCCGCTTGCCCAGCGTGGTGACTAGGGCAACAAACACCCCATGATTGTGCGCCATAACACACGGCCCCCAGTTCCCGGTAGTCCCACTATTCCTGGCCACGGTAGCGGTTGCGGTCACGGTGAAACGGGGGGTGCTAAGAATCTCCGGGTTACGGCAGGCTACCAAAACCGACGACTTTATCTGGCAACGTATAATGGACGAACGATGAGGCTGGACCATCACCTTGCCGAACTAGAAGTGGAGCTAAGTAACATTAACTGGCATATACTGGGGTTATCTGAAGTCCGTAGAAAGGGGGAGGACACTATTACCCTGGAGTCAGGCAACTTGCTCTACTTCCGCGAAGGTGATCAACTCTCTCAAGGAGGTGTTGGTTTTCTGGTCAATAAGTCCCTCGCTAGCAGCGTTGTGGAAATCGGTAGTGTGTCGACAAGGGTAGCGTACCTAGTACTAAAGCTAAATGAGAGGTATAAGCTGAAAGTAGTACAGGTATATGCGCCGACCTCAACGCACTCAGATGAAATAGCCGAAGCCATGTACGAAGACATCGCTCATCAATCATCGCAATCTCGTTCATCGCCATGAACGAGATTGACTTTATCATGTCGGATAAGCGGCATATATTCAGAGATGTCGCCGTGATCAACAGGTTTAATACCGGAAGTGACCACCGACTTGTCCGAGGCACTCTAAATATCAATGTGAAAGTTGAAAGATCGCGCTTGATAAGGTCAACTCTTAGGCCTACACTGCCCCAAATCATATCAGGTTCTGAAAAGTTCCAACTGGAACTTCAAAATCGATTCGACTCGTTGGAAACCACGGAAGACATTGACCAGAAGACCAATACTTTGGTCAAAACGTTGCAGGAACTGTCTCGTAAGCACTTTCCGCTGCAGCGCAGAAGTAGAGTATCCAAGCTTTCGACTGAGACTCTCGAGTTCTCGACCTTATGAGAAAGAGACGGGAAATGCCATCCGATCAGGTGTCTTCATCAGAAAGAAGGTCCTTAAACCTTAAACTCAGGAAGCTGATGCGACGCGACCTCCGACGCTCCAATACCCGCGCTATCGAAGCTGCGATTGAGCAAAACAGGGGGCCAAAAGTCTTCGCTCAGCAGTTAGGGAGGACCCATCTGATGAAACTTAAAACCGCGGATGGCAGGGTCGTCACCTCTAAGAGCGAGATGCTCGATGAAGTCGAAAGCTTCTATAGGAACCTATACTCAGCGCAAACAGTGGGACCAGCAGCTTCCAGCAACGATGACCAAAGAGCCCGACTCACGCGCCATTACACCGAGGATCTCCCGGACGTTGACCAGGGTGAGATTAGGGTGGCTCTCGAGCAACTTAAAAACAACAAAGCTCCGGGTGATGACGGAATTACGACAGAACTTTTAAAAGCAGGTGGTACTCCAGTTCTAAAGGAGCTCGAGGGCCTTTTTAATTCCGTCATCCGCCAAGGCACTACACCGGAGGCGTGGAGTGGGAGTGCGGTGGTTTTGTTTTTCAAAAAGGGTGATAAAAGCCTCTTGAAGAATTACAGACCCATCTCACTCCTGAGCCATGTTTACAAGTTGTTTTCGAGGGTTGTCACGAATCGTCTCGCCAGAAGACTCGACGAGTTCTAGCCACCGGAACAAGCCGGGTTTCGAAAAGGCTACAGTACCGTAGACCACATACATACTGTACGGCAGATTGTGCAGAAGACCGAAGAGTACAATCAGCCGCTGTGTATGGCGTTTGTGGACTACGAGAAAGCCTTCGACTCCATCGAAACTTGGGCGGTTCTGGATGCTCTTCAGCGATGTCAAATCGACGAACGTTACGTTGAGATGTTGAGATGCTTGTATAACGCCGCTTCAATGACTGTCCAGATCGACGACCGCAAGACTAATCCGATTCCATTGCGCAGAGGGGTAAGACAGGGGGATGTGATATCCCCGAAACTGTTTACCAACGCATTGGAGGACGTCTTCAAGACACTGGACTGGACTGGACAGGGCATTAATATAAACGGCGAGTACATCTCTCATCTACGCTTTGCCGATGACATCGTTGTGTCGGCAGAGTCGCTGGAACATTTGGGCGAGATGCTGTTTAGCCTCAACGTAGCTTCTCGACGTGTCGGTCTTGGCATGAATTTAGACAAGACCAAGGTCATGTTTAACCTTCATATCGTGCCGAGACCGATATTCGTTGAAGGGGTGGCTCTCGAAGTTGTGCAGGAGTATGTCTACCTAGGACAAACCATCCAGTTTGGTAGACACAACTTCGAGAAAGAAACCGACCGGAGGATCCGTTTGGGCTGGGCAGCGTTTGGTAAACTTCGTCGAGTCTTCTCGTCGCCTATACCGCAAAGTTTGAAGACAAAAGTCTTCAACCAGTGCGTCCTGCCTGTCATGACTTACGGCGCCGAAACGTGGACACTGACAATAGGGCTAGTCCACAAACTCAAAGTCGCTCAGCGAGCTATGGAGCGAGCTATGCTCGGAGTATCTTTGAAGGATAAAATCAGGAATGAGATTATCCGGAGAGGCATGGCAGTGGGCTGGTCATGTCTGTCGAAGGACTGATGGCCGTTGGAGCAGACGAGTCCTTGAGTGGAGACCGCGAACCGGCAAACGTAGCGTAGGACGCCCCCAAACCAGATGGACCGATGACCTGAAAAAGGTGGCTGGGTCGAACTGGATGCGGAAGGCGGAGAACCGGGTGTTTTGGCGCAACTTGGGAGAGGCTTATGTCCAGCAGTGGACCGCGATAGGCTGAGTTGAAGACTATACATAGGAAAAGCCACTTAGCCACCCAATTTTTTGTATGAAATAGGTAAGAACTTGAATCTATCCTACATTTCTTAATCCATGCTAATATCTTTAACGAAATCACATAATATTAATCAAAATATTAATCTTCTAGTTTTGTTACACTCGGTAATAGCTTCAGCAAAATCGTTAATAGCTACATAGCTGCTCCTATGGGTCGGTAATACCAGAATCGACTTGTCCACTTAATATTTTTTAAATTTATAAGAAAATCTTCTAATTTTGGGTTTATAAGGTAATCATTATAAACTAGATTAGTAAGAGTTTCATATAAAAACCAAACACTGCATGTGAAAGCAATCAAAACTCTTAATAATTATCATCGATTACAAAACTACCTTAACAGGGTCGGTAATAGCTGCGTTTACCTTATATTGTTTAAATTCAAGATTATAATAAAATTTGTAGGTCACGTAATATGCACTGCCTATAAACACATATCTTTGCGCGCTTTCAACTAAATTGTAACTTCGTTAGTGTAAACAATTTACTTTTCAGACCCTTTGCAAGCTTAAACTACAGTAAGGTTTTCTGTGAGGAAATTACTGGTCTAAAATGGAACTAAAATGGAGTTGTATATTAAAATCACTGAAGCATATTGACTGAAACAGTATCTTTACGCTAATCAATAAAGTAATGAACAAATTACAAATTACTTTAGCCGATAACTATTTAATAATCAATAGCTCAACGTTGGCTTTCTATCGGGTCGATGACCGCGCGAAAGTCTCAGCCACAGCTATGATACAACGCTGTGACTCCATCAGACGAGACGAGACGTTATTTGACGTTTTGCAAACATATTTACAAAAATGACACTTGATTTTTAAGTTGAACAAATTTTCCGAACAAAAGACTTCAACGCGCATGTTTTCTTGTTTACATTTTGAGTAATTCTTGAATGACCTTTCGTGCAAAAATAATTATCGTTATATATTAAGTAGTAAATTACTTGGTCTGTACCATAAATTTTATTTACGTTCATAAATAACTGCAACAAGCGGTAAACTGTAATAAAACTAGAACATTCCGGAACTTACTGTAAATGAAACTTAACATAGCACCTGTGTTAACATGTACATACGTCCACGTAGCCGCGTTCCTGTAGCCTCCGAGAGCCTGTTTTACATATTAATTCACTTTCAGTAAGCGTGTCGCATGTGATGTTTTCACCGCGTTTCAGAACTGTTCGAAATAATAATTATATTGAGACTAATAACATGCCTCGGATTGTTGAAACAGTTTTAATACGATAATGTGAGATTGTGGCATTATGAAATGGTTTTTTTTATTTGTGAGTATGTATCTGTTTTTTACGTTAGCCATATAAAATTCTAGCTTATTTTATAGATTAAGTATAAAAAAAACAGTTTTTAATTTTTGACTTATCAAAATTATCCACTTTATTTTCCGTCTCATCTTACTAATTAGTTCGTTTCAAAGGAAATTTTCAGAGCTTCCTTTTTAAAAAAGATGGCTAGATAGCTCCGGGTAAGTGCGAGCTGCATCAACGCCACAAACAAGACACCGCAATCGATTTCATTTACGTACGTAACATAATCTTCATAATATTGTCAATGGCCATTGATCGCCGGCGTCTCCGCGTCTACTGGACTTTCTCCCTCCCCCTTGCCCCCCTGCTCCCGTGTTAATAACAAAATGTACCCTGGTCTTCCGTGTCCTCTGGTCTCACATCGCTTATAATATACACTGTACACTGACAGAGTTAATACGTGTTATGATAGCGTTGTAGTGATTTATCGGTTTTATATTTTTTTAGGATGAATGTTCTCTCTCGTCTCTGTAAACTGTTTAAGTGAATGAGACAGAAGATATGATATAAAAGAGAATCTACTTACGTCGGTAAAACCGTGAGGTTAATTATATTTGGTCCAATTTTTTTTGTTACTTCTATTTAGGTGCTGATTCCTCTGTAGGTAAACTACGCAAAATTTAAATCATTGCTATTTTTTAGTAACATAAAGCGTGAGAAAAGGGTGGGCAACAGATAACAACTAACGTAGAAATGTCTAACTAGTTTTCGCTTTGAACATCACTGTTTTTAGAGACACATTTTTACTTGTATAAGAATTTTAGTCGGAACTAAATTTGACAGTTCTAATTTCCGTCTGTCCTTTTCTAAATATGTACGAGTGAAAAAGGGTACCGATAGACTAAAATTAGTGTACTAAACTAATTTTAGTCTATCGGTATCCTTAACTGAATCGGGGCAAATTGTAAGTTAAGTTTTATTTTTTAATTGTTTCATCGTCATCATGTCAGCGTCATCGTCTACTGCTAAACGTAGGCCTCCCCGAGTGAGTGTCGGTTGACTGTCAGTGATTGTGCTTTAACAAGCAATTTGACTTCACTACATTATTGTCATCTACAAACATACATACAAACATCATATAATACAGCTATATACAATCAATAACTTCACTGAATATATAACGAAGTGAAATGTCTTCGCGTGAATCATATACTGACACATATCGGTGACAAACGTATGATACGATAACGAGAGGCTTTCTTTTTACCGGCCTGAGGTTATGAAACAAATGGGTGGCTCATTAGCCGGACTTTGCATAGGTTTAGTCATAGATATTTAAGTATTATTCATTTTATTAACATTGCTTCTGCGAAATATGATTTTGTTAAACGGATTTCCTGTCCTAAGTCTTAAATATTTTAGCCTTATTTTATTTTAGTAGTATAGAAGTTCAGTTCATATTTTATAGTTAGCTAATGAAGTAAATAAATGGCGTTGATTCCAAATAAATTAATAATTCCCAAAAACAAGACAAAAAATAGACAATTGTATCCTTCACACAATAAAAATCCACCATTTAAAAAACAGAACGACTTTTACTGCACGGATAGCCGAGTGGTATATATAGGTCACCACGCTAATTACCACTGTGCGTGTGTTGTGGGTTCGATCCCCGCCTGAGACAAGCATTTGTGTGATCCACAAGTTCTTGTTCCAAGTCTGGGTGTTCTTGGTGCATGTGATTTGAATGTTTGTGAAACCCCCGCGACACAAGGATTAAACTTCTTAGTACGGGCGTAATTTTTTTATTAAATGAAAGAAGTTTATTATATGTAAAATGATTCAAATCAATTATTACAATTCGATTGCACCTTTAATAAAACATACTAACGCGTTGATGTCTTTTATATGAAGGAACGAAACTAGCACAAAAATGCGATAGACCTAGTAACATGAATAGTACCGAAACTGTAATAAAATGTTACGACTAGTAATTTATTATGATAGTGTGAGTAAACTACTGTTGTTGACTAGTAGTTATTATGGTTTTCGTGGTAAAAGGTGGAATTTACATTTTGTCATAATAAAATATTTTCATTAAATAAACTTAAGTAATCAAAATTTATTATTCCGATTTACATTCGATAGCGAACCAGATGAATATTTTGGGAGTAATTTTTTAAGTTTAATTAAGTTAATATACATAGTTGTGTTTTGATCTGTACTTAAACACGATTATTTTAAAAGGAGTGGCGAGTAAAAAATGGCGTCAAAGTATTCATCAAAGTATTATTTGTTACTGTTTGTTAATTTCCTTGATCCAATATCTATAGTCAATCTCTACGCAACATAGCTCTACACTATCAGTGATAAGGTGCGTGCGAGCTAACGGCGCCGCCCGTCACCGTTAGCGCTCCATATACCACGCGAGCCACTTCACCCAATACACAATACTACTACAATATATATTGTGTTTGGTTATAAATTATCTTAGTGTTATTGTCAATTCGAACGCTAGTTCTTGATGGATTAGGTAATAAGTTACTCATGTTACACCAAACAAAATAATACAGGATTAATTTAAAAGGTATGCATTTATCCTACGAGGTAATCAGGTGCATAAAACTGAACAACTTTTCCCAAGAAATATAGGTCGAAATCTTATTATTAAAACCTTGTCTCTTAATTTAAGATTTTATAATTGCTCACTATTTAATTGTAAGAGACACTTGGTCCAACTTTATTGGCTAATTAGACACCTAAAATATTTTTAAAGTAATTATAAAATAAAGTCTAACAAGCATCAAAAAATTCATCGTCATAATTATTTAATTTAATGAGTTTTAAATAATAATTGGCTTCCTGTCGACTATAGTTTACTTTTTATTAAATTTTTTAAGCTGTAATTCGTCTATATTGCATTAAATAAATACATTATAATATCCCACTATTAATGTCCCATCGCTGGGCACTAACCTCTTGTCATCGAGAAGTACCGCATGATACCGCGCATGCTAATTGCGGTTTGGTGATTTCAGATTCAATATTTTTGTAACAATTGTTTTTCCATAGAGTAATTATTAACAAATACAAAATCTACATTATCAGGATACACAGTAAGTAGTATACAAGTAAGATATGTTATTGATAGTTGATAAGTTATTTTCCTGGTCACTAAGTTATTTTGATCCCAAGCCGTAAGTGACCTTATATTTGCGAGGTCATAGTCAAAGTGTTAAAGTCATTCATAAATACTCATAAATAAGTAAGAAATATATATTTGTCATTTTTTAGATAATTTTTCTACCATAACTTATCCATCAATGAAAAAAAAACAAATGCTAACTTTGTTTCTTCTGAAAATGTATTTTTCTAACCTAACCTATCAAATTACATCATTCCATCAAGAGATTTTTTATTCTGCTCTAAAACACTATCCCTTATAATATATTTTGGATCAACTTTTTCACTATCTAATTATAATAAACGAGAACTATTTGCAGAAAAAATAGAGCTATTTTGAACACATTACACCAATCTTTTAAATAAGAGGGACAGCAATCTGATTGCTCTTTCATAAAATATTTGCAGATTATAATAACATATTTCCGCATTCTATAAAAAAGTAACCTGCAGACTAATAGCTACATAAAACATGCCTTTCTTAGAAGCAGATATTAAAACTTTCAGTTTTTGATCAAACAAAAATAAGGACGTTCATTATAGTAACAATTAAAACGTTATAATTCTTGGAATAGAACGCAGTAGCTTAAGCGTTGTTTTAAACTGTAACATGACCTTGTTTTTAAACAGAAAATAACTAGAATCATTTCTTTATTGTCCACCATCAAAGTTAAATCACACCATTTAATTAATATAAAAAATATAATTAATATAAATTTAATTAATATAAAAAATTATACTTTTAAACGGATTCTATCGACTAAAATCAAAATATACCGCGATAGAATCCGTTTAAAAGTAGTTTTATTTCAATGTCTAACATTCGCGTAAACCTCAGAAAACAATATAAAAAAATATATTAGTTAACAGTTAAATAACTACTTCAATTGAATAAACGATCGCAGCTTCAACAACAGTCTCAAATATGTAAACAAAGTCTAGAATACTTGCCACAATCTCTAGTTTCTAGTTCGTCTCATCAATGTTTCACAAAGTATATAAAAAGAAAGTCATATTACTTCAGCAACCGTACACTCTGCTTTCATAAACATTGTTCAATGTTATTGTTTATAAATTGTAACTAACTGGGGAATACTCTCGAGGGAAAAGCGACGCTACTATTCAGAATGTAATCAAGGTGTCAGGATTCTACAAGTACCTACTTATACAATATGTAACAAAACCCCTGTCCGATCCCTAAGACTAATTATTCGGTATCGTACTGCGAACACCTAGCCATTAAACGGTTTGGAGATTATTTTTTATCCCAATTAAAAATAATTAAATCAAAATAAAAACTGATCCACGGCAACGGCAACACCGACCGCTCCTCAAAGTTCACGTACTTACTACCTGCAGCTTTGTGTCAAAGAAGCCGCCTATGCGAGACGGTTCATGAACTGTACCACGAATACGCCTTTATTGGATCCGACAGGGGTTTTGTTACATGTTGTATATGCTTATGTATAACTCTGTTAGAATAAGGATAGGATCTTCATTTACCCAATATAATGAGTGATATTGTAAGGCCTAGTGGTTGTATGTTCTTAATAGTTATGAAAAAGATCGCAAATGAAAACACTCAAATAATAAGTGTTCTTAAAGTTCATTTAAAGATTTTTTTATATCTTGGGACAAGCTCACATACGGTCATCTGATCCCAAACTAGGCAGAGCCGCGTACTATGGCAACCAGAAAACTGATAAACATACTTATTACAGATTAAGATAAATAACACCCAGACACAGGACAAATGATCGTGCTCATCACACAAGATTTGTCCTAGGTGGAAATCGAACCCACGACCTCTGGCTTAGCAGTCAAGGTCACTAACCACTAGACCGACAGGCCAGTCAGTTAGATTACTAGCAATGTGGGTCCCCAATTAGGTACTACTAGTATTCTTGTTAAAGTGATTTATTAAGGTAGAGTCTTCTGGAGTTGAGATGATTATAAATATCTAAATAATTTTATCAAGTATCAATCAACTGGGTCTATTGCGGTTCTCATCAGCTAGACAAATGCCTTTCCCAAGTTGAGCCACAATTTTTTATTACAAATCTATTACATTTATAACAATCAGTCATAAAAAAATAAGTTAAGTAACTAACCCTGGTTTTTAGTTACCTTTCCCACCTGGTACCTGCGCAGGTGTCACCGGGCAAGCTCCACAAACATTCAGGTATTAAAAATTACACAAGAGACTACTGAGAACCGAAGGTTATATGCTTTAGAAAATAAGTTGTCTTACGGCTCTTGGATCTTACTCTATATACTAATATTATACAGCTGATGAGTTAGTTTGTTTGAACGCGCTAATCTCAGGAACTACTGGTCCGATTTGAAAAATTCTCTCACTGGTAGCTAGCCCACTTATTAAGGAAGGGTTATAGGCTATTATTTTCCAGTAACTGACGCCCACGCTGGCGAAGCCGCGAGCAAAAGCTAGTATCAGATAAATTTGCAAAAATACTAAACCAATTGCTCACGCGATGTTGTCAGCAGTGCACGACTTATTTCGCGTTATTAATTAGTCAATATGCCTCATGTTATACCACTGCATGCCTACATGCCAGTTATTATACAAAACTAGCTTTTGCTCGCGACTTCGTCCGCGTGTAGTAATGACTTCCGACAGAATTTGGGTTTTTCACTTAGTTAGGTATCGCCTGTTCCATGGTCTATTGATTAGATATGTGTAAACAAACATTGAAAAAATCAAATTGTCTCCCTTTACAATTATATTAGAAATATTTGTTTCTATGAAATCATGGTCTAAAAATGCTATGTTCACTTATTGCTTCACTGGTGGAACCTATATACAAAGTTTTAAGTGAATCCATTGAGAAATAAACTTTTTCAATTTACCACCCTTTTCTCTCCTTTGGGGGGGAATTTCCAAAAATCCTCTCTTAGTGGTAGCCTACTCCTCCCAACAAACACACATGCCAAATTTCAGCTCTTTACGATGAGTGGTTTCGGCTGTGCGTTGTCTGTCATTTACCACCCTTTTCTCCCCTTTGGGGGGGAATTTCCAAAAATCCTCTCTTAGTGGTTGCCTACTCCTCCCAACACACACACATGCCAAATTTCAGCTCTTTACGATGAGTGGTTTCGGCTGTGCGTTGTCTGTCATTTACCACCCTTTTCTCCCCTTTGGGGGGGAATTTCCAAAAATCCTCTCTTAGTGGTAGCCTACTCCTCCCAACAAACACACATGCCAAATTTCAGCTCTTTACGATCAGTAGTTTCGGCTGTGCGTTGTCTGTCAGTCAGTCAGTCAGTCAGTAACGGAAGAGTTTTATATATATAGATTAGATAAAAAATGTAGATAATGATTCATAAATTAAGTCTAGTATTCCGTTATTTCGATAGAACTTAGAATAGTATTTTAAAGTGAAACACGGCATTTTTAGGACGATTGAGTAAAGATAGAACACGTGGAATATAGCTAATAGTCTGATAAATAAATATAAACTTAAGTTTATATATTGATAAAGAATTAGCAAAATTAATACAAATAACTTAAATTTATTAATTAATACGTGAAACTTAGTAACACTTTTTACGAAAATTGCGTTAGTGGCTGTGTATGAAATTTCGCACACTAATACCTAAAGGAGTCCAGAATGCTATTTTTTTACTGTGATTTTTTTTAACATTTCATCTTTTTACTATTGACTATTGATTGGCCTGTTGGTCTAGTGGTCTCTGACCCTGACTGCTAAGCTGGAGTTCGTGGGTTCCATTCCCACCCAGTACAAATCTTTGTATGATAAGCACGGTCATTTGTCCTGTGTCTGGGTTTTATTTATATGTTATAAGTATGTTTATCAGTTGTCTGGTTGCCATAGTACAGGCTCTGCCTAGTTTGGGATCAGGTGGCCGTGTAACGTGTGAGCTATCCCAAGATATTATTAACTTGAAATTTAAACGAATTATGCTTGATTAACGACCACTACAATTATTAAGCCTTTCTATTACCTATTAACGGAATACCTATAACTCAATAAATTCCTCTTTTTATATATATCTTATCGGAAAATCTGGTTTTTCAATGAAATCACCGAGTAATGTAACTACCAAAAATGTGTTTCATGAATGTTCTGTTTCCTTTTCTAACCGCTTGAATGTGCCCCGGATGTAAACTAAGAAAGTGGACGCGCGTGTGTGCGGAGCGTGGCCGCGCGCAGCTCTTACTGTCCGCTGTCCACCCTACAACGAGCTCAGCGTTAAGATATCAGATAAATATATAAATAGATAAACTGGGCTACCTCGAATGTTAACGTCTAAACAGAAATTTCGAGTAATTACCAAAAAACACAGATTCCAAAAATTTATAGACGAATTTCACCTTCAAACAATCCAAATTGGAGAATACACACGAATAGATAATTGTTTGATGGAACCAGTTACTTTTTAACATTTTTCATTGTAGATAACAAGCGTCCGATAGTTTTGGAAAGTCCGAAGACGTTCGTATACCGTTATTCTGTTGAATTATATTTCCATTCAAACGAACGTGAGTTTTCGCTAAAGAATGTATTGATTTGATAGCTTTATGATAGAAAACAGCGCGAAGAGAAAATACAAAATGTTTCTAGAACGATCGAGGCAGGTCAACTGAACACTTAGGGCCACAGATGATCTGCACTCGAATAAAATAGATTCCAGAAACCTGACCTACATTACCAGGTTTATATAAGTGTCTCACCGGTTAGTAAGGAGCTCATGAAGGATTCCTGGGCTCGGGTGTGGGGCGCTAGGAGCGCTAAGGCCAGCACGGCCACACTGAGTCGCGCCACTGGCATGGTCACTGGCAACTGTCACTGGCGTGAGGCACTGTCTCGCATGGCGCGTCCGCTATACGTCTCGCGCGCGCGCGCACTGCCCGACTACGCTACCAACGTGTTTGGGTGCGTAAGCGACGGCCAATGAGTAAGTGCTGAAGATGCGACAGTCTTTCTGAAGCTGCAGTATGCGTCTCTGAGGACCAGACGATGTTTTTTTGGTCTTTTGGAGACTTGGCCCATTTTCACCATACTTTCGTAGAAATGCATATTGCATAGTACACTACCCTGTTGCTTCATTTTCATTTTCGATTTAACAAAGAGTATCCTTCCTTTAAGATTTTTAATTTGCTTTCATCCTCATTTTCTTTTATAGTAGCGTCTCTTTGTGTTTTATTAGTCATATTTTGAGGAAAATTTAAGAAATATTCAGTTGGGATCACATCAGACATTGTACTATCAGTCACAAACCTAATAAAATTTCCCATTACGTAGGTACGCTTTAGGGTGCTTCAATATTTCCTGGAAATACAGAAGTTGGAAAAATATAAATACATCGACAGTCTGCACCTAAATAATCTTTGTCAAAATTACCATAATTTAACGGCAAATGCTGGTTACCGCAGAATCGGTTTGATTGCAGCTTACACCCGTGGTCGCGGGTCACCATGAATGGTTGCAAGAGGTCCATGAATGACCAGTACAATGAATGACGACTGTGAATACTGTTTGGCAATTTTGTGGGATCAAGTTTGAGAAAAAAGACAATCTTAATAGTAGATAAATAAAAATAAATAAAGCCTTTATTGTTGAACTTAGTTTCCATAACAATTTGTTTATATGTGCCTAGAATTGCTTATCTAACTTAATACACTATTGACCTAAATATTAATTTATAATTAACTAAATAAACTTTTAACCTGTTTTAATGGTCGGCAAACGATTTTTCTTTTATTTTAATTTTCAACTTGTCTTCCGACAAAGGCCTCCTCTAAAGATCTCCATTCTGTCCTATTATATGCTGTTCGAGTCCATGTTGGACCCGCTATTTTCTTTAAGTCATCCTCCCATCTCTTGATCTGTCTTCCTCTGTTTCTTTTGCTATCTAGCGGGTACCAGTCTGTTATTATTTTTGACCATTTTTCTTTCTTCTCTCTTATCATATGCCCTGCCCACCTCCACTTTTGTTGTTTGTATATAATGTATGCGTTCTTGAATTTAGTTTTACTTTTTATGTCTTTCAATTTTTCTCTGTCTTTTTTTTTAACTCCTATTATACTTCTCTCCATTCCGTTTTGGCAAACTTTTATTTTGCTTGCTAGTTGATCTGTCAATGCCCAGGTTTGACACCCATAAAGTAAGCATGGCAAAATACACATATTGAATACCTTTCTTTTTTCTTTCATCGGCATCTCTTTGTTTTTCATTATTTCGCTAAGTGACCAATATCGTTTCCAAGTGTTGGCTATTCTTCTTTCTATTTCCTTCTTCATGCCGTCTGTGATAGATATTAATTGTCCCAAGTAAATATATTCATGTACATATTCTATCTGCTCACCATTCACTTTTATAGTGTCCATATGCGATGAGTTTGACATAATTTTTGTTTTACTCAGATTCATTGTTAGCCCTGCCTTGTCGCTTTCATCGGCTAGTTGTTGTAGCATTATTTCTAATGTATTTGAGCTCTCTGAGAATATAATTAAGTCGTCTGCGAAACGTAAGTGGTTCAGGTTTTCGCCGTTTATATTTAGTCCTGTATTTGTCCAATCCAAGTTCCTGAAAATCATTTCTAGGACGGCTGAGAATAGTTTAGGCGAGATAGGGTCTCCTTGCCTTACACCTCTTCTGATAGGGAATTCATCGCCTATAGTTTCTAGCTTTACTTGCGCAGTACTATTGTTGTATACATTCTGGAGTATTCGTATGTATTTTGTTTGCACGCCCTGAGTTTTGAGCGCATCCCAGATAAAGCCGTGTTCTAGTGTGTCGAATGCTTTGTTAAAATCCACAAAACCTAGATAGTAAGTTTTGTTATATTCTTTATATTTTTGTAATATTTGTCTTAGTGCATGAATATGATCTATGGTTGAGAAATTTCGACGGAACCCAGCTTGTTCTTTAGGTTGATTTTCTTCAAGAGTGTTTGCAATTCTCGATAGTATTATTTTTGAAAATATCTTATATACATTAGACATTAAACTTATGGGCCTGTAATTTGTTATATCCCCTTTGTCGCCTTTTTTGTGTATAAGTACAATGGTCGATTTAGTCCAATCCTCAGGAATGCTTTCCGTTATAATAGTAGATAAGATTGTCTTTTTTCTTCCAGAAAAAAGACAATCAGTAATCCTCATATTAATTTGCTAAGTGTTGTATGGTTTTAAAAGTGAAAAGAAAGCGGGACAGAAGGTTTTAAAAATATGTAATATAAGCAAGAGAATAATACTATTTATAACTTGACTACGAAATGCAAAATAAACATATTTCTGAGTCAATTTCTTGTAAATTCAAACTACTTAGTTTTTATTTTTAAAATTACTCAAGCACGAAGCCATAATTATTAGATCTATATAACAGCATTATCGATGATCCGAGTTAAAATGAGTATCAAAGGACTACTCAATGCTAATAAAAAAGGTAGGAAAGAACTCTCATTTTAGCAATAAGCATAATATAACAACAATCTGTTGGTGTATGGTATATGTTTACTTAGTTGATCGTACAAGTTATCGAACATGATTGCTTCGAGTTGTTTATGTCGACGCCGGTCGTCCACCCCGCGCCTGTCGCAGTAGACGTGCAACTTTCACGGGAACACGCACTTACAGACGGGATTCCAACACATTTATCCATAGACTACACTGAACGCTGTTTATTCTAATAATAAAGTTTAATTGAACTTTCTATAGTCAGGCCATTAAGTGGTAGGGCAAAATACCGGACAAGCCGACAGTTAGCACTTGCAATGATTTGTAATATTAGATGGAAATAAGTTGTTTAAAATTAGCAATAAATAAGCGAGTAAATCACCACACGATAATCTCGAAAAGGAGAATATGCAAATCCGTTTTTGGAACAACTGATCTTCATACTTACCTTAACTTTTGGGTAAGGTATATGGAAAAACTCTAAGTATAAACACATATCACGAAGTAAACAAGCTTCAATATTATTTAAATCTGTATTTATAAGCATACATCTTAACAGTGGAAAATATGGCTAAACACACATCTTGTTTTAAAGACGTGTAAAGGAATTTGCGTCAACGACCCAACCGTCTGATGCTAACTTAGAATTGAGAGCATCGTAGAGACAGTTAATTATCACGTATCAAAAGTAATAGATGTAAATTATAGCCGACGTACCAACCTAGCGACAAATATTGACCAACAGATCGCTCACGACTTTAAAAAGTAAAAGTCTGTGATGTTAATGTGCGTTTTGTTCGCATGTTCAGTATTGTTAGTTTATTAGCGAAATTATAGCCAACAAGGTTTGGCTATAGAAAACTAATAATATTGGTAATAAGATTAGATATGTTGTGTTCAACTTTTTTACTACATTGTGAACTACTTTTTTTGTGTCGGAAAATGTTTGATACTTTTGTCTCGTAAACAATGAATTGTAAAGAAAGAGTGAATAGAAATGTCGCGTGACGTCACGTCATGGTACAACTTTAAACTTCTGGGTTAACTTAGGCGTGACGTTACAACTCCTGAACTTTAAAGCGCTTTAACTAATTAATATACGTTCCCTTTAATACTTAAATATAATCTTTAAAAATTAAACTTAATATAGTACAGTCAACAGCAAAATTAGATGATCAAAATCAGAAATTCAATAGGTACTAGTGAACGAAGTTCGCATCAGAACTGTGTGGCGTCGAAGAGAGCATGTGATTTTAAATTATACCAAACATTTACTACTAGTACAGTTGCCATATATTCGTGATCAGTTTTGACTTAAAAGAAACAGTAGGTAATTAAGTACCTACATTAATTACAAGCCTAGATAGATTTTATACCCAATCAGAGTCACGGCCTATACCTATTACCCATATTAAATAGAATCGGTCGCCTAATAAGCATAATTATGTGGACATTACGGTACATATTAGCTAGCGGGCAGCGGGTTCAGCCTCAGACCTGTTTGGAACTGTACACTAAAACAAGCGTCGCTAACGGACGCATAGTAAAAGAGAAAGTCTTCGACATCATACGTTTAGTTCACGAGTAGTCAGCTGACGAATTACTTATTTTTATATTCGTATATTCATATGTTAGTATCTACTGTTGAATTTCCCAATTGGATTTCCTTTGGCATTGACACATACTTATATTAGTATTGATCTTTAGAGACATTAATAATTATGCAAAAACTTGACTCATATTCATAAATGCAAAAGCGATAACCCTTAAATGTACCTTAATATAATCTAACATAAATGTATGAAACAAACTGACTTTATAAAGTTAATTATAATCCCAAAACCAAAATAAAAACAAAGCACTCAACACTCATACAATAAATACATTTAAAATCAAAATCTTTCACCATATTTCAAGATTGACCAACAAGAGCAACACAATGGGAGTGGAGGTCCATAAATCTTCCAAAACACAGGGTATGCGCCTGCGCCGGTCGGCTGAAACAAAACAAGATGGCTCGTTAATTGTCCGCCCGGTGGACACCCACGGGGGTAACGGGAGTTGGCAGACCAACTGGGAGTCAAAGACTAAAAGCGTAGATGTGATTTGGATCTTACGGTTTTTTGCCTACATGCTTATTTGACCAGTGAATGAACATTAGAAGCTAAATCAGGTGAATTATTATCGTATCAATCATAGGGATACAAAATTTGGAGCATAATACATACTTTTAATCATCGTCTCACTGCCCTTTTCCTATTAATATGGGGTCGGCGCAATACGTATTTTCCTTCCATTCCTCTCGATTACTCGTCATCGCAGCATCCACTCCTTTCTTCCTCATATCATCATTCACACAATCCATCCATCTCTTTTTCGGTCTCCCTCTGCTAGTATACCCATCCACAGTTATTAATTGTTTAGTAATGTATCTTTGTCTATGCCACGACGGGAGAAACACTTCTCTCTTTCCATTCACGGCCGCTACCTTTAGGCTTTCTCTAATAATATAATTATTAATTCCTCATCCTACCTAGTGAATACTTTTAATTGTTTTTCTTTACGTAGTCCTTTAGTCGTTAGGTACAAACTAGGTAGCATTTTTTTTACCGAATGAATATCAGCCCTCCTAGCCAAGTGACATTTTTACAAGCGTTAACGATGTTAGAAATCGTTTTCGATAAGTCACGTGACTTAGACTTGTCACTTTCATACATTTAATTTCATCTATGCAGGCTATCACATTTAGCTGAATACAGTGAGAATGGAATCTGACTCCAACATTTAGGAGAATGCTAGGAATCTAACTAGCAACAACATAAGAAGAAGAATCCTTGTGATATTATGTATATAATACACACTCAGAGAAGGGATTATTGCTAAAGAATATGTACCTATAGCACCAGTTCGAAATTTTTCCGCATTGCTCTGGATTATAATTAAAAAATCAAGTGTCATATCTGTAAGTACTTAGTCTTCACAAAATCGATATCAAAACATTACGCTTACATCCAAGACATCATACGCGCATGTATGTACAACATTGATATAATTTCAATACTTTGTTGCCCACAAAAAATTCAAATATAACTTTTATAAATGGCTCTCGGATTTACAGTTATTTTTGTATCATCCTTATGTCCCGTTATGAATAAAATAAAAGAATTGACAGTTTTGTTTTGATGTTGAAATATGCCTATATGATTATTGTTGTAGTAAATAATTTTATTGTATTATAACACCAATTTTTTCGTATTATTTTTGAAACAATGTAGGTGTTTCATCAAAGGACAGTTTATCAGTATCATAGCAGTAGTCTCTGGGACAGATTTTGGTAAAAAAGCGGGACAGCCACGGCAACACAGAGTACCTACTACTTATATTTTCATTTTTTAGGTTATTGATACACTTTGCACTAGACTAGCAACCCTATGGAATTTTTGCCTAACGGTATTCATTGAATGAAACAAAAGACGCAATAGTTTTCTTAAGTTTATTATGCACAATCAAATCTTACCTCTATGTATTTACACTTAGGTACATTTTAGTATAACGTTAGCTTTAAATGGAGTGGTAAGATACATAATAGTTAGAAAAAGTACAAAGTTATTTTCGGCAAGTAACTTGAACGAGGACCTTTACAATTTAGTGAGTGGAAATAATTTTAGGATAACTTCTATTGATGTAGACAAACCCCAAGATGCAGTGTCAAAAATCCATCCTCAAAAATGACAAAAAAACAGTAATTTCCATATTGTCATTTCAAGAGTCAGTCGAGACCTTTATTGTTTTTGTAAGATGTTTTGTAACAACAACTTTATCCGATACAGATAAGGTTGAATTTGCAAAAGAAATGTGACCACCTGTGTGTAGTTGAAGACATTTTTGACAGACGTATATTTGCTATTATCTATGGATTTTCTATAACAATGGTAGCTACGCAAAAAAAAATTAGATAGCTTCGCAGGACCCGATTACTGGCAAGCAGAATTATAGGCTACCTTTTGTAAAATTAGTAATTTTATCTGCCTGTTTCGAATTGAGAATTCAAGCTTGAGAACGTGTTTAAACTCTGATTAACATTGTTCGACATAGAATGTCGCCTAAGTACAGTTTGAGATGCCAAGATGGAATTCTCAATTCAGAAATCGGCCGTATGTGTCAATGGGGGTTACCGCGAGTCAAAAATTAGCTGGGGTCGCTAGTGTCGGATTGGGTGGATCTGTCATTCTCCACCAATGAGATACAAGTTGGCCTGCGATTGGTCGAAATTGACTTGATGCGACAATGGCGACCCTAGCGGATTTTTTAATCCCGGTATTCCCCATAAGACTTTTCTTCAATTAGTACTTCAAATGACACAACTAAGGCATAAAAACATCAGCCCCCTTAGACAAGGTACATTTCGAAAATGGTAACGATGATAGAAAACGATTAAATGACATAAAATGTATGGCAATGACATTAAATTTCCATTCGATAAGTCACGTGACAAAGACTTGTCACTTTCATACATTTTAGCCACTCGATCACCGATAACGATTGTACAGATGTACCTTGTCTAAAGGTGTAAGAATATAAAAAAATACACCAAAAGTTTCAATAAACATATGTTTTTCTCATAGTATTCTATTGTTAGATATAGTAATAAGGTGTAGTAATCAGAATCAACAGACTACCTACGTAACACATTTGTAGAAAAAAAAACTTAAGCAAATAATTCTTCATTTGGTACAAAAAAAATGGTTTTTCAAAATCAACATCTTATTTATGATTAACATTTTTCTTCATTTGTCCTTACAAAATTAACTAAATTAGGTGTCATTTCACGATATTTTATAAGTGTTTATTTTGATAAATGATTTTAATTATATAGATATTTTTTTCACAGTTGAATATGTTATAGATGCGTTGTTGCTGGTGCAGTCGTAATATGTTCCCACCAATCATGAATCTCCCATTGGTGGAAATTGACAGACCTCATGTGATACCACTGAACCTAGAGGATATTTTAATCACAAATATCCTCTTTGTTATAAATTTCAGAACAATGAAATAAAACATATAATTAACAAACAAAAACGTTTTTATTTTCCAGTTTGTTAATCTGATTATTGCTGCATAAGTAAACTAAACCTATATTGAGAAATCGTACCCCAGAAGATAGGTCAAAATACAAAATTGTGCTAAGAGTATTTTACAGACCGCGATATGTGCCTTATATTTATACCGCCAAATTTTCAATATAAAATTTTAGTGTCAAAAAGATACAGATGCCTAGATTTGATCTAGAATAAAGGTAAAGGAAGACATTTTGTCTCCTTTTCTAATAGATAAATTTAGAGCCTGGCAACACCAAATGCAAATTTCATGCATTCAAATGCTTTGAAAATAATTTTCGTGTTGGCATCATATTTATTTTTATACAAGTCAACTTACCATAAGGCCAACTTGACTAAGCATGTTCTTCAATGTTTATTTATCTAGCAGTCTTTGTGTATTCATTTATTCTTGCCTTAAACCTTAATTGAGACACGTTTTATCTTAAAAACAAAAGTTACTATGACAAAAAAAACAGTCATCCCTGTACATATTTTTCATTCATAAAAAAAAAAAAAAAAATCTACATACCTTACAAATAAAATGACCCCACAGAATTATTAGGAATGTTGGTACAAATTAAGTATGCCATTTAGAATGAAAGTATAGTTTGACTTACAATACTTACCCCCGTTTTGGAAAAGGCTGGTCTATTTAAAAATCTTCTACAGGGTGTAAGGGAACTCAACCTATATCCATGGGTGCAGGACAATGATTCTGGACACCCTCGCTTTTGAAATTTGACTTCGTAGAATCATTATTCTGACCTAACCCAATAAGATTTTAAATTAAAAAATAATTTATTCACTACTTTCACTAAAATTAGCAATGTATATCAGACCACAAATAGATATCTGCTGAGCTGGTTTGCAAGTTTCAACGAAAGTTCGCGTTGATGTAATAAGGAGTGACATAGGCTACTTTTACATATTAGAAAAAAAAAAACGTACGGAACGGGGACAACTTACGCGGGCGAATCTGCGGGGCACAGCTAGTTCGTTAATAAAATTACCAGACATACCTCATGTCAAGTGCTATGTATGGATGTTAGACAACATATTGATCACATTGCCTGAGACTGAGCGTAGGTTAACAAAAAAATTGGTAAAATTTCGCAAACATACATAAATTAAATCAGGTTTTTTATGGAGTGCAAAGAACATTTTAAGAGTCGACTTACACTAACACGTTAATTAAAATGTTCAAGTTATTTGCCGATTATTACTATTATAGTCTGTCAAATTAGTTCGTGACACTCGAATGGTCCGCGCGGGGGGGGGGGGACGAAGGACTATGACACTCCCCTCGTCCCGCACGTATAACGTTGAAAGCCGACAACTATAGCTTAGGAAATTCTGAAAACTCCCAGTATCCCGAATTTCCCATGCTACAGCATAACTAATGTACACTGTATTTTTTTTTTGCAAGATTGAATGAATACACATCACTTATTCCTTTTTAAGTTCTTCGATTAATCGAGTTCCATGGCGCTCTTCATGTAGTTATCTAGTTGTTGGTCGAGAGCCGCCTTAGTGCAGGACATGTATTGGTCCAGTTGGGCGTCAAGCTCCTCCTTCGAGAGTAGCCGAGACTGTGATTGGCTGCGAGTGATGCCGCCTGAGAAATGGAGATACACATTTTAAATACTTTCTTGTTTAATTTTAAATAGTTGTATTATGAAAAATGGGTTTTGTAATCGTAAACGATACATGATAAAATAAAGTAATTAGCTGAATCCGGTAAAATTGGTAGCCGACACCAACATCACAGCTTGGGTAAAAGTTAAGGAGAGAAAGTTTAGAAATGAAGATAATACAATTTGCCACACAATAAGGGGCGCAGTCCTTTATCGTGTGACAAGACCGAGAATCATCTATACTAATATTATAAAGAGGAAACCTTTGTATTTTTGTATTTTTGTATTTTTGTATGTTTGTATTGAATAGGCTCAAAAAGTACTGGACCGATTTCAAAATTTCTTTTACCATTACTTGGAGGAATTCTTCCGAATCCGTATAGGCTATATTTTATCCCGGAAAATAGATAGGATTTTTCGTGGTAGTGAAAATTGTGGAGTAAGTCGACGAAAAAACTGCCGTACGTTAACGATTCTTGCGAACGCTGCCTAAATGGTTAGAGATGTATGGTTGACTTCTATAGAAAAGTTGTAGAACTCAATAATGCCTACAAAAAAGTCCGCGATAGTATATACCAAACATTTATATTTTAGCCATTATAACCACTTTTCCATAGAATAAAAGTAATTAAAATTATTAGCCCATGTTTATTGATCATATTATCGTCAAATACTAATCCTTATCCAAATAAACTATTTATTGAGCAAGATTGTTTCAATAGCTATAAATTACTTTTTATTTTATTCCAATCGGACAATTCATTAAAAAGATATTACAAATTTAAAATTTTAATCTATACTTATAATAAATCTGTAGAAGTGAAAATTCTGTACATTTAAAGTATTAAAAAAAGAAATGGCGGGGGGTGTTACTAGACCGAGACCGAACACAAAAATGTGATTAAAAAAATTTTTGTCTGTCTGTCTGTCTGTCTGTTTGTTCAGGCATCACGCAAAAACTACCGGTTCGATTACGATGAAACTTGGTATAATTGTTCCTTAATATCCTGGGCACCACACTGGGTAGTTTATATCCCGGAAAAGTATATACCTGATGCAGAACCGCAACAGACCAGCTAAACTATAAGAGATACAAAAATGGTACCATAGCAAAAATTGTTCCACGTGATGAGCATTTTCTGCTGAGAGAATAAATTTGAAGATCTGGAACACCTGATGTGGAACTCCAAGAGCCCAGCTACAGTATAACACATATAGGAATGACGTCTTAGCAAGAGTTGTTCAGCCTGATGAGCACTCTCTGTTGACGTATAAAAATTGAAGATCTGGAACACCTGTTGTCGAACTCCAAGAGCCCAGCTACACCATAACACATAGGAATGACGTCTTAGCAAAAGTTGTTCGGTCTGATGGGCATTTCCTGTTCACTTATAAAAATCGAAGATTTTAAACATCTGACCTGGAAATCAAAGCTATCACTAATTATACTGTATAATTATAAAATAGCATAACCTTCACGCGGTGAAGGCGGTAACAGTTTAGGACTGGTTTTCGATGACAATGGTATATCTGTATACAACATGTAACAAAACCCCTGTCAGATCCAATAATGGCGTATTCGTGGTACAGTTCATGAACCGTCTCGCATAGGCGGCTTCTTTGACACAAAGCTACAGGTAGTAAGTACATGAACTTTGAGGAGCGGTCAGTGTTGCTGTTGCCTTGGATCAGTTTTTATTTTGATTTAATTATTTTCAATTAGGAAAAAAAATAATCTCCAATCCATTTAATACCTACGTATATGTGTTCGCAGTACGATACCGAATAATACCGAGTCTAAGGGATCGGACAGGGTTTTTGTTACATGTTGTGTATAAATAAAAAGACAAGGCCTGACTGACTGACTGACTGACTCATCAACGCCCAGCCCAAACCCTTGAACCTGGATAGCTGAAATTTTTGCACAGACGTTTCCTATTTAATGTAGACAAGGAATAAGGAAGGATTTTTCGAAATTCAACCCCTAAGGGTGTTAAATAGGGGATGAAAGTTTATATGGAAATTTCGTATACGGGCTTCTCGATAGAAATAAATAAAGACGTATTTCAGCAATTTTGAAAATCTACCCCCTAAGAGGGTAAAATAGGGGTTGGAAGTTTGTAGGTATATGAATTGTGTAGTTTTCATTAAAGTTCATAGGATTATGAGTTAGAAATAAATAAGACGTATTTCCGAGATTTTAGAAATCTACCCTCTAAGGGGGTGCAATAGGAGTTTGAAGTTTTTTTTACGATATTCATCATTTTCAAACAGAGATACATAAGATTTGGTATTTGGGTTTTTGGTAAGAAATAAATGAAAACATATTTTTGCGATTGTAGATATCTACGCCTTAAGATGGTGAAATAGGGGTTGCAAGGTATTATTTTTATGGTATGTACCTTCGTTGCTTCTGATTCCATAACACAATCCTGCTACTTACTTTGAATTCGGAGCAATGTGTGTGACTCTTCTTCGTCTTTTCGTGTAAATGATTCTCAAGTTTTGTCTGACCAAAAATTTGCCACAATTTTAAAAGTTTATCCAAACTCAATGTATGTGATGTTTTCCACATTATCTTATTATTATCTTGACGCCATAATATTTTATGAAAAATATAATTTATGCGCCTTATTTTGAAAATCACAGAATACATCCATCTATCCTTTACTACCTACTTACTACTCTTAACTTTACGCGCGAGCGAAGCCGCGGGCAACAGCTAGTTTAGTTATAAAGTTAATGTTTTTAAAGCGCCTATTTGAGGTTTACTAGAAATAAAAACATTTTGATTTTGAATGCACAAAACGAACAACAGAATATAACAAATATCTTACAAGTACCTACTTACAATAACCCATGATTAGGAACTGACCTCTCCCGCGGCCTCTGGTCGCCCCTCGGCGGGCGACTTGCGGGCGCTGCTGCTGCTGCGGCTGCTGCGCCTGCTGCTGCGCTTGCTGCGCCCGGCGCTGTCCGGTGCGCCGGCCGCGCTGCGGGAGCCCGCGACGCTGCTGGAAGCCCAGCCGCTGCTGCGGGCCTCGAAACACGCCTTGACGACCCGCCCTGTACAGTTACCAATATTCACATTATACTAGTTTGTCATGAGGAAATAGTAACAGCCTCCCAAGCCTATATATATGGAAATGACATTTTCGATAAATCACGTGACTCGAACTTGTCATTTTCATACATTTAATCGATTTCTATCATCGTTACAGCTTCGAGAAATGTAATTTGGCTAGTGTGGCTGGTATGACAAACGCTATATAGGTTACATTGGAAAATTTAATATGGGCGTGTAGTTTTCTATAATTGTATTAATGTTTCATACAGATTTTTTAATTTCTCCTCGCCAAGAAAATACAAACACGACCAAAATATAACACAACAGTAAAACTATTGTTAAATGTGTTATTCATACAACTAAACATTCAGTTTTAAATTTTTATTTCGTTCATTAGTACCTGAATCGTCCGCGTAGCGCTCTCTGCACGCCGCCTCGCTTACGGAACCCGCGCAGGCCTCGGCCGTACCACGCGAAGTTATTTAAATTGTTGAATGATGATGACCTACTGTAAATAAAGAGACATACTATTGAATTATGTTTCACAATGTAATTGCAGTACAAGTTTTTCCTGATTGTTTATTAAAATAAGTTATTAGCTTTCCATCAAAAGTGATATAGATACAGTCCAATTCTCTTAGAAAATAATGAAATTTCCAAATCACTACATAGAATAAAACAAAGTCGCTTTCTCTGTCCCTATATCCCTATGTATGCTTTTAAATCTTTAAAACTACGCAACGGATTTTGATGCGGTTTTTTTTTAATGGATAGACTGATTTCAGAGGAAGGTTTATATGTATAATAACATCCATAGTTTTATATCTCAAAAGTAGAAATGGGTTATATAAATAAAAATATTGTTATTATTATTACAAATTAGATCTGTATTCTTACTAGCAGTAACTGTTGATTACATTCAAGAAAAACTTTTCTAATGTTTATAACTGGAACCATGTAACCTTATATGAGGTTGTGAGTGAACTGCTGGATACTTCATGGTAAAAGCATGTGAATGTAACATGAAGTTTTTGCTATCCAACTGGCTAATTTTACTTTTAACTTCCGACTTTCAGGATGCTAATGTTTGGTGATTTTAAGCAAATTACCAAATTTACACTTGACAAAATTGAAATCACTTTTTAAATTAGTTCTGCACAAGTCAATTTAAAAATGTTTATGAATCATTCAAATCACATGCACAAAGAACACCCAGACTTGGAACAAGCATTTGTGGATCACACAAATACTTGTCCCATGCGGGGATCGAACCCGCAGCACGTCGCGCACAGTGGTAATTGACGTGGTGACCTACCACTCGGCCATCCGTGTAGTCAATCACTAAACACTTCTCAGCCATCCAGGTGGCAGCTTTTTGGTAAGAAGAGCTTAATGATGAACTTTATTTTGAACTCACACAAGACCTATCTTGTTACATAAAGGAAAAATGTCAATTATTGGAAAAATAACAACAACCAGACTGATTTATTTTAACACTACCATCTGCCTAACCTTTTCCTAAGCTATTTTGGGGTCACCTTAACAAGTTTAGCTGACTAAAGTCTTTTACATGGCACAACTGCCTATCTGACCGCCATAAGCCATTTTACTGGGTAATACAATATCTTATAGTACCACACAGGCTGTCATTATTGTAATTACTGGAAGCGGCGGTAGCCTAATGGCTAGGGCGTCGGACTTGGGATCATGTGGTTGCAGGTTCGAATCCCACCGTACGTGAATCCACGAGGGGTTAACAAGTTTACTAGTAATGTGAGACCCACATTGCTCGTAATATTTTATAAAGAAAAAAAAAATTACTTGAAAAATTATAAAATCAGTTCCTGGAATAAGAGCACAAAATTACATACCTTAGATTAAAATTAGATTGTCTCCAAGCTACCCTATTCTTCACACTCTGCTGGCTGAGATTTCCAAAACTGTTTGATCTCTTTAAACCGGCTAGGCTACCCTCACTGCCAAACCGGCGGAGACCAGGTTGTGGGATTCCTAAGCGCTGCCTTAGCGCTTGCTGAAAATAATAATTGTAAACTTGATTATTAAAGTACTTAAATTCTGGTCAACCATTATTTTTGTTACTTTAGGTATTGTAACCATATTTTCCTATTATCAAAAGGTAAACGGTGAAAAGATCAATCATTTAAAAGTTTTGGGAGGAGTTCTTGTGACATCACAACATTTGAAAAATTTACAGACAGAGTGATATCACACAAATTTTAATGTTCCATTCACAGTACTCTAAAAAAACATGGATTCAATTTGTTTTAACTAACTGGACATCAATTATTAGTTTATTACAACAGAATATATAACAGTTCATTTTCAATGGTAAAATAGTTTTATTTCAATTAAGCTTATACCCAGTAGTGGGATATGATACTACAATAATAATATCAAATTGTGAATATGCAAGAATTGCAGAATACTACACCAGTCATTGTCTTCTTCATACATGTTCAAATGTATGACTAACAGATTCAAGAATTTGCTGACATAGGCTGGTTATAAATAGGTATGTTTAAAAAAATCTACACTGTATGATATAATTCCTAGTCAGCACATTACAAGCAATAATAATATCACTAATATCTAATTCTTAATCACTATTGATAATCATGGTATTATACTTTAAGAATCAAACAAATTGTAGTGGAAACAGGTAAATCAGTAAAATGCTGCCTAGGTGTTGAATATTGTTTGAGCAATCTTGCCAAAATAGTAACACATGTCTTATAACTGTTATGTTGTTGCTGGCATGGAAAACCAAGGTTAAAAGGGAACATTTGGATAATCTGGATCTCTTCCTACACATCTCACAAGTCTTTTAAGGTATTCATAACAAAATTGATTTGCAATATATAGATAAACATATTTACCCTTTTAGCTTGCTGCTGCTGCAGTTGCCGAGCGACCTGCTCAAGCAGCCGATTGCTATAATTTAAATTTTGATTCACCAAAGACCGCCTTCTCTGTCGCATAGCAACACGGTCTGGAGCTGCCGTAGCTAAGATGGAGAAGCGCTCGTGGAGGCTCATCCCCGTAGCATGAATACCATGAACTTTTTGTATTACCATTTTTACAAATTATTATTGTCGGTACTATGAAAAAAATAACCTCAACATGAAACACAATCCCAAAACTGCACTAATGCACAGGTATTGCCATGGCAATTTTAACGTTTATAAAGTACAAACTGGAGCGTATTTAATGGTACAAAGTGTTTGGATTCAAATATCAACTTCAGATCAAATAACAATTTTCAATGACGCCGCTCACCTCGCGTACGACACACACAACGACAACGACATTAACGACAATATCATAAATTGTAGTTTTGTCACATTGTCATATTTGACAGCACAGAGTAAATAAAAAGATTCCAGCAATGTTTAATGTACATAATAAATAATAATATCCGAAAAACAATATTTTTAAATAAGAACGCTGTCAGAATATACTGGATAAGTAACAATAAATGAACGAGCGTTAATTAACCTTATAAGTGTGTTAAAAACTCTATTACAAGCGAGGGTGGAAGGTACTAAAAATCCATTATGAATTAAGTGAAACGAAACGTGTTCAGTGTGACATTGACTTTGACTTGACAGTGAGTACCATATTTTGCGAGTACCTATGTCATACTTTCTGCGAAATGTTTGATTTCGAAATTATTTCATAATAATTTCTCGTGCCAATTATAACTGAACTGCAGTATTTTTATATTTTTAAGGTAATAGGCATTTGTTGTGCTTGCAAGAAACTATATAATAGTGTAGATTTGTGTAAGTTCTAGCGTTTCTAAGTGTTGTTTATGTTGTTAGGTCATAAAAGGTTACGTTGGGTTCGGTAGTCATGCTGGAGGTGCTTATAAACGGCTGTAGCGAAGGCTGGCGACTCATTTCGATCCAACCGCCAATGTTGGAAGATAGTAACGGTACGCCAGTCGACGAGTTCGATTGCAGCGACATGGACGCCTGCTATGAAACATTCGATAAAGATGGGTATGTTTTTATTTGATTAACCATATTTATTGACAGGAAAACAACATGAAACTTTCACTACTGTATTAGCTGGCAGTATTCTGAGGAACAGAATTGTTACTTAACATTTTTTAAGTACTTTTTGATCTCTTATGGAATAAAGTTTAAAGTACAGTTATCTATTTTGGTATTAAAAAGTTTTGAAGCCTGAAAATTAGCACTAATTCTTCTGCAAAACTAGGTACAGATTTGATTTAAACTGTAAACAAAACATTTTTAAGTAATTCATTTAAACATTGCAGTCATCACAAAACTTGCTTTACTTTTGCTGAGATTATGATTTTAAATTGATTATTAGAGACTTGTTAAGTACTTTGTTATTACTCAGTACACTGCGGTCTCTGTCACATAACTTGGCTCAACGGACGGATTGTTTTACTATATTTATGGTGGAGATGAAACATGTAAACAACATTTATTTATTAAAAATATTTGAAATGTGATGTGTGCCCTGGATGAATATTGGCCATCAAGTTGAAAACAGATTGAAATGGTTTTGACATGTTACTGATTTGAGTTATTCAGCCAAATACTTGGTTGTATAAAAGTAAAAAGAATTGATACTTGGTTACTTAGTTAATCCTAGTGCTGGCCCTTTTCTTCTAATTACTTACTTGTATGAGTATTTTTCTATGGTTTTATTCAACAACTAATATTTATATAGTATGTTATATTCTCATGAATATAAAAATTATAAAATATTATGAAAAATAAGAAACTATTTAGTACCCACTCAAGTTAGATAGTAAAAAAATATTAGATGTACCTATGTATTTTTTTTCTTTTTCCAAATAATAAAATTTTACAAAGTTAAAGCATTTTATAGTTTAGTCATGAGTTGTCAAAAATAGTAACCATAAGTAATGTGACGAGAATCCATTCCTTAACATAAATTCACTGTATCTAAATAGCCTATATTCATTATTGCTAAAAATAAACAAAAAAGGTTTCTTTTATTTTTTGTTATCTAAAAACCAGGTGTTAAAAGAAAATCCGCATGCCTAATGTTATGTAAATAAAATCCAAATGAAAGAAGGAAACTGAGTACTACTGAGTACTATTGAAAGCTGCCATTACTCATCATAGTAAATTAAATATTTATTTTAAGGTCATGGTTGACTATGGTTTAAAATATTCGTTAACTAAAGTCTACATTGTAATATTTTTATCATTATTTGTTGTTTTATTGGAGATTACATGGCTTATCATTAGTTATGTATTCTATAGTTTTTAATAGTTTGGTAATATAATCACAACAAATATAGTTCAATATTATATCACAGTTTATTGTAAACAAATCATTAAATTCCACTACGTTTTTTATGAATAATATTTTTTATATGATATTTGTACAAAGCTGATCAAGCTGTATAATATTCCTAATGTTTTAAGCAACAGAGATCAGAGATTTTTTATGAAGATTCTAATCTATACAATTAAAACAATCAGTTTTCCTGTTTCTTTAGTAATAACAATAACTTATGCCTTTTATAGTAATTAAAGTAGTGCAGAAAATTTAAAATGTCTGTGTAAGATGATTTGAGACTAGTACATAAAAACTTATTTTACATACTTTTTTCACCTAGGTACTTGCTGCGCCCGCGGTTTTACCCGTTTATCAGATCACTTATTTTTTTCGGGATAAAAAGTAGCCTGTGTTAATCCAGGGTGTCAAACCTTCATACCAAATTTCATCGAAATAAGTCCAGCCGGTTGAGCGTGAAGGGGTAACACACTCACAAATGAAAGCTCCCGGACTTTAAAATATATTATTTTAGCATCATGCATATCAACCTTAAAAAGCAAGGCGTATAGCTATTTTTACATAATTATATCAAAATTTGGTGATACAAATATCTATATATATAAAACTCTTCCGTTACTGACTGACTGACTGACAGACAACGCACAGACGAAACTACTGATCGTAAAGAGCTGAAATTTGGCATGTGTGTTTGTTGGAAGGAGTAGGCTACCACTAAGAGAGGATTTTTGGAAATTCCTCCCCAAAGGGGAGAAAAGGGTGGTAATTTAATAAACGGTGGTACACGCGGACGAAGTCGCGAGCAAAAGCTAGTAATCTTAATATATATAAATCTCGTGTCACAATGTTTGTCCTCAATGGACTCCTAAACCACTTAACCGATTATAATAAAATTCGCACACCATGTGCAGTTCGATCCAACTTGAGAGATAGGATAGTTTGAATCTCAATTATATAAAAAAAAATTTAGACCGCGGGCGGAGCTGCGGGAAACAGCTAGTATTCTATAAGTAAGAATGGTTTATAGATTACGTTAATATTGCATCACAATTAATGTCCATACTAAGGCGCGTTTTTGCAGACCACGTAAAACCAAAATAAGGTTGGATAGCACGCATAGCCATGTGATATAAGTCAGCACATCAACTACTACCAAGCTAAGTAGAGTAGGCTCGATTCCCGCATTGGAAAAATATTTGTGTGATCCAGAAATATTTTAATAAGATTGGATGTTAAATGCACCCTAGAGCGGCAGTCGTTTTCTTAAACTATACGTACTTACTTACTTCTTCATGTGTCTCGGGCCAAGCGAAGGCTGGTAGTCAGCTAACCATAAAAAGTCATTACCACTCGCAACTCAAAACCTATCTTAAACTACAAGTTATAATTGCCTCACGTGAGGATTGAAGTCGCAACCTCTTGTGCTAATTACCAAACACTTCCTCGCCAAGTGACAACGACGTTTCGGAACTATCGACCTTTAAGTGTTGTAGTTAACATTTAACTGTTATTTCGTTCGTGCGACGTAGTTAATTACTGACAACTTGACAAGTTGTTACTCACACATAAGTAATTTGTGTATTTTATGAGCATTTTCATGCAAACAAACAAAGCACTTGCATTTTTATTTGTGACTAGCATTTACTCGCGGCGCCGCCCGCATGGGTGTCGTTTATCACGACAAATTAGCCTATAGCCCTACTCAATAAGTGGGCTATCTAACAGTGAAATAATTTTTCAAATCGGACCATTAGCTTCTGAGATTAGCGCGTTCAAACAAACAAACATACAAACAAACAAACTCTTTAGCTTTATAATATTAGTATAGATTGCAATCATCTTCTCTTATCATAGTATAGCAGCATCATTTAAACTTTTACCCACACTAATATAATAAATGTGAATGTTTGTTGTGAGTGCCTGAGTATGTTTGTTACCTCTTCACATTTAAACAGCTAGACCAATATTGATAAAATTTGGTATAAATGTAGCTGACACCCTGGATTAAAACATAGGCTTAGTTTTTATCCTGAAAAATCAAGTTGTATGATAAACAGCGGGTATCGCGTGGTGCAGCTAGTTAGTAAAATAATAATCTACAAAAAAAACACGGCCTTTCGATCATTGAAGTAGAAAAATAACAAGGTTTTGATTATCTATATCTATAAAAATGAAACCCGTTTTCCGTTGTCACGACATAGCATGAAAACGGCTTGACCGATTTGGCTGATTTTGATCTTGAAATGTTTGTGGAAGTCCAGGGAAGGTTTAAAAGGTGTAAAACATAAATAATAAGTAAAAAAAAACTGTTCCTAAACTCTGGAATTACCATAATTAATTTACTTTTGACAGAACGAAGTCTGTCCGGGCAGCTAGTTATTGATAATTTTTTAAACATACGAATTCTTCAAAAAAACAAACCAACTGTTTCAATGTCAAAGAAAAATTGGAATCGCTTTAGCGGACTCCTTGTTCTAAAGGTCCTTTTTTCTCCAGGGACGGGAAACTGAACCTGGACGAATTCCGCGTAATCTGCAAGGCCCTGTTCCGGAACGACAAGGGCCACATCTACCCGTTGTCGGAGGAGAGGGCCCGACACATCTTCCAGGTCTTCGATAAGAACGCAGACGGCTTTATTGACAAGGAAGAGTTTACCTTCTGCTGGAATCATTGGATCAAAGTAGTAAGCTCTAATAACATTTGTTATATGGATATTTTGTTATGTGCCAGTAGGTGGATATTTTCATGTGATCCGACTGCTTTTTGGCTGCTTCTTGCCGGCCATAGTTTCACCACAGTTTTGTTTTTGTATAAAATAACTTTGTATCTATGACTAAGTCAATGTAAACCTTTTTGAATGATGATGAACAATCGTTTGCCGTGGGGTTACGGCATAAATAGAACTTTCCCCCCTCCTCCCGTGGTGACTTAGGGATGTAGAAACAAAGAGAATAGGCAGCAGCGTTCTCTTAAAGAGCTGAAAGTAAACTGCGGTATAAATCCCGCTTGCCCAGCGCGGTGACTAGGGCAAATACCATCATAATGGCGCACCACAACACACGACTCCCAAATCGAGTTGCCTAGCAACTTAGAAAGGCCTAGGTCCAGCAGAGGACCGCGATAGGCTGAGTTGATTGAACGGACTATCACACCAGTTGAAAATCTATATATATAAAAATCAATTGCTGTTCGTTAGTCTCGCTAAAACTCAAGAACGCCTGAACCGATTTAGCTGATTTTGATCTTGAAATGTTTGTGGAAGTCCAGGGAAGGTTTAAAAGGTGTAAAACATGAATAATAAGTTAAAAAAAAACTGTTCCTTCTGTTCGGGAATTACACTAATTACTTTACTTTTGACAGAACGAAGTCTGTCCGGGCAGCTAGTCTATCAGACATTCAGAAGTAACTTCTCATTTTCTCTCATATTACGGTCCCGCTATATCTGTACTTTGTCCGTAGATCGTGCGTCCGGTGAGCGCGTTCCTGATCGTGGACGTTCAAAACGACTTCATCTCTGGTACCCTCAACATCAGTAAGTGCGACGCGCAGCAAGATGGAAGCGAGGTTAGTGATATTTTCTTTTCTTTTTTTCTTTTTCTTTTTTTTTTCTTTTTTAAAAAAACGACGCCCGCACTAATGAATTTAATCCTTGTGTCGCGGTTCACAAACATTCAAATCACATGCGCAAAGAACACCCAGACTTGGAACAAGCATTTGTGGATCACACAAATGCTTGTCTGATGCGGGGATCGAACCCGCAGCACGTCGCGCACAGTGGTAATTAGCGTGGTGACCTATACCACTCGACTATCCGTGCAGTCTACGTCACGATATAATTATAATAATAATAATACCAGCTTTTAAATGTCCCACAGCTGGGCACAGGCGTCTCTATATAGGGAAGGAAGTGGTAGAAAGAGGTGGTTAGTGATAACACTATTATATAACAGGTTAACTTTTAGATAACAGTGGAATAGTATGCACAAGGAAATAATCCTTAAGCGAAGATGAATTGCTTTAATTTTTAAAGAAAATGAAGAAGCACTTTCATTTGTTTCATTCCTGGGTCGAGATACATTTCTGATAATACACCCTCCCCCCCCCCAACCTGAGTTCAGGAAATTATCAAAAATTAGGTACTAGTACCTACTATTTATCCAAGTAACTTCAGCCCTATCATTCAAAGGTACTAAAAGTAGTTATAAAACGACGTACTTAATACTGAGCCTTAATCTAAATTAGAAAACGACTAATTAGAAATAGAAATATATATCATTTAATTGAGAAAACTAAAGACAGGCTAGGTACATTATCACCAACATATTGTGCTCCAAAGGTAGCTTGATTGCAAGAAAATGGCACTGTACCGTATTAAGGTTTCACGCTACATTATTTCCCACAACACCCCATAGTTACGGGATCCGTTCGTGCCTACTCCCCATATCGACGGCATTAGCATACCCGCTACCGCGAACCTTATCGAATAATACAATACTGCATTACAAGTGGAAAAATCACGGAAAAAAGCCTTGTCAAGTTTAGATCGCAAATCATGTTGAAGATAAATGTCTTTGTGTGGATTCAATGAGTATCAGATACGATCTCACGCATAGGTTTAGCTTCGTTTTTGTACCAACCATAAGTCGTGATCCTGAAGATGATAATATATGAATAACTGTTGAATCAATTTCAGTGCTCTCTTAAATTCAAATTTAGGAAGACAATCAGTACAACGGTTAAAAAAAAGCTCAAACTACCGAACTGAAACCAACCAAATCATTACCATTACAGAACGAAATTTTTAGCTCAAAATATCTACTTCAGTATTTTGTACACAAAAAGTGCCATTCAGATCTGGACAAGCTATTTAGTGTCCGACCGAAATTTCGGTTTCGGTTTCGGCCAGTTTCGGCCAAAAAATCAAGTTTCGGCCCGAGTTTCGGTTTCGGCCAAAAACGGCCGAACCCTTCGGCCGCGCCGAAACTTACAACATCGTCCCTTCGGGTCGCGCTCGGCTAACGATTTGGTTATATGATTAACAATTTGATTATTTTGATTATCAAATTATATTTGAATTAGCATTCGAGGCTAACTGATTGTGATATTTGTGAGTATATATTTTTTTTTAATAAAAACGACGCCCGCACTAAGGAATTTAATCCTTGTGTCGCGGGGGATTCACAAACATTTAAATCACATGCACAAAGAACACCCAGACTTGGAACAAGTATCTGTGAATCACACAAATGCTTGTCCCATGCGGGAATCGAACCCGCAGCACGTCGCGCACAGTGGTAATTAGCGTGGTGACCTTTACCACTCGGCTATCCGTGCAGTCAAAATGTAAGTAACTGAAAATAAATAAACATAATATATGAGCATCATATTTTAATAATAAATTTGTTTTATTTTACACCACCATTACAAAATCGCTAACTTTGTGTTACAAATAATGTATTTTTTTCACTTTATAGGGTAGTTAAATTTTCAAACAGAACCTCTGTAACTGTGCTGAAATTTCATTGTGATAAATCTTTGAAAGTAGAAACTTGTAATTATAGGTTGGCGAGATATTAATTTTAGAAAAAAACGGGCTTACTAACATTTTTTCGACATTTTAAGGACTTTTTTTTTATAAAAGGTTCGGTTTCGGTTTCGGCCGAAACTACAATAAAACCGAACCTTCGGTTTCGGTTTCGGCAAAATAACATGTTTCGGTCGGTCACTAAGATCTTCTGAGTAGTTAAACTGGTTCCAACCAAGTTAATAATCCCCGAGAAGTGCTCGTTGCACTCACAATCGACACTATAAATTTTAATATGAAAGAAAGAAGGAGAACACAGACATAGAACAAAGAGAAAATGCAGGCATAAAATAAAAACTGAAAAAAACTTAAACAATAATTTCTAAAATGTTACGGGAATATGTGTCACATCCGTGCGAATAAATAAAGGGTTTTTGAATAGAAGTCTCATTTTGCATAGATAATTCTGAATAAAGCAGGCACTTTGAATGGGCGCGAAGTAAAGCGCCTGGATCATCTTTTGATCCAGATGCCCCAGTACTCTCCTACTATGGTCGTCGCTTAGCTTGTGCTGAGATTCAGAACCAGTTCGGAACCCCAGCGCTAGTTCACTATTAAATAATAAACTATTACTAATAAAGGTAATCTCACCGAATATTGCGGTTGCATTATTCCTTGACTCGTCTATTGTCTTTGAACCCGTCACTCATTTCGTAAATCTTCAACTAAATTAGTTTCTCCCCGATGTTATCTGTGGACAGGTGATCGCTACTGTCGATGTAACGAACATAACCCTTTATTCACATGCTGCGATACTTACGGATATGTATGAACCTCAATTTCCAGCTTAGAATGTATAAGTTATTAGGAATGAAAATTTACTGCGTAACACGCTAACAGCCACGGGGCTTATTCACAAAGTCCAAGTAGTTTACATCAGTTCACGTGTAGGGTTAAGAGATGCGTTATCTCTTTCGACTTACTATACTTTTAAGTAAAAAAATCAGTTAAATGGCCTAAAACGTTTATATTAACATTACCGGTGACGCTCAGAACACAAAAATGATTTCAACTACAATCTGCGTTTTGCCACGTTGTTTTGCTTGGATTTAGAGAATGAACCCCCAGTTTCTGTATTGGGAATTCCAACTTGATTTTGTCTCAAACAGTACTTAGGCCTCGTTCATGGTCAATCAATGTCTCCATATTGGATGATCAGAGTTTGAGACATTCCCAAATTGACATTTTCAATTTAAGAACGAGTTATAACTGATACGATTTCCAATAAATATTGGTCTGCGAAAATGTTTGAAACAGTTTGAGCGAATCGGTGGGAATAAAAGTTTGTCTTCGAAGTCATGTCGGCTTCCAACTTTTAAGGTGAAGGTCAGCGTCAAAACATACATGCCTGTACATCAACGTATTTAGGTACTCCTGTTGTAACTATTCAAGTAATATTGTACAATGAATTACATAGATAACTTTCATTCATAACAAAGGTATTTATACCTGCTCATTAGTTGAAAAATTTTCATACATCTTTTGAAGTTTAAGTTAGTTCGTACCTTAGAATCGAGGAGCTCACACATATTATCATACCCATCAAAAACCAGAATCGTACATCAGTATAATCTTACTAAAGTCAAAGCTTGGTGTCAATATAAATCTCATCTTGGGCCAACACCGATCCAATTTTCGGGCCTAAAATCTGAACTTACAGCCTTTCCTAGTACCATCATAATACATTCAGCCGATTCAGGTTTTAGAAATATTTATTGAAGATTTCAACGGTAAAAAATGTACCAAAGAAGTTCCATAATTGATTAGCGAACTGTCCTTAACAGTCGATGGGGCGTGACGCACACTCGCACACACGCACACTCCCGCCTAATCAATGGCTCACTGTTAGGTCGATACTATAACCGTGGAGAGATACCCTCTAAATTATAGATTTTTGATACAATCTACTAGATACGAACCCTTTGTTCGTATGTTTTAAGGGCAGCGTTTTCAGAACCTTGGTTCATATAAAGAAAGTAATGATATGTATTCAAGGTATAATATTTTGTACGCCGGAAAGGCTAAACATAACCGGTTATATTTTTAATTCTGACAGATGCTTGCCCTGTGTATATACTCATGTATGATGATATAAAAAAAATCTTCTATAATGTAAGACTGGAAGCCGACCCCAACATAGCTTGTGATAAGGCTAAGCACAGAAGAAATGATCTTATAGTAATAATAATAAATCATTTATTTGCTTGAAACATGGTCGGTATACAAGATGTTACATTAAATTATAGTACAGGACCATTTCACCCACATTTTGGGCATTTTTTCTTGTCTATGTTGTTGGAACTTGCCGTTGTTGATTCGAAGATGGTGGAACTTTTCATTAGATACCGGGACCGCTGTGTGACTCAACTGCAGGCCTCGTCAGAAAGCGTTTATTTGCGTGATTTCTTAAATCCTGACTTACCGAGCATACCATATTAAGTGCTCAGTGTGGGTTGTGGAAAAAAACTTGTATTTTGCGTGTGCCTTTTGTGCATAAGTTATTATTACAGTATTAAGGAAAACCTTTAGTTTTCCTATATTATCAGTTTCATTATATACAAATTCCTTGTTATCAAATATGTGGTTTAATTAACTTTTTGTGCAACACATGTTATTTTAATATACCTAAAGATAATCATTGAGATTTGGGTTCGAAAATATTCAACCCAAATGTACCATCGACCACCGCCATGTTTATGATAATTATTTTCTTTTTTTACTTTTCTCAAGCTTTGTCGAGATTGGCTTCCAGTTTATCCGGTTTAAGCTGAATACTGTATTTTACATGAAGTAGCTGCCCATCCGATAAAGAATTTCGAAAATGATCTAGATCATCTTGTATGATAACAAACCATTCTTCTGATTCTTCTATAAGCAGAAGTTTGGGGATATTCGAAGAGCTTTGATGAGGAGCGACTTCCAAATTATATAGCCTTTCTTTGCCTTTTTTATATTTTATTATCTTTAGCTTAGTAGCCTTTCTTTTTTCTTAAAATGGACTCTAAATTTCCTACCTATATTACAATCTGAACAAGGATCGGGAACCTCATTGTATAATAACATCACACACGGCCATCTGTCCCAAACTAGGCAGAGCCTGTACTATGGCAACCAGATAACTGATAAACATACTTATATATTTCTAAGTACATACATATTATAGATAAATAACACCCAGACACGGAACAAATGATCGTGCTCATCACACAAAGATTTGTCCTGGGTGGGAATCGAACCCACAACCTCCGGCTTAGCAGTTAGGGGCACTAACCACTAGACCAACAGGCCAGTCTAATATAGTATAACTTTGGACGGTCATCGTACTTTTTATTGTGAGACGTAATTTATAATCAATATTTCATACTGTAGTTATTTCTAAGTATTTTAAATATTTGCTTTTATCATGCAATCGTAATGTAACTTTATAGTTTTGATATCTTTTCGTTATGGCATCAATGTTGTAGATATACCCCAGTGGGTAAGCAGATGTGTCCGGGAGATTATAAACTACTTGATGTTGCTCCTAGTTCCGCCCGCTTGGATGTTGACTTTCGCACTTAAAACTAGCCTTTTACCTTTCTTGGGATTCAAACTTAACCCCATACAAAAATCCATCCAAATCAGTTCACAGTTTAGACAGTCTATCGCATTCGCATCGAGTAATATGTTTATGAGTAAATGTTAATTTATGCGGGAATACTGCTGGGTTATTTTAGTGGGTATACCGGGTCAGTCCGGGGAGTCCCACATAACCCCCCTCATTCCCCCATGAGGGGGGTATGCGTAATGCATTTTTTCCCAGTTTAAAAAAAAAAAAAAAAAAAAAAGGTACCATATTGACAGATTACTACTACAGAAAACAAAATGCATAGTATGAGTTTGACACGTTCACCGCGTTAGGTTCTCTGATTGGTTAAGATAAGTTAAGTGTTTGGAGCGGACCAATCGCAGGGCCGAACGCCGTAGACGAGTTAATCGCGTTAACTTAAAACAAATTCGCGCTCACACAACATTTCATGAGGTGACAAAATACCAACAGTTTTGTACGAAAGAATATAGTATATATATACAATATGTAACAAAACCACTGTCCGATCCTTAAGACTATTATTCGGTATCGTACTGCGAACACAATATATATGTAGCCATTAAATGGATTGGAGTTTTTTTTTCCAGTTGAAAATAATTAAATCGAAATAAAAACTGATCCAAGGCAACAGCAACACTGACCGCTCCTCAAAGTTTACGTACTTACTACCTGCAGCTTTGTGTCAAAGAAGCCGCCTATGCGAGACGCCTATGCGAGACGGTTCATGATGAGCTGTACCACGAGTACGCCTTTATTGAATCGGACAGGGGTTTTGTTACATGTTGTATATATAGCCGTCGTGTTCTGCTCTAGCAATTAAAATATTGTCTGTTATTGAAGCAACATTTTCAAACAATGCAAGGTCATGTACACGTTACAAGATAGTAAACAATTAAACATGGCTTTACAAAATTAATTTATGTTACGTTCTACACGCTGAAGTGATTTTACCTATCATACGTCATTTGTATCTACCTGAGTGTAATAAATATACATAAAAGTCACGTAATTAATTGTTTTTCTTTAACATAATTTTTGTGTAAATTAATTAATTTTATAATTAAATACAAATTGTAGAAGGAAAAACTCAAACCTCAGGCAGGACTCGAACCTGCGACCACGGACTTCTAATTAACACATTGTTAATCAGAGTCAGTGAGGCCAACCGTAAGGTAGGTTCACTAGATGTCGCATACGTCGCCCTATAAAGACGCCATAAGTAGAAGGAGAAATTTAAACTTCCAGGCAGTGACCTCGGTAGCTTAGTTGGTAAAGCGACTGGCGCGTCAAGCCAGTGGTCGCAGGTTCGAGTCCTGCCTGAGGTTTGAGTTTTTCCTTCTACAATTTGTATTTAATTACAAATATTCGCTAACACATGCGATAATGTGTATAAATAATTAAAAATAATTAATTTTAGGTATATAAAAGTATTTCTCGCAAGCCAAATAGTTAAAAGTGGAATCGTAATTATTAATTAATTTTACATTCTTGCAAGCTAAGTATCTAATTGAAACACAAGAGTGAACATATCGGTAAAAATAGAAGATAAAGGAACGTTTTCAGCAGAAACCTTTTTTTCAAAGTACTTAGATTAAATCAAATCAAAAATCATGAATTTAAAATAAGCTAATATGTATAACTTTTTGAACGTCAAATATTTAACATTGACAGCACCCTGATTCGCCGACCCTCACCGCTTCCTAAGTGCTCTAGCCGGGGAGATGACCAACCATTTTATAGTATTTCTATAATAAGGTTTAAAAAAAACCTTGTCTACAACGCAACGTATTTAGTAAAATCAAAATACAGTCATAATAGCAAGTCATGCACAACAATAATGAATGGTTACCTACACGCATGCGCGGGATTGTCCCTTTATGCATCATCGCATACCTATAAGTGCTGTGCTGACCTAGTTTTCTATCGCAGCCTGTAGCTGTGTACCTGGATAAGTACATATTATGTACTTTTCCAGTGTCCAGTTTTACGAAGTGCGTTTCTTCAACGAGGTGATCAGGTGCATATAACTGAACAACTTTCCGCAAGGAATGTAGGTCGTAATGTTAAAATTAAAAATGAACTTTTTATACAAACATAAGTCACGTGACCTGACACTTTGTATGAATATTTCATTTTCCATTTTAAGATTTCGACCTATGTTCCTTGGGGAAAGCTGTTCAGTTTATATTTGCTCTTATAACATCATCCAAAAATGTTTTTCAGCGATACTAACAAACCTAAAATACACAAAATGCTATTAATGCTATAGAATCGCCAGTTATTTTTGAGTATTAAAAGCATATTTTTTTCACAGTCACTCGACAGTGGGTATATGTGGCGCAAAAAAGTAGTTCCATAAAACTTATATCATTACACGGAAAAGATAAGTCCACAAAATTGGTCGACTAGTAAATAAAAAAGCCTTCTATCACAAGTAATCACAACCTCTTCCAATGCGACAAGTTTTAAAATATGTAAAACTAATAAATTCTCAATTTTCATGTAATTCGCAATAAGTCTTGGAAAAGTTTGGAGTTTCGTGCAAAAGTTTGCGAAGTTCGCAATCAATTCGACTGCAGGTATCGTTTGACACGCCAACTAATAGCTATATCCCTTCTGAGCCACTGCTACTTACTAAAGTGTTAAAATTTCAGCTTTCACGCGATCTGGTCCTTGTATCATGCTTGTAAATCTATAAAGATAGAAGCAGCTTTGGATTTTGAAGGTTTATTATTCATTGCTCTGTTTTTATATCAGAAATGGTTTTAAAATTATGAAATATTATCTAACATCAAATACACCCCGGGTTTGTTGCCGTGAATAAATTTCGCCACTTGCAGTCCAATCTTTAAAAAATAACATAGAAATCCCTTTTTTGAAGTCGGTTGTAAATCCAAATTGTCGAAAATGTAACCGAAAATCAAAAAGTTATTATTTCTTAAACTTAAACCTCTGGAATTCCAAACTTTATGCCAACCAAGTGACAGTCAGGTAAGCAGTTCTAAAGTCTCTTTCCTATGGAGAATAACTGGCATGAAACTCCAAAGATTTCAAAAGCGTTAGTAACAAAAGTTTCAAATAATGTTGTAATTTTTCCTTCTTATTACAAACATTCAAATCACATGCGCAAATTACACCGAGACTTGGAACAAGAACTTGTGGATAACACAAATGCTTGCCCCATGCGGGGATCAAATCCTTAGCACGTCGCGTACTATGGGAATTTGGCATGTTGACCTATACCACTTGGCTAAATGTGTAGTCATAAATACCTGTACTTATATTTTGTTTACCTGCAATTACCTTAACTTATAAATTCTGGGTACTTATTGGTACTCAAAGGTTTACCTTCGAAGGAATAAGTACCCAGAATTTAAAGGCATATAAAGATCATTAGCCAGACAGCCAATCTCCTAAATAATTTCTGAAGACATCATAATAAGATTTGAGACTATAAAATAAGCGCTTTAAACGAACGAATCTGTAATGATATTTTATCTTCAGTAATCTACGATCACGCGTGTATTTACAATAATAGAACAGTTTGCCAAACTATGAACATGATCATTTAAGCGACAGTAGTTCTGTTTTACAGTCATTACATGAAGAAAAAACGCATGAAAGTAACGGAGTAAAAAAAACAAAGACTTAAAGGTACGGGGAAATATGCGTTACCGTTGAAAGAAAAGATAACACTTTAACTTCCGTATATATACATACACATAAGTCATGCAACACTTAAAATAATTACCACCATAGAAACCCAACTACTTAACTCTAACAGCTAAATTAATGAGAAAAACACGACAAGTCCACGTTATTCCTCAATGTAAATGTTTTAAGGGATAGATGGGATTCCATCAGCTTCGACACTTGGTGAAATGCCACAAGTTTACAGAGCCGGCACGACAATGCCGATAATTTGTATCCATCCCAAAAGACGCCTGTCTCTCGTGATTTAGGAGTGGAGTTTACTTCCAGTTAGCGTCACGCAACCAGCTAACGTCACAGAATGTCATTTGACGCTGTTCTATGAGATTATTCTTCCTTAATAAGTGATTAAAAGACCTCCCGGAAATGCTTACCTTCCGCAATATGCTCTTGCAAAACACATGCCACAAAATATATTGAATCATAACGTTAAAGTATGTTTGGTCACAAATTTGACATTAAAAATCCTTCCAATCTTTATTTGGATTGCTATGGATACTGCATCTACGCACCTACTGTATAAACTTTGAATGAGCTTAGTGATCGCAACAAATCCCACATCAATTACCTTCTCAACCGAAACCTTAAAACCTTTTAACCTACTTCCAAAAGAGCTTATGTATTGTACCAAGTTTGGAAATCCAAACAGTTAGTAATTGCCTATTAAAATCGAGACAGGCCAAAAATAATGTTGTAAAGGTTAATTCGGAGCTGCTTCAGGTTCACACCTACCTACCAATTACACTATCAGGGGTATAAGCTGGTACCAGGCACGGAGCGCCGCAGCGGAAGGGTTATACATTGAAATTTGGATTTCTAAAATTGGTTACACGTTGTACCGATATAGGGTGTTCATAATGGCTGAATGACGTCATGCTATTCAGCTTTTGTTTGCTCTTATCTTCAGGATGTTTGAAGGTTTTCCAATATTTTGAGGAACAATTTTTATCTGCAATAGCCAATAAATAGAACTTTTATCGTTCAGGACTTGTTTTTAAATAATTAAAGTTGGGAAATAAAGTGGTAATGTTTTTATTTATAAAGTTCTACTGCATGAAATGTATGATGTTCTTATTTATGTAAGCGAACTCGAATTATCCAAAGTTAAAAAAAGGAGTGCATAATCACAACTTAATTTTCTTGCGAAAACTGCGCGAGCAATTTTTCGACGCAACAAAATAACTGAAAGAAATGTAGGTCTAGGTGTCAGCCTTATTGCCAATTATCAAAAATCGCTCCATAATTCACAAGGCTATTATTCCGCAAAGCACAACATCAGACAACCAACTCATGGTACGTGGTACCAGCGAAAACCACAAGGCCTTTCGCTAGGCATTCTGCCAAATAGAATTATCCCTTCAAAAATACCTTTCAACTAACTTTGTCTAACTGAATCAATAAATTCATTGCATCTGATCGTGTCTATCTAGAACTGCATTGCACTGTCGTGTCAAGGTCGTTCCAAGGTTGTAAGGAAACGAAATACAGGTAGACAAATAAAAATAAATGAGCTTTCCGAGGCGAGGCTTGTTTGAAAGTTTTTTTACGTGGATAGATAGTTGGTTAGGTATTGACCTTTACCGGTTATGTAAGTCCTGCCTGCGATGTATATGGCGTGATCAATTCTTCGTTTTCAAGGCCTATCGTGGCCTACTGCTGGACATGGCCTCTCCCAAGTTGCACCACAACACCCGTCCTCCGCTTTCCGTATCCACGACGCTTCATTTCGTGCAATATGTATACAGTTACATATATCAATGGAATCCTTAACTTTTCTATCTAAAGATACAGTGCAGTATGCTATTGTACAATAGTTTGGATGGAAGTTGAGAAAGATAATTCCAAAAGTTTCCTACACATTTACTTCAGCGTTTTGTATCGGTCTTGCTAAGTAAGCTTTAGAAGTTCGAATATTGTCCAGAATATTAACATTCAAATTTTTATTACCAGTCTGCAATAGCCTACATTTATATGAGAGCCAAGATAAAGTATCTTAAATACTACTTACTAAGCCCAGAACCAACTACGCTTAAAGAAATAGGTATGTATACTGTACAATGTTGTGAATAGCAAAAGTCTTCCCACTTTCAAAAACCAAGTAGAAGAATACGTAAAGACAAACATTGACGTCGGATAAGAATTACATCGGATATACATGTACTTGCTACGTTTAAGTTAGTATTTGTTATTTTTGAGTAAATAAATGTCTTTAAACCGAAATGTTCTGCTTGTAAGGGTCGCATTTAGTACTTGTTTAGCATTTACTTCGTATTATCATTGAAATACCAAATTGGGTTAGCAAAATGAACCTATTGTTGATTATAATCAGTTCTGAACGGTTGACCCCCTAACCTAAGCCCATGATAATATACTCAATTAAATTGACGGAACCCATTCAAATCCAGCCTTTGGATACCACAAATAATTTTCAACAACAATGGTTCTGCCACAGTGATTCCTATACGCCTTGACATCAGCCGATAAATAATACCGTTATTGTCGTGAATAATAGCAGCTTAAAGAGCATATTTGAATATAGACTATATTACATTACCATAGGATCGTATTTTCCAAAATTAATCGATTGCGGCAAATGTGATTAATTTTCTGCGGGTCTTTCGGCGATGTATGAGTTACCTTACAAATGACAGAGTTGACTTAATGTATTGATTGAAAATGAAGATTAATGTTTGAGATATGTCTATTATTAAATGAAAGTAGATTAAGGAAACCTTCGTTGTCCAATACCGAAAAATGGTTGACAAATAATAACAGAATACCTTTCAGTTGCAGAAAACGTATTTAGTTTTATCTTTCGTAGTTTATTACAGCTACGTTTGCGTGTTTTTCATTTCAATTTAACACTGAAGATTGAAATGAAATTCTGTCGTTTTGCCAAATTCGCATAAAAATTAGGTCGACTCATCGACTCCGAGGCATGGAGAGGGCCCAGTATGTTTCCTAAGGGTCACCCATCTACGAACCTATAGATCCGAGCGCGGCTAAACCTTTATTTATCACTCAGCCATGAACCTCTCTCTTAAAGAAAGTAATAGTAGAAGTATAGTACAATACAAACAGGTTTTGTACTCTAGGTGGTGGAGCCGATCAACCGGCTGCTGGACTCGGTACCGTTCGACGCGCTCTTCTACTCGCTGGACTGGCACCCGCCTGACCACGTCTCCTTCATCGATAACGTGCATATGAGGGAGCTGCACCCTTCAAGCCCGGTAAGTCACATAAACACAATTCTGAATGGAAAATGGAAAAGTTTTGAAAGAATTTGTAATGCGACCAAAAATGTAGAACAATTTTGAGTAAAGTCCTCTTGAGTTTTTATATTTATAAAATCCTTTTTGGAACATTCATGCCTTACGTTCTCCTTTAATTAAAATCAGGTAAATCAATAATTACTCTAGTAGCCAGGGAGCATCAATCAGAACTTCTTCTATCCATGAAATCTGGTGATATTTATTGTTAATTGCAATGGTTTCTTTGCCTTATTTTTATGTGAAATCAACAGACTGGTATCGTATAGTACCACATTGAAATTCATTAATTTTTCAAACACACATAGGTACTCGTACATCTGTCTGGTTCGCACGAAAGTTAGACACTTTAATTTAGTTTTTTTTTTTATTACTAACAATGTGGGTCGCACATTACTAGTAATCTCGTTAACCCCTCGTGCTAAGCTAAGATGCTTGTGTTACGAGTGGGCTCGTACGAGCCATTAGGCTACCGCCGCTTCAAGTTGATTATTTCAAACTCAAACTCAAAATCTTTATTATATATATTATACTAAAGTTCTAGTTTTTTACTACATAACAGGCTATTATCTAGTTTTGAAGATAATATTTTACCTTCGTCCGTAGATAAATATCCAATTACATAATGTGTATTAGTAAAACAACCAATTTAAACTTTATTGCTTACGTAATTGAATAATAAATTTATTGCTAACAATGTTATTTCGAAGTAACCAACGTTATACCTACGTCGTGTATCTATTTTAAGCTGCGTGGAAAGAAATAAATGTCTTCTGCTTAGCATTCAAAGGTCTCAAATTTATGATTTTCAATACTATTTACTAATATAATGTGATACAGGGTTTAATTTTAGATACAGGTATAAAAAGGGGCATGTGGTGGATTGAATCCACTCGTAACACAAGCATTTAGCTTAGCACTAGGGGTTAATAAGAATACTAGTAATGTGAGGCCCACATTGGCAGAGAGCTATAAAAAAATTGTCTTACGCGATGAAGCAGAACCTTAATTAGAGATTACTAAGCCCCGGTTTTTAAGACGCTGGTCAATTTAATCTGTCATCAAATCAACTGATTGATTGACTGACCAAAGGCACAACCAATCAAATTCCACATATTTTTTATGACCATCAAACATGAAACGATTTGGAAAATTAATAGTCCTCTTTATGATAATAATATTATTATCGTATTCATTTCGGATATCCATAATATCCAAATTGAATGCCAACCCTCTCTGTTTAAATGTCAAGTACATTATTATCCCGAACGATAAACAATAAACATTTAAGTGGTGAATTGTGCCCCTAAGTAAGTTCCCATAAAAATGTCAATAAAAATTTAATGGCACAAACTTTTTGAGGACATCAGATTCAATTTGAACTTGACCTCGATTCCGATTTAAGGGTTGCCGATAGAGGTTTTATTCTCATTGTAATAAAAGATTTGGCAAATTACTGGCTGAGTAGAATGTTCTATTGACTCATGTTCGAAAAATATGTATCTAAGTATTATAAATTGACGTCATTTTAACTGTTACCTACTTAACGATAGATAAATGTACGAAAGTTCATTTGTTTCTTTCAATGTTGTGCCATTGCATGCAGCAACATGACATAATTTAACTTTCGTCAAATTACTTGAAAATGTGCCGGTTTTTTAAACATGTGCAGAACTCCCAGTTATTGAAACATGTGCCGTACTCCCGGATTTGAAATATGTGCTGAAATTCCCGGTTTTTGAAGCATATGCCGCACTACTGGTTTTTTGAAAAGTGATCAATATCTGTCAAACAAATAATCACTGCTGTATTTATTTGACAAAAAGACTAACAACCAAGAACAGGGCCTAATCATGTTACGCGCTGTCATTGGATGGACAGGTGAATAACTTATTTCTGTGGATCAGCCTTTGATATCGGGCGTAATAGAGTATGTAATATTTAAGCGATAGTATAGGCCCCATTTTCAGCAACCCTACGTTGACATTTTCCCTTTGTCTACGTTCGTGCCCTTTGGTAGTGGGACGCCACGCATCCGATGTACCTCTGGTACTCGATCGAGGAAACGATCTAATCAATATTAATGCGTATTTGGCCTGCTGTTTCTTTGGAAGTGAAAGTTGTGCTTATATGGGTTCAACAATATTTTCAAGTAAGATTAAATATAAATCTACAACTATAAACTTCTTTATCCTAGACAGTGGGTTTTTGGCAAGCCATTGAATGAATAAAAGAAGATTTTTCTATCTAGCTGAGAAAATGTAGATATGTGAACTTCTTAAAAATTCGAACTTTTAATTAATGAAGTCCATTAAAATTATAAAACGTCACATTCCTATTTTGGCGACATTGTAACAACTAAGCCGTTTTGATTATACCTTATTAATGTTTAAGGGGCTTCGTACTGACCAAAAATTTAGGCTTACAAAATGTAACAATTTTTCTCTTCTTCTTTCTGTCCTTTTTCCAATTATATGTGGTCAGAGCTATGTTTTTTTTTTTCTTCTTCCATGCATAAAATTAATCCCTGCTACTCGTCATTTCATCATTCACTTCTTTTATTCTCCTAGCGTCTTTCACACTAAATAACCATCTCTTTTTCGTTCCCTGCCTGTATATCAAAAAGTAACATAAATGAATGTATTAGATGCTTGTTCATAACTAGGTAATGTTCCGTAGGTGCCAGCCGACAAGGCGCAGGCGTACGACACAGTAGTGTTCGCGGGCCCGCCGCCCATGAAGCAGCGTCTGTGGCCGCGCCACTGCGTGCAAGACACCTGGGGCGCAGAGCTACACAAGGATCTGAAGGTAAGGACTACTGAGAATTGTTCGAGGGGCAAGAGGATAATAATAATATAATATAATAAAATCATTTATTATCAGGCTACTTAGGCCCATAGATATATACCTTAAAGACTAACATACATATTTTAAAAATACATTTTGTGTTAGTATATATAAACTTAAACCTATGTTAGTAAGCCTGCAATGAATGGAAACAGGGCACCACTTCACATAAAGTGCTATCATTATTTGATAATCCTATTTTTAAATCTGATTACGTAAGATTTGAAGTTAAAAGGCAAAAATTTTTGGTAACAGGGAGGGGGAAACATGTTTTTTTTTACACAGAAGTTGATGATTTTATCTTATTTTAGCGTTGTTAGTGTGTTACCGTATTTTACAAGAAATGGGTGGCATGCAACATTTTACCGACAGCTTTTGTTTTATTTTATTTGTCTGTTCCCTGAAGTTCTACAAAGAAAACGCGACATTAGAAACTTGTTTCTGATTGCGTGTGTTTCTCATGTTATTATATCTGTATCATTAGGTGCTGGAGGGTGCAGTGAAGATCTACAAGGGCACGAACCCCGAGGTTGACTCATACTCGGTGTTTTGGGACAACAAGAAGTTGACGGACACCAGCCTGAGCAACCAGCTGAGGCTGCGGGGCGCCACCGACATCTACATCTGCGGGCTCGCGTACGACGTCTGTGTCGGTCAGTACACACGTGGCATAATAGCTAGAGGTTACAAAAAAGGTTGAAAGTCAAGCATAAAATCTTCAGGAGTGATCATGGCGGTTTTTCTTAACTGATGTTCAAAAGTACCAAAACGGTTACACCTTTTACGACACCTTTCTGACAAGATTGGTGACAGATCGAGCGTAGCAAACAGCATTTAGTACTTTAAAATGATGGGGAATCTATGAATAATTTTGGTATGGTAACATACCAATCGCGATAAGCGACTTACTGATTTTGGAGCACAGCTCGTGGATCACCTTGTCAATAAGTTTCTTCTCTAGGTGGGACTACGACAGTTGACTAATTCCTAACTTAGGATTTAGTCAACTCATGCTTAGGACTCCAAAGCTTGAGTTCTTGTCGTCTAATCTTCATTCCCCATTTTCCCAGGTGCAACAATAGCTGATGCTCTCGCTATCGGCTACCGCGCCATCCTGATCGAGGACGCGAGTCGCGGCGTCGACCTCGCCGACATCGAGAAGACCAAGGCCACCATAGTCAACAACAATGGTGTTATTGTTAATTCGGATGAGGTAAACATTGACTTCATTAAAATTACCTAAATCAAAGTTGGTAAAAAAGCTGCCAGGCTAAAATGGGATTGAGCGGGTCACGTCAGCCGCATGCAGGACAACCGCTGGGCGAAGGTCGCTACACAATGGGAGCCAACAGATGGACGGCGCCACCGAGACCGGCCCAGAAAGAGGTGGCGGGACGATCTGGACGTGTACCGCGAGGGCTGCTTCGAGGATGTATGGAGGGACTTGGGGGGAGGCCTTTGACCAGCAGTGGGACAGTATAGGCTGAGGAAAAAAAATTAAGTCAAATCATTTATTTTACAATTACACGTCACTTTTTATAGCTTGCTGGAGTTGACATTTCCTTACTGACTACCTTGAGAAGGAATATCGAAACAAACTCATAGTCTCATAGACAAGTCTTAGTTTAAAATTGAGTGAATAAATGCAATGTATGATATCATTAAAGTTTGAGATCATTAGTGTAGCTTCACGTATAATAAATTAATATCAAAGTTCCTGGGTGATTGCTTATAAGCACAACTCGAACATACACAGAAATAAAGCCAGAAGAGTGCACAGATAATAATGGTTAAGAAATATTGAGATAATTTTGCAATTAAATAAAAACTTGCTTCCAACTGTCACGACGCTGTTTCAATCTAGAATACCATCAAACCAATATCGTCTTTATAACAACTCAGTGAAGTTCATTTTTGCATAGCACAGTTTCTAACTTACTAAAAACTTTTACAGGTGTTAGCCATGGTCGAAGGTCGCGATAGGCGGCCAGAACTTGGCTACAAACTTGCTATGGAGCTGAAGAACGCTATGGAAGACAAGTGAGGCAGACCCAGTATATTGTGTAGGTACTTAATTAGCACGGAATAGTTTGTTACAGCTTATCATGCCAATTACATGTTAACTTTTACTAGAAGCGACATCTAGTGAGCTTTCTGCCGGTTTTACTTGTATTTTATTGAAGTAAACATGATTTTCAGTGAATATTTTAGGGTAAAAATTTACCTAATGGGAAATAAGTTCTGAATTAAAATCTAATGTATACTTAGCGGCAAGTAATTTGAGCTGAATGCAGTGAGAGGTGTTTGTATGAAACTAAAGTAACGCGAATAATTAATTAATCATACGCATGAACCAATTCTTAAGAAACTTTGCCAAAGCGACCTAAAAACCGATATTTGCGAAGTCTAAGTCATTGCTTCAGTTTCTTGCCAAAAAAAATCAACTTAAGAACTAATTAAATGCAATGGATGGAAAAGAAGCTCATTAATATCGCTTATAGTAAACAGACTTGTCATGAATATTAGTAACTTATTTATTTATTGCAATGGCAACATTCAAAACGTCTCAATTTAGTTTAGTTAGTTCGGTTAGTGTAAAACGGTTGAGAATTTATAAACGTGATTCCGTTGGCCTAGTGATTTAGAAATGTACTTATAATTATGTAAGAATTCTTTATTTATTAGGGGAAAAGTACTAAACAATTGACTTATTTTTTATTTAAAACATGTACACACAGCAAAGTAGATAGCTATACAGGGCATACGAACAAAGCTGTCGCCAACACATACTTGTAGACGTATACAGGCAAGTTTGTGAGAAGCAGAATCCCTCCTGCTGGCGCAGTCTGGTAAAAAATATTTTTCATACCATGATAATATGAAATAAACTAAAATAATATTCATTTTTCTGGACTTGACACAAAAGTGAATAAGCTAATTGTTTAGTACTTCTAGTGTTTAGTTGGATGGTACTCAAAGTACCTGCTGGTGTTGACGAGTAGTACAAAATAATAAGTTAAACGTAGGCATTTAGAAACAATAAGTAACATAACGACACTATAAATGTAAAACAGCCTTTTAAGTTTTCCTTTAGGGTTGCTAACATAAGAACTATGGTAGTATTTGGTAATAAATACGCCTGGCGTTCATATTAACTACTTCTTTTGTTAGGATTTACGTAATATTTAACAATATACTTTTAAATTATTATTTATTTTTATTTTTATTTTTTGATCTTTTTCCAGAACCTATTTTAGTTAATTTATTTTTAAACAAATATTAAAAGTAATATTTATTTGTGTTTAACAATGTTCCTCAAAGATGTATGTATTGATAACACTTAGATTGATAAACTAACTTACTGTGGAACTTGACTATTTCACTCTAATATTAGATTTTAACTTTGTACAATACTTGAGATAACACAAGGTCATTATATTAATTATGTTTTTATTGATTACGTTTTGATGTGATTTTATATAACGATCGATTAAATACACAATTATTTCGATCTTTTATCTCAAGTATAACTGACTGTACAGAAAGTACAATATTAATGGACTTTCAAAGTGATATATTTATTTATTTATGTCAGAATAGTAGTTAATCCCTTTTGGAATTCCTATAATTATTTATTAATGTTGGAATATTAGAAATCTCATTATTTCATGACATTTATAATAATATTCAGTTAAAGTATTCTTTGATTGTTATTTCTTTGTTAACCAAGCGAATAATCAATCTTTACGATTGACTCTGATAGAATTATCGATTCAAATTAATTCCGATTATAAATCGATAAGGTACAGAGGTTAATCGAATGGATATGTCGAATGATACTAGTTTTTACATATTCAGCGATAGTTCATAAAAACAGTGATTTTTTTTTATGATAATCATTTGTCTATTTACATATTTTGATTTTTTTATTTTACTGACTTTAGTCGCAATCATGTACTTAATTGTAAGTGGAAACATTAGTTTATAAGATACATAGCACCGATTATTTCTAGTACGATAGGTACTAGAAATAATAATAATAAGCACGTTAAGCCGTTAGTCCCGACTGTCATACAGTGATCTTTGATAGTCGATAAGTCATTACAATTCTGACAACCAGTCTTACTATGGGATATTGTATTACCTAGCTATACGTTGTGGAGGTCAGATAGGCAGTCGCTCCATGGAAAATACGGTATTCAGCTAAATCCGGTAAGACTGGAAGCCGGCCCCAACATAGCTTGGGGAAAGGCTAGGCAGAAGAAGAAGGTACTAGAAATAATATAGTGTCCGTTTGAATAATTTTATTTCTTCACATATCACTATAATAAAATAAATTGAAATCTTAACATGTTTTAAAAGTGAGGAAAAATTATGAAAATAATTTAATGTTTGAATTGTTAGCTAGCTAGTAAGATTACAGTTTTTTTTAATATTTATTTATTTATTGACAGTAATAAAGTATGTTCCTAACTCCTCTTCTATAACGCACTATTAGACATTCCTATAGACTATAATGTACAAAAAACTATACGAATGATTGTACCAAAATATAATTAAAAAGAAATTCGAGCTTCGCACCTGCAGGGTAGAAAAAAAATAAGACAAATAACACTAAAATAGTTGGTTTTTAAGAATAAGGTTGTCCTGAGCAATTTTTCAGCATGTCTTTTTATTCCACCATTACTTCTAAATTTCTGAGCAGTTTACTATTGAAAAATCAATCAAGCCGCGCCGGCGGCAGCCCAATGGCTAGGGCGTCGGTCTTGCGATCATGTGGTTGCGAGTTCGAATCCCACCCATTACACTACCTACGTAAACCCACTCGTAACACAAGCATCTTAGCTTAGCACGAGGGGTTAACGAGATTACTAGTAATGTGCGACCCACATTGCTAGTAATCTTCATAAAAAAAAAATATTTTTACTTTGTTTTATTATATCTACAATCATTCTACAATGTAAAACGATAGGCTACTATGATGCACTTTTTGAAGGTCAAGACAAGCAAACAATATGTTTCCTCCACTCTTCATTTGTATAGTGTATCGTTAGAATTCCATGGTCCCGAGTGACACTATTACTATTAAAGTTTAAAATAAAATTGCGTTAAGATGCAATTTTAGTCGTGTTTCTTATTTAAATCGGATCATGCTTATTTAAAAAAACAATGTGTATATTAGTGTATACATGTAAGAAATTAAACTTCTATGACATTATTTTTCGAAAAATGTAAATAAATATGGCGCGTAACGGAAAAATGTGACTTTTAAATAAAGATGGCGCGTAACAGAAAAACGTTACAATTTAAAAATTTCTCCCATAATGTCTCCCAAAAATGTGCTCTTAAATTGCTTCAGTGATACCTGTACTTATAGAAAATTAGAAATATGTCTGTATACACTTGGTGCAATCGTTCGTAAATATTCAATCGGTTCAGATTGTGCGCCGTCCTGTGTAAGTCGGAATGATCTGTCGATTGAGTTGTAATTGAGTAGCGATTAATGTGAGCCTTGTTTATTAAAACTGACGTTTAGAACTGTTTTTTGTAAATATATTAATTTCAGATTACTAAGTTATTCTTACTGTACTTAAATTTTAAATGTAACTAAAATGTAAAATCTTTCTTACATTTTAATTAAATGTAATTATTTATTTATATATTTTGGTAAGACAAAGTCACAGCATGTTAGCTTATAATTATTAGTAAACTGATATGGTAAACTGTGACTCCAAAGGGTTGTACAAAGCAAGCCATGCGAGTAAAATAATACAATATTGCAAAGGATTACTTAATTTAACATTACAAATATACAAAAAAAAAATAGTAATGGATAACAATATTTTAAAATTAACTAGCTTTTGCTCGCGACATCGTCCGCGTGGAATCCATTGAGAAATAAACATTCTCAATTTACCAACCTTTTCTCCCCTTTGGGGGGGAATTTCCGAAAATCCTCTATTAGTGGTAGCCTACTCCTCCCAACAAACACACATGCCAAATTTCAGTTCTTTACGATCACTAGTTTCGGCTGCGCGTTGTCTGTCATTCAGTCAGTCAGTAACGGAAGAGTTTTATATAATACTAGAAGAAAACCCGGCTCCGCTCGGTTGAAATGTGACTCATGATACACAATGTAGGTAAATATTTCTGTAGTCATCGGTTTTCAAGGAATATTAAAGGCCATAGATTCGTATAGCTTCGTTCATTGTGTTTAATAAATATAGTAAATAAAAACTAAAATAGTTTTCACACACATAATTTTTATTTTTTACACACAAATAATATTAATATTTTCGCGAAACGACAACGACTGAAGAAAAGTTTTAAGTTTTGTTAAGATTCACTCAATGTTTCCGGCAAGACGTTTCGTTTTACACAGTCAAATGAGCCACAGTTCTTTGTGATGGATGCTTCTTTGGCGCGACGCACGCGACGTGTTGATTGGCGAGGCGTATATAAGAGCTAGTATGCAACGGAACGTGAAAAAAGCGAAATAAATATTCTTGAACTATTATTTCCAACGCGTCCCGAAACGATTCTGGACCCAACTGTTAAGTAATCGTGAGGCCTAGCTTTTTATGTGAAATAACACCATCTTGTACCAATAATAAGTAAATATATTTTCATCAGAGCAAATGTTTTCTTACATCATTGAAAGAAAAACAATTAAATTTTAAAATTAGAGAACAAATTAACTAAGCAGTAAAGGAGGTTTTTATACGAAACTCATACCTCTTTCATTTAACACCAACTATCATGCAACTGTCATACGCCTTGTCAGCACTGTAATCACTACCCAAGATGGCGACTGCGGCTTGTTTGTCAGTGCCATTAGAATTTAACGAAATTCTCCATAATCTGAATTTTGCGGATATATGTTGTCGACTCGAAATAAATATTTTTTTATGTTTTGTTATTCATATAAGGTTTCGATCGAGTCTACCGTACCCCTGAACGAAATTATTAATATAGATAATATAGATAACGATAATAAAATAATACTAGTCAAGCCAGTGTTGCTGTACCAGAAGTAAAGGCCCATTTTCACTGATCTATATTTCATGTTCCCGCATGCGGGGACTCCCCGAATAAGAAAGAACAACTAATATTAGTGCGCGGTCATTATCTTAATTGATATGCAGTACGCGGGTATTCCCCGCAAGCAGCCTAATGAACAATGTAATTGTTATAAACTTCCGCGAGCTGAATTCATAATTATTGAATACCTGAGTCGATTGGGTTTTATATTGAATATTTTAAGATACCTAGCTTACTATTCGCTTGTAATTGGAACGGTTTACTTACGCAATTGGAGCGCCGGACTTTTTCAGTCTCAATAGAACTGAGTCCCTAATCACGAGTATTCGGGCCCCACCGGCTAATGAAAATGGAGTCCATATACGGTCTCTATGACATTTGCGTAAACAAAAATCTCTCGCACTTCGACTGTGGAATGTAACAAAATCAAATAAACTATAATTAACTAAGTAGGTATGTTACAATGATTATTTAATATACGTAAATTATGTTTGTGATGTTTTTGTAATATGAATATATTTTTATATCCACGGAATTGCTTTATACAGTGTCTGGTTAAATTATTTGTTTGTAATAGATATATTTTAACCATAACATACTCATGAAAGCAGTATTATGAACCAACAGGTACAATAATGCATTTATATCTGATGTTATTATTTTATTTGTACTAATTATGTTTATTAATTTTAATGAAATAAGGAATAAACACAGTTACGTAATACGTACACGTTTTATATTTAAAATTGTTATTGTACAGACACCAACAAATTTGAACAGAATTATTCAAACTGGTCCACTTAGCACCTAACCACAATACCTTGAATTGATTAAGAAGGATATCATTCCAACAACGATTCTCAATAATGCTGTTTTTTTTCTTAGTCGCAACATTATTTATGGACGTAAATTTTTGTTGGTGTTTTGGAAAACTGTATGTTCATCTAATTTTGTGGCTGACTGTACCTTAGTCAGAATAATTAAATACCTAATAATTATTAAGAAAAAATGGAATGGAAAATCACTATTTAGGTATATCCTACTTTTGTACGTAAAAATACTTTTTGTACGTATATCTTTTTGTTTCGTAAATAGTTCCTTTTTTTTTTGCAAAAATGTTTTGAAGTCAGTCTTAATAAATAAATGCAAAAAGACAGAGATGTCGGTTGCCTTACTAGATGTGATAGCTTATATTGTTCCTCGTTCCTGAATATTGCACAGAATATAAATTATTCGAACCAAATTGATTTTTATTTAACTTCCCACGATATATTTTAAGTTATCGACTGAATGGATGGCCGATGGTATACTGCATACGTGTTGAAGTTAATTAGCGTTCCAGTATTCGGAGGTAAGTATATATATATATATTTTTATAAATATATGTGGACAACATCACATACATTTCTCCGAATCCAAAGTAAGTAGCTAAAGCACTTGTGTTATGGAATCAGAGACAACGAAGGTATCACAACCACCCAGACCCGAGACAATGTAGAAAAGTGATTTTCTACCTTGACCCGTCCGGGGATCGACCCCGGGACCTCAGAGCTGGCGACGCCTTGAAAACCGGTGTGTACGCCACTCGACCACGGAGGTCGTCAAAACCATATGCATTAACCAAAGAGTTATGAATGCTGTTTGTGTGAATTACCCCCGAATATTGAAACGATAATTAAAAGGGAAAAATAAATGACTCGTTAAAATAAATGATTTATTTTCATTTTCCATTTTATACCAAACGCTACACAATAAATATAACAAAACGTGAATTAACTTAAATTTCTAAGTTCGACACATTTAATATATTATGCATTTATTTTATCACAAACTTTGATTTTAAAACAAACTAAAAATACTAATATAATTTATAATCGGTTTATTAAAATACTATAAAATTAATTGACATATAAGAAATGTACTTTTTTAAATAGATAACAAAACAACTACTGTAGGTACATACTCCTTTTAATGAATGAACACAGCCCAATGTGGGATCTAAGTTAAAATAAATAATTAATTTTTTTACATCTAACCTCAATGGAATTAAAAGCAACACACATTTTTTTATTTAAAAAAGTCTAATAAATCTCACGTAAAAGATCCAGAACCAAAAAAGTTTATATTATTTTTAATAGTTGTTTTAAACTGTATCACAAAGAGATAAGGCTGTCTCGGTATTGAGCTAGAAAGACGAACTTATTATTTTACACTTCATCCCGCTCACTAGAATGGTGATTATTGGACGGAGGTAATATATGTTTGTAGAAAAATGCTATACCTACAACATGATTTTGTATTTAACATTTGTTTTTAAAAATTGACGATTGGACAACAATTTATATAAATAGAGAACTACCCACATTTAGATTATTAAAAGAATGATCAACAGCAAAGACATTCTTTGGAAATTAATAGAAAAACCATTAATGTTTTTATAACAAAAATGTATTATACACTAATATTATAAAGAGGAAAGATTTGTATTCTTGTGTATATGTTTGTAATGAATAAACTCAAAAACGACCATGTCGATTTCAAAAATTCTCTCACCATTAGAATTTACCCTGAGTAACATAGGCCATATTTTTAAACTAAAAAATTTGGTACCGCGGGCGGTATCGCGGAGAACAGCTATGGTTTAATAAACTTGTACAATTCTTAGTTTTATTTTTAAACAACACTAAACTTATTAATACAATTACAACTGACTGTGTAGTTAGCACATTTAACTAATTATCACAAAGGTATAGTGTTCTATATAATTATAATTATATTAACTTCAATAGAAAAATAGAATTGAACTATTTTATTATACATATTGTGCTATAACTTATATAGATATACTATACATATTATTAATATAAGGCCACACAAGTGATTTGTTTCCATAGTTTAGAAAATTAATATTTGAAGGAATCTTCTAGCCTCAATATACTGTGATATTTAAAACTTTGATGAAATTAATTGTAGACATCCACATTTCTGCACAAGTTATTAACGAAATCATTCAAATCAAAGCATGAAATATAATTAGGAACATTCGTAAACTACTTCTAATTATTATTTGTTGAGCAATTTGTTAAAGAAAATCTAACTTTTGGTTGTGAGCAAACATGTGTGTGAAATAACAATGAGTTTTTTTTAAAAAGCCATCAGAACATATGATATTGTCATATAAATAAATATTTACTTGTTTTTATAAAACTTCGCATTAACTGCGAGATAACCTTCTTGTTAATTTATTCTAATCAACAATAACTACCACACAGTAATATGATTAAACCTTCAATAATGGTGTTGCCGAAACAAGCTTAAAAAACAAAGATTTTTTGTCTTTCATTTTACCGAAATAAAATTGCAAGTATATTTCTGTACTAAATAAGCAGCCATGCCTAGCATTGCACCCTTTCATAATACAGTATTATTTGTAATTAGCCACAGCAAAATAAACCTTACTGTACTGTTATGCTTGACAAGACTTCTCTACCAAGTTTCTGTGCAATGAACTCCAGGATCGTAAGGACGAGTTCTTTGCGGCTATTTGCACAGGCCATGAGGATCTCGAAGGCACGCACATAGTCCACAGGTTCCAGTCTCCGCAGATAGTTGAATATGATGTATAGCAACTCTTGTAGTTTCTCTTTAACAGTGGCCCATATTTCACGGAGGGATACTACCGCTGAAAAGGTACAATCAAAATGTTATTTGGGAAAATATACAGTTGTTTAGAAAATAGGGATGAACGTCCACAAATTTATGGAGTTTTCCCAATCAGCAAAATTTACTAAAATACTACCAAAAATCGCGGTACCTACATGGACTTGATTCGAGTACTAAGCCTCTAAGAGTCCTCTACGTCAGATACGAGAGACCACCCGATCGAACATACTGACTGGGACACCCTGTATATTCAATTATTTGTGAATTTCAGTAGATGAACCAAGAGATCAGATGGGTAGGAAAAAGTTCATTAATCAGCGTCATAATAGCCAACATTTGAAAAGAAAAATAATTTAAATGTAATGATTTTGAGTGATTTTATGGGATTTTGGTACTAAATAGAGTACTTAGTTTGGAATAAGTGACCTTAGAAAGTCACATAATACTAAATTCGAAAAGAAGACTCACATTCTGTTGAATTGCTCCTTAAAATGGGTTACACAAGAACTTAATCCACTTAAATGAGATAAAAGTATTAAGGTTTCATTCAAACTTACTTGAGACTCCTAGTCCAGCCGCGCCACCTATTCCAGCTCCTAGGGCCGCTCCAAACCTCCCTCCCGCGTACCCTCCTAGTAACCCACCGGCCACTGCCATCACACCTGTCAGCATGGCAGTGTCTTTGTCCCATACTATGCGGATGTCAAATGCATCAGCTAAAAGAAAACAATACTTATTGAAAAAACCGGATAAAAGTTCGAGTCGGACTCGCCCGACGAGGGTTCCGTACAGTGACACTATTTTTCATGTTTTAATAACAAATGTATATTCTTATTGAAATACAAATCGAAAGAATTTTGCGATGGAGAGTAAATTTATTGCAGTATAAACGGCTGAACCTTTAACTTAGAAGTATCAAGGATCTGTAGATCTAAACATATGGTTTGAATTTTACTCGATACCTCCACGTATTTCCGACATAAAGTACAAACAGATGGACAACAAAGTCCTGTATAAGTGATCCTAAATAAGTTTAATTTTTTCCTTTTGAGGTGCAGAACCCTAAAAATTTATCTAATAGCCGTATCAGATTGGATGTGGCATGCCTATATCCATTGTCCAGAAGCCTGATATAGGGGAGAATTTTTCTTATTAAATATGTTTGTCCAGTAGCGTGACAGAACAGGCTAGAAATTATAATAACTGTAATAATTAATTGCTGCATTGATCATTAGTGAATGATAAAATGCTATTATGGTAAAGACAAAGTCTAGGTTTGACATTCAGTATGTTAATATAATTTATTTACTGTGAGCTGATAAAGTAAGACACATTAATATACAAAGACTGGAGGCAGAAGGTGGTGGTTAAAAAATAATCATATGGTACCTTCTGAATATCTAGTTTGACAAGCATTCTACATCATTTGTGAACAAGTAGTTTTTTTATTTTGAGAGATAGCTTTTTTTATTTTGAATTATTTTCGGAACCAAATAATTATGAATAAGTTTTTCTTTTTTATGTCCTTAAATAAATTAATTTCTTAGCTTTGTTGTGACCTTAATAACTTTGTTAACTGTTATTTTATCTTCTTTAAGTTTCACATGAAAACCCTGATAAGCAATTGTGCATTGATAATAATTTTATTTTAAAACCAGATACCAAGCATAAAAAGGTGTAGTAGGTATATAGTGCGGGTGTATGTTCCATATTTTGTACCTCATTACCTTTAGCAAATAGGAATAGATTTGCATAACTTCACATGGTAACGTTAGTACGTATTATGAATTAAACATGCTTTTGAATACATATTAACATTCACAAAGTAAAATTGAAATTATTATTGTTTGCTTTCTGACGTATACGCGAAAAATATTGGAGCAATAGGAATAAAAACTATATTTATTTAAAGCTACTCCTGGCTACCATGACACCTGAAAATGTGTTGATTACTTGATACGTCGGGACTCATAAAACTCTTTTTTCACCGCCAAAATTATACCGCGATTTATCAATTTGAAAATTCTTTCACTCACACTAAAGCAGGTACCTGTGTTTGATTTTATAACTAAGTATAACATAGACCAAAATAAGAATGTACACCATGTAAACAAGCATAGATGCGCAGCAGAAAATATATTGTAGCATTTTTTTTAACTCACCGATTTGTAAAAGTATTTGTTCGAGCCAGCTTTGGTCGAACCTAACTTCAAGGCCGTTGTAAGGTTCCAATTGCATATCCATGTTATAACATATATTATAATCCGTGTGTTTTAATGCTGTAGAATATTACGAAATGAATTGAACGACCCAAAATAATAATTCTTGGCAAGTAAACAAAAATTAAAATAAACGTCACTGTGTGATTTTTGATTGACGCAAGAGAAAGAAACTGTTTGCTGCGCTGCGTTCCGTTTTGTCAGTGCTTCCCCGCAGACTTCCCCGCTCGACTAATTCGTAGTGTTACAAACTCTTTTGTCTACTAAACAATCAATAATATTGACACTGTATAAACTTTCGATTTGATAAATATTCAAATTAAATAGGTCTCGTTAAACAACAAAGATAACGATAAGCTATCTGGTGCTAATTGCGACTGATGCAGTTTTTGACTCAGAGCACAGATCAATTTTTGATTCAGATTTTCACTTTGAATACTTAATAATTAATTTTTAGGATAAGTTTTATTTTTTTTAAGTTTTTATTCTTGCAATTTACAATGTTTGTTTGGGTAGAATCTTGCTACTCAATAATTTGGAAGCAGATATCTTCAGCCCATTGAGCAGAAATTTTGTATGCTTTCACTTCGTACTTCGTCGTAGTTTTCGGTGTGAACCCTGATTATATAATTTACCAATGTTGTTATTTTAAACTAGCTTTTGCTCGAGGCTCCGCCCGCATGGGCTTCGGTTATCGCGGAAAAGTGCTACTCAATAAGTATCCTATCTACCAGTGTAAGAATTTTCCAAATCGGACTAATAGTTCCTGAGATTAGAGTGTTCAAACAAACCCAAATTCTTCAGCTTTATAATATTAGTATAGACTTACATACTCGTCTCGCTTTGTCCGCCAACTCTGTTAGAATCTTAAGGATATACCTCTATCTTCGTGTCGCTATGAGCTTATTTTGTATACTGATTGACTCGGAAATAAGCAGAATGGTAAGGTTGGCTGCCCAGGGTACGCCGGACGTGCCAGGTATCTTTTGGAATGATTAATAATATAATAAATTTTGAATTTTAGGGCGTGCTTTGATCTCCGTTTAGTGCGTTGCGTGATAAAAGAGCGAACATTGAACCCAAACTTAATTACAAATAAATAATACAACTGCTGACATACAATTTGTTTATTATCTTTCGTTAACAGATACACATTTATTATAATCATTTATTCCTTACAACATAACAATTTTATATATAATTCACAGTGATCACATTTAATATTTCTTACTTTTTTCTTACGCCATTTTTGACTATGTATAAATATTATGCACCATTGATTTCTTTATAAAATTTTTTTCAATCACGATCAACGCGACATCGCCTAGACCCTAAAAACTAGATTATCAGTCAAATAAAATATTAAAAATTGTCACAAGTAATAACAGTAGCATGCTTTGTGATAATGAAGAGCAGCAAAAATTTTATTCTCGACTTTCCTATAATAAACATTTCAACTTAATTTCTTAAAATATCACGTTATAAGTATGCATCTTTTCTGTCTATCTTTTCCTGTTTTTTTTTCTAAGTCATCAAATTAACATCACAATTTTAAATACAACTAACATGATTATAATATTTTCAACATTAATTATTATTATTATTACAACTCACCCACTAATAATATTATTCCAATTTTTAAAAGAAAGTATTCCTAAGTTAAATAAAATGTCCAAAATTAAATATTATTAAGCAGCTTGGATGCTGGAGAGAATCTTTTTGCCAAGTATGGAGGAGGCAGTTTCCAGAATAAGCATGGCCAGTTGTGTGTTGCTGCCGTGTTGGGTGAGGAACTTGGCGGCTCTCTTGTAATCTTCTATGCCAAGGCCAGCCAAGTAGTCATACACCATATCAAACAAGTCTGACAGTTTCGCCTTAATCTCGTCCCAAATGCTTCTCATGGATACAGCTGTTGATGGAAACAGTTTTTTTTTATTGCGAGGGTAGTTTAAAAAACATTTGCAGGATTTAAGGTGATTTTAACCAATGCAATAATTTCTAAAGACAAGAATAGGTACTTCTTCTTGTTCTTTTTTAGGATAAATTTTAATAGCCATAATTATTATTAATCTAAAGATAATTTTAAAAACATACTTAAATTACCTACCCACTTCTAATAAAACAGTAAAGTAACTGCCTACCCAGGACTTTATAAACCTTTAAGTTATTCTTTAAAAATATGTTATTATTATTGTAGCCTATCAAACAAGCTATTTAATTAACTTACCAACAATACCAAGTCCACAAGCTCCTCCAATGGCCCCGCCGACCGCGGCACCTATTTTCCCGCCGTAATGGCGTCCAAGGAGACCGCCAGCTATCGTGAGACCCGTGGTCACAAGCAGGGCGCCCTTCGTCCTTTCATCGCTGAGCACCACGCGGAAGTCAAAACTGTCGCTTATAGCTAATATCACGTTTTCTATACAGGATGGGTCGAAAGGCAACGCGGGAGCGCCGCAGGAACCACCGCGGGTGCAAACTTGCTCGTATTCTTCTTCTGACCCCGAATCAGAATAGTAGTCCATTTTGTTTATGTATTTTCGAATGTAGCAGACAGCTGAAACGCGCGAATTCAGTGACAAGAATAAAAATAAACCTTTATGCGCGTGATTATTAAGTGGGAGCGCGAAGTAGTTCGCCGACGTGCGCTGCGCGAGCGACCTTTCTGATTCTGAATTCTTTCTGTTGGCCAGAGCACATTAGAAGTTTGTATTACATACATACTCGAGCGTAGACAAAGTTGGATGGTGTTATGCGGATTGTTTCTCTTCTTTTCATTTTAAAATACATTTTAACGATTTCTTGTCACTTGATTACATAGTGTTAGCTTTGATATAAACAAGTATGTTTGAATTAAAGTCAACTTCTTACGTTTTTCAGTCAATTAATCAGCTAATGTATGATTTTAAAATTCGAGTAATTAGGACATTTCGTACTGGTCAGTATGATCAGATCTACGATCTTCCAATAAATACTTTATGTCGATGGTCGCGCGACGTTATTGATATAAATTAATAAAAAAGTACTCTGTGTTATCTAGATAATTTAATTTTGATCGCATGACATGATTGCGCTGACAGCTTATATTTTTAATCTTGATAACGTATGAAATATGAGGCTAATTGCATTCCTGTCATGAAAAATAACGAATAATAATAATAATAGACTTGGCGCACGAGGTTGTTGACATTTGGGAGGTGGACTCAGCAATAATTATTGTCCCGATAGTCGTCACAGCTAAAGGCATAATAGCCAAGAGCCTCGACCAACACCTAAGGAGGCTCTCGTTTGGCACCTGGGTCAAGGGTTTGATTCAGAAAGCGGGTATTTCTCGACACGGCGCGTATCGTGAGGAGGTTCCTCTCTCTGGAGCCCTAACCACCGGCAGCCTGGACCTTGTTCCCGTTGCCGATTGGGGACTGTTTTTTATATTTTTAAATGTTTATTTTTTTTTCTTTTAGTGGCATATATTTAAAAATGTAATTTATATGTGAATTTTTAAATAAAGGAATTAATAATAATATCTTGGTACAGCTCACACACGGCCATCTGATTCCAAAATAGGCAGAGCCTGAAGCAGAATGGATTAATGATATTTTACTTAATTTATATTAGAATAGAATTTTGTGTCCAAAGTACCCCATATAATTCCAATCCAGGTTATCTAAAAATCAAAAAGTTTTAAATTAAATCGAGTCTGTAGGTCAACAATGATAAAAAAATAATTAAAAAAACCGCAGTCGAAGCGTCGCGTGTTTTCTAAAGTAAAATAGACAAGTTTAAAATAAAATGAAATTCTTATTGAATCGAAAACATAACACCATCCAATGGCTCTGCCAATGTAGCTATTTACGGATTTTTCAAACCATAGACAATTTTTTTGTGAAAAGAGTATAAAGGGCGCTTTTTAGCATTCTTAAGATCCTCGACTATTATTTTATTTCCTTATTATAAATATTCTTTATATTATTTATTTACAATAACTTTAAATATATACAATCTTAACATAACTAAAATAATAAATGATATATACACACAAAAAATAAATAAAAAACTAATATATATTAATAAAAGTTTAAAAAATGGCGTCAAAGTATTCATCCGCATCGCTGTCGACCGGAAGTGTGCCCACTAGGCTGGCTGCATTGCCACGTTGTATGGCAATGCTTATTCTTTGTCCAAGGTAAAAGCCAGCCCTCGGGTCACGTGAAGTGTCAACAAGGCGTTTGGCTAGATCTTTGAAAACCATATGTGCACTCGGGCCCCACGGTCCAAGTGTTTCAACCCCAAACGGCTCGAATATATAACTGCCCATTAGGTTGTTATATTTCCGCCGTTTGAGGTTTTCAGCAGCCGCAGCAGCAGCACCAGCACAGCACGATGAACTTGGAAGATGGGATGGCGCAAGAGTATCGACACATGTAGCGTCCCACACTAAAGGCCTACCCATCTTCCATGGAAATAGCGACATGCCGTCCGGTCTCTTGCCATCATCACGTGCCAAGCCATTGGGTTCGAGTACAGCTGGAACGCCGACAGCAACAAGAGCTCGTCGAATAATGTCGTTGATATTCGCGTGCCGCGCTATGCGACCTGCGCTACGGCTACAGGACAGGCCGTGGTGTCCGAGGCTGTTGACTACTTCACCGCAGTGGCAGCGATGCGGTGAACAACATGAAGCACCTATGCGTAGTGCAACAGCAAGGCGGAAAGTAGTATCGTCGAACAAGGTGCCGATGTGCGACGATGGCAGTGCGTGAAGCCAAAGACCTGACTCCCACTCGCCAACAGCCAGCAGGCGCGCACGCTCCGCAGTAGAAGTAGACGTAGAAATAAGACTTTCTTGAACTACTCTGCAGAGCGGCTCATCCCACTGTCTCTGGGAAGATGGGTAGTCAGGAAGATTTGATTTTGGGCAAGCAAGTCTCCAGGCATCCACAGCCTCGGAGAAACACGGCACATCAAAATTAATCAGTGTAGAAGCTAGGATATTCCTGATTAACTTATCAGTACCGTGGACCGAGGATATAAAAGCTGGTAAACTAATACTGGTAATTTTGCGGACGCCGAGCCCTCCCATACGAATAGGAAGAGTGGCTTGAACCCAAACTCGGTCATCCATGGCCACATTTAAAATCAAAGACAGTGTGTGTCTGATAATTTGGTCCATTTTTTCCAAAAGGTGAGGGTGCTTCCATAAATGGGAAGCACGGAGAAAATAAGTTAATTTAGGGCCAAAACAACAATAACGAATTAGGGTGATGGCCGAATGCATGTTAATTTGTAAAAGTCTGTCAGAAACGTCATTGAAATTTTGAATTTTTTCATCAATAAATTTTGGAAAGGAATCATCAAAGATTGGAGACCCAAGGAGACGAAGAGAGTTTTTATCTACAATTTTGATATTGGGGGCTATAGCGTTAAATTTTGAAAGGGTCAATTGTCTGTCAGTATGGTCAGAAATGAATAATTCACATTTAGATAAATTTAGGTCCAGTCCTATGGACTGAAATTGATTTTTTAAAAGCAACAGATCATTAAAAACCGTGTCTACATCGCCTCCAAGGGTTCCATCGTCAAGATACCAGACGTTAAATTTAGAATTTAGCTGTCGAATAATTGGGTGAATTGCTAGACTGAAGATCACTGGCCCAAGGGGATCACCTTGCTGACAACCAACAGCTGATTCCAAAAGGTTGTCCTGATATAGTAATTTGGATGGTTGTCTGTAACATTGCCAAAGGAAACTAAAAATTTGAGGTAATTCTTTTTTTGTTTCTGCCAGCAAGGTGTCCCTATTAACTGAATTAAAAGCGTTTTTTATGTCAACCTTCAAGATGACCTCTCCTTTGCCAGAATTTAGATAGGTCGACAACGCGTGTACAGCAGCCTCACAGCCCCCTTTGGAGCCATAACCAAGTTGCAGGGGCTGAAATTTTTTCGAAACTACCTCACCGTAAAATTTGCAACAGATTTTGGCTGCCATACGACGGTATGTAGTGCCTACGGCAATGGGACGAATGCCGCCATCCCTCTTGCGCAGGGCGCATAAATTAGCCCCGTACAAGACGTCGATGACGGAACCGTTAACCTTGCCGGAGAGCATGAGGTTGATCAGAGCCGTGAGCTCCTTCAAAAGCAACTCACCAGCTTCCCCGGCACCTGAGCTGACACAGTCCTTTAAATGTTGAGGGCTCAGGCCGTCGAGGCCGCCAGCAGAGCCACTCTTGAAGGAACAAAGAGCTGCGATCACCTCTTGACCTGTAATGGTGAGGGAGTGAATGTCTGGATCAGGGGGGTCGGGAAAGGAAAGGCCATTTGCAGGGGCAGGGTGTTTGCTCTCCAGAGCTGCGAGAGTTTCTGGAGAACAAGGTGCCACCACGTCACTGCTGAAAAGAATCCTGGCTGCTCCGCTAATGTCACCTTCCCCTAATTTGGATTCAACAAGATTTGAAATACCTCTTGACGAGGTATTTCTGTGTGTCAATAATTTTGTGTCCAAATTATGGGCCGAAATATTACAATTATGTTTAATTTGGGAAGTTAAAGTTTTCTTAGGTGCCAAATTTTTTTCAACATGTAAAATCCTATAAGGGAAGGTGAGCAACTTTAATAATTTACACATTTGATCTATAACTGGAGTTAACAAATCAGAACAATAGAATAAAATCTTAAAAAATCGTTGTACAATAATTTATCAGTCCAACCAGGTCCAACCTCATTCATGTTCCATCGTTTTTTCTGTGAGTAGAGTACATTACAATGTCTTTGTTTCTGTGTGCGACGTCCGATGACCTGATGTGTCATTCACGTTTATGTTTTCCTTTGTTATTGTGGAGATCTTTTGAATCTCTGTTGTGCCCAAAGACATTGTACTCTACTAACACAATGTCTTTGGTTGTGCCTGTTTCCGAGCTGTTTCTGTAATGTTCTGTGTACAAACAGCGAACAAAAGTTCGAAAAAAAAACAGTTCGTTGTCATTGTCAAATGTAAAATGTACTCTGTGAATGACTGTGATTGTCAATAAAGTCACATTTGTTTCTCTTGACTTGTTTTGATTTTTGTATAGAAAATTCAGATCTTAATAGTTCCTAGAGTATTACTGTTCTCATGTTCTGTGATTCAGATCAAGAAGTTATCGGAAGATCAAAATAAATACTATGAAATATGAATAGGCTGGGCAATGGTCGCTTGAGTCAACGAATAGCTGAGGAGACCCAGCTTCTGGCAGAAGAGAAATGGATTATAGAAACGTTGGCCGAACTGAATCGACAGAAAAATTCCTTGCAGGTTAGTCTATCGTAACCTTATAAACGTCCCCTAATGGTCATACTCCTCTTGAGTACTGATCTTTTATAATTAAGCGAAATAAATAATTAATTATTATTGGAATCCCTATCACAATTTAATTTTGGGATTGGCACAGTATATCTTCTTCCATAATTCTCCAACAACCTTTCTAGCATCTATCTATACATTTCTACTTTCATTCCATTCATTATGTATTCAATATTTAATGGGAATAATAAGTACTCCATCACTTCATGCAAGTTCTGGTATTATTTAGCTTAAATGGATGACACTAGTCAATTCCAACAGTTTCATACTATCCAATTTTATAATGCTTTGTTCTATTTTAATCAAGAATATACTAAATAAGTAAAATTTTAAGTCATTCATTCTCAATTTATCTATAATATGTATGTATTTAGAAATATATAAGTATGTTTATCAGTTTTCTGGTTGCTTTAGTACAGGCTCTGCCTATTTTAGAATCAGGTGGCTGTGTAAGTTGTCCTAAGATGTTATAATATATTTAAAAATCTTAATCAGATACAAATTGCCTATGACTCAACTTGCTTACTTCTTTATCTGGAACTTTTTAAAGTGGGTACCTAGTACCTACCTAATTATGTTTTCAGATAGAAAGACTGCACTTGGAACATCAAAAGGCACAGATAATAAAGGGGAAAACAGATGTGAGTGACCTGAAGCACCTTTCAGCAGCCATAGACAAGTCTGCTGCAGATTCACAGCCATCAAAACCTGATAATATGATGGGCAATGGAGCCTTAGGAAACTCAATAGAGTTCAATGTATCAGGACTTGATGATGATGCATGTAATAACGAGGAACTCAATCTGTCTATATCTAATTCTGTTTTTGGTGAGTTACTGGAGAATTTATTCTTTAATGTTTTATTATAGCTGTTTCGTAACTTAGTCAGCTTAATTATTTTAGTTTCATTGGGTTTTGAAGTCTTGCGTGGACCCCAATTTATTTTCTAAATTAAAAGTAGCCTTCACTATGCCTCATGAATCAAGCTTTGATTTTAAATTTTGCGACTTTCAATAGTGCTACTTAATTTGAATAAAATATTTTTTTATTTTGAATTAATTGATCATGATTTAATTTCAGCCAACCAAGATCATGGAACATTTGATATAGAGGAGGAAGAAGAGGACATGGAGAACTGTGTCATAGACATGAACATGTTTATGTATGGCGGATAGAATACTAACACATTCTTATCATAAGAGAGGAGGGCGGAAGAGTCATCTAATGTAACTGATACGATAAGTTAGTTATGTAAATATTAAATAATATAATAATATAATAATCAACAAGTTATTTTATTGTTTTTTTTTTTAAACTTATTGATTTTCTAAACTTATTATGCAGAATACTTGATGTTTTGTTTGTCTTTGACACGTAAATACCATAAGAATGAGATCCTCTAACAATTTTGTATTTTTACGTGGTCTGACTTCGGAAATTGGATTGGTTAAACGAGGAGGAAAATTACTTCACGTAATAAAGTAATACAGTAAAAAAGTACTAAAACTAAACAAGTATATTAACAAAGAATTTAATAAAGTTTGTCTTACATTTACTTTTACATACAATAAACCATTTCTGTATGCTATATACAAATGTTCATACAACAGTTATCAACAAAATAGTATGTTTTCGAGACCAAATCTAGTTAAATTGATGAAAAACGTCATTGCAAATGGCACGTGCGCTTGGCTGTATTCAAATCCTGGGCCGTTGTTATCATTGACTAGAATTCGTACGCATTACGGGAATCACATAAAACTATACGCACTTTTAGCTGTTACAGAGCATATTGAATCCCAGCCATAAAGTAATATTTCATAAGATGAAATTAGAAGCAAGAGTTAGGATTTTCTTGTACATATTTTATATGCTAGCATTCTCACATTTTACATGAGATGCTTTGCACCGCAGGCTAGTATTATATACCTACCACACAAAATAAAGATCCATAATGTACTAGATTTTGGCCATGGCACCGCCCGTCTGATAACGCGGTAGCCGACAGCCTTTTTAGGAATCCAATTATATCCCATACTTTAAGTTCCATCAAAACCGGCTCATCAGTTTAGCTGTGAAATAGTAACAGACTAAGTTTTGCATTTATTATATTAGTGTGGATTGCCAAAGAAGCATCTACAGTATTTGTATGTTAAAAAGGTCCATTTTCGTCCACAGCATGTTCATGTGATGTTTGCTTGAGAAAACTTGCATCAACACTTTTATATATAACCTATTTACTTTTATTTTAATAATGCTATTGCTTGTAATTATCGGTCTAATCGTGTTACCGTCACATAATGCGTACATTTCCTATAGGAAACTGATGAATTAGCGACGCAATTGGTTCATAAAAATATAGTTCTTGAATGGCAATACATTTTCCGTCACAATATTTAGTTTGCTAGCTTCAAAAAATATTTGCGAAAAATTAAAGACTGAAGCACAGTAATGCTTCACTGTTTTGAGAGAAATGTACATACCCGAAGGTATTTGTAAATAAACTTAGCCTAAAAAAATATGTTTGGTTATAATGGCTCGATAGTAATGTAACTAAACTGTTTCAACGGCCACGTCATAGAAAGAATACTGTTTTACAAACCAATTGCCAACCTATATCGCCAGTTAACTAAATTCCAGCGGCCATGTGCAATACAAATATTAAATACAATCTACTTGAATCTACAGCGCCGCCAACTTATATGTACTGGTGGTGAAAATTGAAACTACTGTCTGTCAGAATAAAACGTCATAATGACAGGTGTCAGGTATGACAGCTGTCACCTGCACAGATAAGTTAGAGGCGCTGAACATACAATACCCATCATTTGTATCAGTCTTTCATTCATAAACATTAAGAATACGAACATCATTCACTCTAGCTATTAATTCTAGCGACGAATGACACTAGACTTACGTGTACACTAGAACAAAACGTTTTCAATGTTTTTGCGGACTGTACATACGTCGCGAAGTGTTTGTTGCGCACTCGTTTTTAAGGAAATGCTGTGAAGAAATACTGCGAAATAAATAAGGTAAATAATCGTTTTTAAAACTACTTATAATAAAATTATTTGTTTAGTTGATTCATCTCCTCATACTAAAAACTTTTTTTTATTTATTTAAAATCCTAAGACCAAACTGAAGCCATTGAAACGAATGAAAAGATCTGAACTGTATTGCAATTAAAAACTGAAATTAATATCTATTTCAAGCATATTTCTTTGAAGAGCCTCATGCCATCAGAGCTTCTTTGTAAATTAAAGTACGAATTCACTAGTGTTACAACAGTAAAAAGTTCAAATATTACGAAAAATATACTATTACCGGAAAAAATATGGGACAAGTCAGGCGTATATTTATGATCGGTCTTTTGTTGCAGTTGAAGGTAGGCTGAGGTAAATAGGCCTTTCCCTGTAGCCGGTTATCACAGGCTTATAATAAACTTACCTAAATAACATTTCCGAAAATCTAAAGTCGTTTCTCTCTACTCCTAACAAAATATCGAAAACACTTCCTTCAAAAAAGAATTGCGCAACAAACAAAATTATAACAAATATTACAATAAATTAATGAATTAACCTATGTATGACGTCACATGGAAAAGCATTTGTACAAGGCATTGTTTATACATCAAACATTTAATTATACATGTCTGTTTGTAGGTCCTACAAAAACCACTTCACTTGCTGTTACACCAAATTGTAGTAAAAAGTAATTGTTAAATTTCTAAACTGCAAAATGTCTTGTTTTCATCCTAGCCGTACCTAGGTCTAGCTTTCAGTCCACCTAGACATTGGTTAGGTAATTCAATTGTTTTTAAAACAGATATGAAACTTCTAAATAAATCAATCAAGTTTGACTATATAGGGATTATATTGTCATCGTTTGCAGTGGATTTAAAACTGAAAAGTATCTCATTTCGTCTATGTCTTTATACATATGCAGAGGTCTTTCAATCGTTGTATATTCAAATAGTAATTATAGACAATTGCCTAATCAATTCGAATCTAATAGTGGATTAATTGCATACTATGCATCGAGCATTACTCACACCATAAGTCATTTTCATCACAACGTTACACGGTGTAACATGTCCTGCAACATGTCACGCAACATGTCACGCTTGTCACTTTCACTTGGTAATTTGTAATGAACCGTTAGTAAAGTGTTGCCAGCTTGTTTAACACGTCAATTTAAAGCTAGTTAAGTGAGAGTCCGGTACAGTCGGCTCGGCATCACGATGCACGCGTCGGCCCGCACGACGTATAGAACAGGATGTACGCTGCACTCGACTTTACCTCACTCGAAGGAATCTCTGTTACCACGTGGTCGTCGTATTTGTACCATCTGTTGAAGACATCAAACATAAAATAATCAAGGTTTGAAATAAGAGATAACTTGAAGAAGAATTTATTAATTTCACGAAGATTGTTTTTTTAGTGAATATCATATTGTGTAATAAAGCCAATAAAAACGAAGGCACGAAAATCTAGGGAGGTGAAGGCAGTAATATATATCTTTATTTTTGAGGTTTCCGTACGCTAAACTTTAGGTCTGGAAGTAATCATATGACATACATAAATTAGAAGTGTTTTTGGTAAGTATAAATATTAACCTTAATTACTGAGTTTTTTCATATACCTATCCTATCAATGGCCGAAGTCCCTTTAAATTCAGTTCATTACTATAATGTACAGAAACATATCTAAAAATGTAACAAAAGACAGTAAAATATTGTTAATTGTGTACTCACTTTCCATAAACACTGCTCTTACAATAGGCAGTGTAATGCCCGCCCTCCATGGACCCGTAGTGGTTGGACACAGCGTACAAATTGTACGAGTGGTTGCTGGGACAATGGAGCGCGAATTGCCGCATATCCAAATCTTCTAGAGGAAAGTCGATGTACGTCTGCTTCTTCCTGTATGCGTTGCACATGTACTCCTTAGGATCAACGTAGAACCTCTTGAAATGGATGACGAGGACAGGAGGAAGACGGGAAATGTCTAGTTTTTTGACCGCATCTCGCTTTTCCTTACAATTTGGGCAGTTCCAACCAGGTATCGTTTCCCCGTTGAGGTATAGCTTCAAACAATCCTGTGGATAAATAAGTTGTTAAAGAAAAAAATGTCTAGTTTTTTTGGTACCTATGTAACAAGGAGGTGGTGACGCACTAGGACTTACGCTCGTACGGAAGGGACGCCTTAGGATCATCGCATCATATTGACATGCGATGTCCTTGAAAAAGGTGAGGCTAACCGCAGCCGGAACGCATCTATGAAAAGATACATATTTGTGGAAGAAAAGGTCTCTAGACTGTGTGGATTGAAGGAACGGATACCAGCATGCTCGTTCACTGCGTTTCAATGATTTCCGATCATTAGTTTCAGGAAACCAAACTACCTTTTTAGAAAAAAATATGAAGATTTTTTTTTTAAACATCGCAGAATTCGTAGACAATGGTCCCGTATATTTTACGGCCCCCATCGCAAAAAAGGAGAATTTCTGTTTTGATTTCAAAGATTTCCTCGGAATACTGCTCTAAGATATTTCCGGCAATTTGTACCTTAAAAAATAAACACATGACATCGATTCTGAAAACCATCCAAATATCTTTGTTGTCTGCCACTTTGTCGAGGCCCAACATTAAAAGGAAGAAAAAAGGAAAGTTTTAAAAAATATATATAACTAAAAATACCTATTAAAAAAACAAAATCGTCAAGAGCCAGATAAACATAAGATGCATTAAACAAATCTTAGTTTAAAATAAAATTAGGGTTAAATTAACTTACACTGAGCGTACACCGGTTAGCGTTCGCTGGCAGTTCTAGCGACAGGTTGGAGAAGGACTCGTACGTGACGCTCTGCTTGCCGCAGACGGTGCACCGGACCGTGGACTTGATCTGGCCGTAGAAGAGGCGCAGGATCAGGCTCTCCTTGGACTTCGTGTACTCGTGCCACGCCTTCTCAGAGGGCGGTAGACTGTCCTAAAGGGTGGGGAACGAAATATTTATTTATGTCTTAGCAAATACGCACGAGCTGTTGACGTGCTGTTAGACGTAGGGTTAAGAGCAGCGTTATCTCCTTCGACTGCGACGGTACTTTAGTAAAAAATCTGTTAAATGGTCTAAGTGGTAAGCTAAGTAAGTAAGTAAGTCATATATTAGAAGCAAAAAAATTATAATAATTCTGGAACACAGTTTTATATCATAACTAGCTGTTTCCCGCTGCTCCGCCCGCGGTCTCAATTTTTTTTATATTTGATCTTTTAAGTTGGATCAAACTGCACACGGTGTGCAAATTTGATTAAAATCGGTTTAGTAGTTTCGTTTCGTTTTCGTTGTTCATCCCGGACAAACATCGTGACACTGGAATTATATATAATAGATAAACAGTTTGAATCTGCTATCTTCCCTGTTCGAGGGGTCCCTGTGGAGAGGAGAGAGTGTGAGAGGGGTGTACAGTACGTACCTTGTGCGGCGGCACGTTGATGGTGAACTGCAGGTCGAGGTGCAGCCAGTCCATGAGGATGGTGAGGAACTCGTGCGAGTCCTGCTGCTCGCAGCCGCGGAACGCGCGCTGGTGCTTGCCCACCTCGTTCTACATAACACACACATATGATGTTGCATGTACCACTTCAAGGTGTATAACTTCCAAAAACGCATGACTTGAAACAGTTTTTTTACACTCGTCAATCTGATCCCAAACTAGGCAAAGCCTGTACTGTAACCAGACAACTGAGAAACATACTTATTTACATATTATAGGACAAATTATCGTGCTCACACAAAGATTGGTCTTGGGTGAGAATCGACCCTCGACCTCCAGTTAAGCAGTCAAGGTCACTAACCAAGCCAGTCTAAATCGACTGCTTCGAGCGGTCGTAATAAAAAGCATAGGGGTGGGAGGCACACGTGGTTGATAGCTCGCGCCTATATGTTGATCACTTATTTTTATCGTGTCGATAAATGACTGACCAACTGTGAGAGCTGAGCATGTACAGGCGACCTAAGTTTATGAATCTTGGCCCGAGATGATTAATTTCGAGTTTCTCTTCTCATACATTTCAGCACAAAAAAAAATTATAGTGATTTTTTTATAATCCAGAACTCATGCCACATTTAAAATCCATGCATTGTCATTCTCTAGAGATATTCATCATATTAAAACATTAATTATTTATTGAGTGTTTAAAAAATTACAGGGTTTATAACATGTATTGGTAGTGGACTCACCCTCAGGTCCCGGGTGGCGATGAACCGGTACTGTCCAGACCACAGCGCGCGCACCACCGCCGCCAGCTCTTCTGCTATCGCGCCGCGAGTGCTGTGGGACCTGCCACACATTACCGACTTATACTTCACCTTTATTATGTGTTCGTCTTTAGAAAGAAAACTACGAAATCTTTATTCTATTGGTATAAGGTAATTGCTCATGCACTCTACACTTTACATTGAACAATACTTGTTTTGTCAAGGTTAATTAAATATTAGACACATATTTTTTACATATCCACTTATGTAGATACAGCGAATTTAAGTTCAGAAGTGGGGGCTCGCCACGTCACTTGTTGCTACTATTTTCACCAACTTGTGACGTCACAACTCCCCCACTCCTGAACTTTAACGCACCTTATCTTTGTAAAACTTTATGGTATTGCAAAAAGGTAAATACGTGTCTAATATTTCTTCATTATCAAACTTACTGATTAAATACATTTTTACTTTTCACACCCAGTTGGCATCCGTATTGGTTAAAGCCATGATCAGGGTTAATTAGTTTGTTTGGTATCTCACAATAGCTCATGGTAGTGGGACGTTACCTGTTGACATGTTCCAAGTACTGTCCGTTGCAGAAGTAGGTGACGAGTATGGCGGTGTTGTTCAGGCACTGGATGATGGAGTTCATGTAGCACGTGTTGCCGAGGTTCTTCAGGCCTGTCAGTCCTCGACCCTGGGTATTGACATAATTGACTGATTAGCAGGAATACGGGATTTTATTGGAGGCTCTCCTTATTTGGAACAGCTTTGTGATAGGTATTTTTTTACAATATGTTCGAGTATTGTGAAGTAAAGGATTTAGAATATATTTTTATTGGTTTGCAATAATTCGAGGAGATCATGCAAGCGGCTGAGTTGATTGATTTAATAGTATTTTTTTTTGCGGAACAGATATCGCATTTGATTAATAGTTTTACGTTTTGAAGAGCTTCGCTTTACGCCAGAAGTCACTTCAATTAGTGTTCAAAGACGCTTTCAGTCAATTTATATTTAATTAATTAGAGGCCCAGTAGTGGTCGAAAATCGATCATAATTCATTTTTGTTTCAAGTTTGAAAAAGGGGTCAAAGCATTTGCTTCACGTAGTAATAAAATATGTATAGGTTATGTTCAACATTCAATAAATACAAACAATATTAATTTTCGTAAAAAGGGGTACAAAGTTTTTGAAATTTTATGAAAATACTCCAAAAGTATAACAACCACAAAAATACTGCCACTGTCAATCGATGTTAGTAATCACATATATTTCAACTAAAACACCTGCAAACCTACACCAATTACATTAATTATAAATTCACTTACAACACGAAAATAGCCGCATAAACACTTGAAACGATACCAACACAATAATATTCGCTAAACCCCTATAGCTACATAAACGTGTATAATTCACCCCACGGCCGATGGTTATCGCCTAGTACCTAAGGTCGGGGGTCACCGTCAAGGGCAAGTTCAAGACTGGACCGTACCTGTTTATTCGCGCCGCTTAAAATAGGCTTAATATAGACTTGATAATTGGTCGATAGAGAATGTAGTTTGGAAGGGGTGTATTGTTGGTGATGGTGGTTTGCTTGGGGTAGCAGAGGACGGATGCATTTTTTTGCTCTTGTTTTCTGCAATCAGTCTTCAGTAGATGTGGGGATAGACATTTGTAGTTGGAGTGTACTCTTTACTGAGAATGTTTGCTCATAGGTATACATATACGAGGGAGCGTTTTTATGTTCGCGGAATGAAGGGTAAGGGGTTGAAATAAAAAAACCTAATTATTTTTCCTTTTCAATATATTCACCTGCAAGACGGACACATTTATCAGATCTTTCAATTAATTTATTTATACCCTCATAAAAAAATGTTTTGTCTTTGTCCTCAAAATACGCTGAAACTGCCTCCTTAACTTCATCATCAGTGGTAATTTTTTTACCCCGCAGCTCTTTTTTCATTTTTGGAAAGAGGTAATAATCACTCGGGGCCAGGTCTGGGCTGTAGGGTGGGTGGTTCAAAATATCGAAGCCCACTTTATGCAGGGCAGCCAACGCAACAGGGCTCTTGTGGACGGGCACATTGTCGTGCAAAAGCAGCACACCTTTCGTCAATTTTCCTCGTATTTTCTGTTTAATGGCTTCTTGTAGTCACTCTAATATTGAAGCATAGTATTCTCCGGTTATAGAAACACCATTATCTTTATAATCGATCAATAATATTCCTCTTGAGTCCCAAAAGACCGTTGCCATGAGTTTCCCAGCTGACCGTGACACCTTAAACTTCTTGGGGGGTGCTGTGCCCTTTTTACGCCACTGTATAGGGTCTTGTTTCGACTCAGGTTCATAATGATGAACCCAAGTTTCGTCTCGAGTAAAAATTCGACTCAATACACCATCCTTGTCTTCATTGAAGAGATCCAAAAATGCACGTGAACACTCTACGCGTTCTTGTTTTTGCGGCGGCGTGAGCATTCTCGTTACCCATCTTGCGCTGACCTTAGTCATGCCAAGATGATCGTGGAGGATTTTAAAAATGGTTGTATCGGATACTCCAACCATTTCTGCGAGTTGTTTCGTCTTTAGTCGAGCATCGTCGAGAACAAGTTTTTCGACTTTTTGGTTAAGTTTTGGAGTGGTGCCCTCGATACTCCTGCCCGGCCTCGGGTCGTCTTCAAGGGATTCCCTTCGTTTTTTAAACAAACTGTGCCACTTGTACACCATGGTTTATCCTGGACAAGAGTCACCGTAAACCGATGACATCTCATCCATTAAGGTCGCAACTGATTTTCCTTGCTTGGTAAGGAACTTTATAACGGCACGATATTCGATTTTTTCCATATTTCACTTTTCACTCCCGATTATGTTGCTTGGTTGACGATAGCTCAAAGACTAATAGTCTAATAACAATGAAATCTCGTATTTATACTAGTTATGAGTCACTGAACACGTTACGATCCTAATGAGCCTAATCACCCCCCTCCAACCCTGTCATTCCGCGAACTTAAAAACGCACCCTCGTACGTGTTTATACCATTCAGGAGGGTATTAACAGAATGTCTTTTCTTTGAAGACGTTTTTGGTAGGTGCGTTTTGTCAAACTAGCAGCCATTTGAATGCCTTTCTAGCTTTTCCAAGTAATTTTTAGTTATGCTCAAGATTTCCTCTTTCACAGTATTCATTTGAAATTCCATGTATTTCAGCACTTGTAATGAACCAGGGTCCATTGTTTATATTTCTCAGGATTACATTTTGCATTCGCTGTATGATAGAAATGTTGAAGTTGCTATGGCTTCCCTATAGCTGAATACCGTACATCCATACAGGCTTTAGAATTGTTTTGTATAAAGAAGTTTGTTGTCATTAGATAATTTACTGTTCTGCCCTAGAATAGGTAGTAGGTTTTTTATAATTATGGACGCATTTTGGATGCGTTTTGGACGTATTTTTGAAACCTTAAGGGGATATGCAAAAAATTTGAAAAGATAAAATTAGTAAATAAGGATGCAGTATGACAGTACAGTGAAGTCCCTTTGGACAAGGCTTAGGTAATTAAAGCACAAAGAACGATTGGTTTTATTGTGATAATGGAAAGTATCTGAAAATACAGAAAATAGCGTAAAAGGACCCAATGACAAGAAAAATAAGGTGCTTTATAAATACATGGATTCTTTTATGGATATATTAAATTGCATTAGCATTTCATTGAATCTCTTTGTTTTTCTTCTGGCGGTGTTTATTTAAATAATTGAGTTTTCTATTATTCAAATATCATGTTCGAGGTTCGCGTGTATTCTTTTACTTAGATGGTGTGTTTTGTGTTAGTTTTCATGTATGTTAAATTGCCAAGGCTGTATGCAGTCTGCCATTCTAGGCTATTGTAGTATTGCCTGACATGTTTGGACATGGTAAACAATAGAAATTATCTTTCTTTTGACTTTAAATGTATTTGTCTTTTCAGTAATAATAGTTTTGTTACATAAGATATGTTTTGTTAAGTAACTATGTAGTTTTTTTTTTTTTTTTTTTTCTTTATTTAAAGGGCTTTATCGCTCAGCGATCACGTCGCCCTGTAACATCATCGTAATCATTAGACTTCTACAATTAATAGTATATTAATATTATTAATTTACTTTATGATACAAAGTGCCATTTTGTATAGGATTCTGGCTTGATCTGACAAAGGAAAAGCCAGGATGGCATTACAATTATATGTGGTTCTCAATAAGGTAAATCTTAGAGCTTCATTCCGCACACACTCCATCAAAACGTGCTGCACATCTTCGACTACTCCACATTCCTCACAGTTGGGTGACGTAACCTTTTTCATTAGAAAACTAAACTTTTTTGATGGAATGTGTCCGGAATGGAGTCTTAATGCCATAACAAATTTTTTTCGGCATAGAACTTTTTGGTCAATCCAGTTACACACTGGTAGTTGTGGTTGGTGGTCTTGTACCAAATTCCCTTTTCTGTTGACCTCTGGTTAAAGTATTCACTCCACACATCAGCGCACTGCTGCTAACTATGTAGTTACAAACCGTTGTCTTCAGTTCAGAAAACATTTTATAAATTGTTTGTTGTAATCTAGAATATCGATCAGAGAATATTTTTAATGCAGTCATTACATTTTCAATTAAATATTATTTTATTAGTGTAATTATATGGTAGATGGAATTTCATAAAACCTGCTTTACGTATGAAGAAACTATCCAATATAGAGAATACTCGTGTCGCAATGTTTCTTACCAAACTCCTCGGAAACGGCCGGACAGATTTGTATTAAATTTTATGTGCATATCGGGTAGGTCTGAGAATCATCCAAGATCTATTTTTTATATACCCAGCTGAAAGGCCTGCCTCTCTCCAGATTGTTAATATGGCAGAACCAAGTTTGCCGGGACCGCTAATTTCAATATACAACATGTAACAAAACCCCTGTCAGATCCAATAAAAGCGTATTCGTGGTACAGTTCATGAACCGTCTCGCATATGCGGCATCTTTGACACAAAGCTGTAGGTAGTGAGTACGTGAACTTTGAGGAGCAGTTGCTGTTGCCTTGGATCAGTTTTTATTTTGATTTAATTATTTTCAATCGGGAAAAAAAATATCTCCAATCCATTTAATAGCTACGTATATGTGTTCACAGTACGATACCGAATAATACTCTCAGGGATCGGACAGGGTTTTTGTTACATATTGTATATATATTTGTTTAATTTCTAACTTATATTATACTTACACGTCTAAACAACCAGACGATATGGTTCTGCGAGTACTTGAGGCGTACTTTAACTTTGAGCACCATGTTAGCTGCGTCCAGCGGGATGCATCGCCGGTCGTAGCGCAGTATCTTGATTATTGAGCTGCACTTAGTGATAGCAATCGCACTGGCCTTCTCTGCCTCTTTATATGGTATTTTTAATGTATTTTTTAAATCTTTATCTTTATTCTGTTTGATTTGAATATCCGTCCTTCTTATGTGGTTTATTTTCTTGTAAATAAATAACTTTTTGGAAATATCCGTGTATCCTGAACTTGGTTCAGTTATTTAGTAGTATCTGAGACTTAGTTATTTAATTATTTCCAAATTATATTCTGATTGATATTTCTTTAATCAAAATATCCTTTTATCACTTATCCTTGTAGTCGCTGTTAGAGTATTTTATTCTTCACCTTTCAATAGCTTATCTTCTTTAATATAAGAGGGTTTTTGTAAAACTCCGATCGTCGTTTCCAATATTTATTCACAGCTGTCTGTCACGATCGGACTTTCCCCGCATATAATTACCAAGTATTATATCTCAAGGTAATATAAATTCTTAATTTATTTTATATATTTTTTTTCCAGTCGTTTAATAATTAAGACATAATTAAAAAACACACGATCACAAAACTCCACTAGCCGATTACAACTGACAACATACTTATACTATTTAAATCACTAAAAATATTCACGTGAAAAATAAAAACACTCATGTCTATATTCTTTAACTTATTCAACGTCTTAACTCCAAAGTTTTCAATTGTCGTGACCGAACAATAGATTAGATTTAGTGTACCGAGACAATGAGAAGAGTAGAACTAGGAGAACTATTAAATAAAACATGAAAACCGTGGATAATATTGTTGGTAGCATTAGTATTATTTTGTTAGCACTATTTATTATTAATATTTTTCGCGTCGGGTGAAAGCGTGCGGACTTGTTGGTAGTTGCGATAGAACTGAGCTCACGTGGACTGTCACCTTGTGTGCGAGGGGATGGGGTGGTTGGGGTGGCTACGTCTTAAATGTGTATTGTATTTAAATGTTGGCTTGTAATTAGCATACTGCTATACAACTTTAGTTATAGAAAATATGTTTTTGGTAACACTTAGCTTGACTTGTATATGTTTGCTATGACTATGACGACCTCCGTGGTCGAGTGGCGTACACACCGGTTTTCAAGGTGTCGCCAGCTCTGAGGTCCCGGGTTCGATCCCCGGACGGGTCAATGAAGAAAAACACTTTTCTATATTGTCTCGGGTCTGGGTGTTTGTGGTACCTTCGTTGTCTCTGATTCCATAACACAAGTGCTTAAGCTACTTACTTTGGATTCGGAGCAATGTATGTGATGTTGTCCACATTTATTTATTATTTAATAAGACTTCATTCTGATACTTTGAATTATAGATAGGAATTAGCTTTAACAGGTCGCCAGGTTTCGCCGCTACGAGTTCTAAATACACGCAGATAACGCTACTGTTTTACCAAGAGTCTACGAATGTCTACGGACCTACGAGATGCTACGAAATTTTAGATATATTCGGTATGAATTTAAATAAGAATCCCATTGTTCCTTACATTTTCAGACTATAATAAAGTTAATTATATTATTGGAGGCACTGAGACTGTTTTCTAATTACATTAACATAATTTATAGCCACCGTCGTCATAAGAAACGGTGTGTACAATGTCTGGGTAGCAATTAGCAAACACTCGTAAGATTAATATTCGTAGTGTCGGGGCGTAGCCAGATGTTAACATCAAACCATACCTAAAATCCGAACCGAACGTTTTTAAGGCGAATTCGCGACTCGCGTTGAAAATTTTCACATAACTGTTAGCTAAATGATCGGTTATTTTAGGAGGGCAATAGTGAAAATAGGTAAGAGTAACCCTTTAATTCAATTGGCTTAGCTAATACGTGTCAAAACATACAGGATTATTTTAAAAGAGGGAAAGGAACATAGGTCGAAGTCTTAAAATTGAAAATCAACTTTTTATACGAACACACACACTATGTTTACCTATATGAAAAGAAATGAGTTATTATAAATTATAGATTTACAGGAAGCCGTATAAAACGGAAAAGTTTTACATAAACATTTATTTACTTGGTTTAGCCCGACCGGGTGTTGTGGCCCTACTTCGGTGCGCCTATGACAAGAACTGGACCACGATAATCAGAGTAATTAACTTGGTTTAACTACGACGAAACTGTTTGTCTCATCGAAGTTTCTTTGTTATAAAACAACAGCAAGAAAAATAAATGGGCATGATAGCACTGCAGTGGGACATTATCGGCTAAGTTAATTATTTTGAATAGACAATATCTCTTTCTTTCTCGTCGAACTCTCTTTACAGAGTAGTCGAGTTCAAGAGCCAGGTCAATGCTTACGCATTGCGTCGCCATGTAGCTCGATCTTTTGCAGAGTGTGAGAATCCCAATACATAATTAATTGCAAATAGTAACAGAAAAGTTGTGATATTTTAGCACGCTATACCAGCCCTAACTCACACTTTAATATTCAGGCAGCTTGATTAATAGCTCGGTACCACCGCAATATATGATTTTAATGTATAAATGTATGAGATTTAAATAATTGTTTTCACGACCTCGCATTTATTAGTTTAGTTTAATACCTAATATAATATCATAACTGAGGAGACTTCATTAATGAGGATAGATATTTGAATTTAAAAATAAGGTATTTTTAAACATGTGTTTTTAGTTATGACTTTTTGAATTATAGAAAGCAAAGGATTTTTTAAGCTAATAGAATTCAACGAATTTCAGTTTTCATAAAAAAATTGGTCCATTATTTATATTGGAAACTTTATTATGATCAATTTTCTAACTGGAAACCTTGAGTGAATTTACCATAGACATACTAAAACGTAGTTCCACTATGGCACTACACGTTTTAGTGTCATACAACGTTTATCTGACAGAACCAACTTATCCGAATGCCCATTAAGGACGCGTTCTCAATTCTGTCAAAATTATGCTGTTTTTCGGTACATATTGTGACTAAACTAAATCAAATCAAATATAACTAATAACTCACACGTATAGATTGGTTCTTTATCTTCAAACGCTGGGAAAAACATTATGAAGATTTATAGTTTTTTATATAGTAAAAACGATATTCCGTTGCCATTTTCAAAATTTTTTACGATACTAGGTTGTGTTTCGGTACATATTTTGTTCTACAAATTACATATTTTAAGATTTCTAAAAATACTGTTAGTAGGCAGATATAGTTTATTCTAAATCTGGGAGAACAAATTATGTAAAAGTGTCACAAATAGTCGCAGAAAAAATACAAACTGAAACTAAATTTTTCACACATTTTTCTATTACGGAGCCGCGGAAGCCGTTTTTGCATGTTATAGAACCGATTTCATGATTTGATAAAAATATATGTAAAAGATACATCTTTTCCTGAAGGCTTTTACTGGATGGAAACACGATTAAATAAAATTTTATCGATGAAAAAAAAATCCGAAAATAAAGTCGACTCGCAAGCTAAATCTCGTTTTATACGAGTATCAATACTCCATTTCTTTTAAAATTAGTACCAACTAGTAGATAATTCATTTTAGGAGGGTTCTCAATGATGATTCCAATTTCTAAACGTCCGTAATTAAAATATCGAGCATTTTATGTGATTTTCTATGAAATTTCGATAAACGAGCCATTTGTCAGAGTTGTCAGTGTCCTGCGGGACGTCATCGAGGTAGGGCTTATGTCAAATTTTTTCGCACATTATCGTCTGCAGTTATGTGAATAATTTCAAAAGAAATGAATTAAACTGTGAACCATTATTACTTTATAGCTTCTTCGACCATAATTTGGATAAAAGTAAATCGAGGACGTAATTTATTTATTTTCATTTCAACATTTTTGTCTTATGTGTAGCTCGAGATCCGGGGAAAGATTGTGACCAATGATATTATAAGTAAAAAGGTGTAGATAGGTTATAGGCGCTCAGCAAGCGACACGTTAAAATGTGGCTAACTAGCCACATTTTAACGTAAGGTAAAATGTCATTTCTGATTTATTTATGTTGCCAATTACATTTGTCTCTTTTTCGCTTGCGATAATCGAATCATGCCATCCTACCTTGACGTCTAATCGTAATGTAGTGTGCTTTGCAATATTCAGTTATTTATGTGTGAGTTAGTGTGCCGTTTTTGAAGATCGAATTTTGTGTAGGTAACCTATCTACACCTTTTTACTTATAATATCATTGATTGTGACTAATATTGTTTTCAAATTAAAACTTTATAGGCCAACCAGTTACCGAACACTATATATATATATATTTTAAAGGAAGATAGTGAAGTTAAAGTTAGGTAAAGATACATATCAAAATAGCAAGTGCACATATATATTAGAAATATTACTGGCATTGACTTTCGTACATATTATATCGTAAGGCAAGTTACTCAGGACCTTGAAAACTCTCTAGGCAATAAAAATTGGTATCATTCATTAAAGAGTTCGCTGCTTCAAACATGAACCAGACTATCCAACTGTAAACTTTTCGTTTCGATTTGCGCGTTTTTTTTACGTAAGTCATAGCCAGGATAATGCACACACGACATCTGGTATTGCGGAAACGCATAAATTTTGAAAAAAATATAATCCTAATTCATATTTGACTTTTTTTCTTTCAATTAATTTACTTTTTTGTAAGATAGAATTGGGCTTCATGATTAATACCATAAAAGTACAAGGTGCTCATTTTCCGCATTGTATTCAACGCATAATTTCAAAATATAATGAATGTGGAATTATTGCTTTTAATTAAATAAAGGCATAATTCCTTTGACGATAATTTGCTATCTCCAGTATTTAGAGTACTAGAGTACTTGCTTAAATCAATCAATCAACTCAGCCTATCGCGGTCCACTGCTGGACATAGGCCTCTCCCAAGTTGCGCCACAACACCCGGTCCTCCGCCTTCCGCATCTAGTCGGACCCGGCTACCTTTTTCAGGTTATTAGTCCATCTAGCTGATGGGCGTCCTACACTACATTTGCGGATTCGCGGTCTTCACTCAAGGACTTTTCAGCTCCAACGGCCATCAGTTCTTCGACAGACATGATCAGCCCACTGCCACTTCAGCTTACTAACTCTGCAAGCTATGTCGATCACTCCGGTTTCTCCGGATAGTCTCATAATACTAACTGCACCTTATAAGTACCTACCTATTCTACAAACTTGACATATTTTGCGTTTTTGCACACATATAATACTTCTGTCATTTCTATTTTTTTTTTGCACGTCTCAAAAGCGAAGCGTTGAGGTGGGTATTACTGTCAGTTTACGCACACCGAGTGATTCTCGAACTTAAAATATCACTTTTTTTATTCTTTATTGCTTTTATAAGTGAATATAAATAGACAAATGTTGAGAAAAAACACTATTTTTAACACTCATGATATTTTTAAATCTCTTTTTATTATTTAAACTAATTAAAAAATTGTTTAAAAAAGTTCTGACTTGGACGTCCGTGTGTCTTTATGTACGGATCCCGTATCTTGTGGTCACGATAACGAGCGAAATACTTCACTTATCGAGTTGGTTTTTTTTATAGGCTTCAGTATTTTGAGGAATAGAAGCCTATTACTTTTCACGGTATAGTTCGATGTAGTTTAATTATTATTTACAAATAATCTTACTTTTATTGTAATGAATGAGATTATGAGGCGTGCACTTTTGAATTTTCTAACTATTCTTAAATCTCCACTCATTGTCGACTCCAGTAAGCTCACAAATTAATATAATACATATAAAAATAAATATATATGTCATGTAAAAGTGATCATATTATGCCACTTGCAGAAACATTTTTTTTTTTCATTTAAATGTATAGTGAGATTAATCGATTTTAATACATTTGGAAGGTGCCATTACATATAAAATTTAATTAAAATTGGCTCGTGTTCGCTATTGTTAGGGTCAGACAAAATAAAACCGTAATTTGAAGTACTTTTAAATGGTGTAGTAATATTACAAATTTACATACTCACGAGGACACATACAAACAAACAATGTATGTATATACCATTATTTTTATTTTGACGGACTCTGTAGTCGAGTGGCGTGTACACCGGTTTTCAAGGTATCGCTTGTATCTGAGGTCCCGGGCTCGATCCCCGGACGGGTCAATGTAGAAAAAAACACTTTTCTATATTGTCTCAGGTCTGGGTGTTTGTGGTACGTTCTTTGTTTCTGATTCCATAACGTTGTACATTTTTGATATTTTTTAAAATGTTTAGGGAATAAGTAATTTCGCATGACCTGCTTTAATTATCAGTATAAAAGTACTATCATTTATGTGGTAAAATACACCTCTATAAATTTTAAATAAACAATTTTAAAACTTACTCCGCACGTGTGCTTATTGTGATATTATAAAAGTATAAACATGTTACAAATATTACATCTATAATGCGTAAATCGTCAAGGAGTACGATAGACTCGATCGAAACCTTACCTGAATAATAAAATATAATAAAAAATATGAAACCGACACCCATTGACATACATAGTAACTGATGACATCTCACACCGCCCTAGCGCCCTGCGCCGCGTCTTAGGAATTTTCGATAAGGGTCACGTGTCCCGACGCGAGTTTTAATTTTGTACCCAACCCAAAAAGTGCACATCGCAGCTAAAGAAGATTTCACTTCAAAAAATCTTCCTGTTCAATCACTTTATTGGTGAAAACTGCATTTTATGGCTCGATAGATTATTATTTGCTAAAAGTATGTCCCTCGGGTCTTGGTCTATAATGCATGCTGACGTCATACTGAAGCGTGCCAAAATAACTTAAGCTCAGTGCTGCCTAGTGGCCATTATACGCAACTCTCCTCTTGCCAATTTGACCGATCATCAAGGAGAACGCGTCCTTAAACACTTGAATTTGAAGTTAATATTTTTCGTTAAAAAACTTAATATGAAACCACCTCGATCACATTTAAGAAACTAATTTGCAAAGAGCTAGCACAAAATTGTAAAAGGTCACTGTATCGCGTACCCACGTCACTCACTCTATACATACAGACCACGTGATTACTTTAAACGTGCATAAAAAAACCATTCGTCCGTCTTGACATCTTAATTGAAGGCTGCACTGTAATTCTTGAACACAAGAGCTGCTTGCAAAAGGTTACAGTTCAAGTTTATACGTCCTGGTTACCGGGACCGGCTTTAAATGCATTCGTTGTATTGTGACCTGTTTTTAACTATTATTAATTTGTGGGAATATTGTATTATACGGTACTAGCTTTTGCTCGCGACTTCGTCCGCGTGGAGTAGTATTTTCAATTTACCACCCTTTTCTTCCCTTTGGGGGGAATTTCCAAAAATCCTCTCTTAGTGGTAGCCTACTCCTCCCAACAAACACACATGCCAAATTTCAGCTCTTTACGATCAGTAGTTTCGGCTGTGCGTTGTCTGTCAGTCAGTCAGTAACGGAAGAGTTTTATATATATAGATATAGGTGTCACAAACTACTTGTAATGAAATGGGTTGGGATGGTTACAGACTAATGTTTTTTCTCCACGTATACGGTCGTCATTGGCATACGCGCTCATTCGTGTTCGCTCACTTCGCTCGAAACAGTTTGAAAGGACATCTTATGCATTTCAAGCCTCGAAAATGAAAAAAATTCCAGAGTGCTAGAACACTTAGGAAGCGATGGGGTGGGCGAATCAGGGTGCTGTCTGTTTTGATTATATTCAAAAAGTGCCACATGGTAGCCTAATTTGAATAAAAGATTTTGAATTTGAATCTCAAAACGAGCTAATAAGCACATATAAATTGTAAAACTTGTCAACTATATGGTCAACGCTGCTGTAAATAAAGCTGAAGCAAAAGTTTAAAACATGGTGTCGCATAAGGTCTATCATATGTGTCATTTTCTACCAATGAGAGACCAGCTACTGGCCTGCGATTGGTCGAAATTGACAGTTAGACCAAGCGACATTAGCGACCCTAGCGGATTTTTTGCACGCGATAACCCCCATTGAGTAGGCATCGCGATTTGAACGACTTCCTATCGATTTTCTAATCGAATTAAAAATTATAATTTTCGCATTTCTGTCGCAATAAGCTTCGCACCAAAACACCATACTCGCTTATGGAACACGTGTTTCAGAATGGTATAAACACACGAATATTTTAGTGTTATCGTAAGAAGCCCCGCCGTGTCCACACGATACGCCACGCGATGCTACATGTGACGGAATCAAAAGAGGGGGTTTTGGCAGGATTATAAGGTGAAGACAGTCGTCACGTTTGTTTGGATTCATATCTTGATATGTAAATATAATTTTGTAAATGAAGATTACAAATGATTTTTATTTACTGAAAAAAAAAGTGCTTAGGTATATGGAGAGAAAAGAAGCGACTTATTACTTGGGATTTTACTTATGTGACATTTTTTAAATATTACTAGTAATGTGGGTCGCACATTAATATTATTCTTGTTAACCCCTCGTGCTAAGCTAAGATGCTTGTGTTACGAGTGGGTTCACCTCGGTAGTGTAATGGGTGGGATTCGAAGCAGCAACCACATGATCGCAAATCCGACGCCCTAGCCATTAAGCTACCGCCTCTTCTTATTTTGGATTCGGTTGTGCTGTATGCTCTAGACACATTGAGGCGTTGAAACGTACGTTAAAAGGGGAAGATAGAATCCGTTTGAAAAGTAATAATATTTCTATTAAATGAAGTCTTATTTTCATTATATTTTTTTCCTATCATCTAGTAGGTACATGTAGGTTCAGGTATTAGCATGTATAAGTAATACGTTGGTTTATTAGCGTGTAATGGTTGCGCACGTTTGTTGATAGTTAGAGGGATTAGCACGCGTGGGGATTCCTCGCCTTGACTGCGATGCCCGTCACCGCACCCACGCTGCCGGCGTAGTGCAGTGGAATGCAGTAGAACAACTTGGGATAATAACGTCTTGTTCTTCTTCTTGTTTTTGGAGTTTGGACAGCAGCTTTGAAAACATCGTTTAGTCCCTGTCGAGGTGAAATATTTCCGTGACGCTCTTGACTCCGGTCCACTCGCGGATGTTCTGAAGCCACGACTTTTTCCGACGGCATACTCGATGTTTTCCCGCAATTTTTTCAAAATTAATGAGTCTTAAGACATGACCGGCAGGCAACTTTTCTTGTTTTGATGGTCTGAATCACTTTGGGAGTTTGTCCGACAAGTCTTAGAACATGCGTCGGTAAGTCCACATTTCATGCCACATGTCATTTTTTTTTAAAGGTTGCTAACAATGTGGGTCGCACATTACTAGTAATCTCGTTAACCCCTCGTGCTAAGCTAAGATGCTTGTGTTACGAGTGGTTCACGTCAGTAGTGTAATGAATGGGATTCGAACCCGCAACTACATGATAGCAAGTCCGACGCCCTAGCTATTAATATGTTATGATAAATTTAACAGACTTACACTACACCCTGTATTAGCTTATTCCAGGAGTCTCATTTTTTGACTACCTCATTTCCGGCCAGCATTGCGTTGCCTTTACGCCTTTTGTGGTGCTTATAAATATGTTTGTGCTGTGGCACATGCAATGCCGTGACGTTGTATTGAGTCATATTAAAGCGCGTGTCGAGAAACAACCGCATGAAGCTCATCTAGTTCTTTCATCTGACTTGGTTTAATTAGTCTCGTGTTCAAAATCTGACCAATGGTATTGTTTTCTGCGGTTTACGCGAATATTAGATCATTGAAATAAAACTACTTTTGATTCTATTGCGGTTTATTTTGATTTTAATTCCCGACGTTTCAACACCTTTAGAAGAACACCTAAATAAACGTCGGGAACTAAAAAAAACTGACCAATGGTTTTTGTTTTAATACTCAAATCATCATCGAATTGATATTTTTCAGAAGTTAACGAAATATGGATACGTTTCTAAATCATGGGTAGAAACAGATATAAATTATCATAGGTAATTTATAGCTTTTTAGGTCGACCCCTATCCCCAATAGTCACTGTAAATATAGCGATTCAGTGCTTTTTCGGCAGTTATAGGGAACCCCGGTTCATATCAAGTAATTTTTACTCCAACGTTATATCCTTTAATTCTTCGATCAATATCAATGATCACAAAATCACCAGTTTTAATTTAATCTATAGTATTTAATTTTTATTTCGCGGCTTCAGCAAAGGCAGTGACAGGACCGGTGTGTTTTTAATCGGTGCAAGTCCATAAAGTCCTATATACCCCACGCTGTGCTCTAAGCGTGGGCTGAAATCATTTGCTTGTCACTCCGCCAAAAAAAACGAGGAATGGTTTCCCGCAGTTAGCCTGACCGCAGGCGCTGACTGCTGCACCGGAATTTATACCTACAGTCAAGGAATCAATCAACTCAGCCTATTGTGGTCCACTGCTGGTCATAGGCCTCTCCCAAGTTGAGCCACTACACCCAGTCCTCTACCTTTCGTAGTGGGACTACCGGGAACTGGAGGCCGTGTGCCATGGTGCGCAATCATAGGGTGTTTGTTGCCCTAGTCACCACGCTGGACAAGCGGGTTGGTGTCCGCAAGTTGTATTTTTTTTTTAATTATTACTAGCAATGTGGGTCGCACATTACTAGTAATCTCGTTAACCCCTCGTGCTAAGCTAAGATGCTTGTGTTACGAGTGGGTTCACGTCGGTAGTGTAACGCTGCTGTCCATTCTCCTTGTTTCTATATCCCTTAGTCACCTCTTACAACCCCCACAGGTAGAGGGGGGGGGAATGGCATACTAAAGTAGGTATATTTATATCATAATAAAGGTACTCACCACGTCTCCCCAGACAGGCTGGAAGTCTCGTTGGTGTAAGTCGCTGGAGGGCGCCATCTTGGCCGGCTTCGTGCTGCGGTCGAACACCGGCGCGCACGGCTCCTCCTCGTCTGATGATACCTGCTGATACATACAAACATATAGAATTGTATTGGATACACAGGTTACTGGTATAGATGGATGTTATAGTATCAGAGTCAACGATAGTACCACAAACACCCAGACTCAAGGTTATGTAGAAAAGTGGTTACTACAGACTAGGTAGATGTTTATATCATCTATTTCGATCTTGGATAGCTAAGTCAATTAAGACGTTTTTCGCTGATTCGCTTTCAAATTTATAATTTACTCGCTGATATGTCTATGTTAATGACAGTTGCAGTCGCCTAACTTAAGAGTATTATAACAATTTGAACATTATGCCCATCTCAATAAGAGCATTAATCCTTTTAATCACCTAACAAACACGATCCATAAAGATAATCTAATTTAAATGTTTTTACTATGTTACTAAGGATGATAATACCTTGGCGATGTTAGGTGAAGACTGCGAGCGGTTGAGGCCGGCGGCTCCCGGGTCCGACGACATCATGTACGAGTCGCCATCCTCATCCTACACGTAATCAATAATGATATAATCGTACTATTTTCATTATAATTATAATTAAGTTAAATCTCAGGATTACCAGTTATTGAGGAAACAGGTTTAATGGTGGAGTTCAGTATGGGGTGTGAAGGTGGGATCTTTCAGGGCGAGTTGACTTCCTTAGAGTTCTTTAAAGGAATCAGAAGTGGAAGCAACAAATAGATTACGCTTTCGCTCTTGATTGGTTAAATAGTAACACGTGCTAATTCAAATTCAAAGCTGGACTTAATGTTACGGGATCGTTCGAAGATGGTAATGTACAGTATACCATCCCTACCGTAGAGTTCGGCAATACTTTAATATGATCAGTTAAGAGTCACGGCATTGCATTTGCCACAGTACAGACACAAATAAAGCACCGCTAAAGGTGTAATGACAGGGCAATGCTGGCCAGGGATGGATTAGACCAAGAAGGAGACTCCTGGAATACTGGACTTTTGGTTTTGGTTTCTGGTTGGAAGTGGAGGGGGTATAGTATATGCTCACCCCGAGCGAGGGCTTGTCGAGGTCAGGCTTGCGCTTGTCGCGCGCGCTGGCCAGCTTGCGCTTGCGCTCGGCCTCGAGCAGCTCGCGCGTGCGGTCGAGCTGCTGGCGCTGCAGGCGCACGGCCGCGATGCGCGCGTGCGCCGCCGACACCTCGCGCGCGCACGCCGCCGCCGCCGCGCGCGACGACACCAGCCGCTGACGCTCTGACAGGGACAACTTGCTATGGTGAACCCAGTTCTATTTAAACGCCGATAGCCTAAGGCTGCGTTTCTACCGAGGATGTGTAGCAAGGTATGTGCTTGCTAAGAATCAATAACATCATTTTAATTACTCTCACGCGGCTGTGTTCTGGTTAAAACGGCTCGGGAGCGAGGTTTCTATTCTGATGCATTGCGAGGGCTGTGTGCACGTGATGAGGTGCGAGGAATGTGTTGCGAAGGATGTGGGCAAGGAATGTGTGCTAGTGACTTGTCCAAGGTATGTGGGGATGTGGGCAAGGGATGTATTGCGAGGGATGTGTTGCAAGACGTGTGCGCGAAGGCTGTGTGCAAGGGATATGAGTAAGGGATATGTTGCGAAGGATGTGTGCGAGACATGTGTACAAAGGATATGAGCGAGGAATGTTTGCGAGGGATGTGTACGAGGAATGTGTGCTAGTGATGTGTGGAAGAGCTATGTTGCAAGGGCAAGCACGCTCCACACCTTCACCCCGCTCGCATTTGAAATGATCCCGCTACACATCCTCACATCGCACATTTCTGATGGAAACGCAGCCTAATGGCTAGGGCGTCGAATTTGCAATCATATGGTTGCTGATTCAAAACCCACCCATTCCTGTGCATCTTATGTGTGCAGGCATATGATTTACTCATTGAATGTTAATCACAATAATCACATTTTTAGAAAAAAACAAAATACATAATGCTTCAGATACACCTATTTCTTATCGGAGCTTTAGGGAAACAAAAAACGGTCAAACACATTAATTTGTAGAAATGATCTTGTACCTTCCACATCGCCAGTTTCAGTCTCCTCCGAAGCGCTGGAGATGGTCTCAGCAAGCTTCTCCGCCTCCTCCCGCTCCCTCCTCTGGTACTCCTCTAACTGTTCCCGCAGGCTCTGGTTCTCTTGTTCCTGTACCATATATATTTGTTATTTTTGTGCCTAGTTTTTATCCTAGGTGTTAGGGTCAGCTTCCAATCTCACTGGATTCCCAGTGGAACACAGTAAAATTGGGGCTTACCGAAGGAGTAACCACGTTAACTTATGATTATGGACTCCTATTGGGTCATTTTTATATTTAGTCATAACCCTAAGTAATAGGGGTGGCCTTCTCCAGTTTTTTTTTACATGGCAGAACAACGTTTGCTGGTTCTGTTAATTATAGATAAAATTCACCCGACACAACAAGTGATCGTCCTCATCATACTAAGCTTTGTTTTGCGTGGGCATCGAACCAACCATCTCTGGACAAACAGACCATCCAAAAACAGTTTACAATAGCTTTTTACTTATTTTTTTTATGCAGTAACGAATAGGACTTGTCCTTACCATGTCGTACTGCTTGTTCTCAAGCTGCATGAGCTGCGAGATGATCTCCTGTTCGCGCAGCTTGTACATCGCGCGGAGCTCGTCCTGCACTTCGGCTTCACGCTGCTCTCGCACTTTTTCCCAGTCCTACGGAAGAAGGGGTGATATTGTAAAAAAATATATTGAAAGTTGGAAAAATATATTGAGGGGGTTCCGAACCATTTTAACCCCGATGTAACAATCTATACTTATATTATCAAGCTGAAGAGTTTGTTTGTTTGAACGCACTAAACTCATCACATCTCAGGAACAACTGGGCTGATTTGAAAAAATCTTTCACTGTTAGATAGCCCACTTATTGCGCATGGCTTTAGGCTATAATTTGCCGCGGTAACCGACGCTTACGCGGGCGGAGCCGCAAGCAAAAGCTAGTAATGGTATATATCTGTTCAGCGGTGTCAAAATATAAGCCCTTTTCCAAAATTTTGTGATCCTGTTTATAAGATGGAAGCAAGTTTCATTTGTTTGGTTTTACTTTTTATGGCGCGAATTCGGTCATTCAAACGATATTGCACGAGGCTTTGATAATCTTGAATAAACATTGTAACGTGAAACAATAAGGTCTGTATTAGTTTAAGTCGGCGTTGGTTTACAACGACTATAACAGATAGAACTTATATGTATAAGTGGCAGAACTGTATTATAATAACTTCCGTGAGACGAATTCATAATTATTTAAGGATTCAACGGTTTACTCAAGCGCATTTTCGGGATCGCCCGACTAGTTTCAGACTCAATAGGAGCGGTATCGCGAGTCGAACTTCGTTCACGACACCGCCGCCGCCGCGTCAGCTCATGATTAAGGACTCCTATTGAGTCTGAAACTAGTCGGGCGATCCCGAAAATGCGCGTGAGTAAACCGTTGAATCCTTAAATAATTAGGCAGAACTGTATACTCCTAAATTCTTATAAGGAAGCCATTCGAATAATTTTTATTTTATTTTATTATTTTTAGGAAGGCTTACAGACTAATTACATAATAAGTTTACAAAATGATTAGTTCAAGTTGCTATTAAGAAGCCTCCACAGATAAATAACAATACTTAAAACAGCATTTTATCCCCCACAGCCCATAACACACAACATTAACAAATAAACAGACTTTACATAGTTACTTATTTTAAATATCACCACAGCTTGGGTCCCACTAAAGACTAACTAAATCATTTGCGACTGAGATAAAAAAAAGAAATTGTTAGCCAAAATACGTCTCATTGTGCTTGCATTTGTGTAGAATAGGTCAATGTTCAATTCACGATTAAGCTTATTAAAACTAGATGTGCTTCTAGCCAGAAATGCATTACGCCTATAATTGGTGGTCGAGAATGGTACATTTAAAAGCGGACGATGACGAAAACCAAGTTGATTCGTTAAGAGTTCCAACTTCGCGACAAGCTCAGGACAGTCAATTGTGCTGTTTGCTATATGAGTTAGATAGCAAATATCATTAATTTGACGTCTATATTCGAGAGGCAGAAAATGGTATCTTAGACAGCGATGGTTGTAGTCAGTTGAATACTGACGCGCTTTATAATCCAGATATTTTAAAAATTTCTTCTGTACACCCTCAATACGAGACTTGTAGATCTCGTATTGCGGGTTCCAGACCTGAGAAGCATATTCTAAGTGACTCCGAACGTAAGAACAGTATAATATTTTTAAAGGTTTTAAAGAGCGGAAGTCGGCACATGTTCTAATTATGAAACCCAATGCTTTAGAAGCCCTGTTTACTATGGATTCGATGTGCTGATCAAATAACAGTTTGCTGTCTTGAATAATACCAAGGTCACTAATAGCATTGACTTTCTCAATCACATGACCATTCAACGTATATGCAGTGTCAATTATTGCATTTTGTCGACTAAAGGTGACATGGTAACATTTGGATACATTGAGCTGAAGTTTGTCACGGTTGCAATAAGTTTCGAATCTATTAAGATCTTCTTGTAAGAGCTGCCTATCAGATTCATTATGGATTTTCTTAAGTATCTTCATATCGTCTGCATAAAGCAAAATATATGAATTTTCAAAGCAAGAACTAATGTCAGCGATGAATAATATAAAAAGGAGCGGCCCTAAAATTGATCCCTGAGGTACTCCAGAGGGGACAGACATCCAGCAAGAGGTGTAGCCCTGGAGCACGACCGCCTGAGTTCTATTGTCAATATATGAGCAAAACCATCGATACAGATCGCCATGTATCCCAGCCCGCAAAAGCTTATTCATTAGTACATGATGGACAATACGGTCAAAGCATTTGCTGTAGTCCGTATAAATAACATCAACCTGCATACGCTGACTCATACCTTCGGAAATGAACTCGGGCTAGGATCAAATTCGACGTAGTTGACCGCTTCTGAAGAAATCCGTGTTGTTCCTCCCCCAAGTTACACTTGACCGCCTCGTACACATCCGTGTAAACGATACGTTCAAGGATCTTAGAGAATAGACATATCTTTGATATTGGGCGATAATTTTCAATTTCAGATTTGATCCCCTTTTTAAAGACTGGTGTCACGTATGCCGACTTCCATATCCTTGGAACTATTCCCTCCGACAGTGATCGTCTAAACAGGATACTTATTGGTGTAGCTAAGCTGTCGGCGCATTTGACAATAAATATCGGCGGTATTAAGTCAGGGCCGCCAGACTTGGATAGATCCAAAGATTTAAGCATCTTGAGTACTCGAGAATGGGTTATTTCGATGGAACCAATGCTTGCTACACTATAATTACTACAGGATGTGCTAGTGGAGTGTATATCGGATTGCCCGGGGTCTGGTTGTTGGAATGTTGTATAAAAATAGGCAGCAAACAGATTGCTAATCTCCTGACCCGTGTTAGCTGTTGCACCGCGATATGTCATGACATTAGGAAAGGCGCTGGAATTTTTTTTACTCTTTACGTAAGTCCAAAATGTCTTGGGATTTTCTACTATAGACAATTCAACCCTTTCCATATAGGCTTCAAAACAAGTTTTTTCTAAGCTCCGGGCTCTGCTACGTAATAAAGAGAATGAATAATAATCAGATAGATTACCATATATTTTATATTTACGGTGGTATTTATTCTTCTCTTTTAACATTTTAATTAGCGAGGAGCTATACCATTTAGGGTAAGCCGATTGTCTCACTGACTTTTTAGGGATAAATTTATCTATAAATTCATATAATTTACCGTAAAAATGAGTGACAGCATCCTCCAATGAATCAGCTAACAGGTACTTTGCCCAATCTACTTGATCAAGTTCAGATCTAATAGCGGAATAATTACCACAAGAAAAAATGAATCGGTTCTTTAAATTATCGGTCAATCTATGAATTTCAACAAAGTTAGCTTTTATAAGCAATGGTTTATGATGAGGGTCTACGGGTTCCGCCAAGTGGCCATTACTCGTGGTAACAATTAAGGCATCATTAGAAAATACCAAGTCCAATAACCTATTATTAATATTTCGCTCACCATTATATTGTGACATGTTACAAGTTGTGACGGTGTCAAAAAATTCAATTAATTGCCTACTTTTAATATTTCGAGGTATTAATTCAGTGTCGTCGCCAACAGACCAGTCAACATCGTTTCCAAAATTGAAATCTCCCAATATTATAAATTTATCTAATGGATATTTTGTTGACAGATCATTAAGTTTACATGCAAAATTATTCAATTGTGTACAATAAGAATAACCAAGGTTTTCATTACAGAGGTAAAGACCGCAGAGGTGCATATTGTAATTAACCTGTGGCTTAGATAACTTAAGTATAAGGGATACCCATATATCCTCAGCAGAACTACGCCAATCCGGCCTCTCAACTGCTATAAGTTCACTTTTTACAGCAATCAGGACACCTCCCCCCCTTTTCTGAGCTGTCCTGGAGTAATTACGATCTCGCCTCCATACTATGTACCGACCATCGAAAAGTTCACTATTATAGATCTCGTCAACTAACCAGGTTTCTGTAAATACTATAACGTCGTACGAATTTAATAACACATTGCGAAAAACGTTGCTTGTTTTTGTGCGCAAACCACGCACATTCTGATAATCAAGCGATAGTAGTGAATAAATGACGAATAAATATAATTTTATACAAACCTGTTCCGCCTCTATTCGTTGCATTTCCAACGTGAGAGAGCTGTCGGCGATCCGCTCTTGTTTCTCTAATATCAGCTGCATGTTCCGCGCTCGCTCTGAGTACACTTGTACTGCGGCCGCCTGAACAAAATACGCAGTGGATATTCAAATTATTAATTAATTAAAACATCGTTCCATCATTCGCTGTAGTCGAGAGAACTCAAAGAATAAAAAAAAATGTGTACTATTTTAATTATCATAGCGATATGTTGAAAAAAAAAGGTTTTATTTCCAGTAAAGCTAAGAAAAGCACTATGACTATGTGCGCTGTTATCTATATTAATAATTTCGTTCAGGGCTACGGTAGACTCGATCGAAACCTTATGTGAATAACAAAACATAAAAAAATATTGATTTCGAGTCGACAACATATATCCGCAAAATTCGGATTATGGAGAATTTCGTTAAATTCTAATGGCACTGACAAACAAAAAAACCGCAGTCGCCATCTTGGGTAATTAATAAGGCCGCGTTCCGTAACAGATAATTCTGCTTCGAAGTGATTCAAGGAGTTTATTATCATACAACCTCCTTGAAGTGATTACAGTGCTGACAGGGCATATATAGCAGTATGACAGTTGCATGATAGTTGGGACCAGAATCGTTTCGGAACGCGATATTTATTTCGCTTTTTTCACGTTCCGTTGCATAATATACGCCTCGCCAATTAACACATCGCGTGCGTCGCGCCAAAGAAGTAGCCATCACAAAGAACTGTGACTCATTTGACTGTGTAAAACGAAACGTTTATATTAATAACACAAAATGTACCGTAAAACGGGGTGAATAGGGACAAGTTACAACTTTATGAACAATTTTAAGATAGTTGTTGATGGATATATTGCTTTAACAGGATCAAAATTATTGAGTCTTGGTGGTATCTTTGCTATCTATTTTAAAACTATGCAATAAGCATTCCAGTTTAAGCAAAAAAAGCAATAATATATGCTATCCCTATTCACCCTGAAATTGAGGTGAATGGGGACGAAAGTAAGGTCAATAGAGAAATTGGCTAGGGCTGGCACTCCTTGATTGTAATAATCAAATGCTATTATTTTGTTTGAATTTGTTATCAGATGATAAAATAAAATAGTACATGTGAATTTGATACGTACACGCAAGACATATCTGAAAATGGAAAACAATATGTAACTATTAATACAAATATTTGCCACATAATACAAGTACATGCATCAATAATGAAATAAAAGTTTTAGAAAAAAAAACACCATGACTAAACTGAATTCTTGCCTACACATATAAAAAAGAATGTTATAACTACTTAGTGACAACCCTACAAACCTGTACCTATTCATACTTAAGTCGTTCCTATTCAACTTATTCTTATCCCAAATGACCTCTCTTTCGTTGTTATTCATACTTGAGACGTCCCCATTCACCCCAAAAACAACAGATTTTGCATCTATTTCTAATTTATCAAATAAATTAAAATCAATTAACAACTAAAACTTACCTTCAATATATATGATGGCCCAAACACTAAATAACGTTTATAACATTGCCTACTCCAAGAACGCACCGCTCTGCACCTCCTTTCAATTCTACACTGCCATTGGCGAAACGGAACGTACACCGGATGCTTTCCGTCTCGTTACTTCATATTTTTGTTAGCATTTTAGCAGCTATCACGGCGGCAAAGTATTCTTTGTCGAATAAAAGGTAGCAAAACACACAGGATTCTTTAACTCTAATCTGCGTTATGCCACATTATGTTTTGTTTGAACGTAGAGAATAACCCTTGGGAGTTATTCTATAAGTCCAAACAAATAATAAAGTCGAAAGATATAACTCTCACTCGCACGTAAACTGCTTGAACTTAGTGAATATGGCCCCTGTATGTTCTTAGTTCTTATAAATTTCTTTCTTATTCAATAAATAGGTATTAATATACAACGATGTACGTTACCTTGCTAGCCCTGTCCACGAACGGCTCGCCGGGTTTTCGCGGGCCGGCCGCCGCCGCCGCCGACGGACTCACCTCCGACCAGTTCGGGTAGTCGATCTCACCTGCGGCAACCATACGGAAACTCAATTAATATTGAATGTAATAATGTAAAATATAGAATAGTACATAATACCGGCCTATAAACGTCCCACTATTGGGCAAAGAACTCTTCCCGAATAGAGAAGGAATGAGCATTGCTAGAAATAAATAGATAAATAGACAATAGGACATCCTACATTACCATGTCTTCCAATCAAAGGCCGGTTAAGTAGTGAAAGTCTGTACTCAGGCTGTGTTAAAAAAAGAGTGAACCTATTCGCATTCACCTCAAAAACTTTGCTCTAACGATTATTGGTCATCTGATAAATACGACCGAGCTGTTCATTTTATTTAGATATCCTAAGTAAATATAAACTATCTTACTGAGCATGTCGTCCATGAAGTCGTCTTGTCGCGGCGGCTGGGCCTGCGGGTTGGTGGTGAAGGCGGGGTACTTCAGCAGCCAGTCCTCGTAGCCGCCCTCCAGCGCCAGCGGCGGCCGCGAGTACTGTACCTTCACGTCCCACTGGAACACAATATTACCAAATTATGGTTTAATAGCGACAGTAGCACTGATGACCAACAGTATAACAAAGTAGTATTTATAGTGTAGCTTGGCAAATTCGTTCGTGTCACTCACATGGTGACACGTGTATGTTATCACGCAAAAGAGGAGGAATTTGAAATCACAGGCAATGAACTCTGTAGCTTAGTTGGGAAAGCGACTGGTGCGCCTAACCAGGCTCGGAGTCTTGCCGGATATTAAAAAAAAAACCATTGTTAAAAAATACGGTAAAAGTTTTAATGGTTGACTGCACGGATAGCCGAGTGGTATATGTCGCCACGCTAATTACCAGTGTGCGCGACGTGGTGCGGGTTCGATCCCCGCATGGGACAAGTATTTGTGTGATCCTCAAATGCTTGTTACAAGTCTGGGTGTTCTATGTGCATGTGATTTGAATGTTTGTGAAACCCCCGCGACACAAGGATTAAATTCATTAGTGCGGGCGTCGTTTTTTAAAAATAAAAAAATATGAATAAGTATTTGGTAAATGTCATACCCTTAGCAGTATAGTCTTCAGTAGGTAAAGGGTCTTGCCGGGGATGACGGCCGTGCTGTTCCAGTCCAGCATGAGGATGAGCTCCATGCTGGCGCGGTCCGCCCACACCGGCCGGGACTCCGGCGGCAGGCTCAGCTCCAGTACATTCGCTGATTGACTGTCAGCGAGAATTATTTCATTAGTGGCTTTTGCGTCATTCCAATTTTTAGGGTTCCGTACCTCAAAAGGTAAAAACGGAACCCTTATAGGATCACTTTGTTGTCCGTCTGTCTGTCTGTCTGTCAAGACCTTTTTTCTCAGGAACGCGTGGAGGTATCAAGCTGAAATTCATATCAAATACTCAAGTCTATGGTCTCTTGGAGCTGTGAAAAAATCAAACTTCTAAGTCAACGCGATCAAAAGATACTCCCGTTTATGCCGCAAATTTTCGACACTCGCAAGGGAATCAAAACCTACAGGGTACTTCCCGTGAACTCAGAATCTTGAAATTTGGTATGAAGCAACGTCTTATAGCAGAGATATAGGAAAAATTGCGAAAAGTATACATTTTTAGTTATATCATATAATAAAAATATTTTTAATAATTTTAAACTTACTACCCCTTTCCTCATGAACGCGTAGTGGTATTATATTGAAATTCATATCAAATACTCAAATCTATAATACCTTTAAGCTGTAACAAAATCAAACTTCTATGTCAACGCAATCAAAAGAAACAGGAATTAAAACCGCATATTTTGAAACTCGCCACTACTCGCAAGGGAATCAAAACCTACAGGGTACTTCCCGTGAACTCAGAATCTTGAAATTTGGTACGAAGCAACGTCTTATAACACAGATAAGGGAAAAATTGCGAAAAGCATAAATTTTTAGTTACATCATATAATAAAAATATTTTTAATAATTTTAAACTTATTACCCCTTTACTCATGAACGCGTAGTGGTATTATATTGAAATTCTTAACAAATACTCAAGTCTATAAATATTATACAGGTTTGTACGGAACCCTCGGTGCGCGAGTCTGACTCGCACTTGGCCGGTTTTTTTTGAAGTGATATCAGATATATCAAAAATACTTGTGGACAGAGTATCTCCGCCACTTCAACACAGGTTCTGTTTCCACTTATACGAGAAGAAGGGGTAAAGTAAGTGCAACCGCACTTGTATCAATTTGTTTAACTCTGAATACTAGACAAAAATCTCTGTGTATTATCGGCACTATGGGTTAATTATGACTGTTTCACCACTCCTCAGTAACATTTTAGGGATTTTTTTACAGTATATTGTAGTTGACTGGAATACAATAGTAAACCACGTTTCACAGCCGATATTAGTCAATTTGAAAAACAGATTAAATTCATCATCTTTTCAAAAGTGAGGGGGGGGGGGGGGTGTTAGTAAAAGAAAATACTGAACATCAAAACTTACCCAGGTGATATAACCTCCTCTGGTACACTGATACATGCAGGGAAGTGTATGTGAGACTCCTTGTAGTCCTTAGCAGACCTCACATCCAAGATCATGACCTTCAGTTTGCCACTCTTCAAGATGGCATACAGCTGCTCACTCTTGATTGTCACTTCATCAGGCCCTGGGAAAGATATAAAGATTTTTCAATTTTTTTTTAAATAACTAAAACTCAAGTAGATAAAGCAAATCAAATTACAGGAGTAGAGAGAGGCTAAAGATATTGAGAGCTTGCACAATACATATGGTATTGTGACATCATACAAAAGTTCAGAAGCATTGAGGAAGTAGTGTTACATACTATTACACATTATATAAAAAATAACACACTATATACATTGTCATAGACTAACTTGCTAATAGTCACTACTGTTGGTACTGTTGGACCTAGTTTACTGCCTTGTGGTATACTAATGTATTACATGAAGCAAAAGAGACGATATTATGTTGAAACATTAATCTATCTAAAGAACCTATCTGGAAAACCTAAAAAATTCAAGGTACTCAGTAGATTCATTGCATATTAAGGAATTCTTCAGTTCTTGCTTATTTAATTTTTATGTCAAAAGCTTTTCATAAATCAAAGTGTCTTACTTTGCCACTTATTGAAACAATGATTATTTTTAATTTTTGAATGGAGTCTGTACTGGGTAATTTAGATTTTAGTTCTTGAAGTTTCAACACCTTTGCAGGTGTCAAGGTCTCAGGCAAACACACAGTGTGTCTCTAGGCAACATCTGTGTAAACCTCAAAAAGTGTTATGGTATTATGATATCATATTTACCTGGCAGCCCAATTGCTTGTGGCGGTTCAATAATAGGTGTAGATTCAGTTGTTTTCTTTCTGTTTTCTTCCATCTTCTGCTTTATCAATTCATTCTCTTTGATGTCATTCAGACGTTTTGTTTTCTGTTCTTTTTGGTATCTAAACAGAAAAATATATTTTAAATATTGTCTTTTTAGGCATATCTGCATTGATTAAATAAAATATTTATTTAAATTTTTATTGTATCTCAGATGAGAGACTTATGAGGCATGGGTGGCATGAATGGCAGTACCCCTCACTTAGAATGGTGTGCTTAGTAGAGATAAGTGGGGAAACAAATATCAATAGTACATAACATACATATTATGTGCTTAATTTAAGAATAAGTATTATAACTTTGTTTTTTTTCATAATATAAATTGCAAAATGTGTTGATAGCTGTTGACTTCATTATTTTAAATCACCTACATATTGTCAGTCAACTGCATCTTTTAAAGTAAAAGTTATTGAATCTATTTAAAAACTAGACTATTAATCTATTAAACATAATTATCTATCAAACTTAATTTAAAAAAACATAACACCAAATTTTAGAGATCTTGTGATTTACAAACTAACACCATACTCTACTATGGCAACATTATTTTGCTGTCGTACTTGGTCAAAAGTAATAACTTTTTTATTTACCTCATGACTCAGAACTTATCATGCTTAGATAAGTGTGCTACTTCAGAAATTCCAGACAAATAGTAACAAAATCAAAACATTTGTTATCATAAATAACATTGTTTTATTTACATTGTTAATATTTACAGAGAGAGTATATTTAATATAAGTAGAATGTATTACTTTTATAGTTTACCTGTCAATAAGGCTGTTTTTCAGCTTCTCAGCGTGATCTATGGCTTTGTTAGGATTCTTAGCACCAAGCATGTTGTTAAAGTAAGCTTTATCCTTCAAATACTCCTTATCCTTGCTGATAAAAGCTATCACCCGAAGGTATTTCATGTAATAAACATATGAGTACTCCTCATCTCCTTTCTCGCGAGCTTCTTCCGCACTTTCGAATAATTTTTGAGCTGTTTTGCATAACCTACAACATAAAACGCAATTATTAACAATTTTATCTAAAAACAAAAGTTAAATGATGCTTAAATAGTTGGATTACTTACAGAGTAGCTCTTTTCGACTTCAAATCTGGTACATTGTGTAATTTGTCCAAATCCTCTATACATTTTCCAAGGTGAAGTTGTATTCTTCGTGTTTCTGTCATGATGAAATTTTGTTCACCCTTACGTCTTATTCAAGGTATAACCGTAATTTAAAGTCTCCGGGACTACGGAATACTACATTTGTTAAATAAAACACAAGGATTGTTGTAAAAATTCACTGCAAACAAAAATTGTGAATCAAATCAGAAAATGTCAAGTTTTTTTTTTTAATTGCCAGTTCTCAATACAGGTTAAACAAATTAGATTACGATTAGTTACAGCATATCTTTGCGATGTCTATGAAAATAGAACCAGATATAATGAATGAAAATGGCAATAACCTCACTCAAACGAATAAAAACGTTGCTACCACAAAATGTTGTGTTGCTTTGTTCTATTGGTTTGATTTCGAAAACTTTTAGATGGCCTAAGTTGTGTCAAACTCTTAAGAACTAAATTATAAAGAGGTATTAAGATCAATATAAAACCATTTTTAGGTGTGTTTGTTATTTTTGTCACATTTAATATTTAAACAGCAAATGTATAATTTTTGTTTTTGCCACGTTTATTGATTTTTAACTAAACGAAATAACAGTTTTGGTTTACCTGTGCTTCGACACAATTTTGACGTCTCTAATACAATAGTCAAGATGATGTATACGAAGAAAACCTTTCAGGCAATTTTGATCTTTATCATAAGCGGATAAAAGTTCTATTGGTATTGCGACATAATTTTAAATGTGTTGGATACATGTACGTAGTGTAAATAGCGCAGGAGCGCAAGTTTTCATGCGCAGTGGATTCTTCCTCAGTTTCCCTGGTCGATCGTGGTTTTCCATTTAGTTTTTCAGCTGATCACGCTTTCTAAAGCCGCATAGCAGACCGTCCGTGTCGTGGGTCATGTGCGAATCTGTCGCAGCGTTGTGAAGTCGCTGAGTGATTGTGTTGTGTAGTTGTTTGAGTAGCTAGTGCCAGTGAAAATGTTTTCAGGACTCACTAACCAGGTCAGTTCGTGGATGGGGGCGGCTAAAGGCGAGCCCCAAGATGAGGAAGTCCCGACTCCAACGAAAGAAGCGATCGCCGAAGCCGCGTTAGAAGCCGAAAAACAAAGGTTCATGAATTTTATTGTTTACATTCTCTTGGCCTTAGATACATCTTCCGCATAGCCTGATAGCGTATTATGAATGGCTTTAAAAAAATTGGTACCTAGCTACTTTGTTTTAGTTAAAATAGGTAATTCAATTTTTTTTGTATGAATTGAACATTTTCATGACAAGATTTTGCAACATATTGCAGTCTTTTATATTAAATTCATTACCTTTTATGCAAGCTGGGAGCTTTCATAGAATATTGATTTCAGTCCACAATAGGTAAATAACTAGGTCAAGTACTTTAAGATTCCATTGTAACTGGAATAGAAACTCTTTGGACCTATTTAACTGTAAGCTATTTATTTTGAATTTAAATTACTTACTTTACATTATTCTGCTGATTTACTATGGTACTAAAAAAAGGTCTTTGAAAACATTAAGAAGAAAAGGAATGATGTAATAGTTTAGAAATTCTGTACATTAATATGACTCATTGATTTCTTTAACTTACACAAGTTCATTAAAATGAGTATGATACTTAAATGTATATATTTTCCACAGCCCTACAAAAGGTGGTAGCAAGCTGGACCTCATCACCAATGTTAAGTCCCAGATGACCGGTTGGCTTGGCTCCGGGATTCCTATCCCAGGACTTAGGAAAAATGAGCCCACACCAGCAGAACCTGAAGCTGTTCCTGTTGAGCCGGCAGAGGTTGCGGAGCCAAGACCTGAGGGGAAAAATGATGATGATAATTCTAGGTATAATAGGTACGAGGGGTTGGCAGATGTAATGAGTTGGAGCAGAGCATTGTTTGGCTTATTTATTGTTTTAAAGGTTGGTGTGTTGTTTCTGATATTGGTACAACAGAATTACATAAACATTATTTTACTGATTTTTTGTGATCTTGTTGAAAGTTATCAAAGATGTGATAATTAGCTACCAATACCATAAACTGGAAGAAAAAAGGAAGAGTCTATGGTAATAAGATTGGACAAAGACTTTGTACTGATTCATTTCAAATGAAATTGGTATAAAATTTCAATTTCAGTTTTTGTTCATTCATAAAAACTTATCAATTTCCTACTGACAAAAGGTAGCACAAAGAAACTCAGTTGTGCTATTGATTAGATATCACAATTAATATCTTGTTTCTAGTTTTCTTTATCAGGATCAACACACCTACCTACATTTACAGTTACAGTATTGTTATATACAAAAATATGCAATTTTTTCGTTAATACGCCTTTTGGACACAGGATGCTATTGAAACAGCACTTCTAAATTATACCAAATTTGCTTTGCTTATTATAATATATTCAGTCACCATATTTTTATCGCTTTTCAGCACTTTTATAAAATTATCAAGCATTTTTTCTCGAAATTCATATCTTTCATTCAAAATTTGTACAGTTTCATTGGTTTTTTTTTCGTAATACATTTAATATTAATACTCTTAAATACGATAACATTTGTTTTAGTTCTTAGAAGACGGTATATAGTGACAGTTACATAAGAACACTATTAAAAATTGATTTTAGAACATTAGATGAAAAGATCACGAAATTTCTTAGAAGCACACGCAAAATATACGAACTCATTTATTCTGCTCAAACCCCATTTTTGATTTCTCATTGTTGTGCATTATTAGTGTACTGTTTTGAAAAATATCTATAAATGGTCTAGGCGCATTATTTTTATTCAATTCTAGTTAAATAGGTACTGTTACATCATTGCTATAGTTTTAAAATTTTTATTCGAGTATTTTCTTCCGAATGTTGGCCATCTGTGATTAGAATTTGTTTTAACAATGAATTTGGCTAGACTGCTCCAAACCTTACCTAGTTACAGATAAGGAAGTTACTGCGCATTAGTTAGGCGTGGTTTTTATTTCGTTACTGGCTGTAAAATAATAGAAACTCGTGTAGATGACGTACGTTTTGTGCACATGAACTTGTATTGAAGAAATGATTTAATGAACTAATTAATGGCCGTCGATATGAAAGAGCAGTGTCCGAGAAAATCAGCATACATACGCAGAAAGAGATATGTCTTTAACATTATTTCCTAACCCGTTTAGTTCGACCTAATATCATTCGTATTCTCCATAAAAAAGTAAATTCTAAATTGGCACAACATTAGTGAAAATAGATGGCAGGGATTTTTTTCCACTCCATTTAAGATGTGCAATCATCCAGTAAAATCATAAGCTCCGAATCGTGTTTTAAAAATAGAGCAAAGAGTCGAGACATTTCCGTCTGTGGAAATCGAAGTATTTCTCCGTTGCCTTTCGCAACCCCATTACGTAATAGTGGTGGGTGCTAGTGTGTGGATCATTTGCTGCTCTGAGCTCGGGTTTCATATTGAGGTCACAAACGTACGAAGCGAGAGAACCAGAGAATATTCTCGTATTGATTTTTCACGCAACTCCTGATTTAGGGTAATGGCCAGCAATTTATTTGACGGTGAAATATCGAGAAAGTAATGACTAGCCTCTAACTAGTATGATAAATCATAAGGGAGTTTCTTTGTGTCGCTTCCGGTAAAAATAGGTCGCCAAAATTTTTATTTGCGGCTTCGACGTTCATGTTAATTCTAGAAGAAAAAATGCATTAGTAACTTATAAGATTGTTTACGAAGAATCAGTTCCGTTTATAGTTAGTGAAAGAAAGATCAAAGTTAATTATCTGAGGATCAATAGTCCGTTACCAAATCTGATTATAATTACATACTCAAAATACCATCGCATTAGCTCTTACATTCAATTCTCTTTGTTCTTAACAAGTTTTTGCTACATTTCCTTATTGATTGTGATGTGCTTGAATGCAGCGCTACTGGTGGTGCGGATAGCAGGCCAGCTTCCACTGGAGGCACCCCAACTGAGGAGCAGCCTGGCGGAGTCGGAAACGGTATGTACTTAGCTAGAAAAACAAATCCTCAGCACCTTTGTTAAACTCGCAGGCTATAAAAGCCTTCTCTTTTAAACGACCCTCGGATCCGTCCCTTATGATTTTGCAGGCTGCTTTATTCAGGCTTTCAGTTGTTAGTTGTCAAATAAAGCAATATTTTCCATTCTGGTAATGGGTGTCTAGGAAAAGTGATTGGTCCAATGATTTAAAAACGAAGAGAAAAGGGCGAGAAGGAAAAAGAAAGAAAGAAAGAAAAATTTATTTGTTAGAATGTAGTAAGTAGTTACAACAGATGTTTTATGGTTAGCAGAGTATCATACATTCTACCGAATCGGTGTACAAATATTAACTTATTATCTGATACTTACAAATATATAATGTATCTCTGAATATTGCTTTATTACAATATCACGCGTTCCATAGCTGATTTTAATTAAGAATCAATATTTTTTTAATATGTTACGTTTCTTTTATGTTATTGTAACCCTTTTGATGTAATGCTATTTATTATGTTGATTTTTTTTGTAGTTTGCTATTTTTGTTTTATTTTGCACATTTTCAGGTGGCCAGAGTAGAAACATGTTTACAGATGCTATTGATGTACCTGATATGCAGGAGTGTTAGTATTTTGTTTTATTTTTTTTATTATTTTTTCCTTTTACTAACACATAAAAAAAGTTCATAACCACGATATAAAATACAAAGAACTACATAATCTTCTGTTAGAATTTCAAATCCGCATTTTGTCGAAATACGTTTTTCCGACACTGACATAGAAATTGGCTTTTATCCTTCAGAGCAAAGATATGTTTACTCAACCATTGAAATTCGACACCATTGAATCCCTTTTTCGTGCTCGAAAACATTTTCCTGAGAATTTATCTCAGTATATTTATTGAGGCTGCACAACTTAGATTTCGTAGTATTTTTCCTTAAAAATAGTTATTAATCCTTACTCACGTTGATGACTATATTTCTTGTTATATTTAAAATTTACGAGAAAATCCTGAAAGAATATTCACCATGACAATGACACTTAAATTAGACTCGATAAGAGGTGGAAGAAACAAACGATTTGACATTAAGAACATACATTACGTCCTTCTTACATTTTACTATTATTTAACAGTGACAACAAAGGCAGTTGCGGGCGCGAAGTCTCTGGGCAACTTCCTGTATTCCGCCGTGAACAAGGCTGGGGCTAAAGTGAGCGAGGCCAGCGCCAAGATTAAGAAGACCGTGGAAGAAAACGTAAGTACTTTAAAAATACAAAATAATTTTCGAACATTAACGAATTTCTACGATCGATTCCAAGTAACTATCCCAATAAACTGTCGCGTAACTTGGAAATTACAGCCATACCAGGAAATGCAGTCATTATCTTCAACACATTGGTCGATACATATTAGAAATGTATGTCGTGTTAATGGAATTGACCAAAGCATTTGAAACCCTTTGATTGCATTAATACATAAATGTGTATAAATATTTACTATTTCATTAATATACGGCAACTTAAAGTAAATGTCTGGCACTAAGCCCAGACATATAAATTATCCTGCACCGAAATATTCAGGGGACTTAGCATTACATTCATTTTGTATGGAAATCCGTGATTGTTTCGCCAAGGGAGAGATTATGGGTCCTATGGGTTGTTTAACTAAGTAAAGGTCGTTTATTTCTGTGATCTGGATAGATTATAGGATTGGTGTGAGCGTGTTGCCATGTATTCGTAAGTACTATTGAGCTCAGGTCGGTAGGAACATAACGTTTTATTGTCGGCTCAGTGCGAAATTGTCGCGGGTGGGTAAGTGCCAGTTATATTTTACTGACGTGAACCTTATTAATTATGCGGCCTAAAAGCGTAAGCTTTTGCACATTTTCAGGTGGCCAGAGTAGAAACATGTTTACAGATGCTATTGATGTACCTGATATGCAGGAGTGTTAGTATTTTGTTTTATTTTTTTTATTATTTTTTCCTTTTACTAACACATAAAAAAAGTTCATAACCACGATATAAAATACAAAGAACTACATAATCTTCTGTTAGAATTTCAAATCCGCATTTTGTCGAAATACGTTTTTCCGACACTGACATAGAAATTGGCTTTTATCCTTCAGAGCAAAGATATGTTTACTCAACCATTGAATTTTATCGCGACATTTGGAGAACTATCTTGAACCTATTTGGCTAAAAATTTCCATTATTTATCCAGTTGACCCAGAATTTATATAAGATTTAACTGAAAATCGTCGCTGTTATTTATTGCAACCAGTAACGCTTAAGTGTAAATTATTAATGTTTCGGACCTAACTATGACAACGAAACTGTATATCTGTATATTATATAAAACAAAGTCGGGTTTGTTACAACACTTATAACTCGAGAACGGGTGGACCGATTTTCATGATCCTTGATTTAATGGATTCGTCTCTGTCCTGAATAGCAGAATAAACATTAATAACTATGGAAAATTTAGTGTAAAAATGAAATTAACGGGGACGGAGAAAACTTACGTGGGTGAAACCGCGGGGCGCAGTAGTATATAATAAATGTATTTAATCTTGGCAAACTACGTTAAACCTTTTGCGGTTCTACAGAACTTTTGAGTCTTGACATACTGAAGAAGAAGATTAATGAACATTCTAGAAAAGTATAAATATCTAGACGTGCTTAAGATTAAGAACACATATTACCATAATAAGCTTATTTCTGCAATTGAAACACTTGAAGAGACAGACACATTATTTTCATTTATGTGTGTTGGTAGCCAATTTATTGAGATATTTGGCAACTTTTACGAATAAGGTTTTTGGCAAACAATCCAGACAGGGTACTTATGCCAATAGAATTGTCATGGCCTGGCAACTGGTTGTACATGCAATTGGAAGTAAGATTGCTTGTAAGACATAAGAAGAACAATTTTTTCTTTCCGTATTATTAAAGTCTGCATACGCATTTGAAAAAGCAGTTGCTAGATTTTTGAATTCATTGCCTCTCGCTATTTTGCGGGCTCTTGCACTTTAGTTTTCTTTTGGATTAAATCAATACTCCACCAAGCTTTTGATTCAAAAACTTTATGTTCTGGCATCGCGCTAGCTACTTCTACAATCTAGATGATATAGCGTTTCATATATGTTATTAAAGAAAGTTCTCGTCCCTGTCCGGATTTTATCCAACTTTGTATCGATGTATTGGTTTTCGTTGCTGCAGTTTAAATTAGTTGGGATTCCGCTTCACTGGTTCAGACTATCGGGTGATATCGAGTTTGAACGGTAAATTGCGTCAGCGTAGTTACTTGGAAGTGTAGTGGGAACCCGATCAATATAACCCTTTACTGTAATAAATTTAAGTTCTTTGTTTCTCAAGTTCCTTGACATATTACGCATCCTTTCTGTTTTTTTTTCAAATCAATATCATTTATAGTATCTGAATGTCTCTCCGTAAATAAACTACATTAATTTCGAGTAATGTTAGACGGATACCCATTTGTGATTGTAGGATATCCAAGATAAACTACAAGAGTTGATTAAACTCCGTGAAAAAGCGTTCATTAATTAAGTTAGATAACGCGAAAGTCATTACGGTGAACAAAACTGAAGTTAAGGAGAACCCAGACGAGTGCGAAGCGAGATAAAAAGTTTGAATTAGTTCAGCCGAGAAGAATTGAGTTATCGAGGATCAGTTTTGGTGCTTCGGCTTTTTTTGATGGCCGATTTTAATAAGGTGGTAGTCGGTTCTAGAATATTAATTGTTTACGTAGAGCCGCTGCAAACTTTAGGCAGAGAGCTTAATGTTCATTTAAAATTAATATCAAAAAAGGTTTTATTTGGATTTGAATGAGATCTATTTGGTTATTTATGAATTTCCCGTACGTACTGCAGCTATTATTCAGTAAATTGAATGTATAAAAACCATAAAAGCCGTATAATAACAATTCAGATACAGCAAGTAGTCTTAACAATAAAGCCAAAGCACAAGAAGATTTGAAGTAAAATCCTGTAAGAGTATCTTGAGGGCATCAAGAAAAACTCAATGTTGAATACAGTCCATCTATTTCCTTTTATCTCGGTCTCTTAAACAAATGCTGACGTAATATTTTGTATCGTGTGAAAAATGACGTGGCAGAAAACCGATCCCCTATCTGTATAAGAACCATTAACGCCGACACATCTAAATGGTCGACGTTTATTAAATAATGGCTTCCGGCAGCTTCGCTTAAGAGGAAACAAATATCAACAGCCTTTTTCATATTACTTTCGTACTCGATATCCTCCTATATTGGTGTGTATTTATACTACATTTTGCCATACAAAGAAACTAGATCTTTTATTCTAATTGAAAAGGTAACTACAGTTACCAGGAGATTAGCACTGCCCTTTTCCGAAAGGTAATCTCTTAGTCCAGTATTACGACACTCAAAGAAAGTGAAGGCCCCGGCTTAGCCCGAACCACAAGCCAACAATAGGCTTGAATAGTTAATACAAACTTACTAAAATAAACCGTGGTACTCAACGGAATAAGCCATGGAAATTAAACTGAATCCAGACTCGTGAATATTTAAATTAAGTTTTATAAATGGAAGTTTAGATTAAAAATTATACCAACTGGTATTTGGAAAAGGAATTAAAAGACCTTTATAATTCGGTTCATTCATCTGATTTAGACACAGTGCTTACGACAGAACTGTCCATCGATTCTATTGAAGTGGTAACTTACACGGTGCTGGTTCCTGTATAGTTGGAAAGCTATACCAGTGTGTTATTTGGCTCAGAGCCAGTTCTAGAAGAATTAGGGCAAGGCATAATGCGGGTATGACGCAAGGGGACCAACGTACGTAGCTTTGTGACAAACGAGTGAACAGCGAACGACAAAGAGATCTCTCGTTAAATATTGGAACAATTCTTGAATGTCAGACTTCTTTGTTCTATGTTCGCCTGGTATGTTTGCTAGTGGGGCGTCCGTACAGGGTCAGTCGGTGTTCCAGTTTCAGAAGGATAGGAAAATATTTATCTACTCTTTTAAGATGGAGTCCCAAAGCTTTGTCTAATCATTATTTAGCTTGTACTATCCCACTACTGGGCAATTGCCCATTATTTTCAGCGATCCGGGTCCCTCAGTTCTTCCTGCCAATTTTCTAGGACATCTAGTTCGTCCTGCTTTGTCTTTAATATCTATAAAACAAATTGTGTTAAAAGCCCTAACTAACTAACCTACTAGAGACATTAGTATAAACGAGAAAAAAAATGTTCGTACTGGATATAATGATCATTCATCATCTCCCTGCCCTTTTCCCATTTCTAAGGGGTCGGAATAACGCTTTTGTCATTGCTCGAATAAATAAACACAAAAATTGTGTCTACTTCAGCAATATTCATTTTGTAAATGTGAATGATAATACAAAAAAAGACTATTACTACTGGTTTTGGTTTTACATTTCGTATTGAGTTTCAAATACTGGCAAAATAAATATCTTCGCTTAACCATTCGCCCGAGGGTAATATTTGATAGAATAATTCTTGAATTTCTAACAGACCACGTTTCCATTTAGAGTTTCAATATCGAATCATCATAAATGATTTATTTTGTAATTTAATATTCTCTGCTTGTTGAAGAGTGAAATACTCTTAGAGATGAACGACAAATGTAATAAATTAATGTATTCATTGAGGAAATTCCCTTAATCATTACCTAAAATTACAGTCACAAAAATCTTGTTTTCTTTATTAATGTTATTCAAGTGATTTAAAATGCTATGCATTTCAGCATTAATCATGCTTTTTATGCTATCTGCATAAAAAGTGTTTTTATTGTATCAAATTTTTCAAATGATGTGAGAAAAGGTTCATCGCACTTTTCACACATCATTTATTTTGTCACAATATTTCCCAACGTGAAGGCGTCCTTTAGATTTCCCATCTAAATATACGATTTCTTTTGTAGAAGAACTATATTCCTTATAAAATGGAAGAGCGAAGGACACTTTAAGTAATGGTATCTGTAATTGAGTTTGATCAGCTACCTGAGTGCCGTACTCAGCCACTGAAGCCGGTTTATCAGATAATGATGGTTATATACGTGTAATTAAGGGTTATGTAGTAAATAATGCTTTTAGTCGCTCGGAAGCCGTTCAAATTCACTTATGTTATGAATGGAGAAAGTTTTAGATGCCGCTTTTATCGATAATTGGGTTGGTAAGATACGATGGAGCTCTAAAGGCTCTGGGTGGTTTTAAAATAGTTTTTATGTAAGGCAAAAAAATAAGTAACCATTTTATTTTTTACCTTTTTTTAGCTTGTGGTAATCCTTTTAACTTACTTCGCTCTGAGTCACCTCTTTTGTCTTTTATGGATATTCTTAGTAAAACATCAAATCCACGATCATAATAATTGTAAAAAAAACGGTTTGGCTTAAAATTGTTTTGGAAAATTGGAAAAATGTCACTATCACTATTATCCGACTAAAAGGATTTTTGAACTTAGGTCTATGATCACCAGATATCGCTACAAACCAGAACTGAATGCTTCTCAATCCTTATCTGTTCAATTTTTATTATATCTGTATATACAATAAAAGATAACTCAAATACATTTACAACTCAAAGCATAATCTCGTATTCACGTCCAAAATTTTCTCAGTCTTCTCATATCTACATTTCTTTTCACAATAGCATCTAAAATGTTTGCTAACCTCCCTGTAGCTTTACTTAATATACTCGAATAATATTCCTTCTGATTCAACAGTAATATCGGGAAATTCTCAATAGAAAATACTAGACTATATTTAGACCGAGAAACAATTGAAGCGTAATGTCGTCTTTGACGTAATGCCGACACCTTTTGTGAACAAGGAAATTCATGTTATTGAGAAAACGTTTTGTGAAGTTGTGTTGGTGTGTAGGTTGATATATAAAAGCCCATAGTTACTGAAAGGAAAAGGAAGGTGTAGACCTTTTGCCGTCCAGATTTTATATAAAAAGTCGTAGTCGAGAAATCCAGCCTACACTGTTTATTTTAGGACTAACTTAAGTAAGGTTTAACTAACAGCAAGCCCTTTCAGCCATTCTCATGTCTCATCATTCTTTGAAATTTACTTTCGTAGATGGCAAAATTGATAAGTTGCATTGACTTCATTCCTATCAAATCAATCAGTTGCATTTTTTTTTGTTTTTGTTTTAAAGATTTTCTTTCCTCCTATATTGTAGTCATTTCAACGTGATCCCACAAAAAATAACGGTACAGAATACCTCCTACTAACCACGGTATCTCCTAAATAATAACGTTCTATTTATCGTGTTTTTCCGTCCTATGCTGGTATCCGATAGTCCTTTTCGACCCTCGTCAGGAGTCCGTATCGGGTTTTTATGGCGGTATTTGGCGGCAAGATATTTACCTGCCTTGACTTTTGTCTTGAATTATGGAGACAGTAAACTGTTTTAAGTGTCTCGTCCGTATCTAGGAATATTATCGTTATTTCCTATTTTATAGGTTTCAAACGGAGTCTGTGGTCTTTATTACACTATTTTGGACCTAAACGTCCAAATAATACAAAAAAATACCTTCATCGTTTTATTGAAGGTCCCCAGTTATCCATTTGCTTTGAGCCGTATGTCAAAACTTCGATAATATTAGAAAATTCCCTCAGCGCACTTTCCGCTATTGGTTTCATACTACCTTTGAGGTTTCCGATATTTTTAGGATTAAAAAGCTATCCTTCGATCTCAACCGGGAATTCTTCTAGTACCTACCTTTGACGAAGAATAACGTAATGAGAAATCGAAGTCAATATAGTTACGTTACTTAGAACATGAACCTGCTTTATATATCAAAAATACATTTGAAAAGTAATTAAGTACTTCTCTGTTTCAAATTCTGTATTTGAATCAGTTGGAAGTGCTTATGAACTTATACTTATGCTTTATGTAGGTTCCAAATTTCCTTCAGTTCTACTGCTTTGCATAAATACGACATCGTATAATACTTGAGAAAATGTCGGGTTCTTTTGGCGAGGCACCGCTTGTTAAGTACTTGCCTCGCTCGCTTTTGTACCCAAAGGATGGTTTTAAGCCGAGAGTTATCTTAAAACGTCTACATCTTTGCAGATTTTTTTTTCTTTTAAAAAACTTACTAGCCCTGTGGGTGCGCATTACTAATATTATTGCTTACCCCACGTGCTGAGCCAAATGCTTGTGTTACGAGTGGGTTCACATCGATAGTGGGATTCGAATCAGCGACCACATGATCGCAAGTCTGATCCTAGCCATTAGGCTACCGCCGCTTCAAAATTTAAATGGTTACGTTTTGTCGTTGTCATTTCAGTAATTTAAGCCTTTTTGGTGTGTAAGACGAAATAAATCTTTAGTTTCCTGAATTAGTGTAGTCCTGAGAGTAACGGCTGTTTTAAATTCTATATTGCGTGCTTAAGACAATAAATGTCTAGACTAAAAGGCTTTTAGGGTTAATTTATTTAAATTCTAAGCAAGAGCCATTAAATCTTGCAGTAAGCTATGTATGGTAAAGCCAGTTTTAGATTTTCGTTGTATCAACATTACACACTCTGTTCCTTATAAGACTGAGTATCTCTTCTAATTTAACCTCTGCAATGCGCCACAATTTATAGACTTACAGTCTTGACCTAGATGGCAGATATTAATTATAAGTATTTCTTGCCGAACTCATCTGCGCGAAGTCCTCATCAATATGTGTATGTATTTTATAGTAAAACTAGCTGAAAACGTTGTTCTGCCTTAATAAAAAAAAACTGGACAAGCTACCTACCCCTATCACTTAGGGGTATCAAAATTGATGTTCGCAGATTCTCAGACCTACCCGATAGCACCAAAGTTTTCATACAAATCGGTCCATCCGAGAATTTTATTTATTAGAAGTATCTTCCACTAACAATTTTGGCTCAGCCCGCGTGGGTGCTTGTTATTACTACAAAAATTAGCCTATATCCTTCCTCGATAAATAGGCTATAGAACATCGAAAGAATTTCCCCAAATTGGACCAGCACTGACCAGTTTCTGAGATTAGCGCGTTAAACCAAACAAACTCTTTAGCTTTATTATATTAGTATACTATATAGTATAGATAGCTAGCTTTACAAGTAGACCACTACAAGACTTTACCGTATACCGTTTAAAAATTAACCTTAATTGCTATTCCATCGTTTTCTTATATTTTATTTGTACTCTCTCTGTTTTTATAACTTATTAAAAGTATACAGCATAACTTGCATCCAGAGAGTAGTTATGAAACAATTTCGAAGAGTGCTGTTCAAAAATTCTATTGTAGTAGTAGTTGGTAGTGGATACTAGAATTTATGTTGCACTGGTGCCAATACCACTTAGAGGTTCTTTGGTAATTGATTGTTGGTTTTAAAAAAGCTTATATAACCTGAACGTAGATACTATGTAAAAGTTATGCAACGTTTAACAAACTGTTAAATACTGGTTAGCTGTCTGATGCATGGTTTTTTTTTATAGCAGGTATGTCTCAGATAAAAACAGTAATAATTTTCACAGATAACTTAAAGAACCTTGAGCGCTTGTAAACGTCCCTTTAATTTTTCACTGGATAAAGGACTCTATTTTTTACTGGATTCGTGGTGGTGAGACTATAAATTCCTGCAAATGTGTCCGTACCGTACTGTTACATCAACGAGAGTACCAACCCTAATTAGTAATTATGCAATTATTTTTTACGTTTATCCCAAAAACAAAGCTAGATTTTGGTCCAAGCAGAATCGATAACCCATCCATTATGTAACTGGGTCGTTTGTTTGTCCTACGAGTACTACCCCATTCAAACTTAATACCCACAAAAGTTCATTTAAAAACAAGTTCGAAAGCTATGTAAATGTACCCTCGTTCGCTGCTAAAAGCCACGCGCTTGTCCTATACTGATAGCTTTTACAATGGCCGATGCAATGGCGCGAGATGCGCCGAAAAATAAATTACTATTCATTGAATTGATGCAGAATTTTTACATTTGGGATGACACATTTGGGATTACAATTAGAATATAGTTCTTTGCATAAAAGGCATTTTAAAATGGATGGGTCCTTTTTGGTGCGATAATGAATTCTGCATGGCAGTTTTGGGTTTTGGGTTCGTTTTTTAGTAGCATCGGTCTGTTCTCTATTACATAACGTTTCATATAACTGAAATTTTTGATTCAAACCACGGTACCATTTATTTGTTTGCTAACGATAAACAAATTGGCCTCGATAAAAATAAACTCATTTTGACCTCGGCCCACCACAACCAAGTATACCTATGTCTGTATAGCGGTTTACCCGGGTGTTTCAACCGGGTTGACTCCGCTGGTTTGAATGACCGTATCCGAATTGTGAGTTTGAATTACTTTCAGTTTGGTCTGAACTCGAATCGTGTTGTAATAGGAATGGGGGTGAAAATTAATATTATTTGAGTTCGTGTGAAAAGTTTTATGGTATGATATCAGTTGTTTATAGTCGAAGAGACCTTTATCTGTTTTATTTTTATGTTTTTGTGTGCCTATTCTTTTGTGCACAAGTGCTTATAGCCTATAGGAATAAAAATAGAATGTATATTCTCTGCGGTATTTTAATGGATGACTAATCTAAATAAAAAATCAAGTGACTCGTATACATACTTATGTGTTTTTTTTTTATTATTTATCGTAGGAAGGTCTATGAAACACGACCTTGTTTCCTCATTTCGGTTCATTAAGTTTCCCGAAAGTAGGTTTCCTGGGGGTTCACCTTTTTAATATGCTGCTTTGTCGTCAGCCCCTATTTCCCTCGAGTGCGTTCCTAAAAGAAACCTCTTTGCATTAAATATTCACTGAAAGAGTCACAGGAATTCTGGTACAGTTTTAATTAAATCTTTTGTAATAGTTCTTGCAGCTAAAGTTTAAATGTATTTAGTCCCAAATTATCTAATCCTCCTCTAATCCTCATCCACAATTAAATTGTGGATGAGAATGTTGTTTAGATGTTAATTGGCCAGAATCGCCTTAATCGTTGTAATTTGAATGTGTATAGCATCATTAAGATAATTTATCTTTTTGTTTAGAGGAGCATTTTGGTACACCTATGTAAATTTAATATCTGGACTTAAACGACCGCGATGATGTAATTTTCATAAATTGTTAAAGTATAAAAGTATGATATAAAACCCACACACTGTTCATTCTATAACAAGTCAATGATATTCGTCGTTTATTTGTTGCCCCACGTTGGGCGCCAACACTGCAGACTAAATCTATTGTTAAGCTAATTCTAAGCCTATATATTTCAATGCCTAGGCTAAACGGCTTAAAGTATTAGCGAGATCCGAGCGAGGCGTCGACGGGCAGACGTTTATATATTGTATTATAGCTCAGATAAAATATAGCTGACAGGCCCAGGTGTTGCTCCCAGTTCAGACAGTTTTCTTAGTACTTAGGTTACCTCAGTTTCCTTAGAATATTCAACGCCCGGTTGAGTTATATAAATCGTAAAACTTGGCTTTCTAAAATACGACTTTATATTTCTACGTAAATTGAGAGGGCGAGTAGCGAGGGAAGAGTATCCTAACATTAATCGTGAGCGAAATTGTGTTATAAGTGAAAGATGCGCTTCTACTTACAGGAAAGATAGGATTATAAAAGTTTACAGTATTCTAGAAATTTACGTTGAGAAGTAAGACGTAGGGGTTGATAAATATTCAGTTTTAATAATCTACTTAGGGATATTATTCGGAACTACCCTACAGCGCTTAGATCATAACAGTGTAATAAAATCGTGGGAAGTATCAAATTTCCATGAAATACCCACAAGGTCCCAATGAAACCTTTTTCGCTAAATGAAGACTTAAATATATCAAAGGTGGAATTTTGATATTAAAGATGTGAAAATTAAGTGGGCGTACCTCCGTGGATGTAAAAGCATGAATTAATTTCAGTCTTCTGGTATTTTTATGTTATCTACTAACTCAAATTATCTTATCTATTTTCAGACTGATTGAAATATTTTCAGTATTTTGACGAGATAAACAAGTATCCTGTATAGTTGTCTTTGAAATGAATACTTATTTGCTTTAAGGCAGTTCTCTCCGAGATACATTTTGTGAGAAAAACCACAGTCTATTCACTTATCTTGTATCAAAGCTCGCATCTTTACCTAAATCCTACAAAAATAACCGTCTTGTATTCTTAGGACGAAAATCGGATTAATGAATCACAAATTGATTTCGTCACCGTCGGCAGTTAGTCTCACAAAATACCCTCATAGGAGGGTCGGCGAGCTAACTTACACCCATATTCCAAGACGTTTCCTCGAAACTTCCTCCACCTCCACTCATTCGAGGTTACCTTAAGGACTACCTCAAGGAATCCTCGAAATCGGTATTCTTAGTTAAAACTCGATCTTGTCATGAGGTAATCTTGAGGATCCTCCAGTGAGGTTGAGTCGAGGTCGAGTCGAGGTAAAACGTCATTGAATCATAAACTAAAGTATACATTTTGTTTTTTTTGTCTATGGTCACTCAAAAATTGTCAGATTGCTGTTTTTTATTGTCTTTGTGATCGCGTCGGTCCTGTCATCCTGTGTTGTTATGTTTACGTCAGTTTACGTTGATTTAATTATTTGTGTTGTGACTTGAAAGTTTTATTCGGTTTTTATTTTTATTGTTTCAAGAAATATGTCTGGGATTTTCTGCATCCCGTAAATAACGGCTTGCAGGGTAATCGTACGGATTATCATACAGATAATTCAGAAACTGTAGGAAATCCATTGAAAACACTTATAAAAACTACTTATTCAAATAAATTCTACAGTTGTCTTTACAAGCATGAGCGAAAACAACGTAAATATGGCCGTAAATCTTCCTTGAGTGTTCCTTAAGATACGTCGCGATGTACCTTGAGTTTGACAGTTGTTTCCTTACCTTGACTGAGGAAAAATGCCGAGGGACGCCAAGTGGAGGTGATTTTTTACAACTGTGAATACCGATTTCCTTGAATGAGGTTGAGTGGAGTCGAGGAAGTCTCGAGGAAACGTCTTGGAATATGGGTGTTAGTCAATTACCGCCCTTCGTCTGTCGTCGGCAGAAATAAAAGTCGTTACTCCGACTTTCAGAAGGATCTCATTTAACTGCCCCTAACTCGCAACACTTGGACCTCTGTCAAAAAGTGTCGCAAAACTTGCTCTTATTTTTATCAGGATGGAATGTAATGGATCTGTAGCCGTATCTGCGTAAATTGTAAGTGCTCGTTCCGTAAAGCTGTTTGTTTTCTGGGTCTCTTCACTTTGTTTACAGCGGTGGAGATTTATAGATATTATCTAGACGATGTTTTTGCTGTCTCTTGCTCCTTGCGTAAATTTGCTTAAGGTAATTGTCAGCTGTGCCTGTGACGAACTTTTCATTTCTATATTTATTTTTAAACGTATATTTCACTCTAAGACAGCGGGGCTTGAGAAAAATAGCGGTGTTTAATGTGACGGCTGTTACGATGGCGGTTAAGTAGTTGAGCTGCTTTTGAGGTGATGCAGAGACTATTCCTGTCTTGTCCCGTGAATAAAAATTCCTTTCGTACATTACATGACATGTTGTGTACTCGTAAATATTTTTTTTAACCTTCTGGACCCCCGAAAACAATATATCAATTTTTTTTGTACGAAAATAAAGCTCTCATTATAAGAGACTTATTTATTTTCTATTTTCAGTTCCTTAAATAAATCTTCTTCACTTGTTGGACCTTTCAATGTGGGTCCCAATTTCAGAATATCAAAATGTCAACGAAGACAATATATTGTCTAAGGAGAAGGGTGATAAAAATGTTTGCCTTCTATTTCGTTACTTGTATTTATTTAGCAACGTTGTGCGAATCTGGGATTGGTGAGGAAAATCAGAGCTCATTGACCCTTTGTTGTCAAGTTGTGACATCTCAGGACCTTTTGGACAGGATGAGTCTTGTTGCTGCCTGACATATTAACTTCCTCCCTTCTTATGTTACATTTCTGAAAGTGACTCAGGCTAGTAGTAAATTGCTTATTTCAGACTGATTCTCATGTGTTTTAGTTATCTTATTTATTGTAATGGCGATTTCGTAAAATAATCATCTCTTAAAATATTACAGTAGTTCAAATTCAGTTATTCAGAAAAAATAACTTTATATTTTTTATAATGAGGGTCTTATCCGACCCTCGTACATACTAAAATAAAAGATTAATATAACGTCAGAACTATAAAAAGGCTTTGTAATGTTAACCGGACAATTAGCCCTCGCTAATGAGACCCGAAAACTGTATTTAAACGATACAAAAAGTTTTTGTAACGCCGCCGATTGTGGAAATCTGTGATTAATGACGCGAACCTACTTTGGAGTTAATTGTTGCCGAAGCCGAACTTAATAATATTTTGGAAGAATTTTAATTTGGTTTCGATAAGTATTAAGCAATTTTCGCTCTTACCGGAGGCCCAAGTGGTATAATATACATAGGTGACAAACATGACTCTGAACTTTTTAGTTAAAATTTCCGACACTCCTAAATTTCGTACCCTAATTTCAAATGCTTTGTATCTTACATGAATTTAAAAATTCATTTTTTATTCGTATATTTCCATTCAAGTGTTCCAAAATTATTTCAAGTATTGTTGGCTTCAGTGCTTCCTCGTTCTTACGGTATCGTTTCATATTCCAACTCGCAAAATCTCAAAGGATGTTTGTAGGTTCTAGCTTTGTTCCGTTTGACTCAGGCTAAACTTACTCCTTTGTAAAATAATACCTAGTAGAGAATACGTGCTTGTGTAAAACTTAGGATCGGTGCCGGAGTTAAGATTGTTGAGTACCGTAAAGCGTCTTATTGCATTTCTACTATTATGCTGGTTTACAAGAACGTGCCATGTTCTTGTGGACGTCCTCTATGCAGTAACTTTGTTTTCATGATCATGATTTGCTCCAAGTTAAAAGCTTCTCGGCTTTTTAGTCCTTTTTTATCTTTTTTTTCATCCGCTTCTCTCCTTTTCTACTCATAACTCTGCAATCATGCAATAACTTAAAGATTTATAGCTATAATTTCTTTAATCCGAAAATATATCTTAAATTACCCAATAAATTGTCTTTTTAACTCACTATCGGTGGCGGGCATTTCGCCCGAATATAATTCGTACTTGCTTTCACGAAATTAATCGTCGGAGGCGAGACTGCTTCCAGTTACTGGCACGTCTCCAAACTCCAGGATAAAACTTAACCTGTGCGCTCCAAAGAGATGGTCTTTATTTGTTGTCGTCACCATTTATTTGTGTCTAGACGGTTTAACATAAAATTATACTCCTTTTCAAGATGAGAAATTTGTTTTTTTTTGTGTGAATAATTGCATACAGATTCATATAAAAACGGGAAGAATCGTAGCATTGTAATTATGTTATTAATTTCTAATGAGTTTCATCATAATGCTATTTTGATTAAATAACTTAATTAATTATACTAAACCGACCAGTAGAGCGAGTAGCCGTTGGAGTATGTTAACGGAAATCGACACTATCTAGATTCTAGTGTTAAATCTGTTTTCGCCATGTCACTTCTAAGTCCCTTTTGGGATCTGGTAACTGGTTTTGGTGAATTGTGAAACTTTTGGGTCCGGTTTGCCGCTAGATTAAGATAAACGATACACGAAAGGTAATGTGTGTGTATCCACGAAAGACGAGTAATGCTGACGATGAAGCAATTTTTTTTATGTAATTAGATGTAAAAAAAGCTTCTTGAAAGATTAATGCAAATTGTGTATACGTGAATGATGTGACTACCTTTTTAGTAGGTAATAAATATTTATATCGTACAAAAAATAAGTCCTGTGTTAGTCAGTTTTTGTATCTTTATGTTTTATTATTGTGAATCCTAACACCACCAGAACATTATACTAAGTACCAAGTAGTTCTGACGTATTCCCTGAAAGCACGTTCCAAGTTAAAAGTCACATTTCTCATGATAATACTGAGAAGTTTTAACGTTTCCTACAAATATTTGCATATAAATATTCTAGTTTTGGAACTCGCTAACTCGGTCCATTGTTGTTGGCTTGTTATCTAACTTTTGCTTTTTAGAAAAGTACAAAGTTTCCTACCGGTGCGGTGTTTCAGAAAAAGTTGGAGCATTTTTTTAAATCAAATTTAATGCTATTAACGTCTCGTTATCAAAAACTAGCTATTGCCCGCAAGTTTGCTCACGCGTAGCTCTCAGAATAAAAGAAATGTATGTTACTCAGATATGTATTGTAAAAGGAAAAAGCTAATGGTATAAGATATTTATTATTTGGTCCAAAAGTTTACGAATTTGTCGTTACAAATGTACAATGGTAGACATCTGTCCTCTTTATAATATTAGTATACAGGATTAATTTAAAAGGAGTGCGTATATTTTTTTCGACTTATGTTTCTTGGAGAAAGTTGTTGATGCACCTGATTATCTCGTTGAATAAACGCACTCCTTTTAAAAGAATCCTATGTATACGGGTATCTATGTAATGAACGAACAGAAATCTATGAAGATTAAGAAAGAAAACAAGCATCATTTCCCAGTACTCATGCTCTTTGGCCCAGAAAAAATATAGGTATACTTATTCCTCTTTTTAATTAATCATTTTATAATATTTGCGACTTACGATCTTACCCATCAATGTATAATGTCGTATTAAAAGTCGCAAATCTAAATTCTTTTAATCAAGATGTTATGTAACTTCATCCACATTTCTAGTTTTATTTTCCTTTTTTATATTCTGTAAGCGTATTTGCTATCCTCAGTATATCTCTTGAAGGTCTTTACATTTGAGAATCTAAATTGAGCTTACTCAAAATGATTACTGTTTGGCTGCGTGGGTTTCTGCCGAATGAATTGGTCCTCTCTGTGGCTGTTGTTCATTGTAACAGTATGAATTGTTAATTTAGGAATGTTTGATTTTTCTGTCATTTGACTAGTAGAGTGGTATTTTCTTATTATATCATTCTATCAATGAAGAGTCCAAAGCACGCTAGTGCACTAGTGCAATTTTCCGTTACAAATTCAGTCGTATATTTAACAATGGCCATGACCAAATAGATACGATGAAGTGCCAGTAATTAGTTTGAAAATGTCTAATAAATTATAATTACTAGCCTTGGGGTAGAATCTTGCAACTTCGTAAATGGTAAGGCTACTTACTACTTAGCTATCACGTCATTAACAGTCGTATAATTTATTTTTTGAATAGGTAATACTATGTGCTTATCCCACATAATAGCTCTGAAGCTTCAATGATCTGCTGGAGGTATTCGAACCTCTTGCAGAGTCAACAAAGCTGTCACCAACGTAATGTGGATTTAACCTAAATCTGGGGCAAGCTCTAGTGTTTGTGAGGCCGCATAATAGACCTCATTTGGGTGCTGTGTTGACGCTACGGGAATATCTAATGAATTACTTAATTAAAAGTAGATGCCTATAGTTTTAACTTGAAATTTTAGACTGACTTCAAATTTTAATTCAATATTCTTTTTCTGGAATACATGTTAAGGTGGCAATTACATTCTAGCGCGTAGAAATGTTGTTTCTAGGCATGATAGAGATATAATCATTGTTTTTTTCCACCTCATCTAAAATCTCTGTCTAAATGGCTAAACACAATCCAGCATGTGGTCGGTTTGATTAAAATTTTAAAAAAGAATATTAAATTACATGTAGGCTAGTTTTATATCGTTCCTGATCTCGAGGTATCTTTTAAAATTGCATTAATAGCTAGCTAAGCTTGACTGTTCGTACAAAATCCCATACAGTTAATTCAATCCATGTCGGCAGAGTAGATAAGCATATTCATAACCATCGCAATTTTGTAACCGTAACTATTGTAGCTTTTCCAACTTGCTGTCGTAAATTGTTCAACCGGCTGCTGCATCCTTTGTATCTCGGGCTTTGGCGTAAAGTACATACACAAGGCAATTAAGCAATTTGTCCCCAAATCTTGTTTGCTTCATGCCTTGCTTGATGTCGAATTCTAATAAAACTAAGTAAGAAATCCAGTCCACAGGATATGTGAACTTCCGCGAGAAAGTATACATTCTATCGTCGACGTAGTAATTGTTTTCTAGGTTACAAGCCTATTTGCACTGTGTCTTTTGTTCCTTTTAAGGTCTTCACCTTACAAATATTAGCACTCTTTCTGTCAAGACTTAAGCCTTAATTTTTTTTGTATCTGATATAATATTATTCGGTACTTACGTGGATGGTGCAAGAATAATGTACTTTCATTCACATCTCGGTCTTGCACCTGTAATTCAAGTGTTGTAGATAGTTGAAGACCTTAAAGAGGCTGATGAAAAAGCAATTGAGTTGATTATGAAGAAGAAGATAATTATTTTAATGATTTTATTTTCTAAAAGACAATGATTGTTAAGACGGACTCCAAAATGGTAATTGATTGAAAAAAATCCATTGCTAAAGATGTGAAATTTTCTCACATGAACATCTTATCCAAATTATTATTATTTACTTTAATTATATCATTTTATGCGACTGTATTGTCTACTACTGCTATTCTTTTGGAAACGCTTGTCAATATTTGCTCACCTAAATATATTGATGCCAAATAAGGAAATTAAACAGTTTCCGAATCACGACTGTTTGATGTTTGGCTTAATACATCGACCAGTCGACGAAAGGCTTTCATTATAAGCTGATTTTGCTACTATGTTATGACCTTATAAATTCTCCTTATAAATAAGCCTTTATTCTGCGAAATTAAGTGTTTTCAAACAGACTTTCTAACATTTTCTTCAGTCTGTTTATAATTTATTTAATGTCTGTGCTAAGAGTAGTTCTATCTCTATCTGTTTTATTATTCAAAGGATAATTTGCTTCGTACCTACTCATGTAATTTATGTAGCTTATGTCATCGATGACACAAAAAGAGCACGGACATTTTGAAAAGATAAAAGGCATCAATCCTGGCTTAAAATGGTGTCTTCAAGTAATTTAGCAGAAAAGGGTTGTCCTAATCTACCTTACACAAACATGGAGGCCCCATTCAGTAGCATAAGCAGATACTTAAATGAATTGGGTTGTTTATGGAGCTGGGTCGCCATCGTACACTATCATTACTATAAGAAGTTTCTTTGAACTTGATAATGATCAAATTATTCTTATCCATATGTTCTGGCATATAGCCCAGAACAGAAGGGTGTGGGAAACAAAGAGACGGAGGCACTTGTCCTGCAGAACAAAAAGGCTCGTTAGATTAGATCGATAGGTTCCATTTGAGTCCTAAATACAAAGTCAATGCCAAATAAAATGTTATTTTCAGAGAATTCGATAACATTATCAGCCATTCAATTAAGTCGAGTATTTCTACAAATCGTGCCATCGCGTGTTTCTACTTCGTTTCCGATATGTGGATTGCTTTGCTATCTATTTACCGATTACTTTGCTGGGCTGATCTTGGTTTTTAATTTTATTTGTTTCTTTCAAATTCCTTTTCTACTGCGAGTTTGTCGCTGTCATTAACTATTAGTCGTTATTTATTTATTTCTCGAATGTTTATTTTTAAATGGATTATCACTAATCAGCTCGTTAAGGTTTTTGTTCAGTACCAAAACGATCTTGTCTTTGTCGTTAGATGTATCAAAACGAATCTCTTCAAAGTTTGGAATTTAGGGAAGCATTAATATTTTAAACTTATTTATTATATTTTCACATTCTGTTGAGTGATGAATTATTTACGTTAAACCTCAGGTCCAGTCCCTTAGAAACAAATTATATTAAGGTACTTATTTAAGGGCTAGACTAGGATTCTTCCTTTTTTCACTTTACTGTGGAAATTCAATTTCACCTCTGTGAATTTTTTAATACTGTACGAGCAAACCCGTACACTATCAGTAGTATTAGAAATTAGCTGATATTTCATACATGTTTAGATTGTTTAGCATTTAAATGTTTCACAAGCGTTGTGACGCATTTACTTAATAAGCATTTTGTATATTATAATTTAGTACCAATTAAAGCATCGGTCGAAAACACTTGTCTTATCATTTTACTTCGGTCCGCGGTACTCATATCATTCAATCAATATCATATCTTACAAAGGTGTACTACTACCCCGTACATCTTTTATGGTCCTTCGAGCCGGATAGCTTGGGACATTCTCGCGAGTGATCATACAAAACATTGACATTTCGTGTGAGTGATTCAAGTCTTCAGCAACTGTGGACTCTATTATAGTGTTCACCATCGTAGAGCAAGGCAGGGAGTATCATAGCAGCAACCGGTACCAACCCTGATTGCAGCATAAAGCAATATCAGCAGCAGCAGTAAGCAGTATCACACCAGATTCAAGTAAGATCTTTCCTTTTTTACTTGATTAACCAATATGAGCCAGATCATGGAGGACCTGCTAGCAACTCAAAATCAAATCATGGTGGCCATGAACCAATTCCTTATCAATTTTAAAAAGGCTGGCCACGAACGTAGGACTCCTGATTACGTAAAAAGACGGCTAGAAACGCTGGACGGTTACTGGCAAGAATTTCAGACAAATCACATTAAATTGTCTGGATATAACGATAAATCTAGCGATTATTTTACGCGTAATCATTACCAGCAAGCAAAGGATTTTTACCTATCGGCTCGTGACACCATCGTTCAAACAGAAATAACTCCGATCTTGAGACCAGCTACACCTTTGGCGGGCACGTCTAGTGTCAGTGCCGAAGGAATACCACACAACAACGACGAGAAGCAATCTTTAAAGGTATTACCCGAATTTAAATCACAGGGTACGGACAGCAAAACCAGTGAATTATTAAAGAAGCAATCAATTAATTTCAAGGCATTTTCTCGTACTATAGCAAGCATTGACGTTGATTCAATTTCCGAAAAATGGGAATTCGAAGATACACTGAAAAGATTGGAAACACGGTGGAACGTCATAGACTCACTACATTGGGAGCTAGAAGGCGAGCTCGATGGAAAGGATGACTCGTATGAGGAGACGTTTTCTACATACGAAGTAGCATACAATCGCATAAAAAAGTCTTTAAATAGCAAGTTGTGGTCAGTGTCACATAGAGAAAAATCGACACCGAAAATGGAAGTCCCAACATTCAACGGAAATTACAATCAGTGGGTATCCTTCAAGGATTTATTTACCGAAGCTATACACCTCAATCCTTCCTTATCGCAGGCTCAAAAAATGCAATTTCTTAAGGCAAAAGTAAAGGGAGAAGCAGAAGCCTTAATACAACACTTGCAAATAAGTTCGGATAATTATTCTGTTTGTTGGGAGATTCTGAATCATAGGTATAATAATAAAAAACGGATATTTACTGCACATATCAACATTTTAATGAACCTCCCGGTCATGCAATTACCGTCGCTAAGCAACATAAAACGTCTCCATGATACCAGCCTAGAGTGTCTTAACGCTATAAAAAACTTAGGTGTCGATATATCTACATGGGATCCACTTCTTGTATATCTCTTAGCAAACAAATTAGACGAGGAGACCCACAAAGATTACGTGGAATCTCTTAAGCAACCACGTGAACTGCCGGTCTTATCTGAATTTTTGGACTTCTTAGAAGCCAAGTTTACGAGCATGGAATCGTCCAAGAGAAAACAAGACCAGCAAAAGCCTAATAATTTTAATACGAAATCATATAAGGAGAATAACCCTTCCTATCAGAAATATAATAAGCAATCGTATTCTAGCAACAAAGCAGTTTCACAGAAGTACCAATTAAAGCATCGGTCGAAAACACTTGTCTTATCATTTTACTTCGGTCCGCGGTACTCATATCATTCAATCAATATCATATCTTACAAAGGTGTACTATTACCCCGTACATCTTTTATGGTCCTTCGAGCCGGTCATTGAAAGGCAGTTTATGTTAATTATTCCTCTCAAACCATTCTCCTTCCCTCCTATACCTGTTACAATGCCATTGCATTTAATAATGCAATGGCATTGTAACAGGTAAATTTGCTTTTTACTTGCTGATGGCATGCCAATAAATTGTTCGCAACTAAATAACCCATGACCATTTTCACAAAAGTACAATAAAAATTTCAATTTAAACAAAATTTGTCCACTATGCAAAAATGGTCATGGGTTATTTAGTTGCGAACAATTTATTGGCATGCCATCAGCAAGTAAAAAGCAAACTGTAAACAAGCTCAAGTTGTGTGAAAATTGCCTGTATGATCATAACGGTAATGCTTGTTTTTCAACAAAAAGATGTCGCGAGTGCAATGAATTTCACAACACCATTTTGCACGAGGCATTTACGCAGTCACCAAGCAAATTATCTAACCCAGCAGTTATTAAATCGGTCACACGTTCCGCAACTGAGCAACCTCAGCAGCTTAATTCACACCTGGCTCAACAACGTGAGACACCAGAAATTTTACTTTCCACAGCAGTTCTTAAGGTCCAAAAATATGATGGATCGTACATTACTATGCGAGCCCTGATCGATCAGGGATCTCAAACCTCACTTATAACAGAAAATGCGGCGCAGCAATTGTGTTTACCTCGCCAAAAATGCAATGGCATTGTAACAGGTATAGGAGGGAAGGAGAATGGTTTGAGAGGAATAATTAACATAAACTGCCTTTCAATGACAGAATCTTTCCACTTTAACACAGACGTTTTTATAATGAAAAAGGTTACAAAAAATCTACCAACATTTTCATTTTCAAAACCAAAATGGCCCTATTTAGAAAAAATACAATTAGCCGACCCTGAATTTTATATAAGTAGATCCATAGATATATTATTTGGGGCGGATATATATTCAAACATTATTTTAGAAGGAATATGCCGATTTGGTGAAACAATACCGATTGCTCAACAGACTCGTCTTGGGTGGATTTTGTGCGGGAATGTTACCAATTCCTTACAATGCAATGTTGTACAAATCGACTTCGATATAAAGCAATTTTGGGAGACCGAAGATATAGCAGATTCAACTTCCCTGTCATCAGGAGATATCGATTGCATACAATTTTATAAATCCACCACGAAACGGATGGCTGACGGGAGATATGCAGTCAAATTCCCTCTTATATCAAATTTCGAGGAGCAATTGGGTAAATCAAAGGCAAAGGCCATTGCCCAGTTTAACAACTTAGAACGCAAATTAATTAAAAATGAAAAAATTGCATTTGAGTACAAAGCATTTATTAATGAATACCGAGCATTAGGACATATGAAACTGACTCATTGTAATCCGAAACTGGAGTGTTTTTTGCCGCACCACTGTGTACTTCGTGACGATTCTACAACTACGTCATTACGAGTGGTTTTTAATGCTTCAGCGAAAACGTCTAGTGGTCAAAGTTTGAATGATTTAATGCAAGGGGGTCCGAACCTACAACAGGACCTTCAATCCTTGTTATTCAGATGGAGACAGTTTCAGTTTGCCTTTACAGCCGACATTGAGAAAATGTTTAGGCAAATTTGGATACAAAATGAAGATCAGCAATCACAAAAAATTGTTTGGAGAGAAGACCCAAAGGCAAAATTACAAGAATATCAGTTGACAACAGTTACGTATGGCACTAAGGCGGCCCCGTTTCTCGCTATGATGACGCTAAAGCAATTAGCGAGCGATGAACGTGACAAGTATCAGGAGACAGCACGGGTCCTTGAAGAGTCCTTTTACATGGACGACCTACTCCATGGTACACATGATATTATCTCAGCACAAACTTTACAGCAAGATTTAATTCAGTTACTAAAACTTGGCGGATTTAATTTAAGAAAATGGGCATCAAATAGTCCGCATTTATTACAAGATAAGGTGTTACAACAGGGTAAATGCTTTAAACAACCAGAGTCTACAAAAACATTAGGACTACGCTGGGACCCTGTTGTCGATACGTTTACCTTTCAGTCAAAGATTGACACCACAGTTATCAAAGCAACAAAGCGATCCGTACTATCGGATATATCAAAGGTCTTTGACCCCTTGGGCTGGCTAACCCCGATCACAACAAATCTCAAAATCTTGTTTCAAAGAATTTGGAATTCGCAAGTACAGTGGGATGAACGAATTCCTGAAGATATTCATCAAGAGTGGGTTAAAATTAAATCCGACATACAGCAAATAAGCCAAATAAAGGTACCTCGCTGGCTAAACACAAATCCAGCACAAAAAATAGAGTTACACGGGTTCTGTGATTCATCATTAAAGGCATATGGTTGTGTTATATACTGTAAAGTGAGAGAAAATACAAGTATAACTTTAGTCGCCGGAAAATCAAAGGTAATACCTACCAGCAAAAATGTGTCCTTACCTCGCTTAGAACTCTGCGGTGCTTTATTACTATCTAAATTGATGGCTAAGGTCCTGAAAAGCCTACAGGATTATAAAATTGATATTTACGGATGGACTGATTCTACGGCAGTGCTAGGATGGCTGCAAGGAAATCCAAACCGTTGGAAAACATTTGTTGCAAATAGAACAAAGCAGATAACCAGTATAATGCCTTCTACTTGCTGGCGTTACGTGAAGTCAAACGAAAACCCTGCTGACTGTGCAAGTAGAGGCCTTTCAGCCACGCAGTTATCTCATCATTCCTTGTGGTGGCAAGGGCCACTATGGATATTAGAGTATGAGGCCAATGACACTCTTAACTTACCCAAATTCATTACCACTGAAGAAGAAAGGACACAGAAACACGTAAATATTGTTGTAAAGCAGGATTCAAGTTACAACATCATTAGTCATCTATTGAAAAAATATCACTCACTTACAAAAGTTGTACACGTTTTAGCGTGGGTGTATAAGGCCATATCAAGCAAAGAAAACAAAGGGCAGGAATTATGTTTAACATTACAGGACATAAGGAAAGCTAAATTATCAATTATCAAATACACTCAACAAGAAGCGTTTGCCGAGGAAATATCAAGCATAAAAGAAAAAGGCAAGCTAAGCCATAAAAGCAAACTCTTAAATCTAAATCCCTTTCTGGATGATCTCGGTGTCCTGCGTGTCGGTGGCAGACTGAGACATGCTCATATCAGTACTGACATGCAACATCCTATCATCTTACCACACCGAGGACGATTGACGGAGTTAATTATTGAGGAAGCTCACAAACTAACCTTTCACGGCGGAGCCCGGTTAACATCAGGATTTATTAGAAAGAAATATTGGATTGTGGGTGGCAACGAAGCAACTAAAAAGCAGCTACGTCTATGCGTTAAGTGTAAAAGGCTAAGTCCTAATAAGCATAGTCAAATCATGGGCGACTTACCCAAGGCAAGAAGTAATCCATCTCGTCCTTTCACTCACACTGGAGTGGATTTCACAGGGCATCTATTACTGAAAACTAACAAGGGTCGTGGGATCAAAACCACAAAGGGTTATGTAGCCGTTTTTATCTGCATGGCTACCAAAGCAATACACTTAGAATTGGTCTCCGATCTTACTACATCAGCATTTTTAGCAGCGTTGAGAAGAATGGTGGCACGTAGAGGACTGCCGAAGCACGTTTATAGCGATAATGGTAGAAACTTTGTCGGAGCCAATAAACTATTACAGCAAGAATACCAAGAAATATTACGTGCATTTAACAAGGAGTTCTTAGCAGAAGTGACGGAGATGGAGATCAATTGGCACTTCAATGCTCCTATCTGGCCCTCTGCCGGTGGTATTTGGGAAGCCGCAGTAAAAAGTTTCAAATATCACTTCAAGAGAGTAGTCGGAGAACAAAAATTAACATTTGAAGAGTTAACGACAGTCTTAGCTCAGATTGAAGCGTGCCTTAACTCGAGGCCTCTTTGTCCATTAACGGAAGATCCTGAAGATTTGGACTACCTGACACCAGCACACTTTCTGACAGGCGGCCCCCAACTTACTCTAATTGAAACTGAAAGAGATCTGCGAACTCGATGGCAAATGACACAGAGAATATTTAACGATACATGGAAGAGATGGCGTTCCGAATATTTAGCACAGCTAACAGCAAGAAGCAAGTGGCGACAGCCTCAATCAAATATCAAACTTAACGACATAGTTATTTTACATGACGATAACTTACCTCCTGGGAAGTAGTCGATGGGTAGAGTAATAGAACTACATCCTGGCGTCGACGGCTTTGTCCGAGTTGTCAGCTTGAAGACCAACGTGACGATTCCTCAATTAGCTTTTCTGAATGATTCAGAAACACACATTTATCAGAAAGAGTTTGCCGAAATCGATGAAAAGATCAAGGTTCTAAAGGAAAATGCCTATTTACCCGAGAGTTTATCATCTCATGACATACACCACTACACAGTGATTTATGGCATCATAGCTATAGCAGGCTTAGTGGGATTACTGTACGTGTGGCGCCAGGTGCGCGCTCGACTCGCGCCAGCCGCGCCGGCCCCGGAGCTGGCTGCACAGCCTAGCGCAAGCAGCGAACCTGCGCACTCACCACTTCAATGTATCAGTGTTAGTGCTCCGTGCGTGAATGTCAGTGATAAGGTGTTATATCATAATGAAATTGACAACAATCAGTGTACCCGTAGTGCGCATCAATTAAATAAAGCTACTTCACCTATCCTTTTCCGTTAACTTAGCGAGTTCGTGTTTAGAGACATTAAGTTAATTTAATTAATATTTCATTTTATATCATTTTTGATTGATTTTATCATTTTTTTTCTTGTATTTCACTTGCGTTGTATTATGTTTGTTGGTCTTTCTTGTCCGGGAGCATGTACGAGCAAACCCGTACACTATCAGTAGTATTAGAAATTAGCTGATATTTCATACATGTTTAGATTGTTTAGCATTTAAATGTTTCACAAGCGTTGTGACGCATTTACTTAATAAGCATTTTGTATATTATAATTTAGTACCAATTAAAGCATCGGTCGAAAACACTTGTCTTATCATTTTACTTCGGTCCGCGGTACTCATATCATTCAATCAATATCATATCTTACAAAGGTGTACTACTACCCCGTACAAATACGAAATGTAACTTCAATGCAGACAGTATACATTAAATAAAAATTAAACCCACCCAGTAAACGTCGATAAAATATGTTACATTGAAAAGTACGCCTGTCGAGAAAACAATAGCAATATGCTTTAACGTGGAGTTGCTAATACATTTTTAGCAGGCGTCGGTTTTCCGCTGCACTAGAATGCTCTCACATTTCTACGGTATAACATTGCAATTTCAAACTGTTATTTCTTTGAAATGGAAGGATTCTCGTGTGATAGCAAACGTTGCAGTTATGTAACCGTTCAACCGTAGGATATATTTTATGACAGTGTTGTGCAGCTTCTGTTTAACTTGGTTTCATTATACTACTTCTTTTAGATAAAATATCATATTTTAATTATGTTCATAATGATTCTAGCAGTTTACCTGTGCTAATAAACCAAAAAACCAAAGTCTTAATCTAATCAAGTTTAATAAGCAGCTTAATGTCAACTCATGTTACTTTTACATAAAACATATGTAACTAAACGCCTCTGACTCCAATTTCAGTGCTGTACATGAGAAATATTTTTATTCGCAGCAGCTTCTAAATAATTTTGTCGTTGGTTGTATAATAAAGCCTGTCTTCTTTATCTCGGCTGTGGTAACACGTAATAACGCGCGGTGAGTTACTGCGACGGCGTCGTATGGGTGGCTGCTTCTCTCTTCATGAAACATCGTATATTATTATGGAACATTCAGTACATTTAAGATATGATTTAGATAGGTAGGTGGTACATCTGAAACTACCATTTTATTTAATTTACTTTGGGTTCTTTTATGTTTCATAAAATAGGATTTCCTTTGTTCTGTCAGCATATAAATAAACGCTTAAATCGCGTAGGTATTTGAAGACTAATCCAATCGAAGATTATCGTGCATTTAAAACAAATCAATTATTTGTTCTTTCTGACAAATTTCAAACAGAAGTTGAGAATAGAATCTTCTTAAAAACTTCTAGAGCGGTATTAATTGGAAACTTCGTAAAGATCCCCATCAATAACTCGTATAGCCATCAATTTGTGTATCGCCTAGATATTTATAACATAAGAAGCGGTTTTCTCATCAAAAATGTGCGCTCAAATGTCACCAATCGTTAATGCACCAATTCCAAAATGTCGCGGTCCACGGTCATGCTCTGTGCCGACAGCAGCTGTATCGACCACTTGGACACGCGGCAGCTATGATCAGAAGTGCCCCGTTACAATAAGCTTTAAAACTTACCTGTTCGCCTGTAAACATATTTTGAGAACATCACCGCTGCTCTTAGACTCGGATTAGTCAATAAGAACGGATGTATGGTTCATGATGTCTTGTTGCGAGCCTGATCTCAGGTTTTTAAATAGAACGGATATATGGTAAAAAGGAAAGAAGAAGAAGAAAAAATTCATATGTCCTGTCTCTTTAATAAAATATTATAAAATTGCTGAGTCTTTGTGCAGACCAACTCACACATATAAATCATGGATTTTATAAGCACGTCCATTTATTGTGCGCAGTGGGACTTCTGCAGTAATATTTCTCATTTCAATGCCCGTTCATACGACACTGATCCGTATTGATTCCGGATCGCTGGTGACCTCATCGTGATATTAATTCTTCGTCGGAACATTAAGTTCCGATATTGAATGTCGACTTCTGATGTCGGCTCGTCTAGCTTACAGTTTTGATACTTAAGGCGAAGATGTGTTCAATTAACGTTGATCTATTCCTTTATTGAGTCGAAGAGCGTAGGTGGGGTTTTGAATATTGGTTCTTAGGCATTGGTTTTTAAGAGATAATGTTGATTACGCCTAGGTACTTGAAAATAAGTCAAAGACATGGAACAGCGGCAACTAAAATAAAAAAACCGCGATGGAATCCGTTTAAAAGTATTTTTAATTTAATACTTGAAAATAGTTAAGCGAATTTATCGGTTTGATGTTATGGACACTGCAATGATATTGTTTGAAATAAGGTTTTTTGGAAATATTTTTGTGCAAAATTGATTAAGTTTGGAATACAAAATGTATTTTAATCGATTTCCAAGCTATAGCCTCATTGGAAATCGTTGAATAACTTGTCTTATTATCATCCTCATCAATATATTTGTTTAACAAATCAATTTTTGGGTCCTGTTTAATAAACTTCTCGGGTTATGAATTCTTAATTTGGACAGGTCCCGAATGACCAAGAGGATTTGTAACTACTTACCGATAACGTGTTTGTTTTTCGTCGATGAAAATTTTATAATCCTCAATGTCATTAGTGATCAATTTTGTATACTTTTGATATTAAAAATTTCTCACGGCATGTTGTCTAAAGAGGAGAATATAAAAGCTAAGTCGTTATACATAATTTTAAATCTGATGCAACAAAATGTAGGACTATATAGGGCTTCTTCTCGTAAATGATTCTTGAAACAAGGTAAAACACGGCTAGAAATTTCGAAAGGGTTGTACCTACCAATGATAGACGGCACTATCATTGGTAGGCACAAACAGGTACATGGCACAATCACCACATTAAACACCAAGACCTAGTTTAAATAAGGGTGCTTAAAACATAATGTTACATAACCCACATCTTTGTACTAAGCAACAATATACATTTTCCATCAAAATTCCGTAATACCTGGGCGTAAGACCAAAACTAAACTATTTATATTTCCATCTTAGACTATGTAATATCCTTTGAGTTCAAACAAATTCTATTTATAGTTGAAGTCGTAACACCAAGCGTGGGCGTTTAGCTAACACTCTTAAATTATCCCGCTTCATAAACGCTTCGGGATAAACGGAGGCTGGCGCTGAACGGCTTAATGCTTGTGAATGTAGTATGTTGGAATTTATGAAAGAGGGTGAAATTGAAGGCTTTGTTACTTGGTATATACCAAGGCTTAAGACAGACCCCCACACTGGTTCGTCGCTACCACTTCTGAAAAATTTGATACAAAATGCTAACCACGGTGTATTATCGAGGTATTTGAGCTTGGTGTGTTTAACGAAAACCATTGTCTTGGAACCTAACTTAAAAAAAACAGATGACGTAAACAAAAGGAACACCTTAAACCAGATTTAATTTTACTTTAGAGCAAGCAGAAAAAAAGACCTAAAGCTGGGTCAGGTTCAATAAGGGTTGGGTACACTTGAGTTTAATTATTTAAAGAGCCTCTAATGTCAAAGGCACATTATTATCAGCCTGGAAGACAAATTATTCCTGTCTTACGTTGTACGTGCTTTAACCTTACGATGGTAACAGGGGTGCCCCAACACCCCTCGCGAGCAATCACGCGCCGATTTATCGAAAATTATTTGCTGTCCCGCTCTAGCATTTTGTGTATTCTTTTGTTTGACCGTGAGCCATCAGTACCCGTTGCGCAGTGGGAGCGGCAACACGTCGATTTCGTTCTGCAGGTATGTATGGGGTGTTGAGTCACCCCTGTTACTATTTACGTAGGTATTTTTTTGTTACTGTACTTCTTTATTTTGTTATTTTCAGCAAGTGAACCCCCGCCAAATTGAAAAAACAAGCTCGATGTGCGTTGTGTCCTCGAAACAAAGACAAAAAAGTGAAGATTTTTTGTTCAAAATGCAAAAAAACCTGTGTGCCCTGAACATCGTGTGGAAATTTGTCGCAATCGTAAAAATATCTCCAAAAGCATTATTTTTTTAACCTTATATCATTTAGTTACTAATTGATCTAAAAAAGAGTGTTCCTTTAGTTTGTACCACAAATAAAAAGTTTTATTTTTCAATAAACATAAGTTTTTTATTCAATTTATTATTGTGGGGTGACGTGACACCCCTGTTACCATGCGTGTTAATTTAAATTATGTTACCATCGTAGGGTTAAATGACGAAGCAACGCTTTGTACGGAAAGCTGTGAAGATACAAGATACCCTACGTGGGGTTTAGATAGAAGCTTATCTGGGGACGGTAGTTGATTACAACCGGGATTGGCCTGGCGTGACCGGGAGCGACGCGGCACCTGAATAATACCGAGAAATAGCGACATTGTTTGTACGTTCCGTGATGGGAGAAATTCTAATTATGCACCTCAAAATTCCTAGGGGTCCCTTACAATTTGAGGAAATGAAAAACTTTGTAATGTAACTCATGGCTTGTTGTAAACATAAGAACCGTTTTTTTTAATAATTCCATGACAAATTATGGACATAATATTGTGCCACTCACGCAGATATAATAGTTAAGATATTGGACTTTACTATTACTATTATTATAACTGCGTTATGCGATAAAATTCTATTTCTATAGGTGTTATAGAAATATAACTTTTATTCATGTTACACACGAACTTCCTTATTCCCATTAAAGCTCTATAATAGAGCTAAAAATAAACATCATGAGTCAGCAACGCCATCAAACACCGAAAAGCAAGTGCGTTGTCAAAAATTACCTTTTAGCGCATCATCTTGACGCATAACGAACCGACAAATCAGAAGCCAGCTCGCACCGAACGGCTATCAAATTAAAATTAAACCGAGCGCTGTGATTGGTTCGCTAGCGACGTGCGCGAGTGCCGTGGAGGGAGAACGCGATCAATACCAGACGAGTTACGTAACGGAGAGTCGTCGCCTTAACAGACAACACGGTTGCGTAACATTGTCTAACGTATTTACGAAGCAATAGAGTCTATTTTATCGTGACGACAGGTTTAGGCTCCACGGCGCCACAGCTCCGTACATCAGACAAAAGTTTCGGGAGTTGAATTTCCGGAGACGATCAGTTTACATTGTAGCTTTAGAGAATTTTCTGTTTCCAACTTTTATAGGACGATTCAAATTACGAGATTTATAAGCTTTTGTATTTATTGTACTTCTGTATGTTACTGTTATCGTTATGTTTTTGATTTTGTTTGTTACATTCAACTCTATTGTCCTTATTTGTATTTAAATTCAATTTCCGTTCATCTCGAGTCCCTTTGATTGACTAACTCTAGCTTTCAGGTTTTCTTAGTAATTGAATCAAAAATACTCACTTCGCTCTTAGTTTTTATGATAAAAATTATTTATAACAAAGGAACCACTCAAGAATATTCCTGAGTCCAATAAAGCAAAATGTACTTTATCAATACGTACTCAGCCTTTAAAAACGCGAGCTCATCTCTCCTGAGGGGCTTATCTCCGCAGTATTCAAATGTCCGCCTGCCCGTAAAGATTTAAGTCCCGATAGATTTTTCGTATAATAGAATCTTTCAAAGTCCTTGACTCTTATGAATTCCAGATTCGTCTTTCGCTTGGAGTCCAGCCAGTATCTGCTGTGTCAGTGTTCGTTTGTTTAGTTGCCTTTTTACCGGCTTTGCGTCGAGTAAGATGAATTTACAAGTTTAATATGTACATGAACATTTACATTTCATAAATTAAATTTATTACTCCTTATAGATTTTGTATCCCCTAGACAAGGTCTTGCAGATCAGTATATTGAGCAAACGATCGTTTTAAATGCTTTTTATTGCTTTAAAACTAAACATAGCATAATCCGAAGTAATTTTAAGTAGAAGAAGAAGAAGTAAAGTTAAGACCATAAAAGACATGACGAGTTCTATTTGCAGAAGGGCACTGGATGAGTTTCTAAGTAGTTTAGATTATGAGCGGACAGAAAGTTTAATACAAATATGCAAGTAAATTATATAATTATAATCTAAATACACAAATAAACAAAATATACTTATGTATTTATATTTATCTTCCGTAATAAAAAAAAAATATAAAAAATTTTAATCCTACTAATTTATATGAAAATGTATATCGATATATATATCTATACACGTATTATATGTGTGTGTGTAAATACTTCTTATTTTATTTTTATGTGTGTGTATCAGTGACCTAGATACATTTATGAATTAAGTACAGTTTGTGTTTGATTTCTTGTCAAATTGGCATAATTATTGTCAATTCCAAGGTACTACTTTTGTTTAAATGACTACAATATGGTTTTAATATTAAAGCAGCACAATTAATGTTAAGAAACATTGTATTTGATCTATACACTGATAATAACACTTATGTTTTGTTTTAAGTCTTGTTGTCTGATTTGTTTGCGTATACTACTTGTTTACGCCAAACTCATTAGCTGTTATCGAATCTTTTGTATGTTTCTTTATGACAATAAACATTGGAGAACTGTCCTTATGTCAATTGACTTACAGTTGACAATTCTGGAGCGAGAATCCTTACCTTGCCGTAACACAGTCTTTGACTAGCGCGGCAGGTAGGTGAATACTTTATCTTTATACCGCCAATTAGTTTACTTTATGTTAACCTGGTTTCGAACATAATTCTTTTTTTTGGTTTAGTTGGAAGTTCAAACCAAAACGAATTACTTAAGCACACGAAATAAATACATTATTCTTAAAGAACATATGTTTTGTAAACCTATTGTAAGTTAATACTTATTTTGATTTATTCTTAGTCTTAAGTTGTGGTATACAATGTAACACTTACGTTGGAAATAAACTTTATTATTAATTATATTATTATATTTTGTATTAAGCCACAGTGAATTTACGCCACAGTTTCCAAATAAAATGATTGATCCTGTTTAAGTAAATCGTTGTCTCTAATCCCTACAATATCCCACATGTCATCAAAAGGGACTACATAATGAATTTATGGAACTGAATTTTCAGACCTAAACCCACCAAGCTCGACCTGGTTCACTGTCAACTTCAAATTATTCGTACACTCTTACAAAGGTGGCTTTTATATATTTTTTCCACCCATCAACGTTAGGTATAATGAAGATTGATGACAAATGGACCTCGGTATTTGAATAACAGAGTATTAATGTCCTGCCGCCGTGCTCGGATTAAATCGTTAAAATTTTTGCCCAAAATGACGTCATAACGTGTGATTTATAATGTGATTTATAAAAGTCCTCGTGAATGATACGGGTGGATAACTAGGAAGGATCTGGTTTAGGAAATAAATTGGATGTTACATCGGTGTATTTTCCAGATTAGGAATGGCTATATTTATTGATTGCTTGCAACTTCCCATAAAAAGAAGAGAAAAGATGAATGAAAAATGAAATATATTAAATAAAATAAAAAAACTAGACCATGTTACGGCGAATTGCCACAATATTTTTAAGTAACCTCATTGGTTAATTTTACAATTTTGTCCAAAATTTTACAATAAGTAGCGATATCCGATCGTTTGAATCCTCAATGACGCTACCAAATTACCTTTCCAAACGGCTGTAGATCTTGGTCGAGGGTTGTGACAGGTCAAACCAATACAAAATTGATCGCATTTGCCCAGATCTAGTCCCAATACAATTTGGATATTGGTCCCAAAGTAATTTCACCGATTTCGCTAACGTTTAATCAGAATCTTGATCCTTTTCGAAAGCACCTATGTTAATACTCAGGTTTTTCGATTATGCTTTAACGTTATTACGAAATATTACAATTTCTCACGTCGTGTATGTAGATTGAGGAATCGAAGGATATGATGGAATCAAATACGATATTTGATAAAATATCGAAATTGTAATTTCTTTTGGTTATTGGTGTTATCTATTGCCGTTTAGAAGACATAGTATCTAGAGAATTTTTGTCTCATTTACGTTGTAGTACCTACCTACTAAAAATATTTTTAATTTTTGAAAGATGTGGATTTTCCAAATCTAAATTCTTTAATGGATTTCGTGATCCGTTCTGAACATTATTAACTTGTCTTCGTATTAACATTTCTGATTCATTCAAATTTAATGTACTTGTTTGTACACCCGCTTATACTAATTGAATATGGAAATTAAGGAATAATTTTCTCCTCTTAAAGCACATTTAGGTCGTGACACGGCCCGTTAATTTACTTTACTGTTATGCTTCGCAATTTCTTTCGGACTGGTCTATATTTACAATGTTTCTTTTTCATTCGAAGATTAATAAAGAGATTAGTTTAGCTTGGAAATTTATTGTTATTGCTCACAAGAGTATGCTATTACAAGCCATACTTAGAAACAGTGTAGAGTGTAAAACACTGATATAATAAGGTTCGATATAATTGCGTAACTGATGAATAATTTTAAGTATACATCAAAGCCATTTACACAAAATATATAATAATACTAGGAAGTACAGAATTGCTTTGCTCTTTAAGTAAAACAAAGATTATAAATTAAATTTGAAATATAAAATGGTGTAAAGTGGTCCACCAGATATGGATACCGATGTCAATCAACTTCGCCCCCCAGATTAATAAGAAACTCTGTGTCACCTCAAATAAGGATAATTTTAATTTCAGTTTTTATTTTTCTTATTTATGTTATGTGCGTCAATGTGTTCTTGTATCATGTTACAGTAATAATCTTCGGTATTGTATTTTCTTCTCGATCCTCTAAATAATTTTCTGCATTAATATAATCTTATAATTATTTTGTCTTGTTTCAGGTAAGTCTTAACATACTTATCAACCACCATCAGAACACCTAAATCTCTGGAAGGTATGTTTCGTATGAAGACAGTTTAGTATGACTCTCCAGCCTCCATGCACTTAAGCTAGGGAGGACGGAGCCAATTACGGTTGTCTGTGTCGACGCTTTAAACATTTCAAGTGTTGCTTTCCATCTGGTGGATGCTTCAAGATGTGTGGACGTTTTACATGAGGTATTTTAAGACAACCTTAGCTCTAATGATGATATTATAGAAATGTCATACCAATGAACAAAATCAAGTAACCTAGGGAGTACCAGAATTAGAACTGTTCTTATAAATACGTTAAATGTAAAATATTAGACGATAATTTAATTTTGCTTTATTTCAAACGTGAAGTCCTGGTATGGATTTTTAGAAAGGTTTCTTTCAGTTTGGTCATGAAGATTTTTCCCAATCTTAGAATATACCTCCTAATTAAATCGACGATATCTAATATATATCAAACTGGTCGAGATATGCATTTTCAAATTCGTCAGATCAAAGGCCAATTAATACATGAAACAATAATCCGAATGGAAACGTGGTACGCAGTTACTGCCATACGAGTTGGTTCCGGGCCAAATTGACAATTGTACGTAGAGTGAAGTTGGTCCGTGTATAATAAATTGGTATACTAATTTTGGCCCCGATGATATCAATAACCAAACTGAAAACGTTCTGTATAGTATTTTATTTTTGAGGAACGCTTGGGTTATATTGGTTAATTAAGACCAAAAATGAAAAAATAGATTTACGAGACGGAGTGAAAGAGTTGGTCTTTTAAGTTCGGGATAAGTATAATACATTAAGAATACAATAAAGACGCTGATTGAATTAATTATACATTAAATTATGTTTGAAGAAAGAATGAAAGCAGAAAAAGAAGAAAAGCAGCATATAATATATGCATATCCGCATGATAGTTATGGTTTAACTTCGTTTATAACTGTTGTCAACAATATGCAATCTCGCTAGATTATAATTAACTAATGGTACTTACATAATGGTCCATGTATAATGCTCGGACTGCACAGATATCCAAGCCCCGCCAATATCCACTGCGCGTCGTTCTAGTGCCTGTTATCCACAATTCCTTGTTCCAATTCTTATTGTTCTTTGCGTATGATTTGAATGTTTGAGATTACGTGATTAAAACCTTATTACAGGGGTCACCGTATCAAAGGAGTTTCTTAAATCAATTGCAATATCTCTGTCGTAGTTAAGTGTTTAATTAAACGTATCTATCTCATGCAGTTCTTTGTGAACCCTCTCAAGAACTTTATTACCGTCCAGACAGACTTCCGCACCACTTTGAGAACTTTTAATTTAATGGACGCAATTTCGTAAAAGCGTGCCGTTGCAGTCTAACTTAGTATTCATTTTCGCACTTAAGTAGGTACTCTGAGTAAAGCTCTTTCGCAATTAGTCCCGGTCATTATGGGAATGTTCACATAACAAAGTTCCTGTATGTGGTTCAGTATAAAAACCCGGTGTGTTCTGCGGTTTCACGTGCCTTTAAATCATGATGTCTGTTCAAGTATTGGGTTATTAACTGCAATAAAAATGAATAAAAATCCTTTTGGGTGATTTTCTTACTTAATACATTTTAACCCTATTAGCTGTAACCTATTAATTATCCTTTCTGGGCAGGTGTCCCTGTTTATCTACACTCGACATAATTGATTTCGCACAGAAAATTTATATGTAGTTTTCTTTTTTATATTTTTTATTTAGTTCAGAAAACTGGATACAATCTATAACGCTAGTTCTTAGAAATATTATAATTTTACAACAAGCTGAGATTATATCCTTTTAGATGCGAACTCAGCATCATTAATAAAACTATGTCATACGACATATTTTGAAACAAAGAATATATAACGTTTAAAACGCGAATTAAACTAATCAATATTTTTTTTATTGATAAAATCACAGTTATCATTTTCCCTATCCATTACTGTCCCACTGGAGGATCTCTACTCTCTTTCCACCTTTCTTTGTCCAATGCTGCAGTGTGCTAATTTTCATTTTTTTATATATAAACCTGAAAGTTACAACATGTATTATAATAGTCCACTGTGTTCTAACTTCCTGTATTCATACACCACTCACATTACACTGTCCTAGTTATGAACTAGCGCTTCGTTGAAAACTTTATTAAATTTAAACGCAGCATCTACCAACACATTGTTACATGTGCATGAAATTTACCTCTGAAACTTCTGCTTCATCGACCTGGTACTGAGGTAGCAGGTAGTTGGGTACTTAGAAATTTGCTTTGTCGGGTCTGATGTAGGTACTGTCAGCATTAGATGCAGTTAATTGACTCTCTTGTGTTAACGCATTCGTGTTTCGCAATTGGCTTTATGATTTTGACGTTTACAAGTTTTGATTTTGGGGCGGCATAACCTGCAATGTAAATTAATATTGCTTTGTTGTCTTCTGGTGTGAGGGAACAAAGGAAATCGTTTTATTCATGAGTCTCTATTAAATGGTTTTATTGATTGACCTAATTGTGTATAAATAGTAGGCTTACATTGTTGTGTATATTATAAGTAACATTTTCTTCTGTGTATATTTTTCCATGTTTTGTAATTTGCTGTATAAGAATTACCATTTTTTACAGCTCGTTCGCCACGTAATCTAATAAGTACCTTCTTTGTATACCGGTGTTAAATCTACATAAAACTTTATTTACGTTGGAATTTTCTCCAGCAAACTGGGGGATCCGCTTTAAGTTGGAAACTTTCCATAAGCTGGGACGCGGAGTCGTGGAGGTAGAGCTAACCGAACCAAGAGGATATTTTTAAATTAGATGCTCCCACTGGACTCTGATTTGGGTTTTATCAGCTTTATTGCGGTGGAAGTTTGCTTAGATGACATTGTGATTAGAGCGGTAGAACGATATATCTATGTCTCGATATATATTTCTGTTTCTTCCGTCTTTTCCCGATTTAATTTTATCATCCACTTCGCTGCATTATTCTCCATTCGTATCAAATTATTTTTTATACCTTATTTAGAAGATTAAAATGTATGTGGATAGTACTTAACTGTAAATCATGTTCATTAAAAAAAAAAACAACTTTTTCTTTTATATTAATCTTGTAATAGTTTGCAAGAGTATACCGTGTATTATTTATATTGCAAAAGTATATCGTGCAAGATGATTGTAGTAGCATTAAAATAATTTTCTCAGTAAAATGTATAGGCTAAGTATAAGTTTGTTTTATAATTCCTTCCTTTTTACTCGCACTACACAAATACGAGTATATTTTTGTACTTTAGTTACATGCTCTAGTTACACTTTTTTAATTTATGATAAAATTAATGTTCCCATTTGCATTCAGATCGCTTCTCCTTATCTAAACACGTTAGTAACAACTCATGCTTACGACTGTGAGCTCGTAAAGCCAGACATTTTGGGGCCAAGCAACCTCAGTTTATTTACATTTTATTACGCCCGCGGCTATAATTGTATTATTAAAATTATTTTGTCTCTCATTAACTCACCCCTGACGTCATTCTCGGCTTGTTTTACAATGCTTTGTTTGTTTTATAGACATTTTTCACAATTTTTTCACTTAGGTTGTTTTATATCATTGTTTAACTGAAATTAAGATGTTGGGTAGTAAGGAATCCTTATTGTATTAACAACAGGGTAGTAACTTTAGAAGTAGTTCTATCGATTAGGTTCTTCGACAGTTTAGTCAGCAGTCTTGTGATATTTTTTTTTCTTGCTGTGCCCCGCAGTTTCACCCGCGTAAGTTTATTAGCAAAAAGCGTTTATTTTAAAATTACAAACAGACATTCCAATTTTATTTATATGTATATATAACATATATACACCTACATTTGTTGAGTAAATTATAATATCTACTGATAAAAGCAGTAAGTATTAAGAATTCATTATCCTGTTCTTTGAGAAATTCTTCGTTATAATTCTCAACACTTTCATATTCAATCGTATTGTTACCATCCATAATAACTTTGTTCATCCCACACGAGAGAGCGTCGCGATCAATACCCAACGTTAACTACAAAACTCGTGTCTATTGAACTCAAAGTTACATTGGCTCTGAATTTGGAGCCGTGCCAATTTGTTACCACTTTGTACTCGCTATATCATTTTACAAAGGCTTATTCACCAGCTTCAGTAACAGGCGACAGACTGACTCCAAAATGTTCGGGAATCTGTGAATTGAAAAAGCTACTGACTTTTACTTCGAGGAAGATCACTATCGAAAATATATTGTCTTGGTGTATAGTAGTCGCATTGGTGCGGACAGACATAAATGCAAGGGGGTAGCCTAATGGCTAGGGCGTCGAGCTTGCTTGTCATGTGCATTTAGCTTAGTACGAGGTGTTAACATCTTGTTAACTCTTGTTCTAGTAATGTGCGACCCACATAGCTAGTAAGATAGAAAAAAAGGAACTTCTGAAATTAAGTTTTGGAGTCACTCCCGGTTTAATTAAAACTGATCAATTTGATCTGTACTCAAATCAATTGATGAGTGGTACAGCTGTGATTGGTTGACCAAAATACACCATCATGAGATCATCACATCAAGATGTGCTTGACATGAGATTAAAAAAACTATTTTTGGGTTTATCAACATTCTAGGGTGGTAAGCTTTTTTCCGGGGTAATGCTTTCAATCCACGCTGACGGCACGACGTGCAAACGTGGGGTATGTCGGGACTTTCACCGACCAAAAACACCCCGGTCCCGTCTCTGCTTTGGCCGGAGTCGTGGGATAACTCGTGCATTCTCTGCTCAACTTCATCTGCTTCACCGATGATATCTGTTAGTGACCCTCGAATTTAAATAATTTTTGTATCGGGAATATTTAAGTCTAACACGACAAATGTATGGGGCTAGCACTAACTTGCCTCGAATGTGAACAAGCCTTAACATTTACCGTTATAGAGATTTAATTTTGTGTCGCATAGCAACTGTAATTACGAATAGTTTTGGTGTTGGTACTCGTTTGTTTGTCACTGTTTTGTGCCCGTGGGAGTTGGACCAAATTAATATCAAGGTGGCATAGTCAAAGATATTTTAAAGAATGTTATTCTGTTTGATCTTTTACAATAAGTGAAGGTGGGACAATGTTATTCCGTTTGATCTTTTACAATAAGTGAAGGTGGGAGATAATATACTCACGATGATCAAATGTGAGAGTTGTATGTTTTCAGAGTTATTTCGATAAATATATGACATCCAATAAATTAAAATCGTATCTTAAATGTAGATTTTGGGCGTTCTGATTCTACAAAAATGGCCACGATTAATTTTTCGTTCCTTTTTTATATATCTTTTCGATTATTTATTTTATTTAAAAAATGTATCCGTAAAATTCTTTCTTCAATTAAAGGGAATTTGTAAAATCCCGGTATTTTAAGTAAAAAGGTTCTTCAAAGATAACGGTATTTTAGGTACGCTTTAACAAAAAAGTGAAATACAGAATAGCCTGTCTATTTTTATAAAAATCTCAGACAACTAATCTTCCTTTCGCAATATTTGTTTTAGACACGTTTCGTTACATAAAGTTGTTTATCTTATTTAAACTTCAATCTATAAGGGTCCGGCTGCGGGCCTGATGTTAGTTTTAGATCGCGGTTTGTGGTTCGAAGGTTCGTTTTAGTAACATCGTTGGTTTAGGATTTGCTCGCTTGACTTTGGTTTCCCAAATTACTGATACAATTTGTTACGGAGAAAATGGTTTGTTTTCAGGAGTAAGCCTTACGAACAACAGACCCTTCGACAAGTGACATATCTTTCGTTAACCCTGATCGAATGGCTCAAATGTATGGAGGTGTCAAGTCTTAAGTCACGTGATGTGTCCATACATTTACTGTCATTTAAGCGATTTCTGGAGCAGGTTGGAGGAGATCTTTGCCCAGCAGTGGGACACCTAAAAGGTTATAAAAAAAGCGATTTCTATAATCTTTAACGCTTGTAAATTTGATCCTTGTTTCCAGATACAAGTCGGCGATGCCCCACGACGCTTATAATAATAATTCCGATAAATCTCCCACTGCCGGGCACGGGCCTCTTCCCATACAGAGAAGGAACGAGCATTGATCACCACGCTTTCTCATTGCGGGTTGGCGATTTCATGTACCTATTGCGATGTTTTCGTTCATCCTTTGTCAAATGGTGTCTTAAAATAATCAAGAAAGTGCTTATAACTTTGATAAAGTCATATTGTTACTTGCTTGATTTCGAATCTACAACCATGCATACGAATCCGGTCATTAAACCGGTAGACCACCACGACACTTTCTATGTATGAATTTCTATGATTTTATGGTGAAAGTCAGTAGGAGGCTAAAATCATCCGATACAGGACGCTTGTGTAGCCTTTTGTACGAAAAGCTTTTAAATCCATACAATGTACTACATTACATTTCTAATATACAATATGTTGATGTTTGAAATTTCATTCCCCTGTGCGTTCCTTACATTGTATGCTTATGAAACTGTACATTAATTTGTTTCGTATTAAGCTCTCGATAATAAAGCACCTAGAACTAACAGTTGTTGATATAATGCGCAGTTTCCATTCCCGGTCCACGTTATCAACCGTTATTTCTTCAGTAATCACTTGCATTATTCTCTGTTGCAAGACTGAGCTCCTCATTTTGTCTAGAAATGTAAACTTCCTTACTTTTAATTAGTTCTTGCTACAGCCTTCAAAATGTAACAATTTTTCTTCCGACGGTAACAACCCGTTCGTTATTTATAACTGGTTCATTATAAATGTTATACTTTCCAGTTATAAATAAGCTTTCCACTTTTTTTCACCTCATATTTTATGCTTTATCTTTTTAATACTGGCCACTGAGCACGCAAGTTATTTCAAAACACTGCGTGACTAAAAAAAAAAGTGTAAAGTATAAGCATACAATTACTTACCCCTTTCTTTTATGACGAAGGATGACGACGCATAGTGCCACCATTTTGTTCTTAGCTGGGATTTTCTATGCTATGCCGTGACGTCACTATATCTCTTCATTAGACGCTATTGTGTAGCTACGTCGTAGCATCGTAGCTGTCATGTCTACGACATCCGTAGCAATAATTCTGTACAGCTTAATGTATGAGGCATTACATGGCCTTGTTAGATTGTTGACACTCGACTTTGATTTATGTATGATGATGGATGTATTTAATGGAACTTTTGATTTGTTGGGACAGAAAAAAATTCAAAGTTAATTTGAGTTCTTTATCATTGTTTTCAAGACTTTCAATGTATTATTACATCAAATCTCTGAGGAAATCATGAAAAAGAAAGAACAACATCACAAAAATTACGAATAATGTATGCAATTTATATTAAGCCTCCACGGTACCTTCGTATTTTGATACAATGTTTTGAGAGTGTCTTGTGCCTTTGATTAAGATTTTCCTTGAAAGCGACGCCACTCAAAATATTATTTTCTTTTTAAATTACATATTATGTACATAACTTTTGAGACGATTCTTCAATCTTCTGAAATATATTCTTTGAATGAACTTTTCATACAAAGTGGCAGGTCACGTGACTTATGTTTGTACGAAAAGAATATTTTCTATTTTAAACATTTCGACCTATGTTCCTTGGGGAAAGTTGTTCTGTTTTATGCACCTGATTACCTGGTTGAATATACGCACTCCTTTTAAATTAATCCCGTATTACATAAGTTGTGTGACACACAGAGCATACTACAAGGTTTTTATAATTCTAAATATTAAATAATTACTTGTGAAAATTAATTAGCTCGAGGTAAATAAATATAGTATTTAATAATAAATGTGCAGAAATTATGTTAGATTTCTTCCCTTCCTTTAAATGTAGTATGTGTGCGTGATACCGATGTATTCCGTAATCTCATTATTTAAGGCAGACGTAATTTTACACTTTATATTACGTAAGCATGCAAACGCTTGCAAAAGCTTGCAAAATTTAACCATTTCCTCTGCTATATTTCGGTCTACAAGAATGTTAAAAAGAATTCCTTTTCATATTTTTTGAACCCTCGCCGTAAAATGTTAGCGTGACGTCCATATCTTTATTCATACCATCATTCTAAATTATATTCATACCATAGATTATTCGTTGGTTTATACATAGTGAATATATTTGACAGTCTATAGTTCTCTCTTCTAATCTATATCCATTCGAAGTATTTAGAGGCACTCGTTGAATTTCAATCGACTTAGGCCCAGTGTTTTGATCCTGCGCTAACTCGACCAATGGTTAAATATCCTAACTAATGGTTCAAAATCTCGGTAGAACTGTTTTATTCATAAAATATTTCTAACAAATGGTTAAATAATTAACTCTCCAACTTATTTGACCATTTGATAGACTACGAATTAATTAAAAAATACTTTTTGAAACCATTAGTTAGTAAATTTAACCATTGGTTGAGTTAACTAGGGATGAAAAAACTGGGCCTAAGCTAAGCCGAGTCCTTGAGTGGAGACCGCGAATTGGCAAACTTAGTTATGGGTGGCCCCCAGCTAGATGGATCGATGACCTAAAATAAGCTGGGTCGGACTGGATGCGAAGGTGCAGGACTGGGTGTTGTGCGCAACTTGGGAGAGGCCTTTGTCCAGCTGTGGACTGCGATAGGCTGAGTTGCTTAAAGCAGTATTGTAGTAGACAGGTAGACTGGTTACATGCTGTAGTCAAGTCCAGAGATCTGAAAATTATATTTAATTAAAGCTATATCGACTCCGCTCTTGTGGGCGTCGGTTATTGAAACAAGTTATAACCTTCAGCCTTCCTCAATAAGTGAGCTATCTAACAGTAAAATATTTTTTTCAAATTTGACCAGTAGTTCCTCTGATAAGCGCTTTCAATCAAACAAACTCTTCAGCACAACAAACCGAGCAACATCCTATGTCAAGACAAATACCACCTCAGTCGGCCCGTGACCATGACACCTGCAAAGGCGTCGGAACATCGGGAACTAAAATCAAAATAAACCGCGATAGAATCCGTTTAAAAGTAGTTTTGAAAACTCTTCAGCTTAATAATATAAGTATAGATTCTGCAATACTAAAAGCACTGACCATGCGTGATTAAGGCTTGTTCGCTATTTGTAAAGTTAACTTCTTTCATGGAGGGTTGCAGTCTAAAATTATTTATTCATCCTCATTTCCATATGCTACTAAAATATACAATTGCAACTTTGTACGTTACAAAAATAACGAAATCAACTATGCAAACCCGTGAGCTCAATTCAAATGCATTACATTGTTGCCTCGAATACTGAATGTAAAAATAACTAGAATCAATAATCCGTTTACAATATATATACATGTTTGGTACCAATATCCAATCACAAGCGGCAGAAGCCGTAACAAGTTCATTATACAATGTCAGAGGGATTAAATGCATTGTACATACATGTCAACATATAGAACATCTAGGTATGTTTTAATCTAAGAGGATTTTCTTTGTCATTGCTCCATTATGATTGCTCATTCCCAGCTCGTCATTGGCTTTAAATAAAAGTCCCGTCTTTTTTTTAAATAAATTTAATGGCAATGTCGCAAATTACTAGTATTCTTGTTAACCCCTCGTGCTTAGCTAAATGCTTGTGTAACGAGTGAGTTCACGTCGGTAGTGCGAAGGGTAGGATTAGAACCCGCGACTACGTGACGGCAAGTCCGATGTTTTAGAGATTGAAAAACTAATTTACAGTTTTTCGTTAGTTTATAATATAGCGAGAATTATTATTGTACCAACGACTTTAATATTGGTAGAGTGAAATAATTCACAATATACATTGTTAGTGCATAAAGCACTCTACTGTTCGATGTGAAATACGATTCTGGGGCGGAAATTTGAAATGTTGCATTAACTCCCGCTGGCCGCAGAATGGGTGTTGGTGAATGCACGATGCGAGCTAACAGTTTAATGAGACCGTACGAACAGGTTTGAATAGAATCACTTGGTTTATTTACGGATGATTGGAATTTTTAAACAGAAATTAGAAAAGTATAATCGTATTTTTTTAATGTCGCAATGTTTAAATGAAGATATATGCTTACAAGTCTTGATCCTAAATGCGTGTCGCATGGCAGTTGAAGTCAAAATGATTAGTGTTCTAAAACAACCAATGGGGTGGTTGGACGTGTTTTTCCATATTTCGTGTGTGTGTTAAAAACAAGACTAAATCAACACCCTTATTCATAAATGTCTCGATGTAGTTTAGCAACCGCTTAGCAGGTCCTAAATTGAAATCTCTATAGAAAAAATAGCTGAGAATCATCTAAACAGTTGCTGTATTTATAAATAGGGCCCACTAGACATAAATTATGTCAACCGCATCTCTAGACGACAAACAACAAATTGACAAAAAGACAAACAATTATTTTAAACTTAAAAGAACTGAACACTCAGAAAAAATTGAAAAAGTTTTGTTTAAAAAACTTCTACGCAACATTGATTATAGTAATTAACAGAAACTACTGACGGATTGTAGTGATAAGGGGCAGTTAACTTGTGTTAGGGGTATTAAATAAAGTGGTTGTACTACACAATTAGTAAGTGACTTATATTTATCACCAAGTGTATATTACGAGTTGTTTACTTGATCCTTAGACGTGATATAATTGTTTAACGTTTACACATTGGTTTTAAAGATCTTGCTGTACGATCATTGAAATTATTTGCCATCTAGAACTGTCTACGTTTTATAACATTAATCGTCCATAATAGGCGCAATGGGCAATGTTGATGCGAAAATTACCTGAAATGAAAAAATATTTTCTTAAACTCCAGGACTCAAATTAAAACAGCTATAGATTGAATACGCTCCAAAATGAGGGAACGTTTAAAGAAAATCCATCTTCGGAAGCCTTACAGCGTTGTGCTTCCAAACCATTTCATCCTAATTTAAGCTAACGTTGTGTATTCATCTCGGCACGGAACGCAGAGCTTAATAGGTCCTGTCGACCTCACCCCCCTTCCTATCCCAGACCCCTCCCCCTCCACTTCTCTGTGATATATCTTCTGCCTCCCAGCCGTAATTATCACTTGGATTATAGATCTACGGGATTATTTTCGTGTTGTTGGATCGTTCCTATTTCATCTGTTTTTCGTCTATTATGCGTGCAGTGTTTCGTATATTAATAGGTTTATTTCTGTGTTGTATTCTATCTTCTGGTATTGATTTTCTCTGTTTGTGATTGGTTTTTTATCTGTGGACTCATGTTACAATGTCGTTTGTAGGAATAAAATCAACGATATTAAAATAATATGTTTTTAGTTTACTAAACAGGTAGGAAATACTACTTCCTTATTTTCGTATTCCAGTTTGCAAGCGCCTTGGTGCATTTTATAAATTTTATAGTGTTTGAATTCGAGTGCTTGTACCTCTTAGTTTTCTGTACCCAAAATCATAACGGGCTAGAAATACTGGAAGCGGAGAGCTCGAAGCCGTCGGTATTACGGAAACTTCACATTCACATATTTGTAAATAAGATTACAGCATGAATTCCGCTCATATTTCATCATATTCGCAGCTAATACCGCCTATTCATAACTCTAGAGCTCTCATTAGCTGTAGCCTCGTTTCGTACGTTTATATAAACCTACATTTTCCTCCATATTTCGGTTTTTATTAACTACTAGATTTCTATTAAGGTTTTCTTCACGAGAAATACCGACTAGAGCATCGTTCATAATTAAGTTTTGTGAGTTTTAAATATTGCTGCCATGGTTATTAAACAAGTCTTCGGTAACTGTCAGCTGAAAGTTTAAAAAAAAATATTTCACGTCATCTTAACTTCCTTAAAAGAAGGAAAAGTCTCCATCTTTTCTTATGTAGGTTGTACCTAAGTTTTCAAAGCAGACACTTAAATTTGTACTTTACTTGAAAAGGTCCTATTTTCTTTATCTTATTGTACCACTTATGAATATTGAAACTATGGTACACTAACCATCTTTAATACTATTAACACGATCAGTGTTAATCATTTTAAATGATACAGTAAGCTTGGGACCTTCGCAAAAGTTTTGTGATATTAATTTAACCCGGAGTTGCTATTAGTTGCCGTCCCTTTGTCAGTCAGTCGTTTGCCCTTCGTCACGTCGACTTAAACTCTACGTGCCCCAATATGTTGCTTCGGCGCTTCGGATGTTTCATTACTATTATTTTAATATCAATTTAAAAAAGTTACGTCTATGAATGATTTAAACTAGGAGGACACATTTTAATGGTGTGATTCTTATCTCCAAGATCTTTTACAGATTTTTACGTCTTTATTTATTTAATTCATCAATCCATCAATCAATAATTGTAAAGGCTGGGGCGAGCCTATATAATTATTATTGTCACATATTTCGACCTTACGTGGTGGTGCGAAATTGTAATTTCTATACGTCAAGTATAATGAATTTGACTTTTTGGTGTTCACCTACCATGTTTTTCTATGTATCAAGAATAATTACTCAGCTACTGTTTAACGTAGATTTATTTCGATAAAAGATCCTCTTTCTGCGGCTCTTAATAATTCATCTCCCGACGGCCATTGCTTACCGACCCCTTCGTTATTAGAGATCCCTTGTCAATTCTACTGCGCATCAGTTTGTGATACGATCCCTCCCATGATATCCTCTGACAACCAGATTAAGGTTGCGGTAAGCAATAATGGACTTTATTGAGGCTGTTCCCTTTTTTCTGTCTTTAGAATTTCTTTTTGTCTCCTCTATACTGCCGAATTGTTCATACAATTTTTTAACCGTTTCTTCTAATTGGCGAAGATAAACAAGTTTTACGGTATTTTTCCTGCCACTACTAATCCATACATGATATTTTTTTGTTAAAATATAAATGTGACTAGTTGAATACTAATCTGATATGCCGATAAAAATATTACAATATGCCCATAAATGCTCAAGTCACATACCATTTTCTACATCCAGTACTTGTATACTATTAAAGTAACATTGACTGCCTATAAATTATACGACACTTTAAGCCCCAGTCTGTTCAACCTTAAGTACTGAACCATCCATCACAATTAAATCAATATGGCCATTATCAGTTACGAGCACAGCACAGGACAATAAAAATGGCCGCATTACGACCGAATAAAGGACAGCAATAAAACTCTATGCCACCGTTAAACAACGCTTGCAAGATACTACGTGGCTTTATCTTAACAGCACTTGTGTTGCTCCCTGTAAAACATATAATAGTAAAGTCGAACCCAGTTGTACAGAGGGTAGCTGAAGTTTTGTGGTTTTTCGATTTTGAAGAAGTCTCATCGTGATGTCCATTTTGTTGTTTTTTTTCTAAATTGTTACTACAGTCTGTCTCCTATCAATTTATGTATCATCATCCTCCTGCCCTCATCCCAATTTCATTTGGGATCTTACGTGTCTTCTTATTCCATTCTTCTCTATGTGACGTCATCCCACAAGTAATATCCTTACTAGCCTTCTCGCATATCACCCAATCCATCCTCGTTTCTTGGTCGTCCCCTTCCTCAATAGCTATTCATCAATAGACGTTCAGCTATCAATTTAATAATGATGATTATATTTCAATTTTAACTTAGTCAAAACTCTACGAGTGCTCGACTAGATTCAAGCCCGAACAGGGCTGGTAAAAAGAAATACATTTTTAAATGTTCAAATAAAACCTTCTTCAAAATGTATTGAAGCTGTAAAACTGAACTATGTCTACTTCTTTGTGTTGTTAAAGAGAATAATGCAATACCGTTTATTTGTAGTACCTTTGTTCAGCGGGTAGCAAAGCGATAAACAATATATCCTGGAGAAAAAGACCAATACAAAGAGACTTATTTTTGTTTGGTCCTTTGCTCCAGGCGTTATGAACGATCGATAGTTAGAGAGAAATGTAAGTCATGGTCTTTACGTTGCTTTGTAGTTATATGGTCTTGTTTGTTAAGAAACGAATGGCGGATTCTGAGTTTGTAGATTTGTTGTCCATTTGATAATAAAATCACGGGTGATGGGTTTTTTTAAGCATTCGTAATTATTATACGCGTAATTTCTCTGAATGTGTTCCTTCCGGAAATGCGTGAAAAGTTTACTGTAATTAAACATTTTAAAGTTGATCATGTTAACGACACAGACGAAATATTTTGACCGTAGGGTAACTATACTTATATTTTAAAGAGTTGAGATCGTTTGTTTGTATCAAATAGGCTCCGAATCTACTGAATTGATTTGAAGAATTCTTTCTCTGTTGGGAAGCTACGCTATCCCCGGGTGACATAGGCTACAGATTACTAAAAATGTGGGCGGAACTGTGGGAAACAGCTAATAATTTATAAATAGCTTATTTTTGTTTTTTACCTAGGCGTAGCTTACTATACGGCTTCTAAAGGGGTAGGTACTTCGTATAGATCCTAATACGGCAAATATGTAAAATTGACACGCTTCTTATTTTACTTCGTGATTAAATTGAGCTAGGTTAGTATAATAGTAAAAACAATTATCTTCCACGTTACTCTCTAAAACACATTCTGCGAGTAAATCTATTCAACTCAAAGTGCACTTTAAACTCTCAGGTTTTTCACTGGCGATCTAAAATTGCTTTTAAAGCCCATTACTGGCTTCCGATGGCCCTGGATTTATTGACACTACCTTATTATTGTCTCTCCTTTTTATCTAGTTATAAAAGATCTCTAAACAGAACATAGGGGCATACAGATATAGAAACTGTTTTTTATTTCTTCGTCATAAAAAAAATATTTATTTTCAGAATTCGATTTAAACAATGAGAGTAGGTACATTTAAATAACCTGATACAAAATTTTATAAATTCACTATCTTTATCCCACGGTCCTGTTTACTTGCCTTGCTTTTCTACTTAAGCAGCAACGTGATTTTAAAATTAATTATCCTATTATCTTCCTCAAGAATTAGGCTATTAAAAAGTTTTTTTTTAATCCGATTGATAGTTTCAGAGATTAACGCGTTCAAATAAAAAATGAACTATATAATATATTATTATAGAACCCCGAGGAGCTCGTGGCTAAGTATAAGTCGTATAGTACCCGGCACGTAACTTGGCAAGAGTCGTTACGAGTTCATCTCAAATTTTAACGATCTAATGTACGTCAATGTTTAAAAAAAAAATAAAAGTTTTTAACCCCTAGCTAGAATGGGTGGTAGAGGTTTTGCAGTCGCTCTATGTAAAATACGGTATTCAGTGTCGGTGAGACTGGAAGCCGAACCCAACATATCTTGGGAAAAGGCTATGCAGATGATATTAGCATAGATAGCAAATCAAGATACAGCATGAAATATCATAGCTAATGAAAATGTTATCTTACAACATATTAATTACGATAAGATCGTCATAATCCCGTCTCGGGTTACCAATGAGTCTCAAGGGATTACCTTCGATGAATTTATATGATCACATTAATGTTATTAAGATGTATGTCTACAAAGATTATAGTAATTAGTTATAATGTTTGCCACATGTTATGACTCTTTTCTGATATCAATTTTGTAATTTTACTTTGTATTTTAGCAAGTATTGCGTTCATCTCTTGATTGACGTTTGTACCTTTCTGAGGCTAGCTGTTCATTGTGTACTAGCGAAGGCGGAAAGATATTGGATTGTGTGAAGTATAGGAAAGAAAGGTGTGAACGCTGAAATGACGATTAGTAGAGATGAATGATGTGGAAATGAAAAGTAGCGCAGAAATAAGTAGTCTTTGAGGTGAAGAAATTAGGTTAGAATATATTAGAAAAACTTTTATTTCCGGCAGATTCCCATATATGGGTACTATGTTAGTAACAATATTAGTTTATAAAAATGTTAATAGTGTTAGTTGTTTGTTGGTTAACTATTATCATCGGGGAATATCAGTGTCTTTCATGAATATGATCGTATATAGACGACCTCCGTGGTCGAGTGACGTACACTCCGATTTTTAAGGTATCGCTAGATCTCAGGTCCCGGGTTCGATCCCCGGACGGGTCGATGTAGAAAAAAACAGCAACAATTTTCTACATTGTCGCGGGTCGGGTGTTTGTGGTACCTTAGTTGTCTTTGATTCCAAAACACAAGTGCTTTAGCTACTTACTTTGGATTCGGAGCAATGTATGTGATGTTGTCCATATTTATTTATTAATTTTAGACGGAAGGAAATAACACAGATAAATATTAGTATGCACACAATTTGAATTTCAAACGCGATGCAGTTTTGGTCAGGCTTTTGCAATTTAAATGCAAAGTTTTGAGTATCTATTTGTTCTTGCTAGCGAAGCGATACCATATAAAAGTAAACGCATGTGAAGAGTAAAGGTATTAATATTTTTTCGTGCAATATTATGATAACGGTAGCAACTTCATACGTACACCCCCGCCGTATAAACCTACAACAACATTTATTTAGGCAATATCCGCTGAGATACTGCTTTTTTCGTGCCAATATGAAAGCAATGAGTTTTAATATAATTTTTATTCGCAATGTTATTCACCATATCTATTCTTACTTGTAATATTATAAAGCTAAAGCGTTCGTTTGTTTTAATGGCTAATCTTAGGAACTACTTATCCTATTTGTAAAATATTTGTGTTATATGGCCCGTTTATCGAGGAAGGCTATATATAGGGTACTTCTTACGATAACCGACGTCCACGTAGGTAGAGCCGCGAGAAAACGCTAGTAATGAAAACTAATAGTAAAACTTAGTATCTATACTTGTAATAATATGGCTAAATTGTATATCTGTGGATCACACAAATGCTTGTCCCATGCGGGGATCGAACCCGCAGCATGTCGCGCACAGTGGTAATTAGCGTGGTGACCTATACCACTCCGCTATCCGTGCAGTCAATATATTCAAAATATGCGTTGTATAACAGACCGGATCGTATATTCGGTAGCTATAAATGCCTCATATTCGTAGAAAAGCGATAATCGAAATTTGTATTGTGCTGGAACGTGCCATCAGCGACACGATGCAGGTGTTTGTGTATTCAGTTTGGTATGGTTCGGTTTATAGGAATGTCGATGTTCAGCTCGTTACGCTCGACGTATGTACTGCGTGGCTTTGCATACTGAAAGCGTTGAATTTGTACGATTTTGTACATCCACGTTATTTGATGTTGAGGTATTTTGTTTACAATCAAAGTCAATATGTTTTTATTTAGTAAACCTAATAAAGGCGCTTTAGAATTTTTTTAACTTTAACACTGAATGACTAGGTGTGCGGTTCGAAAATTTAATTCCTATGAAAAGAACCGGCAAGAAACCAATTTTTCAAGCTATGTTGGGGTCGGCTTCCAATCTTACCGGATTTAGCTGAATTCCGTATTTTACGTGGAGCGACTGCCTATCTGACCTCCACAACCTATTGCTAGGTAATACAGTATTCCATAGTAAGACTGGTTGTCAGAATTGTAATGACTTAACGACTGTCAAAGATCACTGTATGACAGTCGGGACCAACGGCTTAACGTGCTTTCCGAGGCACGGAGGGGTCTCGGTATGTTTACAAATGGTCACTCATCCACGGACCAACCGCGGCGAGCGCGGCTTAACCTTTATTATCGGTCAAACCGTACGGCTTACACTTAGGGTTTAGGGTTCTTTACCTCAAAAGTAAACAACGAAAGCCAGGATCACTTGGTTGTCCGTCTGTATGTTCGACTGTCTGTCTATCTGTATATCATTATTTATCTCGTTTTTCTTTACTTTTACTCATTTCCTTCTCGTTTTAAAAGGTTTTAATCTTCGAAATTATTCATTCATAACATATGTTTCATAAATAGAAAAAAATGTATGTAAGTACCCCAGTATTCAAAAAGCAGCGAACGTAAATTATGATCCCAATAATATACCTAAGTTTCACGACAATATTAAAGTATTGAGTGGCAGACAGATAATGCATTCTCGAGTGACACTTGAGTACGCTCGGTGCATACTGAGCAGTCAGCAATATTAAATAGCTGACTCGACTATATTTAAACGAGAGAAAGGAAAATAGGTTCTTTCCACACATTTACTAAATGGTATCATTTGTCCTGCAGTTTAGATTGAAAGTGGTTACATTTGTTTTAATGAAAATAAACTTTTTGAGTGCAGGGATAGCCTATAGTATAGGTCACCACGCTAATTACTACTGGGCACGTCGTGGTGCGGGTTCGATCCCCGCATGAGACAAGCATTTGTGTGATCCACAAATGCTTGTTCCAAGTCTGGGTGTTCTTTGTGCATGTGATTTGAATGTTTGTGGAACTCCCGCGACACAAGGATTAAATACCTTAATGCGGGCGACGTTTTTAAGAAAGAAAAAAAAAATCATAGAGTTATTTAAACCACCTCGTCCTCGTAGGTTCCGTCTCTATATTTACCAGGGTTTTTATGTTGCGATAGAAAAATATTATTGCCAGCTTCCAGCGTTGATAGATCGTGTTCCATGTTTGGATAATAATATATCTCTGACGGAGAGGGTAAAAGTAAACACCATCTATTTTCGATACATTGAATAAATCACATAAAATAGAGCGAGTTATTGCTATGTCTTGGATCTTTTTGATACTTCATAGAATCACTAAGATGTGGGGTTTTAGATGCTTAGCGGGCTAATATGAATGACTGGGAATATGGAGGACTGTTGCAGTGTTTCCAGACTTATCTACTAGCTTAGTGCGAGTACTTTCTTTATTCATAACTAGCGGCGCCCCGCGGTTTATCAGGTAAATTTTTTGGGATAAAAAGTAGCCTGTGCGTATATACCTATACCAAATGTTATTTATAGTGCAATTAAGATTTTTACAGCCACTTTTACACGTCACTTTTAACTCGCTGGAGTAAAAATTTCCTAACAGGCTACCCTGTGAAGACGTCGAAACGAACTCTGGGGTCATCCTCTCTGATTGTATAATATTGAGTAAATAAATGCATAATCTTTTCAAAAGTAGTAAATTTTAAAAAATATCAATTATTAATTAAGGGTACAAGCTTTTGCCTTTATGATATTAGTTTTATTTACTACAGCTTGTTACGGACAGGACCCTCTCCCACCACTATCCGTTGTACAGTTTCACATTTTCATGAAGTTCATCGCTTCAAAATGTCAGCGTGACATTTCAACGTATAAATAAAAATGTGCTGAATAAAAATAGAGAATATGTAACAAAATGGCGGTGCAAACAAGTTGGTCACTTTGCATGCGAGAGGAATATTGCAACGTGGAGTATTTTTTATAGTTATAATATTTTTATAGTGATATGGAAATTGGCCGTTTGCTTGTTTACGTTTTTAAACGCTGCGTCATCATACGCCGTGTAGAATGCATCTATACTATGCATCTTTTAGTCATGTGTGCTCAATGCATACCAAAAAAAATGCTACAAGCCTATTCTATTTAGATTATGAACTTAACATAAAAATGTATATTAAATGGACGTTTATTTTTTTTATCATTTATTATTTTCAGAGCTCTATTAAGGAAACTTTAAAATAGGAAATACCTGTTACGAATAACCTAAAATCTGTGTTATTTATTTACAAAATTAACATGTGTGCCTCTGTTACCTATAAATTGTCCTTTATTCAAATTGGGGAAATGTAAAAGGGATAATTGCCGTTTTATGTAAACGTCCTGGTCATCACATCTCTAGCATAATAAATGTGGACATTAACCCAATTTGCTGCGTACTGCGATAGAACTGAGATATAATTCCGAATGTTATACCTGTGATCATCTTTATTAGTCTTTTCTGGGTTTATTTTATCTGTATAATTCTTTAGGCCCAGCAGGAGCTTAACTGGGACAAAAAGTAAAATAGTTGTTTTTTTTCCAAGCTGTATAGTACCTATATCTTGTATGGTGCTCGTAGAAGCTTCGAATACATGAAATATTTTTAAATTAATAATTTATTTGGGTACAGTCCAATGATAAATATCACAACGCTGTCTCCCCCTCTTCCAATTATAGACGTAATTTATAACAAAAAGGATTTAAAAAAACTTTTATTTTAAGGCACTTTCTCAAATAAACTTGAAAAGAAATGAACTGAATCGGGGTCATTAATTGAATTTATACAAAAGTAACTTTCTTGCTAAAATCAGGGCGGCGGCCGACTATTGATTAGTTACAAAGAGGCTTTTTTGTAAAGAAGTTTCGTAAAGTTTTCGAAAGTAGGTATTTGAACCAATTTTTGTTATATACTTTCAAATGTTTCCTCTAAGTTTGTTGAGTAATTGAATACTACATTTAATAATCTAATGTGTAACTTCTGTGTCGTTTTCCCTAATATTTTTAATGTTTTTGTTACCATAATTTGTATTTTAGTCTGCATTTGGTGCTTCTTTTATAATTGATATGGTTTTAGTCGTATCTCATACAAATAACAATTCGCCCTTTTTTTTCCGAGTACCTACGAATAAAATGTCAAACCAAACAAGGTATCACTGAATGTCCCATTAACGCAAATACGATGCTCTCATCGTCGTGTGAAAGCTCACGTGCTATATAACTGTCACAGGTGAAGCACCTGTGTGGGAGGCTTTATAACTTATTTATGAGATGAATCCCGTCGCTGCCGCTCCGTCGCCATCTTGTCTCAACGGGGCCCGCGAGAGTCCTTCCGTCCGAATTCTCGGATATAAGGACCCTATTTAATGTCCTTCATATTGGGAACGTGTGGGAACTATTAATAGCTAGACGGGAAAGTTTTTATAGGAAGAATTAATTGGAAGTAATAAGAGCGCGTGTTTGTTTGTTACGTAATGTCTTCTACTAGCTTTTTCTCGCGTGTCTGCCTGCGTGGGCGTCAGTTACTGCGGCAAGTATACGCTATCTAAAACTGACTTTTTTTTTCAAATCATACTAGTGGGTCCTGAGATTAGCGTGTTTAACTAAACAAAATAATAAAGCTTTCAGCTTTATAATACTAGATAGGTAATATACATGACCATAGGTACCTCAAAATCCTGAGTTTGGTACTTTCAGCTATTGTTGCTTCGTCCCAATCTAAAAACCCAGCTGTAAATCTTTCCGGATTTCGGCCTAGCAATTTTGGCTCTCAATTTTCTTCGTTCCGGCTAAACGAAATTGGCTTCTTACGCCAAAAGGATTTGGATGAAAATAAGAAAGATACTGAAAACTTGGGTAGATGAACTTTCGACCTTTTTCGATGATGAAACTAGAATAGACAGGTTGAAAATCTTGGCTAATACAGGATTAATTTAAAAGGAGTGCGTATAATCAACAAGGTCACCAGGTGCATGAAACTGGACAAGTTTTCCCAAGAAACATAGGTCGAAATCTTAAAGTTGAAAATCATCTTTTCATACAAACATAAGTCACGTGACCTGTCACTGTATGAAAAGTTCATTTTCAATTTTATGATTTCGACCTATTTTCCTTGCGCAACCTTGTTGAATACTACACACTCCTTTTAAATTAATCCTGTATATCCCGATATATACATACTCGTTAGCATTTGTATTTGTAATACGAGCTATTTTCTTTATGTATAACTTACATATATAAATGGTCCCTTAATTCAAGGAGTATGTCTATATATGGTCTACGGTCTTCATGCATAAGTTCTTACTATTTGGAAAGAAATCAAAGTTTTTTTTTCGACATATTATGGCCAGAAATCGCACATAATAGAAAGATTTGGATGTCGAAAGGAGACTGAGAGAGTATTTGCTCAGCAGTGGGATCTAATATAGGCTAGAAAAAAAATGTGAAAGTATGCAATCCAGCATTGGTAGTTACGTATGGAATAATTGTTAATAATAATTACTAGTTCAATTCCCCTTGGTAGAAATTTTAGCTCATAAATAAAACTGTATAATTTCATGTAAAATCATATAACGTGTGTAATAAATATTCTTACGTAATTACCTCAAATGCCTAATTATTCAAACTGCGCCAATGTCACCTTTATTTATAAAATATACGAGTAACCTGAGCCAGACACACGCAGATCCAATTTACTTGATATTCCTTAATAAATGTAGGTCTCTACATAATAAAAAATGTACTTACGCATTTTAAGTAGAAAAGTCTGTTTTCTTTCAGACTTCATTATTTACTTATTTTGTAATGATGGAAATAGAAAACGAATCTCTTTAGTCTTTGAAGTCACATCTTTGACATTATTTAAATAGCTTTGTAATACTTTGTATGTTAAAGGATGTATAAATATGTTTTTTTCTTTAGGTTTATTTAGGAAAATGCTTCGTATATTATGCCTACATCGTTATCTTTACATTTTTAACATTATGAACTATAAATAACTAGGTTTATTTGTATTAAATATACAAAATCTTGGGACAACTCACACTCGGCAATCTGATCCCAAATTAGTCTGATCCTGTACTATGGCAACACGACAACTGATAAACATACTTATATATTTATAAATACGAACATATTATAGATAAATAACACCCAGACACAGAACAAATAATCGTGCTCATCACACAAAGATTGGTCCTTGGTGGGAATCGAACACACGACCTCCGGCTTAGTAGTCAGGGTAACTAGACCAACAGGCACTATATGAATTAGCAGACAGAAATTATCAAAGTACATAATATATTCTTGCTATCGCGTTATTCACTCGAGTGACGCCGCGAATGATATCTAGTTCAACATAGTTACATTAAAGTTCCAAACAACAGTTTTAGTTGTTGCTACGAAAGTTTTAGCACGTAAAGGTCCTTTAGATGTTTTTAGGCTTTCAGTGTCCATAAAAGATGCTTTCACGAACAAAGGAAAGAATTTAAAGGTCAGGACTTTTAATGGTAGGTATAGTCGACAACAAAAGTAGATGATGAATTAAGTTTATAACTTTGGTGTCAAAACTGATCACGAATATAATGGCAACTGTACTAGTAGTAAATGTCTGCCTAGCGTTTTTCTACGGTATGTTGAGGTCTTACGGAATACTGTGATTTACCGAATGAATGCCTATCTGAGCTCGACAACCAATTATAATTTACTATCACATACTTTTGAATCACTTCGACGCCACATAGTTCTGACGCGAACTCCGTTCATTAGTATTGAATTTCTGATTTTGATCATCTACTTTTGCTGTTGACTGTACCTAGCTTTATTCTCGAGATGTTTATCGGAATGAAGACCATGTATTTGTATAGATGAAATAGGTGTAGACGTGACCTTTGTTCAATGAACTGAATGCCTTTTCAATGAAGAACAAAGTTTTTTTTCACAAGTAACTTAAGTAATGTATATAACTAAGTTATTCATCATAAGGCCTTTGGTTTGCGCAAAATGAGATAAAGGATCAAAACTTCGAAAAATAATGAAATGTATACGTTCTTCATTTAACAGTATTAGGATTGAATTAATTTGCTTTTACTGGTTCGTACTTAACTACTTAATGGGACTACTAAAATATACTTTTGAGAGCAGTGTAGTTTCTAGACACAACCAGAATTAGTTCGAAACTCAATCTCACACCGCGGATTTACATCTCACCTGTTTAACAACTCAAAAGGGTCAACCTGACTAGAAGTGACCAACGAAACCCAAGGGAATAATTACGTGCAATAGCAAACGTAACATTTTACACGTACATACATACATACATAGGGTATATTCGTATGCCTTGACCCACTTTCGTACCTTTCCTACATATAACTACGTTTAATATAAACGGTATTCAGCGTTAATGAATGGGACCAGCTGTATAGAACCTCGTTATACCCTCGCATCCGGACATCCGGATCCGGATCAATCGGCCCGATTATATGTTACTCCGGACTTGTATGCGGCTGTGGGATTTGGTTCCTGTTCTGTAATTGATTGTTACTGGTTTAGTGGTATATCATTATGCTGTAGAACTGAGGTTTTGAGTCGGTAAACTTGGTAATTGCGTCAGCTGTTTTTGAGGCAGCAGTGTATTTATGGGGATATACACAAAACAGATTTGGTTTAATCTTTTACTTATTCTAATACTATTTCAGTTATTATCCGTAACAAAGAAAAAAATATATATTTCGCAAAATGTGTTGAGATTTTGCGAGATATATTTTTCTTATTTATTGAAATAAAAATTGAATCATAATGTTACGGATAATAACTGAAATAGTATTAGCACGTATTTTGACGTTATATTGTACCTAATATAACGTCAAAATACGTGCTGCATAAGAGTTTTTGTTACCTTTGACATCGACTGTGACGTCATTTTGACGTCGAAATCGTAACGAAAGGCTAAAATGATGACGCCTGTTTCCAATGCTGTAATTCTTATGATAATGTATTGATCCTTTACCTTTCGCCAATGTATGGATTATGTATGGATTTGAGTCTATTGATCAAACAATAATACCGGCCTATAATTAAACGTCCCTCTACTGGGCACAGACCTCTTACCATTACAGAAGGAATAAGCATTGATCACCACGCTTGCTTATTGCGGGTTGGCGATTTCAGATTACATTTTCCGGAGTCCAGGTTTCCTCACGTTGTTTCTCTCACCGTTAGTCAATGATGTATTTGATCAAATGAGTATTGTTAATGTTTTTTAATTGATTGAAAAGGACCAGTTCAGTTCTGGTCCTTTGGTAGAAAACTTAATATTCTAAATTGAATTTAAAGAGAAAATTATCGTAGCAAGATAAGCGTATGTGCAACAACACACCTATTAATTTATACAATTGCAGTATAAATTGAAATTCATTTTTATCTTATCTTTTATACATATAAAAACAATACCGAACGGTTCAACGGGATGTATTATTTATGAGGATTGAATAACATCACGAGTCGAAAGCTTTCATATAAACAATGACGGGGGTATGTATGAATCGTGTGACCGCGACCTACATTCGAGAGTTCTATATGAGAGTTAACTCGGAAACGTTTTATACGAATGTCTGAATTCTTTCTTTTGGAACGATTCACGTGAACTATTTTTCAATCTATTTATTTGATTCGAGAGATTACGTCGTTGCTTGTGAGTAGTATTTGTTTTGACGTTTGGCGATTCTTTGTGTTAAGTATCTTTAATCGTATCGTCTATGATAATTGATAAAATATTCTCTACGAATTAGTATTGAACCAAGAAATATAATAGAAGAATTCAAGAGTTATAGTATAAGTATTAACCAGTAAGGTCTGTTCATCTATACTTGTCACAAATAGTAAACAAACCGACGACAATTACAAATCACGATTTTTCTCAATAATCACACAATGTATGTTACCACAATTAGTTTACAATTCTGAATAGATCACACAAAGTTTCCCATCACTAATTTTATTGACATTTCTTACATACGCCATTATTTGTTTACATGTTTGGACAAGTATAGATGAACAGACTATATATAAACTTACTAGCTTTTGCTCGCGGCTCCACCCGCGTGGGCGTCTCTTATCGGGACAAATTATAGCCTATAGCCTTCCTCAATAAGTGGCCTATTTAACAGTAAAAGAATTTTTCAAATCGGAACAGTAGTTCCTGAGATTAGCGCGTTCAAACAAACAAACAAACTCTTCAGCTTTATAATATTAGTATAGATAGGGACTTATTCAACTTGAATATTAACGCATGTATTTAAACAAAGTTTGAGATAAGTAATCCCAATTTGAAGACGCCAAATAGAAACCAAATATTGGAGTTTTGTATATGCATTTCCTTCCTTCATATTATGTATATTGTATATGTTTTTATACATCCAGCCTTCCTCACTGTCTCTGTTTACTATTGTATACCTAATTAAATGTTCTTTCCACTTTACATGCTCTTCTGGAACAGAAAAATAAGACTGTAAGTATAAGTCTGTACTTCTCGAAGCATGTAGTACTATCATCTTAATAGAGCTTTGTTCATAATCCTCTTGAAAGAGGATGTGGTAATATTTCATAAGTATTTTGATTCCATTCGTATCCATGTTATTGTATTTACTATATAAGCTTGCATTATCTACATATATATGCATGTAACGGGTACCCACTTGTTAACTGATGCGATTCAAGTCGAGATTCAAATAAAAGATGAATGAGAACGGCCATTCCCTGAAGAGACTAGTGTAGCTAATTATACTGGTGCCACACAGGTAAATCTTTATTTTGAGAAAGACGGTATAATTAAATATTAATTCATTGGCTAGCCTGTTGGTTCAGTGATTAGCGACCCGGACTACGAAACCAGAGGTCATGGGTTCGATTCCCACCCAGAACAAATCTTTGTGTAATGAACATGATCATTTGTTCTATGTTCTATGTAATGATCTATTGTATTTATATGTTTATCAGTTGTCTGGTTATATAGTACAGGCTCTGCCTAGTTTAGGATCAGATGACCGTGTGTGAGGTCTCCCGAAAGATAATATAATTCTACTAGAATGGAGTCCAAAATATTCATTTACACTCAGTACATACAGTCTCAATTTACACGTTGGATTACGCGTGTTCCCATTTTCATTTGTCAAAACTTTTTTTTGGTCCTTCTATCCCCGAGAGCTTACCAATTTAGGGACATCTATTTCTGTCCACCTGTACATTCTATTGTGCTGTTCGCATTGTCCCGCTTCAATCAATACGGATTTGGACCGTGTGAATTGTTACACCGTTGTTCTTTCAGGATACATTGAAAAAGGATGATTTTGGTCCAAAAGCGGTTGGCATGGCAACACCGCATTTTCACTTTTGTGTTCGGGGTAGTATTGTTGGAAAACTTTTTAATAGAACAAGTTTCTTTTTTATGTTAAACTAGCTGCCCGGACAGACTTCGTTCTGTCAAAAGTAAAGTAATTAAGGTAATTCCCGAACAGTAGGAACAGTTTTTTTTACTTATTATTTATTTATTTTTACACCTTTTGAACCTTCCCTGGACTTCCACAAACATTTCAAGACCAAAATCAGCTAAATCGGTTCAGCCATTATCGAGTTTTAGCGAGACTCACGAACAGCAATTGATTTTTATATATATACTAGCTGTTTCCCGCTGCTCCGCCCGCGGTCTCAATTTTTTTTATATTTGTGATGTAAGCTATCCTATATTTCAAGTTGGATCAAACTGCACACGGTGTGCAAATTTGATTAAAATCGGTTCAGTAGTTTCGGAGTTCATCCCCGACAAACATCATGACACTGGAATTATATATAATATCGATTGATGCCAAAAAGTACACGGTGCTAGTTTTTCGCATTTTAGCCCATTCGATTCCCGGTCCGCAAAGCGTATTTTCAAACATCAATTTAATGCAGACTTATTTCTTTAAAAAAATAAAAGAATGTTTTCTTTGAGTCTAATTTGCTATTCTTCAGTATTGAGAGTACTTTCTCTCTTTCTTTCTGGTGGCAATAAAAAATCCATCCTGTTTATCATAATATAACCTACGACCTACTCTCAGACCTACCAAATAGACAAACGATAAAAAACATAAAAGTCTGCGAGCCTGATATTTAAAGAAGAAAACAGTTTTAATATCATTGCAAGGAGTTTTGACAACCTTGTTTATTTAATTGTTAAATAACCTCTATGGAAGAGGATCTGGAGGATAGTAAATCGTACTAAAACAACAAAATTTGGTCGTCATGGCAACTACCTACTTACGTTTTTAATGTCAATAATCGCGATGTTAATAATTGATAAAAATTAAACAAAAAAACATTTCAAATTGGACCAAATTGTGAATCTAAACCATCCTCGAATCCACCTGAAGACACACAGCAAATTTCATTATAATCGGTCCAGCCGTCTAGGAGAAGTTCAGTCACATACACACTCACAGAAGAATTATATATATAAAGATAGCTGACCTGACAGACGTTGTCATGTCAAAAAACTGACAGTTATGTCAAACTCTTTAAAGGTTACAGTTAATAATATGGTCGTTAAGTTTTCTTTAATTTTTAAAGTTTCGCGGAGCATTTTTTATTTTTTTCCTTCGTAAGAACCTTCTCCTGATAATAACAAATATGACAAAAAAAGAATTAGTGAAATTGGTCCAGCCGTTCACGCGTGATGTCGTGACAACGAAAAACGGGTTTCATTTTTATATAATATATCATATCTATATATTATATAGATGAACTAGAACAATGATGTAGCAGCAGATTCAGCGTAATATTAGCTGTGCATATGTGCTGAGTTTAATTACCGAATTTCATCGTATCATGATCACTTATAATTTTTTTTTCTTTTAAAGGACTTCAAATAAAAAAGTAGGTTCTCTGTTCGATCGTTATGTTTGTAAGTATGTATGTCCGCAATTATCTCGCTATTAAAAATATTTTGATTTTGATTTCTAAGTCGATTGTATGTTTTTCCGGGATTATCTCGCGTTTGGCTGTACCGATTTTGATGCAGTTTTCAGAAAAATGTTCGTTACAATTTGGAAAAGTTTTAATATATAACAATAATGGATATCCCAAGTGGCTATAGGCAGGGTTTTTGAAGTCGGTGAGTTTTTGTTAAAAAGTTTGTATTATCTTTAGTTTGGTAGGTCAGTTTTAATCTCCGTAATAGGTATGTGTAATTCTAACCAAGCCACCGTAACTTTAATCAAGCTTCAGTGGTTCAGACCACATGATTCACTCGCATAATGCGATGTAGCACGAATTGCGGTTGACCGCGCGTCATGGGTGACAACGAACTTCGAAAATGAACTTTCCTGCTTTAATATAAAGTTGCTTTTCAATTTTAATTGTTATCATTGATAAATTCGTCGACTGTATTTAAAACAATAGAGTACGTTTGGTATGAGACAATAGGTCGCCAGCCTCATCCATTTGTAGCACACCTGGTAATCACACCATCACACCTATTGATCCAGGTACAATGATTACATCTCCAACGCCATTACTCACTCGGATTGGTAATCTGTGAATGGTTTCAAACATTCATTTGTCTGGTCATTTGGTCCAAGTTTATCGTTTTCACGTGAATTACTACGTGAGAGAGGATTTACAATTTTAAAATTGCAGATGCTTTTTTATTTTATAGATTGGTTTTAAACTAACTTTGTATAGTATAATGGTATGGCCGTGGTGGCCTAGCGGTTCTATGACCAGATTCGTATGCACATGGTTGTAGTTTCGAACCCGGGCAAGTACCAATGTGACCTTTTGACAAACGATGAAGGATAACATCGTGAGGATACCTGGATTCCAAAAACTGGAATCTGAAATCGCCAACCCGCAATGAGCAAGCGTGGTGATCAATGCTCATTTTTCTCTATACGGGAAGAGTCCTGTGCCCAGCAGTGGGACATTTATAGGCCAGTATTATTGTATAAAGTATAAAACCAAGTCACTCACGCAGTTTGTATACTTATATCTTAATATATATAAATCTCGTGTCACAATGTTTGTCCTCAATGGACTCCTAAACCACTTAACCGATTATAATAAAATTCGCACACCATGTGCAGTTCGATCCAACTTGCGAGATAGGATAGTTTAAATCTCAATTATATAAAAAAAAAGTTTGAGACCGCGGGCGGAGCTGCGGGAAACAGCTAGTATATTAATATGTTATAACGCTCCATTGAGCAATATCTACTGTAATTACCGAAAACACTATTAGATTAGAATTTCGTTTCAGACTTTACCCGTGAACTCACATTAAAAGGCGTGAATATTATAGCTATATTCTATTACCATCATATTTCAAAAAGGAAGAACATCGTCACAATAGCAGCTAGTTACACAATTTTTAATATCACGCAGCTTTGTACATTTTCCCTTTCATTACTTAATTATTCAGCTTTTCCGTTAACAATAATAAATTCTGTTCAAAGTTGACCCAGTTCACAACAACCCCCCTTTTCCCCCTTGCCTTCGAGGTACGATGTGAAATTTAATTTATATTATAGCTTTTGTTGTTCACTGTCCCGTTCACAGTGTTACGTTGATTTTGGCACGTATTTGTGAATTGTATTGTGACGTCATGTTTGGAGAATGTAGAATTGTAGGCTATTGGTTAATATTCCTTGGAGTAACTTAGCAATTATGGTAAAAAAATTCAATTTTAAGTATCAAAATATTAATATTTGTGTTTGGTTTACTGTAAGTTTTATAGTTTAAATTTATTTAATTAATTACATTATCACGAAAATTTTAGATTTTCTTTGTTTTTGTATCTCAGTTACGTAAAGTGGAGCATTCAATTTACCTAACTGAAATTATGACAAAATTAAATAATATTTATTAATTCGTATAATCATAACTTAGTTACTACACATACTGTTTGAGCAACTTTTTTTTTATTTTTGTTAGTTGTTGTGCATGTCTGTAATTGATGTAAACACTAGTTTTAAGACTCGTGAAATGTTTATTTTTATGGTTGTGTTTATGTTGTTGATGTGCCTAAATAAATAAATAAATAACTACGTCTGATAATTAAAATTACAATTACTTTAATATAACAATTTATACCCTATATTTCACAGTGAAGTTTATAGCTTACGTACTTACTCGGGCCTTTATAAAGCGCCATATATTTGTTAATTAACACCTCATGTTTTATAACAGCCCGGTAACATGATCTTCTTAAAGGTCAAAAACCCAAAAATAACGTAGGTATAAAGCCTACACAAATGTATTCCAACAATTTATAATTAGTACAACCGCGAATAAAAGGTTCCCTTATTAATAATTAATGCTCGCCGTATTTATGGGCTCGTTAATATGAATAACGAATAAGTTTTTAATATTAATTTACAAAGGAAATGTTTAATATTAATTTGACGTGCAACGTTCTGTTCAAAAGGTAATTGGAGCAAGTCCTTCACAAATGAATTTCGATGAACCGTTGAACTGTTTAATTATGCCTTTGACATCATAATGACCGAGTAATGAATTCTATTTGGTAAAATGAAAACCTCATACGCATTGCACAGTGTGATAACTGTGATTTTAATTATAAACACATTTCCTTAACTGATTACATTCGATTTAATTTAAGTAAAATATACAAATAAACTAATATATAAATATCACGTGCTTATTAAAACACTAAAACGTGCTTAAATAAAGTTAAGTCTAAGCGACATGGTCTCTCAGTATTTTGCCCCTGGTCTCCGGTAAAAAGAGACACGTGAGGGCTCCCAGTACGGGCACAACGGCGAAGGCCGTGGGCGGCAGCCAGGCGGCCACCACCGTGAGCCCCGCCACGTACGGCGCCAGCATGGAGCCCACGCGGGAGATGGTGGACGACGCGCCCATAGCCATGTTGCGGCTCACCGTCGGGAACAACTCCGTAGTGTACATATACCTAGCAGAAAATATCATAATTAAGAAATTGCAAACCAACAAAAAACTACATAAATCTTCGAATAGTTACACTGGCTTCCAAGCCTGGCTCCATCGCAACTTACACGCAAGAAAAAGCTCCCGATGCACATCCCACACCGATAGCTCCCGCCGCTAGTCTGACGTAGAACCAGTCTTCTGGCACTGCTAAAAACCCATTGCTCACAGCACACACGCCGAAGAAACAGATCAGAGTTATTCTCCTTCCGAGGTATTTCGAAAGGAATCCGCTAAGCATAATTCCAGGGAGCTACAAACAAAATAATAATCAATAGGTATTCTATTACCAGAAAATGGGTCTAAATTATATTCTCAATAAATGTATGAAACTTACTTGCAATGCTCCAGCCAAGGCAACAGTTACGAAGGCATTGGAACTCGTCTGTCCTATGTACTGGTTGCTCCCGTAGAAACTGATGCCGAGCATAAACCAGAGGATGCAGGAGCCTATGATGTTGACTCGCAGTACCTTGGTCCGTAACAAGTCCATGTACGTGGCTTTACCTTGATGAGCATCTTTCGCGTTTAAGTTCTCATATGCTATGGTTTTTGCAACATCTAACATGTTTTCTGATGGTAAATTGTTCCTGAAATACAAGAAAGTATGTTAAACAAACTACTACTTACAGAATAAGAACTGTATTTATATGGATTAGAAAACTTACCATCGGGCTGCTTGTGTCATTACTTTACTTGCATCTTCTAATCTCCCTTGAGATACCAACCATTTCGGTGACTCCGGTAGAGCGAAGAAATAAATGAGATAAATCAGATTTGGGACAGCGACGCCAAGACAGAATCTATTCCAAGTCCTCAAGTAGTATGAGAACAGTGGCATCAACATCTGACCAATTGGAAATGGAAGAGCGCAAAGGACGCTCATCAGTTCTCTTCTTTTAGGACCTGTGATTTCCATCATGAGGATGAAAGAGCACAGCATGGTCCCTGCTATGGATGTGCCGATGAAGAAACGGACTATGGAAAACATCCAGTATGAAGTACTGAACGGTTCTATTAGAGTTGTAATTAGTTGGAGAAGACAAGCTATCAGTAAAGCTATGCGCCTGCCAAACCTGGAATAAAAAATATCATTTTATTTATTTTAAGACTAGTGGAATTAAATGATGTCGACGACGACCTTAACAGCTTATCATATGCAGAAATGAGAACAGTTTGTTTGGTTGGATTGATACAATAACAGGTGATAGTAGCTAAAACTGCATCATCATTAATGTAAACTAATGTAAACACTTTTATCCCTCATGTCATTCAGGTAATCTCAACAGATTACTTCAAGGGTTATTTGCGTAGAAAGCACGTACGGCAGCTACATATTATCTCCATATGATCTCTATCAATATCGGTATGCGCATGTTTTTAAAACATCCATCAGTGTATTCAATTTATCTTAAAAATCCTATGATAATAATACTTCACTTTAAAATTAAACATTATCTCTAAGTTATAAAAACAATGAAATCGTTGTTCTAATCATATTTAGCTCATTAGATAATTTGGTTTCTTCCAAAATTCTGGGAGACCAGCGAAAGGTTTAGTAGCTATTTTTAGATTTTTACCCATGCTTCTATAAAAGCATGGCTCATCTTTGGGTGTAAATCATATCGTCATTATTATACAAACATCTATTCAGAAAATTAGGAGATTTTAAAATGAACATTTGTGACGGATCGATTCATACGAGCCAGAGCAGTTGTATAAACTCATAACAATAATGAATACACTCATTTAAAGGAAAATACAATACGTTTGAATATACGTATCATACAATATCATACAATATCATAATTTCGCTCTTATTTGAAGAAATTAATTCAATAGAATTACAATTTATTTTTCATGGCAATTCTGTTATCTGTTATCTGTCTCATCTCATGACGTGACGGCAATGCGTGTAGGCCTGTTAAAAAAAACTAAATTCTAGTTTTGGTATTCAAATAATTTTGCTCACCTGTCGGCTACGAAGCCAAAGAAAATACTGCCAACCAGTACGCCTCCCATGCACAGCGTCTGTGTTAAGTTAGCCATCCATGCTCTGTCACAGATCAGATGCCATTCAGAAATTATGGTGTTCTCGAACTCTGTGAAGTACAAGTACTTGACACAGTCCCTATAACACGTCGCCGGCTGTATGTTGTCCGTGAGGTTCGTCTCTGTGCACTGGAACGAGGTGCTGGGGGCCACGAACACGATCCCCAGCTGTTGCCAGGCCGCTGAGATCCTCGTAGGGAACGCTACCATCACACAAAGCATTATCTGCCACCTTCCGAATGTCCCTATGGCCTGGACCATTTTGTCCACTTCTTCTTTTGGATTGTCCATGTTCTGTTTGGTTTCCATTTTACCATTTGGTTCGGGTTTCGTCTCCATTTTTAGATCACCTATGTGTATTACTTTTTTCACTTCACTCACTAGTAGACTTCTCACATTGCAGTAGCAACTTAGTCACGTTTAAAATATTTATATTAGGTTTAAATTTTTATCTTCTGAATTGTTCTCATTTAAGTCATTAAGTAATTTTTTACACTACTTGTAGCTTAAAGACCGTCCCAGATCTGAAACAAAAAGAAAGAAATAATTAAATATATTTGCCACTAATAATACTGTTTTCCTTATGGGTCAAAACCAATTAAAATCTCTTTTAATAATCCATAAGAGATTTCGGTTGATTAACTATACGTGGTTCGTTGTTCAAGGTTCTTGAATTAAGAATGTTCTGTATTGTTTGATATCTCGAATTAATAAATGTGAAGGCGTATCACGACTCGCATTATTATTTTTATGGTTTAAAACAATGCCTATTAAAAATCCTAAATTCTAAGCGTGTCAATCAATGGCAATTTATTTTTTCTAGACTAATGCTGAGCCAACCAAACAGCATAGCTATAGGTTTTTGTGTAGGTCTGCGCGTAACTATCGCATATATCGTATAAAATATGTACTGTTTACTTATCTATAAAATATAGTTATTCTTATGTAAAAAGCCATCTTTTCCAGCTCTGAAGTAGGCACTTCGTTTTAAAAACCGAATAAGAGCGAGTCGAACTCTCCCACCGAGGGTTCCGTAAAAAGACCATATTTTTATTATTTAACTCTACGTGTCATTAATATGTAGCGGCAGTAACCTAATGGTTAGGGCATCGATTTTTTTTTTCCTTAACTTTTCCTTTTCATAGCTACACATGTTTGTATTTGCTTCATTATTTCTTATTTTTTTTTTTATGAACCACGATGAAAGAGACTGGCCTCCACGACACAGGGAATCCTAGTGTGGAGACCAGTGATTTATCTGATTTAACTTTGTATTTTTCTGAACAATAAAGTTATTATTATTATTATTATTTTTATAAATCTTAAACATTCAAAAACAGTACACCAATAATATTCTAATTGACTGCACGGATAGCCGAGTGGTATAGGTCACCACGCTAATTACCACTATGCGCGACGTGCTGCGGGTTCAATCCCCGCATGGGACAAGTATTTGTGTGATCCACAAATGCTTGTTCCAAGTCTGGGTGTTCTTTGTGCATGTGATTTGAATGTTTGTGAAACCCCCGCGACACAAGGAATAAATTCCTTAGTGCGGGGCGTCGTTTTAGAAAAGAAAAAAGAGAAAGAGAAAGAAAAAAAAAATGTAGTTCATTATATTTATTGATTGCGCGATTGCACTGAGACTTGATGAAATGCGTAGCGTTTCCCAAAACCATAAGCTCCTAGATATCATTATTCCCCCATAAAGCTATCAATATCACTTCTCACTAGAAAAGTGACAAGCTATTTTTTTCGATAAGTCACTTGGCTTATGGCCTAATACAGAAACGTCAATCATTTTGAAACCGCCGTTAAGTATCCTGCTGTCTCTGTCACTTTAAGGTGTGAAGTAGACAGATAGACATTTAAGAACTTCTTAAAGTATAATAATAATACCGGCCTATAAACGTCCCACTGCTGGGCACAGGCCTCTTCCCATATAGAGTCAAGGAAGTAAAGAAAATTTCTTTTTTTTTTAATGTAATTTTTTTTTCATAAAGTCAGTTTTCATCTTCTTAAAGTAAATTTCTTATTTTTTAATTCAATTTCGGGAGTTGTTCTGGTTACTATCATACATTTGAGCGATTCGACCAGCGTTCAGCGTCACTTATCTAACAAAAGGTTTTAGCATTTAGGTTTATAATGGGGAACACCTGATTCCAAGTCTATTTATAAACGTTATCTGTTGCTATTGTGTTCATGATAAACTGATAAAAGTAATGTTTCGATGACAATATTAGATTTGATCGCTTGTGTTGTGAATATTTACGGTAAACACAAAAAATTGGCTGTCTGTAAAGTCGGTATACGGAAGATAATTTTACGTGATGACGTCATAAGAAAACATTGATGAAAATTTGCATACTGTATCTCTTCTACTCGGACGCATCGGCAGATAGATGCGTCACAAGGCGAACGCTAAGGCCGATCCGGCCTCTCTATCGCTTGCTCCGCGCTCTCGCTTGCACGCTTGGCTCAGGCAAAACGTGCGTGCAGCCGGCGTTCATTTCTTTATAAGACGTTCGTTATCACGTAAAAAGAACATTGAAATTCTAATGAACAATAGTATCTACCTTTTTAGTTTCAATATTCTGAAATTTTAAATAGTTTAAAAAAAATCGACTGTATAATAAATTGATAGATTAAAACTTTATTTCTTATTACTGATTCGCCTAGTATTATCTAGTATAGAATATATAGTTGGAATTCAGTGACAATTACGTAATCTCGATACTAAACTTTAATCAAATCAGCAATATTAATATTTGATTTTTGATAGGAAAAGTCCTTAGTTTGTCGAATCCTTTGGTGCAGTCTTTATTAGTATGCATAAAATTAAATCTACGACAACTGTCGTATCGTAAAATATTATCCTACTTTTATCTTATTTGGAATTAAATGTTATTAGCTTTAATTCATTCATATGAGGCTTTAGATAATATAATAACTTTATTATGCTACTAGATGAAAACCCGGCTTCGCTCGGTTGAAATGTGACTCATGATACACAATGTAGGTAAATATTTCTGTAGTCATCAGTTCTCAAGGAATATTAAAGGTAAGCAAGCCATAGATTCGTATAGCTTCGTTCATTGTGTTTAATAAATATAGTAAATAAAAACTGCAATAGTTTTCACACAAATATTTTTTTTTTGCGAAACGACAACGACTGAAGAAAAGTTTTAAGTTTTGTTAAGATTCACTCAATGTTTCCGGCAAGACGTTTCGTTTTACACAGTCAAATGAGTTCACACACAGTTCTTTGTGATGGATACTTCTTTGGCGCGACGCACGCGACGTGTTGATTAGCGAGGCGTTTATAAGAGCTAGTATGGAACGGAAAAAAGCGAAATAATATTTATTTCGCTTTTTTCACGTCTAATTTTTTCTTGAACTATTATTTCAAACGCGTTCCGAAACGATTCTGGTCCCAACTATCATGCAACTGTCATACGCCTTGTCAGCACTGTAATAATCACTTCAAGGAGGTTGTATGATAATAAACTCCTTGAATCACTTCGAAGCAGAATTATCTGTTACGGAACGCGGCATTATTAATTACCCAAGATGGCGACTGCGGTTTTTTGTTTGTCAGTGCCATTAGAATTTAACGAAATTCTCCATAATCTGAATTTTGCGGATATATTATGTTGTCGACTCGAAATCAATATTTTTTGATGTTTTGTTATTCATATAAGGTTTCGATCGAGTCTACCGTAGCCCTGAACGAAATTATTAATATAGATTATAAAAATGTGTGGGTTATTTTAGGACTTTTATATCGCCTACACAAAATTCTAGACTGTCATTTTTAATTTTTTCCTTAAACGAAAAATACCAATCTAAAATTTTGAGTATGCAAACGCAAATATAATTTGATAAAATGTATTTTTTTTTGCATTTCTGACATTGAACTGCTCTTAAACTGATAACGTCTAATGGTTCTAGTAATTTAAACCGAATGTTAGAACACAGGTGACAATTATCTGAATTATTTACACCTAGAAAGTATCTATAAGTAGCTCTGTTCCGCAAAAGTACCTTACTATGTACGATATTGCTATATACAATTTACCAAGTTGCAGGCCGCGGATAATACCTTGTTATGCAATAAGAGTATAAAAATACCGATAGTAACGATTCATACTCACTATCAAACAGACAATATTGGCACCGATTCTTTTAAACACATACTAAACTAATTTTAGTCCATCGGTATCCTTTACACTTGTACATATTTAGAAAAGAACCGATCAAAATTAGAACTGTCAAACTTAGTTCCGACTAAAATTGTCATACAAATTTGCCGACAAGTAAAAACGTGTGCTCTAAATACACTGTGATGTTTACGGCGAAAACTAGTTTGACATTTCTAAGTTAGTTGTTATCTGTTGCCCTTCTTTTATAACTCTTTGTGTTAGTGACAGCAATGGTTTAAATTTTGACGGGCCTGTTGGTTTAGTGGTTAGTGACCCTGACTGCTAAGCCGGAGGTCGTGGGTTCGATTCCCACCCAGGACAAATCTTTGTGTGATGAGCACGATCATTTGTTCTGTGTCTGGGTGTTATTTATCTATAATATGTATGTATTTAGAAATATATAAGTATGTATATCAGTTGTCTGGTTACCATAGTACAGGCTCTGTCTAGTTGGGGATCAGATGAACGTGTAAAAAAAAAATAGGGTGCGTACAGAGGAATCAGCACCATTGTGTATCTATACATATAAATCTAAATTTGTACCAAACACCGTAAATAACATTATTCGTCTGTAATATACGTGTATAGGATCAATGATTATGAAGATTGGCCAGGGCTTTGGCTTTCGACCATGTAGTTGACGGTTCGGAAACCCACCCATTGCACTACCCACGTAAACCCACTCTTAACACAAACATTTAGAAAACTTATTTATTTTTAACAACCATTAAGTAATTATTGTATCCATATTGTTATTTTAATCTATTTCTTTTTGCGTCACATGTGACACGAATAAATACTTTTTCTTTATTTCATATGTTCTTAATATTGATGTCTTTGTCCCATAGAGCATCCTGGGCGAGTTCAACCGCGAGCAGGACGCGTTCATCAAGGGCCAGGAGGGTCGCGGCAGCGCGGCCGCTGTGCCTCCCTGGGTCGGCGCCCCCAACGAGCCGGCCCTCAAGGAGGAGTGCCTCTCGCTATCCACTGTAAGTGCTCTTTTGCAACCAGTTCAAGGCTAGGTGTTTTTTTAGATCAATTAAAAGAAAACCAAACTTGTTTTTGTAGCATTACCAGAATTAGGTATAATTGCTGTTTTTAATAAGTTTCTCTTTGTAGGATGTAATCAATGATGTTATAAGATATAATGATCAAATGTCGCAAACTATTCAACTATTACATTCCAGTTATTTTTTTTTCGTTTTTGAAACAGGCCAACATAATATTTGGATGATTTAGGAGTTATTTACGCTAAATAAGATTTTCTTCAGAACATCTTCAACAATAAAAAGCCCTGTCTTCCAACTACGCAAGTTGAGAATTATCTGTCAACCATGTTTTCACTGATCAATCATTTGAACATAAAATGGAATCCTTGGGAAGCTCCCTTGACAAAGTTGTAATCCACAGCATTAAGGAACTTGTTAGAGTAGATTACGAACTCAAAACTCTTGATCCCTTGATTCTCATGAGCCGTAGCAGTTGAAGCAGTCTGCTTAAATATCAATATAACTTTCAAACCGTTTGTTGTACCGTTATTTTCTTGTTTCGTTTTTTTGATCCGATCATCTATAGAAATCTGTATCGTCACTTGTTTAATCTCAAGCATTACGTTGAACAAAAAAAAGACTATAATAAAAAAACTCTCGTATCTTTCTTCGACACAATCGTGTTGTTCTGATTCTTCTACTCGGGAATGTGCTTCCAACTACACCTTTTTCTACTATGCACTATCTTTACAGGATTAAATTAAAAAGAGTGCGTATATTCAACGAGGTAATCAGGTACATAAAACTGAAAAACTTCCCACGAAACATGGGTAGAAATCTTAAAATCAAAAATCAAATTTTCGTACAAACATAAGTCACGTCACCCGTCACTTATATGAAAAGTTATTTTTCCTTTTTAAGATTCTGACCTATGTACCTTGGGGAAAGTTTTTCCGTTTTATGCACTTGATTACCTCTTTGAATATACGCACTCCTTTTAAATTAATCCTGCATGAAATTTCTACCTCATTAAGGTCCACAATTAATGAATTAACTTTGTATAAATATTTCCAGGACCGAAGGAACTTCGTGCGCGCGCCGCCAGCGGGCGTAGAGTTCGACTTTGATTACGACAAGATGTACCCGGTGGCTGTGGCCATCATGGGCGAGGACCCCAACCTCGAGAAGATGCGCTTCGATCTCGTGCCAAAAGTGTAAGTATTTTTATACGTATCTTTATAATTTGAATTGGTTTTTATGGCGAGAAAACTATTTGAAGCGTATGGTTATTCTTTAACACCTTCTTTGCCCCTTCATTAGATCAAGCTGGCCTGAGCTGATCATACTAGCAATAAAAGTAAAACCCGGAATAATAAAACTCCTGCTATCTGGCTTAATAAGATTATTAGTAACGCACTAAGTGGAGGTCTTAATCCCGCAGGGTTGCCATTTGTAAACCTTGCTAACGTCCGGGGACCGAACCAGGGACCTCAGAGCTGGCGGCAGTTTGAAAAACGATGTTACGCCTCTCGACCACGGTCGAAATAATTTTGATATACAGTTATTGAAAAAACATTTTGATTCGGTTACCCGAGAAATAATCCTCATTTTTCTCTATTATGAGCCCGGAAATATTGGCTTAGTTAAAAAAATACCTGATAGCTCAAACTTCACTCTTTTTTTTAAACATGCACAGATATTGTAGTGTAGAAAATAACCATAACCCAAAACATAGCATAACTTATTACCTTATTAAAATGAGGCACAAGCACTACTCAGGTGTCCATGAAACTAACTGAGATAGATATTTACATTCCTATAAGAGGACTCCAGCTACTGACTTATCACTTCATATAATATTTATGACATTATTTTCATTGATAGCTGATATAAATTGGGATTTGACAGCCACAGATATCCCCTGAGTTCTTACTTCTTGGCTTATATTTATCATTCCATTAAATGTCATGGATGGTTTGTGAAATAATGGAGATTAGATAACGATTGTAAATATGTAATTCGCGGGCACTCCTATGATTTTCCAAGATTGTTGAAGTAAAAATTGGAACCATTGACGTATAGATTATATATATATAGATAAATTAGTTTATTGCAGTCCATTTCCGGCCTGATAATTAGGTGGCAGCTGATCAAAATACTTCTGAACCTTTGCTATCATTTATTTAAAATTTGATAGCTAAAGTAGTGATGTCCAAATAGTGTTGTCTTTATCAAGAGTTAACTCCATAAAATATTTAGGTATTATCATAGATGACCAGCTTAAATTTCAACAGCATATTGACAGCTTAGTTCCAAGAATTCGTAAACTCATGTATGTATTTAAATCTTTACGACATATTGCGGACATACCTTTGATACGAGCCGTATATTTCGCATTGTGCCAATCATTGTTATCATACTGTATAACTTCATGGGGTGGAGCCGCCAAATCATACTTATTAAACCTAGAAAGGGCTCAAAGAGCAGTACTGAAAGTTAGCTGCTTTTTCCCCATACGTTACCCCACCATCGATTTATACCAACATTGTCAGGTTTTAACAGTAAGACAACTATTTATATTAAGTATTATTATGAGGCAGCACTCTGAATTACCCTTCATACCTGAAGTTATAGAGAATAAAAGAAGAGCTGCAGCGGTATGCGCAATAACTAGATTTACACATAGCTTATCTCATAACTTCTACCCATTTCTAGGTCCATATTTATATAATAACCTAAATAGACAGTTACTGATTTACTCAATGACAAGAAATAAATGTAAGAAGACAGTTTGTATGTGGCTCCAAGACCTGGACTATCATGCAACGGAAAGTCTACTCAAACCTTTAAAATAATAAACGCACACAAACACTTTGAGACGCGCACTCAGCACACACTTACACATAATCACACACTAATACTCTGACCTGCACACACACACACACACAAACACACACACACAAACACACACACACACACCAAGATACTAATGTAAGCTAAACTAGATTCCTACTTAAGTTATATCTGGACTGATTTTATTTTAATAATTTTTTTTTTTTTTAGAATTGTACTTTTAGTTCAAAGTCTATTGTTATTATTTAATTTTTATTGTATAAGAAATGCTCACGATGGTGTTTTGTTTTTACTTTATTGATACTAAAAAGATGTTAGTAATATACTAAATCTAAAAGATTTTACCGAACAAACGGAGGGATGGCCAGGTGATCTGTAACACAGGTTTAACCTAACTCAGACACCAGTCTCTATTTCACGCGCAAACAATTTTTAGTCTGTATTTACTGTGATGATGAGAAAAATAAAGATTATTATTATTATTATTTCTTTTTTATTAATTTTTCCTCCCTTCTGAAGGGGTATAATAAGTCTGATCACATGGACCTAAGTCAAATGCGAAAAGACGTTTACAATTTAACTGGTAGTGTAGCCTGCGGAGATAGATGATGTTGTTAGGAACTTGCGGGTCAGTCGACACGTGTTCAGTATGACCGCTTTCTGTATCACATTTAGTGTATTTTTAGGAATGTCTAGAACATCTAGACACCTTTGCAGATTTTTAGGGATGATACCTGTCGCTGAAACTACAATGGGGATAACGTGGATGGTTTCTGCCTGCCATTGACGTTTTAATTCTATGGCCAAATCTTGGTATTTACTCAGTTTTTCGGAAATTGTGGATTGTAAGTTGTGGGTATTCGGTACTGCTATGTCTATAAGATATACGGTTTTGTTAATTTTATTATGAAACGTTATGTCAGGCCGATTGAAATGGATAGTTTTATCAGTAATGATGGTCCTGTCCCAATATATTTTATAATTATGATCTTCAAGTATTGCATTTGGTTTATATTTATAATAGGGATCTTTTTTCGGAATGAAATTATATTTATGGGCGAGATATTGGTGTATTATGGCAGCTACTTGGTCGTGCCGATGTTTGTAGTCACTTTGGGCAAGAGATCTACATGCGGAAGTTATGTGTTGTATGGTTTCGGAACTAGCATGACACTGTCTACACAAATCATTAGAGAAGTTAATGTTGCGTATTATATGTTTCTGGTAGTTTCGGGTATCAATGACTTGGTCCTGGATCGCCAACATAAAAGCCTCCGTCTCAGGAAAGAGTTCGCCACGCTGCAACCATGCGTTCGACATACCTTTGTCGACAAAGGGTTGCGGTCGTGGCGATGTCTTCCGTGTAGAGACTTCTGCTGCCAAAAAGCAATCTTTTCCTTCAAGTCAATGATCCTTTCATTACGTTGCGGGTTTCTGTTTGCAAGGTTTAGTGGTGTGAGGTGTTTGTCTGCTATTGTAACTACTTCATGTAATGTAGAGTTTTCTGTATAGTCGTAAAAGAAGTGCCTGAGTGTTGAAATTTGTTTATTGTGTAAGTTACCAATATCAATAATACCTCGTCCGCCCTCATCTCTAGGAAGAGTCATTCTTTGAACGCAGGATCTAGGGTGGTGTTTCCTATGTGATGTCAGAGAGGTATTTATGACACGCTGTAGGCAAAGAAGTTCATTTTGTGTCCAGGTGATGAGGCCGAAAGAGTAAGTCAAAACAGGAATAGCGTAGCTGTTAATTGCTTGGGTTAGATTCCGCGAACTCAGTTGCGAACGGAATAGTCCGTTGAGCCGGTGTTTAAATTTCTTTTTAAGTTCCTTTTTGCTTTCTTTTTGGTGTATCTGTCTGGCTTGCTGAAATCCTAAATATTTATATGAGGTGTAGGGTTCTAATGGTTCAATAATGTCGCCTGAATCTAATAAATAACTATTTGGAATGATTTGGCCCTTCTTCACGGATAACATTTTGCATTTATCTATGCCGAACTCCATGCGCACATCGTTCGAAAACATTTGCGTGATATCAGCAAGCTGGTGTAGGGACTGTGAAGTGTTGCTGTATAGTTTAATATCGTCCATATACATGAGATGGGTTAGATTTATATTTTTATGGGTTGTGGTAATATCATAACCAGCCTTTGAACTGTTTAGCAAGTGAGATAGTGGGTTCAGTGCAAAACAGAACCATAAAGGGCTTAGCGCATCACCTTGGAAGATTCCACGTCTTATTGGGATTTCTGAAGTTTCTGTGTGCATGCAGCCTACGGTTTTCAGTCTAGTGGACCAGTGTTGCATAGAATGTTCGAGAAAATGGATTAGTAAGGGGTGGACTTTGTAGTGTCGGAGTACATGGATAAGCCAACTGTGGGGAACGGAGTCAAACGCTTTGCGGTAATCTATGTACATGGTATTTATATCCCTTTTTAAGGCCATGGCCTGTTTCATAACAACCGAGTCAATAATAAGCTGCTCTTTGCAGCCTTGACTACTTTTACGACATCCTTTTTGTTCCTCTGATAAGATGTTGTTTTCAGAGGAGTGTTTGTGTAAAAGCTCAGCGATGCAAGCTGTGAGTATTTTGTACACTGTTTGCAAACATGTAATTGGTCGGTATTTTGCTGGATTTTGGTGATCTGTGTCTTTAGGTATCATGTATGTGAGTCCTTGTGTAACGAACTTAGGGATTAAATCTGGTGTCTGTATAAATTGGTTAATATGTTTGTACAGAAAAGGATGAATAGATGTTAGTTTTTTAAACCAATAGTTGTGAATGCGATCACTTCCCGGTGCTTTCCAATTCTGTGTTTTTTTTAATACATACATGAATATATCTAAAGGAATGTGTTCGAACTGCATTTCTGTAATTTTATCTCTTACATTAGAATCTGCCTGCAGCCATTCAGCTTCTGAATTGTGTTGCACTGGGACGGCCCAGATGCTAGACCAGAACTCGCACAAGTCATCTGCTGAGGGGCCAGGTGCTGTATTTTCTGTATTCATTAAATTTTGCGTATGTAGAGACAGGTTTCTATAGAACTGTTTTTGATTATTTAAAAATTGCGCATTTTGCGTCTTTCGGAGTGTACAATTAAGGTACCTTTTTAGCCTGCTTGCTGCAGCATTCAGTTTTTGTTTTAGTGTATCTAGGAAGTGTTCATCGTTTGTGTTAGGTTCCTCGTGTTGTGAATGTATTCTATGTTTATTCTTTATTGCTTCTACTAATCTTGTAAGTCTATGACTCCTTCTTCCCCTGATATATTCTGTCATTCTTCCAATATCTTTTCTAATATCTAAAATTTTCTTCTGCAGACGTCTCTGCCAGGCAGGCACTCTTCTTTTATTTTGGTTTGTAAAGTTATCTTGTTCTATGATTTTAGAGCCGTTACATATAGCTGCAGTGTACGCCGCACAGTAAATGATGGTATGGAAGGTCTCAAAATTTTGATCTGCTTTTAAATAATGTGGTAGTATTTCTGTATTTATAAATTGAACAATTTTGGCTTGTTTCCTAGAGGTTTTTTGTTTGGGTATGTAAGGCCGCACAGTAGGGTTTGTTTCCATAAATTTATCTAGTCTCATTCTAAACTGCTCTTTAATTTTATCTGATTCTAAATGGTCGGTTACTATATTTTCGTGAGCGTCCGTAAGAGTTTGAGATTCAGCCTCAAAAAGTTGTGTTGTTAGAGTGGATGAGTTAGTTTCTTGTGTGTTTCTTGTGTGAATTGGGCCACTAGGTGGTGAATTATTTTCTACATTATTACTCGTTAAATTAACACTATTGGCTACTTGTTCGCGAATTTCGTTAAGCCTTTGTTCGCTTATCATCTTATTATTGAGAACCACCCGTAATTGGTCAGATATTCGCTGCTCACTTACATCTGAGAGCTCTGGGTGCTCCGCTATAACTGCTTGGTAAAGTGGCTGTCGGTAAGCTGACCTATTTTCGCCTAATTTTGTTATTTCATAGTAATTTCTAATTATTGATTCGTTATATTCTGTGGTCCATTTTCTTCTTTGCCCTTGTTGACTTGTGTTTTGTGGTACTGCGTGTGTTGATGCTATAGAAACCGATTGTGTTTGTTGAAGAAGCGCAGAAACTTCATCTTTAATGCTATCTAAAATGTCTTGTGCTAGTAATTTATTTCTAACGATCGCTCTACACTGATCGCCTAATCTTTGTCTAGATGCTTCCATTTGTGGATATTTCTGTGAAAATTCTTGATAAAGATGATCTAGGTATAATCTACTTGTGTTTAATTTTGTGGCTATGAGGTACGTGCGCCAGATAAACTTGTTCATCTCTTTTGTCCATCTTTTGCGCGCACGGCTTGTACCTGTGGCGGGTGCGGATAAAATGGCGCTAGCCTCCTGCACGACATCCTCAGGTACAGGTGATACGGTACTTGACCGGGATGAAACCTGATATAATTGTGGTGATGAGCTCGGAGACTCAAATAAACTAGAAGGTGATGAATGATGAATAGATGATGATGGTGTTTCTGAATTTCTGTCCTTATCGCTTGGCATTTCCGGTTCCATATTCGTTGCTGTAGTCGTTTGACGGGAAGAGATCGCCTCCCGGGGATTCTTCGCACCCCTGGGCCGAGCTTCAGACTGGCTTCCGTCATCGCCAGTGCTGCTGCTAGGCCCGCCGGGAACTTGGGGCCGTTTCGTTGAGCTTCTTGTCTGTACCATATTTCTTCATTTTGGGGTTTTCTTTTTTGAGGTTTTTGGGACCGTTTGTTAGGAAGGGTAATGCCGAGGTGTTAAAGGCTCATGGTATCTCCTGCTTTTCCTAAACTGCAAGGTGTGGTCAAGGTGTTAGTGACCATTAAGAAAATGTTCATGCCTTCCTGTAAGCCCCCCACCACGTCATGGTGGTCCCATAGGGGGCATACATTTAGGGTTTTTGGGACTGTTTGTTGGGAAGGGTAATGCCGAGATGTTTATGGCTCGTAGTTTCTCCTGCTTTCCTGAGATTACAGGGTGTAGTCAAGTTGTTATTGACAGTTTAACAGTGCATGCCTTCCCGCAAGCCCCCCCACCACGTCAAGGTAGTCCCATAGGGGGGTTATTATTATTATTATTAGTGTTTCTGACTCGATTTCTCAATCGATTTATTTCACAAATTTTTTCAAATATATTTTTGAAATTGATATTCCATTTTTACTCAACGTTTTGTATTGTTTCACAGAAATAAACAAGCGTTCCAATTACTACTTATATTGTTCGTATTAATATAAATATTCGTACGTTCGTTAATACTATTATTATATTCAATTTTTTTTTATAATCACGTTACTATTATTTAATAAAAATAAATTCCCATAAACCATTGCATTTTTTCCTAATGGTTTTTAATGTAATAATTACGGAACTTTAAGCGGGTTTATGTCAAAAGTTAAATTAATGGTTGGAAATAGTACAGTCCAAATAATTTAGGTTTCAGGTTCTTATTATAGTTTCTTTTCTTTTTTTTTGTGTTGAGCGACTATCCTGGGTCTATACAGCCCCAGTATCACTGCGACTGTCATCGATCTATTGTGGTCGCCGCTGTTTTCATTACAGTTCGCCTCCGAGTCTTGCATCCACTAGGTATTGCAGTAGCTTTTAGGGGCGATATGTTTTACATCCTGTGGGCCCAGAATGTGTTTGCCCAGGTATAAGCTACGCTTGCGAATCAAAGGTCAGCAGTCCGTGAAAAAATGTTGCGGAGTTTCGTCTGCCTCCTGGCACATTCAGCACGTTCTTATTTCGGACAGTCCCATAATGCCTGTTTAGGCAGCAGTGTCCAGTGAGGGCTCGAACTAGGATGCGCATTCTTGTCCTACTCAGTCTTATGATCAGCCCCCCTAGCCAAGTGACATTTCTACAAGCGATAACGATGATAGAAATCGCTTAAATGACATTAAATGTATGGAAATGACATTTGTTTTCGATATGTCACGTGACTTAGACTTGTCACTTTCATACATTTTATGTCATTTAAGCGATTTCTATCGTCGTTAACGCTTATAGAATGTCACTTGGCTAGGGGGACAGCTTAGTGTATCTCTTGTCATAGGCTATTAAAAGAGCTTTGGAATGAATTAGTTTCTTTAAAAAAGTATTAGTTTCAACAGGTACTTTCAGTTTACCCATTTATTTTGCGTTTCTTCCATCCAAGTTGTGATTGGTTTTAAGATTTGAGTTAAGGTACTCCAAGTTTTGTCGTCAGTAATGTGGACGTCAGCATGATATGAAATGATAGTGTTTATCTCAAATATTGTTGTGTATTAATCTTCCTGATCTCAATCTGTCTTGATAAGAGATAAGTAGTGGACCCCTTGATAGTTAAGGATTATCTAGCACGTTGATTCATTTGACTAATGTTTGTTTTTGTTTGAAACGTAGGTAAAACGTGTAATGAAATGTAGGTTCACAGGTATTTAATTAAATAAAACCGTTTTTTAATTATAGCCACTATTTTTCACAGCCATTAACCTAGGCCCAGTTTTTTAATCCCTTATTAACTCAACCAATGGTTAAATATCCTAACTAATGGTTTCAAACTTCGGTAGAACGCGTTTAAATAATTAACTCTCCAACATATTTGATCATTTGGTAGACTAACAATAGCTCTGATTAAATAATTAAATTCTTAGTGTTTTTCTAATTAAACTTAATTAAAGTATATACCAGGATGCTCAATAAGTCCTAAATATACAGTGATAATGTTATCTCAGTAAAAAGTTAAGTGTTTGTGCAAATATGACATTGTAAAGTGGGATGCTAAAGATCTGTGTTTTTGTTAGTATTGGAGCCAAAAATACTATAAAACCTACGAAAGGTGCAACTAGAAATAAACTGGTCAATGTAAGTGGTGAAAGTTAGTCAGTGCAAGTAGAAATAAGCATAAATAACAAAAAAAAATATCATTATCAGCAGTTGTTATTTCAAACTACATAAAACATACAATTCTGGCAACCTGACGGCGTCAAAACAAACCTCCGTCGACCAATTAGAAGACAAGTCAAAAATATTGACGTTAGATTGATCGTTCAGAAATTGACATTTTATGATACAGCTAACTTGGAATCCTGCCTTTTGAGTTCACGTTTCTTTACAAGCAGAGTACGAAAGAAATATATATATAAAACCATGGATAATAATAATATTACTACAAGAAGCCGGCGCGTTCGAAGATGTTATTCAAACGAGTCCATTGATCCGCTTGATTCTCCGTGTCTAAATTCAAGCGTTAAGAGTATGATGGATTTGTCCACACATATCAAGAGCGACGAAGTATTGGAACTGCAACATTTGACTGAGAATCTAAGAGAACAATTATTAAGTGCTCACAAGGAAATAGATAAACTCAATTTAGATAATTCCATGTTGAAGCAAAATTTAGAAAGGGAAATGCAGAAGAATGAGCGACTCAAAAACATGTTTACTCATTTTAGTACTAACTTAAGTGCTAGAAAAGTTAATACGTCATCAAACAACATAATGAATTCCACAAAAACATCGACATTCATAAAGCCCAAATTCTCTGCGCGGAAATTAAATCTGGACTTAGAATTTCAGACTCCGAAGTCCTCGACCCAGCTACACTTACCAGTGGAATCCAGCAAACATGGTATTGATAAGGGCAAATATCCTATAAACAATCCTAATTTGGAGTACATGAGCAGCAACAAGGACCTAAACCCACCACTGAAACAGGTGCAAAAAGCAAAGGAAACCAATCAAGATAAAGGCAAAATATTTCTATTATCGGACAATCAAGGGAGAGGTATTATTAACGAACTACTGGAAAATAAGAGACAATTTATAATGCAGGACTATAATATTCAATCTACAACAAAACCAAATGCTAAATCCAAATACGTTTTGGCTGAGTGCAGGAACATGGCAAAATTTCTAACATCGAACGATAATGTGATTATACTGACAGGGAGCAATGATTCGAACCCTTTCGAACTTATGTCTGAGGTATCTGTTGCTTTGTTTTTCCTAAAAAAATGTAATGTATTTATTGTAAATGTTTTGCATAATGATATTCTCAATGAACGAAAACTTAACGAGCAATTAAAACTTCTTACTAGGAACTACAAAAACTGTACATTCATAGAAACAGATGGAAGTCATAATATCACACGTAAAATAATATATAATATAAATTGTTTTCAATATAGCAACAAATTTCTTTCTTATAACAATAATAAAGTTAAAATGGTTATACATAATGATCAAGTAACTTCCAGTAACTTCGTAAATGCTTGTAGCACAAACAATGTCAGTCCGAAAAAAGGTACGATACCATATTACTTTACAAGCTCCAAACGTAACACTTCTCATAAATCCCATACAGGTAACAGGTCTAATGACGTCATACATAATGACATACAACCTGTTAAAGGTACAATACCTTACTATTTCCCTACTATAAAAAAACCATTGCAAATAGATATAACTACAAAAGTAACAGAAAAATTTTTTCGACCCTAAATTTTCACTTGCAGTATTTCACCAGAACATTGCTGGAATCTTGAACAAAATTCAAGACTTAGAAGTAGTGTTACAAGAGTTACACGAGTTAAAAAAAAATATTGTTTTCATATGTTTGAGTGAACATTTCATAAAAAATGGCGAGGAAAAATATCTTAATATAAACAATTTTTACCTTGCGGCAATTTTTTCACGAAAAGATCAAAGGCGTGGAGGCACATGTATTCTATGTAAACAAGGGTATGAAAGTATTAAGCTAGATTTAATAAAAGATCTTGCAGTAGAAAAACATTTCGAAATATGTGGTATAGAAATAAAACAGTTGAAGCTAATCATAATATGCATTTATAGAACACCCAATTCTGATATAAAAATTTTTTTTGGACTTTTAAATAAAACTCTGTCAAGACTCCAGCACAAAAAACATAAAATAGTAATTTGCGGTGACTTTAACATAGACCTATTAACTTCCGATACAAATACCACAAATTTTAAAGAGCTGATGTCTAATTATGGAATGCGGTATTTAATACATCAACCAACTAGGCTTAACAAGTGTATAGATAATATTATCAGTAATGTTACGAATGCAACTGGTGAAACATTTGACTGTTACCTATCTGATCATAATACAGCTCAAATTGTTACTATTAAAGATGAAATAAAATGCCACTTGGATTATTACTTTATGGTTATCAATGACTTAAATAAATGTAATATTAGTAAATTTATTGAGTGTATAAGTTGCTTAAGTTATAGTGAAGTTTATGATTTAGACAATACTAATGAAGCTTTCGATAAGTTCCATGAACTACTGGATCTCTTCTTTAAATTATGCTTTCCAAGTATAAAAATTAAAAAGAAATATATTAATAATAAACATAAATGGATAACAAAAGGAATTAAGAATAGTTGTAGCACTAAAAGATCATTAAGGTATAAATATTACATAAATAGAAATAACGTAAATAAAATGAAATATAAAACATATTCTAAATTATTAAGAAAGTGTATGAATAACTTACAGTCATTGTGCAATCATAAGCATATCACGTACTCTCAAAATAAAATTAAAGCCACATGGGATGTTGTAAGACGCAATATGGGAAATGAGCCAGTTAGAGAATACATTAATAAAATCGTTGATAACTGTATAACATTAACTTCAGGATCAGATATCGCAAATAGGTTTAATAAATTTTTCATTGATATTGCAAAAAATCACTCCTCAACTTCTAAAGGTAGCGAAAATGATATGCGCGACATAGATTTTCACAATAATAGTATATTCCTTGAACCTACAAATGCATTGGAAATCTATCGTGTCGTAATGTCGCTGAATAATTCAAAGTCTGCAGGGTATGATAATATAACAACAGAACTTCTCAAATCTATATCTAAATACATTTCCTCGCCTTTAGCTCATATTATTAACCTATCTTTACAGCAAGGATGTTTTCCAGAAAGTTTAAAAAAATCATTGATAAAACCATTGCATAAAAAGGGCTCAAAATTAAACATAGATAACTACAGGCCGATAGCACTGACTCCTGTGCTCTCGAAAATATTTGAAAAAATTATATATAGCCGCGTTCTACAATTCCTAGATAAATATAATATATTAGTCAATCAACAGTACGGTTTCAGGAAAAATAAGTCAACTACGTTGGCGATTTACACATTAGTAAAAGCAATCATTAGCAATATTAATGATAAAATACCTACTTGTGCTTTATTCCTTGACCTAAGTAAGGCTTTTGATTTAGTTAACCATGACAGACTTTTAGAAAAAATGGAAAAATATGGTATCAGGGGCCCAGCCAAGGATTGGTTTCAGTCGTATTCAAGTAATCGAAAACAGGTTACAAGAATAACCAAATTCAACCAAATAACTAACTGTCTGGAAAACTTTGATTCTAATCCAGATACTAATGACTGTGGCGTCCCGCAAGGCAGCATTTTAGGTCCTTTACTGTTCCTTCTTTATATAAACGACCTGCCTAAATCAATAAAGCATCAATGTGTTCTTTTTGCTGACGACACTACAATAATTGTTAAATGCAATAATCCTCAAAACTTCGATGAGGAAACTAATCAAACTTTGAACGACGTGATACAATGGCTAGATGGTAATAAACTAAAAATAAATATTTCCAAAACTAACTTGCTTTATTTTAAAACATGGCAAAGTAAACCTATACGCTTTAATGTGGTATACAATAATAGTAATATTAATCAGGTTAGTACTTCAAAATTTCTTGGAGTTACATTAGATGAGTGTTTCACCTGGAAAAACCACATTGACATCATTTGTAAAAAAGTTAACCAATTTGTATTTGCTTTACGGAAAGTAAAAGATGTTACGTCTCGGCATACCTCCCTGATGGTGTATCATGCGTACATCTGCTCAGTAATTCGCTATGGTATAGTGGTATGGGGAAACTCTTCCGATATAGAAAGAATATTTATTGCCCAAAAAAAATGCATTCGGACAATTTTTAACATGCAGTGGTCCGAATCCTGTAAGCCTATATTCAAATCACAGAATCTGTTAACCGTGCCATGCATATACATTTACGAAGTTGCTAAGTTCGTAAGATCTTATCCATTGCTCTTTCAACCAAAAGATAACACAAATAAAAGAAAGGTTGCAAATGTATCATATGAAATGCCTGTACCTAAATTACAAATCTTTCGAAAGAACTGTGTATACATGGCTCCTTTAGTATATAACGCACTGCCAGAGCCTATAAGACAACTACCGTTTAAAAAATTTTGTATCGAACTGCGAAAGTGGTTGTTACATGAAAGTTTTTATTCTATCAACGAATTTTTTTACAAATATCCCTTTAAATACTTTAGTCTTGATTTAGCTTCGAAATATAGGCCTAAATAAGCTAGTCCATAAAATAATGTAAGTTCCTATTCTATAGAAAAGATATAAAGTTTTAAAAGAATGTTATTTAGTTTTATGGCAGCTATTCAGTTGTGTATTGTGCGTTATGTAAATTTTAACAGTTTAATGTTTAGCTATAAGAAAAATAGTTCTAAGTAATTTGCATGCCGCTATGACGGCGAAACATGTTGATCTATTTTAATATTTATGTAACAACTCTGTGCTTACCGTGTTTCTGGCAAATAAATATATTATTATTATATTATTATTATTATTATAACAATTGATTTAAACAGGTTCCTCTTTAAAGCTATAAAGGTTTCAAAAAGGTTTTAGGTGGATTGGAGTTTTGAACGCAGGGATTGTCCATTGTAGACCATTCGTTTCACCACTCCATAGACCTGAACAAACCTTTTGAACTTAAAAAAATATTTTTAAATGCAGTGGTTCGATAGCATTACATTTAATCTTGAGTACAAAGCTTATTAGTGCCATGTGCAACGTTATGCATGTTTGAACCCATAATTATCAACATATTTTTATAGAGGGACCATAAATAATAACAATAAACTATAATACTATTAAATATCTGCCAAACCAAAAATACTATTTATTATGTCAATCAATGGGATTACTCTTATCAACGAAATATGCTTTGACGTCTTTCGAGTAAATTGTATATCATAGTACAAATTGGTAAACCCCGAACTTATCATTAAACTTATCGATATTTGACACTGTCTCTTTGTATCAAATATTTTATTCTCTTGATTGAATCTTCCTTCAAAGTTCAATGTGTGTGTATACTGAAAAATAACCATAGAAATCATGATTTAAAAAAAATGTGGCCCAAAAAAACGGAGTATTCAGAAGCGGCGGTAGCCTAATGGCTAGGGCTTGGACTTGCGATCATGTGGTTGCGGGTTCGAATCCCACCCCCTATACTACCGACGTGAACCCACTCGTAACACAAGCATCTTAGCTTAGCACGAGGGGTTAACAAGATTACTAGTAATGTGCGACCCACATTGCTAGTAATCTTTATAAAAGAAGAAAAGAAGAAGTTCTTATTCCAACTGACACGAATCTTCCTATGTATTTCTGAGGTGGTAAAAATAGTAAAGATTTGCATATTATGTGAAATTCATCTAACAAGAAATTACTAAACAAATTTACGATAAATATACAGGGGTCTTCGAATGTCAATGGGCTACTTGATATTTATCCCTCGATTGTCTGTTTAAATAGCAAAAAATGGTCTTACAATTTATTCTACTACTAGTCAAAAATCCGTCAACGTAGATATTACACCTGATGCGAGAGTAACGGTAGCCTTATGGATTGGTTACACAGTGCGAGGAGCTGATGTGACAGTAGACAGCTACTGTGCCTATGTACTCGTATGACAGTAGCTCGACTCGCCTCGCTCGGTCACACTGTGCAAATTGCTGGCGTCGCAGAAGACAGCTACTGCATCAGTGTACTCGCATACTTCGTCTGTATCATGTCTCGTGCAATGTTGTCTCAAAATACACGTTTAATCACAGTACATACCACAATAAAAGCGGTTACGAAAATACTTTGTATTGAAATACTTAGAATTGAAAGAGCTATACTATATAAATATATGAATAAATAGCTATATATATAAATATATATTTGACGCCGAAACAAGAAACACTGCACCTGGGGTGGACCCGAGCGTACGAGCTACTGTCATTTCACAAAATCGTGCGAGTTGACGACCGAGCGGCGTGCGAGGCGCGGTGAGGGAAGGCGAGTAGGCGAGTAAAAACAAAAAATGTTGAAGTAACTCGGACGCGAGCAACTGTCCCACTCGCACATGACAATACTCGTACTGATGCGGTCACACGGTGCGAGTAGCTGCACTTCAGTAACTGACTCGGTCAGCTCGCATGCCAGCTCGCACTGTGTAACCTAGGCTTAATAGATATATACTCAGTGAAACGACGTGTGACGTAAGAAGGACGTAAGAGGACAATAAGCATTCCTTTTCTTATATTTCCAGTATCACGGAGGAGAACTTCTGGCGGAACTATTTCTACCGCATGTCGCTGATCTGCCAGGCCAACGAGGCGGACGCGGCTGCCGGCCGCCAGAGCAGCGCCGATGACTCCCAGGGTATGCGCACCATTCAATATACCTCACAAACTCATACACATCCATAACATCTTAATTCAATGATAGGATCATTTGAGGGTTGCATCTAAGGCAAAAAAGCTCAAAGTCCTCAAAAATCACTTCCAAAGAACAAATTACATGTCTTTCGTAATATTTCCTTTTACCATTTCGTTCATGATTTAATTTTATTTTCGTTTTCATTGTTTTTTTTATTTTTCTCTTTTTTATTTTTCCCAAAATCAGACGACGAAAATGATAAATCGCCAAGCGAGAATCTGATAGCCAATGAGAAATCATCCCAAGAGTCTATTGATGACGTCAAGAAACGAATAAAATCATTGAAAGTCGATAGAGAGAACGAGGATGGTAAGAATTAAATTATTTTTAGTTTTATTATTAAAGTATATTGTTTAAGTTATTAGCATTTAAAAGTCAGGCGAGAGTGCGAGGCGGTCTATAAAGTTCCATATTTTATTTAAATATCTACTAATTACGATATAGGAAATTTTAAGATTAATAAGTTTTTTATTATTTTGTTTATTCAGACACACATGGCCATATTATTTAGTTTTAATTTGATCTTCATAAACTTACTCCATTAAAATTGACACCAACTGTTCGCGAATCCATAAAATCAGAACCAACTTTGAGGAATATATTGTATTGCATGCTCTGTATATGTACATACTTGGCTACACTTTTATAATCCCACTAAAATATATAACCCCCCAAAAATTAATAAAAATTATTAACGGAAATCTTGGCAAAATTAAATGTCTTAAAATTTTCCGGACGAAATTTGATTTCCCATTTTACAAAATAACAAAAAAAATAATTACATAATTTATACTTGAAGTCTTGTATCATTCGATTTATCATTACGCTCATATGTCTCTAAGAAATTATATAATCTGACAATAATACCAAAGCTAAACCCATTTTTTCTTTCTCCTCGGAATGCAGCTTAAAGGACATCTTGACTAACCACAGCACACAATATTATATACTGTTCTATATATTATTCTACTTATAATGATCCAGTTCAGAAATCTAGTGTATTTCCAAAGAATTGCTTAAAGTGGAAGTTACATTTTTTTGTTCCATCTGCGGATTTCAAATTCCATTCGGCTGGTAATGTATAGAACAGTCAACGTCTCGGTACGATGCTTGCATCAATGGATGTACTATGCTATTATCTTCATGAGAATTGTTTTAATCTTGATAAAATAATGCCATCACGATCTAGGTAGCGGATATGCACATGTAACGTTAGATGACATTGGTTTAACTATTCAATATATCATATAGATGTAACTATTTATAATATTGGTTGGGTCTATAAATTTTAGTTCTTCGGTTGGGTTTCGTTATTTTTATGATTGCTGTGATGTGCTGTACGCTTGGCCCCGGTCATGGCATTATTGTGTCGAGCCACATCACTGTTAATCCTCTCACACTTTATATATATTTATATATAATTTCAAGCGTTACTTATTATATAGAATTTATCGCTGTTTGCATTTTGATTTGAACTTTAAATGATATATCACTGTGTCATATCTTCATCCTTGTTGTTATCTCGTGTGTCGTATATATACAAAATGAATGTTATATGACAATATAGCTTTTCTGTCCTCTAATTGGGGACTATAATAACTGTATATATAACCGTGTCTTTGTTTATAATCTGTTGTATGTCACTGGTAGCACATGGTCTGTATTTCAATAGCTCGCTACATCAACACGTCTACGGACAGTGCACGATTCTGCTATTGACGTAAAGACTACTATGGTTGAATTGTATACTTATCTATAAAAATCAAGTAAAATCTTCTCAGTGGTACCTATTTTAATGTCTACTAAATGTTATATATGTCTAAGTACGATTAAGGTTATATAGCTGATAATATCACACAGTTCATTAAATTCGGCTCAGTAGCGTTTAAAGTAAGTATTTATTGTTCAGGTTTTGACATTGCTACTTGTATATCAACCTTGTTCCTTTTGCTATATGGTCTATAATTGCTTGTTTGTCTTGTGGTTTTATTTATATATTTGCTTACATATTACTCAAAGTTGGTCGTTTCCTTTGGCGTTTCTTTTCACATTGTCTTTGTTTGCGTCGTAGCAATGTTGAAACTTAAATCTTTTTGTACATACACTTGTGTTGTCAGCCTATTAGAGATCTATCGAGTTTTTTAATGATTTTACGAAAATTGTTGGCAGTGCAAACGACAATCTACCTTACGTAGTAAAAGATAAGAGTTGATAAGGAAGATGTTTTTGTTGTTAAAGGGTTATCATCTGTTGATGGAATATTGTTGTTTGTACGATTGCAGAACATTCACAGCCGCGACATATCACTTATGGGTGACAGTCAATTAATAAATTCATGTTGATGAACTGCCTTTCGATCTTCATTAATATTTGGAAAATTTACTGACAACACAATCTCCCCACGTTTGTTTTGTAATTATTTACAATTAGCATTAGGTCTATATTAATCAGGAAATAATCCAATGTTATAAAGTTGTGTAGAACTAGGTGGAACTAATCATTTATGATAGAGTTTGAAGGTTGAATCGATGTAATACAGGCCTAGTATGCTGTCGCCCGGGTTTCTTTGTATCTGGTTCTTGTTAGTTACTTGTTGGAGGATTGGCGTTGATCATGGACTTGATAAGCTTTCACACCTCTACTGTCATCATTGAGGATCCTTAAGACCTAAAATACTGTACTAAAAACATCACTGTTTTTAAATCAAATAAGTGGTTAAATATTGACATGCCCATTTCTCAATATATTTGGGGTCGCCATCCCGTCATGAAAGGTGTTTATTGAAGGTCTAAAAGTCTTTTCCGTGAATACCAACGTCAAGCCTCTCTCAAACCATCAGATAATGTTGAGCAATAAATTAGTCGTGATTATAATCGTTAATTGGTGTCCATTTAATCATAGTCCTGATATAAAACTAAGTAATGTTGGCTATTTGTGTGTCTTCGTGACATTTCTCCTTTTGTTTTCCTCTCGGTATTCACCGGCCTACCTGGTGTACCCTGGCGTACCCTGGCCTGATGGCCCGCTTCTCCCTGTAGTCCCCTGGACATGTATTCACATGTAACCACTAGCGACAGTGTATACTTCACTCGAACATTGTTTAGAGAAATTACGACGTATAGTTAACAATGAAAATTGGCATTTATAGTTAGTTATTATGAATTGAAATAATTATATTATTCTAAAATAATTGGTGTTGTTATTTTATGTAGTTGTAGTATAAGCTACCTATATAATATAGATTAAAATTCTCAAGTCAATACTAACCGGTTTAACTTGAATTCTTTCTCAAGAGTAAGTATTTCAATTCTGAAAAGAAAATGGTCTGAGATGAAACTATGTAAGTATTTTTAGATGCATCTAACTTAGCAAAGAGTGCGTGAAAATACTGGTATCCAGTAAAAATACAACATTTTTTTTTATTTCTTAAAAGAGTAGAATTATTTTATCCAGCAGTATTTATTACCTACGTAAAACTAATTATGTTATAAATGTCTGTAAGTAATGCAAAAAGAATTACTAAAAGTATTCTATTTGAAAAACTCGGTTTAATTAAGCAACCGCTAGAAAAATAAAACACTATTTGGTATTAAAAAAAATAGAAACGTGTAAGCTTGAATATTTTATCCTTCAACGATTGATGTAGAAAAAAATACCTACAGGACAATCGATGTTTTAAATCCGTCCCCAAAAAGGACCACAAAAAACGGTCATTTCATAAAGTTTCGCTTCGCATAAGCAACTTTATGCCATACAGATAAGGTTGTATTTCACTAACCGTCATTATCTACTTGTAATTGAAGCCGGTGTTCGCTGTGACTTGTTCAAGACTGTGTATCTAAGATTTTATATCGATGCCTAATGCTTTCTAAGGTTATGCGAATGTTAAAACATTGAAATAAAATTACTTTATAAACGGATTCTATCGCAGTTAATTTTTTAGTTCACGCCTTTGCTGGTGGTCACGGGTAGACGTTACCGCGATAGAATCCGTTTAAAAATTGGTTTTATTTAACACCTTCCCTGCCCCTACAGAAGACATAATAGTTAAACAATGGAAATGTTCATATGTGAGTCACGGGGCAGTGAAAGGGTTAAATATATCAATGCCTTAAACGTATTATTTTAAGTTAAATGTACTAATCTACTAATATTGTCTAAACTAATCGTCACTAACTTAAATTCTTTCTAGAACAATGGGAGAAAGAGTTAGAAGCTGAACTGAAAGAATACGAGGTGGTTGCAGATAAGGCCGGCGACGACAAGCAGTGGGAAAAGGAGTGTGAGGATCTGTTGGGAGATGACGTTGATCTCAAGTAGACCGAGTAGACCAGAGAAGACCACAGTAGACTGGAGTAGACCGAAGATAAATGAGGATGTTCTAACCTTATTAGACCGTCCCCTTTAGGTTAAAATAGGTATGATATAAAATATATGAAAAAAAATATTTTTTGTTTTGTGATACATATTTATTGTTGTAATATACGACTTAACTTATTATATAGAAATGGAGATACACATTTATAATTTGATTTTATATTACCTTTATGTAAATGTACTTAGTTAAGGTTTTGATATTAATAAAACTCACTTATTTATAATTTAAGTTTCTAGGAATTTATTGTATACAGGATTAATATAAAAGGAGTGCTGCGTATATTGTACGAGGTAATCAGGTGCATAAAACTGAACATTTTTTCCCAAGGAAAGAGAAAGAAGTCACGTGACCTGTCACTTTGTATGAAAATTTCATTTTCCGTTTTATGATTTCGACGTATGTTCCTTGAGCAAAGTTGTTCAGTTTTATGCACCTGATTACCTCGTAGAATATACGCATTCCTTTTAAATTAATCCTGTATAGATATATTGATAACTTAAAGGGGTCGGTCTATAAGTTGGCATACGGAGCTCAATTCAATTCTTATGATGATGTTAAGTAGGGTTCATTAATTTGAACCTTTTTGCGCTTTTGTGCTTCAAAAATACTCTTGTACTCAATGGGTCAATAGACAAGTAGAGGGGAATATATCCCGTGTTTAGAATTTAGCTACAAAATGTAATTTGTGGTTTTTGATGCATTGTTGGTTCATATTGAGTCGTTAACGGCCACATGTAAAGGAATCTTAACTCTTAGAACTCTACTACCTTCGTGTAAGGTACATATTCATTTCACTGTCTCAATACTTTTCGCGAGCATTTACTAACATCAATTTCTCTTTGTAACCTTGTCATACTAGTAAACTGTAATTGTTAGCGTTCAAATACTCAAATAATCTTCACGCAATGAACTAGTTGGGCTTGAAAAAGGTTATTTAAAAACTACCTGTACAGTCAACAGCAAAAGTAGATGATCGAAATCAGAAATTTAATACTAATGAACGGAGTTCGTGTCAGAACTGTGTGGTGTCGAAGTGATTCAAAAGTGTGTGATTGTAAATTATACCAAACATTTACTACTAGTACAGTTGCCATATATTTGTGATCAGTTTTGACTCCAAAAGATATAAACTCGATTCATCATCTACTTTTGCTGATGACTGTACTATACACGATAGGTTATCTTCACGATAACAAATCTATATTGATTTTTTCGACTCAATTACCAAAAATCATAACCAGGCTGGTTAAGCGATATATCTCAACATTTAGCGAGAACAGTAATAAGATACTATTCTTCGTAATAAGATGAAACTTTCGTTATGATTTTTTGTGCCAAATAATTGACATGAAAAAGTGGATGTCACTTTTTTATTGGCTCATTTTAAACTGTAATTATGTAGATCGACTCTACATGCCGTGTACTTTTCACCTCTTTTGAATTGATATATACCTTTTCGATATCACCCTGTAAATCAAATTTCAGTAGCACCGCCTGGTTATATTTGTAATACTAATTCAGCCATAGATGTGAACAACTTTTTCTAAATATAAATAGTGTTACAAGAGTTCATCGTTTCCCTGGGATATACCGAGCTGAATTGTCTCGTGTGATATTCATTGGTTATCATTGTAGAAATGTAGACCCTTGCTTACAGGAGTTCCAATGATGGGCATGTGTGAAGGGCTTGTTCTAAAAAAAAAAGTTATTAGTCTATTCCAAAAAAAAAATTGGACCAACTAATTTTATTATTATATCGGCCTATAAACGTCCCAGTGCTGAGCACAGGCCTCTTCCCAATAGAGAAGGAATGAGCATTGATCACCACGCTTGCTCATTGCGCGTTGGCGATTTCAGATTCCAACTTTTGGAATCCAGGTTTCCTCACGATGTTTTCTTTCACAGTTTGTCAATGATGTCTTAGAATGATTAAAAAAGTACATATAAACTTTGTTAAAGTCACATTAGTACTAGCCTGGGTACGAACCTGCAACCATGTGCATGAGAATTGAACCGCTAGGCCACCAAGACTAATATTGATTGGCTGATGATAACTTCGTATGGTGAGACCAATATTTTTGGGTCTTTACTATATTTTAAGTTGTTCACTTCTATGGGCTTAAGCAATAGTTCCCACATGACCAGGCGTTTCAATAGCAGCCTATAAATCTATGTTTCAACACAATTTTTCTTTCAAAGCTAGAATCACCAATACCACTGCCCATTTTTATTAATCTATAAAAACCCTTGTAACATTCCAATTGATGTAAATTGAAAAGCTTTCATGTCTTCGTATGTGAGATCCATATGTAGCATACCGCATTTGGTTGCTTGTGTATATAATTCTATGTAAATTTAATTAAAAATAATTATATTAGTTGTTCATTAAATATCGTTTTATTAAATCTTTTAGTCTAATTTAATTTCCTTTTTTTTAAGTAACTTTTTTTAAATTACGCCATAAAGTAAAACGCAGCATTGTTACTTGTGTTTTGAAAGTAGCTGATAGTGAGATGGTTATATTTTGGACTAGTAGGATCTGATAAAAAAAAGCGTGCGGTGTCGTGGGACACCAGATAGGAACGAAATATTAATTTCAAGTTATATTCGAGGTACAAAGAAACACTACACTACTTAACAAAATTATCTTAACACTATTATATTATTTACAATGATTTATAAAAATATATAATAATAACAGTCATCAGGTAGACCATTCATAAAAATCTTACGCTGTTTTTCTTTCGTTACGGACGTTTTTTGCCGGTTAGGGTGCCCCTCCGCAACGCCCCATTAGGAACTTCGTTCCAAAAACCATCCAAACGAAAAGAGAAGTGAGTAGAAATAAAATACCTACATATGAAACATAAAGATACAAGGACTAACATCTATCAAGACAAATACCACCTCAGTCTGCCTGTGCACTTGCAAATGCGTTGATCAAAATAAACCGCGATAGAATCCGCTTGAAAGTATCTTATTTCAAGTGAGTTAATCTCTAAATAATGTAAGAAATTGTGGTAATCTATATAAATAAAAAGAGAAGGCCTGACTGACTGACTGACTCATCAACGCCTAGCCCAAACCCTTGGACCTAGAAAGCTGAAATTTTGCACAGAGGTTTCCTTTATAATGTAGGCAAGGAATAAGGAAGGATTTTTCGAAATTCCACCCCTAAAGGTGTTAAATAGGGGATGAAAGTTTGTATGGAAAAACGTTATTTTTGTAGTTTATACCATAAAAATTCGTGGTTACCATTCTGGTAAAAAATTAATAACCACGTGTTTCAGTATTTTTCGAAATTCAACCCCTAAGGGAGTTAAATAGGGGGTGAAAGTTTGTAGGGGAAGTTCAGTATTTTTAAAGATAGACACATGAAATTTCGTATACGGGTTTCTCGATAGAAATAAATAAAGACGTATTTCAGCGATTATGAAAATCTACCTCCTAAGAGGGTAAAATAGGGGATGAAAGTTTGTATGGAAAAACGTTATTTTTGTAGTTTAAACCATAAAAATTCGTGGTTACCATTCTGGTAAAAAATTAAAAACCACGTGTTTCAGTATTTTTCGAAATTCAACCCCTAAGGGAGTTAAATAGGGGGTGAAAGTTTGTACGGGAAGTTCAGTATTTTTAAAGATAGACACATGAAATTTCGTATACGGGTTTCTCGATAGAAATAAATAAAGACGTATTTCAGCGATTTTGAAAATCTACCCCCTAAGAGGGTAAAATAGGGGATGGAAGTTTGTAGGTATATGAATTGTGTAGTTTTCATAGATAGGCACATTAAATTTCATAGGATTATGAGTTAGAAATAAATAAGACATACCTATTTCCGAGATTTTAGAAATCTACGCCTTAAGATGGTTAAATAGGGGTTGCAAGGTATTATATTGTGGACTTTATTTTTAAAGATAAGGCCATGCCTTTCATATACGGGTTTCTGGTTCGATACAAATAAATGACCATCTGAAACATATCTTTACGATGACATCCGTGTTCGAGTGGCGTTCACAACAGTTTTCAAGGTTTCGCCAGCTCTGAGGTCCCGGGTTCGATCCCCGGACGGGTCGATGTAGAAAATCACTTTTCTACATTATGTCGAGTCTGGGTGTTAGTGGTACCTTCGTTGTTTCTGATTCCATAACACAAGAGCTTACTTTCTTTGAATTCGGAGCACTGAATGTGATTCTTCTTCATCTTTTCGTGTCAATGATTTTCAAGTTTTGTTTGACCAAAAAGTTGCCACCATTTTAAAAGTTTATCCAAACTCAATGTATGTGATGTTTTCCCACATTATCTTATTATTATCTTAACGCCATAATATTTTATGAAAAATATAATTCATGCTCCTTACTTTGAAAATCACAGAATACATCCATCTATCCTTTACTACTTACGACTCTTAACTTTACGCGCGTGCGAAGCCGCGAGCAACAGCTAGTCTCTAAATAATTCTATAGTACCTTCTTGCTACTGTTAGGAATAAATGCATACATATTCTTGCCACAAATAAAAAAAGGGGGATGGTATTTCTTTCAATTTCAAAATATAATCTAGCTTCCTGATTTATACATTTTTTTTTGTATAAGGTACAAAAACATACGATTAATATAGGTATACAATCAATAAATACTTCATACAAAGGTTTTTATATACCAGATAACTATATAATTTATAGCTACAGCCCTACCCACATTACGTCCATTCTTATCGAAGACATTGCGCGAATCCTCAAATCTTTATTGTTAAGTCTTCAGTATTAAGTAATAATAATCTTATATACCTACTGTTTTTGTACTATTTTGTATTTTTCAGAATACTCAAGATAAAGATCCAAATGCAATGAAAGTCATATGAATTATTGATAAGAATATCTATCCTTTTTTTAACTCTAATTATGGTAAACTTCTCGATGAATTCGCTAACAACTCTTAAAACAACGATTCTATTGAAAAAAAAATAGTTAATGTTTTTTTAATACCGTGTGTTTGACTTTTAGTTTTGTATTTATATACCTGCACTATTTTATATACCGACGAGAACCCACTCAATCTAGTTTAGCACGACGAGTGTGTGGTAATCTCTAAATAATTCTATAGTACCTTCTTGCTACTGTTAGGAATAAATGCATACAATTTCTTGCCACAAATAAAAAGAGGTAACTAGAATACTAGTAATCTGTGACCCACATAGCTAGTAATATTAAAATAAAACCTTTCCACTTTTTCATTCAAAATTTGATCTTAGATTCTGGACTTAACAGTTGCACCTAAGCTACATGGTCCGTCAATATTTTGCCCCTGGTCTCCGGTAAGAAAACGCAGGTGAGGGCCCCTAGTACGGGCACAACGGCGAAGGCCGTGGGCGGCAGCCAGGCGGCCACCACCGTGAGCCCCGCCACGTATGGCGCCAGCATGGAGCCCACGCGGGAGATGGTGGACGACGCGCCAATGGCCATGTTGCGGCTCACCGTCGGGAACAACTCCGATGTAAACATATACCTGGACAAAAAAGCGGTCAAGTATTAGTAAAAGTAGAAATTTTGAGACTAGGTGATCCGAATATTGAGCCTACTGTCCATCGACAGTTAGATAATTATGTCACGTGGTGTCACCATACCACGTTACGTGGAGAGTTAATAAGAGTGTTATTTTTTTTTTTATTTGTAACGTTCAGCGCAACTTTCTTTAATAATACCGGCCTATAAACGTCCTACTGCTGGGCACAGGCCTCTTCTCATATAAGGAAGGAACGAGCATTGATCACTAACTGGCTCACTGCGGGTTGGCGATTTCTGATTCCAATTTTTGGAATTCTTTTTTCCTCATGATTTTTTCCTTTACCTGATTGCCAATGATGTCTTAAAATAATTAAGAAAGTACATATAACTAAGAAAAAGTCACATTGGTACTTGCCTATAGTGGGTTCGATTCGAAATCGTTCATTGAGACTTTAACCGAACACTTTAAGCCCACACAACATGTAAAATGAATTAGCGAAGTCGGTCCAGGATTAAAAGTTGTGATGACGATGACAGGTACCTACATTAAAATACATTGGCACGACGACACATGGATTTATACCGGCTTATTAAACACAATGTTCCCGATAGTTCCATTACTATAGGGTAATCTTGTTATTAGAACTCGTTAGTTACTTACATAGAGGCGAATGCACCAGCTGCACAGCCTACTCCGATGATCCCCATCACCAGTCTGAAGTAGTACCACTCTGGTGGTGCAGCCAAACAGGCGTTACTCACAGCACATACCGATAGAGCACTTATCATGGTCGCCTTTCTCCCAACATACTTGCAAAGGATCGCGGTTAGGGTCATGCCTGAAATCTGTTCAACAGAATAATGTGATTCTGGTCATCATGAAACAAATAAGTAGAACTGATGAAAAAATATAAATCAATCTTAGCTATAATAATTGAATGACATCGTCTCGTTGTTTAGAATATCTAGTCATATCTGCTCAAAGATGGGTTTGTGGCTAAGTGTAAGATTTTAACGATGATAGTGGTAAAGCCGCGTTTGCCACGTTCAATCCGTGGATAGGTGACTAATTGTAATTATATCGAGACAACTCACTTACAATATTTAAGTAATTACCATTCTGGTTTCAGTGTTGGATTCTGTATTAGGTACCCAGTAAAATGGGCTGTGGAAGTCAAATTGTCATAGCTTGCGAAAAGGCTTGGAAGTGATGATGAATCTCTTTCGAATGATTTTCTACATGTATAGCGTACCTATACTTACTAAGGTAAATTCTATCGACAACTATTTTAATGTAACTTCTCATAATTAACTTACTTGAAGCGCACCAGACAAGGCAACAGCAACAAAAGGGTTCGAACTCGTCTGACCAATGTACTGCGTGCTTCCAAAATAGGTGATACCAAGAATAAACCAGATAGTGCATGAACACACTGTGTCGATCCTAAGCCTTCGCGTCCGGAGCAAGTCGATGTAGGTGGCTTTGCCTCGCTGTATTTCTTTAGATTCTACATTTTCGTTAGCTATGCTTTTCGCAATGTCGATCATGTTCTCTGACGGCCGATTGTTCCTGAAATAAAAAAAGAACTTCAAGTAATTCTTCGGCTAACAAAGGAACTTGAATTTTATTTGTTTTAAACAGCCTTCTCACCATTGGGCAGCTTGTGTCATCACTTTACTTGCGTCTTCTAATCTTCCTTGAGATATCAACCATTTTGGTGACTCCGGCAGCGCAAAGAAATAAATCAGGTAGAAAAGATTTGGGATCGCGACACCTAGGCAGAATTTGTTCCAACTCCTCAAGTAGTAAGCGAAAATCGGCATCAAGATCTGACCGATTGGGAATGGGATGGTGCAAAGCCAGCTCATAAGTTCTCGTTTCTTAGGACCTGTGATTTCAATCATGAGACTGTATGAGCAGAGCAGAACACCGGCTACGGAGGTCCCGATAAAGAATCGGATTATGGAGAACATCCAGTACGATGTGCTGAACGGTTCTATGAAGGACGTGATCAGTTGGAAAAGGCAAGCGATTAGTAAAGCTGGACGTCTGCCAAATCTGCAATAAAATAATTCTTCATGTGTACTTTTAGGCTTACCTACCCTAAAATTATATTTTCCTATAAACATAAATTAATTTAAACCCAGTGCTCCCACTGGCCATCAGCCGAGGGCTAAAGCGGTTAAACCTGGGACAAATAGTCCTCGGCTATTCGTGCAGCCAGGTTCTCGGTAAGTAAGTATTAGTAGATTTTATTTGTTTAATTATTTATGTATACCTACCTACACGCAAATCGTTAAGAAATAAAATAGTAGAACAAATGTAAAAGGTATTGCTTATTATTTAATTTTGAACTAGCTGTCCCGCGGTTTCACCCACGTTTTTATTCTGCTATTCGGGACGGAGAGAATCTAACAACTCAAGGATCAAATTTGTCCGTTTTCCAGTTAAAGAAGAGTCGTATAAGTGTTGTAACAAACTCGACTTTGTTTTGTAATCATTAGAATTTCATAATATTTGATATTTAGAATATCACAATGTTTAATATTTAGAATAGGTATCATAATATAAAAAAATCAATGATGTTTTTTTTGTTGAATTATTTTTATACGCGTTGAGCGAATATAGTTCACAAAATCCCTCACCTGTCAGCTATAAATCCGAAAACAATACTGCCAATCAATACTCCACCCATGCACAGCGTCTGTGTTAAGTTAGCCATCCATGCTCTGTCGCAGATCAGACCCCATTCAGAAATTATGGTGTTCTCGAACTCTGTGAAGTACAAGTACTGGACACAGTCCTCGTAACACGTCGCCAGCTCTATGTTGTCCGTGAGGTTCGTGTCTGTGCACTGGAACGAGGTGCTGGGGGCCACGAACACGATCCCCAGCTGTTGCCAGGCAGCTGAGATCCTCGTAGGGAGCGCTATCGTCACACACAGTATTATCTGCCACCTTTCTAAAGCTCCTATTGCGTTCCCCATTTTATCATCATCCTTTTTGATTTCCACATTATTTTCCTTTGATCCTGATTTGTCATTGGTCCCCCCATTTTTATCCATTATAAAAACATATGGTTTCACCTTAGACACTGCACTGTCACAGTCACTTTGCGGAACTGTACCGAAATATTTTGCTCGTGAATAATTAAGTATACAAATATAACCCAGCTAATATTCTCGTCTAACTGGTTTCAATGAACTGATAAAAATAACAAAAGTTAATTCTTGTTCATTTTACATGTTGTTATGATATAAAAGAATATCATTCATGCATTGAATGTGCAAGATGAGTCGATCTTTGAATTCTTAAAGGTACTTTTGTTTTTATTATCGCGAAGGTAATTAGTATAATGGCCAACGAGGTGTCAAAATAAAGACGACTTATTGTTAAAAGTACCAAGTGATCCATAGATCGTTTTCCCTGCTAGAGAGAGAGAAAACAATACAATTTGTACATTCTTCTTCTTCTTATCTGTAGACTTTTGCCCTTTGTTCACCGCCGACAACATGACCGTGACGTCATAGAGGACGATATGACGCGGCGAGGTAGCGAGACATGTTTCCTAGGCTGTCCAGCCCATCGTCGCGTCGTCGCGCGTCGATTTCATTCTCATTGACATACCGGAGACGGCAGCGGTGGACAAACGACCTTGGGACATTGGCTATAAATTGGTGCCTATTAGTACATATTTCATGTCATCGAATGTAATCTGGTTCGTTGAATAGCATCGACGTCTGCACCTAAATTATGATTAAAATACATTTGTCACAAAAAGCTATTCGTAACAATAATATCTGTGATGAATGCTATGTAAGTGTACCTTTGTGTCAGTGTATCTTTTGTAGATTAAACCGCATTGTGAATGTTTATCGTTACCGAAAAATATGAAAATATTTAAGTAGATATTATTATAAAGGCAAGGCAGAAGATCTAAATAGGTAGGGTTTAGTATGTATTATAATTATGAAAAATTAGATATTCCTTAGTAGAAATTCGATCGGGTGGACTGTTATTTAGTTAACTTTATTTTATCATTACTTATATAAATAAAACTGTTTAAATGTAATAGTTAGTTATTATAAATAAGTTCGTGACATATTGTCGTGACAATAAAGTTATTAAACCTTAATACAGTCATATTAGTATTTTTAAAATACTTGAGTACTTCTGTTTTATTGCCTGAAATATGGCGTTGCAGTGTTTGTGGTCAGAAATTATAATAAAACTATTTTTAATAGATTCAAGCGCGGTTTATTCATATTTTAGTAGCCATGTTTCAACACCTTCGCAGGTGTCATGGGTGCGGGTAGACCGAGGTGGTATTCGTTTGCTCGGATGATGCTCGTTCCGCCTTACCATACCTTACCGTTGACGACCTCCGTGGTCGAGTGGCGTACACACCGGATTGCAGATGTTGAAACAAAATTAAACGTATTTTATTGCTTTTTCAAAATAACGTAAGTAGGTACCTATATCTACTTAGATACAAGTAGGTACAGCGTATTTAAGTTAAGAAGCGAGGGCTCGCCACGTCTGTTTTCACTATTATTTTTACCTACTTACGACGTTACGCGAGACGTGTCGACACAGAAAATAAAATTTTATGGTTTTGAATTTCATGGTAATATGGTATTCCTAATTCGGCCCCCCCTCCCTCCCATTTGGACTATCAAATGCGAAAAGACTTTTTCAAATCTGACTGGTAGTTTCAGAGATGAGTATAGATTTGAGTTCGAGTTTAAGACTAGTTCATCGTGTATATCAAGGTTTTCTATAGTGGATTCTTCTCACGTTCCCTCAGAGTAAATCAATTGAAATGACACTATTAACACTATTGACACTGTTTGGACGTCAAACATCAACAGGTCTGTACAAATTTATTCGTTTTACGAGGTTTGTTCAATTTTTTCTCAGAATTAGATAGGTACTATGTTTCAAGAACTACAGGTCTTCTGAAAACAAGTGGAAGGAATGTGAATATAGTAAAGAAAAATATTTGATTTGTTTTGCTAGAAGCTAGCGAACTGTTTTTAATGAATCTTTTAAAGTTTATGCGAATGTTACCTAGACATTGAAATACAAACTACTTTTAAACGGATCTATCGCGGTTTATTTTTATTTTAGTTTCCAACGTTTCAATGCCTTTGCAGGAGTCATAGAATCCGCTTAAAAGTAGTTTTATTTCGTATATAAAAACAGAATTTTCGTTGAAAAGTACAAATTCACAGGTAGGTTATTGGCTTTTACCATTGCAATCATGACTTCGTGCCGAGTTAAATAGGTAAAATTATTGACACTAGTACCTACCTTGACTCATATTAGTGGGTAACGGGTTACATAAATGCAAAAAATCTCCTATCATCCATTTAAGGTAATCGTTGATCGTATCCATTGCGCGAATCGGGTCACCTTTATTAAATATAAATAATACAAAAAAAAATATATACATAACTAAGTAGTAAATTCCCCAAAGTTACGAAGTTCTTAAATAGGAATAAAAATGTGTTATTATTGCTAATATATGCATAAAATGTATTATTCAAAAACAAAACAAAACCTTCCGACATTCTACAAAATAAATGTGTTAAAAAGATTAAAAAGAAAACAAGGTTGTGGGCAATAATATTACGTCTCCGACTTAATAGTGCCATTTAATTTTCAACTTAACTTTTTTACTTCCTTGGTAATACATACATTAAACTTATCTGCTTACGTAAGGAAGAATTTAATTAGATCTCTATTTACAACGGTCTACAAAAAGCCCTGTAAAGTGTTACTCAAATATTGTTATTAAATCTTCCGTCGTGGGCGACTCCACAGCAATTTAAGTTAAAAGAAAATGTATACCAAGTAGCACAATTGTTTCAAACAGTACACAGGAATGGAATCCAAAGCGCGATATTATAGTTTCAGTTGGCTTTGACTGTGTAGTTTCTCTTTTGTTCCGGGGAAATATTCATGACTTCTGCCCTGGCAAAGGTAAGTGACTGGCACCTATATTTACTTCTCGTTTTCCTTTACCATGACCACGCGGGAATGCAATGTCACTTATCTGATTGGAATGTAATGTAATGTAACCTAATTATGAAATCAATTGAATGCACTTTCCCCCCCGTCCCGGTCAAACTAGTTTATCAAAGTCTCTAAATAATCATTTGATTGATGCAGCCGTCCTTTGCCATTTTTATTGCTAGGATTGTTACCAACGAAATAGTTAAGTCGAGGTCCGAACCCCAGAGGAGGTGCCCTTAGCTGTCGTTGCCATGCAAGCTTTAATTTCCTCCTGGCTGGAGGAGTTTTATTCAGTCGCGCCAAAGTCCTGTAAAGCAGTGAAAGCCTCCTTCGAGGCGAACTAAAGCAGTACTCTACAAAAAAAAACCGCATAATTCAGATTTGTCTTAAAAAATACTATCAACGATTTACATTTTCCGACGTGGTTTTTAAAACAATAGAACAAAGAAGCATCAACTCATGAAAATTGTTGAAACGTCACAAATATAACTAGTGTATCAATCAAGGATTATGTAAATACTAATTACATTGTAGTGGCCGAGACCTTTGGCAGTCGCCTGCTGTCGCCCAACGGAGCAAGCGTGAACAATTGAACATCTACAAAAGTAAAAAAAAAACAGATTATTTTAAATTATTGTGACATGTGTTGTTTCAAAATGAAGTGTCTGTGTGTGTTTGTTATTATCGGTACGTAAACTAAGTTATGATAATATGCACGCCAGTGATTAACATCATGCTGTATGTCCATTAATTTAAACGGTTTTCATGGTCACCCTAATAAGAAAAAGAAGGTAGGTACTGGTACTAAGTGTGGACAAGTTTACGGGAGTTATGTAATGACCCAAATGTGTTGACTATATTGCGGTTTTAGAAAGATCCTAGTTAAAGGAAGGGGTTGATTGAGTCTGTGGAAGAACTTTTTATGATTACGTCTAGTTTATTTCCGGTTGCTTTGAATATTATGTTTTTATTTAATTACGTTATTGTTATTTTGTATTAGATAAGTGTGCAAAAAATATGCTGACGTATTCAGAATTCAACTCCCGTAGTTGAATTCTGAAATTAGTTGGTTACATACAGACCTAAAGACAATTACCTAATCATATTTATTATTGTAAAATATTATGTACCATCTTTACATAATAAACATAGTCCAAGACACCATTGATGAACGGTGAAGGAAAACATCGTGAGGAAACTTGACTCCAAAAAAAAAAAAACTGAAATTGCCAACCCGTAATGAGCAAGCGCTGTGATCAATGCTCGATCATGCTCCTTAATGGAAGATGCCTGTGCCCAGGAGTGGGACATTTTTAGGCCAGTATTAATATCTTCGTTATTTGTTACTTAATACTGATATAGACATTTCATGAGAGAACTGACGTGTTCCAGCGACACTATCGTGTGAGGGTCAGCGTCCCCCAGCGCTACCGCTGTCTCCGACCAGCATCCAACAAATAGCCCGAGGATTTAGTCGTAAGTCGATATTAATGAAATAACTATTAGTTTAATATAGGTACCTACGTATACATAAAAGTTGTGAGGAAGAATTTATAAAAGGACTCAAACTCGCACCCGCTGTACAGTGTTAGTTAAAGTGGCATTTAAAAAACCAGTTGGGTCACAGGTTCGAGTCCTGCCTGACGTTAAAAACATTTTTGTCTTTTCATATTAAATTACAAGTATCCGCATTCGTTAATGCGTAATAATTAAATAACATACTTGATAAGTGTGTCTTTTGCTAGATACATAGTCAACCCGGCATTGGCCTATGGGGCAATATTATTTACTAAGCCTATGTGTTTTAAACCAATGTGATTTTTCTCGTACAAATGTTACTTAGCGCAAGTTCTTTGTGTAAATTTTCACCGACATTATTAAACGAACCAGACCTAAGAACCGAAGTATACGAAGTAGGGAGGAGGTAATCATGATTAAAAATATATGCAATATTACTAATGCTGGGGAGAGAATGTGTTTTGGATGTCCTACTTTGTTTGATGAAGGAAATTAGCATGAAGATATCTACCGGTTAGTTTGAAATCGCCAACCCTCAACTGCACGGTATTTAATGTTTGTTACTTCTCTACATGAGAAGAGGCTTTGACACAGCAGTGGGCATGTATAGGCTGGTCTTTAAACTTATTATACAGCAGAAACACGGCTCTGCCGAAGCAGGCCCAGGAAATACCTGCTCCCCTACCCAAGAGACATTTCGACAAGCGATAACGACATGACATTAAATGTATGGGGCTCGTGGCTAAGTGTAAGCCGTACGGTTTGACCGATAATAAAGGTTAAGCCGCGCTCGCCGCGGTTGGTCCGTGGATGGGTGACCATTTGTAAACATATCGTGACCCCTCCGTGCCTCGGAAAGCACGTTAAGCCGTTGGTCCCGACTGTCATACAGTGATCTTTGATAGTCGTTAAGTCATTACAATTCTGACAACCAGTCTTACTATGGAATACTGTATTACCTAGCAATAGGTTGTGGAGGTCAGATAGGCAGTCGCTCTATGTAAAATACGGTATTCAGCTAAATCCGGTAAGACTGGAAGCCGACCCCAACATAGCTTGGGAAAAGGCTAGGCAGAAGAAGATTAAATGTATGGGAATGACATTTATTTTCGATAAGTCACGTGACTTAGACTTGTCAGTTTCATACATTTAATGTCATTTAAGTGATTTCTATCATCGTTAAAGCTTGTAGAAATTACACTTGGCTAGGGAGGCTGGACGTGTATCGCAAAGGTACCTAAGCACTCCTTTTAAATTAAACCTGTATTTAGTCACGATTTTTCTAATTTCTTTTCACCATGATTTAATTGTAAGAAACAAAGATACTGTCATGGTTCTTACAAAGTCATACCTTTATTTTCAGATCTCCCGGGCCGGCCTCCGACAGTGGAAAATATAATAATCCGTCATTACAGGTACTATTGTAAATAAATGAGTTTTGATGGCAATAATACGATTACTTTCATCGTTCTCTCAAGTGGTCTCAACTGCCTTATAATAATTTAACAATGTAATTTGGTAGTTTGAAAAGATTATGTTGTAGCTTGCCTTTTGCATAAGTAATTGTGAGTTCCAACATTTTAAGAATTTCAGTACAACGTTTGGTTTACGTAGGTACTCTGGTGACATCATCTCTTTAATTAAATGTTTCATAAAAATACATATAAAAAAATAGTTTTGCTTCAAAGAATTATTGTCTATTTGTCTAACATCATTGGTTGTACGCGTGTGTAATGTAGTTCTTTTGAACGCTAGGTCAACCGATCACCACTACTCCAGCAGCGCTTAAGTATTAAAACTTCAAAGTTCTAATTCTAGAATTAAAAAAAAAATCTGAACATCATTCAGGAATCGCGTCTCATCTAACAACGCCATCTATTGGCAACCTTTTTAACTACATTTCAAACAGCGCGTTTGAATTCATGCGTGGTCTAAACAATATTGCTCCTATGATGCTTATTTTAGTTATGTATGGTCGATGTCATAATTTATCTTCTTTAGTATTAAATAAATAAAAATGATGATCTGTCTCAGTGAAACCTATTTTCAGTACAAACCTGACATCGCCTCGGTCGTACCGCATCAGGAACGCAAAGGCATTGCTGTCAGACCCCGACTTCGATGTTAATCGAACGACTGTCCTGTATGCTCATGGGTAAATTATGTTTCTTACATTTTACTTTATAAGCTCATCAGTTTATTTAATACAAGGTACATTTCTACAATCGTTATCGCTTATCGAATCGCTGAAATGTATGAAAGTAACAAATCTTAGTCACGTGACTTTTGTTTTTTATGTAACCTCATTATGTCCCACTGCTGGGCAAAGGTCTCCCCGCTTGGCTCCAGACCTTTCGGTCCTGAGCAACTTGACGCCAATCGCTTAAGAAGCGATCGATGTCATCCCGCCACCGTCTCCTCGGCCTGCCTCGTTTGCGAGCTCCGACATCAGGAACCCAGGCTCTTTAACCCACCTATCATTAGTCACGTGACTTATTGAAGAGAAATGTAATTTCCATATATGCTAAGTCATTTAAGCGATTTCCATCATCTTTAACCCTTGTCGAAATGATCTTGTCTAAGGGGCAGTATTTAACGACATTGCCGTTCAGCGATAAAGTTATTAAAAAAAAACTCAACTTATATGCAAGGACACAAATTTTCACACAAATTTTTTGATGCTCCGAGGTTCTAAATCCATTTTAAAGTCATCATGAGACATCTTAATCTTACAAAATGATTATGTTAACTAATGACTATCCCCGGTACTGGTAAACTGTTTGCACATTAAAATTCTTCTATTTCCAGCTACGTGGAACTGCTATCAGACAAGAGCATTCAGACTGTGATGTCGGCGTACCTCCGGCGCGGAGACCACAACACCCTGCTGCTGGACTGGTCCAACCTCGCCTTCGGGAACTATCTCGTCGTCGCCAAGACCTTGCCTTCGGTAATCATGTTTATAACTATAATAATAAATCGCGAAATAATTGAAATGTTACCTGATGTTTCTAAATACTGCCAGAAACTTAAGATATAATTAGTAACTTGTAACTTGATTAAATAAAATCTTCTTTAAGTTGTTCACCTTAAACCTTTTTCAAAGCAGTAAATGCACATAGTTATTAATCACGGAACAACTTGGTTATATCCTGTAGTAACTAATTAGTTTGTTAGTCTTTCACGTGTAAGTCGATTTTCCCTGAATGTGATTCGATGAGGTTCTTAACATGGCACAACATCTTTGTTAATACGTGGAAAATGTTGTGGTTATTACATTGATTTTATTATATTAACTTACTGATAAGTGATTGTTGTAAAGTAATATCGTTTTCTTACCAAATAAAATGAAATAAAGCGGTGCTACTTACCTACTTACTATGATTATATAAGTATTTATTATACTTGTATAGAATTCTTGAATTCTGCAACATCTGTTTCAGTATATTGTTAAATTGTGATTTGAATTCAAATCCAGGCAGGAGTACAAGTGGGCAAGATTTTGCGCAAGCTTATGAAGCGAGGATTGCCTGTGGAAAATCTCCACCTCGTGGGACATTCCATGGGTAGCCATTTTGTCGCGTATGCTGCTAGGTACCTGGCATCTAAAGGGATGAAGGTTCCAAGGTACGTTACAATGTACGCGCCATATGCGATGCACAAGATTTTTTTACTGTACTGTGCGCGACGTGCTGCGGGTTCGTTCCTCGCATGGGACAAGCATTTGTGTGATCCACAGTGTAGTATACTGTGACAGGGTGGGGAGCGCATTCTAGGTTCAACCAGCGTAGCGTGCGGACATAAGTCATTGCTTTGTGTGTATACCTAGTGATAGTGGTTAGTGTTATCAAGCATTCTACAAGTGGCGACGAGGAAAAACGTGAGTACTAATGCACTAGTATTTTGTTAAAAAGGAATAAGATGAGATGAGATTAAAATTTTAATAAGTCAATATGCGGGTAGAAGGAAAAATTAAATGTTCGTTTACGATATTACTCGCTTACAAAAAGAAGATAGTTAACTTTCTTATCTCATCTCTAAAGTAATTACGTGTTTACAACTTTGTATTGTACATTCCTAATGAGTTTAACTAGTATTAGGTGAATGTAAGATGAATGCATAAATTGACGAGCGTATTCGATAGAATAACGTAATTAACGTATCTCGATCTTCTCTATGCTATCAATACAAATAAATTGTTATGATTTGTTGTAATAAAAAAAAGACTTCAACTTTAACGGAAGGTTTGGTGGATCACGCCTTATGTAGATAATACCAATTTTAATTACAGATGTGTATTTAAGATGTTTGTATATTTTTATATGTATATTTGTGTTTATTTATATTGAATAAATACCTAAACACCATTTATTATGTATTATGAATGCATATGAGATATGGTGGTTAAAAAAAAAAAAAAAAAAAAAAAATATATATATATTAAGTTATTTTCTTTGAAGACCAAAACTAGCTAACACAAATGGTGTGAAAGTTGACGGAGGACACTCATGTGATATTGTGAGGTCAATATGAGAGGCCCTGTGTGAATGTAAGGTCAATAAGATAGACTTTTGTAATGAAATGTTAAAAGGTTTCTTTAAAGAAGGTCTGTTGTTGAAAGGTCAATAAGATAGACTGTTATAATGAAGTGTTAAAAGTTGTCTTTGAGGAAAGACTTTGTTGAAAGGTCAATATGAGAGACCGCGTGGCTCATGAATGGTCAATAAGAAAGGCTATTACATTGTATTAGGATTTTATTAAATCTCGTTATGGTTTATATAGTCAATATGAGAGACTCATAAAGTCAATAAGATAGACTTTACTGGTTAAGTGAAAGGGTTGTTTCTGCAACTTCAAACAAATCATAAGCAGTTATGCGATTGTTACAGATCGCCCCATTATGGCTCAGATAACATCAGCGCTTCCAAGTCTTGAACATTTCGATTGCGAAGGTGACACTGTTTCAGTGGGGGTTAGATGGGAAAAATGGAAAAGAGCCCTTGAGATATATTTCCTAGCCGCCAATATTGACTCAGGTGGAAAAAAACGAGCAACCCTCTTGCATATTGGTGGCTTTGCCCTTCAAGAAGTATATCACAACCTGCCCGGGGCTCACGTAGACGAAATTGATAACGTAGATGTTTATAAAGTTGCAATAGAGAAATTAGATGAATATTTCTCCCCCAAACAGAGTCGGTACTATGAAAGGTACACCTTTCGACTTATGAAACAAGAGGAAGGGGAAAGATTCGAAACATTTTTAGTGCGACTGCGAAATCAAGCTGATAAATGCAAATTTGCTGCTAAGGATGAAAATTTAATAGACCAAATCGTCGAAAAAGGCCAAAGCGCAGAATTAAGGAAGAAAATCCTATCGGCGGGTGACAGTGTCACTCTTCAACAGGTTATTACAATTGCCACCACACTTGAAACTGTCAATAGGCAACTTGATACATTTGACAAACCTGGTTCAAGTAAAATATATGACACTAATAAATCTGATATAAATAAATTGCATACTCGGAAATTTCCTCCTACAAATCAGAGTTCTTCAAAGAACTGCTTTAGGTGTGGCAGTAGTAAACACCTGTCTTTTGATAACTGTCCAGCCAGAGAGAGAAAATGCTTAAAATGCGGGATTATTGGACATTATAAAGACTATTGTAGGACTAAATTACAGAAACGGAAAACACAATCAAATAACTATGAGAAAACGGATAGAACAAAAAGACAAAAAATTGGTAAAACCGACAAAAACACAGACGAAGTAGACTACGTATTTCATTTGGATGATGATGCAATTGTTAGTTGTAAAATCGGGGGTGTTGTCATTGAAATGCTGATTGACTCTGGCAGTAAATGCAATATTATCACTGATAAGACGTGGGAATATTTGAAAAGCCATAAAGTAAAGGCAATTAATCAAATCAAGAATCCTGATAAAATATTATTGCCTTACGGTAGTCAAAAACCTCTAGAGATTTTAGGCGCATTTGACGCCAGTATAACTATTGATGGTGGAATTACTAAGACCGCAACTTTTTATGTTATTCGGAATGGTACCCGTAACCTTCTAGGTAAAGTCAGTGCGATACAACTTAATGCTCTTCGGGTTGGTATCCCTATCAATAATATCAGCACTTTCCCTAAATTCAAAGATGTCACTATTCAGATTCCCATTAATAAAGAAATATCACCAGTTATCCAGCCGTATAGGAGGATACCAATTCCTTTAGAAGAAAAAGTAAATAAAAAACTTATCGAACTTAAAGAAGCTGACATTATTGAAGAGGTTAATGGACCGTCACCATGGGTATCTCCAATGGTACCGGTATTGAAAGAAAATGGTGAAGTTCGGATCTGTATTGACATGAGACGAGCAAATGAGGCCATTATTAGAGAGAATCATCCACTCCCCACAATGGATGAACTCTTGCCAAATTTTAGGCAAGCCAAGTATTTTTCTCGACTCGATATAAAAAATGCTTTTCACCAATTAGAAATTGATGAAAACTGCAGATATATTACCACTTTTAGCACCAGTAAAGGATTATTTCGTTATAAGAGACTGATGTTTGGTGTATCGTGTGCACCTGAAATGTTCCAAAAAGTACTAGAGAGATTATTGTTAGGTTGCGAAGGTACTGCTAACTTCATAGATGATATTATCATCTATGGGTCTGACGAACAGGAGCACAACAGACGGCTCAATAAGGTTCTGCAAGTACTAAAAGATAATAATGTTCTCCTCAACGAAGCTAAGTGCATTTTTAGAACGAATAAAATAGAATTTTTAGGGCACGAACTAACAGCAGAAGGGATAAAACCCTTAGCTAAATATATCCAGGCAATCCAGTCTGCGCGAAGGCCATCCACTGTTGAAGAAATACAGAGCTTTCTTGGTTTAGCTAACTATGTAGGCAAATGGATTCCTAATTTGGCATCGCTCACAGAACCCTTGCGACGACTAGTTCGAATAAAATTGACCAAATCTGCAAACATTCAAAAGTATTGGACGAGTATTCAAGAAAAAGCATTTAAAAGCCTTAAGCAACAGTTGTCAGAGATCAAGACACTAGGTTATTACAATCCAGCGGATAAGACACAAATAATAGCAGACGCTTCTCCAGTTGGGCTAGGGGCGGTGCTCATACAAATTGATCGTAAAGGCCCTCGCGTGATAGCGTTTGGTAATAAGAGCCTCACTGACTGTGAGAAAAGATATTGCCAAACCGAAAAGGAAGCGTTGGCACTGGTATGGGCTGTAGAGCATTTTAAAATATACCTTTTAGGTAAAGAGTTTGATCTTATCAGTGATCACAAACCCTTGGAGACCATCTTTGGGCCCCGATCTAAACCTTGCGCGCGTATTGAACGCTGGGTACTTCGGCTGCAGGCTTACAAGTACAAAGTTGTTTACCGCCCGGGCAAGGATAATATCGCAGACCCAATTTCACGGCTTTGTGAATCAAATCAAACAGTACCATTCGACAGTGAAAACTATCTTAATTCAATTATTGAATATAGCAGACCGGTTGCAGTACCCCTAAATGAGATTGATTCAGCCAGTGCGACAGACGTTGAGATCACAGCATTAAAAAACGGAATTTTCGATAATAAATGGGATGAATCTGTTAATGCTTATAAACCTTTCCAAACAGAGATTTGTTTCCATGGCAATATAGCACTAAGGGCTAATAAGCTTATTATCCCGGCAAAACTTCGTGATAGAGTTCTCGAAGCTGCTCATCAAGGACATCCCGGCATAGTAGCCATGAAGACACGCCTTAGAACCAAGGTATGGTGGCCAAAGATTGACAGGGATGCTGAGAAGAGAGTTAAAGCTTGCAAAGGGTGTACACTTGTTTCAGCACCAAATCCGCCTCATCCTATTAAAAGAAGAGTTCTTCCAGTTGAGCCTTGGATTGATGTGGCGATCGATTTCCTAGGACCCTTGCCATCAAATGATTATTTACTCATTCTTGTAGACTACTTTAGTCGTTATAAGGAAATAAAAGTAATGAAAAATATTACAGCCGCAGGAACGATTAATGTACTTAAAGAAATATTTTCTCGGCTCGGATACCCTGTAACGCTAACATGTGACAACGGTAACCAGTTTACTAGCGAGAATTTTAAGGCATATTGTAACGAATGTGGTATTACAATAAACAATACCATCCCTTATTTTCCACAAATGAATGGTGAAGTCGAACGCCAGAATAGAGATGTACTTAAGCGATTAAGAATTAGTCAGCTAGAAAAGAAAGAGTGGAAAAATGAACTTTTAGAATACATGATAATGTACAATAGCACACCTCATACCACAACTGGGAAAACCCCTGCAGAACTATTCTTCCGTAGACAATTTCGTGATAAAATACCGGTAGCAGCAGATATTGAACATAACATAACAGATTCAGAAGTAAGAGACAGAGATACAGAAAAGAAAGATAAAGGAAAAGAATACGCGGATATGAAAAGGAAAGCTGTGGATAGTAACTTAGAAATCGGTGAAAAGGTCTACATAAGAAACATGACAAAGGAAAATAAACTAACACCAAACTTTAACCCAGAAGCTCATACAGTAACAGATGTACATGGCGGAGACGTTAGAGTGAGGAACGATTTAACAGGGAAAGAATATCGCAGAAATGTTATTCACTTAAAGAGAGTAGAAAATAATAATTGGAAAGTTGTTGATAAAAGTGAAAATAGTGAAACGCATCCTGAGGCTGAAAACTGATTGTTCCTCTCACTGTATGTATCATCGTAAACCTCCAAATCTATTGTGATGCAAGTGTTTGATTATCATTAAATAGCTGCAATCTGATTATATGCAATTATTTGTTTTCTTAAAAGAAGGAAGGGATGTAGTATACTGTGACAGGGTGGGGAGCGCATTCTAGGTTCAACCAGCGTAGCGTGCGGACATAAGTCATTGCTTTGTGTGTATACCTAGTGATAGTGGTTAGTGTTATCAAGCATTCTACACACAGATACTGGTCCAAGTCTGGGTGTTCTTTGTGCATGTGATTTGAATGTTTGTGAATCCCCCGCGACACAAGGAATAAATTCCTTAGTGCGGGCGTCGTTTCTTTTTAGAAAATAAAAAACAACTAAAATGGGAAAATAATTATGCGTCACATCTGTGCGAAACGGTCATCGCTGGTTTAAAGCAATGGCCTTCGTCACGGTAATACTATCTATACAGTCACGGTAATACTATCTATACAGTATTGTAACTCGGCCGCAAAATAGAAATAAATGCCTACAGCCGCGCGCTACGTAAACGTGCGTTAGGGCTGCCCGTCTCCAGCAATTTAATTACATTTGCCTACTTTCTGTTTCTTCCATTTAGTTTTGTGATTGTAAATATCCTTTTTATATAAATAAATGAAATACTTTGTATATTGAATAGGAAGTGTTCAATAAAAATGCGTGTTGGTTTTTGATTGGTAGATTTAATAAAAAGGTACCTACCGTTGTCACGTTTTATTATAATTCTAGTAAATAAAACGAGCAAAATTAGACTTAGATAATTTATATATATTTTCTTCTTTATATGAGGGTACGTGGGTTAAGGCCGGTACAAAGGTCGATCCATATATATAAGGCCCCGAATACCGCACTCTCCTGCTCGGTGGTAGTCGACGACGGCCTCGGCGTAGTTCAGGGGAGCGGTGAGACACTAGCACACTAAACGAGCCGCTAGGAGAAGCGTCCAGGGTAACTCAGGTGCAGATCTTCAGCCGCATAGAAGTTCCTGGAATCACCGTTCCAAATTGCATTAGGAACTAGTCACGGTAGCTATCAATGAGAAAGCCCTCACCTAACAGACAGAGATTGGCATCTACTAGATGGCCAGCCTAGGTTTAGCAGAATATAAGCAGGTAGATTTACTATAAGGTAGCGAGCAAAATAGAAGGAAAACAACTCATAAAATACAAGCACGCTAAAAGAATTGGTGTTTGTAATTGTACACAACATTATTATTGTGTTTTACATCACATAAATTAACTACATAATAGGCATAGTAGACAAATGAAACATTAAACTATAACACCAATTCAATTAATAAAACTTAATTCTATGAACAATGATTTAACTAAGCTATATTAATATAACCAAATTGTACAACTCACCCAGTACGGGAAACAAAATAAGCACTTATTAAAGAAATCGAACACTTATACTTTTGGTTCTTTTTTTTAATACAATAAGAATGATACCATATTAACTTATTTGTCGAGGGTAATTACGGAGGATACCGTTAGAACAGACGTACGTGGTGCTTGCACTATTGTTTTAGTGAGACTGCCCGCGGCCTGGCGCCGAATGCGCTCGCGCCGATGACTTGCAAAGAGAGAGAGGAACTCGTTCTAACATATATATAAAACAGCTCGCCGTAAGGAATTTGCGTGTTTGTTTGTTTGTAAAATAATATATATTTTCTAAGTTAGGAATCTTTTTTAAGTTTAATGTTTATTATAGTTTTAGTAACCTAGATAGTAAGCTTTTAATCTAATTTTGTAAATATTTATTAAGGTAAGTTTACTTTTAGTTATGATATGTAATAAGTGATCGTGACAGTACCCCCCTTCCGACATAAGGATTTTACCTCTGTAAAATCCTATCATTATTGAGACCTAGCCTTTAAATCCTTAATGTGCCACGAACCTAGGTCGCGACCACACATGTCTTCTAAGACGTATACTAGAGGCGAACGCTTGTCTTTTATTCGACATTTTTGGAATTTCGGGGCGAGTTTTTTACTGAAATACGAATCCTTATCACTCTGAAAGTAACACCTTTTCCAAACTATGTCTCCAATATTAAACTCGGCATGCTTACGCCTCAAGTTATAGTGTTGCGTGTTCTTTACGTGACTACGCCATAAAGCAGACTGTACGCTGTCAAATATTTTTGAGAGATAACCTAAGTTTGCAGCATATGTATCGCGAGGTGCGAAAATCATTTCTTTAGGAGTAGAATTATCTAAATAGTGTGAGCCACAGGTTACTAGTTCCCTACCGTGAACTAAGAAAGCAGGTGTATACCCGGTGGTTTCATTAACGGAGTTATTCATTGCGAATTGGATTTTAGGCAAATTTAAATCCCATGTTCTGTGATCTTCTTCCACAAATGTTGATATTGCAGTAACAATAGTCTTGTTGTATCTCTCAACCGTATTGATTTGTGGAGTGTATTTCGGTGTAAAATGAACACATGGGACTTTATATTTTAGAAATAATCTATCCAACTCGCGGCTTATGAATTGGCAGCCGTTATCCAGTATAACTGTTTGTGGAACACCATGTACTAGAAAAACGTTATCTTCCAAATTTTTAGAAACAGTTTCTGCTGTAGCTCTACGAAGGGGAAAAAGAAGACAATACTTAGTGAAGCAACATGTTACAACAAATATGTATGCGTGCTGTTTCCTAGTGTTCGGCAGAGGGCCCACTAAATCTATTGACAGTGTCTGAAAGGGCCTAGAACAGTCTTTGGGTCTACCCATTTTTCCTAACGTGCCATGTGTTGGAAGTTTGTACGCTAAACATATTTCGCAATTTGCAATGAAATTAATCACGTCTTTTCGCATACCCGGCCAGTAATAACGAAGTGCAAGTCTCTTATACGTCTTGAACACGCCGAAATGACCTGATATAGGCTCGTTATGATTTTTTGCAATAAGTTCATCACGTGCTTCACACGGAACCACAGTTTTCCATTCGAATTCCGATAGAAGCGTATTACTACCTTTCATGAATCTATACAATACATGATTATCTACACGATAATTTGGGAAACTAGAGGGGTTTTCAAGACAACCATTGTAAATTTTTAAATATCATCCATCTTTTGTGCCAGGTGCTGAAGCTGGGACAGAAGTAATTTCAGCCACCTGTACCGTCCTAGACAAGGTGTCGGGTATGACATTATCCTTACCACGCCTATGTTTTATAATAAAGTTAAAAGAAGAAAGCCTAACCCCCCATCTAGCAAGGCGACCTGTTGGGTTATTGAGAGACAGAAACCACTTAAGTGCAGCATGGTCAGTGTAAACTATAAATGTTTGGCCATTTTCAATATAACAACGCCAGTGTTCGAGAGCTGAAAGTACTGCCAATGTTTCTCTTTCTGTGACACTATAGTTTCTTTCAGGCCCAGAAAGAGATCTGCTCATATAGGCAATAGGGTGTTCTTCACCATTTATCTGTTGAGCAAGCATAGCACCCACTCCATAGTTGCTAGCGTCAGTATGCACTTCAAAGGGAATACTAAAATCAGGACAAGCTAATACAGGCGCATTAACAAGACAGTACTTCAACTTAAGAAACGCAGCGTCAGCTTCCGGTGACCAAAGAAAAGCTGGCGAGTTCTTTTTAGTGGATGTCAACTTGTTAAGTGGTCCAGCTATTGTACTAAAATTATTTATGAACCTCCTGTACCAAGAAGCTGTTCCGAGGAATCTTTTGACTTCTTTCCTCGAGGTAGGTGTGGGGTAGTTGAGTATAGACTCAACTTTTGCTGGATCAGTACGGAGGCCTTGACAATCTACAACGTAACCAAGGTAACAAAGTTCGCTTTTAAAAAAATTACTTTTTTCTAAATTAATTGTAAGGTTTGCATGTTTCAACTTTTCCAGAACCCTTGTCAGAAGTGAAACATGTTCTGAGAAGGAATTACTAATAACAATGATGTCATCTAAGTAGGCAAAGACTTTTAATTCGAATTCAGGGCCAAACAACAAATTTACAAGCCGTTGCTGGGTCGCAGGTGCATTCGTTAACCCAAAAGCCATAACTTTAAATCTGAATGTACCTCGACCAGGAACGTAGAATGCTGTCTTGTCCCTATCTTCTTCCTTTATAATTATTTGCCAAAATGCTTTAGAGAGATCAATGCTTGAAAGAAACTTCGCATCTCTTAAATTGTCAAGTATCTCCGAAACATATGGCAGACTGTAGGCGTCTTTTCGGGTTACCGAATTCAACTTTCGGCTATCAAGGCAGAATCGAGGTTTACCGTCCTTTTTACCGACCACTAATACCGGGGAAGACCAGGGACTTTCACAGGGTTCAACTACATCAAGCGATAACATTTCATCTAATTGTTCAGCGATGATTCTCTGTTTTTCTGGAGATAGTCGGTAATAACGTTGTTTTATTGGTGTAGCATCGCCGGTATCGATTCGGTGTTCAATAAGTGAAGTTCTACCTAGTCCCTTGTGTTCAAAAGAGATGGCCGTAAATTGATTTATTATATCATCAGCAATTTGCTTCTGACTTTCAGAAAGGGTTTTATAAGGAGTTAAGAAATCATGCGGTAATGGTGCAGAATTCACCATTGCCTTATTAATATTAGTAAAATAACTAACACTGGACAAATACTTAGAACATATCTTAAATTTGGTCCAAAAATCTATACCAAGTATTAGTGGGGACTCTATATCAGGGATAACATGAACCGTGATGGAGCCTGGTGTGTTTTCAAAAATGAGTGGTAGCTGTATATATCCGATAGACACCATCTTTTGCCCACCAGCAGCAGTAACTGTAATTATATTATCTTTATTGAGAACAAAATTAGAATTTAATAAGGGTAAATGAGAATTATTTCCTAGAATACTAACTACGGAACCGGAATCCAGGAGGCCAAACATGTTAAAATTACCCATAATATTATTATCTATTTTAATCTTTACATATGGGCGTGGATCATTAATTGGCCTAGCGTTAAAAATCGAAGCAACCTTATAGGAGTTGAAAAATGTTTTAACTGTTAATAGCCAACTGTTCCAGTCAGCTTTATCGAAATGTTGGGTTGCTCGGTTACTTCGATTTTTATCTAGTTTTTTGACTGGTTCGGGTTACACTTAGGGCAATCCGGTATACGAACATCTTTCATACCACACTTAAAACAAAATATGGTACGTTCTGCATTACATTCTTTCATTGAATGGGTATTAACACGACAGCGGTGGCAATATATTTTAGAATTTTGAGTTACAGCAAAAACTTTGTTATTAGTTTCATTATGTGAATGAAAAGAATTAGAATTAGAATGAGATTGATTATGATGTTTAGAATAATTTTTTACGTCTTTATGATTTTCATATGCAAATTCAGGGGCTAACAAACTAAAACTTACGGACGGTGGCTCCTTAAAATTGTCGCATCGAACCTTTACGCGTTCGTAATTTCGACACAGTGTACGCAATTCCTGTATAGAATTGATATTCGGAGAAGTCGCTAATATATTCGCGTAACAAGGTCTAATATTATGAAAAATTATTTCGAGCTTGTCGTGTTCAGGCATTGGTGAGCTAAGGCGAGAAAACATACCTTCCATAATAGCTAAATAGACTGTTATGTTTTCGGAATTGCCCTGTGATCGATTACGAATTTCTGATAACATGCGATAGTCATAATCTACGACGTCGAAGTCGTCTTTAAGTATTAACAATAATTCGTCCCAAGACTCCACACGTGACCTGACACTTCGGAACCAATGCAGCGCATCTCCAGTAAAAATCTCTGTTGCCGCATTTAAAATTTTAGTATCAGAAATATCTTTCGCAACTCGAAATTCCTTTAACCGTTGAATAAAAGCACGCACACAAGTTTTGCCATCATATTTTAATTTAGAAAGATCTGAGGATATGCCACGATCACATGTTACAGCAATTTTAGTCAAACCGTCAGCAATACTATCCGTCTTAGATGCCGAAACGCCTACTGAAAACAATGATGACTTTGTGATATCCATGAACTGAGATGTAAGATTGCAAAAAATATCTTTCAAATTATTGATTGACTTGATCTGATCAGACGATGCAGGTGAAGCAATACGTTCAAGGCGAAAATGAATGTGATTTAATAAAGTTTGTGTTCTATCTATTAATGTTTTTTGCAAGTCGGCTTTGAGTAAGTTGATGTTATTTTTAACTTTCTCTAGAGTTTCAGTTAAGCCATCGCAATCCTCTACAAATTCTAAGCAAGATTCATAAATATCCTCGGAAGGGAATTTTTGTGTTAATCTAGTGATTTGTCGACGTAATTCTAAAACATTATCAGCTGGTACCTCTCCTCGAATTGTAACCTCATAAAGAAGTTCAGATTTTTGTAACAAAAGGAATTTTATTGGGTAAGCCATATTAAAAGGATCTGGGTATGTTGTACAACAAGGTTTCAATATTTATACAATCAGCACACAGTAAAGGAAGAAGAGAAAATAATACATTCAAAATCAGCATAGATAATTAATTTGAAATATAATTGTTGATACAGCACTACAGGAAAAAATCTACGTAACAAAAATAAAATAAAATCTACTAAGCGGAAACTAAAATTTCGCAGAAAATAATAATATAATCTACCAAGCGGAAACAAAAATTCACTTTACAGATATTTAAACTACTAAACGGCAATATTATATTTTTTTTTGTACAAAGAATAATATCTACTAAGCGAAAACAAAATCTACTTTACAGAAAATAAAATCTAATAAGCGGAAACAATAATTTGTTACGTTAATACACAGTTTAACAACACATTTAATGCTATGACAATCACAACACCAACTACCACCACAACCAAGAATGCCAAATAGCTACAAGCCAAATACATAAAACCGACCTTTGACCTTTAGGAAACCACGTTATTGGGCGCCATTATCACGTTTTATTATAATTCTAGTAAATAAAACGAGCAAAATTAGACTTAGAAAATTTATATATATTTTCTTCTTTATATGAGGGTACGTGGGTTAAGGCCGGTACAAAGGTCGATCCATATATATAAGGCCCCGAATACCGCACTCTCCTGCTCGGTGGTAGTCGACGACGGCCTCGGCGTAGTTCAGGGGAGCGGTGAGACACTAGCACACTAAACGAGCCGCTAGGAGAAGCGTCCAGGGTAACTCAGGTGCAGATCTTCAGCCGCATAGAAGTTCCTGGAATCACCGTTCCAAATTGCATTAGGAACTAGTCACGGTAGCTATCAATGAGAAAGCCCTCACCTAACAGACAGAGATTGGCATCTACTAGATGGCCAGCCTAGGTTTAGCAGAATATAAGCAGGTAGATTTACTATAAGGTAGCGAGCAAAATAGAAGGAAAACAACTCATAAAATACAAGCACGCTAAAAGAATTGGTGTTTGTAATTGTACACAACATTATTATTGTGTTTTACATCACATAAATTAACTACATAATAGGCATAGTAGACAAATGAAACATTATCCTCTCGAGCGCCCAGGTGTCAAATGTCAATATACCGTCAAGCGCCCGGCTCCAATTTTGCGCGCGAGTCCAGAACGACGGAGAACGTTCAAACGCTATTTTCGCCGTATATATATTTAAATACCTAGTAAAAAGTATATATATTTGAAATCAATATTAAATTTACTGTATTTATAAAGTATTCGTTTCTATTTTTATTCTTATATGGAAATGTTATAGGCGTTCTAATCAGAGAAATGTGTAAATTTTAACAGGTTTGGAAATAAGGCCCGTGGAAATCGAAATAAAATGATAAAAGCAAAACACAGCTTCTATAATTTTATTTATTAGTTATTTTATTACAAACACTTATTAAAATATCGCGAGCGATAAGATCCACCGCGAAATACTCGAAAGTTGTGACCACAGTTGTGACCAGTTTGAAATATGAAACTTTGCTGGCACGTTTCTGTATTAAAAAGTTACAAAAGTGTGCATGGATTTGTATTCTATATGCATCTCGTTTTATTAGGTTCAATTTCGTATGAGCTGGAAGAGGATGGATATAGCTCAAGGCAATTTATTTAGTCATAATTGAAGACAGGTATCGGTAACCGTACAACGGTGGCCGGGCGCTTATCCCGACTTCTATGTAACGACCGTTGTACGGTGGGCGGGCGCTTGAGAGGTTAAACTATAACACCAATTCAATTAATAAAACTTAATTCTATGAACAATGATTTAACTAAGCTATATTAATATAACCAAATTGTACAACTCACCCAGTACGGGAAACAAAATAAGCACTTATTAAAGAAATCGAACACTTATACTTTTGGTTCTTTTTTTTAATACAATAAGAATGATACCATATTAACTTATTTGTCGAGGGTAATTACGGAGGATACCGTTAGAACAGACGTACGTGGTGCTTGCACTATTGTTTTAGTGAGACTGCCCGCGGCCTGGCGCCGAATGCGCTCGCGCCGATGACTTGCAAAGAGAGAGAGGAACTCGTTCTAACATTTAAATAAAACAGCTCGCCGTAAGGAATTTGCGTGTTTGTTTGTTTGTAAAATAATATATATTTTCTAAGTTAGGAATCTTTTTTAAGTTTAATGTTTATTATAGTTTTAGTAACCTAGATAGTAAGCTTTTAATCTAATTTTGTAAATATTTATTAAGGTAAGTTTACTTTTAGTTATGATATGTAATAAGTGATCGTGACACCGTATCATGATTCATTCAGAACAGCATAACTACCTGTTTCACTCGTCTCAATAACTTTCCGTTACTCTATTCGCTTTATTTATAAATCCAAACACCTTTTTTTCGTGAGATTAAAGGAAATACTTATCCATTAAAAAGACACACATTATGTACCTACCTACCTACTAGTAAGTAAAATTATTTTATAGTCTTACCTTTCAGAGTTTCCAGGTAATTTAAAAAAACATGTCTGGATGCGTTATTGACGAATTCATACAACCAAAAACAGCACAATATTTCCTATTCGTCATATTAAACTGATTTTTGGAGAAAAAATCGCGCGGTTATTGTTAAAAAAACAACACACCATCCGTTCGACACTGCGGTACAGCCGTGACTGTCGGCGTCGCGAGCGCAATCCGAGATCGAGGCGCGTAGGTATAGCTCGCTTTTCGTCCGTTTGTATGAAGTTACAATACTGTATAGATAGTATTACCGTGATACAGTATTGTAACTCGGCCGCAAAATAGAAATAAATGCCTACAGCCGCGCGCTACGTAAACATGCGTTAGGGCTGCCCGTCTCCAGTAATTTAATTACATTTGCCTACTTTCTGTTTCTTCTATTTAGTTTTGTGATTGTAAATATCCTTTTTATATAAATAAATGAAATACTTTGTATATTGAATAGGAAGTGTTCAATAAAAATGCGTGTTGTTTTTTGATTGGTAGATTTAATAAAAAGGTACCTACCGTATCATGATTCATTCAGAACAGCATAACTACCTATTTCACTCGTCTCAATAACTTTCCGTTACTCTATTCGCTTTATTTATTAATCCAAACACCTTTTTTTCGTGAGATAAAAGGAAATACTTATCCATTAAAAAGACACACATTATGTACCTACCTACCTACTAGTAAGTAAAATTATTTTATAGTCTTACCTTTCAGAGTTTACAGGTAATTTAAAAAAACTTATGTCTGGATGCGTTATTGACGAATTCATACAACCAAAAACAGCACAATATTTCCTATTCGTCATTTGGAGAAAAAATCGCGCGGTTATTGTTAAAAAAACAACACACCATCCGTTCGACACTGCGGTACAGCCGTGACTGTCGGCGTCGCGAGCGCAATCCGAGATCGAGGCGCGTAGGTATAGCTCGCGTTTCGTCCGTTTGTATGAAGTTACAATATATAGATAGTAATTACCGTGCCTTCGTCTAGTGGCTGGATAATGAAATGTCGAGTAAATTAAATCAATTATATTCCAGTGCATCATTGTTGTTGCAATGTATAATCGATATATGGTAAGCAAATGTACGAGAATCGCATTGCAATTATGTGGTTCAACCCGCCATACTTACATAATAAGTTCAATGTGAGCCGCGTAGTTTCTTGACCAACGTAATAAGTGTTTAAGTATGTATGTAATATGGACATCTGCTCAAATATTAGCTACCTTTTATTACCTTGTAGAATTATACATTAATTTACTAACAACAAGAATAACTTATGGCCATATATACTCTGAAAGTTGTCTGCTAGGAATACACAGCTATATTTATAAAGCTCAAGAGTTTGTTTGTTTAGTGGAACGCGCTAATCTCATAAACAACTAATCCGATTTTAAAAATTCCCTTACTGTAAGATCCCTACTTATTAGGAGGAAGGCTAGATAGAGGCTTATAATCATCATCATCATCATCATATCAGCCATAAGACGTCCACTGCTGAACATAGGCCTCCCCCAATGACCTCCAGATTGGCCGGTCGGAAGCGACCTGCATCCAGCGGCTTCCTGCGACCTTTATCAGGTCATCTGCCCACCTTGTGGGTGGACGTCCTACGCTGCGCTTGCCGGTACGTGGCCTCCATTCGAGAACCTTTCTGCCCCATCGGCCGTCAGTTCTACGCACTATGTGCCCCGCCCACTGCCACTTCAGCTTGCTAATCCGTTGGGCCATGTCGGTGACTTTTGTTCTTTTGCGTATCTCCTCATTTCTGATTCGATCCCGCAAAGAAACGAGGCTTATAATACTTGAAATAAAAATATTTTGATTGTTATCTTCATAGGTTAACAGGTCTAGACCCAGCATACCCTGGCTTCTACCCGTCTTTAGTGGCTCCCCCCATGGCTGCGTCAGACGCGGGCTTCGTGGACGTCATCCACACGGACGGCGGCGGCTTTGGAACACCCACAGCCACTGCCCACGCCGACTTCTGGCCTAATGGGGGGCAGGCCAAGCAACCAGGCTGTCTGTCGGCTACTATACCACTTACTTCTGAAGGTAGGAGGGGTTTTTATTATTTTTTATAAATTGAACTTCTGTACCAAAATAAACGGGTTTTTGAGAGGTACAGCAGTACATTACACTTTTGTGTACCTAAAAGATCAATATCCTAAAGTTTTTTTTGGTAGAAATATGCTTATTCCAATATGGATGTGGTAGGTTGATTAAAATCAAAAGTTTTTATTTCCAGTAAAACCTTTAAATCCCTTATCACCAAATATTATGGAAACTTATAGAAACTGAACCATCATTATTATGAAAAAATTGTTATCCAAAAAATATGTTCTGTCAATCACCCATTATTTTCATGAAAAGCGATTTCAGATTAAGATGCGTTATGTAACTGTATAAATAGAACACTGACCTACCAAAAAACAAACTTATATAAGATGGTTATTATCTAAAGCGTTTTTTCGCATGTCAGGATATGTATCTGAGAAATCATAATAATCTTTGATCTCTACGATGATATTTGTTATACAATTCATGCACTTAATAAAAAGATACGAGATACATTATAGCCTGTTAAATTGTTTTGTGACACTTCCATAGTTCGCGCGGGTCGCGGGGGACGTGTAATCCCCCCCCCCTCTCTTCTTTACGTCCCGCGGACCCTAGAAGTGTGTACAGTTGTCTTGTTCACCAGATTTCTGCAGTCATTGGCGATCCTGGGCATTTTGGGCGGAATCTCTGACTAGTGACGCGTTCCTCGCTCGGAAATGTGAGGACTATGACTCGTTCCTCCGCGGCCTGTGCCAGGAGGAGCCAACAGTGTTCATGGGCATCAGGGCATCCCCAGAGTAAGTAGGACCTACTTGTACTGTAGGTTTTGATATGAAATAGGGCGAAAGCCACCGAATGGTGCGCTGCACAGAGTAGGTAGGCCGAGGCAGACCCATTCGGAGATGACGAGATAACCTAGATTCGTATTTAACGTAACTGTTCAATCGCGGCTCTTAAGTGCAACAAGAGTGGGGAGGCATTTGCCCATTTTAGGTTAGAAGAAAATAAGGTAACTGACGTGATTTAAAAATAGACGCATATTTTTGCCTTCATCAAAACAATAAAAATGACAAAGATAGCCTACGCTAGCCTAACTATAAGTTCACGAATAGCAACTTGTGACGTCACACGTAGGAAAATTTTCAGGAGAGACAGAGGCCACACAAATTTTCCATTTTCTATTTCGTATTTTTTGTTTACGAGGGAATAGATAAAATACAAAACCCTGCTGTATTTATTTTGTGCTCTATTACAGCCGGTTTACCCCTGGTGTAATTACTAAAGCAATCTGTACAGGTTTAGCGTGCTATTTAGTTACAAGAATAATAATTTGTTTTTAGTTTGCGAGGCAATTATTATCTCAGAACTGGCGCAAAACCTCCATATGGGCTGAGTGCAAGAGGAGCAGAATGATAATTTGACCTTACGACATCAGAAAAAAGAAGAATAGGTACCTCATTTAGGAAGACAAGAAAACTGGCATTTGAGTGACATGTGGAAAGTATTCAATTATTTTTTTTAAAGTTTGTGATTTTATTCAATAGTGGTTTTGTGATGATATTTTCAGAATGTCCGAAGTATTGTATTTTTAAATTTTGGTCAGGTACTAATGTACCTTTTTAAGTTTATTTAACTGTAAAATAAGTTAGTGTTTGTTTATTGTAAATACATGTGTTTCGTCGCTTACTATGTAAGCATTTATTATAATAATAATTAGTGTATAGTAAAGTAAGAAAATTAAAAGACATAATAGTTTTTTTTAATTTTCCATTCAAATGTACCTACCTAGTAGCAAGGAACTAAAAAAAATCTTTTAAAGGATAAAACAACATAAGCACCACCTCATTTGTACTACGCAGTAAATGGTATAGAGCTTTTATTTAGGAACAGGTCGAAATCTTAAAATAGAAAATCGTCTTTTCGTACAAACATAAGTCACGTGACCTGTCACTTAGTATGAAAGGTTCATTTTCCATTTCAAGATTTCACCTATATTCCTTGAAGAAAGTTGTTCAGTTTTATGCACCTAATTACCTCGTTGAATATACCCAATCCTTTTAAATTAATCCTGTATATTTTTTGAATAATCTATACTCCATTTATTATAGCATTAGAAAAAAGAGGCTCGCAGAAGCAGGAATTGAAAACATTTTATTTCAAAGAAAGTCTTTAAAGTATAAATAACTGTGTATCAAATATACATTAATTATTAATATCCCATTCATTTGTCATCTTCAAAAGAATAATGAATGTTGTAAGTGATGGTACTGTTTTTAAATAATTAGTGTATACTTAATAGTAATAAAATAAAACTCGAAAACTCGTAAAAAAACATACTTTTATCGCTAATTATTAGCAAAATTAGAAACACTTATATCACAATGGGTCTTAAGTTATATTAAACGATTTATATAAAATACATAGTAATAAAATATTCATTGAATACTAAAACAATAGTCTTCAAGCCAGTATTTTTACAATATCAAAGTCTTTTTGCCACAACCTTTGATTTACGACTTTATCCAAGATTTATTTATTCCACTTCACTAAAATCAATCTTCAGTGAATGGAAGGGTTACCATTACAATATAGTTCTATAACTTAACACTTATCAAGCCCCACTTCTTATATCTTCAATACTGTCAGGCAAATTCTTGCCTTTTGTCTCTGGTAATAAGAAGCAGGTTAGACCAGCAGCTATCGGCGCTAAGCCAAATACTGCAGTAGGCAACCAAGGTATAGTTACAGATGTATTAGAAATGAATGGAGCTGCCATGGAACCTACTCTCATGGCTGTGGAACAAGCTCCTATACCCATATTTCTGACCACAGTTGGGTACAATTCTGACGTATAAATGTACATTGTTGATGCAACTATAGCTCCGCAGCTGACTCCTAAGGTGCCAAGCGTGAGGGTTACGGCGAATATCTTAGGGACAAAGTAGAGAATGATCACGAAGATGCCTCCGAGGATGAAGAATGCGGAGGTGGTGAGCCTTCGACCCAGGACCTTGATCAACCAGATAGACATGATGTTCGATGGGATCTGAAAAAATAGTTAAACATTTGAGAAAATTGTAATTAAAGCGGCGGTAGCCTAATGGCGACAGATTTGCAATCATGTGGTGGCCGGTTTGAAATTCACACATTACACTACCTTTGTGAACCCTCTCATAACATAAGCATTTGGCTTAGCTCGAGAGGGTAACACGATTAGTAGTGTGTGACATTGCCAGTAAGATTTTTTTAAAGCCTTGAAATTTATTTTCGAATTCCGCAGCTGCGGGGATGTTATTTATTACCTAACGCCGGTGCCCGAATGAGACCACCTGTATTTTTTGCGTGTGAGTGTCGGTAAAGGCTTTTATAAATGTCTTGAAAGTAAGTAGCACTTTTGGGCATTATTTTGGGTTTGCAGCAGCAACTACTGGCATTTTGGAGATTCAAACAAATTCCGAAGGAATTCCTTTCTTTATTTATATCTATTGAATCAAATGTTTTGATTATTTATTTATCTGAAAGTACTGGAAACATATTTTTGACAAGTATTTGGAAACATCTATCGGAACAGAAAAGTACCATATAACACTAAAATCCCCACACTATCATGTTGGAACCATAGAACCTAACTCAAAATTTTAAGACAAAGAAACAGTACAAACTTGAATAGCTGCTGCTAAAGCCACACTGATGAAGGGATCCGGACTGGTCTGGCTGATGTACTGGTTGAAGCCGAAGTATGTGACGCCGGTGACGAGCCAGATGAAGCTGCAGCACACCGTCTTGAGAAGCAGGCCCCGCTGGAACAGGGCTGTGTAGTTCAACTTCGGCTTGTCAGAGTTGGCCTGCATATCTTCGGATAATTGTGTTAATGTTTCCTTGATCTTTTCTGTTGGGAGCTTGTTCCTATAATTACAGAGGATGTGATTAGATTCCAAGTTTTTTTAAAGATAATTTGTGTCTGAAATATGTAATATTAAAGTTATACTATAAAATTTTTGGTCATGGTTCAGCAATTGTGTTTAGCGTTCGCATCGAGGTAGGCAACTTATTATATAAATAAAACTATTAGTAACGTTCCTTTCTCTACTACGAAAAATAATTTTACACGCATAAAATGAAGTCTCACTATAACTGATAAAAATAGATGCGTATTAGCAATAAAAACCTTGAAATACCAACCTAGTGTGGCCTACTTTCCTGGAGCCTCAACGAAACAAAGCAATATTTTATCGCAATTATGATGAACTGAATTACTTATGATGTAAAGATTATTTGTATATTATCTCGTAACAATTGCTGACGCAAATAAACTGTTATACTTAGCTATTAAAACACATTTCTTATCAACATTGTGGAAAAGTTAATATGAGCTGATTATGGGTTTAATTCAAATCCCATTGCAAGAGTTCTTAGAACTCTTTTCATACTATGTACCTACAATGTAACGAAAAAATCAACGAGGAGAAACAAAAATTGAGGCACTGTCACTTTGAGGTTGGCTAGTTCCTGTTTTCCTCGCTCATGTTCCTTCACATGTTTTTCTAAAAAAATATAATAAAAGATAGTTCTTATTTATTTTAACTTTAGGCAATATCTACCAGACATACAAGAGTGGTGTAGAGATAACTATGGCAGGTGTAATCGTGTAATAAAGGAGAAATTCGATACAATCATTTTACCATACTTACATCAAAGCTGCCTTAGTCACGATCCTTGTGGCCTCTTCCACCCTGCCCACGCTGACCAGCCAGCGGGGCGACTCCGAAAGCACCAAGAAGTACCCTAAATAGATGAGCGGGGGGATGCCCATAGCCAGCATGTACGTGTTCCAACTCCTGAAGTAGAATGCGAAGAGCGTCACTGTCATGTGACCTGGAAAGTACAGAATAATAGTTATTAATGAACGAATTTGTGAACAAGGTTGCAAGTTCGAACCGTGAATGAAAAATACTGAATTTGTTGAACCTTAAATGGCTTATATGCGGTAAAGAGTTAGAGAATTCAGGAACAAGTACTCAAATAATATTTTAATATAGGTATCAGTATTTCGGGTCTTTTAAAAGTAAACTGTCCGCCCACAAGGTGGACAGACAACCTGATAAGGGTCGAAAGAGCCGCTGGATGGTTTCATCCAATCGGCCGATTTATAAATCATTGGAGACGGCCTATGTTCAGCAGTGGACGTCCTGCAGCTGATATGATGATGATGAAAACGGAACTACCGAATTTAATAGCTTCATTTATGGTTCTAACTTTTAAACTTGACTTCTTTTCAACGGGTTCTAACTTTTGACTGCACGGATAGCCGAGTGGTATAGGTCACCACGCTGATAACCACTGTGCGCGACGTGCTGCGGGTTCGATCCCCGCATGAGACAAGCATTTGTGTGATCCACAAATGCTTGTTCCAAGTCTGGGTGTTCTTTGTGCATGTGATTTGAATGTTTGTGAAACCCCCGCGACACAAGGATTAAATTCCTTAGTGCGGGCGTCGTTTTTTTAAAGAAATGAAAAAAAAAAAAAAAAAAAAAAAAAAAAAACTATCGCCTTGCATGACATTAATAAAACTACGTCACGGGTTACACTGGCCGTGGTCGCAAGCAGTCTAAGTCAGTCTGCTTGCGACCACGGCCTGTGTGACCAGGTCGAAACATCAAAAAGCCCTAAAAGGTAAATGCATAATTTCGCTTTAAATCTCGTGACATAATTTTATTAAAATTCATTTTGGTTTCATTAATGTTAGGTTGGATTTTAAAATGTTTTATGATTTTCGAGTAAAAACGAGTGATTAGGTTATAATTTAGCCTTAAATGAACCTGTAGCGATATAGGTACCGTACCAACAATGATACCAACAAAGCGTAAAACATGTGACGTGCTGAACATATTTTAACTATGTTTTGACAAATATTTTTATACATGTCGTTTATCCTTAAATAGAATTGAAGCTTCGTATTAAAAACAAGTATTTCAAAAATAATGTGAAGGTCTCAATCTTAACAAGTTTTGATGTAAATGATTCAGGTGATTAATTATGAACTACATCATTTTGCATACGTAACTAACTAATTTAAGTTATTGTCCATGCAAATATATTAATGAGATTTTTTTTTAAAACATAATAAAATGATAGAAAACATAAATTAAATATTGTATATTACGTTAAAAGCCTTATGCCAATGTGATTTTTTTAATAATTTTAATTACCAATAATAAAAGGCATCTGGAACAGGCAGCCTGTCACCTCCCGGTACTTCGCACCCACTGCCTCCATGACAATGACAAATGACACCACCATGGTGCCCGATGTGGCCACTCCCAGCAGAGTCCTCAGGATCGTGAAGACCACGTAGTTAGGAGAGAAGGGGATCGCCAGGCCGAAGAGAATCACCGTTGTTATGGCTACGAGGAAGGTAATTTTGCGGCCGTATCTGGAAGAAGTTATGATTTTTAAGTTTAGTGATTAGAATGTCAATAATTGTACTAGATATTGTAAGTTTATACAGGGTTATTTGTAAAACACCGGCAACCCCTTAAGAGGTCATTGTACTCAACATTATGAAAAACTTTTACTTTGGGATCATAACTGAATTCGCGAAAAAAAAAAACAGCTGTTCCATACATTTATGTTCGTATAACTCGTCAAAATGTATGGAACAGCTGTTTTTTTTTCGCGAATTCAGTTATGGTCCCAAAGTAAAAGTTTTTCATAATGTTGAGTACAATGACCTCTTAAGGGGTTGCCGGTGTTTTACAAATAACCCTGTATATTGTTCTATTTAATTGATTCCCGATGTATAAAAGTGGGGGGAGGGACCAACATCGCTGAAAGGAATTGAAGGAAAGCGGCGATTGCCAGCTGTGGGACAATACTGACTGGTAGATGTAATGTGAACAAAAAAGTCTTTTTTGTGTTATTTCGTTAATAAGAAATATCTTTCGTTTTTACTAAAATGTCCTTCTGGTCAAATTTTAACTGTTTATGTGGAAACATTGATAGCGAACTATTTTTTGAGACTTAAATCGAACCTAGTCAATCAAAGTTTTATAATATTATACGAACATTGTTATGTATAAATTGATTGAATTTCCCTTTAAATGGGCGAAGGGGAGGGAATGAATTGAATGTCTTGTGTTGCGTGGAAGCCTGTTGAATAGTCGATCACATCAACCTATGGAAGCTTTCAATTTTAACTTCACGCCTTTCCTGCTGTGCTACGAGTTGATTGAAACTAGACGCTACATTGAATCATATTTGTAAAATTATCATCCGAAATATAGGTTGCCTTTGCCTCGTTTACTAGTCTATCAAATATACGGGTTATTGCCAAACTGGTTGGTATTCTAATTCGATTAGTGATCCTTGAGCCTTGCAACATTCACTACCGGTACTTCTTGTACCAACCTTCTAAGGATTAATTTAAACCAAGCGTAGCTATTTTAACTATCCACTTATTATAGGTACCTTACAGATAGGGATCCTATAACCGAAAGTTATGTTTTTAATCAATGCTTTTAACCGACTTCCAAAAGGAGGAGGTTTTCAATTCGACTGTAGGTACAGTCAACAGCAAAAGTAGATGATGAATTGAGTTTATAAATTTTGGATTCAAAAATGATCACGAATACATGGCATACAGTACTAGTAGTAAATGTTTGGTATAATTTACAATCACATACTTTTGAATCACTTCGACGACACAGAGCTGACGCGAACACCGTTCATTAGTATTGAATTTCAGATTTTGATCATCTACTTTTGCTGTTGACTGTACTTCTTTTTTTTTTTCGTTTTTACCTTTACCAAATATAATCTTCTTACGTTGTATGAGACAGCATTGAATGGTCAGATTTAAAAGCCTTGCAAAAGCCGGACAGGTCGGACACCGTCTCCTTTGACCGGACACGCGACCAAAACAGTTTATATCCGGCTTTATCCGGACGCCTGGCAATGAATTTACAGAATGGAGAAATATTTTATCAATACTTATTGAATTTTACTTCGATATTTATCTCATATTTATTTAAGAAAACTCCTTTTTACACGCTTTATATTAGCTTCACCTGTATGTTTGTATGTTTGTTTGTAACCGACTTCTTTGGGCGCGATTTTGACCCACTTTAAACGGCCAGATTTCGTTCAAACTTTGTAGACTTATCGAGGACCGATGACAATACACTATTTTAATAAAAGATTTTTTTTTTAGTTTAAAAAAAAACTAAAAATCACGCTTTTATAAATAAACTAAACTAAAAAGTAGAAAATAAATAATAGTTTAAAAAACTAAAAACACGCTTTTTATTGAAAACCAAACAATATACTTTTTTACAAAATATTTTTTTATTTTCTATTTTTTAGTTTGGTTTTCAATAAAGAGCGTGTTTTTAGTTTTTTTAAACTATTATTTTTAAATATATGTTATTTTTGTTCATTGAACGAAAGGATTTATTTCTGTGCCGCAACAAGTATATAAATATATTGTTTTCTGAGAGTTACGTGAATGTTAGATATTGAAATAAAACTACTTTAAACGTCTGAGTCTGCCCGTGACCATGACATCAGCAAAGGCATGGAAACGTCGGAAACTAAAATCGAAATTAAACCGCGATAGAATCCGTTTAATATTAGTTTTATTTCAAGTTTACAATTATTTAAGTTTTACATATACCTATGTTATTATAACTATGACAACATAGGAATACTAGGTTTGAACGATAGTTAATTGGTGACTGATTTTTTATACGAGACAAATAGTGCGAACTGAGTGTAACGCCCACGGCCTGGAAAAAGTCGGTCAGATATCGTATTAGAATCCGAATGCAATACTACTAATTTGTAAATACATACAGTCTGGTAATTATTTATAAATCAATCAAGAAATCGGTAATAATTAAAACTGCGATTATCTCATTTGAAATTAAATAATGTATAATCGCCGTGTCGGCACGCATCATGTTTTGTATGCAGTTACTGTAATGAGCATAGATTATTATACTCATAGTTTTGGAAATGAGTTGATTTAACAACGAATTTCGTTCGTAAATCCGCTGTAATAGGAGTAACTAAACAATATTAAAGACGACCACCGTGGTCGAGTGGCGTACACACCGGCTTTCAAGGTATCGCTAGCTCTGAGGTCCTGAGTTCGATCCCCGGACGGGTCAATAGAGAAAAAAACACTTTTCTATAATTATTGTTTCGGGTCTGGGTGTTTGTGGTACCTATTTTGTCTTTGATTCTTTAACACAAGTGCTTTAGCTACTTACATTGTATTCGCAGCAATTTATTTGATTTTTTCCACATTTAGGTTAGGTATTATTATTTAATATTTTTGATATTTGCACAATATAATATTATTTTTTAGTTAGGTCAGTACCAAAATATCACAACCTTGCTTTAATACACTTAATATAAAGTATAGATAAATATTTAACACCTTTATTATGTACATAGGTAATAAAATAAAAGAAATAGGTTACTTACCTACTATAATAAAGATATTCTTTTTATAGATTTGATTAAAACAGAATTAACCCATTTTTTTCGCTATGCGAACGATTTGTCGGTTTCAGGGCGATAGTATACGCTTACAGTGTGGTTTTGTTTTCCTCCTGATGCGCATAGTAATGTAAGCTCGTATACGCACGGGAAATTCATCCAGTTTCGCGCTTACACGCAATTAGTGCGTACACCCGCGTTATACAGGGTGAAATTGAATAAATGCGACAAAAAAAAATGGGAGCTTCAGTTTCAGTTACATAGCAATTATAAACTGTTTATTCTACAATCTAAATCGTTAAAAAAAATACGCGATTATCGTTTTCAAAAGGTCCGTTGATGTTATTATCTTTATTTAAGTACGAATTATCGGTATTCCAGCAAAATATTTAATATGCAAAATAAATAAGAAAAATTAAATCGTGCCCACTACACGAAAATGGTAGTACGCGAAATTCTTTGATACTTTAATTATTTTAACGCTTTTCGTAACACTGATCAATTATTTTTTAATTTTACATTTGATATTTTCTACATTTTCTTGACAACACGTATTATATTATTGTATATTTAAATTTGTCGCATCTATTCAATTTCACCCTGTATTTATACGTGTGTAATGTAAATGTGAAGCCGTCCAAACAATAGCCACAAAAGAACAACATTTCATTCGAAAAACAATTATGAATGAACTATTTTTTGTGTCTTCTTTCATTCCAACATTGAATAAGATTGATACGAGTGTAATATCAAATCCCCAACCACAGAAATACAAATAACTTCTTTCTTATATGTATTGCCTGAACACAAAAAAAGTAAACAAACTGGAATAACAACACCTATGTGTATCCATCAAGTGAATTATAAATGTAATTAATAATGGTCACATTTTTTTATTGAGAAGACATTCTAAAGTTCGAATAGTGAATGTCGACCCCATAACGTCAGTATGATTAAGGACTCCGTTCAAGTCGAAAACTAGTCGGACATTCTCGAATATCCATGCATGGACTACTTAACTGTTTTAATATATCTAGGTGTAACAATATTATCTTGATCGAAGTGTTTATGTTTTTACTACCTACTTTTAATAATATCATTACTTGGTACTATAATAGATTTCTACTATGTTCTACAAAAACAAAAAACAGTCAAATTACCAGTCTTGCTGTTTTTTTATTTGCTACTTATCATGAAAATTAATAAAAATCTTAAGGTTTATGCACAGCTTAATCAGCTGTCAAGAATATGTTCGGAAATAACTCAAGTTTTGTCTCAAAAAACTCTCATCTACATACCCTAATACATTGCTTATCTAAAACATGATAGGTACTGACCTGTCAGAAAAGAATCCAAATATCGTGCTGCCAACCAGGATTCCGACTTGTAACATCATCTGTGTGAAGCTGGCGAGCCACCGCCTCTCGCATATCAGATCCCATTCCGACACTATAGTGTTCTCAAACGGACTCGTATCATATTCGTATTCCAAACATCCTTCATAACACGTAGAATTCTGTATATCAACTGTAGAATTCGGTAGATTCACACAACGGAAACTCAAATTTGGCGTGAGGAACAAAATAGCCATTTGCACCCATCCCGAACTCAACTTCACCAGTGACACTGTTGCAAAAACTAGGAACTGCCATTTTCCAAAATCACCAAGTAATTTTGTGAAACTGTCCTCTTTTTTATCACTGCTGCTCTGACTAGCTACTTTTACCACCATTTTGGAATATTTCAATTAAGTATACATTATTTTTAATTCTTCGTGATTATTTCACAAGCGCAGCCCGTACGTCCGTGCCGCACTGCTGTTGAGGACTATCTGTTGACTGTAAACAAAACATTCACTTATATTAATACATCCGTATTATTTTAAATGTTAATAAGAATTGGTATGGAGCTAGAAATAACTAGGAAAAAGGACATGATAAGGTAATTGACTAAAAATTTATAAGTAGGTATGTGTAATTCGTTGCATGAGGAAGTATTTTTCCATTGTGATTGTTCAGTTGAAGTTATCATATCACGGGCCCTTACAAAATCTTGGCAAACTAAGGTGTATGTGTATACAGGATTATTTCTTATGAAGTGCGTATATTCAACGAGGTAATCAGTTGGAATGGAAATTAACTTTTCATACAAAGAGACAGGTCACGTGACTTATGTTTGTATGAAAAATTGATTATCAATTTTAGGATTTCGACCTATGTTCCTTGGGAAAAGTTGTCTAGTTTTGTGCACCTGATTACCTCGTAGAATATACGCACTCCATAAAAAAGAATCCTGTAGTAAAAATCTCTACCCTAACTTAACAATACATATGTACACACTTCAAACTAAAATATACAAAAAAAATGGCGTCTAAAATGTATGGACATCACTTTCGACAGCAAGTGTAGAAGATGGAGGCTTAGCCATGTTGGTTGGCAATGCTTAATTTTGGTCCAAGATAACGTCAACAGGAGGTTTGGGCTAATTCCTTCTACAACTACGTTAGTGTTTGCTGTCTCATATTTTGATTGCTGCTCTGTTGCCTTGTTTGAAGTTGCTTTACGTTTTTCTATCTTAAACCCTTCACAGCGATATTTTTTTGGTCTTTCTCCAGTGGTAATATTATTATTTAAAAGTTGCTTTTCGATTACAAAATACATAATAATGTAGTTAAATAGAATGCTGCCATATAATACTTCTTGTAAAAATGCAGTTAAAATATAAGTGTAATTAAAATTAATGTAATCGGTTAATGTCCTACAATTTAGTTCTAGATAAATTGAAACAGACAGTGACGTAAGAGATAGAGCTAGGTTCACGTGATGGCCTAAGTTCGATGCCAGTCTGGCTCAATTTATTATGTAAGAGACCTCAGCCGAGTAGGAATTCGTGGCTAGTGTAAAATAGATATAAAAGGCTAAACCACGGTCGCTGCGGTTGGTATGTGGATGGATGAACATATGGAAACATACCGAATTCCATTCGTGCCTCCGAACGCATATTCAGCCTTTGGCCCTGACTGTCAAAAACTGTATTACCCAGTAAAATGGGTTAAGGTGGTCGGCCATCGCTTCATGTAAAAAACAGTATCCAGCAGCAGTAACATAGCGTTTGAAAAAGCAAAAAGAAAGAAGAACGTGATCTAGTCCTTGATCAATTTTATATCGGTTTGGGTTTTTGTTTCGGTTTCAGTTTTTGAATCTGTTTCGGTTTTTGTATCGGTATCAGTTTTAAGTTGGTTTGGGTTTATGTTTCAATTTCTGTTTTTTCCGGTTTCGAGTTTTGTTTCGGTTTCGGTATTTGAATCGAATTCGGTTTCGGTTTCGGTTTGGTCTCAACCTCATCCAAATTGAATTGGTACTTTTTGATAAAAATATCTCCTTCGTTTAAAGTTGGTTAAAATCGTGATTGCGGTCTTGGTATAAACGAGGCACATACCTTGTACTAAGGTTAAGCTATCTAAGGTATGTATGTTCTATAGGGCGATTCGAGGCCATTGCTCTAAAGAGCATACGGGCTGCATTAAATATTATACCTGTTTACGTTTACCGTTGATGACCCTAAAGGCATAAATATAAAGTATTTTTAAAGTATCTTGCGCATTACATATTCAGATATTTGTTTAAATGGAACAAGCGAGTAACACATGCACAACATTACAACTCTAGTAAGTCATGATCAACAAGGATAACCAATGAATACCAACTAGATAATTAAACTCGGTGTATCCCAGGAAAAGTCTTGGAACCCGAAACGAAATTGATCAGAACTAAATTAAATTCAAATAAACATGACGGATAACAGCGGTGACGCATTAATGCGGTTTCAATCAATAAGAATAATTGATCAGAAGTAGTTTATAAGAGAAGTAGGAAGAAATAGTTTCCACTTTCTTCCACTGCATGCGAGACTTCTGATATTTCTAGGTTGATACTCGTAGACACGAAGACCTCTTCGTTCTGCCTTCATCTATACTAATATTATAAAGAGGAAACCTTTGTATTTTTGTATTTTTGTATGTTTGTATTGAATAGGCTCAAAACCTACTGGACCGATTTCGAAATTTCTTTTACCATTAATTAGAGGGATTCTTCCGAATCCGTATAGGCTATATTTTATCCCGGAAAATAGATAGGATTTTTCGTGGTAGTGAAAATTGTGGAGTAAGTCGACGAAAAATCTGCCGTACGTTAACGATTCTCGCGAACGCTGCCTAAATGGTTTGAGATGTATGGTTGACTTCTATAGAAAAGTTGTAGAACTCAATAATGCCTACAAAAAAGTCCGCGATAGTATAAACCAAACATTTATATTTTAGCCATTATAACCACTTTTCCATAGAATAAAAGTAATTAAAATTATTAGCCTATGTTTATTGATCATATTATCGTCAAATACTAATCCTTATCCAAATAAACTATTTATTGAGCAAGATTGTTTCAATACCTATAAATTACTTTTTATTTTATTCCAATCGAACAATTCATTCAAAAGATATTACGAATTTAAAATTGTAATTGGTATTAAAATGAATGATGGCCGCCGGCCGATATGAGTCTTTCAATGGTAGGCATCGATCTCAGAAAAGAGTGCTTTTCTCATGGCCAATTATATGTTGCACTTTCTCGAGTAGGATTTCCTGAAAACCAATATGTTTTAATGCCATCTACAAATACTACTGCGAACATAGTGTATAGTGAAGCATTAAGGTAAAGAGTCGTTTAAAAATTAAAAACAAAAATAAAAGAGTTAAGCAGGTACCTACGAAATAAAGCAATGTAACACGAATAAAAAACCTATAAAAACATACATATAAGGCAATTATTTTTTTCAGATAGCTTAAAAAATAAATGTCCACCCGTGCGAAGCCGGGGCGGGTCGCTAGTATTGAATAAGCCCGTCTTGTTCCACTGTATGGAAAAGATCTCTCTCTTCCACGCACTTTTTTTTTTGTTTTTTTTTTTTTTTTTTTTGTCCTTAGGATGGGCCAGTTCTTTCGATAGGAGTTAAGAGGCTCCCCCTCTACCTCCTGCTTGATTTGCCGTGATGTCATGAATAGTTATATGGGGCCCACTCTGTGGTTGTTTTATCCCACTTCTGCCTTCTACCTCAACTTTGCTCATCAATCTATATCCCATTTTGGGATCACCCTTAGCGGTCTTTAGAGCTATTATAAAGTGCAAAAAGATATCATTAGATTTGAGGGCTACTTAGAGTTCAATGAACCCAAGATAACCTAACTCCCCGTAAATTATGTTTTGGGTAATTAAGGGTGGGAATCACATACTAACGAAAAAGTTGATAGTACCTAATAATGGAAAATTACAATATTTAATATTTTTAAATAACCTCATTGGTACACCGATTATATAGGTACTATACCTACAAAGCACTGGGCTGGTTATTTTGGTTTTTAATTATATTTTAGCTTTGGCTTTGGACGGAAATAACAGCAATGAATGTCAGTAGGTACTTATACACAAAATTCTTTCACTTGAATCACCATTCTATTCTATTGCTAAAAACTGTAATAAAACCTGTTCCTTAGTTTAAAATATCTAAGCATACATTCAGTGGGAGTGACCTTGTTTTAAACTATGTAAAGATAATTCTTCTTCAGATACTTAGGTATTTATCTAAATCGCACAGAGAAAATTATGCAGCCTTGTTATATAATTACCAACCCACATTCAATGCGGCCAGTGCACATAAAAAGGTAGCTAAAACTGGAAACCTAAGGTCTAGTTAGAGATATATATATTTACGACCTAAGTTCATGAATAGGTATGGATAAATTATCGACACCAATCATATTTTTTCGAAAATTCCTTCTAACCTCTAATAGTCCAGGATCCCCCGTACATTTTTGAATTTGATTACTATCAAGCTAACTTTTTGTGTGTAGCTTCATAGTGATGAGACGCCCAACAATTGCCTATAAGCAAGCCTTGACTGTGGGACCTAACAGAGATAGCAAGGATACCGTTTGTCGATTAGATAGTTCTCAAATATTTATTACTAACGGAATATATTTTTTTTTAATCTTAAGATAATTATCTAATTTAGTCGAAAAAACATTTGTCCGACAAAATCTATGGTCCGATCGATGAGTCCCCCCTTACCAACATGTATTGTTAACCAGGTCATCATAAGTTATTACTAACCAGCTGACTTTTTTTTTTTTACTTAATTAACATTTATAAAAATTAACCGTCACATTGTCCTACAAATTGCGTGGTACGTTATCCCGGTCCTACGCTTAAAAGGAGTAGTATAGATCCTTGACGTAAAAATAATTACTATCAAGCTAATTTTTTTGTGAGTACCTTCATTTTGATAAGACGCCCAACAATTGCCTATAAGCAAGCCTTGACTGTGGGACCTAACAGAGATAGCAAGGATACCGTTTGTCAATTAGATGGTTCTCAAATATTTATTACTAACAGAATTTTTTTTTCTTTTAATCTTAAGATAATTATCTAATTTAGTCGAAAAAACATTTGTCCGACAAAATCAATGGTTCGATCGATAAGTCCCCCCTTACCAACATGTATTGTTAACCAGGTCATCATAAGTTATTACTAACCAGCTGATTTTTTATTTTTTTACCCAGTTAACACTTATACAAATTAACCGTCACATTGTCCTACAAATTGCGTGGTTCGTTATCCCGGTCCTCCAATGAAATGTATATTCGCAATTCATGAAATTAAAAAATAACTTAAAAAAAAATTATTAAAAAAAAAAAATTTGGAAAACGGTTGACCCTAAAGGCCATTCCTGCAACTTCCCGCTAATTCCGTTAATACCTAGGTGCTTAAAATTGCACCTACGAAGTTTTCGAGCTCTTCGAGCTCAAAAATACAATCTGTGTGTTGTTTTGAGCTCTCCGAACTCAAAAGTCTTATCAAAATTCGATGAAACCCGATTTTTCTAATTTTTAAACTGCTGTAACTTTTTAATATATCAACCGATTCTCACGCAGTTGGCGGCGATCGATGTTAGAGTTAGTTAGTTCAGAGTTATTACAAAAATACACTTTTTTCGATTTTTTTCGACAACGTTATCGCACGAACGCATCAATCGATTTCGACGCTCTATGTAGCGTTCGGTGCGGGATGGTCAAGCCGTTTAAAAGTTACAAGAGGTTTACATACACACACACACACACACACACACACACACACACACACACACACACACACACACACGCACACACACACACACACACACACACACACACACATACAGACGTACGGACATCATCGTGAAAATTTTCAGGAAAGCTTCCTAGGACCTCGAAACGTCGGTTAACGTAATTACCATTTGACTCAGTGTGACTGGTGCCCTAGTAGCAATTTAGTAAAAGCCTTGTGCCAGCATGGATCAAAATACTTTAGAAAAATTTTAGACAAGAATTGTACAAGAATTGAAACCAGGCTGTAGTCAGAATTTGACCAGCAATCTGGTGCCATCTGTTGCTAAAGTTTGGGACTATCCTATAGAGTATTAGAAGTTCTGATTCTATTAAAAATATTTAACTATTTCTTGCGATAATTCAACTTTTTACACATCGTAGCAAGCTAAATTATTTTTTTAAACTTGTTGACTAGACTATAAATGAAAACCACTGCAATACTATACTTTTTACATTCAAGTGGGAATGAGGGAAATAGGTGCGCTCTCGTCGTTTTTTGCATTTCTCGCGCAAGTCTATGTTACGACTCTGGGCCAAGAATCTGGTCAAATTTTGGGCACAGACTGTCCCAAGTCTGCCGCCAGTCTGGATAAAGAATCTGTTACGACTCTGGGCCAAGAATCTGGTCAAATTTTGGGCACAGACTGTCCCAAGTCTGCCGCCAGTCTGGGTAAAGAATCTTGATCAAGTATATTGGTAGAGAATTGTCCAATTCTTTACAAAGTGCTTCTCCAAGTATCTTGCCAAAGAATCTTGCCCAATTCTATTGCTACTAGGGTGGTACATCGAAAAATCCTTCTCTCTTGCCGCGGTATACTTAAAGTCGGATTTCAGTTCGACCACTAAACTTTTAAAAAATACTTCCCTCTCAATACTAAATTTATCCTACAAACATTGAATATTATGAAGAATTAGACTGATTACCTACGTAGAAACATTAAAAAAAAAATTATATTGTGACTGGTGAGACAGGCATTTGTGACTGGTGGGACAAGTACAAAATGTCTACATCAAGTTGTTTAATAAAAAGACTTTTATATTATTTCAACCTAAGAAACATTATTGTTTATATATTTAACTATAAATTATTTAGGATAATTAAAAAAAACTAATTGAAAAACAGAAATGAAGGATTTAGCATGCTGACAATACGATCTTGATAAACTTAGGTGTTAATTAATAACGAAAATACAAAAATTTGTTCTTAAAACTATAAAAATAAATATGTTAGTTAACAACAAACATAACATGAATTTGTTATTAGAACTATTAAAACAACATTTGATCCGGATACAAGTTAGTACGGCTAAGAAGTTACTAGGAGAGAAAAATTGTCGTTTTCTAAAAAAAATGACTTTTCTTGTCGGACTAGCGATACGTACCTGTTTTTTTGTAGGACATTGTTTCATTTGGGTAGAAAACACTCTAACCTATTATAAAATATTATTGTCCTACAGTTAGTAATGACAAAAGTGGTCTTGTGGTACTAACAATTTCTGAGCGTAGGACCGGGATAACGTACCACGCAATTTGTAGGACAATGTGACGGTTAATTTTTATAAATGTTAATTAAGTAAAAAAAAAAAAGTCAGCTGGTTAGTAATAACTTATGATGACCTGGTTAACAATACATGTTGGTAAGGGGGGACTCATCGATCGGACCATAGATTTTGTCGGACAAATGTTTTTTCGACTAAATTAGATAATTATCTTAAGATTAAAAAAAAAAATATTCCGTTAGTAATAAATATTTGAGAACTATCTAATCGACAAACGGTATCCTTGCTATCTCTGTTAGGTCCCACAGTCAAGGCTTGCTTATAGGCAATTGTTGGGCGTCTCATCACTATGAAGCTACACACAAAAAGTTAGCTTGATAGTAATCAAATTCAAAAATGTACGGGGGATCCTGGACTATAAGAAAGAAACCTCAAAAACTCGATCGAGATCGAGGTATAAGCATGAACTTTTTGGGAAACCCGTATCAATAAAAAGTACCTTTCCAACTTCTAATAAATACCGAAACCACATAATCAAACCAAAGCATTTCTGTCCACTTAGCCAATTTCGCAATAAAATTGATTGTGCTATTTATACTATACCTACATCTTTGGTTATAATCTAATATGGCTAGGTCTTATGAAATTATAGGCCGAGTGACCATTCGCGAGCTTTTCGCACTTTATGACGTGGTCAAAGACCTTTTAAGGATCAATGTGGGTTTAGAAGAAGACAGAAATGGTGTAAGATTGGGAAATTTTAATACCTTAAACATAATATGAATGATCCTTATAATTATTTTGGTAGCAATATGGTAAAATTTCTATTATGGCAGGTACGATTTGTAAGAGTAACCCTCAGTTTCGGATAGGCTCAACTTGGCTGTCAACACAATGCTGTACAAAAAATATATTACCAATATTTTTAATTCCATTTTAGTGAATATCCGATGCCAATAACTTTGTATTAATTTGCACTAAAAACATTTTTACTGTATCTGATTTGATGCTACCCATGACCCGGGTTTGAACTTTGATTTCAGTGCTGTCAAACCAACATTCCTTAAACCAACAAAATGAAATCGACCTCTTATCTGAATTTAACAAAAGCTTTAGTTAGATATCACACAATTAATAATGCTAATTAAACATTATCATTAGCTAAATTGTTTGTTTGTGTCCGGGGTTCGTTTGTTTGTTTACCTTTTTACTACCGTGGGGTTTCGGCATAGAATAGGACCTCCCTCTCTCCCCGTGGGCGTCGTAAGAGGCGACCAAGGGAACAGATACAAGGAAAATGGGCAGCAGCGTTCTTCTAAAGAACTAAAAGAAAACTACGATCTACCCGATTGCCCAACGTGGCGACTAAAAAAAAAAAGGGCAAACACCTTTATCAGATAGGCCTATGTCCAGCATGGACCACGATAGGCTGAGTTGATTGTTTGTTTATGAATTGCCAAAGTTCCATGAAAATCCAACCGTCCCCAAACCTGTCAAACCATGCCAAGTGCTGTGAATGGCTGTTAGCGTTTCGGGCATCAAATCAAAGTCGTGATTAGATTTAACAACATTAAATTGATCAGCGTTTCAGAATTCGTGCGTTCTGTCACGTGTTTGTAAGTAATTATTTGTAGACGTTAAACCCTATTTGGTATCATCTTCAACATGACCAGGATCATATGAACTCAGACCGGAATAGCACCTTAGCAAAAAAGTGGGACTTAAAATTTCATGCGATGCATTTATTTTGTTGGTATTTATTTTAAGACGCTAGGTACGGTGGATCGGTGAAGGGCATCATATTGGAACTGGTTTTAATCAGTCTAAACTTATACAGGTTTCTTCATAATGTTTTCCTTCACCGTAAGTAGCGTTAGGTATAGAATAACTAAACAGGTAGGTAGATGTGTAGGTATTAAGCTCATGGATCGTTTTAATCAGAAGCACAAACTCCTTTTAAATTTTGTAGGCCTTACGTGTTCTGATTGATGATGCCGGACAACTTTTTACAAACCAGTTTCATCAGGAACCTACTCATTGTTGTAGGTAAATTTTTTTTCATTTTATTCTCACATAGTAAATTTTAGACCTTGTTATTGGCAACTTTGAAAAATCACATTGGTCTGCCTGATTCAAAGATTCAAAGATTTATTTGCTTAAAATATGGGATACACTATACAGAGGATGTTACATGTTAATATAAAGTTCAGCATATTTTATCATTGTTAAATGACATGCAAATATTTACTTACATCTAAATTCAAATTACATTACAAATTACATTACATAGTTTTAATTAAAATTTTATAATTATTATTTCTATTTCTATTATTTTTATATTATTAATTACAAATAATTGAAATAATGACCTATTTTTGTTGAAAATATTCTTTTAGCGAGTAAAAACATTTGACTATAAGCCATTTTCGCAGTACCCTCTTAAATTTGGTGACAGGTAAGTCTTTAAGGTGGGAAGGTAATTTATTAAATATCCTAATGCACATTGGGTAACAGTTTCTACGGTACAATTCAGTGTTCATATTAGGAATTCGTAACTTATTTGGATATCTACATTCAAACGCACAGTCATCGCCTCGTTTAGAAAACATATGTTGATTGATTTTTGTAAATTTACAAACTTCTTCTATATACACACATGTTACAGTCAATAACTTAAGTTTTTGAAATAGAGGTCTACACGAGGTTAAAGCATCAACATTACAAATAGCACGTACGCAACGTTTTTGTGATATAAAGACTCTTTCAATATGCACCGAATTACCCCACACTAATATGCCATATCTTAATACTGATGCGACGTATGCATGATAGGCTTGCATTGTTGCCTGTTTAGAAGATATATTAGCTAACCGCCATAAAGCGTACGCAAATTTATCTATTTTCCCACACACTTTATCCACATGATGTTTCCAAGAGCATCTTTCATCGAGATCAATTCCTAAAAATGTTACTTTATCTGTAGCTTTAATTTGTTTATCTTTTAATGTAATATCTAATATAGGCTTAGTTCCCATTTTATTGTAAAATTGCATTAATTGTGTTTTTTCTATGTTAGGTTTTAAATTATTATTTTCCATCCAGTTTATTATGTTATTTATTGTATTATTTATTTCATTGTTATAGTTTAGGTTAGTTTTTGGTATAGTAACAGTTACATCATCTGCGAATAGTGTGCAACTGTAGTGCGTCATGTTTGGGAGATCGTTTATATAAATAAGGAAAAGTAGGGGGCCTAATACGCTGCCCTGCGGTACACCTGAATTATTTTGAATTAAACTAGACTGGTGTTTATAACCTGTTGTATTATATTTACTGGGTTCTAATTCAACAAACTGGGTCCTTTTTGATAGATAACTCTTAAGCCATGCATTTGCGTTACCTCGTATTCCATACTGTTCACATTTTTTCAACAATAACTCATGTGACACAAAGTCAAAAGCTTTTGACATATCAAAGAAAACCACCGTGGTAGGATTTTTTTTGTCAATGTATTCTGTAACCCTACTTATTAATGTGTACGCTGCTAAGGTAGTAGATTTACCTTTTTGAAATCCATTCTGTTCAGTTTTTAATATTTTAAATTTGTTTAGAAAATTTAATATCCTTGAATGCATTACTTTTTCATATATTTTGGATATTATTGGGATTAGAGCTACTGGCCTATAATTACCGACTTGTTTTTTGTTGCCTTTTTTATATATAGGTTTGATCACTGATATCTTCAGCTTGTCCGGAAAGACTCCTATTGATATTGATAAATTTATTAGGTATGTGAGAATGGGTGTTATTACTGGCGCAACTAGTTTGATTATTTTTGTATTTACTTGGTCGTACCCGGTCGCATTAGTATCATTAAGTGATCTAATTGTTTTTAGGATCTCATGACAAGTGGCAGGCCGTATAAATATGCTAGAATTATTCGAGTTTATGTTACATGCATGATTATGTTTAACTTTAAACTGTGTATTAGTAAGGTTAATGTAATAGTTATTAAAATAATCTGCTATATCTTTAGAATTAATTAAAGGTCCATTTTCTGTATCTAATTCCTGAATAACTGTATTATGAGTTCGTTCATTATTTGTATTATATTTAATTAAGTTCCAGGTTGCCCTACATTTATTTTTAGCGTTGTTGATGTAGTTAGTATTATATAGTTTTTGTGCTTTTTGTATACATTTTCTGAGTATTTTATTGTATCTTAAATATTTGTTTTTATTTTCTGTGCTAGTTATATGATAGTATTTGAATCTTAAAAACCTTTTATTTTTAGTCGATATTTTTATCCCCTTACTAATCCATTTAGTGTATTTCTTAGATATGCATATTTTCTTATTAATCATAGGAAAACAGAGATTGTAGAATAGCGTAAAAGTGTCATGAAAATTATTAAAAGCCCGGTTTACGTTCTGATCATTATATACCTCAGCCCAATAAAGTTTAGACAAACAATTAAAGAACTTTTTTTTGTTATCCTCGCCAAAGTCCGGTAAAGTTATCTGTCGAAATTGTGGTAGTATTATTTTTCTTTTTATTGGAATGGATATAAGTTGGGCTGTTTCATGGTCTGACAGTCCTAGGGGTATAACTTCACATATCGAATCTTTAGTATTACTAATAATTTGATCAAGACACGAGTTTCGTCTTGTCGGTTGTTGTATGTGTACTTGTAGACCAAAATTGACTGCTATTCTATAGAGTTGAGTAACGCTTTTGTAGTTTTTATCTGCTTTACTACAAAGTGTGTTAATATTAAGGTCTCCTAGTAAAACTACTTTTTTCTTAATTTTATTTGTTAGATTATTTAACATTGTCTCAAGATAATTTAGAAATACAATTGAGTTAGAGTTCGGTGTGCGATATAAAGTAATAATTACGATATCATATTGTACTAGTTCAATTCCGCAACACTCAAAGTCCTGTTCAATAGAAAGCTTTTTTAATTTATCAATTACTTTATATTCTATATGGTCTTGACAGAAAATACCTACACCGCCGCGTTTTTTATTTTTTCTAGAGAACCAATCAGCTAATTTATAACCATTAAGTTTTATGTCACTCTCTTCTCCAGCTTTAATAAATGTTTCTGTTAAACATAAAACATCAATATTCTTATTACTTTCAATTAACATATCAATAGTAATCTCTATATTTTCCTTTTTACTTCTAAAACCAGCTATATTTTGGTGAAGAACATTTAATAAGTTTATATTTTTATTAATTAACTTACTTGAAATATTATCTTTGGGATTGCTAGCCAAATCTTTAGCTTCATCATTAGGAATGTTAATATTTAATTCTTTGGTTATATGATTATTTATCTTAAGTGTTTGATGTTTATTGTTATTATTATTTAGATTGCCTGTATCTAATCTTTTGGTTTTATTATATATTATTTCATTATTTGTGTTTTTTACAGAATTTACGTTTTTATTTATTGTTTTATCAACGAAAAAATGAAGTTCTATTTATATTGTTATGGCGTTGCTTATATCCTAATTCAATATTCTTATAAAGTGGATTTATACGCTTAGAACTTATGGTCCACTCAGTACACCTTGCTCGAGTTGTATCATTGCTAAAATACAGATATTTATTTTTGTAATCAATTGAGTCTATAATTAAATTCAGCTTATGACATGTATTATCATTAGATCTTAAGAAATAACAATTCTCATGATTTTTACAAATCAATTCTAAACAATTGTTGAGCATTCTTTCATTAAGATGTTTGTTTTTTACAATACTTAAAACTATTATAGGACAGTTGTTGTTCGTTTTCATAAAATTACAAAGTTCACTTGATATAGTGACAGGGTTATTATCATTTTCACCTATACATATAATAATTTTATCTGAATGCTTGCATTTCAGATCATAATTGTTACCTAAAAGTTGTGTAGCTGTTGCATTTCTCTTTGTTACTCCTAATACCGAGTACTTCTCATAACTAGTGTTAATCCTCATGTCGTATAGATGCGTAGCCATGCCGATAATTTGCTGTGTTCCAAGTATATGTAATTTCCTTTTTTCATAACTATTTGTCGTGCTCTTCTTATTCCTTGCATCATTGTTTTCTGTATTATTTTTATTTGTAGTCATATAGATTTTTTGTTTTCTTTCATTTTTATATTTGTCCATTTCATATACATTTTTTTTTATTTTTATTTATTTCATGTTCGTTCTCTCTAACGACTGATGCCGTAATGGTACTGCTTTCATTTTTTTCTACAACCTCCTTTATTTTGTTGTTGTGGACTGTCTGAAGGCTGGTTTTGAACATGCAACCTTAACCATACGAAACAAACAAAACACACAACATATAACTATGCAACTATATAAACTATGAATGCTGTGGCGGTATAATAGTGTATTAAACACTATTATACCGCCACAGCACAACAATTTACACGAACAATTAAACACTGATCCAGCAGCAGAAATCAAGGGTAAAATAAACGCGATCAGTTGAAGCAATCATAGAACAATTGAGCTGGCTATGTTTTGGGATAGTCAGAACTGAAAAAATGACATCGACACGGAAAGAAGACGAAAAATTTGAAGCAATTTCGGTTCTGATGTTTATGTGTTTAATGCTTTATTTAATCTATAAAATAAATTGATGAATGTTCTTCAAACCTAAGAACTGTGTATTGTAAATTGTAACAAAAATTTCTACGTCAATAAAGTTTTTAGTATCAATATTATTAATGTTCATTTCATCAACAGAAACTTTAGTTAATTTAGGCTAAAACATTGGAAATTTCAATTTCGATAGACATGTTAAACTCGATTAAGTTGTTCAAGATATATGGTGAAATAATCCCTTAACAGTTAACGATTTAAACTCATGCAGCACGGTAGACATAATAATTACAATACACACTCAATAGTCAAGGTCAATGCACTCACAATAGCATTTAACTTTACGTAACAGGGCATTTACTTATTGAGAGTAAAACAGTCCTTAACCCAATATCGAACAAAACCGGCGAAAGGTTACTAGTATTTTAGACGTGACCTCCATGGTGTGTAGTTAGGTGACCTTGACTTTTCATGCACGAGTATCAAGGATATTTTCCATAATCTTATTTTTGTCTAACACGCATGTTAAAAAATCTCTTCATCCTCTTATCGTGTCGATGACAACCATATTGGTTCAGTCCAGAATTTTGCTACGAGAACTGCATTATCAGTAGTAGCCTTCATTAAATCACCCAGCATACTGTTTTTAGGGCACCAAGGACAAAATATCAGGTATTCCATTGTTTGGGGAGTGATACCACATGCCTTAGGTGCAAGGTAAGATTAGTAAAAAAAATGTTGGTATTATTATTTAAAACATTTTACTTAGGAAGACTCCGTACGGACATTTAAAAAGACTACGTTTAAGAATTTGGCTCTTGCTTCTGTAGATGTAGTTGTTCGGCGATATGTTTTGATCAGATTTTTCGTAAACAATGTTGGAGTCGGCCTTCAGAGACTAGACCTACCGGATTTAGCTGTGATTTGATTTAGATATAATACCAGTAATGGTGACATCTGCTTCCCATCTGACCTTCCCCCTAGACAAGTGACATTTCGACAACTGTTTACGATGAAATATATAATGTATGTAAATTAGTTTTATTTTCATTATGTGACATGTTGACCACGCCAGTTATTTGCCCAGGCACGTGCATCAGATAACAAAGCTGCCATGTTTCATGGCATTCAAGTAGAAAATGGGGCTCAGGTCTGTACAAAATGAGACTTGTCACTGTTATGCGTTTGAGCGATTCAATCAGTGATAACGACTGTGGAAGACAGGTAGACATGTAGTAATAAGCACTCTCACTGTTATTAAGTGGGTTCCTGTGAGATTGCTAGAATAAATTGTAATGATTTAGCGACTGGTCACTGATACCAAGACACTGATGATTTTCGGCATGTAGCATGTAAACAGATGACAGCATGGACGAATGGTCCATAGCAGACAAACTTGTCGCATTTCATAACAAAAATAAGCCGCTAGCATAACGCACTAAGAATTTTAATAATATCATGGGTTTTGTATGCAGAAAGGAATGCAAATTTTGTATGTAATGTCACTATCAAAAGGTTGCTTGCCTCGAAGATCCGCTTCTCTCCGGGTATCTCAATGTTTCCTTATCATATCTCAAGGTAACACAGTTATAATGTCTTATTATGATAAGTTGAATTGGTTCACATTAAATGACTTACGTTTTATTGGTAGTACCATAAAATATATTATTTTACCTAAGTATGTAAACTTGCATTCATGTGCAAACTGCAATATTTAATATGAAGTCTGTAGTCGGTACCAACATTTAAATAAATAGTCGATTCAGGAGTTGGGCGTGAACGTTTATAGATACAGAGGAAGGGGATGATCAAAGAAACGCTGGATGGATTGAGTGAAAGACGTGATTGCTAGAATGGATGTTACTTGTGAGATGATGTCAGATAGAGAAGAACGGAAGACGACATCTCGAAGACTCCAAATGAAATTGGCATAAGGGCAAGAGATGATGATAATTTTGATCGATTCAGAAGTTCAACTACCAGAATATACAATTCCCTACTCTTAATTTATTTTATTGTTTAATAAAACGACTGCTTGTCTAAGAAATTTCACCCTGGGGTTGCGGGAGTTTTACAAATATTGAGATCACAAGCATAAAGTACACCTATCTTTGGAATAAGCATTTGTGGATCACATAAATGTTTGTCCCATACGGGAATCGAAAAAGCAGCACGTCGCGCACAGTGGTAATTCTATACCACTTGATTATGGTGAAGTCAAATAACTACGATATTTAACGATACGGATTATTAAACTTGTTAAGTGGATGATATTTACTTAATACGTAGATTTATAGGTACATGACCTTCGAATACTAAGATCGTAATTGTAATCAGTTCTGTGTTGTGATGCTAATCGAATCCAGTTTATGCTGACTGAGTACCTCTTTGACGGACTTGATGGCGTACAATGTTAATATTCATTGAGTTATTATTATCTTTGTTCATTTTTTTATTGCTATTTTTGTGTACGCTGTTACGATTAGTCTTTCTGCGCGCTCTTAAATGAGTCAAAAAAGCTTTTTTCTTTCTTCTCCATTCTAGCTAATGTTTATGTTTTGTACTATGTATATTTGGTAAATTTGGTAAAGAATCTAGACAACATTCCAATATAAGAAGTTTAATAATCAATTGGATTATATATTTTTAATCGTTTATATTTTTATTTTGGATTCCATACAATTTTGCAGACTTGTAAATTAGTTATAGCGGTGAGTAGCGTCACAGCCTGTCACAGGGTCCATTTTCTTATTGCTTCTACTTATACTTGTTGAACTTTCTTAATTTTTTTTTCTTCTTTGTTATTACTTTGTTATTACTTGTTATAGCTTATGTTTTATTGTAGTAATTATATTTTCTTTCTTTGTTTTGTTATTCTCTCAATAAATATTAATAACCTATCTTTATTTTGTGGTGAACAATTATTGTTGGTGTAAGTTGGTTATTAAATAATTTCATAGGTACTAGTGTTCTACGCAACAAAGTTACAAGTACAGGCAGCCTGCGTTTTAACGAGTATCTTTATGACACGTGTAAATTACTAATTATTTAGATAGCTACCTAGCCTTATTTAAAGTCGCACGTTTTTCTTGCATGTACCTACGACGAATGATAATATTGTAAGGAAATCCAGAATTAATGATCCGAATACGCAGTGATCAAGAGATCAATCTACGATGTATGATGATTTAGTTTTTATGGTATGAGTATTTCCTAAAGAATAAAAGCATTTTGTAAAAATAATTTGGAATAGTCAAGTGTAAAAACTCCATTTATAACAGACAGCATTTCTAGAAAGGAAGTTCATTGTGATATTTTTTTTTTTTCAATTGTTAAATCACTTTCTTATAAACCTAAAGTAAGCTTAAATTTGCTAAAGTTATTTTTCTGATGAAATGAAAATTGAGATCATCTTCAATAAATCGTTAATGCTTCGAGCCGAAATCTCATGCACAAACAACCCATACGTGAAACAAGCTTTTGTGGGTCACACGAATGTATGTCTCATGCAAGGATCGAACCTAGTGGTACGATACCTACCTTTGATCGTTAAGCCCTAAAACTTAGAGGTTTCCAAAACACTTTCCTTTTATTATATAACAATTCTAGAAAACAATGACGAGTGAATCATGGCTCATTAGCGTGTTGTGGCATTTGCATGTACATACCGATAATGGAAGTCGTTGAAGTCGGATTAAAAAAATCAAAATGTTAAAAAATTCGAAGACTACATAAAGTGCTGAAGGGGCGATCACAATAGATCGATGACGGTCGCAGTGATACTAGGGCTGTATAGTCCTAGAACAGCCGCTCATACAAAAAAAGTGCCCGATCGTAGATTCAGATTCCTACCTCAAAGTGTCCACTATCTCGCTAACTGCTCATGTATACTATCTGACACACCCTTTCACCTGGGGGTTATTCTTAAAGCCCAAAAAAAATTTTACGTGGCAGATTAGAGTTCAAGAATCTTGTCTGGGTCTCCAAATCTTTCTTGTGTTTTGAGAGTCAGCGGGTAGTGTTAGTATATACGTTTTAGGACAGTAACAGTAATGTAACAGATTTTTTACAAAGCCCTAATTCATGAGATACTCACTGTAACTATAACATTATGGTTTAAAAATCTTAAAGTACCTAAACTGGTTTTGTTCAGGCCACTCATCCAAAACATTGTTCTTGTACTTAAATGAACTGTGACTCAGACCTTGATTTTTTGTTCCAAAAATAACGTCACCTATTAATAAGGTTTTGTTATAAAACAATAGATGTTTTGCCTTGGTTACAGAAAAACCACTGGCTGAAGACGAAACACACATAGACATCAGAGAGAAGGTAATCACTACGCAACTAGGCAATCGGGATCATCAAGGGATACATAAATCCCCTAGTTTGTAGAAAATGTATAAAAAATACAAATCTTTACTCATTATTCTACAGTATAGAAGACACTTCTGACAACATGTCCCAGAAGGCCTCGTAGAGAAGCCCAGGGCCAGTAGTCTCGACATGGATCAGCGGTATTCGATAACTTTTAAGGGCTTACCCTACAGTATAGACCAGTAAGTTCATAAATTTGCGATTCAGTTCTTTAGGATGTGTTGGAGTCGGTTTCCAGATTTACCTGAATACCGTATTTTGCATAGACTGCCTATCTGACCTCCACAACCCATTTTACTGGTAATAGAGTATCCTATAGTAAGACTAGTTGTCAGAATTGTAATGATTTAACGATTGCCAAAGATTGAATTTTTACAGTCGAGACCAACGGTTTAACGTGCTCTCCGAGGCACGAAAGGGTCTTAACGGCTTAAAGGCGGCTTAACCTTTAATATCGGTCAAACCTTACGGTTACACTTACTCGTAGCTACGAGAGCGTCATTTTATTTAATAACGATCGATACATTTTGTTCCTTTTGCATATTTTAGTTTATTATGTTTGTTATTTCCAAAATTTTAGGAAAACGGCCTAGGTGTAGGAGCCGGTATATTTCTGTGTAAACGTGACTTTACCATCTATTCCTATTTCTCAACGCTGATAAACTCTGCAGCTAACATATTTGAGTAGGTAGGTATTCAAAGTAAGTTTTATTATACCGTGTAAGTAGGTATATTTTTAACTTGCTAATCCGTAGCTAAACTTTACCAAAAATAGGATATGACACTGAATATTGTAGCTTTCTACTGATGAAAAATATTTCAAAATCGGTTCAGTAGTTCCTGAAATCCAGAGACTAGGTAAACGTACCGGTTAACCGGCCACTACCCCTTTTCGGCCACTTAGCACGTTACTTTGAATAATAACCAATGATAAAGACTGCTCCTTTCTAATTTCGCTCCATTCGATCCTGACAATCTTCACGGTTCATAATACAACGGCATGGTCTCGAAATTTGCGAACTGAGGCCTCAGTCGCCAATTAAAAATTTTGTATGTGAACGCGTGTCAAATTTAGGAGAAAAAATAGCACGTGGATTGATTTTCAAAGATAAATTTTTAATTGTTACTGTTGGTTTATTGGTGATTGATTTGGTTTGTGTGTATGTAGCATGTTTAATTTTAATATTCAATTGCCTAAACTTCATAAAACTTATCATAATTGTGATATTTTTGGTGGTCGGACAATACGTCAACGATTTATTTCAAAATCTACTTTCCGACCAGGTGGTCGCAAAACCGGTTTATTCAAGTCATTTCTCCTTGCCTTTATTGCGGAAACCTTAAATTTACCAACATAGTTCCCATAATATTTGTGAACACCTAGAATTTTGTGAATTTAAAATTAGATTCCGGCCGCCAATATACCCCATATTTTCAAAGATATGACCATAAAAACATTACATTTAGCGGCCGATAACCAGTAAAAACAAAACCGTTATTCGGCCGTATGAAAACTTTGAAATAAAGAAAAGCCGAAAATTAGTAAAAATTTTACCTGTTGAATACAGGTAAAATTGCCGTTTGAAATAAAGGCTGCCGCTAAGTGGTAAAAATGTAACCTTCATATTTCTGGCATCGCTTTTTATGATTTTTTTCTTTTTACTTTCATACTACTATCAACCCTATGAGCTAATGAATATGAGTCGTTTTTCTACCAAGGATTAGGTGGCCGATAACCAGTGCACTGGTGGACGATAATCGGATGAAAAGGCCGATAGCCGGTATATTTGCTATTTTTACGAAAAATATTTTTTATTTAATTGTGTATCACTGATACGTCTATAAACGCTAGGTTTTATGAAACTAGACTATTGTAGGATGAAATTAAAAAAATATGAATAGTCTTGAAGTGCAGCATTATGATAAATTTCACCTCTGAAGTCAACAAGCCGCTTAAACGGCCGATAACCGGTATGTTTACCTACATCCTACAAACAGACACACAAACTCACAAATTTTACTACCTTATAATTTTATACAACATGTAACAAAAACCCTGTCCGATCCCTGAGAGTATTTAATTATTTAAATGGATCGGAGATGAGTATTTTTCCCCAGTGAAAATAATGAAATCAAAATAAAAACTGATCCAAGGCAACAGCAACACTGGCCGCTCCTCAAAGTTCACGTACTCACTACCTACATGCCTCATACCTATGCGAGATGGTTCATGAACTATACCACGAATACGATTTTATGGGATCTGACATGGGTTTTTTTACATGTTGTATAATATACAAAATATAAAGTATAGACTAGTATAGTCAATATGTACGAAGTTACGAACATCGAGTACTCATTGGGAAATTTACCGGGAACCCACTGCAGAGAAAATTCAAAACCAAAAACACTGTCTATTATACATAATAATATTTTATATAAAATGAATTATAATTTAATATTACATATGATTTAATTTACTGACACAAACACATTTTATCAGTTAATTTTGGGATTAAATATTAAGTAAAGTTTTAAATTTATTACATACCTTATCTATACTAATATTATAAAGAGGAAACCTTTGTATTTTTGTATTTTTGTATTTTTGTATGTTTGTATTGAATAGGCTCAAAAAGTACTGGACCGATTTCAAAATTTCTTTTACCATTACTTGGAGGAATTCTTCCGAATCCGTATAGGCTATATTTTATCCCGGAAAATAGATAGGATTTTTCGTGGTAGTGAAAATTGTGGAGTAAGTCGACGAAAAAACTGCCGTACGTTAACGATTCTTGCGAACGCTGCCTAAATGGTTAGAGATGTATGGTTGACTTCTATAGAAAAGTTGTAGAACTCAATAATGCCTACAAAAAAGTCCGCGATAGTATATACCAAACATTTATATTTTAGCCATTATAACCACTTTTCCATAGAATAAAAGTAATTAAAATTATTAGCCCATGTTTATTGATCATATTATCGTCAAATACTAATCCTTATCCAAATAAACTATTTATTGAGCAAGATTGTTTCAATAGCTATAAATTACTTTTTATTTTATTCCAATCGGACAATTCATTAAAAAGATATTACAAATTTAAAATTTTAATCTATACTTATAATAAATCTGTAGAAGTGAAAATTCTGTACATTTAAAGTATTAAAAAAAGAAATGGCGGGGGGTGTTACTAGACCGAGACCGAACACAAAAATGTGATTAAAAAAATTTTTGTCTGTCTGTCTGTCTGTCTGTTTGTTCAGGCATCACGCAAAAACTACCGGTTCGATTACGATGAAACTTGGTATAATTGTTCCTTAATATCCTGGGCACCACACTGGGTAGTTTATATCCCGGAAAAGTATATACCTGATGCAGAACCGCAACAGACCAGCTAAACTATAAGAGATACAAAAATGGTACCATAGCAAAAATTGTTCCACGTGATGAGCATTTTCTGCTGAGAGAATAAATTTGAAGATCTGGAACACCTGATGTGGAACTCCAAGAGCCCAGCTACAGTATAACACATATAGGAATGACGTCTTAGCAAGAGTTGTTCAGCCTGATGAGCACTCTCTGTTGACGTATAAAAATTGAAGATCTGGAACACCTGTTGTCGAACTCCAAGAGCCCAGCTACACCATAACACATAGGAATGACGTCTTAGCAAAAGTTGTTCGGTCTGATGGGCATTTCCTGTTCACTTATAAAAATCGAAGATTTTAAACATCTGACCTGGAAATCAAAGCTATCACTAATTATACTGTATAATTATAAAATAGCATAACCTTCACGCGGTGAAGGCGGTAACAGTTTAGGACTGGTTTTCGATGACAATGGTATATCTGTATACAACATGTAACAAAACCCCTGTCAGATCCAATAATGGCGTATTCGTGGTACAGTTCATGAACCGTCTCGCATAGGCGGCTTCTTTGACACAAAGCTACAGGTAGTAAGTACATGAACTTTGAGGAGCGGTCAGTGTTGCTGTTGCCTTGGATCAGTTTTTATTTTGATTTAATTATTTTCAATTAGGAAAAAAAATAATCTCCAATCCATTTAATACCTACGTATATGTGTTCGCAGTACGATACCGAATAATACCGAGTCTAAGGGATCGGACAGGGTTTTTGTTACATGTTGTGTATAAATAAAAAGACAAGGCCTGACTGACTGACTGACTGACTCATCAACGCCCAGCCCAAACCCTTGAACCTGGATAGCTGAAATTTTTGCACAGACGTTTCCTATTTAATGTAGACAAGGAATAAGGAAGGATTTTTCGAAATTCAACCCCTAAGGGTGTTAAATAGGGGATGAAAGTTTATATGGAAATTTCGTATACGGGCTTCTCGATAGAAATAAATAAAGACGTATTTCAGCAATTTTGAAAATCTACCCCCTAAGAGGGTAAAATAGGGGTTGGAAGTTTGTAGGTATATGAATTGTGTAGTTTTCATTAAAGTTCATAGGATTATGAGTTAGAAATAAATAAGACGTATTTCCGAGATTTTAGAAATCTACCCTCTAAGGGGGTGCAATAGGAGTTTGAAGTTTTTTTTACGATATTCATCATTTTCAAACAGAGATACATAAGATTTGGTATTTGGGTTTTTGGTAAGAAATAAATGAAAACATATTTTTGCGATTGTAGATATCTACGCCTTAAGATGGTGAAATAGGGGTTGCAAGGTATTATTTTTATGGTATGTACCTTCGTTGCTTCTGATTCCATAACACAATCCTGCTACTTACTTTGAATTCGGAGCAATGTGTGTGACTCTTCTTCGTCTTTTCGTGTAAATGATTCTCAAGTTTTGTCTGACCAAAAATTTGCCACAATTTTAAAAGTTTATCCAAACTCAATGTATGTGATGTTTTCCACATTATCTTATTATTATCTTGACGCCATAATATTTTATGAAAAATATAATTTATGCGCCTTATTTTGAAAATCACAGAATACATCCATCTATCCTTTACTACCTACTTACTACTCTTAACTTTACGCGCGAGCGAAGCCGCGGGCAACAGCTAGTATAATATATTATCACTTTTAAAACAATAACAAAAAATACAAATAATCATAACACTACTGGCTCAATGAGTTGTCTGAGTGACAGAAGAACTAATACTGAGCGGAAAACCATAGCGCTGCGAAACAGCTGCAAAATCAGGTTAAATGTAAATTGCCCAGTTTATTAAAATGTTGCAGTTAGAATAAATTGTTTCTCACGTTAATTATGTTTAATAACTCCTTAAGTATTCTGTACTAGTTTAAGTTTAACTTTTAAATCTGTATTAATTTGCATTTACCAGTAAATATTTAAATTATTGCAGCAAAGTATTGTAGCGACATCAAAGATATTATTGTTAAAAATAAAATGATAAAATTATTTGTAAGTATATTGAAATCTTAGTAATTTGATATATTAGTAACTTCTGATTGTGACTTAGCCAGTGGAACCATAACACACAGTGTGACTTTTTCAAAGTTACACTTGAACTTTTTCATTATTCTAAAATGTCATTGACAATAATTGGAAAAGGAAAACATCGTAAAACCTGTATTCCAAATATTAGAATCTGAAATCTCCATCCCGCTATGAGCAAGCATGGTGATCCATGGATTAAAAAAAAAGGGGACATGGTAGTATTGAAAACTGTCTTGGAAGTATTGGAACCAGGGTATCAAGTTGGCCACTGTCGCTCGCCTGTTATTTATATTTCTATGGTGGAGAACTGGAGATCAATATTCGTTCTTACTCTTTATCCCTGCCAATTTTACCGTAATACAGTATCCCATAGTGAGACTGGATGTCGGAATTGTAATGACTTAACGATATAATTAGTATAATTACTACAAACAATAAACATCTGTGTGAACTACAAATTAATATCCCTGAGATACGGTTTGTTGAAAGATGATTATTTCCATTTAGAAATATTAATAACAAATATTTGACGACCTCCGTGGTCGAGGTACACACCGATTTTCAAGGTGTCGCTAGTTCTGAGGTCATGGGTTCCATGCCCGGACGAGTCAATGATGACCCAGAACGAACCTAACATTTACATCTAATAACTGTTACATTATGTGCATTAAATTATTTAATAAGATCCCCAATTCTATCAAAACCCTTCCGTTTCCTAAATTTAAGCGTGTCTTAGTAAAACAATTGACAGACCGATGTTTTTATAGTGTAAACGAATTCCTAGATTATAAGCTGTAAGATCTTAAGGTCTGTGATTGTCATAAGTATAGAGTATCGTCTATGTAAAAAATAATTCATTTCTTGTTTAAGTATAGTAGGTAAATTAAATAGTTTTAAGAAAATTTGCACGCCGTAATAAGCGGCAGAATAAGAGATTCCATTGTCATTGTAAAGACCTTTTATGTACCTTATTCAAGCAAATAAATGATTTATTATTATTATTTCCTTTATTTCAAAATACACATATAAATTACATTTTTAAATATATAGTACTAAAAAAAATATACATTTAAAAATATAAAAAATAGTCCCCAACCGGCATCGGGAACAAGGTCCAAGCTGCCGGTGGTTAGGGCTCCAGAGAGAGGAACCTCCTCACGATACGTGCCGTGTCGAGAAGTACCGCTTTCTGAATCAAACCCTTGACCCAGACGCCTAACGAGAGCCTCCTGAGGTGTTGGTCGAGGCTCTTGGCTATTAAGCCGTTGGCTGTCACGACTATCGGGACAATGATTGCCGAGTCCACCTCCCACATGTCGACAACCTCGTGCGCTATGTCCTTATTATTATTATTATTATGTAGAAAAAACACTTTTGTACATTGTTGGTATCTTCTTTGTCTCTGATTCCATATCACAAGTGCTTTAGCTACTTACTTTGAATTCGGAGCAATGTAAGTGAGGTTGTCCACATTACAAATATAAATAAATAAGGATTTCCGATTCCAATCCATGTAACATGCAGTAAAGAATTACAAAAAAAAGTACCAAGTAGGTACCCAAAAATGCCTTGCAATTCGATTAGTCACTTATCTTCTTTACAAGCTGTCAAATATTGAGTTAACTTCTGGTATCTAATCTTTTTGTTTCATGGTTACTCGTCGATTCTTAAATAAACATCCAAATTACATAAAATATGTAGTGCATTTATCCATTTTAAATTAACATAACATAACATATTATTTAGGTATCTACTATTGTTTTGCTTTTAATAAAATTAATTAAAAAATATATAGAAATGGCCTGTACCCAGCAGTGGGTCATATAAAGACCGGTGTCACTATTTTTATAAGTATAATATTATTACGATCATGTGGTTGCTGGTGCAAAACACACCCTTTGCTTTCCCCACGAAAACCCATTCGTAACACAAGAATTTATCACGAGGGGTTAACAAGTAAAAAACAACATAGTACAACAAACAACAAAATAGTAGTAATGTGCGGAACACAATGCGCAAAGCAACACAAAATAACAAGGCATTTTTACACAACATCAACTGTAAAGGATCCACATACTAGTCGGAAAAACTCTTTAACTAAAGTAAAATCATTTTCCTTGTGTAAAAAAAGCAAAGAAGACAAAAACAACAAAAAATCCCTCTCTATTAATTGGAAATTTCCCAGTAAGTCGAATATAGACCGTTTTCTCGCTACCTACAGTAACATTGAACAACATGCTCGCAGAAGGTCAATCACCGATGTGTGATAGATCCTTCCTATTCAAGACGTGTTAAGAATTAACATGCCTTATAACTCAGATTTGTCTATCGTGAAGAATAATTTATGCAAAGGGTACTTACTAAACAATTATTTACTAAGTTAATTTAATTGTTAATATTGACTCACTGACCCGATGGACGTAGTCCTTATGACGGTTTCCCACGGTGTGTCACACGGACAGCGCCCTGTGCTCTGGTCCATGTGAGTTGTGAGAATTAAACCCTATTTCAACCGTAATTTTAAGGTATGCTTCAGAGCTCCGGCACCGACGCTAACGTTTCTGCTCTACCACGGAGGACACTCTTCCCATAGTGCGTCGATGCAGGCATGTTCCGTCCGCAATATAACGCACCGTGGGTCGACAACAGACTGTCAAATAGCTGCCAACTTTTTAAAGTTTAAAATTGCATTAGAAAAGTTAATTATTTTCTAATCTTCCACGCAAATTTCTGAGCATTGTCTTTCATAAGAACCTGCTCCTGACAATAACAAAAAAAAATATTTTGCAAAATTGACCCCCCCCCCCCACCCCTACTTAGAACGTACCCTAGTACGTAATCCTCCAAACAAGATAGAAATAAGCATGTAGTCGTTTATTTTTGATAACAAAATGCTTCGCTCATCTGTCTGAGATTTGATGGCAAAAAATCTGTTATTGTTTAATTGAACAACAGATAAAAGATCAACACTTAAAAAAACAGAGAACAAACCTGACTTCGATAGTGAGGGTTCTGTCTATTCTCTTCTCTGTGCCCAGATCACAAAGTGAACTTATTTCGCTTTATTTGTCTATTTATTTATACTGATATTTCCATCGTGAGATATTTTTTATTCGACGTTTGGCAGTTATTGTATGAAACAACTGTCATAATTTTAAGTTTATTCTACGAATAACATTATCTGTCTGAACTTGACTTCTGGAAAAATCTGCCTAAATGATGTTACACTTATTAACTAAGCTAAATAAATTAATTGTAATTTTGTCTTTAACTATAATTTGTGTCCCACGGTTTCTCTCACGTTGCTTTCCGCCCCAGACAAGTCACGTGATATTGAAAAGCATAATAAGCTACCTCCAGAGTTAGGGTATCACAGGCTAAACATTTTTTTTTATCTAACAAATGTTTTATATAATAGATTACCGTTTTCAAGCAAAAGCTAAGATTTAATAATAGTAGATACCGATAGTTTGATGGAAGGTTTCAAGTCAGTTTGTAATAAGTATATTGCAATAAAATGTAATTTACCTACATGAAATTATTTAAATACATAATTATAAGTGAATTTAAGTTTAAACTTAGTACTGCATAGAGAAAAATGAATGGTTTACTTATAACCAACTAACTATTTTCGGAACTCCAGTGAAGTCAGACAAACTTACAAAAAATATTTACGACACGAATTGTATGTAGTCCTTATCTTTATCTAATATCATCGTTTGACCTTCACAAAACAAAAAAAAAATTAGAATACTTCTATAACATAACAATAGTCGGTATTTACGTTAAAAAACAGTGCTTCATTTTCATACTCAGAGTTTTTATTATTTGGTACTATTTTTACTATTACAACTATTGCTCGCGGCTCCGCCCTCGTGGGCGTCGGTTATCGCGCCCAAAAGCCTATTTAACCTTCCTCAATAAATGGGCTATCTAACACAGAAATATTTTTTCACATCGGACTAGTAGTTCCTGAGATTAGCGCGTTCAACCAAACATACTAAAAAAACTCTTCAGCTTTAAAATCTTTTAAAATATAAAATTCTCGTGTCTCAATGTTTGTTATCTCCTCAGAAACGGCTGGACTGATTTGTTTGAAATTTTGTGTGCGTATCAATATCGGGTAGGTCTGAGAATCGGCCAACATCAATTTTTCACATCCCTAAGTGATATTAAGTGTGAGGTTAAGTGGTACCCTCTAAAGATTTTTTAAGATAGCAGGTTTCCGGGTCAGTTAGTATTATTATAGAAGTATAGTTTAAAAATCGACGTACATACGAGGCAAATAGTTAAAATGTGGGATTTTAAAAATTGAAACACAAAATAAATATTATTAGGATAAGCCTAAGAAAGAAAATACATACAACATTTTAGTACCTACCTACCTCAATTATGATTATATCACGAGGGTTTCTAGATAATCTGCGAATCTCTAAATGGGGAAACCCCTCATCAATGATATCTCAGAACCCGTCAAAAACATAAAATCCGGTCTTGTAGAATTTACTTTATTGGATTTGATTAAGTTTACTACACACCTCTTTGTTACCAAGATATCTTTTTTTAGTTACAATTTGAAGATTACAGTGGTGAAATGTAAATACCTATTAAACAACTATTACTTATTAACTGTTATCTAATCTGTATTATTCATAGATAAAAGAAAGAAGTTATTATCTACGCTAATATAAAGCGGAAAGATTTGTATTTTTGTGTGTGTGTTTGTAATGAATTAATTCAAAAACTCCAGTGCCGATTTCAAAAATTCTTTCTCCATTAGAAAACTACATTTGTAGCCCTGAGTAACATAGGCTATATTTTTTTTTACAATAAAATTAGGTGTGTCGGGCGGAGTCGCGGGGAACAGCAAGTTATTATTATTTCAGTGATGTTATTAGTCTTCTCAAATTACCTACCAGTAAGCAGTACCTAACCCTTTCCCATGACCAGTTTCAAGAAATAACTGATGTAGTACCTACGTTCTTTTTAACTTTACAATTTTAAAGCTGTCTTGCCATTAGCGTAATTCGGCGTAAATGAAATAAATAACAACGCTTAGCCAAAAACATCGAACTGTGCTGCTCATGATCCCATCAACGCCATCTACATTGCAACGCATAAACTAAAACTTCGTTAGTATTAAGGTTCATCGCTAGATGGCAGCTCAATTAAGATGGAGAGAAAATATTTGTGAAACAAGCGAAATGTTTGAACTTATAAATTTAAAATCAACAAATCTCTTATAAATAGTATTTGCAATAAATTAAAAGGAACTCGCACTTCTTGGCGCATTACCAGATTGATACAAAATAGTTTTTAGTGTACATAGTTACCCAGGTAACTTTTAATTTTTTTATACAAATTAGAAAATGTTAACTAACCCTACGTTTAAGTAAGTCACGATTTATCTTTTTGATGTAGTGTTAAATTATGTTTGAAGTAATGAAATGCGTGTTTTTAACTCGTGTCGGTGTCTGCTATACTGTTAGATAATTGATACTAATATTATAAAGCTAAAGAGTGTGTTTGGTTGAACGCACTAATATCAGGAGCAACTGGGCCAATTTGAAAAAATCTTCTAGTTTTAGAAAGCCTTTTTATCGAGGATGGCTGTAGACTACCTTTTGCTATAACCGATGCCTACGCGAGCGGAGCTGCGAGTAAAGCTAGTTTATTTATAATTAGCTTTTGCTCGCGAAACATTTTCGCGACGGAAAGGAATTTCGCAAGGAATAATTCAGTTCTTTTTGGCCTTACTTTATTTGTAACTTTTATTCAACTATTACCACTTAGAGCAGTGTATATAAGAATTTCCTAATAGAAAAATCCTCAATTCTTCTATCCTACTGAATCCTACATAACCATAAAATCCTTAAACGAATGAAAGTGAGTCGGTAAATACGTAGGAGGGACCACTAAGCAATGACCCAATGCTTGTACGTCATAAGTTGAGTAGCCACCGTTATGGTCAAGGGCCTATATGGTGGTGTCAGTTATCTGTTTGTTCTAGAAACTATAAAGTTTATGGTTCAGTGGCTAAGTGTTTGGGATTCTGAGCAATGAATGTGACGTGAGGAACACAAAGTGGGGATTTGATGTGCTTTTATTGTAGGTTAACATGAAGTCTTGTATATCTGAAGGGTTAAATAGTAGAGTGACCTAACCAAACTACATAGTATATTACTCGATGGTGAATAGATCAATGGGAATTGAACCTATACCACGATAAGAGAACGTTTAACATTTTAAAAGGACTCAATTATCATTCGATTCCTGACTGAAGATCCATGTTTTACGTACTTATATATCATTATTATTATATCTATGTCTAGGTTACCTCAGTAGGTACTGTCTACATTATCCGACACCCAAATTCCAAGTCCAAACAGACTTGTCTATCAAACCAACATCTGTCACTGTGGTGCGTCTGCGCCTGTCAAAACAATCAATAGTGTTGCCCAACGATTCTCGTTAGGAGATTATATCGATAGCGTGGTCAGTTATGATGAAACTGTCGATATTCAAGGTCAATTTTATTAAAAGTCGTGCTTTCGTTGCGAAATTTTAATGCATTTGGGCAGTTAGATCCTGGTTGGCAAAATAGGAACAGTAAGTGGTAGGATTAGCCGATTCAAAGGTTGGGGTGAGAACATTTTAACTTAAGAGTTGTACTTTGTAGGTTAAAAAAAAGTGGAAAGTGGAGTATTACAGGCTAAAACCGATGGCTTCTTTCTTTAATAAAATAAATAGAAAAAAATAATTGTAATTATACTTGCACTAAAATAAAACATTAATCCTGATGAATACGCATTATCATTTTAAATTTGAATGCCTGGTTGCTTTAAGAATCAAGTTTAAAGAAATCTAAAACTATAAAAAATAATTTTATTTGTGAATATGGGTAGTCTATTTCAAGCCTTTTACTAATATGCATGCTCTTCTAGTAATTTAATGACAAGAATAGATAATCGCAGAGTTCACAGTGAATTAAATAGTATAGACTGGAGTATACCTCTCCAGTATAAGTGTCCTAATGAAATATTTAAATTCATACATACGAACTTTGATAATGTGTACAATAAATGTAAATGTATTAGTAAAAGAAGCACAAGTAGGTAAACGTAACATATGCCCGTGGGCTAATAAAAAACTTAAAAAGATGTGTATGCAACGTGATTTACTATTTCACGTGTGGGCCAATGATGAAAATAACCCCCAAAAAAGATTGTTATACAATAGATATAGAAACAAAACAAACAAATACACACAATACGTTAAAAACAAACATATAATGGCTGAAGTATCTCTAAATTTTAAAAATAGCAAAAAAATATGGAACATTGTGAACAGCTTAACTGGCAAGGTGATGAAATGTATTGAACAGGTATTACTGACTACTTTTCGAATGAATCCTTTAACATTAGCTAACACTTTCATGACAGAATTTAATTCTAATATCATTAACCTTAATGGTAATTGCAATGTACCTCTTTTAGATAAAATTACATATGAGATAGTTCCTGATAGAACGATGAAAATTAATCCTATAAAAGAAAATACAACTCGGCGAATCATAAACCAAATGAATGACAAGAAAAGTCCAGGTTATGACGGGATACGTGCTAAAGATCTTAAGTATGTTTCAACTAACCTCGTCCCAGTCATAACACATTTGATCAATCGGTGCCTGATTACTGGTACGTACCCAGACCTATTAAAGATAGGAGTGATTCGCCCAATACATAAAAAGGGTTCACGCGACGACGTAAATAATTATCGTCCTATCACTATATTGTCTTGTATTGATAAAATTATAGAACGTTATATTGGCGATGAAATAAATACTTTTCTACGAGTATACGGAATAATTAACAAAAATCAGTTTGGATTTCAAAAAAATAAGAGCTCGACACAATTGTTACGAGAATTTTCCGATGAAGTCAACAAATATTTAAATGATAAAAAACACGTATTAGCCCTATTTATAGACTTTAGTAAAGCATTCGATATGCTCCATTTAGATAAACTTTTTGACAAGCTATCACGCAGCGGAATACAAGGGCCAATTTTAGAACTTTTGAAAAATTATCATACTAATAGATACAACATGGTTAAAATACAAAATGAATATAGTAAAAGGGTTCCGTCGGTACAAGGAACGGCCCAGGGCTCAATTGTAGGGCCGACGGAATATTTATTATATGTTAATGATATGACTAACGCTATAGATACGGGATCTGTATACCAATTTGCGGATGACACTTGTATTTTAGTCGCCAATAAAAATATCCAGGATGCTCAGGAATCGCTACAAAAGAGTTTTGATCAAATGTGTAAATGGGCTCACGACGTAGGATTAGTGATTAATGCATCCAAAACAAAAATTGTTCACATACGCTCATCACAAAACAAATGTACCATTACACCTACGGTCATTGCACACGAACATTCTTGCCTCCACAACCCGTTAATATCCTGCAAATGTCCGCTGTTGGAGGTAGTTGATAAACATATGTATATCGGTCTAATAGTGGATAGCCGATTCTGCTGGGGACCACACATAGACTACGTATGCAACAAATTGAGGTCTATTCTGGGAAAACTTAGCATCTTAAAATATAAATTGCCTTATAAAACCCTCAGAATGCTATACATGGCCCTAGCGGACTCGGTTATCAACTACGGACTAAGCAGCTATGGAAAAACATACCATACATACTTAATGGAAATTTATAGATTCCAGCTAAGGACGCTAAAAGTTATCACGCCTAGATATATAAAAAAGAAAATTGAAGATAGTGACAGCGATCTGTTTAAACACTGTTGTGTGATGAGTGTGTACTTACAATAAAGTCGAATTCCTCACCCTCACGGTAGTAATAAGGCCCGAGCTACTATCTGAGACAACAAGACCTAAGTTCCTGAGAAATATAGCACATAAAAATAAATACATCCTACCCAAGTACAAAAATGTATACGGAACTAGGGTTTCCGAGTATGTTATACCTCATTTCGTTAACAAACTCCCAGAGGATTTGCAATTGTCATATAAAAATAATTCGAAAGGTATGAAGTACAAGTGTAAGCGCTTCTATACAAGTATATAGAAACATTTACACTCTATTGTATTGTGTTGTATCGCATTTAATAATGTAAGTAAGTAGGTATTCTTTCTTGTTGTTTATGTTGCGTTAATTTATTTCGGCTCGCCAGCACACAGATAAGCCCTAAGAGGCTTTCGTGTATGGCAAAACAATTGTAAATTTATTATTTAAGTGTCTATATAAATAAATAAAAAAAAAAAATAGGTTTATTTATAACTAGGTTTTGCTGGCGGCTACGGCCGGGTGAGAATCGGTTACAGCAGCAAAAAGTAGCCTATGGCCTGCCTTGATGAATGGGCTATCTAACAAGGAACGATTTTTTTCAAATCAGACCGGTAGCTCCTAAGGTTAGCGCGTCCAAATAAACAAATGAGCAAACAAACTCTTCATCGTTAAAGGTTTTCTTAGGCATCTAGAAACTGACACAGGTTCCGGTTTCCCTTTAAGCGAAGTTTAGTTCTACAATATTTTTGGTTCATAACACGACGTAATATTATATTATTCAACAATGACCATTTTGAACAAGGATACACCATATTGGATGGCACTTGTGGATACCATATTAGCAATGCATAGTGGGCAACTTTCGTTTGCGGCGGTTGCAGAGAAATTTTTCATTTTTGATCACATTTGGTTCTAAGAGCTTTGAGGAGGTGGACTGTTGGGGACACAAGTATTTAGAAAGTAAGTTTCATTGTTTTATTATTTTTATTCAGTTAGTGTAGCAGATTACATTGTTATTATTTATTACACTTATAACCAATAATAAACAAAATATTTTAGTTAACCGTGTGACTAAAAAATCAAGAAGTAGTCATGCATATGCAAAAAAATATATTTACAAATTAATTATAAGAATTAACTTTGTTACCATTAACATGAATTATTGAAATAACAACGCAGATGATAATTATTAGTCTATCCCCCGAATACTGAAAAGTTTAATAACTTTAACACGTTCATGTAAGATTCTAAGCTCGTTTTAAATTTTATTCATCAATGTTATACATATAAGTAAACAATTAAAATGGTGAAATATGATTTTGAGTTATTTTGTGAGGTACTTAGAATATAAAATGTAATTTACTTTCTTTTATTTTTTTATTGAAAATATAAAAAAAGATGTACTTATCAGGCGGAAACGTATTTGCTCCGGCGCACGGTGTTTGCAGTTGTCAATGCCTGATGAAAACTTTATAGCATGTGGTAGTCCTGCTGCTTTCCATTTATGTTTCTTTAAAAGTGGTCTTTCACTTGTCAACATTCAGTCCATTTAATCTATACCATATACCTACTTGGTACTGAACCTATATAATAATATTGGATTGAGTACATAATTTGCGCCCTTTTCATTTTCAGAAATCATCATGAAAAGTTGTATAATGAGAGCACTTCTTGTTTTAATTCTTACAAATTACTCTTTGGCCCGAAGTCATACACAACAAAGTAATTTTTTCGGAACACTTAATCCCGGCCAATACCCGTAAGTATGGATATTTCATTATTTTTTAGCTAAATCTTGAGTGTTTTATTGTTTTGGGTTTTCGGAGTATTATGGTTTTGTTCCCATTATTTTATTTATTATTTATTTATTTATAAAAGGAACATGATAAATGTATGACATACAACAATATGCAACAAAACTATAGATACACATAGTTTTTCTGTTGGATTAAGGTATTACTTTTTTCTATACAGTTTACACTACTTTATTCAAATGAAGGCAACATAGATATTAATTTATTTGGAGCAAATCAAAACCCTATTTTGAGTACTAACTTTTAAACAATCGCGTTGATTAAAAAAAATACGTCACGGGAGTTAACGCAAACGACGAAGAAGTGATGAAGTGTGACATTCAAGCCGTAAAAGGTAAATGATAATTCCCGTGACGTAGTCCTATTTAGAGTAAACTAAAGCAATTTCGTATCTATAATTTCAGAGCAAATCCAGTCAGGTTCAAAGATGACTTTACAGTTCGCGGTATTACAGAAACTAATTCATTAGATTCTGATGGTCTTCTCGGTAGCATAAAATTTGATGATGAAAATAATTATCAGAATGAACGAGAGCTTGATGACAAACAAAATATTGAACCTCATCAAAAATTTAAAGATGCAAAAGTAATAAAGTTTGAGAGCAACGATTTCGAAGAATTTGACGAAGAGAAAACTAGCAAACCTATTAAATTCGAAGGCAATGGCGACGAAAGCGACGATACTACTAAAACCAAACACGTTGTTTTCGAAAAGCAAGAAACAAGAAAGAAGAAAGTAAGACGTGCAAGGGAAAAAAGACTTCATAATGAAGACAATCCTGCGCCAATGGCAATAAGGTCACCATACCCTGGGTTAGGTTACTACGGGTATCCTGGATCAGGTTATCTAGGTGCTAGTTTCCCTACTACAGGTGATCCAAAATCTGTTTATCAAAACTACTTAGCTGGATATCCAGCTTCCAGCTACCCCTATGCTTATCCCACTCCAAATTCTGGAATAGCTTACCCAACTCAAAGTTACCCAGGTTATTCCCGTTACCCTGGATCAACGTACCCACCAGTAACTTCAGGATACACGGCATATCCGATTGCAGGATATCAAAATCCTGTTGATATAAGACCAGCGAATCCAGTGGCTTATCCTGGACCTGCAAAGGTTGATCAAGGACCTTCAAATATAAGGTATCCCAGTCAAGAACGACCAAGTGGAGCAAGTTCTGGACCAGCTCTAACTGTGCAAAACATGCCTAATTCTTACCAGAATTCGGGCCAGCCAGGGTCCTACTATTTAAGTTATCCTGCTTCGGCTGGTTATCAGCCAGGATATCCAGGAGAGCCAAGTTCTCAGTATCCCGTTCAAGGTCAGAGACCGTACAGTCCTGGATATCAAACTGCATATCCACCAGTGCCAAATGGACCTTATAATCGTAAGTATTCTTAATTTAGTCGTGTTTAATACATTTTAAAATATTATTTAATGCTCAGTTATTAAATCTCATAAAAGGCCGTGTACTGAAACGTCATCAGTTTGAGACCGCCGTTAAGTCTCATTCTGTCTCTGTCACTTAATGGTGAGAAGTAGCGACAGATACTTATGACTGGCCTGTTGGTCTAGTGGTTAGTGACCCTGACTGCTAATCCGGAGGTCGTGGGTTCGATTCCCATCCAGGACAAATCTTTTTGTGATGAGCACGATCATTTGTTCTGTGTCTGGGTGTTATTTATCCATAATATGTATGTATTTAGATATATATAAGTATGTTTATCAGTTGTCTGGTTACCATAGTACAGGCTCTGCCTAGTTTGGGATCAGATGGCCGTGTGTGAGTTGTCCCAAGATATTATATTATTATTATTATAGATATTTAAGAATATGAGCGTTTAAGTATTCGGGGGAAAGCGCCATAGATGTTTGGCACTTATACGTAAATTTTAAATCCATTACCATCAGTTATTTTAAATGTATAACTCCATTTACGTTATACCAAATTATGTATTTTTTATCACAAAATAATATAGCTTTAAGTAGTTTTGCCCTCAGTACTTATAATAAACTAATCAAATAAAATCCATCAAAACTATCTAAAACCTGTACCAAGCGCGTTCACATGGAGAGGTCGCGGTCAACTGGCAGATTTAATTAAAACAATACATCGGTGAGAGGGTGACCGGTCAAACACTCGCTAAGTGCTAAATGAACTTGAAATGAGAGATGTTGACGATAAGCTATCGGCCTATCGGTGTTTTGCACACTTTATACCAGATGGTTAATTGGTACTCGAAGAATATGACTTTAAGTAGGCGATAATATAATATGAAGACTTAAGTGTGTCAGATAAAAAAAATATTGACACCAATAAAGCTTCATTTTTAAAGGGTTTGTGGTGGAAAATTATTATAAATTACCAACTTATTATAAATACACTCGAGAGCAATGAATCCGGGTCACTTAAAGAGTCCTAAAAATCTCGGAAACTAAAAATGCTAGGTTAATGCAATAAATTGTATTTAATAGACAATGTAATACTCCTTAAATGAAGGTATTAAAACTTCTTAGTTATTGTAAAGTTATATCATAAAAAAATCAAATTTGAAAAAGGGCCACTTTCGAAGATGGAACTACGAAATTACAGCATTTGGTTTTGCTTTTGTTTGTAATCTGTCATTTATGTGGGTACATAAACCATGTTGATAGTGCTCTATATTCATTATTCAAGCTGAAATTATGTCGCTTACGCCTGAAGAATGCACCAGAATACTTACAATGCTGGAAACCGGCCGGAGTCAGCGCGATACAGCCAGGACTGTCGGTGTGTCGCTGTCAACAGTACAAAGAGTTCTCCGACGTTACGAAGTAACTGGTTGTAACCTACGCAGACCAGGAACGGGCAGAACCAGGTGTACCACAGCACGAGAAGACCGATACTTGGTGAACACCATGCTTCGAAATCGCTTTCTCACAGGAACTGAACTCACAAATCAGTTTCGACTCCTCGGAGGAAGTAACCCAAGTGCATGGACAGTAAGACGTCGGCTTGCTGAATCTAACTTAAAACCCCTTAGACCTGCAAACGGCCCTAAACTGGAGCCTGGGCATCGTATTTCAAGACTAAGATATGCCCAGAGCCACGTAAATTGGAGTATTGAAGATTGGTCAAAAGTTATGTTCTCCGACGAATCAAAATTTATGCTCTACAAGCACGATGGAAGACACAGAGTGTATCGAAGACCAGGAGAAAGATTCAAGCAAGCATGCATCGAAGAAAAAGTAGCCTACGGTGGTGGGTCTGTACTTGTGTGGGCCGGAATTTCTTCTGAAAGTCGCACAGAGCTGGTGATCATAGAAAACGGCTCTTTAACTAGCGAAAGATATGTGGAAGAAATCCTCAATGATCACGTTGGTCCATTTATGGTCAATTTAGGTGAGGATGCTATATTTATGCATGACAATGCCCGACTTCATACAGGTAGGATTGTGAATGACTACCTTCAAGAGATGAACATTACTCGTATGGAGTGGCCAGCGCGCAGCCCGGATATCAACCCGATCGAGCATGCTTGGGACGAGCTAGGCAGATGCGTAAAACAACGAAATCCTCCCCCAATCACGCTTCGTGAGCTCAAAATTACTCTCACAGAGGAATGGGAGAATATTCCCCAAAATCGTATAAGGAACTTGGTGTACAGCATGCCAAACCGCGTAAACGCAGTAATGGAAGCACGAGGAGGCAATACGAAGTATTAAAATTCAAGAAAATCGTAATAAAGTTCATAAATTTCATGTTTCCTATTTTTGTTTAAAGGAGAGATCAGCAGTTTTTTTCTTTATGTAATTTTGTGTTAATAAAATGTATGGTGACTGATATTTTTTTTACTTTTGGTGAAGCGTCAATGCCTTTTCTCAAAGTAGATTTTTATTATAATAATAAATAAATTCAATTAGTTACTTTTCCCGCACCTTAAAACATTATTTCGCTATTTTTATAAAAAAGTAACACAATTGAGTTCATACTGATGATTCTTCGCGCCAATATCTACTACCGCAGCGCCCATTGGTTGGTATCGAGTGTTCCTAGCGATGCTCGCAAAATGACCAAGAGAGGGCGCCCCGCTTAGCGCGCGAGTCCCGTTCCCGCCGCCATTCGCATCGTGTCGAATTTTGTACCGCTCCGCTATAAAAATCCCTATATGTTGAAAATCTGAGGATTCTCGTGGAATAAGTGAACCTGTTGCTGTGAGACTTTGAACATTTATAGTGCAGTGTTGATTTCACGAGTTTCAACTAGCCCACCGGTGGATGAATCAAGATTTAGCTCGCCGGCCGGCAGCCCACACAGCCACCACGCGCCCTGGAACGAGGCATCTTCTCAACTCCTGTCTGAGTGAGATCCCTGGATTCACGAGGTACGTGGGCTTTATTGCTGCAAACAGTTGTAGTGGGTATTGGTGTCTCAAGAGAATTCATCAGTCGGGACTCATTAACGATTTGTGTTAACCGCCATATTGGGAGGTCTTAAAACCCCCTATCTATTTTTTGGCGAGGCTATTTACACGCCTCGCCAACTTTCATTTAAGGAGTATTACATTGTCTATTAAATACAATTTATTGCATTAACCTATCATTTTTAGTTTCCGAGATTTTTAACATTCTTTAAGTGACCCGGATTCATTGCTCTCGAGTGTATTTAGTTATTCTTTGTTCGATCTTAATTAATTAATGTTAATTTCTTATTGTTAAAATAATGATCATTATGAATTGTCAAACTTAATCTTTTTCCACCATTATGTCGGTATCGTTTGGCGACAATGCCGCTTCCATCTTATTTCTATCCAGATAGTTTACATAAATAATACATAGGTATATGCTGTAAAACGTAATAACACAAAAATTGTGCCAATTTCACACTGAAATGATGAATTTCATCTTTTTTTCTAATTATTTGTTTAGGACCCTCTCGTCGTCCGAAGTCTTTAACGCAGCGTGCAGTATCGGCAGTAGCAGAAGCGTTGACATCCATAGCCTTGTACGACGACTACCAGTGCGTGCCGCGAATGTTATGTGAGGTGGCAGGGGGCAGCACTGCCAGTTCGCCGACCCTGCTGAAGGCGACAGCTGGACTGCAGCCATTGTTGACGTAAGTTTATGTGTAGCTTGTATTACATAATTGGTCTAAGAATGCAAGACAGGCCGATATTAAATGACATTAAAAAAGTTTCTGACATCGATTTAAACTATTCTTTTGGTCACTTTCTTTTTTAATTACAAAATATGTTTAATTTCCTTTTTTAATTCATTTGAATTCAGTCTTTTTTTTTTAAATTATTACCTACTAGCAATGTAGGTCGCACATTACTAAGTAATCTCGTTAACCCCTCGTGCTAAGCTAAGATGCTTGTGTTTTGAGTGGGTTTCGAGGGTAATGGCTGGGATTCGAACCCGCAACCACATGGTCGCATGTGTTATATTATGTTAAGTTCTCACGTTATTAGTTTTGTCATATGAATTATAGTGAGATAGATAATCAATTCTAATTTATATTTAGTAGTGTTTAACGTCTCACTGAACATTATCATTAGCTTTTGCTTTCATGATTAACAATGATTAAAAATGCGAATGATGAAATTTTTCATTTTCAGGCTTCTCCAGTCGTTTGACGGCGTCAGTACATCACCACTCCTAGTATTTGGTCGCGCTGCAGTTTTGGGTGTGACGTCCAAGAACAACCCTGCAGCTTGCAGAAAGGCCTATCCGCAGTGTCCAAATGACCCAGAGAAACTGGTCTACTATCTTAACAACCATAATGGAGGCTTCTTCAGATTTTTTGGACATCCAGAACTTTCGCAACAACAACATAATTTGGAACAATTTTATGGGTATTTGTCCGGTCAGTACGGACTTTTACAACCACAAGGTCAACCCAATAAATACCCTAACCCTGGGTATGGTTTGCTACCTCAAAATTCTTATAATAATGTTCCAAATTATGGCGGACAGGTTAATTATAGAGATGCTAAGGACATTAAAATTGAAGCAGAAGAACGGATACAAAACAAGCCACATGTTAATGCTTTAGACGATGTTAGTTCTTTTGATGCTGATCAGGGCCCTAAATGGGCCTTCCCTGAAGATGATAAAAGTGGATATAAAGAACATGTTTTTAGGAAAGAACCAGAACGAGCAATCAGAGAAAGTAACAGTCTTAAATTTCCTGATGATCGACCTGTAGATAAAATACGAGAAATTCGTAAACCATTAGATTATGCCCGAAAACAGAAAAAGGTATTTTTCCCCGAAGGGAATAATTATCAAACAGATGAAGTAAATAATTTCTACTTCAATAACCATAATCAAAGACCGATAGAAGTGGATCCTGATGATTACGTGTTCGATTATAATCATAATATATTTGTTGAACGCCCTAAAGCTGTTAGGCATAGTGATGTGACTACACTCTACGTTGTAAGAGGTAATGGAGATCCCAACCATCCAGAAATAGTGAAAGTCCGGCCTGGACAGAGTGTTTGAATACCAAATATAAGTTATATGTATAGAAATACTAATAAAGTAATGTATAGGATAAGATATATATCTGTATAGCAACGTCTGTTTTAAAACTATAAATAAACTAGAAAATACACTAATACGAACAAAAATTATACAAGTAGATACCTAATCATAATATACAAATAATTATCGGCATAGACAATTAAGTTTTTATGTTTATATATAGTAAATAGTACATTACGTTATAATTTAAGTTAATAATAGTAATTTATTGAACAATTTGTGTTTGTTTTAAATAGCCTATTCATTCACTTGATGCTTTTTAGACACGCGATATTTTGTTGGAGGCTTAGATTTTAGGTACCTTAATGAGATCAATCCTTGCTCTCAAAATAATCTGCTCTCTGAAGTTCGATTTCAACATTGTACCCTGGTTTCAAATTTTCCCCGCTTGTTTATTGTGTTTCTTTGAACATGGACGTGGGGAGATTGACAGACCAGATTGCACAAGACGTACCTAGAATGTTGCGTTAATTGCCTCTGTTAAACCGTCGGTAAAAAATTAATCGATGGTATAATCGTATCATCTGCTTCTGAACATACCTACACGAAATAAAAATCGATGACAAAACAGTTTATTGAAACGAATTCGTAAATAATAATGATATACTACAAAATTGCCTACTTCACAACGAATCCTGAACTTTTCAATTAAGGGTGTAACATGATAATTTGGCCTACGCCCTTCCCGACCTCCATAGTGCAATTAAAGTACACACAAGACAACACTCAATAAGCTACAATAATAATTAATGTATTACGGCCTTAACTTTATTTTTACACAGCGATCGTTCACCTTAGACCGTGTCGTGAGACCATTTATAATTCGCGATATTATTTTATTATTTGATTGTTTACCAAAATGGTTGTGCGTGACTAATAATAATTAATTGTGTATTGTTATAGAAGTTATTTTAATGGCTACAACTAAATATGATTGGTAATAGACAAGCTTAATAGACGAATTCCTATCTTATTTTGCTACTTGTGTAGTCGGGTCAGAAGTAAACATAATTGGGACGGAGTTTGGAACTTATAAGTGAACTCAGAACCAAATTGTATTTTTTCTCTTATTTTTCAATGAGTGTGTTGTTCTTCTTGCCTTTGATGATGGCCAATACTGTAAAGGCGCTGCAGAAATAAATCTGTTATGTATCTACCTATGCTTATTAATTCTTTAAAATTTCAAAAGAAGCACAGGTTGGACTAAAAAAATGATGAAGAGATAGCCAAAGAAGAGATGGCAATGATTCTAATAATACTAATCCTACAGCAAATATGATATTATTGGCTGTAATTATAGGCATATGCTTGTCATGGGTGGACTGGGACACTGGGTTTAGGCTTACACCTATCATCGCCATCAACAACGGTTCTGATATTCAAAATCACATCAATAATGACACTTGTATTTTGATAGCACCTTTCCACACGTCGTCAACTCCGACATTATATCCTAGATTCTCACTAGGCTAATCGTCAATTCTTAGGGCCTTCAATCAAATCAGTTTCCTGTAGAAAACAAATTACTGAAGCAAATAGACTTAAATAACAAATGAGCTTAGTGTTCTGATCAGCATAAGTAGGTACTGTTCATTAGTCAGGTATCGATGCATGCGGAAGAAGCTAATGAATGCACAATTAACGGATACAGACAAGGACACGCCATTTAACTAGTCTAATGTCTATATTATTGCGTGTTAGGTTAGCCTTGGTCCCTAGAGGACTGGAAATAACAGTCTGATAAATTGTGATACTGACTGTGAATTCTTATGTATAATTGTTGTGTATGATTCTGGGAAATATCAGATTCCATAATTGTGGAAGCCTGTCTAACTATTATGTCTATATTTATATAGATTCATTAGTCTTTAAGTTTTCCTAAAACAATAACTAATATTTCTTTTTTTACTCAAGTTTGTCAAGTACACTCATGAAGACAAAAAAAACCCATGTTAAAAAGTAAATTGGACACAGCAGGAGTTAGTTTGTTGACTAGAACTTTTTTGCAGTCGTGTTCATGGTCAGTTTTAGGTAACATAGGGACTTGTTACTCGACGACTTGCAAACGATACGATGACGGCTGCCAAAAGTCGTGTGATATAAACAGCCCCGAACCTGTTATGTTCATGACATTATACCGTTTTTGGGAAAAGCAAGAATTTTCTCGACTCCAGTATATTTATACCTTGAACTTAATATTTTTTGCCTCAAGCCTGATACTTTGTGGACAGCCTTCCGTGTTGTTATTATAACAATCTGTTTCTTTGAGTTGATTTTGTATGCTCCACCTAGGTTACTGCTAAGGTTTTAAACTAAATTCTACACCTTAATAATTTTGAAAAGTACCCATAAAAGTAGATAACTAGTTTTTGCATTCATTAGATTTTTGTTATATATCTAATTAAATAAAATCTGTTCTAAGTCTAACCGTGCTTCCGCGAATTCCTGTAATTGGCTTTGTTTTCTACTCTCATTGTTTTTAGGGTTTCATATCTCAAAAGGAAAAAGGAACCTTTATACGATTACTTTGTTGTACGTCAGTCCAATTCTCTGTCAAGACTCTTTATCTGAGAAACGCATTGAGGTATTAAGTTGAAATGGAAACCATATACTTATTCAAGTTTACAGTCCCTGAAAGCTGTGAAAACTCCAAACATCTACGTTAACGTTAGAAATAGATAATACCACCATATATTTCGACATTCTCAAGGTAATCAAAATAAATAGCGACTTTCCAGTGACCTATAACTTTGAAATTTGACAAGTAATATCGTCATATACTACAGAAAGAAATTTAAAACTATACATTTGTAATTAAAAAATATGGACTGTACGGAAACCTCAGTGGTCAAGTCCGACTCGCACTTGTTCTGATCTTCAATATTTTGTATAGCTGTTGGTTTTCCAATGGTTTTCCATATGATTAATAAATAAATAAAACCTACCTACGTTAACCTATAATACGTTGTATTGTGACGTTCCAACAAATTCGATGCTTTCTGATCGGTCGTGTTTGCAACCTTCATTATGACAACAACACAGGTAAGAAGATAGCACTTGTTGGTACATTCTGGCTTCAAGCTTAAACGCTATTGTAATGCCTATGTTATACATAGACTTAATACATTTTACCCTCTTGTATCGTACAACTTTGGGACACCACAAAAGCTTTTATTATTGATATCGTTCATTCGTTACCCTTTCCATTAATTTTTAATCCATTTCACTCCTTTTTCTACCACACAACTCATATAATAATATTTTTTCTACCTTTCTCCCCTTCTCCATAAATTAAATAGACCTTTAATGTGGCCTAGAGGTTCAATGACCGGATTCGTATGCACATGGTTACCGGTTCAAACCCAGGCAAATACCAATGTGACTTTTGCAAAGTTATAAACTTTCATAGTTATTCTAAGACACCATTGACAAACGGTGAAGTAAAACATCGAGAGGAAACCTGGATTCAAAAAAATGGAATCTGAAATCGCCAACCCGCAATGAGCAAGCGTGGTGATTAATGCTCATTCCTTCTCGTTGTATATGGGAACAGGTGTGTGCCCAGCAGTGGGACATTTGTAGGCCAGTATATTATATATACTAAAAATGCTCTTCGTGTCTTGCTAAACATATCTAAATTACTATAAAATAATTGCTAATTTTATACGGCGAGGTCATCATTAAAAAGTGAAATATCAAAGTTATGAAATACAAATTGGTCCTTTCGTAATAAAATTAATTATAATTATGATGTGATTTATCGATTAGATGAAATCTTCACGATAATAATTGCAGGGATACTTCTCATCGTAAAATAATGTTTAAGACCAATTATCCAACCACCGACCAATTTATTAATTAATTGGTCCTTTGATACGCAATGTGTCCTGAGGTACAGTAGTGTATTTTTTCAATTTGGAGGGATTACGTAATTAGCTTTATTTCTCATGTTAACCTTGTGTGATCTAAGCAATTTTAGTTAGCAAAGCAGGTTAGGATTATCCCTAATCCGATAAACGTAATAATATTTTGTACACCTAACCTCCGTCTTAATATAATCTTAGTAATGAACTTGGGACATGATTAATAAAGTCACAGTCAGAATAGTTCAGGATCGTATCAAACAGAAGCTCATTAATAACAAATCTTTTATATCTGAAGTGTGCTATCTCAATTGTTCCTTATCGGAGCCTGAATCCACTTATCAGCAGATTTAAAAAAAAACGATGCCCGCAACAAGGAATTTAATCTTTGTGTCGCGGAGAGTTTCACAAACATTCAAATCACAAGCACAAAGAACACCCAGACTTGGAAGAGGCATTTGGATCAACAATGCTTGTCTCATGCGGGGATCGAACCTGCAGCACGTCGCGCTCAGTGGTATGGTGACCTATAATAATATACCACTCGGCTATCTGTGCAGCCAGATTATTTTTGTTACTTACTTTTAGTCATCAAGACACTATAACAAAATGTAATTAAAAAGTGTCTGTCAATCCAGTAAATATGTACTACACGTAAATTATGTACAATGTCAGACACAAGGTTGTACTACAAAGTCAATATTTTGTGGTTTTATCTGCATGCTTAATATAATTTGTATGTTACAATAAAATCTTTTGTGTTATCTGTGTAACTGTCCGAGTCAAAAGAAAAAATATTGGTCCTTTTACGACTCGTAAAAATTAAAAAGTATAAATAAAAATCGGGGCTAAACTTTTGCAAGCACGTCATTAAAATTTAAATTATTTTCAGTGTCGCACAAAAAAAAATCGTTATGGTTGTGTTCATGGCCTTAGATTAGCACACTCTTAAGTAAATAATTGTCCAAGGCAACCATAAATTTCTGATAAAATCTTCCTCGCGAGGAAAATTCTAAACAAAACAATAGCAAACAAACTCACATTATGCAAGTACCGCACCCTCAACAAAAGGACCAGAGCTAGGTAACCCGCCCATTTAAAGTAAATCAGGCTGTGATGAAAAGTGTTTAGTGTGAGTGGCAGTTGAAATTGGTCGTGTTGTAGTATTATCATTTGCAGTGAAAGTCGACGGTCGAAGGACGCGGCTCGAAGCGCCATCCAGTGCGTTGCCGGCGCTCGACCCGCGAGCACGTGTCGCGACAAACAAACGAACTAATTACGCGTGTGTTGTGCTACGATTACGATACTGAATGGAATACGACTAAAGTCAACTGATTTAAGTATGTCGGCTTTTTATTTTGTTACTTTTATGTAATATTGTTGTAACGGAAGTTTTAGACGTGTTGTGTTTTGAATTTAACGGATACCGTCGCAAATCTGTTGTTAGCGATAATATGGCTTCAAGGCGTGCATATATTAGGCTTTCAAAGGCTTTTGGCAAGTTAATTTTTACCTTGACGGCCTAATTTAGCTAAATATTTTATCAAAGTATTTCATTATCAATTAATAATTTAGTAAGGACATTGCACAAGTCTGCACAACTGGTGATAATTATGCGCACGCGCATACTATTTTGTTTGCATCCACAACAACTTACAATAAAATATACAATTAATCTGCAGTTGCAATTCCATATTTTTTACGTGTTTTTATATCTAAGTAATAAGGTTTTTAAACAATATCTATTTACGGTTAATTTTAATTAAGATAATCTAGCGATAATAAGGAAACATCAACTCATAGATTCTGAGCATAAAATAATGTTTATTCACATTTATCATTTAAATACCTAATAAGTAGGTATTCACACTTTTTATACACTACGGCTTGAGAGCGTTAAATTCAATTACAGAGGGATTAAAAATCTTAGTTCAACATTTTTTGTGGAAAAACAACTTATTATTATGCCACTATTTGTAATATTGAGGAACTAATAATACAAATACATATAAGGCTTAAGGCCATTGACAATTAAATTGAAGGTACACATTAATTTAATTTTATTAATTAATTACCATAGCTTTTTAACTGATATACATTAATTACATCAAGGCTGGTATAAACTGTAGTCATAATTAGAACTACCTAATTGGCAAATGGAACGAGAATGATCATAAAAATTATTTTATCGTACAACTAAAATAATGTTTGTGAAATTCAGAAGTAAATATACGAAACGAAAAGTTATATTAAGTAACGATAAAATATTACTTTTAAGACTTTAAGAACTGCACTTACTTTTAAAACAAATGCTTCTGAAATGAGCTGCAATTACAGTCATAATACATCTATTATGACTTGTTTGAAACTGGAGTAAGTACCTATTCTTGAGCAATTTGCAAACAAGGGATCGGAATGACGTGGGATTTTGGTCAAGGGCACCTATTGAGGCCAATGTTGTACATTGGAAGGGTTAAATCTTTATACTAAGTAGGTACATAAATTACTTAACACTAAAGATCTGTTATCATATAGTATCAAAATTACCGGAGAAGAGATAAAAATTAAGATAATAAAACGATAAAGCAACAAGGAAAAAATATAGTAAGTACTATAAGTACGGTGGTCAGCAAGACAGTGACACGAAACTCGACTTTATTACTTTGAAATAAAGGTGTTGTCAAAGTCGGTCCTGCGGTTGACTGTTACCTACCTATATGTTTTTATTTTTGTCACTAAGGACGTTGAAACTTGTTTACTACCTGAAAAGACAAGGGCGGTAATTTATTACCCTGTAAATCGATAAAATGGTAAATTAAGGCTTTCGGTAATTATTCGTGTTAGTTTTAAAATTGCGTATAAAAGGACCAAAATTATGACCTTACCCGAACTTGCTCAAAATACGCAGTTTTGTAAAATTGAAGAAAAATAGTTGTGATATAATATAAATCAGTAGACACAAAATTAATACATAAATTATGGATTTTAAACTTCGGTAATGCGATTAATTAAGTTTTGATAGAACCAGTAATAATTAAAATTCTTTAATAATAATCATCTCGCGTCAAGTTTTTTTCTCATCTTGCTTACTCTTGTACCTACCTATAATATTTAAAACCGTTACATTATTTCCGACATGGCTTCTATACTTTCTGCCTTATTTTTGCCGATTTTATGTATGTTTCGGTGACCATCAAAACAAGAAGACGAGTGAATATAAACACGTAACTATTTCAAAATTCAACTGAAACAATTTAGCTCTGATCTACTAAACCAATAGAAAAAAGAGATTCGAAACAAAATAAGTTGATAAATTTTATACCTAGTACAATCTTGTTTTAAAATAATAATGCTTCTTAAGAAAATGGACACGACTATGTCTTTCAAACTAAGTCTTAAGACCTCTCACGCTCTTGTCGTTAATTTAATTTTTCGAAGAATCCTTTTTGACCAAAACAGATTATTTTCGTCTTCAAGGACCAGGACTGGCCAGGAAAGGTCAATGTCAGTCATTAAGGAAACCTGTCCCTTAATGGTAAATTACTTGTGGTTTTGGTCAAATTGGTCCGTATTTTCGGTAAAATTCCGCCCATAAAATATTAATTTTGCTCTGAATATAAGTTTTTAAGTATGATCCAGAATTGATAAAAAACACGTAGGTATCTAAATACCTAAAACTTGCTTGACTATTTAATATACTATATCTACTTGGTAATATTTCTTAACAAAGCTAAAACGCATTTAACTTAACTATTTACTGTTTTTTTATAACTACGAGTAAACTAACATTTTCAACAAATCTCCGACACATTTAAAACTCTCTAAATACCGGCAACAGATTTATCGCATTACAAGTGAAACTTAAATGTAAAAATGTCAACTTTCTTTTACATAACAATAATATATCCGATAACCTATTTAGAGACCTGTTAACCCTAAAACTATATCCGATTTGTTTAAAAAACAAACCTTTAATGAATTATTCATAGGCCCTTTGGATCGAGATCAACTGAAGCGACAAGTCGGCTAAATTCAAAAGGTTGTGTGATACACACTTGAGTATGAGTTGTCGTGTCGTCTCAATTTATTCGGGTTGCTCTAAACTTGTTTAGTAACCGTGTTCTGAGATGTCTCAGCTTAGGGTCATCTGGTCGATCTACGGCTGTATTTGATTTTGGTTGATTGTATTTATTTATCGTCTTACTGTTTTCCCTTTTTGTTGTAAGTAGGGCTTGAGGTTAAACCAAATAAGTAGGTAAGGTGGAATCCCATAAGACTCAATGGAGTAGAATTGTTAACTACTGAACTAAAAAACACGAATAGTAGTATAAGATCTTAAATCAAAATAAACTTACAAATTAAAAAAAAATCGTAAAGTAACAGTTATCATCGGTCATTAATTTATTTACAGGTACTTAAAAGTTTTAAAAACTCTTATTTTGGTAATGTCATAATTTACCATAATTATTTGATATACAATAATAAGTAGAACTAGAATAAATATCCATTCTTGGTCCTGTGGTCTATAATCTAGTCCATAGCAATACAAAAGTATGACTAACATTATAGACTATACGTTTGCCATACTTTAAAGCGAACAACCGATTCGTTTCTTAATAATGACAAACCACTAATATTTTTCTAATAAATCGAGTCTGGTCAACTATCAGCAGGATCGCATTAAAATAATGATAATTTATTGATCAATGCTTGCAAACAAGTGTGGGTGTTAGTTCCATTAGTGATAAAATATTATAATCAGGATAATACAATCATAACCGTCATTACGAATTCCCAAAGTGGTGTTGCACGAAATAATTCGTACAAGATCAATATAGATCAAAGTAATAGTGCTGGATTAGACCAAGCGTTTGGAACGATGTGAATTGGCAACGGTTGGACTGATTGCAATGAAATGATTTCGCTTTGTCAAAATATATTTGACTCTGTCAAGTATCTTACTTATTGTTTAATGAGCCTTGACGGCCTGGACCTTGAAGGTTTTCTTAATAAGAGCAGTAAAAAGAGAGCAAAAGAGTAGTATTTTCCTAATTCATTGATGAATTTAAATATTATTTTAAATTGATCTTAGTTCTGTTAACGCTATAAAAAAAAATGCCACGTATTATTAACCTTAAACCTTAGTTTATTCATAAATCTTTAGTTTTAGTAGACTCAAGGATGGATCTGTAGTCGTTGCTAAGAGTGTTGCGTTCATTTTGTTCGATTGTGTTCTTAGAATTTGGGATAGAGACCTTGGAGACGAGTTTTATGCGGAATACTAATGCGAGCACCTATAACTTGACTCCAAGGTCAAGTTTTATGCGAATATTGGAGCAACAAGACCAGTATCACATCCTAATACTGACTTATGTAAGGTGGATTTAAGCATATGTTGTGATGCCTTAAGCCATAATCCATGTTTAATCTTTGCTGATTATGAAAATAAACGCTCAATCTGTTTGAGATCTTAGAATTAATTCAGTAAGACGGGTAACTTAATAAGATGTGTAGGCGCCGGATTAGCCAGTCTGTTACTATTTCTGCACCATTGCAATATTTATATATATGTTATTTCTGTGTACTGTGCTCCAGACACTGATATCTTTGGCTTTATCCGCGGACTACCCACACCGAATGCCAAACAAGTGTCAAGTAGCTTATTAGAACTAAGTTTGCATTTTTATAGTATTGTTCGCAAAAGATAAGAAGTTACATAGACCATAGAAACTTATACTTGTAAAATTTACCTTACCGTATAGTTAAATAATCAATCGATCTATTATATTCTTGAGATAAAAATAATTAAATGATTAGACATTTTATAAAACTAAAACAAATTTGATGGGAGCTTCATATTCTTAATGCTTGTTTAGTTAACTAACCACATGTTACACTGAATTCAATATTTTTAGACATTAATGTAAACATTTTACTCAAATAATACATTTTTTTATTGAATCTATTAGGCTAATCCTAATAAAGCCAGCAATTAATACCAATAAATGAATTTCTTAATACAAAGGTATGTCTACCTAAACCTGCACTTAGAGGGCTTTAAGAATAAACTACATTTACCCGCAGTAAACACAACAAGAGTCTGTATCAGTTACATAATTACACCCACTTGATAACGTTATCAGATAATATGTAAATTGTGCCGCGTATCTCACTTTATCGTTGCTACATCTTTACAATCCATTATTTAGTTATTATCAGTGCAAGTGACTGGCACAACGTCTCCAAAACAATGCATATTAGAGTGAACTTAATAACATGGCGAACAAAGAAAAAGTGGTAAGTACGTGTAATGTTTAATCATTACCGCCTATAATTAATTAAACAAATATAATCACATATCAAAATTCATCATCGGAATAATATAATTATTTTTCTTTTACTGATAAATCTGATTTATTTTCCTTCCTTTTGAAAATATATTGACTAAAATTTGTCTCAAAGGACCAAACTTTAAAAGTTTTTGGTCCTTTAAGTCTGATACAATACACTTACATAAAAAATAATTTTGACGATAACTTTGACTAAACGTATTATTATCATTATAATACAATATTTTCAAGCGTAAACAATTCAAACCTGTTTAAACACAAGACGTTGTTTTGAACGTCTGCCTAGTTAAAATTCCGAACGGATTTAGAATACATGGAAAGCCGGAAAATGCACGTAAGGTGACTAAAACTAAAAAAAGTCGGACGATTTCGGTCGCGAAGTCACTTCCTCGTCGGGAAATAGATCAAAGATAAATTCACCCAAGAGATTAATTTTCACCATAATTATGCTTAATAACTTTGTAATAACTGCCTCTATTTACGTTAGATTTCGTAACAAAGTGGCGCCACATTAAGTTGGTTTATAGCTTGTTGTTGTCTCGCCTTTTGAAGTTCCTCAGTTCTTTTATAGTTTTCGGTAGCATTTTCTTAGAGGATCGATTTCAGTGGTCGCTTTATACAATAAACTCGCATGATTTATTACAAAGCTTCTCCGAATATTCGCTAAGAATGAGATGTTGATTAATTCTGTTTGCTTGTCATGCATTTTTTCTATAATTCCAACTGCCAGTCAGTCGTGTTTGAATATAATTTAAACAATACTGCGTAACAGAACATGACGTAAAAAATAACGACCAAATTTTTTTACCCGAAAAAAAAGCCAAAGTTTTGTGTTTGATATTTTTTTAAATCCAATATTAACAGTTTTACGACCCAAGTGTCTAATTAATCCACCTAATTCTGTTCTCGTCACGAGTTCACCCAATTTCGCGGCATAACTGTTTCTATTTTGACATGGCGGTGTGTCACTCGTTTCCTGGATCCAAAATGGCCGCAGTTCGACTGTCAGTGACAATTAACAACCGATTTTAATCTCTAGCCCGTTATCGTACGACGCTGTTCGAATAAAAATGTTTTTCGAATGAATTTAAGTATAATTTAACTGTCTGGATGCGGATGGAGGTTAAAAATAAATTATGAAAGAACCCTGATGTCGTTTAGGAAGTCGTATGATGGCATGCATATTGCATTGCATTTTGGGTTTTTATAATTCAGAGTTTTATATGCGAGCGCGATCATGTTTTTGGATGTGTTGAAAATATTATATTTTTGTGTACCTGCGTGATTACGTGACAGACCTTATGACCTGACGGGAATGCAAGTTAATCCACAGCCGCATCCCTGACAACAATATGAACGAAAACCAATGTTTGCCGAATGAGCAATAATGTCAGTAGTGTATGCTAGTTATCCTCCCAATATATCTACTTACCAACATCCGCGATAAACCCTTTTTATTGCCCGAAGCATCCTTTACCGAAACGATAAAACCATTTATTAAACTAGTAATTATATTTAAACACTTGTAACTATTGAATATTACCATAAAACTTGATGACGTAAAGATTAACTTTACGTCATAAAAATAAGGTTCAATTTCGTATATTTTTGGCTTATGTGATTGGTATTTGTTGGCGGCAAAGTTTGACACCTGACTTGAATAAGTAATGCGGTTTTTGAATGATGGCTGACGTATTGATGTAATGGACGTATTGTTTTGATTAGGCCAGGAGGCCGGGTACTTAATTTCTAGTACCTACTAGGTATCTATAATAACAAAATAAAATGGGAAATCTAGATTTATTCTATTTGAAATAGCAAAACTCATTGTTATTTTACCATAGGTATTAAAAAAAACTCTTTCCAGCAGCAGGTCCGCTACTAAAACTGTATGAAATTAATTAAAATTTATGCTTATCACCAAAAAAAAATAGTAAAAGTAGTACATTTTATGATGAGTTTCAATTTATTTCTTACAGTAGCTTTATTATTTAAACACTTTATTATTGATAGTAAGCATTTAAAGTTTAAACATTAATTTCATGAAATATGAGTCATCTAAAAACTGCTACTATGAAATAAAAATAACCGCGTTGATTTATATCCTGTAATTAATTGAGAACTGACTCAATCATATTTAACACAATACACTGTTTACTAAACATGCTCGTGAAACAAAACATTGTTTACTAATTTATAAAGAAACATAGCTGTTGTTATCTGAAAGTATTTTGTAATACCCTGAGTGAGTGTCAACTAGTCCGTTTGGTCCTATGAGTTTTGATTACATGAGTTTAAGCTAAAAGTATACTAGATTGCAAATTAAAATTGTTCTTGTAGTTCCAGAGATTGTCCATTCCAACAACAAACGAAAACATAATAACAACAAAGATATAAAATGTATTATTTTATAGAAAAATTATGGTTTTTTTATATTGTTATGTGAGCAAACCAAAACTATTGTTTTTTATAAATAATTATTAAATTGTTTAATATGCGACTAAGAATCGATCTGAGATATACAATTATATAACATTAGCCATATACTCCGGATGCAAGAGATTTTTTCATCGTGTTATTTCTGCAACGTTTTGCACGCTAGCTCTCCGCCTACCTCGTGGAAGAGGCTTTAAACAATGCGTTGTTAAAACGTTGAAGTATTTGATTGATGGTTCGGCGTCAACAGAAAGACAGGTTGTGTTACATTTTGATGGATTTCCTGGTAAATATTGATTGAATTCGAATCGAACTTTTAGGTTTACGACTGTATTAGAAGAATACAATAAACTATTTATCAACAGTATGAGATCATTTGTGTTGATGTGCTTTGGTTTACTAATAACAAATACCTACGAATGTTTCACTTATCCGTACTTATAAGACCTATTTGTTCCGACTGATCTCTAAAACAGCTAAAGCGATTCCGATACAACTTGAAAATTGTAAAAACGAAATTGTCAGGAATTGCAGAATATTTAATAAGCGAATCTATTCCGGACAAAAAAGTATGGATGTCGTCGTGGCCTAGCGGTTCAAAGACCAGATTCGTATGCACTTGGTTGCAAGGTCGAACCCGGGCAAGTACCAATGTGACTTTTTCAAAGTTATATGTACTTTCTTAATTATTCTAAGACACCATTGACAAACGGTGTCTTAGAATATCATATGAGCAAGCGTAGTGACCAATGCTCATTCCTTCTCTATATTCGAAGAAGCCTGTGCCCAGCAGTGGGACGTTTATAGGCCGGTATCATAGGTATGGATGAGGTCAATAGAGTTACAGTACAAGCTAACAGTATATATGTATAGGCAGAGAGCTAGTCGCCATGTTTGTTTCCAAAAACACTTGAAACAGTGAAAGTGTTGCAGGTCGCGGACGTTACAACAACTAACTTTACTTTCGTTGGTTCACAATGGAACCAAATTGAATAAGTAATGAGTCGTGTGGTTTTCCGGCCCAGACCACCTTAGGCACAAAAAAAGTTAATTTACTTTACACAGATACCTAATTCGCTATTGTTATCATGACAAGTAAAAGATGGTTAGCCGAGACCGGTAGCTTCGAAGTATTCGAAACGTCTGGAATGTAAGATATTCTTAAAATCATGTAAAATACCTATTAGGTTATCAGATATAACAAATTTTGATGTGCTTATCTTTAATTGATTTTGGTCTGGAGTTCTACCATAATAATAATATAATATCATATTAATTTCTCAGGTATTTCTTTTTTTTTTTTTATTAGTTTCTAATGTAAACATTTCAAATATTTGATCAAAATACATCGACAGAAAATGATAAGAGGTTAAACAACCTGTATTTTTTAAATTATATTTTAATAATATCTTATTTTTTTTTTAAACGACGCCCGTACTAAGGAAATGAATCCTTGTGTCGCGGGGGTTTCTCAAACATTTAAATCACATGCTCAAAGAATACCCAGACTTGGAACAAGCATTTGTGGATCTCACAAATGCTTGTCCCACGCGGGGAACGAACCCACAGCACGTCGCGCATAGTGGTAATTAACGTGGTGACCTATACCACTCGGCTATCCGTGCAGTCACGTAATTTATGTATTTTAATATTTATATCTGTGGCACCAGGCGCTGAAATTCAGTCTTTATATATAGCCAGAAAACTGGAAACTATTACCCCGTTTTATGAATTAATGTGGGCTAAGTAATTTATCAGTTTCTGTAAAAAATAAGTAAAGTACAACTTTCCATCTCCTCAAAACCCTGGACCAGTCTACACAGCATTATCTAACACGTCCCTTTTAAAACATATTGCCAGCTATAAACCGTATTCTTCCATAAACCCAGCTACAGGAATTCCACCTTTATTCGTATTCTTATACGTTCTAGAATGGTGTGTGGACTACCAGTGTTCTTATATGGAGATCGGCCATGAGTCCGCCTGTGACTAATGCGCGAGGTTTTGCTGCGACCTTAGCTCGCTAGTCTGCTTTGCCGATGTGAAGTAAATTAAGTTATATTATTATTATATGTATTGGCATTCATCCCTTGGTCGGTTGGCAGAAAATACGCTACTTACTTCGGACCTTATTCACTTAGTGCAAGCACTTAACCTGCTGTTGCCTGTAGGGTAACAGATCTCTTTTGACTTACTTTCTGTTAAATGGTCTAAACCGTATATATATACAAACACTACCCAGTGACTCTCAGAACATGAAAACAATTTGGCGATCCGGAGTAGATGAACTTTTAATCTGTATCATACCACTATTAATAAAATAAATAAATAAATGTGTACAACATCACATTCATTGATCCAAATCCAACGTAAGTAGCTAAAGCACTTGTGTTATGGAATCAAAGACAGCGAAGGTTCCACAAACACCCACATCCGAGGCAATGTAGAAAAGTGCGTTTCTACATTGACCCGTCCGGAGATCGAACCGGGATCTCAGAGCGACACCTTGAAAATCGGTGTGTTCGCCACTCGACCACGGAATTCGTCAAATAAAATTTGTAACCGATGCTACGGCAGTTTATTAGATCAATAATACTCCATGTAGACCTTAAGTGGATTATGTAATAAGAACGTATAATAAAGTTACGGAGAATAGAATTACTAGAAAACAGTAAACAAATGGCCTTGAATCAAACCCCATAATAATACCATGATCGATCGCATTATTGATAGGTACTCGTAGTGAGGTAATTGACGCATGGCGTGCTGCTATTATGAACCAATGGTGTTTGCAAACCTATGTCTTGACATGTTATCTAGTATTGAAATAAAACTACTTTTCACTTTAATGGATTCTATCGCGGTTAATTTTGATTTTAGTTCCCGATGTTTTTACACCTTTGCAGATGTCATGGTCACGGGTAGACTAACAGAAAATAAGAAAACAATACGTAATCTTGCAACTAATAAGTTTTTATGTTTTGGAATCTAAAATAATGTTAGATTAATTATTTAATACTCACCATCACCAAAGAAGTTTTGATAATTATAAATAACTTGCTTTTGGTTGCGGCTCTGCCTGCTTGGTCGTCCTCGTCGATTATCGCGGCAAAAAGTAGCCTGTATAGCCTTCTCAATAAATGGGCTGAAATACACTGAAAGGATTTTTAAAATCTGACCCGGGCTGCTAGTATGCGCGCCACGATAAAATTATCGTGGTATTTTATCGAGTCTTACACGTCCAAATATTGTTTTGATTTCGGCCCTAACATGGCTAGGTTCCGCGTGTTGTTTGAACCAGCCATTGCCATAGGCAGCCATGTTAGAACCGAAGACAAAAATAAATTCGATAAAATGCTTCAATTTTTTTTATCGTGGCGCGTAAAATTGTGCCATCAATTCAACCAGTAGTTTACGCACAAACTTCCTTCAAAAATGCAGTAAAATAATTTTATATCGATTTTTAAAGGATTTGTTTGTGTTATAATTTTTGTTCATAGTTTAATTCATTATTTTTATTGTTTTTTTTTTTTATCTTGTGCGTCTCTACTGTGGGCAATAAATACTTTAAAATATCTTTCTTTCTTCTTACATAATATAATACCATGCGAGACGCAAAATAACCGATCATATATTATAAATCGATACCAAAATAATATATTTCTTACAAAGATATATATCCACGAAAATAAATCATATCAAAATTGAGTTACGTTGTGTTTTAAATTAGACAAGCCAGTATTGATCATTTATTTAGTAAAACTGTCGGCAAAATAATAAATGGCGCGAAGATAATGTATGAGTATAATAAAACATATTACATATAGGTACATGTATAACTATTGTATAATAACATATTGTCAGCATGTGTAATATTTATGGATGTTATTTTTAAACAATGTAGTTTATTTTATTATTTGTGTTACTTGTAGCTTTGTTTTGATTTTAAGTGCGTAAGCACGGACTATTTTCGATGATAAAATTGATTAGATTTCGTGTATTGCGATATTTTGTATAGTTGGTCATCAATGACTTAATGTTTGATATCTTGGGAGTTTGGGACACACAGACGGCCATTGGATCCCAAACGCCACAACTCTTAGACAGAGCCATTCAGAAAACTAATATATACCTACTACATATATTACAACAAGTAACAAAACCTCTGTCCGATTCAATAAAGGCGTACTCGTGGTACAGCTCATAAACCGTCTCGCATAGGCGGCTTTGACAAGCTGCAGGTAGTACCTAAGTACTTAAACTTTGAGGAGCGGTCCGTGTTGCAGTTGCCTTGGATCAGTTTTTATTTTGATTGGGAAAAAAAATCTCAAACCTTTGATCTAGGTGGAAATCAAACCCTGCAGACCCCCATAGAACAATAAGCAATACATATATAAAAGCTTGGCTTAATATTGATCTTATAACGTCATCAAAGTTTAGTTATTTTTTTAAGTCTACTTTTATGTTCCAACAACAAATAGATTTTCTTTATCTCTTTAATTTCTATGGAAATCACTACAGGCGCCAATTCATTAACCAATAAAAGTAGTTATAAAACCTATTAACACAAATATAAACCATTCATCATAGCCAACACTTTCCATTATATTTGTATATAAAGTGAAATTCTGTTAGTTTGTATGGTAATTTTAATGGTAAACATAGTTTTATGGTGGCAGCTAACGAGAGGTCACGCCAACGAGGTGCAAATGTTTGTCATTACTATATTTGTCGTAAGCAGGGCGCTAATTGTATGTGATAAAGCTCTAGAATTTTGTTTTTCTCAAGAATATTTTACAGCTACTGGGCTAATTTTAATGAGGGTATACTTATCATGTTTTTTCCGATCATGTGCATGAGCATCGAATTCGAGGAAAGTTTTTGTTATCTATACGATAGGATGTCGTCACAGAAGACGACACAAGAATTTTATATAAAAAAGTACCATGTATAAACAAAAAGACGGAATTGTATTTTTTATTATCCCGTTATTATTGTTTATTTTTTACATTAAGTTTATATAGAAAAATAAGATTTTCATTCTATTTCTCTTTTATAAAGAGGTAGATTCGAAAAGCAAGGACTTTTTTTTCTACATTGACTCGTCCGGGGATCGAACCCGGGACTTCGGAGCTGGCGACACCTTGAAAAGCGGTGTATAGGCCACTTGACCACGGAGTTCGTCAACATTGCAAGATTTCTATAAATATAAGAAAAATCTGTCTGCAGTAGTAAGTTGTCCTTTTCTTAGAAACTTTATATATCTTATTGGAATGAAACTGACAACATGCGTAAGACTTAGCAAGCTTAATGAAAATATGTAAGCCGACACCTAATCAAAGATCTCGATAACCTGCTCCGTGCCAATACACAGCTCAAGCCATCGTTCCATTGTTAAAAAGAGACAGCGCTATACATTAGTATAGCTCCATCCCGCTCTATCACGTGTACCATGGTCCTAAAACGGTACTACCGTGTCAGGTGGTTTAGTTAGTTGGTAGCTACACCAAGGTTACGCGTGGGATCTACCACCCACTTGTAAGTTGTACGGCAAACCTCATGAAAGTAAGAACATCTTATTGCAAAAGTAGACCTTATACCTTAAAAATAAGAGCGCACTCAGTTTCAAAGTGTTGTTGTTGTGCGGTTGACTGTACTATACTACTTTCCGGTTTACGAGTTTATGTTTGAACAAAATATGGATTATTTACTTGCCTTAGTGACCTGCTCGGTTTTGGACTGTTGGTAAAAGGTGTAATATGCTTTGACCCTGAACGTTTAAAGGTACCATAGAAACTGATTATAAATAAATCTATTAATGTAGGGTCAATAGCCCTTCTGCCTGCATGGCAATTTTTTTTTTCGAATCCGACTCTTCTAGTCCGATTTGGAAAAAAAAACTTTTCACTGAGATTTATGATCAAGATTCCTAAGATCAACAAAAAAAAGTAACAATCAAACGAACAAACTTTTAACCTTAATAGTGGTATAGAATAAATACAATATTTATACAATCGAAATAAAAATATTTCTATTTCAAGTATGCCTTTCCAGGCACTTTGAAACGTAAAAGACTAATTGCAAGGTTCCAAAATGTCATTCCTATGGAGAATTAAACCCATAGGAAACAAAAGTTTATTTATTTACAAACGATACCATAAACCCTACTTCACGAACAATTTAAGATTCCTCTCACTGTCCATAGATAAAAAACAATCAGGGAATAATTTTAACGAAGCGTTCTTTATCTGTGCATTAACCACAGATAATATAAGGGCTAACTAGCCGTCTTTGTGGTAACCGCTCTTGGAACCAGCTATAAATAGACTGAGGTTTGATAAGAATTAGTCATTGCTTTTAGTCTGGATCGAAGGGAGAACAATGCATGTTCGGTTTAATCTTAAGTAGATACATTAATTATTGTGGTGATAAAATCAGTAGTTATATTATTATAATGTATAAAGCTTTTGAACAATATTGCGAAACCACGCGTGACATACAAAAAAACATCCATTAACACAAAAAAAATAAAACTAAACCCAAGAGCAGCACTGCAAAGCCTCAAAATACCGTAAGTTCGTATTGCGCGAGCAACATCTTCTATCGAGACGAATACCACCACAGTCTACCCGTGACCATGACACCTGCAAAGGCGTCGAAACGTCGAGCTAAAATCTAAGTACACTGCGATAGAATCCGTGTAAAAAAGATTTTTTATTAAATTCCTAACTACTGGAAACCACAAGGCGACACAATTAAGTACAAACAAAAGCCAACCTAACCTGCTTACAACCACTTGACCTAAAGATTAGAGACGATTAGCGTTGTTTGAACTGCCTAGTTAAGTTAAACCTTTACTAACTGACCGGTGCCTGACTCGGTTACTAATATTTGTTTAACTAGTCGCATGCGAAAATCCTTCGGATATAAGGATATAATAACTGTTTATGTCTTTCGGAATTTCACATTTTCGATCGAAAAAAATAATTTTCGGAGTCAGAGATTTCAAACAGAGTACGCAGAAATAAAAACTTAACAATTTTAGCCGGCAGTTTTTTAGCAGGTAGTAGGGAGGTACAACAAGTACCTCCTAACTTCCTGATGCAACCGGCAACACTAGAAATTAAATCAATTCATTTATATAATTTAGAGGGGCGTGTGTATGTCTGTATTTATGGGAATATAGGTGCTAATTTACCTCTATGGAGTGCATGCCCATGTATTATGGCTATGGGTATGCATGAAACCATCACACTCTTAGCCATACACCATCAAATTTAATAGATAGCCGCTTTAAGTCTGCCGCAAAGTTGACGGTAAACTTGACCGTGTATGGTCCGCATAGGTCGATCAAATTTAATATAATGTCAAATCACTTGTTGCCAATTTGTTTACGAATGTAATTCGTTTATCAAAAGACTTACAACTAACTGCAGCTCTTGATATTAGGTCTGAAAGAACTAATGTTTCTGCTGATCAGCCTTTCAGGACCTTTGAGGGTTAGTCTTTATATCTAAAGATCATAACTCTATGTTCAGTGCATATAAAATCCCGACTAGCACTAGTAGCATTGACGTCTTCTTTTATGTTGTGTCCATTGATTACGATGTAAATGATATAAACAAATTGTAGGACAGTGAAATGCCCTTGACCTAGAAGCCTAGCTTCGTCTCCCAAGAGCATACATATTCTAATCAAACAACGGACTCATAAATTTAAGATATCCTTAATTACCTTTCCAGTGGATCGTACCGTCAACAGCAAAAGTAGATGATCAAATCAGAAATTTCATATCTAATGAACTTTGTGGCGTCGAAGTAATTCAAAAGTATGTGTTTGTAAATTATACCCTATTAGTACAGTTGCCATATATTCGTGATCAGTTTTGACTCCAAAAGTTATGAACTCAATACATCATCTACTTTAGCAGTTGATTGTACTAGCTCATAATAGCTTCTATCTGCTTTGTGGTCTAATGACCCCATGATACCTTTTTCATCAGCAGTAGATACTGTGACTCCAATAAACGCTAAACCAAGCAAACAAATACCTAGTTTTACCTTGGAAAATGACTGGCCAGTTTTTTTCGAGACGGGATGCCCGAATTCTGTTTATGAAGAAATTATATGATTGTTTTAACGATCGTGTTTTCTTTGTTCTAGGTTTACCAAAACTTATGCCCAGTGACATTTCGTGTGGAGTGCGACGTGGCAGTGATGCCGTGATATACTAACAATATCGAATTATCTACTAATAATATAGTTTTAATGAGTGATAGTGTGTGTTGTGTTATGTGTCCATTTGTAACGGATGACCTTGTGTTGGTAAGTACTTTTAGTTACTAGTAGATTAAGTTTGGCAGCAGGATTATGTGTTTTTTTTTATCTAGCCTGTGCTGTCCCACTTCTGGGCAAAGGCCCCCCCCCCAAGTCCTTCCATTTTACCTTATCCTGCGCCACCTCGAACCAGTCCTTACAGTATGCGCCTAGATCATCGCGCCACCTCTTCCTGGGCCGGCCTCGGCGACGCCGTCCATCTGTTGGCTCCCATTAATGAACACAAAACTATTTTTAATTATTTCAGTATCTATATTCCTTTGTTTCTAAAATTTGTGTTAATTTACTTGCTAAAATTTCTGTTCATCATTAATGCACTGACTTTAATTATTTATATTATTATGTTTCATTACTCCGAACGCTAAGTGTTTGCAGATACTTTAGTAAATAGCTTTTAAGTCGGTACTGCAATTAAATAATAGATGGACATTACGTAAAGCCACAATCGCCTCAACATCTTTAAGGAGTTCAAACATCTTCACACTTTTTCAAAATTTAGGACGGATATCAAGGGCCGATGTAACCGTTCAAGTATCATAGCCCTAAGGGCTTTCATAATCAAAAAGTATAAGGAAATTGATTCTATACGTAATAACGTTTTTACCATAATAATTTTGACCTGTCACAGCAAGTAGCCCTTCAAAGTATGTGTGTCAATAGAAAACAGCTCCTATGTAGGTCGAGTCAAAGCTTAACATATGTTGTACGTGGGTGTCCATGGTTTTCTTGTCAATTCCCTATTGTATGCCACTTATTGATGAATTTATTTAAAAATATGTTTTTTTAAATGTATTGAGTAACGATGTCACATGGATTATATGTTATGTTTACATACCATCTTATGCCCGTGGCTTTGCTAGCATTGCCATTATTATTCAAAACCATGACACTTAGCATATTGAAAAAAATATTATTTTGGAATCGGAGCACTTTAGAAGTCAATCTTGAGTTTTCGAACAATTAACGTTTTAGACTAAGAACTTCTAGAAGCGAATGAAAATTTCAATCTGATTCATTTTTCTGAGGTTTACGCGACTGTAGTAGAAATTGAAATAAAACCTCTTCTTAAACGTATTCTATCGTGTTTTTTTTTATTTTTGTTCCCGACGCTTGATCACCTTTGCAGGTGGCATGGTCATGGGTGGACTACCCGTAGGATTAGTAATAGTCTAGTACTACTCACAGTTTTATTTCAATGATTCGTTTTTGTAATTAGTTGCTTTTGAATTTATGTTTCAGTATTCGACCATTAGTTGCTTGGGAATATAATTTTATTCTATTTCTTTATGACTTTGTCAACGATCAGGATATCTTACTAAATATAGGTTAAATTCTAGGCATACTGTACAATCATATTTTAGTCTAATTTCTTTAGCAGACGGGCAGCCTATTGTAATAACAACATAATTGTGACCGTCGCCTCTTTACAATCAATTACACATTCGATTGATTGGAATTGCACAATTTATTGAAGTCGGTTAGCACGCTGATCGGGCCGTGTGGTCCAAGTCAAAAGTTATTAGCAAGTATTAAAGAATGCCCAATTTCGACATTTGAACTTACAAGATATAATTACTAAATGTAACATTATTTATTTACAATAACTTTAAATATATACAATCTTAACATAACTAAAATAATAAATGATATATACACACGAAAAAATAAATAAAAAACTAATATATATTAATAAAAGTTTAAAAAATGGCGTCAAAGTATTCATCCGCATCGCTGTCGACCGGGAGTGTGCCCACTAGGCTGGCTGCATTGCCACGTTGTATGGCAATGCTTATTCTTTGACCAAGGTAAAAGCCAGCCCTTGGGTCACGCGAAGGGTCAACAAGGCGTTTGGCTAGATCTTTGAAAACCATATGTGCACTCGGGCCCCACGGTCCAAGGGTTTCAACCCCAAACGGCTCGAATATATAACTGCCTATTAGGTTGTTATATTTCCGCCGCTTGAGGTTTTCTGCAGCCGCAGCAGCAGCACCAGCACAGCACGATGAACTTGGAAGATGGGATGGCGCAAGAGTATCGACACAGGTAGCGTCCCACACTAAAGGCCTACCCATCTTCCATGGAAATAACGACATGCCGTCCGGTCTCTTGCCATCGTCACGTGCCAAGCCATTGGGTTCGAGTACAGCTGGAACGCCGACGGCAACAAGAGCTCGTCGAATAATGTCGTTGATATTCGCGTGCCGCGCTATGCGACCTGCGCTACGGCTACAGGATAGACCGTGGTGTCCGAGGCTGTTGACTACTTCACCGCAGTGGCAGCGATGCGGAGAACAACATGAAGCGCCTATGCGTAGTGAAACAGCAAGGCGGAAAGTAGTGTCGTCGAACAAGGTGCCGATGTGCGACGACGGCAGTGCGTGAAGCCAAAGACCTGACTCCCACTCGCCAACAGCCAGCAGGCGTGCACGCTCCGCAGTAGAAGTCGATGTAGTAATAAGTCTTTCTTGAACTATTCTGCAGAGCGGCTCATCCCACTGTCTCTGGGAAGATGGGTAGTCAGGAAGATTTGATTTTGGGCAAGCGAGTCTCCAGGCATCTACAGCCTCAGAGAAACACGGCACATCAAAATTAATCAGTGTAGGAGCTAAGATATTCCTGATTAACTTATCAGTACCGTGGACCGAGGATATAAAAGCTGGTAAACTAATACTGGTAATTTTGCGGACGCCGAGCCCTCCCATACGAATAGGAAGAGTGGCTTGAACCCAAACTCGGTCATCCATGGCCACATTTAAGATCATAGACAGTGTATGTCTGATAATTTGGTCCATTTTTTCCAACAGGTGAGTGTGCTTCCATAAATGGGAAGCACGGAGAAAATAGGTTAATTTAGGTCCAAAACAACAATAACGAATTAGGGTGATGGCCGAATGCATGTTAATTTGTAAAAGTCTTTCCGAAACGTCATTGAAATTTTGAATTTTTTCATCAATAAATTTTGGAAATGAATCATCAAAGATTGGAGACCCAAGGAGACGAAGAGAGTTTTTATCTACAATTTTGATATTGGGGGCTATAGCGTTAAATTTTGAAAGAGTCAATTGTCTGTCAGTATGGTCAGAAATGAATAATTCGCATTTAGATAAATTTAGGTCCAGTCCTATGGAATGAAATTGATTTTTTAAAAGCAACAGATCATTAAAAACCGTGTCTACATCGCCTCCAAGGGTTCCATCGTCAAGATACCAGACGTTAAATTTAGAATTTAGCTGTCGAATAACTGGGTGAATTGCTAGACTGAAGATCACTGGCCCAAGGGGATCACCTTGCTGACAACCAACAGCTGATTCCAAAAGGTTGTCCTGGTATAATAATTTGGAAGGTTGCCTGTAACATTGCCAAAGGAAACTAAAAATTTGAGGTAATTCTTTTTTTGTTTCTGCCAGCAAGGTGTCCCTGTTAACTGAATTAAAAGCATTTTTTATGTCAACCTTCAAGATGACCTCTCCTTGGCCAGAATTTAGATAGGTCGACAACGCGTGGACAGCAGCCTCACAGCCCCCTTTGGAGCCATAACCAAGTTGCAGGGGCTGAAATTTTTTCGAAACTACCTCACCGTAAAATTTACAACAGATTTTGGCTGCCATACGACGGTATGTAGTGCCTACGGCAATGGGACGAATGCCGCCATCCCTCTTGCGCAGGGCACATAAATTGGCCCCGTACAAGACATCGATGACGGAACCGTTAACCTTGCCGGAGAGCATGAGGTTGATCAGAGCCGTGAGCTCCTTCAAAAGCAACTCACCAGCTTCCCCGGCACCTGAGCTGACCAGGTCCTTCAAATGTTGTGGGCTCAGGCCGTCGAGGCCGCCAGCAGAGCCACTCTTGAAGGAACAAAGGGCTGCGATCACCTCTTGACCTGTAATGGTGAGGGAGTGAATGTCTGGATCAGGGGGGTCGGGAAAGGAAAGGCCATTTGCAGGGACAGGGTGTTTGCTCTCCAGAGCTGCGAGAGTTTCTGGAGAACAAGGTGCCACCACGTCACTGCTGAAAAGAATCCTGGCTGCTCCGCTAATGTCACCTTCCCCTAATTTGGATTCGACAATTTTGGAAATACCTCTTGAGGAGGTATACCTTTGTGTCAATAATTTTGTGTCCAAATTATGGGCCGAAACATTACAATTATGTTTAATTTGGGAAGTTAAAGATTTCTTAGTTGCCAAATTCTTTTGAACATGTAAAATTCTGTAAGGGAAGGTGAGCAGATGTTCCCAGGCACTAAGCGAGTTCTCCTGGGCAGCAAGGCGAATGCAACGTGCCAGGTGTTCTGCAACAAGAGGTCTAGCGCCGCGGGGAACTCGCTTTAAAATAGCAACATTGGTTTTGAATTTTGATAGTGTTTTCCAAAGGGGGTCGAAACTGGATGTTGCTTGGGAATGAGTATCGACAGGGTCTGAAGTGATTGCAATTGAGGGTTTGTGTACCTTCCCAATATGCACATTCAGACCCCGCTTACCTTTAAAAAATCTTGCCTGGGTGCACAGAGGACACCTCTCCAGGGCATTCTGGTTTTGTGTAGGTTGACTTGCACTTCCTACTTACTTCCTATGTAAAGTATAAGTATAATTACTTATACTTTACATATACTTTTGTGGTTACCTCACAACCTTTAGTAAGAACAACTGAATAAACTTTACCATCAATAATATTAATATCATATGCAAAAGAAGCTCTCGTGTTACGTTTCTGTGTGGTTTCATGTTTGTTTACAAATAAATAATAGTTTAGATAATTTTGGTTTGGATTTTGTTTTACGAGCTATAATTTCAGTTAAATCAGATGACATTTCAATAATTACCATCTAATAAAATAATACAAAGGTACTTCAACGATTTGAAATGGAATCCTACACAAAGCTTAAAAATATGTACGGAAATAAAATAATTTTGTTTCCTACTTTCTCTTGTAACTTGGACCACATCTCAAGTTAGTGTTAAACAAATTGGCAACGAGTGAAGTAATGCGTAGAATCAAACTAATTGACTTATTGCTTTCAGTTCAGTGACGCAGGTAATTGGCAGAAGGTCCACTGAGCACAATGTTGATTCGCTGCATTTTTATGCTAAATTAAAATCACACCAATATTGCGTTTTCTTGATATTTTTGGTAATTTATCAAAGTTTGGCTTATGCACTCTGAGTTAACTTGCCGTAGTTGTTTTGAAACTTACTACCCAGGTAGGTACTGAAAAAAAAAATTTTAGATGCAGCCCGTTATTTTACTAAGTGACGACTCATTGACAGACATCTAATAATGTCTGTGGTCTCATTTCTTGAGCACGTACCTCATCCATATTCCTTATTAAAATTGCTTCTAAAATATGACATTACTATCACAGTTTTGTAAATATTATAATCACTTAACCTTCTGATTCTGTCTATCATTACAAAAATGTGACAGTGACATTGGCGCCTCTTCGTAATAAAGATTGAGACCGTGTTTAGAAACACTTAATAATGTCATATTAGTTGTCTAGCGGCTGTCTCCTAAATATTAAGATGCACAAGAAGTTAATACTGATTTATACAAGCTATAGGCACAAACGTTCTATGGAAAAATCGTCAAATTCTCTATGGAGACTTCTTTTTTTTTGTTATGACAAAGCACACGAACACGTTTCACGAACGTTATCCAGCACGAATTTGGAAGATTGACTTATTCCATGAATATGTAGTTAAGAGAACTACAGCCCTTTAATGCTACAATATTTGTTGCATATTAATTTCGTACCCATGTGGATTGGCCTGTTGGTCTAGTGATGAGTGACCTTGACTGCTAAGCCGTAGGTTGCGATTCCCACCCAGGAAAATCTTTGTGTGTAATAAACATTAGTTCTCCGTCTGGATGTAATTAGTCTATAATATGTATGTATTTATAAATGCGTATTATCAGTTTTCTGGTTACCATAATACAAGCTTTACCTAGTTTGTGATCAGATGGTAGTGTGGTGGTGTCTCAAAATATTATAATGGTTGAATTTGTTGCAATTGGCACAACACAAGAAATATAAAATCAAAATCTAAGAACAACAACAAGCTATAGAATCAAAATCTAAGAACTTCTTAAAGAAATTGCAATGTTCAATATAATAATAACTATCAATGCAATCACTCAATGATGATGAACGTTACTCAAAATTGCCAGAAAATAATTTTTAAAAGCTCGAATAAAAACTCAGCAATGACCAACAACCAACTTCCGTTTCATAAAGGAAGTAAAGCTACTATAGCTTGTAACACTACCTACCTTGTTTACCGCAAGGCGTGAAGCTTGGACCAGTAGGCTGCAACCTTCACGAAACATCTGTTGTCGGGAATGTTAAGGTGTCGTTTCGCAACGGCTCCTTTATAAGGCGAAACAGGTCATTGCTAATGAAACACGACCTTAAGCCACGCTGTTCACTCATGTTTGTGCTTTGATTTGATATATTAATTGTTATCTATGGGTTTTAACAGGTGTTCAGACCATAGAGGTATAGAACGAGTCCATATGAGAGAAAGAACTAGTGACCTCCAACACTACAGAATTTCGATCCAGGTACAGTAAAAATTTTTTTCGATTGGCCTGTTGGCCTAGTGGTTAGTGACCCTGACTGCTAAACCGGAGGTCATGTTTTGGATTTCCACCCAAGACAATTTTTTTGTGTGCTGCAATTTATCAATACTCTGAATGCATTAAGATATATAAGTATATTTATCCGTTTTCTGGCTCAGCTTCGCTTGGGACACAAAAAAATACAGAAAAGTGGCTGAATGTAAGCCGGATGGTTTGACAGATAATACAGGTTAAACCGCGCTCGCTGCGTTTGGACCGTTAATGGGTGGCCATTTTTTATTATACTGAGACCTCTCCGTGCTTTGGAAAGCACGTTTCGAACCGTTGGTTCTGATCTTTGACAGTCTCAAGTCATTACAATTCCGACAACCAATGCCGCGTTACCCAGTGAAATGGGTTGTTGAGATCAGATAGGCAATCGTTCGATGACGCAGACGGAATTCAGTTAAATCCGGTAAGACTGGAAGCCAACCCTGAATTAGGAAAAGGCTAGGCAGATGAAAAAATACAATAGGTACAGAATAAAGTGAACTACTAAAATTTGCATTTATTACGGAGACAACAAAATACCTTGTATGTAGTATCTACTTAACCTTGACCTGATATGTTATGAGTAATAATATAGTAATTGATGAGTGCAGGCGCGGGCGTAAGTTAAGGAAAACCGTGGCTTTTGGCGAATTTGAGTGTTGAGTAATATGGCGCCTATGTGATGACGTATTGGTAGTGGGTTCGATAGCAGTGTTGGCTTGAAGGTAAAAATATTTTCCATGAATAATAAGTATTTGCTGAATGCGACACACTATAATACGATCCAAAACACAAGTAGCAGATGTAGGTTTCAAACAGTCAAGCTAAAGTGGAGCTGGGCTGGTCACGGTAGCCGCATGACTAGGTGGGCTAAAATAGCCACTGAGTGGATACCTAATGCCGAAGCTCGCAAACCAAGCAGGCCGAGGAGACGATGGTGGGATGACATTGATCGCTTAAGTGATTGGCGTCAAGTAGCTCAGGACCGAAAAATTTGGAGCCAAACGAGGGAGACCTTTGCCCAGCAGTGGGACAGTAATTAGATTCCATAAAAAAATATTTTTTTATATGTATAGGTACTTAAGCTTTTTGCTTCATTTTTATATTTTGTTATAAATTTAAAAACACCCTTTATTAAATATAAATTCGTTGAAAAAAAGAACATAAAAGTTCAAAAAACCTTAAAGTTAAAAAAACGTATGGACATTGAAAATAAATATTACAAACAAAACAAAATGCAGCATAACATGAGAAACACAAAATCTTCTCGAATTATTTTTAAACCTCACAAAAAGTTATTTTTACACATCTCAAGTAAAATAATGGATACTTTTATTGTTTTTACTTTATACTGACCACGAAACCAGTACGTAATCGCTCGTGACCCTGACCTTGACCCGAGTGAGTAATAATTGATGCGAACCAGTCGGGAAACATACATGTACACTTATTTTACGCTGTATAAGGTGATTTTATAATAATGTTGGTACTCTTATTGTACCTACATGGCGCCAGGGCTTGTCTTTTTTGTTATGTAGCAAATGACTCCCGCTCTAAGGAATTTAATCCTTATGTCGCGGGGTTTTAAAAACATTCAAATCACATGCATAAAGAACACCCAGACTATGAAAAAGCGTTTGTGAATCGTACAAATGCTGTAAATCACTGTAAATTGTAGTGTTACATAGAGACAAGTTAATAAATATCGCGGTTCTTGAGTCACAGCCTGGTGATAGACAGATGAACAGACAGACGGACAGACAGACAGCAAAGTATAAGTAATAGGGTTCCGTTTTTACCCTTTGGGTACGGAACCCTAAAAATTACATTTCTGTGAGAAGGAATGAATTTATATTAAAAGTATTAGGTTATCACGTCTTCTTGAATGAACATAATTCAACAACAAATGAAACGCTGATCGAATCGCTCAAATGTATGAAAGTGACAAGTCTTTGTCACGTCACTTATCGAAGAGAAATGTCATTTCCATACATTTAATGTCATGCGATTTTTATCATCGTTAACGCTTGCCGAAAAGTACATTGTCTAAGGCTGCTCTTGGAATCGATATCTTCATTATAAATACAATTTTTTTTCTATAACTTTTAACATAGGCAGTGCTATTCTCATGTTATCCCCTTTCAATTCTCAAAATGATGACGTCAGCAACTTAGACCCTACACCAATTCCAGCGAGACTATAATAAGACTTGACCAAGCTCACGTTCAGTTATAAATAAACATTTTTGTACCATCACTCAGAATGTTCTTAGAAACAATAACTTGATATACTTAGCTAAGTTGCGTGGGATGTTTCTGAGTCAGACTGTACATTGACCATATGCTGCGAATTGTTTTAAATAGGTACTTGTGAATCTAAGCTGAAGAGTTTGTTTGGTTCAATCAATCAGCTCGGGCTATCGCGGTCCACTGCTGGGCATAGCCCTCTCCTAGACCTAAAAATGTGTTTGCCTTATTCACTACGCTGGTCAAGCGGTTTGGTGACTGCAGTTTACCCACGGGGAGCCGAAACTTTATGGCAGGTTGAAAGCGCTAATCTCAGGAACTACTGGTCCGATTTTGAAAAATCTATAGTTTTTGATCATTTATAGAGGAAGGCGATAGGCTACTTTTTGCTGATATAACTGATCGTAATCGGTGCCGCTAGAAATACCTAGTACTTACTAGTAGTAGAATATTTAAAAGCAATTTAAAGTAAAAAGCTTCCTCAAATAATATAAAAAAAAATCACCCAGTGAATTTGTCATAATGACGCTCTGTCTAATTGACGACTGTATTATTGAAACTCAGACGCTCAGAAAAAAGTGTCAACACCTTTTTCTGAGCATCTCTTTGTGGCATCGTAGCTTAAAAACGAATGGAACGATTTCGATGCTGTTTTAGTTTATTATAAAAGCTGAAGTAAAAGTAATGCTAATTTGTAATTTGTTCAGCAGTTTGATTACATTTGAATTTCTAGCAAAAACAATATGAATATCTCGTTACAAGAGAATTCGACCTATTTCTTGAACCAAATTAAGGTTTACTTAAAAGTTTTAAATTTCACCCCCGCATTCTGAAACGCCAATTAACTTTAAGATATCATCTATCTATATATATAAATTAAACTCTTCCGTTACTGACTGACTGACTGACAGACAACGCACAGCCGAAACTACTGATCGTAAAGAGCTGAAATTTGGCATGTGTGTTTGTTGGGAGGAGTAGGTTACCACTAAGAGAGGATTTTTGGAAATTCCCCCCAAAGGGGAGAAAAGGGTGGTAATTTACTAAACGGTGGTACACGCGAACGAAGTCGCGAGCAAAAGCTAGTATAACTATATGTCGCTACTTTACACCTTAAAGTAACAAAGACAGCATGAGACTTAACTGTGACTTCAAACTGATTGATGTTTCAGTATTCGGATGATAGCAACAAATAAATGAAGTTTATAACTTGTTTTTCTCTTCATACCAAATTGGATGTAAAACGATGGTGTGTAAACACATCGTATTTGGCGATAACTTGTCTAAAACTGTAGAGAAACTTGTAGTTACTGACGTCGGTACTCATTTATCTACGGACTACGAGCCGTGTATTTTTAGAATTGCTATATTTAGCAGCTAGAAATAATTATGAAGTACTAATTAAGTTGTTTTAGCAATTACTTGGGGCGGTTTATGGTCTCATACCTATACCTGTTAAATTGGCGGTTTTTAAGATAACTGTTTATGAGAGCTCCTAGAGGACAGCATTTTTTTTTAAAAGCTTTCTATCCAATTTTCATTTGGTATAGAAGATTTGGATTTTGAAATAATATAAAGCTGTCATTTTAGACTGTAAGTTTATTATTTGTTTTTGTTGTAAATTAAAACAATTGAAAAATTTCTTAACCAGATAACATACTTTGTATTTTCGAGCAATTGTTTTTTTACATTGTGTTACTATTATATTAATTATTCGAATCAATTTAAATATTTGTTTATTTAATTCGCTACGTACAGCTCTTTACAATGCTTTATAATCATTGTAGACATGCACCTACAATTTATATCACTCAAAATATTAAATTAACTGTTTTGACTAAAGTTCGCAAATTTTCAATGACTTAGGTTCACAGGTAGTTTTTGCGACATATAAAAAACATGCCAAACAGCCTCAAAATTAATGTGGTTTTGTGAATAAGCTATGCTTAATATAGAACTTTTAGCGCTATTTAACTGTTATTAAAAGCGTATAATAACGGTTATTTTATAACGGTTTGATTTCTCTTTTGTTATTTGGTACTTAACTAGTTACATATAGGGCTACTTACCTAAAAGGGTGTGATTAACATAGTATCTGTAATTAGATAGACAAGTTTTATGATACACCTACCAACGGTTAATTTATTGATAACGTTATATTTAAACGCCGGAAACTGTCTATATTGTTTTCTGAGGTTTACGCGAATATTAGACATTGAAATAAAACTACTTTAAACGGATTCTATCGCGGGATTATAACGTCGGGAACTAAAATCAAAATAAACCGCGATAGAATCCGTTTAAAGTAGTTTTAACTATCTCTACTGGATTTGTAAGTGCTTACACTGTAAAGTACCTATGGATTGCAAAAAGTTTAATCTTTATTGATACATGCAAAGAATTTATTTTCCTATACAATTATAGATTCCCACATAATATGGTATAATAGTACTTGCGTGTGCCAAATTTCATGTCTTTTTAGCCAAAATAACTTTAAAACATTTTCTGTTTACTACCGTTTTTCCATAACCTTTATAGGAGCGACAGTTAATAAATCAAATATAATCTCCAATCTCCTCTTAAAGTCCACTTAAGCTATTATTGGTCTATTTTTAACCCTAAAATATTAAATCTTTTGATGTATTATAATAATAACTTTGGATCTTCGACCATTAATTATAACGTCTGAAGTGTACAATGGCTTTTGAAATGTATTATAATCCTGAGCGTGTATTTTTTATTTAAAAAGTCTATTATAATATTAGAATAAATACTGTTATTAGAAAGAAGATTAGTAAATTTGATTTTACTATCTAGACCAGATATTTTTTATATGATTTTTACTTTTTACGTAATCTATAAAAATATAAAATATCACTGTTATAATTTTTAATCGTTGAACCTTTTATAAATGCCTATATGCCTACTAATAGATCTCTCAAATTTGTTTTGTGTGCAGATTATAATAAAAATTCTACACCAAGATATACTTATCGACATGTTTTGAGTCGATATATTGGTGTAGAATTTATTTACAACTAAACTTTATTTTATATAAGCAATAAAGAAATAACTGAATAATAAAAGAAAAAAGCATCTGGGATTCTGTACAAAATCGAAATATTAAAAACTATCAAACTAATTTACATAAATTGGACCGTTTAGTTATAATATAACACATACTGTTTAAGCCCGCGGTTTTCCCCACATTGGGCTCATAAATGTATTGATTCTATTTTGTTTATTAGCCTATAACGCCCCGGAGGTATAATTTTAAAAAGTATTTTAATTTGTATGGTTCAAGTATTTGTGGACCTATCTATAAATGCCGAATATGTTCCACCATGCCCATAACCCAAAACGAGGATGTGACTGAAAACCCAAACTATTTTTTTTGTAACAATTGGTTTATTTTATAATAAACTTATCAAGTAGGTACACCATAATACCAAAAATTCCAATTTTTGGGAACGAAACATAAAAAGTCACAATCCTTTATATTAGACTAAGTAGCTATGCCCCCCGTTTCACCCGCGTGAGTTGTTCCTCTAAACTTCATTATATTTCTTTAGTCAATTTCCATTATCTAAATATTTTAAATTCTGCTTTTCAGGACGGAAGCGAATCCAACAAATCATAAATATATCGGCCCGTTCTTGAGAGTTATAATTGTTGAAACAAACTTGACTTTGTTTTATTTATTAAAATTAAGACCTACAATCTGTTTTGTAGTCGACTAGGTTCAATGTCCTTATATGTACAAGATTTATTGATAATAGGTATGCGATACGATAATTTAGAATTACTAGACATAAATAATCTGAAATTCTAAACTTTACATTCTTAGAAAAAGAAGACTTATTAAGACACTTTTAAAATATTTTATTTCGAGGTTTTTCGCGTTACGGTAATTGTATTCAGTTTTTTCTAGTATAAAATTAAATGTAAAGTTCTTGAAAGTATTACTTAGTATTTAGGTCTTCGAGTGTTGTTTATGTAATCGGTTATTAAACATAGGTTTATTTTAAACATGATTTAAGTAAGTAATGTAAGAAGCAGAGCTAAAAACATGCTTATAACTGATAGCGCCATCTCTCATATATCACCATTTATATCGTGGGAACCAAGGCTAAAATTACCTTAACTAGTTAATAACAAATTGATTACGCGTCAAATACTGAACATAAAACCATTAATACAAACCCACTAATGAAAGTATCACGTTAAACATGCTTAATAAATATTATTATCATAATTAAATAATTTAAAATTGTCACACTTCAAACTTCTTCTCAATTTAGAGAACAAATGGAGAACTTAGGAAGCAACGATTTCAACCCTGTTAAAAAAGTTAAGAAGCAAATATAAGGTCAAAGTTTTAGTACTCCTTGAGTCCATAAGATTGTCAGGAGATTTGAGATTTGATTTTTTTATTGCACTAGCCAAGGCATATATTTGTGTGATGCGTACTGTGAACTTTTCTAATAAATTTGAATTTAAGTTAAACGTTTTAGTTGTAAATGTGTTTACTTTACTAAATAAATTGCCTTTATTTTAAAATAGAAAACCTTTGTATAGTTTTTTACGTCAACATTTGTACACCCTTCGCAGTAGTACCTACTCAGTACAATAATATAACCTGTGTTACGCAAATAAATGATTTGATCGATGTTTCTATCTTATTAGAGGACTAACCTAAATTATCTAATACGAGATAAAAAAAGCACAAAATTCAAATAAAACTGAAACCACCTTTTACAATGTAACAACATTTTAATAATAGTCGAGTTAAATTCCAAGAATGTTCTCAATTAACTCAACAAGCAATTAATAAAGCGTTGAATGCGTTGACGTTACCGCGAGTGCGGGACGCGTGCGCTTCTCAGAATAAGTCGTGTCGAGTGACCGCGAGCTATGCTTGTTACTCAAGTTTTTAACCGACTACAAAAAGGGAGACTGATCTTTTCCTATTTTATTTTATTTTTAATGGAGATGTTTGTAATAAGTATGTCTGCTCGGGTCTAATCTTGTGACTATTACCTACACAAAACAAAATCTTAAATACTTAAGCCCAGAACCAACTACGGAAAAAAGAACAGTGTACCAGGGTGCACAGTTATAGAACAGATTATTAGAGAATATTGTGAGCAGCAAAAATTTTCTCACTTTCAAAAAACCTCGTCGATTAAGAATTATATAAGATAAGTATACATGTAGTTGTTAAGTTCTGAGTTATATTTATGGCATAAGCTCGTTCAGAGTTGTATAAGAAATTGTTGAAATAACAATGCTGAATGTAAGTGAACTGTATTTGTTCTTTTTTGAGTAAATAAATGTCTTTATGCTGAGGAATTAAGAAAAAAAATTGAAAATGAGCTTTGATAAAGAAAAATAAAAATAAGCAGGTCCCGAACAAAAGATTACAGCCAAAATTGTTTTAAAGGACACATAAGTGCTTTCAATAAGAGATAGGTGATTATAGTGAAACGAATATTATTATTTCACTATTTCGTTGGTTATTATTAAATAAATAAATATTTTGGGGACCTATATTGCAGGATGGTTACAGATTATATTTAGAATATATTCATGCATTATGCAATGTAGGTACACAGAAAGTGGATTTACAGCTTGACTGAGTAAAATATGGGTCAGTAATATGTGGCGCTAACATCGTCACAATGTTGCGAAGTATTTTAAATTATATGTTACTATGTTGACGGATATTTTGGTATTTAGGACTGGATATTATGAACTTATTTTTGCCCGTAGTGTAGGTTGCTTAGCAGATATTTAGCTAATTCTTTTCTATCTATAAAACAGATTTTTTTAACTACATTTTCGTCTTCGGTATCATGAATGGAACGTCTATATAATTTTTTTTTCCAAAATATTGAATGTATAACCATAGATAGCCCATAAACTGAAAGTAAGCTGTTTTTTTTTAATTAAAACGAGATATACCTACGTAGATAATATTTTATAACCTTAAGATTTACTAAATGGTTACAATTCACATTTAAGTTAAACACTTGTAAGTAAACCTCCCAATTAAGGCATGTTTCAACTATGGTGATTAATATACCTACACACCTAACCGACGTCGACAGCCTATTATTAATCGTACCGGGAATCGAACCAAGGACGCCCACCACGCATCTCGACGTAATGATTAACGCCACACATTTATAACAAACCAATCTTGGTCTATTGTCTAGAACTATACATGTTCGCTATTTATTTTTATTTTGTATCCTGAAATTAGGTTTATTATACAGGATTATTTTAAAAGGCGTACGTATATTCTACGAGGTAATCAGGTGCATAAAACTTAACCACTTTCTCCAAGGAACATAGGTCGAAATCTTAAAATGGAAAATGAGCTTTTCAAACAAAGTGACAGGTCCCGTGACTTTTATTTGTAGTTGAAGTAAGTTGAAACTAGATTTGTACAAACCACAATAAGCGTACCTTTTTCATGTTGTCTTTAATAGCTACTGTCCGTAACACTAAACGAAATATTAACCGAAACATAAATAAATAAACCACAAGCTAACCGCATTGCGCATAGCGACAAATTCCACAGTTTTATGGCTAGACTTAACTTTAGTTCACAACGGTAAACCTATTTTGTGAAGGAGCTAACTAACTGTTGAATTATGACGTCATTTAATTTTATTTGTCATAAATAAATGGACTTGTATCGGCGATGACAAATGCAAGTCGTGGTGGACGTGAACCCACTCGTAACACAAGCTTATAACTTAGCACGAGTGCTTAACAAGAATACTAGTTATATGCGGGGTACTTTTTAAACAACAAAATATTTTAAATCATAAGTGTATATTTCCCATTTTATTCTTGTAGAGTTTATATTTAAACCTATTTCAATAAATCTCCTGGCGCAGTCGGGCAATAAAACAATTGACAATCTACTAAGACAATTTACATAATAACCAACTTTGTTTTTCCTAACGTTTCCGTAGTACCATTATTCATTTTATTAACTGTATATTTTAATCTAAATCCCATGAGTTACAATGCAAAACTAATTATCATTTTATATGTGATTTAAAAGACTGACTGTTGATTTGAAGTTAGTGTTTCTACGTCACTAGCTAAAGAGATTATTCATAATAATAATTATGTCGATGCAAAGGTCGTGGTGAACTATTCTTATTGAGAACAGGAAATATCATTAAAACAATATGTAGCCAGATGGAGAAGAATTTACGGCATCAGTTATCGACGACCCTTCCTCGATAAATGGGCTATATAACACTTTTCGTATAGGACTAGAATTTTCCAAATTAGACCAGTAGTTCGATTAGTGCTTAGGGTTAAATATAAACTCTACAATATGGATAGGTAAACTAGGAAATTTATACTTATGTTTTTTTTTCGTCTAATAAGTGACCCGCATATTCTTGTTAACCTCTCGTGCTAATCTTAATGCTAGTGTTACGAATGGGTTCACGTCGCGCGTCGGTAGAGTAATGGGTGGGATTCGATTAGTGCTTTTAAACAAACAAACTCTTTACTGTTTTAATATTAGTGTAGAGTCCCAGAGGTCGGGCAGATAATTAATAGATTAAGCCTAAAAAATCAATATAAAATTGAAGGTCTACTCCCAATTTCCTCAGGAGCGTCACTCGTCATACTTATCAGTGATTGTTCATTTTAGAAAAGTTTAAGTCTTTTATCAATGATAAGGAAGGACTGATTTAAAACACGATTTTTTTTTAAAGTCTTAAAATGTTTTTGATAGGTTGCCAAAAGCAGTCTGTTTATTTTTATTTATTTATTTTAATGTTATGGAAGACCTACCGCTGAACCAGCACATTAAAATATAAAATCGAAATAGAAAGCCAATATAATATGGTAGTGGTAGTGCTTATTATAAAAAAGCGCCAGGGGAACTGAGCTAGCACGCTATTATGTACCAGTCTCCTTCTGGTACCCAATAGACTATTAGGGGTGCAATTTATAGGTTTAGGGGTGGGTTTCCAATGCGCCATGTTTCTCTAAAAATGCAGACAGTAACTGAAGCTATAATGTAGATTGCTTGTTTTTCTGTTTCGTTATACATTTGTTGTTTTAAATGGCTTTAGTGAATAATACATGTATAAGTTTGCATTATACATATAATATATGTATGTATGTAATTTAGAATATTAAGCGTGGGCATTTTTGTGATTGGTTCTTGTTCAAAAGATTGGCTTGAGATTTTATGAAATTCAGACTTATTTATACATAGGATATTTTTACCCCGGTTATAATGTAAATAAACCCAAGTAATTTGTGGTGGCCTAGCGGTACCGGATTCGCATGCACATAGTTGCAGATTCGAACCCAAGCAAGTACCAAAGTGACTTTTTAAAGTTATATGTACTTTCTTATTATAAGACGTCATTGATAAACGGTGAAAGAAAATATCGTGAAGAACCTGGTTTCAAAAAAAAAATTAATATAATATCGCCAACCCGCAAGGAGCAAGCGTGGTGATCAAAGCTCATTCTCTGTATGGGAAGAGGCCTGTGCCTAGCAGTGGGACATTTATAGGCCGGTATTATAAACACAAACAAACCCTAAGTTCATGTGGGAAGATTCAGTGCTTTATGGTTTTCGCAGACGATTTTCGGGAAAACCCTAGTAATAAATAGTTCAACAACATAATGAGTGTCTTCTGTAGTATGCCTACACTATATACTTGTTGACTCTCATAGTTTAAACAGCAGTTGTGCTTGTATAAATAAATTTAACTACATTTTGAGACGCGTCACTGGAATTTCCTCCGTCGATAAATTTAAACAAACTGAAAATAAAAAAACTATATACAAGAATTTAATTAGTCAGCTTCTGAAACAGTTTTATTACATTATACATACCTACTTAATTTGTATAATCATTGATTGATAAAGTATCTAATAGATTATTTTGTGGGATTTTCATTACTATTTATATGTTTAAGTTTTGTAGTTTTGTAAGATACAAATTATTTTCAAAAGTCCATTAAACTCAATACAGCTCAACACATTCTTCATTCCACATCCTCCGTTGACAGGCATCGCTACAAATAACTTCAGTAGCTCACTCATAAATTCCCCGCCTATTTGCTAACAAACGTATTAACGGAAATATTCAAAAGAACACAAAAAACTTGCGCGGGAGTGCAAGTGTCATGATCTCTGAATGGCTGGCGTTATATCGGGAAGGTAAAAGAAAAAAGAAGAGCGTTCGGCCAACTTCGGATGTGTTCGGGTGGTGTCGGGCGCACCTGTCGCGTGCGCCGGTATTCCAAATGTTTTGATCGTTTTTTGTTTACATTGTTGGCGGTGTGTGGTATACTGATAATGTATCACTTCTTTTATCCTACTATTAAAATAAATTATTATAATTGAATATGAAAATATGGCGGATGTATGTTCCTGTTTAAACGAATTACATTTAGATATTAATTTGGTAAGCAGTTAGTGAACTAGATTATTTTTATGTTGCCTTGAATCGATCCGTGCCTTTACATTGTGATGGTATAATCGAGTTCAAACAAGGTTTCTGTGTTTTTACTACCTAATAAAATCAAATTATAGCTTAAAGAATTTAAGAAAACATTTATTCCTTCGATTAACAACAAATAAATAAATTATTCTCAAATAATAAATGCGATTTTTTTTTAATATTTTGCAGCGGAACAGTGATTATTTCATGACAAAACACAATAAGTATTTCGTATTCTTCTATCATTTAGGATATATTTAAAACATAAACAGCGTAATAAGTTACAAAACAAGAGTCGCACTTATCCTATTACTCTGGTTCCCATGGCAACGGGGTCCCATGAGAAAGGGCTATTGAACATCAATGTTATTAAGATTTATGTGACATTTAGTGTTGTTCAATTGGATAATAGATACTTGCAGCGGACAGACGGACATGCGACCTAACTCCACCAATTAATGATTACGATAGATATTGCAATTTTTTGTTTTGAAACGTATTGAGATGATTTTGCGATAAGTGACTATTTGTACCTTTCATGACGTACAATCCAGAATATTTTATTTGTTCTGTAGGTAGGTATCTCTTTTTATGAAAGGCCTTATTGAGATATCGATTTGGTTGAAGTATTTCTAAGACATCCTGTTTGATGTGAAAAGTTTCTTAAATAAAAGAAACAGAATTATATAAACATGGGTATAGTTACATGTATATGCGGGTGTTTAATATACAATAGAAACGTTATGTTTTACCGAGGAGGCTTATAAATATAAGTACATATATAAAGGCAAAAACTTTTATATTTCAAAATATCAACCACAAAGACTATGAAATAAATTTTTTAATTAACTAAAACGATTAAAAATGAATTTACTTAATTAAATAGGAAAATTAGAACTAGGTTGCTTATATTAATCAAAACATATATTTATAAACGACACAAATCCTCGGAGTCTGTAAAATTAAAATTGAAAATCAATATTTCATACAAACATAAGTCACGTGACCTGTCACTTTGTATGAATATTTCATTTTCAATTTTAAGATTTCGATCTATATTCCTCGGGGAAAGTTGTTCAGTTTTATGCTTCTGATTACCTCGTTGAATAAACGCACTCCATAAAAACAATTCTGTATATTAGCTGTATGTATAGCAATAGGTACCATATGCAATAAAAATATTTATCCTTTTTATTTGTATTGAGTACAGGTACAGTCAACAGCAAAAGAAGATGACCAAAATCACGGAGTTCGCGTCAGAACTGTGTGGCGTCGAAGTGATTCAAAAGTATCTGTTTAACATTTACTACTAGTACAGTGGCATATATTCGTGATCAGTTTTGACTCCAAATTATACAGCGTGTAAGAAAAACCCTGTCCGATCTCTGAGAGTATTATTCGGTATCGTACTGCGAACACATATACCTAGGTACGTAGCCATTTAATGGATTGGAGAATATTTTTTTTCCCCAGTCAAAATATTTAAATACAAATTAAAACTGATCCAAGGCTTACTACCTACAGTTTGGTGTCAAAGAAGCCGCCTATGCGAAACGGTTCATGAACTACCACGAATACGCCTTTATTGGATCTGACAGGGGTTTTGTTACATGTTGTGTAAACTCAATTCATCTTCTACTTTTGCTGTTGACTGTACAACGATACATTTCAAACAGTTACTTAAATCTCGGCCAAAATACAAAACAGCGGTTTAATGAGACTTAATTTTGGTAAAACATATGTTTGAATCACGAATTGTCGATAAGATCATACGGAACATGTTTGTATGGCCGAGACGTTTGTATGACCGAAGAGTTTTGTATGGAACTAGTTATGGCGGCCATGTATGGGTGGAAGTATGGCGGTTAAGGCTTTATACGCACTTAAGAGTTAATTTAATTTTGGGGTTTCAAGTTCAAATTACATATTAGTAGGTAGTCTTTATTATGTATGCTTGTTTGTTTTGCAAGATAGTGTGCAGGTATGGTTAATTCATGTAAAACATTAAATCAGTAACGTCATCAGATATGAGATTTTATCTTATGGTATTCGATATTTGCTAATCGGAAACACACAAGTATTTTTTTAACATTATCAACAGTATATAATTAATTATAATTATAACAGTATCATTAGGTTTCTAAACCTGTAATGATAGTTTAAGAGCTTTAAATAAATAAATAATGATTGAACCAAGAACAGACTGGCCTGTTGTAGACTGTGAGATTATGGTCTAGGCAGTGGGCTCGATTCCCACCTAGAACAATTCTTTGTATCCAGGATAAATATTTGATCATTTGTTCTTTGACAATTATCATCATACTTAATTATTGTCTTTCAAAACATGTCTCTACCGCAATACTGAACTCTCATCACGTTCTAACCATTCGCACTTAACTCATTTCTTCAGTTAACCTTGTACATTTTCACATGTACTCGCCACTTCAGTACCAACTTATTTATTTGACATTGGCATTTGGATCTTTCTCTGCGCTTGCGCATGTAAACAGTGTTGTAACAGTTTAACAGAACCTAATTCTTGACAGTCGGTCAAGAATTGTTGTGGTGATGAGGTGTTTTGTAATGTTGTGACAATTTTGGCGTTTTGTGTGGATTTTTCTAAAATATTTTTAAGGTAAAGTACACTAAAAGAAATAGATATATTTAGTTCCTTATTACACTATTTCTCATTTCGTTTATATTATTATCTCTAATTCTTTTAAACATTAAATATTTGTACATAAATGAATTTACATATCTACTATATAAAAATAAGTCGGGTTTTCCTTCCTGACGCTATAACTCCAGAACGCACGAACCGATTTCCACGGTTTTGCGTTCGTTGGAATGGTCTTGGGCTCCGTGAGGTTTATAGTAAAGAAAATTCTCAATTACATAAAAAAAAATTAAGACCGCGGGCGGAGCTGCGGGAAACAGCTAGTAATCTATATATATAAAAATGAAACCCGTTTTCCGTTGTCACGACATAGCATGAAAACGGCTTGACCGATTTGGCTGATTTTGATCTTGAAATGTTTGTGGAAGTCCAGGGAAGGTTTAAAAGGTGTAAAACATAAATAATAAGTAAAAAAAAAAACTGTTCCTAAACTCGGGAATTACCTTGATTAATTTACTTTTGACAGAACGAAGTCTGTCCGGGCAGCTAGTTGTTTATATTAAAAGAAAACATGTATTTAATTGCAACGCTTTTGCACACTATTGGCTACGCGCTTGTATGAAGATTATCTATCTAGGTATTAATTAATCTAAGAGAGTAGGTTATAAGATACTGTAGGTCTTTAAACTTCATCGCCGGTCAAAGCCCTCAAATAAACAAGACACTCTTCATCAAAAACATCTGAAACTAATCCTACTCTGAAAAAGTGATCTTATTTCCATCAAGTGTTCTAACAGACCTCTAAAAACATCGCGAATCCTGACCCATATTTAGGTATAGGTGAATGACATGTGGCACGGGTCACTCCGGGCTATTCGCAACAAGTGCCCGCTTCCTGTGGCTGAAAATTATATAAATATAGGTTAGGTAACTAGGACAGACTGTACCAAACGTTGCAGATATATCTAGACTCAACAATACATATTAATCATTTTTTATTAAATATTTATTTGGAACCACATAGTATTCTCATCCATAGGTAGAAATACCAAATTTATTGAAAATTGGTCCAGCCGCTTGAGCGTGAAGAGGTTAAACATAGGTACACTCACTCACAAACTTTTGCATTTATAATAATGTTTGTGTTAAGTGTGATTAAAAAGTATGTATGAAAATACTCGCTTGTTTTTATATTACAATTTGGGTAACAAAATGATAGCCTAAATGTAATGTAATTAAATCTTAAGTACACTACGCAAAATTATAATTTAGGTACTTAATTAGGCATTTAGTATGAACGGACTAAAACTAATGGACCGTGGTCCTTTCCACCGTAAAGAAAAAACGACGTTCGAAAGGACCGGTACCTAAGAACTTGTAGTTGGGGCTTAATAAAAATACGAAACTAAGGTGTTTTTAAATTATTATCGTTGGAATTTCGTATTCCGATAATCTGAACTTTAAAAGTTTATTAATAGACTTAATATGTTAATAAAAGCGCCAAGTCACTTTAACCACATAATTAAACGTTGGAATCATTACTAAGTGTATGTAAATCGTAATATTATACGTGTCTAAATCTTGCAAAACTATCCATTAGTCTCAAGTGTATAAACATTCTTGACATTAATATAATAGCCATTTACTAACATTAGAAAATAAGCGTCTTAATGTATGCAAATAAAGGTATGTTACAATATCCCCAGTCCACTCACAGTCGTGCGAACTTTCGTAAAACTTTACAAAAGTTTGCAAACTCCAAGACCTACGAAACTTCTCGGAACTTAAAAATTTTTGATGGTCATTTGCGTTGTCCCTCGCTTGTGAGTTTGTGTGATATCGAATGTGACTGACCGGTATACGGTATAGCGCTAAACAAAAACAGTGTAATAAGGGAAAGAAAGTACAAACACATAAACGCCTACTGAACTCTCACATCCAAAAACACCGTTATTAACATTCTCTAATTAGGAGAATTATGGAAATCTTCCTTATGTGTGAAAATGTAACATTCAGTATTTAGTTCATGAATGAATGAGATTGCCGTAAGGTTTGTGCTAAGAGCTTTTTTTTACGAGGAACGACTTATTCCGTCTTTGGAAATTTGGAATGGTGTGAAATAGGACGGAAAGCTTTGCTACATACTTAGACACTTTTTTTTATCAAAGTTTAAAGGTTATTGTTAAGCTAGATAAGTATAAGTAATTTTTTTTTGTACGTTCGTGAATATTTGTTAGTAGTACAGTCAACAGCAAAAGTAGACGTTGAATTGAGTTTATAACTTTTGGAGTTAAAACTGATCACGAATATATGGCAACTGTAGTAAATGTTTGGTATCATTTACAATCACATACTTTTGAATCACTCCGACGACACACAGTTCTGACGCGAAATCCGGTTATTAGTATTGAATTTCTGATATTGATCATCTACTTTTGCTGTTGACTGCACTAAGCCCTGCTACGTGGAAGTTTTCTGAGTTTAGTCGGAACGAGCATACATAATATTTTGATTGAAAAAATCAATTTGTCCTATTGCGGTCCCTTGCTGGATGTAGGCTTCTCCCAAATTGCGTCATAACACCTGATCCTCCGCCTTCCGCAGTGGAACTACCGGGAACTGGGGGTCGTGTGCTACGGTTCGCAATCATGGGGTGTTCATTGCCCTAGTCACAACGCTGGGCGAGTGGATTGGTGACCGCAGTTTGTATTGGTGCTTTAGGAAAACGCTGCTGCCCATTCTCCTTGTTTCTATATCCCTTAGTCACCTTTTACGGTACCTACGGGTAGAGAGGGAGGGTTTTATTCCAAGCCGCATCCCCGCCGACATAATTTTGATCATTGGGTATTATCGAATCTAGGCGTTTTACTTGTATTCGAAAATAGTTGATTACTCTTAATTACTCCTTTATCTATTAAGTATGTAAACAATATCAAGGTCCTGTTGCACAACTTTTTGCAACTTTTTTTTCACCACGTATTAATATGTCTCCCCCTCTTTGAAAAGATTATACTTACCTACTTCAAGTGCGATTATAAAAAAACTAAAAACTCAGTTTCTTTTTATCTTAGTGGTAAAGATAAAGGCACTCGTAATCTCTGTTCTAATTTGATTTTTAAACAAATGACAGATAGTGAGAACTTATCTGTGATCAGTTAAAAGTCATTAACTGCATTGCTGACGTCATTCTAGGACTAATTTAAAAAAATAATTATCTTGTGGTTGCACTTTCATAATGATTTTTCATTTTATATCAGACCCTCTTGAAGTCAGGAACGCCTCACACCTATGATATGTTTATGACGGAAGAAAAATATCATTTAGTAAGTCTATTTTTTTTAATTAATTTTATGGAAGGCTTACGACTAAATTACCGAATTAAGTTTGAAAAATATTTACAAACTTAACTATATTTATAACACCTAAAACTAAACTATAAGAGTTAAACAAAAAAATGTGGGTCGCACTTTACTAAGTTTCTTGTTAACCCCTCGGGGTAAGCTAAATTATGCTTGTGTTACAAGTGGGTTCATGTCGGAAGTGCAATAGGGGGATTCGAACCCGTGAGTCTCGCGACCACTTGATTGCAAGTCTCCACTTGGTCGCTTAAAATTGTACGTACCTTCATTAATAAATAATTAAGTATACAAAAATTATTATTGAAGTTTATTTTAATAAGTCTTCACAGATAAATAACAATACTTAATATTATCACTAAACAGCATTTCCCCTCTTACTCCTCACTGTTTACACATTGAGTGAAGTGGACTACTCTGTTTTTTCCTCTTCGCTTCTTTTTCTTCCTGTTTTGGACCAGGGTCTACTCCAAATCCCAGTCAGCCAGTCAGCCGTTTTTTTTTATTATTTTGTCAAGTGTTTTGCGTGACGTTTTGAAGTTTCCAATTACCATTTATAATTGGCAAGTGACAAAAGCACAGAATATAGTGTGGCAAAATAACTCGTCTCAAAATTAAGGCCAGTTGAGGCGCATACTCAATCAATTTGACTCATGCATTCCACTCGCTGTGTGCCGCGGTGCACTGTGCTGTATGCTTCAATATCTATTGTTATTTAGAATAGTTTGCAGATGTGATGGTCCTTTGATATCGTCCAAAATTATGTGCACGTATAATCTTGGGCAAATGTGATGTAGAACAAGTTAAGTTGTGGGTGGTATGGAAAAAATATAGATGATAAATAAATACTTAAATGTGGACAACATCACATACATTGCTCCGAATCCAAAGTAAGTAGCTAAAGCACTTGTGTTATGGATTGAAAGACAACGAAGGTAACGAGACAATGTAGAAAAGTGTTATTTCTACATTGTCCCGCCCGGTGATCGAACCCAGGACCTCAAAGCTAGCGACACCTTGAAAACCGGTGATTACGCCACTCGACGTTTTAATTTAATTAATATACTTTTATCTGATCAGTCTAATTATGTCGATTGTAGATACCGTTGTTGCTGTTTCTTTGTACCTTGGAAAAAAACAAAACGTTATTTAAGTTGTATTTATTTTGTAGTGTACATGATGATCAGTGCTCCAATTCCTTTTCTATACAAGAAGTGGCTTGTGAAGTTGTGACCAACAGTGGCATTTATAGGCTGGATATTATATACAATATCGCATCTGCGTCCAGCTTAATCTGAAGTAAATCTAAATTTAGTCGCGTTAATAATATGAGTAATGCCGATCATAAGGTATGACGAATTGTATTGAAGCTCGCAGGGCTTTAAGTGGTTGACTCTTGTTACAGACTTGTCTAACTATCGTATTATAAACTTGTCATTTATTAACTGGAATTAAGATGTTCGTTTAGCTATTGCTGTAATTAGTTTGCTAGTTTTTCGAGTGGTGTAATATTTATTTTAAAACTATTTTATTTCTATTGTATCCACTGTATAATTGTATTATTTCAATTACTTTGTTATAATGGGAGCTATCGCGTGTCGAAAATCCGCTAGAGTCGCTACTTTCGCTTAAGGTCTATCTGGCAATTTCGACCAATTGCCGGCCAGTAGCTTGTCTCTCATTGGTGGAGAATGACAGATAAACCTTATGCGACACTAGCGATCCTAGCGGATTTTTGATACGCGATAGCACCCATTGCAACCAGAATTGTATTACACGAGCGAGAGTCGTTATGAAGTATCATAATAAAAAAAAAAATTACATGAATCTTATGAATTGAAATTAGGGTGTAAATATTAACTTGTTCTTATTCAGTACCTGTAAGTTGCCCAAAACAGGATGCCTTAAGAATAGAATAGAATAGAATAGAATAATATTTATTTGCTTGAAATAGAGTTGTACAGATCTTAAAAAATATTACAGTTCTTCATATTTCGCCTACTCAATTCGGCATGCAAATTTAACAAAGAAGTAAATTAGACTGAGAGTAAATCAAGTTCAGTACAAAACTGATAAGTACTTGTTCAATTTAAATTACTTCGCAAGTGATACTAGATACTTTAATATAACATTATCAATTCAATTACTATAATAAAATCATAAAAAAAAAAAAACAGTAACTCTATGTCTATATGATATCTTGTTGATGATGTCTATATGATATCTTAACTCTATCTATACTCTATAATTTGTATTTTTACCTTTTGTATTTTGTGCTCTGAATTATGTTTGTCTACTTCTCACAATACCTACCAAATAAAAAAAAAGATTTGAATGTATGCTCCACACTCTGGCCCCCAAGATACAAGCTTTGGCTTAGTTTGGGGACCACTGTTAACAACCATGCAAACTTTAATAATTACCATTGTCAAACTATGTTAATTTAATCTTAAAAACTATGTGAAGACAAGCAATAAATTTTATTTTATTATTATTTTATTATTATGAAATAGGCTACACAATCTACAAACTACCTCTTTTGAAATGTCAACAATACATTGAACAGCTCGCCGAATCGCCCGCCCTTCCTAAGTGCTCTGGCTGTGAAGACCCCGGAACTCTTCAGCAGCACGCTGTCTTACCGTTAATATAAAATTTAATATTTAATAAAGATCATTTAAGCACTATGCCAAATAAAGGAGTAATTGAGGGCGATAGGAATATATAAATTAAAAATATAATCTTTAAAGACCTGTCCGCAGAACGACCAGTGGCGTACAAACAGTTTATTGTTAATATATTCTCCACAGCTTTGCTTAGAGGCAATACAATAAATGCACCACATGAGTACATCAATGTCGCAGTCCCAGCCATAAACCGATCCGAGTATCAGCGATCACATCTAGATGCAAACGATGCATTTGTGAATGCTTTATGCATTATTGTGACTATCTGGTTCTTATGTTTCTACCTACGTGTTGTTTTTTGTATGGTAAGGACGTATTTAGTGGTGGTACTTTGAGACTAGTAAGAAAATAGTTGTTCTATTATCTATTGGTAAAGATCTTATTATCGCACTAGCTGCGCCCCGCGGTTTTACTCGCCTTGCTATACTCCCGAAGCAAGTAACGTGATGTTAAATAGTAAATAATCTTTCTCGAGAATAATGCTCACAAACTCTTTGGGTTATTATTAGTATAAGTACTTACTTGTAGATATTAATGTTAGGTAACAAAAAATCCCAATATTATCGTTATTTCATTACTTTAAATGAATCCAGAATGATCAGATTATAAAAAAAACCTAGATAATGGCACCCCAGATCACAAAAAAAACAAAATACTTAGTTACAAAAATATTTTTATTTTTTGTTTTGTTAAATATATTATCCCAAAATATTTTTATTAAATGTAAGTTGGTATAAAAAAAACTTTTTGTTATAAAGTTTATTAATTACTTAATGAGGTCGTAATCGTCTCTGCCGTGCATTAGTAAGTGAATGCGCGGACATTGAACCCGTGATGCGCTGACCGACTAACTATATTCGTATCGGGACCATAGTGCCACTATGGGCACGGCTGCCGATTAAGTGCTACTGATTATTACACTTATAATCAAATATAGGCTTCTGCAGAACGGACCATGAGTTCATATCGTGTGGATAATAATAACAAGTTGTGAGCGCGATAGTAGCAGTGCAATGGACCTAGTAGATCCATTGTCTTTAGTAATAGGTACCTACAATAGTATACCACAAAACTTTGAGGTCATACATAAAAATTGGGAGTATACTAGTCACAATTCATCCACCGTTTCTTTGGTCATCCTTTATAATAATTCACGTTCATGAAATCGGACATCAAATGTAATTACACCTTAAGAAACCGAATAGTAGTTAAGCTTACTAAAAATAAGCTTTGACTCGCGGCTTCGCCTAAGCTTTGTCGTTATCGCCCCAAAAATTTGCCTATTTTTTCTTAGGTTCCAAACTAACTCCATAACAAGTTAAATCAAAATTGCTTCAGCCATGAAAGGGCAACAGACAGAATGACGTATCTTTCGTATTTATATTATTAGTAGGTAAAGATAGTTATTTTATAAGTCCTATTTAAAAGGTGTTCTTTGTCTTTTTAGTGAAAGACAGCGGAACGCTGAATTTGAAATTTCAACTTGAAAACGTCTCAAAGTCTGATTAACCAATCGTGTGACAGCGTGTTCCATTGCTCGAGCAATCGCATGGCCTAGGTACAGATTGAGATTTTGTCAAGTTGGCAATCTGAATTCAGGACCGACCGTAACTTTTCCGCCATGTTTTATTCTAATCCATACTTCCAAGTTCCTACCATTGATGATTTGATTAGCCCATACAAATGATTCAAATGTTTAAAACAGTGACGTAATTGAAAAATAACAGCTGAGCTCACGAATTACTCATAGTAATATGACACTTTTATTTTCATTACATTATCGATAAGAATGATTAAGTTTGTTGTACCGGCCCTTTCTCACGTACGCCACTTCACTAGCCCATAGCAAGCTATTAATCTTTCACCTAGCTAATACCTATATGATACAAAATAAATTAAAGTCTGCCCGTTACCATGACACCTGCAAAGGCATTGAAACGTCCGGAACTAAAATCATAATAAACCGCGATAGAACCCGCTTTAAAACTAATTTTATTTCAAAGTTTAACATTCGCGTAAACCTCAGAAAACATTAATATATTTATTGCTATAGTTTGTGTGTAGTATTAGTACGCTACAACATCATTTCCACGCCCCTACACAGCCCATTCACAGAACTTATTAATTGTCTAATTGTTTGAAAATGGTAGTTCCAAGTTAACGGGTGTTTGAGAATGTCAGTGCGGATTTTCTACGTAGATATAAACTCGATCGATAACTAGGAATGTTTGTATTGACCCAAGAAACATTGTTTTACGTGTACTAGCAAACTCGCCCCGACTTCGCACGGGTACTATTCTCAAAAACCTTCCTCTTGAAGTACCTACTCTATCCATTCGTGTAACCATATGATGTTCCAACGTTTTTTAGTTTATCGCGTTTAGATAGACCCACAGACGCAGTGGGGTATTTTGCTTTATAATACGTATAATTAGACAACTATGTAGTTAAAAATATAAATAAATAATCAAACGACAATCAAATAAAAAAACTCCTAAACACATCAATTAAAAAGGATTATAAATTCCAGCGTAATAATGGCGCTCACATATCTCCTTAAAACAACATTCTTCAGTAATCCCTTTCATTGATAAATACTTAGATATTTATTTATACATCTTTATATCTTCTAATTTATTTGAACGATAACCATACCCATAATCCCTTTTGATAAACGTATTGCGTTAATTCATCATTTCAATTATTGTACTTTATCATATAGAATTTCTAAGACAAGGCGTCCTATATTATGATTATGTAAAACAACCACTTAAATGATAATCATTTTGTTATCATATTTAGTTTGTTCTTTGTACTTTAATTTGTATTTTCAGATTTCGGGATCGACCAGTCTAACTTTACCCGTCAATCTCTTGTCTTTGTTTGGAAAACCTAAACTTGCATCAGCTCCTGATGCTATTTGATCGGTAATTTTTAAATTATTTGACATACGTTGTATCGAATGTTATCGGTCCATCTGGCTGAGGGACGACCTACACTAGGTTTATGGGGGCCGTGTGATTTGATGCGCAATCATGGGGTGCTTATTGTCCTTGTCACCACTGGGCAAGCGGGTTGGTGACCGCAGTTTTGTACTTGTTTAGTAGAACGCTGCTGCCCATTCACCTTGATTCTATATCCCTTAGGCCCAATTTTTGATCCCGAGTAAACTCAACCAAATTATTCATAATTATATTTTTATTCTAACAAATGCTTGAATATTTATCTCTCAAACTTATTTGAGACTAATTTGGTAGACTAACAATTGACTAAAAAACGCGTTTTGAGACCATTAGTTAGCATATTTAACCATTGGTTGAGTTAACTCGGGATCAAAAAACTGGGCCTAAGTCGCCTCTTTTGACACCCACAGGTAGAGGGGGGGGGGGGGGGGGGTTATAACTCGACGGCGAAGCTTAAGCTTTACTTTTTTGGAAAGTAGAGTCATTGTATTGTTACTCTAAATAACTGTTATCACAACAAGTCGGGCCGAGGAAGGTCGTCTGTTATCACTTATCATTGTAATCAGTACGCTTAATACGTCACGATCACTGTTCTAATTTGTACACTTGATTGGGTTTAATTGCAAATGATACGATATGGCAGATAAAATGCAGAATTCATGTGCAACTTGCGATGTTTCATGTAGACTACTGATGTAATGAGGAAAAAATTATTAATGTTACCTAATGAAAAAACCGACAGACTTTCAGTTTCTTGCTTTTACCGTGTTTTTAAAAGCGAGAAATATGGATCGCATATTACTTAGTATTCTTGTTAACCACTCGTGCTTAGCTAAATTGTTGTATTACGAGTGGGTTCACGTCGGTAGTCTAGTCCGACGGGTGGATTTTGTATCGGCCACCACATAGACGCAATTCTGACGTCCTAACCATTAGGCTATCGTCGCTTCGTAGAGTAAAATGTATAGTTTTGTAATTAATAATATTTTTTATCTAAATTAAAGAAATTGAAAAACATTTTTATAGCCGGCTTAGTCGTAGTAAAAATTCCATAACCGAAAATTATTTAATTTTAAGAAAAACATGACCAATATACAGTTAGCTACACACAATATTATTTGTTTTATCTTAACAAACAAAACACTCGTGTCGTAGAACAAATAACAGCAGCTGTGCACTTCATTTTCAGTTACCTATTGAAAAAGTAAAGGCGGATACAGACTGCGAAGCATGCGCAGCGCACGACGCTCGTCGCATTATTCGGAAATTGTGGACGTTTATTGGTTGCTAGGCAACGTGCTAACTAACATGGACGGTGTGCGTGCTGAGGCGTGCGCGGCGCATGTCTAGCAATGTCTGTACCCGCCTTTAGACGAATGGATGCAACGCGGTCTCACAATATTTCTATGTCTGGTGACTTTACTGACAAGTCTTTATTCCCTTACAATAATTATAAAAGCCAGGAAGGTTTAGAATCAGCGATCGTGACTTGCTTACATACTAAGATACATAATTACATAATGAATATACAAACCAATATAACTAGATCTGTGTAATAGAACTAACTAGTTTCATACGTAGCTCAGCTTGGAATAGTCATACAACCAGTATTGCTTGATCTCTCTAGCTAATACAGTAGTTAACAATTTAATATTAACATACAGGTCTTCATTAAATAGTTTCATTGTTAACACGTTTTAAAATATGTGCATAGTTAATAATGACAATAGATGTTTAGGATGTAAGTACACTGAAGTGAAGCTATGCGAAACGAATAATATATTATATAGCTTTAGTAATCTATTGATGTTATTTGTGGCTGGTTAACGCGTGTTATGGTAAGAAGGCATTAGTGGCTTCCTTATGTGGGTAATAAAGGTACAAAGTCTTAGGAAACCCGACAGTGAGTTATGTTAACCTAATTACTACACAGTGCCGTTAGTGTTGTTTCGACACAGACTAAACATACATAACTTATAAACCACCAAGACTATAGCTTTCCATTGCTGATTCCGAATCTTTATGTGTATGTCGAAATAACACTCACTGTACTACCAATATATGTATAAAAAAAATTGGTACATAATCCTCATCTCCCTGCCCTATTTTCATTTATTTGAGGTCGATGAAATGCGTTTTTTCCTTCCATTCCTCTCTATTACTCTTCATTACAGTATTCACTCCTTTCTTTCTCATATCATCTCTCACACCATCCATCTCTTTCTTTTTGCACAGTCATATTCATAACTTGTTTAGCTTGTGACTTTCATCCAAACGCTTACCTCTCATCTTTTCTTCCACGCGCACAAGATCCAGGCTTCCTCTAATGTACTCAATCCTTGTGGTACATAAATAATATATTAAAAATGGCTACAGGCTTTCTCGCAATCGGAGAAGTAAATAATAATATTGAAGTCCTTTAAAAGTAAATTGAGCGTTTTCACGTAATTAATTAAGACGGTTTATGATACTTTAAAGAATCATTTTTAATTAAATCCATCAGCTGTCATTCAACACCACCATTCAACTTATTTCATAACGAGAATGAATGAAAGAAACGACTAATGCTTTTATCTCTGCATAATAAATAATTATCACGTATTTCAACCACACCATACAATTTGAGCACCATATATAAATCCCATCAAGTTTTTATCAGAATCTCATCAAAACTGACAAGGTATCACTTTCGTTGCTATATAAGGCGAGTAATCGCTGTCGGTGTGACGTCGCCTTTATGATAGACTTATAAGGGTGGTTTGGTAATGGAAAGTTAAAGGTTTTTGTGAAGGCCGCTTTATGGGACTTCCTTAGTGAAGGCTGGTGTTAATATTGAATAGTTGTTTTGTTTAAAAAAAAAGATATGAGTCAATATTTTTTTTAGACTAAAGGTGTACTTCTGTAATAGGCTCTGAAGAATAATGTACGAAGGAAAACTTTCGATATTAAATATTTTGTGGGCTGATAAGTATTGGATCTGTTCTCACTTAACTAAGTATAAAATCTCTCTTAACTTGTAATTGACGATTTAGAAAGGTAACAAGGTGTGGTTAAAGATGACATTGAGATCTGTTAAGTGGTTACTAGTAGTCTTTACAATTGAAAATTGCTGTAGTATTGAAATGACGTTATGAGTGACATACTCCCACATTGTTGTTGATTGAGATCCTCTTAAAACTTTCTTTGTACTGGGATTTCAAGTAATTAACGAGACTAATTTGCATAATCAGCACCTAAACGCAACAATAAAAGTTAAATAGAAATACTTATATACGTTAACCTAATAATAAACTAAAAATACATGATGACTACATTGTACCTATTACCAACCTGTTCATGTTTTTTTTTATGTTTTACTAAATTATATAATTATATACTAAAGTAATTAATAGCAAACAGTTATTTTCAACACGTTAATATTTGAAACTACCAATCGTATTGAAGTATTGGTATAAGATACTTAGCTTGATGTCTGAGTAATCGGCCATTTTTATTAGAAAACGGTTTAGGGATCCGCGTAAAATATGAAAAATCCATGAAATTAAAACCGACAGAATAGGAAGAAAGTTCCGAAACAGGACACTGAAAACGGGGGGATAGCTAACAGTTGAGAAGGATGATATATTAGATATTTTCATTTGCATTTCCAACACAGCCAGAGTTTTTTTTAATCTCGCGTTGTGGACCATAACGTAAGAACTTTTTTTTTATTCTGCAATAGACAAAATAGTTCGATAGCGCTCTTAAGTACCTACTCATAATGATTACTAATCTTTGGGTATGTGTAAGATAGGATAGACAAACCGCTTGTTGACATTTGCGGTAGACGACAAGTGATTTTGTGATTGTTTTATTAATAAGCAAACATTGGTATTTGCGGTCACACTTGTAATGTCGACATTGTTCAGTACATGTTAAAAACGAAATTGAAATTTGTTTGTGCAGTTTCAAAGTTCTTTTGCAACAGATTTAATAATCTGAAATTGTCGACTAAGCATAGTGCTCAATGTACCTACTTAAGCTTTATATTATAATAAGCATTAGGAAAATTACGTGACATGCACCTTTTTTAAAGATTTTGGTTCTTTTTTTCATTTCTACTTACTACTTACTAAACTAAAATATCAAAAGATATTAGCACTTAAATAAGTCTATTATTATCTTACAAAAAAAATGGCTAACCTTAGGAAAGAAGCAGTAAGATCCGGCAGGGTTCCTGATCAAAAAGGGACCTTTGCCGTACTAAGTATCAATTTTTATCTTGCTTTTATTATATAAAATGCTCGTGTCAAAGTGTATGTAACTAAACTCCTCCGAAACGGCTAAACCGGTTTTTATGAAATTTAAGTATCGTGCATATTCGAAAAGACTGAGAATAGGTTGTAATCTATTATTTATATTCCTAAGTGGTAAGAGTGGCCCACCCCATTTTTTTTTAATATGGCGAAACAATGTTTGCCGGGTCAATTAGTTAGTTTAATGAATAAATATTATCTATTAATTTGTGGAATTTACTGTCAAATAATTGGAATTTACTCTGAAAAGGTATAATCATGTATTTTGTTTTGTCATAAAAAATTGAATGTTTTGATTTCATTACTGATCCCTAAAAATTCTGCGATTTACGGAAGCTATGGCAAGAGTAGGTTTCTCTGCATCACGAGCACAGTAAGCACAGGGTCTAAGGTCAGCGGGTCATAGACAACAGACTTTCACGGACCTGACTGTCACACAGTATGTGATTGTTATACTGTTTAGGGTTTAACAGATTTTATGTCGTGGTGGCTTAGTGGTTTACTTGACCGGATTTGTATGCACATGGCTGCAGGTTCGAACCCAAGCAAGAACCAATACGACTTTTTAAGTTATATTTAATTCTTAATTATTCTAAGGCACTATTGTCAAACGGTGAATGAAAACGTCGTGAATGAGCAAGCGTGGTGATCAATGCTCATTTCTTCTTTATATGGGAAGAGGTCTGTTCTCAGTAGTGTTACATTTATAGGCTGGTATTATATCTTTGTGTGATGACTAACGGAGTTTAATTTTCTTCTCCTTCTAGTGATTCTCGGATCATCAATGGACGGTAGTCAGCAAGGCAAAAGCCCACTTATGATGTGAAATACCATTATTCAGTCAGGTTTCGAAGGTCTCGCCTGCACATTTGTATGCGTAAAACTAAAAGTATTCACTTTTATTTTCTAATAGACTAAGAAGAGCCTGTACTATGGCATCCAGACAACTGATAAACGTAATCATATGTTTCTAAATACATACATATTACCTAACAGATAAATAACACCCAGACACAGAAAAAATTATCATGCTCATCACTCAAACTCAAAGATTTGTCCTGGGTGGGAATAGAACCCACGACCTCCGGCTTAGCAGTCAGGGTTACTGACCACTAGACCAACAGGCCCGTCAATAGTGATAGTACATAACCAGAAATAATCTAGATAACCTTTTAATTCATCAGTCAATCTATTACACGCTCGACTTGTGCTTACACCCTGAAGGCAAATTAAAAACAAACTACTATAACGTCACTATTAATAACTGTCGCTCCTAATTATAATCATTACGTCAATTATTAATTAATAAAACCGCAGTGATCATGACCTATAAAAATATTGTTTCTCGGTAACCATGACAACGGTATTAATATTATTGGTTTAATTGGGACAGGAAAAAATCTTTTGAATATTGTGAAATGTAAACTTATTTGATGTTTACTTGCATTTCTAAGAATATAAGTTACACATTTATGAGACTGTTATCATACCGCGTGGTGGCCTAGCGGTTCAAAGATCAGATTCGTATGCAGAAGGTTGCAGGTTCGAACCCGGGCAAGTACCAATGTGACTTTTTTAAGTTATATGTACTTTTTTGATTATTCTAAGACACCATTGACAAACGGTGAAGGAAAACATCGTGAGGAATCCTGGATTCCGAAAATTTGAATCTGAAATCGCCAACCCGCAATGAGCAAGCGCGGTGATCAATGCTCATTAATTCTTTATACGGAAAGAGGCCTATGCCCAGAAGTGGGACATTTATAGGCCGGTATTACATTTATGATACACATTCGAAATGTTATGAACCACATCAGTTTTAAGTTTCTAACTGCAATAGCCGCGTGGTACAGCCCTTCCAGCCAAGTTATTTTACTACAATCTTTAAAGCTGATAGAAAAAATACTGAATGTATGTAAAAGACGTTTCCATCCAATATGTAACTGTCTGATTGACTTGTCAATTACATTTTAAGTGTTTTTGACTTGCTTAGCTAAAGTTGAAATGCCACTTGCCTAGGCCAGGAGTCAAAATTGTATGTATGATCCAGAAATCGTTGTCTAAATCTGGTTGCACTTAATGTATGTGATTTAATGTTTGCGAGAACCTGCAGGACCTAACTACCAGGACCTACGAGAAATATTTCTTATTACAAAAATCATTCCTCAAATAAGAATTGACACGGAACCCTAAACTACGAAACAGCTAGACAACGAATGACGTCACTATATCTAGTCCAACCGTTATCAGCGACAATCACAGACCACGATAAAAGGAAGTGTTCGTATTGAATTACCATCGGAACTCGCAGGAAGTCATGGCTGCGTCACACCTTAGTTATAGGGCTGTCACTTGTCACTGACTAATTATTTGAGAGATTGAGTAGTGACACGTTGATTGATAATTTTATGTTTTAGTTGTGTAATGAGATTTAATTTCTTAGTAGTTGACATGTAAATAGAGCTGTAAATATCCATGATGTTTTCCTCTTGATAAGTTATGAAGATTATGAAACAAACGTTTCATATTTTATTTATCGACAGTGGCTCGTGGCTAAGTGTAAGCCGTACGGTTTGACCAATAATAAAAGGTTAAGCCGCGCTCGCCGCGGTTGGTCCGTGGATGGGTGACCATTTGTAAACAAATCGAGACCCCTCCGTGCCTCGGAAAGCACGTTAAACCATTGGTCCCGACTGTCATACAGTGATCTTTGATAGTCGTTAAGTCATTACAATTCTGACAACCAGTCTTACTATGGAATGTATTACCTAGCAATAGGTTGTGGAGGTCAGATAGGCAGTCGCTCTATGTAAAATACGGTATTCAGCTAAATCCGGTAAGACTGGAAGCCGACCCCAACATAGCTTGGGAAAGGCTAGGCAGAAGAAGTTTCTACTTGTGCTGTGGTACTATTCAATGCGATTAACGTTCTCATAGAAAACATCTGATACATTCAACGATTAAAATGTGCATGTCTACCATTGTCATTCTTCAAACATATTCACATGACAGTCAAGAAAGCATTGACTTTCATCTATTTAAATTCTAGACATACCACCGAAATAAGCCCTAAGTAATCCTAATAGATATTACGTAAAAACTTTCGCCAACCCTAGGTTACATAAGGGCGTGTACAGACAAACGATTTAAAAACGCATTACGTTTGTCCTATGCACTCTGTATAATAAAATGTGACACGCCCTGTATTGTGTTGCTTTCTATGCGATTAGTCATAGTAAGTGGCTACTGGGCATTCGAGCTTCGGATGCCCTTAATGATTATTATATACATTTAAAGCAAGTAAAACGTATGAAATGATTTTAAGCAATCCTGATTTTAAAAAGTTATTATGTGACACAAAAGAAAAAAACACTTTCCTAGTATCTTATGTGCCAATGGTTACCTGGAATATATTGCCGTGCGCAATACAGACTCAGTTTTTCATGCAATTTCGTTTTCATTTTTTTTAACTAATTTAAAAAAAACCCATGTATATGACTACAGATCTATTGTGAGTTGTTAAAAAAAATGTGCGTATAACTTTATTTCATCGATTTTGCTCGTGGCTTCGGTTACACCGTAATAATTACTAATATTTATATTCATTTATTTGCTTGAATGTAGGTTAACAATGTGGTGGTTACGTGGTGGAGGATAACAGTAAGGGCGAAATACTTAGATATAACTTAAGAAAAAATATCACCTAAGTACGCCTTTCCGCTACGTCACCTTTTACGAACCAACAGAAATTAACTAGGTCCTTGATGCTCCAAAAAATTACTAACTTCAATAACCTTACTAAGCATTTTCTAACTATCTTTTCACAGAATTTATGATGATGACTTAATGTTCATACAAGTTCTGACTGTATCGACTCATAGTTAACCGTCACTCAAAATCGTTAGTGACGCATGCCCGTCAACAATTGATTCAATCGATAACAAACAATACATAAAAACTGACTATAAACAGCACTATCGTCCATCAAGGAAGCTTGGCTATAGCAGCTGCCAAAAGCGAAACAAATTAGGGTTGTCGTGCTAAATAAATTAAGACTTGTTCAATTGTTTTAAGGTCCGTTTTAATTCAAAAAAATTGACGTATTTTTCTTTAACATAATCTGCAGATAATAAGAAACAAAATCTAAAGCAGATTTCTAAAGGTGAAAACTCAAAACCAGAGATCAGATACAGTTTTCACCAATGGATAGAGTGGTTCAATGAAAGGTTTTTGTGTATGTAACTTGCCTAAAATCGGGGGAGGTCCGCTAACATTTGTATAAAAATGTTTTTTTTTTACTGGTAAACTATGTGAACTATCGAAGAACTCTTCGTATCTAAGCAACATCATGTTTTGAGAACAGGGTTTTGAATTCTAAATCATCATTATAATGTTTCATGGGTTTGATTCCCACCCAGGGCAAATCTTAGTGTGATGAGCAAGATCTTATTTTGTTCTGACTGAATTAATTTGTAATATGTTAGCAGGCATTGCCTAGTTTTGGATCAGATGGCCATGTGTGAGTTGTCCCAAGATCAAAATTATTATTACTAAAGCTGTAAACGTAGGCTTCGAATTTCTTTGGCTGTGTTAACATTCAGTACTTTTATTCTACCATTCTACTAAGTCACCATAGTTTCTCTACACCATATTATGGATGTATAGTATTGCGTCGGTCTGTCTGCGTATGGGCTGAGTTAATTGTGTGCAAATGACATTTGTTTTAACTTATTGCTGCGGGGGAGGTCATACGCAAGTCATGAATATTCAGCATCGTTTGTGCCAATATTTTTCGACCCTCACTGGTTAATACATTGTAGTTGACTGAATACCTAATTCGCAATACAAATAAGTAGGAATCTCAACCTGGGGTGCGTAAGGAGTTAATAGTAAGTATGCGTGATACAGCAATCCTGAAAATATGATCTCAGTGATTTAAATATGAAAATTGTAATCATTTAATTTTTATTAATTTTGAATATTAACCCTTTCAGTGTCCCGTGAATCACATATGGACACTTCCATTGTTTAACTATTGTGTCTTCTGAAGGGACAGGGAAGGAGTTAACAAACTTAACAATGGAGTTTCATGGAGTTTCTTGCCGGTTCTTCTCCATAGGAATGACACCTTGGAACCGCGAGACTAAATTCATTTAACGTTTTGAAAATACTTGAAAATACTCGAAATAAAAATATTTTGATATTTAGATATTTTGATTTACTTACATACAAAAAGAAAAACAACTACAAATTAAAATAAAAAAAATATCTGGCATACCTTCAAACAAGTTTATAATCGATGTGCAACAAACTATTTTTTGAGTCAATCTTTTTATCTCCCAACCTTGTTATTTGGCTAATAGCACGAGCTAGAAGAATTTTGAACTAACCTGCGATAAACAGCCAGAAATACGGACTATGACGAATTTTGACCATGACCCTCAATGATCAGGAAACCGACGCAAGGAGAGGAAGGATCACGGCCATACATAAACCATAGTATAAATATACAGGATTAGTAATTTAAAAGGAGTGCGTATACTCAACGAGGTAATCAGGTGCATAAAACTGAACAACTTTTCCTTGTTAGGTCGAAATATTAAAATTTAAAATGATCTTTTCATACAAACATAAGTCACGTGACCTGTCGCTTTGTATGAAAAGTTCGTTTTCCATTTTAATATTTCGACCTATGTACCGCTGGGAAATGCTGTTCAGTTTTATGCACCTGATTACCTTGTTGAATATACGCACTCCTTTTAAATTAATCCTGTATTCCTAAAGGCATCGTGACACCTTTCAATATCAAGTATATACTTATGAATTTATCAAATCTGTGCAACCTCCAGAAACCTTTACTAATCACATAGTGTCACCGTTTTATTGTTGACTTACTTTCTTTCTTACACCATCACTGATAACAAGGTTTAACGAACTATGGTGTTATGGTGTAACATGGGACCCATGGCGTTATGGGGACACACCTCTTATAATTAGAACAAACACGGTTTAGAATTTTGACGACGTAATGTAATGATAAGTGGATTGTAATTGTAAGATTTCATAAATTAGTTCTTATTAATGTGGACTAAATCTTCTGGTCTAGTGACAAATGATTTTTTGTTTATTAACTCTGTTTAGGTATACGGTTTTTTTGGCCAGAAGTGGGACAGCATGGTTAACAAAAATATCTACTTTTTTAAATAAAATATTCTGAAACACATAATCGGGTATTTCTAACAATTTCTAAAAACGAAACATTTTTATCTATTAAGAATAATCTTAATTTGTTATAAGATACACAAGAGCACAATATTCACAAATTAATAAAACACAAACAATCGTTAACTTAATATTTGAATAAAAAACCTACAACATCCAAAACCAATATCTTTAACATCTCAATCAAATTTATGTTAATCAATGCGACCCTTGACTGGCCTAAATAGTATAGAACTTTAGTGTACCAGTAGGCCAGACTGTCCTACTAACACCACGTGGGCGCCACCTCTAAATCTCTCGTATTTATATATTTACATACATATTTTGATTATCTCTGATTATGAGATATAGAAATCGCCTCCGAATTAACACGTGTCAAGGTTGAAATGCGATTAAGATAGGTTTGTAATATATTGCCAGCGATTCGGGCATGTCTTGGGCTGGTCATTATTAAAAATTATAGTTTATCTTCGATAGGTTTGACCGTTAATAAAGGTTAAGCCACGCTCGCCACGGTTGGTCCGTGGATGGGTGACCATTTGTAAATATGGTGTAATCCCTCCGTGCCTCGGAAAGCACGTTATGCCGTTGGTCCCGACTGTCATACAGTGATCTTTGACAGTCGTTAAGTCATTACCATTCTGGCAACCAGTCTTACTATGAGATATTGTATTACGCAGCAATGGGTTGTGGAGATAGGCAGTCGCTCCATGTAAAATACGGTATTCAGCTAAATCCGGTGAGATTGGTAGCCGACCCCAACAGAGCTTGGGAAATGTAACTGAATTATTGATTGCAATGATTTTTACACTCAAGTTAGATTTAATCGCCGTAAAACGAGACTACAAACATGTAACTTGAGAATTTGTTTTACGGTTTTGAAAGGTGCAGACTTTTATAAGTGAAAATATTAGTCATTTTTGACGATTTTAGAACATATTAAAACCGGTATCGATGGCTGCGTCGCGTCACTACCACCGAAAGAAGGAAAAAAGAGATGGCGGCGAACGCGTCTCACGTCGTACCATTGAATGTTATAATTATAATTTTATGAATAAGGTGTCACTGGCCTTTTTATATTGTTAATTTATTGAATTAATGTAAACTAATGACAACATAGTGTAAAAAAGAAATAATCAACAGTCTTCCCTTATCAAAACGTAGGTACTTTAGTTTAGACGGCAACACTAATAAATGCTGCCGTGCATAGCGAAGCTCAGGGAAGACCCTCTACAATCTTCTCGGAGATGTGCTTTAGCAGGCGTGGCACAGGGGGTTTCTGGTTTGGTCTTTTAAGAGGTACCAGAAGCCCCTCATCATGTGCAGATGGTGAACAACGGGGTGGTTTTAGTGAGGTAAAAATCCCACACTCCCTGGTCTTATAAATCCCCCATAAGGCCTGGCGCCTTTTGAAGGTTTCCCCCCGCAAACAAAAAAAAAAAAAATGGTACTTCAGTTTGTATAGGTAACAGTTAAGAAAACTGCATACTTGCAATGAAATATGCTTTTTCTAAGATCCCAACTTATTCGATAACAACCTGATGTAACTATACCAAATTAAACTCTGTTCTAAAAACAACACATTGTACAAGTACGCATCACTTCCTATTTGTTCAGCGAGTTACATTACTTACATTCAACTTGTTTAACTTGAGTCAACTTGGCTGTTGGGTAAGCAGGGCTTCAAGAGACATGGTACTTAAGTGGTTAGTAACTTAGAATTAAAGTTAAAGTTATGTAAAGATTAAGAAGAAATTGGTACAAGTTGGTCTGCTGTAATCTAAGTTATGGGTTTAATGTATTTAAAATAAATGTGGACAACATCGCATACATTGCTCCGAATCCAAGGTAAGTAGATAAAGCACTTGTGTTATGGCATCAGATACAAAGAAGGTAACACAAACGCCCAGACACGAGACAAGAAAAGTGGTATTCTCTACATTGACCCGTCCGGGGATCAATCCGGGACCTCAGAGCTGGCGTCACCTTGAAAACCGGTGTGTACGCCACTCGACCCGTGGTCGAGTGGCGTACACACAGGTCGTCTATGTATACCAATGATTGTAAATTTCAACAGTGATAATTTAGAAATAGCTTTGGATGGTCCACTGCTGGACATAGACCTCTGACCTAAGTGGGAGGGAAGAGACCTGTCCTATTGGTAATAATTTACCAATATTAACATCTGTCTAGCGTTTTCCCAAATGATGCTGGGATCGGCTTCCAATCTAGTTGGAGCGACTGTCTATCTGATCTCGAAAACCCATTTTACTGAACAACACAGTATCCCATAGTAAGACTGGTCGTCAGAATTGGACTGCCCTAAAATTTTATTTATAGCGACCTCAATAATAAAAAAAAAAACATAAGAAAAGCCGCGGATATCTGTAAGATATAAATATTAAAATGAGTGGTATCATTTGTTAATACAATTAGGTCGAATTCGTGTTAAAGCAATCAAGTAGTTTTTAAAACAGCTAACTACAATTTATTTTAGCTACACCAATAATAATTTTATCAGTATTTTAAGTACTAACAATATATTAACCCAACACAAGGTTTGTCGGCCAATTTCGGACGTAAATAACTTGAACTGTCACGTTATCTGTACATGTATGCTAAACTAATACAGCCTTCACGTCGCTTAAGGTCGACAGACAGGAGGTTCCGTGTAACGGTGTTAAATGTAACAATTGTATGAGAAATGTCATAAGTAATGCCTTCACCCGTTATGTAAATCTTTCCGTATTTATCTAAAAGGTAGGTATAGGTAAATATTATACTTATTACGAAACTTTTGACGACACAGTGATTGAATTTTTCATTGCAGTATAATTAACAAAACTCTGAACAAGTATGACTTAAGTAAATTATTTGAACGTTATCTATAGAGAGTTACTTAGAAACAAGTATAAAATCAAATCAAAAGACGTTAATATTTCAGACAAAATGAAAAACTAAAAAAAAACATTGAAAACAAAAAGGTTCTTAATTTTAACTGTTTTTTTTTATTGTAGCAATAAATGTCTTTTTATTTACTTATTTTTTCTTTTTAAAGACATTTCGACGTTGTAATAATTATGTTCCAAAATTAAAAGTTGACGTAAACTACAATAACCTCATTAGTACAATAGCATAAACAAAGGCGACAACGAACCATCGCTGTCACCGAAAGGACTAAGCACTCACTAATTATAATCATTCAGCGTGTTGTATATGAACGTCACTGTAAAATGTAGCTTCAGAAGTTACACACTAAAAATAGGAAGAGATATGCGGAGCTGATTGGCAACCTTCACTAGTTGTAGAGGCACTTTAAGAAGAAGAAGAAGTTACACATCTTGCATTTTAGTTTCATTGATAAATAATTATATTAAGAATAGGTGAAAAAAGATTCTAGTACCGAATAAAGTTGTTTAAGGTGTGGTAGTTATTTCAGGTCCATGAAATTAGTCAAAGCCAGCGGTCAGGCTTACTACTTTAGGCTAGAATAGTAAATTTTTGTAACATAACAATTTCTCATATTGGAAAAAATATAAGAAAAGGTGTCAACTACTCGAAATTGTCTGTATTTTTACGTATTCTTTGTATTTGATTTTCTGAAATTACTTTGTCGTATCGCGAACTAAACACATGTTCGGAAGTGGGTCAAAAATATCGTCTCAGGGTCGAACGTACAATCGTTCACAGTGATGTATGGCTCTACAGATATGGATGTACAATTATACATATTTATTATATTACATTATAAGTTAAGTAGATCATTTTTCACCTTCAGGATAAAATTATCCTGTGTGTAATGGTTATAACCTCTTTTTATTTTATGAGATGACAAATTTGCATGTTTTCAGTGGTTTCTGCGTAAAACAGATAGCTTTAACATTATTTATATTCGTACGATATAATCTTAATATTATAAGTTTTGAAGCGGCGCGACGGCGGTAGCCTAAGGCTGCGGCTCCATTGAAGCGGAGACGAGCGGAGCTGAGAGGAGACGTGTGGGGATCGACCAATAATATTACATGAAATCCACATCTCGTCTCCGCTCCGCTTCAATGGAAACAGTCAAGCGGAGACGAGCGGAGTGGAGAGGAGACGTGTGGGGATCGACCAATCATATTACATGAAATCCACATCTCGTCTCCGCTCTGCTTCAATGGAAACAGTCAAGCGGAGACGAGCGGAGCGGAGAGGAGACGTGTGGGGATCGACCATCACCTCTTTTCACAGCTCTGCTCCACTCAGCTCCACTCGTCTCCGCCTCAGTGGAATCACGTACCTCTTTTCACAGCTCTGCTCCTCTCAGCTCCGCTCGTCTCCGCCTCAATGGAGCCGCAGCCTAAGGCTAGGGTATCGGATTTGCGATTATGTGATAGCGGGTTCAAATCGCACTCATTGCACTGCCGACGTAAACTCACTGCGGCGACGTAAACTCACTGCGGCGTGACACAAGCATTTAGCTTAGCACGAGGGGTTAACAAGAACACTAGTAATGTGCGATCCACATAACAAGTAAGCTTTAATGAAATTTATTGTTTTTATTCATTAATGAGTAAAATCCTTCCCAATGGAACAGTAACATACCATAATTATATCGCGTGTGTAGAACAATTTATAGACAATAATCACACAGTCAAATCGCTAAACCGGCTTTGTGGGAGAATGTTTTAAATAAATATTGGATCTGTTTTATAATAATAAATAAATAAATAATAATAAATGGGAAGTTACTCACGTTTAAATTTCAAGAATAATCGTGTTAATATATTTATTAACTAGCTTGTGCTTCTGACTCTGCTCAGCATAAGCAGTCTTATAGCCGAGTGGTATAGGCCACCACGCTAATAATTAACACTGTGCGCGTCGTGGTGCGGGTTCGATCCCCGCATGGGACAAGCATTTGTGTGATCCACAGATACTTGTTCCAAGTCTGGGTGTTCTTTGTGCATGTGATTTGAATGTTTGTGAAAACCCCGCGACACAAAGATTAAATTCCTTAGAGCGGGCGTCGTTTTTTAAAAAAAAATCATTATTCGAAAGAGGCAATTAGCTGACCAAACAAACTTGCATCTTTCTGCAGTAGTTACAATTTACATTGCAGTGAATGCATATACCTAGGTATATTACGTACGTAATTATAACGTTTTAATGAATGAATAGGTTCTCGATATCAATATTATAACGCCCATTCACAACAGAACAGGTTTACCAACAAACAGACGGTGAAACAATACACGATATGCAATAAAAAGATAAACATCTGATAAACTGTTGTCAAGATAACGCATTGTTTATGTTTATTTATTATGTGGTAATTTATAGCTCATAAAACGTTATTGGGTGAATTTCGATAAAACTCGGTTTGTATTCATCGATACGATTATGATAAGGAAGAAATATTTGTATGTTTGTCTATACTTATATTATGAAGAGGATAAATTTTATTGTTTCTTTTCATTGGATAGGCTCCGAATCTACTGAGCCGATTTGGAAAATTCTTTCACCGTTGGGAACTACACGGGTGGCGTATAATATAAGGCTATATAAAAAATTAAAACGGACACAGGCGGAGCTGCGGGAAACAGCTAGGTAGTAAAACTCAGAAATTACTAAACCGATTTCTAAATTTGTTTCACCGTTGGAAAGATTATCCCGGAGTAACATGGGCTATATTACTTACCAGAAAAAAATAAAGACCGCGGGCAGAGCAGCGCACGGCAGCTAGTTTTTTATAGAAATAAAAAATAAGGGTATATTAATGTATCACAAGACCAAGACTCCCTAAAAGAACATTATTTTGGATAGCAAATTTTTATTTTATTAATTTCATTCTATATGTAATGTGTACCTAGATTAGATTTAGATTTTTTTTTGCTTATTATTTTTAATTATTTATACACATTATCGCATGTGTTAGCGAATATTTGTAATTAAATACAAATTGTAGAAGGAAAAACTTAAACCTCAGGCAGGACTCGAACCTGCGACCACTGGCTTGACGCGCCAATCGCTTTACCAACTAAGCTACCGAGGTCACTGCCTGAAAGTTTAAATTTCTCCTTCTACTTATGACGTCTTTATAGGGCGACGTATGCGACATCTAGTGAACCTACCTTACGGTTGGCCTCACCGACTCTGATTAACAATGTGTTAATTAGAAGTCCGAGAGATGGCGCTGGCCCAATACTTATTATTTTTAATTATTTATACACATTATCGCATGTGTTAGCGAATATTTGTAATTATTTTTTTTTGCTTTTACATTTTCGACTTTGTTTAACAAGTATATCGGGTTAAACAAATTTGAACATGTAGCAAGCCATGTCAGTCGTAAAGCCACGTATTAACATGATCCTTGTACAATTTCATGACGTGTAAACCTTACAGATCATTAATAAGGTACTTATGTATTATAATTATCTTGCTACTTCTAAACACACTCGTGTGTAATCAGTCGCTGTCCGTATCAACGTCAGTTGCGCGTCGCGTGGGGCGCCTACTGACGCGACGTTTGATGTCGCCGACCTGCGCAGGAGTCGCGTAGATATGCCTTACCTGTTTTACAAACTAGAGATTATTTTATATTTAATTATAGTAGACTCACAATAGGACTTGTTATAAATCTTTGTGGTTTTTAAGTTGCTATTTATAAATTTATATAAATTTTGCTAAGTAGTGAAATGATATTTAAATGTAAAAAAATATAGAAAGACACTTTTAAGAAAGCTTTAAATAAAAAAAAGGTAAGGGCATAATGCGAGATAAGAATATGTGGCTAAACTTAGGATAGACTTAACAAGCACATAGTAAAAAAAAGTGCCAAAAAAAATTTGAAAGTTAAATCAACGTATTATTGCTAAGATATCCTGGGAGTGGTGCTGAACATTACCTTCTACCCTGTGTTATGGTATAGAAGCGTGATGGTATTTTTACTGAGTGCACAATTTTCTAAACTTCCCGTAGATATAACTTTCACGCTATCGGACATACTCGTATTCTCGACTGCCTAAGTACAGTCAGCAAGAAAGTCGATGAACACATTAAATAAAACATCTGAATTAAATTAAATTCCATAAATTATATAATAAGGATTTCGTGGCAGCTTTCTTCATAAGGTTATTTCGATTCCGATTCATTAATTTATGGAGTTTAAATTTTGTTTAAGCTGTTTTGTTAAACCAATTGTCTTCATAATCTTTTGTTGCTGACTGTACCGATAATTTAAAGCAAAAGTTGTAAACAATAAATCGATATGAGAGAGATGAGAAAGTAGTTTTATTTGTCTGTACGGCTTTTTCATGCAACCGACTTTATTAAATTTAGTGGAGTTAGTTTGTACTCTAAGAAATAAATACACTACTTTTTGTCGGGGGAAAAAGCCAATTGTCATATAAAAATATTTATTCCATAGAATTTATTAAATACAGAATAATGTTTTATTGCAAGTAATATAATATGAAGCGCATGCGTGCGTATTAATCCAATGAGCCGCAGTTCTAAGCATGACAGTTTTCTGACGTAACTAATATCGTCTGAAAAGGACATTTTAATAAAGGATTTTAAATAGAATAAACCTCTTATATGAACTCATTGTCTTAGAAACATTGCTTTTATAATACACAGCCATAGAACTAGGAACAGGTAAGGGTAATTAATTTGAAGTTTTATAATTTTAGTGACTTTAAAAAAATGTTAATTGGTACTCTACTTTTTTATTTTTATTTTTTTGGTTTAATAGACGCTAGCAAAGTGGGTCGCACATTACTAGTATTCGTGTTAACCCCTCGTAGGTGAAAGGTATGAAACTGAATGCTTGTGTTAGGAGTGGGTTCACATTGAGAGTGCAGCGGGTGGGATTCGAACAGGTGCGGTGGTGGACCCGGTGACCACATGATCGCAAGCCCGATGCCCTAGCCATTAGGCTATCGTTCATACATTTAGAATAAAATTATCGTGATTTTACTAAATCATTTCGTGATGAAAGATCGTAATGGATAGGCTGATAATTATTTCACAATAGCAACTGTATGCAAAAGCACATTGACTCAGTCACTAGGCTTAGTATTGAAAAGGCCGGTAAAACTAAAATAACTGTATGCGATTAGATTTTATTTTATTTCTAACATTTCAGTTACGTCGTTGTCTGTACCCGGCTACCGGCTACCGTGGTTATATACCGCATACCGCCTTTGATGTTGCCGCCACCTAACATACGTTGCATAATAGTTAACTATGTCTCGTGTTAAAGAAATAGGGTTTAGATATATTAAATTAAAATAATATTCTGAAGTTATATAATTAAATGCTAAGCCGAAGGTCGTGGCTTCGATTCCCACCTAGGACAAATCTTTGTGTGATAATTTAAGCACTATCACTTGTTCTGTCTTGGTGTAATTTATGTTTAATATGTATATAATATATATTTACAAATATATAAGTATGTTTATCAGTTGTCTGGTTACCATAGTATAGAATCAACCTGCCCCGACTTCGCTCGGGCAACAGTAATCAGTCTGCTTATAATAAAATTATACATTTAAACCTTTCTCTTGGCCTATAAATGTTCCACTGCTGGACACAGGATTCTTACCATATAAAGAAGCAACGAGCATTAATCACTACCCTTGCTAATTGCGGATTGGCGATTCCAATTTCTGGAATCCAGGTTTCCTCACGCTGTTTCCCTTCACCGTTTGCCAATGGTGTCTTAAAATTACTAAGAAAGTACATATAAATTTGAAAAAGTCACCCTGGTATTGCCTGGGTTTGAACCCATGTGCATACGAATCCGGTCATTGAACCAGTCACAACGACTGTATAATGCTGTAAACTGCTTTAAAATTCGTTGTGGTTTAAAATATCTAAGCGTACAATCAGCGGGAGGGACTTTGTTTTATATGTAAAGGTCTGTTAGGTATTTATTGCCTTAAACGTAAACAAACTGGTCCCATATATTCATACTACACAGCTCTATATTAATATTTAAATCTAAAAGAAAATCGTAAATAAACCCGCATACTTCTGCACATGTTGCAAGATATTTAATACGTATCCGGATACCCTACATGGTATAACATGCTTGAGTATACATTCCATATTTGTGTAAAAACAAAACATTATACAGGGTACATAGTCCTGTGTTATAGCGCCTATAACTCTTGAAAGGAGGTGTGAATAGGGGAACATTATATACGAGAAAGACGATGAATTTTGAGATTACGAATAATAGGGATGAATGGAAACAAAATCCGCATTGCGAAGACCTTAATTAATAGGTGATAAATCTATTCATTGACTACAAAGTGATTCTTTAGTTTACCCTGAAATCTGAAGGCCGGAATAAGGAAGGAAGGAATAATTGATGTGAAAATGTTTGTAGATATAATGTTTTTTTATATATAAGTTTATTGGACAATCCAAAATCAACATCTTTTCAAATAATCATACGCATAATCTTACTATGACATTCTTCATTCAATATACATATTTAATGTTCTCCCCAACGATTTAAATCTCTTTTTTTCTTTATAAATAAATGTTTATCTAATTCCATATAATTATGTCAGTGATCCAATAATTATGTATTATTATGTTGTTTATATGATTACACAGACTTATAAAATATGTTTTCTTGTTTCAGATTTCCTCATGTTATCCTGGATAAGATAATTGTAAGTGATTTTAAAGACATGCTCGTTACACACATGTATGATCATAATACCTAACATGCACATGTAATTATTATGACATGGTTAGTATTGATTAGGTATAGAATTATTTTTAACTGACTTTTGAGGTTCTCGACTGTTCATTACGCAATATAGTATCTCCCGCAATTCTGGAAAGATTTTGAAAATTTTAATGGTTATGTTCGTGGTACCTTCGTTGTCTCTGATTCCATAACACAAGGGCACAAGGGGTGTGATTTTGTCCACATTTATTATTATTTCTAATGGTTTATTTATTTCGTTCGTGAGTCCGACTCGCATTTGGCGTTTTTATTTTTATTTAATCTGTTTTAAATCTGCTGATCGCGGCTGAGATTGGTTAACCACAAGACGAACAGCCAATCACAGCAGACGATTAAATAACTTTTATTTTACATAAAACAGCCTTTTAGAAACTGAAAGTGTATTTTATTCCTATTAATTATTTTAAAAAAGGTCGGTTATTGTAAGAAATAGTTACAAATTGTATTTGTCTTGACATGAGATGTTGCTCGTTCTACCTTGATTTATTTATAACTTAACTGGTTTTTATATCGTTATTTATTCGGAAAACAGGAAAATACTATATACCTACGCTATATTTTGAACTAACTGTAAGAATAACGAGTATTGTTGTTAACGTAAGACTTTTAACAAATAATTACTACAGAACATAAAACTTTATTAAAACACATTTTACACTCAACAAAGCACCAACATATGGTATATAAAAACAAGTAATTAATCTACACGACAAATGGATCTTTTGTCCCATCTAGACGCTAGGAAGCTGCGCACACGCAGATCGCCTAATATGGCGCATAAATACAGATTGTGTGAAACCTTGATGTTGTTAGCAAGTAAAAACGTCGTATTGCCATATGTAGGAAAATAACCTAAATATGGTTATCATTTTTATAATATATTTATTCAGTTCGTACCTGGTTCTGTAACTGTGATTTATAATAATTTATTAAAAAGTACCAATTACTACATTTTTGTGTTGATAATGATTATACGAATAGATATAATATAATAATAATATAATATCTTAATATCTTGGGACAACTCACACAGGGCCATCTGATCCCAAACTAGGCAGAACCTGTACTATGGTGTCCAGACAACTGATAAACATACCTACTGATATATTTGTAAATACATACATATTATAGATGAATTACACGCAGACACAAAACAAATGATCGTCCTCATCACACAAACATTTGTCCTGGGTGGGAATCGAACCCACGATCTCCGGCTTAGCAGTCAGGGTCACTAACCACCAGACCAACAACGCTATTCACTCTCACTTCGCATAAGTTTCAAATTTCGAGTGCGAAGCGAGCGTCGAAGTGACCAGGGAATCAATTTCTACTGAATGCCACTTCATACGTCATCTCATACTTTATCTGGCTAAATCTCACGGTTACTTTAGTCCAACTCGCTAACACGCTCGCAAGAGTAGCGCTAGTGCATCAACCGAGTTTTTGGAATGCCAATCAAGAAACTCACAGCGGATTCAGATTCGAAGTTTAGAACGAGGTCTTACAGAACCAACGGGCTTATCATATTTGTTACTTGGAAAACCTTATGGCTGATTGGCTGCTTATCATTTATTAAATGAAGGTACTCAAAAAATTATACACAGAGTTCAATTTAATCGACGACGACTTACGCGGTCGAGGTGCACACACCAGTTTTCAAGGTGGTGCCAGCTCTGAGGTCCCGGGTTCGATCCCCGGACGAGTCAATGTAGAAAAACACTTTTCTACATTGTCTCGGGTCTGGGTGTTGTAAAGTCGTTGTCTTTGATTCCATAACACATTTATCTACTTAGTTTGGATTCGGAGCTAGGAGATATACAAATGTTGACGACATCACATACTTACATTGTGTGATGTTGTCTGCATTTGTCTTAAATAAAAAAAACGTTAGTGATAGAGAAGTGGAGTTATTCCCATTATTCTAAATTAAAACGATCACAATATAATTTTGTACAGGTACTTTAGAAAGATAACATAAATATGAAAGGTAGGTAACACAGGAATTTTCAAACGGATAGATATTAATTTCTTTGAAAATTAATAAAGCCTCTTTTCCTCAGTGATAGTGTAGCTTGCTACTCCAGTATTTTAAATAATGTATTGATTTATATAACAAGGAAATCTCTGTCCATCCTTATGAAAATAGGCGTGACTTTATGAATATGAATATATTATTATTATTAATAAACAACTGTCCTGCAGTTGTATCTGATTCTCTTGAAGTACAAAACACTGTTTCGTGGCCATATGCAAACTATTTGCGTCGATGTTAACTGTGTGAGTCATAGAATTAATGCAATATTGTAGGATACTGTCTTAAGTAGTTTTCCTTACATGTGCATAATGTTGAGATACATAATAATAAGGTAACAGATGTTTGGATATATGGATAGATATATCCTATCCATATAAATAGATGTATGGATATATACCTACCTATGTACGTATATGTTATATACCTACTACAAAACTTGTAGGGAATACTGCGTCCTTCTTTTAAAGATAGGAACATTACATACACATCTTATGTATTCTGCTCTGAAGGCGTATAAAGTCTTAAGAAATATTATCTATTTTTCACAATTGATTAAATTTCGATTTTCTAATTTAAAAATTTCAAGTAGCTCAGTTGGTTAGGAAACTTAGGATATGAATGTTGAGTCCTGACAAATTTTGTGTAAATTAAGAAAAGCCTCCAGCATTGAAGTATAAATAAATAATAATAAAGAGATTTCTCTAGAGAGCTTATAAATGTCCCACTGCTGGGCAAAGGCCTCTTCTCATTCAACGAGCAATGATCACCACGCTGGCTCACTCGGGTTTGCAATCCAAGATTACAATTTTTGGAATCCCGGTTTCCTCACGTTCTTTTCCTACAATAACGTTGGCAATGTCTTAGAATTTATTAAGAAAGTACATATAACTTTGAAAAAGCGTTAGGTTGGTATTCCTCATTACTAATACAATATTCTATGAGTAGCATAAGTTAAAGTACTTGGTGCTATAGTGTTTAAATCACATAAAAGTAATAAACCCTTCAGTGGCGTAGGTCGTTGATGCGTCCGGCCGACTTGTCTCACTGCACAAGTAGGAGCTTCCTGTACCGAGCGCAGGGCTGCCACATCAAGTTTGTTTATGTTGTCAAAATATATTATGACTCATTGCTGTCATTATTGATTTCGTGGACTTCTGTTAGGTTATGTGTATCAGTTTAGCTATTGGATGAATATAATTTATAATTTGTCTTTAGAGACTCGATTTAGTATCCATCCGAACAATTCACTAACACAATTGTTAACTGAAATATGGTTTGAGCCTTCAATATAATATATACTCTGCATGATTATAACAAAATGCTCTATTTTTCTATTTGATCTAGTATGTACCATGTAGGTACTACGTTTTTTTTTCTAAATGTTTGTTTATTTGTGAATAAGTCGTTAAAGTACCATTTAATTAATTAATATTTATTCCACTTGTGAAAAAATTCCTATAAATATATTCAATTAAGCATAATTTAAGTCAAACACTTTACGTGATAGCCCTAATGCGCTGTCACTTCAACACTGCATTGAAACAATAAGCCGTCCGTGTATGGCCAGCGACCATTAGCTTCCTTCGATGGCCCATCACTCGACGGACATCCAATCGATTCTTACGAGGTGTCATGGCCGCCAGTGACAATCGATTACGACTCGATTATCGATAACTGATGCCGACTTACAGAGAATTTTGATGAAGGTGATATATCGAGAATATTTTAGGATTGTAATCGGAAAAAGAAATGTCTTGCTGTTAGATCTAAGCTCATTCCGTATCTTTATAAGAAGCAGGGTTTTCTTGTCTTTTTTTATTGTATTTTCTGGAAAGAAAGAAAAAATGTATCGGGAAACGTACCTAAGCAATACTTTGAATGTGTTATTTTATTTGCTTTTTTATTATATACATATATATAGGTCAAATCTTGCAAGTTATTCCCGATTGAATTTCGTATGCATGGACTTAGATAACCTTGTAATATGGGGAGTCAGTTAGGTGGACTACTCAAAAATCCGGTAGGGTCGCTCATCTCGCACCACGTGTTTCGTCAATTTCCACCAATCAAATTACAATAGCTTGTCCCTCATTGGTGTACATTAGCGACCCTAGAGGATTGACCAGCAGTAGCCCTCTTATCACCAAGATTGTCAACATTCGGTATACACATCATTTTTAATACTAGCTGTGTCACCCGCATAATTTGTCCCCGTTCTCGCATTCATCTTCTTTATAGTCAATTTTCTGTTTTTTGTAAAACTTATTCTGAAATTGAGGACGGAGACGAATCCATCAAGGATCATGAAAATCGGTCCTCCCGTTCTCGAGTTACGAGTATAAGTGTTAAAACAAACCAGACTTTGTTTTATGTATAACTAGTGGAGCTGCCACGGCTTCGCTCGTGTATTATACATATAAACCTTCCTCTAGAATCACTCTATCTATTTAAAATAATTCATCAAAATCCATTGCATAGTTTTAAAGATCTAAGCATACAGTCACGAGCATAAATATGTATAAACATAGCGAAATTGTAAAACAATAATTTAACAAGAACTCACCTAAATCATGTAGGTGAGATTTGACCATTTTTGAGTTTTAAAAAAAACTTCTCGTTAAATAATTTTTACAATTTCGCTATATGTATATGTCGCAGTAAGTTGGATAAAGCCGTAATATAGTTATATCCCTAGGGATATAACTATATACCGTTACATAGTTATACAAAAGCGATTCTTTACTATCTCACTAGGAACATAGTTATAAAACGGTCCAAGTTCAGTGATATACTAAACGGTTACGGTTTTTTACATTTTACCGATTAAAGGTATTGATTATGACCCACAACTATTTAAAAAAAATATAAAGGAGCTGTTTTACGAAAAATTATACGCATGCTACACGATAGAAGATTGGAATCCTTCTCCAAATATGTTTTTATTCACCCCTAAAATTTGCTATTCACCCCGTTTTAGGTAGTGAAGATTCTAGATTTTTAGTTAGGTGGCTTTGTATTTCGTTTTGCTTTTGTATAAGCGTTTTAATTGCGTGAATATAAGACCAGTAAGTAATAATTATAATGTTCTGCACGTCGGCGTGGCTTAGGTCGAAGCTGTCAGCATAATCCGATGCATAATATACCGGTTTGTTTCAAGGTCCAGTTTTTGTGATGGTGCAACTGTGAATGAGATTACATTGCCCTTTGGAATAAGTATATTGATAATGATTGTGTCTTAGATTTTATTGGTAACTTCCATTAAAGAAGAGGGGAATTACTGGTTATTTGAAGATTTAAAGTAATAAAAAAATACTAGGTACCGGTCTATTGCTTTTGTATAGGTAATTAAACTAAGTGGAACGACAATTTTATAAGCGTCATAAAGTGAGCTAGCTCTCTTTTTGATCTATTTTGTGATATTATGTCATTGTTGTATAAATTAAGATAAACAATATATTCATTCATATTTACAATATTTAAATAATATATAGGCACACTAATTTAATGTCATTAGAATGAAGCTGCTTTTTTTTAATTTCACAAAAAAAAACAAACGTTTTATTATATGTATATTAAACTAGCTTATTATTGTTTTTATGCAGACAGTGGCCACACAACAACATCGCTTTATAGTAATAATTTATTAGTTAACATGTTACGTGGACCGCAGGCTGTACTCGTTGCATAAGAGCAGGCTTCAAGGTCTGTGTCGAGATGCGCACGCGCAGCTAATGGTTTTGTTGGGATTATAGCGTTAATATACGTAGATTATTTATTTATTTTGTGTTTAAGTGGTTTTTTGTATTGATATTTATATTTTATTGTTTGTAGGAACATGTTAAAACATTTGAAAATACTTGATGATCGTCTTTTTTGTTTTACTATAGTGAGCCGGATTTAGTGCATTAAAAAGTGACACATACTTATCATTCAAAATCAATATGTTATAGAAATAAGCAGTATTTTTGTACTCCCTATAGTTATATCGTGTGTCCTTTGTCAATTCTTTGTTTGCATATAAATTGTAAATAACTAAAATTATTAATTAAATTTCAAGTGAAAGGCTTTGTTTACATTAAAAATATCTAATAAATGTGGACAACATCACATACATACATTGCTTCGAAACCAAAGTAAAAAGTAGCTACACTTGCACTTGTGTTATGGAATCAGAGACAAAGAAGGTACCACAAACACCCAGGCCCGAGATACTTAATGTAAAAAAAGTCCGGTGATCGAACCCGGCACCTCAGACCTAGCGACACCTTGAAAACCGGTGTGTAGGTACTCGACCACGGAGGTCGTCAATTTTCATTTTTATTGTCTTTAATCCTTGTTTATCAGATTAATATATAATCGATTTTTAGCTTCAACTAAACTGTCCGATCAATTACCTAAAAAAATATTTTTTTTTATTAATATTGACTCCCGCATTAAGGAATTTAATCCTTGCGTCGCGGGGGTTTCACAAACATTGAAATCATGTACATAAAGAACAGATTTGAAACAAGCATTCGTGGATCACGCAAATGCTTGTCCCATGCGGGGATCGAACCCGCAAGACGTCGCGCACAGTGGTAATTTCCATGGTGACCTATACCACTCGGCTATCCGTGCCGTCTAAACTGCTAGTTCCTTATCCCTATATCAATTTCTTAAACTCATTCGGATTAAGCCCAATGTCAAAATTTAAAACATTTGATATTTACTTAGACTTACCTTTATTTTAACAAAACATTAAGAATAGTTGCCATAGTCATCGTAAGTAAAACCCAAAAAGTCATTTCCGCACCATTAAGGTTATAAGAACAAAGAATGACCAACTAAAAAGCTGGGGTTTGCGATAACTTAGGTATTTGTTACTTAGTTCTAAGTACGATAAGTAAGTAAAGTTAACTAAGTAAGATAAATCCTGATTCATACCAATGACGAAGTCGATAGCAAAATATATTTCATCGTAGGTTTAACATTTTTTGGAATATTTCGTTTCAGTTTAAATTACGATTTGATTATCAGGAACCTGAAATCTGATTATTTCATGGAATCATGATGAAAACACTTAAAATTCTTCATTATTAACTATACATATAACCTACAAAAAAAATATGCACATAGGCGAGCTAAAACCTCTTAATTGAGTTTTTTTAAATCAAACTTTTGAATGAAAAAAAAACAGATCAAACTAAATCTGTGTATAACCAGTTTTAATAATCAGTATCTACCACATTACACCAAAGTTCCTAACACATGAACTCTATTTAGTTCTGAATGATAAATATTGAACGACATCCTTTCATTCATTCACTCATTCATCAGACTATTGACAAGCAACTTAATCCTACTTAATGTATGTAAACAGATACGTAGCATCGATCCTGCATGCTTCACTACGTTTCAAATAAAAAACATTAAACAGTGTTGAATGGTTCAACTCACAATAACTATATCGATGAAGAGGTAGGAAGGTAGTGTAGGAACCTACTTATACCTATGCGTTTTTTGGTGTTACAATTCCGTGAAACACGTACTAAACTTATTTTAGTCCATCGGTATCTTTTTCACTTGTACATAACTAGAAAAGGACAGACGAAAATTAGGACTGTCAAATTTAGTTCCAACTAAAATTCTCATATAAATTTTCCGACCAGTAATAACGAGTGCACTAAAAACACAATGTGCGAACTAGTTTGACATATCTAAGGTTTTGTTATCTCTTACCGTCTTTTTCTTGCGCTTTAGGTTCGTAAAGGACAGGAATGATTGACATTTAATTTAGGTTGCGTACAGAGGAATCAGCACCAATTAAACCGTATTCAAACGTTTAGCCACTGTTGTCTTTTGTTTTTTCTAAAAGTCTAATAAGAAAGAAAATGACGTCATAATCCTTTGAATAAACAGTTTTTTTCTAACTTTCTGCTATCCACGAGTATGGTCTATTAAAGGGAAACCTGCCAACAACAACTGCCTATTTCGTTTCAGCCATGAATATGACCTTTTAGGACCGCACAACCAGAGCCTTAAGCTTTAATATCGTCCATTTATGTTGTCTGGAAACCAAAACATTTTGTTTTAGTTTAAAAATTAAAAAACACGTCTTATAATTCTCCCAAAAGTTAGATAATGGCGAGAAACAGCCGCATTTTTTCCCCCCAAACATTATTGCCTTTTTTTCTCTCTTTTTTAAAAAGATTACTAGCAATGTGGGTCACACATTACTAGTAATCTCGTTAACCTCTCGTGCTAAGCTGATGCTTGTGTTACGAGTGGGTTCATCTCGGTACTGTAATGAGTGGGATTCGAACCCGCAACCACATGATCGCAAGTCCGACGCCCTAGCCATTAGGCTACCGCCGCTTCAAGCGCTTTTCTTTTTCTCTCGAGATAATTGATGTAGCAATGCTAACGATACAGAGATTCTAGATGATCTAAACCTGAAATATGGTGGAATAAAGCAACTTATTATAGAAACATTAAATTTACCTTTAACGTACCTGGTCAAACACATTAATAACTAACGGTATCCCGCGGTTTCACCCGCGTCCCCGTTCCCGTAAACATAATTATTTTTTTGTTAATTTTCCAAAATGTACCTATTCTGCTATTTGGGACGGAGACGAATCCTAAAAATTTAGGATCATGAAAAACGGTTCACCTGTTCTCGAGCTATAATTACATACATATTTGTTACAGTCGACAGCGATTTGGATGAGTTTTTAAACTCAATATAAAGAACTAGTTAACAACGCAGTAACAAAGACAATCTGTCCTCAGATCATTGACCGAACCATTAGTTATCTGATCCCCACAAGTGTAGGAGGATGGAAATTGATACATCCACGTTTAACTGAAAAACAACAGTTAAAAGTAACTGAGACAGTTTGTGTTACTGATATTGTTGCTAACTAGCTTATCCTGTTCGTAATGATGTTTGGGTTAGATTTTGTTCTGTCTGAGTGGTTTGTTTTCCGGGTTAATTGACATGGATACCAGTTAAATTCTCGTTGAATAACTGCATAGTCATAGTCACATAATGTGCCTTACATCACGTGTTTAGAGTTTATGCTATTTTCATTTAATTTTATAAATTTACATTTTGTCCACAAAAATATCTGACCTGGGGCCCAAATCTGGATCTAATAAGTGTTATAATTCTTATTTGATTCTGTATGGTTATCTATACTCATATTATAAAGCTGAAGAGTTTGTTTGAACGCGTTTATCTCAGAAACTACTTGATAAAATTTGATAAATTATTTCACTGTTACATAGCCCACTTATTGGCTATAGGCTATAATTTGCCGCGGTAACTGAAGACCATGCGGGCGGAGCCGCGAGCAATAACTAGTCTAAAGTAAAAGGAAATTATGATTTAATTTACTCCTTGTACACTTGGGAGCATTATTTTTGTTTTTTACCTAAAAACCACAAAATTCTATTAAGTTACTCAATAAATTCAGCAGTTTTGACGCCCGCCACCAGTTCAAATAAGTTTGTGCCATTATAAATGTAATGCAGATGTCAAATTACATACATGCCAACTTAATAAAAGTCTCTTCCAGAGTACATTTTGTTAATCATTGTTCAAAACTTAAGTATGACGTGGTCTATCGGCTCAACGAACGGTTTTGTGTACACAACGTTGCAGTTTCCAACATATTACAGGCAATTACCATTGTGACGTTTTCAAAGTAATAATATGTACTTTATTATTTGACACCATTGACAATTACTACATCTGCTCACTGACGAGAAAACCCTTTATTATCTCAATCCAATAAACTACCATCATAATTCAAATATAGAATAGTCTCATATTCCATTGTTTCCGAAGATTCAATTTCCCCATAACTAGCAATGCACTCGGAGCTCGTGCACGCGCAGGCGCAGTGAAAGTGACCCGGCTTTGACCTCTGGCGATTTACCACTATAGGGCTCTTGTGCAATATTGGTCCATATTCAAGGCTTTGTTGTTATTTAACACGACTTTTGGTTAAGATTTGATGGCAAAAAGAGAGCTATATCTATTTGAGAACGACAACTTTAGATAAGCGATTATATAATTATTATCGTTTAAAAAGTTGCATTTTCACGTTTTATGCTTCCATTAATAACTGTTACTCCCCAGGCTCGAGCCATTAGGCTATCGACGCTTTTTAGGATAAATAAAAAAAACCTGTAACAAAACTGTCGCATTTATTATCAAGTCTTGTGTGACCCTCTAATTTATAAATATGTCAATAAATAACAATTATTTCTAAAGCTATTGTAGCCAAATCCGATAAGACCAAGCCAATCTCTATATTACGTAAGGAAAACGTAAGAAAAAATCTTCATACTGTAACATTCCGTTATCAAAACAGTTGAACACGAATTAAGCTTAAAATTGTGGATCCATTTTTTGTTTGTTGACTGTGTAACTTCTTCCTTGTTTATTTCTGTATCTTGCAATTAAAACCTAACCATATAATTATTTCCATAAAATAAAACTATACGCATACAGTCAAGCGTCATAAGTGCTTAAGCACCCAACTTTTGAATCCGATGTCTGCATGTTAGCCTGAGTGCAGGCTTTGACTGGTTCACTGGACTTTTTGGCGAAACCTTAAGAGCCTCCAGCCAGAGCAATAGAGAAACTAACTACGTTAGCAACATTTACCATGCGAAATTCGGACCTCGACTTAAGAAGGCAAATGGCAAAAGAGGACCTTAGACCACCAATAGAACCGCAATGTATAACGATTCACAGTCGGAATCCAGTCATCAGTGTGTGTGAGGCCGGCCTACTACGAACATAATTTTCTCCTAGTTTTCCTGTCACACTGGTAAACTTTCATTCCTCTTCTTCTTGTTGCCCCTATACCATTCATATGGGGTCAGTAATTCCTCTCTATTACTCGTCATCGCGGCATCCACTCCTTTCTTTCTCAAATCATCTTTCACACAACCCATCCATCTCTTTTTCGGTCTCTTTATACCCATTCACAGTCATTCTCATAACTTGTTTAGTTATGTGATTTCATCCCTCCTCATAACATGTCCATACCACGACAAACGCTTACCTCTATCCTTTTTCATTAATAAACTAGTAAACTGTTATTGTTTGCGTTAAAATACTCAAAAATGTCTACGCAGAACATTGCGACAGTGGATTTTAACGTTAAGGCGCTTATACACTTAGGTACTTGAATGTACATAAACCAGTTCATAATTATAATCACTCATTACAGTTATTTTTTGTTGAAAATACCAATTTGGATAAGTTACAACTTCTAATTAAGTAGTTTGTTTTAATTCTTATTCCAATAAATAATGTTTCATGCTGTAAATAGAATTATAAATTTCCGGATACACTGGCCAACTAATTGCTCTGAATTAATTAATATGTAATAATGATATTCGGAAGTAAAACGTCGTGAGAAAATCTTGAGTTATTTATTAATAAGTTTTAAATTGCCTGCAATGATTGGACGTTCAATAAAATAGAGAAACTGACTTCGCTTTTTATGTGGTGATCTTTGCCCTGATGTGGAATAGTTAGAGGCTGGGTTTTGGTACCTTAAAAGTCATTGTAAAATTCCTAATTGCAAAATAAATCATTTGAATTAGACGAAGAATTCGCGTTCATCAGTTGTTAAAAAAACAAAAGAACATCACATATCCTAAAAGAACTTAACTTATTCCAAAATATCTTTTGAACAAGATCAAAATTTCATACATCCACACATAGTGGCTGTCAATGCCTCGTCATAAGGGCACAAACCCGTCGACCTGGCCATAACAGGCGAAGCTGACTGACCGGAGGTCGGACACATTCAAGTCGGTACTTAGCCTCATAGATTAAGAATCTGAAGTAAACTGATGATTCATTCAGTTATTTTTGGATACTGAGTGTGATAATGACCTTATCGTTTTTATAAAGTACTTAGTGGAGTTGGTTTTCGTATTCCAATTTGTGTACATAATTATATTTCGTTTATCCATTTTTGTCGAAAATATCAATGAATATAGGATGAGAAAATACACAAAGATAAAAACAAAATCTCTTTCTTTTAAAGTCTTGAAAGTAGTCGAAAGGGGATCATCGTCTGCCGTGCCTTTTCACAAGCTATATTAGAGTCGATTTTCGGATTTAGCTGAATACTATATTTTACATGGAGCGACTGCCAAATTGGAAATCTTTGGGCAAGGCCTATGTTCAGCAGTGGACGTCTTGTGGACGATAGGATGACGATGATGACGGCCTATCTGACCTGCACAACCTATTTTACTGGGTACTATAGTATCCCTCAGTTAGACTTATTGTCAGCATGGTAATGACTGTCAAAGATCACTATATTATTATGACAGTCGGGACCAACGGCTTAATACACTTTCGAGGCACGAGGTCTCGGTATGTTTAATGGTCAACCATCCACGGACCAATCCTGGTCAACACGGCTTAACCTTTATTATCGATCTAACATTAGGGTTTATTTAGAAACGAGCCCCTCCTTTTTTGACAAGATTAATTACTACTATAAACACCATTAAAATAGACCCCAAGATGAGAAATCCTAGTATTCATAGAAATGCCATGATCACAGGTATAACCTTAGCCTTTTATACCTACGCCGATACTATAGACTTTAAACAATGTACACTTTGGTCAATGATAAAACTATGTCGTTTGTGTACCTGTAATGAATAAGCACATAATTACCACAGATCTTTGCCGCAAACACAACAAACGTATGAACCACCCACAGACTCATTACAATTCTTACTTATATCACATTAACAATCAACGGTTATAAATTAACCATTAACATAAAGTTTAACCTTGGCAACTAACGCCTACGCATCGCTAAACTTCATTCAAATAACTATAATATAAACCGCCGATTAGTTTTTGCCTAATTTATATTCTCGATTTGGAAAAAATGGATTACTTTGACTGATTGTTTGTTTGTACGTTAAATACGGATGTCGAGTTTATTAGATCTATATTTAATTGAAAGTTAAACGAAAAAACTTTTTCAAGTTTGGTAAATAAATATAAAAGATGAATAATTAGAGCTTCAAGATTACTTTTTGTGGGTTGGAAATCAAAACATATAATTCTTAACTAAATAGTTTGATTAAGCACTAGATGCCCGGACAGACTTCATTACAAAAAAAAATTGTATTAATTAATTAATAAATGTTACGTTTTTCGAGTGATCACTACATTTTTTTGTGTAAAGTATTAAAACCTTCTGTGCACCATAAGGACATACACAAAATAAATAAGCCGAATAGGTCCAGCCATTCTTGAGTTATGCGCTTACAAACATTAATTTTTATTTATATAGATCTAATTTTGCTATGAAAAATATCTTAATTTTGAATTTAAAATAACAGATTTTTTATCCATGTAATGAAATAATTGGTAGCTTGCGAAATCTCACACTCTACAATAAATAAGTCATATACCTCTAGGATACATTCTGGACCTTGAACCCGGCAAAATCGTTACTATTTTGTTCACAAAACATCGTTACACATTAAAATTCAAGTCCAAACAATACAAAATCCAAAAACCGGTTCTTAACACGTCACTTTTTGTCGCAACAAATCGATTCATAATTATAAGAGGCAAATAATCGATTAGAATCGTTACAGACAGCAGGAACATGTTATCGATCAATGTTTCGACAATGAGCTGTTGGCAAGGTTAGCGCGTGGGCGGGTGAGGGTTAGATCAGGTCTCATGAGGATTATATTGTGATTTAAGAAACTTGTTGACTTGAGCGAGATAATTGGTGATATTATCTACAACCAAAGAAGTTGGTTGGAAGTAGATATAAAAGCCTAATAAGCAAAATGATATATTTTCGTTTAAAATTTTTAATCCATAATGGAGTAGTGCGCATCCCGGTTTTCAAGGTGTCGCCAGCCCGAGGTCCCGAGTTCGATCCCGGGACGGGTCAATTATTATTTAGATAAAAATACACTTTTCAACAGTGTCTCGGATTTGATTCCACAATAAAAGTGCTTTAGCTACATACTTTGGATTCGGACCAATACGAGTATATGTGACGTTGTGCACATATTTTTTATATTTTTTTTAATTTATGTCTCATATATTTTTTGACAGTTCAATCATTAATTCATCAGATAGGTTCTAAATTAATTTGTAAGTTTGTGATGTTATCTCTAAATACATTTTATTGGCACATAAACTCATTTATGACCAGTTTATGAAGAACAATAAAACTCGCTTTTGATATACCTATGGTGACACTATCCTTACAAAATAGCAGTCAAAGGTCTACCGTGAGGGCCAATTTTAGTGTCATACATTCGTGTGACATTACGAGTCAATAAAACAGCTATAAACTCTTCAAGTATGTAACGATGAGTTAGCAAACAGCGGAGACTTAGCAATTAAAAGTTTACGATAATTAGTTACTAAATGTCGTGATAGTGTCAAGTATCGTTTGTGAAATTGATATCGCGTTACTTAGAGACTTCACGCTGGGTTACGTATAAATTATGAATAAAATGCTGGTTTTTATGTGACAAAATTGTAACATATAAATAGTTTTTCTAGTAGTTTTTATTTAATTTAAATATCTTCTCCGGTTTCCATCAGGATGTCCATGAGAGCTATTTTCGGTTGTATTACGATCACAAGAAAAGCCTAAGATTGTATCTTCATCTTCTGCCGAGCCTTTTTCCAAGCCTATATTGAGGTCAGCATCCAGTCTTACCGGATTTAGTTGAATATCGAATTTTACATGGAAGGAGTGCCAATCTGCCACAACCCATTTTACTGGGTAACATAGTAAGTATCCCATAGTAAGACTGGTTGTCAAGATTGTCTTTTTTTCTTAAATTGATTTAACGAATGCTAAACATCAACGTATGACAGTCGGGACCAAAGGCTTTTAACGTGATTTCCGAGGCACGGAGGGGTCTCGGTATGTTTTCAAATGGTCACCCATCCAAGGTCCAACCGCAAAAAGAGCGGCTTAACCTTTAATACCGTTCACACTTAGCCACGAGCTCCTCTCATGTAAGATTATAAGCTTAGAAAATTACTTTAACATTATTGCTTGGTTTGTCAAAAAATGTTTGCAAAATACTTAGTAAGTATGTATCAAGTTGTTTATCCGAAAAGCATGAAGAGTTGTTGAAGTTAATCTCTATAATCAGAGATCGTATCATTACTGAACAAAAGTTATCTGTTTTGGATCATGATTTACTACGTGTCACTGTTTTTTTTGCCATTTGACGCAATCAGTTTGTCTAACAAAGACATTTTTTTTTAGAAGGTTAGTTTTTATGGGATCCTATAAGAATTTAAAAGTAGTTACTATACAAGCATCCTACATAAATAAAGAAGAAGAATTTATATGATTTATAATTTTTTTTGTATTCGCTAATTACTTAAGTTTAAGATGTTCTTAAATGTCTATGTGTTGCTATTTCACACTTAAAAGTGACAGAGACAGCATGAGACTTAACGGCGGCTTCAAACTGATTGACGTTTCAGTGTTCCGCCATTAACCTCTCAGAAGTTCAAAATCTCAGAGTTCTTAACAGTTAAGTTACCTAATTAGTAAATTAAATTTTATGAACTCCGAGATAAGGAAAACCTCTTTGAAGAAGTAGGAAAAAGGGAATCAATGCTTATTGTTTATATCCGAGTGGTATAGGTCACCACGCTAATTACCACTTTGTGCGACGTGCTGCGGGCGCATGGGACAAGTATTTGTGTGATCCACAGATGCTTGTTCCAAGTCTGGGTGTTCTTTGTGCATGTGATTTGAATGTTTGTGAAACCCCCGCGACACAAGGATTAAATTCCTTAGTGCGGGGGTCGCTTTTTTTCAAAAATATAAACAAAAATATTGTTTGTTCTCCTATTCCATATCGCGTCCTTACTTAATACAAAAACTGGACAGTTTTATGAATTTCCAACACAAGGAAATAAAAAATAATTATGAACTTTAATAGGTTTAATGAAATTCTGAGAATTAAATTAACTATCTGTGTCATCTAACGACAAATTACTTATCACTCGCTCATTATACAAACGTATCTAATCAGTCAATCGATCTACATCCAAGCTTCAACGTGGTATCATGATGACGACTTGTCAACGCTGGCCGCATGATAATTGTCACTTACTGTGCTCGTCATGCAGACAATGGGTTGTATGCTGCGAAACTGGTGATAACATATTTTTTGTTCTACTTTTGGCGTGAATTTATAGGATTATACAACATGTAACAAAACCCCTGTCCGATCCAATAAAGGTGTATTCGTCATTCGTGTATACGGTCATGAACCGTCTCGCATGCCTAGGCGGCTTCTTTGACACAAAACTGTAGGTAGTAAGTACGTGAACTTTGAGGACTGGTCAGTGTAGCCTCGTAGTAGTTACCTTGGATCATTTTTAATTTTGATTTAATTATTTTCAATGGGGAAAAATAGTAATATCAATCCATTTAATTACTACGTATATTTGTTTGCAGTACGATACCGAATAATAATATTAGGGATCGGACAGGGTGTTTGTTACACGTATAATATGATTTACGTATTTAAAGTTCAAATTAAAATATATTCTGAGGTTTACGCGACATGAATTTTTTTTAAGAAAATAAATTATGTCCTTGGAATTTTGGTTGTGTTCAAGTACCATATTCAGGTTCACACTTCACAGTCCATAAACTAGGTATCTGCCTACAAACGAATAATTGCATTTATATTAAAATTTGTGCCGGTCTTCAAGTTAACAAATAAAAACCACTTTAAATGAACGTCATTAACATTGATCCCAAAATAATTAAGGTTAGGTTCAATGACCTGAAGGACGCGTGCGCAAGCGGCTATGATCATTACAGTATGCAATAATTAACTCTTTATTGCTTTGTTAAGACACCTTGACACTTAAGCGTTTGATAATAAAAAAGGTGTTGCAATCTTCAGTGCAACTGACAACAAAATCTTCTGGTATCCTCTTTGTTAAGATTTTTGACATACGGACCCTTGAAAGTGGTCTGTTGATTAAACATTAATTTAATCAACTGTAACTGTAAATAATATTTAGACGCCATGTTACATTTTGTCGAAAGAAGAAATATTTTTCAAAACTTTTCTTTTAACCAAAAAAAATGTACATTTACACACCCCTGATAAATAAAACCCCTATCTATAAGCTCTCATAAATTCCTACTTCGGAATGCAAGGTCACTATCAATTTGAACAAAATAATTCCAATAAATATTGTGCACCTTGTCGAAACAGTGGTTAGTAACGACTAAGTAAACTTGTAACCCTTTGTGGAGATAAAGGACAGACAGACAGACAATTCCTCAAGTCGAAGCACTTGGTATGCGTGGGCGGCAGACAGCATGCCTGAAGCGCGGGTCTTGGAAGCGGTGGAAGGTGTAAGCGGGTAGCGAGAATTCAAGTGTATTAGAAAAAGGTGTTGACAAAACTGAGCATATTTAATACGAGTTTTTCACACGAGGAAACACGAGAGTGACGGGTGGACTGGCTGATTCGCCAGCGCTTCTGAGCAGAAGAAGAGAAGAAAAATGTCGGATCGGGATTTTAAGTCACCAATGATAGATAAGTTAATAGCCTGTAATTGGATATTATTGGATAGACCTGATTCGAGGCTCGGAGACTAAGGACCTCAGCTAATTTTTAACTAGCTAGCTTCATTAGCTTAAAAGTATCCTGAAAAGCAACAGGGACTCTAAGGAGCTGGGGTGCTCTCTGAATCAAGAGTTATTTAAGGCGTCAAGGGAAATGATACTGGGTCTTCTTTTGTATCTTAGTATACGTTTGGTTCAAAAATGTTCATTCCACTTAAAACTAAAGTAGGGTTTTTCATATAGGAACTACATAAGAAAACCTGATAAAGAAGTTATTCATAACGAATAGTTCGCAGTTCCTTTTACTTTCTCCGCCGGAGGAAAATAATGTAGTGGTGTACTCGTGGTGCTTGACTTCAGTAGAAAAGGGAAATAAAAATCCTTTTAACTTTGAAACTCACACCGAACCCCAATCAGTTGTTAAGCATAACTTAACAGCAGTTAAGTTATAAGACTCGACCGAGCCCAGTTAAGGTGCCACCGAGCAAATAGCGCGAATACCAACACATTTTGTAACGCTATCGACTTCAGGTGATCTGTTTGATTCCACGATTGTACCTGTAAGTTTATATATAGACTGGAATGTTGTCTGCATATTCAAATACCAGATACATTAAGCCACAAAACTGACTAAAGAGTTAACTTTTGTAGTGAAGACAAGAAATTTATAGACAAAGCGTGAAGATCCATAGATGAGCGGAATGAACGTTTTCATCGGCTAAATGATAGAAACTGCATATCACGGAGTTGATGATGATGACGAAATTATTGAAATAACAAAAAAACTGAAGATAGTTAATTTTCAACTCAGTCTATGCTGGATAGGCCTCTTCCAATTTGAACCATACCATCAATGATCGTAGCATTGACTTTAGTAAAATCAAAACTACATGAACTTGAGATAATATTGATGATTAGTCTTCAAACGTCAACAAAGAAATGACTGTCTACATACCAACCTCTTCAATCCATTGTCTTACTGCGACTGATATAAGATCCCACCCAAGGTCAGTTAATAACAGTAAAACAAGGTTGCTCCCGGAGGCGACAACACCATTAATATAACCAGTAGCGGTGTTACAAAACTTAGATATTGATCGGCTATTAGGGTCGGCGTATACGCACCGCTGCGGTTGTATTCTTCATACATTTTATAACGTGGCGCTTGGTCTATAGTTTGGTGCATGTTTTGTGTAGCTTCGTCGTGTAGGTAATATACTTATAGCATGCCCAAAAGCACACTAATATGACGCTAGTTATTAAAACTAAATTAACTGTAGTCATTAAGTACTTACTTAAGATACCTACTAAAGACTAAACGACGACGTGAAAAGGAGTTAATAAATAAAAAAATAAGTAAACCTATGAATTTATTTAATTGAAATCGCACGTCATGAAATTCTTTGCTATAATTCAGAAACAAATTTAAGAATGAATTATAATACTTTTCAACTTTTCTGGTATCTCAGTAGCTCTGCGTTCGGTTCGTGAGCTCCGACCTTTAGCTGCGCGGGCGCAGGCGTGCGCGCGCAACACCGCTGCGGATCATCGGTTGTCCCCTATCGAAGTATCGTCTACCTTGGCATAGTAATGGAGGTGCTACTATGAGTTCTCTAACTTGAAATTCGAAAATATGTCACCGGCTTCTCACTTAATTTGTCAAGGACAGTCTATGAATTAAACTATTTATCTACAAGATGCATTTATATGATTCATTTATTGTATTAATCTATATGTATACATTGATTAATTTATTTTTATGTAGGTATGTATGTTTATTGAATAATCTTGGGAACCACATATTAATTAATTTAATTCTGTTTTCTTGAAGATATAGAGAGGAAGAAAATAATTTCAAAACTTTAAATTTAAGACTTTTTTATTAATTTTCTTCCTATCTATATCCATAAGAAAATACTGTTTTGACTTTCTTCTTTTAACTAAGGCTGCCTTCACACTAGCGTTTGTTCAGCGTAGGCGTTCGATGAACGTATGCGCAGCGCAGACAACGCGGCGCGTGCGTCGCGATGTCGCCGCTTCTCTACTGGAACAATCAGTACGCTGCGCTAATAACAATCGTCTTCTACCTCATAACTAAAAAAAACTATATTTTATCAAATATTTCATTATCATAATTATTGTGTACCTTATCTCAACACAATAGCACCCTGAACTTGTCTGCAGCCCAAGTACTAGCTAAAATAAAACAGTCGAACTCGAAAGTAATTCACAGTTTTTATAGTAAACCCCAGTTGATAAAGCATTCTATGCAAGACCAGACTTCCATTCAAGAACGTGTGAAGCATCGATCAATAACTTCACATCACTATAAAATATACGGCATTAGGCAACTGTGACGTCACGTTTATGATATAAAGCTATTTATCACGGATCTTCTGGGAATTCCAGTTTAACACCAAATGATAAAATAATTCTCGGATTAGCGCCGTAAAAAGTCGACGATCAGGAACTATCAGATGCTATATATTATGAGTATAGAAGCGGTTTTTTAAGTCTGGTTAAAAACATAAGTACCTAAATAGGTATCATAATAGTTTATTTCTATTAATATTGATACACAGATTTTTGAAGTGGACGCGTGCAACAAATAGACAGTAATTATTTTGTAGTATTTTTTAAATCACAATCCAATATTCGTTATTTTCTCTAAAGCATGCTTGAAAATGACCCGTTCTTAGAACCAGCGTCTAACTCTCGATCGAAGGCAAACTACATTCCTGAAGTAACTATCTCTTCAATAACAGATCGAACAATAACGACACTATCAAATGAAGTGTCGTAACATAATTATTGTTTCCTGAACATTACTGGCCAACCGGTTGCTTTAAATGTTAAATTCTATAATATTTAACAAATAATGTGCGGAGTAGGTGGTCTGACCTATAATACTATATAACCTTATATATTATTAAAGTGTTGTTATATTTAAAACTTGTAGCTCATGTTAATAAACTGCCCCGTCAAGCTGGCCCGAGGCGACCAAACTAGCGATAATATATTTCACTTTTTCGTTCCCTAGTTAACTCAACCAATGGTTAAATATGCTAACCAATGGATTCAAATTTCGGTAAAACGCGTTTTATTTTGTCTATCAAAGGGTCAAATAAGTTGGAGAGTTAATTATTTGACCATTTCTTAGAATAAAAAATTATGAATAAACATGTTGTACCGAAGTTTCAAACCATTAGTTGGCCATATTTAACCATTGGTTGAGTTAACTAGGGATCCAAAAACTGAGCCTAAATAATAAAAAGAAAAACCAGCCGTCTCTTGCTTTTTGCCTTAAGCAATGCATTAAGTCAAGGTCCGAGCTACTATCGTAGTTACTATCGTAACGTTACTATCGTAGTTAGTTTTTCTATAGCTCTAGCTGGAGGCCCTTAAAGTTTTGCCCAAAATTCCGATAAGCAGTCAAATCCTGCGCTCAAGCAAACTATGTATTAATTCGTTGGTCCCGACTGTCATACAGTAATCTTTGAGTCATTACAATTCTGACAATCAGTCTTACTATGAGATACTGTATTACCTAGCAATGAGTTGTGGAGGTCAGATAGGCAGTCGCTCCATGTAAAATACAGTAATCAGCTAAATCCGGTAAGACTGGCAGCCAACCCCAACACAGAATCGGAAAAGGCTATAAATATGGCTATAAATATGTTGAATAACAAAAATCTTGATTGATTAGTAGAATTATTACGAAATTTGATTAGATATAAGAAACTTTTAGAAACTAATAATTAGCGTTTCTAAAACATATTAGACAGGACCATTTTCTTTAATAGGATTGGAGAAGGATTAAATGTCTCGTCATAAAGATGATGAGATATTTAACCCTAATGAGCATTTAAAATTCATTACTAAATTAATGAAGTAAGTCATTAATGTTATATAACGGTTTTACGGTAATATGTTTTTCAGTGTTTTTGACAAGCATGTGAAATTAATCTTGCTACACCTATCAAGTATTAAAAGTGAAATTTATATTGATTTTATATGATTAACATATTTAACAACTTCCTTAATAAATAGCAACAGAACAAATAACATTTCAATCAGCTGAGAAAGTCTATAAAAAGGCCATAAAAAATAGTTATGTTTATGATGACAAATTAGTGAGTCATAATAAGTTATGTAAATAAGAATTATTATTATTACGGCTAATAAAACAATATTTGATTTCATTACTCTAGGCCTGCAGTACTGAGTGATACCTTAAATTTACCGTATGTATATCTTGACTCGTTTGACTGATATAATAACCAATCAAAACCACTTTTAACCAGATCATTGGGCAAATAAATTTTTATTTCAGTCAAAAAAAATTGTGGTGTGTGGTAAGTGTGGGTGGTAAATATTTATTTGATAAGTGTTATATTTATTAGTCATTACAATTCTGACAACCAGTCTTACTATGGAATACTGTATTACCCAGCAATAGGTTGTGGAGGTCAGACAGGCAGTCGCTCTATGTAAAATACGGTATCCAGCTAAATCCGGTAAGACTGGAAGCCGACCCCAACATAGCTTGGGAAAAGGCTAGGCAGAAGGCAGAAGAAGAAGTGTTATATTTATTCCTTGATATTGTAATATTTGTTGTTAAGTAATTTAAATAAATTAATAATTTTAATACCATATAGACTGTAGGTACTATCCTACTAGTAGATACAAGATAACGCCTTTAAATATACATTTCTACAATACTTGCTAATGTATAATAATGTAAGTACCTACCTATGTCACAAATGTTAATTTTATAACATAAACTATCAGGTTTTGAGGAATATTTATAAACTGTAATCTGTTTTACTAATATTCAGTGTTTCATATTTATTTTTTACTAGCTTCTGCCCGCGACTTCGTACGCGGATCCTGTTGCTTATGCCAGCGACAACAGGGTCGTCAAAATAAAAGATCTGCAACGTCTGATGTCTAAGAGCCCGGGGACGGGAAAACAACGTGATGCGTGAGACGATTCGAGACCCTCCAGATCTTTCATTTTTGTAAGATAGCAGGAAATGCCCATCAGAACTTTTGCTCACGATCAGCTGTCAGCCGCGCATCATATTCTTCACTGGTCTCTAGAGACCTGGATGTAGATGCGTAAATGCGATGAGAATGCAGGCGTGCTTCGCGATCCGAAGAGATTTCCACGGAGCGAGTTGCAGCCTGATCTTCTCGAACAGCATCAAGTCTCTCTCGACGCTCTTCGTTAGATTCTTGGGATCTTATGATCCTCAATCTTTTAGCTCCTTTGTAACATTGGGAAAGATTTGACCTCTTTCATCATGGTTATAGTTTTATTGTGAAGATACGTGATCAATTAAAATCTAAGTGACTACAAAGTAGATTAAACGCTCAAATAACATAAGCCCGAAGGCATATAATTATATTCGATAAAAAGAATTAAAAAAAATTGGGAGTTTTGGCCAGTTGAGTCGAATTATAAATGATATACCATCGTCATCGAAAATCAGTCCTAAAGGTTATGTTATTTTATAATTATACAGTGAAATTAATGATAGCTTTGATTTCCAAGTCAGATGTTTCAAATCTTCGATTTTTATAAGTCAACAGGGAATGCCCATCAGACCAAACCACTTTTGCTAAGACGTCATTCCTATATGTGTTATGGTGTAGCCGGGCTCGTGGAGTTCGACAACAGGTGTTCCAGATCTTCAATTTTTATACGTCAACAGAGAGTGCTCATCAGGCTGAACAGCTCTTGCTAAGACGTCATTCCTATATGTGTTATGGTGTAGCCGGGCTCTTGGAGTTCCACAACAGGTGTTCCAGATATTCAATTTTTATACGTCAACAGAGAGTGCTCATCAGGCTGAACAGCTCTTGCTAAGACGTCATTCCTATATGTGTTATGGTGTAGCTGGGCTCTTGGAGTTCCACAACAGGTTTTCCAGATATTCAATTTTTATACGTCAACAGAAAGTGCTCATCAGGCTGAACAGCTCTTGCTAAGACGTCATTCCTATATGTGCTATGGTGTAGCCGGGCTCTTGGAGTTCCACAACAGGTGTTCCAGATATTCAATTTTTATACGTCAACAGAGAGTGCTCATCAGGCTGAACAACTCTTGCTAAGACGTCATTCCTATATGTGCTATGGTGTAGCCGGGCTCTTGGAGTTCCACAACAGGTGTTCCAGATCTTCAATTTTTATACATCAACTGAGAGTGCTCATCAGGCTGAACAACTCTGCTGAGACGTCATTCCTATATGTGTTATGGTGTAGCTGGGCTCTTGGAGTTCCACATTAGGTGTTCCAGATCTTCAAATTTATTCTCTCAGCAGAAAATGCTCATCACGTGGAACAATTTTTGCTATGGTACCATTTTTGTATCTCTAATAGTTTAGCTGGTCTGTTGCGGTTCTGCATCAGGTGTTCAAATTTCCAAGATAAATTATAGCCTATATGTTGCCCAGACTTAATACCTATACAACAAAAAAAAAAATCATTCAAATCCGTCCAGTAGTTCCGAAGATTAGCGTGTACAAACAAACAGACAAACAGACATACAGACAAACAGACAGAATTTTTTTTTTGGATTCGTGCTCCATAACTGTTTGTAAACCCCCCTCAATTATTATTTTTTTAATATATTCAATGTACAGACACAGTTTTTTTACTGTTTTATTATATGTATAGATTACTTCGTCCTTATAAATTATTAGTTTTAATTCTGTATTAAATTTACAAACATCTAAAACATTGTCACTTGATAAGTCAGTCAGAAGGCTAACTCTTTACAATTAAAGTTACTTTTCTTTCATTTACACACTACATCTAACCATAGAACAAATCACTAACGTCATTGAAACATGACGTATTTATTTTGTTTGTTGACTATAACTAATTTGATCCATCCAGGAAACAAAAAAATATATAAGCAGCTAATGATTTTGACGAGAAAAAAAAACAAAAAGTAAAACCTAGACATGCTTCTGCTCAAAAATACGTTCCTCACGGATTGGTCGTGGTTATGGATCGTCCACTAGGTTAGGTGCGGCTTTAATTTCTAATCTCTCTATTTGTGACACTGCAAGAACATTCAGTGATCCCAACACATTGTAGATTCCTTAAAGAGGTCGGTCTATCTTGTAGGTATGTGTACGGCGCGGCGGCTAGAACGTTATCGTAAGACAGATTAAATAATAATTAATTGGATATTATTCAGATTGAACTTTCTGTTGTTATCTTTTATGTGGCGCATGTGTGTAACATTGATCGGTTAATGACATCGTGTGTATCTGAGTAGAACGGGTTTATTCTTTTATTTATTTTCTACCAATACCACTCTTTTACATTTACATACTAATGTGTGACGGAATAATTTAGTTCGGGTAAAAGGAATCATAAAGAACTAAACGAATCTATCTATTTTTAATCATAATTTTGTTAGTGTTTATTTGTAGTCAAGGAGAGAAACTGAACTGTGATTGGAAATTGAGAAAGGAAATAGTTATTGAATACCATTTTTGCTTCCCGATATTGAGTTGTGTTCGAATGTTCGAATGTCAGAATATACATCTTCTTATAATAGCATCACACAGTACTAATATGTTTGTTAACCCTTCGTGCTAAGCTATCACGTCGGTAGTGCAATGGGTTGTCTGGACAAAAAGATTTTTGGAACTTGTTATTTAATTTAATAATGTCCGTGTGTTTTAATAATCTCAGGTGTTTAATATTTATCCACCTGTTTCAAAATCGAGTGATTAGGGGGATCGCATTATAATCGGGCGATTTATCATCTGCAAAATCTCATCGCGAAAAATTAATACAGCCAGCGTTGCAACCGAAGCCGCGGGCATAAATATATAATTTACATACATTTCTTACTGAGTATGGCGCAATTATTTTGTAAAGCACCGTACACACTTCTTTGATGATAAAAATGTCACTGAATGTAAAAAAAAAGACTTTTTTTTGTAATGTTGCAAGTGTGTAACCTTACACTTTAGGAGGATTATCTTTAAAAGTAAATAATGTATTAAAATAATACATTGATTTAGATACATAATTATATAAGATTTTATTAATGTATCGAAATACCAAAATTATAATTACCTGTATCTGATAATGTATTTTTTATTCAAAATTAAAATCCATTCCATTTCTTAACACTAAAACCGATTTAATTAAATTTTGTAAGAATATGAAATGTATCGAATAAGTATTGAAAATATTTTCTTTTAGGTATGTACATTAATACAATCGGTAAAATAATATTTTGTACATGGGAAATAAACGTCCCCTTGTATAATAAAAAAAAAACACTTTTGTTAACTCGGGTTTTATAGTTTCAATAGAAACAAATTACTCTAAAATGTTGTATGATCATTTCACATAAGTGAAATATATCCGAGGTGATCTCTGAGTCTGCTCTCAGTCTGATCTCTGAGTCTGATCTCTGAGTCTACTCATTTCACTCAATAATCCACTTTGTTCATCGGGGACAATATGAGTAGAATATACGAAATGCAAAGACCAGCGTAGCATAGATAATACTGCGTCAAATGCATCTAGGAACACCTGTTAGATTCCTATCTCAATGCCTATATTCCAGTTAAGATATCTAGGAATCGTAAATCGTCAGAATCGCTGTTTATGAACCCCCTGATGTATTAGATAATATCTTTCGTATGTAAGACACGCCTTAAGTATAAGAATTCGTTTGCATATTAAAAAGGTACTGCATTAGATTGATTATGATGCTTATCTGCTGATGATGAAATGATCAATTATACGTTTGATTTAACTGGTATTGCGAGGTTACAATTAGCAGATATCATTAACTGGTAAAGTTTAACTGCGCGAAATTGTGCGATGGACTAACAAGACAGGAAAATGTAGGTAATGAACCGGTTTTTTAGTTGTAATTTTGTTTAATGAAATCGGTGTTAGTAAGTAGACTTGATGAAACATCCTTTTACTAGATGTGCCTATGTCATCACAAATAACAACAATATTGTAAAATGATGTTCATGTATAGAAAAATATCAAAGCGATGAAATGTACCTATATTTCCGTTACTTATTTGCTTGATTCGAGTAGGAAATTACGTTAATCTTCTTCTTCTGCCTAGCCTTTTCCTAAGCTATGTTGGGGTCGGCTTCCAGTCTTACCGGATTTAGCTGAATACCGTATTTTACATGGAGCAACTGCCTATCTGACCTTCACAACCCATTTTACATCAAATCGAACATCAAATCAATTAACATCAAATCAAAGTCGTGGTCAGTAGTTAAATTCGACAATAGATTAAAAGCAGCCTAGTCCATGTATAGTTCATAGGTTACAGTCTAGTGAAATTGGGGTGTGTAGAGTCACTATCCCATATATTATGTACTAAACACGCGCTTATGTAACCAACTAAGAGCAGATCAACGACATACTATAGAATTACTTATAATAGCGATGTTACACCGTAAACGTCATGGTTAGACTACTAAGTATTTACCATAAACACACCGACGAACATGGACTGAATACCAATGGTTGTCGTATATTTTCCATTCCCTTACATTCACACCCTTCGAGGATAAAAGGTTTAGGATAATTCCATAAGAACTCATTTGATAAGCAAACATAGCTTAGTGTCACAATAGTCTGTGTAGTGTTTGTAGTGCAATTTGTTTGTTACAGGTGCAAACATTGTTTTTTAGTGAGGTGATTAGTTTTTGGAAGACGTTGATCTTTTTTTACACAAACTGTAAAGGAACAATTTTACAAAATATTAATAAAAAAATCTAATCCTTGATTTATTAGTTATGTTTTGAAATGAAACTTTAATCTAAGATATTATTATTGTGAGTAGGTTGTTAGTTTTAAAACCTCCGTTTTAAATCCTATAAAATTAAATGGGTGTCTACATCAATGAAAATACCCTAATAGTTCATCGTTTAAAAGTATTTTACTTTTATAAGATGTGTCGGTCAAGTTTCGTCTCTTGAACAATTATGGTTTCCATTGCGTCTACGATACTGTGTTCAAAGTGAAAAAAAAAATAACAAACAAACTTTAAAACTGCGAATTATATTTGAATAACTTATGTAAGTATTTCTTTTTGTTTTCTTACAGTGAGGCGATGGAGAATCGAGTGGGCCTGGACTACATAGTAGAACATGCGGAGTACACGGGCAAGCTCGCGGCGGCACTCACCTCCCCCGCCGCGCCCGTCAAGAAACAGGTGAGACCACAGTAGACCGGAGTAGACCCCAGAAGACTGGAGTAGACCACAATATGCCTCGAAAAATTACTCTTTACCGGACTTAAGAAGGAATAAAGTTCGAATATTTGTAGAAGTGTCAAACATTTTGGACCTTTTATCTTTTTTCTGTTCTTTAATAATATAATTTGTTTTCAGGTTTTCGAGCTGCTGTCAGCGTTGTGTGTCTACAATGCTGACGGATACGCCAGAGCCGTGGATACGCTGGAACGATATAAGGTAGTTGATTTAACATGTTAATGAGTCTATATACTTTTATTTAGTTATATTTAGACAAAGGGTCCTTTTAAGGCCTTTTAAACCGTATACTTACGAAAGTACTTAATAAATAAATTAAAATGACCAAGAAAGTGTCACCATTTCTAATATCAAGTATTATTACTATTAGTATCGATTTCCATTCCAGTACCTACTTTTATTTTCATGGTTAGTTTTTCTTAAGCTGTTGTTCGTTCTACCCACTAGACTCTGAAAGGCGAGCGCTACCGCCTCAGCGTGGTGGTGGAGGAGCTGAAGAACGCTACCACCACGGACTACCGCACGGCGCTGGTGGCGTTCATCAACTGCCTCATCATCTCCGCGCCACGCCTGCCCGACAGGATCCGCGTCAGGAACGAATTTATTGGTACGTTGCGATTCTTTCTGGTTTTGGGTTAAAATTTTCTAAATTTGCGGGTTGACTGAATGGATAGCCGAGTGGTGATTCACTACGCTAATTTTTACTACTGTAACCGACGTGTTGCGGGTTCAATCTCCGCATGGGACAGACATTTTTGTGATCCACAAATGCTTATTTCAAGTTTGGGTGTTCATTATGCATGTGATTTGAAAGTTTTTGAAACCCCCAAAGACACAAGGAGAGCTGACGACGAAAAATGACGTTTCCAAAACGCCAACAGCTAAGTAAATTCTAGGTATACGTACCAACTCTTCCTCTATCTGTACTACCTCTGTAGGAAAAGCAGATAAACCTATATGGAATAAAACCATTACATTCCCCCCTGTAGGTGTGCAAAAATCTAACATAAGTAATAAGAATATTCAAATGTATTGTTTAATTTCAGGACTGGGTCTACTGCCAACATTGAATAACTTGAGGTAAGAAACATCAAATTCTAATAAAGAGGTTTTTACTACCAGCTTTATTAGACAGGGACTAAATACTATATTTATATTTATCCACGGTTGTTGAAACGTTTGTCTTTTCAACACACAAATGACAAACGTCATGTGCAATAATCACTATGGTTGTTTTTAGTCTTTTGGCGAACCAATCGAACACGTGATGAGTTTATTTGATTCAGAAACCGTGAGTTAATAAAAGCCTTAACTAATCAATTGATTAATGTATTACGATATTCGGGAAAGTATGACGAAAACCAAACCACATTCAAATCCTCAGAACTTATCGAACTTGCCTTCCGTTATTAAATCAAGAGACAGCCTTTTATAGAGGTATTTATAAATAATCACATAATAAGGAAACAAAAGGAACAAGCTATTAATATAATAAACATTAAGCAGAGCGGTGCAGTGTGCAAAATGCATAAATCAACAATATTATGTTCACGTCAAACTAGAAATTATTAAACCATATTTAGTTGTATCCAGTTATTTATCGACGCCATTTTTTATCGCAATAATTTTATAGGCGGAACAACAAATCTTGATACTTTATTTTTATTACTTTGGAAATTAGTTTTTGTTTGTATAGTTTTTTTTTTCAATATGATAATGATAATTTCATAATTGATTGATGACGATTATCAAATTATTTTATCCTGTTTATAAAATACATTTTTTGAGTTTTATTATTTTAGTTTTGATGTTTTTTTCGTGATTATTTCTTTCCAAAGATTTTGTAAATCAAATAAAATAAACTAAATATTATAGATACTACGTTATTTGATTGTGATTCTAGAATTTGCACTCAAACCAAAAAAAACAACCAGTGTCTCCAGTCAAGCTTAAAATTAAAGAAATACTATACCTATATTCGTAATAGGTACACAAAAACTGTTATCTTATTCACCGCAAAATTAGTCATTACTGAGTGTAAAAACAATCTTAATCGTTTTATTCCTTTGTGACAGAATATTTCTGTGGCCCTAGTGAAAAAGGATCTAAGTCCAAAAATGCAACTTTACAGGAGACGCAAAAAACACTCCGCGCGTTAAAATTTCGTGTTTGACCTCGTATTACTTTTAAACCACTACCAAATGAAATACATGCGATGTCTTTTATAGGTAAACAATTTATGCTCTTCATTATTAAGTAGTTATTTTTTATGTCAAGTTAATAGTTTTTAAGATAGTGACTTATACCAACCACAAAAAGAATTCCTTGAGGGTATAAAATAAGTTATACCTTTTCTCCCATAAATTAAATGGTAATTTACACAAGTGAAAAGGGAGACGCATTTGGAATGATTTTATGATAACTAAGTAATTTAAAGAAATAAATAATATTTTGCTATATGTACTACATGATTTTCTTGCGTAATTTTCATAAGCGCTAAAAAATTTTAATAAAAACGCAAAAAAATATCTTGACGCCTTTTTCACAAAGATATTATACGTGACGTATGGTACATTAAGACTTGTACTAACTATTTTTTAAGACTTATATCCATTATTTATATGAAAATGTTAAAAAAAACAAATTTTATACGTTTCAATTTTTTTTTCATGCATAATTTAAAAATAGTACCTAAAATACTACAAACATTTTCACAAATTAAAACATTCTAACAAATCTAAAATATTAGACAATCTTATTCTAAGTCATCTTCGCTGTCATTTAGAAGAAAATGTTGATCTTTAATACCATTATCACTTAATAAATTGGTATAAAAGATCTGACACTGGGGTTTATTAGTGGAAGAAGATAAAGTAAGTCTCGCTTTGTCTCATTAGAAATTGCAATCGGCCCATCGTAAGTTGGGTATACATTCGGTTTCAAAAACACTTGGGAGCGGTGAGTTTCCTCGTTTTCTTTGCAAATTAACAGTTCCAATCATCTACGTCATGCATCTTATAACGTAATAGAAGAATTTCGCTTTTCATACTTAAAAGAGGCACACTCAGATAAGTTAAACTTCTTTTCATTTTCATCAATATTCTTTTGTTGTAATGGCCCTTTTAAGTCACTTCAGGTAAAACTCGTTAGGAAAATTCCTGTTTTTGACTGTAGCAGCCATCAACAATACACGCCTGTCATAGTCTCCTAAGCTCCAGTAATAATATGTTTTCTATAAGCTTCAGGAATTTGCTCACCACATTTCATCCTACAAGGTTCCGGGATTTTTATCTGTCTATTTACTTGTCTGGTAACTTCTTCCTCAATTTCTTTGTATTTTTTTCTAATTTCTCTTCTTTCCTTAATTCTTTTCCTAAGCTTACATTTCCGAACTTGTGTAACACCTTCTTTATCCCAAAATGGTGTGTTATTGCTCTCGCCTGAATCTGCCTGGAGAATGATTACGTATACGTCTTGTGCGCTTATTTACTCGCATAACTGAACAATCCGAGTCACTTGTGTCGGACGTATTTGGTATGAATTTGTCACTACTTTCAGTAGAATAATCGACGTCAGGGTATAGAAGCTCATCAACCAACAGAGAAACAATATCAAGACACACGAGAAACGTTGTGGCTGAATCAGAAAATAATTCATCATCTTTTTCATGCCTCGGCAATGGGGCTAAGTTTTTCGAAAATCCTGACATTCTTCACAAAATGGTGAAATATTTTCAAACATTCAAATTTTGGAGAATAATCCGTAGGACAACTTGCCCTCGGAGAATAATTTTTAGAACATCCTGGCCGTGAAAAGTAATCTTTAAAACATCCTGGCCTTAGAGAATAATCCTTAGAACATCCTGGCTTTAGAGACTAATAATTCTCAAAACAAGTATGTCCAGGTTCTTCAATAAGACAAGAATGTATAAACAAAATCAATTATGCGGTTTATTCGACCGCTAGGTACCAAAAAGGAAATAATTCATTTAATTTTATTTTGATTGTAATACGTAAGAGATTTTCACAGGGAAATTTAGTACGAAACTAGTTAGAACAAAATTGACAGCATCAAATAACTATACCTAACCATAAGTCACACTACGAACAGTAAGTAACAAAGAATATAAAAAAATAAGTTTGGTTTTACCTCATCAGTTTTATAGTATAGGGCACGTTTTTATAACTAAAACGATTGAATCAATAAACACATAGGTTCCTTAACACGTTATTGTTCATAGTTATTAGGGGTAAAAAGGTATGATTTCATTCAAATCTGGTATAGAAAACACTAGCTCCGAAATAAAGTTACAAAAATATGTGTAATAGGATCTAACTTACTTGCGTAATTATCGTATTTTCTGCAGCGCAAGCTATTTTATGTCCTTTCTCACGCAAAATGAAAGCAACTCGTAGGATATTACTATAATTGTATACAATTTCATTTATTAATTTCACAGTAGCATGCGTGAATACTGATCTCGTTAGACTTATTTTTGTTTTTGTCTCTTTATTTTGGTGAAAACTGATTTATGTCTAGTAATATCATTACTCACTTAACCATTTCTAAGGACCAGGTATTGTTGTATTGTTAAACACCAACCAAATTAAAACGTGGGTAATTTATGTTTAGTTAGATTCAAAAACACAAATAAAAAAATATGTTTTTCCTTATAAAAGAATACAAAAGTACTTAAACCCGACCTAGGTTGTTTTTTTGGTGTCAGATGGACCCTTTTACACAAGGTAACTTTGCCTATTTTTGAGATAGCTTAAATCCGTTTTCACCAATCGATAGAGCATTTTTTTCTGATCGCTTTGGTATACTTAACTCATTTTCGACAATTTTGGAGTTATACCCCTTTTCACTAGGGCCACAGATTTATAAGAAACGCTGCGTTTACTGGATTTGAGATCAACACAAAACCATTGTATACTAACACGTTCTTTGAAGGTTGTATAATTGTAGGTGTAAATTGGCTCATGTTTTCCACAGTCGCTTACATGCAGAAGTAAAAAAAAATGTGTTGTTAGTACGGTATCCAGAATAACCCTAGAAGGGTATAATGGTTCACCGGTAAACGGTAATACGAAAAAACTATGAGTCGATACAATAATTTATCTAAAGAACGTTCCGCTGATAAACGCTACAGAGAATGAATGTTTGGCCGAAACTTCGAATTGCCGATGCCATGGTTCAACGAAACACCAAAAAAAGCATAACGCCTTAACTCATTCCCAAACTAAGGCTAAAAGGAACTAAAATCTAATCAACCTGCTGCTAATACAAGAGTATTACTAAACAGTGATTTGAAAAACGAACGTGATGCGTGGGCGCATCGGCTGGACCGCTCCAAATATGGCGGCATATCCGCCGTGAATAATCTCCATTCGTTAAATATTAGCCTCAACGGAAAATGTGACTAAACTCCTTTAAACCTGTTTCGTTATATACAACTTTGGTTATTCAGTTTACTTATGTCTCTGATTGTGACTAAGAATATTATGCATGCAGGATCCAGGAAGTTAAATTCTTGAATGAACTAGAAGTACGTATGACATTTGCAAGTGTAAACGAAGTGCAAAGTATAGTTGTGTTCCCTGAATCCTTAATAATATGCTTGAGTTTGCACATTTTACGCGACACCTCATAAATATCCTAGTTAAAAAAACGTATTTCATTTTTATTCACACATTCGTTCGATAAAATGAATATACTGACTGTAAATTTTATCATATACCTTTTTATAACGTTATTTTTTTAACATAATCACCATGCGGGTATTTGATTCAAAGTTTTCGATTCTGTAGTTACAGCGATATACAATGCTAAAAGCTACTAATGTTATCATTACAACTGGTAACATTATTTTCCATAAACTGGTAACATCATTTTCATACTCAGTCTCACTCCCCAAAAAATAATCTTTATTCAAATCAGTCAAATAAATAGATTGGTCTAACTATCAAAGGACTTAAGTGCCCACAACCGATAGTCGGTGACCGATGTTAGGTAAGAGAAAAATAGAACGTACTGATTGCAATAGTACGCACACATCCTGCAAGAAGACGGTCAGAAATTATTATTGTAACAGATCCGTATGGCCCGATTATCGGTCCTACACTAAAAGTTTGTCGTAACAAACTAACTACTGTTTTTAGTCTGTTTCCACTCAGATAGTGTGAAGTGGAAAGTAAATTAAACCACTTTAAAATATAGTTTATTCCATTTCAGACATGAAGCAGCCAGTCACCCGGACCTGGGCGTCCAATTGGATGTGTTTGAAGAGCAGCGGGAGAGCGACGAGGCTCAGGGTCCAGGGGGTATCAACCTGAACTCGCATTTAGATGTGTTCTATGCAATACTTAAACAAGTAAGTTTTTGTGGAATTGTGGATTAAGCATGTATGAAATTTGTGATAGAGTCAATACAGAAGACAGTGTCTCGGCATAAAATAAAAATATACAATAGGTATCTATTGTACACTTGCTTTATCTGATGTAGCTTGGCAAATTCGTCATACACACATGGTCCGTGCGGGAGGCGGAAGTCGTTACTACCATTAATGCCGCTTGAATGATTCCAATGACGCTCCTGAATGTGGCCGAAGACCTATCAACGTGTGATTATAATATCCTTTTCTATATTGATTCCATCAGGTAGCCGACACTCCCCAAGAGATCCCCTTCCTGAGCATACTACAGCATCTTCTGCGGATCGACCCTAAGGAGCCGGTGAGCGACATCGTGTGGGACACTGCGGAAACGCTGGTGCACCGCGCCACGCTGCTGGAGACCAGGGAGGATGCTGCCAAGCTGCTGCGAGCTCCCAGTGTTCAGGTGTGTGGAAAAAACATGCGTTTATGTTTCTTACTTGAAAAATATAATATTCTTTTTTTATGGTTTTTTTGGAAAAAAAATAATTTCTATTTGTGTCCAAAGAAACCTGTAAACTAACAAAAAAGGCTTTAAACCACAGTAATTTTCACTCATAATAACTCTACAAATTTCAATAGGTTCGAGTCTTTGTATAACGGTGACAGTTCAAAAAGAAAAAGGGAAAAGCTTTATTTCTGCTGATCTTGTTAATAGGGTCGTTCTCAAAAAAGTGGCACCGATCGATTTAATTTATCAATTTTTAAAAATGTTTCAAATATTGAGTTTTTTTTACAGAAATCTATTGGCAGCGTTTGTATTAGGTTGAATTGATGAAAGGGAAGCAGATTTACAGAAAATTTAATGAGATACAGCCTTTCAAAAATATGGCTTCACAGGTTAAAGAAACATTGTACAGGTTTATGAGAAAACATTACCAAATTATAGAGAAAGAAACAAAAAAACAGTGTAATCATGCAAAGTCAATGTTTATTATTTAATTAACTGCAAACAATAACAGTTCTGATGGAAAATAACAGCTTCTATAACGAAAAAAAAAACAAAAAATTAAAAAGGAAAACCTTCGTCGTAAAATCTAATTAATGAACTTTTAATCAGTCTGTAACAATCAGCTGACAATATGTAATAGCAATATACTTACTATATTGCTATTACATATTGTCAGCTTCTAAATTATAATAATAATATTTTGGATCTTGTATGAATAGAGTTCCTAAGCCAATCACACAAAAATAATCAATCACATAATAATCGTAATAAATGATTATGATTATGAATTTGAAATGAATTCAACGAGGCGATTAATCGCAGGCCCTTCATCTAATATATTTTCCAAGAAGTACTTCTTTGGAGTTCCGGAGGTAATTCTATTTCAGACAGAGCTGAAAATGGTGTAGATCTATTAGAACACTTACTACTTCTTCTTCTGTCTAGCACTCTAGTCTTATCCCAAGCCATGTTGACTTCGGCTGCCAGACTTACAAAATAGGTCAAACCGTAACCATAATCCTACTTCCTACTAATATTATAAATGTGAAAGTGTGAACGTTTGAATGTTTAGATGTTTGGATGTTTGTAACTCAATCACGCAAAAACGGCTGATCGGATTTGGATGAAATTTGGCATGCAAGTAGTCTTTGACATGGAAAAGAATATAAGCTACCTTTTATCCCGATTCCTTAATTATATCCCGAGGGAAAATTGAAAATTGTTTACGAGCAAAGCTCTGGGCAGACAGCTTTAAAATTTTGTATTTTTCTCTATTACAGCGCAACACGGGTGAACATGTTATTCTATATTTTATTACTTTCACATTTTTCATTTCTTTTTGGACCCAATTCTGAAGTCCATGTATACGAAGTCGCGGGTAGAAGTTATAAATGAATAAATAGCTAAAAGGTATCCAAATAGCAATATATATAACCTAATTTAACTTTTTTACTGTTAACGTAAACATGCAGTAGATATACTAAGTATTTCATACCTAATTATTTCGATTATTCTTAAAAAAAATGCATTTGACAAAAAATATATAGGTAAAATATCTTTAACCTGTTAACAATCTCTTTAACCTGTGCATTTTCAACAGGGTAAAGAGAGTCTGGTTAATGAAAAAACCTAAGTAAACATTCAATAACAACAAAACGGTTAAGCTGTTTAAAATATAATTTACAGAATCATATATAGTTACCTATTGACACATTTTAAGACAAAACATAACGAAGCAGTTTACACACAAACAAAAAAAAATAGGTCAGGTTGTAGACAACATACCCGTTACAAAATCCGATTGTGATATCTCGAAGTAATTCCTAAGAAAACTGCGCAATATTCATCGCGTCTTTCTTTGACAGTGGTTAGCCAGATAGTGTCGGCTCAATTTGCACGGGGGTGAGGTGTTGCAAACATAATAGTGATCGGGTAATGGACGGTAGTGTGCAACGGCAGATTGTGGAGAAAAATTCTCTGGACACAATTTAAACACGGATATCTTTAAAACTATTAAGATTCAGAGCTTATAGTTTAAATCACCTTATAATAATCATATAAAGAACTGTATTTGATTTTATTTGAACGCTTATTTACAGTATTTATTTTTTTATTTCACCTCAAAGTCAGACATATCGTGTTTGGACACGACAAGTTACTGAGAAAACGACATTACAATATTATTTTTTAGTAACTGTATGATATTAAACTTCTTAATTTTACTCGGCCTCCACGTAAAAAGTCTCTTTTTGTATATTAATGTGAAGAAATAGATAAGTCACCTTAAAAAAAATACACTTATAGTCTAAAAACGGCCCGACAGGTTACGGTGCCACTTTTTTGAGAACGACCCGTTAGTATTAACAGGATTCTCGTTCTTTTAGGCGAAGGTGGGCTGCACATGTCAACATCGGGACATGTCTAGTGGCGGAAGAAAGCAGAGCCTTCAGCGAGCGCTGTCGCCACCACCGCCGCCGCCACCACCAGTCATGATGCCTAGTCCAGGTAAAATATAAAAAAGAGTAAAACAAAAATATTTTAATGGCAAACTAAACAAGCTTGTGTAAAGTTCAAAAATTTTATGTGTTTCCTTACCACTACAATTCTTTTTTTACTTCATAGATACATTATACGTTTAGAACTTTATATAAATCTATCACATATTCTTAGGATTACACAATAATGAATTCAGTAATAAGACTAAGCATATTTCATTTTAATTCCAGCTATACCACCTCCTCCAGCTCCCATGCTACCGCCACCACCACCGTGTGGGCCTCCCCCTCCCCCTGTACCACCGCCCCCCTCCGCCTGTCCGCCCTCCCCACCGGCGCCAGTGCTCGACATCAAACTCCCGCAGCAGGAGACACCCATACCCAAGACAAAGATGAAGACCATTAACTGGAATAAAATACCTAATAACAAAGTAAGTATAATAATAATAATAAATTCTTTATTTCAGACCAGAGATCCATAAAATGTGTTAGTAGTACCTTATTCTAATGTTAGTAGAAAACAGTGTTCATTAATTATTGATATGGACATCAGGACGCAGATGTCTACTTGCCCAGTGTCTGATAAACGGCCCATCAATTTATAAAAACGAATATACTATACTATTTTCAAATTGACAAATAATACAGCTATGAAGCGGCGGAAGGCCTAATGTTAGGGCGTCGGAATTGCGATCATGTGGTTGCGGGTTCGAATCCCACCCATTAAACTACCGACGTGAACCCACTCGTAACACAAGCATCTTAGCTTAGTACGAGGGGTTAACGATTACTAGTAATGTGCGACCCACATTGCTTATGGTGCATACATTTGAAAATATACATAAAATAGTGAATTTTAGTTATTTTTTAGCGTCGGGCAACCATAAAATCTCTTAAAAAAAAGGTATTTTCAAAAATCTGGTTCCAAATGATGAGAAAATAATTATTTGATTGTATTTATCTATTAATACTTATCATTTTTGTAATAATTGATAATTATTGGAATACATAATTATCTTAGGTGTAATAATAATAAACAAGTTTTTGTTTTAAGACTATCGCCTTCAACCATCCCCCATATTTTAATTCCAGGTGATCGGTCAGAACAATATCTGGTCGCTCGTAGCCTCCAGCCACAAACACTCACCGAAAGCAGAACTGGACTGGACCGAGATTGAGGGCCTCTTCTGTCAACAGGTCAGTTATTTTAATTTTTTTATTAGATTGGTCCTTATAATTTTTTTTTTGTTCAAATACATGGGGTAAAAGCTAATTGTTAGATTACAAATGATTGGTCTATTGTATCTAAGTAGAAAAATTCATACATACAATTTATAAGGAATCGTCAAAACAAGACCAACTTAACACACTTCTAAGTAAAACAAAATGTGAAAGTCGGTTTGTATAGCCATAAAAAAGATAAAAGAAAAAGATTTTCGCAAACATTACCTTGAATCGTCTGTAACGCAAAGGCCAGTCCAAAATATTCATAAGTGACATGACACACATGAGCATAATTTAACATCAAAAAGACCCTTGCCTTATTTGTTTGTCATTATTTCAGATACAACCAACAGGATCAGCAGGTTCTTCACCAAGGCTCGGCCGGAGTCCAATCTGCGATAGCTCAGGAGAGAGGAAGCCGAGGAAGGAGTCTTCCGAGATCACGCTGCTGGATGGCAAAAGGAGTCTCAACGTTAATATATTCTTAAAGCAGTTTAGAAGGTACGAATAATTTGATTACAAAGATTAAAAAGCAACAAAAGTACTATACTTATGGCCCAACTTAACGTAAAAAACTTGCGAATTCATTCGAATCGTCGAGGGAATGGACATGGAAGACGCCTTGCCACATGAATTCGCATCGTAGCAAATCACGTCACAGTTTTCTGCGCTGCGAGTTTGCATCGCGACGATTCGTAGGTCTATATGAGAGCCCTAAGAAATTCTATCTAATCTACTTATCCTATTAAGCCCAATTATTCTTTCTCGTACAGTTCCAATGAGGACATCATCCAGTTAATCCGTGAAGGTTCTCACGATGACATCGGCACAGAGAAATTGCGCGGTCTCCTTAAGATATTACCTGAAATAGACGAGTGCGAGATGCTGAAAGCCTTCACTGGTGACGTCACGAAGCTCGGAACTGCTGAGAAGTTCTTGCTGCAGTTAATACAACTGCCAAAGTGAGTGGTCTGTTTGGTCTACCTGTGGTATATTCATTCTACTCAGCGCCTTGCCTTCGATTATGGAAGTTTTTTTGGACTTGCTTTTACCGCTATTTATATCTTAACTTATATAAGTAAAATATTAAGAAACGTTTTTATTTTGTAATTTAATCTACCTACTGTTTTATTCGCAGTTACAAGCTCCGCATTGAGTGTATGCTACTAAAAGAGGAATGGGCATCCACCAGCGGTTACTTAGAAAGTGCTATCAATGCGATATTAGTAGCTGGTGATGATCTGATGTCTTCAAGAGCGTTACAGGTTAGTTATATAGTTTGAATTTTTAACCTTTACCATTTTATAATTTATTTTTTCAGCGATGGTATTCCTCTTCATTTTGTAAATCATGCTTTTAAACCAACTCTTAACCAAACTATTTCCAATTTTAGGAAGTTTTATACATAGCTTTAATAGCTGGAAACTTCCTGAACGCTGGTGGGTATGCTGGAGGGGCGGCGGGAGTCAAGTTATCATCACTACAGAAGTTGCCCGATATCAGGGCCAATAAACCTGGTGTGACGCTCATGCACTATGTAGCTATGGTAAGCAAATCTGACTTATTTAATAGATAAAGAGACTTATTTAATAGAGAATCAAACCAGTAAAAAATGTTCCGTGTAAAATAATAAGAATAAGTTGGTCGACGGAAAGACGGTGGCGTCACTTCTTGCAACGAGAAAATGAAATTAAGGATTGTCGCATAATGAAAAAAACCTAAATTGGTCCAAAAACTTCTCTTAGACATGAAGAGTTTAAAGACTCCTTTTTAGAGCTCGGAAATCTTGATGATAGGTAATAAAATTGATGGGATGCGTACCGTTTTAAGACATTTATTTCTTCAGCAAGCTGAAAAGAAGAACAAAGAACTGATCCACTTCGCGGACGACACTCGAGTCTTAGAAGAGGCAGCTAAAGCCAGCGTGGAACAGCTGCATAATGAAATCAAGACCCTGGCTAATAGGATCCAAGGCCTGAAGAAGGAGATCCTGTTGCCGTCCACACAGCATGATATTAAGGAGCAGATGGGAGATTTCTTGCATGTGAGTAATAAATAATGAAACCTACTGCTGACTGCTGACTTTTAATTGACTACCATCTCCCATAATTGTATGATCTATATTTTGACTAATTATGAAAAGCTAAAATAAAACACTTAGATTATCCTTAAGAAGAACTCAATTAGAATATGGTGATTTTAGGTAGCAGAACAAGAGGTATCAGCTCTCAACAAGGACATGGAGGAGGTGGAGAGTATACGCAAGCAGCTCGCAGAATTCTTCTGCGAAGATCCCGTGTCTTTCAAACTCGAGGAGTGCTTCAAGGTAAAAGTCTTTTTTGTAACTTAAAATTAAGTATATAAAAAAAATCACAACACGGATCTATCGGGCACTATTCAAAATATCTACTAAAGCAAAATAGATTCAAGAAAGAGATTCATAAAAGTCAAATACTATAGGAAAATCAAATTCACTATGATCAAAGAAAGTTCAAGAGTTCCTGCATAGCCTGAGCCTAACACAGATTGTAGATACGCCCACGCATTTTACAGATCACAGTGAAACTTTGATCGACCTTGTATGCTCCAACCTGACTCGCAAAGCAGTATCTGTAGAGCCTTACAACTCAACAAACGGTCACTCACTCATTATCTGTGAGTTTGACATCAAAAGAGTAAAGTATAAGCCCCACACAATTAAGTACAGACCTATGAAGCAAATAAATAGATTAAGTCTGGATTCCGAACTCGCAAACATTGATTGGGAGCACATCCGTAGCCTACCTGATTTGAACTCTATGGTTCAGGAGTTAAATAGTAAAATTTTGTCAATTTTTGATACTCATGCCCCGAAGAAAACTTGCCTGATTACGGAACCATCCTTTCCTTGGTTAACAGACACCATAAAATTGATGATGAATCTGCGTAATAACGCATTGACGGCATACCGGAGGGATAGGTCGGATTTGAAAAGGGATTACTATAAACAGTTAAAATCACTAGTGTCAAGTTCTTTATTTAGAGAAAAAGTTGCATATTTCAAATTTTACATAAATAATAAGATCAAAGATCCTAAAACACTCTGGAAAAATTTAAAAAACACTATTTTACCTAAAAAGAATATTGATGACTTGCCTCCTCATCTAAGAGACCCAAATTTAATTAATAACCATTTTTTAAACGTTCCGGGCAACGCTGAGCGAAATATAACGCAATGCGCTTACTTCGAATCTCATTGTTTTGGCGATTGTAGCTTCGCTTTACAGCCTATTAGCACTGAACAAGTTTTGCGATACCTAAGTCAGCTAAAATCGAATGCGGAGGGCTGCGATAAGATAACCTTGAATATGCTAACACTTACCCTTCCGTATGCTTTGAACGCTATAACCGAAACTGTGAACCACTCGATTGTTTCTGCAACTTTCCCGGACATCTGGAAAACTGCGATAGTTAGACCGATACCGAAAAAAGATAACCCAACTGATTTAAAAGACCTCAGGCCTATTAGTATACTGCCTTGTTTGGCCAAAGTTGCAGAAAAGGCTGTATATCAGCAGCTGTCGCAATATTTAGAAGATAATAAAATACTGCCCGAGCTTCAGTCAGGCTTCCGCAAACAACGCGGCACTGGCACGGCCCTTCTGGATGTGACAGACAATATTCTATCCGCACAGGACAACGGTCTTTGCACGCTGCTTGTCCTCCTTGATTTCTCGCGCGCGTTTGACTGCATAAATATAGATCTCCTTTTATCTAAACTGCGATATTATGGTTTCGAACAAAACTCAATACTCTGGTTTCAAAACTACCTTAGTAATCGATATCAGCGTGTGGAAATTCGTTCAGGCGACGGTTCTTCCATTGTATCATCTCTTACTCCCATTAACAGGGGAGTACCACAGGGATCCATACTAGGCCCCATTATCTTTATTTTGTATTGTGCGGATATAGTTAACTCTCTTCATCGATGTAGGTACCATATATACGCGGATGACGTACAAGTTTACATCTCATTCAAACCCTGCGACGTCGACAGTGCCGTTAAGGAGTTAAATTCTGATCTCGGGCGAATAGTAGGCTGGGCTGAGAACAACGGGTTGGTGCTTAATCCGGCTAAGACTAAGTACATGCTGTTTGGAACCAGACATCAAGTAACCAAAGTGCCGACAATACTCAATATTGCACTATTGGGTGAGCCGATCGGTCGAGTCAGTGAGACACGAAATCTCGGCCTAAACATGGATGCTGACCTGAGATACGAGGCTCATGTTGCTGAATCAGTGCGGGCATGTTTTTACCGACTTAAGGTTCTTTATAAAATAAGGCCTTTTTTGTCGCAGGAATTAAGAATACAGCTGATTGAGTCGCTCGTGCTGAGTAATCTAAACTATGCGGACACAGTTATTGGTCCTCGACTGCTGGCTAGAACTGATCGACTGATTCAGCGAGTGCAAAACGCTTGTGCTCGATTTTGCTTCCTGATTCCACCAAGAACTCATGTGACGCCCTTCTTAAATAAACACTCGATCCTAAAAATGAAATCGCGTCGCAAGTTCCATCTAGCCTGTCTACTCTTTGGTATAATTAAGTTTAAGCAACCGTCGTACCTATATAACAAACTTAGCTGGGTTACAAGTAGAAGGGAATGTTCAGCTAGGCAGTGTTCACAGCAACTCACCACAGGTTTCCACAAGACAGCAGCCTTCAGAGGCAGTTTCAGATATGCTGCATCCAAATGCTGGAACAATATTCCTCCGCCAATAAGAAACATTGAATATCTTAGCACCTTTAAAAATAAATTACGAAAATTTCTTATCAACGAACAGAAAAAGTTTGGCATGACTGCTTCCAACATCTCACTAATATAGGTGCAGCAGCTGTCGTACTGTGGTGCGCGCGGGTAGCTTTAGGATTTGAATGTTTCAAATTTCTTTTAAATTTATTTAATTCGTTTATTAAACAACAATGTTCGTGATACAGGATCCCCACCAAGTAAGAGTGGGTACCGTTTGCTAGGCGTCCGGATGTCACTGCAGGGTTCCAACTGAAAATCAGCGTCAGGTATTTATTACCCGACACATGCTGAGTTGGACACCCAGTTGGTGCAGCCTTGAGACACACACCACACTTCTTTATTTTACTGATATATATATTTTTTTTGTCATTCTGTGTATTGTTCTGTATTGCTTCTTTTTTTTTTAATTTATATGTTATGTGTTTCTTGTTTGTACCAATAAAAGAACTTATCTATCTATCTATCTATCTATCTATCATGTCTTATGCTATGCCATATGAATATGACAGAGGCTTTTCAAAATTATTTTCATCATAATTTATCATGTATTTACACAATTATATGTTTTCGCAGATGTTCGTTTGGTTCTGCAGTAAGTTCAGATCGGCGGTGGCTGACAATGAGCGTCGGAGAGCTAACGAGGAGCAAGCTGCTGCCAGGAGGAGAGCCAGAGACCTCGTCGCTGCAAGAGTTAAAACTGGTGCGTTCGTAAGAAAATCGAGACCACTATATATTTTTTTCACACTCGTTGTTCTTCGTTTTGACTATTTTACCGGACGTCACCAGAAGACCCGTCAATTTACGATGTTCATCCAAAACTCATCAGAATCTGTCATCCTCATACCTGCAGGTAGTGGTAGTGTCTGCAGTACTCCAGTGTCAGAGTGCGAGTCCCTCATGGAGTCCTTACTGCTGGACATCAGGAACGGACTGGGTAGGAGGTCCTTGAGGAAACCGCATGATCCGTCCCCTTCACCAGGTTTGTTAAAATTTTACTCAAAAGCCTTAAAGAAGCCGGAATGGAATCAAAAATGGAAAAAATGAACTAAAAAATACCTCTGTACTACCCTTGGAACTGGTCTTTTCGTAATGTTTTTTTATTACTTCGATTTAGTTGGCGTATTAAATGATTTATCTGTTCTTACAAAAACGGGGTTAAAATTGAAAAAGGCTCAGATTATATTGAGCGTAACCACCACAAGTAGGAATGGGAAATAGTTTCTTATGTCCGATTTTTTTAGACGTGACTCCAACGGGCAGCCTGCGTCGCCGAAGTCGGGCCAGTCCTGGAGATGACGAGGAGGGTCTGCTGGAGTTCCTGCGGCACTCGTCCCCAGCGGCTAATGATCTGAGGGAAAGAAGCGCTTGGGGTAGCCTTGGTACGGAAATATTTACTTTGTATAATTATTACAACGTTGTAGTGATGATCTATGTTCTAATTAGAATAAGGTTCGTTATTCAGATAGCGTGTTTTTATTATTGCAGTTTCCTGCTTCACGACGACTCGTATCTTGCTTATGTTTTAACGTTTTGGATAATTTTCCATCGTGTTATGTTGCGTATCTTTTTTCTATCATACATGATCAGAGGAGATACTTGCCCTGCACTTTGAGAGTTAATGTAGTTTTTATATTAAGATGAAACCCAGGTTTACCTACGGAGGTACGCAATATCCTGCATTAATCCGGTTTTTAAACTGACTCGATTAGTACCTTTTTTTTGGGTATTTTCAAAAGAAACTCCACAAAATTTATCAATTATTGCAATATATTATGTAGTATATCAAAGTTTGAAGTTCATAATGTGTATATCGGTGCAGACCGGTCGTGGTCCCGGCGCGGCGCCCCGCGCGCGCGGCTGGAGCTGCCGGGCGCGGCGCGCGAGCGGCCCGCCTCGCCCCGCGCGCCGCACGCCCCGCCCGCGCCCGCGCCCGCCTCGCCCGCCTCCCCCGCCTCGCCCGCCTCGCCCGCGCCGCCAGACACTGATGCGCCCGCCAAGCCCAAGTACGTATGACACTGTTTTTTCCATTTTTCCAGATCGTCAACTAGGACCATTATAAAAAACACACCAATGAAAAATAATCAAATAGATTGCGAACTCAAGACAATAACATGAAACAAACAGAAAATTAAAATATCGACGTATTTGAAATAAAATTTCAAAAAATATCTTTCTTAGCGATAGATTTTTCTAATAACAAAAGTCGAAATTTAGCCCGACAGGGTATGAAAAAAAACCTTTCTATTCAAATTATATCGTCGGAACTCGGAATCTTTCTGAGTATCAAATTATTCAGTGAAGTATCACAAAGAAATCTAAACAAACTTTACTTTATTTGCACAGGGAGTGGCGACAGAAGATCGAGTCGTGGTTACGCGCGAGCAGCCAGGAGGAGTCCCGCCCGCGCCCGCGCACCGCCAGCAGGCTCCACGCCGACAAGCGCTCCTTGGAAAACGACTCCGGTACGTATCTTAGCTAAATACTACAGTCAAAAATTAGCTGGAAGTCATTTACAGAATATAACCTTCTTTCAACCTACTGAATATCAAATTTCTCGGACTGATATGTAAAAAAATATGAGACCTATGCTACACCCGGAAATTTGGTGTTTAATGCAACGTGACCATGAATGATGCAAATACAGTCACTATGTCATATTGTATCTATTATAATGTCATATTGTATCTATTATCATGTTGTATATTTGGCAGAGAGCGAGCGTAGCGCAACTTTGGAGCCCTTACCTGAGGGCCGCGCTGAGTGGAGGCCCGCCGTGCTGCCGGACAGCGACGTCGTCAAAGCACTCGAGACTGTCGAAGGTAAGCATCTAGGCACATTTGCAAAACATCTTCCTGCTATTTAGACACTGAATTATTTTTTAATTACAAAGAAAGTAAAAGTTCGGTAACCAAAAATGTTATTTCGTCTCTTTTCCAGATGTACAACCACAGAAAAAAGACAACAGAGTACCTTGGAGGAAAACGGAAGAGAACGAAGAGATGAGAAGGCTCAGAAGGCAAAGGTCTCGCCAACAGATAGAGTCGCCACAACCTTTAATATCCATCATCGAAGAGCAGCGAAAACTGCCTGACATCAAGGTCACAAGCGATAGAGACCTCAAACTGCAGAGAATAGATAAGTCGGATAGAATAGAAATTGACTCTGATAACATTGAGACCCCACCTGTCCAAAGAAGATTTAATTCATCATTCAATCCTCCACCAGAAAGAGAGCCCTGCAGGAAGTTCCAACCGTCCCTACCCACAAGAACAAACCTCAATGATAAAGCTACCACAGAAATGAAGGATTTATGCCAAGAAATATTGGGAGATGGCCAGTTCGATAGATTCTCTGCCGCCAGAAGAACAAGAAGGTATAAAAGGACTCCTGACTCCAGCTCACCTGAAGAGGAAAAGAAACCTGAACCAGCCCCGGAATTAGTAGCCGAAACACAAGTCATTAGACCTTCAAAGTTAGACGTCCAGGCATCATATAAGGTGGAAGCACCTCAAGAAATAGCAAAACCAATAGAAGTAGGTAAGGATGAAAAGGAAACCAGGCTGAAGAGGTGGCAAGACAGACTAAAGAACCAAAGCACAGACAAACCGACCAAAGATACAAAGCCATACCTTCGGATGAGACGGCAGACTTCCATAAACCAAGAAGACGTTCAAAAAGCAATACGAGAACTTAAATCTCCCGCTGACAACCCTACGGGAGTATGGTCGAGGGACGCCTACAGAAAATCACTCAACTCCAAGACAGAAAAAGTAACAGAAAAGCATCCAGAACGAACCACCTCGCCAAGGATGTCTAAAGTTAAGAGCGAACACGAGTTGAACGATGAAGGCTTCGAAGAGACTCAGAGTCTGAACTCAGAGAGTGCATCCCAAGGTGCTTCGTCCGGCTGTAACGTTGAGTGCGAATCTCCGGTGCCTAAAATTTCCAAATCCCCAGTTGTCCCAAAGAAGATTTCTACCAAAGAAACGAGGACACCTCCTCGCACGCCGTTAGACCCCAAACGCGTTATCCCGAAACGAGCCAGTTCATTGAGAGTGGAGAGGTCTACATCTCGGGCCTCTCTGCGCAGTTCTAGAAGTTCTCTGAATAGCTCTACTTCAGTGTCGACTGTGAAACGAGTCCCACCGGCTCCTGTGAAGGCGGTGCCTAAGCCTGTACCGAAGCCTGTGTCAAGGATGCCGGCTTCAAGGTCGTCTTCTAGCGGCAGTTCAGTGGGGACAACTAGGCCTCCTTTAAAAAGTGTTAGCAGTAGAACAACGACATCAGGCTTCATGAGGCCCACTCAAGCCTCCAAAGGTAAGGTCGGATTGACCGCGCAACAAGTGTTGAGAGCGAGTGTCAAGTAATTTGTGCTACTATACCTAATTGTAGAGGAACTGTCAAACACATAGTATTTAATAGTTCTTCTATGTATTTAGATGGTGCTAATAAAAAACAAAGATAAAAGTCAGGACCAAACATTTACCGCGGGTAAATACAAACCAGTGAAAAAGCAAAAAAAAAACATTACAAACTTTTTTTATACCAGTATTTTTACTTTTCACCGCGGTATGTATTTATAAGTGAGAATCCAGTGCCTTGTTTTCCAACCAGACTTGTTAGAATTAATTTAAATAAAATATAAAAAAATATATTAATCTTTAAATATACAGATGAATTATTGGAAACTTCAGATAAATAGGCGCTAGAATCTCAAGTAAAATCTGAAGTTTTCAATGACTGATTATCTTTTAATAAGTTTTAATATAAGATCTGTTTACAAAGAAAGTTTATACGTAATGAACCCGTACGTAATTTTTATTATATTATTATTATGTGTTTATTTAATTTAATAAAAATATAAATTCAATTAATGTGCCACGAGTTAGTACGGGTATTTTATTTAAATTACCATTTTTTATAAAATAAATTTATGGGCAACACTGCGCTCACAATTTAGGGAAATTTTCATCTGCTGGGAACTTGAAAAATATGAAAAAAAATGTTAAATAATATTGTTTTTACTGTAGATTTTAAAGCACATTAATAAAAAATGCTATCCTTATCCAACTTACTCAGTCGCAGTAAGTGAAAAAGAGATAGTAATACGTTCGGCAGCGCGGCTTTGAATCGTTTGAAAAATAAATATTATTTAGCATACCTATAATAAAAATAAGATGAAATTATTTTAATGAAAAGTTTCATAAATTGTGCCAGATAAATCCCAATTATCGAAGTCATTAATTTTTGTATCGAATTATGTACTAATATTATTTTTATGAAATAAGTTAAGGATAAGCTTCTCACTTGTAAAAATAATTTAGTAATTTTTTTGTATTTTTTCTTTCAAATTTTTTGAAGTAGAACGAAAAATACAAAATATTATTATGTTTTGATATTTTTGTAAATGAGAGTTTATCACCTATATTCAAAGACGTACATAAATGATCTGATTTGTTTAAATATCCATAGATCTTGATCAAAGGGACACATTGTCACAAAGTTTAATATAAATAAATGTAAGGCTTTAACACAATATTTTATTGTAAGTGTTTATTAACTAAACGATATACAATAAATTTGACATATTACGACATACAACAGATTTTTATTTTATTTCTTATCAAAAATTCTTACATGTTTCTGCCTATCCCACGTCACTTTTAAAGTTTTAAGCTTTAAACAAATTATCGGATGCGGCTGACACAATTAGTCACTTAACTAGGTAATGAATATGCACTGAGCTGCGCCAATTATCTCAGTTAAGTCATCGACGTTACCTTGGGCGGACCATTTGGTCGCCCGAAAGGAATACGGCACGCTAGATGTTTTTAAACTGTGTCATAATAATAATTATCAGTAGCGGATGTCAGCCGCGTCCGTCAGCTGCGTCCGTCAGCCGCGTCCGTTAGCCGCAACCGATAATTTATTTTTTGCTTTCTTACATTTTTTTTTACTTTCTTGCAACAATTTTTTGCGAGGATTTCCTTAACGCTAGTATTTCATTATTATTATGAAGGTCATAATGATATACCGAACCTATTATACCTTTATATTACCAGGAACTGGAACTCTTAATTACAACAATACCTATATAAATACTTTCTTATTCTGCAGTCTTTTACAAAACCCCGATTACATTCCATACACTCTCACCACCATGAAGTATTTTTTTTAATTCCTAGTATTTTGTAAGATACCACCATCGCCATGTACACCAAGATCGCGAATATCATCTTGCTCAGACCAACAATGGTTAATAAATTAGAGTACTTGGTTTTGATAACACAGTGGTAATAACAAATAACCGTGTTACTATGGATGCTCAATCCAATTTACAGTCAAGCATCATAAGTAGGTAGCACATCAACTAATGAATTCGCTGTCACAATGCTTTTATGCTTATATCAATTTTTCCAAGTTATCGTGTCATACTAGTAAACAGTAATATTGTTTACGTTAAAATACTACTTAAAACGAATCGGGCAATCGAAAGCCAACAAAAAATTGAGGTGCTACTTCATTTATAGCACTTGCCGGTTCATGATAGCGAGAATGTTAATTTTATGATAAGATGAGCTACAAGTTAAGATCAGAGTACTCCAGAGTCGACCAGCTCTATCACCAGTTCCGTCATCTTCCTCCTGCAAGCTGCACTAGACGTTTGCACCGGCTGCAGGCGCGACGTGGATGATGGCTCGCTGTCCTGAGAGTGATAGGATAGGATCAGAATAATAATTGGCGTTGTGACTACTAGACTTGGAGTCACAAATCAGTAAAGTAAACAAAACTTATGTTTGCACAAGGTTTTTGATTAGGTAGCTACTTAACTTAATATTTGTTACGTTATGAAAAACTGTTACCAATAAAAACAATGTCACCGATGAAGGCTTGACGCAAGAAAAATATTTCATTTTGTAAAGCTTTAAGTAATTACTTAATTTGTGCGTCAAATTGGTCAGCGGTATTAAGACCTAGACAAGATCCTACCTCATGTTGGTACACGTTAGGTGCCTCATCACTGTCACAAGTCATAATGGGGTACATGTCCACTGCAATCCCGAGACCAAACCGACCAGTGCGCTTGAACTCTTCTTGTAACCTGCACACATTTATCATGATTTAGATTTTAAATATAAAACACGCTGTGCCTCAAGCATAGTCCTAAGATTCGGACTACACACGGAAATCTCAGACTTACCTTTAAATTTTAACTGTATCAGTCCTCAAGCATTGCCCCAAGATTCGGACTACACTTGGAAATCTCGGAATTACGGTTAAAATTTAAAAGTGTTATGTTAAAAAAATTAAAATAAAATAATGCAATGAAAGATGAATAGAGTTCATACTCACAATTCATACAAAGCATCTCTATTCAGACTCGTATTAAACACAGAGTCCTCGTTGCTCATCTGCACCAGTCGTCGATGAAGTTCATCCACATAATACTCCAGCAGGGAAGTGAGGTGCTCCGCTCTCTGCTGTCGATCCAGGCAGAGGTACATGATGTAAACTAGGTCTAAAGCTGGAGACGCATAACGGACCAGCTGGAAATCTACAATATACATCTGCAAAAGGCACGTGAAGAAAATATATTTGTAGTGCATTGTCTGGAAAATCAGGAGCATTTAATGATTTAACGTTATACATTAAATCCTTACTGTTGGATATAATTCAGATACGGATAAATAGTTCAATGCAGCATCCAAAATAGCATTTAAACATTGACTGTATTTGTGACTTTAATCTTACGAGTACTGCAAGTACGCCAGTTATCACAATTCCAAAATTTGTACTGTGATAAGTATTGACTTTCGTATCGAATTGAAGAAGAAAGGTCCGAAGTTGCTTATTAAATTTATAGAAAATTCGACCTAAATAAGGTAGCAAGACACTATTACAGCATTATAAAATTCAGTGAACACTTACATCAGCAATATCTCCATCAACGTATTTAAATAAGAAGTTGTTGGTCCAGCAGTCACCATGGCCGATTACAGCTAGAGGCTCCTTAGGAGTGACCAGCTCCACCATTGTATGAAAGAAGGTTTCCTCGCTGCAGAAGCTCCGAAACTTATCCAAGTAATGGTCCTTGTCTTCAGAATCTGCTAGCTCTTCTGCCACCATAGCTATGGCGTTCCGAGTGGCCTCCATGTAATAGTCTTTATAGTAACTCACGTTTTCTTCTACGTAGAATACTGTAAAGAATTTTTTTTTTTTTATAATATTTCTGTCTCTTTTTCTTATGTCTGTAGCTATTTCAAAAGTACCAGTAAAAAATATTCTTTACCTTCTGATATCCCATCGGTTAAATTAAGCAACTCGTAAAATGCCTCAGGATTGTGGAACTTCATAGCAAGTGACAATGCATGAAACTGCGACAAATGCTTCAACACAAAGTAGCACTGCTCCACACTCAATCCCTGGTGCCTATCCGGCATCACATACCCTTCCATCTTGAGATCTTTTAACACCAAGCAATCATTCTGAGCTAAATAACATTTAGGTATAGACTTAAATGGATTGTGCACGTTCCATTGCTTCTGAAAGCTGTGTAAAGCTGGCCATATCTTGTTGTAAAAGGCGACTTCGTTGCAAAACAACTCGTCGCTTTTGAAAGCCTCTCTTCGTAAGATGCTTTCGGGGAGGCACTTGTAGATGATGGAGTTTTCCCAGGGTTCATCGGATTCGCTGGAGCCATCAGGCTCAACATATCTTCGAGTGCCAGTTAAAGAGATTCGGTAAACCATTGATGTGTAGTTATCGCCTCGTTTGGAACCAGGGGCGCCCTGTTAATGATAAAACAATTTATTCCTTAACAGATGGTAAAGCCGCCTGCATTATCCCTATGGTAGACAAGTATACCGACATTATATCGGGTGATACTGCGGGGCCATGCAATGGTTTAATCGAAAGGGTTAGACTGAAATTTTTGGTTTTTTAAATTGGTTATAATGAATAAGTAGGTATGTCCATTCGAGCAAGTTGGATTTTAATACGTTGGTAGAAAAAGTTACCACTAACTAACTACCTACTTCCTCCACGTGAGGAGTTAGTTGACACGCCTATGTTGGTTCTTTGAACTTTGGATTAGAAGTATACCTTTACTCATTTGCAAATTTATTAATTAGATGGCAGCAAGTGAGTACTCACCAACTTAATATTATTATGCTAGTTCTCCATCACTGTACTTTGACTAGAAGATATATGATATATAGAATAATATGGACTAAATGATTAAACGTAAGTAGACTTACCTCGTATTGCAAAATCGTGACATCCGGATACTCGTCTTTGAGGAGTCCCTGGAGGAAATCGAGAGTAATCTCCGTCATGATGACCAAAATGCTGTAGCGATAGGTCCTGACTGGAGAGACGAGTAAAGAACTGCAACTATCATTACCTGATTGTGGTCCCAGGATGACCATGATTTCTGAGTATAATATGGACAGAGGGGCTTTCTCGTGAGAGTGAAACTGCAAAATAATGGTCAAAATACATTATTTTTTAATTTGTCTATGTAAGCTTTAATTAATTGGATTAATTTCGATAGTTTCAACTTAAAGTTTATTAAACTAAATTTATTTTTATTTTGTGCGTCAAGAATAATATTTTCTTTGCGCTTAACTGATACTGGTCACGCAAGATAATTGTTTTTAAATGTATAAAATATTAAAAAATAAGATTAATAAGACGAAATTAAAATTTGAAGGTAAATCATGGTTGCTCTACTGGTGTGGGGCGCATTATTGAATTGTTACTCTGACTGGGGTCGCCGTGATTGGATAATGTCACCGGTTGTTTCAGTAGTTAACGACGCAATCAGCTGTCTATTCCACTCTTCCCCGGTTGCGCAAGATTGTTCCCGAACTGATATTGATATTAAAATTTGTACCGTAAAGCCCCCATTTCGGATTGCAGGAGCTGCTCAACTTCTAAAAATGATGATTAAATTTTGATCAACAGTATTTTCATAACGATATGGTAGGTAATAAACAAAACAAACGAATGAACAAGCAAAAGAACGAACAATGTGTTTTTTTTTTTTATTGTTTGTTTCATAATTTACAAGCAAATTGACGATATACATAACATAAAAAAAAATAAGTAGGTACTTATCTAGCTATATAATTTATTTAGCGTAAAGTTAAAACATACGTCTTCATAAAAATATTAAAGATTCGTAATAGGTATAAAGGGCAATAAATGGAAGAATGGGAAAAAACGTCCCCAACATCAACTTTGACTCAGGTTTCATTGATTCATTCATTTGAAGCGTCCTGCATCGCGAGGAATATATACTTAATATATATCCACAATATGCGACATACCTCTAATACATCGATCATCAATTTTGGATAAATCGTATTGAAATATGCTTCCACAAAGGTGTTTACTTTGTTGGTCATAATTGTTCATTATGTTATTGGCCCATACTCAATACTCAATATTTTATTTTCCACAAAATTGCCCATTGTCCTTAATATAGGAAGTTTATTCATATCACCAGATTTTTTAGTAGGAGGATTTACGAATTTAAAAAGTAATACTGCTTGCTTGTACCGTTTGAGTTTGGGAGAACCTGAAACGGAACGTTTTAATAAAAAATTGACATTGACGTTCCCGCCGGAACAAGCGTTCAAAATTTAAAATATAAATTTGTTACTAGGTAGCGTAGGCACTATTTAACTTTTGTTTTGATTTAAAGTAAGTGACTTGCTGTTAAAAACATTTAAAGCGTATTATAAGAGTTTTAAAAAGGGAATGACAATCTTGGACCTTTTATTTTTATACGTCTACTCACGAGAACGTTTGATTTGTACAAACAGTGGGGTTTACAATCATGTTTCGAACGCATTCGTCTTACGTCAATTAGGAAGCTGTCAAATCCATATGAAATAAAATTTTCAGTGGAAATAAAATTTCATTCGATGAGATATCTCTAAGTACTGGCTGTAAATTATCTTTTTGTTGTTAAATTTGATCGGTTTAGTGGTCAGATTCGGGTCATATATATTTAATATCGTGTAAAATGCCCGTCGACCAGATACAGTACTCTGAAAGGTACACTGATGACGTCTATGAGTATAGGTAAGCTTTTCTCATTTTCTTACGTTTTCTACTTGTTATACTTAATTTTAGATTAATTGAGTACGTTGATCAGTGCCTTGGCTAGGTGTAGTGACATGTAACTTTCTTTCTTTTGATGGTTTCGTTGCGCAATATGGTTGCTTTTGCAGTCTCATTTTCTCATGCAATTTTGTCCGGTATAACGAAATTCGGTGTTAATCTTTGATAATATACGCTGTCGGAACATTGTTACTGTCTAATAAAACATTAATCAATAATATTTCGAATATCTCCTAAATGCAGTGTTGGCACTATTTTATATCTCAGTAAATCCCTACTTACTTCAGTTGGGCGTTTCTCTGTAAACTGGGCAACTATTGTACGAAAACTGTCTAGGCAACTTTTTTGCTCATAATATAATAAATTTTATTTAGGGAACAAGTATCCGTCTATTTATTAATATACGGCAGATGAACCACAAATATACCCATTACTTTTGAAAATATTTAGCATTTTGTGAAAAAAATATACAGGGGACTGTTGCCAAAGCCAGGGGACTGTGAAATTAAATAAAAAATACAATTTTAGTATTAAATTAATTGTTTTTTTATTATTATTATATACTTTGGAGCTTAAGATTAAGTAACTGAACAATAAAAAACCAACTATTTTATGTAATATTGTGCTTAGCACTGAAAGTCTCATAATAGATGAATCAAACTTGTAATACATTCTATTGCCTTTTAAAACTATATTTAGATTAGACAGCTTCTGTACCACTTGGTCCATTGTAATGTCTGCCACATCACCATCCTCCTCCTCCTCCTCCACGCGTCGTATTCCTCAATCCTGAGGGTCGTGACTCCCCCGCTGAATCATTTTTACGTTTACTATCCTCCTCCATCGGTTTCGGTCTTTTGCTTCGTGGAGGGCCTTGTGGAGATTGGTGTCTAGCGACGATCGGATTTGGTCCGACCATCTTATTGGAATGCGGCCTCTTGGTCTTGTCCCGTCAACCTTGCCTGTTACCATCAGCTGTTCAAGGTTGTGACCGTCTTTGCGAGCAATGTGCCCGAAAAACTCCAGTATTCTGCGCACACAGATGGTGGACAGTCTGGTTTAGATGTTTAACTCACGCAGAATAGACGCGTTGGTGCGAAAGGCAGTCCAAGGGATCTGTAACATCCTACGCCAACACCACATTTCAAAAGCGTCAATGCGGTCTCTATCAGCTTTCTTCAGGACCCATGTCTCTGCACCATAGCTAAATATGGAGAATACCAAGGAATGGACAAGCTTTGTCTTTGACATCACCATCATCGTACCTAAATATTATCACAGAGCTTTAAGAAAGTCACCCGGATTTCGCTATCTTCTTCATAAATCTTGTCAATTACTCCCTCATATCTATATTCCATACTTGTTTTGCCAAGTAATTCATCAATCAACTCAACCTATCGCGGTTCACTGCTGGACATAGGACTCTCCCAAGTTGCGCCAAAACAGGCTTAGGACCGGGGTCCTAAGCCTTCCGCATCCAGTCCGACCCAGCTACCTTTTTAAGTTCATCGGTCCATCTTGGGGCCGACCTACACTACATTTGCCGATTCGCGGTCTCCACTCAAGGACTCGTCTGCTCCAACGGCCATCAGTCTTTCGACAGACATGACCAGCCCACTGCCACTTTAGCTTACTGACGCTGCAAGCTATATCGGTAACTCCGGTTTTCTCTGGATAATCTCATTCTTGATTTTATCCTTCAAAGAAACTCCGAACATAGCTCGCTCCATAGCTCGCTGAGCGACTTTGAGTTTGTGGACTAGCCCTATTGTCAGTGTCCACATGTTGGCGCCGTAGGTCATGACAGGCAGGACGCGCTGGTTGAAGACTTTCGTCTTCAAACTTTGCGGTATAGGCGACGTGAAGACTCAACGAAGTTTACCAAACGCTGCCTAGCGCAAACGGATCCTCCGGTCGGTTTCTTTCTCGACGTTGTGTTTACCAAGCTGGATGGTTTGTCCTAGGTTTACATACTCCTGCACACTTTTTTTTTCTTTGACGCCAATCTCAAAACAAATCTAAAACGACAACAAAAATCATTTAGACAGTCCCCTGGATGCAGAAACAGTCCCCTGTCCTGTAAAAAGCCAGGGGACTGTTGCCAGGGGACTGTTTAATTTGATTTCATTGATTAGTAGTACTAAATGTAATTGATCTATGCTATTTTGCTGCACATAGGAAATATGTATCTATTGTAACAATTTAAAAATTTGAAGGAATCATTAAAATACTTAAATAGAAGTAAAATAATCCTTACCAGAGGACTGTTTGCTGTCAGGTTACAACGCGGCTTCCACGGAAGGACGCTCGCACACTACTAAATAAGATAGCCTACGGGTCTTCAAGGCGGTAACCGAGCAAAAGTCAGACTGTTTGCATTTCGTTAAACACTTAAAAGCCTTAGTTTGACCTTTCGGCTACATGAAACGTAATTTACAATATAGACAGGGGAACTGTTCACTAAATGCGAAGACAAAGTTTCATTGCCTTTTTTTTAATTGTCAAATATTTTTTACGTAAAATAAATAGGGCTCATTAACAATCAAACAATATTGATGTAATAATAAAACAATTCAATTAATTCCAACAGATACTGTCCCGATTAATTTAGTTTGAAGTAGCTATACTGCCTTGGTGACATGCCAGGGGACTGGTTTTTAAGAACTATATTAACGTTTTTAAATTAATAAAGTTTATTTTAATGGATTTTAAATGTAGAGCAGAGGTAGATTAAGGTATTGATTTTTGGAATTATCTATAAAATAATAAGGATCTTTAATTTTTTTAAACAAAATTTGCCTGGGACAATGAGTTGCCCAGTTTACAGAGAAACGCCCAGTTACATTATTTTACCTTTCATGTCTAAAAAGCTATTTCACGTAACTAAAAAGCTCCTGGTTTTGTGAATCGACTATACCAGATGTGCTCTTCACCCCTTTTGAATAGATTTACACTCTCGGTAACATCTTGTATAATAAGTATTAAATTCTCTCTAATTTAACATATTTTCACCTACGAAATAAAACTAGAGATTGTTAACATGTTAAAGACACAACAATATTTCAGTTACATTTATAAAAATTAAAAGGTAATATTAATTTTCAGACATGTCATCTTGCCCCCTGACATTGCCCGTCTTGTACCAAAGTCTCATCTTATGACGGAAACAGAATGGCGAAACCTTGGGGTCCAGCAGAGTCCTCGGTGGTTGCACTTCATGGTCCACAACCCTGAGCCCCATGTCCTGCTCTTCCGGAGGCCTAGAACTGATATAGCAACTCCTGTGAATGGCCTTGATAGTAATACCAACTCGGCTGTTAAGGTATAAGGAAAATGTGATTAGAAAATTTAAATATATAACTAGTGATAGAATTTGAATTGTTTTGTCATATTAATTTAAATGTAGCTAAATTGTAACATAAATAAAACAAAAAAAAAATAAGAAAAATATTACTGAAAATTCAGTGATTAATACAAATTTGAAAAATATTTGGGCTGTAACCATAAATCTCAAATATTTTTCAGTTTTTCAGGTAACAGATGCATTTATGGTTTCACAATACAACTGATTGTGTGACTCTTCTTTTTTAACACAATCAAGATTACATACGACCTCATTAGTGACATGATTTACCTGACCTTAATGTCAGTAATTATAATATGTAATTGATTATACATGATAAGGCTTACACTCTAAGTCTTTATCAAAAACCTTGTTGCCAGTCTATAAGCCAATTTCTCATTATTGTGGTCATAATACCATAATCTTCAGTAAAAATTCAGAAAAGGGTATTTTACAAATAAGTATAGAATATCTGGTTTTTGAATATTTGAAAAATTATATAAATTTATTCCGTTAAAAAAAAAAAATATAATTAGCAATTAGCATTTAAAATTCAGGAGTGCAAAGGCTTGTACAACACAACATTAGTATGTCTCTTGATAAAGAAAAAAATTGTTTTTGGATGTGTCACACTATTGCTGTCTCGAAATATGTGATATCTAACCAAGATTCTATCACTAATTATATTAAATGTAAAACTATGGATATAACAATATTTAAACAATTATGTAGGTAGCTTTTATGAATTTTAATGCTAACAGATGTTTTAATTTAAATAAACTGATCTGTGGTTTAAAAAAAATGCCTTACACAATTACTAAAGTTCATCTAAGGGATGTTTCACATAACTCATATAGAATGAATTGTGTCCTAATTACATGTATAAAATAATTTAAAGTTTTGACCAAAATACGTGTCCAAATATAAACTATAGTAAGAATAATGTGGGTAATATAGGTTATTTTTAAACTTACCAAGTCATTAAAAACAATAGAGAGCTTTTCAAAAGTTGGCCTTAGTAAATACAGAATTAATTTAAAAGAAGTGCGTATATTCAAAGAGGTAATCAGGTGCATAAATCCCCAAGGAACATAGAAATCTTCCGGTCGAATTCTTACATGAATACCATGTAAGAATTAATAATAGAAATCGCGTTATCGCGTAACATAATTTTTACATGGATATCAGTGCAGGAGTGTACGTCACGTCCCGTCCATTGTTTTCTTCTTCGCAAAACTCCGCTTTGTTCTCTTTGAGCCGTTAAAGGTCGTTAAAACATTATACACGTTACGTATATGACATAACCCATTGGTTACAAGCATTGTTATAGAAAAACCTCAAGATGCACAGTCGAAATCTGAAATCCGTCCCCAAAAAACGATAGAAATACAGTCTATACTATAGGAAAAAAGTTTCGCATCGTAAAAACAACTTTATAGCATGGGGATAAGGTTGTATTTGCGAAAAATATTTTCATTTCAAAACTGTCATGTGTTTTTGAAGATAGTATTGGCTGTGACTTGTTCGAGACTGTCTAGGGTTTTTTTATATCAATGGTAATTAATGACTAATGGAAGAATACTGAAACGTCAATCAGTTTGAAGACCCGTTAAGTCTCATGCTGTCTCTGTCACTTTAAGATGAAAAGTGAAGACAGGTAGACATTTAAGATTGTGTTAAAGTTGATTAACGTTTCAGTTTTTAAGCAAGACTTCCATACTTTTGAGCGATCATTGTAACACTTGCAAGAATGACACTTGTCTATGGGGGTAGGGCCTACATCTACATTGTAGTACTGAAAATAAGGTTATATAAAATGTTGCTATTTACAAATTATAATAACATTTATTAAACCTGTTTGGTCTGTAGGAAATATATAAATATTACGCATATTGCATTTATGCAAAGATTTTAAATGAAATTGTATGTGACAATAGGTTGTTCCTTATTATGACTGAACATTATTTATTTAGTATAAAATTGTTTATGAAAATGTATGTACCTTAGCTTAGCTGTGTGCTTTAATATAATATAATGTTATATACTTATTTTATTAAAATATCCATTGTAGGGCTTCAGTTAACAGTAGACAATGTTCTTGTCTTTTAATTGTCTATTAAAAATGCTTCCTAATAAATACGTTTATTTCTTGGAGTTAAAGTTATGAAATTGCTTTGATAATGCAGCGAAAAGTATGTCACCAATACAATATTTTTAAAATTCAAGATTTCAAACAAGTATGTATAATTATGAATTTTCTGAAATACAGTTAACCCCTAATATCATCTTTGTATTTAGATTAATAGATAAACTTATATTTCATTTATATTTTATAAATAAGAAGCATTTAGTATTATATGTTATAAAACATAATTATTATTTAATTAAGTGCTGTTAATAACTCATTAATAAAATGTAAAACTATTATGTAGGTAGGCTATGTATACCAATGATGGTGCAAATTCAATTAATGATATAATAAGTTAGCGTATTAAGTTTTCTTTAATTATAATGTTTGTTATTAATAAAGGTTTATACAGGCAGTATTTTTTCTTTTTAAAGTTTGCAACACTGCTTCTTACCTGTGGGGCTCGCCGTGAGTATATTCGTAGGACAGATCTATAAGATATGCACATGTGTCATGGTAGTACTTACTTAATTGTCCATAGTATAATAGTTAGCATTCGTTCATCCGCTGCACCCACGGACACGGTACCTACACATGAAACACATGCAGCCATGTGGGCGTATAATTCGTATGCCGCAGAGGTCTGACGACCAGTCTTACGAGATGCGAGATAATCGCCCCGATTTTAAACACGTATCTTTTTCACTTGTACATATTAAGAAAAGCACAGACGAAAATTAGAAATTTTTTTAGACAAGTAAAAACGTGTGCTCTAAAAACTGTGATGTTCAAGGTGAAATCTAGTTATTCTTTCGGCGTCGGCACATCTATAGCGTCGCGACGCTGCACAAGTAATGGGCCGCGACGCTGTACCGCTATGGCGTCGCGACGCTGCACTCCAAAGGCGTCGCGACGTGGTACGTCCCTGGCATCGCGACGCTGCCCAGCCATGGAGTCGCGACGCTGCCCAACAATGGCGTCGCGACGCCGCATATCTTAGGCGTCGCGACGCGGTGCATCTATGCCGATGCGACGCTGCACAAGTTTAGGGGCGCGACGCTTTACTACTATGGCTTCGCGACGCTGCACAACTATGGCTTCGCGACGCTGCACAACTAAGGCATCGCGACGCTTCACAAATTAGGAGTCGCGACGCTGCCTAACTAAGGCGTCCCGGTGCTGCACAAATAAGGCGTCGAGACGCTGCTCAACTAAGGCGTCGAGACGCTGCTCAACTAAGGCGTCGAGACGCTGCACAACTAAGGCGTCGAGGCGCTGCTCAAATAAGGCGTCGCGATGCCGCTCATTCGGCGTCGAGTCGCTGCTTAGACATGTTAGCTGCTCACTCATAGCGTCGGGATGCTGCTTTAACATGGCATCGCAACGCCGGACAGCTATCTTTTACTTTGCAGTCGGGTTTTTGTTTTTCAATAATGGGCAATATTTTTTTATCGTGGATGACCTTTAAGGTTGATTAGGATACTTGCATACTTATAATGAGGAATTTATTTTATTAAGGATACAAATAATAAAAATTTTTTTTTTTTTTCATGGTCCTCTATATGCTTTTGACCCATTTGTGTCCACGTCAAACTTCCGTCGGAATGGATGCGGGGAGCGGAGTATTATGGCGCAACAGCTACGGTGCGGCCGATGTCCAGCATTGGACCCCAAGAAGCTGATTTAATTGATTGATTTCAGTCTCCAAGCCATCATGGAGTTTCGTCACAAAGTTGGAAAAGGAATAGGTATGTAAAACAAACCACATTATACTATGTTGAATGTTTATTTGTGTTTAACTTCTAAAAACATTTTAAACACAGTAAAATACAAATAAATGCTGAAGTAGTACATTTTATAATGTTGCCAATATTAAAATAATAATTAAATTTCGTAAACAGAAAGAAGAAGACTAACGTACTACAAAATAAACAAAAATAATATTATTAACAATATATTAGTGTAAATTTTTATTTTCTATTTTCGTTAAAAATAATAATAAAGATTGTGCTTTTTTCTTATATACTATATTAGCGAAATTAATAAGAATTTAAGTAACTGTCGCGGGGTAGGCCGACATTACTGAATGCTGCCAGCGTTAAAAAAGTGCCAGTTATTCAAAATGTCGGCGCACCGTTGCGACGGAAAAAATAAAATAAACCATGATATGGTTAGATCCGATGTTCTTAATTTAAAGTTAGCTTCAACAGGATTATTTAACGATCGTATAAAAGTCTCTCCAATATATCCTTATCTAAAAAAGGTAGGCAGCATCTTACTATAGACACACGGTACATATCGATACATTGGTATGCGACATAAAAATCGTCGCACCCAAAATAGCCTAATCGAAAAACGTGTCATCATGCCTTTTGTAATAGTGAAAAAGTTTTGGATACATGTTATTTAGTTTCTAAGAAGAGTCTCTACAGTCCGACAGTACTGTCTAGCGCGCACCGCGATTGTTTCGTTTGGATAGTTCACGCTCGACAAACAGTCGCGGCTCGCACAGATCTAACAATGAAGGAAAGGAAACTGTCTACTCTGCATAGAAGCACTTCGATTATTATTTTTCATCATCTAACGATACATTTTTGATAACTCGATAAATGTTTAACATACACAAACATGCTAAATAACATGCTTGATATCATTTTGGCTACATCTAAATACTACTCGCAAAATTGTTAACGAATCCACTTTACCTACGGCCATAGTGTATATGGCATACATTTTTATAAATCAGAGAGGTCAATCTATATCTATATACATTTCCACTAAAACTTAGGCCCTTCCTGTGGTTGTGGTAAAATCTTCAAGGTTGCATCCGTATGTATTGCATTTTTTATCAAAATATGTCACAGTTGTGGTTTTAAAGCTAGTTGTGATCCTATTAAAGCTCTCGGCTTTAAGCGTTCAGTGTGACCACATTTAAAACTTTCTTACTATTGTAGTAGTTTCATAAATTCTCGGTTCCATGTATAATTATAGAAAAGATGGATATGGTTTAGTAGAATTTTGGTTGCTGATATGATAAAATGTGGTCAAACCAATCGAGCTGTCTTGTAAATAATATAGACCACCGATTAGTCGGTGACCACGTCGCTTTTCGTTTCACGTGATATAATACATAATGCTTGTATTTTACACAGCAAAAATGATATGGAAGTATACAAGAAGTGATATGATATATAATGGAGATTGTACTAACAAGATATGTACTTAAACGATTAAAATATCAAGTATCCACAAATTTGGTACAATTTTTGTTAAATATATACGTATAAATGCTCGTTACAGTGTCTTTTTCGTTGGATCGTTTCGTTCTAGCAACACTGTCGGAGTGACAGAGGGGGAAAAACAAAAATAGTAGAAATTCTGTCAGGGTTGTCTACAAGGATTTATAAATTGGTAGAAATTAAAGCGACTCAATCACGATACGTACTGCAACAATGGCGTGCCCTTATTTATACAATAAGCGTTGCATACGACTATCGTCTCGACTCTCGACACGACGCTACAATGAACTAAAACTAGACAATAACACCGTTAGTTCTATATAGCTGGTTCCTTACAGGCTTCTACTCTTTAGTATCTTTCCCCGCGAAGCCCACCCGATTAGAAATGGTGTGGAATGTTAGAGCTCATGTATAATAAGGTAGAAACAGCATGTGCAGGTATTGTTAGTGATGAGTCGAAAATTAGTAGAAATACTGTACAATTTGTATAATACTTCGATGTTTAGCAAGGACAGTTTAGAAGCGTTCTTTGGGATCGACAGTGTTGCTAGTCCGAAGGTCTCGTGTGGCCGTGGCCGGGCAGCACCAAGCGCGTTGGAACGACTCGCTGAACTACTCTTTGGTGGGAGGCTTCCCGTTGGTGTACTGCGGAGGAGAGTTCGATGTTTGGTTTTGGTTGTCCTCCGTCATGACTGACACTAACTCTTCGACAGCGCGGCCAAGGTCATCTGGAAATATATAGAATAATTAGAAATATTATCAAATATTCACAAAATGATGAAAAGTTGTTGCTTCGGAGATTATCGGCGAACTTTCCGTTATGGATGATATAATTAACGTTATTGATTTGATATTATTAGATAATTAATTAGAATATTATTATTACCTCAAGGTATACGTCCTGTTAGGTTTGCAGAAAACAGAAAACAAAATGGAATGAATATTAGATATCGAATAAACGACAACACTAAACATGCATCACTCAAAAACATGCAAAAAAACCTGACAACGATGTAAAGACAACAACGACTTGAGATAAAGCAGCTAGGCAACGTAAAATAAACCTTAGTGAATATTAAACTCTGCGAAATAAAAACCGAAATTAAACTAATAAAACTAGCCGTCAATTGGTGCAAGGAATTCAACCCTCTGGCGAATACACCTACTTTGAAAACGAAGCTACTAACTAATAAGTGTTACTAAGTGATAAAGTCGAAACAAAAACCTCAGCAGCTACGTGGCATCAGAAGATCTACAAAGCGAAAACCAAACTGTGGATGTCGTAGTGTCTGACCTGCGCAGTGCATGAGCGAGTGCACGGCGTGCGGCGGCGGCGGCGGCCGCTCCAGCGACTCGCGCTCGCCGCCCGCCCACCGCCCGACGCCGTCTTATGCACACAACGTTAGCTACTATATCATGGACCTAGGATACCGCCTTGAGGCAACCACATCAAGTAACCTAACACTTCATTATAAAAATGGGGAAAATTTTATTTCAAATTCTTGCGCATACCGCTGCTTTTGTAATAATATACTTAGATAGATAGAGAGACTTAGAAACGGCAAACTACTAAAGTGTCTCTTGTTACATAAACCACAGTTGAACATTATCAAAGGTTTTTAACAAAACGAAATGGTAACCAAAAAGAATACTCACTGGTTTGGGACTCATGATACAGTCCATTGTGCATCTTGGCCGGCGAATCAGTGGCGAGCTGCGAAGCAGTCACGGAACGAGTCTGGAGCGTGCCCGTACGAGCCGGGGGCGAACCCTGAGCAGGCTGGAATACAGACAACGTAATGTTAATTATATGTGTGCGGGATAAGGTCCTATTTGCAGTGATATTAGTCAGTGGCATAACGATCTTACCTCATCAAGCAGTCTTCGCAGTCGTTGCAGCTGAGCCTCGAGCTGCCTGTTGTGTTCCTCGAGAATTTGCATGCGCGCCTCCAAACGGCCCTTATGCTGACGCAACAGGCGAGCTTCAGCCATCATGTCCTGAAAATCCATTTTCATGAAGTAATGCCTCACGTCATTGGCCAAAATGTTCTAAAATAGTACGTTATGGACTACCAGGTAAAAATACATTAGTGGCGGCTACAATGCATTTATTGATGACAGTTAATGAAAGAAGAAATGTTTCTAATATTATTGCCAAAATCAAGTATTTCGAGGTTTTCTAGCTATGATTTATGTTAACTGGGTCTTTAAAATCTACATAGCGTTACATGGATTTATGGCTTCAATGGTAATATTAAAACCATTATAAACCGTCGTTTAGAACTGGAGAGTCAAAGCGCTTGCCGCAGCTGCTACTGCCAACTTCATCGCGAATCTCTGCATCATTACCTTAAATGTGATACTTTCATCTAAAACTGCAAAATACTCAATGAAGTATTTTCTGGTTAGAAATATTTAGATAGGAGTATTTACCTGGTCAACAGGAGCGTTCCTGTTATCGTTCACACCATGCTGCTCCTCAGGAGTAGATCCTGGAGTCTGCTTGGCCTTCAGGCGCTCGTATTCAGCCTGAAGACTTGCGTTTTCTTCTTCCAACTCCCTGTAATAAGAAGAAGACGCTGATGAGATAAGAAGAACTATGATTGCACAATTTTCCAAATAGTCGAAATCCATAAAGGTATTTGAAATTTCGTCAATCTGTCTTAAATCCGTTGTATCTTTGTCGTATTTTCATACCTGATCATAGCCTCCAATTCGTGTCTCTGCTCGCGGTGTATGATGGAGACGACCTGCACGGGCGAGCGCGGAGCGTCGTCAGCCTCACCGCCGCCGTTCAGAGAGGCACAGTACTGTGCAATCAGCTGATGTTCTTCGTCACTGAGGGTATGAAAAGGTTTAAGTTTTGTATAATTCAAATTGGAAATATCATCAATAGCAGGGCTATGTTACTAGTTGAGAGTTGTACGTATTGTGATTTAATGTTCTCTACCTTTCTAGACCTGTCGCTTACTTGCGAAGACTAAGTTTTTTGCACGATAAAGTACTCGTCAGAAGTGCGAAATTGATTATAAAAGGTAATAAGTTTCGTGAGACATCAATGAGGAATGAGCTCATAATTTCGGTACCGTTTGATCCAGAATTAGTCGGGCACCTCCGACATCTTCGCGTACAATTGGTTTTGTCATTTGAATAATTGTACGGAGTTGGAGAGGATTCAGCATAATGAAAGTGTTGTTAGGTGAATTTTTACTAGAATGATGTATGATTGTCGAATCTGAGCAATGTGAATGAGTGTGGTGTAATAAAGTAGTGCGGCTACCTGTCGGGCGTGTCCTGGGGCTTGGCGCCGAGCTCGACCTGCGCCAGGCGCGTGGCGTAGAGCTCGAGGCGCGAGTGCATGTCGTCCCCGCCCAGCGCCGCGCCGCCCGCGCCGTGCTGCGGCGACGGCGCCGGAGACTCCAGCGCGTCGCCTGACACAACACATACGCATTAGGCACTGCTGCTCATGCTTTGATTACATGTCTAGATGGAACGTGGTTGAGGTAATGAAGAAAAATATGTCGGCCATCTTGAATTAAAAAATGGGCGCACTCATTCTTCAAATAGTTGGCTTGATTTTATTGTTTCGATTGTAAGGAGGTCTAGGCATGTTTATAATGAAAGTGCTCATGTTACCAGAAGAATACCTACTTATTTCTTAAATCTAGAGGACCTGCTTAACTTCGCACGGGCATTGTATACAGGATTCATTTAAAAGGAGTGTGTATTACGTGCCTACAATTGAAAATCAACTTTTCATAAGTCAAAACATAAGTCACGTGACCTGTCACTTTGAATGAAAAGTTCATTTTCCATTCGATTTATGTTTAGGTACTTATATTCATTTTACATTCTATATTTATTTATTTATTCGATTTTAACCTATGTTCCTGGGGAAAGTGATTTAGTTTTATGCACCTGATTACCTCGTAAAATATACGCACTCCTTTTTAATTAATCCTGTATAAAAAATCTAAATCAAATCACAGAGGACCTTCCTGAATATCGGAAGGCAGTCTACTTTAAAAGGCTTACGTCATTAACATAAATATACCTTCAAGAACAGTCTGCACGGGCAGGTAGCCGACTCTGGGGTGCTTCTTGAAGTAGCGAGCTGACTTGAACTTGTTGCGGAGAGCGCGAGTGAAGTCACGGACGTCCTCGCCAGATGTCGTCTGCAAGCCATCAAAATATTAATGAAGACAGGAAAATGATAATAATTTCCAAAAATCCAATATTTACATGCACCAACCAAAAATTATAATAAAGTGTGAATACCCCTCGCAGAGATTTTAAATGAAAAATCATTATTTAATCTAATAATACTTACAGCAGTGCAGTACTCCTGCATAGGATGGGTGAGCTTGTGGTTCTTAGCTTTGCGGCCATTGAAGAAGCACTTCTGGCACATGTCGAAGTTGAAGCATTTCAGGCAACGGTATCTAAAAGAATCAAAACACCAATTAAAACGATAGAAGATGGAAAGAGAAATGTAAGGATAACAGCCGGCCACTTTACCGAGTACCTAGTTTTTGTTAAAAATCTTAAATTACTATCTTTATATTCATGTTGTATGACAAATTTATTACCATATTTGTTACCTAACAGTTTCTTTTCATAATTTTAATAGGTTGGAAGATCATTTGAATTACCTCTCTAATACAAGAGCATAAAGTTCGAAATCGTCATCTCACCTGAACCCAATAATGGGGTATTCCTTGCAGATGTTACACTTGGCCTGATGCTTGGCAGTCTCTGCAGCCGCAAGACGGTGCAGAACTGGCAGCCAGACCATGGACTGAGGCTCCTTTTGCAGCCACTGCAGGAAGTGGAACGCCTCGATGTACTGCAGCTGGCCGTCCGCGTCGCGCTCCAGTGTCTTTTCTTTAGAAGGCTCTTCCTTTTCCTTTTCTTTCTCTGGAAGATTAACTGCTTGAATTATTATAACGAACTCAGCAGCTCCTTTTTAAAGTCGCTCTAATACAGGCTATTATTCGGCATCATTATTTATATTTTGTCTTGTAGGTACTTACCAACTTTCCTATCAAGAGTGCCTCCCTTGTTGCCTTCTTTGGTAGCAGCAGAAGCCTGCTCGAAGCAGCTCCTCACGGAGGGCTCTATGTTTGATCCTCCGAAAGCCGCTACTTCACCCAGTTGTCTTGGTACCTAAAAATAAATAATTTGATATATACTACTTTAGAACCTACAAGAGTTCTACTAGAATTGTTTTTAACATTTTCATCGATTCAAATATTAAGTTAATCTTCGTAAACTTCTGTGGAGAAAGGATGAATATATTTTAGGGATCTGTACCTGTATGCAGTCATGTAGCAAGAGTCCGAGTTTTCTTTGGTCAGCGCGACAAGTTGGGTCAGCTATCAGTCGGAAGAGATACCTGAAAAAAAGGATTATTTTTTTTTGTAGAAAATTTAATTTTCTGCTACTTTCCAATTGAAGGCATGCACTCTTCAACCTGTTAACATCGTTTTACCCTATCGTTTCAAGAGTGGATCGTGTTTCGTTACTCACCTATACTTCTCTTCCAGATGCCCCTTACAGAGCAACACCAGTCCCACCTTGAAGCTCAACACCCTGATCTGTCCGGTCCGCTGGCTGTCGTACACGTTGAGCAACCAGTTGATCGACAGATCCAGGCACAGCGGCACGTTCACCAGGCTTGGGTTTTCTGCTGCTATTACCTTTTGGACACAAAAGCGTTTTTCAAAAAATACCAGATAAAATTGTTTCAGGCGTATTTGGAGTAAAGAAGACATAAATTTTAATTTGATTTGGTATAACAATTACAGCTCAAGTCATACTAATAATGGAATTTTTCAAGATCCTGATGGAACTCTACTGTTGGTAGCTTGTATTAGTAATAAATATTGAATCAGTACGCACCTCATACAACGAAGTAAGAACAGTGATCATGTCCGGTATGTCGATCAGGCGATCGTTCTGCGCGCGCAGACCGTGGGAGTCGAAGGCTTCTAGGGCCGCTGGCAGTTGGAGCATGTGCACTTAAAGTTAAAAGATGCTAGGTCACTAATGGTTAACAGAAAGAACTGTGACAGACTTGTAAAAAAATATATTCTTGATCATACAAGTATTAATTCTATGCGGAATTCAAACAGGCAGAAGATTCCCCAGTGACATTTAGCATGGTTTAAAATAGCGTGTTGTTATTAAGTACTTACTGCACAACGCTTTCTGGACGGTCCTCAGTTTGAGCGCAGTCCTGTACGCTGAGAAGCGCACTTCGTTGAGGTCGGCCAGGGAGTTCATGAGGTCGATCATCTTTGGATGGTCCCAGTGGGTCGTCTCCAGTTCATGGCTAAGGAACAGAAGAATATTGTTAATAACATTTAATAATTGTAGCGACCCAAAAAAAAACCTTGGAGTTAAGAGATAACTTTACCATGGGCAATTTATATGACCAATGACGTCCAAAAAATTATGATTTGTTATCCATGATGCAAGAATTAATGCAATGTAAGGTCTGCATTCATACAAATACACGAAGTCTTTCTTTAGAAAGTTGAAACAATTTTTTTAAGTGGGACTCATGGATTAGGATAAAATGCATTCGGTAGGAAATGCCTCGTTAATACGCAAATAAGCTTAGGTAAAACAGGTCCATCTTACTTTATATAATATGGAACGTTAGCAGGAGTGACAGCTCTCTCCCACGGAGTCTCGACGGAACCAGCGAGGAAGCCTTGCGCTGCGCCTGCGCCGCCGTCCCGCGCCACGCCCGCCAGCTGCCGCACGCGCTCCTCACCGCCGGAGACCAGGCCTGATACCCTAAGGATGCAGGAAATGGTTATAGATCAACGGATTTAGAAAAAGTAAAATAATTATAGTCATGGTATTTCAGAACAACTACGGTACAATAATTAAGTCCGCCTTGCAACATTGTACAAATATTCATAAGTAGATTGTTTATAAGTAGGTACCTATATTTTTAAGTTAGTTATTGCCATTTTGTATACATATTTACAATATGTTTCTGATACTGCAGTATTGACTATAATGTCTCTTGACATGCGCGGGCATATATCCAAAAATCGGAGATCTTCAGTGTATATTAATACATTTTTTAATTTACTAAACAATGTTGACAAGTTTTCAGAGTTATTCGTCATTTTCAGTTAAAATTATATCAAAGTAAAATCATCATGATGTCCGAAACATTGAGAAAAATTTAATTACTTGTGTGAAGAAAAAAATATTTCAATCCGTATAAAATCAAAATGCATGAATAGTTCTTTTGCATGCAGCATTCATTTCCATACTCATGTAAAGTTAATTAAAATATTTTAAAATACTGTCTTTATAAATATCAATAAATAAATAGTTCGGTTTGTTTACTGACAATAGGTATCTAGTAACTGCACTATCAGGGTGTGTTGATTGACTTTCATCGATCGCGACGTGTTTAACATTCCTCGTCGCCTTGCATATCATTGAAGCTGTCGTGACTTATCACTCATTACAATACGCATTACTCACGTTTGTAAGATTCTTAAGATTTGGTTGTGCCTTAGCTTGGTTGATTTTGCTTTCATTGTTATGTTATGCTTGGATGAATGAAGATTGAAGTATTCATGTTATAAAACAGTAAGCGGAATGTGGAGTTACCATAATAGGAGATCCATACAGTTAATTAAAACAACACAGAAAACTGGCACAAAGACAACAATAATTGAAGCGGCGGTAGCCTAATGGCTAGGGCGTTGGACTTGCGATCATGTGGTTGCGGGTTCGAATCCCACCCATTACACTACCGACGTGAACCCACTCGTAACACAAGCATCTAAGCTTAGCACGAGGGGTTAACGAGATTACTAGTAATGTGCGACCCACATTGCTAGTAATATTTAAAAAAAAAATAACACTAACAAAAGTAAGAAAAAAACAGAAGATGTTCCGGGATTGCATCATATTAAGGATCACGTGGGCTAAGGGTCACTTTGTATTGCATTTACGTTAAGTGCTCCCTGGGTGGTCAACTATGTTGAACTTTGTTTATTGTCCCTTCTCTACATAGCATGAACCATTTTATAGTGCCAATAAATCTTATAACCTCAAAAAATACTTCCAACACTATTATCTCTACTTCTAGAATCTTGTTCAAGAGAATGAAATTTCATAAAAATGTTTTATCCAACAATACCTTGTGTTCAAATCATCAAGCCTAGCCAGCAGATGGTCTGGAAGCTGAATCTTGTCTCTCGCCAACTGCTGCGCTTGGCCATGTAGCTCATCTGCCAGTCTTCGCAGCGGCGGCAGCTGCGCGCGCGCTCGCGACACCGCGTCGAGCTGCGCGCGCGCGTCTCTCGCGTCACCAGGCCCGCGCCATGACGAGCGCGCGGCTTCGGCGGCTTGCACGCGCCCGGCAAGCTCATCTAATGATGTTGTGAATGTTCGGACGCGCTGGAAATAAAAATACTTAGGTTAGTCGAGCAATAACTTATGAAATAGGTGGTAAAGAAAGCGATAGGGCTTGGATTTGGATAAATGCCGGATCTATTTTTAGGTCACGTTAAATTAAGACCTTGAGGATTCTTTCTCTTAAATCTAGTTTAGTAAAGACACAAAAATGACTTCTGATATTTTTTCAAGAGAAATAAGCACTTAAAAAATAGCATATAATTTACGAAACCTATTGTTTGTAATTCTGTACAAGAAAGTCGTTTTTAGTTTGTAGCTACCTATCTAAAATAATTAAATTATATTAAAATCATGATTTAGAAGGAAGTAGATTCATATTAATCTTTCTATCCCAAAATGTCCAGCCAAAACCACTGTATAACCTTAAACATTTTGCACGACCTAAAGCCTTCCTCCCGTACAGACCGGCCGACAATGACCTTCTGTAAACAGCCTTGCGTCACGGCTAGAGTTACACCAACCGCGTCTTCCTAATGTTACCGACTGGAATGTCACTTTAAATGGTTATCTGTCACTTTATACGTTTCAAGAAGGTAGAAAAAGGCTTTTTATTAAAGCAGTTTTTATTGTGTGGTTGTTTTGCAACTTATCAAGAGTCATTTTCAACCACACTATTTCGAGAATGATTCTTAATTGTGACTAATTAATTGGCAAGCACCGTAAGACCTCGGTCCTTGCTATCATAGGTATATTAGACTGTCGTTAAGCTCTTAGAATTAAAACAACCAATTTAATCCAGGGATGAGACCCAGCAGGTGGAGGTCAGAGAGGCAGTCGCTCCGGGTAAATTACGATATTCAGCTAAATCTTGTAGAACTGGCAGCTGATCCCAACATAGTTTGGAAATGGACGAGGGCGGTGTTCAGCAAGACTGCTAAACCGACGCAAAAGTAGGTGAAAAATACACTAGTTGACTTTGCACTCCAATTTTTAAAACAAAATACCCTTCAGATCCCAGGAGCATATAAACATACTTATTTGCTTACGAACCTCCCCTTTAACAAGGGAGGTATTATAATGTAACAACTACAATTCTGTCGAGTCCGCATTTTGTAGAAAACGATGCGTTGACAAGGGTTTGCTTATTGGTATTGATAGGGGTAGTTTTGCGTACTCAATGTTTTTAAATGTTGGAATCCTGAATGGTAAGTATTGCTTAGGTAGTGATGTTAAATCAAACAAGATAAATTAATATAAAATAATTGGTCCGTGGGCGACTATTTGTAATAATACCGGGACCACTCTGTGCCTTGGAAAGCTCGATATGCCGTTGGTCCCAACTGTCATACGGTGATCTTTGACAGTCGTTAGTTAAGTCATTATAATTCTAACAACCAGTCTTATTAAGGGATACACCACCTACCTACCTACCTACCCAGAAAAATAGGTGTGGTCAGATAGGCAGTCGTTCCATGGGAACTACGGTATTCAAATATTATTTAATATCAATAAATAGCAATAAAAAGCCACAACCAACTATTTATCCTACAATAACTATAACTACTTATGACTTAGTTGGATTATAATAATAATAATAATAAGCCTTTTATTTCATTCCCAGTAGATAAATAATAACAGTACATTTCATATCATAACATGCAGCTGATTATATACTTTTCTATTAATTGATTATTCGATATTCAAACATGCATCGAATATGAAAATTTAAAAAAGTAAATTTAACAATATTATACATTTCATTTATTTATAACTATTATTCTATCAGATATGTACTATTTTTATTATTTAAATAAAAATGTTTATTGTAATTAAATTAAAATTATACTATTATATCGATGCCTTAGTTCACAATTGCACTAACTACGAAATTTACATTTTTGAGGAGAGAGCTTTAAAGTTTTTTTAAGTTTAGACGAGAACAGTAGAAAATCCAAGTGAAATAACAAAACAATATGCATCTATTCACAAGACTAGTCCTTTTACTCCATCATATCTCAATATTGTAATATTAGTTTAAACGTTACCTTTTCAAAATGACCAAATAAACATAAAACCCCCATTTAATACATTTGTGCACTAAGATTGACATTAAGTGAAAAACTCAAAAAAAATTTAACAGTTTTACCAGGCTGGTTCGAGGTCCAAGAAGAAGGATAATGATAGTTATAGATATTGCATTAAATAGATAAATCAATAAACCACTGATCCATATTCATAATATTTATTTTTATTATAAAACACAAAGTATGAGCAGATATTGCAAATGTATATAATACGTTTGTGTTTTGAAATTCCCTGCAGTTGAGAAACTTAAAATCAGTTAAAGTATATCTTGATTGGTTTTACAAAAATAAAGACCATTAGTACAATACCACATTCATGGAACATTAAACGAACTCATTTAATACAACTGTGACCCACGTTTTTGGTAGAAAGAGACGGAATAACGGTATTTCGATGCGCGGAAACGAAAGAGCATGAAATTTAGTGCATTTGGCATTAAAAAAGTAAAAATTTAAAATTTTGTAGTTAGTGCAATTGTGAACTAAGGCATCGATATAATGTATCATAATTGACTAAAATTCATTTAAAGGGAACCCCTGTGCGGGTAAAGGCCTCCTCCAGACTAGACCATTTCGCTCTATCTTGAGCTTCCTTCATCCAGCTCTCTCCAGCGACAGCGCGGATGTCATCCGCCCAGTGCTTGAGCGGGCGGCCCACACGTCGTTTGCCAGTGCTGGGGCCTCTCCACTTGGTTACTCTGTATGTCCATCTTCCATCCTCATAACGAGACAGGTGGCCCGCCCATTTCCATTTTAACTTTCTTACATGGATTACTGCGTCTGTGACCTGTGTTCGTTTGCGGATTTCAGTGTTCCTTACTTTGTCCGAAAGCTTAAGGTTCAATATACTTCTTTCCATCGCTCTTTGACATATTGAAATTTTCCTTGCCGTCTTTTCTGTTAGACACCATGTTTGGCAGCCATATGTGAGGCAGGGTAGTAGGTACACAAGAGTCTAATACTTTCTTTTTTAGTTTGGTAGACAGTTTAGATTTTTTAGATTTAAAAAAAAATCTAAACTGTCTAGTTGGATTAGACGAAGTAAAATTGTCAACCTAACTAAATAAATAAACCAACAACAAAACAGCGTGTTTTGTTAACAAGCCGTACTTCACACAATTGGAACGAGACGATTGAGTTAATTAATAACATAATTGTAGCCATTAAACTGGGGTGGAGTGAATCTTTTATAGACAAAGTTAATACATTGTATAAATACATACTTTTTAACCTTTTGTACAAAATTAATACAATATCATTTTGCAATTAAATTAATGTAAAAAAAACACGGCTGAAACTTGTCAATGATGTACCAGCACTATCTGTCTGTTGTTTTTATTTCCAATTCTAGAGAATTTTTCGATGTTAGGTTTATTTTTTTTCAAAACCTTACAATAAAATAAATATAATATATAATATTATAAAATATATCATATTACATAAAAATATAATAATTAACATATTCCTCCTCTCTCCTACTTTTGCTGTGCCCGACAGGGTCCATAATGAGCTGTAACCTTAATAAATAATTGACTACCTATGTAACATTATGGTATGCAATAAAGATTGAATTGAATTGAATTGAAAAAAAAAGTGTTGCAAACTTGACTGATAATTACCATTGTGCGCGACGTGCTGCGGGTTCGATCCCCACATGAGACAAGCATTTGTGTGATCCACAAATGCTTGTTCCATTTGACACAAGGATTAAATTCCTTAGTGCGGGCGTCGTTTTCTTTTTTAATATTGCTAAAGACAGGTATTCATAATTAGTTTTATAGAGTCGTGGTAACAGGATATCATTTGAAGCAAAATACCGCTGCCCTAATACTTTTGTTGTATATACCAACAGTAAAAACGTTTCCGTTCCCATATCAACCCTCGGAAAACAATCTACATTTTTATCATAAATCCTACTTAATAAAAAACAACGAAACATCAAAACAGAAGAAAAAAAAGAAAATATGAAAACTCTTTCCTTTGTTCATAGTGTGCGTTTTATGATATGTTTTCCTGGATAACCGGGTCTGTATAACCGTCTGTATGACCGGGTATCGGGTGTTATGGACCAACGAGATGGCAAGCCGTGATAATCGCCGCGGGTACGAAATACCAGTATTGCGATATCTTTTGGGAGATAGATAAGGGTGGTAGATTGTCTTGTTCTGTGGGTGACGAAGACATCATATTATAATGTAGAATTAACCTGAATGATTTTGTTAAAGGATGATGATGAAAAAGTTTTAACTTGGTTTTAACATAGATGTGTAAAACCTAAAAGTACAATTGAAAAAAAAAAGAGTTCAATATTGACCTTAGATAGATGTAATCTATACTTTTATATTTTTAAGTATAAAGAGAAAGATTTGATTGTTTGTTTGCATTAAATAGCCTCCGAATCTACTGAACCGATTTAAAAAATAATTCACTGTTGGGAAGCTCCACTATCTCCGGGTTATAAATGCTACTTATATGACATTATCAAAAAAAATTAGACCGCGGGCGGAGCTGCGGAAAACACCTAGCTATTTTGTGAATAAAAATAATACCCGTACTTCTCTAAAACTTACACAAAATCTTATATTAAAAAGAGTTCCAAAATTGATTTCTCATAATTTTTATTATTTTTTTATCGTTACTATTTACGGAAGGGATTGCAAAAATCAACTTTAACAACTCTAACATAAAGATGACAATGCCAAAATCCTAATGATCAGCTGGTCCATTGTACCCCACTACATAATAGGGAGACCGGTTAGAGAAAATATTCGCGTAGCTGTCTCCATAGGGAGTGCTACAGATTTTGGTCCAGATACAAGATGAGACATCGTTTGTTTTATGTCAAATCTTATCTTAAGAACTCCACAAAAAATGCGCAACGCGTAAATTTTAACGAGAACTCCTGATTTTTGTATTTTCAGTATTTTTTTTGGTTTAGTAAATGTGACTATGTATTTCTAAAAACCAAGTTGACATATTTAATTAAATAAATATTTGTTGAAAAATTTACAGTAAAAAAGCCTTTTTTTTTGTGAATTGCGAATAACCATTTCTTTCTAGCGAGGACGTACGGATGTGCGTTCCTTGATTTCCATAACAGGGAGGACCATGTAGGTATTGTTTTTTTTATTTATGTTTTTCTCAGAATCGTATCGGTATTTATCGTCCTCGTGTTACACACAACTTTTGTATTATTAGAGACCTATATCACAGTTGTCAAAAATGTTACGCAACAGTACAACGATTGAGCATAACATACATCGGCTATCGACTCCTGCGCAGGCCACGTGTTTCTAGCGACTTACATTACAACACTACAATAATGGGTGCGCCGCAATGTAGGGTAACGTTCATTTGTGATTGTGACTACTTTCATCATAACTTCAGAGTATTTTGCTTGTGACAAATATAGTTGTTTAGATATTTGAATGAACACAGTTATGCGGAAAGTATGTGTGTCTGTGTTTTCATTTGTAGAGACTATACTCAATGAACTTACGAATATACAAAACATTTGAAAAAAATCTTAGAATTCAATTAAACTATCAGATCCACCCAGTCCATTGTTGGATATAAATCTATCCAAGTTCTGGCTTATCCACTCTGCCTTTTACTAACGTTGTTAATTTTTTTTATAGTTATAGGAATACTGTTCGTTGATGAACTTGAAGAATCGGCTACATACAATCAAAATTCTAGAAGCTTCAACCAAAGTGAGCTTACAGTAATCAGTATCTTTATTTGGAAGAATATGGTACCTACTTGTGATATACACAGGTCTTTATAAATAACTAGCTGTTTCCCGCTGCTCCGCCCGCGGTCTCAATTTTTTAATTTATATTTGTGTGATGTGAGCTATCCTATATTTCAAGTTGGATCAAACTGCACACGGTGTGCAAATTTGATTAAAATCGGTTCAGTAGTTTCGGAGTTCATCCCCGACAAACATCATGACGCTGGAATTATATATAATATCGATTGATGCCAAAAAGTACACGGTGCTAGTTTTTCGCATTTTAGCCCATTCGATTCCCGGTCCGCAAAGCGTATTTTCAAACATCAATTTAATGCAGATTTATTTCTTTTAAAAAAATAAAAGAATGTTTTCTTTGAGTCTAATTTGCTATTCTTCAGTATTGAGAGTACTTTCTTTCTTTCTTTCTGGTGGCAAATCCATCCTGTTTATCATAATATAACCTACGACCTACTCTCAGACCTACCAAATAGACAAACGAAAAAAAAACATAAAAGTCTGCGAGCCTGATATTTAAAGAAGAAAACAGTTTTAATATCATTGCAAGGAGTTTTGACAACCTTGTTTATTTAATTGTTAAATAACCTCTATGGAGGAGGATCTGGAGGATAGTAAATCGTACTTAAAATAACAAAATTTGGTCGTCATGGCAACTACCTACTTACTAATTTTACCATGGTTACCGCATTGTTTATTCGTTGTTAATGTCAATAATCGCGATGTTAATAATTGATAAAAATTAAACAAAAAAACATTTCAAATTGGACCAAATTGTGAATCTAAACCATCCTCGAATCCACCTGAAGACACACAGCAAATTTCATTATAATCGGTCCAGCCGTCTAGGAGGAGTTCAGTCACATACACACTCACAGAAGAATTATATATATAAAGATTATATATATAAAGATTTATAACACACATACGATCATAAAGTTCGACTTTTGACTCTTAACATATGACCCATCACACAACACCCAAAAAGAGATAAAAACCAGAGACAGTTTACCAAAAACAATATAGATTCCGGAAGTAAACACGTAAACAAACAGTGTGTAGCAAGGTCACCGCACACTGCGCATGATTCATAGCCAAGCGTGTGCGTCGCTCATTATCAGATCGAATAGGTCAATGAACTGTGATATAATTCGACATACATTTTAATATTGCCTTTAACATGTGTAGCCTACTAATGTTACGAATGTTTTCTAAAATAATTCCGAAGATAAAATGGATGGGAAATTCGCGTGACGTCACGATGTCCTGCAATATTTGCTACTTTTATAAACTTCATCTTTGCCAATTGGTATTGTTTTTTTTAAAGCAATCATTTGTGTTATATTTTTTATTACCTAACTGAATTTTCATACCCTATTTGGCTATAAAAAATCTTAGTACATTTTTTTTTTTATATCCCTGCTTAACTCTTTAGAAATTTAAAAGCTTAATATTTAAACTCTATAAATATAGGTAGATATACTCTATAAATATAGAGATGTGTTGTGCAGATATTACGACCAAGTTTTCCTAACGCGAACTAATAAACCAATACAGCAGCTGAACTAGTTTAAGACCTGTTTACAGATTGTGTACTATGTACTATTGTTTATTATCTACTATTTATTATTGTGTACTTCTACTGTGTTATGTAGTACACCGATCCAGGTTACTGAGTCCTGATATCGCTTATCTGTTGCGAACGTTTCCGCGTCGATATGAAAGGGAGAGCGGTCAGTGAGATTTACACCTTGTGCTTACACTATACCTACACAATTAGAGAATAATTATATTGTCTTGGATTTGAGGACTTGTATCCTATTTTCAAGTTAGGCACGTTTAATCTGCTAAACATATAGGAACTAGAACGCACATAAAAAAGAATCGACTTTTTTCAGAGGTGGTTTCACTGAGAGTTATTTTATTCGCAGAAATGTCTACCGGGAACTATATCTGTCTGTCTGTCTATTATTGTCCGGAGAAACTAGTTCTTGTTGTAAATTTAAATTTACAGTTAGGTATTATTCTTATTTACTTGTTAAATTTATTTTTCTCTCTATTTTAAATATACTCCATGTATAATTGCTGTAAAAAGTTCATCTTTTTAACATTTACGTCTTAAACCAAGACCAGTTTCACATTGACTATTTAAGAGCAAAAATACATGTTTCAAACAATTCCTTTACATGAAACCTGCGCGTACGCACCTGACCTTTTGCAAGGACAACTAGCAGACGTCCTTCACTATATAACAGTAAAGTACTTGAAAAAACCGGTCAAGTGCGAGTCGAACTCGCAGACAAAGGGTTCCTTACTATCGTACATGATGCACTGTGTAGTTCTTGTTATATTATACAGGTTATTTGGTAGGGGGGATGACAAAAATAAATGGGTGATAGAAGATCTTATCTTCTTCTTCCTGCCCTTATCCCATTCATGTGGGGTCGGCGCAATGCGTATTTTCCTTCTATTCCTCTCTATTACTCGTCATCGCGGCATCCACTCCTTTCTTTCTCATATCATCTTTCACACAATCCATCTCTTTTTCGGTCTCCCTCTACTTATATACCCATCCACAGTCATACTTATAACTTGTTTAGTTATAAGTATGACTGTTGATAGAAGAGTTTATGTGCTATTGTTTGTTTTCTGATTTAATGGCCTTGCCCTCGAATACTGAAATGCTAATGAACTTTAACACGTACTTAAATGTCTATCTGTCGCTATTTTATACCTTAAACAGAGACAGCATAAGACTTAACGACGGCTTCAAACTGAGTGACGTTTCAGTTCGTTTCAGTTTTCCACCATTAATGTGGTGGTTCCCGAGATAACTGTATATTTTTTTTTTAATAGTTGAAGTCTAATCTTTAAGCCCTCATAATTTTTTTGTTCCTGGTCGGAATTTTATGAAATGGCTTTTGTTATATTCTAAAAAGCCTTTTTTAATATATTTGGTACAGTCAACAGCAAAAGTAGATGATTAAAATCAGAGATTCAATACTAATGAACGGAGTTCGTGTCAGAACTGTGTGGCGTCGAAGTGATTCAAAAATATCTGATTGTAAATTATACCAAACATTTACTACTAGTACAGTTGCCTTAAATTCGTGATCAGTTTTGACTCCAATAGTTATAAACTCAATTCATCATCTACTTTTGTCGTACCTAGAAGATTTTTTTCTTTGATAGGTACCCTAAGGAACCCTAAAAAATATAGATTACTTGCTTATCCGTTACGTAGACTTGTAGAGAACTTGTTGCTACCAAATATGTATGGTAATGAGATATCTTGGTCGGTGGACGGCTTCAAGCATGTGAGGAATGATTTCGTGAGAAAAGTTGAATTACATTGTAGTTAATTTTTAATTCTATAGTACTCGAGTCTAGTTTATACTATAGAATTATACCTACCTAATAAAATATTCAATAAAAATTTAAAAAAGTGCCAGCAATGTGGGTCGCAAATTACTAGTATTCTTGTTAACCCCTCGTGCTAAGCTAAATATGCTTGTGCTACGAGTGGGTTCACGTCGGTAGTTCAATGGGTGGGATTCGAACCCGCAACCACATGATCGCAAGTCCGAAGCCCTAGCCATTACGGCGACCGCCGCTTCTCTGAATCTTAAAAAATATAATTTCATAAATTAATTAGATATCTTAAAGCAGAAAGCAAGAATAAGTACAAAATGTTCATATATGTATAGAAGCGAGATTGCGGTACAGTTAATAAGAGAAACATATCACGACAGGGAATCGAACCCGCGCCAACTGGTTGACTCACTAATTGGCATACATCCAGTTTTCACTACCACTAGTGTTGGGACTCACAACTTACAACTTAACTTTAATTAAGCACCTAGGTAACATTAAAATTGCGCACCTAGAGTCATTAGTTTTTAAAGTTAACGTTTCTAAAGCGCCTATTTAAGATTTACTAGAAATAAAAACATTTTGATTTTGATTTTTTGATTGATTGCATAGAACAACAAAAACATAATTTTCGTGTGGTATGTTTATAAATAAATAGGTACCTATTAGATCAGGACTCGCCTTTCGAATACTGAAACACAAATTAACTTTAAGATGTTCTTAAATTTCTATCTCGCTACTTCACAGCTTAAAGTGACAAATTACCTACCTAAGACTTAACGGTGGCTGACAGTCGTTTCATTTTTCGGCCATTAATGTTCTACAATATTATATTTATGTATTTATGATACAGTTTTTAAGACTTCAAACTAATCGATATCAAAATTGTTGATGTACTTATTGGATTTTAAAACTACCATCACACTTTTGTATAATACAAGAACAATAAACATTAAAAAAAACAAACCGACTATTTCGTCTTACTATAAAGCTGCACCAATTACAAGGCACATCACTAGTGAGTGGGTGTTGCACAGAAGTGGATGTCGCGTGGGTAGGGACGCCATTGTACCAGCTATTAGGTCTCAGCTTTTGTATCGGATACCAGAAATACAACATGAAACAAAAACCCTGTCCGATCCTTGAGAGTATTATTCGGTATCGTACTGCGAACACATACGTAGCTATTAAATGGATTGGAGATATTTTATTTCCAATTGAAAATAATTAAATCAAAATAAAAACTGATCCAAGGCAACAGCAACACTGACCGCTCCTCAAAGTTCACGTACTTACTACCTGCAGCTTTGTGTCAAAGAAGCCGCCTATGCGAGACGGTTCATGAACTGCATCACGAATACGCCTTTATTGAATCTGACAGGGGTATATAGGTATGATGAGAGTTGAAGTATACTGTAAATAGCCGTCTCTATACATAATAAAAGAAAATGTCTTTATTTGTATAGTGAACGAACGTAAGTAAAGATTAAAGATTATGTCATGCATAAAGCTCCCTTAAATACCAGTTTTTTATATAAAAGAACAATTATATGATCCTATTATTTGCTGTTTATCCATTATTAGATTATATGCTATCCCATTATGTGACTTATTCAAGTTAACATATAAGAATAACAAACAGCGATTTCAGAATACGTCATATAGGATGTTGACAAAGGATGAAGGAAAAAAATAATCTAAATAGCATTTGTTTCATTGTGGCCCGCCGTTTCACCCGCGTAAGTCCCCGTTCCCGTAAACATAAAATTTCCATTGTTTTTTATAATATTCAGGACCGAGACGAATCCAACAAATCAAAGATCATGAAAATCGGTCCACCCGTTCTTGAGATATAAGTGTTGTTAAATCATGCCTTTTCATGAAGGTAGTAGATATACCTATTATTTAATTTGAAACAATACAAAGATTAGTTAGCATATTTAACCATTGGTTGAGTTAACTCAGGATCAAAAAACTGGGCCTAAGACTAGAGAAAATGTTACTTGCTGTTGTAATTTTGTTAACCAACAGAGCAGTACCTAAATTGTTAGCACCTATAAATACCTTCTAAAAACAATATAAAGTTTCCGAGTACAATGCAATGTCCTCCAAAGACAATGTCATTTTTCTCCTCATCCAAACTAAAGATCCCGTTTTCATTACCCGGAGAAATCCTGGTATCCGGTCGTAACCCGGTTTTATACCCGGCATTGTAGCCGGCATCCGATTTATGACGTAATACGACATTGAAGGGATTTGCCCTGTGGCTCTATATTAGAAAAATGATGTATTGTGGGATAAATGATTGCGAGTTGGATTTTAGGATTCCTAATGACAAGCACGTTAATGGTAAAATAATAGTTGGAAATATAAAAATGAATAAAATGAGCAGGTTTACGATTTCATTTTTAGTTTTTAGCCACTAAAAGAAAGAACCTACTAATAATTTGTAGGATTATACACTCAGAGGCACAATTAACCGCCCACCCGGCAAAAGTGGCTTATCTTTGTTTAAAGTAACTAAACTCTTATAATGATGAATGACAATTTGTTTGGTGGATAGTTTATGATAAATAAAGACAACTTATGACACTTTTGTAAAGATACTCTCAAGTGTGAGTCTCTTTTATTGAGTTCAGTCGAAAATTGACTTTCAAACTGATTGTTTTGCGCGTACGCAGAGAAGTGCCTGTGAAGTTTTTAGACGCGTTTCTTGGTTCTTAAAGTGCGTAAGAGTTTGTCAGTAGATTTTTACTCAGTAAAATGCCATTGGATGCAGCTGGTGCAGCTAGAGCGGTTGCGCTCTCAGATGCTGGGTATAGCCAGCGTCGTATAGGCCGTATGCTGGGATTACCTCGAACCACAATACTTGACGCCATCCGACGATACAGAGAAACTGGATCTTACACTAGAAGACCGGGACAAGGTCGATTGAGGTACACTTCTGAAAGAGATGACAGATTCATAGTGTCCAACGTTCTAAGAAATTGCTTCACTACAGCTCCCGAGGCTCGTAATCGCCTACTTGAGGTTCGAAATGTAAGCGTCAGCATTAGACCGATAAGAAGAAGGCTTGCAGAGCGTAATTTGACTGCATTCCGGCCAGCCCGAGTACCAGCGTTGACCACAGAGCACTGGAGAGCTAGACTTCGATTTGCTCAACAATACCGAAACTGGCCCATGGAGCAATGGAAGAACGTTCTCTTCTCTGATGAGTCGAGAGTAGCCTTAAGAGGTCCTGATGGACGCCAGCGTGTGTACCGACGCCCCGGTGAGAGGTTTGCACAGTGTGCTGTTGTCGAAACAGTGGGATACTAAGGTGGCTCAGTAATGGTATGGGGTGGTATTTCTTATGAGGCTCGTACAGAGTTGGTTGTGTTTGAAAGAGGCAGCGTAAATGCTCAGAGGTACGTGGAAGAGGTCTTAGAACCTCATGTTATACCTTTTGCCCCATTTATTGGAGAAGATTTTCTTTAGATGCATGACGACGCTAGTGCGCACGTCGCCAGAGTGGTCACGGAGTACCTTAATGCCGTGGGTATAGCACAACTACCATGGCCAGCTCACAGCCCAGATCAAAACCCCATTGAACACGTTTGGGACTATCTTAAAAGGCAGGTACGAAGTCGAGTTCCGGTTCCTACCTCCATTAATGAGCTAAAGATTGCAGTGGTCGAAGAGTGGGAGAATATACCACAGTCAGATATTCAAGACATAATGGATGGTCTTCCAAATTGACTGGAGGAGGTCATAAGTGCCAGAGGAGGAAATACCCATTATTGAAAAATCGATTTTTAATTTTAATAAAAAGTTTGGACAGCTTTAACATCACCTTTATAATGTTCATTAATCGGTAATTTCAAACTTTTGTTTATTATTAAAATAAATATTCTATAGCAGGTATATTTTGATTGTTTTTTCATGTGAAATTATCCAATCTAAAATACTGCCAAGAAAAAAAACCATTACAAAATAATGTTTTGAAGTTACAACGAAAAATTTAAGTGGGCGGTTAATTGTGCCTCTGAGTGTATTCTAATTTAATGGTTTACCCCATTTATAACATTAATGTCCGCAGCTCCGCTCACGTGGGTGCCAGAAAATTACCTTAGGCTTAAGTTATTAGCTTACTTCATACCGAATTTCATCCATCAAAATAGCGATTTACACAGACAGACAGAAAGACAGAAGTATGACAATATTAGTAAGGGCACCTAAATAGCAGAAGGTATAATATACATAAAGTCAATTTCGTACCAATTTGGTATTCCGATACCGTCTGGAAAGTCCTGGGCAATCAGGCAGCTCTTCGGACACGATTAGCTAGGCTATTCATCATGCTAAGTTTCAATTCCTATCAGACGAAGCTAGCAGAAGCTATTTATATATACAATTCAAAAACATCTGAAGACCTCCGTGGTTGAGTACCCGTACCCACGGTTTTCAAGGTGTCACTATTTCTGAGTTGAGGGTTCGATCCTATGAATCGACATGCGATACTTTTTGTTGTGATAGCCGTCACAAACGCGGTACGCGGAGCTGCGGGCAACAGTAAATTTAGTGAGCATCTAATCTATATAATTCTAGTGCCGCGATGTTTGTTGCCAAACTCCTCCGAAACAGCTGGACCGATTTGTATGAAATTTTGTGTGCATATCGGGTAGGTCTGAGAATCGTCGATCATTTTTTTCATACCCCTAAATGATAAGGGTGACCAACTCCAGAATATGGAGAAACGATGTTTGCTGGGTCAGCTAAGGTTTGCTGGGGTAGCCAGTAATAATATAAAAAGGTCTAAAAAAACCTTCATTGAATGCAGTAAAAGTTAAGAACCTCTAATAATTACTTACCTACGTATTAGGAAGCCTCCAAGATACTTAGCATTCACTGTTAATTATAAATTGAATTTTCAAACTATGAAGTAAATGAAAGAGAATTTTAATATTATACTTAAAGCCTTTTATTTGTAATTTTCTTCGGGAAAGTTATTTTTGTAAGCTTGACTGCACCTCAATGCTAAAATGAAATTACGATATTCAACCTTACTGCTTTCGAAAAAAGGTAATGTTATTACCATTGTTGTGATATGAATCAATAGGTACTCAATAATTTGTTTGCTCTCCACAATGTGTAAACTATGCATATGAAAGATTTAGTTCGTTTGATAGGCACAGAAAAGAGTAAGATGTTTATTTAGCAAGACTTTAAGTATATTATATTAAAAAAACATGGAGGGCCACCCCTATCACTTAGGGGTATGAAAAATAGATGTTGGCCAATTTTCAGACCTACCCGAAATGCACACAAAACTTTATATAAATCGGTCCAGCCGTTTCGGAGGAGTTCTGGAACAAGCATCGCGACACGAGAATTATATGTAGGTATTAGAATTTATAAACATAAGATTTTTTTTGCCTTTTTTGTCAGGTCACATCCGCTGTCCTTTGCAAAAGTTTTTGCACTAACTCGAAGAAGCCATAAAACTATTGACGCAAGCCGACGATTTGAGGTCAAAATATAAAATGAATCCCATAAAATACCATCGGAACAAAGGTGACTCACTCCCCACACATGTGAATGGAAGCTCACCGTTTCCCACATACTCTAAAAGATACCATAACACCTTTCATATAAGATACAAAATCATTTAACACTTGTATTGTAGGAATCCTTATAGGGCACAATTTTCTTAGAAATTCTTCGCTAAAAATAGACTTAACCAACATCTTTTGTTATTCAAGAGTGAGCTTTATGAGATATAAATACAGTTGGAATTTGCTTGATGAGGTGTGTAGGACAAGTGATATGTTTTTTTCTGATCGGAGTAACAAAAGATTTTTTGATGTTTTTGTTTGAACTCGGTTCTGAAGCTAAAATGTTGATTATGGAGTGTTTTGAGACCTTTTACTATGCTTACATGTGAGAATACATTTCGGAGAATAAGTAGGCATTCATTAATTTGTGTATGCTACAAAAAAATGTATAAGCATTTATCTAATATTACCTTAATTATATGCCTAGTTGCATCTAACAGCAACCATAAAGACAATAATATGTTGCAACTTTTATAAAACCTTATAAACTGAATTTTATTAAAACACATCTTTTAAGCTGAAGAGTTTGGTTGTTTGACGCGCTAATCACTGGAACTACTGGGCCGATTTGAATTTTTTTCACTGTTAGACAGCCCACTTCTTGTGAAAGGCTATAGGCTATAATTTGCGGAAAGCGGAGCCGCGAGCAAAAGCTAGTAGATAATAATAGTATGGGGAACTAATCTTATAAGCCCAAATTAAAACTAAATTTATCCAAAAATCTTGATATATTACCTGAATTGGGGTAAAACCCAAGCTTACTAACTCCATTCACGTATGGGCTCAAGAATAATGTAGTCATCAAACCGAACACACTAAAAAACATAAGTTTTATTTTAACAACATACGTTAAAGTCTAAAGTAATATCTATTCCAAACAAGTTCCAGACTAGGTTTAAGTTAATCTATACATCGCTTTACTACTTATAAGGAATCTATTCATTACCTAGCTGGCACATAAAGTACCATAAAGTACCATATGGTACATTTTACGATTCAAAAAGATAGTCATTTTAAAAAGGTACTTAAAGTGATAATTTTGAAATATGTCGTATTTGGCAACACTGGAGATTGAAATCTTTTGTGTGGCAACATTATTGTGTAAGTTGGTTATGTTGAGCTTTTTAAGGATAATATGAGATAAATGGTGTCAAGGATTTAAGTGAAAAAATACTTGGTACCTACTGTGACAAGTGAGAGTTTTATTATTCGGATTTCAGAATCTTTATTTCTTACTAGCTTCTGCCCGCGACTTCACCTGCGTGGACTTCAGAATTGGGTCGTCCCTCGGGAACTACATAAGGAATACGCGTTAAAAGGTAGCCTATATTCTTTTTCATGTCAAAGGTTATATGCATGCCAAATTTCATCCAAGTCCATTCAGCCGTTTTTGCGTGATTGAGTAACAAACATGCAAACATCCACACTTTCACATTTATAATTAGTAGGATTAATAACCTTATTTCAGGTCCTTATTCACTAAGTCTAAGAGGTTAACGTGCTGTTACGTGTAGGGTTAAGAGAGGCTTTATCTACTTCGACTTACTATACTTTTAATTAAAGAATCTATAAGAGCCAAAAACTTGTAAATCCCTCAAAAAAAATTTGGCAACCCGGGATTCTTGAACTATAATCTGCGTTATGCCAAGTTTTTTCTTTCGAATTAGAGAATAACTCCCCTGAGCCTTTGAAGTAACAAAAATTTATCGTCTTGTAAAGTTGTATAGATTGTTATTTTAGATGCTTACGTGATAGTTTCAAAAAGATAAATACCCGAGTTTTATTAACTGTGATCAGTTACCAACTGGTAGCCAACATTTAAAATCAGATACAGTTTCCTGTGACTTTTACGACTGAACAAGAAACAGCTGTCAAACTAAATACATTGAAATTGTATTATTTCAAGTAGATAATTATAAACATGAAATAATTTACTAAGGAGTCTAGTTTTATTATCTTTGTTGAAATAAATTAAACGTATAATGAGATTAAAATCTTAAGTTAGAGTGTATATAGTTTGTTTTTCTGTTTTATTGTTACAATACGCAAAATTCTAAACAGTTGGCACATTTTACCATTCTACAACAAAATTTGTCCTTTTAAAGTATCAAGATGAGTTACAGCTACACCATATCTGGTACAATCAAGGGCCATAAATAAATAAATAATAAACAAATGTTGACAACATCACATACATTGCTTCGAATCCAAAGTGAGTAGCTAAAGCACTTGTGTTATGGAATCATAGACAACGAGCGTACCACAAACACCCAGACCCGAGAGAATATAGAGATACAACATAGCTTGGGAAAAGGCAGAGGAGTTATAATTAATTACGTGAAGTTAAAAAAAAACTTACTAGCAATGTGGGGTGCAACTTAGTATTCTTGTTAACCCCTCGTGATTAGCTAAATGCTTGTGTTACGAGTGGGTTCACGTCTGTAGTGCAATGGGTGGGATTCGAACCCGAAACCACATGATCGCAAGTCCGATGCCCTAGCCGCCGCTTAACTACATTATTTGCATCAATATAATATTTCTAAGTATGAAGCAGACGCTCAGGTAAGTGTAGTATGTAAGTCGATGCACTGTTGCAGACTGGTCGCTGTCGATTGCATACTCAGATTACTGTCACCCCACAGGGGAGGACGATGACACTTATGACTATAGATTAACTTAACTACGGAATTGGTAGTTTAAGTTAACGTTAGTTTAAAAGTTTGTTTACCGTTTAATTAATATTTAACATTAAAAGGTTTTAAATTAAGCGTTTGTATTTGTTGTTCTAAACACAATACTTCCCCTATATTTAAAAAAAAAGTTTAGTAGTCAATTTGGCCGCACATTACTAGTATTCTTGTTAACCCCTCGTGCTAAGGTAATGCTTGTGTTACGAGCGGGTTCACGTCGGTGCAATGGGTGGAATTCGAACCCGCGAGGCTATCGCCGCTTATTTTTGTACAGGATTATTTTTATTGGAGTGCGTTTATTCAACGAGGTAATCAGGTTTTTCATACAAACATAAGACACGTGAGCTGTGATTTTGTATGAAAATTTCATTTTCAATTTTAAGATGTCGACCTATGTTTCTTGGGAAAAGTTGTTCAGTTTTGTATTAAGTTATGTACCTGATTACCTCGTTGAATAAGGCACTCAATAAAAATAATCCTGTATTAGTAATTTACATATATCTGCAGCAGTTATCCTTGACGGAGGCTTTTACTGTTTGGCCGAACTAAAAGTACCATATAATTGCAATTCATACGATCCAACAAAACTAAAGACGGGAACTATGGTTAAAATAATTTAATATTTATCTATTATTTTCAGCATTGGCATTGAATCTAGCAATCTATATCTTCATGACAATTTAACGGCAATGCTTTTACATTGACTTGGTAAAGAAAACGTTATTTTTAGTCCGTCAGTTAGGTAATAAAAAAATATTACAGTCACATTTTTTGAATTATCAAATTAACAAATAATGACTTAGTTAAAAAGCATTATAGTTGGGGAGTGGGGGCTCACTACATCATGGCTCGGTATAAATTTTACTAAGGCGTAACGTCATGTGATATTTCAACTCAATATATTATTATCTCCGTAATTTTTTGAACACGTGAAAAATGAAAAATTACTTGTCCAACACTTTTCTTCCAAAAAAATTAGTTCACACGCCTATTAGACAGGATCTTAATAATTGATATATGTCTTGTTAACTGTAGTTAGATTTAAATTTGGTGAAACTGACTGCATTGGTTAATCTTGAAACCTGTAAGAGCCAGTCATTGCTTCAACTTTATCTACAACCTTCTGATATTCTGCAGTACTGTGTAGAAGTTGTTTCTTATGTATCAAAACTATTCATTTGATTAAATTTTTTATTACTTTCACTGTTCCATTTTTTGGACCTATTTCTGAAGTTCACGTAAACGAAGTCGCGGGCAGAAGCTGGTGATTTATAATATAAGTGTACCGATTAATTATTTACGTCCTATATTTTCTACTACTGCAAATTATTTGTCGTTAGTAGTTAAAAATTTCAACTGTCTACCATCCAACTATACTATTGTCTTATTGTACGGGGACATAACCCTCCGATGCTCAATAAACTTTTTACCATACAACATAAAAAAATTGTCTAACCATCACATTTGTTCACTTCTGACCAATACGGTAATAAACGTATATTCTAAGTTACTAATGTATGCAAAACACGTAAAACGCCATGAGAACAAGCTATGACGTTACTTAGTAACTCTGGTTTGATTAATTTTAATGTTACTTCCAAGAATGCGAATAACGTTTTGATTCTTTCTTTCTTTCTTTCTTCTTCCTGCCCTTATCCCATTCATATGGGGTCGGCGCAATGCGTAATTTCCTTCCATTCCTCTCTATTACTCGTCATCGCGGCATCATTTTGATTATTAGTATTATAAGGTATCGATTCGAATTAAATAACTATAATGCCCTAGTGGCGAAGCGGTTGAATGAACATATTTGTGCGCACAAGATTCGAACGCATTAGGGGTAAGTAATAATGTGATTGTACGTTTTAACATTATTTTAAGACATCACTGATCAGTGAAGGAAAACATCGGGAGAAAACCTGAATCCCATTTTAATCTAAAATCGATAACCCGTAATGCCCAAGCGTGGTGATCAATGCTTGTCAATCCTTCTCTAAGTGAGAAGAGGCCTGTGCCTGACAGTGGGACGTTTATAAGGGGTTTGGTAACATAATACGCATTTACTAATACATATTAATTTGGCAACAATTTCAAGGAAAGTCGTTGCCACAAAATTTACTCTTTACAAAGTGATGAATCAAACGCTTCCGTCTCTGGAGACAAAAGTTGCGAGAGATGAAGCTAATTGGGACACTGCAAGAAGAAGAAATAAGCAAAGTTATTCCACACCTGTCTAAGTACCAGCATAGGCGCCTGGCAATATATTAAGTCTTTAAAGACCATTAATAGAATTATCAGAATAACGAAGGATGTAAAATAAGAAAAAAAAAAGTACTAGACGCTACTTACAACTTTGGGAAATTCCAATATTTACGGAGTGTTAGCCAGTTTCTTTGTCCAACTATTAAAGTTATTGTATCGCTAAAGGTTGAAGATCAGACCGAAATAGGATCCACTTCTCCCTGATGTACTAAAAGCTTCGCCTGTTGGCAAAGTCCTGGAATTAGTCCTAGTTACTCATAAATAACTCAGCGCAAACATTGCGCTAGCTAAAATTAAATATAAACTAGAAATATCTTTAAACAAACCAAAATAACTGTAAACCAAAAAAAAATAACTGTTATCAATAACAGTTACTTTTATACCTAATTAATCACCAACACTAATTAGCAAGTTAGAACATAATCTTAACCTTTCAATCACCGTCAAATAAATAACGATAAGAGAATCAATTTCTCACACCTGTCATCTAAAAACAACTTAAAAAAGATGGCGGACTATTTGTCAACTGTCAGTGTCGTCGAGCGCAGGAAATGTCAGATTTGAATTTTGAATGTGAGAACAATGCGTTGAGTTCGTCGCGTGCGCATGACTCAGAGTCATGTTATGACATTTCACTTATTTTTATCATTGCCTTCTATAATAAGAAGAATCGTGATGTCATTCGGAATAGCGAAGTTATTAAAAAGGTTTGAAGTGATTTGACGCGAGAATTTTGGTGTATTTGACATTAATGTTGATAATATTAATGGAATTTAAAGTGACTTGAGTTTGTAAGGTCACTGGACTAATGAAAATAGGTTGACATTAGAAGGATTAACCGTTAATTTTGTCTGACTGTGTGTCAACATATTAGTAACTAGTAGGTGCATATATTTTTAAAGACTTCTTTATCGATGAAGTTAATGATACGATGATGATGACGATATGATGTGACATTGATACAAATACATTTTTTTTTTTTTTCCTAGCCTATACTGTCCCACTGCTGGGCAAAGGCCTCCCCCAAGTCCCTCCATACATCCCTATTCCGTGCAACCTCGAACCAGCCCTCGCGGTAAACGTCCAGATCGTCCCGCCACCTCTTTCTGGGCCGGCCTCGGTGGCGCCGTCCGTCTGTTGGCTCCCATTGTGTAGCGACCTTCGCCCAGCGGTTGTCCTGCATGCGGCTGACGTGATTTGGTGTATACATTTAATAATCATTAATGTATCTTTACCAAGTGTTTCGGTAGTAAATATGTACTATATTTAATTATGTTGGTATTAATTGCTAAATACATAATCCTCTGTCAATATCATTTCACAAGCATATAATTTCGTTATAATCTGCCATCTTTGACATAACAAGCTGCTTTTGCGAAATTTGCAAAATACTGGGAATTAATAAGAAATTAATGTCATCATCGACTAAAAAATTTAAGAAACAGTTTCGCAAATGAGCGGTTAACAACAGTTGACTCACGGTTCAATTAAACTGTTTTGACTGCGCTTTGTTTAATGCAATTGTTGATATTTATGTTTATAAACAACAACAAATTAAGATTGGAATTTCTGTGTCTAACAACGTACGAAGATGAAATATGTAAAAAATCAATATGAGATAGTTGAGTTTTGTACGTATTTAAAATTATGTTTTAATGCATAAAGCTTGATTCCATTATTTTCACTCATCTGAGTTGATATAGATTTCTATACATATTCAGAAAGCACAAGGATAAACAAAACAATAATATCCCTTTGAAATAACACACGCGAAACTAAAATTAATAAAAAAAAGAACATCGCGTGCAACCTTTTTGTAGCTATCCTACTACGTTTTATTCTGTCCGAAATAAAAACTGTTCCAAATACGACAGATAAATAACAGGTTGCATTTACAGGTTGATACGTTCACGGAATTAACAATCAACATTCAAAAAACTAATCAACCAAAAACATTTGAATATTGGAACGTTTTATTTATTATTTGCTAGTCATTTTATTTTGAATTTAGTTCCACCATGAAATTGGGTTCATTTGTGCAGGATATTTAATTAAATACAGACGTAAATTATTTTTGAACAATCAAGAAAACGTTTTTGTTTTTTTCTTTTACAAAAAATATTTATTTCTTTCTTAGTGTTAGTAAAAGTAAAATAAAAAGATAATTAGTATCAATTCTCCGGCAATTCGTGGCTGTCTGCCTGGCTCGGCAACCAAACCGATTAAATTCGTTTTGCCCTTTTAAAAAGTTTGTTTGATATCGTTTATTTTGATTGCTTGCTCACGATGAAATGATAAAAGTTTTTGTTTAAACATTACCTACCACTCTACAAACATCTAAACGATGTATGATGAATAGATCAATGCATAGGCAAAGAAGGAAATAATTTAATTAACTGGATTTAATAACGAAAACATACATACTAAAATTACGTCACGGAAATTAGCGCGAACTCATGCCTTTACCATAAAGGGCTTGAAGTTTTTACTGGGTTACACTGGCCGTGGTCACAAGCAGACATATAAATTAAATTGCTCTAATAAAATTTACAAATCTCTTTAAAGTTTATAAATTAAATCTAATTAAGAGAGTCTCAAGTTTAAATTTTGTAAGTAAAGTTTTGTTATGTTTAAGAACACTTTACTTACAAACAATGTAGCCCCTACATATTTGCACGTAGTCAGATAAAGCACACTTTAGGATAAATTATAAGATAAGTTTAGATAGTAATACGCACGTACCACATTAGTATATAAGGTTTAATTGTATTCAATTATATCAGACTATTACGAACATCTGAGTCTCAATTATACCCTTGCCACGATGGCAAATTGGTGACCCTCGACTACACTACGACTCTCGCTCTACAAGTGGACCTCGCAACAGAAACAAGAAAACATGAATCAATCAACTTGCAAACCTAGCTGCAGCCAACAAGAAACTTTGGAAGTTGCGGCCGGCACCTCCATTTTATCGCGCATTCCGGAGTTTTGGAGAGACCAACCAAGCCTATGGTTTAACCAATTGGAAGCAATATTAGCACCGCAAAAACAAGGTGATGATTACAAATACTTCACTGTTATAGCAAAGCTTTCAAAGGAAGAAATATTACAGGTTAGTGACATCATTACTTCTCCGCCGACCACAGAAAAATATAAGGCCCTCAAGGAACGCTTAATCAATTGCTATGAGGAATCAGAACAACGTCAATTTCAAAAATTATTGTCGGAAATGGACCTCGGCGATCAAAAACCATCCCAACTCCTAAGAAAAATGCAAGTTCTCGGAAGAGGAAAAATTGGAGACGAAACAATCAAACTTCTGTGGCTGAGGCTTTTACCATCATCTATTACTACGGTTTTAGCAGTCACGGAAGACATGGACATGGACAAGATGAGCCAAATCGCAGACAAAATAATAAATAATTCCAAAAGTACGGAAGTATCAGCTGTAAATATAAACAAAGCGGACGAAAGTGCAATGACATGCATATCAGCACAGTTAGCGAAAATACAATTGGAATTAAGTGCAATTCAAGACGATCGCAGAAATCATCGACGCAGCACTCAAAGTCATTATAATCGTCAACATTTCTCATCGAGGTCAAGTTCAAGAGCAAGCAGTCGGGAAGGAAAATACTTTTGTTTCTACCACAACAAATATGGAATAAATTCAAAGAGATGTATTAAACCATGTGATTGGAAACAGAAGTTTACCACACAGGACCAGTGAAACTAATAAAAGCGCAGATTACGGCGGATCTCTGCGCTATTCACCCGTCAAAACGCCTCACTATTACCGACTCAAAAAGTGGTATGAGATTTTTAATAGACACGGGAGCAAATATTTCAGTAATTAATAAGCCTCAAAAATATTTAGGTGCACAAAGTGAGCACTATACACTTTACGCCGCGAATGGCACAAAAATTAAAACTTATGGTGAAAAAACTTTCACTTTAAACTTGGGATTGCGGAGATGTTTTACATGGAATTTCGTCATAGCAGACGTGACGCAACCAATTATTGGAGCGGATTTTTTAGAATATTATAAGCTATTGGTCGACATAGCTGGTCGGAAACTTATTGATAGAGTTACGGAGCTTACAACGCCCGCAACCCTTATCAAATCGACACAGCAAACAATTCGTACCATTGACGTGGGAACAAACCCACACATTACGCAACTCCTGAACAAATATGAAGATATCACGAAACCCTCTTCACTGCGCGCAGCTCCAAAACACAACAAAGCAGTTTTCGTACACCCAGAGCTTAAGGAATGCTCACACGTGTTTGTGAGATGCGACAGACTCAGAAAAAGTCTGACACCACCCTATGAAGGACCATTCCCAGTGTTAAAAAGAATGGATAAGTCATATTTAGTTAAAATAAGAGATAAGGAAACATTAATATCTATAGACAGATTAAAACCTGCTTTTGTGATAAACAGTGAAACTACGAACGTGTTACAATCGGAAAATAACCACAACAATAATTCAAACACGTACATCACAAAATCCGGACGGGTAGTCAAACCCGTTGTTCGGTTCAATATTCGCTGACACAGGTAATCTGTCTATTTAAATACTCGGGGTATTACGAGAAATATCATCATTCGTCATTAGTAACTCAAACAAGAAGAAAAAATGGGCAACCAAAGCTCTAAAGACCAGATAACCTACAACGCGGACAGCTGCCTGAATCAAAATGAAGCTGACCAATTAAGAAGCCTTATTTTGGAAGAATTAAGGTGGACCAGGAACATCGCGATTGGTCAATTAAGCATCACATTCGGAATTTTTCTCATCTACGGTATACTCAAGGCCATAGACAGAAGAATGAAAATACTTACGAAAAATAATCAACATAAATGCAATGGGTAAAACAAAACATTCACCCGTTAACATCGAGGCCTTGAACCTGGGAGCACGCCGTCACAACAAGCGTCAGCAGTCTGCACAATACTTACACGTCAGCAGTTGGGTTATACTGACTGAGCCAGCAAGGTTTCCATGAATTAATTAGTCATACGTTTAAATATAGATTTATTTATAAGTTATCTTAAAGTAATATGTAATTTTTATTTTTTATAAAGGGGGGTGTATATGTAGCCCCTACATATTTGCACGTAGTCAGATAAAGCACACTTTAGGATAAATTATAAGATAAGTTTAGATAGTAATACGCACGTACCACATTAGTATATAAGGTCAATTATATCAGACTATTACGAACATCTGAGTCTCAATTATACCCTTGCCACGATGGCAAAAACAACATACTCTCTAAATTCACAAGTTATAAATAGTAAGTACCAACAAATTACATAGTTGAGCAAAATGAAAATTCACAAATCGACTTTCCCTCGCTAACTACCATCATTAAAATCTCACATCTTACTGGTAAACAACGCAACAAACTCAGACCATACTAGTTACCTAATGATATGAAAATATTTGTACGCAAAACCGAATGCAAAAGCTAAGTGTGCATAAAGTTACAGAAATACAAGCAATGAAGCGAACTAATAAACACTTAAACAGTTAATCCATTGAATAAATAAATACAGAAATACCACTCCGGTTATCCACGAAAAGCATACACATAAACTTGTCTTACGTCGAAATCTATCGATAAAATGTAAGATTGATTGCCTGTATTTAGTTATATGTTAACTTACGGTTATGGACTATTTCTAACTAAAGATCTAGGTTTGAGTCATTGAGCAATATGAATGAAATATTTTTTATATCTTAATATAAATAATGCAATGCACGGATAGCCGACTAGTATAGGTCACCACGCTAATTACCATTGTGAGCGACGTGCTGCGGGTTCGATCCCCGCATGGGACAAGCATTTGTGTGATCCACAGATACTACTTCCAAGTCTGGGTGTTCTTTGTGCATGTGATTTGAATGTTTGTGAACCCCCGCGACACAAGGATTAAATTCCTTAGTGCGGGCGTCGTTTTTTTTTTTTTTAAATGCAGTTTTGAGTGCAAAGTAAATTGTTTTACCAGCTACTTGCAGGAAGCCAAAAAAAACTTCGCAAATTAACCTTCTGCAACTAATTCTGTAGACATATTCACACTTCCACAGACAGACAAATCTCGTTATTTATGCATAATTCCGAGTTGAATGACCTCGATACACTTGCGGCACAAAATTCGCGAGGTAACGCCCGACTGATGCGTGACCACACTACGGCCACACATGCGTGGTGACAGCCGGTAGCCTTGATTAATAATAAAAAGACCACAATAGAACTCTCCTAAATGTCTAATAATCACAAACCGAGACCACAAAATAAAAGATGAAATTGAAAATTGTGGTCGACTAATAGACCAGGGCCGATAATTTTTAAAACAAAAAATAATAATAGTAGGATGAAACTAATTAGAAAAGGAAGGGAATATGATAAAAATTAAAGAAAAAATAAATTACGGTCAATCCGAGTTCGGGAAGGGGGGGAGGGGGGGGTTTTAAGGGTAAAAAATGGTTTATCTTGATTTCCAGCAAAACTACAAGTCCTATGGAAAAAAGTCAAATGGCAAAGTTGTAGGTAATAAAAAGATCTACAACTTTTGTATTTACACTTTTTTCACATAACCTCAAAATGTATGTGAAAAATCCAAAAAACCAAGTTTTTGGTTTTTTATTTTTATCTTTTTCAAAAATATTTTTTTTTTCACGAAATTTGGTGAAAACTTACCTTTTTATGTCCCAAATACGCTGTAATTTATGTGATTAAAAATATTTATTTTTTCACCTTATTTTGAATTAATATAAAAAAAACACCCTAATTTTCAATCGAAAATTCACCCGTCAAAATATCAGCTTTTTTCAAAAAGTATGGGGGTTTTTTGTTCGTTGAAATCTCTACTTTCTGATGGTGTAAAAAAAATATACATTACTATAGTAAATGTTCTCAGAAAATGCATAATCACTATGTACAATTTCATCAAAAAAATGTCATGTCCTGAAATGCCCTGGTCTATAACGTTTTAGAGGGGACATTTTATCGAATTTATAGGCTCTAAATTATTTTCGTTGCGGTACTATGTATTATCTAATCTAGGTCATCGAAATAATTTACTATTATTACTGAAACACTGTCAAAATTTTAAGATTAATTTATAAATTATCAATACTAGTATTACTATATTATGTCTCTTTAATATATTAAATGAAAAAGTTTTTTTTTGTTTAACAAGTTAAAAATCTTTTTTTCATTTCATTTTTGTGTTTTGTCTCTTAATTATTTATTTACTTGTTTATTGGAAAGAACGGGACTAATATCAATAACACTATTCTTATCACATAAAATGATAATAAAAAAATACATGAATATCTTTTGATGTGCAGTTGTATCATTCGAGTATCAAAGGAGGATGCTACTTGTTATAGTAGTTGAATTATAATTTTCATAAATTAAAGAATTATGTTCATAACATAAAACAGAAGTATCCTGTTTTGAAACATCAAATGGATTATATTTTTATAAGCCATGTTATTTATAATTCAATTGATTATTTTAATAGAATTATTTATTTAATTTTATACAGACCACAAAAATGTGGTCAATCGTATCAAGAATAACTGTTAGTAATAAAAACCACAAATATGCAAAATAATGCAGGCATTAATCCAGTGATTTATGGCTACAAGTAAGAAAAAACATTATTCTAATTTTATATTACTCGAGAGCAAATAGATGTACCTAACACAACGTAAATTTTATGTTCTAAATTACGTACTATCTAAATACAACCTATATCAAAAAACCATTTTACCGAAAAACCATTCAGAAAATTGCTATGTGTGTCAATATTTTTGCACGCAACTGTAGAACCCAATTATCAACAGGTTCCCCATAAATCTTCAAGGCGATGTTTTGAGAAATTAATCCTCTTGTGGACCAAAAAGAAAACACTTCAGCAAGTTGTAAATAACGGCTGGACATTTAGATTAACGATGACATTCGACGATTTTATATAGATTTATGTATAAAAAACTCAATAAATTTGCGAAATTTTGAGCACGGTTTTTTCCTAAATCCAGTCCAGTCTTTAAGAATACGTCCTTTTTTTATGAAGGACACACTTATTTATTGTATTTCGGTTCACATAGCCACCATGAGATGGTGTTTTAAAACTATTATTGAATGAAGACAATAAGAGTTAACATTATTAGATAAATAAACTAGTTTTTATGTCTTTTTTAATCATTTGGTTGACTTTGTTTTCTTTGAATTATAATTTAATGTTACGTACGTTTTAGTTTTTGTAATCTTATTATGTTGTTTTGTCGTGTCCTACAGGGTCCATAAAGTATCTTTAATACTGTTGATTTGACACCATTTTAAGAACTTATAGAGTGCAATAAATTATTGAGTATTAAAGATGGACATAACTTGCAAAATAAAATTACCGAAAAATTTAAATGATTCTACACATTTTGGTATTTGTACCTATCTGCAATAAATAGAACAGATGAAATTGATTCGTGAGGTTTCTTAAAATAATGTCCAAATTATCTCACCGTTTCTTCTTCTTCGAGAGCCCTGATGAGCTCATAGTACAGCATCTCAGCCTCCTGAGAGATCTGTACCTTCTCCTCGCAGCTCTTGTACGAGATCTCGCAAGATAAATCCGTTTGAAGATGCATCTTCATAGTTTTATCACTACACACTTCACTATAAATTAATATTACATGTACTTATGGACACTTCATTATCAATCTTTGGTGGTTCGATTTGTATTTGTAGGAATTTATTTTTCTAAGAGAAGAAAATAATACGTAAGTTAGCATTTACATTGTAATAAATAAAAAAGCTCATTTCATATTTTGTTGATTTGAAGTTTCTGAGTAGATGTATCGGCGTTTGATATTTAGCATCATAGCTATATATACCTATCATATTTTTGTCATGACATAAATAAATGTGGACAACATCACACACATTGCTCTAAGTAGCTAAAGCACTCTGCTGTAAGTAGCTAAAGCACTTGTGTTATGGAATCAGAGACAACGAAGGTACCAAAAAAGCCCAGACAATGTAAATTGGTGTTGTTCTAAATTGACCCGTCCAGACATCGAACCTCGGAGCTAGCGACACCTTGAAAACCGGTGTGTACGCCACTCGTCCACGGAGGTCTTCATAAATGGAATTCAAAATCGAAATAATTGTATTACAAGTGGACCTTTTCAGTCTCAAATCCAGTCATATTATAGTCCTAACATTCGATTCAATTGTACCATAATCGCGTGTTAATGTCAACAGTTATAAACTCAACACATTCAAGTCAACGCACTCTATTAGCACTGCAGATCATTAATCACTAAGAAACTGCATAATTCATGCTCAATTCAGTTTAGTACGAAAATAATGAGTCTCGTTTCCATCCTGTCCTGGCCGCGGCCAATTTCAGGACACTGTAAATATTATAATTCGTTATGCTTCAATGAGCGGTTCCACTCGGCTATTCTTAGTGAGTTGGCGATTGGAAGTCCGGGAATGTTAATCCTTAAGGATTTTTGGATTTAAGAAGATAATTATATCGACGGGTTTTTCATCAGCTGTAAGTGATGTAGCTTTAGAGATGGTATATTCCTTGATTTTTGTTTTTAAATCCGGCTTACCGTTTAAAAATGTGTGCACTTTCAGCGTCTAGACAGTTTATAAATACTTTATTATATTCTCGTGTTAATTGCATTCTGAATTACATTTGCCATATTTTTAATGTTATAGAACTAACTAACATATTATTACTTGATTTTGTTATCTTGTACACAAAATAGATTAATAAAATCTTGTTTGTAGTATAAAATACGTTTCTTAAAATAGTATGAAAGGTATAGAGAAATACAAATGTTATACGAAGGACAGTTAAGCTTGAACAGAGAGTAAAGACACTCGGGTCCTTTTTGCATAGCTCGTTACAGAGTTACTGTTTTAGACTCGGAATGCCGATGTATTTATGTATGTATACTTGATCCTTTGAAGTATCTAGTGAAAGCTCTGAGGCAATAAACATGTTGAGGTTGATTTAAACGATAGTAAAGGATTAGACGTAATGCGTAAGGTGTATAGGTGGATTAATTGTAACGTGTAAATTGTGTCAAGATGTTATGTTGTATTTAAGGACTTGTTCATATATGATACGTTGATCGATTTTGGGGCATTAAATGGATAGGTGGTTCATATATCTGAAATTGAATAAATATTGTGGCTGTACCTATTTACGCGTTGAAAAAGTTCAAACAATAATTACTTTGTGCCAATTGAATTGTGCTGAATAATTTTATATTGTTTTAGGGGAAGATAAGGCTTGGTCTGGGATGACTTTAGTTACCTACAGTAATTTTCAAGTTTCTCCAAAAATACAATGCCATTTGCCAACTATTAAAAATTAAAACGGCATTAAGGTACCTAATCAACTTCCATTAAACAACAAAGAGGGTCGATACACTTTGTTTAACAGAATGCGACAGATTAGTCCAATAAGCGAACGGTTGATGAATCAATTGAATCATTTAAAACAATTCGAGCTGATGGTTAATCGAAAATCGATTCTGCCGTAGGCTTTATCGATTCGAAGCTCGATTAATGTTTGGCGAGATGCCAGTAGTTGTCTGAAGTGACAGTTACTGACAACTTCCATGTATCGGTAAGGCTTAATCTTTATTAAATACTTACAAATCACTCTTTTCATTTTGAAGGTTATAAATTTGGAAAATTGTAATAAAATTAAATATACTAACTGGTTGATGTGGCTAATTTAACGTTCTTTATTTTTTTGTTTTATTTTCACGTCAACAGATTTCTAGTGTGTACAGTGAAGTTAATAGCTTCATCGTAGTAAATCCCCCAGGAATAAGTAATTGATAAAAATGTCTTTTACTCTTGTGGAAGTTTCGACACATATAATATCAAAGGTTTCATTTAAACGCTGAGAAATCCTACAATACTTCATTAGCAATGCAATTGAATAATCAAATAACAGATAATTTCTTCAGACATTTCTATCCTTATATAGCACCATTGAAATGACCAAACGATTTACTCAACAAGTTTATGGTCCTAAGAGGCGACATTTCTTATTCACGTACCATTTGAGTTTAAACCCATCCTACAATATCCTACTAATTTAATAAATGTGAAAGTTATTGCAAATAGTTGACTAGAATTGGATGGAATTTGGTATACAGATAGATTATAACCTGCATTAGTAGATAATTTTTTATCTTGATTGACACAGAAAAGGGTACTATGCGAGTGATACCACAGGCCACGAAATATAAATAGCAGAAGTTGCATGATTCATAGTTGTCCTTTTTCTGGATATAAGGACTGGCGCAGGCGATGAAATATCAAATCATGTAATATTTTTAGAGACTTTTATGCCCTTATGCGTATCTGTCCAACCCTTACCAAGGTTATCAACTGATCGTCAATCTTAGATAAGTTGCAAGCGAGATAGAACATATGTACAGACAGAGATAAGAATAAAACGTTGCCTATCGCGTTTCATGTATCTCGTAAACTTATCTGCTGAGGAGTAATTTTAGTCTTGTTTATTTAAAGTTTTTTGGTTTTATTGCTGGTTAAGGTTCAAATTAGGAGGGTAATGACAGTTACAATATACCTGAAATACATGCAACAGTTTGTCATATTGTGTTGATTTGTCGTGATATTTTCGACTTTCTTGCCTACACCTCGGATATAAATGGTTTCTTGTTACGCACTTTTTTATTTTACTTTGGGTATTTTTCAAAACTGTATTACGAAGACTAAATAAAAGTTCAATTGCATATTCCCTTTTCTATAGGGGAAAAGGCCAGTGCCCAGCAGCGGGACGTTATTTGGCCAGTATTATATAGCATATTTCACAGTATAGTTGAAAAAAAACCATTCATTTAGCACTAAATATATTTCGAACCCTAATCCAAAAATATTCAGCAGTTCCAACTCAAAAACATATCCAGGAACTGTTTAAAATGTCGCTGCATTGTTTCTAGACAGACTTCCAGGTACAAGGCTATTTTCAGATCATACACTTGACTAAACAATCCAGCTAGTCTCCATCCGCACTTAACTCCAGTATTCGAAACTTGAGCAACTTGCGCAAATTTCGCAAATTGTTGCCTGTTATGGACTTATTAAGTTTTCGCGCAAACTTCCAAGTAAACACCCCGGGTTTGGGAAGTTTTAGCTTCCGAAATATGTTAGGATTTGGGCTACGTAAAACTAGCTTATGAGATTCTAAATTTGGGTTTAGCGACTGCAGTTTGATTTTTATGTTGCTTAGTTATTAAAGTTTTGCGAAGTTGGTTTTAAATGCGTCACATGATTGGGAATTTCATTTCATATAAAATTTAAATTGTAACTGAGAACCGAAGAGTTTGTTTAAAGTCATAACGAGATAGTGCGACTTATAAATTCCATTCGGCTACTTCATTCTTATTAAATTTTTTTTAGTGTTCCAACAAAGAATACCTAACATACATAAACAGACAAAAATTTAGTGTACCTTTGAGTTGTGGCCCCTCAGTTACAGGAGACCACAGCATTCATATCTAGTCATCTAGGAGAAAAAACTTCTCTATTACAATTTCAAAGGTATACTAAAATCAGAGCCCTTTCTACTAGCACTAACCACTACTCCCACTTAAAACAACCAAACCCGTGTTCTTCAGACAAATGATAGTTTAAAAGACCACAATTGAACGCAAGTAGTGGCAGGTCGTTAGCCTACCGCCTATAAACACTACATTCCTACCAGTTAACCCCAACTTGCGTGGGTTGGATCGTGATAAAAATCGCAATTCTGTTCCAAAAAACTTTCACAAATAAAAACTAAATGCTCTGTTTTTTATTTAATAAAATTACCTCTGGCTACCCTTGAGGTGATATTTTCATACAAGTGCAAGATATCCAACAAAAATCTGCTCTTAAAAGATACAGCGAGCCTCTTAACGACTTTTTTATTGAGGTCGACGATCTCCTGCGAGTAAAAAAAAGATCTTGTACAATTAAGGGCATGGAGGGTGGCAATTTCAGGATTATTTTTGCTCTGGCAACAATTTTGAAATGTGTAATGTTAAAAATTAATATTCATTATTATGGCCGGTTCGTGATCTGGTTACATTAGATAATTTTATTTTTAATGTTTTGGATATAGATGGTGGGAATGGTCGGGCAGAAGTGATTCTAAATTTAGAGCAGGAGTTGTATTTTCTATTTATTATCGTCCTTAGTGCAATTAATAGGAGAAAAGGCTTGTCATTATTCCTTATCTAATATGGGTCTATTTCTTATTGCATTATTCCTTAGGCTCGACTTAAATTCGTTCTGTTATAACACTTAATTCTTGCCTCCACTCAAAGCTCCGATATTAAATGATCCTTACAAAAATGACGATTGCCATTTTCTTGAGAATTACAATTTTTCGGTTAAACTCGGTTAAACACGATAGATTTCCGGGTAAACGGAGCAGAAAGTGAATTTCTCTCGAAACTAGTGAAAATCGCGTCGAGTACTGAATCTTACGCGCCCTGAATATAGATGGCGGTAAAGTAACTTATTTCGTATGCAGCCTGGCAACACTGATTCAATTAAACGTCAAACATCCTTGACATAAAATAATAAGGCAATAAAATTAATTTGTGCCCATTTATGATGGTTTTTATTTTTATGCTTTCGAGCGTTTTGATTACCTACGTGATTTCGACTAAATTGTATAAATTATATGGTTTGTAATTTATAAATCGTGTGAACAAGGGCCGTGATTTGTTTCTCATTTAAAAGAAAATTAGTTTTGTTACTTTGAAGTTTTATGTACGTGTATATAAAATCTGTTTTTTCTTTTTAATAAAACTGGCTAGCCATGTGGACAGAACATAATCCTAATGAATATTTTCATAAGAACATTTAGTAGGTATAGTGCACAGACATACTAGGTATAAAGTTTTTTCTAAATATTACCTATTCGTTATCGATCGTCAACTATATCATAGTACTAGCAGCAGTTACGGGTTATGCAACTGGTTAACATCGGTTTCTACCATTGTTCTAAACGATGTATTTTATAACATAATATGTTTGTCACATTATTAAAGGAAGTAGTATTAATACATGACACAATAGCAAGCTCTATTTATACTACAGACCTATTTAAAATAGGCCTAGGTGTTACATGTCAAATGTTAATATTTGGGTCACCGTATTTTGTAAAGTTACATGTACAGACAGCAACATAAATTGATAAACAATCAGTACCGTCATTCAAAAATTAGCTACAGACATTTCCTAGCTTTTCAGTACTTTTGGGGGTAAATATGGTATATCTTTAAATAATTCCAGTGTCACGATGTTTGTTCGGGATGAACTCCGAAACTACTTGAATGATTTCAATCAAATTTGCACACCGTGTGCAGTTTGATCCAACTTGAAAGATAGGTTAGCTAACAAATCAAATAAATAAATAAAAAATTAAGACCGCGGGCGGAGTTGCGGGAAACAGCTAGTGTATTATAAA